>CM056724.1:39240445-44240445 GCA_029844215.1 Przewalskia tangutica | reverse complement strand
GGGCAAAGCGGCCGAGGAGGCGCTAGCAGACACCCAGTCACGAGGCTCAGGCCCAATCTATACGAGCAGCGAGTTCTATGACGCCGCCAGGCCAGCGAGATCGCATACCACACCTCCCATCCCACGGCTGGGCGGAGAGTTAGGTCTGAGAGATGGCCCGGCTTTTGGCTAAAGTTGTGGCGTCGAGAGAGGCTGGATCACGGCGATTCAGCTCAGCTCGATCGCACCGTAGTGCGCGAGGCGAATAGTTTGAGACTACGGGATTTCCTTAGTTGTAGCCCGCGAGTTTTACGGGTCGGCGGGAGGATGATCCGCGAGGAGTTCATCCGTCACCGCGAAGGATTATCACGGGTGATCGGGGCTTGAGGCGAGTCTGTGACATTCGGTTCGCGATTTGCGTGATACATGATCGATTGGTTTGATTCATAGGAGCTTTCGGGAGAGCATGCACTCCAAAGTATGGGATGAGTTTTGAGGCTTTTCTCACACTTCTTGCCTCCGCAGATGAGAGGCACGAGTGATAGATTCTTGTTCTTTGAGGCGAGGAGGGCCTTGCGGTGAGGAGTACAATGTCGAGTTTGATTCTTTGGCTATCCTCAGACCGGTAGCGAGATGGAGGGCGAGTGCATCGCTATGTCACTGGGCTAGATGATTACATGGCGAGTCTTGTGCGGGTGTGTCCCTTGACCGAGCATGGACATAACCGTGTATGCGAGCTCATGCAGGATGTGAGGCGTAGAGGCCGCGGGTAAGCGATATCGGCGGCGAAGAAGGCGAGCGGCCGGTTCTTTTGGTGGTTCTCGGGGTGGCGGCGTCAGAAGTCGATTGCACCACGGCCAGTAGAGCGCTCACCTCATTCGGTCTGACCCGAGCGATCGGGGCGGTCGGGGCGGGACTTGATTTCGAGTAGCGAAGTGCTAACCGTTCGAGTCTGCTCGGTGTGCCCGTTGTGGTAGATACCATTACGGGAGCTGTACTCGAGCTGCTATACTTGTGGCGTGGTCATTTCGCGAGATTTGTCCGGCCGGGGCGCTGTAGTAGGGCCCGATCTACGAGTGCATTGCGCTTCTTCATCCCAGCGATTACTCGCCCGGAGGCAAGGTACTCGTGGACCAGTGTGGCAGAAGGTCGTGGCGCGGTCGATTCTAGCGGTCCTGAGCGCATTTATGCTTTGTCTGCCGAGCGGGATCGGGAGGCCTCACTGATGTAAATCACGGTACCTTATCGATTCTGGGTTTGATGTGTATGCTTTGATAGATCCGGGTTCTACTCTGTCTATATATCTCCACTTGTTGCTAGTAGGATAGGGATAGAGCACGAGTCCATGGACCACTTCGAGGTAGCTACGCGATGGGTGATTCGGTGGTAGCTCGGCGGGTATATAGAGCTTGTCTGTGACCATTCTGATCGTCGGACCCTAGCCGACTTGATAGAGTTGGAGATGATTGACTTGACGTGATCATGGGGATGGATTGGCTAGCTTCTTGCTATGCCAATGTAGCTGCAGAGAGAGTAATGCGGTTCCGGTTTCACGAGGCCGGTTGTTGAGTGGGAGAACGCAGTATCGTAGAGGTAGGTTTATTTCCTACCTCAAGGCTAGGAAGATAATGCAGAAGGGTATATCTACCATCTCGTTCGGGTGTTTGATCACGAAGGCTGCGGTACAGATTTTCCGTCGATTCGGTGGTCGAGAAGTTCCCGGGCGTGTTTCGGGCGACCTCGGGTATCCTCCCGAGAGGAGATTGAGTTTGTATTGACATATTGCGGACACTCGGCTATTTCCATTACGCCATACTGAGAATGGCACTGCCGAGTTGAGAGGATGAAGGATCGGCTTAGGGATTTCTTTGGAGAAGGGCTTCATCGCCTAGTGTTTCTCGCAGGAAGCGCCGGTATTGTTCGTGAAGAAGAAGGGCGGGGCCAGCTGCGCATGTGTTGATTCTGAGCGGTGAACAAGGTGACCATTAAACGAATACCCGCTTCCGTGATTGATGATTTGTTCGACGATTGCGAGCGCGAGATGTTTCTCCAAGATTGATCTGCGTTCGGGCTATCATCGAGTTCGTGTCGAGAGGTGGATGTCCCAGAATTTGCATTCGGACGATGCGGGCATTATGAGTTCGTGGTCATGTCTTTTGGGTTGACGATGCTCGTGGTATTCATGGATTTGATGAGCGAGTGTTCAAACCATTTTGGACACGTTTGTGATAATGTTCATTGATGATATCTTGGTTTATTCTCGCTCGGAGCGAGCGTGCGGGCATTTGAGGCTATCTTGTGATTCTCGGGACCAGTTTGTCATGCCAAGTTTCCAAATGTGAGTTTTGGTTGACTTGATGGCGTTTCTTGGGCATATTGCCGAGTGATGGCATTAGTGGATACGGCGAGATCGGCGATCGGGACTTGGCCTAGACCTACTACTCAAGAGGTTCGCGATTTACGGGCCTTGCGAGATATTATCGGCGGTTCGTGGAGAAGTTTGTTTCTATCTGCACCATTGACTAGGGTGACTCGGAAAGCGGCCAAGTTTGATGGTGATGCTTGTGGCGGGGTTTCGATTCTTGAAAGAGGCGGCCGCCTCGTTCTTACTCTTCGGAGGGCGGATGGTTATGTCGTGTATTGTGATCGTCGGGCATCGGGTTGGGATGTGTGTTGATGCGGCATGGCGAGTTATAGCATATCGTCTCGGCGGTGAAGAAACACGAGAGGAACTACCCACCGTGATTTGGAGTTGGCGGTGTGATTCACGCTTTAAAGATGCGGAGGCACTATTTGTATGGGGTTCACGTGGATATTTATCTGAGACCACAAGAGCCTCGGTATATCTTCACGGAGGAGTGAACTTACGGCGAGGCGGTGGTTAGAGTTGCTTAAGGATTACGATGTTGATATCTGTACTACGGGAAGGCGATGTTGTGGCGGATGCTCTTAGTCGTAGGTCGATGGGAGCCTATCGGATGTGCGACTAGAGAGGAGGACATGGTTCGTGATTTGCATCGATTAGCGAGCCTTGGTGTCCGTTTGATTGATTACGATAGCGGTGGGGTTAGAGTTCGTGAGGTTGCCGAGTCTTCCATCGAGGAGGTGAAGAGCAGATTCGAGATCGGCTTTGATTCGATATCGTGATCTGACTCTTCGTGAGGGCAAGGGTCCTTTTGAGTAGCACTGATGGGGTGCTAAGGTTTGAGGCGAGTTGTGTGTTCGGATGTTTGAGGACTTGGCGAGTTCTTGGGAAGCCTGCGTGTAGCGTTACTCTTCCATCCGAAGTCGACCAAGATGTACCACGACCTTAGATACGTGTATTGGTGGGATGGCTTGAAGAGGGGCGTTGCGAGTTCGTAGCTCGGTGCCCTTGTTGTCGGCGGTGAAGGTAGAGCACGAGGCACGGTGGTTTGTTGCGGCGATAGAGATCCCGACACGGAAGTGGGAGGTAATCAACATGGACTTCATCACGGGATTACCTCGCACTCGGAGGAGACATGATTCTATTTGGGTTATCGTCGGCGGTGGCGAAATCAGCCCACTTTCTTCCGTCGGGGCGACTTTTGGTGAGGATTATGCGGACTTTACATCAGAGATCGTCGATGCATGGAGTCCCTACGATCATATCGCATGGAGGAGCCCGGTTTACGGCTAACACGGAGGTCCTTCCAGAGGGTTTAGGGGCCTTGGTGAGCACAGTGCTGCATTTCATCCACGCAGACAGACGGACAGCGAGCGCACTATCGGACTCTTGAGATATCTTTGCGAGCTTTGTGTTATTGACCGATGGTAGTTGGGAGGATCATTTGCCTCTAGTTGAGTTTGTGTATAATAATAGCTACCACTCGGTATTCGGATGGCGCCTTATGAGGCCTTGTATGGGAGGAAGTGCAGATCGCCTATAGGTTGGTTCGATGTGGGCGAGTGCGGCTAGTGGGACCAGATTTGGTGCGTGAGCGATGGATAAGGTGAAGCTTATCCGAGGCGGTATTGGCGGCTGAGTCGGCGAAGTCGTATGCAGATCATCGTCGTCGGCATCTTGAGTTCGAGGTTCATGATTGGGTTTTCCTAAAGGTGTCACCCATGAAGGGTGTGATGAGTCGGGAAGAAGAAACTTCGGCCCAAGTACATTGGGCGTTTGATTGTCGCGAGGATAGGCAAGGTTACTATGAGTTGGATCTGCCGTCCGATCGGAAGGCGATGCATCCGGTTTTCACGTATCTATCTTTGAGGAGATGTATCGGGGATCCATCTAAGGTACACCGATTGGCGATGTCGGTGGCCAGGGGTTATCGTATGAGGAGATTCCATAGCGATAGTCGATCGTCGAGTTAGGCGTCTGCGGACGAGGGCGTGGCAGTCAAAGTCTTGTGGCGGAACGAGCTCGGGAGGAGATGGCGTGGGAAGCCGAGGAGGACATGAGGCGAAGTATCCTCACCTATTCCCACACCTCCGGGTAATTCACTTTCCTACTTGTAAATTTCGTTATCATTTATGCCTAAGTGTTATTTTTGTGGCCATGTGTGGCACATGCAAACTGTTTAAGCTTCTACGATAACTGTCTTGTGAAGGAACATTCGGGACGAATGTTGCTACGGAGGGGAGAATGTGATACCCCGTATTTCAAGAGTATGTACGTAAGGGAATACGTTAAAAACGTTTGGCCTAAAGTTAGCCTTGGGCGTTTTTTTGTACACTGACTCACTAAAAGAATCGTTTTCCGACGAAGCGTTTCCACGACTTTCGTAGGAAAATTCCGGCTATGCCATTGCTAATTTTGCGGATTTTTAGAGAGGCGAAACATTTTGGACCAACGGGAGGCGACACTTGGCACCTCCCATTGGTGAACTTGAATCGTCCATTTGGACGAATTGAAGAAACCATGGCACGTTTTTGTGCCTTGTGCACAAGTCGAGGAGTTGGTAGGATATTTGTGTATAGTTAATCCTCACCCTACACTTGCCTTGCACTTGTCTTCATCTTGGCCGTTGGTTGGCGAGGCTTGAGCTATAAATACCCTTAGAGATGAAGAGTTCTTCATCCACAAAGTTATCTTCCAAGTCTTGAAAAATCCTCTCCTCTCCCTTAGCCTTTCGTCCAACACCTCCCTCTTGAGTGAGTTTGGTGAGGGCTACCCCCTAGCCTGGCGAAATCTACCCCCCTTGGTAGAAAAGTTGTCTTCTAGTATCGTTATAATGCCCAAAATACCTAGCCCAAATCCCATAGTACTTAGTAGAAGTTGTGAAGAACTTAGGGTTTCTTAGACTCTGGGAGCGTACAACTTAGGAGCTAAACCTTGCTCAGCGACTTTATCTAGGATATTTTTGGGCTTACAGGGTAACTAATCCTAACCTCTTTTGAATTAGAGAATACATCACGTAGTAGTATTGAATAAGTATTAAATACTTAGAAGGATATCACAGAATAGAATTGAACTGTTACCACAGTGAAGGGTTTAAAGAAGAATAATCAAACTGTACTTACATGGTTTGTTTTCTGATGAACTTATATAGCTCATGGGTAGGAGAGTCTTGCCGACTTTCAGTAGAATTGTGAACCCTCTGTTTAGAATGACCTTGAGTAGTCTTTGATAGATGCACGTGACTATTATGGTGACTCTGCGCGCGACATATTGACTTGGCGGTGGTTTTATTTGAGAAGGTATGTGATTCTTCCTAAAGCATGATATTTTACAATATATAGTACGGTGAGCGTCATGTGTTAAGCGAATAATAACTACGGCAATGTCTTTGACTTAAGCTGAATAATACTTACGGCAATGCCTCACGGCTTAAGCTTTGAATAACAAAGAAGCTGGGCATTTCAAAAGAATCTGAATCATTTTTAATGAGAAGATAAATATTTGGTTTTAAAACAAAAGCTTAATAGTTATACTAGCTTTATGGGAAGTTAGGTATAACAACTTAAGAAAGATAAAAAGTAACTTTTTACTTGTTTATTTATAAAATCCTGGTATTGATTTCTGTTAAGTGTATTAAGATTTGTTTGATAAGTACACATATTATGATGCTACCTGGGTTAGTGTCTTGAAATGCTGTGTAATGGGGTCATTCTTGCTGTGCTTACGTTGCTAACAGGTAAGTCCGTTGTCTTTGTTATTATCACCTACCCGCTTGGTTATCTGAGGGCTTGCCCTCGATCGGGTCTATCGGCTATGCGGTCTGTGAGACTATGCGAGCAGCGGTATGCTCAGGATTGATCATTCGGGTGTTTAGCCCGATGCGGGGATTCCTATGCGGTCCGTTGAGACTATGCGGTCTTTTTGAGGCTATGCGGGTGCGGGAGCCTAGGCGGATCTGGGGTTAGCTGCCCCGATGCGGGAATACCTCATGCGGGTGCATGTGTGACCTATGCGAGCTGCGGAAGTCGAGGACTAGGCACGCGAGAATGATACTATGGGCGATTGGCCTTGCCCGATCATTCGCGGCCTAGAATAGACACATTCTGATTTCTATTCTCGTTGTTGTTTGTGATGTGGCACTATGTGCAATTGAGGCGATTGTATTTGTGAAAAGGTTTTAAATACTTTGATTTCATTTGATTCTTTATAGTTTCACATACTTGGTACTGTTATCGACCTCGCCGAAATGCGTTCAATCTGCGGTAAGAGCGGCAGTGCTAGATCCGCATCCTTAGGATCTCTACGTTGGTGTCGGGAGCTCCATCTCTTGGAGGCTCTACTCTTTGGTATGATCTCCTGTTGTAGATAGTTTTATGCTGATCGAGGTATGGCGGGGCCTGTCCCGCCATAGTTGTATTTTTCCTTAGAGTGCGTAGTCGTATTTATGCGATGTCGGATGTAACTGCTAAACCTTGTTTATATATATATGCCGAAAGGCGACGTTTGTTCACATAAACTGTGTCTTATTTTATAAACTGTTTCATGTCTTGTTTTATATTTCCGCTGATTACTCTGATGTATGACTACTTGGGTGCCCCGGTAAGGCACCAGTTACGGGCCCCGGAATGGGTCGTGACAGACATCCTAGAAGAATATCCGGGTTGGAGAATGTTCTTCGATGGCGCCGCGAATTTCAAAGGAGTAGGTATCGGAGCAGTTTTGGTATCAGAAACAGGACAACACTACCCAATATCAGCAAAGCTCAGATTCCCGTGTACCAATAATATGTCAGAATATGAGGCTTGCATACTAGGACTCCGAATGGCTATTGACATGAACATACAAGAGTTGCTGGTCATAGGGGATTCAGACATGTTGATTCACCAAGTGCAAGGCGAATGGGCCACCAAGAATAGGAAGATACTTCCTTACCTACACTGCGTGAAGGAATTGCGCAAAAGGTTCGTTAAGATAGAGTTCAGGCATACTCCGAGGGCTCAAAATGAGTTTGCATACGCTCTAGCAACTTTGTCCTCCATGATTCAACATCCAGACAAGAACTATATTGACCCAATCAAAATAGATGTGCTAGAGAAACCAGCCTATTGTTCTTAGATAGATGAAGAATCGGAGGAAAACCTTGGTATGTGAAATCAAGAGGTATCTCAAGGCGGTGAGTACGGAAGGCACGACCAACATACAAAAGAAGACTCTTGGAGGTTAGCAAACCATTTCTTCACGGCGGCGAGGTCGCTGTCGGAGAACTCGGATTTGGGTTTGTTAAGATGTGTGGACACTCGAAGCAAACAAGTTATTAGAAGAGACACACGGAGGCGTATGCGGACCCATGAGCGGTTTCATGCTAGCAAAAATATACTACGAGGAGGTTATACGGATGACAATGGAAGCAGTTGCATCCGTTTAGATGCGAAAGTTCCACGATGCGGATCCATGGCGACTTGATTCACGTGCCGCCAAATGAGCTCAGTGTCACTAGTTCCCCATGGCCATTCACAGCTTGGGGTGTTACACCCCGTAACTCCAGGACATGTTTAAGAGAATGTACGTAAGGAACTCAAGACTTGAAATTAGTACGAAAGGAAGAATTGTTTTTCCGACGGAAAATCTTCCGAACGTCGGAAAGGAAAAATGTTCGTTGGTGAGAATTAGGTTCTCAAAATGCATTAATTGAAGAGTATGGAACTTATTATCATTATGGAAATTTATTTTTACGGATTTGGTCGCGTGGGGCCCACCCGAGGAATTTTACGTTTTGTGGGACCCACGAGGGTTACGGAATTTTATGGACGAATGGGAGGGCGACACGTGGCACCCCCCCCCCCCCACATTGGTCTTGGACGAATTAGAGCAAGGGTAAGATGGTCATTGACCAAGGTAAAAGATTAGTCTTCTTGGCGTGATATTGTTGACGAGTCAACTTGTCCACTGGCTATTTTATTAATTGCTCTTCATCCTAGCCTCACATGTGTTATTATCTAAGCCTTCCTTTGTAGTATATATCCTCCACTAGTGCAAGACAAGTTCTATACTTAGAAAAATTTTCAAGAAAATATTGTGCTAGCTTTAGGTGC
Organism: Przewalskia tangutica; assembly: GCA_029844215.1. Lineage (NCBI taxonomy): Eukaryota > Viridiplantae > Streptophyta > Magnoliopsida > Solanales > Solanaceae > Przewalskia > Przewalskia tangutica. The sequence goes on along the minus strand of CM056724.1, from coordinate 44,232,009 downwards.
TCTCGGCCAAGGTGAGTTCTTGAGACAAAATTTTTGCAAATGTGGATCATTATTCACAAGACTTTAACCCAAGGTCCCTAAGGGTATTGTAAGGATATCTCAATAGAAAGATTTCGGAAAAAGCAGCGTTTTACGTTTGTCATGGCGAAACCTAAGGTGTTCTTGACTTTGAAGTTGGAAATAGAAGAGGAGTTTTCTGAGCACAAGGGTCGAAAATAGCGGATTGGAATGTTAAGAAAAGGAGTTGGAGTTGCTAAGGATCGACTTAGGGTTTTGGAGCATTTTGAGCTTAAGAAGGTATTAATCTCCGTCTTACTATTATAATTCAAGATTTCATGTTGTAGTAGTTAAAATGATCATGTGGATTATATTATGAAGAATGATATGTGTTACGGAATAGTTGGATGGAATCCGAAAGTTGCATGATTTAGCCTTTAAGATTGTAATTCAATTTAGTTACTAGTTTAGTAAATCGCGTATGTTATCTAAAGAGTGGATTAAGGTGGTTATAATTGTTAAGTTGTTTATTACTATATAACATGCTAGACCTAAGAACTTGGATTGAAAAGGAATTGGAAAGGTTGATAAGTTGTTGCACTTTTTGGCCGAATTGACATTTGTATTGTGGACTAGTTTAATGTAATTTGTGGGGCGGAATTTTACACGTCCTGTTAAGGCGTGTAATCCCCTTTGGTTAGCTGATTTGTTGGGCCTTAAATGTGGCGTGTTTGGTTATTTTATTCGGCCTTGAAAAAGGTGGCAAAGTATGTAGAAACAAAGGAAGTCTTTGTCAGATTTTAGTAGAATTTAGTGACTTAGCACTTAGAATATTCTACGTTCGAAGCTAGAGGTTAATGGACGTATTATGGCCAATTTGGGTTGAAGTACCAAGTATAGCGTATTCTACTTGAAGGATGGAATAGCTAGCAAGGTTGAAGTACTTTGGAGCTTTTGCTCTTGTCGATAATCGTCGCGAGGTATGTGAACCTCTTCCTTCCTTTGGCATGATTCTATGTATGAAATATACATGTAGTAGTATTTCATGATTTCGTCTACTCTTAGAAGTTAAGAGGTAGTTATGTTGATTTACTCTATGTAAAAGCTACGTCTAAGAAATCCTAAGTCCTTACCAAGTCTTATGGGGGATGTTGGTAAGAGTCGTTAGGAAGTATTTGGAGTCGAGTTGACTTGGCTAATTTATGTACGAATGAGAATAAGTATCGAACAAGCCATTGCCGCGGTAATAAAGGAAAATGTAATGACAATTAATTATGTTAAAACAAGTAGAATTCTCCATCTGCATAGAAGCTAAGATAAGACAAAATTGTATTACATTTTCTAGATCATGGCTACTTGAATAAGATCGTTATAAATAAGTATAACTCATTCACAACGCGTATATGTTACTTAATTTAAAATAGTTTACGTATGAAGTTTTTAAGACTTTGAAACTTTTTTTCTTAAAAGTTAAGAGACTTGAAGTATTTTGAAAGCTATGTGAATTGATTTGAAAGTATAAGTCTCTTGGTTATAAAAAGAATGAATTAGTTTAAGGCATAAAGTTAGTATGACGGCTTTATGGGAAGTTGGTTATAATAACTTTATGGGAGGTTAAGAGAATGGTTTTCTTCAGTAACATAAACAAGAAATGATTTGAAATAAAGAAGGGCAAATTGTTTTAAAGGTACCAATTGCTTAAGGTCTTTAAGAAAGAAGTCACTTGATTTAGAAGCCGTAATTGTATTTCTAAAAAGGTATTGTGACTTGTCACGAAGGTAGAGATGACTTGATACTACGGTTGTTAGTATCCGGAAGTTTTATTTGAAAAAGAGTCTTTCTAAGAGTAGAGGTCGTAGTACGTTGGGTTAAATTCAGGGGTTTTATATGACATCATCGACCCGAGAGATGGTAGGCGGTATACCTTCTGCAGGCGGACTATATGACATCATCGACCGAGAGATGGGCGGGCGGTATACCTTTGCAGGCGAACTATATGACATCATCGACGAGAGATGGGCGGGCGATATACCTACGGGCGAACTATATGACATCATCGACCGAGAGATGGGCAGGCGATATACCTGCAGGCGGACTATATGACATTATCGACCGAAGATGGGCGGGCGGTATACCTGCAGGCGGACTATATGACATTATCGACGAGAGATGGGCGGGCGGTATACCTTCTGGGCGGACTATATGACATTATCGACCGAGAGATGGGCGGAAGTATACCTTTGAAGCGGACTATGTGACTTTATCGCGTCCCGGTTTGGGCGAGCGATATAAGCATCCCTCGTAAAGAGTCGGATTAGGTTATGAAAGATAAGTAAGTTGGATGGTAATAAACTTAATGACTTCTCCTAAGTATGCGTAAGATATGGCTATAACTCTTAATGGAATGGAAAAGATAATGATATGCGATTAAGTTCATAAGTGGTAATGACACGGCAGGATCTGGTATGTACTTTTATACTTGCTCGCCGCTTCTTTTATGCAGTTATGATACATTTCTGTACTTTATTTACATTATATTAAATTTTTGTTATGCGACCCCGCCCGAAGTGCGTTAAATGTCGCGAGTTTAGGTACTGATTATGGATCATGAGCTTAGGATCACAGTTCTGCATTTTGAGATGGCTCGATGTTCGGAGTTGTCATGGCTATGTATATTCGAAGTGCGGCGGGGCCTTGTCCGTCATAGTAGGTGTTCAAATCTTAGAGTGCTGTATTCATATGTGAAATTTGGATGGTTAGAATTGTAATTACATTTTTGGATAGTGTAAGCCCTTTTTGGGTGATTTATATTACGGCGACCTTATCGGCTTTGCCTTGGTTATAAGAAAAAAATGTGTTACTTATTTTCCGTGATTTATTATGTTGTATGTTTTAAGGGTGCCCAGGTAGGGCACCAGTCGCGGCCCGGGGTCGGGTCGTGACAAAAGTGGTATCAGAGCAGTTAGTCCTCGGAAAGTGTCTACAGACCGTGTCTAGTAGAGTCTTGATTATCGGTGTGTTGTGCACCACATCTATAATCAGGAGGCTGCAGGACATTTAGGATTGGTTTCCATTCTTCTCACTCGAGATCGTGCGATAGAATTTGTGTCGTTAAGTCGTCTCTCCTAACGAGTTATGTTGATTGCAGCTACGAGAAAGGCAGCAGTGACCCAGGAAGGACTATGTGGATTATGTATCCAGGTTGGAAATGATTATAGTATAGTTGGTATTGTGACATACATCTATACGGAGTTATGTATGAGGGTCAGACGCGTGTTGCCTAGAATGATTTTAGATTATCAAGAGTTGGTAAAGACTAACTAAATCACAGGAAGGTATGGAACAATTAATGAATTCTCGTCAAGGTCTTCTCGGGTAGAAAGATTTATTATAGACGAGAATAAGAGTTAGTGCGGCGGTGGGGCGGGGTGAGGACCTGTGCGGGTCGCCCATAGCCCGGAATAGAGTGGGATCAGTTGGTAGTAGTTCGCCACGTGGCGAAGTCACGAGGTGCAAGGCCAAGTCTAGTTAATTGTTTCACGGGTTCGTGGGCGCGTTCACGAAACCAGTCGTGGCGGAAATGGCCTTATATTGTTTTATAGAGTGACCCCAGATTAGAGGCCAAAATCGGTATGGAAGTTATGTATGTATGCTAGTAAGAGTTGGAAGTACGGAAGGAGTAGAGCTGAATCCATTAGAACCTTTCGAGGTAACTACACCGTGCGTGTATGGGGTGGTAGGCGGCGGGAATATGAGGTTTTCGGTGATGATCTGATCTTGGACCACTAGTAGACCTAGTAGAGAGGATTATGGTGACTTTGAGGTCATTATGAGTATGGGCTAGTTGGCCGTGAGTGCCAAGGTTGGCGTCTTAGTATAAGTTGTTATGTGGCCATGGGTGGCATATGTTGTATGAAGGGAGACTATGTCGCTATCTATTTAGATTGGACTCCGAAAGAACATTCGGGGACGAATGTTTCTAAGGGGGGAAGAATGTTACACCCCGTAACTCCAGGACATGTTTAAGAGAATGTACGTAAGGAACTCAAGACTTGAAATTAGTACGAAAGGAAGAATTGTTTTTCCGACGGAAAATCTTCCGAACGTCGGAAAGGAAAAATGTTCGTTGGTGAGAATTAGGTTCTCAAAATGCATTAATTGAAGAGTATGGAACTTATTATCATTATGGAAATTTATTTTTACGGATTTGGTCGCGTGGGGCCCACCCGAGGAATTTTACGTTTTATGGGACCCACGAGGGTTACGGAATTTTATGGATGAATGGGAGGGCGACACGTGGAACCCCCCCCCCCCACATTGGTCTTGGACGAATTAGAGCAAGGGTAAGATGGTCATTGACCAAGGTAAAAGATTAGTCTTGCTAGCATGATATTGTTGACCAAGGTCAACTTGTCCACTTGGCTATTTTATTAATTGCTCTTCATCCTAGCCTCACATGTGTTATTATCTAAGCCTTCCTTTGTAGTATATATCCTCCACTAGTGCAAGACAAGTTCTATACTTAGAAAAATTTTCAAGAAAATATTGTGCTAGCTTTAGGTGCTCTCGGCCAAGGTGAGTTCTTGAGACAAAATTTTTGCAAATGTGGATCATTATTCACAAGACTTTGACCCAAGGTCCCTAAGGGTATTGTAAGGATATCTCAATAGAAAGATTTCGGAAAAACGACGTTTTTACGTTTGTCGCAAGGCGAAACCCTAAGGTGTTCTTCAACTTTGAAGTTGGAAATAGAAGAGGAGTTTTCTGAGCACAATGGTGAAAATGGCGGATTGGAACGTTAAGAAAAGGAGTTGGAGTTGCTAAGGATCGACTTAGGGTTTTGGAGCATTTTGAGCTTAAGAAGGTATTAATCTCCGTCTTACTATTATAATTCAAGATTTCATGTTGTAGTAGTTAAAATGATCATGTGGATTATATTATGAAGAATGATATGTGTTACGGAATAGTTGGATGGAATCCGAAAGTTGCATGATTTAGCCTTTAAGATTGTAATTCAATTTAGTTACTAGTTTAGTCGTCGCATGTTATCTAAAGAGTGGATTAAGGTGGTTATAATTGTTAAGTTGTTTATTACTATATAACATGCTAGACCTAAGAACTTGGATTGAAAAGGAATTGGGAAGGTTGATAAGTTGTTGCACTTTTTGGCCGAATTGACATTTGTATTGTGGACTAGTTTAATGTAATTTGTGGGGCGGAATTTTACACGTCCTGTTAAGGCGTGTAATCCCCTAGTTAGCTGATTTGTTGGGCCTTAAATGTGGCGTGTTTGGTTATTTTATTCGGCCTTGAAAAGGTGGCAAAGTATGTAGAAACAAAGGAAGTCTTTGTCAGATTTTCCGTAGAATTTAGTGACTTAGCACTTAGAATATTCTACGTTGAAGCTAGAGGTTAATGGACGTATTATGGCCAATTTAGGTTGAAGTACCAAGTATAGCGTATTCTACTTGAAGGATGGAATAGCTAGCAAGGTTGAAGTACTTTGGAGCTTTTGCTACTTGTCGATAATCGTCGCGGTATGTGAACCTCTTCCTTCCTTTGGCATGATTCTATGTATGAAATATACATGTAGTAGTATTTCATGATTACGTCTACTCTTAGAAGTTAAGAGGTAGTTATGTTGATTTACTCTATGTAAAAGCTACGTCTAAGAAATCCTAAGTCCTTACCAAGTCTTATGGGGGATGTTGGTAGAGTCGTTAGGAAGTATTTGAGTCGAGTTGACTTGGCTAATTTATGCGAATGAGAATAAGTATCGAACAAGCCATTGCAGCGCTAATAAAGGAAAATGTAATGACAATTAATTATGTTAAAACAAGTAGAATTCTCCATCTGCATAGAAGCTAAGATAAGACAAAATTGTATTACATTTTCTAGATCATGGCTACTTGAATAAGATCGTTATAAATAAGTATAACTTATTCACAACGCGTATATGTTACTTAATTTAAAATAGTTTACGTATGAAGTTTTTAAGACTTTGAAACTTTTTCTCTTAAAAGTTAAGAGACTTGAAGTATTTTGAAAGCTATGTGAATTGATTTGAAAGTATAAGTCTCTTGGTTATAAAAAGAATGAATTAGTTTAAGGCATAAAGTTAGTATGACGGCTTTATGGGAAGTTGGTTATAATAACTTTATGGGAGGTTAAGAGAATGGTTTTCTTCAGTAACATAAACAAGAAATGATTTGAAATAAAGAAGGGCAAATTGTTTTAAAGGTACCAATTGCTTAAGGTCTTTAAGAAAGAAGTCACTTGATTTAGAAGCGGTAATTGTATTTCTAAAAGGTATTGTGACTTGTCTGAAAGGTAGAGATGACTTGATACTACGGTTGTTAGTATGCAGGAAGTTTTATTTGAAAAAGAGTCTTTCTAAAGGAGTAGAGGTGCGTAGTACGTTGGGTTAAATTAGGGTTTTATATGACATCATCGACCCGAGAGATGGTAGGCGATATACGCTGCAGGCGCACTATATGACATCATCGACCCGAAGATGGCGAGCGATACCTTCAGGCGAACTATATGACATCATCGACCGAAGATGGGCCGGGCGATATACCTGCAGGCGAACTATATGACATCATCGACCCGAGAGATGGGCCGGCGGTATACCTGCAGGCGAACTATATGACATCATCGACCCGAGATGGTCGGGCGATATACCTTTAGGCGAACTATATGACATTATCGACCGAGAGATGGCGGGCGATATACCTGCAGGCGGACTATATGACATTATCGACCAGAGATGGGCGGGCGGTATACGCTACGGCGCACTATATGACATTATCGACCCGAGAGATGGGCGGAAGTATACCTTTAGGGCGTATGTGACTTTATCGCGTCGATTTGGGCAGGGCAAGATAAGCATCCTCCGTAAAGAGTCGGATTAGGTTATGAAAGATAAGTAAGTTGGATGGTAATAAACTTAATGACTTCTCCTAAGTATGTCGTAAGATATGGCTATAACTCTTAATGGAATGGAAAAGATAATGATATGCACTTAAGTTCATAAGTGGTAATGACACGGCGAGGATCTGGTATGTACTTTTATACTTGCTCGCCTTCTTCTTTTGTCTGATTATGATCATTTCTTGTACTTTATTTCTGTTCCATATTAAATTTTTGTTATCGACCCCGCCGAAGGCTGCGTTCATGTCCGAAGGTTTAGGTACACAGTTATGGATCCTCGAGCTTAGGATCTGGTTGGCATTGAGATGGCTCGAATGTTCGGAGTTGTCATGGCTATGTATATTCGAAGTGCGGCGGGGCCTTGTCCGTCATAGTAGGTGTTCAAATCTTAGAGTGCGTATTCACGTGTAAATTTGGGTGGTTAGAATTGTAATTACATTTTTGGATAGTGTAAGCCCTTTTTGGGTGATTTATATTACGGCAGCCTTATCGGCTTTGCCTTGGTTATAAGAAAAAAAAATGTGTTACTTATTTTCCGCAGCAGTTTATTATGTTGTATGTTTTAAGGGTGCCCAGGTAGGACACCAGTCGCGGCCCGGGGTCGGGTCGTGACATGGGGCATGGACGTCATCGGTCCTATTGAGCCGGCAGCGTCAAATGGACACAGGTTTATCCTAGTGGCGATCGATTACTTTACAAAATGGGTAGAAACATCATCGTACAAGTCTGTGACCAAGAAAGTAGTAGTGGATTTTGTTCATCACAACATCATCTGTCGGTTTGGAATCCCAGAATCAATCATAACCGACAATGGGTCCAATCTCAATAGTGGTCTGATGAAGGAAATGTGTGATAAGTTCAGGATCACTCATCGCAACTCTACTCCATATCGACCACAAATGAATGGAGCAGTCGAAGCAGCCAACAAGAACATCAAGAGGATACTGAGGAAGATGATAGATAACTACAAGCATTGGCATGAAAATTTGCCTTTCGCCCTCTTAGGTTACCGTACTACAATCCGGACCTCCACAGGAGCAACTCCGTATCTCTTGGTTTATGGAACAGAAGCTGTGCTGCCAGCGGAAGTAGAAATACCATCCTTAAGAATCGTTCAGGAGGCCGAACTAAGTGAAGCCAAATGGATCTGAGAGTAGGTACGAACAATTGATGCTTATTGATGAGAAACGAATGAATGCAGTCTGTCACGGACAACTTTACCAGAACAGAATGGCCAGAGCTTTTAATAAGAAGGTACGACCAAGAAACTTCCAACGGGGCGGTGGTCTTGAAGCGTATATTCCCCAACCAAAGCGGCGAAAGGAAATTCGCGCCCAACAGCAGGGCCTTACATGGTTCACCGAGTGCTTACGGGAGGGCCATCTTAAATGAAATGGGCGGCGAAGTGTGGCGAAACCATCAACGCAGAATCACGGTGAAGAGATACTATATTTAGAGTGCTTTATTTTCCATGTAATCACTTTGCCTGTAATATGAACTACGTTTGACCTGATTCCCTTGGCGGGATACGTAGGCGGCCATATCGGCCTCGGTCCCATTTCTAGAAAAGCCCAATTACTTTGCATGTCGGAACTACGTGTGACTGATTCCTGGCGAATCGTGGCGGCCACATCGGCCTCGGTCCCATCTTTAAAAATTTTAAAATCTTATGCGTAACGAACTACGTTCGACCCGATTCCTTAACGGATCGTGGCGGCCTACATCGGCCTCGATCGCCCATTAGAAATCTTTGTTTTGTCAAATCTGCATTTTTAGTGAGTCGTACTCGATCTGTCATACACAGAACAAATCTCGACATATATCCGACCAGTTTAAATCGATCAAAGCGGGACAATTTTTAAGGATTTCCACAAAAGACAAACAAATATGATTCCATATGCTCGAAAGATCGACATAAACTGGGACAATTTTAAGGGTTTTACTACAAATGACATCAATGGACATGGTTAATTTACGCTAAGGGTTCCATGTCCCAAAACTGGGACAAATTTTAAAAGAGAGCCTGGCGGAGCACCGAGAGTATGGGAGAATATCTGCCGATTTGGATAAGAAAGTTTGCTTTGTTTCACAACATGTCACTATTCAAATATCGACATAATTTTCTACTAGCACATATAAGTATATTTTCTCAAGATAGAATATTTTTCAACAAATGTTTTGACCGAGACTCGAAATCAGACAGGGGTTACATGTCCAGACAAGACAACGCGTGCAAATATCAAGAGCCAACACAAATCGGCCGACCCCCTCCCCGAACTCACAATTTTTCTTTGAGTGAATTTTGCAGGACAATAGGAACAAGGAGGACAACAACATTCCAATACAACAGATCCGCTCACGAAGTCCATCTGCAAGTCTACATCAAATACATCTCGCAAAACCACATCTTCCGTTACTCGGCTCATCATTTACACTTTAATTATTTCATCTAGCTTTGATTATGCATAACACGATTTTTATCTATGCCAGAGGCGTCATCTGCATCTCGTCCATCTGAGCGATAACGCCCATACTGGCGTCATTTGCATTTCGTCCATACAAGACGATAACGCCCATACAAGTGTCATTTGCATCTCGTCCATACAAACGATAACGCCATACTGGCGTCATTTGCATCTCGCCCATACAAAGCGACAACGCCCATACAAGCGTCACTTGCATTTCGTCCATCTGAGCGATAACGCCCATATAAGGCGTCATTTGCATTTCGTCCATACAAGACGATTCCGCCCATACAAGGCGTCATCTGCATCTCGTCCATACAAGACGACAACGCCCATACAAGGCGTCATTTGCATTTCGTCCATACAAGACGATAACGCCCATATAAGGCGTCATTTGCATCTCGTCCATACAAAGCGACAACGCCACACAAGGCGTCATTTGCATTTCGTCCATACAAGATGATAACGCCCATCTGGCGTCATTGCATCTCGTCCATACTGAGCGACAACGCCCACATGGCGTCATTTGCATTCGTCCATACAAGCGATTCGCTCATACTGGCGTCATTTGCATTTCGTCCATACAAGCGATAACGCCCATACTGGCGTCACTTGCATTTCGTCCATACAAGACGATAACGCCCATCTGGCGCCATTTGCATTTCGTCCATACAAGCGATTCCGCCCATACAAGGCGACATTTGCATTTCGTCCATACAAGGCGATAACGCCCACATGGCGTCATCTGCGTCGTCTATACAAGGCGGCGTATCATCACATCATTCCATATCTGATCGACTACAACCACAACACAAATTTACATCCTTGCATTGTTTTGTTTTGTGATTATGCATTAATGCCTCTATCTTAGCTTCATCTACGAGAACATTTACAAGTGCAAAAGGCGAGCCTGGCGTGGACCTACCTCTTCTGGCCCGAGGTAATTTGTTGGGAGCAAGGCTTCCCAACAAAGGCAAAAGTGGACGAGCGTCGACCTACTCTCTCCCAACATTCTAGCACCACAATAACTCATTGTCACCATAGCTCGACCTTTGGGACAGATTTTAAATCGCGTCGGCCCGCACCTTTAGTTTTCAGACACCAACAACATTTGTTCCAATTCCGATGACCCAGACAAAATTGGCTATAAGTCAACGTCTTTGTCTGGAGATTCTTTCATCTTCCCCATACAAAGAGGGACAACTGTTGACACCCAATTTTGTCCCTCCCCCCTTAAATAAATAACCAATAAGTTAAACAATTTTCTTTTTAGAACCGCGATTTTTACTTATAAAATACACATAGTAAGTAAGTCTTAATAACGGTCTCGCATTATAAATGTTAAGCTAATTAATTAGCACACCCACATTTATTATTATAATAATAGCTTAGATTAATAAAACACCCGAATAATTTAATCACAATTTAGATTCTTCATTTATCTACTAATACACCTAGACTAATACACACCCCAAGCCCACATTATTTTCGTCCAAAACATACCATCAACAACCGCTGAGCATGAGACCAACTCCTGTGCCTTTACTTCATTTCCCCAGCCCCTTTAAATTTCCCCCTTACCCCTTCAGCCCGCGACCCGCAGGCCCATTTCCCCAGCCCCTTTAATTTCCCGACCGACCCGCCGGCAGAGCCCTTTCGCGTCGACTTCCCTTTCAGAAAACCTAATGCCCTCTCAACCGCCGCACACACCCTCTCCCTCACGCCACCTTCCCAGCCGAGATTCTCGCCTGAGAATCCGGCAATCTTCCCCCATCTTACCATAAAAACCTTCCCTTATCAATTTCGGTAAGACTCAGAATACGAAAATGGTAACAAATCGTCTTAAAGACCTCCAAATCACCCACAAAAGCAGTTCGCCTTACCATAACAAAACCAGTACGAATCGTCCCTCAAATCCGTCCTAAACTTACCATAAAAAACGAAGCCCAATTAGGAGCTATAAATACCAATGTTTGGACATGCAACGGCATCCATCGATCAGCCATCAGTCACCGAGATTACTCATAGCGTCGAGCCTATAACCCTTCTTTTATTTTCAGTTTATCACTTTCCATTTTGCAAAACAGTTCTTTGCGGATTTTTCCTTCGACGATTCTGGGAAACATTTGTCGTCGCCTCAGTTCGCTACCCGCAAAAGGTCCGAAAACCCACTATCTTTCTACTATTCAGTCGTTTAAATTGATACTGTATGCTCTGTATAAGGAGATTCATGTCATTGTGTTGAATCTATTCGATTTGGTTTAGTTGTCGTTTCCTGATAAATCTGTTAGTCGTGGTTTTCAATATTTGCGGTGTCGACTCTGTTTTCTAAGCATGTGTGTATTCGAGTTTTAGGGGTATGGTTAAGTGTATAACATTCGTATAAAGGTCTTAAGTCCATTTTTGTGTCATTAGTTGATATATTCTGCTATATGCTTGTTAAAAAATTACTTCAAGTCTGGAAAAAAAAGAAGGTAATACCTATCTTGCTATTTATTGAACTCACGAAGACTGCCTAATACCTAGATGACCATTGTTGGATGATTCAAATCTCAGATTTCTACATTCCCCTGTCTTAGTATAATCCATGATCCAATACATAAAGTATATTGCCTCTGAATCTTACGACCCCGACACATCCTACTGAATCTGAAATTTAGTGAGGAATAGAGATTGTTATCTCATTTGATTTCCAGGTATACTGCATATCAAGATCGCGCTAAAATATTAGTCGGACACTACTCTAATTAAACATATTTCGTATATGAGCCTATTCAGCCCTTTTTTTAGAACATTAAGTTATAGGTCATACGTATAAAGTGATTCCAATGTGATATGAAACTTGTTTGGTTGTGAGTCTGTTTTGATGTACCCACTAGTTTAACTTTGGAATGAATCATCAAGTTAACCAAACCATCATACTTCATATCACATTAACAAAGTTATTTACTCAGTCTGCGGATATATCCGATATACCTCTATAACTTGATGTGAGTCTGGAGCTTTTTGGTCGGTAGATAGTTTCAGAGGGACTGAACTTGTGTATGTGTTTTCCCATATACTTGATTTATGTGTAACTAAGTAAACTGGGGGACATACCTGTTTACATGACCTTTCCATGTGTGAGTCCAAGCAGTTTACTTAGAATTAAAATGAGTTCGTCCCATATTTATCTAAAGTGTCTGCCCTGTATTTTCCTTTCGAATTACGCGATTCGATTGTATTAGGGGTCATGTATCATAATAAATATAACTACATACTTATCCTCATACCTGCTAAATGACCAATATTTCTGTTATCTGATGTTCTGTTCACATCTCATTGGTATACATTTAGCGTATATGGGTGGCATACCTCGTATGGTTTATGTGTATATCAACCCTTTGTGACTAGATATATTAGAGTGGAGTTCGTATACATGAACCTGTCTGGGTGATAACATTGATATTTCCCTTGAGATCTAAGAAACAAACCAATCACGTTGGCTGCATATTGAGGCCCCTTCGATTGACTAATTTCCAAATGTTCTTTTTTACTGTGGGTGAGATTCGTCATTGCCCCAGATCAAACTGGCAGCATGTGTGTGTGTTTAATTTAACATGCTACTTATTTTTCGTACATGATGGAGTTTATATTATTTACTAATCTTTTTCTTTCTTATTTTTACTTGACATGCATCGGGAGACAAATCAAGAGTCTCGGTATGAGACTCATCATGATCTCCGCATCGCCGTCCACACACTTCGCGCGGGCTTTCAAACAGCTATAGGATAGATGGTGTCACCATCCGTTCTAGACATTACAACAACTCCAATCTCACTCCTCCTTTTGCTTATTTATGCATTTATTTATTTGCTTATTTATTATTGTCATATTTATTAACCTTGTAATTAATAGGATAATTAACTCTACTAGTCTTTGAATACTTTGGAAGGGGTAGTTTAAAGATAAATTCGTCTTTTACTTAGTCTAGGCTCATCATATAAATCTAAATCTAAAATAATTAATCCTAGCTATGCTTTAGTCATGTAGTTAATATATTCCTCCATATTTAATTCTTAAACTTTTTCATAAACTCTTCATAAATATCATAGGAAGTAATTTTCGCATACACGTATAAAAAATAATTTCATAATTAACTTTTATATAAGAGTCTTAAATATATTAATAGGAGTAATGTATCATTTTCTTACTTTTGTTAAATAAAATAATTTCATGTCTTATAATTGTATAATCAACTTTTGTATATTTTTGTGAGTCTAATAAGGCCCTTTTAGTTATCAATATATATATTCTTTAGATATTTACCACATCCCTTTTACTTAAATAATCTTTTTTCTAAAATATACATCCCTTAGCCAAATAAATTAACCTATGTTTGAACGGACAACCGCAAGTTAGCGGATCCTTTAGGGTGCCTTACCCCTTCCCTTTAGGATAATAAAGAATCCTTACTCAGAATCTTATTTAGTTTCACAGACCATTAAATGGAGTTAATGCTGACTTTAATCAGTTAGTATTTAGGTGTCCTAATTCACCCAATTAATTAGGTGGCGACTCCCTTAAACATTTTAAACATTTATTTTTACATTTTTGGGGAGGATAACCATTCCGTCTCGCATTCAAGCCTGAGAGTTCAAAATCGGGTGCGACACGGGTTTCATAACCCAACGACCCATTAGCATACTATGTGTAGCGTGATGATGATAGACGGATCCAAGTCTGGTCATTACGCACCGAAATTGGAAAAAAGTGCACCGTCATTTGATCGCCATTTCCAACAAAACATTGCAATTTAACGGCTTGGACCTATTTATCATAATCTCGCATATTTGGCGTTTAGGCCGACCTCTGGCATAAGAGAGGTCTCATGCATATTAGGCGCGCGCTTGATTTGCATGCTTTTGTTTACTATTGTTGTCGCCAGCAATTCTGTACATATTATTTAATGCAATAATTACTCTTTTAACCCCTGTACATATCGTGCTTATAATTCCATCCATGAGCATTTGCATTTTTGCACTTTTTGTTGTCACATTGCAATCAGGACTTCTACTGCGTAAATCGTTCTTGAACAACACGATTTGGACTTTGTGAAGCATCAACCACCAGTCCGGTCGAACCAAGCAGGGGAGTCTTTGACTATATTGTCACGCCCTTACATTTTACTATTTTTGTGGCTTGCCTACTCTCACCCATTTGTCATATTTTTGCAGGAAGACCGTCATCGCAAATAGTCGAGGGCGGACAACAAAAAAAAAAAAGTGAAGAAAAGAAAAAAAATCATCAGAGGAATGAGCTGGAGTTATGTTGACAGAAAGAAGTCAGCTTATACCAGATTCAACGAAGCATCGCTCTGGGTCCTATATTTTGTATCTTTATACATATTTACAAATTCAATTGATATGTCTAGTATTAATTACATAATTCTTTATCATGCATTTTACAACATAATCTTTTCGAACTACGCGTGTCTGATTCTCACCATACGGTGTGATACGTAGGCAACCCATATAGGGTTCGACACCACCAAAAAAAAAAGGGGACATAATTGGTTCACTCATTCATTGCATTTATCCAATCACGGACATTCATTATTGCATTTCAATCATTCTAGCACATACATTCATTCATGCATTTCATTCATTCAATCACAGCCATTCATTTTTTCATTACATTCCTTTTACTTTGCATCAGTTTTATATTGAACAATCATTTGTTTTGCACAACTTTTACTTTTGCATTTCTTTCATGAATGAATTCTTTTTAAATCATACGTTTTATAACATATCTGAACGAACTACGCACACCTGATTCTCGTCAAAGATGAGATACGTAGGCAGCCCTATTCGGGTTCGGTATTATTTATTCAAAAATACAAAAATATTTTATTCAAAAAGCATAAAATATTTGGAAAAAAAAGAAGAAAAAAATAAAAAAATAAAAAAAGAAAGTTCTTTAAGTATCATTGTTTGATTTGGTTGATACCAACACAGTTAGGAGTGTGCATAGGAAAGAACGAGTAATAATCAATATGAGTTGACTTCGTGGTAAACCATATATTCTTTTGGTACCTCTCACGCACACCTGTAATGACATTCTTGCATGCTTCTAAGTTAAGAACGAAACCAACCTCTTCGTTTCATGTGCATTGTGTGGTGAGTTTTAGAATAAGTTCAATTGCATTGCATTGTGATCTAGAACTTGGCCCGAATGTTTGTTGAGGCGAAATCCTGAGTAACACTCGGTGTAAGAAATTATCTTAGGCTTTCTTTGACCCGTTTGAGCTTTTTCAGCCTACCAAATAACATTATCCGTAGTACACCCCTTTGAGCCTAAAGCCTATTCTTTTGAAAACCGCATATTACACATATACTCTTTCTAAGTGCGTACGCACTATCCCTCTCTTGGCCCGACCTCCTTGAGCGCTTTGAAAATGTGCAAGTGGCTGACAATATTCTACATCGAAGTTTGCAAAGACAAAAATTGTCAAAGTCCCAAAAAGGAAAAGAAAACACAAATGACGACTTTACAAAAGAAGAAATCAAAAGTCCCGGCATTATAAAAAAATGAATGAAATGAGAGAATAACTTTGGAAAAAGTGGGCTCCAAACGAAAGATTCAAAAGGAAGTCGGTACAGGAAAACTGAGACAAAAAAAAAAACAGATCAGCATTAAAGCACACAAATATCAAGCACGGACGTAGTCCAACGCTCGAGGAGGGATTAGTCATTTTTTACCCAAATGATATCCATCCCTTTCCCCAAGCCTACATTAGAAGCTCATGACAAGCCCTACATGATCTTATACTGAGGGTGCTCACATTAGTGGATACTTACATGTCGGTCAAGCCTATGATATCACAATTGCATGCATTGAACATCCTTTTGAGTGTGAGCGTACTTCTCTAAACGTCCCAAAATTCAAAATACTGGAATATATATGAGAAATGAGACTTTCTTTCAGTGAGGGCATTTGAAACGTGAGATTACGTGTAGTTCGAAACCTTGGCTGCAAGCAAGTGTGTCGATACTTAGGTGCCTGAGGTACCATTTGAAACTATAGGAATTACCCAGAAGTCAGTCTTGGTTAGACTAGAAGCGAACGGAATTCCTAAGCACAATACTAATTGTTGGTATCAACTGAAGTCAGAACGTGATGCTGTCTTTCCACTTTTCAAAAAAAAATGCATACATAAAAATCATTTTTGCATCATGAACTACGTCATGACCTGATTCCCTCATGAGGATACGTAGGCGACCTAAGTCGGCTTCGGTCACACCATTAGAAATCTTCTCATTGGCTCGCGTGCGACAAAATGCATTTGATTATTCCAAAAGGAGATATGAGTAATTTCCGCCAGGGTTAAGTCCGTGCGGAGACTAGCATGCAGCAAGAATTCACAGCATCCAGCAAGTCCGTGCAGGGCTACATCAGCAATCAACAATCAACAGCGTTCAGCAAGCATTCGCAGCATCCAGCAAGTCCGTGCAGGGCTACATCAGCAATCAGCAATCAACAGCGTTCAGCAAGCATTCGCAGCATCCAGCAAGTCCGCGCAGAGCATTCATCAGCACTCACAACATTCAGCAAGCATTCGCAGCATCCAGCAAGTCCGTGCAGAGACTACATCAGCATCAACAACATTCAGCAAGCATTCGCAGCATCCAGCAAGCCCGCGCAGAGCATTCAGCCAGCATTCGCAGCATCCAGCAAGCCCGCGCAGAGCATTCAGCAAGCATTCGCAGCATCCAGCAAGTCCGCACAGAGATTGCATCAGCACTCGCAGTATTCAGCAAGCATTCACAACATTCAGCACGTCCGTGCAAGTAGGAAATCTCATCATCTGCATCATCACATCAATACAACCGCCATCACGTTTTACAGGATAATATTTCTACTCATACAATTACATTCCTTATAAATTCATGCGTTATCATTTTTTGCCTTACCAGTTATGCACTAACCTTTTGCTTAAGTTTGAGCATGTAAGCAGTAAGAGCCAAAGCTACAAAGTTGACGCGAATCAACCATTCCTTTCCTAAAACTCACATGTTTTCTTTGAAGCATGATCTTCATATCAGCAAAGGCAAGAGCACAACAATAAGACCATGCGGGTTACAAACGCACAACGTCTATACAATGACGTTATCTCAACCCAGGCGAGTCACAAAGCAGGTACATCCATAAAACAACGCATTTCATAAAAGCCTATGCAACGACTTCATTTATGTTTCGTCAATGCAACGACGAGCATTTGCATCACGTCTATGCAACAACTTCATTTATGTTTCGTCTATGCAACGACGAACATCTGCATCGCGTCTATGCAATGCCGCCATTTCATGTGAGCCTATACAACAGCTTCATCTATGTTTCGTCTATGCAACGATGAGCATCTGCATCGCGTCTATGCAACGACATCATTTCATGTGAGCCTATGCAACGACTTCATCTATGTTTCGTCTATGCAACGACGAACATCTGCATCGCGTCTATGCAACGACGCCATTTCATGTGAGCCTATGCAACGGCTTCATCTATGTTTCGTCTATGCAACGACGAGCATCTGCATCGCGTCTATGCAACGACGTCATTTCATGTGAGCCTATGCAATGGCTGCATCCGTGTTTTGTCTATGCAACGACGAGATTTATGATTATGAGGAGCATAAATATAACAAGTATTGATGGCTGATTTAGTGGTAGAATGACACAATTCCATAGAGAAGGCCCGGGTTCGATTCTTGGTTGAAGGTTGTATTTGTGGTGATTAATATTGCATAACTAGTGGTCTAGTGATAGAATAGTACAGTGTCATAGTTCAGACCAGGGTTCGAATCCCAGTTGGTGTATTTAATTTTTTCTTTTTTTTGAACCATATCAAAAAGGGCGACTGAGTGTAGTCGCCCTTTTAGAGATCTTTAAGATCCATCAAATAGGGCGACTTAAAAAATTGTCTTTCTTGATCTAAGATAACAGACGTAATAAGACTAGTTGAAGGGCGACTAAAAATCGCTCATTTGATCTAAGAGGGTGATATTTCACCCAAAGAGGGCGACTGTAATCACCCTCTTTGAACCGATTTGTTGTAGTGGGGGTTGACTTGCTTAGACAAATCTTGGCGCCAAAGTGTCGGACTAATCTAAGGACGCAAGATTAAAATGATGTATTTAATCAACCAAGAGTTGCAAATAAGTTTTGCAATTGGTTTAGAACCTACCAATATATGTTATTGAAGTTATCAGCCAAAGCAAGCGTAAAGATAACATAGGCTTGAATCTTGGCTCATTATGACCTTAAATAAATCTAGGTCTGTATTCTACCATGGGGTCGTAGACGTATGCTAAAATAGTGGGAGCTAATTAAACAAATGACCATGTTGATTAGCCTGAACGAATGGGTATAATAAGAAATAAATTTGAGTGTAATTTCCTGTCTATCTAAACTCTTCGAATTATCAAAATGTGGAGCCTATCATTGAAAATACTGATGGTAATGAACAAACTCACCGGACCAAACTATCTAGACTGGATTAGAAATCTGAGAATTGTCCTAAGGCAAGAAAAGATAGAATACGTATTGGACAAAGTATTCCCCACAGTTCTTGCCAAGGATTCTGCAGAATATGCCGCATTCGATAAGGTAGCCTACAAAGAACCTAGATGACACCACTTCAGCACAATGCGTGATGTTGTCTTTCATGTCAATGGAGCTTCAGAGACAACACGAGAACATGGGCCCTAACGAAATGCTCGAACACTTGAAGAGTCTCTATGACTCTCAATCCCAAACTATGAAATATGAGTTGTTGATAGAACTCTTCAAGTGTAAGCTAAATGAAGTGAGCCAAGTATCTCAGCATGTGCTAAAGATGATAGGGCTGATAGAAAGGCTGGCATCGATTGGTATAAAGCTATAGAATTATGTTGCTTCCACACTCATCATGTACTCTCTCCCTCGTTCGTTCGAGAACTTTATTGTAAACTTCAACATGAACGAAACGAAGGCAAATTTGCCGGAACTGCACAACATGCTCAAGACCTTTGAATCTTCAATTATCAAAAGCAAAGTTGTGTTCATGGTGAGCTCTACTAGCCGACTCAAGTCGAAAGGCAAGGAATGGTAGAAGAAAATGGCAAAACAGTCGATGCTCCCTCAACTATGAAGCCTAAGAGAAATGTGAAGACGAAGAAGGTGATTCCGGCTAAGGATGTATGCCTCAACTGTAACAAAAAGTGGCATTGGAAGAAGGATTGCACTGCACCAGGAGGAGGAAAAGCACCAGGTGCTTCTACCTCTGGTGAACAAGGTATATACATCATAGAAATATTCAATGTATAAAATAAACGAGTTAAGATAAGTAATATAAACTTGACCTACCTATGGCATTGGTCATATCAAAGAAACAAGGATAGCAAGGTTAAGGAAACTTGACTACCTCGAACCATTTGGTAGCGTCACGCCGCCGTTGTGCCACCCATTTAGCACCGCTATAAATATGGGCTTCATTTCATTATTCAATAACACACAATTCACTTTATATTATTCTAAGTCTTAGAGACCTAGAATCAAAACATTCTCTCTCAAACCTCTGTCGGATTTCCTAGCTGTCTGAAAGAGGATTACATCGGAGTTCTAGAAATTTGCAGTCGGGGATCAATTGCGTGCGCACCCTCGGACGTTATACTAAAGATTCCAGATTATTCAAACCGTAAGTTTTCATTCGAAGTATTACGGTTATATTACATGTATGTTTATTATTACATAATCATCCATCAGTTTGTCGTTTGTTGGATTTGAAACTAAAATTTTCAAATTCCGCTACGTATACGAACCCAACAAAATCCTACAGAATAAGCATGGTTTTAATTATGAGCTTGTCTTAAAAAGAAGTCACACTCAAATAAATCGAGCGATATATTATACATTTAAAACGTAAATTTAATTATCCCTTCTAACACTTAGACCCAAGCGCGTTTCAATCGACAAATTTGTGCAAGTGAACATTGATTATATATGCATTAAACTTGAGAAGAAAAAAGAAGTGAAAAACAATTTTAAGCTCGTTATAGTGTGTTCCCAAATGTAAAAAAAATATCAACCACCCCATTATAACCTAAATTCTGACGAATTAGTCGCAAATCGAAGCTCAAGCTCATAACTAAATCCGATTTTATTTTGCTTGTTTGATTACTTCCTCTCTTTTTCCCTTTTGAAGTTGTCTTTTTCCCCTGTAAATTCAGTTTTTGAAATGTCCAAATCCCCTGATTTTTCTGTGATTTTTTTTGAGTTTTTTGAAATGTTTGCTTTGAAAGGATGACAACATTAATCCAAGATTCAAATTTGTGATTCCTAAATTGGTTGGGGAATTGGTGACCTTGAAGCAATATTTGAAGCTTCTGAAAACGGTTATCACAAGGCTATTAGGTCAGCAAACTGTGTGAAAAGCAAAATAGAGCTTCAACTGGACAAGTTTGGAGAATATATTAACATCAAGCAGACGAAATAAAAAGAGAAGAAGTGAAGGAAGCAAGTTAGCTAGGTCCAATAAAAGGGAGAAAGTACTTGGGATTTCTCTCTTGTGAGTTTGTCTTTTAGTTGTAAGTTTTGTGTTTCAAACAATGTACTTGAGAGGTGTTTCAATGAAGTTGCCCTAAGCTATTAATATTGGTGTACTTATTTTTGTCATGTTATAAGTTGTAATAGGGTTGCAATTGATGGTGTTGTAAAGAACATGTTGGTGTTGTCATTAACCCTTATTTTATGTAATGAATTGATAACGTTGATTTTTAGATTGGTTAGTCAATGTTTTTTCTTTGTTGTTTGTTTCCAAATGATGGTGTTGTAATTGTTGGTGTCACTGCACATTTAGTGCATAAACTACACATTTTCACTACAAAAAAAGATCTACCGTAACAGTTTGGGTGTGACAGTTTTAAAAATCGTCACATATTATGACGATTTTAGCATTGACTTTCTGATTAATGGGCCTTTGTGACAGTTATGTGACAGTTTTTTTAACCGTCACAGCTTTGTGACAGCGGTGTGACAATGATTTCAACCATGACGGTTTTTTAAATTAGCAATTTTTTAATCCATCCGACCCGACCCATTTAATACTAAAACCTATTTTTCATTACTAAAATCGACCAAATTCATACCAACACCAATTTATTCATCATCCAAAAAAATCCCGCTGCTAAAGTGAACAGTAACAAAGACGGTGAAATGCCATTTTCGGCCACCACAGGAATCCATTGGAGGCGAGACTTACACCATTAACTTTGTCTCTTCAAGCCCGTCATTTTCATACTAACCACAATCTGCGATTTATCCACCAATTTCAGATCGAAAATATCCTCTATTCCGATCTGTTTTTTGGAAATTCCGGCGGACTGAGCAAGTTCAGACGACGGTGGGTTACACCAATGTGACCGCCGTATCACAACGGTCATTTCCATACCACCGTCGTGTTTTGTCTCTTCCATTTCGACCCGTCGGCCATTTCAATAGGTGTTGTAACCCTAGCAGCCGCCATCGATTTTCCGGCCACCGGAGCAACAATCGACGGTCGTGGCTGGTACAATTACACTCCCCGTCATCTTGCCTACGTTATACACCCACTCAACACCTTCAGTTCTTCACCATTTCTCCGGTCGATCAAATCGGAATTGTTGGACTCTTATGAGCATATATTTTGTTCATATTAATAAATAGTTACAACTTACAAGTGAGACAATTTGCAGGTCCATATCTGTTTTTTGTCTTTTCTTTATGCCTCTTGGTCTGTATTAGGATCACTAGTTTATACTGCATCCCAGCCAAAAGCTTGGCCTATTCGTTATTTTTTAGGCCACATGTTAATTGTTTTGACTGTAGTTTTTTTTCGGAATAATTTTAAAACTTTGAAGTTCCTAATAAGCTTTTCGTGGTAGTTTATAATTCGACATGTATATTCCGTTTTAAAAATGGGAACTTGATGATGTTAAAAATTATCTGCATCTTGTAGAGATTCTGGAGTTATGGTTGCCTTGTTTCTGAGCTTATGAAAGTCTGCATGATCAAATTCTTAGACATTTTTTTTGCGCTTATACTTGTGGCATATTACTTTCCAGCACCTTTAATTTTGGTCACACATAAAAATATTGCTATTTGAAGTAATTTCGGAGGTTAAGTTCTTCCATCATTCTTCTATTCTCTCATAATTTTTCACTAACATACTTCTCTTCTCGAATCTTTTGCAGCTTTGCCATATCATATCTCTTCCTTTTCCTCTATTTCATGGTACATATCCATTATGTTACTCAGTTTAATCATCTGACCAAAGCTTACTTTTTTTGAAGTGCTTGATATATACATACTATATTTAACTTTTTTCGCCTACTATAAAAGGTTAGTGCATTAGGCTGCTTAAATACAAATGAAGCATAATTAAGAGTTGCCTATTTGAGCAACAGAAGAAGTTTATTATGTCAAACAAGAACACGTTAAACAAAACTATGAGCGGAAATGTGGAAAAATCAACTAAAATAGACAATCAATAATCGGTCATGAGATACAAGTGTGTGTTGTTTTAAGAAGCACCAATCTACTGTATCTCTATGCAAATGAAGGTATTTTAGTAGTAGTTTCACTCTTCACTCCCTTTCTTGCATGACTGGACAGATTTATTCAATACTAAAATGATTAAATGAGTTGCTATATCTTGAGATGAATTTGGGGACATCTTGCACTTGTGAGGTTCTCCTAGCATTGTTCTTAGATAGGGTTTGTGCTCCTGTTTGACACTGCATTCTGTCCAAATTGTGGCTTTGTTTTAAAATGTGAAATCTACTGTTATCTCGGCCGTTATTGTACTTTAGCTACTGCCTTTGAAAAGGTCTTTTGTTATGTTTCTGTCATAAATTTTTAAGACAAACAAATGCTATACTTTGAAGGATTGATGTATGATTAACTACTATGAGCTAGTGATATTTGGTTGCTGCTGTGTTACCCTGGATAAGAGGAATTATTGGTGCATTTTGGCTAATTGGTAGTATCTTGATGAAATTGTTGTTCTTTAAGATGTTATATTGGGGATAAAAAATTGCTACATTCCTTAAACCAAATGCTCATTTTTAGCTACAACCTTGCGGGGATTTATTTGTTGTTACTTGAGCTGATGTTACATTACACCTAAGATGCTATATCATGGGACATATTTTGGTAAGTCTGTTGTCATATTCTGAGGTAAAACAATAGTTGCATTTGAGGTAAATGATCTGATGGATGGTTTTCCATTCTACTATTAATTTTGGGCCATTTTTTTGCTATTGGTTTTGGCCATTTTGCTGCTATATTTTGGGTTATTTGTTGATGAATTTTTTTACCTTTTCCTGCTGTATTTTAGCCCTATTGTTGTTGGTTTCTTGGCCAAAAATTATTATTTTAGGACTGTTTCGGACAGCTGCAATACTTCTGAAATTTACTGATTTGAACAGATACTACACTTGGTTTCTGTTGTGTTCTCGAGCCCACTGTTGCTCTATTTTTAAATTTGTTTCTGCTGCGTTTTAAGCCAAACAACTGCTATTTTATGGCCACATTTGAGCCGGTTTACTGCCGTATTTTTGAAGCAGCTACTGGTGCAGTTTCTAAGGCAAAATAGATCGCTACACTTGATAAAAATCCTACTGATTTGAACATGATACTATACTTAGGCCAATGAAATTGAAATTGAGGCCGCGTCCCTTCGATTTTGGTATAATTACTGATTTGAACATGATACTACACTTAGGCCAATGAAATTGAAATTGAGGTCGTGTACCTTCGGTTTGGTATAAATAATGATTTGAACATGATACTACACTTAGGCCGATGAGAATAATTTATTTTGAGGCTATGACCCTTCCAGAAAGGTTGTCCCTCGGTTTGCTTTCCTTCGGAAAAGGGTGAGATGAGACTTATGGATTCTTTCACACATCTACGGGAAACCAACATGCGCTGGCAAGACGACTAAAATAACTGACGAGTCACTAGTTCACAACCACGACATAATTGGAATGTCTTTTACAAAAAATATAAATATGAGCCTTCCGTAATTAAAACTCCTATTATTTTATACGGATCCGAAGGTTTTACTCGCATTTATTTATTATTTACTATCTCTTTTACTAAGTGTTTTTGCAGGTACCCGGAGACGCATCCCAAAGTTAATGCCTGCGCAGAAAAGGAAAAAAAAATAAAGCGAAATACCGCTAAGTTCTCTTCACTCCATCTTTATATGATTTTTGCTTTCGTTACAATCTTGTTAAATATATATCTTATTTAAATATTTGCATGCCTAGTTTAAATATCTCTTAGTTAGTTTAATAAGTCTGAGCCTTCCGTAATTAAAACTCCTATTGTTTTATACGGATATGAAGGTTTTACTCGCATTTATTTATTTTTCTAACTTCCTTTCTTTTATACTTTGCGAGGAACATTCGAACAATACGGCATAACAAAGTGGGATTCTACAGAGATGAAGATTTACTGAAATCGCACAAGTTTCCAATGGTTGGAATTCTCATATTATGTTTTTTTTTTTTGTATTTGATGATAACATTAGTTGTTTTGTAAAACAATTTGTAATGTTTCGATTTAATGTATTAGAACAATTTCATTATGTGGGTAACATTTTAGTTATAATATGCTTATAATTCTAATTTATTTTTATTTAATAAATTAAAATTAAAATATTAAAAAAATCGCCAAAAATAATTTCCCCGTCAATTTAAATTAATTTTATTTAAAATTTCCCGTCAAAAAGTATTATTTAATTTATAAATTTCGCGGAAAATTTTAAAAAAAGAAGGGAAATAGTCAAAGTCAAACACCGTCACAACAACCGTCATGAATTTGTGATATTACCTAACGTGACACTTAGAAAAATCGTCACAAAACCCCTTTCGTGACGGTTTTTAACGGTCATAATAGGTTTTTTTGTAGTGTTGGTGCATAAAATACACTAAAGTATTGTCACTCCATATTTAGGTGCATGCTAAACACTACATCTAATGCAGTCACAACTGCACAATCATAATTAAGTCACAACTGTCAATCATATACACAAAATATAAATTAAAGTGCAGTCATGACTACATAATTATTAACCGAAAGAGAATGAAGTTACAACTGTCAGAGCAGTACATAGAGCAAGTCATATAAATATTAACGTAACTAATGTAAAATGCAGTCACACCTGTCAAATCATAGTCTTAACTGCATCCATAGCTGCCAAACCAGTACATAAAACTAGCCAACACCAACCAAAATATATTTTTTACAATGCAGTCATAACTGCCACAAGTGTTGGAAATTTAATTAATGTGAAATTAAATTTAATTCATTATTTATGACTTGAACAATTGAGGTGTCGCACGTCGGAAATATCGTTTTAATACACATGCACACGTAGTGTAAAATATCGTAAATTTTATTAGTGAAAGAGATATTGGTACGTAAGTGAAACATTTGAGAGATAGAATGATGGACAGTTATTGGCCAAATGACGCGTGTTTCACGTTGGTAAATGAAGAAAGAAGTGTACGATGTGTAAAAGATGAAAGGAGTCGGAAATCGCCGCGAAGGGCCGCGGCGCAACACTGTCGGAGCCGCGGCGCGTCCAGACATCGCTATGGCACCTTGGAAGCAGTGAGTCTCTGGAGCTGCGGCGCCGCAACGCTTCGGAGGCAGAATGTTGCGACGGGAGCTGAAAATTTCTGACTTTTGGGCTGGTTTGGGGCATTGATTCCCCACGAATTGGCACATGAATTCATCCATTATTTGACTAAATAACACCTCACCATAAGTGTCATTACATGGCCTTTGATTGCCATTAGATGAGAGGTCATCTTACACACACTATAAATTGAGGCCCTCGGCTCAATTGTAGAACACACCTCACTCTTGTATAATTCAAATTTTCTGAACTTTTTCCCTCTAGCATATCTTTCAAACACTCAATGGTTCTTCTTGAGATCCACTTGAGTTTTCTTTGCTCATTTGTTTGATGTTGTTTTATCTTGAAGACAGTTGCCCATAAACGTAAAAGGATATATACGGGGCAATAATGTCTTAAGGACAGAGTGATAATACTCGACTCAACACAGTTGTAACAAGTAGGAATTTATTGTCTCTTAGTTTCAGGTTATCAAGATCAAGGAACTTGTTGCAATTGGAATGAAGATCCAAGATGGAGGACTCAAGAACCATTCAAGAACGAGGATCAAGAACTCACAAGTTTACTGTAGCCATAACTCTTGTTGGCTACAAGATTGTTAACCATTGTAATTCATTGTTGTTTATCCTTTCAAAAGCACTAGTAGTAGTTGTATACTATTCTCGTACATCCATTATGTAGATCACAATCTTAAGACATTAGTTGTACTAGTTCTAGAAAGATGTATGCTAGTCGATATGATCCCAGATCTTACTGTGGTTTTCTTGTGGAAACCAATTCTGTTAACAGTTCTAACACTGTCTCTGTCAACAACAAAGGTTTCATATCTGGTTCTAGTTTTGGATCTCTCTTTGACGATAGTTACAGATCTATTTCCGTCAAAGGGTAGATCTCTGTTGCTGATCCTGAACTTGAAAATACTGCTGATAGTCATGATGGCAAGGCTAAGGATCAAGAAAGAGTTGTTGTCACCGCTCCCGAGAGTGGTGGAAACAAGCGCCCACGGGAGGTGGAGGATATCAACTGGGAAAAGAGGAGAAGGTGGAGATGATGTTCTATCTTGCAGGAGAAGGTCTACATCTGTCCCAAAGAAAAGATCTGAAGAATGGTACGGAGGATATGGACACTCTGTTCAACGAAGAGACTGATGTGGGCCATATTCCAAAGGTATGAGTTAACTTTATTCCTTGTCAAAATTGAGATTAAAAGATAATTTCTGAATAAAAGTGAATAAAGCAAGGCTAGGAATATGAAGTGTTCTTGTTAAGACTTATATTCTCTACACTTTAAAATCAGAAGTTTAATCTCACTTACCTTCCCTTTTATGATTGGACAGTTATAAACAACGACCTAAAAAGAATGGACTTAGATTGTAATAAGCTGGATTTGTGGACAATCCTAAGCAAGGGAAGAGGACTAGAGACTAACCTGTCACCGTTTCTGACAGAAGATCTGTCTTTTGACAGGATAGTAGTGGACACTCAGTCATACAATGCCTACGGGCGACCGGAGTGGGTCAGATCCGTTTCATGACAAGACGATATTGGACACTCAGTCATACGAAGCCTACGGACGACTGGAGTGGGCCAGAGTTTCTAGATCTTAAATGATTTGAAGGCAAAAAAAAAAGGCAGAAAAGAAATTGGACACTCAGTCTGCCAAGGCAACTGGAGTGGGCCAAATATCTAGATCACTTATGATCCGGTTATGCCCTAATCACCGGGCAAGAGGTTGTTCATGTGAAGCAACGCCACCTCCAAAGTAAAAGAAGTTGAAGAGGTTGTCCTCAAAAAGACTTAAGGGAATGTGATCACTCTAAAAAGAGGTGATAGATGTCCCAAACTTAGTTCAAGGACGTTGTTGGTCAAACTAGCTTAAGTCTAGTCTAACAGGTCTATAAAAACTAAGAGTGGTACAGTAATGCTATAACCAAATAGATGATATATTTGTAATCTGTACATCTATGCCATCATAGAATAAGACACGTTAAATAGAAAGTCATTCAAAACTAATTAAGTTGAGATTGTTGCCGTCTGTAGACATAAACCCTCAAATAAATGTGAGATAGGCAAAGAGGCAAAAATCACTTTTCCATTCCATCGAAGGAATATTGAAAGAACCACCGCCCCTCTATAACTTAGTCACGCCTACATGGGTGATTTGATGCTTGTGCGAATAGAGAGTGTGAGAAAAGTACGTTGTGATCTTCATTGACGACGGTACAACGTATTGCATCCTTTGTTTGTTGAAAAGCAAAGATGAAGCGGATGAGTGCTTCAGAAGCAGAAGTTGAAAGCCTAGAGATTGAGGAATTCGTAGGGATAGAAGGGAGAATGCAAATCATCGTTCATCAAATGACTGCTCCTTACTCACCTCAGTCTAACGGTGTTGGCCAAGCGCAGATCCGTACGTCCAAGATATGTGGGGCAAGGCGATCCTTACCGCTAATGCGATTTTCAACTGAATTCCGCATAAGGATAAGTATAATCCTCCATGTGAAGCATGGAAATAATCTCAAATACAAATGTTGTGATATGGGGTAGTGTGACAAGTGTTGAGATACCAAAGCCAAAACAGGTCAAGTCGGACCTAAGACTGTAGATTGTATATCCATTAGATCTGCAAAGAACAGTAATGTTTATCGCATCCTGGTGCCAAAGAATGCTGAATTCTTTGAAGATAACTTTTCTTGGAAAAGAAGAAGGAGTAATTGCTCAAGGTTAACAAGAATCCGCGAGTTCCTGATTGTACAGAACTAGACATTCCAGATCTATAGGACTTGGAAGTTGCTGACTATCCGGAACTTAATGTTCCAGATCTACAGAACTCATGGATTCTAGATGTTGAATCGAGACAGAGCAAAAAGAGGGGACAAAGACTTATTTCAGGCCTTCTAGCTTATATGGTTGAGAATGAACTATAGACAATTAACAAATAATTGTCATCTCCAGAAGCGCTGCTTTGGAAAGAAGCTAAAAAGAGAGAAATAAATTCCATCAGATAGTGTTATACCCCGTATTTCCAGAGTATGTATGTGAGGACGTACGTACAATTGTGTAAGCCCGAATTATAATTAAGGACGAAATTGTGCACATCCAACGAAAAGAATTGTTTTTCCGACGAAAAATTTTCCGAACCTTGTAAGGGAATTTTACGTTTTCAAGAATTTATTTATTCTGGATTTTTCCGAGAATGAAATATTTTGGACCAACGAGAGGGCGACATGTGTCACCCTTAGGTGGCAAGGGTTGGACGAAATCTTGGGCAAAGATTGGCACGTTTTTTCCATGTAAAAGGCCTTAAACATTTGGTCAATGTTTTGTAGATATTTGTGGAGTAGATAGATAAGGTTGCACTTGTCCAAATCTCCACCACACACTTGCTTGAATCTTGGCCATTGAGGGTCCTATAAATACCCCTTAAGTTCAAGACTTATTCTTCATCCACTTAACCATTTCCAAGTCTCAAAAACTCCCAACCCCCTTTTGAGAGCTCTCGTCCAAACCCCTTTCCCCCCCTTCCTTGTTGGTCTCGCCGAAAACTCCCCCCACCCCTTGGTAGAAAAATATTCTCCCAATATTGTTGTTATTCCAAAATACCTTAGCCCAAATACCTTGTAGTATTCTAAAGTTATCTCTATACAAAAAGCCCGGAAATGCTACTTTATATCCTTTAGTCACAAAACGAAGCCCTAGGAAAATCTTCATAGTTGGTTGAAGTATTAAGTAGAAGTTGTTTAGAACTTCTAAGGGTTTCTTGGAGCGAATTGGAGCGTACAGAATAGGAGCTAAACCTTGCTCAGGATCGACTTTAATCTTGGATAATTTTGGGCTTATCGAGGTAAATATCTCTGTCCTTCTATTGTAATTGGAAATTACATATAGTAGTTTATAATTGAGTATAAGATATAGAAGGATGGTATAAAAGAAGAGAATTGAACTGTACTTACATTGGGCTGTATTCTGATGAGACTTGTGTAGCTACGGGTAGGAAGTCGCCCAAATTTTCCGTAGAAATAAGAACCTTCTGCTTAGAAATATTCTACAGAGTAGTCTAGACGTTGATAGACGTATATGGCCATTATAGGCTGAAGTTCTGCGAGTAGCGTGTTCTACTTGAAGGGTGGACAAGGCTTATAGTACGGTGGAGCGTTTTGCTATTTGTCGATAATCGTCGCGAGGTATGTGAACCTCTTCCTATCCTTTCTAGCATGATGTTTGTAAACTATGTAGTACGGTAGACGTACGTGTGCTAAATGAATTGGGTTGGTTTAAAACATAAAGTGTTATAACGGCTTTATGGGAAGTTTGTTATAACAACTTTATGTAGGTAAGAAATGGGTTGTTGATTTTAAGAAAATAAGAGACTTGACTTAATTGGCTTGATATGAATTTTATTAAAAAGTTGTGAAACCTCATTCGTGAGTAATGAGTACTTGGTTTTTAACTAATAAGTTATATTGATTTCGGAAATGAGAATAAGTATCGAACAAACCACTGCAGCGTTAATAAAGGAAAATATATTGACAAATAATTAATTATATTAAAACCAGTAGAAACCTCCATCTGCATAGAAGCTAAGATAAGACAAAATTGTATTACATTTCCTAGATCATGGCTGCTTTAATAAGATTGTTATAAACAAGAATAAACTACTCACACATAAGATATATGCTACTCAATTTTGTTAAAAGAAGGAATTACGTTGTTAAGTGATTTGGACTATGAACTATGAAATCTTTCGAAAATAAGGGACTTAAGTATTTAAAAATATGCAACTTGAACTTTTGGAAAAGAATGTTGTTACTTGACCTTAAAAAGGGAAAATGTGTTGGTTTAAAATGAAGACATGATATTATCTTAATCTGTCTTAAAAGAGGGTTTAAATGTTATGGACGATTCTTCACCGAGTCCCATGGGATGGGCCGGGACATGTATTCCATACGATTCTTTACCGAGTCCCATGGGATGGGCCGGGACATGTATTCCATACGATTCTTTACCGAGTCCCATGGGATAGGCCGGGACATGTATTCCATACGATTCTTTACCGAGTCCCATGGGATGGGCCGGGACATGTATTCCATACGATTCTTTACCGAGTCTCATGGGATGGGCCGGGACATGTATTCCATACGATTCTTTACCGAGTCCCATGGGATGGGCCGGGACATGTATTCCATACGATTCTTCACCGAGTCTCATGGGATGGGCCGGGACATGTATTCCATACGATTCTTCACCGAGTCCCATGGGATGGGCCGGGACATGTATACCACACGATTCCACCTCGATTCCCATGGGACGGGCCGAGACATGTTATACGTATCATACGATTTATACCTAGACTGCCGGCAGTGAGAAAGGAGTTCCACGGGCATGAGGGATGACTTTGAGGGAGTGAGTCCCTGCCTCGACATGACTACTTTTATGTTGTAAACTGTAGTTTGGTTATCATACATGTCTCCTATTTTATATAAACTGTTATGATTTCATTTACAGTATTTTCAGTTTCACATACTTGGTACCTGTTGTACTGACCTCCTTCGGGGGGCAGCGTTCATGCCGCAGGTAGAGGTACATCGGTTGTTGATCCTCACTCTTAGGATCACAGTTCAGCGTATTGGGAAGCTCCGTTTTCTCCGGAGGCTTATCTTTTGGTATGTTTCCCCGAGTTTGTAAGTTCTTGTACATTCAGGGGTATGGCGGGGCCCTGTCCCGTCATAGTTGTTGTAAAAATCTTAAGTGCATGCCTTTATTGTGGCGGGGTTGTAAAGGATGTAACTGTTCAAATTTCTGTATTTATGCAAAAAGGCAACCGTTTTGGTTAGCCTGTTTTCTTTGATTGTTTCATGTCTTATTTTTATATTCCGCTGGTTACTCTGATGTATGTCTACTTGGGTGCCCGGGTAAGGCACCAGTCACGGGCCCGGGTTCGGGTCATGACAAAAGTGGTATCAGAGCAGTTAATCCTCGGAAAGTGTCTACAGACCGTATCTAGTAGAGTCTTGATTATCGGTGTGTTGTGCACCACACCAATAATCAGGAGGCTATAGGATATTTAGGATTGGTTTCCATTCTTCTCACTCTGAGATCGTGCCTTAGAGCTGTGTTATAAGTTATACCCCTCTAACGTAATTCTTTCCCTTGCCAGTTATGCCTCGCGCAAGCGTCGAGGCCAGAAGGGCATGGCGGCGAAGGAGGCTGCGAGTAGAGTAGCGGCGGTCTCTCGAGACCACAATACTGAGCCTCGGTCCCGGCTGGAAGCAGAGAGATGGATTACAAGAGATGTCCCGATTATTGGCGGGATAGTGGCAAGGCACGAGGATAAGTGGATCACGGCAATTAAGTGCCGGTAGTACCGTAGTTCACGAGGCGGATAGTTTGAAACTACGGGACTTTCGAGTTGCGGCCGCCGGCGTTTTATGGATCGAGGCACGAGGATGATCGCGAGAATTCATCAAGCGATTCTGACGGATCATGAGAGTGATCAAGGCTTGGAGACCGAGTTAGTGGTCTTAGGTTCGCATCGGTGCGTGATCTGCGATCGGATCGTTTGATCGTGGGAGCCGTCCGGGGAGCATGCGCCTCGGTATTCGGGAAGAGTTCTCGGAGGTATTTCTCAGCCACTTCTTGCCTCCGCAGATAAGGAGGGCACGGGCCGACATATTTCTGATGCTGAGACAGAGAGGGCGTACGGTTCGGGAGTACAATGTGGAGTTCGACTCATTGGCTCGGTATGTCCCCGCGTTAGTAGCTGATATGGAGGACAGAGTACACCGCTACGTCACCGGGCTCGATGACTACTTGGCAGAGGCTTGTTCGGGAGTAGCCCTTCAGCCGGGCAATGGACATTGCCCGCATGCAGGCTTATGCACTTGGATGTGAGGAGCGGAGGGGTCGACAGAATGACCGAGATCAGCAGAAGAGGGCGAGCAGCCAGGTCCTTTGGTAACTTTCGAGGCGAACCGCCTCGAAGAGTTAGTTATGCACCTCCGCCAAGATGCAGTGGTCCTCCGATCTTGAGATGTTCGGGGTATTCGGGCTGGTCGAGCTCGTGGCTTCGGTTCCGCGGTATACATGGGTTCTAGCCAGTCGGGTTCATGTTTTCCTCAGTGTGCGCGATGCGGCAAACGTCATCCCGGGGAGTGTCGTCTTTTTCGGGCTTGTTTCACTGCGCCGTCGGGCCATGTGACGAAGACCGCCCTAGAAGGAGGATACGGTAGAATGACACGACCTAGGGTCGATGGCGAGTTCATCGCCTTCTATAGCTATGCGCCCGACAGGGCAGGATTAGGATTAAAGCGACGAAGGGAAAATGAAGCAGATGATACAGGTATATCCTTAACCCTCTAGAGATTAGTACGCATTTGTGATAAGATGAGTATATTTTAAGTATTATGTTCTGATAACATTGTGTTAATCGCGATTAGAAAACATGTTAGTTGAAAAAGGTAAGATTGGGGACAGGGAAATTGTGAGCCTTAGAATATTATACGTAGAGACCTTAGATGCGAGGCCATCTTGAGTAAAAGATTTATTTATTTATGTTGACCTTTATCGGAGTGCATAGTATACGTGGGATATATTTCTGTGATAAGTCCCTGAGTGGTATGAAATGAAAGAGGGTAGTTGAGCTAAGGAGACCACTAGGTTTTCGTGACTTGATTAGTGAGATTGTTCCGGATCGGGGGAACAAGAGTTTGGCACGATAGCGGGTCGGGTTGAGGACCGATCGCGGGTCAACCCGCGGCCTATAATGTGGTGGGGTCAGTTCGAGGTGGTCCCGCCAGGTGGTAGGGTCACGAGGGCGCTAGGCCCAAGTTTAGATGAACGTTGTACGAGTTCGTGGATGCGTTCGGCCAGTGGTTGGGCCGATGAAGTCAACCCATCTTGTCTTTCAGTCAGGATTGTTTACTCGACAGAGGGTTATGCGAGATGTTATATATCAGGAAGGTTGTAAGGCTGCACGGGGTTCCTACTTTTTACCTTATGACCAGGCGTGAGCCCGATTATGGCTATTTCTTTTTCTGGAGGTTTTACCAGGCGGGGTTAGGAACTCAGGTGAATCTCAGTATTGCATTCACCCTCGGGCCAGTGTTTTTGATTTCAGGGGTAGCAACGAGGATTATGTGCCTCTTTTTGAGTGAGTATCATTATAGCTACCATTTCAGTATTCGGATGTCGCCTTATGAAGCCTTGTATGGGCGGAAGTGTAGGTTGTCGGTCGATTGGTTCGATGTTGGCAAGGTTTAGATAGTTGGTCCATACTTGATCCAGCAGGATGTGGATAAGGTGGAGCTTATCCAGAAGAGGTTATTGGCAGCTCAGAGTCAACATAAGTCATGCGAATAGTCGGCGTCGACACTTGGAGTTCAGGTTGACGGTGGGTCTTCTTGAAGGTACCACCCCGGAAGGGCTTGACGAGATTTGGAAAGCAGGGGAAACCTAGCCCGAGGTACTTTGAGCGTTTTCAGATCATTTCTTATGGGAAGTAAAGGTGCGAAGAGAGTATCTTTTAGACTTTGGGGTGGGAGCTTTTTGTGATGTTAGAGGTGATTCCTCGTGGACTTGGATGTAAGTATTTGCGCGTGTGTTATTCTGTGGCCATGTGTGGCATTTGCAAACTGGTTAAGCTATGAGGAACTTTATCGTTATCTGTCTTGAGAAGGAACATTCGGGACGAATGTTTCTAAGAAGGGGAGAATGTTATATCCCGTATTTTCAGAGTATGTATGTGAGGACGTACGTACAATTGTGTAAGCCCGAATTATAATTAAGGACGAAATTGTGCACACCCAACGAAAAGAATTGTTTTTCCGACGAAAAATTTTCCGAACCTTGTAAGGGAATTTTACGTTTTCAAGAATTTATTTATTTTGGATTTTTCCAAGAATGAAATATTTTGGACCAACGAGAGGGCGACATGTGTCACCCTTAGGTGGCAAGGGTTGGACGAAATCTTGGGCAAAGATTGGCACGTTTTTTCCATGTAAAAGGCCTTAAACATTTGGTCAATGTTTTGTAGATATTTGTGGAGTAGATAGATAAGGTTGCACTTGTCCAAATCTCCACCACACACTTGCTTGAATCTTGGCCATTGAGGGTCCTATAAATACCCCTTAAGTTCAAGACTTATTCTTCATCCACTTAACCATTTCCAAGTCTCAAAAACTCCCTCCCCCTTTTGAGAGCTCTCGTCCAAACCCCTTTCCCCCCCTTCCTTGTTGGTCTCGCCGAAACCCCCCCCCCCCTTGGTAGAAAAATATTCTCCCAATATTGTTGTTATTCCAAAATACCTTAGCCCAAATACCTTGTAGTATTCCAAAGTTATCTCTATACAAAAAGCCCAGAAATGCTACTTTATATCCTTTAGTCACAAAACGAAGCCCTAGGAAAATCTTCATAGTTGGTTGAAGTATTAAGTAGAAGTTGTTTAGAATTTCTAAGGGTTTCTTGGAGCGAATTATAGCGTACAGAATAGGAGCTAAACCTTGCTCAGGATCGACTTTAATCTTGGATAATTTTGGGCTTATCGAGGTAAATATCTCTGTCCTTCTATTGTAATTGGAAATTACATATAGTAGTTTATAATTGAGTATAAGATATAGAAGGATGGTATAAAAGAACAGAATTGAACTGTACTTACATTGGACTGTATTTACAGTAGACTTGTGTAGCTTTACGGGTAGGGAAGTGCTGCCCAAATTTTCCGTAGAAATAAGAACCTTCTGCTTAGAAATATTCTACAGAGTAGTCTAGACGTTGATAGACGTATATGGCCATTATAGGTTGAAGTTCTGCGAGTAGCGTGTTCTACTTGAAGGGTGGACAAGGCTAGCAGGGTTATAGTACGGTGGAGCGTTTTGCTATTTGTCGATAATCGTCGCGAGGTATGTGAACCTCTTCCTATCCTTTCTAGCATGATGTTTGTAAACTATGTAGTACGGTAGACGTACGTGTGCTAAATGAATTGGGTTGGTTTAAAACATAAAGTGTTATAACGACTTTATGGAAAGTTTGTTATAACAACTTTATGTAGGTAAGAAATGGGTTGTTGATTTTAAGAAAATAAGAGACTTGACTTAATTGGCTTGATATGAATTTTATTAAAAAGTTGTGAAACCTCATTCGTGAGTAATGAGTACTTGGTTTTTAACTAATAAGTTATATTGATTTCGGAAATGAGAATAAGTATCGAACAAACCACTGCAGCGTTAATAAAGGAAAATGTATTGACAAATAATTAATTATATTAAAACCAGTAGAAACCTTCATCTGCATAGAAGCTAAGATAAGACAAAATTGTATTACATTTCCTAGATCATGGCTGCTTTAATAAGATTGTTATAAACAAGAATAAACTACTCACACATAAGATATATGTTACTCAATTTTGTTAAAAGAAGGAATTACGTTGTTAAGTGATTTGGACTATGAACTATGAAATCTTTCGAAAATAAGGGACTTAAGTATTTAAAAATATGCAACTTGAACTTTTGGAAAAGAATGTTGTTACTTGACCTTAAAAAGGAAAAATGTGTTGGTTTAAAATGAAGACATGGTATTATCTTAATCTGTCTTAAAAGAGGGTTTAAATGTTATGGACGATTCTTCACCGAGTCCCATGGGATGGGACGGAACATTTATTCCATACGATTTTTTACCGAGTCCCATGGGATGGGCCGGGACATGTATTCCATACGATTCTTTACCGAGTCCCATGGGATGGGCCGGGACATGTATTCCATACGATTATTTACCGAGTCCCATGGGATGGGCCGGGACATGTATTTCATACGATTCTTTACCGAGTCCCATGGGATGGGCCGGGACATGTATTCCATACGATTCTTCACCGAGTCCCATGGGATGGGTCGGGACATGTATTCCATACGATTCTTCACCGAGTCCCATGGGATGGGCCGGGACATGTATACCACACGATTCCACCTCGATTCCCATGGGACGGGCCGAGACATGTTATACGTATCATACGATTTATACCTAGACTGCCGGCAGTGAGAAATGAGTTCCACGGGCATGAGGGATGACTTTGAGGGAGTGAGTCCCTGCCTCGACATGACTACTTTTATGTTGTAAACTGTAGTTTGCTTATCATACATGTCTCCTGTTTTATATAAACTGTTATGATTTCATTCTGATATTTTGATTTCACATATTTGGTACTGTTATCGACCTCATTCGGGGGGCTGCGTTCATGCCGCAGGTAGAGGTACATCGGTTGTTGATCCTCACTCTTAGGATCACAGTTCAGCGTATTGGGAAACTCCGTTTTCTCCGGAGGCTTATCTTTTGGTATGTTTCCCCGAGTTTGTAAGTTCTTGTACATTCAGGGGTATGGCGGGGCCCTGTCCCGTCATAGTTGTTGTAAAAATCTTAGAGGTCTGTAGCACTGTTGTGGGCAGGGTTGTAAAGGATGTAACTGTTCAAATTTTTGTATTTATGCAAAAAGGCAACCGTTTTGGTTAGCCTGTTTTCTTTAATTGTTTCATGTCTTGTTTTTATATTCCGCTGGTTACTCTAATGTATGTCTACTTGGGTGCCCGGGTAAGGCACCAGTCACGGGCCCGGGTTCGGGTCGTGACAGATAGAATCACACTTGTGTGATGGTTGATCTTCCTCCGGGAAAAGAACTTCTGGGTTGTAAAAGTGGATACACAAATCGAGTAAAGTAGATGGATCTACGGATGAGTATAAGGCCTCACCTACTTGGACATGTGCTCCTATGTGAATAACTTAACATCCAGGATCACCGCAGTCTTGCATGACATGGATGCTGAGACAACCTTCCTAACCGGAGAGTTGGTTTGATGGACTGTTGGGCTTCTTCCTGAACTTCCATTTTGGTCCTGAAAGTTTCAGATAAAACATAAATAATGAATCTGACTACATAAACATTGACTCTGAAGCTAGAAAGCCAACAGTTGGAAAACCAAAAGTCCGAAAGTGGAAGAAGAAAGTGATACGAAACAACCCGATGGGTATTGGTTCCAAGGAAGAAAAGAAAGTCTATCGAATTGTCAAATCTCTGTGCGGGCTGAAATAGGCCCCGAAGTAATGGCTTGAAAACCTTGATAGTACTCTACTATCGAAGGGTTTCTCCATTAATGAAGGTCACAAATGTGTCTACATGAAAGGTAATTCTGACATGTTCGTCATGATGTGCCTTTATGTAGACGACAGGTTGATCACAGTGAGAAGTCCTAGGCTGATCCTAGAGACTAAGAGTATGTTAAAATGATGTTTCGATATGAATGATATGGGTATTACAGATGACATCTTAGGAATTGGGATTTCTAAGACATCTAACGGACTGGTCTAAACCAAACTCATTTGTGAGGTGTTTTGACAGTCTCGTTGAAGTCACCAATGGATATGAATCATAGAATTGATTGGAATCATGGTGCACCCATATATCAGGAGCGATAGATGTAGGTCACATGTAGTTCAATATATTTTACACACTACAACTAACCTGGTATCAACTCATAAATAAGATCAGTTGAACTAAGGTTCACTCGTGATTCTGGATGTGATCGATAGAAGGCTTTAAATGAGATGTGACGACATCTGAATTATTCGCTTATCTATGGATTATGGTATTCTGGATGTCCAGAGGTTCTGGGAGAACTCAGTGATGCAAACTGGACATCAGACTTGAAGAACACCAAAGCCACAAGTGGATGTACATGGTGTGTCTTTGGAAAATCCTCTAAGCAAACTTGCATCTACCGATTCATGATGGAATCGGGGTTTATAGCTTTATACAAAGCATGATTAGAAGTTTAGTAACTTCACGACCTCTTAGAGGATGTACCTTATCGGGAGTAACTCGTGCCTTCGTCAGTTATACACTGTAAGGGCACCGATGACGATGTCTGGACATATTTATCGCAGACATAAGACCGTATGACAGTTGATCGGGTGACACATCCCCCTAAAACACAGCTATAAATAAAGGGTTAATTCATTATTCTAAAATACCCAATTCATTAAGATCATTCTAAGTCTTAGAGACCTAGAATTAAAATATTCTTTCTCGAACCTCTCCTGAATTTCCTAGCTGTCTGAAAGAGGATTACATCGGAGTTCTTAGAACTTGCAATTGAGGATCAGTTACGTGCGCACCCTCAGATTATACGAAAATATTCCAGATTTATTAAAATTGTAAGTTCATTATCGATGTACTACGGTTACATTACATGTTGTATATCCTGCAGTTCGTCGTTTGTTAGGTTTGAAACAAAGAATTTTCAAATTCCGCTGCGTACACGAACCCAACAAAAATATTCAGTGGTATAAGAGTCTGGGCTATTTTGTGTGATTATGTAATAGTAGTTAATAATAATATGGGTTAGGGTTTATTTAAATCTAATTTTTATGTCGTTTAGAAGCTTTAAAACCTAACATCTTAAGAACGCATAATCCTTGTCTCCTGAACTGTTAAACAATGATGTAGTTGAGGAATTCATTCCAATCTAACTCTTTTAAGTTGATGTGTGTAATCGGTTCATTACGAGCATGGCCACTAAAATGAAGAACGAGAAGGGATTGGATGATTGTCGATGAAAGTGTTGTTTGATGGTGAAGGGTAACGAGGATGAATCTGCAAATCTGACCCTGAACCAGTTTTAGGGTTTCAGAAATGCAGATTTTATATTTCTAGGACAGAGGCACTGCTGCTCCATGATGGAGTGTCGCGGCGCTGCCTACGGTTTGATAAGAGGTCGTGGCGTTGTTCATTCCGAGAGCTTAAAATAAAAAAAATTGACTCACTGTCTCTGAGGCACCGCAGCGCCACAAAATTAGGACCGCGGCGCCGAGGCTCCAAATTAAAAAAAAAATCCGTAATCAGAAACTGAAGTTTTAAAGATTTCAGATTCTGAAGTTTAAAAGTTTCAGAATCTGAATTAAAATAGACAGATTTGGTCCGTTGGGGAAAATATATAATTAGATAAACTTTCTGAAAATCATATTTTTTAAATTCTGGAAATGGTCCCTGAAACCTGAAAATATTTTCTGAAAATTAAAATTAGATTTTATGAACATAAAGGGGTTCAAATTAAAATTTTAAATTCTTGAAGGACTAAACTGTATATTCTGAAAAGTTTGGATTTTACAGAAATATCCTCAAAATCATGTTTTAAAAATGAGAAAACGTTTAAGGG
This sequence comes from Przewalskia tangutica, assembly GCA_029844215.1. Classification (NCBI taxonomy): domain Eukaryota; kingdom Viridiplantae; phylum Streptophyta; class Magnoliopsida; order Solanales; family Solanaceae; genus Przewalskia; species Przewalskia tangutica. The sequence continues at coordinate 44,191,719 of CM056724.1, read as the reverse complement.
ACTGTTTGACCTAGACTTAGATTTTAGAGTTTAGATAAATTAACCCATGATTATAGTTAATTATCTATTATTTAATAATATACGAAAATATATGATAAGTGTTTTAAATGCGTGCATTTAATTGTTAGCATAGTGTCCGCTATAACTGTTTGGGTAGACGGTGCCCAGTAAATGATCAAAACTATCTTTTATCATGCCTATTGGGTTGATGGTTCCCAACTAAATGTGTTTTAGTAATTGCATGATAAGATGTCTTATTGGATATGGCAAAATATGTTGATCTTGGTTAAAATCCCCGAAACTGAAAAATGTCCCCCAAATTTTAAATACAAGTCTAAATTGGAACGCGTCGTCCATTATAATTGTTAGAGTGCAAAATCTTTTTCGACGGTACGAGTATTTATGCCAAAGTATTTGCTCTAAGTCTACGAGGACTCAAGCTCTTTCATAGATGTGTTTAAATGTAAAAGTAGATGATAAACTTTTGTGGGTATTTACACCAAAGTGTTTGCTCACAAAGGCCAAGTTTACTTAGATATATAAACGAAGTCGTGTAATGGGGTTGACTTGCTTAGACAAATATTGGCGCCAAAGTGTCGGACTAATCTAAGGACGCAAGATTAAAATGATGTATTTAATCAACCAAGAGTTGCAAATAAGTTTTGCAATTGGTTTAGAACCTACCAATATATGTTATTGAAGTTATCAGCCAAAGCAAACGTAGAGATAACATAGGCTTGAATCTTGGCTCATTATGACCTTAAATAAATCTAGGTCTGTATTCTACCATGGGGTCGTAGACGTATGCTAAAATAGTGGGAGCTAATTGAACAAAAGGCCACGTTGATTAGCCTAAAATGAATGTGTATAATAGAAAATAAATTTGATTGTAGTTTCCTATCTATCTAACTCTTCAGATTATTAAAATGTCGAGCCTATCACTTAAAATACTGATGGAAATGAACAAACTCACCGGACCAAACTATCTGGACTGGCTTAGGAATATAAAGATTGTCCTAAGGCAAGAATGAATTGAATATGTGTTGGACAAAGTTTTCCCAGTAGTCTCTGCCGAAGATTCTGCGGAATATGCCTCATTTGATAAGGCAAACCTATCAAAAACATCTAGATGACGCCAATTCTGCACAATGCGTCATGTTGTCTTCCATGTCAGTGGAACTACAGAGGCAACATGAGAACATGAGCCCTAACGAGATGCTCAGACATTTGAAGAGTCTCTATGACTCTCAGTCCCAGACAATGGAATATGAGTTGTTAATAGAGCTCTTCAAATATAAGCTGATTGAAGGGGGCCAAGTGTCTCAACACTTGCTGAAGATGATAGAGCTGATAGAAAGGCTGGCCTCAATTGGTGTAAAGCTGCAGAGTAACGTCGCTTCCACCCTCATCCTGAACTCACTGCCTCATTCGTTCGAGAACTTCATTGTTAACTACAACATGAACGGAACGGAGGAGAGTCTGATGGAACTCCATAACATTCTAAAGACCTTTGAATCTTCAACATCCAAAGGCAAAGTTATGCTCATGGTGAGCTCCTCTAGCTGGCCCAAGCCGAAAGGTAAGGAATGATAGAAGAGGAAGGGCAAAACAGTCGTTGCGCCCTCAGCTATAAAGCCTATGGGAGGCGTGAAGAAGAAGAATAAGGTGATCCCGCCCAAGGATGTATGCCTTAACTGTAATAGGAAGGGGCATTGGAAGAAGGACTGCACTACTCTAGGAGAAGGGAAGGCAACGGGTGTTCTTGCCTCTAATGGACAAGGTATGCATGTCATTGAAATAAATTTATCTATAAACAACTCTCTTTCTTGGATATTGGATATCGCTTGTGGTTCACACATTTGTACAAATGTGCAGGGGCTAACTGACAATAGGAAGGTTGGACCAAGAGAGGTAGACCTACGCGTTGGAAATGGAGCACGAGTAGATGTTGAGCGCGCAGGAACTTATAGATTAAATTTGTCTTATGGCCATTGTTTAGTGTTGAATGATTGTTTTATGTACCTTCGTTAACGAGGAATGCCATTTCTATCCCAGTTTTAGACATGAAGGGTTTTCCTCATATATATTTAACGGCAGTCAAGTACTGTCTTTTGATAATGTTATATATGGAACTGTGCCTCTTGTGGATGGATTATATACATTAAACTGTAGCCAAGAAATATTCAATGTACAAAACAAACAAGCTAAGACAAGTAATAGAAACTCTACCTACCTATGAAATTGTAGACTTGGTCATATCAATCAAATAAGGATATCAAGGTTAAGGAAACTACACTACCTAGAACCATTTGACTTGGAGTCTTATGGTAACTGCTAATCCTGTTTGAAAGGTAAAATGACCAACAATCCCTTTTCTGGGAAAGGTGTACGAGCCAATGAGGTGCTTGAGTTGGTACATACTAACATATGTGGACCATTTACGACTCGAGCTAGAGGAAGTTTCCCTTTCTTCATTACTTTTGCTGACGACTTGATAAGGTATGAATATGTGTATCTTATGAAACACAAATCCGATGCCTTCGAAAGGTTCAATGAGTAGAAGTCTGAAGTGGATAAACAACTCGCAAAAGTATCAAGACTCTCCGATCTGATTGAGGAGGTGAATACTTAAGAAAAGAGTTTCTAGATTACTTAAAACTACATGGAGTTCATTCAGAATGGACACCTCCTGGAACACCACAAATGAATGGTGTTGCCAAAAAGAGAAACCGAACCCTATTGGATATGGTTTTATCCATAATGAGCTTCTCAGCTCTACCAACATACCTTTGGGGACATGTTATACAAACCTCAATGTATGTTATGAACATGCTTCCTTCCAAATCAGTAGAAGAGACACCATATAAAATATGGTGTGGCAAGAAGGCAACTCTTAAACATATGAGACCCTGGGGGTGCCCTGCATATGTTAAGAAAATGCTCACTGATAAGTTAAAATCCAAAAGTGAGAAATGTTACTTCGTGGGGTATCTAAAGGAAACTAAGAGATACTACTTCTATCTTTCTGGCGAACATAAGATCATTGTTTCCAGGAGCGCAACTTTCCTTGAAGAAGAATATATCTACAGAACAAAGTTGCACTGAGATAGAACTTGAAGAAATTCAAGAACCACAAGATAACATAGAGGTTGAATCCTTCCTGAATGACCAAGGCAAGAATTCAGTGGGAGTTTTTGGCGAAGATTGGGTACTTCGAGTACGCCCTTCGGCCAGTGGGAGTGTTACGAGGAACAATGCAAGATCCTTATACACAGCCCTTGGGAGTAAATGCAATGGTTGCATCTCCTTCCATTCAGGAAAGACATGAAAATGATATTCCTGAAAACTCTTAAGGTGGTGGATTATCCAACACACAAGAACCTTCTCACAGTCAGAACATACCTACCATTGAACTATAAAACAATCAACTCTGTAGGTCCACTAGGACACATCGACCTCCTGAAAGACTAAATCTACTAGTGGAAACACACAATGAGATAGATATTCCAGATAACGATGAGCCTACAACCTATAGCAAAGCAATGTTGGACATTGATTCGAAGAGATGACAAGAAGCCATGAAATCCGAGATGGAATCTATGTACGTCAATTAAGTGTAACGAAAAAGTAAAAGTGACCGAGATGCGAGGGGAAAACTTTTGTTTAACATTTCCGGAAAGACCGAAACTTGGTTGATTTGCTAAGTGGGGTTAAACCCATAGGATGCAAATGGGTCTTCAAGAAGAAGATTGATGCTGCAAGGTGCAGACTTATAAAGCAAGGCTGGTGGCTAAAGGTTATAATCAATGGTCTGGGGTCGATTATGATGAAACCTTTTCATATGTTTCTAAGATTAAGTCCATTCGGATTTTGCTTGCAATAGCTGCATATTATGACTATGATATTTGACAGATGGACGTCAAAAATGCTTTCCTAAATGGTAATCTAATTGAGGAAGTATATATGAAACAACCCGAGGGTTTTTCATCTGAGTCCAAACCAAATGATGTATGCAAATTACAGAAGTTCATTTATGGGCTTAAGAAAGCCTCAGAGAGTTGGAATATTTTCTTCGACAAGGCTATCAAGTCATTTGATTTCGTCAAAAGCAAAGAGGATCCTTGTGTTTATAGAAAATGCGAGGATGAGAGTATTGCCTTCATTATTATATATGTAGATGACATATTGATAATGAGAAACAATAAGACTCTCATACAGTCAATCAATGAGTGGTTGTCCAGTACCTTCATGATGAAGGATTTAGGTGAATCCTGCTACATTCTGGGAATTAGGATCTATAGAGATAGACCTAATAGATTGTTGGGGCTGTCACAGTTGGTCTACATAGACAAAGTGCTTAGATTTTTTTCTATGTAGAATTCCAAGAAAGGTGGTCTACATATGGGTCAAGGCATCAAATTATCTAAGAAAGATAGTCCTTCTAATGCTATAGAACTTGAGCGCATGAAGAGGATCTCATATGTTTCGGCTATATGATCGATCATATATGCCATGACCTGTACTAGGCCAGATGTAGCCTTTGCACTTAGTATGACTTGCAAATTCTAGTAGAATCCTAGGGATGAACACTGAAAAGTAGTCAAGAGTATTCTTAAGTATCTTAGACAAACTAAAGATTACTTCTTGGTCTATGATGAAGAAGAAAAGCTAGGTGCTAATGGGTACACTAATGCTAGCTTCCAGATAGATATTGGTGACTTCAAATTTCAGTCTGGTTACACGTTCGTTTTCAATGGTAAAGCAGTGAGTTAGAAAAGTTCCAAACAAGCTACAACTGTTGATTCGACAACTGAAGCTGAGTACATTACTGGATCATAAGCTGGTAAAGAAGTTGTCACGATTTCTGAGTTCCTGGAGGAACTAGGGGTAGTTCCGAGTGTCAGTTGTCCAATAACTATTTATTGTGACAGCACTGGTGCGCTTGCACATACTAAGGAACTAAGATCAACAAACAGAAACAAGCATGTACCAAGAAAGTACCACATACTTAGGGAGATGGTGGAGACTGAAAAAGATTAGATTAGACTATGTTCCTACAGATGATAATCTAGCTGACCCATTCACAAACCATCGAGCTTAGTTAAACATAATTGTCATTTCGAGAATATGGGCATTAGATACGTTGGTTATTGGTTCTAGGCCAAGTGGAATATTGAAAGTATATTTATGTTCTAGAGACAATCTGTATTAGGACAAATGTACTTTATACACATTCATATTATTATTAATGGAGATTAATATTTTGGCATTTGCATTAGTGAATTATTAGTTGATTGTTTATGATATTCTATAATATGCATCCCTAGAGGTTATGTGGTTATTAATAGTGTCAGATATTAATATTATAACGTTACTCTTAAGATAGTCTCGACTAATGATCATCGAGAATGAGATATCAATGATATGTGATATGTTGACATGTGGTCGGCATCACATCCTTAGAGGATGTAGTATGTCTCACCTGCTACGAGTAATGATTACTCGTTATCGACACATGGATACTTTAGAAGTATTGGTATACCCTGCTGATATACTGTTTTTTTTATACAATGTCTAAAGTATGATCAGCGTGTGGGAGATAGAAGTCGTTAGACTTGAGGTCGATACGCACCTTGTCTACAGAGTAATATATTTTGATCTTGTCCTAAGCTCAAATGTCTTATAGGTTGAGATACGAATTGTATTGGGTATATTACAAAGTGGGTTAAAGGTGGTAGTTGAGCCAATATTAGGATTCATTCCTCGAATGTATATTCGAGAGAGCACTCAGTTTCGCAGTGATATTAGGTTGACTAAGTCGTTGTCCAACACAATAGACATATCTAGGATATGGTCTTGTTGCCAACTAATATATATGAGATATAATGATCAAGCCATTTGGATAGACACTTGACAGATCCTAAGCTTGATCGAGTGTGTCGTGAATGAAAGGATTTTATCTTCCCACATAGAGGTTCAGTTTACCAGATTCATATAACTATACTTCACATATTGAGTTCGTCTTCAGGCGCCGTCTAGGAGTTCCGTGTAGACCCTAATATGATTAGTATCGATAAATGAAGGCCTATAGGGTAACACTAAATCAATTATTCTGTCGATCTAAGGATGTAATGAGAGAATATAAATGTTCGATTTATGATCCAGATATTTGAATGAATAATGATTATTTAATTAAGTCGAGATTGGATTTCAGATTTAATTAAAATGAAAAAACAAGATAAAATTGGACTAGGGCCGCGACGCATAGGACCTAGTGTCGCAACACCATAGCGCCGCAGCGCCACATATTTTGCGTCGTTGCGCCTCCATGGCAGTGGGCCAGTCTTACTGGCCCACTGCATCTCGTTTTCTAGGCTTGGCCCACGGGAACCCTAAGTTGTGTTTTAACCCTAAAACGCAACTATAAATAGAGGGGTAATTCATTATTCTAAAATACCCAATTCATTAAGATCATTCTAAGTCTTAGAGACCTAGAATTAAAATATTCTCTCTCGAACCTCTGTCGGATTTTCTAGCTGTCTGAAAGAGGATTACATCGGAGTTCTTAGAACTGCAATCGAGGATCAATTGTGTGCGCACCCTCGGATTATACGAAAATATTTCATATTTATCAAAACCGTAAGTTCACTATCGATGTATTACAGATACATTACATGTTGTATGCATACATATTTTATTATTACATAATCACCATACAAATCGTCGTTTGTTGGATTTAAAACATAAAATTTTCACATTCTGCTGCGTACACGAACCCAACAAATATCTTCAATATCATGTTGTCACGGTCCAATTTGTGAATCATGAAGGCACCTACACTGTCTCCCAGGTAGGCAAACCTTTCTCAAAAATATTTAATTAATCAAAAGAATTGCAAAAGTACACAATAGTCATAATAAAAGTTGTCATATAGATATACAAGTAGTAAGTGCGAAAATATTTAATAAATACAACCCCAAAATCTGGTTTTAACTTGTACCAGAGCTTCTAAGAGACAATACATAAATTGATGTACAAATTACAAGTCTTAAGCTACTGAGTGAATGATGTCCGAAATATAGGGAAAAATAGACACAAATATAATGAAGATATTCCAAGGGTGCAGGTCCAACTAGTAGCTCACCCTATCGTCTCTACTGAATCTCCTTGGGATCAAACACAACGTCTCAACAGGAACCCGGATGAACTCTGCACTCACAAAAAGTGCAGCAAGTGTAGTATGAGTACACAAACCATCTCTCTTATTGTCTAACACATAAATCTCTTCAGAACATGGATATTAACGGAACATACAAATCAAGACTAATCAGTTACCTCACAGTTTAGTCATGTTTGAATTCAACATAGTTCAAGCTTATACTATTCCTCAAAAGTTTATCCGACTCTAAGTCACCTTACACTCACTTCTTTATCAAATTAATGTGCAACTACCTAACATTTTGTTGAATACGAGCACAAAGTTGAAGTCTTTTCATCGATTCAATTACAAATAAGTCATTTAGCCCCATAAGCAATAACAATGAAATGAATGGAATGTTATGCAACGCAAGTGATGTAATGAAACTGGCCATTTCCAAATCTGGTATACACATGATATTGTACATCTCCATATAGAGATGACACATGGGGGACTTTGCGAGTCCATATACCGCTCACAACCAACTGAAATTATCTATCAGACTGGTAGAACATCAAATCACAGACTCATTTATCGAGTCATATCATCTCAGTATCAGTATCATATCATATCGAACTCATTTACCTTTCTTTCCTCGTCTTCGGACCAAACAATATTCCAAAACAGATCCATCTTAGTTTCTATGATAATATGAATGTATGAATGCAAACGATAAATAAGACAAGTAATCATTGTAGCATAAGATGAAAGCCATATTTTAAAGAGATGAATAACCATGTGCCTCAATATCATCAATCACGATAATTTCAAATAATATGTCTTTCCATATTAAGAGGCATAGACTGATGAGATAAATCAACGCATACAACAAATAGAAGTTCAAATACAACTATCATAGTCCACATAACAGCTGACAGAACCAACCGATGAGTGATTATTTCAAACATAAGTGTTCATCAAAGTCACTAAGGTGGGACCAGCATCACGCCCAATAACCATCAATAATTATAAATATTATGTGTATACATTGAAGTCTACAAGAATAAAATGTAGCCTACCTCACGACCGAGAATGCGCCACAAACTCACACCCACGCCAAGGCCTTATTTTTTCGTAGCGCTTTCGAATTAGCGTAGTCTAAAACCATAGATTTTATGTTAATACCTGAGTCTAATGATACCAAAAAATTCTTGTAAGGAATTTGGGGTCAAAAGTAAATTTAAAACCTCATCCCGAACCCCGAAGGTCAAAATGGTAATTTTATTGAGAAATTGAGTTCAATATTATCAAAATAGTGTTCTACGGGTTCACACGAGCCTAACAACCCCATAATTCTATACTTTAGTCCTAACCCAAAAGGTGACCCCGGGACCAGAGGGGCAAAATCAAAAATTTTAAGTTAGAAAATGTTATTCATAATCCTAATAGTTATAATCCTGAGTTTCATGGAGTTCTAATCTCAATTAAACATCCAAATATCAAAACCCTACTATGTGTCAAAACCCATAAATCAAATGTTTGAAAATTCTGATTGAAATCAAAATTTATTTAAGAAATATTTTACCAAGGTTTAAACAAGCCAAAAATCTATAATTTACTCAAATCCAACCAAAATTAATTGAAGAAAACTCAAATTTCAACTTAGGGTCTAAAACCTCCAATTTTCTCCAACCAAATACGGATAAAATCGATAACCAATGAAAATAATCTTGAGAAATTATCAAAATAAAGGTTAAATACTTACCCTTTGTTGAGATGAGAACGACGCCACAATGATCACCTCAACAAGAGCTCTAGAACTCACGATATGCTCAAAATAATAAATGGACGCAGTCTGATTTTTAATACACAACAATTTCCATTTATACGGTCAAAAGTCCGCTTTCGTGGGACCTAGGGCTCACTTCAGCGGCCCAAAATCCTCTTCAACGGGTCCACTTATGCGCCCAGAATTCCGCTTCTGCGACCACACTACAACAACAATAGTTGTCCGCACTAATATGATCATAACCTCTCATACGACATTGAAATTCGACGATTCAAGTTGCTACGGCTCAAAAAACTTTGATATGCATCTTTCCAACAATAAAAACTCAATTACTACATCAAACAGATATAATGGTACATCAAAGCGTCGAAGCTGAACGACTTATGCCCACGACTCAAACAACTAAACTTGACCAAACGAAGACCAAATTCAATTTCAAAAGTTCTTACAAGTCACAAATGATCATACCAAGCTGCTCAAACTGTCAAAACACTCAAAGGGACCATCTCGACCAGATGTTTACCGTGGTCAACTTCAAATTATCTTAGAAGCTAGTTTCTCAACCAACCACCTAAATCACACTCAAATTTCTCGAAAGACCGAACCAACGACTCGACTAAGTCTTAAATCACATTCTGGACTTATTGGAATCGACAAAACTTCAAAAAAGACTCATTTACTTCCGGTGTTGACTTTGGTCAAACTTCTTCATTTACTAACTTAAGGATTTCCAAAATATCATTTTCCTTACCAAAACTTCTCTGAAAGCCTTAGGAGTACGCCACCCATCCCCAGACGTCATAAACATCAATACAAAGCTAATTGAACCAACAAATTTCAAATTTGGGGCTTATTTCTTTCCGTGGCTATTTTTGCACCATAAATAGGCATATTAAATGCTAAAATCAACCTAATTGTCAAAAGTCAACCAAACAAACTCTAAGATTAGCTCCGTCAATTTCTATAGGCCATAAATAATATTTCAAATCTAACGGAATCTTCATATCGCCAACCAGAGCACGTTTTCGCAAAATAAATAATTTGTCCAAATAATTAACTGTCGAAATTTCAAAGTGAAACCTTCTCCCAAAGTGAACCAAATGACATTCATTTGAATTCAAATTTTGCAAGCAAGTCAAAATCTTCGAGATGGAACTACAGAAAGAGTATTTTTTGTAGGAGATAAGTTAGAAACTCAAAACGATCAAATGAGTCGTTACCCATGTGCTTTAGTAGTTCCTCCCAGTAAATAGAAGGAAACAAAAAAATTTGACTACGCATTAGTATCTTTTAAGACTGTAATGTCAAAGAAGACAAATAAAATAATTCACTTCAAACATCTACACTAGATTATAGTAGGGCTGTCCAACGGGGCGGGGCAGGTCAGGTCCTGACGGGACGGGGGGAGGGTGGGGACTCGGGTTTCTATGGGCCAGGTAGGCTGGGATAGGCGGGAAAGGAAGAGGTCCCGTACCACATCCTGCCAGAAAAGGGGCCAGGACGGGACAAGACGGGTCGGGTCGGGATCGGGTTTGATTTTTGTCGCCACTTAATTTAAAAAAATAATATATATATATATATATATAAACACATTAATAATGACTTTAATATATATATTAGTGCCTCTTATATTATTTAATAGAAATATGATTTTTTGTAATACAATTTCAAAATTGCAACTTTGTGGTGTTGTTCAAAAGTTGTAAATCATATAGTACAATTGCAATTAAAAAAATTACATATGCAACCATATTTTTTCGAATTTCCTCACAATGTCTTGAGGATCTTCTGTTGGAATTGGAATGTGTTTGTCATATTCTTCAATGTCAATTCTTGTTCCCTCGGACAAGATTTCATTGTAGTTGTAGTCTTCTTCTTCATTGATCTCCTGTTGACCAAACATTCCACGCTTCGCTCGAATCCAGTCTCTGAATAGAACTGTAATCTCCAATGTGTCTCCAGTCAATGAATGTTTGTGCTCTCCTATTTGAAATCTTCCCGCATAATAGGCGCTTTCAGACGCTTTTGATGACGCTTGAATGTTCAACACATCTTGGGTCATCTTTGATAGTGTCAGAAATGTCTTCTCATTCTCCCTCCAGTAATTCAACAAGTCTTTCTGTCCTTCATCATTGGCAATTAATTTGTATGGTACAACACCCTGCAAAACATAAACTTCCAATTCGCTAACTTGTGAAAAAGTTGAACCACAATACATTTTATTTCTAGGGCTTGAATACTAGCAGCAAAAACCACATATTTTTTATAAGGTTGTAGCAAAGTTGTAGAAGATGGTACAGAAGTCAGTTGATTATTCGCATTTTGCTCTTGGTAATATGTATATACTTTTTTGCATTATGTGTGTATGCTAGACGTAACTTCTTCTTTAGTTGGTGTGTGAGTTGGTTCTTCAGTTGTGTCTGTTGGAAGTAATTCTATACAATCATAAACCGTTTGTATAAGTGTTTTACAATCGTCTACTTTAATAGTTGGATTAAATACAACACCAACAATATAAATAGTGGGAATAGAAGATTTTTTTTTAATTTTATAAACATTTTTTCAATAAATGCCTAATTAGTTGGTTTTTGCATATATTCATTAAATAACAAAAATATTAGAGCTATATAAAATAACATATTTGAAATAGTAGGATAATAAATACCGAAAAATTCTTTAGTAGCTTGATAAAATGTATCTAAAAATCCATTAAGTTCTAAATATTTTGCCCAATCATTATCTATAAGCATATCCCTTAGATTTTTATTATGGACGTTAAATAATAAAGTTATAGGCTGTCTATAATCGTAAGCAACAAGTAGTTGCTCATACAGAGAATTCTACCTAGTCGAAACTTCTTCTGAAATTTTTCTATAAGGTAATCCACAATCATGACATATTTTTTATACTCTTTGCGTCTTTGTATTTTTTACCTTTAAAAATAAAGTTTATAGCAAATTGTATTTTATTAAGAATGTTTTCAAAACGTTTTACGCCATCCTTTACAACTAAGTTATAAATATGACACACACATCTTATATGAAAATGATTAAAAAAAGATTGAGTTAATCTAAGTTTTAAAAGTCTTATAGCATAATCATTAGAACTAACATTATCTAATGTAGTAGTCATAATTTTATCAGTTATTTCATAGTATTCACAAATTTCATTAATATTTTCTGCAATAAAACTTATAGTGTGCCTATCATATATATATATATATATCTATATGCTAAAATATGTTTTTGCATAAACCAATTTTGATTTATCCAATGACATGTTATCGTTAAATAATCATTATTGTTAATACTACAGCCTATGTCAGAAGTGATAGCCACTTTGCCATTAAAATGATACAGTACATAACCTAATTATTGTTGATATTCACTTGCAAATTTAAAAACATCTCTTCTAACAGTTGATCTAGAAAAAACCATTAAAAGCAGGATTATATGTTTCTCGAATGTAATGAATAAAACCAGGAGAGGAAGGAAATGAAAAAGATAAACCCTCCACCGCAATTAATTTTGCCATATTTTCCCTATCTTTGATTTTATCATATTTAGGACCAAAAATTCCATCCGTCGGCGGGTTAATTTGACCCTGTACTTGGTTGGGGACACTATGTGAACCTTGTCCTGACTCAGATGGCATTGACACATCTAATTTTTTTAGCCTGATATTGATTTCACCTAGCTGTGTGCTCGCCTTGTACATGTCTCAATAAACCTCCCGTCTCACCTTGACCTTTTCCTGTTTTAAATCAATAAACATTTTTACAAATTTTACATCTAGCTAGTTGATTCTCTTGGTCCCTATAAAAAATGTCATGCAGGTGCTTTCAATTTTCGTTGTGTGGGGTCTCGACTCATACTACGAGGAATAAGAGGCATTTCAATTTCAGTTTGAGGCTGAGACTCGGTCTGAGCTTGAGGTTGAGGGGCACTAGTGGGTGTGTCATCTATATTATCATCTAAATTAAAGTATGGTTCATCTACCTCATCATCTAATGGTATATCATTAAAAAAGTAGTTTCATCAATATAAGTGTAATCAATCAAACCATCCGGACTAGGAATAAGATTACTAGAAAAAGTACCCTTACTCTTGTTGTCCCTACTAGAAGAAGCACTCTTATCCTTACCCGTAATCATACGTTTGAATCCTTCCATTTTAATTATACAAATAAATAATTAAACTAAATGAAATTAAGTGCGATAATTAAAATTAAGTAATAATAATAATTTAAAGAAGGAATGAATGTACCAAACACCGACGTAACGTCGATGTGTAATCGAAGTTAAAAATTGAAACTTTGCTCGGTGGATGATCCTAGAGCTAGTTGTTAAGTTCATTCTGAATTTTTGAATTTTGATATAAATGAGCAAAAAATATAATATTTAGTAGGCAATGTAGAATTGTAGAGAGATAAATTGAGAGATTAGAGAGATTGTAGGAAGATTTGTGAGAAAAATGAAGAGGAAAATGAGGTATTTATAGTTGAGAAATAGGATTAAAGTATAAATATATTAACTTAGGGATTAAAAATAAATATTAAGGGGGTAGGGGGCAAAAATGACAGTTATAGCCGTTGCACAACGGCCAAAATCAAAATTTGGCCGTTGTTGCAACAATTATTTTTGCAAAGGGGACGGGACGGAGTCGGGACGGGATTGAGACGGATCGAAATCAGGTCGGGTCGGGATCGGGATGGGCGGAACGATCATACGCCCCGTCCTGAATTCGCCCGACATCGACAATTGTTTTTTGAGGAATCGGGGCGGGGCGGGGCGAGATTGGGCCGACCCAGCCCACTGGACAACCTTAGATGATAATGGCCCAAGGCTAAGGTGTTCAATTTTCTTCTTTCAAGATAGTGGTGTTAATGGTGTGGATAACTCTAGTTACATCCCCAATATTCAATGTCTATCTTATGAGGTCCTTCAAGTAGTACAGATGAGTCCTGCAATTAGCTGTCAGATCACTGAATACACAGAAGCTAACTCTAAATCAAGAACAAATTTCAAAGAAGCAAGACGATGATTGCGACTTGCTAAAAAGAAGAACATGAACAATATTTCTTTGTTTTTACCTTTGACGCCATTCAAGACATCTCCTTAGGATCTTCCACTCATAGTCTCTTATGCTACTTTTGGTCCATTCAAGATGACTTATGTTCCCCAAAGCAGTAAGGTTTCATCCGCTTTAATTTAGATGGTACTACATGTAGTAAAACTTCAGTTAAAAATGTAACACAATTTTCCCATGTTTCCAACTTTTGAACATAGAAAACATAATTGTTATGGCACATATGATGTTTCTAGCGATCTTACAATAAAAGTAGAAGCAGCCAGTTTTGCTTTTCACAAGGTACAAAAGTAATGAAACTTTCTTCTTCCCGTGTATTTTGATTTACCAATCTCTTCATCATCATATCATTGGAGTACTCAAGTCTATCAAAAGAAGGTCGTACAGAGAAATAGCTACTCTAAACCCCCACCCCTCTGGTCAATACTATCCAACAGAAGAAATCGAATACTATTTAGCTGTTTCTGGAGCAAGAACATGTAGGGTTTTGTTGAGTCTAAAACACACAAGTAAGACATAGTGAAAGTTTAAAATTTTATTAACTTACTTGCCCCAACAATTCCGTCTCTGGTATGATTACGTAACAATTGAAACCTGTAAAGACATGAAAAACAAACTTACAGTTGATATTCTTAAGTCTCTACTAAAAGGTGTGTACGCGATTGTCTCCTCGGGTGCAAGCCTTCGCTACGGTATACTCCTCTGTCAGGAAAGCCATGAAATCTTGACAGAGGCTTGAGAGTATTTTAATTCCTGAACTCTGAGTTCAGAAAGTGAGAATTCAGGTGTAAATTATGTGTAGAATCAATAACAATTCAACAAGTTCATTAACCTAAATTATGAGGTTAAGTGCTGAATATATAGGGGAGATTAGGATACAAATCAGACTGAGATTAAGACTAAAAACCTTTTCCAAAACCGAGTTGCAGTGGGCCAGTCGAACTGGGCCCACTTGCCGTACCAGCGTCGCGGCTCAGCCTCTGAGGCACCGCGGCGCTGCCCCTTTATTTTAAGTTTCAACACGTTTTGATTTTAATTAAATCCAAAATCTAATTTTGACTTAATTAAATAATTTCCATCAAATGAAATTTATCTCATAATTTATTATTGGTTAAAATATCTCAATTCTAAATCGAATATTTTATACTCTCTCAATATACCCTTAGACCGAAAAGACAATCGACTTAGTGTGACCCTTTAGGCCTTCACACATCGACACTTAATCAAATTAAGGTTCACACGGAACTCCTAGACTGCGTCATATGACGAACTATATGTGAAGTACGTTTACAAGACTCTTAGTAAACACAACCTCAGTGTGGGATGATAAATTCCTTTCATTCACAACACTCGATCAAGCTTAGGATTTGTCAAGTGTCTATCCAAATGGCTTGATCACTTTAGCTCATCTATAGTAGTCGACAACTAGATCATACACTAGATATGTCTCTTGCATTGGTCAATGACTTGGTCGACCTAATATCACTGAAAAGCTGAGTGTTCTCTCGAAAATCTAATCGAGGAACGAATCCTATTCTTGGCTCAACTACCACCTTAGTCTGTATCGCAATGTACCCAGTTAAAGCCATGTCTTATCCTATAAGGAATTTAAGCTTAGGACAGGATCAAAGTACATTACTCTACAAACCAGGTGAGTATTAACCTCAAGTCAAAGGACATCTATCTCCCACATGCTGATAATACTTTAGACATGTATAACAAATAGTTTATCAGCAGGGCATGCCAATACCCTCTTAGAGTATTCATGTGTCCATCACTAGCAACTATTACTAGTAGTAAGTGAGACATACTACATTCTCTAAGAATGTGATACATATCACATGTCGACTTATAATATATCATTGATATCTCATTCTCAATGATCATTAGTCGAGACTACTTTAAGAACTACGCTCTATCATTAATATCTCACACTATCAATGACAATGTTAGCTCAAGAAATGCATATTAATGAATAATACAAACAATCAAATAATAATTCAGTAATTTCAAAAGCCATAAATATATTAATCTCATTAATAATATGAATGTGTTAAAGTACATGTGTCCCTAAAAATGATTGTCTCTAGGACATATAAACTTTCAATCTCCCACTTAGCCTAGAGCCAATCTCCAACGTATTTAATGCCCATTTTTTTGAAATGACCATTATGCTTGACTAAGCTTAATGATTTAGTAAATGGGTCTGCTAGATTTTCATCTGTGGGAACATAGTCTATCTTTATTTCTTTAGTTTCCACCATCTCTCTAAGTATGTGGTGTTTTCTTGGTACATACTTATTTCTGTTCGTTGATCTTGGTTCCTTAGCTTGCGCAATCGTGCCAGTGTTGTCACAATAAATCGTTATTGGACAAATGGTACTTGGAACAACCCTTAGTTCTTTTAAGAAATCAGATATCGCGACAGCTCCTTACCAGCTTCTGATCCAACAATGTACTCGGCTTCAGTTGTTGAATCTGCAGTTGTGGCTTATTTGGAACTTTTCCAACTCACTATTCCACCATTTAAAATTAAGGCATATCTAGATTGAGATTTGAAGTCATCAAGATCTGTCTGGAAGCTAGCATCAGTCTACCCAGTAGCTACTAGTTTTTCTTGTCCACCATAGACTAAGAAATATCTTTTTGTTCGTCTAAGATACTTAAGAATACTCTTGACTGCTTTCCAGTGTTCCTCCCCAGGATTCTGCTGGAATTTGCAAGTCATACTAAGTGCATTGGCCACATCTGGCCTTGTACATGTCATGATATACATTATTGATCCAATAGCTGATGCATATGGGATCCTCTTCATGCGTTCAAGTTCTGCAACAGTAGAAGGACTATCCTTCTTTGATAACTTGATGGCTTGACCTATATGAAGATTTCCTTTCTTGGAATTCTCCATAGAAAAACGTTTTAGCACTTTGTCTATGTATATGGACTGTGACAGCCCCAACAATCTATTAGGTCTATCTCTGCAGATCCTAATTCCAAGAATGTAGCAGGCTTCACCCAAATCCTTCATCATGAAGGTGTTGGATAACCATTCCTTGATTGATTCCATGAGAGTCTTATTATCTTCCATTATCAATATGTCATCTACATATATGACAATGAAGACAATACTCTCATCTGTGTGTTTACTATAAACGCATGGGTCTTATTTGCTTATAACAAAGTCAAACGATTTGACTGCTTTGTCAAAGTAAATATTTCAACTCCTTGAGGCTTGCTTAAGTCCATAAATGGACTTCTGTAGTTTGTATACTGCTTTGGGTTGAGTCTTGGATGTAAAACTCTCTAGTTGTATCATGTACACCTCCTCAATTAGGTTAACACTGAGGAAGACAGTTTTAACATTCATTTGCCAAATATCATAATCATAATATGCAGCTATTGCAAGCAAAATCCAAATGGACTTAATTTTTGCAACAGGTGAAAAGGTTTCGTCATAATCGAACCCAGGCTGTTGATTATAACCTTTAGCCACCAATCTTGCTTTATAAGTCTGTACTTTGCCATATGCATCAATCTTATTCTTGAAGACCCATTTGCATCCTATGAGTCTAACCCTTATTGGCAAATCAACCAAGTTCCATACTTGATTTATGTACATAGATTCCATTTCAGATTTCATGGCTTATTGTCATCTCTGTGAATCAATGTCTAACATTGCTTTGTTGTAGGTAATAGGCTCATTATCATCAGGAATATCTATCTCATTGTGTGTTTCAACAAGAAGGTTAAGTCTTTCAGGTGCACGATGAGTCCTAGTGGTCCTACGGAGTTGAATATTATGCGTTTCAGTGTTTGTTGCATTTTGATTGTGAGAAGGTGTTTGTGTGTTGGACAATCCAGCACCTTGAGAACTTTCAGGAATATCACTTTGAATAGGATGATGCACAACCATTGTGTCATCTTCCATTGGTTGTGTATGAGAATCTTGCATTTCTGCATAATCTCTCACATCACTCCAACTGGCTGAAGGGAGTACTCTAAGTACCCAATTATCATCAAATACTCCCACTGAATCCTTACCTAGGTCATTTGACAAGGGTTCATTCTTTATATTATTTTGCACTTCTTGAATTTCTCCAAGTTCTATCTTGTTGTAACTCTGTTCCTTGTAGACATAGTCTTCTTCAAGAAAAGTTGCATTTCTGGAAACAATTACCTTATGTCCGCCAGGAAGATAGAAGTAGTATCCCCTTATTTCCTTAGTATATCCCACAAAATAATACTTCTCACTTTTAGATTCCAATTTGTCAGTAAGCAACTTCTTTACATATGCAGGGCACCCCCAGGGTCGCATGTGTCTAAGTGCTGACTTCTTGCCGTTCCATATCTCATAAATGAAGTTTTCTATATTGACTTTGAAGGAACTCTGTTCAGAATATAGATTGAACTTTGTAATGCATATCCCCAAAGGTATGTTGGTAGAGATGAGAAGCTCATCATGGATCTAACCATATCTAATAAGGTCCGATTTCTCCTTTTAGCAACACCATTCATTTGTGGCGTTCCGGGAGGTGTCCATTGTGGTTGAACTCCATGAAGCTTCAAGTAATCTAAAAATTCTTTACTTAAGTATTCACCTCCTCGATCTGATTGAAGAGTTTTAATATTTGTTTCAAGTTTCTTCTCTACTTCTGACTTGTACTCCATGAATTTCTCTAAAGCTTCAAACTTATGTTTCATAAGATATATATGCCCAAACCTTGAGAAATCGTCTGTAAAAGTGATGAAATAAAGAAAGCCTTCCTTAGCTTGAGTTGAAAACGGCCCACATACATCGGTATGGACTAACTGAAGCACCTCTTTGACACGCACCCCTTTCCTAGAAAGTGATTTAGTTGTCATCTTTCCTCTTAAGCAAGATTCACAATCACAATATGACTCTGCGTCAAATGGTTCTAGGTAATCTAATTTCCTCAATATGGCTATCCTTGATTCATTGATGTGACCAAGTCTACAGTGCCATAAGTAGGTGAGATTTCTTGGATTACTTGTTTTAGCTCGTTTATTTTGAATATTGAAAATTTCATGGCTACAGTTTAAAACATACAATTCATCCATAAGCAATGCATTTCCACAAACAAAACTATTATAAGATAAAGCATAACTTACATTGGTAATAAATGAGGAAAACCCCTCAATGTCTAATATAGGAACATAAATAATATTCCTCATTAACGAAGGAACAAAATAATAATTATTAAGTTCTAAACAAAAGCCAGAAGGTAAATCTAGTCTATAGGTTCCCATGCGTTCAACATCCACTCGTGCTCCATTTCCAACGCGCAGGTCTACCTCCCATGGTCCGACCTTTCTGTTGTTAGTCAAACCCTTCACATTATTACAAATGTGAGAGCCACAGGCGGTATCTAATTCCCAGCAGTGAGAGTTACTTATAGACATATTTATTTCAATGACAAACATATCTTGTCCAACAGGCCCAGAAGCACCTAGTGATTTGTTTCCCCCTGGGGTTGTACAGTCCTTCTTCCAATGCCCATTTCTCTTGCAATTGAGGCAAATATCAGCAGCTACCTTGGCCTTCTTTTGAACAACTCTTCGAGGTTTCACAACTGTGGGTGTGGCGGCAACCGCCTTACCCTTCTTCTGCACATTCTTACCTTTGCTTGAACTTGCTAGATGAGCCCACCATGAGCACATCTTTACCTTTGGAGGTGGACGATTCGAAGGTCTTCAACATATTATGAAGCTCTGGGAGATTCGCTTTGGTTCCATTCATGTTGTAATTTACAATAAAGTTCTCAAATTAAACAGGAAGCTAATTCAAGATTAGGTTGACAGAAATTATTACGGGCGACTTCGTTCCAATCGAAGCTAACCTTTCTATTAACTCAATCATCTTCAAAACATGTTGTGACACCTGACCCTCTTCGTTCAACTTACACTTAAAGAGATATCTCAACAGTTCATACTCCATTGTCTGAGACTGTGAGTCACAAAGACTCTTCAAGTGTTCTAGCATCTCGTTAGGGCCCATATTTTCATGTTGTCTTTGCAACTCTGGAGTCATAGAAGATAACATGATACATTATGCCGCAATATCATCATCAAGATATTTCTGATAAGCTGCCTTGTCAAACAGGGCATACGTTTCAGAATCTTCAGCAGGGATTGTTGTATCTAATACATACTCAATCTTTCTAATCGCAACACCAAACGCAAATTTCTTAACCAGTCATGAAAATTGGCTCCATTCAGCTTGTTCTTTTCAACCAACATTTTAAGTGACAAATTCGACATTGTAACTGAAGAAAAGATAGACTGAAATTAACATTCTAACATAATTTCTATTGAACACATTCATTAACTAATTTACATGGTCTTTAGTTTAATTAGCTCCCACTATTTTAACATACTTTTTTACCCAATGAAAGAATACAGACTCATATCAAATACGGTCATAATGGGCCAAGATCCAGACTCATGTAGTCTTCGCATTTGCTGAGGCTGATAACTTCAATAACATGATCCGGTAGGTTTCTAAACCAATTACAAACAATTTGCAACTCTTGGTTGAACGAATGTTCTAAACAATACGATCTGCATCCATTGGCTATCCGACACTGGGGCGCTAAGACAGCCTAGCAATTCAACCCTGTTATGAGACTACAATTATGTATCTAAGTGGGTTTTACCTTCATCGAGCAAACACTGTGGTGTAAATCCTCACGAAGGTTTATCACCTACTACAACATATATATGCATCTATGAAAGGGTCTGAGTCCTCGTAGACTTAGAAGAAATGTTGGGGCATAAATACTCATCTCACCGAAAAGGATTTTGCACCACAATCATTTATAACGGACGACGCGTTCATTTAAATGAGACTTGTTCTAAATTTTGGGGAACATTTTAATTCAGGGTTATATTCAAGATCAACTATTACATGTGTCAAACATTACTCAAAGCATTTACACATGTATTTGGGTGTCGCCTACCCAAGCATGATTGCAGACTCTAAACTAGTTTTGGGCGCCGCCTACCCAAGCATGATTGCGGACTCTAAACTAGTTTTGGGCGCCGCCTACCCAAGCATGATTGCGGACTCTAAACTAATTTTGGGCGCCGCCTACCCAAGCATGATTTGCGGACTCTAAAACTTAGTAAAGTAAATGACGATCATTTAGCACGTAAATAGTATACCAACATATTGTGTAATAATAATCATAGATTAAATTTCGAAAATTGAGATTTAAACTTTCTGGACATCGGTAGCGTGGTGCTCCTCGAGAGCGCGAGCAATGAGCAGCTTTTGGTTTCTGTTTCTATGAATTAGGTACATCACGCTTGAAAATCGGGCAGTGGTCGTGCCTTACCCCGGGCACCCTAGTGATACATACATCAGAGAAAATCAGCGGAACATAAAACATGAGTCATTTAACAAGAGATATAATAAATGAATAGGCCAACCAAAACAGTTGCCTTAGTATCTACATAAAACCTGAACAGTTTAATCCTTTTACAACCACGCCTTGTGATTACTACGGACCTAAGATATCTGATGACTATGACGGACGGGGCCCGCCATACCACGAATGTACAGAACCTACAACTCGGGGAACACATACCAAAAGATAAGCCTCGGAGAAGCGGAGCTTAGCGTCTGTTGGCTGTGATCCTATGGCGAGGATCCACGGCCGTGTACCTCTACTGCGGCATGAGCGGCCACGAAGGAGGTCGATGCAGGTACCAAGTATGTGAAAGCTGCAATCTCGTAAATGAAATCATAACGATCTATACAAAGCGGGAGACATGTATGATAGCCAAACTACAAAGACACCACATATTACGATTATATCAAGTCGGTCTCGCGCACAACATCAATCATGCGTGGAATACCTTCGCCAGCTGCCGTGATCGATGATATGATAACAACAAGACAAAGAATCCAAATGGAAGCATACGTGCGATGCGTCGATCGTGTCGGTATGTCGAAGGAAACAATAAGACAACTTTCCAAATGGACGCATGCGATGCGCTACGCGTCGTGTCGATATGTCGAAGAAACAATAGGACAGCATTCCAAATGGACGATACGTGCGCTACGCATCGTGTCGGTATGTCCAAAAGGAAATCACTGGCGATAATCAAAATGAAACATACGTGCGCTACGCATCGTGTCGATATATCAGCGATTAACCACAAGACCTTAACCAAAATGGAAGCATACGTGCGCTACGCATCGTGTCGGTATGTCCAAAGCGATTAACAACAATAATACTATCAGCGAGGCGCAGTGGAATTTCTCGTCGCCGACGCGTCGCAAGTAAGTTCTCAACGACCAACCGACCTCTATCGAGAGACGGTAACACGAAAACACAACGCCATGCAATAAAGGCTATCATCACAAGCATAGGCAAGTTTCACAACAACAAGCATAGGCAAGTTTCACAACAACAAGCATAGGCAAGTTTCATAACAACTCAAAGTACTTTCATTTTATGCCAAAGTCGGGTTTTAACCCCAAAGTACTACATCGTTAAGTTCTTTAAAAGAGATCCATTACTTTTATAAAAGTCACCCGATACGTAGTATTAGAATGACCAACCCACCTTCCTTTTCAAAATCAAGTAACAACATTCTTTTCCTAAGTTCGGTTTGCCTAGTTTGATTACTCAAGCTTCTCATTTTCAAATGGTTTCATAGTTCCCAAACTTAATCACTTGATTCCTTTTAGAACAATTGAGTAACATATGTCATATACGTGAGTAGTTTATTCTTGTTTATAACGATCTTATTACTGACCATGATCTAGAAAATGTAATATCATTTTGTCTCATCTTAGCTTATGCGGATGGAGGTTTCTACTGGTTTTAATACAACACATCATTATTCAATACATTTTCCTTTATTAACGCAGCAGTGGTCTGTCGATACACATTCTGATTCCCGAAATCAGTAAAACATTATCCCTTTAAAACCAAGTACTCATTACTCACGAATGAGGTTTCACAAACATCCACATTAAAACAAATAAGTTAAGTCTCTTATCTTATAAGATCAAGTCTCTTAACTTCTAACATCAGTAAACCATTTTCACTTACATAAGGTCGTTATAACTAACTTCCCATAAAGCTATTATAACACCCTATGTTTTAAACTAACCAAATCACTTAGCACATGTACGTCTACCGTACTACATAGTTCACAACAATCATGCTAGAAAAGATAGGAAGAGGTTCACATACCTCGCGACGATTTATCGACAATAAGCAAAATGCTCCAAGTACTACAACGCACTAGCCTTTCCCACTCCTCGAGTAGACGCTACTCTTAGTACTTTCACCTAAACAGGCCACACCTGCTATTAACCTCCAAACACAAAGTTCCATGTCGCTACAGAAAATTCGACCTCCCCACACATGGCAGCGTAAATCTCTCCTCTATCGAGGTAGGCTACAAGCCAACCGGGGGTTGACACGTCTACACCACTAGGAGGGGGGAGGGAAACCTCTCGGCCACAAGGCCACTCAAAGGGGGAGGGGTTTCTCGGCCAAGGGCCTTTACTAGGGAGGGCTCTTGGGCGAGAGTCAAACAAGAGGAGAGGGAAGGATAGCAAGACTTGGAACATTTTTGGATGAATAAAGTCTTGGCGAGGGGTATTTATAGCAAAACCAAAAGCCAACCAATGGCCAAGATCAAGCCATGTGCAAGGCAAGTGTAAGGCCAAGATCAAGCCCAGTGCACCCTAACCCTACTCCCCAAATCCCTCACAAATATCTACACAAATATCTACCACAACTTGCCCAGCCATTAGGCCCTAATTCCGCTCAAGTCCACTGATGAGAGGGTGCAAGTGTTGCCCTCTCGTTGGTCCAAAACATTTCGTCTCTCGGAAAAATCCGCAAAAATACTAAATGACATAGCGGAATTTTCCTTCGAAGCTACGCAAACGTTTCGTCAAAAACGACTCTAGCAGGGTGTTGTGCAAATGTCATTTCGGCCTAAGCCACTGGCGGGGTGACACGTGTCACCCTCCTATTGGCCCAAAATAAAACATCTTCCGAAAAATCCACAATGGCCAAAATCTCGAAAACAAAGTGGGCCCCACAAAGCAGTAAATTTCTCAGTGGGCCCACGTGACCATTCAGAAAATAAAATTCCATAATTCTCTAATATTCGGGAAGTCCGAATACCAAACTGGGAATCAATTCCCATTAACGAACCTTTTCCTTCACAAAACGGAAACTTTTCCGTGGAAAAATCACCTCTTTCTTCCTTTCCAATCTTTCTGCGTATTCTCAAATGCGTCGTCCTCGCATACATACTGCGGAAATACGGTATAACATTCTCCTCCTTAGAAACATTCGTCCGAATGTTCCTTCACAAGACGGATATCGGTGAAGCTCTTACAACAGATTGCGCGCGCGGCAGCGCGAAATAACACACGTTCTCCCTTCCTTACTCGTCGTGCCGCTTCTCGAACACATGAACTCTTCTAGTATCGTACCACACTTTAGTCATCGCCTGCTTTCCAAAACTTTGGAGTCACCACCTCCAAACTTGGTCGTCTTACTAGCCGTAATATCCCCAAGGCCATTCTGGCCTTCACGAACGATTCTGGTCGAACACATCCACAAACTCATACGATGGTCGTCTAAACTCGGGCCTAGCACCCTCGTGACCCTACCACCTGGCGGGACCACCCGGAACTGACCCCACCCAAAACCGGGCTATGGGTCGACCCGCGAGAGGCCATCAACCCGACCCACAATCGCCCAACACTTGTTCCCCGACACGGAACAATCTTACCCATTTCAAATCATGAAAGCTACCACATCCATCTCACACTACCCATGGACTTATCACACAAAATAAAATCCCACGTATACTACGCACTCTGATAAAGGTCAAATATAAAACGAATCTTTTACACAAGACGACCTTACCTCTAAGGTCTTAATCGTGACATAGTCTAGGGTTCACACTTACCATGCCCCCATACTTATCCTCCTAACTAACCATGTTTTCTAACTCAAAATTAACACAACGCTATTCGTACATAGCACATAATAATGAGATCATCATAACAGCATACCAAAACTCTAGAGGGTAAGGATATACGAAGCTCTGACTCCACTCTAATCATAGGCACGCCTGCGGCGCATGCTGTAGAAGGTGATGAACCGCATGAGATCTGAAGGTGAGTCGTAACATCCGCGCTTCCCAGTGGACGGTTCCTCGAAAAATGGCCTGCTGTCGCGCATGCAAAACAAACTCCCAATTTAGCACGACACTCTCCGAATGGAGTCTACCACAACAGTCAACGAGGTAGAGGTGGCTTGGTGGTTAACACCCCGCTCTGCCGAAAATCTGAACCCTTGGAGCCACGACCGCTCACGAAGGCGGTGGAGGACCACTGCATGGTGGGGGTATATAACTAGCTCTTCTGAGGCGGTCCGCCTCGAAAGTCACCAAAGGACCTGCCGCCCCGGCCTCTTCTGGCGATCCAGTCGTCATTCCGACCCCTCCGTGCCTCGCGTCCTAGTGCATGAGCTGCGTGCGGGCAATGTCCATGCGGTGAAGAAACACCCGCAAGACTCGACCATATAATCATCTAGCGGTGGCGTGGCGATGCACCTATCCTCCATATCTGCAACTAAGCGAGGGGACATATCGAGCCAAAGAATCGAACTCGACATTGTACTCACGGCGGTCGCCTCTGTCGATAACAAGAATCTGCCGGCCGCGTGCCCTCATCTGCGGAGGCGAAGTGCGTGAGAAAGCCCGAAAACTCATCCCATACTGCTGGAGGTGCATGCTCTCCCGAAAGCTCCGTGAATCAAACCAATCGATTGCGGTATCACGCGGCCCGATCGCGAACCAAAGGTCACTGACTCGGTCTCTCAAGCCTTGATCACCGCGTGATCGTGTAGCTGCCGGATGAACTCCTGCGGATCATCCTCGAGCCTCGACCGTAAAACTCGGCGGGCTCTAACTCGAAAGTCCGTAGCCTCAAACTATCTGCTCGGGTGAACCATGGTGCTCTGAAGGCGAATCGCTGATCCGGCCTATCCTCATATCGGCCACGACCACGCCAATAATCGGGCCATCTCCTTGTAACCCATCTCCTCGCCTGCATCGGGGCTGGAGGCTCGTGTGTGGTCTCAGCAGCCATCGCTGCGGCTCTAAACTTCGCTGGGCGTGGCGGCGTCCTACAAAACCCGCCGTCAAGCACAACTCAGTCTTGTCAGGCCTGCGCCTCGTACTCCTCAGTATCTCACTAGCGGCACTCCGCTGCCTTGCCTTCGGGCTCTGGTTGCCTTGCGGAGGCATAAGCGGTAAACGAGATACGTCGGAGGGTCGACTCAACATGACTCTAAGGCACGATCTCGTAATGAGAAGAAATGGAAACCAATCCTAAATGTCTTATAGCCTCACGATTATAGATGTGGTGCACAACACCGATAATCAAGACTTACTAGACACGGTGCTGTAGACACTTTCCGAGGATTAATCGCTCGATACCACTATGTCACACCCCGAAAATCGGGCGTGGATCGTGCCTTACCGGGCACCCTAGTGATACATACATCGAGAGAAAATCAGGAACATAAAACATGAGTCATTTAACAAGAGATATAATAAATGAATAGGCCAACCAAAACAGATTTGCCTTAGTATCTACATAAAACACGAGCAGTTTAATCCTTTTACAACCACACTTGGCGGTACTACATGGACCTAAGATATCTGATGACTATGACGGACGGGCCGCCATACCACGAATGTACAAGAACCTACAACTCGAGGAACACATACCAAAAGATAAGCCTCCGAGAAAGCGGAGCTTCACAACGTCTGAAATGTGATCACATGGCGAGGATCCACGGCCGATGTACCTCTACTGCGGCGTGAACGCGGCCCGAGGAGGTCGATGCAAGTACCAAGTATGTGAAATGCAATCGTAAATGAAATCATAACAGTCTATACAAAGCAGGAGACATGTATGATAGCCAAACTACAGCACACCACATATAACAGTTATATCAAGTCAGGGTCTCACGCACACAACATCAATCATGCGTGGAATACCTTCGCCATCGCCGGCGATCGATGATATGATAACAACAAGACAAAGAATCCAAATGGAAGCATACCCGTGCGCTACGCATCGTGTCAGTATGTCCAAAGGGAAACAATAAGACAACTTTCCAAATGGACGCATACCCGTGCGCTACGCATCGTGTCAGTATGTCCAAAGGGAAACAATAGGACAGCATTCCAAATGGACGATACCCGTGCGCTACGATCGTGTCGGTATGTCCAAAAGGAAATCACTGGCGATAATCAAAATGGAAACATACGTGCGCTACGCGTCGTGTCGATATATCCAAAGCGATTAACCACAAGACCTTAACCAAAATGGAAGCATACGTGCGCTACGCGTCGTCGGTATGTCCAAAGCGATTAACAACAATAATACTATCAGCGAGAACGTACTGCGGAATTTCTCCGTCACCGCCAAGCGCGTCCAAGTAAGTTCTCAACTACCAACCGACCTCTATCGAGACGCGGTAACAGAAACACAACGCTTGTACAATAAAGGCTATCATCACAAGCATAGGAAAGTTTCACAACACCAAGCATAGGCAAGTTTCACAACAACACGCATAGGCAAGTTTCATAACAACTCACAGTACTTTCATTTTATGCCAAAGTCCTGGTTTTTAACACCAAAGTACTACATACGTTAAGTTCTTTTAAAAGAGATCCATTACTTTTATAAAAGTCACCCGATACGTAGTATTAGAATGACCAACCCACCTTCCTTTTCAAAATCAAGTAACATTCTTTTCCTAAGTTCGGTTTGCCTAGTTTCAATTACTCAAGCTTCTCATTTTCAAATGGTTTCATAGTTCCCAAACTTAATCACTTGATTCCTTTTAGAACAATCGAGTAACATATGTCATATCGTGAGTAGTTTATTCTTGTTTATAACGATCTTATTACGTGACCATGATCTAGAAAATGTAATATCATTTTGTCTCATCTTAGCTTACATGCAGATGGAGGTTTCTCCGGTTTTAATACAACATCATTATTCAATACATTTTCCTTTATTAACGCGGTGATGCTGCCGATACACATTCGATCCGAAATCGGTAAAACATTATCCCTTTAAAAACCAAGTACTCATTACTCACGAATGAGGTTTCACAAACATCCACATTAAAACAAATAAGTTAAGTCTCTTATCTTATAAGATCAAGTCTCTTAACTTCTAACATGATAAACCATTTTCACTTACATAAGGTCGTTATAACTAACTTCCCATAAAGCTATTATAACACCCTATGTTTTAAACTAACCAAATCACTTAGCACATGTACGTCTACCGTACTACATAGTTCACAACAATCATGCTAGAAAATATAGGAAGAGGTTCACATACCTCGCGACGATTTATCGACAATAAGCAAAATGCTCCAAGTACTACAACGCACTAGCCCTTTCCACTCCTCGAGTAGAATACGCTACTCTTAGTACTTTCACCTAAAAGGCCACAACTTCTATTAACCTCAAAACACAAAGTTCCATTTCTCTACAGAAAATTCAAAGACTCTCACACATGGCGTAAATCTCCTCTCTATCGAGGCCGGCTGGCTTGACGGGGTTGACACGTCTACACCACTAGGAGGGGGGAGGGGAACCTCTCGGCCACAAGGCCACTCAAAGGGGGAGGGGTTTCTCGGCGAGGGCCTTTACTAGGGAGGGGGCTCTTGGGCGAGAGTCAAACAAGAGGAGAGGGAAGGATAGCAAGACTTGGAACATTTTTGGATGAATGAAGTCTTGCCGAGGGTATTTATAGCAAAACCAAAAGTCAACCAACGGCAAGATCAAGCCATGTGCAAGGCAAGTGTAAGGCCAAGATCAAGCCAAGTGCACCCTAACCCTACTCCACAAATCCTCACAAATATCTACACAAATATCTACCACAACTTGCCCATCCATTCGGCCTAATTCCGCCTCAAGTCCACCAATGAGAGGGTGCAGTGTTGCCCTCTCGTTGGTCCAAAACATTTCGTCTCTCGGAAAAATCCGCAAAAATACTAAATGACATAGCCGGAATTTTCCTTCGCAGCTACGCAAGCGTTTCGTCAAAAACGACTCTAACAGGGTGTTGTGCCTGAATGTCATTTCGGCGAGCCACTGGCGGGGTGACACGTGTCACCCTCCTATTGGCCCAAAATAAAACATCTTCCAAAAATCCACAATGGCCAAAATCTCGAAAACAAAGTGGGCCCACAAAAGCGTAAATTTCTCCGTGGGCCCACGTGACCATTTCCGAAAATAAAATTCCATAATTCTCTAATATTCCAGGAAGTCCGAATACCAAATCTGGGAATCCAATTCCCATTAACGAACCTTTTTCCTTCACAAAAACCGGAAACTTTTCCGTGGAAAAAATCACCTCTTTCTTCCTTTCCAATCTTTCTGCCGTATTCTCGTACGTACGTCCTCGCATACATACTCTGGAAATACGGGGTATAACATAGGCTCACGGCGCTCCACTATGGAGCCGCGGCGCTTCAGTTCCAGTAAGTCCCGAATTTTAAACGAAGCTTTTAATCACGATCCCTGATAATTACCATGACCGACATCGACGTCCTTTTCAGAGCAGTTTTCGCGCTGATTTTCTAAAAATCGTCCGACCCCTAAATTTAATTTAGGGTTCAGATTACGGGTCCTTTACTACCACCCATCATTATCAATAATTCACATATCGACCATCATCCATTCCTACACGTTCTTCGTCGTGCACCATGTTCGTAATGGACCGGTTTTTACACAAGGCTAAGTTCGTGCTAGAATGGAATGACTTCCTCGATTTAGCGTAGTTGATAATTTAGGATGATTTCAAAAGATTAAATCGCTCAGTCAAAATTTGTCAGATTTCAATAGCCTTGTTTTAATTCAGATTAAAATCAATTTTACGTTTAACCCATGTTATTATATCTTTCAATTGTTACGTAACCATTGAACCAACCTGGGCTATGACACCACTGTAGGGTTTTGTTGGGTCTAAAACACACAAGTAAGACACAACGAAAGTTTAAAATTTTATTAACCTACTTGCCCCAATAATTCCGTCTCTGGTATAATTATGTTACAATTAAAATTTGTAAAGGCATGAGAAACAAACTTACAGTTGATATTCTTAAGTCTCTACTAAAAGGTGCGCACGCGATTGTCTCCTCGGGTGTAAGCCTTCGCTACGGTATACTCCTCTGTCAGGAAAGCTAGTAAATCTTGGCAGAGGTTTGAGAGAACTCTGAGTTCAGAAAGTGAGAATTCAGGTGTAAATTATGTGTAGAATCAGTAACAATTCAACAAGTTCATTAACCTAAATTATGAGGTTAAGTGCTGAATATATAGGGGAGATTAGGATACAAATCAGACTGGTATTAGGATTAAAAACCTTTCCCAAAACCGAGTTGTAGTGGGCCAGTCGAACTGGGCCCACTGCCGTATCAGCGCCGCGACGCCTCAGAAGCTGAGTCGCTGCCCCTTTATTTTAAGTTTCAGCACATTTTGATTTTAATTAAATCCAAAATCTAATTTTGACTTAATTAAATAATTTCCATCAAATGAAATTTATCTCATAATTTATTATTGGTTAAAATATCTCGATTCTAAATCGAATATTTTATACTCTCTCAATATACCCTTAGACCGAAAAGACAATCGACTTAGTGTGACCCTTTAGGCCTTCACACATCGACACTTAATCAAATTAAGGTTCACACGGAACTCTTAGACTGCGTCATATGACGAACTCAATATGTAAAGTACATTTACAAGACTCTTAGTAAACACAACCTCTGTGTGGATGATAAATTCCTTTCATTCACAACACACTCGATCAAGCTTAGTATTTGCCAAGTGTCTATCCAAATGGTTTGATCACTTTATCTCATCTATATTAGTCGACAACAAGATCATACCCTAGATATGTCTCTTGCATTGGTCAATGATTTGATCGACCTAATATCACTGAGAAGCTGAGTGTTCTCTCAAAAATCTAATCGAGGAATGAATCATATGCTTGGCTCAACTACCACCTTTGTCTGTATCACAATGTACCCAATTCAATCCATGTCTTATTCTATAAGGAATTTAAGCTTAGGACAGGATCAAAGTACATTACTCTACAAATCAGGTGTGTATTGACCTCAAGTCAAAGGACATCTATCTCCCACATGCTGATAATACTTTAGACATGTATAACAAATAGTTTATCAGTAGAGCAAGTCAATACCCTCTAAGAGTATTCATGTGTCCATCACTAGCAACTATTACTAGTAGTAAGTGAAACATACTACATTATCTAAGAATGTGATGCAGATCACATGTCGACTTATAATATATCATTGATATCTCATTCACAATGATCATCAGTCGAGACTACTTTAAGAATTACGCTCTATCATTAATATCTCACGCTATCAATGACAACGTTAGCTCAAGGGATGCACATTAATGAATAATACAAACAATCAAATAATAATTCAGTAATTACAAAAACCATAAATATATTAATCTCATTAATAATACGAATGTGTTCAAATACATGTGTCCCTAAA
The DNA here is from genome assembly GCA_029844215.1 of Przewalskia tangutica. Taxonomy (NCBI): domain Eukaryota; kingdom Viridiplantae; phylum Streptophyta; class Magnoliopsida; order Solanales; family Solanaceae; genus Przewalskia; species Przewalskia tangutica. The sequence continues at coordinate 44,160,078 of CM056724.1, read as the reverse complement.
AATGATTGTCTCTAGGACATATATACTTTCAGAACAAACACTTTGGGTGCATCAAATAACTCAAACAATAAGATTTAAATAAGCTTAATTCATACTACTCTGGTTTATTATTTTGTCATTTAATTGATTTGTAATCAAGTCGAAAAAAGTTGGCAAGTTATTTATCTTGCCTTCATCACATACATATATCACTTACTTGCCCCCATACCTACAATCTTAGATCCTCCAGTACCTTTGGACGGTGGACGACCACAATTTAAAACTTAAATCAAAGGAGAAGAAACACCCAAATTGAACTTAATATTTTGTGTTAACCCTTTTATTTCAAGCTGTGTGAAGATAAGAATAGAACACAAATAGTTTTTAGCAATGGTACGTAATGTTCATATATTAATCAACATTTAGGGGAAAACGAAGCGGAAGAAAATAGAGAGTTTAAATTCGAAAATATAACAGAACAATAGAGAAGTAAAAGTCCCAAAGATGAAGAGGGAAAATTAAATTAAGTTTGACTGTCCAAGAATAAGATTTTACATTATGCATGATATCCAAAATTATGCATGAATGAATTTTACATTACTCCAAACATGCATTCGAAAATTTACATACATGCACGTAGAAATCCAACAAAAATGAAAAACGTCTCCCAAAAGTAGAAGAACAAACAGAGACCCACCAAAGGGGATGTATTAAACAGAGAAAGAACAGCACAAAACTCAAGAGAACAAGGAAGGCACTAAGCGGGGCGGATTTAGTGGGGCCAGGGTGTTCCGAACATCCTCTGCAAAAAGTTTCAGTGTATATGTATAATAGATTTTCTGTATTTATGTACATATATTAACTTTTGAACAACTCTAACCAAATGTCAAAGGTTAATTCAAGTGGTTTAAGGTAGGGCTGGCCAGTGGGCCGGACTGGGCACACCGGGATCGGAACCGGCGGGATCGGGACGGGGTCGGGGTGGAGAGGAGGGGCGGGACCGGGACTAGCGGGACGATACCGTGTCCCGTCCCGGTCCCGGTGGGCAGGGGGTCGGGACGGGTCGGGCGGGTTTTTTTTTTTTTTTAATTTTTCCACTAAATTAAAAATACTAAATTACTAACAAAGTAACATTAACATATAGTCATATAGTCATATAGTGATAGTCATAGACTCATATACTCATATTATACTATTATAGTATTATACTCATATATATATAGTATATTTATAAAGTATAAACTAAATAATTAAACAAAGACAAGAAGAGTGTAAAGAAAAACATCCCAAGGCTGTTTTTATGTCTCTTATATTATTAATTATTTCATTGAAATATACAAGATTCAGAATTATAACTTTGTAGTGTACTGTTGTTGAAAAAAATTGCAAAAGACATAGAAAAATTAAAAAAATGCAATGAAATAAATTACCAAAATGTAAAATGGCCGTTAGACAACGACTATTTTTGGCAAATGGCGGGACTGGGGCGGGATCGGGGCAGGATCGGGCCGGGACCGGGACGGGTCGGGTCCTGGCGGGACCATACCATGTCCCGTTCCGGTTCGAACTCCGGGCCCGTTTTTTTTTTTTTTTTTACACGGTCCACTGGCCAGCCCTACTTTAGGGTGTTCAAAATTATCTCTAGCATCCTAGATTCGAGTATCAAGTGTTAAACAGTGTCCAGCGCCGCGGCCCTTGTCCGTGAACAGTGTTCTGAATTGTGTATATTTGGTATATATTAGAATTAGTCTTGTACCTTAATTACTATTGTAATATTACCATAATTGTATAGTTAGTCTCCTTATAAAATAGGAATTTAGATGTAAAGTAGGAATAAAATTCTCCTATTGTAACTTGTATATGTATGTCTTTTATCAATAAGAATAATCAGGGATTAATTCTTTGATGGTATCAAGAGTTTAGGTTCTCTTTACCTTACTTTCGCTCCTCAAATTTTCTCTCTCCCTCTCGGATTTTTGCCCAAAGTCGCGGCCCTTCTCTTCTAAAAATCCTCTCTCACAAAATTCTCTTCTCCGAATCTTGTTTTTTATTCACCATGACTGGTAAAAACACGTTTCATCCTGCCCTCACAGTTTCCAACATGAAGAGCATTCTTCCTATTGTTCTTGATTTAGAGAACGTTCATTATGGGACGTGGGCGGAATTATTCAAGATTCTTGCTATGACACGTCAAGTTCTTCACCACATCATCCCTCCAGCACCTCCTACATAGGGTGATACGGCGACTACAACGGTTGTGCCCACTAAAGCAGCTGATTCAAACTTATGGGTCATGTTTGATGCAAAGGTTCTACAATGGATTTATGCCACTATTTCCTTGGACCTTTTAAAGACGATTATGGAACCCAACTCCACAGCTATGGCGGTGTGGAATCGATTGCGTGATATCTTCCAAGATAACAGTCATTCTCGCATTGTTATCCTTGAGCAGGAATTTTCTAAAGTTGCTATGGAAAATTTTCCTAACGTTTCTTCCTATTGTCAACGACTCTAGGACTTGGCAAATCAACTACGCAATGTGGGTGCTCGTGTGAGAAAGAGTCTTCTTGTTCTTCAGATGGTTGTAGGCCTGTCAGAGGCCTATAACGGTGTTGCTTTGGTTATTCGTCAGAGTAACCCCCTGCCGGAATTTTATCAGGCACGATCCATGCTTACATTGGAGGAAGCCGGATTGGCTAAAAAGGTAGCTATTAGGGCTATTCTTGTCGTCATGATAACTGAGTCTAATTTTTCTCCTTCCGGTTCCACCAACTCGAGCCATAATAGCAACAACGGTGGTGGTAAAAGGGACCAAAATTAGAGAAACAGTGGCAAAAATCACGGCGGCAACAACGGGGGAAACCGTCGAGCAGCGATAGTTATGTGGCCACGGTGGGACCACTGAGCGATGGCGATGGGTCCCGATGCCGCGACTCCGCGGCCCAGATTACTGACACCGCGGCCGCGGCCTCGGCCGGTCAGCGCGCATGACCAGCTTCTTCCAGTCGGACTCCATGATTGACCCGAAACATGGCGGCCAGCGATCCGGTATACTGGCCTCGCCCGCCGTGCCCATCACGCAATGGGACCCACGCAGACCGACATTGAAGCTTTAATGCACACACTTATAATGACTCAACCAGACCAGAATTGGTACATGGACACCGGCGCCACCACCCACATGACAGTTCGTATGATTTTTTGGATGATGATATCTCCCCCTATATGCTTCGTCATTTCTCAAATCTATCACAAAGTTTGTATCTAGTGTCGCGGCCTTTAGGGGAGGCGCCGCGGCGCCTACTAGGCAGTAACCAAGTTTCAGAACTACCGTCATCAGTGTCGCGGCTCTAGTTGTCTAGTAGCCAGGGTGATGTAATCCTGTCGTCAGTGTCGCGGCCCTTCGGGAATGCACCGCAGCGCCAAAATTCCAGAGAGCACTGTTCATCAGGCGCCGCGGCCCTAGACCTCGGCGTCGCGATGCCTACGACGGAAATTTCCAAAAATTTTCAAAATTCCCAAAATTCACCCAATCCAACGCAGAGTCTTGGTCTAGTCACTCGCAGTTAACAGGGTATTTTTAAAACAAAAGACATTTTAATTTGAATTCTAATGTTCTTAAATCACCATTACCCCGTAATCATGTGTCTGTCTTAAATGATCCTAATTGGAAAATCTCCATGACCGATGAATATAATGCTCTTATTGATAATAAGACGTGAGAGTTGGTACCCCGTCCATCTGGTGTTAATATTATTCAGTCTATGTGGATTTTTGCTCATAAGAAAAAATTTGATGGTTCATTTGCAAGGCATAAGACTCGATTTATATGTGATGGTAAGACTCAGCAGGTTGACGTGGATTGTGGTGAAACATTTAGCTCGATGGTCAAGCCGACAACTATTCGTACTGTGCTCAGCTTGACTCTTTCGAAATCATGGCCCATTCATCAGCTAGATATGAAGAATGCTTTCCTACATGCTGATCTTCATGAGACAGTGTATATGCATCAGCCCTTGGGGTTTAGGGATACTAGATATCCTAATCATGTCTGGTTTTTTAGGATGTCTTTGTATGGGCTTAAGCAGTCTCCACGGGCATGGTATAAGAGGTTTGCTGATTATGTTTCGACTATGAGTTTCTCTCACAGCAGGTATGATAACTCATTATGCATATACCATCAGGGATCTTCCATGGCTTATATTATATTATATATTGATGATATTATAGTGACTGCCTCTTCTGATACTTTGCGAAAGTCGATTATGACAATGCTCAGTTCTGAGTTTGCCATGAAGGACTTGGGCCCATTGAGTTACTTTTTGGGGATTACTGTAACTCTTCATGCAGATGAATTGTTCTTATCACAGAGGAAGTATGCAACAGAGATCATTGAGAGGGTTGGAATGTCATCATGTAATTCCACGTCTACTCCAGTTGATACTAAACCCAAGTTGGGTGTTGCAGCTAGCTGTCCCTATGAGGATCCGATCTGTTATCGTAGTCTTGCAGGCGCCCTTTAGTATCTGACGTCCACTCGACCTGATATTACATATGTCGTATAGCAGGTGTGTTTGTTTATGCATGATCCCAGAGTTGAACATATGAATGTGCTCAAATGCATTCTTAGGTACATTCAGGGAACACTTGAGTATGGCTTGCATTTGTATCCTTCGTCGACGTCTACACTAGTCTCCTATACAGATACTGATTGGGGTGGTTGTCCTGACACCAAACGGTCTACGTCTAGCTATTGCATGTTTTTAGGTAATAACTTGGTCGTAGTCCGCGGCGCCAATCCACGCTTTCACGTTCAAGTGCAGAGGCCAAGTATCGAGGGGTAGCCAATGTGGTTTCTGAGTCATGTTGGTTATGAAATCTACTTTTAGAGCTTCGTTGTCCTATTGAGAAGGCTACATTGGTATATTGTGATAATATAAGTGTCATCTACCTTCTGGAAATCCTGTTCAGCACCAGCGTACTAAACACATAGATATGTATATTCACTTTGTTCGAGAGAAGGTAGCTAAAGGACAAGTACGCGTCTGCCATGTCCCTTCCAGATATTAGACTGCAGACATCTTTACAAAGGGTCTTCCCTCAGTCCTTTTTGAAGATTTTAGAGAGAGTCTCAGCGTACGAAGACCGCCCGCTATGACTGCGGGGGTGTGATAAACAATTTCCAATGCTGCGGCCCTTGTCCGTAAACAGTGTTCTGAATTGTGTATATATTAGAATTAGTTTTGTACCTTAATTACTATTGTAATATTACCATAATGGTATAGTTAGTCTCCTTATAGAATCGGGATTTAGATGTAAAGTAGGAATATGATTCTCCTATTATAACTTGTATATATATGTCTTTCATCAATAAGAATAATCAAAGGATTAATTCTTTCATCAAGCACAACATTATTTTTTATATGTAGCATTATTTTTTTTTGAACCCCTTGAGTAAAAATACTGATAGTAAATATAAGAAATGTCGGCGAATTCCAAGAGAAAGCTTCGTAGCCTTAGCGATGGAATTGAAGGTGACAGAATGTATCGTAGATCACACTCTAAAGCCCTTCAAGAGACCCGTCGCTGTTTCTTTCGACAACTTCCCTGTTCATTGCAAGGAAGAAAGAAAAGTTAATCAAAATGACAGAAAAAATATATACAGAGAGAAATTGAAATGATGGAGATTCTAATGGAAAGGTGGATTTGGTAGGTAGGATGATTAAGTTGACAGGACCCAAAAGTTTTTTTTGTAAGTGGCGGGGCCTTCATTTATTTTTCATTTTTTTCGCCTAAGAAATTACTAATAAGTTGATTAGCAAACACACGGGTTTTTTTTGTGTATTTTTAAAAACTTTGGGGTTAAGTTTAAACTAACAAAAATTTAAGAATTTAGGCCCCAACTCCAATTGATCGATCATCTTCACTCCCCCTGAATTCAATCGTTTGATCTTCGCACTTTTTGATAATACAAAAAAATGAGGAAAACATAGCCGTTACTTGAAGTTCTTCATTATCCCCTTCTTCAACTTCCTTACAAAGTTGTGATTTCAATATTTACATTACCTTAAAAAGATATATAGGTATGGAACCCTAATTTTATCCTTCTTTTTTATTTTTTCGATATTAATTTGTAATATTTCCTTTTTTTGTTCACAGTTTTAATTATATTCATGGCTAGGACGAAATATCCCGAAAAAGATGATACGAAGAGTATAAAGTTTATGGAGAAAGATAAATCAAAAAGTAAGAATATGTTCGGAAAGATAAATCGGGGGTGGAGTCCGCTGAAATAACAGGCAATATCAGAAAAGATTGAGATTGGAGGAGGAAGGAAAAGACTTGGTGCGTAATTTCATTACTAAACGAAAGAAGTAATCTAATAAACGGGTAGCAAAAGAAAAGAATGGTGATGTCCATGAAGAAGAAACTATTGAGAAAAAAAAAGAATGGTGTGTTCATGAAGAACAAGTAGTGGAAAATAGTATTCAGGAAGAGGAAGAAGAAGAAGAATAATAATTCAGGAAGATGATGATGACCATGATGAATAAGAAGAAGAGAGGAGGAGGATGAAGAAGAATATGAGGAGGAAGAGGATGTTGATGATGAAGAAAATGATGAAGAAGAAGCTGATGATGAAAAAAGGAGGAAGAATAAGAACAAGAAGAAGAAGTAGAAGAAGAAAACAATGTTAGTGAGGTCGACATAGACCCCACAAGGTATGGATTGACCACATGAATGATTAATCTTGATGGTAATCTCCCTTGCAAGATCTCAGTAAGGTCTAGGATGTCCATTTTTTTTTATTTGATACAAATTATTACTGAACAAGAACTTACCGAATATTTTGAAAAATCTTATTTTGGCCACTTCATGTCATTGTCAACTCTATAGAATGAATTTAATGAAACATTTATTCATTTTTTTCTTCTTCTTCAAGTTACGGAGAATAAGAAGAAGTATGAGATGTGGTTCATAGTGGAGGGAGTGTCCTGTTGTTTTGGATTGACGGAGTTCTTACTGATCACAATATTGAATTGCGGAACTTTTTCCAGTGAGAAAACTAGGAAGACCGTTTTCTCAAGAGGTGTGAGTTTTTGGAATAAACTAAGAAAGATACCAAAAATACGGGGTTGACTACTGGTGCACTGCTTAAATTGGTTCAAGAAGAAGGTACATTGACCGATTTAGAGAAGCATAACGTTGTAATGGTTGTGTTTCTCCATACCGTCTTATTGGCTCGTAATGTTGCGAAATTTTTTGATGGTGCACATTATTAAATTCTTTGAGAAATTTCCATAGGGCAATGCAGGCTTCAACCCGATCTTTGAATATTTGATGAAGCCGGACATTTGCAGGATGTACCGATTATCTTGTCAACAAAAATAACCACCACAATATGCTCTTTATAGCTATCCATGAGCCTTCATTGTAAGTATTTTAAAATGAACCAATATGCAGATTAGTAATTGCTATCTTAATACTTATTCTACTTATTTATTTACTATAGGCATGGACATACTAAGTTATGTCATTTGTTGAAAAAATGGTTGCCTTATCTAAACAACATCCTTTGACGATTTGAAGAATTTTGAGATAGCGAACGGAGGACAAGTCTGAACCTGTTGATCCTTTCAGAACTATAATTGAGTGTGCGGTAATGATCCGAACCTATTAATGTATTAGAACTTGGGATGGTGATTGCCTCTTCTGATTTAATTTGTTGTTGTTGTTTACTTGAGGTGGTGAGACATTTTCTATGATGTGAAGAAGAGTAAGAAGTACTTTAAATGTCTTGTAGATTATGACAATGAAGTACCGTGAATATTGATGTCCTAAAGAGGGAGATTGGTGATAGACGTCAATTTTGCGTGAAAATGGAACTTGCATCTAGTTATGGGCACGAAGATCAAGATCTTAGAGGAAGGGCTAAAGAGAAGTGTGACCATTGTGGTCGTGGATCAAGTGTCATTGCAAATAGATTGACATCACTTGAGGATGAACTAGTTGTCATTTGCAAATTGCTGGAGACAAAATCAAGAAGGCATTCTAAATGTGTTTCTTCTTCGGTTAGGTCCAGTAGGAAGATGATTGGAAAAGCATTGCAATTTGCTAATTCTAAGAAGACCAAAGGTAATGTCAACTTCTGTGACATTCAAGTTAGTTGGTAGAAACTGTTATGGTCTATTGTTAACTTTTATGTTATTCACTTATGTTAATTTTGAACAAGTGAATACTCTTGATGGTTCTCCTTTGAGCCATCCTGACCATGTTGATGATGCACATGATGGCCCTTCTAGTCTTTTGTCTGATCAAATTACTGATTCTAGTTGTAAGACTCTTCATTTGACTGATCATTCCATTGTCCACAATGATGATGGCCCTTCTAGTCCTTTACCTGATTAAGTTGATAATTCTAGTTCCAAGACTCTTCCTTCTTGTCCTTTGTCTGTTCAAGTTGATGATGCTAGTTGCAAGACTCTTACTGGTGAAGTTGTTGATTCTGCTATTGATAGTGAAGATCGATCACCTGATGAAAGAATTAATGATGTCTTAGTGCAGATGTATAGCGAGGATACATGTCAAGGATGACATTGAAGAGTTTGGAGATGCTGCTCAAAATGGCTATGGGACTGTCAATGAAGAAGTTGTTTGAACAATTATTTAAGTTTCTTTTGAAACAATTATTTAAGTTACTTTTTGGAACAACTATTTAAGTTAAGTTACTTTTTGGAACAATTATTTAACTTCCTTTTTATATAGCTGGAAATTACTCACCATTAACAATTCATTAATGACAAATATTGATTTGCCATTTTTATACTTACCATTTCGCAATTTTTACTGTCACAATTCACCAGTTATTATAATGAATATTTTGTGTAGTGCGTATAGTGGTGAAATAAATTTGCCTAACAATTTACCTAATGAACCTGTTATTATAATGAATATTTTGTCCACTGAGTCTAGTGTTAAATTTATCTAACAATTTGCCTAAGGAACCTATTATTATAGTAGATGTTTTGTCTATTGAGTCTAGTGGTGAAATAAATTTGCCTTATAATTTTCATAATAAAGCAGTTATTATAACGACTGTTTTAGCTAGTGAGTCTAGTGTTATATTTGCCTAAGGAATCTGTTATTATAACTAATGTTTTGTCTACTGAGTCTAGTGTTAAAATTTTCTAACAATTTGCCTAAGGAACTTGTTATAATAAAGGATGTTTTGTCTACTCAGTTTAGTGGTCAAATAAATTTTCTTAATAATTTTGATAATGAAGCAGTTATTATAACGATTGTTCTAGCTAGTGAGTCTAGTGTTAAATCTTCCTAAGAATTTTTCTAATGTAGTAGTTATTATAACGCGTGTCGTGTCTAGTGAGTCTAGTGGTGAAATAAATTTACCTATTTCAAACATATGCAAACATAAGAACTGTCAACAACAACAAACAAAACATAAACTTAAATATTGAGATATTTAGGTGAATATAAACTTAAATATTCATATATTTAACAAAAAGGGCCCATACTGTCATTCAAAAACATTAAAATTTAAACATGAGGAAGGGAGTTGGAGGGTGTTCAAATCATCCATTTCAATCCTTGCCAAAAGGCATAGGGCCCTTAGCATACGAGCAATGAGCCTGATGTTCATCTCCTGGCGCTGAGCATCCTCGTTGATATGTTGTACTAGGCGATTCAGATCCGCTCTTATGTTGAGACAACCAGGACAAACATTTCGTGATTTCTCATTGACGACATTTTTTATCAAGTGAGAAGAGGAAAATAAAGATTGCAAGTGAGAAGAGTAAGAGGTGTGTGTGTTGAATTTATATGAGTGAAAATGTGTGGATTCGTGCTTTAGTCATCAATTACGTCGATATGTGCAGTGATCAATTAAATCACAACGTTTTACGAAGTTATTTAACAAGGGGAAGACGAACGGCTGGAGTTTATTAATAATCGGTTTCTTGGATATTAAGTTTCATATGATAATAATATAATATAATTATTAATGTAAGGTTTAAGCTAAATATCACTTAAATTTATAAAAAAATAAAATAGTGACTAAAAATATGTTAAAATACATGAAATTGGTGACTTGATATATTAACTATTAGAAATAATGTGTAATTACATATTAACTACGACATAAGTTACACTTCAAACATTATATAACTCTGTATGAACTTGTAATGTTGATATTAATTGAAAGAAATAATCTCTTGATTATTTTCATTAATTGAAAGACACTATATACAATTTACAATAGGAGAATCTTATTCCTATTCTACTCCTAAAACCTCATTCTATTTGGAGACTAACTATACATTTATGGTAAATGTACAAGACTAATTAAGGTACAATACTAATATACAATATTTACCAAATCTATTTACTTTAGCCGAGAATGACCGAGATGGGCTACTCATTCTCGGGATTTGAGATATATATCCAATATACATGCATATCATGTGTATTTTATGTATATCTAACACACACCCGCAGTCGTAGCGGACGATTTTCGAACGCTGAGACTGTCCCTAAAATCTTCAAAAAGGAACAAAGGAAGACTCTTTGTAAAGATGTCTGCAACTTGATATCTGGAAGAAGAGGCATGACAGATGCGTACTTTTCCTCGAGCTACCTTTTCTCGAACAAAGTGAATGTTCATATTTATATATTTAATGTACTGGTGCTGAACTGAATTACCAGAAAGGTAGATGACACTAACATTATCACAATACATCAATGTAGCTTTCTGAATAGGATAATTGAGCTCTAAACTAAGATTACGTAACCAACATAACTCAGAGATCACATTGGCTACCCCTCGATACTTGGCCTCTGCACTAGAACGTGATAACATTGACTGACGCTTGACAGACCATGAGATCAAGTTATTACCAAAAAACATACAATATCCAGACGTAGACTATATGATATCCGGACAGATACCCCAATCAGCATCTGTATATGAGACAAGTGTAGACGTCGACGAAGGATATAAATGCAAGCCATAATCAAGTGTCCCCTAGATGTACCTGAGAATGCGTTTTAGCGCATTCATGTGCTCAATCCTGGGATCATGCATAAACAAACACATCTATTGTACGAAATATGTAATATTCGATCACGTGAATGTAAGATACTGAAGGCCTCCTGCAGACTGCGATAGCGTATTGGATCTTCGTAAGGTGAGCCAACTGCAGCCTCTAGCTTGGGCTTAGTATCAACCGGAGTAGAAGTTGACTTACATGATTACTTTCCAACCCTCTCAATGATCTCAGTTGCATACTTTCGCTGAGATAAGAATAACTCACCTACATGACGAGTGATAGTAATTCCCAAAAAATAACTCAAAGGCCCCCGAGTCTTTCATATCAAATTCAGAACTGAGCATTGTCAGGATAGACTTGCGTAATGCATCAGAAAAGACAGTCAAAATAATATCATCCACATATAAGAGTATGTAAGCTAATGAAGAACCCTGACGATATATGAACAATGAATTATCAGACCTGCTGTGAGAGAACCTAATAGTCAAAACATAGTATGCAAACCTCTTATACCAAACCCTCAGGGATTTCTTAAGCCCATATAAGGATTTCTTCAATAAACAGACATGATGAGGATATTTGGGATCCCTAAACCCCAAAGGCTGATGCATATATACTGTCTCTTTGAGAGAATCATGTAAGGAATCATTCTTAACGAGCCATGATTTCGAAAGAGTCAAACTGAGTACAGTGCGAATTGTAGTTGACTTGACCACCGGGCTGAACGTCTCACCACAATCTACACCAACCTGCTGAGTCTTACCATCACGTACAAGACGAGCTTTATGCCTTGCAAACGAACCGTCAGAATTGTTTTTATGAGCAAAGATCCACATAGACCAAATAATATTAACACCAAATGAATGGGGCACCAACTCCCACGTCTTATTATCAATGAGAGCATTATATTCGTCAGTCATAGCAATCTTCCAATTCGGGTCATTTAAAATAGACACAGGATTACGGGGTAGTGGTGATTTAAGAACATTAGAATTTAAATTAAAATGTCTTTTTGGTTTAAAAATACCCTGTTGACCTCGGGTGACTGGTCCATGACTCGGGGCAAAATTGAGTAAATTTCGGGACACGGGACGGGCTAGCCAACAGACAGTGGGCGTGATGGCCCAAACCGAGAACGGCGATGCTTTGAGGCGTAGGAATCTGGACCGATTCGATGTTGGGCTGGCCCAATATCGGGATCTCGCCCGATGCGTTCGGGGGCAATGGATTGAGGCAGACTCGTGGGCAGTGGGCCCACTGGAGAATTTGGGTTGCAAGATATGTCCGAAAATTGGTGAATAATATACCAGGATATATCATCATCCAAAAAATTATACGAAGTAGGCACGAGATTATTTACCCTAGCAAATGGAAATTGGGATTCATAAAAAATAACATGGCGACTAATGATGATTTTATTACATGATAAATCAAAATATTTGTAACCACGATGATTAGACGGATATCCCAAAAATACACAAGGAGTAGAACGGGCCTGAAGTTTGTTAATTGTGATGGACGGAAAGAGTGGATAACACAAGTATATATGTAGTCATTTGTAGCGCATGCCAAAAAGACGGGGGTACAAAAGCATGAATCAATAAAGTTCTGGACAATGTTATTAATGGTGCGAATTTTGCGTTCGACTTTCCCATTTTGTGAAGACATACGAGGACAAGAAAAATGAATATTGATCACAATATATACATTTTACAATAGGAGAATCCTATTCCTAAAACCCTATTCTATTTGGAGACAAACTATACAATTATGGTAAACTATACAAGACTAATTAAGGTACAATACTAATATACAATATTTACCAAATCTATTTACTTTAGCCGAGAATGACCGATATGGGCTGCTCCTTCTCGGGCTTTGAGATATATATCTAATATACTTACAATATACATGTATATTGTATGTATATCTATGTTTCAACAATAATGTTTTTTTTAATAATATTTCAACAATAATGATGATTTAGGTCAGGTAAATACAAAATACCATAAGATTACTATTTTTATAATCATGTTTTTGAATTAAAAAATATAATTTATGTATTAATTTGGGGTTCTGTGTTTGTGATCTTGAACTATTATAATATATTATTCATTTGGATACAATAAATTCCACATGCACGCTTACTCTAAATAATCATTGCATATATTAATATGAGTACACATTTTTTCAGGTCACAAAGCACCTAATTAAGTATTTTGTTTCAATTATTGCCAATACCCACATCTTGATAAGTTTAAAAGATAAATACCAAAATTTATTTCTGTAGACTAAACTTAATTTTAAATACCAACATATTTTGATATTGTTGGGGTAAATTATAATAGCATGTAGTAAAATTCAAATATAATCTATTAGAATACACACTTATGAAACCTCTCATAATAAGGTGTTGCTTCACGTAAAGGTGCCTTGTTCTAGTTAAAAGAAATAGTCCTTTATGGTGTAGTAGAATCTAAATACAGTCTATTAGAATACATAATTCTGAAATCTCTCATAATAAGGTGTTGCTTCATGTAAAAGTGTCTTTATCGGGTGAAATCATTAAAGCAATAGTCCTTATGATTTAGTAGAATTCAAATACAGTCTATTAGAATACACACTTCTGAAATCTCTCCTAATAAGGTGTTGCTTCACGTAAAGGTGCCCTTTCAGTTCTATAAATATCCTGGTTCACGAATTGTAGTGACATTCACAACTATCCTTCTTCACGTATTTTATTAACCAAAAGACTGGACGACAAATTTGATATGGATCAAAGGAATGACTTATCACATGGTGTACCAAATAGACTATGAAATGGTGTACCAAATGACATAGCTCCAGCATCCCAGGCTATGTAGAATGAATGATAAGCCGTTTGTTATGAAATTTTGTATGTCTAGAAACTAACATAAGGGATACAAATGATGAGATCAACCGCTCCAACGCTAGAGATTGGGGTTATGAGGGACGGTTGAAAGAACTCAACAAGGCCGTCAGAATAATAGAGAGGATACTCCCTATACTTCTTGAGGAAAGAGGACTGGCTCTCGCATAATTCAGAAGCCCTCCGGTTCTTCCCCTCCTAATGTAGATTTCAACAGCCCTACCAATTCTCCCCCTCATGTCTAATTAGTTTTTTAGTATATATTGTAATTATTATTCTCCCCCGGATGTAATCATTCAGAGTGTATTAATGCTAATGATAATATTGTCTATTACTATTTCATATTACTTTCAGTTTTCATTATAAATTTATTTTGCCCATGCTAGTGGTCAGTTTGCATATCTTCCAATTTGAAATCTAAATATTGAATATATGCAGTTATAATAAACGTAAAAGTGATGTAAGTGATAAGTTTGTCAATTGGTCCAGTTTGAATCTAAATATTAAATATCTGCAACTCTAATATCTGCAAGGATGGTCTAGTGATAATATTGTCTATTACTATTTCGTATTATTTCCTGTTTTGAGCACAAATTTATTTCGCCCATGTTGAAATCCGAAATTAGACTATATCATTCGTCAATTTATCTAGTTTTAATTCTAAATATTGAATATATTTAGTTCTAATAATTGTAAAGGCAGTTCGGTGGTCAGTTTGCATATCGTCCTGTTTGAAATGTAAATATTTGCAGTAATAATAAACGTAAAAGCGGTGTAGTGATAAGTTTGATGATGGTCTAAGTTTAAAATCTAAATATTAAATAAACATCAGTTCTAATATACGCAAAAGCGGTCTAGTGATCAGTTTGTCTATCATCGATTCTAAATATGTAAGATGTAACATAACAGGAACATTAAATAGTTCGATTAATTCAATATCTTGCAATACAATAGAAGTTTCAAGTTCACAACACAACACAACAAATTCAAGAAGTTCAGATGAAAAAAATCAGAACACAACATAGAAGATTATTACAACAACTTGAAGGAAAACAAACCAGTCTCTATTGTGTGACAAAGCTTTTGGGCATGTCTATATTGTTTGCACATTGAACATTGATATATCATCTTCCTGGATATAGATGATTTCCCGGTATCCATAGTATGGCTTTGACACCTTTTTCGCGATCGATAATTTATTTTCAGGAAAGCTAGCATCAATGCATTTTACAAACACCTTTGTGATTATTGATGTTTGCCCACGAAAAAAATATATGTCATCGATAAGGCTTTGGTTGATTTGTGTTGTAGCATACTCTAATGAGTCATATTTGTTGAAATCAATGAAAAAATTATCGTCATTTTCTTGACAAGGATTATTCTTGGATTCTTCAATAAATAAAGATTGTGGTGGCGGGGGTGATGTTGTCGTCGTGACATTTGAACCTACAACAGAACTCTCAGCCACATTTATCCTTAGAATAGGCTTAGAACCATCACAAGAAATATCAAGAAGATATATACAGACATGATAACCAGTCTTTATGAATGCATGATCATTTTTTCCTAGTAGACGCAACACTAACGGTATAACTAATCGTCACGCCGTTGGGCCGAGCATTTCAGTTGACCACCTTTAATGACACATTCAACCAACTTCTTATATATGTATGGCCTTTGAAATTCAATTGGTACTGTCACATTTGTTCTAGAATGCCAAAATCAGCAATCTGAAGTCTCCACCCATTCACCATAATATTCTCCGCCTACTACAATAACATCATCCATAATAAGTAAACTAGACTAATAAAAGAACAACCCGTCTAAATAACTTCAACTAGATAATAAAATAACAACTCGTCTAAAATAACTTCAATTAAATAAATTTTCTACAATTGAGTTGATTAAACAGAAAATAACTGGAAAATTTTGATTGTTGATTAAATGTTTTTTCTACAAATCTGCAGAATCACAAAATCAAATCCTCACAAATGCATAAGTAATTGAACTAATAAATTGATGACCAATTTTTGATGATTTGAATGAAAATTACCAGAACAAAAATGAAGGTATCCGAGCAGGATGAATAGAGGGAGCTGGCGGCGATGAATTTGAGTCTTACGAAGGTGCATCGCCGAATATGAACAATTTTATAGTAAGAAACGAGTTTGGGAAAGGGAATTACTGGTGGCAGATGTGAAGAAGAAGTTGTCGGACAACTGAGTTTTTTGCCATTTTGAAAAAAATATTAATAATTGAATGACAAAAGTGTATTATTTAAAACTTGAGGGCTGGTTTCAAAGCTTGAAATAGTTATAATTTTACTTTTTTAAATCGCTGGACGAAAATGTATTTTTTACAATTTGGGGGTTTGTTTTGATGCCCCAACAACTTGCCTCCAATTAATTAGAAATAATCCAAATTGCCCTGCCACCTAATAATAAAAAAAATGCATCGATTTCCTTCATACATGCTGATCTTTAATTTTTGCCCCTTCAATTCGTTGGTCTTTAATTTTTATCTTTACTTCTCATTTAATAAAAAATTATGAGCTAAAGTACCCTTTATTCGCGGATCTACTAAATCAGAGATTCTGAATTCGAATCTCCGTAGAGGCACCATAGAAACTATGCATATTTGGCTAAAATTATATAGAGACTATGCCCCTAATAGTTTCTATGTAACCAGCTGGACAAGGCATACTCTTAATTTTTCAACGAAACTTTGCCTTCAGGCGTAGTTACATAGAAATTATGCCCCTTAAAGCATATATATATATATATATACAACTTTGGCCGAATAGATATAATTTCAATGAAATCTTGTCTTGCGATTAATTTCTTTTTGACTCCGCTAGAATTCGAACCTATAACCTCAAAGGCATTTTTGGAGGTATAATTACTTAGAAACTAGGCCCTTAAGACATAATTTTTATACAACTTTGGCCGAATAGACATATTTTAAAATAAAATCTTGCCTTGCGAATTGTTTTTCTTTTTAACTCTGCTGAGATTCGAACCCCATAAACTCAAGAGTGTTTTAAGTCATTTAGACAAGAGCGAAAATTAAAGACCAGCAATTTGAGAAACAAAAATTAAAGACCACCCTAAAATAGGGAAATCGTGCAAATCACCCCCTAATAATTAAGGACTTTTGCCCAAACTCCTAAAAATACTATCTTTGGACCCTATCATCAAACTTGTCCTGATAAATATATGAGTTAATAACAAGAAAGACACGTGTTATACATACTACAAATGTCCTTAAGACTTGTAGTTGTGTGTTCGTACTCCCATTGTTCACTTATAAATATAGAGCGAAAAAATTATTCTCATAATACTACTCTTTCAAAATTAATTCTTATTTTACTACTCATTTTGTCACATGAATTACCAAGTGAATTGTCATGCCACATATGCAATCTTATTTCTCTTTCTTTTATTTTTTAAGTCATAAACACCAACAACTAAATAAACCCTTCTACCTTCTCAACCTTATTCATATCACCAATCCAAGTCCTCGGATGACGGCAGAACACCTCTACGGAGTATCAAGTAACTTTTCTTATTTTGTATTAACATGAGTTAATTCTTTCTATTAAACATTACTGTCACGACCCAACTCACTAATCGTGATGGCACCTACCCTAATCCCCCGAGTAGGCGAACCACGTTTTCATTAACAAGTTAAATCAGCGAAAAATAAATAAAGAAAAAGAAGTTATAAGTCTTAAACACTTAGTTTCCCAAAATCTGGTCAAAAGGGTACAAGAGCACTAAACATAGTCTGGAATAGAAGTCTGAAAAATGCCCGAAGGGTATATACTGTCTATCAACTAACGAAAGTAAATGGAATTAACTAGGAAGCACTTCAGGGGCCACGAATGATCAAGTAGCTCACCCTGAATGACTGAAAGATATCACACTCGCGAATCAGCCACGGGGCGTAGAGCTGGAACCTGGATCGTACTCTACACTCAACAAAAGTGCAGCAAGAGTAGTATCAGTACAACACTAGTACCGGTAAGCATCATAGGCCGACAATGATTAGATAACGCATGAAGAAGTTGAAACCAACAAGTAGCACATAGAGCACACATGCATGGTCACATATCATATACATGTAAGGTGTAAAGAAATCAAGAAACAGCCAGGACAGATAAAATTCACCAATGATCAGTAAAATTAAGAGTGGATGAATGTAATGCAATGCAATAGTCACCTCTCTCACTCCACTCTTGTACACACATGCTAAGGGCAGTGCCTCAAAGTCATGACCCATGGAGGACTCGCGAAGTCCATGTACCACTCGTGCTCTTCGGCAGAAACCTCGGAGGCTATCAATTACTGGTGCTCTCCGGCAGAAACCTCGAAGGCTATCAATCTCTCTCAATCACTCACCTCACCATCATCACAAAATAATATGGAAAGTATATCAGGCATGATATCAAGTCTCAACACAAATCACTAACAAACAATCAAATGATAATCACGGAAAATAACACATATGAAGACAAGCTCACATAACAGCTGACGGAACCAACGTAATTGTAATTCATCTCCACTTCATGCCCGAAGGCCTATCATGCTATCCCCGTCACTTCCTACAACTACATACGATTCTCTAATCAGAGTCTAACTAAAGTAAACCGTAACCTACCTCAATGCCGAGCGGGTGCCACGAACAATCAAACTAATGCCTTCCCTTTGCGTAGAGCCTCTGAACACTTAAAATCTAGAAAATATGCGAACTACGTTAGAATACGAATCTAAGGACACCCATATTGCTATATTTATATTAACAAGATTTTTACCATTTCAATTGTATAACTAAACTCACACTCATATAAAAATATTAGCATAACTTCAGAAAATTCAAATAATTTTACTTCCTTTCAACTTTCTCGTATCTCTCGCTTGTAAAGGATATAATCATTAAATTCGTAATTCCAAATAGGGTGTTTATTGTACCACATCGAAGGCGACACTAGGATCTCTTATTATGCCGAATCCCATGTGACAGTACTTAGTGTAGCTGGTGAAAATTTACGAAAGAAACAATCCTATGAAATCTGTGTCGCCAGAATTTTTGTAAAATAAGGTAGAAACTTTAAACATTCATAACTTTCAAACCATAAGTCGGATTTATCTTCGTAAGGTCTCAAACTGACGGGAACAGACTAATCTACAACTTTTGTTCAGCACATACTTTTATATTCTTTACGTATTTGTACAGTTTTCACGTTTTACATGCTGCTCGTCTGGATTTCGGTTGATTCGAGGCAGAAACTTTAAACAGTCATAACTTTCAAACCATAAGTCGGATTTATCTTTGTAAGGTCTCAAACTGACGGGAACAGAGTAATCTACAACTTTTGTTCAGCAGAAACTTTTATATTCCTTACGTATTTGTAAAGTTTTCACGTTTTATATGCTTTTGTAATCATTATGCCATGATAAATCCTCAAGTTCTCTATTCAAGTGGATTGTGGAATTTTCGTGTAGTGACCTCTTTGAAATTTGATTTCGTTCTACCACACATTATTATAAGGATCATGAATAGATTAACTCAACTATATAATATAGAATCTAACCTGAACTATATTGAGCACGTCATCCTCGTCTAGTTACTAGCGTTTTCTTTCTTTTCTTCTCTTCTCCTCTCCCCTGCGTGCTGCTGTGTCCCTCTCCCCCTTTTTCTCCTCTCGCTGCTCTTGCATTTTCTCTTCTCCCTCTCCTTTCTTTTCCCTGGTTGCTGCGTTCCCCCTCCCCTTTCTCCCTTTTGTTCTCGTCGTGCCCTACCAAGGGTAGTGGGTTTGGCCCACTTTATTTACTTAACTAAAATTTTGCACCATGTGTATATTAAAAAGTCATATAATTTAGTACCCTATAATTCCACACCCTTTTCGTAGTTTTAAAGCGTTAAACGATCAAATGGGTCGTTACAATTACTGTAATCCAAATGCACACACAAATACATTAATTTGATGCCTTAGATTGAATTGATTTCAAAACTAAATTCGTCTTATTGATTTCATAAATATCAGTGAACTTTTATTTTTCTGGGTGAAACCAGTATCAATTTAAGGTAATGTGATTTTTAGATTTTTATATATGTTTCATTTAACAATATTTATAGTTTTTAGTTTTTTGGTTGTGAAAAAGGAAAAATATTTATTGCAATTTTGAGCATCAGTAATGCTCAATCAAACTCAGTACTACATATCAATCATCTTCCAACTAGTGAAAATTCTTTTGAATTCTCAGTTTATAGTTTTTAGTTTAACTGGTGTATACTTTTATTTCCATAAAGATGTTGTGGGTAATGAGGTGAATTCTCATCTCTGTTTTATTGAAATAGATTATTAACTTTCAATATCTTTTGTACTTTGATTAGGATGGTTAAAGACAACATAACGATATTGTGCTATTGGAACGGAAAGATTGTATCGGGCTCTCACGGACTAGCTTATGAAGGTGCTTCACCAAAACCGATCAGAGCTAACAACCGAATTAGTTATGATGATTTGGTGAATAAGATATACAACATTACGGGTAACATGATTTATTTCACATTTTTTTCTTTTCATTAAATCTTACTTTTTTATGTTGATTACTTTATAGGTCTCCAAATTTAGGACCCAGATGTCATATACCAAGAAGGAGCACATAGAAGTAAGAAAGTGATTCTTTTTGTGGTGTTTTTAGATACTGGAGGAATGAATGCACTGTTTATTCAAGTTTGAGTCTCAATATCTTTTGTTGAATCGCATTATCTTTGTTAAGATTTTTCATAATGAAACTATATTGATTAGATCATTTCAATTAATTTATTTTGTTATTTTGATATTGTCTCATTCTATTGATTAAGGGGCTTATGATTGCATATATGAGATGTGCCCATAATATATATTGTGAGAATGTTTCCACTTTTTATAGTGATGATTCTTTATATTCTTGTTTTATTTATTGATTGTACATTAAAGTTTTGAGTATTGCATGAGACGGTCACGGTGAGATTATTATAATTTAAGAATGACGTTAAATTTATTCTTGAATTGACAGTTGGTATATAGTTCAATTATATAGAACTTTGGACAAGTTTAATTGACTTGTATAAGAAGAATGTAATTAATGAAAAAAAATATTTTAACTTTTTTAATAGAATAAATGTACAATATAAACTTATAAATTTACATTCCTACAATATATGACATGTGAAATATTGATTAAATACTAACAAATATGTTATTAGCCACTTGGCAATCCATGTGGCAAGATGATAGTAAAATGAGAATTAATATTGAAATAGTAGTATTCTGGGAATTACTTTTTTTAGACTGTACTATTCCGGAAATTTACTCTATAAATATGTTAAATAAAAATATATGATGTAGTATAATAGTAGAATTAAGAACTACATAATTAAAATATATATCAGTGTATATTTCTAACATAGTATAAATTTTAATTTTAAAAAAATAAATTTTATGTCTAAAACATAAATATTAATCTTTTTGAGTCTTAATTCCTTTAGATCATGGGATCGAACCTAACTTATTATATTTTTATACCTTTTTTAAAAAATGATTCTAAAGCAGTCTCTAAAAACAACGATAAACCCATCCAGTTGAAATTATTGATTCGCCTGTGAATGCAGTCCTTTATATTATTTCGACTTCATTTTTTGATGATTAGTTAGTTATCGTTTACCTTAGATTGTTGCTTGTTTCTTTTTGAAAGTATATATGTCCTAGACACAATCATTTTAGAGATAGATGTACTTAAACACATTCGTATTATTAATGAGATTAATATATTTGTGTCATTTGCAATTACTGAATTATTATTTGATTGTTTATATTATTCAGTAATGTGCATCCCTTAGCTTACATTATCATTGATAGTGTGAGATATTAATGATAGAGTATGGTTCTTAAAGTAGTTTCGACTGATGATCATTGAGAATAGGATATAAATGATATATTTTAAGTCGACATGTGGTCGGCATCACATTCTTAGAGAATGTAGTATGTCTCACTTACTACTAGTAATGATTGCTAGTGATGGACACATGAATACTCTTAGAGGGGTATTGACATACCCTGCTGATAAACTATTTGTTATACATGTCTAGAGTTTTATCAGCATGTGGGAGATAGAGGTCATTTTGACTTGAGGTCAATACGCACCTGGTTTGTAGAGTAATGTACTTTGATCCTGTCCTAAGATTAAATTCCTTATAGGATAAAACATGACTTGAATTGGGTACATTGCGATACAGACTAAGGTGGTAGTTGAGCCAAGAATATGATTCATTCCTCGATTAGATATTCGAGAAAACACTCACCTTCTCAGTGATATTAGGTCGTCCAAGTCATTGGCCAATGCAAGAGACATATCTTGGATATGATCTAGTTGTCGACTAATATAGATGAGATAAAGTGATCAAACCATTTGGATAGACACTTGGCAAATCCTAAGCTTGATCGAGTGTGTTGTGAATGAAAGGAATTTATCATCCCACATAGAGGTTGTGTTTATTAGAGTCTTGTAAACGTATTTTACACATTGAGTCTTTCACCGACGCAGTTTAGGAGTTTCGTGTGAACCTTGTCACGCCATTTTTCGACCGCAACATATTCTAACTAACTCCTGCTATAGAAATGTTAGAAAATAAAAATAAAATGCTAAAAGGTGCTAAAATGCTAAAAGGTTGCTAAAAGTGCTAAAAGAGTTGTGAAGGGTTCGCGGAGTCGCCACCTAATTAGTTTGGGTGAATTAGGACACCTAAATGTTAACTAGGTTAAAGTCAACATTAACTCCATTTTTATGGTCTGCAAAACTAGTGTGAGATTCTGAGTAAGGGTTCTTTATTAATCTAGAGGGAAGGGGTTAGGCACCCTCTAAAATTCGTTATCTTGCGGTTATCCTGCCAAACCTAGGTTGATTATTATGTTAGAGAAGATGCATGTTTTAAAAGATGATGCAAGTGTTTCATAAAAGAATGCATTTAATAAAAGATTTATGAGACTAATGCCATAAAAATATACGTAAAGTATTATTTATAAAATAAATGATGCAAAATTGATGTATTTACTAAAGATATGCATTTCATTTGCAAAAATCGATTTTTGATTAATACATGTATGGTATGATGTGAAAGATGCTATTTTTTGCAATTGATAATAAGAAGATAATTTTATTATGAAAATAAATTATAATGTCCTTAAGTGGGTTACGAGAAAATCAATTTCTTTTGTTAATTTCATGATTAGATATGAAATTGTTTGGCAAAAAGTTCAGATATGCATGACAAACCTAAAAGGCAAACAAGTTAGAAGTGTATTTCTAAATTTAAATTACCTTCCCACCTTATATGTTCAAAGACTAATTGCTCTAGATTTCCTATTAATTACAAAGTTAGCTAATTAAATTTCAACAAATAAACAAACAAATATATATAAGACATATAAGATTAAAAGGCCAAAAGGATGCTTTGAGGGGATGACAATGTCGTCTCGTCCCCTTTTTGTTTGGAAATTCTGAGGCGGAATGCGGTGGGCACAGATGCGGACACTCATGCGGTGTGGCTCGTGAAGAGTCTCGCAATGAGATTGCTCCAATGCATTTCATGTAAAACAAAAAAAGAAAAGGATTAGCAAATATCCCACAAAACTTATCAAATAGAGAACAAGCAAAATTTAAACATATTGAAACTACTGCAGTTTCTTTGTTCAAAGTAGCAGCGAGCCCAATGACCTTGATAAGCAATTTACTGGGTCGAATTCATTAGTACAGACTTGCGTGCATGCCCTTAGGGCTCCAGGGCTAAGGTATATCTCATACTACTCATAAGCCAACCAAGAACATAGAAACATGTTACAAGTATCATTCTAAATTTTCAAGGACCCGAAATAGGTATCACTGTGGGGTATCAAACATGTGATGAACTAAACTATGACCACATACCTCATGTCACGACTCTCATGACAGCATTTGGATATATATAACCGTTAAGCAAATATGCACGCTTGTATATAAGATATATGTATACACTTTCATTTATGCTGGAATGATCGAATGGAGCAATAATTTCATTTAAATTAACATATCCTTTAAAACAACTTCACATTGGGCCTAGCATGGGTAACATGAGCATCTCTTAAAGCTGTATGTAAATTAAATTACTTGGCTAGCATACGACAAGTGTCCGGGATCAACATTAGAGCCATTTAAAAAAAAAACTCTCCCAAATATCCAACTAGGACTTCATCAGGTTCATGATTTACTAGGGAAAGACAGAATGTTAAACCAATATGTGTCTTCGACAAGAAATTAAGATGCAAGAAAAGCAGATGAGCGATTTTAAAGTTACTTTTACATTACTTGGACAGGAAAGGCAATGCAATGCTGCTTAGACAGATACTGGGACAGGCAAGCAACAGATTCTTTAAAACATACAGGGTATAGAAAATAATCGAGACTAAGGCAATAATGGCAGATGCGCCTAGGAAATTATGATGCAGGAAGCTTAAACCAAACAACATGATGCTTGTGGCAGTTCGCACATATCAACAGCTTTTAAAAATAGAAAAGCTACGTATTAAATCAACTAAACAGTATACATGTGTTAACAGATTCTTAAACCAACATAGGAAGCGTTTTATGGACTTAAGCATACGCTGTGATCATTCAACGATGGATAACCCCACGGCCGGGCTATGTGTAACCTGGTTATGGATTAGATAACTTTAGAGAATCTTCCTATGTTTAAACTATCTTAATTTAATGCAACAAATAACTCGATGTGCTAATAACCTTTCTGAATATAACCAGCCAAAAACACCTTGGATATTGCCACAGTGCAAATAAGCCATCATAGCAATAACCATCAAACATATAGATTAAAAAAGGAAAACTGTATATTAGTCTGATAATCCTAAATAAACATCAGCTCTAGATTCAATATGTTCGACAGTCCTTCCAATGAACAAAATACCATCTTTTAAACATGCTTAACATCTAACTCTGCTGAGTATGAGCTAATTGAATCTAAACTAAGCATGCTGCACTTTAATCCGATTTGCTTGAACAACAAGTAACATCGCTCTAACACATGACACAATTTAGCATGTATAAACAGTCATTAAGTTAAACCAAACACATTGAATAAGTACAACATCATATAAATCACAAAGTATCAATCATAGGAGAATCGAAGGGCGATGAGTTTACCTTCTCCGGGCGCGAATCGAGGCAGCGTATCAAATCGTCGATTCACTCGGAGGTTTTGTGCTATGCGATAAAGAAGGGTGACGCTTTGGATTTGCGAACAGAACTTGCGCTAAAATGTCTTCTAGAAATTATAGATTGCTATGAGTTCTCGCCTGCTTTCTGCTAATTTCCGGTACTTCTTCTATATGCTTTACTTTATTCCCATGATGGTTCTTGCCCTTTTCTCTGCTAATTTTAAGATTGTAAGAAAGGTCTTCTTCTAGATGAAAACGACCTCTGTTTCTTCGATGCCTATTCCCCCTTGACTGCTAATTTTTCTGATTTTAAGGGGGTTCCTCGATGTAAAACTCCTGCCTTTGCATGTGTATATTGATTGGTTTATATAGCCTAATTTGGGTTCCGAATTTGGTAAGGTATTGGTGCAATTTCGAATTAATTTTGGTATGATTTTCGGTATTTTTTTAGAGGCAATTTGTGGGCAGATCTTGTGCGATATGTGGTACGATTTTGGTTAATTTCTTGCCAAAACCAGCGACGGGTTTATGGTATAAGATTTGGGACGTGATTTTGGTACTGTTTTCGTAATGCTTTTAGTGCTTATTTAGAATGATTTGGTGTAAAATTATGGTAATATTCTGTACTGGATTTGTTTTGGCAAGATAGGACGATTGGTAGGTGATTCGCCGGATTCTCATGCGAGAATCCCGGCTGGGGCGATGGGGAGCGAGGTGCAGCGATTTAGGGGCTTCTTGCATTTTAGGTTTAAGGTTCTTCAGTTTTTGTTTTTTGTTTAAGGGGTATTGGGTTAAGAAGATGAGGCTTTGGACGTTTGGGTCAACTGGTGGGCCGCGGGTTTATGGGCTGCTGGAAATAAAAGGGTGGGTCGAAATTAAGGGGAAAGGTTTGGGTAGATTTAAGTGTATTTTATTAGTAAGATTTTAAGTGTTTTATTGGGTTTAAATAATTACAATAACAAATACGGGCGTGTTATTTAATTAGTGCTTAATATTTATAATGCTATGTCATTATTAAATTGTTTATTTATCTACGTATTTATTATTATTAAAATTATTAGGGCTTAAATTATGAATAATATTTATGCAAATAACGAATGCGGACGTGAGACTCAAAAATGTTTAATACTCTACGTAAAACGCGGTGCCATTATTAAATCGTTTATTTATGCATGTATTAATGTTTTATTGTTGCATTTTATTATTATGAAATTATTAAAATTATTTTAAAAAATTAGTGCACTTTTATAGTTAATGATTGGATGTGAGAGTCAAAATTGGGTGTCAACAACTTGTCCCTCTTTGTATGGAGATGATGGAAGAGTCTTCAGACAAAGACGTTGACTTATAGCCAATTTTGTCTCGATCCTCAGAATTAAAATACTGGGCAATTAAGACAAGCTGACGCAAATTCAAAATTGTCCCAGTATCGAGTTATGACGACACTGGACTACCATGGTCAAACAAGGCGGGCTAACGCAGACTCAAAATTTGTCTCAGTGTCGAATTATGACGACATTGGGCTACCATGGTCAAACACCAAGGCGGGCTGACGCGGACTTAAAATTTATCCCAGTGTCGAGTGATGATGACACTGGGCTACCATGGTCACACACTAAGGCGGGCTAACGCAGACGCAAAATTTGTCCCAGTGTCGAGTTATGACGACACTGGGTCGACATGATGTAAAAATAAAAATAAAAATAAACTGGCTTGAACTTAGGGGTGTACCGGTATCGACTTATGATGACGCTGAGTTTATTGGTGATGTGGGTTGAGTGGACCGACACTCGAGGCCGCTTCTGCCATTCGTTGGGAAGGTTGGCCCCCCAACAAATTTCCCCGGTTCGTTGTAAGAGAAAATCTACGTTGTGCTCATGCTCCTGCATGCTAAGACTTAAGCAAAAGGTTAGTACATAATTGTTAAGGCAAAAATGATAACACATGAATTTATAAGCAAAGTAATTGTATGAGTAGAAATGTTATCCTGTAAAATGTAATGGCGGTTGTGTTGACGTGATGCTGCAAATGCTGAGATTTCGTCCTTGCACGGACGTGTTGAATGTCGTGAATGTTTACTGAATGCTACGAGTGCTGATGTAGTCTCTGTGCGGACTTGCTGGATGCTGCGAATGCTTGCTGAATGCTACGATTGCTGATGTAGTCTCTGCACGGACTTGTTGGATGCTGCGAATGATTGATGAATGCTGCGATTGCTGATGTAGTGTTACACCCCGTAATTGCAGGACATGCCTTAAGTAAGTAAGTAAGAACTCACAAATGTTAAGGATTGGAGACTTGTAAAAACTTATCGGAAATTATGGAATTGTCGGATAATGTATTATTGTAACAAATGGGAGGGCGACACGTGTCACCCCCCTTTTATGATGCCTTGGTCGAAATTGTGCAAGGGCATGAAGGTCTTTGGACCTTTGTTGCAAGACTAGTCTTGCAACTTGTGTAGCTTGAGAAGGTTGACTAAGTCTTGGTCAATAAGTCTTGATATTTAGCAAGACTAGATCCCAACCAACCATTTGTTTGTATCCTAACCCTCCAAGGTGCTACTTATATTACTACTAGTAGAGAGGGAGCTCAACACTTAGAAATTTTACACAAAAAATTGGAAGAACATAGGCAAAGCTCTCGGGTTCACCTTGCAAAAAGAAGAAAAAAATTTGTTCCTTGTTCTTTTAGTTCCCCACTTTAAACCAAGGTTCCTAGGTGTATTGTAAACATCTCTATAGAAAAATCTTGGAAAAGATTGTTTTGGGTTAGTCATAAACGAAAACCTAAGGGTCTTTCTAGGTTTTGCTTGGAGTTTTGAAGGATATTTGTTGGTATTGTTCTAAGGGTCTCAACAAGCGGATTGAGGGTCTTGGAGGCTATAAACTACTAAGGAAGCGACTTCGGATTGGAGTTGGTTTAAGAATCCTTGAGGTATAATCTTGTTCTTTGAAAGTATTACAAGATTATTCATTTTGTTGTTGTTAGCTTTGTATGTTGCAAGCATGAAATTGTTATATTGAAGTTATAAAGATTATGGATTGATTATAGCCTTGGAAATCCGAAATGTAAGGTAATCCATTACTAAGTTGAATTACAATTTAATCGTTGTTAGAACCGTCGCATGTCGTTGACTTAAGGATTATGGTTATTATAATCAAATGCGACTTGATATCATGTTATGCTACAAATTTGGGTTGAAATATAAATTGTGAGCCAATTGGGGCTGTTTAGTTAGTCATTTGTATTGGACTACCTGCTATATTGATTGTGAGCCAATTGGGGCTATTTAGTTAGTCATTTGTATTGGACTACCTGCTATATAAATTGTGAGCCAATTGGGGCTGTTTGGTTATTGTATTTCGACCTTGGAAAAGGTGGCAAAGTAAGTAAAAACAAAGGAGGTCTTTGTCAGATTTTCCGTAGAATTTAGAGACTTAACACTTATAATATTCTACGTTTGAAGTAAGGCTTTAATAGGCGTATTGTGAATATTATAGGTTGACATAGTGCAGGCGGGACTTCGTACTTGGCAAAGTGGTTTGACCCGACAAGGTATGTAGAACTTTTTCCTATCTTTTGAGCATGACTAGTTAGCGTATGTAGTACGGTGGACGTACAAGCCTTTGACATTCTTTACTAGCCTTATGAAATGCCAAGTCGGGTGAGTTAGGAAGTTAACTCACTTCTTTGAAATATTAAGGATGTCTTAAGTCTTAGTAAAGTTAAGGGACTTGAAGAGATTTAAAGTATGTGATACTTGTGTCGTTTTAAATCGTATAAGTCCTGGATAGAAAAAATGTACTTGACTAAGGTATAAAGTGAATATAACGACTTTATGGGGAGTTGGTTATATTGACTTTATGCAAAGGTAAATGGCTTGTGTTAACAAAAGGCAAATTGATTTTAAGGTATCAATTGCCCAAGGTTTAATAAGAAAGGAGTCATTTGATTTAGAAACCTACTTTAATTCTAAAGGTATTGTGACTTGCCTTGAAATGTACTTTGGACTTGATACTATGGTTAATAGTGTCTTGGAAGCTTTCTACTAAAAAGAATCATTTGTTTTAAAAGAATAGAAGTATGTAGTACTTTGGGTTAAATTCCCGGATTCTTATAAAAGACATGAAAGTGCCTTAAGTAAACTAAAATGAGAATGTAGATGAATAAGACTAATAAGAAGTTAGGGGGATTGCTAACTTGCTTAATTATTGTATGTGACGGTTTGAGGTAGGGTAAGAGTATCGGTGAGGGCAAACCCCAAGACGCTATACCACCTTCTTCGGGATAAGAGTATAAATGAGGAAGCCCCAAGGCGTTATACCACTGCGTTACTACGCCTACAGGATAAGAGTATAAATGAGGCAAACCCCAAGCGTTATACCACCGCCTGTGGTAAGAGTATAAATGAGGTAGACACCCCAAGACGTTATACCACTGTTTTTATGGGTTCGCTACCCATGGTATGATCGGAGGCCGCTATTGTGATGTTATACGTATTCTCTTGATGTACTCCCATTGTTAGCAAGGCCTTCGTGTCTTGTAATTTTGTTATCATACATGTCTCGGCTTTCTTATAAACTTATGTTGTAATTACTGATACTTTCGATTTACATACTTAGTACATATTGTATCGACCCCTTCCTCGGGGCTGCGTTCATCCGCGAGGAAAGGGTAGCGGTGGCAGATCCACATTCTTAGGATCGCTTATCGACGCCTGAAGCTCCATTCTCGGAGGCTTGTCTTTCTTTTAGTACGATCTTGTCCCCGATGTTGTAGATTTTGTACATTCAGTGGTATGGCGGAACCACTGTCCACGATTGTTATTCCTAAGTGCGTATTCACCTTTGTGGTTGGTGTAGAACCGAGTTGTAAAGTTGTACTTTGACTTTGTTTATATTATGGAAGGCGGCCTTATCGGCTGCTTTGTGTTGTTATATTATTTACACATGTGTTTATGTTGTGTATGTTCATTGCTATTCTCCGATGTATACAGGCAGGGTGCCCAGATAGGGCACGATCGCGGCTGAGTCGGTCGTGACAAAAGTGGTATCGAGCGATTAGTCCTCGGAAAGTGTCTACAGACGTGTCTAGTAGAGTCTTGATTATCGGTGTGTTGTGCACCACATCTATAATCGTGAGGCTACAGGACATTTAGGATTGGTTTCCATTTTCTCTCTCGAGATCGTGCATTAGAGTCTTATTAGGTTGAATCCTCTCGACCTCTTCTTATGAAAGCTATGCCTCCACGAAAGCTACGGGGCCCGAAGGGCAAAGCGTGGCGGGAGGCGCTAAGCGGTACTCAGGTCACACGGGCTCGAGCGAGACTATGCACGAGGTAGTAGTAGGCGGGTCGTTGAGTTCACGCCACGCGGTATTAGAGGCGAGGCGGCGGTAGCTCGAGGTTCCGATGCGGACCCTCGGTTCCCGGCCGGTGCGAGTATAGAGACTACGGGAGCGGTCGGTTATTGACGATATAGTAGCGGCGGCGCAAGCGAGAGCGAGCAGCCCCAGCGGCGGTTTGCGGATTAGGGATTTTCCGGGATGTAATCCACGAGTTTTATGGTTCAGTCGGCGAGGATCCGCAGGAGTTCGTTCGACGGATCTGGACCATGCGAGTTCTTAGGGCTTGAGACAGTGCATTACACTAGCCTCTTACCGGTTGCGCGATATTGCGTTGGCGGTTTGAGTCGTGGTTGCTTTCGAGGTGATGATGCTCTTCCGGCTGTTTGGGAGGAGTTTACGAGGCCTTTATGGATCACTTTACCTTCCGAGATGAGAGAGCCGGGTAGACAGATTTTTGACCTTGCGGCGAGCGGGAGGACCGTTAGGAGTCTGACTGAGTTTGACTCCTTGGCGTGCATGCTCACACTATTGTAGCTAGCATGGCGGATAGAGTTCATCGTTATGTGATGGGGCTAGACCGTCATATGATTCTGACATGCTTGGGGTGGCTCTTGGCCGGTATGGACATCGCCGGATGCAGCCTATGCGAGGATAGAGGATAGAGAGGAGGACCAGATTGATGCGAGCGGCCCGAGGCCGTGACATGGTCTCGGGGCGATTTCGAGGCGGACGACCTCGGCAGAGTAAGTCCACGTTCGGCCCGGCCAGAGTGCTCCGTCCACGGTTTTCGGCAAGAGGTCGACCATCCAGTCGATCGGGAGCAGTCGAGCTCGGGACTACAGATTCGAGGCAGAACCGTCACCGTCGGGACCACCCACACCTCGGTGTGCTCGATGCGGTAGGTTCCACTGTGGCGAGTGTCGCAGAGCCGGGAGCTTGTTACTCTTGTGGCGGTGGGCCATTTGAAGAGAGATTGTCCGTCAGAAGCGGTATGGGTGGTACGGCCGCGGTAAGCGGGATCAATTGTTGGGTCTTCTTCTCCTTACGTGGTTATCGCCCGGGCGTGGTACTCACGGACGGCGCAGCGCGATAAGTCGTGGTGGTGGTTCGATTCTAGCGGTCCCAGAACCGCATATATTCTCTAGCCACCGCCAGATCGGGAGGCTTCCAGCGTCGTCGCGGGTATATTGCGATTTCAGGCTGTGATGTTTATGCATTGATAGATCCAGGTTCTACCTTGTCCTATGTGTCCCCTCTTATTGCGGGTAGAATCGGAGTAGAGCCGGTGTCGATAGAGCCGTTTGAGATAGTTACGCCAGTTGGTGATTCGGTGTTAGCTGAGCGGGTGTATAGAGGTTGTCCGGTATTTATTCTGATCGTCGAGACCCTTGCAGAACTTGATAAGTGGAGATGGCGATTTTGATGTCATTATGGGTATGGGTGATTGGCCTCTTGTTATGCCAACGTTGGTGTAGGGACAGTTGGTTCGGTTCGATTTCTGGCGAGCGATTATCAGTGGAGGGCAACACAAAGATCGCCAGGGGTAGGTTTATTTCTTACCTCAAGGCTAGGAAGATGGTGCAGAAGGGGTACATCTATCATCTGGTTCGGGTATTCGATCAGGTGAGGTGCGATTCTTGATCGATGCCGATGGTTAGGGAGTTTCGGATGTGTTCCCGGATGATCTTCCGGTATCCTCACGAGAGGAGATCGAGTTTTGTATTGACACGTTGCGGACACTCGACCTATTTCCATTCCGCCATACCGGATGGCTTTCTTGAGTTGAGGAGTGAAGGACCGGTGAAAGACTTGCTAGAAAGGCTTTATCGGGCCTAGTGTATCTCCCGAGGCGCCGGTGTTGTTTGTAAAGAAAGAAGGATGGGGCCAGCTGCGTATGTGTGTTGACTACAGCGGTGAATAAGGTAACCATTAAGAATAGGTACCCTCCCGTGATTGATGATTTGTTTGACGATTGCGAGTGCGAGGTGTTTCTCAAAGATAGACTGCGATCCGGTTATCATCGAGTTCGAGTTCGAGGCGGATATCCCAAAGATCGCATTCGGGACCGGTATGGGCACTATGAGTTCGGGGTTATGTCTTTCGGTTTGACCAACGCTCCAGCGGTATTTATGGATTTGATGAACCGGGTGTTCAAGCCTTTTTTGGATACATTTGTGATTGTATTCATTGATGATATCCTGGTGTATTCACGGACAGAACGGGAGCATGCAGATCACTTGAGGGCTGTACTTGGGATTCTCCGGCCGTGATTATCGCCAAGTTCTCAAGTGTGAGTTTTGGTTGGCCTCGATGGCATTCTGGGGCATATTATTGGGGTGATGGTGTTGGGTAGATCGGCAAAGATAGAAACGATCAGTCTTGGCGAGACCTACTACTCCGGCCAGTGCGCGATTTCTTAGGATGGCGAGTTATTATCGCGAGTTTGTGGAGCGGTTGCTTGATTTCACCGTTGACTAGGTGACTCGGAGCGGCCAAGTTCCGATGGGCGGATGCTTGCGAGAAGGGTTTCCAGTTGCTGAAGGAAAGGTTGACTACAACTCCAGTTCTTACTCTTCCTGGGGGGTTAGACGGGTGCGTGATCTATTGTGATGCCTCGGGTATCGGGCTAGGGTGTGTTTTGATGCAGCACGGCAAGGTTATAGCCTATGCTTCGGCGATTCTGGAGCATGAGAGGAATTACCCTACCCATGACTTAGAGTTGGCGCGATTATTCATGCCTTGAAGATTTGGAGACATTATTTGTACGGAGTTCATGTGGATATTTATCTGAGACCACAAGAGCCTCCAGTATATCTTCACGAGAGGAGTGAACTTGAGGCGAGGCGGTGGTTAGAATTCTGAAAGATTATGATGTTGATATTCTATACCATCGGGAAGGCCAACGTAGTTCTTGATGCCTTGAGTCGTAGATCTATGGGGAGCCTATCGGAGGTGCGGCAGAGAGCGAGGACATGGTCCGTCGATCCACCGATTAGCGAGCCTTGTGGTTCGATTGATCGATGCCGACGATAGTAGATGCGGGTTCGTGAGGTTGCCGAGTCTTCCATCGTTGATGAGGTGAAGAGGCGGCGGTTTGAGGACCCGGTGTTGATGCGATGCCGTGATGTAGCTCTTCGGGAGAGAGAGTCTATTCGAGGTAGCGCTGATGGGTCTTTGAGATTTGAGGGCGGTTGTGTGTTCCCGATGTGTTAGGACTTCGTCGGTGCAGGAGGCACGGCGCTCGATATTCTATTCATTGGGTCGACCAAGATGTACCATGACCTCGGATGTTTGTATTGGTGGGATGGCACGAAGAGGGGCGTGGCGAGTTTTGTTGCCGCGATGTCCTAATTGCCCGGTAGTCAAGGTCGAGCACGAGGCCCGATGGTTTATTGCGATCTATTGAGATTCCGACTTGGAAGTGGGAGATGATCAACATGGACTTTGTTCTGAGGTTACCTCGTACTCGGAGGAAATGCGACTCCATTTGGGTTATTGTTGTGGTGACGAAATCAGCCCATTTCCTTCGATCGGGCACGACGTTTTGGTGAGACTATGCGGATTGTACATCCGAGAGATAGTGAGGCTGCACGGTGTTCGGTGTCGATTATATCGATAGGGAGCCCGGTTCTGACTAACTTGAGGTCTTTCCGAAGGGTTTAGGGACACAGTGAGTCTCAAGGCAAGATTTCACCTCGGTTCGAGGCGGCGGGCGCACTATCCGGACACTTGAGGATATCTGCGAGCTGCGTGATAGATTTCGATGGTAGCCGGGAGGATCATTTGCCTCTTGTGGAGTTTGCTTATAACAACGGCTATCATTCCAAAGATCTGAGATGGCGCCATACGAGGCTTTATATGGCGGAAATGCAGTCGCCGATCGGTTGGTTCGACGTGGGCGAGTGCGATTAGTTGGCGGACTTGGTACAGGTGTGGATAAGGTGAAGCTTATCCAGAGAGGCTGATAGCGGCTCGTAGTCGGCGAAGTCATATGCGGATAATCGGCGTCGACATTTGGAGTTTGGTGAGCGATTGGGTCTTCTTGAAGGTGTCACCCATGAAGGGTGTGATGAGATTCGATGAAGAAACTCACCCAAGGTACATTGGGCCTACCAGATCGTCCGTAAGTGGGACAGTTGCTTATGAGTTGGATCGCCATCGAGTTAGAGGCGGTACATCCGGTCTTCCATGTTTCTATGTTGAGGAAGTGTATCGGTGATCCGGCGAGAGTTTTCCTACTAGTGAGGTCCAAGTGCAGAGGGGTTATCGTATGAGGAAAGTCCCATAGCGATACTCGTCGCCAGTCGGCTGCGGACGAGGATGTAGCTTCCACAAAGTCCTGTGGAGAAATGATAGCAGGAGAGATGACTTGGGAGCGGAGGAGGACATGTTGAGGAGGTATCCTCACTTATTTCCTATACCTTCGGTATTTCATTTTGCCACTTGCATCGAGTTTTAATTGAAGTGTTTCTTTTGCTTAAATGCTTTTATGTGGCCATGAGTGGCATTTTTGGTATGTCGGGGCTGTGAAAGGAAACTATGTCACTAATAGTTAGTGTGACTCCGAAAGAACATTCGGGGACGAATGTTTCTAAGGGGGGAAGAATGTTACACCCCGTAATTGCAGGACATGCCTTAAGTAAGTAAGTAAGAACTCACAAATGTTAAGGATTGGAGACTTGTAAAAACTTATCGGAAATTATGGAATTGTCGGATAATGTATTATTGTAACAAATGGGAGGGCGACACGTGTCACCCCCCTTTTATGATGCCTTGGTCGAAATTGTGCAAGGGCATGAAGGTCTTTGGACCTTTGTTGCAAGACTAGTCTTGCAACTTGTGTAGCTTGAGAAGGTTGACTAAGTCTTGGTCAATAAGTCTTGATATTTAGCAAGACTAGATCCCAACCAACCATTTGTTTGTATCCTAACCCTCCAAGGTGCTACTTATATTACTACTAGTTGAGAGGGAGCTCAACACTTAGAAATTTTACACAAAAAATTGGAAGAACATAGGCAAAGCTCTCGGGTTCACCTTGCAAAAAGAAGAAAAAATTTTGTTCCTTGTTCTTTTAGTTCCCCACTTTAAACCAAGGTTCCTAGGTGTATTGTAAACACATCTCTATAGAAAAATCTTGGAAAAAGATTGTTTTCGGGTTAGTCGCAAACGAAAACCTAAGGGTCTTTCTAGGTTTTGCTTGGAGTTTTGAAGGATATTTGTTGGTATTGTTCTAAGGGTCTCAACAAGCGGATTGAGGGGTCTTGGAGAGGCTATAAACTACTAAGGAGCGACTTCGGATTGGAGTTGGTTTAAGAATCCTTGAGGTATAATCTTGTTCTTTGAAAGTATTACAAGATTATTCATTTTGTTGTTGTTAGCTTTGTATGTTGCAAGCATGAAATTGTTATATTGAAGTTATAAAGATTATGGATTGATTATAGCCTTGGAAATCCGAAATGTAAGGTAATCCATTACTAAGTTGAATTACAATTTAATCGTTGTTAGAACCGTCGCATGTCATTGACTTAAGGATTATGGTTATTATAATCAAATGCGACTTGATATCATGTTATGCTACAAATTTGGGTTGAAATATAAATTGTGAGCCAATTGGGGCTGTTTAGTTAGTCATTTGTATTGGACTACCTGCTATATTGATTGTGAGCCAATTGGGGCTGTTTAGTTAGTCATTTGTATTGGACTACCTGCTATATAAATTGTGAGCCAATTGGGGCTGTTTGGTTATTGTATTTCGACCTTGGAAAAGGTGGCAAAGTAAGTAAAAACAAAGGAGGTGCTGTCCGATTTTCCGTAGAATTTAGAGACTTAACACTTATAATATTCTACGTTTGAAGTAAGGCTTTAATAGACGTATTGTGAATATTATAGGTTGACATAGTACGGGCGGGACTTCGTACTTGGCAAAGTGGTTTGACCCGACAAGGTATGTAGAACTTTTTCCTATCTTTTGAGCATGACTAGTTAGCGTATGTAGTACGGTGGGCGTCTGACCTTTGACATTCTTTACTAGCCTTATGAAATGCCAAGTCGGGTGAGTTAGGAAGTTAACTCACTTCTTTGAAATATTAAGGATGTCTTAAGTCTTAGTAAAGTTAAGGGACTTGAAGAGATTTAAAGTATGTGATACTTGTGTCGTTTTAAATCGTATAAGTCCCTTGGATAGAAAAAAATGTACTTGACTAAGGTATAAAGTGAATATAACGACTTTATGGGGAGTTGGTTATATTGACTTTATGCAAAGGTAAATGGCTTGTGTTAACAAAAGGCAAATTGATTTTAAGGTATCAATTGCCCAAGGTTTAATAAGAAAGGAGTCATTTGATTTAGAAACCTACTTTAATTCTAAAGGTATTGTGACTTGCCTTGAAATGTACTTTGGACTTGATACTATGGTTAATAGTGTCTTGGAAGCTTTCTACTAAAAAGAATCATTTGTTTTAAAAGAATAGAAGTATGTAGTACTTTGGGTTAAATTTTGATTCTTATAAAAGACATGAAAGTGCCTTAAGTAAACTAAAATGAGAATGTAGATGAATAAGACTAATAAGAAGTTAGGGATTGCTAACTTGCTTAATTATTGTATGTGGCCGGTTTTGAGGTAGGGTAAGAGTATCGGTGAGGGCAAACCCCAAGACGCTATACCACCTTCTTCGGGATAAGAGTATAAATGAGGAAGCCCCAAGACGTTATACCACTGCGTTACTACGCCTACAGGATAAGAGTATAAATGAGGGCAAACCCCAAGACGTTATACCACCGCTTGGGGTAAGAGTATAAATGAGGTAGACACCCCAAGACGTTATACCACTGTTTTTATGGGTTCGCTACCCATGGTATGATCGGGAGGCTATATTGTGATGTTATCGTATTCTCTTGATGTACTCCATTGTTAGCAAGGCACCGTGTCGTAATTTTGTTATCATACATGTCTCGGCTTTCTTATAAACTTATGTTGTAATTACAGTACTTTCGATTTACATACTTAGTACATATGTGTGCGACCCCTTCCTCTAGCTGCGTTCATCCGCGAGAAAGGGTAGCAGTGGCGAATCCACATTCTTAGGATCGCTTATCGGGCGCCTAAGCTCCATTCTCGGAGGCTTGTCTTTCTTTTAGTACGATCTTGTCCTCGATGTTGTAGATTTTGTACATTCAGGGTATGGCGGCCCCGTCCCACGCTTGTTATTCCTAAGTGCAGTATTCACCTTTGTGGTTGGGTGTAAGCGAGTTGTAAAGTTGTACTTTTGACTTTGTTTATATTATGGAAGCGGCCTTATCGGCTAGCTTTGTGTTGTTATATTATTTACACATGTGTTTATGTTGTGTATGTTCATCGCTATTCTCGATGTATACGAGCAGGGTGCCCGGGTAGGGCACGATCGCGGCCGGTCGGGTCGTGACACGTAGTCTCTGCGGACTTCCGGATCTTTGTGAATTCTTGCTGAATGGTGTTGATGCTGATGTAGTCTTTGCGGACTTGCGGATCTGCGAATGCTTCGAATGTTGTAGTCTTGATGTAGTCTCTGCGGACTTCTTTGAATCTGCGAATGCTTGTTGAATGTTCGATGCGATGTAGTCTCTGCGGACTTGTCGGATCCGCGAATGCTTGCTAAATGCTACGATTGCTGATTGTTGATATAGTCCCAGCACGGACTTGCTGGATGCTGCGATGCGGTTGTCGTTTCGCCCAGATTTTACTGTTGTTTCTGCTTCTACTAATGGGAAATAATCTGTACTCAAAGAAAACTTGTGAGTTTGGAGTGGGGGGGGGGGGGGGGGGGGGGGTCGGTTTGTATTGATTCTGCAGTTTTTGCTCGTTTGCCTGATTTGTTTGGACCTGTAACCCCTGCCTGATCTCATTGAGATATTTGGTAGCAAAAATTTTGACGTAGCGTGTCTCAAAGGTTTTTTTAAAACGAAACATTTTCATGAGGTGAGCACAAAACATCTTTAGAATAAAACATTTATATGACATGCGTATAACGTATATAAGCCTTGTCAAATTTGCCGAATATGACACGTATTCTGACCAAACGAACACCTTTTTTGGAATCCTTATTATGATCTCTTCACGGTGCGTTTCCCAAAATTTTCCCAATTTTCGTTATGCGAGGCGCGTGGGAAAGACTTAACTCTGGTGAAAATTGCTCATATCTCTTTTCGGAATAATCAAACGCATTATGTTGCACGCGAGCCAATGAGAAGATTTCTAATGGTGTGATCGAAGCCAATTTAGGCCGCCTACGTATCCCCATGAGTGAATCAGGTCATGACGTAGTTCATTACAAGCGAATTTGGTAAAGCTAAAATTTCTAAAGGTGGGACCGCAGCCGATATGGCCGCCTACGTATCCGCCAAGGGAATCAGGTCGAACGTAGTTCCAATTACAAGTAAAGGGGCTTTCTAATTTGAAGCGGCGAGACCCTATATGGGCTCTATGCATATCCCACCGAGGGAACGCAACTTTTTTACAATGCAAAGGGAATTACATGGAAAACAAATGCTCCTAAACGTAGTATCTCTTTACCGTATCTGCGTTGATAGCTTTAGGCCATACTTCGCCATCCATCTCAGCTAAGATTAAAGCTCCTCCACTTAACACTCGATGAACCATGTAGGGCCCTTGCCAATTAGGTGCGAATTTCCATTTAGCCTCATTCTGATGAGGAAATATGTGTTTCAGCACCAATTGCCCTGGCTTGAATGTCCTCGGTCTTACCTTTTTGTTGAAAGCCCTGGCCATCCTGTTCTGGTAAAGCTGCCTCTGACAAACTGCATTCATCCGTTTTTCATCAATCAACATTAATTGCTCGTATCGATTTTGCACCCATTTAGCTTCGCTCAACTCAGTCTCTTGGATAATTCTCAAAGATGGTATCTCCATTTCTGCTGGTAGTACTGCCTCTGTTCCATATATCAAAAGATACGGTGTCGCACCGGTAGAGGTCCTAATAGTAGTGCGGTAATCCAGAAGTGCGAAAGGTAGGTGCTCATGCCAATGTTTGTAGTTGATAATCATTTTGCGCAATATTTTCTTGATATTCTTATTAGCTGATTCGACTGCGTCATTCATTTGCGGGCGATATGGGGTGGAATTACGGTCGGTAATCTTGAACTTCTCGCACATGTCCTTCATTAGGCCACTGTTGAGGTTGGCTCCGTTGTCTGTGATGATAGACTCAGGAATGCCAAATCTGCAGATGATGTTGTTGCGAACAAAGTCGACTACTACTTTCTTCATCATTGATTTGTGTGATGATGCTTCTACCCACTTAGTGAAATAGTCAATTGCTACGAGGATGAATCTGTGTCCATTTGAGGCAGCGGGTTCGATAGGGCCGATGACATCCATGCCCCAAGCTGCGAATGGCCAAGGA
Source organism: Przewalskia tangutica (assembly GCA_029844215.1). Classification (NCBI taxonomy): domain Eukaryota; kingdom Viridiplantae; phylum Streptophyta; class Magnoliopsida; order Solanales; family Solanaceae; genus Przewalskia; species Przewalskia tangutica. The sequence continues at coordinate 44,120,151 of CM056724.1, read as the reverse complement.
GAACTTGTCACATTAAGTTCTTTCGGATGTACTCGAATCAAATCCCCATGAATCTGGCACTGGTGACATTTCTGCACAAAGCAGATACAATCTGTTTCCATCGTCATCCAAAAATAACCTGCTCGCAGAATCTTCTTCGCCAAAGTGAAGCCATTCATGTGAGGTCCACATGTCCCTCCGTGTATCTCTTCTACTAGCTTGCTCGCCTCTTAAGAGTCGACACATCTCAATAAGCCCATATCTGGAGTCCTTCGATATAAAACCTCCCCATTTAAAAAGAAATGGTTTGCTAACCTTCGAAGTGTTTTCTTCTGAATGTTGGTTATGCCTTCCGGATACTCTCCTGCCTTGAGGTATCTTTTGATGTCATGGTACCAAGGATTCCCGTCTATTTCTTCATCTATATGAGAGCAATAAGCAGGCTGTTCCAGCACACTCACTGTGATCAGATCAATGTAATTCTTGTCCGGATGTTGAATCATAGAGGATAAGGTTGCCAACGCATCAGCGAATTCATTCTGGATCCATGGGACATGCTTAAATTCTATATTACTGAACTTCTTCTGCAATTCCTTCACGCAATGCAGGTAGGGGAATATCTTCGTATTCTTGGTTGCCCATTCACCATGTACTTGATGGATCAGCAAGTCTGAATCACCTATGACCAGTAACTCTTGTATATTCATATCTACTGCCATTCTGAGTCCCAATATGCATGCTTCATATTCTGTCATATTGTTGGTGCATGGAAATCTGAGCTTCGCGGAGATCGGGTAATGTTGACCTGATTCTGAAACCAAAACTGCTCCAATGCCAACTCTCTTAAAGTTTGCCTCTCCATCGAAGAACATTCTCCAACCTGGGTAATCCTCCGAGATATCTTCTCCGACAAACAATATCTCTTCATCAGGGAAATAGGTTCGGAGGGGCTCATATTCCTCATCGACCGGGTTCTCAGCAAGATGGTCAGCTAATGCATGTCCTTTTACGGCTTTCTGTGTGACGTATACGATATCAAACTCACTCAGCATAATTTGCCATTTTGCTAGTTTTCCAGTGGGCATTGGCTTCTGAAGGATATACTTAAGCGGGTCCATCCTCGAAGTAAGGTAAGTGGTGTATGCTGATAGATAATACCTGAATTTCTGGGCAACCCAATTTAATGCGCAACAAGTACGTTCCAATAGAGTGTAGCGAGCTTCATACACTGTGAAATTCTTACTTAGATAATATATGGCCTGCTCCTTTTTCCTTATTTCATCGTATTGCCCCAACACGCATCCAAAAGAATTCTCTAATACGGATAAGTAGAGTAACAAAGGTCTCCCAGGTTCTGGTGGTACTAAAACTGGCGGATTAGACAAGTACTCTTTGATTCTATCAAAAGCCTGCTGACAATCCGTTGTTCATTTGGTAGCGGCATCCTTCTTCAACAGTTTGAATATCGGCTCGCATATCACGGTGGACTGAGTTATGAACCTGCTGATGTAGTTGAGACGACCAAGGAAGCTCATCACGTCTTTTCTGCTTTTCGGAGGAGGTAAATCTCGTATGGCCTTTATTTTCGAAGGGTCCAGCTCAATCCCTCTTCTACTCACTATAAAACCCAACAGCTTCCCAGCAGGGACACCGAATGCACACTTTGCAGGATTCAGTTTCAGATTATACTGTCTTAGCCGCTCAAAGAACTTCTTCAAGTTTGCCAAATGGTCTTCCACTCTTCGCGACTTGATGATAACATCATCCATATAGACTTCAATTTCCTTATGGATCATGTCATGAAATATGGTAGTCATGGCTCTCATATATGTAGTGCCTGCGTTCTTGAGACCGAACGACATTACTCGATAATAATACACCCCCCACGGGGTAGTGAATGCTATCTTTTCTGTGTCCTCCCCTGCCATAAGGAACTGATGATAACCAGCAAAGCAATCGACGAACGACTGTAGTTCATGTTTTGCAAAATTGTCGATGAGTATATGAATGTTTGGAAGAGGAAAGTCATCCTTAGGGCTAGCTCTGTTGAGGTCTCTATAATCCACACAGACTCGGATCCTTCCTTCTTTCTTCTTTACCGGCACAATATTTGCTAACCAAGTAGGGTACTTTGCGACTCGAATTACCTTTGCGTCGAACTGCTTAGACACTTCCTCTTTGACTTTCAAACTCATGTTCGGTTTGATCTTTCTTGGCCTTTGTTTTACAGGAAGGTAAGACGGCTCGATAGGCAACCTGTGTGCGACGATATGCGTACTCAACTCTGGCATATCGTCATACGACCAAGCAAATACGTCGGTGTATTGTTTCAGGAGCTCAATCAACTCTTTCTTCTGTGTGACACTTAGGTGGACGCTGACCCTAGTCTCTTTTACAATTTCCTCATCGCCTAAGTTTATCAACTCAGTTTCTTCTAAATTCGGTTTAGGCCTATTCTCAAAGTTTTCCAGCTCTTGACCAAGCTCTGATTGTGGACATTCTTCCTGTTTCTCAGGGTTATGCTCGTCATTTGAGCTTTGTTCGCTGGTTACATTACATGTCATATTCGCATTATCGACAGATTTACTAATATGATCGCTGAAAGAAAAATGCATAAAATTTAATTTAACACAAGCAAGTTTAAAGCTGCAAAAATATCCTGGAATTTATGATGAAAGTGAAATACGAGATTAAAAACATATTAAAGAAATATAAAGGCAAGTCTGTTTTTTAGTTTAGAATCACATCGCTAGAACTATCATAAACTCTACCAAGCTCCTCGGAAGGTCAGGATAGGGGTGCAAGTCCAATTATTCAGGTTGTATCCATGCTCTGTGTCCCAAATGGTGGGGTCTTCATCGTGATCCTCTGGAATCACACAACATTCTGCTTCATCTTCACCTACGAACAGATTCTGGAACCCTGCTGCAAGATCCTCTGGATCATCTTCTTTCAGCATCTGGATGGTGCAGGCTTTGACGAACGACTGACTCAGGGGCGGAATGGGCATGGGCAAGGGAATGTCTCCCTTTTTCTGGAAGCTCGCAGTCACCAAATCCTTCGAGGTGGGCTGGTACCCCAAACCAAAAGTGTCCTTCTTCCCAGACAGCTGGATCGGCTCTGTGATCCCTTTCATACCGGATCCAAGACCTCTGTCGGGCTCGAACCCATTTCTTAGCATTTCCTTGGCTACCATTATGAGAGAACGTGACAGCTGCAACGGTCTGGCCCTGCTGGCGCTCTTGATCTCGTTAATGGAAGACTAAACCATCCAACTGTCTTATGTCCTCTATGACAGGAACTGCATAATCTGTGTTGGTGTTTCTCTTTTCATCCCCCAGTTCTACCACCTCGCGGTGATTCCATATAAACTTTAGGCATTGGTGCAGGGTGGACGGGACTGCACCAGCCTCGTGAATCCACGACCTTCCTATCAACATATTGTAACATGTGGCAATATCTAATACCTGAAACTCCACAACGAATTCTGCAGGTCCGATCAACAGTGTGAGATCAATTTCACCCTCGACACCCCTATGGACTCTGTCGAAACCTTTGACCCTGATATGATTTTTACGAATTCTCCTGCAGTCTGTCCCCAATTTCAGCAGCGTCGACATGGGACAAATGTTGACGGCCGAGCCTCCGTCAATCAACACTATTGAAACAATCTTGTTCGCGATCTAGATGGTGATATTCAATGCAAGATTGTGTCTGACGCCCCCAACAGGCAACTCGTCATCATCAAAGACGATTCTGCGGGACTCTAGCACCTGTCCGACTAAGGCTGTCAAGTTCTCATCTGTTATACCTTCTGGAACATATGCATCTTTCAGCACTTCCAATAACGCAACCCTGTGTGGGACCGAATGCATTAACAGTAAAAATAGAGAGATATGTGTTGATGTTCTCTTCAACTGCTCCACGACAGAATATTCCTTAGTGGGCATCTTCCTCCAAAACTCCTCAACTTCAGCCTCTGTCACGGGTTTCTTTTGTAGTACCTCTCTAACTGCCTCTACAGGCACGTAATATCTCCCTGACCTGGTTATACCTGCAGCGGTGACTTCTATGGCTTGCTTCCTAATTTCTCTGTGATCTACTCTGATTGGCGGCTCTCAGCCGGGCATCTGAGCAACTATGATTGAACCATTATGTTTCGGCGGTGCCCTTTCCAGCTCAAATACCGTTTTTTTTCGAATATTGGCAACACGGGCGACAAAAGCAGAAGGTTCAACTTTTCTTTCACTTCGAACTGATTGGATGGTTCCCTCCAAGTCGTACTCCTCATCTAAAGTTATCAAGTGCACATTGGCATTGTCGTGGTTTGGCAAGGGGTTATCATGCACGTTTGGGGCCGGATCCCTCAGCTGAATTACTTCTTCTTTAATCAACCCCTCGATTTTGTCCCTAAGGGAGTGGCAACTTTCAGTATCGTGTCCAGGGCTATTAGAGTGATATGCGCAGCGCTTACTCTCATCATACCACCTCGGGATAGGGTTAGGGATCCTTCCCGGAATCGGTTGGATTAAGCCTGCAGCTCGCAACCTTTCGTGTACTTGAGGTATGGGTTCGACCAACGGGGTGCGAACTTTGGATGGTCTTCCTTCAAAATTTGTGTTTAGTCTGGGTGCATTGGGTGTTCTATTTTGTTGGTAGGCTTGATGGGTGGGTCGATGTGGGGCAGGATAAACGGGTGCTTGGGAAGCGTTATATATAGGATGTGTGTGGTAGTTGGGGTGTGGAGCATGTGTGTAGTGAGGTGTGAAGTTTTGGTTATTTATGTGATAGTATGGGGTTTGATGGGATGGATTTTGGTATGTTATAAATGTTTTGAGTTTGCGTTCTTGTATGAACATGGAAGGGGAAGTTGTCTCTTTCTTTTTCTGCGAAGTACCCCCGATCGTCCCTGACTGAATTGCCTTATTAGTCGCCTGCAACGCTGCCAAGTTCGTAATCCGACCAGTTTTAATACCTTCTTCCACGAAGTCGCCCATTCTGACAACTTCTGCAAAACTCCGTCTGATGACGCTTATCATCCGCTCATAGTAGGTTATGTCCTTCAAAGATTGTACAAATAGAGTGGTCATTTCACTCTCTGCCAGGGGTGGTTGTACCTTTGTTGCTTCTGAACACCATCTCATGGCGTACTCTCTGAACGTCTCGGTAGACTTCTTTTCCAGCTTCATCAAATAAAACCTGTCTACGACGGTTTCTGTATTAAACCTGAATCGCTCCACAAAGTCCTGGACCAACGCATTTCAGCTGTGCCATTTCTGCGGATCCTGGCTAGTATACCAATCTAATGCCTCGCCAGCCAAGCTTCAAATAAATAGCTTCATAATGATTGTTGGGTTCTTTCCTACTCCAATTAGCTTATCGCAGTATGACCTCAAATGTGCACGGGGGTTCCCCTTCCCGTCGAATAAGTCAAACATGGGAACCTTGTACCCCACAGGTAGTTCCACATCTGGGTGCATGCAAAGGTCCTCGTAATCTAATCCTTCATGACTTTTGTCCGACCGCATGCTCCAAACAGCTTCTTTTAGGCTATGAATATCTTTGGCCACGTCGTCGTCCATTTTGGCTCGAGCTTCCCTCTTCGTTTCTTCATAATGGTCTGTTTCCTGGGGAAGCACAGGGATGGTAAAAGGTTGGGTTTCTCCTATGTATGCTGGTGGTCTGGGTTGTTTGTTGGGGCTGATGATAGGTATGGTGCGTTGATATTGGGAAGTGTGGTGATTCGGGTTGATTGGGGCGAAGTAAGTAGGCGGGGGCTGAGATATATAGGTGGTAAAAGGATCATTTTGAGGGTGGGGTTGAGGATTGGCTGGGCGAGGGATAGTTTGACCTGAATCGGTAACTGGCATTTTTTGTGAGGAGCTTTGGGAGATATGTGGTGGCGGAGTTTGATCCGGGATAGTTTATGAGGTAGTGGCCCTTTGCTCTGGTATGGGGGTATTCAGACTAATGGATAAGTTTGTCAGATTCCGCAGTCTTTCCATCTCAACCTGCATATCAGTAATTTGTTGTAGTAGCTGTGCGATGCATTCTTCCTGATTACTGACATTTCTCCCTCTGAAGGTTCTGTTTCGCCGGCAGGAATAATTCCCAAACCATTTGGCTCAGATGCCCCTGAGCCAGTCATGTCATCGTTTCGTGCCCTGGACCTGGTAAAGTGTTGATGCTCTGACATTGCTGAATCAAATACGAACCGATCTTTTTGGGGAATTAATAAATCCTTATAAAAATGCAACAAACTGCATTAGCACGTGATTTTGCAAAGGTGTAAATAACAATTAGCAAGTATATGTTGCACATAAATTGTCACGTTTCAGGTGATTCCTAATCATGCGTGGGGACCCCTTTATGCCAGAGGTGGGCCTAAACGTCACATATGCAAAATCATGATAACAAAATCCAAGCCCTTAGATTGAAATGCTTTAGTCGGGAATAAGTTGCAATTTATTGAAATAACAATAAGAACAACGAAAGACTCAAACTAAATGCCTATAACTAAGTCGCCGATGTGATGGTGAAGCTTAGGTCTTCCTCGGTATAGCCCCTGCCTGTTCCAAGTACTGCACCGCATCGTGCATCAGGACCCACATGTCTGGAGTGATAACCTTATATTTAAGTTGACTATCCTTTATCATATTCCTTGCTCCAATGTCTTCAATGCCTTACTCCCCTTCTGAACTACATTCTGTGCGGTCTAGAAACCATGTTTGATAGTCTGGGGAGACCCCTGCTTGGTCCTCCCCAACTTCCACTTGATTAATATGGTACCATTCATAAAGGATCTGCTTGGCTTCGGGAACGATGAATTCCGGTCCGAACTGGATTTCAGAGGCTCTCATGTCAGCTATGAGAGGAATTACTTGCGTATGGCCAAACTGTCAGAGCACACGTAACGGAGCATATGGTTGGAGTCCTTTTAGACCTATAAGTCTGATGTAATAAAGTCCCTTATGTCTCAAGTAGACCCTCTTGACGATATGAAGCAACGGATACTTCCATTGAATCTGACTGCTACTGCGAGATGCTAAGTACCTGTACCAATCCTCTGTGCCGACTGGTGACACATAACGCTTTGTTCTTTCGTAGAAGGTGGAGATCTTGTTGTCTGCGCTGTGGCATACATCGGTCATATTTGAACGCTGATAGAAATGCTCTACTACCCACATCTGTAAGATAAGATTACAACCTTCAAAGAAGCTCGACTCACCCCTTTTGCATATGTTCAAGGCTGTAAACAGTTCTGCCAAGATCATGGGCGTCAAAGTAAGCCGTTTGTCACCAACTTCGTCGAACACTGCTCTAACTACTGAACATATGCACGTACTAATCCTTCCATGCTCGAGTGGAAATAAAAGAGTCCTTGGGAAAGCCATAACAAATGCGATAGGACGCCTAACTCTCCAATGGTCCGCAGTGCAACAAAACTCATTCTTAAATAATTTGTATCCGTCTCGACAACCATATCTCTTATACAGGTAGTCTAGAGAAACCCATTTGTTTTCGAAACAACGCAACTCTCTGGTATTCTTTAAACCCAAGTAACGGAAGAGCTTTTTCCCAGACTGGCCGTGCGGAATAACTGGTTTTCTGTCATGATATGCTAAAGCAGTGAAATAGCTGACTTCTTCTAAGGTGGGGGTCATCTCGAAATCCCTGAATTTGAAGACGACTCAATCCGGGTCCCAAAATTGGATCAATGCTCTGACCAAATACTGATCGGGAGAGATGTCGAATAATGAGATGAGGCATCCTAACCTCCTTCTGATTGTCATCTTACTACCCAAGTCGAATTTTGACCACCGCATCCTCAATTTATTCGGAATCCCACTCACCATTTTGATCTGAGGGACAGGTTCCATCTAAAAATAAATAATACAAAAAATGAGTATGCATTTTCCAACTTAGGCATTTCGATTTTAGGCTTGGTTTCGTTTATCATGACTATGCAACACATAATATGTTGTTGGGCCGCGGGGTTGTGAAAACCCGTTGACCAATTTGGTGTTTTCTTAATTGTGGTGTCAATGCCAAAGATTGACCCACCTAAGGTAAATGCATGCATGCCTTAAAATAAGTTGTGGTATAGCTCTATCCTAAGTTTCTGAGATTTGGCTTTACTAGACGCAAAGTTCCCGAGCGGACAACTCGAGTGAGAAGGCTATGCGGCTGATCTGACGAACTGATCTAACTCCGCGCAGGCGCCAACTCTCCTAAATTTGGGTATTTGAAAAAAATTTGCGGGTGCGCGAAGCACACCAGCGCGTGAGCGTGTGATTGTGTGAGTTTTCCAGAGTGGAAGAAGTATGAGCGGAATGCCAGTTTAAGGAAAGCAGAAAAAACAGATAGCAATTAAAATAGTTAGACAAAATTAAAGCAAGCAATTTTAAGGCATTTAAAACAAATAAAAGCAAATAAAGCCATGCAATGATAAACCTAGGTTTGCTATGGTCAAGAACCTCAAATCTCCAGTGAAGTCGCCATTTCTGTCTTGCCCTTTTTCGACCGCAACATATTCTAACTAACTTCTGCTATAGAAATGTTAGAAAATAAAAATAAAATGCTAAAAGGTGCTAAAATGCTAAAAGGTTGCTAAAAGTGCTAAAAGGGTTGCGAAGGGTTCGCGGAGTCGCCACCTAATTAGTTTGGGTGAATTAGGACACCTAAATGTTAACTAGGTTAAAGTCAACATTAACTCCATTTTTATGGTCTGCAAAACTAGTGTGAGATTCTGGGTAAGGGTTCTTTATTAATCTAGAGGGAAGAGGTTAGGCACCCTCTAAAATCCGCTAACTTGTGGTTATCCTGCCAAACCTAGGTTGATTATTATGTTAGAGAAAATGCATGTTTTAAAAGATGCTGCAAGTGTTTCATAAAAGAATGCATTTAATAAAAGATTTATGAGACTAATGCCATAAAATATACGTAAAGTATTATTTATAAAATAAATGATGCAAAATTGATGTATTTACTAAAGATATGCATTTCATTTGCAAAAATCGATTTTGATTAATACATGTATGGTATGATGTGAAAGAGGCTATTTTTTGCAATTGATAATAAGAAGATAATTTTATTATGAAAATAAATTATAATGTCCTTAAGTGGGTTATGAGAAAAACAATTTCTTTTGTTAATTTCATGATTAGATATGAAATTGTTTGGCAAAAAGTTCAGATATGCATGGCAAACCTAAAAGGCAAGCAAGTTAGAAGTGTATTTCTAAATTTAAATTACCTTCCCACCTTATATATTCAAAGACTAATTGCTCTAGATTTCCTATTAATTACAAAGTTAGCTAATTAAATTTCAACAAATAAAGAAACAAATATATATAAGACATATAAGATTAAGAGGCCAAAAGGATGCTTTGAGGGGATGACAATGTCGTCTCGTCCTCTTTTTGTTTGGAAATTCTGAGGCGGAATGCGGTGGACACAGATGCGGGCACTCATACGGTGTGGCTCGTGAAGAGTCTCGCAATGAGATTGCTCCAATGCATTTCATGTAAAACAAAAAAAAAGGATTAGCAAATATCCCACAAAACTTATCAAATAGCGAACAAGCAAAATTTAAACATATTGAAACTACTGCAGTTTGATGTTCAAAGGCCGAGCAGGCCCAACAGACGCACTAAGCAATTTACTGGGCCGAATTCATTAGTACAGACTTGCGTGCATGCCCTTAGGGATCCAGGGCTAAGGTATATCTTATACTACTCATGTCACGACCCGACCCCGGGCCCGCGACTGGTTCCCTACCTGGGCACCCCTGTCAGGTATACATCAGAGAATAGCAGTGGAACATACACAACACACATAAAAACTTAGACAGTAAACAACAACAGGCTAGCCGATAAGGCCACCTTCCGTAAAATATACACAATCCAGAAATAGAACTGTACATCCCTTTTTTTTTTCAACCCAATCCACAATGTGACTACAGACCTCTAAGAATAACAACTGTGACGGGACAGGGCCCTGCCATACCCCTGAATATACAACAACCGACCATACCAGGGATAAGCCTCCGAAGTGAAGGAGATTCTCAACAGCTGAACAGTGATCCTAAGAGTGAGGATCAGCAACCTGTATACACTACCTGCGGCATGAACGCAGCCCCCCGAAGGAGGTCAGTACAACATGTACCAAATATGTGGCCTGAAATGCGTAGTGAAATCATAAGTCTAAAATAAAACTGGAGACATGTATGATAACTCAAATAACAGTACACTGTGCCTTACTAACAATGAGAGTAAACAAGAGTATACTTTACTGCATAAAAATAGGAGGCTCTCGATCAAAGCAGGACAACCCGCCCACAGTATCATTAAGCAATCCTACTCCTGGGACTATTTCACCCGCAAGGGTCGTGTGGACCCGCATGAGGTATTCCTCGCATCATGGGTAGCAAATCCATGGAGTGGTATAATGTCTTGGGGGTTTACCCCGCAATCATACTCAGAATGTGGTATAACGTCTTGGGGGTTTACCCCGCATTTATACTCTTACCCTAGATAAGGTGGTATAACATCTTGGGGGTTTACCCCTCATTTATACTCTTACCCTGGAGAAGGTGGTATAACGTCTTGGGGGTTTACCCCTCATTTATAATCTTACCCTGAAGAAGGTGGTATAACGTCTTGGGGGTTTACCCTTCATTTATACTCTTACCCTGGAGAAGGTGGTATAACGTCTTGGGGGTTTACCCCTCATTTATACTCTTACCCTGGAGAAGGTGGTATAACGTCTTGGGGGTTTACCCCTCATTTATACTCTTACCCTAGCTCAACTGGCCATCATACATAACATAAGCCCTACCGGCTTATCATACATAACATAAGCACTACCGACTTATCATACAATAAATAAGCAAGTTAAGAAATCCCCTAACTTCTTATTAGTCTTATTCACATACACTCTCATTTTAGTTTACTTAAGGCACTAACATGTCATTATGAAAATCCGGGGATTTAACCCAAAGTACTACGTACTTCTACTCTTTTAAAATGACTCATTTTTCATATAAAACTTCCAAGATACTAATAACTGTAGTATCAAGTCGTATCTACTTTTCAAGACAAGTCACAATACTTTTTAGAAATACATTTAGGCTTCTAAATCAAGTGACTTCTTTTCTTTTAAAACCTTAAGCAATTGATGCCTTTAAATCAATTTGCCTTTCATTATTTCAAGTCATTTATCATACTTATATTACTTAGAGTAAACCACTCTTTTTAACTTTCCATAAAGCTATTATAACTAACTTCCCATAAAGCCGTTATACTAGCTTTATACTTTAGAAACTTACATTATTCTTTATAACCAAGAGACTTAAACTTTCCAACAAAACAAGTATCAACAATACTTTCAACATACTTAAAGTCTCTTAACTTTTAAAAACCAAGATATCCTTAATATTTAAACAAGTGAGTTAATTCCCTAACTCAACCAACTTGAGCATTCTTAAGATAAACCAAGGATATCAAATGGACTAGATTCGTCAAAATCTTGCACGTCTACCGTACTATACATTTACAACCTATTCATGCTCAAGAGATAAGAAAGTTCCACATACCTCTTCGGTTCAATCCACTTGCCAAGTCCAATATTCCGTACGTAGTATGTCAACCTATAATGACCATAGTACGTCTATTAACTTCTTACTTCAAACGTAGAATATTCCAAGTGCAAAGTCACTAAATTCTACGGAAAATCAGACAGCACTTCCTTTGTTTCTACATACGTTGCCACCTTTTTTAAGGCCGAATTCAATAACCAAACACGCCACATTTAAGGCTCAACAATGTAGTTATCAATAAGGGATTACACGTCTACAAGACGTGTAAAATTCCGCCCCACAATTGATATCACACTAGTCCAAAATATAATGTCCATTCGGCAATTTGAGAGGCACTAATACAAATTCGTTTCCAATTCCTTTTCAATCCAAGTTGTTTAGTATAACATGTAATCAAGCCGCAATCGATTATAACTACTACATTCTTCAAGTAGGTAACATGCGACAATTCTAATTATCGACCAAATTGGATTTCAATTTCAAATGGTTCAACATGTCATTTTTGGTTTTAGGCATTCTACTATCCATATCACTTATAAATCTTTAACACAATATACTTCATGCTAGTTAACATGTAAGGCTACCACAATATGTAATCTTATAACACTTTAAGAGGACAAGATTGTTACCATAACGAGCCTTAATCCACTTCAAGATCCGAAGTCGCTTCCTAGCAACTTAAAGCCTCTCCTTGACACTTCAATCCGCCACTTGAGACCCTTAGAAGATCACAAATAACTTTCCTTTAATCTTCCAATCCAAAACCTAGGAAAGCAACTAGGTTTTCACCTTGCGACTAATACGAAAACGATACTTTTCCGGAATCTTTCTATAGAGATACCCTTACAATACACTTAGGAACCTTGGTTTAAAGTATGGGGATTATTTGACAAAAATTGAAAAAAATTCTCTTGGAAATGGGCCATTACCGTGAGCTTCAACATAGTGAGCAAGAACAAGATTTCAATTTTTTTTCTAAGTGTAGAATGACAAAGTCTTGCTACTAGTATACTTAAATAATACTAGGAAGGGTCAAGATTAAAACAAATGGGTGGCTTGGATGAGTTTCACAATGATCAAGCCAAGTGGCCCTTTGACAAGTCAACAATGTCAAGCTCTTTGTCTTTGCAAGACTTGGTCATTTAAATTATGGTCAAATGACCATTTTATCCATGCCATTTTCGTCCAAGACTACTAAGGGGGGGTGACACGTGTCGCCCTCCCATTCGTCGCAATATTTCGTTTTCCGACATTTCCATAATTCCGATAAATTCTTACTCGTCTGAAATCTTAACATTTTCGAGTTCTTACGTACGTTCTTATAAACATATCCTGGAATTCCGGGGTGTAACATTCTTCCCCCTTAGAAACATTCGTCCCCGAATGTTCTTTTGGGAGTCAAACTTAAAGATAGCCACATAGTCTCCTTACAACCCCTACATACCAATAATGCCACACGTGGCCATATAGCAATACTCATACTAAAATGTCAAGATGAACCCCCATGTGTCAACGCCGGTTATCTGCATAAAGTTTCTGCTGACTCTGAGCTTACTAATAATCTTTCCGGGATAAGCTTCGCCTTATCCACAGCCCGTTGAATCAAGTCTGGACCAAATAACTGAACCTCGCCTACGTCAAACCAACCAACCGGCGATCTACACTCTCTTACATACAAGGCCTCATAAGGGCCATCTGAAAACTGGAAGGGTATCTTTTATCGTACGTAACTCAACAAGAGGCAAATAACCCTCCCAGCTATCTCTGAAATCAAGTACACAGGCCCGCCACCTATCCCCAAGTGCCTGGATAGTACGATCTGCCTGTCCGTCGGACTGAGGGTGTAATGCAACACTGAGACTCACCTGTGTCCCTAATCCCTTCTGAAAAACCTCCAGAAGTTATCCGTAACCGAGCTCATCTGTCTGTCATCATAAACTTAGGAACCCCGTGCAGTCTCACAATCTCTCTGCTATACAAGCTAGCATAATCCTCAGCCGAGTAAGTGGTCCTAACCGGAAGAACACGGCTGGTTTCGCCAGCCTATTTACCATGACCCCCAGGGAGTCGCACTTCCTCTGAGTACGATGCCACCCTGTAACAAGATCCATCTTAATTACCTCTCATATCTAGGTTGGGATTTCAATCGCCTGTAATAGCCCACTGGGCTTCTGGTGCTCAACCTTGACCTGCTACTAATTCGGACATTAAGCAACAACTCTGTTACGTCCCCCTCCAGGCCATCTTACCAATACATACATCTGAGGTCACGACACAATTTAGTCGACCCCGAACAATTAGAGCAATAAGCACTGCGTGCCTCCCCTAAAACCTGCTGACAAGTCCTGCAAAGACCGGTACACAATCTATCTCATGTCACAAAGACTTATCCGGTGCTACTCGCAAGCTCTTCTCTTCTCGGAGAGACGTATCTCGATACCGTATCATAACTGAATCCTCATACTGTCGCCTCTTTACCTCCTCAACGACGGAAGATTTGGCAACCTCTCGGATCTACACTTCATTAACCTTGGAAACAATTACTCGAACCCCTCGGCTCGGTAGTTGATGAATCTCACGGACCACGTCCTGTCTATCTGGCTGCCCATCTGACAGGCTACCCTTAGATCCACAACTAAGAGTATATGTAACTGTCTCGGCTTTCCCCGGGTGGTATAGGATATCGATATCACAATCCTTGAATAACTCTAACCACCGTCGCTGTCGCAAATTCTACTACCTCTGTCTGAAGGTATACCGGAGGCTTTTGTGGTCTGCACATATATCCACATGAAATCTCTATAAGGAATGCCTCCAATCTTCAAGATACGAATAACTGCCGCCGACTCTAAATTATGAGTAGCGTAATTCCTTTCATGTTTCCCTAACCGCCGGGAAACATAGGCGCTAACCTTATCATGTTGCGTCAGCACACAACCTTGCTCAACACCCAAAGTGTTACCAAAATAACCTAACCCTCTTGTCTCTCAGGAGGGATTAGAACTGTAGTCGTGGTGAACTTGTCTTCCAATAACTGGAAGCCTTCCTCAATCCTGCGAAATATTCAGGCACCCTTAATCTCAATTATGGTTCCTGTTTCCCTTTCTCTGTTGCAATCAAACTTGGTCACTATACTTAGATTTGATTCCTTTGCTTGTCTCATGGCTACGACTTCCTGCCAATCATAATTTAGGGGGAGACTTCCTTGATCTCGTCAAGTAGCAATCCTCTTATTCTCTCCCAGCACGTAGAGATAATAGCCAGGTGTTCAACCTCAATTCATGGTATTACATAATCCAATGACTTGTCAAAATTTCTTATCGTTCGAGTGTCTACTCATCTTTTCTTTATAATTTATTTCAAGTTGTCCTGGGGTCCCTTACCCCCCCCCCCCCCCCCGTATTTTCTTACTATATTTCTTGTCAGTACAGATGCTACCACCTTTCCTCGAGGTGTTCTTACGGCCCATAATTTACTAATGGTCTTTACACTAGTCTGGGGTAATCATATCTCGTGCAACTTACATAACCATAGTCGTGTTCTCTTTTATCATTCTGGTCATAACCTTACCTTATGCTTATTATTAGCAAAAGTATTTCTATCTTGATTCATAATCGTACAGTTTCATATATGCGTACTACCTGTATTTTTATCCTTACGACACTTCCTCGACCATTTCGTAACGTCGTTCTTAATTACCCCAACACAATACTTCTCCCATGACTATCTAAAACTATAACCTATGGCATGACGATACTGAAGACCTTACCAGTCTCCTATCCTTCGTCTAACAACATGGGTACACATAACCCCATAATACGTAAAACTGTCCTTACGTGGGGAAGAGAACTTATCTCCATTGAATAAACTTTCCTTGGAGTCACAACCCTAATCACAGGGTCCTCTTGCGGTCCAGTAAAAAAAAATCTAATCATCACGCACCGCCTTTAAGTCGTGTAGATTTTCAAAACCTACCAAAGATGTCTTCTGTTTTCCGTAGGCAGCACTCGTACCTATCTTATTCTTGCTTGCGCGCTATCCTGAACTTATCCGGAAGGTCGTGGCCCTGACCGCCACACCAAACCAACTCCAAGTACATCCAAGGGCACTTAGCATAAATTCCTTCAAATTTGAGTATTACTTAATTCCTGCATTAATTTACCTCAAATGAACAAGTCACACAGACTTATTAAAATCATCAATGTCAAAGAAGGAAAGATAATTCACTGGTTACCACCACTTCTCTTCCTTTCCACTCAATAACCGGCTTACCGGGAAACTGGTACCAAATCAATCTCTCTCTGTAGTCCACGTTGGCATAACAAGAGGCCAACTAGCCCGTACTCATAATGACCTCAACGTCTGTCATAACAGCTCTGCTAGGTCTGCTGATGCGCGTTAATAAGCACACACTTTTAAACGCAAGTGCACGTTATCGTATCAAGTAGTATAGTCTTAGATAAGACCGAATATCGTCCTCTAGGATTAGGGTTCAAGTACCAACTATCTATTTTCTAGTATCTATTTGGTGAATTAATGATTGATTGTTTTGTTTATAACTAAGAATTATTAAAGACAAGTAAATATAAAGAATTACTTCAGATGTGATGAGAATAGGGCTTCTATGTATCCTCACTATCCGCTTATGCTACTTACTAATGCATTACTTATGGTGTTCTTCCTTTGGAGAAAGCAGGTTTACGAAATCGTTTTATACTCCCGTTAGGGTTATATAAACACTCAACCCCAGTATTGTTCCTTACCTAACTTTCGCTGATAAGGGTAACTCTATAGGAGGATTAAGAACAAAAACCTAGTTGACCGTCACGCACAATGCGCAAAATTAGGGTTGTTAAGCCTCTCATCAACGCTACAAAACTAATTGAGGTATTTTCATCCCCAATTCAAGCCTGTCTACCCAACTTACAGCATATTCACAATCCCCCCTTTTCAGAATCTGATTAGAAATCATATAGTGATAACTAGTTGTCAATTAGCTACCAAGAATTCAACTCAATTATTGGATAGATCTCTCAATAAGAAAAATAACCATAAGCATGCATTAATTCATAACATAAGTTTTAAGAAATTCAACACAGAAAGCCCTATAAGAGAATTAGTTCCTAGCCATTGACATGACAAGAACTAATTCCATGTTCATCATACAAAACTGAAATAAAGTAAAGAAAAGAAAAGAAAATTACTAAGAATGAGTCTCCAAGCCAAGCATCCAAGGGTTGTGTTGTGGAATATTTACAAGATGGATTGGTGGAAGGATGAATGTAGAATGGTGAATGGTGGAGTGGAGAATGAATTCTTCTAAGGGTGTAGAGACTATTTATAGAGCAAGAATCCTTTAGGTGAAGGGTTAAGGATTTGTGTAGGTAGGAAAAGTTATTAGAATCCTTTTAGGTAAGGGTTTTTAGGTAGGAAAAGGTTTCCCTTTAGGTAGGAAAAGTTATCCCTTTAGGAAGGAAAAGTTATCCCTTTAGGATTCTGAAACATGTCAAATTCGGCCCAAAGATTTCACAATTCGTCGGCGCTGCTGACATGGCCAGCGCCTGAAATTCAGCAACTCTCGGGACTTTCAGCACTTTGGGCGCAGCCATGCTGCCCGTGCGCCGGTGACATTTTTCTGGCGAATTTCCGTTTAAATCGTCTTTTCGTCCGGACTTGTCTGTTTTCTCTATAATTTCCGGAACTTATTATACTTCATTTCTTGGCCCTTTTAGTGTGAAATTATATCTTTTTTTTGCTAATTACATATCATTTTCGTAATTTCTCCATTTCGACATTGTGACACAAAAAGAAAGGAAAACGACCTAATACTATACTAAACATAAATAAAATGAGTAAAATACTAACTAAAAATGACTCAAAAAGTGTATATAAAATACAGATCAAATACCCCCAAACTTAACCTTTGCTCGCCCTCGAGCAAAGATAAAAAGAAAGAAATAAAAGACTCAAGAAATAGGAAAATAAACAGACTCAATGACATTGATCACTTTTTGCTGCATTGGGGTTACTTAGAAAATATGAAGATTAGCGAATAATATGCAGAACATATAACATGAAATTTTAGCACATTAAACACATTAAGCTAGATATTTCGCAAACTCATATTTATCATGCTTAATGGAAGTCAATATACTAAATCATGCATATAAATTCAAAATCATATGGCATGTTTACTTGCTATTCTCCACTAATTCTGGATATGCATAAAAGAGATCTTCAGGACTTTAAGGGTTGTAATGTAGGCTTAGGTAGGGGTTGGTAAAAATAGGCATTTAGGCTCATTTTTGTGTACCATAAGCTTTTTAGCTTTTCAATTTTTCCCTTTTTCTCTTGATTCTTTCCTCACTTCAATTCTATCTTTCCCCTCTTTTGTTTTGGGAGAGTGAAGTGTATTATAATAACAAGCACCCCCAAACTTAGGCTTTTGCCTCTGTCTTATTACTTTTTCATTGGGGTGCATCAAACTTATTCACTCTTTTCGTCTCTTTTTTTAACACAATGTACTCCACTATTTCATATTTTTACTTATGGCACAATTTGTGGGAATATGGGGTGTCAAAGAAGAAGTTTCAATTTTTAGGCTCAATGGGGCTGACTAGTGATACTTTTAAAGTTCGGGATAGAAAAGAGTGGTAAGATTTGGCTATCAAAGAAATGCCTGAGTCATCTCCCTAACATGCATATCCTAACTATTTCGCCTTAAATAGCAAGCAATCATACCACATAGATATTCATCATTTAGCATGCATAATTTAAGCAAGAAATTTCAAATAGACAGATTATGTGAGTTTTTGGCATATCTAACCTAGGTGTTTAGATAGTTGCTTCTATTCCGTTACATTATTCCACCTTACTTCACTAGGTGTTTCTAGCAACTACATCATACATGATCTTTGATAGGCAATTGTGACTCAAAAAAGAAAAAAAAAATTGGTGACTCAAAATAAACACAAAAACAATCACAAAGACTTAAATAAAACATAACAAGACACAAATAAAACACCCCCAAACTTAAATCACACATTGTCCCCAATGTGTGCAATACTAAAAAAAATATGGACAACTTACTGACACAACACAGCGGTCATAATGGAGGTCTAGGAGGAAAAATTCTGGAATTTGCACGGAAATATGGCTCTCTGAAGTTCGGGCGCCGCGAGATCGGCGCGCAGTACTGCTAATCTGTGGCTCTTACGAGATTCTGGCGCCGCGCCGATTCTGGCGCTGACGACTGCTTTTCCTTTTTTTCAGCGTTTGTTGCTCCTTTTTCCTCGGTTTCAGCTTTCAGTCCACCTGTCATCCAACAACACAAAACAAGAACCCAAGACCGTGAGACTGTTCAAGACAAAATAAAATAAAGACAGAAATTGAAATAACATAATTAAAAACATTGGGTTGCCTCCCAACAAGCGCTGTCTTTAACGTCTTTTAGCCGGACGCAATTAACCTTTCCGAGTGCCCATTGGATCCTTCTGCGAACTGCTTGCAATCCGCAGAGTTATTGTTGCAGGTCTCACTTCAACTACAACAATTGCTTCAAACAAGGGCCTCAAATATACGATTATCCCCCAAGTATACAAGACATGCTTGTCTTTTAGGTTCTCTCTAATGTAGGGATCAGTGAGATTCCCTACATCTTTCAACTCTAGGGGGTGCCCTTGATGGTATTGACTTCCTGTTTGGGAGTCAACTTTGACAGCTGGTGTTTCTTCTGCAATAGGTACAAGAAAAAGATTTTCCAAGGAATCCAAGAAGGTGAATAATTGGATCTCTGCACTCTTCTCCTTCTCTACACCAACTGTCTTGCCAGATTCCTCAATAGTTGGGTGTGATTCAGGCTCCTCAATTTGCTGTTCGCTGTTGAATATGATCGCGAGTTCTGCTATTTGCGTTTCCAACTTCTTTATACCCAACCTCATTTCGTCCATGAACTGAGCTTGAGATCTCGTGAGACTGAGTATAACTTCTCGCAATTCCTCCCTCTCTTCCTCTATGGTTGGAGCTCGATCATATTGACAGTAGAAATCCATGTCTTAAGGATCCCTGAGATGAATCAAAACCAACAACGAATCACGGCACCTCGATTTTTTTTTTTTTTTTTTTTAAATAACGAAAAACGTAAAAATAAAAAATTAAAACCAAATTAGAAATTAAAAATAGATAATTTGATATTGAACTATTGCCTAATCCCCGGCAACGGCGCCAAAAACTTGATGCGCGTTAATAAGCACACACTTTTAAACGCAAGTGCACGTTATCGTATCAAGTAGTATAGTCTTAGATAAGACCGAATATCGTCCTCTAGGATTAGGGTTCAAGTACCAACTATCTATTTTCTAGTATCTATTTGGTGAATTAATGATTGATTGTTTTGTTTATAACTAAGAATTATTAAAGACAAGTAAATATAAAGAATTACTTCAGATGTGATGAGAATAGGGCTTCTATGTATCCTCACTATCCGCTTATGCTACTTACTAATGCATTACTTATGGTGTTCTTCCTTTGGAGAAAGCAGGTTTACGAAATCGTTTTATACTCCCGTTAGGGTTATATAAACACTCAACCCCAGTATTGTTCCTTACCTAACTTTCGCTGATAAGGGTAACTCTATAGGAGGATTAAGAACAAAAACCTAGTTGACCGTCACGCACAATGCGCAAAATTAGGGTTGTTAAGCCTCTCATCAACGCTACAAAACTAATTGAGGTATTTTCATCCCCAATTCAAGCTTGTCTACCCAACTTACAAAGATATTCACAATCCCCTTTTCGTAATCGATTAGAAATCATATAGTGATAACTAGTTGTCAATTAGCTACCAAGAATTCAACTCAATTATTGGATAGATCTCTCAATAAGAAAAATAACCATAAGCATGCATTAATTCATAACATAAGTTTTAAGAAATTCAACACAGAAAGCCCTATAAGAGAATTAGTTCCTAGCCATTGACATGACAAGAACTAATTCCATGTTCATCATACAAAACTGACATAAAGTAAAGAAAAGAAAAGAAAATTACTAAGAATGAGTCTCTGCCAAGCATCCAAGGGTTGTGTTGTGGAATATTTACAAGATGGATTGGTGGAAGGATGAATGTAGAATGGTGAATGGTGGAGTGGAGAATGAATTCTTCTAAGGGTGTAGAGACTATTTATAGAGCAAGAATCCTTTAGGTGAAGGGTTAAGGATTTGTGTAGGTAGGAAAAGTTATTAGAATCCTTTTAGGTAAGGGTTTTTAGGTAGGAAAAGGTTTCCCTTTAGGTAGGAAAAGTTATCCCTTTAGGAAGGAAAAGTTATCCCTTTAGGATTAAACATGTCAAATTCGGCCCAAAGACTTCACAATTCAGCGTCGGCGCGCTACTGATGGCCAGCGCTAAAATTCAGCAACTCTCGGGACTTTCAGCACTTTGGGCGCCATGCTGTCGGCCATGGCCGATGACATTTTTTCGGCGAATTCCGTTTAATTGCGTCTTTTTCGTCCGGACTTCTGCTTTTTCTCTATAATTTCGAACTTAGACTTCATTTCTTGGCCCTTTTAGTGTGCAATTCTATCTCTTTTATGCTTATTTCATCTCCTTTTCGTCATTTCTCCATTTCTGACCGCTGTGACACAAAAGAAAGGAAAACGACCCTAATACTATACTAAACATAAATAAAATGAGTAAAATACTAACTAAAAATGACTCAAAAAGTGTATATAAAATACACCGATCATCTGCTAGGGTCCAACGACTGTATCGTTACCGACAATTATCATCTACCCGCTCAGCTACCGCCCAACACTCACGGGTGTAGTCACCTTGAAAGGTTCTCATGGATTCAGGCTCCATTTCTTTACACTTGGTTGCTCTCTTTTTCATTGGTCGTACGCTTTTCCGTACTTCCAAACTTATACTAACATACGTACATAACTTCCATACTAAAATTGGCCTCCATTCTTTGGAGTTACTAAATTAAACAATATAAGGCCAGTTCCGGCTCTCACAACCTGGTTCCGGTGGAATGCGTCCACGAACCCGTAAAACGATTAACTAGACTCGGGCCTTGCACCCTCGTGACCCTTTCACGTAGCGGGACTACTATCAACTGATCCCATTCGATTTCAGGCTATGGGGCGACCCTTAATAGGTCCTCAACCCGACTCGGCGTCGTACTTAACTCTTATTCTTGGTCTGACTTAAATTTTTTTCTACCCGAGAAGGCCTTATATACCTAAGGTCTTGGCGGTTATCAATATTCTTAGGCTCGCAATTTCCATGCTCCAAGCCTACTTATCAGTCCCCCCGTAAACGGGTACAATAACTTCTCATAATACCATAATCGTGTAGTCTTGATCACAACTACCATACTTACTCCATACGGGTATCATCTGTACCCTTTCCTTAAGCATACCATGTAGCTTAAGTTACTAGCATAGTCTTCCATTAAGTCCCTTAATTATAACCTCTTAAGGGTCCATTACATTCTCACACAACTCATCATCACCTAATTATCTCAAATTAGCACGTAAAACCTTGATGAGAGTTCCTTAACTGTTCATACCTTCCCGGTATTTATTTAGTCCTTACCAAATCCTGGTAATCTAAAATCATCCTAGGCAACACATATGTGGCCCCCATATATAAATCTGTATAGTTGTATGTCACAATACCAACTATACTACAAACATTACCAACCTGGATACGCAATCCACATAATCTTTCTTGGTTCACTGATGCCTTTCTCGTAGTTGCACACAACATAACTTGTTAGGGAGAGACGACCCTAACAACACAGCTCTATCGCACGATCTTAGAGTGAGAAGAATGGAAACCAATCCTAAATGTCCTGCAGCCTCCTGATTATAGATGTGGTGCACAACACACCGATAATCAAGACTCTACTATACACGGTCTGTAGACACTTTCCGAGGACTAACTGCTCTGATACCACTTTTGTCACGACCCAAGCCGGGCGCGGTGCCCTACAGGCACCCGCATCGGTATACATCAGAGAATAGCAGCGGAACATACGCAACACACATAAAAACTTAGACAGTAAACAACAACAGGCTAGCCGATAAGGCCACCTTCCGTAAAATATACACAATCCAGAAATAGAACAGTACATCCCTTTTTTTTTCAACCCAATCCACAATGTGACTACAGACCTAAGAATAACAATCGTGACGGGGCGGGGCCTGCCATACCCCTGAATATACAACAACCGACCATACCAGGGATAAGCCTCCGAAGTGAAGGAGATTCTCAACAGCTGAACAGTGATCCTAAGAGTGAGGATCAGCAACCTGTATACTCTACCTGCGGCATGAACGCAGCCCCCCGAAGGAAGTCGATGCAACGTACCAAATATGTGGCCCGAAATGCGTAGTGAAATCATAAGTCTAAAATAAAACTGGAGACATGTATGATAACTCAAATAACAGTACACTGTGCCTTACTAACAATGAGAGTAAACAAGAGTATACTTTACTGCATAAAAATAGGAGGCTCTCGATCAAAGCAGGACAACCCGCCCACAGTATCATTAAGCAATCCTACTACTGGGACTATTTCATCCGCAAGGGTCGTGTGGACCCGCATGAGGTATTCCTCGCATCATGGGTAGCAAATCCATGGAGTGGTATAATGTATTGTGGGTTTACCCCGCAATCATACTCAGAAGGTGGTATAACGTCTTGGGGGTTTACCTCACATTTATACTCTTACCCTAGATAAGGTGGTATAACGTCTTGGGGTTTACCCCTCATTTATACTCTTACCCTAGAGAAGGTGGTATAACGTCTTGGGGGTTTACCCCTCATTTATACTCTTACCCTGAAGAAGGTGGTATAACGTCTTGGGGGTTTACCCCTCATTTATACTCTTACCCTGGAGAAGGTGGTATAACGTCTTGGGGGTTTACCCCTCATTTATACTCTTACCCTGGAGAAGGTGGTATAACGTCTTGGGGGTTTACCCCTCATTTATACTCTTACCCTAGCTCAATCGGCCATCATACATAACATAAGCCCTACCGGTTTATCATACATAACATAAGCACTACCAGCTTATCATACAATAAATAAGCAAGTTAAGAAATCCCCTAACTTCTTATTAGTCTTATTCACATACACTCTCATTTTAGTTTACTTAAGGCACTAACATGTCATTATGAAAATCCGAGATTTAACCCAAAGTACTACGATTTCTACTCTTTTAAAATGACTCATTTTTCATATAAAACTTCCAAGATACTAATAACCGTAGTATCAAGTCGTATCTACTTTTCAAGACAAGTCACAATACTTTTTAGAAATACATTTAGGCTTCTAAATCAAGTGACTTCTTTTCTTTTAAAACCTTAAGCAATTGATGCCTTTAAATCAATTTGCCTTTCATTATTTCAAGTCATTTATCATACTTATATTACTTAGAGTAAACCACTCTTTTTAACTTTTCATAAAGCTATTATAACCAACTTCCCATAAAGCCGTTATACTAGCTTTATACTTTAGAAACTTACATTATTCTTTATAACCAAGAGACTTAAACTTTCCAACAAAACAAGTATCAACAATACTTTCAACATACTTAAAGTCTCTTAACTTTTAAAAACCAAGATATCCTTAATATTTAAACAAGTGAGTTAATTCCCTAACTCAACCAACTTGAACATTCTTAAGATAAACCAAGGATATCAAATGGACTAGATTCGTCAAAATCTTGTACGTTTACCGTACTATACATTTACAACCTATTCATACTCAAGAGATAAGAAAGTTCCACATACCTCTTCGGTTCAATCCACTTGCCAAGTCCAATATGCCGTACGTAGTATGTCAACCTATAATGACCATAGTACGTCTATTAACTTCTTACTTCAAACGTAGAATATTCCAAGTGCAAAGTCACTAAATTCTACGGAAAATCGGACAGCACTTCCTTTGTTTCTACATACTTTGCCACCTTTTTCAAGGCCGAATTCAATAACCAAACATGCCACATTTAAGGCTCAACAATGTAGTTATCAATAGGGGATTACACGTCTACAAGACGTGTAAAATTCCGCCCCATAATTGATATCACACTAGTCCAAAATATAATGTCCATTCGGCAATTTGAGAGGCACTAATACAAATTCGTTTCCAATTCCTTTTCAATCCAAGTTGTTTAGTATAACATGTAATCAAGCCGCAATCGATTATAACTACTACATTCTTCAAGTAGGTAACATGCGACAATTCTAATTATCGACCAAATTGGATTTCAATTTCAAATGGTTCAACATGTCATTTTCGGTTTTAGGCATTCTACTATCCATATCACTTATAAATCTTCAACACAATATACTTCATGCTAGTTAACATGTAAGGCTACCACAATATGTAATCTTATAACACTTTAAGAGGACAAGATTGTTACCATAACGAGCCTTAATCCACTTCAAGATCCGAAGTCGCTTCCTAGCAACTTAAAGCCTCTCCTTGACACTTCAATCCGCCACTTGAGACCCTTAGAATATCACAAATAACTTTCCTTTAATCTTCCAATCCAAAACCTAGGAAAGCAACTAGGTTTTCACCTTGCGACTAATACGAAAACGATACTTTTCCGGAATCTTTCTATAGAGATACCCTTACAATACACTTAGGAACCTTGGTTTAAAGTATGGGGATTATTGGACAAAAATTGAAAAAATTTCTCTTGGAAATGGGCCATTGCCGTGAGCTTCAACATAGATAGCAAGAACAAGATTTCAATTTTTTTTCTAAGTGTAGAATGACAAAGTCTTGCTACTAGTATACTTAAATAATACTAGGAAGGGTCAAGATTAAAACAAATGGGTGGCTTGGAAGAGTTTCACAAGGATCAAGTCAAGTGGCCCTTTGACAAGTCAACAATGTCAAGCTCTTTGTCTTTGCAAGACTTGGTCATTTAAATTATGGTCAAATGACCATTTTATCCATGTCATTTTCGTCCAAGACCACTAAGGGGGGTGACACGTGTCGCCCTCCCATTCGTCGCAATATTTCGTTTTTCGACATTTCCATAATTCCGATAAATTCTTACTCGTCTCAAATCTTAACATTTTCGAGTTCTTACGTACGTTCTTATAAACATATCCTGGAATTTCGGGGTGTAACAACTCATAAGCCAACCAAGAACATAGAAACAAGTTACAAGTACCATTCTAAATTCCTAAGGACCCGAAATAGGTATCACTGTGGGGTATCAAACATGTGATGAATTAAACTATGACCACATACCTCATGTCACGACTCTCATGACAGCATTTGGATATATATAACCGGTAAGCAAATATGCACGCTTGTATATAGGATATATGTATACACTTTCATTTATGCTGGAATGATCGAATGGAGCAATAATTTCATTTAAATTAACATATCCTTTAAAACAACTTCACATTGGGCCTAGCATGGGTAACATGAGCATCTCTTAAAGTTGTATGTAAATTAAATTACTTGGCTAGCATACGACAAGTGTCCGGGATCAACATTAGAGCCATTTAAAAAAAACTCTCCCAAATATCCAACTAGGACTTCATCAGGTTCATGATTTACTAGGGAAAGACAGAATGTTAAACCAATATGTGTCTTCGACAAGAAATTAAGATGCAAGAAAAGCAGATGAGCGATTTTAAAGTTACTTTTACATTACTTGGACAGGAAAGGCAATGCAATGCTGCTTAGACAGATATTGGGACAGTCAAGCAACAGATTCTTTAAAACATGCAGGGTATAGAAAATAATCGAGACTAAGGCAATCATGGCAGATTCGCCCAGGAAATTACGATGCAGGAAGCTTAAACCAAACAACATGATGCTTGTGGCAGTTCGCACATATCAGCAGCTTTTAAAAATAGAAAAGCTACGTATTAAACCAACTAAACAGTATACATGTGTTAACAGATTCTTAAACCAACATAGGAAGCGTTTTATGGACTTAAGCATACGCAACAGTCATTCAAAATAGTGGATAACCCCACACGAAACTGGGTTATGTGTAACATGGTTATGGATTAGATAACTTTAGAGAATATTCCTATGTTTAAACTATCTTAATTTAATGCAACAAATAACTCGATGTGCTAATAACCTTCCTGAATATAACCAGTCAAAAACACCTTGGATATTTCCACAGTGCAAATAAGCCATCATACACTAACCATCAAACATATAGATTAAAAAAGGAAAATTGTATATTAGTCCGATAATCCTAAATAAACATCAGCTCTAGATTCAATATGTTCGACAGTCCTTCCAATGAACAAAATACCATCTTTTAAACATGCTTAACATCTAACTCTGCTGAGTATGAGCTAATTGAATCTAAACTAAGCATGCTGCACTTTAATCTGATTTGCTTGAACAACAAGTAACATCGCTCTAACACATGACGCAATTTAGCATGTATAAACAATCATTAAGTTAAACCAAACACATTGAATAAGTACAACATCATATAAATCACAAAGTATCAATCATAGGAGAATCGAAGGGCGATGAGTTTACCTTCTCCGGGCAGCGAATCGAGGTAGCGTATCAAGTCGTCGATTCACTCGGAGGTTTTGTGCTATGCGATAAAGAGGGGTGTGGCTTCGGCTTTGTGAACAGAACTTGCGCTAAAATGTCTTCTAGAAATTATAGATTGCTATGAGTCATCGCCTGCTTTCTGCTAATTTTCGGTACTTCTTCTATATGCTTTACTGTATTCCCATGATGGTTCTTTCCATTTTCTCTGCTAATTTTAAGATTGTAAGAAAGGTCTTCTTCTAGATGAAAGCGGTGCTCGACCTCTGTTTCTTCGATGCCTATTCCCCCTTGACTGCTAATTTTTCTGATTTTAAGGGGGTTCCTCGGTGTAAAACTCCTGTCTTTGCATGTGTATATTGATTGGTTTATATAGCCTAATTTGGGTTCCGAATTTGGTAAGGTATTGATGCAATTTCGAATTAATTTTGGTATGATTTTCGGTATTTTTTTAGAGGCAATTTGTGGGCAGATCTTGTGCGATATGTGGTATGATTTTGGTTAATTTCTTGCCAAAACCAGCGACGGGTTTATGGTATAAGATTTGGGACGTGATTTTGGTACTGTTTTCGTAATGCTTTTAGTGCTTATTTAGAACGATATGGTGTAAAATTATGGTAAGATTTTGTACTGGATTTGTTTTGGCAAGATAGGACGATTTGGTAGGTGATTCGCCGGATTTTCAGGCGAGAATCCCGGCTGGGACGATGGGGAGCGAGGTGCGGCGATTTAGGGGCTTCTTGCGTTTTAGGTTTATGGTTCTTTAGTTTTTGTTTTTTGTTTAAGGGGTATTGGGTTAAGAAGATGAGGCTTTGGACGTTTGGGCCAACTGGTGGGCCGCGGGTTTATGGGCTGCTGGAAATAAAAGGGTGGGTCGAAATTAATGGGAAAGGTTTGGGTAGATTTAAGTGTATTTTATTAGTAAGATTTTAAGTGTTTTATTGGGTTTAAATAATTACAATAACAAATGCGGGCGTGTTATTTAATTAGTGTTTAATATTTATAATGCGATGTCATTATTAAATTGTTTATTTATCTACGTATTTATTATTATTAAAATTATTAGGGCTTAAATTATGAATAATATTTATGCAAATAACGAATGCGGACGTGAGACTCAAAATGCTTAATACTCTACGTAAAACGCTGTGTCATTATTAAATCGTTTATTTATGTATGTATTTAATGTTTTATTATTGCATTTTATTATTATGAAATTGTTAAATTATTTTAAAAAATTAGTGCACTTTTATAGTTAATGATTGGACGTGAGGGTCAAAATTGAGTGTCAACAAACCTTAATTTGATTAAGTGTCGATGTAAGAAGGATTAAAGGGTCACACTAAGTCGATTGTCTTTTCGGTCTAAGGGTATATTGAGAGAGTATAAAATATTCGATTTAGAATCGAGGTATTTTAACCAATAATAAATTATGGAATAAATTCCATTTGATAGAAATTATTTAATTAAATAAAAATTGGATTTTAGATTTAATCAAAATTAAAACGTGCAGAAAATAAGGGAGGCGCCGCGGCAGTGGGCCCAGTTCGACTGG
Source organism: Przewalskia tangutica (assembly GCA_029844215.1). NCBI lineage: Eukaryota > Viridiplantae > Streptophyta > Magnoliopsida > Solanales > Solanaceae > Przewalskia > Przewalskia tangutica. The sequence continues at coordinate 44,091,458 of CM056724.1, read as the reverse complement.
GCCACTGAATTTCGGATTTTGGATCAGGTTTAAAGCCTAATCCAAGTCTGATTTGGTTTTGGTTTTCTTCCGATATATTTAGCACTTAACCTCATAATTTAGGTTAGAGTTTTTAACTACTCAATTCTTATTTTCTGAACTTAGAGTTCAGAGATTAAAATTCTCTCAAACCTCTGCCAAGATTTCCTAACTTTCTTGAAGGAGGGATATACCAAAGCAAGACTTGCACCCGTACTGACAATCGCATGTAATTTTTTTTTATGACTTTGCAGATTTCAGTTATTGCATAATCATACCAGATGAGTTTGTTGGGGCAAGTAAGTTAACAAAATTTAAATTTCCGATGTGCCTTACTTGTGTGTTTTAGACCCAACAAAACCCTACATTGGTATCAGAGCTAAGCTGGTTTAATGATTATACGATAATCTTTAATAACGATTATGTGGGATAATTGATTGTGTTTTCAATTTGTTAAAATTGATTTTTGGAATTTTTTTTTAAAAAAATGAGCGATGAAACGATAGCGACCTTTATTCGTGAGCGATGGCGATTTTGAAATTTTTCAGCGATTCGACGTGTACTAACACTGTCTCCACTATTATCGAGAATTCTACTTTTAAGATGGTCGATAAAGGTGTTGAGAGGTGGCAGAACGCGGTGTAGACGTCGGAAAAAGTCGTCGGAAGCCGACGACGGTGGGGATGTTTCCGGCGAACACGAGCGTCAAAATTATTAAGTAATACCACCATTGTGATTATCTCGACGAGAGGAATCTAACGGTGGTGGTGTTACACGGTGACGGTGACCGGAAAATAAACACCACTGACGGCAGCTCGAATTCCGGCCACCGTGGGCCACCAAACCGGTGGTGAAAACCACCTGTGAGTTCGGCCTGATGTGTGCCATCGTCCAGTGGGTTTTAATTCCATAAATTTCGCTCCGAAATCCGAATCCCAAATTTGATTTGTGGTTGGAATTGGTTTTGAAAATTTGAAATAGTTCAAGGACCTTTTTGCAATTACAATTAGGGTTTTAAAATTGAAATTGGTCCTTAAACAAATCTGAAAATATTTTATGTTTTTGAAATTACAAATTAGTCCCTGAGATATTTTCTAGAATTTTAAAAGTTTTTAAAATCAGCAGATTCAGTCCATGGGCAGATCTATAAATTTTTAAAAGTTAGATTTGGTCCCTGGGTGAATCTGTAAATATTTTAAGGTTCTAAAAATTGCAGAAATACCCCTGAAAATTAAATTTTAATTTCTGAATTATTAAGGGATTGTTTGGATGAGTAGAAAATTTCGAAAATTGAAATTGTGTTTTAAATTTTAAATTTAAATATTTTCTAAATTGAAACAAATTAATTAACCCGTAATTATTGTTATTTAGCATATTATGTTATAATGTGCGCACAAATTAATTGTTTCTCCTAATTGTTTAATTGATTGTCATTCAAATAATTAGTAGAGACGGCATATATATATGCAGGTAGCGGCGCCAATATTTGTCGATCGCATTATGCGTATGCAGGTAGGCGCTCAGTATTTGTCGGACCGCATTAATCAGGATTGGGTAGGCGGCGCCCAAATACATGTTTTAAATGCTTTGAGTAATGTTTGAAACATGTAATAGTTGATCTTGAATATAACCCTGAAATAAAATATTTCCCAAAATTTAATACAAGTCTCATTTAAAATAAACGCGTCGTCCGTTATAATTGATTGTGGTGCAAAATCCTTTTCGGTGAGATGAATATTTATGCCCCAACATTTGCTCTAAGTCTACGAGGACTCAGACTCTTTCATAGATGCATATAAATGTTGTAGTAGGTGATAAACCTTCGTGAGTATTTACACCCCAGTGTTTGCTCGATGAAGGCAAAGCCCACTTAGATATATAATTGCAGTCGTATAACGGGGTTGACTTGCTAGGTTGTCTTGGCGCCCCAGTGTCGGACAGCCGAGGGACGCATATCGTATTGTTTAGAACATTCGGTCAACCAAGAGTTACAAATTGTTTGTAATTGGTTTAAAGACCTACCGGATCATGTTGTTGAAGTTATCAGCCTCAGCAAACGTGGAGACAACATGAGTCTGGATCTTTGCCCATTATGACCATATTTGATATGAGTCTGTATTCTTTCATGGGGTAAAAGAGTATGTTAAAATAGTGGGAGCTAATTAAACTAAAGATCATGTTAGTTAGTTAACAAATGTGTTCAATAGAAATTATGCTAGAATGTTAATTTCAAGTCTATCTTTTCTTCAGTTACAATGTTGAATCTGTTACTTAAAATGTTGGTTGAAACAAACAAGTTGACTGGAGCAAACTTTCCTGACTGGTTAATAAATATGTGATTGGTGTTAAAACTAGAAAGAATTGAGTATATGTTAGACACAACATTCCCAACAGTCTCTGCTAATGATTCTGCTGAGTATGCCTTGTTTGACAAGGCATCTTATCAGAAACATCTAGACGATGCTATCCTGACACAGTGTATAATATTGGCCTCCATGACTGTAGAGTTACATAGGCAACATGAAAATATGGGTCCCAACGAGATGCTAGAACGAAGAGTCTTTATGAATCACAGTCTCAGATAATGGAGTATGAACTGTTGAGAGACCTCTTTAAGTGTAAGCTGAACGAAGGGGGTCCAGTGTCAGTGCATGTTCTGAAGATGATTGGATTAATAGAGAGGTTGGCTACGATTGAAACGAAGCTGCCTGTAAATGTCTCTATCAACCTGATCCTGAATTCGCTTCCTGATTCATTTGAGAATTTCATTGTGAACTCCAACATGAATGGAACCAAGGTGAATATTCCAGAACTTCACAACATGCTAAAAGCTTATGAGGGACATTGCACAGATCCAAGAGAAGACAAAACACTAGGTGCTTCTGGACCTGTTGGACAAGGTATGTTTGTCATTGAAATAAATATGTCTATAAGTAACTCTCACTGCTGGGTATTAGATACCGCATGTGGCTATCACATTTGTAATAATGTGAAGGGTCTGACTAACAGCAGAAAGGTCGAACCATGGGAGGTAGACATGCGCGTTGGAAATGGAACACGAGTGGATGTTGAACGCGTAGGAACCTATAGACTAGATTTACCTTCTGGCTTTTGTTTAGAACTAAATAATTGTTATTTTTTTCCCTCATTGACGAGGAATATTATTTCTATCCCAGTGTTAGACACTGAGGGATTTTCTTCATTCATTGTCAATGGTCGGTATGTACTGTCTTTTAATGGTTTTGTTTGTGGAAGTGCTCCGCTTGTGGTTGGATTATATGTTCTAAACTGTAGTCGTGAAATTTTCAATATGCAAAATAAACGAGCTAAAATAAGTAATTCAAGAAATCTCGCCTACTTATGGCACTGTAGACTTGGTCACATCAATGAATCTAGGATAGCAAGATTAAGGAAATTAGATTACCTATAACCATTTGACTTAGAGTCATATGGTAATTGTGAATCTTGCTTAACAGGAAAGATGACAATCAAATCACTTTCTGGGAAAGGGGTGTGTTCCAAAGAGGTGCTTGAGTTAGTCCATACCGATGTATGTGGGCCATTTTCAACTCAATCTAAATGAGGAATTCTTTATTTCATCACTTTTACATACGATTTCTCAAGGTTTGGGCATGTGTATCTTATGAAACATAAGTCTGAAGCTTTGAAGAAATTCATGGAGTACAAGTCAGAAGTAGATAAGCAACTTGAAACAAGTATTAAAACTCTTCGATCAGATCGAGGAGGTGAATACTTAAGTAAAGAATTGCTAGATTACTTGAAGCTTTATGGAGTTCAATCACAATGGACACCTCCCGGAATGCCACAGATGAATGGTGTTGCTGAGAGGAGAAATCGGACCTTATTAGATATGGTTAAATCTATGATGAGCTTCTCAGCTCTACCAACATACCTATGGGGATATGCATTACAAATCTCAATCTATATTTTGAACAGAGTTCCTTCAAAGTCAGTAGAGAAAACTCCATATGGCGTATGAAACGGCAAGAAGTCAGCACTTAGACACATGCGACCTTGGGGGTGCCCTGCATATGTAAAGAAATTGCTTACGGACAAATTGGAATCTAAAAGTGAGAAGTATTATTTTGTGGGGTATCCTAAGAAAACAAGGGGATACTACTTCTATCTTCATGGCGAACATAAGGTAATTATTTCCAGAAATGCAACTTTCCTTGAAGAAGACTATGTCTACAAGGAACAGAGTTACAACAAGATAGAACTTGAAGAAATTCAAGAAGTACAAAATAATATGGAGTATGAACCCTTGTCAAATGACATAGGCAAGGATTCAGTGGGAGTATTTGATGATGATTGGGTACTTAGAGTACGCCCTTCAGCCAGTGGATATGATGTGAGAGGTAATACATAAATGCAAGACTCTCATACGCAACCAATGGAAGATGACTCAATGGTTGTGCATCATCCTAATCAAAATGATATTCTTGAAAGCTCTCAAGGTGTTGGATTGTCCAACACACAAACACCTTCTCAAAATCAAAATGCAACAAACACTAAAACACAGAACATTCAACTCCGTAGGACCACTAGGACTCATCGACTCATCGTGCACCTGAAAGACTTAACCTCCTTATTGAAACACACAATGTGATAGATATTTCTGATGATGATGAGCCTACTACCTACAGTGAAGCAATGTTAGACATTGATTCACAGAGATGGCATCAAGCCATGAAATCCAAAATGGAACAAATGTACATAAATCAAGTATGGAACTTGGTTGATTTGCCAACAGGGTTAGACACATAGGATGCAAATGGGTCTTCAAGAAGAAGATTGATGCACATGGCAAAGTACAGACTTATAAAGCAAGATTGGTGGCTAAATGTTATAATCAACGGCCTGAGGTCGATTATGATGAAACTTTTTCACCTGTTGCAAATATTAAGTCCATTCGAATTTTACTTGCAATAGCTACATACTATGATTATGATATTTGGCAAATGGATGTTAAAATTGTTTTCCTCAATGGTAATCTAATTGAGGAGGTGTATATGATACAGCAAGAGAGTTTTACATCCAAGACTCAACCCAAAGCAGTATGCAAACTACAGAAGTCCATTTATGGACTTAAGCAAGCCTCAAGGAGTTGGTATATTTGTTTTGACAAAGCATTCAAATCGTTTGAATTTGTTAGAAGCAAAGAAGACCCATGCGTTTATAGTAAACACACATATGAGAGTGTTGTCTTCATTGTCATATATGTAGATGACATATTGATAATGAGAGATAATAAGACTCTCATGCAATCAGTCAAGGAATGGTTATCCAGCACCTTTTTGTGAAGGATTTGGGTGAAGCCTGTTATATTCTTATAATTAGAATCTACAGAGATAGACCTAATAGATTGTTGGGGCTGTCACAGTCCGTATACATAGACAAAGTTCTAAAAATGATTTTCTATGGAGAATTCCAAGAAAGGAAATCTTTCTATAGGTCAAGGCATCAAGTTATCAAAGAAGGATAGTCCTTCTACTGTTGCAGAACTTGAACGCATGAAGAGGATCCCATATGCTTTAGCTATAGGATCAATCATGTATGCAATGACATGTACAAGGCCAGATGTGGCCTATGCACTCAGCATGACTTGCAAATTCCAGCAAAATCCTGGGAAGGAACACTGGAAAGCAGTCAAGAGTATTCTTAAGTATCTTAGACGAACTAAAGAATATTTCTTAGTCTATGGTGGACAAAAAAAGCTAGTAGCTACTGGGTACACTGATGCTAGCTTCAGACAGATATTGATGACTTCAAATCTCAATCTGGATATGCCTTCATTTTTAAATGGCGGAATAGTGAGTTGGAAAGGTTCCAAACAAGCTACAACTGTTGATTTGACAACTGAAGCCAAGTACATTGTTGGATCGAAAGCTGGTAAGGAAGCTGTCGCGATATCTGAGTTCTTAAAAGAACTAAGGATTGTTCTAAGTGCCACTTGTCCAATAACGATTTATTGTGACAACACTGGAGCGATTATGCAAGCTAAGGAACCAAGATCAACGAACAGAAATAAACATGTACCAAGGAAATACCACATACTTAGAGAGATGGTGGAGACTGAAGAATAAAGTTAGACTATGTTCCCACAGATGAAAATTTAGCAGATCCATTTACTAAACCATTAAGCTTAGTCAAGCATAATGGTCATTTCGAAAATATGGGCATTAGATACGTTGGAGATTGGCTCTAGGCCAGGTGGGAGATTGAAAGTATATATGTCCTAGAGACAATCATTTTAGGGACAGATGTACTTGAACACATTCGTATTATTAATGAGATTAATATATTTATGGCATTTGCAATTACTGAATTATTATTTGATTGTTTATATTATTCAGTAATGTACATCCCTTGAGCTTACATTGTCATTGATAGTGTGAGATATTAATGATAGAGTGTAGTTCTTAAAGTATCCTCGACTGATGATCATTGAGAATGCGATATCAATGATATATTTTAAGTCGACATGTGGTCTGCATCACATTCTTAGAGAATGTAGTATGTCTCACTTACTACTAGTAATGATTGCTAGTGATGGACACATGGATACTCTTAGAGGGGTATTGGCATACCCTGTTGATAAACTATTTGTTATACATGTCTAGAGTTTTATCAGCATGTGGGAGATAGAGGTCCTTTGACTTGAGGTCAATACGCACCTGGTTTGTATAGTAATGTACTTTGATCATGTCCTAAGCTTAAATTCCGTATAGGATAAGACATGGCTTGAATTTGGTACATTGCGCTACAGACTAAGATGGTAGTTGAGCCAAGAATAAGATTCATTCCTCGATTAGATATTCGAGAGAACACTCACATTCTCAATGATATTAGGTCGACCAAGTCATTGGCCAATGCAAGAGACATATCTTAGATATGATCTAGTTGTCGACTAATATAGATGAGATAAAGTGATCAAACAATTTGGATAGACACTTGGAAAATCCTAAGTTTGAACGAGTGTGTTGTGAATGAAAGGAATTTATCATCCCACATAGAGGTTGTGTTTACTAGAGTCTTGTAAATGTACTTCACACATTGAGTCCTTCACCGACGCAGTCTAGGAGTTCCGTGTGAACCTTAATTTGATTCAGTGTCGATGTGAGAAGATCTAAAGGGTCACACTAAGTCGATTGTATTTTCGGTCTAAGGGTATATTGAGAGAGTATAAAATATTCGATTTAGAATCGAGGTATTTTAACCAATAATATATTATGGGATAAATTCCATTTGATGGAAATTATTTAATTAAATTAAAATTATATTTTAGATTTAATCAAAATTAAAACGTCTGAGAAAATAAGGAGGCGCCATGGCGATGGGCTTGATTCTGGGCCCAATTCAATTTTGGATCAGGTTTAAAGCCTAATCCAAGTCTGATTTGGTTTTGGTTTTCTCCCTATATATTTAGCACTTAACCTCATAATTTAGGTTAGAGTTTTTAACTACTTAATTCTTATTTTCTGAACTTAGAGTTCAGAGATTAAAATCCTCTCAAACCTCTGTCAAGATTTCCTAGCTTTCTTGAATGATGGATATACCAAAGCAAGGCTTGCACCCGAACTGACAATCGTGTGCGCACCTTTTAGTAGAGACTGCATTAATCATAAACTGTAAGTTTTTCTATGACTTTGCAGATTTCAGTTATTGCATAATCATATCAGACGAGTTTGTTGGGGCAAGTTAACAAAATTTAAACATTTGTTGTGCCTTACTTGTGTGTTTTAGACCCAACAAAACCCTACACTTTTCATCTTACATTACACGTCTATTTCAACAAGCAAGATAAATATTGCTCCCTCCGTCCCATTTCATGTGTATTGGAGGTCAAACAGTTTTTTCTATTTGATTATAATTTGTTCAATTTTTTAAAATATTTTGAGTCTTTATCTATATTGACCGTATCAATCTTTTTATTTTATTAGGAACCGAATTCGAAAGAGACGCAGTAACAAGAGGTCCTGAATCAAATAGAGCAAGCAAATTCGTATTTTGTTCGCTTACAGCTTCATTCCCAGAGTAAGGAGAAAGAAGACAATATTTTTCATGTAATTATTAAAGACATAAATTTTATCTTTTGAGAATTAAAGAATGTAAATTAACTTTATAGTTAAAATTAAAGTTCTAACCCTGAACGCTTCAGATAATGGGACGGGGAAAATATTAAATTATTGAAGATATAATTTAAATAATTATAATTAAGTTATTTCATTTAATAAATTAGTCTTTTAAATGAGATGATTACACACTTAGACCAGAGATATCTTGTATTCAGGAGTGTGCTGAAGATATAATAATTTCACTAAAAATAAGTGTGTTCTTTTCAACATATTAAAATCTTTAATTGAGGTTGACACTTTTTCACTCTTTCATGTACTAGAGAATTTTACTTGAAAAAGAAAATATTTGGTACTAACGAATTTAGCTCTATAACCATGAGTTCCCCCGTGCACGAGGGCGGCACACACTTTAACAATTATGTCAGCTTCAAATACTCTTGAAAAAAATATGCCTAATATCAATAATGTCTTAGCGAAGATCTATCAAATGGATTGAATACATGGTACGGTTACTGAAGCAGAGATATTAGATTGATTAAAAATTATTCAAAAAAGGTTAAAAAAATGCCTTTAACGTATTAAAAATAGTTAAAAAATAATATATCCTTCTTCTATTTATTAGATCAAATTGACCCATTTTCGTACTTATTGAATCAAAATGTCCTTGCCATATCACAAATGTCTCAAAAAAGCTCTCTTTCCACCTATTGGATCAACTTTGTCCCTAACGTTATTTTCAGACATAAAATTATTCATTCATTAACGACATAATTATATGACTTTTAAATAAACACGTGACCTTTATTTATTGGTGCGCATACAATTCTTACCCAACACGTCTATGTCGACCCAACTCAATACAAAATTCATTTTAAATTTACGTAGGTGAAAAATAATTTTATTGGTTAGTTGCCTTAATTTAGATGGGTTTTGTGTTGGGTTGGATCATGGATGGTGAAGAGAAATCCAACATCGCCATTAACGCAGTTGACATGCACGAGGAGAAGAAGTCTGTGACTTATCCTTTTGATGTTTTCAAGACTGAGCCTTCGTTAATATTGCAGAGATGGTGAGAGAACTACAACTTGAAGATAAGGAAATAGAGAGTTACATCAATCTTAGTAATTGACGAACATTCATTATACATTCAAACACCATTGATGAAAGAAAGAAAGTGAGATACAGGGAAGAAGAAGAGGAGGAGACTTCGCAAAGAAGACTCTCTGTGTTTGTACAGTGAAAGTAATAATTGTCCGTATGCCCTAATAAGAAAAGAAGGCATTAAACATAAGGCCTCTGGCCTCTTTGATGGGCTGTCCCTTTTAATGGGCTTCTAACATTACATTGGGCTTCTGCTTCTAATATTACATTGGGCTTCTGACTGGGTCTAATCTTTAACAGCATCCCTCAAGCTGGGTGCTCGAAAATTTCCAGCAAACCTAGCTTGGAACAGAGATGAAGATGTTGTAATCTTGTTAGCCCTTTTGTAAGTATGTCTGCCGGTTGTTCTGTAGTGTTGATATATTCTGTCTCTACCATTCCTTTTCGAATCTTCTCCCTAATGAAGTGAAGATCAATCTCAATGTGTTTGGTCTTTTCGTGGAACACAGGATTTGCTGCCATTTGTATGGCTGATTTACTGTCTGTGTACACAGTTACTGGTTGTTTGATGTCCACACCAATGTCCTTCAGTAAGCCTAGTAGCCAAGTGATTTGTGATAATCGCTAGACTTCTATATTCGCTCAATGAGCTTCTTGAGATTGTGCTTTGTTTCTTAGATTTCCAGGATATGAGCGAATCTCCAAATTTGACTAAATAACCTGTAATGGATTTTCTTGTATGTGGACATGAAGCCCAATCTGCATCACAATAACTAGTTAATGTCTCTTGTTTATTATTAGATAACAACACTCCTTGTCCTGACTTACCTTTTACATACCTTACTATTCTGATTGCAGCATTAAAATGTTACTTCTTTGGGTTTTGTAGGAACTGACTAAGTGTTTGCACACTATAGGCAATATCTGGTCTAGTAAGAGTAAGGTATAACAACTTACCAATTATCCTTTGATATGAGCTGATATCACTCTTTGGATCATCATCGTGATCGCTTTCCTTCATCCTGAACCTGTTTGACTGTTTTCCCTTCATCTGGAACCTGCTTTTCTTTATATTCATCATATTCTTTTGTGGTAAGTTTCATATTAGAGTTAGTGGGTGTGTTAATAGGTTTGGCAGCAGCTAGTCCTAGTTCATAGATGAGTTCCAGGGCATACTTTCTTTGATGCATAATGATCCCCTTGCTGGACCTAGCAAATTCTATTCCTAGAAAATACCTTAGCTCTCCCAGGTCTTTCATCTTAAAAACATTATGCAGTGGCTGCTTAGTCTCCTTTATGAGCCTTATATTGTCCCCTGTAATTAACATGTCATCCACATAAATAAGTATAACTATTATACCTTGATTATTTTGTTTTAGAAACAGTGAATGATCAAACTCAGACTGCCTAAACTGCATCTGAACTAATGCCTCAGTAAGCTTGAAGTTCCATTGTCTTGGTGCTTGCTTGAGCCCATACAAGGACTTAGTTAGTCTACACACTTGTTTTCTGCCCCCCCTGACTAATGAAACCTTGTGGCAAAGTCATATAAATCTCATCAAATAAATCCCCTTGAAGGAAGACATTATAAACATCCATTTGATGAATATACCATCCTCTAGAGGCAGCAATAGAGAGAATAGTTCTTATAGTTACCATCTTTACAACAGGAGGGAAGGTTTCTTGATAATCTATTCCTTCTTGTTGACTATATCCATTTGCAACTAGTCTAGCTTTCAGTCTTTCTACTTCTCCAGTGTCTTTATATTTGATCCTGTAGATCCATTTACAACCTATTGGTTGTTTTCCTTCTGGTAGAGGAACTATTTCCCAAGTGTGGTTTTCTTGTAAGGCATCTATTTCAGCTTTCATAGCATCTACCCACCTAGGATCTTTTGAGGCTTCCATGTAACCTTTAGGTTACATTAGTTGAAAAAGAGCTTAAAAAAGCTTGATATGTAGGTTTTATGTTATCATAAGATATGTAGTTAGCAATAGGGTAGAGTACATTGTTGGCATTTGTTGTAACAAAGTCTTTAAGCCATATAGGAGGTTGTTTGAGTCTGCTAGATCTCCTAATTGGTCTGTCATCTGATTCTATAGCAGGGTGACTAAGAGATTGTCCTTTATCTGAATTTCCTTCTACTAAACCATTCTCAGTGGGATTACTGTCCTCAATAGGTTCCATGTTAGTGATATCTACACATCCTTTTTCTGAATTGTCAGTACTATTCTGTGAGGTTTCTTGGGGTATACTTTGATTATCATTGTTACCTATCAAATTCTGGAAGATAGGAATCTCAGACACATTCTCTTTAAAAGGGTAAACAGTTTCTCTAAATTTAACATCTCTACTAACAATGAGGGTCTTAGATTGCAGATCATAAAGAATGTATCCCTTTTGTGTTTCAGAGTATCCCATCAGAGCACACTTTTTAACCTTAGACTGAAGCTTATCAGTGACAGTTAGATCATTAGCAAAGCATAGACATCCAATAGTTCTTATATGACTTATGGATGGTTTCTTGTGATAAAGACACTCATAGGGTGTAGTATGAGTAATAGAAGAGGGTAGTCTATTGATCAAATATACAGCAGCCTGTACACACAGGCCCCAAAATTTTAATGGAATGTTAGCCTGCATTCTTATTGCCCTGGTAATTTCTAATATATGTCTGTGTTTTCTTTCAGCAACACCATTCTGCTGTGGTGTATATACACAGCTTCTTTGATGGATAATTCCTAAGTTCTGAAATAGGGTGTTACAGATATCATTAACAAACTCTGTCCCATTATCAGTTCTAATTATCTTTACTATTTGACTAAACTGTGTAGATATATATTTAAGAAACTAATTAATTACCACACATACCTCAGATTTAAGTCTAAGCAGGTATATCCAAGTCATTCTAGTGTGATCATCTACAATAGTGAGAAAAAATCTCTTCCCATTATGTGTTTCAACCTTATAGGGACCCCATACATCCATGTGAACAATGTCAAAAGCTTTATTACTGTAAGTAGTACTATTTGGAAAAGGTAGTCTACACTGTTTTGCACAAGGGCACACATTACATGTTTTTATTGCCTTAGCTATTTCATCATTACTAGCACTGATCAGTTTACTAAGTACCTTACTAGAAGTGTGGCTGACCTTACATGCCACAGTTAATATCTTCTACATCATCGTCCTCTTGCTAGCTTGTACATTTAAAACTGTCTTCCTTGAGTCCTGTACATTATTATCATGACTAACTAATATATAGAGTCCATCCTGGAGTCTACCAATCTCCTTCACCTTCCCACTGTAGAGATCCTGAAATAGACAAAAATCAGGGTAGAAGACAGCTGCACATTTCAGCTCTTTTGTTAGTTGAGAAACAGACAGTAGATTATATTTGAACTGAGGTAGGAAGAAAACATTTTCCAGTGTACTCCTGTTAGAAATCGATACGATGTGAGTAACTTGGGCTGATTGGCCATTTGGTAAGAACACCTTCTTTGGTATGACTGAATCATTTCTTTCAGTAATTTTATCTAACATGTTTAGATCATATACCATATGATTTGTAGCACCTGTATCTATTATCCATTTTTTGATTATATTGAAGACATGTAAGGCTTTGAGTTCTGATATACCTGCTAAATTTGCAGATGATTGAATACCTTGAGAGTTCTGAGATGCTCCTGTCTGTATCTGGTTATTGTTCAGCAATTTTACTATCTGCTCATACTGATTCTGAGAAAATTTTGGTGCTCCTTCAACTTGCCAGTTGGTTTTAGTGTCTTCAGAGGAGGGATCTGGACCTCTGTTGTGAGCATTGTGAGCAGCATATTCCTTTCTCTTTGATTTAAAACCAGGAGGGTATCCAACTAGTCTATAGCAGAACTCCTTTGTGTGACCTCTCATCTTGCATTCTTCACAGAATAGATTGGTATTCCTTCTTGACCTCTGGTTTCCTGCTGTTCCAGTCTTAGAATACATAGCAGTAGGAGGATTCAACCTTTCACTGTGTCCACCACTGGTTGGACCAGCTCCAAGAAGACCTGCAGACTTAGCACTAATTCCTTTCTGATTTTCATCACTTACTATCATGGAGTAAGCTTTATTGACTGTTGGAAGAGGTGACATGAGCAGAATTTGACTCCTAGCCTGCATGTAACTTTCATTCAAGCCCATGAGAAATTGATAAAGCTTCTGTCTCTGCAGATAGTCTGTAAACTCTCTGGATGTAGGGCATGCACAATTAGGTGGTGGCACAATGGCTTGAAATTCCACCCATAGATTTTTTAGCTTAGTGTAATATTCTGCAACACTAGCATTACCTTGTGATAAGGTGGCAATTTCCCTATGTAGGTCATAGGTTCTTGATTCATCCACTTTGTCAAATCTTTCCTTTAAATCTTCCCATACCTCATATGTTGTTTCTGCATTTAGAACTCCACACAACAAGCTACTAGACACAGCATTCATTAGCCATGCCTGTACAACAGCATTAACTCTATCCCACTGATCCCACCATTCCATCCCATATTGATTCTTTGTACAGTTTCCATTTACAAAGCCTAGTTTGTTTCTTCCAAGCAGAGCAATCTTCATAGACTTGCTCCAAACAGTATAGTTTTCAGAGCCCAGTAATTGAAAGGATATTAAAGAGACTCCACTGACATCCGACGCTTGTAAGAAAAGAGGATGGTTATGGTCAAGTAAAGTGGTGGTTGGGGTGATACCAGCAGTTTCTCTAGGTATAGGAGGTATGAAGTTTTTTGAGGATTGGGGAACATCTGTAACAAACCCAGGGGTATCAGTCCTTTCTTTGAATGAACTACTTTCAATGGGTAGATCTGTTCCCATTTTTTCAATCGATTAAAACTAACTACCAATCACACCAATTTTATCAAGATTTAAACAAGATTATTGGGAACAACAACACAATATCATAGATTTAAACTCCACAATAGACAGTAGAAATATCAATTTTTCAAGATACCACAGGATACCTCAGGATGGTTTACGCAGATTTTGTATTTACTTTAACCGATTCATGCACCAGTAGATAAGGGTGACCCGCTCTGATACCATGAAGAGAAATCCAACATCGCCATTAACGTAGTTGACATGCACGAGGAGAAGAAGTCCGTGACTTATCCTTTCGATGTTTTCAAGACTGAGCCTTCGTTAATATTGCAGAGATGGTGAGAGAACTACAACTTGAAGATAAGGAAATAGAGAGTTACATCAATCTTAGTAATTGACGAACATTCATTATACATTCAAACATCATTGATGAAAGAAAGAAAGTGAGATACAGGGAAGAAGAAGAGGAGGAGACTTCGCAGAGAAGACTCTCTGTGTTTGTACAGTGAAAGTAATAACTGTCCGTATGCCCTAATAAGAAAAGGAGGCATTAAACATAAGGCCTCTTTGATGGACTGACCCTTTTAATGGGCTTCTAACATTACATTGAGCTTCTGCTTCTAATATTACATTGGGCTTCTGACTGGGTCTAATCTTTAACAGATGGGTCGGGTCCATTTGGGTTGGATCAATTTTTATGTGGATCAATAAATAAAGGTCACATGTTTAAATAAAATTTAATTAAATGTCATGTAATTGTGCCTTTAATGGAGAAATATTTTAAGCCTGAAATTAACTTTAAGTGAAAATTTGATTCCATAGGTGGAATAGTGACAGTTTTGAGTCATTTTTAATAAGTCAAGGACTTTTTTTAAACCAATAAATGAGGATATTTAAGCCATTTCTAATAAGTTAAGGGTATTTTGAACCTTTTTATAAATACACTATTAATTAATGTGTATCTCCAAAAGTTAAAAAATAATTTCAAATAAAAGTATATATGAATTATTCTGAATGAGTTCAACAGTTTAATACCTCTTATTAAATTTGGTTTTAGACCACAAATTCTATTAAGCTGCTCCTGACGTGTTGAAGATATAATTTAAGTAAATATGGCTCGGCTTTACTGAAGAAGAAGGGGCGAAGTCTCAACTACCAGACTAAGTAGCATTCTTTAGTATTTAAAAACTTTTAAATGAGATTGTCACGTGATTCGACATTATGTCATATTCAAATAGTCCTGGAAAAAAAATGTTTTATTACGTAGTGCTTTGAAGTAATTTTTTCAGACTTATCTTACGCAGTTCTATATTTTTAGAATATCAAGCAAAAGGCTTTTTGGCACCTGTGATCATCACAACAAACAGAAAATGAAACAAAAATAAAGATCAGTTTAACGATGGCATTGTAAGTGAATCTTAAAGAGCCTATAAAGATAAAAGATTTCCTGATCCTGTACCTAATGGAAAATGTTCTTCTGATTGGCAAAATTGTGGACTGGAACAAAGAAACTAAAAAAATTTGTACTATGCCTCATGTTTTTACCAAACTACCCTTTTCCATAACCTTTATCGATGTCGTGACTCGCGGGGAGAGGTGGCACGCGTCCCGTGGTGAACTCGTCTGGGGTTCGGAGAGAAAATCTTAAAGGTTAGAAGTCTCTTAAGTTTTGAAGTGGGAAGAGTTAACTTTCAACCAAGCTTGTCGAATTCTGAGTTCCGTCATAAATTGTTAAATCCGGAACATCATTGTATGACGTAGTCGAGTATTTTTTCGCTTCCCGAGGCTATTGGATATGGGTTAAGTCCTTGAGCCACTTTTCTTTATGTAGCAGGGAAAGGAGCTGAAAGCCACTCTCCCGTTAAGGAGAGGCGTGAAAGCCACTTGCTTGACTATAAGCAAGGAAAGGAGCGAAGCAACTTGACCGCAGGGAAAGGAGCGAAGCAACTTGACCGCAGGGAAAGGAGCGAAGCAACTTGACCGCAGGGAAAGGAGCGAAGCAACTCTTAAGACTATAAGGAAAGAGAGGAGCGAAGATACCATAACAAAATCTTTCCACTATATCTCAGGAGTAGTCAAAGGAAGTACGACGGGTCATCCTTGTTTTTACTACATGTGTATTTTGGAATAATTTGGGGACGATTAATGGGTAAAGCACGTCGTAACGATGTCGGATTGGTATTTCGAGTTTGCGAATAAGTACAACAAATTATTTATACTCAGGTAGCATATTTGATTTATATCTGGGAGGCCTCGGATGAATTTTGAGTGTCGGGTCGGGATCTTCTTGGAGTAGGAATTTGCAGGTCTAGACGTAATTGTTAAACATTGGACCCCGCTGTCTAAAGAGACCAACACGCCTGGGAGTAAATATTTGTATATTAGGTAGATTTACATAATAGTCTTGTACCATAATTAGACTTGTAATATTACCATAAGTAAATAGGTATTCTTCATATAGAATAGGGATTCCTAAGTAGAATAGGAAGAGGATCTTCCTCCTTGTAACTTGTATATATATGTCTTTTATTAATAAAAATAATCAAGAGATTATTTCTTTCATGGTATCAAGAGTCTAGGTTCTCTTTACCCTGCTTCCGCTCATCCAAATTCTTCTCTAAATTCTCAATTTTTTTCTCCCAAAAACTGAGACATCCTCTCTTCTTTATCCCAAATTCCCTTCTCCGAATCTTGATGTTCTATTCTCTATGGCTGATAAGAACAATTTTCATTCTGCCCTCTCAGTTTCTAACATCAAGAACGTCATCCCTATTGTTCTTGACCGAGAAAACATCCAATATGGAACGTGGGCGGAATTGTTTAAGATTCATGTTTTGACACATAAAGTTCTCCACCACATCATTCCTCCAACTCCTCCAAAAGAGGGTGATAAGGAGGCTACGTCTACGACGGTTGTGCCCACTAAAGAAGAAGATCCAGAATTATGGGTCATGCTTGATGTCAAGGTTCTCCAGTGGATTTATGTCACTATCTCCTTGGATCTTTTACAGACGATTATGGAACCTAACTCCACAGATATGGAAGCATGGGATCGATTGCGAGACATATTCCAAGATAACAGTCATTCTCGAATTGTTATTCTTGAGCAGGATTTTTCTCAGGTTTCTATGGCGAATTTTCCAAACGTGTCTTCGTATTGCAAACGCCTGAAGGACTTGGCAGACCAACTCAGCAACGTGGGTTCTCCGGTTTCTAGTAGTCGTCTAGTTCTTCAGATGGTTGCAAGCCTGTCATAGGCCTATAGCGGTGTTGCTTCGGTTATTCAGCAGAGTAACCTCCTGCCAGGATTTTATCAAACCCGTTCTATGCTTACTTTGAAAGAAGCTGGATTGGCTATGAAAGTGGCAATTGGGGCCAACCCTGTCGTCATGATGACTTCTTCCAATTTTGATCCTTCAAATAAAGCCAACGTGACCCAAAATCCCAACAATGGGGGTGGTAAGAAGGGCCAAAATCAGAAAAATAATGGCAAAAATCATGGCGGCAACAATGGAGGCAACCGTCAGCAACATCAGTTCTGGAACCCACAGGGGCCTCCTGGACAGTGGTTGTGGGTCCCAACAGCTCACAGCACCGCGGCTCAGCCTTACAGCGCCGCGGCGCCCCAGTATCAGCCGTCGCAAGCGCCGTGGAACGTCTTTCCAGGTCAGAATCCAGGTTTCAGACCAGCATATGAGCAGTCCAGTATACTTGGACCTCGCCCCCATTAGGCCCACCACGTCGTGGCCCCCACTCAGACCGACATTAAAGCAGCGATGCACACGCTTGGGATGACTCAGTCAGACCCTAATTGGTACATGAACACCGGCGCCACTACCCACATGACATCCGACCAAGGTACTCTCTCGTCTTATTCCAATTTGAGCACTAATCGTGGTATAACTGTTAGTAATAGCAATTCTGTTCCAATTAAGGGTTATGGTCATAAAACTTTGTCCCCTCCTCATCCACCACTTATCCTGAAACATACTCTCCATGCCCCAAAATTGATTAAAAATTGGGTGTCTGTCCGTAAGTTCACCACTGATAATTGGGTTTCTATTAATTTTGAACCATTTGGGTTTTCTGTGAAGGATTTCAAGACGCGAAGTCATCTCATGAGGTGTAACAGTACAGGGGATCTTTATCCAATCACTCCGCGTCTCAACATCTCGCGTCAAGCTATGCCATCCATTTTAACAGCCCTTGCTCCTTCCTTGTGGCATGCTCGTCTAGGTCATTCGGGGTCGTCTATTTTATCTTCTTTAGATAGACATAAGTTTATTTCTTGTAAGGGTACGTGTAGTACTCCACTTTGTCAATCCTGTGCTTTGGGAAAAAGTATTAAATTACCATTTGTAGCTTCAAATTCTAATACTTTAATTCCATTTGAAATTATTCATAGTGATTTGTGAACATCTCCGGTTCTCAGTTTTATGGGTCATCGTTATTATGTTTTATTCTTAGATGACTATTCTAAATATTTATGGACGTTTTCAATTGAGAAAAAGTCTCAAGTGTTTTCCATCTTCATCAAATTTAGAGCTTTTACAAGAACGCAATTCGAACGGAAAATAAAAAACATTCAATGTGATAATGACAAAGAATATGATAATGGGGAATTTAGGGAGTTCTGTGCTCAAAATGTGATAAATTTTTATTTTTCTTGTCCTCATACATCTTCAAAAAATGGAAAAGCTGAGCGAAAAATTCGTACCATTAATAATAGTTTCCGCATTTTATTGGTTCATTCTTCCGTTCCTCCATTATTTTGGCATCATGCACTACAAATGACTACCGATCTACTAAATATTCTTCCCTCTAATGGTTTGACATATTCATCCCCTCTAAAAGTGTTATACAATAAGACTCTGTCATACACTCATCTTAGGGTCTTCGGATGCTTATGTTATTCACTGTTTCTATCCACTACAATCAACAAACTTCAGGAACGTTCTACTCCTTGTGTATTTTTGGGTTTTCCGTCAAATCACCGTGGTTATAAATGTTTTAATTTATCCTCTAAACGAATCATCATTAGTCGTCGTGTTCTCTTTGATGAATCCCAATTTCCCTTTTCTAAAGTAGAAAAACTGTGCCTAGTTCTTATAATTTTTTGGATGATGTTATTTCCCCTTATGTTCTCCGTCATTTTTCAGGTTTGCCAGAAAATATGTTCCACCCGTCATCAGCGTCGCGACCCTGCATTGAGGTGTCGCGGCGCCAAAACTCCTGCGAGCCTTGAAGTTCTTCTGGCGCCGCGGCGCCAGTCCCCAGCGTCGCGACCCCGTCGACAGAAAATTCGAAAATTTCTCACACTTCCCAAAATTCACCCAATCCAGCCCAGAGTCTTGGTTCAGTCACTCGTAGTCAACAGGGTATTTTTAAACCAAAGAGACATTTTAATTTGAATTCTAATGTTCTTAAATCTCTCTTACCCCGTAATCCTATTTCTGCCTTAAATGACCCTAATTGGAAAATTGTCATGACCGAGGAATATAATGCTCTTATTGATAATAAGATGTGAGAGTTGGTACCCCGTCTTTCTGGTGTTAATATTATTTGATCTATGTGGATTTTTGTTCATAAGAAAAATTCTGATGGTTCATTTACAAGACATAAGGCTAGACTTGTAGGTGATGGTAAGACTCAGCAGGTTGGTGTGGATTGTGGTGAGACATTTAGCCCGGTGGTCAAGTATCGAGGGGTAGCCAATGTGGTTTCCGAGTCATGTTGGTTAGGAAATCTACTTTAGAGCTTCACTGTCCTATTGAGAAGGCTACCATGGTATATTGTGATAATATAAGTGTCATCTACCTTTCTGGTAATCCTGTTCAACACCAGCGGACTAAACACATAGAGATGGATATTCACTTTGTTAGAGAGAAGGTAGCTAAATGACAAGTACGCGTCTGTCATGTCCCTTCCATATATCAAATTGCAGACATCTTTATAAATCTTTACAAATGGTCTTCCCTCGGTCATTTTTGAAGATTTTAGAGCGATCTCGTCTGAAGACCGCATGTATATTGCGGGGGTGTGTTAAACAGTGGACCCCACTGTCCAAAGAGACTCACACGGCTGGGAGTAAATATTTGTATATTAGGTAGATTTACATAATAGTCTTGTACCATAATTAGACTTGTAATATTACCATAAGTAAATATGTATTCTTCATATAAAATAGGAATTCTTAAGTAGAATATGAAGAGGATATTCCTCATTGTAACTTGTATATATATGTCTTTCATTAATAAGAATAATCAAGGGATTATTTCTTTCTGTAATCGCCCCTGCATGAACATCACTGCACTTGCAGAGCCGCTTCTACAAAGGTTGGTCCGAAGATGCGAGTGTCAGGGGAATGAGACTAGGTCCGTTTCGCCGGGTACAGTGCGCAGGTGTGTGGCCACACCTGCGAAATGTATTCCTCCTCCATGTCAATTGGACGAATCCTGCGGACATTCTTTCTCAGATGTGGGACCGCTTCTGCGGAGGATGGTTCACAGAAGCGTGAACCACTGAAGGCAGTGCCTTCTTTTAAAACCTTCTTTCTCACTTCGAATCCTATCATTTGACAAGAACATTTTGGGAGATAGGAAGCTCATTATGGACATTCTAATGGGTTCATAAATCATCATACTTTGGGTAACTTCTAAATCCATTATTAAGTCTTGATTAGTTGTCCTTCTTTTCTTAAAAAGCTATTTTTTGTTGATGGGTAGATTTTTACTCAAGTTCTCAAAATGGTATTTAATGAAATTAGATGTCAAGTTATGAACTTTTATGATTGATTCTTAGGATTTAAATGTTGTAATCCTAGGGGAAGTTTATAATGGGTTTAAATCTCTGGTCTTAATTCATGTCCTTGTTATGAAATTTAGAATTCTTCCAAAATTGGAGATTTTGTTAAATAGTGCAATTAAGGGTCTAATCTTGATTAATGTTCTATAAAACTTAAGGATATGACTATTTGGACGTTGGGAAGCGTATTTTCAAACTAAAGTTCCAATTTTCTCCTTATGGGTCTGGTGTCTTTTGGGGTCGGGTATTCAAATCCCTTGAAAGGACTTATGTTTATGGTTGTGTTTAGATTTATGTGTTAACACAGAACCTATACATTTAGACTACGACCGTCCGGTAACACTTCGGAAGGACAAGCGTTGGCGCGAGAGTTTGTGGTACCCGTTCGGTAATGAGATAGGCTACAGTTTACTCTTTTAGACTACGATAGATTCATGTAATATTTATAACTATTGAGGGGTATTGGGCGTGATGGGGGTCCCACCTTAGATGACTATTATGAGAACTTGGGTGGTACTTATGTATTGTGCTTGAGGTGATCTGACTTAGGTTGGTTTAGTCAGATGTTATGTGGGTTTGTCGCCATATTTGCTCTTAATTGTGACTATTGCCTGAATTTGCCTCAACACTCTATGCCTCTTAATATGTTGTTAGATTACATGGAATTATTGTGATACATATGATATTAACGCACTTGCTTATTCATTTCTTGAAACATGTCTATTGTTACAATTCACTTTTACGCGGAGGCATAAAAGCTACTAAGAGGTTGTGATGGTGCTTTAAGTCGGATAATTTATTTTAGAGTCGCCACCTAATTTATAGCTAAATTAGGAAAATCAATTTGGAAGTGTTTATTCAAAAATGTTGAAAATCCTATCTAAACCAAAGTCAAGGTAAGGGTTTTGATGATCCCCCGGGGGAGGTGTTAGACACCCTGGTATTAAAGATTCGTATAATATGGTTGACCTTCGGGTTCTATAACATGCTTAAATGATTTGAATTGCTTTAAAGTGTTTAAAAACCCTCAAAATCCTTGTCATTGACTTATTCAAAACTCAAAAGGTTTTTGAAAACAAATGAGTTTAAACTTCCGCCAAAGTGGTTTTCACATGGGTAATTTTAGTCAGCTTCTTTTTCGAACTAAGAACATCCAAGAATTAACTTGAGTAAAACTCTACTATTTAGTCCAATAAATTGTCCAATATCACTTGCATCTTTCTTGAAAATCTTTTCAAAGTTGAAAATGAGTGTAATTCATTTGCAATGAAGTTTTTGAGTTTTTTCAAAGAAGTAAAAATCAATTTTTTTTCTTTTTATTCATGATATATCCCCACGGGTCAATTCATATTCCATAATCACTCAAAACCCCAACCTTAACTTAGTCCAAGATGGATGCTTTTGGGTCTCAAAAATCATTTAAGGGTTGGCTTGGCCTACAAAAATTAACTTTTTTGAAAAAAAGTTTCAATTTAATCCCAATTCAGCCCAATATTCAGTCCGTTTTGTCATTTTATGAAGCCAGGCCCAATCTCGGGTCCACTTAGCATTTTTTCCAAGTTGAAAACTATCCAGTTAAGTTCCTCAGTCATAACAACCAATTAAAAGTGTCCAATTGGTTTTCTTTCACAGTCCAAACAGTCTCTTTTTCCAATTTTTGAAATCCATTTTCTATTTCCAGATTTTTAACATACAAAAATAGTTCATTTTTCTTTAAAATCAGAATTTAATCAAAACTTGAAAATTCATTTGTGGCGATCCTAACTAAGTGATGTATGTATCTTTTGCCTATCATAGGTTCGTAACTACAAAGGTTCCAATTATATAAAGTATGTTTTTATTACAAATATATATATATATATATAAGAAATTGAAAGATAATTGAGTTTAGGTTGGTGGGCCTACCTAAGCCTAAGTTCGTAACTACAAAGGTTCCAATTATAACAATCTTGTTTTATCAATTAGCTAAGTATGTTCATGGCTATAGAGTAAGTGATGAGGATGTGGCTTATCCTAACTTCGAACAGTTATATTAGACCTTAGTCATAATCAAGTAAGCTTTGAACATTACATCATATTTTGGAACAAACAACAACTAAGGTTAGTCAAGAAGAAACAAGACTTGAACCTAAAACTTTTGTGACACAAGGATCCAAGTCATATTTAGTTTATATGAATTTTGTTCTAGCACCAGAAGTAACATAAAGAGGAATAACTCGTATTTTAAACCACACAAAGTTTATATTTAACAGATAAGAACACCATGAGTATACATATACATCATGCTTAACTAGAAGACAGAAAAGAAATAGGAGAGCACGGAAAGCAAGAGAAAACTTGACTGAAGAACTACTTGAATTCCATCTTTCATGATATGACTTAGTCACACGACACTTCAAACAAATACATACACACTCATCCTACAAAGTTTGTCATCTTCAGGTAAAGACAAATTATATACAAAATGAAAGTAGGCATGTTGTTGAGATGCACATGGTGCTATCAGTTTTATCATAAATAGAGTACATACAAGATACTTAGATGCCCATTCTAATTCTCCACATGTTTTCAACACGAAGACCTAAGATCAAATACCCATGAACAGATGCATACATACATATTAACAGTTATTCTATATTCTTCTTACAGTGCATTGTACATCTTAATTTATCTAGATGTAAGTAGATACAACCATAGAAATAGATAAGCAATGCAAATTTTGGACATTAACTAACATAAATTAACTAAGAGATAACAAAGACCACAAGACAAGTAGGCATTATGACTTAATTAATCTTCATATTACCTAAACAACTTCATTCTAGCACATTACCAAACAAGTCTAAACTGGTTTGTTTAATCACCCAATTAGCTAATCATATTTAGTCTAAGAAATTCTCAACCATAACATTCCCAGTCAACATGAAGAGGCTGAACATGTTATATATTTAGCTCATTTTTATCCTAACTGATTTTGATTGATCTAATAGGCATGATATGTCAATAGATTAGCTAAACATGGCTCTTTGGGATTGATTAATGCTAACATAACTTCTAAAAATTCATAATAATCAAATAACTCAACTTACACACATAATACACTATGATATGCTACATTAGGCTATCATATGATTCTTAAACGAATACCAAGTTTTAAACAACTCGCGATGACCACTAATCACTCTAGATAACATCCATATGTAGGGGTGTACATTTTTAGACCGGAATCGGATCGGAATGGACCGAACCCCGGACCCGGTCCTTCATTATATAAGATTCTGATTTTCCGGTCTCGTCCGGGTAAAAACCGGAATGATACGGTCAGGACCGGAATGGACCAGTTCCATATTATTATTATTATTATATATATATATATATATATATATATATATATTTTAAATTCTAGGTAATGTTAATTTTTATAACTCTTCTAATTAGATGTAGAAGAAAATTTGAAAGATTTGGAGGAAATTGAGAAAGGTAATGTTATTTTTATAACTCTTCTAATTATTTTTTAAAACTTATAATTTCTAATGTTTGACATTATTTATCTATCTTTTTTCTTTATGACTACATGTGCAATATGATGATATGGATGATGAGGTCATTTTTGTGGACTCGTTGGTGTGATTTAATGGCAAGTGGAGCATGAAGATTGTCAAGTTTTATTTGAGAATGTCATGTCAACTTGATTACAAAATAATATAGAGTTTCGGTGCAACTCACACCCACCTGCTGTATGATGTTGAATCTGAAAGATTGGTGTCGTGTACCTATTCAAATAAAATATATTAAAGGATAAGAAAAAAAACAAACATATTTAATGAGATTGATAAACGAACACAATATTAAAAATTTACAAATAAAAATAAATTAAAAATTACATTTAAAAAAAATAGGTCCAACCGGTCCAAAACCGGATCGGAATAATTCAGATCCGGTCCTCGGTCCAGAAAAAATGAAGATTCCGGTTTCAGTCCGGTTCAGTCCAATTTTGGACCGATGTACACCCCTACCCATATGCATACTTAGGCCAAACAGTCATGTTTTCCATATTAACAGGTTTTTAAACTACTCCTTAATCATATATATGTTACATTTCCTTGAACTAAACTTATAATCATGCTTTTAACTAAACTAGAAGGTCATCTAGTACATATAAATAGTGGAAATGACTAACTAAAATACTAATAATCATATGAACAACCATAACACTTCGTAAATAAGATATAACACACTATGATGCCATATATTAGCTAAAATTAACAAAATTATCTAAAACAAAATAAAAGTATTAAGGATTACCTCTTGTACTAGCAGCCGAATCGAATTTGGGGCTTGAATCTTCAACTCCTCCACTCGATTGCACCCACATATACAAAAGGGAAGGTTTTAAAATTGAGAGACCTAAATTTACACTAAGGGTTCCACCAAAGGGCTTGAAACCCAAATCAATCAAAATAGATTCGTAATATTAGAGATTAGGTTAAACTCATCAATAAACAAGTTTCAAACTCAATATCGCCGACCGACCATGAACAATGAGAGGGTGGGTCTCAATTTATAGAGACCTTTGAGCCCTAGGTTTTCAGATTGGATCGATGTGAGAGAACAAAATTGGGGGGAAATTCCCTCCAATAAGTTCTAAACCAAACGAATCATCTTTTGAAAAAGAATAAAAAAATGGGGAGGGTGTGGGGAGAAATGACAAGAAGATATTGGAACATAAATTTGGAAGAGATGATAGAGGCAGGAGTTTATTTTGTTCATGGTAAAGTTTGAAATCAAATTAGAAAAAAGCTCATAAAATCGTAACAGAAAAAGCAAGAGAGAGGGAAACCTCACCATGGTAGGAAGGTGGTGGTTCTGTGGTAGTCCTGCGAGATAAGGACAAGAGCAATTAATGATTTTTCCTATAACGATCGGGAAAATGACTGGACCGAGATAACATACAGACACATCATTGTAATTTTTGGCAAGATCAATGTGACAGAGCGCCGTTAGGGTTTTTCCCTACTTAAATCGCTGCAAATGAGACAAGAGTTAAGAGTGTACCACCTCGTACCTCTAAATTAAGCCATGATCATGATCCAAGAGTTTAGGAAATCAAGATGGGGAGTTGAAGTTGAAAAACCAGGTTCAGTTTTTCAGACCAATTTAACACCCAGATATATGGACTGTAAAACATGTTACAGACCGTCGAAATGAACCTTTAATTTTATTTTCAAAATTGACAAAACATTGTAATTTTTACGGACCGTATAAGATTATACATCCTTTCTTTTTTTACCATAACATTCCTTTCAGCTTTTAGAGATAACTGTAAATTGGCATTCAGGTAACAATCTATTTATACGAACCGTATAAAATTTAATGGTCCAGACTCGGACCATAAAAAGTTTGACGGATCATCGAATGCAATCATATTTTCTCAGACGCAGGAAATAATGTAAATACGTAATTTAGTTCAAATATATTTCCCCTACATCAAGGTAAGTACTTTTCATGTATTTCCATATGATTCTAATAAAATATAATCAATTCCTAAGCGAAATTCATTGTTTTTAACCTAGAGTTTTCAAGAAAACCCAACTCAGGAATTAAAGTTCAAGCTTTGGGATTATTCTTCCAAGTTCAATTTTATTATCAGTTTTGGAAAGATTAAGGTATGTAGAGCGTCTATCCACGTGTAGGAATATCATTGTTCTTCTCCATGCCACGGTTATCCATGAAACCATGAATTTTCATAACCTAGGATTTTACTCAAGTTCATGATGACCCTATATATATGTACAATTATATTTCATGTTATATCTTGTCTTCGTTAATTTTATTCATGATATGTCATTATGACTGTCATGAACCTGTCCATAATTCATGAACGCATGCTTTGAATATCATGAGTTCTTAAACACAAGTTATAATCATTATTACTCAATTCAATGAAGTTATACATATTTTCATGTTTTACACAAGCTATATTGTATATTTATTTACATGCTAACTTACAATCACAAATCATACTCACAAGTTATATTTATGAAATTGATAGGCTTACAAGCTAACTATTTTCATGTTCATGTTTTGGGAGTTGCACAGATTACCGAGAAGGCTCAGACAACTTAAAACTAAGTTTGCCAGCGTAGGATAAGGACCACTCTGCCTAGAGGATGATACCTTCATAATACCCCTTGTAGGATTATTGGATCCATCATGTTCGTATTCATGTCTTGTATCCTGGTAAGGTACGATATGACTTAACTGATTGGCCAGAGATCATACACCATATTCACGCGTGGTTGTTACATATCAGTTATACTAATGCTCTCCTCATAGATATGCAGACATACCGTTTTATAGATTTTATACATGTGATTATACTCATGTAAGATCATATCCATGTTCATATTCAATTTTAGTTTCATGTTCCTATTATATTATGTGTCTACTTATTCTTTCAATTACTTTACATACGATACAATTCAAATATTTTAACGTCCCTTTAAGTGCAGGTACTAATTTTTAAGACGATGGATCTTCTTGTTAGGATTTTCCTCAGTATCAACTATTGGTGAGCCTCATTTCATTCGAAGTGTTAGTCATTTATTTTACATGTCATGTTTTATAGTAGAGGTATGTCAGGGCCATGTCCTGACAAATAGGTTTGTAGTCAGACTCACGTTTAATAGGTTTCAGGCTAGACTAGTTATCTTATCATGTCAGTATTACTTTCAGACTTATTATGTTTTATGAGATGATTTTTGCTATTATATTTTCAGACTATTTTCAGTATTTATGTTTTCCATATTTTAAATCATTGCATGCTTTTGATGCCTATGTTGATTCAGCAAGCCATGTGGTTCGCTCATTTAACACAGTTAGGTACCGAGTGTTGTGTTTTACCCAGGCCATGGTTTGAGGTATTACAAAATTTGATATCATAGCCTAAGTTCAAATGTCTTAGGGAGTCTATGAAACTGTGTCCAGTATGGTCTCTTTTATATGTGTGAGGTGCCCACACATGTAAATAGTTGACCATCAAGACATCTACGATTGTCTCACTTCTTTCATACTATAGATTGTGCAGTTAGAGCTATAACTCTAGGATATCTTTCTAATTCATGCGTATTACGTATTTCAGAAAACGTCTGCAAAAAGAAAGTACACCAAGAGGACTTCAACAACTAGTCAGAGAGCTACTGATAATGCTGCTCAAGAGGAGGACACTCAGGCTCATAAAACCATCGCAGGAACAATACCCCCACTTGAGACTAGAAGGCCTACAGATGTTCGTACTTCAGTTCAGCTGCCCAGTTCCACTGACCTTGATGTTAAGGGAGCTATCCAGCTGCTCACCTAGATTGTGGAAGCACAAGACCAAGATTATGGAATGACTGCAAGTACAAGGGCTAGTGGAGAGTCATCCAGTTTTAGGACTGGAGAGTTTCTATGTATGGACCCTTAGGTGTTCATGGGGTCTAGTAAGACAAATGATCCACAAAATTTTATTGACGGGCTTCAAAAGGTCTTTCGTGTTATGCATGCTACTGAGTTAGATGCAGTAGAGTTGGAGGTTTATCAATTGTAGGATGCTATTAATATCTCTATGAATTATGGGAATAGTCTCGAGGGGAAGATGCGTCTCCTGCAACTTGGAATGAGTTTGTTGATGCCTTCTTTGAACACTTCATGCCAATGGAGGTTAGAAAGGCAAAGGCCATAGAATTTGAGAAGCTCAAGCAGAATGGTAGGAGTGTGCATGTACTATCTTCATTTTATTTATTTAGCAAAGTTTGCCCCACATATGGTTTCAGACATGAGGGCCAGAATTAGGCATTTTATGTATGGTCTTGATCCCAAGTTATTTGATGCCGTGAATAATTGATGCTCAGAATAGGAAAATGACTATTACTAATATGGTTGATTTTGTTCAAGGTAATGAGATCATAATAAATGAGGAGGAAACATTATATAAAGAGAAAGAAATGGAGTTGAATAAAAGAGATAAGCCTTCAGGTCACTTCAGTCATGGGGAAGGTGGAGGCAGACAATTCTTCAAAAATAGGTCAACAGGACCCCCTCCATATTCAGCCAGTGCCCCAGCCCCAAAGTTTAGGAAGGATCAGAAGAGAAAAAACTTTAGAGCATCAGGCTCCCAGTCACAAGCCAATGTGGGTCAAAGTACCTTCAACAATCCATTTTGTGGTAAGTGTGGTAAGAGGCACTCGGGGTGTGTCGCTTGGGTATGGATGTATGTTATGGGTGCAGTCAGCGAGGTCACTTTCAGAAAGATTGCCCATCAGCAAGGTAGGGGTACATGAGGTAATGTAGCTCAATCTATAAATTCAGCAGTTCCTCGAAATTTTCAAGCCTAATCAGGGCGTGGTCTTGCTAAATCTAGTAACGCAGACAGAGGTCCAAACCGCTTATATGAACAATCAAGTCATCAGGATACAAAGGCTTATGCAGATGTGGTCACAGGTATAATAACTGTTTTCACTTTTGATGTTAATGCCCTTATGGATCTTGGATCCAATCTATCTTATCTAACCTCATTTATTGATAAGAAATTTGGGATAAAACAAAAAAAGTTGCATAAACCCTTTGAAATATCACTCCAGTTGGTGAGTCAATTAGAGTTCCAGTTAAATTCTATCACCGCATTATGGGAGGACACCCTACTTAAAAGAAAAAAAAAGTAACATTAGGTAAGTCTTATGGTTTCTATTCATCTTTTGACCAGGCGTTTGGACACAAATTTGGTTTAGACATAAAAAGAGAAGTTAAATTCTTATTTGATTATGTATATCACTTGAAAAATAATAATAAGAGCTCCGTGCGTGTGTGGAAGAAAAATTTCAAAAAACTAATCAAAATCAATTTTTCCAAAAGATTATTTCAAAGTAAAACCAACATTATTTTATATTAATTTTGAAAAAAGAAAATAAATATTTACTCCTATGTCCAATTTGGCCCTTACTGCCTTTAGCTTATTAGTGCTTGACACGGCTCACAATGATCCAATC
Source organism: Przewalskia tangutica (assembly GCA_029844215.1). Lineage (NCBI taxonomy): Eukaryota > Viridiplantae > Streptophyta > Magnoliopsida > Solanales > Solanaceae > Przewalskia > Przewalskia tangutica. Next base: position 44,061,552 of record CM056724.1, on the reverse strand, counting down.
CATAACTCCCTTCTTAAATCAACCTGAACCGTTTGATTAAATCACTATAACGCCTCTAACACAATTCACAAATAAAGAAACAAAGAAGCACAATACCCTCCACGTCATCGATCCGCAACTCGCGCCTCCTTCAAATCAATCTGCAGCGTTGATAAAAACAACAAGGAACTTGAAAATCAACGCCTAGGATCATCCACGTCACTTAATTTTCAACAAACACGGCCACAATTAATCCTCCCTCCCGCCGAAATGTTCAAATCCCCACTATAAATACTCTCCCTCTATCCCCCAAAATTCCACAGTCAAATCAGAAATCCAAATTTCAATGGCTCGTACAAAGCAAACCGCTCGTAAATCCACCGGAGGCAAAGCACCAAGGAAGCAATTAGCAACAAAAGCAGCTCGGAAATCTGCTCCGGCAACCGGAGGAGTAAAGAAGCCACACAGATTCAGGCCAGGAACAGTTGCTCTCCGAGAAATCCGAAAGTATCAAAAATCAACTGAACTCCTCATCCGAAAACTTCCGTTCCAGCGATTGGTTCGTGAGATTGCTCAGGATTTTAAGACTGATCTCCGGTTCCAGAGCTCTGCTGTTGCTGCGCTTCAAGAGGCGGCGGAAGCCTACCTTGTTGGATTGTTTGAGGATACTAACCTTTGTGCTATTCATGCTAAGAGAGTTACTATCATGCCCAAAGATATTCAGCTTGCACGAAGAATTAGGGGTGAAAGAGCTTAAAATGTATTCTGTTGTTGTGGTTATTAGTGTTTTCAGTATATAGTGTGGGAGTGTTCTAGTTTTTCAACTTTTAATGTTTTGATTCAGAATTTCTCAATTCTGAATATGTAGTTGAATCAAAATCAGTTCAATGAAATATCAGTACTTTTTTGTTCAATTTTCACTCTCTTTCTTGTGCATATGCGTTTGTTCTTATGCATTTAGATTTTTTTTGCTATATTATATTTTCATTGAGTTTGATTGTTTTTTGCTTTGTTTGTTTTGAGTGGAGGGTTTCTTGAAAATAATTGCTTAACTTATTAAGATAGAGATAAAATCTATGTACATTTTATCATTTCTACACCATATGTTGTGAATTTTACTAGATATATTATGTAGTATTATTATATTTTGCTTGCATTAGGTCATTTTTTGCAATTTATCTTTAAATTGCTTTTGCTTAGTAGAAATTTTGTCAATATCAACTTCTTATATTATATTCTTACTTGTGGCGAGTAGTATTTTGGGTATACAGTGGGATGTTTTTCTGGGTTTCGAACCTTTTATGTTTTGATTTAAAAATTTCTCTCAGAATGGTTCCCTGACCTTAGTGCACCGAGGTGTTCTTGATTCAGGAATTGCTTAGTTGACTCTCCTTCTTCGGCATGTATTTGATCTTATGCATTTAGACAAGTTTGCAATATTGTTTCTTGCTTTAACTGGGTTAGTGTTAGAATTTATCTTTGAACTGCTTTTGCTCTGTAGAGAGATGATGAATTAGTCAATAGTTGCTTCTTAGATTGGATTCTTGTCTGTGACATTCATTTTGAAGGCGACATGTGTAGGTGAAAATAGTGTAATTAAATAAAATAAAAATTAAGTCGAAAGGTGACTCTCTGTCTTTAAAATAATTGTCCCGTATATATATAAAACATTAACAATCAACGATACAAAGCAAATAAAGTTGATTTTGACGAAGAAAAAGAATATATTGCTGAAAAGGAGAATATTTCTCTGTTGTGTGTTGTGTATTAAAAACTCTTCTTTCAGAATTGAACATAAAATTTAATTTATTGGAAAGAGATGTTTATGACTGTTGAAGTCAGATTAGTAGCAACGTTTGATTATCTCTGAAACTTTCAGATCCAAAATGTAAATAAAAAACATTTCAGGGACCAAAAAGAAAATTTCGAAATACAACCCACATCCCACGACTCATGACCCGTGACTCAAGTCGGACCAGACGGGCGGACGGTGGCGGCACGCGTGTGGGGCTTAGCCCCGAACCCAAGCTCACCTAGGTTCTTCCTCTTCTTAATACATGGATTACCCCTTGGGGTCCCAAACTCAAAACTAGAGTTTATATAGTGCTCAATCGTTCCATTTTCTAACTACGTGGGAGATTGATGCGCGATTTAATGCACACACTTACGCAAGTGCACGTGTCGAGTCAAGTAATATAGTCTTAGAAGACCGAGTTATCGTCCTCAGTGATTAGTGCTCAAGTACCAAATTCTATTCTATGTTATCTATTTGGTGACCGATAATTGATTTGTTGTTTATGACTCTAATTATGAAAACTAATTAAACTATGTTGTTTTACTTCAATAATGTGGAAATAGGGCTTCCAAATCTCCTCAACTATCCGCTTAACTTACTTATTAATGCAATTGACTATGGTTCTTCTTCTATTTGAGATAGCAGGTTTACTAAGCCGTTTTATACTCATGTTAAAGTTATATAAACACTCAACCCCAGTACAACACCTTTCTACCTTTCGGTGATAAGGTTGACTCTAGAGGAGGATTAAGAACAAAAACCTTATTAATGCTACACAAGTATCAGGGTACTTTCGTCCACGATTTAACCTATGTCTATCTAACTACATCATATTTACAACCTCCCCTTTCGGATTTCGGTTAGAAATCATAAGAATTATGATAATTAATGATCAGGTAATTACAAAGCAATCAAAACATATATTGAATAAATCTCAACAATAGGAAGAAGAACCAAGAACATGCATTAATTCATAAAGAAAAGGTTCAAGTGAATTGATATGGAAAGCCCTAAGTAGATTTAGTTCCTAGCCATAGACATGACAAGAACTAATTCAATATCCAACATAAACTATAAAGAAAGTAAAACAAGAACAAGAAATTACTAAGATAAAGTCTCCAATCTTGATCTCCCAAGTCTTGTGATTTGGCAAGAAGAGGAACCCTTAAATCTGACCTAGGGTTCTCTTTTTATAGCCTCCAAAACGTGATGCAGGTTTTCCTTCAGGCCTGGCCCATTGTCCATTCGAAAATCTAATTTTTCCCGCCATGCGGCTACCGCAACTGTGCTACCGCCTGCTTTTGTGTCCGGTTCGCCACTTTCTCGCTTTTCGAGCTCTGGAACCTCCGTTTTTGACCTCTTTTTGCTCATTTCCGCCAATGAGCCACTTTAAACCAATATGACTCAAAAGAAAGAAAATCTATCCTAAGACGACACGTATTTGTACAAAAATGGACAAAAGACTTACTAAAAATGACTCAAAAGGTGTATATAAAATACACCGATCAGAGATTTGTTTATTTGGCCAAAACAATCATCTATTAATGTCTCAAAACCTTACTTTGTGTATCAATATCTCTTTCATGTCTTAACGAAATTTGATGATAGTTGGCACTAATATCATCTACTCATTTAGTAGATTAGACATGTACAAAGAAACAATATTTCCGACATGCGGAATCCACGTGTTTAAGTCACTAAATAGGGAGAAGCTCAATCCACATAGTTAAATTTTCAACAATCCCATTTTGAAAGAGGATTGGTGCACACAGGGTGCCAAACTTCAGCAATCTTTCAGCGGAAAGATATTGCATCAGGAAAGGTAGCTTTCGACTTTGAACCTTTCTTAGTCGATTACCATCAGATTTACTTACTGCAAGGTGAACGTGATGTCTTGAACCGTCAGTGTTTAGTGTAAACCTAAACAATGATATCAACACAATAACTCCCCTTATTCATTTCTTCTTATAGTTTTGTCCATTGTGGCCATGGACAACTCTTGAATTCTTAAGTGCGTACATTTGAAGCTTCATGTCTTCACACTTAAATAGGTGATCTCCTATAAGGTATCATGCTATACCCCACTCGCAAATGTTAGGAATCATTAAAAGTTTTTTTAACTTATCCTTTACCCATTATCCAGGTATCACTTAATGTCTATCTCGGGAACAACTTTGGAATTATATTTCTTTAAAGAATAAAAATCTGAAGTGCTCTTACTTCAAGTGAAGTGCTAAAACTGAACCTCTACAGTTTAGTTGTCCCATTGAACCAAGTTCTTGGGATCTCTAGTCAGTAAGGTTGGATTACCACGATAAAGATTCTTATTGTTTGGGTTTTAAGACCATTCCCCTAGACATGCAGAATATTTGATCTTTAGGTAGGCCTTAAGTTAATGGATCCGCTATGTTATCCTTTGATTTGACGTAATCAATGGAAATAACATTCGTAGTAATCAACTGCCTAACGGGCTTATGTCTCTGACGAATATGTCTAGACTTGCCGTTGTACATACTATTCCATGCCATTTCTAAAGTCGATTGGTTGTCACAGTGAATCATCACCGAAGATACGGGTTTATCCCAACAAGGGATATCCTCTAAGAAGTCGTGAATCCATTCTTCTTCTTCTCATGTTTTATCCAAAGCAATAAAATCCGATTCCACTGTGGATCGGTTTATGCATGTTTGCTTAGAGAACTTCCAAGACAACCCCACCACCAATTGTAAAAATATAACCACTGGTGGATTTTGTGTTTTTATGTCCGATATCCAGTTTTCATCACTGTATCCTTTCAATACGACTGGATATCTAGAATAATGAATCCGTAAGTGTCACGCCCCGAATTCCGGGCCCGTGACTGGTGCCTTACCCCGGGCACCCTAGTGATACAACATCAGAGAAAACCAGCGGAAAATAAAACACGAGTCATGAAACAAGAGATATAATAAATAAAAGCAACCAAAACAAATTGCTTTCGGTATATACATAAAAACCCGAACAGTTATCCTTTTTACAAACCCTGCCCATAACAAAGGCATGCACTTAAGATTTACAACAACTATGACGACAGTGGCTTCGCCATACCCCGAATGTACAAGAACCTACAACTCGTGGAAACATACCAAAGATAAGCCTCAAGGAACTGAGCTTTCCAACACGTGAAATGAGATCTAAGAGGGGGATCCACGGCCGATGTACTTACCGCGGATTTAACGCAGCTTCGGGCGAGGTCAAGATAACAGTACCAAGTATGTGAAATCACAACATCAGAATGAAATCATAATAGCTTAAAAAGCGGGAGACATGTATGATAACCAAAATACGACGCAACATAAAAGATCAAGTCGGGGACTCACGCCTCAAAGTCACCACTAAATATAACTATGGGTCTCACGCCCACAACATCCATCATGTTCGCGTCACGGCCGCATGCCCCGGAATCGCGACGGTGTAGACATGTCCATGATGCAACAATAATAAGTGCCGCACGGCCACACGCCGGAATCTGCGACGGTGTAGATACGCCATGTAACCTCAACAACAATATATCGGGTGGTCAACTCGCCGCACGCCACATGCCCCGAATATCAGACGGTGTAGACACGTCCATGTTGCGGTAATAACCATATATCGGTAATCAACCGGCCGCACGGCCGCGATGCCGGAATCTGACGGTGTAGACATGCCCACGTGACATCAACAACAAGACAAGAATCAAAATGGAAACATACCCGTGGAATTCTCCATCACCGCCAAGACGCCCAAGTAAGTTCTCAACAAGTCAACCGCCTCTATCGAGAGACGCCAGAATACGTAAATACCACACTTGCACAACAAAGGCTATCATCACAAGCATATGCAAGTTTCACAACAACAAGCATAAGCAAGTTTCACAACAACAAGCAAAGGCAAATTTCACAACAACAAGCAAAGGCAAATTTCACAACAACAAGCAAAGGCAAGTTTCACAATAACAAGCAAAGGCAAGTTTCACAACAACTCAAAGTACTTTCATTTTATGCCAAAGTCCGGGTTTTTAACCCCAAAGTACTACATACGTTAAGTTCTTTTAAAAGAGATCCATTACTTTTATAAAAGTCACCCGATACCCGTAGTATTAGAATGACCAACCCACATTCCCTTTTCAAAATCAAGTAACAACATTCTTTCCTAAGTTCCAGCTTGCCTAGTTTCAATTACTCAAGCTTCTCATTTTCAAATGGTTTCATAGTTTCCAAACTTAATCACTTGATTCCTTTTAGAACAATTGAGTAATATATGTCTCACGCGAGAGTAGGTTATTCTTGTTTACAACATTCTTATTACAAAGACCATGATCTAGAAAATGTATATCATTTTGTCTCATCTTAGTTTCTATGCAGATGGAGGTTTCTACTGGTTTTAATACAATTCATCATTATTCAATACATTTTCCTTTATTAACGCCGCAGTTGGTCCTGTCGATACACATTCGATTTCCAAATCAAGAAACATTATCCCTTTAAATAAAACCAAGTACTCATTACTCACGAATGAGGTTTCACACAAACATTCACATTAAAACAAATAAGTTAAGTCTCTTATCTTATAAGATCAAGTCTCTTAACTTCTAACATGAAGAAACCATTTTCTTTACCTCTCTTAAGACATTATACCTAACTCCCATAAAGCTAGTATAACTCTTTTTAAAACCTTTTAAAACCAAGTGTTACTCTCCTTCCAAAACGATTTATAAATCTTTTGAAATACATCAAGTTCTTTATTATAACTAGCCGCTTATAATTCACATCGATTACCTTTTAAAACCACAAAGTATTTTCTTACCTACATAAAGTCGTTATAACCAACTTCCCATAAAGCCGTTATAACACTTTATGTTTTAAGAACAATCAAACACGATTAACACATGACGTCTACCGTACTACATAGTTCACACATATCATGCTGAAGAGATAGGAAGAGGTTCATACCTCGCGACGATTGTCGACTAATAGCAAAACGCCCAAGTACCTCAAACCGCGGCTACTCCTTAAGCCAAGTGGATCACTCCACACGTAGTACTTCAACCTATAAGGCCACGCGCGCTTATTAACATCTAGATCTCAACGCTCCATAATCTACGTAAAATTCGGCAAAGACTCTCCCGCAACAAGCAGAAATCTCCTCCTTTATCGAGGCTCGCTACCAAGCCAACTGGGGGGTTAACACGCCTAACCTGACGCTGCATAATTCTACTACACAAGAATGCTACATAAGTCCATCGTAATACACTCAGGTAATTACATTCGATTCTTCTCTTTATTATCCTTCATGTGATTACTGCTCAATTCTTTATTCTTCAGCTTAAGTCAAAAGACATTGCCACAATACTAAGTTCAGTTCTATATATAGTATACAACAACTATATATTCAACACTTATGTAATTTCCAATTACAATAGAAGGACGATGAGTGTTTACCTCGATAAGCCCAAAATTATCCAAGTATAAAGTCGATCCCGAGCAACGCTTAGCTCCTACTCCGGCGCCCAAACAACCCTTAGAAGTTCTAACCAACTTCTACTTACAACTTCAACAACGGGTGAAGATTTCCTTAGGGTTTCGTTTTTGTGGCTAAAGGAAGTATAATCGTATTTTCCGGGCTTTTGTATAAGTGTAACTTGGGAATACTACAAGGTATTTGGGCAAGGTATTTGGACATTATAACAATACTAGAGAGTATTTCTATACCACAACAAGGGGTATTTATACGAGACAACTAGGCAGTGGGTTACTCGCCAACAAGGCCCTCACAAGGGAGGGGCTCTCGCAAAAGTGGGAAGACTAGACGAGAACACCACAAGAGAGTGGAGGAAGGCTTAAACACTTAGGAAATATTTTTGGATGAAGAAGTCTTCAACTTAGGGTGGTATTTATAGGCCAACCAATGGCCAACCAATGGCCAAGATTAAGCCAAGTGCTACACAAGTGTAAGGCCAAGATTCACCCAAGTACACCTTATCCATCTACCACACCAAACAACACAAAATATCCTACCTACTCCCACTCACCCAAATCGTCCAAACCGCCCAACACTCACCAATGAGAGGGTGCCAAGTGTCGCCTCTTGTTGGTCCAAAATGTTTCGCCTCTCGAAAAATCCGCAAAAATTAAAAATGACATAGCGGAAATTCCCTACGAAAGTCGTGGAAACGTTTCATTTAAAAAACGACTCTAATCGGGTGTTGTGTACAAATTTGAAACTTGCCTAACTTAAGGCTCAAATTTTCTACGCACGTCCTCACGCACATACTCAAAATACGGGTATAACATTCTTCCTTAGAAACATTCGTCCGAATGTTCCTTCTCAAGTCTCAACACAAACATGCGCCAGTATAGTCTCCATTGCTATACGTACGAAAACAATCATGCCACACCTGGCCATGAAATAACAAATGCACAAAATACGAAATCCCAAGTCCACGAGGAATCACCTTTGTTATCACAAAAGTTCCCACCAAGGTCTAACATATACTCCTCCGCACCTTCATTTCACAAAAGAAACGATCACACTCGCTCACTTCTCCCTACCTCGTGCACTGCTGCTCAACACTCGAACTCTTCCCAAGACACGCACCACACTTCGATCAACGCTCGTTTCCAACCCTCGAGTCACTACCTCCAAACTTGGTCATCTTACTAACCTCGATTTCCTCTAAGGCCATTCTCGCCTTCACGAACCGATTCTCGTCGAACGTATCCACGAACTCATACGATGGTCATCTAAACTTGGGCCTAGCACCTCGTGACCATGCCACCCGGCCGACCACCCGAGCTGACCCTTCCTCGAACGGACGCGGGTTGGCCCGCAACATGGCCCCAACCCGACCCATCAGTAGCGCCAACTTCCGCCTCCGACACGGAACACACCGAAGCTACCACTTCCATCTCACACTAACCAGATTTTTTTTAATCACACTATAGCACAAAGCTGTCCGAACATAACACTTAACACATCATTAACATCAATACATACAAGTATCTACTGTGGTTAAGGATATACCAAACTAGGCGGTTCAAGGACCGCTAAATCGAACTTCCACCGCGACTTACCGTGGCCCGCAATCGCTCTAGTAGTGCGTGCTATCCTACCGCTACTCGCTCGGACAGTCTCGTCATATGGCCCCGTTGGCCGCAAGAATAACAAGCTCCTCGTACTACGACACTTTCCAAATGCGGTCTACTACATCGACCACACCGAGGTAGGGTGATCGATCCGCCAACACCCCTACTCCTCGAACATTCAAACCCGGGAGCCACGACCGCCTCGAATATCCTGCGGTCCCGGCGTCGCGGAGGACCACTCGCAATGGCGGAGGTACATAACTAGTTCTGCCGAGGCGTCCGCCTCGAAAGTCGCCAAAATATCCGCCGTTGGCCTTCTTCTCGCGAAAGCCGTCCACCTGCCGATCAAGCGCTCGCACCCAAGTGCATGAGCACGAATGCGGCAATGTCCATGCCCGCCAAGAGAAACACGAACAACTCTTCGCTAGGTAATCATCGAGCCTCGTAACATATCGCACTCGATCCTCCATACTAGCTACTAATGCGGAACATCACCGCCGATGAGTCGAACTCACGTTGTACTCAGACGCCATTCTCGCCTCAACATCAAAAACTGTTTACCGAGCCCTCCTCATTCGCGAGGCAAGAAATGTGCCGAAGGCCCCAAAACTCGTCCCAAACTACCGGAAGTGCATTCTCTCCCGAGAGCTCCCACGAATCAAACCGGTCCGATCGCGGTATCACGCACCGATGCGAACCTAGGACCACCGACTCGGTCTCGAAGCTTGATCACTTACGATCCGTCAGAATCGCTTGGATGAACTCGCTGGATCATCCTCGTGCCTCGACCCATAAAACTCGGAGGTTACACTCGTAAAATCCCGTAGTCTCAAATCGCTCGCCGGGGTGAACTACGGTGCTACTGGATCGAATCGCCGATTCAGCCTATCTCATATTCGCCACGACTCGCCAAGAATCGCCATCTCCTTGTACTTATCTCATCTCGCTCCAGCCGTGGACCGAGGCTCGTATCAGAGTCTCGCAGCCTCTGCTGCGCTCTAAACTCTTGGCCGGCGGTGTCGCCAAACTCGCCGTCAAGTACTATTCAGTGCAGATCGCTCGCGCTCGCATTTCTCTCAGATCTCACTAGCAGCCTCCTGCCGCCGCCTTCCAGGCTCGTTGCCTTGCGGAGGCATAATCGTAAAACGCGAGATACGTCGGAGGGTCCAACTTACAACACGCCTCTAAGGCACGATCTCGAATGAGAAGAATGGAAACCAATCCTAAATGTCCTATAGCCTCCTGATTATAGATGTGGTGCACAACACACCGATAATCAAGACTCTACTAGACACGGCTCAGACACTTTTCGAGGATTAATCGCTCGATACCACTTTGTCACGCCCGACTCGGGCCCGTGATCGTGCCTTACCCCGCACCCTAGTGATACAACATCGAGAAAACCAGGAAAATAAAACACGAGTCATGAAACAAGAGATATAATAAATAAGCAAAGCAACCAAAACAGCTTGTTTCAAGTATATACATAAAAACCCAACAGTTATCCTTTTTACAAACCCCGCCACAACAAAGCATGCACTCTAAGATTTACAACAACTATGACGGACAGGCTTCGCCATACCCCGAATGTACAAGAACCTACAACTCAGGAAACATACCAAAGATAAGCCTCGAAGGAACGGAGCTTTCAACACTGAAATGAGATCCTAAGCGGGGATCCACGGCCGATGTACCTCTACTGCGGATTGAACGCAGCCAAGGGCGAGGTCGATAACAGTACCAAGTATGTGAAATCACAACATCAGAATGAAATCATAATAGCTTAAAAAGGGAGACATGTATGATAACCAAAATACAGTACGCAACATAAAAGCAGTCAAGTCAGGGGCTCACGCCCTCAAAGTCACCACTCAAATATAACTATGGGTCTCACGCCCACAACATCCATCATGTTCGCATCATGGCGCGTGCCCCGAATCATCGTGACGGTAGACATGTCCATGATGCAACAATAATAAGGCCGCATGGCCACGTGCCGGAATCTGCGACGGTGTATACGCCCATGTAACCTCAATAACAATATATTTGGGTGGTCAACTCGCCGCACGCCACATGCCGGAATCTTGACGGTGTAGACATCGCCCATGTTGCGAATAACCATATATCGGTAATCAACCCGGCCGCACGGCCGCGATGCCTGGAATCAGACGGTGTAGACACGTCCATGTGACATCAACAACAAGACAGTAATCAAAATGGAAACATACCCGTGGAATTCTCCATCACTGCCAGCACGTCCAAGTAAGTTCTCAACAAGTCAACCGGCCCTCTATCGAGAGACGCGGAATACGTAAATACCACACTTGCACAACAAAGGCTATCATCACAAGCATAGGCAAGTTTCACAACAACAAGCATAGGCAAGTTTCACAACAACAAGCAAAGGCAAATTTCACAATAACAAGCAAAGGCAAGTTTCACAACAACTCAAAGTACTTTCATTTTATGCCAAAGTCCGGGTTTTTAACCCCAAAGTACTACATACGTTAAGTTCTTTTAAAAGAGATCCATTACTTTTATAAAAGTCACCCGATACCCGTAGTATTAGAATGACCAACCCACATTCCCTTTTCAAAATCCAGTAACAACATTCTTTTCCTAAGTTCGGTTGCCTAGTTTCAATTACTCAAGCTTCTCATTTTCAAATGGTTTCATAGTTTCCAAACTTAATCACTTGATTCCTTTTAGAACAATTGAGTAATATATGTCTCACGTGAGTAGGTTATTCTTGTTTACAACATTCTTATTACAATGACCATGATCTAGAAAATGTATATCATTTTGTCTCATCTTAGTTTCTATGCATGGAGGTTTCTACCGGTTTTAATACAATTCATCATTATTCAATACATTTTCCTTTATTAACGCTGCAGGGTGCTGTCGATACACATTCTGATTTCGAAATCAAGAAACATTATCCCTTTAAATAAAACCAAGTACTCATTACTCACGAATGAGGTTTCACACAAACATTCACATTAAAACAAATAAGTTAAGTCTCTTATCTTATAAGATCAAGTCTCTTAACTTCTAACATCAAGAAACCATTTTCTTTACCTCTCTTAAGACATTATACCTAACTCCCATAAAGCTAGTATAACTCTTTTTAAAACCTTTTAAAACCAAGTGTTACTCTCCTTCCAAAACGATTTATAAATCTTTTGAAATACATCAAGTTCTTTATTATAACTAGCCGTTATAATTCACATCGATTACCTTTTAAAACCACAAAGTATTTTCTTACCTACATAAAGTCGTTATAACCAACTTCCCATAAAGCCGTTATAACACTTTATGTTTTAAGAACAATCAAACACGATTAACACACGACGCCTACCGTACTACATAGTTCACACATATCATGCTAGAAGAGATAGGAAGAGGTTCACATACCTCGCGGCGATTGTCGACTAATAGCAAAACGCCCAAGTACCTCAAACCGCGGCTACTCCTAAGCCAAGTGGATCACTCCACACGTAGTACTTCAACCTATAAGGCCACGCGCGCTTATTAACATCTAGATCTCAACGTTCCATAATCTACGAAAATTCGGCGACTCTCCCCGCAACGGCGTAAATCTCCTCCTTATCGAGGTCGGCTACCAAGCCAACCGTGGGGTTAACACGCCTAACCGGACGCTGCATAATTCTACTACACAAGAATGCTACATAAGTCTACCGTAATACAGCCCTAGGTAATTACGATCAGATTCTTCTTTATTATCCTTCTATGTGATTCTGCTCAATTCTTTATTCTTCGGGCTTAAGTCAAAAGACAATGACACAATACTAAGTTAAGTTCTATATATAGTATACAACAACTATATATTCAACACTTATGTAATTTCCAATTACAATAGAAGGACGATAGTGTTTACCTCGATAAGCCCAAAATTATCCAAGTATAAAGTCGATCTGAGCAACACTTAGCTCCTACTCCGAGCGCCCAACAACCCTTAGAAGTTCTAACCAACTTCTACTTACAACTTCAACAACGGTGAAGATTTCCTTAGGGTTTCGTTTTTGTGGCTAAAGGAAGTATAATCGTATTTTACGGGCTTTTGTATAAGTGTAACCTTGGGAATACTACAAGGTATTTGGGCGAAGGTATTTGGACATTATAACAATACTAGGAGAGTATTTCTATACCACAACAAGGGTATTTATACGAGACAACTAGGCAGGGGGTTACTCTCGGCCAACAAGTGCCCTCACAAGGGAGGGGCTCTCAGTGCAAGTGGGGAGACTAGGGCGAGAACACCACAAGAGAGGAGGAAGGCTTAAACACTTAGGAAATATTTTTGATGAAGAAGTCTTCAACTTAGGGTGGTATTTATAGGCCAACCAATGGCCAACCAATGGCCAAGATTAAGCCAAGTGCTACACAAGTGTAAGGCCAAGATTCACCCAAGTACACCTTATCCATCTACCACACCAAACAACACAAAATATCCTACCTACTCCCACTCACCCAAATCGTCCAAACCGCCCAACACTCTCACCAATGAGAGGGTGCCAAGTGTCGCCCTCTTGTTGGTCCAAAATGTTTCATCTCTCGGAAAAATCCGCAAAAATTAAAAATGACATAGCCGGAAATTCCCCTACGAAAGCTGTGGAAACGTTTCGTCGAAAAACGACTCTAATCGGGTGTTGTGTACAAATTTCGAAACTTGCCTAACTTAAGGCTCAAATTTTCTACGTACGTCCTCACGTACATACTCTGAAAATACGGGGTATAACAGTAAGTCAGTGAATATCTCAGATATCGTAGTATCCGATTTAATGCCTTCCAGTGATCATTTCGAGGATTACGAGTAAACCTAGCCAACTTATTGACTGGATAAGCGATATTGGGTCGGGTGCAGCTTGTAATGTACATTAAACTACCAATGACCTGCGCATATCACTCTTGGGATATGGGTGAACCACGATTCTTATCAATTCTATGATTCATATCCATTGGTGACTTCATAGGAGAACTGTCAAATACATCAAATTTCCTCAAAACATCTTCAATGTAATGAGATTGAGATAAGACCAGCACGTCAGATGTCTTAGAAATCTTAAATCCTAAGATTACATCTGCAATACCCATATCTTTCATGTTGAAATATTGTTTCAACATATTCCTGGTTTTCAGGATCAAGTTTAGACTACTTCCGATAATGAGCATGTCATCTACGTAAAAGCATATTATGATAAATGAGTCAGAGTTTCCTTTTATATAGATACATTTATCATATCCATTTATGAAAAATCCTTTTGATAATAAAGTATTGTCAAACTTTTCATGCCATTGTTTCGGAGCTTGTTTGAGTCCGTATAGAGACTTAACAAGTCGACATACTTTCTTTTCTTGTCCTGGAATCACATACCTTGTTACACCCCGTATTTCCAAGACATTAATATGAGAACGTAATCAGGGAACTAAGGTTTAGATATTGGAAGAATAGTATGATTACATTTTCCTCCGGAAAAAATTTCGGAAAAATGTGAAGGCGAATAATTTATTAACTCGGAGTTAGATTCCCTAATGTGGATTTATGGTCTTAGTATTGGATTATGACGTAATGGAATTGATAAAATGATGCCCGTCAAAATTTCACAATTTGGGGGGGGGGGGGGAGGGGTTCGAAAATTTTAAGTATTTTGGTTAAGTGTTGGATTAATATTTGTGAGGGGAATTATGAGCGAATAAGAGGGTGACATGTGTCCCTCCCCACTTATGTAGCAAGGCTCTAATTATATATATGTATATGTATTTACATGTATATATACATGTATTGCAAGAATGTCTAGAAAGGGAGATATTTTCATCCAAGTAGACAAGTGTACTTGGGAGATATTTCCAAGACAAGTAGACCACTTAGGTCCCTCCCCTTGTAAATTATTTATCTATATAAGAGAGGGGATAACAAGACTTAGAAACTTTGCATAATATCTTCATCATCCAAAACTCTCTTCTTCCTTCCTTAACCTTGAGGTTTTCGAGATTCTTCAAGCATAAATAAAGAACAAGAGTTGATTATTCTCCTAGATTAAGTACCCTAATCAAGTTCTAAACCAAATTAACTCTCCAAGGTATTTTAAACAAGGTGTGGCCGAGAGATGGCCTTGAATTCCTAGGCTTGAAGATGAACTTTTTGGAAGTAAAATAAGAAGGAAAGATGGCTACAAGCTTGTAGTAGATTCATGTGTGTGATTGGAACTTGAAGAATAAGGAGATAAGACTAAACCATGGACCAACTTTAAGTGGATTGTTTTGGGCATATTTAAAGTAAGGATTATTCATCCTCTTGAAGTAATTTGACATTACATGTTGTAGTAATTAATGGATGAACTTGTGATTAAAAAGAATGAAGAATAAGAAGTACATGTCACAATCTTGGCATGTTAGCCGATTGTGGACAATTTTGTTGTTGTCGGATTCGTTAATTATTGTTGTTGTTAAACATCACCTATTACATGTTGGCATGAAGGAAATCTTGTTGTTAACAAGTGGATATAACTTATATAAAAGTATTGGAATATAAGTTGGATTATGAAGTTATGAAAACAGTTTTGGTTGTAGTAGTTGGCCGAGAACACTAAATAAATGACTGTTTTACATTGGACTATGGACTGATTTTAGCGAACTAAAGGACTGTTTTTACATTGAACTATGGACTGATTTTAGCGGACTAAAGGACTATTTTTACATTGGACTATGGACGGATTTAGTGGACTGTTTTGGTAGATTAAGGGGCTGAATTTTACACGTCAAGTAGGCGTGTAATCCCATTTGGTTAACTGTTGGTTGTGCCCTTAATTGGTGCCTTGGTTATTGATGAAATTGGTCTTCTATAAAGGTGGAAAAGTACGTATAAACGGGGGAAGTGCTGCCCAAATTTTTATAAAAGAAAGGAGATTCATTGAGTAGTATAAGTGTATACTAGTATCATGAAGTTGATAGAAGTGTTATTATCATTATAGGTTGAAGTACTACTTGTGGCGTATTCTACTTAGCGTGTGGGTTAGCCGAAGAGGTATGTGAACTCTTCCTATCTTCTTTGAGCATGAACCTTATAAAATGATACTTGATATTATAAGTGTCTTGAATTTCCAAATGAGGATTTTAAATGAATTCAGATTTCATTGTGGTGTTTCCTTGATTTGGAAAGAATATGTTACTTGATTTAAAAGGTGTAGTAACTTGATCTTAAAAAAGGAAGTGCCCTGGTTTTAACAGAGTAAGTTACTTGAGTTTAAAAGTATACTTAACTTGATCTTAAAGGTGGAAAGTGTTTTGATACTACGGGCGTTAGTGTCTTGGGATTTATAAATGAAAAAGATGTGCGGCGGATGTACATGGTTTTAGTTGGTTTGTCTAGAAAGGAAGTGGTTCTATCTATTTCATTAATAGTACTTCGGGTTTTATAAAAAGGGAAGTTATTATACTCTTAGAAGTTAAGGATAGTCATGTTGTTGATTCTATGCTTAAGGCATGTCTAAATTGTTCCTAACAGTCCTTACCAAGTCTTATGGGAGATGTTGGTAAGAGTTTTTAGGAAGCATTGGAGTCGAGTTGATCTTGCTAAGTTATAACACTAATGAGAAAAGGTATCGAACAAGCCACTGCAGCGTTAATGAAAAAGGAATCGACAATCTATTATATTGAAATGAATAGAATTCCCATATGCATATAAGCTAAGATATAAACAGTTCGTTTTACACTTTCTAGGTTCACAACTGATTAGATAAGATCATTATTAATATATAGCTTGCTAAAGGCTCATAAAATGGATTAATTTGGCAAATCGGATTCATTGTAGTATTTGAAAGGAGTTACTTGATTTGAAAAGTATAAATTACTTGACTTGATAGTGCTTTGGGATTTCTAAAAGGAAAGTTCATTTTAATGATTCTAAAAAGGAAGGCATAGTATTGTCTTGGTTTGTTTAAAAGGAAGGCATGGTATTGTCTTGGTCTTTTCTAAAAAAGAAGTTGTTAGTTATATGTGTACAATCCTTTATATTGGAACCGCGTCCCAGAATGGACTGGGCAGTATACCTTGGATGGGCAGTTTAGGTATAGATGTATGTGGGTTAGAGTCCCATGACATTATATTATTCTCCCGGCGACATCATATATATATGTGGGTTAGAGTCCCATAACATTATATTATTCTCCCGGCGACATAATATATGTATGTGGATTAGAGTCCCATGACATTATATTATTCTCCCGGCGACATCATATATGTATGTGGGTTAGAGTCCCATGACATTATATTATTCTCCCGACGACATTATATATAGATGTATGTGGGTTCGAGTCCCATGACATTATATTATTCCATGGACTAGATCTCCATGTTGCGGGTTCAATTCCCATGCGGGTTCAATTCCCATGAATAGGATTGCATAATGATTCTGAGGGCGGATGACCCTGACATGACTTTTATATTTTGAAATGGTAATGATTTCATATTTGAAAGGGGTACGGTTGATTTCATAATTTGAAATGACATAGTGGATCTTACTTTTAAAAAGGTCAGTTGACTCTAATTTGTTTATATAAAGTACAGTGGTACAGTGATACAAGGTACAGTTGGCTTTTATTATATATGGCATGGTTGGAGCTGGTAAGGTTTTTCATACTTGTCCCTGTCATCTTTTGGCCAGTTATGGTTTATTTACTGTACTTTATGTTTACATACTTAGTACTTGTTTAACTGACCCCTTTTGGGGGGCTGCGTTTCATGTCGCAGGTTTAGGAACACAGTTTGGTGATCCTCGCTCTTAGGATCTCTACTCAGTTTTGGGAAAAACTCCATTATTTCGGAGGCTTGTCATGTTGGTACGGACTCTGGGATTGTAGGCTTATATACATTCAGGGGTAGGGAGGGGCCCTGTCCCGTCGTAGTTTGCTGTCCAAACTCTTAGATGTCTGCATTCATATGTGGGCTGAACTTGCGGGAGTTGAGTATAAATGTTGTTGGCCAGTTGTACTACTGTGTTGTAGGGATGTTCCTGTTTATATATATAGCGGCAGCCTCACCGGCTTGCCTTGTTGCTACATATACAGTTTTTATTTATTATTTGGACTATGTCTTGTGAGGGAATAAGAGGGGGTGCCCAGGTAGGGCACCAGTCGCGAGCTCGGGGTTCGGGTCATGACATACCCCTTGGGTTGTTCCATATATATTTCCACTTCAAATTCTCCATTTAGGAAAGTTGTCTTAACATCCATTTGATGTATCTCAAGGTCACATAAAGCCGCTATGGCTATAAATACCCTTATGTACGTTAACTAGGCACATGAGAGTATGTGTCGAAGTAATCGAGGCCTTCCTTTTGTCTGTAGCCATTGACTACTAATCTGACCTTATATTTGTCAATAGTTCTATCTGCTTTGTACTTTCTTTTGAGTATCCACTTGCAACCCAAAGGTTTGCTTCCCGGAGGAAGGTCAACTACTTCCAAAGTATGGTTCTGCATGATGGAATCTATTTCACTTTCTATAGCTTCTTTCCAAAGTGGTGCTTCTGGAGATGACAATGCTTCCTTAATTGTCCTCGATTCATTTTTGACCATATAGGTTATAAAATCTGGATCAAAAGTTTTTTCCTTTTTGGCCCTTTTGCTCTATCTTGGTTCAACCTCTGGAA
Source organism: Przewalskia tangutica (assembly GCA_029844215.1). Taxonomy (NCBI): domain Eukaryota; kingdom Viridiplantae; phylum Streptophyta; class Magnoliopsida; order Solanales; family Solanaceae; genus Przewalskia; species Przewalskia tangutica. The sequence continues at coordinate 44,043,003 of CM056724.1, read as the reverse complement.
CCTCTAAGTTCTGTAGATCTGAAACATTAAGTTCCAAATAGTTAGCAACTTTCGAGTCCCGTAGATCTGGAACGTCTAGTTCCGGATAATCAGAAACTCCAGAGTCTTGTTGATTTTGAGCATTTTGTTCATAACTTCGTTTACGCGAAATTAACTCTTTTTCCTTTCGAGGAAAGATATGTTCAAAGAATTCAACATTCTTGATTCCATGATTGCACCCTCGTGGATGTCAGGTATCTCAGACTTATACACTAAGAAGCGATAAACACTATTGTTATTTGCATATCCGATGAATATGCAACCTACATTCTTAGATTCAATTTTGACCTGTTTTGGTTTAGGTACTTCGATCTTTGCCAAACAGCCCCACACGTTCAAATATTTGCAAGTGGATTTTTTTTCTTTCCATGATTCATATGGAGTTTTATTCTTACGCTTATGCGGAACTCTAATGAGAATTGTTTTAGCGGTAAAAATTGCTTTGCCCCACATGTTTTGGGCTAAACCAGAATTGATAAGTAAAACATTCATCATTTCCTTTAACGTATGGTTTTTGCGCTCGACAATACCATTAGACTGAGGTGAGTAAGGAGCGGTCGTTTGATGAAAAATGCCTAATTGAGCACAATATTCTTCAAACGGTGCTACGTATTCTCCCCCTCTATCACTACGAATTGCCTTAATCCGTAGATTTAGTTGATTTTCAACTTCTGCTTTATAACGTTTTAATGCATCAAACGCTTCATCTTTACTTTTCAACAAGTAAACATAACAGTACCTTGTACTATCATCAATAAAAGTCACAAATTACTTGTTCCCCCTCTAATTTGTACAAATTTTAAATCATATATATTGCTGTGAATAAGTTCTAGAGGAGCGGTGCCTCTTTCGACTGAATGGAAAGACGATTTGGTTAATTTTGCCTCTACGCATACCTCACATTTTAAGTATTTCAATATATTTTTATATCATATACAAATTCACATTTATATGATCAAATAATAATATATGTTCACACGACCGACTCGGCCGCGATCGGTGCCCTACAGGCACCTGCCTGTGTATACATTAGAGAATAGCAGCGAAACATACACAACATAAACACATGTGTAACAAAAAAAACATCCCAGGCTAGCCGATAAGGCCGCCTTCCAATATATAACATAATCAAAAGTACAACTGTACAACATCAGTTCTTACAGCCCAACCACAAATGTGAATACAGACCTCTAGGAATAACAAGCGTGACGGGGCCCGCCATACCCCTGAATGTACATAAATCTACAACACCAGGGAAAAGACTGTACCAAAAGAGACAAGCCTCCGGATAAATGGAGCTTCTGACGTCTGATAAGTGATCCTAAGAATGAGGATCCACCACATGCTTACCCTTTCCTGCGGCATGAACGCAGCCCCCGAGGAAGGGGGTCAGTACACAATATGTACTAAGTATGTAAAACTGGAAAGTACTGTAATTACAACATAAGTTTAAAACAAAGCCGGATACATGTATGATAACAAAATTACGATACAAAGGCCTTACTAACAATGAGAGTAAATCGAGGAATACGCATAACATCACGATAGAGACTCGATCAAATCATGGGTAGCGAACCCATAGAAACAGGTGGTATAACGTCTTAGGGTCCTTACCCCTCATTTATACTCTTACCCTGAGGCAGGTGGTATAACGTCTTGGGGGTTTGCCCCTCATTTATACTCTTACCCTGGAGAAGGTAATAAAGCAGTGGTATAATGTCTTGGGGTTTACCCCTCATTTATACTCTTATCCTGGAGAAGGTGGTATAGCGTCTTGGGGGTTTACCCCTCACTTATACTCTTACCCTATCTCTACCGGCCGTCATACAATAAATAAGCAAGTTAGAAATCCCCCTAACTTCTTATTAGTCTTATTCATCTACACTCTCATTTTAGTTTACTTAAGGCACTAATATGTTATAACAACCGAGTTTAACCCAAAGTACTACGTACTTCCAACCTTTTTAAAAATGACTCATTTTCATATAGAACTTCCAAGATACTATAAACCGTAGTATCAAGTCAAAATTTCTTTTCAAGACAAGTCACAATACCTTTAAACATAAAGTTAGGTTTTTAAATCAAGTGACCCCTTTTATTATAAACCTTAGGCAATTGATGCCTTAAAAATCAAATTGCCTTTTCATTAAAATTAAGTCATTTATCTTTCCATAAAGCAAATATAACCAACTCCCCATAAAGTCGTTACATTCGCTTTATACCTTAGCCATATACAATTTCCTATCCAAGGGACTTATACGTTTAAAACGGAACAAGTATCACATACTTTAAAACTCTTCAAGTCCCTTAACTTTAATAAAACATTAGACATCCTTAATACTTCTCAAGTGAGTTAATCTACTAACTCACCCGCTTGGCTATTCATAAAACTAGTAAAGGATATCAAGGTCTTCAGACGCTCAGTACTATATACGTACAACTAGTCATGCTCAAAAGATAGGAAAAGTTCTACATACCTCGCCGGGTCAAACCACTTGCCAAGTACAAAGTCCCGCCCGTAGTATGTCAACCTATAATATTCACAACACACCTATTAAAGCCTTTCTTCAAACGTAGAATATTATAAGTGTTAAGTCGCTAAATTCTACGGAAAATCGGACAGCACCTCCTTTGTTTTTACTAACTTTGCCACCTTTTTCAAGGCCGAATACAATAACCAAACACGCCACATTTAAGGCACAATCAAAGAAATTAATCAATAGGGGATTACACGCCTACTAGACGTGTAAAATTCCGCCCCACAAACGATAACAAACTAATACAACTACTAGTCCAATTTTCGGCCATAATGAATACAACAATACCAATTCTTATCCAATTTCCATTTCAATCCAAATTGGTAGCATAACATGATATCAAGTCGCATTTGATTATAACTACCATAATCTTCAAATAAGTGACATGCGACGATTTCTAATAAACGACCAATTAGTAATCCAATCTTCAAGTGGCTTGTATAACATTTCGGATTTAAGCTACAAGCAATCCATAATACTTATAAACTTCAACATATCAACTTCATGCTAGCAACATGTAAAGCTAACAACAACAATATAATTATATAATCTTGTAACACCTTTAAAAGACAAGATTATACCTCAATGAACCTTAATCCAACTCCAATCCGAAGTCGATCCTTAGTAGTTTAGAGCCTCTCCAAGATAATTCAATCCGCTTGTTGAGACCCTTAGAACAACACCAACAAATATCCTTCAAATCTCCAAACAAAACCTAGAAAGACAACTAGGTTTTCGTTTTGCGACTAACCCGAAAACTATCTTTTTCCAAGATTTTTCTATTGAGATATGTTTACAATACACATAAGAACCTTGGTTTAAAGTGGGGAGCTAAAAGAACAAGGAACAAAGATTTTTCTTTTTCTTTGGACAAGAACCCGAGAGCTAAGCTTTGTGTTCTTCAATTTTTGTGAAATTTTGCTAAGTGTTAAGCTCACTCTTGCTACTAGTAGTAATATATAGCACATTGGATGGTCAAGATATGAACAATTGGGTGGCTTGGATAAGCTCTTAGTAAAAATCAAGACTTTGTGGGTCCTTTGACCAAGTCAAATCTCTCAAGCTTCAAGTTGCAAGACTTTAGTCATACAAGACTATGGTCAATGACCATCTTAGCCATGGCATTTCGTCCAAGGCATCTCTAAGGGGGGGTGACACATGTCGCCCTCCCATTCGTCACAATAATACATTTTCCGACAATTTCATAATTCCGATAAATTTTTACAAGTCTCAAATCTTAACACTTGTGAGTTCTTACTTACGTTCTTAAAACATGTCCTGTAATTACGGGGTGTAACATTCTTCCCCCCTTAGAAACATTCGTCCCCGAATGTTCTTTCGGAGTCAATTAGCGACATAGTTTCCTTTCACAACCCCGACATACCAAAAATGCCGCACATGGCCACATAAAAGCATTTAAGCAAAAGAGATACTTCAATTAAAACCTGACAAGTAAGGGAAGATGAATTACCTGAAGGTATAGGAAATAAGTGAGGATACTTCCTCAACATGTCCTCCTCCGCTTCCCAAGTCATCTCCTCCCGGTTATCATTTCTCCACAGGACTTTGACGGCTACATCCTGGTCCGCGATCGCTCGACTGGCGATCGAGTATCGCTATGGGACTCTCTCATACGATAACCCCTCTGTCACATGGACCTCACTAGTAGGAAAACTCATTGGATCACCGATACACTTCCGCAACATAGAAACATGGAAGACGGATGTATCGCCTAACTCGATGGTAGATCCAACTCGTAGGCAACCTTGCCCACTCTACGACGATCCGGTAGGGCCCAATGTACCTGGGCCGAGTTTCCTTCTACCGAATCTCATCACACCCTTCATGGGTGACACTTTCAAGAAGACCCAATCGCCACGAAACTCCAAATGCCGACGATTATCCGCGTATGACTTCGCCGACTACGAGCCGCTAATCTCTCTGGATAAGCTTTACTTTATACACGACTCTGAACCAAGTGCAGGCCAACTAAGCGTACTCGCCCACGTCGAACCAACCAATCGACTGCATTTCAGCCATATAAAGCCTCGTATGGCGCCATCTCAGATATCTTGGAATGGTAGCTGTTGTTGTAAGCAAACTCCACAAGAGGCAAATGATCCTCCCACCTACTTCGAAATCAATCACGCAGCACGCAGATATCCTCAGTGTCCGATAGTACGCTCTGCCGTCGATCCCGAGGATGAAATCTTTATCTTGAGACTCACCGTGGTGTGTCCCTAAACCCTTCGAAAGACCTCCGAGTTAGCGTAAATTGGGCTCCCTATCGATATAATCGACACGGGACACCATGCGACCTCACAATCTCTCGATGTATAATCGGCATAGTCTCACCAAAACGTCGTCCCGATCGAAGGAAATGGGCTGATTTCACCACAACAATAACCCAAATAGAGTCGTACTTCCTCCGAGTGCGAGGTAACCTATAACAAAGTCCATGTTGATCACCTCCCACTTCCAAGTCGGAATCTCGATAGCCGCAATAATCCACTGGCCTCTGGTGCTCGACCTTGACCCGGGCAATTTGGACATCAGGCAACAAAACTCGCCACGCCCCTCTTCGTGCCATCCCACCAATACAAACATTCGAGGTCATGGTACATCTTGTCGACCCGGATGAATAGAATAACGAGCACCGTGTGCCTCCAGAATCTGGCCGACGAAGTCTGACATCGGAACACACAACCGACTCAAATCGCAAAGACTATCAGCGCTACCTCGAATAGAATCTTCTCCTCGAAGAGCTGCATCACGATACCGTACCAACACCGGGTCCTCAAGCGCCGCCTCTTCACCTCATCAACGATGGAAGACTCGCAACCTCACGAACCCGCACCCCACTATCGTCGGTATCGATCAATCGAACCCCAAGGCTCGCTAATCGGTGGATCGGCGGACCGTATCCCGCCTCTGCCGCACCTCCGACAGGCTCCCATCGATCTACGACTCAAGACATCAAGAACTACGTTGGCTTTCCGGATGGTATAGAATATCAACATCATAATCTTTCAAAGAACTCTAACCACCGCTCGTCTCAAGTTGACTCCTCTGCTGAAGATATCTCTGAGGCTCTTGTGGTCTGTATAAATATCCACATGAACCCCATACAAATAATGTCTCCAAATCTTGAGGCATGAATAAGCGCGCCAACTCTAAGTCATGGGTAGGTAATTCCTTTCATGCTTCCAGAATCGCCGGAAGCATAGGCTATAACCTTGCCGTCTGCATCAAAACACACCCCAGCCCGATGCCCGAGGCATCACAATAGATCACGCATCTGCCTAACCCCTCGGAAGAGTAAGAACGGGTGTAGTCAACCTCTTTCAAAGAATCGAAACCACGCCGCAAGCCTCGTCCATCGGAACTTGGCCGCTTTCCGAGTCGACCTAGTCAGCGGTCTTTGAAATCGCAAAGCGCTCCACAAACCTACGATAATACCTGCCATTTCTAAGAAATCGCGCACTTGGCCGGAGTAGTAGGTCTCGCCAAGACTTGATCGCCCGATCTTTGCCGATTCACGCGAACACCATCAGCCCCTATAATATTCCCAGAATGCCATCGAGGCCAACCAAAACTCACACTGGAGAACTTGGCGAATAGCTGCTGGCCCGAGGACCCAGTACCGCCTCAGTGATCTCGTGATGCCTCGCTCTGTCGAATAAACGGGATGTCATCGATGAATACTATCACAAATGTATCCAAAATGGCTTGAACACGGTTCATCAAATCCATAAATACATCTTGAGCGTTGGTCAAACCGAAAGACATAACCCTAAACTCATAGTGCCCATACCGGGTCCTGAATGCAGTCTTTGGGATGTCTGCCTCTCGAACTCGAACCTGATGATAACCAGACCGCAGGTCTATCTTGGAGAAACACCTCGCACCCTGCAACTGGTCAAACAAATCATCAATCCTGGGGAGGGGGTACCTATTCTTAATGGTTACCTTATTCAGCTGCCTGTAATCAACACACATACGCAGCGTCCCATCCTTCTTCTTCACAAACAACACCGGCGCTCCCCAGGGAGATACACGGGCTGATAAAGCCTTTTCCAAGAAATCTTTCAGCTGGTCCTTGACTCCTCAACTCAGGAAAGCCATCACGTATGGCGGAATGGAAATAGGTCGAGTGTCCGCAACGTGTCAATACAAAACTCAATCTCCTCTCGGGAGGATACGGAAGATCATCCGAGAACACGTCCGAAACTCCCTAACCACCGATCTCGATGAAGAATGAGCACCTCACCGTATCAAATACCGAACGGATGATAGATGTACCGCTTTTCGCACCATCTTCCTAGCCTTGAGGTAAGAAATAAACCTACCCCGGCGACGTGTGTTGCCTTCCACTCGATAAGCGGCTCGCCAGAACCGAACCGAACCAACTGTACCTACGATCTAAGCGTTGGCATAACAAGAAGCCAACCATCCATACCCATAATGACATCAAAATCTGTCATCTCGGCTCTATCAAGTCTGCAAGTGGTCCGGCGTAAATATAAACCGGACAACCTCTCAGACACCCGCTGGCTAACACCGAATCTCCCATAGGCGTAGCTACCTCAAAAGGCTCTATCGACTCCGGCTCTATCCCGATTCTACCCGCAATAAGAGGGGACACATAGGACAAGGTAGAACCTGGATCTATCAAAGCATAAACGTCACAGCATGAAATCAATAATGTACCTGTGACGACGTTAGGGGAAGCCTCTTGATCCTGTCGGCTGGCTAGCGAATATATGCGGTTCTGTGGACCGCTAGAACTGGAAACACCACCACGACCTCTACCGCGGCCTGCCGGTCCATGAGTACCACGCCTCGGGCGCATAACCTGAAGGAGAAAGAAGCCAAAGATCAGATCCGCTGCCTTTGTACCACCCATGCCGCCTCTAGACGGACAATCTCTCCTCAAATGGCCCTGCTGGAAACACGAGTAACAAGCTCCCGAAGCTCTGCGACACTCGCGCGGTGAAACCTACGCGTCGAGCACACCGAGGTGTGGTGGTCCCGATCGGTGATTCTGCCTCGCCTCGAATCCGAAGTCGAGCCACGACTGCTCTGAATGACCTGTCTTATCACGACCCGATCCCGGGCCCGTGACTGGTGCCTTACCCCGGGCACCCTAGTGATACAACATCAGAGTAACCAGCGGAATATAAAAAAAAACATGGAACAATATGAAGTGAGAAACAGTTTATCTGAGAAAAGTTGCCTTTCGGCATATATACATAAATGTTTGACGATTACATCCTTTACAAACACGCCCACAACGATTACTGGACCTAAGAATGTTATAACAACTATGACGGACGGGGCCCGCCATACCACGAATGTACAAGAACCTACAACTCGAGGAAACATACCAAAAGATAAGCCTCGAGAAGCGGAGCTTCCTAATATCTCGAATTGTGATCCATGGCGAGGATCAACAACCGGTGTACCTCTACCTGCGGCATGAACGCAGCCCCCCGAAGGAGGTCAGTACAACAGGTACCAAGTATGTGAAACTGAAAATAATAGTCTAAAATAAAACAGGAGACATGTATGATAACAAAACTACAGTTCACAACATAAAAGCAATCATGTCAAGTCAGGGACTCACGCCCTCAAAGTCATCCCTCATGCCCGTGGAACTCCTTCCTCACTGCCGGCAGTCTAGGTATAAATCGTATGATACGTATAACGTGTCTCGGCCCATCTCATGGACTCGGTGTCGGATCGTATGGAATACATTCCCGGCCCATCTCATGGACTCGGTATAGAATCGTGTGGAATACATTCCCGGTTCATCCCATGAACTCGGTATCGTGTGAAATACATTCCCGGTTCATCCCATGAATGCGGTGTCGAGTGAAATACATTCCCGGTTCATCCCATGAACTCGGTATCGTGTGAAATACATTCCCGGTTCATCCCATGAACGCGGTGTCGAGTGAAATACATTCCCGGTTCATCCCATGAATGCGGTGTCGAGTGAAATAAATTCCCGGTTCATCCCATGAACGCGATGTCGAGTGGAATACATTCCCGGTTCATCCAATGAATGCGGTGTCGAGTGAAATACATTCCCGGTTCATCCCATGAACGCGGTGTCGAGTGGAATACATTCCCGGTTCATCCCATGAACGCGGTATAGAATCGACCATAACATTTAAACGCTCTTTTAAGACAGATTAAGATAATACCATGCTATCCTTTTAAAAGTCAAGTAACAACATTCTTTTCCAAAAGTTCAAGTTGCCTAATTTCAAATACTCAAGTCTTTTAGTTTCGAAAGATTTCATAGTTCATAGTCTTAATCAAATAACGTAATCTCTTTTAAAACAATTGAGTAATGTATGCCTTATGTGTGAGTAGGTTATTCTTGTTTATAACAATCTTATTAAAGCAGCCATGATCTAGGAAATGTAATACCATTTTGTCTTATCTTAGCTTCTATGCAGATGGAGGTTTCTACTGGTTTTAATACAATTAATTATTTGTCAATACATTTTCCTTTATTAACGCTGCAGTGGTTCGTTCGATACTTATTCTCATTTCCGAAATCAGTAAAACATTATTCATTAAAAACCAAGTACTCATTACTTACGAATGAGGTTTCACACTTCTTAACTAGATTCATATCAATTCAATTAAGTAAACCGTTCCTTTTATCTCTCTTAAGTCGTTATACCTAACTTTCCATAAATCTAGTATAACTCTTAAGCTTTCAAAAACGATTCTTAATTCTTTTGGAATACTTCAAGATTCTTATTATTTAAAACTCAAGTCAAAAGACATCGAAGTAAAACCACGTTCAGTTAACACACGTACGTCTACCGTACTATATATATATTCTTTTTTAAAAATATCATGCTCAAGAGGATAGAAAGAATCACATACCTCGCGACGACACAGATAATTAGCAAAAGCGCCCAAAATCGTAATCCTGCTAGCCTTTTCCACCATTCGAGTAGAATACGCTACTCGCAGTACTTCAACCTATAACGGTCATACAAGTCTATCAATGTCTAGACTACTCTGTAGAATAAATCTAGATACAAGATTCCTTATTCTACGGAAAATTGGGCAGCACTTCCCTACCCGTCAAACTACACAAGTCTCATCAAATACAGTCCCATGTAGGTGCAGTCAATTCTCTTCTTATATACCTTCCTCATATATAACTTATACTTAATTCTATACTTCAACGGTATGTAAACTCTAATTACAATAGGGGGACAAGATATTTACCTCGACAAGCCCAAAATTATCCAAGATTAAATGTCGATCCTGAGCAACGTTTAGCTCCTAATTTGCACGCTTCGAAAGCTCCAAGAAACCCTTAGAAGTTTCCAAACAACTTCTACTTAGCACTTCAACCAACTATGAAGATTTTACTTAGGGTTTTTTGACTAAAAGGATATTAGGTAGTATTTTCGGGCTCTACGTATAGAGGTAACTTTGGAATACTTCAAGGTATTTTGGAATAGTAACAACACTTGGAGATTATTTTTCTACCAAGGGGTTTCGGCTAGAACACTTAAGAGGGAGTGCTTTGGACGAGCTTTCAAAGGGGGAGGGAAGTTTTGAGACTTGGAAATTGTTTTGTGGATGAAGAATAAGTCTTGAACTTAAGGGGTATTTATAGGCCAATCAATGGCCAAGATCAAAGCAAGTGGATGGTGGAGATTTGGGCAAGTGTAACCTTATCCATCTACTACACAAATATCACAAAAATATCCTACCTAACCTTGACCAAAGTTTATGGCCTTTTTCTTGACAAAAACGTGCCAAGATCGTCCACCATTTCTGCCAACTTGAGGGTGACACATGTCGCCCTCTCGTTGGTCCAAAATATTTCATCTCTCGGAAAAATCCGCAAAAATAATAAATATCGCAACCGTAATTTTCCCTTCGCAAAGTTTGGAAAACGTTTCGTCGGAAAATAATTCTTTTCGTTAGGTGTGCACAATTTTCGTCCCTTGCCTACTTAAGGCTTAAAATTTTGTACGTACGCCCTCACGTACATACTCAGAAAATACGGGGTATAACATTCTCCCATCCTTAGAAACATTCGTCCCGAATGTTCCTTCTCAAGACGGATAACGATAAAGTTCCTCTTAACTTAAACAAGTTGCCAATGCCATACCTGGCCACCAAATAACACACGCGCAAATACTTAATCCAAGTCCACAAGGAATCACCTCTATCACCACAAAAGCTCCCACCCAAGGTCTAAAAGACATTCCCTTCGCACCCTTACTTCACAAAAGTAACGATCACTCTTATTTTCTTAACACATGCTCGCTTCTTCCCTTACTCGTCGTACCCTCCTCGTACACTCGAACTCTTTCTCATAACTTACCACATTTCTGTTATTGCTTCAGTCCAAAATCTCTGGGTTATTATCTCCAACTTGATTATCATTAACTGGGAACACTCTGGATGGATCTCCGATACTTTTCCGAACATAGCAACATGAAAGACCGGACGTACTGCTGCCTAAGTCGGATGGCAATGCTAACTTATAGGCAACCTGGCCTATTCTTCACATGATCTGAAAAAGGCCCAAAGTAACTCGGGCTAAGTTTCCCCTGTTTTCCAAATCTCGTCACACCCTTCCGGGGTGGTACCTTCAAGAAAACCCACCGTCAACCTGAACTCCAAGTGTCGATGCCGATCATCCGCACGACTTCTGTTGACTCTGAGCTGCCAATAACCTCTCCTGGATAAGCTTCACCCTATCCACATCCTGCTGAAACAAGTATGAACCAACTATCTGAACCTTGCCAACATCGAACCAATCGACCGGCAACCTACACTACCGCCCCTACAAGGCTTCATAAGGCGACATCCGAATACTGAAATGGTAGCTATAATGATACTCACTCAACAAGAGGCACATAATCCCCGCTGCTACCCCTGAAATCAAAAACACCGGCCCGTAACCTATCCTCCAACTCCCTCAAGGCCATTCCCGGCCTTCACGATCTAATTCTAGTCGAACACACCCGCGAACTCGTACGATGGCTACCTAAACCTGGGCCTTGCACCCTCGTGATCCTACCACCTGGCGGGACCACCTCAAACTGACCCCACCTCATTCCAGGCTGCGGGTTGACCGGCGAATGGTCCTCAACCCGACCCATAATCGCGCCAACTCTTGTTCCCCCCATCCGGAACAATCTTACTAATTAAGTCACGAAAACCTAGTGGTCTTCTTAGCTCAACTACCCTCTTTCATTTCATACCACTCAGGGATTTATCACACAAAAATATTTCACGCATACTATGCACTCCGATAAAGGTCAACATAAACATAAATCTTTTACCCAAGATGGCCTCGCGTCTAAGGTCTCTACGTATAAAACTCTAAGGCTCACACTTTTCCTATCCCCAATCTTACCCTTTTTACTAACCATGATTTCTAATCACAAGTTAACATAATGCTATCTGAACATAATACTTAGCACTTCATTATAACATCAACGCATACTAGTCTCTAGAGGGGTAAGAATATACCTGTATCAACTGCTTCATTTTCCCTTCGTCGCTCTAATCATAATCCTGCCCTGCCGGGCGCATAGCTATAGAAGGCGATGAACACATCGACTTGAGGTCGCGTCATTCCACCTGTACCCTCCTATAAGCACGATCTTCGTCACACATGGCTCGACGGCCGCAGTGAAACAAGCACCCGAAAGACGACATTCCGGGATGGCGTCGCCACATCGCACACCGGCGGGACATGAATCTCGCTGCTAGAACCCGTATATCTCAGAAACGAAGCCCCGAGCTCGACCAGCTCGAATACCTAACGCCTCAAGGCGCGGAGGACCACTGCCTGGCGGAGGTACATAACTAGCTCACGGCAGGCGTCCGCCTCGAAAGTTACCAAAGAACCTCGCTGCTCGCCTCTTCGCCGACCTCGGCCATTCCGCTGATCCTCCGCTCTCACATCAGTGCATAAGCTCGCATGCGGCAATGTCCATGCTACCGGTGCGGCTACACCAACAAGCCTCGCAGGTAGTCATCGAGTCGGTGACGTGGCGTGTACTCGCCCTCCATATCGGCTACTAACGCGGGGACATACCGAGCCAATGAGTCGAACTCCACGTTGTACTCCCAACCGCACGCCGGCCTCGCTCAACGTCAAAAATCTGCTTACCGAGCCCTTCTCATCTCGCGAGGCAAGAAATGTGCAAGAAATGCCCCGAGAACTCGTCCCATACTACTGGAAGTGCATACTCTCCCGACGCTCCCACGAATCAAACCAGTCGACCGCAGTATCACGCAGCCGATGCGAACCTAAGACCACCGACTCGGTCTCCGAAGCCTTGATCACTTTCATGATCCGCTGTAACTATCGGATGAACTCCTGCGGATCATCCTCAGGTCTCGACCCGTAGAACTCAAGTGCTACAACTCGTAAAGTCCCGTAGCCTCAAACTATCCGATCTCGGGTGAACCATAGGTACCATCGAATCGAATCGCCAGATTCAAATTCGGCCTATCTCACGTTCGCCACGATCACCGCGATGAATCGCCATCTTTGTACCCCAACTCTCGCTTCAGCCGTGGATGGAGGCTCAGTATCGTGGTCTCATCACCATCGCTGCGCTCTAAATCTCTGGCCGTGGCGTCGCAAAACTCGTCGTCAAGCACTATCTCGAGTAATGACCGCTCGCGCTCGTACTCTCAGTATCCTACTAGCAGCTCATTGCCGTGCCCATATCTGCCCGGGTTGCTCTGCGGAGGCATAATCGTAAAAACGAAATACGTCGAGGGTTCCAACTTATAACACGTTTCTAAGGCACGATCTCGGAATGAGAAAATGGAAACCAATCCTAAATGTCTGCGCAGCCTCCGATTATAGATGTGGTGCACAACACATCGATAATCAAGACTCTACTAGACACTGCGTAGACACTTTCCGAGGATTAATCGCTCGATACCACTTTTGTCACGACCCGATCCCGGGCCCGTGACTGGTGCCTTACCCCGGGCACCCTAGTGATACAACATCAGAGTAACCAGCGGAATATAAAACAAAACATGGAACAATATGAAGTGAGAAACAGTTTATCTGAGAAAAGTTGCCTTTCGGCATATCTCCATAAATGTTTGAACAAGCATATCCTTTTACAAACTCCGCCCACAACAAGATCGCAGACTTAAGAATGTTATAACAATTATGACGGAACAGGGCCCCGCCATACCCCTGAATGTACAAGAACCTACAACTCAGGGAAACATACCAAAATATAAGCCTCCGGAGAAACGGAGCTTCCTAATCTGAATCGTGATCCTATGAGCTAGGATCAACAACCGCGGCATTCTACCTCTGCAGATGAACGCAGCCCCAAGGAGGTCAAGACAACAGTACCAAGTATGTGAAATCAAAATATCAGAAACGAAATCATAACAGTCTAAAATAAAACAGGAGACATGTATGATAACAAAACTACAGTTCACAACATAAAAGCAATCATGTCAAGTCAGGGACTCACGCCCTCAAAGTCATCCCTCATGCCCGTGGAACTCCTTCCTCACTGCCAGCCTAGGTATAAATCGTATGATACGATAACGTGTCTCGCCCATCTCATGGACTCGGTGTCGGATCGTATGGAATACATTCCCGCCCATCTCATGGACTCGGATAGAATCGTGGAATACATTCCTGCTCATCCCATGAACTCGGTATCGTGTGAAATACATTCTGCTCATCCCATGAATGCGTGTCGAGTGAAATACATTCGATTCATCCATGAATGCGGTGTCGAGTGAAATACATTCCTGCTCATCCCATGAACGCGGTGTCGAGTGGAATACATTCGGTTCATCCATGAACACGGTGTCGAGTGAAATACATTCGGTTCATCCCATGAACGCGTGTCAAGTGGAATACATTCCTGCTCATCCATGAACGCGTATAGAATCGACCATAACATTTAAACGCTCTTAAGACAGATTAAGATAATACCATGCTATCCTTTTAAAAGTCAAGTAACAACATTCTTTTCCAAAAGTTCAAGTTGCCTAATTTCAAATACTCAAGTCTTTTAGTTTCGAAAGATTTCATAGTTCATAGTCTTAATCAAATAACGTAATCTCTTTTAAAACAATTGAGTAACGTATGCCTTATGTGTGAGTAGGTTATTCTTGTTTATAACAATCTTATTAAAGACCATGATCTAGGAAATGTAATACAATTTTGTCTTATCTTAGCTTCTATGCGGATGGAGGTTTCTACCGGTTTTAATACAATTAATTATTTGTCAATACATTTTCCTTTATTAACGCCGCATGGTTAGCTCGATACTTATTCTCATTTCAAATCAGTAAAACATTATTCATTAAAAACCAAGTACTCATTACTTACGAATGAGGTTTCACACTTCTTAACTAGATTCATATCAATTCAATTAAGTAAACCGTTCCTTTTATCTCTCTTAAGTCGTTATACCTAACTTTCCATAAATCTAGTATAACTCTTAAGCTTTCAAAAACGATTCTTAATTCTTTTGGAATACTTCAAGATTCTTATTATTTAAAACTCAAGTCAAAAGACATCGAAGTAAAACCACGTTCAGTTAACACACGTACGTCTACCACACTATATATATATTCTTTTTTAAAAATATCATGCTCAAGAGGATAGGAAGAATCACATACCTCGCGACGATTACCGACAATTAGCAAAACGCTCCAACGTACTGTAATCCTGCTAGCCTTTTCCACCCTTCGAGTAGAATACGCTACTCGCAGTACTTCAACCTATAACGGTCATACAAGTCTATCAATGTCTAGACTACTCTGTAGAATAAATCTAGATACAAGATTCCTTATTCTACGGAAAA
Organism: Przewalskia tangutica; assembly: GCA_029844215.1. Taxonomy (NCBI): domain Eukaryota; kingdom Viridiplantae; phylum Streptophyta; class Magnoliopsida; order Solanales; family Solanaceae; genus Przewalskia; species Przewalskia tangutica. The sequence goes on along the minus strand of CM056724.1, from coordinate 44,027,561 downwards.
TTGGCAAGACTTCCTACCCACAAACTACACAAGTTCATCAGAAATACAGTCCTATGTAGGTACAGTCCAATTCTCTTCTTATATACCTTCCTTGTATATAACTTATACTTAATTCTATACTTCAACAAGATGTAAACTCTAATTACATAGAGGACAAGATATTTACCTCGACAAGCCCAAAATTATCCAAGATTAAATGTCGATCCTGAGCAACGTTTAGCTCCTAATTTGCACGCTCCGAAAGCTCCAAGAAACCCTTAGAAGTTTCCAAACAACTTCTACTTAGCACTTCAACCAACTATGAAGATTTTCCTGAGGGTTTCGTTTTGTGACTAAAAGGATATAAGTTAGTATTTCCTGCTCTACGTATAGAGGTAACTTTGGAATACTACAAGGTATTTTGGAATAGTAACAACACTTGGAGAATATTTTTCTACCAAGGGAGTGGGGGTTTCGGCTAGAACACTTAAGAGGGGGGCGGGGGAGTTCTTTGGACGAGAGCTCTCAAAGGGGGAGGGAAGTTTTGAGACTTGGAAATTGTTTTGTGGATGAAGAATAAGTCTTGAACTTAAGGGGTATTTATAGGCCAATCAATGGCCAAGATCAAAGCAAGTGGATGGTGGAGATTTGGGCAAGTGTAACCTTATCCATCTACTACACAAATATCACAAAAATATCCTTCCTAACCTTGACCAAAGTTTATGGCCTTTTTCTTGACAAAAACGTGCCAAGATCGTCCACCATTTTCGCCAACTTGAGGGTGACACATGTCACCCTCTCGTTGGTCCAAAATATTTCATCTCTCGGAAAAATCCGCAAAAATAATAAATGTCGCAACCGTAATTTTCCCTTCGCAAAGTTTGGAAAACGTTTCGTCGGAAAACAATTCTTTTCGTTAGGTGTGCACAATTTTCGTCCCTTGCCTACTTAAGGCTTAAAATTTTGTACGTACGCCCTCACGTACATACTCAGGAAATACGGGGTATAACATGGCTGCTCAGACCTCTTGCCAGAAAACCGTGAAGGAGCACTCTGTCTGGGCCGGAAAGTGGACTGTTCGCCGAGGCCGCCCGCTGAAATCGCCTGAGACGATGTCGCCCGCCTCGGGCCGCTCGAGTCAATCTGGTCCTCCTCTCTCTATCCTCTATCCTCGCGCATAGGCTGCATCCGGCGATGTCCATACCGGCCAAGAGCCACACCCAAGCATGTCAGAATCATATGACGGTCAAGCCCCATCACAAAACGATGAACCCTATCCGCCATGTCAGCTACAATAGTCTGTGCATGTCTGGCCAAGGAGTCAAACTCCAAGCTATACTCCCTGATAGTCCTCCCGTTCTGCCTCAAGGTCAAGAATCTGTCTACCCAGGCTCTCCTCATCTCAGGAGGCAAAAAGTGATCCATGAAGGCCTCAGAAACTCCTCCCAAACACCGGAAGAGCATCATCACCTCTCGAAAGCAACCACGACTCAAACCAGTTCAACGCAATATCGCGCAACCGCAGGAGGCTAGCGTAATGCACTGCCTCAAGCCCTAAGAACTCGCATGGTCCGTAGCCGCCGAATGAACTTCTGCGGATCCTCATCCAACCTCGAACCATAAAACTCAGGTGGATGACAACCCAGAAAATCCCTAACCCGCAAACTGTCGGCCCTAGGTGGGTCGTCGCTTCCGCTCGGCGCCGACCGACTACTATATCGTCATTAACCGGATCGCCTCGTAGTTCTATACTCGACCCGGCCGCGAATCGAGGCTCCTGCACGAACCTCTCGAGCTACCGCCGCTCTCGGCTCCTCTAATACTGCCGGCGTGGATGAACTCGCCGACCCGCCTACTACCTCGTATAGTGCGTGCTCGAGCCTGTAACCTCTCGAGTACCGCTAGCGCCTCGCCGCCGCTTTGCCCTTCGGGCCCCGGTCGCTCCGCGAGGCATATCTATTTCATAAGACTAGGTCGAGAGGATTCAACCTAATAAGACAGCTCTCATCGCACGATCTCGCAGAGAGAAGAATGAAACCAATCCTAAATGTCTCGCAGCCTCACGATTATAGATGTGGTGCACAACACACCGATAATCAAGACTTACTGAACACGGTCGTAGACACTTTCCGAGGACTAAGCGCTCGATACCACTTTTGTCACGACCCGACCGGCCGCGATCGTGCCCTACCTAGGCACCCTGCTCGTATACATCATAGAATAGCAATGAACATACACAACATAAACACACGTGTAAAAAAAACATCCTGTGCTAGCCGAGATATGCCGCTTTCCAATATATAACATAATCAAAAGTACAATCTGCATAACATCGCTTCTTACTCAACCACAAATGTGAATACAGCACCTCTAGAATAACAATCGTATGGGACGGGGCCTCGCCATACCACGAATGTACATAAATCTACAACACTGGGAAAAGATCAGACTAAAAGAGACAAGCCTCCTGATAAATGGAGCTTCGACGTCGATAAGTGATCCTAAGAAAGAGGATCCACCACCGCTACCCTTCTCATGCAGATGAACGCAGCCCCCGAGGAAGGGGTCAGTACACAATATGTACTAAGTATGTAAAACTGGAAAGTACTGTAATTACAACATAAGTTTAAAACAAAGCCGGAGACATGTATGATAACAAAATTACAGTACACAGTGCCTTACTAACAATGAGAGTAAATCAAGGGAATATGTATAACATCACAATAGGAGACTCCCGATCAAATCATGGGTAGCGAACCCATAGAAACAGGTGGTATAACGTCTTAGGGTTCTTACCCCTCATTTATACTCTTACCCTGAAGCAGGTGGTATAACGTCTTGGGGGTTTGCCCCTCATTTATACTCTTACCCTGGAGAAGGTAATAAAACAGGTGGTATAACGTCTTGGGGGTTTACCCCTCATTTATACTCTTATCCTGGAGAAGGTGGTATAGCGTCTTGGGGGTTTACCCCTCACTTATACTCTTACCCTATCTCTACCGGCCGTCATACAATAAATAAGCAAGTTAGAAATCCCCCTAACTTCTTATTAGTCTTATTCATCTACACTCTCATTTTAGTTTACTTAAGGCACTAAATGTTATAACAAATCCGGGAGTTTAACCCAAAGTACTACGTACTTCCAACCTTTTTAAAAATGACTCATTTTCATATAGAACTTCCAAGATACTATAAACCGTAGTATCAAGTCAAAATTTCTTTTCAAGACAAGTCACAATACCTTTAAACATAAAGTTAGGTTTTTAAATCAAGTGACTCCTTTTATTATAAACCTTAGGCAATTGATGCCTTAAAAATCAAATTGCCTTTTCATTAAAATTAAGTCATTTATCTTTCCATAAAGCAAATATAACCAACTCCCCATAAAGTCGTTACATTCGCTTTATACCTTAGCCATATACAATTTCCTATCCAAGGGACTTATACGTTTAAAACGGAACAAGTATCACATACTTTAAAACTCTTCAAGTCCCTTAACTTTAATAAAACATTAGACATCCTTAATACTCTCAAGAAGTGAGTTAATCTACTAACTCACCCGGCTTGGCTATTCATAAAACTAGTAAAGGATATCAAGGTCTTCAGACGTCACCGCATACTATATACGTACAACTAGTCATGCTCAAAAGATAGGTAAAGTTCTACATACCTCGCCGGGTCAAACCACTTGCCAAGTACAAAGTCCCGCCCGTAGTATGTCAACCTATAATATTCACAACACGCCTATTAAAGCCTTTCTTCAAACGTAGAATATTATAAGTGTCAAGTCGCTAAATTCTACGGAAAATCTGACAAAGACCTCCTTTGTTTTTACTAACTTTGCCACCTTTTTCAAGGCCGAATACAATAACCAAACATGCCACATTTAAGGCACAATCAAAGCAATTAATCAATAGGGGATTACACGCCTACTAGACGTGTAAAATTCCGCCCCACAAACGATAACAAACTAATACAACTACTAGTCCAATTTTCGGCCATAATGAATACAACAATACCAGTTCTTATCCAATTTCCATTTCAATCCAAATTGGTAGCATAACATGATATCAAGTCGCATTTGATTATAACTACCATAATCTTCAAATAAGTGACATGCGACGATTTCTAATAAACGACCAATTAGTAATCCAATCTTCAAGTGGCTTGTATAACATTTCGGATTTAAGCTACAAGCAATCCATAATACTTATAAACTTCAACATATCAACTTCATGCTAGCAACATGTAAAGCTAACAACAACAATATAATTATATAATCTTGTAACACCTTTAAAAGACAAGATTATACCTCAATGAACCTTAATCCAACTCCAATCCGAAGTCGCTCCTTAGTAGATTAGAGCCTCTCCAAGATACTTCAATCCGCTTGTTGAGACCCTTAGAACAACACCAACAAATATCCTTCAAATCTCCAAACAAAACCTAGAAAGACAACTAGGTCTTCGTTTTGCGACTAACCCGAAAACTATTTTTTTCCAAGATTTTTCTATTGAGATATGTTTACAATACACATAAGAACCTTGGTTTAAAGTGGGGAGCTAAAAGAACAAGGAACAAAGATTTTTCTTTTTCTTTGGACAAGAACCCGAGAGCTAAGCTTTGTGTTCTTCAATTTTTGTGAAATTTTGCTAAGTGTTAAGCTCACTCTTGCTACTAGTAGTAATATATAGCACATTGGATGGTCAAGATATGAACAATTGGGTGGCTTGGATAAGCACTTAGTAAAAATCAAGACTTTGTGGGTCCTTTGACCAAGTCAAATCTCTCAAGCTTCAAGTTGCAAGACTTTAGTCATACAAGACTATGGTCAATGACCATCTTAGCCATGGCATTTCGTCCAAGGCATCTCTAAGGGGGGGTGACACATGTCGCCCTCCCATTCGTCACAATAATACATTTTCCGACAATTTCATAATTCCGATAAATTTTTACAAGTCTCAAATCTTAACACTTGTGAGTTCTTACTTACGTTCTTAAAACATGTCCTGTAATTACGGGGTGTAACATGTTCAATCAAGAATCATACTCATATTTAAAAGATACGGACGATTCTCCAAATTCCAAGTTAGTATCGACGACATCCTTTCCCATGTGTCTACCGTAGCAACATATATAGCCACTTTGAACATGTTAAGGTAAGAAGATTAGAACCATGATATATGCGACTCTAGGAACATATGATCACTACTTAATGATGTCAATTACTTAACTGTAATCTCAATATTATTGTTAGTAAAGCTAAGATTTTAGTCTTTTCAATGGAATTCCAACTAATCCATTATAGCCTTTTCATAATTCATATGGAACAAACTAAATCCAGTAAATCAATTTGTTGTCAAGTTTATATCGTTCGTATACCAAATATAACAACTGCCATTTCTTTGAATTTTAAATTGTTCTAACAACTTTCAAGTATAGATATTATCCATCAAAACAAAGGAATTCATATATATCATTCCACAGTTTGAAAGTAAAATTTACATTATCTTTATGCAACATAGTTATGCCATGATAATTTTCTTTGGCGCATAATAACATTACACTAATATTTCAATATGTTATTCCTAAATTTAGCATGCATTTCAATATCATCACAAAACAAGTTATCTACCCTAATTATGAAAATAAGTTTCACAAAATCAGAAAGGATAAATAAATAATAAGTACAGTTAAAGAAAGTAGAACCCGTTTTTTTTCTTCACTTTCTTTGTAATCCCGCATTGCTTTTGTCACGATTCGAACCCCGGGCCCGCGACTGGTGCCCTACCTGGGCACCCTTTTACCCATATAACACAAGTAACCCGCGGAAGCTAAATAACACTTTTTTTTTCTTTTAACAAACAAAGACAAAGCCGGCAAGACTGTCATAATATATATTACCCGAATAGGACTACGACTGTACAACAATATAAATACAACTCACGCAAGTCCAACCCACATATGAATACATACCTCTAAGAGTTTGACAACAACTATGACGGGACAAGGCCCCGACGTACCCTGAAATGCACAACAATATAAACCAACCGTACCAATGGTAAGCTCCGGAACAAGGAAGCTACCTCAACAGCTGATCAAGATCCCACACACGCGGATCACCCAACTGCGAACCTAAACCTGCGACATGAACGCAGCCCCCCGGAGAAAGGGGGTCAGTACGAAAAATGTACCAAGTATGTGAAACTATAAGTATTGTAAAGGAGATCATACATTCCAAATATAACATGAGGCAAGTATGATAATAAAAATAACAGTACAACTGTGTCTTATAAAAATGAGAGAAATGAGAGTCATCTTTACCTTTTCAAAATACCGTTTCAAATATGGAACCAACTGTACCATATAAATAAGAGCCAACTGTACTTTATAGAAATAGAGATTCAATTGTATCTTTTATTTCGTCTTTTGACTCTCAAAGGAATAAAACCAAGGTACAATCATGTCGTGTACCAACCATTATCTCTATACATTGCCGGCCCTTTAGCGAGAGACTCGGTGAAATCATTATATCTCTACACATTGCCGGCCCTTTAACGAGGGACTCGGTGGAATCATTATATCTCTACACATTGCCGACCCTAAAATGAGGGACTCGGTGAAATCATTATATCTCTACACATTGTCGACCCTTTAACGAGGGACTCAGTGGAATAGTTATATCTCTACACATTGTCGGCCCTTTAACGAGGGACTCGGTGAAATAATTATATCTCTACACATTGTCGGCCCTTTAACGAGGGACTCGGTGGAATCATTATATCTCTCATTTAAACAAATAGAATGAACTATTATTTTATAAAACTCAAGGAATTATCATGTCATGTAATAATAGGGAAATTGAACCCGAAGTACTATGTACGTCCGCCGTTCATCTTCTCATTTATAAACCTCAAGACACTAACACTCATAGTATCAAGACACTTTCACTTTTAAAATCAAGTTACTACACTTTTAAACTCAAGTAAGTTATACTTTTATCACCAAGTAATTTATACCTCTCAATCAAGTAACTTCTTTTACAACAAATCCGATTTCATTTAAAACAAGTACGTCCACCGTACACACAAAATAATATTAGGGAATAGAAACCCCAAGTACTAACAAAAGGATTTATCTAACAACTTCCATTTTAGAAATCCAAAGTACTATTAATGAAATAGAAACAACTTCCTTTTTAAAACTCAAAGTACTATTAAGAGAATAGGAACAACTTCTTTTTTAAAACTCAAGTACTTTTAATGGGATAGAAACAACTTTTTCTTTTAAGAACCCAATGTACTATAAGTAGAACCACTTTCACTTTTAAAGCCCAAAGTACTATCAAGGGAGTATATAGAACAACTTCTATATTAGGAAATCCAAGTACAATCAAGGAATATATCATTAAGGAGTAGGATTTACTCACTTTAAAATAAGGAATAATGCTAGAAGAAGAGAAGATAGTTCACATACCTTATCGTTCTTCTACCAATCCATTAAGTGGAATATGCCTCACGTAGCTTCTACCAATATGCTAAGCGGAATACACCTCCCGTAGAACTTTAACCTATAATGATAATAGCATGTCTATCAACTACATGCCTTTAAGGGAAGGTTATGGACTAAGTAAAGTTCCCATTTCTACGAAAAATTGGGCAGCACTTCCTTTGTTTCTACGTACTTTTCCACCTTTTCCAAGACCCAATTTCAACAACCAACAAGCCACACTTAAGGGAACAACCAATAGTTAACCAAAGGGGATTATACGCCAACTTGACGTGTAAAATTCTGCCTCACAATCTATACAAAACAGTCCACAATTCTCCAATAACGAGGGTAAAATGTGAGGCCTTTAAACGCCTTTCTACACTCTTAATCTCTTAGGACTTCCATTAACAATTACCACATTAGTCATGCAAATAGGTGGCTGATTTTCCAACAGCCTAACACCACAAAACAGTCCATAAAAACTGCATAATAATGTCCAACAGTTTTATAGATTCCACGGCCAACAACTACAATCCGATAACTCTTTCCTTAATCCTTTTTATTTCAATTCAAGTTCCAAAACTTCTATATAAGTTATATCAACTTATTAACAACAATATTACTCCATTATAACATGCGACAAGTGTAACTAATCACAACAATAACCAACGAATCCAATGTCGCCCAAAATGCCCAATTCAGCCAACACCATTAAAAATGGCCCAAATACTTTTTATCCTTCATTCTTTTTAGCACAAGCTCATCTATACATATAAGTAACATCCAATTACTTTAAAAGAAGAAGAACCATTACCTTAATTTTAGCCCAAAAATCGCCCAAAATAGTCCGGGGAAGATTGGCCCGCAGTTTTCATTTCACTCCACTTCTTCAAGTTCCAATCACACACAAGCATCCACCATAAGCTTATAACCAACTTCACTTCACGTTTCACTTCCAAAAAGTCGAAGAACAAGCTAGGGTTTCACCCTCATTCTCGGCCCAAAGAAGATTTTTGGTGTGTTATCTTGGCTTAACACTTGGTTAGAGTTCTTGATCTTGTATTAGTGAACTAAGTTTGGAAGATTAAGGATTTTTGCTCTTGAAAAGCCACTAAGGCCGAGAGCTCACAAGGGAGGGAGAGATATAATTTTGTGATATAATGCTAAGTGTGGAAGATAAGTCCTGCAAGCTCTCTATATATAATATCTATCCAAGTGTAGCAAGACAGGTGGAGTGGGACCCACTTGTCCACTTGTCTCCAAAATATCTAATCCAAGTAAAAGTCTTCAAAGACAAGTGGAGGTGTCACCCTCCTATTGGCCCAAAATAAATTCTTCACAATTAAATTCCATACTTGGCCGAAATATCTAAAAATCTCGTGGGCCCCACAAAATCGTAAAATTTCCCGTGGGCCCCACATGACCAAATCCGAGATTTCAAAATCCAAAACTTTAATATACTATACTAATTCCATATACCATACTAATTCCATATACCAAAATTGAGAATCAAATTCCAAGTTATAAACTTTTTCCTTCACATTTTTCGAAAATTTTCCTTAAGAAAATGTAATAATTCTTTCCTTCCAAAATTCAAATCTTAAATCCTTAATCACGTTCTCAATTAGTAGCCCTGGTATTACGGGGTGTAACATCCTTCCCCCCTTAGAAACATTCGTCCCGAATGTTCATAGTGAGTCTTAAACTATAAACATTCCGGCATAGTCTCCTTACTATACCTATCAACCCATACTCCACAAAACCAACGATGCCACACACGGCCACAATATATCACATAGTCTCATTCTACTTCGGATAGTCCTTAGCACATTATACTTCCTTTGTAATCAAAGTCACATTCCTAAGGTCCTATTATAATTCCTTAAAATTAATAATACCATTTCTAATCGGCTTAACAATCATTAACCTCAATCACAAGTGGTTTATACTCAAACCAAAGAATCATCACCTCTAATATACTTCACATATACCATGTACTTTAACCACCATCACACATAAATTACTTTACCCTTGAAGGCCTTGTCTATCTAAGGTCTCAACGATTATTCAATACTCTAAGATCCTCAAATATTTCATGTCCCAAGCTTACATTATTTCTCCCCGTATACGGGCAAGATGGCTTCTCAATATCTCAAAATCATGTTGTCCTAATCACAACAACCCTATTTACTCCATACAAATATTATTTGTACACATCACTTAAGCATACAACACAACTTAATCTAACAACATGGTATGTCCTTAAGTCAATTAAACATGATCTTCTAAGGGTTCATCACCCTTCCCGACAGCTCATCACCTCCTAATTATTCTAAATTAGCACATATATAACCCAGATGTGGATTCATTAAACTGTTTCATACCTTATAAGCCATTATCAAAGCTTAACCAACTCAAAATAACCCATAACCATTCTAGTCAACACACATATGACCCAAATAAATATGTCCGCATAGATATACATCATCATTATACCAACTCTACAACAAGTTTACCAACCTGGATACTAAGTCCAAATATTTCCTTTCTGGGCCGCTATCGCTTTCTCATAGATGCAACCACAATAATACGTTAGGGAGGGACTGCCCTAACATTATAGCTCTATCGCACGATCTTGGAGTAAGAAGAATAGAAACTAATCCTAAATGTCCTGTAGCCTCCTGTTTATGGGTGTGGTGCACAACACACCGATAACCAAGACTCTACTAGACACGGTCTATAGACATTCCGAGAACTAACTGCTCTGATACCACTCTGTCACGACCCAAACCCCGGGCCCGCGACTGATGCCCTAACTGGGCACCTTTCTACCCATACAACACAAGTAGCCCGCGGAAGCTAAATAACACTTTTTTTTTCTTTTAACAAACAAAGACAAAGCCGGCAAGACTGTCATAATATATATTACCCGAATAGGACTACGACTGTACAACAATATAAATACAACTCACGCAAGTCCAACCCACATATGAATACAGACCTCTAAGAGTTTGACAACAACTATGACGGGACAAGGCCCCGTCGTATCCTGAAATACACAACAGTCTAAACCAACTGTACCAATGGTAAGCTCTGGAACAAAGAAGCTACCTCAACAGCTGAACAAGATCCCACACACGCGGATCACCCAACTGCGAACCTAAACCTGCGGCATGAACGCAATCCCCCGGAGAAAGGGGGTCAGTACGAAAAATGTACCAAGTATGTGAAACTATAAGTATTGTAGAGAAGATCATACATTCCAAATATAACATGAGACAAGTATGATAATAAAAATAACAGTACAACTGTGCCTTATAAAAATGAGAGAAATGAGAGTGATCTTTACCTTTCAAAATTCCTTTTCAAATATGGAACCAACTGTACTTTATAGAAATAGAGATTCAACTGTATCTTTTATTTCGTCTTTTGACTATCAAGAGAATAAAACCAAGGTACCATCATGTCGTGTACCAACCATTATCTCTATACATTGTCGGCCCTTTAGCGAGGGACTCGGTGAAATCATTATATCTCTACACATTGCCGGCCCTTTAACGAGGGACTCAGTGAAATCATTATATCTCTACACATTGCCGGCCCTTTAAGGAGGGACTCGGTGGAATCATTATATCTCTACACATTGCCAGCCCTTTAACGAGGGACTCGGTGGAATCATTATATCTCTACACATTATCTCAATTTGGCCAACACCATTAAAAATGGCCCAAATACTTTTTATCCTTCATTCTTTTTAGCACAAGCTCATCTATACATATCACAATAATTAATATCCAATTACTTTAAAATAAGATGAACCATTACCTTATTTTTAGCCCAAAAATCGCCCCAAACAGTTCGGGGAAGATTGGCACGCAATTTTCATTTCACTCCACTTCTTCAAGTTACAATCACACACAAGCATCCACCATAAGCTTATAACCAACTTCACTTCACGTTTCACTTCCAAAAAATCGAAGAACAAGCTAGGGTTTCACCCTCATTCTCGGCCCAAAGAAGAGTTTTGGTGTGTTATCTTGGCTTAACACTTGGTTAGGGTTCTTGATCTTGTATTAGTGAACTAAGCTTGGAAGATTAAGGATTTTTGTTCTTGAAAAGCCACTAAGGCCGAGAGCTCACAAGGGAGGGAGAGATATAGTTTTGTGATATAATGCTAAGTGTGGAAGATAAGTCTTGCAAGTTCTCTCTATATAATATCTATCCAAGTGTAGCAAGACAAGTGGTGGGACCCACTTGTCTCCAAAATATCTAATCCAAGTAAAAGTCTTTCAAGACAAGTGGAGGTGTCACTCTCCTATTGGCCCAAAATAAATTCTTCCCAATTAAATTCCATACTTGGCCGAAATATCTAAAAATCTCGTGGGCCCCACAAAATCGTAAAATTTCCCGTGGGCCCCACATGACCAAATACGAGATTTCAAAATCCAAAACTTCAATATACTATACTAATTCCATATACTAAAATTGAGAATCAAATTCCAAGTTATAAACTTTTTTCTTCACAAATTTTCCGGAAATTTTCCTTAAGAAAATATAATAATTCTTTCCTTCCAAAATTCAAATCTTAAATCCTTAATCATGTTCTCAATTAGTAGCTCTGGTATTACGGGGTGTAACAACTTTGATGTACTTAATAATTGACAATTGATGTCAGATCAAAATGACCAAATATATCACTTATATATCTTGTGTCTGCTTGTGATCTTAATGGGTAGTTGTAAAACACCACTGGGAACAAAATAAACACTTATCATATAAAGAGAATAACTCCTGGAATATTCGAAGACTAAACAAAGTTACAAGAGTGAATCTTTTGGCTTGGATTTATCCAAGTGCTTTGTTTTTATGTTCTTAAATTTATGGAGGCGAGTACCTTTTCGTTTGGATTTAACTGAAGAAAATGCATTCCATTTTGAAAATCACTGTTAGAAATTTAGCAAGAGCTTCACTGTTCTTGGACACTTGTAATTTGTATCTTTACACATTTATTGTGTATATTGGACGTTTTATTACAAACAGTGGGAGGATTTGTACACATATAGCTCTCATTTCTCATTTATTGAAGCTGAACGTGTCAACCAATGAAGGGAGAGCTTTTATATATATCTTTACACTTCATTTCAACAGCTCATTCATTATTCCAAAGATATATATCTCTCTCTATTTTCAAGGGCGGCGATAAGGGTTTTCACCCCTTTAAGGGGTCGAGAACTCCATCGACGGTGACCACTGGAGCTGGTAACTTGTGTTGTTCTCATCAGTGGATGACGCTGAAGCTACAAAGACCCATTTTGCTGGGTTTTAAGTTCGTGGTTGAAACTTATTTGGTTATTTGTGGACTTTGAAAGCTTGCAAGTACTGTGAGAACAAAGAACAACACCATTAGAGGTGTTAGAGCTTCCGACGAAGCTACTTCTGATAGCGTAAAGGCTTTGAAGCTTCTCAAACGGCAAAAGAACACTTATCCAGGTGTATCTCATCCTTAAACTTCCTTTTCTATGCTTTAATGGCCATTCTATATCTGTTTTAGCTATTTGCTCCTGTTGCATGTGTTAAGTCAAGCTTTGGTCCTACCTTTGTTTTCTGTTTGTTGTGTTCTCCTTTGCTGTGTATCTGGTCGAGTTGTTCACTGGATTCGTAGTGTTCTTGGTGTTTGTGGGAGTTTAGTGTATCTCTGTTCTGGTAGACGAGCTGTTCTAGCTGTTGAGTTATGAGTATTTGATCATCAAGCATGATTTTATTATTGTTCGTGCTCATTTGTGGTTATTGTATGCCTGTTTCTACTAGTCGTATGGGTGGGTCATTCTCCTGTGTTGTTATGCTCTAAATGTTTCTGTGTTCTTCATGTTTTAAAGGTGTTAATCATGCTATAATTGATAGGCGTTAATATCATATCTGCCTTGGCTTATCATGTTGATTATCTTGTTGTCTAACACTTGTGGATACTAGCATGCCTGATATTCTTCTCTATGTTTTTCGTTCATATTAGCATGTTGTTTTAATTATTAAGAGTTGTGTTCTTCGTGTTCTCATCATGTTTTGGCTTATCATAGTGTTTACCTTGTTGTCTAACACTTGGTGTTTTAGCATGTCTGTTACTCTTCTTTATGTTTGTCGTTCACTATAGCCTGTTGCTGTTAATTATTCATAGTTGTGTTCTTCGTGTTCTTCATGTGCTTACTTCTAACTATTTGTGCTTCAATGTTTTGATCTGTTTTTAATATTTTCTCTTTCCATTCTCTTATTGCTCTGTGTTTTTGAATTTTTACTGCTGGTACACGCTATTTGCGATAGCAGTCACTTTCATTTCAGTGATAGCATTCACTGTAGCTCTGTCATTTCTCTATCTATTGTTCACGTGTTTTATCCCTCCCGTATCTCTAAATATATATATTTATATTTATATATATTTTATATATATTTCAAATATAATATATATTATATTTTCTTAAATTATATGTTGCTTTGTTTCTCGTACTTAGTTTGACTTTCGTAAAGGTGAAAGCTTTCACTTTTAAAGTGTATACCGTATACTTTGTGGATCTCTGTGTTTACGCCGCTTGTTTACGCCCCGTGCCTCTTTGATTTTCGTGTATTACGATCTTTCCTTCTGGGCAATTTATTAATATTTTATCTTGGATATTATATTTATATTATATATATATATATATATATATATATATATATATAATTATCAAATACCTATTTTTATTATATATATATATATATATATATATATATATATATATATATATATATTCTTAATATTCTCATTATTGTCACTTTGTATTGTCTACTGCTACACTTCCCTTTGGGTGCAGATAACGAAGATACTCCCCAGCAAGCTTGGATTTTGCAACGTATTAGTTTTCCTTTATTTGTACTTGAGGCAAGGGAAAAAAGATTGCTACGCGCACGCAGTAGCACATCGTCTTTATCTGTTCACGGGTAAAACCATTCGAACCAACGAGGCACGCGACAACGAGGTATTCCTAAATACTCGTTTGATTACATTTCATTCCTTAATTTAGTATTTTACTATCTATATTCACTAGGCAAACCTAAGAGTATCGATAGGCAAATATTAGGGCTACGACATATTGTATGAATGAATGTTTACTAACGCATTGTATAAATTAGAAAGCCTTGTATTTTAAACCCCGGGCCTATCCGGATTACATTTTCTTAAGGTAATTTCTAGTTTATATATTGAAATAGGAAATTGTTTGTATAATTAGTAGAAGAGTTGTAATTCATAAACCGGGCCTGTCCGGATTTAAATTAGTGCTTTCTCAATTGTATTTATCTCTTGCTTGTAATCGTATTTGGTAACTTTGAGGATGGCGAGAAAGAAAAAGAAGCGGTCTCATGAAAAATTCAAACCACTGCCCATCCGGATGGGGCAAACCTCTATTGAAATCACCAACGACGTCGAGTTTCCCCCGATTGCTCACGAACCTACCACACCAGGGCTTGTGAGCAATAGTCTTCAAGTGGGGGACGCTCACGCGGCAAATGATGAGTTATCACCTAATGAGGGAACTTCGGACTTCATTCCCTCATCTTGCACCCTCGGCTCTCAAGACACTGCTTCGACTTCTAGTGGCAACAATTGTGGACCCGTCGCAGGGAATGTCACAGATGGAAAGAACAAGACTACGAATCACGTGATCCTGAACAACAAGAAGGCTTATGCATCAATAGTCAAAGAAAACCGTGATGTTTCGAATGGTAAACGTTTACATTTTGTTGCTGATTCCCGTAATATGGGGCCTCTTGACTTACCTAGAGGGGATTTGGATGATCTTACGGAGACTGTAGGGAACCTTTTGATTGGTTATTTTGCGGGGTCTTTCCCGGGGAGCTTGGCATTAAGGAAGCTATGTCGCTCATGGGGAGTTACATACTGCTTTAATGTCCACGCTTCGGATTGGATCGTTGTCAAATTTAATACTGAAATTGACAAAGAAAAGGTCATGGCCAATGGGCCACACTTTGTTTATAGCACTCCTCTACTGCTGAAAGATATACCTCATTGCTTCACCTTTGACAAGCATGAGATATGTACCATTCCAATATGGGTAAGGCTCCCGTCTCTCCCGTTAGAACTTTGGAACGTTAACACTTTAAGTCGTATCTTGTCCCGTATTGGCAAAGCCTATTGGGACCGAAAAGATCACTAGTGAAAAAGACCTTCTCTCTTATGCACGGGCTCTAGTTGAGATAGATCTCTCCAGAGGTACACTTGATGCTATTGAACTCAAGCTTTGGGATGGCACCATCATTGACCAAAAGCTTATTTATGAAAAGCTTCCAGACTATTGTGAGCAATGTCATATGATTGGACACTCCATTATGATTTGTGAAAAGCATCATGCCGACACTAATAGGCGGGTGCAAAGGCAAGGTGAGACACAAACCCTCAATGCCAAGGAAAAGAGGGTTCATACCTACTTGGACATACCCGTGAGAGAGGTTGCCCCTACGGGTTCAGGCGAGAGTAAGGGTGTAAGCAAGAGTGGTGGCCAGTCTTCGGGGACACAGACCGGGGCTGGCGCAGGTCGGAACATGGAGGAGGTACAAGGAGAAGTCCAACCATCGGGGTCACAAACCGTGTTTGGCATAGCCCGAAACTTGGATTTTGCAGGTGAGGGAGGTCAGCCTTTTGGGGCACAAACCAAGGCTGACAAAGGTCGGAATTCTATTGCGGGGGACCCTACGCAGATACTAAGGGTAGACTTGGAGAGGCACACATTATGGAGAGCCAACCCGCAACCTTTAGCAATGTTGGCTTGGATAGGAGTTTGAGAGTGGTAGCGGATTCGGGTGGTCAGCCTTCGGGGACACAAACCGGGGTTGACAAAGGTCGGAACTCTATTGCGGGAGACTCTAGGGGCCACACAGGTACTTTAGTGAGTGATCGCGAAACACACATAATGGACACTCAACCCGCATCTCAAAATGTGGTTGGATTGGGGAAGAGTATGGATGCGGTAGCGGATCCGGGTGGTCAGCCTTCGGGGACACAAACCGGGGTTGACAAGGTCGGAACTTAGAAACGAGAGACCATGGGGGTCCCTCGGAATTAGAGGGAAGCAAGGACGAGTCACGACATCCTTCAAGCCA
The DNA here is from genome assembly GCA_029844215.1 of Przewalskia tangutica. Taxonomy (NCBI): domain Eukaryota; kingdom Viridiplantae; phylum Streptophyta; class Magnoliopsida; order Solanales; family Solanaceae; genus Przewalskia; species Przewalskia tangutica. The sequence continues at coordinate 44,010,944 of CM056724.1, read as the reverse complement.
ACCTGTGGAGACTCATTCCACGAATAACGCTAAAGGGACTTCTATTGATGTGAATGACCAACCGTCGGGACCACCAACCGACGTGGTTAAGGGTGTGAAAGGCGTGAAGGCACAATTTACCAAGGTTAATGGCCTGGGCAGCATGAGCCCAGTCGTTAAACAATCCTCAATATTCAGGAAACTTTGGATATGCACGGTAATATATTGGTGCAAAATGCAACCGACGCCAAAACTAGATCAGCAATTGAGGCAGTCCTTGAGCAAAATCATGTTCTGTCTACTACTTCAGATGAGCACAAGGGAGGACTGATTAAGGGGAATCAGAAAGTGATGGAGGATGGGTTCACGATAGTTAAGAGAAGAGGAAAGGCGAAAAATAGCACGGGGTCACAAACAGTGCCTACTACTGGTCCACTTACGAGAGCTCAACAACGGTATAATGAAGGTCAAGGGGTACACACCTATCTGACCTCCCCTGTGATGGACGCAGATACAGCTGGGAGTTGTATCCAAGATGATCAGCCCACACATCCCCCGACTCTTGTCCCTCATACTCATGGTGGCCAGCTTTCGGGGTCCCAAACCGAGGCTGGCAAAGGTCGGACTAACCCTAGGATAGAGGGGGGAATGACGGAGGGATTTCATTTAGAATTGGGGGCCAGCTTGCGGGGATACAAACTGGGGCTGGCACAGGACTACCTACTGACACTGACGGTATAGGACAACCCACGGATAATGCAGGTAGTTCAATGGTTGCGGATATTGGTGGCCAGCTTGCGGGGACACAGACCGAAGTTGGCAAGGGTCGGACAGATTTGGAACGGCCCTTCGACTAAGGTTGGGAAAGGTCGGAATTTGGAAGGGACCAAGAAGGAGGAGGGGCAAGTGGGCGCGAGGACGAGGGCAAAAACTAAGGATAATAATAGTGGACAACGCTTGCCCATACCCTTGAGGAGAATAACAACCCTTCCCATTAAAAAGAAGGGTACTTATGGTGGCATCAGCTCTATTATTACTAATGAAGATAGCACGAAGGGGACTATTCCCCCGCCGTTATCGAAATGATCATTGCTTCATGGAATATAAGGGGCCTGCACCGCTCCTCCAAGCAAAAGGAGATTTGCTCTGTGGTGCGTGAGAACAACATTGACATCTTTGGTATCCTGGAATCTAAACTCAACAACTCGACTCTTGAACGTTTCTGGAATTCTAAATTTCGCAACTGGGAGGTGTTGGATAACTTTGCCCATCATCCGGCAGAGAGGATATTTATTTTATTCAACCCGGCCAAAGTCATCTTGCAAGTGCTTGACATCAACCCGCAAGCCATTCATTGCGATGCCACTTGTGCTATCTCCTTCAAGAGGCTTCAAGTCACTTTTGTTTATGGTCTACACACGATTATTGATAGACGGGGCTTATGGGAGAAATTGAGAGAGTACGGGACCCCCATGACTATGTCGTGGATTGTTCTTGGGGATTTCAACACGATTATGAAGGAGGATGAGCGTTTCAACGTGGCACCCATCACCAGCTATGACACGAAAGATATTGTTGATTGTTGCCGAGATCTAAGCCTCACGAATTTATCTTCGACGGGATGCGAGTTCACTTTCAGTCGTAGCAATACATTGAGCAAGCTTGACAGGGCCCTCATTAACGCCCATTGGTTACATGCAGGCTGGTATGGCAATGCACATTTCTGTCGATCCGGGCCTTTATCGGACCATACGCCGTGCATTGTCTCTATTTTGGATCGTCCAAGGATGCACAATAGAACTTTCAAGTTCTTCAATATGTGGGCTACTTATGAGCACTTTGGTAGGATTGTGACGGACGCTTGGGAGCATATTATCGATGGCAATGCTTTATTCTGGTTTTCTCGGAAGTTACTTTACCTCAAAGGACCCTTGAAGCAGCTAAACGAGAAAGACTTCTCCCATATCTCGACACGGGTCAAAAGGGAAAAGGAAGAGCTGAATATTGCTCAACAGGATTCCTTGAGCAACCCGAATCTTAACCACTTACACACGAGGCTTTCCGAGCTAAGGTGCAAGTCCATGGTTCTTATTGATGCGGAAATGAGTTTCCTTAGGCAGCTTGCCAAGCGTGAGCATCTCAAGCACAGTGATCGGTGCACTAAGTTCTTTCATGGTATGGTCAAACGTAACTCCAAAAGAAACTTTATTGCGACCACTACCAAGAGCGATGGTTCTCTAACGAACTCCAGTGACCAAGTTGCGGCAGAATTCATTAATTATTATAAAGGGTTACTTGGAACTAGGGACGCTTGTGAGCCTATTGATGTTGGTGTCATATCTTCGGGCAATTGCCTCTCGATTGAACAGGGGGATGACCTCGTTAGAAATGTCATGGATGCTGAGATTAAAGGGGAATTATTCGGTATTGGGGATGACAAAGCCCCTGGTTCGGATCGATACTCTTCGGGTTTCTTCAAGAAATCTTGGAATATCATTGGCAGGGCGTTCTGTGAAGCGGTTAAAGAGTTCTTCACTTTCGGAGAGCTTCTCAGGCAGATCAACCATACTACCATCGCCCTTATTCCTAAATCTACCCACTTCTCAACGGTGGGCGACTACATGCCTATTTCTTGCTGCAACATTATGTATAAGGTCATCACAAAGATCATTGCTTCTTGATTGGTGACAGTTCTGGATGTCCTAATTGATCCAACTCAGGCAGCTTTTGTCCAGGATAGAAGTATGTCTGACAACATACACCTTGCACAAGACCTTTTGAGGGGTTACAATCGTAAGAGGGTCTCTAGTAGATGCATGCTCAAAGTTGATCTCCGTAAGGCCTTCGATTCAGTAAATTGGGAATTCCTCATGGCTATTTTGATTAGTTTGAATTTCTCATAGAGACTCGTTGCTTGGATTATGGAATGCGTCTCCACGACTTCATATTCGATTTCTATCAATGAGAGCTTACACGACCATTTTAAGGGCCGAAAGGGACTCAGACAGGGGGACCCCCTCTCCCCTACCTTATTTGTTATTTGCTTAGAATATCTCTCGAGGATGATCAATAAGAACACTTAGACGCTGATTTTCCACTACCACCCCAAGTGCAAAGGCTTAAAGATAACCCACCTTGCTTTCGCCGATGATTTGCTACTTATGTCGAAAAGGGACACTACTTTCGCCTGGATCCTCATGGTTTGCCTTCGTGATTTCCAGAATTGTTCGGGTCTCAGTTCCAATGCACTCAAGTCCAGCTTGTACACGGCTGGTATCACGGACCACGACCTTGCTGATATTAAGCAGATTACTAGCTTCGACACTGGCTCTATGCCTTTCCGCTATCTCGGCATTCCCCTTGCCGCAGAGAGGATGAGACTGGTTCACTATGACCCTTTGGTGAACAAAATTGTAGGGTACACCGATTCATGGATGAACGCTACTTTATCTTATGCGGGCAGACTTGAACTCATCAAGTCTGTCCTCCAAGGTGTGGAATGTTTCTGGTTATCAATGTTGCCGGTGCCTGTTGCGGTCTGTAAGAAAGTTTACGGACTATATAAGACCTTCCTGTGGCGTTCAAACCACCCTCTTATAGAATGGAAGGAGTGTACCAGGCCGAAATCCGAGGGTGGTCTCAGAATCAGGGATCTCAAGGCCGGGAACCTTTCTTTGCTCGCCAAGTGCCTTTGGAATATCCATCAAAAGAAGGACACACTTTGGATTAAATGGATCAATAATAAGTATCTTAACAACAACAACAATATTTGGACCTGGGTTGCTAAGAACGACGACTCACCTTTGATCAAACGGCTTCTGTTTATCCGTGACTTCATCCTTGAACGTGAAGGCTCACACGATTAAGCGGCTATTAACATGGCGACATGGTATAATAGTAATCACAGTGCCTATGACTATTTCAGGACACATGGGCAGCATATGATTTGGGCGAAGGATGTTTGGAGTTCTTGTATCACTCTAAAGTTGTCCTTCATTCTATGGCTTTGTGCAAGGAAAATATTACGTACGAAGGATAGAATAACTTATATGGACATTGATAGAAGGTGCTCCCTTTGTGGCTGTTTTGACGAGTCATTAGCTCACCTATTCTTCAGCTGCACGATCAGTAGTTATCTCTGGTCACGGGTCAAGACATGACTTGGCATCAGGAGGGCTATGACCATAATCGATAGCGCTTTGAAATATATCAAGAAAGAGGGGCGTGGCATTGGTTGGCAAGCTAAAGTTAAGCGGGATGGCCTGGCCACCACCGTCTACCACATTTGGACTTAGAGGAACAAGATTATTTTTGACGGGTCGAGACTTGATAGAGAAACTATTCTCTTTAGGATCAAGACCAGCGTCTACAAAATTTTGTTCACATTATATCCCCTTTTCCTGGACAGATTTGTATCCCTAGCCACAAACTAGGAAATGGATGGCTGGACCTGTGGCATCGTCAAAATGCCTTTTGCAAATCTCCAGACTACCCAACTTGTGGGATCAACTAGAGTCTCCCGACCACCCGAAATGTGGGATTGGCGGGAGTCTTTTATGCATTGTACCTCATGACTTCCCGACCTGTGGGAAAGCATGAAATAGTACGTGGTCTGGATAGTAGGTACTATGACGATTACTCCCAGCAGCATAACGTGACGAAGGTGGGTCTTTACCCATGTCCGAATAGGTACTTTTCCCTTGACCGTGGGTTTGTCCCATTTGGGTTTACCATGACAAGGGTTTAAGAAGGCCCACGACTGCAACCTTATACTCTACATAAGGGAATTGCCATAATTTAGGACTTTTTGTGGGATGCATCTCTCTTATGCTTAGCTTGGGCACTCACGACTACCCGACTTGTGGGCTAGCTTGAGCTTTTGTTACTGACGAGCCTAAATCTTGTGTTGACTTGCCTAGCAGGGACGCACTAGATTTACATCGTCTTTACGCCGTGGGCTCGCCCACAGAACATGTACATTCGGATGATTATTAATACACATTTACCTTTCCATAAAAAAAAATCCTGGAATATTCTATATAATCCTCATATATCAACTTATCGTGTCATATTCGAAAGTGGAAGAATAGTCATCCCATTGAGATCCAATTTCGTTAGTTAACCACCACAACTGCAAACGTTCTTCATTTTCCTTTTCTTAATCAATCGACTACATTGTTTGAATTATTCATAACAATCACCGTTTTGAATTCTTCATTTTCTTCGATTCTGTAACTCGAGAATTTTGTCTTAAAATGTAGGTAAAATAGTGTCAGAAAGGTTAACCAAAACAAAAGCTGAGTCGAGAGGTGACTCTCTGTCTTTAAGACAAAATTGCCCCGTATATACATATTAGTGATATTTCGAATGCTCACGCAAGCGTACGCATCGTTCACAAGTAATATAGTATGTAAGACCGAATATCATCCACAAAGACTGATTTCTAAGTACCGTTCATCTATTTTATGTTATCTATTTGGCAATCGATATTTGATTTTTTTTTTTTTTATCTAACTACTAGAATAATTGCAAGATTTAAACCAATAAAGTTGTAATCAGTTATGAATGAATTAGGACTTCCAAAATCCTCGACTATCCACTTTATTCAATCCTTAATGCGACTAGAATGATTCTTCTTCTTTGTTAATATAGCGGTTAACTAGACTGTCTTATATTCTGCTTAGGACATATAATCACTCAACTCCAGTGCAGAACCTTTCTATATTTCTATGATAGGATTTACTACATAGGAGGATTAAGAACAATAACCTATAATGCTACACAAGTAACGGGGTACTTTGTCCGCGATTTTAACCTATGTCTAGTCAATTACGACATATCCAAATCTCTCCTTTCGGCTTTTGATTCGAAATCATATAGGTTATGATAATTAGTGATCAATTAATTATCAAACATTCATACCAAATATTGACTAAATCTTAATCAAGTGAAGAAGAAATCAAACTACTACATTAATTCATGAATAAAAGTTTCAAGCGATTCATAAGTGAAACCCTAATAGAGTGTTTAGCTCTTAGCCATAGTCTCGCTAAGAACTAACACAATATCCATACATAAACTGAATTAAAAATGAAAGAAAGAAAATTACGTAGAACAAAGTCTCCAATTGTAGCTCCAAATCTGCCTTGTGTTGTGTTGTGTTGTAGATTGACCAACCTCCTTCATAACATTAATTCCTAGGGCTTAAATATCCTCTAATTTTCGTGCCCTATGGACCAATCTGCCCTTAGCCAATTTACCTTCGGAACTGAAATTTTCCGTGTCGGCACCGCGGTTCTGCATACCGACACCGCGGTGCCGAAACTCCTGCAGCTTCTCAGCACAAATGGCACCACGGTGCTGAAAGTCTTGTGACTCCTCGGTAAATATGGCACCGCAGTGCTGCCTTCTTTCGCTCTGAGTTGCCAACTTTCGTCCTTTTCGCCTCGGGAGCACCTTTTCTGCCCATTTCTCGTTCCTTTTTGCCATTTTGCTTTTTTGCACCGCTGTGACTCAAAAAAAGAAAAAAACCTACTACTATACTAAACACAACAAAAATGAGTGAAATACCAACTAAAAAATGACTCAAAAAGCGTATACAAAATACGCCTAACAAACACCCCAAACTTAACCTTTGCTCGCCCTCGAGCAAAGATCAAAACAAAAACAAAGACATAAAAATAAAAGACTCAAAGACTCAAATCAAGCAGATGCACAAAGACTTAGAAATACATGAACGTCAGTTGAGATAATATGCAGGAACAGATATAACATGAATTCAGCAATCTAGAATTTCAAGTCAGATATTTCACAAATTCATTTCAATCATAAGTAATGGAAGCATGAATACCTAACCTATGCATGCCAATTTCATTTAGACTATGGGCCTGTGTACTTGTCATTCTCCACTAATCATAGACATACATACTAGAGATCCTCAGGACTTTTCAGAGTTGTAATGTAGGCTTAGACATGGGTAGGTAAAAGTTGACATTTAGGCTCAAATTACGTACCATAAACGTTGTTCTCATTCAACCATTTGATCCTTCTTTTTGGTATTCTTTTTCAGTTCATACCTATCGTTCCCCTCTTCTCTTTTTGAGAGCATAAAACACATTCACATAGGCACCCCCAAACTTAAGCTTTAGCATATTTTTTTTTATTGGGGTGCATCAATTTTTCACTCTCTTTTGTATTTCTTTTTCACACTTCTTCATTCCAATTTTTTTCAATTACTGCTTATGACACACAAAGAAATCATAGGGTGTCAAAGAAATAACTTATTTTTGGCTCAAAGGGGCTGACTAGGGATACAATTTATTGCAATGTAGGTAATGAATGATAAGAAGGGATAACAAAGAAATATCTGAATCATCTCCCTAACATGTACATCTTAACTATTTCGCCTCAAATAACAAGCAAGCAGACTTCACAGACATTTTTCAATTGACAACACATAGGTTAAGCATCAAATATTCCAAATAATTAGATTTTTATGAATTTTTGGCATATCTAACTTAAGCACACAAATTTTAGCTTCTCAATCAATTACATTATCCCACTTAGTTCACTAGGCATTCCAAATAAGCACAACATGCATGATATATATAAAAATAAAATAAAAATTGACTCACATAAAACACAAAAACAAGAAAAGACTCACAAAATAAAATAAAATGAAACCCCCCAAACTTAAACTACACATTGTCCAAATGTGTAAAAGACTCAAAAATTAAAATGGGACGACTTACAGACATACAACGGCTCAAAATGGTGGTGGTGGTGGTGGCGGCGGATACTGCATTGTGGCGGTATCTATGAGAGGAGATTTGGCGATTCAAGGCCTCTTTTTTTATTTTTTCTTTTGAAAATCGTTATCGGCACCGCGGTTCTGCATAGTGGCACCGCGGTGCCTATATTCCTGCGACCTCTCTGATTTTCTGGCACCGCGGTGCTGAAACTCCTAATTCTGTGTTTTCCAGCGTTTTTCCTTGCTTCATGTCCCATTCCTTCACCTGGCATCACAACACAACAAAAGTACCAAAGTGGGACTGTTCTATTTAAACTAAATTGCATAATTTAAACATTGGGTTGCCTCCCAAGTAGCGATGTCTTTAACGTCTTGTAGCCAGACACAGATTACTCATTAACTCATTGGGGTATTTTAACCGCACTACCTATCTATTTCAAAATCATCTTCCTCTTTCTCACTCTGTTTTTCTTTTTCACAGGAGGGGGTTCAGTAAGACTTACCTGTTCGATGGTTTTCATGACATTCATTTTTATTTCAGCATTCTTGCTGACATGTGGGTTCACCGCTGTATGAATGATCTCCCTAGCTTTGGCATGTACTGGCTGAACTGCTGTGTCAGCTGTGTTGACTGCGAAATACTTGTTGATGGCTTGGGATTCAATAGTGGAATTGAACACTTTGAACACCATCTCTTCCTCCTGAGCCCTTAGTCTCAGTTCTCCTTTTTCTACATCAATCAGGGCTCTCCCAGTTGCAAGGAATGGTCTCCCCAAAATGATGGGTATTTCATCATCTTACTCTATATCAAGAATGAGGAAGTCTGCTGGGAAGAAAAACTTTTCCACCTTGACCAACACATCTTCTATTATGCCTCTGGGGTGCACTACGGTTCGGTCGACCAACTGCAAATTCACTGTGGTTGGTTTGGCTTCTCCCAAACCCAATCTCTTGAAGACAGACAGAGGCATGAGATTGATACTGGCCCCTAGATCACACAACGCCTTGTTGCATGTCACCTTACCAATAGTGCAGGGCAAGGTGAAGCTCCCTGGATCCTTCAGCTTAGGAGGCAGTTTCTTTTGCAGGATGGCACTGCACTCCTCTGTCAAAGATACTCTCTTATAATCCGCTAGCCTTTTGTTTTTCCAAGTATCTCCTTCATGAATTTAAAGTATGCTGACATCTGTTCAAGTTCTTCAATGAAGGGGATATTTATGTGACGCTTCTTAAACATCTCCAAAAACTTGGAGAACTGCTTGTCAAATACATTCTTTTGTAACCTCTGAGGGTAAGAGATTCTATCAACGTACTCCCTCAAAGGTGTTCGTGAGTCGCTCTCAATCTGTAGGGCGTCCCGGTGACCCTCATTCTCCACCTCATCTACTTTCTCACACTCCTTCTCACTTACCTCTGCGGGCTAGGGAGAAACCTGCTCCAACTGCTTTCCACTCCTCAACAACACTGCTTGTCACTGCTCTCTAGGATTTACCTCTGTATTGCTTGGAAGAGTGCCCTACGGCCTGTTGGTTGCCATGTTTGCCAGTTGTCCAACCTGCGTTTCCAGGTTCCTGAGAGCGGACCTGGTTTCAGATATGAACTGATTCTGCGAATTTGTGAGCCAAGAATGCAACTATCGCTCATCAAAGCCTTCTGTTGTGTAGGTGGTCTAAACTGATGGGATGAAGTGGCCTGATTTTGCACCTGTTGGTTCTGGTAACCACCTTGATATGGTTGCTGCTGAGGCTGATCGTTCCTCCATGAAAAATTAGGGTGATTTCTCCACCCTGGGTTGTATGTGTTGGAATTATAAGGCCTCTGAAAGTTCCCCACCGCCTGTACTTGCTCCATTGACACATTATTAGGGTCCACCGTGCATTCACAAAGGAATACGCCTACCACAAATCTCGCAATTCATCGCATCCGGATCGCATTCACGCATACGGTGTTCTCACGCAGCTTGCTTCGCCGTGGCGGCCACTTGTGCATTCAAGGCAGTGATGGCATCTATTTCATGTATGCCCATAGTCTTCCTGCTATTCACTGACCTGTCATCTGCCCCTTGATGATTGTTGGCAGCCATGTCTTCTAGTAAGTCATGTACTTATCGCACTCTTTCTCTAACGCCCACCGCCGCAACATCAATGATGGTACGAGTAGTACCACTCAATCCATTATAAAAAATGTGGACCAACATCCACTTCTCTATGCCATGATGTGGGCACTTCCTTTGCAAATCCTTGAATCGCTCCCATGCATCATAGAGCGACTCACCATCCACTTGGTAGTAATTGTTCAGCTCTCCCCTTAACTTATTTCGCTCTGAGTTGCCAACTTTCATCCTTTTCGCCCCGGGAGCACCTTTTCTGCCCATTTCTCGTTCCTTTTTTCCATTTTGCCTTTTTACACCACTGTGACTCAAAAGAAAGAAAAACAAACCTACTACTATACTAAACATAACAAAAACGAGTGAAATACCAACTATGCGGTGTTCATGGCTGAAACAAACACAACCGTGAGAACCATAAACGGTTGAGGGTTGATTGTGTGACTTATGTTGTCTAGGTATACAACAAAGTTCGACGGTTCAAAGATATCAAATCTACCGATTGATCGAGTATATCCGATATAAGTTCACTACGGAAAGTTCAAAGAGAAACCTACTTATCCAGATGCAGTCAATCCTCGCTTGTATATCACACTTGTCCGCATATTCTTTTTTATTGTGGCCATTCCCCATTCATGTGGGGGATTGTTAGGTTTTGATATTGGTGAAAGGGAAATAATGGGATGAAAAGTGAAGGGAATGTAAAAGGTCCCTTTTGCTTTGGTTGAAACAATTGTCCCACATCGGAAAAAGAAAGGAAAAGAGAGGTGTATATATTACATTACACCTTCTCTAGTCACTAAAAAGGTTGATGGGGCAAGGACCCCTCGCGTCGTCGTCGTCGCTCGCTCGGCTCGGCTTCGGCTTCGTCTTCGCATTTGGATTTGGATTTGAATTTGAATTTGGTCAATGCAGGACCGCGGTGCCATAAGTACTGAGAAGATGCAGATCTTTCGGCACCGCGGTGCCATTCTGCAGCACCGTGGTGTCGATGCGGAAATTTCCAGTTCCGAAGTTAAATTAGTGATTCCCGATTTTATTTTATTTCCCACCATTTTTGTGACTGTTCAGAAGGATTGCAAATCTTCAGAAACAGTACTTCCATGGCTATAAATTCGTTTGCTTCCTCAGAATTTTACTTATTAATTTTCTGAACTACAAAATTGCTTCTTCTTCTGCACGAATAAATGCTGTGTGATACACTTGCCGTTGAGTGGTTCACCGCTACCTGAATTTGGAGTACTACTATTCTGGTAAGATAGTCGTTCTATTCTGGAAGGGGATATTCCATCAACCTCGAGTACTGTGAGGGGAATAATTTCCTTAAGGACACACTTTGAACTAAGTGGACTCGATTATATTTTGGAAAATATTTTTTCCAACACTGATTCAGTTCATTTTCAGTTACTATTGTTTACTGGTTTTTTTTTTTGTGCAATACAGATTACTAACAATCTTAAGGAAATTATATTTTTTATATTAATCAGATTCGCTTTGGAGACTAAAACACATGGTGTTTTTCACTCGTATGAAATTTCATATTCTGACTTGAAGACATAAAAACTTCTTTGGAATATTAAAGTTCATACTTGTACAACGATTTGAAGAACATAAAAACTTCATCGATGCTGTTTGCTATTCTGTATACTGTTTAAGGAGATTAAAACTTGTGTAGTTTTCTACTCCATATGAATATTAGTATTCTGACTCGAAGATATAAAAACTTCGTTGGAATACCAAAATTCATAATTATACTGCGATTTGAAGAAATAAAATCTTCATCGTTTAAGTTTGTGATTTAATTACTATTCTGAGTTTGAGAATTTGGTTGCCAGCATAAACGAAAATCATGAGACGGGAAATACTAAGGGAGAAATTCTTTCTGGTGTATGTCTTCCACCCTCTGGGGATTCTCCTGATGAGACAGGAAATATCAAGGGTATATTTCTTCCACCCTATGGAAAGTCACCAGGACATGATTCAGAGTCAAGTCCTTAAGTCAGAAAAGAAAGAAAAAGAAAGAAATCAAAATTTACCGGAAGCATGTGAGATGCCAATGTGGTAAATAAAAGGAGTACATGTACAACCTCTGTCAATGCAGTATGCTTGTGTGACAAAGTTCATGTTCCTCACGTTTGATGTTGTCCCTTTCCACGTGATCAATATTTTGAAAGTCCAAAGTTGACTGTGTCTACTCTACCCTATATTTGATTAGTGAGGACTAAGGAATACTATCTTTTTTTAGAAATGGAAGGCTACATCCTTAGTGCTTTACATGTGAAGAGTCACGTTCACATTACATGTGAAGAGTCTCGTTCACATTACAAGTGAAGAGTCTCGTTCACATTACAAGTGAAGAGTCTCGTTCACATTATATGTGAAGAGTCACATTTACATTACATGTGAAGAGTTTCGTTCATATTACATGTGAAGAGTCTCGTTTACATTACATGTGAAAAGTCTAGTTCACATTACATGTGAAGAGTCACCTTCACATGACATGTTCGTTTAGGACATGTCAATTACAAAACCTTGCAGAAATTGATTAATTTAGAAGTATTGCCTAAATTCGAGTGTAACAAATCAAAATGTGAAATCTGAGTTGAATCTAAGTTTGTTAAACATCCATATAAGTCTATTGATAGGAATTCAAATCTTTTAGACTTAATCCACACAGATATATGTGATATGAAGTCAATACCATCTCGCGGTGGGAAAAAATATTTTATAACTTTTATTGACGATAACACTCGATATTGTTATGTGTATTTGCTTAATAGTAAGGATAAAGCAATTGATGCATTTAAGCAATACAAGAACGAAGTGGAAAATCAATTGAATAAAAAGATAAAAATGATTAGAAGTGATAGGGGTGGAGAGTACGAATCTTCTTTTGCAGATATATGCTTAGAATATGGAATTATTCATCAAACTACTGCTCCTTACACACCACAATCAAATGGAATTGCGGAAAGAAAAAACCAAACATTAAAGGAAATGATGAATGCTTTACTAATAAGTTCCGATTTACCGCAAAGCTTGTGGGGGGAAGCTATCCTTACAGCTAACCGAATACTCAACAGGGTGCCCCACAGCAAAACACAATCTATTTCATATGAACTATGGAAAAGAAGAAAACTCAACTTGAAATATTTCATAGTGTGGGGGTGTTTAGCAAAGGTCCAAGTTCCTTTGCCCAAAAGGGTAAAAATCAGACCAAAAACTGTGGATTATGTTTTTATTGGCTATGCTACAAACAACAAAACATGTCGGTTTTTGGTCCACAAGTCAGAAAATCCCGAAATTCATGTTAATAAGATAATTGAATCAGATAATGCTGAATTTTTTGAAAACATTTATCCATATAAAACTGAATGTGAGTCGTCAAGTGAAAGATCTAAACTGTTACACCCCGTAATTCAGGTCATGCTTATGAGAACGTACGAAAGCAATTAAGATTTAAATTTTAGAAAGATAGGTTGACAGAATGTTTCGGACGGGGTTTAGTCAACTTTGAGGCGGTTTATGTCCAGTTGCATTAGGAGTTCCTAGGTGTTTCAAAGTCCTAGTACGTAGTTCGTTGAGTCTAGTTCCAAACACAACAAACCGTTTGTCGATAGGACATCAGAGTAGAAAGTTATGGAAGTTACAAGTTCAGTGCGAAGTCGAGCAGAAAAGTATTTTCGGTCAGGGCCTGGCTTGGCTGGGATGCAGCCGCGCGCGGATATATCGAAAGTTTTCAAGTTGCGCCGAATGCGCAGGTCGCAGCCACTGGCATCAAGTTCTCGGAGGTTTCAGCGCCGCGGCGCCGGCTGCAGGGCCGCGGCGTCGAGGCGGATTTTTGCGAAATCTGGGGAAAAAATCAGAAGATATTTTTTTTAAAAAAGGCCATGGGAGGGTGACAAGTGTCCATCCCATCTGATTGTGGGGAAGTCCTATTTATTGACCATGTCTTAAAGACTTGGTCATTCTTCAAAAACCCCCTTCTCTCTAAAAATTTCCTCTTCCTTCTCTCTAAAATTCCTCTCCCTTCTCTCTAAAAATTCAAGGAGAAACCAAGGCCTAGAGAAATTTCGGAAATGTGGCAAGAAGGAAACATGTTGACAAGCTTGTAGGAGGTTTGTGGAGGTGATTGTGGGAAGAAGGCAAGTGAAATTTGTTGGACTAATTTGGGTAAACTCTAAGGTAACAATCCATTCTCCTTTTTAAGTAAATTGTGTTGCATGTGTGGAAGAAATGACTTGTAGTTGTCAATATTGCTTTTAGATATATTTCATGTAGGAATAACGATTTAGATTTGAAAGGATTGGATAAGGATGATATGTGAGCATGTTATAGCCAAGATACTACCTTAAACTTATTGGATTATTTAATTTGTATTGTGGGGCAGAATTTTACACGTCCAAGTTAGGCGTGTAATCCCCTAGTATTGCTGAATTGTTGGGCCTTGAATGTGGCGTTTAGTAGTTGATATCGGACCTTGAAAAGGTGGAAAAGTATGTAGAAACAAAGAAGTGCTGTCCAATTTTCCGTAGAATAAGAGACTTTTCAATTAGAATGCTCTACGTTGAAGCTAGAAGCTAATGGACGTATTATGGTCATTATAGGTTGACATACTACGTGCGGTATATTGGACTTGCGAGTGGATTGACCCGAAGAGGTATGTGGAACTTTCCAATCTCTTGAGCATGAATAGTTGTACTTATATAGTACGGTAGACGTACAATACTTTGATATCCTTTACTTGCTTAAGAATGGCCAAGTTGGGCGAGTTAGGGGATTAACCCACTTCTTTAAAAGTATTAAGGATGTTTTAAGTTTTCAAAGTTAAGGGACTTGAAGTGTTTTAAGTATAGGATACTTGTTTCGTTTTAAAAGTATAAGTCCATTGAATATAGGAAAATGTAATTGACTAAGGTATAAGGTTAATATAACGACCTTATGGGAAGTTGGTTATATTAGCTTTATGGAAAGTTAAAAGGAGAGATTTACTCTAAGTAAGATAAGTAAGGACAAATGACTTGATTTATGAAAGACAAATTGATTTTAAGGCATCAATTGCCTAAAGTTTTAAAAGAAAAGGAGTCACTTGATTTAGAAGCCAAATTATATTTCTAAAAGGTATTGTGACTTGTCTTGAAAAGTAGTTGTGACTTGATGCTATGGTTACTAGTATCTTGGAAGTTTTATATGAAAAAGAGTCATTTTAAAAGAGTAGAAGTATGTAGTACTTTGGGTTAAATTTCCGGATTATTTTTATTAAGACATGTTAGTGCCATAAGTAAACTAAAATGAGAGTGTATATGAACAAGACTAATAAGAAGTTAGAGGATTTCTTAACTTGCTTATGTATTGTATGATAAACCGGTAGTGCTTATGTTATGTATGATAGCCAATTTGTACTAGTGGTATATTATTCATTACGGGGTCATTCCCCGGGTTTGTGGCATTTGCATATTCCGTGGATTTGCTTCCCATGATGCGAGGAATACCTCATGCGGGTCCGTAAGGGCTTATGCGGGTGAAATAGTCCCATGCGGGGCGGACCAGTCCTATGCGAGGAATACCTCATGCGGGTCTACGCGACCTATGCGGGCGGATACAGTCTATGCGAGGAATACCTCATGCGGGTCCGTAAGGGCTTATGCGGGTGAAATAGTCCCAGGAGTAGGATTGCTTAATGATACTGCGGGCGGGTGGCCCTGCTTGATCGTGAGCCTCCTATTTATATGTAATAAGTATACTCTTATTTACTCTCATTGTTAGTAAGACACAGTGTACTGTAATTTGATTATCATACATGTCTCCGGCTTTGTTTTAGGCTTATGATGTAATTACGATTTTCCAACAGACGCATTTAGTACATATTGTGTAATCGACCCCCTTCCTGGCCGCTGCGTACGCCGCAGTAGGGTAAGCAGGTGGTGGATCCTCATCCTTAGGATCACTGATCAGGTGTCAGATGCTCAATTTCTCCGGAGGCTTGTCTTTTTGGTACGGTTTTCCCTGACGTTGCAGATATTATGTACATTCAGGGGTATGGCAGGGGCCCTGTCCCGCCACTGTTGTTATTCCTAGAGGTCTGTAGTCACATTTGTGGTTTGGGCTGTAAGAACAAAGTTGTACTGTTTTACTTTTGGTTATGTATATTTTATGGAAGGCGGCCTTATCGGCTAGCCTGTGATGTTTATTGTCTAAACATGTTTATGTGTTGTGTATGTTCCACTGCTATTCTCTGATGTATACTGGGGTGCCTGTGTAGGCACCGCCGCGGCCCGGGGTCGGGTCGTGACATAAACGACTGCGGGAAGAACCAAAGGAAAGTACACCAAGTAAAGAGGATCCAAGGCGTAGCAAAAGTTAAAGGACATCTACTTCCTTTGGACCAGATTTTGTGACATTCTTGCTTGAAAATGAGTCTCAAACATTTAAAGCAGCGATGTCTTCTTCTGATTCAGCATTTTGAAAAGAGCCAGTCAATAGTGAGATTGAATCAATTTTGAACAACCATACATGAGAATTGATTGATCTTCCTCCTGGAAATAAACCTTTAGGATCAAAATGGATTTTTAAAAGGAAAATAAAAGCTGATGGCATTATTGACATATATAAGGCAAGACTTGTGGTCAAAGGTTATAGATAAAAAGAAGGCCTTGATTACTTTGACACATACTCGCCGGTAACAAGAATAACATCTATTCGGGTGTTAGTGGCAATCGGCGTCAGATATGGTCTTGAAATCCATCAAATGGATGTCAAGACAACTTTCTTAAATGGAGAATTGGAGGAAGAAATTTACATGGAACAACCTGAGGGTTTTGTGGTTCCTGGTAAAGAAAGGAAAGTGTGCAAACTTGTTAAATCACTTTATGGACTTAAACAAGCACCCAAACAATAACATGCAAAATTTGACCAAACAATATTGACAAATGGATTTAAGATTAATGAGTGTGACAAATATTGTCACGACCCGACCTCGGGCCCGCAACTGGTGCCTTACCCCGGGCACCCTAGTGATCATACATCAGAGAAAACCAGCGGAAATAACTCATAGACATGGAACAATGTAAAATAAGAAACAGGCTAACCGATAGGTCGCCTTTCAGCATATATAAATGTATCTCAAAAGCCCGAACAACTACATCCTTTACAAACCCAACTCACAACAGGATTACAGACCTCTAAGAGTTTGACATAACAACTATGACGGGACAGGGCCCCGCCATACCCGTGAATGTATATGTACCTACACTGACAGGGAACCATACCAAAAGATAAGCCTCCGGAGAAACGGAGCTTCCCGAACGCAGAACTGTGATCCTATGAGCGAGGATCAACAACCGGTGTACCTCTACCTGTGGCATGAACGCACTCGGGCGAGGTCAAGACAACAGTACCAAGTATGTGAAATCGAAAGCATCAGAATGAAATCATAATAGTCTATAATAAAACAGGAGACATGTATGATAACCAAAATACAGTACACAAAGCTTGGTTAACAACAAGAGTAATGAAAATTAATTTCATCTTTTAAAAGACCATTTCACAATATAAGCAGTCATGTCAAGTCAGGGATGCATGCTCTCAAAAATCATTACTCAAATATAACCACGGGTCTCATGCCCACAATATCAAGCGTGCCCGTGGAATTCCTTCCTCACTGCCGGCAGTCCATGATATAATATAACACCAATATATGTACCCGAACACCAGACCCCACCTGCGTCATAAAACTGACCGGGCCAAGTAGGAGATCCAACTACCAGATCACGAATGCATCATAAAACTGACCGGGCCAAGTACGAAAGCCAACAACCAGATACCACCTGTGTCACGAAGCTGACCGGGGCAAGTACGAAAGCCAACTACCAGAGCCTATCGTATCACGAGATATGACAGGGGCAAGTATCTTAAGCCAACCTACCAGAGCCTGCCGCTCACAAGAAATGACCAGGGAGAGTATCTAAAGCATGACCGCATGCCCCCGGAATCTCTCATCGGTGTAAGCATGGCCGCCGCCATACACGGTCGACCGGCAAGTACGAAAGCTAACTACCCGGTACCTCCTGCATCACGTAGCTGACCGGGGCAAGTACGAAGGCTAACTACCAGGTACCTCCTGCATCACGAAACTTCGCCATAAACCGACCGCAAGTACGGCGATCACTACTGTGTACTCATGCATCACGCCAATGACCGGCAAGTACGGCGTCGACTACTGTGTACCTCTGCGCCACTAAACCTCACGTGAGCTAGTCCATGGAATAATACTATCATCCGAAAATGAACCCGCATCACGGCCGCACGCCGAACTCTTCATCGGCGCAGCATGTCCATGAAACAATATAGTGAAACATACCCGTGGCCTCCCAACAAAGGTTTCGGTATGTCCAAGTAAATAACAAGATGACAATCATAGTGAAGCATACCCGTGGACCATCCAAAGCAGTTTCGGTATGTCCAAGTAAATAACAAGATGACAATCATAAGGAAGCATACCCGGACCATCCAAAGAAAGGCTTGTGATGTCCAAGTAAATAACAAGATGACCGACCCTACATCGAGAGACACGGTAACATAAGAATACGACACTTGCATAACAAGGCTATCACAAGCAACCATAGGCAAGTTACCATACTTCTAAACTTTCATTAACATGTAAACTAATTCACCATTTTATAAACTCAGGTACTTTCATTTTATGCCAACAATCCGGGTTTTAACCCCAAAGTACTACATACTTTAATTCTTTCAAAAAAATTCCTTTTTACGCAAAACCCACACAATACTAATACCCGTAGTATCAAAACACGTTTTCTTTTCAAACCAAATTACTACACCTTCAGAAAATCTTTACAAGGCCTTTAAAATCAAGTAAGTAAACCGTTCTTTTATCCTCCTCAAGTCGTTATAACTAACTTCCCATAAATCTATTTGTTAGACCCCGGAATTTCAGGATGTGTTTCTAAGAACGTACGTAAGAACTCAAATGTTAAGATTCGAGAATAGCACCTCCCTGTCACGACCCGACCCCGGGGCCGCGATCGTACTCTACCGGCACCTGTCGTATACATCGAGAATAGCAATGAACATACATAACACATAACTTATAAAAGGTAAACATCGCTGGCCGTACCGATAAGTGCCGCTTTCCATAAAACATACTTAATCGTACAACTTATTCTTACACCACACCACAAACGTGACTACTGCACTTAGAACAATAATCGTGTGACAGGGCCCCGCCATACCCCCTGAATGTACAAAAGTCTATAACCTCAGGGAATCATACCAAAAAGATAAAGCCTCCGGAGAGATGGAGCTTTCCAAGAACTGAACAGTGATCCTAAGAGAGCGGACCAGCAAGCTACGTATCTCGACCTGCGACATGAACGCAGCCGGGCGAGGTCGATAACAGTACCAAGTATGTGAAATCAAAATATCAGTAATGAAATCATAATAGCATATATATAAAGCAGGAGACATGTATGATAGCCAAACTACAGTACACAACATATACGCAGCCATGTCACGTCAGGGACTCACGCCCTCTAAGTCATCACTCAAATATAACCATGGGTCTCATGCCCACAATATTAATCATGCCCGTGGAATTCCTTCCTCATCGCGTGATCATGATATAACAAGCACCAAGGAATACACATGAACACCGTGTCCCACTCGTGTCATAATAAACCGTGACGGGGTACGAAGGCATAGCCGACTACTAAGACCCACAAGCACCAACAATGCCATAAATTGTATCACGAGGTCTTTCTGCACCGCACCACATGATCGCCGCCACTCGCCTCGTAATCAATGCGCGCTGCCTAACTCGAAGCATACCGCCGCCCGCGATAGCTACACATAGGCCCGCATGAGGTATTCTCGTGATCCGGTAGCTAGCCCGCGTATTCTCCTCGACTCCCGCACCGCATAGTCACATAGATCGCATAGTCACATTGCATCGCATAGTGCACTCGTGACGGATAATACACCGAATGATCAACTCGAGCATACCGCCGCCCGCATAGTCACACGCACCGCATAGCCGTGATAGACCGCATCAAGGGTGGCAAGCCCTCGGATAACAAGTCAAGGGGTATGTGATATAATAACAAGATAATCCGCTTAACGCTTAACAACGTAAGCACAAGAATAACCCCTTACACAACATCACAAGATACTAACACACGTAAAGATCCTAACATGTTTACTTACCAAATCAACAAGAAAGTATTACAAGGCTATCACAAACCAACACAATCAAGTTATTCACATAAGGTACTTTCTACTTTATGTTAACAAGTTCGGGTTTTTATCCCCAAAGTACTTCATACATTAATTCTTTAAAAGATCCGTTTCTTTCACAAAAGTCACACAATACCCGTAGTATAAAAATAGAGTGACTATCTTTTTAAGTAAACCAAAACACTTCCCTTTGTAAAGTCAAGTAACAACATTATTTTTCAATCGTTCAAGTTTGCCTAATTCCAAATGCTCAAGTTTCTCATTTTCGAAAGGTTTCGTAGTTCATAGTTTTAATCACTTGATGATATAATTCTCCTGTAAAACAATTTGAGAAACATATGCCTTATATGTGAGTAGGTTATTCTTGTTTATAACAATCTTATTAACGCATCCATGATCTAGGAAAATGTAATATCATTTTGTCTCATCTTAGCTTCTATGCAGATGGAGGTTTCTACTGGTTTTAATAATACTTAATTAGTCAATACATTTCCCTTTATTAGCGCTGCAGTGGTTTGTTCGATACTTATTCTGATTTCCGAAATCAGTAAAACATTATTCCTTTTACAAACCAAGTACTCATTACTCACGAATGAGGTTTCACACCTTTTTAACAAAATTCATATTAATTCAATTACGTCAAGTCTCTTATCTTTTAAGATCAAGTCTCTTAACTTCTAAAATCAGTAAACCATTCTTCTTACCTCTCTTAAGTCGTTATACCTAACTTCCCATAAAGCTAGTATAACTCTTAAGCTTTTAAAACCAAGTATTACTCTTCTTTCAAAAAGGTTTCTTAATTCTTTTGAAATACTTCAAGATTCTTATTATTAGACTCAAGTCAAAAGACACCGCAGTAAAACCACGTTCAGTTAACACGCGTACGTCTACCGTACTATATATATTCTTTAAAATATCATGCTCAAGAGGATAGGAAGAATCACATACCTCGCGACGATTATCGACTATTAGCAAAACGCTCCACGGCTATAACCCGGCTAGCCTTGTTCACCTTTCAAGTAGGACATGCTACTCGTAGAACTTTCAACCTATAAAGGCCATATACGTCTATCAACGTCCAGACTACTCTGTAGAATATTCTAAGCAGGGGGGGTTCTCTTTTCTACGGAAAATCGGGCAAAGACTTCCCTACCCGTTAAACTACACAAGTTCATCAGAAATACAGTCCTATGTAAGTACAGTTTAATCTTCTTCTTTAATATTCTTCTGATGTGATTTCAGTTCAAGTCTTTTCTGTAATATCCTTCTATGAATCTTATATTCATTTCTATACTACTACCGTATGTAATTTCCAATTACAATATAAGGACAAGAGTATTTACCTCGATAAGCCCAAAATTATCCAAGTTAAATGTCGATCCTGAGCAACGTTTAGCTCCTACTCTGGGTGCTCCAACCCGCTCCAAACAACCCTTAGAAGTTCTACGCAACTTCTTCTTAATACTTCAACCGGCTATGAAGATTTTCCTTAGGGTTTCGTTTTTGTGACTGAAGGGAAGTATAATAGTATTTCTGGGCTTTTAGTATAGGGGTAACCTTGGAATACTACAAGGTATTTGGGCCAAGGTATTTTGGAATAGTAACAATACTTGGAGAATACTTTTCTACCAAGGGGGGGGGTGTATTTACGAGAACAACTCTCAAGGTAGGGGGGGGGGGTTTCGGCCAAGGCTCACAAAGGGGAGGAAGACTTGGACGAGAACTACATGAAAGGGGAGGATTTCAAGACTTAGAAAACATTTTGTGGATGAAGAAGTCTTCAACCAAGGGGGGGGGGGGTATTTATAGGACAACCAAGGGCCAAGATCAAGACAAGTGGTGGGCAAGTGTAGGGTGAGGATTTGGGCAAGTGTACCTTATCCATCTACCACACAAAATATCACAAATATCCTACCAACTCCTTGACCCTCAAATCGTCCAAGAACCTCCCACAATAACGTCCACTTTGAGGGTGACACATGTCACACTCCCGTTGGTCCAAAATATTTCATCTCTCGGAAAAATCCGCAAAAATAATCAACGTTACAACCGTAATTTTCCCTTCGCAAAGTTTGGAAAACGTTTCGTCGGAAAACAATTCTTTTAGGTAGTTGTGCACAAATATTTTCGTTCCTAGCCTAACTTAAGGCCTAAACTTTTGTACGTACGTCCTCACGTACATACTCTGGAAATACGGGGTATAACATTCTCCCCTCCTTAGAAACATTCGTCCCGAATGTTCCTTCTCAAGGCAGATAACGATAACGTTCCACTTAACATATGCTCACTTCTTCCCTTACTCGCCGCACTCTCCTCGCACACTCGAACTCTTTCATAACTTACCACATTTCGCCATCGTCAGCTTCCCAAAATCTCTGGGTTACTATCTCCAACTTGGTCATCATTAACTGGGAACACTCTGGATGGATCTCCGATACTTTTCCGAACATAACAACCTAAAAGACCGGACGTACGCTTCCACGCTTGACGGTAATGCCAACTTATAGGCAACCCGCCTATTCTTCACATGATCCAAAACGCCCAAGTATCTCAGCTAAGTTCCTCTATTTTCCAAAACTCACACCCTTTCCGGTGGTACCTTCAAGAGTACCGACCGGCCAACTCGAACTTCAAGTGTCGACGCCGATTATCCGCATGACTTCGCTGGACCCCGAGCTGCCAATAACCTTTCTTGGATAAGCTTCACCCTACCCACATCCTGCTGAACAAGTATGAACCTACTAGCTGAACCGTGCCAACATCGAACCAATCGATCGGCAACCTACACTTCCACCCAAACGAGGCCTCACAAGGCACCCTCCGAATATTGATATGGTAGCTATTAAACACTCCCGCAACAGGAGGCAACAATCCTACACTACCCTCGAATCCAAACACCGCCCGAGGCGAACGCGAGCATCGAGACTCACCCGAAGTTCCTAACCCCGCTCGTAAAACTTCCGAAAAAGAAATAGCCGTAACTGGCTCCACCGTCATAAGGTGAAAGTAGGCACCTCGCAGCCTTACAACCTTCCCGATATAACATCTCGCATAACCTCTCGCCGAGTACACGGCCCCGATCGAAAGACAAGATGGGCTGACCTCATCGCCCGACCATCGGTCGAACGCATCCACGAACTCAGACACTGGTTAACTAAACTGGGCCTAACACCTCATGACCCTACCATAAAGCGGAACCACCACAACCGACCCACCACAATACAGCCGCGGGTTGACCCGCAATCGTCCGCAACCCACCCGCTTATCACGCAAGAAACTCTTGTTCCCGATCCGAACAATCTCATAATCAAGTCTCGAAATCCTACTGGTCTTCTTAGATCAACTTCCCTCTTTCCTTTCACACTACACAGTGACTTATCTCACAAACATATATCACATGAACTATGCACTCCGATAAGGGTAAAACATAAAATAAATCTTTTACTCAAGATGACCTCACATCTAAGGTCTCTACGTATACTATTCTAAGGCTCATAATTAACACAATGCTATCTGAACATAACACTTAAAATATACTCATCTTATCACACATACTAATCTCTAGAGGGTTAAGGATATACCAGATCTACCGCTTCACTCCTTTGTCATTCTAGTCAATCCCGCCTGCTGGGCGAAAGTAGGAAGGTGATGAACTAGCCACCGATCCTCGGTGAGTCTCTACATCCGCGCCACTGCCTGGACAAATTCTCGCAAAATGGCCCGCTGGCCGCAAGCATAACAAGTCGTCAAGAAGCACGACACTCCCAAAATGACATCTACCACAACGCCACACCGAGTGGGTGGACTCTCGCTAACACCCTTCCTCTCGAACCACCGACTCAAGAATCGACCGTAGACTGAGTCCTCCTACTAGGACATCTTTTCGACATATGGTCCTGACTGCCGCAGGTAAAACAAGTACCAACAAAGATGGCATTCCTCGACGACGCTTGCCACACCGTGAACACCGAGGGAAAATCAATCCTACCGGCCAAACCTACGTGAGCCGCGAACTAGCAGCCCGAGCTCACCAACTCCTACATACCCGAACGCCCCGAACCCCGCGGAGAACCACTCAGATCGGGCGGAGGCGCATAACCAATCCGCTGAGAAGGTCCGCCAAAGTTACCAAAGGACCTCGCTGCTCGCCTTCTTCGCGATCTTCGTTAACCCGCCGATCCTACGCTGCCGCCGCGCATAAGCTCGCATACGTGCCATGCTCATGCTCGATCAAGAGCTACTTGCACAACCCTTTCTTAGATATTCATCAAGGCCCGCGATAAATCGATATATAATATACTCTCTGGTTGCTAAATCCATAGGTAGAAACAGGGTCGTCTCTTTGCAATCCATACCTCAAGCATCGTCGCGAACCGGCGTTCAAATATCATGGCCGCAGTAGGAACTGCTGCCGCTATGCTAGACTCTGCTGGGACTGGCGACGTCGCAGAACTCCCCGAATGAAGCACCAACTCAGGTGATGGTTGGCTCGTGCCTCAAACCTCTATGCTCTACTCGCAGCTCTCGCCGCTTCGCCTTCTCGGGCCCGGCCGCTTTACGCGAGGCATAACTGGTAAGGGAAAGAAATACGTTAGAGCGGTCCAACTTATAACACAACTCTAAGCACGATCTCGGAGTGAGAAGAATGGAAACCAATCCTAAATATCCTATAGCCTCCTCGACATTGGTGTGTGCACAACACACCGATAATCAAAACTCTACTAGATACGGTCTCAGACACTTTCCGAGGATTAATCGCCTGATACACTTTTTGTCACGACCAACCTGCCTGCGGATCGTGCCTTACCCGCACCCAAGTAGACATACATCGAGTAATCACTAATATAAAACACAACATGAAACAATGTAAAAGAGACATAGTTTATCTCGAGGAAAAGTTGCTTTCGCATAATATATATAAATACCCAAAGTGAACGCTACATCCCAACTTTACAACGGACTACTGCACTTCTAAGGAAGTAAACAACTATGGCGGACAGTGGTTCTACCATACCCCGAATGAACATAAATATCTACAATCATCGTGACTATACCAAAGATAAGCCTCCGAGAAACGGAGCTTCCCAAAACGTCAATCGTGATCCTAAGAGCGGATCAACAATCGTGTACCTCTACCGCGCAGATGAACGCAGCCCAAGCGAGGTCGATAACAGTACCAAGTATGGAAATCAAAATATCAGAAATGAAATCATAATAGTCTATATAAAACAAAAGACATATATGATAAACAATTTACGATACACAATATGTAAGCAGTCATGTCAAGTCAGGGACTCACGCCCTTAAAGTCATCACTCAAATATAACCATGGGTCTCATGCCCACAATATCAATCATGCCCGTGGAATTCCTTCCTCACTGCCGGCAGTCCATGATATAACAAACACCAAGGAATACACATGAACACCAGGTCCCACCTGTGTCATAATAAAACCGTACGGGGTAAGTACGAAGGCATAGCCGACTACTAAGACCCACAGTACCAACAATGCCATAAACTGTATCACGAGGTCTTTCTAGACCGCACCACATGATCGGCCGCCACTCGCCCTCGTGATCAATGCGCTGCCTAATCTCGAGCATACCGCTGCCCGCGATAAAGCCACATAGGCCCGCATGAGGTATTCCTCGACGGGGTAGCTAGCCCGCTGTACTCCCCGACTCCGCATCCGCATAGTCACATAGACCGCATAGTCACACATCGCATAAGGCACTCCTCGATCGGATAATTCACTCGAATGATCAATCGAGCATACCGCCGCTCCGCATAGTCACATTGCATCGCGATAGCCGATAGACCGCATCAAGCGTGGCAAGCCCTGTGATAACAAGTCGCGGGTATGTGATATAATAACAAGATAACGGGCTTAACGTTTAACAACGTAAGCACAACAAGAATAACCCCCTTACACAACATCACAAGATACTAACACACGTAGCATCCTAACATGTTTACTTACCAAATCAACAAGAAAGTATTACAAGGCTATCACAAACCAACACAATCAAGTTATTCACACAAGGTACTTTCTACTTTATGTTAACAAGTTCGGGTTTTTATCCCCAAAGTACTTCATACATTAATTCTTTAAAAGATCCGTTTCTTTCACAAAAGTCACACAATACCCGTAGTATAAAAATAGAGTGACTATCTTTTTAAGTAAACCAAAACACTTCCCTTTGTAAAGTCAAGTAACAACATTATTTTTCAATCGTTCAAGTTTGCCTAATTCCAAATGCTCAAGTTTCTCATTTTCGAAAGGTTTCGTAGTTCATAGTTTTAATCACTTGATGATATAATTCTCCTGTAAAACAATTTGAGAAACATATGCCTTATATGTGAGTAGGTTATTCTTGTTTATAACAATCTTATTAACGCAGCCATGATCTAGGAAAATGTAATATCATTTTGTCTCATCTTAGCTTCTATGCAGATGGAGGTTTCTACTGGTTTTAATAATACTTAATTAGTCAATACATTTCCCTTTATTAGCGCTGCAGTGGTTTGTTCGATACTTATTCTGATTTCCGAAATCAGTAAAACATTATTCCTTTTACAAACCAAGTACTCATTACTCACGAATGAGGTTTCACACCTTTTTAACAAAATTCATATTAATTCAATTAAGTCAAGTCTCTTATCTTTTAAGATCAAGTCTCTTAACTTCTAAAATCAGTAAATCATTCTTCTTACCTATCTTAAGTCGTTATACCTAACTTCCCATAAAGCTAGTATAACTCTTAAGCTTTTAAAACCAAGTATTACTCTTCTTTCAAAAAGGTTTCTTAATTCTTTTGAAATACTTCAAGATTCTTATTATTAGACTCAAGTCAAAAGACACCGCAAAGAAACCACGCTCGCTTAACACGCCGCACGCTCACCGCACTATATATATTCTTTAAAATATCATGCTCAAGAGGATAGGAAGAATCACATACCTCGCAACGACATCGACTATTAGCAAAACGCCCATCGCTTATAACCCTACTAGCCTTGTTCACCTTTCAAGTAGACATGCTACTCAGAGAATTTTCAACATATAAAGGCCATATACGCCTATCAACGCCCGCACTACTCAGAGAATATTCTAAGCGGGGGTTCTCTTTTCATTTTAAAATCGGGCAAAGACTTACCTACCCGTTAAACTACACAAGTTCATCAGAATACAAATTCCCATGTAAGTACGCTTTAATCTTCTTCTTTAATATTCTTCCGATGTGATTTCGCTCAAGTCTTTTCTCAGAATATCCTTCATGAATCTTATATTCATTTCTATACTACTACCGTATGTAATTTCCAATTACAATATAAGGACAAAAGTATTTACCTCGATAAGCCCAAAATTATCCAAGTTAAACGTCGATCCCGAGCAACGCTTAGCTCCTACTGGTGCTCCAACCCGCTCCAAACAACCCTTAGAAGTTCTATAACTTCTTCTTAATACTTCAACCGGCTATGAAGATTTTCCTTAGGGTTTCGCTTTTTGGATCAAGGGAAGTATAATAGTATTTATGGGCTTTTAGTATAGGGTAACCTTGGAATACTACAAGGTATTTGGGCCAAGGTATTTTGGAATAGTAACAATACTTGGAGAATACTTTTCTACCAAGGGGGGGTGTATTTACGAGAACAACTCTCAAGGTAGGGGGGGGTTTCGGCCAAGGCTCACAAAGGGGGAGGGGGAAGACTTGGACGAGAACTACACAAGAAGGGGGGAGGATTTCAAGACTTAGAAAACATTTTGTGGATGAAGAAGTCTTCAACTAAGGGGGGGGGGGGGGTATTTATAGGACAACCAAGGGCCAAGATCAAGACAAGTGGTGGGCAAGTGTAGGGTGAGGATTTGGGCAAGTGTACCTTATCCATCTACCACTCAAAATATCACAAATATCCTACCAACTCCTTGACCCTCAAATCGTCCAAGAACCGCCCACAATAACGTCCACTTTGAGGGTGACACATGTCACACTCCCGTTGGTCCAAAATATTTCATCTCTCGGAAAAATCCGCAAAAATAATCAACGTTACAACCGTAATTTTCCCTTCGCAAAGTTTGGAAAACGCTTGCCTGAAAAACAATTCTTTTAGGTAGTTGTGCACAAATATTTTCGTTCCTAGCCTAACTTAAGGCCTAAACTTTTATACGTACGTCCTCACGTACATACTCTGGAAATATGGGGTATAACAGAGTGCTTGGAGCGGATTGGAACATAAGAAAAGGAGCTAAGAATTGCTAAGGAGCGACTTGGAATCTTGGAATTTATTGTCACGACCCGACCCCGGTCATGATCGGTGCTCTACCGGGCACCCGTCAGTATACATCGAGAATAGCAATGAACATACATAACACATAATCAGATAAAGTAAACATCATCGCAAGCCGATAAGGCCGCTTTCCATAAAATATACTTAATCAAAAGTACAACTTGTTCTTACACCCAAAACACAAACGTGACTACGCACTTAGAATAACAATCAGAAGGGGACAGGCTCCGCCATACCCCGAATGTACACAATACCTATAGCATCGTGGAAGAACCGCACTAACAAAACAAGCTTCCGAGTGATGGAGCTTCGACACCGAATGTTGATCCTAAGAACGAGGATCCACCACCGCCATTTCTACCGCGGCATGAACGCACTTCGAGGAATGGGTTCAGTACACAATATGTACTAAGTATGTGAAACTGGAAAATACTGAAAATACCTCAAGTATAAAATAACTTGTGACATGTATAAAAATCAGTTTACCGCACACTGTGCCTCGCTAATAATGAGAATATCAAACATATACAATACTGCATGAAAATAGGAAGCTTATGGTCAAAGCAAGGTCATCCGCCCCGCAGTATCATTAAGCACTCCTACTCCTGGGACTATTTCACCCGCATGGGTCCTGTGGACCCGCATGAGGTATTTCTCGTAAAGTCAGATCACCCGCATGAGACTATTTCACCCGCATAAGCCCTACGGACTCACATGAGGTATTCCTCGCATCGTGGGTAGCAAATCCACGG
This sequence comes from Przewalskia tangutica, assembly GCA_029844215.1. Lineage (NCBI taxonomy): Eukaryota > Viridiplantae > Streptophyta > Magnoliopsida > Solanales > Solanaceae > Przewalskia > Przewalskia tangutica. The sequence continues at coordinate 43,981,819 of CM056724.1, read as the reverse complement.
AATAGGTGGTATAACGTCTTGGGGGTTTACCCCTCATTTATACTCTTACCAAGGCGGGTGGTATAACGCCTTGGGGTTTTACCTCATTTATACTCTTACCGGAGAAGGTGGTATAACGCCTCGGGATTTACCCCTCATTTATACTCTTACCCTGGAGAAGGTGGTATAACGTCTTGGGGATTTACCCCTCATTTATACTCTTACCCTGGAGAAGGTGGTATAACGTCTTGGGGATTTACCCCTCATTTATACTCTTACCCTAGATCATCATACATAACATAAATAGGTTAACATATCTTAGTAAAAGAAAACCCGGGAATTTAACCCAAAGTACTACATACTTCCACTCTTTTAAAAATGACTCTTTTTCACATAAAACTTTTGGGAAATTGATGCCCTAAAACCAATTTGCCTTTCACAACCTCAAATCATTTATCCGTACTCATTTTACTTAGAGTAAATCTTTCTTTGTTAACCTTTCATAAAGCTAATATAATCAACTTCCCATAAAGTCATTATATTAATGTTATACCTTAGTCAAATACATTTTCCTAAAACCCAAGGGACTTACATTTTAAAAAGGAAAATAAGAATCATATACTTGAACACATCAAGTCCCTTAACTTTGAAAACTCAAGACATCCTTAAAACAAGTAAGGGATATCAAACCTTGTACGTATATCGTACTACATAAGTAAAACCATTCATGCTCAAGAGATAGGAAAGTTCCACATACCTCTTCGGTCAATCCACTTGCTAAGTACAAAATACCGTACGTAGTATGTCAACCTATAATGACCATAATACGTTTATTAACCTCTAGTTCCAATGTAAAATATTCCAAGTTCAAAGTCACTAAATCCTATGAAAAATTGGGCAGCATTTCCTTTGTTTCTACATACTTTTCCACCTTTTTCAAGGCTGAATTCAACATCCAAACGCCACATTTAAGGCTCAACAATCCAAACATTTCAAAGGGGATTACACACCTAAACTTGGATGTGTAAAATTCTGCCCCACAAAGTACAACAACTAATTTAACAAGTTTAAGGTAGTATTTAGGCTACAATATGCTCACCTAACCTTCTTAACCAATTCTTTCATATCCAAATCATATTTCTTACATGCAATGAATCTAAGAGCATTATTTACTACTACAAGTTCCTTCTCCTTCACATGCAACACAAATAACTAGCTACAAGAGAAGAATGGTTACCTTAGAGCTTTAGCCAAAATTATTCCAACAACTTTGCTAGCCTCCTTTCCAAGAACACCACCACAATAACTCCTACAAGCTAGCCACAAGCTTCCTTCCTTGCCACACTTTTCAGATTTTCCTCAAGCTTTGAATTTCTCTTGGAATTCTAGAGAGAAGGGAGAGCTTTAGCTTTAGAGAGAGATGAGAGTTTGAAGAATGACCAAGTCTTCAAGACTTGGTCAATAAGTAGTGCATGCAAAATCAGATGGGGGGGGGACACTTGTCACCCTCCCATGGCCTTTTTAAAAGAAGAAATCTGATTTTCCTCAGTTTTTCCGCCAGAAATCCCGCCTCGGCCCTGCAGCCGGCGCCGCGGCGCTGAAACTCCTGCCGACTCCCAGAACTTCCGGCGCCGCGACCCTGCTTCCCGGCGCCGCGGCGCTGCAACTTCAGCGACCCCTCAGAATATCCGGCGCCGCGGCCCTGCATCCGGAGCCGCGGCGCTGTGGTCCCCGACCGAATACACCTTTCGGCTCGACTGCGCACTGAACTTGTAACCCCCATAACTTTCTACTCCGATGTCCTATCGACGAACGGTTGGTTGCGTTGGAAACTAGACCCAATGAACTACGAACTAGGCCTTTGAAACACTTAGGAACTCTCAATGTAGCGGGTCATAACCCGCCTCAAAGTTGACTAAAAACCCGTCCGAAACAATCCGCCAACCTATCTTTCGAAAATTTTAAGTCTTACTCCCTTTCGTACGCTCTCACAAGTAAGGCCAGAACTACGGGGTATAACATTCTCCCCCCCTTAGAAACATTCATCCCGAATGTTCCTTCTAGGCTAACTCGAATCACGATATCGGCATAGACCCTCTTAACTATTCTTTTTGCAATTAAAGACGCTCCACAAACCACAACAATACTTAAGCAAAATTGCCAAATTAAACTAACAAGCAGGAAAGTGGGTTACCTGGAGGTATAGGGAATAAGTGAGGATACTTCTTCATCATGTCATCCTCTGCTTCCCACGTCATCTCTTCCCTGTTCTCATTCCGCCATAAGACTTTGACGGAAGCCACGTCCTTCGTCCGAAGTCGCCTAACCTGACGATCGAGTATCGCTATGGGACTCTCCTCATACGATAACCCCTCTGTCACCTGGACATCATGAATCGGGTGCACTCTAGATGGATCTCCAATACATTTCCGCAACATAGACACATGAAAAACTGGATGCACTGCTTCCAGATCGGACGACAGATCTAACTCATAGGCAACCTTTCCTACCCTACGGAAAATCTGATAAGGCCCAATATACCTTGGGCTAAGTTTCCCTTTCTTCCCAAATCTCATCACGCCCTTCATGGGTGACACCTTCAGGAAGACCCAATCATCTACCTCAAACTCCAAGTGTCGACCCCGATGATCTGTGATACGACTTCGACTGAAATGACAATAACCGCCTCCCGGATAAGCTTCACCTTATCTATCGTCACGAACCAAGTCTGTCCCGACTAACTGAACTTCTCCCACCTCAAACCAGCCTATCGGTGACCTGCACTTCCTCCCATATAAGGCCTCATAAGGCGCCATCTGAATACTAGAATGGTAGCTGTTGTTATAAGCAAACTCCACAAGAGGTAAATGATCCTCCCAGCTACCCCTGAAATCAATAACACAATCCCGCAGATATCCTCGTGTCCGGATAGTGGGCTCGGCCCGTCCGCTGGCTCGAGGATGAAACGCAGCGATCGAGGCTCACCTGTGTCCCTAATCCCTTCTGGAAGGACCTCCAGAAGTTAGCCGTGAACTGGGCTCCTCTGTCTGAAATAATCGATATAGGAACTCCGTGCAGTCTCACAATCTCTCTGATATACAGTCTAGCATAATCCTCGGCCGAAAAAGTCGTCCTGACTGGAAGAAAATGGGTTGATTTCGTCAGCCTGTCGACAATCACCCAAATGGAATCATGCTTCCTCTGAGTGGTAGGTAAACCTGTAATAAAGTCCATATTGATCACCTCCCACTTCCACATCGGAATATCAATAGCCTGTAATGGCCCACCGGGCTTCTGGTGCTCAACCTTAACCTGCTGACAATTAGGACACTGTGCGACAAAACCGGCCACGTCCCTCTTCAGGCCATCCCACCAATAGATACACCTGAGGTCATGGTACATCTTAGTTGACCCCGGGTGAATAGAATAACGAGCACTGTGTGCCTCCCCCAGAATCTGCTGACGAAGTCCTGTCACATCGGGAACACACAACCGACCCTCGAATCTTAGCACCCCATCAGGTGCTACCTCAAATAGACTCTTCTCCTCCTGGAGAGCTGCATCTCGATACCGTACCATAATCGGATCCTCATACTGTCGCCTCTTCACCTCCTCGACGATGGAAGACTCGGCAACCTCTCGAACCCGAACTCCATTACTATCAGAATCAACCAAACGAACCCTAAGGCTCGCTATCCGATGTAACTCGCGAACCATGTCCCTCTTCTCTGGCTGTACATCAGATAGACTACCCATCGATCTGCGACTAAGGGCGTCTGCAACTACATTGGCCTTCCCTGGGTGGTATAGAATGTCGACATCGTAATCCTTAAGTAGCTCCAACCACCGTCTCTGCCGCAAGTTCAGCTCCCTCTGGCTGAAGATATACTGGAGACTCTTGTGGTCTGTGTAAATGTCCACATGAACTCCGTACAAATAATGTCTCCAGATCTTCAAGGCATGAATCACTGCTGCCAACTCCAAGTCATGTGTGGGATAGTTCTTCTCATGCTTCCTGAGTTGTCGAGATGCGTAAGCTATAACTTTGTCGTGCTGCATAAGCACGCATCCAAGACCGACACCCGACGTATCACAATAAACCACATATCCGTCTAATCCCTCTGGAAGAGTAAGAACTGGGGCGGTCGTCAATTTCTCTTTCAGTAACTGGAAGCTCTCCTCAAAAGCATCCGTCCACCGGAACATAGCTGTCTTCTGAGTCAGCTTAGTCAAAGGTGCTGAGATGGAAGCAAACCTCTCCACAAATCTCCAATAATAACCTGCAAGGCCCAAAACGTTGCGCACCTCCGTCGGTGTAGTGGGTCTAGGCCAAGTCTTGACTGCCTCAATCTTTGTTGTATCTACCCGAATATTGTCGGCCCCGATAACATGCCCTAATAAAGCCACTGAGGCCAACCAAAACTCGCATTTCGAGAACTTGGCATACAACTGCCGGTCTCGGAGGACTCCCAATACCGTCCTCAAATGATCCGCATGTTCCTGCTCTGTGCGCGAATAAACCAGGATATCATCAATGAATACTATAACGAACATATCCAAGAATGGCTTGAACACCCGGTTCATCAAATCCATGAATACTGCTGGGGCGTTAGTCAACCCGAAAGACATCACCCTGAACTCATAGTGCCCATACCGGGTCCTGAATGCCATCTTGGAGATATCTGCCTCTCTAACTCGCACCTGATGATAACCAGACCGCAGGTCTATCTTGGAAAAACACCTTGCACCCTGCAACTGGTCAAACAAATCGTCAATCCTGGGGAAGGGATATCTGTTCTTGATAGTTACATTGTTCAGCTGCCTATAATCAATACACATACGCATCGTCCCATCCTTCTTCTTTACAAACAACACTGGCGCTCCCCAGGGAGAAACACTTGGCCTGATAAAGCCTTTCTCCAGCAAGTCCTTCAGCTGGTCTTTCAATTCCTTCAACTCAGCAGGTGCCATCCTGTATGGCGGAATAGATATCAGTCGAGTGTCTAGCGCCAAATCAATGCAAAACTCAATCTCCCTCTCAGGAGGGATACCCGGAAGCTCGTCTGGGAATACGTCTGAAAACTCTCTAACGACCGGAACTGACCGAAGGTCCGGTATCTCAGCCTCCGTATCAAATACTCAAACCATATGGTAGATATACCCCTTCCGCACCATCTTCCTAGCCTTGAGGTAAGAAATAAACCTACCCCTCGGCGATGCAGTACTCCTCTTCCACTCGATAATCGGCTCACCCGGAAACTAGAACCGAACTAATCTCTCTCTGCAGTCCACATTGGCATAGCAAGACGCTAGCCAATCCATACCCATAATTACATCAAAGTCCGTCATATCCAACTCTATCAAGTCGGCTAGAGTCTGACGACTGTCTATAGTCACTGGGCAAGCCCTATATACCCGCTCAGCTACCACCGAATCACCCACTGGCGTAGCCACCTCAAAAGGTTTTATGGACTCGGGCTCTATCCCTATTCTACCAGCATTATGAGGAGATATATAGGATAAGGTAGAACCTAGATCTATCAAAGCATATACATCACAGCAAGAAACCAATAATGTACCTGTGACGACATCTGGTGACGCCTCCTGGTCCTGGCGGCTGGAAATAACATAAATGCGGTTCTGAGGACCGCTGGAACTGGGACCCCTACCACGACCCCTGCTGCGGCCTGCTGGCCCGTGAACACCTCGCCCGGCGCATGCCGCCAAGACGAAGATCCAAAGAATCGACTTCGCCGAACCATCACACTTCCGCCACCTGCGGACGCAATATCTCTCAATGTCCTCGCCGCTACTAGAGTAACAAGCTCTAGAAGGAACACGACACTCGCCTGGGTGAGACCTACCGCATCGAGCACACTGAGATGGGGGTGGTCTCGACGCATAACGCCTCGCTTCGAAACCTCAAGTCTCCGAGCCCCGACCGCCTCGAATGACTGGCCGATCGACATCCCGAGTAAAATCGAGAAGGAGCACTCTGTGCTGGCTGAAAAGTGGACCTAGTCTGCCGAGGCCGCCTCTAAAATCGCCTCGAGACCTCTGCCCCGGCCTCTTGGGCTGGCCTAAGTCTAGCTGATCCACCCTCTCTCTGTCCTCAATCCCCTGCGCGTACGCCTGCATCCTGGCAATATCTATCCTCGGTCAAGAGCCACCCCCAAGCATGCAGTAATCATATGACGGTCTAACCCCATCACATATCGATGAACCCTGTCTGCCATGTCAGCTACAATGGTGTGCGCATACCTGGCCAAGGAGTCAAACTCCAGGCTGTAATCTCTGATAGTCCTCCCGTTATGCCTCAAGGTCAAGAATCTATCTACGCGGGGATCTTCTCATCTCAGGAGGTAAGAAGTGATCCAGGAAAGCCTCTGTGAACTCCTCCCAAATAGCTGGAAGAGCATCATCTCCTCTCGACAACTCCCATGACTCAAACCAGTTCAACGCAATGTCGCGTAACCGGTAAGAGGCTAGTATGACGGACTCAGCCTCTGAGGCCCTAAGCACCTGCATAGTCCATCGAATGTAACGAATTCTCGAGGATCCTCCTGACCTCGAACCATAGAACTCGGGTGGACGACAACCAGAAATCCCGAATCGTGAATCGGCTCAGGGTTGGTCGCCGCTCTGTCGGCGCCGCTCGCCACTATGCTGGTCAATAACCGGATCTGCTCCCCGTAATATCTATACTCCGCCCTGTTTGTGGACCGAGGCTCGTGCCACGGCCTCGTGCAGCTGCCTCGAACTCCGCTGAGGCTGGCGACGTCGTGGAACTCGCCGCCCGAAACATCATCTACGGTAAAGACTGGGCCTATGCCCTCGTGACTCTCCGCGTCCCACTAGCAGCTCCCTCAGCTGCCTTGCCCTTCTGGGCCGCGGTTGCCTTGCGTGGAGGCATAACTGGTACATAAAGGAAAATATCAGAGGAAGTTCAACCTATAACACAGCTCTATTGCACGATCTTAGAGTGAAAGAATGGAAACCAATCCTAAATATCCTGAAGCCTCTTGATTATAGATGTGGTGCACAACACACCGATAATCAAGACTCTACTAGACACGCGATGCGTAGACACTTTCCGAGGACTAATCGCTCGATACCACTTTTGTCACGACCCGACCACGGGCGGCGGTGCCCTACCGGGGCACCCCGTCAGGTATACATCAGAGAATAGCAGCGGAACATACATAACACATAACTGTATAAAGTAAACATCACTGGCAAGCCGATAAGGATGCATTCCATAAAAATATACTTAATCAAAAGTACAACTTGTTCTTACAGCCCAAAACACAAACGTGACAAAAAACTCTAGGAATAACAAGTGTAGCGGGACAGGGCCCCGCCATACCCCTGAATGTACACAATACCTATAGCATCAGGGAAGAACCGTACCAACAAAACAAGCTTCCGGAGTGATAGAGCTTCTGACACCGGAACAGTGATCCTAAGAATGAGGATCCACCACCGCTACCTCTACCGCGGCGATTTAACGCGGCCCAGGAAGGGGGTCAGTACACAATATGTACTAAGTATGTGAAACTGGAAAATACCTCAAGTATAAAATAACTGGTGACATGTATAAAAATCAGTTTACCGCACACTGTGCCTCGCTAATAATGAGAATATCAAACATATACAATACTGCATGAAAATAGGAAGCTCATGGTCAAAGCAAGGTCATCCGCCCCGCAGTATCATTAAGCACTCCTACTCCTGAGACTATTTCACCCGCATGTGTCATGTGGACCCGCATGAGGTATTCCTCGCATAGGCTGTACTCACCCGCATGGGACTATTTCAACCGCATAAGCCCTACGGACTCGCATGAGGTATTCCTCGCATCGTGGGTAGAAAATCCACGGAATAGGTGGTATAACGTCTTGGGGGTTTACCCCTCATTTATACTCTTACCCTGAAGCATGTGGTATAACGTCTTGGGGTTTTACCCCTCATTTATACTCTTACCCTGGAGAAGGTGGTATAACGTCTTGGGGATTTACTCCTCATTTATACTCTTACCCTGGAGAAGGTGGTATAACGTCTTGGGGATTTACCCCTCATTTATACTCGTACCTTGGAGAATGTGGTATAACGTCTTGGGGATTTACCCCTCATTTATACTCTTACCCTAGCTCATCATACATAACATAAATAGGTTAACATATCTTAGTAAAAGAAAACCCGAGAATTTAACCCAAAGTACTACATACTTCCACTCTTTTAAAAATGACTCTTTTTCACATAAAACTTTTGGGCAATTGATGCCCTAAAACCAATTTGCCTTTCACAACCTCAAATCATTTATCCGTACTCATTTTACTTAGAGTAAATCTTTCTTTGTTAACCTTTCATAAAGCTAATATAACCAACTTCCCATAAAGTCATTATATTAATGTTATACCTTAGTCAAATACATTTTCCTAAAACCCAAGGGACTTACATTTTAAAAAGGAAAAAAAGAATCATATACTTGAACACATCAAGTCCCTTAACTTTGAAAACTCAAGACATCCTTAAAACAAGTAAGGGATATCAAACCTTGTACGTATATCGTACTACATAAGTAAAACCATTCATGCTCAAGAGATAGGAAAGTTCCACATACCTCTTCGGTCAATCCACTTGCTAAGTCCAAAATACCGTACGTAGTATGTCAACCTATAATGACCATAATACGTTTATTAACCTCTAGTTCCAATGTAAAATATTCCAAGTTCAATGTCACTAAATCCTATGGAAAATTGGGCAGCATTTCCTTTGTTTCTACATACTTTGCCACCTTTTTCAAGGCCGAATTCAACATCCAAACGCCACATTTAAGGCTCAACAATCCAAACATTTCAAAGGGGATTACACACCTAAACTTGGATGTGTAAAATTCTGCCCCACAAAGTACAACAACTAATTTAACAAGTTTAAGGTAGTATTTAGGCTACAACATGCTCACCTAACCTTCTTAACCAATCCTTTCATATCCAAACCATATTTCTTACATGCAATGAATCTAAGAGCATTATTTACTACTACAAGTTCCTTCTCCTTCACATGCAACACAAATAACTAGCTACAAGAGAAGAATGGTTACCTTAGAGCTTTAGCCAAAATTATTCCAACAACTTTGCTAGCCTCCTTTCCAAGAACACCACCACAATAACTCCTACAAGCTAGCCACAAGCTTCCTTCTTTGCCACACTTTTCAGATTTTCCTCAAGCTTTGAATTTCTCTTGGAATTCTAGAGAGAAGGGAGAGCTTTAGCTTTAGAGAGAGATGAGAGTTTGAAGAATGACCAAGTCTTCAAGACTTGGTCAATAAGTAGTGCATGCAAAATCAGATGGGGGGGACACTTGTCACCCTCCCATGGCCTTTTAAAAGAAGAATTCTGATTTTCTCGCTTTTTCCGCGAAATCCGCCTGCGCGCTGGACATGCGGCGCGCGGCCATAAACTCCCGACTCGGAACTTCCGCGCGCGACCACCTTCCCGGCTCCGCTGCGCTGCAACTTCAGCGACCCCTCAGAATATCCGGCGCCGGGGCCCTGCATCCGGAGCCGCGGCGTTGTGGTCCCCGATCGAATACACCTTTCGGCTCGACTGCGCACTGAACTTGTAACCCCCATAACTTTCTACTCCGATGTCCTATCGACGAACGGTTGGTTGCGTTGGAAACTAGACCCAACGAACTACGCACTAGGCCTTTGAAACACTTAGGAACTCTCAATGTAGAGGGTCATAACCCGCCTCAAAATTGACTAAAAACCCGTCCGAAATAATCCGCCAACCTATATTTCGAAAATTTTAAGTCTTACTCCCTTTCGTACGCTCTCACACGTAAGGCCATAACTACGGGGTATAACATTTATAAGGGCTTATAAAGGTAACAATTCTTGTCATTTTAGTAATTGAGATTACTTATGGTTGTAGCTATGGATATTAGAAAGCATGAGGTATGTAGTATGAAGTTTGATAAGTGTATTGACTATTGGAACCCTAATCCGAAAACTAGTATGTTTAGCCCTTAATATTGTAATTCAATTTGGTTACTAGTTAAGTCGTCACATGTTATATAAATGAGGAATTATAATTGTTAAGTTTTTTTATGACTATATAACATGTTAGACCTAAGAAGTTGGATTGAAAAAGAATTGGAAAGGACTTTGTGTTATTGAATGAGTTAGCCGAGAATGACCTTGATTAAGGACTTAGTTGGTATCAATTGTGGGGCGGAATTTTACACGTATTGTAAGGCGTGTAACCCCCGTTGTATTTGCTGGATTGATTGAGACTTAAATGTGGCGTTTGGTTATTGATTTTCGGCCTTGAAAAAGGTGGCAAAGTATGTAGAAACAAAGGAAGTGCTGTCCGATTTTCCGTAGAATTTAGTGACTTTGCACTTAGAATATTCTACGTTTGAAGCTAGAGGTTAATGGGCGTATTATGGCCATTATAGGTGGAAGTACTAAGTATAGCGTATTCTACTTGAAGGATGGAATAACTATCAAGGTTGAAGTACTTTGGAGCATTTTGCTACTTGTCGATAATCGTCGCGAGGTATGTGAACCTCTTCCTTCTTTTGACATGATTCTATGTATGGAATATACATGTGGTATTATTTCATGTTACCTTCTACTCTTAGAAGTTAAGGAGTATGTATGTTGATTTACTCTATGTAAAGGTTATGTCTAAGTTATCCTAAGTTCTTACCAAGTCTTATGGGGGATGTTGGTAAGAGTCGTTAGGAGGTATTTGGAGTCAAGTTGACTTGGCTAATTTACGGCACGAATGAGAATAAGTATCGAACAAGCCATTGCAGCGTTAATAAAGGAAAATGTAATGACAATAAATTATATTAAAACAAGTAGAATTCTCCATCTGCATAGAAGCTAAGATAAGACAAAATTGTATTACATTTTCTAGATCATGGCTGCTTTAATGAGATCATTATAAACAAGTATAACCTATTCACACATATAAGGCATATGTTGCTTAATTTAAAGAGTTTACGTTATGAAGTGTTAAGACTATGAACTATGAATTCTAAAAAGGTTAAGAGACCTTATTTTTCAAGATATGAGACTTGATTTCTAAAGTACGAAACTTGATTTCTAAAAGATAAGAGACTTGAAGTATTTTGAAAGTATACGATACTTGGTTTTCGAAAGTATAAGTCTATTGGTTATAAAAAGAATGTATTTGCCTAAAGTATGAAGTTAGTATAACGACTTTATGGGAAGTGGGTTATAATAGCTTTATGGAAAGTTAAAAGAGTGGTTTACTCTAAGTAATGATAAATGTTTTGAAAAAAAGAAAGGCAAATGGATTTAAAAGCATCAACTGCTTAAGTTTTAAGGAAAGAAGTCACTTGATTTAGAAGCCGAAAAATGTATTTCTAAAAGTGTAGTGACTTAGGAAAAATGTAAACAAGCCTTGATACTACGGGTGTTAGTATCTTGAGGTTTTATATGAAAAAGAGTCTTTTGAAAAGAATGTAAATACGTAGTACTTTGGGTTAAATTCCCGGATTTTTATGTGTGAAACGAAAGTGTCTTGAGTTTATAAAAATGGAAGTCTAAAGGTTTAATGAACTTGCCTATGCTAGTTGTGATAGCCTTTGTTGTGCAAATATTGTATTTCTATACCACCGCGTCTCTCGATGGAGGGCCGGCTGACTTGTTGTGAACTTACTTGGACGTACCGGCAGTGACGGAGGATTCCACGGGTATGCTTTCATTGTTATTATCACATGGACATGTCTACACCGATGAGGGATTCTAGGGGCATGCGGCCATGCAGCGGGTTAAACTCCCGGTATATTATTATTGTCACATGGGCATGTCTACACCGATGAGGGATTCCGGGGGCATGTGGCCATTATTATTAGTCCATGGGCTAGCTCCCGTGATGACCGTCACTGGATGAGGATTCGGGGGCATGGTATATACGATTATTACTCCATGGGGTAGCTCCCCATGAAGACCTGTCTACACCGATGAGGGATTCCGGGGGCATGGTATATACGATTATTACTCCATGGGCTAGCTCCCCATGAAGACCTGTCTACACCGATGAGGGATTCCGGGGGCATGGTATATACGATTATTACTCCATGGGCTAGCTCCCCATGAAGACATGTCTACACCGATGAGGGATTCCGGGGGCATGTTATATATATATATATATATATATTGTATATGTGTACGCCGACAGTGAGGTAGGATGCCACTGGCGTGTCACATGGTTATATGTTACACCTACGGCTGTCGGCAGTGATGTGGGATTCCACGGGCAGGAGATATATATATGTATTGTGTATGTGTACGCCGACAGTGAGGTGGGATGCCACGGGCGCGTCACATGGTTATATTTTACACTTATGACTGTCGGCAGTGATGTGGGATTCCACGGGCACGCTTTGATATTTGTGTGACTTGATCATGTCCCAGATTGAGCCGGGTAGTATATGCGTCCCTCCATAAAGGGCCGGATTATGTTATGAAAGATAAGTAAGTTATATGGTAATGAACTTAATGATTTCTCCTAAGTATGTACGTAAGATTTGGCTATAACTCTTAATGGAATGGAAAAGATAATGATGTGCAATTAAGTTCATGAGTGGTAATGACACGGCAGGATCTGGTATGTACCTTTTATACTTGCCCCTGTCATTCTTTTGTACAGTTATGATCGGTTTACTGTACTTTATTTCCGTTCCATATTAAATTGTTGTTATCGACTTCTTTGGGCCGTGCGTTAAATGTCCGCAGTTTAGGTACTGCTTATGGATCTGCGAGCTTAGGATCCTGGTTCAGCATTTTGAGATGGCTCCAATGTTCCGGAGCTTGTCGTCATGGCTATGTATATTAAGGGGTACGGCGGGGCCTTGTCCCGTCATAGTATTGGTCCAAAAATCTTAGAGGTCTGTATTCACATATGGGCTGGACTGGTTAGAGTTGTAATTACATTTTTGGATAGTGTAAGCCCTTTTTGAGTGATTTATATTATGGCAGCCTTATCGACTTTGCCTTGGTTTTAAAAGAAAAAAAAATGTGTTGCTTATTTTCCGCAGTTATTTTGGTATTATATGATTAGAAGGGTGCCCAGGTAGGGCACCAGTCGCGGGCCCGGGGTTGGGTCATGACAAAAGTTGTATCAGAGCAGTTAGTCCTCGGAAAGTGTCTACAGACCGTGTCTAGTAGAGTCTTGATTATCGGTGTGTTGTGCACCACATCTATAATCAGGAGGCTGCAGGACATTTAGGATTGGTTTCCATTCTTCTCACTCTAAGATCGTGCGATAGAGCTGTGTTGTTAGGGTCATCTCTCCCTAACGAGTTATGTTGATTGCAACTATGAGAAAGGCAACAGTGACCCAGGAAGGACTATGTGGATTGCGTATCCAGGTTGGTAATGATTGTAGTATAGTTTGTATGGGGACATACAACTATACGGAGTTATGTATGAGGGTCTGACGCGTGTTGCCTAGAATGATTTCAGATTACCAGAAATTGGTAAGGACTACTTAGATACCGGAAAGGTATGAAGCAGATAATGAATTCTCGCCAAGGTCTTAGGTTTATTTTGAGATGATTGGGAAATGATGAGCTGTCTAATAGGGTAGGGAACCCTTAAGAAGTCATGTTAAGGAACCGAATGAAATGTCATGTTAATAGATTAAGCCACGTGGTAGGCTTAAGAGAATTGTACGGATGAGGTCCGTATAGAGTAAGTAATGGTTGTTGTGATCAAGACGACACGATTATGGAATTATGAGAAGTTGTTGTACCCGTTTACGGGGGGACTGATAAGGTAAGCTTGGAGCCTGGAAATTGCGAGCCTAAGAATATTGATAACCGCCGAGACCTTAGGTATATAAGGCCTTCACGAGCAATAAAATTTTATTCAGACTAAGGGTAAGAGTTAAGTGCGACAATGGATCGGGTTATGGACTGTTGCGGGTCAACCCGTAGCCCAGAATGGAATGGGGTCAGTTGGAGGTAGTCCCGCTATGTGATAGGGTCACGAGAGTGTAAGGCTCAAGCTTAGTTAGTCGTTGTACGAGTTCGTGGATGCGTTCCACCTAACCAGTCGTGAGCCGAAAGTGGCCTTATGTTGTTTAAAAGAGTGACTCCAAAAGATTGGGGGCCAGAATCGGTATGGGGGTTATGTATGTATGCTAGTATGAGTTGGAGGTACGGAAAGAGTACGACCAGTAAGAAAGATAACAACCAAGTGTAAAGGAATAGAGCTTGAATCCGTGAGGACCTTTCGAGGTAGCTACACCAGTGGGTGTTTGGGTGGTAGCTGAGCGGGTATATGAGATTTTCCCGGTGATGATACAGTCGTCAGACCCTAGTAGACCCAATAGAGATGATTACGACAGACTTTGAGGTCATTATGAGTATGGACTAGTTGGCTTCGTGAGTGCCAAGGTTGACGTTTTAGTATAAGCATGGTTATGTGGCCAGGGGTGGCATATGTTGTACGAAGGGTGTAGTATAAGAAGACTATGTCGCTATCTATTTAGATTGGCCTCCGAAAGAACATTCGGGGATGAATTTTTCTAAGGGGGGGAGAATGTTACACCCCGTAATTCAAGGACATGTTTAAGAGAATGCGCGTAAGGAACACAAGACTTGAAAAGGGTACGAAAGGAAAAATTGTTTTTCCGACAGAAAAATATTCTGAACGTCGGAAAGGAAAAATGTTCGTTGGTGAGAATTAGATTCTCAAAATGCATTAATTGAAGAGTATGGAACTTATTATCATTATGGAAATTTGTTTTTACGGATTTGGTCATGTGGGCCCCACCTGAGGAATTTTACGTTTTGTGGGGCCCACAAGGGTTACAGAATTTTAATGATGAATGGGAGGGCGACACGTGGCACCTCCCCCACATGGTCTTGGAAGAAAATGCAAGGGTAAAAGGGTCATTGACCATTGAAGATGAATTAGTCTTGCTAGCTTGATAATATTGACCAAGTCAACTTGCCACTGGTGTATGATCCAAGTGCTCTTCATCCTAGCCACCCATATGTGATTATCTTGACCCTCCATTGTTTTATATATACCCAACTAGTGCAAGACTAGCTCTTTAACACTTAGAAAAAATTTCACACATTTTGTTCTCCAAGAAGAGCTCACGGGTTTGGTCAATTTCCCACACAAAATTTTTGTAGTTTTGATCCGTTATTCACAAGAATTTAACCCAAGGTCCCTAAGGGTATTGAAGGGATATCTCTATAGAAATATTTAGGAAAAATGACGTTTTCACGTTAGTCGCAAGGCGAAACCCTAGGGTGTTCTTCAACTTTGAAGATGGAACATGAAGAGGAGTTCTTCATGAGCTTCTAATGAGTGCTTGGAGCGGATTGGAACATAAGAAAAGGAGCTAAGAATTGCTAAGGAGCGACTTGGAATCTTGGAATTTATAAGGGCTTATAAAGGTAACAATTCTTGTCGTTTTAGTAATTAAGATTACTTATGGTTGTAGCTATGGATATTAGCAAGCATGAGGTATGTAGTATGAAGTTTGATAAGTGTATTGACTATTGGAACCCTAATCCGAAAACTAGTATGTTTAGCCCTTAAGATTGTAATTCAATTTGGTTACTAGTTAAGTCGTCACATGTTATATAAAGGAGGAATTATAATTGTTAAGTTTTTTTATGACTATATAACATGTTAGACCTAAGAAGTTGGATTGAAAAAGAATTGGAAAGGACTTTGTGTTATTGAATGAGTTAGCCGAGAATGGCCTTGATTAAGGACTTAGTTGGTATCAATTGTGGAGCGGAATTTTACACGTATTGTAAGGCGTGTAACCCCCGTTGTATTTGCTGGATTGATTGAGCCTTAAATGTGGCGTTTGGTTATTGATTTTCGGCCTTGAAAAAGGTGGCAAAGTATGTAGAAACAAAGGAAGTGCTGTCCGATTTTCCGTAGAATTTAGTGACTTTGCACTTAGAATATTCTACGTTTGAAGCTAGAGGTTAATGGGCGTATTATGACCATTATAGGTGGAAGTACTAAGTATAGCGTATTCTACTTGAAGGATGGAATAACTATCAAGGTTGAAGTACTTTGGAGCATTTTGCTACTTGTCGATAATCGACGCGAGGTATGTGAACCTCTTCCTTCTTTTGACATGATTCTATGTATGGAATATACATGTGGTATTATTTCATGTTTCCTTCTACTCTTAGAAGTTAAGGAGTATGTATGTGTCACGACCCGTTCCGGGGCCCGTGACTGGTGCCTTACCCGGGCACCCAAGTAGTCAAACATCAGAGAAATCAGCGGAATATAAAACATACAGATATGAAACAAGAGATAAGATAATAAAACAGGCCAACCAAAACGGTTGCCTTCTTGCATATATACATAAATTTTTGAACAGTTACATCCCTTTTACAAACCCTGCCCACAACAAGATTACTCTGCACCTAAGAATGTAATAACACCTATGACGGACAGACCCGCCATACCCCAATGTACAGAACCTACAACTCGAAACATACCAAAGTGTAACGCCCGAACCGGGCAGCATCGTGCCTTACCGGGCACCTAGTGATACAACATCGAGAAAACGGCGGAAAAATAAAACACGAGTCATGAAACAAGAGATATAATAAATAAACAAAGCAACCAAAAGCGATTGCCTTGGTATATACACAAAAACCCGAACGCTTATCCTTTTTACAAACCCCGCCCACAACTCTGCACTTAAGATTTACAACAACTATGACGGACAGGGCCGCCATACCCCGAATGTACAAGAACCTACAACTCAGGAAACATACCAAATATAAGCCTCGAAGGAACGGAGCTTTCAACCCACTGAAATGAGATCCTAAGAGCGGGGATCCACGGCCGATGTACCTCACCTGCGGCGTGACGCAGCCGAAGGAGGCGATCTGGCCAGTACCAAGTATGTGAAATCACAATCGTAAATGAAATCATAATAGCCTAAAAGCGGGAGACATGTATGATAACCAAAACACAGTACGCAACATAAAAGCAGTCAAGTCAGGGACTCACGCCCTCAAAGTCACCACTCAAATATAACTTATGGGTCTCACGCCCACAACATCCATCATGTTCGCATCACGGCGCGTGCCGAATCTTGCATCGGTGTAGACACGTCCATGATGCAACAATAATAACAAGGCCGCATGGCCACATGCCCCCTGAATACTGCATCGGTGTAGACACGTCCATGTTGCAACAATAATAACAAGGCCGCATGGCGCGTGCCGAATCTTGCGACGGTGTAGACATGCCCATGTAACCTCAATAACAATATCTTGGGTGGTCAACCCCGCCGCACGCCACATGCCCGAATCTGCGACGGTGTAGACGCGTCCATGTTGCGGTAATAACCATATATCGGTAATCAACCCGGACGCGTGGCCGCGTGCCGGAATCTGCGACGGTGTAGACATATCCATGTGACATCAACAACAAGACAAGAATCAAAATGGAAACATACGTGGAATTCTCCATCACCGCCAAAGACATCCAAGTAAGTTCTCAACAAGTCAACCGGCCCTCTATCGAGAGACGCGGTAACACAGAAATACCACATTTGCACAACAAAGGCTATCATCACAAGCATAGGCAAGTTTCACAACAACAAGCATAGGCAAGTTTCACAACAACAAGCATAGGCAAGTTTCACAACAACAGGCATAGGCAAGTTTCACAACAACAAGCATAGGCAAGTTTCACAACAACAAGCATAGGCAAGTTTCACAACAACAGGCATAGGCAAGTTTCACAACAACTCAAAGTACTTTCATTTTATGCCAAAGTCCGGGTTTTAACCCTATAGTACTACGTACGTTAAATTCTTTAAAAGAGATCCATTACTTTTATCAAAGTCACCCGATACCCGTAGTATTAGAATGACCAACCCACATTCCTTTTCAAAATCAAGTAACAACATTCTTTTCCTAAGTTCCAGTTTGCCTAGTTTCAATTACTCAAGCTTCTCATTTTCAAATGGTTTCATAGTTCCCAAACTTAATCACTTGATTCCTTTTTAGAACAATTGAGTAATATATGTCTCACGTGAGAGTAGGTTATTCTTGTTTACAACATTCTTATTACAGCAACCATGATCTAGAAAATGTAATATCATTTTGTCTTATCTTAGTTTCTATGCAGATGGAGGTTTCTACTGGTTTTAATACAATTCATCATTATTCAATACATTTTCCTTTATTAACGCTGCAGTGGTCCTGTCGATACACATTCGATTTCAAATCAAGAAACATTATCCCTTTACATAAAACCAAGTACTCATTACTCACGAATGAGGTTTCACACAAACATTCACATTAAAACAAATAAGTTAAGTCTCTTATCTTATAAGATCAAGTCTCTTAACTTCTAACATCAAGAAACCATTTTCTTTACCTCTCTTAAGACATTATACCTAACTCCCATAAAGCTAGTATAACTCTTTTTAAAACCTTTAAAACCAAGTGTTACTCTCCTTCAAAACGATTTATAAATCTTTTGAAATACAAGAAGTTCTTTATTATAACAAGCCGTTATAATTCACATCGATTACCTTTTAAAACCACAAAGTATTTTCTTACCTACATAAAGTTATAACCAACTTCCCATAAAGCCGTTATAACACTTTATGTTTTAAAACAATCAAACACGCTTAACACGTACGCTCTACCGTACTACATAGTTCACACATATCATGCTAGAAGAGATAGGAAGAGGTTCACATACCTCGCGGCAGTATCGACTAATAGCAAAACGCTCCAAGTACCTCAAACCTGCTACACTCTCGGTCAAGCGGATCACTCCACACGTAGTACTACAACCTATAGAGGCCACAAAGCGCCTATTAATATCTTTAGATCTCAATGTAGAATATTCTACGTAAAATTGGAAGACCTCCGCAATGACAGAAATCTCCTCTACTATCGAGGCCGGCCAAGCCAACCGGGGTTAACACGCCTAACCGGGCGTGTACAATTCTACTACACAAGAATGCTACACAAGTCTCTGTAATATGTCTGATCTATGTAATTACGATTCGATTCTCTTTTAAATTCAGGCTTAAGTCGCAAGACATTGCCGTAAGTATTATTCAGGCTTAAGTCAAAAGACATTGCCGCACAATTATAATGTTCAGTTCTATATATAGTATACTTCAACTATATATTCCTACAACATGTAATTTCCAATTACAATAGAAGAACAATAGTGTTTACCTCGATAAGCCCAAAATTATCCAAGTATAAAGTCGATCCTGAGCAACGCTTAGCTCCTACTCCGAGCGCTCCAAACCACCCTTAGAAGTCCTAACCAACTTCTACTTACAACTTCAACAACGGGTGAAGATTTCCTTAGGGTTTCGTTTTTCTGGCTAAAGGAAGTATAATCGTATTTTCTGGGCTTTTGTAAAAGTGTAACCTTGGGAATACTACAAGGTATTTGGGCCAAGGTATTTGGACATAACAACAATACTAGGAGAGTATTTCTATACCACAACAAGGGGTATTATACGAAAACAACTAGGCTAGGGGGGGGAGGGGGTGTGGTGGACGAAACTCAAGAGGGAGGGAGTAGTTTGAGACTTAGATAGATTGCTCAAGTTTAGGATGAAGAATGTCTTCAACTAGAGGGGTATTTATAGGTCAAGTGAAGGCCAACCAATGGCCAAGATGAAGACAAGTGCATAGCAAGTGTAAGGCCAAGATTTAGCCATGTGCTACCTTATCCATCTACCACAAAATATCCTACCTAACCCTTGACCAAGGGAAAGGCACAAAATCGTCCAAGCTAGCCCAAAGTTGTCGTCCACTCCTTCCAATTAGAGGGTGACAAGTGTCGCCCTCTCGTTGGTCCAAAATGTTTCGTCTCTCGGAAAAATCCGCAAAAATTATAAATGACATCGCCGTAAATTCCCCTACTAAAGCTGTGAAAACTTTTCGTCGAAAAACGACTCTAACCGGGTGTTGTGCACAAAAAGAATTCGGCCAAGCCTAAAGAAGTTCGAAAATTTCTACGTACGTCCCCCACGTACATACTCTGGAAATACGGGGTATAACATTCTCCCCTCCTTAGAAACATTCGTCCCGAATGTTCCTTCTAAGTCTCAAAACAAACGTGCGTCAGTATAGTCTTCACTACTATACTTACGAAAATCAAACATGCCACACCTGGCCACAAAATAACATGCGCGCAAAACCCAAATCCACGCCAACGAGGAACCACCTCAGTTAGCACAAAAGTCCCCACCAAGGTCTAAAATATACTCCCTTCGCACCTACATTTCACAAAAGAAACGATCACACACGCTCACTTCTCCCTATCTCGTCGCACTTTCCGAACACTCGAGCTCTCTCAGTATCCGTACCACACTTCCGTCAACGTTTCGTTTCCAACCCTCGAGTTACTACCTCCAACTTGGTCATCTTACTACCTCGATTTCCTCTAAGGCCATTCTCGGCCTTCACGAACTGATTCGGTAGAACATATCTATGAACTCACGATGGTCATCTAAACTTGGGCTAGCACCGCGTGACCGCCACCGGCGGGACCACCTGAGCTGACCCTTCCTCGAACGGACGCGGGTTGGCCGCAACATGGCCCCAACCCGACCCATCAGTAGCGCCAACTTCCGCCTCCGACACGGAACACATCATGGAAGCTACCACTTCCATCTCACACTAACCAGATTTTCAAATCACACTATAGCACAAAGCTATCCGAACATAACACTAACACATCATTAACATCAATACATACAAGTATCTACGTGGTTAAGGATATACCAAACTAGGCGGTTCAAGGACCGCTAAATCGAACTTCCACCGCGACCTCTGGCAGGCCGCAATCGCTCTAGTAGTCTGTGCTATCCTACCAGCGCTACACTGGTCGGACAGTCTCGCCATATGGCCTGTTGGCGCAAGAATAACAAGCTCCTTGGTACTACGACACTTCAAATGCGGTCTACCATCGACCACACCGAGGTAGGTGGTGATCATCCGCCAACACCCTACTCCCGAACATCGAAACACGGGAGCCCCGACCGCTTCCCGAATATCCCAAGGTCCCGAAGGCTGCGGAGGACCACTCGCAATGGCGGAGGTACATAACTAGTCATCACTGAGGCGGTCCGCCTCGAAAGTCGCCAAAATATCCGGCCGTATTGGCCTTCTTCTCGAAGCGGTCCACCTGCGTCGATCGCGCTCGCCGCACCCAGTCGTAGGCACGAACGCGGCAATGTCCATGCCGGTGAAGAGAAACACCGCACAAGACTCGGCCATATAATCATCTAGCCCGGTGACGTAGCGATGCACCCTATCCTCCATATCCGCAACAAGCGCAGGGACATATCGAGCCAAAGAATCGAACTCGACATTGTACTCCCTGACAGTGCGCCCTCTCTGTCTCAGTAACAAAAATTTGTCGGCACGTGCCCTCCTCATCTGCGGAGGCAAGAAGTGCGTGAGAAAAGCCCCCGAAAACTCATCCCATCCTGCTGGAGGTGCATGCTCTCCCCGGGAAAACTCCCCCGAATCAACCCACTCGACTGCGGTATCACGCGCGGCCGCGAACCGGCGTCACAGACTCGGTCTCTCAAGCCTTGATCACCCGTGATCCTTCAGAATCGACGGATGAACTCCTGCGGATCATCCTCGTGCCTCGACCCATAAAACTCGGGCGGGCTACAACTCGTAAAGTCCCGTAGCCTCAAACTATTCGCTCTCGGGTGCACCAGCGCTTCTGGAACGAATCGCCGCATCCACTGTCCTCATATTCGCCACAACGGCGCCAATAATCGCCATCTCTTGTGACCCATCTCCCTGCTCCGCATGGGACCGGAGGCTCGTATCAGTAGTCTCATCACCACGGCCGCGCTCTAAACCTCTTTGGTCTTTGGCGTCGCGAACTTCGCCGTCGGGCACTGCTCAGTCTTGGCCAGACTGCGCCGCTCGTACTCTCAGATCCCACTAGCAGCTCCTCGCTGCCTTGCCCTTCTGGCACTTAGTCGCCTTGCGGAGGCATAATCGGTAAAATGAAGCACATCGGAGGGTCCAACTTACAACTCACTAAGGCACGATCTCGGAATGAGAAGAATAGAAACCAATCCTATATGTCCTATAGCCTCACGATTATAGATGTGGTGCACAACACACCGATAATCAAGACTCTACTAGACACGCGATGCGAGACACTTTCCGAGGACTAATCGCTCGATACCACTTTGTAACGCCCGAACCGGGCTCATCGTGCCTTACCCGGGCACCCTAGTGATAAAACATCAGAGAAAACCAGCTGAAAATAAAACACGAGTCATGAAACAAGAGATATAATAAGTAAGCAGGCCAACCAAAGCAGTTTGCCTTCGGTATATACACAAAAACCCAACAGTTATCCTTTTACAAACCCCGCCTACAACTACATGCACTTAAGATTTACAACAACTATGACGGACAGGGCCGCCATACCACAATGTACAAGAACCTACAACTCAGGAAACATACCAAATATAAGCCTCAGAAGGAACAGAGCTTTCAACCCGTGAAATGAGATCCTAAGAGCGGGGATCCACGACCGATGTACCTCTACTGCGGCATGAACGCAGCCGAAGGAGGTCGACACAGTACCAAGTATGTGGCGTCAAATCAGTAAATGAAATCATAATAGCCTAAAAGCGGGAGACATGTATGATAACCAAAATACAAGACGCAACATAAAAGCGATCAGTCGTGGACTCACGCCTCAAAGTCACCACTCAAATATAACTATGGGTCTCACGCCCAACATCCATCATGTTCGCATCATGGCGCATGCCGGAATCGCGACGGTGTACACATGTCCATGATGCAACAATAATAACAAGCGCGTGGCGCATACCGGAATCGCGACGGTGTAGACATGCCCATGTAACCTCAATAACAATATCTGGGTGGTCAACCACGCGCGTGGCCACATGCCCCGGAATCTTTGCGACGGTGTAGACGCGTCCATGCGGTAATAACCATATATCGGGTAATCAACCCGACGCGTGGCCGCGTGCCGAATCTTGCGACGGTGTAGACATGTCCATGTGACATCAACAACAAGACAAGAATCAAAATGGAAACATACCCGTGGAATTCTCTCATCGCCAAGACGCGTCAAGTAAGTTCTCAACAAGTCAACCGGCCTCTATCGAGACGCGGAATACGTAAATACCACATTTGCACAACAAAGGCTATCATCACAAGCATAGGCAAGTTTCACAACAACAAGCATAGGCAAGTTTCACAACAACAAGCATAGGCAAGTTTCACAACAACAGGCATAGGCAAGTTTCACAACAACAAGCATAGGCAAGTTTCACAACAACTCAAAGTACTTTCATTTTATGCCAAAGTCCGGGTTTTAACCCTATAGTACTACGTACGTTAAATTCTTTAAAAGAGATCCATTACTTTTATCAAAGTCACCCGATACCCGTAGTATTAGAATGACCAACCCACATTCCTTTTCAAAATCAAGTAACAACATTTTTTTCCTAAGTTCCAGTTTGCCTAGTTTCAATTACTCAAGCTTCTCATTTTCAAATGGTTTCATAGTTCCCAAACTTAATCACTTGATTCCTTTTTAGAACAATTGAGTAATATATGTCTCACGTGAGAGTAGGTTATTCTTGTTTACAACATTCTTATTACAAAGAAATGCATGATCTAGAAAATGTAATATCATTTTGTCTTATCTTAGTTTCTATGCAGATGGAGGTTTCTACCGGTTTTAATACAATTCATCATTATTCAATACATTTTCCTTTATTAACGCCGCAGTGGTCCTGTCGATACACATTCGATTTCCAAATCAAGAAACATTATCCCTTTACATAAAACCAAGTACTCATTACTCACGAATGAGGTTTCACACAAACATTCACATTAAAACAAATAAGTTAAGTCTCTTATCTTATAAGATCAAGTCTCTTAACTTCTAACATCAAGAAACCATTTTCTTTACCTCTCTTAAGACATTATACCTAACTCCCATAAAGCTAGTATAACTCTTTTAAAACCTTTAAAACCAAGTGTTACTCTCCTTCAAAACGATTTATAAATCTTTTGAAATACAAAGAAGTTCTTTATTATAACAAGCCGCTTATAATTCACATCGATTACCTTTTAAAACCACAAAGTATTTTCTTACCTACATAAAGTCGTTATAACCAACTTCCCATAAAGCCGTTATAACACTTTATGTTTTAAAACAATCAAACACGATTAACACACGTACGCTCACCGTACTACATAGTTCACACATATCATGCTAGAAGAGATAGGAAGAGGTTCACATACCTCGCGACGAGTATCGACTAATAGCAAAACGCCCAAGTACCTCAAACCGTCGCTACACTCTACCAAGCAGATCACTCCACATGTAGTACTACAACCTATAGAGGCCACAAAGCGCCTATTAATATCTTTAGATCTCAATGTAGAATATTCTACGTAAAATTCAAGACTCTCCCGCAACAACAGAAATCTCCTCCTCTATCGAGGCCGCTACCAAGCCAACCGTGGGGTTAACACGCCTAACCTGGACGTGTACAATTCTACTACACAATGAATATACACATGTCTACCGTAATACACCCCATGTAATTACGTCGCTTCTCTTTAAATTCAGCTTAAGTCGCAAGACATTGCCGTAAGTATTATTCAGGCTTAAGTCAAAAGACATTGCCGCACAATTATAATGTTCAGTTCTATATATAGTATACTTCAACTATATATTCCTACAACATGTAATTTCCAATTACAATAGAAGGACAGTAGTGTTTACCTCGATAAGCCCAAAATTATCCAAGTATAAAGTCGATCCTGAGCAACGCTTAGCTCCTACTCCGAGCGCTCCAAACCACCCTTAGAAGTCCTAACCAACTTCTACTTACAACTTCAACAACGGGTGAAGATTTCCTAGGTTTCGTTTTGTGGCTAAAGGAAGTATAATCGTATTTTCCGGCTTTTGTAAAAGTGTAACCTTGGGAATACTACAAGGTATTTGGGCCAAGGTATTTGGACATAACAACAATACTAGGAGAGTATTTCTATACCACAACAAGGGTATTATACGAAACAACTAGGCTGTGGGGGTACCCTACGCTAACCACTACAAAGGGGAGGAAGCTCTCGGCCAAAGGGGGAGGGTGTGGTGGATCTAAACTCAAGAGGGAGGAGTAGTTTGAGACTTAGATAGATTGCTCAAGTTTAGGATGAAGAATGTCTTCAACTAGAGGGTATTTATAGGTCAAGTGAAGGCCAACCAATGGCCAAGATGAAGACAAGTGCATAGCAAGTGTAAGGCCAAGATTTAGCCATGTGCTACCTTATCCATCTACCACAAAATATCCTACCTAACCCTTGACCAAGGAAAGGCACAAAATCGTCCAAGCTAGCCCAAAGTTGCCGTCCACTCTTCCAATTAGAGGTGACAAATGTCGCCTCTCGTTGGTCCAAAATGTTTCGCCTCTGAAAAATCCGCAAAAATTATAAATGACATAGCGGAAATTCCCTACGAAAGTCGTGGAAAACGCTTTCGAAAAACGACTCTAACCGTGTTGTGCACAAAAAGAATTCGCCAAGCCTAAAGAAGTTCGAAAATTTCTACGCACGCCCCCACGCACATACTGGAAATACGGTATAACAAAAGATAAGCCTCCGAGAAACGGAGCTTCCCAATCTGTTGAATCGTGATCCTATGGCGAGGATCAACAACCGGTGTACCTCTACTGCGCATTTAACGCAGCCTCGGGCGAGGTCGACAACAGGTACCAAGTATGTGAAACTGAAAATACTGAAAATGAAATCATAATAGTCTATATAAAACAGAAGACATATATGATAACAAAACTACAGTTCACAACATAAAAACAGTCATGTCAAGTCAGGGACTCACGCCCTCAAAGTCATCCCTCATGCCCGTGGAACTCCTTCCTCACTGCCGACAGTGTAGGTATAAATCGTGTGATACGTATAACATGTCTCGGCCCATCCCATGGGACTCGAGGTGGAATCGTGTGGAATACATGTCTCGGCCCATCTCATGGGACTCGATAGGAATCGTATGGAATCGCACATGTCTCGGCCCATCTCATGGGACTCGATAGAAATCGCACATGTCTCGGCCCATCTCATGGGACTCGATAGAAATCGCACATGTCTCGGCCCATCTCATGGGACTCGATAGAAATCGTACATGTCTCGGCCCATCTCATGGGACTCGATAGAAATCGCACATGTCTCGGCCCATCTCATGGGACTGGATAGAAATCGGATGGAATACATTCCCGGTTCATCCCATGAACGCGGTGTCGCATGAAGTACATTCCCGGTCCATCTCATGGACGCGGTATCAAATCAGGTGGAATACATTCCCGGTTCATCCCATGAACGCGGTGTCAAGTGAAATACATTTAAACGCTCTTTTAAGACAGATTAAGACAATACCATATTTTCCTTTTAAAACAACTAAGGTGATATTATGCCCTTCTTTTTAAACCAAAACACTTTCCTTCTTAAAGTCAAGTAACAACATTCTTTTCCAAAAGTTCAAGTTTGCCTAATTTCAAATACTCAAGTTTCTCATTTTCGAAAGGTTTCGTAGTTCATAGTCTTAATCACTTAATAAGATAATTCTCTTTTAAAATAATTTGAGAAACATATGCCTTATGTGTGAGTAGGTTATTCTTGTTCATAACAATCTTATTAAAGCAGCCATGATCTAGGAAATGTAATACAATTTTGTCTTATCTTAGCTTCTATGCAGATGGAGGTTTCTACTGGTTTTAATATAATTACTTATTTGTCAATACATTTTCCTTCATTAACGCTGCAGTGGTTTGTTCGATCCTTATTCTCATTTCCGAAATCAGTAAAACATTATTCTTTAAAATCCAAGTACTCATTACTCGCGAATGAGGTTTTACAACTTTTTAACAAAATTCATATCAAGTCAATTAAGTCAAGTCTCTTATCTTTCAAGATCAAGTCTCTTAACTTCTACAATCAATAAACCATTCTTTTACCTACATAGAGTCGTTATAACTAACTTCCCATAAAGCTATTATAACACCCTATGTTTTAAACCAACCAAATTAATTTAGCACACGACGCTCACCGCATTACATAGTTTACAAAACATCATGCTAGAAAGGATAGGAAGAGGTTCACATACCTCGCGACGATTATCGACAATTAGCAATACGCCCACAAGATCAGAACCCTGCTAGCCTTTTCCACTCTTCAAGTAGGATATGCTACTCGCAGTACTTCTACCTATAAAGGCCATAAAACGTCTATCATCTTCTAGATCTCTTCGTAGAATATTCTAATTACATGGTTCCATATTCTACAGAAAATTCGGCAGCACCTCCCCCCCCGCAACCACATAAATCTCCTCCTCTATCGAGGCCGGCTACCAAGCCAACCATTCCAGGGGGTTACATCGCCTAACCTGGACGTACAATTCTACTTCATAGTAATACTACACAAGTCTACTGTACATACAGTCCTATGTAAGTACAGTTCAATTCTTTTCAAAATTCATTCTATATATAGTATACTTCAACTATATATTTCTACAACATGTAATTTCCAATTACAATAGGGGGACAAGATTATTTACCTCGATAAGCCCAAAATTATCCAAGTTTAAATGTCGATCCTGAGCAAGGTTTAGCTCCTATTCTGCACGCTCCAATTTGCTCCGAGAAACCCTTAGAAGTTCTACACAACTTCTACTTAATACTTCAACTAACTATGATGATTTTCCCTAGGGTTTCGTTTTGTGGCTAAAGGAAAGTATAGTAGTATTTCCGGGCTCTACGTATAGAGGTAACTTTGGAAAGTACTACAAGGTATATGGGCTAAAGTATTTGAGAATAGTAACAATACTTGGAGAATACTTTTCTACCAAGGGGGGGGGGGGGGGGTATTTTACGAAAACTACTAGGCAAGGGGGGGGGGATGTTTCGGCCAAGGCCTCTCAAAGGGGGAGGGGGAGCCTTGGACGAAAACTACACTAAGGGGGAGAGGGTTTTTAGACTTGGAATTTCAAGTGAGGATGAAGAAATAGTCTTCAACTAAGAGGGTATTTATAGGCCAATCAATGGCCAAGATTAAGACAAGTGGTGGGCAAGTGTAGGGTCAAGATTTGGGCAAGTGTACCTTATCCATCTACCACCAAAATATCCTACCAACTCCTTGACAAAAATCAAAGGCAAAAAACGTGCCAAAGAGGTCCCTTTTGCCGTCCACTTTGAGGGTGACACATGTCACCCTCCCGTTGGTCCAAAATATTTCATCTCTCGGAAAACTCCGCAAAAATTATAAATGACATAGCCGCATTTTTCCCTTCGCAAAGTCCGGAAAACGTTTCGTCGGAAAACGACTCTTTTCGCTAGTTGTGTACAAATTTCGTCTCTAATGCCTACTCAAGGCTAAAAACTTTTGTACGTACGCCCTCACGTACATACTCTGGAAATACGGGGTATAACAGTATGTTGATTTACTCTATGTAAAGGTTATGTCTAAGTTATCCTAAGTTCTTACCAAGTCTTATGGGGGATGTTGGTATGAGTCGTTAGGAGGTATTTGGAGTCAATTTGACTTGGCTAATTTACGGCACGAATGAGAATAAGTATCGAACAAGCCATTGCAGCGTTAATAAAGGAAAATGTAATGACAATACATTATATTAAAACAAGTAGAATTCTCCATCTGCATAGAAGCTAAGATAAGACAAAATTGTATTACATTTTCTAGATCATGGCTGCTTTAATGAGATCATTATAAACAAGTATAAACTATTCACACATATAAGGCATATGTTGCTTAATTTAAAGAGTTTACGTTATGAAGTGTTAAGACTATGAACTATGAATTCTAAAAAGGTTAAGAGACCTTATTTTTCAAGATATGAGACTTGATTTCTAAAGTACGAAACTTGATTTCTAAAAGATAAGAGACTTGAAGTATTTTGAAAGTATACGATACTTGGTTTTCGAAAGTATAAGTCTCTTGGTTATAAAAAGAATGTATTTGCCTAAAGTATAAAGTTAGTATAACGACTTTATGGAAAATGGGTTATAATAGCTTTATGGAAAGTTAAAAGAGTGGTTTATGTTATGCACCGTATTTCCAGAGTATGTACGAAGGGACGTACGTAGAAAATTTGAAACTTTTAATTAGGCTTGGCCGAATTAATTTTGTGCACAACACCAGATTAGAGTCGTTTTTCGACGAAACGTTTCCACAGCTTTCGTAGGGGAATTTCCGGCTATGTCATTTTTAATTTTTACGGATTTTTCCGAGAGACGAAACGTGTTGGGCCAACAAGAGGGCGCCACTTGGCACCCTCTCATTGGCGGACGTGAGTGGGCGGTAAAGGGAGGGTTGGACGATTGGCCTTGTTGGTCAAGGGGAGTTGGTAGGATATTTTTGTGTGTTAGTTGGCTAGGGTGCACTTGGCAAGATCTTGGCCCTACACTTGCCTTGCACTTGGCAAGATCTTGGCCATTGGTTGGCCATTGGTTGGCCTATAAATACCACCCTATGTTGAAGACTTTCTTCATCCTAAAATCTTCTAAGTGTTAAAATCCCTCCCTCTTCCTTCTTGTGGTTCTCGTCCAAGAGCCTTCCCCCTCCCCCTTGGCCGAGAGCCCTCACCCCCTCTCCTAGTAGTGTGGCCGTGGGGTACCCCCCCCCCTAGCCTAGTTGTCTCGTCTAATACACCCCCCCTCTTGGTAGAAATACTCTCAAAAGTATTGTTATAATGCCCAAATTACCTTAGCCATATACCTTGTAGTATTCTAAGGTTATACCTATCTGAAAAACCGTAAATACTATTATACTTCCCTTCCGTCACAAACCAAAACCCTAAGGAAAATCTCCATGGTTAGTTGGAGTAATAAGTAGAAGTTGGTTAGAACTTCTAAGGGTTGTTTGGAGCGGTCGAGCGCACTGAGTAGAGCTAAACCTTGCTCAGGATCGACATTTAAACTCGGATAATTATGGGCTTATCGAGGTAAATATCTTGTCCTCTATTGTAATTGGAAATTACATGATTGTTAGACTATATAGTTGAAGTATACTATATATAGAACTGAACGTTGTTATCGCAATGTCTTTTGACTTAAGCTGAATATAAGAAACCTTTTCGAAAGAAGAGTCTCGAATCGTAATTACATAGATCAGACATGAGACTTGTAGCTTTTACGTGAGGTAGAATTGTGCACGTCGGTTAGATGTATGAACCCCTCCGTTGGCTTGATAGCCGGCCTCGATAGAGGAGGAGATTTACGCGGTTGCGGGGGGGGAGGTGCTGCCGAATTTTCGGTAGAATGTTCTACGATGAGGTCTAAATGTTAATAAGCGCCTTGTGGCCTTATAGGTTGAAGTACTACGTGTGGCGCGATCTACTTGACTTAAGGAGTAGCCGACGGTTGGAGGTACTTGCAGCGTTTTGCTATTAGTCGATACTGTCCGCGAGGTATGTGAACCTCTTCCTATCTCTTCTAGCATGATATGTGTGAACTATGTAGTACGGTAGACGTCTGAAGTGCTAAATGTATTTGATTGGTTTAAAACATAAAGTGTTATAACGGCTTTATGGGAAGTTGGTTATAACAGCTTTATGTTGGTAAGAAAATACTTGTGGTTTTGGAAAGGTAACTGATTTGAACTATAACTGGCTTGTTATGTGTTAATAAAGAACTTGAAGTATTTCAAAAGATTTTTGAATCATTTCGAAAGAAGAAGTAATACTTGGTTTTTGAAAACTTAAGAGTTATACTAGCTTTATGGGAAGTTGGGTAATAACGGCTTAAGAATGTTTCTTGATTTGAAATCGAATGTGTATCGATAAACCATCGGCGTTAATAAAAGGAAATGTTTTGACAGATTAAGTATTATTAAAACCAGTAGAAACTTCCATCTGCATAGAAGCTAAGATGAGACAAAATGACATTTCCTAGATCATGGATGCTTAATAAGATTGATTATAAACAAGAATAACCTACTCACTTATAAGACATAGGTTTCTCAAAACGTTTAAAGGAGAATTATGTTTTAAAGGATTTAAAACTATGAACTACGAAACCCTTTCTAAAATGAGAAACTTGAGCATTTGAAATTAGGCAAACTTGAACGTTTGGAAAATAAGGTTGTTACTTGATTTTACAAAGGAAAGCATTTTGGTTTACTTAACAATGTTAGTCTCTCTAATTTTATACTACGGGTATCGGGTGATCTTTGTAAAAGAAATGGATCTTAAAAGGAATTTAACGTACGTAGTACTTTAGGGTTAAAATCCAGACTTTGACATAAAATGAAAGTGCCTTGAGTTGTGTATAACTTGCCTATGCTTGTCGTTATGAAACGTGACCATGTTACGTGTGATAGCCTTGTTATGCAATTATTGTGTTCTACTCGACTACCGGTTCATCCGGGAATGTATTTCACTCGACTACCGGTTCATCCGGGAATGTATTTCACTTGATTACCGGTTCATCCGGGAATGTATTTCACTTGATTACCGGTTCATCCGGAAATGTATTTCACTTGATTACCGGTTCATCCGGGAATGTATTTCACTTGATTACCGGTTCATCCGGGAATGTATTTCACTTGATTACCGGTTCATCCGGGAATGTATTTCACTTGATTACCGGTTCATCCGGGAATGTATTTCACTCGACTACCGGTTCATCCGGGAATGTATTTCACTTGACTACCGGTTCATCCGGGAATGTATTTCACTGACTACCGGTTCATCCGGGAATGTATTCCACACGTTTCTATATTGGGTCCATAAGATGGGCCGAGACATGTTATAGGTATCACATGATTTGTACCTAGACTGTCGGCAGTGAGGAAGGAGCTCCACGGGCATTAGGGATGACTTTGAGGGCGTGAGTCGCTGACTTGACATGACTGTTTATTTATTGTGAACTGTAGTTTGGTTATCATACATGTCTCCTGCTTTATATAGACTACTATGATTTCATTTACAGTATTTATTTCAGTTTCACATACTGCACTGTTATCGACCTCCTCGGGGCTGCGTTCATGCCGCAGGAAAAGTTACATCAGTCGTGATCCTCGCTCTTAGGGTCACAGATCAGCATTTGGGAAAGCTCCGTTTCTCCTGAGGCTTATCTTGCTATAGTCCCCAGTTGATTGAAGGTGCTATATTCAGGGGTATGACGGCCCCGTCCCGTCGTTGTTGTCATATTATTCGTAGGTGCAGTAGTCTTTGTGGGCAGAATTTGTAAGAGGGTTGTAACTGTTCAAATTGCTATTTATATATATACTGAAGGTAACCGCTTTTGGTTAGCCTGTCTTCTTATTTCACTGTCATATTACATTGGTTTCATGTATTGTCTTTATGTTCGACATTACTCGATGTTGTGTCACTAGGGTGCCCGGTAAGGCACGATCGCGCCCGATTCGGTCGTGACAAAGTGGTATCGAGCGCTTAATCCTGGAAAGTGTCTATGCATCGTATCCGAGGAGTCTTGATTATCGGTGTGTTGTGCACCACACCAATAATCAGGAGGCTATAGGATATTTAGGATTGGTTTCTATTTCTTCTCACTCCGAGATCGTGCCTTAGAGCTGTGTTGTAAGTTGGACCCTCTAACGTATTTCTTTCCCTTACCGTTATGCCTCCGCGTAGGGCAACCCGGCCCAGGAGGGCAAGGCAGCCGAGGGAGCTGCGAGTAGAGTACAGAGGGTTACGTGGGCACAGGCCCAATCATCACCTGGGGTGGTTCTTCATTCGGGGAGTTTTGCGACGTCACTAGCCCCAGCAGAGTTTAGCACGGCGGCGGCAGTTCCTACTGCGGCCATGATGTTTGAACCTTCAGTTCCACGACCGGGAACAGAGAATATAGATTGCAAAAAGGCGACCCTATTACTAGCTATGGATTTGGCTACCAGAGAGTATACCGATGTACCGCGAGTCTTGATGAGTATCAACGAGAAGGTTGTGCAAGAGTAAGTTCTTCAGTTAGGCTTGGGCATGGCCTGTGTATGGGCTTATGCGCAGCAGGCCGAGAAACGTAGAGATCGACGGGTTAACGGGCGACGAGAAGAGGCGAGCGGCGAGGTCCTTTGGTAACTTTTGAGTCGAGTCACCTCACCAAATTAGATTATGCACATCCACCGCGTTGAAAGGTCCTCCACAGGTTCGGGGCGTTCGGGGTATGCAGGTTAGTCGAGCTCGAGCTTCCGCTCACCATTACACGGGTTCCACCATCCGGATTCGATTTTTCTCGGTGTTCATGGCGGCGCCATCGAGGAATGTCGCCTTTTAGTTGGTACTTGTTGTACCTATGACCGCCGTCAGTGCGATGTCGAAAGAGTGTCCTCGCGAGGACTTAGCCTTCGAGATCGATGGGTAGTTTGTCATCTTCCTTATCGCCTCTACGGCGAGTTTGATTTGACCGACTACGGGGAGTGAAGCCGTAGATATAGATATCTCCTTAACCCTCAGAGATAGGTATGTGTGATAAGGTAAGTATACCTTAAGTGCTATGTTACGATAGCGGTGTTAGTAGGGATTAGAAATCATGGTGGGTTAACCGAGAAAGATTTTGGGGGATAGAGAAGGTGTGAGCCTTAGAGTTTTATACGTAGAGACCTTAGAGGTAAGGCCATCTCGAGTAAAGGTGTAGTGTTCAGGTTTGACCCTTATAGGAGTGCATAGTGCACGTGAACTATGTTTACGGGATAAGTCCCTGAGTAGTGTGGAATGAAAGAGGGTAGTTGAGCTAAGAAGACCGCTAGGTTTTCGTAACGTGATTAGTGAGAGTTTTCCTTCGGAGAGCTAGCGTTTAGCGCGTTTCCGGGTCGGGTTGAGGCCGCGTTGCGGGTCAAACCGCGGCATGTTTGGTGGTGGGGTCAGTCTGTGGTGGTCCCGCCTTGTGGTAGGGTCACGAGGGTGTTAGGCCCAAGTTTAGTTAACCAGCGTACGAGTTCGTGGATGCATTCGACCAGTAGTCGGGCCGAGGAGGTCAGCCGTCTTGTTTTCTAACAAAGACCGTTTACTCGGCAGTATTGATCTATCAGAAAGGTTGTAAGGCTGCACGAGGTGCCTACCTTCACCTTATGGCAGACAGTGGAGCCCAGGGTACGACTGTTTTTGGTTTCTGGAAGTTTTACCAAGCAGGGTTAAGACTCAGGTGAGTCTCAAAATCGCATTCGCCCTCGGGCCAGTGTGTGTATTTCAGAGGTAGTTGTGGGGATTGTTGTCTCCTGTGGAGGGAGTGTTTAAGCTACCATTTCAGTTTTCGAATGTCGCCTTATGAGGCCTTGTAGGGGCGGAAGTGTAAGTTGCCGGTCGATTGGTTCGATGTTGGCAAGATTCAGATAGTTGGTTCAGGCTTGTTCCAGCAGACTGTGGATAGGGTAAAGCTTGTCTAGAAGAGGTTCGCGGCTCGGAGAAATCGTATGCGGATAATCGGCGACGCTTAGAGTTCAGGTTGACGGTCGGTCTTCTTGAAGGTACCACCCCGGTTTGGGTGTGACGAGTTTTGGAAAACAGAGGGAACTTAGCCCGAGTTACTTTGGGCCCTTTTGAGTTCATGTGAAGAATAGGCCAGGTTGCCTATATGTTAGCAGTTGCCGTCCGACTTAGGAGGCAGTACGTCCGGTCTTTCGTATTGTTATGTTCGGGAAGTATCGAAGATCCATCCAGAGTGTTCCCAGTTAATGATGACCACGTTAGGGATAGTAACCCCGAGTTTTGGATCAAGCGATTTAAATGGTAAGAGTTCGAATGTCACGATACCGGTGATCGCATGCAGCCCGGTACCATTTGTTGGGTCGCCTGAGAAGGTTAATGCCTCAGGCAAAGTGACAAAAGTGGTATCATTTTTTGGTGATGTTAGAGGTGTTTCCTCGTGGACTTGGATGTAAGCATTTTGCGCAGGTTGGTTCCGTGGCCATGTGTGGCAGGTTTGTTCTCGTAAGTATAGTGGTGAAGACTATACTGGCGCACGTTTGTTTCGAGACCTAGAAGGAACATTCGGGACGAATGTTTCTAAGGAGGGGAGAATGTTATGCCCCGTATTTCCAGAGTATGTACGAAGGGACGTACGTAGAAAATTTGAAACTTTTAATTAGGCTTGGCCGAATTAATTTTGTGCACAACACCAGATTAGAGTCGTTTTTCGACGAAACGTTTCCACAGCTTTCGTAGGGGAATTTCCGGCTATGTCATTTTTAATTTTTACGGATTTTTCCGAGAGACGAAACGTGTTGGGCCAACAAGAGGGCGCCACTTGGCACCCTCTCATTGGCGGACGTGAGTGGGCGGTAAAGGGAGGGTTGGACGATTGGCCTTGTTGGTCAAGGGGAGTTGGTAGGATATTTTTTGTGTGTTAGTTGGCTAGGGTGCACTTGGCAAGATCTTGGCCCTACACTTGCCTTGCACTTGGCAAGATCTTGGCCATTGGTTGGCCTATAAATACCACCCTATGTTGAAGACTTTCTTCATCCTAAAATCTTCTAAGTGTTAAAATCCCTCCCTCTTCCTTCTTGTGGTTCTCGTCCAAGAGCCTTCCCCCTCCCCCTTGGCCGAGAGCCCTCACCCCTCCTAGTGGCCGTGGGTACCCCACTAGCCTAGTTGTCTCGTCTAATACACCCCCCCCCTAGCCTAGTTGTCTCGTCTAATACACCCCCCCCTCTTGGTAGAAATACTCTCAAAAGTATTGTTATAATGCCCAAATTACCTTAGCCATATACCTTGTAGTATTCTAAGGTTATACCTATACGAAAAACCCAGAAATACTATTATACTTCCCTTCCGTCACAAAACCGAAACCCTACGGAAACTCTCCATGGGGAGTTGGAGGAATAAGTAGAAGTTGGTTAGAACTTCTAAGGGTTGTTTGAGCGGGTCGGAGCGCATTGACAGAGCTAAACCTTGCTCGGGATCGACATTTAAACTCGGATAATTATGGGCTTATCGAGGTAAATATCTTGTCCTCTATTGTAATTGGAAATTACATGATTGTTAGACTATATAGTTGAAGTATACTATATATAGAACTGAACGTTGTTATCGCAATGTCTTTTGACTTAAGCCCAATATAAGAAACCTTTTCGAAAGAAGAGTCTTGAATCGTAATTACATAGGACTGTATTACAGTAGACTTGTGTAGCTTTTCTGTGAGGTAGAATTATGCACGTCCGGTTAGATGTATGAACCCCTCCGGTTGGCTTGATGGCGGCCTCGATAGAGGAGATTTACGCACATGTGTGGGGGGAGGCGCGAATTTTCGGTAGAATGTTCTACGATGAGGTCTAAATGTTAATAAGCGCCTTGTGGCCTTATAGGTTGAAGTACTACGTGTGGCGCGATCTACTTGACTTAAGGAGTAATGACGGTTGGAGGTACTTGAGCGTTTTGCTATTAGTCGATACTGCCGCGAGGTATGTGAACCTCTTCCTATCTCTTCTAGCATGATATGTGTGAAATATGTAGTACGGTAGGCGTCAAGTGCTAAATGTATTTGATTGGTTTAAAACATAAAGTGTTATAACGGCTTTATGGGAAGTTGGTTATAACAGCTTTATGTTGGTAAGAAAATACTTGTGGTTTTGAAAAGGTAACTGATTTGAACTATAACTGGCTTGTTATGTGTTAATAAAGAACTTGAAGTATTTCAAAAGATTTTTGAATCATTTGAAGAAGAAGTAATACTTGGTTTTGAAAACTTAAGAGTTATACTAGCTTTATGGGAAGTTGGGTAATAACGGCTTAAGAATGTTTCTTGATTTGGAAATCGAAATGTGTATCGATAAACCTGCAGCGTTAATAAAAGGAAATGTTTTGTGATTAAGTATTATTAAAACCAAGAGAAACTTCCATCTGCATAGAAGCTAAGATGAGACAAAATGACATTTCCTAGATCATGGATGCTTAATAAGATTGATTATAAACAAGAATAACCTACTCACTTATAAGACATAGGTTTCTCAAAACGTTTAAAGGAGAATTATGTTTTAAAGGATTTAAAACTATGAACTACTAAACCCTTTCTAAAATGAGAAACTTGAGCATTTGAAATTAGGCAAACTTGAACGTTTGGAAAATAAGGTTGTTACTTGATTTTACAAAGGAAAGCATTTTGGTTTACTTAACAATGTTAGTCTCTCTAATTTTATACTACGGGTATCGGGTGATCTTTGTAAAAGAAATGGATCTTAAAAGGAATTTAACGACGTAGTACTTTAGGTTAAAATCAGACTTTGACATAAAATGAAAGTGCCTTGAGTTGTGTATAACTTGCCTATGCTTGTCGTTATGAAAGCGTGACCATGTTACGTGATAGCCTTGTTATGCAATTATTGTGTTCTACTCGACTACCGGTTCATCCGAATGTATTTCACTCGATCACGGCTTCATCCGGAATGTATTTCACTTGATTACGGTTCATCCGGAATGTATTTCACTTGATTACCGGCTCATCCGGAATGTATTTCACTTGATTACACGGTTCATCCGGAATGTATTTCACTTGATTACGGTTCATCCGAATGTATTTCACTTGATTACCGGCTCATCCGGAATGTATTTCACTTGATTACGGTTCATCCGAATGTATTTCACTCGACTACCGGTTCATCCGGGAATGTATTTCACTCGACCACGGTTCATCCGGAATGTATTTCACTTGACTACCGGTTCATCCGGAATGTATTTCATCGACTACCGGTTCATCCGGAATGTATTCCACACGCTTTCTATATTGGGTCCATAAGATGGGCCGAGACCATTATACGTATCACATGATTTGTACCTAGATCGCTGGCGGTGAGAAGGAGCTCCACGCATGAGGATGACTTTGAGGGCGTGAGTCCCTGACTTGACATGACTGTTTATTTATTGTGAACTGTAGTTTGGTTATCATACATGTCTCCTGCTTTATATAGACTACTATGATTTCATTTACAGTATTTATTTCAGT
Organism: Przewalskia tangutica; assembly: GCA_029844215.1. Lineage (NCBI taxonomy): Eukaryota > Viridiplantae > Streptophyta > Magnoliopsida > Solanales > Solanaceae > Przewalskia > Przewalskia tangutica. Next base: position 43,943,810 of record CM056724.1, on the reverse strand, counting down.
TTCACATACTCTGCACTGTTATCGACCTTCGGGCCGCGTTCATGCCGCAGTAAAGTTACATCGATCGTGATCCTCGCTCTTAGGGTCAGTCAAAGATTTGGGAAAGCTCCGCTTCTCCGAGGCTTATTCGTATAGTCCCCTGTTGATTGTAGGTGCTTACATTCAGGGGTATGACGGGGCCCTGTCCCGTCGTTGTTGTCATATTATTCGTAGAGGTCTGTAGTACTGTTGTGGGCAGAATTTGTAAGAGGGTTGTAACTGTTCAAATTGCTATTTATATATATACTGAAGGTAACCGTTTTTGGTTAGCCTGTCTTCTTATTTCACTGTCATATTACATTGGTTTCATGTATTGTCTTTATGTTCCGCTGATTACTCTGATGTTGTGTCACTAGGGTGCCCGGGGTAAGGCACCAGTCGCGGGCCCGGATTCGGGTCGTGACAGTTTACTCTAAGTAATGATAAATGTTTTGAAATAAAGAAAGGCAAATGGATTTAAAAGCATCAATTGCTTAAGTTTTAAGGAAAGAAGTCACTTGATTTAGAAGCCGAAAAATGTATTTCTAAAAGTGTAGTGACTTAGGAAAAATGTAAACAAGCCTTGATACTACGGGTGTTAGTATCTTGGGGTTTTATATGAAAATGAGTCTTTTGAAAAGAATGTAAATACGTAGTACTTTGGGTTAAATTCCCGGATTTTTATGTGTGAAACGAAAGTGCCTTGAGTTTATAAAAATGGAAGTCTAAAGGTTTAATGAACTTGCCTATGCTAGTTGTGATAGCCTTTGTTGTGCAAGTATTGTATTTCTATACCACCGCGTCTCTCGATGGAGGGTCGGCTGACTTGTTGTGAACTTACTTGGTCGCATGCAAGCGTGTGGAGGATTCCACGGGTATGCTTCCATTGTTATTATCACATGGACATGTCTACACCGATGAGGGATTCCGGGGGCATGCGGCCATGCAGCGGGTTAAACTCCCGGTATATTATTATTGTCACATGGGCATGTCTACACCGATGAGGGATTCCGGGGGCATGTGGCCATTATTATTACTCCATGGGCTAGCTCCCCATGAAGACCTGTCTACACCGATGAGGGATTCCGGGGGCATGGTATATACGATTATTACTCCATGGGCTAGCTCCCCATGAAGACATGTCTACACCGATGAGGGATTCCGGGGGCATGGTATATACGATTATTACTCCATGGGCTAGCTCCCCATGAAGACATGTCTACACCGATGAGGGATTCCGGGGGCATGGTATATACGATTATTACTCCATGGGCTAGCTCCCCATGAAGACATGTCTACACCGATGAGGGATTCCGGGGGCATGTTATATATATATATGTATTGTATATGTGTACGCTGACAGTGAGGTGGGATGCCACGAGCGCGTCACATGGTTATATTTTACACTTATGACTGTCGGCAGTGATGTGGGATTCCACGGCCACACTTAGATATTTGTGTGACTTGATCATGTCCCAGATTGGGCCGGGTAGTATATGCGTCCCTCCATAAAGGGCCGGGTAGTATATGCGTCCCTCCATAAAGGGCCGGATTATGTTATGAAAGATAAGTAAGTTATATGGTAATGAACTTAATGATTTCTCCTAAGTATGTACGTAAGATTTGGCTATAACTCTTAATGGAATGGAAAAGATAATGATGTGCAATTAAGTTCATGAGTGGTAATGACACGGCATGATATGGTATGTACCTTTTATACTTGACCCTGTCATTCTTTTGTACAGTTATGATCGGTTTACTGTACTTTATTTCTGTTCCATATTTGGTACCTGTTGTATCGACTTCTTCGCGGCCGCTCATGTCCACAGTTTAGGTATTGATTGTGGATCCGCGAGCTTAGGATCCTGGTTCAGCATTTTGAGATGACTCCAATGTTCCGGAGCTTGTCGTCATGGCTATGTATATTCAGGGGTACGGCGTGGCCTTGTCTCGTCATAGTATTGGTCCAAACATCTTAGAGGTCTGTATTCACATGTGGGCTGGACTGGTTAGAGTTGTAATTACATTTTTGGATAGTGTAAGCCCTTTTTGGGTGATTTATATTATGGCAGCCTTATCGGCTTTGCCTTGGTTTTAAAAGAAAAAAAATGTGTTACTTATTTTCCGCAGTTTTTTTGGTATTGTATGATTAGAAGGGTGCCCAGGTAGGGCACCAGTCGCGGGCCCGGGGTTGGGTCGTGACAACACGCCTAACTGGACGTGTAAAATTCTGCCCCACAATAAACAAAACAGTCCATAGTTCAAAATAAAAACAGTCCAACGTAAATACAGTCCAATGTAAATACAGTCCATTAAGTCCACTAATACCATCCATTAGTTCAGTCCTTTAGTTGGTGTTCTTGGCCAACTACTATAATCAAAACTGTCCAGTTTTCGGCTAGCATGCCAATACTTGTTTCATTACTTCTTTAATATTTCAACTTATATTCCAATCTTTATATAAGTTAAATTAACTTGTTATTAACTGTCAACAAGTAATAGGTAATGTTTTAACAACTTTTTAAGGTCCAAGTTTTTCCAATCTTCCTTCCACATATCATATACTCAATTATATATTACTACAACATGTAATCTCCAATTACAATAGAAGGACAAAGATCATTACCTCGATAAGCCTAAAATTTTCCAATGATTAAAAGTCGATCCTTAGGAATCTTAGCTCCAATTACTTATGTTCCAATCCACTCTAAGCAACCCTTAGAAGTTCCTAACCAACTTCTCTTAACACTTCATCCAAAAATATGAAGATCACCTTAGGGTTTCACTTTGCGACTATCGGATTAACGTAATATTTCCGGGATTTTTGCGTTGGGATATCTTTAGAACACTACAAGGGACACTTGGTTTAAGTGTTGGGATTTATCAACAACAATTGAAGAATTTTCTAAGCCTAAAGGGGTGTTTGGCCGAGAGCATGCTCAAGTGAGGAAGTATTGTTCTTGAAATAATTCTAAGTTTGGATGAAGTCTTCAACCCAAGGTGTGTATATATAAGACAACCAAGGGCTAGGATTGAAACAAATGTGTGGATAAGATTGGGGACAAGTGTGTGTGGGTCCCACAAGCCACTTGTCCAACAAATATCTAAAGCCACTTGGCTTGTCCACTTGTCCACATGATTTCGGCCAACATGAGCCACATGGGGTGACATGTGTCGCCCTCCTATTCGTCCAAAATATTTTCATCTCCCAAAAACATCCATAATGGCCAAAATCTCGAAAATAATGTAGGCCCCACAAAACCGTAAATTTCTCCCGTGGGCCCCACGTGACCAATTCTGGAAATAAAATTCCATAATTCTATTATATTCCAAGAAGTCCAATTACCAAAATTGAGAATCCAATTCCCAATAATAAACCTTTTCCCTTCACGAGATTCGGAATATTTCCGTCGGAAAAACAATTCTTTCTTCCTTTTCGATCTTAATATTGTATTCTCGTACGTACGTCCTCACATACATACCCTGGAACTACGGGGTGTAACATTCTTCCCCCCTTAGAAACATTCGTCCTGAATGTTCCTTCTAACTCTCCAATAACACATGCGCCGATATAGTCTTCACTACTGTACTCACAAAACCAATTATGCCATATATGGCCATAATATAACACACGCGCAATGCTTAAATCCAAGCCAACGAGGAATCACCACTAAAGTGTAACATCACTATTAGCTCCCACTCATGGTCTAAAGGATATTCATTCGTACCTTCACTTCACATAAATAATCACTTCCATTCTTTTAACACATGTTCGCTTCTTTTCTTACTCGTCGTACCCTTCTCGTACACCCGAACTCTTTCTAGTACACGCACCACATTTCAATCATCGCTTCAGTTTTCAAAACCTTGGAGTCACCACTTTCAAATTTGGTCATTATACTAGCTTCCATTTCCTTTAAGGCCATCCCCGGCCTTCACGACCTGGTTCTGGTCGAACGCGTCTACGAACTCGTACAATGGTTACCTAAACTTGGGCCTTGCACCCTCGTGACCCTATCACCTAGCGGGACCACCTTAAACTGACCCCACACCATTCCGGGTTGCGGGTTGACCCGCGATTGGTCCTCAACCCGACCTATTATCGCACTAAATTCTCATTCCTGGTCCGGAACAAATCTCACTATTCAAGTCATGAAAGCCTAGTGGTCTTCTTAGCTTGACTACCCACTTTCATTCCACACAACCCATGGAACTATCACACTAATATACCCCACGTATACTATGTACTTCGACCAAGTTCAACCGTAAAATCTTTCACTCAAGACGGCCTTGTATCTACGGTTTCAACGGTTATCAATATTCTAGGGCTCACAATTTCCATGTCCCCAAACTTAACTTTTCTACCAACCAGGTTTTCTAAATCACAATTTACACAATACTAGTCGTACATAACACTTAACATACAACCATCTTATCAACGCATACTAGTCTCTAAAGGGTTAAAGATATACCTATAACTATTGCTTCATTTTCCCCTTTGTCGCTCTAATCATAATCCTGCCCTGCAGGGCGCATAGCTATAGAAGGCGATGAACCTGCCACCGATCCTGAAGGCTGAGTCTTAACATCTGCGCTACCTCTGGTCGGACAATCCCTCGCAAAATGGCCCTGCGGCCGCAAGTATAACAAATTCCCAAACTAGCACGACACTTCCCATAATGGAGTTTACCACAATGGCCACACTGAGGTAGGGGTGGCCTCATTTGGCTAACACCCCTACTCCCCTGAAAACCTGAAACCTTGGAGCCCTGACCTGCTCCTGAATACCCCGGACATCCTGAATAATGTGAAGGAGTACTCCGTACTGGCTGAGGTACATAACTAGCCTGCTACTGAGGCGGTCCTCCTCGAAAGTTACCAAAGGACCCTGCTGTCTTGGCACTCTTATGCTGATCTCGGTCATTTCGTCGACCTCTACGTTCCTCGGTCCCCTGTGCATAAGCCTGTATGCGGGCAATGTCCATGCCCGGCTGAAGAGATACTCCCGTAAAACCCTCTGCTAGATAATCATCAAGTCCCGTGACATATCAGTGCACTTTATCCTCCATGTCTGCCACTAGAGTAGGGGCAAACCGAGCTAATGAGTCGAACTCTATGTTGTACTCCCGAACCATCCGCCCATTATGTCTCAACATCATAAACCTATCCACCCGGGCTCTTCTCATCTGCGAAGGTAAGAAGTGGTTAAGGAATGCCTCCGAGAACTTTCCCCAACCAGCTGGAAGCGCATGCTCCCCCCGGGACAGTTCCCGTGAATCATACCAGTTGACTTCAATATCACGCAGCCGATGGGAACCTAATATCACTGACTCGGCCTCTGAGGCCTTAATCACTCTCATGATCCGCTGCATCTGTCTGATGAACTCCTGAGGATCATCTTCAGCTCTCGATCCATAGAACTCTGGTGGATTACAACTCAAGAAGTCCCGAAGCCTCAAACTATCGGTTCTGGGGTGAACCATCGGTACTGCCAGAACCACCGGCTCCCGTCTGTCCTCATGCCTCGCCACGATCCTAGCTAGTAACTGGGCCATCTCTTTGTAACCCAAATCCTCGGCTCCTGGTCGTGGAACTGGAGGCTCAGGTACCGTGGCCTCTGTAGCTGCTCCCGCTGCTCTAAACTCTGATGGGGCTGGCGGCGTCGTAGAACTCGCCGTCTGAAGCACTACCTCCGGTAATGACTGGGCCTGTGCCCTCGTAACCCTCTGTGTTCTACTACTAGCAGCCTCCTCGCTTTGCCTTGCCTTCGGGCCTGGTTGCCTGCGTGAGGCATAATCGTACATAAGAATACGTCAGAGGGAGTCCAACTTATAACACAGCTCTATCGCACGATCTCAGAGTGAGAAGAATGGAAACCAATCCTAAATATCCTATAGCCTCCTGACTATAGGTGTGGTGCACAACACGCCTATAATCAAGACTCTACTAGATACGGTCTGTAGACATTTTCCGAGGACTAACTATTCTGATATCACTTTTGTCACGACCCGACCTCGGGCCCGCAACTGGTGCCTTACCCCGGGCACCCTAGTGATCATACATCAGAGAAAGCCAGCGGAAATAACTCATAGACATGGAACAATGTAAAATAAGAAATAGGCTAACCGATAGGTCGTCTTTCAGCATATATAAATGTATCTCAAAAGCCCGAACAATTACATCCTTTACAAACCCAACTCACAACAGGACTACAGACCTCTAAGAGTTTGACATAATAACTATGATGGGATAGGGCCCCGCCATACCCCTGAATATACCTGTACCTACACTGACAGGGAACCATACCAAAAGATAAGCCTCCGGAGAAACGAAGCTTCCCGAACGCAGAACTGTGATCCTATGAGCGAGGATCAACAACCGGTGTACCTCTACCTGCGGCATGAACGCAGCCCCCCGAAGGAGGTCAGTACAACAGGTACCAAGTATGTGAAACTGAAAGTACTGTAATGAAATCATAATAGTCTATAATAAAACAGGAGACATGTATGATAACCAAAATACAGTACACAAAGCCTGGTTAACAACAAGAGTAATGAAAATCAATTTCATCTTTTAAAAGACCATTTCACAATATAAGCAGTCATGTCAAGTCAGGGACGCATGCCCTCAAAATCATTACTCAAATATAACCACGGGTCTCATGCCCACAATATCAAGCGTGCCCGTGGAATTCCTTCCTCACTGCCGGCAGTCCATGATATAATATAACACCAATATGTGTACCCGAACACGGACTTACATGCGTCATAAACCGGCCGCCAAGTAGGAGAGCCAACTACGGATCACGCTGATCATAAACCGACTGTGCAAGCACGAAAGCCAACAACCGATACCACTCGCGTACGGCCGACCGGCAAGTACCAAAGCCAACTACCAGAGCCTATCGTATCACGAGATATGACAGGGGCAAGTATCTTAAGCCAACCTACCAGAGCCTGCCGCTCACAAGAAATGACCAGGGAGAGTATCTAAAGCATGACCGCATGCCCCTGGAATCTCTCATCGGTGTAAGCATGGACGCCATGCGTCCGACCGGCAAGTACGAAAGCTAACTACCAGGTACCTCCTGCATCACGTAGCTGACCGGGGCAAGTACGAAAGCTAACTACCAGGTACCTCCTGCATCACGAAACTTCGCCATAAATCGGCCGGCAAGTACGGCGACGACTACTGTACCTCCCGATCACGCCAATGACCGGGGCAAGTACGAAGGCCGACTACCAGGTACCTCCTGCGTCACTAAACCTCATGGGGAGCTAGTCCATGGAATAATACTATCATCCGGGAAAATGAACCCGCATCATGGCCGCATGCCCCCGGAACTCTTCATCGGTGCAGGCATGTCCATGAAACAATATAGTGGAAACATACCCGTGGGCCTCCCAACAGTGTCGGTATGTCCAAGTAAATAACAAGATGACAATCATAGTGGAAGCATACCCGTGGACCATCCAGCAGTGTCGGTATGTCCAAGTAAATAACAAGATGACAATCATAGTGGAAGCATACCCGTGGACCATCCAGCAGTGTCGGTATGTCCAAGTAAATAACAAGATGACCGACCCTACATCGAGAGACACGGTAACATAAGAATACGACACTTGCATAACAAGGCTATCACAAGCAAGCATAGGCAAGTTACCATACTTCTAAACTTTCATTAACATGTAAACTAATTCACCATTTTATAAACTCAGGTACTTTCATTTTATGCCAACAATCCGGGTTTTAACCCCAAAGTACTACATACTTTAATTCTTTCAAAAAAATTCCTTTTTACGCAAAACCCACACAATACTAATACCCGTAGTATAAAAACACGTTTTCTTTTCAAACCAAATTACTACACCTTCAGAAAATCTTTACAAGTCCTTTAAAATCAAGTAAGTAAACCGTTCTTTTATCCTCCTCAAGTCGTTATAACTAACTTCCCATAAATCTATTTGTTACACCCCGGAATTTCAGGATGTGTTTCTAAGAACGTACGTAAGAACTCAAATGTTAAGATTCGAGACGAGTAAGAATTTATCGGAATTTTGGAAATTGTCGGAAAACGAAATGTTGCGACGAACGGGAGGGCGACACGTGTCACCCCCCACCTTAATGGTCTTGGATGAAAATGGCATGGTTAGAATGGTCATTTGACCATAATTTAAATATCCAAGTCTTGCTAAAGCTGGAGCTTGACATTGTTGACTAAAGTCCAAGGGCTACTTGGGCAAGATCCATGTGAAATGCATCCAAGCCATCCATTTGTGTTAATCTTAACCCTTCCTTGTGTAATATAAGCTTACTAGTAGTGCAAGACTTAGTCATTCTCAACACTTAGTGAAATTTGAGAAAAATCTTGAAGAACTCATTAGAGGGCTCACGGTTTTGGAAAAAAGTTCAAGAAGAATTTTTTTGTTTGTTGTCCAATAAGCTCCATACTTTAAACCTAGGTACCTAAGGGTATTGTAAGTGTATCTCAATAGAAAGATCCCGGAGAAATGGTGTTTTCGTATTAGTCGCAAGGCGAAAACCTAAGGAGTTATTCAACTTTGAAGTTGGAACTTGAAGAGGAGTTCTTCATAGGCTTCTAAAGGTTGCTTGGAGTGGATTGGAATGTCGAAAGGAGGAGCTAAAGTTGCTAAGGATCGACTTGTAATCTTGGATCATATTTGGGCTAAATGAGGTATAATCTTCGTCTTACTTTTGTAATTGAAGATTCCATGTTATTATAAGTTATAAATGATCATGTGATATGTGTTATGAAGTTTGATAAGTGTTATGGAATTTTAGGAGCTCAAAACCGAAATGACATGTTTAGCCTTTTGAAATTGAAATACAATTTTGGTCGTTAATTAGAATCGTCGCATGTTACTTACTTGAAGATTATAGTAGTATAATCGATTGCGACTTGATATCATGTTATACTAACAACTTGGATTGAAATGGAAATTGGATTAGAATTGATGTTATAGTACTTCAAGTTTGCCGAATTGGCCTAGTAGTTGTATTAGTTTGATATCGTTTGTGGGGCAGAATTTTACACGTCTAGTAGGCGTGTAATCCCCTATTGTTGATTTCATTGATTGGGCCTTAAATGTGGCGTGTTTGGTTATTGTATTCGGCCTTGAAAAAGGTGGCAAGTGAGTAGAAACAAAGGAGGTGCTGTCCGATTTTCCGTAGAATTTAGAGACTTTACACTTATAATATTCTACATTTGATGTAAGATGTTAATAGACGTACTATGGTCATTATAGGTTGACATACTACGACGCGAATGGACTTAGCGGTGGATTAAACCAAGAGGTATGTGGAACTTTCTTATCTCTTGAGCATGAATAGGTTGTAAATGTATAGTACGGTAGACGTACAAGATTTTGACAATCTAGGTCCATTTGATATCCTGGGCTTATTTTAAGAATGTCCAAGTTGATTGAGTTAGGGAATTAACTCACTTGTTAAATATTAAGGATATCTTGGCTTTCAAAAGTTAAGAGACTTTAAGTATGTTGAAAGTATTATTGATACTTGTTTTGTTGGAAAGTCTAAGTCTCTTGGTTATAAAGAAGTATGTAAGTTGCTAATGTATAAAGCTAGTATAACGACTTTATGGGAAGTTGGTTATAATAGCTTTATGGAAAGTTAAAAAGAGTGGTTTACTCTAAGTAATTTAAGTATGATAAATGACTTGTTTTAATGAAAGGCAATTTGATTTTAAGGCATCAATTGCCTAAGGTTTTATAAGAAAAGGAGTCACTTGATTTAGAAACCTAACTTTATTTCTAAAGGTATTGTGACTTGTCTTGAAACGTAATTGCGACTTGATACTATGGTTAATAGTATCTTGGAAGTGTTATACTAAAAAGAGTCATTTGTTTTAAAGAGTAGAAGTATGTAGTACTTGGGTTAAATTCCCGGATCTTTATAAAAGACATGTTAGTGCCTTAAGTAAACTAAAATGAGAGTGTATGTGAACAAGAATAATAAGAAGTTAGGGGATTCTTAGCTTGCTTATATATTGTGTGATGTTTGGTAGTGCTTATGTTATGTATGATAGCCGGTTTTGTGCTAGTGGTATATTATTCATTTCGGGGTCATTCCCCGGGTTTGTGGCATTTGCATATTCCGTGGATTTGCTACCCACGATGCGAGGAATACCTCATGCGAGTCCGTAAGGGCTTATGCGGGTGAAATAGTCCCATGCGGGCGGATACAGCCTATGCGAGGAATACCTCATGCGAGTCCGTAAGGGCTTATGCGCAGTGAAATAGTCTCATGCGAGGAATACCTCATGCGGGTCCACGCGACCTACGCGGTGAAATAGTCCTGTGTAGGATTGCTTAATGATCTGCGCGGGTGGTCATTGTTATACCCGTATTTCCGCAGTATGTACGTGAGGGCGACGATAAAAATTTAAGCCTTAAGGTTGGCAAGGTTCGAAATTTGTACACAAGTGCCGAAAAGAATCGTTTTTCGACGAAACGTTTTACAAGACTTGCGAAGGAAAAAATACGACTATGTCATTTTTATTTTTTGCAGATTTTTACGAGAGACGAAACATTTTGGACCAACGGGAGGGTGACATGTGTCACCCTCACATTGAAGCGTGATTGTAAGCGATGAGTGGACGAAATGGGGGTCTTGGTTAGGTAGGATATTTTGTGATAGTTGGTGTGGTAGATGGATAAGGTACACATGGTTGAATCCACACCCTACACTTGCCTTGCACTTGGCTTCATCTTGACCCTTGGTTGTCCTATAAATACCCCCCTTAGTTGATGAACTTCTTCATCCACACTTAGACATTTTCCAAAGTCTTGAAATCCCCCCCCCCTTGTGGTTAGCGTCCAAGAGCCTTCCCGCGCCCCCCCTTGAGAAGCCTTGGCCGAGTGGGTACTCCCCCCCCCTCCTAGTGGTGTGGCCGAAAGTACCCCCCCCCCCCCCCCTTGCCTAGTTGTTTTCGTATAAATACACCCCCCTATTGGTAGGAATACTCTCCAAGTATTGTTGTTATGCCAAAATACTATAGCCCATATACCTTGTAGTATTCCCAAGGTTACCTCTATATGAAAAGCCCAGAAATACTATTATACTTCCCCTCAGTCACAAAAATGAAACCCTAAGGAAAATCTTCATAGCCGGTTGAAGTATTAAGAAGAAGTTGCGTAGAACTTCTAAGGGTTGTTTGGAGCGGGTTGGAGCGCCCAGAGTAGGAGCTAAACGTCGTTCAGGATCGACATATATACTTGGATAATTTTGGGCTTACCGAGGTAAATAATCCTATCCTTCTATTGTAATTGGAAATTACATACTGTAGTTGTATAGAAATGAATATAAGATTCATAGAAGAGAATTGAACTATAATAGAAGGATATTACAGAAAAGACTTGAACTGAAATCACATCAGAAGAATATAAGTAGAAGATTAAACTGTACTTACATAGGACCGTATTTACAGTAGACTTATAACCTTTCTTGGTTGAATGTTCTGCGAGTAGCATGTACTACTTGGAAGGTGGACAAGGCTAGCCGGGTTATAGCCGTGGAGCGTTTTGCTAATAGTCGATAATCGTCGCGAGGTATGTGATTCTTCCTATACTCTTGAGCATGATGTTTTAAAAGTATATATATATATATATATATATATATATAGTACGGTAGACGTACGTGTGCTAACTGAACGTAGTTTTACGGCAATGTCTTTTGACTTAAGCCTGAATAATATATATATATATAGTACGGTAGACGTACGTGTGCTAATCGAGCGTAGTACGGCAATGTCTTTTGACTTAAGCCTGAATAATAAGAATCTTGAAGTATTTCAAAAGAATTAAGAAACCTTTTTGAAAGAAGAGTAATGCTTGGTTTTAAAAGCTTAAGAGTTATACTAGCTTTATGGGAAGTTAGGTATAACGACTTAAGAGAGATAAAAAGAATGGTTTATTAATTTTAGAAGTTAAGAGACTTGATCTTAAAAGATAAGAGACTTGACTTAAACGAATTAATATAAATTTTGTGTGAAACCTCATTCGTGAGTAATGAGTACTTGGTTTTTAAAAGGAATAATGTTTTACTGATTTCGGAAATCAGAATAAGTATCGAACAAACCACAGCAGCGCTAATAAAGGGAAATGTATTGACTAATAAAGTATTATTAAAACCAGTAGAAACCTCCATCTGCATAGAAGCTAAGATGAGACAAAATGATATTACATTTTCTAGATCATGGCTGCTTTAATAAGATTGTTATGAACAATAATAACCTACTCACACATAAGGCATATGTTTCTCAAATTGTTTTAAAGGATTAAAACTATGAACTACGAAACCTTTTCGAAAATGAGAAACTTGAGCATTTGAAATTAGGAAAACTTGAACGTTTGGAAAATAATGTTGTTACTTGATTTTACAAAGGGAAGTGTTTTGGCTTACTTAACAATGTTAGTCACTCTATTTTTATACTACAGGTATCGGGTGACCTTTGTAAAAGAAATGGATCTTTAAAAGGAATTTAACGTACGTAGTACCTTAGGGTTAAAACCCGGACTTTGACATAAAATGAAAGTACCTTGAGTTGTGTATAACTTGCCTATGCTTGTTGTTGTGAAACTTGCCTATGCTTATTGTGATAGCCTTTGTTGTGCAAGAATTGTGTTTCTATACTACCGCGTCTCTCGATGGAGGGCCGGTTGACTTGTTGAGAACTTACTTGACGCGTGCAGCGACGGAGAATTCCACGCACGCCTCGCTGATAGTGTTATTCCATGGACTAGCTCTCCATGAGGTTTTACCGTTCGCCTTGGTATCCGGTGGTCGGCTTGCAGACTTGCCCGCCTCGTGGCTGATTCGGCCTTGGTACTGGTAGTTAGCCCTCGTGACTTGCCCCATTCTGTAGTAGGACGAAGTCTCGTGATACGCCTTGGTACCGTAGTTAGCCCTCGATTGCCCCGGTCAGCTACGTGACCGCCTTGGTATCCGTAGTCGGCCAGACTTTCCCCGTGTCAGCTTCGTGGTTTGGTTGTATAGTATTGTTAGTACGGCTTTGGCATCAGGTAGGACTTGGTGTTCAGGTGTACTTCTTGGGGTTATCATATCATAGACTGCCGGCAGTGAGGAAGGTATTCCACGGGCATGATTGATGTTGTGGGCGTGAGACCCATAGTTATATTTGAGTAATGACTTGGAGGGCGTGAGTCCCTGACTTGATATAACTGATATATGTGTGTACTGTAGTTTGGTTATCATACATGTCTCCTGCTTTATATAGACTATTATGATTTCATTTACAGTATTTTCAGTTTCACATACTTGGTACCAGATCGACTCCTTCGTGGCCGTTCACGCCGCAGTAGAGGTACATCTACCGTCGATTCCCGCCATAGGATCACATTTCAGATATTGGGAAGTCTGCTCCTTCCTGAGACTTATCTTTTGCATGTTACCCGAGTCTATAGGTTCTTGTACATTCGTGGTATGGCGGGGCCCCGTCTCCGTCATAGTTGTTGTAAAAATCTTAGAGGTGCATGAGTAATGTGTGGCGGGTTGTAAGGATCAGAATCGCTCAAATGTCGATATATATACTTGCAGAAAGGCAACCGTTTTGGTTGGACTATTTTCTTTTATCTTGATCCATATCTAATTGTATGTTTATGTTCTTATTTCCGCTGGTTTTTCTCTGATGTTGTATCACTAGGTGCCCGGTAGGCACTACCACGCCCGAGTTCGGTCGTGACAAAAGTGGTATCGAGCGATTAATCCTCGGAAAGTGTCTACGCACCGTGTCTAGTGTAGTCTTGATTATCGGTGTTGTGCACCACATCTATAATCAGGAGGCTATAGGACATTTAGGATTGGTTTCCATTCTTCTCATTCTGAGATCGTGCCTTAGAGTTGTGTGATAAGTTGGACCCCTCTGACGTATTCCTTTCCTTTACCAGTTATGCCTCCGCGTAAGGCAACCCGGGCCCAGAAGGGCAAGGCAGCAGAGGGAGCTGCGAGTAGACATGCGGCAGTCTCTACAGAGACCACAAGACCGAGTCTCGATCCCATGCCGGAGCAGAGGAGATGGGTTACGCGAGTTGGCCCGATTATCGGCGTGGTCAGGCTGACTTGAGGATAGGCCGGACGCCAGCCCAAAGAGCACCAGTGGTTCACCCTAGATCAGATAGTTTGAGGCTACGGATTTTCTCGAGTCAGCCCGCGAGTTTTATGGGTCGAGGCACGAGGATGATCCGCAGAGTTCATCCGACAGCTACAATGATCACGAGAGTGATCAAGGCATCGGAGACCGAGTCGGTGGTCTAGGTTCGCATCGCCTGCGTGATACCGCAATGATCGGTTTGATTCGTGAGCTGTCCCGGGAGAGCATGCACTTCCACCGTATGGAACGAAGTTCTCGAGGCATTTCTTGCACATTTCTTGCCTCCACAGCGAGGAGGCTCGAGCGATGATTTTTGGTGTTGAGGCAGAGCGGGCGTACGGTTCGGGAGTACAATGTGGAGTTCGACTCATTGGCCCGGTACGTCCCCGTGTTAGTAGCTAGTATGGAGGATCGAGTGCACCGATATGTTACAGGGCTCGATGATTACCTAGCAGAGAGTTGTTCGGGTGTAGCTCTTCACCGTACGGACATTGCCCGCATACAGGCTTATGCACTTGGATGTGAGGAGCGGAGAGATCGGCGGAATGACCGAGATCAACAGAAGAGGGCCAGAACAGCAGGGTCCTTTGGTGACTTTCGAGGCGGACCGCCAAGAAGAAAGCCGATTATGCGCCCGCCGCATGCAAGTGGTCCCCCACCGTCGTCGGGACGTTTGGAATATTCAGGAGCAGGTCAGGGCTCCCAGGTTTCAGATTTTCAGGGGAGTAGGAGTGCTCGCCGGATGAGGTCGCCCTTGTCTCAGTGTGGCCGTTGTGGAAAACTTCATAAGGGAGAGTGTCGTACTAACTTGGGGGATTGTTATTCTTGCGGCCAACAGGGCCATCCGCGAGATCGTCCCAGGGTAGCATCGGTAGGATAGCCTCACTGATCGATTGAGGTTCTTCACCTTCCATAGCTAGGCAGATGTTCATACACCTACAGCCACGCAGGTCGCGGTGGAAGTTCCCAGATTTAGCGGTCCTTTGAACCGCCTATCTTTTCAGGTATATCCTTAACCCTCTAGAGTTTTGCATGCGTGATACAATGATTGTATGTTGAGTGCTATGTACAGATAGCTTTGTGTGTATTGTGGTTTAGAGACATGGATAGTTGAAAGAATAAGTGTGGGGTCAGGGAAGGTATGAACCTTAGAATATTACACGTTGAGACCTTAGATATAAGGCCGGCTTGAATAAAAGATTTTACGGTTAGTCTTTGTCGAAATACTTGGTTTGCGTATAAATGTATTGTGGGATAATTCCGTGAGTTGTGTAAAATGGAAGTGGTAGCTTTCATGACCTGTATAGGTAAGATTGTTCCGGATCGGGAAACAAGAGCTTGATGCGTTAAGTGGGTCGGATTGGGGCCATGTTGCGGGTCAACCCGTAGCCCAGTTTGGGGTTGGGTCAGTTCGAGGTGGTCCCGCCAGGTGGTAGGGTCACGAGGGTGCTAGGCCCAAGTTTAGATGACCATCGTATGAGTTCGTGGATATGTTCGACCAGAAGCGGATCGTGAAGGCCGGGAATGGCCTTAAGGGGGATTGAGGCTAGTAAGATGACCAAGTTTGGAGGTGGTGACTCCAAAGTTTTGGGAACTGAAGCGATGACTGAAGTGTGGTACGTATACTAGAAGAGTTCAAGTGTTCGAGAAGGGCACGACGAGTAAGGAAGGAAGAGTACGTGTGTTATTTCGTGGCCAGGTGTGGCGTTGGCAACTTGTTAGAGGAACTTTATCGTTATCCGTCTTGAGAAGGAACATTCGGGATGAATGTTTCTAAGGAGGGGAGAATGTTATACCCCGTATTTCCAGAGTATGTACGTGAGGGCGTACGTATAAAAATTTAAGCCTTAAGGTTGGCAAGGTTCGAAATTTGTACACAAGTACCGAAAAGAATCGTTTTTCGACGAAACGTTTTACAAGACTTGCGAAGGGAAAAATACGGCTGTCATTTATAATTTTTGCGGATTTTTTCGAGAGATGAAACATTTTGGACCAACGGGAGGGTGACATGTGTCACCCTCACATTGGGCGTGATTGTGGGCGGTAGTGGACGAAATGGGGGTCTTGGTTAGGTAGGATATTTTGTGATAGTTGGTGTGGTAGATGGATAAGGTACACATGGTTGAATCCACACCCTACACTTGCCTTGCACTTGGCTTCATCTTGACCCTTGGTTGTCCTATAAATACCCCCCTTAGTTGATGAACTTCTTCATCCACACTTAGACATTTTCCAAAGTCTTGAAATCCCCCCCCCCCCCCTTCTTGTGGTTCTCGTCCAAGAGCCTTCCTCCCCGAGAAGCCTTGCCGAGAGGTACTCCCACTCCTAGTGGTGTGAAAGTACCCCTTGCCTAGTTGTTTGCATATAAATATACCCCCCCTCTTGGTAGAAATACTCTCCAAGTATTGTTGTTATGCCAAAATACTCTAGCCCATATACCTTGTAGTATTCCCAAGGTTACCTCTATATGAAAAGCCCAGAAATACTATTATACTTCCCCTCAGTCACAAAAACGAAACCCTAAGGAAAATCTTCATAGTCGGTTGAAGTATTAAGAAGTTACGTAGAACTTCTAAGGGTTGTTTGGAGCGGGTTGAGCGCCAGTAGGAGCTAAACGTCCGTCAGATCGACATATATACTTGGATAATTTTGGGCTTACCGAGGTAAATAATCCTATCATTCTATTGTAATTGGAAATTACATCGTAGTTGTATAGAAATGAATATAAGATTCATAAGAGAATTGAATCGTAATGTAAGGATATTACGTAAAAGACTTGAATCAAATCACATCGTAAGAATATAAGTAGAAGATTAAGCGTACTTACATAGGACCGTATTCTGATGAGACTTATAACCTTTCTTGGTTGAATGTTGCGAGTAGCATGTACTACTTGGAAGGTGGACAAGGCTAGCGGGTTATAGCCGAGTGGGCGTTTTGCTAATAGTCGATAATCGTCGCGAGGTATGTGATTCTTCCTATACTCTTGAGCATGATGTTTTAAAGTATATATATATATATATATATAGTACGGTGAGCGTCGTGTGCTAATCGAACGTAGTTTTACGGCAATGTCTTTTGACTTAAGCCTGAATAATATATATATATATAGTACGGTAGACGTACGTGTGCTAACTGAACGTAGTTTTACGGCAATGTCTTTTGACTTAAGCCTGAATCATATATATATATATAGTACGGTGAGCGTCGTGTGCTAATCGAGCGTGGTTGTACGGCAATGTCTTTTGACTTAAGCCTGAATAATAAGAATCTTGAAGTATTTCAAAAGAATTAAGAAACCTTTTTGAAAGAAGAGTAATGCTTGGTTTTAAAAGCTTAAGAGTTATACTAGATTTATGGGAAGTTAGGTATAACGACTTAAGAGAGATAAAAAGAATGGTTTATTAATTTTAGAAGTTAAGAGACTTGATCTTAAAAGATAAGAGACTTGACTTAAACGAATTAATATAAATTTTGTGTGAAACCTCATTCGTGAGTAATGAGTACTTGGTTTTTAAAAGGAATAATGTTTTACTAATTTCGGAAATCAGAATAAGTATCGAACAAACCACAGCAGCGCTAATAAAGGGAAATGTATTGACTAATAAAGTATTATTAAAACCAGTAGAAACCTCCATCTGCATAGAAGCTAAGATGAGACAAAATGATATTACATTTCCTAGATCATGGCTGCTTTAATAAGATTGTTATGAACAAGAATAAACTACTCACACATAAGGCATATGTTTCTCAAATTGTTTTAAAGGATTAAAACTATGAACTACGAAACCTTTTCGAAAATGAGAAACTTGAGCATTTGAAATTAGGCAAACTTGAACGTTTGGAAAATAATGTTGTTACTTGATTTTACAAAGGGAAGTGTTTTGGTTTACTTAACAATGTTAGTCACTCTATTTTTATACTACGGGTATCGGGTGACCTTTGTAAAAGAAATGGATCTTTAAAAGGAATTTAACGTACGTAGTACCTTAGGGTTAAAACCCGGACTTTGACATAAAATGAAAGTACCTTGAGTTGTGTATAACTTGCCTATTCTTGTTGTTGTGAAACTTGTCTATGCTTATTGTGATAGCCTTTGTTGTGCAAGAATTGTGTTTCTATACTACCGCGTCTCTCGATGGAGGGCCGGTTGACTTGTTGAGAACTTACTTGGACGTCTGCAGCGGTGACGGAGAATTCCGCAGTGCGCTCGCTGATAGTGTGATTCCATGGACTAGCTCTCCCTGAGGTTTTACTGTTCGGCCTTGGTATCTGGTGTTCGGCTTTCGTACTTGCCGTCTCGTGGTGATTCGGCCTTAGTACACAGTAGTTAGCCCTCGCTTGCCCGTGCAGTGTAGTGACAAAGTCTCGTGATACGGCCTTGGTACCTGGTAGTTAGCCCTCGTACTTGCCCCGGTCAGCTACGTGACCGGCCTTGGTATCTGGTAGTCGGCTTTCGTACTTGCCCCGTGTCAGCTTCGTGGTTTGGTTGTATAGTATTGTTAGTACGGCTTTGGCATCAGGTAGGACTTGGTGTTCAGGTGTACTTCTTGGGGTTATCATATCATAGACTGCCGGCAGTGAGGAAGGTATTCCACGGGCATGATTGATGTTGTGGGCGTGAGACCCATAATTATATTTGAGTAATGACTTGGAGGGCGTGAGTCCCTGACTTGATATAACTGATATATGTGTGTACTGTAGTTTGGTTATCATACATGTCTCCTGCTTTATATAGACTATTATGATTTCATTTCTGATATTTTGATTTCCACATACTTGGTACTGTTATCGACCTCGCCCGGTTTGCGTTCAATGTCGCGTGTAAGGTACATCTACCGTCGATTCCCGCTTATAGGATCACATTTCAGCGTATTGGGAAGCTTTGTTCCTTCGGAGACTTATCTTTTGGTATGTTACCCTGAGTCTGTAGGTTCTTGTACATTCAGGGGTATGGCGGGGCCCTGTCCCGTCATAGTTGTTGTAAAAATCTTAAGTGCATGTGCTTGTTGTGGCGGGGTTGTAAGGATTATGAATCGCTCAAATGTCGATATATATACTTGCAGAAAGGCAACCGTTTTGGTTGGCCTATTTTCTTTTATCTTGATCCATATCTAATTGTATGTTTAAGTTCTTATTTCCGCTGGTTTTTCTCTGATGTTGTATCACTAGGGTGCCCGGGGTAAGGCACCAGTCACGGGCCCGGGTTCGGGTCGTGGCAGTCATGCTTTGATCGTGAGCTTCCTATTTTATATTGTAAGTATACTACTATTTACTCTCATTGTTAGCAAGGCACTGTGTACTGTTAATTGAGTTATCATACTTGTCTCCAGTTTTATTTTAGACTTATGATTTCATTCTGATCTTTCTGTTTCACATATTTGGTACATGTTGTCTTGACCTCCTTCGGCTGCGTTCACGCCGCAGTGGAAGTCTGAGTTGATGATCCTCGCTCTTAGGATCATTGTTCAGCTGTTGAGAAGCTCATTTATTCTGGAGGCTTATCCCTGGTATTGTCGGTTGTTGTACATTCAGGGGTATGGCGGGGCCCTGTCCTGCCAGAGTTGTTATTCTTAGAGGTCTGTAGTCACATTGTGGATTGGGTTGTAAAGAAAAAAATGTACTGTTCTATTACGTATATTTTTCGGAAGGTGGCCTTATCGGCTAGCCTGTGGTTATTTTTATGTTTAAGCATTTTATATGTTGTGTATGTTCCGCTGCTATTCTCTGATGTATACCGAAAGGGGTGCGGTGTAGGGCACGATCGCCACGGCTCGTGAGTCGTGACACTATTATAACACTTATTTTTTTTTTATCAATTCGAAACAACTACAATCATTTAGAAAACCAAGAGAACTTATTCCTTTAAAACCAAGTATCAATTTCTTTCCAAATAATGATTCACAACTTTTTAGAATAATTCAAGGCTCTTAAGATTTAGAAGTCAAGTCAAGGACATCAAAATGAAACCAAATTCATTTAACACACGTACGTCTACCGTACTATATATTTCACAACAATCATGCTCAAGGGGATAGGAAGAATCACATACCTCTTCGGCTTAATCCACTAGCCAAGTCGAGTATGCCGTGCGTAGAATATCCACCTATAATAACCATAACACGTCTATCAACTTCCAGTTCTCTTCGTAGAATATTTCTAAGTATAAGGTCCTTTATTTTACGGAAAATTGGGCAGCACTTCCCCTGTTTCTACGTACTTTTCCACCTTTTTCAAGGCCCGAAAACAATAGCCAACATGCCACATTTAAGGCGCAATAAATCAGCAACTCAAAGGGGATTACACGCCTAACTGGACGTGTAAAATTCTGCCCCACAATAAACAAAACAGTCCATAGTCCAAAGTAAAAACAGTCCAATGTAAATACAGTCCAATGTAAATACAGTCCATTAAGTCCACTAATACCATCCATTAGTTCAGTCCTTTAGTTGGTGTTCTTGGCCAACTACTATAATCAAAACTGTCCAGTTTTCGGCTAGCATGCCAATACTTGTTTCATTACTTCTTTAATATTCCAACTTATATTTCAATCTTTATATAAGTTACATTAACTTGTTATTAACTGTCAACAAGTATTAGGTAATGTTTTAACAACTTTTTAGGGTCCAAGTTTTTCCAATCTTCCTTCCACATATCATATACTCAATTATATATTACTACAACATGTAATCTCCAATTACAATAGAAGGACAAAGATCATTACCTCGACAAACCCAAAATTTTCCAATGATTAAAAGTCGATCCTTAGGAATTTTAGCTCCAATTCCTTACGTTCCAATCCACTCCAAGCAACCCTTAGAAGTTCCTAACCAACTTCTCTTAACACTTCATCCAAAAATATGAAGATCACCTTAGGGTTTCACTTTGCGACTATCGGATTAACGTAGTATTTCCGGGATTTTTGCGTTGGGATATCTTTAGAACACTACAAGGGACACTTGGTTTAAGTGTTGGGATTTATCAACAACAATTGAAGAATTTTCTAAGCCTAAAGGGGTGCTTGGCCGAGAGCATGCTCAAGTGAGAGAGTATTGTTCTTGAAATAATTCTAAGTGTGGATGAAGTCTTCAACCCAAGGTGTGTATATATAAGACAACCAAGGAATAGGATTGAAACAAATGTGTGGATGAGATTGGGGACAAGTGTGTGTGGGTCCCACAAGCCACTTGTCCAACAAATATCTAAAGCCACTTGGCTTGTCCACTTGTCCACATGATTTCGGCCAACATGGGCCACATGGGGTGACATGTGTCGCCCTCCTATTCGTCCAAAATATTTTCATCTCCCAAAAATATCCATAATGGCCAAAATCTCGAAAATAATGTGGGCCCCACAAAACCGTAAATTTCTCCCGTAGGCCCCACGTGACCAATTCTGAAAATAAAATTCCATAATTCTATTATATTCCAAGAAGTCCAAATACCAAAATTGAGAATCCAATTCCCAATAATAAACCTTTTCCCTTCACGAGATTCGGAATATTTTCCGTCGGAAAAACAATTATTTCTTCCTTTTCGAACTTAATGTTGTATTCTCGTATGTACGTCCTCACATACATACCCTGGAACTACGGGGTGTAACAAATGTGTTTACATTAAAAAATACTCCAAATCATGAAGTCATTGTTTGTTTATATGTTGATGACATGTTGATAATAAGTAGAGATATTGCCGATGTAAATACTACGAAGCGTATGCTCGCTAGCAAATTTGATATGAAAGACTTAGGGGTTGCTGATTTGATCTTAGGAATTAGTATCCATAAAACTCCACAAGGTCTAGCATTATCACAGTCACATTATATTGAAAAGGTACTTGAAAAGTTCAAGTATTTAAATTTCAATGTTGCAAAGACTCCAATTGATGTAAGTTTTGCACTTCAAAAGAATGAAGGTGAAAGTGACTCACAATTGGACTATGCATGAGTTTTGGGAAGTTTGATGTATATTATAAATTGTACACGACCAGATATAACATGTGCTATAAGCAAGCTGAGTCGGTTCACGAGTAATCTCAATCAAACTCATTGGATGGCAATGAAACGAGTCTTGGGGTATTTAAAACACACCCAAAACTATGCTTTGCATTATAATAAATATCCTGCAGTACTTGAGGTATATAGTGATGCAAACTGGATCACCGGATCATCTGAAGTTAAATCCACGAGTGGATATGTTTTCACTGTTGGTGGAGGAGCAGTGTCTTGGAAATCATCAAAACAGACATGCATCGCCCGCTCTACAATGGAATCTGAATTTATAGCTTTAGACAAGGCCGGTGAAGAAGTTGAATGGCTCCGGAACTTCTTAGAAGATATTCCATTCTGGCCCAAACCTTTGGCTCCTATATGTATACATTGTGATAGTCAAACAACAATAGGTAGGGCAGAGAGTGTAATGTATAACGGAAAATCTCGTCACATACGACGGAGACACAATACCGTTAGACAACTCCTCTCTAGTGGTGTTATCACAATTGACTATGTAAAGTCAATAGATAATGTGGTGGATCCACTTACAAAAGGCTTATCTAGAGAGGGAGTTAATAGATCATCAATGGTAATGGGGTTAAGGCCGAAGACAAGTCATCATGGCGGCAGCTCTACCTAGCAGACTAGAGATCCTAAGAGCTAGGTTCAAGGAGATCAAATAAAGTTGTGAATGAAGGTTCAACATTGTCAAATAACTCAAACCATTATCAGATGAAGACAACGTTCAGATATAAGGATAAAACTTTATGGCTTGTTAATGAGTTAATAAAACATTAAGATTTTTAATGATTATCTAAATCTGGCAGTGTATGACCAGATAATGTGACTATAGGACCACATGTTTAGAAATCACCTATGTGAGTGTTAAGTGTAAATCGCTTTAAAGGGGAATGGCAGTGAAGGTCATTCTCTATGCACTCATGAAATCAGGCTGGTGTTCATGGCTGAAATGAACACAACCGTGAGAACCATAAACGATTGAAGGTTAATTGTGTGACTTATGTTGTCTAGGTATACAACAAAGTTCGACGGTTCAAAGATATCAAATCTACCGATTGATCGAGTATATCCGATATAAGTTCACTACGAAAAGTTCAAATGGAAACCTACTTATCCAGATGCAGTCAATCCTCGCTTGTATATCACACTTGTTCGCACACTTTTATATTATGACCATTCCCCATTCGTGTGGGGGATTGTTGGATTTTGATATTGGTGAATGAGAAATGATGGGATGAAAAGTGAAGGGAATGTAAAAGGTCTTTTTTGCTTTGGTTGAAACAATTGTCCCACATGGAAAAAGAAAGGGAAATAGAGGTGTATATATTACATTACATCTTCTCTAGTCACTAAAAGGGTTGAGGGGGCAAGGATCCTTCGCGCCGTCGTCGTCGCTCGCTCGACTTCAAATTTGGATTTGGATTTGAATTTGGTCAAATGATCTGATTGATTGATAATCTTTTTGGACCAAATTTTCTTTAATTTTAATTATTAAATTAAATTAATTAATTTAAAAAAATCATGCAGGACCGCTGTGCCATAAGTACTGAGAAACTGCAGATCTTTCGGCACCGCGGTACCGATGCGGAAATTTCCAGTTCTGAAGTTAAATTAGTGATTCTCGGTTTTATTTTATTTCCCACCATTTTTGTGACTGTTCAGAAGGGTTGCAAACCTTCAGAAACAGTACTTCCATGGCTATAAATTCGTTTTCTTCCTCAGAATTTTACTTACTAATTTTCTAAACTACAAAATTCTTTCTGCTTCTGCACGAATAAATTATGTGTGATACACTGTCGTTGAGTGGTTCGCCGCTACCTGAATTTGGAGTACTATTATTCTGGTAAGATAATCGTTCTATCCTGGGAGGGGATATTCCATCAACCTCGAGTACTGTGAGGGAAATAATTTCCTTAAGGACAAACTTTGAACTAAGTGGGCTCGATTATATTCTGAAAAATATTTTTTCCAACACTGATTCTGTTCATTTTCAATTACTATTGTTTACTGGTTTTTTTTTGCAATACAAATTACTAACACTAATATCATCTACTCATTTAGTAGATTAGGCATGTGCGAAGAAACGATATTTCCGATATGCGGGCCCCACGTATTTAAGTTACTAAAGACCGGAGAAACTCAATCCCACAAAGTTAAATTTTCAATAATATGTGTGATTCCTATAGCATAATTGTTGTTTAAATCTGACGGGGATGGTGTGAAGTTACTGAACTGCAATTTGTTTTTTTTGTTTCCACCTATGAACTTGTGCTTTCAAGTGGCAAAATTTGAGGTGTTTTAAAAGCGTCTGCAATTGTATTTTATTTGTTTAAAATCTTTTGGTGTTTTGTATGTTGGCTTAGTGAATTTGATAAAACTGAAATATTGCACCTTAATAAATAAAGCTGTGGAGTTTCAATTACTCCCTCCGCCCCAAAAAAAATTGTCCTACGTTTCTTATTAGTTTGTCTAAAAAAGATTGACATATTTTTATATTTAGAAATAATTTAACTTTATGAGATGATTTACATGCTATTCTCGCACACTAAAGGTCCCCGTTTGCATTGACTATGTTTCTTTTGAACCGAGGGTCTATTGAAATAAGCATCTCTACCTCTCAAAGGTAGAGGTAAGATCTGCGTACATACCCTTCACAAAATCCACAAATAAAATCTGGGGAGGATAAGGTGCACGTTACCTCTATCTTTGTGAGGTATAGAGGTGTGTATGATGTTCATTAGAAGATGGAACTTTACTCTTTTGGATATGAATACTTTAAAAAGGTCCTTGAAGTGTGGTTTACTAATCTCCTATTTTGGTGGGACAATTCTATTTTAAAATCCTCAAATTTTTGAGGTAACTGCCATGTTCAAATTCCTAATTTTGTGTGGATGTGAAATCTCCAAAACTGACAAACATAAACCTCTCAAATGTAACAACTTTAAGCTAAACCATCCAAGTTTACAGGTCTAATTCTCAAGAACCACTAGTGTCCCTCATTTCTCTCTTTTTATTTGTAGTTTTGGATACCATTGACTCACAATTTTTTGTACCATCTTGTTAGTTTTCATCCCTCATTGCCTTGCAATATTTGCGCAAAACATCATTTCATTTTACAGAATTCATCGATATACTCAAATGTCAATCTTGAGTCAAGTTATCCAATTCTAAGATTCTTATTTGGAGTTTTCATCCAAAACTCACATAAATAGACCTCGAAATACATGCCATTCATCCCCGTGCATCACAAACTCTACATAAAATCTACGCGAAGGGTAATTTAATTAAATAAGGATCTTTAGCTAAAAATAATCGGATGAATCGTTACAATCTTATCACTCTATGCCTCTTAATATGGAAATACTGGTTACATGAAATTGTTGTGATATATATGATATTGAGGCACTTGCTTATTCATTTCTTGAAATATGACTGTCATCTCATACTACTATGATTAATTTTCTTACCTACTATTTGCATTCATAAATTCATATTATCATTGATACTAAGATATATTTTATATGGAATGTTGTTTGGTCCAAAGAGACCAGGAAATAAAGGTAAATGAGTTGATATTAGATGATATGGATACTGAGATGATATGAAATGACTTGACAAAGGAGTCCGTGATTTGATGCTCTACCACTATGATGGATTATTTCGGTTGGTTGTGAGCGGTATATGGACTCATGGAGTCCCTCATGAATCATAACTATGTGGTGACGTACAGTAGCATGTGTATATCAGGTTTGGAAAATGGCCAATTGCATTGCATCATTTTACCTCCCATGACATTGCATTCATTCCACTTGCACCACATATTATATACACCTGTTGATGTATTTTCATGCTACGTGTGTTTGGATGTTATAAAGATGGAATTTTACTAGTTTTACTTAAGGTGGCGATGGGCGGGCGACCGACTCGTCCGGTCGACCGACCCGACACCGACCCGGCACGACACCATTATTTAAAAAAACGGGGCCGGGGCTCGGCAGGCGGGGCGAGTATGGTCCCGCCTGGCGACCCCGCCAGACCGCTCCGCCCCGTCCCGACACGCCCGACCCGCCCATCCTTGATTCGACCGCTGCGAGAAAATAGCCGTTGTCCAACGGCCATTTTATTTGGCGTTGGACAACGTCCATTTCGGCCTCCCCTCCCAACCCCTACCCCCCGTTAACCCAATTTTTCAACTATAAATACCTCATTACTCTTCTTATTATTTTCACAAATCTTTCTACACTCTAATCTCTCAATCAATCTCTAATTCTATACAACATTGTCTACATATTCAATCTATTTATTAATTTGAGAATTGGGAGTGAAGTTGGCAACTAGCTTGAGGATTATCTATCGAGCAAAGTTTCAATTTTCAACCTCTCGATTACACGTCGACTCTACGTCGGCGTTTGGCATTCGTTCTCTCATTAAATTATTATTTTGTCTTTATTTCATTTAGCACATTTAATTTCATTATCTTTAACTATTTATTAGCATAATTAAAATGAAAGGACTAAGAGGCATGTTGGGTAAGGGTAAGGGTCAGGCTTCTTATAGTAGGGGTGGTAACAAGGACAAGGGTACTTCTTCTAGTATTCCTGTTCCAACTATTCCTAGACAAGATGATTTTATAGATCCTGAAATGTTTCCTGAAATACCATATGATCTAGACACAAATGATTATCCTGAAAATGAAGAAGATTTTAATTTAGATGACACTCTAGTTGATGATACACCTACTAATGAAGATGACGATACACCCACTAGTGAAATGCCTCCTATCCCCCCTACTATGAGACGAGGTCCGGCAAAACGACCATTAAAATCAGCTGTATGGAAATATTTTGACAGGGACGTAGCTAATCAAGTAGCTGTATGTAAAACTTGTAAAAATGTTTATTCTTTTAAAACTGGACAAGGTCATGGTGGGACGGGGGGTTTAGGAAGACACCTATTGCAAAAACACAAAGCCTTGCATGCTCAATACATTTTTGAAAAAGAAGGTGAGAAGACGTCCTCTCAATCGGGACAAGGTTCACATACTACTGTCCCGGAGAAAGTACAAGGTCAAATTAACCCTATGACGGGGGGAGTTGTAGGCCCTAAATACGATAAACATAAAGATAGGGAAGCACTAGCAAAATTAGTTCTTTGTGGAGGGTTTGCCTTTTCATTTCCGAATCTCTGGTTTTATTCATTATATTAGAGATATGTATAATCCTGCTTATAAAGGTTTTCCTAGATCAACTGTTAAAAGAGATGTATTTAAATTTGCACATGAATATCAACAGTATTTACGTTATGCATTATATCATTTAAATTGCAAAGTCGCTCTAACTTCTGATATAGGCCGTAGTACTAACGGTCATGATTATTTAACTGTAACATGTCATTGGATAGACTATAAATGGTCTATGCAAAAACGTATTTTAGCATATAGATATATAGATAGTAGGCACACTGGTGAGTTTATTTCAGAAAATATTTATTCAGTCTCCGATTATTACGGAATAACTGATAAAGTTATGAGTATTACATTAGATAATGCATCTTCTAACAATTCAGCTATTAGTATTTTAAGAGATGTTTTAACTCCTTCTTTTCCAAAACATTTTCATATAAAATGTGCGTGCCATATTTATAACTTAGTTGTAAAGGATGGTCTTTCACTTTTTCAAGATATTCTTGAAAAAATACAATTTGCTATACACTTTATTTTTAAAAGTAATAGAATCCAACGGAAAAAAGATTATAAAAAAATTTGTCACGATTATGGACTATCTTATAGAAAAATTCCCGAAGAAGTACCAACTAGGTGGAATTCTTTATATGACCAACTAGTTGTTGCTTATGAGTATAGAAAACCTATTACTTTATTTTTTAACGCCCATAATCAAAATCCAAATGATATGATTGTGGATAATGATTGGGACAAAATTAGAGAACTTATTGTATTTTTAGAAAATTTTCAACGAGCAACAAAAGAATTTTCTACTTTATATTATCCTACTATTTCAACTATGTTGTTTTATATAGCTATAATATTTTTACTTCTTAAAGAATATATGGAAAAACCTTCTTATACTGCAGCTATTAAAAAAATGTTTATGAAATTAAAGAAATATTTTATTCCTATTCCCCCTATTTATATTATTGGTGCTGTATTAAACCCGACTATTAAAGTAGACGGTTGTAAAAGTCTTATTCAAAATATTTATACTGTATGGACGCACTACCACCTCCACTCCCAAAAATTTAAATGTTGAGCCACCTATTGAACTAACGCTAGAAGAAGTGTTGAATAGCGTAGATGATGAATGCAAAAAGTATATCGGCATTACGGAAGAAAGTGCTAGTAACCAACCGACTTTTGTACCATCTTCTTCTTCAACACAACCTAAAAAAGACAAGCACTTTCTTCTCGTGGCTAGGCCTAGTATTAATTCTATTGAAAGCCTCGTAAATAGAATGTGCGGTGGTAGCACTTCTAACCAAATTAGCGAGTTCGATGTTTTTATTTTGCGGTACTTTACCTTACCAAGCGATAATCAATGAAGAAGGAAAGGAAGACTTGCTGAAATATCGAGCGAATGAGAAGACATTTCCGACACTTTCAATGATGGCGAGATATTTTGAACATTCTGCGTCATCGATCGCTCGAAGCGCTTTTACTGCAGTGATTTCAAATAGAGAGCACAGACACTCATTAGCGGAGACACTTGGAGATGGCGGTACTATTCAGAGATTGGATACGAGCGGAGCGAAGGAGGTGCGGTCAACTAGAGATTAACGAAGAAGATGACGACAACTACAACGACATTTTATCTGAAGGCATGAGTAGCGACGTGGAACAATTTGATCAAGATATACCAATTCCAACCGAAGAGCCACAAGAAATTATAAAGAAATTAGAAAAAGTATTTTCAAATTGGTAATTTATTTCATTGCAATTTTTAAATTTTTCTATGTCTTTCACTCTTTTGCAATTTTTTTCAACAACAATACAGTACAATCTACAATGTAATTTTGAATCTTGTATATTTGATATTTGATATTTCAATGAAATTAATAATATAAAAGGCACAAAAACAGCCTTGGGATGTTTTTTTTACACTATTCTTGTCTTTGTTTAATTTAATTATTTAGTTTATAACTTTATACTTTATAGTTTATAGTTTATACTTTATAGTTTATACTTTATAAATATATTATATATATGAGTATAATACTATAATTATAAATTATAATACTATAAGTCTATAAATTATACTTTGTTAGTAATTTAGTATTTTTAATTTAGTGAAAAAATTAAAAAAAAAAAAAAAACACACAAAACCCGCCAACCCGTCCCGTCCCGACCCGTCCCGACCCCCTACCCAACGGGACCGGGATCGGGACGGGACATGGTATGGTCCCGCCCGACCCGACCCCTCCAGGCCCGCCCCAGCTCGACCCCGCCCATTTTCCCCGCCCCGACCCCGTCCCGCTCCCGCCAAACCCGACCCCGGTGGGCCCGTCCCGGCCCACTGGCCAGCCCTAGTTTTACTCTCATTTAAAAAGGGAATTAAGGTAGTATCTTAATCAACTTCTTACTTGAATAAGGGAAAGATTGAACTTTTATAAGGATGCTTGAAATGATAAAGTGTCAGGCCTTTACTAAATATTGTCTTACATAGTGTCATAGTAGAGTTGATATGGATTCGTATGCCTAAACTGATATGAAGGGTGGGTCTTATGAGTGAACTTACTTAATTTGGTAAAAGTATTTAGCTAGTGGTCACTTATGAGTAAGGTTATAATAGTTGTACGCTAACTGTAATAATTGAGTTTTAAGGTAAATTAGAATCAAATGGACTTAAGGTGATTTCTCAAAGGATGATATGAACTTGTGTTATGTAAATTATTTTGTGAATAAACTGTGATGACATTCACCTTCTTGATTGCATGCTTTCTCAATCTTTTTATTCTGCATGTGTTATATGAAATGATGAGGATTAGACTAAAATGGTAATTAGTGTAGAGTAGACTCAATCTTTATATGTATTACGTGTTTCTGTCATTGTCGGTTTATGATGCTTATGGAAGTACATTACGTACTCATACTATACTTGCAACATCATTTATTTGGATGCAGATTCAGCCAGCTATTGATCTAGTTCTAACTTTCCACGATCGTGGAGGCTTAGGGCGAGCTACACATCCTATCAGTAGCTCTGGTCTCCCTCTGTATTTATTTTTGTTCTTATCGTTCCAAGATAGATATTGGGAATAAGTCTTTTCATGTTGTTATATTTATAGTTGCTCTTGTATGAGTCAAATCAGGTTTTGAGAATGTAATGATTGGGAATTTAAGTTCAAGTATTTTTATGGAAGTTCAGCTTAGTGTAATTCCTTTATTATTCTCAGAAGATTTGGGGATGGTTCACCTACCGTAGGGATAGTGTATGTGCTATCATGACCTGTAATTTTGGTCGTGACACCACCGACTCACAAATGGTGGAAAAATCACGACCTACACCTCTGTAGGATTTTCTCAAAAAAATCACTACAATGTGAGCCTTTTCAAATTCAAGTAACAAACTTTGTAACTTAGGAACTAAACTCTAATTCCTATCTCACTAATCTTCATAGACTAATGATCCCACTTCAAGTTACCCTTAACATAAAGGTAAATTTGATAAACATTTATATCTATGACAATTGCTTCTAGGAAAGCTGATAAAGGTTCAATTTAATAAATAATCATAATACATGAATCTAGAGTTGAATACTGCAAAACATAACTCTATGAAACATGTTCTTCAATCTTCTATTTTGTATTAGACCGCACTTCAGGAATTAGAACACTCAATATAACATTGATTGTATTTTGCTCAAATTCTGTTTCTCTCTATATGTGCGTGAAAATTCTTCATGGAAGAACTTGAGCATATATAGCTCTTGGTGCGCAACAAATCGGCAGAACTCAAACCCTACATGATACTGCCCATTATGAGAAATATGGTTTGAGTTGGTTTAGGTTTCTTACATCATTCACGCGACTTCAGTATCATTATGAGTCTCTTGATAAGTATGGCAAGAAATCCTGTAACTTGTCCGCCAAGTCCTTGCCATAAATCACAAATCCTACTCGCAGTAGGACTCTGTAACATCCCGTACTTTCGGATCACAGTTTGAATTGCTAAGCATATGTAAAATCGCTAGGCATGTGAAAATAGACCCGAGCGTTGGAAATATTGATGTATCATTTACATATGCTAATAAGGAAATTAGTATATAGAAGGATGTGATCCCGGAATAATTTTGGACGTAAGAAATATGACAACGGGAAGCGAAAATAAATTTGGTGTGTGCATAAGGAGGCTATGGACTAGTGTCATATCACAAGGTTATGACATTGGGTATATGAAGATTTTATGTATTATCAAAATTTAAGTGAATTAAGATCACGAAATTAATTATGTGTGTGATTGATAAATGATATGAATACAGGTCACTTGATTAATGGAGGGAGAATAACATTTTACTACGTGTAGTACGCCTAACTACTAACATAAATTACTAATCTATTGAATTGATATGTGTCATCAATTTATGTCTTCACCAGTTAATATTAAACTAGTGCTAGCCGTTACATAGAAATGGAGGCCTTGCAAATCGTTCTTTTGTTTTGTTTAAACCTCTGCATACAGTTAGCACTTATGCTCCTATTTCAACAATAAGACATCCAGTCAATAACTTATATAAAATATTTTCATCCTAAAGTTAGTATTAGGAGTTTATTTGTTTAGAAATCATAGGCAGCTGTGGCCGAGTGTGAGAACAAAGTGTAGAAATAAAGAAATGAGAATATAATAACAACTAGTATGTTAGAAATTTGAAAATAATCAAATAAGAGGGTTTGCTGAGTCGATCAAATTCTTGATCTATCCGTAAGATAATATTGCCCCGTATATCCTTTCAACGGCTTAATAATAACTTATCTCCCAAGATAAAATAGCAATCAAACAAATGAACAAAGAGAACTCAAGTGTTTGCTAAGAAGAAAGATCTTTGAGTGTTTTGTGATTGTAAGAGAGGAAGACAAACTTTAGAGAATTGCTTAGAGAATGTGTTTTGCAATTGTGTCAAAGGCATCAATTTATAGGTAGATGAATTTGTCTTCTCAATTAACCAAATGAATGACCATCAATGTCAAGTAATGACCATTGATATTGAGGTTAATTCAGCCTAGTAATGGCTGGAATCAATAGCCAAATAAAGAAGATTAATTGCTCCAAAGTCAGCTCAAGAATCAGCCTTAATTCGCCTCCAACGTTACTAAAAAACGTCGAAGCACCGCGGTCCTTCAGGAGGGCACCGCGGTGCCTAAATTCCAGTAAGTCACTGAAACCTAAAAATCGAATTTGCACCGCGGTCCTAGGTGGAGGCACCGTGGTGTCTCCAAGAACCGCAGTCCTGTCCTTGTGGCACCGTGGTGCCTCTCCGTATTTCCGTGGCGGTTTCTGATTCATTTCATCTCTTACACATTTCTTCCTTTCATTTACCAACGTGAAATCATTTGGCCAATAACCGTCTATTCTCTCACGTCTCAAACAATTCGTATACGTACCAATATCTCTTCCATTTAAGGAAATTACGATCCTTGACACTTTATGTGCACGTGTGTGGAAACCATGTTTCCGACGTGCGGGACCCCAATTGTTCGAGTCATAATTAATATGATTAATTTATTTCACATTTAGTAAATTTCTACGGCGAGCATATACAGTCCCTAAGTTACGATTGAATTACATTTTTTAGGCAAGTTCGTGCGTGCTTAAGGACATGTGTGGCACATACTATTTGGGTTCCATTATCGGGTGTATCAGGTAAGGTATGTTAATGCAAATTATTTCTTTCTTTTGGCATGTTCCATGTAACGAAACGTGACAGTGATATTGCTTCATAATTTATTCTACTCTAAGTAGTTAAGGAATGGTCATATTATTGATTCCTATGTTGAAAGCATGTCTAAATATGTTCCTAAGTCCTTATTGAGGCATACAAAAAAGATGTTGATATTCACAGTGTTAGCCAAAGGTACAAGGATATTAAGTCACTCAGGATGTTTTATTATCATTCATGCATTTTTATTTGTATCATATTCATATATTACCCTGGACCACTTGTGCTATGCATACTACTATATGGTAAATATTATATATATGTAGGGGATATGAAAAAAGGGAAAGACGTTATATACTCACACCACATGCAGCTAATACAAATTATCACAAAAGAGCCCTAAGAGGCCACATATCGTGTATGTGTGGCCTAAATGGATGCTTGTGTGGCCGAGATGATATGACAATATTTCAGCTTGTGTGGCTTATATGATATAATTGAAAGCCTGTGTGGCGGTTATGGAAAGTAGGATTCTGATATAACCGAATGCCTGTGTGGCGGTTATGGGAAGCATTAGTATACTGCATTTGCATTATGCATACATTCATTATTGTAGCCGGTGTGGCAAGTCCGTGTGATCGTAAATGCCAATATTGAAGCTGGTGTGGCATGTATGTGTGACCGTAAATGTCAATATTGAAGCATGTGTGGCATGTTTGTGTGACCGATAAGGCTTGTCTGTGTGACCGAAATAACCTGATGCCAAGAGGCCGATATCGAAACCTGTGTGGTATGTCTATGTGACCGATATGGCTTGTCTGTGTGACAGTTATAAAATGATACCCACATAGTCAGTTATGGTAAGGAAGATGCCTGTGTGGCCAATATTATACCATATTTGCATTGCATAACATTTAGGCATATGTATTAGAGACTCAGAGGTATTTACTGTTGGTCAGTTATTTTTGTCTCAGATATTTTTATATCCTGATTATGCAGTTATTCATTCCTAACATACTCAGTACATCAGTTGTATTGACGTCCCTTTTATCGGGGGACGCTGCGTTTCATGCCCGCAGGTTCACGTAGACAGGATGATGATTCACGTTAGTAGGTTGCAGATTCAGCTGATGTTGGAGCACCCCCTTGTTTCAGAGTGTCAGTCTATTTTGGTACGACATATTTTTGCATTCTATTTGGGTATGACGGGGCCTTGTCCTGACCTTTTGATGTCGTATATTCTTTAGAGGCTTGTAAATGGTGTTCTGTGGGTGTAGTAAATTGTATGGTCTTGTCGGCCTCGATATGTATATGTATATATATAAGATGGTTTTCTGAATAAGGATTTCACATAGGTTTCTTTCGGCTTAGTCCGTAATTAATTATGATGAGATGTTAAGAGTGTGAATGGCGGTACCCGGCGGGTGAGATACGGGTGCCCGTCGCGGCCCTCCGATTTGGATCGTGACAGACTCTGAGCTGAAACATATTCTTGGACCTGGTTTATTCAGTTTTATCTCACATGTGTCTGAGATAGAACATGTCTATTGACCTGGTTCATTCGCATGTTGCATCTGTGTCTAATTTATTCACTTTGTCACTCATTAAAACCTAGTATGTCAGTGCTACTGCCCATAAGTTCTAACATGTTCCAAACATCTCAAAGCCTAGGAAATAAACATAACACCAACACTAAGATTGATCCAAGTTAGCATATGGGTTGTAAACATTACACATAATTATCTTCCCTTTTTGGCATCATTAAAAAATGCTTCATTTTGGTTAAGGTTCAATTGAACATGTGAATATTAAACTCATGGCCACTGGGTTATCACATATAAACATAATAGAACAATTAGCTTAATTTATATCTACTTGAATACTTTAAGCATATAAACTGGCACAGAGATATAAGAGAGCAAATAACTTCCATTATTGTCAATGAGTAGCACTAAATCACAATAAAAATAAACATATATACTAAGGAAAAACAAGAATTAGGATTCAGAACAAGAGTCAAAGAAGGATAGCTAAGGGAATCTAGGAGGAGAGTTTAGAGGCTGGGATCCTGAATAGTCTTAGTGTTTTTTTATCTTTTCCTTATCTAGTGTAGTCTGAAGACTTAGAATCTAAGCATTAAGAGTTTCTTGCTCATGACCATACTTCACATGCAACAAATCTATATTGTACTAATGTTTTTTCTTCAGATTTGAAATTTTAGCCTCCTTTGCTGCAGGTTAATCTCTTAAGATTTGCAACTCCTCATCAGCATCCCCAACTGAAACTGGTTGAATAACCTATTCCAAAGTCCCAACGAAGTTTGATATTACCAGACTTTAACTGGCACTTGGAAATGATCAAATATGCAGTCAATCAGAACCCGTAGGCCAATCTATGGTCTTTAGTCTCCTATAGAGATATCATGTACATGTG
This sequence comes from Przewalskia tangutica, assembly GCA_029844215.1. NCBI lineage: Eukaryota > Viridiplantae > Streptophyta > Magnoliopsida > Solanales > Solanaceae > Przewalskia > Przewalskia tangutica. Next base: position 43,908,313 of record CM056724.1, on the reverse strand, counting down.
TTGAATCATAGGACTGTGCAAATTAAATTGGACACCTGTGTGGAGAAGTCCCATGAGTAAAATGTCTAAGAAACTTACCTCATCCCTCTTCTCTTTCCGAGGCACAACCATACAATGAACTACTTCAAAATATAGTTGATAAAGCCTAGGCATCTCTCTTCAGTACCCTCTTGTGTTGCCTGGCTGCTGGGTTATTTGTGAACTTTCTTATGATATTCAAGGCACTCGCTATCCTATGGAGTGATGGTCATTCATTCTTCCCATACTTTTCCCAACCCACAAAGGGCACATGCAGAATTTCACCCAGATTTTGAGCATTCAAATGTAATTTTAATCATCCCCATTTTTCAACCTATTCAAAGCAATTTTCTTTCTAAGTTCAAGACTTTCAAGATTATTACTCCTTCTGGAAAAAAACCATGTATTCTCTTTAGTCTGTAGAGATTAAATTAGTGAACCAATTCTAATTAGAGGTTTCAACACATGTTCCCCCTGTCAAATGCATTTCTTTCTTTCAGTCTTAAGTATCACCTTTTCTCCTACCAAGTCTAAGAGTGAATTTTTTTTATTTAACTCCTGTCGTATGGTCTGAGCAAGAATTATCCATTATTCGTCAGTTAAACTAAACATCAAGGACATGAGTCTTTCTTGGAGAAAAGATCTAGCTTATCTTTTAGTTCAAGGACATTTACCTGGGTGCCCTACTCAATTAACTTTGTGTTCTTTTCACTGTCTGAATCTGAGTCTTCAATCGTCACGAGAGCATAGTGATCATTTTCATCTTTAGAGTCATCATTATATCCCCATGCAACCACCATAGCCTTTGCGGTTTCTTTATATGTAACGACTCGATCGATTGTTTCATGAGTTGATGTTCTGTTTTGCATATTGTTTATTTTAGAAGCTCTGTAATAATTATTTTGACTTGCTTGCAAAATTTAAAGTCAAACATATATCATTTGGTTCACTATGGGAGAATGTTTCATTTTAGAAATCCCAATATTTAATAATATGGCTTAATTGTTTGTTTTGAAAAAACGTACCCTAATTGGCGATTTAAAGATTTTGTTGAAATTGTAATATTATTAATGACTTGTAGAAATTGATGAAACTAATTTTAGAGTTTGTTTGTTGGTTTATGACAATTAAGCGGGTCTTAGTATTTAATATGCCTATTTATGGTGAAAAGATGATCACGGAAAGAAATAAGACTCGAGTTGGAAATTTGTTGATTCAGTTAACTTTATTTTGATGTATTTGACTTGATGGGATATGTGGCGTGATTTCTGAGGCAATCAAATGAAAATCATGGAAGTAAATCTATGTTTTGAAAATTTGAAGTTCTAAGTTAGAGAAGTTTGACCAAGAGTTGTCTATTGAGAAGATGCGCTCAAAATCGAATTTCGATGGTCCCGTTAGATTCAGAACTTTATTTTTAACTTAGATGGATAACTTGGACAAGTCCCAAGTGATTTGGGTGAGTTTATGATAAGAAAGTGAATTTTAAGAGATTTTTAAGTTAAAGAAAGGATTTAGTTGAGCAAAGTCAAAACTGGAGGTAAACGATTCTTTTTGAAGTTTCATCTTTCATTAGGTATGGAATGTGATTTATGACTTAGTCTAGTTGTTGTTTTGATTATCGAGTGGTTCGGGTGTGATTTAGGTGGTTGGTTGATAAATTAGATTTTGAGATGATTTGGAGTTGACCACGGTCAAATTCGGGTCAAGACACCCCTGTTTAGGTGTGTTGAAGGTTCGAGCAAGTCCATATAATTAATTTGGACTTGTCTACGAGTTTTGATGAGATTCCGATGAATTTCGGATGGATTTGGGTTGTGTCACACTTGTATTTAAAGTTTCAACATCGTTTATTTAGCCATAAAGGGGTAACATATTGAGCAAATGACCATTTATTTGTGTTTTGATTGAACCATAAGATCCCGATCGTAATTACAGAACCATAGCAAAAAGAATCATCGAATTCCGACATCGTATGAGGAAATTATGCTCGTTTTAATGCGGCAAGTTGTTGTTGATTTTTGGTGTGGTCTCAAATGCGGAACTTTGGTCGCAAATGCGATATCTGATCGCAATTGCGAAGATCCGATCGCAAATGCGAAGCCATGTGTACTAAAAATCCAGACTTCGGCCATTTGGTATTTTCATTGTATCTTTAGTTCTAGAGCTCCGTTTGAGGTTATTTTCACGGCACTGATCTCTTATCAATGAGGGGGTAAGTATCTAACTTTTATTTTTGTGTTTTCCCATGATTATTTCTATCGGTCATTGTTTTTATCCGTGTTTGGGTTGTAGAAGTTGAGATTTTGAGCCCTAAGGGTAAGAGAATGAAAAATCTTGATTTGGGGGTCGATTGATGGATGAAACTTAGCGATTTTATGGATCTACACTATATAAGTTATGGGTAAACTAATTTTCAAATAAAATTCTAGTTTTGCCCTTGGGGGCTCGGGTTATCTTTTTGGGATCATTTGGTTCCGAACTAAAGTACAAGAATATGGGTATAAATAGACTCGTTTAACCTTGTAGAATACTGTTTTTATCATAATGAACCCAATTTTGTGACGAAATTATAGTTTTAACCTTCAAGGCTCGAAATTGACGTTTTGGCCCCGAATTATTATCATAGCAATATGTGTATCTATGGAATTGTGTGTTAAGGTATCCATATTTCAATAGATTTGGACCATTCAGAGGCTTTACAAAAAGGAAATGCTTCATTCTAACTATCAGACTTCTATTCCAGGCAAGTTGAGATCTTTTACCTTATGTTTATGACTGATCTAATTAACTAAAAAGATGACATAATATGGATAATAAAAGGGGTCCCGATACTGTAAGGTGATGAGAACTTGTATTGAGTACTGGTGACATGTTATGGGTACTTGCACCCTTAAATTATATAGTGAATGTCATGCCTTAGACACTAACTGATAGAATAGTACGATTTATTGGATATGTGATTAGGGTATGAAGCCCACACTTTATGCAATATTATTACATGTTTGTCTTATTTGTGACCGTGTGTCCCCAACATTCTTTTTATACTTATTTAAAAGTGGAAAAGAAGCATATATTGAGTCTTTATTATGTAAATAGCTAAAGGTCTGGTTTTATGGCATAAATTGACTAAAGATAGAGCCTTTGTTGCATATTATGACTTCTTGTTGTTGTGCATGTCATGTTCATGCTTCATGTTGTGTGAGCCTGTGTGACTATAGACGAGTATACGAGCTATGTGGTTAGAGATATATACTTTGTGAGCCTGTGTGGCTAGAGACAAATATTGATGTTGTATTGTTAGAGATATGTACTCTGTGAGCCTGTGTGGTATATGGACTTCGTGAGTCCCGTGTGGGACTCGATTCATTAATGTTCGAACGTGTATGTACCGGTGATGAGAAAGAAATGCCTTAGATTACATTGTATTTCATTTGCACCTCGTTTCATTTCATCCATATTCTGTATGAAGAAACCGCTGTGTGGAATTAAATTTTATTGCCTTGTTTATGTGAAAACCATGTCAAACTTGAGGGATTAGATGCTATAACCTAAGTTTGGACTGATGATTTACGTGACTTAGTGTATTATTATGATTATGGTAACTAATGGCAGTAAGTATGGAAGTAGTTATCGGAAGGCCAACCTTCGTCTCTATTTAAGATTGGGTCGGTCGATGATGCTGCTGAGTACACATTATTTCTCATACTCATGCTACACTAGCTACACCTTTTTATGTGCAGAATTTATTCCTAAATGTAGGTGGACTTTGCGACTATCCAGCCTACTAAGGAGCTATTTAGAGGATTCAGAGTGAGCTACATGGCAGATCTTTGGCACCAGATTCTATTTCCTTATTCCTTACTTTTGTCTTTTCACTTTCAGACAGTTATGCATCTAGGGTATATGTTTCCATACTTGTATTTCTTAGTTAGATCTTATACTAGTGACATCATATTTTTGGGAACTATTGTACTCTTTGTATTTTCTATATTAAAGTTTCATTAAAGTCCTAAAAAGTGTCTTACTTTATTATTTCACAATTGATTTCTTTATAATTTGGTTAGTTGGGTTATGGTTGGCTTACTAACTCATGAAGTTAGTGATCATGGCTTATTAAATTGGCGTGACATTATCTTTTATGTCATGGTTCTATTACTATTTTTTCCCTCTTATGCTCTATCATTCTTCCATTCAATTTCCCATAATGGAGAGTCTTTGATTATGTGATTAGTTTTTATCACACTTGAAGCATCCTCTAGATAAGAACATGCTTTTCCTTCACATTTTTTGTTTGCCTTCACTTTTTTCCAAGTATTTTGCAGTCATTATTATTGTACTCACATTTCTCGTTCATTATATATGTTCCATCAGCACCCTTCTTGGTAGGGTATTTTTCTAACGACCCGTTTGGTTAATTTTAGATAAAGACACTTATTTGACTAAAGTACCCTTCCCGTAGTCTCTATGTAGGGCTTGAATGCGCAATGATGAGTGACATGGATCTTGAGGCACCTTTATGTGAATTTCGGAAGATAAACCTAATTGAGGTTTTAAAATTAATAAGTTTGACCCAAATTTGACTTTTGAGTATATGAGTTTCTTTTAGGAATTCATTACTTCTGGTAGTTTCGTAGGGTCAATTATGACTTAGTCTAGTCATGGGTTTGATTCCCGAGGCATTCAAATGTACTTTGTTGCTTTATTTGTGTAATTTGGATGTTTTGGGTGACTCTATAGCAAAGTATGTATTAGCTCAATCGTATGAGAACTCTGAGGACGCGAGCAAGTTTGTAGCACTATTTACCTTGGGATAACATATTTGGTTTGTATCCGGGGATTTCTGGGAGCGTTTCAGGTATTTAGTGGAAGAATTTGTGTAGTTTCCATGTTGCCGGTGTCTGGTGTTTGCACCAGCGGATGTTTGGCCACTTCAGCGTGTTTGCCTCTGCGGAGGTTGTCTCACAGATACAAGTCTTGTGCATTGTTGAGGTTTTTTCTTCTGCGGTTGCTTTCTCGCAGAGGCGATGGCGCCTCTGTGGTGTCTTCTCGCTCAAGCGCTAATCCGGGATGTTAAGTGACTCCGCCTCAGTGGACCATTTTCTGTCGAAGCGTGACCACCCCTATGAAGTTGATTCTATCGAAGTGAAATCGTTGTTCAGTCTGATTCTTAAATACCCTAAAACGATCCCATTTGCCTAAAATTATTATCTTAGGTTAGAGCTTGGCTAAGGGAGAAATCTTGAGGATTTCACTTTGGTTCTTCATTAGAGGTATAATCTCACCCTTTTCAATTATGATTCATCTTTTTAGTCTTCTAATCCTAGTATAAATTTTATTTTGGGAAGAAATGTCAGAAGTTTTTCATGATAGAATAAGAGGACTAGAATCTTGAATTGAGGGTTGATTATTGATTAGATGTTTATGATATTATAAATTATTAATGAAATATGATGATGTTTTTATGTTTAATTTGATGTTAGAAATCCTTTCTAAATTGGGGGGAAAACCTAGGATTTGAAAATTGGGGCTTTTGCTAAATCTTAGAATTGAGGATCCAATTGGGTTTAGTTTTCAAATTAACTTAAGGATATGAGTATTTACTATGTTATTGTGCTATTTGGGTAATAAAGTTCAGATTTAGATATCATGGGCCCGGGGTCAATTTTGGTGTATCTTGGATTATTGAAGGACTAAGTCCTTGTATGTGTGTTAGCTTAATTATTAACGTAAAATATATATGTTAGACTACGAGTACTACGAGGCGCTTCGAAAGTGCAAGACTTACGTTGAGGGTTGATAGTTCGTGGCTCCTACTATGCTTTGAGGTAGGTTATGGTTTCTCTTTTATAGACTTCAATAAAAGTACGTGTTAGTTATAAATATTGAAGGATATTGAGAGTGTTTAGGGGTCCCACCATAGCGGTTGTGATGAACGCTTGGGTGGGTACCGATGTTGAACTCTAATGATTGATTTGGAGAATTAGCCTTAAGTTGATTTCGACTGCTGGTGTTTAGACTTGTCAACATTGTTGATATTGTTGTGTTTATTCATTACAATGCTTTCGATGTGCTATCCTGATTTATGTGGATTATGTGTTAGTAACTTTCTAAAAAAGTGTGTGATATTCATCTCTTATACTTGATTACATCTCGTACATCCTGATTACTTACCTTGTATTATCATTTGTATTCATACGCTCATGATTCTGATGATATTGAAATGAGAGTGGTCTGAAAATATTATGAGTCTAATGAGATTGGGAAAGGCAAGTTATTCTGTGAGATAGTTGGAAATACTGAGATGGTGGAAACGATTGATCTTGACATTACAGCCAAGAGCTAGGATTCATTGAGAAATTCTGGATGAGTATATGGATGGTGTAGGTCCCCCGTGGGTGGATGTTCATAGAATTTGAATGCTTGTATACTGAAATGAAAGGTACTTGGCATTTGCATTGCATTCATATCATTCACACATTATTATATTGATTACATGTTGATTGGTAAAGTATTTTGGAATGATTAATGGAACTTGGATGACTTCTTGATAAAAGATCTTGTTAATGATCTTATAATACTCGAATTCTTGATTATGGAACTCTTTAATAAATGAGCTGACTTATATGATTATTGAACTCTTTGTGAACAAGGTGGCTTAATTGATTCATGGACATCTTATGTGGACAATGTGACTTATTTTATTATACGAACTATTAAGTATAGGATTATTTGGGTGTCAACTTGATTTTTATCTCTGTTACATATCTTATGTTATTGTCAGCCTATTATGCCTACGGAGGTATGTTGTGTACTCATGCTATACTTGTTGCATTCTTTTTAGATGCAGATATAATGCCTTCCATCAATTTTGGAATTCATGGACGAGTCTGAGCCAGCGGTCTTCTAGTGTTCGGGGTGAAGATGCTTCCATTCAGCATGACCTACATGCTTATATCTCTATTTATATATTTTACTTGTTCCATAGGACATTATCATACTTTTAGACTCTTGTATTCAAATTTAGTGCTCTTGTATTGTTGACAAGATTTTGGGGGTTGTATTAACTTATTCTCAGACTTATTTTCTCATTTATGTTATGATTAGACAAGTGTTAATAAGTATTTTATTAATTTCACATTTCTTATTATAATTCTGTTGGTTAATTGAGAAGTGGTTCACCTACCGGTGAGAAAAGTGTAGATGACACCACGAGCCCTAAAAAGGATCGTGACAAAGTTGGTATCAGAGCTTTAGGTTAAACGGTCTTCAATACAAGAACAATGTATAGTAGAGTCTTGTGGATCGGTGCATAGACATCCGTACTTATCTTTGAGAGGCTATGGAACATTTAGAAAACTTCACTTTCTTCATTCCTTCAGTGCTAAGATTAATCAAATTGGTATCTGACCTTTGTTTTCTATTCTCTCACAGATGGTGAGGACTCGTGCCTACGCAACGAGAGAGGATGAACTTGTACCTACACCTACAGTGCGTGGTCGCGGTAGAGGTCATGGTTGGGTCTGAGGTAGAGGGGTGGATCATAGGGAGCCGGTCAGGCTCGTGCTAGATCAATGTCCCCTAAGCCATACGTTGAGCCTCAAGATGAGCAGTATGATGAGAAGATGGGGCCAGCCCAAGATCAGCCTAGATTTATAGTTACTCTAGTTCTTCAAGACACTTTGGTCAGGTTGTTAAGTGTGTTGATGGTTTTTCCTAGGCGGGCATTCATCCCACTTCTCCAGGTGGGTCACATACCCGAGTAGGATACGGATAGACTCCTGAGTTTCGTACTCTAGAGGTTAAGCCAACTGCTATTTTGGCACCCCGTATTGATGAGATTCTGACACCAGAGTTTGGTATCCAGCCGGTTATAGGGACTGCCATGACCCGCATTGAGCGAAAAATATGGGAGCATTTCTCAAATATGAAGCCTCTGATAATTTATAGCTAGCTGGAGGAGGATGCTTATGAGTTTATTGTGAGCAGGCATGAGAGGCTCCATACATTGGGTATCGTTTTGCCAGGTGGAGTTTGTTTTGTTGCTCTTCAAATTATAGGTGAGGCGAAGCAATGGTGGAGGGATTATGTTGATTGTTGAACAGTGGGGTCGCCTCCACTATCATGGACTAGGTTTTATCAGATCTTTCTAGAGAAGTATATGCCCCTGAGCTTGTGTGTGAGCAAGTATGATGAGTTCCCCAAGTTGGAGCAGAAGGGTTCATTAGTTGCTGATTACAAGACTCGCTTCATGTCCTTTCGCGCTATGCAGTGCCTTTACTACCTATAGAGGCTGAGCGAGTTAGATATTTTATGAGAGTATTGAGTATTCCCCTTCAGTTGTCTAAATTATAGTTGGTGACCTCTGGGGCTTCTTTTGAGTCAGTGGATGAGCATGCTAGGATAGTCAAGTTTGTGAGGGGCAAGCTGCCAAGACATGAGTCTGACAAGAGGATGAAATAATATGGGCATAACAGTGGGTATACTTCTCATAGGTATAGACAACAGGGTAGATTCCATCATTCGCAATCTATTCGACCAATTTAGGCAACCTTTCAGATTACAGATGGTGCTGCTTCGGGGATGAGTGGTTATAGTAGGGGACAATCTTCTAGAAGTTCTTAGTCTCGGTATTCTGACCGTGGTGGTCACTTACGTTATTCTATCTCTATTCAACAGCCCTCAACGGCCATGACTTGTTATAGTTGTAATGAGATTGGGCATTGTAGGAGAGAGTGTCCTAGGCTTGTATTGAGTGGATCTTGTACACCCAAGACCCCAACACAACCATCTAGAAGTGGCAGTCAGTCTAACAAAGAATGTTCCCAGTCAGGCCATGGTGGCCAAACTAGTCGAGGTGGATCTCAATTGAGTAAGATGGGGCTCGTTCGAGCCTCGGGGGATACTAGGGTCCCTAGTCTAATGGAGAAAATACTTATTGTTATGCTTTCTATGGTAGGCCAGAGGCATCAAATTCGGTTATCATGGGTATCATCTCAGTGTGTCATCGGTCCACTTTAGTGTTATTTGATCCATGATCTATGTTCTCTTGTGTGTTTTCCTACTTTTTTGCTGATTTGGAAATGTGGTGTGATATGTTTGTTGTCCTTATTTGCGTGTCTACAATGGTTGGTGATTCTGTGATTGTAGATCGAGTCTATCAGCTTTGTGTGGTTACTTTTACGGGTTATGATACCTGGGTAGACTTGGTCATATTAGACATGGTAAATTTTGATATTATTCTGGGGATGGATTGGTTATAACTATACCATGCGATTCTGGACTGTCATGCCAAGACAGTCACTCTAGCGATGCTTGGTGTTCCGAGGTTGGAGTGGAGAGGCGCTGCCCTAAGAAGATTATTTCTTTTATCCAAGGTAAGAAGTTAGTATATTAGGGTTGTCTAGCGTACCTAGATCATATTAGGGATCGAGTGCGGAGACTCATTCCTTTGAGTCTGTTCCTGTAGTGAGTGAGTTAGTCGAAGTCTTTCTGTCGGATTCGCTGGATATGCCACCGAGTAGAGATATTTATTTATATATTGATCTAGAGTCGGGTACTTGACCCATTTCTATTTCTCTATATCATATGGCTCTAGTGGAGTTAAGAGAGTTGAAAGAGCAGCTTCAGGATTTATTGAGTAAGGGTTTCATTCGACCTAGTGTGTCTCCCTAGAGTGCTCATACAGTGTTCATGAAGAAGAATGATGGAACCATGAATATGTGTATCAACTATAGACAATTGAACAAGGTCACCATCAGAAACAAGTATCCAATTCCTCATATTGATGACTTGTTCGACCAGCTTTAGGTGCTTTTGTATTTTTGAAGATTGATTTGAGGTCTGGGTATCACTAGTTGAAGATCAAGGCCAAAGATGTTCCCAAGACGACTTTCCAAACTTGTTATGGTCATTACGAGTTCCTGGTGATGTCATTTGGGCTTACCAATGCCCCCATAGCATTCATGGATTTGATGAATGAGATATTCAAGTCTTATTTGGATTCGTTTATGATTTTCTTCATTAATGACATTTTAATATATTCGAATATTCGGGAGGACCACGAGAAGTATTTGAGAGTGGTATTTGGGTTGTTGAAAGAGAAGAAGTTGATACTAAATTCTCAAAATGTGAGTTCTAGCTCAGTTCAATAGCATTTCTGGGACACGTGGTGTTCAAAGAGGGTATTATGGTTGATCCAAATAAGATAGAGGCAGTCAGGGACTGGCCTAGGCCTACTTTGGTGATAGACATTCGGAGCTTCGTCGGTTCATCAAGGGATTTTTTCTATTGCTTCTCATTTGACACATTTGACCTAGAAGGAAGTGCATTTCCAGTGGTCCGATGAGTATGAAGAGAGCTTTCAAAAGTTCATGTCACTTTTGACCACAACCCCAATTTTGGCCCTTCCGGTGGAGGTGAAGGAATTTAATATATATTGTCATGCTTCGAGTATTGTGTTGGGCTATATGTTGATGCATGAGGGTAAGGTGATAGCTTATGCATCGAAGAAGTTGAAGGTGCACGGGAAGAATTATCATGTTCATGACTTAGAGTTGACAACTGTTGTATTTGCTTTGAAGATTTGGAGGCATTACCTTTATGAAGTTCATTATGAGGTGTATATTGATCACCGCAGTCTTTATCTTGTGTTCAATCAGAGGGATTTGAATTCTAGAAAACGTTAGTGGATGGAATTGCTAAAGGACTATGATATGATTATTTTGTACCATCCAGGCAAGGACAATATGGTGGTGGATGTTTGAGCTAAAATGCAGTGAGTATGGACAGTTTTGCATGTCTAATAGTTAGTGAGAATCTCTTGGCATTGGAGGATCAATCCTTAGCCAACAATTTCTTGTGGCTCGATATTTTAAATTCGGGTATGATTGTGGATTGTGTTGAGGTGAGGTCATCTCTTTTGGAGCATATCAAGTCCCATCAGTATGATAATGTGATGTTGTGTAAAATCAGGGATAAGGCAATGAGTGGTAAAGTCAAGGAGGCTATGATCGATGGTGAGGGGAGAGTGTATGTTCCTCGTGTTGGGGATTTGATGAGATTGATTATGTCGGAGGCTCACAGCTCTAGATATTTGATTCTTTCGGGTGCTACAAAGATGTACCGTGATTTTAAGCAGCACTATCAGTGGGGTCATTGTTGAGTTTGTGTCTTGGTGTCTGAATTGTTAGCAGGTCAAGTATGAACACCAACGACCTAGTGGTTTGGCTCAGTGGATGCCCATTTGTCACGACCCGAACCCCGGGCTTGCGACTGGTGCCCTACCTGGGCACCATTCTACCCATTCATCCCAAGTAACCCACGGAAGATAAAGATACTCATCATCATATTTTTTAAAACAAGAAAAGGCAAAGCCGGCAAGGCCGCCGCTATATATATATAAGCCAAAATGAAACTACACTGTTCACGAGTCCAATCCCACATATGAATACAGACCTCTAAGAGTTTGGATAATATACTATGACGAGACAAGGCCCCGCCGTACCCATAAATGTACAAAATCCTATATCGAAAGATTAGTACCAAAATGATAAGCCCAGAACAATGGAGCTATCCCAAAAACTCTGAGCAAGGATCCTACACTTGCAAATCACCAAACTGCGTACCTAAACCTGCGGCATGAATGCAGCTCCCCGGAGAAAGGGGGTCGTACGGAAAATGTACCAAGTATGTGAAACAATAAGTACTGTAAATGAGATTATAACAGACCAAAAAGATAACATGAGACAAGTATAATAATCAAATACTAGTACACTACCTTTTCAAAGTAAGAGTCAAATGTATCCTTTTTAAACTGAGAGTAATGAAAATCAACTATACTTTTTCAAATTATGAAAGTCTGTCCAAATAAACAAATACTGTCATGAGAGTTGAACCCGAACGTTATACACAAATACTGCCCTGTAAGGTATTCTGCCCGACCCTATCTGGGACGTGATAAAGTCAATAGGTATTATGCCCGGCCCCTTCTGGAATGCGGTAAAGTCAATAAGGTATTCTGCCCGGCCCCTTATGGGACGCGGTAAAGTCAATAAGGTATTCTGCCTGGGCCCTTCTGGAACGCGGTAAAGTCAATAATCTATACTGCCCTTCCCATTAAGGTATACTGCCTGACCCTTTCTAGGACACGGTAAAGTCAATAATATATACTGCCCTTCCCATTAAGGTATATACCGCCCGACCCCTTGTAGGACACGGTAAAGTCAATAATATATAATGCCCTTCCCATTAAGGTATACTGCCCGGCCCTTTCTAGGACATAGTAAAGTAAATAATATATACTGCCCTTCCCATTAAGGTATACTGCCCGGCCCCTTGTAGGACACGGTAAAGTCAATAATATATACTTCCCTTCCCATTAAGGTATACTTCCTGGCCCTTTCTAGGACACGGACCAAATATAAAGGACTGTACACATATAACTATCACAAGCAACTATGTGTAATTTATTCAATGGATTCAGAATCCTGGTGTATCAGATCAAAAACCTGTCGAAGTTTTCTAAAAGTAGGCATGATAAAATTAGGGTCCAATTGGCAATACGCCTTAAGCAAGGCATGGATTTGATCGTCGATCGATAATCTGATTGTTTCCGCGCAGAGGTCCACCACCTTCTCCTCCATATTCTAAGGAGTGATGTTAAGTAGTTTCCCGGCGCGAAAAATGAAAGATGTGATAAGCGGCAGAGCCGTGAGTCCAACCACAGTGAGAATGTGTTCGCTCGCCTCGGTTAGATACAACATTAATTCTTGTTCCATAGACTAATCTTCCTAAACTGAAAAAAAATGCAAAGGAAAAAAGTCTATCTTATAGTTTATGTTGATGATCTCATTGTTTCCGCGAGCGCATCCTTCATTTCCAAGCTTTATAAATCATCTTTGACTCTCATTAGCACAAATAGAATGAACTATCATTTTCGAAAAACTCAAGGCATTATTAAATGAATAGGTAAACAACTTTCATTTTTGAACCCCAAAGTACTATCAATAGAATAGGTAAACAACTTCCATTTTAGAAACTCAAAGTACTATCAATAGGATAGGTAAACAACTTCCATTTTAGAAACCCCAAGTACTATCAAGAGAATAGATATAACAATCTTTCATTTTAGAAACTCCAAGTACTATCAAGAGAATAGATATAACAATCTTTCATTTTAGAAACTCCAAGTACTATCAACAGAATAGATATAACAATATTTCATTTTAGAAACCCCAAGTACTATCAAGAAAATAGATATAACAATCTTTCATTTTAGAAACCCCAAGTACTATCAAGAAAATAGATATAACAATCTTTTATTTTAGAAACCCCAAGTACTATCAAGAGAATAGATATAACAATCTTTCATTTTAGAAACCTCAAGTACTATCAAGAGAATAGATATAATAATCTTTCATTTTAGGAAATCCAAAGTACTGAAATCCAAAGTACTATCAATGAAGTACATCATTAAGGAGTAGGATTCACTCATTTTATAACAAGGAATCATGCTAGAAGAAGAAAAGATAGTTCACATACCTTATTGGCGACTAACCAACTCTACAATCTAGGATACGTCTCAATTTACTTCAACCTATAACAACAATAACACGTATATCAACACGTGCTTACTAAATTAGGTTAACACCAAGTAAAGATTCTCCTTTTTCTATGGAAATTTGGGCAGCATTTCCCCGTTTATACGTACTTTTCCACCTTTTTCAAGGCCCAAATTCCACAACAATCAAGCCCCATTTAAGGCAAAATCAAAACAGCAACCAAAGGGGATTACAAGCCTACTTGACGTGTAAAATTCGGCCCCTTAATGTATACAAAACAGTTCATAAAAACAGTCCAAAATTCCATCAACAATAAGGGTAAAATGTGAAGTCTGTTAACACCCTTTTACACCCTTATTCCTTAGGACTTTCATTAGATATTTTATCAAATTAATCATGCATGTTGACAACTGAATTTCCAGCATGTACACGCCACAAAACATTCCATAAAAATTGCACGACAATATCCAACAGTTTTATAGATTCCACGACCAACAACTACAATCCGATAACTATTTCCTTAACCCTTTTTATTCCAATTCAAGTTCCAAAACTTCTATATATGGTATAACAACTTATCTACAACAATATTACTCCATTTTAACATGCAATAGGTGAAGATAACAACAACAATAACCAACAAATTCCAAAGACCCGAAAATTGCCTATTCTCGGCCCAACCACCAAAATTGGTCCAAATACTTTTTAATCTTCATTATTTTTAGCACAAGCTCATATATACATTATAACAATAAGTAATATCCAATTACTTCAAGATAAGGGGGAATTTTTACCTTAAAAGTAGCCCAAATACGCCAAAACAATCCACTCGTTTTTTATCCACAGTTTTCGTTTTGCTCCACTTCTTCAAGTTCCAATCACTTCCATCCACTACAACCTTATAACCATCTTCCCTTTACGTTTTACCTCCAAAAAGTCGATGAACAAGCTAAGGTTTCCATCACCATTTTTGGCCAACCAAAGGTTTTTGGTTCTTGGAGAGTTAACTTGGCTTAACACTTGGTTTAAGGGCCTAATCTTGGAGAAAGAAACTAATAAACACTTGTTGTTCTTTGGCTAGGGAGTCTCGAAAATCTTGAGCTAAAGGGAGAGAGATGAGAGCTTATTTGGATGAAAGTGATAATGATCCAAGTCTTCCAAGACTTGAATATATACAAGTGTATGGACAAGTGGAGTGGGACCCATGTGGACCACATGTCCACTTGTCCCCTTGTCTCTAAAATATCTATAAATGTATCATCTTGCAAGACAAGTGGAAGGGTGACACGTGTCACCCTCCTATTAGTCCAAAATATTATAATGTTCGAACCCCCACCCCCCCCCCCAAAATTGTGAAATTTCCGGCGGACCCCATATTATCAATTCCAATACTTCATAATCCAATACTACGTCCATAAATCCAATTAGAAGTATTAAACTCCAAGTTAATAATTTTTCCGTCGTCACATTATTCCGAAATTTTTTCGGAGGAAAATGTAAATATTCTTTCCTTTCAACCTTCAAATCATGATTCCTGAATCACGTTCTTAATTAGTAGCCATGGTATTACGGGGTGTAACATCATTCTCTTCTTAGAAACATTCGTCTCGAATGTTCATAGTGGGTCTCAAACTATACAGATTCCGGCGTCGTCTCCTTACTGTACCTATCAACCAATACTCCACAAAACCAACGATGCCACACACGGCCACAATATATCACATGCATATACACCAATGGACCTTCCATTTGAGGTCCCTTCTCACAATACTCGAAGGTTGCAATCCTTTCCAAAATGGGATCTTCAGACATTCCTTTCTCTTCCCGTACTAGGGATGACCCTGTCGTATTCTAAGCCATAAGCTATCACTATCTGAATCCTTCAGTCGAACTCCCACTCAACTAACTGATGTGTTCCCTCGTGTCAACTTCTCTTTGTCCGTCCTCACATTAGTCAAACCACTGGTTGGTGAATGGTCCTACTGTCTGCCTAGCTTTGTTACTAGTAGTATCTCAATCACGAACACCTATGGACAATGTTACTGAATCTAAGGTGTGTGTATCATCACAATTAACTCTCAGTCATGGTCTAAAATGAATCTCTCTCCTATCTCAAAGTATTTCTCACACTATCTTTTTCACTCATTAGAGGTTCGCCCCCTTTGGCCAAAGTATTCCTACTGTACATCCTCTACTATCGGTCTTTTCACTGTTATGAGGTAATTACACCTTGTGAACCCTACACAACTATAGTTTCATTCACTTTATGTTATACCCCGTAGTTCCAGGGTATATAGGTGAGGATATACGTGCGAGATTACGACAGAAATTTTGGAAAGAAAGAAAGATGTGATTTTTCGACGGAAAAGTTTCCGGTTTTTGTGAAGAAAAAGGTTCGTTAATGGGAATTGGATTCCCAGATTTGGTATTCGGACTTCTTAGAATATTTGAGAATTATGGAATTTTATTTCCGGAAATGGTCACGTGGGGCCCACGGGTGAAATTTACGGTTTTGTGGGGCCCGCTTTGTTTTTGAGATTTTGGCCATTATGGATATTTTCGGAAGATGAAATATTTTGACGCAGTAGGGCGACACGTGTCACCCCTAGGTGGCTCTTGGCCGAAATCCTTGGACAAGTGGCAAGACAAGTGGCCTTGTCTCAAGATATTTTTAGCTTGGACAAGTGGCTTGTGGGCCCACACACACTTGTCCCCAATCTCAACCACACACTTGCCTTCATCCTAACCCTTGGTGGTCTTATATATACACCCTTAGTTGATGAAAACTCCCACACTTAACCATTTCAAGACTTGACAAAATACTCTCTCCTTGAACATCGCTTCCGGCCAAGACCTTGTTCTGAGCAAAGATTTGTCCAACAATTCTTAAAACTCTTAAGTGTTCTTCCCTAAAGTGTTAGGAAGATTGTGTACCAAGTGTTGGAGAAGATTTCACACCCCTAACCTATTCTTGATGCCTTGGCCGAAAGTTCCAAGTTTGGAACCCTAAGTGTTCTTCACTTTTTGGAGTCAATCTTGAAGAGGAGTTGGTTAGAGCTTCTTTGGTTTGCTTGTAGCGGATTGGAACGTAAAGATTTGGAGCTAAGACTTGCTTGGAGCGATATTAAGTTCTTGGATAGATTTTGGGCTATTTGAGGTAGTAAATCTTAACCTCTTTGTGATTTGGTAATTTTTACATATATTATAAGTATATATGGATTATATTATATATGGAGTAAGTTGGAAGAGTTGGATCTTGTTAACTTGTTAAAAGAAAGGATTGGCCGTTTGCCATTAAAATGGTAAAACGATCTTACTTGCTAAGAAGCTAATAACAAAGTAACTATAACTTATATTAAGAATGGAAATATAAGTTGGATGACTAATGAGTAAAATTGGACAAAGTTGGCAAGGACCCCAACTTAAGGATCAGATTTACTTTGGACCGTATTTACATTGATCGTATTTACATTTCGTAAGGGGAAGATTTTTCAATCGCGTTCGTTTGGGCGTGTGATCCCCTTTTAATTATTGTATTAATGGCGTGATAGTAAACCGCGCACGGCCGTCGCGTAATCCCCTTCTTTTACTTATTGTCATATGAGGCGTGATAGTAAACCGCTACTGTTTGGGCGTGTAATCCCCTTCTTTATGTTGTTTAATTATTACGCCTTATATATATATATGGTATATATATTACGGTTATTCGCCTTGGTAAAAGATGGAAAAGTGAGTATAAGCGGAAGTCTTACGAAATTTCCGTAGATTTTGAGGCTTTTTATTGGTATAAGTCTTCAAAGATAAGAAAGGTTTGATAGAGTACTATGACCATTTTAGAGTGAGTACTACGTGTGGCGTGATCTACTTGGCTTAAGGAGTAGCCGACGGTCAAGTACTTGAGCGCTTTTGCTTATTGTCGATAAATCGTCGCGAGGTATGTGAACCTCTTCCTATCTTTTCTAGCATGATGGTTGTGAACTATGTAGTACGGTAGACGCATACGTGCTAAGTGATTTGGTTGGTTTAAAACATAGGGTGTTATAATAGCTTTATGGGAAGTTAGTTATAACGACCTTATGTAAGTGAAAATGGTTTATCATGTTAGAAGTTAAGAGACTTGATCTTATAAGATAAGAGACTTAACTTATTTGTTTTAATGTGGATGTTTGTGTGAAACCTCATTCGTGAGTAATGAGTACTTGGTTTTTAAAGGGATAATGTTTTACCGATTTCGAATCGAATGTGTATTGCACCAACGCAAATGCGTTAATAAAGGAAAATGTATTGAATAATGATGTGTTGTATTAAAACCAAGAGAAACCTCCATCCGCATAAGCTAAGATAAGACAAAATGATATTACATTTTCTAGATCATGGTCTTTGTAATAAGATCGTTATAAACAAGAATAAACTACTCACATATATGACATATGTTACTTAATTGTTCAAAAAGGAATCAAGTGATTAAGTTTGGGAACTATGAAACCATTTGAAAATGAGAAGCTTCGAGTAATCAAACTAGGCAAACCGGAACTTAGAAAGAATGTTGTTACTTGGTTTTGAAAAGGAAGGTGGGTTGGTCATTCTAATACTACGTATCGGGTGACTTTTATAAAAGAAACGGATCTCTTTTAAAAGAACTTACGTATGTAGTACTGGGGTTAAAACCCGACTTTGCATAAAAGGAAAGTACTTTGTGTTGTTGTGAAACTTGCCTATGCTTGTTGTTGAAGCTTGGCTATGCTTATTGTGATAACCTTTGTTGTGCAAAGCGTTGTATTTCGTGTTACCGCGTCTCTCGATGGAGGTCGGTTGACTTGTTGAGAACTTACTTGGGCGTCTACAGCGACGGAGAAATTCCACCGCACGCCTCGCTGATAGTATTATTGTTGTTAATCACTTTGGACATACCGACACGACGCGTAGCGCACGGGTATGCCTCCATTTTGGTTAAGGTCTTGTGGTGAATCACTTTGATATATCGACACGACGCGTAGCGCATCGTATGTTTCCATTTTGATTATCGCCAGTGATTTCTTCGACATATCGACACGACGCGTAGCGCACGCATGCGCCCATTTGGAATGTTGTCTTATTGTTTCTCGACATATCGGCACGACGCGTAGCGCACGTATACTTCCATTTGGATTGTCGCTCATATTGAGGTCACATGGACATGCCTACACCGATGCAGACTCCGGCATGTGGCCATGGACATTGGTATTATTGTTGCATCATGGACATGTCTACACCGATGCAGATTCCGGCACGCGCCATAATGCGAACTCGATTGATGTTATGGGCGTGAGACCCATAGTTATATCGGAGTGATGATCGCTTTATGTTGTGAATCGTAGTTTGATTATCATACATGTCTCCCGCTTTATATAGACTAGTATGATTTCATTTACGTGATTGCAGCTTTCACATACTTGGTACTGTTATCGACCTCTTCGGGCCGCGTCACGCCGCAGTAGAGGTACACGGCCGTGGATCCTCGCTCTAGGACCACAGTTCAGATTGGGAAGCTCCGCTTTCTCCGAGACTTATCTTTTGCATGTGTTTCTCGAGTCAGGTTCTTGTACATTCTGTGGTATGGCGGCCCCGTCCGTCATAGTCGTTGTAAATCTTAGAGGTCCGTAGTATGCCAAGTGTGGCGGTTGTAAAGGATTAAACTGCTGTGTTTTATATATATACAAGGCAAATCGTTTGGGTTGGCCTGTTTATTATTATATCTCTTGTTGCATGTCTAAGTTTTTATTTCCGCTGGTTTTTCTCTGATGTTGTATCACTAGGGTGCCCGGGGTAAGGCACCAGTAACGGGCCCCGGAACGGGGCGTTACACTTTATCATTTTTGTCAACATCCTTCACTCTACACATTACTTAAACCAAAAATATGTCTACCTCTGATAGTCATATCAATTCACATCCTACTAGCAACAAGGGAAATATATATATGCTAGGGTGGAATCTGAATCTATCAATGCATGTATGACTCAAGGATCAAAATATACTTGTAACCCCATTCGATGATGCCTCTTGATCCTGCCTGGCAGCCACAACATCTATGCGGTTCGAAGGACCGCCAAAACTATAAACTCCACCACGACCTCTACCACGACTACTTGACATCTGAATACCCCGCCTTGTGGGGCGCACAACTTTAGAAGATGTCAATTCAGCAACTGACCCTGTAGGCTGAGCCATACTACCCGTGCCATCTCTATACGGACACTCCCTCCTCAAATGGCACTGACGGCCGCAATGATAACATACTCCCGGAGCAGAACAACACTTCCCAAAATGGGACCCACCATATTGGAAACACTGAGGCAAGGGTGGCCTCGACTGAGCAGATCCCCTGTCCCTCTGAAACCCTAGAACCCTGGAGCTCTGACTGGCTCCTAAATGCCTTGTGGGGTCTAATCTCCCACCTGCAAACTGTGGGGGTATGTTCTGTGTAGGCTGGGACGAATATCTCACCTACTGCTGAGGCTGCTCGCTGATGCGCGGTAAGATGCACACACTTTAAACGCAAGTGCACGTTATCGTGACAAGTAGTATAGTCTTGATAAGACCGAATATCGTCCTCTAGGATTAGGGTTCAAGTACCAACTATCTATTTTTTGGTATCTATTTGGTAAATTTCTATTTCGAATTGTTGTTTATAACTACGAATTATAAAACTATTTAAATATAAAGGTTTACTTCAGTGGTGATGAGAATAGGGCTTCCACGTCTCCTCATTATCCGCTTATGCTACTTATTAATGCAATAACTTATGGTCTTCTTCTTTTGGAGAAAGCAGGTTCACTAAATCGTTTTATACTCCCGTTAGGGTTATATAAACACTCAACCTCAAAGATTGCACCTTACCTACCTTTCGGTGATAAGGATAACTCTATAGGAGGATTAAGAACAAGAACCTAGTTAACCGTCACGCACAATGCGCAAAATTAGGGTTTTTAAGCCTCTCATTAACGCTACATAAATAATTGAGGTATTTTCATCCTCAATCCAAGAATGTCTACCCAACTTACAGCATATTCACAATCCCCCCCCTTTCGGAATCTGATTAGAAATCATATAGTGATAATTAGTTGTCAATTAATTACCAAGAATTCAACTCAATTATTGGATAGATCTCACAATAAGAAAAATAACCATAAGCATGCATTAATTTATAACATAAGTTTCTAGAGATTCAACATGGAAAGCCCTATAGAGGAATTAGTTCCTAGCCATTGACATGACAAGAACTAATCCCATGTTCATCATACAAAAACTGAAATAAAGAAAAGAAAAGAAAAGAAAATTACTTAAGAATGAGTCTCCAAGCCAAGCATCCAAGGGTTGTGTTGTGGAATATTTACAAGATGTATTGGTGGAAGGATGGATGTAGAATGGTGAATGGTGGAATGGAGAATGAATAATTCTTCTAATGATGTAGAGTATTTATAGCCAAAGAATCCTTTTGGTGAAGGGTTAGGGATTTGTAGGAAAGGAAAAGTTATTAGAATCCTTTTAGGTAAGGGTTTTAAGGTAGGAAAAGTTATCCCTTTAGGTAGGAAAAGTTATCCCTTTAGGTAGGAAAAGTAATCCCTTTAGGATTCTGAAAATATGTCAAATTCGGCCCAGACTTCATAAATCCCGCCGCGCCATAGGCCATCAGCCACTAGGCTCAAATTCAAAGCAACTCCGGGACTTTCAAGACTTTGGCGCCAGTCTGACGTTTTTCAGGCGGATTCTGTTTCGTCGTCATTTTTGTCAAGACCCGATCCCGGGCCCGTGACTGGTGCCTTACCCCGGGCACCCTAGTGATACAACATCAGAGAAAATCAGCGGAAATAAAAACTTAAACATGAAACAAGAGATATGATAATAAAACAAAGCCAACCAAACTGCTACCTTCAGTATAAATAACTAAAAACTTGAACAGTTACATCCTTACAAACCCTACCCACAACAAGATTACTGCACTTCTAAGAGTTTTTATACAACATGACGGACAGTGGCCTCGCCATACCCCGAATGTACAAGTACCTACATGTGACAGGACTATACCGAAAGATAAGCCTCCGAGAAACGGAGCTTCCTAATACGCTGAATCGTGATCTCATGAGCGGATCAACAATCGTGTACCTCTACCATGCAGATTGAACGCACTCAAGGAGGTCGATAACAGTACCAAGTATGTGAAATCAAAATATCAGAAATGAAATCATAGTAGTCTATATAAAGCAGGAGACATGTATGATAACCAAACTACAGTCCATAATAAATAAGTAGTCACGTAAGTCAGGGACTCACGCCCTCAAAGTCATCACTCAAATATAACTATGGGTCTCACGCCCTCAACATCAATCATGCCCGTGGAATACCTTCCTCACTGCCGGCAGTCTATGATATAATAACACCAAGGAGTACACATAAACACCAGGTCCCACCTGAGTCATAAAACCGTAGGGCAAGTACGGGCGCTAACTACGGATACCAAAGCCGTGATCATCAATCGACCGGCAAGTACGAAAGCCAACTACCAGATACCAAAGCTGTACTAACAATACTATACAACCAAACCACGAAGCTGATACGGGGCAAGTACGAAAGCCAACTACCAGATACCAAAGTTGTGTCACGTAGTTGACCGCGGCAAGTACGAGGGCTAACTACCAGATACCAAGGTCGTACTAACAATACTATACAACCAAACCACGAAGCTGATACGGGGCAAGTACGAAAGCCAACTACCAGATACCAAAGTCGTGTCACGAGTCGACCGGGCAAGTACGAGGGCTAACTACCAGATACCAAGGTCAGATCACGAGACTTCGCCACGGTCGATACGGGCAAGCACGAAAGCCAACTACGGATACCAAAGCCGTGTCACGAGTCGACCGGCAAGTACGAGGGCTAACTACCGATACCAAGGTCAGATCACGAGACTTCGCCACTAAACCGAACGGCAAGCGAAGGTCGACTACCGTGTACCAAGGCCGACCAGCCACGACGGCAAGTACGAAGCCAACCACCGATACCAAGGCCGATCAAGAAACCTCGCGGAGAGCTAGTCCGTGGAATAACGCTATCAGTGAGCGCACCCGTGGAACCTCCTCCACCGCCAGACGCCCAAGTAAGATCATAACAAATCAGCCGCCTCCATCGAGAGACGGTGGTATAGAAATACAATACTAGCACGACAAGGCTATCACACGCAAACATAGGCAAGTTACACACAACTCAAGGTACTTTCATTTTATGCCAACAATACGGGTTTCAAACCCAAAATAATACTTACTTTCATTCTTTCAAAAGACCTCTTTTACGTAAAAGATACTAATACTCGTAGTATCAAAAACACATTTCCTTTTCAAACCAAATTACCTTACTTTCAGAAAACCTTTACAAGACTTTTAAAATCAAGTACTCTATACTTTTTAAACCAAGTGCCTTTCTTTTAAAACAACATCAAGTATACTTTAAAACTCAAATACTTACTCTTTTCAAAACAAGTAACCTATACTTAAATCAAGTTACCATTTTAAAACCAATGATAAAACCATTCTTTTGCTTTCATAAAGTCGTTATAACTAACTTCCCATAAAGTCGTTATAACACTTTATGTTTTAAACCAATTTAAGACAAAACCATGTCTCTCTTTTAAACCAAAACTCTTCGATTCCTCAAGTCTCTTTTCTTTAGAAATCAAGTTCCTTTTAAAGACCAAATACTCATTACTCGCGAATGAGGTTTCACAACTTTCTACACAATTCAAGTTCTTCCCATATCATATCAAGTCAAATATAAGTCAAGTCCTTTATCTTTTAAAATCAAGAAACCAACCAAATTCACTTAGAACACGTACGTCTACCGTACTACATAGTTCACAACAATCATGCTAGAAAAGATAGGAAGAGGTTCACATACCGCGACGATTATCGACAATTAGCAAACGCTCCACGATTTAACCTTGCTCGCTTTTCCACCCTTCAAGTAGAATACGCTACTCGTAGTACTTCAACCTAAAAAGGCCACAAAACGCCTATCAACCTCTAGATCTCTTCAGAGAATAATTCTAGATACAAGATTCCTTATTCTACGGAAAAATTCGCAGCAAGCCTCCCCGCAACCACATAAAACTCCTCTCTAACGAGGCTCGCTACAAACCAACAATCCCAGGGGTTACACGTCTAACCGGACGTGTACAACTCTACTCCACAATAATACTACAAGTCTACTGTAAATACAGTTCAATTCTTATCCATATTCATTCTACATATAGTATACTCAACTATACATTACTACAATATGTAATATCCAATTACAATAGGGGGACAAAGATCATTACCTCGATAAGCCCAAAATTATCCAAGTTTATAAGTCGATCCTGAGCAACGTTTAGCTCTAAATCCTTACGTTCCAACCCGCTCCAAGCAACCCTTAGAAGTTTCTAAACAACTTCTATTAACACTTCAACCAAGCTTATGAAGATTTTCTAGGGTTTCATTTCATGACTATTGAATAAAGTAGTATTTCCTGCTCCTAATATTGAAATAACTTTGGAATACTACTAGGGATACTAGGCCAAGGTATTTGGGATTATACAATAATACCCAAAGTATTTTCTACTCAAGTGGGGGAAGGGGGACGAAAACAACTACAAATGGGAGGGGAGTATTTTGCCTTGGAAGCTTAAGTGTGGGATGAAAATTGTCTTCAACCTAAGGGGGTATATATAGAAGAATCAAGGGTCAAGATTAATGCAAGTGGGTGGTGAGGATGGGTACATGTGTGTGGGTAGTTGGCCAACCACGTGTGCACCACAAAAATGGGACAAGTGGCACCACAAAATGGGCCACTTGTCCACCTAAAAACGCCCACTCGCTCTTCTCCACCCGCCTAACATGGCCACACGGGGGTGACACGTGTCGCCCCCCTACTTGTCCAAAATATTTCATCTTCCGAAAATATCCGTAATGCCAAAAATCCGAAAATAAAGTGGGCCCCACAAAATCGTAAATTTTTCCGTGGGCCCCACGTGACCAATTTCGAAAATAAAATTTCATAATACTCAAATATTCTAAAAAGTCCAAATACCAAATCTGGGAATCCAATTCCCATTAACGAACCTTTTTCCTTCACAAAATCCGGAAACTTTTCCGTCGAAAAATCACATCTTTCTTCCTTTCCAATTTTTGTGTCGTATTCTCGTACGTACGTCCTCATATACATACTCTGGAACTACGGGGTGTAACAATTTTTCCGTCCGGACTTCATCGGATCTCCTCTATAATTCCCGGAACTTCTTAGACTTCATTTCTTCCTTTTTGTGTGCAATTCCATCTCATTTATGCTCATTTCATCTCCTTTTCGTCATTTCTCTATTTCTGACCGCTGTGACACAAAAGAAAGGAAAATGACCCTAATACTATACTAAACATAAATAAAATGAGTAAAATACTAATTAAAAATGACTCAAAAAGTGTATATAAAATACACCGATCAAATACCCCCAAACTTAACCTTTGCTCGCCCTCGAGCAAAGATCAAAAGAAAGAAATACAGACTCAAGGAAAAC
This sequence comes from Przewalskia tangutica, assembly GCA_029844215.1. Classification (NCBI taxonomy): domain Eukaryota; kingdom Viridiplantae; phylum Streptophyta; class Magnoliopsida; order Solanales; family Solanaceae; genus Przewalskia; species Przewalskia tangutica. The sequence goes on along the minus strand of CM056724.1, from coordinate 43,883,154 downwards.
GAAAAAAAACTCAATGACATTGATCACTTTGCTGCATTGGTGCTACTTGGAAAAATATGAAGATTAGCAGAATAATATGTAGGAACATATAGCATGAAATTTCAGCATTCTAAACACATTAAGCTAGATATTTCGCAAACTCATTTTTATCATGCTTAATGGAAGTCAAATACTGAATCATACATGTTAATTTCAAAATTCCTATCGCATGTTTACTTGCTATTCTCCACTAATCATGGCTATGCATCTAAGAGATCTTCAGGACTTTTAAGGGTTGTAATGTAGGCTTAGGCACGGGTAGGTAAAAATAGGCATTTAGGCTCATTTTTGTGTACCATAAGCTCTTTAGCTTTTCAATTTTTCCCTTTTCTTTTGATTATTTCCTTCACTTCAATTCTATCTTTTCCCTCTTTTGTTTTGGGAGAGTGAAGTGTATTATAATAACAAGCACCCCCAAACTTAGGCTTTTGCCTCTTTCTTATTACTTTTTCATTGGGGTGCATCAAACTTATTCACTCTTTTTGTCTCTTTTTTAACACAATTTATTCCAACTATTTCACATTTTTACTTATGGCACAATTGTAGGAATATATGGTGTCAAAGAAAAAGTTTCATATTTTTAGGCTCAATGGGGCTGACTAGAGATATTTTTAAAGTCAGTGATAGAAAAGAGTGGTAAGAATTGGCTAACAAAGAAATGCCTGAGTCATCTCCCTAACATGCATATCCTAACTATTTCGCCTCAAATAGCAAGCAATCATAACACATAGGTTTTAATCTTTTAACAATGCACAAATCAAGCAAGATACTCTCAATTGACAGATTTCATGAGTTTTTGGCATATCTAACCTAAGTGTTTAGATGGTTGCTTCTAATTCCATTACATTATTCAACCTTACTTCACTAGGCAATTCAAGTAACTACAGCATGCATGATCTTAAAAAAAAATTATGACTCAAAAATGACTCAAAAATACACAAAACAATTCAACAAGACACAAAAACAATAAAACATCCCCCAAACTTAAATCACACATTGTCCCCAATGTGTGCAAGACTCAAAAAAAAAAAAAAAAAAAAAAAAAAATTAGTGACAACTTACTGCCACAACACAACGGTCATAACAGAGGTCTAGGAGGAAGAATTCTGGAATTTGCACGGAATATGGTCCTCTGAAGTTCCGGCCATGCACTGCTAATCGTGGCCTCTTGAGTTCCGCACGCGTTCTCGATCAGCGCTACGACGACGGCTTTTCCTTTTTTTCAGCGTTTTTGCTTATTTTTCCTCGGTTTTAGCTTTCAGTCCACCTGTCATCCAACAACACAAAACAAGAACCCAAGACCGTGAGACTGTTCAAGAAAAAATAAAATAAACTAAAGACAGAAATTATAATAACATAATTAAAAACATTGGGTTGCCTCCCAACAAGCGTTGTCTTTAACGTCTTTTAGCCGGACGCAGTTAACCTTTTCGAGTGTCCATTGGATCCTTCTGCGAACTGCTTGCAATCCGCAGAGTTATTGTTGTAGGTCTCAATTTCCCTACGACCATTTGTTCAAACAAGAGCCTTACATATACAATTATCCCACAAGTAGGCTTGTATTTTATGCTTTCTATAATGTAGGAATCCGTGAACTTCTCTACATCTCTCAACTCTAGGGGGTACCCTTGATGGTATGGGCTTCCTAATTGGGAATCAGCCGTGATAGCTAGTGGTGTTTCTTCTGTAATAGGTGCAAGAAAAAGAATTTCCACGTAATCCAGAAGGTAAATAATCGATCTGCAATCTTTTCCTTATCTACACCAACTATTTCACCAGATTCCTCAATAGTTGGGTGTGGTTCAGGCTCCTCAATTTGCTGTTCGCTATTCAAAATCACCTCGATTGGTTACGGCCGCGCCACTCTCCTGTGTCTCGGAATCTTGCGCCGCTGCCTCGCCATCGGCGCCGCTGCCGCGAACTCTCTATCTCTCCTGATTCGGCATCCTTCAGGTCAATTGCCTGACATTGTGTTTCCTCATTGCCTACCCCAGGTGCAGATTGTTCTTCTTGTGTTTCGCTGTTGAATATGATCGCGAGCTCTGCTATTTGCGTTTCCAACTTCTTCATGGCTATTCTCGCTTCGTCATGAATCGATTTTGGTACCTCGTGAGACTGAGTATAGTTTCTCGTAATTCCTCCCTCTCTTCCTCTATGGTTGGAGCTCGATCATATTGACAGTATAAATCTATGTCTTAAGGATCCCTGAGATGAATCAAAACCAACAACGAATCACGACACACTTGTTTTTTTTTTGTTTTTTTTAAAGAAAATAAAATAAATAATTTAAAGAAACAAAAATAAAAACCAAATTAGAAATTAAAAATAGATAAATTTGATATTAAACTAATGCCTAATCCCCGGCAACGGCGCCAAAAACTTGATGCGCGGTAAGATGCACACACTTTAAACGCAAGTGCACGTTATCGTGACAAGTAGTATAGTCTTGATAAGACCGAATATCGTCCTCTAGGATTAGGGTTCAAGTACCAACTATCTATTTTTTGGTATCTATTTGGTAAATTGCTATTTCGAATTGTTGTTTATAACTACGAATTATAAAAGCTATTTAAATATAAAGGTTTACTTCAGTGGTGATGAGAATAGGGCTTCCACGTCTCCTCACTATCCGCTTATGCTACTTATTAATGCAATAACTTATGGTCTTCTTCTTTTGGAGAAAGCAGGTTCACTAAATCGTTTTATACTCCGTTAGTTATATAAACACTCAACCTCAAAGATTGCACCTTACCTACCTTTCGGTGATAAGGATAACTCTATAGGAGGATTAAGAACAAGAACCTAGTTAACCGTCACGCACAATGCGCAAAATTAGGGTTTTTAAGCCTCTCATTAACGCTACATAAATAATTGAGGTATTTTCATCTCCAATCCAAGAATGTCTACCCAACTTACAGCATATTCACAATCCCCCCCTTTCGGAATCTGATTAGAAATCATATAGTGATAATTAGTTGTCAATTAATTACCAAGAATTCAACTCAATTATTGGATAGATCTCACAATAAGAAAAATAACCATAAGCATGCATTAATTTATAACATAAGTTTCTAGAGATTCAACATGGAAAGCCCTATAGAGGAATTAGTTCCTAGCCATTGACATGACAAGAACTAATCCCATGTTCATCATACAAAAACTGAAATAAAGAAAAGAAAAGAAAAGAAAATTACTTAAGAATGAGTCTCCAAGCCAAGCATCCAAGGGTTGTGTTGTGGAATATTTACAAGATATATTGGTGGAAGGATGGATGTAGAATGGTGAATGGTGGAATGGAGAATGAATAATTCTTCTAATGATGTAGAGTATTTATAGCCAAAGAATCCTTTTGGTGAAGGGTTAGGGATTTGTAGGAAAGGAAAAGTTATTAGAATCCTTTTAGGTAAGGGTTTTAAGGTAGGAAAAGTTATCCCTTTAGGTAGGAAAAGTTATCCCTTTAGGTAGGAAAAGTAATCCCTTTAGGATTCTGAAAATATGTCAAATTCAGACTAAATAAATCGCGCGTGCGCGGCCGCCTAGACTGGCGCATGGCTACCAAATTCAGCAACTCTGGGACTTTCAGCACTTTGGCGCCGGCTGCTGCCAGCGCCGCGTTCGGTGACGTTTTAGTGATTCTGTTTTCGTCATTTTTCCGTCCGGATTCGCTTCGGATCTCTCTATAATTCCGGAACTTAGACTTCATTTCGCCCTTTGTGTGCAATTCCATCTCATTTATGCTCATTTCATCTCCTTTTCGTCATTTCTCCATTTCGACTTTGTGACACAAAAGAAAGGAAAACGACCCTAATACTATACTAAACATAAATAAAATGAGTAAAATACTAATTAAAAATGACTCAAAAAGTGTATATAAAATACACCGATCACTCGCCCAGAAACTCACCGGGATATCCAACCGGTCTAACCCTCTTACGCTGGTCTCTGCGTTGGCCCTCTACCCCCCTGTACACATGCCTGTACCGGCCGAATAAACCCATGCTGACAAGTCTGCATCACTACTAGCCTAGTCGCACAATAGCTGGCCCCTCACGGCCCCGTAGTCTTCCTCGATCGGTGAGTGAAGGATCAGTCTTTGGGGCCTCAAAACCGGCAGGAAGAACTTCGACTGCGGTATAATATCCGGTATAGACTGGGCATGAGCCCTAGTAACTCTCTGAGTCTGACTAGTAGCTCCCGCTCCAAAGTACTATCAATGAAGTACATCATTAAGGAGTACGATTCACTCACTTTATAACAAGGAATCATGCTAGAAGAAGAAAGGATAGTTCACATACCTTATTGGCCACTAACCAACTCTACAATTTAGGATATGTCTCAATGTACTTCAACCTATAACAACAATAACACGTATATCAACACGTTCTTACTAAAGTAGGTTAACACCAAGTAAAGGTTCTCCTTTTCTATGGAAATTTAGGCAGCATTTCCCCCGTTTATACGTACTTTTCCACCTTTTCCAAAGCACAAATTCAACAACAATCAAGCCTCATTTAAGGCACAATCAAAACAGCAACCAAAGGGGATTACACGCCTACTTGACGTGTAAAATTCGGCCCCTTAATATATACAAAACAGTCCATAAAAATAGTCCACAATTCCATCAACAATAAGGGTAAAATGTGAAGCCTCTTAACACTCTTTTACACCTTTATTCCTTAGGACTTTCATTAGCAATTTTACCACATTAATCATGCATGTTGACAACTGAGTTTCAAGCATGTACACGCCACAAAACAGTCCATAAAAACTGCACAACAATATCCAACAGTTTTATAGATTCCACGACCAAGAACTACAATCCGATAACTCTTTCTTTAACCTTTTTTATTCCAATTCAAGTTCCAACACTTCTATATATGGTATAACAACTTATCTACAACAATATTACTCCATTTTAATCAACAAGAACACTCAGACGCCTATTTTCCACTACCACCCCAAGTGCAAAAGCTTAAAGATCACCCACCTTGCTTTTGTCGATGATTTTCTACTTATGTCAAAATGGACACTACTTCCGTCTGGATCCTCATGTATTGCCTTCGTAATTTCCAAAATTTCTCGGGCCTCAGTTCCAATGCACTCAAGTCCAGCTTGTACACGACTGGTATTACAGACCACGACCTTGCTGATATTAAGCAGATTACTAGCTTCGACACTGGCGCTATGCCTTTCCGCTACCTCGGCATTCCCCTTGCCGCAGAAAGGATGAGACTGGTTCACTATGACCCTTTTGTGAACAAAATTACAGGGTACACTGACTCATGGATGAGCACTACTTTATCTTATGCGGGCAGGCTTGAACTTATCAAGTTTGTCCTCCAAGGTGTGGAATGTTTCTGGTTATCAATGTTGCCAGTGCCTGTTGTGGTTTGTATAAAAGTCTACGAGCTATGTAGGACCTTCCTGTGGTGTTCAAACCACCCTCTTGTTGCATGGAAGGAGTGTACCAGGTCGAAAGCCGAGAGAGGCCTCAGAATCAGGGATCTCAAGGCCTGGAACCTTTCCTTGCTCGCCAAGTGCCTTTGGAATATCCATCGAAAGAAGGACACACTTTGGATTAAATGGATCAATAACAAGTATCTCAACAACAACAACAATATTTGAACCTGTGTTGCTAAGAACGACCACTCACCTTTGATCAAGCGGCTTCTGTTTATCCGTGACTTCATCCTTGAACGTGAAGAGTCACACGATCAGGCGGCTATTAACATGGAGGCATGGTATAATAGTTATCACAGTCCCTATTATTACTTCAGGACACATGGGAAGCAGATGATTTGGGCGAAGGATGTTTGGAGTTCTTGTATCACTCCAAAACAGTCCTTCATTCTATGGCTTTGTGCGAGGAAAAGATTACGGACGAAGGATAGAATCACTTATATGGACATTGACAGAACGTGCTCCCTTGTGGATGTTCTGACGAGTCAATAGCTCACCTATTCTTTATCTACACGATCAATAGTTATCTCTGGTCACGGGTCAAGACATGGATTGGTATCAGGAGGTCTATGACTACCATCGATAGCGCTTTGAAATATATCAAGAAAGAGGGGCATGGCACTGGTTGGCAAACTAAAGCTAAGCGGGTTGGTCTGGCCACCACTGTCTACCACATTTGGACTGAGAGGAACAAGATTATCTTTGACGGGTCGAGACTCGATAGAGAAGCTACTCTCTTTAGGATCAAGACCAGTGTCTACAAAATTGTGTTAACATTATACCTCATTTTCCTAGATAGATTTGTATCTCTAGCCACAAACTAGGAAATGGATGACTGGTTGGACCTGTGGCCTCATCGAAGCGCCTTTTGCAAATCTCCAGACTACCCAACTTGTGGGATCAGCTGGAGTCTCCCGACCACCCGGAATGTGGGATTGGCGGGAGTATTTTATGCTTTGTACCTTATGACTTCCCGACATGTGGGCAAGCATGTAATAGTACGTGGTCTGGATAGTAGGTACTATGGCGATTACTCCCTGCGGAATAACGTGATGATGGTGGGTCTTTACCCATGTCCGAATAGGTAGTCTTCCCTTGACCATGGGTTTGTCCCATTTGGGTTTACCATGGCAAGGGTTTAAGGAGGCCCACGACTGCAACCTTTTGGTCTACATAAGGGAAATGTCATAGTATAGGACAATGCATCTCTTTTTTTTATTAGCTTGGGCACTCACGACTACCCGGCTTGTGGGCTAGCTTGAGCTTTTGTTACTGACGAGCATAAATCTTGTGTTGACTTGCCTAGCAGGGACGCACTAGATTTATATCGTATTTATGTCGTGGGCACGCCCACAAAACATGTACATTCAGATGATTATTAATACACATTTACCTTTTCATAAAAAAAAACATGCAATAGGTGAAGATAACAATAACAATAACCAACAAATTTCAAAGACCCGAAAATTACCTATTCTCGCCCCAACCACCAAAATTGGTCCAAACACTTTTTATTCTTCATTATTTTAGGCACAAGTTCATCTATACATTATAACAATAAGTAATATCCAATTACTTCAAGAAAAGGAGGAATTTTTACCTTAAAAGTACCCCAAATCCGCCAAAACAGTCCACTAGTTTTTTGTCCACAGTTTTCGTTTTGCTCCACTTCTTCAAGTTCCAATCACTTCCATGTATCCACTACAACCTTATAACCAACTTCCCTTCACGTTTTACCTCCAAAAAGTATATGAACAAGCTAGGGTTTCCATCACCATTTTCGGCCAACCCAAGGTTTTTAGTTCTAGGAGAGTTAACTTGGCTTAGCACTTGGTTTAAGGGCTTAATCTTGGAGAAAGAAACTAATAAACACTTGTTGTTCTTTGGCTAGGGAGTCTCAAAAATTTTGAGCTAAAGGGAGAGAGATGAGAGCTTATTTGGATGAAAGTGATAATGATCCAAGTCTTCCAAGACTTGGATATATACAAGTGTGTGGACAAGTGGAGTGGGACCCATGTGGACCACATGTCCACTTGTCCCCTTGTCTCTAAAATATCTATAAATGTATCATCTTGCAAGACAAGTGGAAGGGTGACATGTGTCACCCTCATATTGGTCCAAAATATTATAATTTTTGAACCCCCTACCCCCCAAATTGTGAAATTTTTGGCGGACATCATATTATCAATTCCAATACTTCATAATAAATCCAATTAGAAGTATTAAACTCCAAGTTAATTATTTTTCCGTCGTCACATTATTCCGAAATTTTTCCGGAGGAAAATGTAAATATTATTTCCATTCAACCTTCAAATCATGATTCCTGAATCACGTTCTCAATTAGTAGCCCTGGTATTACGGGGTGTAACACCATTTCTGTGTGGAAGTAGATCAGATTATGATGGATTTTGTTGTTGGGTAGCCCAATACTTTGGGCAAGTTTGATGCTGTTTGAGTCATTGTTGATAGGTTGATCAAGTCCGCGTATTTCATTTTGGTCCAGATGACTTACAATTCTTAAAAATTGGCAGAACTTTATATTCGTTAAATTATTTGTCTACATGGGATACCTATTTCTATCATTTCAGACTGAGGTACTCAATTTACTTCTCACATCTAGCGGACTTTGAAAAAAGAGTTGGATACTACTGATTACACACACTCCGACCGGCCGCGATCGTGCCCTACCCGGCACCCTGCTCGTATACATCGAGAATAGCGGAACATACACAACATAAACACGTGTAAAATAAAAACGCCACAAAGGCTAGCCGATCGCATCGCTTTCTATAATATAACATAATCAAAGTACAACTCGGTTCTACACCCAACCCCATATGTGAATACGCACTTAGGAATAACAATCGAACAATCGTATGGCGGGGCCCCGCCATACCCCTGAATATACATGAATCTACTACCTCAGGGAAACCGTACCAAGAGATAAGCCTCCGGAGCAAATGGAGCTTTCTCTCAAAAACTGGACCGAGATCCTAAGAGCAAGGATCACCAACCTGGGTACCTAAAACCTGCGGCATTTAACGCAGCCCGGCGGGGTCAAGATAACAAAATTTAATATGGAATGTAAATAACGATAAGAAATGATCATAAGCGTAAAAGAATGACAAGGACAAGTATAAAAGTACATACGGATCCTGCCGTGTCATTACCACTTATGAACTTAATTTCACATCAATATCTTTTCCCATTTTCAATAAAGGTTATAGCCACATTCTTACGCACATGATTAGGAAAAATCATTAAGTTCATTTCTATATAACCTACTTATCTTTCATAAGTATAATTCGGCCCTTAAAGGAGGGCACATTTACTACCCGGCCCAATCTGGGACGCGATCAAGTCACACTAATATCAAGCGTGTCCGTGGAATCCCCCATCACTGCCGACAGCTACAAGTGTAAAATATAATCATGTGTCGCGCCCGTGGCATCCCACCTCACTGTCGGCGTACACATTCACAACACATATATATATCTCCCGCGTGGAATCCTACATCACCGCCGATACCCAGATATAATAATACACCAATAGGCATACATGAACACCAAGTCCCACCGGTGGTATAGCGTCTTGGGGGTCTACCCCTCACTTATACTCTTACCCTGGAGAAGTTGGTAAAGCAGGTGGTATAGCATCTTGGGGGTCTACCCCTCACTTATACTCTTACCCTGGAGAAGTTGGTAAAACAGGTGGTATAACATCTTGGGGGTCTACCCCTCACTTATACTCTTACCCTGGAGAAGGTGGTATAACGTCTTGGGGCTTGCCCCTTATTTATACTCTCACCCTATCTCAACCGACCATTATACAAAGCAAGCAGGGGGTATAATGTCTTGGGGGTTTACCCCTCACTTATACTCTTACCCTGGAGAAGGTGGTATAACGTCTTAGGGCTTGCCCGTCATTTATACTCTTACCCTATCTCAACCGACCATTATACAAAACAGAAGCACTACCATGTCTTCTAAAAAAAAATCCGGGAATTTAACCCAAGTACTACAATTAACGGAAGCATACCCGTGGGATCCCACATCACTGTCGGTATGTCCAAGTACTTACAACAAGGCAGCCGGCCCTCCAACCGAGAGACGCGGCAACGTAATAAAACATAATACTTGCACTCAAAGGCTATCACCAGCACACATAGGCTAATTCTCAATTAACAAGCCAAAGTACTTATCAAGGCACACTTAGACTAATTCTCAATTAATCAAGCCAAAGTACTAATCAAGGCATTACATAGAATAATTCTCATTTAACAAGCCAAAGTACTTATCAAGGCATACTTAGACTAATTCTCAATTAATCAAGCCAAAGTACTAATCAAGTCATCACATAGAATAATTCTCAATTAACAAGCCAAAGTACTTATCAAGGCATACTTAGACTAATTCTCAATTAATCAAGCCAAAGTACTAATCAAGGCATCACATAGAATAATTCTCAATTAACAAGCCAAAGTACTTATCAAGGCATACTTAGACTAATTCTCAATTAATCAAGCCAAAGTACTAATCAAGGCATCACATAGAATAATTCTCAATTAACAAGCCAAAGTACTTATCAAGGCATACTTAGACTAATTCTCAATTAATCAAGCCAAAGTACTAATCAAGGCATCACATAGAATAATTCTCAATTAACAAGCCAAAGTACTTATCAAGGCATACTTAGACTAATTCTCAATTAATCAAGCCAAAGTACTAATCAAGGCATCACATAGAATAATTCTCAATTAACAAGCCAAAGTACTTATCAAGGCATACTTAGACTAATTCTCAATTAATCAAGCCAAAGTACTAATCAAGGCATCACATAGAATAATTCTCAATTAACAAGCCAAAGTACTACGTACGTACATTCTTTTCAAAAGACTCCTTTCCAAATAAAACTTCCCCGATACTAACAACCGTAGTATCAAGTCCTATTCACCTTTCAAGACAAGTCACGATACCTTTTTAGAACTACAATTACCGGCTTCTAAATCAAGTGACTTCTTTATTAAAAACCTTAAGCAATTGGTACCTTTAAAACAATTTGCCCTTCCTTAATACAAGTTATTTCTTTGATTACTTCATTAGAGAAAACCATTCTCTTAACCTTCCATAAAGCCGTTATAACCAACTTCCCATAAAGCCATTATAACCCTTTATGGTTTAGACCAACACGTTCCTTTTATAACCAAGAGACTTCTACTTTTTGAAACCAAGTATTATATACTTTCAACTCAATTCTCATAACTTTCAAAAATACAATTAGTCTCTTAACCTTTAGAAAACAAGTGACTCCTTTTATTATAAAACCTTAGGCAATTGATGCCTTAAAAACAAGTTGCCTCTTCACTAAAATCAAGTCATTTATCTTTCCATAAAGCAAATATAACTAACTTCCCATAAAGCCGTTATATTCACTTCATACCTTAGCCAAAAACAATTTCCTATCCAAGGGACTTATACGTTTAAAACGGAACAAGTATCACATACTTTAAAACTCTTCAAGTCCCTTAACTTAAATAAAACTTAAAACATCCTTTATACTTTCAAAGAAGTGAGTAAATCTCCCAACTCACCCGACTTGGCTATTCACACTACTAGTAAAGGATATCAAGGTGTTGTACGTCTACCGTACTACATACGTGCAACTAGTCATGCTCAAAGATAGGAAAAGTTCTACATAGAGTAGATCACACAACTACCTCTTAACTTCTAAGAGTAACAGGAAACATGAAATGATACCACATGTATATTCCATACATAGTATCATGCCAAAGGAAGGAAGAGGTTCACATACCTCGCGACGATTGTCGACAAGTAGCAAAATGCTCCAAAGTACTTCAACCTTGAGCTATTCCATTCTTCAAGTAGGACACGCTATACTTAGTACTTCAACCTATCATGGTCACAATACGTCCATTAACCTCTTACTTCAAACGTAGAATATTCTAAGTGCTAAGTCGCCAAATTCTACTAAACTCTGGACAACACTTCCTTTGTTTTTACTTACTTTGCCACCTTTTCAAGCCGAATACAATAACCAAACAGCCCCAATTGGCTCACAATTTCTATAAGGTACTCCAATACAAATAAAAACTAAACAGCCCCAATTGGCTCACAATTTAGAAAGTAGTCCAATACAAATGAAAAACAAACTAAAAGTCCAAATTCGGCCACCTTGAGTTCAACCTTACCAATTCTTATCAAATTTCCATTTCAATCCAAATTGGTAGCATAACATGATATCAAGTCGTATTTGATTATAATAACCATAATCTTTAAGTAAGTAACATGCGACGATTTTAGTAACGACTAAATTGTAATCCAACTTAACATGGCTTACATACATTTCGAATTTCCCAAGGCTACAATCAATCCATAATCCTTATAAACTTCAACACATATACTACATACTAGCAACATGTAAAGCTAACAACATAATAAATAATCTTGTAACACTTTCAAAGAACAAGATTATACCTCGACGATTCTTAATCCAAATTCCAATCCAAAGTCGCTCCTTAGTAGTTTAGAACCTCTCCAAGACACTTCAATCCGCTTGTTGATATCCTTAGAACAACACCAATAATTATCCTTCAAATCCCCAAACAAAACCTAGAAAGACCATTAGGTTTTCACTTTGCGACTAACCCGAAAACTCTCTTTTTCCAAGATTTTTCTATAGAGATGTGTTTACAATACACCTAAGAACCTTGGTTTAAAGTGTGGAATCAAATGGACAAGAAACGAATTTTTTTTTCCTTCTTGAAGGACATGAACCCGTGAGCCTCCTCTTGAGCTCTACAATTTTTTTTCATGAATTTTCTAAGTGTTGGGCACACTTTTGCTACTAGAAGTGTAATATAGCACATTGGAGGGTTAAGATGCAAACAATTGGGTGGTTTGGATGAGTTCTTAGTAAATAGCAAGACTATGTGGGTCCTTGACCAAGTCAACATTCTCAAGCTCATTAATTGGAAGACTTAGTCATCCTAAGGCTATGGTCGATCCACTATCGCGCCATGCCTAATTTCGTCCAAGGCATTCTAAGGGGGGGGGGTGACACGTGTCGCCCTCCCATTCGTCACAACAAAACGTTTTCCGACAATTTCATAATTCCGATAATTTTTTTTTTTTTTACAAGTCTCAAATCTTAACACTTGTGAGTTCTTACGTACGTTCTTACACCATGTCCTGTAAATACGGGGTGTAACATTCTTCCCCTCTTAGAAACATTCGTCCCCGAATGTTCTTTCGGAGTCAATCTTTATAATAAGCGACATAGTTTCCTTTCACAACCCCGACATACCAACAATGCCACACATGGCCCTAATACCTCGCACACGCATATCTGTCCACTATAAGCCCAAACGAGGTTACCTTTTCGTACTTCTAACTCATACTAGCATACATAACTCCCATACCGACTCTGGCCTCAAATCTTTGGAGTCACTCTATAATACAATACGACCATTTCCGGCTTTCACGACCTGGTTCCGGTGGAACGCGTCCACGAACCCGTAAAACAATTAACTAGACTTGGGCCTTGCGCCCTTGTGACCCCGTCACGTAGCGGAACTACTACCACTGATCCCACTCCATTCCAGGCCATGGGGAGACCTGCAGAATGTGTCCTCAACCCGTCTCGGGCCGCACTTAACTCTTATCCTTGGTCTGACTTAAAATCTTATTGCCAGAGAAAACCTTATATACCTAAGGTCTCGGCAGTAATCAATATTCTTAGGCTCGCAATTTCCATGCCCCAAGCCTACCTTACCAATCCCCCAATAACGGGTATAAAAACTTCTCATAAAACCATAACCATGTTGTCTCGATCACAACAACCATTACATACTCTATACAGGCCTCATCCGTATAATTCTCGTAAGCTTACTACACAGCTTAATCTATTAACATGACATCCCGTTAGGTTCCTTAATATGGCTTCTTAAGGGTTCACTACCCTATCAGACAGCTCATCCTTTCCCAATTATCTCGAAATAAGACACAAAACCTTGGCGAAAATTCAATAACTATTCCATACCTTCCCGGTATCTAGTTAGTCTTTACCAATTCCTGGTAATCAAAAATCATTCTAGGCAACACGCGTCTGACCCTCATACATAACTCCGTATAGATGTATGTCACAATACCAACTATACTATAATCATTACCAACCTGGATACGCAATCCACATAGTCCTTCCCGGTCATCACGCTTTCTCGTGGCTGCAATCACATAACTCGTTAGGAGGACGACCCTAACAACACGCCTCTATCGCACGATCTCGAGTGAGAAGAATGGAAACCAATCCTAAATGTCCTGCAGCCTCCCGATTATAGATGTGGTGCACAACACACCGATAATCAAGACTTACTAGACACTGGCCTCAGACACTTTCCGAGGACTAACTGCTTTGATACCACTTTTGTCACGACCCGACCCCGGGCCGAGACTGGTGCCCTACCTGGGCACCCCGTTCAGGTATACATCAGAGAATAGCAGCGGAACATACACAACATAAACACATGTGTAAAATAAAAACGTCACAGGCTAGCCGATCAGACCGCCTTCTATAATATAACATAATCAAAAGTACAACTCAGTTCTTACAGCCCAACCCCATATGTGAATACAGACCTCTAGGAATAACAACTGAACAACTGTGGCGGGACAGGGCCCCGCCATACCCCTGAATATACATGAATCTACTACCTCAGGGAAACCGTACCAAGAGATAAGCCTCCGGAGCAAATGGAGCTTTCTCTCAAAAACTGGACCGAGATCCTAAGAGCAAGGATCACCAACCTGGGTACCTAAAACCTGCGGGCATTTAACGCAGCCGAAGGTCGATAACAAAAATTTAATATGGAATGAAATAACGTGACAAGAAATGGATCATAACTGTACAAAAGAATGACAAGGACAAGTATAAAAGTACATACGGATCTGCCGTGTCATTACCACTTATGAACTTAATTTCACATCAATATCTTTTCCCATTTTCAATAAAGGTTATAGCCACATTCTTACGCATACGATTAGGAAAATCATTAAGTTCATTTCTATATAACCTACTTATCTTTCATAAGTATAATTCGGCCCTTAAAGGAGGGCACATTTACTACCCGGCCCAATCTGGGACGCGATCAAGTCACACTAATATCAAGCGTGTCCGTGGAATCCCCCATCACTGCCGATACAAGTGTAAAATATAATCACGTGTCGCGCGTGGCATCCCACCTCACCGTCGGCGCATACATTCACAACACATATATATATCTCCCGCGTGGAATCCCACATCACTGTCGACAGTCCAGGATATAATAATACACCAATAGGCATACATGAACACCAAGTCCCACCGGTGGTATAGCGTCTTTGGGGTCTACCCCTCACTTATACTCTTACCCTGGAGAAGTTGGTAAAGCAGGTGGTATAGCATCTTGGGGGTCTACCCCTCACTTATACTCTTACCCTGGAGAAGTTGGTAAAACAGGTGGTATAGCATCTTGGGGGTCTACCCCTCACTTATACTCTTACCCTGGAGAAGGTGGTATAACGTCTTGGGGCTTGCCCCTCATTTATACTCTCACCCTATCTCAACCGACCATTATACAAAGCAAGCAGGGGGTATAATGTCTTGGGGGTTTACCCCTCACTTATACTCTTACCCTGGAGAAGGTGGTATAACGTCTTAGGGCTTGCCCGTCATTTATACTCTTACCCTATCTCAACCGACCATTATACAAAACAGAAGCACTACCATGTCTTCTATAAAAAAATCCGGGAATTTAACCCAAGTACTACAATTAACGGAAGCATACCCGTGGGATCCCACATCACTGTCGGTATGTCCAAGTACTTACAACAAGGCAATGACCTCCAACCGAGAGACGCGGCAACGTAATAAAACATAATACTTGCACTCAAAGGCTATCACCAGCACACATAGGCTAATTCTCAATTAACAAGCCAAAGTACTTATCAAGGCACACTTAGACTAATTCTCAATTAATCAAGCCAAAGTACTAATCAAGGCATTACATAGAATAATTCTCATTTAACAAGCCAAAGTACTTATCAAGGCATACTTAGACTAATTCTCAATTAATCAAGCCAAAGTACTAATCAAGGCATCACATAGAATAATTCTCAATTAACAAGCCAAAGTACTTATCAAGGCATACTTAGACTAATTCTCAATTAATCAAGCCAAAGTACTAATCAAGGCATCACATAGAATAATTCTCAATTAACAAGCCAAAGTAATTATCAAGGCATACTTAGACTAATTCTCAATTAATCAAGCCAAAGTACTAATCAAGGCATCACATAGAATAATTCTCAATTAACAAGCCAAAGTACTTATCAAGGCATACTTAGACTAATTCTCAATTAATCAAGCCAAAGTACTAATCAAGGCATCACATAGAATAATTCTCAATTAACAAGCCAAAGTACTTATCAAGGCATACTTAGACTAATTCTCAATTAATCAAGCCAAAGTACTAATCAAGGCATCACATAGAATAATTCTCAATTAACAAGCCAAAGTACTTATCAAGGCATACTTAGACTAATTCTCAATTAATCAAGCCAAAGTACTAATCAAGGCATCACATAGAATAATTCTCAATTAACAAGCCAAAGTACTACGTACGTACATTCTTTTCAAAAGACTCCTTTCCAAATAAAACTTCCCCGATACTAACAACCGTAGTATCAAGTCCTATTCACCTTTCAAGACAAGTCACGATACCTTTTTAGAACTACAATTACCGGCTTCTAAATCAAGTGACTTCTTTATTAAAAACCTTAAGCAATTGGTACCTTTAAAACAATTTGCCCTTCCTTAATACAAGTTATTTCTTTGATTACTTCATTAGAGAAAACCATTCTCTTAACCTTCCATAAAGCCGTTATAACCAACTTCCCATAAAGCCGTTATAACCCTTTATGGTTTAGACCAACACGTTCCTTTTATAACCAAGACACTTCTACTTTTTGAAACCAAGTATTATATACTTTCAACTCAATTCTCATAACTTTCAAAAATACAATTAGTCTCTTAACCTTTAGAAAACAAGTGACTCCTTTTATTATAAAACCTTAGGCAATTGATGCCTTAAAAACAAGTTGCCTCTTCACTAAAATCAAGTCATTTATCTTTCCATAAAGCAAATATAACTAACTTCCCATAAAGCCGTTATATTCACTTCATACCTTAGCCAAAAACAATTTCCTATCCAAGGGACTTATACGTTTAAAACGGAACAAGTATCACATACTTTAAAACTCTTCAAGTCCCTTAACTTAAATAAAACTTAAAACATCCTTTATACTTTCAAAGAAGTGAGTAAATCTCCCAACTCACCCGACTTGGCTATTCACACTACTAGTAAAGGATATCAAGGTGTTGTACGTCTACCGTACTACATACGTGCAACTAGTCATGCTCAAAGATAGGAAAAGTTCTACATAGAGTAGATCACACAACTACCTCTTAACTTCTAAGAGTAACAGGAAACATGAAATGATACCACAGGTATATTCCATACATAGAATCATGCCAAAGGAAGGAAGAGGTTCACATACCTCGCGACGATTGTCGACAAGTAGCAAAATGCTCCAAAGTACTTCAACCTTGAGCTATTCCATTCTTCAAGTAGGACACGCTATACTTAGTACTTCAACCTATCATGGTCACAATACGTCCATTAACCTCTTACTTCAAACGTAGAATATTCTAAGTGCTAAGTCGCCAAATTCTACGGAAACTCGGACAACACTTCCTTTGTTTTTACTTACTTTGCCACCTTTTTCAAGGCCGAATACAATAACCAAACAGCCCCAATTGGCTCACAATTTCTATAAGGTACTCCAATACAAATAAAAACTAAACAGCCCCAATTGGCTCACAATTTAGAAAGTAGTCCAATACAAATGAAAAACAAACTAAAAGTCCAAATTCGGCCACCTTGAGTTCAACCTTACCAATTCTTATCAAATTTCCATTTCAATCCAAATTGGTAGCATAACATGATATCAAGTCGTATTTGATTATAATAACCATAATCTTTAAGTAAGTAACATGCGACGATTTTAGTAACGACTAAATTGTAATCCAACTTAACATGGCTTACATACATTTCGAATTTCCCAAGGCTACAATCAATCCATAATCCTTATAAACTTCAACACATATACTACATACTAGCAACATGTAAAGCTAACAACATAATAAATAATCTTGTAACACTTTCAAAGAACAAGATTATACCTCGACGATTCTTAATCCAAATTCCAATCCGAAGTCGCTCCTTAGTAGTTTAGAACCTCTCCAAGACACTTCAATCCGCTTGTTGATACCCTTAGAACAACACCAACAATTATCCTTCAAATCCCCAAACAAAACCTAGAAAGACCATTAGGTTTTCACTTTGCGACTAACCCGAAAACTCTCTTTTTCCAAGATTTTTCTATAGAGATGTGTTTACAATACACCTAAGAACCTTGGTTTAAAGTGTGGAATCAAATGGACAAGAAACGAATTTTTTTCCTTCTTGAAGGACATGAACCCGTGAGCCTCCTCTTGAGCTCTTCAATTTTTTCATGAATTTTTCTAAGTGTTGGGCACACTTTTGCTACTAGAAGTGTAATATAGCACATTGGAGGGTTAAGATGCAAACAATTGGGTGGTTTGGATGAGTTCTTAGTAAATATCAAGACTATGTGGGTCCTTGACCAAGTCAACATTCTCAAGCTCATTAATTGGAAGACTTAGTCATCCTAAGGCTATGGTCAATGACCATTGTGGCCATGCCTAATTTCGTCCAAGGCATTCTAGGGGGGGGGTGACACGTGTCGCCCTCCCATTCGTCACAACAAAACGTTTTCCGACAATTTCATAATTCCGATAATTTTTTTTTTTACAAGTCTCAAATCTTAACACTTGTGAGTTCTTACGTACGTTCTTACACCATGTCCTGTAAATACGGGGTGTAACAATTTCACCCTTAGATGGACGGTCAGTCCGAGCGGACCATTCAGGTTTTGGAGGATATCTTACGAGCCTGTGTGATTGATTTTGGTGGTCATTGAGAGCAGTTCTTACCTTTGACAGAGTTTGTGTATAACAACAGTTATCACTCCATCATTGATATGGCGCTATTTGAGGATTTATATGGTAGGAGGTGTCGCTATCTGATTGGGAGGTTTGATGCATTCGAGGTGAGGCTATGGGGTACCGATCTGTTGAAGGATTCCTTAGAGAAGATAAAGGTGATTCAGGACAAGCTGCTGGCAGCTCAAAGTAAACAGAAGGAGTATGCGGACCGGAAGGTCCGTGATATAAAGTTTATGGTTAGTGATAGGGTTCTATTGAAGGTCTTACCTATGAAAGGCATAATGAGATTCGGCAAGAGAGGGAAGTTGAGTCCAAGGTATATTAGGCCTTTAGAAATTCTTTAGAGGGTTAGAGAGGCAGCATATGAGTTGGTTATGCCACCATATTTTTTAGGTGTCCATCTGATTTTCTATGTCGATTGGTATTACATCATCCAGTGGGAGTACGTATTACTTGATCATAATTTGGAGTTTGAATAATAGTCTGTGGCCATTTTGGAAAGGTAAGTGAGAAAGTTGAGGTCCAAAGAGATTTCTTCGGTGAAGGTGTAGTGCAAGCATCAGCATGTTGATGAGGCGACTTGGGAGATGGAGTCTGATTTGCAGAGCTGATACCCTCAGTTGTTTACTACTTCCGATACATTTTTCCTTTTCATTTCTCTTTATTCGAGGATAAATGTTTTTTAATTGGGACTTGATGTAATGACCCTCCTGGTCATTTTTAGCTAAAGACCCTTATTTGACTAAATTACTATTCTTGTAGACTCTATGTGGAATTTGTGATGCGCGGGGATAGGTGACATATATCTCGAGGCACCTTTATGTGAATTTTAGAAGAAAAACCTAAAATAGAGGTTTTAGAATTGATAAGTTTGACCCAAAGTTGACTTTTGAGTACATATGTTCGTTTCTGGGTTCCATCGCATCTGGTAGTTCCGAAGGGTCAATTATGACTTAGTCGAGTCACGGGTTCATTTCCAAAGGCATTCAAATATACTTTGTGACTTTATTTGTGTAATTATGAAATTTCGATATTTTGGGTGATTCCATAGAAAAGTATGTCTTAGCTCAATTGTATAAGAAATTTGAGGGTGCGAGCAAGTTTCTAGCACAATTTACCTTTGGGTAGCATATTTGATTTGTATCCGGGGGTCCTAGGAGCGTTTTGGATGTTTGGTGGAAGAATTGATGTAGTTTTCATGTTGCTGGCATTTGGTGCTCGCACCAACGATTGTCTGGCTGCTTCTGTGTCCGCCTCTGCAGAGGTTGGCTCGCAGATATGGGTCTTGTGCTTTGTTGAGGTTTCCGCTTTTGTGGTTGCTTTCTCATAGAGGTGATGGTGCCTCTACAGATTCCCTCTCACTCAAGCGCTAATCCGGGATGTTAAGTGACTCTACTTCAGCGGATCATTTTCCGCCAAAGCATGACCACCCCTGCGAAGTCAATTCTGCCGAAATGGAATCGTTGTTCAATCAGATTCTTAAATTCCCTAAAAAAGATCCCATTTCCCCAAAATCATTATTTTTTGTTCTTCATTGGAGGTATAATCTCACCCTTTTCAATTATGATTCATCTTTTTAATCTTCTAATCCTAGTATAGATTTTATTTGGGGAAGAAATATCTCACACTTTTTATGATAGAATAAGAGGATTAGAATCTTGAATTAAGGGTTGATTATTGATTATAGGTTTATGATATTATAATCTAGTGTTGATTAATGATAGATGATGATGTTTAATTTGATGTTAGAAATCCTTTCTAAATTGGGGAAAAGACCTATGGTTTGAAAATTGAAGCTTTTACTAAATCTTGCAATTGAGGATCCAATTGGGTTTAATTTTCAAATAAACCTTAGGATATGACTATTAAGTATGTTATTATGATATTTGGGTAATAGAGTTCAGATTTTGATACCATGGGTCCGGGTCAATTTTGGGTATATCTTGGATTATTGAAGGACTGAGTCCTTGTATGTGTGTTAGGTTAATTATTAACGTAGAATCTATATATTTTAGACTATTAGTACTACGAGGTTCTCTGAAAGGTTAATGTTTGCGTTGAGGGTGACAGTTTATGGCTCCGCTCGGCTTTGAGGTAGGCTATAATTTCTCTTTTGTAGACTTCGATAGAAGTACGTATTATTTATAAATGTTGAGGGGGTATTGAGTGTGTTTAGGGGTCCTACCTTAACGGTTGTGATGAATGCTTGGATGGGTATCAGTGTTAAACTGTAATGATGGGTGATTTGGAGAATCAACCTTAAGTTGATTCCGACTGCTGTTGTTTGGGCTTGTCGCCATTATGTGGACTTTTCGCCATTGTTGATATTGATGTGCTTATTCATCACAATGCTTTCGATGTGATATCCTGATTTACATGGATTATGTGTTAATAACTTTCTGAAAGAATGTGATACTCACCTCTTATACTTGATTGCATCTCCTACATCCTGATTATTTATCTTAATCATTTGCATTCATACACTCATGATTCTGATGATATTGAAATGAGAGTGGTATGAAAATAATGTGGGGGCAATGAGATCGGAAAGGTAAGTTATTATATAAGATGGTTGGAAACACTGAGATAATGGAACCGATTGATATTGATATTACAACCAAGAGCGGGATCCGTTGAGAAATTCGGGATGAGTATATGGACGACGCGAGTCTCCCGTGGTTGGCAGTCCATTTAATTTGAACGCATATATACTGGAATGAAAGGTATCTGGCATTTGCATTGCATTCATATCATTCACATATTATTACATTGATTACCTGTTGATTGGTAAAATGTTTTGAAATGATTAATGGAACTTGGATGACTTCTTGATAAATGATCTTGTTAATTGATCTTATTGTTACACCTCGTTATACCATGGCACGTAAGTGAGAACGTGACTAAGAATATAAGGTTTGAAAGTCGGAAAGAAACTGTAGGTACATTTTCGTTAAGGAAAAAGTTTGGTCACGACGAACGTGACGTCATAATTTCTTCACGAGGGGTCGGATTCGACCCAAATTTGGTATGCGGGCCTAGCATATGATTATGAAGGCTTGGAGCTAATAAAATAGGGCCCGCCAAAATTTCACAATTTCGCGGGGCCCACCGAAAAATAAGATGATTTCTCCAAGTCTTGAGATTTATTACTATTTTGTGAAGAATTATTAATTATGGACCTATAGGAGGGTGACACGTGTCACCCCCACATGTCTTGGAAGACTGACTCTCTCTAGATATTTTGAGGAGAAGTGGCTTGTGGGGCCCACTCCACTTGGCTATATCTATCCAAGTCTTGCAAAACTTGGATTCACTTTACACTTAGCCAAATATTGCTCTCATCTTTCTCTCCTTTGAGCTCAAGAATACCAAGAACACCTAGTGTGATTAAATTATTTTATCTCCAAGATTAAGATCCCTAACCAAGTGTTAAACCAAATTAACTCTCCAAGAACCTCCTAGTTTGTGTGTTGGCCGAAAATGGTGATGAAACCCTAGGGGTTTCCGTCGACTTTTTGAAAACAAAACGTAAAGAGAAGTTTCTCCTAAGGTTGTAGGGGATACATATATGTGATTGGATCTTGAAGAAGTGGAGCGAAACGAAAAGTGCGGACCAATAAAGACCGGACTATTTTGGGGCATTTTTGGGCACAAAATGAGGTAAAAGTCCTTCTTATTTTAAAGTAATTGGATATTACATATTTCTATAATGTATGGATGAGCTTGTGCTAAAAAGAATGAAGAATAAAAAGCGTTTGAACCATTTTTGGAGCTAAAACCGTGAATGGACAAGTTTGGATTATCGGGTTTCGTTGGTTATTGTCGTTATTAACGTCACCTATTACATGTTATAATGGAGTAATATTGTTGTTAATAAGTTGTTATAACTTATATGGAAGTTTTGGAATTCGAATTAGATTAAAAAGGATTAAGAAAAGGGTAGTTGGATTGTAGTTGTTGGCCGAGATTTGCCTAACACTGTGGGGTATCGTTATGCAGTTTTGATGGACTGTTTTGTGGGATAAAATTGCTGGAAAATCAGCCACCAACATGTATGTTTAATGTGGATAAATGGTTAATGGAAGTTCTAAAGAGTAAGGGTGTTAAAGGTTTCACATTGTACCCTTAATGTTGTTTATTTATGGACTATTATTGTGGACTGTTTTAATGTGATTGTGGGGCAGAATTTTACACGTCAAGTTAGGCGTGTAATCCCCTTAGGTTAACTGTTGGTTATGCCCTTAAATGTGGTTGTTGGTTGATGAATTCGGACCTTGGAAAAGGTGGAAAAGTACGTAGAAACAAAGGAAGTGCCGCCCAATTTTCCGTAGAATTAGAGGGCCATTATTTGGTATAAGTCTTACACTAGTAAGCTTGAAGTTGATAGAAGTGTTATTGTCATTTTAGGTTGAAGTACTTCGTATAGCATATTCTACTTGGCTTGAGGAATAGCCGATAAAGTTGAAGTACATTGGAGCGTATTGCTACTTATCGTGTTGGTTAGTCGTCACGAGGTATGTGAACTATCTTTCCTTCTTTTGACATGATTATTTGGAAAGCCTATGTGACTTGATTTCTTTAAAAGATTATGAGACTTTATTTTTCGACTTGATTTCTAGAGTTAAGAGATTTGATTTATTTTGAAAGTTATAGTACTTGATTTGATAAGTACAAAGTTTACTTGATTTTAAAGAGATATGAGTAACGTAATAGGAAAGAATGAGTCCTTGACATGAAAAGAGACTAAGTAATAATGCAAAAATGTAGATTTCAGTGCAGTCGCGGCGCAGTGTCGTGTGGCCGCGGCTCGCAACCGCAGGATCGCAGATGTTCCGACGCCGTGGCACCCTAGTGTAGGGACGTGGCGCTGCCTCTTCTAAAGGAGGGGGGGCGAGGTTAGTCAGGAGGCGGGGTGGTGCTTCAATGCCACAGTATCAACCCTAGTGAGTACAAGTGACTTGATGATTAAAAGAATAGGTTACTTGAAGTTAAACGTACACTTAACTTGATTTTAGAAAGTGGAAGTGTCTTGATACTACGGGTGTTAGAATCTTGGGGTCTTAAAAAGAAAAGAATGTACGGTGAATGTACATAATACTTTTGGGGTTTAACTCCCTAATATTACATGATATGTACGGTGAATGTACATAGTACTTTTGGGTTTAACACCCTTATATTGCACGATGTGATTCTTTGTATAAAGAATAGATGTACATAGTACTTTGGGTTCAACTCCCTTACATGACGTGATAATGTCTTGGTTGTATTAAAAGGAAAGATGTGGTAGTGTTTTAGTTTCTAAAATGAAAGATGTTATAACGGCTTTATGAGAAGTTGTTTATAACAGTTTGTGGAAAGTCAAGAGATAGTATAAAAGGTTATAAGGAAATCATGTGAGAATGTCCATGATTAAGTCCTTAATATAGTACATGAAATGAAAGTGCCTTGAGTTTTAAAGTGATAGTTCATTATGTGTGTATGGTACATGACTTGTTGGTACCTAGGTTTGTCTAAAACGAAGGTTCATTATATGTGTTTGGTACATGATGTTTTGGTACCTTGGCATAGCTAAATGAAAGATTTTATATGTGTCTGGTACATGATGTTTTGGTACATTGGCATAGTTAAATGGAAGATTTTATATGTGTTTGGTACATGATGTTTTGGTACCTTGGCATAGTTAAATGAAAGATTTTATATGTGGTTGGTACATGATGTTTTGGTACCTTGGCATAGCTAAATGAAAGATTTTATATGTGTTTGGTACATGATGTCTTGGTACCTTGGCATAGTTAAATGGAAGATTTTATATGTGTTTGGTACATGATGTTTTGGTACCTTGGTATAACTGAAATGAAAGTTTGTATATGTGATTAGTACATGAGATGTTGGTACCTTGTTTTATTTTTAAAAGGGAAAGTTCGCGGCCCTAAATTAATCATAAGCGTCCTATTTTAAAACAGAAAAGTTTACTCTTATTACTCTTATTGTTAAAAAGGCACAGTGTACTGGTAGTTGATTATTATACTTATTACATGCCGACAGTGATGTGGGAATTCCACGGGCATGCTTATCTGATGATAGTTATATATTATATTTATTATATGCTGACAGTTAGTGTTGTTATCGGTCCGGACCGGTCCGGGTATCGACATACCGGAACCGGTCCGTTAAGCTTATCGGATATATCCGGACCGGTCCGATAAGCCTATCGGTCCTATTGCCTGGACCGGGACCGGTCCGGTACCTTACCGGTCGGGTACCCGAGTCGGACCGATAATTTTTACTGGATCTTCTGGATACCGGTCCGGTTCCGGTCCGGACCATGAACCGACAGAACAAGTAAAATTCAAAAATGACAGAAATGCAGCAACATTAACAGGTAAAGTGGTATCCAATTTCAATTCCTTGAATCAAAAATTCAAAATTAACAGCAAATAAAACCAAACACAGTAGGCAAATGTTGCTGCCAGTCCAGTAAGCAAGAAACGTGCCAAAAGTTCAACCAAAACATTTGAGTTAAATCTAAAACATTAAACTTTACAAGGAAACAAGCCGAACAACCAAATGTCCAAAATATTAAAATCCAAAAACTACAAGTCCAAATCTATTTCCCCACAAGTCCTCAAGAGTCAAGACCACAAGTCCACAAGTTCACAACGCATGATTCAAAAGTTGAGTTAAATTTCATCCTACAGTCAAAATATTAAGAAAAGTTAGTATCACAAATTCACAATTCACAATTCACAACGTACAATATAAAATTAAAAGGATAATGCAAATGAATCAATCGGGCAAGAATATTACATTTGCAAAGTTATACTCTAAATGCTCGTCTTCTTCTTCTTCTTGAAGCTACATTCCAAATTTTAAAACATTAGAAAGAACACAACATATACATTCATAAAGTTAAAGGAAAAGAATAAATGAAGGAATACATACCATACTGCGCCCGTGACCTTTCTTGATTCCATATAACTCTTTAACCCAATCACCTCCACACACTAGCATTTCAACAGTTTCTACCTTCATTGATGCTCTCTTTGGGTCAATAATTCTTTTGCCCGCACTAAAAGTTGCTTCTGAAGCAACAGTTGTAACAGGAATAGAGAGAACATCCTTCGCCAACTTACTAAGAATGGGATATTTCGGTTCGTTAACCATCCACCATTGTAAGACATCAAACTTTTTCCCCTCCCCTCGAACTCTAAGTGGATCATCTTCAAGATAATAATCAAGATCAGACTTTGTTTTATCAACTACCTCGACACTGTCAAGGTACATCTCAAAACTTCTTTTTCCCAACCATGAACTTGAACTACTTCCCTTTTTTTTACTATTAACTTGCACACCATTTTCTTTCTTGTGTATTTTCTCATATTCCTTAAACAAAGACAATATGTTGTTTGATAACAACGCCTCATTTCTTATAGCACCATTAGGCCCATACATGTAAGGATAAACCCATGAAATAAAACACTATTTTATACCTAAAGAGTAAAGAGAGACAATGTTAATTCTCCAAGAAATGTTAACAGAGAATAAGCAGCGGACAAAGAATAATTGTCACAGTCACGCCACTGGTTACACTTACACCTTAAGTCCTTAAGGAGATTCAGAGAAAAAGCACCATTGTTTCATAACAGAGATTCAGAGATTCAGAGATCCATTGTTTCATACAGAGATTCAGAGATTCAGAGAACAAGCAGCAGACAGCAACAATGAGGCTGCTTCCTGCTGGTTACAGCATTGTTTCATAACAGAGATTCAGAGAACAAGCACCATTATTTCATAACAGAGATTCAGAGATTTAGAGATCCATTATTTCATACAGAGATTCAGAGACTCAGAGAATCAGAGAACAAGCGGCGAACTCGAGAGAATCGAGAAACAAGCGTGACAAAGAACAATGAGGTTCTTTGCTGTTGTTACAGATTGTTTCATAACAGATTCGAAGAACAAGCACCATTGTTTCATAACAGATTCGAGAGATCCATTGTTTCATACAGATTCGAGATTTGAGAGAACAAGCGGCTAGAGCGAAAACCGCGCAAGCAACGGCGGCTCACTAAGCGCGGCCGCCATCCGCTCGAATAGGAGAACGGCGCTCCTTTTGAATGTATTTACCCCTATGAACCTGATGCATACAAGTCTTTCTGTTTGTTGGAAGGCGTTGAAGTAGGATCGCTAGTGGGATAGTCCAGTGGTGGGCCTTTTTACAAAATAGAAATTGCCGAATCTGGAGAATATGAACTTCTCGCATTCTTCAGTAATTCCTTTTGGTGATCACCTTGTTCTCCATAGGTACAGTGTTTGAATCAATAGAGAACCTTTTCTTCTGTAAGGACAGAAAAAACAAATTCTTTAGATTATTTTCTTATTTGGAATAATGGAAAAAGTCGAAAGGACCTTGAATCAAAGAAAACCTGCAAAACAGAAGCCTAGGAGCCGAGCGGCAAGATGCTCTAAATGGCCATTCTATCGACACTTTTCTTTCGAAAGACCATAACGTAATTCATTTAGAGAATGCCAAGCCCTTGCTTCTTAGCGCATCCCTTTTCTTGCTCGTTAGCGCAACAATGAGGCTGATGTCTGCTGGTTACACAGTCCTTAACAGAGATTCAGAGAACAAGCACCATTGTTTCATAACAGAGATTCAGAGATCCATTGTTTCATACAGAGATTCAGAGATTCAAAGAACAAGCAGCAGACAGCAACAATGAAGCTGCTGCCTGCTGGTTACACAGTCCTTAACATAGATTCAGAGAGCAAGCATCATTGTTTCATAACAGAGATTCAGAGAACAAGCACTATTTTTTCATAACAGAGATTCAGAGATTCAGAGAACAATGATGCTGCCTGCTGGTTACACCATTGTTTCATATATCTTGAATAACTATTTTATGTAACAATTTTATATAGTGGTTACCTTAAAACAGGAAACAAATGAAAATCATAGAAATGGTTACCTTGGATCAAGAAAAGCCCCAATAGATAGCAAGATATCGCATTGCGACCAATATTTGTCGTATTTCAACTTCATTTCCATTGCCATTGTTTGCAAGTGAGGCTTGGAGTTCAATTGAATATTTTCATCCAATAGCACCTTTACCCTCCAAAGCTCGGACAAAAATAAATTTACGGTAGGATAAGAAGTACCACTAATAATATTCGTAATATCCGCGAACACTTCTAATAACTTGCAAATATCATTAACCATCTCCCAATCACTATCATTCGGCAAATAGTGGATAAACGATGCATTCTCCTCTGCATACCTTGGCCAAACTGTTTTATAGAAACAAGCAGTGGACAACATTAACCATGTCGAATTCCATCTTGTTTTAGTATCCAAAACTTGTAGCCTGCCCATAAGATCTAACTCCTTAACTATCTTTTCAAAATGTTTGCATCTTGCCTCAGAATTCAATAAATATTTTACACCCCCTCTTATTTTATCCACCACTGGTTTAATAACATCAAGGCCATCTTGAACCAACAAGTTCAAGATGTGTGCACAACATCGTACGTGAAATAATTGGCCATTTAATGGTAGCTGCCTCTTATTAGTAAAATCTGCCTTCAGACGTGCAATGCAGTTATCATTGGCAGATGCATTATCCACACTAATAGAGACAACTTTCTCCTTTATCGCCAATCATCCATAACCCTAATCAATTCCTAGCAAGTACCTCTCGTAACGAATGAGGTGGAGGTACATTCATGAAAGCCAACACTCTCTTATGAAGTTGCCATTTTGAGTCAATAAAATGAGAAGTTACGGTCATGTAACCTATCTTTTGTTCGCCGGACCACCACAAATCAGTAGTCAAACTAATCCTATTAACTTTAGACATTACTATTTTCATCTTTGTTTTCTCACCTTTATAGAAACTTTCACAGTCCGTCCTAACAGTATGTCGTGTTATCCTTTTGTACCATGTATAAATCTTCTTCAAAAACCGATTGAAGATAACACCTTCCATTATCATAAACGGAAATTCATGCCCTAAAACCATATGGGCAGCAAGCTCTCTAACCTTAGCGTGGTTATATTGCCAAGTAGCAACACTCGGACTAGTAGCATCACCAAATGTACCACTTATCTTTGTTTGTGTGGGTTCTTTTTCATTTGACATCTTTCTATTAAAACATTTTTCCAAATGTTTTTTCGCATTTGAAGTACTACCATATTTTGAATCAACTTTGAAAAGAGATCCACACCACTTGCATTTCCACTTTTTAGAGCCATCTGGGAGAGAGACAATAGACATTTCTTTGTGTATGGTTGATTTTTTTTCACGTACACGCTTCCCATATGCATTCTGCAATGGATCTTCCTCACCTCCAGTTGATTGGCAGACAGCATTTGATCCATCTGTTTGACTATCAGATATTAATTGAGCATTGTCAATTAAATTCAAATGCTCTCCAATTTCAATTCCCCTTACGATCTCCTCATCATCAATATCATCATGGTCATTCACTTCTATGTAAGAATCTTGTGAAGTCATAGGAGTCACTGAAGAATCTTGAAATGACATAAGTACATAACACAACACAATACACAAATACACAATAAGTTCAAGATTTATTACATAAATTTACAAGTTACAACATGTTATTTTAAAAATTACAGATTTATTACATAGATGATAGAACATATTTATTACTTCAAAAAATTACAGATTTATTACAACATATTATTTAAAAAATTACAGATTTATTACATAGAATCGTAAATTACAGATTTATATACATAGAACAGATTTATTACATTAAAGAATTACAGATTTATTACATAGAAGTATAAAACAGCCAACAGGACACCAAAAAATTTAAGTTTTAACAGAGAATCGTACTTTAATTTAACAATTTATGATATCGAATTACATAAAATTCAGAGAATAAAGTATTGAACATATAAAAAATAAATAACATGCTGCATGCATATATTATTATGTATGATTATTGATTATTGAAGTATGAATATGATAGCATGAAGATTGAAGACCATACAAGTCACTGAAAAGTGATGGCCAGGTGAAGTGATGAGTTGGGCGGTATTGGGCGTCGATCGGAGAAGAAGACGATCGGAAAAGACCACTCGAGACTCGGCGATCGGCGTAGCGATCGCGATTCGCGAAGATGGGAACAACAGTCAACAACTAGCAGATGGGAACGACAATGGCGATTCGCGACACTGTTCGCGAGAAGACCAGTCGATACTCAGGAGAGAATCGAGATAGAATAGGGGGTCTAAGAGGAGTCGAGCAGTCGCGACTCGCGAAGATGTGAAAGACAACTACCAGATGGGAACAACGACAGTGGCGAATCGGCAATTTGTGAGAGGGAAGGGAACAGTCGAACAGAGATGAGAGGCTGAGAGGGAACAGGAGCAGCCGATGGAATTTAGGGATTTAGAAATTAGGGTTATCTTAGGAAAATGTATTTATATAGGGTACCGAAACCGGTTCTCTTACCGGGTTACCGGACCGGATCTCTTACCGGTCCGGATAAATTTCAAATACTCATATCCGGACCGTTTATTTTTCGGTCCGGTTTCGGTCCGGATATTTCGGTCCGGTTTCGGTCCGGTTCTCGATTATATCCGAACCACTAACAGCCCTACTGACAGTGATGTTGTATTCCACGAGCATGCTTCTGTGATATTATATGCTGAGGGCAGGTGTCTCGGATTTTGACATGACTTTCATATTTGAAAGTAGTACGGTGTTACAGTAGTACAATGATACAAAGGTACCGTTGGCTCTGATTTTATATGACACGGTAGGATCTGGTATTTGATTTTCATACTTGCCTCTGTCATCCCTTTGTACAGTTATGATTTTATTTGATGTACTTTACTTCTGTTCCATACTTAGTACCTGTTGTACTGACCCCCTTCGGGGGGCTGCGTTCATGTCCGTAGGTCTAGGTACTCAGTTGTGGATCCGCGAGCTTAGGATCCTGGTTCAGCATTTTGAGATGACTCCAATGTTCCGGAGCTTGTCATTATGGCTAGGTATATTCAGGGGTACGGTGGGGCCTTGTCCCGTCATAGTTCTGATCTAAAATCTTAGAAGTGCAGTATTCGTATGTAAATTTGGATGGCGTGAGTTGTAATTACATTGTTGTACAGTTGTAGTCCCATTCGGGCGTAATATATTATGGCAGCCTTATCGGCTTTGCCTGTGTTTAAAGAAAAAAAAATGATGAGTGTTATTTATCATCCGCAGTTTACTTGTGTTATATGAATAGAAGGGTGCCCAAGTAGGGCACTAGTCGCGGGCCCGGGGTTCGGGGCGTGACAGAGTGGTATCAGAGGAGTTAGTCTTCGGAATGTCTACAGACCGTGTATAGTAGAGTCTTGTTTATCGGTGTGTTATGCACCACATCTATAAACATGAGGCTATAGTACATTTAGTATTCGTTTCCCTTTTTCTCACTCTAAGATCATGAGATAGAGCTGTGTTGTTAGGGTAGTCTCTCCCTAACGTATTATTGTGATTGCAGCTATGAGAAAGACAACAGTGGCCTAGAAAGGATTATATGGATTGCGTATCCAGGTTGGTAAATTATCGTATATATGGTATTATGATGATGTATATATGTACGAGCGTATTTATTTGGAGCCATGTGTGTTGTCTAAAGTAATTGCGAATTACCATGAGTTGGTTAAGCCTTAATAATTTCTTGGAAGGTGTGAAACAGTTTATTGAATCCACACCTAGGTGTTATACCCCGTAGTTCTGGCCATGCGTATGAGAGCGTACGAAAGGGATTAAGACTTAAAATTTTAGAAGGATAGGTTGACGGATTGTTTCGGACGGGTTTTTAGTCAACTTTGAGGCGGGTTATGACCCGTTACATTGAGAGTTCCTAGGTGTTTCAAAGGCCTAGTGCTTAGCTCGTTGAGTCTAGTATCCAACGCAACCAACCGTTCGTCGATAGGACATCGGAGTAGAAAGTTATGGGAGTTACAAGTTCAGTACGTACTCGGACAGAAAAGTATTTCGGTCAGGAGCCACAGGGCCGCGGCGCCGGATGCAGGGCCGCGGCGCCAAACGTTCTGAAAATTCGCTGGAGTTGCAGCGCCGCGGCGCCGGAAAGCAGGGCCGCGGCGCCGGAAGTTCTGAAGAGTCTCGGATGTTTCAGCGCCGCGGCGCCGGCTGCAGGGCCGCGGCGGGTTCTGCGAGACTGAGTGGAAAAATCTTAACTGTTTTGTTTTAAAAAAGGCCATGGGAGGGTGACAAGTGTCCCCCCCCCATCTGATTTTTGCATGCACTATTTATTGACCAAGTCTTCAAGACTTGGTCATTCTTCAAACTCTTCTCTCTCTCTAAATTAGAAGCTCTTCCTTCTCTCTAGAAAATCAAGAGGAAATCAAGGATTTAGAAAAATCTGAAAAGTGTGGCAAGAAGGAAACTTGTTGGCAAGCTTGTAGGAGTTATTGTGGTGGCGTTTGTGGAAAGGAGGCTAGCAAATTTGTTGGATTAATTTGGCTAAAGCTCTAAGGTAACAATTCTTTCTCTTGTTGCTAGTTTTTGGTGTTGCATGTGAAGAAGAAAGAACTTGTAGTTGAAAATATTACTCTTAGATAAATTGCATGTAAAAATATGCTTTTGATATGAAGGAATTGGATAAGAAGGTTATGTAAGCATGTTGTAGCCAAAATACTACCTTAAACTTGTTAAGTTATTAGTTATGCATTGTGGGGCAGAATTTTACACATCCAAGTTTACGTGTGTAATCCCCGTTGAATTGATTGGATTGTTGGGCCTTAAAAGTGGCGTTTGGATGTTGAATTCGGCCTTGAAAAAGGTGGCAAAGTATGTAGAAACAAAGGAAATCTTGTCGATTTTCCATAGAAT
This sequence comes from Przewalskia tangutica, assembly GCA_029844215.1. Taxonomy (NCBI): domain Eukaryota; kingdom Viridiplantae; phylum Streptophyta; class Magnoliopsida; order Solanales; family Solanaceae; genus Przewalskia; species Przewalskia tangutica. Next base: position 43,850,638 of record CM056724.1, on the reverse strand, counting down.
TTAGTGACTTTGAACTTGGAATATTCTACGTTGTAGCTTGAGGTTATTAAACGTATTATGGTCATTATAGGTTGACGTACTACGTGCGGTATTTTGGACTTAGCAAGTGGATTGACCGAAGAGGTATGTGGAACTTTCCTACCTCTTGAGCATGAATAATTGCATCTATGTAGTACGATAGACGTACAAAGGCTTTAGTATCCCTTACTTATTTTAATGATGTCTTAAGTTTTAAAGCTAAGGGACTTGGAGTGTTTTAAGTATATGATACTTGTTTCGTTTAAAAGTATAAGTCCCTTGGATATAGGGAGATGTGTTTGACTAGTGTATAATGGTAATATAACGACTTTATGGGAAGTTGGTTGTATTGGCTTTATGGAAGGTTAACAAAGAAAGGTTTACTCCAAGTAAAATAAGTACGGATAAATGATTTGAATTTGTGAAAGGCAAATTGTTTTTAAGGCATTAATTGCCTAAGGTTTTAAAAGATATGAAGTCACTTGATTTAGAAGCCTATTGTATTTTTAAAGGTAAACGTGACTTGTTTTGTAAAGTTGTCGTGACTGGATACTACGGTTATTAGTGTCTTGGGAGTTTTACATAAAAAGGAGTCATTTTCTAAAAAGGTTAGAGGTACGTGGTACTTGGGTTGAATTCCCGGATTTTCTCTTAAAATGACATGTTAGTGCCTTAAGTAAACTAAAATGAGAGGATATATTAATAATGATTAGTAAGAAGTTAGGGGATATTCTTAACTTGCTTACGTTATGATAAGCCGGTAGCGCTTATGTTATGTATGATAGCCGGTTGTGCTGAGTTATGTATTATTACTACTTATGCCATGGATTTGCTACCCATGATGCGAGTGCGGCGCTTGTACTCATGCGGGCCCACCGGGTCCATGCGGGTGAAATAGTCCCATGCGAGACGGATGACCTCATGCGGGTGAAATAGTCTCATGCGGGTGAAATAGTCCCAGGAGTAGGATTGCTTAATGATACTACGGGCGAGAGACCCTGTTTTGATCATGAGCCTCCTATTTTTATGCAGTAAGTTTATACTTGTTACTCTCATTGTTAGTAAGGCACAGTGCAATGTAATTTGATTTTCATCTATGACTCTATTTTATTTTAAACTTATGATATTATTGCAGTATTTTCCAGTTTTACATACTTGGTACATATTGTGTACTGACCCCCTTCCTCGGGGGTTGCGTTCATGCCGCAGGTAGGGGTAAGCAGGTGGTAGATCCTCATTCTTAGGATCTTGCTCAGGTGTCAGAAGCTCCATTTCTCCGGAGGCTCGACTTTTGGTACGGTTCTCCCTGGTGTTGTAGATGTTTTGTACATTCAGGGGTATGACGGGGCCCTGTCCCGTCATAGTGATTACACATTCTTAGATGTCTGTAGTCCTGTTTTAAATTGGGTCGTTAAGGATGTAACTGTTCAGTTTTGTTATATTTAGAGGTAGCCATTTTGGGTTAGCCTGCTTATTCTATATGGGTTCTTGTTGTGAATTTATTTTTCCGCTGGTTTTCTCTGTGTTGTATCACAAGGGTGCCCGGGGTAAGGCACCAGTCACGGGTCCGTGGTCGGGTCGTGACAAAAGTGGTATCAGAGCAGTTAATCCTCGGAAAGGGTCTACAGGCCGTATCTAGTAGAGTCTTGATTATCGGTGTGTTGTGCACCACATCTATAATCAGGAGGCTACCGGATATTTAGGATTGGTTTCCATTCTTTCACTCTAAGATCGTGCAATAGAGCTGTGTTATAGGTTGAACTTCCTCTGACATATTTTTATGCATCAGTTATGCCTCCACGCAAGGCAACCGCGGCCCAGAAGGGCAAAGCGGTGAGGAGCCGCTAGTAGGACACGAGGTTACGAGGCACGAGCCCGATCGTACATGAGATGATGTTTCGGACGGCGAGTTCCACGACGTCGCCACCCCAGCAGAGTTCGGGGCAGCAGCGGCTACTGAGACCGCGATACCTGAGCCTCGCCATTACGGCTGAGCGAGAGAGATGGGTTACAAGCGAGATGGCGATTATTAGCCAGGATCGTGGCTAGGCAGGAGGATAGACGGGAGGCAGCAGTTCCGGTTGTACCCGTAGTCCACCACAGAGCTGATAGCTTGAGACTGCGGGACTTTTTGAGTTGCAACCCACATGAGTTCTATGGGTCGAGACCTGAGGATGATGCTCGATGGTTTATCCGAAGCGATTCTGACGGATCATGAGTGATCGAGGCCTCGAGACAAGTCGGTATTATTGGGTTCACATCGGTGCGGGATCTGCGATTGGTAGTATGATTCATGGGAACTATCCCGGGGGGAGCATGCGCTTCCAGCTATTTGGGACGGTTCTCAGAGGCGTTCCTTAGCCATTTCTTGCCTCCGCAGATGAGGAGAGCTCGAGCTGATAGATTTCTAACATTGAGACAGAGTGGGCGGACGGTCCGGGAGTACAACGTAGAGTTTGACTCGTTGGCTCGGTATGTACCCGTTTTGGTAGCAGACATGGAGGACAGGGTGCACCGCTATGTCATAGGGCTCGATGATTACTTGGCAGAGAGTTGCACGGGAGTAGCTCTTCAGTCGGGCATGGACATTGCCGCGTGCGAGCATATGCACTAGGTGTGAGAGCGGTAAGCGGATTGATAGGTATCGAGAAGAGGCGGGCGGCGGTCCTCTGGTAGTTTTCGAGGTAGACAACCTCGGCCAGTGAGACCGGATTTGCACCTCGGTAGGTTGAGCGCTCCTCCACCATCTTCCGGACGTCTGAGGCATTGAGGCGGGGCAGGGTTCGAGGCTTGGGTTCCCATGGGACCGAATTCCGATCGAGATGAGGCCACCTATACCTCGGTGTGGCCGATGTGGCGATTGCAATTATGGGGGGTGTCGTGTTCCTCCAGGAGCTTGTTACTCTTATGGCCAGCAGGGCCATTTGAGGAGAGATTATCCGACCAGAGGCGGCGGGAATGTTATGGCTCAGCCGACAGGGTCAGCGGCTGGATCTTCGTTTTCGGTGGCAATGCGCCATGGAGGGCAGGGTGTTCACGGACCAGCAGGCCGCGGCAGGGTTCGTGGTAGGGGTCACAATTCCAGCGGTCGTCAGAACCGCATTTATGCTATGTCCAGCCGTCAGGACCAGGAGGCGTCACCAGATGTCTTCACAGGTACATTATTGGTTTCATGTTGTGTTTTATATGCTTTGATAGATCCAGGTTCTACCTTGTCCTATATATCTCCTCATATTGCTGGTAGAATAGGGATAGAGCCCGAGTCCATAAAACCTTTTGAGGTGGCTACGCCAGTAGGTGATTCGGTGGTAGCTGAGCGGGTATATAAGGCTTGCCCAGTGACTATATACGGTCGTCAGACTCTAGCCGATTTGATAGAGTTGGATATGACGGACTTTGATGTAATTATGGGTATGGATTGGCTGGCTTCTTGCTATGCCAATGTGGACTATAGAGAGGCGATGCGGTTCGGTTTCTGGTGGCCGGTTGCATCGAGTGGAAGGGAATCTGCGTCGTAGGGTAGGTTTATTTCTTACCTCAAGGCTAAGAAGATGGTGCGGAAGGGGTATATCTACCATATGGTTCGGGTATTCGAAATCGAGGTCGAGGTCGAGGACCTTGATCGATTCGGTCATTAGAGAGTTTCCAGACGTATTCCCAGATGAGCTTCCAGGTATCCCTCCTGAGAGGGAGATTGAGTTTTGCATTGATATGGCGCGGACACTCGGCCGAATATCTATTCGCCATACAGGATGGCTTTCTGAGTTGAAGGAATTGAAAGACCAGCTGAAAGATTTGCTGGAAAAAGGCTTTATCAGGCCAAGTGTTTCTCCCTGGGGAGCGCCAGTGCAATTTGTAAAGAAGAAGGATGGGACGCTGCGTATGTGTGTTGATTCTGAGCGGTGAATAAGGTAACTATCAAGAACAGATACCCCCTTCCCAGGATTGATGATTTGTTTGACCAGTTGCAGGGTGCAAGGTTTTTCTCTAAGATAGACCTGCGGTCTGGTTATCATCAGGTGCGTATTAGAGAGGCAGATATCCTAAAGACTGCATTCAGGACCCGGTATGGGCACTATGAGTTCAGGGTGATGTCTTTCGGGTTGACCAACGCCCCAACAGTATTCATGGATTTGATGAACCGGGTGTTCAAGCCATTCTTGGATATGTTCGTTATAGTATTCATTGATGATATCCTGGTTTATTCGCGCACAGAGCAGGAGCATGCAGATCATTTGAGGGCGGTATTGGGAGTCCTCCGGGACCGGCAGTTGTATGCCAAGTTCTCGAAATGCGAGTTTTGGTTGGCTTCAGTGTCTTTCTTAGGGCATGTTATCGGGGCCGATGGTATTCGGGTTGATCTGACAAAGATTGGCGATCAAGACTTGGCGGACCACTACACCGATGAAGGTGCGCAGCTTTCTGGGCCTTGCGAGTTATTATCGGAGATTTGTGGAGAAGTTTGCTTCCATCTCAGCACCTTTGACTAGGCTGACTCGTAGCGGTATGTTAGGTGGATGGATGCTTGTGAGGAGAGTTTCCAGTTACTGAAGGAGAAATTGACGACCGCCCCAGTTCTTACTCTTCCAGAGGGTTTAGACGGATATGTGGTTTATTGTGATGCGTCGGGTGTTGGGCTCGGGTGCGTGCTGATGCAGCACGGTAAAGTTATAGCTTACGCATCTCGACAGCTTAGGAAGCATGAGAAGAACTATCCCACACATGACTTAGAGTTGGCAGCAGTGATTCATGCCTTGAAGATCTGGAGACATTATTTATATGGAGTTCATGTGGATATTTACACAGACCACAAGAGCCTCCAGTATATCTTCAGCCAGAGGGAGCTGGATTTGCGGAAGAGACGGTGGTTGGAGCTGCTTAAGGATTACGATGTCGATATCCTATACCACCCAGGGAAGGCCAATGTAGTAGCAGACGCCCTTAGTCGCAGATCGATGGGTAGTCTGTCAGGTGTGCAGCCAGAGTAGAGGGACATGGTCCGCGAGTTACATCAGCTAGCGAGCCTTGGGGTTCATTTGGTTGGTTCTGATAGTAATGGAGTTCGGGTTCGAGAGGTTGTCGAGTCTTCCATCGTCGAGGAGGTGAAGAGGAGACAGTATGAGGATCCGATTATAGTATGGTATCGAGATGCAACTCTTCAGGAGGAGAAGAGTCTATTTAAGGAAGCACCTGATGGGGTGCTAAGATTTGAGGGCCGGTTGTGTGTTTAGATGTAGCGGGACTTCGTCGGTCACAGGGAGGCACACAGTGCTCGTTATTCTATTCATCCGGGGTCGACTAAGATGTACCATGACCTCAGATGTGTGTATTGGTGGGATGGCCTGAAGAGGGACGTGGCAGGTTTCGTTGCATATTGTCCTAATTGTCAGCAAGTCAAGGTTGAGCACCAGAAGCCCGGTGGGCTATTACAGGCTATTGATATTCCGATGTGGAAGTGGGAGGTAATCAATATGGACTTTATTACTGGGTTACCTCACACTCAGAGGAAGCATGATTCCATCTGGGTTATTGTCGACATGCTGACGAAATCAGCCCATTTTCTTCCAGTCAGGACGACTTTTTCGGTCGAGGATTATGCTAGACTGTATATCAGAGAGATTGTGAGACTGCACGGAGTGCCTATATCGATCATTTCGCATGCAGGAGCCAGATTCACGGCTAACTTACGGAGGTCTTTCCGAGAAGGGATTAGGACACGGTGAGTCTCGATTGCGTTTCATCCTCAGGCCGACGGACGGTAGCGCACTATCCGACAACGAGGATATGCTGCGAGCCTGTGTTATCTATTTCAGGGGTAGCTGGGAGGACCATTTACCTCTCGTGGAGTTTTCATATAACAACAGCTACCATTCTAGTATCCAGATGGCGCCTTATGAGGCCTTATACGAGAGGAAGTTCAGATCACCGATAGGCTGGTTTGAGGTGGAAGAAGTTCAGTTTGTCAGGCCAGACTTGATTCAGCAGGCAGTGGATAAGGTGAAGCTTATCCAGGAGCGGTTATTGTCAGCTCAGAGTCGACAGAAGTCGTATGCAGATCATCGGCGTCGACACTTAGAGTTTGAGGTAGATGATTGGGTCTTCCTGAAGGTGTCACCCATGAAGGGCGTGATGAGATTTGGAAAAAAAGGGAAACTTAGCCCAAGGTACATTGGGCCTTATCAGATTGTCCGTAGGGTAGGCAAGGTTGCCTATGAGTTGGACCTGCCGTCCGATCTGGAGGCAGTACATCCAGTTTTTCATGGGTCTATGTTGCGGAAATGTGTTGGAGATCCGTCTAGAGTGCACCCGATTAGTGATGTCCAGGTGACAGAGGGGTTATCATATGAGGAGAGTCCCATTGCGATACTCAATCTCCAGGTTAGGCGACTACGGAAAAAGGATGTGGCTTTCGTCAAGGTCTTATGGCGGAACGAGAACAAGGAGGAAATGACATGGGAAGAAGAGGAGGACATGATGAAGAAGTATCCTCACTTATTCCCTACACCTCCAGGTAACCCACTTTCCTAATTAATAGTTTTTAAATTTAGCAATTATGCTTAAGTAATGTTGTGGCTATGTGGAGCGTCTTTATTTGCAAAAGAATAATTAAGAGGGTCTATGTCGATATTGTGATTTTAGTAAGCCTAGGAGGAACATTCGGGACGAATGTTTCTAAGGGGGGAGAATTTTATACCCCATAGTTCTGGTCATGCGTATGAGAGCGTACGAAAGGGATTAAGACTTAAAATTTTAGAAGGATAGGTTGACGGATTGTTTCGGACGGGTTTTTAGTCAACTTTGAGGCGGGTTATGACCCGTTACATTGAGAGTTCCTAGGTGTTTCAAAGGCCTAGTGCGTAGTTCGTTGAGTCTAGTTTCCAACGCAACCAACCGTTCGTCGATAGGACATCGGAGTAGAAAGTTATGGGAGTTACAAGTTCAGTACGTACTCGGACAAGAAAAGTATTTCGGTCAGGAGCCACGAGTGGCGCGGATGCAGGGCGGCGTAAACGCTCTGAAAATTCATGAGTTGCGTGTGGCGCGCCGGATGTTCTGGAGAGTCTCGGATGTTTCAGCGCCGCGGCGCCGAGGCGGGTTCTGCGAGACTGAGTGGAAAAATCTGAACTGTTTTGTTTTAAAAAAGGAAATGGGAGGGTGACAAGTGTCCCCCCCCCCCTCATCTGATTTTTGCATACACTATTTATTGACCAAGTCTTCAAGACTTGGTCATTCTTCAAACTCTTCTCTCTCTCTAAATTAGAAGCTCTTCCTTCTCTCTAGAAAATCAAGAGGAAATCAAGGATTTAGAAAAATCTGAAAAGTGTGGCAAGAAGGAAACTTGTTGGCAAGCTTGTAGGAGTTATTGTGGTGGCGTTTGTGGAAAGGAGGCTAGCAAATTTGTTGGATTAATTTGGCCAAAGCTCTAAGGTAACAATTCTTTCTCTTGTTGCTAGTTTTTGGTGTTGCATGTGAAGAAGAAAGAACTTGTAGTTGAAAATATTACTCTTAGATAAACTGCATGTAAGAAATATGGTTTGGATATGAAGGAATTGGATAAGAAGGTTATGTAAGCATGTTGTAGCCAAAATACTACCTTAAACTTGTTAAGTTATTAGTTATGCATTGTGGGGCAGAATTTTACACATTCAAGTTTAGGTGTGTAATCCCCGTTGAATTGATTGGATTGTTGGGCCTTAAAAGTGGCGTTTGGATGTTGAATTCGGCCTTGAAAAAGGTGGCAAAGTATGTAGAAACAAAGGAAATGCTGCCCAATTTTCCATATAATTTAGTGACTTTGAACTTAGAATATTCTACGTTGTAGCTTGAGGTTATTAAACGTATTATGGTCATTATAGGTTGACGTACTACGTGCGGCATTTTGGACTTAGCAAGTGGATTGACCGAAGAGGTATGTGGAACTTTCCTACCTCTTGAGCATGAATAATTGCATCTATGTAGTACGGTAGACGTACAAAGGCTTTGGTATCCCTTACTTATTTTAATGATGTCTTAAGTTTTAAAGCTAAGGGACTTGGAGTGTTTTAAGTATATGATACTTGTTTCGTTTAAAAGTATAAGTCCCTTGGATATAGGGAGATGTGTTTGAATAGTGTATAATGGTAATATAACGACTTTATGGGAAGTTGGTTGTATTGGCTTTATGGAAGGTTAACAAAGAAAGGTTTACTCCAAGTAAAATAAGTACGGATAAATGATTTGAATTTGTTAAAGGCAAATTGTTTTTAAGGCATTAATTGCCTAAGGTTTTAAAAGATATGAAGTCACTTGATTTAGAAGTCTATTGTATTTTTAAAGGTAAACGTGACTTGTTTTGTAAAGTTGTCGTGACTGGATACTACGGTTATTAGTGTCTTGGGAGTTTTACATAAAAAGGAGTCATTTTCTAAAAAGGTTAGAGGTACGTGGTACTTGGGTTGAATTCCCGGATTTTCTCTTAAAATGACATGTTAGTGCCTTAAGTAAACTAAAATGAGAGGATATACTAATAATGATTAGTAAGAAGTTAGGGGATATTCTTAACTTGCTTACGTTATGATAAGCCGGTAGCGTTTATGTTATGTATGATAGACGGTTGTGCTGAGTTATGTATTATTACTATTATTACTACTTATGACATGGATTTGCTACCCATGATGTGAGTGTGGCGCTTGTACTCATGCGGGCCCACCGGGTCCATGCGGGTGAAATAGTCCCATGCGGGTGAAATAGTCTCATGCTAGGCGGATGACCTCATGCGGGTGAAATAGTCTCATGCGGGTGAAATAGTCCCAGGAGTAGGATTGCTTAATGATACTACGGGCGAGAGACCCTGTTTTGATCATGAGCCTCCTATTTTTATGCAGTAAGTTTATACTTGTTACTCTCATTGTTAGTAAGGCACAGTGCAATGTAATTTGATCTTCATCTATGACTCCAGTTTATTTTAAACTTATGATATTATTGCAGTATTTTCCAGTTTTACATACTTGGTACATATTGTGTACTGACCCCCTTCCTCGGGGGCTGCGTTCATGCCACAGGTAGGGGTAAGCAGGTGGTGGATCCTCATTCTTAGGATCTTGCTCAGGTGTCAGAAGCTCCATTTCTCCGGAGGCTCGACTTTTGGTACGGTTCTCCCTGGTGTTGTAGATGTTTTGTACATTCAGGGGTATGACGGGGCCCTGTACCGTCATAGTGATTACACATTCTTAGATGTCTGTAGTCCTGTTATAAATTGGGTCGTTAAGGATGTAACTGTTCAGTTTTGTTATATTTAGAGGTAGCCATTTTGGGTTAGTCTGCTTATATTCTATATGGGTTCTTGTTGTGAGTTTATTTTTCCGCTGGTTTTCTCTGATGTTGTATCACAAGGGTGCCCGGGGTAAGGCACCAGTCACGGGTCCGTGGTCGGGTCGTGACACTAGGCTTTATTTATGTACTGATTTGGAATAGTCAGGAGGTAATGAACTGTCTAAGATTGTGATAGACTCTTAGAAGATCAGGTTCAATTTACTTAATGACATACCATGTTGATTAGATTAAGTTGTGTTGTACGCTTAAGTGATTTTGTGAATAATATTGGTATGGAATAAATAGAGTTGTTGTGAGTAAGACAATAATATTTTGAGAAGCTACCTTACCGATATGTGGGGACTGATAACGTAAGCTTGGGACATAGAATAATTGTGAACCTTGGAATATTGATAACCGCTGAGACCTTAGATGTACAAGGCCTTCTCGGGTAGTAAGAATTATTTCAGACCAAGAATGAGAGTTAAGTGCGATGATGGGTCGGGTTGTGGGCCAATTAAGGGTCAACACGTAGCATGAAATGGAGTGGGGTCGATTGGAGGTGGCCCCGCTATATGATAGGGTCATGAGGGTGCAAGACCCAAGTCTAGTTAATCGTTGTACGAGTTCGTGGACGCGTTCCACCAGAACCGGGTCGTGAGGACCGAGAAGGGCCTTAACGGAAATTGAATCTAAGTATAATGACCAAGTTTGGATATAGTAACTCCAAGGATTTAAAAACAGAAGCAATGATTGAAATTATGTACGTATACTAGAATGAGTTTGGAAGTACGAGAAGAGTACGACAAGTAAGAAAAGGAGCGAACAAGTGTTAAAAGAATTGAAGTGGTTATAGTTATGAGTAATGAAGGTACGAAAAAAGAATCATTTTAGGCCATGAATGGGAGTAAATAGTGGTGATATACCCTCTAGACGTGATTCCTCATTTGACTTTGATTGATGTATATGCATGTGTGATATATTGTGGCCATGTGGCATAATTGGTTTCGTCGAGTGTAGTTTAAGAAGACTATACCAAGATGAACCTAGTATGAACATTCGGGACGAATGTTTCTAAGGGGGGAAGGATGTTACACCCCGTTATACCATGGCACGTAAGTGAGAACGTGACTAAGAATATAAGGTTTGAAAGTCGGAAAGAAAGTGTAAGTACATTTTCGTTAAGGAAAACGTTTGGTCACGACGAACGTGACGTCGTAATTTCTTCACGAGGGGTCGGATTCGACCCAAATTTGGTATGGGCCTAGTATATGATTATGAAGGCTTGGAGCTAATAAAATAGGGCCCGCCAAAATTTCACAATTTCGCGGGGCCCACCGGAAAATAAGATGATTTCTCCAAGTCTTGAGATTTATTACTATTTTGTGAAGAATTATTAATTATGGACCTATAGGAGAGTGACACATGTCACCCCCACATGTCTTGGAAGACTTTGACTCTCTCTAGATATTTTGAGGACAAGTGGCTTGTGGGGCCCACTCCACTTGGCTATATCTATCCAAGTCTTGCAAGACTTGGATTCACTTTACACTTAACCAAATATTGCTCTCATATTTCTCTCCTTTGAGCTCAAGAACACCTAGTGTGATTAAATTATTTTATCTCCAAGATTAAGGTCCCTAACCAAGTGTTAAACCAAATTAACTCTCCAAGAACCTCCTAGTTTGTGTGTTGACCGAAAATGGTGATGAAACCCTAGGGGTTTCTGTCGACTTTTTGGAAGCGAAATGTGAAGAGAAGTTGCTCCTAAGGTTGTAGGGGATACATATATGTGATTGGATCTTGAAGAAGTAGAGCGAAACGAAAACTGCGGACCAATAAAGACCGGACTATTTTGGGGCATTTTTGGGCACAAAATGAGGTAAAAGTCCTTCTTCTTTTAAAGTAATTGGATATTAAATATTGCTATAATGTATGGATGAGCTTGTGCTAAAAAACATGAAGAATAAAAAGCGTTTGAACCATTTTTGGGGGTAAAACCGTGAATGGACATGTTTGGATTATCGGGTTTCGTTGGTTATTGTCGTTATTAACGTCACCTATTGCATGTTATAATGGATTAATATTGTTGTTAATAATTTGTTATAACTTATATGGAAGTTTTGGAATTCGAATTAGATTAAAAAAAATTAAGGAAAGGGTAGTTGGATTGTAGTTGTTGGCTGAGATTTGCCTAAAATTGTGGGGTATCGTTATGCAGTTTTGATATACTGTTTTGTGGTATAAAACTGCTGGAAAATAAGCCACCAACATGTATGTTTAATGTGGATAAAGGGTTAATGAAAGTTCTAAAGAGTAAGGGTGTTAAAGGCTTCACATTGTACCCTTAATGTCGTTTATTTATGGACTATTATTGTGGACTATTTTAATGTGATTGTGGGGCAGAATTTTACACGTCAAGTTAGGCGTGTAACCCCTTTTGGTTAACTGTTTGTTATGCCCTTAAATGTGGATTGTTGGTTGATGAATTCGGGCCTTGGAAAAGGTGGAAAAGTACGTAGAAACAAAGGAAGTGCCACCTAATTTTCCATAGAATTAGAGGGCCATTATTTGGTATATGTCTTACACTAGTAAGCTTGAAGTTGATAGAAGTGCTATTGTCATTTTAGGTTGAAGTACTTCGTATAGCATATTCTAGTTGGCTTGAGGAATTGCCGATAAAGTTGAAGTCCATTGGAGTGTATTGCTACTTGTCGTGTTGGTTAGTCGTCATGAGGTATGTGAACTATCCTTCCTTCTTTTGACATGATTATTTGGAAAGCCTATGTGACTTGATTTTTTTAAAATATTATGAGACTTTATTTTTCAAGTTATGGGACTTGATTTCTCGAGTTAAGAGATTTGATTTATTTTAAAAGTTATAGTACTTGATTTGATAAGTACAAAGCTTACTTGATTTTAAATATATAGGAGTAACGTAATAGGAAAGAATGAGTCCTTGACATGAAAAAAGACTAAGTGATAATGCAAAAATGTAAATTTCGGGTATAGGGTCGCGGCGCCAAGTGTCAGGGTCGTGGCTCGGCAACTTCAGAGGACTGCAGCGACGCGGCGCTGCCTCTTCTGAAGGGGGCGGCAAGGTTAGTCAGGAGGCGGGGTGGTGTTTCAATGCCACGGTATCGACCCTAGTGAGTACAAGTGACTTGATGATTAAAAGAATAGGTTAATTGAAGTTAAACGTACACTTAACTTGATTTTAGAAAGTGGAAGTGTCTTGATACTACGGGTGTTAGAATCTTGGGGTCTTACAAAGGAAAGAATGTACGGTGAATGTACATATTACTTTTGGGGTTTAACTCACTAATATTACATGATATGTACGGTGAATGTACATAGTACTTTTGGGTTTAACACCCTTATATTGCACGATGTGATTCTTTGTATAAAGAATAGATGTACGTAGTACTTTGGGTTCAACTCCCTTATATGACGTGATAATGTCTTGGTTGTATTAAAAGGAAAGATGTGGTAGTGCTTTAGTTTCTAAAATGAAAGATGTTATAACGGCTTTATGAAAAGTTGTTTATAACAGTTTGTGGAAAGTCAAGAGATAGTATAAAAGGTTATAAGGAAATCATGTGAGAATGTCCATGATTAAGTCCTTAATATAGTACATGAAATGAAAGTGCCTTGAGTTTTAAAGTGATAGTTCATTATGTGTGTATGGTACATGACTTGTTGGTACCTAGGTTTGTCTAAAACGAAGGTTCATTATATGTGTTTGGTACATGATGTTTTGGTACCTTGGCATAGCTAAATGAAAGATTTTATATGTGTTTGGTACATGATGTTTTGGTACCTTGGCATAGTTAAATGGAATATTTTATATGTGTTTGGTACATGATGTTTTGGTACATTGGCATAGTTAAATGGAAGATTTTATATGTGTTTGGTACATGATGTTTTGGTACCTTGTCATAGCTAAATGAAAGATTTTATATGTGTTTGGTACATGATGTTTATGTACCTTGGCATAGTTAAATGAAAGATTTTATATGTGTTTGGTACATGATGTTTTGGTACCTTGGCATAACTGAAATGAAAGTTTGTATATGTGATTGGTACATGAGATGTTGGTACCTTGTTTTTTTTTAAAGGGAAAGTTCGCGGCCCTAAATTAATCATAAGCTTCCTATTTTAAAACGGAAAAGTTTACTCTTATTACTCTCATTGTTAAAAAGGCACAGTGCACTGGTAGTTGATTATTATACTTATCACATGTCGATAGCGATGTGGGAATTCCACGGGCATGCTTATCTGATGATGGTTGTATATTATACTTGTTACATGCTGACAGTGACGTTGTGTTCCACGAGCATGCTTCTGTGATATTATATCTTTGGCGGTGTCGGATTTTGACATGGCTTTCATATTTGAAAGTGGTGCGATTATTCTGATGATGCTGATGATACAAGGTCTGATTGGCTCACGATTTTATATGACACGGTAGGATCTGGTATTTGATTTTCATACTTGCCCCTGTCATCCCTTTGTACAGTTATGATCTTATTTGCTATACTTTACTTCCGTTCCATACTTAGTACCTGTTGTACTGACCCCCTTCGGGTGGTTGTGTAGTCCGCAGGTCTAGGTACTCAGTTGTGGATCCGCGAGCTTAGGATCCTGGTTCAGCATTTTGAGATGGCTCTAATATTCTAGAGCTTGTCATTATGGCTAGGTATATTCAGGGATACGGCGGGGCCTTGTCCCGTCATAGTTTACGGTCCAAAATCTTAGAGGTCTGTATTCATATGTGGGCTGGACTGGCGTGAGTTGTAATTACAATGTTGTACAGTTGTAGTCCCATTCGGGCGTAATATATTATGGCAGCCTTATCGGATTTGCCTGTGTTTAAAGAAAAAAATGATGAGTGTTATTTATATTTCGCAGTTTACTTGTGTTGTATGAATAGAAGGGTGCCCAGATAGGGCACCAGTCGCGGGCTCGGGGTTCGGGGTGTGACACTTATAATACTCGAATTCTTGATTATGGAACTCTTTCGTAAATGAGGTGAATTATATTATTATTGAACTCTTTGAGAACAAGATGGCTTAATTGATTCATGGACATATTATGTGGACAAGGTGACTTATTTGATTATTCTAACAGTTTATTATAGGATTATTTGAGTGTCAATTTGATATTTATCTTTGTTACTTATCTTCTGTCGTTGTCGGTCTATGATGCCTACGAGGGTACGTTGTGTGCTACACTTGTTGTATTGCTTTTGGATGCAGATACAACGCCTTCCACTAGTTTAGGACTTCATGGTAGAGTCTGAGTCGGCAGTCTTCTAGTGTTCGGGGTGAGAATACTTTCTTGCAACATGTCCTGGATGCTCCTATCTCTATTTATGTCTTTTACTTGTTACAGGAGATATTATCAGACTTTTAAAATCTTGTATTTGGATTTAGTACTCTTGTATTGTTGACTAGATTTTGGGCTTGTGGTAATGCCCCGAATCATGGTCTGGGTAAAACACGACACTCGATACTTGACTACATGTGACCGAGTGAACCACATGACTTACTACTCAACATGGGCATAAAAACATGCACTAATAATGATTTAAAACATGTAAAACATAATACTGAAAATATAGTATCGAAAATATCTGAATAATACATAATAAATCTGAAAGTGATACTGATGTGACTGACATGACATGATAATTGTTGTAGTCTATGAAACCTCTGACACATAAGTCTAACTGTAAACTATTTACCAAGACAAGGCTCTAGCATACCTTTATTATAAATCATGATATGTAAATAATTAAACTGACACCCCGAATGAAATATTGATCACTAATAGCTGATACAGGTGAAGTCCTAACATGCAGATCCATCATCCTGAAACTCACTACTTGCACCGTGAAGTGCAGGCCCCAGAAAAAGAGATGTTAGTACATTTGAATTGTACCGTATGTAAAGCAACTGAAAGAATAAGCAGACACATGATATAATAGGAACATGAAACCAAAACTGAAACTGAACATAAACATGAATGTGATAACATGTGTAAAATTTGTACATTGTATATCTGTGGGGAGAGCAGTAGTATAATTGATAATATGAAATCAGCATGTGGGTACGTGGAGTCTGATACCTGGCCTGACCAGCAGAGCGCTCCCATACCTTGTCGGTGTATGAGACATGAACATGACATAAAAGGATCTAATCAATAATCTAAAGGTATCATCCTCTGGATGGAGAGACCCTTATCATATGCTGGCATACGTAGTTTCAGGCTACTTGAGCCTTTTCGGTAATATATACAACTCCTAAAACATGTACTTGAAAAGAGTTGGCTTGTAAGCACATAAATTTCATGAAAATAACTTGTAAAACATGGTTTGCAATTATAGTTTAACATGTGAAAAAATATATCATATAACTTACATAATTCATAAAAAACATGTATAATTTCATGGAAATTAAGTAATAATAATTATAACTTGTATTTAGAACTCATGGAATTAAAAGCATGCATTCGTGGATTATAGACAGGTTAAGAACAATCATAATGATCTATCATGAATACAATTGATGTATTGTAACATAGACATGACGTATAATATTACATGTATTAAGGCTATCATGATAATGGAACAAAATCCTAAACTTATGAAAAATTTGTGTTTCATGGAAGAATGTGGCATGGGGAAGAATAATGATGTTCCTACACGTGGATAGAAGCTCTATATACCTTAGTTGCTTCAAAACTTAAAGAAAACGTATAAACTTTTGAAGAAGGAACTAAAAGCTTTGAACTTGAAACCTTGAGAAGAGTTTTCACTGATATTCATAGCTACTATTCATAGCGCAAACCACACTGCTTCGAACCTCCAAATCATATCTCCACTATTCACATTTAAGACCTTTTTGAAGAAATTCCAAAGTTTCATTCCAAATTCGACCTTGAATGAGTTTTCCAAAATCTTTGGTGTTTGGTAGCACCTCTGGTTGAAAATACTCACATAAAACATTTTGTGATTGTATTTATAGGTTATCATAAAGGATTGGACTTTAAAACCTAATCCTACAAGAATCAGGATTTCTATTTTACATGTTCTCAGTGAATCGACCATAATTTTTGTATAGAACTTCGTTTGACGTGGGCCTTATATGGATGGAAAGGTATTTCAAAGGGATACAAATTTCATTAGGAATTTTCCCCAAATTCCTTATATGTTTATCCTTAAACTTAGTTTAAGTGAGGTTTGCTGCAAACTCACTTTAAAACATGCTCCATAGAGTAAATTTCGACTCTAACCTTTCCTAAAACTCTTTTTATGCCTTCATTAGTTTTCAAAATACCTCCTACGCTCCTTATCTTGGTTCCATCATTTTCCCATCATATAGTTTAAACCATAGCCCAAAGTTACAAGGTGTGACAATATCTCCCTCTTACGATAATTCGTCATCGAATGATGGTTCATGGTTAGTTGTATGACTAACTTTAAAATTTTATAAAACTTTCGGCAGGGTTTCCTCTATAAATAGTAATATACCGACATTTTTTGAACACCTGCCAGCTAACCAAAGCATAACACAAGCCTCACAGGGCATCTTGATATGCATGATAAGACATAACATGGTAACTGAAGCATGAACGTGACTAATATTAATATTGAACTGGCTTGAATATGTGAATACCAACTATATGGTATGGCATGAACACATGGATATTGAACAAATAGAATACATTAATACTCTACATGAGATTTAGAAAAGAATTTGTAGGCACGAATGATATGAGTACTGGAACATAGACATGAATATTATGATTTCATGGACGTGAAAAGAATGATATGGGACACGAATGCATGAAGACTGTCTGACATGGATACCTAAAATGACATAAGATATGAATACGCGTAAAAATGGATATCATAACATGATATTTGATTTCTTAAAAGATGATGTTACAATATGAGATATGAATGTTGAGCGGAGACATGAGGTCTGAATTCTTGAGGTAGTTACCCTAGACATTTCTGCTTGTCCATCAATAAGTGTGGATATTTGGGCTTCATGTCCTCTTTGGATTCCCATGTAGCTTCCTTCACATTTTGGTTCCTTTATAACATTTTCACTGGAGTGACTTACTTAGTCCTCAACTGGAAACGTTGATGATCTTTCATATGATCCTGTATAGTCTAATATATTTGGAACTTACTTCTCTTTCTTCTCAAATCACATGAGGCACTTCATAGGCAAAACTTTTTAGAAACACCCAATCATTAACATGAAACTCTGAAACTCTGCGCTGCACATTCGCATAGGACTCTTGCAACTCTTAGCCATTTTCAAATGATCCTGAATTAATTTAGCTTTTTCAACACCCTAATGGACCAAGTCTGGCCTAGCAATTCTATGTTGCCAACTTCATACCAACCAATAGGTGATAACACCTTCGCCCATACAAAGTTTCAAATAGTGTCATCTTAATACTAGCATGATATATATATTTAGAAACAACTCAATGAGAGGCAACTGATCATCTCAATTACTTTTAAAGTGTAGGACACATGCGCTCAATATATCTTTGAGTGTCTGGATGGTGCGCTCTGCCTGACATCTCGATCTGATCGAATGGACATTGGAGCCCCATAAAATCTTGAATTTTCCTTAATGTATAACTTGGCATAATCTTCTGTTGAATCGGCTTTCTCTTGCTACCAATTTGGAAACTTAGCCACAAAATTGGCTACATTCTTCTTCATGCCATTCCACCAGTAAATATTCTCAAGGTCATGATACATTTTCATTGAGCTTGGGTAGGTAGAATATCTTAAATTGTGTGCCTCTATCATAACCATCTCTTTGTGTCTATCTACATCCGAGATGCAAAAAAAATTCTTCGCACCTTAGAGTACCATCATATCCCCTTGTTTGGAAGCTATGTCTGCGGATCCCTTCCTTTAGCTGCAATAGATAGGGGTCATGAAACTATTTTCCTCTTTTGCTCAACTTCTAAGGACGATTTGGTTGTGTTCTATACAACAACTCTACCATCTTTGGGGTCCAAA
Organism: Przewalskia tangutica; assembly: GCA_029844215.1. Lineage (NCBI taxonomy): Eukaryota > Viridiplantae > Streptophyta > Magnoliopsida > Solanales > Solanaceae > Przewalskia > Przewalskia tangutica. The sequence continues at coordinate 43,832,274 of CM056724.1, read as the reverse complement.
AGTTAAGATCTTATATTTAAGGATCCTTCTCTCTTGTTGGGATCCAACCAACGTTCCTCAAGTTATGTAATTATTTGTACATTGACGACACATCTTTTGACTCACTTCTGAATAATCTTCCTTACTCGTGGAAAATGGAATTACTTACATAGACAGGGAACTAAATTCTTACATGGACTGAATTACTAGCATATTCTGTCTTAACGACTTAACTTCGCTCACACTGTTAGTCTTACGGAGACCTCTTTTTTTATAACTCTAAAAGACCATTCTTCTGTAATTTCCTCTCTTATTGTCTAGCTTTTTTTCTTCTCTCACTGACTCTGTACTTTATAGTAATCTTAAACTCTTTAGGTTCTAACACGCATTCGGTGTACTCAAACTGCTATTCATTCATCAGTGTTAACCTAACTACAAAAATCAAATCGTACCTCTACTAGCTCTGCTAAAATTGCTAATTCACTGTATTTACTCAAACCTTACTTACTCTTCTGTACTAAACACCTACTAGCATCATGTTCCCTTGTTCTGTCCAGATTATTAAAGTAAGCGTAGATTATTTCTAACTTCCCTCATCTTCCGACCATATTTTGCGGTCGTATACTATTTTTTCTGTACTTTAGACATAGATCACACTTAGGGGAAATTTCGTCATTCTTAAATGAAAAATTGAAGTACCTAACCCCGAACTTTCTATACACTTTAAAATCATATCATATTATACACATCCGGGGTAAACATTTACTCACATAATTTAAGGGACACTGTCAAATCTTCTTATCTCATAATAATATTTGCTTCTTGTAGTAACTTACTACTATCATACTCTGGTTATGATCTGATTAAGCTTAAGTAATTTAAAACTATTCCCAATATTTAAATGTATGTTGATCATGGTTTTCATATCATAACACAATCTCTTCTTAGTCATGTGTGTATGAATCGTACGAAAAACACATCTTTTGTAATATCAAACGTTTCTGACTTCTAGGAATTTTACTCTTAGGGCCTTTTCCGTTCAAAACTATTGTGAGCAGTCTATTCCCGTTGTGGCTAACTTTATAACATGTTATCCCGTAGGGTCTTATATATGAGCTATCATCCTCATACTTGTGTCTTCATGACCCAAAATAAAAATAGACTTATTATGTAAGGTATAGGGGATACATATACTACCATGCACCAACTTGTCCTTCAGATGGTACTATCACCGGATAATTTACTTCATGCACCATTTGGGTGAGTCTTGGGTCTAAACGCAAACTTAAAACATGTGAAGATTTCGATATAGTCATCGTTACTTACATTTTCTTTTAGAACCCATAGGTACCACTGTATACTCACAAGAAATTGGATATACTAAAAATCAGAAAATTGGTAACTAAATAACTGAATACTAGCGTACTAAATAACCATAACTCTGCTAACTAAAAGATTTCATAACAGGTAACTGAGGTACTGATAACCATAAAACTTGATAATTGTTTTTGTACTTTCTGATAAGGGTTATGCTCTAGTCTATAATAACTACTCATTTGTGTAACTTTTGATATTATCTCAAGTCTCATATGTTACCAGCATGAACTTCCTGATTACACCCCAATGGGTAATCATCCTTACTTGGACCTTGAATTTCCTTCTCGTCACTTACACATTTGATACGTCTGAAATTTGATAGGAAGAGAAGATTACTTACTACTCTAATCTTCATGGCACGAGTTAGAAAAATTCCTAAAAGGATAGCTCTAACTGCATGATCTAGAGTATGCAAGAAGTGAGATAATCCTAAATATCTTGGTAGTTAACCATTTATATTTGTGGTGCGCGCATATATATTAAGGAAACTCCAATGTACGCACTTTCATAGACTCCCTAAGACACTTCAACCTAGGCTCTTATACCAAGTTTGGTAACGTCCTGAACCATGGCCTGAGTAAAACACGACGCTCGGTGCCTGACTGTATGTGACTGAGCTAACCACGTGGATTGCTACTCAACATAGGAATCAAAATATGCACTAATAATAATTTAAAACATGTAAAACATAATACTGAAAATACAATCTGAAATATAATAGCGGAAATATCTGAATAAAATATAATAAATCTGAAAGTGATACTGACGTAACTGACATAGGCCCGGGTTCCAAACCTATCTGACTAATAAGAAGAAAGGGGCGAAAAGCAACTCAACTAATAACTGGTCTAGTATATGAAACCTCTGAAACATTAGTCTAACTTCAAAACTATTTACCAGGACAAGACCCTAGCATACATTTACTATAAATCATGACATGTAAATAAATAAACTAACACCCCGAATGAAATGAGGCTCACCAACAACTGATACAGGTGAAGCCCTAACGTGTAGATCCACTGTCATGTAACTCATTACATGCACCATGAAGTGCAGGCCCTGGATAAAAGGATGTTAGTACATTTGAATTGTACCATATGTAAAGCAACTGAAAGAATAAACAGACACGTGTTATAATAGGAACATGAAATTGAACATGAATGTAATAACATGTGTAAAATCTATAAACTATATATCTGTATATTTTTTGGGAGAGCAGTAGTATAACTGACAACATGAAATCACCATCTGGGTGTACCTGGCCCGACCACCAAAGCGCTCTCATACCTTGTTGGGGTATGAGACATGATTATACATGAAAGGATCCAATGAATAATTTGAAGGTATCGTCCTCTGATCGGAGTGAATCTTATCCTATGCTTCCATACGTAGTTTTAGGCTACTTGAGCCTTTTCGATAATCTATGCAACTCCCAAAATATGTGCTTGAAAATAGTTGGCTTGTAAGTCCATTAATCTTATGAAGATAACTTGTAAACCATGGTTTGCGATTGTAGTTTAACATGTGAAAAGATAGATCATATAACTTACATAAATCATGAAACAACATGTATAATTTTATGAAATTTAGTAATAATAATTATAACTTGTATTTAGATCTCATGGAATTCGTAGATTATGGACAGGTTCATGACAATTATAATGACATATCATGAATACATTTGATGAATTGTAACATAAACATGATGTATAATATTACATGTATTAGGGTTATCATGATAATGGAACAAAGCCCTAAAATTATGAAGAATTAATGTTTCATGGAAGAATGTGGCGTGGGAAAGAACAATGATGTTCCCATACGTGGATAGAAGCTCTACACATCTTAGTCGCTCCAAAACTTGAAGAAAAGGTCTGAACTTTTGAAGAAGGAACCAAAGCTTTGAACATGAAACCTTGAGAATAGTTTTCACTGATATTCATAGCTATTGCTCATAGCGTAAACCACACTGCTTTGGACCTCCAAATCAGATCTCCACCATTCACATTTAAGACCTTTTTTAAGAAATCCTAAATCTTCATTCCAAATTCGACATTTAATGGATTTTCTAAAATCTTAGGTGTTTGGTAGCAGCTCTGATGAAAAATCCTCACATAAAACGTTTTAGGGTTGTATTTATAGGTTATCATAAAGGCTTGGGCTTTAAAACTTAATCCTACAAAAATCAGAATTTCCATTTTACACGTTCTAAGTAAATCAGCCATATTTTTTTAACAGAACTCCGTTTGACATGAAACTTATATGGATGGAAAGATCTTTCAAATGGCTACAACTTTCATTAGGAAGTTTTTCCAAATTCCTTATATATTTATCCATAAAATCGGTTTAAGTGAGGCCTTCAGAAAACTCACTTTAAAACATGCTCCGTAGAGTAGCTTACGACTCTAATTTTTCTAAGACTCTTTTTATGTCTTGATTAGTTTTCAAAATACTTCCTACACTCATAATTACCTATCATTAATACCAATTGATAATTTTCACGATCAAATTTCTATTCTAAGTGATATCCTATTTTTGCCTATAGGATAGACCATGTTACTCTATCTGTTCTAAGCTTGCGAGATAAAAAAGAACAAAAAAGTAAGAACATAGTACTTTTATGTGGAAACCACTCGACTCACAAAGGGAGAAAAAACCACGACTCACACCTCTGCAGAATTATTCCCAAAAATCTACTACAACATGACTATTTTCACATTCAAGTTACAAACTCTGTAACCTTGGAACTAAACTACAATTCCTATCTCACTAATCTCCCTACACTAATTAGCCCACTTCAATGCCTTCAACTTGAAGTTGAATTCGACATGTGTATACATATGCCAATTGTCTCTAGGAAAGCAGATAAAGGTACAACTCGATAAACAATCCTAATACACGAATCTTGACTTGAATACTATAAGACATAATTCTATGAAACAAGTTCTTCAATCTTCTTCTTTGTATTAGGCGACACTTCAGGAATCAGAACAATCAATATAACTTTGACTGTATTTTGCTCAAATTATGTTACTCTCTATGTAAGTGCATGAAAATTATTTATGGCAGGAATTGAGTATATATAGCTCTTGGTGCGCAAAAAGTCCACAGAACTCAAACCCTATGTGATACAACCCAATATGAGAAATAGGAGTTGAGTTGGTTTAGGTTTCTTGCATACACAACTTCAGTATCATTTTAGGAGTCTAAAGTATATTGATAAGTATGGCAAGAAATTTTGTAACCTGTCCGCCCAGTTCTTGCCATAAATCACAAATCTTATTCATAGTAGGACTCTGAGCTGGGACATGTTCTTGAACCTGGTTTATTCAACTTTATCTTGCATCTCTGAGATGGAACATATTCATTGACCTGCTTCATTCACATCTTGCATCTATGTCTCGTTCATTCACTTTGTCAATCATAAAAACCTACACGTGTCAATGATAATGTCATCACATTCCAAACATTTGTAACTTGTTAGCAGCTTCCTCGCCAAACTATTGGTTTCTCTTTTCTTCATTTTTAAGATAACCGTGGTAATCTCATCACCTTATACATATTTTGTGCGTGCCTTTATTGTCTTTCGTCAACATATCTATCCGATAAATTTTCTTTTTAATTTTAGATAGATTTAAATAAATTGTATATGTACTCTCCCCGTTTCAATTTTATGTGACAAGTTTTGAATTTTGAGAGTCAAATGAATTTTCTTTCCACGATGTTTTTATATGCCTTTTAAATATTTTGAATTGTTAATTATTATCGCTTATAGTACTTCTAACGTGGTTTTCAAATATGTAAATATTATTTTAAAAACTTAATAGATTTTATATCTGAAGTCACGATCAAAATGGTCACGCCCCAATTTGGGGGGTGTGGCCGGCACCCGATGCCCTACTTGACCCCGAGCATACCATATGTATCTCATGAACTCTGGACATACGTATAAGATATCTAGCCGATGAAGCCAATTGTAAATAAAACATGACATATCATGCCGACAAGGCCGAGCACTATAAATCTGTAAATGAATAACATCTCTTCAACATGGGATCATCCCAACACACACACACACATATATATATATATATATATATATATATATGTTTGAACGGACCGACAAGGCCGACATATGTTAAATCCAAAACAAAAAATATAAACAAGGGGTGACAAGGCCACTATACTGATATACTGAATATACAGGATACGTCTACAAGCCTCTAAAGAGTAGCAATTGTATTATGGTCGGGATAGGGCCCCGACCTACCCATCATATTTGTATATACAATAAAACTATAGACATGGGAACTCCAAATGACGTGGAGCTTATCACTCAAGCTGATACTCGACAAGATCTAATGAGGAGGTCTGTCTGGCTGTCTATGCGGACCTATGGGCATAAAATACAACACCCCAAGCTAACCGGCCTCTTACATGGTTTAGTGTATAAGTGAATATCCCTGAATACCTGAAGGCAACATTCATAAAAGTCCATGAAGGCAAGCACACATCTATATAGCCCCGAAGTCAAATATATAAATGAATAGTCCCGAAGGCAACATAGAACGGCATGAGAATTCGGGACTTCTTTGTGCGTTTATTCGGGACTCACTCGGTTAAAGATTCATGCCAAAAAAAAGGAAATATAGCCTTCACATACCTTTAACGTCAACTTCCTACTTGTTGCAGTGACCAATCTCCCCTACACCTCAATCTACAAGGAATATGATGATACTAGCGTTAACTATAATGACACAAGAATCATATATCGAGTGGCACATTCGTTTTATAATGAATCGGAAAACATCTCCCCTATTCTTTTAACATCCCTCAAGTTAAAAATAACAAGAACCACACCAAATCCAGCCACACAACAACTTAGAACAATCACCAAACATCACACACGTCAATAACACATCTGATACGATTTCCCGTTATTAATTTCGTATTTCTCATCTCACAATTTAGCTATGGCCCGAACGAACTTAGATATATCTAAAAGAGGAGAATTCTTACCTTATATGTCAAGAACTATTCTTCTTCCGCCTTACTTCACTTCGAAAAAAGCCCGAATTCAACGACGCATCAAAAATGAAATAACGAGATCGAAGTAGTGAACAAAACCTGAATATTGTTCTTGAGAAATATTATACTTTTATTTGGTAAAATATCAAGTCACGTTGCTACTAATATAAAGTCACGCTACTGTTGTATCCATATAAATTAATGATGCAACATGTTGATTCTCCTTCATCCCAAAAGAGAACAGGTCAAATTGATGACCAAGAAAAGTCTTCCGAAGAAGAGGGTAGGGGTGACTAAGTCTGTGAATCGAATGATTAAAAAGTCGATTTTGTATACTGACTGCATTTAGTCAAGAAAATGATATAGATGTTTTAAGTGCACCTTTCCTTTTTACACGTGTCATTAGGCACTTAGTGCCTAATAATATGCTACTGACTCATACGGTCATTTAGCACCCCTTAATGACACATATTGGCCTAATTAGTGCCATATGGCAGCTCAACAAAATATTTATCCACTTAACTCTTATTAATATCATAATTAATTTCGGACTCTCCACTATAATTGATTTGTTGATCTTAATTCACTTAAATAGTAATTATTTTTAACACACTTTATATACTCATTATCATGATCATGTGATATGACACTAGTTCAGAGCCCCCTTTGGCACACATAAAATATTATTTCCAACCATCGTCCTTGCATTTTTAAGTCTGAAATCATTTCGCGACTTCATTTTTTTATACAACTAGCTCTTTATTTGCATACTTAACTATGACCAAAATTCTTTGGGGCTCAGGTCTACTTATATACGTCGAGCGGTTCAAATCATAGACCGAAAGCACAAGGTATTATATTAATGAAACTTAACGTACAAAAAATGCGGGATGTAACAAAAAAAAATAACTATTAAAATTCAAACTTGTAATATAAATTGAGATAGAGGGAGTATCTGTTTTTTTCTACCCACTACTTGAGCAATGATTTTTAACACGATGTTGCGTGTAATCCAATTTGTTTAAGGTGGAAAATCAAGACTGGCGTAATCTATATCGAAGATACTTAATAGCATGAACTAATTAAGTTCGGGAGCAGTAAAAAGTAGCTCGGATGATTAGTTTGAGATCGCTTATTAATATTTAGGTACTAATAAAAATATAATTGAAACATAGAAACTTTTTAAGGCAGAAACATCAACTGAATAAATATCATTAGCCAACAAACTGCAGTTCAGTTTGAATTTCATAAAAGTAATGAGTCAAGTTGGGCAATATGGGTGATGACCCATCATTTTAGTCCATCTTGACCCGTCCATCTTAGCCCATGTAAGTTTTGGGCAGATTGAGCATTGACACATCTTCAGCTTCAATCTATCTTGATCCGCCTAACTTCAGCCCAAACTGCTCATCTGCCACCCCTAGCCAAAATATGGAAATACAATACTGGAGTTCGAAGCTTTGAAAGTGGAACTCCAACAAACTGCAGTTCGAAAATTTGTTATAGCTTCAAATTCCTTATATGATTCATTAGGAAGGCAAGAACAACTTATGGAGTTAGAGCTCGTTTGGTTTGATGGATTGAGTGAAATAATCTTGGGATCTATAAGACTTCATATTATTTTATTCAAGGTGTAGTTTGTCTTTTGAATGGTATATAATTAATTCTTGTATAATTTAATATGAAAAAATTAAGTTGAGGGTCCATAAAAGCATCTAGTTTGTCATATTTTAGCCCAACTATCCACTTTTTACCTCTACCTGCCTTTGGCAGTCTAAGACTCTTCGTTTGGTAAGTTGTATTACGCTGGATTGTACTGGACAAAAAAATAATACAATGTTTGGTGGGCGTTTTCAGTCGGACTGGACTGTACTATTTCTAAAAATAATACACTTCAACTGTCATTTTTGAGACTCATCTAGTAGATGAGTCTCCCCTGGACTGTACTAAAAATAAAAAATACAATTCATTATGTATTAATACTCTAATACCGTCCATTATATATTAATATAGTCCAGTCCATTACAATACAGTATAGTCCATGCAAAATTATACAGTCCAGTGCGACGTACCAAACGAGTCCTAAATTAGGAATTTTTTAGCCTACTTCAATTTTGGTTGGGTTTTTTCCTTTCCTTGTTCTTTGGCTTTCTGGGTTTCTCACCTATTGTGTGAATCAGTGAAAACTCAACTGATTAGGTAACTTTACGTTGATTCTCATCATTTTTCAGAGAGTGAAGCAATAGTTTACTATGAACATCAACAGGCAAGGCAAGATAAGGTTCACAAAGATAATACCTTTTTTCTGAACCTAGTCCCTTTGATGACCTCAAAGTTTATGCATGGGTGCACTTTTGAACTTTTCTTCTGGTAACTCTTGATACCCCTATTAGTCGTATGAATCAGCTATTTTTTTGTCTTTAATTTTTTTGTTTATTTGTCCAAGAAGTAACCAATGGAATACATTAAAAGGTTGATGCTGAAATTTTGGTTTTGGTTTCGAACATCATTGGTTCTTCTCTGTTTCAATTTCTATCATAAAGGCATGTTATGTGTGAGTCGATCTGAAATTTTGAGTCCCCAAGGCAATACATTTTTATACAATATTTTATATCTTTGTTATACAAAGCATATGCATTATACATTATATATAGTGTATAAGAATATATATATAACAATAGTGTATAATGATTTATATGTAAAGTTATAAAAAAAAAATGAGCAACTTATATATAGCTATACATTACATATACATTATTTGTATACTGCAATTTGAGTTGATTTCGTGTGTTTATACATGATTATACAAAACATATATATTATTTATAGGAAGTATATATAATGTTTATACATAGCTATATATACATTATTTGTACACCGAAGATACAATTGGCTATATCGACTGCAAATTAGATGGTGGATTGTATATATTGATCATTTTCCCATTTAATATAACAATTGGCAGAGGTGAATTCACGTGCACCTGTTAAATTCGGGAAAAAATCTGTATATATATGTTGAGATATGAATATATATTTTATTAGGCACCCTAAGACACAAACGCAAGTTTGATGCATTGGTCGAAACCACTGCTTAGCTCTTCTCGGCTTGAAGGACCTAGGTTTGAATCTCGTTTTTTTTTCATTTTTGCTGACAATGTTAAAGAAGCTTTAAAAAAATACATAAAACGCAGGAGTCATCTGTTTTGAACACACAACCTCAGGGACACACAATGGCACTCATAACCACCACCCCATTGAGTAAACTTTACTAGTTAGTGTCATTTAATTCATATTTATATGTTAATATACTAGTTCTCTCCTCTTTCAAATCCTAGATCCGCTCTGCTAACTGGTATATTATTTCACTGTAAGATCGATAACACCACCATAATTACCTTATAAATGTATAAATCATTCAACATGTCAAACTATCCTTATGGGTCTCTTCAAACCCTTTTACGAACCTTTATATAGTTTTGAACCAAACACAAATTTAAATTATATATTGTATGTCCAATGTAAAAATATAATGAGCAGATATTCAATCAAAAATAACCTCTGTTATTATTAATCTCTATATTATCTGTGGATAACTTATTCTTAAATTAAGACTAGTAAGTGTGAAAGTTTTGTTGGCATAATAATATGTATACGTTTAAATAACGTTTCAACACAATCTGTTAAACACTTAGTGCAACCAGATTACACAGTATAAAAAATACTTAACAGTAAATTAATTAAACAAAACCAGTACACGAAACTGAAAATAAACGAGAGAGATTTTTCGAGATGGAAGAAAATTTCTATTGAATGTTGTGTTTAATTCTTCGAACAAATCAAGAATTTATAGTTGTTTGAGGTACTGATTCTGAATGTTTGCAACCATTGAGCAATCACCAATTTTGGAGGAAATTGAAAAAGAAAAATCGGACGGATCGGTCGCGGTCGAAGTCGTCCGTGTTGGATTTATTTTAACTAAACAATTAATTAAATAAATAAATAAATAATTAAATAATTAAAGAAAAGTTTGTCCAAAAAGATTATCAATCAATCGTTGACAAATCCAAATCCGAAGCCGAGCCGAGCGAGCGACGACGACGGCGCGAGGGGTCTTTGCCCCCTCAACTCTTTTAGCAACTAGAGAATGTGTAATGTAATATATACACCTCTCTTTCCTTCTCATTTTTCGATGTGGACAAATGTATAATTAATTAAATAAGTGTTTGTCCAAAAAGATTGTCAATCAATCTTTTCCAAAGTCGAAGCCCAAGCCCAAGCCGAGCGAGCGACGATGACGACACGAGGGGTCTTTGCCCCCTCAACCCTTTTAGCAACTAGAGAATGTGTAATGTAATATATACACCTCTTTTTCCTTCTCTTTTTTCGAAGTGGACAAATGTCTTAAAAAGGGACATTTTACATTCCCTTCACTTTTCATCCCATCATTTCTCATTCACCAATATCAAAACCCAACAATTCCCCACATGAATGGAAAATGGCCATAATATAAAAGAATGCGCGGACAAGTGTGATATACAAGCGAGGATTGACTGCATCTGGATAAGTAGGTTTCTCTTTGAACTTTCTGTAGTGAACTTATATCGGATATACTCGATCAATCGGTAGATTTGATATCTTTGAACCGTCGAACTTTGTTGTATACCTGTTGACACCCAATTTTGACTCTCCCGTCCAGCCATTAACTATAAAATTACACTAATTTTCTAAATAATTTTTTAATAATAAAATGCAACAATAAAACATTAATACATGCATAAATAAGCAATTTAATAATGACACCGCATCTTACGTAGAATATTAAGCACTTAGAGTCTCGCACCCGCATTTATTAATTTTAAGCTCTGTCACAATTCTTAAATGCGTAAATAAATAATTTAGCAATGACGTCGTGTCAAATATGCATAGCCGCATTTATTAATACGCAAAGCAATCCCATAATTATTGTAATAATTTAAACCCAAGCTAAAAATTAATAAAGCACCTAAAGTCATATTAAGATAATTTAAATAAATAAGATTCTAAATAATAGCGCCGCATTTTACGTAAAAGTATTAAGCAATCCTTAAATATCATATCTGCATTTAGCATTTAAATAATTTAATAATAATCTAAACTCCATTCAATTTTAATTTAACATCGCAAAATACGCATAATAAATAAGTTTTAATAACGGCATTGCATTATAAAATATTAAGCACTAATTAAATAGCACACCCGCATTTATTATGATAATAATAAAAATCCAAGCTAAAACTAATAAAAAAAACACCCAGGGTTAATTTAAATAATTTAATTCACCACATATTAAAAACAATACACCTAAAATTAAAACACCTAAAAAAACTAATACCCAATATAACACCACCAGCCCACCCTTTTAAATCGTACAGCCCATTACCCAGCCCAACAACCCGCGGCCCACTCACCCCTCCAGCCCTTTTAATCTCCCTCTCCCTAAAAAACCTAACAAACCTTTACCTTTAAAAACCTAAAAAACGAAGGGCCCTTATTTTCCTCCCCACTAACCACAAAGAGCGACAAACCAGTAAGATCCTCGCCGGATTTTTCGGACGGAAGATCCGGCGAGTCAAACATACCACCTACCATAAATCCCTCGAGCGAGAATCATCCGCAAATCACACAAAATCGCCCCTTCTATGGTAAGAATCTTACAAAATCGGCAACCCAGAACCAGCCATAAAAGCTTACCTTAATACCGAAACCCAATACTATATAAACCAACAACCTACACATGCAAAGGCATGAGTTTTCGCAAGGAGATACCCGTTAAAAAAACACAAAGGAAGGGGGGGAAGCTATCACCAAAAAAACAGGGTAAAAATAAGCCTTCAAACTCGGGAAGAATCATTTAGCATCAGGGGATAATCCGAAATCAGCAAGAGTAAAGAGCATCATTTCTCGCAGAAGAAAAACCAGTAAAAGAAGCACAATCGAAACCTCGTCTCTTTTAATCGCATCGCAAAACAAAACCCCGAGCGGATCGACGACTTGACACGCTGCCTCGGTTCGCTTCCCGGAGAAGGTAAACTCAAGTTCCCCTCGATTTTAATTTTCTTTGTTATATTCTTGTAGTAAGGTCATGTATGTTTATCATGTTTAGCTAATTTGGGTTCAGCGTTGTTCATTAAGTTATCCATACTTAGTGAGAGTGTCGCTTATGCGTGACTATGATGTATTGTGTGATATTCGCATCTTCTCATTAATTGGTTAGCCTGACTGATGGTCTGTCGCATAATAACATGCTAGATTAAGTTACGTCCAGGTCTTATGTGATTATGGTCTCTGTCATTGGGTTACTGGAAATATGTGGATTACCTCTGTAATTTACCTATGGGGATATCTAATGATAGATCAACCTCAGTTTTTGACATATTAACAGTCTGTATCACTTTAATTTAATCTGAGTAATAAGTGAAATTGTTATGCCTTTTACTGCTGCAATTAGATATGTCATCTCCGTAATGAATATTCACATCAGGTTAAAGCAGCTAAGCATGAACAAAATTCTCAGAGTTAAGAAATTGGTTTAAATGGATCACTGGTTGTTTAGTGTGCAGAATTGGCTATTGACTTTCTGTATGTAACTTGATCAATAGATGCCTAAGTACTAACTCAATGGTAGTCTAAATCATGAAATCAGCCTAAGGATTAGATGAAAGCATGAAGGATTATGTGAGATCTGTCTAGAAGAGTACACTAGTCATAACTTGTATACAAGTTATGTGAACTGCTACACACAAAATAGGACAATATAAAACCACGTCCGACATGGGAATCAAGTCAGTATACCTTAAATGTGAATATAAAACTTATTTAGAGTATTGTGAAGGTTGCCTATTAATTTTAATGCAGTTGTATGCGATCTGTTTTACTCTGTATCTGTTATTTCATAGCCATTAGCCTGTCTTGATGCACCCGTCTGTTTTGACCACCTAAACTGCTCAGGGAGGGGCATACATGTTCCTATCTCAGCCTGAAACTGCTTGTCTGTTGGTCTCATATAAACTGAAAATAGACGGAGGCGACCTTCATTTTCTTATCTAGAGGTCCTCATCTGCTTTGAATCATGATATCTGCTTGGCATGTCATTTTAATCACCCCCATTTCATGTGGTAGAGCACGATTTAGGCATGATTCTTCATGTAATGACTGTATTTTTGCGGAAGTACTTATTAGAAGAAATGCTTTCTTTATTCAACCTCTGTTCTGTGTCATTTCAATTGCCTCATCTCCAGCTTGAAATATATTAATAAGTCTCTTTCATGTCCAGAATAACTGTGTATAGCATGACTAAAGCATAATAGAGTTTTAGCCGGGCATGTTGGGTGTTGCGTGTGATATTAGAAGCTGATTTGTGTTGTCTGCATACCTGCCCATACTTATTTCTTTTTATCACCTGATGGCTGCCTATTCCCATTTTATATTGTCATCTGCTGGTCTTTACGTGCATGTTTGCTTAAATACAAACTCTGTGTCAATTGCTTGTTTGTTATTTAAATAAATTTGGGCATGTACTAATCCTTATCTTTTTTTTTCTCTTTACATGAAACGCATCGGAGCAAAAATGAAGAGTATCATGTCAAGACTCATCATAAGTCACTTCAAATGGAAGACCCACATCTATATGTATCCACCTCGCATCAGAAATTCCAAGCCGCAGGCGAATGACACCGCCATTCCCTCGAGTCACTCTCATTAATTAGGCCCTGCGCCCATTCATTTATTGTAAATTATTTGTCTAACGCTACGTTAATTAGTAGAATACTTAGAATATCTAAACCTTGAACCTCTAGATTAGAAAGCAATTCCCTTTAGGTTAATTACTTTAGACTCGCCACATATTGCTTAAGTCATACTAAACTATTTAATTTTTTATCCACGTAACTGTTCACGCAGCTAGCATTTTATTACTAGATTTCTAACCCATTTTATTATAGACTTTCATTAACATTTACATAAAAATCTTATTTCTTTTACTAAAAATCCTCCTAAACATTTGGCATATTATGATATACTAATAAGATTCGTTAATGAATAAATGCATAAATCATCTTTGCACATATAATAATACATATTTTAACTAGAACTAGTTTTATATATTTTAAAACAAATCTCACATTTTATGTTAGCAAAAAATACCTTCTATATCTTTTACTTAAATACTTTTCAAGACATGTATTGCATCATAGCATAATAATTACCCTAGGTTTGAACGGACAACCGCAAGTTAGCGGATCCTTTAGGGTGTCTAACCCCTTCCCTTAAGGATAATAAAGAACCCTTGCCCAGAATCTCACACAATCTTGCAGACCATTAAAATGGAGTTAATGTCGACTTTAACTTAGTTGACATTTAGGTGTCCTAATTCACCCAACTAATTAGGTGGCGACTCCGCGAACCCTTTAGCATTTAGCACTTTTAGCACCCTTTTAACATTTTAGCATTTTACTTTTATTTTCTAACATCTTTTCTAAGCAGGATTCGCTAAAATAATGTCGCGGTCGAAAAAGGGCGCGACAATACCTAGACAACATAAGTCACACAATCAACCCTCAACCGTTTATGGTTCTCACGGTTGTGTTCGTTTCAGCCATGAACACCGCCTGGTTTCGTAAGTGCATAGAGAATGGACTTTCACTGTCATTCCCCTTTAAAGCGGCTTACACTTAACACTCACATCGGTGATTTCTAAACATGTGGTCCTATAGCCACATTATTTGGTCATACACTGCCAGATTTAGATAATCATTAAAAATATTAATGCTTTATTAACTCATTAACAAGCCATAAAGTTTTATCCTTATTTCTGAACATTTCATCCGAGAATGGGTTGAGTTATTTGACAATGTTGAACCGTCAGTCACAACTTTGTTTGATCTCCTTGAACCTAGCTCTTGGGATCTCCAGTCTGCTAGGTAGAGTTACCGCTATGATGACTTGTCCTCGGCCTTAACCCCATTCTCATTGATGATCTACAAACTCCCTCTCTAGATAAGTCTTTTGTAAGCGGATCTGTCACGTTATCTTTTGACTTTACATAGTCAATCGAGATAACGCCACTAGAGAGGAGTTGTCTAACGCTATTGTTGTCGCGCCCGTTTTTTACCTCGGGGTCTGAACGGTATCTGCAACGTTGCTCTTTGGCGCGGTTCCCTGGATGGAGCAATAATGCTGATTTTGAGGAGTCGCCACCTAATTAGTTAAGTGAATTAGGACACTTGATTTATTGCAATAAAAATACTGCAATTAATCTCCATTTAATGGTCTGCGAAATTAATGAGATTCTGGATCAAGGTTCTTTATTATCCTAAAGGGAAGGGGTTAGGCATCCTTTAAGATCCGCTAACTTGCGGTTATTCGTTCAAATCTAGGTTAATTATTTATTGCACTTTTTTTATTCTACATATTTTAAGCAGTTTTCATAATTTACAATTAAAATGGAATGCAATACAGAATAATAAAGCTAAAATCGAATAAAACTCCGGAATATCTTTTAGTCCTTTTTAGGCCTTCTGCACAAGATGATCTCAGGGTACCTGCATAAACACTTAGTAAAAGTGTTAGTAATAAAATAAATAATTTTAAAGCAATGACAAGAATTAATAAGTAAAGCAAAAAATAAATCAATCTTTTGTACGGGGGAGGCCTTGGAAATCAGACGGAGATTCCTTCATCAGCCAATATTGTTAGAAACCATAAAATAAATAAAACCTTCAAATCCGCGCCAAAACAATAATAGTTTTAATCACGGAGGGCTCAGATATATAAAAATAAAGTGGGACATCCTAAACAAGTCATTTGCGAAAATTCGCCACTTGGCGCATGTTGGTTATCCTGTGTAAGTAGAAGAAATCATCAACGCCCAGAAAGCTTTATTTATCTTATTTTCCGTCTTTGCAACTGTGGAGGACTCAAAAATCGACGGATAACGTTTTCATTGGCCAATGCAGTGGTTGATGGTGTGGTGGTGTTCGACGGAGATGGGGTATTTATGGTAACGGGTCTGGGCAGTGGGGTTTGATTTTTAGATGGGATAATAAAAGGATGTTGGATTAAAATAAAAGATAAAAAGGGTGTTGGATTGGACTGATCCGAATTAAGCCTCGGATTGGGACTGATTTGATGAAATTGGTTTGAATAAAATACAAAATGATTTATTTACTTAAAAGAAAAATTATTTAAAGAGATGTAAAATTATAAAAATAAAAATGCCGATGTAATAATAATAAAACATATTTTTTAAGAAATGTTTAATGTCTAATAAAATAAATAAAAATGCGATGTCAATTTGCAAACATAGAATATTATGTAAAAAAATATATAAAAATGTCAAAAATGTTGATTAAAATGCGGTGTCCTAAAACACATAAAATTGCAACAAATATACGAAAAACAGGTCAAAATTGACTGTCAACAACATGTCCCTCTTTGTACGGAGATGATGGAAGATTCTTCGGACAAAGATGTTGACTTGTAGCCAATTTTGTCATGTTTTATAAACTAGAACTCAAAAGTGGGGCTGATACAGACTCAAAATTGTCCCAGTGTCGAATTATGATGACACTGGTCGTTGTAATGCGAAAATAAAAAGCAAAGCTGATACAGATTTTAAAAATGTCACAGTGTCGAATTATGAGGACACTGGGTTGTTGCGATGCTAAAATTATGGACGAACGAATACCGATTCAAAAATATGTCCCAGTGTCGAATCTTGATGACACTGGGTTACAATTGCGATGGGATGTTGGAGAAGACAGGGTGTTTGTTCCCTGAAATGTCTCTAGGGTGTTTGTTCCCGAGGTCAAAATGCAAAGGAAATGAAGATGGCGTCGTTTCTGGACGCAGTGCAGATGTTCGTCATTTCTGGACAAAGATGGCGTCGTTTTCTGACGCAATGCAGATGTTCGTCGTTGCATAGGCTTAGATAAAAGGGCGTCATTTTGGACCTTGCGGATGTTAAATCGTTGCATAGGCGAAACATAGATGAAATCGTTGCGAGTTTAAATGAAAGGGTGTTGCATAGGCGTGATCACGGATGATCGTCGTTGCGTAGACGAAACATAGATGAAGCCGTTGCATAGGCTTAGATGAAAGGGCGTCGTTGCATAGACGCGATGCAGATGCTCGTCGTTGCATAGACGAAACATAGATGAAGCTGTTGCATAGGCTTAGATGAAATGGCGTCGTTTTCGGATGCAATGCAGATGTTCGTCGTTGCATAGACGAAACATAGATGGAGTCGTTGCACAGACTTAAATGAAAGGGCGTCGTTGCATAGACGCGATGCAGATGTTCGTCGTTGCATAGACGAAACATAGATGAAGTCGTTGCATAGACGCGATGCAGATGCTCGTCGTTGCATAGAAGAAACATAGATGAAGTCATTGCATATGCTTACATGAAATGACGTCTTTGCATAGACGCGATGCAGATGTTCGTCGTTGCATAGACGAAACATAGATGAAGTCATTGCATAGGCTTACATGAAATGACGTTGTTGCATAGACGCGATGCAGATGTTCGTCGTTGCATAGACGAAACATAGATGAAGCTATTGCATAGGCTTAAATTAAATGACGTCGGTTTATGGGCGTACCTGCTTTGTGACTCGTCTGGGTTGAGATAGCGGCATTGCATAGACGTTGTGTGTTTATAACCCGCATGGGCTTATTGTTGTGCTCCCGCCTTTGTTGATATGAAGATCCTGCACTCAAAGAAAACTAGTGAGTTTTAGGAAAGGAGTGGTTGATTAGCGTCGACTTTGTAGCTTTGGCTCTTGACGCTTGCATTCTCAGATTGGTTTGGACTGAAGACCTAGTTGACCTGCTTTTTTTTTTTGTCTATTGTCATTTTCTTGCAGTGAATCCTTAAAATGCCCCAGTTTCTGATAAATGAAGATGTTGAACTTTCAACTGGGTAAGGTTGAGTCTTGACGCTATCAATGCGATCAGGTAAGCATTTTTTTTATCATGAATGTAAAGCTAATGCGAGAATATGGACAATGTACAATTGAGTAGATGAGAGTGCAACCCTCAAAATATGCTCCAGTCATGTGTAGATAGTCATGGATGCAAAATATATGAGGATGCTAAACTCTCCAATGGACAAAATCGAGTCATGTGCAAAACAAGGAAGAAATATTTCTAATGGTGTGACCGAAGCCGATGTGGCTGCCTACATATCCCGCCGAGGGAATCAGGTCAGAGCGTAGTTCGTGATGCAAAAATAAGGATTTTAAAGATTTTAAAAAGATGTGAGACCGAAGCCAATGTGGCCGCCTACGTATCCCGCAGTGGGAATCAGGTCAAGACGTAGTTCATGCTGCAAAAAATGATTGTACAATTTTCAAAAAATGAGACTGAAGCCAATGTGGCCTCCTACGTATCCCGCTGAGGGAATCAGGTCAAGACGTAGTTCGTGATGCAAAATATGATTGTACAATTTTCAAAAAATGAGACTGAAGCCAATGTGGCCGCCTACGTATCCCGCTGAGGAAATCAGGTCAAGACGTAGTTCGTGATGCAAAAAATGATTGTAATTTTATGTACAATATATTCCAGTATTTTAAATTTTGGGACGTTTAGAGAAACACACTCACACTCAGAAAGATGTTCAATGTATGCAATTGTGATACCATAGGCTTGGTCGTCATGTAAATATCCACTAATGTGAGAACCCTCAGTATAAGATCATGTAAGGCTTGTCACGGGCTTATAATGTAGGCTTAGGGAAAGTAATGGATATCATTTGAGTAAAAGTGACTAATCATTCCTCGAGAGTTGGACTACGTCCGTGTTTGATATTTGTGCATTTTAATGCTGACTTGCTTTCTTTTTGTCCCAGTTTTTCTGTACTGACTTCTTTTGAATCTTCCGTTTGGAGCCCCCTTTTCCAGAGTTATTCTCTCATTTTATTTAGTTTTTTTTATAATGTCGGGCCTTTTGATTTCTTCTTTTTGTGAAGTCGTCATTTGTGTTTTTCTTTTCCCTTTTGGGACTTTGACAATTTTTGTCTTTGCGAACTTCGACGCAGAATTTTGTCAGTCACTTGCACATTTATAAAGCGCTCAAGAAGGTCGGGCCAAGAGAGGGATAGTGTGTGCGCACTCAGAAAGGGTATAGGTGTAATATGCGGTTGTCGAAAGAATAAGTTTTAGGCTCAAAAGGGGTGTACTACGGATAATGTTATTTGGTAGGCTGAAAAGGCTCAAACGGGTCAAAGAAAGCCTACGATCATTTCCTACACCGAGTGTTACTCAGGATTTCGCCTCAACAAACATTCAGGTCAAGTTCTAGATCACAATGTAATGCAATGCAATTGAACTTATTCAAAAACTCACCACACAATGCATATGAAACAATGAGGTTGGTTTCATTCTTATCTTGGAAAAAAAGCAAGACAATATCATTTACGGGTGTGAATAAGATGTACCAAAAGAATCTATGGTTTACCACAGAGTCAACTCATACTAATTATTACTTTTTTTTATTTTTTTTTCTATGCACACTCCTAACTGTGTTGGTATCAACCAAGTCAAACAATGATACTTAAAATATGTTTTTGTATTTTTGAATAACATTTGTTTTGTATTTATGAACAAAATATGTTTTTTGTATTTTTTGAATAGAGGGTACCGAACCCGAATAGGGCTGCCTACGTATCCCGCCGAGTGAATCAGGTGCGCGTAGTTCATTCAGATATGTTTGAAAATGTATGCTTGAAAAAAAATCAACTATGATAGGATATCAGTAGTAAAAGTTGTGCAAAACAAATGATAGAATGAATGCAAAGTAAGATAATGTCCATGATATGATTAATGTAATGAAAAAGAGGAAAAAAAAATGAATGTATGTGATAGAATGAATGTAATGAAAAAATGAATGTATGTGATAGAATGAATATAATGAAAAAATGAATGTATGTGATAGAATGAATGAAATGCAAAAATGAATGTATGTGATAAAATGATTGAAATGCAATAATGAATGTCTGTGATTGGATAAATGCAATGAATGGGTGAACCAAATATGTCCTTTTTTTTTATGTGGTGTCGCACCCTAGATGGGTTGCCTACGTATCACACCGTATGGTGAGAATCAGACACGCGTAGTTCGGGATGATTATGTTGTAAAATGCATGATAAAGATTTATGTAATCAACACTAGACATATCAATTGAATTTACAAATATGTATAAAGATACAAAATATAGAAGAACTGAGAGCGATGTCTCGTTGAATCTGGTATAAACTGACTTCTATTAGTCAACATAACTCCCGCTCATTCTTGTGATGATTTTTTTTTCTTTTCCCGACCGCCTTCGGCTGTTTGCGAGGACGACCTTCCTGCAAATATATGAGAAATGGATGAGTAGGAAAATGACAAAATAATAAATATACAGATGTGTGACAATATAGTCAAAGACTCCCCTGATTGGTTCGACCGGAGTGAAGGTTGATGTTTCGCAAGGTCCAAGTCGTGATGTTCAAGAATAATTTATTCAGTATAGGTCCTGATTGCAGTGTAATGACAAAAAGTGCAAAAATGCAAATCGCGTGCGAAGTTATAAGCCCATGACATGATATGTACAGAGTTTAAAAGAGTGATTATTGCTTTAAATAATATGTACAGAGTTGCTAGCGACAAACAATAGTAAACAAAAAGCATGCAAATCAAGCGCGCGCCCTAATATGCTTGGGACCTACCTTATCCAGAGGTTGACTTAAACGCCAGAAATGCGAGATTATGATAAATAGGTCCAAGCCATTAAACTGCAATATTTCGTTGGAAATGGCGATCAAATGACGGTGCACTTTTTTCAATTTCGGCGTGTCATGATCATGCTTGGATCCGTCTATCATCATCATGCTACACACATATGCTTATTGATCGTAAGGTTGTGAAACCCAACGACAATTTGGTGGATTTCCTAATCGTGGAGACGATACCAAGGATCGACCCACCTAGGGTGTATGCAAGCATGACTTAAAATAAAGAGGGCGGTATAGCTCTATCTTAAATTTTCTAAAATTTGGCTTACTAGACACAATGGTTCCCGAGCGGACTACTCGAGTGAGAAGGCTACGCGGCCATCGGATGGTCCGGATGCTCCTGCGCCTTTGCCAACTCGCCTATATTTGGTATTTGAAAGAAATTTACGGGTGCGCCAGCACACCTCACGTGTAACGTGTGATAGTGTCAATTTTTCAGAAAGGAGGAAATATGAGCGGAATGACAATTTAAGGAAAGCAGTAAAAGAATGTAGCAATTAAAGTAGTTAATTACAAAATAAAAGCAAACAATATAAAATATTTACAACAAATATAAAAGCAAAATAAAGCACAATATTTAATTAACCTGGGTTTGCTATGATCAAGAACCTGATATTCCCCAGCGGAGTCGCCATGTTGTCGCGCCCGTTTTTGACCTCTGGGTCTGAACGGTATCCGCAACGTTGCTCTTTGGCGCGGTTCCCTGGATGGAGCAATAATGCTGATTTTGAGGAGTCGTCACCTAATTAGTTAAGTGAATTATGACACTTGATTTATTGCAATAAAAATACTGCAATTAATCTTCATTTTAATGGTCTGCGAAATTAATGAGATTCTGGATCAGGGTTCTTTATTATCCTAAAGGGAAGGGGTTAAGCATCCTTTAAGATCCGCTAACTTGCGATTATTCGTTCAAATCTAGGTTAATTATTTATTGCCCCTTTTTTATTCTACATATTTTAAGCAGTTTTCATAATTTACAATTAAAATGGAATGCAATACAGAATAATAAAGCTAAAATCGAATAAAACTCTGGGACATCTTTTAGCCCTTTTTAGGCCTCTGCACAAGATGATCTCCGGGTACCTGCATAAACACTTAGTAAAAGTGTTAGTAATAGAATAAATAATTTTAAAGCAACGACAAGAATTAATAAGTAAAGCCAAAAATAAATCCGTCTTTTGTACGGGGGAGGCCTTGGAAATCAGACGGAGATTCCTTCATCGGCCAATATTGTTAGAAACCATAAAATAAATAAAACCTTCAAATCCGCGCCAAAACAATAATAATTTTAAACACGGAGGGCTCAGATATATAAAAATAAAGTGAGACATCCTAAACAAGTTCGGCTGCGAAACTTGGCCCCGCCAGCGCATGTTGGTTATCCTGTGTAAATAGAAGAAATCATCAACGCCCAGAAAGCTTCATTTATCTTATTTTCCGTCTTTGCAACTGCGGATGCCTCAAAAATCGACGGATAACTTTTTCATTGGCCAATGCAGTGGTTGATGGTGTGGTGGTGTTCGACGGAGATGGGGTATTTATGGTGACGGGTCTGGGCAGTGGGGTTTGATTTTTAGATGGGATAATAAAAGGATGTTGGATTAAAATAAAGGATAAAAAGAGTGTTGAATTGGACTGATCCGAATTAAGCCTCGGATTGGGACTGATTTGATGAAATTGGTTTGAATAAAATACAAAATGATTTATTTACTTAAAAGAAAAATTATTTAAAGAGATGTAAAATTATAAAAATACCGATGTAATAATAATAAAACATATTTTTAAAACAATGTTTAATGTCTAATAAAATAAATAAAATGTGATGTCAATTTGCAAAAATAGAATATTATGTAAAAATATATATAAAAATGCCAAAAATGTTGATTAAAATGTGGTGTCCTAAAACACATAAAATTGCAACAAATATACGAAAAACGGGTCAAAATTGATTGTCAACAATTGTGTCTCTGTCGTATGTGACGAGATTTTCCGTTATACATTACGCTCCCTGCTCTACCTATTGTTGCTTGACTGTCACAATGTATACATATAGGAGACAAAGGTTTGGACCATAAGGGAATATCTTCTAA
Source organism: Przewalskia tangutica (assembly GCA_029844215.1). NCBI lineage: Eukaryota > Viridiplantae > Streptophyta > Magnoliopsida > Solanales > Solanaceae > Przewalskia > Przewalskia tangutica. Next base: position 43,808,983 of record CM056724.1, on the reverse strand, counting down.
GAAATTTCGGAGTCATTCAGCTTTTTCACCGGCCTTGTCTAAAGCTATAAATTCAGATTTCATTGTAGAGCGGGTGATGCATATCTGTTTTGATGATTTCCAAGACACTGCTCCTCCACCAACGGTGAAAACATATCCACTCGTGGATTTAACTTCAGATGATTCGGTGATCCATTTTGCATCACTATATTCCTCAAGTACTGCGGGATATTTATTATAATGCAAAGCATAATTTTGGGTGTGTTTTAAGTACCCCAAGACTCGTTTCATTACCATCCAATAAGTTTGATTGGATTACTTGTGAATTGACTCGGCTTGCTTATAGCACATGCTATATCTGGTCGTGTACAATTGATAATATACATCAAACTTCTCAAAACTCGTGCATAGTCCAATTGTGAGTCATTTTCACCTTCATTCTTTTGAAGTGCAAAACTTACATCAATTGGAGTCTTTGCAACATTGAAATTTAAATACTTAGAACTTTTCAAGTACCTTTTCAATATAATGTGAATGTGATAATACTAGACCTTGTGGAGTTTTATGGATCCTAATTCCTAAGATCAAATCAGCAATTCCTAAGTCTTTCATGTCAAATTTGTTAGCGAGCATACGCTTCGTATTATTTACATCGACAATATCTCTACTCATTATCAACATGTCATCAACATATAAACAAACTTCATGATTTGGAGTATTTTTAATGTAAACACATTTGTCACACTCATTAATCTTAAATTCATTTGCCAACATTGTTTGGTCAAATTTTGCATGTCATTGTTTGGGTGCTTGTTTAAGTCCATAAAGTGACTTAACAAGTTTGCACACTTTCCTTTCTTTACCAGGAACCACAAAACCCTCAGGTTGTTCCATGTAAATTTTCTTCCTCCAATTCCCCATTTAAGAAAGTTGTCTTGACATCCATTTGATGGATTTCAAGACCATATATGGCCGCCAGTGCCACTAACACCCGAATAGATGTTATTCTTGTTACCGGCGTTAATGTGTCAAAGTAATCAAGGCCTTTTTTTTGTCTATAACCTTTGACCACAAGTCTTGTCTTATATTTGTCAATAGTGTCATCAGCTTTCATTTTCCTTTTAAAAATTCATTTTGATCCTAAAGGTTTATTTCCAGGAGGAAGATCAATCAATTCTCATGTATGGTTGTTCAAAATTGATTCAATCTCACTATTGACAGCATCTTTCCAAAATGCTGAATCAGAAGATGACATCGCTGATTTGAATGTTTGAGGCTCATTTTCAAGCAAGAATGTCACAAAATATGATCCAAATGAAGTAGATGTCCTTTGACGTTTGTTACGCCTTGGATCCTCTTTACTTGGTGTACTTTCCTTTGGTTCTTCCCACGGTCGTTTAGATTTTTCACTTGATGACTCACATTCAGTTTTATACGGATAAATATTTTCCAAGAATTCAGCATTATCTGATTCAATTTCCGTATTAACATAAATTTCGGGATTGTCCGATTTGTGAACCAAAAACCGACAAGCTTTGCTGTTTGTAGCATAGCCAATAAAAACACAATCCACAGTTTTTGGTCTGATTTTTACCCTTTTGGGTAAAGGAACTTGTACCTTTGCTAAACACCCACACACTTTGAAATATTTCAAGTTGAGTTTTCTTCATTTTCATAGTTCATATGGAATAGATTGTGTTTTGTTGTGGGACGCCCTATAGAGTATTCGATTAGTTGTAAGGATAGCTTCCCCCCACAAGCTTTGCGGTAAACCGGAACTTATTAATAAAGCATTCATCATTTTCTTTAATGTTCGATTTTTTCTTTCCGCAATTTCATTTGATTGTGGTGTGTAAGGGGCAGTAGTTTGATGAATAATTCCATATTCTAAATATATATTTGCAAAAGGAGATTCGTATTCTCCACCCCTATCACTTCTAATCATTTTTATCTTTTTATTCAATTGATTTTCCACTTCGTTCTTGTATTGCTTAAATGCATCGATTGCTTCATCCTTACTATTAAACAAATACACATAACAATATCGAGTACAATCGTCAATAAAAGTTATAAAATATTTTTTCCCACCGCGAGATGGTATTGACTTCATATCACATATATCTGTGTGAATTAAGTCTAAAGGATTTGAATTCCTATCAATAGACTTATATGAATGTTTAACAAACTTAGATTCAACACATATTTCACATTTTGATTTGTTACACTCAAATTTAGGCAATACTTCTAAATTAATCAATTTCCGCAAGGTTTTGTAGCTGACATGCCTTAAACGAACATGTCATAAATCATTTGACTCCAATAAGTAAGACGAAGCTGAATTTTCATTAATATTGTCAACAACCATTACATTGAGTTTGAAAAGGCTCTCGGTGAGGTAGCCCTTTCCTATGAACATATCATTCTTACTTATTACAATTTTCTCACTAACCAACAACACTTAAACTCGTTTTTTACGAGTAGTTCGACTGAAACTAAATTCTTCCTAATTGTTAGAACGTGCAAAACATTGTTGAGAGTCAGGACCTTGCCGGAAGTCATCTTCAGAATTATCTTCTCATATCCTTCAACCTTGGTTGTTGCAGTATTTCCCATAAACAGTACCTCTTCGGATCCAGCGGGAGCGTAGGTTGCAAATGCTTCTTTTGTAGCGCAAACATGTCGAGTAGCACCAGAATCAAGCCACCACTCCTTTGAGTTTCCAACCAAATTGCACTCCGATAGCATTGCACACAGATCATTCATATAATCATGAATTTTCATCATATTGGCTTGTCCTTTTCCCTTATCTTTTTTCGGGAGATGACAATCTGAGGCTTTGTGGCCAGCTTTCCCACAATTATAGCAGTTTCCCTTGAACTTTTTCTTGTTAGAATCCTTCTCCTTTCCAGAAGGCCTTTTCCTTTTTTTTGTTCTTTTTCGGAGCAACATCTTCAACGATGTTTGCCCCTTCAATTGGTGAAGTCTTACGGTATCTCTTCTCGGCAGTTTTGTTATCTTACTCGATCTTGAGACGAATCACAAGATCCTCCACCTTCATTTCCTTTCTTTTGTGCTTAAGATAATTCTTGAAATCTTTCCATGAGGGCGGTAAATTCTCAATCATTGCATCCACTTGGAACGCTTCATTCACTACCATACCTTCAGCAATAAGGTCATGGAAGATAAGTTGAAGCTCTTGAACTTGGGTTCCAACGGTTTTTCCATCCACCATTTTGTAGTCTAGGAATTTGGCAACCACAAACTTCTTCAAGCAAGCATCTTCGATTTTGTACTTCTTTTCAAGTGCACTCCATAGTTCTTTGGAAGTCTCTACTGCACTATAGACGTTGTACAAGTCATCTTCTAAGGCACTCAAAATGTAGCATTTGCACACAAAACTCAGTCTGTTTCCAAGCCTCAGTAACAATGAAATGTTGATTGTCAGGCATGTCGGCAGCAGGCACGAGAGGGTCCTCACTGGTGAACTTTTGCATACCAAGGGTGGTAAGCCAAAAGAACACTTTTTGCTGCCATCCTTTAAAGTTGACACTGGTGAACTTCGCAGGTTTCTCAGCCGGTGGCACAGCGGTACGGGTTGTAGGAGTAATCATTGGTGCAGTATTTGCAGAGGTAGTTCCAGTCTCAATTGCCATTATTCGTTTGTCACTGTCAAGTCGACAAACCATTTTAGTTAATAAAACCAGAATAGCAATTAAATCACAGACTTAAACGATGAAGATTTTATTTCTTCAAATCGCAGTATAATTATGAAACTTTAGTATTCCAACGAAGTTTTTATATCTTCGAGTCAGAATACTAATATTCATATGGAGTAGAAAACTACACAAGTTTTTAATCTCCAAACCAGAATACAGCAACGATGAAGTTTTTATATTCTTCAAATCATTGTACAAGTATGAACTTTAATATTCCAACGAATTTTTTATCTCTTCAAGTCAGAATATGAAATTTCATACGGAGTAGAAAACCACACAGGTTTTAGTCCCCAATACAGATTAATACAAAATATATAATTTTCTTAAGATTGTTAGCATAATAATCTGTATACGTTTAAATAACGTTTCAACACAATCTGTTAAACACTTAGTGCAACCAGATTACACAGTATAAAAAATACTTAACAGTAAATTAATTAAACAAAACCAGTACACGAAACTGAAAATAAACAAGAGATATTTTTCGAGATGGAAGAAAATTCGTATTGAATGTTGTGTTTAATTCTTGGAACAAATCAAGAATTTATAGTTGTTGGAGGTACGTCACCAGTCGAAAAAGAAAAAATCGGAAATTTTAACTAAATAATTAATTAAATAAATAAATAATTAAAGAAAAATTTGTCCAAAAAGATTATCAATCAATCTTATCCAAATCCGAAGCCGAGCGACGACGACGGCACGAGGGCTCCTTGCCTCCTCAACCCTTTTAGCAACTAGAAAAGATGTAATGTAATATATGCACCTCTCTTTCCTTCTCTTTTTTTGATGTGTGACAAATGTCTTAAATATGGACTTTTGACATTCTCTTCACTTTTCATCCCATCATTTCTCATTCATCAATATCAAAATCCAACAAGTTTGCTAGAGTTTCAAATTCCATGATGAATTGTGGAGGTCTAATCTTTATCAATTCAAATTTCAAATTCATGTAGTTCAAATTTTTACAATATAAATCATGTGAAGTTCTTGGAGTTTCAAATTTCATAAATGTCATAAAGTTCAAATCTTTATAATATCAAACTCCATGAATAAATGTTCAATCTCCACTATTGTTTTTTTTGCAAGACTGAATATTTTTAAAATACTGGCTAAAACTTGTTTAACGGTTCAAAAAATAACTCCTTACCAGTTTCACCCCCAGTAGCATGATTTATCAATCTATTTTCACATAAACAAATATTAACTATATATACTAGAATTATAATGTGTGAATTAAAGGTGCTTGATTTGCGAACAAATTATATATACTATAAGTATAATGTGTGAACTAAATAATAACAAGATTATCAGATGAATCCATTAATATTTTGGCAAGACATTTGGTTTATTCAATTAAAAATGGGATATACAAGTATAATATATACCAAGTGACTGGTTTTATATTAGATAAATTTGGATAATTTTTTATTTTTAATCGTAAACGTTGGCCTTCCTAAAGGACTTTGAGAGAAGAGTTTTGATTGTTTGATCCCTGCATTAGCTAATCTCAAAGTTATTATCCCACATGAAATATAACACATATAACATCAAAGTTGTGACATAAATAATTTCAGAAGATTTCAATTTAATATTAAATAAAATAATCAAACATTTTATTTTAAAATAATTATCGTTATCACTCATTCCAAACCACTCTGAGTTCCCCCACTAATTATGGCTTCCTCTGGCAGATTGCTACGTAGTAGCATAGGAAGTTCAAAACACAATTGCGCAGCAACTATATATTGTTAAGAGTCCCACATCAGAAATGAGAACATGGACTCCTTATATGGACTTGGACAATCCTCACCCTACAAACTATCTTTTAGAGTTGAGTTGGGCCTAAAATCCATTCTTATATGATATCAGAGTCAGAACCTAACTCAACCCCAAAAGCTAACTTGTAGGGTGAGGATTGTCCAAGTCTATATAAGGAGTTCATGTTCTCATTTCATTACCGCTGTGAGACTCTTAACATATATGTTACACACACCAGAAAACAAGAAACACTAGCATATACCTAAAAAAATGTTTAGGGTACACAATAACATACTTAGTGTAATCTTAAGAAGGATAGAGTACATGCAAATTTAACTCCTATCATGGGAGGTAGAAAAGTTGTTACCGGTAGACCCTCATCTTAAAAAAAAATAAACCAAAGCAGTACAAAATAAATAACAAAAAGTAAAGAATTAAGTCATACTATATAAAGCATGACAAAGCAGTCTTAAAAACGTAATTACCATAAAATTACACGACAATCAAAGTACAAAGAACAACAGATAATAATATAAATCAAAGGACAAAAAACTACAAGCCTAAAACTAGACATAACAACGCTCAAGTACATACTAGCCTCCTACTCTGATCCGTATCCTCGGATTCATAACTTCCTAAAAATGTTTCCAGTTCAGAAAGTAAAGAAAATTTCCTAGTTTGTTTTGATATTTGTACAACTCTGACGGAGAAGGGCCTAAAGTGCACTTGGACTAGGATACTTGGGTACAATTTTTTAAATGCATAACTAAAGATTGACTCGGTCAAGCATTTCTATTGACAGCATATAACCGACAAATATGAAAATTCAAGACAGCAAAAGGATATATGAAGTAGCTGCTCTTATGCACTTGCAACAATATTACTATATGCCAATATTTTGACTTAGCAAATATGTCATAACCTACATGAGGAGGACAGCAGCTGGCAAACTTGGAGAGAGTTTTTATTTCCTATAATCATTTATTTGTTCCTGCTTCTCATTTTATTCGACGATAATTAATCGGACATGTGGAAGATATACCATAATTGTGTATGCCCTCAATGTATTGGAAGATTATTACTTAGTTAGTTACAAAGTTGTTAAGTTTGTTAAGAGAAGTTAGTTAGTTACAATTAAAGTTGATATGTGTAATTTAGCTAAATCTACTTGTATATAAGTAGTGTAAGTGATGTAATTGTTTTCTTAACAATCAATATACAGAAGATATTTCCTGATCTCTCTCTTTTTCTCTCCTTCCCCCTCTCTTCTTTTCGCCCACATTCTTCTCTTATCTCTCATCTTCTCTTCTTTCCCCATTTCCTTTGTTCTCTGTTTCTCCGTATAATCTCCTTAACTTCATGTACTGATTGATATTCATCATAGTATCAAAGCCGAGTGGAATCAATGCAATTGAATCGAATTGAAATTGAAGTATTCGATCTTTACATGCAAATGAATCTGAGCATCATCTATAAGATTGAGTGGAATCAAAACTCAATGGGAGTAGATCGAATGAAATCTGTTACATACAGTGTGTTGATCGACGGATCGAGAGGAATTAATCACATACAATTCGATTGAAGTTGTTATGTGTGTGATCTGTTCAATATAGCATTTTTTTGTATTGTTGTTTTACTGATTTCTCACCACTGAGAAGAAGAATATAAAAAGTTGACGAAGAGTAATGGAGAATGATGAAGAAATCTTGACTGGTGGAGGTGCGACAGTCAACGTATGTATAGATCATAACCATCCTTTGTATTTGTTTCCTTCGGATGCGCCTGGATCACTGTCGGTTGGAATTGTTCTAAACGGAATGGACAATTACACACTATGGAGCAGAGCTATGAAGCTTGCTCTACTGGAAAAAAATAAGATATGTTTTGTTGATGGATCAGTAAGGAGATCTTCCTTCAGTGGAGATTTGGCGAAACTGTGGAATAGATATAATGCGATAGTTGTTTCTTGGCTAATGGGGAATGTAAGTAAAGGCTTACTTAGTGTTATGTTGTTTAACTCAGATTCATACAACATATGGGAAGAACTAAAGGAGAGGTTTGACAAAATAAACACTTCTCGAGCCTTCCAACTACATAAAGAAATATTTACCATGCGACAAGGATCATTATCAATTTCCATGTATTATTCCAAGTTGAGAAATCTATGGGATGAATATGACTCGATCATTCCAATTCCATCATGTTGCCCAAAATCGAAAGAGTTTGTCGATCATCTGCAGTACCAGAGATTACTGTAATTTTTAATGGGACTGAATGAAAGTTATGGTCAGGCCAGAAGTCAGATACTTATGATGCAGCAGATACCGAGTTTGAATCAGGTATATGCCATTCAATCAAGAAGAGAGTCAAATGATGGTTGCTGAAAACAACATAATGGTGCAGGAACAGATGGAGTCATCATAACTCCATCTGTCATGTTCACAGTTGGTAATAAGAATGGAAATGCAGGGATGAAACAAAAGAAACCATATAATCCAAATGCTATGTGTGACTTTAGTCATATAAAAGGGCATTGGAAAGTAGATTGCTATAAATTGATGAAATGTGATTATTGTCACAAGACAGGACACATACAAGATGATTACTACAGGTTGCATGGATATCCTGATAATTTCAAGAACAATAAAGCTAAGAAAGCCTATGCTGCGACATGAGGAAATTTCAGATTAAAGACATCGGCGTGAGTATCAACAAAGCATGAACTAATTTCGAACCGTATGCACAGTTGTTCACTCAGCTCACTCCTACTCAACATCAGCAACTTCTCAGACTACTCAACAACCAACAAAATACTGAAATTGGTGCAAATGCAGCAAATATATGTTTCTCTGATCCAAAGGATATCATGAAATGGATTATAGATACAGGTGCAACTAATCACATGATTAGTGATCACAAATATTTACATAATAAACAACTTACAGAAGGTACAGAAAATGTTCAATTACCTACAGGAGATTCCACCAAGATTTCACACATTGGTGGCCATCACTTAGGAAGAGGTGATACTCTTAGAAATGTCTTGTGTGTACCAACATTCAAATTCAATTTGATGTCTGTGTCAAAAGTAACCAGAGAGCTCAATTGCAGTGTTTCCTTCTTTCCTACATGTTGTGTGTTTCAGGATATCTCATTTGGGAAGGTGAGGGGGATTGGTAGTGAAGAAGATGGCCTTTACATTTTGTGTTCAGAAATCTAGAATAAAGGAGAAGGGTTGACCAGTTGTTTGTCAGTCTCTCAGCATGTAGGTGCAGCAATATGGCATCAAAGGTTTTGTCATGGACCTTTGAGTATGTTGAAAAAGTTCTCTTTTAAAAAAATGTTGTTGATTTTACATTGAATAATTGTGACGTTTTTCCTCTGGCTAGACAAACTAGGATCCCATTTCCTCTTAGTACTAATAGAGCATACAAGCCTTTTCAATTATTGCATATGGATGTATGGGGTCCTTTTAAAACTGAAACATACAATGGAATGAGATTTTTCTTGACTGTTGTGGACGATCATTCCAGATGGACTTGGATATTTTTGACAAGATTGAAGTCTGGTGTATCTACAATACTTAAAGATTTCTTTGTTAAAACTAACACTCAGTTTGGAATTAGAATACAAAAGGGTGAGGTCTGATAATGAAACAGAATTTAAAAAAAAAAATTGCAAGGCATTGTTTCTGCAGCATGCTGTAATACATGAAAGCTCTTGTCCCTACACACCACAGCAAAATAGACTTGTGGAAAGAAAACATATGCACATACTTGAAACAGCAAGGGCAATTAAAATACAAGCAGGACTGCCTGAGAGATTCTGGGGGTATATGTGTGGAAAATGTTGTGTATATAATCAATAGAATTTCATCTACTGTCATTAGGAATAAATCACTATTTGAAGTATTGTACAAAATACTACCTTCACTGAATCATCTTAGAGTGATTGGATGTCTTTGTTTTGCTACTGTCTTAACCACCCATGACAAGTTTAGTCCTAGAGTTGTGAAGGTTGTTTTCATTGGTTATGGTTCTGCTCAGAAAGGATATAAACTCTATGATATGGAGAATAGGATATTCTTTATGAGCAGGGATGTGATGTGGTTTTCATGGAGACATATTCCCACTTAAAGGTGGCAATGATGAGGAGATCAATCATATTAGTTCCGATGAACAATTCTGCTATAATGATCTAGTTCATCACCAGGTTGCAGATTCTAACTTCCACATACCTGAACATGATAGCACAGGATCAGATTCACCAACTGAAGATTTCAATATATCCATGCCTAGTGAGGGTCAACACACTCCTTCTCCCAGACATGATTCTGATCCTGAATGCACAAGAGCAGGTGCAGCACCACCTGAGACTAGAAGATCTGCCAGAGTCAGCAAACCTCCCATCTGGCACAAGAATTACATTACTCAGCATAACAATTCTAATTGATTATTTTCTATATCTAATTATGTTGATTAGACAGGATTGTCACCACAGTATCAAAGTTTTGTGTCCAAGGCATCTCTTGATACAGAACCACAAAAATATTCAGAAGTTGTTGCAGATGAGAGATGTATTGAAGCCATGAAGACTGAAATAAAAGCTTTGGAAGACAATGGAACATGGGAACTGGTTACATTGCCAGAAGAAAAGAAAGCCATTGGGTGCAGATGGGTCTACAAAATTAAAGACAAAGCAACAGGTGAAGTGGGGAGGTTTAAGGGTGAAGTGGAGAGGTTTAAGGCAAGACTGGTGGCCAAGGAGTACAGTCAGAAGGAGGGATTAGATTACCATGAACATTCTCACCAGTGGTTAAAATGAGCACTATGAGAGAAGTAATATCCCTTGCAGCAGCAAAGCACTGGGTGATACAGCAAATGATGTCTATAATGCCTTCTTGCAAGGTGATCTCTTTGAGGAAGTCTATATGACAATCCCTGATGGTTTTGGTGATAAAGGAGGGAAAAAACATGTGTGCAAGTTGTTGAAGTCATTGTATGGATTGAAACAAGCTTCAAGACAATGAAACATCAAGCTGACTGAATCTCTCACTTCCTCTGGATTTACTCAAAGTCACAGAGACTGCTCAATGTTTACAAAGAAAGAAGCTGGCCATATTGTGATAGTGCTAGTATATGTTGATGACCTGTTAATCACTGGAGATGACAGACTCTTATTAATTCCACCAAAGCAGCTTTGCAGTCAGCCTTCAAAATTAAAGATCTAGGTGAGCTCAGGTATTTTCTTGGGGTGGAATTTGCAAGAAGTTCCCAAGGCATCCTGATGCACCAGAGGAAGTATGCATTGGAGTTGATCTCAGACATGGGACTGGCTGGTGTCAAGCCTTCACCTACAACCATGGATGCAAATGTGATATTTACCACTGTAGAGTTTGACAGAGGTGCTGCATCAACATCAGATACTGCACCACCATAGCCGGATTCACTCCTTCCAGATGCAAGTGGTTATAGGAGACTGATTGGCAAATTATTATATCTCACTACCACCAGACCTGATATAGGTTTTGCAGTCCATTTCTTAAGTCAGTTTATGCATGTCTAAAGGCATCCCACATGGAAGTTGGCTTAAGACTGGTTCAATATGTCAAGCAGGCCCCAGGACTAGGCATTATTCTCTCCAGTTTTAGCACTCCTCAACTCCAGGTGTTCTGTGATGCAGATTGGGGAGCATGTGTCAACAGTAGAACTATTTGGTGATGTTTGGTTTGTCCCCAGTGGCTTGGAAGTCGAAGAAACAAGACACTGCATCCCGGAGTTCAGCAGAGGTTGAATATAGGGTCATGGCAACTTCAGTAGCTGAAGTAATATGGCTTGTTGGTTTGTTCAAAGAACTTGGTGTTGAAGTCCAGCAACCAGTATCTGTTTACACAGATAGCAAATCTTCTATTCAAATTGCGGCCAACCCAGTTTTCAATGAGAGGACAAAACACATAGATATCGATTGTCACTTCATCAGGGAGCACATCCAGAAGGGATTACTCAAAACCATCTTTCTATATTCCAATGATCAACCAGTTGATTTGCTTACTAAAGCCTTGGGTAGGTCACAACATGATCATCTATTATCCAAGCTAAGAATGAAGAACATCTTCATTTCTCCTAGCTTGAAGGGTGTGTGGAAGATATACCATAATTGTGTCTGACCTCAATGTATTGGAAGATTATTACTTGGTTAGTTACAAGGTAGTTACAAAGTTGTTAAATTTGTTAAGAAAAGTTAGTTAGTTACAATTAAAGTTGATATGTGTAATTAGCTTAGCTAAATCTACTTGTATATAAGTAGTGTAAGTGATGTAATTGTTTTCTTAACAATCAATATACAAAAGATATTTCCTGATCTCTCTCTTTCTCTCTCCTTCCCCCTCTTCTTTTCGCCCATATTCTTCTCTTCTCTCCCCTCTTCTCTCATTTCCAATTTCCTGATCTCTCTCTTTCTCTCTCCTTCCCCCTCTTCTTTTCGCCCACATTCTTTTCTCCCATCTTCTCTTCTTTCCCCATTTCCTTTGTTCGTTGTTTCTCCGTATAATCTCCTTAGCTTCATGTACTGATTGATATTCATCAGGACACAAAGTTTAAAAATAAAGAAGATAATGGATATATAAGCCAAATTTATGCATAATACCAAGACTATCTTCTTAAAGGTGTGGCAATGAAAATTTTACATGTCTTTACATTGTCTCTCGCCTTATAAAAGAAGTGATTTTATATAAGTAGAGTTCCCGCAAGTCATGTCATTAGAGATGGATTGAGAATACCAAAGATTAATTAGTTTCGAAAATAAAAATTATGTCATTTTTTCAGACAAATTTTAAAAATAATGTCACATAAATAAGGAGGGTAAAAGTTTAATTAACACAAAAATATTAGATATATTTGTAAATCGTGCTATCACTGCTCAGCAGTTACACAAGAAATGAGAAGTAAGAGGGTGATCAAACCCTAAAATCTCTGCTCTGCTCTAGAGGGTGAATATAACTCCAGAAAGCAAGATTCTCCACCTGAAAGCATCCCTCATGAGTAGGATGATTTCTTTTATAAGTATGATTTAGGGCAATTTTCACTAAACTATATTTTTGGGTTGAATTAGACTCCAATCTATAATATTCTTGGTTTTGTAATATTGAATACCTAAATTATATTGTCAATGCACCAAATATGTAGTCTAATTAGTCGTGTTCTTATTAGGTTAAGGAAATATATTGTTATTTGGACGATATATCATCAGTTTATAAGAAATTTTTTGAATAACGCAAGGTCCATTTCTTGAAAAATGGATAATAAAATATAACAAACTTACTAGCAAACAATTATAAGATCCGATACTAGACATCATCATAAAGTCGTACGATGAGAATAACAATGGATCCATGTAAAATATACACCAAATAATTAAACCAGTTCAGAAAGTTCAAAAGTAGATACAGAAAGTTAATTACCAAGGCAGAATCCATGACCAAAAATCTTTTGTATCCCACAAGATCTATTGATTCACAAGCTGGAATAGTGAACACCCATAAATATATATACTTGTCATAGTACTAGTTGTAGAAAGACAACTAAAGCGTTTTTGTTTTCTTGATGTAGCAAAGGATCGGACCACGATGCTTGATTCCCCACAAAGGAAAAAGTGACTTGGGATTCATTCGTTCAAAGTTTCTTTTTTAAAGAACCTTGTGGCTCTTGTAGTTGTTGATTTTCTTCTTCATCGTCATCATCCCCGTGAACAACAAATACATGTCCACTTTGCTTTCTCGATGGTAGTAATGATGATGTTTGGGTGTGGTAAAAATAATGATGATTGTGGAGAACATTAGGTCTGGATCTAGGCAGTGGAGGTGAGCCAGAGAACATGATTATTGCTAGCGACTGCGTTGAAAGGAAGGGAGAGGAGTCAGAAAGAAAGAAAAACCCTTCAGAATGTTTTTCGTGTAGTCTTTGCTTTCCCACACAATCATCATTATTGTTTTGATAGATAAGGAGAGGGATCGAAATTACGGTTTTGGAGTTACTTCTTTTCTTCTTCTTTTTTAAATTTTATAATAAGTGATGTTTTTAGGTTGGATGTATTTAATGGTTGATTTAGAAATTTAGGGAAGGATGTGTAAATTATTTTCTCACTTAATATATATTTATTATAGTTAACATTTAATTTATATACACCGTGTAATTTTTCGACGAAAAATGTATATCGGATCACCTTCACTTAAGGTGGCTTCGTCCATGTCGCGTACCCTTAAGAAAATTAGTCGCTCCTACAAAATAAGAAATATTTTTACTTACTCTTAATCAAATGCCCTAAAAAGTATTTTTTTAACCCGTATTAAAAAGAATGACATATTTTTTTATTTGGTAATAATTTAATTTTAAATTTTACTTTTTATGCAAAACGACATTATCTATAACTACACAAATATTTTTGATTTACTTTAGATCATAAGATTGAAAAGTATTTTTTTATTTTGTAAAGTACGAGACAAATGAAAGTATATCACATAAATTGAAACGGAAGGAATAATTATTTAATGATTTCTTTGAAAGAAAAAACAAAGCCTTCCGAATTTTGTAAGACACCACTATTATTTTGAAATAAAAAAAATATCACTAATTATGAAACAGGTGGAGTAAGTTCTAGGCACGTAAAATAGAGTAATGTTTAGAAAATTAAATTACTTCAACGGTTAAGAAAATTATAGGTAGATATCTGGTTAATAACATTGATTCGTACCATTAGGATTTACACATTTTGCTTTTCCAGACAATCATCATTATTAAATGATTATCATCATTTACCATTTCTTTTTTCTTTTTATCATCATTTAACATTAGGTTTTAGATTTGCGTTTAACGTGTGGATTTAATTAGAGTTTAACTTATATCACTGCAACAAGTTTGATAGTCATTGACAAATTATTTTGTTTCTTCCCAAAAAAATTTGTTTCAATTGTTTGCAACAAATTTTGAATATGTATTAAAAAATTACAACCACAAATAAAATATGAAGAAATAAGATTTTTATTAATAAATAATTGCAGGTACAAATCTGTTTATTCCCTTGATTATTTTCTCCGAATTTTTTCTATGATTCGAGGGTTGTTAGTAGCGTGTTTCTCGAATCAGGATGATATAGGCCTCCTTGTGATTTATTTCCATGAAACAATTTTGTGGATCATCTTAAAATATTTGATTATCAAGAAGAGTTCGGCCACAACTTGGTCTCTTTTTTATTATTCCATGAGCTTATGGAACTTTCGAGATCTATTGAAAGGATTTTGTGGATCTTCTTGAAGTATTTGATTATCAAGAAAAGTCCGACCACATCTTGATCTCTTTGTGTTTATTCCATGAGTTTATGGAAATTTCGAGATCTCTTGAAAGATAATATTTGTTGATCTCTTTATAAATATCCAAGTGTTTATGGGATATTCGATATGCCTTTTCAAGGGAATATGTGTCCCCTTTATATAGTCGTGAGCTAGGGTTTAGGGTAGAGTAGTGAAATCGTAACAGTCCTTAGAGTTTAAAAATGGATTGAACTCGTCTTGTAGAGTCCCACAAAATTTCGATGTCTACAAATGCCCCTACTTCAAGGCTTGTTGGGGTGTATGCTTGAGAAACTCGAAGTATTCATAAAAATTGAGGTTCCATATTTCACTGGGATTTGACTCGTGAGAGAAGATATAAAGGGCAGACTTAGTCCCACTGGACGTGCCAGAATTTGTTGACAATAAAATTCATGTCGAGAAAATATTAATCAAGATATGAAAATATCGCAACAATTGGAGTATTTGATTTCAAATATAAGTGTTGCAATCTCTATGAATCCTCTGATTCTTCTTTCCAATAATTTATTCAATGGCTTTTGAGCTTGATCTTGAACTTGGTGAATTTGATTTTGACTTGTACTTGAATTCAAGAGCTTTTGAGCTTGATCTTGAATTTGGTGGTCTTGATCTTGAACTTGTATTTGGATTGAAGGGCTTGAAGCTTGATCTTGAATCTTCATCTTGATCTCTAGAACTTGTAGAGAAATGTTTGAGTGCAATGATTATAGCTTGTAGAGAAATCTGCGTTGTTTGATCCACGAGCTCTCTCTGGCTTCTTGTTAGAATTCTTGGTCCTTTTCTGAATTATGAGACCCCTATTTATAGTTTTGGAATGGAGGGGTTGTGATAAGGACATACTCCTTTCGGTCAATCAGATTTAAGTTGACATGACGATATTTGATTGGTCGGAACATGTCACTTGTATATGTGATGCATTTTCAT
Organism: Przewalskia tangutica; assembly: GCA_029844215.1. Taxonomy (NCBI): domain Eukaryota; kingdom Viridiplantae; phylum Streptophyta; class Magnoliopsida; order Solanales; family Solanaceae; genus Przewalskia; species Przewalskia tangutica. Next base: position 43,793,242 of record CM056724.1, on the reverse strand, counting down.
TGGCCTTTTATTTTACTAGGCATGCTGCGCTGCATCATTTTGACTCGTTGCATGATTCTATTGGCTCCTTCGTTTGACTTAGCGTGCTACGTCATTTGACACATGACATCAATTTGGGCCTCTAGGATAAGTGACATTTTGGGCTTGGCAAAGTGGGCTCATCTTTTGTAGTCCAAATCAATGGATTGATCCAATAAAATTTGACTATTAATTAAATATTGAACTTAAATAATTAATTCAATTATATTAGCCCACATTTTATTTGAACTATACTATATGTTTGAACTTAATATTTTTTATAAATTTCGTGTGGATTTAAATTCAATAAATTTTTATGGTCCACAAATGCCTTCTACTTCAAGACTTGTCGGAGATTTTAACTTCCAAAGATTAGTCTTGAAGTAATGAGGAAGAAAATAAAGTTATTTTTTTTCCACACATGCTCCATGAAGAAAATGTAATCGGGATATACACTTGACGTTATAAGTCCAGTGTAACATTGATTACACTTTAAGCAAAGAATAATACAAAGTTAATTGTATCTAAGGTAGGAAAAGTATTATTTTCTCCCAACTAAAAGAAAGTCCATATATTTTTGGAATACTTGCATAGCTAGGATAGGAGAGGTAACAATTCAAACCCTTTTCCCTTTGAAATTGACGTGGAAGAGTCTTAACAAACCATTTTAGGTTTTGACAGAATCCTAGACAATCACCCCAATTTCCTACTCGTCTTTTACTTGGATACGTATTCATCTTGTTTTTGTTTGGATATGTGTCAATGAACCCGATGCCGACTTAATCAGTTATTCAAATTATTTTCTTTATCCACATCCTTGCTTTACTAGATTTTTTTTATTTCCAAATCCTTTGAATTAACAAGTAGAATCCTTTGCTAACAATAATTGTACAGTTCAACTCCACCTAGGTCTCAAATTGTGCAGAAATCAAGTTGGCGTACAATTAAAAGTTCAGCGTCTTTTACCTATAAATAGACACACCTACGTGTAGAATTGTATTATTATGAAGCCTTTTTTTATTAATACAAAATATATATATGTGTACAATGTGGAATCCTTATACAGCATGAATTCTATTTTTATTATAATTACATTACATTAAATATGGTAAATATAGACATAGTACACGTGCTAATACACCCACTCAGTCTGAGCGGGAGGAAGCCGGACGTTAAGACTGGATCTGAAGTGAAGAAAGAGTTGTCTAGGAAGACCTTTTGTGAATATATCCGCATACAGTTATGAGAAAGGCACATGCAACACTTAACATGACCGAGAGCAACCTTCTCATGAACAAAGTGTATATCCATCTCAATATGCTTGGTTCGCTGATACTGAACAAAATTATGAGATAAATATATGACGGATATGTTATCACAGTAAACCACAGACGCCTTACGAAAGGACACTGAAGCTCCAAAAGAAGGTTTCGGAGCCAACAGATCTCAGCACAACATTTGCAACTCCTCTATACTCTGCTTCTGCACTCGAACGGAATAGCTTGCCTCTTGGTAGACCAGAAATGAGATTATCCCCTAAAAACACATAGTAGCCGGAGGTGGAGCGTCGCGTGTCCGGACAGCCTTCCCAATCAACATCCATATATGCTAACAACCTGGTCGGTGTTGAGGGGTATAGATGTAATCCATAATCAAATGTGCCCTTAACATATCGAATGATACGTTTAAGAGCAGTAAAATGAGGCTCTCTGGGACATGCATAAATAAGCATACCTGTTGAACAACATAAGCGGTGTCAGACCTGGTGATAGTAAGATACTGAAGTGCATCTGCAAGACTCCAGTAAAGAGTGGATCGGATCCCAAGTATGTTATTTTGTTAAAGCATTAAATTTTTCACGCATGGCTACATTTCAATTTGGGTCAAGTTTGGCTAACTTTGGGTTTTTGGAAATTGGGGATATGTTTTGTGTGGAGAGGTTAAATTTCACTTTAGGTTTGAAAATTTCGTGTTGGGAACGAGTTTCCATACGGTGTGTGGGGACAAAGGCAGAGTCGATTTGTGTTCGTATCGGCAAGCAGAAGCGAGGTAGTGTTGCAGTAGATCGGACGGTGGTAGTCGTGGTCGCCGTGGATGATCTGGGTGGGAGTGGATATTATTCCGGGATGAGGCTTCGGTGGTGACTGGGTGTGAAATGTAGCAGTGGACTAGAGTGACATCGAGATTGGAAGATCTAACAAGGTGGAAAAGGTGTAGTTCAATGATGCCGGAGCAGTAGTTGTGACATCGGAAACTGTCGGAGAGGCATAGGGTCCGATACCGGAGGAGACGCATGTGGGCAGTTGAGATCGAGATTGGGCATGGAGGTGGCCTGTGTTGGCAGCGACGGGTGGCACTAATATCGGAGGTGGCAGACGGTTAGGGATGCGGCCGCCGGTGATAGCAGAGTCTACGGGATACATTGGGGAGGGGAGACCTGGACGGTCTGTGGTGACAGACTCAAAAAGGCGAGGAGGAAAGACCATGTATGGACTGCCGGTGGTGGCATTTGGTGTGTCTGCCACGACCAGAACAATGGCGGCCTAACGGAATACTTGTTGGACAAGCGGTGATGGGTGCGAATCTTCGAGGAATTGGTAATCAGTGACTCGGAATTTTTTAATATTATCAAATGGGAAAACATTCTCAAATAAGGTGACGTGGTAAGATATTATAATTTTGTCGGTGGAGAGTTCATAGCACAGGTACCCCTTATGATTCGATGGGTAGCCTAGAAAGGCGCAGAGTAGATCTGGGTGCCAATTTGTGGGGGCTGTGGATGTTTTAAGGTAACACATACAACCGAAAATTCTAAGATGGTCATGGATAGGGATCCAACGGTAGAGAATTTCTTTGGGTGTCCTATTTTGAATCGCACAGGTACGTAAAATATTGAGAATGTGTTCGACCATTTTTATTGCGTATACACAAAATGTGGGGAGGGGGAGACGCATGAAAAAAGAGGTCACAACAAATAGACTGCTGCTGCAGGCAACTAAGGAAAAAGCAGACACCAATTCGATAGTTTTGCATAAATTGAGGTTTGCGGTAGTCGAAAGAAATAATTTAGGGTTTAGATTTTGGCGTCTGATACCATGTAGAATTGTATTAATCTTTCTTGGACAACCTTTTTTATTAATACAAAATATATATAGATGTACAATGTGGAATCCTTATACAATATGGATCCTATTTCTACCATAATTACATAACACTAAATATGGTAAATATAGACAGTACACGTGCTAATAATGAGTTCACAATTTTCAGCCAAGCTTTATGAGAGGCGGAAACTTCTTTGTTAAACTCTCACAATGTTGCCAAAGCTTTTTCTTTTTATTTTCCGAACAATGTTGATGAAGAAGTGACTGCCTACATTATTGGTGAAAAATACAGCAATATTGTCTCTGTTTACGAACTTTACGTTGTATCTGCTCTCGAAGTCGTTCGCTTCTGGCGTCATTGTCTACTTTGATAGGTATTTTACGTTTTTTCCACTTGTGTCTTCTTTATTCTGTCTTCTCATTTTTTTCAGACCAAAATGACATGTTCTTCTTCAATAATGGTGGAGTATCCATAACGACGAAATTCCCATATCAATGAAATGTTCATATCGACATAACACTCTTAAGATAGAATGTTCATATCCACGGAATGCTCATAATGAAGGAATACCCTTATTGATGGAACCCTCATACGATGGAATGCCCATATCAACAGAATGTCTTTATCAATGAATGCCCATATTGACGGAATATCAAAAGATAAATACATGAGTCAAATATCTATATAAATGGAATATCAAAGGATAAATTCACGACACCAAATATCTATATCAAAGGATAAATTGACTATGCCAAATATATGTATTGACGGAGTATCAAAGGACAAATCAGTGACGCCAAATATTCATATCAACATAATATCAAAGGACAGATCATAACGCCAAATATTCATATCGACAGGAAAACGAAGGATAAATTCATGGCACCAAATATTCATACCGACAGAATATCAAAGGACAAATTCGTATGAAAGACCAACTTAAGGTGCAAAGGGACAAATTTGTCCACCTTAAGACTGAAAATTTACGGATCTTTTTAAGGATAAATCTGTGAAAAGGTCAGCTTAAGGTGCAAAGAGACAAAAATTATTCACCTTAAGATTGAAAATTTAGAGATCCTTTTAAAGATAAATTCGCGAAAAGGCCATCTTAAGGTTGAAAGGGACTAAACTAGTCCACCTTAAGGCATGAATATTTGGATATCCTTTTAAGGATAAATCCGTCAAAGGCCAGCTTAAGGTTCAAAGGGACTAAACTAATCCACCTTTAGGCATGGTAATTTAGAGGTTCTTTTAAGGATAAATCCATCAAAAGCCAGCTTAGGGTGCAAAAGGACTAAAATAGTCCACCTTAAGGCATGTAAATTCAAAGATCCTGAGCTTGAAGATTATATTTGGCGATCTTTGAAGACTTTCAACTTGTCACGTGGTGGAGTTGAGATTCCAGCTTGAAGACTCAGCAAATTTGAAGACTTCAACTTGCAAATATGGTGGATTTGAAATTTTAACTTGAAGACTTCCTTTATTTAAGACTTCAACTTGGAAAATATGTATTTGAAATTTCATCTTGAAGGCTTGCTGGATTTTAAGACTTCAACTTGCTGACATGGTGGAAAAATTCAACTTGAAGACTTGTGGATTTGACGACTTCAACTTGCAGACACGGTAGATTTAAGACTTCAACTTGAACACTTGCCGTGTTTTAAGACTTCAACTTGAACACTTGCCGTGTTTTAAGACTTCAACTTGCATACATGGTGGATTTAAAACTTGAAGATGCATTGGCCTTGGTTTTCACTTGAGGAGTTGACGAATTTGAGGACTTCAACTTAAAAATCAATGGATTTGAAGACTTCAACATGCTTTGATATCTTTCTAAGAGATTACAGTCATCTCATCGAAGAAACTTATTTTCCATGGTGACTTGCCCCCATTGAACCGTCAGTATTTAATGAAAGTTCAAATATCAACGAAAGAATGTTTGTAGATATGATCTCTATATGTATGGTCAAGTGTTCCTCTTTCATCATACTTCACTCATACAACACTTAGTGATTTTTATTTTTTAACTCATGAGACTAAACTTAGAATAAAACTCTAAGTTGTCTACGTACCTCGGTGAATACGATCAAGTTATTCTGTAGTTCAGAAAAATGAATCTTTTTTGAAGTCCTAACTTTTGTCTAGGCCACCTGTTGCGAGATCTACAACCTAGCGGACATTTTTTAGACCGTGCACAGTTTATACTTTTGCAAGCCATAAATGACATGTAGTTCATGCTCGTACGTCAAGGAGCGTTTTAACTTGAAGACTTAGCTCTAATTTAAAGAGCTTTGCAACTTGAAGATTTGTCTCAAATATCATAAGCTTCGCAATTTAAAGATTTAGCTCGAATTTGAGGAACCTTGCGACTTAGCTTGATTTTGAAGAGCTTCGCGATTTAAAAATTTGGCTTATAATTTGATCAGCTTCGTGACTTGAAGATTTAGCTTGAATTTGAGGAGTTTTGGGCCATGCAATTTCAACTTGTTCTTTAAGGAGGATTATAATTTGCAGTTTAGGCTCGTGCGTTGAGGAGCATTTAACTTACAGTTTAGGCTCGTGTGATAAGGAGCATTGCAACTTGCAGTTTAGGCTCCTTGATTTGAGGATTGTTAGTAGTGTGTTTCTCGAACTAAAATGATATAGGTCTCTTTGGGATTTATCTCCATAAAAAGATTTTGTGGATCTTCTTGAAGTTTTTGATTATCCGGAAGAGTCCGACTACATCTTGATCTCTTTGTGATTATTCCATGAGCTTATGGAACTTTCGAGATCTCTTGAAAGGATTTTGTGGATCTTCTTGAAGTATTTGATTATGAAGAACATCCCGACCACATCTTGATCTCTTTGTGATTATTCCATTAGCTTATGGAACTTTTGAGATCTCTTGAAAGATAATATTTGATGATCTCTTTATGAATATTCAAGTGCTTATGGGATATTCGAGATGCCTTTTCAAGGGAATATGTGCCCCTTTTAATAGCCATGAGCTAGGGTTTAGAGTAGAGTAGCCTTCAAGAAACCCTAACAGCCCTTAGAGATTAAAGATATATTGAACTCGTCTTGTAGAGTCCCACAAAATTTTAGTGTCTACAAATTCCCCTTACTTCAGGCTTGTTGGGGTGTATGCTTGTTGTAACACCCCCATTTTAAACCGGAGTCGAAAACGAGATTCTAGCGAACCCTGCTTGAAATAAAAGGTGTTAGAAAATAAATAAAAGTGTTAAATGTTAAAAGAATACTAAAATTTAAAAGGGTTGCTAAAGTGTTAAAAAGGTGTTTTAAAAATGCTAAAGGGTTCGGGAGTCGCCACCTAATTAGTTTGGGTGAATTAGGACACCTAAATGTTTAACTAGTTTAAAGTAAACATTAACTCCATTTTTAATGGTCTGTTAAACTTTAATGAGATTCTGGGTAAGGGTTCTTTATTATCCTAAAGGGAAGGGGTTAGGCACCCTAAAGGATCCGCTAACTTGCGGTTATCCGTTCAAACCTATGTTAATTATTATGGCTAAAGAATGCATGTTTTAAAGGGTATTTAGAAATTTAAAACATTTGAGATGTATTTTTGACTAAGAGAAAAATGTAAGATTATGTTTTAAATGTCCTTAGTGCGAAACATGTGTTCATAAAGAAAGAGTTTAGTGACATATAAAATGTGTTTTTTTTTGCAGCATCATATGAAAATACCTATTATGCAAAGACTAAAAAAGGATTTATTATGCATGTTAGCAAGAGTTCATAAAAATAGATTTCTACTGTTGTTAATAATATCTTAGCTACCTGAATATTTATGCCGGTGGAAAATTGTTAGATGATCTAATATGATTTAAGCAATGCTAAAAATAATTAACTTAAAGGAACAAACCAATTTCTAATGTTGAACTAATTTCTAATGGTGACCCAAAGTTTAATTATACTAGGCAACTTATCGCTAATGCACGAGTGTTGCATGCTTAATTACACAATAAATAAATAAATGGGGCGGTAGAGAATAATAAGACGACTCGAGGAATGGCGAAGTCACTTCGCCTATGACTTAGAATTTCCGATGCGAGATAAATGCATGTAGACGCGGTCTCGCGTTTGCCACGATGAGTCCCGCTATGAGACTCTTTGTTGCTCCGGTGCATTTCATGTAAAAAAAAAAGAAAAGAAGGATTAATACTTATCCTAACCTTGTCAAATAATAAGCATTTATATAAAAATTAAGCAGCTGATAAATTACTTCATTTTTTCGCAGGACAATGCAGGCCCAAACATACGGCACTTCAGATTTGAAAACAAGGGGACAGGCTACATACAATGATCCCAACTATTTCTGACTTAAAGGAAAATGGTAGGCCTAGGACATAAACTCTTTTAGATTTAAAGGGAGAAACTGATTAGCTCAATGCGTGCAACAAACCCATTTATACGAACATGTAGGTAAAGATATTCGCTATATACATACATATTCCGACTATATAAAAAAAAAAAAAAAGGGGGAACCTGAATATGCAAATACGTGTATGATCATGTCTGTATATCCTGTATATACTATCCCTAAACAGACTTATGGGTGTGGTCAAATCCTTTTGGTAATATTCAATTAATTACGAAAGCATTCGCGCAGATTAATAAACAGACCTTACAAATCACGATCTCGGAGGCGGAACAACATTATATTCATCGCCTATTCCATCTCAGCTATTCTAAACAAATATAACAGGTTGCAAATAATCAAAACGTTATTGTGACTGCTTCTTCTAACATGTATGACACTACCTCCACCGACGGAATGAATCCAATTTACGCACAGGTAAACCACAGATTACTACCTAGCAAACAGCACAGAAATATATGTATATGAAATAACAGAGAGGTGTATTAACGGAGGCATCAACATGAGTGACTAACACAAATTTAACACCCAAAACACACAGGAGATACAAAATGGACTGAGGGGAATTTAAGTTTACCTTCTCCGGACAGCGAACCGAGGCAGTGTATCAAGTCGCCAGTCCACTCGACGGGTTATTGCAATGCTATTAAAAGGGAATGACGATTTTGCTTTGTAATGCTTACTGGTTCGCCACTGATCTTGCGAGGAAGAAGAAGGGTTTTTATTTCTGTTCTTGCTCTTCACTCTATCTTTTTCGGATGCCCAGGGATGCCCTTTGCATGTGCAAATCGACCCATTTATATAGTCACCATTTGGGGTTCCAATTTAGGTATGTATTTATGGCGATTGTTGGTGTTAATTTTAAGGCGAATTTTGGTGCTGATTTGGTGCAATTATTGGAACGATTTTAGAATGATTTGTGGAATAATTTGAAAGCTTTCGACCTATTTTGGGATGTTTTAGGTATGTAGATTGGAAAGGTTTTTGATATGGTAAACTTTGGAAGATGATTCGTGGTCAAAGGATATGACGGTTTGGTGGCTTTGTTTTTGGGTCAGATTTGAATTTGCAATTCTTTGTGAGATGAAGGATTATTTTGGATTAGGTCTTTTTTTTTTTTGTCTTTAGGGATATTAAGAGGCTGGGCTGCGTGTAATTGGGCTTGCTGGAAAAAAAAAAAATTGAATGAAAGGTATTTTTGGGTTTAGGTTTTAAAGATGGTTGTGTTTTTCTTATTTGTTTTTGTCTCCTGGACGATGGGTAAACGTTGGTATGTTTTTTTAAGAAAGGGGGAGGACTGACGGGCCTGGGCTGATAAAGGGAAAAGTCAGGCGTCATGGTCATGAGGTAGTGGGCATTAAGTTTTGGTTTGGGTTTATTATTAATTAATTAGGTATTTTAGGTGGGTTATTAGTTAATTAGTGGTAAATTAAATTAACAAATTGTGCTTAAATTATTTTAAGTGATTTGCTAGCCTAAGTTTAAATTTAAATAATAAATGCGGGTGTGCTATTTAGTTAATGCTTAATATTTTAGAATGCGATGCCGTTATTAAAATCTATTTATTATGCGTATTTTATTATTATTTTAAGCTAAGATTGAATTATCTTAATGTGACTTTAGGCGCTACAATAATTATTAACTTATTTAAATACTAAATGCAGGTATGATATTTAAGGATTGCTTAATGCTCTTACTCAAAATGCGGTACTATTATTTTAAAATCTTATTTATCAGCGTTATTATTTAGAACAAGTTATGAAATTACTTTGCGTATTAATAAATGCGACTATGCTACTTGACACGACGTTATCGCTAAATTATTTATTTTATGCATTTATTAATTATTTAAGAATTACGACAAAGCTTAGAGTTAATAAGTGCGGGCGCGGGACTCTAAATGCTTAAGACTTTACGTAAGACGATGCCATTATTAAATTATTTATTTATGCTGTATTTAATGTTTTATTGTTGTATTTTATTATAAAAATCCTAAAAATATTTTACAAAATTAGTGTAATTTTATGGTTAATGGTCGACGGGAGGGTCAAAATCAGTGTCAGCAGATGTCCTCTTTGTATGGAGATGATGGAAGAATCTTGGACAAAGACGTTGACTCATAGCCAATTTTGTCTCGATCTTCGAATTGCAAAAATGCCGCGGTAGACAAGGCCGACGAAAATCAAAATCGCCCCGGTCGAGTTATGACGACACCGATACCATGGTCAAAACACTGGCGCGCTAACGCGGACTAAAGATCGCCCCGGTCGAGTTATGATGACATCGGGCTACCATGGTCAAAACACTGTAGGCTAACGCGGACTCAGTCGCCCTGGTCGAGTTATGACGACATCGGGTTACCATGGTCAAAACACTGGCGCGCTAACGCGGACTCAAGCCGCCCCAAAGGTCGAGTTATGATGACACCGGGTTATGGTGCAAAAGTAAAGAATAAAGCGGCTTGAACTCGGGTGCATCGCTATGGCTTGTGCGCTGGTTCTACGGTGATGTGAGCGAGTGACCGACGCTGAGGCCGCCGCGAATCGTTGGGAAGGTTGCCCCAACAGATTGCCAGGTCAGAAGAGAAAATCCACGTTGTGCTCCCGCCGCATGCTAAGACTTGAACAAGCGGTTAGTGCATAATCGCTAAGGCAAAATAATTTTAAAAACAATGTAATCGTGTGAATAGAAAGGTTATCCCGCAAAACGCGATGCCTGTTGTGTTGATGCGATGTTGCGAATGCTGTGATTTTCGTCCTTGCACAGACGTGTTGCGATTGTGAATGCGGGTATGTTGTCCTTGCTGCAATTGTCCCTGTAGACTAAAGCTCAAGAAAGAGTTAGTGCATAAATTAAGACGTAATAATATATGAGGAAAAAATGCAATTTTGAGAACAGAAATCGCCCTGCGTAGATGTGATATCTCGACTTGTCGTCGTTTTGGACTTGTCGCCGTTTCGGACTCGTCGTCGCTTTCGACTTGTCGTCGCTTTCGACTTAGCGTCGCTTTCGACTTGGCGTCGTTTTGGACTGGCGTCGCTTTCGACCGGGCGTCGCTTTGGACTTGGCGTCGTTTTGGACTTGGCCGCTTTCTGACTTGGCCGCTTTCGACTTGTCGTCGCTTTCGACTTGGCGCCGCTTTCTGACTTGGCGTCGTTTTGACTTGGCCGCTTTCGGACTTGGCCGCTTTCGACTTGTCGTCGTTTCGACTTGGCGTCGCTTTCGACTTGGCGTCGCTTTCGACTTGCGTCGTTTTGGACTCATTGCCGCTCCTGTAGACTAAAGCTCAAAGAAGAGTTAGTGCATAACTGCTAAGACAGAATAATAAAGCATGCATGATAAAAATGCAATTTTGAGAACAGAGAAAATCTTCCTGTGTAGATGTAATATGTCGACGATGGCGCTGCTTTCGGACTCGTCGTCGCTTTGACTTGGCGTCGTTTGACTTGGCGTCGTTTTCGGACTGGCGTCGCTTTCGGACCGCGCTTTGGACTGGGCGTCGTTTCGGACTGGCGTCGCTTTCGGACTGGCGTCGCTGCTTGGACTGGCGTCGTTTTGACCAAGCGTCGTTTCGGACCGGGCGTCGTTTCGGACTGGCGTCGTTGACCGGCGCCGTTTTGACTGGCGTCGTTGCTGACTGGCGCCGCTTTGGACTGGCCGTTTTCGACTGGCGTCGTTTCGGACTGGCGTCGTTTTCGGACTTGGCGTCGTGTTTGGACTTATTACCGCTCCCGTAGACTAAAGCTCGAGGAAGAGTTAGTGCATAACCGCTAAGACGTAATAATAAAGCATGAATGATAAAATGCAATTTTGAGAACAGAGAAAATCTTCTCGTAGATGTAATATCACGATGGCGTCGTTTTGGACTCGGCCGCTTTCGACTTGGCGTCGTTTCGACTTGGCGTCGTTTCCGACTGGCGTCGTTTCGGACTGGCGTCGTTTGACCGCGTCGTTTTGACTGGCGTCGTTTCGGACTGCGCCGCTTTCGGACTGGCGTCGCTTTGGACTTGGCGTCGTTTTGGACTCATACCGATAACGCCGTTGTTCGGACGTGTTCTCACGGGCGTAGAACAAATGCTCCTGCAAGCTAAGCTTGAGAAAACGTTAGTGTATACCTGTTTAAACAAAATGATAAATATATATGAGAAGTGCAATTTTATGGATAGAAATGTCGTCCCTGATATGCCTGACGAATACTGAGATGTTGCCCTTGCACTGCAACTGACGATTTGTTATGATGCCTTTGTTGTGTGCGATGCGCTGGTTGCAAGTTTGACTTTATGCCCGAAGCCGACGCTTAGGTTTTGTTGCGAACTCGAACTTTGATCGTTGATTATTGATGCCTTTCTGCTGCCGCTTCGACGCGACTTTGAATTTTGAGATTATTTTTTTGTCATATCTTACGCCTCTGCTTTTTCTTACGAAGAAACTTCGCCGATTTTCTCGCTTGGCTATTGCATTTCTCGCTCATTAATATGAAAAGACTGCGCCAAAGAAAATTTGTGAGTTTTGTGGGGCGGTTGATCCGTTGACCTTAGACTCTTGATGCTCGGATGTCCGCCTTGTTTGGACTCATCACCCCGCCTGGTTTCCTACCTTGTCCCGCTTTGAATATGCAAAAGCGTTTGGCCTTAAAGTGGTCTCAGCGAGTTGCGTGTGTTATGTGGTACTCGTTGTTTTCAAAACAAAGGGAAGGTTTTCTAATGGTGACCGGCCGATTTAGGCCGCCACGTATCCCCACGAGGAATCGGTCGAACGTAGTTCATTACAAGTTTAATTTTGGGTAAAAATTAAAATTTCTAGATGTGGACCGGCCGAGACGCCGCCACGTATCCACCAAGGAATCAGTCAAACGTAGTTCCAATTATTACATATAAAGGGCAAAATGCATTAAACTAACTATTTCAGACTCACGCCGAGGCGCGGCGCGAGTCCACTTCTTCGCTTCGTGTCTTCGATGGTTGAGTCTTCGCAGATCATCTCTTGCAGCGCCAACTAGACGAATGACCTATTCAATAGTTAAACAATCTCCTAAGGAGCACCTCCTTTTCTCTCAAGTTGGTTGATGATTCAACTTCCTTCCTTTGCGGCCGGGCGTAATAGTCCCTTCCGCATCGCCTTCTTCATTTTTAGCTATCATGTTCACACGCATCTTCATAACCGGAAGAAGGTTATTGTTTGCATTGAGAGGAGCATCTTTCACCGAATGACTCTTCTTCGATTAATTCCTCTACTCGCCCTCGAGTGTATAGCAATTGTCGATGTCGTGTCCTCTCAGACCGGAGTGGTATGCACAATGTTTAGTCTTATCGTGCCTCGGAAGTAGGCACGGGAGTATTTCGGGAATTGATGGAGTATTCCCGCGGCTACTTCTCATACACTTGAGCTACGGGCTCGGCTAAAGGTGTATAGGTTTTGTTGGTTTTCTTTCGCATCTACGGGGTTTGGGTCCGCTTTGGAGTGCGAGTTCGTGATCAGGTGAGTATTTTGGATATGCCGTTGGGTATGGTAAATGGATACGGGTGGCGCAATCTCGATAATAGACCGTGGTTCCGAGTGTTTTAGTAAGGCGCGGTGGGCTTTGATATACTGGATGTTGTTCTGGCCTATGCTCCTGAATGACCATGATAGAGGGTGATGCATCTCTTCTCCTCTGGGAGGTACCTCCGATGGAATTTGACTGCACTGCTCGCTACGCTCGTAGGTCACAAATTTGTAATCCTGCATGTCTTAATGCCTTCTTCCACGAAGTCGCCCATTCTCACGACTTCTGCAAAACTTCGCCCAATTACACTGATCATCCTTTCATAATATGTCGCGTCTTTTAACGACTGCACGAACAAGGTGGTCATTTCGCTCTCTGCCATCGGAGGTTGAACCTTTGCTGCTTCTGACCGCCACCTCAGGGCGTATTCTCTGAAAGTTTCTGTGGATTTCTTTTCAAGTTTCATAAGATAAAATCTGTCCCGTGATCGATGTTGAACCCGAATCTATCCATGAAATCTTGTGCCATGGCGTTCAACCGTCCCATTTTCGAGGTCTTGGCATGTGTACCAATCCAGCGCCGCACGTTAGACTCGATGAATAGCTTCATGATGATTGCTTGATTTTTACCAACTCCAATCAATTTATCGCAATATGACCTTAGATGAGCTCGAGGATTCCCCTTTCCATCAAACATGTCAAATTTGGGCACCTTGTACCCCATAGGTAATTCAACGTCGTGGTGCATGCATAAGTCTTCATATTCTAAACCCTCTTCCCCCTTGTTCATCTGAATGCTTTTGAATGCCTCTTTCAAGCTACGAATTTCTTTTGCCACATTTTCATCACTCTAGCTCGTCCGCTCCATTTCCTTGTATTGATCTGTCTCGAGGATGCATGCACAATAAATGGTTGGCTTTGATCGGATGTGCTAATCCTCATATTGTTTGTGTGCCATCCGCTCGTATTGGGTGGCTTGGCAATTTGGGTTGAGTGGGAGATATAAGTAGGTGGAGGTTGAGATGTGTATATAGTGAACGGATCATTTTGAGGTCGGTTTGCAAATTGACCGCGAGTGACATTTTGCGTGAAATGGTATGTCATGCCTCTGCGGGAGCTTTGGAGAAGTGGAGGCTCGAGGGCTTGTGGACACGATTGCATTTGTCCCTTGCTCTGGGAGTGGTGCATTCAAGCTAATAGACATGTTTGTGATATCTCGGAGCCTTTCTATTTCGGCTTGCATGATTTCCATTTGCTGCAATAGTTTGGCGAGGTGTTGATCATTGGTGTTTCTCCTTTCTGACGCCTCTGCATCCTCGACATGAGCGGGATGAGTCCTAAGTTGTTTCGTCCTGCTTCCGGATTGGTCATTTATTGGATGATTGTGCTTCTACTAATCAACGCGAATCAACCTTTTGGGGGATAAGCTAAAAATAAACCTTTAATAAATGAAGCAAACCAAGTTAGTATAATATGCAAAAGTTGCAGACAATATATACTAATAAGCAAATTGTAAATCAAGTGCGTGTTCTAACATGTTTGGGACCTCTTCTAGTGCCAGAGGTGGGCCTAAACGCCAGATATGCGAGGTTATGACGGATTTGTCCAAGCCACCCAACTGTAATGCTTTTGTTGGAAATGGCGACCAAATGACGGTGCACTTTTCCCAATTTTAGCATGACATGATTGGGTTTGGATTTGTCTATCATTGTCGCGCCACACATAATATGCTGGTTGGTCGCTGGGTTGAGAAACCCGTCGACAAGTTTGGTGTCTTCCTAATTGTGGTGTCGATGCCAAGGACCGACCCACCTAAGGTAAATGCATGCATGCCCTAAAATAAGGGTGGTATAGCTCTATCTTAAGTTTCTAAGAATTGGCTTTTCTAGACGCAAGGTTCCCGAGTGGACAACTCGAGTGAGAAGGCTACGCGGCCACCGGTTAGACCGGGCACTCCACGTATATTACCGACTCTCCTAAATTTGGATTCTGAAGAAAGAATTTTGCTGATGCACCAAGCGCACCTCGCATGTAGTGTGTGATTGTGTGAATTTTCCAGAGTGGAAGAAATATGAGCGGAATGCCAGTTTAAGGAAAGCAGTAAAGCAGGTAGCAATTTAAAATAAACAAAACAAAAATACAGCACACAAAAATTAAATACAAAAGTAATTGCCAAATAATTATCCTAGGTCTGTTGTGGTTAAGAACCTAAAATCCCCAGTGGAGTCGCCATCTGTAACACCCCCATTTTAAACCGGTTGTCGAAAACGAGATTCTAGCGAACCCTGCTTGAAATAAAAGGTGTTAGAAAATAAATAAAAGTGTTAAATGTTAAAAGAATACTAAAATTTAAAAGGGTTGCTAAAGTGTTAAAAATGTGTTTTAAAAATGCTAAAGGGTTCGGGAGTCGCCACCTAATTAGTTTGGGTGAATTAGAACACCTAAATGTTTAACTAGTTTAAAGTAAACATTAACTCCATTTTTAATGGTCTGTTAAACTTTAATGAGATTCTGGGTAAGGGTTCTTTATTATCCTAAAGGGAAGGGGTTAGGCACCCTAAAGGATCCGCTAACTTGCGGTTATCCGTTCAAACCTAGGTTAATTATTATGGCTAAAGAATGCATGTTTTAAAGGGTATTTAGAAATTTAAAACATTTGAGATGTATTTTTGACTAAGAGAAAAATGTAAGATTATGTTTTAAATGTCCTTAGTGCGAAACATGTGTTCATAAAGAAAGTGTTTTAGTGACATATAAAATGTGTTTTTTTTTGCAGCATCATATGAAAATACCTATTATGCAAAGACTAAAAAGGATTTATTATGCATGTTAGCAAGAGTTCATAAAAATAGATTTCTCTGTTGTTAATAATATCTTAGCTACTGAATATTTATCTGGTGGAAAATTGTTAGATGATCTAATATGATTTAAGCAATGCTAAAAATAATTAACTTAAAGGAACAAACCAATTTCTAATGTTGAACTAATTTCTAATGGTGACCCAAAGTTTAATTATACTAGGCAACTTATCGCTAATGCAGTGTTAGGCGATTAATTACACAATAAATAAATGAATGGGGCGGGTAGAGAATAATAAGGCGACTCGAGGAATGGCGAAGTCACTTCTATGACTTAGAATTTCCGATGCGAGATAAATGCATGTAGATGCGGTCTTCGCGTTTGCCACGAGTCCCGCTATGAGACTCTTTGTTGCTCCTGCATTTCATGTAAAAAAAGAAAAGAAGGATTAATACTTATCCTAACCTTGTCAAATAATAAGCATTTATATAAAAATTAAGCGGTGATAAATTACTTCATTTTTTCGCAGACAATGCAGCCCAAACATACGGCACTTGATTTGAAAACAAGGGACAAAGCATACAATGATCCCAACTATTTCTGACTTAAAGGAAAATGGTAGGCCTAGGACATAAACTCTTTTAGATTTAAAGGGAGAAACTGATTAGCTCAATGCGTGCAACAAACCCATTTATACGAACATGTAGGTAAAGATATTCGCTATATACATACATATTCTGACTATATAAAAAAAAAAAAAAAAGGGAACCTGAATATGCAAATACGTGTATGATCATGTCTGTATATCCTGTATATACTATCCCTAAACAGACTTATGGGTGTGGTCAAATCCTTTTGGTAATATTCAATTAATTACGAAAGCATTCGCGCAGATTAATAAACAGACCTTACAAATCACGATCTCGGAGGCGGAACAACATTATATTCATCGCCTATTCCATCTCAGCTATTCTAAACAAATATAACAGGTTGCAAATAATCAAAACGTTATTGTGACTGCTTCTTCTAACATGTATGACACTACCTCCACCGACGGAATGAATCCAATTTACGCGGGTAAACCACGACATTACCTAGCAAACAAAGACGTAAATATATGTATATGAAATAACAGAGAGTGTATTAACGGAGGCATCAACACGAGTGACTAACACAAATTTAACACCCAAAACACACAGAGATACAAAATGGATCGAGGAATTTAAGTTTACCTTCTCCGACAAATAACCGAGGCGATGTATCAAGTCGCCATCCACTCGACGGTTATTGCAATGCTATTAAAAGGGAATGACGATTTTGCTTTGTAATGCCATCGTTCGCCATCGATTCATGGGAAGAAGAAGGGTTTTTATTTCTGTTCTTGCTCTTCACTCTATCTTTTTCGGATGCCCAGGGATGCCCTTTGCATGTGCAAATCGACCCATTTATATAGTCACCATTTGGGGTTCCAATTTAGGTATGTATTTATGGCGATTGTTGGTGTTAATTTTAAGGCGAATTTTGGTGCTGATTTGGTGCAATTATTGGAACGATTTTAGAATGATTTGTGGAATAATTTGAAAGCTTTCGACCTATTTTGGGATGTTTTAGGTATGTAGATTGGAAAGGTTTTTGATATGGTAAACTTTGGAAGATGATTCGTGGTCAAAGGGGATATGCATCGGATTTGGTGGCTTTGTTTTTGGGGCTGCATTTGAATTTGCAGCTGCTGTGAGGATGAAGGATTATTTTGGATTAGGTCTTTTTTTTTGTCTTTAGGGATATTAAGAGGCTGGGCTGCGTGTAATTGGGCTTGCTGGAAAATAAAAATAAAAGGTTGAATGAAAGGTATTTTTGGGTTTAGGTTTTAAAGATGGTTGTGTTTTTCTTATTTGTTTTTGTCTCCTGGACGATGGGTAAATGTTGGTATGTTTTTTTTAAGAAAGGGGGAGGACTGACGGGCCTGGGCTGATAAAGGGAAAAGTTGGGCCTGCGGTAGTGGGTATTAAGTTTTGGTTTGGGTTTATTATTAATTAATTAGGTATTTTAGGTGGGTTATTAGTTAATTAGTGGTAAATTAAATTAACAAATTGTGCTTAAATTATTTTAAGTGATTTGCTAGCCTAAGTTTAAATTTAAATAATAAATGCGGGTGTGCTATTTAGTTAATGCTTAATATTTTAGAATGCGATGCCGTTATTAAAATCTATTTATTATGCGTATTTTATTATTATTTTAAGCTAAGATTGAATTATCTTAATGTGACTTTAGGCGCTACAATAATTATTAACTTATTTAAATACTAAATGCAGGTATGATATTTAAGGATTGCTTAATGCTCTTACTCAAAATGCGGTACTATTATTTTAAAATCTTATTTATTGTGCGTTATTATTTAGAACAAGTTATGAAATTACTTTGCGTATTAATAAATGCGACTATGCTACTTGACACGACGTTATCGCTAAATTATTTATTTTATGCATTTATTAATTATTTAAGAATTACGACAAAGCTTAGAGTTAATAAGTGCGGGCGCGGGACTCTAAATGCTTAAGACTTTACGTAAGACGCGATGCCATTATTAAATTATTTATTTATGCCTGTATTTAATGTTTTATTGTTGTATTTTATTATAAAAATCCTAAAAAAATATTTTACAAAATTAGTGTAATTTTATGGTTAATGGCTGGACGGGAGGGTCAAAATTGGGTGTCAACACTTGTGAAATTCGAAGACGAGACTTGAAGTATCCATAAAATGGAGGTTCCATCTTTCACTGGGATTTGACTCGTGAGAGAAAGATGAAGGGAAAACTTAGTCCCACTGGGCGTGCCAATTTATTTGCAACAAATTTTGAATATGTGGAGAAAAAATGCAACCACAAATAAAATATAAAGAAACAAGATTTTTATTCATAAATAATTGCAGGTATAAATCTGTTTATCCCTTGGTTCTTCTCTATGAATTTTCTCTATGATTTGAGGAATGTTAGTAGTGTGTTTCTCGAACTAGGATGTTATAGGCATCCATCCTTGGAATTTATCTAAATAAAAAGATTTTGTGGATATTCTTGAAGTATTTGATTATCAAGAATAGTCCGGCCACATCTTGATCTTATTGTAATTATTTCACGAGCTTATGGAATTTTTGAGATCTCTTGAAAGAATTTTGTGGATCTTCTTGAAGTATTTGATTATCAAGAAGAGTCCGACCACATCTTGATCTCTTTGTGATTATTCCATGAGCTTATGTAACTTTCGAGATCTCTTGAAAGATAATATTTGATGATCTCTTTTTGAATATCCAAGTATTTATGGGATATTTGAGATGCATTTTCAAGGGAATGTGTGCCCCTTTATATTGCTGTGAGCTAGGATTTATGGTAGAGTTCTTCAAAAAACTCTAGTAGTCCTTAGAGTTTGAAGATGGATTGAACTCGTCTTGTAAATTCTCACAAAATTTTGATGTCTACGTCAATGAATAAACTTTGTCAATTATTCGTCCGTAAAATATGAATCACTAAATATATATATAATTTAGTCCGTCGCTAAACAGAGAGTTTTATTAACTACAACATCTTTTCCCGTTCCCAAATACACAATATCTCATGACAATATTTTTATTAAACCATCTACCAAACTTTCACCTTTTATTGTGATGACAGATTTGATATAGATCCTTACGTTATTTATTATTTATAAAAGATTAATACAATAAGGAAAGGGACGTAAAACATAGCAACACAAACTATATATTACTCCCTCCATCTCAATTTATGTGGCACTATTTGATTTGTCACGGAGTTTAAGAAAAAAGATAGATTTTTTAAATGTGTGGTCCAAAATAAATCTTATATAAATGTGTGGATATAAATCATCTCATAAAGTTAAATTATTTATAAATATATAAATGTGACATTTCTTTTGAAACAGACGAAAAAATAATAGTGTCACGTAAATTGGGATAGGGAGAGTAACAAAACTAGAGAAAAATATATTGGATGGAATAACCAAGCCACAATTGGCATTGCATGAAAAGATACATTCCTTTGTAATCTATGCTGACTAGAATAGCCTACAAAAATGCATACCAGAAGGCTTACATTACATTAGAAAGTTAACTAAAAGAAAATCAAAATTTGCTAAAATAGGATATCGCATGAATTCTGCTTGTGTCTCATAAAAATTGTTAGTTGAAAATTGAAGAGGATTGACAAATGTTTTGATCATCTCTCCAATTTTACTAGTAACAATTCCTCCAGCTCTAGATTTACCTAGATTTGAAATTCCATTTCCATCAGTATTCAAAATAATAAAAGTCTGGCGCAAACCAGGAACTTGGATATCAAAAAAAAAACGATGTCAAGGTATTTTCTGCTTGATTATCTTGTCAATCTTGATTTATAATTTAGTGACATAATACAACCTTCTTCCATTTCTAATAACTCTCCATTTTGCGGAGTCTTTTACCAATGGATATTTTGATTTGGAAAAGTACCTGTTACCACACTCTGGCAGCTGAAATAGGTCTTTGGTCATATCTTCTAGCACACCAGGCTTTTCATAGTTCCCAACATAGAATATATTGGAGTGATCTGTAGAAGCATTTTGTGCACAACATAATTAACTTTGCTTGTTCCACCATGTATTTAAAGTGTGTCTAATAGCCTAACCTATATTGTTTACCTCTAGGGGGCAGCTATGTTCCTCCAAGTTTTGGTGGCCAACTCACTATTAGAAAGACGTAATCATAAGTTTGATCCATTACATTCCTACCGCAGCAGCATCATGAACACCAATTGTAGACTAAACTTGTGCATAGTTTTTCATCCAGGAAAAGCTTCTTCATTAAGGGTGTGTTCGGTACGGTGGAAAATACTTTTCTGGAAATGTGTCCTTGAAAAATAAGTTAATTTCTTACTTATTTTCTCATGTTCGATTGATTAGTGAAAAATATTTTTCGTAAAATACCCACTCACCCCACCCCACACCACCACCGGGAGAGGGGTGGGGTAAGAAAGTTTTCTTTTTTGTAAAATTCTTACAAAAGTAAAATAAAAATATGAAATTCGAAAATTCGGTGGGTGGGTGGGTTGCGTGGTGCGTGGGTGGTGGGTGTGGGGTGAGGTTGGACCGGTGGGTATGGTGGTGCAGTGGCGAGGGATGAGGTGGGTGATGGGGTGGTGGTTTTGGGGTTTAGATGAGGTGGGGTGGGGTTTGGTTGGGTGTGGGGTTAAACGGTGGGGTGATGGGGGTGAGTTTGAGGGTAGGAGGAGACAATTAATATGCAATGTCACTTATGAAACTTGTTTTTCCTATTTCTATTAAGGAAGTCATTTTCCTCATTTTTAAAGAACTTGTTTTCTTAAAGAAAATATTTTTCAAAAAATCTAACTAATCAAACATGAGAAAATATTTCCCTCCATACCGAACGCCTAAGAATCTCCATATGAGGAAGGAGATCTTGAAGGGGATCTTTTTAATCCAAATTCTATTGAATTAAGTCGAGCAAATTCTTCCTTTTCTGAATCTAAAAAGCAGTGGAATAGGAGAATTGTAATTTGGACTTAAAACACCAAATGATTGTCTTTGGTTGAACCATTCACCTTGTCAACTTTTAGAATTTCATCAAGAACTTGATCAGGAACCACTTCAGCTAGAGCAATAGTATCACACCTGTTATCTTAAATAAAATTCTAGACTTTAATGTTTAAAGGCTTTGTAACACGGTTAACGTGTTGGTAGAGAGGCCCAATGTGTATCCATTTATCCCACCAGAAACGAATTTGGCCCTTCTCCTAATCCCCATATTATATTAAGTTCAACCTTTTTCCTGATATCTAATAAATTCTGTCAACTATTAGAATCTTCCCAATGCTTGATTTTTGGAATAGGAATTGATCTAGAGCAATATTTAGTAGATGAAAAATTGGACCAAAGATTATTCTCTATCATGTACCTCTGTCATCTCTTGGAAAAGAATGAGGTACATATACATGTATTTTTTGGTTCAACTTCATATTTCATTAATAACCAAAAAGTATATATACAAAGCAGTAGCATCATTTGGACTAGCTACTATCCTCATTACTAACTCTATCACTAAGATACTACAATCATAAACTACTTCCTAACATTAGCAGCCTAGGATTTACACAATCAATACAAAGAAAAATCAACAATAGACAGCAACTCTATGGATAGTTTAGCCTGTGAAGAGCTCCTTTCCATCTACCATTGCCTCGACCTCTAATATGAAGTTGCATCATGTCCTTGAGCACCTGAGCAACCTCTAGAGTCCCATTCTGCATTTTGATCTTGTTTCTTGCCCCCCAAATAGTATCCACAACCATAGCAAAAGCACAACTGGATATTTCTGCTAGACCTGCCACCCATTTAACCTCTGTATCCTCCTCTGATATCCCAACCACATACATAATCTATGCCACATAGTGTTAGTTGTTTGGCACTCAACTAATAGATGGGCAAAAGTTTTCCTATACTGACCACAAAAAAGCACAATCAGGTGGCTTAAATTTTATAAATCTGTCCATAGTTGTCAGCCTTTGATGTAATGCTATCCACAAAATGAATTTATGTCTAAGGTGTAAACTAGTTTGCAGGGACACACTCTTCCATTCAACCTTGGGATGTTATGGAAGTAGTGTCAAGTACATCCTCCTGATAGAAAACACATTACACTTATGTGTTGCATTCAGTGTTGTGATCAAATCGCCATTGTATGTTGGACCTTGAATAAGAAGCTCCCTTGCTGCCAATATTTTCCTCACCACTCAAGAAGCAGTCTTAGGTATAGGAAATGTCTCAAGGTTCTGAGTTTAAATGTAGTAACTGTGTATCCATGATATTCAGACACATTCCTTCTTCCTTGCCACATTCCACAGCTGCTTCGAAATAGCAGCTCTATTCCACAAACAAAGATTTATAACATTAAGGCTACCTGCAGAATAAGGCAAGCAAACAGTATCCCAAGCCACTAATGCCTTTTTAGAAATTGACACAGATCCTGTCCATAGACATGTTCTACATATTTGTTCTATAACCTTCATCACTTTCTTTGGAATGTGAAAAATTTGTGCCCAATAGACTTGGACCCCAAACAATACTGACTTAATAGGTTGTAACATGCCTGCATAAGAAAGGAGTTTGGCAGACCAACATGTGACCCTAGCAGTAGTCTTCTCTATCAATGACATATAGTGACTGACACCTAACTTCTTAGAAGCAAGTGGCACTCCCAAGTACCTAAAATGTAGACTACCAACATTGAACCCCAATTCATCCAATATATCTCGTCTTTTATGATCAGCAATCCCATCAATATATATTGAGCTCTTCTCAACATTAGCCTGCAGCCCTGAAGCTCTAGAAAATCTTTGAAAAGCTGCATTCAATAGTTTAATGGATGGCATGTCAGCCCTGCAGAACATGATAATGTCATCTGCAAAACAGATGTGGATACTTTTCAACTTTCTGCATCTTGGGTGGTAGTTAAAGTCACCATCAAACTCCAACTGGCTCAGTTACCTTCTCAGATACTCAATAGCAAAAACAAACAGGTAGGGAGATATGGAATCTCCCTGCCTTGTACCGCTTTTAGCTTGAAAAGGAATAGTCAGCCCACTATTTAGCATCAATAAATAAGATATAGTAGAGACACAAGTCATAATCCATTGAATAAATTTTTGCAGGAAAACCAATAGCACTCATAAGTTGCCTTAAGAAATCCCACTCCAAAGTATCATAAACTTTCCTTAAATCAATCTTGAGAACACACTTGGGAGAAATCCGTTTTCTAGTATAGCATTTAAGGATTTCACGGCTAAATAATATATTGTCAATAATACTTCTAGTCTCTACAAAAGCTGATTGAGAATAACCTATTAATCCAACAATTACAGTTTTGAGTCTCTTTGTTAAGACCTTTGATATGATCTTATACAAAGTGGTACAACAAGCAATAGGTCTATAATCTTTCACTTTGGTAGGGAAAGGAAATTTAGAAATTAGTGTAATGGCAGTTGTATTGATTCTGGGAGATAACACACCTATTTCAAAGAATTGCTTCAATGCAAACAGTATATCATCCTTCACTATATCCCAATTTCTTGTGAAAAACTCCACTGGGAACCATCCACACCTGGTGCTTTATCCTTTGGCATATCCCATTATAGCTTCAATGATCTCCTCATCATTCACTTGTTGGATGAATGCTCCCTGTTGTTGTACAGTGAGATAAGTTAACTCTAGCTTTCTTTCTGATCACCTGCTACTCAACCATACTCCACTTCTCAATTTCCTTCAACAGTTTCTTTTCTTCATCCATCAACTCTGGACATATCAAGTTTCCCTGCATCTGGCCCTAAATAATATCAAGCTTTTCTGTAGCTAGACACAGTTTTTGTTTATAAAAAGTCATGTAGGCATTAACATCCTTCAATTGAGTTTTTAGAACCTTTAGCTTTCCCCAAATACCCTCCATAGTAGGGTGCCTATTACCATGTTGCCAGATTTGCAGCAAGATATCTTGAAAGTTAGGATGATCCATCCCATTAGGATAAAATCTGAATGGTCTAGGATGCAAATTCACCTGCTTGCAACATTTCACAAGCACTGGAGAATGATCGGATACTGAAGGATTGAGGAACTTTGCCTCCACATAAGGGCCCAATCAATCTTACTATAAACTCTATTATCACCACTCTATTTATTTCACCAGGTAAAACGCCACCCCTGAGATCTAAGAGGAGTAGTTAGTTGCTTATTATCCAGTAGACCCTGAAAACCTTGAGTTTAAGTGTCACAGGTGATCCAATTCTGCCTTCTGAGCTTAACACATTGTTAAAATCACCATCTAGAATCCAAGGCAACTGTATTTGCAATGTTAACTGACTTAGCTCATTTCACAATGCCTCCCTTTGTTGAGCTCCATTGCTGACTTACACCACAGTATGATAAATTGTAGATTGGGTCCCAGGATCCTCCACCAAGTAGTGTATAAATTCCTCTATGTTCTCTAAAATAGTAACATTCATATGACTTCCCCAAATTACCCATATCTTTCCATTAGGTGCACTAGCATAGTTACAACAGGAGTTTCAACCCTGAGCTATTTTTTTCAATATCTTCTTTGATCTTTGCTCCTTTACTCTTGTTTCAACACACCCAAATACTTTTATTTTATTCTTAGCCAGAAAGAGCTTCACCTCCTTCTACTTATGGGCCTTGTTTAGGCCTCTTATGTTCCAGGTAGAGATAATCATTGGGGGGATATTGGTTTAGAAGTGCCAGCACCCCTAAGATCATCTTTCTTGTCCCAAAGTATCAATTCTGTTATCAGTATGAACAAAAGAGGCCTCAGCTTGAACTTGCTTACCATTTCTCTGGTATGGCTGCTCCTGATCTTGTACCCTTGTTAGCATTGATCCATGATTTATGCTCTCATCACCCTTAGAAGGCATAAACAACTGTGATTGTGGTGCTGTACTCTTTCCCTCAATCTCACTATGCTCCTCATAGTGAGATGAACCAACCCCCGCATCAACAGCATGAGAAGAAGGATGTTGTACATCTTTAGAGTGCCATTTCTGTCTAAGATCCTCTTCTTTTTAGGAACCTGCTCATCATTCACGGGGGATTACCACTTGCTCCTCATCTTCTCTATAGTTCCAGCATTCAAAAGAATAATGCTCAAACCTAATGCATTCATTACAAAATTTAGGCTTCCAGTCATAGGCAATAGGCTGGTGCCATGGTCCTGATGGGGTTTCCACATTCACAAAATCTGGTAAGGGTTGGGATACATCAGCTTCCACAAGAATTCAAGCATATGAGATCTTCTCAGCATTTGCAGTGAATTCATCAGTGTACAGTACCTACCGGCAAGCCTAGAAACTTCACTCATAGAGGAATCACACTCAACACATCTTGATCAAAGTTGAAATTAAGTTCCCAAGATTTGAGTATAAGGGGTTTGTTGTTGAAATAGTATGGGCCAGCTTTTAACACCTTTTCCTTGTCCTGAATCGATTGAAATTTGAAGATAAAATACCCTTCATCATGAAGTAGTACCATCAGTTTCGTGACAAAGTTCCAGACTCGAGTAACATACCCATCTAATTACCTTGCATAAGGCGTATCCGCTAATACATATCCTATAAGAGCAGATTGTCATTGTTCCTTTTGGTTCTTAATATCCTCCTCCTCAATTGTTACAATTATGACTCCATCTTTAACACTAGGAGGTACATAGGTTACTGACATACCGTTGTTTCGATTCCCTAGAACAATACAGTAGTCATCGGAGTAGTGTGACCAGTGGTACCAGCATCGGAAAATTGCAACTTGCATACCGCCGGTTCCTTACTTTCCACCTTCACCAAGCAGAGTTGTATCTCCTCCTCGAGATTACTTGTTTCATGGTCCTCAGGTATAGTTTGGAACTCCGCCGATAAAGTTATTGGTGTAGTCGGCATGAAATTCCACTCGCCGGTGTAATAAGAGACTGATGGTTGGACTGACTTCATTGTCTTTCGTCGGCCCATTTTCCGGTCACAATTGCTACCTTGCTATTGTACGATGAGAGAATTTACCTAAGAGCTAACATGCGCCGAAAGTCACTTTTTCCAATCCTCAGTACATATACATGTCTTTTGTTCATTTAATTTTACTCCCCTTTCCTCATGTGGATAAATCATATTATCCTAGGAGCTCTAGTGATAATTATTTTTGCCTTCTTTTATACCCTAGAAAACATTTGGGAAGTATATCTCTATTTACTTTAGGACTATCTTGGGGAAGCCAATTCAACAGATAGTGTTTGAAATTGAAGATTGTGCATGATAATTGTAGCTCTTTTACCATGGAGACAATTATAGTCTGCTATATATCCTTCTACTTTATGAAGAACTTTGGTGGCCATCTCTACAAAGTGAGACACCTCTTGTTTTCTCTGTATACTGGACATTTAGAACTAGACAAGCAATTCAGCAGTAAACAACTATGTCACCCACAACATTTTTTACACATAACAGTAAATGGTAAATCAAAATTACCTACTAAGATCATCGATCTGCCCCTCCTTATCCCTGGGACAAGATTTGAAAATAATAATACATAATGATAGTATAAAGCATCATCAAGTATAAAATAATTGACAAGTAAGCACTGAATCACAATATTAAAACAAGATATACATGTCAGCTCAAACAATTAAATAAACTTCTAAACATACTATTGCTGCTAAATATCTGCTATGCAACACATTAGTTTGTTATCCCATATATTTTATTTGTCCTGGTCTCCTATCTTAGCCGTATGGCATGGTGCATCGGCCACCAACCTAATAAGCGCTTAATACTGTTGAGTTGCTATCTCCTATGTAAATTGCCTCGTCCATCTAAAAGGAGTGCAAGATCGCTATCACAACGTTTACCCAAAAGTAATACAATATAAATATCAGATAAGTATTACAATTGCTAAATAAGATATCTCACACATCTAGTACTGTAAAAAGACATGCCCAATATCAACACATTTCCCCTTGGACGTACATATGTATCCTCGGTATATAATGCATGAGATGAAGCATGACTATGACATGAACAACAACAAGAAGCTAAGATATACAGTAAAACTTCATTCTTTAAACAATATAAACGATAAAGGTTCGACCTTTAATCAATTTCATAACAAAGTTACAATCTTTAACTTCTTTTCCATATTTTAACGAGTATTTAGGAGTGACGAGTAACACAATATCAGATAAGACAGGCACATAATCATAAAATCTAAAATGTACGGGCTTCATACCCTAATCACATATCCATAGTATCGTACTATCTATCAGCCAATGCCTAAAGCATGGCATTCACTATACAATATAAATGACGCAAGTACCCATAATATGTCATTGATACCCGATACAAGTGCTCGTCACCTCACAGTATCGGGACCCCTTATTATCCCAATTACACCCTCTTACTTAGTTTATTTGACAAACCATGAAGCTTTAAATAAGGTTTAAGATCTCAACTTGCCTGAAAATAGAAGTCCGATAGTCACAATGAAGTCTTGCTCTTTTGTAATGCCTCTAAATAGTCCTAATCTATTCAATTATGGAAGTACGTTAACATGCGGTTCTATAGACACCCATATTGCTAATGGGAGTTTTTGACCCAAAAAGTCACCCCAAAAATAGGATTCCGAACCTCGAAGGACAAAATGAGAAAACAGCCCCAAAATTAGATTACCAAGGTCTATGGAGCCTAAATACCAAAAATCAACTCAATCCAAGATTTATTTGAGAAAAACTCCATCTTTTACCTAGGGTTTAAAATACCCCAATTTCAAGTCTCAAATCATGAATCCTAGCATGAAAATCCATAATCATCGAAGGTATAATCGTAAAATGAAGATTAGGAGCTTACCCAAATGAAAATCCTTACAAAATCACTCAAAAAATGCCTTAAACCGAGCTCCCAAGTCTCAAAAATAAAGAATGAAATGTTCAAGGTTCGAAATCGGGCTTTTAAGCAATCTGCACAGCGATTTCCACAAAAGGAGCCATTCCTTGCATTTGCGGGCTCGCATCTGCGGCCAAAATCTTGCAGAGGTGAGGTCTACTTATCCAGCCCATCTTCGCAGATGCAGCCAAACTCCGCAGAAGCAACTCTGCCCCTACCAAATCACGCAGAAGCTGGCCAGGCCCTTTAAGGCCAATCTTGCACCTGCGGCCCATCCTTCGCAGATGCGGCTCCGCAGGTGCAGGGCTACCTTTCTCAGAAACATTACTAATGGCTTGACATTTACATATTTAAATTCCCTCTTCGACTTTAGAGCATGTCAAAGTTTAAGTAAGTTTAAGTAGGATACCTTGCGGGTAGCAGAGTAAGAAATATGATCGCAGCGCCACGAGGATCCCGTGATAAACCTTTTGTTGGCCACACACTGCGTAGCAAGTAGTTAACCTACTGAGGTGGTTTGCGCTTATCATCGGCAGGGGTTCACAGACTTCGAAAGAGTGCACGCGGCCTTCGTCAAAAAAAAAAAAAAAAAAAAAAAATTTAAGTAGGATAAGGAAAAAGAAGAAAGAAATTGACCACATATTGTATTTTCAAGAGAGAACTTTGTTTTGAACTTATTTTTAATTCTTGATTGGTGTTGAGTGGCCGCTGGAAGGCTCAGTCATCGGTTGTTCTATGATAAAAAAAAGTTAGCAGTGTTACTAGTATAGGGTTTTTGTTAACATAGATATGATATGAATGCATGTGTAGCCAATATAATCAGATGCCCATAGAGGCGGTTATGGATAAGATGCTTGTGTGGTCATAGTAAACCGCATGTGCATCATGCATGACATTTATGTATATTATGTCCACAGAGGTTGTTATAAAAAGAAAGACGTATGTGTGACCATCAGTATACTACATTGGTATTGCATAAAAGACGCATGTGTGACCATCAGTATACTACATTGGTATTGCATAACTTTTAGACATGTACTAGGGCCCTCAGAGGCATGTACTGTTGGTCAGTGTTTATGTTTTAGATTATGATATTGTTACACCCCGTAATTCTAGGTCATGTATTTGAGAACGTACGAAAGGAAATAAGATTTGAATTTGGAAAGATAAGTTGACAGAATGTTTTTGGACAGATTTTCAGTCAACTTTGGAGCGGTATATCTCCTAGTATATAAGGAGTTTTTAGGTGTTTCAAAAGCCTAGTATGAAGTTCATTGAGTCTAGTTTCCAACGCAACAAACCGCTCGTCGATTGGACATCGGAGTAGAAAGTTATGGACGTTACAAGATCAGCTGGCAAAAGAGAAGGAAAAATGTTTGATCGAGCGCCACAGCATTAGCGCCGTAAGTCCCGAACCTTCGAGTTGTAGCGCCACGCCGCAGGGCCGCGCGCGAGGCGGGATTTTTCGCGAAAATTGAGGGAAAATCAGAAGATATTTGTGTAAAGGCCTATGGGAGGGTGACAGTGTCCTCCCATCTGTACTGCCATGGTCTTATATTATGACCAAGTCTTGCAAAGACTTGGTCATTTGCAAGAATTCATCCCAATAGAAATTTCTCCTCTTCTCTCTCAAAAATTTTAAAACCCTAAGCCTAGATGAAATTGTTGGAAAGGCAACAAGAAGGAAATATGTTGGCGAGCTTGTAGGGGGTCCGTAGAGGTGATTTTAGCGGGAAGAAGAATTTCGGAAAGAGGGCTAAAGTGGGCGAGATTGTTGGACTATTTCGGGCTTATCAAGGTAACAACTTTGTCCTCTTAAGTGATTAAAGGTTACTTATTGTTGTAGTCATATATATATATTATGCAAGCATGAGATATATATATATATATGGAGATTGAATGTTATGAAATATTTGGATGGAATCCGAAAGTTGCATGTTTAACCTTAAGATTGTAATTCGATTTGGTTATTAGTTTTAGTTGTCGCATGTTATATAAAGAAGAGATTGTAGTATTATAAATTGCGGCTATATAACATGTTAGACTAAACAACGTGGATTAAAAAGGAATTGGAAAAGACTTTACATTGTGGTTGCACTATAGCCAATAATGGAATTGAAATGTTGGACTAGTTGGATATTAATTGTGGGGCAGAATTTTACACGTCCTGTTAAGGCGTGTAATCCCCTTTGGTTAGCTGAATTGTTGAGCCTTAAATGTGGCGTTTGGTTATTGATTTCGGGACTTGAAAAAAGTGGAAAAGTATGTAGAAACAAAGGAAGTGTTGTCCAATTTTCCGTAGAATTAAGTGACTTTACACTTGGGATATTCTACGTTTGAAGTTAGAAGTTAATAGACATATTGTGGTCATTTTAGGTTGACATACGACGTACGGCATATTGGACTTAGCAAGTGCATTGAACTGAAGAGTATGTGGAAACTTTCTTATCTCTTGAGCATGAGTAGTTATAAATGTATAGTACGGTAGACGTACGAGACTTAAATGAATTCAGTTCATTTGATATCCTTGACTTGTCTTAAGAATGTCTAAGTTGGTTGAGTTAGAGAATTAACTCACTTGTTTTTAAAGGATAGAAATGTCTTAGTTTCAAAAGCATAAAGTTGGTTATAATAACTTTATGGAAAGTAAAAAGAATGGTTTATTATAATAATGTAAACAAAGGTTGCTTGACTTGAAAATGTATAGAAGGCTTGATTTGGAAAGTATTGAAAACTTGATTTCTAAAGTTAAGAGACTTGAGGTATTCTGGAAGCTATGAAAGTATATGATACTTGGTTTTCGAAAGTATAAGTCTCTTGGTTATAAAAAGAATGAAATTGTCTAAAACATAAAGAGTTATAACAGCTTTATGAGAAGTTAGTTATAACGGCTTTATGAAGAGTAAGAGAGTGTCTACTTGATTTATATGCACAAGTTGCCTAGGTTGTCAAAAAGAAGTTACTTGGTTTTAAAGCCTTGAAATGAATTTCTAGAGGTGAAGTAACTTGATTCGAAAAATAGACATGCCTTGATACTACGGGTGTTAGTATCTTGGGGTTTTTATATAAAAAGTGTTCTTTTAAAGGAACGGAAGTATGTAGTACTTTGGGTTAAATTCCCGGATTTTATAATGATATGATAGTGCCTTAAGTAAACTAAAATGAGAGTGTATATGAACAAAGCTAATAAGAAGTTAGGGGATTTCTTAACTTGCTTATGTTATGCATTTATGTTCTAAGTAGTGCTTATGGCATGTATGATAAGCGATGGGCTTATGCATGCATTTATGGTAATGCTTATGCATGCATTTATGCGGTAGTGCTTATGTTATGTATGATAAGCCGGTAGTGCTTATGTTATGTATGATAGCCGGTTGTGCTAGGTTATGTCACTCTTGCGGGGTAAACCCCCGGGTTACTACTTATTCCATGGATTTGCTACCCATGATGCGAGTGCGATGTTTGTACTCATCATGCCCACCGCCCACGCGGTGAAATAGTCCTACGCGGTGAAATAGTCTCACGCGGCGGATGACCTAATGCGGTCAACAGGACCTATGCGGGTGAAATAGTCTCACGCGAGGCGGATGACTCATCGGGTCCACAGGACTACGCGTGAAATAGTCTCGCGAGTAGGATTGCTTAATGATACTACGCGTGGCCCTAATTTGATCACGAGCCTCCTATTTTTACGCGAAAGTATTCTCTTGTTTACTCTCATTGTTAGTAAGGCACAATGCATCGTTATTTGAGTTATCATACATGTCTCCCGCTTTATTTTAGACTATATGATTTCATTACTGATTTCGCCACATACTTGGTATATGTCAGATCGACCTCCTTCGGGGGGTTGCGTTCATATCGCAGGTAGAGTTATACAGGTTGTTGATCCTCACTCTTAGGATCACTGTCATTGTTGAGAAGCTCCATTACTCCGGAGTCTTATCCTGGTTGAATCCTGGTATTGTCGGTTGTTGTACATTCAGGGGTATGGCGGGGCCCTGTCCCGTCACAGTTGTTATTCTTAGAGGTCTGTAGTCATGTCTTGTGGATTGGGTTGTAAAGAAAGAAAAAAAGATGATGTAACTGTTGTTTTTGGGTTATGTATATTTCACGGAAGGTGGCCTTATCGGCTAGCCTGTTGATATTTTTGTCTAGGTGTTTTTATGAAATTTTGTATGTTCCGCTGCTATTCTCTGATGTATACCTATAAGGGGTGCCCAGGTATGGTACCAGTCGCGGGCCCGAGGTCGGGTCGTGACAAAGTGGTATCAAAGCAGTTAGTCCTCGGAAAGTGTCTACAGACCGTGTCTAGTAGAGTCTTGGTTATCGGTGTGTTGTGCACCACATCTATAACCAGGAGACTGCGGGACATTTAGGATTGGTTTCCATTCTTCTAACTCTAAGATCGTGCGATATAGCTGTGTTGTTAGGGCCGTCTCTCCCTAACGAGTTATGTTGATTGCAGCTACGAGAAAGGCAGCAGTGACCCAGGAAGGATTATGTGGATTGCGTATCCAGGTTGGTAATAGTTATATTATAGTTGGTGTTATGACATACAGCTATACGGAGTTATGTATGAGGGTCAGACGCGTGTTGCCGAGAATGATTATAGATTACCAAGAATTGGTAAGGACTAATTAGATACCGGGAAGGTATGAACACCTTAATGAATTCTCATCAAAGTTTTACGTGCTACTTTGAGATAATTAGAAGGTGATGAGCTGTCTGAGAAGGTAATGAACCCATAAGAAGTCACGATTAAAGGACTTAATGGAAGACTATGTTAGTAGATTAAGCGGCTTGGTATGCTTAAGAGAATTGTACGGATGAGATCCGTATGGAAGTAATTATGGTTGTTATGATTAAGACAACACGATTATGGGTTATGAAAAGTTATTTTTACCCGTTTACGAGGGGACTGATAAGGTAGGCTTGGAGCATGGAAAGTGCGAGCCTAAGAATATTGATAACCGCCGAGACCTTGGGTATATAAGGCCTTATCGTCAATAAGATTTAATTCAGACTTATGGTAAGAGTTAAGTACGACGGTGGGTCGGTTGAGGACCTATTACGGGTCGCACCATAACCTAAAATGGATTTGGGATCAGTTGGTAGTAGTCCCGCTACGTGACAGGGTCACGAGGATGCCAGACCCAAGTCTAATTAAATTATTTTGCGGGTTCGTGGACGCATTCCACCGGAACCAGGTCGTGAGAGCCGGAAATGGCCTTATATTGTTTAATATAGTGACTCCAAAGATTGGAGGCCAGACTCAGTATGGAAGTTATGTACGTATGCGAGAATAAGTCGGGGAGTACGGAAAGAGTACGACCCGTAAGAAAGAGAGCAATCAAGTGTAAAGGAATAGAGCCTGGATCCATGAGAACCTTTTGGGGTGACTACACCCGTGAGTGATGGGTGGTAGCTGAGCGGATATATAATAATTGCCCGCTGACGATACAATCGTCAGACCCTAGCGGACCTAGTAGAGCTGTTATGACAGACTTTGAGGTCATTATGGGTACGGACTGGTTGGCTTCTTGTTATGCCAACGTTGACTGCAGAGAGAGATTGGTTCGATTCCAGTTTTCCCGGCGTGCCGTTTTTCGAGTGTAAAGGAAGGGAAGTGGCTGTAACAAGTGAATTATTCTTCCTTCTTTGACATCATTGATTAAAAATTCTATGTGACTTGATTTTGGTAAGTCTGTGGGACTTATTCAAAAAACAAATCTCGATGTAGAAAGCATGAAATAGTTGAATTTGAAGAAGTTAGAAATGGAAATGAAAGCGTGCGGTCATTAAAAAAAGTTCATGTTAAGTGCCCGTGGAGATACTTGGAGTTGGTTTAATGTGGCAGTCAGGGCCATGACATTCCGAATAAATTCAGAAAAAATGCGCAAGGCAAGAATAAGGTAAGTATGAGTGCTGCCTGTGGAAAACAGAAGACATCGCTGGTAGGTCTCAAAAGTCTATACGATTATAAGGTGGCACTTGATGATTAAGATGGTAAAGGGAGATAAGCTCTCTCTCCCCCACGTAAAAGGATAGTTTTACGTACTATGGGGTTATGTATACCCAGGGTATTAGGCGTTGGATGTGAGACAGGTAAGATCTCCAGTGTCGTCATGCCATAGGTTACAGTTTTAGATAACCGTGGGAAAAGTATTGTGTTGGGGTAATTGAGAACGACATTAGGAAATGGTCGAGGATGTGTCTTAAGGATATAAATGCTAGTAATAAGCATAAATGGAAATGTGTGACCCAGGAGCGAGGAAGAAATATTTTGGGTTAGTAATTAGTATGATGAAGGGTTATGACCAGAATAATAAGGAGAATGCAATTACAATTATAAAGGTTTCCCAAGGCATAGTTACTCAGACTAGTATAAAGACCATTGGAAATGATGGGCAGTAGGAACACCTCGAGGAAATGTGGCAAAATCTGTACTGACGAGAATGATAGTAGGAAATACGGGGAGGTAAGAGACCCCAGGGCAACTTGAAAGGAAAAATAAAGGTAAGCCGAGTAGACACTCGAACGATAAGAAATCTTGGCAAGCCATTGGGTTATGTAATACCATGAATTGAGGTTGAACACCTGACTATAAGTTCTATGAGCTGGGAGAAAATAATAGGATTACTACTTGACGAGATCAAGGAAATCTCCCCCCTAAATTGTGATTGGCATGAAGTTTTAGCCATGATTCAAGCAACGGAATTGAATCTAAGTATAGGGACCAAGTTTGGTTGCAACAGAGGAATGGAAACAGGAATCATAATTGAGATTATATCCCCGAATATTTCGGAAGTATGAGACAAAGCTTCAGCTATTTGAAAGTGTCGACTACGACTACAGTTCTAACCCCTCCTGAGGCCTGAGGGACTAGAGGGTTAGGTTGTTATGGTAACACTTTGGGTGTTTGAATGGGTTGTGTGCGGATGCAACACGATAGGGTAACAACCTATATCTCTCGGAAGCTACGGGAGCATGATAGTGGAGCTTAGGTTCGAGAGGTTGCCGAGTTTTCCCTCGTTAAGGAGGTGAAGAGGCGACAGTATAAGGATCCAATGTTTGGGCGAATTTGAGATACGATTCTCCAAGAGGAGGAGGACCTGTTATGGGTAGCACCGGATAGGGTGTTGTGATATGAGGAACGATTGTGTGTGCCCAATGCTGCAGGACTTGTCAGCAGGTTTTAGGGGAGACACGCAGTGCTTCTTGCTCTATTTTGTTCGGGGTCGACTATGATGTATCATGACCTCATGACCTGAAGAGGGATGTAGCAGAGTTTGTTGCTAAGTGTCCAAATTAGTAGCAGGTCAAGGTTGAGCACCAGAAGCCCAGTGGGCTATTACAGGCGATTGAGATCCCGACTTAGAAATGAGAGGTGATTAATATGGATCTTGTTGCAGGGTTGCATCGTACTCAGAGGAAGTGCGACTCCTTATGAGTTATGGTAAACAGGCTGACGACATCAGCCCATTTTCTTCCGGTCAGGACCACTTACTCGGCTGAGGTTTATGCTAGATTATATAGCAGGGAGATTGTGAGACTTCACGGGATTCCTACATTTATGATGTCGCATGATGAGCTCGCCATTTACTAACTTCTGGAGGTTTTCCAGAAGGTATTAGGGACACAAGTGAGTCTCAGTGTGACATTTCACCCTCAGACCGACGAACAGGAAGAATGTACTATCCAAGCACTTGAGGATAGGTTGCGGGTCGGTGTTATTGATTTTAGGGTTAGCTGAAAGAATTATTTGCCTCTTGTGGAGTTTGCTTATAACAACAGCTACCATTCTAGCATTCAGATGGCGCCATATGAGGCTTTGTATGGGTGGAGGTGTAGGTCGCCGATTGGTTGGTTCGACGTGGGCGAGGTTCAGTTAGTTGGCCCAGACTTGATTCAGCAGGCTGTGGATAAGGTGGAGCTTATCCAGGAGAGACTGTTAGCATCTCAGCGTCGGTAGAAGTCTTATGCAGATAATCGACGTCGACATTGGAGTTTCAGGTAGACTATTGGGTCTTCTTGAAGGTATCACCCACGAAGGGTGTGATGAGGTTCAGAAAGAAGGGGAAACTAAGCCCAAGGTACATTGGGCCTTATCAGATTGTCCAAGTGACAGAGGGATTATCGTTGAGGAGAGTCCCATAGCGATACTTGATCGCCAGGGCAGGCGAATACGGACTAAGGAGGGGGCTCCCGTCAAAGTCTTGTGGCGGAATGATATTGAAAGAGAAGACGATTTGGGGAGCCAAGGAAGACATGAGGAAGAGTACCCTCACTTTCCCTACACCTTCTGGTAATTCATTCCCCTTACTTGTCAGTTTTAATTTAAGTATTTGTTTAAATGTCGTTATGTGGCCAAGTTGTGGCACAATTGGTATGTAGGGGTTGTAAAAAGAAACTATGGCACTACCTGTTAGATTGACTCCGAAAGAACATTCGGTGACAAATGTTTCTAAGTGGGGAATGTTACACCCCGTAATTCCGTGTCATGTATTTGAGAACGCATTTAAAGGAAATAAGATTTGAATTTGGAAAGATAAGTTGACAGAATATTTTTGGACAAATTTTCAGTCAACTTTGGAGCGGTATATCTCCTAGTATATAAGGAGTTTTTAGGTGTTTCAAAGGCCTAGTATGAATTTCATTGAGTCTAGTTTCCAACGCAACAAGCCGCTCGTCGATTGGACATCGGAGTAGAAAGTTATGGACGTTACAAGATCAGCTGGCAAAAGAGAAGGAAAAATATTTCAGTCATGCGCCACAGCACCACGGCGCCGGCTGCAGGGCCGCTGCGCCGTAAGTCCTGAACCTTTCTGAAGTTGCAGCGCCACGGCGCCGAGGCGAGATTTTTCGTTAAAATTGAGGGAAAATCATAAGATATTTGTGTAAAGGCCTATGGGAGGGCGACAAGTGTCCCTCCCATCTTGTAGACCAAGAAGGGTCTTATATTATGACCAAGTCTTGCAAAGACTTGGTCATTTGCAAGAATTCATCCCAATAGAAATTTCTCCTCTTCTCTCTCAAATTTTTTAAAACCCTAAGCCTAGATGAAATTGTTGGAAAGGCAACAAGAAGGAAATATGTTGGCGAGCTTGTAGGGGGTCCGTAGAGGTGATTTTAGCGGGAAGAAGAATTTCGGAAAGAGGGCTAAAGTGGGCGAGATTGTTGGACTATTTCGAGCTTATCAAGGTAACAATTTTGTCCTCAAGTGATTAAAGGTTACTTATTGTTGTAGTCATATATATATATATATATTATGCAAGCATGAGATATATATATATGGAGATTGAACGTTATGAAATATTTGGATGGAATCCGAAAGTTGCATGTTTAACCTTAAGATTGTAATTCGATTTGGTTATTAGTTTTAGTCGTCGCATGTTATATAAAGAAGAGATGGTAGTATTATAAATTGCGGCTATATAACATGTTAGACTAAACAACGTGGATTAAAAAGGAATTGGAAAAGACTTTACATTGTGGTTGCACTATAGCCAATAATGGAATTGAAATGTTGGACTAGTTGGATATTAATTGTGGGGCAGAATTTTACACGTCATGTTAAGGCGTGTAATCCCCTTTGGTTAGCTGAATTGTTGAGCCTTAAATGTGGCGTTTGGTTATTGATTTCGGGCCTTGGAAAAGGTGGAAAAGTATGTAGAAAGAAAGGAAGTGCTGTCCAATTTTCCATAGAATTAAGTGACTTTACACTTGGGATATTCTACGTTTGAAGTTAGAAGTTAATAGACATATTGTGGTCATTTTAGGTTGACATACGACGTACGACATATTGGACTTAGCAAGTGGATTGAACCGAAGAGGTATGTGGAAACTTTCTTATCTCTTGAGCATGAGTAGTTATAAATGTATAGTACGGTAGACGTACGAGACTTAAATGAATTCAGTTCATTTGATATCCTTGACTTGTCTTAAGAATGTCTAAGTTGGTTGAGTTAGAGAATTAACTCACTTGTTTTTAAAGGATAGAAATGTCTTAGTTTCAAAAGCATAAAGTTGGTTATAATAACTTTATGGAAAGTAAAAAGAATGGTTTATTCTAATAAGGTAAACAAAGGTTGCTTGACTTGAAAATGTATAGAAGGCTTGATTTGGAAAGTATTGAAAACTTGATTTCTAAAGTTAAGAGACTTGAGGTATTCTGGAAGCTATGAAAGTATATGATACTTGGTTTTCGAAAGTATAAGTCTCTTGGTTATAAAAAGAATGAAATTGTCTAAAACATAAAGAGTTATAACAGCTTTATGGGAAGTTAGTTATAACGGCTTTATGAAGAGTAAGAGAGTGTCTACTTGATTTATATGCACAAGTTGCCTAGGTTGTCAAAAAGAAGTTACTTGGTTTTAAAGCCTTGAAATGAATTTCTAGAGGTGAAGTAACTTGATTCGAAAAATAGAAATGCCTTGATACTACGGGTGTTAGTATCTTGGGGTTTTTATATAAAAAAGGTTCTTTTAAAGGAACGGGAGTATATAGTACTTTGGGTTAAATTCCCGGATTTTATAATGACATGATAGTGCCTTAAGTAAACTAAAATGAGAGTGTATATGAACAAAGCTAATAAGAAGTTAGGGGATTTCTTAACTTGCTTATGTTATGTACGATAAAGAAGGCTTATGATACGTATGATGTTAAGCGTTAGTCATGCATTTATGTTCTGATAAGTAGTGCTTATGTTATGTATGATGTTCGTGAGTGCTTATGTTATATATGATAGCCTGTTGTTCTAGGTTATGTCATTCTTGTGGGGTAAACCGCCGGTTTACTACTTATTCCATGGTTTTGCTACGCATGACGCGAGCGGCGTTTGTACTCATCATGGCCCACCGCCTATGCGGTGAAATAGTCCTATGCGGTGAAATAGTCGACGCGAGCGGATGACCTCATGCGGGTCCACAAGACTTATGCGGTGAAATAGTTCCAAGCGAGGCGGATGGCTCATCATGGGTCCACAGGGACTATGCGGGTGAAATAGTCCCGCGAGTAGGATTGCTTAATGATACTACGGGTGGCCCTAATTTGATCATGAGCCTCCTATTTTTATGCAGAAAGTATTCTCTTGTTTACTCATTGTTAGTAAGGCACAATATCATTATTTGAGTTATCATACATGTCTCCGCTTTATTTTAGACTATATGATTTCATTATGATTTTCTGGGCCACATACTTGGTACATGTTGTACTGACCTCCTTCGGGGGGCTGTGTTCATGCCGCAGGTAGAGTTATACAGGTTGCTGATCCTCACTCTTAGGATCACAGTTCAGCTGTTGAGAAGTTTCATTACTCCGGAGGCTTATCCTTGGTTCAGATCCCTGGTATTGTCGGTTGTTGTACATCTGTGGTATGGCGGCCACTGTCTCACACGCTTGTTATTCTTAGAGTGCGTAGAGTCATGTCTTGTGGATTGGGTTGTAAAGAAAGAAAAAAAAAGATGATGTAACTGTTGTTTTTGGGTTATGTATATTTCACGGAAGGTGGCCTTATCGGCTAGCCTGTTGATATTTTTGTCTAGGTGTTTTTATGAAATTTTGTATGTTCCGCTGCTATTCTCTGATGTATACCTATAAGGGGTGCCCAGGTATGGTACCAGTCGCGGGCCCGAGGTCGGGTCGTGACAGATATATCTTTGCTATATTATTCTTTATGTCTAACATACTCAGTACATCAGTCGTACTAACGTCTCTTTTGTCGGTGGACGCTGTGTTTCATGCCCGCAAGTTCAGTTAAAGAGATTGATGGTTCACGCTGGTAGGTTGCTAGTTCAGCTGATGTTGGAGCACTCTATTTGTTCCAGAGTTGCAGTCTAGTCTTGATATGATATTTTAGTGTTGTATATACTTAGAGGCTTGTAGACAGGTGTCCTATGGATAGTGATTTTGTATGGCCTTATCGACCTTGGCGTGGTCATGTATATATGTATAAGTCGGTTTTTTGGTCAAAAGCTTTCATAATCTTTTTCGGCTTAGTCCGTGCTTATTGTGATTATACGGTAATGGTATGATTTGGAGTACCTGGCGGGTGGGATCTGGGCGCCCGTCGCGGCCCTCTGGTTTGGATCGTGATAAACTTGGTATCAGAGCTTGTCTGTCCTAGGGAGTCTACAAGTCGTATCTAGTAGAGTCTTGTGTATGAGTATGTTGTGCACCATACATATACGCAGGAGGCTGCCTGGCATTTATGGATGATTTCTATTCTTTCATCTCGTAAATCATGCAGTAGAGCTGGATTTTAAGAATTTGAGTTTAACTCATGCCTGTTACAGTTTCGGTAACCCCGATAACCCCAAAAGACTTCGGTTAATTTATACTCGTAGTTAGTAAATGAGCGATTTCTATCCAGACAGTTGATATGCCAGAAGGGCAGTATTATGTTAAAAAGTTTTGAGAATATGAGAAGTTGTCTCACGCATATACGGAAGAGATAATGCAAGTCTGGGAAGCGAAATGTTTGTTTTGGGAAGAAGTAAAATAAATGAGGTACTACAAACCGGAACACATAAGTTTGTAAGGATTCGCCTTGTAGACGTTATTGTGTTTACAATTATAGAAATGCTTTCTTCCAGTAGGATTATAACTAGCATGGAGATTGAAGTTGGATCGAGTGTAATTATGAGTAGTATGCTTTCTATTGGGACAAATCCGTCAGAGGATATGAGTAAGATGCTTTCTCAAGTATCGACGAACCCAGTGGCACCAGAGGAGTTAAGGAAAGATCATGTACCATCAGTCCTATCACCGGCTCTGTCTTATTAGGATGTAAGGAGACCGATGCAGGTATTAAATAAATTGGTTGCCTCTCAGGAACGACTTCAGCCTAAAGCGTCGGATAAAGATAGGCCCTTGAGGGGTCAGGGATTTTATTAGCTAAGGATCAACGATATTTAAAGGATTCGAAGATGCCAACGTCTCAGGATCAAAACTGTAAGGGTCGAGTGATATTACCCCGACCATCTTGTAGTTAGTATGGTCGAGCGCATATTGGAGTATGCCACAAAGGTACAGGGGGTTGGTTTAGTGTGGCAGCCATGGCCACAACATTCCGAAGTGTCCCAAGTGGATGCGCAAAGGTAAGGATAAGATGAGTATAAGTGGTACAAATAAAAAACAGAAGACATCATTGGAAGATTTAGTAGGTTATGAAAATCTACACGTTTTACGGTGATTCTTGCTGATTTGACTTCTAGAGGGAACTGCAACAGGACCCTATGAATGTAGCTTTAATTACAAAGGAAATACAATGTGATAAGGACTATCAGAGGGGGAATGAGGCAAGGACAAAATTCTTTCAACGGAAGTGCAAAAAGTCAATGGCTAATATGTGGGGATATGAATACAAAAGTATTCCACAGATTGATAAAGCAAGGAGAAGTTCAAATATGATATTCAATATAAAGGACTAAAAGGGTGATACTCTAAATGATATGTCAGGGATTACACAAGCTTTTGTGGAATTATACGTTAACTTGCTAGGAA
Organism: Przewalskia tangutica; assembly: GCA_029844215.1. NCBI lineage: Eukaryota > Viridiplantae > Streptophyta > Magnoliopsida > Solanales > Solanaceae > Przewalskia > Przewalskia tangutica. Next base: position 43,751,459 of record CM056724.1, on the reverse strand, counting down.
CAAAGAGCTTCGAAAGGGATCATGCAACCAGTAATATAGTGAGAGAAGGAGCAGTGGTCAGTAAGGAACATAGAACAATGCTAGAAGGGAGGATTATGGAGGGGAGATAAGCCTTCGTCCTTGCATAAAGGGTGATACTGCGTATTGTTGCGAATTACATGTATCAATGTTAGTAAGCTAAGATATGTTATAGATATTAGACTGGTAAGGTTTTCGGCTTCGTTGTGCAGCATGTTACAATTCTACATAACCTCTGGATAACAATAGTTTGTTGGGGGTAATTGAGGACGAGAACTATGGAACAATCAAAGAATGACTGTAAGAAATATGAAAACAATGAATAAGTAGGAATGGAATAGTATGATCAAGTATCAAGACATAAATGTTTTTTTTTTCATTTAATGAAGAGTAGAAGGAAGGTTTACCACAAGAATGATAAATGTGATTGAAATTATAGTTATGCAGGTTTCATAAAGGTATGATTACTCGAGGGTAGTGTAAGAACCAATGGTAGAGGAGGGCAAGAACACTTCGGCCAAAGATGACGAACCTCTGATGTTCAGGAAGATAGTATGAGAAATACTTTGAGATAAGAGACCCCCAAGGCAACTTGAAATGGAAATGTAAAGATAAGACGAATGGGTACTCAGTTGATGAGAGACCTAATAATGATAAGGCAAGAAAGCATGACAAGTCATTGGATCATGTAATATCATGAATTGGATCTAAACATATGAAGCATCGGTTCCACAACATATACAGACATATCTTTCAGAAAGTATGTAAACGGAAGTAACAGTGGGTAAAGCTCGAAATTAGCACCTAAACAGGTGAAAACAGGCCAATGAAGCCTATGGATATATGGTAGACATTAAAGATATATGTCAAGAGATAATGACATTATAATACAGATAAAATGTCAGGCAAATGCATATGTCTATGAACATTTTTTAACTGACCAAAAGTTCTACGAGATCGGTAAATTAATGGGTTTACATCTTAACGAGATCAAGGAAATCTTTTCCTAAAACTCAATTGACAGAAAGAGTTAGCCATAAGGCAAGTGGAAGAATTCGAAACGAAGTATAATGACCAGATTTGGAGATATTAGGTCAACATCATGTAATGCAATTCTTCAGAGTCTTCTACGTACTGAATAAAGGAATAAGTTAACAATTCATCCCTTAAGGGGTAGTAACGTCAAGGATTGGAATCAGGAGCAATGTTTGAGATTATATATGTATACCATAATATTTAGAATTATGAAGAGTATGTGAACAAGTGTCAAAAGAAATGAAGTTGTTTATAATTACGAATAGCGAGAAGGTACGGAAAAAAAGATTTCTTTCAGACCATGAGTGAGAGTTAACTGCGATGATACACACACTTTAGATTCGAGGACATTGTCCATAAAGTGTTCACGATTGAGATACTACAAATATAAGAATTTCCAGCACACAATTAGTAAACAAAACTAAGTTGACAACATGATCATTCACCCACAAGTAGTTTGACTAATGTGAGGACTAAAGAGAGAAGTTGACATGAGGGAACACATCAGCTAGTTAAGTGGGAGTCTAATTGGAGGATTCAGATAGTGATAGCCCTCTATAACTCAGAATACAACAGGATCACCCCTCATACTGGAAGAAAAAGGAACGTCATGATAAAGATCCCATTTTTAGAGAAGATTGGGAAAGATATTTAACAAAAAGAAAACTGCAACTTCCGAGTATAATGGGAGAGGGACCCTTAGATGGAAGGTCCATTTGTGTATTCCGAAGATAGCAGGATTACGAGACAAGATTACGACGGAGGTCCATTGTTCACAATATTTTATTCATCATGGATCTACTAAGATTTATCATGATCTCAAAAGGTATGTATTGGTAGGACGACATGAAGAGGAACATTTCAGAGTTGGTGGTTCAGTGTCATAATTGTCATGAGGTAAAAGTAGAGCACCAGAAGCCCGATGACTTGACTCAGAACATTGAGATCCCTATGTGGAAATGGGAAATGATTAATATGGGCTTCATTATGGGATAACCTCGTTCCTATTGGAAATTTGATTCTATATGGGTAATTAATGACAGACTGACCAAATCAGCTCATTTTCTGCCGGTCAAAACAACCTACACAGTCGAGGACTACGTGAAATTGTATGTGAAGGATATTGTTCGACATCATGTTATGTCTGTTTCTATTATATCAGACCGAGGTGCTCAGTTTACAACTAACTTCTTAAAGTCATTTCAGAGAGGGTTAGGCACCCGAGTTAATTTAAGTACGGCTTTCCATCCTCAAACAGACGGTCAGGCAGAGCAAACGATTCAGACGCTCGAGGACATGTTATGAGTTAGTGTGTTAGCCTTTAAGGGAAGTTGGGGTGATCACTTACCCCTTATTAAGTTCGCGTATAATAACAGATATCACGCCAACATTAAAATGGCCCCATATGAGGCTTTATATCAAACGAAAATATAGATCTCTTATTGGATGGTTCGAAGTACGTGAGTCAGAGTTATTTGGGTGTAACCTAGTGCAATAATCCATAGAGAATGTGAAGCTTATCCAAGAGCGATTGTTAACGGCACAGAGTCATCAAAAGTCATATGCAGATGTGCGACGGTGCAACCTGGAGTTCAGGTAGACGATTGGGTATTTCTGAAGGTTTCGCCGATGAAGGGTGTGATGAGATTCAGAAAGAAAGGAAAGCTCATTCCAAGATATATTGGATCCTACCGTATAATTCAAAGAATTGGCCAAGTAGCATATGAATTGAACTTACCCTCGGAGTTGGAGTTTGTTCATCCAGCCTTTCATATTTCCATGTTAAGAGTATGTGTTGGAGATCCTTCTCGAATTGTACCGATTGAGAATGTGCAGGTTACAGAGGAATTTTCATACGAAGAGATTCTTGTTGATATCCTAGAATCGACAAGTCCGCAAGTTGAGGACTAAGGAAGTAGCTTCTGTGAAAGTTTTGTGGCTAAATAAGAACGTGGAAGAGATGACACATAGAACGGTGGATGTGTTTTCTGGTTACGCGACAAGGATTAGATATGTCACCCCAACATTCGAGGACGAATGTTTCTAAGGGGGGAATGATATAACGCCTCGTAATTTTGGGCGATAATTTGAGCACCTAAACGAAGGCAATAGACCCAAGCGTTGGAAATTTTTTGTTATATTTACATATGCTAATAAGGAAATTAGTATACAAAAGGATGTGATCTCGAAATAATTTTAGATGCAACAAGTGTGACGATAGGGATTAATAATAATAGATGTATATCCCTGATCGGTGTATTTTATATACACATTTTGAGTCATTTTCAGTTAGTCTTTTGCCCATTTTTGTACAAATATGTGTCGTGTTAGGATAGATTTTCTTTCTTTTGAGTCACAATGGTTTAAAGTGGCACATTGGCGAGAAGGAGCGAAAAGAGGGCAGAAACAGAGGTTCCAGAGCTCAAAAAGCTGAAAAGTTGGCAACCCGGGCGAGAAACATGGCGGCGCCACCAACCACCAGCAGTAGAGCGCCACGACGCTTCGAAGCAGAGAGAAGCAGTACGCCGCGACACGATTGCGAGGCATGGCGCCAAGGCGGGAAAATTGTCAAATCCGAATAGGAATGGGCCAAGGCCAAGAAGGAAAAGTTTTGGGACGTTTTTGGTGATATAAAAAGGACATTTAGGTCAGATTTTGAAGGGTTCCACACTTGACAATTCATCACAACTTGGAGATCAAGATTGGAGACTTACTTTTGAGTAATTTCTTGTTCTTTATTTTTATTTTTTTTGTGTATGTTGGATATTAGTTTAGTTCTTGGCATGTCTATGGCTAGGAACTAACTTAATTTAGGGTTTTCCATGTTGAATCGCTTGAACCTAGTTCTTATGAATTAATGCATATTTTGGTTTCTTCTTATTATTGTTGAGATTTATTCAATATTTGTTTTGATTGCTTGGTAATTAATTGATCACTAATTATCATAACTTATATGATTTCTAATCGAAATCTGAAAGGGGGGATTGTGAATATGCTATAGTTGAATAAACATAGGTTTAAATCGTGGACGAAAGTACCCCGATACTTGTGTAGCTTAATAGGTTATTGCTCTTAATCCTCCTTTGTAGTCAATCTTGTCATCGACATATAGAAGGGTTCTACATTGGGGTTGAGTGTTTATATTACCTTAACATGAATATAAAACGGCTTAGTTAACCTGCTATCTCAAAATAGAAGAAGAACCATAATTATTTGCATTAACGAGTAAAGCGAGCGGATAGTTGAGGAGATTTGGAAGCCCTATTTCCACAATATCTGAAGTAAAGTAAAGTAAATTAGTTAGCATCTATAATCATAACTATAAGCAATTCATCAAATTATCGGTTACCAAATAGATACTACAGAATAGAGGTTGATAATTGGACACTAATCCCTGAGGACAATAACTCGGTCTTCTAGACTATATTACTTGTCACGACACGTGCACTTGCGTTTAGTGTGTGTATAAATTGCGCATTAAGTTTTTGGCGCCGTTGCCGGGGATTGACGTAGTTCAATATCATTTTTTCTATTCTTAATTTCTAATTTGGTTTTTCTTTTTCTTTTTATTATTATTTTTTATTTGGTGAAACCGTGCGCCGTGATCCGTTTGTTGATTTTGATCTGTTGCAGGCATCTAGTTTATGCGAAGGAGAAGAGGAGCAGATACACTTGTTCCCTTCAACCCGGAGATTGAAAAGACTTGCAAGCAGAACCGGAGAAACAAACGAATCTTAGCCTTAATAGCAATGAGAGGCTAACAGAATAACAATGAGATGAACGAAGGGTTAGGTGATCACCAACCTAACCAGAGGAGGCCCCAGAGGTTACCAATGGATGTGGAAGAAAGGGTCCAGGTCCAAGCTGAGAAAAGCTTGGGAGATTATGTGCTGTCAAGGGTGAATGGAGCACAAACTTGCATCAGGCTCCCAGCAATAGGAGCAAATAATTTCGAAATCAAGCATGCGATCCTGAGTATGGTGCAGAATACAGTTCAATTAGGAGGGTTGCCATATGAAGATCCTCATATGCACATAGCAAATTTCTTGGAGCTATGCGCAACTTTCAAGTATAATGGCGTTACTGACACCGTCATCCAATTGAGGCTATTTCCCTTCTCACTCAGGGATAGAGCAAAAGTTTGGTTGAATTCCCTGCATACAGATTTTATATTCACATGGCAGGAGTTGACACAGAAGTTCTTCGCAAAGTTCTTTCCACCGTCCAAAGCCGCTAAGCTGAGAGGAGAGCTGAATAATTTTTACCAGGCTGATGGAGAGTCACTCTATGAGGCTTGTGAGAGATTTAAAGATCTGCAAAGAAAGTGTCTACATCATAGCATTGAACTGTGGAATTTGGTCCATATTTTCTACAATGGGCTAAGCGGGACCACAAGAATCATCATTGACGCAGCTGCAGGTGGAACCTTCATGAAGAAGACAACACATGAGGCCCATGATTTGCTAGAAGACATGGCCACCAATAACCATATGACAGATGATAGAGGGGTAAGTGGAAGAAGAGCGATAGGAGTTCATGAGATTGATGCCATCACAGCGTTAAATGCACAGGTTGCTCTCTTGACCAAGCAACTACAACAGAACACAGTGTCAGTGAATGCAGTTCAGATGCTATTGAGTTGTGAGATGTGTGGGGGTCCTCATACCTTTTATAGGTGCCCATCAGCAGACCCCAACAACATCCCTATTGAGCAAGCAGAATGTCAGGCAGTGGGGAATTACCAAAGGCCCCAGAACAACCCCTATTCAAATACCTACAATCCAGGGTGGAGGAATCATCCTAACTTTTCATGGAGGGCTGATCAAGGGACACAGAACCAGTTCCGAGGCCAATACCAAAATCAGCAACCATTTAACCAGGCCTCACCTTCCCAACAGTTCAGTACACCTGCTCCACAAGAAAAGCCAGACGAATTGCGAGCAGCTTTGTTGACACTTACGAATTCACAAACCCAGTTCATGGCAGAGACAAAATCCTCTATCAGGAATTTGGAGACGCAGGTGGAACATCTAGCAAAGATGGCAAACAACAGGCCACAGGGCACTCTTCCTAGTAATGTCTGAGATGAATCCTGCAGAGCGATGCAGGCAGTGAGAAGTGGAAAGCAGCTAGAACAGCCTACACCCCAGCCCGTGGTAGAACATAGAGTAGAGGCAGAGAAAGAGGGGTTACTGAGGGCCGCCCTATTTTAGAGAAAGCTCCAGCAGTTCCAGTGAGGGAATACACAGAGAAGATTCCTTACCCTCAGAGGTTGCAAAGGAAAACAGTTGATAAGCAATTCTCCAAGTTCTTGGAGGTATTTAGAAAGTTGCACATCAACATCTCTTTCATTGAGGCGTTGGAGCAAATGCCTACTTATTTCAAATTTATGAAGGAAATTCTTGGGAAAAAGAAGAAGCTAGCTGAGTATGAGACAGTGGCATTGACAGAGGAATGCAGTGTCATATTGCAGAAGAAACTGCCCCCCAAGCTTAAGGATCTAGGGAGCTTCACATTGCCTTGCACAATTGGCAAGGTGACATGTAACAGGGCCCTATGTGATTTGGGGGCCAGCATAAATCTCATGCTCTTATCCTTTTTCAACAGGTTGGGTTTGGGTGAAGCCAAACCAACCACTGTGAGCTTGCAGTTGGCGGATAGGACAGTGGTGCATCCCAGGGGAATAATTGAAGATGTATTGGTTAAGGTGGAATTTTTTTTTTCCTGCAGACTTCCTCATCCTTGATATGGAGGAAGATGATGAAATCCCTATCATCTTGGGAATACCATTCTTGGCAACTGGGAGAGCCTTGATTGATGTGGAAAAAGGTGAGCTGAAACTCAGAGTTGAGGAAGAAGAGATGGTGTTCAAGGTGTTTAAACACACCGTTGAACCCCCAGTCATAAGTAAATGTTTTGCAGTCAGCACCGTTAAACATCAGTTGAGCCAGCACAGGCCAAAGCAAGGGGAATCGATGCGCGATGCAGTGAGCAACGCTAAACCTTCTCTTGAGAAAAAAGAGAAAAAGAAAAACAGAAGGCGGAAGCGAAAAATGATTATGAATTGTGGGGTTAATTTACCCCATGCCTCTTGATAAGGAACCTGCGTCCGGCTAAAAGACGTTAAAGACAACGCTACTTGGGAGGCAACCCAAGGTTTTTAAAAAAATAATTTGCAATTTAGCTTTAGTTAGAACAGTCTCACGGAAGGTATTGTTTACATGTTGTGATGACAGGTACATGGCTAAAAAGTGGAGGACGAAAAACGTGAAGAGAGGAGGAAATTGGCTCGGCGCCACGACGACAGCAGAGGGCCATGGTGCCGAGAATGCAGAAAGGCGCAGGAAATTGGGCGCCACGGCGTCGGTTGCAGGGTCGCGGCGCCGAAAGTTCAAAAGGTCTCTGAAGTTTGGGCGCCGCGGCGCCAAATCAGAGCGCCACGGCGCTGGAAGTTCAGAGAGTCGCAGATTTTTGGGCGCCGCGGCGCCTATATCAAGGTCGTGGCGCCGCGACGGAAAAACTGAAATTTAAAGGAGCCCTAATCCGATTCCCTTCTCCAAATCAAAAACTCAAAACCCTTCCTCTCTCCAAACCCACGAAATCAACCTCCCTTACTCAAAATCTTCCACAAACTAAACTCAATCACAACCAAAGTACTTAAATTCCTTGCACCCTTAACCATCTCAAACAACAACCCTCATTCAATTGCCTCAATCCATTACTAGGAACAAGAAAATCTTGAAGAACACCGTCCAAGGTAACTTTCATCACTTTTCTTGAAATTTTCAAAGCAATCAGAGGAGGTAATTCATAAGCTTGGGGATGTGCGTTAATGGTGGATAGTGTGGGGTGTGTTGAAGTTTGGTGTGAAAATTTCGCGGTAAGATTATACGTAGTGATCGTGGGGTGTTGTACCGGTGCTTTGAGTGAAGTTTGGGGGTTGAATGGTGTTGTAGTTTGCTGATCACGTTGTGTGTTGATTGGTGTGATTGAAAGTTGCTGGGTAATATCACTGAAACAGAGGAAACGCTGCTGAAGATTTTTCAAAATGCGCGAGAAAAAGAGCTTCCATCCGCCTCCAGTTCCTGATATGACGCTACTAGGTTTGTCAGTCAAAAAGCAGAAGACAGATATTACAAACTTAGTACTAGACCCTTGATCTCTTAGCGAGGAATGGAGTACCAAAGAGAGTCATTTGAGGATGGAGATGTCTATGAGTCTATTCGGGCAATGATAGAGGCCATGGAGTGGAAGAGATTTGTTAATCCGGAAAGAATAGTACCACAAAACACCGTAATGGTGAAAGAATTCTATGCTAACTTTCCGGAAAGGGTAAATGGTAGATGCTTTGTGAGAGGACAGTATGTGTCTGTGACGGCTGAGGTGGTGAATGAGCTATTAAGAACAGCCGATGTTGAAGAAAGAGGCGATGATCGAAGCTATTTCAGAACATGGTCTAGAGATGCCAACAACATCGATTGAGATATCGTCGCAAGCACATTATGCTACCCTGGGGCTGAGTATGATATTGCACGAAATAGATCAAGAGGACTGAGCAGATGTCAGTTCAACAAAACAGCCAAGGGTTAGTTATATTTCGTCAGTGCCCGCCTGATTCCATCGACGCACTTCACCAGAGTGCCAGCGGATAGAATAAAAATGATATATGGAATTATGAAAGGGAAGACGATTGATGTTGGGAAGGAGATATTGCAGAACATTGGAGAAACCAGTAGGTTGGTCACTACAGGTGGGTTGAGACATAGATCACTTATTTACAGTTTATGTTCTAGACATGGAGTCCCAACCCTAGCTACTGATACATATGAGAAGGGTCAACCTCATGTGTCATATGGGATAGTGCATGCCTTTCCAGAACCAGTCCCTCCAGCAGTAGCAAGAAGGAGACCAGCACCACCAGCAACAGAGGCTGCCATGGATGAAGATGAGCCTGAGACAGAGGCTCAGCATGAGTGAGTAGCGGCCGTCGACCACAGAATTGGAACCTCCGGTGCCTATGATGGAGCAGTTGCTCATGAACCAGCAGAGGATGATGCAGAGTTTTGACACAATGATACAAGGTCAACAGGACCTGAGGCAAGGACAACAAGAAATAAGGCAGGAGCAACAACAGTTGAACCTGAGATTTGATGAGATGAGTTCCTTGTTCAACCAGTGGTCCATGCATTATCCGCCGCCACCGCCACCATTTTAAATCAAGTTTGTAAGTTGTCCCGTTTTTCTTTTATTTTTGAGTCTTGCACACATTAGGGACAATGTGTGATTTATGTTTGGGGAGGAGTTCTTAGTTATTTTTGATATGTTTTTTTGAGTCTTTTTTGTGTTATTTTCGATGTTTATGTGAGTCTAATTTTTTTTTATGATTATGCATGTTGTAGTTACTTGAAACGCCTAGTGAAGTAAAGTTGAATAATGTAATGAAATTAGAAGCAACCATCTGAACACTTAGGTTAGATATGCCAAAAATTCATGAAATCAAACTATTTGGGGTATCTTGCTTGATTTATGCATTGTTAAGTGATTAAACCTATAGCAAGCAAGCAGACACATAGGTTTAATCACTTAACAATGCATAAATCAAGCAAGATACCCCAAATAGTTTGATTTCATGAATTTTTGGCATATTTAACCTAAGTGTTCAGATGATTGCTTCTAATTCCATTACATTATTCAAATAATGTAGTGGGATCTAACTATGACATCGAGTATACGAAGGTCTTATGAGTTTTTAGGATTTAAATGAAGTGAGATCTAAAATTAATTATGTGTCTGATTGATAAATTGTACGGAGGCATGTCACTTAATAAAATAAGTGACCGGTGCCATTTGGCGTGAAAGGAGGGAGTACATGTTATTAATCAATTAAGAGGTGGCAGCGTAAGAAGTTAACAAGTGAAATCAGTGGGAAAGTGGATGGCTGCCAAAACGTCTCCACAACCTTTTCTTTTGTAATAAAAATAAAACACTTTTACTTTTGATTTAAGAAACAGTCCATTTCAGTTTCATTTTGGTTTTGAAAGAAAAAGAAGAAAGTACGGAAGCAATAGATTTTAGTTTGCTGACCAAAACATGTTCCTATATAAAAAAAACTCGGCTAACTACTCCTCTGTGAATGGCAGGTTAGAGCAAACAAAAAGAGTTATTAGGAAAAGCTTGTTTAGCAAATATAGGCGTAACACAAAGCTTCGGATCGAGGTATGTGAAGACAAATATTTTCTTCCTTTTGGCATGTTTCATATTATGAAATATAACTGTGGTATTGTTCCATAATTTATTCTACTCCTAGAAGTTAGGAATAATCATGTTATTGATTCATATGCTGAAAACATGTCTAAATTGTTTCTAAGTCCTTAAAAAGACATATGAAAAATATGATAATGATATTCACAGTGTCGTCAAAGGTACAAAGATAATATGTCACTTATTGAGATTGGGATATGGTGTTGTCATTCATGCATTTGCATTCGCATATTACTCTGGACCACTTGTGTTATGCACATTACTATATGGTAAATATTGTATATATGTAAGGGATATGGGGAAAAGGAAAGGTGTAATATACACACACCACCTGCAGCTGGTACAGATTATCACAAAAGAGCCCTAAGATGCCACATATTGTGCCTGTGTGGCCTAAATGGATGCCTGTATGGCCAAGACGATATGATATTAATGCATGTGTGGCCAAATAACCAAATTCCCACAGAGGCGGTTATGGGTAAGATGTCTGTGTGGCCGTAGTATACCGCATGTGCATCATGCATGACATTTATGTATATTATGCCCACAGAGACATGTACTGTTGGTCAATATTTCTGTTTTAGATTATGATATATCTGTTACACCCTGTAATTCAGGTCATGCTTATGAGAACGTACGAAAGGAATTAAGACTTAAATTTTTGGAAAGATAGGTTGACAGAATGTTTTGGACAGGTTTTAGTCAACTTTGGGGCGGTTTATGTCCAGTTACATTAGGAGTTCTTAGGTGTTTCAAAAGCCTAGTATGTAGTTCGTTGAGTCTAGTTTCCAACTGTCACGATCCGACCCCGGGGCCGCGGCGGTACCTAGGGCACCTGTCGGTATACATCGAGAGAATAGCAATGAACATACATAACACATAACTTATAAAAGGTAAACATCACCGCCGGTAGATAAAGTGCCTTCCATAAAAACATACTTAATCAAAAGTATAGCAGTACAACTTATTCTTACAACCCAAAACACATACGTGACCACAGACCTCTAAGAATAACAACTGTGGCGGGACAGGGCCCCGACATACCCCTGAATGTACACAATACCTATAGCATCAGGGAAGAATCGTACCAACAAAACAAGCTTCCGGAGGGATGGAGCTTCTGACACCGGAACAGTGATCCTAAGAATGAGGATTCACCACCTGCTTACCTCTACCTGCGGCATGAACGCATCCCCCGAGGAAGGGGGTCAGTACACAATATGTACTAAGTATGTGAAACTGAAAAATACTGAAAATACCTCAAGTATAGAATAACTGGAGACGTGTATAAAAATCAGTTTACAGAACAATGTGTCTTACTAATAATGAGAGTATCAAACATATATAATACTGCATGAAAATAGGAAGCTCATGGTCAAAGCAAGGTCATCCGCCCCGCAGTATCATTAAGCACTCCTACTCTTGGGACTATTTGACCTGCATGGGTCATGTGGACCCGCATGAGGTATTCCTCGCATAGGCTGTACTCACCCGCATGAGACTATTTCACCCGCATGAGCCCTACGGACTCGCATGAGGTATTCCTCGCATCGTGGGTAGCAAATCCACGGAATAGGTGGTATAACGTCTTGGGGATTTACCCCTCATTTATACTCTTACCATGAAGCAGGTGGTATAACGTCTTGGGGATTTACCCCTCATTTATACTCTTACCCTGGAGAAGGTGGTATAATGTCTTGGGAATTTACCCCTCATTTATACTCTTACCCTGGAGAAGGTGGTATAATGTCTTGGAGATTTACCCCTCATTTATACTCTTACCCTAGCTAAACCGACCATCATACATAACATAAATAAGTTAACATATCTTAGTAAAAGGAAATCCGGGAATTTAACTCAAAGTACTACATACTTCCACTTTTTAAAAATGACTCTTTTCCACATAAAACTTTTGGGCAATTGATGCCTTAAAACCAATTTGCCTTTCACAACCTCAAATCATTTATCCGTACTCATTTTACTTAAAATAAATCCTTCTTTGTTAACCTTTCATAAAGCTAATATAATCAACTTCCCATAAAGTCATTATATTAACGTTATACCTTAGTCAAATACATTTTCCTAAAACTCAAGGGACTTACACTTTTAAAAGGAAAACAAGAATCATATACTTGAACACATCAAGTCCCTTAACTTTGAAAACTCAAGACATCCTTAAAACAAGTAAGGGATATCAAACCTTGTACGTCTATCGTACTACATAGGTAAAACCATTCATGCTCAAGAGATAGAAAAGTCCACATACCTCTTCGGTCAAACCGCTTGCTAGCCCAAAATACCGCACGTAATATGTCAACCTATAATGACCATAATACGTTTATTAACCTCTAATTTCAATGTAGAATATTCCAAGTTTAAAGTTACTAATTCCTATATAAAATTGGGCAGCATTTCCTTTGTTTCTACATACTTTGCCACCTTTTTCAAGGCCGAATTCAACATCCAAACGCCACATTTAAGGCCCAACAATCCAAACATTTCAAAGGGGATTACACAACTAAACTTGGGTGTGTAAAATTCTGCCCCATAAGGTACAACAATTAACTTAACAAGTTTAAGGTAGTTTTTAGGCTACAACATGCTCACATAACCTTTTTAACCAATTCTTTCATATCCAAACCATACTTCTTACATGCAATGAATCTAAGAGCATTATTTGCTACTACAAGTTCCTTCTTCTTCAAATACAACACCAATAACTAGCTATAAGAGAAGAATTGTTACCTTAGAGCTTTAGCCAAAATTATTCCAACAACTTTGCTAGCCTCCTTTCCAAGAACACCACCACAATAACTCCTACAAGCTAGCCACAAGCTTCCTTCTTGCCACATTTTTTTCAGATTTTCCTCAAGCTTTGAATTCCTCTTGAAATTCTAAAGAGAAGGGAGAGCTTTAGCTTTAGAGAGAGATGAGAGTTTGAAGAATGACCAAGTCTTCAAGACTTGGTCAATAAGTAGTGCATGCAAAATCAGATGGGGGGACACTAGTCACCTCCCATGCTTTTAAAAGAAGAAATCTGATTTTCCTCGGTTTTCCGCGAAATCCCGCCTCGCGCGCGGCCACGCTTCCGTGGCTGCAACTTCGATGACCTCAGAATATCCGGCGCCGCGGCCCTGCATCCGGCGTCGCGGCCCTGTGGCTCTGCAAACACATTCGTCCATTGCGCAAGACCGAACTTGTAACCCCAACTTTCTACGATGTCCTATCGACGAAGTCGATGGCGTTGGAAACTAGAATCAACGAACTACGCACTAGGCCTTTGAAACACTTAGGAACTCTCAATGTAGCGGGTCATAACCCACCTCAAAGTTGACTAAAACCCGTCTGAAACAATCCGTCAACCTATCTTTCGAAAATTTTAAGTCTTACTCCCTTTCGTACGCTCTCACACGTAAGGCCAGAACTACGGGGTATAACATTCTCCCCCCCTTAGAAACATTCGCCCCGAATGTTCCTTCTAGGCTTACTCAAATCACGATATCGACATAGACCCTCCTAACTATTCTTTTTGCAATCAAAGACGTTCCACGAGCCACAACATACTTAAGCATAATTGTCAAATTAAACTAACAAGCAGGAAAGTGGGTTACCTGGAGGTATAGGGAATAAGTGAGGATATTTCTTCATCATATCATCCTCTGCTTCCCACGTCATCTCTTCCCTGTTCTCGTTCCGCCATAAGACTTTGACGGAAGCCACGTCCTTCGTCCGAAGTCGCCTAACCTGACGATCGAGTATCGCTATGGGACTCTCCACATACGATAACCCCTCTGTCACCTGGACATCATGAATCAGGTGCACTCTAGATGGATCTCCAATACATTTCGCAATATAGACACATGGAAAACTGGATCCGCCTCGGATGCATCGCGACCGAACCGGGCGTGGTCGTGTCTTACCCGGGCACCCAAGTAGACATACATCAGAGTAATCAGCGGAATATAAAACAAGACATGATATAATATGAAGTGAAAAACAGTTTATCTGAGAAAAGTTGCCTTTCGGCATATATATATAACTTGAATCCGAACAGTTACATCCCTTTTACAAACTCTGCCCACAACAGTACTACAGACCTCTAAGAATGATATAACAACAATGGCGGGCGGGGCCCGCCATACCCCACGAATGTAAGTACCTACAACGGCGGACTATACCAAGATAAGCCTTCGGAGAAACGGAGCTTCCCAAACGCTGAATGACCTATGGCGAGGATCAACACGGTGTACCTACACTGCGGCATGAACGCAGAAGGGCGAGGTCGAGTACAACAGTACAAAGTATGTGGCGAAAATCAGTAAATGAAATCATAATAGTCTATATAAAGCAGAAGACATATATAATAACCAATTTACGATACACTGATATGCGATCATGTCAAGTCGAGACTCACGCCTTAAAGTTAACACTCAAATATAACCACGGGTCTCATGCCCACAATATCAATCATGCGTGGAATTCCTTCCTCATCGCCGGATCCATGATATATAAAAACATCCAAGGAATACACATGAACACCGGTCCCACGTGTCATAATAAAACCGTACGGGGTAAGTACGAAGGCATAGCCGACTACTAACACCCACAGTACCAACAATGCCATAAAACTGTATCACAAGGTCTTTCTAGATGGCCACATGATCGAAGCTGGCCACTCGCCCGCAGTATCAAATGTGCGCGTCTAATCCTGGAACTTCCCGCAGCTCCGCATAGGCCACACACATAGGCCCGCATGAGGTATTCCCCGCATCGAGGGTAGCTACTCCTCGGCATCGCCCCGACTCGCGATCGCGTGGCCACATAGACCATATGGCCACATAGGCCGCACACTAACCTGGAACTCTTGTAGCTCCGCATAGGTCCCCTGGACCCGCATGAGGTATTCTCGAATCATAGTCCCAGACTGCCTGAGGTATACCCCGCATCAGAGGGCAGCTTAACCCCCGGTATAACATGTCAAGGGGTGAGTGGTGCAATACTAACATAACGGCGTACCGTTAAACAACATAAGCACAACAAGGGAAACCCCTTTACACAAACATCACAAGACACTAGCCCACGTAGCATCCTAACATGTTTACTTATCAAATTAACAAGAAAGTATTACAAGGCTATCACAAACCAACATAGTCAAGTTATTCACACAAGGTACTTCATACATTAACTCTAAAAAAATATTCTGTTTCTTTCACAAGAGTCACACGATACTCGTAGTATTAAAATAGAGTGACTATCTTTTTAAGTAAACCAAAACAATTTCCCTTTTTAAAGACAAGTGACAACCTTCCTTTACTTTCAAGTTTGCCTAAGTTCAAATACTTAAGTCTCTTATTTTCGACAGGTTTCGTAGTTCATTGTCTTAATCACTCTAATAATATAATTCTCTTTTAAACAATTTGAGAAACATATGTCTTATGTGTGAGTAGGTTATTCTTGTTCATAACAATCTTATTAAAGCATCCATGATCTAGGAAATGTAATATCATTTTGTCTCATCTTAGCTTCTATGCAGATGGAGGTTTCTACTGGTTTTAATAATAGTTTATTAGTCAATACATTTCCCTTTATTAGCGCTGTTGTGGTTTGTTCGATACTTATTCTCATTTCCAAAATCAATATAAGGCGTTCATAAACAATTAAGTAAACCGTTCCTTTTATCTCTCTTAAGTCGTTATACCTAACTTCCCATAAAGCTAGTATAACTCTTAAGCTTTTAAAACCAAGTATTACTCTTCTTTCAAAAACGATTCTTAATTCTTTTGAAATACTTCAAGATTCTTATTATTCAGACTCAAGTCAAAAGACATCGTGAGAAAACCACGTTCAGTTAACACACGTACGTCTACCGTACTATATATATTCTTTTAAAATATCATGCTCAAGAGGATAGGAAGAATCACATACCTCGCGACGATTATCGACAATTAGCAAAACGCTCAACGGCTATAACCCGCTAGCCTTGTCCACCTTCAAGTAGAACACGCTACTCGCAGAACATTCAACCTATAAAGGCCATATCGTCTATCAACGTCTAGACTACTCGTAGAATATTCTAAGCAGAGGGTTCTCTATTCTACGGAAAATCGGGCAAAGACTTCCTACAGTTAAACTACACAAGTCTCATCATCTGTCTATGTAAATACTGTTTAATCTTCTTCTTTAATATTCTTACGATGTGATTTGATTCAATTCTCTTGATAATATCCTTCTATTACAGTTCAATTCTCTTACGTAATATCCTTCATGTATCTTATATTCATTTCTATACTACTACAGTATGTAATTTCCAATTACAATAGAAGGGCGAGTATTTACCTCGGTAAGCCCAAAATTATCCAAGTTTAAATGTCGATCCCGAGCAACGTTTAGCTCCTACTGCAGGTGCTCCACCGCTCCAAACAACCCTTAGAAGTTCTACGCAACTTCTTAATACTTCACCAACTGTGAAGATTTTCCTTAGGGTTTCGTTTTGTGACTGAAGGGAAGTATAGTAGTATTTCTGGGCTTTTAGTATAGGGGTAACCTTGGAATACTACAAGGTATTTGGGCCAAGATATTTTGGAATAGTAACAATACTTTGGAGAGTATTTTCTCTGGGGGTGTTTCACGAGAACAACACTCGAGAGGAGGGTACTTTCGGCTAGCACTACTTAGGAAGGGGGTATTTCTCGGCCAGGGCCTCACAGGGGAGGAGGCTTGGACGAAAACTATAGAGAGGGGGAAGGAGTTTTTGAGACTTGGAAGTTGTGTTGTGGATGAAGAAGTCTTCAACTAAGGGGGGTATTTATAGGTCCTTCAATGGCCAAGATCAAGACAAGTGGTGGGTAAGTGGAGGGTGAATATTTGCACAAGTGCACCCTAGCCATCTACTCCACAAATCACTCCAAACATTGACCCATGTTTTAGGCCACAAAATCATGCCAAGATCGGCCATGGTTCCGCCCACTTGAGGGTGACAAGCGTCGCCCTCTCGTTGGTCCAAAATATTTTATCTCTCGGAAAAATCCGCAAAAATAATAAATGTCGCAACCGTAATTTTCCCTTCGCAAGTTTTGGAAAACGTTTCGTCGGAAAACAATTCTTTTCGGTAGTTGTGCACAAATTTCGTCCCTTGCCTAACTTAAGGCTTTAACTTTTGTACGTACGTCCTCACGTACATACTCTGGAAATACGGGGTATAACATTCTCCCCTCCTTAGAAACATTCGTCCCGAATGTTCCTTCTAAGTCTCAAAACATACATGCGCCAGTATAGTCTTCACTACTATACATATGAAAACGATCACGCCACACCTGGCCATAAAATAACACACGCGCAAATACTTAATCCAAGTCCACAAGGAATCACCTCTATTACCACAAAAGCTTCTACCCAAGGTCTAAAAGATATACTCCATCCGCACCTTCACTTTACAAAAGAAATGATCACTTCTATTCTCTTACCACATGCTCGCTTCTTCCCTTACTCGTCGTACCCTCCTCGTACACTCGAACTCTTTCTCATAACTTACCACCTTCATTATTGCTTGTTCCAAAATCTCTGGGTTACTATCTCCAACTTGGTCATCATTAACTGGGAACACTCTGGATGGATCTCCGATACTTTTCCGAACATAGCAACAAGAAAGACCGGACGTACTGCTTCCTACGTCGGACGACAATGCCAACTTATAGGCAACCTGGCCTATTCTCCAAATGATCCGAAAAGGGCGCAAAGTACCTCGGGCTAAGTTTCCTCTGTTTTCAAAAACTCGTCACACCCTTTCCGGGGTGGTACCTTCAAGAAACCCACCGTCAACCTGAACTCCAAGTGTCGTCGTCGATTATCCGCACGACTTTTGTTGACCCTGTGCTGCCAATAACCTCTTCTGGATAGGCTTCACCATATCCACATCCTGCTGAAATAAGTATGAACCAACTATCTGAATCTTGCCAACATCGAACCAATCGACCGGCAACCTACACTACCGCCCATACAAGGCTTCATAAGGCGACATCCGAATACTGAAATGGTAGCTATAAAACACTCCCTCAACAGGAGACAACAATCCTCACAGCTACCCCTGAAATCCAAACACTGGCCCGAGGGAGAATGCGTCATCGAGACTCACTGAGTTAGAACCCCGCTCGTAAAACCTCCAAACACAAAAGAAATAGCCGCAAACTGGGCTCCACTGTCTGTCATAAGGTGAAAGTAGGCACCCCGTGCAGCCTTACAACCTTCCTGATATATAACATCTCGCATAACCCTCTGCCGAGTAAACAGTCTTGACTGAAAGACAAGATGGGCAGACCTCATCGGTCCGACTTCTGGTCGAACGCACTCACGAACTCGTACGATGGTTAACTACACTTGGGCCTAACACCCTCGTGACCCCACCACCTGGCGGGACCACCTCGAACTGACCCTACCCCAAACCGGGCTGCGGGTTGACCCGCGACATGGCCTCAACCCGACCCACTTCGCGCCAAGCTCTTGTTCCCCGATCCGGAACAATCTCACCATCGAGTCATGAAAAACCTAGTGGTCTTCTTAGCTCAACTACCCTCTTTCATTTCACACTACTCAGGGACTTATCACACAAACATATCTCATGTGTACTATGCACTCCGATAAGGGTCAAACATAAAATAAATCTTTTACTCGAGATGGCCCTGCCTCTAAGGTCTCCACGTATAACATTCTAAGGCTCACACTTTCCCTATCCCCAATCTTACCCTTTTAACTAACCATGATTTCTAATCACAATTAACACAATGCTATCTGAACATAACACTTAAGATATACTCATCTTATCACACATACAAATCTCTAGAGGGTTAAGGATATACCAGATTCATCGCTTCACTACCCTTTGTCGTTCTAATCAATCCTCGCTACGCATAGCTGAAAGGTGATGAACCAGCCGCTGATCCTGAAGGCCGAGTCTATACATCCGCGCCACCCCTGGTCGGACAATTTCTCGCAAAAATGGCCCTGCTGGCCGCAAGCAAAACAAGCCGAAGAAGTACGACACTCCCACAATGACACTTACCACAACGCCACACCGGCGTGGGGTGGCCTCTCTCAGCTAGCACCCCTTCCTCTCCGAACCATCGAATCAAGAATCGATCCGTAGGTGAGTCCTCCTACCTACATCCTCCTACTAGACATCCTTTCGACACTGCCCCGACGGTCGCAGTAAAATAAGCACCAAAAAAAGATAACATTCCCGACGACGCATGTCACACTGCGGAACACTGGAAAAATCGAATACGCACCGGCCGGAACCTACGTGTATCGTGGAACTAAGCCCCGAGTTCTCACCAACTCGTGCATACCCCGAACGCCCCGAAGTCTCGGAGGACCACTCGCTCGGGCGGAGGCGCATAACCATCTGGCCGAAGGTCCGCCGAAAGTTACCAGGACTCGCTGCTCGCCTCTTCTGGCGACCTTGGTTAACCCGTCGATCCTACGTTCCTCGACTGCCGCATAAGCTCAGACGCAGCCATGCTTACGCTCGATCAAGAGCTACTCTTGCACAACCCTCTCTTAGATACTCATCAAGACCCGTGATAAATCGGTACATAATATATTTTCTGGTTGCTAAATCCATAGCTAGTAATGTGGTCGCCTCTTTGCGCTTCATACGCTCGCCATCGTCGCGAACTAAAGGTTCAAATGTCATGGCCGCAGTAGGAACTGTTGCCGTTGTGCTAGACTCTGCTGGGACTAGCGTAATCGCAGAACTCCCCGAATGAAGCACCACCCCAGGTGATGATTGGGCCTGTGCCCTCGTAACCCTCTCAGGCTCTACTCAGCCTCCTACTGTCTCGCCTTCAGGGCCGGTTGCCTTACGCGGAGGCATAACCGGTAAGGGAAAGAAATACGTTAGAGGGGTCCAACTTATAACACAGCTCTAAGGCACGATCTCAGAGTGAGAAGAATGGAAACCAATCCTAGATATCCTATAGCCTCCTGATTATTGGTGTGGTGCACAACACACCGATAATCAAGACTTACTAGATACGGCCTCAGACACTTTTCGAGGATTAATCGCTCGATACCACTTTTGTCACGACCAACCGGCCCGTGATCGTGTCTTACCCGGGCACCCAAGTAGACATACATCAGAGTAATCAGTGGAATATAAAACAAGACATGATATAATATGAAGTGAAACAGCTTTATTCGAGAAAAGTTGCCTTTCGCATATATATATAACTTGAATCCGACGCTACATCCTTTACAAACTCGCCTACAACGATTACATGCACTTAAGAATGATATAACAACGGCGGACAGGGTTCGCCATACCCCGAATGTAAGTACCTACAACGACAGGGGACTATACCCAAGATAAGCCTCCGAGAAACGGAGCTTCCCAAACGCCGAATTGACTTACGAGCGAGGATCAACACTTGTGTACCTCTACCGCGGCATGAACGCGGGCGAGGTCAAGACAACAGTACCAAGTATGTGAAATCAAAATATCAGAAATGAAATCATAATAGTCTATATAAAATGTAAGATATATGATAACCAATTTATGATACACAATATGTAAGCAGACATGTCAAGTCAGGGACTCACGCTCTTAAAGTTAACACTCAAATATAACCATGGGTCTCATGCCCACAATATCAATCATGCCCGTGGAATTCCTTCCTCACCGTGATCCATGATATATAAAACATCCAAGGAATACACATGAACACCGTGTCCCACTGTGTCATAATAAAACCGCACGGGTAAGACGAAGACATAGCCGACTACTAACACCTACGCACTAACAATGCCATAAAATCAGATCACAAGGTCTTTCTAGATCGCCACATGATCGAAGCCGCCACTACTCGCAGATCAAATGCGCGCCTAACTCGAACTTCCCGCAGCCCGCATAGCCACACACATAGCCCGCATGAGGTATTCCTGCATCGGTGGTAGCTACTCCGGCATCGCCCCGACTCGCAGTCCGCATGGCCACATAGACCGCATGGCCACATAGGCCGCACACTAACCTGGAACTCTCGTAGCTCCGCATAGGTCTCCTGAACCCGCATGAGGTATTCTCGAATCATAGTCCCAGACTACCTGAGGTATACCCCGCATCGGAGGGCAGCTTAACCACCGGTATAACATGTCGGCGAGTGGTGCACACTAACATAACGGCGTACCGTTAAACAACATAAGCACAACAAGGGAAACCCCTTTACACAAACATCACAAGACACTAGCCCACGTAGCATCCTAACATGTTTACTTATCAAATCAACAAGAAAGTATTACAAGGCTATCACAAACCAACATAGTCAAGTTATTCACACAAGGTACTTCATACATTAACTCTAAAAATATTCTGCTTCTTTCACAAGAGTCACACGATACAGTAGTATTAAAATAGAGTGACTATCTTTTAAGTAAACCAAAACAATTTCCTTTTTTAAAGACAAGTGACAACCTTCCTTTACAAAAGTTCAAGTTTGCCTAAGTTCAAATACTTAAGTCTCTTATTTTCATGTGTGCTCAGTAGTTCATAGTCTTAATCATCGTAATAATATAATTCTCTTTAAACAATTTGAGAAACATATGCCTTATGTGTGAGTAGGTTATTCTTGTTCATAACAATCTTATTAAAGCAACCATGATCTAGGAAATGTAATATCATTTTGTCTCATCTTAGCTTCTATGCAGATGGAGGTTTCTACTGGTTTTAATAATACTTTATTAGTCAATACATTTCCCTTTATTAGCGTTGTTGTGGTTTGTTCGATACTTATTCTCATTTCCGAAATCAATATAAGGCGTTCATAAACAATTAAGTAAACCGTTCCTTTTATCTCTCTTAAGTCGTTATACCTAACTTCCCATAAAGCTAGTATAACTCTTAAGCTTTTAAAACCAAGTATTACTCTTCTTTCAAAAACGATTCTTAATTCTTTTGAAATACTTCAAGATTCTTATTATTCAGACTCAAGTCAAAAGACATCATAAAGAAACCACGTTCAGTTAACACACGTACGTCTACCGTACTATATATATTCTTTTAAAATATCATGCTCAAGAGGATATGAAGAATCACATACCTCGCGACGATTATCGACAATTAGCAAAACGCTCCACGGCTATAACCCGGCTAGCCTTGTCCACCTTTCAAGTAGAACATGCTACTCGCAGAACATTCAACCTATAAAGGCCATATACGTCTATCAACGTCTAGACTACTCTGTAGAATATTCTAAGCAGAGGGTTCTCTATTCTACGGAAAATCGGACAAAGACTTCCTACCGTTAAACTACACAAGTCATCAGAAATACAAATTCATGTAAGTACAATTTAATCTTCTTCTTTAATATTCTTATAATGTGATTTCAGTTCAATTCTCTTCTGTAATATCCTTCTATTACAGTTCAATTCTCTTCTGTAATATCCTTCTATGTATCTTATATTCATTTCTATACTACTACAATATGTAATTTCCAATTACAATAGAAGGACGAGAGTATTTACCTCGGTAAGCCCAAAATTATCCAAGTTTAAATGTCGATCCTGAGCAACGTTTAGCTCCTACTCTGGGTTCTCCAACCCGCTCCAAACAACCCTTAGAAGTTCTACGCAACTTCTTCTTAATACTTCAACCAACTGTGAAGATTTTCCTTAGGGTTTCGTTTTGTGGTCAAGGAAGTATAGTAGTATTTCTGGGCTTTTAGTATAGGGGTAACCTTGGAATACTACAAGGTATTTGGGCCAAGGTATTTTGGAATAGTAACAATACTTTGGAGAGTATTTTCTACCAAGGGGGGGGGGGTGTTTCACGAGAACAACACTCAAGAGAGGGGGGGTACTTTCGGCTAGCACCACTTAGGAAGGGGGGGGGGGTATTTCTCGGCCAAGGGCCTCACAAAGGGGGAGGGGGAGGCTTGGACGAAAACTATAGAGAGGGGGAAGGAGTTTTTGAGACTTGGAAGTTGTGTTGTGGATGAAGAAGTCTTCAACTAAGGGGGATATTTATAGGGCCTTCAATGGCCAAGATCAAGACAAGTGGTGGGCAAGTGGAGGGTGAAGATTTGCACAAGTGCACCCTAGCCATCTACTCCACAAATCACTCCAAACATTGACCCAAGTTTTAGGCCACAAAATCATGCCAAGATCGGCCATGGTTCCGCCCACTTGAGGGTGACAAGTGTCGCCCTCTCGTTGGTCCAAAATATTTTATCTCTCGGAAAAATCCGCAAAAATAATAAATGTCGCAACCGTAATTTTCCCTTCGCAAGTTTTGAAAAACGTTTCGTCGGAAAACAATTATTTTCGGTTGTTGTGCACAAATTTCGTCCCTTGCCTAACTTAAGGCTTTAACTTTTATACGTACGTCCTCACATACATACTCTGGAAATACGGGGTATAACAAGATCGGACGACAGATCCAACTCATAGGCAACCTTTCCTACCCTACGAACAATCTGATAAGGCCCAATGTACCTTGGGCTAAGTTTCCCCTTCTTTCCAAATCTCATCACGCCTTTCATGGGTGATACCTTCAGGAAGACCCAATCATCTACCTCAAACTTCAAGTGTCGACGCCGATGATCTGCATACGACTTATGTCGACTCTGAGCTGACAATAACCGCTCCTGGATAAGCTTCACCTTATCCACTGCCTGCTGAACCAAGTCTGGCCCGACTAACTGAACTTCTCCCACCTCGAACCAGCCTATCGGTGACCTGCACTTCCTCCCGTATAAGGCCTCATAAGGCGCCATCTGAATACTAGAATGGTAGTTGTTGTTATAAGCAAACTCCACAAGAGGTAAATGATCCTCCCAGCTACCCCTGAAATCAATAACACAAGCCCGCAAAGATATCCTCGTTGTCCGGATAGTGCGCTACCGTCCGTCGGTTTGAGGATGGAACGCAGTACTGAGACTCACTTGCGTCTCTAATCCCTTCTGGAAAGACCTCCAGAAGTTAGCCGTGAACTGGGCTCCTCTGTCTGAAATAATCGATATCGGAACTCCGTGCAATCTCACAATCTCTCTGATATACAGTCTAGCATAATCCTCTAAAAAGTCGTCGATCGGAAGAAAATGGGCTGATTTCACACCGACAATAACCGGATGGAATCATGCTTCCTCTGAGTGTGAGGTAACCCTGTAATAAAATCCATATTTACCACCTCCCACTTCCAAGTCGGAATATCAATAGCCGCAATGACCACCGGGCTTCGTGCTCAACCTAACTCGCCGACAATTCCGCATCGCGCCACGAACTCTGCAACGGCCCTCTTCAGGCCATCCCACCAATACACACATCTGAGGTCATGGTACATCTTAGTCGACCCCGGATGAATATAATAACGAGCACTGTGTGCCTCCCCAAGAATCTGCTGACGAAGTCCTGTCACATCGGAACACACAACCGACTCAAATCTTAGCACCCCGTGCTACCTCAAATAGACTCTTCTCCTCCGAAGAGTGCGATCTCGATACCGCACTGCAATGGATCCTCATACTGTCGCCTCTTCACCTCCTCGACGATGGAAGACTCGGCAACCTCTCGAACCCGAATTCCATTACTATCAGAATCAACCAAACGAACCCCAAGGCTCGCTAGCTGATGTAACTCTCGGACCATATCCCTTTCTCCGTCAGACATCGCACAAACTACCCATCGACCGCGACATGGCATCCGCAACTACATCGCCTTCCCCGGTGGTATAGAATGTCAACATCGTAATCATTAAGCAGCTCCAACCACCGTCTCTGTCGCAAGTTCAGCTCCCTCTGGCTGAAGATATACTGGAGACTCTTGTGGTCTGTGTAAATATCCACATGAACTCCATACAGATAATGTCTCCAGATCTTCAAGGCATGAATCACTGCTGCCAACTCCAAGTCACGTGTGGGATAGTTCTTCTCATGCTTCCTGAGCTGTCGGGAAGCGTACGTTATAACCTTGTCGTGCTGCATCAACACGCACCCGAGCCCGACACCTGACGCATCACAATAAACCACATATCCGTCTAAACCCTCTGGAAGAGTAAGAACTGGGGCGGTCGTCAATTTCTCCTTTAGCAATCGAAACTATCTCACAAGCATCCGCCCACCGACCATAGCCGCTTACGAGTCACTAGTCAAAGGTGGCGATATGGAAGCAAACTTCTCCACAAACCTCCATAATAACCCGCAGGCCCAAAAGTCGCAGACTTCCATCTGTAGCTGGTGCGGGCCAAGTCTGATCGCCTCAATCTTCAGACAACCCGAATACCATCTACCCGATAACATGCCCTAAGAAAGCCACTTGCTAACCAAAACTCGCATTTCGAGAACTTGGCATACAATCGCGGCCCCGAGGACTCTAATACCGCCTCAAATGATCCGCACGCCTCGCTTCGCGCGAATAAACCAGGATATCATCAATGAAAACTATAATGAACATATCCAAGAATGGCTTGAACACCCGGTTCATCAAATCCATGAATACCGTCGGGGCGTTGGTCAACCCAAAAGACATCACCCTGAACTCATAGTGCCCATACCGGGTCCTGAATGCAGTCTTTGAGATATCTGCCTCTCTAACTCGTACCTGATGATAACCAGACCGCATGTCTATCTTGGAGAAACACCTCACCCCCTGCAACTGGTCAAACAAATCATCAATCCTGGGGAGGGGATATCTGTTCTTGATAGTTACCTTATTAAGCTGCCTGTAATCAATACACATACGCAGTGTCCCATCCTTCTTCTTTACAAATAATACTGACGCTCCCCAGGGAGAAACACTTGGCCTGATAAAGCCTTTCTCCAGCAAGTCCTTCAGCTGGTCTTTCAATTCCTTCAACTCGGCAGGTGCCATCCTGTATGGCGGAATAGATATCGGTCGAGTGCCTGGCGCCAAATCAATGCAAAACTCAACCTCCCTCTCAGGAGGGATACCCGGAAGCTCGTCTGGGAATATATCTGGAAACTCTCTAACGACCGAATCGATCAAGGTCCGTATCTCACCTCGATTTAATACTCGAACCATATGGTAGATATACCCTTTCCGCACCATCTTCCTAGACTTGAGGTAAGAAATAAACTTACCCCTCGGCGACGCAGTATTCCCCTTCCACTCGATAACTGGCTCGCCAGGAAACTGGAACCATACCAATCTCTCTCTACAGTCCATATTGGCATAGCAAGATGCTAGCCAATCCATACCCATAATCACATCAAAGTCGGTCATATCCAACTCTATCAAGTCGGCTAGGGTCTGACGACTGTCTATAGTCACTGGGCAGGCCTTATATACCCGCTCAGCTACCACCGAATCACCCACTGGCGTAGCCACCTCAAAAGGTTTTATGGACTCGGCTCTATCCCTATTCTACCAGCAATATGAGGAGATATATAGGACAATGTAGAACCTGGATCTATCAAAGCATATACATCACAGCAAGAAATCAATAATGTACCTGTGACGACATCTGGTGACGCCTCCTGGTCCTGACGGCTGGACATAGCATAAATGCGGTTTTGAGGACCGCTGAATCGGGACCCTACCACGACTTCGCCGCGCTCGGCTCGTGAACACCTCGCCTCCGGCGCATAACCGCCAAGACGAAGATCCAACAATCGACTTCGCTTACCGAACCATCACACTCCCGCCACCTCGGACGGACAATCTCTCTCAAATGGCCCCGCCGCCACAAGAGTAACAAGCTCTCAAGGAACACGACACTCGCCGGTGAGACCTACCGCATCGAGCACACCGAGACGGGGTGGTCTCGACGCAGCGGCCTCGCTTCCTCGAAACCCCGGCTCGGAGCCCTGGAGCCACGACCGCTTCCCCGAATGACCCGGCCGACAGACTCCCGCCGTAAAACGAGAAGGAGTACTCTGGGATGGCTGAAAAGTGGACCTAGTATGCCGAGGCCGCCCGCCGAAATCGCCCCGAGACTCGCTTGCCCCGCCTCTTGGCCGCCTAAGTCTAGCTGATCCTCTCTCTCTCTGTCATCAATCCCCTGCGCATACGCCTGCATTCTGGCAATATCTATCCCTGGCTGAAGAGCCACCCCCAAGCA
Source organism: Przewalskia tangutica (assembly GCA_029844215.1). NCBI lineage: Eukaryota > Viridiplantae > Streptophyta > Magnoliopsida > Solanales > Solanaceae > Przewalskia > Przewalskia tangutica. Next base: position 43,724,083 of record CM056724.1, on the reverse strand, counting down.
TGTAGTAGTCATATGACGGTCTAACCCCATCACATATCGATGAACCCTGTCTGCCATGTCAGCTACAATGGCGGCGATACCGCCAAGGAGTCAAACTCAGTCAGACTCTCGATAGTTCTCCGCTCGCTTCAAGGTTAAGAATCTATCTACGCGGGCTCTCCTCATCTCAGGAGGTAAGAAGTGATCCAGGAAAGCCTCTGTGAACTCCTCCCAAACAGCTGGAAGAGCATCCTCGCCTCTCGACAACTCCCATGACTCAAACCAGTTCAACGCAATATCTCGTAACCAGTAAGAGGCTAGTATGCCGGACTCAACCTCCGAGGCCTTAAGCACCTGCATAGTCCGCTGTAACTGCCGAACGAACTCCTGAGGATCCTCTTCGGACCTCGAACCATAGAACTCGGGTGGATGACAACCGAAGAAATCCCAACCAGAACCGCTTTGGCCTAGGGTTGGTCGCTTCCGCTCACAAGATCGCTCGACCACTATGCTAGTCAATAACCGGATTGCTCTCGTATCTCTATACTCACCGTGGCCGCTGGATCGAGGCTCCGGCATCGCGTCTCGCAGCCGCTCACGCTCGAACTCCGTTGAGGCTGGCGACGTTGTGGAACTCGCAGCCCGAAACATCATTTCTGGTAAATACTGGGCCTGTGCCCTCGTGACCCTCCGCGTCCCACTAACAGCTCCCTCGGCTGCCTTGCCCTTCTGGGCCGCGGTTGCCTTGCGTGGAGGCATAACTGGTACATAAAGGAAAATATTAGAGGAAGTTCAACCTATATCACAGCTCTATTGCACGATCTTTAGAGTGAAAGAATGGAAACCAATTCTAAATATCCTGCTGCCTCCTGATTATAGATGTGGTGCACAACACACCGATAATCAAGACTCTACTAGACACGGTCTGTAGACACTTTCCGAGGACTAACTGCTCTGATACCACTTTTGTCACGACCGACTGGCCGGCATCGTACTCACCGGGCACTGCCGTATACATCGAGAATAGCAATGAACATACATAACACATAACTTATAAAAGGTAAACATCACCGGGTCACCGATAAGATCGTTTTCCATAAAAACATACTTAATCAAAAGTATAGCAAGATAACTTATTCTTACAAAACACATACGTGACCACGCACTTCTAAGAATAACAATCGTATGACAGGCCCCGCTATACCCCGAATGTACACAATACCTATAGCATCGGAAGAATCGTACTCAACAAAACAAGCTTCCGAGGAGGATGGAGCCGACACCGAATGATCCTAAGAATGAGGATCCACCACCTGCTTACCTCTACCTGCGGCATGAACGCAGCCCCCGAGGAAAGGGGTCAGTATACAATATGTACTAAGTATGCGAAACTGGAAAATACTGAAAATACCTCAAGTATAGAATAACTGGAGACGTGTATAAAAATCAGTTTACAGAACACTGTGTCTTACTAATAATGAGAGTATCAAACATATATAATACTGCATGAAAATAGGAAGCTCATGGTCAAAGCAAGGTCATCCGCCCCGCAGTATCATTAAGCACTCCTACTCCTGGCACTATTTCACCTGCATGGGTCATGTGGACCCGCATGAGGTATTCCTCGCATAGGATGTACTCACCCGCATGGGACTATTTCACCCGCATGAGCCCTACGGACTCGCATGAGGTATTCCTCGCATCGTGGGTAGCAAATCCACGGAATAGGTGGTATAACGTCTTGGGGTTTACCCCTCATTTATAGTCTTACCCTGAAGCAGGTGGTATAACGTCTTGCGGATTTACCCCTCATTTATACTCTTACCCTGGAGAAGGTGGTATAACGTCTTGGGGATTTACCCCTCATTTATACTCTTACCCTGGAGAAGGTGGTATAATGTCTTGGGGATTTACCCCTCATTTATACTCTTACCCTAGCTCAACCGACCATCATACATAACATAAATAAGTTAACATATCTTAGTAAAAGGAAATCCGGAAATTTAACCCAAAGTACTACATACTTCCACTCTTTTAAAAATGACTCTTTTCCACATAAAACTTTTGGGCAATTGATGTCTTAAAACCAATTTGCCTTTCACAACCTCAAATCATTTATCCGTACTCATTTTACTTAAAGTAAATCCTTCTTTGTTAACCTTTCATAAAGCTAATATAATCAACTTCCCATAAAGTCATTATATTAACGTTATACCTTAGTCAAATACATTTTCCTAAAACCCAAGGGACTTACACTTTTAAAAGGAAAACAAGAATCATATACTTGAACACATCAAGTCCCTTAACTTTGAAAACTCAAGACATCCTTAAAACAAGTAAGGGATATCAAACCTTGTACGTCTATCGTACTACATAGGTAAAACCATTCATGCTCAAGAGATAGAAAAGTTCCACATACCTCTTCGGTCAAACCACTTGCTAGCCCAAAATACCGCACGTAATATGTCAACCTATAATGACCATAATACGTTTATTAACCTCTAATTTCAATGTAGAATATTCCAAGTTTAAAGTTATTAATTCCTATGAAAATCAAAGATTTCCTTTGTTTCTACATACTTTGCCACCTTTTTCAAGGCCGAATTCAACATCCAAACACCACATTTAAGGCCCAACAATCCAAACATTTCAAAGGGGATTACACAACTAAACTTGGGTGTGTAAAATTCTGCCCCATAAGGTACAACAATTAACTTAACAAGTTTAAGGGAATTTTTAGGCTACAACATGCTCACATAACCTTTTTAACAAATCCTTTCATATCCAAACCATACTTCTTACATGCAATGAATCTAAGAGCATTATTTACTACTACAAGTTCCTTCTTCTTCACATGCAACACCAATAACTAGCTATAAGAGAAGAATTGTTACCTTAGAGCTTTAGCCAAAATTATTCCAACAACTTTGCTAGCCTCCTTTCCAAGAACACCACCACAATAACTCCTACAAGCTAGCCACAAGCTTCCTTATTGCCACACTTTTTTCAGATTTTCCTCAAGCTTTGAATTCCTCTTGGAATTCTAGAGAGAAGGGATAGCTTTAGCTTTAGAGAGAGATGAGAGTTTGAAGAATGACCAAGTCTTCAAGACTTGGTCAATAAGTAGTGCATGCAAAATCAGATGGGGGGGGGGGGACACTTGTCACCCTCCCATGGCCTTTGTAAAAGAAGAAATCTGATTTTCCTCAGTTTTCCGCCAGAAATCCCGCCTCGGCGCCGCGGCGCTGAAACTTCCGCCACCTCACAGAACTTCCGGCCGCTTCGCTCGGCGCGCGCAACTTCAGCGAGCCTCGAATATCCGCGCCATGCCCTGCATCCGCGCCATGCTCGTGGCTCGGCCAAACACATTTCGTCCGATCACAAGACCGAACTTGTAACCCCCATAACTTTCTACTCCGATGTCCTATCGATGAACGATCGGTTGCGTTGGAAACTAGACTCAACGAACTACGCACTAGGCCTTTGAAACACTTAGGAACTCTCAATGTAGCAGGTCATAACCCGCCTCAAAGTTGACTAAAACCCGTCTGAAACAATCCGTCAACCTATCTTTCGAAAATTTTAAGTCTTACTCCCTTTCGTACGCTCTCACACGTAAGGCCAGAACTACGGGCTATAACACCAACGCAACAAACCGCTCGTCGATAGAACATCGGAGTAGAAAGTTATGGAAGTTACAAGTTCGAATGCACGACGGCGAGAGTGTTTTCATCAGTGCGCCAAGCAGAATGCAGGGCGCGCGGATCTTGAAGTATTCTGAAGCGCGGCGCCGGACGCAGGCGCGCCGATGCTTGAAGTATTCTGTTGCGCGGCGCGCTGCATGTACCGGAAATGTTCGGAGTTTCAGCATGGCGCCGAGGCGGGATTTTTCGCGAAATTTGGGGGAAAATCAGAATATATTTTGTGAAAGGCCTATGGGAGGGTGACAAGTGTCCCTCCCATCTTTTTGACCAAGAAAGGGTCTTATATTTAGGACCAAGTCTTGAAGACTTGGTTATTTTCAAGGTTCTTCCAAAGAAATCTTCTTCTCTTCTCTCTAAAGTGATAACCCTAAGCCAAAGGTGAAATTATCGGAAAGGCGGCAAGAAGGAAATATATTGGCAAGCTTGTAGGAAGTTAGTAAGAGGTGATTTTAACGAAGAGGAATTGTGAAAAGAGGGCAAGTGAGCGATTTGTTGGACTGTTTTGGGCAAATCATAAGGTAACAATTCATTCTCCTTTTTAAGTAAGTTATGTCGTATGTTAAGGACGAAAGGACTTGTAGTTGTCAATATTGTTATTAGGTATATGACATGTAGGAATAACGATTTGGAATTGAAAGGATTGGATAAGGATGATATGTGAGCATGTTATAGCCGAGAAATTGCCTTAAACTTTTGGATTATTTAATATGAATTGTTGGACAGAATTTTACACGTCCAAGTTAGGCGTGTAATCCCCTTTGTATTGCTGAATTGTTAGGCCTTAAATATGGCGTTTAGTAGTTAGATTCGGGCCTTGAAAAAGGTGGACAAGTGTCACACCCCGAAATTCGGGCCCGTGACTGGTGCCTTACCCCGGGCACCCTAGTGATACAACATCAGAGAAAAACCAGCGGAAATAAAAACTTAGACATGCAACAATAGTTATAATAATAAACAGGCCAACCAAAACAGTTGCCTTCAGTATATACATAAAATCAATAGCTTTAATCTTTTACAACCCCGCCCACAACAAGATTACATGCACTTAAGATTTACAACGACTATGACGGACAGTGGCCCCGCCATACCCTTGAATGTACAAGAACCTACAACCTGTGGAAACACATACCAAAAGATAAGCCTCCGAGAAACGAGCTTCCAATACGCTGAATCGTGATCCTATGAGCGAGGATCCACGATCGATGTACTTACCTGCGGATTTAACGCAGCGGGCGAGGTCAAGCATAACAGTACCAAGTATGTGAAATCAGAATATCGCAGCTTAAATCATAATACTATATAAAGGTGAGACATATGATAACCAAAATACAAGACGCAACATAAAAGTTAGCCAAGTCGTGACTCACGCCTCAAAGTCACCACTAAATATAACTATGGGTCTCACGCCCACCACATCCATCATGTTCGCATCACGGCCACATGCCCCGGAATATCAGACGGCAGACATGTCCATGATGCAACACACACAAGCGCCGCATGGCCACACGCCGGACATCAGACGGCAGTATACGCCATGTAACCTCAATAACAATATATCGGTGGTCAACCCCGCCGCACGCCACATGCCCCGGAATCAGACGGTAGACACGCCCATGTTGCGCAATAACCATATATCGGTAATCAACCGGCCGCACGATGCGCCGGAATCAGACGTGCAGGTATACGCCCATGTGACATCAACAACAAGACAAGAATCAAAATGGAAACATACCCGTGGAATTCTCCATCACCGCCAAAGACGCCCAAGTAAGTTCTCAATAAGTCAACCTACTCTATCGAGACGCAGAATACGTAAATACCACACTTGCACAACAAAGGCTATCATCACAAGCATAGGCAAGTTTCACAACAACAACAATAGGCAAGTTTCACAACAACAAGCATAGGCAAGTTTCACACAACTCAAAGTACTTTCATTTTATGCCAAAGTCCGGGTTTTTTAACCCCAAAGTACTACATACGTTAAGTTCTTTTAAAAGAGATCCATTACTTTTATAAAAGTCACCCGATACCCGTAGTATTAGAATGACCAACCCACATTCCTTTTCAAAATCAAGTAACAACATTCTTTCCTAAGTTCCGCTTTGCCTAGTTTCAATTACTCAAGCTTCTCATTTTCAAATGGTTTCATAGTTCCCAAACTTAATCACTGATTCCTTTTAGAACAATTGAGTAATATATGTCTCACGCGAGTAGTAGTTATTCTTGTTTACAACATTCTTATTACAAGACCATGATCTAGAAAATGTAATATCATTTTGTCTCATCTTAGTTTCTATGCAGATGGAGGTTTCTACCGTTTTAATACGATACATCATTATTCAATACATTTTCCTTTATTAACGCCGCAGTGTCTGTCGATACACATTCTGATTTCCAAATCAAGAAACATTATCCCTTTAAATAAAACCAGTACTCATTACTCACGAATGAGGTTTCACACAAACATTCACATTAAAACAAATAAGTTAAGTTTCTTATCTTATAAGATCAAGTCTCTTAACTTCTAACATCAAGAAACCATTTTCTTTACCTCTCTTAAGACATTATACCTAACTCCCATAAAGCTAGTATAACTCTTTTAAAACCTTTAAAACCAAGTGTTACTCTCCTTCAAAACGATTTATAAATCTTTTGAAATATATCAAGTTCTTTATTATAACTAGCCGCTTATAATTCACATCGATTACCTTTTAAATCCACAAAGTATTTTCTTACCTACATAAAGTCGTTATAACCAACTTCCCATAAAGCCGTTATAACACTTTATGTTTTAAGAACAATCAAACACGCTTAACACACGACGCTCACCGCACTACATAGTTCACACATATCATGCTAGAAGAGATAGAAGAGGTTCACATACCTCGCGAAGATTTATCGACAAGCAAAATGCTCCAAGTACTACAACCTTGCTAGCCCTTTCCACTCCTCGAGTAATACGCTACTCTTAGTACTTTCACCTATAAAGGTCACAAACGCTCATTAACTCCAAAACACAAGTTTCTATCTTTCTACGTAAAATTCAAGAAGATTTCCCCGCAACAACAGAAATCTCCTCCTCTATCGAGGCCTACCAAGCCAACCTGGGGTTTACACGCCTAACCTGACGTGTACCATCCTACTCAAGAACTCTACACAAGTCTACCGCAATACACCTATGTAAATACATGAGCTTCTTTTCTTTATTCTTCAGCTTAAGTCAAAAGACATTGCGAATACTAAGTATAGTTCCATATATAGTATACTTCAACTATATATTCTAACAAACATGTAATTTCCAATTACAATAGAGGACAAGATAATTACCTCGATAAGCCCATAATTATCCAAGTTAAATGTCGATCCTTAGCAACGCTTAGCTCCAACTCCGGTGCTCCATCCCGCTCCAAACAACCCTTAGAAGTTCTATCCAACTTCTACTTAAATCCTTCAACTAACAAGAAGATTCCTGTGGTTTCGGTTGAGACTAAAAAGGACAAAAGGTAGTATTTTCTGCTCTACGATAGAGGTATCTTTGAATACTACAAGGTACAAGGCTAAGGTATTTTGGGCATTATAACAATACTTGGAGGAGTATTTCAACACCACAATAAGTGGTATCACACGAGAACAACACTCTAAAAGATGGGGTGTTCTCGCTTTAGGCTCACAAAGGGGAGGGTTTCGCCCAAGGCCTTCACAAGGGGGAGAGGGGCTCTTGGACGAAAAGAGGAGGGAGAGGGACTCAAGACTTGGAAGGTTTTGGATGAAGAAGTCTTCAAAGAGTGGGGTATTTATAGCAAAACCAAAGGCCACCCACTGGCCAAGATCTAGCCAAGTGCAAGGCAAGTGTAAGGCCAAGATCAAGCCAAGTGCACCCTAACCCCTACTCCACAAAACACTCCACAAAACATGGCACAAAACTAGGCCAAAAGAGGAGCCAATCGCCAAGGCCAACCAATGCCTCTTGGACGCCCAAATCGCCCAAGCACCCCACTGCTTTAATGCGAGGTGACACACGCCACCCTCCCGTTGGTCCAAAATGTTTCACACCGGAAAAATCCGCAAAAATTAAAAATGTCATAGCCTAATTTTCCCTACGAAGTCGTGGAAACGCTTTCGTCGGAAAAACGACTCACTCGGCACTTGTGCCCAAATTTCAATCCAATGCCTAACTTAAGGCTCAAATTTCAGACGCACGCCCATACGCATATACCGAAATACGGGGTATAACATTCTTCCTTAGAAACATTCGTCCGAATGTTCCTTCTAGGTCTCAAACAAACAGTGTCGGATAGTCTTCACCGCTATACTTACTTAAAACGATCATGCCACACCCGCCACAAACACACGCTCTCTTCTCCTTTTCTCGTAGTACTGCCTCGAACACTCGAACTCGTTCTAGTATCCGTATCACACTTCACAACGCTCGCTTTCCAACCCTCGAATCACCACTTCCAAACTTGGTCATCTCACTAACCTCGATTTCCCTAAGGCCATTCCCGCCTTCACGAATCGATTCTCGTCGAACGTATCCACGAACTCATACGATGGTCATCTAAACTGGCTAGCACCCTCGTGACTCGCCACTGGCGGGACCACCTAACCGACCCTACCGAACGACGCGGTTGGCCCGCAACACGGCCCCAACCCGACCCATCAGAGCGCCAACTCCCGCTCCGACACGGAACACACCGGAAGCTACCACTTCCATCTCACACTAACCAGATTTTTAAATCACACTATAGCACAAGGCTATCCGAACATAACACTTAACACATCATTAACATCAATACATACAAGTATCTACTGTGGTTAATGATATACCAAACTAGCGTTCAAGGACCGCTAAAATCGGAACTTCCACCGCGACTTACCGTGGCCGGTGTATGAACATCCCGCCTAGCTGGAAGGTGAAGAATCAGAATCGCTTAGTAGTTCAGGCTATCCTACCGCTACCGGCCTGACAGCTTCTCGCCATATGGCCCCGCTGCCGCAAGAATAACAAGCTCCTCGTACTACGACACTTCAAATGCGGTCTACTACATCGACCACACCGAGGTAGGGTGATCGTGACCGCCAACACCTACTCTCGAACATCTCAAACTCGAGCCCCGACCGCCTCGAATATCCCAAGGGTCCCGGCGTCGCGGGACCACTCAGAATGGCGAGGTACATAACTAGTCCGCCGCCAGGCGTCCGCCTCGAAAGTCGCCAAAAAAATCCGCCTTGGCCTTCTTCTCACGAAAGCGGTCCACCTGCCGATCGCGCGCCTCGCACTCCGCGCACGAGTCAACGCGGCAATGTCCATGCCCGGCCAAGAGAAACACTCGCACAAGACTCGCCATATAATCATCTAGCCCTGACGTAGCGATGCACCTATCTTCCATATCTCGCAACTAGCGCAGGACATATCGAGCCAAAGAATCGAACTCGACATTGTACTCCCGACGCGCGCCTCTCGCCTCAAGAACAAAAATTTTACCCCGCCTCCTCCTCATCCGCGGAGGCAAGAAGTGCGAGGAAAGCCCCAAAACTCATTCCATACTGGAGTGCATGCTCTCCCGAAAGCTCCTACGAATCAAACCAATCGATCGCAGTATCACGCGGCCGACGCGAACCGGGCGTCACAGACTCGGTCTTCAAGCCTTGATCACCCGTGATGATCTCTCAGAATCGACGGATGAACTCCTGCGGATCATCTCGTGCCTCGACCAGAGAATCGCGGGCTACAACTCGGAAAATCTCGTAGCCTCAAACTATTCGCTTTCGGGGCGCACTACAGCGCCGCTGAACTGGAATCGCCGATCCACTGCTCATATTCGCCACAACTCGCCAATAATCGCCATCTCTCGCGACCATTTCCCGCTTCCGCATCGGGACCGAGGCTCGTGTATCAGAGTCTCATCGCCACGGCCGCGCTCTAAACTCGCTGGTGCCGGGCGGCGTCGCGAAACTCGCCGTGGTTAAGACTGCTCGTCATCGATCGCTCGCGCTTCGACTCTCAGATCTCACTAGCGCCTCCTCGCTTCCTTGCCCACTGGGCCCGGTTGCCGCGCGAGGCATAATCGTAAAAACGACACGCCGAGAGGTCCAACTTATAACACATTTCTAAGGCACGATCTCGTAATGAGAAGAATAGAAACCAATCCTAAATGTCCTATAGCCTCGACATAGATGTGGTGCACAACACATCGATAATCAAGACTTACTAGACACGGTTCGTAGACACTTTCCGAGGACTAATCGCTTCGATACCACTATGTCACACCCAAATTGCCCGTGGATCGTGCCTTACCCCGCACCCTAGTGATACAACATCGAGAAAACCAATGGAAATAAAAACTTAGACACGCAACAATAGTTATAATAATAAACAAAGCAACCAAAACAGTTGCTTTCAAGATATACATAAAACCCGAACAGCTTAATCCTTTTTACAACCCCGCCACAACAAGATTACTGCACTTAAGATTTACAACGACTATGACGGACAGTGGCCCCGCCATACCTCGAATGTACAAGAACCTACAACTCGTGGAAACACATACCAAAAGATAAGCCTCCGAGAAACGGAGCTTCCTAATACGCTGAATCGTGATCCTATGGCGAGGATCCACGATCGATGTACTTCTACCGCGATTTAACGCACTTCGGGCGAGGTCGATAACAGTACCAAGTATGTGAAATCAGAATATCGCAGCTTAAATCATAACAAATATATAAAGCAGAGACATGTATGATAACCAAAATACAAGACGCAACATAAAAGCCAAGTCGTGGACTCACGCCTCAAAGTCACCACTCAAATATAACTATGGGTCTCACGCCCACCACATCCATCATGTTCGCATCATGGCCACATGCCGGGAATCAGACGGCAGACATGTCCATGATGCAACAATAATAAGCGCCGCACGGCCACACGCCGGACATCGTGACGGCAGTAGACGCCCATGTAACCTCAATAACAATATATCGGGTGGTCAACTCGCCGCACGGCCACATGCCCCGGAATATCGTGACGGTAGACATCGCCCATGTTGCGAATAACCATATATCGTAATCAACTCGCCGCACGGCCGCATGCCCCTAATATCGTGACGGTGTAGACACGCCCACGTGACATCAACAACAAGACATTAATCAAAATGGAAACATACCCGTGGAATTCTCCATCACCGCCAAAGACGCCCAAGTAAGTTCTCAACAAGTCAACCTACTCTATCGAGACGCCAGAATACGTAAATACCACACTTGCACAACAAAGGCTATCATCACAAGCATAGGCAAGTTTCACAACAACAAGCATAGGCAAGTTTCACAACAACAAGCATAGTAAGTTTCACACAACTCAAAGTACTTTCATTTTATGCCAAAGTCCGGTTTTTAACCCCAAAGTACTACATACGTTAAGTTCTTTTAAAAGAGTCCATTACTTTTATAAAAGTCACCCGATACGTAGTATTAGAATGACCAACCCACATTCCTTTTCAAAATCAAGTAACAACATTCTTTCCTAAGTTCCGCTTTGCCTAGTTTCAATTACTCAAGCTTCTCATTTTCAAATGGTTTCATAGTTCCCAAACTTAATCACTGATTCCTTTTAGAACAATTGAGTAATATATGTCTCACATGAGAGTAGGTTATTCTTGTTTACAACATTCTTATTACAAAGACCATGATCTAGAAAATGTAATATCATTTTGTCTCATCTTAGTTTCTATGCAGATGGAGGTTTCTACCGGTTTTAATACGATACATCATTATTCAATACATTTTCCTTTATTAACGCCGCATGTCCTGTCGATACACATTCGATTCAAATCAAGAAACATTATCCCTTTAAATAAAACCAGTACTCATTACTCACGAATGAGGTTTCACACAAACATTCACATTAAAACAAATAAGTTAAGTTTCTTATCTTATAAGATCAAGTCTCTTAACTTCTAACATCAAGAAACCATTTTCTTTACCTCTCTTAAGACATTATACCTAACTCCCATAAAGCTAGTATAACTCTTTTAAAACCTTTAAAACCAAGTGTTACTCTCCTTCAAAACGATTTATAAATCTTTGAAATATATCAAGTTCTTTATTATAACTAGCCGCTTATAATTCACATCGATTACCTTTTAAATCCACAAAGTATTTTCTTACCTACATAAAGTCGTTATAACCAACTTCCCATAAAGCCGTTATAACACTTTATGTTTTAAGAACAATCAAACACGCTTAACACACGACGTCACCGCACTACATAGTTCACACATATCATGCTAGAAGAGATAGGAAGAGGTTCACATACCTCGCGACGATTTATCGACAAGAAGCAAAATGCTCCAAGTACTACAACCTTGCTAGCACTTTCCACTCCTCGAGTAGAATACGCTACTCTTAGTACTTTCACCTATAAAGGTCATAAACGTCTATTAACCCCAAAACACAAGTTTCTATCTTTCTACGTAAAATTCAAAGACTTCTCCCGCAACAACAGTAAATCTCATCCTCTATCGAGGCCGGCTACCAAGCCAACCAGGGGGGGGGGGGTTTACACGTCTAACCGGACGTGTACCATCCTACTCAGTAACTCTACACAAGTCTACTGCAATACAGTCCTATGTAAATACAGTTCAGTTCTTTTCTTTATTCTTCAGGCTTAAGTCAAAAGACATTGCCGAATACTAAGTATAGTTCCATATATAGTATACTTCAACTATATATTCTAACAAACATGTAATTTCCAATTACAATAGAGGACAAGATAATTACCTCGATAAGCCCATAATTATCCAAGTTAAATGTCGATCCTTAGCAACGCTTAGCTCCAACTCCGGTGCTCCATCCCGCTCCAAACAACCCTTAGAAGTTCTATCCAACTTCTACTTAAATCCTTCAACTAACAAGGAAGATTCCTTAGGGTTTCGGTTTGAGACTAAAAGGACAAAAGGTAGTATTTCTGCTCTACGATAGAGGTATCTTTGGAATACTACAAGGTACAAGGCTAAGGTATTTTGGGCATTATAACAATACTTGGAGGAGTATTTCAACACCACAATAAGTGGGTATCACACGAGAACAACACTCTAAAAGAGGGGTGTTCTCGCTTTAGGCTCACAAAGGGGAGGGTTTCGCCCAAGGCCTTCACTGGGGAGAGGGGCTCTGGACGAAAAGAGGGAGGGAGAGGACTCAAGACTTGGAAGGTTTTGGATGAAGAAGTCTTCAAAGAGGGGTATTTATAGCAAAACCAAAGGCCAACCAATGCCAAGATCTAGCCAAGTGCAAGGCAAGTGTAACGCCAAGAAAAACCCAAGTGCACCCAAAACCCAAAACCACAAAACAAAACACAAAACATGGCACAAAACTAGGCCAAAAGAGGGAGCCAATCGGCCAAGGCCAACCAATGCCTCTTGGACGCCCAAATCGTCCAAGCACCCCACTTGCTTCCAATGTGAGGGTGACACATGTCACCCTCCCGTTGGTCCAAAATGTTTCGTCACTCGGAAAAATCCGCAAAAATTAAAAATGTCATAGCCGGAATTTTCCCTACGAAAGCTGTGGAAACGTTTTGTCGGAAACGACTTACTCTGCAGACTGCGCCCAAATTTCGAATCCAATGCCTAACTTAAGGCTCAAATTTCGTACGTACGTCCATACGTACATACTCTGGAAATACGGGGTATAACAACAAGTATGTAGAATCTAAGGAGGTGCTGCCCAATTTTCCGTAGAATAAGGAACATTATGCTTAGAATTCGCTACGAATAAGTCTAGACACTGATAGACGTATTTGATTATTATAGGTTGATAGTCTATGCGCGGCCTATCCGACTTGGCAAGTGGATTTAGCCGAGGAGGTATGTGATTCTTCCTATCCTCTTGAGCATGATTGTTGTGAACTATATAGTACGGTAGACGTACGTGTGTTAAATGAATTTGGTTGGTTTAAAAATATAAAGTGTTATAATAGCTTTATGGGAAGTTAGTTATAACAACTTTATGAAGATAAAAGAATGATTTGATTATTCTAAAAAGATAAGAGGCTTAATTTTGAGAATTAAGAGACTTGATCTTAAAAGATAAGAGACTTAGTTTAAAAACGATTTGATTTTGGGAAAGGAGAAGTAACTTGATTCAAGAGTATATGTTACTTGTTTGTAAGTAACTTGTTTTTAACTTGTCTTGATTGGAAAAGTATACTTGACGTTGTTTTAAAAGTGTGAGCCACTTGGTTTAAGAAGTACTTGATTTAAACATGAGAGTGTCTTGATACTACGGGTATTAGTACCGTGTGGTTTGTACTTAAAAATGATCTTTTTAAGAGAGTTGAAGTATGTAGTACCTGGGGTTGAAAACCCGGATTTTTGGCATGAAATGAGAGTCTAGAAGTATGGCAATTTGCCTGTGCTTGCTTGTGATAGCCTTGTTGTGCAAAAGTTGTATTCTTATGCTACCGCGTCTCTCAATGGAGGGCCGGTATATTATTATTATTGTTACATGGACATGTCTGCACCGATGGCGAATTCCGGCATGGGCTACGCGGGTTAAACTCCGCCATATTATTATTGTTACATGGATATACGCACCGATGAAGGAATTTCGGGCATGCGCTACGCGCGTTAAACTCCGGCCATATTATTATTGTTACATGGATACGTCGCACGACGGCGAATTCGGCACGCGGGGGTTAAACTCGGCCATATTATTATTGTTACATGGACATACGCACCGGCACGGCGAATCCCGGGCACGCGCCACGCAATGTTAAACTCCGCTTATTATTATTGCACCATGGACACGCTGCACCGATGAAGAATTCCGGCACGCGCTACGATACTGGCATGATATATATGTATATATATTATATCAGCCACGGCAGTGGAGAAGGAATTCCACGCACTCTTGATATTGTGGGCATGAGACCCGTGGTTATATTTGAGTAATGATTTTGAGGCATGCGTCCTCGACTTGACACGATCGCTATATTGTGAAATGGTCTTTAAAGGATGAAATTGATTTTCATTACTCTTGTTTTTAACCAAAGCCAGATATCAGTATTTTGGTTATCATACATGTCTCATGTTTTATATGATCATTATGATTCCATTACCGTATTTTCGCTTTTACATACTGTACTGCAGATCGACCTCCTTCGGGTTGCGTTCACGCCGCAGTAGGTACACCTTGTTGATCCTCGCCATGTGGATCACTGCTCTGTTGGGAAGCTCCGTTTCTCCGGAGGCTTATCTTTTGGTATGATTCCCTGAGTTTGTAGGTTCTTGTACATTCAGGGGTATGGCGGGGCCCTGTCCCGTCGTAGTCGTTATAAAAACTCTTAGAGGTCTGTAGTACCGTTGTGAGTTGGGCTTGTAAAGGATAACTGTTCGGGTTTTATGTATATATACAGAAAGGTGACCGTTTTGGTTAGCCTGTTTCTTATTTTATATTGTTCTATGGTTGTAAGTTGATTTTCGCTGGTTACTCTGATGTATATCTACTAGGGTGCCCAGGTAAGGCACCAGTCATGGGTCCGAAATCGGGTCCTGACAATATCTTGGCTATGTTATTCGTTATGCGTAACATACTCAGTACATCAGTCGTACTGACGTCTCTTTAGTCGGTGGACGCTGCGTTTCATGCCAGCATGTTCAGTTAAAGAGTGTGATGGTTCACGCTGGTAGGTTGCTGGTTCAGCTAATGTTGGAGCACTCTATTTGTTCAGGAGTTGCAGTCTAGTCTTGGTATGATATTTTGGTGTTGTATACTCTTTAGAGGCTTGTAGACAGATGTCCTATGGATAGTAGTTTTGTATAGCCTTATCGGCCTTGGCGTGGTCACGTATATAAGTCGGTTTTCTGATCAAAAGCTTTCATAATCTTTTTCGGCTTAGTCCGTGCTTATTGTGATTATACGATGATGGTATGATTTGGGTACCCGACGGGTGGGATCCGGGCGCCCGTCGCGGCCCTCTGGTTTGGGTCTTGACAATATTATTATTAGTTTGACTTGTTATCGAGTTTAAGCAATAAAGTATTTTTTAAAATATGTGGTCTAAAACAATTTTTAGATATCTGTGTGGCTGTAAATTATTTTATAAAATTAAATATTTTTAAATATAGAAATGTTTCGATTTTTTAAGAATAAATTAATAAAAAAAATAGGACAATTTTTTTGAAATATAGAGAGTATTAATTTTGGTATTATTTAATGACTTAATTATGCCCGAAGAAAGATCGGCCATTTAGTTTATCAAAATTGACTCATATATTTTATATCTTATGCAATTTGCGCCATTTACTTTATTCCATTATTTAAGTTTGTTCATCCATGATAGTTATCTTAAAAATCTAATTTTCACCACACTAATGAATTTGATTTGTTGAACTAAAACTGAATATGATATTTCTTTTGTTCTTCTTAATTTCTCTCCTTTTTTCCAGTAGTCAACTCCCCTTATTTTCTCTTTCTACTCATTACGATTATTTCGACTTTTGTTTTCTTATAGTTTTAATTAGACCCATTTGGTTTACTGTTGTCTTAATTGTGTTTCAGTTGATAAATTAGTGAATGTGATCACTATTTTTTCTGCCCTTTTTGAATTTGAGAGTAATATTTAATAGAGGTTCGAAATTTGAGGGGAGAAGATCAACACCATGTTCTATAGCTTTGAGCCTATTATTTTTTTGCTAAAGCTTTGCAATGTAAATTATAGATTATATTTTTACAATATAAATCACCGAATTGTATCTTCCTGAAATTTCTCCTTATTTAATTTCTTATTTTGTACTCCCTCCGTCCAAAAACAATTGTTCTTAACATCTTTCTATATTTAGAAATTATTTAATTTTATGAGATGATTTTCAGCCATATAAATATATTTTGACCACACATTTCAAAAGTCTTCCTTTAATTTTAACCTATATATAACTTCATATATTTGTTATATCCTATTCAATATTATTCTTATACATATTAAATCATGACATTAACAATACAATACGATTTTTGTTCTAATATCACTCTATCCAGTATTGTTTCTACTATAATACACCCTAATCATTTAATATAATAAATTAAACAGCCAACAAAAATAATATTAGCATAGTTAATCTTAACATTATTGATACATCATATTCAATATTATTCTAATACACAACTACTAGACGAACCCTGAATGAATTGAAAGAATTGTCCCACCATAATTACTGTGTTTCTCGATTTTGTCCCAAAAAATATAATATTTTTAATCATCCACGTGAGGGTATGGTATTCACTTATCTATTAATTCATATTCTTACCGCATAAGATTTAAGAGTATCTATGGGACTGAGCCAGTTGTGTGCCTAGAAATTGATCCTGATTCCTATCGTGATCGGGGGATCTGATAATAGGGAGCTTACGGGGCACCAAATAACGGGGCATTTAAGGGGGATCAAACCAACCCTTAGCCCTGCTCTTAATGGGTCGGTCCTTAAGAGATGGCTTAGGGATTATAGTGGGTCAGTTTAATTTTTTTAATTTGTATTAAAAGATTGAATATATTAACATATATTTCATGATACACTTGTGAGATACAATGAATTTGGGAATAGTATGCTATTATCACTAGTGCTTTGAAAGGATAAACTATACATATTATAATAGTTAACAATCTTGTAGCCAACAATAATTGTGGCTACAGAAACATTGTGAGTTCTTGTGTCACGTCTTAGATCAGCGTCCTTGAGTCCGTCTCGAGTTTTTCTTCTAAGATCTTCAATTCAATTGCTACAAACTCCTTGATCTTGATAACCTGAAACCAATAACCATTAAATCTGGAAAGCAAGAACAAGTTAATGGTTTGCTGAGTCGATTGATGTTCAATCTGTCCATAAGACAATATTGCCTCGTATAAATTCCTTAACGGTTATTGACAACTTGTCTCCCAAGATAAAACAACAACAAACACTTGAGCAAAGGATAACTCAAGAGTTTACTATAAAAGAATAATCTATGAGTGTATGAAAGATTGCAAGAGAGGAAGAAAGTTTTCAGATTTCAAAATGTGTTTCAAATGAGTTTTGAGCCTCATTTTATAGTGTTTGAAGATGCCTCCTCATCTAGTCAAGTAATGGCACTAAATTAAGGGGTGTAATTCAGCCAAATAATGGGTGAATTCAAGTGTCAATTCGTGGAGACTTAATGCTCCAAGACCAGCCCAAAAGTCATAAATTTTCCACCTTCTGTCGTGCCCACTGCATTCTTAGCGCCGCGGCCCTGACAGGGAGGCGCCGCAGCGTCAAAACTTCAGAGAGTTTATTGTCCCTGTCAGGGTCGCGGCTCTGGCTGGAGGCGCCGCGGCGCTCCGAGGCTCTGCGGCGTTTTCCGACTCGTTTCATCCTTTTACACATCGTAGTACACTTATTCCTTCATTTACCAACGTGAAACCATTGTCATTTAGCAAATAACCTTCCATCATTTCATGTCTCAAACATATCGTATATGTACCAATATCTCTTTCACTAAGGAAATTTGTGATCCTTGGTACAACGTGTGCACGTGTGTGGAAACGAGGTTTCCGACGTGCGGGTCCCAATTGTTCAAGTCATAAATAATAGGATTACTTTATTTCACATTAATAAATTTCCAACAATCCCCTCTTGAAAGAGATTTTGGCGCACACACATGGTGTCTTTCTAGCAATATTTCGGCGGATTGATGCTGCATCTGGATAGGTAGCCGTGACTTTGAACCTTCCATAGTAAAATACCATCGGACTTACTTACTGCGTGGTGAGCGCGATGTCTTGAACCGTCAGTGTTTAGTGTAAGCCAAGACAATGGTACCAACACAACACCTTTCCTTACTTTATTCTTCTTTAAGGTTTTGTCTGTTATGGTCATGGACACGTCTTGGATTCTTAAGTGCTTTGAATTGAGGTCGGTCAGTCCTCGCACTTAAATAGGTGGTCTCCTACAAGGTATTCTGTCATACCCAACTTTACAAGTATTAGGAACCATTAAAAATTTCCCCAAACCTAACCTCAATTGTTGAGAATTATCAAAGGTTTTGGAAACTTAACCTCTACCCCTCTGTAGGTAGCACTTAATGTCTATCACGGGAACGACCTTGGATTCATGTTTCTAGGTAGAAACATTATTCGAAGTGCTCTTTCTTCCACCGAAGCGCTCATCTGAACCTTTACGATTTAATTTTCCCATTGAACCTTAATCCCGGGATCTCCAGTCAGTAAGGTTGGGTATCCACCATATCAGTTCTTAGTGATTGGGTTTTAGGCCCATTCCCCTAGACAGGCAGAACATTTGATCTCTGGGTATGCCATTTGTCAAGGGATCTGCTATATCCTCTGATTTAGTAATCAAGGATGTGTCACCCGATCAACTGTCATACGGTCTTATATATGTGACAGATATGTCCAGATGCAGTCATTCGTGCTCTCACAGTGTATAATAGGAGCAGGCACAAGTTACTCCCAAGAAGGGACATCCTCTAAGAGGTCGTGAAGTTAATAAACTTATCATTATGCTTTGTATAAAGCGATAAACTCTGATTTCATCATGAATCGATCGATGTAAGTTTTGCTTAGAGGATTTTCCTAAGACACACCATGCACATCCACTTGTGGTTTTGGTATTCTTCAGATCTGATGTTCAGTTTGCATCACTGTGTTCTTCCAGAACCTTTGAACATCCAAAATACCATACTTCATAGATAAGCGGATAACTCAGATGTCGCCACATCCGATTTAGCGCCTACTATCGATTATTTCCAGTGAACCTTAGTTCATCTGATCTACTTTGTGAGCAGATACCAGGTCATTTGTAGTGTGTAAAATACTTTGAACTACACGTGACCTATGTCTATCACTCCTGATATATGGGTACACCATGATTCCAATCAATTCTATGATACATATCCATTGGTGACTTCAACGAGAGTGTCAAAAATGTCTCAAAGATGAGTTTGGTTTAGACCAGTCCGTTAGATGTCTTGGAATTCTCAACTCCTAAGATGTCATCTGTAATACTCATATCATCGAAATATTATTTCAACATACTTCTAGGATCAAACTAGGATTACTCTTTGTGATCAACATGTCGTCTACGTAAAGGCATATCATCACTGTCACGACCCGAACTCCGGGCCCGCGACTGGTGTCCTACCTGGGCACCCCCTCTTATTTCCTCACAATACATATGCCAAATAATAAATGAAAATTGTATATGTAACAACAAGGCAAGCCGGTAAGGCTGCCGCTATATATATAAACGGGAACATCCCTACAACACAGTAGTACAACTGGCCAACAACATTTATACTCAACTCCCGCAAGTCCAGCCCACATATGAATACAGACCTCCAAGAGTTTGGACAGTAAACTACGATGGGACAGGGCCCCGCCCTACCCCTAAATGTATATAAGCCTACAATACCAGGGTCCGTACCAACATGACAAGCCTCCGAAATAATGAAGCTTTTCTCAAAACTGAGTAGAGATCCTAAGAGCGAGGATCACCAAACTGTGTACCACCTAAATCTGCGGCATGAAACGCAGCCCCCCGAAGGGGGTCAGTACAACAAGTACTAAGTATGTAAACATAAAGTACAGTAAATAAACCATAACTGACCAAAAGATGACAGGGACAAGTATGAAAAACCTTATCAGCTCCAACCATGCCATATATAATAAAAGTCAATTGTACTTTGTATCACTGTACCACTGTGCTTTATATAAACAAATGAGAGTCAACTGAGCCTTTTTAAAAGTAAGATCCACTGTGTCATTTCAAATTATGAAATCAACCGTACCCCTTTCAAATATGAAATCATTACCATTTCAAAATATGAAAGTCATGTCAGGGTCATCCGCCCTCAGAATCATTATGCAATCCTATTCATGGGAATTGAACCCGCATGGGAATTGAACCTGCAACATGGAGAGCTAGTCCATGGAATAATATAATGTCATGGGACTCTAACCCACATACATATATGATGTCGCCGGGAGAATAATATAATGTCATGGGACTCTAACCTACAAACATATATGATGTCGCCGGGAGAATAATATAATGTCATATGACTCTAACCCACATACATCTATACCTAAACTGTCCATCCAAGGTATACTGCTCGGCTCATTCTGGGACGCAGTTCTAATATAAAGGACTGTACACATATAGCTAACAACTTCCTTTTTAGAAAAAACCAAGAAAATACCATGCCTTCCTTTTAAACAAACCAAGACAATACTATGCCTTCCTTTTTAGAATCATTAAAATGAACTTTCCTTTTAGAAATCCCAATGCACTATCAAGTCAAGTAATTTATACTTTTCAAATCAAGTAACTCCTTTCAAATACTACAATGAATCCGATTTTTCAAATTAATCCATTTTATGAGCCTTTAGCAGGATATATATTAATAATGATCTTATCTAATCAGCTGTGAACCTAGAAAGTGTAAAACGAACTGGTTATATCTTAGCTTCTATGCAGATGGAAATTCTACTCATTTCAATATAATAGATTGTCGATTCCTTTTTCATTAACGCTGCAGTGGCTTGTTCGATAATTTTTCTCATTAGTGCTATAACTTAGCAAGATCCACTCGACTCCAATGCTTCCTAAAAACTCTGACCAACATCTCCCATAAGACTTAGTAAGGACGGTTAGGAACAATTTAGACATGTCTTAAGCATAGAATCAACAACATGACTACCCTTAACTTCTAAAAGTAGAATAACTTCCCTTTTTATAAAACCCGAAGTACTATTAATGAAATAGATAGAACCACTTCCTTTCTAGACAAACCAACTAGAACCATGTACGTCCGCCGCACATCTTTTTCATTTATAAATCCCAAGACACTAACACCCTTAGTATCAAGACACTTTCCACCTTTAAGATCAAGTCAAGTATACTTTTAAACTCAAGTAACTTACTCTTTTAAAATCAGGGCACTTCCTTTTTTAAGATCAAGTTACTACACCTTTTAAATCAAGTAACCTATTCTTTCCAAATCAAAGAAACACCACAATGAAATCCGAATATTCATTTAAAATCCTCATTTGGAAATTTAAGACACTTATAATATCAAGTATCATTTTATAAGGTTCATACTCAAAGAAGATAGGAAGAGTTCACTTACCTCTTCGGCTAATCCACACGCTAAGTAGAACACGCCACAAGTAGTACTTCAACCTATAATGATAATAACACTTCTATCAACTTCATGATACTAGTATACACTTATACTACTCAATGAATCTCCTTTCTTTTATAAATATTTGGGCAGCACTTCCCCCGTTTATACGTACTTTTCCACCTTTCTAGAAGGCCAATTTCATCAATAACCAAGGCACCAATTAAGGGCACAACCAACAGTTAACCAAATGGGATTACACGCCTACTTGACGTGTAAAATTCAGCCCCTTAATCTACCAAAACAGTCCTCTAAAATCCGTCCATAGTCCAATGTAAAAACAGTCATTTAGTCCGCTAAAATCAGTCCACAGTCCAATGTAAAAACAGTCCTTTAGTACGCTAAAATCAGTCCATAGTCCAATGTAAAAACAATCTTTTATTTAGTGTTCTCGGCCAACTACTACAACCAAAACTGTTTTCATAACTTCTTATAATCCAACTTATATTCCAATACTTTTATATAAGTTATATCCACTTGTTAACAACAAGATTTCCTTCATGCCAACATGTAATAGATGATGTTTAACAACAACAATAACCAACGAATCCGACAACACCAAAACTGTCCACAATCGGCTAACATGCCAAGATTGTGACATGTACTTCTTATTCTTCATTCTTTTTAATCACAAGTTCATCTATTAATTACTACAACATGTAATATCCAATTACTTCAAGAGGAGGAATAATCCTTACCTTAAATATGCCCAAAACAATCCACTTAAAGTCGGTCCATGGTTTAGTCTTATCTCCTTATTCTTCAAGTTTCAATCACACACATGAATCTACTACAAGCTTGTAACCATCTTTCCTTCTTGTTTTACTCCCAAAAAGTTCATCTCCAAGCCTAGGAATTCAAGGCCATCTCTCGGCCACACCTTGTTTAAAATACCTTGGAGAGTTAATTTGGTTTAGAACTTGATTAGGGTGATTAATCTAGGAGAATAATCAACTATTGTTCTTTATTTATGCTTGAAGAATCTCGAAAACCTCGAGGTTAAGGAAGGGAGAAGAGAGTTTTGCATGGTGAAGATATTATGCAAAGTCTCTAAGTCTTGCTATCCCCTCTCTTATATAGATAAATAATTTACAAGGGGAGGGACCTAAGTGGTCCACTTGTCTTGAAAATATCTCACAAATATCTCCCAAGTCCACTTGTCTACTTAGATGAAAATATCTCCCTTTCTAGACATTCTTGTAATACATGTACATATACATGTACATAATTATATACATGTACATATACATATACATATATATAATTAGAGTCTTTCTACACAAGTGGGGAGGGACACATGTCACCCTCTTATTCGCCCATAATTCCCTTCACAAATATTAATCCAACACTTAACTAAAATACTTAAAATTTTCGAACCCCCCCCCCCCCCCCAAATTGTGAAATTTTGACAGGCCTCATCTTATCAATCCCATTACTTCATAATCCAATACTAAGCCCATAAATCCATATTAGGGAATCTAACTCCGAGTTAATAAATTTTTCGCCTTCACATTTTTCCGAAATTTTTTCCGGAGGAAAATGTAATCATACTTGTCACGACCCGACCCGACGGGCCGCGATTAACGTCCTAATTGGACGTCATTACTGACCTGTCACTCTTAATCCATTTAATACATATGTCTACATAAATTTCGGCAGCACAACGCTGCTTTTACAACATATCCCTAAAAACGGGCGAGCCGACAAGGCTGCCAAAACAACAACAAAATAAAAGTCATAATAGGCTAGCCGATTAGGCTGCCACCAACCACATCACGCGCACAAAGGCATAAATCAAAACACGCAAGCCGGCAAGGCTGCTACTAGATAACGACATCAAACCGAAAACAAAGTACAAACATCCAACCCACAATCGCTTCATGCACTTCTAAGAGAGTAATATCGACATATGACGACAGACCCCGCTGCCCAAAATATGCATAAGTCTGAAAAATAAAGGTCTGTACTAAAAATAGTTGGCTCCGGAACAAAGGAGTTTCCAACCGCTGCGTAAATCCTAGACGGAGGGTCACCTATTCAACTCCCGAACTGCGGCATTTAATGCACTTCGAGGAAGCGGGTCAAGACAGATAATGTCGAGTATGTAAAACATAAAATATCAGAAATCAATAACAATCGTACCAAGTAAACAGAGTCATCAAACCGCTATAAACTGAGAACTATGTTCAAAAGCATATCATGTATCTTGAATCATAAAACATCGTGCTTCGTATCAGATATAAAATCAGATAACATGTCTCGGCCTTCATGGAGGACTCGATGGAATCAGATTCTGCAGAACATGTCTCTTCTGGGCGAGGGACTCGATGTAATCAGATATATATATCGTGGTTCTACTCTGCAGTGAGGACTCGATGAATGATGCATGGTTGCACGAACATGATCCGCCCGACTCATGGAATGAAATAGTAACACTTAGCACGAGTAGATATCACGAGCAATCAGATGCACTAAAATCATTATGTGACTCTCAATAACATTACTACCATAAACTCATATCAATCATAATCATTAGTAAATAATCATTTTAAAATCGATCTGTAGTGAGTTAAGTACGCCCGCGCATTTTACTAAAAGTCATGCCAAAAGAAAGAAGGAAAGGTCTTACATACCTCTTAGGCGAACTAATCATCTTGGTATTAAGGTATTCCTCGTCTAGTACTTCAACCTATGATAAGGAACAACATGCTCGTCAATTCTATGGTTCCTAATGTAAGTTATATGCTTAAAGGCTCCCTTATTTCTACAAAAGTTTGGGCAGCATTTCCTTTGTTTATGTGCGTATCCACAATTTTCCAATAATCCAAATCAACCAACAATTCAACTCCAACTATAATCCAATCAACCAACAATCCAATTCAAACCAACAATCCAATTCAAACCAACAATTCAATTCAAACCAACAATTTCCCCTTTATTCCAGAATATATAAAATTAACATCTTTCTTACACTTAATCCTTTCGAGGCATGTAAAGGTATCTTATTGCAATACGTATGCATTTTTGTAGCTTATTTACATACTAGTTCAGCCCGTAATACATTACCAAACATGTTCAATAATTTCTATCAATTTCCTACTAGATCGATACGTTATCAATTCCAAACTTTTTCTTTTAAATTCTTAAACATTTCAATTCATCTTGCAATTCTTTCATACAAATAATTATCTCTTAATCGCCAAGGCTACATTTCAATTCTCAACATGCAAATGGTAAGCAACATACAATTTAACCATTGAAGCCAATATCTAACTATTTTAGTTCGAACTTTGCCAACCAATTCTAACAACAACTATAAGCGATTCTTATTCACGTTCCATCATAATTTAGGCTTGTTTTATTAACCCAAAACCATCTCCTAAATTCTGAAAATAAGCATTTCATTTATATCACAAAAAAAGAAGTTTTTACCTTAAGAGAATGCTAAAAAAAACTGCTCACTTTTCGATTTTCAAGCCCAATTTTCTTTCAATTTCTAGTCCAATCCTTCACTTCTTCATCTCCAATCCAACATGCAACCATTCTACCATGTTAATCCCTCATTCTTACACCTTTTCCTTCAAGAAAACTTGTCCAAAAACCCAAGAACCCACTGCCCTAAAATTGGCAGAAATGCCGAGAACCCCCCACTGTTTTGGGGTGATAATTTCGCCTCAAAATGGTAGGATAATTTACCCCAAGAAGATGGAATATTAAGCTAAATTTTCTTTGCAAAGGGTTGGAATTTTATATCAAGAAGGGGGGAGAAAGGAGAGCTTAAAAATTCTGATTTTTGTTTGTGGAAGAAATGAAGGTTTTAGAGGAGTTTTTATCAATTTTCATATTTTTAAATAATGCACTAAGACCCCCTTAAAATCCACACTTTGCCCCCTCTAAGTATTTATTTAACTAAATCAACCCCCACTTCTTTTAATCTAATTTTTTCATTGCCTTAATTTCTCATCATCGTACCTTTAATTACCTTACTAACTCATAACGGAAAAATACATATTTATTTATACCACCATTTCTAAAGAGATTTCCGGCGTCACATTCGTCATTGCCAAAAATTAAATCGTAGTAGTACGTAAAATATATGTAATTTCGAGAATTGGAAATCCCAATCCTTAATGACGTTCTAAATCTCTATCTTAACATACGAGGTGTAACATTCTTCCCCTTAGAAACATTCGTCCTCGAATGTTCATAACAAGTCTCAAGTTCTAGAAATTTCGGCAAGACCACCTTTATAATAGTGACTAACCATCTATATCCAGCAACCCAGCAGATGCCACACAGGGCCATAAAAAAAAACACACACATATAAAGTTCACCAATACCATAATCAATTAAGGGAGTTAGATTGAATTACCCGGAGGTATAGGGAATAAGTGAGGATATTTCCTCTTCATCTCGTCCTCAGCCTCCCAAGTCATTTCCTCTCTATTATTGTTCCGCCATAACACCTTGACGGATGCAACATCCTTAGTCCGCAGCCTCCTGACTTGGCGATCCAATATGGCCACGGGACTCTCCTCATAGGACAACCCCTCAGTCACCTGGACATCGTCCGCAGGGAAGACTCTGGAAGGGTCACCAATACACTTTCGTAGCATAGACACATGGAAAACTGGATGTACTGCTTCCAAGTCTGAGGGTAACTCCAACTCATAGGCGACCTGACCTACCCTGTGAATGATCCGATAAGGCCCAATATACCTCGGGCTAAGTTTGCCCCTCTTTCCAAATCTCATCACACCCTTCATGGGTGATACCTTCAAGAATACCCAGTCGCCGATCTGAAACTCTAGGTGTCGTCGCCGATTATCAGCATATGACTTCTGTCGACTCTGAGCTGCTAGTAATCTTTCTTATATGAGTTTCACCTTGTCGACAGCCTGCTGAACTATATCTGGACCAATCAACTGAGCCTCACCTACGTCAAACCAACCAATGGGCGAATTGCATTTCTCCCATACAAAGCCTCATACGGCCATCCGAATACTAGAGTGGTAGGTCGGTAGCCGTTATTGTAGTAAACTCACAAGAGGCAAGTGGTCATCCTACCACTCTAAAATCAATAATACAAGCCCTCAACATATCCTCCAGTGTCTTTATGGTACGCTCTGCCTGCCCATCCGTCTGAGGATGAAATGTTGTGCTGAGACTCACCTGCGTTCCCAATCCTTTCTGAAAAGATCTCCAGAAGTTAGCCGTGAACTGGGCTCCTCGGTCAGATATGATAGATATAGGAACCCCATGCATCTTCACTATCTCCCTGATGTATAATCTAGCATAGTCCTCAGCTGAGTAAGTAGTCCGGACTGGAAGAAAATGGGCTGATTTTGTCAGCCTATCTACAATAACCCAGATGGAATCACACTTCCGCTGAGTACGAGGCAATCCTGTAATAAAATCCATATTAATTACCTTCCACTTCCAAGTCGGGATCTCTATCGCCTGTAGTAGCCCATCAGGTTTCTGATGCTCGACCTTAACCTGTTGATAATTCGGGCACTGAGCAACAAACTCTGCCACATCTCTCTTCATGCCATCCCACCAATACAAGCTCCTAAGGTCATGATACATTTTCGTCGACCCTGGATGAATAGAATAACGGGCATTGTGTGCCTCACTCATAACTCACGACGCATCCCGCAATGTCGTACACATAACCTACCATCATATCGTAGCACACCCTCGAGGTCACCTCAAATAAAGCCTTCTCCTTTCTGAGAGTCGATCTCTATACTATTCGAGCAATGTGATCATCATAATCGCATCTCTTTACCTCTTCTATGACAGAGGACTCAAGAACTCCTCGAACAAGAATACCACTATCTCCGCACTCCGCCAACCGACTCCAAGGTGGCTAGTCTGAATCTCTCGAACCATCTCTTTCCCCGCTCACGCACATCCGACAAACTACCCATGGATCTACGGCTGAGAGCATCTGCCACAACGTTGGCCTTCCCTGGGTGGTACAAAATATCAACATCATAATCCTTTAGCAACTCAAGCCACCGCCTTTGTCTCAGATTCAATTCCTTCTGTTTAAAGATGTATTGAAGACTCTTATAATCTGTGTAAATATCAACATGAACACCATACAAGTAATGTCTCCATATCTTCAAAGCATGAATCACCGCCGCTAGCTCTAAATCATGAGTGGGATAATTTTTTTCATGTTTTCTGAGCTGTCGGGAGGCATAAGCTATAACTTTGCCATGCTGCATCAACACACACCCTAACCCGATACCTGAAGCATCACAATAAATTACATACCCGTCTAACCCCTCCGGGAGAGTCAAAACTGGGGCCGAAGTCAACTTATCCTTCAACAACTGAAAACTATGCTCACAAGCATCGCTCCACTGGAACTTAGCTACCTTCTGGGTTAGCCTAGTCAAGGGTGCTGAGATCGAGGCAAAATTTTCCACAAACCTCCTATAATACCCTGCAAGACCCAGAAAATCGCTGCACTCAGAGTGTAGCTGGTCCGCCATGTCTTTACCGCTCAATCTTCCGAGTATCCACCAATACTATCTCGCCTACAATATGCCCTAAGAATGCCACCGAGGCCAACCAAAACTCACATTTCAAAATTTGGCATACAATCGCCGATGCCGAGGACTCAATCGCCTCAAGTGATCCGCGTGCTCGCCTCGAGAATATACTGGATGTCATCAATGAATACTATAACAAATGTATCCAAGAATGGTTTGAAAACCCGGTTCATAAGGTCCATGAACACTGTTGGAGCATTCGTCAACCCAAACGACATTACCTTGAACTCATAATGTCCGTACCGGGTCCTGAACGCAGTCTTTGAGATATCTGCCTCTCTAACCCGTACCTGATGATAACCGGATCGCAGGTCTATCTTCGAGAAGTACTTAGCGCCCTGCAACTAGTCGAACAAGTCATCAATCCCGGGAATGGGATACCTATTCTTGATGGTCACCTTATTCAGCTGCCTATAGTCAATGCACATCCGCAGCGAACCATCCTTCTTCTTTACGAATAACACTGGCGCACCCCATGGAGACGCACTAGGCCTAATGAAGCCCTTCTCTAACAGGTCTTTCAATTGTTCCTTTAACTCCTTCAACTCTGCAGGTGCCATTCTATAAGGAGGAATGGATATAGGTTGGGTACCTGGCAATATATCTATACTGAAATCTATCTCCCGCTGTGGAGGAAGACCTGGGAGATCATCTGGGAAAACATCCGGAAACTCACTGACTATCGGAACTGACTGAAGGGCCGGTACCTCAGCCTCCGTATCATGTACCCGAACTAAGTGATAAATACACCCCTTTCGAACTATCTTCCTTGTCTAGAGGTATGAAATAAACTTACCCCTCGGCGATGCGGTGTTCCCTTTCCACTCAATAACCGGTTCGTCTGGAAACTGGAATCGAACCAACCTCTCTCGATAGTCAACGTTGGCAAAACAAGAGGCCAACCAATCCATACCCATAATAACGTCGAAGTCGATCATATCCAACTCTATCAAATCTGCTGAGGTACGACGACTATATATCGCCACCGAGCAATTCTTATACACACGCCTAGCTATAACCGAATCTCCCACCGGTGTAGATACCTCGAATGGTTCTATAGGCTCAGGTTCTTGATGCGCGAAAAGATGCACACACTTTAACGCAAGTGCACGTTGTCGACTCAAGTAATATAGTCTTGGTAAGACCGAATATCGTCCACAAGGATTAGTGTTCAAGTACCAATTATCTATCTTTTGGTATCTATTTGGTAACCGATATTGATTTTTGTTGTTTATGACTAACAATTATAAAGGCTAATTAACTATAGGTTTACTTCAGTTGTGATGAGAATAGGGCTTCCACGTCTCCTCAACTATCCGCTTATGTTACTTATTAATGCAATGAATTATGGTTCTTCTTCTCTCGGAGCTAGCAGGTTTACGAAATCGTTTTATACTCCCGTTAAGGCTATATAAACACTCAACCCCAGTATTGTTCCTTTCTACCTTTCGGTGATAAGGATGACTCTATAGGAGGATTAAGCCCAAAAACCTAGTTAACCGTCATGCGCCATGCGTAAAATTAGGGTTGTTAAGCCTCTCATTAACGCTACATAAGTAATTGAGGTATTTTCATCCCCAATCCAAAATATGTCTACCCAACTTACAGCATATTCACAACCTCCTCCTTTCGAAGTTTGATTAGAAATCATATAAGTAATGATAATTAGTGATCAATTAATTACCAAGCATTCAAAGTAATTATTGGATAAATCTCAACAAGAAGAAGAATAATCATAACATGCATCAATTCATAACATAAGTTTCTAGTGATTTAACATGGTAATCCCTATAAAGGAATTAGTTCCTAGTCATTGACATGACAAGAACTAATTCAAAGTTCATCATAAAAACTGAAATAAAGGAAAGAAAAGAAAGAAAATTACTAAGTTATGATCTCCAATCTTCAATCCAAGAATCCTTGTGTTGTGCAAGAAAGGGAACCCTTAAAAACTGCCTAGGGTTCTCCTTTTATAGGCTCAAAACCGCCTCAACCTTTTCCCCTTCAGGCCTGGCCCAGAATTCGTCATTAAACCTGATTTTCCCGCGTCGGTGCCGCGGCCCTGCTATCGGCGCCGCGGAGCCGGAAGTTCTGCGATCCTTCGGATGATTTGGCGCCGCGACCACGCTCTGGCATGCGGAGCGCGCGCTGCAACTTCGCGCTTTATGGATATTAGCGCGCGACCACGAACCTATCTGCGATGGCGCGTGCGCTGATCCGCTTCGCCGTTCGTCACTTTCTCTACTTTTAAACTCTGGAACCTCCACTTTTGCCCTCTTTCAGCTCATTTTCCGCCATTTGGCCATTTTAACCACTTTGACTCAAAAGAAAGAAAATCTATCTTAATACGACACTTATTTGTACAAAAAGGGACAAAAGACTAACTAAAAATG
Source organism: Przewalskia tangutica (assembly GCA_029844215.1). Classification (NCBI taxonomy): domain Eukaryota; kingdom Viridiplantae; phylum Streptophyta; class Magnoliopsida; order Solanales; family Solanaceae; genus Przewalskia; species Przewalskia tangutica. The sequence goes on along the minus strand of CM056724.1, from coordinate 43,693,231 downwards.
ACTCAAAAAGTATATATAAAATATACCGATCAAATACCCCCAAACTTAACCTTTGCTCGCCCTCGAGCAAAGATAAAAAGAAAGAAATAAAGACTCAAGGCAACGAAAAAAAGACTCACTGACATTGATCACTTTGCTGCATTGATGTTACTTAGAAAAACATGAAGATTAGTAGAATAATATGCAGGAACCTGTAGCATGAAATTTTAGCCCACTAAACACATTAAGCTAGATATTTCGCAAACTCATTTTTATCATGCTTAATGGAAATCACGTACTGAATTATGCTTGTAAATTTCAAAATTCCTATGGCATGTTTACTTGCCATTCTCCACTAATCATGGCTATGCATCTCAGAGATCTTCAGGAATTTTAAGGGTTGTAATGTAGGCTTAGGTATAGGTCGGTAAAGATAGGCTTTTAGGCTCATTTTTGTGTACCATAAGCTCTTCAGCTTTTCATTGTTTCCCTTTTCTTTTGATTCTTTTCTTCACTTCAAATCAATCTTTCCCCTCTTTTGTTTTGGGAGAGTGAAGTGTATAATAATAACAGGCACCCCCAAACTTAGGCTTTTGCCTAGTTTTTATTACTTTTTTTTTATTGGGGTGCATCACTTTTGTTCACTCTTTTTGTCTCTTTTTTAACACATTTTATTATAACTATTTCAAATTTCTACTTATGGCACAATTGTGGGAATATAGGGTGTCAAAGAAAAAGTTCAAATTTTAGGCTCAATGGGGCTGACTAGGGATACTTTTAATGTCAGGGATAGAAAAGAGTGGTAAGAATTGGCTATCAAAGAAACGCCTGAGTCGTCTCTCCTAACATGCATATCCTAACTATTTTGCCTCAAATAGCAAGCAATCATAACACATAAGTTTTCATCATTTAGCATGCACAATTCAAGCAAGAACTCCAAATAGACAGATTTTGTGAGTTTTTGGCATATCAAACCTAAGTGTTTAGATAGTTGCTCTAATTCCGTTACATTATTCCACTTTACTTCACTAGGTGTTTCTAGTAACTAGAGCATACATGATCTTTTGACAGACAATTATGACTCAAAAGAAGAAAAAAAATTGTGACTCAAAAATACACAAAAACAACAAAAAGACTTAAACATACTTATAACAATAAGACACAAATAAAACACAAATAAAACACCCCCCCAAACTTAAATCACACATTGTCCCCAATGTGTGTAGACTCAAAGACAATAAAAGAAAACAGGACACTTACAGACTTGGCTAAAATGGTGGTGGTGGCGGTGGATAGTACTTTGAATTCCGTGAGGGGGGAAGGGCTCTGAATTTTTGATTTGGCGAAAGAGCCTTCGGATCGGGGCGTCTTAAAAAAAAATCAGATTTTTCCGTTGTAGCGCCGCGGCTAAATTCTGCGTTCTTGAATCTTCTGCGCGCGCCTGCTCACCCGCGGCTCTGGCGATTTTCTGGAAATTTTGGCTTCTCTTCAGTTTTCGCCTTCCAAGTTCCTGGCTTTCACCTGTCAACACAACACAGACACTACCTCCGTGAGACTGTTCTAAATAAAGATTAATTGCATTTAAACTAAATAACTGAAATACCTTGGGTTGCCTCCCAATAGCGTTGTCTTTAACGTCTTTTAGCCGGACGAACGTTCCTTATTATTCTAGGGTGTGAGAGGTTACTAAGTTCATGTATTCCATTTCATTGATCAGATAGGGTTTTAACCTCTGTCCGTTTACCTTGAAGGAAGCTCCCTCTCTCCCTTTTATTTCAATTGCACCATATGAGAATACTCTTACCACCGTGTATGGTCCTGTCCAACGTGATTTTAACTTGCCTGGAAATAATTTCAACCTTGAGTTGAATAAAATCACTTGTTGTCCTTCTTGGAAGTCCTTCGGTATCAACCTCTTGTCGTGCCATGCTTTCGTTCGTTCCTTGTAGATCTTTGCATTCTCATAGGCATTGTGCCTGAATTCATCCAACTCTCTTAGATGTAGTAACCTCCTCTGTCCTGCTTCCTTGGCGTCCATGTTTAACTTCTTCATTGCCCAATACGCTCTGTGTTCCAACTCTACTGACAAGTGACATGCTTTACCAAAAACTAACTTATAAGGTGACATACCAATTGGTGTTTTGAATGCTGTCCGGTATGCCCACAGTGCGTCATCTAGTTTGATAGACCAGTCCTTCCTTGAGCCGTTCACCGTCTTTTCTAATATGTTTTTCATTTCCACTTCGATACTTACCTTGCCCATTCGCGAGGTGGTAGCGGTTGTTATCTTGATGGTAGACTCATATCGGAAAGCAATGAATTAACCGCTTGTTGCAAAGTGACTTCGCCGTCGATGATGGCTCTCGAAGTGCCGAACCTTGTGAATGGAATTTTTGAACAGTCTTACTGTCGTTTTCTTTTGTGGCCACTGCTTCTACCCATTTGGACACATAATCCACTGCCAGAAGGATATATTGATTTCCAAAGGATGGCGGGAACGGTCCCATGAAATCGATTCCACATACATCAAATAGTTCCACTTCTAATATCCCTTGCGACGGCATTTCGTTTCGTCTTGAGATGTTCTCTGTTCTCTGACAACTATCACATTTCTTCAAAAAGGCATGGGCATCCTTAAACAGTGTTGGCCAATAGAATCCGCATTGCAATACCTTTGCCGCTGTTCTTGATGCCCCAAAGTGTCCACCACATGATAGGGTGTGTGATGGGTGAACTCGTGCATCTCTTCCTCTGGTATACATCGCCTGATGACCTGGTCGGCACAGTGTTTGTATAGCATAGGTTCCTCCCAATAGTAGTGCCTTACCTCGGAGTAAAACCTCTTCACTTGCTGTCTTGTCAATTCTGGGGGTAGTACCTTAGCTGCAAGAAAGTTAACAAAATCAGCGTACCAAGGTAAATTAGAATTCATACTTACTTGAAACAGTTGTTCGTCTGGAAAGTGATCATTTATTTGCACATCCTTGGTGTTCTGGCTCTCTGTGTTCTCTAGTCTTGACAAGTGGTCTGCAACTGAATTCTCTGTCCCTTTCTTGTCACGAATCTCCACGTCGAACTCTTGTAGTAGCAAGACCCATCGAATGAGGCGAGGTTTTGCATCCTTCTTTGTCATCAAGTACTTTATGGCAGAGTGGTCAGTGTATACTATCACCTTATTCCCAATCAAGTATGGCCTGAATTTCTCAAATGCATATACTATTGCTAGTAGTTCCTTTTCGGTAGTCGCGTAATTTAACTGTGCGTCATTTAGAGTTTTACTAGCATAGTAAATGGATCTAAATACCTTGTTTATTCTCTGTCCAAGCACTGCTCCTACTGCATAATCACTTGCATCGCACATTAGTTCAAATGGGAGCTCCCAGTTTGGTGCAATGACTATGGGTGCTGAAATAAGCTTCTCCTTGAGCGTCTGAAACGCGGATAAGCATTCCTTATTGAAGTCGAAGGCAACCCCCGTCATTAGCAATGTGGAAAGAGGTTTTGAGACCTTTGAAAAATCCTTGATGAATCTTCTATAGAAACCTGCATGCCCAAGGAAACTTCTGACCCTTTTTGTCGATACTGGAGGTGGGAGATTTTCAATCACTGAAAACTTTGCTTTGTCTACCTCAATGCCTTGGTTTGATATTTTGTGTCCCAAAACAATCCCTTCTGTTACCATGAAATGACACTTCTCCCAGTTTAGCACAAGGTTAGATTCTTCACACCGGCTTAACACTTCTTCTAGGTGCCTCAAACATTCATCGAATGATGCTCCAAAGACCGAAAAATCATCCATAAAGATTTCTATGGTCCTCTCTACCATGTCTGAGAAAATTGCCATCATACACCTCTGAAAGGTTGCTGGTGCATTGCATAGTCCAAATGACATCCTTCTGAATGCAAATGTACCAAAAAGACAAGTGAAGGTTGTCTTTTCCATATCTTCTGGCGCTATTGCAATCTGGTGATACCCTGAGTACCCATCCAAAAAACAGTAGTAGGTATGCCCTGCAAGTCTGTCCAACATTTGATCTAGAAATGGCAACGGGAAGTGGTCTTTTACGGTTTGCCTTGTTCGAACTGCGATAGTCAATCAGATTCTCCATCCGATCGTTTCTAGAAGGAATGAGTTTGTTCCTTTCGTTGGTCACAACTGTTATTCCACCCTTTTTAGGCACCACTTGTACTGGACTCACCCATGTGCTGTCAGATATAGGGTAAATTACTCCTGCATCGAGCCATTTCAGGATTTCCTTTCTGACTACCTCTTTCATGTTTGGGTTTAGTCGCCTTTGGGCTTCGATGGATGGTCTGTTCTCCTCATCTAGACGGATTTTATGCATTACCGTTGACAGACTTATCCCTTTTATGTTTTCCAATGTCCATCCAATGGCCCGCTTGTGATCCCTCAGTACTCTTAGCAATTTATCAATCTCTTCGGTGGATAGGTGGCGTGAAATGATCACTGGTAAGGTTTTCTCTTCACCTAGGTATTGGTATTGTAAATGATTGGGTAGGGTTTTTAACTCTAACTCTGGAGCCTTCTCTGTGGATGGTAATGATCTTTCTGGCATCTGTCCAAGCTCTTCATACTTCCTCTTATCCCATTTCTCATAAACATTCATCCAATTTGCATACTCCATCAGATCTGGATTGTTTCTACTGTCATCATCCCATTCAGTCAGTACTTCTTCAAGCGTATCATCATGTCCGAACTCCTTGGCTGACACTGCTTCTTCGATAAGATCAATGGTGGCGATTATCCTGGCATCCGGAAGGTTCTTTGCTCGAAAAACATTAAAGATCACCTCTTCTTCATCTACCCGAAGCTTAAACTCCCCTTTGTGAACATCAATGAGAGCCTGTCCTGTGGTTAAGAAGGTGTCACGCCCCGAACCCCGGGCCCGTGACTGGTGCCCTACCTGGGCACCCTTCTACCTTAACAACTAAGTAAACTGCGGAAATTAAATAACACCTCATTTTTAAAAAAAAAAAACCAACGTACGTGCAAGGGCAAAGCCGACAATGCTGCCATATAATATACATAAACAAAAGACACTACACCGTACATGAGTCCAATCCCACATATGAATACAGACCTGCAGAGTTTTACTAAATCGTGACGGGACAAGGCCCCGTACCCATAATCGTACAAAAACACATCTTGAAAGAACTTATACCAAAAAGATAAACTCCCGAACAGAAGGAGCTATCCAAAACTCTTAGCAGGGTCCTACACCTGCAGATCACCAAACAGCGTACCTAACCCTGCGGCATGAACGCAGCCCCCCGAAGGAGGTCAGTGCGAAGAATGTACCAAGTATATGAAACAGTAAGTATTGTAATGAAATCATATCAGTCTAAACAAAACAGGAGACATGTATGTGACAACCTACGATCTGCAATACATAGCGGTCATATCAAGTCGTGGGCGCATGCCTCAAAGTCACTACTCAAATATAACTATGGGTCTCACGCCATAATATCAACCATGCGTGGAATCCTTTCTCACTGGCGATCCATGATATAACAATATCCTCGTGGTCGCATGCCGGAATCCCACATCGTATAAAGCGTGACCGTGGGGTAATACAAATAATTCCGGAATCTAACCGCTCTCGGTCACGTGCCGGAATCCCATCGTATAAGCATGTCCAGCGAGTATCCTCGTGGTCGCGTGCCGGAATCCCACATCGTATAAGCATGACCGTGGGGTAATACAAACAAATCGGAATCTCACGCTCGCAGTCACATGCCGGAATCCCACATCGTATAAGCATGTCCAAGGAGTATCCCTCGTGGTCGCATGCCCCAGAATACCACATCGTATAAGCATGACCATGGGGTAATACAAATAATGGAAGCATACCCGTGGAAATCCACCTCACTGTCGGTACGTCCAAGAAAACTTACAACAAGGTAGCCGACCCTCCAACCGAGAGTCGCGGCAACGTATAAAACATAATACTTGTACTCAAATACTATCACCAGCACACATTGGCAATTCTCAATTAAACAAGCCAAAATACTTATCAAGGCACACATAAAATAATTCTCAATTAAACAAGCCAAAGTACTTATCAAGGCATACATAGAATAATTCTCAATTAAACAAGCCAAAGTACTACGTACGTACATTCTTTTCAAAAGACTCCTTTTTATGTAAAACCCCAAGATACTAACACCCGTAGTATCAAGGTGTGTCTATTTTTCAAAGTAAATTACTACACTTTTAGAAAACTCATTTCAAAGCTTGAAATCAAGTAACTTCAAATTTTCACAATCTAGGCAACTTATGCCTAATAATCAAAATAGACAACTTCTTAACCTTCCATAAAGCCGTTATAACCAACTTCCCATAAAGCCGTTATAACCCTTTATGGTTTTAGACATATTCATTCCTTTTTATAACCAAGAGACTTATACTTAAAACCAAGTATCACATACTTACAAATCAAGTTCTTAACTTTCCAAAATACTTCAAGTCTCTTAATATTTAGAAAACAAGTTTCTTCTCTTAAATCATGTCATTTCTCATCTCTTAAAACAATTAAGTAAATCACTCATTTGACTCCCCTAAAGTCTTTAAAACGACCCTTAGGTTTTGGAACTAAGGCACTAGCCAAAAGATTTGGAAACCACTTCCTTTTCAAGACTCTATGTACTTTAAGTAAAATACTTTCACTTTTAAGAATCCAAACTTCCCTAAGGAAATGGATTATAGAACTTACACTTTAAACATCAAAGTACAATCAAGGAAGTACATAGTACAAATTCTATTTTAGGCGATCCAAATACAACCAAGGAATGGATCATTTAAGGAGTAGGACATACTTTCTTTACCTTAAGGAATCATGCTAGAAGAGGAGATAGTTCACATACCTTTTCGGCTAAATCCACAAGCTAAGCCGAATACGCCGTACGTAGAAGTGTCAACCTATAATGGTCACAACAAGACTATCAACTTCTAGTCTCTAACGTAGAATAATACTAAGTATACGGACTCTAATTCTACGGAAAATCAGGCAGCACTTCCTTTGTTTCTACTAACTTTGCCACCTTTTTCAAGGCCGAATACAATAACCAAACATGCCACATTTAAGGCTCAACATACCAATCAATCAAAGGGGATTACACGCCTTACAATACGTGTAAAATTCCGCCCCACAATTCATACGAAGTAGTTTAAAATCCAAGCCATTCTCGGCCAACTACATAAACAACAATTCAAAGTCTTTTCCAATCCTTTTCCAATTCCAAGTTCTAAGGTCTAACATGTTATATAGTCATAAGCAACTTCAACAACTACCATTTCCTTCTTTATACAACATGCGACGACTTAAACTAATAATCAACTTGAATTGTAATCTTAAGGCTAAACATGCTAGTTTTCGGATTAGGATTCCAATAGCCAAAACACTTATCAAACCTCATAATATATAACTCATGCTTGCTAATATCCATAGCTACAATGATAAGTAAACCTTAATTACTAAAACGACAAGATTATACCTTTATAAGCCCTTAAAATTTCCAAGATTCAAAGTCGCTCCTTAGCAAATTCTTAGCTCCTTTCCTTACGTTCCAAACCGCTCCAAGCACTCCTTAAAAGACTATGAAGAACCCATCTTCAAGTTCCAACTTCAAGGTTGAAGAACTCCTTAAGTTTCCGCCTTGCGACTAATACGAAAACACCGTTTTTCCGAAATCTTTCTATTGAGATATCCTTACAATACCCTTAGGGACCTTGGGTTTAAGTCTTGTGAATAATGGATCACAAACTAAAAAATTTTGTGTGGAAATTTCAACAAAGTCGAGAGCATGCTTCAAGCACAATGAAGTTGTGATTTTTTTCTAAGTGTTGGAAACTTAGTCTTGCACTAGTCTAGTATATATAACACAATGAAGGGCTTAGATAATAACACTTGTTAGGTTTTGGATGAAGGAGATCAAGTCAAATGGCTCTTGACTTGGTCAACAATGTCAAGCTCTTAATTAGCAAGACTTTGTCATCTACACTTTGGTCAAATGACCATTTTAGCCTTGAAAATTTTCGACCAAGACCATGTGGTGGAGGTGCCACGTGTCGCCCTCTCATTCGTTCATAAAATTCCGTAACCCTCGTGGGCCCCACAAAAAGTAAAATTCCTCGGGTGGGCCCCACATGACCAAATCCGTAAAAATAAATTTCCATAAAGTTAATAAGTTCCATACTCTTCAAATAATGCATTTTGAGAATCTAATTCTCCTCAACGAACATTTTTCCTTTCCGACGTTCGGAAGATTTTCCGTCGGAAAAACAATTCTTCCTTTCGTACCAATTTCCAAGTCTTGATTCCTTACGTACATTCTCTTATACATGTCCTGGACTTACGGGGTGTAACATTCTTCTCCCCTTAGAAACATTCGTCCCCGAATGTTCTTAGTCGATTGCAGCTATACAAACTCGGCATAAACTCTATACTATGCCTATCAATCAAAACTGCACAAGACCAACGATGCCACACATGGCCACCACATAACATACGTACAAAATCTCAATATTGTTTCTTGTTCCCCAATCCTTGGATTTACTATCCAAACTTGGCCATTATGTCACTTGAATTTCCGCTAAGGCTCTTCTCGGTCCTTACGACCTAGTTCCGGTGGAACGCATCCACGAACTCGTACAACGATCAACTAGACTTGGGCCTTGCATCCCCGCGACCCTATCACATAGCGGGACTATTACCAACTAACATCACCCCATTTCATACTATCGGTTGACCCGAAATGAGTCCATAACCCGACCCATCGTCACACTTAACTTCTCATTCTTAATCTGAAGTAAATCTCTCTCTTATCTCAAGGTACTTCTCACCCTATCCTCTCATTCACTAGAGGTTCGTCACATAAGCCAAAATATTTCTACTGTACAATCTTCCCTATTGGTCTTACACTGTTATGGGGCAATTACAACTTGTGAACTCTACACAACTATAGTCTCAGTTCACTTACCATTCTTGTCAACATTCTTAACTTTTCACTTTACTAATCAAAGTATTCCTACCTATGGGGTACTATCACTTACAACTGCTAGCAACAAAGGGAAAACATATATGCTAGGGCGAAATCTGAATCTAACAATGCACGTATGATTCAAAAGAATCGACATATACATGTAACCCTATGCGATGTCGCCTCCTGATCCTGTCACGTAGTCACGTCATCTACGCGGTTCGAAGGACCGCCAGAACCATAAACTCCACCCTGACCTCTACCACGATCGGTCGACATCCGAACACCGCCGTGGGGACGCATCTGCGGAGGAAAGAGAATCAACCATCGACCTCATAGGCTGAGCCACCTTACCGGTGCTCTTTCTAACAGGACATTCCCACTTCTTGTGGCCCGGACGGTCACAATAATAACAAACACCTGTGCCATGACGGCATTTTCCCAAATAACGCTTACTACAATGGAAACACTGAGGAATATGTGGCCTCGACTGAGAAAATCCTCTGCTCCTCTGAGAACTTCGACCCTTGGAGCTTGGACCGACTCCTAAATACCTTGTGAGATCAAATCTCCCATCTGTGAGCTGCGGGGGTATGTACTGGGTAGGCTGGGACGAATATCTCACTCATTCGAGGCGACTCGTCCAAAACTCAGGGATAACCAACGGTCCTAGCCTCTTCGCTGATTTCCGCGTTGGCCTATACCCTCTGTACACTGTCTTGGCGAATAACTTCTGGCGATGAAACTATAGCACCGCTTATCTTGGTCAATAACATAATCGCTTCCTCGCGACCACATAGTCTTCTCTGGCGAAGCGGAGGCTCGTGTTGGGGCCTCAAAACTGCGCGGAAGAACTTCGCCATTGCGGCCTGACATCCGGTATACCCTGCATAAGCCCTATCAACTCTCGAGTCGACTAGTAGCTCTCGCTACTCCTTTGCCCTTCAGGCGGTTGTTTCCCTCGAGGCATAATCAGTAACACAAAATCACGTCGAGAGGAATTATCTTACTAACACTTTCTATGGCACGATCTTAGAGTGAGAAGAATATAAACCAACTCCTAAATGTCCTGTAGCCTCCTGTTTATGGGTGTGGCGCGCAACACCGATAATCAAGACTACTAGACACGGTGCGTAGACATTCAGAGGACCGATCGCTCGATACCACTCTGTCACGCCCGAACCCGGGCGCGTGGTGGTGCCTACAGGCACCGCCTACCTTAACAACTAAGTAAATCTGCGGAAATTAAATACCACCTCATTTTTTTAAACAACCAACGTGCGTGCGAGTGGCAAAGCCGACAAAGGCGTCATATAATATACATAAACAAAAGACACTACACCGCATACGAGTCCATTCCACATATGAATACTGCACTTAAGAGTTTTATCAATCGTGACGGGACAAGGCAGTACCCATAATCGTATAAAAGCATGTCTTGAAAGAACTTATACCAAAAGATAAACTCCCGACGTAAGGAGCTATCCAAAACTCGAGCGGTCCTACACTGCAGATCACCAAACAGCGTACCTAAACTGCGGCGTGAACGCGGCCGAAGAGGTCGATCTGAAGAATGTACCAACTATGTGAAAGCGATGAAATCGTAATGAAATCATAATGATCTAAACAAAACATGAGACATGTATGATAGCCAACCTACGATACAATACATAAGCGATCATATCAGCGAGGACGCGTGCCTCAAAGTCACTACTCAAATATAACTGTGGGTCTCACGCCCATAATATCAACCATGCCCGTGGAATCCTTTCTCACTGCCGGCAGTCCATGATATAACAATATCCCTCGTGGTTGCATGCCCCGGAATCCCACATCGTATAAGCATGACCATGGGGTAATAGAAACAATTCCGGGAATCTAACCCGCTCCTGGTCACATGCCCCGGAATCCCACATCGAATAAGCATGTCGAGTATCCTCGTGGTCGCATGCCGGAATCCCACATCGTATAAGCATGACCATGGGGTAATACAAACAAATCCGGAATCTCACGCTCGCAGTCACATGCCGGAATCCCACATCGTATAAGCGTGTCCAGAGTATCCTCGCGGTCGCGTGCCCGGAATACCACATCGTATAAGCATGACCATGGGGTAATACAAATAATGGAAGCATACGGTAAATCCACCTCACTGTCGATGCGTCAAGTAAACTTACAATGACGTGACCCTCCAACCGAGTCGCGCAGAACGTAATAAAACATAATACTTGTACTCAAATACTATCACAAAGACACATTGGCAATTCTCAATTAAACAAGCCAAAGTACTTATCAAGGCACACATAGAATAATTCTCAATTAAACAAGCCAAAGTACTTATCAAGGCATACATAGAATAATTCTCAATTAAACAAGCCAAAGTACTACGTACGTACATTCTTTTCAAAAGACTCATTTTTATGTAAAACCCCAAGATACTAACACCCGTAGTATCAAGGTGTGTCTATTTTTCAAAGTAAATTACTACACTTTTAGAAAACTCATTTCAAAGCTTGAAATCAAGTAACTTCAAATTTTCACAATCTAGGCAACTTATGCCTAATAATCAAAATAGACAACTTCTTAACCTTCCATAAAGCCGTTATAACCAACTTCCCATAAAGCCGTTATAACCCTTTATGGTTTTAGACATATTCATTCCTTTTTATAACCAAGAGACTTATACTTAAAACCAAGTATCACATACTTACAAATCAAGTTCTTAACTTTCCAAAATACTTCAAGTCTCTTAATATTTAGAAAACAAGTTTCTTCTCTTAAATCATGTCATTTCTCCTCTCTTAAAACAATTAAGTAAATCACTCCTTTGACTCTGCTAAAGTCATTAAAACGACCCTTAGGTTTTGGAACTAAGGCACTAGCCAAAAGATTTGGAAACCACTTCCTTTTCAAGACTCTATGTACTTTAAGTAAAATACTTTCACTTTTAAGAATCCAAACTTCCCTAAGGAAATGGATTATAGAACTTACACTTTAAACATCAAAGTACAATCAAGGAAGTACATAGTACAAATTCTATTTTAGGCGATCCAAATACAACCAAGGAATGGATCATTTAAGGAGTAGGACATACTTTCTTTACCTTAAGGAATCATGCTAGAAGAGGAGATAGTTCACATACCTTTTCGGCTAAATCCACAAGCTAAGCCGAATACGCCGTACGTAGAAGTGTCAACCTATAATGGTCACAACAAGACTATCAACTTCTAGTCTCTAACGTAGAATAATACTAAGTATACGGTCTCTAATTCTACGGAAAATCAGACAGCACTTCCTTTGTTTCTACTAACTTTGCCACCTTTTTCAAGGCCGAATACAATAACCAAACATGCCACATTTAAGGCTCAACATACCAACCAATCAAAGGGGATTACACGCCTTACAATACGTGTAAAATTCCGCCCCACAATTCATACGAAGTAGTTTAAAATCCAAGCCATTCTCGTCCAACTACATAAACAACAATTCAAAGTCTTTTCCAATCCTTTTCCAATTCCAATTTCTAAGGTCTAACATGTTATATAGTCATAAGCAACTTCAACAACTACCATTTCCTTCTTTATACAACATGCGACGACTTAAACTAATAATCAACTTGAATTGTAATCTTAAGGCTAAACATGCTAGTTTTCGGATTAGGATTCCAATAGCCAAAACACTTATCAAACCTCATAATATATAACTCATGCTTGCTAATATCCATAGCTACAATGATAAGTAAACCTTAATTACTAAAACGACAAGATTATACCTTTATAAGCCCTTAAAATTTCCAAGATTCAAAGTCGCTCCTTAGCAAATTCTTAGCTCCTTTCCTTACGTTCCAAACCGCTCCAAGCACTCCTTAGAAGCCTATGAAGAACCCATCTTCAAGTTCCAACTTCAAGGTTGAAGAACTCCTTAAGTTTCCGCCTTGCGACTAATACGAAAACACCGTTTTTCCGAAATCTTTCTATTGAGATATCCTTACAATACCCTTAGGGACCTTGGGTTTAAGTCTTGTGAATAATGGATCACAAACTAAAATTTTTTGTGTGGAAATTTCAATAAAGCCGAGAGCATGCTTCAAGCACAATGAAGTTGTGATTTTTTTCTAAGTGTTGGAAACTTAGTCTTGCACTAGTCTAGTATATATAACACAATGAAGGGCTTAGATAATAACACTTGTTAGGTTTTGGATGAAGGAGATCAAGCCAAATGGCTCTTGACTTGGTCAACAATGTCAAGCTCTTAATTAGCAAGACTTTGTCATCTACACTTTGGTCAAATGAACATTTTAGCCTTGAAAATTTTCGACCAAGACCATGTGGTGGAGGTGCCACGTGTCGCCCTCTCATTCGTCCATAAAATTCCGTAACCCTCGTGGGCCCCACAAAACGTAAAATTCCTCGGGTGGGCCCCACATGACCAAATCCGTAAAAATAAATTTCCATAAAGTTAATAAGTTCCTTACTCTTCAAATAATGCATTTTGAGAATCTAATTCTCCTCAACGAACATTTTTCCTTTCCGACGTTCGGAAGATTTTCCGTCGGAAAAACAATTCTTCTTTTCGTACCAATTTCCAAGTCTTGATTCCTTACTTACATTCTCTTATACATGTCCTGGACTTACGGGGTGTAACAGAAGGGTCTGCCAAGTATGATGGGGATTCCATCGTTATCTTTTATGGCTAAGATAACGAAATCAGCGGGAAAGATGAACTTGTCCACCTTCACTAATACATCTTCGATGACTCCTCTAGGATGAACTATGGAGCGGTCAGCTAACTGCAAAGTGATGTTTGTAGGTTTGACTTCTCCCATTCCCAGTTTGCAGAAAACTAGATAAGGCATCAGATTTATGCCTGCTCCCAAATCGCACAATGCTTTCTGACATTCAAACTTTCCAATGGTGCATGGGATGGTGAAGCTCCCTGGATCTTGTAACTTCTGAGGTAGTTCTCTCTGTAGGATGGCACTACATTCCTCAGTCAACATCACTGTTTCGTAGTCCTCTATCCTCCTCTTTTTGCTAAGCACATCCTTCATGAACTTTACGTAGCTCGGCATCTGCTCTAATGCTTCAGCAAACGGGATATTGAGTTGCAATTGTTTGAGAATCTCCACGAATCTAGAGAATTGCTTGTCAAGAGTACATGTTTTTAACTTCTGGGGATATGGTACCTTCATCTGGGGTGCGGTTGCTACAGCTCCTGCCGATTTTTCGGCTTCTGGCGCGCGGCGTTTCCTTGCGCGCAAGGCCAACTCCCGCCTCTCGAGAATCTTGGTATGCGCCGCTTTCATCGGCGCGGCGCTGCTGCTGCTGCGAACTTTCTATCTCCCCTGATTCGGCATCCTTCAGGTCAATTGCCTGACATTGTGTTTCCATATTGCCTACCCCAGGTGCAGATTGCTCTTCTTGCGTTTCGCTGTTCAATATGATCGCGAGTTCTCCTATTTGCGTTTCCAACTTCTTCATGGCCATTCTCATTTCGTCCATGAACTGATTTTGATACCTAGTGAAACTGAGTATGGCTTCTCGTAATTCCTCCCTCTCTTCCTCTATTGTTGGAGCTCTATCATATTGACAGTAGAAATCTATGTCTAAAGGATTCCTGAGATGAATCAAAACCAACAACGAATCACGGCACACTTGTTTTTACAAAAGAAAATAAAATAAAATAAATAATTTAATGAGACAAAACTAAAAACCAAATTAGAAATTAAAAATAGATAACTTGATATTGAACTATGCCTAATCCCCGGCAACGGCGCCAAAAACTTGATGCGCGAAAAGATGCACACACTTTAACGCAAGTGCACGTTGTCGACTCAAGTAATATAGTCTTGGTAAGACCGAATATCGTCCACAAGGATTAGTGTTCAAGTACCAATTATCTATCTTTTGGTATCTATTTGGTAACCGATATTGATTTTTGTTGTTTATGACTAACAATTATAAAGGCTAATTAACTATAGGTTTACTTCAGTTGTGATGAGAATAGGGCTTCCACGTCTCCTCAACTATCCGCTTATGTTACTTATTAATGCAATGAATTATGGTTCTTCTTCTCTCGGAGCTAGCAGGTTTACGAAATCGTTTTATACTCCCGTTAAGGCTATATAAACACTAAACCCCAGTATTGCTCCTTTACACCTTTCGGTGATAAGGATGACTACATAGGAGGATTAAGACCAAAAACCTAGTTAACCGTCACGCCACGCGTAAAATTAGGGTTGTTAAGCCTCTCATTAACGCTACATAAGTAATTGTGGTATTTTCATCCCCAATCCAAAATATGTCTACCCAACTTACAAGATATTCACAACCTCCTCCTTTCAAGTTTGATTAGAAATCATATAAGTAATGATAATTAGTGATCAATTAATTACCAAGCATTCAAAGTAATTATTGGATAAATCTCAACAAGAAGAAGAATAACCATAACACATCAATTCATAACATAAGTTTCTAGTGATTTAACATGGAAAGTCTTATAAAGGAATTAGTTCCTAGCCATTGACATGTGAGAACTAATTCAAGGTTCATCATAAAAGCGAAATAAAGGAAAGAAAAGAAAGAAAATTACTAAGTTATGGTCTCCAATCTTCAATCCAAGAATCCTTGTGTTGTGCGAAAGTGAACCCTTAAAAGCGCCTGGGTTCTCCTTTTATAGGCTCAAACCGCCTCAACCTTTTCCCTTCGGGCTGGCCTAATTCATCATTAAACTGATTTTCCGCGTCGGCGTCGCGTTTCTATCGGCGCGCGGCGCCGGAAGTTCGCGATCGCCGGATGATTTGGCGCGCGACCACTCTCTGGCATGCGGAGGCGCGGCGGCTGCAACCGTGGCTTTACGGATATTAGGCGTCGCGGCCCTGAACCTATCTGCGATGGCGCGCGTACTGGTCGTCTTACGCCGTTCGCCACTTTCTCTGCTTTTAAGCTCTGGAACCTCCACTTTTGCCCTCTTTTAGCTCCTTTTCCGCCATTTGGCCATTTTAACCACTTTGACTCAAAAGAAAGAAAATATATCCTAATACGACACTTATTTGTACAAAAAAGGACAAAAGACTAACTAAAAATGAATCAAAAAATGTATATAAAATATGCCGATCAGTTCTACCCCTATCCTACTAGCAACAAGAGGGGATATATAGGATAAGGTGGAACCTGGATCAATCAAAGCATACACATCATAGAAAAAGACCGATAATGTACCTGTGACAACATCTGGTGACGCCTCATGGTCGCGTCTACTGGCCATGGCATAAATGCGGTTCGAAGGCGCGGAATCGAACCTCGCGGCGCTGCCACGGCGGTGATGTCGAGTACCTCGCCCGATGGGCATCGCTGCGATCGGCGATGAGCCGGCAATAGAGCGTAGGTGAGCCATAGCACTGTGCCATCTCTATCTGGACACTCGCCGTCAAATGGCACGGGCCGCGAAAAACAAGTACCGTATCGATGCGACACTTCGGATGACGCTGCCCGCCACCGTGGACGAGGAGAGATGGTCTCCACTGCCCAGAACCCCTGTGCGTCTGTGACCCTGTTGCTCGGGAGCCACGACCCGACGAATGCCGAGCGATCAAATCGTCTACCGATGATCCGTGAAGGTGTACTCTGTCTTTTGGAAGGAATACCGATAGAATGCCCGCCCGGACGTCACTGAAAACCTCGCGTCCCGGCCTCTTGGTGATCTCTATCGACCGCTTTTCCGCCGTCTCCGCCGATGTCGCTCATCGATCCTCGCGAATGCTGCGTCGGGCGATGTCCATGGTCGGTGAAGTGCGGTAAAGCACCCATCAATAAGATAATGGTCCACCCATCACCAGTGGGTGCGTCTGAGCCGCGAGTCGAACTCAAGCTATACTCTCGACCGTCCTCTCATTCTCGCCGCAATCAGAAACTCGCCGACTCTTGCCCGTCTCATCTCGGAGGCATAAAGTGGCGAGAATGCTTCAAAACTCATCCCATACTGCGGGAGAGCACTCGCCCTAGACAACTCCCAGGACTCAAACTGTTGATCGCTACGTCGCGCACCAGTATGACGCCAATATAACCGACTCGATCAAGCCGGATCACCTCGATGTCCTCTGCGTCTGGCGGATGAACTCATGTGGATCATCCTCAGGCCTGGAACCGTAAAACTCCGTGATCGCAACTCAGAAATCTCTAACCTCAAACTGCGCCTGGGTTAATCGCCGGCTCGCCTATGAACTCGTCCGCCACTATCGCGCAATAATCGGATCTCTCTCAAATCTCCATCTTGTGCCCGATGAGGCGAAGGCTCAGTCTTGGGGTCTCGGATACGGGTGATGTTGCCTCCTGAGAAGGAGCCTCTAGATCTGGTGACGAGGCAGAACCCGTCGTCGGTGGCACACTCTCAGGAGTAGACCACGTCTGAGACACTGGTAGCTCTCCGTGCAGACTAGTGTCCCTACTATAGATTTACCCTTCCGGCCACGGCGCTTCCTCGGAGGCATAGGCGTAAACATAGTAAACTATCGGAAGCGGATCATCCTAATAACACGACTACATAGGACGATCTAAGAGATGGAAGAATAAACAATCCTAAATGTCCTGACCTCGCGTGTATAAGTATGGTGCACAACATACCCATACACAAGACTACTAAACACTCGTCAGACATTCCAAGGACTAATCGCTCGATACCACTTTTGTCACGACCCAGGCGAAGCGGGCGCGATTAACGTCCTAATTGGACGTCATTACTGACTTGTCACTCTTAATCCATTTAATACAGATGTCTACATAAATTTCGGCAGCACAACGCTGCTTTTACAACATATCCCTAAAAACGGGCGAGTCGACAAGGCTGCCAAAACAACAACAAAACAACAGTCATAATAGGCTAGCCGACTAGGCTGCCACCAACCACATCACGCGCACAAAGACATAAATCAAAACACGCAAGCCGACAAGGCTGCTACTAGATAACGACATCAAACCGAAAACAAAGTACAAATATCCAACCCACAACTGTCTACAGACCTCTAAGAGAGTAATACTGACATATGACGGGACAGGACCCCGTCTTGCCCAAAATATGCATAAGTCAAAAAAAATAAAGGTCTGTACCAAAAATAGCTGGCTCCGGAACAAATGAGCTCTCCAGCTGGCCATGCAGAAATCCTGGCGGAGTCACGCTATCTGAACTCCCGAACTGCGGGCATGAATGCGACCAGGAAGAAGTCGATCTGAGATAATGTCGAGTATGTAAAACATAAAATCTTGTAAATCAATAACAATCGTACCAAGTAAAGCAGAGTCATCAAATCATAATGGCGAGAACCGTATGCGAAAAGCATATCATGTATCTTGAATCATAAAACATCGTGCTCGTATGCGTATATAAAGCAGATAACATGTCTCGGCCTACATGGAGGGACTCGATGGAATCTGTATCTGCGGCGTAACATGTCTCGGCCTACAGGAGGGACTCGATGTAATCTGTATATATATATCGTGTCTCGGCCTACAGTGAGGACTCGATGAATGATGCGTGGTTGTGCACGAACATGATCGGCGGGACTCAGTGGAATGAAATAGTAACACTTAGCACGAGTAGATATCATGAGCAACTGTATGCAGCTAAAATCATTATGTGACTCTCAATAACATTACTACCATAAACTCTGTTACTGAATCATTAGTAAATAATCATTTTAAAACTGGACTGGTAGGAGTTAAGTACGTCCGCCGTACTTTACTAAAAGTCATGCTAAAAGAAAGAAGGAAAGGTCTTACATACCTCTTAGGCGAACTAATCAGCTTGGTATTAAGGTATTCCTCGTCTAGTACTTCAACCTATGATAAGGAACAACATGCTCGTCAATTCTATGGTTCCTAATGTAAGTTATATGCTTAAAGGCTCCCTTATTTCTACAAAAATTTGGGCAGCATTTCCTTTGTTTATGTGCGTATCCACAATTTTCCAATAATCCAAATCAACCAACAATTCAACTTCAGCTACAATCCAATCAACCAACAATCCAATTCAAACCAACAATTCAATTCAAACCAACAATTTTCCCTTTATTCCAGAATATATAAAATTAACATCTTTCTTACACTTAATCCTTTCGAGGCATGTATAGGTATCTTATTGCAATACTTATGCATGTTTGTAGCTTATTTACATACTAGTTCAGCCCGTAATACATTACCAAACATGTTCAATAATTTCTATCAATTTCCTGGCCGTATCGACATGTTATCAATTCCAAACTTTTTCTTTTAAATTCTGAAACATTTCAATTCATCTTGCAATTCTTTCATACAAATAATTATCTCTTAATCGCCAAGGCTACATTTCAATTCTCAACATGCAAATGGTAAGCAACATACAATTTAACCATTGAAGCCAATATAACTATTTTAGTTCGAACTTTGCCAACCAATTCTAACAACAACTATAAGCGATTCTTATTCACGTTCCATCATAATTTAGGCTTGTTTTATTAACCCAAAACCATCTCCTAAATTCTGAAAATAAGCATTTCATTTATATCACAAAAAAAGTTTTACCTTAAGAGAATGCTCGAAAAATTTGCTCACTTTTCGATTTTCAAGCCCAATTTTCTTTCAATTTCTTGTCGATACTTCACTTCTTCATCTCGATCCAACATGCAACCATTCTACCATGTTAATCCTCATTCTTACACCTTTTCCTTCAAGAAAACTTGTCCAAAACCAAGAACCCATCGCCTAAAATTGGCGAAATCGAGAACCCACCTGTTTTGGGGTGATAATTTCGCCTCAAAATGGTGGGATAATTTACCCCAAGAAGATGGAATAACAAGCTAAATTTTCTTTGCAAATGGTGGGAATTTTCGATCAAGAAGGGGGGAGAAAAGAGAGCTTAAAAATTCTGATTTTTGTTTGTGGAAGAAATGAAGGTTTTAGAGGAGTTTTTATCAATTTTCAGATTTTTAAATAATGCACTAAGACCCCCTTAAAAGCCACACTTTGCCCCCTCTAAGTATTTATTTAACTAAATCAACCCCCACTTCTTTTAATCTAATTTTTCCATTGCCTTAATTTCTCATCATCGTACCTTTAATTACCTT
Source organism: Przewalskia tangutica (assembly GCA_029844215.1). Taxonomy (NCBI): domain Eukaryota; kingdom Viridiplantae; phylum Streptophyta; class Magnoliopsida; order Solanales; family Solanaceae; genus Przewalskia; species Przewalskia tangutica. The sequence continues at coordinate 43,673,157 of CM056724.1, read as the reverse complement.
ACTAACTCATAACGGAAAAATACATATTTATTTATACCACCATTTCTAAAGAGATTTAAATCACGTTACATTCGTCATTGCCAAAAATTAAATCGTAGTAGTACGTAAAATATATGTAATTTCGAGAATTGAAAATCCCAATCCTTAATGACGTTCTAAATCTATGTCTTAACATACGAGGTGTACCAATAATATCCTTCCAATATCCAAACCTTAGTTCCCTGAGTACGTTCTCATATTAATGTCTTGGAAATACGGGGTGTAACAATAACGAACGAGTCAGGATTACCTTTCATGTAGACACATTTGTCACACTCATGAATGGAAAAACCCTTCGATAGTATAGTACTATTATTATTTCTGTGCCATTGCTCCGGGCCTGTTTCAGCCCATACAGATATTTGACAAGTCGATAGAATTTCTTCTCTTCCCTGGAACCACATACCCCTCGGGTTATTCCATATTACTTCCTTCTTCCACTTTCAGACTGTTTGGTTTTCCAACTGTTGACTTTTTAGCTTAAGAGTCGATGTTTCTGTAGTCGGATTCATTGTTTCTATTTTATCTGAAACTTCCAGGACCAAAATGTAAACATTTCAGGACCATAATGGAAGTTGAGGAAGAAGCCCAACAGTTCACCAAACCAACTCTCCGGTTAGGAAGGTTGTCTCAACATCCATGTCATGCAAGACTGCAGTGACCCTAGATGTTAAGCTATTTACATAGGAGCACATGTCCAAGTAGCTGAGGCCTTATACTCGTCAGTAGATCCATCTATTTTGTACTCAATTTGAGTATCCACTTTTACAACCAAAGAAGTTCTTTTCCCGGAGGAAGATCAACCATCACCCAAGTGTGGTTCTATCTGATGAAGTCTATTTCTTTCTTTTAGCTTCTTTCCAAAGCAGCGCTTTTTGATATGACAATTCTTTGTTAATTGTCCATGGTTCATACTTAACCATATAAGCTAGAAGGCCTGGAACAAGTTTTTGTCTTCTCTTTTTGCTCTGTCTCGGTTCAACATCTAGAATCCCTGAGTTCTGTAGATATGGAGCATTAAGCTACGGATAGTCAGCAACTTTCGATTCCTATAGATCTGGAACGTCTAGTTCCGTACAATCAAGCACTCGTGGATTTTTGTTAACCTTGAGCAACTACTTTTTCCTTCTTAAGGAAAGTTATCTTCAAAGAATTCTGCATTCTTTGGCACCAAAATGCGATACACACTACTGTTCTTTACAGATTCAGTGGATATGTAATCTATAGTCTTAGGTCCGACTTGACCTATTTTGGCTTTGGTATCTCAACACTTGCCACACTACCCCATATCACAACATTTGTATATGAGATTATTTCCATGTTTCACATGGAGAGTTATTCTTATCCTTATGCGGTGTTCTTGTTAAGACTCACATTAGCGATAAGACTCGCCTTGCCTACATACCTTGGGCGTATGGCTTTGCACTTGGCAAACACCATTGGTCTGAGGTGAGTAAGGATCAGTCGTTGGGTAAACGATGCTCCACATTCTCCCCCTCTATCTCTACGAATTTCTCAATCCGTAGTTTTCAACTTTTGCTTTCGAAGCATCGCGACCCTGCTTATCAACTCACTTATCAACTCAAGTTGAGAGTTCAACTGTTCAAGTCTGTGGTCTTGCTTGCATCAGGAGAAGTACAAATTCGAGAAAATAAAAGAAAAGTATGTAGTAATTGATTGGATATCGGCTCAATTCCTAAGGCAGCGACCCATAAAAACGAAGGATTATTTTATAATAGGCTAGCCCAATATCCAAAAAACCTTGCAATTCTTAGACCAAAATATTAATAAATGACATTTTCATTCAATTTCACATACTTTAAAGATTTTTTTTACACTTCTCGTAAAAATATATAATTTTTGAGATTCAAATTATATGTCAACTTGAAAGTAAACTAGTTTCTAATCAAATGTCATGTCCAAACATCAAAAAGAAAAAAGAGAAAACGACATTAGTCTTGGGAGACGTAATTCCATTAATGCCCCAGGCCCTGAACTAAGGGTCCGTTTGATTGAGCCTTTTCAAAGGGCAAAATTGTTTTTGGAAAGCCAAAATCACTTTTGGCCTTTTATTGTTTGGTTGACAAATTTAAAAGTGCTTTTGGGTTTTAAAAACACTTTTGGAAGAAGCACAAAATTTGAGCTTATTGAGTAGATGTAATTTTAGCTTATAACTTTTTTGTCTTTTATACAAAAACACTTTTTTTATTGACAACAAAAAATCTAACTACTTTTTGATAAAAAACTCTATTTGAAAAGGTCTGCTCCTAAAAACTCTAATTCTAAAAGTTTTTTTTAATAAGTTGTACCAAACGGGCCTAAACCCTCTTTATACGTCTCTCTTCGTAAATATAAACTTAGATCTTGAGTGATTTAGGGTTTATTCATACATCAGAAAACCCTCTTTATACGTCTCTCTTCGTAAATATAAACTTAGATCTTGAGTGATTTAGGGTTTATTCATACATCAGAAAGCGCAGCCGAAGATGGGTCACTCCAACATCTGGAACGCTCACCCAAAAAACTACGGCCCTGGTTCTCGGACCTGGTATCTTTCTTTCAACTAGTTTTGCTATCTCTTTTCTATATGCTTTCTTGATTTCATTTTGCTTTTTTCTTGAACTATACTTTAAGATTCACTTATTTTGTTTTCCTCTTATGGATACTCTGACCCTTTTTGATTTAAATGGTTTCAAAACGTAAACTTTACAATAAAACTAAAGTAATGTTGTTTTTGGTATTATAAAGAAGGTGAAAGAGATTTTGATGGTTACCATTGTATATGATTTCTTGCGCAAAATTTGGATTTCCATTTACGTATGTAGTAGAATATTTTCGTCGACTTATTTTCTAGTGTTTGGTAAGTAAGCAAAATAATATTATCCCAAGAGTATTTATATGTAATCTAGATAAACACTATGAGGGTGGGATGAGGTTGGAGGTGGGTGTTCAAGGGTTGTGGGGGTTAGGTGGGTGGGGACGAGACAATAACTTGAAATGTTACTTTTGGAACATGTGAAAAGTTTTCCAAAACTTTTTGATCAACCAAACATGAGAAATTGAAAAACATTTTTCCAGAAAATGTTATCCTTCCACAAAGGATGTGGTCAATGAAATGGATTGAGCTCAAGTTTAATACCTAGTAGAGGCAAATACTAGGTAATTTCTTCCCATTTGTTCTAGTGTTGGTGGACAAAGTTACCTGGTACCTATTGCTGTTGCTGGTGGGGGTGACAATTAATCTGTGGAATTAGTCGAGGTGTGCGAAAGTTGGCCCGGACACCACTCTTATCAAAAAAGTGTTATCCTCCATACCAAACACACCCTAAGAGCCTGAATTTTTTCCAGATTGTTATGCGCCATGTTGTCAATATGAGCTATCACAATGAACTCATTTAAAATTATTGAGGTCTTTAGATTGTTCAGATAAGTTTGGTACTTGTGTATTGGTGTTATACTGATATGATGGTATGCCTTCTCCTTTTCTTTTTCTTTTAGAGTTGGTAACTTATGGAGTGAATGGGTTTTTAATGGAACATACAGTGGAGTTAAATTCTTCCTAGTGGGTTGAGTTTACTTCTCCTAAAATTTGTAAAGCTGCATAACTTGTTCCTGTATATATTCTTTTTTTCCTCCTGTAAAATATTGTCCTGTGATCCGGACATTTGTAGGCGAGTGGTCAAGAGTTTGAGATTCTAATATCTTATGTTAAATGTTATATTTCTAGTGCCTTGTTGTAATGAATCAGATGTGTGCTTTTTGCGAGTTTCGGCTTTTGCCTTTTTTTCCTTTCATTTGATGCAAATTAGAAATATCCATGTGGATATCGGTTTATTCCTTTTAATACTTTCCTATTTGGGACTCTGATTTGCTTTGTCAAGATGAGCTTGTATTGTATATTTTGGAGGTGAATTTTCACTAGAAATGAATCAGATTTGTTGTTTGCGAGTTTTTGTTTTCACGACATTTTTCTTTTGAGTGTTACTCTGACCATCAATCAGCAGTGCTGATATTTATTCATTCCTTTTAGCTTCCCCAAGTTAGATTTTACCTATGTATATTTATTCGTTCCATTTTGCTTCTCTAGTTGGATTTTCTTTCATGTTAAGAGTGTTGTTGAAATTTATTTGAATGTATATCTAATTTTGTTATGTGGAATTCTTGTTGTTTTATGCAGTCGTGTGTGTGGCAATCCACATGCAATTATTAGGAAGTATGGACTCATGTGCTGCAGGCAGTGCTTCCGCAGCAATGCAAAGGAAATTGGCTTCATTAAGGTAAAATGAGTTGCTTTGATTTTTTTCTCTCTCGCATATTATACTAACCTTTTAGTCCCAGACCCTTATGTTTGCAACTAAATAGCAATAGGAACATGGAAATACTGATACCTGCTTTGGAAATTACATCTAAGATTTTGTCCAGCTTATGGTTGTAGCCATTTCATTAATTATACGGACCTGAAGTCTCAGTACAAAGAACACCCTCAAAGATTGTCTTCGTAGCATTTCTGATTTACCGAAAATCATTTGATTGGTCAGCAATTTATCAATACTTGATTATGAATGATTCACTGACTATTTAGTTCTTTTTGATTTTTAGACTATCTTTCATTTGTTTCTGTCAAGTTATTCACCTTTTAGGCAAGTGATTTATCTCTTTTAATTTGTATTGCAGTACCGCTGATGGGGACCAGTTTCCATAGAGGATCTCTCCATGTGGTGCAATGGGATTATGTTAGCGTATTTATATTTGATTGCTAGACTTATATATCAGTGTGTTTAGCATTGTTTCAGTGTTCTATTTTCCTAAGCTCAGCTCTGCTTCCTCAAGTAAGTTTGGTATTTTTGTTAGTGAGATTGATAATCAAGAGTCATCACTATGAATTGAAGTTCCAAAATGAGTACCTTATAATTTCGTTCGATGTCAATGTAGTAGTTAGAGATATATCGTCGAGAGAATCATTTGCTTCCCCGTGTTTGTTCTGAAATAAAGGCAAGTTTAAAAATATAATTTCTTCATGAATCTAGCGATCTTTGTAGGATTTCAATTGATAGAATTTTTGTGCCATTAAGCGATTTTCGAGTACCAAGTATTTGTCTAACAAAGGTGGCTATTTAATTTCTTGAATATTTGGATTTGTGTGGCCTAGTAAAATTGGATGGATGGTTAGTAAAGCTCTGTTTTGCACTGAATTTTTATTATCAATTCAACGTTTCTTCAAAACACATCATTTGCAAACACGGGAAACTCCGCCACGACCTCTACCACGGCCTGCTGGCATATGAATACACTGCCCTGTGGGGGCGCATAGCTATAGAAGAAGATAGAACTAGCAACCAATCCAGTAGATCGAGCCATACCACCTGTACCACTTCCATAAAGACACTCTCTCATCATATGGCCTTGACGGCCGCAAGAAAAACAAACACCTGTAGCAAGACGACATTCCCAAAAATGGGACCTACCACACCGAGAACACCGAGGCAAAGGTGGCCTCGACTGACTAGAACCCCTGTTCATCTGTGAACGTGAAGTCCTGGAGCTCTGACCAGCTCTTGAATATCCCGTGCGGTCAAATCTCCTACCCGTGGACTGTGGGGTGCACTCTGTGCTGGCTGGGAGAAATATCTAACATGTTGCTGAGGCTGCCCGCCTCGAAACTCACCAGAATATCTAGCCAACCTAGCTCTCTTATGCTAGCCTCTGTCGTGATCCCTATCTGGCTGACGTCTTCTATGTCGGTCCTCTACCCCCTGTGCATATGCCTGCACCCGGGCAATATCGATACCTGACATCAATCAAATAGCGATCCAGTCCCATCACATATCGATGCACTCTATCCGCCATATCCACTACAATAGTAGGCGCATATCTAGCCAACGAATCAAACTCCAGACTATACTCGCGAATGCTCCTGCCACTCTGCCTCAAATGTAAGAATCTATCGACTCTAGCTCTCCTCATCTCTGGAGGCAGGAAGTGGCCAAGGAAAGCCTCTGTAAACTCATCCCATACTGCTGGAGGAGCACCCTCACCCTTAAATAACTCCCAAGACTCATACCAATTAGTAGCTACATCCCGCAATCGATATGAAGCCAACTCAACAGACTCAATCTCCGAAGCCTTGATTATCCTCAACGTAAGGAAAAAGAATAGAATCTCACTCATTTTCAGGTAAGATTTACTTAGCTCGCTTCCTCGCCATGAGCGCAGCGATCACGAGCGAAGACATGGAAGTGAAAGCCTCGGGATTATTGAACGTAAATCGCGCACGAGCCTACGCAAACAGTGTTAAAAGCGGTAGATAGCCCGTTCCTATATCGCATCCGCAAATCAAAACCTGCCGAATAAGCAAGTGATTGGTCTTTTTAGTCTTTATTAGCTTGATCGCAATTGGGACACAAACGAAGGAGCTTTTAGAATGACTTGATTGGCACACACAACATTACCCCAACTCTTCCTTAGCCTCTTGTTGCCTTGCACGACGCTTGAGCTCTTCGCCGTGCCTTATACGCTCTAACGAGAACTCTAAGATGAGGAGTTAGAAGTCGATTTGGTGGACTTTCCACTGTGATTCTTCCGACTCTCGGCAGGTTCTAACTTCAAACTTCATAGGAGTTCGACCACTTGACTTTTAGTGCAGCGATTCGAGTGGGAAAGCGGCTTCAAAGAGGTGGGTAAATAAAATAGGGCCGAAAGGGAGGTCTTATTTTCGCATTTGGGAAGCTTTACTCATACGAATGAAGAATAGGTCGATCCGTGGACAAATCAATAGGAAAGCGAGAAAAAGCGTACCAAAAAAATTGGTGTTTTCTTATATTGTTTAAAAAAAGAAATAGAAGAACCTAATGGATCGAACTTGAACTCGGGTGTTGGATCGCCCGTGGTCACTCGGCGAGAGGGCCACGAGAAGCGTGGCGAATCGATGGCGATCCTTTAGTAGGTGATGAGGCTCCCTTGGCAAGACTTTCTTTCTGCCTTGATGCGTGGGAGAGGTAGCCGAATTAGGATATCACTACGCAATTCAAGATTTCGTTTGTGTTCATGTTGGCGATTTATGATGTGAATTCGTGGTCGTCCCTCTTCTGCAGGTTCCATGCGAATAAGTAAGGCCCGGTGACACCAACCACGCCCTTCTCTTTCTCCGATCATAAAGCCCACGATCCCTTTATTTGTCTTTCATCCTCTAAATAAGTAAGACCCCACTCTTTCGAATTCAAAAAAGAGGCGAAGCGCCGTTTGAAGTGGCGAAGGCCTATCTTCTGTGAGTTTCTTAGTGAGGCGGAATCGATACAGTAGTGCCTTACTTGGTAGCGGGAAGCACCGCATTCTTCTTATTATACGAATACAAGCTGCTTGCTTAAAAACTATTGTCACAATTGAATCATAATTAGCTGTATCAATGAAAATCTCGTATGGTAGTCAGAGACAACATAATAGCTGTGACGTGCGAGAAAAATCCCATTTCTTTGTTGGAAAAAATCCAACAACCTTCCGTATTTCGATCCCAAAAGTCTCCTTAACAGTCGAGTGACTTTCAGCTCCTTTCCCTGCTACATAAAGAAAAGTGGCTCCGCGCCTCTCACATTCATTCGAGTTGCTTTCAGCTCATTTCCCTGCGGTCAAGTGGCTTCGCTCCTTTCCCTGCGGTCAAGTTGCTTCGCTAGGGAATCGATTAAAGCCAGATTACCGCCTATGGTACACTAAGAATTGTTTACTCAATGAGAAAGGGTGTTAACTAAATAGAAAAATCCCGATTTCGATCATCTTTGACGCCTCCTCCGTGCCGAGGTTCAGTCGCACCATATCAGCTTACCCTCGAACGGAGGGATTCACTCTGAGACTAGCTACACCTTTTAAGCGGTATTCGATTAACTACTAGTTGAGGGATTTCTGTTATACCCCGTAGTTCTGGCCATGCGTATGAGAACGTACGAAAGGGATTAGGACGTAAATTTTGGAAGGATAGGTTGACAGATTGTTTTGGACGGGTTTTTGGTCAACTTTGAGGCGGGTTATGACCCGTTACATTGAGAGTTCCTAGGTGTTTCAGGGGCCAAGTACGTAGTTCGTTGAGTCTAGTTCCCAACGCAACCAACCGTTCGTCGACAGGACATCGGAGTAGAAAGTTATGGGGGTTACAAGTTCGGTCTTGTGATCAGGCGAGAAAAATAATTGGTCGAGAGCCACGCGCGGCCGGGAAGCGGCGCGGCGAGCGGGTTCTGCGAGGTTGAGTGGAAAAATCTGAATTTTGTTTTAAAAAAGGCCATGGGAGGGTGACAAGTGCCCCACGTCGATTTTGCATGTTCTCTTATTGACCAAGTCTTGAAGACTTGGTCATTCTTCAACTCTTCTCTCTCTAAAAATTAGAAGCTCTTCCTTCTCTCTAGAAAATCAAGAGGAAATCAAGGCTTGAGAAAAATCTGAAAAGTGTGGCAAGAAGAAAACTTGTTGGCAAGCTTGTAGGAGTTATTGTGGTGGTGTTTGTGGAAATGAGGCTAGTGAATTTGTTGGATTAATTTGGCTAAAGCTCTAAGGTAACAATTCTTTCCCTTTTTGCTAGTTTTTGGTGTTGCATGTGAAGAAGAAAGAATTTGTAGTGGTAAATATTGCTCTTAGATGCATTGCATGCAAGAAATATGGTTTGGATATGAAAGGATTGGATAAGAAGGTTATGTAAGCATGTTGTAGCCAAACTACTACCTTAAACTTGTTAAGTTAATTGTTATGCATTGTGGGGCAGAATTTTACACATCCAAGATTAGGTGTGTAATCCCCTTTGAAATGTTTGGATTGTTGGGCCTTAAAAGTGGCGTTTGGATGTTGAATTCGGCCTTGAAAAAGGTGGCAAAGTATGTAGAAACAAAGAAATCTCGCAGATTTTCCATAGAATTTAGTGACTTTGCATTTGGAATATTCTACGTTGAAACTAGAGGTTAATAAACGTATTGTGGTCATTATAGGTTGACGTACTACGTGCGGTATATATATATTGGACTTAGCAAGTGGATTGGCCCGAAGAGGTATGTGGAACTTTCCTATCTCTTGAGCATGAATAGTTTTACCTATATAGTACGATAGACGTACAAGGTTTTGATATCCCTTACTTGTTTTAAAGGATGGCCAAGTTTGGTGAGTAAGGGGGATTAACTCATTTCTTTAAAAGTATTAAGGATGTCTTGAGTTTTCAAAGTTAAGAGACTTGATGTGTTTAAGTATATGATTCTTGTTTCTTTTTAAAAGCGTAAGTCCCTTGGGTTTAGGAAAATGTATTTGACTAAGGTACAACGTTAATATAATGACTTTATGAGAAGTTGGTTATATTAGCTTTATGGAAGGTTAACAAAGGAAGATTTACTCTAAGTTAAATGAGTACGGATAAATGATTTGAAGTTGTGAAAGACAAATTGATTTTTAAGGCATTAATTGCCTAAGATTTTAAAAGAGTAGAAGTACATAGTACTTTGGGTTAAATTCCCGGATTTCATAAAGACATGTTAGTGCCTTAAGTAAACTAAAATGAGAATGTGTATGAACAAGATTAATAAGAAGTTAAGAGGTTTCTTAACTTGCTTGTATTATGTATGATAGCCGGTTTGTGCTAATGATATATTATTATTTATTACGGGGTCATTCCCCGGGTTGTGGCATTTGCATATTCCGTGGATTTGCTACCACGATGCGCGAGGAATACCTCGTGCGAGTCCGTAGGGCTCGTGACGTGAAATAGTCCCGTGCGGTGAGTACAACCTATGCGAGGAATACCTCATGCGGGTCCACATGACCACGTGCGGGTGAAATAGTCCCAGAAGTAGGAGTGCTTAATGATACTGCGGGGCGGATGACCTTGCTTTGATCATGAGCTTCCTATTTTCATGCAGTATAGTATATGCTTGATATTCTCATTATTAGTAAGACACAGTGTTCTGTAAAATTGATTATCATACATGTCTCGGTTATTTTGGACTTATGAGGTACTTTCGGTATTTTCGCCGCCAGATACTTAGTACATATATTGTGTCGACCCCCTTCGCCGAAGTGCGTTAAATGCCGCGTGTAAAGTAGCGGTGGTGGATCCTCATTCTTAGGATCACCGGTGCAGTGTCGAAGCTCCGTTCCTCGGAGGCTTGTTTTGTTGGTACGGTTTTCACGATGCTATAGGTATTATGTACATTCGGGGTATGGCGAGGCCCGTCATACGTTATTGTTTCCTGAGTGCGTAGTCACGTTTGTGGTTTGTTGTAAGAACAAAATTGTCATTTACTTTTGAATAAGTTTAATCTATGAAAGACGCACTTGTCGGCTAGCGGTGATAGTTGCTATATACGAGTTTATGTGTTTTGTATGTTCATTGCTATTCTACGATGTATACTGACGGTGCCGGTAGGCACGATCGCGGCCCGGTCGGTCATGACAATTTCTTACATCAAGCCAAACACACTTTCAACACTCGTATTCATAACCCTAGAAGAAGTGTGGGCTACAGCTACTACAGGTACAGAAAGCACATCAGCAACCCTTAAAGGGGTGGGCCTAAGACTCCATTCTGTATTGGCTTCTTTGAAGAAAGTCAAGCAGGAATAGATGGAGGGTAGGAAAGAGCTTGAACGACCGATTTCACAAGAGGTCGAATTCATTGTCCTCTCCCGGTGCCGAGAGAACTCGGGATGTTAGCGATTAGTCAGTCCGGGTCCAGCTAGTCTTGCACTTCACTTTAAGACCGATCCTTCAATTCAAACAAAGGCTTAGTAAGCACTTGCTTGTTAGTAGAGAGAGGTTCGATCTAATTGAAATATTCTATGACGGGATCCCCGTCTCGTATGGCGATTGCTTGACCTCGGTTTTTACGCCATAAGCGAGGTGAGTTCTCTCAAAGTAAATCAATAACGAGAGGTGACATCTTTGATTTCCGATATGTATGCTTACTCCTTTTCCTAGTTGCTAGGACGTAAACCTTAGAGGATCACTCTGTTGTTACCACCAAAAGTCAAAAATAGACTTCGGTGAAAGCCTCTTAGTCAGTCGAACTCTCGGGAATCTCCTAAAAACTTAGTGAGAAATGTCAATTGCGAGCTCTAGCAGAATGGAAGTAAAGAAGGGAAACTAAAGGGGGTGGGGCTCGTCCGTGACACAGAAGGAGGAAAGCCGCCAATGCCACCTTATACGCGATGTGGCGAAAAAGACTGATTCAACGAGATATGCCTTGCCTGCATTAAGATTTAAAACTTGTCGTCTACTTTCAGGAAATGTTTGGAATAGAGAACTTACAATAAGGAAAAAATGAAATGCATAGGGGACCATCCTTTTGTTGCGGCATGCTCGCCATTTCTGATTCGCGGGGGCCTCGGGCCTACTTATTGATGATGACAAAGGCTTGCGAAACTAAGTAGAGCCTTTTCCTTTTTCTTTGATAACCCATTCTCATTATCTTTAATAAGTAAAGTAGGCAAACCTATAGGTCCTTAGTAGCGTTGACAAAGAAGAAGGAGCCGATTAAAAGAAAGCGAATCTTTCCATTTTTCAACTAAAATGAACTCCTAAGTTCTAAATAACTAGAATAGTGGAATATGTAGTCCGGATTACGGTAGCAGTTCCCCCAGTAACGGTTACAACAGGTCTCTTAGAGCCAGTTCTAGTAATAATGTTACACCCCGTAGTTCCAGGGTATGTATGTGAGGACATACGTACGAGAATACGACAGTAATATTGGAAAGGAAGAAAGATGTGATTTTTCGACGGAAAAGTTTCCGGTTTTTGTGAAGAAAAAAGGTTCGTTAATGGGAATTGGATTCCCAGATTTGTTATTTGGACTTCCTGGATTATATTAGAATTATGGAATTTTATTTCCGGAATTGGTCACGTGGGGCCCACGGGGGAAATTTACGGTTTTGTGGGGCCCACTTTGTTTTAGAAATTTTTGGCATTTCGGATATTTTCGGAAGATGAGATATTTTGGACGAGTAGGGGGCGACACGTGTCACCCCCATGTGGCCAAGGTGGCCGAAATATGTTGCCAAGTGTCCATGGCCGAATTGGGCCAACATGTGGCAAGCCACTTGTCTTCTTCTTTGTGTAGCCATTTGGAGGGTGGGACCCACACACACATGTCCCAATCTAGACCACACACTTGCCTTGATCTTAGCCCTTGATTTCTCTATAAATACCCCCCCCCCTTTGTAGTGAAGACTTCATCATCCCACACTTAGATTTTCCAAGGCAAAACTCCCTCCCCTTTCCTTGAGAGCTCTCGGCCATGGGCTGAATTGGTGAGCTATAGTAGTCCAAAAAATTCTTAAACTTTTAAGTGTTCTTCCTTAGAGTGTTAGGAAGATTGTGTACCAAGAGTTGGAAAAGATTTCACACCCCTAGCCTAGAAATGTTGCCTTGGCCGAAAGTTGCCCTATTTGAGCCTAAGGTGTTCTTCACTTTTTGGAGTTAGATCGTGATGAGGAGTTGGTTAGGAGCGTATAAGGGTTGCTTGGAGCGGTTTGGAACGTAAGGAATTGGAGCTAAACGTTGCTCAGGATAGAATTTTAAGCATTGGATAGTTTTGGGCTTATCGAGGTAATGATCTATGTCCTTCTATTGTAATTGGAAATTACATGTTGTAGTAGTTATACTTAAGTTTATTATATGAGGAAAGAAGATTGATAGAATTGAACTGTATTTACATTGGATTGTATTTACAGTAGACTTGTAGTATTATTGTGGGGAAGTGTTGTACACATCCGGTTAGGCGTGTAACCCCCTTGGAGTTGTTGGCTTTGTATCAGGTCTTGATAGAGGAGGAGATTTATGTGGTTTCGGGGGGGAGGTGCTGCCGGATTTTCCGTAGAATAAGGAACCTTGTACTTGAAAATGTTCTACGAAGAGATCGAGAGGTTGATAGACGTTTTGTGGCCTTTATAGGTTGAAATACTACGAGTAGCGTATTCTACTGGAAGGGTGGAAAAGGCTAGCAAGGTTACAGTACTTTGGAGCTATTTGCTAATTGTCGATAATCGTCGCGAGGTATGTGAACATCTTCCTATCTTTTCTAGCATGATTGTTGTGAACTATGTAGTACGGTAGACGTACGTGTGCTAAACGAATTTGGTTGGTTTAAAACATAAATTGTTATAACGGCTTTATGGGAAGTTTGTTATAACAACTTTATGTAGGTAAAGAAATGGTTTGTGGTTTTTAAAAGATAAGAGACTTGACTTATAAATGACTTAATGTGAATTATTAAGGACTTGGTTTGTGTTAAAAAAGTTGTGAAACCGCATTTATGAGAAATGGGTAATTGGGTTTTAAAAGGAATAAGTTTTATTGATTTCGGAAATAAGATGTATCGAACAAACCACTGCAGCGTTAATAAAGGAAAATGTATTGACTAATTAATTATTATTAAAATCAGTAGAAACCTCCATCTGCATAGAAGCTAAGATAAAACAAAATTGTATTACATTTCCTAGATCATGGCTGCTCTAATAAGATCATTAATAACAAGTATTGATTTTTATTAAATTCCAAAGTAAGGAACTTGATTTCTAAAAGAAAAGAGACTTGAGGAATTTGAAGTGTTTGATTTAAAAGAAAGACATGGTTTTGTCTTAAGATGGTTTAAAAAGAAGGTTGGAAATTGTTTTGGTTTACTTAAAAAGATAGTTACTCTATTTTGATACTACGGGTATCATGTGACTTTTGTGAAAGAAATGAATCTTTTTAAAGAGTTAAAGTATGTAGTACTTTGGGGTTAAAACCCGGATTTTTGGCATAAAATAAAAGTACCTTGAGTGTGAGTAACTTGCCTATGTTTGCTTGTGATAGCCTTATTGTGCAAGTATTGTATCCTTATGCTACCGCGTCTCTCGATGGAGGGCCGGTCATGTTATCCTTAATCATTTTTGGGCATACTGACTCGATGGATGGTCCACGGGTATGCGGCCATGATGAGGGTTCGTTCCCTGTCGATAGTGTTATTCCATGGACTAGCTCTCCATGAGGTTTCATGATGCGAGGTGGATGCAGAGCTATCGTACTTGCCCCGATCGTTCTTGATGCGGTGGTTACGGTAGTTAGCTTACGACTTGCCGGTCGGTGTTAGGGCGAAGTCTCGTGACGCAGTGGATCGGTGGTTAGCCTACGTACTTGCCGATCGGCGTGATGCGAGTGGATCTGGTAGAGGCTATCATCTTTGCCGATCGGCCGTGTGTGATTTTGATTTTAGATCGAAGTTTCGTGATGCGGTGGATCGGTAGTTAGCTTATGTACTTGCCGGTCGACGTGATGCAGTGGATCGGTAGAGGCTATCGTCTTGCCGTCGGCCCCGTGTCTGATTATATATTATTGTTGGTACGGTAGGTTACGGTAGTTGGCTTTCGTACTTGCCGTCGATTGATGATGCGAGGTGGATCGGTAGCTATGCGCCGTATTTACCCGTCTGGTTCTTATGACACGTATGGGACACGGTGTTCATGTGTACTCCTTGGTGTTGTTATATCATAGGCTGAAGCGGTGAGGAAGGAATTCCACGGGCTTGATTGATATGGTGGGCGTGTGACTCACGGTTATATTTGAGTGATGACTTTGAGGGCGTGAGTCACGACTTGACATATTTACGTATTGTATCGTAGTTTGATTATCATATAAGTCTCTCTGTTTTTATAGACTATTATTATTTCATTTCTGATATTTTGATTTCACATACTTGGTACTGTTATCGACCTCGCCTTGAGGGTTGCGTTCATCTGCAGTAGATGTACCGGTTGTTGATCCTCGCTCATAGGATCACGATTCGGCGTTGGGAAGCTCCGTTTCTCGGAGGCTTATCTTTTAGTATGATTCCACGAGATTGTAGGTTCTTGTACATTCGGGGTATGGCGGGGCCACGTCAGTTATAGTTGTTATTACATTCTTAGAAGTGCATGTAATCTTGTTGTGTGGCGGGGTTTGTAAATGATGTGATTCGATTTTATATATATATTTATGTAGAAAGGTGACCGTTTTGGTTGCTTTGTTTCTTTTCATATTGTTCATATGTTTAAGTTTTTAATTAGTGATTTTCTCGATGTTGTATCACTAGGGTGCGAGGTAAGACACCGATCGCGGGCGAGTCAGTCGTGACAAAAGTGGTATCGAGCGATTAATCCTCGGAAAGTGTCTCTGACCGTGTCTAGTAGAGTCTTGATTATCGGTGTGTTGTGCACCATCTCTATGTCGAGAGGCTACAAGATATTTAGGATTGATTTCCATTCTTCTCACTCACGAGATCGTGCCTTAGAGGTGTGTTATAAGTTGGACTCACTGGCGTATTCTTATGTACGGTTATGCCTACGCAGAACAACCATGCCCCAGATGGGCAAGCGGCGAGAGGAGGCGAGTAGAACACGAGAGGTTACGAGGCCTGAACGATCGTGCACTTGAGATAATACTTGAGACAGCGAGTTTTATGACGCCGTAGCCCAGTGAGTTTAGAGCGGCGATTTCTCACGAGGCCACGATACCGAGCCTCGGTTCCACGACCGGGGCGAGATATGAGTTGAGAGATGGCGATTACTAGCTAAGTGGTGGTGGGAATGAAAACAGACGGGGCCGGTGGTTCGGCGATACGATGATTCACCCTAGATCCGATAGTCCGAGACTTGGGATTTCTTAGTCGCGATTCGCGAGTTCTATGGATAGAGGCGAGGATGGTCTTGAGGGTGTCGTGCTAGTTTGGGAGATTGTTATGCTTGCGGCCAGGCTATTTGGTGAGTTTGTCAGGCAGGTAGCACAAATGTTGAGACTCAGCCTTCGGGATCGGTGGTTGGTCCATCGTCTTCTATAGCTAGGCGCCCTGCAGGGCAGGATTATGATTAGAGCGACAAAGGGAAAGTGAGGCGGTGGTTCTGAGAGATATCTTGACCGCCAAGAAGCGGTTTATGTTGTTATAGTGGATACATGTTAAGTGCTATGTACTGATAGCAGTGTGTTAAGTGTGAATTAGAAAACATGGTTAGTTGAAAGGATAAGTATGGGGACATGGAAGGTGTGAACCTTAGAATATTACACGTTGAGACCTTAGATGTAAGGCCGTCTTGAGTAAAAGATTTTACGGTTAGTCTTTGTCGAAATACTTGGTATGCGTGAAATGTATTGTGGGATAATTCCTTGGGTTGAAATAGATGAAAGTGGTAGCTTTCATGACTTGAATAGGTAAGATTGTTCTGGAGCGGGGAACGAGAGAGTTTGACGCGATAGCGGGTCGGGTTGAGGCCAGATCGCGGGTCAACCCGCAGCCCGGAATGAGGTAAGGTCAGTTAAGGTGGTCCCGCTGGGTGGTAGGGTCACGAGGGTGCTAGGCCCAAGTTTAGGTAACCATCGTACGAGTTCGCGGATGTGTTCGACTAGAATCGGATCGTGAAGGCCGGGAATGACCTTGAAGGAATTTGAGGCTAGTAAGAGGACCAAGTTTGGAGGTAGTGACTCCCAGGTTTTGGAGACGTAGAAGGAACATTCGGAACGAATGTTTCTAAGGGGGGAAGAATGTTACACCCCGTAGTTCCAGGGTATGTATGTGAGGACATACGTACGAGAATATGACAGTAATATTGGAAAGGAAGAAAGATGTGATTTTTCGACGGAAAAGTTTCCGGTTTTTGTGAAGGAAAAAGGTTCGTTAATGGGAATTGGATTCCCAGATTTGGTATTTGGACTTCCTGGATTATATTAGAATTATGGAATTTTATTTCCGGAATTGATCACGTGGGGCCCACGGGGGAAATGTACGATTTTGTGGGGCCCACTTTGTTTTAGAGATTTTTGGCATTTCGGATATTTTCGAAAGATGAGATATTTTGGACGAGTAGGGGGCGACACGTGTCACCCCCATGTGGCCAAGGTGGCCGAAATATGTTGCCAAGTGTCCATGGTCGAATTGGGCCAACATGTGGCAAGCCACTTGTCTTCTTCTTTGTGTAGCCATTTGGAGGGTGGGACCCACACACACATGTCCCAATCTAGACCACACACTTGCCTTGATCTTAACCCTTGATTTCTCTATAAATACCCCCCCCCCCCTTTGTAGTGAAGACTTCATCATCCCACACTTAGATTTTCCAAGGCAAAACTCCCTCCCCTTTCCTTGAGAGCTCTCGGCCATGGGCTGAATTGGTGAGCTATAGTAGTCCAAAAAATTCTTAAACTTTTAAGTGTTCTTCCTTAGGGTGTTAAGAAGATTGTGTACCAAGAGTTGGAAAAGATTTCACACCCCTAGCCTAGAAATGTTGCCTTGGCCGAAAGTTGCCCTATTTGAGCCTAAGGTGTTCTTCACTTTTTGGAGTTAGATCGTGATGATGAGTTGGTTAGGAGCGTATAAGGGTTGCTTGGAGCGGTTTGGAACGTAAGGAATTGGAGCTAAACGTTGCTCAGGATCGACTTTTAAGCATTGGATAGTTTTGGGCTTATCGAGGTAATGATCTATGTCCTTCTATTGTAATTGGAAATTACATGTTGTAGTAGTTATACTTAAGTTTATTATATGAGGAAAGAAGATTGATAGAATTGAATCAGATTTACATTGGGTGTATTCTGATGAAGACTTGTAGTATTATTGTGGGGCAGTGTTGTACACATCCGGTTAGACGTGTAACCCCCTTGGAGTTGTTGGCTTGGTATCAGGTCTTGATAGAGGAGGAGATTTATGTGGTTTCGGGGGGGAGGTGCTGCCGAATTTTTCGTAGAATAAGGAACCTTGTACTTGGAAATGTTCTACGAAGAGATCGAGAGGTTGATAGACGTTTTGTGGCCTTTATAGGTTGAAATACTACGAGTAACGTATTCTACTGGAAGGGTGGAAAAGGCTAGCGAGATTCTGATACTTTGGAGCTATTTGCTAATTGTCGATAATCGTCGCGAGGTATGTGAACCTCTTCCTATTTTTCTAGCATGATTGTTGTGAACTATGTAGTACGGTAGACGTACGTGTGCTAAATGAATTTGGTTGGTTTAAAACATAAAGTGTTATAACGGCTTTATGGGAAGTTTGTTATAACAACTTTATGTAGATAAAGAAATGGTTTGTGGTTTTTAAAAGATAAGAGACTTGACTTATAAATGACTTAATGTGAATTATTAAGGACTTGGTTTGTGTTAAAAAAGTTGTGAAACCGCATTTATGAGAAATGGGTAATTGGGTTTTAAAAGGAATAAGTTTTATTGATTTCGGAAATGAGAAGAAGTATCGAACAAACCACTGCAGCGTTAATAAAGGAAAATGTATTGACTAATTAATTATTATTAAAACCAGTAGAAACCTCCATCTGCATAGAAGCTAAGATAAGACAAAATTGTATTACATTTCCTAGATCATGACTGCTCTAATAAGATCATTAATAACAAGTATTGATTTTTATTAAATTCCAAAGTAAGGAACTTGATTTCTAAAAGAAAAGAGACTTGAGGAATTTGAAGTGTTTGGTTTAAAAGAAAGACATGATTTTGTCTTAAGATGGTTTAAAAAGAAGGTATGGAAATTGTTTTGGTTTACTTAAAAAGATAG
Organism: Przewalskia tangutica; assembly: GCA_029844215.1. Classification (NCBI taxonomy): domain Eukaryota; kingdom Viridiplantae; phylum Streptophyta; class Magnoliopsida; order Solanales; family Solanaceae; genus Przewalskia; species Przewalskia tangutica. The sequence goes on along the minus strand of CM056724.1, from coordinate 43,654,595 downwards.
TTACTCTATTTTGATACTACGGGTATCATGTGACTTTTGTGAAAGAAATGAATCTTTTTAAAGAGTTAAAGTATGTAGTACTTTGGGGTTAAAACCCAGATTTTTGGCATAAAATAAAAGTACCTTGAGTGTGAGTAACTTGCCTATGTTTGCTTGTGATAGCCTTGTTGTGCAAGTATTGTATCCTTATGCTACCGCGTCTCTCGATGGAGGGCCGGTCATGTTATCCTTAATCATTTTTTTGGACATACTGACTCGATGGATGGTCCACGGGTATGCGGCCATGATGAGGGTTCGTTCCCTGTCGATAGTGTTATTCCATGGACTAGCTCTCCATGAGGTTTCTCGATGCGGTGGATCGGTAGAGGCTATCGTACTTGCCGATGCGTTCTTGATGCGGTGGTTCAGTCGTTAGCTTACGTACTTGCCCCGGTTAGTGTTAGGACGAAGTCTCGTGATGCAGGGTGGATCTGGTGGTTAGCCTACGTACTTGCCCCGGTCAGCGACGTGATGCAGGGTGGATCTGGTAGAGGCTATCGTGCTTGCCCCGGTCGACCGTGGCGCAGCGATTTTGATTTTAGACCGAAGTTTCGTGATGCGAGGTGGATCGGTAGTTAGCTTACGTACTTGCCGATCGGCGACGTGATGCAGTGGATCGGTAGAGCTATCGTCTTTGCCGGTCGCCGTGATCTGATTATATATTATTGTTGTACGGTGAGTTACGGCGATCGATTGATGATGCAGGGTGGATCTGGTAGCTATGCCTTCGTACTTACCCCGTACGGTTCTTATGACACATGTGGGACCTGGTGTTCATGTGTACTCCTTGGTGTTGTTATATCATAGACTGCCGGCAGTGAGGAAGGAATTCCACGGGCATGATTGATATGGTGGGCGTGAGACCCACGGTTATATTTGAGTGATGACTTTGAGGGCGTGAGTCCCTGACTTGACATGACTGCTTATATGTTGTGTACTGTAGTTTGGTTATCATATAAGTCTCCTGTTTTTTTATAGACTATTATGATTTCATTTACAGTATTTTCAGTTTCACATACTTGGTACTGTTATCGACCTCGCCCGAAGTGCGTTCACGCCGCAGTGAAGTGCGGTTGTTGATCCTCGCTCTTAGGATCACGATTCGGCGTTGAAGCTCCGTTTCTCGGAGACTTATCTTTTGGTATGATTCCACGAGATTGTAGGTTCTTGTACATTGAGGTATGGCGAGCCCTGTCCGTTATAGTTGTTATTACATTCTTAGAGTGCATGAAATCTTTGTTGTGGGCAGGGTTTGTAAATGATGTAACAGTTCGATTTTATATATATATTTATGTAGAAAGGTGACCGTTTTGGTTAGCCTGTTTCTTTTCATATTGTTCATATGTTTAAGTTTTTAATTCCGCTGATTTTCTCTGATGTTGTATCACTAGGGTGCCCGGGGTAAGGCACCAGTCGCGGGCCCGAGGTCGGGTCGTGACAAATAAGGATGAAAACTCTTGGAAATCTTGGTTGGCGGAATCTAGTCTCCATTGAATCAAGTCATCCATCTATAGCTGAACGTGGCACGCATGGACTAATAGAAAGATGAATCTTCTATTGATATTGCCCCTTTTCTTCCCACGATGTAAGCGAACGAATGGAACCAAAGGAATGATTCTTTCAGCTGACCTTTCCAAACCATGCTTCGCAATCAAGCTAGAAAAAGACTAAGCAAGTGTTGTCCTAATGAAATGGCGGATAGTTTAGTATAACATTCATTCCTGACCGCCGCTGCCTGCTTAAGACTAAAAGCTAGTAGTGAGACTTATATTCTGGCTACTCCATCAACTAAATTTTGTTGCGTAAGTGAGGATGCCAGTCATCATAGTCCGAACTTGAAATCTTTCGTAGGCTCATCTCGTCGATTGGCATTCCGATCCTGGTCATTCATAGATAGTCGACGCTTTTAGTCATAGGCTATCGCCCATTCCTGATAGCCGCAGCTCTGCCCGTTCCCTATTCCATTAAAGAATGAATGAGAATTGATCTGACAACAGCTGGGCAAAATCCATCTCTTTCCATCTCTATGTTCGCTAAACTTGCTTCCTTTCTTGCTTTCATGAATCCGACCTTAACAGATATCTCTTCCATTTTCGTAGACTACAGATCCGGGGAATCAATTCAATTAGATGCCGCTAGTTACGGTTGCGAAAAGCGGAGAAAGTCGGGAACCGTCGGTTACCTTTTGAATCAAAGTAGCGACAAGCCGAGTATTACGACTACAGGGGGAGAAGCAAAGCTTCGTAGACAGCTTCGCTTCCTCCTCGCTTCTTTCCTGGCGACTAGCTTCTCAAGTGGGCGGCTTGGTAAGGCCATAGCTAAGTTATCGTTATCGGACACGTGAGATATCCCGGCTAGAGAGCATTGATTTCTCCTTTCGTTCTTCTGAAGGCGAAGCAAGAAGGAAAAAGACATTCATTTCAAAACTATGAGGTGAGAAGAAAACAGAAAAGAAAGAGTTTTGAAGAAAGAGTTGCACGCTCCTTCCCTTAACAGGAAAGTGGTTTTCACTCCTCTCCTTATAGTCGAGTGGCTAAAGCTCCTCGGAAAGATTCTTCATTCGAGTTGCTTTCCACTCATCTCTTTTAGTCTATCGAGTTGCTCCGCGCCTTTCCTTAGCGGTAAAGTTGCTTCGCTCCTCTCCTTTTTATTCAAACGGCTTCCACCCCTCTCGCATTCGCTCGAGCAGCTAAAGCCCCTTCACTCTTCTATTTATTTGCTTTTGGGGTAAGAAGCATCCAATTCCATGTCTTAAGCATGATTAGGGTTAAGGGAAGGATTGCAGCTAGATAGTAGGCGGCGGGGGAAAGCTAGCTGAAGATGCATAGAATGCCCTGTTAGGGAGAAGCCGATTCACCACTTTAAGAAAATATTTTCGAACTAGGCTTTCGGGAAAGAGAGAAAAGAACAGACCTTTCCTACATTACGAATACAAACCCCTATTCTATTAGTAAAGGGCGATAGGGCTTAACTAAGTATTAGTTGAGGGCGAATGACGCTTAGCGAGGAAGGCGAAGGGCGAATGGCGCTGGTTGAAGAATTCACACCGTTGGCCCTCAGGTCATCCAAAAATTTATGTAACTGAGTAAGTGAATGCTCCCCCGTGGGACCTCGGTTACTATCGAGAGCGCGGGCGCCGCGCCTCTCCTAATCTCCCTCCGGATAAAGTGGCGCCATCTCTTGCATGATCTCTACTTTTAATTCGAAGCGATCTTGAGCATCTATGTACGCTTGTTCGATTTCCTGGGCAGAAGGAAGGGTCTTATTCGCCAAAAGCGGTAGATCGAACTGGGACGCTATCCCCTCTCGTTCTGTGTCACCAGGGGTAGGGGTTAACCGCCGGGCTAGTCGCCTCTTCCGGCCGAGGTGCTATCCGCATTAGCATGAGGTTCTTGCCCAAGAGTGACTTCAGAACTGCCGCTAGGGCTGTTCCCATTCCCACTTGCAAGTATGTCGGTCCATCTGGAGTTTATGCCTGAATTTGCACCTCCACTGAGGCTCTCAATCTATCGTGTAAGGAACGAAGACCATATGCATAGGGTAATAGCTCCTTACTTGTAATTGAGATAGGGGCTCGTTCGATACAAGTAATTCGTTTCGATCTCCTCCCTCTCTTCTTAAGGAGAGGCGTGAAAAACCATTTTCACTCGCTTGACTATAAGGAAGGAGAGACGCGGAAAGCCACTTGATTGACTATAAAGTTGGAAAGGGGTTCGACTCAATACTGAAGATAAAAAAACATTTGAAGGAGTGAAACTGAACCAGAAAAAGGCCCTTCTCTCCGGCATCAACATCCTTTCGTAGTACCCTACCCCCATGGGAAATTCGAATCCCCGCCGTCTCCTTGAAAGAGAGGTGTCCTATTGTTTCATATACTTTACAGTATTGGGTGATCTCCTTTACAATACTTATTGTTTCATATACTTGGTACATTCTTCGTACTGACCCCCTTTCTCCGGGGGGTTGCGTTCATGCCGCAGGTTTAGGTACGCAGTTTGGTGATCTGCAAGTGTAGGACCCTTGCTCAGAGTTTTTAGATAGCTCCATCTGTTCAGGAGTTTATCATTTTGGTATAAATCCTTCAGTACAGGCTTTTGTACAGTTATGGGTACGGCGGGGCCTTATTCCGTCATAGTTCAGTAAAACTCTTAGAGGTCTGTATTCATATGTGGGATTGGACTCGTGTACAGTGTAGTGCCTTTTGATTATGTATATTATATGGCAGTCTTGACGGTTATGCCTTTGCATGTTTATTGGTTTTAAAAAAACACGAGGTGTTATTTAGTTCCGCGGTTTACTTGTGTCAGTTAGGTAGAAGGGTGCCCAGGTAGGGCACCAGTCACGGACCCGGGGTTCGGGTCGTGACAGCTACACAAGTATCGGGGTACTTTCGTCTGCGATTTTAACCTATGTCTATTCAATTACAACATATCCAAATCTGTCCTTTCGGCTTTTGATTCGAAATCATATAGATTATGATAATTAATGCCAGTTAACTATCAAACATTCATACCAAATATTGAATAGATCTTAATCAAGCGAAGAAGAAATCAAACTACTGCATTAATTCATGAATAAAAGCTTCAAGCGATTCATAAGGAAATCCCTAATAAAGTATTTAGCTCCTAGCCATAGTCACGCTAAGAACTAACACAATATCCATACATAAACTGAATTAAAGATGGAAGAAAGAAAATTACGTAGAACAAAGTCTTCAATTTTCGCTCCAAATCTGCCTTGTGTTTTTTTGTGTTGTAGAATGACCAACTCCACTCATTGAACTAATCCCCAAGGCTTAAATATGTTGCAAATTCGTGCCCTATGAACCCTTCTGCCCTTGGCCAATTCTAACTCGGATATGACACCGCGTGCCGACCACATTACGCAGTGCGCGACCACGGCCTTGAAAGTCTGAAGCTCAAGACAAATGGAACTGCGGTTCTACTTCTGGGCACCGCGGTGCTTCTTTGCCTTTTTTCGAGTCATCAATTTTCAACATTTTTCTGCCTCGGGACCTCCTTTTATGCCCATTTCTCGTTCCTTTTTGCCATTTTGTCTTTTTGCGCCGCTATGACTCAAAAGAAAGAAAAACAAACCTACTACTATACTAAATACAACGAAAATGAGTAAAATACCAACTAAAAATGACTCAAAAGACATATACACAATATGCCTAACAGAAGGCCTGCAATCAATTGTAACACCATTTTAGTGTCCGAGACAGGCATGTCGACGTTGGAGAGTAGATCCTCCAGGAGTTTCAATTGTCTGCAGTACTCAGTCATGTTGGAAAAGTTTTCAAGGTGTGTATTGTTAAATTGTTCCTCCAAATACACTGCACGCGTGTTCTTGTTATCTTGAAAGATTTCCTCCAAGCGGTTCCATAAATCGAGGGTTATGGCGCCAGATTTTATGATAGTCAGAAGAAGATCCTGAGAAATACTACCATAAATCAACTGTTTGACGTCGGCGTCTAGACGACGCCAAGTAGAATCATCAACCTCCATATGGCGCGGAATAATGTCATCGATGTGATCAAACACATTATAGAGACATGCATGATTACGAAATAGTTCAACCAAAGGAGAATACTGACTGTTTTCTTGATCAAGAAGGATGAGAATATAATTCTTGATGTTGGTAACAGTTAGGGTGGGATGAAAAGAGGATGACAATGTGGTGGTGAGATTTGTGGAGGTAGAAGCGTCAGAAGGTGTGGAAGAATCAGGTATAGCCATTTAGACGATAGAGGAATGAAGAAGAAAACCTAGAAATTTGGGCGCCGCCGCGATGGAGAAGGGGTGGAGGCCGGCAACGGCTTGGAAGAAAAGTTTCTAATGTTTTGGTTTACTTGGCTCTTGATACAATGTAAGACGATATTAATCTCCCTTAGGGAGCCTTTTCATTAATATCAAAGTATATATAGAGTACAATATTCATCTCTTATACAATAGAAATCATAAGCCTATACAGAAGAAAAATCATAGTCTTACAATAATTATATTTATACAATATATGGAATATATTCTAATTATGGGGTAGAGATGATAAAGGACTATATACACATTTACAGGTCAAGATTCCACTAAGAAGAAAAACTACTTTTTTCAACTTTTAAAAAGCAGTTTCTTTTACTGCTCAAAAAGTCTTTTTTCATCTTTAAAGCCCGTAGAACACCTTATAGCCTGTTTGGTCAGGTTTTCATAATCACTTATTTAGGATCAACCCATATTATCCGTCCTAAATAATGAATTATTCATGAGTAATACGTCAAAGTGTTAAAGGCTCGGACACATTTTTAAGAAGATGTGAAGCTAAGGGGCGTTGGGTATGGAGCTACGTAGATGATGTTGGGTCCCAGAGGTAATACTATGAAATAATAAAAAACAAACCGAAAGTAACATTGCTTGTATGATGAAACAGTTTGCAAATGTCGTTAACAATATCGTCCGACACAAGTGACGACACTGAGATAAAAACAGAAAAATCTTTGAAGAGTAAAATGGAGCGGAAATAATAAAGAACACGAAGGTTTAAATTTACATAGGTTATATATATTAATATAACCTATGACGGTCAATGACCGAAAGTATTGTATATATATATATACAATTGAATATATTCTTTCTTTTACAATATTACAAAATAATACAAAAAGAATAAAAAGGTTTAAGTCGCAGATGACTTATGCCTGAAAATCTAACTAAATAGACATAGACAACATCTCATTACAATTGCTTCAATAAAGAACAAATCTAGAATCTAGGCAGCAACTGTAATGTTGGACAAAATATTGTCGACACGTTCATGCAACACTTGTGATCCAGTTTTTTGATCGTGATATCGGAGAGCTTAAAAAAGGTTTAAGTCACAGATGACTTATGCCTGAAAAATCTAACTAAATAGACATAGACAACATCTCATTACAATTGCTTCAATAAAGAACAAATCTAGAATCTAGGCAGCAACTGTAATGTTGGACAAAATGTTGTCGACACGCTCAGACAACACTTGTGATCCAGTTTTCTGATCGTGATATCAGAGAGATCTCTTGATATTTTATTTTTATTTTTCTGGATATCGATTCCTTGATGCAGCCTCTCTATTTATAGTAGAGAGTCTTCCTTGAAATGCTCAATGAATCGTTGTAGAAGTTGAGAGAAAGATGGGCAACTGATAGGATTTGTTGGAGAAGATTGTGGAGCAAAATCCTCTAACCTCTTCGACTTGTTCCCCAAGTTTAGAAACGTGTTGGACTTGGTCTTCCCACGTTTATAATCAGCTCAAAAGATCATTGCCAGATCACTTTACCATCGTGGTAAAAATCCCACGAGATTAGCTTCAGTGCGTGAAGTAAGGGCAAAATCATATCGTATCGATGCGAATGTCATGACATTTGTTCCAATATTTTCTGATTTTAACTTAGTACTGAAAATTATATGTTAGGTAAAATGTCATAACATCAAACCCAATATTAACATTCTCTCATTTTTTGCCTTTCTTCACAAAATGAATCTTTTCAGTGCGAGTGACCTACGACAAATGTTAATGCTCTCCCTCAACCTGTGATGGTATAAAAACTCAACATATACAAGATACGCATATATATATATACCATTTATATACGATTTGAAATATTTAACAACTTAGTCAACCATAATCATCCAAACAGAAACACAGAATAATTTGTCAGATCATTACATCCCAAAATAAAAATAAAACAGTGAGTACGTTAACTAAGTAATCAAAACTGTCATAACATCAAACCCAATATTAACATTCTCTCATTTTTTGCCTTTTTTCACAAAATGATTCTTTTCAGTGCGAGTGACCAACGACAAATGTTAATGCTCCCCCTCAACCTATGATGGTATATAAACTCAACATATACAAGATACACATATATATACCATTTATATAGGATTTGAAATATTTAACAACTTAGTCAACCATAATCATCCAAACAGAAACACAGAATAATTTGTCAGATCATTACATCTCAAAACAAAAATAAAACAGTGAGTACGTTAACTAAGTAATCAAAACTATCTTATATAACCCAAGTCATCAATTTACATAACCAAATCAGTAATTAATCATAGCAGCAACACATCACAACGTCACACACCTCTCTTGCATGTCAAACATTAGTAGTAGCTTTCAGCCGCTTTCTACTTCTGCTTGATGCAATGACAACAACACCCAATCATTCCTCATCTCTCCCTGCATTGTCTCTCTCAGCAGCAACAACAGTTTCATCAGCATTAACAGCAACATCCTCTCCCTGTTCCCCAAAATTCTCTCTCCCTTTTTGGGAAGAAAACAACCTAAGAAGATGATCTCTTGCTTGAACCAGAGCTTCTCTAACAGTATCAACCTCTGAAATTTGAAGGTTGATCTTTGCAATCTGATTCACGATCCATTCTGTGGTCAATGGAGATTCTCTTGATTCTGTGTTGTCAGAAATGTTGGTGCATTTCTTTCAACATTAATACTGCTTTGTTCTAGTTTCCAAGGTAAGTCTATGATTCTCTCTTTGCTCTTTAAAATTACCTTGTTAACTGTGTACAACTCTGGATTTTTCCTCTAATATGTTCTTCTTTTTTGGTTGAAAGCCTTGTGTTGTAAGGACTTTTAAATTAAGGAGGGAAAAGGTAGGATTTAAGTGGATTCTTTCTGAGCTAAGTTGACAATTTGAGTAAAGATTGTTTGGCCTAGGTCAACTCTCAATCCTTTACCTACTTGTATAACATGAGTGCTTGTTCTAAAGTTACAATTGACTCGTTCATAGAAGGAAACCAATTGTGTATATCGATTTTATGTAGAGTTGCAAACAAAGTTGTTAATTTTGAGGCTGGACACCTAAAGATCCATTTTTGCATTATACCCCCTGTGAGGTACTTAATAATTTCATCTCTATCTTCCATTGCAGGGTCTGTTACACTTTCATCCTCCACACCATTTAGGTCCAAATATTGACTAATAATAGCGGGTGTGAATTTATAAATTATGTTACAGAAATATACTTTCCCAAATTGTTTAGAGTTAGTATCTTCAATAACAGAGTCTAAGTTGGCATAAAACAACCTGATTACATTGTCAATATAGGGTCCTTTATGTGTGACAGATCCGAGGAGATGTATGTGCTTTAAAAACTCAACCAAACCATGTTCTGAACATAAGGCAATGTCTAATGCCTTTTCGGACTTGATGATTCTATTTTTATATTAGTCCCAATTTTTGGAACTAGTTTTAGAATAAAATTTATCAGAGAAGAAGGTTACCTCTTGATCAGATTCTGAGTCTGATTCTGTACTGCTAGAGGAGGTCGGAGACTGTGTTGGTTGGAATGTTGCCTGAGATATTGTGACACCTGGGGAAACATTTGGGTCAGCACTTGATCTTTTGGATTTATGAACTTTCTTTGGACAAAACCTCTTCAACGGGGTATCGTTAGGAATTTCCGCATCCATAGATGCACATTGAGGAACATCAATGGGTGATTCAGGTTGAGGAACATATACATGTGGCTCATCTTGATGATCAGCTATGGGAGTTTCTTCATCAGTATTTCCAGAAGATATTTCAAAGTCCAAATCATCTGAATCACTTCTTGAACAAGCAGGAACATTAGTTTCGAACCTGGACCTTTTGGTAACAACTTCAGGTTTGAATGTTCTCTCGAACACTCTGGTAGATCTTCTGGTTGGAAATGTTGAAGTGTTGGTCCTCTTCCCTAAAACAAAAACATCAGAGTTTTCATCTACATCGATGAGATTGTTGTTATCCCCTGGATAGCTAATTTCGAGAGGTTCTTGAAAAGCACTGAGCACAATGTATGTGCACATGGGATGACTTGTACTCATTGGTGTGTTGTCATGGATATTGGAAGACATTGGAGTTGACATCGGAGACATAAGAGATGAACACAATGAAGAAGCATTTTATACACTTGGCAGAATAACATATTTCCTGATTTTAAGAGTTTGTATTGTATTCCAATACTTGTTCCTAAAATTTAGATAAAAAGATAGACATCAAGATTTAATTTTAGCTATTAAATGAAAATCAAAATCAACGGCACACAAATAGGGAAAAATAACTGAATTTTAAAAAATCAGCTACAAATAGTATCTCAACTATCATTATCTCAGAATGTCAACAGTAATGTTCGCAACATTTTGGATGACATGTATTATGATCATACAGGAACTCTTTTGTTTTTTTACAACAAATCAAAATACGTTTTATATGTGATTTTATGAGTTTAACCTCTAGACCAGTGTAACATTTTCTCATTGTGTCATTGATCTAATCATAAACCACATACAAAATTTATTTTTGTGTTAAAAAATAAGAATACTTATTTAGCATCCTTAATTTCTTGTTTAAGCATTTGATACTCATATAGTATAGGAACAATATCATTTTCAAAGAGCTTTGCTCATTTGCATAATTGTCAAATAATTCAGAGAAAGTTTTGCCTTATTTCGATACTCTTTTTTTATGATATTAATATCATCGCAGAGAACGGTATCACTTTTTGAAACATGTTCTTATTTTAGGATCATACTTGAGTGACACAAAATTAAAGCCATCAAAATAGTAAAAAAATCAGATTATGATATTACAGAGATAAATGTCACCCAAAATGTTAGAGACATTTCAGCCGACATTCACCAACCAGTGCCGATTCAGAGATTACAGAGACCAAGTGAGTTTTTTAAACTTGAAAATCTCTCATGATCCAGAGCTTTTGTAAAAATATCAGCTAGTTGATGAAGAATGTCAACATGTTCAATTTGGACTAGATGTTTTTCAACCAAATATCTTAAAAAATGATGTCTAATATCAATGTGTTTTGTACGAGAGTGCTGAACTGAATTTTTGGAAATATTTATTGCACTCAAATTATCACAATACAAAACTAAGATGTTATTTGAAAAATCATAGTCGTCTAACATGTGTCTTAACCATATCAATTGAGAACAACAACTACTAGCTGCTACATATTCAGATTCAACAGTTGAAAGTGAGACACAATTTTATTTACGACTATACCAAGAAACAAGATTATTGCCAAGGTAAAAACAACCTCCACTCGTACTCTTTCTGTCATCCACATCACCATCCCAATCCGAGTCACTATATCGTATTAAATTAGGATTAGTATCTTTAGAATACCAAATTCCCAACTCAGATATGCCGACAAATATCGGATGACACGTTTTAAGGCATTTAAGTGGGAGATTTTGGGGCAGGCTTGGAATCGGGCACACACACAGACACTAAACATAATATCAGGACGACTAGAAGTGAGATACAAGAGACTACCTATCATAAATCGATATAATGTTGGGTCAACATTATCGCCAACATCGTCTTTGCAAATCTTCTGTGTTGATCTCATTGGAGTCCTAATTTGTTTAGCATTCTCCAATCCAAACTTCTTAACCAAATTATTGGCGTACTTACTCTGGGAGATGAAGATTCCATCTTTATTTTGCTTTATTTGCAAGCCTAAGAAAAAGGTTAATTTCCCTACCATGCTCATCTCAAATGTTGAAGAGATAGCTTCGACAAATGTCTCAAGTTGGGACTGTGAAGTCGAAAAAAAACCATGTCATCTACATAGATTTGAGTGATGACTATATCTACTCCGTGGTATTTTATAAATAAAGTACAATATGCTTCACTATGTTTAAAACCAAATTCAAGAAGGAAATGAGTTAAACGACCATACCATGCTCGAGGTTCTTGTTTCAATCCATATAAAGCCTTTTTGAGCTTGTATACAAACTGAGGATGGTAAGGATCTTCAAATCCTTTGGGTTATTAAACATAGACTTCCTTATCAAAATATCCATTCAAGAAAGAACCTTTAACATCCATATGATGGAAAGTAATCTTTAGACAGCAAGCAACAACAAATAGTAACATGATTGACTCAATTCTTGCAACAGGAGCAAATGTTTCGTCATAGTCAATTCCTTCGACCTGAGTGTATCCTTGAGCAACTAGGCGAGCTTTGTTTCTCACAACAGTTTCATATTCATCTGACTTGTTTTTTAATATCCATTTAGTTCCAATTACATTGGTATTATTTGGGCGAGGAACTAAATCTCAAACTTCATTTCTAGTGAACTACTCAAGTTCTTCTTGCATAGCTTGAATTCAACAATTATCTTTGAGTGATTCTGAAACATTCTTAGGTTCTAAAGTAGATACATAACAAGAAAGATTTACCCTTTGATACATGGTAGACATGCACATATATCTGACAATATCTCTGTAGTTCAGGGGTTCTTTTCTTCTTGTTCTTACACCTTCGAATACTCCTCATATCACCTGAGTTGTATGCTGGTTCTTTCTATTCCTGGATGAGGGATACCTTCGTACTTGATCTTGCAATTTAGAATTAGGTTCCTCATCTGCACCTTCTGTGCCTCGGGTTCTGACTCAGATGTTGCTTCAGATGTCGTGACATTTGGGGCAACATCTGAATCTTCAGCATTCTGCACATTCTCCACTGTAATCACAACGTTATTTTTAGGCATATTCCCTGTAAGATCAGAAAAATCATCGAAAGCAATGTTAAATGGTTCTAAGATTGTACACACGATAAGCATGACTCTTTTGAGAATAGCCGACAGAGACTCCTTTATCACTTTTAGAGTCAAATTTTGCTAGATGGTCTCTATCATTTAAGATGTAACAAACACACCCAAATACATAAAAGTAATGCAAATTGAGTTTCTTTCCATTTAATAGCTCGTAGGGTGTCATTTTTGTTCCAGGCCTAAGATAGACTCTATTAGTTATGTGACTTGCAGTATTCAAGGCTTCGGTCCAAAAACGTTTTGACATTTGCTTAGAGCTAAGCATGAATCTAGCAATCTCTTGTAAAGTCCTATTCTTCATCTCTGCTACACCATTCTGCTGAGGAGTTTTGGGAGCAGAAAATTCATGGAAAATGTTTTTTTTCTCACAAAATGTTGATAACAGATTATTTTCAAACTCTTTTCCATGATCGGACCTAATCCGAAAAATGGAAGAATGATACAAATTTCTTATCCTAGAGTGCAACACTTTTAACATGCCAAAAGTTTGAGACTTTTCTTTAAAAAAGAATATCCATGAATACCTAGAAAAGTCATCTACTATCACATACAAATACCTCTTGCCTCCTAGGCTGTCTACCTCGATTGGACCCATAAGATCCATGTGCAAAAGCTGAAAGCAGTGAGACATACCTGAATGTTGTCCGTCATTCTGGGCAACATTATGGGAGACACAGATTTGCTTACCTTTTAGACAATCTTCGCAAATCACTGTTTTATCTTTAGGATATAATTTAGGGATGCCTCTTACTGCCTCATAAGAAATTAATCTTTCAAGGTTACGGTAGTTAACATGTCCTAATTTTTGATGCCACAATGTTGTGTCATCTTTCCTAACATTATTGCAAATCTCTTGTTCTCCAACAAGATAGCAATTGCAGCCTGTCCTTGTACCTGACATTACATATTGGTTAGCTTCATTTGTAACTATACAAGCATACTTATTAAACTTTACCTCTAGATCGTCATCACACAATTGATTTATACTTACTAGGTTAGCCATTAATCCGTCAACATGTAAGACATTTTCCAAGGCAGGAACACCAGGAACATTTAAGGTTCATTTTCCTATGATTTTACTTTTGCCGCCACCTCCATAAGTTATATTTCCTCCACTATGTGACTCATAGTTCTCTAGGCACTCATTTGTCCCTGTCATGTGACGTGAACACCCACTGTCGAAGTACCATGAATCTGTAGATGTCGTCGCTGATGTTGTCGTTGATGTTGACACAAATGTGGTGATATTTGGGACAACATTATCGATGATATTTTCATCGTCTGAAAGAGACTACTCGTAAACAGTGCCAACATTGCTTGTGACTCTATTTCTTGATCTCCTTCCTCTTTTTCTTCGTCATCACTAAGAGAAACCCACAGACTTTTACCAAATTTTCTCAAGGTATTCGCACATTCATTGACATAATGAACCCACCCTGAACAAGTATGGCACTGCACAGTTTTACGTTGTTTAGGATCAAATTTGGTTCGGTCTGAGTTGGTTCTCCTTAGTTGATTTCCTCTTTGTATTATAGGAAGAGAGTTAGTAGACTTTTGATTGAAGCCTTGGTTTTGGTGCTCTTTGGATTTAAATTTATTTTTATCATTGTTGAACTTCCTTACCATCTAATTGAACTTTCGAGTAAGGAGGGAAACATTTGCACCATCGCCAATTTCTTCAAGATTCTCATTGTCACGACCCGAACCCGGGCCCGTGACTGGTGCCTTACCCCGGGCACCCAAGTAGACATACATCAGAGTAATCAGCGGAACATAAAGACAATACATGAAACCAGTGTAATAAGACAGTGAAATAAGAAGACAGGCTAACAAAAAACGGTTACCTTCAGTATATATATAAATAACAACTCTTTCAACATGAACAGTTTAATCCTTTTTACAAACCACGCCACAGCGATTTCACGCACTTAAGAATGATACGACAACAATGGCGGGGCCCCGCCAAACCACGAATGTAAACACTTACGACGGCGGGGACTATACCACCGATAAGCCTCCGAGAAGCGGAGCTTCCAAACGCCAAACCGTGACCACGAGAGCTAGGATCAACGATCGGTGTACTCAACTGCGGCATGAACGCACTTGGCGAGGTCAAGACAACAGTGAGTATGTGAAACTAAAAATCAGAAATGAAATCATAATAGTCTATAAAGCGGAGACATGTATGATAACCAAACTACGATTCACGATAAATAAGCGAATATGTCAAGTCGGGACTCACGCCTCAAAGTCGTCACTCGAATATAACTATGGGTCTCAAGCCCATAACATCAATCATGCCGTGGAATACCTTCCTCACCGCCAGCCTATGATAGAAAAGCACCAAGGAATACATGAACACGGTGTCCCACTGTGTCCAAATAAAGCGACGGTAAGTGCACGTAAGGCATAGCCGACTACTAACACCTACGACTAACAAGGTCATAAATCGTATCATGATATCTGTCTAGGCCGTCACATGATCAAAGCCGTCACTCGCCGCGAGATCAAATGTGCGCGTCTAGCCACGAACTTTCCGCGACTCGCGTAGGCCAACCTCGTAGGCCCGCATGAGGTATAACCCCGCGTCGAGGGTAGCTACTCCGGCATCGCCCCGACTCGCGATCCGCGTGGCCACATAGACCGCGTGACCATAAAGGCCGCACACTAACCCGAACTCCGTAGTTCCGCATGGATCCTCGACCCGCATGAGGTATTCTCGAATCATGGTCCTGCATCGCCGAAGTCTACCCCGACGGAGGCGCCAACCTCCGGAATAAGTCAAGGTGAGTGGTACAATACCAACATAACGGTGATAGTCAAACAACTTTAAGCACGATCGAGGGAAAACCCTTTACACTAACATCACAAGATACTAACACACATAGCATCCTAGCATGTTTACTTATCAATCAACAAGAAAGTATTTACAAGGCTATCACAAACCAACACAATCAAGTTATACACACGAGGTACTTTCTACTATATGTCAACAAGTTCGGTTTTTATCCCCAAAGTACTTCATACACTAAATCTTTAAAAGATCGTTACTTTCACAAAAGTCACACAATAGACGTAGTTATGTGAAAATAGAGTGATTATCCTTTTAAGTAAAACAAAACACTTACCTTTGTAAAATCAAGTAACGACATTATTTTCCAAACGTCCAAGTTTGCCTAATTTCAAATGTTCACGTTTCTTATTTTAGAAAGGTTTCGTAGTTCATAGTCTTATTCATTTAAGAATATAATTCTCTTTTAAACTATCTGAGAAACATAAGTCTTATATGTGAGTAGGATATTCTTGTTTATAACAATCTTACTACAGCAGCCATGATCTAGGAAATATCATTTTGTCTCATCTTAGCTTCTATGCAGATGGAAGTTTCTACTGGTTTTAATAATACTTAATCTGTCAAAACATTTCCTTTTATTAACGCTGCAGTGGTTTGTCGATACACATTCTGATTTCCGAAATCAGTAAACCATTCTTAAGCCGTTATACCTAACTTCCCATAAAGCTAGTATAACTCTTAAGTTTTCAAAAACCAAGTATTACTTCTTCTTTCAAAATGATTCAAAATCTTTTGAAATACTTCAAGTTCTTTATTAACACATAACAAGCCAGTTATAGTTCAAACCAG
Organism: Przewalskia tangutica; assembly: GCA_029844215.1. Taxonomy (NCBI): domain Eukaryota; kingdom Viridiplantae; phylum Streptophyta; class Magnoliopsida; order Solanales; family Solanaceae; genus Przewalskia; species Przewalskia tangutica. Next base: position 43,638,293 of record CM056724.1, on the reverse strand, counting down.
TTACCTTTTAAAAACCACAAGTATCTTCTTACCAACATAAAGCTGTTATAACCAACTTCCCATAAAGCCGTTATAACACTTTATGTTTTAAACCAATCAAATACATTTAGCACATGTACTACATAGTTCACACATATCATGCTAGAAGAGATAGGAAGAGGTTCACATACCTCGCGACGAGTATCGACTAATAGCAAAACGCTCCAAGTACTTCAAACCGTCGGCTACTCCCAGCGATGATCGCGCCATACGTTGTACTTAAACCTATAAGGCCACAAGGCGCTTATTAACATTTAGATCCCTTCAGAGAACATTCTACGTAAAATTCAGAAGACCTCTCCCGCATGGCGTAAATCTCCTCTTTATCGAGGCCGCCCAACACGCCAACCCGGGGGGGGGGTTAACACGTCTAACCGGTCGTGTACAATTCTACCTTACAGAAAAGCTACACAAGTCTACTGTAATACACCCGTATAATTACGATTCGTTCTTTCTTTAAATTCGGCTTAAGTCAAAAGACATTGCACAACTATGTTCAATTCTATATATAGTATACTTTAACTATATATTCCAACAACATGTAATTTCCAATTACAATAGAAGGTCAAGATATTTACCTCGATAAGCCCAAAATTATCCAAGTTATAATGTCGATCTGAGCAAGGTTTAGCTCCTACTCCGCGCTCCAATCCGCTCCAAACAACCCTTAGAAGTTCTAACCAACTTATACTTAAATACTTCAACCAACAATGAAGATTTCCTTAGGGTTTCGGTTTGAGACTAAAAGGACAAAGGTAGTATTTCCTGCTCTACGATAGAGGTAATTTTGGAATACAACAAGGTAAAGGCTAAGGTATTTTGGGCATTATAACAATACTTTTGAGAGTATTTCTACCAAGAGGGGTATTATACGAAAACAACTAGGCTAGGGGTACCCACGCTAGCACCCCAAAGGGGGAGGAGGCTCACGCCACAAAGGCCACTCAGGGAGGGTCTCGGCCAAGGGCCTTTGCTAGGAGGGGCTCTTGGGCGAGAGTCAAACAAGAGGAGAGGGAAGGATTTCAAGACTTAGAACACATTTGGATGATGAAGTCTTCAACAAAGGGAGGGGTATTTATAGGGAAGCCATGGGCCAACCAATGGACAAGATCAAGCCATGTGTTAGGCAAGTGTAAGGCCAAGATCAAGCCAAGTGCACCCTATCCCTACACCACAAAACATGGCACAAAACAAGGCACAAAACAAGGCACAAAACAAGGCCAAGAAAGCTAGCCAAAACGTCCCACTTTCGGCCAAGAAACCGCCAACTTGAGGTGACAAGTGTCGCCTCGTTGGTCCAAAATATTCCGTCTCTCGGAAAAATCCGCAAAAATTAGAAATGACATAGCCGTATTTTACCCTACGAAAGCTGTGGAAACGTTTCGTCGAAAAACGACTCTAATCGGGTGTTGTGAACAAATAATTTCGGCCAAGCCACTTTCTCAAGTTCAAATTTTCTACGTACGTCCTTACGTACATACTCTGGAAATACGGGGTATAACATTCTCCCCTCCTTAGAAACATTCGTCCCGAATGTTCCTTCTAAGTCTCAAAACAAACGTGCGCCAGTATAGTCTTCACTACCATACTTACGAAACAATCCTGCCACAATGGCCACAGAAACAACTGCGCAAAATACTTACATCCAAGTCCACGAGGAATCACCTCTAACATCACCACAAACACCGCTCTCCGGGGTCTAAAATATACTTCCTCCACACTTTTTCCAAACAAAAGAAATGGTCACATCTATGCTCGCCATACATGCTCGCTTCTTCCCGATACCACTTTTGTCACTTTGCCGCGAGGTTCTAGTGTCACTCCGGCGACCCAACAAATGGTGCCGACTACATGCGATCCACGAGGTCGTCGTGACACTCGAACTCTTACCACATTTCGAATCGTCGCCTCCAAAACTCGGGTTATCATCTTCAACTTGGTCATCATTAGTTGGGAATACTGCGGATGGATCTCCGATTTCCTTCTCGAACATAGCACGAACGACTGGACGCACTGCCTCCTAAGTCGGACGGCAAATGCTAACATATAGGCAACCTGGCCTATTCTTCACATGAACTCAAAGGCCCAAAGTAACTCGGGCTAAGTTCCCTCTGTATTCCAAAACTCGTCACACCCAACCCGGTGGTACTTTGAAGACCGACCGTCAACTCGAACTCTAAGCGTCGCCGATTATCCGCACGATTTCCTCCGGTGCCGAACTTCTTCAGACAAGCTTCACTATCCACGTCTGCTGGAACAAGCTGAACCAATCGTTCGAACCTTGCCAACATCGAACCACTGACCGTGACTTACACATCCGCCCCTACAAGGCTTTATAAGGCGACATCCGAATCTTGAAATGGTAGCTTAAACACTCTCCACAGAGACAACAATCTCCACAACTACCCACGAAATCCAACCAGCGCCCGAGGCGAATGCGGTCGAGACTCACTGAGTTCCTAACCTGCACAGTAAACTTTTAGAAAACGAAAATAGCTACAACACGGGCTTCACCGCGACATAAGGTGAAGGTAGGCACCGTGCGCCTTTTAACCTCTGCGACATAACATCACCGCCGAGCAACGGTCCCGATCGAAAGACACGATGGGTGACCCCATGGCCCGACCATCGGTCGAATCGTCCACGAACTCGCACGTTAATCCGAACATGGGCCTAACACCCTCGTGACCTACCACGCGGGACCACCACAAACCGACCCACCACCAAGCAGGCGCGGGTTGACCCGCACACGGCCTCAACCCTACCGGCGTCGCGCGAAACACTAGTTCCCGATCCGGAACAATTTCACAAATCACGTTTAAAACCTGGCGGTCTTCCTAGCTCGACCACCCTCTTTCAAATCACGCTACTCGGGGACTTATCCCACAACATAGCTCACGCACTATGCACTCGATAAGGATCAAACATAACACTACACCTATACTTGAGATGGCCTTACCTCTAAGGTCTCTACGTATAAAACTCTAAGGCTCCCACCTTCTCTATCCCCAAAATCTTACTCGGTTAACCCACCATGATTTCTAATCACAACTAACATCTGCTATCGAACATAGCACTTAAGGTATACTCACCTTATCACACATCAGATCTCAGAGGTTAAGGATAATCTATATCTACCGCTTCACTCCCTAGTCGTTCTAATCAACCTCGCTCGTAGGCGATAGCTAAGGAAGATGACGAACTACCCACCGATCCTGAAGGCTAAGTCCTCCTACAAGGACACTCTTCGACAAACGGCTCGACGGCCGCAGGTACAACAAGTACCAACATAAAAGACGACATTCCGGGATGGCGTGCATCTTAATGAACAGAGGGAAAATCAATCGGTGGCCGGAACCATATGTGTAGTTGTGACGAAAACTCGAGTTCGACCAACTCTGCGTACCCCGAGCGTCCCGAACCCCGCGGAGGACCACTGCGACCTTGGTGGATGCGCATATTCAATCTGCTGGTGAGGTCACTCGCCTCGAAAGTTACCAAAGGACCTTGCTACTCTGGCCCTCTTCTGCTGTCCTTCGTTAACCCGTTGATCTCTACGTTTCTTGGCACGCGCATAAGCCCGCATACGAGCCATGCTCAAGCTTAAGCGAAGAATTACTCGCACAACCTTCTCGTTGATATTCATCAAGACTCGCGGACATCGGTATACTCTATACTCTCTTCGGCCGCGAATGAAGGTCCAAACATCGTGGCGCAGCAGAACGCCGCCGTGCTAAAACTCTGCTTGGGGCTAGTGGCGCCGCAGAACTCCCGAATGAAGCACTACCCTAGGTAATGATTGGGCTGTGCCCTCGCCACCCTCCGAACTCTACTCGCAGCCTCCGCCGCCTTGCCTCTGGGCGGGTTGCCCTACGCGAGGCATAGCGATAAGGGAAATAATTTCGTCGGAGGTCCAACTTACAACCGACTCTAAGGCACGATCTCAGAGTGAGAAGAATAGAAACCAATCCTAAATACCTATAGCCTCACGATTATTGGTGCACAACACACCGATAATCAAGACTTCTGAATCGATACGGCCTGTAGACACTTTCAGAGGATTAAGCGCTCGATACCACTTTTGTCACGACCGAACGGGGCGTGGATAGTGCCTTACCGGGCACCCAAGTAGACATACATCGAGTAATCAGAACATAAAGACAATACATGAAACCCGGTAATAAGACGGTGAAATAAGAAGACAAAGCTAACCAAAGCGGTTACCTTCGGATATATATAAATAACAACTCTTTCAACATGAGCTTAATCCTTTTTACAAACCACGCCCACAACAAGATTACTGCACTTAAGAATGATACGACAACAATGGCGGGGCCCCGCCAAACCACGAATGTAAACACTTACGGCGGCGGACTATACCACTGATAAGCCTCCGAGAAACGGAGCTTCCCAAACGAAAGCGTGACCACGAGAGCTAGGATCAACGGCGGTGTACCTCGACTGCGCAGATGAACGCACCCGGGCGAGGTCGATAACAAGTGCATGTGAAACTAAAAATATCGTAAATGAAATCATAATAGTCTATAAAGCGGAGACATGTATGATAACCAAACTACGATTCCTGATAAATAGCGATCGTGTCAAGTCGGGACTCACGCCTCAAAGTCATCACTCGAATATAACTATGGGTCTCGAGCCCATAACATCAATCATGCCCGTGGAATACCTTCCTCACCGCCAGCGATCATGATAGAAAAGCACGAAGGAATACACATGAACACGGGTCCCACTGTGTCCAAATAAAGCAGCAGGTAAGTACGAAGGCATAACCGGCTACTAACACCCATGCACTAACAAGGTCATAAACCGTATCATGATATCTGTCTAGACCGTCACATGATCAAAGCTGGTCACTCGCGCAGTATCAAATGTGCGCGTCTAGCCTGGAACTTTCCGCAGCTCCGCATAGGCCAACCTCATAGGCGCGTGAGGTATAACCCCGCGTCGAGGGTAGCTACTCCGGCGATCGCCCGACTCGCGATCGCGTGGCCACATAGACCGCGTGACCATAAAGGCCGCGACACTAACACGGAACTCCCGTAGTTCCGCATGGATCCCCGACCCGCATGAGGTATTCTCGAATCATGGTCCTGCACCGCTGAAGTCTACCCCGCACGGAGGCGCAACCTCGGAAATAAGTCGTGAGTGGTACAATACCAACATAACGGTGATAGTCAAACAACTTTAAGCGCGATCGAGGAAAACCCTTTACACTAACATCACAAGATACTAACACACATAGCATCCTAGCATGTTTACTTATCAATCAACAAGAAAGTATTTACAAGGCTATCACAAACCAACACAATCAAGTTATACACACAAGGTACTTTCTACTATATGTCAACAAGTTCGGGTTTTTATCCCCAAAGTACTTCATACACTAAATCTTTAAAAGATACGTTACTTTCACAAAAGTCACACAATACCCGTAGTTATGTGAAAATAGAGTGATTATCCTTTTAAGTAAAACAAAACACTTACCTTTGTAAAATCAAGTAACGACATTATTTTCCAAACGTCCAAGTTTGCCTAATTTCAAATGTTCACGTTTCTTATTTTAGAAAGGTTTCGTAGTTCATAGTCTTATTCATTTAAGAATATAATTCTCTTTTAAACTATCTGAGAAACATAAGTCTTATATGTGAGTAGGATATTCTTGTTTATAACAATCTTACTACAGCAGCCATGATATAAGAAATATCATTTTGTCTCATCTTAGCTTCTATGCAGATGGAAGTTTCTACTGGTTTTAATAATACTTAATCTGTCAAAACATTTCCTTTTATTAACGCTGCAGTGGTTTGTCGATACACATTCGATTTCAAATCGAGAAACCATTCTTAAGCCGTTATACCTAACTTCCCATAAAGCTAGTATAACTCTTAAGTTTTCAAAAACCAAGTATTACTTCTTCTTTCAAAATGATTCAAAATCTTTTGAAATACTTCAAGTTCTTTATTAACACATAACAAGCCAGTTATAGTTCAAACCAGTTACCTTTTAAAAACCACAAGTATCTTCTTACCAACATAAAGTCATATAACCAACTTTCCATAAAGCCGTTATAACACTTTATGTTTTAAACCAATCAAATACATTTAGCACACGTACGCTCACCGTACTACATAGTTCACACATATCATGCTAGAAGAGATAGGAAGAGGTTCACATACCTCGCGACGAGTATCGACTAATAGCAAAACGCTCCAAGTACTTCAAACCGCTGGCTACTCCCAGCGGCAGATCGCGCCATACGTAGTACTTCAACCTATAAGGCCACGCGCGCTTTATTAACATTTAGATCCCTTCAGAGAACATTACGTAAAAATTGGCAAGACCTCCCGCACAACAGCGTAAATCTCCTCCTTTATCGAGGCCGCCATCAAGCCAACCGAGGGGGTTAACACGTCTAACCTGGTCGTGTACAATTCTACCTCGCGAAAAGCTACACAAGTCTCTGTAATACACATATAATTACAGTTCGATTCTTTCTTTAAATTGGGCTTAAGTCAAAAGACATTGCCGCACAACTATGTTCAATTCTATATATAGTATACTTTAACTATATATTCCAACAACATGTAATTTCCAATTACAATAAGGTCAAGATATTTACCTCGATAAGCCCAAAATTATCCAAGTTATAATGTCGATCTGAGCGAGGTTTAGCTCCTACTCCGTGCGCTCCAATCCGCTCCAAACAACCCTTAGAAGTTCTAACCAACTAATACTTAAATACTTCAACCAACAATGAAGATTTCCTTAGGGTTTCGGTTTGAGACTAAAAGGACAAAAGGTAGTATTTCCGGGCTCTACGTATAGAGGTAATTTTTGGAATACAACAAGGTAAAGGCTAAGGTATTTTGGGCATTATAACAATACTTTTGAGAGTATTTCTACCAAGAGGGGGGGTATTATACGAAAACAACTAGGCTAGGGGTACCCATGGCTAGCACCACAGGGGAGGGGAGGCTCGCGGCCACAAAGGCCACTCAGGGAGAGGTCTCTCGGCGAGGGCACTGCTAGGGAGGGGGCTCTTGGGCGAGAGTCAAACAAGAGGAGAGGGAAGGATTTCAAGACTTAGAACACATTTGGATGATGAAGTCTTCAACAAAGGAGAGGGTATTTATAGGGAAGCGAGGGCGACGATGGACAAGATCAAGCCATGTGTTAGGCAAGTGTAAGGCCAAGATCAAGCCAAGTGCACCCTATCCCTACACCACAAAACATGGCACAAAACAAGGCACAAAACAAGGCACAAAACAAGGCCAAGAAAGCTAGCCAAAACGTCCCACTTTCGGCCAAGCAAACCTTGACTTGAGGGTGACAAGTGTCGCCTCTCGTTGGTCAAAATATTAGTCTCTCGGAAAAATCCGCAAAAATTAGAAATGACATAGCCGTATTTTACCCTACGAAAGCTGTGGAAACGTTTCGTCGAAAAACGACTCTAATCGGGTGTTGTGAACAAATAATTTCGGCCAAGCCACTTTCTCAAGTTCAAATTTTCTACGTACGTCCTTACGTACATACTCTGGAAATACGGGGTATAACACTCATCCCCTTCATCGATTTGATTCTCTAAGGATTTCGCTTGAAGTTCTATATCTTTGCTTTTATATAATGTCCTTTTATTCTCTATATTCATCTCATAAGTTTTGAGAATACTCATTAAAGTATGAAGGTCCATTGTAGCTAGATTGTAAGCTTCTTTAATCGCACATATCTTTATATTGAAATTTTCAGGAAGGGAACGAAGTGTTTTTTCCATAAGTTGAGTGTTGGTTAAAGGAGAACCAAGTACTTGACATTCATTAGAAATGTAAATAAACTTTTCAATATATGTTTTAACGTCCTCCGTCTCTTCAATCCTTAAACGTTCATATTTACTCATGAGCATACGAAGTTTCGTTCGACGAACACTAGAGCTACCTTCACAATGAGTTTGTGAAGTATCCCAAACATCCTTGGCCATGGAACAATTTTGTATGAGTTTGAACATATAAAAATCAACTCATCCAAAAATGACATTTAAGGCCTTTTCATTGAAGCTTGCATTGTTGGTTTCTTCCACACTCCATTTGGACTCAGGCTTAACAAGAATGTTGTCTTCCTCATCTGGTGGTAGCATTGGAACATTATATCCATTGGTAATATATCTCCATTCTCTAACATCAATGATTTTATATGAGAGCGTAGACGAAGTTTCCAATAGGCATAATTTGATCCATTTAAAATCAGAAGTATACCAATTGTTGGATTAGCCGGATCCATAGTTTATATAACAGGACCAAACACTTATTTAGTCAAGTGTTGGCTCTGATACAACTTGTTGGGTCCCGGAGGTAATACTATGGAATAATAAAAAACAAACCGAAAGTAAAATTGCTTGTATGCTGAAACAGTTTGCAAATGTCGTTCGACACAAGTGACGACACTGAGATAAAAATAAAAAAACCTTTGAAGAGTAAAATGCAGCGGGAATAATAAAGAACACAAATGTTTAAATTAATATAACCAATGACGGTCAATAACCGAAGTATTATATATATATATATATATATATATATATATATATATATCTGATTGGATATATTCATTCTTTTACAATATTACAAAATAATACAAAAGGAATAAAAAGATTTAAGTCGCAGATGCTTATGCCTGAAAAATCTAACTAAATAGACATAGACAACATCTCATTACAATTGCTTTAATAAAGAACAAATCTAGAATCTATGCAGCAACTGTAATGTTGGAGAGAAGGTTGTCGACACGCTCAGGCAACACTTGTGATTCAGTTTTCTGATCGTGATATCGGAGAGCTCTCTTGATATTTTCTTTTGATTTTTCTGGATATCGATTCCTTGATGTTGCCTCTCTATTTATAGTAGAGAGTCTTTCTTGAAATGCTCAATGAATTGTTGTAGAAGTTGAGTGAAAGATGGGCAGCTGATAGAATTTGTTGGAGAAGATTGTGGAGCAAAATCCTCTAACCTCTTGGACTTGTTCCCCAAGTTTAGCAACGCGTTGGACTTGGTCTTCCCACGTTTATAATCAGCTCAAAAGCTCCTTGTCAGATCACTTTACCATCGTGGTAAAAATCCCATGAGATTAGATTCAGTCCGTGAAGTAAGGGCAAAACTGTTATCAGAATGTTGGTCCGAATATCATGATATTTGTTCCAATATTTTCTGATTTTAACTTAGTACTGAAAATGATATGTTAGGTAAAATGTCATAACATCACGATTCAAAGCCCGACGTTTCTAGGTCTTCTTGGTGGAAAAAGAATTTTATTTTTGTTTGTTTCGTTTAAAAATATGTAAATTACCGTTATAATTCCTTTTTATCGAAATACATAGGGAAATAATATATCTGATTGAGTTTATGTTTTCTCACAGTGTCTATAATTTCTTACACATTTTGGTTAGTTCACTTATAATAAGAGGTAAATCTTCACAGCAAGTCTGATGTAATAACATGAAAAATAAGAGTAACTTGCTATAATCAATTAAATTGACTTGATGAAATAAAAATTACTCTAAAATTTCGTAATAATACTATACACAAGTTGCAGTAGGTATCTTTGTGATGTATATAGCAATAGCCTGTCAAGGTATTTAAGAACCTTGATATATTGCACATCAACTGGCCTGTGCTTGAAACATAAGGGTCATGTAAGAAGCTACGAATAATATGAATATTCATGTTATCTATTATTTTATCCATTCTTCATCCATATTAAATATGAAAAGACCCAGCATTTCATTTCAATCCCCACACTCACAAATTAAATATCATTTGGAAATTACATGTTCCAACATTGTGTATAGAAAGGAAATTTTGTGTCTCACATCAGATGGTCCTATAACAACAACAAATACAAAGTACATTAAGAACAAAAATCATAAAGGATCACCACAAGATGTATTTTCTAAATCACCTGACGACGCACACCTTTTGAGTTTCCATTAAAATTCTTATTTGATAGAATACATGTAGTTATTATAACGAAGGAAGTCTAGATAAGTTTTCTTTTTAACGACAACAACTATGGGTGTCTTCGGCAGCGAGGAAAATATTTTTTAATTTTTTCATGTTCGTTCCGTAAAAAAATTGGAAAATATCTTTTTTAGAAAATTAATATCCTCAAAAATGAGTTCTCTAATGAAAGTACGAAAATCAAGTCTCACAAATGACATTCAACCAACTACCCCATCACCACTCAACCACCAAACTCCAATTACTCCCACCACCCTATGCACCATCCACCCCCATCAACCACCCTCCCCAACCCCAAGATGTTTTTTAAGTTTTATTTTCTACAACACCCCCCACACCGACCCTCCCCAAACCATTCCCCCCCCCCCCCCCCAAACCCCAGCCAAAAATATTTTTTTTGAAAAAGTTTTAATTTTTTTTGGCTTTTAAACACCAACCTCCACCCCTCCCCCAGGCCACCAGGACCCACCCCCACCACCCTCTGATTTTTTTAATGCTTTTAGTTTATTTACACCTCCCCTCCCGTGTCCCGCACCCCTACCCCTCCCGAATTTTCTAGTTCATATATTATATTTTACTTTTATAAAACATAAAAAATTTGTGTGGTTAAATTTGATGTGGTGGTGGGGTAGGGGTAAGAAATTTTTTCCTTTTTTTATAAAAATAAAATAAAATATATGAAATAGAAAATTAGGAGGGATGTGGGTGGGTGAAGATGAAGTGCGTTCGATGGCGGTGGGGTGGGTGGGTCAGTGCTTGAGGTGGGTGGTGGGGTATGGGGTAGTGGGGTTGAATGGAGCATGGGTGATTATTTTTTGAAAAATATTTTCTACTAACCAATCAATCATGAAAAAAAATAAGAAATCACTTATTTTCCAATAATCAAACGAATATAAAAAAAAAAAATACACTTATTTTTCAGAAAAATGTTTTCCTCCATACCGAACACACCATGTATGTCCAATATATAAATTCCAAAATGTCATCCTAAAAAAAGAAAAAAGTAATGGTGCCTGCAAGTGATAATAGAATAGTTCAAAAAATATAATAACAAAATAAAATACGTGCTGCCAAATATTTCAGTTAACTAATTAAAATGTGCTAGATATGTTTCTTCCTTTCTTTTTCTCAACTATGTTACTTTAAAATTTGGAGTCTAACCTCACTTTTCATTGAAACTAGTATACATGCCCGCCTAATGCGCGGTGATCAGTTGATAAACGTAATCATAAATATATAGGTCTATTGAACAATTTCAAGAATCAACTTGTTATAAAATGTTAGCGTATTTAGCACGTCGACACATTATAATAGTTAAATACAAATAAATATATAAAAATAAATAAAGTATAATCATAATAAAAGTTGCAGTATTACTATGGTGAAAGAAGTGCAAACTTTTATAATCATAATAAAAATTCCACTAAATTAATAAGCTGTAAATATTATTTGATTCATATTATAGTAATTAACCTTTTTTCTGTGGATTGACGATAACTTTTTATTTTAAAACAAACAAGAAGAGAATAACATTCAGATTAGAAAGAGGAAAGGGTTCTGGGTTTGGTGTGGTGATATTTTGCCCAATATATTGTTTTTAGTACTAAGTTGAAATTAAGAAATGTTGGAACAAATGTCACAACATTTGGACCAACATTTTATGTCAAACAGTTTTGTCTTACTTCACAGACTAAAACAATTCTCGTGAGATTTTTACCACGATGGAGAAGTGACTTGGCAAGGTAATTAAGAGCTGATAAAACGTGTGGAAGAAAAAGTCAAAGTCGTTGCTATGCTTGGGGAACAAGTCCAAGAAGTTAGAGAATTTTGCTCCATAATCTTCTCCAACAAACACAACTAGCTGCCCACATTTCTCTCAACAATCACAACGATTCAATGAGCTTTTCAAGGAAGATCATCTACTATAAATAGTGATGCTACTGAAGTGAATCGATATCCAGGAACAGTTTGCAAAAACATCGAGAGAGCTCTCTGATATATTCGTCAGAAAATTAGATCACAAGTGTTGCCTGAACGTGTCGACAACATTCTGTCCAACATTATAATTGCTGCATAGATTCTAGATTTGTTCTTTATTGAAGCAATTGTAATTGGATGCTGTCTATGTCTATTTAGGTAGATTTTTTTCAGGCATAAGTCATCTGCGACTTCATCATTTTTTTATTCCTTTTTGTTGTATTTTGTAATATTGTAAAGAAAAGAATTTATTCAATTGTATATAATATATACAATACTTTTGGTCATTGACCATCATAAGTTATATTTAAAATATAACTTATGAAATTTTAAAATATTTGTGTCATTTAATTTTCGCTGTTTTTTACTCTTCAAAGGTTTCTGTTTTTAATACTGTGTTGTTACCTTTGTCAGATGACATTTTTCCTGATATTCGAAAACAAAATTGACATTCCAGTTTTTCTTCAGTTTATTTGCATTTTTATTTACTGTTCCATCGCCCCCAGGATCCAACAAGTGATATCATAGCCGACACTTAACACAATAAGTGATTGGTCCTGTTAGTTACAGCTATGGATCTTGCTAATCCAACAATTAGTAGACTTTCTATTTTAGATGGTTCAAACTATGCCTATTGGAAGATTCGCCTACGTTCTCACATCAAATCAATTAATGTTAGAGCATGAAGATCTATAACCAATGGATATGTTGTTCCTATGTTACCACCAGATGAGGAAGGTGATATTCTTGCTGAACCTGAATCCTAATGGACTGCGAAAGAAATCAATAATGCAAGCTTCAACGAGAAAGCCTTAAATGTAATTTTTGGATGAATTGATCTTTACATGTTCAAACTCATACAAAACTGTTCTACAACTAAAGACGCATGAGATACTTTACAAATTCATTGTGAAGGTAGCTCTAATTTTCGTCAGACGAAGCTTCGTATGCTCATGAGTAGATATGAACGTTTAGGATGGAAGAAACAAATGACATTAAAACCTATTTGAAAAGTTGATTGACATCTCTAATGAATGTCAAGTGCTTGGTGCTCCTTTAATCAACACTCAACTTGTGGAAAAAACACTCTGTTCTCTTCCTGAAAAGTTCAATATAAAGATTTGTGCAATTGAAGAAGCTCATAATCTTGCTATAATGGACCTTCATACCTTAATGAGTATTCTCAAAACCTATGAGATAAACATTGAGAATCAAAGGGAATTGTACAAGAACAATAATGTAGCACTTCAAGTCAAATCCTTGAAGAATCAAATCGAAGATGAGCATGAGAACCTTAAAGAAGTTGGTGACGGTGCAAATGTTGCCCTCCTTACTCGAAAATTCAATTTAATGGTGAGGAAGTTCAACAATGATATAAATAAATTCAGATCTAAAGAGTACAAAAACCAATACTTCAATCAAAAGTCCACTAAACCCTTCCAATAGTACAAAAAGGAAATTAACTAAAGAGAACCAACTCAGATTGTACCAAATTTGATCCCAAACAACTTGAGTCCGTGCAATGTCATGCATGCTCGGGTTGGGGTCATTATGCTAATGAATATGTAAATACCTTGAGGAAATTTGTTTAAAATCTATGAGTTTCTCTTAGTGACGACGAAAGAGAAGAAGGAGATCAAGAGATAGAGTCACAAGCAATGCTGGCTAAAGTTAGTGAACAATCTTTATCAGACAATGAAAATGTCATCAACAGTGTCTTCTCAAATATCACAACATTTGCGTCAACATCAGCGACGACATCCATATTTCCAACAGCATCCGAGAGGTACAAATTCTTTAACTATTCTAATGTTAATTGCTTTAGTGGTTTTATTTCTAGTAGTGAGACTGATTGTGAGGATCAAGTTGACACCAAAGATGACATGATTAAGGAATTACAAAAACTTTATAAATACTTGATCATAAAATCCAAGAAACTTGACACAAATGTAAAATCTTTAACTCTTGAGAATACAAATTTAAAAGGCACGATAACCCGTTTAGAGATTGCACTTACCAAAAAAGACGTTGACTTTGGTAAGATTCATGCAAAATTAGATCTAGTCGAAACAACCTTCCGTAAGCTCAACACGGAGACTTCAAAAATGAATGAGATACTCAAACTTAGTAAACCTTCACATGCAGATATTGTATATGGAAACTCTCTTAAAACAATAAGCTCAAACATCTTTGATAAAAATGAGAAAATAAGCTTTGTAAAAGAAAAAAAGGGTAAAGTATTGGTTCTCATATATGTCAAAGAAAATAAAGTTTGTGTGTCATTACTGTAACTCCCCTGGACATTTAAGACCTTACTGTTTCAAACTTTAAAATCTCTGTGAGCAAAATGTTGCCCAAAAAGTTGTCTAACATACCTGATAACACTAAATGCAACATTTCTAAACCAAAAAGTAGGAAATATTTTAAGAGAGTCTGGGTTCCTAAAAAGGATATTGTTTATAATGTTGTCATAATTGCATTAAGAATTAACATTTCAAGCTCTTGTACTTTGATAGTGGATGTTCTCGCCACATGTCAGGTACAAAGGAGTTTCTAAAGGACTATGAGTCATTCAATAGAGGTAACGTGACTTATGGAGGTGGCAGTAAAAACAAAATAATTGGAAGAGGGATGTTAAGTGTTCCTGGATTTCCAGCCCTAAGAAATATCTTACTTGTTGAGGGTTTAATGGTGAATCTTATTAGTATAAGTCAACTATGTGATGACAATCTTGAGGTAAAGTTTAACAAGAATGCCTGTGAAATTACGAATGAAGCTAACATGTGTCTCATGATAGGTACAAGAACATATGACAATTACTATCTTGTTGGAAGGCAAGAAATATACAATAATGTCAGGATCAATGACACAATATTGTGGTATCAAAAGTTAGGACACGTCAACTACCGTAACTTAGAAAGATTGATCTCATATGAGGCCGTAAGGGGCATTCCTAAACTGAGTCCTAAAGGTAAAACAATGGTCTGTGAAGATTGCGTGAAATGTAATCAAACTCGTGTTTTCCATAATGTTGTTCATAATGACGGACAACATTCAGGTACGTCTCACTGTTTTCAACTATTGTACATGAATCTTATGAGTCCAATTGAGGTAGGCAGTTTATGAGGATAATGAATTTGTTCCATTCTCTTGTTTTTTGCATTAGATCCGATCATGGAAAAGAATTTGAAAATAGCTCATTCACAATTTTTTTTGAGAAAAATGGTATTTTCCATGAATCTTCTGCTCCCAAAACTCATCAGTAGAATGGTGTAACAGAAAGAAAGAATAGAACACTACAAGAAATGGCTAGAGTTGTTCTTAGTTCTAAGTTATCAAAATGTTTTTGGGCTGAAGCCTTGAACACTACATGTCACATCACTAATATAGTCTACTTAAGGCCAGTTACAAAGACAACACCCTATGAATTAATAAATGGAAAAAACCTAACTTGCATTACTTTAATATTACAGATCTTTTAGGAGATACAACTGAAAATAACATTATAATTTCAGTGGAAAATAAGTAGACTACAGAAGAATCGGATGTTGCCTCAAATGTTTCCACACCTGAAGAAACATCTGAACCAGAAACATAGAACACATAGGTCGTTGATGAGGGATCAAATGTTGAATTAATTGATCAAGTGCGAAGGGATCCCTCATCAAGATTTAGAAAGAATCATCCAAAAGACCAAGTGATAAGGGGAGTTTTTGAGGGAATTAGAACAAGAGGGAAAAAACCACTCAATTACAGAGACATGATAAAGTATGCGTGTATGTCTACCATATACCAAGAGGCCAGTCTTTCTTGTTTTATATCTACTTTAGAATAAAAGAATATTTCAGAAGCACTTAATATAATTGTTGAATTCAAGCAATGCAAGAAGAGCTTGAATAATTTTCTTGAAATGAAGTCTGGGATTTAGTTTCTCGCCCATATAATACTAATGTAATTGAAACTAAATAGATTTTAAAAATAAATCAGATGAATCGGGAACTGTTGTTAGAAACAAAGCTCGTCTAGTTGCTCAAGGTTATACTCATGTCGAAAGGATTTATTATGACGAAACCTTCACACCTGTAGCAAGAATTGAGTCAATTAGACTTTTACTTGCCATTGCTTGTTGTCTCAAAATTACCCTACATCAGATGGATGTAAAAGGTGCTTTCTTGAATGGTTATCTTGATAAGGAAGTCTATGTTGAACAACCAAAATGATTTGAAGATCCTCACCATCCACACTATGTGTATAAGCTCAATAAGGCATTGTATGGATTGAAGCAAGCCCCTCGAGCATGATATGGTCGTATAACTAACTTCCTTCTTGAATGTGGTTTTATTAGTGGTGAAGCTAATCGTACTTTATTCATTAAACATCACAGTGTAGATATTATTATTGCTCAAATATATGTAGATGACATAGTTTTTGGTTCGACCTCACAGTCTTACCTAAAGACATTTGTTGAAGCAATATCATCGACATTTGAGATGAGCATGATTGGGGAACAAAATTTTTTCTTAGGCTTGCAGATTAAGCAAAGTGAAGATGCAATTTTCATCTCCTAGAGTAAATATGCCAAGAATCTAGTTAAGAGGTTTGGATTGGAAAATGCTAAGTAGATGTAGACTCCACCAACCGGTCTGCAATCCAAACATTTATTATTGCCGGTCTCACTTCAACTACACCAATTCTATAAAACACAGAAAAGAGTAGTACTTTTATGCTTTCCTCCAAATCTCTCAACTTTCGGCCAAGACAAGTAAAAACGTGTAGAATATTAATCTAGGCTTAGCACTTGGTTTAAGGGCTTAATCTTGGAGAAATAAATTGATCAACAATGGTTGTTCTTAGCCAAGGGGCTCTCGAAATTATGGAGCTAAAGGGTAGAAGATGAGAGCTTATTTTTTGGTCTAAGTGTATAATGAATCCAAGTCTTCAAGACTTGGATATATATCAACCTATAATGCCAAGTGGAGTGGGCCCCACATGCCCACTTGGCCTCAAAATATCTTAGAGACTTGTCATCTTGCAAGATCAAGTGGAGAGGTGACACGTGTCGCCCTCCGATTGGTCCAAAATACTATAATCGGATCCGGGCCAAGGATCATATATTCTATTTTTGGTTAGCGAATAGCCTTTTTCTAAGTCCACCTTTTCGAAGGTCCTCGTGAAATTGTGAAATTTTCGGCGGACCCCATCTTATTAGTCCCGCGTCTTCACAATAGTATTCTACGCTCGTATCTCAAATTTGGAACGAAACCGACCCCTCGTGAAGAAATTATGGCGTCACGTTCGTTGTGACCAAATTTGCTCTAAATCGAAAATGTAACTACACTTTCTTTCCAACATTCCAATCTTATTACCTTACGTACGTTCTCATCTCATTCTCTTGGAAATACGGGATGTAACACTTCAACTTCCAAGAGCAAATTTGTGCTCATGGTGAGCTCCTCTAGTCATCCCAAGCCGAAAGGTAAGGAATGACAGAAGAAGAAGGGCAAAACTATCGGTGTGCCCTTAGAAATGAAGCCCAAGGGAAAGGTAAATGTGATACCGTCCAAGGATTTATGCCTCAACTGTAATACAAAGGGGCATTGGAAGAAATATTGCACTGCTCCAGGAGGAGGGAAAACACTAGGTGCTTCTGCCTTTAATAGATAAGGTATGTATGTAATTGAAATAAATTTATCTATAAACAACTCTCATTCCTGGTTATTGGATACCGCTTGTGGCTCACACATTTGTACTAATGTGCAGGGGCTAACTGACAGAAGGAAGGTTGGATTGAGAGAGGTGGACCTGTGTTTGAAATGGAGCACGAGTTGATGTTAAGCGCGTAGGAACTTATAGATTAGATTTACCTTTTAGCCACTGTTTAATGTTGAAAAATTATTTTTATGTACCGTTGTTAACGCGAAATATCATTTATATTCCAGTTTTAGACATGGAGGGTTTTTCCTCATATATATTTAATGGCAATATGGTATTGTCTTTTAATGATGTTACACATGGAACTGCGCCTCTTGTGAATGGATTGTATACGCTAAACTGTAGTCAAGAAATTTTAAATGTACAAAACAAACGAGCTAAAATAAGTAATAGAAATTCTACCTACCTTTGGCATTTTAGACTTGGTCATATCAATCAAACAAGGATAGCAAGGTTAAGGAAAATTGACTACCTCGAACCATTTGACTTGGAGTCTTATGATAACTGTGAAGCTTGTTTGAAAGGTAAGATGACCAACAAGCTCCTTTCTAGGAAAGGTGTGCGAGCCAAGTGTCACGACCAGGCCAGGCGCAACTAGTACCTCTGGGGTACCTGCCGTGTATATGTCGGAGAATAGCGTGGAACATACACAACATCTGCGTAAAAGTAACATCATCGGCCGGTAGGTAAAGTCTTCCATAAAACATACTTAACAAAAGTATAATAGTACAAGCGGTTCTTATAGCCCAAAACACATAGGTGGCCACGGACCTCTAAAGATAACAAGCGTGGCGGGACGGGGCCGCATACCACGGATGTACAAAATAACTATAACATCGGGAATATCAGTACGATAAATAAGCTTAGGAGAATGAGCTTCGACAGGAATAGTGATCAAGAACGAGGATCCTCGATCGCTTACCACCTGTGGCGTGAGCGGCCCAGGAAGGGTCGACCTGATATGTACCAAGTATGTAAGGCGGGAAAATCTTGTAATATGATATCATAAGTCTAAAAGCAAATTTGAGTCATGAAAGACAATAAAATACCTTTTCTTGTGCCTTACTAACAATGAGAGTGACAAGTATATATATATAATCTGCGTAAAATAGGAGGCTCGTGATCAAAGCAGGTACCTCGCGTAGTATCAATAAAACCATCCTACTCCCGGGACTATTTCACCGCGTGGGTCCCGTGGACCGCGTGAGGTGCTCTCGCATCGGTATGCACCGGCGTGGGACTATTTCACCCGTAAGCCCATAAGGACTCGCGTGAGGTATTCCTCGCGTCATGGGTAGCAAATCCACGGAGCAATTGGTATAACGATCTGGGGACTTTCGCCGGATATACTCTTGCCTGAAGCAGATGGTATAACGATCTTGAAATGTACCTCGGATATACTCTTACTGGAGCGGATGGTATAACGATCTTGGGGCTTGCCGCCGGATATACTCTTATCTTGTGCGGATGGTATAACGATCTTGGATCCGCCTCGGATATACTCTTTGCTGAAGCGGATGGTATGGCGATCTTGGGGATGGCCCGCCGGACATACTCTTCTTTGAAGGAGGTGGTATGGCGATCTTGGGGCTTGCCCGCCAGACATACTCTTACCCTATCTCAAATCACATCATATCATAATAATAAATAAGTTAAGAAAACTTATAACTTATTAGTCTTGTTCATATACCCTCTCATTTTAGTTTACTTAAGGCACTTAACCATATCTTTAATAAAAGAACAGGAGTTTAACAGTACTACATCTTGACTCTTTTGAAAATGACTCTTCTTTATACATAAAAACCTTTGGGCAATTGATACCTTAAAATCAATTTGCCTCTCCATATACTTATCTTATTTAGAGTAAATCTCTTCTCGTTAACCTTTTATGAAGCTAATAAACCAACTTCCCATAAAGTTGTTATATTAACTCTACACTTTAGTAAAATCAATACTTTCCCCCTAACTAAGAGAATTATACATTCTTAAAATGAAACAAGTCATTATATACTTAAAACAAGTAAGAATACCAAATCTTGTACGTCTACCGTACTACATAGTTTCATCTATTCATGCTCAAGAGATACGAAAACTTCACATACCTCTTTGGTCAATCCACTTGCTAGGTCCAACTACCGCAAGTAATATTTCAACCTATAATAACCATGATATGTTCATTAACCTCTAATTTCAATGTAGAATAATCTAACTCAAAAGCCACTAAATTCTATGGAAAAATTGGGCAGCATTTCCTTTGTTTCTACTCACTTTGCCACCTTTCTCAAGGCCGAAATTATCATCAAAACACCCCATTTAAGGCTCAATCAATCCAACAATTCAAAGGGGATTACACACCCAAAATTCTGCCCCATAAGTTTACAACAATTCACTTAACAATTCTAAGGTAGTTTTTAGGCTACAACATGCTCATAATCTCTTCTTAACTCATTCTCCATATCCAAACCACATTTTCTAGCATGCAATGACTCTAAGTGCATTTTTTTACTACCACAAGATCTTTCTTCTAAGCATGCAACACTAGAACTAATTCTAAAGGAAGAAATGTTACCTTAAAGTTTTTGCCAAAACTTATTCCAAATATTGCTAGCTTCCTTGCCAAGAACACTACCACAACAATGCCAACAAGCTAGCTACAAGCTTCCTTTTCTTGTTCTTAACTTTCAGATTTTTCTTGGGTTTTTAGAGAGAAGGGGGAGCTGATTTTTAGAGAGAGGAAGATGTTTTAGAGATGACCAAGTCTACAAGACTTGGTCAATATAAGCCATGCAAGCAAAATCAGATGGGGACACTTGTCACCCTCCCATGGCCTTTAAAAAGAAATGGACCCACCAAGTTTTTCGCCCAAATCCCGCCTCACCGCGGCTGTTTGAAACTCCGCATGAGCTCTACGAACTTTCGCGGCGCGGCCTCGTCTGGCGCCGGCGGCTGCTTCAGCGACCCCTCGATGCTTTAGGCGCGCGACCTGCATCGGCGCGCGGCCCTGCCGCTTTGCACGAGCATTTACGCCCATTGCGCTGAACTTGTAACTCGTAACTTTCTACTCGGCGTCCTATCGGCGAGCGGTTGGTTGCGTTGGAATCTAGACTCAACGAACTACGCCTAGGCCTTTAAAATACTTAGGAACTCTCAATGTACCGGGTCATAACCGCTTCAAAGTTGACTAAAACCCGTCGAACGACCCGTCGACCTATCCTTTGAAATTTTTAAGTCTTACATGCTTTAAATGCGTTCCCATGCGTAGGTCAGAACTACTGGGGTATAACATTCTCCCTTAGCGAAACATTCGTCGAATGTTCCTTCAAACTTACTCAAATCACATCATCGACATAGACCCTCTTAACTATTCTTTTGCAAATAAAGAAGCTCGCGAGCCACATCTTGAAGCGTACATGCTAAATCAAAACTAACAAACAGGAAAGTAGGTTACCTGGAGGCATAGGGAATAAGTGAGGATACTTCTTCATCATATCATCCTCTGCTTCCCATGTCATTTCCTCCCTGTTTTCGTTCCGCCATAGGACGCCAGCGGAAGCCATCTTTCGTCCGAAGTCGCTAACGACGATCGAGTATCGCCATGGGACTCTCTCATACTATAACTCCTCTGTCACTTGGACATCACGAACGGGTGCACTCTAGATGGATCTCGATACATTTCCGCAACATGACACATGAAAAAGCTGGATGCACCGCCTCCAATCGGACGGAAGATCTAACTCATAGGCAACCACGCCTACCCTACGGACAATCGTCTGATGTACCTTGGGCTAAGCTTCCCTTTCTTCCCAAATCTCATCACGCCGCCGTGGCGATACGCTAGGAAAACCCAATCATCTATCTCAAATTCCAAGTGTCGACGCGGATGATCTGCATCGACTTTGCCGACTACGGTGCGCTAACAACCGCTCTGGATAAGCTTCACTTATCCATCACTTCGAACTAAGTGCGGCCCGACTAATCGAACTTCTCCGCTTCGAACCGACCTATCGGTGACTGCACTTCCTCGTATAAGGCCTTATAAGGCGCCATCCGAATCTTGGAATGGTAGCTATTGTTATAAGCAAACTCCACGAGAGGTAAATGATCCTCCGGCTACCGCGAAATCAATAACACTGAGCCCGCAACATATCCTCGAGTGTACGGATAGTGCGCTCGGCTGTCCGTCGATCGAGGATGAAGCGCCGTCGAGACTCACTGTGTCCCTAATCCCACGAAAAGACCTCCAGAAATTAGCGAAGCGGGCTCCTCTATCCGATATAATCGACACGGGACTCGTGCGATCTCACAATCTCTCTAATATATAATCCGGTATAGTCCTCAATTTGGCGTCGTTCGTGGGAAGAAAATGGTGATTTAAATCGACTGTCGACAATCACCCAAATGGAATCATGCTTCCTCCGAGTGGTAGGTAGCCACGTAATAAAATCCATATTTATCACCTCACTTCCAGTCGAATATCAATGGCTGCAATGACCACCGCTCGGTGCTCAATCTTAACTCGTGACAATTCGCACGCTGCGCCCGCGAACTCCGCAACGTCGGCAAGGCCATCCTACTAATACACATCGAGGTCATGATACATCTTAGTCGCCCGGATGAATAGAATAACGAGCCGTGTGCCTCACGAAATCTGTTGGCGAAGTCTGTCCATCGGAACACCTGGCCGGCCTGAATCTTAGCACCCGTGGTATTACCTCAAATAGACTCTTCTCCTTACGAACAGCGGCATCTCGATGCCGTACCAAAATCGGATCCTCATCGCCGCCTCTTTACCTCCTCGGCGATAGAAGACTCGTGACCTCTCGAACCGAATTCCCTCACTATCGAGAATCAACCAAAGCGAACCGAGGCTCATTGGTGATGTAGCTCTCGGACCATATCCTCTTTTAAGGTGAACATCAGACAGACTACCCATCGACCTGCGACTAAGGGCATCCGCAACCACATTGGCCTTCCCTGGGTGGTATAGAATATCAACATCGTAATCCTTAAGTAGCTCCAACCACCGTCTCTGTCGCAAGTTCAGCTCCCTCTGGCTGAAGATATACTGGAGACTCTTGTGGTCTGTGTAAATGTCCACATGAACTCCATATAAGTAATGTCTCCAGATCTTTAAGGCATGAATCACTGCTGCCAACTCCAAGTCATGCGTGGGATAGTTCTTCTCATGCTTCCTAAGCTGTCGAGATGCATAAGCTATAACTCTACCGTGCTGCATCAGCACGCACCCAAGCCCGATACCTGACGCGTCACAATAAACCACATATCCATCTAAGCCCTCTGGAAGAGTAAGAACTGGGGCGGTCGTCAACTTCCCCTTTAGCAACTGAAAACTTTCCTCACAAGTATCCGTCCACCGGAACATAGCCGCATTCGAGTCGACTTAGTCAAAATCTTTGAAATAGAAGCAAACTTCTACAAACGCCGATAATAACTGCAAGGCCCAAAGCTACGCCCTCGTCGGTGTAGTGGAGTGCAGGCCAAGTCTTGGCTCTTCAATCTTTCTTTGTATCAACGAATACCATCGGCCCGATAACATGTCCTAAGAAAGCCAGCGCCGGCCGAACTTCGCGCCGAGAACTTGGCATCAATTGCGGTCTCGGAGGACTCGAATACCGTCGCCGAATGATCTGTATGCTCCGCTCGTGCGCGAATACACCAAGATATCATCAATAAATACTATAACGAACATATCCAGAATGGCACGAACACCCTATTCATCAAATCCATGAATCTTCTTTGGGGCGTTGGTCAACGAAAGACATCACCATGAACTCATAGTGCCCACAGGGTCACGAATGCGATCTTTGGGATATCTATCTCTCTAACTTCGTACTGATGATAACGGACGCGTATCTATCTTGGAAAAACACTTTGCACCTGCAATGGTCAAACAAATCGTCAATCACGGGAGGGGATATCATTTCTTGATAGTTACCTTGTTGGCTACTGTAATCAATACACATACGGCGTCCCCATCCTTCTTCTTTACAAACAATCTGGTGCTCCCAGGAGAAACACTTGGCCTAATAAAGCCTTTCTCCGAAATCTTTGGTGGTCCTTGACTCTTCAGCTCGGCAGGTGCCATCCTGTATGGCGGAATAGATATCGGTCGAGTATCTGGCGCCAAATCAATGCAAAACTCAATCTCCCTCTCGGGAGGGATACCCGGAAGCTCGTCTGGGAATACGTCTGGAAACTCTCTAACGACCGGAACTGACTGAAGGTCCGGTACCTCGGCCTCCGTGTCAAATACCCAAACCATATGATAGATGTACCCTTTCCGCACCATCTTCCTAGCCTTGAGGTAAGAAATAAACTTACCCCTCGGCGATGCGATTCCTTCCACTCGATAGCAGCTCGTAGAAGCTGGAACGAACTAATCTCTCCTACGGTCCACGTTGGCATAGCAAGATGCTAGCCAATCCATACCCATAATCACATCAAAGTCTGTCATATCCAACTCTATCAAGTCGGCTGAAGTCGCGGCTATCTATAGTCACAGACAAGCCTTATACACTCGCTACGGCTGAATCACCCTGGTGTAGCCACCTCAAAGGTCTTATGGACTCGGGCTCATCACATTCTCAGCAATATGAGGAGATATGTAGGACAAGGTAGAACACGGATCTATCAAAGCATATCATCACGAAGAAACCAACAATGTACGTGGCGACATCGGCGGCGCCTCGCGGCTGCCTTTGGACATAACATAAATGCGATTACGAGGACCGCTAGAATCTGGAACCCCTACGACCTCTGCGCGGCTCTTTGGACCATAAGTACCACGCCTCGGGCGTCTAACCATCGAAGATGAAGATCCGACAACGGACCCGTCGGTGAACCGTAATGCTCCCGCCGCTGGGGCGGACAATCCTTCTTCGGATGGCCTGCGTACAAGAGTAACATGATCTCGAACCCATCGGCACTCGCCGGATGAGACCTACCGCGTCGAACACTGCAGAGGTAGGTGGTCTCGATTGGTGTTGGTCTTTGCCTCGCGAAAACGGCGTCTGGAGCCACGACTGCTCGCGAATAACCTGTGATCGGACCTCGCGAAAAGCGTGAAGGAGCACTCTGTCTTTGGTGGAAGGTGGACCTGGTCTGCCGAGGCTGCCGCCTCAGCGCGCCACGAGAACCCGATGTCACGGCCTCTTGGCTGGCCCAAATCTAGGCGATCCTGCCTCTCTGTCCTCGATCCGCATGCGTATGCTGCATCTGGCAATATCCATCCTTGGTGAAGAGCCACTCCTAAGCGATGTAATCATGTGGCCAGCCCCATCACGTATCTATGAACCACATGCGCCATATCGGCTACAATGGTGTGTGCATATCGGCCAGAGTCAAACTCAGTGTGCTCTCGATAGTCCTCCCGTCTGTCTCGAGGTCAAGAACCTATCTCTGCGGGCTCTCTCACCTCTGGAGGCAAGAAGTGGTCTAAGGCGCCTCAGTGAACTCCTCCCAATCGGTGGGAGAGCATCCTCACCTCGACAATACCATGACTCAAACCGGTTCAACGCAATATCGCGTAACGGTAAGCTAGTATAACGACTCGGTCTTTGATGCCCTAAGAACCTGCATGGTCATGTGAATCGCTGGACAAACTCCTGCGGATCCTCATCAAATCTCGAACCATAGAACTTCGTGGGTGACAACTCAGAAATCCGAATCAAGAATCCGGCTCTCAGGGTTGGCCGCCGCTCGTCGGCCGCTCGCCACTATCTTTGGTCAAGAATCACCGTTCCGTAATCTCTGCCACATTGTTCGATCGCGAGGAGGCTCGTGCCGCGTCTCGATGGCCGCGTCCGCCGCTCAACTCGCTGAGGCTGGCGACGACGTGGAACTCGCCGCTCTAAACATCATCTCTGGTAAGGACTGGGCTGTGCCTCGTGACTCTCCGGCCCCACTAGCGACCTCACCGCTTTGCCCTTCCGGGCGCGGTTGCCTTGCGTGAGGCATATCTCGATACATAAGGAAAACATCGGGAGGTTCAACCTATAACTCACTTCATTGCACGATCTTAGAGTGAAAGAATGGAAACCAATCCTAAATATCCTGTGACCTCTTGATTATAGATGTGGTGCACGACACACCGATAATCAAGACTATACTAGACACGGTCTGTGGACACTTTCCGAGGACTAACTGCTCTGATACCACTTTTGTTACGACCCGACCCCGGGGACGCGACTAGTACCCTACTGGGTACCGTCGGTATATGTCGAGAATAGCAATGAACATACACAACACATACGCATAAAAGTAACATCACCGCCACCGGTAAGGTCGCTTTCCATAAAACATACTTAACAAAAGTATAATAGTAACCGTTCTTATAGCCCAAAACACATAGGTGCCACGTGCACTTAAAGATAACAACTGTGGCGGGACAGGGCCCCGCCATACCCCTGGATGTACAAAATACCTATAGCATCAGGGAATATCCGTACCAATAAATAAGCTTCCGGAGGAATGGAGCTTCTGACACCGGAATAGTGATCCTAAGAACGAGGATCCTCAATCGCCACCCTTACCGCGGATTTAACGCAAGGGAAGGGGTCGACACAGTATGTACCAAGTATGTAAAGCTGGGAAAATACTGTAATATGATATCATAAGTCTAAAAGCAAGCTGGAGTCATGAAAGACAATAAAATACCTTTTACTGTGCCTTACTAACAATGAGAGTGACAAGTATATATATATAATACTGCATAAAATAGGAGGCTCATGATCAAAACAGGGTACCTCGCCCGTAGTATCAATAAAACCATCCTACTCTTGGGACTATTTCACGCGCACGGGTCCCGTGGACCCGCGTGAGTGCTCCTCATCGGTTGTACCAGGCATGGGACTATTTCACCCGCATAAGCCCATAAGGACTCGCATGAGGTATTCCTCGCATCATGGGTAGCAAATCCACGGAACAGGTGGTATAACGATCTTGGGGACTTTCCCCTCAGATATACTCTTACCCTGAAGCAGATGGTATAACGATCTTGGGTCAGCCTCGATATACTCTTGCTGGAGCAGATGGTATAACGATCTTGGGGCTTGCCTCGATATACTCTTATATGGTGCGGATGGTATAACGATCTTGGATCCGCCTCGATATACTCTTACATCAAGCGGATGGTATGGCGATCTTGGGATGGCCTCGCATATACTCTTACATCGAAGGAGGTGGTATGGCGATCTTGGGGCTTGCCCCTCAGACATACTCTTACCCTATCTCAAACTGTCATCATATCATAATAATAAATAAGTTAAGAAAACTTATAACTTCTTATTAGTCTTGTTCATATACCCTCTCATTTTAGTTTACTTAAGGCACTTAACCATATCTTTAATAAAAGAACACCGGGAGTTTAACCCAAGTACTACATACTTCAACTCTTTTGAAAATGACTCTTCTTTATACATAAAAACCTTTGGGCAATTGATACCTTAAAATCAATTTGCCTCTCCATATACTTATCTTATTTAGAGTAAATCTCTTCTCGTTAACCTTTTATGAAGCTAATAAACCAACTTCCCATAAAGTTGTTATATTAACTCTACACTTTAGTAAAATCAATACTTTCCCCCTAACTAAGGGAATTATACATTCTTAAAATGAAACAAGTCATTATATACTTAAAACAAGTAAGAATACCAAATCTTGTACGTCTACCGTACTACATAGTTTCATCTATTCATGCTCAAGAGATACGAAAACTTCACATACCTCTTTGGTCAATCCACTTTCTAGGTCCAACTACCGCAAGTAATATTTCAACCTATAATAACCATGATATGTTCATTAACCTCTAATTTCAATGTAGAATAATCTAACTCAAAAGCCACTAAATTCTATGGAAAAATATGGCAGCATTTACTTTGTTTCTACACACATTGCCACCTTTCTCAAGGCCGAAATTATCATCAAAACACCCCATTTAAGGCTCAATCAATCCAACAATTCAAAGGGGATTACACACCCAAAATTCTGCCCCATAAGTTTACAACAATTCACTTAACAATTCTAAGGTAGTTTTTAGGCTACAACATGCTCATAATCTCTTCTTAACTCATTCTCCATATCCAAACCACATTTTCTAGCATGCAATGACTCTAAGTGCATTTTTTTACTACCACAAGATCTTTCTTCTAAGCATGCAACACTAGAACTAATTCTAAAGGAAGAAATGTTACCTTAAAGTTTTTGCCAAAACTTATTCCAAATATTGCTAGCTTCCTTGCCAAGAACACTACCACAACAATGCCAACAAGCTAGCTACAAGCTTCCTTTTCTTGTTCTTAACTTTGATTTTCTTGGGTTTTAGAGAGAAGGGAGCTGATTTTTAGAGAGAGGAAGATGTTTTAGATGACCAAGTCTACAAAACTTGGTCAATATAAGCCATGCAAGCAAAATCAGATGGGGACACTTGTCACCTCCCATGGCCTTTTAAAGAAATCGGACCTTCCTAAGTTTTTCGCCCAAAAATCCCGCCTGCACGCCAGGCTGAAACTTCCGAGCTCTCTAAACTTTCGGCGCTGCCTGCATCTGGCGCGCGCGGCTGCAACTTCAGCGATCCTCAGTACTTTAGGCGCGCGACGCGCATCCGGCCGCGGGCCGCTTTGCACGAACGCATTTACGCCATTGCTTGGCCAACTTGTAACTCTCATAACTTTCTACTCCGACGTCCTATCGACGAATGGTTGGTTGCGTTGGAATCTAGACTCAACGAACTACGCCCTAGGACTTTAAAATACTTAGGAACTCTCAATGTACCGGGTCATAACCCGCTTCAAAGTTGACTAAAACCCGTCCGGAACGACCCGTCAACCTATCCTTTGAAATTTTTTAAGTCTTACATGCTTTCGTACGTTCCCATACGTAGGGTCAGAACTACGGGGTATAACACCAAGGAGGTACTTGAGTTAGTACATACTGACGTGTGTGGACCATTTTCGACTCAAGCTAGAGGATATTTCCCTTACTTCATCACTTTTACTGACGACTTGACAAGGTATGGATATGTGTATTTTATGAAACACAAATCTGATACATTCGAAAAGTTCAAGGAGTATAAGTCTGAAGTGGAGAAACAACTCGCCAAAAGTATCAAGACTCTTCGATCTGATCGAGGGGGTGAATACTTAAGAAAAGAATTTATAGATTACTTAAAGCTACATGAAGTTCATTCATAATGGGCACCTCCTGGAACACCACAAATGAACGGTGTTGCCGAAAGGAGAAACCGAACCCTATTGGATATGGTTCGATCTATGATGAGCTTCTCAGCTCTACCAACATACCTTTGAGGATATGCTATACAAACCTCAATATATGTTCTAAACAGGGTTCCTTCTATATCAGTTGAAAAGACACCATATGAGATATAGTGTGGCAAGAAGCTAACTCTTAAACATATGAGACCCTGGGGGTGCCCTACATATGTTAAGAAGATGCTCACTGATAATTTGGAATCCAAGAGTGAGAAATGTTACTTCGTGGGGTATCCAAAGGAAACTAAGGGATACTACTTCTATCTTTCTAGAGAACATAAGGTCATTGTTTCCAGGAACACAACTTTCCTTGAAGAGGAATATGTCTACAAGGAATAGAGTTACACAGAGATAGAACTTGAAGAAATTCAAGAATTACAAAATACCATAGAGGTTGAATCCTTGCCGAATGACCAATGAAAGAATTCAGTGGGAGAATTTGGCGAAGATTAGACACTTAGAGTACGCCCTTCGGTCAGTGGAAGTGTTATGAGGAATGATGCAGAAATGTAAAATCCTCCTACACAGTCCTTGGGAACAAGTGCAATAGTTGAACATCCTCCCATTCAGGAAAGACATGAAAATGATATTCCTGAAATCTCTCGAGTAGGTGGATCAACTAACACACAAGAACCTTCTCACAGTCAGAACATACCTAGAACTGAACTGCAAAACAATCAACTCCGTAGGTCTACTAGAACCCATCGTCCTCCAGAAAGACTAAATCTACTTGTGGAAACACATAGTGAGATAGATATTTCCGATGATGATGAGCCTACAACTTACAATGAAGCGATATTGGACATTGATTCAAAGAGATGGCAAGAAGCCATGAAATCCGAAATGGAATCTTATACGTAAATCAAGTGTGGAACTTGGTTGATTTGCTAAGTAGGGTTAAACCCATAGGATGCAAATGGGTCTTCAAGAAAAAAATTGATGCATTTGGCAAGGTACAGACTTATTAAGCTAGACTGGTGGCTAAAGGTTATAATCAACGACCTAGGGTCGATTATGATGAAACCTTTTCACTTGTTGCTAAGATTAAGTCCAATCAGATTTTGCTTGCAATAGCTGTATATTATGATTATGACATTTGGCAGATGGACGTCAAAATTGCATTCCTCAATGATAATCTAATTGAGGAAGTGTATATGAAACAACCTGAGATTTTTTCATCTATGTCCAAACCAAATGTTGTATGCAAGATACAGAAGTCCATTAACGAACTTAAGTAATCCTCTAGGAGTTGGAACATTTGCTTTAACAAGGCTATCAAGTCATTTGATTTCGTCAGAAGCAAAGAGGATCCTTGTGTTTATAGTAAACGGAAGGATGGGAGTATTGCCTTCATCATCATATATGTAGATGACATATTGATAATGGGAGGCAATAAGACTCTCATGCAGTCAGTCAAGGATTGGTTGTCCAGTACCTTCATGATGAAGGATTTAGGTGAAACCTGTTACATTCTGGGAATTAAGATCTATAGAGATAGACCTAATAGATTGTTAGGGTTGTCATAGCCGGTCTACATAGACAAAGTGCTTAGACATTTTTCTGTGGAGAATTCCAAGAAGGGCGATCTACCTATAGGTCAAGGCATCAAGTTATCTAAGAAGGATTGTCCTTCTAATGTTGTAGAACTTGAGCGTATGAAGAAGATCCCATATGCTTCGGCTATAGGATCAATCATGTATGTCATGACTTGTACTAGGCCAGATTTGGCCTTTGCACTTGGTAAAACTTGCAAATTCCAGCAGAATCCTGGGGATGAGCACTGAAAAGCTATCAAAAGTATTCTTAAGTATCTCAGACGCACTAAATATTATTTTTTGGTCTATGGTGGAGAAGATAAGCTAGTTACTACTAGGTACACTGATGCTAGCTTTCAGATAGATGTTGATGACTTCAAATCTGAGTATGGTTACACATTCATTTTCAATGGTGGAGCAGTGAGCTAGAAGAGTTCCAAACAAGCTACAACTGTTAATTTGACAACTGAAGCTGAGTACATTGCTGAATCAGAAGCTGGTAAAGAGGCTGTCGCGATTTCAGAGTACTAAAGGAACTAGGGGTAGTTCCGTGTGCTAGTTGTCCAATAATTATTTATTGTGACAACACTGGTGCGATTGCACATGCTAAGGAACCAAGATCAACGAACAGAAACAAGTATGTACTAAGGAAGTACCACATACTGAGAGAGATGGTGTTGACTAAAGATATTAGATTAGACTATGTTCCGACTTATGATAATCTAGTTGACCCATTCACTAAACCATTAAGCTTAGTTAAGCATAATTGTCATTTTGAGAATATGGGTATTAGATATATTGGTGATTGGCTCTAGGCCAAGTGGGAGATTGGAAGTATATTTATGTCCTAGAGACAATTTGTATTAGGACAAATATACTTTATACACATTCATATTTATATTAATGAAGATTAATATTATGACATTTGCAATTATTGAATTATTAGTTAATTATTTATAATATTCTATAATATGCATTCCTAGTGATTACGTGGTTATTAATAATGTGAGATATTAATATTACAACGTAACTCTTAAAATAACATCGACTAATGATCATCGAAAATGGGATATCGATGATATGTGATACGACGATATGTGGTCTACATCATATCCTTAGAGGATGTAGTATGTCTCACCTGCTACGAGTTATGGAAACTAGTGATGGACTGATCGGTGTATTTTATATACACCTTTTGAGTCAGTTTTAGTTAGTCTTTTGTCCCGTTTTGCACATATAAGTGTCGTATTAGGATAGTTTTTCTTTCTTTTGAGTCAAAGTGGTTAAAATGGCCAAATGGCGGAAAAGGAGCAAAAAGAGGGCAAAAGAGGAGATGCCAGAGCTGGAAACAGAGAAAGTGGCGAACGAGGGTAAAATCGAGCCGGCCGCGGCCTCCTGCGATCAAAGCGGCGCGGCGCCTATTATCAGAGAGGCTGCAGATGACTCGTGGCAGACGCCTCGAGCAAAAAGCGAGGCGCGCGCTAAACATCAGGAGCTACAGAAGATGCAGCGCGGCTCCGCCGAACAGCGAATATCGGGCGCGGCGCCAAAACATCCGACGGATTGCGAATTCCGGTGCCACGCGGCGCTGTCTGCGGCAGCGCCGACGCGGAAAAATTAGGTCTTTTGACGAATTACGGGCCAGCTGAAGGAAAAGAGGCGGTTTCGACTATAAAGGAGAACCCTAGGCAGTTTTTGAGGGTTCCCCTTCTTGCACAACACAAGATTCTTGCTTGGAGATTGAATACCATTAGTTTAGTAATTTATTTTCCCTTTCTTGTTCTTTATTTCTATTTTGTATGATGAACATGGAATTAGTTCTTGTCATGTCAATGGCTAGGAACTAATTCTCTTATAGGGCTTTCCATGTTGAATTGTTAGAAACTTATGTTATAAATTAATGCATGGTTATGGTTATTTTTCTTATTGTGAGATCTATCCAATAATTGAGTTGAATTCTTGGTAATTAATTGACAACTAATTATCACTATATGATTTCTAATCGATTAGAAAGGGGGATTGTGAATATCTTTGTAAGTTGGGTAGACATTCTTGGATTGAGGATGAAAATACCTCAATTATTTATGTAAGCGTTGATGAGAGGCTTAACAACCCTAATTTTGCGCATTGTGCGTGGCGGTCGACTAGGTTTTGTTCTTAATCCTCCTATAAAGTTATCCTTATCACCGAAAGGTAGGTAAGGTGCGATACTGGGGTTGAGTGTTTATATAACCCTAACGGGAGTATAAAACGATTTCGTAAACCTGCTTTCTCCAAAAGAAGAATACCATGAGTTAATGCATTAGTAAGTAGCATAAACGGATAGTAAGGATACATGGAAGCCCTATTCTCATCACCACTGAAGTAAATCTTTATATTTAACTAGATTGCATAATTCTTAGTTATAAACAACAAATCAATTATCAAATCACCAAATAGATACTAGAAAATAGATAGTTGGTACTTGAACCCTAATCCTTGTGGACGATATTCGGTCTTATCAAGACTATACTACTTGTCACGATAACGTGCACTTGCGTTTAAAGTGTGTGCATCTTACCGTGCATCAAGTTTTTGGCGCCGTTGCCGGGGATTAGGCATAGTTCAATATCAAATTTGTCTATTTTTAATTTCTAATTTGGTTTTTATTTTAATTTTTAATTTTTTTTTACGTTTTTCTTTTGAAAATTCGAGGTGCCGTGATTTGTTATCTATTTTTGATCTATTTCAGGAAGTCAGTTTATGCGAAGGAGAAGAGGAGCAGACACTCTTGTTACCTTCAATCCAGAAATTGAGAAAACCTGCAAACAGAACAGAAAGAATCAGCGGATTGCTACCTTGTTAGAGATGAATGGCGTTCAGAACAACAACGGGATGGGAGAAGGGTTAGGAGAGAATCAACCCGTCCAGAATACCTAGGCAAGCGCCCGATAGGCGTGGAAGAGAGAGTCGAGCCCGGCGAGAAGAAGTTTGGGAGACTATGTCGCGAGTAAATGGAGCACGAGCGTGCATTAGGCTCCTGCAATAAGAGCCAACAACCGAGATAAAGCGGAAATTACGAGCATGAGTACGGCCTGCGGTGCAGTCGGAGGCGCCGTGGAGGATCCACATATACGCATAGCTAATTTCTTGGAGTTATGTGCAGCGTTCGGATATAACGGCGTTCGATGATGCCGTCAGTTGAGGCTCTTTCCGCTTCACTTAGGATAGAGCAAAAGTATGGTTGAAT
The DNA here is from genome assembly GCA_029844215.1 of Przewalskia tangutica. Taxonomy (NCBI): domain Eukaryota; kingdom Viridiplantae; phylum Streptophyta; class Magnoliopsida; order Solanales; family Solanaceae; genus Przewalskia; species Przewalskia tangutica. The sequence continues at coordinate 43,604,488 of CM056724.1, read as the reverse complement.
TCCTGCCACGATTCGATTTTTACATGGCAAGAGCGCGTAAATTCCTAGCCAAGTTCTTTCCCGTGTAAAGCAAAGCGAGAGGAGTTGAACAACTTTACCAGCGGATGGAGAGTCCTTATATGAAGCTTGGGAAAGGTTCAAAGATCTACAGAGAAAGTGCCCACACCATTGCATTGAGTTGTGGAACTTGGTCCACATCTTCTACAACGGGCTGAGTAGTACAACCAGAACCATCATAGATGCAGCAGCAGGTGGAGCATTCATGAGGAAAACAGCCCGCGCTCATGAGCTATTAGAAGATATGGCCACTAACAACCATGTCACGGAAGAGAGGTCGACAAATGGAAGAAGAACAGTGGGAGTCCACGAAATAGATGCTATTGCTGCCTTGAATGCCCAAGTGGCCCTTCTAGCAAAACAGTTGCAGCAACATACGATGTCGATGAATGCGATGAGATGCCTAAGGCGTGAGATATGTGGTGGCCCATACATTTGATAGGTGTCCTTCACGGATCCCAACAATATACCCATGGAGCGGCAGAGTGTCGAGCCATAGGTAATTATCGAGGCAGCGAACAACCCCTACTCCAACACTTATAATCCGGTGGAGAACCACCCAAATTTCTCATGGAGAGAGAGAGCGTGAGAACGGCACGAGAACCAGCAGAATCAATACGAGAACGCGAAATCAATACGGGCAGCAGAATCAATACATGGGCGATGCGTAACAGCGAGCAATCAGCGCCCATTCAAGCCTGGCGTCAACGATTGATACGCGGTTCGGAAAAAGTCGAGCAGTGGCGCGTGGCGACAACTTGCAATGCGACCGATTCATAGCGAAGCGAGATCCGTTCAGGAACTTGGAAACTCAGTGGGTCGGTAGCAAAGAGCAAACATCGAGCCACGAGGACATTGCGAAGTAACACGAGGTAAATCGAGGAAGCGGTGCGAGCGGTGCAATTGAGAAGCGGCAAGCGGTTGGGCGGCGATCGCGGCCGATGGTTGAGAAGAAGCGAGTTAGAAAAGAGAAGGTGATTGAGCCCAACCACGTAGTAGAGAAAGCTCCGGAGAAGGAGTATACAGAGAAGATCCCTTTTCCCCAGAGACTACAGCGAAAGGCGGTTGATAAACAATTCTCCAAATTTTTGGAGACATTCAGGAAGCTGCATATCAACATACCTTTCATAGAAGCATTAGAGCAGATGCCCTCCTATTTTAAGTTTATGAAGGAGATCTTGGGGAAGAAAAAAAAGCTGGCAGAATACGAAATAGTAGCACTAACAGAAGAGTGTAGTGCTATCTTGCAGAAGAAGTTGCAACCAAAATTAAAGGATCCTGGAAGCTTTACACTACCTTGCACAGTGGGCAGGGTGACTTGCAACAGAGCTTTATGTGATTTAGGGGCGAGTATAAATCTTATGCCCTTATCAGTTTTTAAAAGATTGGAGTTGGGTGAGGCCAAACCAACCACAGTAAGCCTACAGCTGGCCGACAGGACAGTGGTTCATCCACGAGGCAAGATTGAGGACTTGATTGTGAAAGTAGGAAATTTTTTCTTTCCTGCAGATTTCCTCATTCTCGATATGGAAGAAGATGCGGAAATACCTATTATATTGGGGAGGCCATTCCTAGCAACGGGGAGAGCTTTGATTGATGTTGAAAGAGGAGAATTAACACTAAGGGTGAAGTCTGAAGAAATGGTGTTTAAAGTTTTTAAACACGTCATTGAGCCACCAACCATGAGTGGGTGCTTTGCAATCAGCACCATCAAACCCCCATGCGAGCCATTACAAGTCAACCAAAGAGCGATGAGCCCAAGCGAGCATGGTTTCTTTGAAATACCACTAAGGAGGTAAGTGTCGAACTCCCGCTGCGATAATGCTAAAAAGAAAAGAAGAAAAAGAAAACGCCAAATGTGGAGGAAATGGATTGGTTGGGGGCTTAATCCACCCCAGGGTTATTAAGGCTAAGGAACTTGCGTCCGGCTAAAAGACGTTAAAGACAGCGCTTGTTGGGAGACAACCCAACGTTTTCAATTATGTTATTTTAATTTCTGTCCTTAATATATTTTATTTTATCTAAGAACAATCTCACGGTCTTGGGGTCTAGTGTTTGTGCTGTGATTGACAGGTACATGCCAATAAATCGAAGGGTGAAAAAGCGAGCGAAGCGGGATTTTGAAAAAGCGCAGCAGCGCGGCTAAAAGAATGAACATGAGCAGAGTTTAAGCGCGCGGCCCAGGAAGCGAGCGCGGTAGAATTCCAGAAAATATGCCAAGTTTAGCGCGCTTCCAGTATGGCCGGCGCGAAAGTCGAAGGCGAGAAGATTGGGCCGCGCGCTAAAAGCAAATGGCCACAGCGGAATCGAATTTAAAACGCCCAGAAATCAGATTTTCCCCAAATCCAATTTCAAAAACCTAACCCTTCCTCTCCAAAACCCACGAAAATTCCGAAAAATTGCCCACAAATCCCCCACAAATCCAACCCATCAACAACCTAAACTCTTAAATTCCCAAAAACCCCCAACTATCTCAAACAACGAAGCTCCATTCCATACCCTCAAACCATCAATTGAAACAAGAAAAGCTTGAAGCTCTCATAAAAAGGTAATCTTTTTCCGTTCTTGAGTCCTTTATTGAAGTCACAAGAGGTAGTAGCTGAAGGAGTATTGTAATTGAAGTAGCTTGGGTACTGAAAAGTTGATTGTGAAGTTTGGAGAAAAGAGTAGAAAAGGAGTGTAGGTATTGGGTAGTAAAGTTGAAGTTTGGGGGTGTTGTATTCGCTGCTAGTTGTAGATTGTGTAGGAAACATTTGCACCACTAAATTGAAAGCTCCAGAAACCATTTTAAACCATGGCCACCAGGAAGAGAAGAGGCTCCACATCCACCCCAACCCCACATTACGATAATACTAGGTTTGTGAGCTACGAAGCCTTCCAAAGGTACAAAAAGCTTGACACCAGACCCATAATACCAGAAAGGGGAATGGACTACCAGAGGGAGTCATATGGGAAAGAAGATGTTTATGAGCCCATTCGGGCAATGATTGAGTTAAGGGAGTGGAGGAGATTCGTAAATCCGGAGAAAATAGCACCAGTGAACACAACAATGGTGCGTGAGTTTTATGCTAACTTTCCGGAGAAGGTGGAAAGGGGATGCTTTGTTAGGGGAGTTTATGTGTCTTTGACAGCAGAGAATGTAAATGCACAATTGAAAACAGTTGATGTTGAAGGAGGAATTGGTGATCGGAGCCATTTTAGAACATGGTCTAGGAGCACCGACAACATAAACTGGGATACCGTCGCAAACACCGTGAGCTACCATGGGGCCGTTTTTGATATTGGAAGAAATGGGTCAAGAGCACTGAACAGGTGCCAATTCAACAAAGTAGCCAAAGGTTGGCTATATTTCGTCAGCGCCCGCATGATTCCATCCACGCACTTCACCAGAGTGCCAGAGGATAGAATTAAACTGATATATGGAATTATGAGGGGATTGACGATTGATGTGGGGAAAGAAATAGTGCAGAGCATTGAAGAAATCAGAAGGTTGGTGACAACAGGCGGATTGGGACATGGCTCAGTTATCACCAAGCTATGTCACATGAGTGCGGTCCCAATCCTACCCACGGATACTCATGAAAGAAACCAACTGCCCGTGTCCTATGGGATAGTGCACTCTTTCCTGGACCAAGCCCCGTGACGGGCGAAGAGTACAACCACCGTGGCAGCAGCAGAGGCCGCCATGGGCGAAGATGAGCTGAAATAGGGCTCGATATGAGCGAGACCTAGCCACCGCCAACCACGAGCGAGAACCTCCAACGCCCACAATGGAGCAATTGTATCAAAATCAGATGAGGATGATGCAGACCTTGGACACAGTAGTACAAGGACAACAAGAAACAAGGCAACAAATCAACGAGTTGAGTTCCTTGTTCAACCAATGGTCGATGCATTATCCACCGCCACCACCACCATTTTAGCCAAAGTTTGTAAGTGTCTTATTTCTTTTATTTTTGAGTCTACACACATTGGGGACAATGTGTGATTTAAGTTTGGGGGTGTTTTATTTGTGTCTTGTTTTATTTGTGTCACGTTATGTTTTATTTAAGTCTTGTTGATTGTTTTATGTTTATTTTGAGTCACCAATTTTTTTTTCTTTTTTGAGTCATAATTGCCTGTCAAAGATCATATATGTTGTAGTTGCTAGAAACACCTAGTGAAGGAAGGCAGAATAATGTAAAGGAATTGAAGCAACTATCTAAACACTTAGGTTAGATATGCCAAAAACTCACAGAATCTGTCTATTTGGAGTTTCTTGCTTGAGTTATGCATGCTAAATGATAAATGCTTATGTGTTATGAGTGCTTGCTATTTGAGGCGAAATAGTTAGGATATGCATGTTAGGGAGATGACTCAGACATTTCTTTGATAGCCAATTCTTACCATTCTTTTCTATTCTGTACTTTAAAAATATCCATAGTCAGCCCCATTGAGCCTAAATTTGAAACTTCTTCTTTAACACCCTATATTCCCACAAATTGTACCATAAGTGAAAATATGAAATAGTGGAATACATTGTGTAAAAAAAAAAAAAAAGAGATAAAAAGAGTGAATAAGTCTGTTGCACCCCAATACAAAAGTAATAAGAAATAGGCAAAAGCCTAAGTTTGGGGGTGCTTGTCATTATTAGATACTTCACTCTCCCAAAACAAAAGAGGGGAAAGATAGAATCGAAATGAAGAAAAGAACAAAAAGAAAAGGGAAATACTGAAAAGCTAAAGAACTTATGGTACACAAAAATGAGCCTAAATGCCTATTTTTACCAACCCCTACCTAAGCCTACATTACAACCCTTAAAGTCCTGAAGATCTCTTTTATGCATATCCAGAATTAGTGGAGAATAGCAAGTAAGCATGCCATGGGAATTCTTGAATTTACATGCATGATTTAGTATATTGACTTCCATTAAGCATGATGAATATGAGTTTGCGAAATATTTAGCTTCATGTGTTTAGTGTCTTTGAAAATTTCATGCTATATGTTCCTGCATATTATTTTGCTAACCTTCATGTTTTTCTAGTTAACACTATTGCAGCAAAAGTAATCAATGGCAGTGAGTCTTTTATGTTTCGTTTCTTTGAGTCTTTTATTTCGTTCTTTCTATCTTTGCTCGAGGGCGAGCAAATGTTAAGTTTTGGGGTATTTGATCGGTGTATTTTATATACACCTTTTAGTCGATTTTAGTTAGTCTTTTGTCCCGTTTGCACATATAAGTGTCGTATTAGGATATTTTTCTTTCTTTTGAGTCAAAGTGGTTAAAATGGCCAAATGGCGGAAAATGAGCAAAAGAGGGCAAAGAGGAGATGCGAGTTGGAAAGCAGAAAGTGGCGAAAGGGTAAAATCGAGGCGTGTGGCCTCGCATCTGCGTCAGCGGCGCGGCGCCACTATTCAGAGGCTGCAGACGACTCAGCGAGGCGCCTCGACAAAAGCGAGCGCGGCGCTAAACATCAGAGAGCTACGAAGATGCAGCGCGCGCCTCGCAGCCGAATATCGAGCGCGGCGCCAAAACACTGACGGATTGCAGAACTTCGGCGCCGACGCGGAAAAATTAGGTCTTTTGACGAAATTCTGGGCCAGGCCTGAAGGAAAAGAGGAAGGCGGTTTTCAGCCTATAAAAGGAGAACCCTAGGCAGTTTTTGAGGGTTCCCCTTCTTGCACAACACAAGATTCTTGCTTGGAGATTGGATACCATTAGTTTAGTAATTTCTTTTCCATTTCTTGTTCTTTATTTCTATTTTGTATGATGAACATGGAATTAGTTCTTGTCATGTCAATGGCTAGGAACTAATTCTCTTATAGGGCTTTCCATGTTGAATTGTTAGAAACTTATGTTATAAATTAATGCATGGTTATGGTTATTTTTCTTATTGTGAGATCTATCCAATAATTGAGTTGAATTCTTGGTAATTAATTGACAACTAATTATCACTATATGATTTCTAATCGATTAGAAAGGGGATTGTGAATATGCTGTAAGTTGGGTAGACATTCTTGGATTGGGGATGAAAATACCTCAATTATTTATGTAGCGTTGATGAGAGGCTTAACAACCCTAATTTTGCGCATTGTGCGTGACGATCAACTAGGTTTTTGTTCTTAATCCTCCTATAAAGTTATCCTTATCACCGAAAGGTAGGTAAGGTGCGATACTGGGGTTGAGTGTTTATATAACCCTAACGGGAGTATAAAACGATTTCGTAAACCTGCTTTCTCCAAAAGAAGAATACCATGAGTTAATGCATTAGTAAGTAGCTGTTATACCCCGTTTTTCCAGAGTATGTACGTAAGGGAATACGTACAAAAAGTCTAGCCTTAAAGTTTAGGCAAAACGTTTTTTTTGGGCACAACTCACAAAACGAATAGTTTTCCGGTAAACGCTTCCCACTTTCGTAGGGTAAATTCCGCTATGCCATTTCTAATTTTGCGGATTTTTCAGAGACGAAACATTTTGGACCAACGGGAGGCTTACACTTGTCACCTCCAATTGATGGACTTGAAATCGTCCATTTGGACGATTTGAACAATAGAGCACGTTTTTGTGCCTTGTGCACAAGTCGAGGAGTTGGTAGGATATTTGTGTATAGTTAATCCTCACCCTACACTTGCCTTGCACTTGTCTTAATCTTGGCCATTGGTTGGCCACTTCGACCTATAAATACCCCAGAGATGAAGAGTTCTTCATCCACAAATCTTTCCAAGTCTTGAAACTCCTCTCCTCTCCCTTTGTAGCCCTTTTCGTCCAACACCTCCCCTCCCTTGTGAAGGCCCTTGGCGAATACCCACTAGCCTAGCCAAAAATCTACCCCTCCCGGTAGAAAAGTTGCCTTCTTGTATTGTTATAATGCCCAAAATACCTAGCCCAAATACCTTAGTACTTAGTAGAAGTTGTGAAGAACTTCTAAGGTTTCCTTGGAGCATACAACTTAGAGCAAAACCTTGCTCATGCGACTTTTCTAGGATATTATTGGGCTTACCGAGGTAACTAATCCTAACCCTCTTTTGAATTAGAGAATACATCTGTAGTAGTATAAGAATAAGTATTAAAGAAGAATATTGCAGAATAGAATTGAATATTACCACAGTAGAAGGGTTTAAAAAGAATAATCAACTGTACTTACATAGGACTGTTTTCACAGTACACTTATATAGCTCACCGGGTAGGGAAGTGCTGCCCGACTTTCCGTAGAATTGTGAACCCTCTGTTTAGAATGACCTTGAGTAGTCTTTGATAGATATCCGTGACTATTATGGTGACTCTGTTGCGACATATTGACTTGGCGGTGATTTTATTTGAGAAGGTATGTGATTCTTCCTAAAGCATGATATTTTACAATATATATAACTACGGCAATGTCTCACGGCTTAAGCCTGAATAACACTTACGGCAATGCCTCACGGCTTAAGCCTGAATAATAAAGATCTGAAAGCATTTCAAAAGAATACTGAATCATTTTTAAAGAGAACTAATTGGTTTTAAGCGAAGCTTAAGAGTTATACTAGCCTTATGGGAAGTTAAGTATAACCACTTAAGATTGATAAAAGAAACATTTGCCTATGTGTTTATAATGGACTTATATTGAATTGTGAAAAGAATAATAAGATGGTTTGATAAGTAGACATGATATGATGCTATGTGTGTTAGTGTCTTGTAACGTTTGTGAAAAAGTATTCTTGTTGTGCTTATGTTGTTTAACGATAATTGTTAGGTTAGTGTAGCATCACTCACCTCTTGACATATTACCGGGGTTAAGGCCTCCGTCACGGGGTATACTCGGTGTGCAGGACCATGATTCGAGAATACCTCATGCGGGTCCAAGGACCTACGCGAGCTACGGAGTTCGTGTTAGTGTGCGGGGTTATACCTCACGCGATTACATGTGGCCATGCGGACGACGAGTCGGGGCGATTTACGCCGGGAGTAGCTACCTCGACGCGGGGTTATGTACTATGCGGGCCTATGTGATTGGCCTATGCGGACTACGAGTCCGTGATTAGGCTTGCATGGTGATACTACGCAATCGGCCTGCTGATCATTCGCAGCCTAGAAAAGACACATTACGCTTTACCTATTGCTCTTGTTTGTGATGTGGCACTATGCGCGGTTTCCTTGGTTGTTTCATACATACTTGCAAACTGCTTTCAAAATGATATGTTTCATTTAAGTATTTTACAAGTTTCATATACTTAGTACTGTTGTCGACCTCCTTCGCCGTGCGTTCATGCCGCAGTAAGGGCAACCAGTGCTAGATCCACATTCTTAGGATCTCTACGTTGGTGTCGAGCTCCATCTTTTCGGAGGCTCTACTTTTGGTATGATCTCCGTTGTAGATAGTTTTATCTGATCGAGGTATGGCGGCCCCGTCCCGCCATAGTTGTATATTTCCTTAGAGGTCTGTAGTCATGTTATGCGATGTCGGATGTATCGCTAAACCATGTTTATGTATATATCTTAGAAAGCGATGTTTTCACATAAATCGTGTCTTATATTATAAATCTGTTTCATGTCTTGCTTTATATTTCGTGATTACTCGATGTATGACTACTTGGGTGCCCTGAGGCACGATCCACTGCCCCGAACGGGTGTGATAGCATAAGCGGATAGTAAGGATACATGGAAGCCCTATTCTCATCACCACTGAAGTAAATCTTTATATTTAACTAGATTGCATAATTCTTAGTTATAAACAACAAATCAATTATCAAATCACCAAATAGATACTAGAAAATAGATAGTTGGTACTTGAACCCTAATCCTTGTGGACGATATTCGGTCTTATCAAGACTATACTACTTGTCACGATAACGTGCACTTGCGTTTAAAGTGTGTGCATCTTACCGCGCATCATGGACACATGAATACTTTAGAGTAATTATATACCCTACTAATACACTGTTTGTTATACATGTCTAAAGTATGATCAGCGTGTGGGAGATAGAAGTCCTTAGACTTGAGGTCGATACACACATTGTCTATTTGATCCTGTCCTAAGCTCAAAATGCCTTATAGGTTGAGATACGACTTGTTTTGGGTATATTGCGAAGTGGATTAAAGGTGGTAGTTGAGCCAAGATTGTCATATGGTATTAGGTTCACTAAGTCATTGGCCAACACAATAGACATATCTAGGATATGGTCTTGTTGTCAGCTAATATAGATGAGATATAATGATCAAGACATTTGGATAGGGACTTGGCAGATCCTAAGCTTGATCGAGTGTGTCGTGAATTGAAGAATTCTATCTTCCCATATAGAGGTTCAGTTTACCAGATTCGTGTAACTATAATTCACATATTGAGTTCGTCTTCCGGCGTCATGTATGAGTTTCGTGTAGACCCTAATATGATTAGTGTCGATATGTGAAGGCATGTAGGGTAACACTATGTCAATTGTTCTGTCGATTCAAGGATGTAATGAGAGAGAGTATAAATGTTCGATTTATGATCGAGACATTTAAATAAATAATAATAATTTAATTAAATCGAGATTGAATTTCATATTAAATTAAAATAGAAATGAGAGAAAATTGGACTTGGGTCGCGGCGCATGGGAACCAGAGCCGCGACGCCATAGCGCCATGGCGTCACACATTTAGCGTCGCGGCACCGCCCGATCGAAATGGAGTCGTGGCCGGTTTGGCCTCATTTACCGGGAACCCTAGCTGCATTTTACAACTATAAATAAAGGGTTTCATCATTATTTTATTACACTTAATTCATAAAGTTTATTCTCTGTCGGATTTCCTAGCTTTTCGAAAGAGTGATTACATCGGAGTCTTGGGCTTGCAAAACGAGGAACAGCTGCGTGCTCACCCTCGGATTACACTCGAAGATTCCAGACTGCAAAACCGTAAGTGTTATATCGATGCATTACGGTTAACAATGCTATATGTTTGTTTGTTTTTATCATTATATAATCATTCTGTAGTTCGTTGTCTTGTTGCGTTTCAAACTAAAATTTTTAAATTTCGCTGCATACACGAGCCCAACAAAACCCTTCACAATTGATATTTTGAATTGACAAATTATTTTCACATGCTTGTCGTGATTTTCCTCTAAAGTAAGTTCGTAAAGGAGCGATTGTATCACAATCTGACCCAAACAAATTTGGAGATCGGTATATGAATAAAAAACCCACCATTCCCTCTTCTTTGATCATTTCTTTTTCCCAAATTATATCTTCAATATATCAAGTGTTTAATAATTTGGACAAAATCAAATAACTACTCCTATTTTTATAGGATACCAGGAAGTGCAAGTTACCTTTATATATAATATATCTACATTATTAGAGAGAAACAAAATCAGTCATGAAATAGGATACCAGGAAGTGCAAGTTACCTTTATATATAATATATGTACATTATTAGAGAGAAACAAAATCAGTCATGAAATAGGATACCAGGAAGTGCAAGTTACCTTTATATATAATATATCTACATTATTAGAGAGAAACAAAATCAGTCATGAAATAGGATACCAGGAAGTGCAAGTTACCTTTATATATAATATATGTACATTATTAGAGAGAAACAAAATCAGTCATGTCAAGTCATTTTCATGTGTTGTCATATTAGATTCTTCATATGCTATAAATAAATGGATATGATAACACCCTCCTTGCTAAAAAAGAAAACCAAGTAACACGAGAAATATTGAGTATGGCTGTTCAAAATGTTAGTTACCTTTCTCTCCTTTTATTTGGTAAGGTCCATTTTCTCTTCTTCCCAATTTGATACTTGGGTGTGTTTGGTACGATGAAAAATGTTTTTTATGAAAAATATTTTCTTAAAAATTAAGAGGGTTTTTTATTTATTTTTTTGTGTTTGGTAAGTAATCAAAATAATATTATTTTAAGAACATTTATATATAATCTAACAAAACATTATTGGGGTGGGATGGGGTGCAGAGTAGGGGTTCGAATTAGCGGCTAATTTATAGCCTAATATGGGGCACGTGAGCCCATATTGTCTAAATAAAACATGGTATTTTATGTATAAATTTTCTAAATGTGGTATAACAGTATTTGCTAGCACTCATGCTACAAGAAGGCTAAATGGTACACTTTGTTGAATGTTGAGTTAATTATTTACCTAGAGGACTTAAGGACCAATTCCCATGTAATACATATTTTTCATTCTTTTTTTAGTGGTGCACTCATATTGTAGAAATTCTAGATTCGACTCTAGTTTGAGTGTGGGATCGTCAAGGGATGGGGTTTGGGGGCGCAACGTTGGGTGAATATGGAGAAGACATTGAACTTGGAATATGAGAAAATTAAAAATATTGAACTTGTTTTCCTTCTTTAGGAAAGTCGTTATTTTTTTCATTTTAAAAAAACTTGTTTTCCTAGAAAAATATTTTCCGAACATTTTGACCAACCAAACATGAGAAAATTAAAAATATTTTCCTCCATACTGAACACACCCTTATTCACGGTTACAATTAAGCAACATTTTATGATATTTTCCTTGCTATCTTATTGGATCCATAATATTGGTGGCAACGCTGAGATAATTAATTTGGTTATGTTGTACTTAGGAATAATTCTGCTTGTGAGCAATGTGAAACATGCGGATGCGGAGGCTTGCTCGAAAAAATGTGATGATAATCTTTACCGAGATTTGCCCAGAATAATTCGTCCCACGCATTAATCATTGCGAAGGAAATTGGGTTGTCAATATTATAATGGTAATGGAGATCTTGTTTGTTATGGGTTTAAAAAAGACGAGGGCAAAGGGGAGCCTGATCAATTAGAAGGATGTATCGATGAAGATGGAACTTTAGTTTGTGATGTGGAAGATGATGTCCAAAAATTCAAGAGGTGGTTGTTTCCTAATAAATAATTGTTAAAGACAAATGGGCTGCATTCCAGAGAAGCCCACACGGTCGGGCAGTCCACTATGTAGTATATTTTGGTATATTTGTTATATTCTCCTATATTAATCTTGTACCATAATTATGATTGTAATACTATCATAAGTGTATAGTTATTTTTCATATAGAATCTTGAAAAAGGACCAAATTACTGTCTCTAAAATTTTCAATAAGGATCGAGGGAAGACCCTTTGTAAAAATGTCTGCAATTTGATATCTTGAAGGAACATGCAGACGCGTACTTGTCCTTTGACTACCTTCTCTCGAACAAAGTGAATATCCATCTCTATGTGTTTAGTACGCTGGTGCTGAACTGGATTACCAGAAAGGTAGATGACACTTATATTATCACAATACACCAAGGTAACCTTTTCAATAGGACACTGAAGCTCTAACAGTAGATTTCGTAACCAATATGACTCAGAAACCACATTAGCTACCCCTCTATACTCGGCCTCTGCACTTGAACGTGAAAGTGTTGATTGACGCTTGGCAGACCATGAGACTAAGTTATTACCTAAAAACATGCAATAGCCAGACGTAGACTATCTGGTGTCAGGACAACCACCCCAATCAACATCTGTGTATGAGACAAGTGTAGACGTCGACGAAGGGTACAAATGCAAACCATAATCAAGTGTTCTCTGAATGTACCTAAGAATGCATTTGAGCGCATTCATATGTTCAACTCGATCGCATAAACAAACACACTGTTGGATCGCATATGTAATGTCCGTCGGCGTGAACGTAAGATCTTGAAGGCGCGCAAGACTACGATGGCGGGTCGATCTTCATCTGAGATCCACCGCAAAGACCCAACTTGGGTTTAGTATCAACTGGAGTAGAAGTGGACTTACAGGATGACATCCCAGCCCTCTCAATGATCTCTGCTGCATACTTCCTCTGTGTTAAGAACAATCCACCTGCATAACGAGTGACTGCAATTCCCAAAAAATAACTCAAGGGGCCCAAGTCTTTCATGGCAAACTCAGAACTGAGCATTGTCATAATAGACTTTCTCAAAGCGTCAGAAGAGACAGTCAAGATAATATCATCCACATAAATCAGCTCAATCATCCTCAACACATGAGGAAACTTGGCCCCCTTCATTTAGCCTACACTTGAAAAGTTTTATGAGCAAGTCATACTCCATTGTCTGACTCTGCGAATCATAAAGACTCCTCAAATGGGATAACATTTCGTTGGGCCCCATAGTTTCATGATGTCTTTGCAATGTAGGTGACATAGAAGAAAACATTAAACATTGAGCTGCGGTGACATCTTTATAATATTTCTTGTAGGCAACCTGGTCAAAAGTTGCATACTCTGCAGAGTCCTCCGCCGGGGAGGTTGGGAATACCTTGTCTAATGTATAGTCAATTTCTTCCTGTCTAAGAACAATTCTAATATTTCTCAGTCAGTCAATGAAGTTGGGTTCGGTGAGTCTGTTTGACTCCTTGAGCATTTCAACGAAAAGTTTGACATTTCTGAAGATCTGAAGATAATAGATAGAACAGGAAAACCCAATCAAAATTCATTCTCCTAAATTATACACATTCATAATAAACTAATTTAACATGGACTTTTGTTTAATTAGCTCCCATTATTTTACATACTTCTACGACCCCAAGATAGAATACAGACCTAAATTAATATAAAGGTCATAGTGGGCCAAAATCCAAACATATATTATATCCGTGTTTGCTTTGGCTGATAACTTCAATATCACACTTTGGTAGGTCCTCAACCAATTGTAAAGTAACTCTACAACTCTTGGTTTGATTAAATATCTTTCATTTTAATCTTACGTCTTTAGACTAATCCGATACTTTGGCGCCAAGATTCATCTAAACAAGCCAACCCCATTACACGACTGCGTTTAAATGTCTAAGTAAACTTAGCTTTTGCAAGCAAACACTTTGGTATAAATACCTACAAAAGTTTATTATCTACTTTCATTTTAACACATCTATGAAAGGGCCTTGGTCCTCTTAGACTTAGAGCAAATGCTTTGGCATAAATACCTTTATCGCCGAAAAGGACTTAGCACCCTAACAATTATAATGAACGATGCGTTATAATTAGATTTGTATTTAATGTTTGGGGAACATCTTATTTTTTGGGGATTCATTCAAGATCAACAACCAAGTCATACATCATATGACATCCTATCATGCAATTTCTAAACACAATTAGATGAGAAACCATCAAACCCAATAGGCATGATAAAAGATGGTTTTAATCACATACTGGGCGCCGTCTATCCAGACAGTTATAGCGGTCATTTGAAATTAAACAATTACTACGCACCGCCTACCCAGACAATAATTGTAGACACTATGCTAATAATTTAAATACATCACATTTAACACTTAACACATTTGTATATTATTCAATAATATACTATTAATGATAACTATGGGTCTATTTGTCTAAACTCTATAATCTATGTAAATGCCAAACAGTCCCTAAACATTTTCTGATTTTAAAATTCTGATTTTCGGGAATCTGTAAATTTTCTGAATTTACACTTTAGTCCCTTAAGAATTTAAAATTCAATTTTGAACCCTTATAAATTCAGAAAATATAATTTCAAAACTCAGAAAACATTTTCAAGTTTCTGGGACCTGTTTGCAATTTCCAGAACCTAAAATCAACTTTGTAAAACTTTTTAATTACGATTTGCGAAAGGACCAAATCGCTTGATTTAAAACTTTATTTTCGTAAACCGAAACTTCTAAAACTTGATTCGTAATCAAACTTTTAAGTCTCTATTTCGATTTCAATTTTTTTATAAAATCCGTCCGCACCGCTGCCCAATCGTGGCACCGCGGTGTCATCGATGCAGTAAGTCACTGGATTCAAGAATCAAATTTGCACCGCGATTCCTAACAGGTGGGACCGCGGTTCTGTAATTACCGTCATAGGCACCGCTGTCCTAACAGGTGGCACCGCGGTGCCTCGAAGGCAGTGAGTCCGAAAAATTAATTTTAAGCTTCTGGATGAACAACACCGCGACTTCCATGAATAGGAACGCGGTGCCTCTGGCTTCATCTGGGCAGCACCGCGGTGCTCCATCATGGAACCGCGGTGCCACCGCCAAAACCCTAGCAGGCACCGCGGTGCTCCATCGTGGAACCGCGGTGCCTTATCCCCAGAAACACAAAACTGAAATTTCCGAACTCCTAAACCTGGTTTAGGGCCAGATATTTCAGATATATCACTTGTATAACCATCACCATTAAAACAACATGTTCATCTACCATCAAATCTAATTTTCTTCTCGTTCTTCGTTTTAATGCACCATGCTTTAAGCCGGATAACGCATATCAACTTAGAAGAGTTATATATTGGATTGATTTTCTCGAATACATAATTGTTCTAACATATTAGGGAACAAAACTATTTGTTCTAAAGATTTAGGATTTTAAAGCTTTTAAATACATAAAATATATAGATCAAAACAAATCCTAACCCATATTATCATTAATATTATTACAAATCATACGAAACAGCCCAGACTCTGATACCACTGTAGGAGTTTACGTCGGGTTCGTACACGCAGCGGAATTTGAAAATTTATGTATCAAACCCGACGACGGTGAACTTCAATATGATAAGTAATGAAAACACAAATACAAAGTAAATGTAAAACTTCGAACGAAGACTTACATTTTGGAAGCAGTCACCCAAGCAGTTGAATCTTCAATCTTTGTGTAGTCCGAGGGTGCACACGCAAACGTCCTTCGATTTATAAGTTCTTGGAGAACTGTGATGTAATTTTCTAAGTCAGGAATGCTATGGATTCTGACAGAGCTTTAGAAGAGATTTACCTCTCTTAGCTTTTCAGTGTATTGAAATGAGAAGAGGAGCGTCCTATTTATAGGATAAAATAAGAGCTCAAGGGTTTCAGTAGGGCCAGGCATAGCAGAAATGAACTGGGCAGAATTCAGACTTCCAGGCCACGTCCTGGCACCACGGTCCTCAGTAAGAGGCACCGCGGTTGTTACACCCCATATTTTCAAGGCATTAATATGAGAAGGTACTCAAGGAACTAAGGTTTGAATATTTGAAGGATAGTATGATTACATTTTCCTCCGGAAAAATTTCGAAAAAAAGTGAAGACGAAAAATTTATTAACTCGGAGTTAGATTCCCTAATGTGGATTTACGGGCTTAGTATTGGATTAAAGAGTAATGAAATTTATAATATGAGGCCCGTCAAAATTTCACAATTTTGGGGGTTCGAAAATTTTAAGTATTTTGGCTAAGTGTTGGATTATTATTTTGTGAAGGGAATTATGGGCGAGTAAGAGGGTGACATGTGTCCCTCCCCACTTGTGTAGCAAGACTCTAATTATATATAAGTATATGTATATGTACATGTATATGTACATGTATTGCAAGAATGTCTAGAAAGGGAGATATTTTCATCCAAGTGGACAAGTGTGGAAGATATTTGTGAGATATTTTCATCAAGACAAGTGGACCACTTAGGTCCCCCTCCACTTGTAAGATTTCATCTATATAAGAGAGGTGATAGCAAGACTTAGAGACATTTGCATAATATCTTCTTCATCCAAAACTCTCTTCTCCCTTCCTTAACCTTGAGGTTTTCGAGATTCTTCAAGCATTAATGAAGAACAAGAGTTGATTATTCTCCTAGATTAAGCATCCTAACCAAGTTCTAAACCAAATTAACTCTCCAAGGTATCACAAACATGGTTTGGCCGATGGTTAGGTGAAATTCCTAGGCTTGTTTATGAACTTTTTGGAAGTAAAACAAGAAGGAAAGATGGTTACAAGCTTGTAGTAGATTCATGTGTGTGATTGAAACTTGAAGAATAAGGAGTTAAGACTAAACCATGGACCGACTTTAAGTGGATTATTTTGGGCATATTTAAGGTAAGGATTATTCCTCCTCTTGAAGTAATTGGATATTACATGTTGTAGTAATTTGTGAAGGAACTTGTGATTAAAAAGAATGAAGAATAAGAAGTACATGTCACAATCTTGGCATGTTAGCCGATTGTGGACAGTTTTGGTGTTGTCGGATTCGTTGATAATTGTTGTTGTTAAACATCACCTATTACATGTTGGCATGAAGGAAATATTGTTGTTAACAAGTGGATATAACTTATATAAAAGTATTGGAATATAAGTTGGATTATAAGAAGTTATGAAAACATTTTTGGGTGTAGTAGTTGGCCGAGAACACTAAATAAAAAACTATTTTTACATTGGACTATGGACTGATTTTAGCGGACTAAAGGATTATTTTTACATTGGACTATGGACTGATTTTAGTGGACTATTTTGGGTAGATTAAGGGGATGATTTTACACGTCAAGTAGACGTGTAATCCCCTTTGGTTAAACTGTTGGTTGTGCCCTTAATTGGTGCCTTGGTTATTGATGAAATTGGCCTTCTAGAAAGGTGGAAAAGTAAGTATAAACGGGGGAAGTGCTACCCAAATTTTTATAAAAGAAAGGAGATTCATTGAGTAGTGTAAGTGTATACTAGTATCATGAAGTTGATAGAAGTGTTTTTTTTATGAAAAGGTAAATATGTATTAATAATCATCCGAATGTACATGTTCTGTGGGCGTGCCCACGACATAAAGACGATGTAAATCTAGTGCGTCCCTGCTAGGCAAGTCAACACAAGATTTAGGCTCGTCAGTAACAAAAGCTCAAGCTAACCCACAAGTCGGGTAGTCGTGAGTGCCCAAGCTAATCAAAATAAAGAGATGCATTGTCCTAAACTATGTCAATTACCTTATGTAGAGCATAAGGTTGCAGCCGTGGGCATCCTTAAACCCTTGCCATGGTAAACCCAAATGGGAAAAACCCATGGTCAAGGGAAGAGTACCTATTCAGACATGGGTAAAGACCCACCCTCGTCACATTATGCCGCTGGTAGTAATCGCCATAGTACCTACTATCCAGACCACGTACTATTACATGCTTGCCCACAGGTCGGGAAGTCATGAGGTACAAATCATAAAAGACTCCCGCCAATACCATATTTTGGGTGGTCGGGAGACTCCAGCTGATCCCACAAGTTGGGTAGTCTGGAGATTTGCAAAAGGCGCTTCGACGAGGCCACATGTCAAACCAGTCATCCATTTCCTAGTTTGTGGCTAGAGATACAAATTTGTCCAGGAAAAGGGGGTATAATGTGAACAAAATTTTGTAGACGCTAGTCTTGATCCTAAAGAGAATAGCTTCTCTATCGAGTCTCGACCCGTCAAAGATAATCTTGTTCCTCTCAGTCCAAATGTGGTAGACGGTGGTGGCCAGGCCAACCCGCTTAGCTTTAGCTTGCCAACCAGTGTCATGCCCCTCTTTCTTGATATATTTCAAAGCGCTATCGATGGTGGTCATAACCCTCCTGATACCAAGCCATGTCTTGACCCATGACCAGAGATAACTACTGATCGTGCAGCTGAAGAATATGTAAGCTATTGATTCGTCAGAACAGCCACAAAGGGAGAACCTTCTATCAATGTCCATATAAGTGATTCTATCCTTCATCCGTAATCTTTTCCTCGCACAAAGCCATAGAATGAAGGACTGCTTTGGAGTGATACAAGAACTCAAAACATCCTTCGCCCAAATCATCTGTTGCCCATGTGTCCTGAAGTAATCATAGACACTATGATTACCATTATACCATGCCGCCATGTTAATAGCCGTCTGATCGTGTGACCCTTCACGTTCAAGGATGAAGTCACGAATAAACAGAAGCCGCTTGATCAAAGGTGAGTCGTCGTTCTTAGCAACCCAGGTCCAAATATTGTTGTTGTTGTTGAGATACTTGTTATTGATCCATTTAATCCAAAGTGTATCCTTCTTTCGATGGACATTCCAAAGGCACTTGGCGAGCAAGGCAAGGTTCCAGGCCTTGAGATCCACGATTAAGGCCTCGCCGGCTTTCGGCCTGGTACACTCCTTCCATGCAACAAGAGGGTGGTTTGAATGCCACAGGAAGGTCCTACATAGCCCATAGACTTTCTTACAAACCGCAACAGTAATCGGCGTGATAACGTAAACATTCCACACCTTGGAGGACAGACTTGATGAGTTCAAGCCTGCCCGCATACGATAAAGTAGCGCTCATCCATGAGTCAGTGTACCCTGCAATTTTGTTTACAAAAGGGTCATAGTGAACCAGTCTCATCCTCTCTGCGACAAGGGGAATGCCGAGGTAGCGGAAGGCATAGCGCCAGTGTCGAAGCTAGTAATCTGCTTAATATCAACAAGGTCGTGGTCCATAATACCAACCGGGTACAAGCTGGACTTGAGTGCATTAGAATTGAGGCCCGAGCAATTCTGGAAATCACGAAGGCAATCCATGAGGATCCAGACGAAAGTAGTGTCCCCTTTTTACATAAGAAGCAAATCATCGGCGAAAGCAAGATGGGTAATCTTTAAGCTTTTGCACTTGGGGTGGTAGTGGAAAGCAGGCGTCTGAGTGTTCTTATTGATCATCCTTGAGAGATATTCCAAGCAAATAACAAATAAGGTAGGGGAGAGAGGGTCCCCCTGTCTGAGTCCCTTACGGCCCTTGAAATGGTCGTGTAAGCTCCCATTGATAGAAATCGAATATGAAGTCGTGGAGACACATTCCATAATCCAAGCAATGAGTCTCCCCGGGAAATTCAAACCAATCAAAAAAGCCGTGAGGAATTCCCAATTTATTGAATCGAAGGCCTTACGGAGATCAACTTTCAGCATGCATCTGCTAGAGACCCTCTTACCGTTGTAACCCCTCAAAAGCTCTTGTGCAAGGTATATGTTGTTAGACATACTTTTATTATGGATAAAAGCCGCCTGAGCTGGATCAATAAGGACATCCAAAGCCGTCACCAACCGTGAAGCAATGATCTTTGTGATGACCTTGTACATAATGTTGCAGCATGAAATAGGCCTGTAGTCGCCCACCGTTTAGCAGTGGGTAGATTTAGTAATAAGGGCGATGGTAGTGTGGTTGATCTGTTTGAGAAGCTTTCCGAAAGTGAAGAACTCTTTAACCGCTTCTCAGAACTCCCCGCCAATGATATTCCAAGCTTTCTTGAAGAAACCCGAAGAGTAGCCATCCAGTCCAGGGGCTTTGTCATCCCCAATACCGAATAAAGCCCCTTTAATCTCAGCATCCGTGACATATCTAACGAGGTCATCCCCATGTTCATCCGAGAGGCAATTGCCCAAAGATATGACACCAACATCAATAGGCTCGCAAGCGTCCCTAGTTCCAAGTAACCCTTTATAATAATTGATGAATTCCGCCGCAACTTGGTCACTGGAGTTCGTAACAGAGCCATCACTCTTGGTAGTGGCCGCAATAAAGTTCCTTTTGGAGTTACGTTTGACCATACCATGGAAGAACTTAGTGCACCTATCACCGTGCTTGAGATGCTCACACTTGGAAAGCTGCCTAAGGAAACTCATTTCCGTAACAATAAGAACCATGGACTTGCACCTTAGCTCGGAAACCCGCGTGTGTAAGTGGTCAAGCTGCGGCTTGCTCAAGGCATCCTGTTGAGCAATATCCAGCTCCTCCTTTGTCCTTTTGACCCGCGTCGAGATATGGGAGAAGTCTTTCTCATTAAGCTGCTTCAAAGGTCCTTTGAGGTAAAGTAACTTCCGGGAAAACCAAAATTGAGCATTGCCATCGATAATTTGCTCCCAAACATCCGTCACAATCCTACCAAAGTGCTCATGAGTACCCCACATATTGAAGAACTTGAAAGGTCTATTATGCATCCTTGGACAATAAAAAATAGAGACAATGCACGACGTATGGTCCGAAAAAGGCCCGGACCGACGGAAATGTGCATTGCCATACCAGCCCGCATGTAACCAATGGACGTTAATGAGGGCCCTGTCAAGCTTGCTCAAAGTATTGCTACGACTGAAAGTGAACTCGCATCCCGTCGAAGATAAATCCGTGAGGCTTAGATCTCGGCAACAGTCAATAATATCTTTCGTGTCATAGCTGGTGATGGGTGCCATGTTAAAACGCTCATCCTCCTTCATAATCGTGTTGAAATCCCCAATAACAAGCCACGACATAGTCATGGAGGTCCCGTACTCTCTCAATTTCTCCCGTAAGCCCCGTCTATCAATAATAGTGTATAGCCCGTAAACAAAAGTGACATGAAGCCTCTTGGAGGAGATAGCACAAATGACATCGCAATGATTGGCTTGCGGGTTGATGTCAAGCACTTGCAAGATGACTTTGGTTGGGTTGAATAAAATAAATATCCTCCCTGCCGGATGATTTGTAAAGTTATCCAACACATCCAGTTGCGAAATTTAGAAGTCCAGAAACGTTCAAGAGTCGAGTTGTTGAGTTTAGATTCCAGGATACCAAAGATGTCAATGTTGTTCTCACACACCACAGAGAAAATCTCCTTTTGCTTGGAGGGGCGGTGCAGGACCCTTATATTCCATGAGGCATGATCATTTCGATAACGGAGGGGGGAATAGTCCCATTCGTGCTATCTTCATAAGTAATAATAGAGTTGATGCCACCATAAGTACCCTTCTTTTTAGTGGGAAGGGTTGTCATTCTGCTCAAGGGTATGGGCAAACTTTGTCCACCATTATTAGTCTTGCCCTCGTCCTCGTGCCCACTTGACCCTCCTCCTTCATGGTCCCTTCCGAGTTCCGGCCTTTCCCAACCTTAGCCGAAGGGTCGAAAGGTTGAGCTTCCAAATCTGTCCGATCCTTGCCAACTTCGGTCTGTGTCCCCGCAAGCTGGCCAACCATTGAACTACCCGCATTGTCCGCGGGTTGTCCTATATCGTCAGTGTCAGTAGGCAGTCCTGTGCCAGCCACAGTTTGTATCCCCGCAAGCTGGCCCCTAATTCTGAACGAAATCCCTCCGTCATTTTCCCCTTCTATCCTAGGGTTAGTCCGACCTTTGCCAACCTCGATTTGGGACCCCGAAGGCTGGCCACCATGGGGATGCGTGGGCCGATCATCTTTGATACACACGGGAGAGGTCAAATAGGTGTGCACCCCTTGACCTATATTATACCGTTGCTGGGCTCTCGTAAGTGGACCAGTACTAGGCACGGTTTGTGACCCCGTGCTAGTTTTCGCCTTCCCTCTTCTCTTAACTACCGTGAACCCATCCTTCATCACTGTTTGATTCCCCTTAGTTGGTCCTCCCTTGTGCTCATCCGGAGTAGTAGATAGAACATGGTTTTGCTCAAGGACTGCCTCAATTGCTGATCTAGCTTTGACATCGATTGCATTTTGCACCAATATGTTACCGTGCATATCTACAAGCTTCCTGAAAATTGCGGATTGTTTAACGACTGGGCTCATGCTGCCCGGGTCATTAACCTCGGTAAATTGTGCCTTCACACCCTTACCCCCGTCAGTTTGTGGTCCCGATCGTTGGTCATTCTCATCAATAGAAGTCCCCTTAGCGTTATTCGTGAAATGAGTCTTCACGGGTTGGCTTGAAGGATGTCGTGACTCGTCCTTGCTTCCATCTAACTCCGGGGGACCCCCATGGTCTCCCGTGGCTAAGTTCAGACCTTTGTCAACCCCGGTTTGTGTCCCTGTAGGCTGACCACCCGAATCCGCTACCGCACCCATACTCCTACCTAATCTAACCTCGTTTTGAGACGCGTGTTGAGTCTCCACTATCCGTGTCTCTTGATCACTAACTTTAGTACCCTTGTGGCCCTTAGTGTCACCCGTAATAGTGTTCCGACCTTTGTCAACCCCGGTTTGTGTCCCCGGAGGCTTACCACCCGAATCCGCTATCGCTCCCAAACTCATATCCAAGCCAACATCGCTAAGGGTTGCGGGTTGGCTCTCCATAATGCGTGTCTCTCCAAGTTTTCCCTTAGTATCCGCGGTGCCCCTAGGGTCTCCCGCAATAGAGTTCCGACCTTTGCCAGCCTTGGTTTGTGCCCCAATAGGCTGACCTCCCTCACCCGCCAAGTCCAAGTTCTGACCTATGCCAACCACGGTTTGTGACCCCGATGGTTGGCCTCCTTCTTGTACCTCCTCCATGTTCCGACCTGTGCCATCCCCGGTCTATGTCCCCGAAGACTGGCCCCCACTCTTGCTTCCACCCTTACTCCTGCCTGAACCCGTAGGGGCAACCTCCCTCACGGGCGTGTACAAGTAGGTATGAACCCTTTTTGCCTTGGTAATGAGGGTTTGTGTCTCGCCTTGCCTTTGCACCCTCCTATTAGTGTCGGCATGGTGCTTTTCACAATTCATAGTGGAGTGTCCAATCATATGTCATTGCTCACAATAGTCCGGAAGCTTTTCATAAACAAGCTTTTAGTCAATGATGGTGCCGTCCCAAAGCTTGAGTTCAATAGCATCAAGTGTACCTTTGGAGAGATCTATCTCAACTAGAGCCCGTGCATAAGAGAGAAGGTCTTTTTCACTAGTGAGTTTAACGGTCCCAATAGGCTTGCCAATAAGGGATAAGATACGACTCAAAGCGTTAACGTTCCAAAGTTCTAACGGGAGGGACGGGAGCCTTACCCATATTGGAATGGTACATATCTCATACTTGTCAAAGGTGAAACAATGAGGTATATCTTTCAGCAGTAGAGGAGTGCTATAAACAAAGTGTGGCCCATTGGCCATGACATTCTCTTTGTCAATTTCAGTACTAAATTTGAATACGATCCAACCCGAAGCGTGGACATTAAAGCGGTATGCAACTCCCCATGAGCGACATAACTTTCTTAATGCCAAGCTCCCCGGGTAAGACCCCACAAAATAACTAATCAAAAGGCGCCCCACATTCTCCGTAAGATCATCTAAATCTCCCCTAGATAAGTCAAGAGGCCCCACATTACGGGAATCAGCAACAAAATGCAAACGTTTACCATTCGAAACATCACGGTTTCCTTTGACTATTGATGCATAAGCCTTCTTGTTGTTCAGGCTCACGTGATTCGTAGTCTTGTTCTTTCCATCCGTGACATTCCCTGCGACGGGTTCACAATTGTTGCCACTCGAAGTCGATGCAGTGTCTTGAGAGCCGAGGGTGCAAGATGAGGGAATGAAGTCCGAAGTTTCATCATTAGGTGATAACTTAATTTGCCGCGTGAGCGTCCCCCACTTGAAGACCATTTCTCACAAGCCCGGGTGTGGTAGGTTCATGAGCAATCGGGGGGAAATCGACGTCGTTGGTGATTTCAATAGAGGCTTGGCCCATCGGGATGGGCAATGGTTTGAATTTTCCATGAGGCCACTTTTTTTTCGCCATCCTCAAAGTTATTAAATACGATTACAAGCAAGAGATGAATACAATTGAGAAATGCGTTAATTAAAATCCGGACAAGCCCGATTTATGAATTACAACGCTTCTACTAATTATACAAACACTTGTCTATTTCAATATATAAACTAGAAGAGAGCGTAAATGAATGTAGTCCGGACAGGCCCGGAGTTTAAATTACAAGGCTTTCTAATTTATACAAGGTTTATCTAATGCGTTAGTAAACATTCATTCATACAAAATATCGTAATCCTAATATTTGCCTATCGATACTCTTAGGTTTGCCTAGTGAATATAGATAGTAAAATACTAAATTAAGGAATGAGATGTAATCAACCAAGGATTTAGAAATACCTCGTTGTCGCGTGCCTCGTTGGTTGAGCAGCTTTGCAGTGAGCAGATAAGGACGTTGAGCTACTGCGTGCGTGTAGCTATCTTTTTTCCCTTGCCTCACACTTAGGCAAATAACTTGCAAGGTCACTTAGAATAACCCGTCTTACCCCTCCAATAAACTGTAAGGCAAAGACAAAGACACGTGCAGGTCGTATCACGGGAAAAACAAAAGAGTATATACGTGTATATTTCTATAAATAACGGTTATAATATATGGAATATATGAGCACGTGAGTACAAATATATAAAATATATTATATGTTAAATATATAATATATATAGTATAAATAATAGGACAAGCAATCAACAAAAAGCAAGTCAACAAGAGCCTAGGGCGTCTCAGTCTTTGCACTTGCACCAAAATGACAATAAGGACTGCGCGGTAGTCTAGGGGAAGTGTGCATGCCCAGGAATGGCAAGGCTTGGCAAGGCAAGGCAGCAAGCCGCGCAGGAAAAGGCTTGCACAAAAGAGGAAAAACGTCACTATCAAGCCTAAATGACTCCGAAAATTCAAATTACACCTAGGGAAACAGCAATAAAAAAGTTTCCTAAGGATCAAATGAACTAATCTATCAAGAACACAATAACAATGTCGAAAATCTTGCTATGAACACGAGAACAAGCAAGACAACAAACGCTAAACTTCCAAGACGCTAATCAACAAGACGAGATAAGATTATGACAAAACGTTAAGAATAATCAAATAACCCTCAAATAGTATGTTAACAAGGTCAAGATGGACTAAATTAGCACTAGTTAAGGCACTAAAATATACCACATTCCCCCGTATACTCAAGAAACCTAAGTCTAAGCAATTAAAGGAACTACAAGAGCACGGGTGAACAGGGACAACTCAAAGGCTCGGCAATCCCAATACTAGAGTCATAACAGGCAAGCAAGCTTATATAGACAAATACCAGCAACCAAGCAATTCAAAGGACACCCGTAGGTGCTACGAACCTTAATTGCTACAAAACAAACACAAGCAATCAAAGCAACACTAACAGATAAGAAACGAAAGCAAACACACTAAATAATACCAAACCAGTGAAACTAACACATAGTCCTTAATAAAAAATACCATAAAGAGGAAGGAAAATGAAAAGAAATCACCCGGATGTGCGTTTTTCATGCTTCCAGAAAGTTGATGTTGCTAAGCTTTAAAGGGGTTATTTAGCTTAAATGGAAGTTGTTAGGCTTCCGTTGTTGATACGTCTTGGGGAGAATACCACAAAGAGGATATCTCAACCCCCAAAGGGGGGGTGAGAGGTTAGTCATGTAGCTTGAAGAGCCGAGAGATATATAAGCAAAAGGTGAGAGAAGTGTAAAATAAATGCACTTCTTACCAGTAGTTGGACCTTTAAGTCTACAATAAATGCTATTCCACCAAGAACCTTAAGAGCTTATCATATGTAGTAAAGCTCTCATAAATGAACACGTTGAGTTAGTGAAATATGTCAATCAAACACAAGGTACTCCGTATGTAACCACAAAAGAGAAAAACCCGTAAGCTTCAAGTCTTCAACTTAGCTTAAATGCAACCATGAAAATCCCACGAAGAAGATGAAGTTATAGTCGACGTGAGATGTATTCCCTCTTTGAATCTAAGAACAT
This sequence comes from Przewalskia tangutica, assembly GCA_029844215.1. Taxonomy (NCBI): domain Eukaryota; kingdom Viridiplantae; phylum Streptophyta; class Magnoliopsida; order Solanales; family Solanaceae; genus Przewalskia; species Przewalskia tangutica. The sequence continues at coordinate 43,578,279 of CM056724.1, read as the reverse complement.
AAACAAAGCACTTGGATGAATCCAATCCAAGAGATTCGCTCTTGTGACTTTGTTAAGACTTGATAGAAGTGTTATTATCATTATAGGTTGAAGTAATACTTGTGGCGTATTCTACTTAGCGTGTGGATTAGCCGAAGAGGTATGTGAACTCTTCCTATCTTCTTGAGCATGAACCTTGTAAAATGATACTTGATATTATAAGTGTCTTGAATTTTCAAATGAGGATTTTAAATGAATTCAGATTTCATTGTGGCGTTTCCTTGATTTGGAAAGAATAGGTTACTTAAGGTGTAGTAACTTGATCTTAAAAAAAAGAAGTGTCTTGATTTTAAAAGAGTAAGTTACTTGAGTTTAAAAGTATACTTGACTTGATCTTAAAGGTGTAAACTGTCTTGATACTACTGGTGTTAGTGTCTTGGGGTTTATAAATGAAAAAGATGTGCGGCGAACGTACATGGTTCTAGTTGGTTTGTCTAGAAAGGAAGTGGTTCTATCTATTTCATTAATAGTACTTTGGGTTTTATAAAAAGGGAAGTTATTCTACTCTTAGAAGTTAAGGGTATTCATGTTGTTGATTCTATGCTTAAGGCATGTCTAAATTATTCCTAAGTCCTTACCAAGTCTTATGGGAGATGTTGGTAAGAGCTTTTAGTAAACATTGGAGTCGAGTTGATCTTGCTAAGTTATAGCACTAATGAGAAAAAGCATCGAACAAGCCACTGCAGCGTTAATGAAAAAAAAGAATCCACAATCAATTATATCGAAATGAGTAGAATTTTTATCTGCATAGAAGTTAAGATATAACCAGTTCGTTCTACATTTTCTAGGATCACAGCTGATTAGATAAAATCTCATGATATATTAATCACGGCTCATAAAATGGAAGTTGTTAGATATACTCCCTTGATAGTACCTTGGGATTTCTAAAAGAAAAGTTCATTTTAAATGTTTTTGAAAAGGAAGACATGGTATTGTCCTGAAAAGGAAGGCATGGTATTATCTTAAAAAGGAATGCATGGTAATTGTCTTGGTTTGTTAAAATGATGGTTTATTCATTTTATGATAATAAGAGTCAAAGAATATTTTAAACTTGCATATGTTCGCTTATGATAGCCTTTCGTGCAAGTGTTATATTTTTATACCACCGCGTCCCTCATTGGAGGGCCAGCCATCTTATTGTGTTATTTACTTGGACGTGCTTACATGATGGAGGAACTTCATGGGCATGCTTCCACTATATTGTTCCATGGAGATGCTTTCACGATGAAGGAATTTCGTGGGCGTGCGACCATGATGCGGGTTCAATCCCCGGGTGATATTATTATCCATGGACTAACTCTCCATGATGACATGTTTCCTAGATGCAGGAATTCCACGGGCATGTTATATATTATACTTTGTGCATGCCGACAGTGATGAAGGAATTCCACGGGCACGCTATGATATTGCGGGTCTAAGACCCATAGTTGGAATTGCATAATGATTCTGAGGGCGGATGACCCTGACATGGCTTTCATATTTTGAAATGGTATTTATTTCATAATTTGAAATGACACGGTGGATCTTACTTTTAAAAAGACATATTTTTAAAAGGCTCAGTTGACTCCCATTTGTTTATACAAAATATAGTAGTACAGTAGTACAGTGGTACAGTGATACAAGGTACAGTTGGATTTTATTTTATATGGCATGGTTGGAGCTGGTAAGGTTTTTATTTGTCTCTGTCATCTTTTGGCCAGTTATGGTTTATTAACTGTACTTTATATTTACATACTTAGTACTTGTTGTACTGACCCCCTTCGGCGGACTGTTTTTCATGTCGCAGGTTTAGGTACACAGTTTGGTGATCCTCGCTCTTGGGATATCTACTAAGTTTTCATGGGAAAGCTCCATTATTTCGGAGGCTTGTCATGTTGGTATGGACCCTGGTATGGTAGGCTTACGTACATTCAGGGGTGTGGCGGGGCCCTGTCCTGTCATAGGTTACTGTCCAAACTCTTAGAGGTTTGTATTCATATGTGGGCTGGACTTGCGAGAGTTGTGTATATATGTTGTTGACCAGTTATACTACGGTGTTGTAGGGATGTTCCTGTTTATATATATATAGCGGCAGCCTCATCGGCTTGCCTTGTTGCTACATATACAGTTTTCATTTATTATTTAACCTATGTCTTGAAATGGATGTGAGGGTATAAGAGTGGGTGCCCAAGTAGGGCACCAGTCGCGGGCCCGGGGTTCGGATCGTGATAAAAGTGGTATCAGAGCAGTTAGTCCTCGGAATGTCTACAGACCGTATCTAGTAGAGTCTTGGGTATGAGTATGTGTGCACCATACTTATACACATGAGGCTACATGATATTTAGGATTGGTTTCTATTATTCTTACTCTAAGGTCGTGCGATAGAGTTGTGTTGTTAGGATAGTCCTCACTGCTTATTGTGATCGGTATGAGAAAACGACAGTGGCCCAGAAAGGAATATATGGACCTTGTGTACAAGTTGGTAAAATTATTGTATAGTTGGTATAATGATATGCATCTATACGGACGTATTTATTTGGGGCCATGTGTGTGTTGTCTGAAGTAATTATGGATTATCATGAGCTGGTTGAACTTTAATAATTACTTGGAAGGTGTGAAACAGTGTAGTGAATCCACACCAAGGCATATATAAGTGTGCTAAATTGAAATATTTAGGAGGCGATGGGCTGTAGAGAGGGGGATGAACTCTTAGGAGATCAGGTTAATTGATTTAATGGCATACCAGGTTGTTAGATTAAGCTATGGTGTATGCTTAAGTGATATGTACGAATGATATTCGTATGGAGTAATTAGGGTTGTTATGATTAAGACAACCGAATTTTGAGATTATGAGAAGCTACCTTACCCGTATGCGGGGACCGATAACGTAAGCTTAGGACATGGAATAATTGAGAACCTTAGAATATTGATAATCGTGAGACCTTAGATATACAATGCCTTCTTGGGTAAAAGACTTTACGGTTAATCTTGGTTAAAGTACATGGTATGTATGAAGTGTATAAATTATGATTATTCTGTGGTTTGTATGAAATGAAAATGAGTAGATGATCTAAGAAGATCACTAGGCTTTCATAACTTGAATATGTTACCTCTGTTTGAAATTAAATACACAAAAGGGTAAGTGTATTAGGTTCCAATAGTTTACCAAGTTGTTAGAACGTGACGTAAAGGTACAAGAGGTTAGTTTGGTATGGCAACCATGGCCATCGTATTTCGAAGTATCCCAAGTGGATACACAGAATAAGATAAGTACCAGTGTTACCGAACATAAAACATTATTGGAAGAATTTGAGGTGAAGTATATTGACCAAGGTTGGGAGATTGTAGATCGGCATCATGTAATGCGATTATTCAGAGTCTCCTACGTATTGAATATAGAAATAAGTTATCAATTTATCCCCTAAGGGATGGTATCATCCGGGAATGGAATCTGGAGCAACGTCCAGGATTATGTACACTAGAACATGTTGACATTAGGAAAGTCACGAGTAGTGAGATTTATTTCAGACCAAGAATGAGAGTTAAGTGTGACGTTGGGTCGGGTTGTGGACCAATTCCGGGTCGACCCGTAGCATGAAATAAAGTGGGGTCGGTTGAAGATGGTCCCGCTATGTGATAGGGTCACGACGATGCAAGACCCAAGTCTAGTTAATCGTTGTACGAATTCATGGACGCGTTCGACCAGAATCGGGTCGTGGGAGCCGAGAATGGACAAAATGTGAGCATGTGATGGTTGTGTGCGAATACGGTTAAGTCGACTGCTTGGAACCTGTTATGAACATTCGGGATGAATGTTTCTAAGGGAGGAAGGATGTTACACCCCGTATTTCCAAGACATTAATATGAGAACGTACTCAAGGAACGAAGGTTTGAATATTGGAAGGATAGTATGATTACATTTTCCTTCGGAAAAATGTGAAGACGAAAAATTTATTAACTCGGAGTTAGATTCCCTAATGTGGATTTACGGGCTTAGTATTGAATTACGAAGTAATGGAATTGATAATATGAGGCCCGTCTTCACAATTTTGGGGGGGGGGGGGGGGTTCGAAAATTTTAAGTATTTTGGCTAAGTATTGGATTATTATTTTTTGAAGGGAATTATGGGCGAGTAAGAGGGTGACATGTGTCCCTCCCCACTTGTGTAGCAAGGCTCTAATTATATATATGTATATGTATATGTACATGTATTGCAAGAATGTCTAGAAAGGGAGATATTTTCATCCAAGTGGACAAGTGTGGAAGATATTTGTGAGATATTTTCATCAAGACAAGTGGACCACTTAGGTCCCCCTCCACTTGTAAGATTTCATCTATATAAGAGAGGTGATAGCAAGACTTAGAGACATTTGCATAATATCTTCTTCATCCAAAACTCTCTTCTCACTTCCTTAACCTTGAGGTTTTCGAGATTCTTCAAGCATTAATGAAGAACAAGAGTTGATTATTCTCCTAGATTAAGCACCCTAACCAAGTTCTAAACCAAATTAACTCTCCAAGGTATCACAAACATGGTTTGGCCGAAAGTTAGGTGAAATTCCTAGGCTTGTTTATGAACTTTTTGGAAGTAAAACAAGAAGGAAAGATGGTTACAAGCTTGTAGTAGATTCATGTGTGTGATTGGAACTTGAAGAATAAGGAGTTAAAACTAAACCATGGACCGGCTTTAAGTGGATTGATTTGGGCATATTTAAGGTAAGGATTATTCCTGCTCTTGAAGTAATTGGATATTACATGTTGTAGTAATTAATGAAGGAACTTGTGATTAAAAAGAATGAAGAATAAGAAGTACATGTCACAATCTTGGCATGTTAGCCGATTGTGGACAGTTTTGGTGTTGTCGGATTCGTTGGTTATTGTTGTTGTTAAACATCACCTATTACATGTTGGCATGAAGGAAATCTTGTTGTTAACAAGTGGATATAACTTATATAAAAGTATTGAAATATAAGTCGGATTATAAGAAGTTATGAAAATATTTTTGGTTGTAGTAGTTGGACGAGAACACTAAATAAAAGACTGTTTTTACATTGGACTATGGACTGATTTTAGCGGACTAAAGGACTGTTTTTACATTGGACTATGGACTGATTTTAGTGGACTATTTTGGGTAGATTAAGGGGCTGAATTTTACACCTCAAGTAGGTGTGTAATCCCATTTGGTTAAACTGTTGGTTGTGCCCTTAATTGATGCCTTGGTTATTGATGAAATTGGCCTTCTAGAAAGGTGGAATAGTACGTATAAACGGGGGAAGTGCTTCCCAAATATTTATAAAACAAAGGAGATTCATTGAGTAGTATAAGTGTATACTAGTATCATGAAGTTGATAGAAGTGTTATTATCATTATAGGTTGAAGTACTACTTGTGGCGTATTCTACTTAGCGTGTGGATTAGCCGAAGAGGTATGTTAACTCTTCCTATCATCTTGAGCATGAACCTTATAAAATGATACTTGATATTATAAGTGTCTTGAATTTCCAAATGAGGATTTTAAATGAATTCGGATTTCATTGTGGTGTTTCCTTGATTTGGAAAGAATAGGTTACTTAAGGTGTAGTAACTTGATCTTAAAAAAAAGGAAGTGCCTTGGTTTTAAAAGAGTAAGTTATTTGAGTTTAAAAGTATACTTAACTTGATCTTAAAGGTGGAAAATGTCTTGATACTACGAGTGTTAGTGACTTGGAGTTTATAAATGAAAAAGATATGCGGCGAACGTACATGGTTCTAGTTGGTTTGTCCAGAAAGGATGTGGTTCTATCTATTTCATTAATAGTACTTTGGGTTTTATAAAAAAGGAAAGTTATTCTACTCTTAGAAGTTAAGGGTATTCATGTTGTTGATTCTATGCTTAAGGCATGTCTAAATTATTCCTAAGTCCTTACCAAGTCTTATGGGAGATGTTGGTAAGAGCTTTTAGTAAACATTGGAGTCGAGTTGATCTTGCTAAGTTATAACACTAATGAGAAAAAACATCGAACAAGCCACTGCAGCGTTAATGAAAAAAAAAGAATCCACAATCAATTATATCGAAATGAGTAGAATTTCCATCTGCATAGAAGCTAAGATATAACCAGTTCGTTTTACATTTTCTAGGATCACAACTGATTAGATAAAATCTTATGATATATTAATCACGGCTCATAAAATGGAAGTTGTTAGATATACTCCCTTGATAGTACCTTGAGATTTCTAAAAGGAAAGTTCATTTTAAATGTTTTTGAAAAGGAAGGCATGGTATTGTCCTGAAAAGGAAGGCATGGTATTATCTTAAAAAGGAAGGCATGGTAATTGTCTTGGATGTTAAAATGATGGTTTATTCATTTTATGATAATAAGAGTCAAAGAATATTTTAAACTTGCATATGTTCGCTCATGATAGCCTTTCGTGCAAGTGTTATATTTTTATACCACCGCGTCCCTCATTGGAGGGCCGACCATCTTATTGTGTTATTTACTTGGACGTGCTTACATGATGGAGGAATTCCATGGGCATGCTTCCACTATATTATTCCATGGACATGCTTTCACAATGAAGGAATTCTGTGGGCGTGCGGCCATGATGCGGGTTCAATCCCCGGGTGATATTATTATTCCATGGACTAGCTCTCCATGATGGCATGTTCCCGAGATGCAGGAATTCCACGGGCATGTTATATATTATACTTTGTGCATGCCGACAGTGATGAAGGAATTCCACGAGCACGCTTTGATATTGCGGGTCTAAGACCCATGGTTGGAATTGCATAATGATTCTGAGGGCGGATGACCCTGACATGGCTTTCATATTTTGAAATGGTATTTATTTCATAATTTGAAATGACACGGTGGATCTTACTTTTAAAAAGGCATATTTTTAAAAGACTCAGTTGACTCTCATTTGTTTATACAAAGTACAGTAGAACTGTGGTACAGTGATACAAGGTACAGTTGACTTTTATTTTATATGGCATAGTTGGAGCTGGTAAGCTTTTTACTTGTCTCTGTCATCTTTTGGCCAGTTATGGTTTATTAACTGTACTTTATGTTTACATACTTAGTACTTGTTGTACTGACCCTCTTGAAGTGCGTTTCACGCCGCAGTTTAGGTACTGATTTAGTGATCCATTTCTTGGGATATCTACTCGATTTTCATGGAAAGCTCCATTATTTCGAGGCTCATGTGGTAGTGCATTTGGTATGGTATGCTTACGTACATTCGGGGTGTGGCGGGCCTCGTCACATGGGTTACCGCCCAAACTCTTGAGGTGCGTATTCATATGTGAAATTTGAACTTGCGGGAGTTGTGTATATATGTTGTTGACCAGTTGTACTACGGTGTTATTGGGATGTTCCCGTTTATATATATATATATATAGCGGCAGCCTCATCGGCTTGCTTTGTTGCTACATATATAATTTTTATTTATTATTTGACCTATGTCTTGAAAGGGATGTGAGGGTATAAGAGTGGGTGCCCAGGTAGGGCACCGCCATGCCCGGTTCGGTCGTGGCAATGGTCGACACGTGTTCTCGCACCGCTGATCTGAATCAAGGCACCGCTGATTCGTCTATTTTACGCCCACTTCCCATTTTAATGTCCCGGTCATCAACCGAACATTTAGGTATCTCCTTCTAATTACATCATTCAATCGACGGAACATTTGACTTAGTGTTACCCTTCAGGCGTTTACATATCGTCATTAATTACATTAGGATCTTCACGGAACTCCTATACTGCACCGGAAGACGAACCCAATATGTAAAGTTTAGCTACACAAAATATGTGAACTGAACTTATATGTGAGAAGATAAAATCCCTTCATTCATGACACACTCAATCAAGCTTAGGATTTGTCAAGTGTCTATCCAAATGACTTGATTATTATAACCCATCTATATTAGTTGACAACAGGACCATGTCACAGACATGTCCATTGCATTGGCCAATGACTTAGTCAACCTAATACCATATGAATATAAATTCAAGGAATGAATCATTTCTTGGCTCACATACCACCTTTAATCTACTTCGTAATGCACCCAAAACAAGCCGTGTCTCAACCTATAAGGCATTTGAGTTTAGGACAGGATCAAAGTACATTACTCCGTAAACAAGAGATATTGACCTCAAGTCAAAGGACTTTTATCTCCCACACGCCGATGACATTATAGACATATAACAAAACAGTACATCAGCAGGGCGTACCAATACTTCAACAAGTATCCATGTGTCCATCACGAGTTGCCATAACTCGTAGCAAGTGAGACATACTACATCCCTTAAGAATATGATGCAGACCAAATGTCGACGTCTCGCATATCATCGATATCCCAATTTCGATGATCATTAGTCGAGGTAATTTAAGAGTTACGTTATAACATTAATTCTCACATCATTATTAAACACGTAACCTCTAGGGATGCATTTATAGAATATTATAAACAATCAACTAATAATTCAACAAATGCAAATTGCCATAATATTAATCATCATTAATATAAATACGAATGTGTATAAAGTACATTGTGTTCTAATACAGATTGTGTTTAGGACATACATATACTTTCAATGGGATCACAATCTAAATTTTTAGGGAATATTCACAATTACATTCAGTTTTTTTCTAAAAAGAATGAATCAAGAAATGGTATATATCTACACCTCAATAAATGAAGAAAAAACCTAATACCACAAATTAGTCCAGCCCTAAATCCTAAACCCTAAACCACGTGATCAGAATCCTAACCTTAAATCCTAAACATGAAATCTGTTAAGGACCAGACAAATAGTGAATTAGCCGCACATGCAAGGATAATAAATAACATCACAACACAATATACAACTAATAACATGTGTATTAAAACATAATATCAAAATATAGAAACCTTAATTCAAAAAATAAACTCATGAAAATGCTAAATTAGTAACCCTAAACCCTATCACATAACGAAAACAACAAATTAAGAGGTTTCAACACATATTTACAAGATTTACCAAGAAACTGAAACCCTAAGTCAAAATAATAACTTAGAAACCCTATAAATGCTAAACATGAAACTCTAACTTATAAGAAATACAAAAACTTACAACAAATGAAGAAAAATACACATAATCGATCGAGAGGGGTAGTTAAAAATGATACCTTTACAACGTTTAGATGAAGCAAGAAAAAGAAACCGACTTAGTTCTCCATTCACACGATCAGAACTGTGTCCTCTCTCAACTCGTCGAACTAATGATTCGTTTTGGTGAAAATGGGATTTGGGTGTTATTTCGACGGGTTAAACGATTAGGTGGGTCATGGTCGAGTTAAAAGAGGGGACCAGGTGATTTTAATTGAAATCGAGTGATTTTGGTCGATTTGGGACAATCTGTCCAATTGAGAATATTTTTGTTTAGTAACGGCAAGGGTATAAATAGTCACATAGTATACCGAAGGACAAAGTTAACTAATAAACGAAAGTAGAGGGGGTATTTGGACCCTTTTCCCTACTTATAATGATAATTGTTTTTATCTTCCTACAGAGTCTTAGGTATATTTGCAGTTGACAACATGATACTATATGACATCATATGTTTACAATACATGCGTGTTTTAGAACATGTTTACTATATACCGTGTGTCTGGTGCCAATTATATGACCTAAATTTAGAGCGCGACACAGTCAACACGTAGTGTTAACTAGAAAAAAACACATGATCTCGTTACTTCAAAAATAATTGCACGTAAACGAGCTTATATAGATAATTAACCCGCTCTATTAACTAGTTAAGTTGTACTAATAATGTAAAAAAAATCCTAATTTAGAAGAAATTGTTCATGCAAGATAATTGAGGGATAGGGTCAAAGAATATGTGGTGGTGTAAGCACGTTATCCATTTCCACACAACTTTAAGAAGCACAAAAATTAAATGAAAAACTGTCTGTCCTTTTTCAACAAGGATAAATGGCTAAGCTTTCCAATTCTTGCTGCTTTGCCAACCCTTTAATTACTCCAGCAATTTCACAAAGTAATCCACTGAGAGGCCAAAGATTTATTAATTCTGCTACAAAATCTGGTGGTTTTTCGCTTAAATCAGTGAGTCACTAACTTTTTCAAATATTTCCTTATTGAAAGTATGGAATATTCATCACAGTAAAATCCTTTTATGTCCAGATCGTGTTCTAATCACTTTACTACAAAAAAATATTACAAATTTCATTGTTAAATTGCTCGCTCTAATATTTTTTCTAATAATTCATCGTTAATCTGTCGCTAAATAGGATCACAAATTTTTCTGTTTAGCTACAGAATTTGTCCGTCACTAATTCTTATTTTTAGCAGTAAATTGTTCACTTCATAATTTTGATTGCATGCTCAATTTTTTCGTTATTCAAGATTGAAGGTTAGAGATAAGATATGTGGTGACCATAATATAAGTTGGTTAACGTATTATTAAAGTCTGTATTGAGTATATGTGCATAATAAGTTTTCATTTTGTTTCTACACGAGTTCATAAAATTAGTTGCAAAATATTTTTTATTGGAGTTATTCAAAGTTTTGATCTATATTAATTAATTATGAAAATTTTAGATTGTGAATAGGTGCGAAGGATGCGGAGGTCAAGGTGCAATAGAGTGTCCCGGATGTAAGGTACTCCTATCTACTAATTGTCTGGTTAAATTTATGAGAAGCTAAAATTGTTTTTATTTATTTATTTACTATTAAAAGTGTTTATTATAGAGATTTGCGATGTTTGGACAAACTTTTAGGGGAAAAGCACATAAGCTTTTATGGAACTTTGGTAAAATTCTAATTACAACAACAACAATAACATATCCAGTGAAATCTCACAATATGGGGTCTGGAGAGGGTACAATGTACACAGATCTTACCTCCACCTTGGTAGGTAGAGCGGTTGTTTCCGGGAGACCTTCGGCTCAAGACAAAACATAATCAGGCAAAACAAGCAAAGCAAAATAAAATATTGATAAAAGTAATTGATGATATAATATTGATAAAAGTAATTTTAAAATTGATTGGACAAAACAAATAAAAAAAAGGCCTAAAGCATTCATTTTGTTTGTCTTGATCCAGGGGACTGGAAAGAATAAGAAGAATGGGAACATCTTTGAAAGATGGAAGTAAGTCTTTTCTTTTCAAAATGGAAAAAGAGAACAAAACTATACCAAATTTTGTTGAGCTTAAAAACTTGATAAAAGCATACATATATTTTGTAGGTGTTTCGATTGCCAAGGATTTGGCTTGAAGAGTTGTCCAGTTTGTGGAAATGGAGGACTTACCCCTGAACAACGTGGGGAAAGATAATACGTGTGAATTCAATTCTCAGCAACAGTTTCTCTTTTTTACTTCCGATACCCCACAATGTAATAAAAAATAGAACACACTCTTCCCCCGTCTATCATGTGTGCACATATACAAGTGTCGTACCTATAGTGCAACTTCAATGCCATAAAATTAATTATTTATTGTTAGAATATTAGAATATTATTAATAAATAGTAATAATATTGTATTAATGTAGTATCATATATATATATGGTAGATAGTATTATAGGAATTTATGGAGGACACAGATTAGGGTTGAAGGGTTGAAGGGTAGTAGATAATCTGCGGCTATGTGTTCTCTAGTGTACTTTATTCATATTATTTATTTGCGTTACTTATTGCTTTCTTTTGACAGAATGTGCTACCATGACGTATTCGATTTTTGTTATCAGAATGTTCTTATAGCTTTAATTTTTTGTCTATGACCGTTTATCTTGCTATGCAACGTTTGCTTTGATTGTGATTACCAAGGTAGAGGTAAGGTCTGTGTATACTCTACCCTCCCCAGATCCCACGTGATCGGATTTTACTGGGTATGTTGTTGTTGTTGTAGTATTATAGGAGGATATTAGGGGATAGAATAGGAGGATATTAGGCAAGACTTATTCTTCCTAATAAATGTTACCTTGTGTATATATTATTACCTTATGAGATGAATAAAATTGAGGAAAATAATATCAAAATCTTATATGGTATCAAGAGTTTAAGGAAATATCCAAATATTTTTTTCTATACCACTTTCGGACCTACCTCCCCATTTGGTCGAAAATTTTCTTACACCTTTTTTTTTTGTTTTCTCGGGTTTATTGTTCTTGTCTCCATTGATATCAACCAATTATGTCTCAGTCAAAATCATCGTTTCATCCCGCCCTTACTGTCTCAAACATCAAAACACATGTTTCAGTCAAACTTGAAATGAAAACTGTTCATTATGCAATATGGAAAGAATTGTTTAAAATATGTTGTCGGGCTCACAAAGTTCTTCATCATATCATTCCGCCAAAAGATTGGAAAGATCAGGAATTAAAAATTGTTGCGGACAAGGAATTGTGGGATACACTAGATGCCACATTTCTTGGTTGTATTTATGCAACAATCTTCACAGACTTGTTGCATACAATAATAGAACCGGATTCAACAGCCATGGCGGCCTGGGAACGCTTGAGGGATGTCTTTCAAGATAATCAAAACTCTCGTGCTGTAACTTTGGAGAAGGAGTTCTCAACAATCAACATGACGGATTACCCAAATGTTTCTGCATATTGTCAACGTTGGCAGATCAATTACGAAACGTTAGTTCACCGGTTACTGAGAACCGGTTAGTTTTACAATTGGTCGCTGGTCTCATAGATGCATTTAGCGGCGTGGGAATCCTAATCCGCAAAGTAATCCACTGCCAAAATTTTATCAAGCAAGGTCAACGCTTGTACTTGAAGAGTCGGGCTTCGTGAAAAAGGCTTCAAATTCCGCCATGATTGCCACTTCCTCAAATGCTGGTAATTTTTTTATCCTTCTCAACAAAATAAGGGATAAAAGAGCCAGAATAATAATAAAAATAAGGGTGAAAATCGCGGCAACAATAAAAATGGAGGTCACTGAAATTCTTGTAGTGGCGAAAATGGCGGCACCACTAACTCTGATGGCGGACAGTGGTGGCAACACTGGTGGCAGTGGCGAACCATGGCAATCCAGGGAACTGGGCCTGGCAGTGGCCTTGGGCTGCAGCGCCCAGCCCAGTTCCAGGAGGACATTGGGCCAGACCGCAGCAAAGGCCCACTGGCCAGACCCAATATCAGCCTTGGCAGCAGCAGCAGTCTGGAAATTTCTAGAGGCAGGCCAAGCAGGCCCATTTTGCTGGGTCTGTCTCTTCAGGCAGAAATAATGGGCCTATGCCGACCCAGTGGCAAGAGGCCCATTCGATGGTAGCCCATCCACGAATATTGAATCCGTCATGCACACTCTTGGACTCAATCCACCGGATTCAAATTGGTATATGGACTCCGGAGCGACGTCTCATATGATATCCTCCCAAGGTAATCTCTCACCCTATTTTAATTTGAGCAATTATAATGGAATAGTTGTCGAAAATGGCCATTCAATTCCAATAAAAGAGTACGGTTCTAGCAAATTGGTACTACCACACTCACCACTAGTTTTAAAGAATGTTCTTCATGCTCCTAAATTAATCAAAAACTTGGTGTCTGTTAGAAAGTTTACTATTGATAATTGGGTATCTGTTCGTTTTGAGCCCTTTGGATTTTCCGTGCATGATTTTTATACGGGGAAGCTTCTCATGAGATGTGATAGCAAAGGGGAGCTATATCCAATAAAATCACCAACTCAACAAAACCAAGTTCATTCTACTTTTGCAGCCTTGACACCATCTTTATGGCACCAACGTTTGGGACATCCGGGGGAGGCTGTTCGGCCTCTCTTAAATAAAATAAATTTATTTCTTGTACCAAAACTCGGACTCTTAATATGTGTTATTCTTGTGCACTTGGCAAACATGTTAAATTGTCATTTATTGCTTCTATTTCGTGCACCCTGATGTCATTTGATATTTTGCATTGTGATATTTGGACATCACCCGTTTTGAGTTCTTCTGGTCATAGATATTATTTGCTTATCCTTGATGATTATTCTTATTTTTTTGTGGACATTTCCTTTTTCAAAGAAATCACAAGTGTTTTTCACATTTCCCACATTTGGAGCATTCATCAAAACTCAATTTGAACGAGAGATTTAAGATATACAATGTGATAATGGGAGGGAGTTTGACAATAATCAGTTTTGGGATTTTTTTCAAAATAAATGGTTTAAGCTTTCGTTTGTCTTGTCCTCACACTTCATCACAAAATGGGAAGGCGGAACGCAAAATTAGAACTATAAACAACATTGTTAGGACTTCTCTTGCTCATGCATCCCTACCTCCCATATTTTGACAACATGCACTTCAAATGGTCACATACATGTTGAACATTCTTCCTCATAAGAATATGTCCTTCCAAGCTCCACTAAAAATGTTTTATTTACGAGAGTCATCATATCTTCATTTAAGGGTGTTTGGTTGTCTTTGCTACCCCCTCTTTCCATCCACCACAATCACCAATCTTTAAACCCGGTCTACTCCTTGTGTCTTCTTGGGATATCCTACTCATCAACGTGGTTATAAATGCTATGACACACTACAAAGAATTTGCCATATACCAACGACTAAAATTCGTAGGTAAATGTCCAAAAATCATTGGTATAGGTCATAAAACCTATACTAACGGAAGTTTAGTTCCGTCAACTTTGATTCGCTATACCAACGGCAAATTAGCCGTTGGTATAGCCTATACCTACGACAGTTTCAATCTGTTAGTATAGATGTTTGGAGCTATACCAACGACTAATGACACTTATTTAATAATTTTACCCACCACTTATTTCCGTAGGTATAGGACCACATTATCCGTTGGTATAAGTCTGATTTCTTTTATAAATAATATATTTGCCTCAATAAATATTTTTGTAATAATAAAAGTTTGAGAATATTTTTATATGCACCACACAAAATTTAAAGCAAAATAAAAGAAAATTTCAATTATATTATCAAACTAACAAGTCTTACAAACATGTAAAACTTACAAGTCTTACAAACATATCAAACTAACAAAATAATGTTAATTATAATAACTACCAAAACAACTTCTACGGCAGCAAAACCACACAATATGTGAGATCATCTTCCTCTAGCTCCTTCGCCTTCAACGCTTCCTTCACTCTCAAAAGAAGTGTTGTCCTCCATTCATCCTGTTAAGTGACAAAAAAATGTCAATAAAAAAGTATAAAGTACTGAGATGAACAATGAAAAAGAAAGCATAATAAAAAGTATACATTCTGAAATATCCAAATAAATAAAAGAATTCATTTCTTTGATTTAGTCGCTTGGGACTGGCACTATCAAATAGAAGTACATAAAATGAACTGCCAAAGGTGTGACCAGTTAATTAACTACATGTAGCATGCATAGTCATTAGATATGTACAATTCTACCCCTTGGGTACGTAGTCGCTATTGTTAGGGAATGCTTTTCCCTCCTTTGTGGGACTACCCGGCACAAATCCGAATTAATCGGGCCCCAATGCGGGTACCTGAAATCGGATGGGAGACAAAAAAAAAATGTACAATTCTGCATTTAAGTTTCAATGCCAATATATAGACAATGCCTGAAGGTTAATTTCCACATTGATCAATCCTGAAATGCAACTACTACTCTATAGTTTATAACACCTACATCCCAATCTCACAATGGAACACAAATGCAGGCTCATCGCCTTGTAGTGTTGGTTTTATCCCACATGATAAGTGTAGTTGAGTGCACTTTCCTGTAGGGATTTCTCTTGAACTTCTCTGCAACATCTAACAACATTTCATGGTATTTGTTCCTTCCTTCTGCCTTGGAATCTAATATATCCGGCAGGAATGAAACAAAGCATATTGCAGCAGAATTACATTTCTCTTCCATGACATCCTTCATTAGGAAATAGATGAAACAAAGTCATATTATATTAATGGGTATGATGGGCAAGATAAAGGAAGAAGGGTTCACAGAATTAATGAGCTTACTGGGCTAGTCAACTCAATCACTTCACGAGGTGCAACATTTGTTTCCAGCTGCTCTAGTCCGAAGGACTCAATGGCTGAAGCCGTTCTTGCACCTTCGTATGGGACTGGGCTTTCCTTGTCAGCAGCAAATACCAAAATTGTGGGGAAACCTTGGACATTGTATCTGCTCATCAAAGACTGATGACATACCCTAATTAGAACTTGGGACACTCAATAAGGCATTGTTAAAAGTTAAAAAGAAACACTAATTAGAAATTCTAGTTTTACAACTATCATTTGTAATGCCAAATCAAGGGATGAGAACAACCATGTCTTCCTCATCGTCCAGGTAACTGCATAATGAAAGTATATATGTCCTAGAAACAATCATTTTAGGAGCACATGTACTTGAACACATTCATATTATTAATAAGATTAATATATACTTGGCATTTGCAATTATTGAATTATTATTTGATTGTTTATATTATTCATTAATGTGCATCCCTTGAACTTACATTGTCATTAATAGTGTGAGATATTAATGATAGAGTGTAGTTCTTAAAATAGCCTAGACTAATGATCATTGAGAATGGGATATCAATGATATGTTATAAGTCGACATGTGGTCTGCATCACATTCTTAGAGAATGTAGTATATTTCACTTTTGGCTAGCAATAGTTACTAGTGATGGACACATGGATACTCTTAGAGGAGTATTGGCATACCCTGCTGATAAACTATTTGTTATACATGTCTAGAGTATTATCAGCATGTGGGAGATAGAGGTCCTTAGACTTGAGGTCAATATCGCCTTGTTTATGGAGAAATGCACTTTGATCCTGTCCTAAGCTCAAATGCCTTATAGGTTGAGACGCGGCTTGTATTGGGTGCATTACGAAGTAGATTGAAGGTGGTAGTTGAGCCAAGAATAGGATTCATTCCTCGATTGGAGTTTCGAGAGAACACTCAGCTTCTCAGAAATGTTAGGTCGACCAAGTTATTGGCCAATGCAAGAGACATATCTAGGATATGGTCTAGTTGTCGACTAATATAGATGAGATAAAGTGATCAAGCCATTTGGATAGACACTTGACAAATCTTAAGCTTGATCGAGTGTGTCGCGAATGAAAAGAATTTATCATCTCACATAGAGGTTTGTTTACTTGAGTCTTGTAAACGTACTTCACATATTGGGTCCGTCACCGGCGCCGTCTAGAAGTTCCGTGTGAACCTTGATTTGATCAAGTGCCGGTGTGTGAAGGCCTAAAGGGTCACACTAAGTCGATTGTCTTTTCGGTCTAAGGGTATATTGAGAGAATGTAAAATATCGGATTTTGAATCAAGATATTTTATTTTATAATAAATTATGGGATAATTTTCATTTGATGAAAATTAATTAATTAAGTTAAAATTAAATCTTGGATTTAATTAGAACTAAAACGTGCAGAAAATAAATAAAGGAGTCAAGATAATGGGCCTACCGATCGCCCATCGCAATTTGGATTTGGGTCAGGTCTTGAAGTCTGATCCAAATCTGATTTGGTTTAGGGTTTCCTCCACTATATATTTGACACTTAACCCATAATTTCAATTGAACTCATTTTTCCACTTTCTGAACTTAGAGTTCAGGAAATAAATTCTCTCAAACCTCTGCCAAGATTTCCTAGCTTTCTTGGGCAAAGAAATATATCGAAGCAAGGCTTGCACCCGGATTGACAATCGCGTGCGCACCTTTTAGTAAAGACTGTATTAAAAGCATAAACTGTAAGTTTTTCTTTTATGTCTTGCAGATTTGAATTATCGCATAATCATACCAGAAACGTTTGTTGGAGCAAGTAAGTTTACTCAAAATTTTAAACTTACGCTGTGCCTTACTATCATTTGTAATGCCAAATCAAGGGATGAGAACAACCATGTCTTCCTCATCGTCCAGGTAACTGCATAAGATAACCCAAGTGTATCCCGTCATTTTGTTTAGTGCTTACTGTTCTCTGGACCCCACGCATAGAGGAAGGTTAGTGCACCGGGCTGTCCCATTTTTTTTTTTACTGTTGCTCTTTATTTCCCCACTTAATCCCGCTTTTTTTTTTAAAGAGTAAGATTGAACTTGGAGCTTAGTGCTTGTTAATTCAACCAAGTTCATGACCTTTACTTTTAAGGAAGCTTAAGCAAATATTGTTATTCAAAGCTGGAGAAATTATCCCAACGGACAGAAAGCAATATATGATTATAGAACTAGATATTTTCAGAGGAATGGAAGAGAAATGCAGGCCAGAGAAAATGAAAAATCAGAAAACCATCAGGAATGGTAGTATATACAATAAATGATCCAATTTTTTTTTGGTGGGGGGGGGGGGGGGTGGTGTGTCATTTGAGAGAGGTTTCACTTTATAACTCATGCTAATGTGCAAAATTTTGTCAGCGGAAACTAACTTCATATGTTCTCTGGTATTCTCTTACTATTTAAAAGAAGAAAAGAAGAGCTAAAACTCAATTAGATGACATATGTTCAACTGATCATAGGATTCCAGACTTACCTTCTCCGCATCACAGTCTACGTGGCCCAGCTTCACCTTACCCTGAAGGTTCTTTGCATCTTTCTTCCACTCAGGAGCAAGCTTTTTGCAGTGCCCACTGTTAGGCATATTTTGTATACACTTTTTGAGTCATTTTTAGTTAATATTTTACTCATTTCGTTGTGTTTAGTATAGTGTTAGGATTGTTTTTCTTTCTTTTGAGTAGCAGCGATTTTAAATGGCAAAATGGAGCTAAAAGTGGACAGAAAAGGAGCTCCCGAAGCAAAAAGGACAAAAGTTGGCAGATCAGGACGAAAGACCGCGGGACCACTGCGTACGATCGCAGGATCATGGTACAATTATCGAGAAGTCGCAAGATTTCGGCACCACTGCCATTCTCAGGATCATGCAGGCGATGCGGGAATTTTCAATCCGAAATAGAATTGGAAAGGGACAAAAGGGTCCAAGACACACATTTTTGACAACATATATAAACCTTTGGGACAGATTTTACGGTAGGGAGGATCTATTATATATCTTCTTCTCTTGAGAAAAACACAACACAACGCTTGACGACTACAATTGGAGACATTAGTTCTAAGTACTTTTCTTTCCTTTATGTTCATTTAGTTCATGTTTGGATTTGTATTAGTTCTTAGAAGGTCTATGGCTAGGAGCTAAACACCTTATTAGAGTTTTCCTATTGAATCGCTTGAAACTCTTATTCATGAATTAATGCATTAATTTGATTTTCTTCTTCACTTGATTAAGATTTATTCAATATTGGTATGAATGTTTGATAGTTAATTGTTCACTAATTATCATAATCTATATGATTTCGAATCAAGAACCGAGAGGAGAGATTTGGATATACTGTAATTGAATAGACATAGGTTAAAATCACGGATGAAAGTACCCCGATACTTGTGTAGCATTATAGGTTATTGTTCTTAATCATCCTATGTGGTAAAACCTATCATAGAAATATAGAAGGTTTCTGAACTGGGGTTGAGCGATTATATATCTTAACCGGAATATAAGACAGTCTAGTTAACCGTTATCTTAACGTAGAAGAAGAAGTCATTCTAGTTGCATTAAGGATTGAAAAGAGTGGATAGTTGAGGATATTGGAAGCCCTAATTCCTTAATAACTGATAAAACCTCAATAATTTAGTTTGATTCTTGCAATTACTCTACTAGTGTTAGATAAAAAGCAAATCACTAATCGTTTGCCAAATAGATAACCTAGAATAGATGTTCGGTAATTAGAACCAGTCTCTGAGGATGATATTCGATCTTACCAGACTATATTACTTGTAACGATACGTACACTTGCGTGAGCAATTGGAAATCGGCCTAACAAGTTTTTGGCGCCGTTGCCAGGGACTGCCATACTTTTAATATCGAATTATCTATTCTTATTTCTAATTTGGTTTGTATATATTCGGTTATGTTATTTTATTTCTAATTTGGTTGCTCTAGGAACAAGTTTCTAACTTGTTCTGCAAGCATCTTTTTATCACTTTTTGTTGTTTTTCTTATTTTGTATGTAAAGTTAAAAAAATGGACTACTACTACTATCAGGGGCAGTGGAATCAGCAACAACATCTTAACCCACAGGCTCCACAGAAAGATAAAAGTGAGTTGCAGACAGCCATACTCAGGCTCACCAAGTGCCAGACTCAGTTTATGGCTGAGACAAAGGTGTCCCTAAAAACATTGGAGACACAAATAGGACAACTGATGGATATGATGATCAATGTACCGCAAGAAAATCTGTCTAGCGACACAGTTGTGGGGGGGGGGGGTGTTAAGTAGAGTGAGGAACC
The DNA here is from genome assembly GCA_029844215.1 of Przewalskia tangutica. Lineage (NCBI taxonomy): Eukaryota > Viridiplantae > Streptophyta > Magnoliopsida > Solanales > Solanaceae > Przewalskia > Przewalskia tangutica. The sequence goes on along the minus strand of CM056724.1, from coordinate 43,557,989 downwards.
TGAACCACAACAAGTTGTTGAGAATAATGAGGAATTGAGAGAGATGGTGTAGAGAAAGAAGAGGTTACCGAGATCCAAATTTTCACCTTTTTGGATTCCTTGGAATTTCTTTTTTTTATACCCGTTGCAGAAAAGACACCACCAACTATCATTGCTGAGCCCCAACCAGAAAGTCCATACCCTCAAGGGTACCCCCAAAAGTTGAGAGATGTAGGGAGTTTCACTGACCCCTACATTATAGAGAACATAGAAGACAAGTATGCCTTGGGTAATTGGGGGATAATCTTAGATATGAGGTCCTTGTTTGAAAAAAAGTGTTGTAGGTGAAGTGAGACCCACAACAATAAATGTGCGGATTGCAAGTCGTTCACAGAAGGATCCACTGGGCATTAGTAAGGATTAACTGCGTCCGACTAAAAGACGTTAAAGACATCGCTTGTTGGGAGGCAACCCAATGTTTTAATTATGTTAGTTTGATTTTTTGTTTTAGTTTGTTTTATTTTATCTTGAACAAGTCTCACGATATTGGCTCCTTGTCTTATGTTGTCAGGTGGAATGGGAACTAAAATGTCAAAATGCTGAAATCCAGAGGTTCAGAGAGTCCCGATGACCTGTGCAATTTCAAGAATCTCATCCCAGACCTCCTTTATGACCGCAGTTTTGTGTCTGTAAGTTGTCCCCTTATTTTTAGTCTTCACACATTGGGGACAATGTGTCGATTAAATTTGGGGGAGGGGGGATCTTATTTTGTTTTGTTGTTTGTTTTGAGTCTTTTTGTTGTGTCTTTTTGGTTGTTTTAGATGTGTCTATATGAGTCAATTATTTTATTTTATGATCATGCATGATGTAGCTGTTTGAAACGCCTAGTGAATTAAGTGGGATAATGTAACAAAATTAGAAGCTAAATCTGTGTGCTTAAGTTAGATATGCCAAAAAAAATTCATGAAAATCTAATTATTTGGGATATTTGTGCTTAGCCTATGTGTTGTCAATTGTGGAAAGAATGATTGAAAAATGTCTATGAAGTCTGCTTGCTTGTTATTTGAGGCAAAATAGTTAAGATGTACATGTTTAGGGAGATGATTTAGACATTTCTTTGTTAGCCCTTCTTACCATTAATTACCTACCTTGCAATAAATTGTATCCCTAGTCAGCCCAGTTGAGCCTAAAATAAGTTATTTATTTGATACCCTATGATTTCCTTGTGTTACATAAGCAGTAATTGAAAAATTGGGAAGAAGAAGTGTGAAAAAGAAATACGAAAAGAGAGTGAAAAATTGATGCACCCCAATGAGAAAGATGTAAAAGCTTAAGTTTGGGGGTGCCTATGTGAATTGTTTCATGCTCTCAAAAATAGAAGAGGGGAATGATAGGTATGAACTGAAAAGAATACCAAAAAGAAGGATAAAATGGTTCAATGAGAAAAACGCTTATGATACGTAAATTGAGCCGAAATGCCTACTCTTACCTACCCCTATCTAAGCTTACATTACAACCCTGAAAAGTCCTGAAGATCTCTAAATTGTATGTTTATGATTAGTGGAGAATAATAAGTAAACAGACTCATAGGTCTTTGAGAAAAATGGAACAAAATTGATATGCATATGGTAGGTGTTCATGCTTTCATTGATTATGATTGAAATGAATTTGCGAAATATCTGACTTGAAATTCTAGATTGCTAAATTCATGCTATGTATGTTCCAACATATTATCCCAACTGACATTCATGATTTTCTAAGTAAGTTTGTGCATCTGCTTGATTAGAGTCATTTGAGTCAGTTTTCTTTCTGTTTCTTTGATTTTGTTTCGATCTTTGCTCGAGGGCGAGCAAATGTTAAGTTTGGGGGTATTTGTTAGGCATATTTTGTATACACTTTTTGAGTCATTTTTAGTTAGTATTTTACTCATTTCGTTTGTGTTTAGTATAGTGTTAGTGTTGTTTTTCTTTCGAGTCGCAGAGGTTCTAAATGTCAAAATGGCAAAAAGAAGCTAAAAGTGGGCAGAAAATGTAGAAAAGGAGCTCCTGAAGCAAAAAGGACGAAAGTTGACAGATCAGGACGAAAGACCGCGGGACCGCGACACCGGACTGCAGGACCGCGATGCCACAATTACTGAGAAGCCGCAGTGCTTTCGGCACCACGGTGCCATTCTGCAGGACTGCGGTGCCGATGCGGGAATTTTCAATCCGAATTAGAATTGGCAAGGGATAAAAGGGTCCAAGGCACACGTTTTTAACAACATATATAAATCATTGGGACAAATTTTAGGGTAGGGAGGATCTATCATATATCTTCTTCTCTTGGGAAAACACAACACAACGCTTGGCGGCTACAATTGGAGACATTAGTTCTAAGTACTTTTCTTTTCTTTATGTTCATTCAGTTCATGTTTGTTGTATTAGTTCTTAGCAGGTCTATGGCTAGGAGTTAAACACCTTATTAGGGCTTTCCTATTGAATCGCTTGAAACTCTTATTCATGAATTAATGCATTAGTTTGATTTTCTTCTTCACTTGATTAAGATTTATTCAATATTGGTATGAATGTTTGATAGTTAATTGATCACTAATTATCATAATCTATATAATTTCGAATCAAGAACTGAGAGGAGATATTTGAATATGCTGTAATTGAATAGACATAGGTTAAAATAGCGGACGAAAGTACCCCGATACTTGTGTAGCATTATAGGTTATTGTTCTTAATCCTCTCATGTGGTAAAACCTATCATAGAAATATAGAAGGTTTCTATACTGGGGTTTAGCGATTATTTATCCTAACCGGAATATAAGACAGTCTAGTTAACCGCTATCTTAACGTAGAAGAATAAGTCATTCTAGTTGCATTAAGGATTGTAAAGAGTGGATAGTTGAGGATATTAGAAGTCCTAATTCTTTCATAACTGATTAAACCTCAATAATATAGTTCTATTCTTGCAATTACTCTACTGGTGTTAGATAAAAACCAAATCACTTATCGTTTGCCAAATAGATAACCTAGAATATATGTTCGGTAATTAGAAACCAGTCTCTGAGGATGATATTCGATCTTACCAGACTATATTACTTGTAACGATACGTACACTTGCGTGAGAAATTTGAAATCGGCCTAACACCCACACCTTGAAAGTGCCATTTGAATTTAAGATTAAATAGAAACAATATATGATCTAAAAGAAAGTAATGGTTGAGAAGGGTCTTGACATCAAAATTGTGGAGCAAAGAAGAGAAGTTAGAGGAAGGAGGTACTTTATGACTCATCTATCACATTCACTTATACCTTTAGTACACACATCTTCAGAAACTTAACAGTGCCTTTTCGTATGAGGATAAGCTCTAACGAAAAGGTCGACCTTAAATGTTAAGGGCATTCGACCTTCCAATTTTAAAGAGAAACTGAGGTTCCCTACCATATAGTTGCATCAGCTTCTAATGTCTGATACTTTCTCTCTCATATTTATGAAATGTTGATTTCTTAGAAATGGTGTAAATCACTACACTTACTGGAATACCCAATTATCAGAGTTCACATCAGTTGAAACAACGTTCTGTAGTTTCCTCCCCTAGAAACCCAGAGCCATAGATCAAGTAATGGGCTACGAAATTTAAGGGTTAGTGACTATAACACCTAGAGTCATTTATAGATCTTTATCCTGTGTCGTGCCACATCACTAGTCTTTAGAGAGTAATTCAACTACTCAACTGAAACATTCATAAATACTTACAGCGAGTGTGAGATGAATTATCACCAGGTGAAGGAAAGGAGGAACATATATATACAAAAAGAGAAGACCTTAGACTCTTGCAAGTACAAACAATTTAACATCTGATAAAGAAAAAGCTAAAGTTGAAACTTACCAAGGTGCAAAAAACTCAACTATCCAGAGATATTTTCTCTTAAGCACCTTCTCATCAAAATTTTGTGAGTTCAACTCTACTGATGCACTAGGCTCATAACTCTCAGAAGATCCTCTAGTTGCCTTTCCATGTACTCGATCCTTCAGTAGTGCCTTGATCTGTATACCAACAAACCCATTACGCAATAGAAATTCAACTAAAAATAGAAATGAATCACCGAAAACACAAAATCATAAATGCTAAACTACCTAAAACGCATACCTCAAAACCAGTACGATGATATCGATTTCCCACATACAAAACGCAAAGAGACAGAGAAAACACAGGTTCAATATTAGACAGAGCTTAATTTCAGTAGAGAAAACTCGCTCTAAATTACACAAATAAGCAGAGAAAACACAAATAAGTAGAAAATTACTGGAACCAAACCCATATTGGTTAGCACTTAGAACCTCACTATTCTTTATATATTCTGTGTAAATGGAAAAAAATCACCTGGTGTTAGCTCTGCTAGGCTAAAAAATGTCTCTTGCTTGTTATTTTTGTGTATTTCTTGGTTTCATTGAGTACCCTTATTGAGGAAATTGTAGGTAAAGAGATTGGAAGAGGTTATTGAGGAGGAAAACAAGAAACAATTGAATGGTGATAGAAAAGATTCAATTGGGTCAGGGATGATGAATGATGTGGAGGATTATAAGAAGATGGGTGTTAAGGAGTTAAGGGAGGTAGCCACTTCTCGTGGGAAAAAAATGGGATTTTAGATTTGATTTAAGAAAGAGAGAGGAACCCTATACCACTTATAAGGAGGGAAAAATAAAAAAATTAAGGGAGGGAAGATGAAAAGTTTAAAAATGAAATAATGTTAAAAAATTGGGGCCCACTGAACTCTATACCAACGGAACTCATGATCTATACCAACGGAACTGCACATAACCCTATACCAACGGAATTGGTATATTGTTGTATCATTTACCTATACCAACGGTCAGAAATTTCAGTAGGTATATACTATCTATACCAACGGTTTTGTTGGCAGTCACTAATAGTGTCCGTGGGTATATGACAAATGTTTTGTAGTGACATTTCTTCCAAAAGAATCATTGTCAGTCGTCACATAATTTTTGATGACCTTTTGCTAAGATCCATGAAACCGGGACTCATACTTATGATTTTTTAGATGATGATAGGCTTACATATCTAACACATTTTTTTCACAGCCCGAGATCCGCTAGAGAACAAAATGTGGGCCCACTGGATCAAGGACCGATGGTCCAGCCACTGGAAATTTCTGTCCAGCATCTTGGGCCCTCGGGACCGAGGCCCAATGACCTTTACTCTAGCTCCAGCATAGTACAGGCCCAGTCCCTGGGCCATAACGCCCATCCAGGCCCAACTACCAACCACATGATTTATCAGCCCATTCCAATTTTGCTGGACAGTGGCGTCCAGTCCACTGCTTCCCTCTCAGCTAGTGGCGTCTAGTCCACTGGGTCAATAACTCATCCGGTCACCCGTAGTCAACATGGTATTGTCAAACCCAATATCAAATACAGCTGTTGTGATATTTATCTATGCTTACGCAAGTGTAAGTATCGTTCAAGTAATAAAGATCTGTAAGACCAAGTTATCGTCCTCAGAGACTGGTTTGTCAAGTACCGAATATCTAATCTATGGTATCTATTTGGCTAACGTTCTTTTGTTTGGTTTATGAACTAAGAATTAAGGTTAAACAAAGTGCAAAAATTAAACTAAAAATGATAATACTTTGAAAACAGTTATGAAGGAAATAAGACTTCCAATCTTCTCAACTATCCAATCTTTCACTTGTTAATGCAATGTTAATGACTCTTCTTCTTATTAAAATATCAGGTTAACTAATCTGTCTTATATTCCGGTTAGGACATATAAAAACTCAACCTTATGCAGAAAGATTCTATATTTCTATGATAGATTTTACCACACAAGAGGATTAAGAACAATAACCTTAATACTACACAAGTATCGGGGTACTTTCGTCCACAATTTTAACCTATGTCTAAACAACTACAACATATTCAAATCTCCATTTTCAGATCTCGATTTAGAATCATATAAGATATGACAATTAATGGCCAGTCAATTATCAAACAATCAATACAATATTGAATAGATCTTAATAAAACTGAAGAAGAAATCAATAACTAGGCATTAACTGTATGAAAGAGTTTCAAGCGATTCGACGGAAAATCCTAATAAAAAGACTAGCTCCTAGACATTGTCATGCTAAGAACTAATACAAAATCCAACATAAACTGAAATAAAAATAAGGGAAAGAAAAAGAACTTGAACAAGAGTCTCCAATTGTGTCTTGCATCTCCCAAGTATGCTATAAAGCATGACAGGGTTTAGGGTTTTTATATCTGATAAAAACCTCGCTTCGGACCCTTTTACCCTTATCAAAATTCGACCTTTTCTCGGAAAAACACGCGTCGGCGCCTGCGGCGCCGCGACCCTAATTGGCCACAAAAATCTGCTGCTCACTGGAATTCTTGCGTCGCGCGCTAGCGGCGATCTGGCGCTACCGCGACAGAATCCCGATTCGACTTTCTGGAAATTTTACGCCTCGGCCCTAATTCACTTGGCCTCGGTGCTTCGAGCGCCGCGACTCTTCAGTGCCTTGAGCCGCAACCCTTGACCTATTTTCGTCCCGTTTTTGCCAGATTTCTTCTATTCTATTCGGGACCTCTTAGGCTTCATTTTTGGGTTTTGCTTATGCAATTTCATCCTCAATTAAGCCCATTTCATCCTCAATTCTGTATTTCCTCCTTTAGGGCCGCTGTGACTCAAAAGACAGAAAAACGACGCTAATACTATACTAAACACAAATGAAAAGAGGAGAATACTTAACTAAAAAGGACTCAAAAGAGTGTATAAAATACACTCAACAAACACCCCCAAATTTACACTTTACTTGTCCTCGAGTAAAGTACTAAACAAAAACAAAAACAAAATTAAATAAAAGACTCAATGAAATGGATCAAGTAGCTATATCAATGCTTTGTCAAAGTCATGGATGAAAACTGGGATAATATGTTAGAACATAGCATGAATTTTTAGCAATATAGAATTTCAAGTTAGATATTTCGCAAATTCAATTAGATCATAATCACTGGAAATACAAACATCTAACCTATGCATGTCAATTTCATTCCATCTTTCCCAAAATTCTATAGACATGTCTACTTGTTATTCTCTACTAATTATAGACATACACAATATGAATCCTCATGACTTTCAAGGGTTGTAATGTAGGCTTAGGCAGGGGTAGATAAAAGTTGACATTTAGGCTCAATTTAGTACCATAAGCATTTTTCATTCAACTCTTTTTTCATTCTTTTGACTTTCTTTTTAGTCTCATACCTATTTTCTCCCATTTTTTCTTTTGAGAGAATAAAACACATTATAAATAACAAGCACCCCATTACTTAGGCTTTTGCATATTTTTCATTGGGGTGCATCAAATTTTCACTATCTTTTTATTTCTTTTTCAACACTTTTCATCTCAATCATTTTCAATTATCAGTTATGGTACAAATAACAGAGAATCATAGGGTGTCAAACAAAGATATTATTTAGGCTCAAAGGGGCTGACTAAGGATACAATTTACGTCAGGGTAGGTAATGAATTGTCAGAAGGGCTATCAAAGAATGCCTGAATCATTTCCCTAAGCATGCATATCTTAACTATTTCGCCTCAAATAACAAGCAAACATGGTTTCTAGAAATTTCCAACCTTACTTTCCATAATTGACACACATAGGCTAAGCACAAATATCCAAATAATTAGATGTCATGAATTTTTGACATATCCAACTTAAGCAAACAGATTTTTGCTTTTAATTCCATTACATTATCCCGCTTTATCCATTCAATATCTTTAGCAACTACAACATGCTTGATCCATAAAAAAAAATTATGACTCACAAACACATAAAACAAATAAAAAGACAACAAAAAGACTCAACACAAACAACAAGACAAAGTAAGATCCCCCCAAACTTAATCGACACATTGTCTCCAATGTGTAAAGACTAAAAATAAAGGGACAACTTACAAACACAAAATAGCGGTCACAACGGAGGTCTGGGCGGAGGTTCTTGAAATTTCATAGGCATCAGACTCCCTGAACTTTTGGCGCCATGGCCCTGCAGGTTGGCGCCGCAGCGTTGATCACGGGAAATACTCTCTGAAGTTATGGCGTTGCGGCCCTGCAGGTTGGCGTCGCGGCGCTGCACCAATGTTTTCGAATTTCAGCATGTTTGATCCTTTTTCCCTCGGAGTTAGTTCCCTTCACCTTCCATCAAAATATAAATCAAGAAGCCAAGAATGTGAGACTGTTCAATAATAAAATAAAACAAACTAAAACAAAAATTGAAATAACATAATTAAAGCATTGGGTTACCTCCCAAGTAGCGTTGTATTTAATGTCATTTAGCCGGACATAATTTTGTTACTCAATCAAGGGGTAGATTACCCCCGCATATCCATTTCAGTACCATTCTCTTCCTTCTACTCCTCTTCTTTTTCACAGGGCTGAGTTCAGAAGGGTTCACCCCTTGGACATAATTCACAGGTTCAGAATTCTTACCATCATCTTCTGCATACTGTTTTAATGGTACCCCACGAGCATCAATACTTGTGAGGCTTTTCTCAGAAACAACTCATTTAATTAAACCAACCGCAAAACATCTATCATTGACTTGTGGTTCAGTGGGTGGTCTGAAAATTTTGAATATTATTTCCTCATCTTGGACTCGGAGCTTTAATTCTCCCTTTTCAACATCAATGAGGGCTCTCCCTGTAGCTAAGAATGGTCCCAAGGATCATTGACATATTATCATTTTCCTCCATATCAAGAATGAGAAAATCAGCAGGTAAGATGAATTTGCCCACTTTCACCAATACATCTTCAATTATTCTTCGGGGATGCACACTTGAGTGATCTGCTAGCTGGAAGGTCACTGTTGTTGGCCTCGCTTCCACCAAACCAAGCCTTTTAAATACAGAGAGGGCATCAGGTTGATACTTGCCCCCAAATCACACAAAGCCTGCTTGCATGTCACCTTCCCTATAGTGCAAGGTATGGTGAAACTCTCTGGATCTCTCAACTTAGGGAGAAGTTTCTTCTATAAGATCGCACTGCACTCCTCTGTCTCATAGTCTGTCATCTTCCTCTTTTTAAAGAGAATATCCTTCATGAATTTGACATATGCTGGCATTTGCTCCAAGGCTTCAATGAAAGGAATATTAATGTGTAGCTTTTTTAAGGCCTCCATGAACTTGGAAAATTGTTTATCCAGGGACTTCTTCTGAAGTCTTTGAGGGTAAGGAATTTTGTATATGTATTCCCTCATGACTGCTGGTGGAGCCTTCTCTAAACTAGGGCGGTCATCAGTAACCCCCTCTGTCAGCTCATCTTTCTTCTCCACATGTGGTTGGGCTGCAACCTGCTCTAACTGTTTATTACTTCTCAGGCTGATTTCCTGACACTTCTCCCTTGGGTTCATCACTGTGTTGCTAGGGAGATTCTCTTGCGGCCTGTCACTCAATTTCTCTGCTAACTGCCCCATCTGAGTTTCCAAGTTCCTAATAAAGGATCTTATTTTTTCCATGAACTGAGTTTGGGAGTTGGCCAAGGTCAACAATGCTGCTTTCACTTCATCTGGCTTCTCTTGTGGATTTGGTGTGTTGAACTGTTGAGAGGAAGAGGCTTGATTCTGTGGCTGTTGGTTCTGATTTTGGCCCTGAAATTGAGATTGCTGCCCTTGGTCATTCCTCTATAAAAAATTTGGATGATTTCTCCACCCCTGATTATATGTGTTGGAGAATGCATTGTTGTAGGGCCTCTGAAAATTTCCAACTGCCTGAACCTGCTCCATAGGCACAATAGTTGGATCCACTGTTGTGCACCTATCAAAAGTATGGGGACCCCCACAAATCTCACAGCTCACTGGTATCTGAACAGCTTTAACAGGCATGGTACTCTGCTGCATCTGCTTTGTCAAAGTGGCAACTTGGGCAGTCAACGCAGTGATCGCATCCAACTCATGAACCCCAGCCACTTTCCTGCTGTTTGTAGCTCTCTCATCGAGCCCCTGATGGTTATTAATGGCCATGTATTTTAGCAAATCATGTGCCTCATTGACACTCTTCTTCATGAACGTTCCCCCTACAGCAGCATCAATTATGGTTCGAGTAGTACCACATAACCCATTGTAGAAGATATGGACCCACATCCACTTCTCAATCCCATGATGCGGACACTTTCTCTGCAGATCTTTGAACCGCTTCCACGCATCATAGAGTGACTCTCCATCCATCTGATAGTAATTATTAAGCTCTCCTATGAGCTTTACTTCTTTGGATGGATGGAAGAATTTGGCAAGAAACTTCTGGGATAAGTCTTGCCATGTAGTGATGGAGTTTGTTGGCAAAGAATTCAACCAACACTTGGCTCTATCCCTGAGTGAGAATGGAAATAGCCTCAATCGAATGACATCATCAATAACATCATTGTACTTTAATGTAGCACATAACTCCAGAAAATTAGCAATATGCATGTGTGGGTCTTCACATGGCAACCCCCCAAACTGGACTGTGCTCTGTACCATGTGCAGAATGGTTGGTTTTATCTCAAAATTATTGGCTTCCATAGTAGAAAGCCTGATGCAAGTCTGCACACCAGTGATTGTAGGTAGAACGCAGTATCCCAATCTCCTCTCAGCGTGAAGCTGGACTCGTTCTCTCATCTTTACTCCTTCATTCAGCCCGTTCTGATTGTGTTGATTTTCCATTGCTAAAGAATTAGCAATTCTCTTCTCTTTCCTGTTCTGTCTGCACAATCTTTCAATTTCAGGGTTCAAAGGGATAGGAGTGTCTGCTCCTTTCCTACTTCGCATAAACGAATTTCATGAAATTGATAAAAAACAACAAACAGATCAAAGCAAAATGTTCTAAAATAAAATAATAAAAAGACAGAAAATAAAAACCAAATTAGAAATAAAACTAGATAATTTGATATTGATAGTACGCCAGTTCCCGGCAGCGGCGCCAAAAACTTGTTGTGATATTTCTCTATGCTTACGCAAGTGTACGTATCGTCTAAGTAATAAAGATCTGTAAGATCGAGTTATCGTCCTCAGATACTGGTTTGTCAAGTACCGAATATCTAATCTATGGTATCTATTTGGCTAACGTTCTTTTGTTTGGTTTATGAACTAAGAATTAAGATTAAATAAAGTGCAAAAATTAAACTAAAGATGATAGTACTTGGGGTTTAAAACAGTTATGAAGGAAATAGGGCTTCCAATCTCATCAACTATCCACTATTTCACTTGTTAATGCAATGCTAATGACTCTTCTTCTTATTAAGATAACAGGTTAACTAATCTGTCTTATATTCCGATTATGATATATAAAAACTCAACCTTATGCAAAAACCTTCTATATTTCTATGATAGATTTTACCACACAAGAGGATTAAGAACAATAACCTTAAATACTACACAAGTATCAGGGTACTTTCGTCCACGATTTTAACCTATGTCTAAACAACTACAACATATTCAAATCTCCCTTTTCAGATCTCGATTTGAAATCATATAAGTTATGACAATTAATGGCCAGTCAATTATCAAACAATCAATACAATATTGAATAGATCTTAATAAAGCTGAAAAAGAAATCAATAACTAGGCATTAACTGTATGAAAGAGTTTCAAGAGATTCGACGGAAAACCCTAATAAAGAGATTAGCTCCTATACATTGTCATGCTAAGAACTAATACAAAATCCAACATAAACTGAAATAAAAGTAAAGGAAAGAAAAAAAACTTGAATAAGAGTCTCCAATTGTGTCTTGCCTCCTTTCTTGCCTCTCCCAAGTATGCTGTAAAGTATGACAGGGTTTAGGATTTTTATATCTGAAAAAAAGCTCGCTTCGGACCCTTTTACCCTTGTCAAAGATCGACCTTTTCTCGGAAATACACGCGTCGGCTCCGTGGCGCTGCTGCCAAGAGCCGCGACCCTAATTGGCCACGAAAATCTGCTGATCACTGGAATTCTTGTGCAGCGGCGCCGCTGCCAAGCGTCGCAACGCCTGCGACGGTAACTTCAGTTCGACTTTCTGGAAATTTTATGCCTCGGCCCTAATTCACTTGGCCTCGGTACTTCGAACGCTGCGGCTCTTCAGTGTCTTAAGTTGTGGCCCTTAACCTGTTTTCGTCCCGTTTTCGCCAGATTTATTCTATTCTTCTAGGGGACCTCTTAGGCTTCATTTCTTGGGCTGTTGTTGAATGTATTTTGGTACACTCTTTAGAGTCATTTTTAGTTAGTATTTTACTCTTTTCGTTTGTGTTTAGTATAATATTAGGTTTTTTTTTTCTTTTGAGTCACAACGGTTCCAAAGGAGGAAATACAGAATTGAGGATGAAATGAGTTCAATGAAGATGAAATTTGCACAAGCACAACCCAAGGAACGAAGCCTAAAATGTCCCAAGAAGAATAGAAGAAATCAGGTGAAATCCGGATGAAAACAGGTCAAGGGCAGCGGCGCTGATGAGTCGCGGCGGAAGGAATTAGGGCCGCGGCGTGAAAATTCCAGAGAGCAAGAAAAATATTCACCGTGCCAAGAGCCGCCGTCTGGACGAAGGGTCGCGGCGCCGCAGAAGCAGAATGCTCCAATGATTTGTGCCGATTAAGAGTCGTGGCGCCTGGACTAAGGGCCACAGCTCCGACGCGTATTTTCCAGATTTCCTGGGCCGAATTGAAGAGGGTTTTTATGGTCCGAAAGACAACTTTTCTCAAGTATAAAATCTCTAAATCCTGCTCATATTAGATACCATATACCATAATCACAAAATCATACTTTGGAGAGAAGAACGGGGGCTACAAGCTACACAATTGGAGACTTTTGTTCAAGTTCTTTCTCTTTTCATTACTTTAATTCAGTTTATGTTGGATTGTAATTTAGTTCATAGCATGACAATGTTTAGGAGCTAATTACTTTATTAGGGTTTTCCGTCGAATCACTTGAAACTCTTTCATATAGTTAATACATTATTGGTGATTTATTCTTCAGGCATATTAAGATCTATTCAATAATTGTTTTGATTGCTTGATAATTAACTGATCATTAATTGTCATCACATATATGATTTCGAATCATAATTCTGAAATGTGAGATTTGAATATGTTGTAGTTGAATAGACATAGGTTAAAATCGTGGACGAAAGTATCCCGATACTTGTGTAGTGTTTAGGGTTATTGTTCTTAATCCTCTTGTGTGGTAAAATCTATTATAGAAATATAGAAGGTTTTTGTACATGATTGAGCTCTTGTATGTCCTAACCGGAATATAATGACAGATTGGTTAACCTGCTATCTTAATACGAAGAAGAATCATTAGCATTGCGTTAACGCGTGAAAGAGTGAATAGTTGAGGAGATTGGAAGCCCTATCTCCATCTTAACTATTTTAAATCTCAAAGTATTTTCAACATTAGTTTAATTTCTGCACTTTATTTTAATTTGTAGTTATAATTGTCAAACAAAATAACGATAACCAAATAGATACCATAGAATAGATAATCGGTACTTGATAACCAGTCTCTGTGGACGATATTCAGTCTTACAGACTATATTACTTGAAGTGATTGCGTAAGCACGTAGAAATAGCGTAACAGTTGTGCTTATGCAATTTCATCCTCAATTAAACTCATTTCATCCTCAATTCTTAATTTCCTCAACAACAGCCTTCACACCCAAGTCTCTAAATACCTTTGCCTCGTAACCCAATGTCTGCTCTAAAAGACCCAAATTGGAAAATGGCCATGGATGATGAATATCATGCTCTAATTAAAAATAGGACATGTAATTTAGTACCTCGTCCATCTAATGCTAATATAATTCGGTCTATGTGGATTTTTAGCCATAAAGAAAAATCTGATAGATCTTTTGAGCGACATAAGACCCGTCTTGTAGATGATGGGAAGAACCAATAGGTTGGAGTCGATTGCGGGGAGACATTCAGTCCAGTGGTCAAGCCAGCTACTATCATAACAGTTCTCAGCCTGTCCTTATGAAAAGGATGGTCGCTTCATCAATTGAATGTCAAAAACGCCTTTCTTCATGGACATTTAATTAGACTGTTTACATGCACCAACCATTGGGATACAGAGATCCTATATATCCAAATCATGTGTGTTTGCTAAACAAATCATTATATGGCCTCAAGCAGGACCCCAAAGATTGGTATAATCGGTTTGCTGATTTTGTATCACACATGAGTTTTTCACACAGCCGTTCAGATAATTCAATGTTTATTTATCGTCAGGGTAATCATACTTCTTATCTTCTTTTATATGTGGATGACATTATTCTGACAGCATCTTCAGATTCTCTACGCAAGAGCATCCTGTCACAGTTTAGTTCCGAATTTTCTATGAAAGATTTTCGTCTACTGTTAAACGTATTTTGTATACGTTTTTTGAGTCATTTTTAGTTAGTCTTTTATTCGTTTTTGTTGTGTTTAGTATAATATTAGGTTTGTTTTTCTTTCTATTGAGTCACATCGGTTCAAAAAGGCAAAATGGCAAAAATGAATGAAAAATGAGCATAAAAGGAGGAGTCTGAGGCCGAAAATGACAGAAATTAAAGATCCGGACGAAAGCCAGGCAGCGCCGCAGGCGTCGTTCAGCAGGACTGTGGCGCCGGAACATCAGAGAAGCAACAAAACTTTGGTGCCAGGGGCAGAAGGGTCCATATGGCACGAAAATTGCAACATACTAAAAGCCCTAGAGATTATTCTACGAAAATGAGGTCATTCTAACACACAACACATCACAAGGCAATGATTGGAAGCTGCAATTGGAGACTTTAGTTCGCAGTACTTTTCTTTCTTTCTTTTTAATTCAGTTTATGTTTGGAATTGTATTAGTTCTTAGCGTAACTATGGCTAGGAGCTAAACACTTTATTAGGGTTTTCCTTTTGAATCACTTGAAACTCTATTTCATGACTTAATGCATTAGTTGATTTCTTCTTCACTTGATTAAGATTTATTCAATAATTGGTATGAATGTTTGATAGTTAATTGATCACTAATTATCATAATCTATATGATTTCGAATCAAGAACCGAGAGGAGAGATTTGGATATGCTATAATTGAATAGACATAGGTTAAAATCGCAGACGAAAGTACCCCGATACTTGTGTAGCATTATAGGTTACTGTTATTAATCCTCCTATGTGGTAAATCCTATCATAGAAATATAAAAGGGTTCTGCACTGGGGTTGGACGATTATATATCCTAACCGGAATATAAGACAGTCTAGTTAACCGCTATCTTAAAGTAGAAGAAGTCATTCTAGTTGCATTAATGATAGAATAGAGTGGTAATGACACAGAATGAAAGGAGTATGCGAATTGGTTGGATTCACATGAGCCCGGCTATAAAAGAAAATATGAGGAACTAGGAACCATGCCAGAGAGACAGTGCCATCCACAGAACAAGCTCCAGAACTAGAGTTAAAAACTCTGCCAGATCATTTGCACTATCAATATCTAGGTGAGAACCACTCCTTACCAGTGATCGTATCATGTCATCTATCCAAAGTGGAGGTTGAAAACTGTTGAGAGTATTGAGGGCTCACAAGCTCGCGATTGGATGGACACTGGCAGACATTATAGGGATAAGTCCTTCTACAGTAATGCACAAAATTCGTCTAGAAGATGAGAGCAGACCCTCTATTGAGGCACAGAGGAGACTAAATTCAACCAAGAAAGAGGTTGTGAGAAAAGAAATCCTGAAATGGCTCGATGCTGGGTGATTTATCCTATCTCTGACAGTCCATGTGTAAGCCCTGTGTAAATGGTACCCAAGAAAGGTGACATGACTGTGGTGACTAACAAAAGAATGAGCTTATTCCATCCAGAACAACTACAGGGTAGAGAATGTGTATTGACTACCGCAAGTTGAACAAAGCAACCAGGAAGGATCATTTTCCTTTGCCTTTTCTTGACCAAATACTTGACAGGCTTGCAGGACAAAACTACTATTGCTTCCTGGATGGTTATTCATGGTATCATCAAATCGACATCTCTCCCAAAGATCAGGAGAAGACAACCTTCACATGCCCCTTTAGTATGTTTGCTTTCAGAAGAATGTCATTTGGGCTTTGTAAACACCCGCCACCTTTCAGCGTTGTATGATGGCTATCTTTTCTGACATGGTGGAGAGGACTATAGAAATCTTCATGGATGATTTTTTATTTTTGGGTCCTCCTTTGACGAATGCTTAAAAGCACTTAGAAGCAATGTTGCAGCGGTGCAAAGACTCGAATCTGGTGTTGAACTGGGAGAATTGTCATTTTATGGTGCAGGAAGGTATCGTTCTTGGCCACAAGATTTCCAGCAAAGGCATTGAGGTAGACAAGGCTAAGGTTTCAGTGATAAAAAATCTGCCACCTCCAGTATCGGTAAAAGGGATCAGAAGTTTCCTTGGGCACGCTGGTTTCTACAAAAGATTCATCAAGGACTTCTCAAAGATATCTAAACCTCTGTCCACCTTGTTGATGAATGGGGTTGCTTTTGAATTCAATGAAGAATGTCTGACTGCCTTTCAGACACTTAAGGAGAGGCTAACCTCAGCACCGATAGTCACTGCACCTGACTGGACACTCTCATTTGAATTGATGTGCGATGCAAGTGACTACGCAGTGTGAGCAGTTCTTGGACAGAGAATTGACAAGGTATTCAGGTCAATTTACTATGCTAGCAAAACCCTCAATGATGCTCAGATGAATTATGCGACGACAGAGAAAGAGTTGTTAGCCATAGTAAATGCATTTGAAAAATTCAGGTCATACCTCATTGGGAATAAGGTGATAGTGTACACTGACCACTCAACCATTAAGTATTTGATGACTAAGAAGGATGCAAAGCCTCGACTTATACGATGGGTGCTGCTACTACAAGAATTTTACACAGAGATCCGCGATAAAAAAGGGACTAAGAACGTGGTTGCAGACCACTTGTCAAGGCTTGAAGTGGAAGAGAGCCAGAACACCAAGGATGTGCAAATAAATGACTCATTCCCAGATGAGCAACTGTTTCGGGTAAGTACCAGTGTAAATTTACCTTGGTTCGCTGACTTTGTTAATTTTCTTGCAGCAAAGTATTGCCTTCAGGAATGACAAGGCAACAGGTGAAAAAGTTCTATTCAGAGGTAAAACATTACTACTGGGAGGAGCCAATTCTCTACAAGCACTGTGCTGATCAAGTCATAAGGCGGTGCGTACCCGAGGATGAAATGCACCAAATTCTCACTCATTGTCACACCTTGCAATGTGGTGGGCATTTTGGAGCATCACAGACAACAGCCAAGGTTTTGCAGAGTGGATTCTATTGGCCAACCCTATTCAAGGATGCCAACACCTTCGTCAGGGGCCGTGATCATTACCAAAGAACTGGGAACATGTCAAGGCGAAATGAAATGCCCCTAACTGGGATCTTAGAAGAGGAGTTGTTTGACGTGTGGGGGATTGATTTCATAGGCCTGTTCCCAACGTCCTTTGGGAATCAATATATTCTTCTCGTAGTGGATTATGTGTCCAAATGGGTCGAGGCAGTGGCTACGAAAGAGAATGATAGTAAAGTGTCTTGAAATTCCTCCAGAAAAACATATTCACCAGGTTTGGCACTCCAAGAGCCCTCATCAGCGATGAATGGAGTCATTTTTTGCAATAAGTAGCTTGACACCTTGCTGGCGCGTTACGGAGTCTACCACCGTACTGCTTTTCCATATCACCCTCAAGCAAATGGGCAGGCTGAAATTTCGAATAGAGCATTGAAGAGCATACTTGAGAATACAGTGGATGGCTCAAGGAAGAATTGGTCTACAAAGCTGGATGATGCACTCTGGGCCTATAGGACAGCTTTCAAAACTCCCATTGGGATGTCACCATACAGGATGGTTTTTGGGAAGACATGTCATCTACCGGTGGAGTTGGAGCACAGGGCATACTGGGCAATGAGGAAGCTGAACATGGATGCCCAAGCAGTGGGGCAGAAGAGGTTGCTACGACTGAATGAGCTAGATGAATTTTGGAACAATGCCTATGAAAATGCAAAAATCTCCAAGGAAAGGACAAAGGCATGGCATGACAAGAACTTGACCCTCAAAGAGCTACAGTCTGGGCAACAAGTACTCCTATTCAACTCGAGGCTGAGGTTGTTCCCATGCAAGTTAAAGTCCAGGTGGTCAGGGTCATTCGTTGTGGAAAAAGTTTTCACCTATGGTGCAGTCGAACAAGAGTGAAAGAAGGTGCTTCATTCAAAGTGAACGTACATAGAGTGAAACCATACTTATTGAATGACGTGGAATAAAACAACTCTACTATCCGTCTCAAATCACAGTGAAGAGGAACCTGCGTCCGGCTAAAAGACGTTAAAGACAGCGCTACTTGGGAGGCAACCCAAGGTTTAAATTATGCAATTTAGTTTAAATAGAACAGTCTCACTTTTGGTATTTTTGTTGCGTTGTGATGACAGGTGAAAGAATTGGACCTGAAGCACGGAAAAATGTGAAAGGCAGGAAATCGATGCAGAGCTGTGACGCCGAAAGTTCTGGGAGACTGCAGAAATTATAGCGCCGCGGCTCCAAAATGCAGGGCCGCTACGCCAATGAGAAATTTCTCAAAAATGCAGTATACGCCGTCACCACCACCATTTTTGAACCGCTATTGTCTATAAGTCTCCCTTTTATTTTTGAGTCTTACACATTTGGGACAATGTGTCGTTTAAGTTTGGGGGAGAGTTCTTATTTTATTTTATTTTATTTTTGTGTGTTTGTCTTTGAGTCTTTTTATGTTTTATATGAGTCAATTTTTTTATGATCATGAATGCTGTGTTTACTTGGAACGCCTAATGAATTAAGTGGGATAATGTAATGGAATGAGAAACTAAAATTTGTGTGCTTAAGTTACATATGTCAAAGATTCATGAAAACCTGATTATTTGGAGTATTTTGTGCTTAGCCTGTGTATTGTCAATTGCGAAAAACATATGTGATGTTTGCTGCTTGTTATTTGAGGCGAAATAGTTAGGATGTACATGTTAGGGAAATGATTCAGGTATTTCTTTGTTAACCCTTCTTAACCTTCATTACCTACCCTGATAATAAATTGTATCCCTAGTCAGCCCCTTTGAGCCTAAAACAGAAGTTATTTCTTTGACACCCCATGTCACCTTGTGTACCATAAGCAGTAATTGAAGAGAGGGATGAAAAGAGTAAAAAAAGGAAATACGAAAAGAGAGTGAAAAATTGATGCACCCCAATAAGAAAATATAAAAGTTTAAGTTTGGGGGTACCTATGTGAATGTGTTTCATGCTCTCAAAAAGAGAAGAGGGGAATGATAGGTATGAACGAAAAAGAATACCAAAAAGAAGGACAAAATGGTTGAATGAGAAAAACGCTTATGGTACGTAATTTGAGCCTAAATGCCAACTTTTATCTACCCCTACCTAAGCCTACATTACAACCCTGAAAAGTCCTGAAGATCTCTAGTATGTGCGTCCATGATTAGTGGAGAATAACAAGTAAACAGGCCCATGAAACTTTGAGAAAAAAATGAAAATAAAATTGACATGCATAGGTGGGTATTCATGCTTCCATTGATTGTGACTGAAATGAATTTGCGAAATATCTGACTTAAAATTCTAGATTGCTAAATTCATGCTACATCTGTTACTACATATTATCCCAACTGACGTTCATATATTTTTAAGTAATCCTGTGCAGCTGCGTGATTTGAGTCTTTGAGTCTTTTGTTTTTGTTCTTTGTTTTTGCTTTGATCTTTGCTCGAGGGCGAGCAAAGGTTAAGTTTGGGGGTATTTGTTAAGCGTATTTTGTATACGCTTTTTGAGTCATTTTTAGTTAGTTTTTTACTCGTTTTTGTTGTGTTTAGTATAGTGTTAGGTTTGTTTTTCTTTCTTTTGAGTCACAACGGTTCAAAAAGGCAAAATGGTGAAAAGGAACGAAAAATGGGCATAAAAAGAGGAATCTGAGGCCGAAAAGGACAGAAATTAAAGACCCGGATGAAAGTCAGGCAGCGCCGGTCAGCAGGACCGCGGCGCCGGAACATCAGAGAAGCCACAAAACTTTGTGCGCCACGGAGAAATCGAGAATCCGAGGTTAATTTGGCCAGGGGCAGAAGGGTCCATAGGGCACGAAAATTGCAACATACTAAAAGCCCTAGGGATTATTCTAGGATAAAGGAGGTCATTCTAACACACAACACATCACAGGGCAAGGATTGGAAGCTAGAATTGGAGACTTTAGTTCGCATTACTTTTCTTTCTTTCTTTCTAATTCAGTTTATGTTTGGAATTGTATTAGTTCTTAGCGTGACTATGGCTAGGAGCTAAACACTTTATTAGGGTTTTCCTTTTGAATCGCTTGAAACTCTATTTCATGACTTAATGCATTAGTTGATTTTTTCTTCACTTGATTAAGATTTATTCAATAATTGATATGAATGTTTGATAGTTAATTGATCACTAATTATCATAATCTATATGATTTCGAATCAAGAACCGAGAGGAGAGATTTTGATATGTTGTAATTGAATAGACATAGGTTAAAATTGCAGACGAAAGTACCCCGATACTTGTGTAGCATTATAGGTTATTGTTCTTAATCCTCCTACGTGGTAAATCCTATAATAGAAATATAGAAGGGTTCTGCACTAGGGTTGAGCGATTATATATCCTAACCGGAATATAAGACAGTCTAGTTAAATATCTTAACGTAGAAGAAGTCATTCTAGTTGCATTAAGGATTGAATAGAGTGGATAGTCGAGGATTTTGGAAGCCCTAATTCCTTCATAACTGATTACAACTTCAATAGTTTAGTTAATTCTTGCAAGTATTCTAGTAGTTAAACAAAATAACCCAACTCTATTATCGATTGCTAAATAGATAACACAAAATAGATGAACGATAATTAGAAACCAGTCTCTGAGGACGATATTCAGTCTTATCAGACTATACTACTTGTGAACGATATGTACACTTGCGTGAGCACGTGGAAATCGATCCAACATCCACTACATTACTTTCTAGGAACTGCTGTGACACGCCATGCAGGTGGGTTATTTCTCTTCCAAAATAAATATGCATTTGAGATTGTGGAACGAGCTGGAATGTCTTCGGGCAAACCTTCAGCAACTCTGGTAGACACGAAGTCGAAATTGAGTGACATCTCTATCAAACCCTTTGCGATCTACATTACACCGCAGCCTGGCAGGAGCTTTGCAATATCTCATATTCACCAGACCGGATATTACCTATGCAGTGCAACAAGTGTGCTTATTCATACATAATCTGATGGAAGAACATATGCATGCGCTCAAACGCATTGTTTGATATATTCAGGGCACTCTAGAGTATGGATTACATCTTTACCCGTCTTCCATTTCCAAACTTGCTACTTACACAAATGCAGACTGGGCAGGATGTCCGGACACCAGACGATCCACCTCTGGTTATTGCGTCTTCCTCGGTGACAATTTAATCTCATGGTCCTCCAAAAGGCAAGCCACAGTATCACGCTCAAGTGCCGAAGCTGAATACCGTGCTGTTGCAAATGTTGTGTCTGACTAAAGTTGGATTCAGAATCTGTTACTTGAGCTTCATTGCCACATTCCGACAGCCACTCTGGTATACTGTGATAATATTAGTGCAATCTATCTCTCAGGGAATCCAATCCATCATCAACGCACTAAGCATATTGAGTTAGATATCCATTTTATCCGTGAAAAAGTGGCTCGTGGACAAGTGCGAGTCTTACATGTCCCAACGGGTCATCAGATCACAAATATCTTCAGGAAAGGGCTTCCGTTGATATTATTTGAAGAGTTTAGGGATAGTCTCAGCATTCTCCGTCCTCCAGCTTCGACTGCGGGGGAGTGTTAGAATATTATAATATTATTAATAAATAGTAATAATATTGTATTAATGTAGTATCATATGCATATATGGTAGGTAATGAATAGTATTAATGTAGTATCATATATATATATATATGGTAGATAGTATAATAGGAGAATATTAGGGGATAGAATAAGAGGATATTAGGCAAGACTTATTTTTCCTAATAGATGTTACCTTGTGTATATATTATTACCTTATGAGATGAATACAATTGAGGAAAATAATATCAAAGTCTTACATTTATATTAATAGATACCAACATCCACGGTAAGGATAAGGTCTGCGCACACACTCTATATTTCTCAGATCCCACTTGTAAAATTTTACTCGATATCTATTAGTAGATACCAAAAAGATTCTGTTTGTAGAAAATGTTAAACATAAACTATTGAACTCATGGAAATCTTATATGAACGATATTTTTATTCAAATTATAGATCATGTGAGCCAATACAAACTCAGACATTAATTGCAAGTAATAGAGTACTAGTACACTTTATTGAGTGTCAAACAGTTGACATTTTTTTTTTCCAGGTAAATGCAAATATTATAAAAGAACAAACGAAAAGAACAGGGAGCTACAATCAGTCGTTGAGGGTTCTCAATCCTCAACGTAAGCATAAACACGAAATGAAAGAGTGGGGGGGATGGGGCGTTCACACAACGGTGACGTTACAGGAGGGGATTAAATCATAAACTCAATCTTGGAAAGTTGAAATACTCTTTTCACTTCTCAAAATTGCTGCTAGGCTTTGTACTTGATACAATTCTTCCTTGAAGTAACTTCTGGCCATCCATCATTACCCGCACAAAGTGGTGTTTGCATGTACACCCTCGGCGTATTCATGATACCCATAACACTTCTAATCGTATAGGGGCCACCATGAAAAGTGTTGGTTTCCGCAAATGAAGTCAAAAAACGTGTATCATTAGGAATTGGTGTCCCAAAAGTCTTTTGTTATATTAATACATTATCAATTAATGCATTAGAGTTCCTATGGCTCTCAGTTTTGGCAACACCGGTTGCCCCCCAAATCGAGTAATGAAGTTCATTAAAACGAGATGACTCTACATTTCCCATGCCAATTAAAAGTTTTGAGTTAATATGCATCTTTTGGAGAGAAACCCCCTCAACTTCCGCAGCTTTTGCCTTACCAAGATCCGTTGGAATATGAGCAATTTCGATTGTAGCACCCATTGAATGAGGCGGGCTATTGTCAAAACCGGTTCCCACCGAAATCGAATTTCGAAGTCGCCTTAAATGAGATGGCCTGTCACTCCCAAGGACCATGGGATTAGGAGCAGCTTCGGTTGGAGCACCTAATAAATGAGGCGTGCCATTGACATCCGCAACCATTGAATGCATCAAATTACTAGACCTCTTTTGGATAAAAAACCCCTTGGCTTCCGAAACCTTAGCATTTCCAAGGCCAATTGGAAAAGGAGTTATCTCGGACTCAACAACCAAAGACTGGTGGCCCATGGACTTCACCCAAGACCCATGCCCACCCACGACGCAATCAACCCGAGACCAACCTTGAGACTGCTTTCACCTTGGCATCCAAAGTGTCCGCGGAAAAACCTCTTTGTACTCGAAACCAAGGATCGGCGACGAGGTTCAAACCACAAATCATGAACATCAACACGACCCTCCTGCAACCCGGGACCACCCTCCATACCCACTTTCGACCCGGGATCCCTATCAAGATCCGCGATCCCCCCATAGTCAAGTGAGCCTACCGGAACCGCAACTGCCTTTCCGACTTCCAAGCCTGCCGGAAAAGCCACTTTGGACTCAAACACAAAAGAACGGTGACCCATGGGTTTCAACCACAACCCCTTATCACCATCACGACCCTCCTGCAACCCGGGAACACCCAACATACCCGCAAATGACCCGGGATATCCGTCAAGACCCGCAAATTGGCCACCGCCGGAAGCTGCCCCCCCGGAAATGCACTCTTCAAAATCAAATCTTGAATGATCAAACTAATCTCTTTCTTTCTTTTGGCTGAAATCTTTATATTCTTTCTCATGGCTAGAAGGAAGATAACTCACTCTATAACAAATCAATTAAAGTGAACATGAAATGAACACACAAACTTCTACGTAGGATGGATTAGATCAAAGAACAATCCGTGTAGTACCTTAGTTGAACATTTTGTTATGAGGATCAATCAATTTATGGTACTCCAATGCACTTTAGCGAATCATCCTTTCGGAACAATTTGCAATCCACTTTGGCTGAACAACAATTAACGCATACTGGACTAATTTTCTCATCACCAGACGATGGGCAAGTCATATAAGCGACTTCAGGGTCTCAATTGCGTGTACAAACTTTGGCATCTACATACCCCTCCTTGCTAATTCCCAGCAGAATCATTCCTATTATACAACCAAATAAATTCATTATGCAAAAAACAAATTTGTATGGTGGTCGATCGAGTATAGTGATGGATTCAGAATTTACAGATTGTGTATTTCGAATAAGAGAGTAAGATTGATATATATGTGCATACATACTATTTATTTACTATGTGTAAAACATAATTCATCAAAGATTATAGTGGAATGGTAAGTATTCCATTCTTAATTAGAGGTTTGAATTTGAGCACTAAATATAAAGTCTCCTTTGATATAGGGAGCACTTTACTCTCCCAGGAGCTTTCTGGCTCGAATCTAGAGTAGTCCCTAAAGCGGGTATTAGACACTGAGTGAGAAATTAAAAAAATATAAGACATAAGCCATGATCAGTTCTGTCAAATCTATAAAATTCACTCTAGATCCGCCTGGTGGTTAAGCATTACAGAAACTAATAACTTGTTGGCCAAGTTTTTTAGAAGCCAAAAATATTAATTTTAGAAATTTGAAGTGTTAAGTAACTAACTCTTTTAAGATCAAGGTACTCCTACCTTTAGTTCTAACAGACAAGGAGGAGTTAGAGATATGTTTCTCTCACTAGGCGAAAATGCTCTCAACATTTTCCTCTAGTTGATCTTCTACATCTCCCTTCTTCTATGATTTTCATCAACTGATCTATTACGGATTATGCTTTGATCAATCCCATCCTACGGAAAAGTTTGTGTGTTCATTTCATGTTCACTTAAATCGATTTGTTATTGAGTTATCTTCCTTCTTGCCATGAGGAAGAATATAAAGATTTCAGCCAAAAGAAAGAAAGAGATTAGTTTGATTGTTCAAGATTTGAATTTGACGAATGCTTTTCCGGTGGTGGCAACTTCCGGGAGTGACCAGTTTGCTTCTTTGAACACTGTGGAGGATTCGGGTCAGACGGGTGTAACCGGTTTGAAAGCAGGTCTGGATGGTGGTTTCGGATTGCAAGAGGGTCATGATGGTGGTCATGGGTCGAGGTTGCATTTCATTGAATCTCCCAACATTCCGGTGGAAACCTCTGGGGGTGTTCCGGTTACAACCCTTGACATTGGAAAGAAAACGGATCTTGCGGGAGATTCCGGGTCAATAGCGGGTATGGTGGGTGGTCCCGGGTTGCAGGAGGGTCGTGATGGTGTTCATGGGTTGTGGATGAAACCCATGGGTCACCGTACTATGGTTTTTAAGGCCAAAGGGTCTTTTCCGGCAGACACCTTGGTAGCCGAGGAGAATGGTGGTGTTCCGGTTGGAACACTTGACAATGGAGGGAAACCGGTCACGCGAGATCCCGGTCAAAAGAGGGTATGAGGGTGGTCCCGGTTGCGGTGGGTTGTGTTGATGGTCTTGGGTTGTGGATGAGACCCACGGGCCACCGATCCTTGGTTTCGAATCCATAGAGACGCTTCCGCAAGCACTTTGATGCCGAGGTGAACGCGGTCACGAGGTTAGTCCCGGACGATGCGCTGGTCGCGCTGGTAGGCATGGGTCATGGGGGAAGTCCATGGGTCATCAGTCATTGGGTGTTGAGTCCGAGAATGCTACTATTCCAAGAGGCCTTGGAAATGCAAAGGTTGCGGAAGCCGAAGGGGTTTTTATTCAAAAGAGATCTAGTAGTTTGAAGCATTCAATGGATGCAGATGCCAATGGCACGCCTCAATTAATGGGTGCTACATCCGAAGGTTCTCCTATTCCCATGAATCTTGGTAAGGCAAAGGTTGCGGAAGCCGAAGGGTTTTTTATTCAAACGAGATCTAGTAGTTTGAAGCATTCAATGGATGCGGTTGCCATTGGCACGCCTCAATTAATGCGTGCTACATCCGATGGTGCTCCTATTCCCATGAATCTTGATAAGGCAAATGTAGCGGAAGCCGAGGGGTTTTCTCTTCAAAAGATGTCTAATAACTCGACGCATTCAATGGGCATAGGGAATGTAGAGTCATATCATTTAAGAGGTCTTCGAAACTTAAATTGGGTGGGAACCGGTCTTGACAAGATCGAGATCCCTAACTCGTCGCATTTAATGGGCATGGGGAATATAGAGACATCTCATTTTAAGGGACTTCGAAACTTGAATAGGGTGGGAACCGGTCTTGACAAGATCGAGAGCCCTAACTCGTCGCATTTAATGGGCATAGGGAATGTAGAGACATCTCATTTAAGAGGAATTCGAAACTCAACTTGGGGGGGGAACCGGTTTTGACAAGAACGAGACCCCTAGGAACTCTAATTCATTAATTGATAGTGTATTATTACAACAAAAGACTTATGGGACACCAAATCCCAATGATGCATGTTTTTGGACTTCAATTGCGGGAACCAACAAGGTGCCTATGGACCCTCAACCCTTTATTTCACCCAAAGTTGTAAATGCACCTAAGGATAAGCCTATTCCAAGGAAGAAAACTTATGCGCAAGCATGAGTCACGTTTGGAAGCAAAGGGTATGAAATTGCAATTTATTGAACAAGAAGGAGATATTGTAGAACTTGATGCGAAGGATGAAGTCCCACTTGTTGAAACTTGGGGCTATTATCTTATTGGATGTTTCACGGGTCCTTTCCCGGGACGTGAGGCACTGAATTCAATTGTTAAGGGCTGAAATGTGAAGTGTCGATTCATTCCCTATGGAAGTAGATGGACCGTCTTCCGTTTCATGTCAAAGGATGATCGCATTAAGGTGTTTCATGGTGGCCCCTATATGACATTCGGCAAAACATTGATGTTAAAATTAGTTGATAAGGACGTGATACTTTCAGATGATCTTTTTACGAAAATTCCCGTTTGGGTGTTGCTACGTGACATCCCCTTATCGGTTTGGAGTGAAACCGGTTTGAGTAAAATAGCATCGCCTGTTGGAATGCCTCTATACACGGATCGATTTACTAAAGAGAGGTCCAAAATGAACTATGCACGAGTTTTGATTGAAGTCGATGTTAGTAAGGAGCCAGTCACGGAATTTAGAGTAGCGTCGCGAGTAATATCATGTATGTTCAAAAAGTGGAATATGAGCATTATCCGGATTTTTGTTTTAATTGCCAAATATTTGGACATAGCCATTTAAAGTGTAAGAAGTTGAAGAATCAAGTGAAGCCTATGGAGACTCCCCAACCTCTGAATTCGAATTCTTTGCCTCAAAATGGCGAGGATACGAGTTTGCCCTCTATGCCCGGAAGTGTCGATATAGCTTTGAATCTTGATCGAGCTTCGTGTGAGAATCAATTTAATGAACACCGTTTGCGGGATGCACATGATGTTCCCAATACAACAATGGTGGGAAATAGAGATTTTAATCAAGTCAGGACCTTTGCCGAGGCAGCACGAGGGGGGTCTAAAACTCCTTTCGTCCCGGAGTCCTTTAGAAGTGCTACGGGTGTCGGGAATTCGCCGAGTGTGCACATGCAAACACCACTTTGTGCGGATAATGATGGATGACAAGAAGTTACTTCAAGGAAGAATTTTATTAAGAACAAAACCAAGCAACAAGTTTGAGAAGTGGAAAGAGTATTTCAACATTCTAAGATTGAGTTTATGATTTAATCCCCCCTTGTAACGTCGCCTACGAGTGAACGCCCCATCCCTTCTCTCTTTCATTTCTTGTTTATGCTTACGTTGAGGATTGAGAACCCTCAATGACTGATTGTAGCTCCCTGTTTTTTTCTTTTTAGTAATAATATTGCATTTACCCGGAAAAAAAAAAGAAATTTGAAGTGTTTAGCCAAATTTTTAGGGGGAAAATAACTTTTGAGTAGTAGCAGAAGCTATTTTTATAAGCTAAATAAAATAGTTTTCTCCAAAAATATTTTTGGAATTTTCAAATTAATTAGCCAAACATAAACTGATACTCTACAAAAAAAAAAAAAACTTTTTTTGACAAAAGACACTTTTTAAAATAAGCAAATTAAGGAAGCCAAACAAACTAATGAATTACCGGAGAAAAGCAGAAGAACGAGGACACCGATTCTATAACCAGCCATGTTTTCTCTTGTTTGTTCATCATGGAAGTGTAGATATTTATAGAAACGAATGGCAATAAGAAAAGCAACTTGTTAAGACTTTCTCTTTTGATTCTACTCAAATAATTGCAATAGTGGACCAAAATCTAATTGTTTGAATGAACTATATATTTCAATATTTTGCATACTTTGACAAAATTGTTATAGTAGTCTACAATTAGATCATTAAAGGAATAGTTTAGTCTTGCTGTAAACAAACATGTTCTCACTAAGTTTGTCAAATGAACTCTCTTGTAACTCGATCTTATCTATAATAACAATAAAATAAAATAGTTAAAAACAATAAATAGGCTAGATGGTATCAGTTGAAAGCTCGCTCTACCCTGCAGTATACCGATGTATATGTATTAGAATGTTTGAACAAAACATTTAAATATTTCGTTTAGATTACGAAAGCCTAGTCTTAATTATCAGAATTAGTTTTAGAATAGAATTTGTCTGAATAAATACATACCTCAAGGTCTGAATTAGATACAGTTTTGATGGAGTATGTTGGAGTTTGTGTCTCTTCTGATGTTTGCTGAAATATTGCCTAAGATGGTGTGACATCAATGACAACATTCAGAGCAACACTCGATTTGGCATATCTGGAAATTCCCTTTGGGAAGAATTGTTTCAATTGAGCTTCATCAGGAACTTCCTCGTTTTCTTGAGACATATTTTGCAGTATAGAAGCAATTGGTTCTTCTTCACTCTCTTAGTTTAGAACATCAAGTCCGTTTCATCACTGTCACTACTCGAGCAAGCAGGTATAAAAGTATCACATCTGGACCTTTTGTTGCTCGGTTCTTTAGGAACTGTTCTCTCAAACATTCTACTCGATCGATAAGTAGGGAAGGTAGAGGATCTTGGTCTCTTACCCAATGCTGAAATATTAGATGTTTCATCAATATCTATTGGATTATTGTCATTGCCGCGCCCGTTTTTAACCTCGGGGTCTGAACGGTATCTGCAACATTATTCTTTGGCGCGGTTCTCTGGATGGAGCAATAATGCTGATTTTGAGGAGTCGTCACCTAATTAGTTAAGTGAATTAGGACACTTGATTTATTGTAATAAAATACTGCAATTAATCTCCATTTAATGGTCTGCGAAATTAATGAGATTCTGGATCAGGGTTCTTTATTATCCTAAAGGGAAGGGGTTAGGCATCCTTTAAGATCTGCTAACTTGCGGTTATCCGTTCAAACCTAGGTTAATTATTTATTCTACATATTCTAAGCAGTTTTCATAATTTACAATTACAATGGAATGCAATACAAAATAATAAAGCTAAAATCAAATAAAAACTCCGGGACATCTTTTAGCCCTTTTTAGGCCTTCTGCACAAGATGATCTCCGGGTACCTGCATAAACACTTAGTAAAAGTGTTAGTAATAGAATAAATAATTTTAATGCAATGACAAGAATTAATAAGTAAAGCCAAAAATAAATCCGTCTTTTGTACAGGGGAGGCCTTGGAAATCAGACGGAGATTCCTTCATCGGCCAATATTGTCAGAACCAATAAAATAAATAAAACCTTCAAATCCGCGCCAAAACAGTAATAGTTTTAAACACGGAGGGCTCAGATATACAAAATAAAGTGGGACGTCCTAAACAAGTCCGGCTACGAAAACTCGCCCCGCCAGCGCATATTGGTTATCCTATGTAAGTAGAAGAAATCATCAACGCCCAGAAAGCTTCATTTTATTTTATTTTCCGTCTTTACAACTGTGGAGGCCTAAAAAATCGACGGATAACTTTTTCATTGGCCAGTGTAGTATTTATTCAAATCAGTAAAATGTCAAAAGTGTAGCATCTGTTCTAAATCAGTAGATACATAAATCAAAGATCAAAATAGTCCAAATCGATGCATAACGAAACAAGATGATTCGGCGAATAACACCATTAATGCCAGAGATTTAGAAAGTCGCCGGAGCGACCAAAAAATCAGAAAAAAACAAGTCCAACAACACAACAGATCCTGAAGAGGAAAGACCAACAGAGGTCGCCGGAGTTTTGAAACTCCGACGAGATAAAGCAAAAATCAGCAAATCAGTCCCCAATAATCAGTACGCAATAGATCGAACATAAAGCCGAACCAAGGCCAAAAATCAGTCCAACAAAATAATCAACATAACAACATTAACCATTAAAATCAGCAGACACCAAACCAAGAACTCAATCTGGGTGTAAGGCCCAATTGTGGTCACATGCAGCAACGCCCAGAATAGTAGCTCACACATAAGAACAGAGGAAGCTAAGAACATATAGAACAAAATAACTGAAACACCAAGATCAATAATAATAGCTGTTACCAACTGAATAAGAGTAGCAAGAGCACTGGAGAAATATTAATATAAGAAAATTGTGGCTTTAACGCTAACTATGAACATAAAAATATAAAGGATTAGAAGACACCATGTTAGGACTTTCGCCATCGTTGTCGTTGCTCAAGGGATGGGCGACGACTGATGGGTGGTGTCGACTGAGGGTCTCACCGGAGCTGCGTGATGTTTGGTTCGAAACAGTGAGGTCGACGGGTGAGGGTTTCCGACGATGGGGTTTGGCGACGGGCTTGGGGTAAGGGTGTTCGACTGTGTGGGTCACCAGAACATTGTGGGGGGAGTGGTCGATGGTGTTAATGGTGGGAGTCGTCGAAGCTCCGAGCTCCGACGATGGGGGTGACGGGAGAGGAGAGGTGTTGCTGGAGAGGGAGTTAGGGAGAGAGGGGTAGGGTAGATGTAGTAGGGGAGTGTGCGGCTGCTACTGATGTTGTGGTTAGTGGGGGGTAAGATTTTTTATTTATAGGGGTATTTAGGTTTAGGGTTTTGGGCATTGGAGGGAAAAGATGAAAGGTGTACTGGGCCCAATTTTTGGGTCTAAGTTTGGGCTTCGGTTTTCAGCGGATTGGACTGATCTAGATTGTACCTCGGACTGGACTGATTTTGATAAAAATGCAAAACGGATTCATTATTTAAAAGAAAAATTATTTAAAAAGATGCAAAATTATTAAAATGCAAATGCCGATTCAATAATAAAATACAATATTTAACAAATATTTAATGTCTAATTAAAAGTAAAGACGGGATGTCAATTAATTATTTAAAGAGATGCAAAATTATTAAAATAAAATGATCGTGCAATAATAATAACATGATATTTGAAAATGTTTAATACCTAATTAAAAGTAAAAACGTGATGCCAATTTACAAAAAAAATAAAACAACATAGAATGTTAGGTAAAAAATATACAAAAATGCCAAAAAAATGGTGATTAAAATGCGGTGTCCTAAAACTCTTAAAATTGCAAGAAATGTCCAAAAAATGGGTCAAAATTGGGTGTCAACAGCTTGTCCCTCTTTTACTGAAGACGATGAAAGAGTTTTCGGAAAAAGACGTTGACTTGTAACCAAGTTTGTCCCCATCGTCAGAATTAAAATAAAGATCAAGAAAATGAATGGGCAAAAAGCTGATCGAGATTCCAAATTTTGTCCCAGTGTCGAATCATTATGACACTGGGTCGTTGTGATGCCACAATAAAAGGCAAAGTTGATGCAGATTTAAAATTTGTCTCAGTGTCGAATTATGAGGACACTGGGTTGATGCGATTCTAGAAAATTAAAGCAGGCAGACGCCGATTCAAAATTGTCCCAGTGTCGAACCATGATGACACTGGCTGCTGTGATGCCGCAAAATTAAAGACAATGCTGATGCAGATTTAAAATTTGTCCCAGTATCGAATTATGATTGTCCCTGGGTTATAGGTGATGTGGTGCTGTAAAAGACAGGGTGTTTGTTCCCTGAAATGCCTCTAGGATGATTGTTCTCGAGGTCCAAATGCAAAAGGTGTTTGTAGATGCTGATGGCGTACAGGCGCATGGACCCAGTGGGCCCGCATGAGTACAAGCGCCGCACTCGCATCATGGGTAGCAAATCCATGGAATACGCAGTAATAACAATGATAATACATAAATCAGCACAACCGGCTAGTATACATAACATAAGCGCTACCGGCTTATCAGAATACTCAGTGATAACAATAATAATACATAAATCAGCACAACCGGCTAGTATACATAACATAAGCGCTACCGGCTTATCATAACATAAACAAGATAAGAAATCTTCTAACCTCTTATGAACATTATTAATATAAATCCTCTCATTTTAGCTCATTAAGGCACTACATGTCTTTTTTTTAGAGAAATCCGAGAATTTAACCCAAGTATCACATACCGTAAACCTTTTTCGAAATGACTCTTCTTTACATAAAACTTCCAAGGTACTAATACCAATAGTATCATGTCACAACCACTTTCAAAACAAGTCACAATTTTCCATTTAGAAAATATCCCAAGCTTCTAAATCAAGTGACTTCATTTCCTTTAAAACCTTAGACCATTAATGCCTTAAAACAATTTACCTTTCACAAATTCAACTCGTTTTCCCCTTGCTCATTTTATGTAATGAAAACCCTTCTTTATTTACCTTTTTCCCAAACTAATATAACCAACTTCCCATAAAGCCGTTATATTAACTTTTTACGTTAGTCAAACACATTTCCCTATGTCCAAGGGACTTATACCTTTAAAACGAAACAAGTATCATATACTTCAAAACAAGTGAAGATTATCAAATCTTGTACGTATACCGTACTACATAGATACAACTACTCATGCTCAAGAGATAGGAAAGCTCTACATACCTCTTCGGTCAATCCACTTGTTAATTCCAACTATCGCACGTAATACGTCAACCTATAATAACCATAATACGTTTATTAACTTCTAGTTTCAAAGTAGAATATTTCCAAGTTCAAGGTTACTAATTCCTATGGAAAATTGGGCAGCATTTCCTTTGTTTCTACTCACTTTGCCACCTTTTCAAAGGCCGATTTTTTACACTCAAACGCCACATTTAAGGCCCAACATCCAAACCAACACAAAGGGGATTACACACCTAAACTTGGGTGTGTAAAATTCTGCCCCATAAGTTATAACAATTAATTTTAACAAGTTTAAGGTAATTTTTAGGCTACAACATGCTCACATAACCTCTTTAGCCAAATCCTTCATACCCAAACCACATTTCTTGCATGCAATGACTCTAAGAGCATTATTTACTACCACAAGTTCTTTCTTCTTAACATGCAACACTAAAAACTAATTATAAAGGAAGAATCATTACCTTAGAGCTTTAGCCAAATTTTTTCCAACAACTTGCTAGCTTCCTTTCCAAGAACACCACCAAAACAACCTTCACAAGCTAGCCACAAGCTTCCTTCTTGCCTTTACTTTTCAGATTTTTCCTAAGGCTAGAATATCTCTTGGAATTTTAGAGAGAAGGAGGAGCTTGAAATTTTAAGAGAGAAGGAAGAGTTTTTGTCTAAGAGAGAGATGAAAGATGACCAAGTCTTCAAGACTTGGTCAATATAATGCATGCAAAATCAGATGGGGGGGACACTTGTCACCCTCCCATGGCCTTTTTAAAAGAAAAGAACAGATTTTCTTAAGTGTTTCCGCCAGATTTCCCGCCATGTTCAGCAATGGCCATGCACGCAACTTCATGACTTCTGAACTTCCGCGCCAGCACTCGATTCCCGCCGGCCATGCGCCTCCGGCCCACGCTGAGGCCCCTGACCGAAATTTTCTGATTTCGAGTCCTAACTCCTTTCGCACGGCCTGAACCACGGGGTATAACATTCTCCCCCCCTTAGAAACATTCATCCCGAATGTTCCTTCTAGGCTTACTCAAATCACAATATCGACATATACTCTCTTAACTATTCACAACAAAACTCAAGCATAATTACTAAATTTAAAGACCAACAATTTAGGAACGTGGGTTACCTGGAGGTATAGGGAATAAGTGAGGATATTTCTTCATCATGTCATCCTCTGCTTCCCACGTCATCTCCTCTCTGTTCTCGTTCCGCCATAAGACCTTGACGGAAGCAACATCCTTTGTCCGTAATCGCCTAACCTGACGATCGAGTATCGCTATGGGACTCTCCTCATACGATAACTCATCTGCACTCGAACCTCATGAATCGGATGTATTTATACGGGTCTCCAATACATTTCCGCAACATAGACACATGAAACATCGGATGTACCGCTCTAGATCGGACGGCAGATTCAACTCATAGGCAACCTCGCCTACCCTCCGCATAACCGTAAGGCCCAATGTACCTTGGGCTAAGTTTTCCCTTCTTCCCAAATCTCATCACGCCCTTCATGGGTGACACCTTCAGGAAAACCCAATCATGTACCTCAAACTCCAAGTGTCGACGCCGCTGATCTGCATACGACTTCTGCCGACTCTGGGCTGCCAATAACCGCTCCTGGATAAGCTTCACCTTATCCACTGCCTGCTGAACCAAGTCTGGCCCGACTAACTGAACTTCTCCTACCTCGAACCAGCCTATCGGTGACCTGCACTTCCTCCCGTATAAGGCCTCATAAGGCGCCATCTGAATACTAGAATGGTAGCTGTTGTTATAAGCAAACTCCACAAGAGGTAAATGATCCTCCCAGCTACCCCTGAAATCAATAACACAAGCCCGCAGCATATCCTCAAGTGTCTGGATAGTGCGCTCGGCCTGTCCGTCAGTCTGAGGGTGAAATGCAGTACTGAGACTCACCTGTGTCCCTAATCCCTTCTGAAAAGACCTCCAGAAGTTAGCCGAACCGGGCTCTCTATCTCGATATAATCGACACCGACTCGTGCGCCTCACAATCTCTCTAATATATAATCCGCATAGTCCTCACCGAGAACGTCGTCCCGATCGAAGAAAATGGGCTGATTTCGCCACCACGACAATCACCCAAATGGAATCATGCTTCCTCCGAGTGGTAGGTAGCCGAAATAAAATCCATATTTATCACCTCCCACTTCCAAGTCGAATATCAATACCGCATAGCCCACCGCTTTTGGTGCTCAACTTTGACTCGCCGACAATTAGGACATCGTGCAACAAAACCCGCCACGCCCTCTTCGTGCCATCCCACCAATACACACACCGAGGTCATGGTACATCTTAGTCGACCGTGAATAGAATAACGAGCACCGTGTGCCTCCCAAAATCTGGCGACGAAGTCCTCGCTACATCGGAACACACAATCGCCTCAAACCTTAGCACCCCATCAAGCGCTACCTCAAATAGACTCTTCTCTCTTAAGAGCGCATCTCGATACCGCACCACAATCGGATCCTCATCGCCGCCTCTTCACCTTCCTCGACGATGGAAGACTCGCAACCTCTCGAACCCAACTCCATCACTATCGAATCAAACAAACGAACCCCAAGGCTCGCTAGTCGACGAATCTCTGACCATATCCTTTTTCCCGATCAGACATCGGATAGACTACCCATCGACCGCGACTAAGGGCATCTGCAACTACATTGGCCTTCCCGGTGGTATAGAATATCAACATCATTATCCTTAGCGCTCCAACCACCGCCTCGCCGCAAGTTTAGCTCCTCCGTCAAGATATATCGAGGCTCTTGTGGTCCGTAAATATCCACATGAACCCCATACAAATAATGTCTCCGCATCTTTAAGGCATGAATCATCACGCTAACTCCAAATCATGTGGGATAGTTTTTCTCGTGCTTCCTAAGCCGCCGAGACGCGTAGTTATAACTCGCTGCCGCATCAAGACGCACTCCAAGCCCGACACCGATGCATCGCAATAAACCACATATCCATCTAAGCCCTCTGGAAGAGTAAGGATCAAGGCCGTCAATTTCTCCTTTAGTAATCGGAAACTCTCTCACAAGCATCCGCCCACCGGAAAATACCGTCTTCCGAGTCACCTAGTCAAAGGCGCCGACATGGAAGCAAACTTCTCCACAAACCTCCGATAATAACTCGCAGTGCCCAAAGCCGCGCACTCCGGTGTAGTGGTCTAAGCCAAGTCTTGATCGCTTCAATCTTTGTTGTATCAACCCGAATACCATCTACCCGATAACATGCCCTAAGAAAGCCACGAAGCCAACCAAAACTCGCGATTTCGAGAACTTGACATACAACCGCCTGCCTCGAGGACTCGAATACCATCCTCAAATGATCCGCATGTTCCTCGCTCGTGCGCGAATAAACCAGATGTCATCAATGAATACTATAACGAACATATCCAGAATGGCTCGAACACCCGTTCATCAAATCCATGAACACCGCCAAGGCGTTGTCAACCCGAAAGACATCACCCTAAACTCATAGTGCCCATACCGGTCCCGAATGCAGCTTTCGGATATCCGCTCTAACTCGCACTTTGATGGTAACTAACGCAGTCTATCTTGGAAAAACATCTCGCACTCGCAATCGTCAAACAAATCATCAATCTCGGGAGGATATTCGTTTCGATAGTTACCTTATTCACCGTCGTAATCAACACACATACGCAGCGTTCCATCCTTCTTCTTTACGAACAACACTGGCACTCCCCAGGGAGAAACACTAGGCCTGATAAAGTCCTTCTCCAGCAAATCTTTCAGCTGGTACTTCAACTCCTTTAACTCGGCAGGTGCCATTCTGTATGGAGGAATAGATATCGGTCGAGTGTCAGGCGCCAAATCAATGCAAAACTCAATCTCCCTCTCGGAGGATACCCTAAGCTCGTCTGGGAATACGTCCGAAACTCGCTAACAACCGAACCGATCAAGGTCCGGTATCTCACCAGATCAAACACCAACCAAATGGTAAATATACCCTTTCCGCACCATCTTCCTAGCCTGAGGTAAGAAATAAACCTACCGCCGGCGACGCAAGATTCCTTTCCACTGATCACCGGCCACCAGAAACTGGAACCGTACTAGTCTCTCTCTACAGTCCACATTGGCATAGCAAGACGCTAGCCAATCCATACCCATAATCACATCAAAGTCTGTCATATCCAACTTTATCAAGTCAGCTAGAGTCTGACGACTATCTATAGTCACTAGGCAAGCATTGTATACCCGCTCAGCTACCACCGAAGCACCCACCGGCGTAGCCACCTCAAAAGATTCTATGGACTCGGGCTCTATCCCTATTCTACCAGCAATATGAGGAGATATATAGGACAAGGTAGAACCTGGATCTATCAAAGCATATACATCACAACCAGAAACCAATAATATACCTGTGACGACATCGGGTGACGCCTCCTGGTCCTGACGACTGGACATAGCATAGATGCGGTTCTGAGGACCGCTGAATCGAACCCCGCCACGACCGCCGCGCTCGCTGCCCATGAACACCCTCGCCCGGCGCATTGCCACCGAAGACGAAGATCCAGCCATCGACCGCTTACCGAGCCATCATATTCCCGCCGCCTGCCTGACAATCTCTCTCAAATGGCCCCGCCGCCGCAAGAATAACAAGCTCCTGGAGTAACACGGCAACCCCCATAATGACAATCGCCACATCGACCACACCGAGGTATAGGTGGCCTCATCTGACCGGAACTCTGGTCCCTCTGGGAACCCGAAGCCCTGGAACCCTGTCCTGCTCCTGAATACTCTGTACGTCCCGAAGATGGTGGAGGAGCGCTCTGGACCGGCTGTGGTGCAAATCTGGTTCCTTTGGGTTGTCTACCCTAAAACTACCAGAGGACCTCGCTGTCCCGCCCTATTCTCGCGATACTGCCGATCCGCCACCGCGCTCTCACACCTGCGCATATGCAGATGCGGCAATGTCCATGCCCGGCTGAAGAGCCACTCCCGTGCAACTCTCGTCCAAGTGATCATCGAGTCCTGTGACATAGCGGTGCACCCTGTCCTCCACGTCTGCTACCAAAGCGGGCACATACCGAGCCAATGATTCAAACTCCACGTTGTACTCCCGGACCGTCCGCCCACTCTGTCTCAGTGTCAAAAATCTATCGGCCCGAGCCCTCCTCATCTGCGGAGGCACGAAATGGCTGGTAACGCCCGAGAACTCGCCCCAAATAGCCGGAAGCGCATGCTCCCGACGGTTCCATGAATCATACCACCAATCGCAGGTCCCGCGGCCGATGCTAACCTAATACCACCGACTCGGTCTCCAAGCCCCGATCACCTCATGATCCGTCAGAATCGAGATAAACTCCGAGGATCATCCTCGTGCCTCACCCATAAAACTCGTGGCTGCAACTCAAAAGTCCATCGGGTCTCGCTAGCGCCTTCAGGTCTTTGAACTACGGTACATGAATCGCCGTTTCACTTATCTCACGTTCGCCACGATCTCGGCCAAGAATCGCCATCTCTT
Organism: Przewalskia tangutica; assembly: GCA_029844215.1. NCBI lineage: Eukaryota > Viridiplantae > Streptophyta > Magnoliopsida > Solanales > Solanaceae > Przewalskia > Przewalskia tangutica. Next base: position 43,519,480 of record CM056724.1, on the reverse strand, counting down.
GTAGCCCATATCCTCTCGCCTCGCTGGATCGGGCGGCTCGGTACCGCGGTCTCGTGAGGCCGCCGCCGCATTGCTTGGGGTTGGCGACGTCGTAGAACTCGCCGTCCAAACACCTCATTCGTAAGGAGTGGGCTCGTGCCTCGTAACCCTCGGTCTACTAGTAGTTCCTCACCGCTTTGCCTCTTCGGGCCGTGGTTGCCTTGCGTGAGGCATAAGCGTCACAGAAAAAATACGTCGAGGAAATTCAACCTATAACACGGCTCTATTGCACGATCTTAGAGTGAAAGAATGGAAACCAATCTAAATATCCTGCAGCCTCACGATTATAGATGTGGTGCACAACACACCGATAATCAAGACTTACTAGATACGGCTCAGACCCTTTCCGAGGATTAATCGCTCGATACCACTTTTGTCACGACCGACCCGGATCCGTGGACGGTGCCTTAACCCGCACCTTGTGACACAACATCGAGAAAACCAATGAATATAAACTTCACAATAAACAACCATAATGATATAAAATAGTCTAGCCCCAATGGCTACCTCAAAAGTACATAAACCGAATGTTACATCCTTAAACAAACCAAGTTATGACAAGACTACAGTGCCTCTAAGAAGGAGTAACACTATGACGGACGGGGCCGTCATGCCCCTGAATGTACAAAACATCAACAACACCAGGGAGAACCATACCAAAAGTCGAGCCTCCGAAGAAATGGAGCTCCTGACACCTGAGTAAAAGATCCTAAGAATGAGGATCTACCACCTGCTTTCCCTTACCTGCGCAGATGAACGCAATGGCAGGAAGGGGTCGACACAACGTACCAAGTATGTAAAACTGGAAAATACTGTAGTAATATCATAAGTCCAAAATAAACTGAAGTTATAGATAAAAATCAAATTATGTTGCACTGTGCCTTACTAACAATGAGAGTAACAAGTATAAGTATAATACTGCATAAAAATAGGAGGCTCATGATCAAAACAGGATCTCTCGCCCGTAGTATCATTAAGCAATCCTACTCCTGGGACTGTTTCACCCGCATGGATCCTGTGGATCCGCATAAGGCCATCCGCCTCGCATGGGACTATTTCACCCGCATGGGACTATTTCACCCGCATGGATCCTGTGGACCCGCATGGGACTATTTCACCCGCATGAGACTATTTCACCCGCATGGACCCAGTGGGCCCGCATGAGTACAAGCGCCGCACTCGCATCATGGGTAGCAAATCCATGGAATACGCAGTAATAACAATGATAATACATAAATCAGCACAACCGGCTAGTATACATAACATAAGCGTTACCGGCTTATCAGAATACTCAGTGATAACAATAATAATACATAAATCAGCACAACCGGCTAGTATACATAACATAAGCGCTACCGGCTTATCTTAACATAAACAAGATAAGAAATCTTCTAACCTCTTATGAACATTATTAATATAAATCCTCTCATTTTAGCTCATTAAGGCACTACATGTCTTTTTTTTAGAGAAATCCGAGAATTTAACCCAAGTATCACATACCGTAAACCTTTTTCGAAATGACTCCTCTTTACATAAAACTTCCAAGGTACTAATACCAATAGTATCATGTCACAACCACTTTCAAAACAAGTCACAATTTTCCATTTAGAAAATATCCCAAGCTTCTAAATCAAGTGACTTCATTTCCTTTAAAACCTTAGGCCATTAATGCCTTAAAACAATTTACCTTTCACAAATTCAACTCGTTTTCCCCTTGCTCATTTTATGTAATGAAAACCCTTCTTTATTTACCTTTTTCCCAAACTAATATAACCAACTTCCCATAAAGCCGTTATATTAACTTTTTACGTTAGTCAAACACATTTCCCTATGTCCAAGGGACTTATACCTTTAAAACGAAACAAGTATCATATACTTCAAAACAAGTGAAGATTATCAAATCTTGACGATACCGCACTACATAGATACAACTACTCATGCTCAAGAGATAGGAAAGCTCTACATACCTCTTCGGTCAATCCACTTGTTAATTCCAACTATCACACGTAATACGTCAACCTATAATAACCATAATACGTTTATTAACTTCTAGTTTCAAAGTAGAATATTTCCAAGTTCAAGGTTACTAATTCCTATGGAAAATTGGGCAGCATTTCCTTTGTTTCTACTCACTTTGCCACCTTTTTAAAGACCGATTTTTTACACTCAAACGCCACATTTAAGGCCCAACATCCAAACCAACACAAAGGGGATTACACACCTAAACTTGGGTGTGTAAAATTCTGCCCCATAAGTTATAACAATTAATTTTAACAAATTTAAGGTAATTTTTAGGCTACAACATGCTCACATAACCTCTTTAGCCAAATCCTTCATAACCAAACCACATTTCTTGCATGCAATGACTCTAAGAGCATTATTTACTACCACAAGTTCTTTCTTCTTAACATGCAACACTAAAAACTAATTATAAAGGAAGAATCATTACCTTAGATCTTTAGCCAAAAAATTTCCAACAACTTGCTAGCTTCCTTTCCAAGAACACCACCACAACAACCTTCACAAGCTAGCCACAAGCTTCCTTCTTGCCTTTACTTTTCAGATTTTTCCTAAGGCTAGAATATCTCTTGGAATTTTAGAGAGAAGGAGGAGCTTGAAATTTTAAGAGAGAAGGAAGAGCTTTTGTCTAAGAGAGAGATGAAAGATGTCAAGACTTGGTCAATATAATGCATGCAAAATCAGATGGGGGTGGGGGACACTTGTCACCCTCCCATGGCCTTTTTAAAAGAAAAGATCAGATTTTCCTAAGTTTTTGATTTCCGCCTCGGCGCGCTGCCCTGCGATCGGCGCGCGCCGCCTGCTCTGCGGACTCTGGAACTTCCGGCCATGACCTGAATTCAGCCTTGGCGCGCGGCCGAGGCCCCGACCAAATTTTCTGATTTCGAGTCCTAACTCCTTTCGCACGGCCTGAACCACGGGGTATAACATTGTCCTCCCGCCTTTGCTGATATGAAATCCTGCTTCAAAGAAAACTTGTGAGTTTTAGGAAAGGAGTGGTTGATTCGCGTCAACCTTGTAGTTTTGGCTCTTGATGCTTGCATGCTCAGACTTAAGCAAAAGGTTAGTGCATAACTGTTAAGGCAAAAATGATAACGCATGAATTTATAAGCTATGCAATTGCATGAGTAGAAATGTTATCCTGTAAAACGTGATGGCGGTTGTATTGATGGGATGCTGTAAATGTTAAGATTTCGTCCTTGCACGGTCGTGTGAATGTTGTTAATGCTTGCTTTGTCGATCACGATCTGTGCGGACTTCTTTGGATCTTTGTGAATGCTTCTTTGAATCTGCGATTCTTGATGTAGTCTCGCGGACTTCTTTGGATCCGCGAATGCTTGGCGAATGATGTGATTGCTGATGTAGTCTGCGCGGACTTCTTTGGATCTGCGAATGCTTCTTTGAATCTTTGCGATTCTTGATGTAGTCTCTGCGTACTTGTTGAATCCGTGAATGCTTCGAATGTTGCGATTCTTGATGTAGTCTCTGCGGACTTCTTTGGATCTTTGTGAATGTTTGATGAATGATGCGATTGCTGATTGCTTTTGGAATCCTTATTATGATCTCTTCACGGTGCATTTCCCAAAATTGTCCCAGTTTTCGTTATGCGGGGCGCGTGGGCAAGACTTAACTCAGGCGGAAATTGCTCATATCTCTTTTCGGAATAATCAAACGCATTCTGTCGCACGTGAGCCAATGGAAAGATTTCTAATGGTGTGACCGAAACCGATTTAGGCCGCCTACGTATCCCGCTGAGGGAATCAGGTCAAGACGTAATTCGTGGTGCAAAAAATGATTGTACAATTTTCAAAAAATGAGACCGAAGCAAATGTGACCGCCTACGTATCCCGCTGAGGGAATCAGGTCAAGACGTAGTTCGTGATGCAAAAAATGTGATTTTTTATTTTTTTTTATTTTTTATATATGTATTTATTATTATTATTATTATTTATTTATTTTGAAAAGTGAAAAGACAGCATCACGTTCTGACTTCAGTTGATACCAACAATTAGTATTGTGCTTAGGAATTTCGTTATTTACTTTCAGTCTAACCGAGACTGACTCCTGAGTAATTCTTATAGTTTCAAATGGTACCTCAGACACCTAAGTATCGACACACTTGCTTGCAGTCAAGGTTTCGAACTACACGTAATCTCACGTTTCAAATGCCCTCGCTGAAAGAAAGTCTCATTTCTCACATATATTCCAGTATTTGAATTTTGGGACGTTTAGAGAAGTACGCTCGCACTCAAAAGATGTTCAATGCATGCAATTGTGATACCATAGGTTTGACCATCATGTAAGTATCCACTAATGTGAGAACCCTCAGTATAAGATCATGTAGGGCTTGTCACGGGCTTGTAATGTAGGTTTGGGAAAAATGATGAATATCATTTGGGTAAAAAGTGACTAATCCTTCCTCGAGCGTTGGACTACGTCCGTGCTTGATATTTGTGTGCTTTGATGCTGACGTGCTTTCTTTTTGTCCCAGTTTTTCTGTACTGGCTTCTTTTTGAATATTTCATTTGGAGCCCCCTTTTTCCAAAGTTATTCTCTCATTTTTATTCATTTTTTTATAATGTCGGGGCTTTTGATTTCTTCTTTTTGTGAAGTCGTCATTTGTGTTTTCTTTTCCCTTTTGGGACTTTGACAATTTTTGTCTTTGCAAACTTTGACACAGAATTTTGTCAGCCACTTGTACATTTCTAAAGCGCTCAAGGAGGTCGGGCCAAGAGAGGGATAGTGCGTACGCACTCAGAAAGGGTATATGTGTAATATGCGGTTGTCGAAAGAATAAGTTTTAGGCTCAAAAGGGGTGTACTACGGATAATGTTATTTGGTAGGCTGAAAAGGCTCAAACGGGTCAAAGAAAGCCTACGATCATTTCCTACACCGAGTGTTACTCAAGATTTCGCCTCAACAAACATTCAGGCCAAGTTCTAGATCACAATGCAATGCAATTGAACTTATTCTAAAACTCACCACACAATGCACATGAAACGATGAGGTTTATTTCGTTCTTATCTTGAAATCATGCAAGACAATGTCATTACAGGTGTGCGCGTGAGGTACCAAAAGAATCTATGGTTTACCACGAAGTCAACCCATATTGATTATTACTCGTTCTTTCCTATGCACACTCCTAACTGTGTTGGTATCGACCAAATCGAACAATGATACTTAAAAGAGCTTTCTTTTTGTATTATTATTATTATTATTTTATTTTATTTTTTGCTTTTTTGAATAAAATATTTTGTATTTTTTGAATAAATGGTACCGAACCCGAGTAGGGCTGCCTACGTATCTCATCTTTGACGAGAATCAGGTGTGCGTAGTTCGTTCAGATATGTTATGAAACATATGATTTAAAAAGAATTTATTCATGAAAGAAATGCAAAAGTAAAAGTTGTGCAAAACAAGTGATTGTTCAATATAAGACTAATGCAAAGTAAAAGGAATGTAATGAAAAAATGAATGGTTGTGATAAAATGAATGAAATGCATGAATGAATGCATGTGATAGAATGATTGAAATGCAATAATGAATGTCCGTGATTGGATAAATGCAATGAATGGGTGAACCAAATATGTCCCTTTTTTTTATGTGGTGGTGTCGAATTCAAGATGAGTTGCCTACGTATCACACCGTATGGTGAGAATCAGACACGCGTAGTTCAAGATGATTATGTTGTAAAATGCATGATAAAGAATTATGTAATCAACACTAGACATATCAATTGAATTTGCAAGTATGTATAAAGATACAAAATATATGACCTAGAGCGATGCTTCGTTGAATCTGCTATAAGCTGACTTCGTTCCGTCAACATAACTCCAGCTCATTCTTGTGATGATTTTTTTCTCTTTTTCTTCTTTTTTTATTTTCTTTCGGCCTCCCTCGACTATTTGCGAGGACGGTCTTCCTGCAAAAAAATATGACAATGGGTGAGAGTAGGCAAGCCACAAAAATAATAAAATGTAAGGACGTGACAATATAGTCAAAGACTTCGCTTGTTCGGGATCGGTGGTTGATGCTTCACAAAGTCCAAATCGTGTTGTTCAAGAGTGATTTACGCAGTAGAAGCCCTGATTGCAATATGACAACAAAAAGTGCAAAAATGTAAATGCTCGTGGCCGGAGTTATAAGCACATAGCACGATATGTACAAGGGTTAAAAGAGTAATTATTGCATTAAATAATATATACAGAATTGCTAGCGACAACAATAAAAAACATGAAAATCAAGTGCGCGCCTAATATGCATGTGACCTCTCTTATGCCGGAGGTCGGCCTAAACGCCAGATATGCGAGATTGGGATAGATTGACAAAAGTTGTTAAACATTAATGTTTTTGTTGGAAATGACGACCAAATGACGGTGCACTTTTTCCAATTTCGACGTGTCATGATCAGGCTTGGATCTGTCTATCGTCATCACGCTACACATAGTATGCTAATGGGTCGTTGGGTTGTGAAACCCGTCGACAAGTTTGGTGGATTCTCTAATTGTGGAGACGATACCAAAGTTCGATCCACCTAAGATGTATGCATGCATGACTTAAAAAATATAGGGTGGTATAGCTCTATCCTAATTTTGCTATGATTTGGCTTACTAGACGCAAGGTTCCCGAGCGGACTACTCGAGTGAGAAGGCTACGCGGCCACCGGATGGTCCGGGCACTCCACGTATAATACCAACTCTCCTAGATTTGGATTTTGAAGAAAGAATTTTGCTGATGCACCAAGCGCACCTCGCGTGTAGTGTGTGTTTGTGTGAATTTTCCAGAGTGAAAGAAATATGAGTGGAATGCCAGTTTAAGGAAAGCAGTAAAAACAAATAGCAATTAAAACAGTTAAACATACAAAATTAAAGCAAGCAATTTTTAAGACATTCAAAACAAATAAAAGCAAATAAAGCCAAGCAATAATAAACCTAGGTTTGCTATGGTCAAGAACCTGATATCCCCAGCGGAATCGCCATGCTGTCGCGCCCGTTTTTAACCTCGGGGTCTGAACGGTATCCGCAACATTATTCTTTGGCGCGGTTCCCTGGATGGAGAAATAATGTTGATCCTGAGGAGTCGCCACCTAATTAGTTAAGTGAATTAGGACACTTGATTTATTGCAATAAAATACTGTAATTAATCTCCACTTAATGGTCTGCGAAATTAATGAGATTCTGGATCAGAGTTCTTTATTATCCTAAAGGGAAGGGGTTAGACATCCTTTAAGATCCGCTAACTTGCGGTTATCCGTTCAAACCTGGGTTAATTATTTATTGCCCTTTTTATTCTACATGTTTTAAGCAGTTTTCATAATTTACAATTACAATGGAATGCAATACAAAATAATAAAGTTAAAATCGAATAAAAAATTTGGGACATCTTTTAGCTCTTTTTTGGCCTTCTGCACAAGATGATCTTCGGGTACCTGCATAAACACTTAGTAAAAGTGTTAGTAATAGAATAAATAATTTTAATGCAATGACAAGAATTAATAAGTAAAGCAAAAAATAAATCCGTCTTTTGTACAGGGGAGGCCTTGGAAATCAGACGGAGATTCCTTCATCGACCAATATTGTCAGAAACAATAAAATAAATAAAACCTTCAAATCCGCGCCAAAACAGTAATAGTTTTAAACACGGAGGGCTCAGATATATAAAATAAAGTGGGACATCCTAAACAAGTCCGACTACGAAAACTCGCCCCGCCAGCGCATGTTGGTTATCCTGTGTAAGTAGAAGAAATCATCAACGCCCAGAAAACTTCATTTTATTTTATTTTCCGTCTTTACAACTGTGGAGGCCTAAAAAATCGACGGATAACTTTTTCATTGGCCAGTGTAGTATTTATTCAAATCAGTAAAATGTCAAAAGTGTAGCATTTGTTCTAAATCAGTAGATACAGAAATCAAAGATCAAAATAATCCGAAATCGATGCATAACAACAAGCGATATGATTCGTGAATAACACCATTAATGCCAGAGATTTAGAAAATCGCCGGAGCGACCAAAAAATAAAAAAAAAACAAGTCCAACAACACAATAGATCCTGAAGAGGAAAGAACAACAGAGGTCGCCGGAGTTTCAAAACTCCGGCGAGATAAAGCAAAATCGCAAATCGGTCCCAATAATCGACGCAATAGATCGAACATAAAGCCGAACCAAGGCCAAAAATCAGTCCAACAAAAGAATCAACCCAACAACATTAACCATTAAAATCAGCAGACACCAAACCAAGAACTCAATCTGGATGTAAGGCCCAATTGTGGTGATATGCAGCAACGCCCAGAATAGTAGCTCACACATAAGAACAGAGGAAGCTAAGAGCATATAGAACAAAATAACTGAAACACCAAGATCAACAATAATAGCTGTTACCAACTGATTAAGAGCAGCAAGAGCACTAGAGAAATATTAATATAAGAAAATTGTGGCTTTAACGCTAACTATGAACATAAACATATAAAGGATTAGAAGACACCATGTTAGGACTTTCCCGTCGTTGTCGTTGCTCAAGGGATGGGCGGCGGCTGATGGGTGGTGTCGACTGAGGGTCTCACCGGAACTGCGTGATGTTTGGTTCGAAACAGTGAGGTCGACGGGTGAGGGTTGCCGACGATGGGGTTTGGCGACGGGCTTGGGGTAAGGGTGTTCGACTGTGTGTGTCACCAGAACAGTGTGGGGGAGTGGTCGATGGTGTTAATGGTGGGAGTCGCCGGAGCTCCGACGATGGGGGTGACGAGAGAGGAGAGGTGTTGCTGGAGAGGGAGTTAGGGAGAGATGGGTAGGGTAGATGTAGTAGGGGAGTGTGCGGCTGCTACAGATGTTGTGGTTAGTGGGGGTAAGATTTTTTATTTATAGGGATATTTAGGTTTAGGGTTTTGGGTATTTGGGGGAAAGGATGAAAGGTGTACTGGGACTCATTTTTGGGTCTCAATTTGGGCTTCGGTTTTCGGCGGATTGGACTGATCTAGATTGTGCCTCGGATTGGACTGATTTTGACAAAAATGAAAAACGGGTTCATTATTTAAAAGAAAAATTATTTAAAAAGATGCAAAATTATTAAAATTCAAATGCCGATGCAATAATAATAAAATACAATATTTAACAAATATTTAATGTCTAATTAAAAGTAAAGGCGGAATGTCAATTAATTATTTAAAGAGATGCAAAATTATTAAAATAAATGATCGCGCAATAATAATAACATAATATTTGAATTTTTTTAATACCTAATCAAAAGTAAAAACGTGATGCCAATTTACAAAAAAACATAAAACAACATAGAATGTTAGGTAAAAAATATACAAAAATGCCAAAAAAAATGGTGATTAAAATGCGGTGTCCTAAAACACTTAAAATTGCAAGAAATATCCAAAAGATTGGTCAAAATTGGGTGTCAACAGTCATCACATGGGTAGCTGATGTCTAAAGGTTCATCTAAACCTTTGAATACTATAACTTTAGACAAGTCCTCTGTGGATGGTGAAGAAGGAAATCGGTAGGGTTGCTGTGGTTTAATATGCTCAGAAGATTCAGTGTTTATAGGAGGGCTAATGCTCATAGAAATATTGGTCGGTGTGTTGGCTGATATTGGTTACATTTGAGAGGTTTCCATATGTGAATAGTATGGAGAGGATTTTGAGGAATTTGGGTTTATGATTGAGGATGGAGTTTGGAATGGTGATGATTCCATCGGGTAGATAGGATTATACCCGAGGTGTGATGTGATTTTCCTTTTTTTATAGGAAAAATCAGAGATGATAAAAAAATAACAAATGAGAGGAATATTTATATACATGACAAACCTTTGTAAGCAACAAAAATCCTTTAGTTTTAGGTGTTTTAATTTACACAATAACTTACTGTCACGACCCGACCTCGGGCCCGTGACTGGTGCCTTACCCCGGGCACCCTAGTGATATAACATCAGAGAGAAACCAGCGGAAGTAAACTCATAAACAAGAACCAATATAAAATGCGAAACAGGCTAACCTAAAATGGTTACCTTTCTGTAAATATAATTATAACAAAAACTGAACAGTTACATCCTTTGCAAACCCAATTTATAACAGGACTACAGGCCTCTAAGAGTTTGTAACAACTATGACGGGACAGGGCCCCGTCATACCCCTGAATGTACATAATATCTACAACACCAGGGAGAACCGTACCAAAAGACAAGCATCCGGAGAAATGGAGCTTCTGACACCTGATCAATGATCCTAAGAATGATGATCCACCACCTGCTTACCCCTACATGCGGCATGAACGCAACCCCCGAGGAAGGAGGTCAGTACACAATATGTACCAAGTATGTAAAACTGGAAAATACTGTAATTATATCATAAGTCTAAATAAAGCTGGAGACATGAATGATAATCAAGTTACAGTGCACTGTGCCTTACTAACAATGAGAGTAACAAGTATAAACTTTACTGCATAAAAAATAGGAGGCTCATGATCAAAATAGGGTCACCCGCCCGTAGTATCATTAAATAATCCTACTCCTGGGACTATTTCACCCGCATAGGTCCTGTGGACCCGCAATGAGGTCATCCGCCTCGCATGGGACTATTTCACCCGCATAGGACTATTTCACCCGCATGGGCCCGCAATGAGTACAAACGCCGCACTCACATCATGGGTTACAAATCCATGGAATAAGTAGTAACCCGGGGGTTTACCCCGCAAGAATAACGTAACCTAGCACAACCGGCTATCATACATAACATAAGCAAGTTAAGAAATCCCCTAACTTCTTATTAGCTTTGTTCATATACACTCTCATTTTAGTTTACTTAAGGCACTAACATGTCATTATAAAATCCGGGAATTTAACCCAAAGTACTACGTACTTCTATTCTTTTAAAAATGACTCTTTTCTTTCATATAAAACTCTCAAGATACTAATAACCGTAGTATCAAGTCACAACTACTTTTCAAGACAAGTCACATTTCCTTTGAGAAATATAATAGGCTTCTAAATCAAGTGACTTCCTTTCTTTTAAAACCTTAGGCAATTTATGCCTTAAAATCAATTTGTCTTTCATTAACTTAAGTCATTTATCCTTACTTACATCACTTAGAGTAAATCTCTGTTTTTAACTTTCCATAAGACTAATATAACCAACTTCCCATAAAGTCCTTATATTAACATTATACATTAGTAGATTACACTTTCCTATATCCAAGGGGCTTATATGTTTAAAACGAAACAAGTACCATATACTTTAAAACTCTTCAAGTCCCTTAACTTTGAAAACCAAGACATCCTTACTACTTTTAAACAAGTGAGTTAATCTCCTAACTCAACCAACTTGGACATTCTTAAAACAAGTAAAGGATAGCAAAGTCTTGTACGTCTACCGTACTATATAGGTACAACTATTCATGCTCAAGAGATAGGAAAGTTCCACATACCTCTTCGGGTCAATCCACTCGCAAGTTCAATATACCGCACGTAGTATGCCAACCTATAATGAACATAATACGTCCATTAGCTTCTAGCTTCAACGTAGAGCATTCTAAGTGAAAAGTCTCTTATTCTACGGAAAATTGGACAACACTTCCTTTGTTTCTACATACTTTTCCACCTTTTCAAGGTCCGAATTCAACTACTAAACGCCACATTTAAGGCCCAACAATTCAGCAATACAAGGGGATTACACGCCTAACTTGGACGCGTAAAATTCTGCCCCACAATACAACTTAAATAATCCAATAAGTTTTAAGATAGTATCTTGGCTATAACATGCTCACATATCATTCTTATCCCATCCTTTCAAATCCAAATTGTTATTCCTACATGCAATATGCCTAAAAGCAATATTGACAACTACAAGTTCTTTCTTCCTCACATGCAACACAATTTTCTTAAAAAAAGAGAATGGATTGTTACCTTAGAGTTTACCCAAATTAGTCCAAAAAATTTCACTTGCCTTCTTTCCACAATCACCTCCACAAACCTCCTACAAGCTTGTCAACATGTTTCCTTCTTGCCACCTTTTCGAAATTTCTCTAGGCCTTGGTTTCTCCTTGAATTTTTAGAGAGAAGGGAGAGGGATTTTTAGAGAGAAGGAAGAGGGATTTTTAGAGAGAAGAGGGTTTTTGAAGAATGACCAAGTCTTCAAGACTTGGTCAAATAAATAGCATTCCCACTAAATCAGATGGGAGGGACACTTGTCACCCTCCCATGGCCTTTTAAAAGAAAATATCTTCTGATTTTTCCCCGATTTGCAGAAACACTGTGGCCGCGTGGCCCATGGTCAGCCGGGCCACACACACAAACCTCGATAATTTCAGATTTCGCGCAAGGCCTCGTGATTTCGGCCATGGCTGCAACTTCAGGGAACATTCAGTATCTCCGGCGCTGCAGCCTCAGATCTCAGCCGCGGCCAGTGACCCTTGACCGAAAATACTTTTCTCGCCGATCACAAGACCGAACTTGTAACCTCCATAACTTTCTACTCCGGTGTCCTATCGACGAACGGTTTGTTGCGTTGGGTACTAGACTCAACGAACTACACACTAGGCCTTTGAAATACATAGGAACTCCTAAGGTAACTGGGCATAAACCGCCCCAAAGTTGACTAAAATCCGTCTGAAACATTCTGTCAACCTATCTTTCTAAAATTTAAATCTTAATTCCTTTCGTACGTTCTCATAAGCATGACCTGAATTACGGGGTGTAACATTCTCCCCCCCTTAGAAACATTCGTCCCGAATGTTCCTTCTATGCTTACTCAAATCACAATATCGACACAGACCCTCTTAACTATTCTTCTTGCAACAAGAACGCTCTACACGGCCACAACAATACTTAAGCATCTATGCCAAATTAAAACTAATAAGCAGGAAAGTGGGTTACCTGGAGGTGTAGGAAACAAGTGAGGATACTTCTTCATCATGTCCTATTCTGCTTCCCATGTCATTTCTTTCCTGTTCTCGTTCCGCCATAAAACCTTGACGGAAGCCACATCCTTTGTCCGCAGTCGTCTAACCTGACGATCGAGTATCTCTATGGGACTCTCCTCATACGATAACCCCTCTGTCACCTGGACGTCACAAATCGGGTGCACTCTAGATGGATCCCCAATACACTTTTGCAACATAGACACATGAAAAACTGGATGTACTGCCTCCAGATCGGACGACAGATCCAACTCATAGGCAACCTTGCCTACCCTACGGACAATCCGATAAGGCCTAATGTACCTTGGGCTAAGTTTCTCCTTCTTCCCAAATCTCATCACGTCCTTCATGGGTGATACCTTCAGGAAGACCCAATCATCCACCTCAAACTCCAAGTGTCGACGCCGATGATCTGCGTCGACTGCCGACTCGAGCCGACAATAACCGCCATGGATAAGTTTCACCTTATCCATCGTCACTGAATCAAGTCCGCCCGACTAATCGAACTTCTCCCACCTCAAACCAGCCTATCGGTGACTGCACTTCCTCCCGTATAAGGCCTCATAAGGAGCCATCTGGATACTAGAATGGTAGTTGTTGTTATATGCAAACTCCACAAGAGGTAAATGATCCTCCCAGCTACCCCTGAAATCAATAACACAGGCCCGCAACATATCCTCAAGTGTCTGGATAGTACGCTCGGCCTGGCTTGGCCCGAGGATGAAACGCGATCTTGAGACTCACGTGTCCCTAATCCTCTGGAAAGACCTCCGAGTTAGCCGTGAACCGGGCCTCCGTCTGCGAAATAATCGATATAGGAACTCCGTGCAGTCTCACAATCTCTCGGATATACAACCTAGCATAATCCTCGGCCGAAAAAGTCGTCATGACTGGAAGAAAGTGGGCTGATTTCGTCATCCTGTCGACAATAACCCAGATGGAATCATGCTTCCTCTGAGTGTGAGGTAACCCTGTAATAAAGTCCATATTGATCACCTCCCACTTCCATGTCGGAATCTCTATCATCTGCAACAACCCACCGTGCTCGTGCTCCACCTGACTGGCCGACACGGACATCTGCGCCACAAACTCCGCAACGTCCCTCTTCAGGCCATACCACCAATATATACACCTGAGGTCATAGTACATCTTAGTCGACCCCGGATGAATAGAGTAACGAGCACCGTGCCTCCCGAGAATCTGGCCGACGGTCCTCGCTACATCGGGTACACATAATCTGCCCTCAAATCTTAGCACCCCATCAGGTGCTACCTCAAATAGACTCTTCTCCTCCCGAAAAGTCATATCTCGATACCGTACCATAATCGGATCCTCATACTGTCTCCTCTTCACCTCCTCGACGATGGAAGACTCGGCAACCTCTCGAACCCGAACCCTACTACTATCAGAACCAACCAAACGAACCCCAAGGTTCTCTAGCTGATGTAACTCGCGGACCATGCCCCTATTCTCTGGCTGCACATCTGACAGACTACCCATCGATCTGCGATTAAGGGTATCTGCAACTACATTGGCCTTCCCTGGGTGGTATAGAATATCGACATCATCGTCCTTAAGTAGCTCTAACCACCGTCTCTGCCGCAAGTTCAGCTCCCTCTGGATGAAGATATACTGGAGGCTCTTGTGGTCTGTGTAAATATCCACATGAACTCCATACAAATAATGTCTCCAGATCTTCAAAGCATGAATCACTGCTGCCAACTCTAAGTCATGTGTGGGGTAGTTCTTCTCATGCTTCCTGAGCTGTCGAGATGCGTAAGCTATAACTTTAACGTGCTGCATCAGCACGCACCCAAGTCCAACACCCGACGCATCACAATAAACCACATATCCCTCTAAACCCTCTGGAAGAGTAAGAACTGGGGCGGTCGTCAATTTCTCCTTCAGTAACTGGAAGCTCTCCTCACAAGCATCCGTCCACCGGAACATAGCTGCCTTCTGGGTCAGCCTAGTCAAAGGTGCTGAAATGGAAGCAAACTTCTCCACAAATCTCCGATAATAACCCGCAAGGCCCAAAAAGCTGCGCACCTCCGCTTGTAGTGGTCTAGGCCAAGTCTTATCGCCTCAATATTTCTTTGATCAACTCGAATACCATCGCCCGATAACATGCCCTAAGAAAGCCATCAAGTCAACCAAAACTCGCGATTTCGAGAACTTGGCATACAATCGCCGGTCCCGAGGACTCAAAGACTGCCCTCAAATGATCTGCATGGTCCCGCTGCGCGCGAATAAACCAGATATCATCAATGAATACTATAACGAACATATCCAAGAATGGCTTGAACACCCGTTCATCAAATCCATGAATAATCTTGGGGCGTTGGTCAACGAAAACATCACCTGAACTCATAGTGCCCATACCGGTCCCGAATGCGATCTTTGGGATATCCGCTCTATAACTCTTGACTGATGATAACTGCATCGCAGTCTATCTTGAGAAACACCTCGCACTCGCAATCGGTCAAACAAATCATCAATCTGGGAGGGGGTATCCGTTTGATCGTTACCTTATTCACCGCTCGTAATCAACACACATACGCAGCGTCCCATCCTTCTTCTTTACAAATAAAACCGGCGCTCCCCAGGGAGAAACACTAGGCCTGATAAAGCCTTTTTCCAGCAAATCCTTCAGTTGGTATTTCAACTCCCTCAGCTCAGCAGGTGCCATCCTGTATGGTGTAATAGATATAGGTCGAGTGTCTGGCGATATATCAATGCAAAACTCAATCTCCCTCTCAGGAGGGATACCCGGGAGATCGTCTGGGAATACGTCTGGAAACTCTCTAACAACCAGGCGATCGAAGGTGCGGTATCTCGACCTCGATGTCGAATACGAACCATATGGTAGATATACCCCTTCCGTACCATCTTCCTAGCCTTGAGGTAAGAAATAAACCTACCCCTTGGCGACGCAGTATTCCCCTTCCACTCGATAACCGGCTCCCCAAGAAACTGGAACCGTACCAATCTCTCTCTACAGTCCACATTGGCATAGAAAGACGCTAGCCAATCCATACCCATAATCACATCAAAGTCCGTCATATCCAACTCTATCAAGTCGGTTAGGGTCTGACGACTGTATATAGTCACTGGGCAAGCCTTATATACTCGCTCAGCTACCACCGAATCACCTACTGGCGTAGCCACCTCAAAAGGTTTTATGGACTCGGGCTCTATCGCTATTCTACCAGCAATATGAGGAGATATATAGGACAAGGTAGAACTTGGATCTATCAAAGCATATACATCACAACATGAAACCAATAATGTACCTGTGACGATATCTAGTGACGCCTCCTGGTCCTGACGGCTGGACATAGCATAAATGCGGTTCTGAGGACCGCTGGAACTGAGACCCCCACCACGACCCCTGCCGCGGCCTGCTGGTCCGTGAACACCCTGCCCTCCGGGGCGCATGACCACCGAAGACGAAGATCCAGCAACTAACCCTGTCGGCTGAACCATAACACTCCCGCCGCCTCTGGTCGGACAATCTCTCTTCAAATGGCCCTGCTGGCCACAAGAGTAACAAGTTTCTGGAGGAACACGACACCCCCCATGATGGCAATCGCCACATAGACCACACCGAGGTATAGGTGGCCTCGTCTGACTGGAACTCTGGTTCCTTTGGGAACCCGAAGCCCTGGAGCTCTGTCCTGCCCCTGAATACCCTGGACGTCCGGAAGACGGTGGAGGAGCGCTCTGAACCGGCTGAGGTGCAAATCCGGTCTGCTGCTGAGGTCATCCGCCTCGAAAACTACCAGAGGACCCTGCTATCCTGGCCCTCTTCTGCTGCTATCTATCAATCTGTCGGCCCCTACGTTCCTCACACCCAAGTGCATAAGCCTGCATGCGGGCAATGTCCATGCCCGGCTGAAGAGCTACTCCCGTGCAACCCTCTGCTAAGTAATCATCGAGCCCTGTGACATAGCGGTGCACTCTGTCCTCTATGTCTGCCACTAAAGCGGGGACGTACCGAGCCAACGAGTCAAACTCTACGTTGTACTCTCGGACCGTCCGCCCGCTCTGTCTCAACGTCAGAAATCTATCGGCCCGAGCTCTACTCATCTGCGAAGGCAAGAAATGGCTAAGAAACGCCTCTGAGAACTCGTCCCAAGCGGTTAGGCGCATGCTCCCAGGGGCGTTCCGTGAATCAAACGATCAGCTGCGATATCGCGCGGCCGTTGTGAACCCAATACTACCGACTCTGTCTCGAGGCCTTGATCACTCTCATGATCCAGAATCGCTGTCGAATAAACTCCCGAGGATCATCTCGTGCCTCGACCCATAGAACACCGGTGGGCTGACTCAAAAAGTCCGAAGTCTCGCTATCGGATCTGGGTGAACTACGGTACAATCTGGAACCGTCTTCCGCTCGTCCTCTGCCTTGCCACGATCTCGGCTAATAATCGGGCCATCTCGCGTAGCCCATATCCTGCTCCGGGTTGTATCGGAGGCTCAGTACCGCGGTCTCGATGGCGCCGTTCTTGCTCGAACTCTGCTTTGAAATTTGGCGGCGTCGTGGAACTTCGCCGTCCAAACATCACCTCGAGATAAAGGCGGGCATGTGCCCTCGTAACCTCTTCGTCCTACTAGCGGCTCCTCCGTTTGCCTTGCCACTGGGCGCGGTTGCCTTGCGTGGAGGCATAAGCGATACATAAAAATATGTCAGAGGGAGTTCAACCTATAACACAGCTCTATTGCACGATCTTAGAGTGAAAGAATGGAAACCAATCCTAAATATCTTGTAGCCTCCTGATTATAGGTGTGGTGCACAACACACCGATAATCAAGACTCTACTAGATACGGCCTGTAGACACTTTCCGAGGATTAACTGCTCTGATACCACTTTTGTCACGACCCGACCTCCGGCCCGTGACTGGTGCCTTACCCCGGGCACCCTAGTGATACAACATCAGAGAGAAACCAGCGGAAGTAAACTCATAAACAAGAACCAATATAAAATACGAAACAGGCTAACCCAAAATGGTTACCTTTCTATAAATATAATTATAACAAAAACTGAACAGTTACATCCTTTGCAAACCCAATTTATAACAGGACTACAGGCCTCTAAGAGTTTGTAACAACTATGGCGGGACAGGGCCCTGTCATACCCATGAATGTACATAATATCTACAACACTAGGGAGAACCGTACCAAAAGACAAGCCTCCGGAGAAATGGATCTTCTGACACCTGATCAATGATCCTAAGAATGTGGATCCACCACCTGCTTACCCCTACCTGCGGCATGAATGCAGCCCCCTAGGAAGGGGGTCAATACACAATATGTACCAAGTATGTAAAACTGGAAAATACTGTAATTATATCATAAGTCTAAATAAAGCTGGAGACATGGATGATAATCAAGTTACAGTGCACTGTGCCTTACTAACAATGAGAGTAACAAGTATAAACTTTACTGCATAAAAAATAGGAGGCTCATGATCAAAATAGGGTCACCCGCCCGTAGTATCATTAAGCAATCCTACTCCTGAGACTATTTCATCCGCATAGGTCCTATGGACCCGCAATGAGGTCATCCGCCTCGCATGGGACTATTTCACCCGCATAAGACTATTTCACCCGCATGGGCCCGGTGGGCCCGCAATGAGTACAAACGCCGCACTCGTATCATGGGTAGCAAATCCATGGAATAAGTAGTAACCCGAGGGTTTACCCCACAAGAATAACATAACCTAGCACAACCGGCTATCATACATAACATAAGCAAGTTAAGAAATCCCCTAACTTCTTATTAGCTTTGTTCATATACACTCTCATTTTAGTTTACTTAAGGCACTAACATGTCATTATAACAAGTGAGATAATCTCCTAACTCAACCAACTTGGACATTCTTAAAACAAGTAAAGGATAGCAAAGTCTTGTACGTCTACCGTACTATATAGGTACAACTATTCATGCTCAAGAGATAGGAAAGTTCCACATACCTCTTCGGGTCAATCCACTCGCAAGTTCAATATACCGCACGTAGTATGCCAACCTATAATGAACATAATACGTCCATTAGCTTCTAGCTTCAACGTAGAGCATTCTAAGTGAAAAGTCTCTTATTCTACGGAAAATTGGACAGCACTTCCTTTGTTTCTACATACTTTTCCACCTTTTCAAGGTCCGAATTCAACTAATAAACGCCACATTTAAGGCCCAACAATTCAGCAATACAAGGGGATTACACGCCTAACTTGGACGCGTAAAATTCTGCCCCACAATACAACTTAAATAATCCAATAAATTTTAAGATAGTATCTTGGCTATAACATGCTCACATATCATTCTTATCCCATCCTTTCAAATCCAAATTGTTATTCCTACATGCAATATGCCTAAAAGTAATATTGACAACTACAAGTTCTTTCTTCCTCACATGCAACACAATTTTCTTAAAAAAAGAGAATGGATTGTTACCTTAGAGTTTACCCAAATTAGTCCAATAAATTTTACTTGCCTTCTTTCCACAATCACCTCCACAAACCTCCTACAAGCTTGTCAACATGTTTCATTCTTGCCTTCTTTCCGAAATTTCTCTAGGCCTTGGTTTCTCCTTGAATTTTTAGAGAGAAGGGAGAGGGATTTTTAGAGAGAAGGAAGAGAGATTTTTAGAGAGAAGAGGGTTTTTGAAGAATGACCAAGTCTTCAAGACTTGGTCAAATAAATAGCATTCCCACTAAATCAGATGGGAGGGACACTTGTCACCCTCCCATGGCCTTTTAAAAGAAAATATCTTCTGATTTTTCCCCCAGATTTCGCAGAAACCCGCCGCGGCGCTGAAACCTCCGAGAATTTCAGTACTTCCGGCGCCGCGGCCCTGCATTCCGGCGCCGCGGCGCTGCAACTTCAGGGAACATTCAGTATCTCCGGCGCCGCGGCCCTGCATCCGGCGCCGCGGCGCTGTGACCCCTGACCGAAAATACTTTTCTGCTCGACTGCGCACTGAACTTGTAACCTCCATAACTTTCTACTCCGGTGTCCTATCGACGAACGGTTTGTTGCGTTGGGTACTAGACTCAACGAACTACACACTAGGCCTTTGAAACACCTAGGAACTCCTAATGTAACTGGGCATAAACCGCCCCAAAGTTGACTAAAACCCGTTCGAAACATTTTGTCAACCTATCTTTCTAAAATTTAAATCTTAATTCCTTTTGTACGTTCTCATAAGCATGGCCTGAATTACGGGGTATAACACTTACACCTAAAATATTGGAATAAAACAACTAAACATCACGATAGGAATAAAACTTAATCTTATCATTTTAAAGTTTGAAATTCCTACTAAATCAAAGCAAACAAATAGGGAGAAAAATCTGATTTTCTGAAATCAGTTAAGATCAACATCCCAACAAATATCATTATCTGAAAATATCAACATCAATGTTGGCAACATTTTGGACAACACAAGTATTATGATCCCGCAAGAATTTTTCATTTTGGCTACAAATCAAAACACGGTTTATATGTATTTTTATGAGTTTAACCTCTGGACCAATGTAACATTTTCTCATAGTGTACTTGGTCTAATCATAAAACACATACAAAAAGATTTTCGTGTCAAAATATGAGAATACTTATTTAGCATTCTCACAATTCTTTTATAGCACTCGATACTCCTATAGAATATGAACGATATCTTTTCACGGGCTTTGCCCATTTTTCACAGTTATCAAATATTTTTAAAGGCTTTGGCTTATTTTGATACTCAATTTTTATGATATCTAATATCATCGCAATGAACGGTTTCACTTTGGAATCATGTTCTTATTGAAGGATCATGCTTGTGTGACCAAACGTAGTGCATTATAGAATAACAATAATCATATTATGATATTACATAGGTATTTGTCACCCGAAATGTTAGATACATTTCAACCAACATTCATAAAAAATACCTTTTTAGAGATTACAGAGTCCAAGAGATTTCTACAAACTGGAAAATTACTCATGGTCCAAAGCTTTTATAAAAGTATCAACTAGTTGATAAAGAGTGTCAACATGTTCAATTTGAACTAGCTGTTTTTCAACCAAATCTCTTAAAAGGTGATGTCTAATATCAATATGTTGTACGTCAGTGCTGAACTGGATTTTTGGAAATATGTAAAGCACACAAATTATCACTGTAAAAAATCAAAATGTCACTAGAAAATCCATAGTCGTCTAACATGTGTTTTAGCCATATTAATTGAGAGCAACAACTTCCAGTTGCTACACATCCAGATTCAGTAGTTGAAAGTGAGACACATTTTTGTTTACGACTATACCATGAAACAAGGTTATTGCCAACATAAAAACATCCTCGACTTATATTTTTTCTATCATCCACATTTCCACCCAATCCGAGTCACTATACCGTATTAAATTAGGATTATTGTCTTTGAAATACCAAATTCTCAACTCACATATGCCGACAACATATCTAATGATACATTTTACGGCATTTGCATGGGAGATTTTGGGACAGTCTTGAAAATGTGCACAAACACACACACTAAACATAATGTATGAGCGACTAGCAGTAAGATAAAAAAGGCTATCTATCATAGATCGATATAATGTTGGGTCGACATTTTCACCAACATTATCCTTACATACCTTCTACGACGAACCCATTGGATTTTCATCTATTTATTATTTTCCAATTCAAACCTCTTAACTAGATTCTTGACATATTTACCATGGGAGATGAAAATTTCATCTTCACTTTGCTTAATCTGCAAGCCTAAGAAATAAGTTAATTTCCCAATCATGCTCATTTCAAATGTCGATGAATGAATTTAGGTACGACTGTGAAGTCGATCCAAAGACTATGCCATCCACATAGATTTGAGCTATTATAATATCTACACCGACAACATTCTTTGGTTGTAATGTATATATAAAATAAGAAAGATAAACCTCTTGGTATATGGTTGACTTACACACATACCTTACCATTTCTCTATGGTTGAGTGGTTCTTTGCTTCTTGTTCTATATCATTCAAAAACTCCCCCTATCACATGGCCTATTGGATGATTCTTCATAATCCTTGATGAGGGTCCATTCAGACTTGATCTAGCAATTCAACATTTGACTCATCATCCACATCCAATGTGGTCTCTGGTTCAGATTCATATGTTGCTTCGAATGTGGTAATATTTGGGGCAACATATGGTTCTTCAGCAGTCTGCACATTTTCCACTGAAACTATAGTGTTATTTTTAGTTGTATTTCCTGTAGAAGCAGAAAAATCATCAAAAATAACATTTATAGACTCTTGTACAGTACTTGTCTTTAGATTGTATACTCGATAAGCATGACTATTTTGTGAATAGCCAACAAAAAATCCTTTGTCACTCTTACAGTCAAACTTTGCCAATTGATCTCTATCATTTAAAATGTAACAAATACACCCAAAAATATGAAAGTGATGCAAATTAGATTTCTTTTCATTTATTAGCTCATAGGGTGTCACCTTCATTCCATGTCTTAGATAGATTCTATTAGTGATATGACTTGTAGTGTTCAAGGCTTCAACCCAAAAATATTTTGACATTTTTTTAGAACTAAGCATAACTCTAGCCATTTTTTGTAATGTTATATTCTTCCTTTCTGCTACCCTATTATGTTGAGGAGTTATGGGAGCAGAAAAATCATAGAAAATTCTTTTTTTTCGCAAAATATTGTGAAGGAGCTAATTTCAAATTCTTTTCCATGGTCGGATCTAATCCAAAAAATAAGAGAATAGAACAAATTCCTAATTCTAGAGTGCAAAATTTTAAACATGTCAAAAGTTTGTGATTTTACTTTTAAAAAATATATCCATGAATATCTAGAAAAATCATCCACTATCATATACGAATACTTCATGCCTCCCAAACTGTCTACCTCAATTGGACTCATAAGATCCATGTGCAATAATTGAAAACAGTGAGACGTACCTGAATGTTGTCTGTCATTCTGAACAACATTATGGGAAACACATGTTTACTTACCTTGTAGACACTCTGCACAGACTGTTTTACCTTTATGGCTAAGGTTGGGTAAGCCTTTAACTGTTTCATATGAGATCAATTTTTCCAGATTGCTGTAGTTGACATGCCCCAACTTTTGATGTCATAGTGTTGTGTCATCTATCTTGACATTATTGCATGTTTCTTGTCTTGCAACAAGATAGCAATTATCACATGTTCTAGTATCTGACATGACATATTCATTAGCTTCATTCGTAACTTTACATGCATTCTTATTAAATTTTACCTAAAGATTGTCATCACACAATTGACTAATTCTAATCAAATTAGCCATTAAACCTTCAACGTGTAAGACATTTCTTAAAGCTGAAAATCCAGGAACATCCAAGATCCCTTTTCCAATTATTTTACTTTAACTGCCACCTCCATAAGTTACCCCCATTGAATGACTCATAGTTCTTTAGAAACTCATTTGTACTTGTCATGTGACGAGAACATCCACTATCAAAGTAACAAGAACCTGAAATGTTAGTTCTTAAAACAGTTATCGCACATTACAAGTTACAGTATTTTTGGGAACCCAAACTCTTTTAAAACATTTTTTACCTTTAGGCTCAGAAATGTTACTTCGAATGTTGTCTGAGATGTTGGACATCCTTTTAGACAACATTTCGCTCACAAAATCTTGAAGTTTGAAACAATATGTTTTAAGTGTCTAGGGGAATTACAATAATGACACAAACTTCATATTCTTTGACATATATGAGAACCTAGTATTTATTCCTTTTTCTTTTACAAAGCATATTTTCTCATTTTTGTCAAACAAACTAGAGCATATAGTTTTAAGAGAGTTTTCATAACCAATACCTGCATATGAAGGTTTACTAAAGTTGAGTATCTCATTCAATTTAGAAGTCCCTGAGTTGAGCTTACGGAAGGTTGCTTCGGCTAAATTCAATTTCGCATGAATCGTACCAAATCCAGTATTATTTTTTGTAAGTGCAACCTCTATTCAGGTTATTGTGCCTTTTAGATCTACATTCTCATGAGTTAAAGATTTTACCTTTGTGTGAAGTTGCTTGGATTCTATGATTAAGACTTTACAAATGCTTTGTAATTCATTAATCATGTCATTGTTGCATTCAACTTGATCCATACACTCAGCCTCACCACTAGAAATAAAACCACTAACGTAATTTACATCAGGATATTTAAAGAATATGTACCTTTCGAATGTTGCTGGAGATGCATATGTTGTTGCAGATGTTGCCCGAAATGTTGTGATATCTGAGGCAACATTATAGAAGACATCTTCATTATCAGACAGAGACTGTTTGTAATAGTGACCAACATTGCTTGTGATTCGACTTCTTGATCTCCTTCATAGTCACTAAGCGAGACCCACAAATTCTTACCAAATTTCCTAAGAGTATTACACATTCACTAGCATAATGACCCCAACCTGAGCATGCATGATATTGTACATGTTCTAGTTGTTTGGGATCAAATTTGGTACGATATGAATTTGTTCTTCTTAGTGGACTTTCTTTTTGAGTACTTGGAAGGAATTTTGTGGGCTTTTTATTGAAGTCTTGGTTTTGATGCTATTTAGATTTAGATTGGTTTCTCTCATTGTTGAACTTCTTCATCATCAAATTATATTTTCGAGTGAGTAAGTAAGGCAACATTAGCACCTTCACCAATTTCTTCAAGATTTTCATCCTCTTCATTGATTTGATTCTCCGAGGAATGAACTTGAAGTGCCACATTCTTGCTCTTATATAGTTCCCTTTGATTCTCAATGTTCATCTCATAGGTTTTGAGAATGCCCATCAAGGTATGAAGGGCCATAGTAGCAAGATTGTGAGCTTCTTCAAAGGCATAAATCTTTAAATTGAACATTTCAGGAAGAGAACAGAGAGCATTTTCAACAAGTTGAGTATTGATTAATGGTTCTTCAAGCACTTGACATTCATTAGAGATGTCAATAAACTTTTCAAAATAAGATTTAATATCATCCGCTTCTTCCATCCTTAAACGATCATATTTGCTCATGAGCATGCGTATCTTTGTTCGATGAATACTTGAGCTAACTTCACAATGAATTTGTAAAGTATCTCATGCATCCTTAGTCGTTGGACAGTTTTGAATGAGCTTGAACATGTAAACATCAACCCATCCAAAAATTGCACTCAAGGCCTTTTCATTAAAGCTAGAATTATTAGTTTCTTCTGCCGTCCATTTGGATTCAGGTTTAACAAGAATGTCACCTTCCTCATACGGCGACAACATTGGAACAACATACTCATTGGCTATAAATATCCATGCCCTAACATCAATTGATTTAATGTGTGAACGTAGGCGAATCTTCCAATAGGCATACTTTGTACCATCTAAAATGAAAAGTCTATCAATAATTGGATTTGACGGATCCATAACTTTGAATAACAGGATCAAGCACTTATTGTGTTAAGTGTTGACTCTGATACAACTTGTTAGGTCCCGGGGGAGGGGGGGAGGGGGATATGGAACAATAAAAACAAACTGGAAATAAACAAACTCCAATACCAATTCAGTTCCTAAATGTCGACGACAATGTCGTCCGACACCAGTGACAACACTTCAGAAAAAACAGAAAATTTAAAGAGTAAATGCAGTAGAATTTAAAGAACACAAAGGTTTAACATTTACATAGGTTATATATTGATATAACTTATGACGGTCAATGACCGAAGTATTGTATATATATTATATACAAATATACAAATTCCTTTCAATACAGATTTACAAGATAAAACGGAAATAAATTAAAAGTTGAAGTCGCAGATAACTTCTGTCTGAACAATCTAACAAAGTAGACATATACAACCTCTAATTACAATCGCTTCATACAAAGCTAATCTAGAATCTAAACAACGATTGTAATGTTGGACAAAATATTGTCCACACACTCAACAACATTTGTGATCCAGATTTCTGAGATGCAATTCCGAGAGCTCTCTTGGTATTTTTACATTTTATTTCTGGATATCGATTCACTCTTCTTACCTCTCTATTTATAGTAGAGAGTCTTCCTTGAAAAGCTCATCGATTAGTTGTAGAGGTTGAGGGAAATGTGGGCAGTCGATAAGGTTTGTTGGATAAGATCATGGAGCAAAATCCTCTAACTTCTTGGACTTGTTCCCCAAGATTAACAACAACTTTTACTTGTTCTTCCCATGTTTTTCATCAGCTCCTAATCACCTTGCCAAGTCACTTTTCTATCGTGCTAAAAATCCCACCAGATTTGCTTCAGTTCCGTGAAGTAAGACAAAATTGTTTCACAGAACGTTGGTCCGAATGTCGTGATATTTGTTTCAACATTTCTGAATTTTAACTTAGTACTAAAAATGATATGTTGGGCAAAATGTCACAACACCAAATCCAACATTAAAAAAGCTAAAATAAATCGTTGTGTACCATATTGTGGAGAACGCCTAATCAAGATACTTCTTCAGGTACAATATCACCTACAAATTTAGCTTCGAAGGCAAACGAATATCTTGAGAACTTGTGAATCAATTAAATCAATCTAATCATGATAAAATCATTCACAAAATTATTACTCCCTCCGTCTAATTTTATACGAAGGTTATTTGTGAGTACAGTAATTGCAAGAAACATGAAGTAAGTAAATATTACAGAGATTACAAACAGGAAACAAGAACAAATACAAGCTTCTGAGAATTCGCTGAGTCCAGTGATAATACTCTGTCTTTAAGACATGATTGCCCCGTATATATCCTTTTACGTTAATGGGCAATAGTCTCCCAAGATAAAACAACAACTAACAAATGATCAAAGGAAACTCAAGTGTTTCTAGAGAAGAACTTTGAGTGTTTGAAGTATGCTAGAGAGGAAAAAGTTCAAAAATTTCTAAGTGTGTTTTCCAATTGAGCCAAATCATCAATTTATAGTAGTGTAAGAGTGGCCTCTTCAAGTGCCCAGGTAATAGCCATTTAAATGCCATGTAATGACCACTTAATCCATCAAGTAATGCAGCCAAATAATGGTTAATTGATAGAGGAAAAACTGACATCTTAATGCTCCAAAACGTCTTCATAATCAGTCAAACTTTTGGACTTCTGTCACACAGACACTGCCTCGAAAGCGTCGTGACGCCGCGACTCCAGTAGCTCGGGGATGAATTGGCACCGCGGCCCTTTTCCGATTCGTTCCAATCTTTTACACTATACACACTTCTTCCTTCATTCATTAACGTGAAACACTCGTCATTTGGCCAACAACCGTCCATCATTCTATGTCTCAAACATTTACTTACGTACCAATATCTATTTCACTAAGAAAATTTACGATCATTGGTACAACGTGTGCACGTGTGTGAAAATTACGTTTTCGACGTGCGGGCCTCAATTTTTCGAGTCATAAATAATGGGATAAGCTTTATTCCACATTAATAATTTCTAACATCTTTGACTTGACACAGAGTTCAAGAAATAAAGGAAATTTTTTGAATCTTGTGTCTAAAATAAGCTAAAGATGTTTTTGTGGTTATATATCATATCGTTAAGCGTAAAATGTAAAGTTCAACGTTAAATTGTTGTCAGCCACACTTTTTAGTGTTTTTTTTTGCGTTGCGGGAGTTTAGTTCCTGCTCTTCAAGTATTTGGGTGCTTACATTAATTGAAAACTTTGGTTATTGAATTTGTGGGTTCCATCAAGTTTTACCATTATCAATACCCTCTTTTTCCAATGTCAATTCTCAAAATATCATTTAAAATTGTAAACTAGAAAGCCTTCATTAAAACCTTCTTGAAATATGTATATAATTAGATTAATGTAGTTATGTATTAAATTCCACCAGACCCGCGTATATAAGTAAATTTTTATTTTTTTCATCTGATAAAGAAAAATGCAGTTCAATGTAAACTCTAATTCTAATAAATATGTCTATATTACTTTATTTCATTAATATATTATTAAATTTTATTTGTATATACATGAAAATATCTCGACTAAATTTATAAATATATTATTTTATAAATTTGTTCATTCACCCTGCAAGATCTCGATTAAATTTATAAAAAATATTATTTATAAATTTGTTGATGTTTTCAATCGCGTGAAGTGCATATATTTTTACTAGTTTTATTTAATTTGACTTACTTTTTAATTACTACAAGAAGTCTATTTAAAACCTCGTCATCTCCATGCGTCCAACGTCGTCAAAGTTGATTATCTGATTAGTTCTTCTCCGTTTCTTCTTTTATTTTATTTTCTTTCATTCCATTTTTTCTTTACCGATGCCTGTTTTTTTTATTTCACTCCCTTGAGTGATTTTTTTTTGGTGAACTAAATTTTCAGTGAAAATTCAAATTTAGTGCTCGAATGCTTTTAGGAAAAAGTAAAATTCAAAATGGCAGAGTAAAATATTATGTAGTTTGAGTTAAATTTTTTGCTAAAAGGTATTTACCTTATAAGTGAACCGTCTTTGATGGATTTTTAGCTCCGCCACTGTTCAAGACATATTATGCAAGGTCCATGTCAAAGAGAGCAATACTATATAACAATGATTCTACTATACTTTTAATGGGTAATTTGTCAAGTTTAATCAAAGTCATGCTAACCAATCAATATATATTGATTTTGAAGATTATAACTTCTTAACAAAGAAGACCTAACTAAGATGGCAACGGATAGGATCTGGACCGAATCCTACTAGATTCAGATTCATATTCATATCCGTTTTTCATATCTAGATCCAAATTCGGATCCATCTGGTCCATAAAAATCAGATTCAAATCCAAATTCATCGGATCTATCGGGTCCACGGATCGGATCTGGATCCACATATAATTGTTTTTGCCTTGAATAATATTTCCACATGTTGAAACTTTTTTGACAGAATGAAGCCCAATCTGATTGGAAAAAAAATACTTGAGTTCATTCAATCAACCTACACAAACATGACAACATTCTTCCAAAATACTGAATGAGTTAATTGTGTATTTATGACTTTGAAAAATTATTAAAGAGCTTAACCAAATGAGGAGTCGTAAATTGCTGATACTTTGAAAAGGAAAAAAACACATGCTACGTCAGAGAAGCTTAACTAATGAAGGTGACATACTATTTTGGTAGAGTACTTTGACTTTGTGGCGGCTTAGTTGTCTCTTTGGAACATTTGCTTTGGTACATTTAATTAGTCTCTGTAATATTTGCTTTAGTACATTTAATTTAGTTGAAGTGCTGATGGTATCTCTAAACTATAGTTTACTTGAATATAGTATATGAAAATTTATGTTTATTGCCGGCGTCGAAGTATCATTAATTCTTATAGTTACAATATCAATCCTTTATTTAGTTCATTTAACATAAGATGTTATAAGTTGTATGATTATTTTTCAAATCTGAATGTAAAATACAAAAATTATGAAAAAATTTAAGAAAATACTTATAAAATTACATTCTAGGGTTATGGATATATTAATAAAAAAAGGATCCACGGGTCGGTTCTGGATCGGATACGGATCTTAAATGCAAGATCCATATCCAGATCCGATCCGTCAGAAATGGATCCGGATCTAATCCGGATCCGTCGGGTCCAAATTTTGAAGATCCATATCCTATAAAACGGATCTGGATCAACCGAATCCGAACGCGGATCCAGGATCCACTGTCATCTCTAGACCCAACTGGAACAAATCCTTATCCAGTTTAATAATAAAAATTGGGTCAATTAAAAAAGCGAAGCGACCACTATGCATTAAATAAGGTGAGCCACCCATTTATATTATTCAAACTCCGGTAAATAATTCTTGACCAAAAATAGAACTCCCGTACCTTTAACCAAGGAGGCAAGGATATATTTGCCCAGCAACAAAGGACAAATTAAGGTAAACCCAATGCGTTGCTGATTTGGCAATTTGCCGATTTCTAATACTTAATTGATCGCCTCAAATTCGAACAATATCCTATTAAGCCAGTTGTTCATAACAACAAATTGCTCACCGGCTAATCATATATATGCATGCACCAAGAAATTTAAGTACAAAACAGTTCTAATCTTTTGACTTGAATAAGATCTCTACACTAAAAAAATGATAAGTTATGTTATCTTGTGTTTTGATGATTTGGCAAACATTCGAGGAACTAGATAGGATCGTTCTCTTGGTTGTCGTATAGTAAAGTTATAGTGTTTACTGGCAGAAGTACATCAGCTCGCTAGTGGCCAATCAAGGGTTGAATTGTCTCTATCTCTTTGTTCCCCAATATATATACATGTTACAAGGTTTAACCAAACACTTCAAAATCTAAAATCACACTTTCACAACGGCAGTTGCCACATATCTCCAAGTGCTCTCAAGAACAAAGTTGTTACAAACTGAAGGACCAGATCCCGACACTGAAGATGTCTAAGTCCTTTAGTTTGTTTTGTGTTTTTGTAATTTTGTTCTTTATTGTAATCCTACACTACATTCAAGAAGTGTCATAGTAGGAAATATCTCAACCTTTGCTCTTCTTTCAAATCGCATCTCTCAAGTGAGAAGAAAAGGCCCCCATGGAGTGGTGGGAAAGCAAGGGCGTAGCAAGAAGAAGAAGTATGAAAGCAACAAATCTTTCCTCCGACTTCGCGAGACCTTTTCGATTCACACCGGAGAAGTCCTCTCTCGGGCTAGGCTTTATTGGACGGAGGATCACCTTTTTTTACTAGAGGAGCAAGAAAGAAGACACTTACATACGTAATTCTAGAGGTGAACCAGCTTGGTTGGTAGGTTTGTGTTCTTGGCTAGATTTAGTCAAGGTTTGTTGCTTTGTAATAGAGTTATTGTAAAGGTCTTACAATAGAGGTATGATAAGGAGTGAGGGATTAGTAGTTTAATTCCTAGATTGCAATAGGTTGTAATCCAAAGTTACTCACTTAGTGAAGTTGGAAATCCTACTTGGTAGGTCGTGGTTTTTAATCCCTTGAGTAAGGATTTTATCGTGTGTTATTTACTTTCTTTTTCTACTTAAGAGAACAAATAGAGAACCTGGTTCTCTATAATGTTTGGTGGACTTTTAGTTTTTATCAATTGGTATCAGAGCAGGTGCTTTCTAAAGAGTTAACACCTAGAAAAGATCTCTCTCATGGTTGTTCCACTAAATTTAGACGAAGGATATAACACTCCGCAAATATGGATTAGGTGTGAATGAGTTAAATGAGTGTTAATATGGCGCTTTATACATATATATGAAGTCCTATAAAGGTGATTTTGGGTGAAAATAGTTGTTTTAAGATCAACACGAATAGTGGGGTGCGTAAGATTCGATAGAATC
Source organism: Przewalskia tangutica (assembly GCA_029844215.1). Lineage (NCBI taxonomy): Eukaryota > Viridiplantae > Streptophyta > Magnoliopsida > Solanales > Solanaceae > Przewalskia > Przewalskia tangutica. The sequence goes on along the minus strand of CM056724.1, from coordinate 43,488,195 downwards.
AACGAAGTTTTTAGTAGTCTTGATTGTTCGCCTGTTTACGTGATAATCTGTTAGGAATTTGAGAAAATGTAAAACATAAAAGTTGTTGCACTTTAAAATAAATTTCCAACAATATAAGGTGGAGCTCAATCGGAGATGTGAACAAAAGGTTATTCCCATTGTACTGAAGCCTGTCGACGCTGGCTGGAATGCGACCAGAATGCGGTTGCAAACTCAGTATGTGACCGCATACTCAGAATGTAGTGCAACATACTCACTCTGTATTTCAGGCCAATTGTCCAATATTTCTGTCCGCATATGCGATCAAAATGGGGCCACAAATTAAGAATGCGACCGCATATGTTGCGTAGCATTCCCAACTTCGTTGAAATTGTATAAGAATGGGGTTTTATTGAATTTTCAATCCAACTTCATTCTGGGCCGACATTTTGAGGAGAAAAGACCCTAGAACTTCTTCAAACCCTAAAAGGTGAGTTCCTAACCATCCTATAATTAAACCTCATCAAAACAGAAGGATTAACACTAGATTATCATTCCAATCCATAGATTCTTGAGAATCAAAGGAAGGGCAATTGAAGAGGACTTTTGGGGGTATCTCAATAAAGGTAAGATTTTTGACCTCTAATGGTTTTTATTGAATATATTGAGACTAGTCTGGGCTATTACATGTGATTAGAATTTATAGGTAAATCATATGAAAGAAAGAACATGAATGTGGGCTTAAAACCCTAGTTTTAAAAAAATGTTGGGATTCTAGCAAAAAGGTTGAAAGTTCTAATCTTTCTAATCTAAATAAATTGTATTGTGATTGTTGAATCTTGGAAAACTCGTTTAATAGTGTTATAGCAGGAGTTGAGCTATGTCTCTTTTTCGAACATATTTTTTCAAATGTTTAAGGTGTCGTTTGGCAAGGTTTGTGTGCCTGAGGGACAAGCCCTTATTAAACATGTGTATTATGTTATATATATATATATATATATATATATATATGTATACGTGATTTTCCCTTATTAGAGGATGGTTGAATTTAAAATATAAAGCTTTGATATTTGAACATAAATTACCCCATAAGGGATGCTTAAACTTGATTTTGGAAAGCTTGGATATTCGATGTATTTTTCCCCATGAACGGGTTTCGTTGAATTGAAATGTGATTACTGATTGGAACATGATTTCTAAATCTGTTAATGGATTTATATACCCATACTAACGGGATGATGAACATAATAAACAAATAAATATTCAGCTTTCATACCATGATGTAAGATTCGACTTCCATGTCATAATTTGTGATTCAAATAATGTCATGAATTATATTATTTGTGTTTGGCGTAGCTACTCGGGAGGAAGGGTAGTCACTGTAGATCCTAGTGGGGTTTCCCTATCCATTCAGAAGGAAGAGTGGTCATCGAGGGTTCATAGCCCTGGTGCGGTCTTTGCCTAGCTATTCATAAGGAAGAGTGGTTATCGAGGGTTCATAACTACGATGTGTTTTTTCATAGCTATTCGGGAGGAATGATAGCCATCAAGGGTAATTAATTCCGATGTGGTGCTTCTATGCTGGTTTAAGGAACCTTAAGTGGTCATCCCTTCGTGTTATTAGTGTGGCATGTATTGGTATGATTGTAATTGATCGTGATTGACTTGATGATGATCTTAAGTTCACAAATGGATGACTTAATCTTGATAAATAGCATAATGGATTGAAAGTGATTTACTTCTCTTTTAATGGTTTGTTTGAGTTTGATGAACTTTTGTATTGCTGAATTTTGAACTATTTTGAAAGAACATAAGGTAACGATAATAACTTACTTATTAAAAGTTATTATATCTTCATTATTAACTTATATTTGATGTTCGTTAGATGTTATCAATTATTTTGAATTGTTTCACAACATTGTTTATTTTACACTTATTACTTATATATTTTGCTGTTAACCACTGTCCCAGAGGCACTCAATGAGTACCTAGTACTCAGTCATACCATTGTTGTTTTTGATGGTATGTTAGGTAACAAAGAAGAGCAAGTTCGTGACTCGCATACGGAGTAGGAGAACTTGCTGCTTTTCAGAATTATTGATGGGCCCACATCCTTGTTCGTGGGACACCCCTCTATCTTCAGTTTTATTATTTTAGTCTTTGGGCTGCGTCCCGAAGTTAGAAACTTGATTTGTTTTATCTTAGAATCTCCATAGATAGTGTCAGATTGTGGGTAGATATAAAAAGTCTCATATGACTTATTGAGGTTGCCACGTTCATGAGTAATTATTTATATTAAATTTCTGCTGGTTTTATTTTATAAGTGTGAACATGATTTCAGTTAGCCATAATGACTTTTATTAAATAAATATTAAAATATTTTTAAAAGAGATTCGACATTATTGATTTTCTAAGGTGCTTCAGGTGTTGTTCATGACATCAGATGTCTGTTATGTCTAGGGTGAATTTTGGGGCGTGACAAACTTGGTATTAGAGCCTACATTTAGTGTGTCCTAGGAGTCGTCTGTGTCTGTGGAGTTGTGTCTAATGGAGTCTTCCTCGTGCAGCCTGATCACTTGCATGATCGAAAGACTACCAGGACATTTATAGGTGTTTCTCATTTTTCTTGATTGAATTTCTCTTTAGGATCGTTCTGACGTGTTCGTTACTCATGCCTCGCGGAGATGACTTTAACTCGTGTTGTAGTTTCTAACCTAGTGAACAATGGTGCTATGAGGTGCACATTGTTATGATTTAAAAATCGATGGATGGTGCAAAATTGCTTGGAATTTAATAGTAAGTGCATATGTATGGTGATTGTAGGGTATGGTTTTTGATAAATTGAGACATGTATAAAACGGAAGTAGTTACAATTGCACGAGAAACTCTACCGAGATCTTAGTGGACCTATAAGTATTGTTAAGATGAATAGAATTTTCAATGAGATAGGACATAATTCTGCTAAGAAAGAAAGACGTATTAGCCAAAATATGATATAGTGATGGATAAAAATATCTTGCCGAGAGCCATTGATTTGTTAGGTGAAGAGTGGGATAGCTATGTCCTTAGGTATTGACTAAGAGGTAATGTGATTTGGGAATATTTTGTATTAGCATGTAGAGAAAAATATATTTGAGAGTTACATTCCAAAGATTTAGGTATTAACATTTATACTCATTCCATGTTACCTTACTTTATAGTAGCCACCTTTGGAGAATTTAATGATAATATATTTTATTTAACAAATGAGAAACGATAGAGTTTTTTTTTTGCGGTAAATTCCTCACAAATTTTATTTGAACTTTGCACAATATTATATTTTAACATTGTTCATAACACGAGATTAGTGGTAGTGGTTACTTGCATTAACTAACTGGTATTAGAATATATGGTGAGACTTTCTTATGGTATAGTTAATACTCTTATTATAAAATGATTAAAGTGTTGTAAAATTACGAGACTTAGAGTATATTCGAAACTAGGATGAAATATTATGATGGTCTGTCATTGTAGTGTTGATCATAAATAAGGCATGAATAACATGATACAATAGTCAGGAATTGAAAGGTATAGACTATACTTTTGGAATTCATGAAAGAGAATGCTTTTAGACTACATCCTTTGAGCTTTTGTTTGTGTTTCTTTTGTTTGTTCTCTTGTGGTGTTTAAAGTTTGAAATTGAAGGTTTGAGCTTTGATATAAATGCATAAATAAATTTGTTGGTGTGACTAGATTAGAGACAATCATAGGTGTATTTCTGGATTGTGATATGATGCTGCGGTGCTCTCTACGAGTTTAAGTAGAAGGATCTATATGTTATTATGGATTTGAGACATATTTAAGAAGTGATATGTTTAGAGTACTGAAGATTCGGAAGAATATTTTTTGAAGGTATCTTGTACTGAATTAAGAATTATCGTACATTAAGGCTATATTCTTATTGGGTTAAAAACCCTGTCTATTTTGACGTTTAGTGGAAGAATTATATTTTAGTCTTGAAACTCGAAAAACAACCGCTTGTGGAAGAATGATTTAAGAAGATGATGAGGTTTGATTTAGGCTTTAATTTATTATCCTAAGTTTTGATACAAAGAATTATGATTTGAGGTTGTAGTTAGATGGACTTGTGTGATTTGGATAGGCTATTTTTGTCATGGACTCTCAGTAGACTAATGTTTCTTTGAATGTACTCTAACGGTTGTAAAATCTAGCCCAAAAGAGATTTGTGTTGCTGCTTAGGTTGGTTCTAATTATTAGGTTGGAACTTTAAATAATCACCTTGGTGGGAGAACAATAGTATGAGAGTGGTAACGACTAGATTTTATCTTGTAGGTTTGATATAGAAGCTACAAGAACTCAAGTCAATAATTTACGACACATGTGAAGGTGTGAGTATGACATATGTGAGTTTTAGATGAATAAGTGACTGAAGGTTAAAGCATTATATAAATATGAAACCTTAGTTACAAAAGAGATTAGAGAACAATACCATGAGGGAAAGATGTCATAAGTATCTAGTCTTAAAGAACACGTCCTTAGAGTTATAAAAGTTTCAAAAAGTCTGATGGCAAATAGCATGCTAAGTAGGGGAGATACCCCAGGATGTTCCGAAAGTTATATAATTTAAAAGGGCCTATGATATGTGGAATATAGTATTACGCTACCTATGTAGGATTGTGATAAGATTAAGAACGGCGTGAGAGATTGTATAGTGAAAAGAGTGAAGGGATATTATATAAGACAAAGTTAAGGTCCGGATAAGATACTTCAGATTAAGAAAGGGGAATATATAAGTAATTGATACTACCTCTTATTGGCAACTATAGGTATGTTTGTTCTTTTCAAATTTAATGAAAATGGGAAATAAGGTAAGCTAGGCTTGAATCATGTGTTGTTGGTTTAGCCTCTTTTCTAGAGTATATTTCCTGGATTGATATATTGTGAGCTTCCTTGCAAAAGCATATACATGTTAAAACTTTTGGTTATTGATGCGCGGTAAGATGCACACACTTTAAACGCAAGTGCACGTTATCGTGACAAGTAGTATAGTCTTGATAAGACCGAATATCGTCCTCTAGGATTAGGGTTCAAGTACCAACTATCTATTTTCTAGTATCTATTTGGCGAATTGATAATTGATTGGTTGTTTATAACTACGAATTATGAAAGCTATTTAAATATAAAGATTTACTTCAGATGTGATGAGAATAGGGCTTCCATGTATCCTTACTATCCGCTTATGCTACTTACTAATGCATTAACTTATGGTATTCTTCTTTAGGAGAAAGCAGGTTTACGAAATTGTTTTATACTCCCGTTAGGGTTATATAAACACTCAACTGATGTCGCACCTTACCTACCTTTCGGTGATAAGGATAACTTTATAGGAGGATTAAGAACAAAAACCTAGTTGACCGTCACGCACAATGCGCAAAATTAGGGTTGTTAAGCCTCTTATCAACGCTACATAAATAATTGAGGTATTTTCATCCCCAATCCAAGAATGTCTACCCAACTTACAGCATATTCACAATCCCCCCTTTTCAGAATCTGATTAGAAATCATATAGTGATAATTAGTTGTCAATTAATTACCAAGAATTCAACTCAATTATTGGATAGATCTCACAATAAGAAAAATAACCATAAGCATGCATTAATTCATAACAAAAGTTTCTAGCAATTCAACATGGAAAGCCCTATAAGAGAATTAGTTCCTAGCCATAGACATGACAAGAACTAATTCAAAGTTCATCATACAAAACTGAAATAAAGAACAAGAAAGGGAAAATAAATTACTAAGCTAATGGTATCCAATCTCCAAGCAAAAGTCTTGTGTTGTGCAAGAAGGTGAACCCTCAAAAACTGCCTAGGGTTCTCCTTTTATAGGTTGCAAACCGCCTCCTTCTTTTCATTCAGGCCTGGCCCAGAATTTCGTCCAAAAATCTAATTTTTCCGCGTCGGCGCCGCGGCCCTGCAGACAGGCGCCGCGGCTCCGGAAGTTCTGCACTCCGTCGGGTGTTTTGGCGCCGCGGCCGATATCTGGCATGCGAGGCGCGCGCTGTATCTTCGTAGCTCGCCGGATGTTTAGGCGCCGCGGCCCTGCTTTTGCTCGGAGCCGCGCGTGCAGGTCTTCGACCTCTCGGATATTGGGCGCGCGGCACAGTGCGAGGCGCGGCGCTGGTCTTGATTTTTCCCTCGTTCGCCACTTTCTCTGTTTCCAGCTCTGGCATCTCTTCTTTTGCCCTTTTTTTGCTCTTTTTCCGTCATTTGGCCATTTTAACCACTTTGACTCAAAAGAAAGAGAAACTATCCTAATACGACACTTATATGTGCAAAATGGGACAAAACACTAACTAAAACTGACTCAAAAGGTGTATATAAAATACACCGATCAAATACCCCCAAACTTAACCTTTGCTCGCCCTCGAGCAAAGATAGAAAGAAATAAAATAAAAGACTCAAAGAACAAAAAATAAAAAGACTCACTGCCATTGATCACTTTTGCTGCATTAGTGTTAACTAGAAAAACATGAAGGTTAGCAAAATAATATGCAGGAACATATAGCATGAAAGTTCAGCACACTAAGCACATGAAGCTAGATATTTCGCAAACTCATATTATCATGCTTAATGGAAGTCAATATACTAAATCATGCATGTAAATTCAAGAATTCCTATGGCATGCTTACTTGCTATTCTCCACTAATTCTGGATATGCATAAAAGAGATCTTCAGGACTTTAAGGGTTGTAATGTAGGCTTAGGTAGGGGTTGGTAAAAATAGGCATTTAGGCTCATTTCGTGTACCATAAGCTCTTCAGCTTTTCAGTATTCCCTTTTTTTATTTTTATTCTTTTCTTCATTTCGATTCTATCTTTCCTCTCTTTTGTTTTGGGAGAGTGAAGTATCTAATAATGACAAGCACCCCCAAACTTAGGCTTTTGCCTATTTCTTATTACTTTTGTATTGGGGTGCAACAGACTTATTCACTCTTTTTGTCTCTTTTTTTAACACAATGTATTCCACTATTTCATATTTTCACTTATGGCACAATTTGTGGGAATATAGGGTGTCAAAGAAGAAGTTTCAAATTTAGGCTCAATGGGGCTGACTAGGGATATTTTTAAAGTACGGGATAGAAAAGAATGGTAAGAATTGGCTATCAAAGAAATGTCTGAGTCCTCTCCCTAACATGCATATCCTAACTATTTCGCCTCAAATAGCAAGCAATCATAACACATAAGTATTTATCATTTAGCATGCATAACTCAAGCAAGAAACTCCAAATAAACAGATTCTGTGAGTTTTTGGCATATCCAACCTAAGTGTTTAGATAGTTGCTTCAATTCCTTTACATTATTCCACCTTACTTCACTAGGTGTTTATAGCAACTACAACATACATGATCTTTGACAGGCAATTATGACTCAAAAAAGAAAAAATTTTGGTGACTCAAAATAAACATAAACAATCAAAAAGACTTAAATAAAACATAACATGACACACAAATAAAACAAAGCACAAATAAACACCCCCAAACTTAAAACACACATTGTCCCCAATGTGTGTAGACTCAAAGACAGTAAAAGAAATAGACACTTACAAACTTTGGTTAAAATGGTGGTGGTGGCGGTGGATAATGCATCGACCATTGGTTGAACAAGGAACTCAGCTCGTTGATTTGTTGCCTTGTTTCTTGCTGTCCTTGTACTACTGTGTCCAAGGTCTGCATCATCCTTATCTGATTCTGATACAATTGCTCCATTGTGGGCATTGGAGGTTACGCTCTCGTGGTTGGCGGTGGCTAGGTCTCGCCTCATGTGAGCCCTATTTCGTGCTCATCTTCGCCCATGGCGGCCTCTGCTGCCGCTGCTTTCTTGGTTGTACTCTCCGTCACTCTTTGGGGGCTTGGAGTGCAGGAAATAGTGCACTATCCCATAGGACACGGGCAGTTGGTTTCTTTCATGGGTATCCGTGGGTAGGATTGGGACCGCACTCATGTGACATAGCTTGGTGATAACTGAGCCATGTCCCAATCCGCCTGTTGTTACCAACCTGCTGATTTCCTCAATGCTCTGCACTATTTCTTTCCCCACATCAATCGTCAACCCCCTCATAATTCCATATATTAGTTTAATCCTATCCTCTGGCACTCTAGTGAATTGCGTGGATGGAATCATGCGGGCACTGACGAAATATAGCCAACCTTTGGCTACTTTGTTGAATTGACACCTGTTCAGTGCTCTTGCCCCATTTCTTCCAATATCCAAAACAGCCCCAGTGTAGCTCACTGTGTCTGCAATGTTATTTCAGTCGATGTTGTTGCTGCTCCTAGACCATGTTCTAAAGAGGTTCCAATCGTCACTTTCTGCAACATCAACCGTCTTCAATTGTGCATTAACATTCTCTGCTGTCACAGACACATAAACTCCCCTAACAAAACATCCCCTTTCCACCTTCTCCGGAAAGTTGGCATAAAATTCACGCACCATTGTTGTATTGACTGGTGCTATCTTCTCCGGATTCACAAATCTCCTCCACTCCCTTAACTCAATCATCGCCCGAATGGGCTCGTAGACATCTTCTTCCCCATATGACTCCCTCTGGTAGTCCATTCCCTTTCGGTATTAAAGTGCAGCATCGCTTTTGTATCTTTGGTAGGCTTGGTAGCTCACAAACCTATTTTCATCGTATTGTGGGGTTGGGGTGGATGTGGAGCCTCTTCTCTTCCTGGTGGCCATGGTTTAAAATAGTTTCTGGATCTTTTCAATTTAGTGGCACAAATGTTTCCTACAAAATTGACAACTAGCAGCGAACACAACACCCCCAAACTTCAACTTTTCTACCCAATACCCACACCCCTTTTCTACTCTTTTCTCTAAACTTCACAATCAACTTTTCAAGACTAATTACTTCAACTACAACACTCCTTCGAACTACTACCTCATGTGACTTTAGTAAAGGAATCAAGAACAGAAAAAGATTACCTTTTTATGAGAGGCTTCAAGCTTGTTCTTGTTTCTAATGGTGGGTTGAGGCTATGGAATGGAGCTTTGTTAGTTGAGATGGCTGAGGGTTTTTAGGAATTTAAGAGTTTTGATTGTGGTTAGGTTGGATTTATGGAGGATTTGTGGGCGATTTTTCGAAATTTCGTGGGTTTTTGGAGAGGAAGGGTTAGGTTTTTGAAATTGGATTTGGGGAAATCGATTAGGCGTTTTAAGTTCGATTCGCCGCCGCGCCTCGCTTTTACGCCGTGGCGCCAAACTGCGCTCGCCGGGACTTCTGCGCCGCGGCCTTGTTACGGTGCGCGCGCTAAACTCGCAAACTTTTCGAATTCCCGCTGCTGCTTCCGCCGCGCGACGCTTACCCGATTTTCTAGAAATTCTTGCTTTTCTTCAGTTTATTTCCCTGTACCTGTCAATCACAGCACAAACACAAGACCCCAAGACCGTGAGACTGTTCTTAGACAAAATAAAATAACTAAAGACCGAAATTAAAATAACATAATTGAAAACGTTGGGTTGCCTCCCAAGTAGCGCTGTCTTTAACGTCTTTTAGCCGGACGCAAGTTCCTTAGCCTTAATAACCCTGGGGTGGATTAAGCCCCCAACCTATCCATATCCTCCACATTTGGCGTTTTCTTTTTCTTCTTTTCTTCTTGGCATTATCAGTAAGAGGGAGTTCAGGACAACTTACCTCCTTTAATGGCATTTCAGCAAACCATGCCTGCTTTCTTGGGCTCATCGCTCTTTGATTGACTTGTATCGGCTCGCATGGGGGTTTGATGGTGCTGATTGCAAAACACCCACTCATTGTTGGTGGCTCAATGACGTGTTTAAAAACTTTAAACACCATTTCTTCAGACTCCACCCTTAGTGTTAATTCTCCTTTTTCAACATCAATCAAAGCTCTCCCCGTTGCTAAGAATGGCCTCCCCAATATGATAGGGATTTCCGCGTCTTCTTCCATATCAAGAATGAGGAAATCTGCAGGAAAGAAGAATTTTCCTACTTTGACAATCACGTCTTCAATCTTGCCTCGTGGATGAACCATCATCCCGTCGGCCCGTGGAGGCTTATCGTGGTTGGTTTGGCCTCATGACTCTAATCTTTTAAAAACTGATAAGGGCATCAGATTTATACTTGCCCCTAAATCACACAAGGCTCTGTTGCAAGTCACCCTGCCCACTGTGCAAGGTAGTGTAAAGCTTCCAGGATCCTTTAACTTTGGTGGCAACTTTTTCTGCAAGATAGCACTACACTCTTCTGTTAGTGCTACTATTTCATATTCTGCCAGCTTTTTCTTCTTCCCCAGAATCTCCTTCATAAACTTGAAATAGGAGGGCATCTGCTCTAATGCTTCTATGAAAGGTATGTTGATACGACTTTGAATGTCTCCAAAAATTTGGAGAATTGTTTATCAACCGCCTTTCTCTGTAGTCTCTGGGGAAAAGGGATATTCTTTGTATACTCCTTCTCTGGAGTTTTCTCTACTACAGGGCTGGGCTCAATCACCTTCTCTTTTTCTAACTCTGCTTTCTTCTCAACTACTAGCTGCGGTGACTGCTGCTCCAACTATTTGCCGCTTCTCAATTGCACTGCCTGGCACTGCTCCCTTGGATTTACCTCTGTGTTACTTGGCAATGCCCCCTGTGGTCTGATGTTTGCCTGCTTTGCTAGCTGACCCACTTGAGTTTCCAAGTTCCTGAATGAGGATCTAGCTTCTGTCATGAATCGGAGTGCAGGCATTGGCAAGTCTTTACCTGTTGCCACTCGTCGGCTTTTCTTCGAACCGGTGCATTGAACTGTTGATGTTGTGGGGCTTGAACGAAGGGCTGCTGATTCGATTCTGCTGGTTCGCATCGGCCCTGTATTGGTTCTGCTGCCCCTGATATTGGTTCTGTTGCCCATTGTACTGATTCTGCTGCCCCTGGTATTGATTCTGCTGCCCCTGGTCTCCTCTCCATGAGAAATTTGGGTGGTTCCTCCACCCTGGATTATAAGTGTTGGAGTAGGGGTTGTTCTGTTGCCTCTGATAATTACCTATGGCCTGACACTCTGCCTGCTCCATGGGTATATTGTTGGGATCCGCTGAAGGACACCTATCAAATTTATGTGGGCCACCACATATCTCACAGTTTTTAGGCATCTGTACCGCATTCAATGACACTGTATGTTCTCGCTGTTTCGCTAGAAGGGCCACTGGGCATTCAAGGCGTGATAGCATCTATTTCGTGGACTCAACGTTCTTCTCCCATTTGTCGACCTCTCTTCCGTGACATGGTTGTTAGTGGACATATCTTCTAATAACTCATGAGCGTCGTGGGCTGTTTTCCTCATGAATGCTCCACCTGCTGCTGCATCTATTATGGTTCTGGTTGTCTTGCCACCGTTGTAGAAGATGTGGACCAAGTTCCACAACTCAATGCAATGGTGTGGGCATTTTCTCTAGATCTTTGAACATTTCCCAAGCTTCATATAAGGACTCTCCATCCGCTTGGTAGAAGTTGTTCAACTCCTCTCGCTTTCTTTGCTTTACGGAGGAAAGAACTTGGCTAAGAATTTCTGCATACCGTGCCATGTAAAAATCGAATCGGCTACAGGAATTCAACCATACTTTTGCTCTATCCCTGAGTGAGAAGGGAAAGAGCCTCAATCTGACGGCATCATCAGTAACGCCGTTATATCTAAAAGTTGCACATAGCTCCAAGAAATTAGCTATGTGCATATGTGGATCCTCCGATGGCAGTCCTCCGAATTGTACTGTGTGCTGTACCATGCTCAGAATCGCTGGTTTTATCTCGAAGTTGTTGGCTCCTATTGCAGGGAGCCTAATGCATGAGTCTCCCAAACTTTGTTCTGGCTGGACTTGGACTCTCTCTTCCACGTCTATTGGCACTTGCCTAGGTATTCCTGGATGGGGTTGATTCTCTCCTAACCCTTCTCCCATCCCGTTGTTGTTCTGAACGCCGTTCATCTCTAACAAGGTTGCAATCCGCTGATTCTTTCTGTTCTGTTTGCAGGTTTTCTCAATTTCTGGATTGAAGGGAACCAGAGTGTCTGCTCCTCTTCTCCTTCGCATAAACTGACTTCCTGAAATAGATAAAAAACAGACAACAAATCACGGCACCTCGAATTTTCAAAAGACAAACGTAAAAATTAAAAATTAAAAGAAAAGCCAAATTAGAAATTAAAAATAGACAAATTTGATATTGAACTATGCCTAATCCCCGGCAACGGCGCCAAAAACTTGATGCGCGGTAAGATGCACACACTTTAAACGCAAGTGCACGTTATCGTGACAAGTAGTATAGTCTTGATAAGACCGAATATCGTCCTCTAGGATTAGGGTTCAAGTACCAACTATCTATTTTCTAGTATCTATTTGGCGAATTGATAATTGATTGGTTGTTTATAACTACGAATTATGAAAGCTATTTAAATGTAAAGATTTACTTCAGATGTGATGAGAATAGGGCTTCCATGTATCCTTACTATCCGCTTATGCTACTTACTAATGCATTAACTTATGGTATTCTTCTTTAGGAGAAAGCATGTTTACGAAATCGTTTTATACTCCCGTTAGGGTTATATAAACACTCAACCCCAGTATCGCACCTTACCTACCTTTCGGTGATAAGGATAACTTTATAGGAGGATTAAGAACAAAAACCTAGTTGACCGTCACGCACAATGCGCAAAATTAGGGTTGTTAAGCCTCTCATCAACGCTACATAAATAATTGAGGTATTTTCATCCCCAATCCAAGAATGTCTACCCAACTTACAGCATATTCACAATCCCCCCTTTTCAGAATCTGATTAGAAATCATATAGTGATAATTAGTTGTCAATTAATTACCAAGAATTCAACTCAATTATTGGATAGATCTCACAATAAGAAAAATAACCATAAGCATGCATTAATTCATAAAAAAAGTTTCTAGCAATTCAACATGGAAAGCCCTATAAGAGAATTAGTTCTTAGCCATAGACATGACAAGAACTAATTCAAAGTTCATCATACAAAACTGAAATAAAGAACAAGAAAGGGAAAATAAATTACTAAGCTAATGGTATCCAATCTCCAAGCAAAAGTCTTGTGTTGTGCAAGAAGGGGAACCCTCAAAAACTGCCTAGGGTTCTCCTTTTATAGGTTGCAAACCGCCTCCTTCTTTTCCTTCAGGCCTGGCCCAGAATTTCGTCCAAAAATCTAATTTTTCCGCGTCGGCCCCGCGGCCCTGCAGACAGGCGCCGCGGCTCCGGAAGTTCTGCACTCCGTCGGGTGTTTTGGCGCCGCGGCCGATATCTGGCATGCGAGCGCCGTACTGTATCTTCTGTAGCTCGCCGGATGTTTAGCGCGCCGCCACCTCGCTTTCATGCGAGCGCGCGGCGCCAGGTCTTCGACCTCTGGATAGTGGCGCGCGGCCTCGCACAGCTGCGAGGCGCCGCGGCGCTGGTCTTGATTTTTCCCTCGTTCGCCACTTTCTCTGTTTCCAGCTCTGGCATCTCTTCTTTTGCCCTCTTTTTGCTCTTTTTCCTCCATTTGGCCATTTTAACCACTTTGACTCAAAAGAAAGAAAAACTATCCTAATACGACACTTATATGTGCAAAATGGGACAAAAGACTAACTAAAACTGACTCAAAAGGTGTATATAAAATACACCGATCAGTTATCTAACTCTTGGGAAAGTGAGCTAAAGGAAAAAACCCCTTACTTCGTGTTGAGACTTGAGTGTTCTAGTTTTTAGTATTCCCCCGAGGACTGTGTTATTCTTATTCGGGTGTTAGTTGTGTCCTCATATTACCGGTATCGTTTAGTACAAAGTAAGCTCAACTTTATGATTTGGCTCATAGGGAGGTGGTTGAAGCCTCAGACGTGGTCACATATCATACCTTACCATAACACGTCATAAACAATCGTTTGCGTAAGAATTTAAGGATGAGCAAGGAAATTCTGATACCAATTGGAATCGACTAGATACCAATTCAAATGAAATAACACGAAAGAATGAAAGAATTCGAAGTTTCCTAAATGTCCTATAGTCTTCTAATTAGTAGTGTGGCATGAAACACACCTATAAGTAGTACTCTACTAAACATTTCTCCTGTACTTATAGACTGGGTAACCTAGAGCTCTAATACCAACTTGTCACTATAAATTATCGAGTCGTGCGGGCACTTCATCACGACCGACCGGGCATGGCGGTACCTACCGGTACCTGTCAGTATACATCAGAGAATAGCAGCGAAACATACATAACACCTAACTTATAATAAGGTAAACATCATCGCCAGCCAATGGCCGCTTCCATAAAATAACTTAATCGAAAGTGAAACAAGACAACTTATTCTTACAAAACCACAAACGTGACTACGCACTTAGGAATAACAAGCGTGGCGGGACGGGGCCCGCCATACCCCGAATGTACAAAAGTCTATAGCCTCGAGGAATCATACCAAAAGACAAAGCCTCCGAGAGATGGAGCTTTCAAGAAATGAACAGTGATCCTAAGAGTGCGGATCGCCAAGTTACGATCCCGACTGCGGCATGAACGCAGCCGAAAGTCGATAACGGTACCAAGTATGTGAAACTGAAAATACTGTAATGAAATCATAATAGCATATATAAAGCAGGAGATATGTATGATAGCCAAACTACAGTAAACATCATATACGCAGCCATGTCAAGTCAGGGACTCACGCCCTCTAAGTCATCACTCAAATATAACCATAGGTCTCATGCCCATAATATCAATCATGCCCGTAGAATTCCTTCCTCACTGCCGGCAGTCTATGATATAACAACACTAAGGAGTACACATGAACACTAGATCCCACCTGTGTCATAAGAACCGTACGAGGCAAGTACGAAGGCATAACTACCAGATCCACCCTGCATCCTCAACTGACCGGGGCAAGTACGAAAGCCAACTACCGATCCACGTGCAACAATACTAATTACACGAATCACTGTGGCCGGCAAGTGCGATAGCCTCTACCAGATCCACCCTGCGTCACGTCGCTGACCGGGGCAAGTACGCAGGCTAACCACCAGATCCACCCTGCATCACACAACTTCGCCCTAACACTGACCGGGGCAAGTACGAAAGCCAACTACCAGATCCACCCTGCATCACGTCTCTGACCGGGGCAAGTACGAGGGCTAACTACCAGATCCACCCTGCATCAGTAGACCTCATGGAGAGCTAGTACATGGAATAATACTGTCAACAGGGAACGAACCCTCATCATGGCCGCATACCCGTGGAATCCTCCATCACTGACGGTATGCCCAAGTAGACTTATAACTACATGCTTTTAATTCGAGTCGCAAAACCATGTCTTTACATAAACCAAGACAATTACCATGCCTTCTTTTCACATAAACCAATAGAATACTTACGTAAGCAAGCCAAAGTACTGATCAAGGCACACACAGAATAATTCTCAATTAAACAAGCCAAAGTACTATCAAGGCACAAAATAGAATAATTCTCTTTTAACAAGCCAAAGTACTACGTACGTACATTCTTTTCAAAAGACTCCTTTTTATGTAACATCCAAGACACTAACACCCGTAGTATCAAGGCGTGTCTATTTTTTCAAAGTAAGTTACTATACCTTTAGAAAACTCATTTCAAAGCTTGAAACCGAGTAACTTCAATTTTTCACAATCTAGGCAACTTATGCCCATTAATCAAATTAGACAACTTCCTTAACCCTCCATAAAGTTATTATAACCAACTTCCCATAAAGCCGTTATACTAATTTTATGCTTTTGAAATTAAGACATTCTTATTCTTTCATAAGGCCGTTATAACTAACTTCCCATAAAGCCGTTATAACTCCTTATAAATCATTTCGTTCTTTTACTAACCAAGAGACTTATACTTCAAACAAATTTACACAATTTAAAATACTTCAAGCCTCTTATCTTTTAGAAAACAAGTTTCTTACCTCAGAAATTTAAGCCTCTTATCTTTAGAATAGTTCAATACTCAATACTTTCACACCAAGTATTCTATACTTCTTTATGTCAAGAAATCCTTGTCTACCTTGTTTAGGATAAACCATTCCTCAAGAACAAGCGGGTTAACTTCTTAACCCAATCAACTTAGACATTTTCTTAAAACAAGTCAAGTATAACAAAAGGATTTACTTCATTTAAAACACGTATGTCTACCGTACTATATAGTTATAACTACTCATGCTCAAGAGGTAAGAAAGTTTCCACATACCTTTTTGATCAATCCACTTGCTAAGTCCAAACTACCGCAAGTAATATGTCAACCTAAAATAACCATGATACGTTTATTAACCTCTAATTTCAATGTAGAATAATCTAAACTCAAAGCCACTAAATTCTATGGAAAATTGGGCAGCATTTCCTTTGTTTCTACATACTTTGCCACCTTTCACAAGGCCGAATTTATCATCCAATCGCCACATTTAAGGCTCAACAATCCAACATTTCAAAGGGGATTACACACCTAAACTTGGGTGTGTAAAATTCTGCCCCATAAGGTACAACAACTCACTTAACAATTCTAAGGTAGTTTTTAGGCTACAACATGCTCATAATATCTTCTTAACCAATTCTTTTATATCCAAACCACATTTCTTGCATGCAATGACTCTAAGAGCATTATTTACTACCACAAGTTCTTCCTTCTTAACATGCAACACTAGAAGCTAATTCTAAAGGAAGAAATGTTACCTTAAAGCTTTAGCCAAATTTTTCCAACCACTTGCTAGCTTCCTTTTCAAGAACACCACCACAACAACCTTCACAAGCTAGCCACAAGCTTCCCTCTTGCTTTTACCTTTTTCAGATTTTTCCTAAGGCTAGAATGTCTCTTGGGATTTTAGAGAGAAGGAGGAGCTTTTGTCTAAGAGAGAGATGAAATATGACCAAGTCTTGAAGACTTGGTCAATATAATGCATGCAAAATCAGATGGGGGGGACACTTGTCACCCTCCCAAGGTCTTTTAAAAGAAAAATCTGACTTTTCCTAAGTTTTTTCCGCCCAAAATCCCGCCTCGGCGCGCGCCGTTGCCAGGCCATGGCTCCATGACCTCTACGAACTTTCAGCGCGCGGCCTGCATCTCTAGCGCCGCGGTGCTGCAACTTCAGCGACCCTCGGTACTTTTGCGCCGCGCTCGCATCCGCCGCGCGCTCTGTCGCTTTGTCAAACACATTTACGCGTGTGCGCATTGAACTTGTAACTCTCATAACTTCCTACTCCGATGTCCTATCGACGAACGATTGGTTGCGTTGGAAACTAGACTCAACGAACTACGCACTAGGCCTTTGAAATACTTAGGAACTCTCAATGTACCGGGTCATAACCCGCCTCAAAGTTGACTAAAACCCATCCGGAACAATCCGTCAACCTATCTTTTGAAAATTTTAAGTCTTACTCCCTTTCGTACGCTCTCATGCGCATGACCTGAACTACGGGGTGTAACATTCTCCCCCCCTTAGAAACATTCGTCCCCGAATGTTCTTTTGGAGCCAATCTACTATTCCTCTCGGTATCCTCTCGTACTATATACTAATGGAACTTCATTATGCCACCTATGACCCTAAGATATCGCACACGCATACCCATTCACCGTAAGTCAAACAGAAAACGAACCCAAAATATGAACCATTACTACTTACCCTCGCTCACGGCCTAACAGAATTGCCCGTTCGTATTTACCACTCATTCTATCACATGTACACAGTCTCAATATCCTCTGTTCATAACACTAAATCATACAACAATCCTATCATGCATACTAATCTCTAAAGGGTCAAAGATATACCTGTAACTATTGCTTCACATTCCCCTTGTCGTTCTAATCATGATCCTGCCCTGCACGGCGCATAACAAAAGAAGGCGATGAACCAGCCACTGATCCCGAAGGCTGAATCTCTACATCCGTGCTATCTCTGGTCGGACAGTTCCTCGCATAATGGCCCTGCTGGCCGCATGTATAGCAATTACCCAAACTAGCACGACACTCCCCATAATGGGTGTTACCACATCGGCTACACCGAGGTAGAGGTGGCTTCGCACTAACACCCCTACTCTCCCGAAAACCTGAACCCTTGGAGCCCTGTCCTGCTCCCGAATCTCCCGAACGTCCTGAAGACTGTGGTGGAGTACTCCGTACTGGCTGAGGCGCATAACTAGCCTGCTGCTGAGGCGGTCCGCCTCGAAAACTGCCCTGAGATCCTGCTGTCCTGGCCCTCTTGGGCTGGCCTGAGTCAAGCCGACCCTCCCTTTCTCTGTCCTCTATCCCCTGCGCATATGCCTGCATCCTGGCGATATCCATACCTGGCTGAAGAGCCACTCCCAAGCATGCAGTAATCATATGACGGTCTAGCCCCATCACATAGCGATGAACTCTGTCTGCCATGTCAGCTACAATAGTGTGCGCATACCTGGCCAATGAGTCAAACTCCAGGCTGTACTCTCTGATGGTCCTCCCATTCTGCCTCAAGGTCAAGAATCTATCCACGCGGGCTCTCCTCAACTCAGGAGGCAAGAAGTGATCCAGGAAGGCCTCTGTGAACCCCTCCCAAACCGCTGGAGGAGCACCCTCCCCTCTAGACAATTCCCATGACTCAAACCAGTTCAACGCAATATCGCGTAACCGGTAAGAAGCTAACACAACGGACTCCGTCTCCGAGGCCCTAAGCACCTGCGTAGTCCGCCGCACCTGTCGAATAAACTCCTGAGGATCCTCCTCAGACCTCGAACCATAGAACTCGGGTGGATTACAACTCAGAAAGTCCCGAATCCTTAAACTGTCGGCCCTAGGGTTAGCCACCGGCCGCGCGGTCGCCGCCACGATGCTAGTCAACAACCCGACCGCTCTCCGTAATCCCTATACCGCCTTCGCTGAAGGCCGGGGGCTTGGGTACCGGAACCTCTGGAGCTACTGCCGCTCTCGGCTCCTCTAATACTGCCGGCGTAGCTGAACTCGCCGACCCGCATACTACCTCAGGCATAGTCTGTGCCCGAGTCCTGGTAACTCTCTGCGTACCACTAGCATCTCCTGCTGCTGCCTTGCCCTTCTGGGCTCTGGTCGCCTTCCGTGGAGGCATAAATGGTACATAAGAAGAGGTTAGTGAGGATTCAACCTAGTAGGACGGCTCTACTGCACGATCTCAGAGAGGGAAGAATGGAAACCAATCCTAAATGTCCTGCAGCCTCCTGATTATAGATGTGGTGCACAACACACCGATAATCAAGACTATACTAGACACGGTCTGTAGACACTTTCTGAGGACTAACTGCTTTGATACCACTTTTTGTCACGACCCGACCCCGGGGCCACGACTGGTACCCTACCGAGGTACCCTGTCAGGTATACATCAGAGAATAGCAGCGGAACATACATAACACCTAACTTATAATAAGGTAAACATCATCGCCACCGATGCCGCCTTCCATAAAATAACTTAATCGAAAGTGAAACAATACAACTTATTCTTACAGCCCAAACCACAAACGTGACTACAGACCTCTAGGAATAACAACTGTGGCGGGACAGGGCTCCGCCATACCCCCTGAATGTACAAAAGTCTATAGCCTCAGGGAATCATACCAAAAGACAAAGCCTCCGGAGAGATGGAGCTTTCCAAGAAATGAACAGTGATCCTAAGAGTGCGGATCAACAAGCTACGTATCCCGACCTGCAGATTTAACGCACTTCAAGGAGGTCGATAACAGTACCAAGTATGTGAAATCAAAATATCAGAATGAAATCATAATAGCATATATAAAGCAGGAGACATGTATGATAGCCAAACTACAGTACACATCATATACGCAGCCATGTCAAGTCAGGGACTCACGCACTCTAAGTCATCACTCAAATATAACCATAGGTCTCATGCCCATAATATCAATCATGTTATACCCCGTGGTTTGGGCCAGGACCGCAGTGTGGCCAGCGCGCCGAGGAGGCAGGCCGCGGCGGTAATGTAGGCCGCGCGCCGAAGCATGTGGCCGCGCGCCGAAAGATCCGAGGAGTCGCTGGTTTCAGCGCCGCAGTCACGGAATCGTGGTCGCGCGCGAAGATCCAGGGTCCGCAGGAGTTGGCCGCGCCGGAAGCCGCGCGCCGAGGCGGGAAATCAAAGTGAAAACTTAGGAAAAGTCGATTTTCTTTTAAAGGGCACATGGGGACAAGTGTCCCCCATCTGATTTTTTGCATGCATTATATTGACCAAGTCTTAAAGACTTGGTCATCTTTCATCTCTCTCTTAGAAAAGCTCCTCCTTCTCTCTTAAATTATTTCCAAGCTCCTCCTTCTCTCTAAAACTCCAAGAGGTATTCTAGCTTTAGGAAAAATCTGAAAAAGTAAAAGGCAAGAAGGAAGCTTGGGGCTAGCTTGTGAAGGTTGTTGTGGTGGTGTTCTTGGAATAGAAGCTAGCAAATTGTTGGATAAATTTGGCTAAAGCTCTAAGGTAATGATTCTTCCTCTATTATTAGTTTTTATTATTGCATGTTAAGAAGGAAGTACTTGTGGTAGTAAGTTATGCTATTAAAGTCATTGCATGCAAGAAATGTGGGTTGGGTATGAAGGATTTGGCTAGAGAGATATTATGAGCATGTTGTAGCCTACAAAATACTTTAGAGTTGTTAAGTGTATTATTATAACTTATGGGGCACAATTTTACACACCCAAGATTAGGTATGTAATCCCCTTTGTGTTGGTTTGGATGTTGGGCCTTAATGAGGCGTTTGAGTGTTAAAAATCGGCCTTTGAAAAAGGTGGCAAGTGAGTAGAAACAAAGGAAATGCTGCCCAATTTTCCTTAGGAATTGGTAACTTGAATTTGGAATTTCTACATTTGAAATTAGAGGTTAATCAACGCACTATGGTTATTATAGGTTGACATATTACTCATGTAGTTGGACTTAGCAAGTGGATTGACCAAAGAGGTATGTAGAGCTTTCCTATCTCTTGAGCATGAATAGTTGTATCTATGTAGTACAAGATAATGACAAGAGTTGATAATCTACACTTGTTTTAAAGTATATGATACTTGTTTCATTTCAAAAGTATAAGTCCCTTGGATTTAGGGAGAATGTATTTGACAAAGGAATAACGCTAATATAATGACTTTATGGGAAGTTGGTTATATTAGTTTTTGAAAGATTCACAAAGAATGGTTTACTCTAATTAAAACAAGTACGGGTAAAGGATTTGAAACTATGGAAGGTGGATTGGTTTTAGGCATTGGTTTCCTAAGGTTTTAAAGGAAATGAAGTCACTTGATTTAGAAGCCTATTATATTTCTAAAAGGAAATGTGACTTGTTTTGAAAAGAACTTGTAACTTGATACTATGGTGATTAGTATCTTGGAATCTTTGTATAAAAAGAGTTTTTCTTAAAAAGTTAGAAGTACATGGTACTTGGGTTGAATTCCCGGATTTTCTATTAAAAGACATGTTAGTGCCTTAGGATACTAAAATGAGAGGATATATTAATAATGTTAATGAGAAGTTAGGGGATTTCTTAACTTGCTTATGTTACGATAAGCCGGTAGTGCTTATGTATGATATGATAGGCCGGTAGTGCTTATGTTGTGATATGATAGGCCGGTAATGCTTATGTATGATATGATAGGCCGATAGTGCTTATGTTATGTATGATAGCCGGATGCGCTATGTTATATATTTGTATTATTACGGGGTAAACCCCGGGTTATTATCTATGCCATGGATTTGCTACCCATGATGCGAGCGCGCGCCAGACTCACGCGGATCCGACCACAGATCCATGCGGGTGAAATAGTCCCACGCGAGTACGGCGATGGTACTCACGGGTCCACAGGATCCATGCGGGTTAAATAGTCCCACGCGGGTGAAATAGTCCCACGACGAGGCGGATGACCTCACGCGGTCCACAGACCCACGCGTGAAATAGTCCCGCGAGTAGGATTGCTTAATGATACTACGCGAGGTACCGCTTTGATCGTGAGCCTCCTATTTTTATGCTATAAGATTTATACTTGTTACTCTCATTGTTAGTAAGGCACAAAGGCAAAGTAAACTGATTTTCGTTTATGACTCAAATTATTTTTGACTTATGATATTACTACGATTTTCCGCTTTACATACTTGGTACGTCAGGTAATCGACTCTTCCTGGGCCGCGCTCATGCCGCAGGTGGTAAGCGTATCAGGATCCTCGTTCTAGGATCACTATTCCTGTCGAAGCTCCAATCCTCGGAAGCTTGTTTATCGGTACGGACATTCCACGATGCTATAGGTATTTTGTACATTCAGGTACGTATGGGCCCCGTCTCCGCCACGCTTGTTATCTTTAGAGGTCTGTGGTCACATATATGTTTTGGGCTATAAGAACCAGGTGTACTACTATACTTTGTTTAAGTATGTTTTATGGAAGGCAGCTTTATCGGCTGGCCAATGATGTTTACCCTTTTTATAAGTTATGTGTTATGTATGTTCCGCTGCTATTCTCTGACATATACCGATGTGGTACCCTTGCAGGTACCGCCGCGCCCCGGTTGGGTTGTGACAAAAGTGGTATCAAAGCGCTTAGTCCTCGGAAAGTGTCCATGCATCGTGTCAGCAGTAGTCTTGATTATCGGTGTCGTCGCACCACATCTATAATCGTGAGGTCGCAGGATATTTAGGATTGGTTTCCATTCTTTCACTCTAAGATCGTGCAATAGAGCCGAGTTATAGTTGAACCTCCTCTGATGTTTTCCTTTATGTATCAGTTATGCCTCCACGCAAGGCAACCGCGGCCCAGACGGGCAAGGCAGTGGAGGGAACTACTAGTAGGGCACCGAGGGTTACTGTGGCACGTGCCCGCCCCACGGATGAGGTGTTTCGGACGGTGAGTTCTACAACGTCGCCAACCCCAGCAGAGTCTAAGGCAGCAGCAGCGCCATCGAGACCGCGTACTGAGCCTCCACCAGCAGCCTGCGGGCAGGATATGGGCTATGCGAGACGGCCCGCCATTAGTCGATCGTGGGCGATACGGCGATAGCCGAGACAGCGATTCGGATGTACCGTAGTTCAAAGACAGAGCTACTAGCTTGAGACTGAGGGACTTTTTGAGTTGCAGCCCAACAGAGTTTTATGGGTCGAGGCCTGAGGATGATCTCGTGAGTTTATCCGACGCGATACGGATCATGAGGGTGATCGGCTTGGAGACCGAGTCGGTGGTACTAGGTTCGTGACGGCCGCGGACACCGCAGCTGATCGTATGATTCATGGAATCGCCCCGCCACGACCAACCCGCCGGATCGTGCCTTACCTCGCACCCTAGTGATACAACATCGAGAAAATCGGAAATAAAACATAAACATGAAACAAGAGATATGATAAATGAACAAAGCAACCAAAACAGCTTGCCTTTCATGAATATATACATAACCGAACAAGCATAATCTTTACAACCCCGCCACAATAAGCATTTCATGCACTTCTAAGAGTGTAATAACAACTATGACGGACAGTGGCCCCGCCATACCTCGAATGTACAAGAACCTACAACTCATGGAAACATACTAAAAGATAAGCCTCGGAGAAACGGAGCTTCCTAATATCTCGAATCGTGATCCCATGGCGAGGATCCACAACCGATGTACCTCTACCGCGCAGATGAATGCACTTCGGGCGAGGTCACATAACAGTACCAAGTATGTGAAACGAAAATATCAGAATGAAATCACATTTCATCATTTTATAAAACCATTTCGAAATAAGTAAACAATTATGTCAAGTAAGCGGACGATATCCCGTAATAATCACTCACACATAACTATGGGTCTCACGCCATAATACCACTCATGCCCGTGGAACTCATTCTCACCGCCAAAGACATGATGTAAAACAACACCCATATGTGAACTCGAACACTAGATCCCGCTGCTATCAAAACCGACGGCCAAGTAGAATAGCCAACTACCACCCAAAAGCTAGTCATATCCCATCACTGCAAGGTACTAAGCCAACTACCAGTCCAAAAGCTAGCCACACAACTGGCCGAGGCAAGTATCTTAAGCTAACGTACAATAGCCTACCGTCTCATAAGATATGACCGAGGCAAGTATCTTAAGCTATCTACCAGAGGCTACCAGTACACGAAAAAATGACCAGAACAAGTATCTAAAGTGTGCACGAACCACACGCATAAATCAAGCCCGTTATCGCCGTCACCGCGCAAGCTTCATGGATTAGCGTCCATGGACTAACAATCGAACCTCATATCGACCGCATGCCCGACATCTCACTCTAAGTCATGGCCATGAAACCATCCCATCGACGACGCCTGCGGAACATCCATCGCACAAGATGTCCAAAGGAAATAAATCGATAATGGGCCCTCCTGCAGAGTCACGGCAGCATGCAAACAACCGGGCCAATACTCAAAGTGGACGATACCGTGGACCACCCAACGCCGTGATGTCCAATCAATCAATCGATAAATACCCTCCCAGAGTCACTGAAGATATCAACAAAACACTTGCATATCAAAGACTATCACAACAAGCATATGCAAGTTCAACATACATTTATTTTTTCAAAAAGACCTCTTTTTACGTAAAAGCCACATGATACTAATACTCGTAGTATATAAAGAAAACACGTTTTACTTTTAACACCAAATTACTTCACCTTCATAAAAATCTTTACAAGGCTTTTAAAATCAAGTACTCTATACTTTTTAAACCAAGTGCTTTTCTTTTAGAACCACATCAAGTATACTCTTTTAAAACCCAATTAACTTACTCTTTTCAAAACAAGTAACCTATACTTAAATCAAGTTACTTCTCCTTTTTCGAAAACAAGTCGTTATAAGTCAAGTCTCTTATCTTTCAAGATTAAGTCTCTTAACTTTCAAAATCAAATCTTTCTTTTATTTTCATAAGGTCGTTATAACTGACTTCCCATAAAGCCATTATAACACCTTATGTTTAAAACAAACAAAACTCGTTTCACAACACGTACGTCTACCGTACTATATAGTTCACAACAATCATGCTCAAGAGTATAGGAAGAATCACATACCTTTTTAGCTTAAACCACAAGCCAAGTCAAGTATGCCGCGCGTAGAAGATCCACCTATAAAGGCCACAATATATCTATCAATCTCTAGTTCTCTTCGTAGAATATTCTAAATACAAGATTCCTTATTCTACGTAAAACTCACAAAGACCTCCCCGCTATCTCATAAAACTCCTCCTATCCAGCCCGCTACTGTGCCAACAACTCCCAGGGGATTACACGTCTAACCGGACGTGTACAATTCTACTCCACAATAATACAACAGTCTACTGTAAATATAGCCCTATGTAAATACAGTTCAATTCTATTTAATACTCATTCTATATATAGTATACTCAACTATACATTACTAAAATATGTAATATCCAATTACAATAGGGGGACATAGATTATTACCTTGATAAGCCCAAAAATTATCCAAGTTTATAAGTTGATCCTGGGCAACGTTTAGCTCCAACTCCTTACGCTCCAACCCGCTCCAAGCGACCCTTAGAAGTTTCCAACAACTTCTCTAAAAACTTCAACCAAGCTAGGAAGATTTTTCTAGGGTTTCACTTTACGGCTATTGGAATAAAGTAGTATTTCCGGGCTCCTAGTATTAAAACAACTTTGGAATACTACTAGGGATACTAGGCCAAGGTATTTGGGATTATACAATAATACTCCAAGTATTTTCTACACAAGAAGGGAGGGAAAAACGAGAACAAGCTAAGGGAAATCTTCAAGTGAGGGATGAAATACTCTTCAACCTTAAGGGGCTATTTATAGAGAATTCAAGAGTTAGGATCAAGGTAAGTGTAGGGTCAAGATTGGGCCATGTGTGTGTGGGTCCCACCACACCACATGGCCAACGAAAACAAGGGCCAAGTGGCTTGCCACTTGTCAACCTATTTCGGCCAAGGGACAAGTGGCTAGCCACTTGTCCCACCATTTCGGCCAAGGTGCCACATGGGGGTGACACGTGTCGCCCCCCGACTCGTCCAAAATATTTCGTCTTCCGAAAATATCAAAAAATACCGGAAACCTCAAAAACAAAGTGGGCCCCACAAAAGCGTAAATTCCTCTCGTGGGCCCCACGTGACCATTTCCGAAAATAAAATCCCATAATTCTAAAATAATCCAAGAAGTCCAAATACCAAATCTGGGAATCCAATTCCCATTAACGAACCTTTTTCTTCATAAAAAACCGGAAACTTTTCCGTCAAAAACCACATCTTTCTTTCTTTCCAAAATTTCTGTCGTATTCTCGTACGTACGTCCTCACATACATACCCTGGAACTACGGGGTATAACATTTTCCCCCCCTTAGAAACATTCGTCCCGAATGTTCCTTCTAAGTCTCCAAACAAACGCAGCTCAGGTATAGTCTTCACTACTATACTTACGAAACCAATCACGCCATCAATGGCCATAGTATATCATACAAATCCAAGCTAACGAGGAAATCATTTCTAATCTCACAACAGCTCCCACTAGCTTCAATTTACTCTAAGGCCTATCTCCGGCCTTCACGATCCGATTCTGGTCGAACACATCCACGAACTCATACGATGGTTACCTAAACTTGGGCCTAGCACCCTCGTGACCCTACCACCCGGCGGGACCACCTCGAATCGACTCCCGCCATTCCGGCCGCGGTTGACCCGCGACTTAGCCTCAACCCGACCCGCTATCGCGCCCAAACTCTCTCGTTCCCCGATCCGGAACAATCTTACTAATTCACGTCATGAAAGCTACCACTTCCATCTTACACTTCCCATGGAATTTTCACACCAATACACCACGCATATAACGCACTTCGACCAATATCAACCGAAAAAATCTTTTACTCACGACGGCCTTACATCTAAGGTCTCAACGTATAATATTCTAAGGTTCAAAACTTTCACGTCCCCAGACTTACCCTTTCTCAACTGCCCATGTCTTCTAATCACAACAACATAATGCTATCAGAACATAACAATTTAAAATATACTCATCTTAACACAAATGCATACTAGTCTCTAGAGGGTCAAGGATATACCTGATATCAAAAGAATAGGCGGTTTCAAGGACCGCTAGAACTGGGAACTACCACCACGACTTCGCTCGCTCGCCGCAGATATGAACACCCCGCTTAGCTATCGAGGCGAAGAACCCGCAATGCATCCCGGCGCCGAGTCTCAACATCCGCGCTACCTCTGGTAGGACAATTCTCGCAAATGGCCTCCCGCCACATGTAAAACAAGTCCTCGACACTTCGAATGGGGTTTACCACATCGCTACACTTAGGTCGGGTGGCTTCATCCGCCAAGACCGCAACTACCTCGAAAACTCAACCTCGAGCCACGACCGCCTCGAATGCTCGAGGCCTCAAGATCAGAGGACCACTGCATCGGGCGACGGCGTATAACTAGTCTGGCCGCGCGTCCGCCTTGAAAGTCACCAGGACCTGCCGCCCCGCCTTCTTCTCGCCGGTATTGTCAATCCGCCGGTCTCTCCGTGCCTCACACCCTAGCGCATGAGCTCGCACGCGGCAATGTCCATGCCCTACAAGCGATACACCAACAAGACTCGCCAAGTAGTCATCAAGCTCGTGACGTAGCGGTGCACTCGGTCCTCCATATTAGCTACTAACGCAGGACATATCGAGCCAACGAGTCGAACTCTACGTTGTACTCCCGAATCGCGGGCCCTCCCTCGCCTCAAGATCGTAAACCCGCTGCCCGTGCCTCTCATCCGCGAGGCAAGAAATGGCCGAGAAATGCCTCCGAGAACTCGCCCCAAATACCGAGGCGCATGCTCCCCGACAGCTCCCACGAATCAAACCGGCCGATCATGGTATCACGCGGACGCGAACTAAAAATCACGACTCGGTCTCTCCAAGCCTTGATCACTCGCACGATCCTTCAGAATCGACGGATGAACTCCTGCGGATCATCCTCGTGCCTCACCCGTAAAACTATGGCGGATACAACTCTAAAAATCCCGTAGCCTCAAACTATCCGACCGGGGTGAACTACGGGGCTATCGAATCGAATCGCCAGATTCACTTATCTCGTGTCTGCCACGATTCTCGCCAAGAATCGCCATCTCCTTGTAACCCATCTCCTCTCGCTTCCAGCCGTGGGACCGAGGCTCGTGTACCGTGGTCTCTGTAGCCACCGCCGCGTTCTAAACTCGCTGGGCCGGGCGGCGCTACAAAACTCGCTGTCAAGCACTATCTCGTGTATCGACCGGGCTCGCGCCGCATTCTCTCAGATCCTACTAGCAGCTCCCACGGCTGCCTTGCCCTTCTGGGCCCGGGTTGCCTTGCGCGGAGGCATAGCTGGCAGAAAAGAATACGTCAGAAGGAGTCCAACTTACAACACAGCTCTAAGGCACGATCTCAGAGTGAGAAGAAATAGAAACCAATCCTAGATATCCCATAGCCTCCTCGACATAAAGTGGTGCACAACACGCCGATAATCAAGACTCTACTAGATACGGTTCAGAGACACTTTCCGAGGATTAATCGCTCGATACCACTTTTGTCACGACCAACCTGCCCGTGGATCGTGCCTTACCGGGCACCCTAGTGATACAACATCGAGAAAATCGGGAAATAAAACATAAACATGAAACAAGAGATATGATAAATGAACAAAGCCAAAAAGCAGCTTTCATGAATATATATATACATAACCGAACATTTACAATCCTTTATAACCCCGCCACAACAAGATACTGCACTTAAGAGTGTAATAACAACTATGACGGACAGTGGCCCCGCCATACCCTCAATGTACAAGAACCTACAACTCAGGAAACATACCAAAAGATAAGCCTCCGAGAAACGGAGCTTCCTAATATCTCGAATCGTGATCCTATGAGCGAGGATCCACAACCGATGTACCTCTACCGCGCAGATGAACGCAACCCCCGGGCGAGGTCAAGATAACAGTACCAAGTATGTGAAATCAAAATATCAGAATGAAATCACATTTCATCATTTTATAAAACCATTTCAAATAAGTAAACAAGCATGTCAAGTAGGGACGATATCCCCGTAATAATCACTCACATAACTATGGGTCTCACGCCCATAATACCACTCATGCCGTGGAACTCATTCTCATCGCCAGCATGATGTAAAACAACACCCATATGTGAACTCGAACACTAGATCCACTGCGTCATCAAAACCGTCGGGCCAAGTAGAATAGCCAACTACGGTCAAAAGCTAGTCATATCCCATCACGGCAAGGCGGAAGCCAACTACTACCCAAAAGCTAGCAACGCAACTGGCCGAGGCAAGTATCTTAAGCTAACGTACAATAGCCTACCGTCTCACAAGATATGACCGAGGCAAGTATCTTAAGCTATCTACCAGAGGCTACCGGTACACGAGAAAATGACCAGAACAAGTATCTAAAGTGTGCCTGAACCACACGTACAAATCAAGCCCGTGATCGCTCGTCACCGCGGCAAGCTTCATGGATTAGCGGTCCATGGACTAACAATATGAACCTCATAATGACCGCATGCCCCGGCATCTCACCTCGGAAGTCATGGCCATGAAACCATCCTACTGGACGCATTCCCGTGGAACATCCATCGCGTCAGCATGTCCAAAGGAAATAAATCAGATAGCCAGCCCTCCCAGAGAGTCACGGCAGTACAGAAACAACCAGTCAATACTCAAAGTGGACGCATACTCGTGGACCACCCAACGTCAGTATGTCCAATCAATCAATCAGATAGCCGGCCCTCCCAGAGAGTCACGACAGCATATCAACAAAACACTTGCACATCAAAGACCATCACAACAAGCATAGGCAAGTTCAACATACATTTATTCTTTCAAAAAGACCTCTTTTTACGTAAAAGCCACATGATACTAATACTCGTAGTATATAAAGAAAACACGTTTTACTTTTAACACCAAATTACTTCACCTTCGTAAAAATCTTTACAAGGCTTTTAAAATCAAGTACTCTATACTTTTTAAACCAAGTGCTTTTCTTTTAGAACCACATCAAGTATACTCTTTTAAAACCCAATTAATTTACTCTTTTCAAAATAAGTAACCTATACTTAAATCAAGTTACTTCTCCTTTTCCGAAAACAAGTCGTTATAAGTCAAGTCTCTTATCTTTCAAGATTAAGTCTCTTAACTTTCAAAATCAAATCTTTCTTTTATTTTCATAAGGTCGTTATAACTGACTTCCCATAAAGCCATTATAACACCTTATGTTTAAAACAAACAAAACTCATTTCACAACACGTACGTCTACCGTACTATATAGTTCACAACAATCATGCTCAAGAGTATAGGAAGAATCACATACCTTTTTAGCTTAAACCACAAGCCAAGTCAAGTATGCCGCGCGTAGAAGATCCACCTATAAAGGCCACAATATATCTATCAATCTCTAGTTCTCTTCGTAGAATATTCTAAATACAAGATTCCTTATTCTACAGAAAATTCAAAGACCTCCCCGCTATCTCATAAAACTCCTCCCCTATCCAGGCCCGCTACCAGGCCAACAACTCCCAGGAGATTACACGTCTAACCGGACGTGTACAATTCTACTCCACAATAATACAACAGTCTATTGTAAATACAGCCCTATGTAAATACAGTTCAATTCTTTTTAATACTCATTCTATATATAGTATACTCAACTATACATTACTAAAATATGTAATATCCAATTACAATAGGGGGACATATATTATTACCTTGATAAGCCCAAAAATTATCCAAGTTTATAAGTCGATCCTGGGCAACGTTTAGCTCCAACTCCTTACGCTCCAACCCGCTCCAAGCGACCCTTAGAAGTTTCCAACAACTTCTCTAAAAACTTCAACCAAGCTAGGAAGATTTTTCTAGGGTTTCACTTACTACTATTGGAATAAAGTAGTATTTCCGGGCTCCTAGTATTAAAACAACTTTGGAATACTACTAGGGATACTAGGCCAAGGTATTTGGGATTATACAATAATACTCCAAGTATTTTCTACACAAGAGGGGAGGGAAAAACGAGAACAAGCTAAGGGAATCTTGAGTGAGGATGAAATACTCTTGACCTTAAGGGGCTATTTATAGAGAATTCAAGAGTTAGGATCAAGGTAAGTGTAGGTCAAGATTGGGCCATGTGTGTGTGGGTCCCACCACACCACATGGCCAACGAACAAGGGCCAAGTGGCTTGCCACTTGTCAACCTATTCGGCGAGGACAGTGGCTGGCCAACATTCCACCATTTCGGCCAAGGTGCCACATGGGGGTGACACGTGTCGCCCCCCGACTCGTCCAAAATATTTCGTCTTTCGAAAATATCAAAAAATACCGGAAACCTCAAAAACAAAGTGGGCCCCACAAAACCGTAAATTCCTCTCGTGGGCCCCACGTGACCATTTCCGAAAATAAAATCCCATAATTCTAAAATAATCCAAGAAGTCCAAATACCAAATCTGGGAATCCAATTCCCATTAACGAACCTTTTTCTTCATAAAAAACCAGAAACTTTTCCGTCGAAAATCACATCTTTCTTTCTTTCCAAAATTTATATCGTATTCTCGTACGTACGTCCTCACATACATACCCTGGAACTACGGGGTATAACATGTCCCGGGGGGAGCATGCGCTTCCAGCTGTTTGGGACGAGTTCTCAGAGGCGTTACTTGGCCATTTCTTGCCTCCGCAGATGAGGAGGGCTCGGGCCGATAGATTTTTGACACTGAGACAGAGTGGGCGGACGGTTCGAGAGTATAATGTGTAGTTTGACTCATTGGCTCGGTATGTGCCCGCTTTGGTAGCAGACATGGAGGACAGGGTGCACCGGTATGTCACAGGACTCGATGGTCACTTGGCCGAGAGTTGCACGGGAGTGGCTCTTCAGCCGGGTATGGACATTGCCGCGTGCGCAGCATATGCACTTGGGTGTGAACGCAGGGCCGACGGATCGGCAGTATCGCAGAAGAGGCGGGACAGCAGGTCCTCCGGTAGTTTTAGGGTAGACAACCAAAGGCACCAGATTTGCACCACAATGGTCCAGAGCGCTCCTCCACCATCTTCGGGGCGTCTGAGTATTCAGAGCGGGGCGAGTTCGAGGCCGGGTTTCGGAGGACGAGTTCCAGTCAGATGAGGCCACCTATGCCTCGGTGTGGTCGATGTGGTGATTGCCATTATGGGGGGTGTCGTGTTCCTCCAGGAGCTTGTTACTCTTGTGGCGGGAGGCCATTTGAAGAGAGATTGCCCGACGGCGGCGGAAATGCTATGGCTCAGCCGACCAATTCAGTTGCTGGGTCTTCATCTTCAGTTGTTGTGCGCCCCGGAGGGCAGGGTGTTCACGGGCCAGCAGGCCGCGGCAGGGGTCGTGGCAGGGGTTCTAGTTCCAGCGGTCCTCAGAACCGCATCTATGCTATGTCCAGCCGTCAGACCGCGAGGCGTCACCGATGTCGCCACAGTACATTATTGGTTTCTTCGTGATGTATATGCTTTGATAGATCCAGGTTCTACCTTGTCCTATATATCTCCTCATATTGTTAGTAGAATAGGGATAGAGCCCGAGTCCATAGAATCTTTTGAGGTGGCTACGCCGGTAGGTGCTTCAGTGGTAGCTGAGCGGGTATATAAGGCTTGCCCAGTGACTATAGATGGTCGTCAGACTCTAGCTGACTTGATAGAGTTGGATATGACAGACTTCGATGTGATTATGGGTATGGATTGGCTAGCGTCTTGCTATGCCAATGTGGACCGCAGAGAGGTTAGTTCGGTTCGGTTTCTGGTGGTGGCCGGCTATCGAGTGGAAGGAATCTGCATCGCCGAGGTAGGTTTATTTCTTACCTCAAGGCTAGGAAGATGATACGGAAGGGTATATTTACCATTTGGTTGGGTATTCGACATCGAGGTGAGATCGGACCTTGATCGGTCCGGTTGTTAGAGAGTTTCGGACATATTCCCGAGACGAGCTTAGGGTATCCTCCCGAGAGGAGATTGAGTTTTGCATCGATTTAGCGCGGACACTCGACCGATATCTATTCCGCCATACAGATGGCACCCGCCGTGAGGGAATTGAGGACCGGTGAAAGATTTCTTTGGAGAAAGGCTTTATTAGGCCAAGTGTTTCCCGGGAGCACGGTGTTATTTGTAAAGAAGAAGGATGGGGCCGCTGCGTATGTGTATTGATTACGGTGAACAAGGTAACTATCAAGAACAGATATCCTCCCGTGATTGACGATTTGTTTGACCATTTGCAGGTGCAAAGTGTTTTTCAAGATAGACTGCGATGCGGTTATCATCAGTGCGAGTTAGAGATAGATATCCCAAAGATCGCATTCAGGACCCGTATGGGCACTATGAGTTCAGGTGATGTCTTTCGGGTTGACAACGCCCCAACAAAGATTCATGGATTTGATGAATAGGGTGTTCAGGCCATTCTTGGATATGTTCGTTATAGTGTTTATTGATGATATCTTGGTGTATTCGCGCACAGAGCAGGAGCATACAGATCATTTGAGGACGGTATTGGGAGTCCTCCGAGACCGGCAGTTGTATGCCAAGTTCTCGAAGTGCGAGTTCTGGTTGGCGTCAGTGGCTTTCTTAGGACATGTTATCGGGGCCGATGGTATTCGGGTTGATACAACGAAGATTGAAGCAGTCAAGACTTGGCCCAGACCCACTACAC
Source organism: Przewalskia tangutica (assembly GCA_029844215.1). Lineage (NCBI taxonomy): Eukaryota > Viridiplantae > Streptophyta > Magnoliopsida > Solanales > Solanaceae > Przewalskia > Przewalskia tangutica. The sequence goes on along the minus strand of CM056724.1, from coordinate 43,454,519 downwards.
CGACGGAGGTGCGCAGCTTTTTGGGCCTTGCAGGTTATTATCGGAGGTTTGTAGAAAAGTTTGCTTCTATTTCAAAGACTTTGACTAAGGCGACTCGGAAAGCGACTATGTTCGTGGGCGGATACTTGTGAGGAAAGTTTCCGGTTGCTAAAGGAGAAGTTGACGACCGCCCGATTCTTACTCTTCGGAGGGCTTAGATGGATATGTGGTTTTATTGTGACGCCGGTGTCGGGCTTGGAGTGCGTTACGATGCGGACGGCAAGGTTATAGCTTATGATCTCGACGGCTTAGGAAGCATGAGAAGAACTATCCCACACATGACTTGAGTTAGCGTGATGATTCATGCCTTGAAGATCTGGAGACACTATTTATATGGAGTTCATGTGGACATTTACACAGACCACAAGAGTCTCCAGAACATCTTCAGCCAGAGAGAGCTGAACTTGCGGCAGAGACGGTGGTTGAAGCTACTTAAGGATTACGATGTTGATATTCTGTACCACCCAGAGAAGGCCAATGTAGTTGCAGATGCCCTTAGTCGCAGATCGATGGGTAGTCTGTCTGATGTTCAGCCAGAGAAGAGGGATATGGTCCGAGAGATACATCAGCTAGCAAGCCTTGGGGTTCGTTTGGTTGATTCTGTTAGTGAAGGAATTCGGGTTCGAGAGGTTGCCGAGTCTTCTATCGTCGAAGAGGTGAAGAGGCGACAGTATGAGGATCCGATTTTGGTACTGCATACGAATGCGCTGTTCGAGAAGAGAGGAGTCTATTTGAGGTAGCGCCTGATGGGGTGCTAAGATTCGAGGGCCGGTTGTGTGTTCCCGATGTGACAGGACTTCATCAGCAGATTCTGGGGGAGGCACACAGCGCTCGTTATTCTATTCATCCGGGGTCGACTAAGATGTGTCATGACCTCAGATGCGTGTATTGGTGGGATGGCCTAAAGAGGGACGTTGCGGAGTTCGTGGGCATGCGAATGTCGGCGAGTTAAGATTGAGCACGAAGCCGGTGAACATTGCAGTTATTGATATTCGACTTGGAAGTGGGAGGTGATAAATATGGATTTTATTACGGGGCTACCTACCACTCGGAGGAAGCATGATTCCATTTGGGTGATTGTCGACAGTCGTGAAATCAGCCCATTTCCTTCCTCGTAACGACGTTCTCGGTGAGGACTACGCCGATTATACATTAGAGAGATTGTGAGACGCACGAGTCGGTGTTGATTATATCAGATAGAGAGCCCAATTCTCGCTAACTTCGGAGGTCTTTTCGAAGGATTAGGGACACATGTGAGTCTCAAGATCGCATTTCACCCTCGGTAGCGACGGTCGAGCGCACTATCCGCACTCTTGAGGATATGCTGCGGGCTTGTGTTATTGATTTCAGGGGTATCTGGGAGGATCATTTGCCTCTTGTGGAGTCTGCTTACAACAACAACTACCATTCCGGATTCGGATGGCGCGCCTTATGGCGCGCCTTATACGGGATGAAGTGCAGTCACCGATAGGCTGGTTCGAGTGGGAGAAGTTCGATTAGTCGGGCGGACTTAGTTCAGCAGGCGGTGGATAAGGTGAAGCTTATCCAGGAGCGGTTGTTGGCAGCTCAGAGTCGGCAAAAGTCGTATGCAGATCATCGGCGTCGACACTTGGAATTTGAGATAGATGATTGGGTTTTTCTAAAGGTATCGCCCATGAAGGGCGTGATGAGATTTGGAAAGAAGGGGAAGCTTAGCCCAAGGTACATTGGGCCGTATCAGATTATCCGTAGGGTAGGCAGGGTTGCCTATGAGTTAGATCTGTCGTCCGATTTGGAGGCGGTACATCCAGTTTTCCATGTGTCCATGTTGCGGAAATGTATTGGAGATCCATCTAGAGTGCACCCGGTTCATGATGTCCAAGTGACAGAGGAGTTATCGTATGAGGAGAGTCCCATAGCGATACTCGATCGTCAGGTTAGGCGATTACGGACAAAGGAGGTGGCTTCCGTCAAGGTCTTATGGCGGAACGAGAACAGAGAGGAGATGACGTGGGAAGCAGAGGATGACATGATGAAGAAATATCCTCACTTATTCCCTATACCTCCAGGTAACCCACGTTCTAAATTGTTGGTCTTTAAATTTAGTATTTATGCTTGAGTTTTGTTGTGGCCGTGTGGAGCGTCTTTATTTGAGTCTATGCCGATATTGTGATTTGAGTAAGCCTAGAAGGAACATTCGGGACGAATGTTTCTAAGGGGGGGAGAATGTTATACCAATGGTTCGGCCGACCGTAGTCGGGTCCCAGCGCTTGTGGCCAGCGCGGCGCATGGCGTAATTGTAGGGCGCGCCGGAAAACGGGGCATGGCCGAAAGATCTGAGGAGTCGCTGAAGTTTCAGCGCCAGCCGAATCGGGAATCGTGCCGCGGCCGATCAGAGTCCGCGGAGTTGCGGCCGCGCAGGGAAGCCGCAGTGGCCCGAGGCGGAAATCGGAAAACTTAGGAAAAGTCGATTTTCTTTTAAAGGGCACAGGTGGGGACAAGTGTCCCCCCCATCTGATTTTTGCATGCATTATATTGACCAAGTCTTAAAGACTTGGTCATCTTTCATCTCTCTCTTAGAAAAGCTCCTCCTTCTCTCTTAAATTATTTTCAAGCTCCTCCTTCTCTCTAAAACTCCAAGAGGTATTCTAGCCTTAGGAAAAATCTGAAAAAGTAAAAGGCAAGAAGGAAGCTTGGGGCTAGCTTGTGAAAGTTGTTGTGGTGGTGTTCTTGGAATAGAAGCTAGCAAATTGTTGGATAAATTTGGCTAAAGCTCTAAGGTAATGATTCTTCCTCTATTATTAGTTTTTATTGTTGCATGTTAAGAAGGAAGTACTTGTGGTAGTAAGTTATGCTATTAGAGTCATTGCATGCAAGAAATGTGGGTTGGGTATGAAGGATTTGGCTAGAGAGATATTATGAGCATGTTGTAGCCTACAAACTACTTTAGAATTGTTAAGTGTATTATTATAACTTATGGGGCAGAATTTTACACACCCAAGATTAGGTATGTAATCCCCTTTGTGTTGGTTTGGATGTTGGGCCTTAATGAGGCGTTTGAGTGTTAAAAATCGGCCTTTGAAAAAGGTGGCAAGTGAGTAGAAACAAAGGAAATGCTGCCCAATTTTCTTTAGGAATTGGTAACTTGAATTTGGAATTTCTACATTTGAAATTAGAGGTTAATCAACACACTATGGTTATTATAGGTTGACATATTACTTGCGGTAGTTGGACTTAGCAAGTGGATTGACCAAAGAGGTATGTAGAGCTTTCCTATCTCTTGAGCATGAATAGTTGTATCTATGTAGTACGGTATACGTACAAGAGTTGATAATCTACACTTGTTTTAAAGTATATGATACTTGTTTCATTTCAAAAGTATAAGTCCCTTGGATTTAGGGAAAATGTATTTGACAAAGGAATAACGCTAATATAATGACTTTATGGGAAGTTGGTTATATTAGTTTTTGAAAGATTCACAAAGAATGGTTTACTCTAATTAAAACAAGTACGGGTAAAGGATTCGAAACTATGGAAGGTGGATTGGTTTTAGGCATTGGTTGCCTAAGGTTTTAAAGGAAATGAAGTCACTTGATTTAGAAGCCTATTATATTTCTAAAAGGAAATGTGACTTGTTTTGAAAAGAACTTGTAACTTGATACTATGGTGATTAGTATCTTGGAATCTTTGTATAAAAAGAGTTTTTCTTAAAAAGTTAGAAGTACATGGTACTTGGGTTGAATTCCCGGATTTTCTATTAAAAGACATGTTAGTGCCTTAGGATACTAAAATGAGAGGATATATTAATAATGTTAATGAGAAGTTAGGGGATTTCTTAACTTGCTTATGTTACGATAAGCCGGTAGTGCTTATGTATGATATGATAGGCCGGTAGTGCTTATGTTGTGATATGATAGGCCGGTAGTGCTTATGTATGATATGATAGGCCGATAGTGCTTATGTTATGTATGATAGCCGGATGAGCTATGTTATATATTTGTATTATTACGGGGTAAACCCCGGGTTATTATCAATGCCATGGATTTGCTACCCATGATGCGAGTGCGGCGCTTGCACTCATGCGGATCCGGACCACAGGATCCATGCGGGTGAAATAGTCTCATGCGAGTACGGCGATGGTACTCATGCGGGTCCACAGGATCCATGCGGGTGAAATAGTCCCATGCGGGTGAAATAGTCCCATGACGAGGCGGATGACCTCATGCGGGTCCACAGGACCCATGCGGGTGAAATAGTCCCAGGAGTAGGATTGCTTAATGATACTACGGGCGAGGTACCCTGTTTTGATCGTGAGCCTCCTATTTTTATGCTATAAGATTTATACTTGTTACTCTCATTGTTAGTAAGGCACAGTGCAAAGTAAACTGATTTTCGTTTATGACTCCAGCTTATTTTTGACTTATGATATTACTACAGTATTTTCCAGTTTTACATACTTGGTACGTTGTGTACTGACCCCCTTCCTCGGGGGCTGCGTTCATCTGCGCGGTAAGGGTAGCGGTGTGGATCCTCGTTCTTAGGATCACTATTCCGGTGTCAGAAGCTCCATTCCTCCGGAAGCTTGTTTATTGGTACGGACATTCCCTGATGCTATAGGTATTTTGTACATTCAGGGGTATGGCGGGGCCACATCATAGTTGTTATCTTTAAGTGCGTAGTCACATTTATGTTTTGGGCTCTAAGAACCAGTTGTACTACTATACTTTGTTTAAGTATGTTTTATGGAAAGCGATCTTATCGGTGGCGGTGATGTTACCACTTTTTATAAGTTATGTGTTATGTATGTTCCGCTGCTATTCTCTGACATATACCTGACAGGGTACCCCGGTAGGGTACCAGTCGCGGCCCCGGGGTTGGGTCGTGACAAATCATGCCCGTGGAATTCCTTCCTCACTGCCGACAGTCTATGATATAACAACACTAAGGAGTACACATGAACACTAGATCCCACATGTGTCATAAGAACCGTACGAGACAAGTACGAAGGCATAGCTACCAGATCCACCTGCGTCCTCAATCGGCCAAGTACGAAAGCCAACTACCAGATCCACCCGTACCAACAATACTAATTACCTGAATCACTAAGCTGACCGGGGCAAGTGCGATAGCCTCTACCAGATCCACCCTGCGTCACGTCGCTGACCGGGGAAAGTACGCAAGCTAACCACCAGATCCACCCTGCATCACACAACTTTGCCCTAACACCGAGGCGGCAAACGAAGCCAACTACGGATCCACTGCATCACGTCTCGGCCGGGCAAGTACGAGGCTAACTACAGATCCACCTGCGTGATGGACCTCATGGAGAGCTAGTCCATGGAATAATACTGTCAACAGGGAACGAACCCTCATCATGGCCGCATACCCGTGGAATCCTCCATCACTGACGGTATGCCTAAGTAGACTCATAACTACATGCTTTTAATTCGAGTCGCAAAACCATGTCTTTACATAAACCAAGACAATTACCATGCCTTCTTTTCACATAAACCAAGAGAATACTTACGTAAGCAAGCCAAAGTACTGATCAAGGCACACATAGAATAATTCTCAATTAAACAAGCCAAAGTACTATCAAGGCACAAAATAGAATAATTCTCTTTTAACAAGCCAAAGTACTACGTACGTACATTCTTTTCAAAAGACTCATTTTTATGTAACATCCAAGACACTAACACCCGTAGTATCAAGGCGTGTCTATTTTTTCAAAGTAAGTTACTATACCTTTAGAAAACTCATTTCAAAGCTTGAAACCGAGTAACTTCAATTTTTCACAATCTAGGCAACTTATGCCCATTAATCAAATTAGACAACTTCCTTAACCCTCCATAAAGTTATTATAACCAACTTCCCATAAAGCCGTTATACTAACTTTATGCTTTTGAAATTAAGACATTCTTATTCTTTCATAAGGCCGTTATAACTAACTTCCCATAAAGTCGTTATAACTCCTTATAAATCATTTCGTTCTTTTACTAACCAAGAGACTTATACTTCAAACAAATTTACACAATTTAAAATACTTCAAGCCTCTTATCTTTTAGAAAACAAGTTTCTTACCTCAGAAATGTAAGCCTCTTATCTTTAGAATAGTTCAATACTCAATACTTTCACACCAAGTATTCTATACTTCTTTATGTCAAGAAATCCTTGTCTACCTTGTTTAGGATAAACCATTCCTCAAGAACAAGCGGGTTAACTTCTTAACCCAACCAACTTAGACATTTTCTTAAAACAAGTCAAGTATAACAAAAGGATTTACTTCATTTAAAACACGTACGTCTACCGTACTATATAGTTATAACTACTCATGCTCAAGAGGTAAGAAAGTTTCCACATACCTTTTTGATCAATCCACTTGCTAAGTCCAAACTACCGCAAGTAATATGTCAACCTAAAATAACCATGATACGTTTATTAACCTCTAATTTCAATGTAGAATAATCTAAACTCAAAGCCACTAAATTCTATGGAAAATTGGGCAGCATTTCCTTTGTTTCTACATACTTTGCCACCTTTCACAAGGCCGAATTTATCATCCAATCGCCACATTTAAGGCTCAACAATCCAACATTTCAAAGGGGATTACACACCTAAACTTGGGTGTGTAAAATTCTGCCCCATAAGGTACAACAACTCACTTAACAATTCTAAGGTAGTTTTTAGGCTACAACATGCTCATAATATCTTCTTAACCAATTCTTTTATATCCAAACCACATTTCTTGCATGCAATGACTCTAAGAGCATTATTTACTACCACAAGTTCTTCCTTCTTAACATGCAACACTAGAAGCTAATTCTAAAGGAAGAAATGTTACCTTAAAGCTTTAGCCAAATTTTTCCAACCACTTGCTAGCTTCCTTTTCAAGAACACCACCACAACAACCTTCACAAGCTAGCCACAAGCTTCCCTCTTGCTTTTACCTTTTTCAGATTTTTCCTAAGGCTAGAATGTCTCTTGGGATTTTAGAGAGAAGGAATAGCTTTTGTCTAAGAGAGAGAGATGAAATATGACCAAGTCTTGAAGACTTGGTCAATATAATGCATGCAAAATCAGATGGGGACACTTGTCCTTCCACGGACTTTTAAAAGAAAAATCTGACTTTTCCTCATTTTTTGCCGCCCAAAATCCGCCTCGCGCGCGGCCCTTGTGGCCAGCGCAGCTGAAACCCGCAGCCTCTCTGAACTTTGGCGCCGCTGCAACATCCTAGCGGCGCTGCAACTTCAGCGACCCCTCAGTACTTTTGGCGCGCGACCCGCATCCGCGCGCGGCCGCGCGCTTTGTCCGAAACACATTTACGCGTCTGCAAGCCGAACTTGTAACTCCCATAACTTCCTACTCCGATGTCCTATCGACGAACGGTTGGTTGCGTTGGAAACTAGACTCAACGAACTACGCACTAGGCCTTTGAAATACTTAGGAACTCTCAATGTACCGGGTCATAACCCGCCTCAAAGTTGACTAAAACCCATCCGGAACAATCCGTCAACCTATCTTTTGAAAATTTTAAGTCTTACTCCCTTTCGTACGCTCTCATGCGCATGACCTGAACTACGGGGTGTAACACTTACCTTTTTACCACCTCGGTAGGTGAATCCTTCCCTTAATCAATAATTCATCACAGTAAAGTAAATAAAGTAGAGTAAATAGAAGTCTAATTCATATTATAAATATCAAGTGCGGGATACAAAAACTATCTAAGGGATCTGGTCTAAATAGTACAAGAGCTTGTAAGTAAACAACTGAATAAAAGATACACCACAACCTGAATACAACTTCTGTTTAGAATGAAAGTTAAACGGAAAATCCAGATGAACTCCATGAGACCCTTAAAGGCTAATCAAACATCGCTGAAGTTCTTGCAACAACTATACACCCGAAAAATATGTAGTAAGAGTAGTATCAGTACAAACACTATGTATTAGTAGGTATCATAGGATGACAATAGTTAGCTAACATATATAAAATAAAGAAACTAAAGAATAGATATGCTCGCAATCAAGTATAAGTAATATCACAGTCCAAGAATAATCAACCCAAGTATAGAGAATCCAGTTAGAATCCAAGAGATACGAAAATGAAGTAATAACTAAGCACACCCATGTAAGACTTGCAGTAATGAAAATCACACTATATCTTAGTAGTCTATAGTCATAGCCTAAGTGAAATCTCTTATCATCGAATTCATCAAGTGGCTAGGTAAGAGGCAAACAAGCATACTGCATCTCAAATAAATCAACAACCAAGGAAACAAGGCTGAAATATATCATACGATGCAATAAATACAATGACTAGAATAAGAGATATGAGTGGGTGTAATATGAATGTGTATGTGATGCAATGCAATGAACTGACCAACTGTCTCATATCGTATATACATGCTCCGGGTGGAATATAGAATGGCTACGCAATCAGTATGTCATAAGAATCAATGTTGTTTCCTTCTCACTTATCACCATCACCCTAAACACATATTACATCAATGTATCATAAAATCACCATCACATCATGATTACTGAGCTTTCTAACAAGCTAAGGGCTGTAGTGGATTGGGAAATGCGGAGGGACAATCAATATATGAGTGTGCAGGCCCAAATAGATGCATTACTTGCTTCTGGGGGTATTCCCCCGTGTCTTGGTGACACTCATAACTAGAATCCACCTACCCAACCTCAATAAAGGGCACGACGTAGAGTGGATAATCAACAATATCAACCTAGAGATCAGTCCACTAGTGGTGAGGAAGAAGAAGGGATCATGTGTTAAACACTCAACAACCTCCTTGAGTTGTAAACTATTTTACGACCTTGTTGGTGAATTTGTAAGAATCTTTTAAGAGTTTTGTGGATGTTTAAGTAGTTTGATATTCTAGACTAACTTAATTTGGACTAGTTTAATGTTTTGTGATTGATGTGAAGGTTGAAGTAGTTTAATGTGATTTGTGAATGTTATGGTTAAACATTAAAGTAGTGTATAGTTGAATTTAATGTAGTCTTGTTGTTATTTGGTGAATTGTTGGCAGCTATTAGAGTTGGATTTAGTTGAATATATAAATTATTTTGAATTTGGCAGGTGGGCAGATGGAATAGCATTTAGGTTATGTAGAAAACCGACCTTATGAGGTCGGTAAATTTTCAGAAATTTAAACCTACTGACCTCATGAGGTAGGTAAATTTGCAGAAATTCTAAATTACCTACCTCATGATGTCGGTAAATTTCTAGAAATTATAAATACCGACCACATGAGGTGGGTATATTTTTGGAAATTCAACACTACTAACCTCATGAGATTGGTAGTTATGAATTTCTGGAAAATTACTGACATCATGATATCAATAGAGTTTTATTTTACCTACCTTATGAGGTCGGTAGGGTTGAAAATATGGAAATTTACCTACCTCATGAGATCGGTTATTTTAATTTTTAATTTTTTTTACACATTACCGACCTCAAGAGGTCGGTAAGTGATTTACTGTTAATTAATTTACTGACTTTATGAGGTCGGTGATTTATTTATTTAAAAAATAATATATTTATCGACCTCGTTTGGTCAATAAATTTAATAAATATTCAGTCCGTTTAAATAATTTACCGACCCCATGAGGTTGGTAAATTTACCAACCCAGTTGTAGCCTACCTACGCTTGAGGTTGAACCTCATAAGGTCGATAATTGAGGTAGGTAAAAATAGGTTTAGTAGTGTCTTCTGTTGAAACACACAATCCAGGTGAAGAAATACTCCATTCTGATGAAATCCAGGTTGCAGTAGACATTAGTGTCCCTGATCTTGATCCTGATCCAATCATTTCTGATACACCTAACTTTATTACTGCACCACCCCTTATTACTACAATACCATCTAGAGTTCCTAAGCCTCATTTATGGCTTAAAGACTTTATCACTCCAACTAAACCAACCAAACATATCATATATCCCATTTCTCATCACGTTTCTTATTCTCACTTATCCCCAAAATATCAAGCTACCTTAGTGATATGTCTGTTGATATTTAACCAAAAACTTTTCTAGAAGCATCTAAGAACCTCAAGTGTATCTCAGCAATATAAGATGAAAGCTCTGCTTTAGAAAATAATCACACTTGGAAATTGACTTCTTTACCACCAGACAAGAAGCCCATCTGATCTAAATGAGTGTTCAAAATCAAGTACAAAGCAAATAGAGAAGTGGACAAGTATAAAGCTAGGCTAGTTGCTAAGGGGTACACACAAAAAGAGGGATTAGATTACCATAAAACTTTCTCCCCTGTAGAAAAAATGGTGACAATGAGGACAATTATAATAGTTGTTGCCTCTAAGGCTTGTCCATTATTTTAAATAGATGTCAATAGTGGTGATTTAATGAAGGACGCGTATATGAGTTTACCTGAAGGTTTTCACGGGGAACACACTGTGTAGAAGTTGTTAAAATATTTGTTTGGCCTAACACATGCTTCTAGGCAATGGAACATTAAGTTTTCATCTGCCTTCATTGAAGCAGGCTATTGCCAGAGTTCACATGATCGTTCTCTATTTACCAAGCAACACGATGATGACATAGTTGTTATATTGGTCTATGTGGATGATTTACTTACCACTGGTAGTAATCAATCCCTGATTGAGGCTGCCAAACAAACTCTTCACAGTAAGTTTAAAGTTGAGGATCTTGAAATTCTTAGATATTTCTTATGCATTGAAATCATGAGGTCTGACAAAGGAGTTCTTCTCAATCAGAAGAAGTACTCTTTGGAATTAATCTCAAGTCTGGGACTGAGTGGTGCCAAACCAACATCCACCCAATTGAATGTCAAGCTCACTTCACTAGAGTATGACCAATATATGGGAAAACTGATGATTTAGACATGAAGAAAATTGATGATCCGTTCCTAGAGGACATTACTAACTATAAAAAATTGATTGGAAAATTGATCTACCTTATAATTACTAGATCAGACTTATGTTTAACAGTACAAGTCCTCGGTCAATTCATGTAGCATCCCAAGAAGTCTCAATGGGAAGCAACATTGAGAGTTGTAAAGTATGTAAAACAATGCACCGGTGCTAGGAATACTACTGAGAAAAGGTGGAATAAAACATATGACGACTTATTGTGATTCAGATTGGGTATCATGCCCCAATATCAGAAGATTAGAGACTAGTTATATAATTCAGTTGGGGAGTTCACTTGTCTCGTGGAATTCTAAGAAGCAACACACTGTTAGCAGAATTTCAACTGAAGTTGAATATAGGAGTATGCCCGGGGAAGTTGCAGCGGTCATGTGGTTAGTTGATTTACCTGAAGGATCCAAATGTCTCAGTGATGCAGACTGTGAAGATTTGCTGTGATAACAAAGCTGTCATACAAATATCATCAAATCCTATGTTTCATGAGCTCACCAAACATATAGAAATCGATTGTCACTTTGTGAGGGAATAACTCAATACATGATTGATCAAGCCTAAGCATTTGGAACAAAGTCTCAAGTTGCAGATCTTCTTACCAAAGGGCTAGAAGTTGCACATCACCTTTTATTATGCAAACTGGTGTTTTAGATGTATTCAAACTCCAGTTTGAGATAGTGTGTTAAAATAGTGATTAGTTGAACTTTTAGAGTAGTTACTTAATTTTGCACATGTTAAAAGAGATATTAAATGTGCACATGTTTTGCACATGACTAGTAGGGCCTATATAACTAACTACTTGAAAATCAGTTGTAAGCAATTCAACAAGATCAATAAAAATATCTCTTTTCTCTTCTTCTATGATGAAATACACTCTCATTCAATCTAGAGTTTCACAATTATTGTTAAATTCAAGCTTCAATACTCAGAATTTCACATCCTCAATTTTCCCTGCACAATAGTTTATGCATATTTGATCACTTCTATTATTTCCGGGCAAACCCCATAGGCAATTCTAAGGTCACATACAAAAATGCAAGCCCTTCCCTAATCATTCGCAACCTTACTTAAATATATTTAGACTATATTCTCCCTCATGAACAAAAGTTTCATCAGTATTGAAATAGTTAACCATTTTTACTTGCGCAACAATTGATTAATCCTTTTATTTTTTTGAATGTTGGCAAATTACTTAGGCGATTCTTACGTCATTGAATTCTCTTGTGCAAGCCTTGGCATCAATCCAGTGTCCAACTGTTCAGAAATATTGAAAAATTATATACGAAATACAGAGATATTTTCTTATAATATGAATTGGCCGAGTATAGTAAATTATGAGTTATGACAGCTGAATTTATTAAACAATGTATATAATTTTCTAATGGATATCATATACTAACTGTTGAAGTATAGATACAGATATACATCATATATACATATCATATATATGCAGTCAGTTGGTTAGTTTGTTAAGGGGTTATTTTGTTTGTTAAAGGTTGTTAAGAAGTTGTTATGGGTTGTTAGAGGTAGTTAGTTTTAAGTGTTGATCACACACTTGTATAAATAAGCGCAATCAGTGCATTATATCATTAAATGAAAATAAAAAAAGTTCCCACAAAACTCTCTCTCTTCTTCTTTTCCTATTTTCTCTTCTTTTTTTCTTCTTTGCATCGACACGATCTGGATCACATCCAGATCATGCATGCAAACTTGGATTACATAAATTAACATGGTATCAAAGTCAAAACAAGATGAATCGAGGGATTTTCTAATGGAGTTATAGCAGAAAGTCGAGGGATTCGTAGTGCAATCTGCGGCTGTTGTTTACTCTATGAGTTGTTCTAATTTTTATTTTGAATCAGCGAATTGAGTATCTGTATTTTGCTTATGCATCACTGTGATAGTATTGTTGCAATAATCATGGAGAATACATCTATTAAATCATTGAGTATTGATGAAAGTTCAAATTCGAGTCTAAACATAGTCGATCACAACTATCCGCTGTTTCTGAGTGCTTCAGACACACCTGGAGCTGTGCAAGTCGACATACAACTAGTAGGCATGGAAAAATACTCTGTGGAACAGAGCAATGCAATTGAATTTTCTAACAAAAAATAAGATAGACTTCATTGATGGAACATTAAAATGAGATACTTACGGTACTAATTACTTGAAACAGTGGGATCGTTGTAACGCGATAGTAATTTCACGGATAATGAAGAATGTAAGTAAAAATTTACTTAGTGGCATGCTATATAGATCTACTTCATATACATTGTAGAAGGACCTAAATGAGCGATTTGATAAAATAAATTTATCTCATGTATATCAATTGAAAAAAGAAATGGTTATGTTGCATCAAGGTACCTCACCAATATCTAGTTATTACTCAAGGATGAAATATTTGTGGGATGAAATCGACTCAATCATTCCAACACCGATATATGATTGTGTTAGTCCCATGGAATACATAGAACATATAGCAAATCAGAGATTGCTAGAGTTCCTGATGGGATTGAATGATGGTTATAACAGGCTAGAAGCCATATTCTCTTTATGTCACCCACATCTAGTGTGAATAAAGAATATGTCATGATTGCACAGGATGAAAGCCAAAAATTGATAACTGGAAGGTATACAACAGCAGAGTCTACTGAGCCTATAGCACTATTTGGTAGACCTGTCAATACTCAGAACAGACAGAAAAAGCCATTCTCTCACTACATGTTTTGTGATCACTTCTAAATGAAATGACATAATAGAGAAACCTGCTATAAGTTAATGTATTGTGATTATTGCAAAAATAAAGGACATATAAGAGATAATTGCTACAGAATTGGATATCCTGCTGATTTCAAAGGAAAGAAGAAAGTGAATATGGTTATGGCATGAGAAGGTAATGTTTCACATGTATATAACTCTGGACAATCAAACCAAAGGTATGAAGAAGGAGTGAGACAACTATCTAGGAGCAGTAGGATCAGTTCCATCAGATGCTGAGGTCATGCCCTCCTGACAAATATGAGAAAATGCTTGCAATACTTAGACAACAACATGATGTAGATCCATTAAACACCAGTGCACAAGTGCCTCAAACACATATGGCAGGTAATCATGTATTTAGTAAAGGAAAGGATTCCAGTTGGATAGTTGATTCAAGAGCAACTAACCATATGGTAAATGATGAAACTATGATTGAAGAACATGCTTTCATAGACAATGCAAGTCATGTACAGTTGCCTATTGGTTATACAGCAGCAATTACACAGGCAGGGAGTTGTAGATCAGGAGGAGGTGATCTTATTAAGCATGTGTTATGTGTGCCAAGTTTCTAGTTTAATCTTCTTTCAGTCTCAAAACTGACCAAGGAATTAAACGGTAGTGTTTCATTCTTCCCTGACTTCTTTGTCCTGTAGAATATCTTCACTGGAAGGTGAATGAGATTGGTAATATGGTTGATGGGCTCTAGATTCTGAGAACAAATCAGAATGGTGCCAAGCAGATAAAGGGACAAACATCTTTAGTAGCTGGATCCAAAAAGATTTACATACAGGCAAAACTATGGCATAAGAGACTGGGACATGTTCTAATGAGCATGCTGAGGAAAATAAGTGGCTTTGGAGATAAATCCAATTTTACAATAAAACACTGTGATGTCTGCCATATAGCTAGACAGACTAGAAAATCATTTCCTACTAGTACTAGCAAGATAATGTTTTCTTTTGAGTTGTTGCATATTGATGTTTGGGGACCTTATAAAGTGCCTATCTATAATGGGATGAGATATTTTCTCACTATTGTGGATGACTGTACTAGGTGGACTTGGGTTTTTGCTACATGTTAAGTCTGATGTGTCCACTATTCTTAAGAACTTGCTTATAGAAATCAGAAATCAGTTTGATATGAGTGTCAAGAGTATTAGAACAAACAATGACACAAAATTTCTTAACAATGCTTGTTATGAATTATTCAGTCAGCATGGGATTATACACCAGATATCTTGTCCATATACTCCACAACAAAATGGAGTAGTGGAAAGAAGACACATATACATTTGGAGATTGCTAGGGCTATCAAATTTCAAGGACATTTACCATCAAAATTCTGGGGAGACTGTGTGGAGACAACAATCTATGTGATCAATAGAATCCCTTCTGTTGTTTTAGGAAATATCTTACTCTATGAAATGTTATTCAAGAAAGTACCCTCTTTGTCCCACATGAGAGTCATAAGATGTCTTTGCTATGCCACTAACTTAGTCAAGAGAGACAAATTTGATATTAGATCTATTAAAACAGTATTATTGGGATATGAAAGTAGGCAAAAGATGTATAAATTGCTTGACTTAACTAATAAAACAGTCTTTGTGAATAGAGATGTGATCTTTCATGAAGATATTTTTTCTTTTAAACAAACTCAGGAAGGTACAACTAAGGTACATATTGGAGAATCATCTTATGATTCCCATGTGTCTAACACACATGATTATCATTTTCCTATTTTAATGAGCATGTTACTCCTGGAGGAGTTGATGATTCTGGAATACCAAGAATACAAAGTGACGATGTTGAAGTAGAGGCAGTTATTGATGATGCATCTCATGTTGAAGTTATTGATGATGATGCAAGACCAAGAGTAGAGGCAGCTCATGATGCAGTTTCTGATGATATTGCAAGACTAATTGAGACAGAGAATTATTTCCATCTCACAGTTAGTCAGATATCATCACACAGGACATGACTCATATTCAGGCATCTCTGGAGATCATAAGGTCGAGCAGAAATAGAAGACTTCCCTCTTGGATGACAAATTTCATTCATCCTATAACAAAAGCAAGAGACGTCAAGTATCCATTATCAGATGTTGTCAATTACATTGGATTATCTGCATCCTACCAAAGTTTTATAGCCAAAATATTAGATGAAAGTGAGCCACAGTCATACACTGAAGCAGCAAAGGAAATAAATGGATTGAAGCCATGAAGGCAGAGATCAAAGCTCTAGAGGATAACAAGACATGAGAGGTGGTTTATTTGTCAAAGAATAAGACAACCATATGTTGTAAATGAGTATATAAGATTAAATACAAAGCTACAGATAAAGTGGAAAGGTTTAAAGCAAGACTAGTGGCAAAATGATACAATTAGAAGGAAGGTATAGACTATCAAGACACACTCTCTCCTGTGTTTAAAGATGGTGACAATAAGGTCAGTTCTTTCAATTGGTGCTGCTGAGGGATAGATTGTACATCAAATGGTTGTGTTTAATGCCTTCTTACAAAGAGACCTTAATAAAGAGGTATACATGAACCTTCCACAGAGGTTCACACACAAGAAAAAGAAGGTTTGTAGATTGCGAAAGTCACTATATAGGCTGAAGCAAGCTTCAAGGCAATGTAACATAAAATTAATCACTGCATTGATGTCCTCTGGGTTAACACAGAGCCACTTGAATTATTCTCTGCTCACAAATAAGGATAAGGACAGAATTGTGATAGTTCTAATATATGTAGATGGTCTGCTTATTACTGGAAATGATGTGAGCCTGATTGAAGAAACTAAGGGAATACTGCATCAACATTTTAAGATCAAGGATTTGAGAGAGCTGAGATTTTTTTTGGGATTTGAATTTGCTAGAAGCAAAGATGGGATAGTGATGCCCTAAAGGAAGTATGCACTAGAGCTGGTTGCAGATATGAGACTAACAGAAGCTAAACCTGCTGGTTCCCCAATGGAATTGAATGTGAAACTAACCTCTGCTATGTATGATCAACATCTGAGAGAGACTGGGGCTGTAGTTTCTGAAGATAGCACAGTGTGTGAAAATCCTTTGTTGACAAATGTTGCAAGTTATCAGAGGCTGATTGGGAGGTTGTTGTATCTGACTAATACTAGACCATATATAGCTTTTGAAATGCAGTGTTTAAGCCAATTTATGCAAGCTTCAAAGATGTCACATATGATGGCATCAGAGAGAGTAGTTAGGTATGTGAAGAAGACACCATGCCTAGGTATTTTCATGCCTGCTTGAAGCTCTGATAAGTTGTCTACCTACTGTGATGCTGATTGGACTTCATATCCTAACACCAGAAGGTCGATTACAAGTTACTTTGTGTTCTTTGGATCTTCTCTTATCTCTTGGAAGTCGAAAAAATAACACACAATTTCCAGAAGCTCGGCAAAAGCTGGGTATCAAAGTTTGGCATCTGTGGTGGCTGAGGTGGCCTGGATTTCAGGTCTGTTTGCTGAGCTTAATATGTGTCTGAAGTTACCTATTCCAGTGTATTGGGACAACAAGTTAGCCATTTAAATTGCTGCTAATTCGGTGTTTCATGAGCGTACAAAGCATATTAACATTGATTGTCATTTTATACGAGAGAAGGTGCAACATGGATTGATATCTACTTTGTATGTTGCCATTGCAGAGCAGCCTGCAGACATCATGACCAAGAGTCTAGTGTAGAGTCAACACTCTTATCTATTATCCAAGCTAGGTGTGAAGAATTTGTTTAGTACCTAGCTTGCGGGGGGGGGGGGGGGTGAAGTATAGATACAGATAGACATCATATATACATATCATATATATGCAGTCAATTGGTTACTTTGTTAAGGGGTTGTTTAGTTTGTTAAAGGCTGTTAAAAAGTTGTTATGGATAGTTAGTGTTAAGTGCTGATTACACACTTGTATAAATAAGCGCAATTTGTGCATTGTATCATTAATTGAAAATCAGAAAAGTTCCCACAAAACTCTCTCTCTTCCTCTTTTCCTCTTTTCTCTTCCTTTTCTCTTCTCTGCATCGACACGATCTGGATCACATCCAGCATGCAAACTTGGATTACACAAATTAACACTAACATTTAGTAAGAGACTTTGTTTCTCAACTAGAGATTTTAATACTTACTTTTTGAAAGCGTAGCAAATTTAATAGTATTGAAGGTACTTATGATGGAGGACCAAGCTATGGTTTGCATGAATTTAAGGAGAAGAAATAAAGAGAAATTTTGTATTACAAGTTTTGTATTTTTGGTCGAAATGAAAAGAGAATTTGTATTACAAGTTTTGTATTTTTGGTCGAAATGAAAAGAGAATTTGTATGACAATTTTGTATTTGGGGCGTACTAATATATTTGTCATCATCCTAGGCTATACAGCTTTAACACCTTTTAATAATTTGGATTTATTAAACTGTTTTAATTTAAAATTTACTATGAATCTTATCTATCAAGCACCTTTGCATCTATTAGTTTCATATTTTCTATGACACGTATCAAACGCAGGGATTGATAACTTAAACTGCATGTCCTGTGGAATAACGACGAATAAAATAGGATGGATGGCGTCTCTGGGGCACAGTCCAATGGCAAAGGAGGGGGTTTAAGACATTTTGGATACTTGTAGTGTGAGATCGATTCTCAGTGAAAGCATTCTGCTCTCTTCTGGGATTGATCCTTGTATGTGCTATTAATTATTCGTTCTTAAACACAGATTATTAAATCACATACCGCGATTTTCGTAATGAATACAGAAAGAAAAAGAGAAATAAAATTTAGCAAAGAGGTGAAAGAAACATTTGGTAACACGTGTTTTATTTTGCTTATTGAAACGGACGTCTAATACACTGCCAAACGGACGGGCTTCACAAAAATATGATCCTGACAAATATCACCACATATAATAATGTTTAAAATATTAGGAAAAATACATTGACGTTATTATGAAAAATCATTTACATACTCCAAATTTGAGTGTAAAAGAAAGCGAGAAACAAATTTAGCAAAGAGGTGAAAGAAACATTTGGGAACACGTGTTTAATTTTGTTTATTTGAAGCAGATGTCTCACTTAGTGCCACAAAGATATGGTCCTAATTGTTGGGCGGCCGGAAGGTTGCCACCACAAAGATATGGTCCTAATACATACTTTTGCCACACTATAATTATCTTGATTTTTTTTTTATGTATACAGTCTAATTTTACGGTGTCTTTTGCTCCTTATTTTTGTTCCAAGTTAGAAAGAATTAATTCCTTGATTATTCTTATTAATGAAAGACATATATATACAAATTACAATAGGAAGATTCTTTTTCTATGCTACTTCTAAATCCCTATTCTATATGGAGACTAATCATACAATTATGATAAGACTACAAGACTAATTAATATACAAGTCTAATATACAAATATACTATAAATGAATATACACTAAGGGAACACATACTGGACATCCGGAATGGGCCTGGTCATAGTAACTGGGCTGTATATTTAACACCCCCCACAGTTATAGCGGGCGATCTTCGTACGCTGAGACTGTCTCTAAAATCTTCAAATAGGACCGAGGGAAGACCTTTTGTGAAGATGTCTGCAATTTGATATCTGGAAGGGACATGACAGACGCGTACTTGTCCTCTAGCTACCTTTTCTCGAACAAAGTGAATATCCATCTCTATGTGTTTAGTGCGCTGATGCTGAACTGGATTACCAGAAAGGTAGATGACACTTATATTATCACAATACACTAAGGTAACCAACATGACTCAGAAATCACATTGGCTACCCCTCGACACTCGGTCTCTGCACTTGAGCGTGATAACGTGGACTGACGTTTGGCAGACCATGAGACCAAGTTATTACCTAAAAACATACAATAGCCAGACGTAAACCGCCTGGTGTTAGGATAACTACCCCAATCAACATCTGTATAGGAAACAAGTGTAGACGTCGACGAAGGATACAAATGCAAGTCATAATCAAGTGTTCCTTGAATGTACCTAAGAATGTGTTTGAGCGCATTCATATGTTCAATCCTGGGATCATGTATAAACAAAAACACCTGATGTACGGCATATGTAATATCAGGTCGCGTAAACGTGAGATATTGAAGAGTGTATGCAAGACTACGATAGCGGGTCAGATCCTCAGAGGGAGAGCCAGCTGCAGCACCCAGCTTGGGTTTAGTATCAACTGGGGTAGAAGTGGACTTACAGGATGACATCTCAGCCCTTTCAATGATCTCTGTTGCATACTTCCTCTATGATAAGAACAATCCACCTGCATGATGAGTGACGGTAATCCCCCAAAAATAACTTAATGGGTCCAAGTCTTTCATGGAAAACTCAGAACTGAGTATTGTCATAATAGACTTTCGCAAAGCATCAAAAGAGGCAGTCAAGATAATATCATCCACATATAATAGTATATAAGTCATTGAAGAACCGCGACGATATATGAATAATGAATTATCAGACCTGCTGTGAGAGAAATCCATAGTCGAAATATAGTCAGCAAACCTCTTATACCATGCCCATGGAGACTGCTTAAGCTCATACAAGAATTTATTTAA
This sequence comes from Przewalskia tangutica, assembly GCA_029844215.1. Lineage (NCBI taxonomy): Eukaryota > Viridiplantae > Streptophyta > Magnoliopsida > Solanales > Solanaceae > Przewalskia > Przewalskia tangutica. The sequence goes on along the minus strand of CM056724.1, from coordinate 43,434,244 downwards.
CAAACAAACATGATTAGGATATCTAGTATCCTTAAACCCCAAGGGCTGATTCATATATACTGTCTCCTTGAGATCACTATGTAGGAAAACATTATTCACATCTAACTGATGAATGAACCATGATTTTGAAAGAGTCAAGCTTAGCACAGTGTGAATGGTAGCCGACTTGACTACCGGGCTAAATGTCTCACCACAATCTGCACCAATCTGCTGAGTCTTACCATCACCTATAAGACGAGCCTTATGTCTCGCAAACGAACCTTCAGAATTTCCCTTTTGAGCAAAAATCCACATAGATCGAATAATATTAACACCAGATGGACGGGGCACCAACTCTCACGTCTTATTATCAATAAGAGCATTATATTCATCGGTCATGACAATTTTTCAATTATGGTCATTTAAGGTAGCCACAAGATTACGGGGTAAGGGTGATTTAAGAACATTCGAATTAAAATTAAAATATCTTTTTGGTTTAAAAATACCACGTTGACTGCGACTGAGTGGACCATAACTCGGGGCTAGATTAGGTGAATTTTGGGAATTTTCAGCAATGCCGGACCATCGAGGCGCCGCGATGACGACGATCGAAATATTTTGACTATCGACGGGCGTGCACCTCCCGGCGATCGCGCACATTTACGACAAAGGTAAAAAAAAATTGGCTACTGGATGGTTGGAGCCGTGGCGCCTCCCCTAAGAGTCGCGGCGCTGATGACGGGTTGAGACCAATATCAGAAAAATGATGGATAAGATATGGTGATATATCATCATCAAAAAAATCATACGAATTAGGCACGAGATTTCTACTTTAGAAAACAGAATTTGGGACTCATCAAAGATAACATGACGACAAATAATGATTCATTTAGAGGACAAATCAAAGCATTTATAACCACATTGATTTGACGGAAAACTCAAAAACACACAAGGGGTAGAAGTCCCTGAAGTTTGTTAATTGTGGTGGATGGGAAGAGGGGATAACACAAACACCCAAAGACCATAAGATGGGAATGCAAAAGAGTCTTATTATATAAAATTTGAAGAGGGAACGAATATTTCAAACGTTTAGAAGGATGAATATTAAGTAGATATGTGGCCATTTGTAGAGCATGATGCCAAAAAAACGGAGGGACAGAAGAATGAACCAATAAGGTGTGGATAATGTATTAATGGTACAAATTTTACGTTCAGCTTTCCCGTTTTGTGAAGACGTATGAGGACAAAAAAATGAAAATTTATCCCATTTTGAGCATAAAACTCCCAAACTCCCCATTGTCATACTCTTTGTCATTATCACATTGAATATTCTTTATTTTCCGTTCTAATTGAGTTCTAATGAAAGGTCTAAATTTTATGAAGATGGAAAAACTTGGGATTTTTTCGCTATTAGAAATGTCCATAAATTTTTTGAATAATCATCCAAGAATAAAAAATAATAACTATGACTCATAGAACTGAGAACGAGAGATGTCCATAGATCGCTATGAATAATATCAAATGACATTGAAGTATGAGAATTCGAGGCTACAAATGGCAACTTAATAATTTTTCCCAAAGAACAAGATTGACAATTTGGAGTACTATGCGTACCCTTACAGGAAATAAACTTATTCTTGTCTAAAGTAGATAAAATAGACGACCCCGGATGACCTAGACGAGCATTCCACAAGGAAGGAGCAAGAACTGCAAAAGTGGATAGCATGGTCTGACGCGAGAAACCGAGACTTGGTGTGATTGGATAAAGATCCCCCCTACTGTCACACCTCATCAGAGGACTCGCCGTCTTGAAATCCTTCACAGAAAACCCAAAGGGATCAAAATCAATAGAAACCCAATTATCAGTGGTGAATTTACGGACAGACACCAAATTTTTAATTAGTTTTGGGGCATGAAGGGTATTTTTCAAGACAAGTGGTGGATGAGGAGGGAACAAAGTTTTTTGACCATAACTCTTAATTGGAATTGAATTGCCATTACCAATAATTATACCACGATTACTGCTCAAATTAAAATAAGACGAGAGAGACCTTGGTCAGATGTCATGTGGGTGGTGGCGCCGATGTCCATATACCAATTCAGGTCTGGTTGAGTCATTATGCCGCGTATCGCAGCCTTCAATATCGATCTGCGTGGTCCTATTGCGTGATGGGCTCGGCGGGCGAGGCCCAAGTATGCTAGATCTGGTCGCCCATAAAATGATTCAAACTGAGCTCGACGTGAGTAATCGGGTTTGGCCAAATCGGGCTGATCGGGCGGCGCGGCTGACTGGCCGAGCCGGCGAGCAGGAGCGATGACAGGACACATCGCCATCGTGACAGGCTCACCGCCGCCCCATGTTTGGACGCCGATCTTTGCCGCCATTGCCATCGCTCGTAGGTGTTTCCGCCGCAATTCTTGCCATTATTTTTCCTATTTTGCCCCTTTTACCACCACCGTTGTTGCGATTTTGGCTCGAGTTGATGGATCCGGAAGGAGAAAAATTGGACTCAGTCATCATGACGACAGGACTAGCCCCAATAGCCGCCTTCTTAGCCAATCCGACTTCTTCCAATGCAAATATGGAGCGTGCTTGGTAGAATTCCGGCAAGGGGTTACTTTGACGAAGAATTGAATCAACGTCATTATAGGCCTCAGACAGGCCTGCAACCATTTGTAGGATGAGACGATTATTGCTCACAGGAGCACTCACATTGCGAAGTTGATCCGCCAAGTCCTTGAGACGTTTGCAATAAGACGAAACGTTTGGAAAATTCTCCATCTTGACTTGAGAAAATTCTTGTTCAAAGGTAACAATCCGGGAATGACTGTTATCTTGGAATATGTCACGCAATCGATTTCAAGCCTCCGTAGTTGTGGAGTTGGGTTCCATAATCGTTTGTAAGAGGTCAAGGGAGATAGTGGCATAAATCCACTGAAGAACTTTTACATCAACCGTGATCCATGATTTTCGATCATCTGCTTTCAGCGGCACCGCTCTATAGTACCTCCATCAGCCTCCGTAGCCTCCATAGAGTAATGAGGATGATGTGGTGGAGAACTTGATGTGATGTGGCATGAATCTTGAATAACTCCGCCAATGTCCCATATTGGACGTTTTCTAAGTCAAGAACAATAGGAATAACACTCTTGATGTTGTAAACTTTGAGGGCAGGATAAAACGTGTTCTTATCAGTCATAGTGAATAGAACAACAAGATTCGGAGAAGAAATTGGGAAAGACAAGAAAAACTGAGAAGTGTCTCGGATTTGAAGGGGATGTTCACGGAAATTTGAGAGAAAAGAGAGGAGCGGAAGCAAGGTAAAAATAACCTAGACTCTTGATACCATGAAAAAATTAATCCCTTAATTATTCTTATTAATGAAAGGCATATATATACAAGTTACAAACTTACAATAGGAAGATCTTTTTCCTATTTTACTTCTAAATCACTATTATATATGGAGACTAATCATACAATTATGGTAAGACTACAAGACTAATTAATATACAAGTCTAATATACAAATATCTATAAATGAATATACACTAAGGGAACATGGACTAGACATCCGAAATGGGCCTGGTCATAGTAACTGGGCCGTATATTTAACACAAGTGTAACTAGGAGTGTGCATAAATTAGTTTGGTTCGGTTTTTATTTACCAAATCAAATCAATGTCAATTTTTTTAAATCTATAAATCAAATCAGATCAATAAAAGTTGGATTTAATCTCAATTTTCGTGATTTTTCATTTTTTTATACTTTACCCTGGTAAAATTTCCACAACACAAAACATGTAAATAATGCTTTCAATTATTTCTTTTGTTCTAGTAAAATAGAATAATTTTATAGGGCTTTTAAAAAATAAAAATAATTGTGAATAAGTCATGACATTATACTAAAATATAATGTCACCATTAGGTATTTCCGTGTCTTTGTTTAGCCTTTAGTTAATAAATGATTACGATAATTAAATTGAGTTGAGCATGTGGAATTGCTTTACTTATGATTGATAACAAGTTGAGAATGTTGGTTGAGCAGGTTCGTCTAGTACTTGTTACACTATCTCTAGTTTTGAAAGGTTAGATTGTAGCAATAAATTGATATGGGAACACTGAATGACGTGCTATTAATTTTGTTTAGTAATTCGTCATATCAAACACAATAATATAAGGTGAAAAAAGACAAATGAAGCACATAGAAAAGAATACTCTAGCAATATGTCGAAAGGGTCAGTCCAAAACACGTACACTGTCAATTGCAAGGACAATAATGTAAGGAAAAAGACAAATAAAGTGCATCAAGCTTATTGTGGCCATCAATTTTTCACGTGTATTCTTGTACTATATGTTTTCTAGGAGTCCTTACTTGAGTAATCCACTTGGTGGGATTTTAAATATAAATAACCACTAAAAAAACTACCATATTACATTTTGAGCAGCAATATGGGTTAGTATAAACCCCAACACTTTGGCCAAATTCAAGGAACTATTCACCTCTCAATTTTCACTCTTTTAACATACTTTAGCCTTCCGAAAATCACGTCTCAAAGGTCCGAAACGTCGAACTTTGTAATAGAACTCGATGTTTGTAAATGCGGTTTAGATTTTTTTTTTTCACATCATCAACATATTTTACATTTAAAAACTGATTTTCTTGTAATGTTTATAGGATATGAATGGTTGCAAACATTTCGTGGGGAAGATGACATTCTCGTGGATAAAAGGGTTGCGGTGAAGTTTTAAAAAACCTCATGTTGATAGAGATACCGCAACTTCACGTATCAATAGAGATACCGTGAAGTTTGACTTGCAGTTTAGACTTACGGAAGCTCAAGAAAAAAATGACCTTCTGGAGGGCTCTTTCACATTTTTACTTATGGCACAATATGGGAATATAGGGTGTCAAAGAAAAAGTTTCAATTTTTAGGCTCGATGGGGCTGACTAGGGATACTTTTAAAGTCCGGGATAGAAAAAGAATGGTAAGAATTGGCTATCAAAGAAATGCCTGAGTCATCTCCCTATCATGCATATCCTAACTATTTCGCCTCAAATAGCAAGCAATCATAACACATAGGTTTTCATTATTTAGCATGCACAATTTAAGCAAGAAACTCCAAATAGACAGATTTTGTGAGTTTTTGGCATATCTAACCTAGGTGTTTAGATAGTTGCTTCTAATTCCATTACATTATTCCACCTTCCTTCACTAGGTGTTTCTAGAACTACAAAGATACATGATCTTTGTGTGCAATTATGACTCAAAGAGGAAAAAAAAATTGTGACTCAAAATAAACACAAAACAAAATAAAAAGACTTAATCAAACATAACAAGACACAAATAAAACACCCGAACTTAAATCACACATTGTCCCCAATGTGTGCAATACTAAAAAAATGAAAAATAGACAACTTACCGACACAACACAATGGCCATAATGGAGGTCTAGGAGAAAAATTCGAATTTGCGGAAATATGGCTCTCTGAAGTTCGGCGCCGCGGCTCATTCAGCGCGGCATGCTAATCTTGTAGCTCTTCAAGTTACGCCATTATGATTCAGCCGCAACGACGATCGCTTTTTCGTTTTTGCTTTTCCTTTTTCCTAAGCTTCACTTTTCACACATCCATCCAACAACACAAAACAAGAACCCAAGACCGTGAGACTGTTCAAGACAAAATAAAACAAACTAAAGAGAAATTAAAATAACATAATTAAAAACATTGGGTTGCCTCCCAACATGTCTTTAACGTCTTTTAGCGGACGCCTTTAACCTTTACGAGTGCCCATTGGATCCTTCGCGACGCTTGCAATCCAGAGTTATTGTTGCAGGTCTCACTTCAACTACAACAATTGCTTCAAACAAGGGCCTTACATATACAATTATCCCCCAAGTAGGCTTGTCTTTTATGCTTTCTATAATGTAGGAATCCGTGAACTTCTCTACATCTCTCAACTCTAGGGGGTACCCTTGATGGTATGAGCTTCCTAATTGGGAATCCGCCGTGATAGCTAGTGGTGTTTCTTCTGTAATAGGTGTAAGAAAAAGAATTTCCACAGAATCCAAGAAGGTAAATAATTGAATCTCTGCTATCCTTTCCTTTTCTACACCAACTATCTCACCAGATTCCTCAATAGTTGGGTTTGGTTCGGGCTCCTCAATTTGTTGTTCGCTGTTGAATATGATTGCGAGTTCTGCTATTTGCGTTTCCAACTTCTTCATGGCCATTCTCGTTTCGTCCATGAACTGAGCTTGGTACCTCGTGAGACTGAGTATAACTTCTCGCAATTTCTCTCTCTCTTCCTCTATGGTTGGACCTCGATCATATTGACAGTAGAAATCCATGTCTTAAGGATCCCTGAGATGAATCAAAACCAACAACGAATCACGGCACACTTGTTTTTTTTTTTTTTTTTCAAAAGAAAATAAAATAAATAATATTCTCGTAGATTTGAATATTTCATATTGAAAATCATCATTACGGTCTATAAAAAGGTGGGGTTTCAAATCGTCTATCAAGATAACTCGATTCACTGGAATAACTGCTATTATTTGAGCTATCATCACCACTGCTATTCGAATCATTTGGAAGAAATACCGACCAATCTATATTTTTACTACTCGACATTGAATATGTTATAATTTAATAATAAATGAAAGGCTACTTATATAGTTGCAAACCACCAAGTACCCTTGGGGTCGTCATTATGACCCTACCTACCTACTTTATTATAAAAAAAATATTAATAGGATCACAGGGATTCATCTTCATCGGATAATCTGACGTAACCATGTTGATCATATTCTACCCTAAGGTAACATATTTTTATCCGATTGTTCTCTACGCGAAAATGGTTAAGAGAAAAATTAAAATCTTGTGGTGTACCACGAGACATTGACGTAGCACGACTTTTTGAACGTTTGAGTCTAAGTGGCCACAAATTTTGTTTTAGCATTACGGCCTCCATAACACGCCAATTTCACTCATCTCTCATTGTATTATTGTATTCTTAAGTGTATTTGAGGTTCGGGTTATTTGAGTATTTAAAATCATCCTCATCTAATTCTCATGTCCTACCCATTGCTTCGAATATGTTTGGTAGGGGTAAACATGTAATAGAATCAATATCAGAAAATTGGTTTCAAATTGACATAACAACTCATTTTAATGTGAATGCTAGTTGTTCGTCATTCATGTTATATATTACTCCTTGATTTGATAATATTATGCTCGCTTTGGACCGATTTATATGACACACTTATACTGCGCAACTTTTATATGCGCAAAATATGAGTTTTCAGAATGACATCCGTTATTTGACAACACCATGCTCACTTTTGACTGCTTTATATGACACACTTATATTACACAATTATTACATGCGCAAAATATTAGTTTTCGGAATATATGACACACTTATATTGTGCAACTTTTATATGCGCAAAATATGAGTTTTCGGAATGACATCCTTCATTTGACAACACTATGCTCGCTTTTGACCGCTTTATATGACACATTAATATTGTGCAACTTTTACATGCGCAAAATATGAGTTTTCGAAATGACACCTTGATTTGACAATACTATGCTCGCTTTTGACCGCTTTATATGACATACTTATATTGCGCAACTTTTACATGCGCAAAATATGACACACTTATATAACAAATGTTTTATATAACTCTTTTGGTTAAGAACTTTTATATAACTCTTTTGGTTAAAACACCTCACATTTTAAAAATGCATAGAAACTTATATTCAATAATTGGTTAAAAAATAAACAAAAATCGGAGGTAGCTCAAGAAGGCATCATGGTAGGATAGAAACAAACACAAACACAATTGAATCATATTTTGAAAAAGAGGTATTAGAATGTTACAAAGATTTATCTTATGAAAAATGGTATGGTTTTTTTCGTTACTTTGAAAATCAACCAATTTATATTAATGTTGATTTAAAAGTTGTTGGACACATAATTGAGGGACGCGGTAAAGTCATATAATCTGCCCATAAAGGTATACTGCCCGGCCTATTCGGGGACGCGGTAAAGTCACATAGTCTGACCATAAAGGTATATTGCCCGACCCATTCTGGGACGCGGTAAAGTCACATAGTCTGCCCATAAAGGTATACTGCCCGACCCATTCTGGGACGCGGTAAAGTCACATAGTCTACCCATAAAGGTATACTGCTCGGCCCATTCTGGAACGCGGTAAAGTCACATAGTCTGCCCATAAAGGTATACTGCCCGACCCATTCTGGGACACGGTAAACTCACATAGTCTGCCCATAAAGATATACTGCCCGGCCCATTCTGGGACGAGGTGTGTCTCATAACATATCCGACCTATTTGCAGGCTCGGTGTATCTCATAACATAACCCGACCTGTTTTTGCGGGATCCGGTGTAATTTTCCTTACATAACATTTTAAACCATCTTTTCACTTCTTCTTAAGTCGTTATAACAACTTCTCATAATGCTATTATAACAACCTTTCACTTTAGAGAACTTAAGACACTTTTATTTCTTATTACATTAGGGAAAATTAAACCCAAAAGTACTACGTATATACATACTTAAAAAGAATCATAAAACTCCTCTTTTAAATCAATAAACTTCTTCTTCTGAAAACTCAAGTTACATTCTCTTTTGAAATCAAGCCCCTTAACTTTTGAAATAATTCATGGAAACCATACTTTTTAAATCAAGTCATTCATTTCTTTAAGAATCAAATCCCGTAACTTGAAAAATAAAGTCCCATAACCTTTTAAGAAATCAAGATTCATAGTCTTAAAGCTTCATAACATAAACTCTTTTAAATTAAGTAACATATACTTTTATGAGATGTGAATGAGTTATACTTGTTTATAACGATCTTATTAAAGCAGTCATGATCTAGAAAATGTAATACAATTTTGTCTTATCTTAGCTTCTATGCAGATGGAGAATTCTACTCATTTTAATATAATTGACTGTCGATACATTTTTTGTTATTAACGCTGCAATGGCTTGTTCGATACCTATTCTCATTAGTGCAGTAAATTAGCAAAGTCAACTCGACTCCAAATACTTCCTAACGACTCTTACTAACATCCCCCATAAGATTTGGTAAGAACTTAGGATTACTTAGACATACCTTTTACATAGAGTAAATCAACATACATACCTCTTAACTTCTAAGAGTAGAAGGAATCATGAATAACACCACATGTATATTTCATACATAGAACATGTCAAAAGAAGGAAGAGGTTCACATACCTCGTGACGACTATCGACAAGTAGCAAAATGCTCCAAAGTACTTCAACCTTGATAGCTATTCCACCCTTCAAGTAGAATACGCTATACGTAGTACTTCAACCTATAATAACCACAACATGTTTATCAACTCCTAGCTTATTGATCGGTGTATTTGATATACACCTTTTGAGTCATTTTTAGTTAGTATTTTACTCATTTCATTTATGTTTAGTATAGTATTAGGGTCGTTTTCCTTTCTTTTGTGTCACAACGGTCAGTAATGGAGAAATGACAAAAAGGAGATGAAATGAGCATAAATGAGATGGAATTGCACACTAAAAGGGCCAAGAAATGAAGCTAAGTTTAGAAATATAGAAGAAATCGACGAAGACCAGGACGAACAAAGGGCGAAGAAGCGAAAAATCGGAAGAATGCACCGTGCGTATTTGGCAGCAGCGCCGACCACTGAAGTCGTCCGAAAGCGGGATTTCTGAGTTTTGGGCCGAATTTGACACATTTTCAGGGTCCAAAAGGGATAACTTTTCCTACCTACATATTCCTTAACCCTTTTCCATAACTTTTCCTAAAACCTTTACCTAAAAGGATTCCATAACCTTTCCTACCTACATAATCCCTAACCCTTTACCTAAATGATTCTTGGTCTATAAATAGTCTCTACATCATTAGAAGAATTCATTCCACCCATCCTACAATCATCCAATTCCCATCCTACAATCCATCACCCATCCACCATTCCATCTTGTAAATATTCCACAACACAATCCTTGGATGCTAGAAGGCTTGAAGACTTGTTCTTGAGTATTTTCTTTTCTTTCTTTTTGCTTTGTTTATTTCAGTTCATGTATGGAGATTATATTAGTTCTTAGCGTGACTATGACTGGGAGCTAATTACTTTGTTAGGGATTTTCTTGTGATTCTCTTGAAACTCTTATTCATGAATTAATATATTAGTTTGGTTTCTTCTTCACTTATTTAAGATTTATTCAATAATTGCTTTGATTGCTTGATAATTAATTGATCACTAGTTATCATCACTTATATGAGTTCTAATCGAAATCCGAAAGGGGAGATTGTGAATATGCTACAGTTGAATAAACATAGGTTTAAATCGTGGACGAAAGTACCCCGATACTTGTGTAGCTTAATAGGTTATTGCTCTTAATCATCCTTTGTAGTCAATCTTGTCACCGAAAGGTAGAAGGGTTCTCCATTGGGGTTGAGTGTTTATATTACCTTAACAGGAGTATAAAACGGTCTAGTTAACCTGCTATCTTAACGTAGAAGAAGAAGTTAGTCTAATTGTATTAAGGATTGAATAGAGTGGATATTTGATGATCTTGGAAGCCCTAATTCTCCATCATAACTGATTTAATTCAAAGTATTTTTTATAATTAGTTTATTTTCTTCATTATTAGTCTAAAATTCCCAATCAATTAACGTTAACCAAATAGATACCATAGGATAGATAATCGGTACTTGAAAACCAGTCCATGAGGACGATATTCGGTCTTACCTAGACTATATTACTTGTCACGACACGTGCACTTGCGTTAGTGTGTGCATAAATCGCGCATCAAATTTTTGGCGCCGTTGTCGGGGATTGGCGTACTTTCAATATCGATTTATATATTCTTATTTCTAATTTGGTTGCTCCAAGAACAAGTTTCTAACTTGTTCTGCGAGCATCTTTTTATCACCTTTTTTGTTTTTCTTATTTTGCAGGTTAAATTCAAAAAAAAAAAACGAAAAATATATATATATATACAGGTCCATGGACTACTACTTCTATCAGGGGCAGTGGAGTCATCAATGCAGCTTAACCGCGAGTTCGGAGGAAGATCGGATGAGTTGCAGTAAGCATACTCGGGCTCACAAGTGTCAAGCTCGGTTTATGGATGAGACAAGAGTGTCCTCGAAATTTGGAGACACAATAGGTCAACTAATGGATAGGATGAGCGATACACTTCAAGAAAGTCGCTAGCGACAGTTGTAGAAAGTGATAAGCAAATTGAGGAACCTGAACCACACCAGCTGTTGAGGAATCTGGCGAGATAGTTGGTGTAGAGAAGGAAAAGATTACTCAGATCCAATTAATTCACCTTTTTGGATTCTTTGGAAATTCTTTTTCACTACTGTGCAAAAGAAATACCACCAATGTTGATCCCCAAATAGGAAGTCCATACCATGAGGAACCCAGAGTTGAGATGTGTTGGGAATCTCACCGATCCCTACATTAGAGAGAGCCTAAAGACAAACATGTCTTGTGTACTTGGGGATAATCTTATATCCAAGCCCTTAGTTGAAAATATTGTTGTAGGAAAAGTGAGACTGCAACAATAACTGCGGATTAAGCGATTCGCGAAGGATCCATGGGCACTCGTAAAGGTTAAGCTGCGTCCCGGCTAAAAGGCGTTAAAGACAACGCTTGTTGGAGGCAACCCATGTTTTTAATTATGTTATTTTAATTTTTGTTTTAGTTGTTTTATTTTGTCTTGAAACGATCTACGGTCTTGGGTTCTTGTTTTGTGTTGTTGGATAACAGTGGGTGAAAGCTAAAGCAGAGGAAAAAGGAGCAAAGCGAAAAAAGGAAAAGCGCCATCGTAGTGGCGCCAGAATCAGCGTCGTGTGGCGGAACTTGAGAGCCATATTCGTGCAAATTCGAATTTTCCTCCCAGACCTCCGTTATGACCGATGTGTTGTGTCAGTAAGTTGTCCCTATTTATTTTTGAGTCTTGCACACATTGGGGACAATGTGTGATTTAAGTTTGGGGGGTGTTTTATTGTTATTGAGTCTTTTTATTTGTTTTGTGTTTTTGAGTATTTTTTTATAATTTTTTATTTTTATTTTTTTATTTTTCTTTTTGATGGATCATGCATGCCAGAATTGCTAAAGATATTGAGTGGATAAAGTGGGATAATGTAATAGAATTAAAAGCGACAATCTGTGTGCTTAAGTTAGATATACCAAAAATTCCTGACATCTAATTATTTAAAATATTTGTTCTTAGCTTATGTGTGTCAGTTATGGAAAGAAGATTGAAAAATTGTCTAAAAAATTTGTTTTCTTGTTATTTGAGGCGAAATAGTTAAGATGTACATGTTTAGGGAGATGATTCGGACATTTCTTTGATAGCCCTTCTGACCATTCATTACTTACCCTGACATAAAATGTATCACTAGTCAGCCCCTTTTGAGCCTAAAATAAAGATCTTTCTTTGACACCCTATGATTCCTTTGTTGTGCCATAAGTAATAATGGAAAAGTATTGGAATGAAAAATGTTGAAAAAGAAATAAAAAGAGAGTGAAAAATTTGATGCACCCCGATGAAAAATATGCAAAAGCCTAAGTTTGGGGGTGCCTGTTGTTCATAATACATATCATTCTCTCAAAAGAAAAGTGGGGAGAAGGTGGGTACGATACTAAAAAGGAAATCTAAAAGAAGGAAAAGGAGTTTGAATGAAAAGTGATTATGGTACGTAATTGAGCCTAAATGCCTATTTTTACCTACCGCTAAGCCTACCTTACAACCCTTGAAAGTCCCGATGATCTTTAATATGTATGTCTATGATTAGTGGAGAATAGCAAAGAAACACGTCTATAGCATTTGAGAAAGATGGAATGAAATCGATACGATAAAGAGTGTTTGTATTTCCATTGAACACGATCTAAGTGAATTTGCGAAATATCTAACTTGAAATTCTAGATCACGATTATTCATGCTATATATGTTATAACATATTATCTCATCTTTCATCCATGATTTTGAAGAAGCAATATTATAACTACTTGATCCATCTCTTTGAGTCTTTGTTCGTTTTGTTTTATTTTTGTTTTGAGCATTGCTCGAGGGCGAGCAAAGGTTAAGTTTGAGGTATTTGATCTGTATTTGATATACACCTTTTGAGTCATTTTTAGTTAGTATTTTACTCATTTTATTTATGTTTAGTATAAGATTAGGTCGTTTCCTTTCTTTTCACACACAATGCACAAGAATGGAGAAATGACAAAAAGGAGATGAAATGAGCATAAATGAGATGCAATTGCACACTAAAAGGGCCAAGAAATGAAGCCTAAGAAGTTCCAAGTTAGAAAGAATTAATTCCTTGATTATTCTTATTAATGAAAGGCATATATATACAAGTTACAAACTTACAATAGGAAGATCTTTTTCCTATTTTACTTCTAAATCACTATTATATATGGAGACTAATCATACAATTATGGTAAGACTACAAGACTAATTAATATACAAGTCTAATATACAAATATCTATAAATGAATATACACTAAGGGAACATGGACTAGACATCCGAAATGGGCCTGGTCATAGTAACTGGGCCGTATATTTAACACAAGTGTAACTAGGAGTGTGCATAAATTAGTTTGGTTCGGTTTTTATTTACCAAATCAAATCAATGTCAATTTTTTTAAATCTATAAATCAAATCAGATCAATAAAAGTTGGATTTAATCTCAATTTTCGTGATTTTTCATTTTTTTATACTTTACCCTGGTAAAATTTCCACAACACAAAACATGTAAATAATGCTTTCAATTATTTCTTTTGTTCTAGTAAAATAGAATAATTTTATAGGGCTTTTAAAAAATAAAAATAATTGTGAATAAGTCATGACATTATACTAAAATATAATGTCACCATTAGGTATTTCCGTGTCTTTGTTTAGCCTTTAGTTAATAAATGATTACGATAATTAAATTGAGTTGAGCATGTGGAATTGCTTTACTTATGATTGATAACAAGTTGAGAATGTTGGTTGAGCAGGTTCGTCTAGTACTTGTTACACTATCTCTAGTTTTGAAAGGTTAGATTGTAGCAATAAATTGATATGGGAACACTGAATGACGTGCTATTAATTTTGTTTAGTAATTCGTCATATCAAACACAATAATATAAGGTGAAAAAAGACAAATGAAGCACATAGAAAAGAATACTCTAGCAATATGTCGAAAGGGTCAGTCCAAAACACGTACACTGTCAATTGCAAGGACAATAATGTAAGGAAAAAGACAAATAAAGTGCATCAAGCTTATTGTGGCCATCAATTTTTCACGTGTATTCTTGTACTATATGTTTTCTAGGAGTCCTTACTTGAGTAATCCACTTGGTGGGATTTTAAATATAAATAACCACTAAAAAAACTACCATATTACATTTTGAGCAGCAATATGGGTTAGTATAAACCCCAACACTTTGGCCAAATTCAAGGAACTATTCACCTCTCAATTTTCACTCTTTTAACATACTTTAGCCTTCCGAAAATCACGTCTCAAAGGTCCGAAACGTCGAACTTTGTAATAGAACTCGATGTTTGTAAATGCGGTTTAGATTTTTTTTTTTCACATCATCAACATATTTTACATTTAAAAACTGATTTTCTTGTAATGTTTATAGGATATGAATGGTTGCAAACATTTCGTGGGGAAGATGACATTCTCGTGGATAAAAGGGTTGCGGTGAAGTTTTAAAAAACCTCATGTTGATAGAGATACCGCAACTTCACGTATCAATAGAGATACCGTGAAGTTTGACTTGCAGTTTAGACTTACGGAAGCTCAAGAAAAAAATGACCTTCTGGAGGGCTCTTTCACATTTTTACTTATGGCACAATATGGGAATATAGGGTGTCAAAGAAAAAGTTTCAATTTTTAGGCTCGATGGGGCTGACTAGGGATACTTTTAAAGTCCGGGATAGAAAAGAATGGTAAGAATTGGCTATCAAAGAAATGCCTGAGTCATCTCCCTATCACGATATCCTAACTATTTCGCCAAATAGCAAGAATCATAACACATAGGTTTTCATTATTTAGCATGCACAATTTAAGCAAGAAACTCCAAATAGGCAGATTTTGTGAGTTTTGGCATATCTAACCTAGTGTTTAGATAGTTGCTTCTAATTCCATTACATTATTCCACCTTCCTTCACTGGTGTTTCTAAAGAACTACAAAGATACATGATCTTTGACAGCAATTATGACTAAAAGAGGAAAAAAATTGTGACTCAAAAATAAACACAAAACAAAATAAAAAGACTTAATCAAACATAACAAGACACAAATAAAACACCCTCAACTTAAATCACACATTGTCCCCAATGTGTGCAATACTAAAAAAATGAAAAATAGACAACTTATCGACACAACACAATGGCCATAATGGAGGTCTAGGAGAAAAATTCGAATTTGCACTAAATATGGCTCTCGAAGTTCGGCGCCGCGCTTCGAGATTCGGCCATACTGCTAATCTTGTGGCTCTTCTGGTTACGCACGCGCCATGATTCAGCCATGCTACGACGATCGCTTCCTTTTTTCGCGTTTGTTGCTCCTTTTTCCTGCTTTGACTTTTCACCCACCGTCATCCAACAACACAAAACAAGAACCCAAGACCGTGAGATCGTTTCAAGACAAAAATAAAACAAACTAAAGACGTAAATTAAAATAACATAATTAAAAACATTGGGTTGCCTCCCAACAAGTTGTCTTTAACGTCTTTTAGCGGACGCCTTTAACCTTTACGAGTGCCCATTGGATCCTTCGCGAATCGCGTAATCCGCAGAGTTATTGTGCAGTCTCACTTCAACTACAACAATTGCTTCAAACAAGGGCCTTACATATACAATTATCCCCAAGTAGGCTTGTCTTTTATGCTTTCTATAATGTAGGAATCAGTGAACTTCTACATCTCTCAACTCTGTGGGGTACCTGATGGTATGAGCTTCCTAATTGGGAATCGTAGTGATAGCTAGTGGTGTTTCTTACGTAATAGGTGTAAGAAAAGAATTTCCACGTAATCCAAGGGTAAATAATTGAATCTGCTTATCCTTTCCTTTTCTACACCAACTATCTCACCAGATTCCTCAATAGTTGGGTTTGGTTCGCTCCTCAATTTGTTGTTCGTTGAATATGATTGCGAAGTTCCGCTATTTGCTTTCCAACTTCTTCATGGCCATTCTCGTTTCGGCCCACGAACCGAGCTTGGTACCTCGTGAGATCGAGTATAACTTCTCGCAATTTCTCTCTTCCTCTACATGGTCGACTCGATCATATCGATAGAAATCCATGTCTTAAGGATCCCTGAGATGAATCAAAACCAACAACGAATCACGGCACACTTGTTTTTTTTTTTTTTTTCAAAAGAAAATAAAAAAAATAATATTATCGTAGATTTGAATATTTCATATTGAAAATCATCATTACGGTCTATAAAAAGGTGGGGTTTCAAATCGTCTATTAAGATAACTCGATTCACTGGAATAACTACTATTATTTGAGCTATCATCACCATCGCTATTCGAATCATTTGGAAGGAATACCGACCAATCTATATTTTTACTACTCGACATTGAATATGTTATATTTTAATAATATATGAAAGGCTACTTATATAGTTGAAAACCAACAAGTTCCATTGGGGTCGTAATTATGACCCTACCTACCTACTTTATTATAAAAATAATATTAATAGGATCACAGTGGATTCATCTTCATCTGATAACTGACGTAACCATGTTGATCATATTCTACCCTAAGGTAACATATTTTTATCCGATTGTTCTCTACGCGAAAATGGTTAAGAGAAAATTAAAATCTTGTGGTGTACCACGAGACATTGACGAGTACGACTTTTTGAACGTTTGAGTCTAAGTGGCCACAATTTTTTTTTTAGCATTACGGCCTCCATAACACGCCAATTTCACTCATCTCTCATTGTATTATTATATTCTTAAGTGTATTTGAGGTTCGGGTTATTTGAGTATTTAAAATCATCCTCATCTAATTCTCATGTCCTACCCATTGCTTCGAATATGTTTGGTAGGGGTAAACATGTAATAGAATCAATATCAGAAAATTGGTTTCAAATTGACATAACAACTCATTTTAATGTGAATGCTAGTTGTTCGTCATTCATGTTATATATTACTCCTTGATTTGATAATATTATGCTCGCTTTGGACCGATTTATATGACACACTTATACTACACAACTTTTATATGCGTAAAATATGAGTTTTCAGAATGACATCCTTTATTTGACAACACCATGCTCACTTTTGACTGTTTTATATGGCACACTTATATTACACAATTATTACATGCGCAAAATATTAGTTTTCGGAATATATGACACACTTATATTGCGCAACTTTTATATGCGCAAAATATGAGTTTTCGGAATGACATCCTTCATTTGACAACACTATGCTCGCTTTTGACCGCTTTATATGACACATTAATATTGTGCAACTTTTACATGCGCAAAATATGAGTTTTCTAAATGACACCTTGATTTGACAATACTATGCTCGCTTTTGACCGCTTTATATGACATACTTATATTGCGCAACTTTTACATGCGCAAAATATGACACACTTATATAACAAATGTTTTATATAACTCTTTTGGTTAAGAACTTTTATATAACTCATTTGGTTAAAACACCTCACATTTTAAAAATGCATAGAAAACTTATATTCAATAATTGGTTAAAAAATAAACAAAAATCGGAGGTAGCTCAAGAAGGCATCATGGTAGGATAGAAACAAACACAAACACAATTGAATCATATTTTGAAAAAGAGGTATTAGAATGTTACAAAGATTTATCTTATGAAAAATGGTATGGTTTTTTTCGTTACTTTGAAAATCAACCAATTTATATTAATGTTGATTTAAAAGTTGTTGGACACATAATTGAGGGCGACGCACTCTCCTGAAAATCCGAATGAGCTATAATATGGGGTGAAAAACTTTAATGGGTTCAATTATATCTGAAAATGTGTGATTATGAGGAATTATATCATCGGCATAGTTTAGTTATGCCACAAGCATTATCTGCTACATATCAGACCTCCAAATTCAAGGATGAACCACTAGTTATTCAATACTTGATAAAAGAAACTTCAAATATACAGAAAGCCCTAAATATGTATCATGCTTTGGACGATTTTATTTTTTGAGGAGCTGATGAAGAAGATCATTGGAAACTGTTATAAAATAAAAATCTTCACTGAGACTCTTCTTATCCAGTTTATCAAATAATTCAAGAATGGATAGGTCTTCCAAAATATTGTCACGACCCTCAAGCTCGCGATGGTGCCCTACACGGGCACCCTTACAGTATACATCGAGAAAATCAATGAACATACATGAAACTCATAACGACGTTACAGAAATAAACAACAAAGTGGCGTAAGGCTACCTCCCTGGACATATACATATATATAAAGCCAAAAGCAGTTACACCTTCTTTTTTTTCTTTACAAACCGACTCACAAGATATGACTACAGACCTCTATGAATTTTGACATAATCACTGTGACGGGACAGGGGCCCGCCATACCCCTGAATATACATAAATCTACATCAACAGGGATCCATACCAAAAGATAAGCCTCCGGAGTAAATGAAGCCTTTTCCCCAAAAACTGAACAGAGATCCTAAGAGCAAGGATCACCAACCTGTGTACCTAATACTGCGGCATTTAACGCACTTCGGGCGGGTCAAGACAACAAATTTACCGAGTATGGAACGTAAATAAGTGCGAGAAACAAATCATAATCAGAAAAAGAATGACAGTGGACAAGTATAAAAGTAAATACGAGATCCTACCGTACATTACAACTCATGAACTTAATCACACATTATTATCTTTTCCCATTTTCACAAGAGTTATAATCAAATTCTTACATACATACTTAGAAACACCATCAAGTTCATAAACACATAACTTACGTATTTTGCATAACATAATCCTACTTTTGCTGGACGTCTCATTTTGAAGTTCACTTTGATTATCCATACGTGATAACGTAACTACCATTTGCGAACACGGTGAATTCATAAAGAGTCTTCCCCAAAAGTATCTCGCCGGCCCATTCTCGGGACGCCAGAAAGTCACATAGTCCGCCCATAAAGGTATCTCGCCTACCATTCGGGACGCCAGAAAGTCACATAGTCCGCCCATAAAGGTATCGCCTACCATTTTGGGACGCCAGAAAGTCACATAGTTCGTCCCATAAAGGTATACTTCCGCACATTTCGGGACGCCAGAAAGTCACAAAGTCCGCCCATAAGGTATCTCGCCCGCCATTCGGGACGCCAGTAAAGTCATATAGTTCGCCCATAAAGGTATCTTGCCGGCCCATTCGGGACGCGGTAAAGTCACATAGTCGACCATAAAGTATCTTGCCCGCCCATTCGGGACGCGTAAAGTCACATAGTTCGCCATAAAGGTATATTGTCCGCCATTCTCGAGACGCGAAAGTCACATAGTACGCCCATAAAAGTATATCGTCCCGCCATTTCGGGATGCGATAAAGTCACATAGTCGCCCATAAAGGTATCGCCCGCCATTCGGGACGCCAGAAAGTCACATAGTCCGCCCATAACGATATCTTGCCCGACCCATTCTCGACGCCAGAAAGTCACATAGTCTGCCCATAAAGGTATACTGTTCGGCCCATTCTGGGACGCGGTGTGTCTCATAACATAACCCGGCCTATTTGCAGGCTCGGTGTATCTCATAACATAATCCGACCCGTTTTTGCGGGACCCGGTGTAATTTTCCTTACATAACATTTTAAACCATCTTTTCACTTTTTCTTAAGTCGTTATAACAACTTCCCATAAAGCTATTATAACAACCTTTCACTTTAGAGAACTTAAGGCACTTTTATTTCTTATTACATTAGGAAAAACTAAACCCAAAAGTACTACGTATATACATACTTAAAAAGAATCATAAAACTCCTCTTTTAAATCAATAAACTTCTTCTTCTGAAAACTCAAGTTACATTCTCTTTTGAAATCAAGCCCCTTAACTTTTGAAATAATTCTTGGAAACCATACTTTTTAAATCAAGTCATTCCTTTCTTTAAGAATCAAGTCCCATAACTTGAAAAATAAAGTCTCATAACCTTTTAAGAAATCAAGATTCATAGTCTTAAAGCTTCATAACATAAACTCTTTTAAATTAAGTAACATATACTTTTATGAGCTGTGAATGAGTTATACTTGTTTATAACGATCTTATTAAAGCAGCCATGATCTAGAAAATGTAATACAATTTTGTCTTATCTTAGTTTCTATGCAGATGGAGAATTCTACTCATTTTAATATAATTGATTGTCGATACATTTTTTGTTATTAACGCTGCAATGACTTGTTCGATACCTATTCTCATTAGTGTAGTAAATTAGCAAAGTCAACTCGACTCCAAATACTTCCTTACGACTCTTACCAACATCCCCCATAAGATTTGGTAAGAACTTAGGATTACTTAGACATACCTTTTACATAGAGTAAATCAACATACGTACCTCTTAACTTCTACGAGTAGAAGGAATCATGAAATAACACCACATGTATATTTCATACATAGAACATGCCAAAAGAAGGAAGAGGTTCATATACCTCGCGACGACTATCGACAAATAGAAAAATGCTCCAAAGTACTTCAACCTTGATAGTTATTTCACCATTCAAGTAGAATACGCTGTACGTAGTACTTCAACCTATAATAACCATAACATGTCTATCAACTCCTAGCTTATCAACGTGGAATAATACTAAGTGCTGGGTCTCTTATTCTGCAGAAATTTGGGCAGCATTTCCTTTGTTTCTACGTACTTTTCCACCTTTTTCAAGGACCACAACCAACATGCCATATTTAAGGCGCAACAAACCAGCAATTCAAATGGGATTACACGCCTTAACAGGACGTGTAAAATTCTGCCCCACAATTAAAGTAAAAATGTCCAATATTCTTGGCCATTTTCGGCAATCACAAGGATCACACCACAACTATTCTTTTCCAATTCCTTTCTAATCCATGTTGTTATTCTAATATGTGATATAGTCGCAATCAATTATAACAACTATAATCCCTTTCTTATATAACATGCGACGATTATAACTATCGACCAAATTGATTTCCAATTTTAATGGCTAACATGCCAATCTCGAATTTAAGCTTCCAAATTCCATAACATTTATAAATCTTCATTCTAAATATCACATGCTCATCTATCAACTACTACAACATGAAATCCTGAATTATAATAGTAAGACGGAGATTATTACCTCTTTTAAGCCCAAATACGATCCAAAACCTAAAGTCGATCCGTAACAACTTTAGCTCCTCTTCTTGCCATTTCAATCCACTCCAAGCAACCCTTAGAAGTTCATAAACAACTTCTCTTCAATTTCCAACTTCAAAGTTGAAGAACACCTTAGGTTTTCATCTTGCGACTAACGTAAAAACGTAATTTTTCTGGGATTTTTATATTGGGATATCCTTAGAATACCTCTAGGGATCTTGGGTTTGAATATTGGGATTTATGAAGCAAGATTGCAAAAAATTTCTTTCCTTCCAAGAGCTTGGCCGAGAGCCTCTCAAACTTGCATAAAGTTTCTTGAAAATTTCTAAGTATGGAATTTGTCTTGCTACTAGTGTAGATAAATACTAAAATCAAGGGCTTGGATCAAGGCAAATGTGTGGCTAGGATGTGGTCAATTTTAGTCAATAATGTCAAGCTTCCACTTGTTTATTGACTTAGTCAATTCTTTTATTCATCCAACATAAGCATGTGGAGGGTGACACGTGTCGCCCTCCCATTGGTCCATAATATTTCGTTTCCCAAAATTTTCATAATTGATCAAAAAATCGCAAACCTCGTGGGCCCCACAAAAATGTAAAATTTCTAGGGTGGGCCCCACGTATCCAACTCTGAAAATAAAATTCCATAGTTCCGATAAATTCCAACAGTCTCAAATAAAAATTCTGAGAACCCAATTCTCATTAACGAACAATTTTCCTTCCCGAGGTACGGAAGATTTTTCCTTTGGAAAACAATTCTTTCTTTCGTTCAAACTTTTAAGTCTTGTGTTCTCGCGTATATTCTCGTATACATGTCCCGGAATTACGGGGTGTAACATTCTTTCCCCCTTAGAAACATTCGTCCCCGAATGTTCTTTCGGAGCTCAATCTAAAAATTTCTCGGTATAGTCTCATAAAACTACACTTAATGAAACCTAATTATGCCACATATGGCCCTAATACGTCGCACATGCATATCCATCTATCATAAGCCAAACGAGGAAACAAATCCAAAGTGTGCACCATCACTATTTACTCCCATTCATGGCCTAAAAGGATTATCCTTTCATACTTTCAAACTTATTCTAGCATACGTACATAATCTCAATATTAACCGTTCATGACACTTAAACATACAAAAACCTTATCATGCATACAAGTCTCTAAAGGGTCAAAGATATACCTGAAATCATATAGGCGGTTCAAAGGACCGCTAAAATTGGGAACTTCCATCACGACCTCTGCCACGGCCACGCGCATGAACATCTGTCTAGCTATCAAGGCGAAGAACCTCAAATGATCCAAAGAGATCGTTTCTATCCCACCAGTGTCACCTCTATAAGGACACTCTCTTATCCTATGGCCTAGACGACCACAAGAAAAACAAGCACCCGTGACGAGCGATCAGAACGACCTGCCCGGTTCATCGTGCCTTACCCCGCACCCTAGTGATACATACATCGAGAAAATCAGCGGAACATAAAACATGAGTCATTTAACAAAAGATATAATAAATAAACAGCCAACCAAAACAGCTTGCCTTGATAATACATAAACTCGAGCAGCTTTAATCCTTTTACAACCCCGCCACAATAGTACTCTGCACTTAAGATATACATGACTATGACGGACAGGGCCTCGCCATACCTCGAATGTACAAGAACCTACAACTCGGGAACACCTACTAAAAGATAAGCCTCCGAGAAACGGAGCTTCAAATGCTGTTGAATCGTGATCCATGGCGAGGATCTACGAGCGACACTTACTGCGCATGAACGCAGCCCGAAGGAGGTCAAGACAACAGTACCAAGTATGTGAAATCTGCATAACATCAGAATGAAATCATACTAGTCTATATAAAGCAGAGACATGTATGATAACCAAACTACGATCACAACATAAAGCGATCATCACTCCAATATAACTATGGGTCTCACGCCCACAACATCAATCGAGTTCGCATCACGGCCGCATGCCCCTAATCTTGTGACGGTGTAGACATGTCCATGTGACCTCAACAACAAGACAAAGAATCCAGATGGAAGCATACCCGTGCGCTACGATCGTGTCGTGATGTCCAAAGGGAAACAATAAGACAACTTTCCAAATGGACGATACCCGCGCGCTACGCATCGTGTCGATGTCCAAAGGGAAACAATAAGACAACTTTCCAAATGGACGATACCCGCGCTACGATCGTGGTCGGTATGTCCAAAGGGAAACAATAAGACAACTTTCCAAATGGACGATACCCGCAGCGCCACGCATCGTGTCGATGTCCAAAAGGAAATCACAAGGCGATAATCAAATGGAAACATACCCGCGCGCTACGATCGTGTCAAGATATCCAAAGCGATTAACCACAAGACCTTAACCAAAATGGAAGCATACCCGCGCGCTACGATCGTGTCGATGTCCAAAGCGATTAACAACATTAATACTATCAGCGAACGCACTGCGGAATTTCTCCGCCACGCCAAGACATCCAAGTAAGTTCTCAACTACCAACCGACTCTATCGAGACGCCAGAACACGTAAAACACAACGCTTGTACAATAAAGGCTATCATCACAAGCATAGGCAAGTTTCACAACAACAAGCATAGGCAAGTTTCACAACAACAAGCATAGGCAAGTTTCACACAACTCAAAGTACTTTCATTTTATGCCAAAGTCCGGTTTTTAACCCCAAAGTACTACATACGTTAAGTTCTTTTAAAAGAGATCCATTTCTTTTATAAGAGTCACCCGATACGTAGTATTAGAATGACCAACCCACCTTCCTTTTCAAAACCAAGTAACAACATTCTTTTCCTAAGTTCCGGCTTTGCCTAGTTTCAATTACTCAAGCTTCTCATTTTCAAATGGTTTCATAGTTCCCAAACTTAATCACTGATTCCTTTTAGAACAATTAAGTAACATATGTCATATATGTGAGTAGTTTATTCTTGTTTATAACGATCTTATTACAATGAAATGATCTAGAAAATGTAATATCATTTTGTCTCATCTTAGCTTCTGCAGATGAGGTTTCTACCGGTTTTAATACAACACATCATTATTCAATACATTTTCCTTTATTAACGCCGCAGTGGTCCTGTCGATACACATTACGATTTCCAAATCAAGAAACATTATCCCTTTAAAACCAAGTACTCATTACTCACGAATGAGGTTTCACACAAACATCCACATTAAAACAAATAAGTTAAGTCTCTTATCTTATAAGATCAAGTCTCTTAACTTCTAACATTAGTAAACCATTTTCACTTACATAAGGTCGTTATAACTAACTTCCCATAAAGCTATTATAACACCCTATGTTTTAAACCAACCAAATCACTTAGCACATGTACGCTCACCGTACTACATAGTTCACAACAATCATGCTAGAAAAGATAGGAAGAGGTTCACATACCGCGACGATTTATCGACAATAAGCAAAATGCTCCAAGTACTACAACCTCGCTAGCTCTTTCCACTCCTCGAGTAGAATACGCTACTCTCGATTTTTCACCTATAAAGGTCACAAACGCCTATTAACCCCAAAACACAAGTTTCTATCTTTCTATAGAAAATTGAAGACTCTCCCCGCAACAAACAGAAATCTCCTCCTCTATCGAGGCCTGGCTACCAAGCCAACCGTGGGTTTACACGCCTAACCGGACGTGTACAATTCTACTCGAATACTACACAAGTCTACCGCAATACCCCTATGTAAATACTGATTCGTTCTTTATTCTTCAGCTTAAGTCAAAAGACATTGCCGAATACTAAGTATAGTTCCATATATAGTATACTTCAACTATATATCCTAACAAACATGTAATTTCCAATTACAATAGAGGACAAGATAATTACCTCGATAAGCCCAAAATTATCCGAGTTTAATGTCGCTTCCCGAGCAAGGTTTAGCTCCACACCGTGCGCCCAAACCACTCCAACAACCCCAGAAGTTCTAACCAACTTCTACTCACATACTCCAACCAACAATGAAGATTTCCTTAGGGTTTGGTTTGAGTCTAAAAGGACAAAAGGTAGTATTTCCTGCTCTACGAAAGAGGTATCTTTGGAATACTACAAGGTACAAGGCTAAGGTATTTTGGGCATTATAACAATACTGGAAGACAACTTTCTACCAAGGGGTAGGCTCGGCTAGCACAACAAGTGCAGTGAGGGTGTTCTCGCCAAGGCCTCTTTCTAAGGGGGAGAAGGGAGTTGACGAGAGCAACAACAAGTGGAGAGGAGGGATTTCAAGACTTAGACAAAGTGAGGAGTGAATGAATAAGTCTTCACGCGAGTGGTATTTATAGCAAAGCCAAAGGCCAACCAACGGCCAAGATCTAGCCAAGTGCTACACAAGTGTAAGGCCAAGATCAAGCCAAGTGCACCCTAACCCTACTCCACAAATCCTCACAAATATCTACACAAATATCTACCACCACTTGCCCATCCATTCGGCCACTACTTTTCAGTCCACCAACGAGGTGCCAAGTGTTGCCCTCTCGTTGGTCCAAACGTTCCGCCTCTGGAAAAATTCGCAAAAATACTAAATGACATAGCCGGAATTTTCCTTCGTAAGCTTAGTAAAACGCTTCGTCAAAAACGACTTAATCGGGTGTTGTGCACAATAAATATTTCGCCAAGGTGCCACGGGGTGACACGTGTCGCCCGATTCGCCTGAATATTTCGTCTTCCAAAATATCCAAAATACCGGAAATCTCAAAACAAAGCTGCCACAAAACCAGAATTTCTCCCGTGGCCCCACGTGACCATTTCCAAAAAATAAAATCCCAAAATTCTAATATAATTTAAGAAGTCCAAATACCAAACTGGGAATCCACCCCATTAACGAACCTTTTTCTTCACAAATTACCGGAAACTTTTCCGTCAAAAACTCACATCTTTCTTTCTTTTCAAAATTTCGCAGTACTCGCACGCACGTCCTCACATACATACCCCGCAACTACGGGTATAACATTCTCCTCCTTAGAAACATTCGTCCCGAATGTTCCTTCTCAAGTTGAATAACGATAAAGTTCCTCTAACAAGTTGCCAACGCCATACCGCCACGAAATAACATACGCCCTCTTCTTTCCTTACCCGCCGTGCCCTTCTCGAACGCTTGAACTCTCCCAAGACGTACCATACTTCGTCATTACTCGCTCGAAAATCTGCGAGTCACTACCTCCAAACTTGGTCATCTTACTAACCTCAAACTTCCTTAAGGCCATTCCCGCTTTTACGAACCGCTCGTCGAACGCCCACGAACTCATACGATGATCATACAAACTTGGGCCTAGCATCCTCGTGACCCTACCACCGGGCGGACCACCTAACTGACCCCACCCCAAACCGGTTACGGGTTGACCCGCAAATGGTCCTCAACCCGACCCCAATCGCGCTAAACTCTTGTTCCCGATCCGAACAATCTTACTAATTCACATCATGAAAGCTACCACTTCCATCTCACACTACCCACGGACTTATCATACAAATAAATCCCACGATACTACTACTCGATAAAAGTCAAACATAAAACGAATCTTTAATCTCAAGACGACCTTACCCCTAAGGTCTCGGGCCGTGACATAGTCTAAGGTTCACACTTACCATGCCCCATACGAACCTCCCAACTAAACATGTTTTCAAACTCACAATATCACAATGCTATCCGCATAGCACACAATAATGAGATCATCATAACAAGCATACCAAAACTCTAGAGGGTTAAGGATATACCGAAGCTACCGCCCACTCTAATCATAGGCCCGCTCGCAGGCATACCGTAGGTGATGAACCACCATGATCCCGGCGCCGAGTCGTAACATCCGCGCTTCTCGCCTGACGTTCCTCGCAAAAATGGCCCGCTGGCCGCATGTAAAACAAACTCCCAATCTAGCACGACACTCTCCAAAATGGAGTCTACCACAATGGTCACAACGAGGTGGGTGGCTTCACCGTTAACACCCCGCTCGCTAAAATCAACCTCGAGCCCCGACCGCCTCAAGACGGTGGAGGACCACTGCACGGTGGGGTATATAACTAGCTCGCCGAGGCGGTCCGCCTCGAAAGCCACCAGGACCTCGCCGCCCGGCCCTCTTCTCGCGATCTGTGTCATTCCGTCGACCCTCCGTGCCTCACATCCTAGCGCATGAGCTCGCACGCGGCAATGTCCATGCGGCCAAGAGAAACACCCGCACAAGATTCGCCATATAATCATCAAGCCCGTGACGTAGCGATGCACCCTATCCTCCATATTCGCAACTAGCGCAGTGGACATATCGAGCCAAAGAATCGAACTCGACATTGTACTCCCGACGGCGCCTCTCGCCTCAAGAATAAAATCGTTTACCGCGTCTCCTCATCCGCGGAGGCAAAAGTGCGTGAGAAAGCCCCAAAACTCATCCCATACCGCTGAGGTGCATGCTCTCCCGAAAGCTCATGAATCAAACCAATCGATCATGCGTATCACGCAGCCGACGCAACCAAAGGTCACAGACTCGGTCTCGAAGCCTTGATCACCCGCATGATCCGTCAGAATCGCCGGATGAACTCCTCGCGATCATCCTCGTGCCTTGACCGTAAAACTCTGGCGCTACAACTCGAAAGTCCCGTAGCCTCAAACTATCCGCCGGTGAACCATCGTGCGCATCGAACCGAATCGCCGCACCACTGTCCTCATATCCGCCACAACCTCGCCAATAATCGGGCCATCTCTCGCGTGACCATCTCCCGCCTGCATCGCTGGACCTGAGGCTCGTGCATCAGAGTCTCATCGCCCATCCGCCGCGCTCTAAACTCGCTGGCCGGGCGGCGCGAAACCCGCCGTCAAGCACAACTCGTATCGCTCGGCTCGCGCTCGCATTTCTCAGATCTCACTAGCAAAGACTCGCCGCTTTGCCCTTCTCGGGCTCGCTTGCTCGCGGAGGCATAATCGGTAAAAACGAGATACGTCGAGGGTACAACTTACAACACATTTCTAAGGCACGATCTCGTAATGAGAAGAATGGAAACTAATCCTAAATGTCTCAGCCTCTCGATTATAGATGTGGTGCACAACACATCGATAATCAAGACTCTACTAGACACGGTCGTAGACACTTTCCGAGGATTAATCGCTCGATACCACTTTTGTAACGACTGCCCGGTTCGCATCGTGCCTTACCCTGCACCCTAGTGATACATACATCGAGAAAATCAGCTAACATAAAACATGAGTCATTTAACAAAAGATATAATAAATAAACAAAGCAACCAAAACAGCTTGCCTTGAATACATAAAACCCGAATGCTTTAATCCTTTTACAACCCCGCCACAATAGTACTACTGCACTTAAGATATACACGACTATGACGGACAGGCCCGCCATACCCCGAATGTACAAGAACCTACAACTCAGGAACACCTACCAAAAGATAAGCCTCGAGAAACGGAGCTTCAAACGCTGAATCAGTGATCCTATGAGCGAGGATCTACGAGCGATGACTTACCGCGGATTTAACGCACTTCAAGGAGGTCAAGCATAACAGTACCAAGTATGTGAAATCGCATAACATCAGAAATGAAATCATACTAGTCTATATAAAGCAGAGACATGATGATAACCAAACTACGATTCACAACATAAAACAAATATCACTCCAATATAACTACGGTCTCACGCCCACAACATCAATCGTTCGATCACGGCGCATGCCCCTAATATCGTGACGGTGTAGACATGTCCATGTGACCTCAACAACAAGACAGCAATCCAGATGGAAGCATACCCGCGCGCTACGATCGTGGTCGTGATGTCCAAAGGGAAACAATAAGACAACTTTCCAAACGGACGATACCCGCGCGCTACGCATCGTGGTCGTGATGTCCAAAGGGAAACAATAAGACAACTTTCCAAATGGACGATACCCGCGCGCCACGATCGCGGTCGATGTCCAAAGGGAAACAATAAGACAACTTTCCAAATGGACGATACCCGCGCGCTACGATCGTGTCAAGATGTCCAAAAGGAAATCACAAGGCGATAATCAAATGGAAACATACCCGCGCGCCACGATCGTGGTCAAGATATCCAAAGCGATTAACCACAAGACCTTAACCAAAATGGAAGCATACCCGCGCGCCACGCATCGTGTCGGTATGTCCAAAGCGATTAACATTAATACTATCAACAGAACGCACTGCGGAATTTCTCCGCCACCGCAAGACATCCAAGTAAGTTCTCAACTACCAACCGACTCTATCGAGACGCCAGAACACGTAAAACACAACGCTTGTACAATAAAGGCTATCATCACAAGCATAGGCAAGTTTCACAACAACAAGCATAGGCACGTTTCACAACAACAAGCATGCAAGTTTCACACAACTCAAAGTACTTTCATTTTATGCCAAAGTCGGGTTTTAACCCCAAAGTACTACATCGTTAAGTTCTTTTTAAAAGAGATCCATTTCTTTTATAAGAGTCACCCGATACCCGAAGTAATAGAATGACCACCCCACCTTCCATTACAAAACCAAGTAACAACATTCTTTTCCTAAGTTCCAGTTTGCCTAGTTTCAATTACTCAAGCTTCTCATTTTCAAATGGTTTCATAGTTCCCAAACTTAATCACTGATTCCTTTTAGAACAATTAAGTAACATATGTCATATATGTGAGTAGTTTATTCTTGTTTATAACGATCTTATTACAAAGGCCATGATCTAGAAAATGTAATATCATTTTGTCTCATCTTAGCTTCATGCAGATGGAGGTTTCTCTTGGTTTTAATACAACACATCATTATTCAATACATTTTCCTTTATTAACGCCGCAGTTGGTCCTGTCGATACACATTCGATTTCCAAATCAAGAAACATTATCCCTTTAAAACCAAGTACTCATTACTCACGAATGAGGTTTCACACAAACATCCACATTAAAACAAATAAGTTAAGTCTCTTATCTTATAAGATCAAGTCTCTTAACTTCTAACATTAGTAAACCATTTTCACTTACATAAGGTCGTTATAACTAACTTCCCATAAAGCTATTATAACACCCTATGTTTTAAACCAACCAAATCACTTAGCACACGACGTCTACCGCATTTACATAGTTCACAACAATCATGCTAGAAAAGATAGGAAGAGGTTCACATACCTCGCGACGATTTATCGACAATAAGCAAAATGCTCTAAGTACTACAACCTCGCTAGCCCTTTCCACTCTCGAGTAGAATACGCTACTCTCGATTTCACCTATAAAGGTCACAAACGCCTATTAACCCCAAAACACAAGTTTCTATCTTTCTATAGAAAATTCTAAAGACTCTCCCGCAACAACAGCGTAAATCTCCTCCTCTATCGAGGCCGGCCTACCAAGCCAACCGCGGGGTTTACACGCCTAACCTGACGTGTACAATTCTACTCGAATACTACACAAGTTCATCGCAATACACCCCTATGTAAATACGATTCAGTTCTTTATTCTTCAGCTTAAGTCAAAAGACATTGCGAATACTAAGTATAGTTCCATATATAGTATACTTCAACTATATATCCTAACAAACATGTAATTTCCAATTACAATAGAGGACAAGATAATTACCTCGATAAGCCCAAAATTATCCGAGTTTAATGTCGCTCCCGAGCAAGGTTTAGCTCCACACCGCGCGCTCCAAACCACTCCAACAACCCTAGAAGTTCTAACCAACTTCTACTCACATACTCCAACCAACAATGAAGATTTCCTTAGGGTTTGGTTTGAGTCTAAAAGGACAAAAGGTAGTATTTCCTGCTCTACGTAAAGAGGTATCTTTGGAATACTACAAGGTACAAGGCTAAGGTATTTTGGGCATTATAACAATACTTGGAAGACAACTTTCTACCGGGTGGTAGGCTCGGCTAGCACAACAAGGCTAGTGAGGAGGGTGTTCTCGCCAAGGCCTCTTTCTAAGGGGAGAAGGGAGTTGGACGAGAGCAACAACAAGGAGAGGAGGATTTCAAGACTTAGACAAAGTGAGGAGTGAATGAATAAGTCTTCACGAGGAGGGTATTTATAGCAAAGCCAAAGGCAACCAACGGCCAAGATCTAGCCAAGTGCTACACAAGTGTAAGGCCAAGATCAAGCCAAGTGCACCCTAACCCTACTCCACAAATCCTCACAAATATCTACACAAATATCTACCACCACTTGCCCATCCATTCTACCTAGCGCTTTTCAATCCACCAACGAGAGGGTGCCAGTGTTGCCTCTCGTTGGTCCAGCGTTCCGTCTCTCGGAAAAATTCGCAAAAATACTAAATGACATAGCGGAATTTTCCTTCGTAAGCTTAGTAAAGCGTTTCGTCGAAAACGACTCTGTCGGGTGTTGTGCCTGATAAATATTTCGGCGGGTGCCACGTGGGGTGACACGTGTCGCCCCGGTCGCCGAATATTTCGTCTTCGAAAATATCCAAAATCTGAAATCTCAAAAACAAAGCGGGCTACAAAATCAGTAAATTTCTCCCGTGGGCCCCACGTGACCATTTCCGAAAATAAAATCCCAAAATTCTAATATAATTTAAGAAGTCCAAATACCAAATCTGGGAATCCAATTCCCATTAACGAACCTTTTTCTTCACAAATTACCGGAAACTTTTCCGTCGAAAACTCACATCTTTCTTTCTTTTCAAAATTTCTGCCGTACTCTCGTACGTACGTCCTCACATACATACCCTGCAACTACGGGGTATAACAGCGACACACCCCAGAATGGAACCTACCACACTGGGTGCATTGAGGCAAATGTGGCCTCGACTGACTGGAACCCCCATCTCCCTGAGACTCTGAAGCTCTAGAGCTCTGACCTACCCCTGCATTCGCGGGGTTGTAAAACCCCCCCACCGGAAAACTGTGGAGGAGCACTCGGTGCTGGCTGAAATGTAGACCTAGCCTACTGCGGAGGATGTCCGCCTCGAAAATTACCCTGAAACCCTGCCGTCCTGGCCCTCTTGGGCTGGCCTCGGTCTGGCTGGTCCTCTCTCTCCCTGTCCTCAATCCCCTGTGCATATGCCTGCATCCTGGCAATATCCATACCTGGCTGAAGGGCCATTCCTGCACGCGAGAACCATGTAGCGGTCTAGCCCATCACATAGCGATGAACTCTATCGGCCGTATCGGCCCACAATAGTGGCGCGATACATCGCCCAATGAGTCAAACTCCAGGTTGTACTCTCTGATGGTCCTCCCATTCTGCCTCAATGTCAAGAGCCTATTGTCACGCCCCTTTTCGGCCGTGACTTTAGTAAAAAACTCCTTCTGCTTAATAAAAATGTTAGGAAATAAAATAAAATGTTGAATGGTTAAAAAGTGCTAAAAGTGCTTAAAAGATAATGTTAGGGTACTAGAGTGCTAAAGATGCTAAAGGGTAGTTGTCACGCCCCAAATCCCGGGCCCGTGACTGGTGCCCCTACCTGGACACCCTTCTACCCATACAACATAAATAAACTGCGAAAGATAAATATCACTCATTTTTTTTAAAACAAAGGCAAAGCCGGAAAGGCTTCCGTATAAATATAAATCACCCGAAAGGGTCTACGCTGTACAACAATGTAAATACAACTTACGATCCAAATTACATATGAATCTGGACCTCTAAGAAGGTGACAACAACTATGACGGACAAGGCCCCGCGTACTCTGAATATACCTAGCCATAATGACAAACTCGGAACTGAGTCATCTCAAAATCCGAACAAGGATCCTAAGCTCGCGGATCCACAATCGTACCTAGACTGCGGACGTTGAACGGCCCCTAAGAATTCGATACAACAAGTACGTACATTAAACAAGATCATAACTGCACAAAAGAATGACAGGGGCAAGTATAAAAATTAAAATACCAGATCCTACCGTGCCATTTTAACTCATGAAATCAATCGTACATTAATCATTTTTTTCCTTCTTTCAATAAGAATTAACATCATATTCTTACATACATACTTAAGAATTCGATCAAGTTTTTCCACATAACTTACATATCTTACATAACATAATCCGGCCCTTTATGGAGGGACTTCTTATTTGGGAGCTTACTTTGATTACCCATACGTGATAACGTAACCCGGCCCATTTGCGGGACACGGTGTACTGATGAATCATGTAGCATAATCCAGCCAGCCTGTGGGGCTCGGTGTACTGTGGAATCATGTAGCATAATCCGGCCCGCCTGTGGGGCTCGGTGTACTGTGGAATCATGTAGCATAATCCGGCCCGCCTGTGGGGCTCGGTGTACTGTGGAATCATGTAGCATAATCCGGCCCTCTTGTGGGCTCGGTGTACTGTGGAATCATGTAGCATAATCCGGCCCGCCTGTGGGGCTCGGTGTACTGTGGAATCATGTAGCATAATCCGGCCCGCCTGTGGGGCTCGGTGTATTGTGGAATCATGTAGCATAATCCGACCCGCCTGTGGGGCTCGGTGTATTGTGGAATCATGTAGCATAATCCGGCCCGTCTGTGGGGCTCGGTGTGATTTTCCTTACATAACATTTTAAACTACCCTTTCACTTCTTCTTAAGTCGTTATAACAACTTCCCATAAAGCTATTATAACAACCTTTCATTTTAGAGAACTTAAGACACTTTTATTTCTTATCACATTGGGGAAACTAAACCCAAAAGTACTACGTACATACATACTTAAAAAGAATCATAAAACTCCCTCTCTTTAAATCAATAAACGTATACTTTTAAAACTCAAGTCACATAATCTTTCGAAATCAAGCCTCTTAACTTTAGAAGTAAATCAAGTAACCCATATCTTGAAAAATAAAGCCTCATAACTTGTAAAGAAATCAAGTCTCATAACTTTAAATCAAATCTCTTAACTTTAGAAATCAAGTCCCATATCTTGAAAAATAAAGTCTCATAACTTGTAAAGAAATCAAGTCTCATAACTTTAAATCAAATCTCTTAACTTTAGAAATCAAGTCCCATATCTTGAAAAATAAAGTCTCATAACTTGTAAAGAAATCAAGTCTCATAACTTTAAATCAAATCTCTTAACTTTAGAAATCAAGTCTCATATCTTGAAAAATAAAGTCTCATAACTTGTAAAGAAATCAAGTCTCTTAACCTTAAATCAAAACTCTTAACTTTAAAGTACTTCACGTAACTTATACAATTTTGACTAAGCCACTCATACTTTCATAATCAAGACTCATATATTTCCAAAATCGACTTACTTACTTCAAATGAATTAAGTCGCATAGACTTACCAAATCAAGTCACATAGACTCACTAAAATTTAGTCACATAGACTTACCAAATAATCATGTCAAAGGAAGGAAGAAGTTCACATACCTCGTTGGCGACTAACCCAAACGACAAGTAGCAATACGCTCCAATGTACTTCAACCCTATTGGCTATTCCACAAGCCAAGTAGAATGTGCTACACGTAGTACTTCAACCTAAAATGACAATAGCACTTCTATCAACTACAAGCTATCAAGTGTAGGACTTATACCAAATAATGACCCTCTAATTCTATGGAAAATTGGCAAGACTTCCTTTGTTTCTACGTACTTTTCCACCTTTTCCAAGGCCCGTATTCATCAACCAACAAGCCACATTTAAGGCACAACTAACAGTTAGCCAAAGGGGATTTCACGCCTAACTGGACGTGTAAAATTCTGCCCCACGATTATCTGAGCATCCACAAATCAGCCCATAAAAACGATGCGCAATCCAACCATGCGAGGGTAAAATATGAGGCCTTTAACGCCTTTCCACACCCTTATTCCCTTAGGACTTTCATTAGCAACTACTACACTTAAACATGCATAACAACAACTAAATTTCCAGCATTTAATACCTCAAACAGTCCACTAAACGACACAACAACGTCTAACGGTTTTGGGCGGTTTCTACCACAACAACTCTGACCCGATAACTCGTTTCTTAATCCATTTTATTCCAATTCGAGTTCCAAAACTTCTACATAAGTTATAACAACTTATTAACAACAATATTAATCCATTATAACATGCAATAGGTGAAGATAACAACGACAATAACCAACGAATTCCATTTGCACCAAATCTGTCCCAAATCAGTTTAGCCCCAAAATGGCTCAAACGTTTTTATTCTTCATTCTTTTCTAACACAAGTTCATCCATACATAATAACAATAAGTAATATCCAATTACTTTAAAGAAGAAGGACTTTTACCTCATTTTCTTGCCCAAAAATGCCCCAAAACAGTCGGTTTTATTGGTGCTGTGATTTGTTTCGCTCCACTTCTTCAAGTTCCAATCACATATATGTACCCCTACAACCTTAGGAGCAACTTCTCTTTGAATCTCACTTCCAAAAGTCGACGGAACCCCTAGGGTTTTGGCATCAACCTTCGGCCAAGACAAGTAAAAACGTGTAGAATATTAATCTAGGCTTAGCACTTGGTTTAAGGGCTTAATCTTGGAGAAATAAATTGATCAACAATGGTTGTTCTTAGCCAAGGGGCTCTCGAAATTATGGAGCTAAAGGGAAGAAGATGAGAGCTTATGTTTTGGTCTAAGTGTAAAGTGATCCAAGTCTTGCAAGACTTGGATATGTATAGCCAAGTGGAGTGGGACCCATGTCCACTTGTCCCCTCTCAAAATATCTAATTTGTTGTCATCTTAGCAAGACAAGTGGAGGGTGCCACGTGTCGCCTCCGATTGGTCCAAAATATTATAATTTTTGAAGGTCCCATGAAATTGTGAAATTCTCGGCGGACCTCATATTATCAATTCCAACACCTTATAATCCAATACTAAGTCCATAAATCCAATTAGAAGTATTATACTCCAAGTTAATAATTTTTCCGTCGTCACATTTTTTCCAAAATTTACCTTAAGAAAATGTAATTATTCTTTCCTTCCAAAATTCAAATCTTAAATCCTTAATCACGTTCTCAATTAGTAGCCCTGGTATTACGGGGTGTAACAGTAGTGCTAGGGTTCGCGGAGTCGCCACCTAATTAGTTTGGGTGAATTAGGACACCTAAATGTCAACTAAGTTAAAGTCAACACTAACTCCATTTAAATGGTCTGCTAAACTTAATGAGATTCTGGGTAAGGATTCTTTATTATCCTAAAGGGAAGGGGTTAGGCACCCTAAAGGATCCACTAACTTGCGGTTGTCCGTTCAAACCTATGTTAATTATTTATGCTAAGGAAAATGCGTGTTTTGAAAATATAAAAGATGATTCAAAGTATTTTATAAAATGAGGCATGTTGATAAAAAGTTTATAAGACTAGTGCTATAAAAATATATGTAAAGTTTTAAAGTATGCGTTTATATTATTTATAATGTAAACGATGTGAAGTTGATTTGTGGACTAAGTATATGTACTTGCTTTATAAAAATACATGTAAAGCTAACTTTGGATAAGTGCATTGTAAAATATATAAAGTTGAAAGTATGCATTTATACTGTTTATAAAATGAATATGCGCAAAGTCGATTGATTTGACTAAGGATATGCATTTATCTGCGAAATCAAAGAAGTGATGCGTTAGTTTCATGTTTAGATATGCAATTTTAACGGTTAGACAAAAGATTAGACATGAATGACAAGCCAAAGACAAATAATTAGAAGTGCATTTAATTCTAAATCACCACCCCACCTTATATGTTCAAAGACTAATTGAACTAGCTCTCCTATTAATTACAAAGTTAGATAATAAAATTGCAATAAACAAATAAAGGCATAAAATGAGGCAATGAGATTAAAAGAGTAAGAGGAGTTGAGATGGATGACGACATCATCTTGTCCTATTTTTGTTTTAGGAATTTCTAAAGCAGGAGTGCGGATGAATATGGATGCGGGTCCCATTTGAAGTAATTCATGATGAGTCTCGCCATGAGACTCTTCGTTTTCGCTCCGATGCATTTCATGCAAAAGAATAGGAAAGGATAAGGATTAGGATATACTCAACAAAACTTATCAAAGAGCAAACAAAACATTAATAATAAAATTCATGCACATATAGTTCATCATTGAAGGGCGTGCAAGTCGTGTTAATTTAAACAATTTGATAAGAAAGTGGGCACTTGGGTCGTAGGCAGACAGCAGACCCAAAGCAGGCCCAAACAAAGAGATTTTGATTTTAAGGGAAAGAAAGCAGGCGGCTCAAGATATAGTTTTGGTACGCAGATAACAAAGGACGCACTACAAGAAACAGTTCATACAACATGCTGATTATATATCTCAGGCATAAATACATTATACATATCCAAACTTAGGCAATAGGTACAAACATTTATAGTCCAGAACAAGAATATGGCCACTTGATTAATTTTATCAAAATCAAACCAACATATCGAATGCAAATAAACAAGGTTTAATGGGTAAGGTGACACAACTGACTTGATACCAAAACAGAGTGTTAACATACATATTCTCAGTAAATCGGTAATTGTAATAAGACGATAAGAAAATATCATATCATATAATGAAGACAACTGACACCTAAGTAAGTAGGGACAAACACCTAATCAACTTGGGGGCAAACACATATCAGCACAGACAAAGGGGTGCATTTTCATACTTCAGCAGACGGATAGATAATGACACATAGACCATCGACTCAAAACCAGTAAAGAAGGTTATCATGCAAGGTTAACTGACTTATAGGGATAATACCTCAGGTATGCAAGACTACGGATATCAACTCAACTATTATAGTATACTTAACATGATAATGTCTAAGCAGGAAGCAAAAAGATCCAGATCCTGAGATGTTTCAGTATTCAAGCGGGCAGGAACTAACGCAATCAATTCCAGGCTTAAGAGATACTCAAGACATACAAAAGTGGGAGCAAATAGCCATTTGAAGACACTGTTTTGAAAGCATGAGGTCAATTAGCCTTAAGCTGGACTTACGGGATCTTAGTCTGGTCGTTCATTAGACATGAGAATATTTTTAACAAATACAGTCAGGCAAAGAAATGATTTGTTAACATTCTTACTGATTTTTACTGATCGCCACATGTTGTATTAACACAAAAATCTAATCAACAATTTAAAGTAAGACTATACCCAGATTAATCAAAGAAAACCATTCAACATCATATTCATGCATTAACGAACACAACCACGCGAATGAACTAACACATGTTTAACACACGAAACAAAATGCAGAAATACAGGATGTGACGAAATCGATAGGGAGCTGATTTTACCTTCTCCGGGCAGCGAACTGAGGCAGCGTATCAAGTCGTCGATCCACTCGGAGATTTATGCTATGCGATTAAAAGGGAATGAAGCTTTTCGTTGATTTATTTATGAATTTTTGTTTTATGTTATGGATGTTATTCAGAGGGTTAAAGGTTTTGTACGGTAAAAACTCTTACTGATATCCCCTATTTTCTCTGGATTTCTATTGGGTTTCCTACTGGTTTTCGATCTGTTTCTCTAGTGTTTTCCTTCCATCCCCTCGCCGATGTCATTGCATGTGTAGATTGGTTCCTTTTATAGTTTCCTTCTGGGTTCTAATTTTGGGTAAGCTTTAATACGATTTGGGTTGCTGATTTTGTAAGATTATGTTATCGTTTGGTGTTTATTGGTAAAGATTGGTATTGATTTGTTACCATTTTGATTCGGTTCTAACAAGGCAAGACCTTGGTATTGTTCTGTGCGATTTGGTTAAGGAAACGCCGGATTCTCCGGCGAGAATCTCGGCTAGGACGATGGGGTGCGAGGTGCTGGCGGCGGATTACCTTAGGCTGCTAGGGTTCGCTGGTTTAGGAATGTTTTTTTAGGTTTTTTTTCTTAAGGGCTGTTAGGGACGATGGGGGAGGCTACAGGATAGAGGTGGGCTGCGGGTGGGGATGAGTATAAGGGGCTAGTGGGCTAGACGGTTTGGGCTTGGGCTGGGTATTTAGTTTGGGTAGTGTGTTATTAGTTTTAGGTGTATTATTTAATTAGTGGTAAATAAATGAAATCTAAATTGTGATTAAATTATTTAGGTGCTTTATTAGTCTAAGCTTGAGTTTAAATTATTACAAGAAATAAAGATGGGCGTGCTATTTAATTAGTGCTTAATATTTTATAATGCGATGCCGTTATTAAAATCTTATTTATTATGTGTATTTTGCGATGTTAAATTAAAATAAAAATGGGGTTTATATTATTATTAAATTATTTAAATGCTAAATGCATATATGATATTTAATGATTGCTTAATGCTTCTATAAATGCGACGCTATTAAAACGCATGTATTAGATTAAAATTAATTTAAATTACAAATAATAATTATGAAATTGTCTTGTGTATTAATAAAAATGCGAATATTCTATTTAACACGACGTCATTGTTAAATTATTTATTTTATGTATTTATTTATTTAGTTATCATTAAGAATTGTTTGAGTTTTAATTAGTGGGAAATAGGGCTTAGGAATAATATTCATGAAATTGTTGTTATTAAAATGACGAATGCGGACGTGAGACTCAAGGTGTGCTTAATACTCTACGTAAAATGCAGTGTCGTTATTAATCGCTTATTTATGTCTGTATTAATGTTTTATTGTTGAATTTTATTATTATAAAAATCGTTAAAATTATTTGGAAAATTAGTGTAATTTTATAGTTAATGACTGAACGGGAGGGTCAAAATTGAGTGTCAACACCTATCAACACGGGCTCTCCTCAACTCAGGAAGCAAAAAGTGATCAAGGAAGGCCTCTGTGAACTTATCCCAAACAGTTGGAGGAGCACCCACACCCCTAGACAGTTCCCATGACTCAAACCAGTTCAACGCAATATCGCGTAACCGGTAAGAAGCTAGCACAACTGACTCTGTCTCCGAGGCCCTAAGCACATGTATAGTCCGTTGTATCTGCTGAATGAACTCCTGAGGATCATCCTCAGATCTCGAACCATAGAACTCGGGTGGACTACAACCCAAAAAATCCCAAATCCTCAAACTGTCGGCTCTAGGGTTAGCTACTGCTCTCGCTTGCCGCCTCGCCACTATGCTAGTTAATAACCTGATCTGCTCTCCATAATCTCTATACTCCGCCCCTGGCTGAGGGACTGGAGGCTCAAGTATCGGAACCTCTGGAGCTGCGCTCTCGCTCCTCTAATCTGTCAGAATCGAACTCGCGCTGGACCTGACCTCGGGCATAGTGCGGGCACGAGTCCTAGTAACCCTCTGTGTACCACTAGCGGCTCCATTCTTTGCCTTGCTCTCGGGCCACAGTCGCCCGTGGAGGCATAATCGATACATAAGAATAGGTCGGAGAGGATTGACTAGTAAAACATTTCTCGCACGATCTTGAGAGAAGAATGAAAACCAATCCTAAATGTCTGCCGCCTCACGGTTATAGATGTGGTGCACAACACACCGAGATAACCAAGACTCTACTAGACAGATGCGTAGAAACTTTCAGAGGACTAATCGCTCCGATACCACTTTTGTCATGACTAGACCGGGCATGGCGGTGCCCTACACGGCGACACTACGGTATACATCAGAGAAAATCAGTGAACATACATGAAACTCATAACGTCGTTCTGAAATAAACAACATGCTAGTAGGCTACCTCCTCGACATATATATATATATATATATATATATATATATAAAGCCAAAAACGATTACATCCTCTTTTTTCTTTACAAACCGACCACAAGATATGACTCTGCACCTCTAAGAATTTTGACATAATCATCGTGTGGGACCGCCATACCCCTGAATATACATAAATCTACATCAACAGGGATCCATACCAAAAGATAAGCCTCCGGAGTAAATGGAGCCTTTTCCCCAAAAACTGAACAGAGATCATAAGAGCAAGGATCACCAACCTGTGTACCTAATACTGGGCATGACGCGGCCCGAAGGATCGATCTAACATGTACCGAGTATGTAACGTAAATAAGGTACAGTAAACAAATCATAACTGTACAAAAGAATGACAGGGGCAAGTATAAAAAGTAAATATCAGATCCTACCGTGTCATTACAACTCATGAACTTAATCACACATTATTATCTTTTCCCATTTTCAATAAGAGTTATAATCAAATTCTTACATACATACTTAGGAAACACCATCAAGTTCATAAACACATAACTTACGTATTTTGCATAACATAATCCGGCCCTTTATGGAGGGACGTCTCATTTTGAAGTTCACTTTGATTATCCATACGTGATAACGTAACCCGACCCATTTGCGGGACATAGTGAATTCATAAAAAGTCTTCCCCCAAAAGTATACTGCCCGGCCCATTCTGGGACGCGGTAAAGTCACATAGTCTGTCCATAAAGGTATACTGCCCGGCCCATTCTGGGACGCGGTAAAGTCACATAGTCTGCCCATAAAGGTATACTGCCCGACCCATTTTGGGACGCGGTAAAGTCACATAGTCTGTCCATAAAGGTATACTGCCCGGCCCATTCTGGGACGCGGTAAAGTCACATAGTCTGCCCATAAAGGTATACTGTCCGGCCCATTCTGGGACGCGGTAAAGTCATATAGTCTGCCCATAAAGGTATACTGCCCGGCCCATTCGGGGACGCGGTAAAGTCACATAGTCTGCCCATAAAGGTATACTGTCCGGCCCATTCTGGGACGCGGTAAAGTCACATAGTCTGCCCATAAAGGTATACTGCCCGACCCATTCTGGGACACGGTAAAGTCACATAGTCTGCCCATAAAGGTATACTGCCTGGCCCATTCTGAGACGCCATAAAGTCACATAGTCTGCCCATAAAGGTATACTGCCCGACCCATTCTGGGACGAGGTAAAGTCACATAGTCTGCCCATAAAGGTATACTGCCCGGCCCATTCTGGGACGCGGTGTGTCTCATAACATAACCCGACCTATTTGCAGGCTCGGTGTATCTCATAACATAACCCGACCCATTTTTGCGGGACCCGGTGTAATTTTCCTTACATAACATTTTAAACCATCTTTTCACTTCTTCTTAAGTCGTTATAACAACTTTCCATAAAGCTATTATAACAACCTTTCACTTTAAAGAACTTAAGGCACTTTTATTTCTTATTACATTAGGGAAAACTAAACCCAAAAGTACTACGTATATACATACTTAAAAAGAATCATAAAACTCCTCTTTTAAATCAATAAACTTCTTCTTCTGAAAACTCAAGTTACATTCTCTTTTGAAATCAGGCCCCTTAACTTTTGAAATAATTCATGGGAACCATACTTTTTAAATCAAGTCATTCCTTTCTTTAAGAATCAAGTCTCATAACTTGAAAAATAAAGTCTCATAACCTTTTAAGAAATCAAGATTCATAGTCTTAAAGCTTCATAACATAAACTCTTTTAAATTAAGTAACATATACTTTTATGAGCTGTGAATGGGTTATACTTGTTTATAACGATCTTATTAAAGCAGCCATGATCTAGAAAATATAATACAATTTTGTCTTATCTTAGTTTCTATGCAGATGGAGAATTCTACTCATTTTAATATAATTGATTGTCGATACATTTTTTGTTATTAACGCTGCAATGGCTTGTTCGATACCTATTCTCATTAGTGCAGTAAATTAGCAAAGTCAACTCGACTCCAAATACTTCCTAACAACTCTTACCAACATCCCCCATAAGATTTGGTAAGAACTTAAGATTACTTAGACATACCTTTTACATAGAGTAAATCAACATACGTACCTCTTAACTTCTAAGAGTAGAAAGAATCATGAAATAACACCACATGTATATTTCATACATAGAACATGCCAAAAGAAGGAAGCGATTCACATACCTCGCGACGACTATCGACAAGTAGCAAAATGCTCCAAAGTACTTCAACCTTGATAGCTATTCCACCCTTCAAGTAGAATACGCTATACACAGTACTTCAACCTATAATAACCATAACATGTATATCAACTCCTAGCTTATCAACGTGGAATAATACTAAGTGCTAGGTCTCTTATTCTACAGAAATTTGGGCAGCATTTCCTTTGTTTCTACGTACTGTTCCACCTTTCTCAAGGCCCAAAATCAACAACCAACATGCCACATTTAAGGCGCAACAAACCAGCAATTCAAAGGGGATTACACGCCTTAACAGGACGTGTAAAATTTTGCCCCACAATTAAAGTAAAACTGTCCAATATTCTTGGCCTTTTTCGGCAATCACAAGGATCACACTACAACTATTCTTTTCCAATTCCTTTCTAATCCAATTGGTAGTCTGATGTATATCACAAACTGCACTCGACCTGATATCGCTCATGCAGTCAATAAATTGGCTAGGTTCACTCGAAATCCAAGTGAGGATCACTGGAAAGCGTGGAACAGGATACTACAGTTCCTAAAGTTCACGATACATTTCGGGTTAGACTATTCAAGATATCCAACGGTACTAGAGGGGTACAGTGATGCAAACTGGATATCTAATAGCGACGACATCAAGTCCACCAGCGGATATATTTTTACAATCGGTGGTGGAGTTGTGTCTTGGAAATCCTCTAGGCAAACTCTTATTGCCCGATCCACAATGGAGTCAGAATTTATCGCTTTAGATAAATCGGGAGAGAAAGCTGAGTGGCTTCATGGTTTTCTAGAGGATGTCCAATGTTTGGATAAACTCGTGTCTTCTGTAATGATCCACTGCGATAGTCAATCGGCTCTAGGAAGGGCACAAAGTTCAATATACAACGGTAAGTCTCGTCATATTCAACGGAGACATGAGTCTGTTAGGCAGTTGATCACCTCGGATAATATTTCCATTGATTACATAAAATCTAAGGAAAATATCGCAGATCCCTTGACGAAAGGAATACCCAAAGATCAGTTGTTCTACCTGTCTAGGGGAGTGGGCTTAAAACCCAAACAATAAGAACCGATATAGTGAACACCCAACCTTACAGACTGGAGATCCCAAGAATAAGGTTCAATGAGGAAACTAAACTGTAAAGGTTAAAGTGGCGCGGTGGAAGCAAGAGCACTTCGGATAATGTGTCTTTCTTAAGAAACATAATCCAAGGCCATTCCCGTGATAGACAAAAAGTGCTACCTGTAAGAGGGGTAAATGATAAGTTTCCAAACCTTT
This sequence comes from Przewalskia tangutica, assembly GCA_029844215.1. Lineage (NCBI taxonomy): Eukaryota > Viridiplantae > Streptophyta > Magnoliopsida > Solanales > Solanaceae > Przewalskia > Przewalskia tangutica. The sequence goes on along the minus strand of CM056724.1, from coordinate 43,389,834 downwards.
AATGATCCTCAAAAGTTGAGGTTAGGTTGGTGAAATTTTTAATGGTTCCTAACGCTTATGTAGTGGGGTATTACAGGATACCTTGTAGAAAACCACCTATTTAAGTGCGAGGACAGACCGCCTCAAATGAACTCACTTAAGAATCAAAGGGTGTCCACGACCCACGATGGACAAAACACTAGAAAGATTGAGTAGGAAAGGTGTTGTGTTGGTACCATTGTCTTGGCATATACTAAATACTGACGGTTCAAGACATCACGTTCACCGCACAGTAAATATGTCCGATGGTATTCTACTATGGAAGGTTCAAAGCTCCGACTACCTCTCCGGATACAATATCGTTCTGCCAAGTGATTGCTAGAAAGACACTATGTGCGTGCACCAAAATCTCTTCCAAGAGGGGATTGTTTGAAATATTTATTAAACGTGAAATAAAGTAAATCCTATTAATTATGAATCGAACAATTGGGGCCCCGCACGTAGGAAACCTTGTTTCCACACACGTGCACACGTAGTGCCAAGGATCAAAATTTCCTTCATAGAAGAGATATTGGTACGTATACGAATTGTTTGAGACGTAAGGTAATAGACGATTATTGGCCAAATGACGAATGATTTCACGTTGGTAAATGAAGGAAGAAGTGTATAATTTGTAAATATTAAATGAATCAGAAATCACCACGAAACCGAGAAGGGTCGCGGCTCCTCAGGGCCGCGACACTTGAAGGGCCGCGACTCTAATTAACGTTTCAATTCTAGTAACTCACTGGAATTGAAGGGTCGCGGCGTCTCCCGAAGAACGCGACTCAATTGATGTTCGGTTCGGTGACTTCTTTGGGCGAAGTCGCAACTCCTCTCTAAAGGGTCGCGGCTCCTCGACTGTTTCAATCCGTTGGAGGTGAATTAAAAACTGATTCTTGGGCTGACTTTGGAGTATTTACTCTCCATTATTTTGCTCATGAATTCAGCCATTACTTGGCTGAATTGTAACTCCAAATTCATGGCATTAACATGACATTCATGTCCATTACTTAACCATTTGGAGGGTCATCATCTACACACTATAAAATGAGACACAAGACTCATTTGGAAACACACTTGACATCTTACACTCAACAATTCTCTGAAATTGTCTTCCTCTCTTGCAATCACAAAACACTCAAAGATCTTTCTTCCAAAACAAACATTTGAGTTCACTTTGCTCATTTGTTTGATTGTTATTTTATCTTGGGAGATAAGTTGCCATTACAATCGTTGAAAGGATATATAGAACAATATTATCTTAAGGATAGATAAAAAATTTGGTCGACTCAGCAAGCCCTCATACTTGATCATTTTCAGATTTCTAACAAATAGTTATTGTTGTTATATTCCCGTTCTATACATTACCACTCACAGTCATTCAGATGGCTTCAACAAGACTAACACATGAAGAATATATTTTTATGAAACTGTGATCTTTTGGTATCGATATGTCTTATTATTATTATTATTATTATGTAGTAATTTTTGCATAGACAGGCATGGTTGGGAGTTAAAGGATGTCTAAAACTCCTCCTCTATGTATTTTTTTGTGAAGTTATGAAAGGGGGACATCTAAAAAAATATCTAAAAATAGGAAAATTAATGTTTTAGGTTAGATGTGTAGAATAATATTAATTTCTCTTGAGAGTCTTTTTTATTAATATCAAATATATATAGGTGTATAGTATTATTACGACATTTGAGAGTAATTTTTATTTCATCAAGTCAATTTAATTGATTATAGCAAGTTACTCTTATTTTTCACGTTATTACATCAGACTTTCTGTGAAGATTTACCTCTTATAATTATAAGTGAACTAACCAAAAGGTGTAAGAAATTATAGACTCACTGTGAGAAAACTCAAACTTAATCAGATATATTATTTCCCTATGTATTTCGATAAAAAGGAATTATAACGGTAATTTACATATTTTTAAACGAAACAAACAAAAATAAAAGTCTCACCACAATCAATTCCCTCCGACTGATTTGTGCTATTAGTCATGACAATACTCAGAACTGTGCGAATCGTGGTCGGTTTAACAACCAGACTAAAATTCTACCACAATCAATGCCATACTGGTGATTTGTGCTATTAGCCACAAGTCTCGCCTTATATCTCTCAAGGTCACCACTGTCTCTGTATTTGTGACGAAAAGGCCACATACATCGGATCACATTCACCCCCTCTGGTCTGAGAATCAAATCACAAGTGTGTTGTTTCGTTAAAGCATCAAATTCCTCACGCATGGCTGCATTTCAATTCGGGTCTAGTTTGGCCAATTTTGGGTTTTTAAGAATTGAGGATATGGCCTGAGTGGATAGGTTAAAGTGGACTTTGGATTTGAAAATTCTGTGTTGGGCATGGGTTTTCATAGGGTGCGAAGGGGCATGAACCAAATCTCGTAGGTGGTGGGCCAGGGTATGGGTGTGAGTCTGTCACCTGCTGGTTGTCAGTCGTGGGTTCCGGTTGTGTGAGGTATGTGGTCGGGGGTGGAGTTGGTGCAGAGATGATGGTTGTGGCATTGGGATGTGGCATTGACGACACCAGTGGACTACCGGCGGTGACAGGGGCGACAGTGGACCGACGGTGTCGGTGGTCCAGTGGTGTGAGGCAGTGATTGGTGACCGGGGTTTGACTGAGAAGTGGTGGTGGCATGTGGTGCGACTTTCTCGTGTCACAAGGAATAGGGAAGAATGACAGTGAGAGAAACCAAAATAATAGAGGATAAGTTTGTTTGTTTTCTCGGGAAACAGTTCAGAAACCAAGGGGCTGCGGCTAGGGCTTCACAAAAAATGAACCGGACCGAAAAAAATCTTGGACCGAACCGGACCGGACTGGATCGAATTTTTCGGTCCGGTCCAGGTTCGGTCCGGACCGAATTTTAAATATATATTATATTATATAATTCCTAATATATATAATAATAATAATATATATAATAATAATATATATAATATATATAATTCCTAATATATATAATATATATAATTCCTAATATATATTTAAAAAATCGGGTTCCGGGGCTCAGTTTTTTTTTTTAAATTGAATTTCCAATACTGAAATTGACATTCTCGGACACATTACCACGAAATTTGTACGTTGAAATCTATTGTATATCACGAGATATTTAGATTTGAAAAGAGGAAAAACGTAACGATTTGGGGGAAAATTGAAATTGATTGGCAAGATGGACGTTTTTGGAGAAATAGGCTGAATCAAACCGCCACTTTTGCGGTTTGTCCACCCCCGTATCGAAAAAATACGCGAAATCAAAAAAAATTTAGATCAAACGGACGTCCGAGCGCAAAGTTATGACCATTTAAAGTTTCACTAATTTACAACCTATATTTGATATGTCAATACGTCCCGGTGGTGGGGTGTTGGGGTGACTGGGGATGGATGGGGTGACTGGGGCTGGATGGTGGGGTGGCTGCCTTGAGGCGGGCATTTGGTGGAGGGTGGCGGGAATAATTCGGTCCTACTAACCGGACCGGACCAAAAATGACCCGGACCGGACCGGACCGATAAATTCGGTCCGATCTTCGGTCCGGATAATTTGAATTTTCGGTCCTCGGTCCGATCCGGTCCGGTCTTGACCTTTAGTGCAACCCTAGCTGCGGCTGCCCAGGAAAGAAATTAAAGTTTAGATTTTGATTTCTGATATCACGTAAATAGTATTAAATCTTCTTTGAGAGTCTTTCTCATTAATACCAAACATATATATATATGTAAAATATAAATTCTTATATAATATGAATCCTAAATTTACCGTAACAATTGATGGTATATGTCTAATATATAGAGTTTTGAAAACCTATAACATGAAGGTGGTATGATAGGAGAGACTCATTGCCTCTCTTTTGATTGATTTTCACTTCATTTTTCTTTCGGATATTGTTTCATTTTCATTTAAATTTGTGTTAGGGGGTTTATATAATGTGAGTGAAAATACCAATATAATCAGTAGGATTTTCCATAGTAAGGCTCTTTTTTGTTCAATTTTCAATCTTTTTGCATTTCAATTTTGCTTTTTTCTGTTCTCCGTTAATTTTCAGTTTTTCATAGCAAAGTCCCGTTTACTTTTGGATATTGTACAATTCATCGCCTTTTTTGGCATTTCAATGTGAGAAATTTGCAGATAACTATCAAGAACATATACATTATTTATACACTATAAGTTGAGTAGGTTTCGTGTGTTTATACATAATTGTACAAAATATATATAATATATATGTAATATTTATATATAATTATACATGACAGATATATTATCTATACATTGATGATATAATAAACTAGCAAATTAGATGTGTGGACTTTGTATATATGAGTTATTTTCCATTTTATCCACTCGTACCCGGCTGCTGTTATGCTTTTCAAAATACGTAATCATACTTATCACGTTACTTAATTAAATTTAAAACTCAAGTGTAAGGCCACTGTAGCGGTTTAATTATTGGCAAGAGTGAGTTCCTTGCCAAACTCACATGACTAGAAAGTAATACTCCCCTATCGTAATTTGTTTGACATATTAAGTTAAATTTTTAAATTTTGATAGTGTGTTTGAATATAAAAATTTTAAATTTTTTAAAATAAAATTTATATATTCTAAAACTACGTAAAAAGTATTATAAGTCGTCATAATTAATAATTAAAATATTTAAAAAATATATATAAAAAAATTATCGAATAATATGTTTTGACTCAAAAATGAAAAGTGTCAAACAAATTGGCACGAAGGGAGTAGCATCTATCAGAGGAGGTTATCATTGTAAAAAGAAGAGTGTTTTAGCCAATAAACAAATGATGTTATGATTATCTAATTGTTTTAATAGATCACTCGTTTACTTTGATGAGGGGAAAGTCCCAAAGGCGAAACTCTTCACTTGTATCAGAGGTTCCTTGGCCAGGTGGGTTGTAAATCGAGGTATATGCATGAGTGTGCCGCGAGAGGACCAGCGGGACACGAAGCAATCAATCTTGTAATATTTCAAAGAAGCTGTCATACACATTCGAGCGTGGCGTCGGAGTGTTTCCACCCCAATCACCTTACCACTTACCGTCTGTGCCCCTGAGGTCAATCACTCGTTTGCTATAAATAGGTGGAGAGGATAGTACTCTCCCTACACACAAATAAAATAAGTAATTAACTCACGAGAAAGTATGGATGTTCACAGAGCTAGTTTCCTTGTTCTCCTGATTGTTCTTGGTAAGATTTTCCTTTACCTTTTTTTCCTTTGCTACTTCGATACTTCACTGTTAAATTAACATCCTCTTCCTTAAGATTGTCTTCCTAATCGATCTTTAATCTTTTAAGTGATACTGATGAGTTAATTCGGTTATGTTGTAGGAACGTTTCTACTTGTAAGCAAGGTGGAAAATGCAGATGCCAAGCATTGGACTAGGAATTGTGATCCAAGAATTGATCATGCAATTTGCGCGAGTTCAGAAGAAAATCGGATCAATCCCATCTGCACCAACTGTTGTGCAGGCATGAAGGGTTGTAAGTATTACAGTGCTGACGGAACCTTTGTTTGTGAAGGAGAGACCGAAGTAGGAAAACCAAGGGCTTGTCCCCGCAATTGTGATGGAAGAATTGATCATGCAATTTGTCCGCGTTCAGAAGAAAAGAAGACTAATCAAATATGCACTAACTGTTGTGCAGGCATGAAGGGTTGTAAGTATTACAGTGCTGACGGAACCTTTGTTTGTGAAGGAGAGACCGAAGTAGGAAAACCAAGGGCTTGTCCCCGCAATTGTGATGGAAGAATTGATCATGCAATTTGTCCGCGTTCAGAAGAAAAGAAGACTAGTCAAATATGCACTAACTGTTGTGCAGGCATGAAGAGTTGTAAGTATTACAGTGCTGACGGAACCTTTGTTTGTGAAGGAGAGACCGAAGTAGGAAAACCAAGGGCTTGTCCCCGCAATTGTGATGGAAGAATTGATCATGCAATTTGTCCGCGTTCAGAAGAAAAGAAGACTAATCAAATATGCACTAACTGTTGTGCAGGCATGAAGGGTTGTAAGTATTACAGTGCTGACGGAACCTTTGTTTGTGAAGGAGAGACCGAAGTAGGAAAACCAAGGGCTTGTCCCGCAATTGTGATGGAAGAATTGATCATGCAATTTGTCCGCGTTCAGAAGAAAAGAAGACTAATCAAATATGCACTAACTGTTGTGCAGGCATGAAGGGTTGTAAGTATTACAGTGCTGACGGAACCTTTGTTTGTGAAGGAGAGACCGAAGTAGGAAAACCAAGGGCTTGTCCCCGCAATTGTGATGGAAGAATTGATCATGCAATTTGTCCGCGTTCAGAAGAAACGAGGATCAATAAATTATGCACAAATTGTTGTGCAGGGAAAAAGAGTTGCAACTATTTCAGTTCCAATGGAACTTTTATCTGTAAAGGAGAGTCTGGAGTGAAAACTATTGAGGAAGTTGAACGTCCCAAACCTTGTACTTTGGAATGTGACTCAAGAGTTGCTTACATGACCTGTCCATTATTGGGATTGGCCAAACTTAAACAAGTTTGTGTCAATTGTTGCACGGCGGGAGATGGTTGCAAACTCTATGGTTATGATGGATCCTTAATTAGTTGTCCTAAGGAGCTTCAAAGCAATTAATCCTAGCTGTATAAAAAAACAGTCTGTGCTCTATGTATGAAATAAAGTTCATGACGTCTGTAATGTGGCAGTGGAGCTTTCCACAGTGCTTGCGCAAGGTATCCAAATATTTAATAAATGGAGCACTAGTTTTTTGAACTTCTTAATTAACCAAGGCTTAACTATGCATGGATCGGAGTACTATTTTATTTACTATGAAAGGCTAAGAATATGAAGCTTTCATTTGGAAATAGATCAAGAAGATCAAGAGAAGAGAAACAGGACTAAGCTAAACAATGATAGTAATACGTACTTTCTATATTTTTTGCTTTTCCAGATTCAATTTAACTAAACTAACTAAACTTTTTAAAAAGCATTACTCACTCCGTTCTAATTTATATGACGTAATTTGACTTGACATTAAGTTTAAGAAATAAATTAAGACTTTTGAGTGGTCTAAAATAAGTCAAAAATATTTGTGTGGTTATAAATCGACTCATAAAGCGTAAAATTAAATTGTTGTAAAATAAGAAAATGTGTAAAAAAAATTGAACTGACTAAAAAAAGAAAAATGTGTCATATAAATTGAGACATAGGGAGTATAAGTTACAGCTTTTCTCATATAAATGACGAAAATACCCCTGGAATGGAAAATTAATTAAGAGTTCGATTGAATACACGAGTCTATATGCTTTACGTGCAATTTATATGTGATATCGTGTATTGTTATTTTCGACTAACGTTATTTGCATTTGAGTTATTCTTTTCTTATAGAAAAGGGTTGATCCGTGTTGCGTCACGCTGACATACATTACCGGATCGAAAGTTATATCAACGTCCCTAAACCAACAAAATCAAGAGAAATGACTGGTACACTCGAAGAGGCACACAACAAAGAAGCTCTGTTTATCGAGGACATTGCGCCTCAGGACCTTCAAAATTCCTCACACCACGAGGATCTGATCAATTTTCTAGTTAGAAAGATCGCAGACCAATCTCCTCTCCCAAGAAACTGTTGACACCCAATTTTGTCTATCCCTGTAAATAATAACCAATAAATTAAACAATTTTCTTTTTTAGAACTGCAATTTTTACTTCGCAAAATACACATAATAAGTAAGTTTTAATAACGGTCTCGCATTATAAATGTTAAGCACTAATTAATTAGCACACCCGCATTTATTATTATAATAATAGCTTAGACTAATAAAACACCTAACTAATTTAATCACAATTTAGATTTTTCATTTATCTACCATTAATTAAATAATACACCTAAACTAATACACAAAACCAAATAATTAACAGCCCATGCCCTTTGAATCAGTCTACCCAACCCAAAACATCTAAAACGCAACCCACTCCCTACCTAGCCCAACTACCCGCAGGCCCATTTCCCCTAAGCCTTTAACTCACCCCTCGTCCAGCCCATCTACCTTATACCCTTTAACTCACCCCTCGTCCAGCCCATCTACCTTATACCCTCAGACCTCCCTTCCCCATCGACTCCCCCCTAAGAACAAACCCTAACACCCTTCAACCGCCGCATACACCCCCTCCCCTCACCCACAAATCTCGCCGGATTTTCAGGTTGGAAAATCCGACACAACCCAAATCAATCCCCTCCCATTCATAACCGAATCGACCAAACCAATAACCTTCCTTAAGACCTCCCCACAATCGAATTCATACCCCGAAATAGATTCCTTAAAGAAATCAGCCACACAATCAGTTCGCCTTACCATAACAAGAACAGTACGAAATCTTAACAAAATCAGTACAAATCGTCCCTAACACCCGTCCTAAACTTACCATAAAAACGAAGCCCAACTAGGAGCTATAAATACCAACGTTTGGACATGCAATGAAAACAGGAAGCAAGGATCGAGAATACGACAAAGATCGCGTGCCTAAACCCTTCTCTTTTTCCATTCAATTTACTACTACCTATTCTGCAAACCAGTTCTTCACGAATTTTCCTTCGACGATTCGGGAAAACCTTTGTCGTCGCCTCAGTTCGCCACCCGCAAAAGGTCCGGAAACTCTCTCTCTCTTTTCATTATTTAGTTGTTTAATTGACACTGTGTGCTTTGTATTATGAGACCCATGTGTTATTTCGTCGAATCCATTCGACTCAGTTTAATCACTTTTTTTTTAGATAAATCTGTAGTTGTGTTTCTCGATATTTGTAGTGTCGATTCTGTTTTTAAGCATATGTGTGTATTCGATTGTATTTTTTAAGAGTATGGTTAGGAGTATAATATTTGTACAAGGATCGTAGATCCATTTTGTGTTGATTATCTGTTAATTTATGTTGATTTGGGTATTCTATCTTTGTATACTTTATGTCACAGGATTGCGTATGTTCATGTAAACATTTATATGCATATTTAATACTGTGCTGTGTGGGATCTTCTATGCTATCTCAGGGTATTCGTAGTTAGTTAGGTGAATAATACGATATGGATTCATCTTCAGGATCACAATTTGTGGCATTTGAATATCTGTTGTTAACTCATTCAATTGAACGAAATAGTTTGTCCTTTCTCTATAGTTCTTTAAAGTTTTTTTTTCATTGAATTATGTGGAAAGGTACGCTACCTGTTAAGAGTCAAGATATTTTTAGCCATGTCGTACCACTGTCCTGCCTAGTTTGACTCTATTTAGACCATGTCTATGTTACCATTTGAGCCATTTTTCTAGAATATATGAATGGGTGTTAGTTCGCCTAAGTTGTGTTCTTTCTTGGGATGTCGTCTTGAGGGTACGCGGCATGAGGAACCACGGTGGTTATGTAAGGATCCATCAGTTTACCTAGAACTAAAGTGAGTTTGTCCTACAAGGAATGTATCTAACTATTAGTCTCAGAAATATATGCCTCACACTTTCTGTTTTGAATCCTGCTCATCTAATGTATCGATGATCGTATGTCGCAACAGATATACCTGCTGACGTAGCCTCATATCTGCACTGTTGCCCATTATCTGATAGGCTGTAAAAAATTGCATTAGTATACATTCCATATATATGGGTTGTATACCTTTTAGGGTTATGTGAGTGTCTTGTGTATATCAAATGGCTAGATACATTAGAAGTGAGTTCGTAAATGGGCCTGTTTGGGTGATAACGTTTATTTTCGAAATCTGGAGAAGTAAAAGAAAATCTGATGCCACTGGGCCTGAATTACTTTTTCTGCATACTGAGGCCCATCACTTAATTAATATTTCCAGGGTGTTTATTTGCTGATAAAGGCCCAGTGTCAGACGCCTCGTGTTATCACCGCCACGTGTACTTGTGTGTTTAATTTAACATTCCACTTATCTCGTATATGATGGAGTTTATATTATTTACTAATCCTTTTTCTTTCTTATTTTTACATGACATGCATCGGGAGAATAATTAAGAGTCTCGGTATGAGACTCACCATGGTCTCCATATCACCAACCGCACTTCCGCCGCAGGGCTTCCAAACAACTATAGGATAGATGGTGTCGCCATCCGTTCTAGACGTTACATCAACTCCAATCTCACTCCTCCCTTGCTCATTTATTCATTTATTTATTTGTTTATTTATTATTGTTATATTTGTTAACCTTGTAATTAATAGGATAATTAACTCTACTAGTCTTTGAATACATTGGAAGGGTAGTTTAAAAGATAAATTCATCCCTTATTTATTCTAGGGTCATCATATAAATCTAAATCTAAAATAATTCAATTAACCCTAGCTATGCTTTAGTCATGTAGTTAATATATCCCTTCATATCTAATTCTTAAAAAATAAATTTTCTCATAAACTCTTCATAAAGATCGTAGGAGTAATTTATCATTTTCCCTCTTATCACTAAACTTTTTTTACGAAGGTAATTTCATAACTAATTTTATATATAAGAGTCTTAACCGTAGTAATTTATCATTTTTTTTACTTTGACAAATAAAATAATTTCATGTCTTATAAATGCATAATCAACTTTATATATTTTTTTGTGAGTCTTATAAAACCCTTTTAGTTATCAACATATATTCTTTAGATACTTGCCACATCCTTTTACTTGAATAACTTTTCTAAAACATACATCTCTTAACCAGATAATTAACCTAAGTTTGAACGGACAACCGCAAGTTAGCGGATTCTAAAGGATGCCTAACCCCTTCCCTTTAGGATAATAAGGAACCCTTACTCATAATCTTATTTAGTTTCACAGACCATTAAATGGAGTTAATGTTGACTTTAATCGGTTAGCATTTAGGTGTTCTAATTCACCCAATCAATTAGGTGGCGACTCCCTTAACATTTTAAACATTTTTACATTTTTTGGGAGGATAACCATTCCGTCGCGCATTCAAGCCTGAGAGTTCAAAATCGGGTGCGACAGCATGGCGACTCCACTGGGGAAGCTAAGGTTCTTAACCACAACAGACCTAGGGTTATTATTTGACATTATTTTTGCATTTAATTTTGTGTGCTGTATTTTGTTTATTTTAATTGCTACCTGCTTTACTGCTTTCCCTAAACTGGCATTCCGCTCACATTTCTTCCACTCTGGAAAATTCACACAATCACACACAACACGCGGGTGTGCTTCGCGCACCTGCAAATTTCTTTCAAACACCCAAATTTATGAGAGTTGGTGTTTTGCGCGGAGAATCCGGTCCAACCGGTGGTCGCGTAGCCTTCTCACTCAAGTAGTCCGCTCGGGAACCTTGCGTCTAGTAAAGCCAAATCTTAGAAACTCAGGATAGAGCTATACCACCCTTTATTTTAAGGCATGCATGCATTTACCTTAGGTGGGTCGATCCTTGGCATCGACACCACAATTAGGAGGACACCAAACTTGTCGACGGGTTTCTCAACCCAACGACCAACCAGCATATTATGTGTAGCGTGACAATGATAGACAAATCCAAGCCTAGTCGTGACGTGCTAAAATTGGAAAAAGTGCACCGTCATTTGGTCGCCATTTCCAACAAAAGCATTACAGTTGGACGGCTTGGACAAATCCATCGTGACCTCGCATATGTGACGTTTAGGCCTACCTCTGGCACAAAGGGGGCCCCATGCATGTTAGAGCTCGCTTGCAATGTGACAATTTATGTGCAACATATACTTGCTAAATGTTTTTACACTTCTGCAAAATCACGTGCTTTACACTCAGCTTGTGATTTCTTGCATTTTGTCTAAAAGGATTTATCATCTTCCCCCCAAAAGGTCGATTTGTATTTGACTAAGCAATGGCAGAGCATCGATATCCCACAAGATCAAAGGCACGGTCCAAATGACATGGTGATCCAAGGGCATTTGAAGCGAGCAGTCGGAACCTGTCTTGGTTCCTATAGGCAAAGCAGGGGTCTCTGAAAAGAAAGGCAGTATAGATCCGATCGAACACCTCGCCCAATTACCACAGCAAATGGCAACCATGCAGGCCGAAATCAAAAGGCTCAGAAATATCACTGAAGTACTCGTCACTGCAAATAACCAAAACAGTCAAAATCCTCCAAATTATTACCAGTACTCTCTTACTACATATCCTATTCAGCCAATATACAATGCACCCATGCATCCCACACAGCATCCCACACAAAACCAAATGCCTATTATGCTCCATCCAAACACAAACCAAAGGCCACCACGAACATATTTTCGCAATACATACGATAACCCCTTGCGATACTCACTCGTGTATACGCCACAGCCAAAGGCCCGTCCACTAAATATCTTCAAACCCTGCATGAATGCTGAGAAAAAGCCAACCAAAACCTATACACCTTTAGCCGAACCCATAACCCAAGTGTATGAGGAGCTGAAAGCCGCAGGAACACTCCAGCCAATTCCCAGAAATATCCCCAGGCCTACTTCCCGAGGGCACGATAAAACCAAACATTGTGCATACCACTCTGGTGTCGAGGGGCACGACATCGAAAATTGCTATACACTCAAGGACAAAATAGAGGAGTTAATCAAAGAGGGAGTCATTCAGGTGGAGGATGTCTCCCCTAATGAGTACAATGAACCCCAAAGGAAGAAAGGTGTTCCTTGGCCAGAACCTGCCCCGCCTGAATCAGTCAGTTATCCAAGCATGCACCGCGCGGAAATCAAAAGAAGGAGATACTGATAGCAGAGCATGAAGACCCAGCCAGCCATGATGCAGAGCAGGAAGGCATATTGGTTGGATTTGCACCCTTGTTCTGGTCCGCCTAGAGCCCGGATGAGAAAGAGCAATTTAGTTTAGCAGAATAATTGAAGACTCATATTTAATGTTTTGCTTAAGTTTTCATGTAATTGGAACTACGTTCGACCTGATTCCCTTGACGGATACGTAGGCGGCCACATCGGCCTCGGTCCCACCTTTAGAATTTTACCCAATATTCGCTTGTAATGAACTACGCCATGACCTGATTCCCTCATGGGGATACGTAGGCGGCCTAAATCGGCTTCGGTCACACCATTAGGAAGTTTTCCCTTCGTTTTGAAAATAACGAGAATACCTGGTATCGCGACCGACCGGGCGCGATCGTGCCTACACAGGCACCCGTTCTGTATACATCGAGAGAATAGCGTGGAACATACACAACCTAAACACGTGTGTAAATAATAACAACACGCAGGCTGGCGATAAGTGCCGCCTTCCATAAAATAAACAAAGTCAAAGTACAACTTTACAACTCGGTTCTTACCAACCACAAAGGTGAATACGGACCTGCAGGAATAACAAGCGTGGCGGGACAGGCCCGCCATACCACGAATGTACAAAATCTACAACATCGGGGACAAGGCGTACCAAAGAAAGAAGACAAGCCTCCGAGAATGGAGCTTAGGCGTCGATAAGCGATCCTAAGAATGTGGATTCGCCACTGCTTACTCTTTCTCGGATTGACGCAGCCAGGAAGGGTCAAGACACGATATGTACTAAGTATGTAAATCGGAAAATCAGTAATTACAACATAAGTTTATAAGAAAGCCGGAAACATGTATGATAACAAAATTACAGTACACAGTGCCTTACTAACAATGGGAGTACATCAAGAGAATAAGTATAACATCACAATAGCAGTCTCCCGATCATACCATGGGTAGCGAACCCATAAAAACAGGTGGTATAACGTCTTGGGGTGTCTACCCCTCATTTATACTCTTACCCTGAAGCAGGTGGTATAACGTCTTGGGGGTTTGCCCCTCATTTATACTCTTATCCTGTAGAAGATAGTAACGCAGGTGGTATAACGTCTTGGGGGCTTCCCCCTCATTTATACTCTTATCCTGAAGAAGATAGTAACGCAGGTGGTATAACGTCTTGGGGGCTTCCCCCTCATTTATACTCTTATCCTGAAGAAGGTGGTATAGCGTCTTGGGGGTTTGCCCCTCACTGATACTCTTACCCTACCTCAAAACCGGCCGTCATACAATAATTAAGCAAGTTAGCAATCCCCCTAACTTCTTATTAGTCTTATTCATCTACATTCTCATTTTAGTTTACTTAAGGCACTTTCATGTCTTTTATAAGAATCCGGGAATTTAACCCAAAGTACTACATACTTCTATTCTTTTAAAAACAAATGACTCTTTTTAGTAGAAAGCTTCCAAGACACTATTAACCATAGTATCAAGTCCAAAGTACATTTCAAGGCAAGTCACAATACCTTTAGAATTAAAGTAGGTTTCTAAATCAAGTGACTCCTTTTCTTATTAAACCTTGGGCAATTGATACCTTAAAATCAATTTGCCTTTCATTAACACAAGTCATTTTACCTTTTGCATAAGGTCAATATAACCAACTCCCCATAAAGTCGTTATATTCACTTTATACCTTAGTCAAGTACATTTTCCTATCTAAGGGACTTATACGATTAAAACGACGAAAGTATCACATACTTTAAATTCCTTCAAGTCCCTTAACTTTACTAAGACTTAAGACATTCTTAATATTTTCAAAGAAGTGAGTTAACTTCCTAACTCACCCGACTTGGCATTTTATAAGGCTAGTAAGGAATGTCAAAGTCTTGTACGTCTACCGTACTATATACGCGAAACTAGTCATGCTCAAAAGATAGGAAAAAGTTCTACATACCTCGTCGGGTCAAACCACTTGCCAAGTACAAAGTCCCGCCCGTAGTATGTCAACCTATAATGTTCACAATACGTCTATTAAGGCCTTACTTCAATCGTAGAATATCATAAGTGTTAAGTCCCTATATTCTACGGAAAATCGGACAGCACCTCCTTTGTTTTTACTTACTTTGCCACCTTTTTCAAGGCCGGAAATACAATAACCAAACAGCCCCAATTGGCTCACAATTTATAGAAGATAATCCAATACAATTGAATAACTACACAGCCCCAATTGGCTCACAATTTATAAAGTAGTCCAATACAAATGACTAACCAACTAACACAACCTACAAGTCCAACTTCGGCCACCTTGAGTTCAACAATACCAATTCTAACCAATTTCCATTACAATCCAAATTGGTAGCATAATATGATATCAAGTCGCATTTGGTTATAACTACCATAATCTTCAAGTCAATAACATGCGACGATTCTAACAACGATTAAATTGTAATCCATCTTAGTCATGGCTTATTTTACATTTCGGATTTCCAAGGCTATGATCAATCCATTATTCGTATAACTTCAATATAACAACTTCATGCTAGCAACATGCAAAGCTAACAACAACAATATAGCTAATCTTGTAATACTTTCAAAGAACAAGATTATACCTCAATGAGACTTAATCCAACTCCAATCCGAAATCGCCTTAGTAGTCTAGAACCTCTCAAGCCACTTCAATCCGCATTTGAGACCCTTAGAACAACACCAACAATTAACCTTCAAATTTCCAAACAAAACCTAGAAAGACCATTAGATTTTCGTTTGCGACTAACCCGTAAACCATCTTTTTCCAAGATTTTTCTATTGAGATGTGTTTACAATACACCTAAGAACCTTGGTTTAAAGTGTGGAATCAAATGGACAAGAAACGAAAAAATTTCTTTTTCTTTCTTGGAGAACCCGAGAGCCTTCAATGTGTTTCTTCAAATTTGTGTGATATTTTTCTAAGTGTTAAGTCTCCTCTTGCTACTAGTATCACATATAAAGGGTCATGGAGGGTTTAGATATTAACACATGGGTGGTTTGGATGTGGTCTTGCTAAAAATCAAGACAAAGGTGGGACCTTTGACCTTAGTCAATAATATCAAGCCTCAAGTTGCAAGACTTGTCTTGCAACAAAGGTCAAATGACCCTTATGCCCTTGCCAAAAATCGTCCAAGGCATAGCAAGGGGGTGACACGTGTCGCCCTCCCATTCGTCATAATAATACGTTTTTCCGACAATTCCACAATTTCCGATAAATTTTTACAAGCCTCAATTCTTAACACTTGTGAGTTCTTACCTATATTCTTAAGACATGTCCTGTAATTACGGGGTGTAACATTCTTCCCCCCTTAGAAACATTCGTCCCCGAATGTTCTTTCGGAGTCACACTTACAATTTGCGACATAGTTTCCTTCACGACCGACATACTAAAAATGCCACTCATGGCCACATAAAAGCATTTAAGCAAAGGAACACTTCAATTAACTCGACAAGTAAGTGGCAAAATGGAATACGAAGGTATAGGAAATAAGTGAGGATACCTCCTCAACATGTCCTCCTCCGCTCCCAAGTCATCTCCTCCTGCTATCATTTCTCCACAGGACTTTGTGGAAGCTACATCCTTGGTCGCGATCGCGACTGGCGATCGAGTATCGCTATGGGACTCTCCTCATACGATAACCCCTCATTACTTGGACCTCACTAGTAGGAAAAACTCTCGCTGGATCACCGATACACTTCCTCAACATAGAAACATGGAAGACCGGATGTACCGTCTCTAACTCTGATGGCAGATCCAACTCATAAGCAACCTGACCCACTCTACGGACGATCCGGTAGGGCCCGATGTATCTTGGTGAGTTTCTTCTTACCGAATCTCATCACACCCTTCATGGGTGACACCTTCAAGACCCAATCGCTTCACGAAACTCCAAATGCCGACGCCGATTATCCGCATAAGACTTCTGCCGACTCTGAGCTGCTAACAGTCTCTCCTGGATAAGCTTCACCTTATCCACACCTCGTACCAAGTCCGGGCCAACTAATCGTACTCGCCACGCCGAACCAACCGATCGGCGACTTGCATTTCGCCCATATAAAGCCTCGTATGGCGCCATCTGTATACTGGAATGGTAGCTGTTGTTGTAAGCAAACTCCACAAGAGGCAAATGATCCTCCCAACTACCACTGAAATCTATCACGCAGGCTCGCAGCATATCCTCAAGTGTCTGGATAGTGCGCTCTGCCTGCCCGTCAGTCTGAGGGTGAAATGCTGTGCTGAGACTCACCTGTGTCCCTAAACCCTTCTGGAAAGACCTCCAGTTAGTCAGAACCGGGCTCCTATCCGATATAATCGACACCGAACACCGCAGCCTCACTATCTCTGATGTACAATCCGCATAGTCTCACCAAAACGCGCCCCGATCGAAGGAAATGGGCTGATTTCACACCACAACAATAACCCAAATGGAGTCGCATTTCCTCCGAGTACGAGGTAACCTGTAACAAAGTCCATGTTGATCATCTCCCACTTCCAAGTCGAATCTCAATAGATCGCAATAAACCATCGGGCCTCTCGTGCTCGACTTGACTGGCCGGGCAATTAGGACATCAGGCAACAAAACTCGCCACGCCCCTCTTCGTGCCATCCCACCAATACAAACATCCGAGGTCATGGTACATCTTGGTCGACCGGATGAATAGAATATCGAGCGCCGTGTGCCTCCCTGAATCTGGCCGACGAAGTCTGATACATCGGAACACACAACCGCCTCAAATCTCAAGACTTATCCGGCGCTACTCGAATAGACTCTTCTCCTCCCAAGAGTCGCATCACGGCATCGCACCAACACCGGGTCTCGAATCGCCGCCTCTTCACCTCATCAACGATGGAAGACTCGCAACCTCACGAACCCGCACTCCACTATCGTCGCAGATCGATCAATCGAACCCCAAGGCTCGCTAATCGTGGATCTCGACGACCATGTCCCGCCTCTGGCCGCACTGATAGGCTCCCATCGACCTACGACTCAAGGCATCAAGAACTACGTTGGCCTTCCGGATGGTATAGAATATCAACATCATAATCTTTCAACAACTCTAACCACCGCCTCGCCTCAAATTCACTCTCCTCCGTCAAGATATACCGAGGCTCTTGTGGTCTCGTATAAATATCCACATGAACCCTGCATAAATAGTGTCTCCAAATCTTCAAGGCATGAATAACCGCGGCCAACTCTAAGTCATGGGTAGGGTAATTCCTCTCATGCTTCCGTAACTGCCGGGAAGCATAGGCTATTACCTTGCCGTGTTGTATCAAAACATACCCTAACCCGATACCCGAGGCATCACAATAGATCACGTATCCGTCTAACCCCTCAGGAAGAGTAAGAACTGGAGCCGTAGTCAACCTTTCCTTCAGCAACTGGAAACCCTTCTCGCAAGCCTCGCCCATCGGAACTTGGCCGCCTGCGCACCTAGTCAACGGCCGAAATCAAGCAACCGCTTCCACAAACCTTCGATAATAACTCGCACCCTAAGAAATCGCGCACTCGACGGAGTAGGTCTCGCCAAGACTTGATCGCCACCTTTTGCCGATCTACCCGAACACCATCACCCAATAATATGCCCTCAGAATGCCATCGAGGCCAACCAAAACTCACACTGAGAACTTGGCGACAATCGCCGGCCCGAGAATCCAAGTACCTCAAGTGATCTGCATGCTCCTGCTCTGTCCGCGAGTAAACCAGGATGTCGTCAATGAATACTATCACAAATGTATCCAAAAATAGCTTGAACACCCGGTTCATCAAATCCATAAACACCGCTGGAGCGTTGGTCAAACCGGAAAGACATAACCCTAAACTCGTAGTGCCCATACCGGGTCCCGAATGCGATCTTTGGGATGTCTCGCCTCGAACTCTAACTCGATGATAACTGCACCGCAGTCTATCTTTGAGAAACACTCGCGCTCGCAATCGTCAAACAAATTATCAATCCCGGGAGGGTACCTATTCTTAATGGTTACCTTATTCACCGTCAGTAGTCAACACACATACGCAAAGGCCCCATCCTTCTTCTTTACAACAATCTGGCCCCTGCGAGACACACTAGGCCCGATAAAGCCTTTCTAGCAAGTCTTTCACCGGTCTTTCACTCCTCAACTCAAGAAAGCATCCAGATGGCGGAATGGAAATAGGTCGAGTGTCCGCAACGTGTCAATACAAAACTCGATCTCCTCTCGTGAGGATACCCAAGATCATCCGGGAACACATATGGAAACTCCCTAACCATCGCATCGATCAAGAATCGGCACTCACCTCGTGACGAATACCGAACCAGATGATAGATGTATTCTTCTCGCACCATCTTCCTAGCCTTGAGGTAAGAAATAAACCTACCCCTGCGACTTTGTGTTGCTTCTCCACTCGATAATCGCTCGCCAGAAATCGAACCGAACCAACTCGTCCTACGATAACGTTGGCATAACAAGAAGCCAACCACCCATACCCATAATGACATCAAAATCACATCTCCACTTATCAAGTTCTGCAAGCGGTCCGACGATCAGAATAAATACCGACAACCTCTATAAACCCGCCACTAACACCGAATCACCAATCGCGTAGCTACCTCAAACGCTTTATCGACACCGGCCTACTCCGATTCTACCCGCACAAGAGGGGACACATAGGACAAGGTAGAACTCGGATCTATCAATGCATAAACATCACATCCTCGAAATCGCGAATATACCCGCGACGACGCCGTGGAAGCCTCCCGATCTCGGGCGGCCGCTAGAGAGTATATGCGCTTCGAGGACCGCTAGAACTAGAACCACCACTCGACCTCTACCGCGCCCGCTCGTCCGTGAGAACCACGCCTCCGGCGCATAACCACGTAAGGAGAAGAAGACCCGATGAATCGATCCCGCTTACCGGCCGCACTCTCCCATGCCGCCTAGATGGACAATCCTCTTCAAATGGCCCCGCTGCCACACGAGTAACAAGCTCCCGGCTCTGCGACACTCGCCGTGGAACCTACCGCATCGAGCACACCGAGGCGTGGGTGGTCCCGACGGTGATTCGCTCGCCTCGAAACCTCGTAGTCCCGAGCTCGACCGCTCCCGACCGACTGGCCGGTCGACCTCTTGCCGTAAACCGCGGACGAGCACTCAGGCCGGCCGAACGTGGACTCTACTGCCGCCAGGCCGCCCGCTGAATCGCCTCGAGACCCCGGCGTCTCGCCTCTTAGCCGGCTCGCTAACTGGGTCCTCCTCTCTATCCTCTATCCTCGCAGATAGCTCGCATCCGGCGATGTCCATACCGGCCAAGAGCCACCCCAAGCATGTCAGAATCATATGACGGCCTAGCCCCATCACATAACGATGAACTCTATCCGCCATGCTAGCTACAATAGTGTGAGCATGCTCGCCGCGAGTTAAACTCAGTCAGTACTCCCTAACGGCCCTCCTGCTCGCGCAAGGTCAAAAATGTCTACCCGGCTCTCTCATCTCGAGGTAAAAGTGATCCATAAAGGCCTCAGAAACTCCTCCCAAACACCGGAAGAGCATCATCACCTCTCGAAAGCAACCACGACTCAAACCAGTTCAACGCAATATCGCGCAACCAGAAGAGGCTAGTATAATGCACTGCCTCTCAAGCCCTAAGAACTCGCATGGTCCGTCAGACTGTCGAACGAACTCCCGCGGATCCTCATCGACATCGAACCATAAAACTCGTGTGGATTACATCCGTAAAATCCCTAATCCGCAAACCGGCCAGCTGGGTCGCTTCGCTTGCCGCCAAAGTTACTATATCGTCAATAACCGAATTTGCTCTCGTAGTCTCTATACTCGCACTGGCCGGGAACCGAGGGTGCTGCATCGGAACCTTCCGAGCTACTTCCGCCTCGCCTCTAATACCGCCGGCGTGGTGAACTCAACGACCCGCTTACTACCTCGTGCATAGTCTGGCTCGAGCCCGTATGACCTCCGAGTACCGCTTAGCAGCCTCGCCGCCGCTTTGCCCTTCCGGGCCCCGGTAGCTTTCCGAGGCATAGCTGTTTCATAAGAAGAGGTCGAGAGGATTCAACCTAATAAGACAACTAATGCACGATCTCGCAGAGAGAAGAATGGAAACCAATCCTAAATGTCTCAGTAGCCTCCTCGATTATAGATGTGGTGCACAACACACCGATAATCAAGACTTACTAGACACGGCGTAGACACTTTCCGAGGACTAATCGCTCGATACCACTTTTGTCACGACCCGACTCGGCCGCGATCGTGCCCTACCCGGGCACCCTGCCTGTATACATCGAGAATAGCAAATGAACATACACAACCTAAACACATGTGTAAATAATAACACAAAGCTAGCCGATAAGTGCCGCTTCCATAAAATAAACAAAGTCAAAAGTACAACTTACAACTCGCTTACATACCAACCACAAAGGTGAATACGCACTTCAGAATAACAATCGTATGGACAGCCCCGTCATACCTCGAATATACAAAATCTACAACATCGTGGACAAGATCGTACTAAAAGAAAGACAAGCCTCCGAGAATGGAGCTTCCGACGTCCGATAAGCGATCCTAAGAATGTGGATCGCCACCGCTACTCCTTCTCGCATGATGAACGCAGCCCCGAGAAGGGGTCAAGACACAATATGTACTAAGTATGTAAATCGAAAGTACCAGAATTACAACATAAGTTTATAAGAAAGTTTTAAACATGTATGATAACAAAATTACAAGACACAAAGGCCTTACTAACAATGGGAGTACATCAAGAGAATAAGTATAACATCACAATAGCAGCTCCCGATCATACCATGGGTAGCGAACCCATAAAAACAGTGGTATAACGCTCGGTGTCTACCTCATTTATACTCTACCTCGCAGTGGTATAACGCCTTGGGGTTTGCCCTCATTTATACTCTTATCCTGTAAGATAGTAACGCAGTGGTATAACGCCTTGGGGCTTCCTCATTTATACTCTTATCCCAAGAAGATAGTAACGCAGTGGTATAACGCCTCGGGGCTTCCTCATTTATACTCTTATCCCGAAGGTGGTATAGCGCCTTGGGCTTGCCTCACCGATACTCTTACCCTACCTCAAACCGTCCATACATAATTACAAGTTAGCAATCCTCTAACTTCTTATTAGTCTTATTCATCTACATTCTCATTTTAGTTTACTTAAGGCACTTTCATGTCTTTTATAAGAATCCGGGAATTTAACCCAAAGTACTACATACTTCTATTCTTTTAAAACAAATGACTCTTTTAGTAGAAAGCTTCCAAGACACTATTAACCATAGTATCAAGTCCAAAGTACATTTCAAGGCAAGTCACAATACCTTTAGAATTAAAGTAGGTTTCTAAATCAAGTGACTTTTTCTTATTAAACCTCGGGCAATTGATACCTTAAAATCAATTTGCCTTTCATTAACACAAGTCATTTTACCTTTTGCATAAGGTCAATATAACCAACTCCCATAAAGTCGTTATATTCACTTTATACCTTAGTCAAGTACATTTTCCTATCTAAGGACTTATACGATTAAACGACGAAAGTATCACATACTTTAAATTCCTTCAAGTCCCTTAACTTTACTAAGACTTAAGACATTCTTAATATTTTCAAAGAATGAGTTAACTTCCTAACTCACCCGACTTGGCATTTTATAAGGCTAGTAAGGAATGTCAAAGTCTCAGACGTCACTGCACTATATACGCTAAACTAGTCATGCTCAAAGGATAGGAAAAGTTCTACATACCTCGTCGGGTCAAACCACTTGCCAAGTACAAAGTCCCGCCCGTAGTATGTCAACCTATAATGTTCACAATACGTCTATTAAGGCCTTACTTCAATCGTAGAATATCATAAGTGTTAAGTCCCTATATTCTACGGAAAATCTGACAAAGACCTCCTTTGTTTTTACTTACTTTGCCACCTTTTCAAGGCCGGAAATACAATAACCAAACAGCCCCAATTGGCTCACAATTTATAGAAGATAATCCAATACAATTGAATAACTACACAGCCCCAATTGGCTCACAATTTATAAAGTAGTCCAATACAAATGACTAACCAACTAACACAACCTACAAGTCCAACTTCGGCCACCTTGAGTTCAACAATACCAATTCTAACCAATTTCCATTACAATCCAAATTGGTAGCATAATATGATATCAAGTCGCATTTGGTTATAACTACCATAATCTTCAAGTCAATAACATGCGACGATTCTAACAACGATTAAATTGTAATCCATCTTAGTCATGGCTTATTTTACATTTCGGATTTCCAAGGCTATGATCAATCCATTATTCGTATAACTTCAATATAACAACTTCATGCTAGCAACATGCAAAGCTAACAACAACAATATAGCTAATCTTGTAATACTTTCAAAGAACAAGATTATACCTCAATGAGACTTAATCCAACTCCAATCCGAAGTCGCTCCTTAGTAGTCTGTAACCTCTCCAAGCCACTTCAATCCGCTTGAGACCCTTAGAACAACACCAACAATTAACCTTCAAATTTCCAAACAAAACCTAGAAAGACCATTAGGTTTTCGCTTGACTAACCCAGAAACCATCTTTTCCAAGATTTTTCTATTGAGATGTGTTTACAATACACCTAAGAACCTTGGTTTAAAGTGTGGAATCAACTGGACAAGAAACGAAAAAATTTCTTTTTCTTTCTTGGAGAACCCGAGAGCCTTCAATGTGTTTCTTCAAATTTGTGTGATATTTTTCTAAGTGTTAAGTCTCCTCGCTACTAGTATCACATATAAAGGGTCATGAGGGTTTAGATATTAACACACGGGGTGGTTTGGATGTGGTCTTGCTAAAAATCAAGACAAAGGTGGGACCTTTGACCTTAGTCAATAATATCAAGCCTCAAGTTGCAAGACTTGTCTTGCAACAAAGGTCAATGACTTTACGCCTGCCAAAAAATCGTCCAAGGCATAGCAAGGGGGGTGACACGTGTCGCCCTCCCATTCGTCATAATAATACGTTTTTCCGACAATTCCACAATTTCCGATAAATTTTTACAAGCCTCAATTCTTAACACTTGTGAGTTCTTACCTATATTCTTAAGACATATCCTGTAATTACGGGGTGTAACACAAGCAACTCCATTGAGACCCACCTTAGGCCAAACGCCCTTTTCAAAACTGGGACAAGGTAGGAAACCAGACAGGGGTTGCAAGTCCAAACAGGCCAGGCACGCAGATGTCAAGGAACAAGGCGGCGAAGTCAAATACGAATCGACCACCCCCCCCAAAACTCACAAATTTTCTTTGAGCGCAGATTTTCATATTAATGTACAGAAAGTGCAATAGCCAAGGTAAAATATGGCAAAAGTTTCTTCAGAAAAGGTAAAGAAGCAAAGAAAGGCAGAGGATATGACGACAATCCAAAATTCAAAGTCCGCATTAGAAGCAGCAGGTTAAAGTGCGGCATCGACAATCAACACTCAATTCCGCAACAAAGGCTATCGTGATCACCGCATAAAGTCAAAGTTGCAACCCACACACACAACAAGTGGCACTATGGCAATTCACACCGCAAGGACAACATCTCGATTCATCCCAGATATCGTGACGTGATCTCTACCCATAAAATTGCACTTCATATGTATTTATCATCTCGCTTAAACAGTATACACTAATGTTTTCTCAAGCTCGCTCGCAGGAGCATTTATTCTACAGAGCAAAGAACATTATGTCCAGTAACGACATCATCAAGATTGCGCTACGAAACGACGCCATCGAATACGCCCGTGCAACGACGTTATCGACATTATGTCCAGTAACGACATCATCGCGATTGCGTCACGCAACGACGCCATCAAGAATGCGCCCGTGCAACGACGTTATCGCGATTATGTCCAGTAACGACATCATCAAGATTGCGTCACGCGACGACGCCAAAGAAGAATACGCCCAGTAACGACGTTATCGATATGTCCGTGCAACGACATATATCCGACCCAGCCACTACCAAAATCGGGACAATTTTTTAGGACTTCGCCACGAAAGGACATCGACAGATATGATTCTATATGCTCGAAAGATCGACATAAACTGGGATAATTTTAAGGGTTTTACTACAAATGACATCAATGGACATGGTTAATTTATTTAGTGGTTCCATGTCCCAAAATCGACAATTTAAAAAGAGCTCGACGCAACGAGCACCGAGAGTATGGGAGAATATACTGCCGATTTCGGATAAGGATGTTCGCTTTGTTTCATAACATGTCACTATTCAAAAATCGACATAATTTCCTACTAGTATATTTTCTCAAGATAGAATATTTTCAACAAATGTTTTCGATCGAGACTCAAATCGACAGGGTTACATGTCCGCATAAGACAACGCTGCAAATATCAAGAGCCAACACAAATCGGCCACCCTCCCCGAACTCACAATGTTTCTTTGAGTGAATTTTGCAGACAACAGAACAAAGAGGACAACAACATTCCAATACAAATGATTCGCCACGAAGTCCATCTCAGAATAAGTCTACATCAAATACATCTCGCAAAAGCCACATCTTCTTTACTCAAAGCACATCATTTACACTTTAATTATTTCATCTAGCTATGCCTCAGAGGCGCCATTTGCATCTCGCTCATACAACGATTTAACATTTGCATTTCTGCCTATACACCACGATAACGCCCATACAAGGCGCCATTTGCATCTCGCCTATACAACGACAAACATTTGCATTTCGTCTATACAACCATTTATAACGCCCATACAAGGCGCCATTTGCATCTCGTCTATACAACGCATTTAACATTTGCATTTCGTTCATACAACGATTTAACATTTGCATCTCGCCTATACAACGATTTAACATTTGCATTTCGCCTATATTAACGCATTTATAACGCCATACAAGGCGCCATTTGCATCTCTTTCTATACAACGCATTTAACATCTCGCATTTCGGCCCATACAACGATTTAACATCTCGATTTCGCCCATACAACGATTTAACATCTCGCATTTCATCCATACAACGATGAACATTCGCATCTCGTTTATACAACGATTTAACATCCGTGATTTCGTCTATACAACGATTTAACATCCGCATTTCGCCCATACAACGATTTAACATCTGTGATTTCGTCCATACAACGCATTTAACATCTGATTCGCCCATACAACGATTTAACATCTCGCATTCGTTTATACAACGATTTAACATCTGCATTTCGCCCATACAACGCATTTAACATCTCGCATTTCGCCCATACAACGCATTTAACATCCAGATTTCGCCCATACAACGATTTAACATCTCGCATTTCGCCCATACAACGCATTTAACATCTCGCATTTCGCCCATACAACGCATTTAACATCCGCATTTCGCCCATACAACGATGAACATATTTGCATTTCGCCTATACAACGATTTAATATTTGCATTTCGCCTATACACGATTTATAACGCCATACAAGGCGCCATTTGCATTTCGTTTATACAACGATTTAACATCCGCATTTCGGCCCATACAACGATTTAACATCTCGCATCTCGCTTATACAATGACGAATATCTCATTTCGCCCATACAACGATTTAACATTCGTGATTCGCTTATACAACGATTTAACATCTCAGATTTCGCCCATACAACGATTTAACATCGTGATTCGCCTATACAACGATTTAACATCCAGATTTCGCCCATACAACGCATTTAACATCTGCATTTCGCCCATACAACGATTTAACATCTCGATCTCGCCTATACAATGACGAACATTCGTGATCTCGTTTATACAACGATTTAACATCTGCATTTCTGGCCCATACAACGATTTAACATCTGATCTCGTCTATACAACGCATTTAACATCTGCATTTCGTCCCATACAACGATTTAACATCTCAGATCTCGCCTATACAACGATTTAACATCTGCATTTCGTCCATACAACGACGAACATCTGCATTTCGTCCATACAACGACGAACATCTGCATTTCGTCTATACAACGACGAACATTTGCATTTCATCTACACACCGACGACAGCGCCCATACAAGGCCTCATTTGTATCTCGTCTATACAGCGACGAACGTTTGCATTTCGTCTATACAACGACGACAGTGCCCATACAAGGCGTCATCTGCATCTCGCCACTACAAGACGGCGTATCATCACATCATTTCATTATATAGTATATACAATCTGACTACAACCACAGCACAAATTTACATTCTTACATTGTTTTGTTTTGACAGTTATGCACTAATGCCTCTATCTTAGCTTCAATCTACAGGAACGTTAACAAGCTGCAAAAGACGGAGCACAACGTGGACCTACCTCTTACGGCGAACTGAGGTAATTTGTTGGGAGCAAGGCTTCCCAACAAAAGGCAAAAGTGGACCAGAACGTCGACCTACTCTCCCCCAACATTCTAGCACCACAATAACTCATTGTCACCATAGCTCGACACTGGGACAGATTTTAAATCCGCGTCGGCCCCACCTTTAGTTTTCAGACACCAACAACACTTTGCTCCAATTCCGATGACCCAGACAAAATTGGCTATAAGTCAACGTCTTTGTCTGGAGATTCTTTCATATTCTCCATACAAAGAGGGACAACTGTTGACACCCAATTTTGTCCATCCCTGTAAATAATAACCAATAAATTAAACAATTTTCTTTTTTAGAACTGCAATTTTTACTTCGCAAAATACACATAATAAGTAAGTTTTAATAACGGTCTCGCATTATAAATATTAAACACTAATTAATTAGCACACTCATTTATTATTATAATAATAGCTTAGACTAATAAAACACCTAAATAATTTAATCACAATTTAGATTTTTCATTTATCTACCATTAATTAAATAATACACCTAAACTAATACACAAAACCAAATAATTAACAACCCATGCCCTTTGAATCAGTCTACCCAACCCAAAACATCTAAAACGCAGCCCATTCCCTACCTAGCCCAACTACCCGCAGGCCCATTTCCCCTAAGCCTTTAACTCACCCCTCGTCCAGCCCATCTACCTTATACCTTTTAACTCACTCCTCGTCCAGCCCATCTACCTTATACCCTCAGACCTCCCTTCCCCATCGACTCCCCCCTAAGAACAAACCCTAACACCCTTCAACCGCCGCATACACCCCCTCCCCTCACCCACAAATCTCGCCGGATTTTCAGGTTGGAAAATTCGGCACAACCCAAATCAATCCCCTCCCATTCATAACCGAATCGACCAAACCAATAACCTTCCTTAAGACCTCCCCACAATCGAATCCATACCCCGAAATAGATTCCTTAAAGAAATCAGCCACACAATCAGTTCGCCTTACCATAACAAGAACAGTACGAAATCTTAACAAAATCAGTACAAATCGTCCCTAACACCCGTCCTAAACTTACCATAAAAACGAAGCCCAACTAGGAGCTATAAATACCAACGTTTGGACATGCAATGAAAACAGGAAGCAAGGATCGAGAATACAGACAGCATCGTGCCTAAACCCTTCTCTTTTTCCATTCAATTTACTACTACCTATTCTGCAAACCAGTTCTTCACGAATTTTCCTTCGACGATTCGGGAAAACCTTTGTCGTCGCCTCAGTTCGCCACCCGCAAAAGGTCCAGAAACTCTCTCTCTCTTTTCATTATTTAGTTGTTTAATTGACACTGTGTGCTTTGTATTATGAGACCCATGTGTTATTTCGTCGAATCCATTCGACTCAGTTTAATCACTTTTTTTTTTAGATAAATCTGTAGTTGTGTTTCTCGATATTTGTAGTGTCGATTCTGTTTTTAAGCATATGTGTGTATTCGATTGTATTTTTTAAGAGTATGGTTAGGAGTATAATATTTGTACAAGGATCGTAGATCCATTTTGTGTTGATTATCTGCTGTTAATTTATGTTGATTTGGGTATTCTATCTTTGTATACTTTATGTCACAGGATTGCGTATGTTCATGTAAACATTTATATGCATATTTAATACTGTGCTGTGTGGGATCTTCTATGCTATCTCAGGGTATTCGTAGTTAGTTAGGTGAATAATACGATATGGATTCATCTTCAGGATCACAATTTGTGGCATTTGAATATCTGTTGTTAACTCATTCAATTGAACGAAATAGTTTGTCCTTTCTCTATAGTTCTTTAAAGTTTTTTTTCATTGAATTATGTGGAAAGGTACGCTACCTGTTAAGAGTCAAGATATTTTTAGCCATGTCGTACCACTGTCCTGCCTAGTTTGACTCTATTTAGACCATGTCTATGTTACCATTTGAGCCATTTTTCTAGAATATATGAATGGGTGTTAGTTCGCCTAAGTTGTGTTCTTTCTTGGGATGTCGTACTGAGGGGTATGCAGCATGAGGGGAACCACCAGTGGTTATGTAAGGATCCATCAGTTTACCTAGAACTAAAGTGAGTTTGTCCTACAAGGAATGTATCTAACTATTAGTCTCAGAAATATATGCCTCACACTTTCTGTTTTGAATCCTGCTCATCTAATGTATCGATGATCGTATGTCGCAACAGATATACCTGCTGACGTAGCCTCATATCTGCACTGTTGCCCATTATCTGATAGGCTGTAAAAAATTGCATTAGTATACATTCCATATATATGGGTTGTATACCTTTTAGGGTTATGTGAGTGTCTTGTGTATATCAAATGGCTAGATACATTAGAAGTGAGTTCGTAAATGGGCCTGTTTGGGTGATAACGTTTATTTTCGAAATCTGGAGAAGTAAAAGAAAATCTGATGCCACTGGGCCTGAATTACTTTTTCTGCATACTGAGGCCCATCACTTAATTAATATTTCCAGGGTGTTTATTTGCTGATAAAGGCCCCGTATCTGTATCGCCTCATGTTAATACTGGCCACGTGTGTACTTGTGTGTTTAATTTAACATTCCACTTATCTCGTATATGATGGAGTTTATATTATTTACTAATCCTTTTTCTTTCTTATTTTTACATGACATGCATCGGGAGAATAATT
The DNA here is from genome assembly GCA_029844215.1 of Przewalskia tangutica. NCBI lineage: Eukaryota > Viridiplantae > Streptophyta > Magnoliopsida > Solanales > Solanaceae > Przewalskia > Przewalskia tangutica. The sequence continues at coordinate 43,360,047 of CM056724.1, read as the reverse complement.
AAGAGTATCGGTATGAGACTCACCATGGTCTCCATATCACCAACCGCACTTCCGCCGCAGGGCTTCCAAACAACTATAGGATAAATGGTGTCGCCATCCGTTCTAGACGTTACATCAACTCCAATCTCACTCCTCCCTTGCTCATTTATTCGTTTATTTATTTGTTTATTTATTATTGTTATATTTGTTAACCTTGTAATTAATAGGATAATTAACTCTACTAGTCTTTGAATACATTGGAAGGGTAGTTTAAAAGATAAATTCATCCCTTATTTATTCTAGGGTCATCATATAAATCTAAATCTAAAATAATTCAATTAACCCTAGCTATGCTTTAGTCATGTAGTTAATATATCCCTTCATATCTAATTCTTAAAAAATAAATTTTCTCATAAACTCTTCATAAATATCATAGGAGTAATTTATCATTTTCCCTCTTATCACTAAACTTTTTTTACGAAGGTAATTTCATAACTAATTTTATATATAAGAGTCTTAACCGTAGTAATTTATCATTTTTTTTTACTTTGACAAATAAAATAATTTCATGTCTTATAAATGCATAATCAACTTTATATATTTTTTTGTGAGTCTTATAAAACCCTTTTAGTTATCAACATATATTCTTTAGATACTTGTCACATCCTTTTACTTGAATAACTTTTCTAAAACATACATCTCTTAACCAGATAATTAACCTAAGTTTGAACGGACAACCGCAAGTTAGCGGATTCTAAAGGATGCCTAACCCCTTCCCTTTAGGATAATAAGGAACCCTTACTCAGAATCTTATTTAGTTTCACAGACCATTAAATGGAGTTAATGTTGACTTTAATCGGTTAGCATTTAGGTGTCCTAATTCACCCAATCAATTAGGTGGCGACTCCCTTAACATTTTAAACATTTTTACATTTTTTGGGAGGATAACCATTCCGTCGCGCATTCAAGCCTGAGAGTTCAAAATCGGGTGCGACAGAAACTACATATTATTCCCATATAGCTCTGTGCCAGTATACTATGCACAACCTAATTATCAAATATCGGCTCCAGTCTATCAAGATCCACAACCAAATTATCAAACGCCAATACCCACTTACCAAGCTCCATCACCAAATTACCAAGTTCCCACATCTTTATATATTTATATATGTGACACATCATTGATTAATTGTTGTTGAACCTGTATTGAAGTAATTGCTGATAATTTGACTAAGTTCTGGAAATGGAAGGTTTATACTTGTTGATACTTGAGATTAGTGTAGAACTCTTAGAGACTGAATAATGTGAATATGTATGAATTCTAAATTAAATAAGGAATTATGTGAACTCTGTGGATTTTATGCCTTATTTAGATTATTGGATTGCGTAGTATAGGATTTTTTGATATTTATCTCTGATTATGTACTTTCATCGTTGTCGGCCTATGATGTCTACGAGGGTACATTGTGTACTCATGATGCATCTTTTCTTGATGCAGATACATATCCGACTACTAGCTCGAGACCACGCAGTTAATCCTCCTATGTGGTAAATCCTATCATAGAAATATAGAAGGGTTCTTCACTGGGGTTGATCGATTATATATCCTAACCGGAATATAAGACAGTCTAGTTAACCGCTATCTTAACGTAGAAGAAGAAGTCATTCTAGTTGCATTAAGGATTGAAAAGAGTGGATAGTTGAGGATATTGAAAGCCCTAATTCCTTCATAACTGATTTAAACTAAAGTATTATCATAATTAGTTTATTTTATGCAATTACTTAGTCTTAGTTATTAGATAAAAATACAAACAAATTAACGTTCACCAAATAGAAACTAAAGCTTAGATAATCGGTACTTGACAACCAGTCTCTGAGGACGATATTCGGTCTTACCAGACTATATTAATTGTAACGATACGTACACTTGCGTTTAGCATGCAAAAATATCGCTAACAATTTTTTGACGCCGTTGCCGGGGACTGGCGTACTTTCAATATCGACTTATCTATTATTATTTCTAATTTGGTTTGTATATATTTGGTTATGTTATTTTATTTCTAACTTGGTTGCTCCATGAACAAGTTTCTAACTTATTCTGCGAGCATCCTTCTATCAGTTTTTGTTGTTTTTCTATTTTGTAGGTAAAGTTAGTTTAAAAAAAAACACATGGACTACTACTATCAGGGGAAGTGGAATCAACAACAGCAGCCTAACCCACAGGTTTCAGAGGAAGATCTAGATGAGTTGCAGGCAGCCATGCTCACGCTCACCAAGTACCAGAATCAGTTTATGGCTGAGACAAGGGTGTCCCTCAAAAATTTGGAGACACAAATAGGGCAGCTGTTGGATATGGTGATCAATGTACCACAAGAAAATCTGTCTAGCGATACTGTTGTGGGGAGTGATAAGTAGAGTAATGAACCTGAACCACAACAAGCTGTTGAGAATAATGAGAAATTGAGAGAGATAGTTGTTGTAGAGAAAAAAGAGGTTACTGAGATCCAATTGTTCACCTTTTTGGACTCCTTGAAATTCCTCTTTCCTGTACCCATGGCTAAAGAAACACCACCAACTATCATTACTGAGCCCCAACCATAAAGTCCATACCCTCAAGGGGACCCCCTAAAGTTGAGAGATGTAGGGTGTTTTACTGATTCCTACGTTATAGAGAGCCTAGAAGACAAGTCTGCCTTGTGTAATTGGGGGATAATCGTAGATATGAGGCCCTTATTTGAAAAATGTGTTGTAGAAGGAGTGAGACCTGCAACAATAACTGTGCAGATTGCAAGCAGTTCGCAGAAGGATCCACTAGGCACTAGTAATGATTAATTGCGTCCGGCTAAAAGACGTTAAAGACATCGCTTGTTGGGAGGCAACCCAATGTTTTTAATTATGTTATTTCAATTCTTGTTTTAGTTATTTTATTTTATCTTGAACAGTCTCACGGTCTTGGGTTTTATCTTATGTTTTGGTGGCATGTGGACTAGGGATTGACCCTGAGTGGAAAAGGATCAAAAATGCTGGAAAAGTGCAAAAATCGAGCACAGCGCCGTGGCGCCAAAATGCAGGGCCACGACGTTGAAACTTCAGAGAGCACAAAAGATGTGCAATTTTCAGAATCTCATCCCAGACCTCCGTTATGATCGATGTGTTGTGTCAGTAAGTTATCCCTTATTTTTAGTCTTCATACATTAGGGACAATGTGTTGTTTAAGTTTGGGGGGATCTTAGTTTGTTTTGGGTGTCTGTTTTTGAGTCTTTTTTATTTGTCTTTATGTTGTTCCATGGTTTTTGAGTCATAATTTTTTTTATGGATCATGTTGTAGTTGCTAAAGATATTGAGTGGATAAAGTGGGATAATGTAATAGAATTAAAAGCGACAATCTGTGTGTTTAAGTTAGATATGCCAAAAATTCATGACATCTAATTCTTTGGGATATTTGTGCTTAGCCTATGCGTTGTCAGTTCTGGAAAGAAAGGTTGAAAATGTCTAGAAAATCTGTTTGCTTGTTATTTGAGGCGAAATAGTTAAGATGTACATGTTTAAGAGATGATTCAGACATTTCTTTGATAGCCCTTCTGACCATTCATTACCTATCCTGACATAAATTGTATCCTTAGTCAGCCCCGTTGAGCCTAAAATAATATCTTTGTTTGACACTCTATGATTCCATGTTTGTACCATAAGTGATAATTGAAGATTCTTGGAATAAAAAGTGTTGAAAAAGAGATAAAAAGAGAATGAAAATTTGATGCACTCAAATGAAAAATATGCAATAGTCTAAGTTTGGGGGTGCTTGTTATAATGTGTCTCATTCTCTCAAAAGAAATGAGGGGAGAAGATATGTATGAGACTAAAAAGAAAGTCAAAAAGAAGGAAGAAGGAGTTGAATGAAAATAGCTTATGGTACGTAATTTGAGCCTAAATGTCAACTTTTATCTACCACTGCCTAAGCCTACATTACAACCCTTAAAAGTCCTGATGATCTCTAGAATGTATGTCTATGATTAGTGGAGAATAACAAGTAAACAGGTCTACAACATTTTGGAAAAGATGGAGTGAAATTGACATGCATAGGTTAGGTGTTTATGTTTTCATTTGATTATGATCTAAGTAAATTTGCGAAATATAACTTGAAATTCTAGATTGCTAATTATTCATGTTATATATGTTCTAACATATTATCCTAACTTTCATCCATGACTTTGAAGAAGCATTGCTATAGCTACTTGATCCATTTCGTAGAGTCTTTATTTTGTCGGTTTTTATTTTTGTTTTTTCTTTACTCGAGGGCGAGTAAAGGTTAAGTTTGAGGGTTTGTTAGGCATATTTTATATACACTTTTTGAGTCATTTTTAGTTAGTATTTTTCCTATTTTCGTTGAAATTAGTATCGTGTTAGGGTCGTTTTTCTTTCTTTTGAGTCACAGCGGTCCTAAATGGAGAAATGACAAAAAGAAGATGAAATGAGCATAATTGAGATGGAATTGCACAATAAAAGGCCAAGAAATGAAGTCTAAGAAGTCCCGAGAAGTATAGAAGAAATCAGACGAAGTCCGGACGAAAAAAAAGGACGAAAGACAGCGGGACCGCAGTGCCATAATTATTAAGAAGCCGCAGTACTTTCGGCACCGCGGTGCCATTCTGCAGCACTGCGGTGCCGAGGCGGAAAAATCACGTTCTGGGCCGATTTTGACACGGTTTTTAGGGTCCGAAATCCATATTTTCTCAACTATAAAATCTCTAAACCGTAGCCTCATTATTCATCTGGGATCTTACATCTCACATCATACTTTGGAGAGGAAAAGGAGGCTACAACAAAAGATTGGAGACAACTTTGGTTCAAGTTTCTCTTCTTTTCTTTGTTTTTATTTCAGTTTATGTTGGTTTGTATTAGTTCATGACATGACAATGTTTAGGAGCTAATTACTTAATTAGGGCTCTCCTATTGAATTGCTTGAAACTCCCTTTCATGAATTAATGCATTAGTTTGATTTCTTCTTCACTTGATTAAGATTTATTCAATATTGGTATGAATGTTTGATAGTTAATTCATCACTAATTATCATAATCTATATGATTTCGAATCAGGAACCGAGAGGAGAGATTTAGATATGCTGTAATTGAATACATATAGGTTAAAATCGCGGACGAAAGTACCCCAATACTTGTGTAGCATTATATGTTATTGTTCTTAATCCTCATATGTGGTAAATCCTATCATAGAAATATAGAAGGGTTCTGCACTGGGGTTGAGCGATTATATATCCTAACCTAAATATAAAACAGTATAGTTAACCGCTATCTTAACGTAGAAGAAGAAGTCATTCTAGTTGCATTAAGAATTGAAAAGAGTGGATATTTGAGGATATTGGAAGCCCTAATTCCTTCATAACTGATTTAAACCAAAGTATTATTATAATTAGTTTATTTTCTGCAATTACTTAGTATTAGTTATTAGATAAAAATACAAACACATTAACGTTCACCAAATAGAAACTAAAGCTTAGATAATCGGTACTTGATAACCAGTCTCTGATGACGATATTAGGTCTTACCAGACTATATTACTTGTAACGATACGTACACTTGAGTTTAGCATGCGGAAATATCGCTAACATGTACTCACATACAAGATTCCTCAGGGTGATTTTGATTGTATCAGACTTTATCTTCTTTTCCGCATATTATATCAGACAACTTTACAGTATTATGTTGTTCCGCTTTTATTGATATCTTCTAATTTAGATTGATTTGAGAGTGGTTCGCCTACGTGGTGGGATTATGTAGGTGCCACCAATATTCCTGAAAAAGGGATCGTGACATTAACAAGTCATACGGTATTAACTATCTTTTATATCGTAACTCTCTTATTGGATAATTAATATAAGTATACTTAGTTCATGAGTCTCATCTTGATTAATATATTTCCACTAGCGTCAAGTTATTCATCTTTTTGCTTATTTTGCTTTGTATGTATAATAGTGGGATGGATCTTTATGATCATCTTTTATGTTCTCTTAATTCATTATCTTTTAAATAGTACAAATGTCTAGAAATGTTTTTCAAAAGTTCTATGCAAGTATTCACGGTGTCGTGTTCTAGCTTTATTTGTTACTTTACATATTGTTTTTTAAATATCAAAAATTGACGAAATTGTACCGATATCGAAGAGAAACCTACATGATTGAGACGGTCTCGAAAAGTCTAATTTTAATTATACAAAATAAAATAATTAAAAATTGATATAATATAAATTCAATAAAATAAGCGGTTCAACCGAACAATTGACACTCCTACATGCAACTAAAAGTTAAAACTAAAAAAAGAGAAAGAAAAAGAATAAAGAGAGTGACTATAGTTGACAATTATAAATGAAAATAAAAGTAAGCTGAATTTTTTTCATGGTACGTTGATAATAGTACAAAACGTGGTAGGATCCTTCTTTCCTTTGGTTACGTAAAGTGCGCTCTTTCTCTCATTTTTCCCCTTGAGTTTCAAGAAGATGACAGACTATTGAACCAAACCAAGACAATCAAAAAGCAAATGCAAATGAACATATAGGTTTGAGGACCAAAGAGTGGGGTCTCTCAACTTCACCTCTTCCCTGAGAGCCCCCACGTTGGGCTACACCCCTCTTTTGGTAATTCAAAATTTTTATCTTTGTTTTCTCATTCATATTGTAATTTATCTTCTTTTTGGCATCTTGATTTGAATAGGGTTGCTTTTAGTTTTGTAACAAGTGTGAATTGTTTGCTTGTTGGCATGTATGTTTGGTTAATGTATTGAATCGAAAACCATATCACGTGAAAAATAGTTTGTGAAATTTCATGCATTTGATCACTTGATTTGTAAATAGTTGCTTTGAGTTCTATCAGGCATTGTGAACACTTTGCTATTTCATTAGTCCTTTGATCTTGAATGTGAGGGATCGTCGCTCAATTGAGGATTCAGAATATAGAAGTTGTAAGTTGAAGAGTGCATATTTTGAATTGCACATTTAATTCAATCTATACTTGTTATTCACACACACATATATAGGGTTCGATCCCTAAACTCTGGATTCGACTGAACTTGCAAACCTACCTTTGGTGTCGCCACTCCTTGTTTATCTTTTTTCTTTAATTGCCGATCTCTACGTGTTGACATTTCTACTTGTATACGGGGATTTTCCCTACATTAATAAAATTATTTACCTTATCAATAATTTTCCATGATGGAAAGAACCATGACCCCGGTTGTTTGATTTAGAATCACAATATGAAACATGGTTTAAAATGATCAGCAGTAGAACAATTCATTTAGCTGATCTTAATCTATACTCTGGTTTTAGTGTTTGTTAATCTTATTTTGCCTTCAAATTTGGATTGTTATTTAATTTTCTTTCATCATCTCAAGATTTGCCTAGAGCAAAATTAATGTGCGTGTAAAAGAAGGAAGATTTCCAGGCTAGTATTTGTTATGCCAAAGGCATCTTTTTCTTTTTTCCTATCCATGTAGCGAACAAATTGCCTTACGGAACCTCCAGACGTATTTCTATCTAGGCTGAACACATCGACACTCCTGAAATTTATCAACGAATTTCATTTAAAAAACCGAGAATTATGATATGTTTCATTTGAGCACTTGGAACGGATGATAATGTGTTCCTATCAGACACTTTCTGCTCATATTTTTGAAAAGTTTTTGTGCGTGTTCACAATTGTCCATTACATCGTTAGTTAACCGCATAAAATATGCCTCCTCCTTTAACTATACACATCAGCATCAATTGTAGCCTGCATGAGGTTTTACGGGTTACTGATGTTAATGCCTCTAAATAAGAAGGTGACATATTTTATGTGATTAACTTATTTACGTAATAAATACTTGAGAACATGCAAGCTTTTCAAAATTTTGAGTTGGAAGTGTCCAATAGGAACACTTTATCATATATTCAGGTGCCAATCGGAACATATCGTAGTTCGAGTGTCTAAATGAAATTTAATGAGAATTTAAGGATTGTTGATGTATTCTGCCTTATATTTATATCATTTAGAAGGTATTCATAGTAAGCCTTTTGTTATCAATTAATCACTTAAAACATTGATCCCTTGCAGATTTTCTTTAGAAATGGAGAGTTTAAATGGTTCATCAAGCTTGAAAAATTTCTCCTTTACGAACAAGCAGTCGATCATGGCCTCCACTTCTCCCTTTCTCCAGCCCTATGCAGATCCAAACATGGACGGATCAAAGGGAAAAGGGAAGCCTAACGAGGGATCGAGTAGTCACCATCAACGGTGTAACTCCGAGAGCTTTCTTATAGAGGATCAACCTTCTTGGCTTGATGACCTCTTGAATGAACCTGCAGAGATGACGGCAGTTGTACACAGAAGTCATCGACGTTCAGCAAGTGACACTTTTGCATACTTAGGAGCAGCTGCAAACAGGTTAAACACGAAGGAAGAAGCGAAAAATAAGAATGTAAATATAGGAGCTTCCTGGGGTTCAGTCAACTATGCGAGTTACAAAGATTTGAGTGCAGTTTCCTATGACACAAAGCCAAGTTCTTCTCATGAGCAGAAATTTAATAAGGTAAAAATTAGCTACATTATTTAATAGGCATAATACATAGAAAAACAGTTAAACTTGGTCTCTAATTTCAGTTGAATAATTCAACTTACAAAATGATCATCTAGACATCTCAACTCGTCTTCACTGTGTCATTGAGCAATCCAACTTACAAAATGATCATCTAGACACCTCCAAAACTTATGTATCACATCAGTGTCGAGTGTCCACGAGACACAATGGAGACGAGTTGGGTGTCTAGATGTGCAATCTCAAAGTTGAAGCGTTTAGTTGTCAGTTGAGGCCAAGTTAAGATGTCTATCTATGTATTATGCCTATTTAATATCTGAATACTCGATCGAGACATTTCTGAAATTAATCAGGGGCTTTGCTCATAGGCTGCTCAGGAATTGAATGGTGCACCATCTGTATCCCATGAGAAGCATAACAGAGAGATGAATAATTCACAAAACCAAGAGGGCTCTAGTGAAAGACCAAACAACGCACAAGCCAAATATTCCATGTCCAAGGCAGATGCAAAACGTGCTAAACAGTAAGGTTTTCTTTGAATGTCAACAAGTTTGTTTCACAATGTTTTAGTGAATTACAGCACAGTAAAGGAAAAGATAAGTCATTTTCTTGCATGCATCATTTTCCTTCAGATTTCCTACACTTTTTGCGAGATTATATTTAACCAATCATCAGTGGCGGAGCCATGATTTGCGATAAGGGGTTCAAAATATGAAGAAGTAAAGTCTAAGGGAGTTCGGCATCTACTATCTATACATAAAAAATAATTTTAACCATGTATAAACAGTGTAATTTTTCACCGATGACCCCCCTTGGCTGTATGTGGTTCCGCCCCTGCCGATCATAGAAAAAAGGAAAAGGAAAATATTCTGTCTTTCCGTTTTCCTTTCCCTGGCAACCAAACAGTGAGCATTTGTTCAACTTAGTTTTCCCCCCTTAATGATCTCATAGATTTGGTGTATACAGTACTTCTACGTAATTCCAAGAAGTATTATGTCTTTCCTTCATGTACCACGTGCATATTGCTCTCATGAAATCCTTCTGCCAATTTCTTTTTCTAACTCGGAAGAAAAACTAGTTGAATAGTTTAGAGTTCTTTGTTTTCAAAGTAGTACCTTAGTTGACAGTGTAACAATGTAATGTCGTTATATAACATGAGTCTATGTAAATCTAAATCTATGCAGGCAATCTGCTCACCGATCACGTGTCAGGAAACTTCAGCACATAACTGAACTTGAAAGAACAGTTCAAGCTATGCAGGTACTGCATTACTCCACCATTCGTTGGATTGACACTTATGATATGTTTGGTACGACTGAAAATGTTTTCCTTTTTTTCTTTCCAGAAGAACGTTTTCTTGAAAATAAGTGTGTTTTTTACTTATTTTATGATTTCTGGCAAAATAGCAAAAAATATATATTGTCTCAAAAATATTTGTATATAATCTAGGCAAACATTATTGGAGTTGGTGTGGGGGCCTAGGAGTGTGGAGGTCGTGGGGACATGAGGCTGGGGGTGGGGTTTGTTGGAGGGTAGGTATTAGACAATTAACGTGGAATGTCACTTATGGAACTTGTTTTTTCTACTTCAATAAGAGACGTCTTTTTCTCATTTTAAGAAACTTATTTTTCTAGAGAAAATATTTTTCACAAAATTTGACCAATCATATATGAAAAAATTGGAAAACATTTTCAAGACTATACGAAACACGCCCTTATTTGTGAAACATTGATATTGACAATCATAGTAAAACTAGTGCTCCCCTGATGGAAAAATTACAAGACATCATTTCATTTTGTATTAACTTTTAATTTCAAAGAAAGAAGAAAAAGAAACAAGAGAGCTAAAGTTGTTTTAACATATTTTGTATTTGGTGAGATTCAGGCTGATGGATCAGAGCTGTCCGCAGAGCTTGAATTTCTTGACCAACAGAATATTATACTGAGCATGGAAAATAGAGCCCTCAGGCAGCGTTTGGATAGCTTATCACAGGAGCAGCTCATCAAACATTGTATCTTTTTCTTTTTTTCCCTTTTCAATGTTTACAGCCTTATTATTACCTACCATTGCTTTCATTTTGCAAGCATAGTTTTTAATTGTTTCATGATTGATGCAGTGGAACAAGAGATGTTGGAGAGGGAACTCACAAGGTTACAAACTCTGTATCAGATGCAGAGGCAACAACTACAACAATGGCGTCGCAATGTGTGCAGTAACTCACTCTAAACATCGTCGAAACAAAAGCAGGGATCTTGAAGCCCAATTTTCCAATCTATCTATCAAGAACAATGAAGCCACTTCCAGCAGGGTTCAGGTGACTGGTTCTGTCAGGATGTAAAAGGCGACTCAATTTTTTCAGAACCACCAGGTGGAATGTCCCTATCCTTTTTTCCCCCTTCAAACATCGCAATTTGGTATTACTACAGAAAATTTTAGTATCTGATCCACGACTTATCAGGGACTGTAAGATGATTGAAAATTCTGCCCTGCATTTGTATATTTCTTAGGGTTCTAATTCGTTAACCCTAGTCCTGACTGAACCATAGGCCTCCGGGGTTATAAAGTTTGTGCAGATGTAGCAGTGAGGTTTGTTGTAAACTGTGACTAAGGTGACCATCCATTCTGCTTTCAGGTTTCACACATGTGACATGATTAACATGCACAGTAGAGATGGTTCTTGTATTAATGCAGATACCAATAATTTTTTTGTTTATTCTTCAAACTTGAAATTGATGTTGTTAATATGGTGTTTTCAAATCATGTAATGTTCACATTCAACATCATCACAGCATGGCCAAAACCTCCATCAGATTCGCGAAAGTCCTCCGTTTGAAAACTAGGGAAAATAACACAAATTCATTCTCTTGCTTGGAGTCCCAACAGAAAACTAGGAGATCATCCATTGTGTAATAAAATGAAGATGTTTTCCTCAATTATCTTCATTTTATAAGGGAGAATATATACATGTAATATACATTAATGTAGATGAGGAAATCATGCCTAATAATGACTATGTAATTATACCTAATATTATCTTTCTAATATAATCTTGTACTATCTACCATTTATATTAGGATTCTACATTAATACAATATTACCAATTAATACAATATTAATTCCTAATATTCTAACACTCCCCCGCAGTCGAAGCTGGAGGGCGGTGAATGTTGAGGCTGTCTCTAAACTCTTCAAATAATACCAGCGGAAGCCCTTTTGTGAAGATGTCTGCGATCTGATGATGTGTTGGGACATGTAACACTCGCACTTGTCCGCGTGCCACTTTTTCACGGACGAAATGGATATCTAACTCAATATATTTAGTGTGTTGATGATGGATTGGATTTCCCGAGAGATAGATTGCACTAATATTATCACAAAGATACGAGTGATTTGTTGCGATAGGCAATGGAGCTCAATGTGAGTTCCTAATCGGCGTAGGTCAAACACCACATTGGCAACAACACGATATTCAGCTTTGGCACTTGAGCGTGATACTATGTGTTGTCTTTTAGAGGACCACGAGATTAAGTTGTCACCGAAGAAGACGCAATAACCAAATATGGAGCGTCTGGTGTCCGGACAACCTGCCCAGTCTGCATCTTTGTAAGTAACAAGTTTGGAAATGGAAGACGGGTACAGATGTAATCCATACTCCAAAGTACCCTGAATATATCGCACAATGCGTTTGAGAGCATATGCATATGTTCTTCCATTGGATTATGCATGAATAGGCACACTTGTTGCACTGCATAGGTAATATTCGGCCTGGTGAATGTGAGATACTGCAAAGCTCCGGCCAAGCTACGGTACAATGTTGGGTTGGCAAACGGTTTACTCGATATGGCACTCAATTTTGACTTGGTGTCAACGGGAGTTGCTGACGGTTTGCAAGTCGACATTCCAGCTCGTTCCACGATCTCTGAGACATACTTCTTTTGTGAAAGAAAAAGCCACCTGCATGTTGTGTCATAGCAATTCCTAGAAAATAGTGAAGTAGTCCAAGATCCTTCATAGCAAATTCGGAACTAAGCTGTGACATGATACTCTTTCGAAGAGAGTCTGAAGATGTTGTCAGGATAATATCATCTACATACAAAAGAAGATAAGCAGTATGATTACCCTGTTGATAAATAAACAGAGAATTATCCGAATGGCTGTTGGAGAAACCCATATTGAACACAAAATCTGCAAACCGCTTGTACCAAGTCCTGGGGGCCTGCTTTAGACCATATAATGATCTTTAAGTAAACAGACATGATTAGGATATTGAGGATCTTTGTATCCTACTGGTTGGTGCATGTAGACAGTGTCACTCAAGTGTCAATGGAGGAAGGTATTTTTGACATCCAATTGATGAAGTGGCCATATTTTTGAGAGGGCTAGACTGAGAACTGTTCTGATTGTTGCTGGTTTGACCACTAGACTGAATGTCTCCCCGCAATCTAATCCAACCTGTTGGATCTTGCCATCACCTACAAGACGGGCCTTATGCCTCTCAAACGAACCATCAAATTTTTCTTTATGGTTAAAAATCCACATAGACCGATTTATATTAGCATTAGACGGACGAGGTACTAACTCCCATGTCCTATTTTTAATTAGAGCATGATATTTATCGTCCATGGCCATTTTCCAATTAGGATCTTTTAGAGCGGACACTGTGTTACGAGGCAAAGGTGATTTCAATACTTGAGTGTGTAGACTGTATTTGGCATTGGGTTTGACAATTCCATGTTGGCTACGAGTAGGACAGTGAGGTGGCCTTGATGGGTGAACGCCATTGGTCGAGAGTGGGCGATGGGTGGACGCCTTGCTGCCAGGGTTGTATTTCCGTGACTGGAAGTGGTGTGGATGACACTTTGGGGTGGGTTAGGGCTGGAAGAAGTGGGAAGACCCAATGTAATGGAATTTTCAATTTGTGGGAGGGGAAGGAGGCAGTGGGCCTTGGGCTGTTGGCCACGTTCTTTGGATTGCATTTTCCATTGAGTGGATTGTGGTTCCTTGGTCCAGTGGCCCCAGATCCTTTGGTCTACCGGGGCTGTGTAAAAAATGAGTTAGATACGGAAGTCTATCATCATCTAAAAAATCATAAGTATGAGTCTCGGTATCATGTATCTTGGCAAAAGGAAACTGTAATTCATCAAAAACTACATGACGACATATAATTATCCGTTTAGATAAAATGTCATAACATTTGTAACCATGGTGATTAGTAGGATATCCTAAGAAGACACATGGAGTGGACCGGGGTTGGAGTTTTGTGATGGTAGTGAATGGAAATAGTGGGTAGCAAAGACAACCAAACACTCTTAAATGATGATATGAGGGCTCTCGTAAGTAAAACATTTTTAGTGGAGCTTGGTAAGACATGTTTTTATGTGGAAGGATATTCAACATGTAGGTAGTCATTTGAAGTGCATGATGCCAAAACATGGGGGTACTGATGCATGAGCAAGAGATGTTCTAACAATATTGTTGATGGTTCTAATTTTGCGTTCCGTCTTCCCATTTTGTGAAGACGTGTGAGGATAGGATAAACGAAAATTTAAACCATTTGCTTTGAAAAAATCCCAAAATTATGTATTGTCAAATTCTCTCTCATTGTCACATTGAATACTTTTAATCTTCCGTTCAGATGAATGCTCTAAGGATAAGAAATGTGGAAAACACTTGTGATTTTTTAGACAAAGGGAATGTCCACAAATAATTAGAGTAATCATCAAGGAAAAGTAAATAATACCTATGACCCGAAGAACTCAAAACAGGTGATGTCCAAATATCACAATGTAAGATGTCAAATGGCATAGTAGTGCATGAATTAGAAGAAATAAATGACAATTTAACATGTTTACCAAGGGCACAAGCATGACACTTATTTAAAATTCGTGTTTGAGTACAAAAAATAAAATTATTTTGTTTGAGAGATGCCAAAACAAACTCTCTCGGGTGTCCCAAATGTTCATGTCATAATGATGGTGCCAAGGCTGCAAAAGACTGGTGATTTGATAAACTTATTGGATATAGTTCTCCCTTGCTATCACATCTCATGATGAGCTTCCCCGTCTGAAAATCATGCACGAAAAAACCTAACGGGTCAAAACGAATAGATACCCAATTATCAGTTGTAAATTTTCTCACGGATACCATGTTTTTGATTAATTTGGGAGCATGAGGAACATGTTTTAAAACTAGTGGTGGGTGTGGAGGTAACAATTTGCTAGACCCGTACCCCTTTTATTGGAATTGTATGGTCATTTCCGACAGTTATATCATTATCATTGCTCAAATTAAAATAGGGTGAGAGAATACCTTGGGTTGACGTCATATGAGACGTTGCGCCGGAGTCCATATACCAAGTTGAATCCGGTGGATTGAGCCCAAGAGTGTGCATGACAGACTCAATATCCGTAGGTTGGGTTATTGTCGAATGGCCCTCATGCCACTGGGTTGGTATGGGCCCAACGTTCTCGCCGAGAGACAGAGTGAAATGGGCTCGCTGGCCTCTCTGATCGGGCCCAGTCGATGCCGCCAAGGCCGCCCATGGGCTATCATAAGATCGGAAATATGGGGCTCGCCGGTGGGCCATGGGTGGGGAAGAGCCCAACCGCCGCTGAATCGGGCCGTTTGGCTGGTTGCCGCAGCCTGCTGCCATCGCTGACCTGGGCCATGCCCACCTCGCCGCTAAGGTCCGCTATTCGCCGCCATCGCCCGCGCCATTGGTGGTGCCGCCATTTACGCCGCCGCCAGAATTCCTGTGACCTCCATTTTTATTATTTCCGCGATTTCCACCCTTATTTTTATTATTACTCTGTCATTTTTTACCCTTATTTTGTTGAGAAGGATCATAAAAATTACCATTAGTAGAAGAAGTGGCAATCATGGCAGAGTTGGAAGTAGTTGACACCTTTTTTATCAAGCTCGACTCCTCAAGCACAAGCATGAATCTTGCTTGATAAAATTTTGGGAGTGGGTTACTTTGACGTATGACGGTTCCCACACCACTATATGCATCTGTGAGACCCGCGACCAACTGCAGAACTAACCAATTATTAGTAATCGGTGAACCAACGTTTCGTAATTGATCCACCAACACCTTGAGGCGTTGACAATATGCCGAAACATTCTGGAAATCCGCCATGTCTACGGTTGAGAATTCCTGCTCCAAAGTAACAGCGCGAGAGTTTTGGTTATCTTGAAAGATATCCCTCAAGTGTTCCAGGCCGTCATGGCTGTTGAATCCGGCTCCATTATCGTATGCAACAAATCTGTGGAGATTGTGGCATAAATCCAACCAAGAACTGTGGCACCAAGTGTATCCCACAAATCCTTGTTCTCCTCCTTGTTTAATTCCTGTTCCTTCCCGTCTTTTGGTGGAATAATATGATGAAGAACCTTGTGAGCCCTACAACATATGTTAAATAATTCCACGCATGTTGCGTAATGAATATTTTTCATCTCTAGTTTGATCGAAACATGAATTTTGATGTTTGAGACAGTCAGGGCAGAGTGGAAGGAAGATTTTGACTCAGACATGGTTGGTTGGGATTAATGTTGTTCAACAATGGAAAATTGGAAAAGAGAAAAAAACTAGTCAAAGAAGACTATAACTTTGGAAGACAATTTTCGGTAGAAAGAAAAAAGATTAGTCAAAGAAGACAAGATAAATTTGGAAGACAATTTTTCGGTAATTAGGAGGAAGGGCCGAAAAAGAAGAAACCAAACTAATTTTGGATCTTTCTAACACATTGTTCTCATCCTAAAAGGGGTGAAAAATTAGTTAGATGGGATGATTATTTAATAATTTTGTCAGCACAACACAATTAGTTAATCTCCAAGGAAAGAGAAAAATACACTTCCCCAATGTCCTTTATTTCTTTTGTTAAAACAAACAAGGAAATTGAAAATCCTGCCAACATATTTTCTGTCCCTTCATTTCCTAGTCTTCAGACAAGGTTATATCAGTTGACGCAATACACTTCCTACAATATACACTTTGCAAACCAGCACAAAGCTGAAAGTAGAATCAACAAAATAAGTAAATGGTCCAAAGGTTTTGGCAGATTAGCCTACAGTTACAAGATATTTACTCATTTTACCAGGTCTAATTGAAAACTGGAGTGTCATCAAACTCAGTGTTCCAATGTTGTCATCTCTTTAGCTTAACATGGCAGAATCGGTAGGAAAAGAAAAAAGAACATTACTCTAAGGTAACTGAACCTCACCTTCCGAAGCGTTTGATAGAAACTTTACAGGAATGTACGCAACAAAAGCACCAATGATGGTGGAATATTACAGAAGTTCTGCACCTTTCAAGCATGATCCTATAATACAGGTTCTTATGGTCAACTTAGAAGAACCATATAAAATCATAGTTTCCTCGGTTTACCCTCTTGATGAAACAACCAAGAAAGGGAAATATAGATGAATTCAACATTCTCAGGATGTTGCTTCTGCATTAAGAGGCAAGAACATAGCACGTTGAAGATCCTGTAAACACCTCCCAGCTCCTTTACAAGAACTTCAGGGTGCTATAGAGAAAATGAAATATAAAAGAAGACATTCATAAAAGAGAAACAGAAAACCAGAATGAATTTATTAATGAAAGCACTTAGTACCTTGATCCAAGTTAAAGTTCAGCAAGCCAAACTCTGCTAACCTCAATCAAGATGTAATATCAGCTTAATCATGTTGCAGAGGCAGTTTCCTGGATTCTATGGCCATTCCATCGCTTTAATAAGGATAAATGGAAGCTCCATTAACTTGTTAGGATCCGACTTCCAAACATACAAGTCTTCAAATTTCACCCTACTTAAATGAGGCCACATATATTAAATTAAAACCTTCTTTAAGCACTTTCCTTACATGCACCGAGGAAACCCTTGTTAAAACATTATCCTACAACAATTGTCCAGCAGGCGATATCCTAACATATGTCGAGGTCAATGCAATGAAGCTCAACTAGCCAGTTCTCTTTCCAAGGAAAGGTTTATTCCTTTTCATGACTTTCCAACATTTCTTCTTCCTTTTCCACCTTAACAGTGCCATCTTGTCACATTTCAACTTTCGATACTCTTGGCGATTCTTTAGCCAGGAAGAGTAGTCCTTTCCTTTCTTGCACTCGACAAAATCAGCTAAGTCATCAAAATCAGGGACTTGTCCAGCTTGAAATCTGCAGTTAAGAAATATCTTCCCGTTGGTTGTTTCCTCTGTCTCCTCTTCCATTGCTTCAACATCCTCTTTGTTATCAAGCTCAGAGGTGCTTATCGCTGAGCTGTCTCTCTTCCGTCTATGTTTATCAGTTAGAGAATAAGGTAAGCAGGAAGGTTAAAGAAGGGAAGTGACAGCTAAGCATGAATAAGATAACTACAAAGTACAAAACCATAAAATGCAACACCAGAACTTCAATTTTAAGAAAATAAAAATAAAAAGTACTAGAAGTTCTGTATAAATTTTCGAAAGGCTAAACAGCTCCTAGAAAGGCACATGCACAAAGTTAAAAGTTCTAACATGACTAACACATATCCTGAACTACTAGGTATCTCCTATATAGATATTTTCTATTGTGCCCTATCTTTCGCTAAGCCTCCATGGATCTAAGAAATTATAGGTTCTTCGAGATAACTTTCTTCCATGTAATTCTTTATAGTATGTCTACCTCGTCCCTCTTAACACCTTCACTCACCAAAATTCACATCTGGTGCATCTACAATCAGTGCAGGACATGGCTATACCATCGGTTTTCCACAGAGAACAACAGAAAATAGTGCTAGAGAAAATAAGGAATTGCTTTGTTTTGCAAGTGTCAGAGAAAATAACGAATATGATCAACATACAAGTTAGATATCAAAAGGCAGGATTTGAACCGAGTTCTCTACATCAGAAGATCTACGTAACGCATGAATCTATGGCATTAAAGGTAGGGCAGATTGTAGGACAGAAAGCGTGTATAATATGTCCATAAACCTTTAGATCTTGTAGAGGGATGTGTAGAGTTTTGTCGGGTTCGTACATGCAACGGAATTTGAAAATTTATGTTTCAAACTCGACGGACAGTCAAACTGATGGATGATTATATAATGTAATACTTCGAACGAATATTTACAGTTTTGCAAATCTGGAATCTTCAAACTTCAAGTGTGTAATCCGAGGGTGAGCACACAACTGTTCCTCGATTGCAAGTCAGAAACTCCGATTTAATTACTCCTTTGGAAAGTTAGGAAATCCAGCAGAGTTTCAGCAGAGAATAATTCTGTTGAATTAGGTGTATTAAAATAATGATTAAACCCTTTATTTATAGCTGAAAAAATTATCTAGGGTTTCCAAGTGGGCTAGGCCCAAAAACCGAAACCGAATGGGTCACTTCAAACCCACTGGACACGTGGCGCCGCCGCGCTGAGTGGGAGGCGTCGCGGCCCTGGTCGAATCCTGCCTCGTTTCTATTTTAATTAAATTTGAAACATCTCGATTTAATTAAATAATCATTATTTATTCTAATGTCTAGATTATAAACCGAACATATATATTCTCTCTGATTACATTCTTGAATCGACGAAAAAATAGACTTAGTATTACCCTACAGACCTTCACATATCGACACTAATATCATTAGGGTCTACACAGAACTCCTAGACGACGCCGGAAGACGAACTCGAAGTATGGTTACACGAAACCTGTGAACTGAACTTCTATGTGGGTAGATAAAATCCTTTCATTCACGACACACTCGATCAAGCTTAGAATCTGCCAAGTGTATCCAAATGGTTTGATTATTATATCTCATCTATATTAGCTGACAACAAGACAATATCATAGATATGTCTATTGCGTTGGCCAACGACTTAGTCAATCTAATATCATATGAGAATCTGAGTGTTCTCTCGAAGATACATTCGAGGAATGAATCCTAATCATGGCTCAACTACCACCTTTATTCTATGTCGTAATATACTTAATACAAGCCGCATGTCAATCTATAATGCATTTGACCTTAGGACAGAATCAAAGTACATTACATTGTAAACAAGACGCGTATCGACTTCAAGTCTAAGGACTTATATCTCCTACACGTTGATGATACTCTAGACATATATATAACAAACATTATATCAGCAGGGTATACCACTACTTCTACAAGTATCTATGTGTCCATCACGAGTTGCCATAACTCGTGGCAGGTGAGACATACTATATCCCTAAGGATATATTGCAGACCACATGTCGACGTATCACATATCATCGATATTTCATTCTCAATTATCATTATTCGAGGCAATTTAAGAGTTACGTTATAATATTAATCTCTCACATTATTAATAATCACGTAACCTCTAGGGATGCAATTATAGAATATTACAGATAATCAACAAATAATTCAATAACTGCAAATGCCATAATATTAATCTCCATTAATATAAATATGAATGTGTATAAAGTACATTTGTCCTAATATAGATTGTCTCTAGGACATACATATACTTTCAATCTTCCACTTGGTCTAGAGCCAATCACCAACATATCTAATACCCATGTTCTCAAAATGACCATTATGCTTAACCAAACTTAATGGTTTAGTAAATGGATCTGCTAGTTTATTATCTGTGGGAACATAATCTAATCTAATATCTTCAGTCTCCACCATCTCTCTGAATATGTGGTACTTCTTTGGTACATGTTTATTTATGTTTGTTGATCTTGGTTACTTTGCCTGTGCAATTGCACCAGTGTTGTCACAATAAATGGTTATTGGACAACTAGCACTCGGAACAACCCCTAGCTCCTTCAGGAACTCAGAAATCGCGACAGATTCTTTAGCAGATTCCGATCCAACAATGTACTCTGCTTCAGTAGTCGAATCAGCAGTTGTAGCTTGTTTGGAACTCTTCCAACTCACTGCTCCACCATTGAAAATGAACGTGTAACCAGACTGAGATTTAAAGTCATCAACATCTGTCTGGAAGCTAGCATCAGTGTAACCAGTAGCAACTAGGTTCTCATCACCACCATAGACCAAAAAGTAATCTTTAGTATGTCTGAGATAGTTAAGAATACTTTTGACTGTCTTCCAGTGTTCATCACCAGGATTCTGTTGGAACTTGCAAGTCATACTAAGTGCAAATGCCACATCTGTCCTAGTACAAGTCATGACATACATGATTGATCCTATAGCCGAAGCATATGTGACCCTCTTAATGCGCTCAAGTTCTACAACACTAGAAGGGAAATTCTTCTTAGATAACTTGATGTCTTGACCCATTGGAAGACTACCTTTCTTGGAATTCTCCATAGAAAAATGTCTAAGCATTTTTCCTATGTAGGCCGAATGTGACAGCCCCAACAATCTATTAGGTCTATCTCTATAGATCTTAATTCCCAGAATGTAGCAGGTTTCACCTAAGTCCTTCATCATGAAGGTATATGGACAACCACTCCTTAACTGACTGCATGAGAGTATTATTGTCTCTCATTATTAATATGTCATCAACATATATAACAATGAAGACAATACCCTCATCCTTGCGTTTGCTATAAACACAAATATCTACTTTGCTTCTGACGAAATCAAATGACTTGACAGCCTTGTCAAAACAAATGTTCCAACTCCTTGAGGCTTGCGTAAGTCCATAAATGGACTTTTGTAGCTTGCACACAACATTTGGTCTGGACTCAATATGTGAAGTATAGTTACACGAAACCTGTGAACAGAACTTCTATGTGGGTAGATAAAATCCTTTCATTCACCACGATACACTCGATCTAGCTTAGGATCTGCCAAGTGTCTATCCAAATGGCTTGATTATTATATATCATCTATATTAGCTGACAACAAGACCATATCATAGATATGTCTACTGCGTTGGCCAACGACTTAGTCAACCTAATACCATATGAGAATCTGAGTGTTCTATCGAAGATACATTCGAGGAATGAATCCTAATCTTGGCTTAACTACCACCTTTAATCTACGTCATAATATACCCAATACAAGCCGCGTCTCAACCTATAAGGCATTTGAGCTTAGGACAGGATCAAAGTATATTACTTTGTAAACAAGGCGCGTATCGACCTCAAGTCTAAGGACTTATATCTCCCACACACTGATGATACTCTAGACATTTATATAACAAACAGTATATCGGTAGGGTATACCAATACTTCTACAAGTATCCATGTGTCCATCACGAGTTGCCATAACTCGTAGCAGGTGAGACATACTACATCCCTAAGGATATGTTGCAGATCACATGTCGACGTATCACATATCATTGATATGACATTCTCGATTATCATTAGTCAAGGAAATTTAAGAGTTACATTATAATATTAATCTCTCACATTATTAATAACCACGTAACCTCTAGGGATGCAATTAGAATATTACAGACAATCAACAAATAATTCAATAACTGCAAATGCCATAATATTAATCTCCATTAATATAAATATGAATGTGTATACTGTACATTTGTCCTAATATAGATTGTCTCTAGGACATACATATACTTTCAATCTTCCACTTGGTCTAGAGCTGTTTGGCATATTTCATATACCTATTTTGAGTCATTTGTTATTTGTATTTTACCCACTTTTGTTGAGTTTAGTATAGTATTAGGCTTGTTTTTTTTTCTTTTGAGTCACAACGGTCTAAAATGGCGAAATGAAGAAAAGGAACGAAAAATGGGCATAAAAGGAGGTTCCAGAGGCAAAAAAGGCAAAAAAATGGAAATAGAAGAAGATCACGCAGATGTCGACAGATCGCGGCAGTGCGACCATCGTGAGGTGCAGAACTTTCGGCACCGTTGTGCCAACCAGAGACCACGGTCACGGTGCGATTTTTCAGTCAGGCGAAATTGGCCAGGGGCAGAAGGGTCCATAGGGCATAAAATTTTGAAGCATACTTAAGACCTAAGGATTAATCTAAGAGATGGGGTAGTTTTTGACATTCTCACACACAACACCATCTCTTAGATTAATCCCTAGGGCTTAAGTATGCTTCAAAATTTCGTGCCCTATGGACCTTCTCGCTCGCCAATTTCGCCTGACCGAAAATTCCGCAACGGCACCGCGGTGCTGAAAGTTCTACAGCCTCACAGTAGTTCTGACACCGCGGTCCTGTCAAACCAACACCGCAGTGCTGCTCTGCCTTCGTCCGGATTTCCATTTTTTTGCCTTTTTTGCCTCTGGAACCTCCTTTTATGCTCATTTTTCGCTCCTTTTCTTCATTTCGCCATTTTGGACCGATGTGACTCAAAAAAAATAAAAACAAGCCTAATACTATACTAAACTCAACAAAAGTGGGTAAAATACAAATAAAAAATGACTCAAAATAGGTATATGAAATATGCCTAATAAACCCCAAACTTGAATTTTGCTCGCCCTCGAGCAAAGAACAAAACAAACAAAGAAATAAAAATAAAAATACTCAAAGACTCAAATCGCACAGCTGCGCAAGGTTACTTTACAAAAGCATGAACGTTAGTGGAATAATATGTTGGAACATGTTTGATATGAATATATATCAATCTAGAATTTCAAGCCAGATATTTCGCAAATTCAGTTCAATCATAATCAATGGAAATATGAATACTAAACCATGCATGTCAATTTCATTTAGTTCTATGGGCCTATTTACTTGTTATTCTCCACTAATCTTGGACATATATTCTAGATATCTTCAGGACTTTTCAGGGTTGTAATGTAGGGTTAGGCAGGGGTAGGTAAAAGTGGGCATTTATGCTCAATTTACGTACCATAAGCGTTTTTCTCATTCAACCATCACGTCCTTCTTTTTGGTATTCTTTTTCAGTTCATACCTATCACTCCCCTTTTCTCTTTTTGAGAGTCTGAAACATATTCACATAGGCACCCCCAAACTTAAGCTTTTATATTTTTTTCATTGGGGTGCATCAATTTTTCACTCTCTTTTTGTATTTCTTTTTCACTTTTTTTTTTCAATCCCAATTCTTCAATTAAAGCTTATGGCACACAAGGGATTCATGTGGTGTCAAAGAAAACAACTTATTTCTAGGCTTAAAGGGCTGACTAGGGATACATTTTAGTGCAAGGTAGGTAGTGAATGGTAAGAAGGGCTAACAAAGAAATGCCTGAGTCATCTCCCTAACATATATGTCATAATTATTTAGCTTCAAATAACAAACAAACAGACGTCATAGACATTTTCAATAGACATGCATAAACTAAGCGCAAATATCCCAAACAATAAGATTTTTATGAATTTTTGGCATATCTAACTTGAGCACACATATTTTTAGCCTCTAATTCTATTAAATTATCCCACTTAATTCACTAGGCATTTTCAGTAACTACAGCATGCATGATCATAAAAAAATTATGACTCAATAAAACACACAAAAATAATTCAAAAAGACTCACAAAAATAGACTAAACACCTAAATAAAACAAAAACTTCTCCCCCAAACTTAAACTACACATTGTCCCAAATGTGTAAAAGACTCAAGGATTAAAATGGGACGACTTACAGACAATAGCGGTTCAAAATGGCGGTGGTGGAAGGTAATGCATGGTCCATTGATCAAACCTGGAGCTCAAAACATCAACATGTTGGGTCAAGTTGTCCAGTCTCTGCATCATCCTCTGTTGATTCATGAGCATCTGCTCCATCATTGACATTGGAGGCTCCAAGGCCAGGGGAGGCTGATGGCTGCTTTCGCCTGCCTCATTTTGTGCCTCAACCTCCTTCTCATCCATGGCTGCTGGATCTGCTGCTGCTGGGCCTCTTCCCGTGGCTGTTGGGCGTGGGTTAAGGAAGGAGTGCACTAAACTGTAGGTCACAGTTGACTGACTCTTCTCTAGGATATTTGTAGCGAATGTTGGACTCCATGCCTTTCACATAAGGAAGTGATGAGTGAACCATGTCCCAATCCGCCCGTAGTAGTCAGCCAACTAATCTCCCTTATGCTCTGCACTACTTCTCTTCCCACATCAATTGTCATGCCCCTCATGATGCCATAAATGAGCTTGATCCTGTCTGAAGGAACATTTGTGAAATAGGTTGACGGGATCAAGCGTGCACTTACGAAATATAGCCATCCTTTGGCTGTTCTATTAAATTGGCAGCGGGAAAATATTCTGAATCCGTTGCGGGCAAAACTAAACTCAGCGCTTGGGTAGCACAATGTCTGCGCAACTTCATCCCACATGATGTGGTTGACGTTTAGTGACCAGTTTCTGAAATGGTTAGGATTATCGCCCCGGTCCTCCACATCATATGTCCTTAGTATAACATTCACTGTTTCAGAACTGACAGACACATATTTTCCTCTAACATAACACCGCACATCCTCTTGCTCGGGGTAATTCGCGTAGAATTCCCCCACAAGGCTAGAATTCTGTAGTGTGATCCTATCTGGATTGGTAAACCTTCTCCACCCATTTTCCTCGATCCTAGCCCTAATAAGCTCATAGTCGTCATTATCATCAAATGGCCTGGCCTGATAATCCAGTCCTCTTTCTGGTATCAAGGGCCTAGTGCTAATCTTGTTGTATCGATCCTCCGCTTGTTTGTTGGAGAATCGAGTCACATCATAGTCTGGGGTGGATGAAGATGTTGAAGCTCTTGAAGTTCGTTTCCTAGAGACCATATTGAAAATTATTGGGAAATTTTTGACAACATTTTCTTTGTTTTCTCGTAGTTTCCCAACAATTCTCCCGCAAGACAACAACAATTAACCAAACAATCACAGACCACAACAGCAACCCACAACAATTACACTACAAAATGCCTCAATTCGCACAACTACACAGCCCAACAATACCCCGAATACACCCACGAATCCCTTACACCCCCAAACTTGCAAGTTACTATCCCTACTAGTCTTGAAATCACAAGAACAATGATGAAGTTTTACTTTTTTTTTTTGAAGAGTTGTTCTTCACCAATTTCTTGACCCAATTGGAGGAATGATGATTGTGCAAGATGTGAGAGTTTTTTTGTAGGGATTTTTGGATAAATTTAGGAAGGTTTGTGGGGGATTTTCGTGGGTAAGGGAAAGAATTTCAAGATTTTAGAGAGAATTAGGTATTTGTGGTGGATTGGGAAAATAATTGGGGGTTAGGGCTTTTAATTTTGAAAATTCGCCTCGCACCGCAGATCTGCAGACGCACCGTGGTGCCTAAAGCATCATGGCCCTCTAAAGATTTGGCACCGCGGTGCCAACCCAATTTTTTCATTTTTCCCTTCTCTTCGTGCTTAGTCCCCGATTTGCTCACATGTCCATACACACAACTAAAAAGTACCAAACGTGAGACCGTTCAAGACAAAATAAAACAAACTAAAACAAAAATTGAAATAACAGAATTAAAATATTGGGTTGCCTCCCAAGTAGCGTTGTCTTTAACGTCTTTTAGCCGGACGCAGTTCACTTACTAGATTAAGGGGGTAGAGTCCTCCCTCCACATAACTATCTCAGGACCAATCACTTCCTCTTTCTCCTCTTCTTTTTCACAGAATTGATTTCAGGAGGGTTCGTTATTGTTTCATTATTTGTTGCTGCCCTGGTCTTAATCTCAATCTCCACACTTTTCTTCAATGGTACCCCATAAGCATCAATACTAGTGAGGTTTTTCCCAGGCACAACCTTGTAAACTGCCCCAATAGCAAAACATCTCTCATTGAATCGGGGCTCAGTGAATGGTCTGAAAACTTTGAAGGCTAACTCTGGCTCAGGTGGTGGTTGAAACACCTTGAATGTCATTTCTTCATCCTGAACTCTAAGCTTCAACTCCCCTTTCTCAACAACAATAAGAGCCCTTCATGTGGCTAGAAATGGTCTCCCCAGAATGATGGGCATATCTTCATCCTCCTCCATATCCAGAATGAGGAAATCAGCAGGGAAGATAAATTTTCCCACTTTCACTAACACATTTTCAATAATACCCATGGGATGTACGACTGAGCGATCAGCTAGCTGCAGGTTCACTGTAGTCGGCTTTGCTTCCCCCAAACCGAGTCTTTTGAACACAGAGAGAGGCATCACATTGATACTGGCCCCTAAGTCACACAAATCCCGTTTACATGTCACCTTACCTATAGTGCAAGGTAGGGTGAAACTCCTTGGATCCTTCAACTTAGGGGGCAGTTTCCTCTGTAAGATAGCACTGCACTCCTTTATCAGGGCTATTGTCTCATAATCCGTCAGCTTCCTCTTCTTTAACAGGATGTCCTTCATGAATTTTACATATGCTGACATTTGCTCTAAAACTTCAATGAATGGGAGATTAATATGCAGCTTTTTGAAGACCTCTAGAAATTTGGAAAACTCCTTGTCTAAGGACTTCTTCCGCAGTCTTTGAGGATAAGGGATTCTGTCTACATATTCTATCCTTACTGCCGGTGGAGCCTTCTCTAAATTAGGGCGGTCATCAGTAACCCCCTCCTTTTCTATTTCAACTGTGTTCTCCACTCCTGGTTGGGCCCCCCAATGCTCTAACTACTTCCCACTTCTCAGACTGACTGCTTGACATTGCTCCCTTGGATTCATTACTGTCTTACTGGGGAGAGCCCCCTGAGGTCTATCACTCAACTTCTCTGCCAACTGCCCTATTTGAGTTTACAAAACCCTAATAGAAGATCTCGTATCTGTCATGAACTGGTTCTGAGAGTTGGTCATTATTGCTTGGGAATTGGCCAAGGTTGAAATTGAGTACTTAGTTTCTGCCATGAATGACCTTGTCTGTGATTTAATTGTGCTTGGGAGTTTGCCAATGTTAATAGTGCCATTTTCAACTCATCTGACTCGTCAAGGGCCGTGGTGAATCACGATATCGCCCACGATAATTCTTCCACAAAAAATCTGGATGATTTTTTCTCCCCTGGTTATGTGTTAGATTGTGCATTGTTGTATTTCCTCTGAAAGTGTCCCACAGCTTGACATTGAGCCTGCTCCATTGGGATGTGGTTCGCATCAGTTTCTGGACATCTATAAAAGGTATGCGGACCCCCACAAATTTCACAACCGCCAGCATCTGGATCGCTTTATGGATATGGTATTCTGCTGGAGCTGCTTAGTCAAGAGAGCAACTTGTGCCTGCAGTGCAGTGATATCATCTGTCTCATGAACTCCAACTGCTTTTCTGCCACCTGTTCCTCTCTCATCTGGCAAGTAATTATTTGTGGCCATGTCTTCCAACAAGTCATGGGCTTCATGTGCTGTCCTCCTCATGAAAGTTCCACTAGCAGCTGTATCAATAATTGTTCTGGTAGTCCCACTCAGATCATTGTAGAAGATGTGCACCAAGTTCCATTGTTCAAGGCCATGATGTGGGCACTTCCTCTGCAAATCCTTGAACCTTTCCCAAGCATCATACAATGACTCTCCATCCATTTGATAGAAATTGTTCAATTCTCCCCTAAGTCTTGTTGTATTTGCTGGTGGAAAGAATTTTTCAAGGAACTTCTGGGCCAGGTCCCGCCATGTGAAGATAAAGTCTGTTGGCAGGGAGTTCAACCAAAGCTTCGCCCTTTCCCTGAGCGAAAATGGAAAGAGCCTCAACCGGATAGCATCATCAGTGACACCATTGTATTTGAATGTGGCACAAAGCTCCAGGAAATTCGCAATGTGCGTATGTGGCTCCTCATATGGCGACCCTCCAAACTGTACTGTGTTCTGCACCATACCCAGAATAGCAGGGTTAATCTCAAAATTATTAGCTCCTATTGCTGGGAGCCTTATGCAAGTCTGCACCCCTGTCACTGTAGGCAATACATAATCCCCCAAACTTCTTTCTGCGGGGATTTGTCTTAAGACAGGAGGTAGCTCGCCATCCGCCAAATTATTGTTTTGCTGATGTTCCATTATCAAAGGATCAGCACTTTCCTTATCTTTCCTGCAAGTGATAAAAAACAAACAAACAGATCACGGCAAAATGTTCTCAAATAAAAAAATAAAAACCAAATTAGATATAAGGATAGATAGTTTGATATTGATTATACTCCAGTCCTCGGCAACGGCGCCAAAAACTTGTTAGGAGATTTACAAGTGCTCACACAAGTGCACGTATCGTTCACAAGTAATATAGTCTGTAAGACCGAATATCGTCCACATAAACTGGTTACCAAGTACCGAACTTCTAAACTTTGGTTTCTATTTGGCAATCGATAAATTGTTTAGTTTTGTAACTAAGAACTATCATTAAAGTGAAGTGCATGAAACTAGATTTGATTGATAAAACTATGGGTTTATAACAGTTATGAAGGGAATAGGACCTCCAATTTCCTCAACTATCCACTCTTTCACGTGTTAATGCAATACTAATGATTCTTCTTCTTATTAAGATAACAGGTTAACTAGTCTGTCGTCATATTTCGGTTAGGATATACGATAGCTCAGTCTTGTGCAAAAACCTTCTATATTTCTATGATAAATTTTACCACACAAGAGGATTAAGGACAGTAACCTTAAAACACTACACAAGTATCGGGATACTTTCGTCCACGATTTTAACCTATGTCTAAAAAACTACAACATATTCAAATCTCTCCTCTCGGTTCTCGATTCAAAATCATATAATGATAATTAGTAGCTAATTAATTATCAAGCAATCAAAGCAATATTGAATAGATCTTAATACGCTGAAGAAGAAATCATTAACTAATGCATTAACTATATGAACAAGTTTCAAGAAGATTCGATGGAAACCCTACTAAAGTAATTAGCTCCTAGCCATGAACATGCTAAGAACTAATACAATCCAACAATAACTGAAATAAATATAGAGAAAAGAAAAATACTGTGCACTAAAGTCCCAATTGTGGCCTCCAAATCTGCCCTCGATGATGTTGTGTGTGAGAATGTCAAAAACTACCCCCATCTCTTAGATTAATCCCTAGGGCTTAAGTATGCTTCAAAATTTCGTGCCCTATGGACCCTTCTGCCCTGGCCAATTTTGCCTCGGATCTGGAAAATTCTGCACCGGCACCGCGGTCGTGCAGGTTAGCACCGTGGTGCCGAAAGTTCTACAGCCTCACAGTAGTTCTGCCACCGCGGTCCTGTCAGACCGACACCGCGGTGCTGCTCTGCCTTCGTTCTAATTTCCATTTTTTTGCCTTTTTTGCCTCTAGAACCTCCTTTTATGCCCATTTTTCGTTCCTTTTCTTCATTTCACCATTTTGGACCGCTGTGACTCAAAAGAAAGAAAAACAAGCCTAATACTATACTAAACTCAACAAAAGTGGGTAAAATACAAATAAAAAATAACTCAAAATAGGTATATGAAATGTGCCTAACAAGAGCCAATCACCAACATATCTAATACCCATGTTCTCAAAATGACCATTATGCTTAACCAAGCTTAATGGTTTAGTAAATGGGTCTGCTAGATTATTACATGTGGGAACATAATCTAATCTAATATCTTCAGCCTCCACCATCTCTATGTGGTACTTCCTTGGTACATGCTTGTTTCTGTTTGTTGATCTTGGTTTCTTTGCCTGTGCAATTGCACCAGTGTTGTCACAATAATTGGTTATTGGACAACTAGCACTCGGAACAACCCCTAGCTTCTTCAGGAACTCAGAAATAGCGACATATTCTTTAGCATCTTTCGATCCAGCAATGTACTATGCTTCGGTAGTCGAATCAGCAGTTGTAAATTGTTTGGAACACTTCCAACTCACTACTCTACCTTTGAAAATGAACGTGTAACCAGACTGAGATTTGAAGTCATCAACATCTGTCTGGAAGCTAGCATCAGTGTAACCAGTAGCAACTAGGTTCACATCACCACCATAGACCAAAAAGTAATCTTTAGTACGTCTGAGATACTTAAGAATACTTTTGACTGTCTTCCAGTGTTCATCACCAGGATTCTGTTGGAACTTGAAAGTCATACTAAGTGCAAAGGCCACAACTGGCCTAGTACAAGTCATGGCATACATGCTTGATCCTATAGCCGAAGCATATGTGACCCTCTTCATGCGCTCAAGTTCTACAACACTAGAAGGGAAATCCTTCTTAGATAACTTGATGCCTTGACCTATTGAAAGACCACCTTTCTTGGAATTCTCCATAAAAAACATCTAAGCACTTTGTCTATGTAGGCCGAATGTGACAGCCCCAACAATCTATTTGGTCTATCTCTATAGATCTTAATTCCCAGAATGTAGCAGGCTTCACCTAAGTCCTTCATCATGAAGGTATATGGACAACCACTCCTTAACTGACTGCATGAGAGTCTTATTGTCTCTCATTATTAATATGTCATCAACATATATAACAATGAAGACAATACTATCATCCCTGCGTTTGCTATAAACACAAGCATCTTCTTTGCTTCTGACGAAATCAAATGACTTAATAGACTTGTCAAAACAAATGTTCCAAACTCCTTGAGGCTTGCTTAAGTCCATAAATGGACATCTGTAGCTTGCACACAATATTTGTTCTGAATTCAATATGTGAAGTATAGTTACACGAAACCTGTGAACTAAACCTCTATGTGGGTAGATAAAATCTTTTCATTCACGATACACTCGATCAAACTTAGGATCTGCAAAGTGTCTATCCAAATGGTTTGATCATTATATCCCATCTTTATTAGCTGACAACAAGACCATATCATAGGTATGTCTACTGCATTAGCCAACGACTTAGTCAACCTAATACAATATGAGAATCTAAGTGTTCTCTCGAAGATACATTCGAGGAATGAATCCTAATCTTGGCTCAACTACCACCTTTAATCTACGTCGTAATATACCCAATACAAGCCGCGTCTCAACCTATAAGGCATTTGGCTTAGGACATGATCAAAGTACATTACTTTGTAAACAAGGCGCGTATCGACCTCAAGTCTAAGGATTTCTATCTCTCACACACTGATGATACTCTATACATATATATAACAAACAGTATATCAGCAGGGTATACCAATACTACTACAAGTATCCATGTGTCCATCACGAGTTGCCATAACTCGTAGCAGGTGAGACATACTACATCCCTAAGGATATGTTGCAGACCATATGTCGACGTATCACATATCATCGATATCTCATTCTCGATTATCATTAGTCGAGGCAATTTAAGAGTTATGTTATAATATTAATCTCTCACATTATTATTAATAACCACGCAACCTCTAGGAATGCAATTATAGAATATTACAGACAATTAAAAAATAATTCAATAACTGCAAATGCCATAATATTAATCTCCATTAATATAAGTATGAATGTGTATAAAGTACATTTGTCCTAATATAGATTATCTCTATGACATACATATACTTTCAATCTCCCACTTGGTCTAGAGCCAATCACCAACATATCTAATAACCATGTTCTCAAAATAACCATTATGCTTATCCAAGCTTAATGGTTTAGTTAATGGGTCTGCTAGATTATTATATGTTGGAACATAATCTAATCTAATATCTTCAGCCTCCACCATCTCTCTGAATATGTTGTACTTCTTTGGTACATGCTTGTTTCTGTTTGTTGATATTGGTTTCTTTGCCTCTGCAATTGCACCAGTGTTGTCACAATAAATGGTTATTGGACAAATAGCACTCGGAACAACCCCTACCTTTTTCAGGAACTCAGAAATTGCGACAGATTCTTTAGCAGCTTCCGATCCAGCAATGTACTATGCTTCAATAGTCGAATCAGCAGTTGTCGCTTGTGGAACTCTTTCAACTCACTGCTCCACCATTGAAAATGAACGTGTAACCAAACTGAGATTTGAATTCATCAACATCTGTCTGGAAGCTAGCATCAGTGTAACCAGTAGCAACTAGGTTCTCATCACCACCATAAACCAAAAAGTAATCTTTAGTACGTCTGAGATACTTAAGAATACTTTTGACTCTCTTCCAGTGTTCATCACAAGGATTCTTTTGGAACTTGCAAGTCATACTAAGTGCAAATGCCACATCTGGCCTAGTACAAGTCATGGCATACATGATTGACCCTATAGCCGAAGCATATGTGACCCTCTTCATGCGCTCAAGTTCTACAACACTAGAAGGGAAATCCTTCTTAGATAACTTGATGCCTTGACCCATTGGAAGATCGCATTTCTTGGAATTCTCCATAGAAAAACGTCTAAGCACTTTGTCTATGTAGGCCGAATATGACAGCCCTAACAATCTATTAGGTCTATCTCTATAGATCTTAATTCCCAGAATGTAGCAGGCTTCACCTAAGTCCTTCATCATGAAGGTATATGGACAACCATTCCTTAACTGATTGCATGAGAGTCTTATTGTCGCTCATTATTAATATGTCATCAACATATATAACAATGAAAACAATACCCTCATCCTTGCGTTTGCTATAAGCCCAAGAATCTTCTTTGCTTCTGACGAAATAAAATGACTTGATATCCTTGTCAAAACAAATGTTCCAACTCCTTGAGGCTTGCTTAAGTCCATAAATGGACTTCTGTAGCTTGCACACAACATTTGTTCTGGACTCAATATGTGAAGTATAGTTACACGAAACCTGTGAACTAAACCTCTATGTGGGTAGATAAAATCCTTTCATTCACGATACACTCGATCAAGCTTAGGATCTGCCAAGTGTCTATCCAATTGGTTTGATCATTATATCTCATCTATATTAGCTGACAACAAGACCATATCATATATATGTCTACTACATTGGCCAACGACCGAGTCAACCTAATACCATATGAGAATCTGAGTGTTCTCTCGAAGATACATTATAGGAATGAATCTTAATCTTGGCTCAACTACCACCTTTAATCTACGTCGTAATATACCAAATACAAGCCGTGTCTCAAACTATAAGGCATTTGAGCTTAGGACAGGATCAAAGTACATTACTTTGTAAACAAGGCGCGTATCGACCTCAATTCTAAGGACTTCTATCTCCCACACGCTGATGATACTCTAGACATATATATAACAAATATTATATCAGCAGGGTATACCAATACTACTACAAGTATCCATGTGTCCATCACGAGTTGCCATAACTCGTAGCAGGTGAGACATACTATATCGTTAAGGATATTTTGCAGACCACATGTCGACGTATCACATATCATCGATATCCCATTCTCGATTATCATCTGTCGAGACAATTTAAGAGTTACATTATAATATTAATCACTCACATTATTAATAACCACGTAACCTCTAGGGATGCAATTATAGATTATTACAGACAATCAACAAATAATTCAATAACTGCAAATGCCATAATATTAATCTCCATTAATATAAATAAGAATGTGTATAACGTATTGTTCTAATATAGATTGTCTCTAGGACATACATATACTTTCAATCTCACACTTGGTCTAGAGCCAATCACTAACATATCTAAGACCCATGTTCTCAAAATTACCATTATGCTTAATCAAGCTTAATGGTTTAGTAAATGAGTCTGCTAGATTATTATCTGTGGGAACATAATCTAATATAATATCTTCAGTCTCCACCATCTCTCTAAATATGTGGTACTTCCTTGGTACATGCTTGTTTCTGTTTGTTGATCTTGATTTCTTTGCAATTGCACCAGTGTTGTCACAATAAATGCATATTGGACAACTTGCACTCGGAACAACCCCTAGCTCCTTCAGGAACTCAGAAATCGCGACAGATTCTTTAGCAGCTTCCGATACAGCAATGTACTCTGCTTCAGTAGTTGAATCAACAGTTGTAGCTTGTTTGGAACTCTTTCAACTCACTGTTCCACCATTGAAAATGAACGTGTAACCAGACTGAGATTTGAAGTCATCAACATCTGTCTGGAAGCTAGCATCAGTGTAACCAGTAGCAACTAGGTTCTAATTACCACCATAGACCAAAAAGTAATCTTTAGTACGTCTGAGATACTTAAGAATACTTTTGATTGTCTTCCAGTGTTCATCACCAGGATTCTGCTGGAACTTGCAAGTCATACTAAGTGCAAATGCCACATCTGGCCTATTACAAATCATGGCATACATGCTTGATCCTATAGCTGAAGCATATGTGACCCTCTTCATACGCTCAAGTTCTAAAACACTAGAAGGGAAATCCTTCTTAGATAACTTGATGCCTTGACCCATTGGAAGTCCGCCTTTCTAGGAATTCTCTATAGAAAAACGTCTAAGAACTTTGTCTATATAGGCCGAATGTGACAGCCCCAACGATCTATTAGGTCTATCTCTATAGATCTTTATTCCCAGAATGTAGCAGACTTCACCTAAGTCCTTCATCATGAATGTATATGGACAACCACTCCTTAACTGACTGCATGAGAGTCTTATTGTCTATCATTATTAATATGTCATCAACATATATAACAATGAAGATAATACCCTCATCCTTGCGTTTGCTATAAACACAAGCATCTTCTTTGCTTCTGACGAAATCAAATGACTTAATAGCTATGTCAAAACAAATGTTCCAACTCCTTGAGGCTTTCTTAAGTCCATAAATGGACTTTTGTAACATGCACACAACATTTGGTCTGGACTCAATATGTGAAGTATAGTTACATGAAATCTGTGAACTGAACCTCTATGAGGGTAGATAAAATCCTTTCATTCACTATACACTCGATAAAGCTTAGGATCTGCCAAGTGTCTATCCAAATGGTTTGATCATTATATCACATCTATAATATATGATAACAAGACCATATCATATATATGTCTACTGCGTTGGCCAACGACTTAGTCAACCTAATACCATATGAGAATCTGAGTATTCTCTCGAAGATACATTTGAGGAATGAATCATAATCTTAGCTCAACTACCACCTTTAATATACATCGTAATATACCCAATACAAGCCGCGTCTCAACCTATAAGGCATTTGAGCTTATGACATGATCAAAGTACATTACTTTGTAAACAAGGCGCGTATCGACATCAAGTCTAAGGACTTCTATCTCCCACACACTGATGATACTCTAGACATATATATAACAAACAATATATCAGCACGGTATACCACTACTTCTACAAGTATCCATGTGTCCATCACGAGTTGTCAAAACTCGTAGCAGGTGAGACATACTACATCCCTAAGGATATGATGCAGACCACATTCGACATATCACATATCATCGATATCTCATTCTCGATTATCATTAGTCGAGGCAATTTAAGAGTTACGTTATAATATTAATCTCACATTATTAATAACCACGTAACCTCTAGGGATGCAATTTTAGAATATTAGAGACAATCAACAAATAATTCAATAACTGCAAATGTCATAATATTAATCTCCACTAATATAAATATGAATGTGTATAAAGTACATTTGTCCTAATATAGATTGTCTCTAGGACAAACATATACTTTCAATCTCCCACTTGGCCTAGAGCCAATCACCAACATATCTAATACCCATATTCTCAAAATGACCATTACGCTTAACCAAGCTTAATGATTTAGTAAATGGGTCTGCTAGATTATTATCTGTGGGAACATAATCTAATATAATATCTTCAGTCTCCACCATCTCTCTAAATATGTGGTACTTCCTTGGTACATGCTTGTTTCTGTTTGTTGATCTTGGTTTCTTTGCAATTGCACCAGTGTTGTCACAATAAATGATTATTGGACAACTAGCACTCGGAACAACCCCTAGCTCCTTCAGGAACTCAGAAATCGCGACAGATTCTTTAGCAGCTTCCGATCCAACAATGTACTCTGCTTCAGTAGTTGAATCAACAATTGTAGCTTGTTTGGAACTCTTTCAACTCACTGCTCCACCATTGAAAATGAACGTGTAACCAGACTGAGATTTGAATTCATCAACATATGTCTGGAAGCTAGCATCAGTGTAACCAGTAACAACTAGGTTCTCATCACCACCATAGACCAAAAAGTAATCTTTAGTACGTCTGAGATACTTAAGAATACTTTTGACTGTCTTCCAGTGTTCATCACCAAGATTCTACTGGAACTTGCAAGTCATACTAAGTGCAAAGGCTACATCTGGCCT
This sequence comes from Przewalskia tangutica, assembly GCA_029844215.1. Taxonomy (NCBI): domain Eukaryota; kingdom Viridiplantae; phylum Streptophyta; class Magnoliopsida; order Solanales; family Solanaceae; genus Przewalskia; species Przewalskia tangutica. The sequence goes on along the minus strand of CM056724.1, from coordinate 43,323,540 downwards.
AGTACAAGTCATGGCATACATGATTGTGGGAACAAACAGTATATCAGCACGGTTTGTCTCTGAGTATGTGGTACTTCCTTGATATATGTTTGTTTCTGTTTGTTGATCTTGGTTCCTTTGCCTGTTCAATTGCACCAGTGTTGTCACAATAAATGGTTATTGGACAACTAGCACTCGGAACAACCCCTAGCTTCTTCAGGAACTCAGATATCGCGACAGATTCTTTAGCAGCTTCCGATCCAACAATGTACTATGCTTCAGTATTCGAATCAGCAGTTGTAGCTTGTTTGGAACTTTTCCAACTCACTGCTCCACCATTGAAAAGGAACGTGTAACCAGACTGAGATATGAAGTCATCAATATATGTCTGAAAGCTAGCATCAATGTAACCAGTAGCAACTAGGTTCTCATCACTACCATAAACCAAAAAGTAATCTTTAGTACGTCTGAAATAGTTAAGAATACTTTTGACTGTCTTCTAGTGTTCATCACTAGGATTCTGTTGGAACTTGAAAGTCATACTAAGTGCAAAGGCCACATCTGGCCTAGTACAAGTCATGACATACATGATTGATCCTATAGTCGAAGTATATGTGACCCTCTTCATGCGCTCAAGTTCTAAAACACTAGAAGGTAAATCCTTCTTAGATAACTTGATGCCTTGACCCATTGGAAGACCGCCTTTCTTGGAATTCTCTATAGAAAAACGTCTAAGCACTTTGTCTATGTAGGCCGAATTTGACAGCCCCAACAATCTATTAGGTCTATCTCTATAGATCTTAATTCTCGGAATGTAGCAGGCTTCACCTAAGTCCTTCATCATGAAGGTGTATGGACAACTACTCCTTAACTGACTGCATGAGAGTCTTATTGTCTCTCATTGTTAATATCTCATCAACATATATAACAATGAATACAATACCCTCATCCTTGCGTTGTCTATAAACACAAGCATCTTCTTTGCTTCTGACGAAATCAAATGACTTGATAGCCTTTTCAAAACAAATGTTCCAACTCCTTGAGGTTTGCTTAAGTACATAAATGGACTTTTGTAGCTTGCACACAACATTTGGTCTGGACTCAATATGTGAAGTATAGTTACACAAAACCTGTGAACTGAACCTCTATGCGGGTAGATAAAATCATTTCATTCACGATACACTCGATCAAGCTTAGGTTCTGCCAAGTGTCTATCCAAATGGCTTGATCATTATATCCCATCTATATTATCTGATAACAAGATCATATCATATATATGTCTACTGCGTTGGCCAACGACTTAGTCAACCTAATACCATATGAGAATCTGAGTATTCTCTCGAAGATACATTCGAGGAATGAATCCTAATCTTGGCTCAACTACCACCTTTAATATACGTCGTAATATACCCAATACAAGCCGCGTCTTAACCTATAAGACATTTGAGCTTAGGACAGGATCAAAGTACATTACTTTGTAAACAAGGTACGTATCGACCTCAACTCTAAGGACTTCTATCTCCCACACGCTTGTTACACCCCGTATTTACTAGAGAATCAGATTAGAACGTACGTGAGAAAATAATATTTGAATTTTGGAATGAAAGAAAGATCATTTTTTCCTAAGAAAAAATATCGGGAATTTGTGAAGGAAAAGGTTTATTAATTGGAATTTGGTTCTCAAATTTGGTATTTGGGACTTATAGAATATATTGTAATTTTGGATTTTAAGTTTCGGATTTGGTCATGTGGGGCCCGCGGGAAAATTTTACGGTTTTGTGTGACCCACAATATTTCGAGATATTTTGGCCAAATATGGATATTTTTGGAGATGAAATATTTTGACGAATTGGAGGGTGACACGTGGCACACCCCCACTTGTCTTGGTCTTGTAAGACTTGGACTTTGAGATATTTTGTGGACATGGGTCCCACACACACTTGTCTCTAATCTTGTACCTACACTTTTCTTGATCTCACTACTTGGGCTACATTATATATACATAGAGGGAGTGCAAGAATTCATTTTACACTTAGCCAACACTTAGAATTATTTCAAGAATCCTAGCTCATCCTCTTACCTTTCTCTCGGCCATTGTGCAATTTCAAGACCAAAACTTTATAATCTTCCAAGCTTAGTTCATTAAGTGTATGATTAAGGTCCCTAACCAAGTGTTAGCAGAGATTAAACACCCCTAACCCCTAAAAACTCTCTTGGCCGAAACATAGGGGCTTGAAACCTTAGGGTGTTCTTCAACTTTTGGTGTTGAAACTTGAAGAGAAGTTCATTATAAGATTATAGTGGTTACATATTGTGGATTGGAACGTGAAGAATATGAGCTAAGAATATTCTAAGGATCGACTTTGAACTTGGACTATTTTGGGCATATTAAGGTAAGGATCATTTGTCCTCTTAATGTCACTGAAGATTACATGTTACAGTAGTATATAAATGAGCTTGTGATATAAAGAATGAAGAATAAGAAGTACATGTCACAATCTTGGCAGGATAGCCGATTGTGGACAGTTTTGGTATTAACGGATTCGTTGATTATTGTTGTTATAAAACATTACCTATTACATGTTGACATAATGGAATCTTGTTGTTAACAAGTTAATATAACTTATATGAAGTGTTGGAATATAAAAAGTTATGGAACAGTTATGGCATACTAGCCGAAAACTGGACAATTTTGGTTGTAGTTGTTGGTCGAGAACACCAACTAAATAAGGGACTGTTTTTACATTGGACTGATTTTAGCGGAATAATGGACTGTATTAGTGGACTAATGGACTGTATTAGTGGACTAAATGGGCTGTATTAGTGGACTAATGGACTGTATTAATGGACTGTGCTAATGGACTATTTTGTAATGTGATTGTGGGGCAGAATATTACACGTCAAGTTAGGCGTGTAATCCCCTTTGCTTAACTGTTGGTTGTGCCTTAAATATGGCGTATTGGTTGTAGAGTTCGGGCCTTGGAAAAGTACGTAGAAACAGGGGAAGTGCTGCCCAATTTTTCATAGAATAAGAGACCTTTTACTTAGTATTATTCTACCTTAGAAAGCTAGAAGTTGATAGACGTATTATGGTCATTATAGGTTGACATTCTACGTGCGGCGTATTCTACTTGGCGTGTGGAATAGCTTAAGAGGTATGTGGAACTTTCCCTATCTTTCTTTGAGCATGAACCTTCTAAAAATGTGTGTACGGGGGACGTACTTGTTTTAAATGAAATCAGACTCATTATAGTACTTGATTTGAAAGGTAGAAGTTACTTGATGTAACAGTATAGATGACTTGATATGTGAAGTGACTTGGTGTTAAAAGTGTAGTAACTTGAATTTGAAAGTGAAAGTGCCTTGGTGTAAAAGTATAACTTGATCTCAAAAGAGTGTGAAATCTTTAGTTTTAAAAGTAGAAGTTTATTGCTTTAAAGAGAATACATGACTTGATTTGAAAGAAGAAGTAACTTGAGTTAAGGGTGTAGGTTACTTGATTTTGAAAGAAGAAGTACTTGGTTTTAAAGGTATAAGTTACTTAAGTTTAAAAAGCGTAAGTAACTTGATTTTGATAGAAAACGTATTTTGGGGTTCAACTCCCTAATATTGCATGAAATGATTCTTTCTATAAAGGATGGATGTACATAGTACTTTGGGTTCATTTCCCTAATGTTAAATCATACGATAATGCGTTGGTTTTATTAAAAAGAAAGATGTGTTAGTGCTTTAGTTTTCTAAAATGAAAGTTTGTTATAATGGCTTTATGGGAAGTTGTTATAACAGTTTTATGGAAAGTCAAAAAGATGATTTAAATTATACATGGTTGCTTGTGATAGCTATATGTGTACAGCCCTTTATGGGTGGACCGTGTCCTGTGAAGGGCCGGACAGTATACCTTAATGGGAAGGGCATGATATATATCACATGACTATTACCGTGTCCTGGGAAGGGCAGGCAGTATACCTTAATGGGAAGGGCAGTATATATATATATTATATGACTTTACCGCGTTCCAGAATGGGCCGGGCAGTATACCTTTGAGGGCAACCTTTATATGACTTTACCGCGTCCCAGAATGGGCCGGGCAGTATACCTTTGAGGACAGACTTTATATGACTTTACCGCGTCCCAGAATGGGCCGGCAGTATACCTTTGATGGCAAACTTTATATGACTTTACCAAGGCCCCGTAACGGGCCGGCAAGATACCTGAGGCGGACTTTATATGACTTTATCGTGTCCCAGAATGGGCCGAGCAGTATACCTTAATGGGCAGGATTTACATGGATTTCACACTTTGAAATGGAAATGATTTCATAATTTAAAATTACACAGTCGATCTTACTTTTAAAAGGCATATTTTAAAAGGTATGTGACTCTCATTTCTATCACTTTTTACAAGGCATAGTTGTACTGGTATTCTGATTATCATACTTGTTTCCTGTTATATTTTGGACTGTTATGATTTCATTTACAGTACTTACAGTTTCACATACTTGGTATATCTTTCGTACTGACCCCCTTTCCTCGGGGGGCTGCGTTTCATGCCGCAGGTTTAGGTATACAGTTTGGTGATCCTCGCTCTTAGGATCTCTGTTTGTTTGTTGGGAAAAGCTACATTACTTCGGAGGCTTATCTTTTGGTACGGATCCCTGTTGTGGTAGGTTTATGTACATTCAGAGGTATGGCGGGGCCCTGTCCCATCATAGTTGTTTTTGTCCAAACTCTTAGATGTCTGTATTCATATGTGGGTTGGACTTGCGGATGTTATATATATATATGTTTGGTTAGCCAGTTGGAAATACGGTTTTGTCTTTCATACTTTATTTTGCATATGTATTAGATGGGGTGTGAGGGTAAAAGAGGGGGTGCCCAGGTAGGGCACCAGTTGCGGGTCCGGAGTTCGGGTCGTGACAAAAGTGGTATCAGAGCAGTTAGTCCTCAGAATGTCTACAGACCGTGTCTAGTAGAGTCTTGGGTATGGCTTTGTGTGCACCATACTTATACCCAGGAGGCTACAGGATATTTAGGATTGGTTTCCATTCTTCTCACTGTAAGATCGTGCAGTAGAGCTATGATATTAGGTTGATCCCTCTCTGACGTATTCTTGTGTAACAGTTATGCCTCCACGGAAGTCAACAGTGGCCCAGAAGGGCAAAGCAGCAGCAGGAGCTGCTAGTCAGACGCAGAGAGTTACGAGGGCACAAGCCCAGTTTATGCATGAGGGTGTGCGTCAGATGGCTAGTTCTGTTATGCCACCATCACCAGAGGAGCTTAGAGCAACTGCAGCCCCAGAGACTACCGACACCTGAGCCTCCAGTTCCTCAGCCAGAGGAAGAGGATGGGGACTTCAGGGATACAGTCCGGTTACTGGCTAGGATAGTAGCAGGACAGACTGACAGACATGAGCCGGTAGCTAACCCAGAGCCGACAGTTTGAGAGTTCGGGATTTCCTGAGTTGCAGTCCGCCAGAGTTTTATGAATCGAGACCTGAGGATGATCCTCAGGAGTTCATCCGCCAGATTCAGCGGACGATGAGGGTGATTAAGGCATCAGAGACTGAGTCGGTCATATTGGCTTCTTACCGGTTACGCGATGTAGCAGTAAACTGGTTTGAGTCATGGGAGCTGTCCAGGGGCGAGGGTGATCCTCCAGCTAGGTGGGACGAGTTCATAGCGGACTTCCTTGGCCACTTCTTGCCTCCTGAGATGAGGAGAGCCAGAGTGGACAAGTTCTTGACCTTGAGGCAGGGTGGAAGGACTATTAGAGAGCACAGCCTAGAGTTTGACTCATTGGTCCGGTTCGCACCCACTATTGTAGCGGACATGGCAGACAGGGTACACCGCTACGTGATGGGGCTGGACCACTATCTGATTGATGGATTCATGGGGGTAGCTCTTCAGCCGGGCATGGATATTGCTGAGATTCAGGCCTATGTACAGGGAGTGGAGGACCGACACAGGGGTCATGACGGAGGTCAGCCCAAGAGGCTGTGACGCATGTGGTTTTGGGTGAGTTTCGAGGCGGCAAATTTCAAGAAGAGCGAGGTATACATCTCAGCCAGCACATAGTGCTTATCCACAGTCTACAGGCGGGAGGTTTGACCGTTCGGGGTATTCGGGGATCAGTTAGAGTTTAGGGGCTTCAGGTTCTCAGGGGAACAGGGGTCATAGTCAGATGAATCCGCATTTGCCTCAGTGCACCCAGTGTGGTAGGTTCCATTCTGGGGTGTGTCATTCTGGAATGGGTGTTTGTTTTTCTTGTGGTCGTCTAGGCCATGTGATGAGAGAGTGTCCTTATAAAGGTCGTACTGATAGTATAGCACAACCTACTGGATCAGTTGCGGGTTCTTCACCTTCTATAGCTATGCGCCCCGCAGGGCAGGATATTCATGCGCCAGCAGGCCGTGGTAGATGTCGTGGTGGAAGTTCCCAGTTTTAGCGGTCTTTTCGAACCACCTACATGTTTTGACCGGTAGACATGACCAAGAGTCGTCACCAGATATGATTACAGGTAATTCGATTCCCTACTTGCCTATTTGGATTGATGTATATGCATGAGTGATATATTATGGCCATGTGTAGCATATTTGATTGTGTGGGGTATAGTTAAACGGGACTATGCCGATATCTGTTTAGTTTGGACCTAGTGTGAACATTCGGGACGAATGTTTCTAAGGGGGGAAGGATGTTACACCCCGTATTTCCTAGAAAATCAGATGAGAACGTACGTGAGAAAATAAGATTTGAATTTTGGAATGAAAGAAATATCACTTTTTCCTAAGGAAAATTATCGGGAATTTGTGAAGAAAAAGGTTTATTAATTGGAATTTGGTTCTCAAATTTGATATTTGGGACTTATAGAATATATTGGAATTTTGGATTTTATGTTCCGGATTTGGTCATGTGGGGCCCACGGAAAAAATTTACGATTTTGTGGGTCCCACAATATTTTGAGATATTTTGGCCAAATATGGATATTTTTGGAGATGAAATATTTTTGACGAATTGGAGGGTGACACATGGCACCCCCCCCCCCCCCCACTTGTCTTGGTCTTGTAAGACTTGGACTTTGAGATATTTTGTGGACAAGTGGACATGGGTCCAACACACACTTATATCTACTCTTGTCCCTACACTTGTCTTGATCTCACTACTTGGGCTACATTATATATACATAGAGGGAGTGCAAGACTTCATTTTACACATAGCCAACACTTAGATTATTTCAAGAATCCTAGCTCCTCCTCTTACCTTGCTCTCGGTCATGGTGCAATTTCAAGACCAAAACTTTATAATCTTCCAATCTTAGTTCATTAAGTGTATGATTAAGGTTCCTAACCAAGTGTTAGCCAAGATTAAACACCCCTAACCCCTAAAAACTCTCTTGGCCGAAACATAGGGGCTTGAAACCTTAGGGTGTTCTTCAACTTTTGGTGTTGAAACCCGAAGAGAAGTTCATTATAAGCTTATAGTGGTTACATATTGTAGATTGGAACGTGAATAATATGAGCTAAGAATATTCTAAGGCTCGACTTTGAACTTGGACTATTTTGGGCATATTGAAGTAAGGATCATTTGTCCTCTTAATGTAATTGAAGATTACATGTTATAGTAGTATATAAATGAGCTTGTGATATAAAGAATGAAGAATAAGAAGTACATGTCACAATCTTAGCAGGTTAGCCGATTGTGGACAGTTTTGGTATTAACGGATTCGTTGGTTATTGTTGTTATAAAACATTACCTATTACATGTTGACATAATGGAATCTTGTTGTTAACAAGTTAATATAACTTATATGAAGTGTTGGAATATAAGTTGGATTATAAAAAGTTATGGCATGCTAGCCGAAAACTGGACAATTTTGGTTGTAGTAGTTGGCCGAGAACACCAACTAAATAAGGGACTGTTTTTACATTGGATTATGGACTAATTTTAGCGGACTAATGGACTGTATTAGTGGACTAAATGGACTGTATTAGTGGACTAATGGACTGTATTAATGGACTGTGCTAATGGACTGTTTTGTAATGTGATTGTGGGCAGAATTTTACACGTCAAGTTAGGCGTGTAATCCCTTTTGCTTAACTGTTGGTTGTGCCTTAAATATGACGTATTGGTTGTAGAGTTCGGGCCTTGGAAACGGTGGAAAAGTACGTAGAAACAGGGGAAGTGTTGCCCAATTTTTCGTAAAATAAGAGACATTTTACTTAGTATTATTCTACCTTAGAAAGCTAGAAGTTGATAGACGTATTATGGTCATTATAGGTTGACATTCTACATGCGGCATATTCTACTTGGCATGTGGAATACCTTAAGAGGTATGTGGAACTTTCCCTATCTTTCTTTGAGCATGAACCTTCTAAAAATGTGTGTACGGTGTACGTACTTGTTTTAAACGAAATTGGACTCATTATAGTACTTGATTTGAAAGGTAGAAGTTACTTAATGTAAAAGTATAGATGACTTGATATGTGAAGTGAATTGGTGTTAAAAGTGTAGTAACTTGAATTTGAAAGTGAAAGTGCCTTGGTGTAAAAGTATAACTTGATCTCAAAAGAGTGTGAAATCTTGAGTTTTAAAAGTAGAAGTTTATTTCTTTAAAGAGAATACATGATTTGATTTGAAAGAAGAAGTAACTTGAGTTAAGGGTATAGGTTACTTGATTTTGAAAGAAGAAGTACTTGGTTTTAAAGGTATAAGTTACTTAAGTTTAAAAAGTGTAAATAACTTGATTTTGATAGAAAAAGTATTTTGGGGTTCAACTCCCTAATATTGCATGAAATGATTCTTTTTATAAAGGATGAATGTACATAGTACTTTGGGTTCATTTCCCTAATTTTACATCACACGATAATACGTTGGTTTTATTAAAAAGAAAAATGTGTTAGTGCTTTAGTTTTCTAAAATGAAAGTTTGTTATAATGGCTTTATGAGAAGTTGTTATAACAGTTTTATGGAAAGTCAGAAATATGATTTAATTTATACATGGTTGCTTGTTATAGCTATATGTGTACAATCCTTTATGGGTGGACCGTGTCCTGGGAATGGTCGGGCAGTATACCTTAATGGGAAGGGCAGGATTTTTATCACATGACTATTACCGTGTCCTGGGAAGGGTCGGGCAGTATACCTTAATGGAAAGGGCAGTATATATATATTATATGACATTACCGCGTCCCAGAATGGGTCGGGCAGTATACATTTTAGGGCAGACTTTGTATGACTTTACCGCGTCCTAGAATGGGCCGGGCAGTATACCTTTGAGGGCAGACTTTATATGACTTTACCGCGTCCCAGAATGGGCCGGCAAAGATACCTGAGGCGACTTTATATGACTTTTACCGCCCCCGTAACGGGCCGGCAAGATACCTGAGGCGACTTTATATGACTTTACCGTGTCCCAGAATGGGCCGGGCAGTATAACTTAATGGACAGGCTTTACATGGATTTCACACTTTGAAATGGAAATGATTTCATAATTTAAAATGACACAGTCGATCATACTTTTAAAAGGCATATTTTAAAAGGTACGTGACTCTCATTTCTATCACTTTTATAAGGCATAGTTGTACTGGTATTCTGATTATCATACTTACTTCTTGTTATATTTTGGACTGTTATGATTTCTTTTACAGTACTTACAGTTTCACATACTTGGTACATCTTTCGTACTGACCCCCTTTCCTCGGGGGGCTGCGTTTCATGCCGCAATTTTAGGTACACAGTTTGGTGATCCTCACTCATAGGATCTCTGTTCGGTTGTTGGGAAAAGCTCCATTACTTCGGAGGCTTATCTTTTGATACGGATCCCTGTTGTGGTAGGTTTATGTACATTCAGGGGTATGGCGGGGCCCTGTCCCGTCATAGTTGTTTTTGTCCAAACTCTTAGAGGTCTGTATTCATATGTGGGCTGGACTTGCGGGAGTTATATATATATATATATATATTTGGTTGGACAGTTGGAAATACTGTTTTGTCTTTCATACTTTATTTTGCATGTGTATTAGATGGGGTGTGAGGGTAAAAGAGGGGGTGCCCAGGTAGGGCACCAGTTGCGGGCCCGGGGTTCGGGTCGTGACAACGATGATGATACTCTAGACATATATATAACAAACAGTATATCAGCACGGTTTGTCTCTGAGTATGTGCTACTTCCTTGGTATATGTTTGTTTCTGTTTGTTGATCTTGGTTCATTTGCCTGTGCAATTGCACCAATGTTGTCACAATAAATGGTTATTGGACAACTAGCACTCAGAACAACTGCTTCAGTAGTCGAATCAGCAATTGTAGCTTGTTTGGAACTCTTCCAACTCACTGCTCCACCATTGAAAATGAACGTGCAACCAGACTGAGATTTGAAGTCATCAACATCTGTCTGGAAGCTAGCATCAGTGTAACCAGTAGCAACTAGGTTCTCATCACCACCATAGACCAAAAAGTAATCTTTAGTACATCTGAGATACTTAAGAATACTTTTGACTGTCTTCCAGTGTTCATCACCAAGATTCTGCTGAAACTTGCAAGTCATACTAAGTGCAAAGGACACATCTGGCCTAGTACAAGTCATGGCATACATTATTGATCCTATAGCCGAAGCATATGTGACCCTCTTCATGCGCTCAAGTTCTACAACACTAGAAGGGAAATCCTTCTTATATAACTTGATGCCTTGACCCATTGGAAGACCGCCTTTCTTGGAATTCTCCATAGAAAAACGTCTAAGAACTTTGTCTATGTAGGCCGAATGTGACAGCCCCAAAAATCTATTAGGTCTATCCTATAGATCTTAATTCCCAGAATTTAGAAGGCTTCACCTAAGTCCTTCATCATGAAGGTATATGGACAACCACTTCTTAACTGACTGCACGAGAGTCTTATTGTCTCTTATTATTAATATGTCATCAACATATATAACAATGAAGACAATATCATCATCCTTGCATTTTCTATAAACACAAGCATCTTCTTTGCTTCTGACGAAATCAAACGACTTGATATCCTTGTCAAAACAAATATTCCAACTCCTTGAGGCTTGCTTAAGTCCATAAATGGACTTCTGTAGCTTGCACACAACATTTGGTCTGAACTCAATATGTGAAGTATAGTTACACGAAACTTGTGAACTGAACCTCTATATACAAAAACTTGTAGCGATATTTCGAATGCCCACGCAAGCGCACTCATCGTTGACAAGTAATATAGTCTGATATGACCGAGTATCGTCCTCAGAGATTGGTTTTCAAGTACCGATTATCTAAGCTTTAGTTTCTATTTGGTGAACGTTAATTTGTTTGTATTTTTATCTAATAACTAAGACTAAGTAATTGCATAAAATAAACTAATTATGATAATACTTTGGTTTAAATCAGTTATGAAGGAATTAGGGCTCCAAAATCCTCGACTATCCACTTTCTTCAATCCTTAATGCAACTAGAATGATTCTTCTTCTTCGTTAAGATAGCGGTTAACTCTATTGTCTTATATTCCGATTAGGACATATAATCACTCAACCCCAGTGCAGAACCCTTCTATATTTCTATGATAGGATTTACCACATAGGAGGATTAAGAATAGTAACCTATAATGCTACACAAGTATCGGGGTACTTTCGTCTGCGATTTTAACCTATGTCTAGTCAATTACAGCATATCCAAATCTCTCCTTTCGGCTTTTGATTCGAAATCAGATAGGTTATGATAATTAGTGATCAATTAATTATCAAACATTCATACCAAATATTGACTAAATCTTAATCAAGTGAAGAAGAAATCAAACTACTGCATTAATTCATGAATAAAAGTTTCAAGCGATTCATAAGGAAAGCCCTAATAGAGTGTTTAGCTCCTAGCAATAGTCACGCTAAGAACTAATACAGAATCCAACATAAACTGAAATAAAACAAAGAAAAGAGAAAATAAAATAACTTGAACTAGGTCTCCAATCTTGATGCATCCAAGAGTTGTGTTGTGGAATATGTACAAGGATTCCCAGCTGCCCCATAAGGTCAGGGTTTTAGGGATTATATAGTTGGGAAAATATTGCATTTGTGGACCCTGAAAATGTGTCAAATTTCGGCCCAGAACGTGATTTTTCTGCCTCGACACCGCGGTGCCGAAAGTCCTGTAGCCAATCACCCTCGCAGCAGTTTGGGCACCGCGGTCCTGCTGGCTGGCACCGCGGTGCCGAAATCATCCACTTTCGGTTTTTTGCGATTTTTCGTCATTTTCTCGTCCGGACTTCGTCTGATTTCTTCTATACTTCCCGGGGCTTCTTAAACTTCATTTCTTCGCCTTTTCTTGTGCAATTTACACCTCAATTAAGCTCATCTCATCTTCCTTTTGCCATTTCTCCATTTTGGACCGCTATGACTCAAAAGAAAGAAAAACGACCATAATACTATACTAAACAAAAACGAAATGAGTAAAATACTAACTAAAAATGACTCAAAAGTTGTATACAAAATACGCCTAACAAACACCCCCAAACTTAACCTTTGCTAGCCATCGAGCAAAGATAAAAACAAAACAAAGACACAAAAATAAAAGACTCAAAGACTCAAATCAAGCAGCTGCACAAGTACTTAGAAACACATGAATGTCAGTTGGGATAATATGTAGGAATAAATATAACATGAAATCTAGCAATCTAGAATTTCAAGTCAGATATTTCGCAAATTCATTTCAATCATAAGTAATGGAAGTATGAATACCTAACATATGCATATCAATTTCATTTAGTTCTATGGGCCTGTTTACTTGCTATTGTCCACTAATCATAGACATACATTCTAGAGATCATCAGGACTTTTCAGGGTTGTAATGTAGGCTTATGCAGGGGTAGGTAAAATTAGGCATTTTGGCTCAATTTACTTACCATAAGCGTTTTTCTTATTCAACTATTTTGTCCTTCTTTTTGGTACTCTTTTCAGTTCATACCTATCATTCCTCTTTTCTCTTTTGAGAGAATGAGATACATTGTAAATAACAGTCACCCACAAACATAGGTTTTTGCATATTTTTCATTGGGATGCATCAAAATTTTCACTCTCTTTTTATCTCTTTTTCAACACTTCTTATTCCAATAATTTTTCATTATCACTTATAGCACAACAAAAGAATCATAGGGTGTCAAAGAAATAACTTATTTTAGGCTCAACGGGATTGACTAGGGGTACAATTTATGTCATGGTAATAAGGCCTAACAAAGAAATGTCTGAATCATCTCCCTAAACATGTACATTTTAACTATTTCGCCTCAAATAGCAAGCAAACATACTTCACAGACATTTTTCAATTGACAACACATAGGCTAAGCATCAAATTTTCCACATAATTAAATTTTCATGAATTTTTGGCATATCTAACTTAAGCACACTGATTTTAGCTTCTCATTCCATTACATTATCTCACTTAGTTCACTAGGCGTTCCAAATAAGCGCAACATGCATGATTATTAAAAAAAAATTAACTCACATAAAACACAAAAACAAACAAAAGACTCAGATAAAACATAAAAACAAACAAAAGACTCAAAAATAGACAAAAAAAATAAAATAAAGTAAGAACTCCCCCCAAACTTAAACTACACATTGTCTCAAATGTGTAAAAGACTCAAAAATTAAAGGGACGACTTACAGACATACAACGGTTCAGAACGGTGGTGGTGACGGCGGATATTGCACTGAGACGGTGTCTGTGGGAGGATATTTGGCGATTCAGGACCTTTTTATTTTTCGGAAATCGCTATCGGCACCGCGGTTCTTCATAGTGGTACCGCCGTGCCTAAATTCCTACGCCCTCTCTGATCTTCTGGCACCGCGGTGCTGAACTCCTGATTCGGTGTTTTCTAGCGTTTTTCCCTGCTTCATGTCTCATTCCTTCACCTGACATCACAACACAACAAAAATACCAAAAGTGATACTGTTCTAATTAAACTAAAACAAACTAAAAAGAAAAATTTAAATAACATAATTAAAACCTTGAGTTGCCTCCCAAGTAGCGCTGTCTTTAACGTCTTTTACCCGGACGCAGTTAACCTTTACTAGTGCCCAGTGGATCCTTCTGCGAACTGCTTGCAATCCGCACAGTCATTGTTGCAGGTCTCACTTTTCCCACAACACCTTTTTCAAACAAGGGCCTCATATCTAAGATTATGCCCCAATTACAAAAGGCAGGGGTCACAACCTGAACCCCAGGCTCGCGACCGGTGCCCTACCTGGGCACCCTTATACCCGTACCTCCTATATAACCAACGGAAGCGAATAAAACTCATATAATAAAACAACTCACGTGATAAAACCTAAGTCGATAAGGTCGCCATCAGATATAGAAATATCCGAATAATCGCGATCAGATATATGTCCAACCCACACATGACTACAGACCTCTAAGAGTATAACAATAACTATGACGGAACAAGGCCCCGCTGTACCCTTGAATATACATAAGCCGGTAACAACAAAACTGTACCAAATGATAAACCCCGGAACAAATGAGTTATCCCAAAGCCGAGCAATGATCCTAAACTCGCGGATCACCAAACTGGGTACCTACACCTGCGGCATGAACGCAGCCCCGGCGGGGTCGATAACAGTACCAAGTATGTAAACATAAAGCACAGTAATTAAAATCATAACTGGCCAAAAAATAACAGGGACAAGTATGAAAATCAAATACCAGATCAAATTGTGCCATATAAGATAAGGGACAACTGTACATTTTAAAAATAGAGAATCAATTGTACCCTCATTTTCTTTTAAATGAGAGTCATGTCAACATCATGGGACGCCGACCCATATACTTATCATATGCATATATATATATATATATATATATCAGTGTTGCGGATCGTGCAACCCGTCCCAATATATGCTAGTGTTGCGGATCGTGCAACACATCCCTATATATATAATAGTGTTGCGGATCGTGCAACCCGTCCCAAAAATATGTAAGTGTTGCAGATCGTGCAACCCATCCCAATATATGTATACAAGTGTTGTGGATCGTGCAACCCGTCCCAATAAATATTCATATAACTATCATGGCAATCTTGTGCAATTTAAATCACTTTTTGACTCTCAATAACATCATATTTAAAATGAACTTTCATTTTAGAAAAAACCAAGGCACTATCATACCTTTCATTTATAAAACCCCAAGATACTACAACTTGTAGCATCACGGCACTTTCACCTTTAAAATCAAGTCACTTACACTTTTAAACTCAAGTAACTTACACTTTCAAAATCAAGTCACTTATTCTTTTCAAATCAAGTAACTTATACTTTCAAAATCAAGTAACTTAAAATACTTTTAAAATCAAGTCATTTATTCTTTTCAAATCAAGTAACTTATACTTTTCAAATCAAGGCACTACCACCTTATGTACCACATGAAATCTAGATTCATTTAAAACACGTACGTCCACCGTACACTCATTTTATAAAAGTCATGCCAAGGTAGATTCAATGGAATAGATAGAATAACTTCTATTTTAGAAAACCCAAAGTACTATCAATGGAACCTAAGGATTAAGATCCAATAAAACAATGTACGTCCCCCGTACAATCTTTCCTTTATAAAATCAAGTCATGTATCATCAAGGATTAGAATCCAATAAAACGATGTACGTCCGCAGTACACTTACTTCATATAAACATGCCAAAAGAAGAAAGGATAGTTCACATACCTTATAGGCTATACCGACTTGACAACTAGAATACGTCTCAAGTAGTACTTCAACCTATAATGACAATAATACGTCTATTAATTCCATGATACTAGTATACACTTATACTACATAATGAATCTCCTTTGGTATAAAAATTCGGGCAGCACTTCCCCTATTTATACATACTTATCCACCTTATAAATAAGGCCAATGAAATCAATAATCAAGCACCAATTAAGGGCACAACCAAAACAACAACCAAGGTGATTCACACACCTATTTCTCACGTAAAACAGTCCCTTAATCTTTACTAAAACAATCCACGAAAACAATCCATATTTCATCAACAATGAGTGTAGAATATGAAGCCTTTCTACACCCTTATTCCTTTAGGACATGCATTAGAAATTACCATATTTAAACATGCATATCGGTGGCTGAATTTCCAGCATTCCAACGCCACAAAACAGTCCCTAAAACTGCACAACAATGTCTCACAGTTTCATGCAGATTTTTCGGCCAACTACTACAACCAAAGTCCTTTTTATAACTCCTTATAATCCAATTCGTATTCCAATACTTATATACAAACTATATCAACTTTTAACAACAAGATTTCCTTCATTTTAACATGCAATAGGTGATGGTAACAACAACAATAACCAACGAATCTGACAATCGCCAAAACTGTCCAGTTTCGGCTATCATGCCAAAAACTGCGACATGTAATTCTTATTCTCCTTTTTACTTAACATACGTTCATCTATCAAATACAACATCATGTAACTTCTAATTACTTCAAGAGGACGAATAAATCTTACCTTAAACTTGGCCAAAACAGTCCCAAGGTTCTCGGCCAACACGTGACATTTTCCAGTTTTTGCACCACTTCTTCACGTTACAATCACATACACGTATCCTCTACAAGCTTGTAACTATCTTGCTTTCATGTATTACTTCTAAAAAGTTCCTAAACAAGCTTAGGGTTTTAAGGCATGTTCTCGCCCAAACCATACTCACCAACTTTGGAAGGTTAACTTGGTTTAGAACTTAGTCTAGGTGCTTAATCTTGGAAAGAAAATAAGTTGATCTTGTTCTTCTCTTTTCCTATGGTGATTTCGAAAACCTTGAAGAAGAGAAAGAAATGTGAGGGTTTGAGATGAAGATATTTTGTTCTAAGTCTTCAAGACTTGTATAACCTTTGTATATATATAAAGTGTACACCTCACAAATGGAGAGGGACCCTTGAAGCCCCACTTGTCCTCTTGTCTTCCCTTCTCATAAAATATCTCATACTTAGCCATATTTTCCTCAATATTTCGATGGCCTCACATACCATATACCAAGACTTAATTAATTTAATACTTAATCCATAATTCTATTAGAAAGAATTCACTTACTAGAATTAATTCTTGTCATCACAATAATCTCGAAAATTTTCCATATAAGAAAATGTAAAAATCCTTTCCTTCCAACATTCAAATCTAATTTCCATAATCATGTTCTCACTTAGTAGTTACGGAATTACGGGGTGTAACATTCTTCCCCCCTTAGAAACATTCGTCCCGAATGTTCACATTAGGTCTCTAGTATAAATTTTTTGGCATAGTTCCCTTTAGACTATACCTACCAACCTATACTCAGTAAACACAAAGATGCCTCATATGGCCAAATATAACACATAGTTGATCGGTGTATTTTATATACACCTTTTGAGTCATGTTTAGTTATTCTTTTGCCCATTTTTGTTCAAATATGTGTCGTCTTAGGATAAATTTTCTTTCTTTTGAGTCATATTGGTTTAAAGTGGCTCATTGGCGGAAAAGGAGCAAAAAAAGGGCAGAAACAGAGGTTTCAGAGCTAAAAAACGGCTATAAAAAGCAGCCTTTAGGTCAGATTTGAGGGTTCCCTTCCTTGCCAATTCACACAACTTTGGAGATCAAGATTGGACACCACTTCTTAGTAAATTCTTGTTTCTTGTTTTATTTCTTTACAGTTTATGTTGGATATTAGTTTAGTTCTTGTCATGTCTATGGCTAGGAACTAACTTAATCTAGGGCTTTCCATGTCAAATCACTTGAAACTTATTCTTATGAATTAATGCATGTTTTGGTTCTTCTTGTTATTGTTGAGATTTATTCAATAATTGTCTTGAATGTTTGGTAATTAATTGATCACTAATTATCATAATCCATATGATTTCTAATCGAAAGCCGAAAGGGGAGATTGTGAATATGCTATAATTGAATAAACATAGGTTAAATCGTGGACGAAAGTACCCCGATACTTGTGTAGTATTAATAGGTTATTGCTCTTAATCCTCCTTTATAGTAAATCTTATCACCAAAAGGTAGAAGGGTTCTATATTGGGGTTGAGTGTTTATATTACCTTAACAGGAGTATAAAACGGCTTAGTTAACCTGCTATCTCAAAATAGAAGAAGAACCATAATTAATTGCATTAACAAGTAAGATAAGCGGATAGTTGAGGAGATTTGGAAGCCCTATTTCCATCATAACTGAAGTAAAACAACGTAGTATTATTTAGCATTCATAATTATAGTTATAAACAACTTATCAATCATCGGTTACCAAATAGATACCATAGAATAGAATTTGAGAATTGAACACTAATCCCTGAGGACGATAACTCGGTCTTCTAGACTATATTACTTATCACGACACGTGCACTTGCGTTAGTGTGTGCATAAATCGCGCATCAAGTTTTTAGCGCCGTTGCCGGGGATTGGCGTAGTTCAATATCATTTTATCTATTCTTAATTTCTAATTTGGTTTTTATTTTATTTTATTATTTTTTTTACTATATTTTTATCTTTTATTTGTGAAAACCAGTGCGCCGTGATCCGTTTGTTGGTTTTGATTCATCTCAGGGATCCTGAAAACATGGATTACTACTATCAACAAGGTAATCCTCCGGCCCCACAAGAAGAGCAGAATGGGTTACGAGCAGCCATACTCAGGTTAACTAGGCACCAAACTCAGTTCATGGACGAAACGAGAGTGTCCTTGAAGAATTTGGAAACGCAAATAGGACAACTCGCGGGCATGCTGAGCAACAGAATGCAAGAAAAGCACTCTGCACATATTGGAGGAAATATAAAAGAGCAATGTCAGGTGATTGACCTGAAAAATGCCGAATCTGAAGCGTAAAATTCGCAGTGCAAAGCATCGCTGGCCAGAAGATTCTAGGGCGGTCTGAGCTTTAGGCGCCACGGCGCCGAATCTCAAGGCGTCGCGCGCCAGAGCCCGTGAAATAAGGTGGAAGTTGTGAACGCACCCCAGGTGAAGATACCGTACCCCAGAGGCTAAAAACATGTGCTCTTGACAAACAATTCTCTAAATTTGTGGAAATTCTCAAACAATTGCAACTCAATATCCCGTTTGCTGAAGCACTAGAGCAGATGCCAAGCTATGTAAAGTTCATGAAGGACATTCTTAGCAAAAAGAGGAGGATAAAGGACTACGAAACAGTGGTGTTGACTGAAGAATGCAGTGCCATCCTACAGAGAAAACTACCTCAGAAATTAAAATATCATGGGAGCTTCACCATCCCATGCACTATTGGAAAGTTTGAATGTCAGAAGGCGTTGTGCGATCTGGGGGCAGGCATAAATTTGATGCCCTACCTAGTTTTTTGCAAACTTAGAATGGGAGAAGTCAAACCTACAAACATCACTTTGCAGTTAGCTGACCGCTCCATAGTCCATCCTAGAGGAGTCATCGAGGATGTGTTGGTAAAGGTGGACAAGTTCATCTTTTCCGCTGATTTCGTCATCTTAGACATAAGAGATAACGACATAATCCCCATCATACTTGGCAGACCCTTCCTAGCCACAGGACAGACTCTCATCGATGTTCACAAAGGGGAGCTAAAACTTCGGGTGGAAGAAGAAGAGGTGATTTTCAATGTTTTTCGGACAGCAACCTTCCCAGATGCAAGTGACAACTGTTTGGCCATTGACATAATCGAAGATGCAGTGTCAGAAAAAAGGTTCAGAAATGATGATACGCTTGAAGAAGTACTGACCAGATGAGATGATAGTAGTGGAAACGACCCAAGGCTGATGGAGTATGCAAATTGGATGAATTCTTATGAGAAATGTGATAAGAAGAGATATGAAGAGCTTGGCGGATGCGAGATATCGATTCATCCACGTAAAAGGCTCCAGAGTTAGAGTTAAAAATTCTACCCGATCATTTACAGTACCAATATCTAGGTGAAGATCAATCCTTACCAGTGATCATCTCATGTCATCTATCCACAGTAGAGATTGATAAGCTGCTGAGAGTACTGAGGTCTCACAAGCGTGCCATTGGGTGGACACTAGCAGACATAAAGGGGATAAGTCCGTCAACAGTAATGCATAAGATCCGTCTAGATGAGAGATCAGACCCTCCATTGAGGCACAAAGGAGATTAAACCCAAACATGAAAGAGGTAGTCAGAAAAGAAATCATGAAATGGCTCGATGTTGGAGTAATTTATCTTATATCTGACAGCGCATGGGTGAGTCCAGTACAAGTGGTACCCAAAAAGGGTGGTATGACAGTAGTGACCAACGAAAGGAACGAGCTCATTCCTTCTAGAACAGTTACTGGGTGGAGAATCTGCATTGACTATCGCAAGTTGAACAAGGCGACCAGAAAAGACCACTTCCCGTTGCCATTTCTAGATCAGATGTTGGATAGACTTGCGGGGCACAACTACTACTGCTTTTTGGATGGTTACTTAGGGTATCATCAGATTGCGATAGCGCCAGAAGATCATGAAAAGACAACATTCACCTGCCCTTTTGGTACATTTGCATTCAGAAGGATGTCATTTGGGCTTTGCAATGCACCTGCAACCTTTCAGAGGTGTATGATGGCAATCTTCTCGGAAATGGTGGAAAGGACTATAGAGATTTTTATGGATGATTTCTCGGTCTTTGGAGCTTCGTTCGACGAATGTTTGAGGCACTTGGAAGCAGTGTTAAAACGATGTGAAGAATCCAACCTTGTGCTAAACTGGGAGAAGTGTCATTTCATGGTAAAAGAAGGGATTGTCCTGGGACACAAAATATCGAACCAAGGTATTGAGGTGGACAAAGCAAAGATTTCAGTAATCGAAAATCTACCACCTCCAGTATCAATAAAAGGGGTCAGAAGTTTCCTTGGGCATGCCGGTTTTTATAGAAGATTCATCAAGGACTTCTCAAAGGTTTCAAAACCCCTTTCCACCTTGCTAATGACGGGGGTTGCTTTTGAATTCAATAAGGAATGCATGACCATTTTTCAGACACTCAAGGAGAAGCTTATCTCAGCACTCATAGTCATTGCACCAAACTGGGAGCTCCCATTTGAACTAATGTGCGATGCAAATGATTATGCAGTGGGGGCAGTGCTTGGGCAGAGAATCGATAAGGTATTTAGATCCATTTACTATGCTAGTAAAACTCTGAATGACGCACAGTTAAATTACGCGACTACAGAAAAAGAATTGCTAGCAATAGTGTATGCATTTGAGAAATTCAGGCCATACTTGATTGGGAATAAGGTGATAGTATACACTGACCACTCTGCCATAAAGTATTTGATGACAAAGAAGGATGCAAAACCTCGCCTCATCCGATGGGTCCTGCTACTACAAGAATTTGACGTGGAGATTCGTGACAAGAAGGGGACAGAGAACTCAGTTGCAGACCACTTGTCAAGACTTGAGAACACAGAAAGCCAGAACACCAAGGATGTGCAGATAAATGATCACTTCCCAGATGAGCAATTGTTTCAAGTAAGTGCGGTTTTTAAGTTACCTTGGTACGCTGATTTTGTTAATTTTCTTGCAGCTAAGGTAATACCCCCAGGATTGACAAGACAACAAGTGAAGAGGTTTTACTCCGAAGTAAAACACTACAATTGGGAGGAGACAATGTTGTACAAACACTGTGCCGATCAAGTCATCAGACGATGTATACCAGAGGAGGAGATGCACCAGATTCTCACTCATTGTCACACCCTACAATGTGGTGGACACTTTGGGGCATCAAGAACAGCGGCAAAGGTACTGCAAAGCGGGTTCTATTGGCCAACACTTTTTAAGGATGCCCACGCCTTTGTGAAGAAGTGTGATCGTTGTCAAAGAACAGGGAACATATCAAGACGAAATGAAATGCCTTCGCATGGGATATTGGAAGTAGAACTGGGATTGATTTCATGGGTCTATTCCCGTCATCCTTTGGAAATCAGTACATCCTTCTGGCAGTGGATTATGTGTTCAAATGGGTAGAAGCAGTAGCCACTAAAGAAAATAACAGTAAGACTGTTCAAAGATTCCTCCAAAAGAATATATTCACAAGGTTTGGTACTCCGAGGGCCATCATCAGTGATGAAGAAAGTCACTTTTGCAATAGGCAGCTTAATACATTGTTTTCCCGATATGGAGTCTACCATCGCACCACACTTCCCTATCACCCTCAAGCGAATGGGCAAGCAGAAGTGTCAAATAGGGAAGTGAAGAGCATATTGGAAAAGACGGTGGATGGCTCAAGGAAAGATTGGTCTATCAAACTGGATGACGCACTGTGGGCATACAGAACAGCATTCAAAACCCCAATTGGAATATCACCATATAAGTTAGTTTTTGGTAAAGCATGTCATTTGCCAGTAGAGTTGGAACACAAAGCCTATTGGGCAATGAGGAAGCTGAACATGGATGCCAAGGCAGCAGGGCAGAAGAGGTTGCTACAGCTGAGCGAGTTGGATGAATTCAGACACAACACCTATGAGAATGCAAAGATCTACAAGGAACGAACTAAAGTATGACATGACAAGATGTTGATCCCGAAAGACTTCCAAGCAGGACAACAAGTGCTTTTATTCAACTCAAGGTTAAGGTTATTTCCAGGCAAGCTCAAATCGCGTTGGTCAGGACCATACTGTGGTAAGAGCATTCCCCTATGATGCAGTTGAAGTAAAAGGGAGAGAGGGAGCCCCCTTCAAGGTAAACGGACAGAGGTTAAAACCCTATTTGATCAATGAAACGGAATATATGATCCTAGTAACCCATCTCGCCCTAAAATGATAAGGAACTTGCGTCCGGCTAAAAAACGTTAAAGACAGCGCTACTTGGGAGGCAACCCAAGGTTATTTTATTTTATTTAATGCAATTTAGTTTTTACTTAGAACAGTCTCACGGAGGGTATTGTTTATATGTTGTGATGACAGGTGCAGAGCCAAAAATTTGGAGGACGAAAACTGACAGAAACCAAAAGAAAATCGGCTCAGCGCTGCGGCGCCAAATCAGAGCGCCACGGCGCTGAAAGTTCAGAGGAGCGCAGAAGTTTGGGCGCCGCGACGGAAATTCTGAAGTTTAAAGGAGCCCTAATCCGATTTTCCCTTCTCCAAATCAAAAATCCAAAACCCTTCCACTATGACAGGACCTCTGACGCTATCTGTCGTGCATTATCTGCCACCACTTTAAACCAAGTCTGTAAGTTGTCCTGTTTTCTCTTATTTTAGTTTTTTAGTCTTGCACACATTGGGGACAATGTGTGATTTAAGTTTGGGGGGTGTCTTATTGTTTTTGAGTCTTTTTGATTTATTTTGTGTATTTTTGTTAGTATTTTTTTGAGTCAGATTTTTTTTTAAAAGATCATGCATGCTGTAGTTATTGGAATCGCCTAGTGAAATAAGGTTGAATAATGTAATGGAATTAGAAGCAACCATCTAAACACTAAGGTTAGATATGCAAAAAATTTATGAAATCAGATTATTTGGGGTATCTTGCTTGACTTGTGCATTGTTTATGATTAAACCTATGTGTATGATTGCTTGCTATTTGAGGCGAAATAGTTAGGATATGCATGTTAAGGAGATGACTCAGGCATTTCTTTGTTAGCCCTTTCTTACCACTTTTACCTATCTCTGACATTCAAAATATCCCTAGTCAGCCCCTTTGAGCCTAAAAATTAGACTTTTTCTTTGACACCCTATAATTCCACACTTGTGCCATAAGTGAAAATTTGAGATGATTGGAATAGAAAGTGTTAAAAAAGAGACAAAAAGAGTGAACAATTTAGATGCACCCCAATGAAAAAGTAATAAGAAATAGGCAAAAGCCTAAGTTTGGGGGTGCCTGTTATTCATAATACACTTCACTCTCTCAAAACAAAAGAGGGGAAAGATAGGTATGAAGTGAAGAAAGAAAATCAAAAGAAAAGGGAAGAATTGAAAAGCAAAAGAGCTTATGGTACATAAAATGAGCCTAAATGCCTATTTTTACCTACCCATGCCTAAGCCTACATTACAACCCTGAAAAGCCCTGAAGATCTCTTACATGTGTATCCATGATTAGTGGAGAATAGCAAGTAAACATGCCATAGGATTTTGAAATTGACATGCATAGTTATGTATTCTTACTTCCATTGAATATGATTGAATTGAATTCGCGAAATATCTAGCTTGATGTGTTTAGAATGCTAAAAATCCATGCTATATGTTCCTGCATATTATTCTGCTAACCTTCATGCTTTTCTAAGTGACAATTGTGCAGCAAAGTGATCAGTGTCTTTGAGTCAGTCTATTTTTCTTTTTCTTCTTGTCTTTATTTCTTTCTTTTGATCTTTGCTCGAGGGCGAGCAAAGGTTAAGTTTGGGGGTGTTTGATCGGTGTATTTTATATACACCTTTTGAGTCATGTTTAGTTATTCTTTTGCCCATTTTTGTACAAATATGTGTCGTCTTAGGACATATTTTCTTTCTTTTGAGTCATATTGGTTTAAAGTGGCTCATTGGCGGAAAATGAACAAAAAGAGGGCAGAAACAGAGGTTCCAGAGCTCAAAAGCGAGAAAGTTGGCAAACCGGGCACGAAACAGGGCGGCGCCGCGGCGCCTCCAGCCAGCAGAGTCAGAGCGCCACGGCGCCCAATTTACAGAGACGTGCAGGAGTTTCGGCGCCGTGGCGGATTGCAGTGGTCGCGGAAAAGCGCAAATTCGAATGGGAATGGGCCAAGGCACAAGGAAAACACGAAAACGTTTTGGAGGCTATAAAAAGCAGCCTTTAGGTCAGATTTGAGGGTTCCCTTCCTTGCCAATTCACACAACTTTGGAGATCAAGATTGGAGACCACTTCTTAGTAAATTCTTGTTTCTTGTTTTATTTCTTTACAGTTTATGTTGGATATTAGTTTAGTTCTTGTCATGTCTATGGCTAGGAACTAACTTAATCTAGGGTTTTCCATGTCAAATCACTTGAAACTTATTCTTATGAATTAATGCATGTTTTGGTTCTTCTTGTTATTGTTGAGATTTATTCAATAATTGTCTTGAATGTTTGGTAATTAATTGATCACTAATTATCATAATCCATATGATTTCTAATCGAAAGCCGAAAGGGGAGATTGTGAATATGCTATAATTGAATAAACATAGGTTAAATCGTGGACGAAAGTACCATGATACTTGTGTAGTATTAATAGGTTATTGCTCTTAATCCTCCTTTATAGTAAATCTTATCACCGAAAGGTAGAAGGGTTCTATATTGGGCTTGAGTGTTTATATTACCTTAACAGGAGTATAAAATGGCTTAGTTAACCTGCTATCTCAAAATAGAAGAAGAACCATAATTAATTGCATTAACAAGTAAGATAAGCGGATAGTTGAGGAGATTTGGAAGCCCTATTTCTATCATAACTGAAGTAAAACAACGTAGTATTATTTAGCATTCATAATTATAGTTATAAACAACTTATCAATCATCGGTTACAAAATAGATATCATAGAATAGAATTTGAGAATTGAACACTAATCCCTGAGGACGATAACTCGGTCTTCTAGACTATATTACTTGTCACGACACGTGCACTTACGTTAGTGTGTGCATAAATCGCGCATCAATAGTCTCATTCATTAATCAAAATAGTCGAATAGGGATTGGAATTACCTGTAGGCATCGAGAATTAGTGAGAATACTTCCTATTCATCTCATCTTCTGCTTACCACGTCATCTCTTCCCTATTATTGTTCCGCCACAATACCTTGACGGAAGTCACATCCTTAGTCCGTAACCGTCTAACCTGGAGATCAAGTATGGATATGGGACTCTCCTCATAAGCCAACACCTCTGTCACATGGACATCATCTGGGAAAACTCTAGAAGGATCGCCAATACACTTACGCATCATCGATACATGGAAAACTGGATATACCTCTCCCAAATCAGATGGTAGATCCAACTCATAGGCAACTTTGCCTATCCTACGAATAACATGATAAGGCCCAATGTATCTTGGACTGAGCTTCCCTTTCTTACCGAACCTCATCACACCCTTCATGAGTGATACCTTCAAGAATACCTAATCATTAAGCTGAAACTCTAAGTGTCGATGTCTATTATCTGCATACGACTCCTATCGACTCTGGGCTGCTAATAATCTCTCCTGGATAAGCTTCACCTTATCCACAGCTTGTTGAATCATGTCTAGGCCAAGTAACTTAGTCTCGCCCACATCAAACCACCCAATAGGTGACCTACAATTCCTCTTATATAAGGCCTCGTACAGGGCCATCTGAATGCCAGAATGGTAGCTGTCATTATACGCGAACTCAACGAGTGGCAAATGATCACCCCATCTACCTCTAAAGTCAATAGTACCATCATATATACATATACATATACATACCGTACCCGATCCATTATGAGACTCGGTGTGAATGAAATCATATACATGGATACCTGTCCATAAACTGTGGACACCTGTCCGCAACCCATATGGAGTCATACTTCCTCTGAGTGCGAGGTAAGCCTGTAACGAAGTCCATATTAATAATTTCCCATTTCCACATTGGAATCTAGATGTTTTGAGTCAAGCCAGCAGGCTTTTGGTGCTTTACTTCTACTTACTGACAATTCGGCCATTGTGCAACAAACTCCATTTATTTTTACACTTGTTCTCTCATTTTCTTACATTGTCATGATCTTCATCATTCCAAAATATTCGGGTATACATACATAATCGCAAACGTTGCTCCTGATTCCAATCCTTGGTGTCACTACCTCCTTAAGGGATAAACTGTTAACTTATTCTTTTTTTCAATACGTAGAAGATTCTGAAGAACTGCATTACATGACGTTGACCTACTATCTCCAAACCTGGTCATTATACTTCGATTCAAATTCCTTCACTTGCCTCATGGATAAGACTTTCTGTTAATGACGTTTTAGGAAAAGATTTCCTTGATCTCGTTAAGCTGTAAACCCATTACTTTATCTATCTCATAGAACTTATGGTCAGTTTCAAAATACTCCTAGACGTCTGCATTTGCCCGACAACTTATCTGTTATGTAATGTCCTTATCTCTTGACATACATCTTTAATGCTTACCTTGTACTTATATCCATAGGCGTCATTGGCCTCTTTTCAATTGTTTAGGTGTTAATCTCGAGCTCTACTCATTGTTAATTTCGTTTACACACTTTCTGAAAGGTATGTCTACATATGTTAGGGAACCGATGCTTCATATATAGATCCAATGGCTTGTCAAGCTTTCTTGTCTTATCACTATAAGGTCTCTCATCGACCGAGTGCCAATTCGTCTTACCTTTACATTTCCATTCCCAATTGCCTTGGGGGTCTCTTATCTTAAGTATTTCTCATATTACCTTCCTGATTAAGGAAACCATAATGAGCCCATGAGATATATCAAGCAGTTCTTATAAATGTATTCAGCTCATTCAAAATCGTACAGCAGTTCATAAGGTGCCAATTAACTTATCTTAACTGAATATCAACGTGCAACAGAATGTGTACCATTTTGTACCACCAAGTTACAATATCTTAAGAACAACAAATAAAGAAAGCCATAATTCACAGTAACAACAATAAGTGTAGAGAACTTAATAACTCAGCCAACCATATATAACCAACTCATACCATCCCATTCCTACTTATTCATTGTTTTCATATTTCTTACAACCATTCTTCGACTGTTCCATAGTTCCCGTCCTCAATTACCCCCAACACACTATTGTTATCCATAGGTTATGTAGAATTGTAACATGTTGTACCATGTAGCCGAAGCCGAGGACCTTACCAGTCTAATATCTATAGCATACCTTAGCTTACTAACCTTGATACCTGTAATTCTTAATAATACGCACATCACCCTTTACGCGAGGAAGAGGGCTTATCTCTCTTTCATAATCTTCCATTTTTGACCTTAATATTGAATATCATATAGTCCAATACTTCCCAGACTCAATCCAAATTAACAAGGCGCTTTCATTCATTTATATCAATCTTATTATTCAAGAAGTAATAGTCTCTTCTTATTCTTACATGTGGACAATATTCTTTTGCAGTTCCTTACCTCTTATGGTTCTATCACATTGTACTTCCTTTGTAATCAAAGCCATATTCATAGGGTCCTATTGTGGTTCTCTCTAGAATTCTAATCCACAAAAGTCACTGTAAAAAATGCAGATTTTCATAACCTACTAAACCTTCCAATAATGTCTTCTGTTTTTCATTTGTATCACTTATACTCATCTTATCCTGCGTATCAACTTGGGATACTTCGAAACATTGTGGCCATAGTTGCCACACCAAACCAACCTCTTGTACCTTACGGCACATTCCAGCAACCTGGTAAACATTTTAGAACCCTATTCACTTGCCATATTGTGCATTTAATTACAAACGGAAGTAAAATACCCAATTCATGAAGGCCTAGTGATTTCTTAGATCATATACACATATTCATTTCTTGTAGACATAGGGCACACCAAGGAATAATCACAACTAATATACTTCATATCTTCATATCCTTAAGCAATACAACAATCTTATCATTTCATATACCATACACCTCCACCAAGCTCAACGTCAAACATTATATCCACGAAGGCTTGGATATCTAACTTCTCAACGGTTACTTAATGTTCTAAGATTCTCCATTATTTTGCTTCTCAAGCTTACATTATCTCTCCCCGTATACGGGTAAGATAGCTTATCATAATCTTAAAATCATGTTGTCTTAACCATAACAACCTTATTAACTCCATACCAATATTATTCGTACATATCACTTAAGCGTACAACACAACTTAATCTAACAACATGGTATGTCATTAAGTCAATTAAACATGATCTCTTAAGGGTTCATCACCATCTCAGACAACTCATCACCTCCTAATTGTTCCAAATTAGCACATATATAACCTTGATGAGGATTCGTTAAACTGTTTCATACCATCCAAGACATTACTAAAGCTTAGCCAACTCAGGATAACCCACACATGGCCCTAATAAATATGTTCGTATAGATGCACGTCATCATCATACCAACTATACAACAATTTTACCAACCTGTATACCAAGTCCATATATTTCTTTCTGGGCCGCAGTCGCTTTCTTTGGAGGCATAGCTGCAACCACAATAATATGTTAAGGAAGGACTACCCTAACAACACCGCTCTATCGCACGATCTTAGATTAAGAAGAATAGAAATCAATCCTAAATGTACTGTAGCCTCCTAGTTATGGGTGTGGTGCACAACACACCGATAACCAAGACTCTACTGCACATGGTCTGTAGACATTCCGAGGACTAACTGCTATGATACCACTTTTGTCATGACCCGAACCCCGGGCCCGCGACTGGTGCCCTACCTGGGCACCCTTATACCCGTACCTCCCATATAACCAACGGAAGCGAATAAAACCCATATAATAAAACAATTCACGTGATAAAACCGGCAAGCCGATAAGGCCGCCACTCTATATAGCAATATCCGAATAACTATGATTGTACATATGTCCAACCCACACATGACTACAGACCTCTAAGACTATAACAATAACTATGATGGGACAAGGCCCCACCGTACTCTTGAATATACTTAAGCCGGTAATAGCAAAACTGTACTAAAATGATAAACCCCGGAACAAAGGAGCTATCCCAAAGCCGAGCAATGATCCTAAACTCGCGAATCACCAAACTGGGTACCTACACCTGCGGCATGAACGCATCCCCCCGAAGGGGGTCAGTACAACAGGTACCAAGTATGTAAACATAAAGTACAGTAATTAAAATCATAATTGGCCAGAGAATGACAGGGACAAGTATGAAAATCAAATACCAGATCAAACCGTGCCATATAAGATAAGGGTCAACTGTACCGTTTAAAAATAGAGAGTCAACTGTGCCTTTTAAAATAGAGAATCAACTGTACCCTTCTTTTCTTTTAAATGAGAGTCATGTCAACATCATGGGACGCCGGTCCATATACTTATCATATGCATATATATATATCAGTGTTGCGGATCATGCAACCCGTCCCAATATATGCTAGTGTTGTGGATCGTGCAACCCGTCCCTATATAATAGTGTTGCGGATCGTGCAACCCGTCCCAAAAATATGTAAGTGTTGCGGATCGTGCAACCCCTTCCAATATATGTATACAAATATTGTGGATCGTGCAACCCGTCCCAATAAATATACATATAACTATCATGGAAACCTTGTGCAATTTAAATCACCTTTTGACTCTCAATAACATCATCTTTAAAATGAACTTTCATTTTAGAAAAATCAAGGCACTATCATACCTTTCATTTATAAAACCCCAAGATACTACCACTTGTAGCATCAAGGCACTTTCACCTTTAAAATCAAGTCACTTACACTTTTAAACTCAAGTAACTTACACTTTTAAACTCAAGTAACTTACACTTTCAAAATCAAGTCACTTATTCTTTTCAAATCAAGTAACTTATACTTTCAAAATCAAGTAACTTATACTTTTAAAATCAAGTCACTTATTCTTTTCAAATCAAGTAACTTATAATTTCAAATCAAGCCACTACCACCTTATGTACCACATGAAATTTAGATTCATTTAAAACACATACGTCCACCGTACACTCATTTTATAAAAGTCATGCCAAGGTAGATTCAATGGAATAGATAGAATAACTTCTACTTTAGAAAACTCAAAGTACTATCAATGGAACCTATCATTAAGGATTAAGATCCAATAAAACAATGGTCCGCCGTACAATCTTTCCTTTATAAAATCAAGTCATGTATCATCAAGGATTAGAATCCAACAAAACTATGTACGTCCGTCGTACAGTTACTTCATATAAACATGCCAAAAGAAGAAAGGATAGTTCACATACCTTATAGGCTATACCGACTTGACAACTAAAATATGTCTCAAGTAGTACTTCAACCTATAATGACAATAACACGTCTATCAATTCCATGATACTAGTATACACTTATACTACATAATGAATCTCCATTCGTATAAAAATTCCGGCAGCACTTCCCCTATTTATACATACTTTTCCACCTTATAAATAAGGCCAATAACATCAATAACCAAGCACCAATTAAGGGCACAACCAAAATAGCAACCAAGGTGATTCACACACCTATTTCTCATGTTAAACATCCCCTTAATCCCTACTAAAACAGTCCATGAAAACAGTCCATATTTCATCAACAATGAGGGTAGAATATGAAGTCTTTCTACACCTTTCTACACCTTTATTCCGTTAGGACATGCATTAGCAATTACCATATTTAAACATGCATATTGGTGGCTGAATTTCCAGCATTCCAACACCACAAAATAGTCCCTAAAACTGCACAACAATGTCTCACAGTTTCATGCAGTTTTTCGGCCAACTACTACAACAAAAATCCTTTTTATAACTCCTTATAATCCAATTCGTATTCCAATACTTATATACAAACTATATCAACTTGTAACAACAAGATTTCCTTCATTTTAACATGCAATACGTGATGATAACAACAACAATAACTAACGAATCCGACAATCGCCAAAACTGTCCAGTTTCGGCTATCATGCCAAAAACTGCGACATGTAATTCTTATTCTCCTTTTTACTTAACATACGTTCATCTATCAAATACAACATCATGTAACTTCTAATTACTTCAAGATGAAGAAGAAATCTTACCTTAAACTTGGCCAAAACAGTCCCAAGGTTCTCGGCCTTAATTGTGAAGGAATTAGGGCTTCCAAAATCCTCGACTATCTACTTTCTTCAATCCTTAATGCAACTAGAATGATTCTTCTTCTTCGTTAAGATAGCGGTTAACTAGACTGTCTTATATTCTGGTTAGGACATATAATCACTCAACCCCAGTGCAGAACCCTTCTATATTTCTATGATATGATTTACCACATAAGAGGATTAAGAACAGTAACCTATAATGCTACACAAGTATCGGGGTACTTTCGTCCGCGATTTTAACATATGTCTAGTCAATTACAGCATATCCAAATCTTTCCTCTCAGCTTTTGATTCGAAATCATATAGGTTATGATAATTAGTGATCAATTAATTATCAAACATTCAT
Source organism: Przewalskia tangutica (assembly GCA_029844215.1). Classification (NCBI taxonomy): domain Eukaryota; kingdom Viridiplantae; phylum Streptophyta; class Magnoliopsida; order Solanales; family Solanaceae; genus Przewalskia; species Przewalskia tangutica. Next base: position 43,291,493 of record CM056724.1, on the reverse strand, counting down.
ACCAAATATTAACTAAATCTTAATCAAGTGAAGAAGAAATCAAACTACTGCATTAATTCATTAATAAAAGTTTCAAGCGATTCATAAGGAAATCCCTAATAGAGTGTTTAGCTCCTAGCCATAGTCACGCTAAGAACTAGTACATAATCCAACATGAACTGAAATAAAACAAAGAAAAGAGAAAAGAAAATAACTTGAACTAGGTCTCCAATCTTGATGCCTTCAAGAGTTGTGTTATGGAATATGTACAAGGATTCCCAGCTGCCCCATAAGGTCAGGGTTTTAGGGATTATATAGTTGGAAAAATATTGCATTTGTGGATCCTGAAAACGTGTCAAATTTCGGCCTAGAACGTTATTTTTCCGCCTCGCAAGACCGGTGCCTGTGTAGCCAATCAGCCTCACGGTTTGGGCACCGCTGTTCACTGGCTGCACCATGATGCCTAATCGTCCACTTTCGGTTTTTTGCAATTTTTCGTCATTTTCTCGTCCGGACTTCGTCTGATTTCTTCTATACTTTCCGGGACTTCTTAGACTTCATTTCTTGGCATTTGCTTGTGCAATTTACACCTCAATTAAGATTATCTCATCTTCTTTTTGACATTTCTCCATTTTGGACCGCCGTGACTCAAAAGAAAGAAAAACGACCATAATACTATACTAAACACAAACTAAATGAGTAAAATATTAACTAAAAATGACTCAAAAGGTGTATAGAAAATACGCCTAACATGGGTAGATAAAATTCTTTCATTCACGATACACTCGATCAAGCTTAGGATCTGTCAAGTGTCTATCCAAATGGCTTTATCATTATATCCCATCTATTTTAGCTGACAACAAGACCATATCATATATAGGTCTACTGCGTTGGCCAACGACTTAGTCAACTTAATACCATATGAGAATCTGAGTGTTCTCTCGAAGGTACATTCGAGGAATAAATCCTAATCTTGGCTCAACTACCACCTTTAATACGTCGTAAAATACTCAATACAAGCCGCGTCTCAACCTATAAGGCAGTTGATCTTAGGACAGGATCAAAGTACATTACTTTGTAAACAAGACGCGTATCAACCTCAAGTCTAAGGATTTCTATCTCCCACACGATGATGATACTCTAGAGATATATATAACAAACAGTATATTAGCATGGTATACCAATACTTTTACAAGTATTCATGTGTCCGTCACGAGTTGTCATAACTAGTAGCAGGTGAGACATACTACATCCCTAAGGATATATTGCAGACCACATATCGACGTATCATATATCATCGATATCCCATTCTCGATTATCATTAGTCGAGGCAATTTAAGAGTTACGTTATAATATTAATCTCTCACATTATTAATAACCACGTAACCTCTAGGGATGCAATTATAGAATATTACAGATAATCAACAAATAATTCAATAACTGCAAATGCCGTAATATTAATCTCCATTATATAAATATGAATGTGTATAAAGTATATTTGTCCTAATATAGATTTTCTCTAGGACATACAATACTTTCAATCTCCCACTTGTGTTATACCCCGTATTTCCCGAGTATGTACGTATGGACGTACGTAGAAAATTTGAACTTGAGAATTAGGCTTGGCCGAAATTTATTTGTTCACAACACCCGGTTAGAGTCGTTTTTCGGCGAAACGTTTTCACACCTGTAGGGAATTTCCGGCTATGTCATTTTTAATTTTTGCGGATTTTTCCGAGACACGAAACATTTTGGACCAACAAGAGGGCGCCACTTGGCACCCTCTCATTGGTGGAGTGGGGGCGGTAAAGGTGGCCGAAAGTTGGCCTTGTTTGGTCAAGGGTTGGTAGGATATTTTTTTGTGTTAGATGGATAAGGTGCACTTGGTAAGATCTTGGCCCTACACTTGCTATGCACTTGGCAAGATCTTGGCCATTGGTTGGCCTTGGCTTGTGCTATAAATACCCCCCTTAGGATGACTTCTTCATCCATTCCAAATATTTCCTAAGTGTTCAAGTCCCTCCCGGTCGCCTCTTGTTGACTCGCCCAAGAGCCCTCTCCCTTTGAAAGGCCCTGGCCGAGAGCCCTTCCCCTCCTTGTAGTGTGGCCGTGGGGTACCCCCCCTAGCCTAGTTGTCTCGTATAATACACCCCCCCTCTTGGTAGAAATACTCTCAAAAGTATTGTTATAATGCCCAAATTACCTTAGCCGTATACCTTGTAGTATTCTAAGGTTATACCTATATGAAAAGCCCAGAAATACTATTATACTTCCCGTCAGTCACAAAACCGAAACCCTAGGAAAATCTCCATAGTCCGTTGGAGTATTGTGTAGAAGTTGGTTAGAACTTCTAAGGGTGGTTTAGATCGGTTGGAGCGCTTCGAGTTGGAGCTAAACGATTGCCCAGGATCGACTTTATACTTGGATAATTATGGGCTTATCGAGGTAAATATCTTGTCCCTCTATTGTAATTGAAAATTACATGTTGTATGATTATATAGTTGAAGTATACTATATATAGAACTGAACGTAGTTATCGGCAATGTCTTTGGACTTAAGCCTGAATAATAAGAAACCTTTTCGAAAGGAGATCTTGAATTGTATTTACATAGACCAGACATGAGACTTGTGTAGCTTTACGTGAGGTAGAATTGTGCACGTCGGTTTAGACTTATAACCCCGGTTGGCTTGGTAGCCTACCCGATAGAGAGAGATTTACGCGTTGCGGGAAGGTGCGAATTTTCTGTAGAATGTTCTACGAAGGGATCTAAATGTTAATAAGCGCCTTGTGGCCTTATAGGTTGAAGTACTACGTGTGGCGCGATCTACTTGGCTTGAAGGAGTAGCCGACAGTTGGAAGTACTTGGAGCGTTTTGCTATTAGTCGATAATCGTCGCGAGGTATGTGGACCTCTTCCTATCTCTTCTAGCATGATATGTGTGAACTATGTAGTACGGTAGACGTACATGTGCTAAATGTATTTGATTGGTTTAAAACATAAAGTGTTATAACGGCTTTATGAGAAGTTGGTTATAACAGCTTTATGTTGGTAAGAAAATACTTGTGGTTTTTAAAAGGTAACTGATCTGAACTATAACTGGCTTGTTATGTGTTAATAAAGAACTTGAAGTATTTCAAAAGATTTTTGAATCATTTGAAAGAAGAAGTAATACTTGGTTTTGAAAACTTAAGAGTTATACTAGCTTTATGGGAAGTTAGGTAATAACGCTTAAGAATGTTTCTTGATTTGAAATCGAGTGTGTATCGACAAACCATCGCAGCGTTAAAAGGAAATGTTTTGTGATTTAGTATTATTAAAATCGAGAAACTTCCATCCGCATGAAGCTAAGATGAGACAAAATGATGTTTCCTAGATCATGGTCTTTGTAATAAGATTGCTATAAACAAGAATATCCTACTCATATAAGACTTATGTTTCTCGGATAGTTTAAAGAAGAATTGTATTCTTAAATGAATAAGACTATGAACTTAAACCTTTCTAAAATAAGAAACGTGAACATTTGAAATTAGGCAAACTTGGGCGTTTGAATAATAATGTTGTTACTTGATTTTACAAAGATAAGTGTTTTGATTCACTTCAAAAGATAATCCTCTATTTTCATATACTACGGTATTGTGTGACTTTTGTGAAAGTAACGTATCTTTTAAAAAAGGTTAATGTATGAAGTACTTTGGGATAGAAACCCGAACATGTGACATATAGTAGAAAGTACCTGTGTGTATAACTTGATTGTGTTGGTTTGTGATAGCCTTGTAATACCTTCCGTGATGCTTTGATAAGTAATCATATTAGGATGCTACGTGTGTTATTATTCTCGCGACGTTGGTGTAAAGGGGTTTTCCTTGATTGTGCTTATGTTGTTTAAACGATAAACCGTTATGTTGGTATTATACCACTCACCGCGTGTTTCCGGGGTTAAGCCGCCTCCGACGCGGGTAGACTCAGCGATGCAGGACCATGATTCGAGAATACCTCATGCGGGTCACGGGGCCTACGCGAGCTACGAGAGTTCCGTGTTAGTGTGCGGCCTTTATGGTCGGTCATGCGGTGCATGTGGCCATGCGGATGCGAGTCGGGGCGACGCCGGGAGTAGCTACCCTCGATGCGGGGTTATACCTCATGCGGGCCTATGAGGTTGGCCTATGCGAGTCGCGAAAGTTCGAGGCTAGACGCGCACATTTGATATCGCGCGAGTGACAGCTTTTGATCATGTGATGATGCAGACAGATATATCTTGATCTGATTTATGACCTTGTTAGTACTGGGTGTTAGTAGTCGGCTATGCCTTCGCATTTACCCCGCATCGTTTTATTTAGACACGTGGGACACGTTGTTCATGTGTATTCCTTGGTGCTTTTCTATCATCGATCGCCGGTGAGGAAGGTATTCCGCGGGCATGATTGATGTTGTGGCGTGAGACCCATTGTTATATCGAGTGATGACTTGAGGGCGTGAGTCACGACTTGATATATCGCTTATTTGTGTGAATCGTAGTTGGATATCATACATCTCTCCTGCTTTATATATACTAATATGATTTCATTTACGTATTTTCGCTTCACATACCTGCACTGTTATCGACCTTCGGGCTGCGTTCATGCCGCAGGTAAAGGTACGCCAGTCGTTGATCCTCGCTCTTAGGGTCACAGTTCAGCGTTTGGGAAAGCTCCGTTTCTCCGGAGGCTTATCTTGGTATAGTCCCCTGTCGTTGTAGGTATTACATTCAGGGGTATGGCGGGGCCCTGTCCCGCCATTGTTGTCATATCATTTCTTAGAGGTCTGTAGTACTGTTGTGGGCAGGGTTTGTAAAAAGGATTAAACTGTTCATTTGTAAGAGTTGTTATTTATATATATGCCGAAAGACAAGTTTTTCCTCAGATTACTGTTTTGTACTTCATTTGTTTCATGTATGTGTTTATGTTCCGCTGATTACTCTGATGTTGTATCACTAGGGTGCCCGGGGTAAGGCACCAGTCACGGGCCCAGGTTCGGGTCGTGACAAAAGTGGTATCAGAGCAGTTAATCCTCGGAAAGTGTCTACTGCATCAGATCCAGTAAGTCTTGATTATCGGTGTGTTGTGCACCACACCAATAATCGTGAGGCTATAGGGTATTTAGGATTGGTTTCTATTCTTCTCACTCGAGATCGTGCCTTAGAGTGTGTTGTTAGTTGGACCTCCGACGAAATTATTTCCTTATCGTTATGCCTTCGCGTAGGCAACCCGCCCGGGAGGCAAGCGCACGAGGAGCCGCGAGTAGAGTTCAGAGGGTGGCGAGGCACAGCCAAATCATTACCTAGGATAGTGCTTCATTCGGGAGTTACTGCGGCGTCACTAGCCCCGCCAGAGTTTTAGCACGCGGCGGCAGCTTCCTACTGCGCCACGATGTTTGGACCTTTCGCCCGCGGCCGAACAGTGAGTATAGAGTATACCGATGTACCGCGAGTCTTGATGACTATCTAAGAGAGGGTTGTGCAAGAGTAATTCTTCAGTTAGGCTTGAGCATGGCCTGTGTACGGGCTTTTGCGCAGCAGGCCGAGACGTGAAGAGATCGACGGGTTAACGGGCGGTAGAAGAGGGCCGAGCAAGGTCCTTTGGTAACTTTCGAGGCGAGTCGCCTCACCAGCAGATTAGATTATGCACATCCACCAGTGCAGCGAGGTCCTCCACAAATTTCAGGACGTTCGGGGTACGCAGGAGTTGGTCAGAGCTCCAGATCTTCCGGTTCACAGTGTGACAGACGTCATCCCGGGGAATGTCGTCTTTTAGTTGGTACTTGTTGTACCTATGACCGTCAGGGTCTGTTGTCGAAAGAGTGTCCTTGTAGGAGGACTTAGCCTTCAGGATCGATGGGTAGTCGTCACCTTCCTTAGCTATGCGCCCTACGGGGCAGGTTTGATTAGAACGACTAAGGGGAGTGAAGCAGTAGATATAGATATATCCTTAACCCTCTAGAGATCTGTATGTGTGATAAGGTGAGTATACCTTAAGTGCTATGTTCTGATAGCAGTGTGTTAGTTGTGATTAGAAATCATGGTGGGTTAACCGAGTAAGATTTTGGGGGATAGAGAAGGTGTGAGCCTTAGAGTTTTATACGTAGAGACCTTAGAGGTAAGGCCATCTCGAGTAAAAGATGTATTGTTTATGTTTGACCCTTATAGGAGTGCTTAATGCACGTGAGTTATGTTGGGATTAGTCCCGAGTAGTGTGGAATGAAAGATGGTAGTTGAGCTAAGAAGACCGCTAGGTTTTCGTAACGTGATTAGTGAGATTGTTCGGTTCGGGAGCTAGTATGATGCGCGTGCCGGTCGGGTTGAGGCCACGATGTGGGTCAACCCGCCGCGTTTGGTGGTGGTCGGTTGTGGTGGTCCCGCTTTGGGTTGGGGTTACGAGGGTGTTAGGCGAGTTTAGTTAACCAACGTCTGGTCGTGGACGATTCGACCGAGTCGGGCCGGCGAGGTCACCGCCTTGTCTTCAGCAAAGACCGCTTTACTCGCAGAGGTTATGCGAGATGATGTATCGAGAGAAAAGTTGTAAGGTCGCACGGGGTGCCTACCTTCACCTTATGGCGCATGTGGAGCCTGTGGTACTACTGTTTTTGTTTCTCGGAAGTTTTACCAAGCGGTTAAGAACTCGGTGAGTCTCGAGAATCACATTCGCTTCGCCGATGGTTGGATTTCGGGGATAGTTGCGAGAATTGTTATCTCCTGTTGGGGAAGTGTTTTATAGATACAATTTCAGTGTTCGGATATCGCCTTGTGACGCCTTGTAGGGGCGGAAGTGTAAGTTGCCGGTTGATTGGTTCGACGTTGGCAAGATTCGATAGTTGGTTCAGCTTGTTCCGGCAGATGTGGATAGAGTAAAGCTTGTCTAGAAGAGGTTACGCACTCGGAGAAATCGTGCGGATAATCGGCGACGACGCTTAGAGTTCAGGTTGACGGTCGGTCTTCTTGAAAGTACCACCCCGGGGTGGGTGTGACGAGTTTTGGAATACAGAGGGAACTTAGCCCGAGTTACTTTGGGCCTTTGAGTCCATGTGAAGAATAGGCCAGGTTGCCTATATGTTAGTTTTTGCCGTCCGACTTAGGAAGCAGTATGTCGATCTTCGTATTGTTATGATCGGAAAGTATCGAGATCCATCCAGAGTGTTCCCGATTAATGATGACCACGTTAGAGATAGTAACCCGAGTTTTGGAAACAAGCGACGTAAATGTGGTAAGAGTTCGAGTGTCACGGCGACCTCGGGGATCGCATGTAGTCCGGTACCATTTGTTGGGTCGCCGGAGTGACACTAGAACCTCGCGGCAAAGTGACAAAAGTGGTATGCTTTATGATGTTAGAGGTGTTTCCTCGTGGACTTGGATATAAGTATTTTGCGCAGTTGTGTCTGTGGCCATTGTGGCAGGATTGTTTCGTAAGTATGGTAGTGAAGACTATACTGGCGCACGTTTGTTTTGAGACTTAGAAGGAACATTCGGGACGAATGTTTCTAAGGAGGGGAGAATGTTATACCCCGTATTTCCCGAGTATGTACGTATGGACGTACGTAGAAAATTTGAACTTGAGAATTAGGCTTGGCCGAAATTTATTTGTTCACAACACCCGGTTAGAGTCGTTTTTCGGCGAAACGTTTTCACAGCTTTCGTAGGGGAATTTCCGGCTATGTCATTTTTAATTTTTGCGGATTTTTCCGAGACACGAAACATTTTGGACCAACAAGAGGGCGCCACTTGGCACCCTCTCATTGGTGGAGTGGGGGCGGTAAAGGTGGCCGAAAGTTGGCCTTGTTTGGTCGGGTTGGTAGGATATTTTTGTTTTAGATGGATAAGGTGCACTTGGCAAGATCTTGGCCCTACACTTGCTATGCACTTGGCAAGATCTTGGCCATTGGTTGGCCTTGGCTTGTGCTATAAATACCCCCCTTAGGATGACTTCTTCATCCATTCCAAATATTTCCTAAGTGTTAAAATCCCTCCTCTCCTCTTGTTGACTCTCGCCCAAGAGCCCTCTCCCCTTTGAAAGGCCCCCTTGGCCGAGAGCCCTTCCCCCCCCCTCCTTGTAGTGTGGCCGTGGGGTACCCCCCCCCTAGCCTAGTTGTCTCGTATAATACACCCCCCCTCTTGGTAGAAATACTCTCAAAAGTATTGTTATAATGCCCAAATTACCTTAGCCGTATACCTTGTAGTATTCTAAGGTTATACCTATATGAAAAGCCCAGAAATACTATTATACTTCCCGTCAGTCACAAAACCGAAACCCTAGGAAAATCTCCATAGTCCGTTGGAGTATTGTGTAGAAGTTGGTTAGAACTTCTAAGGGTGGTTTAGAGCGGGTTGGAGCGCCGAGTTGGAGCTAAACGATTGCCCAGGATCGACTTTATACTTGGATAATTATGGGCTTATCGAGGTAAATATCTTGTCCCTCTATTGTAATTGAAAATTACATGTTGTATGATTATATAGTTGAAGTATACTATATATAGAACTGAACGTAGTTATCGCAATGTCTTTGGACTTAAGCTGAATAATAAGAAACCTTTCGAAAGAAGAATCGAATCGTATTTACATAGACCGTATTATGAGACTTGTGTAGCTTCGTGAGGTAGAATTGTGCACGTCCGGTTTAGACTTATAACCCCCGGTTGGCTTCGTAGCCGCCCCGATAGAGAGGAGATTTACGCGGTTGCGGGAAAATCTTGCCGAATTTTACGTAGAATGTTCTACGGCGGATCTAAATGTTAATAAGCGCCTTGTGGCCTTATAGGTTGAAGTACTACGTGTGGCGCGATCTACTTGGCTTGAAGGAGTAGCAGCGGTTGGAAGTACTTGAGCGTTTTGCTATTAGTCGATAATCGTCGCGAGGTATGTGGACCTCTTCCTATCTCTTCTAGCATGATATGTGTGAACTATGTAGTGCGGTAGACGTCATGTGCTAAATGTATTTGATTGGTTTAAAACATAAAGTGTTATAACGGCTTTATGAGAAGTTGGTTATAACAACTTTATGTTGGTAAGAAAATACTTGTGGTTTTAAAAGGTAATCGATCGAACTATAAGCGCTTGTTATGTGTTAATAAAGAACTTGAAGTATTTCAAAAGATTTTTGAATCATTTGAAAGAAGAAGTAATACTTGGTTTTGAAAACTTAAGAGTTATACTAGCTTTATGGGAAGTTAGGTAATAACGGCTTAAGAATGTTTCTTGATTTCTAAATCAGTGTGTATCGACAAACCACTGCGCGTTAATAAAGGAAATGTTTTGACAGATTTAGTATTATTAAAATCGGTAGAAACTTCCATCCGCATAAAGCTAAGATGAGACAAAATGATGTTTCCTAGATCATGGTCATTGTAATAAGATTGCTATAAACAAGAATATCCTACTCACATATAAGACTTATGTTTCTCAGATAGTTTAAAGAAGAATTGTATTCTTAAATGAATAAGACTATGAACTACGAAACCTTTCTAAAATAAGAAACGTGAACATTTGAAATTAGGCAAACTTGGACGTTTGAATAATAATGTTGTTACTTGATTTTACAAAGATAAGTGTTTTGATTCACTTCAAAAGATAATCCCTCTATTTTCATATACTACGGGTATTGTGTGACTTTTGTGAAAGTAACGTATCTTTTAAAAAAAAGGTTAATGTATGAAGTACTTTGGGGATAGAAACCCGAACATGTGACATATAGTAGAAAGTACCTTGTGTGTATAACTTGATTGTGTTGGTTTGTGATAGCCTTGTAATACCTTCGTGATGCTTTGATAAGTAATCATATTAGGATGCTACGTGTGTTATTATTACGTGACGCGTTGGTGTAAAGGGTTTTCCTCGATTGTGCTTATGTTGTTTAAACGATAAACCGTTATGTTGGTATTATACCACTCACCGTGTTTCCGGGTTAAGTCGCCTCCGACGCGGGTAGACTCAGCGATGCAGGACCATGATTCGAGAATACCTCATGCGGGTCACGGGGCCTATGCGAGCTACGAGAGTTCCGAGTTAGTGTGCGGCCTTTATGGTCATGCGGTGCATGTGGCTACGCGGATCGCGAGTCGGGGCGACGGGAGTAGCTACCTCGATGCGGGGTTATACCTCATGCGGGCCTATGAGGTTGGCCTACGCGAGTCTGCGGAAAGTTCGGGCTAGACGCGCACATTTGATCTGCGGTAGTGACCGGCTTTGATCATGTGATGCAGACAGATATCTTGTCTGATTTATGACCTTAGTACCGCTGGTGTTAGTAATCGGCTATGCCTTCGTACTTACCCCGCATCGCTTTTTATTTAGACACAGTGGGACACATTGTTCATGTATTCCTTGGTGCTTTTCTATCATTGATCGGCGTGAGGAAGGTATTCCGCGCATGATTGATGTTGTGGGCGTGAGACCCATTGTTATATCGAGTGATGACTTCGGCGCGTGAGTCACGACTTGATATGATCGCTTATTTGTTGTGAATCGTAGTTGGTTATCATACATGTCTCCGCTTTATATAGACTACTATGATTTCATTTACGGTATTTCAGCCACATACTCGGTACTGTTAGATCGACCTCGCGGGCCGCGTCATGCCGCAGTAAAGGTACGCGATCGTTGATCCTCGCCTAGGGTCACGATTCAGCGTTTGGGAAAGCTCCGTTTCTCGGAGGCTTATCTTGTATAGTCCTGTCGTTGTAGGTATTACATTCGTGGTATGGCGGGCCTGTCCGCCATTGTTGTCATATCATTTCTTAGGTGCATGTAATCTTGTGGGCAGGGTTTGTAAAAAGGATTAAACTGTTCATTTGTAAGAGTTGTTATTTATATATATGCCGAAAGACAAGTTTTTCCTCAGATTACTGTTTTGTACTTCATTTGTTTCATGTATGTGTTTATGTTCCGCTGATTACTCTGATGTTGTATCACTAGGGTGCCCGGGGTAAGGCACCAGTCACGGGCCCAGGTTCGGGTCGTGACAACTTGGTCTAGAGCTAATCACCAACATATCTAATACTCATGTTCTCAAAATGACCATTTTGCTTAACCAAGCTTAATGGTTTAGTAAATGGGTCTGCTAGATTATTATATGTGGGAACATAATCTAATCTAATATCTTCAGTCTCCACCATCTCTCTGAGTATGTGGTACTTCCTTGGTACATGCTTGTTTCTATTTGTTGATCTTGGTTCCTTTTCCTGTGCAATTGCACCAGTGTTGTCAAAATAATTGGTTATTGGAACTCTAGCACTCGGAACAACCCCTAGCTCCTTCAGGAACTCAGAAATCGCGACAGATTCTTATGCAGCTTCCGATACAGCAATGTACTCTACTTCAGTAGTCGAATCAGCAGTTGTAGCTTGTTTGGAACTCTTCCAATTCACTGCTCCACCATTGAAAATGAACGTGTAACCAGACTGAGATTTGAAGTCACCAACATCTGTCTGGAAGCTAGGATCAGTGTAACCAGTAGCAACTAGGTTCTCATCACCACCATAGACCAAAAAGTAATCTTTAGTACGTCTGAGATACTTAAGAATACTTTTGACTGTCTTCCAGTGTTCATCACTAGGATTCTGCTGGAACTTGCAAGTCATAATAAGTGCAAAGACCACATCTGGCCTAGAACAAGTCATGGCATACATGATTGATCCTATAGCTGAAGCATATGTGACCCTCTTCATGCGCTCAAGTTCTACAACATTAGAAGGGAAATCCTTCTTAGATAACTTGATGCCTTGACCCATTAGAAGACCGCCTTTCTTGGAATTCTACATAGAAAAACGTCTAAGAACTTTGTCTATGTAGGCCGAATGTGACAGCCACAACAATCTATTAGGTCTATCTCTATAGATCTTAATTCCCAGAATGTAGCAGGCTTCACCTAATTCTTTCATCATGAAGGTATATGGATAACCACTCCTTAACTGACTTCATGAGAGTCTTATTGTCTCTCATTATTAATATGTCATCAACATATATAACAATGAAGACAATACCCTCATCCTTGCGTTTGCTATAAACACAAGCATCTTCTTTGCTTCTGACGAAATCAAACGACTTGATAGCCTTGTCAAAACAAATGTTTCAACTCCTTGAGGCTTGCATAAGTCCATAAATGGACTTTTGTAGCTTGCACACAACATTTGGTCTGGACTAAATATGTGAACTATAATTACACGAAACCTGTAAACTGAACCTCTATGTGGGTAGATAAAATTCTTTCATTCACGATACACTTGATCAAGCTTAGGATCTGTCAAGTGTCTATCAAAATGGCTTGATCATTATATCACATCTATATTAGCTGACAACAAGACCATATCATAGATATGTCTACTGCGTTGGCCAACGATTTAGTCAACCTAATACTATATGAGAATTTGAGTGTTCTCTCGAAGATACATTCGAGGAATGAATCCTAATCTTAGCTCAACTACCACCTTTAATCTACGTCGTAATATACCCAATACAAGTCGCGTCTCAACCTATAATGCATTTGAGCTTAGGACATGATCAAAGTACATTACTTTGTAAACAAGACGCGTATCGACCTCAAGTCTAAGGACTTCTATCTCCAACACGCTGATGATACTCTAGACCTATATATAACAAACAGTATATCAACAGGATATACCAATACTTCTACAAGTATCCATGTGTCCATCACGAGTTGTCATAACTCGTAGCAGGTGAGACATACTACATCCCTAAGGATATGTTGCAGACCACATGTCGACGTATCACATATCATCGAAATCCTATTCTCGATTATCATTAGTCGAGGCAATTTAAGAGTTATGTTATAATATTAATCTCTCACATTATTAATAACCACGTAACCTCTAGGGATGCAATTATAGAATATTACAGATAATCAACAAATAATTCAATAACGTCAAATGCCGTAATATTAATCTCCATTATATAAATATGAATGTGTATAAAGTATATTTGTCCTAATATAGATTTTCTCTAGGACATACAATACTTTCAATCTCTCACTTAGTCTAGAGCTAATCACCAACATATCTAATACTCATGTTCTCAAAATGACCATTTTGCTTAACCAAGCTTAATGGTTTAGTAAATGAGTCTGCTAGATTATTATATGTGGGACCATAATCTAATCTAATATCTTCAGTCTCTACCATCTCTCTGAGTATGTGGTACTTCCTTGGTACATGCTTGTTTCTGTTTGTTGATCTTGGTTCATTTACCTGTGCAATTGCACCAGTGTTGTCACAATAAATGAGTATTGGACAACTAGCACTCGAAATAACCCCTAGCTCCTTCAGGAACTCAGAAATTGCGACAGATTCTTTAGAAGCTTCCGATCTAGCAATGTACTCTACTTCAGTAGTCGAATCAGCAGTTGTAGCTTGTTTGGAACTTTTCCAACTCACTGCTCCACCATTGAAAATGAACGTGTAACCAGACTGAGATTTGAAGTTATCAACATCTGTCTGGAAGCTAGCATCAGTGTAACCAGTAGAAACTAGGTTCTCATCACCACCATAGACCAAAAAGTAATCTTTAGTACATCTGAGATACTTAAGAATACTTTTGACTGTCTTCCAGTGTTCATCACCAGGATTCTGCTGGAACTTGCAAGTCATAATAAGTGCAAAGGCCACATCTGTCCTAGTACAAGTCATGGTATACGTGATTGATCCTATAGCCGAAGCATATGTGACCCTCTTCATGCGCTCAAGTTCTACAACACTAAAAGGGAAATCCTTCTTAGATAACTTTATGCCTTGACCCATTGGAAGACTTCCTTTCTTGGAATTCTCCATAGAAAAACGTCTAAGCACTTTTTCTATGTAGACCGAATGTGACAGCCTCAACAATCTATTTGGTCTATCTCTATAGATCTTAATTCCCAGAATTTAGCAGGCTTCACCTAAGTCCTTCATCATGAAGGTATATGGACAACCACTCCTTAAATGACTGCATGTCTTATTTTCTCTCATTATTAATATGTCATCAACATATATAACAATGAAGACAATACCCTCATCCTTGCGTTTGCTATAAACACAAGCATCTTCTTTGCTTTTGACGAAAACAAATGACTTGATAGCCTTGTCAAAACAAATGTTCCAACTCCTTGAGGCTTGCTTAAGTCCATAAATGGACTTTTGTAGCTTGCACACAACATTTTGTCTGGACTCAATATGTAAAGTATAGTAACACGAAACGTGTGAAATGAACCTCTATGTGGGTAGATAAAATCATTTCATTCACGATACACTCAATCAAGCTTAGGATCTGCCAAGTGTCTATCCAAATGGCTTGATCATTATATCTCATTTATATTAGCTGACAACAAGACTACATCATAGATATGTCTAATGTGTTGGCCAACGACTTAGTCAACCTAATACCATATGAGAATCTGAGTGTTCTCTCGAAGATACATTCGAGGAATAAATCCTAATATTGGCTCAACTACCACCTTTAATCTATGTCGTAATATACCCAATACAAGCCGCGTCTCAACCTATAAGGCATTTGAGCTTAGGACAGGATCAAAGTACATTACTTTGTAAACAAGGCGCGTATCGACCTCAAGTCTAAGGACTTATATCTCCCACACGCTGATGATACTCTAGACATATATATAACAAATAGTATATTAGCAGGGTATACCAATACTTTTACAAGTATCCATGTGTCTATCACGAGTTGTCATAACTCGTAGTAGGTGAGACATACTACATCCCTAAGGATATGTTGCAGACCACATATCGATGTATCATATATCATCGATATCCCATTCTCGATTATCATTAGTCGAGGCAATTTAAGAGTTACATTATAATATTAATCTCTCACATTATTTATAATCACGTAACCTCTAGGGATGCAATTATAGAATATTACAAGCAATCAACAAATAATTCAATAAATGCAAATGTCATAATATTAACCTCCATTAATATAAATATGAAAGTGTATAAAGTACATTTGTCCTAATATAGATTGTCTCTAAGACATACATATACTTTCAATCTTCCACTTGGTCTAGAGCCAATCACCAACATATCTAATACCCATGTTCTCAAAATGACCATTATGCTTAACCAAGCTTAATGGTTTAGTAAATGGGTCTGCTAGATTATTATTTGTGGGAACATAATCTAATATATTCAGTCTCCACCATCTCTCTTAGTATGTGGTACTTCCTTGGTACATGCTTGTTTCTGTTTGTTGATCTTGGTTCCTTTTCCTGTGCAATTGCACCAGTGTTGTCAAAATAATTGGTTATTGGAACTCTAGCACTCGGAACAACCCCTAGCTCCTTCAGGAACTCAGAAATCACGACAGATTCTTTAGCAGCTTCCGATCCAGTAATGTATTCTGCTTCAGTAGTCGAATCAACAGTTGTAGCTTGTTTGGAACTCTTCCAACTCACTGCTCCACCATTGAAAATGAACGTGTAACCAGACTGAGAATTAAAGTCATCAACATATATCTGGAAGCTAGGATCAGTGTAACCAGTAGCAACTAGGTTCTCATCACCACCATAGACCAAAAAGTAATCTTTAGTACGTCTGAGATACTTAAGAATACTTTTGACTGTCTTCCAGTGTTCATCACCAGGATTCTGCTGGAACTTGCAAGTTATACTAAGTGCACAGGCCACATCTGGCCTAGTACAAGTCAAGGCATACATGATTGATCCTATACCGAAGCATATGTGACCCTCTTCATGCGCTCAAGTTCTACAACAGTAGAAGGGAAATCCTTCTTAGAAAACTTAATGCCTTGACCCATTGAAAGACCGCCTTTCTTGGAATTCTCCATAGAAAAACGTCTAAGCACTTTTTCTATGTAGACCGAATGTGACAACCCCAATAATCTATTAGGTCCTATCTCTATAGATCTTAATTCCCAGAATATAGCAGGCTTCACCTAAGTCCTTCATCATGAAGGTATATGGACAACCACTCCTTAACTGACTGCATGAGAGTCTTATTGTCTCTCATATTAATATGTCATAAACATATATAACAATGAAGACAATACCCTCATCCTTGCGTTTCCTATAAATACAAACATCTTCTTTGCTTCTGACGAAATCAAATGACTTGATAGCCTTGTCAAAACAAATATTCCAACTCTTTGAGGCTTGCTTAATTCCATAAATGGACTTCTGTAGCTTGCACACAATATTTGGTCTAGACTCAATATGTGAAGTATAGTTACATGAAACCTGTTAACTGAACCTCTATGTGGGTAGATAAAATCCTTTCATTCACGACACACTCGATCAAGCCAAGTGTCTATCCAAATGGCTTGATCATTATATCTCATCTATATTAGCTGACAACAAGACTATACCATAGATATGTCTACTGCGTTGGCCAATGACTTAGTCAACCTAATACCATATGAGAAGCTGAGTGTTCTCTCGAAGATACATTCGAGGAATGAATCCTAATCTTGACTCAACTACCATATTTAATCTACGTCGTAATATACCCAATACAAGTCGCGTCTCAACCTATAAGGCATTTGAGCCTAGGACAACATCAAAGTATATTACTTTGTAAACAAGGCGCGTATCGACCTCAAGTCTAAGGACTTCTATCTCTCACACGCTGATGATACTCTATACATATATATAACAAACAGTATATTAGCAGGGTATACCAATACTTTTACAAGTATCCATGTGTCCATCACGAGTTGTCATAACACGTAGCAGGTGAGACATACTACATCTCTAAGGATATGTTGTAGACCACATATCGACGTATCACATATCATCGATATCCAATTCTTGATTATCATTAGTAGAGGCAATTTAAGAGTTACGTTATAATATTAATCTCTCACATTATTAATAACCACGTAACCTCTAGGGATGCAATTATAGAATATTACAGACAATCAACAAATAATTTAATAACTGCAAATGCCATAATATTAATCTCCATTAATATAAATATGAATGTGTATAATGTACATTTGTCCTATTATAGATTGTCTCTAGGACATACATATACTTTCAATCTCTCACTTGGTCTAGAGCCAATCACCAACATATCTAATACCCATGTTCTCAAAATGACCATTATGCTTAACCAAGCTTAATGGCTTAGTAAATGGGTCTGCTAGATTATTATTTGTGAGAACATAATATAATCTAATATCTTCAGTCTCCACCATCTCTCTAAGTATGTGGTACTTCCTTGGTATATGTTTGTTTCTGTTTGTTGATCTTGGTTTATTTGCCTATGCAATTGCACCAGTGTTGTCACAATAAATGGTTATTGGACAACTAGCACTCGGAACAACCCCGAGCTCATTCAGGAACTCAGAAATCGCGACAGATTCTTTAGCAGATTCCGATCCAGGAATGTACTCTGCTTCAGTAGTCGAATCAGTAGTTGTAGCTTGTTTGGAACTCTTCCAACTCACTGCTCCACCATTGAAAATGAACGTGTAACCAGACTGAGATTTAAAGTCATCAACATCTGTCTGGAATCTAGCATCAGTGTAACCAGTAGCAACTAGGTTCTACAATTAGGTCTATCTCTATAGATCTTATTTCCCAGAATTTAGCAGGCTTTACCTAAGTCCTTCATCGTGATGGTATATGGACAACCACTCCTTAATTGATTGCATGGGAGTCTTATTGTCTCCCATTATTAATATGTCATTAACATATATAACAATGAAGACAATACCCTCATCCTTGCGTTTGCTATAACAAAAGCATTTTCTTTGCTTCTGACGAAATCAAATGACTTGATAGCCTTATCAAAACAAATATTCCAACTCCTTGAGGCTTGCTTAAGTCCATAAATGAACGTCTGTAGCTTGCACACAACATTTGGTCTGGACTCGGATGAAAAACCCTCGCGTTGTTTCATATACACTTCCTCAATTAGATTACCATTGAGGAATACAGCTTTGACGTCCATCTGCCAAATGGCATAGTCATAATGTGCATCTATCGCAAGCAAAATCCTAATAAAATTAATCTTAGCAACAGATGAAAATGTTTCATCATAATCGACACCAGGCCGCTGATTATATCCTTTAGCCACCAGTCTAGCTTTATAAGTCTGAACCTTGCCAAATGCATCAATCTTCGTCTTGAAGGCCCATTTTGCATCCTATGGGTTTAACCCGATTTGAAAAATCAAACAAGTTCCACACTTGATTGACATACATAGATTCCATTTCGAATTTCATGGCTTCTTGCCATCTATTCGAATCAATGTCCACCATTGATTCGTTTTAGGTTGTAGGCTCATCATCGTCTGGAATATCTATCTCACTACGTGTTTCCATAAGTAGATTTAGTCTTTCTAGATGACGATGAGTTCTTACAGACATACGGAGTTTATTGTTTTCCAGTTAGGTATGTTCTGACTGTGAGAAGGTTCTTGTGTGTTGGTTGATCCACCAACATGAGAGCTTTCAGGAATATCGTTTTCATGTCTTTCCTGAATGAGAGGAGGTGCAATCACTGCACTTGCTCCCAAGGTCTATGTAGGAGGGTCTTGTATTTTTGCATCATTCCTCGCAACACTTCCACTGGCCGGAGGGCGTATTCTAAGTACCCAATCTTTGCCAAAAGCTCCCACTAAACTCTTGCCTTGGTCACTCGGCAAGGGTTCAACCTCTATGTTATCTTGTGGTTCTTGACTTTCTTCAAGTTCTATCTCTGTGCAACTCTCTCCTTGTAGACATATTCTTCTTCAAGGAAAGTTGTGTTCCTAGAAACAATGATCTTATGTTCGCTAGGAAGATAGAAATAGTGTCCCTTAGTTTCCTTTAGATACCCCACAAAGTAACATTTCTCACTCTTGGATTCCAACTTATCAGTGAGCATCTTCTTGACATATACAGGACACCCCCAAGGCCTCATGTGTCTAAGAGTCTGCTTCTTGCCACACCATATCTGATATGGCGTCTTTTCAACTGATTTGGAAGGAACCCTATTCAGAACATATATCGAGGTTTGTATAGCATATCCCCAAAGGTATGTTGGTAAAGCTGAAAAGATCATCATGGATTGAACCATATCAAGTAGGGTTGGGTTTCTCCTCTCGGCAATACCATTCATTTGTGGTGTTCTAGGAGGTTTCCATTCTGAATGAACTCTATGTAGCTTCAAGTAATCTAGAAATTCTTTACTCAAGTATTCACCCCCTCGATCAGATCGAAGAGTCTTGATACTCTTTGCGAGTTGTTTCTCCACTTCACACTTGTACTCCCTAAACTTTTCGAAAGCCTCGGATTTGTGTTTCATAAGATACACATATCCATACCTTGTCAAGTCGTCTGTAAAAGTGATGAAGTAAGGGAAACCTTCTATAGCTTGAGTAAAAAATGGTCCACATACGTCAGTATGTACTAGACCTGGCCAGTGAGTCGGGACGACCCGATCCCGCCCCCTATTCCTCCCCAGCCCCGACTCCCCCCCGGGACTCTAACCGGGATGGGACATGGTCTCGTCCCGCCAGGACCCGACTCGTCCCGGTCGCGCCACGGTCCTGCCCGAAACCCGCCATTGCAAATATAACCATTGCACCAACGACCATTTTACATTTTGGTCGTTGTGTAACGGCCATTTTTGACCTCCCCCACTCCCAACCCCTCCTACCCCTTTATATTTATTTTTAACTCCTAAGTTATTATATTTACACTTTAACCCAATTTTTCAACTATAAATACATCATTTTCTCTTTATCTTTCTCACAAATCTTTCTCTAGTCTCTCAATCAATCACTTTACAAGTCTACATTGTCTACTAAATATTCAATTTTATTTATTCATTTGGGATTGAAGTTGACAACTAGCTTGAAGATTATCTATCGAGCAAAGTTTTAATTTTCAACCTCTCGATTACACGTCGGCGTTTGATACATTCGTTCTTTCATTAAATTATTATTGTGTCTTATTTTATTTAGCGCACTTAATTTCATTATCTTTAACTATTTATTAGCATAATTAAAATGAAAGGATTTAGAGATATATTTAAGGGAAAGGGTCAGGCTTCTGCTTGTAGGGGTAACAAGGGCAAGGGTACTTCTTCTAGTATTCCTAGTCCTACTCCTAGACATGATGATTTTATTGATACTGAAGATTTTCCTGAAATACCATATGATTTAAACGAGCAGATATTTTCTCAAACTGAACAAGACTTTAATTTAGAAGATGATCTAGATGATGATACACCCACTAATGTAGATGAAACACCCACTAGTGAACATCCAACTTAAACGCCTCATATTCCCCCTAGTATGAGACGAGGTCCAGCAAAACGACCATTAAAATCAGATACAAGGAAAAAATATATAGGGACGTACAAAATCAAGTAGTTATATGTAAAACTAGTAAATTTGTTTATAGTTTTAAAACTGGACAAGGTCATGGTGGAATGGGGGGTTTAATGAGACACATCAAACAAAAACACCCAGTTATGCTTGCCCAATACGATGCTAAAAAATGGTGTGCAAGCGCCCTATCCATCGGGACAAGGTTCACATACTGTTTCGGACTAAGTACAGGGTCAAATTAACCCTACGACGGGGGAGTTGTAGGCCTTAAATACGATAAACATAGAGATAGGGAAGCATTATCAAAATTAGTTGTTGTAGAGGGTTTTCCTTTTTCATTTCCTTCATCTCCTGGTTTTATTCATTATATTAGAGATATGTATAATCCTGCTTATAAAGGTTTTCCTAGATCAACTGTTAAGAGAGATGTATTTAAATTTGCACATGAATATCAACATTATTTACGTTATGCATTATATCATTTTAATGGCAAAGTCGCTCTAACTTCTGATATAGGCTGTAGTGCTAACGGCCATGATTATTTAACGGTAACCTGTCATTGGATAGATTATAAATGATCTATGCAAAAATGTATTTTAGGATATAGATATATAGATAGTAGGCACATTGGTGATTTTATTTCAGAAAAAATTTATTTAGTTTGCGATTATTAAGGAATAACTGATAAAATTATAGTGTTAAATTAGATAATGCATCTTCTAATAGTGTTGCTATTACAGTTTTAAAAGATGATTTAACTCATTATTTTCCAAATAATTTTCATATAAAATGTGTGTGTCATATTTATAACTTAGTTGTAAAGGATGATGGTCTATTACTTTTTAAAGATATTCTTGAAAAAATATAATTTGCTATAAACTTTATTTTTTAAAATAATATAATACAACGAATAAAAGATTATAAAAAAACATGTCACGATTGTCAACTACCTTATAGAAAAATTTCCGAAGAAGTACCCACTAGGTGGAATTCTTTATATAAACAACTACTTGTTGCTTATGATTATAGAAAACCTATCAATTTATTTTTTAACGCCCATAATCAAAATCCAACTGATATGATTGTAGATAACGATTGGGAAAAAATTAAAGAACTTATTGTATTTCTAGAGAATTTTTTTCAAGCAACAAAAAAAAAATCGGTATATATTATCCTACTATTTCAACTATGTTGTTTTATATAGCTATAATATTTTTACTGCTTAGAGAATATATGAAAAGCCTGCTTATAAGACATTTATTAAAAAATTATTTATGAAAATAAAGAAATATTTTATTCCTATTCTCCTATTTATATTATTGGTGATGTATTAAATCCGACTATTAAAATAGACAGTTGTAAATCTCTTATTGAAAATATTTATGACTGTATAGAAGTACTACCACCTCCAACTCCCAAAAATTTAAATGCCCCACCACCTATTGAAATTGAACAAACGAAAGAAGAAGTGTTGTCTAGCATAGAAGACGAATGCAAAAAAGTATATAGGTATTACCAACAAGAAAGTGCTAGCAACCAACTAGATTCCATACCATCTTCTTCTTCTTCTTCAACACACCCTATAAAAAGACATGTTGTTTCTGCGGCTAGTATTGAAAGCCTCAGAAATAGAATGTGCGGTGGTAGCACTACTAACCAAATTAGCGAGTTTGATGTTTTTGTTTTGCAGGGTATTTTACCGTACCAAGCAATTGTCAATGAAGAAGTAAAGGAAGACTTGCTGAAATACTGGAGGGGGAATGAGAAGACATTTCTGACACTTTCAATGATGGTCCGAGATGTTTTGAACATTCAAGTGTCATCAACGGCTTCTGAAAGCGTTTTTTCTGCCGGCAGATTTCAAATAGGAGAGCACAGACACTCACTAGCCGGAGACAGCTTGGATATTGCAATACTATTCAGAGATTGGATACGAGCAGAGAGAAGAAAGTGCGGTCAACCGGAGATCAACGAAGAAGAATACGAAAACTACAACGACATCTTATATGAAGGCATGAGTAGCGACTTGGATCAATTTGACCAACAAATATGTTACACCCCGTAGTTCCAAGACATGTATATAAGAGCGTACGTGGGAAACAAGACTTTAAATGTGGAATGAAAGAAAGATTTCTTTTTCCTAAGGAAAATTATCCGATCTCGTGAAGGAAAAAAGTTTATTAATTGGAATTGGGTTCTCAAAATTGGTAAGTGAGACTTATAGAATTTATTGGAATTATGGAATTTTATTTCGGATTTGGTCATGTGGGGCCCACCCAGGAAATTTTACGATTTTGTGGGGCCCACAAAATTTTCGATATTTTGACCAATTATGGATATTTAGGAGGATGAAATATTTTGGACTAATATGAGGGTGGCACATGTCACCCCCACATGGCCCATGTTGGGCGAGAACCTTGGTGGCCAAGTGTGTGCAAGATATTTGTTGGCCAAGTGGACAAGTGGGTCCCACACACACTTGTCCACAATCTTGTCCCTACACTTGTCATGATCCCCTTCCTTGTCTACATTATATATACACATAGAGGTGCAAGACTTAACACTTTAGAAATTTTCAAGAAACTTTTCTAACTCCATAGAGGGCTCTCGGCCAAGGCCCATTTCCAAGACCAAAAATTCTTCGATCTTTGTTGTTAAATCTCCAAACTCAAACCGAAGATCCCTAGTGGTATACTAAGCATAAATAACCCCTTAAACCCCGAAAATACTACGTTGATCCGTGAGTCGCACCATGAAAACCTAAGGTGTTCTTCAACTTTGGTGTTGAAACTTGAAGAGAAGTTGGTTATGAGCTTCTAAGGGTTGCATATAGTGGATTTGAACGTAAAGAATGGGAGCAAGGAATATGCTAAGGATCGACTTTTAAACTTGGATTATTTTGGGCATATTGAAGTAAGGATCATTGTCTTCTTAAGGTAATTGAAGATTTCATGTTGTAGTAGTATATAAATAAGCTTGTGAGATAAAGAATGAAGATTTAAAAAGGTTTGGACCATATTGGAGGGTTGAAGCCGAGACATGGCATGTTAGCCATTGAAGTTGTTGATCATTCTTATTGGTATTATCACTTGTTACATGTTATATAATGAAGGAAATATGGTTGTTGATAGTTAGTATAACTTATATAACATGTTGGAATGAGAATTGGATTAAAAGGAATTAAGGAAAAGGACTTAGGATTTATAGTTGTTGTGGCCGAGAATACCCTTAAAATATTGGACTGTTTTATATGAATTGTGGGGCAGAATTTTACACGTCCAGTTAGGCGTGTAATCCCCTTTGGTTAGCTGTTAGTTGTGCCTTAAATGTGGCGTATTGGTTATTGATTTCGGGCCTTGGAAAAGGTGGAAATGTACGTAGAAACAAAGGAAGTGCTGCCCAATTTTCCATAGAATAAGAGACCTTATACTTAGTATCATTCTACGTTAGAAACTAGAAGTTGATAGACGTATTATGGTCATTATAGGTTGACATTCTACGTGCGGCGTATTCGACTTAGCGTGTGGATTAATCCGAAAAGGTATGTGAACTATCTCCACTTCTTCTAGCATGATTCCTTATTGTAAAGTGAGTAAATCCTACTCCTTAAATGATCTATTCCTTGATTGTACTTAGATTTCCTAATATAGAATTTGTTCTATATACTTCCTTGATTGTACTTTGGATGTTTAAAATGGAAGTTGTTATAATCCATTCCCTTGATAATATTTGGGTTTCTAAAAGTGAAAGTTGTTTTACTTGAAGTACTTAGAGTCTTAAAAAGGAAGTGGTTCCTAATCTCTTAGATAGTACTTGAGTTTAAAAGTGTAGTAACTTGATTTTATATGTTAAGAGACTTGAATTATTTTAAAAAGTTATAAGACTTGGGTTTTTTTAGGAAGATGTGATAGTGCCTTAGTTTCCAAAACCTAAAGTTTGTTATAATGGTTTTATGGGAAGTTAGTTATAACGGCTTTAGGTGAGTCAAAAGAGTGGTTTACTTGATTGATTTAAAAGAGGATAAATGACATGATTTAAAGAGAAGTAACTTGTTTTAAAGGTGTGAGTTACTTAGGATTTGAAAAATAGAAGTGGCTTGATACTACGAGTGTTAGTGTCTTGGGGTTCATAAATGAATTTGGTTTCATTGTAGTACATGAAAGAAGTGACTAGAGTATAAAGAGTGTAGGTCACTTAATTTGAAGAATAAGTAACTTGATGTTGCAAGGCTAGTGCCTTGGGATTTTATAAAAAGGAAAGGACGTACGTCGGACGTACGTAGTACTTTGGCTTGCTTAAATAATAATTATTCTATTTGTGTCTTGATAGTACTTTGGCTTTCTTAAATGATAGTTATTCTAATTGTGCATTGATAGTACTCTGGCCTGCTCAAATGATAGTTCATTCTATTTGTGCTAATGAGAGTCGATGATGATTTAAAAATGGTGTAGTTGGATCATGTGAGAACGTCCATGATTGCGACATACATCTAATTATAAATAAGAGTCAAGGATGATTTTCTTGCATATGGGTTGCTCATATAGTCATTCGTGCAAGTGTCGTATTTTCACACCTCCGCGTCCCTCCATAAAAGGTCGGCAACATGGTACATATATATCATGGAGTAGCTCTCATGACGTGAGTCAGTACACACTCACTGCGGGTCTGAAGGACTCGTGCGAGTTCAAATCCCGGGACATAATCCATGGACTAGCTCTCCGTGATGCGAGTATCGTGTACTGATGCTCATTGCGAGTCCACATGACCTATACGGGTGAAATAGTCCCTTGCGGGTGAAATAGTCCTATGGTAAGATTGCATAATAATTCTGAGGGCGGATGACCCTGACATTGGCATGGCTTTCATGTTTTGAAATGGTAGTGATTTCATTAATGAAAGGGTGCAGTGTATTCATGACTTAAAGTGGAACAGTTAGTCTCATTGTTAAAAGCATAACTTAAAAGGTAAAGATGATTGCATTACTCTCATATTTGCAAGGCTCGATTATCTTGTTATTTTGAGTTATCATACTTGCTTCCTGTTATATTTGGACTGTGTGATCTCCTTTACAGTACTTATTGTTTTATATACTTGGTACATTCTTCGTACTGACCCCCTTTCTCTGGGGGGCTGCGCTCATGCTGCAGGTTTAGGTACGCAGTTTGGTGATCTACAAGTGTAGAACCCTTGCTCAGAGTTTTTGGATAGCTCCATTTGTTCCGGAGCTTATCATTTTGGTATAGATCCTTCATTCTGAGCTTTTATGATTATGGGTACGGAGGGCCTTGTCCCGTCATAGTTCAGTAAAACTCTTAGAGATTTGTATTCATATGTGGGATTGGACTCGTGTACAGTGTAGTTCTTTTGGCTTATATATATGGCAGCCTTATCGGCTTTGCCTTTGCATGTTTGTTGGTAAAAGAAATGAGGTATTATTTAGTTATGTGGGTTACTTATGTCATTTAGGTAGAAGGGTGCCCATGTAGGGCACCAGTCGCGGGCCCGGGGTTCGGGACATGACAAAATATCAATTCCAACCGAAGAACCACACGACATTATGAAGAACTAGAAATGTATTTTCAAATTGGTAATTGCAATTTTACTATGTCATTTGCAACTTTTGAACAACACCACAAAGTTGTAATTTTGACAATTGTATATGTATTATCAAAAAACATATTTCAATGAAATAATATAAAAGGCACAAAAATAGTCTTGATATGTTTTTATTACACTATCTTGTTCAATTATTGAGTTGTTCGTATATTTAAATTTAATATATCTGTTATTTTTTTAAATAAGTGCACAATAAAAAATAAAAAATAAAAATCGACCCGACTCAATCCCGGCCCGCCCCGTCTCGCTAGACCCGGTACCTTTTTCCGACGGGACCGGTACCGGGACGGGACATCGGTCAAGCCCGATTGTCCCGGCCCACCAATCCCACCCCATCCTGATCCCGCCCCAACCCGATCCCGCCCCGACCCGTCCCGTCCCGTTAGCCACCCCTAGTATGTACCAACTCAAACACCTCCGTGGCTCGTATCCCCTTTCCAGAAAGAGGCTTATTGGTCATCTTACCTTTCAAACAGGATTCACAGTTACCATAAGATTCTAAGTCAAATGGTTCGAGGTAGTTAAGTTTCCTCAATCGTTTTATCATTGTTTGATTGATATGACCAAGTCTACAATGCCACATGTAGGTAGAATTTCTTTTACTTATTTTAGCTCGTTTGTTTTGTATATTGAAAAATTCTCGATATTTCAATGACGTACATACCTTGTCCACTAGAGGTAGAAGCACCTGGTGCCTTTCCTCCTAGTGCAGTGCAGTCCTTTCTTCCAATGCCCTTTCTATCACAGTTGAGGCAGACATCCTTGGCCAGAATCACCTTTCCTTCTTCACACTTCCCTTAGGCTTCATATCTGAGGGCGCAGTGACTGCCTTGCCCTTCTTCTTTTGTCATTCCTTACCTTTCGGCTTAGGCCGGCTAGAGGAGCTCATCATGAGCACAACTTTGCTCTTGGAAGTTGAAAATTCAAAGGTCTTTAGCATGTCATGCAGTTCCGGCAGACTCGTCTTTGTTCCGTTCATATTGTAGTATAAAATAAAATTCTCGAACGAACAAGGGAGAAAGAGAGTTCAGGATAAGGGTTGAAGCGACGTTATTCTGCAGCCTTATACCAATCGAGGTCAGCCTTTCTATCAGCCCTATCATCTTCAACATAGGCTCGACATTTTGAATAATTTAGATAGACGGGAAACTACAATCAAAAATTTATTTCCCTATTTTACACATTCATTTTAGACTAATCAAACATGGTCTTTTGTTTAATTAGCTCCCACTATTTTAGCATACTTCTACGACCCCAAGGTAGAATATGGACCTAGAACATTTTAAGGTCATAATGGGCCAAGATCCAAACCTATGCTATATCCGTGTTTTCTTGGGCTGATAACTTCAATAGCACATTTTGGTAGGTCTTAAAACCAATTGCAAAGCTTATTTGCAACTCTTGGTTGATTAAATAATTCATTTTAATCCTGCGTCCTTAGATTAGTCCGACACTTTGGTGTCAAGATTTATCTAAGCAAGCCAACCCCATTACACGATTGTGTTTATGTATCTAAGTAAACTTGGTCTTTGCGAGCAAACACTTGGGTGTAAATACTCACAAAAGTTTATCATCTAATTTTACATTTAAAACATCTATGAAAGGGTCTGAGTCCTCGTAGACTTATAGCAAATGCTTGGGCATAAATACTCGTATCGCCGAAAAGGATTTTGCACCCTAACAATTATAATGGACGACGCGTTTTAATTTTAGACTTGTATTCAGTGTTTGGGGAATATTTTTAGTTTTTGGGGATTTTAACCAAGATCAACATACATGTCATATATCATACGACATCCTATCATGCAATTTCTAAAACATATTTAGATAGGAAACCATCAACCCAATAGGCATGATATAAGATGGTTTTAACCAACCACTGGGCGCCGCCTATCCAGTCAGTTATTGCGGTCATTTATGTAAATTAATTACTAGGCGCTGCCTACCCAGACAATAATAGCACACACTATGCTAATAATTAAATGTTCGCATTTAAAACACTTAGCACATTTGTATATTATACAATAATATATTATTAATGATAATCATGGGTCTATTTGTCTAAACTCTAAAATCTATGTCTATGTCAAACAGTCCCTAAATAGTTTTTGATTTTAAAAGTTCTTATTTTCAGGAAATTCTGCAAACTTTCAAAATTTACAGTTTAGTCCCTCAAGAATTTAAAATTTCAATTTGAATCATATTAAATTCAGAAAATCTAATTTTAATTTTTAGAAAATATATTCAGGTTTTAGGGACCTGTCTGTAATTACCAAAATTTAAAAAAATCTGTTTTCAGAAACTTTATTAATTACAGAATTGCCCGAAAGGACCAAATCTGTCTAATTAAAAGTTTTAATTTTTAGATTCTGAATATTTTAAACTTTAGAATCTGAATCTAAATATTTAAAACTTCATTTTCTGATTCCGTTTTTTTTTTTGAAAAATCACCGTCGGCGCCGCGGCGCCTCGATCCCAGAAATGTGAAATCTGTATTTCCGAAGCCCTAAAACTGGTTCATGGTTAGATTTACATATTCATCCTCGTTCCCCTTCATCATTAAACAACACGTTCATCAACCATTATCCAATACCTTTCCGTTCTTCGTCTCAGTGCACCATGTTTGAAATGAACCGGTTACGCACGTTGACTTAGAAGAGTTAGATTGGAATAACTTCCTCGATTACGTCATTGTTTAACAGATCCGGAGACAAGGATTATGCTTTCTTAAGATTTTAAGGTTTTAAAGCTTCTTAACGACAAAAATTAGATTTAGACAAATCCTAACCCATATAATCATTAATATTCATTATATAATCACACAAAATAGTCCAGGCTCGGATACCACTGTAGGGTTTTGTCGGGTTCGTACACGCAGCGGAATATGAAAATTTATGTTTCAAACCCGACGGGCGGTCAAACTGATGGATGATTATATAATGTAAAACACATAGATAACTGTAATACTTCGAAGTTCGAATGAATACTTACATTTTTGCAAATCTGGAATCTTCAAATTTCAAGTGTGTAATCCGAGGGTGAGCACGCAATTGTTACTCGATTGCAAGTCAAAGACTCCGATGTAATTACTCCTTTGGAAAATTAGGAAATCCAGCAGAGTTTCAGCAGAGAATAATTCTATTGAATTGGGTGTATTAAAATAATGATTGAACCCTCTATTTATAGCTGAAAAAATCAACTAGGGTTTCTAGTGGGCCAGGCCCAAAAACCAAAACAGAATGGGTCACTTCGGACCCACTGGACATGTGGCGCGGCGGCGGTGTTTGGGTGGCACCGCGGCGCTGAGGCGCCGGGGCCCTGGTCCAATTCTGTCTCATTTCTATTTTAATTAAATCTGAAACATCATCTCGATTATTAAATAATCATTATATATTCTAATGTCTCAATTATAAACAGAACATATATATTCTCTCTTATTACATCCTTGAATCGACGAAACAATTGACTTAGTGTTACCCTATAGGTCTTCACATATCGACACTAATATCATTAGGGTCTACACGAAACTATTTGACGGCGTCGGAAGACGAACTCAATATGTGAACTATAGTTACACGAAACCTGTGAACTAAACCTCTATGTTGATAGATAAAATCCTTTCATTCACGATACACACGATCAAGCTTAGGATCTGTCAAGTGTCTATCCAAATGGCTTGATTATTATATTTCATCTATATTAGCTGAAAACAAGACCATATCATAGATATGTCTACTATGTTAGCCAACGACTTAGTCAACCTAATACCATATGAGAATCCGAGTGTTCTCTCGAAATACATTCGAGGAATGAATCTTAATCTTGGCTCAACTACCACCTTTAATTTACGTCGTAATATACCCACTACAAGTTGTGTCTCAACCTATAAGACATTTGAGCTTAGGACATGATCAAAGTACATTACTCTGTAAATAAGGCGCGTATCGACCTTAAGTCTAAGGACATCTATCACTCACGCGCTGATGATACTCTAGACATATATATAACAAACTGTCACGACCCGACCCCGGGCCCGCGACTGGTGCCCTACCTGGGCACCCTTACAGGTATACATCAGAGATAATCAGCGGAACATAGATAAAACTCATAAATATACAGCAATGTGAAATAAACAACAAGCTAGCCGATAAGGCTGCCTTCCTGGATATACCTATATACATAGCCCAAAAGCAGTTACATCCTTTTTTTTTTCTTTTTTACAACCCGACCCACAAGATATGACTACAGACCTCTAAGAGTTTTTGGACATAATAACTGTGGCGGGACAGGGCCCCGCCATACCCCTGAATGAACATAAATCTACAACATCAAGGAAACCGTACCAAAAGACAAGCCTCCGGAGGAATGGAGCTTTCCAAAACTGATCAGTGATCCTAAGAGCGAGGATCTGCAGCACCTCTTTACCCTACTGCGGCATGAGCGCAGCCCAGAAATGGGGTCGATTACAAAATATGTACCAAGTATATGGCCGAAAATCTTTGAAATGAAATCATATAGTCTAAAATAAAGCTGGAGACATGTATGATAACCAAATAACAGTACACCGCACCTTAGTAACACTGAGACTAATGAGAGTAACTTTTGTCGTTTAAAAGTAGGAAGGTTGTGATTAATTTAGGGCTACCCGCCCGTAATACCATTATGCAATCCTATTCATGGAAATTTAACCCGCATGGGAATTGAACCCGCATAGGTCACGTGGACCATGATGATTATATATGGATACCGCGTCGTGGAGAGCTAGCCAGCGGAATAGTCGTGGAATTTAAACCGCGTGGAATTGAATCGCATAGGTCACGTGGACCATGATGAGTATATATGGATACGCGTCGTGGAGGCGGCCACGAAATAGTCATGGGAATTTAACCCGCATGGGAATTTAACCCGTAGCATAACACATGATTGCCGGCCCTCAAGCGAGAGACGCGGTGATATGGAAATATAACACTTGCATGAATGTCAATTGTGAGCAACATATGCAACTTAAATCATTTAGTACTATCATTAGATTAAGGTGAATCACTTATCATTTCATAAGACTCAAGGCACTAGCATGTCATGTCAAATCCGGGAATTTAACCCCAAGTACTACACCTTTAGAAATTCAAATCGAAGTTTTTAAAATCAAGCATTTCTACTTTCACAACCTAGGCAAC
Source organism: Przewalskia tangutica (assembly GCA_029844215.1). Taxonomy (NCBI): domain Eukaryota; kingdom Viridiplantae; phylum Streptophyta; class Magnoliopsida; order Solanales; family Solanaceae; genus Przewalskia; species Przewalskia tangutica. The sequence continues at coordinate 43,260,410 of CM056724.1, read as the reverse complement.
TTATGCCTATAAATCAAGTAGACCACTCTCTTAACTTTCCATAAAACCGTTATAACTAACTTCCCATAAAGCCGTTATAACTCTTTATGTTTTAGACAATTAAGGCATTTTCATTCGTTAACATCAAGGAAGTTAATTCTCTACCTCAACCAACTTGGACAATTCAATCAAGGCGATGATATCAAACACAAAGCCGAATCTAGTTAAAGCTCGTATGTCTATCGTACTATATATTTATCAAACATCATGTCCAAGAGATAGGGAAAGTTCCACATACCTTTCCGGATTAATCCACTCGCTAGGTTGAATACGCCTCACGTAGAATATCAACCTATAATAACCATAATACGTCTATCAACTTCTAGCATTCAATCGTAGAATAACTCTAAGTATAAAGTCTCTTATTCTACGGAAAATTGGGCAGCACTTCCTTTGTTTCTACATACTTTTTCATCTTTTTCAAGGCCCGAAATCAACAACCAAACATGCCACATTTAAGACTCAACAATTTAGCTAACCAAAGGGGATTACACGCCTAACAGGACATGTAAAATTCTGCCCCATAATTGATATCAAAATAGTCCAATATTCAATGCCATTCTCGGCTATAATGTGCAACCACATAAAGTCTTTTCCAATTCCTTTTCAATCCAAGTTGTTTAGTCTAACATGTTATATAGTCACAACTAATTATAACAACTATAATCCCTTATTTAGCTAACATGCGACGATTATAACTATCGACCAATTTGTATTGTAATTTCAATGGCTAATAAGCTCATGCTCGGATTTAGGCTCCCAATATTCCATAACACTTATCAATCTTCATTATATAATTCACATGATCAATTATCAACTACTATAACATGAAATATTTACTTACATAAGTAAGACGAAGATTATTACCTTGTTAAGCCCAAATAAAATCCAAAACCTAAAGTCGATCCTTAGCAACTTTAGCTCATTTCCTTTGCGTTCCAATCCGCTATTTGCAACCTTTAGAAGTTCACAAGCAACTTCCCTTCAATTCCAACCAAAACTATGAAAAGTGAAGACGACGACCATATAAATCCAATGAACTAGAGGCTCGAAAACTGCCCTTTTATACTAAAATTTACAACATGGCGACATACGATTCTTCTTTCTATTTCCTTTACCACTTGACGTTCTCCAATCACTACTACATGTATCCTAATTTACTTCCAAGATGAGAGGGAATTTACGTTAGGATTTCGCCCAAAACAGGCCCAAAATCTCGCCCACTTTAGCCCTTTTTCCGCAACTTCTTTTCACATCAAAATCATCCACACGAACCTCGACAAGCCTATCAACATATTATTTTCTTGCCGCCCTTCCAACAATTTCATGAAGGCTTAGGGTTTTATAAATTTTTAGAGAAAGAGAAGGGCAATTTATTTTGGATGAAGTCTTGCAAGACTTGGTCATAATATAGGGTCTTGCTTGATCTACAAGTTGGGAGGGACACTTGTCGCCCTCCCATAGGTCCTCTACAACAAATATCTTCTAATTTTACACAATATCTGCAAAAATCTGGCCTCGGCGCCACGGCCCTGCAGCCGGCGCCGTGGTGAAACTCAGGATTTCGGGACTTACAGAGCCACGCATACGAGATACGTGACGTGGCGCTGACTGAAACATTTTCCTTCTCTTCTGTCAGCTGAACTTGTAACGTCCATAAGTTGTGTTGGAAACTAGACTCAACGAACTTCATATTAGGCTTTTGAAACACCTAAAAACTCCTAATATACTAGGATATATACCGCTCCAAAGTTGACTAAAAATCTGTCCAAAAACATTCTGCCAACTTTTTTTTTCCAAATTCAAATCTTATTTCCTTTCGTACGTTCTCATCTCATTCTCTTGGAAATTACAGGGTGGAACATTCTCCCCCCCTTAGATCCATTCATCCAGAATGTTCCTTCGAAGTTCTATCTAAACAGATATCGGCATAGTCCCCTTTAACTATACCCAAAACAATCAAATATGCCACACATGGCTACATAATAACACTTATGTAAATACGTCAATTAAAATTGAAAAGTAGGGAAGAGAATTACCTGTAGATGTAGGGAACAAGTGAGGATGCTTCTTCATCATGTTCTCCTCAACTTCCCAAGTCATCTCCTCTCTATTATCATTCCGCCACAAGACTTTGACGGAAGCCACGTCCTTAGTCTGCAGTCGCCTGACCTGGCGATCAAGTATCGCTATGGGACTCTCCTCGTACGATAATCCCTCTGTCACCTGGACATCACTAGCTGGGAAAACTCTGGATTGATCTCCGATACACTTTCGCAACATAGAAACATGGAAGATCGGATGTACTGCCTCCAAGTCGGACGGCAGTTCTAACTCATAGGAAACCTGGCCTACTCTACGGACGATCTGATAAGGCCCAATGTACCTCGGGCTAAGTTTCCCCTTCTTCCCGAACCTCATCACACCCTTCATGGGTGATGCGCGAAAAGATGCACACACTTTAACGCAAGTGCACGTTATCGTGACAAGTAATATAGTCTTGGTAAGACCGAATATCGTCCACAAGGATTAGTTTTCAAGTACCAATTATCTATCTTTTGGTATCTATTTGGTAACCGATATTTGATTTTGTTGTTTATAACTAACAATTGTAAATACTAATTAACTATGTGTTTACTTCAGTAGTGATGGAAATAGGGCTTCCATGTCTCCTCAACTATCCGCTTACATTACTTATTAATGCAATGAATTATGGTTCTTCTTCTTTTGGAGCTAGCAGGTTTACTAAATCGTTTTATACTCCCGTTAAGGCTATATAAACACTCAACCCCAGTATCGCTCCTTTCTACCTTTCGGTGATAAGGATGACTCTATAGGAGGATTAAGACCAAAAACCTAGTTAACCGTCACGCGCCATGCGTAAAATTAGGTGTTTAAACCTCTCATTAACGCTACATAAGTAATTGAGGTATTTTCATCCCCAATCCAAAATATGTCTACCCAACTTACAGCATATTCACAACCTCCTCCTTTCGAAGTTTGATTAGAAATCATATAAACAATGATAATTAGTGATCAATTAATTGCCAAGCATTCAAAGCAGTTATTGGGTAAATCTCAACAATAAGAAGAATAACCATAAACATGCATCAATTCATAATATAAGGTTCAAGTGATTTAACATGGAAAGCTCTATAATGGAATTAGTTCCTAGCCATTGACATGACAAGAACTAATTCAATATCCAACATAAAAACTGAAATAAAGAAAGAAAGAAAAGAAAATTACTAAGTTAAGGTCTCCAATCTTCAACTCCAAGAAGTCTCTTGTTTGTGCAAGAAAGGGAACCCTTAAAAACTGCCTAGGGTTCTCCTTTTATAGGCTCAAAACCGCCTCAAACGTTTCCTTCAGGCCTGGCCCAAAACACGTCTGAAAACTTGATTTTCCCGCGTCGGCGCCGCGGCGCTATGGCGCCGGCGAAACCTGCGATGTTTACTGGCGATTTGCGCGCGACCACTCTCTGGCACAGGCGCGCGTACTACTGCTCTGCGACATACGGATATTGGGCGCGCGACCACGGACTGTCTCTGCAGAGGCTGCGCGGCGCGCCGTGTTGTTTACGCCACTTTCTCTGCTTTTAAGCTCTGGAACCTCCACTTTTGCCCTCTTTTAGCTCCTTTTCCGCCATTGGGCCATTTTAACCAACTTGACTCAAAAGAAAGAAAATATATCCTAATACGACACGTATTTTTACAAAAAAGGACAAAAGACTAACTAAAAACGACTCAAAAAGTGTATATAAAATACACCGATCAAATACCCCCAAACTTAACCTTTGCTCGCCCTCGAGCAAAGATAAAAAGAAATAAATAAAGACTCAAGGAAAAGGAAAATAAACAGACTCAATGACATTGATCACTTTTGTTGCATTGGTGTTACTTAGAAAAACATGAAGATTAGTAGAATAATATGCAAGAACATATAGCCTAAAATTTCAGCATTCTAAACACATTAAGCTAGATATTTCGCAAACTCATTTTTATCATGCTTAATGGAAATCACATACTGAATCATGCATGTTAATTTCATAAATCCTATGGCATTTTTACTTGCTATTCTCCACTAATCATGGCTATGCATCTAAGATATCTTCAGGACTTTTAAGGGTTGTAATGTAGGCTTAGGCACGGGTAGGTAAAAATAGGCATTTAGGCTCATTTTTGTGTACCATAAGCTCTTTAGCTTTTCAGTGTTTCCCTTTTCTTTTGATTCTTTTCTTCACTTCAAATCTATCTTTCCCCTCTTTTGTTTTGGGAGAGTGAAGTGTATTATAATAACAAGCACCCTCAAACTTAGACTTTTGCCTATTTCTTATTACTCTTTTATTGGGATGAATCACTTTTGTTCACTCTTTTTGTCTCTTTTTTAACACACTTTATTCCAACTATTTCACATGTTTACTTATGGCACAATTGTGGGAATATAGGGTGTCAAAGAAAGGTTCAATTTTTAGGCTCAATGGGGCTGACTAGGGATATTTTTAAAGTCAGGGATAGAAAAGAGTGGTAAGAATTGGCTAACAAAGAAATGCCTGAGTCATCTCTCCTAACATGCATATCCTAAATATTTCGCCTCAAATAGCAAACAATCATAACACATAGGTTTTTAATCATTTAGCATGCACAATTCAAGCAAGAGACTTCAAATAGACAGATTTTGTGAGTTTTTGGCATATCTAACCTAAGTGTTTAGATAGTTGCTACTAATTCCATTACATTATTCCACCTTACTTCACTAGGTATTTCTAGTAACTACAGCATGCATGATCTTTTGATAGACAATTATGACTCAAAAAGAAAAAAAATTGTGACTCAATGTGACATAAATAAGTCATAAATAAAACACCCCCCCAAACTTAAATCACACATTGTCCCCAATGTGTGTAGACTCAAAGACAATAAAAGAAATAAGATACTTACAGACTTGGTTAAAATGGTGGCGGTGGTGGTGGATAATGCATCGACCATTGGTTGAACAGGGAACTCATCTCGTCAAATTGCTGGTGCAACTGTTGTTGCTCCTGCCTCAATTCTTGTTGCCCTTGTCTCAACTCATGTTGTCCTTGTATTACTGTGTCGAAATGTTGCATCATCATTCTCTGATTATGGAGCAACTGCTCCATCATAAACGCGGAGGTTACGATTACGTGGTTGGTGGTGTTTGAGCCTGCGCTTTGTTGGCGACACACTGCTCGATCCTCTTGACCCATTTCTGGCAATATCAAATGCAGCCCCAGGGTAGCTCACTGTGTCTGCGACGGCATCCCAGTTGATGCTGGTGGTGCTTCTTGACCATGTTCTGAAGTAGCTTCGGTCGTCACCTCTTTCCTCAACATCAACTGTTCTTAATGTCGAATTTATCGCTTGTGCCATCACAGGCATATACCTTCCCCTCACAAAGCATTTATTTTCCACCTTCTCCGGAAAATTAGCATAGAATTCACGCACCATCGCTGTGTTCATTGGTGCTATCTTCTCCGGTTTTACAAATTTCTTTCATCCCATCATCTCAATCATTGCCCGAATGGGCTCATAGACATTCTCCTCCCCAAACGAATCCCTTTGATAGTCCATTCCCCTTTCAGGGATTAAGGACCTAGTACTAAGCTTTTTGTATCTTTCATAAGCTTATTGGCTCACGAACCTAGTATCATCGTATTGCGGGGCTGAGGTGGATGTGGAGGCTCTTCTCTTTCTGGCGGACATGGTTAAATCACTTTTTGCAGCTTACAAACTTAGTATCACAAATGTTCCCCAACACAATCACACAACAACTAGCAGCTACAACACTAACACCCCCAAAATCCAACTCCTGTACTACACAATACCCACACCCTCCTTGTATACTCCTCCTCTAAATTTCAAAACCAATTTTTCAACACCCCCAACGACTTCAACAATGCAACACTCCTCCAAACTATTACCTCCTTTGACTACTGAAAAGCTTTCAAGAAAATATGAAGATTAACTTTTTGACGGTGTTCTTCAAGGTTTCCTTGCTTCTAATGGTGATTTGAGGCACTTTGATGAAGTTTTGTTGGTTGAAATGGTTAAGGGTTTAGGGACTTTAGGAGTTTTTGGTTGTGGTTGGGTTTGATTTATGGAAGATTTGTGGGTGAGGTTTGAATTTTCGTGGGTTTTGTGGAGAAGAAAGGTTAGGTTTTGGTTTGAATTTAGGGAAAATCGGGTCTTTGGGCGTTTTATTACTTTCTGGATTTCCTCTTGGTGTGACCTGCATTTAGCGCGCGGCTGACTCTTGCACTACCTCGGGAATTTCTGCCGTGTAGCCACTGCTGGCGCGCGGTCTGGACTTGGCAATTTTTCTGGGTTTTTGGCGCCGCGACGCTTAAACTTCAGCGCTACGCTCTTTTTTGGCGCGCACGCTCTGGCGCGCGGCCTCACCGTTTTTTCGGAAATCTGGCATTCTTGATTTCGCCTTCAATTTATTGGCCTACACCTGTCAATCACAACACAAACACTAACTCCGTGAGACCGTTCTTAATAAAAACTACTATATTAAAGTAAAATAAATCAAAATACCTTGGGTTGCCTCCCAAGTAGCGCTGTCTTTAATGTCACGACCCGTTCCGGGCAGTGGTCGTGCCTCAAGGGCACCCAGTAGTCATACATCAGTAATCGCGGAAATATAAAGCAAGACATGAATCGGTTTATAAAATAAGACATAGTTTATGTGAGAAAACATCGCCTTTCGGCGTATATATATAAACATGGTTTAGCGATTACATCCGCAACTTGCAACATGACTACAGACCTCTGAAATATACAACTATGGCGGGACGGGGCCCCGCCATACCTGGCATACAAAACTATCTACAACGGGGAGATCATACCCAAAAGTAGAGCCTCGGAAGAGATGGAGCTCAGGCACCAACGTAGAGATCCAGGATGCGGATCTAGCACACCTTTGCCGCCTGCGGCATGAACGCAGCCCAGAGGTCGATCTAACGGTACTAAGTATGCGAAAGCGTAAAGTATTTAAATGAAAACATATCATTTTAAAACCGGTTTACAAATATGTGTGAAACAACCAAGAAACGCGCATAGTGCCACATCACAAACAAGAGCAACAATAGGTAAGCGTAATAGGTTTTGTCTAGGCTGCGAATGATCGAAAGCAGGGCCACTCGCCCACGTCATCATTCGCAAGCCTAATCACGGACTCCGAGTCGCGCATAGGCCACTCATGGGCGCGTGAGGCATAACCCGCATCGAGGGTAGCTACTCGGCGGCGTCTGGACTCGTTGTCGCATGGCGCATGGACGCGTGAGGTATAACCCGCACACTAACACGGAACTCCGTAGCTCGCATAGGTCCCTTGGACCCGCATGAGGTATTCTCGAATCATGGTCCTGGATCGCTGAGTCTACCCGCGTCGGAGGCGCCAACCCGTTAATATGTCAAGAGGTGGTGATGTTACACTAACCTAACGACTTATCGTTAACAACATAAGCACAACAAGAATACTCTTTTACACAACGTTACAATACACTAACACACATAGTATCATATCATGTCTACTTATCAAACCATCTTATTATTCTTTTTCACTATTCAATATAAGTCCATTTATAAACACATAGGCAAATTGTTTCTTTTATCAATCTTAAGTGGTTATACTTAACTTCCCATAAAGCTAGTATAACTCTTAAGCTCGTTTAAAAACCAATTAGTTCTCTTACATTAAAAATGATTGATATTCTTATGAAATGCTTTGAGATCTTTATTATTGGGCTTAAGCCGTGAGGCATTCAGTAAGTGTTATTCGAGCTTAAGCGTGAGGCATTGCCGTAAGTATTATTCGATTAACATATATGCGTCTACCGTACTATATATATATTGTAAAATATCATGCTTTAGGAAGAATCACATACCTTCTCGTAAAACACTTTGCCAAGTTGAATATGTCGCGCGAGAGAATCGACCTATAATAGTCGAACACGTCTAACAACGTTGGACTACTTTGTACTTGATTCTAAGCAGAGGTTCTATATCCTACGGAAAATTGGGCGTCTTTCCTGCGGTGAGCTACTCAAGTCATCGTGAAAGCAGTCTATGTAAATCTGATTTGATTATTCTTCTTTAAACCCTTCTACGTAGTAACAGTTCAATTCTATTCTGTGATATTCTTCTAAGTATTTAATACTTATTCTTATACTTTTACAGTATGCATTCTCTAATACAAAAGAGGGTTAGGATTATTTACCTCGGTAAGCCCAATAATATCCTAGATAAAGTCGCTGAGCAAGGTTTTGCTCTAAGTTGTATGCGCTCGGTAGCTCGAAACCTTAGAAGTTCTGCACAACTTCCACTAAGGACTAAGGGATTTGGGCTAGAGTATTTTGGGCATTATAACAATACTAGAAGGCAACTTTTCTACCAAGGGAGGGGGGTAGATTTTTGACTAGGCTAGGGGCCTCGGCCAAACTTCTTAGGCTAGAGGGGTATTCGGCCAAGGGCCTTCACAAGAGGAGGGGGAGGTGTTGGACGAAAAGAGGCTACAAAGGGAGAGGAGAGGATTTTCAAGACTTGGAAAGATTTGTGGATGAAGAACTCTTCATCTCTAAGGGGGTATTTATAGGTCAAGAAGTGGCCAACCAATGGCCAAGATTAAGACAAGTGCAAGGCAAGTGTAGGGTGAAGATTTACTATACACAAATATCCTACCAACTCCTTGACTTGTGCACAAGGCACAAAAAACGTGCTCGCGTGTCCAAATCGTCCAAATGGGCGATTTCAAGTCCATCGATGGGAGGTGCCAAGTGTCGCCCTCGTTGGTCCAAAATGTTTCGTCTCTCGGAAAAATCCGCAAAAAATTAGAAATGGCATAGCGGAATTTACCAACAAAAGGCGTGGAAGCGTTTAGTCGGAAAACTATTCGTTTAGTGAGTTGTGCACAAACAAAGCGTCGAGGCTTATCTTTAAGGCTAGACTTTTATGCGTATTCCCTTACGTACATACTGCGGAAATACGAGGTATAACATTCTCCCCACTTAGAAACATTCGTCGAATGTTCCTTCCCAAGACGATTAACGATAAGATTCTTCGTAACTTAAGCGGTTTGCAAAAGCCACATCTGGCCACAAAACAACACTTAGGCAAAAGCGATAACGAAAATTTACAAGTAGGAAAGTGAATTACGGAGGTGTGGGAATAGGTGAGGATACTTACGCCTCATGTCCTCCTCGGCTTCCCGTCATCTCCTCACGAGCTCATTCCGCCACAAGACTTTGTGGAAGCCACGTCCTTGGTCGCAGACGCCTAACGACGATCGACTATCGCTATGGGAATCTCCTCATACGATAACCTCGATCACTGGACATCGTCAATCGGGTGTACCACTAGATGGATCCCGATACATCTCCTCGGCGATAGATCGTGAAAAACCGGATGCACGCCTCCGGATCGGACGGCAGATCCAACTCATAGCAACGCGCCTACCTGCGGACAATCGAAGCGGCCCGATGTACACAGTGAGTTTCCCCTTCTTCCGAATCTCATCACACCGCCATGGGTGACACGCTAGGAAAACCCAATCATGAACCTCGAACTCAAGATGCCGAAGCGGCGATGATCTGCATCGACTTACATCGACTCGGTTTGTCGATAGCGCTCTCGGATAAGCTTCACTTATCCACTGCTTTGTACCAAATCTGGTCCCACCCGCATTTGCACCTCATCGAACCAACCTATAGGCGATCTGCACTTCCTCCCATACAAGGCCTCATAAGGCGCCATCCGAATCTTTGGGTGGTAGCTATTATTATCGCGAACTCAGCTAGAGGCAAATGATCCTCCCAACTACCTGAAGTCGATAACACGGGCTCGCGGCATATCCTCGAAGTGCGGATAGTGCGCTCTGCTGTCGTGCATGCGTGGATGAAATGCGATGCTCGGGCTCACTGCGTCCTAAACCCCTGCGGAAGGACCTCAGAAGTTAGCGTAAGCTGGGCTCCACATGCGATATGATCAGTAGGGACTCCATGCGATCGGCGATCTCTCGGATGTAAAGTGCGGCATAATCCTCGGTAGAAAAAGTCGTCTGACGGGAAGAAAGTGGGCTGATTTCAGTCGACTGTTGGCGATAACCCATATAGAATCATGTCTCCTACGAGTGCGAGGTAATCGTGATGAAGTCCATGTTGATCACCTCCACTTCCGGTCGGGATCTCTATCGTGCGTAACAAACCACCGGGCCTGCGGTGCTCTACCTTCACTGCGACAACACGGGCGCGAGCTACGAACTCGCAGCGTCCTCTTCAAGCCATCCCACCAATACGGATCTAAGGTCGTGGTACATCTTGGTCGACCGGATGGATAGAGTAACGCCTTGTATGTGTGCTTCCCCAGAATCTGCTGACGAAGTCATGAAACATCTGGAACACACAACCTTCCCTCAAACCTTAGCACCCGTCGGTGCTACCTCAAAGGACCCTTGCCCTCACGAAGAGGCGTATCCGCGATAACGTGTCAAAGCGGATCCTCGAATTGCCTCTTCGCCTCGCCGACGATGGAAGACTCGGCAACCTCGCGAACTCTAACCCGGCTGCTATCGGAATCAATCAAGCGGACACGAGGCTCGCTAAGCGATGCAAATCACGAACCATGTCCTCTCTCTCTGCTGCACATCGATAGGCTCCCATCGACCTACGACTAGAGCATACGCCACAACATTGGCCTTCCCGGGTGGTACGGGATATCAACATCGTAATCCTTAAGCAACTCTAACCACCGTCTGTCGTAAGTTCGGCTCCTGCGGTGAAGATATCTTTGGAGGCTCTTGTGGTGCGTAAAAATATCCACGTGAACCCCATACAAATAGTGCCTCGGATCTTGAAAGCGTGAATCACGGTGCGACTCGAATCATGGGTGGGGTAGTTCCTCTCGTGTTTCTTCCGGTGTCGGGATGCATATGCTATAACTCTGCCATCTGCGTCAATACACATCCCAACCCGATGCGGCGCATCACAATACACGACATAACCATACGGACCTGCGGAAGAGTAAGAAGCGAGGCGTCGTCGGTCTCTCTTTCACAGCTGGAAACCACGCTCCAAGCATCGATCCGGCTGAAACTTGTTGCGCCGAGTCGACCTAGTCAATGGTGCGAGAGATAAGCAAACTTCTCCACGAACGCCGATAATATCTGCAAGGCCCGAGCTGCGAACCTGCGCCGGAGTAGTAGGTGCAGGCAAGTCATTGCCTCGATCTTGGCGTATCCACTCGAATGCCATCGGCCCGAGCAATATGCCCAAAGCATGCGAAGTCAACCAAAACTCACATTTGGAAAACTTGGCGTACAAGCTGCACAGTCTCGAGAAGCGTCGGCCGGTCGCCGAAGTGCTCGCGTGCTCTGCTCTGGCGAGAATAAACCAAGATATCATCGATGAACACTATCACAAGCGTGTCCAAAATGGTTTGAACACTCGGTTCATCAAATCCATGAATCTGGCGGAGCATTGGTCAACCCAAAGACATGACCACGAACTCATAATGCGTCTGGGTCTGAATGCGATCCTAGGGACATCCACTCTCGACTCGCACTTTGATGATAGCGGCCGTAGATCAATCTTGGAAAAACACCTCGCGCCACCTGGCCCGGTCGAACAAATCATCAATCACAGGAAGGGGTATCTGTTCTTAATGGTCACCTTGTTCACTGCTGTAGTCAACACACATGCGCGTCGATCCTTCTTCACGAACAACACGGCGCTCCCGGGGAGAAACACTAGGCTGATGAAGCCGCTTCTCCGGAAATCCCTCGGTGGTCCTTGACTCTCTCAACTTCGGCGGTGCCGTTACGTATGGCGGAATGGAAATAGGCGAGTATCCGCAACACATCTATACAAAACTCGATCTCCTCTCGGGAGGATACGGGAAGGTCAATGCAGGCTGCGTCGGGAACTCGTGACTCTTTGGGCCGGTGAAAATCTGGTACCGCGATTCAAGATCAAACACGACGAGATGGTAGATATACCCGCCTGCACCATCTTCCTAGCCTTGAGGTAGGAAATAAACCTACCTCTCGGCGTCTGAGCTCCTCCCACTCAACAACCGGCTCGCCGAGCTGGAACCGTACTACTCTCTCTCTGCGGTCTACATTGGCGTAGCAAGAAGCTAGCCAATCCATCCCGTGATCACGTCGAAGTCAATCATCTCTAACTCTATCAAGTCGGCTGGTCAAGCGGCGTAAATAGTCACGGGACAAGCTCATATACCGCCGAGCTACCACGAATCACCATTTGGCGTAGCTACCTCGAAAGGGTCTATGGACACGGGCTCTATCCCTATCCTACTAGCAACAAGGGAGATATATGGGGCGAGTAGAACCGGATCTATCAAAGCATACACATCAAACCCGAGCGATAAGGTACGTGGCGACATCGGTGAGGCCTCACGATCTGTCGGTGGACAAAGCATAAATGCGGTTACGAGGACCGCTAGAGCTGGACCGAGCCACGACCTCTGCGCGACCTGGCGACCCATGAGTACCACGCCTCGGGCGAGTAAGCGTAGGAGACGAAGAAGACGGCGAAAGAACACATGGTGACCCTACCATCAAGCCGCCCTTGGTCGGACGGTTCCTCGCATAGTGACCTGCGGCCTGGCTGAAACAAACTCCGTACCACAACTCCGAAGTGGGATCTACGCGTCGGCCACTGAGGTGGTCCGTCGGCGATACTCTGCTACTGCGGACATCTGAAGTCACGGGGCCACAGTGCGCCTCGAATACTCTGTGTCTTGAGGGCGGTCGGGAGTGCTCTGGTGGCGTGGTGCAAATCTAGGCTGCTGCGAGGCCGCCCACGCGATAGCCACGAAGACCCTCGTCCCGGCCTTACCTGCTGCGTCTGTCCACTCGTCGACCTCTGCGCTCCTCGCCGCGTCAGGCGTGAGCTGCGTGCGGGTAATATCCATACGGTGAAGAGCCACACCAAGACTTCGGCCATATAGTCGTCTAGCGGTGACATAGCGGTGCACCTATCCTCGTATCTCGCCACCAATCTTTGGGACATATCGAGCCAAAGAATCAAACTCAACATTGTACTCACGGCGGTGCGTCCTCTGCGCCTCGGGTAAAAATCTATCGGCCGCGCCCTCGCTGTGGAGGCAAAAGTGAGTGAGGAAAGCCTCGAGAACTCATCCCAGTAGGCTGAGGCGCGTGCTCTCCTCGGGATAACTCGTAGATCAAACCAATCATTGCGGTATCACGCGGCCGATGCGAACCGAAGGTCACGGACTCTGTCTCGAGGCCTTGATCACGCGTGATCCTCTGAAGGCGGCGGATGAACTCCTGAGGATCATCCTCCGGCCTCGACCCCTCAAACTCTGGCGGGCTGCACTCAAGAAATCTCGTAGTCTCGGACTATACGCCTCGGGTGCACCACGGTCTGGGTGGGCTGGGCCCAGGCTGCCGCGTCGGCCTCTCGCCGTGTCGGGCCTGACTTTGCCAATAGTGGGCCGTCTCCTTGTACAACTCCTCCGCGGTGTGGGGCGGGAGGTGTGGGTGCTGTGGTCTCTTTGGGGTGGCGTCATAGAACTCGCCGTCTACGGTATGGCGGGCACGAGCCCTCGTGACTCTGGGTGTCTGCTAGCGACTCCTCCATTGCCTTGCCGCCACGGGCCGGGTTGCCTTACGTGGAGGCATAAGCATTCGAGGAAAGGAATACGTTAGAGGGTCCACCTATAACCTGACTCTAAAGCACGATCTCGGAATGAGAAAAATGAAACCAATCCTAAATATCCTATAGCCTCACGATTATTGGTGTGGTGCACAACACAGATAATCAAGACTCTACTAGATACGGTCTGTAGACACTTTCAGAGATTAAGCGCTCTGATACCACTTTTGTCACGACCGTTCGGGGCGTGGTAGTGCCTCTGCAGGGCACCCAGTAGTCATACATCAGTAATCGGCGGAAATATAAAGCAAGACATGAATCGGTTTATAAAATAAGACATAGTTTATGTGAGAAAACATCGCCTTCGGCATATATATATAAACATGGTTTAGCGATTACATCCGAACCTTTGTACAACATGACTACAGACCTCTGAAATATACAACTATGGCGGGACGGGGCCCGCCATACCTACTGTACAAAACTATCTACAGCGGGGAGATCATACCCAAAGTAGAGCCTCGGAAGAGATGGAGCTCGACACCAACGTAGAGATCCTAAGGATGCGGATCTAGCACTGCTTGCCCTTACTGCGGCATGAACGCAGCCCCGAAGGAGAGTCGATCTAGCAACGGTACTAAGTATGCGAAGCGTAAAGTACTTAAATGAAAACATATCATTTTAAAACCGGTTTACAAATATGTGTGAAACAACGAGAAACCGCGTAGTGCCACATCACAAACAAAAGCAACAATAGGTAAGCGTAATAGGTTTTGTCTAGGTGCGAATGATCGAAAGCAGGGCCACTCGCCCACATCATCGTCTGCAAGCCTAATCACGGACTCCGAGTCGCATAGGCCACTCGCGTGGGCGCGTGAGGCATAACCCGCGTCGGTAGCTACTCCTCGGCGGCGTCTGGACTCGTTGTCGCGTGGCCACATGGACGCGTGAGGTATAACCCGCACTAACACGGAACTCCCGTAGCTCGCATAGGTCCCTTGGACCCGCGTGAGGTATTCTCGAATCATGGTCCTGGATCGCTGAGTCTACCCGCGTCGGAGGCGACAACCCCTGTAATATGTCAAGAGGTGAGTGATGTTACACTAACCTAACGACTTATCGTTAACAACATAAGCACAACAAGAATACTCTTTTACACAACGTTACAAGACACTAACACACATAGTATCATATCATGTCTACTTATCAAACCATCTTATTATTCTTTTCACAATTCAATATAAGTGCATTATAAACACATAGGCAAAGCTGTTTCTTTTATCAATCTTAAGTGGTTATACTTAACTTCCCATAAAGCTAGTATAACTCTTAAGCTTACATTTAAAAACCAATTAGTTCTCTTACATTAAAAATGATTAAGATATTAACATGAAATGCTTTGGATCTTTATTATTGAGCTTAAGCCGTGAGGCATTCCGTAAGTGTTATTCGGCTTAAGCGTGAGGCATTCTGTAAGTATTATTCGATTAACATATATGCGTCTACCGTACTATATATATATTGTAAAATATCATGCTTTAGGAAGAATCACATACCTTCTCGTGAAATGCGCGAAGTTGAATATGTCGCGTGAAGAATCGACTATAATAGTCGACACGTCTAACAGCGTTGAACTACTTTATGTGATTCTAAGCAGAGGGTTCTATATCCTACGGAAAATTGGCGATCTTCCCTACGGTGAGCTACTCAAGTCTCTGTGAAAGCAGTCCTATGTAAGTCTGATTTGATTATTCTTCTTTTAAACCGCCTACTTGTAGTAGCAGTTCAATTCTATACGTGATATTCTTCTAAGTATTTAATACTTATTCTTATACTTTTACGGTATGCATTCTCTAATACAAAGAGGGTTAGGATTATTTACCTCGGTAAGCCCAATAATATCCTAGATAAAGTCGGCTTTGAGCAAGGTTTTGCTCTAAGTTGTACGCTCCGGTAGCTCCAAGAAACCTTAGAAGTTCTTCACAACTTCCACTAAGGACTAAGGGATTTGGGCTAGAGTATTTTGGGCATTATAACAATACTAGAAGGCAACTTTTCTACCAAGGGAGGGGGGTAGATTTTTGACTAGGCTAGGGGGGGCCTCGGCCAAACTTCTTAGGCTAGAGGGGGGGGTATTCGTCCAAGGGCCTTCACAAGAGGAGGGGGAGGTGTTGGACGAAAAGAGGCTACAAAGGGAGAGGAGAGGATTTTCAAGACTTGGAAAGATTTGTGGATGAAGAACTCTTCATCTCTAAGGGGGTATTTATAGGTCAAGAAGTGGCCAACCAATGGCCAAGATTAAGACAAGTGCAAGGCAAGTGTAGGGTGAAGATTTACTATACACAAATATCCTACCAACTCCTTGACTTGTGCACAAGGCACAAAAAGCGTGCTCGCGTGTCCAAATCGTCCAAATGGGCGATTTCAAATCCATCGATGGGAGGGTGCCAAGTGTCGCCCTCCGTTGGTCCAAAATGTTTCGTCTCTCGGAAAAATCATAAAAATTAGAAATGGCATAGCCGGAATTTACCCAACAAAAGCTGTGGAAACGTTTCGTCGGAAAACTATTCGTTTAGTGAGTTGTGCACAAAAAAAACGTCCAAGGCTTATCTTTAAGGCTAGACTTTTGTATGTATTCCCTTACGTACATACTCTGGAAATACGGGGTATAACATTTAACGTCTTTTAGTCGGACGCAAGTTCCTTAACTCAATAAATGTGGGGTGGATTAACCCCACAACCAATCCATTTTCTCCACATTTTTCGTTTTCTTCTTCTTCTTCTCCACTTAGCATTATCGTCAAGGGAAGGTTCAGGAACACATACCTGCTTTTGTGGAGGTTCGGCATCACATACCTGCTTTTGTGGGCTCATCTCCCTTGGTTTGACTTGTACTGGCTCACAGGGGGGGTTTGATGGTGCTGATTGCAAAACACCTGCTCATGGTTGGTGGCTCAATGATGTGTTTAAATACTTTAAACACCATTTCTTCCTTCTCCACCCTCAATGCCAACTCTCTTCTTTCTACATCGATCAAGGCTCTCCCTGTCGCCAGGAATGGTCTCCCCAATATGATAGGGATTTCTGCATCCAGAAAAAAAGAATTTTCCTACTTTAACAATCACGTCCTCAATCTTCCCTCTTGGGTGAACCACTGTCCTATCGGCCAGCTGCAGGCTCACCGTGGTTGGTTTGGCTTCACCTAATTCCAACCGTTTAAACACCGATAAAGGCATCAAATTTATACTTGCCCCTAAATCGCACAGAGCCCTGTTGCATGTCACTCTGCCAACTGTGCAAGGTAGTGTAAAGCTCACAGGTCTTTTAGTTTGAGGGCAACTTCTTCTGCAAGATAGCCTTTGCACTCCTCCGTTAGTGCTACCATCTCATACTCTGCAGTTTCTTCTTCTTCCCGTAGATCTCCTTCATGAATTTGAAATAGGAGGGCATCTGCTCCAACGCCTCTATAAAGGGTATGTTGATATGCGACTTTACGAGCGTCTCAAGAATTTGGAGAATTGTTTATCAAGCGCCTTCATTTGTAATCTCTGGGGGAATGGGATCTTCTTTGTATACTCCTTCTCTGGAGTTTTCTCTACTACTGGGCGAGATTCAACCACCTTCTCTTTTTCTATCTCTGTCCTTTGCTCAACTACTGGCTGAGGTGACTGCTGCTCCAACTGTTTACCACTTCTCAACTGTACTGCCTGGCATTGCTCTCTCGGATTCACCTCTGTGTTGCTTGGCAGTGTACCATGTGGCCTGCTGTTTGCTTGCATTGATAGCTGACCCACTTGTGTTTCCAAGTTCCTGAACGAGGATCTAGCCACATCGCTGGAGTGCAGGCGTTGGTGAGTGCCAACAAAGCTGCTCTCAGCTCGTCTGGCTTTTCTGGCTGAACAGGTGTATTAAATTGTTGAGAAGGTGAGGCCTGAGTAAAGGGCTGCTGATTTTGGTCTTCTTGGTTTTGATGCGGCCTATATTGATTCTGCTGCCCCTAGTCTCCTTTCCATGAGAAATTTGGGTGATTCCTCAACCCTGGATTGTATGTGTTGGAGTATGGATTGTTTTGGGGTCTCTGATAGTTACCCACGGCCTGACACTCTGCCTGCTCGATTGGCATATTATTAGGATCGGCTGACGGACATCTATCAAATGGATGTGGGCCACCACATATTTCACAGCTCTTCGGCATCTGCACTGCATTTACTGATATTGTATGTTGTTGCAACTACTTGGTCAACAGGGCAACTTGGGCATTCAGGGCAGCAATGGCATCTATCTCGTGGACTCCCACTGTTCTCCTCCCACTCATTGGTCTATCTTCTGTGACATGGTTGTTGGTGGCCATATCTTCTAATAATTCGTGAGCTTCGTGGGCCGTTTTCCTCATAAATGCCCCACCTGCTGCTGCGTCTATAATTGTTCTGGTTGTACCGCTCAGCCCGTTATAGAAGATGTGGACCAAGTTCCACAACTCAATATAATGGTGTGGGCATTTTCTCTGTAAATCCTTGAACCTCTCCCAAGCTTAGTATAATGACTCTCCATCTGCTTGGTAGAAGTTATTCAGCTCCCCTCTCAATTTTGCTGCTTTGCACGGGGGAAAGAATTTGGCCAAAAATTTCTGTGCCAGCTCTTGCCATGTAAAAATCGAATCAGCTGGCAGGGAATTTAACCATACTTTTGCTCTATCCCTGAGTGAGAAGGAAAAGAGCCTCAATCTGACAGCGTCATCAGTAACGCCGTTATATCTGAAAGTTGCACATAGCTCCAAGAAATTAGCTATGTGCATATGTGGATCCTCTGATGGCAGTCCTCCAAATTGCACTGTGTTCTGCACCATGCCTAGAATCGCCGGTTTGATCTCAAAGTTATTTGCTCCTATTGTTGGGAGCCTAATACATGTATGTGCTCCGTTCACCTCGGTATACGTAGTCTCAAGCTTACTGCGGACTTGAACTCTTTCCTCGACATCCATAGGTACTCGTAGAGGCATTCCTTGGTTAGGTTGATTTTCACCTAACCGCCTACCATCATATTGTTGTTTTGGGCGATCCGTCTCAACTAAAGGCTGCAATCCGGGTTCTTTACATTCGGTTCTGAGTTTTCTCAATCTCTGGATTGAAGGGAACAAGAGTGTCTGCCCCTCTTCTCCTTCGCATAAACTGATTTCCTGAAACAGATCAAAAACAGACAAACAGATCACGACACCCTGATTTTTACCGAAAAAAAAGAAAAAAAAAGAAAAAAACGTTAAAAAAAAAAATTAAAAACCAAATTAGAAATTAAAAATAGATAAAACTGATATTGAACTATGCCTAATCCCCGGCAACGGCGCCAAAAACTTGATGCGCGAAAAGATGCACACACTTTAACGCAAGTGCACGTTATCGTGACAAGTAATATAGTCTTGGTAAGACCGAATATCGTCCACAAGGATTAGTGTTCAAGTACCAATTATCTATGTTTTGGTATCTATTTGGTAACCGATATTTGATTTTGTTGTTTATAACTAACAATTGTAAATACTAATTAACTATGTGTTTACTTCAGTAGTGATGGAAATAGGGCTTCCATGTCTCCTCAACTATCCGCTTACATTACTTATTAATGCAATGAATTATGGTTCTTCTTCTTTTGGAGCTAGCAGGTTTACTAAATCGTTTTATACTCCCGTTAAGGCTATATAAACACTCAACCGATGTGCTCCTTTCTACCTTTCGGTGATAAGGATGACTCTATAGGAGGATTAAGACCAAAAACCTAGTTAACCGTCACGCGCCATGCGTAAAATTAGGTGTTTAAACCTCTCATTAACGCTACATAAGTAATTGAGGTATTTTCATCCCCAATCCAAAATATGTCTACCCAACTTACAGCATATTCACAACCTCCTCCTTTTGAAGTTTGATTAGAAATCATATAAACAATGATAATTAGTGATCAATTAATTGCCAAGCATTCAAAGCAGTTATTGGGTAAATCTCAACAATAAGAAGAATAACCATAAACATGCATCAATTCATAATATAAGGTTCAAGTGATTTAACATGGAAAGCTCTATAATGGAATTAGTTCCTAGCCATTGACATGACAAGAACTAATTCAATATCCAACATAAAAACTGAAATAAAGAAAGAAAGAAAAGAAAATTACTAAGTTAAGGTCTCCAATCTTCAACTCCAAGAAGTCTCTTGTTTGTGCAAGAAAGGGAACCCTTAAAAACTGCCTAGGGTTCTCCTTTTATAGGCTCAAAACCGCCTCAAACTTTACCTTCAGGCCTGGCCCAAAACACGTCTGAAAACCTGATTTTCCCGCGTCGGCCATGCGCTTATCGGCATGGCGCGAAAACCTGCGATGTTCTGGCGATTTGCGCCGCGCCTCGCACTGCGCTAGAGAAGCGCGCTGCAACTATTGCGGCCTTCTGGATATTGGGCGCCGCGGCCCTGGACCTGTCTGCAGGAGGCGCCGCGGCGCTGGTCCGTGTTTCTGCCCGGTTCGCCACTTTCTCTGCTTTTAAGCTCTGGAACCTCCACTTTTGCCCTCTTTTAGCTCCTTTTATGCCATTGGGCCATTTTAACCAACTTGACTCAAAAGAAAGAAAATCTATCCTAATACGACACGTATTTGTACAAAAAAGGACAAAAGACTAACTAAAAACGACTCAAAAAATGTATATAAAATACACCGATCAATGGGTGATACCTTCAAGAAGACCCAATCGTCAACCTGAAACTCCAAGTGTCGACGCTGATTATCTGCATAAGACTTCTGTCGACTCTAATATACTAATAGTCTCTCCTGGATAAGCTTCACCTTATCCACAGCCTGCTGAATCAAGTCTGGGCCAACTAGCTGAACCTCGCCCACGTCGAACTAACCAATCGGCGACCTACACTTCCTTCCATACAAAGCCTCATACGGGGCCATCTGAATACTGGAGTGGTAGCTATTATTGTACGCAAACTCAACAAGAGGCAAGTGATCCTCCCAGCTACCCCTGAAGTCAATAGCATAGGCCCGCAGCATATCCTCAAGCGTCTGGATAGTATGATGCGCTTCGTCCCAGTCGAGGTGAAATGATGTGCCGAGACTCACTGTGTCCCTAACCCTTACGAAAAGACTGCGAAGTTAGCAGTAAACCGGGCTCTGCATGCGATATAATAGATGTAGGAACTCCATACAGTCTCACAATCTCCCTGATATACAGTCTAGCATAATCATCAGCCGAGTTAGTAGTCCTAACCGGAAGAAAAATAATGGCCTGATTTCGTCAGCGAGTCAATTATGACCCACAAGGAGTCGCACTTCCTCTGAGTACGATGCAATCCTATAATAAAATTCATATTAATCACCTCCCATTTCTAAGTCGGGATCTCAATCGTCCATAATAGCCCACCGGGCTTCTGGTGCTCTACCTTGACTTGCTGACAATTCGGACACTAAGCAACAAACTCTGCTACGTCCCTCTTCAGGTCATACCACCAATACATGCATCTGAGGTCATGGTACATCTTAGTCGACCCCGAATAACGTAGAGTAACGAGCACTGTGTGCCTCCCCTAAAGTCTGCTGACGAAGTGCTATCTCACACAGGCTATTCTCCTCTCGGAGAGCCGTATCTCGATTCCGTACTAAAACTGGATCCTTATACTATCGCCTCTTCACCTCCTCGATGAGGGAAGACTCGGCAACCTCCCGGACCCGAACTCCATTATCACCGGAAACAAACTACCCATGGATCTATGACTAAGAGCATCTGCAGCCATATCGGCTTTCCCTGGGTAGTATAGGATATCAACATCATAATCCTTGAGTAACTCTAACCAGCGTCTCTGTCGCAAATTCAGCTGTCTCAGTCTGAAGATATACCGGGGGCTCTTGTGGTCTGCACAAATATCCACATGAAATCCATATAAGTAATGACTCCAAATCTTCAAGGCATGCCTAACTGCCGCCAATTCAAATCGTGAGTAGCGTAATTCCTTTCGTGCTCCCGTAGCTACCGGGAAGAATATGCTATAACCTTATCGTGCTGCATCAGCACACAACCGAGCCCAACACTCAAAGTGTTACAATAATAACCTAACCCTCTAGTCCATCAGGAGGGGTTAGAACGGTAGTCGTAGTCAGCTGATATTTCAATAACTGACAGCTTTTCTCGCACTTCTGAAATATTTGGACATGATACATTCTTAATCATGATTCCTGTTTCCAGTCTTCTGTTGCAACCAAACTTGGTTACTATACTTAGATTCAAATTCCTTCACTTGCCTCATTGTTACGACTTTCTGCCGATCACAATCTAGGAGGAGATTTCCTTGATCTCGTCAAGTAGTAATCCTATTATTCTTCCCAGCTCATAGAGCTTATAGTCAGGTGTTCAAACCTCATCTCACGGTATTACATAATCCACTGGCTTGCCCGGATTTCTTATCTTGTCATGATTAGGTCTCTCATCGTTCGAGTGTCTACTCGTCTTACCTTTATTTTTTTCATTTCAAGTTGTCCTGGGGGTCTCTTACCTCCCCGTATTTTTCATACTATCTTTCTCGTCATTACAGATTTTGCCACCTTTCATCGAGGTGTTCTTACTGCCCATCATTCACTAACGGTCTTTACACTAGTCTGGAGTAATTATATCTCGTGCAACGTACATAACCATATTTGCATTCTCTTTTATCATTCTGGTCATAACCCTTCATTATACTCATTATTAACAAAAATATTTCTAGCTTGATTCTTGATCATACTGTTTCATTCACGCGTACTACCTGCATTTATATCCTTACGACACTTCCTCGACCATTTCCTAATGTCGTCCTCCATTACCCCAACACAATACTTTTCCCACGGTTATCTGAAATTGTAACCTATGGCATGACGAAACTAAAGACTTTACCAGTCTCCTATCCATCGCCTAATAATATGGGTACGCATAACCCTCCATAATACGTAAAACTATCCTTTTACGTGGGGGAGAGAGCTTATCTCCCTTTCATAATCTTAATCATCAAGCGCCACCTTATAATCGTATAGATGTTTAAGACCTACCAATGATATCTTCTGTTTTCCGCAGGCAGCACTCGTACTTATCTTATTCTTGTTTTGCGCATTTTCCTGAAATCATTCCGAAAGTCGTGGACCTGACCGCAACACCAAACCAACTCCAAGTACCTCCAAGGGCACTTAACATAAACTCTCAATCGTGTTGTCTCAATCACAACAACCATAATTACTCCATACGGATCTCATCCGTACAATTCTCTTAAGCATACCACGTAGCTTAATTTACTAACATAGTCTTCCATTAAGTCCCTTAATCACAATTTTTAAGGGTTCATTACTGTTATACCCCGTAGTTCTGGCCATACGTGTGAGAGCGTACGAAAGGGATTAAGATTTAAATTTTAGAAGGATAGGTTTATGGATTGTTTCGGACGGGTTTTGGTCAACTTTGAGGTGGGTTATGACCCGTTACATTGAGAGTTCCTAGGTGTTTCAAAGGCCTAGTGCGTAGTTCGTTGAGTCTAGTTTCCAACGCAACCAACCGTTCGTCGATAGGACATCGGAGTAGAAAATTATGGGAGTTACAAGTTCAGTGCGCAGTCGGACATAAAGGTGTTTCGGTCATGAGCCACAGGGCCGCGGCGCCGGATGCAGGGCAGCGGCGCCAGATGATCTGGGTGTTCGCTGAAAGTTACAGCGCCGGCGCTGAAGCAGGCCGCGCGCGGAAAGTTAGGAGTCGGCAGAGGTTTGAGGCCGCGCGCCCCAGGGCCGCGGCGCCGAGGCGGGTTCTGCGAAGTTGAGTGGAAAAATCTGAACTGTTTTGTTTTAAAAAAGGCCATGGGAGGGTGACAAGTGTCCCCCCCATCTGATTTTGCATGTACTACTTATTGACCAAGTCTTGAAGACTTGGTCATTCTTCAAGTTCTTCTCTCTAGAAAATCAAGAGGAAATCAAAGCTTGAGAAAAATCTGAAAAGTGTGGCAAGAAGGAAACTTGTTGGCAAGCTTGTAGGAGTTCTTGTGGTGGTGATTGTGGAAAGGAGGCTAGTGAATTTGTTGGAATATTTGGCTAAAGTTCTAAGGTAACAATTCCTTCTCTCTTTGTTGGTTTTTGGTGTTGCATGTGAAGAAGAAAGAATTTGTAGTTGAAAATATTGCTCTTAGATAAATTGCATGTAAGAAATATGGGTTGGATATGAAAGAATTGGATAAGAAGGTTATGTGAGCATGTTGTAGCCAAAATACTACCTTAAACTTGTTAAGTTAATTGTTATGTATTGTGGGGCAGAATTTTACACACCCAAGATTAGGTGTGTAATCCCCTTTGTGTTGATTGGATTGTTGGGCCTTAAAAGTGGTGTTTGGATGTTGAATTCGGCCTTGAAAAATGTGGCAAAGTATGTAGAAACAAAGGAAACACTGCCTGATTTTCCATAGAATTTAGTGACTTTGCACTTGGAATATTCTACGTTGAAACTAGAGGTTAATAAACGTATTATGGTCATTATAGGTTGACGTATTACGTGCGGTATTTTGGACTTAGCAAGTGGATTGATCCGAAGAGGTATGTGGAACTTTCCTACCTCTTGAACATGAATAATTGCATCTATGTAGTACGGTAGACGTACAAAGGATTTGGTATCCCTTACTTGTTTTAATGATGTCTTCAGTCTTAAAGTTAAGGGACTTTGAGTGTTTTAAGTATTTGATACTTGTTTCGTTTAAAAGTATAAGTCCCTTGGAGATAGGGAGATGTGTTTGACTAGTGTATAATGGTAATATAACGACTTTATGGGAAGTTGGTTGTATTGACTTTATGGAAGGTTAACAAAGAAAGGTTTACTCCAAGTAAAATAAGTACGGATAAAGGATTTGAATTTGTGAAAGGCAAATTGTTTTTAAGGCATTAATTGCCTAAGGTTTTAAAAGAAATGAAGTCACTTGATTTAGAAGCCTATTGTATTTTTAAAGGTAAACGTGACTTGTTTTGAAAAGTTGTCGTGACTTGATACTACGGTTATTAGTATCTTGGGAGTTTTTGCATAAAAAGGAGTCATTTTCTTAAAAGGTTAGAGGTACGTGGTACTTGGGTTGAATTCCCGGATTTTCTTGTAAATGACATGTTAGTGCCTTAAGTAAACTAAAATGAGAGGATATACTAAAAATGTTAATAAGAAGTTAGGGGATATTCTTAACTTGCTTACGTTATGATAAGCCGGTAGCGCTTATGTTATGTATGATAGCCGGTTGTGCTGATTTATGTATTATTATTATTATTACTACTTATGCCATGGATTTGCTACCCATGATGCGAGTGCGGCGCTTGTAGTCATGCGGGCCCACCGGGTCCATGCGGGTGAAATAGTCCCATGCGGGTGAAATAGTCCCATGCGAGGCGGATGACCTCATGCGGGTGAAATAGTTCTATGCGGGTGAAATAGTCCTATGCGGGTGAAATAGTCCCATGCGAGGCGGATGACCTCATGCGGGTCCACAGGACCTA
This sequence comes from Przewalskia tangutica, assembly GCA_029844215.1. Taxonomy (NCBI): domain Eukaryota; kingdom Viridiplantae; phylum Streptophyta; class Magnoliopsida; order Solanales; family Solanaceae; genus Przewalskia; species Przewalskia tangutica. Next base: position 43,235,200 of record CM056724.1, on the reverse strand, counting down.
TGCGGGTGAAATAGTCCCAGGAGTAGGATTGCTTAATGATACTACGGGCGAGAGACCTTGTTTTGATCATGAGCCTCCTATTTTTATGCAGTAAAGTTTATACTTGTTACTCTCATTGTTAGTAAGGCACGATTATCGTATTTTGACTTTCTTCCATGACTCCAGCTTATTTTAGACTTATGATATTATTACAGTATTTTCCAATTTTACATACTTGGTACATATGTGTTATCGACTCTTCCTGGAAATTTGCGTTCATGCCGCGGTAGGGTAGCGGTGGTGGATCCTCATTCTTAGGATCTTGCTCGGTGTCGAAGCTCCATTTCTCGGAGGCTCGACTTTTATGCAGTTCTCCCGGTGTTGTAGATGTTTGTACATTCAGGGGTATGACGGGGCCCTGTCCCGTCATAGTGTTTACACATTCTTAGAGGCCTGTAGTCCTGTTATAACTTGGGTTGTTAAGGATGTAACTGTTCAGCTTTGTTATATTTAGAGGTAGCAATTTTGGGTTAGCCTGCTTATAATCTCTATGGGTTCTTGTTGTGAGTTTATTTTCTGCTGGTTTTCTCTGATGTTGTATCATAAGGGTGCCCGGGGTAAGGCACCAGTCACGGGTCCGTGGTCGGATCGTGACAAAAGTGGTATCAGAGCAGTTAATCCTCGGAAAGGGTCTACAGGCCATATCTAGTAGAGTCTTGATTATCGGTGTGTTGTGCACCACATCTATAATCAGGAGGCTACATGATATTTAGGATTGGTTTCCATTCTTTCACTCTAAGATCGTGCAATAGAGCTGTGTTATAGGTTGAACTTCCTCTGACATATTTTCATGTATCAGTTATGCCTCCACGCAAGGCAACCGCGGCCCAGAAGGGCAAGGCAGCTGAGGGAGCTGCTAGTAGGACACAGAGGGTTACGAGGGCACAGGCCCAGTCTGTACCTGAGATGATGTTCCGGACGGCGAGTTCCACGACGTCGCCACCCCCAGCAGAGTTCGGGGCAGCAGCAGCGGCTACTGAGACCGCGATACCTGAGCCTCCAGTTACACAGCCTGGAGCAGAGGAGATGGGTTACAAGGAGATGGCCCAGTTATTAGCCAGGATCGTGGCTAGGCAGGAGGACAGACGGGAGGCAGCGGTTCCGGTTGTACCCGTAGTCCACCCCAGATCTGATAGCTTGAGACTGCGGGACTTTTTGAGTTGCAGCCCACCAGAGTTCTATGGGTCGAGGCCTGAGGATGATCCTCAGGAGTTTATCCGACAGTTACAGCGGATCATGAGAGTGATCAGGGCTTCGGAGACAGAGTCGGTATTATTGGGTTCACATCGGCTGCGGGATACTGCAGTTGACTGGTATGATTCATGGGAACTATCCCGGGGGGAGCATGCGCTTCCAGCTGTTTGGGACGAGTTCTCAGAGGCGTTCCTTAGCCATTTCTTGCCTCCGCAGATGAGGAGGGCTCGGGCCGATAGATTTTTGACACTGAGACAGAGTGGGCGGACGGTCCGGGAGTACAACGTAGAGTTTGACTCGTTGGCTCGGTATGTACCCGCTTTGGTAGCAGACATGGAGGACATAGTGCACCGCTATGTCACAGGGCTCGATGATTACTTGGCAGAGAGTTGCACGGGAGTAGCTCTTCAGCCGGGCATGGACATTGCCCGCATGCAGGCATATGCACTTGGGTGTGAGGAACGCAGGGGCCGACGGATTGACAGGTATCAACAGAAGAGGGCCTATCAGCAGGGTCCTCTGGTAGTTTTCGAGGTAGAAAACCCCAGCAGCAGACCAGATTTGCACCTCAGCCGGTTCAGAGCGCTCCTCCACCATCTTCCGGACGTCTGAGGCATTGAGGCGGGCGGGGTTCGAGGGCCGGGTTCCCGAGAGGACGAGTTCCGGTCGAGATGAGGCCACCTATACCTCGGTGTGGTCGATGTGGCAATTGCCATTATGGGGGGTGTCGTGTTCCTCCAGGAGCTTGTTACTCTTGTGGCCAGCAGGGCCATTTGAGGAGAGATTGTCCGACTAGAGGCGGCGGGAATGTTATGGCTCAGCCGACAGGGTCAGTGGCTGGATCTTCGTCTTCGGTGGCGATGCGCCCCGGAGGGCAGAGTGTTCACGGACCAGCAGGCCGCGGCAGGGGTCGTGGTAGGGGTCCCAGTTCCAGCGGTCCTCAGAACCGCATTTATGCTATGTCCAGCCGTCAGGACCAGGAGGCGTCACCAGATGTCGTCACAGGTACATTATTGGTTTCATGTTGTGATGTATATGCTTTGATAGATCCAGGTTCTATCTTGTCCTATATATCTCCTCATATTGTTGGTAGAATAGGGATAGAGCCCGAGTCCATAAAACCTTTTGAGGTGGCTACACCAGTAGGTGATTCGGTGGTAGTTGAGCGAGTATATAAGGCTTGCCCAGTGACTATAGACAGTCGTCAGACTCTAGCCGACTTGATAGAGTTGGATATGACGGACTTTGATGTAATTATGGGTATGGATTGGCTAGCGTCTTGCTATGCCAATGTGGTATGAGAGAGAGCGTCACGGTTCGGTTTCACAGTGAGCGGTTATCGAGTGGAAGGGAATCTTGCGTCGCGAGGGTAAGTTTATTTCTTACCTCAAGGCTAGGAAGATGGTGCGGAAAGGGTATATCTACCATATGGTTCGGTAATCGACATCGAGGCCGAGATACCGCACTTGATCTCCGGTCGTTAGAGAGTTTTCAGACGTATTCCCAGACGAGCTTCCGGGTATCCCTCCTGAGAGGGAGATTGAGTTTTGCATTGATTTAGCGCCAGACACTCGATCGATATCTATTCCGCCATACAGGATGACACCTGCTGAGTTGAATGAATTGAAAGATCAGGTGAAAGATTTGCTGGAAAAAGGTTTTATCAGGCCAAGTGTTTCTCCCTGGGGAGCGCCGGTGTTATTTGTAAAGAAGAAGGATGGGACGCTGCGTATGTGTGTTGATTACAGGCAGCTGAATAAGGTAACTATCAAGAACAGATATCCTCCCGGGGTTGATGATTTGTTTGACCATTGCAGGTGCGAGATGTTTCTCCAAGATAGACTGCGATCCGGTTATCATCAAAGCGAAGTTAGAGAGGCAGATATCGAAGATCGCATTCAGGACCCGGTATGGGCACTATGAGTTCAGGGTGATGTCTTTCGGGTTGACCAACGCCCCAGCAGTATTCATGGATTTGATGAACAGGGTGTTCAAGCCATTCTTGGATACGTTCGGTATAGTATTCATTGATGATATCCTGGTTTATTCGCGCACAGAGCAGGAGCATGCAGATCACTTGAGGGCGGTATTGGGAGTCCTCCGGGACCGGCAGTTGTATGTCAAGTTCTCGAAATACGAGTTTTGGTTGGCCTCAGTGGCTTTCTTAGGGCATGTTATCGGGGCCGATGGTATTCGTTGTCTGACAAGAAAGATCGAGGCGCCAAGACTTGGCCCAGACCCACGTTACCCTGCCATAATGTGATGTGCTTCCAATGCCAATAAAAATTAACCCATCCAATAGTATTTAACATCCAAAAAACTGCCAAATAAAACGCGTCCCATGCCGAAATCCGACGGAGGTGCGCAGCTTTTTGGGCCTTGCGGGTTATTATCGGAGGTTTGTGGAGAAGTTTGCTTCCATCTCAAAGACCTTTGACTAGTGACTTAAAGCCTATGTTCCGGTGGACGGATGCTTGTGAGGAGAGTTTCCGATTCTTGAAGGAGAAATTGACGATCGCCCGGTTCTTACTTCCGCAGGTTTAGGCGGATATGTGGTTTATTGTGATGCGTCGGTGTTGGGCTGAGTGCGTCTTGATGCAAAGACGGTAAAGTTATAGCTACGATCTCGACAACTCGAAGCATGAGAAGAACTATACCACACATGACTTAGAGTTGGCGGTGATTCATGCCTTGAAGAAGCGAGACATTATTTATATGGAGTTCATGTGGATATTTACACAGACCACAAGATCCTCCAGTATATCTTCAGCCAGAGGGAGCTGAATTTGCGGCAGAGACGGTGGTTGGAGCTGCTTAAGGATTACGATGTCGATATCCTATACCACCCAGGGAATGCCAATGTAGTTGCAGATGCCCTTAGTCGCAGATCGATGGGTAGTCTGTCAGGTGTGCAGCCAGAGAAGAGGGACATGGTCCGCGAGTTACATCAGCTAGCGAGCCTTGGGGTTCGTTTGGTTGATTCTGATAGTAATGGGGTTCGGGTTCGAGAGGTTGCCGAGTCTTCCATTGTCGAGGAGGTGAAGAGGCGACAGTATGAAGATCCGATTATGGTACGGTATCGAGATGCAACTCTTCAGGAGGAGAAGAGTCTATTTGAGGTAGCACCTGATGGGGTGCTAAGATTTGAGGGCCGGTTGTGTGTTCCCGATGTGACAGGACTTCGTCAGCAGATTCTGGGGGAGGCACACAGTGCTCGTTATTCTATTCATCCGGAGTCGACTAAGATGTACCATGACCTCAGATGTGCGTATTGGTGGGATAGCCTGAAGAGGGACGTGGCAGGTTTTATTGCACAGTGTCCTAATTGTCAGCAGGTCAAGGTTGAGCACCAGAAGCCCGGTGGGCTATTACAGGCTATTGATATTCCGATATGGAAGTGGGAGGTGATCAATATGGACTTCATTACAGGGTTACCTCACACTCAGAGGAAGCATGATTCTATTTGGGTTATTGTCGACATGCTGACGAAATCAGCCCATTTCCTTCCTGTCAGGACAACTTTTTCGGCCGAGGATTATGCTAGATCAGATATCGTAAAGATTGTGAGATCGCACGAGTTCCTATATCGATTATTTCGCACGGAGGAGCCCGGTTCGCTAACTTCGGAGGTCTTTCCGTAAGGGATTAGGACGCAAGTGAGTCTCGATCGCATTTCATCCTCGCACCGACGGACAGCCGAGCGCACTATCCGCACTTGAGGATATGTTGCGGGCTTGTGTTATTGATTTGTGGGTAGCCGGAGGATCATTTACCTCTTGTGGAGTTTTCTTATAACAACAGCTACCATTCTAGTATTCAGATGGCGCCTTATGAGGCCTTATACGGGAGGAAGTGCAGATCACCGATATGCTGGTTTGGGTGGGAGAAGTTCAGTTAGTCGGGCCAGACTTTATTCAACAGGCAGTGGATAAGGTGAAGCTTATCCAGGAGCGGTTATTGTCAGCTCAGAGTCGACAGAAGTCGTATGCAGATCATCGGCGTCGACACTTGGAGTTTGAGGTAGATGATTGGGTCTTCTTGAAGGTGTCACCCATGAAGGGCGTGATGAGATTTGGGAAGAAAGGGAAACTTAGCCCAAGGTACATTGGGCCTTATCAGATTGTCCGTAGGGTAGGCAAGGTTGCCTATGAGTTGGATTTGCCGTCCGATCTGGAGGCAGTACATCTAGTTTTTCACGTGTCTATGTTGCGGAAATGTATTGGAGATCCATCTAGAGTGCACCCGATTTGTGATGTCCAGGTGACAGAGGGGTTATCGTATGAGGAGAGTCTCATAGCGATACTCGATCGTCAGGTTAGGCGACTTCGGACAAAGGATGTGGCTTCCGTCAAAGTCTTATGGCGGAACGAGAACAGGGAAGAGATGACGTGGGAAGCAGAGGATGACATGATGAAGAAGTATCCTCACTTATTCCCTATACCTCCAGGTAACCCACTTTTCTGCTTGTTAGTCTTAATTTGGCAATTATGCTTAAGTATTGTTGTACGCGAGCGCCTTTTAATTGCAAAAAGAATAGTTAAGAGGGTCTATGTCGATGTTGTGATTTGAGTAAGCCTAGAAGGAACATTCGGGACGAATGTTTCTAAGGGGAGGAGAATGTTATACCCCGTAGTTCTGGCCATACATGTGAGAGCGTACGAAAGGGACTAAGATTAAAATTTTAGAAGGATAGGTTGACGGATTGTTTCGGACGGGTTTTTGGTCAACTTTGAGGCGGGTTATGACCCGTTACATTTAGAGTTCCTAGGTGTTTCAAAGGCCTAGTACGTAGTTCGTTGAGTCTAGTTTCCAACGCAACCATCCGTTCGTCGATAGGACATCAGAGTAGAAAATTATGGGAGTTACAAGTTCAGTGCGCAGTCGGACAGAAAGGTGTTTCGGTCAGGAGCCATAGGGCCGCGGCGCCGGATGCAGGGCCGCGGCGCCAGATGATCTGGGTGTTCGCTGAAAGTTGCAGCGCCGCGGCGCCGGGAAGCAGGGTCGCGACGCCGGAAAGTTCTGGGAGTCGGCAGAGGTTTCAGTGCCGCGGCGCCGGCTATAGGGCCGCGGCGCCGAGGCGGGTTCTGCGAAGTTGAGTTAAAAAATCTGAACTGTTTTGTTTTAAAAAAGGCCATGGGAGGGTGACAAGTGCCCTCCCTCATCTGATTTTGCATGTACTACTTATTGACCAAGTCTTGAAGACTTGGTCATTCTTCAAGTTCTTCTCTCTCTCTAAAGATAAAAGCTCTCCCTTCTCTCTAGAAAATCAAGAGGAAATCAAAGCTTGAGAAAAAACTGAAAAGTGTGGCAAGAAGGAAACTTGTTGGCAAGCTTGTAGGAGTTCTTGTGGTGGTGATTGTGGAAAGGAGACTAGTGAATTTGTTGGAATATTTGGCTAAAGTTCTAAGGTAACAATTCCTTCTCTCTTTGTTGGTTTTTGGTGTTGCATGTGAAGAAGAAAGAATTTGTAGTTGAAAATATTGCTCTTAGATAAATTGCATGTAAGAAATATGGGTTGGATATGAAGAATTGGATAAGAAGGTTATGTGAGCATGTTGTAGCCAAAATACTACCTTAAACTTGTTTAGTTAATTGTTATGTATTGTGGGGCAGAATTTTACACACCCAAGATTAGGTGTGTAATCCCCTTTGTGTTGATTGGATTGTTGGGCCTTAAAAGTGGTGTTTGGATGTTGAATTCGGCCTTGAAAAATGTGTCAAAGTATGTAGAAACAAAGGAAACGCTGCCCGATTTTCCATAGAATTTAGTGACTTTGCACTTGAAATATTCTACGTTGAAACTAGAGGTTAATAAACGTATTATGGTCATTATAGGTTGACGTATTACGTGCGGTATTTTGGACTTAGCAAGTGGATTGATCCGAAGAGGTATGTGGAACTTTCCTACCTCTTGAGCATGAATAATTGCATCTATGTAGTATGGTAGACGTACAAAGGATTTGGTATCCCTTACTTGTTTTAATGATGTCTTCAGTCTTAAAGTTAAGGGACTTTGAGTGTTTTAAGTATTTGATACTTGTTTAGTTTAAAAGTATAAGTCCCTTGGAGATAGGGAGATGTGTTTGACTAGTGTATAATGGTAATATAACGACTTTATTGGAAGTTGGTTGTATTGACTTTATGGAAGGTTAACAAAGAAAGGTTTACTCCAAGTAAAATAAGTACGGATAAAGGATTTGAATTTGTGAAAGGCAAATTGTTTTTAAGGCATTAATTGCCTAAGGTTTTAAAAGAAATGAAGTCACTTGATTTAGAAGCCTATTGTATTTTTAAGGGTAAACGTGACTTGTTTTGAAAAGTTGTCGTGACTTGATACTACGGTTATTAGTATCTTGAGAGTTTTTGCATAAAAAGGAGTCATTTTCTTAAAAGGTTAGAGGTACGTGGTACTTGGGTTGAATTCCCGGATTTTCTTGTAAATGACATGTTAGTGCCTTAAGTAAACTAAAATGAGAGGATATACTAAAAATATTAATAAGAAGTTAGGGGATATTCTTAACTTGCTTACGTTATGATAAGCCGGTAGCGCTTATGTTATGTATGATAGGTCAGGTTGATTTATGTATTATTATTATTACTACTTATGCCATGGATTTGCTACCCATGATGCGAGTGGCGCTTGTACTCATGCGGCCCACCGGTCCACGCGGTGAAATAGTCTCATGTGGGTGAAATAGTCTCATGCGAGGCGGATGACCTCATGCGGGTGAAATAGTCCCATGCGGGTGAAATAGTCCCATGCGAGGCGGATGAACTCATGCGGGTCCACAGGACCTATGCGGGTGAAATAGTCCCAGGAGTAGGATTGCTTAATGATACCTTTGGCGAGAGACCCTGCTTTGATCATGAGCCTCCTATTTTTATGCGAAGAAAGTTTATACTTGTTACTCTCATTGTTAGTAAGGCACTGTATCTTGTATTTTGACATTCTTCCATGACTCAACTTATTTTAGACTTATGATATTATTACGATTTTCCGCTTTACATACTTGGTACATATTGTGTCGACCCCATTCCTGGAATTTGCGTTCATGCCGCGGTAGGGTAGCGGTGGTGGATCCTCATTCTTAGGATCTTGCTCGGTGTCGAAGCTCCATTTCTCGAGGCTCGACTTTTAGTGCAGTTCTCCCGGTGTTGTAGATGTTTGTACATTCAGGGTATGACGGCCCCGTCGTCATAGTGTTTACACATTCTTAGAGGCATGTAGTCCTGTTATAACTTGGGTTGTTAAGGATGTAACTGTTCAGCTTTGTTATATTTAGAGGTAGCCATTTTGGGTTAGCCTGCTTATAATCTCTATGGGTTCTTGTTGTGAGTTTATTTTCCGCTGGTTTTCTCTGATGTTGTATCACAAGGGTGCCCGGGGTAAGGCACCAGTCACGGGTCCGTGGTCGGGTCGTGACAATTACCTTCTCAGACATCTCATCATCTCCTAATTATCTCAAATTAGCACATAAAACCTTGATGAGAATTCATTAAACTGTTTCATACCTTCCCGGTATCTATTTAGTCCTTACCAATTTTTGGTAATCTAAAATCATTCTAGGCAACACGCATCCGACCCTCATACATAAATCCGTATAGTTGTATGTCATTATACCAACTATACAACAATTATTACCAACCTGGATACGCAATCCACATCATCCTTCCTGGGCCACTGCTGCCTTTCTCATAGCTGCAATCAACATAACTCGTTAGGGAGAGATTACCCTAACAACACAGCTCTATCGCACGATCTTAGAGTGAGAAGAATGAAAACCAATCCTAAATGTCCTGTAGCCTCCTGATTATAGATGTGGTGCACAACACACAGATAATCAAGACTCTACTAGACACGGTCTGTAGACACTTTCCGAGGACTAACTGTCACGACCCGACCGGGCTGGCGATCGTGCCCTACACAGGCACCCTTACAGTATACATCGAGATAATCACGAACATACATGAAACGATAAATAAATCATCAAAGACAAAATCAACAGTTAGCCGATAAGGCTACCTCTCAGATAGTAAATACATAAACGGCGATTGCCTCCTTTCCTTTACAAAGCACCCACATATGTGACTCTGCACCTCTAAGAGTTTTTAACATAACAATCGCGCGGACAGGCCCCGCCATACCCTGAATAAACATAAATCTACAACCTCGTGGAAAACCGTGCAAGAGATAAGCCTCGGAGCAAATGGAGCTTTTCTCAAAATCAACCGAGATCCTAAGAGCAAGGATCACCACCTGGTACCTAAAACTGCGGCATGAACGCACTGGCGGGGTCGATAACAATTGCGAATATGGAACAGAAATAACGTCTAAGAAATGATCATAATCGTACAAAAGAATGACAGGACAAGTATAAAAATACATACCGATCCTCGCCGTGTCATTACCACTTATGAACTTAATCGTACCTTATTATCTTTTCCCATTTTCAATAAAAGTTATAGTCACAATCTTAAGGACATGATTAGGAAAAATCATTAAGTTCATTACCGTATAACTTACTTATCTTTCATAAGTATAATCCGGCCCTTTAAGGAGGGGCGCCTTTACTACCCGGCCCAATCTAGGACGCAACCAAGTCACACAAATATCAAAGCGTGCCCGTGGAATCCCCCATCACTGCCGACAGCTATAAGTGTAAAATATAACCATGTGACGCGCCCGTGGTATCCCACCTCACTGTCGGCGTACACATACACAACACATATATATATCTCCTGCCCGTGGAATCCCACATCACTGTCGACAGCTATAAATGTTAAATATAACCATGTGACGTGCCCGTGGCATCCCACCTCACTGTCGGCGTACACATACACAACATATATATATATATATATATCGCGGCCGCATGCCCCGGAATCCCACATCGTATAAGCATGGCCATAACGTGCCCTCGGCATCCCTCATCGTAGCGCAGTCTTCGTGGAGCTAGCCCATGGAGTAATAATATAACATGCCCCCGGAATCCCTCATCGTGGGTACATGTCTTCATGGGGAGCTAGCCCATGGAGTAAAATATAACATGGTCGCATGCCCCGGAATCCCACATCGTATAAGCATGACCATGGAGTAATAAAACGCGCGGGCATCTAACCCGCATCCTGGCTGCATGCCCCGGCATCCCTCATCGTATAAGCATGGTCAAGATCAATCACAATGGAAGCATACCCGTGGAATCCCCCGTCACTGCCGGTACGTCCAATAAAATGTCCAGGCCTCTAACCCGCATCCTGGTCACATACCCCGGAATCCCACATCGTATAAGCATGTCCAAGGATCAATCAAAATGGAAGCATACCCGTGGAATCCCACATCACTGTCGGTACGTCCAAGTAAACTTACAACAAAACAGTCGGCCCTCCAACTGAGAGACACGACAACGTAGACATATAATACTTGCACTCAAAGCTATCACAAGCAAACCTAGGCAAGTTCATTAAACCTTTAGACTTCCATCTTTATAAACTCATGGCACTTTCGTTTTACACATTAAAATCCGGGAATTAAACCCCAAGTACTACGTACTTCTACTCTTTTAGAAAGTCCCTTTTTCAAATAAAACTTCCAAGATACTAACAACCGTAGTATCAAGTCATACTACCTTCAAGACAAGTCACAATACCTTCTTAGAAATACAATTACCGGCTTCTAAATCAAGTGACTTCTTCCTCAAAACATTAAACGATTTAAACCATTAAGACAGTTGCCTTCTTCATTTCAAACCAATTCTTTGCTTACATTATTAGAGAAAACCATTCTCTTAACCTTCCATAAAGTCGTTATAACCAACTTCCCATAAAGCCGTTATAACCCTTTATGGTTTTAGACCAACTCATTCCTTTTATAACCAAGAGACTTCTACTTTTTGAAACCGAGTATTATATACTTTCAAATCAATTCTCTTAACTTTCAAAAATACAATTAGTCTCTTAACCTTTAGAACTCAAGTGACTCCTTTTATTATAAAACCTTAGGCAATTGATGCCTTAAAATTCAAGTTGCCTTTTCATTAAAAACGAGTCATTTATCTTTCCATAAAGCAAATATAACCAACTTCCCCTAAAGCCGTTATATTCACTTTATACCTTAGCCAAAATACAATTTCCTATCCAAGGGACTTATACGTTTAAAACGGAACAAGTATCACATACTTCAAAACTCTTCAAGTCCCTTAACTTTAATAACACATTAGACATCCTTAATACTTTCAAAAGTGAGTTAATCTCCTAACTCACCCGACTTGGCTATTCATAAAACTATTAAAGGATATCAAGGTGTCAGACGTCACCGTACTACATACGTGCAACTAGTCATGCTCAAAAGATAGGAAAAGTTCTACATAGAGTAAATCACACAACTACCTCTTAACTTCTAAGAGTAGAAGGAAACATGAAATGATACCACAGGTATATTCCATACATAGAATCATGCCAAAGGAAGGAAGAGGTTCACATACCTCGCGACGATTATCGACAAGTAGCAAAATGCTCCAAAGTACTTCAACCTTGATAGCTATTCCACCCTCCAAGTAGGATACGCTATTCTTAGTACTTCTACCTATAATGGTCACAATACGTCCATTAACCTCCTACTTCAAACGTAGAATATTCCAAGTGCCTAAGTCAATAAATTCTACGGAAAATCGGACAGCACCTCCTTTGTTTCTACTTACTTTGCCACCTTTTTCAAGGCCGAATACAATAACCAAACACGCCACATTTAAGGCCCAATCAAAGCAATTAACAATAGGGGATTACACGCCTACTAGGCGTAAAATTACGCCCCACAAACGATATCAAATTAATACAACTTACTAGGCCAATTCGCTAACTTGAAGTACTACAACATCAATTCTTATCCAATTTCCATTTCAATCCAAGTTATTAGCCTAACATGATATCAAGTCGCGATTGATTATAACTACCATAATCTCCAAGTAATTAACATGCGGCGTTCTAATAACGACGATTTGTAATCCAACTTCACATGGCTTGCATTACATTTCGGATTTTAAGGCTACAAGCAATCCATAATACTTATAACTTCAACACATATACTTCATGCTAGCAACATGTAAAGCTAACAACAATATAAATAATCTTGTGACACCTTTAAGAGACAAGATTATACCTCAACGAAACTTAATCCAACTCCAAATCCGAAGTCGCTCCTTAGCAACTTAGAGCCTCTTCAAGACACTTCAATCCGCTACTTGAGACCCTTAGAACAATACCAACAAGGTTCCTCCAAATTTCCAAACAAAACCTAGAAGACAACTAGGTTTTCGCTTTGCGACTAACCCGAAAACTATCTTTTTCCGAGATTTTTCTATTGAGAAATGCTTACAATACACTTAGGAACCTTGGTTTAAAGTGGGAAAATTATTGGACAACAAACAAATTTTTTTCATGTGGAGAGGGAGTGAACCCGAGAGCAACATGCTCTTGTTCATCCAATTTTTGTGTAAATTTGGCTAAGTGTTAGGCTTGTCTCACTACTAGTAGTATTATAAAGGGACATGGAGGGTCAAGATGTAAACAAATGGGTGGTTTGGATGAAGTCTTATTAAATATCAAGACTTTGGACCCTTTGACTTAGTCAATTTTGTCAAGCTCTCTATTAGCAAGACTTGTCTTCCTAACAAGGGTCAAATGACCCTTGTGCCCATGCTACAATTCGTCCAAGGCACCATAAGGGGGGTGACACGTGTCGCCCTCCCATTCGTCACAATATTATGTTTTCCGACAATTTCACAATTCCGATAAATTTTTACAAGTCTCAAATCTTAACACTTGCGAGTTCTTACGTACGTTCGTAAAGCATGTCCTGTAAATACGGGGTGTAACACTCTTCCCCCCTTAGAAACATTCGTCCTCGAATGTTCTTTCGGATTCCAATCTAATTAAAGCGCGACATAGTCTCCTTATACTACACCCTTCTTACAACATATGCCACCCATGGTTACATAATCGCACGACCTTTCCGGCCCGTGGATCGTGCCTTACCGGGCACCCAAGTAGTCATACATCGAGTAATCGGAAATATAAAACAAGACATGAAACAGTTTATAAAATAAGACACGATTTATGTGAACAAGCGTCGCTTTCGTATATATATATAAACAAGGTTTAGCAGATTACATCCGACAATCGCATAAATGACTACAGCACCTAAGGAAATATACAACTATGGCGGACAGGGCCCGCCATACCTCGACTGCATAAACTATCTACAACAGGAGATCATACCAAAAAGTAGAGCCTCGGAGAAGATGGAGCTCGACACCAATGCAAAGAGATCCTAAGGATGCGGATCTAGCACTGCCGCTTACCGCGGCATGAACGCAGCCCCGGGAGGTCGATGCAATGTACTAAGTATGCGAAATCAGTAAAGTACTTAAATGAAAACATATCATTTTTAAAACGGTTTACAAATATGTGTGAAACAACCAGGAAACCGCATATAGTGCCACATCACAAACAAGAGCAACAATAGTAAGCGTAATAGGTCTTGTCTAGGCCGCGAATGATCAAACAGGGACACTCGCCCACATCATCATTACGCAAGCCTAATCTGGACTCGAGTCCGCATAGGCCACTCACGTGGGCGCGCATGAGGTATAACCCGCATCGAGGGTAGCTACTCCTCGGCATCGCCCCGACTCGTTGTCCGCATGGCCACATGCACCGCGTGAGGCATAACCCCGCATACTAACACGAACTCTCGGAGCTCCGCATAGGCCCCCTGGACCCGCATGAGGTATTCTCGAATCATGGTCCCAGACCGCCTGAGTCTACCCCGCATCGGAGGGCAGCTTAACCCCCGGTATCATCTCAAGAGGTGAGTGATATAGTACTAACACAACAGCTTATAGTTCAAACGACATAAGCATAAGTAAGACTGACCTCTTTACACAACGTTACAAGATACTAACACATAGCGTCACAATATGTCTACTCACCAAAACCATCTTATTATACCTTTCAGAAATCAATACAAGTCTTTTATAAAACACATAAGTAAACTGTTCCTTTTTATAAAACTTAAGTCGTTATACTTAACTTCCCATAAAGCTAGTATAACCCTTAAGCTTCTTGTTTTAAAAACAACTATTCTTCTTCTTTCAAAACTGTGTTATAATTCTTTTGAAAGACTTTTTAAGATCTTTATTATTCAGGCTTAAGTCGCAAGACATTGCCGTAAGTATTATTCAGGCTTAAGTCGAAAGATATTGCCGTAAGTATTATTCAGTTAACACATGTACGCTCACCGCATACTATATATATATTTAAAATATCATGCTTTAGGAAGAATCACATACCTTCTACAAAACCTCCCGCCAAGTTGAATATGTCGCGCAGAATCACCTATAATAGTCACAGACATCTATCAAAGTCTAGACTACTCAAGGTCATTCTAAAGAGGGTTCACAATTCTACGGAAAGTCGGGCAGCACAACCCTACCCGGTGAGCTATATGAGTCTCATCAGGAAAACAAATTCTATGTGAGTACTGATTCAATTATTCTTCTTTTAAACCCTTCTCTGTGATAATTTCAATTCTATTCTCAGAATATTCTTCTAAGTATTTAATACTTATACTAATACTTCTACAAGATGCATTCTCTAATACAAAAGAGGTTAGGATTATTTACCTCAGTAAGCCCAATAATATCCAAGATAAAAGTCGCTGAGCAAGGTTTAGCTCCTAAGTTGTACGCTCCAGAGTCTAAGAAAACCTTAGAAGTTCTTCACAACTTCTACTAAGGACTAAGGGATTTGGGCTAGGTATTTTGGGCATTATAACAATACTTAGAAGGCAATTTTTCTACCAAGGGAGGGGGTAGATTTCCAGGCTAGGGGTGGAAGCCCGGCCAACTACTCAAAGGGGGAAGGTGTTTGGACGAAATGGCTCAAGGAGAGGAGACGATTTGTAGAAGTGGAAGTTATCTTTGTGGATGAAGAAATCTTCATGAAAGGTGGTTTTTTTAGCTCAGGCCTTGGCCAACCAATGGCCAAGATGAAGACAAGTGCAAGGCAAGTGTAGGGTGAGGATTAACTATACACAAATATCCTACCAACTCCTTGACTTGTGCACAAGGCACAAAAAACGTGCCATGTTAGTCCAATTCGTCCAAATGGACGATTCAAGTCCACCAATTGGAGGGTGCCAAGTGTCGCCCTCCCGTTGGTCCAAAATGTTTCGTCTCTCGGAAAAATCCGCAAAAATTAGAAATGGCATAGCCGGAATTTACCCTACGAAAGCTGTGAAAACGTTTCGTCGGAAAACGATTCTTTTAGCGAGTTGTGTACAATTTTCGAACTTGGCCTAACTTTAAGGCTAAACTTTTGTACGTATTCCCTTACGTACATACTCTGGAAAATACGGGGTATAACATTCTCCCCCACTTAGAAACATTCGTCCCGAATGTTCCTTCCCAAGACAGTTAACGATAAGATTCTTCATAACTTAAACAGTTGCAAAAGCCACACACACGGCCACAGAACAACACTTAGGCATAAATGATAATGAAAATTTTACAAGTAGGAAAGTGAATTACACGAGGTGGGAAATAGGTGAGATACTCGCCTCATGTCCTCGCTTCCCACGTCATCTCCTCCTCGAGCTCGTTCCGCCACAAGACTTTGACGGCCACGCCCTTCGTCCGCAGACGCCTAACTCCGACGATCGACTATCGCCATGGGAATCTCTCATACGATAACCCTCGGTCACTGACATCGTCAATCGGTGTACCTAGATGGATCCCGATACATCTCTCAAAGATAGAAACATGAAACACCGGATGACCGCCTCCAGATCGGACGGCAGATCCAACTCGTAGGCAACCTTGCCTACCTCGCGACAACTGACACGCCCAATGTACTGGGCCGAGTTTCCTTCTCCGAATCTCATCACACCTTCATGGTGACACTTTAGAAAACCCAATCATGAACCTCGAACTCCGGATGCCGACGACGATGATGCGCATACGACTTGCCGACTCAGTCAATAGCCGCCTCGATAAGCTTCACCTTATCCATCGCTGTTGCACCAAATCTGGTCTCACTAATCGCACTCGCCTACATCGAACCAGCCTATAGGCGATCGCACTTCCTCCCATACAAGGCCTCGTAAGGCGCCATCCGAATACCGAGTGGTAGCTATTATTATACGCGAACTCAACTAGAGGCAAATGATCCTCCCAACTACCATCGGTCAATAACACGCTCGCAGATATCCTCGAGAGTGCGGATGATGCGCTCGCCTGTCTGCTCACGTGGATGAAATGCGATTGTGCTCACCGCCCCTAAACCTCTCTCGAAAGACCTCCGGAAGTTAGCCGTGAATCGGGCTCTCATGCGATATGATCGAAATAGGGACTCACGCATCGACGATCTCTGATGTAAAGTCCGCATAATCCTCGGTAAAAGTCGCCCCGACGGAAGAAAGTGGGCTGATTTCGCCACTGTCGACGATAACCCCTAGAGAATCAGGTCTCCTCTGAGTGCGAGCCAATCTTGTGATGAAGTCCATGTTGATCACCTCCCACTTCCAGGACGGGATCTCTATCGTCAGAACAAACCACCGTGCCTCGTGCTCTACCTTCACTGCCGACAACACGGGCACCGAGCTACGAACTCGCAACGCCCCTCTTCAAGCCATCCCACCAATACACGATCGGCGTCGTGGTACATCTTGGTCGACTTCGACGGATAGAGTAACGCCGCTGTGTGCTTCCCAAGAACTCTTTGCAAGTCACGAGACATCCGGAACACACAACTCGCCAAACCTTAGCACCCCATCAAAGCTACCTCAAAAGGACCCTTGCCCTCACGAAGAGTCAGATCACGATAACGTGTCAAATCCGGATCCTCGAATTGCCTCTTCACCTCTCGACGATGGAAGACTCGCAACCTCACGAACTCTAACCCCACCGCTATCGGAATCAATCAAGCGGACACCAAGGCTCGCTAATCGATGCAAATCACGAACCATGTCCTCTCTCTAGCCGCACATCCGATAGGCTCCCATCGACCTACGACTAAGAGCATCCGCCACAACATTGCCTTCCCGGTGGTACAGGATATCAACATCGTAATCCTTAAGCAACTCTAACCACCGTCTCTATCGTAAGTTCAGCTCCCTCTGGCTGAAGATATACTGGAGGCTCTTGTGGTCTGTAAAAATATCCACGTGAACCCCATACAAATAGTGCCTCCAGATCTTCAAAGCGTGAATCACACCCGCCAACTCCAAATCATGGGTGGGGTAGTTTCTCTAGTGTTTCTTCACCGTCGGATGCATATGCTATAACTCGCCACTTTGCATCAATACACATCCCAACCCGGCGTCCGACGCATCACAATACACGACATAACCATCCGACCCTCCGGAAGAGTAAGAACGGGCGCCGCCTCTCTTTCAAGAATCGAAACCCCGCCACAAGCATCACCATCGGAACTTGGCCGCTTACGAGTCACCTAGTCAATGGTGCGAGATAAGCAAACTTCTCCACGAACGCCGATAATAACTCGCAAGGCCCGAAAATCGCGAACCTCGTTGAGTAGTAGGTCAGGCCAAGTCCCGATCGCCTCGATCTTGGCCAGATCCACTCGAATGCCATCACCCGACAATATGCCCAAGAAACGCCATCAAGTCAACCAAAACTCACATTTGGAAAACTTGGCGCATAAATCGCCGGGTCCCGAGAATCACAAGATACCTCAATGCTCGCATGCTCTCGCTCTGGCGAGAATAAACCAAGATATCATCAATGAACACTATCACAAACGCGTTCAAAATGGTTTGAACACTCGGTTCATCAAATCCATGAATACCGCGAGCATTGGTCAACCCAAAAGACATGACTGAACTCATAATGCCCGCATCGGTCCGAATGCGATCCTAGGGACATCCACCTCTCGACACGAACTCGATGATAGCGATCGCAGATCAATCTTGAGAAACATCTCGCGCCCGCAATCGTCGAACAAATCATCAATCACGGGAAGGGTATCTGTTCTTAATGGTCACCTTGTTCACCGTCAGTAGTCAACACACACGCGCAGCTGCCCCGCCCTTCTTCTTCACGAACAATACCGCGCTTCTGGGAGAAACACTAGGTGCGATAAAACCCTTCTCCAAAGAAATCCTCACCGTCCTTCAACTCCTCAACTCGGCGGTGCCATTCTCGTATGGCGGAATGGAAATAGGCCGAGTATCCGCAACACATCTATACAAAACTCGATCTCCTCTCGGGAGGGATACCCGGAGGTCATCCGAAACACGCCTGGGAACTCACGACCATCGAATCGATCAAAACTCGTACCGCAGCCTTATCAAACACCCGAACGAGATGGTAGATATACCCTTCCGCACCATCTTCCTAGCCTTGAGGTAGAAATAAACCTACCCTCGGCGATACCGTGCTCTCCCACTCAACAACCGGCCTCAGAAAGCCGAACTGCATTACTCTCTCTGCAGTCTACATTGGCGTAGCAAGCTAGCCAATCCATCCCCATAATCACGTCGGTCAATCATCTCCAACTCTATCAAGTCGGCTAGGTCCGACGATCGTAAATGGTCACAGACAAGCTCTATATACCCGCCGAGCTACCACCGAATCACCATCGGCGTAGCTACCTCGAAAGGGTCATGGACTCGTGCTCTATCCCTATCCTACTAGCAACAAGGGGAGATATATAGATGCAGTAGAACCCGGATCTATCAAAGCATACACATCAAACCCGAACCGATAAGGTACTGTGGCGACATCGGTGAGGCCTCACGATCCCGCTTACCGGACAAAGCATAAATGCGGCTCGAGGACCGCTAGAATCGGGACCCGAGCCACGACCGCCGCGACTGGCCGACCCATGTACCTCGCCCGGCGAGTAATCAGAGGAGATGATGAAGCGCAACGAACACGAAGGTGAGCCCTACCACCGCCACGCCGGTCGACGATCCCGCAGTGACCTGCCGCTACAATCAGAATAAGCTCCAAAACAGTACCACACTTCCGTAATGGATCTACCGACGGCCACACCGGGGTGGTCCCGATCGCCAAGACTCTCGCTACTCGACATCCAAGCCCTGGGCCCCGTCCGCCTCGGATACTGGGCCGTGCCGAGGACGGTGCAGAGTGCTCGAGCCGGGCCGTGGTGCAAATCTAGATCACTGAGGCCGCCACCACGATAGCCACCGAAGACCCTCCCGCCCCGGCCTTCTTCTGCTGCCGTCGGCCCACTCATCGACCGCGCCTCGCATCCAAGGGCGTGAGCTGCACGCGGTAATGTCCATACCCGAAGAGAAACACCGCACATGACTTCGGCCATGTAATCATCTAGCCCGTGACGTAGCGGTGCACCCTATCCTCCATATCGCTACCAATCCGGGACATATCGAGCCAACGAATCAAACTCAACGTTGTACTCCTAACGGCGCCCTCTGCCTCAAAGATCAGAATCTATCACCGCGCCTCCTCATCCGCGGGCAAGAAGTGAGTGAGGAAAGCCTCGAGAACTCATCCAGTGGCCGGGGACGTGCTCTCCCGGATAACTCCCATGAATCAAACCAATCGATCGCGGTATCACGCGGCCGACGCGAACCGGCGTCACGGACTGCCTCTCGAGGCCTTGATCACCCGCATGATCCTCTCAAGGCGATGGATGAACTCGCGATCATCCTCCGCCTCGACCAGTAAAACTCGCGGGCTACAACTCAAGAAATCTCGTAGTCTCGGACTATTCGCCTCGGGTGCACCACGGTGCGATCGAGCCGAGCTGAATCGAACCGCCAGATCGGCCTCTCTCGTATTCGCCACAACTCTAGCCAATAGGGCCATCTCTCTTGTACCTAACTCATCCGCGGTGTGCCGCGATGCGAGGTGCTGGTACTGGTCTCGGCTGGGCCGGCGTCATAGAACTCGCCGCCTCGTATAGATCGGGCACGAGCCTCGTGACTACGGGTGTCTCGCTAGCGACTCCTACGCTTGCCTTCGGGCCCGGTTGCCTTACGTGGAGGCATAATCAGCATAGAAAGGAATACGTTAGAGGGGTCCAACCTATAACACACGACTCTAAAGCACGATCTCGTAATGAGAAGAATGGAAACCAATCCTAAATATCCTATAGCCTCACGATTATTGGTGTGGTGCACAACACACCGATAATCAAGACTTACTAGATACGGTCGTAGACACTTTCCGAGGATTAATCGCTCGATACCACTTTTGTCACGACCCATTCCGGCCCGTGGATCGTGCCTCACGGGCACCAAGTAGTCATACATCGAGTAATCGGAAATATAAAACAAGACATGAAACAGATTTATAAAATAAGACACGCTTTATGTGAACAAACGTCGCTTTTCGCATATATATATAAACAAGGTTTAGCGATATCCGACAATCGCATAACATGACTACACTCTAAGGAAATATACAACTATGGCGGACAGGGCCCGCCATACCGATCAGATACAAACTATCTACAATACAGGAGATCATACCAAAAGTAGAGCCTCGGAGAAGATGGAGCTCACGACACCAATGCAAAGAGATCCTAAGGATGCGGATCTAGCACTGCTTGCCTTACTGCGGATGAACGCAGCCCCGGGCGAGGTCAAGACAACAGTACTAAGTATGCGAAATCAGAAGTACTTAAATGAAAACATATCATTTTTAAAACTGGTTTACAAATATGTGTGAAACAACCAGAAACCACACATAGTGCCACATCACAAACAAGAGCAACAATAGTAATCGTAATAGGTCTTGTCTAGGCCGCGAATGATCGAAACAGGCCACTCGCCACATCATCATTCCGCAAGCCTAATCTGACTCGAGTCCGCATAGGCCACTACACGGGCCCGCATGAGGTATAACCCGCATCGAGGGTAGCTACTCCGGCGATCGCCCCGACTCGTTGTCGCATGGCCACATGCATCGCATGAGGCATAACCCCGCATACTAACACGGAACTCGTAGCTCCGCATAGCCCTGGACCCGCATGAGGTATTCTCGAATCATAGTCCTGCACCGCCGAGTCTACCCAAAGACGGAGGCGCCTTAACCCCCGGTATCATCTCAAGAGGTGAGTGATATAGTACTAACACAACAGCTTATAGTTCAAACGACATAAGCATAAGTAAGACTGACCTCTTTACACAACGTTACAAGATACTAACACATAGCGTCACAATATGTCTACTCACCAAAACCATCTTATTATACCTTTCAGAAATCAATACAAGTCTTTTATAAAACACATAAGTAAATCCTTTCCTTTTATAAAACTTAAGCCGTTATACTTAACTTCCCATAAAGCTAGTATAACCCTTAAGCTTCTTGTTTTAAAAACAACTATTCTTCTTCTTTCAAAACTGTGTTATAATTCTTTTGAAAGACTTTTTAAGATCTTTATTATTCAGGCTTAAGTCGCAAGACATTGCCGTAAGTATTATTCAGGCTTAAGTCGAAAGATATTGCCGTAAGTATTATTCAGTTAACACATGTACGTCTACCGTACTATATATATATTTAAAATATCATGCTTTAGGAAGAACCACATACCTTCTACGTGAAAACCTCCGCCAAGTTGAATATGTCGCGCAGAGAATCAAATATAATAGTCACAGACATCTATCAAAGTCTAGACTATTCTGAAGGTCATTCTAAACAGAGGGTTCACAATTTTTCGGAAAGTCGGGCAGCACAACCCTACCTGGTGAGTTATATGAGTTCATCGTGAAAACAAATCCATGTGAGTACAGATCAATTATTCTTCTTTAAACCCTTCTTTGTGATAACAGTTCAATTCTATTCTGTAATATTCTTCTAAGTATTTAATACTTATACTAATACTTCTACAAAGATGCATTCTCTAATACAAAAGAGGGTTAGGATTATTTACCCTGTAAGCCCAATAATATCCAAGATAAAAGTCGCTGAGCAAGGTTTAGCTCCTAAGTTATACGCTCCAGAGTCTAAGAAAACCTTAGAAGTTCTTCACAACTTCTACTAAGGACTAAGGGATTTGGGCTAGGGTATTTTGGGCATTATAACAATACTTAGAAGGCAACTTTTCTACCAAGGGAGGGGGGTAGATTTCGGCTAGGCTAGGGGGGGTGGAAGCCTCGGCCAACTACTCAAAGGGGGAGGGGAAAGGTGTTTGGACGAAATGGCTCAAGGGAGAGGAGAGGATTTTTAGACTTGGAAGATAACTTTGTGGATGAAGAATTCTTCATCTAAAGGGGGGTATTTATAGCTCAAGCCTTGGCCAACCAATGGCCAAGATGAAGACAAGTGCAAGGCAAGTGTAGGGTGAGGATTAACTATACACAAATATCCTACCAACTCCTTGACTTGTGCACAAGGCACAAAAAACGTGCCATGTTAGTCCAATTCGTCCAAATGGACGATTCAAGTCCACCAATTGGAGGGTGCCAAGTGTCGCCCTCCCGTTGGTCCAAAATGTTTCGTCTCTCGGAAAAATCCGCAAAAATTAGAAATGGCATAGCCGGAATTTACCCTACGAAAGCTGTGAAAACGTTTCGTCGGAAAACGATTCTTTTAGCGAGTTGTGTACAATTTTCGAACTTGGCCTAACTTTAAGGCTAAACTTTTGTACGTATTCCCTTACGTACATACTCTGGAAAATACGGGGTATAACAATAACAATATTTATACTAAGATGTCAACCTTGGCACTCACGAAGCCAACTAGCCCATACTTATAATGACCTCCAAGTCTGTCATAATCCTCTCTACTAGGTCTACTAGGGTCTGACGACTGTATCATCACCGGGAAAACCTCATATCCCAGCTCAGCGACCACCCCACACACTCACGGGTGTAGTTACCTCGAAAGGTTCTTATGGATTCAGACTCTATTCCTTTACACTTGGTTGTTATCTTTCTTACTGGTCGCACTCTTTCCCTATTTCCAACTCATACTAGTATACATAACTTCCATACCGATGTTGGCCTCCAATCTTTTGGAGTCACTCTTTTAAACAACATAAGGCCATTTCCGACTCCCACGACCTGGTTCCGGTGGAACGCGTCCACGAACCCAGAAACAATTAACTAGACTTGCCTTGCACCTCGTGACTGTCACGTGGCGGAACTACTACCAACCGATCTCACTCCATTCCAGGCCATGGGAGACCCGCACAGTCCTCTCACACGACCCGACCGGCCGCATCGTGCCCTACAGGCACCCTTCTAATCATACAACATAATAAATCGCGGAAGATAAATAACACCCTTTTTTTAAAACCAAGGCTGCCGATAAGGCCGCCATAATCATAATAATTACCCGAAAGGGTCTACATCATATAACAAATGTAAAAAAACAACTCTAGCCACCCAAATTTACATGAATACTGCATTTCTAAGATTTGAACAAATACTATGGCGGGACAAGGCCCCGTGCACTTCGAATATACATAGCCATGACAACTCGGAACATTGGAGCCATCTCAAAATCTGAACCAGGATCCTAAGCTCATGGATCCACAATCGTACCTAAACTCATGGACATTTAACGCAGCTTCGGCGGTCAAGATAACAACAGTGCGAATATGGAATGTAAATAAGGTACAGTAAACAAATCATAATTGTACAAAAGAATGACAGAGGCAAGTATAAAAAGGGTGCATACCAGATCCTACCGTGTCATTACCATCTCGTGAACTTAATCGTACCTTATTATCTTTTCCCATTTTCCAACAAAAGTTATAGTCACTTTCTTACGTACATACTTAGGAAAATCGTCAAGTTCATTACCATATAACTTACTTACCTTGCATAACATAATCCGACTTTTACGAGGACGCTTATATCGCCTACCTAACTGGGACGCGATAAAGTCACATAGTGCGCCCATAAGGTATCTTGCCGACCATTCACGGACGCGGTAAAGTCACATAGTTTGCCCATAAAGGTATACTGCCCGGCCCAATCTGGGACGCGATAAAATCACATAAGTCTGCCCATAAAGGTATACTGCATAAAAATAGGAGGCTCACGATCAAAACAGGGTCCCTCGCCCGTAGTATCGATAAGCAATCCTACTCCTGGGACTATTTCACCCGCACAGTCCCGTGGACCCGCATAGGTATTCCTCGCATAGGTCAGACTACCGCCGCACGGGACTATTTCACCGCATAAGCCCATAAGGACTCGCATGAGGTATTCCTCGCATCATGGGTAGCAAATCCACTAAGCGGTGGTATAACGTCTTGGGGTTTACCCTCATTTATACTTTTACCACGAAGAAGGTGGTATAACGTCTTGGTTTACCCTCATTTATACTCTTACCCTGGAGAAGGTGGTATAACGTCTTGGGGGTTTACCCCTCATTTATACTCTTACCCTAACTCAACCGGCCATCATACATAACATAAGCCCTACCGGCTTATCATACATAACATAAGCACTACCGACTTATCATACATAACATAAGCACTACCGGCTTACCATACATAACATAAGCACCACCGGCTTATCATACATTACATAAGCAAGTTAAGAAATCCCCTAACTTCTTATTAGCTTGTTCATATACACTCTCATTTTTGTTTACTTAAGGCACGAACATGTCATTATAAAATCCGGGAATCTAATCCAACGTACTACGTGCCTCTACTCCTTTAAAATGATTCTCTTTCAAATAAAACTTCTAAGATACTAACAACCGTAGTATCAAGTCATATCTACTTTTCAAGACAAGTCACAATACCTTTTAGAAATACATTTATAGGCTTCTAAATCACGTGACTTCTTTCTTTAAAACCTTAAGCAATTGGTACCTTTAAAACAATTTGCCCTTCTTTATTTAAAATCATTTCTTTGCATACATTACTTAAGAAAACCATTCTTTTAATCTTCCATAAAATTGTTATAACCAACTTCCCATAAAGCCGTTATAACTCTTTATGTCTTAGACAAATTCATTCCTTTTATAACCAAGAGACTTATACTTTCAAATCAAATCACATAGCTTTCAAAATACTTCAAGTCTCTTAACTTTTAAGAAAACAAGTTTCTTAACTTTAGAATGGCAAGAAATCAATACTTTCCAAATCAAGTATTCTATACTTTTAAATCAATTCATTTCTTTCTTTAAGAATCAAGTCTCATAACTTGAAAAATAAAGTTCCTTAACCTTTTCAGAAATCAAGGTTCATAGTCTTAAAACTTCATGACATAAAACTCTTTTAATTTAAGTAACATATGCTTTTATGTGTTGTGAATAAGTTATACTTATTTATAACGATCTTAATCAAGTAGCCATGATCTAGAAAATGTAATACAATTTTGTCTTATCTTAGCTTCTATGCAGATGGAGAATTCTACTCATTTTTAACTTAATTGATTGTCATTACATTTTCCTTTATTAACGCTGCAGTGGCTTGTTCGATACTTATTCTCATTTGTGTCATAACTTAGCCAAGTCAACTTGGCTCCACATACCTCCTAACGACTCTTACCAACATCCCCCATAAGACTTGGTAAGAAATCATGATAACTTAGACATAACCTTTACGTAGAGTAAATCAACATACATACCTCTTAACTTCTAAGAGTAGAAGGAATCATGAAATAGTACTACATGTATATTCAATACATAGAATCATGTCAAAAGAAGGAAGAGGTTCACATACCTCGCGACGATTATCGACAAATAGCAAAATGCTCCAAAGTACTTCAACCTTGATAGCTATTCCATCCTTCAAGTAGAATACGCTATACTTAGTACTTCAACCTATAATGGCCATAATACGTCCATTAAACCTCTAGCTTCAAACGTAGAATATTCTAAGTGCAAAGTCACTAAATTCTACGGAAAATCAGACAGCACTTCCTTTGTTTCTACATACTTTGCCACCTTTTTCAAGGCCGAATTCAATAACCAAACACGCCACATTTAAGGCCCAACAATTCAGCTAACCAAAGGGGATTACACGCCTTAACAAAGACGTAAAATTCCGCCCCACAAATTAATACGAAACTAGTTCCATATTTAAAGCCATTCTTGACTAAACATATACAACAACACAAAGTCCTTTTCCAATTCTTTTTCAATCCAACTTCTTAGGTCTAACATGTTATATTGTCATAAACAACTTAACAATTATAATTCCTTCCTTGTATAACATGTGACGATTAAACTAATAATCCGATTGAATTGAAATCTCAAGGGCTAAACATACTAGTTTTCGGATTAGAGTTCTAATAGCCAATACACTTATCAACTTCATAATATATATCTCATACTTGCTAATATCCATAGCTACAACAATAAGTAATCTTAATTACTAAAATGACAAGAATTATACCTTTACAAGCCCTTATAATTTCCAAGATTCAAAGTCGCTCCTTAGCAATTCTTAGCTCCTTTCCTTTACGCTCTAATCCGCTATTTGAAGCCTTTAGAAGCTCACAACCAACTTCTCTTCCATTTCCAATCAAAACCTATGAAAATGCCTTAGGTTTTCGCCTTGCGACTAACGTGAAAACGCCGTTTTTCCGAAATCTTTCTATTGAGATATCCTTACAATACCCTTAGGGACCTTGGGTTAAAGTCTTGTGGCTAATGGACAACAATTGAAAATTTATCTTGTTCAAAATCCTCAAAGCCGAGAGCCTCTCAAGGCACACACAAGTCTCTCAAATTTTTCTAAGTTTTGTGAGCTAAGTCTTGCTACTTAGGATGATATATAACACAATGGAGGGTCTAGATTACAACACATGTTAAATTTGGATGAAAGAGATCAAGCCAAGTGGCTCTTGACTTAGTCAACAATGTCAAGCTCAAGCTTAGCAAGACTTTCTCATCTTTACAATGGTCAAATGACCCTTTTGCCCTTGCATTAATTCGACCAAGCCATGTGGGAGGGGTGCCACGTGTCGCCCTCCCATTCGTCCATAAAATTCCGTAACCCTCGTGGGCCCCACAAAACCAAATCCGTACAAATAAATTTCCATAATGATAATACATTCCATAATCCTCAATTAATGCATTTTGAGAATCCAATTCTCTTCAACGAACATTTTTCCTTTCCGACGTTCGGAAGATTTTCCGTCGGAAAAACAATTCTTCCTTTCGTATCCTTTTCAAGTCTTGTGTTCCTTACATACATTCTCTTAAACATGTCCTTGAACTACGGGGTGTAACATCCTCACCCCGACCCGCCACCGCACTTAACTCTTATTCTTGGTCTATAATAAATCTTTCTACCCGAGAAGACCTTGTACATCTAAGGTCTCAGCGGTCTTCAACATTCTTAGGCTCGCAATTTCCATGCTCCAAGCCTATCTTATCAGTCTCCCCGTAAACGGGTACAAAAACTTCTCATAATACCATAATCGTGTCGTTTTGATCACAACAACCATAACTTACTCTATACGGACCTCATCCGTACAATTCTCTTAAGCCTACTACGCAGCTTAATCTATTAACATGACATTCCGTTAAGTTCCTTAACATGGCGTCTTAAGGGTTCACTACCCTATCAGACAGCTCATCCTTTCCCAATAATCTCAAAATAAAACACAAGACCTTGGCGAAAATTCATTAACTATTCCATACCTTCCAGATTCTAGTTAGTCTTTACCACTCTTGGTAAATCTAAAACCATTCTAGGCAACCCATAAATGACCCTCATACATACCTCCGTATAGATGTATGTCACAATACCAACTATACTATATCATTACCAACCTGGATACGCAATCCACATAGTCCTTCCTGGGTCACTGCTGCCTTTCTCGTAGCTGCAATCAACATAACTCGTTAGGGAGAGACGACCCTAACAACAGAGCTCTATCGCACGATCTCAGAGTGAGAAGAATGGAAACCAATCCTAAATGTCCTACAGCCTCCTGATTATAGATGTGGTGCACAACACACCGATAATCAAGACTCTACTAGACACGGCTCAGACACTTTCCGAGACTAATCGCTCGATACCACTTTTGTCACGACCATTCAAGCTCGCGATCGGGTGCCCTACCCGCACCCTTACAGTATACATCGAGATAATCACGAACATACATGAAATCGATAAATAAATTATCAAAGACAAAATCAGTGTTAGCCGATAAGGCTACCTCGATAGTAAATACATAAACGGAGCTTGCCTTTCCTTTACAAACAGACCCACAATATGTGACTACAGCACTTAAGAGTTTTTAACATAACAATCGCGGCGGACAGGGCCCCGCCATACCCTGAATAAACATAAATCTACAACCTCGTGGAAAACTGCATCAAGAGATAAGCCTCCGAGCAAATGGAGCTTTTCTCAAAATCAACCGAGATCCTAAGAGCAAGGATCACCACCGGTACCTAAAACTGCGGCATTTAACGGCGGGGTCGATAACAACAGTGCGAATATGGAATGAAATAACGACAAGAAATGATCATAATCAGATAAAAGAATGACAGGACAAGTATAAAAAATACATACGAGATCCTCGCCGTGTCATTACCACTTATGAACTTAATCGTACCTTATTATCTTTTCCCATTTTCAATAAAAGTTATAGTCACAATCTTAAGGACATGATTAGGAAAATCATTAAGTTCATTACCGTATAACTTACTTATCTTTCATAAGTATAATCCGCCCTTAAGGAGGCGCTTTACTACCCGACCCAACTGGGACGCAACCAAGTCACACAAATATCAAAGCGCGTCCGTGGAATCCCCATCATCGCCGATACCTATAAGTGTAAAATATAACCACGTGACGCGCGTGGCATCCCACCTCACCGCCGCATACATACACAACACATATATATATCTCCCGTCCGTGGAATCCCACATCACCGCCGATACTATAAATGTAAAATATAACCATGTGACGTGCGTGGCATCCACTCACCGCTTACATACATACACACAACATATATATATATATATATATATATATATATATATATATATATATATATATATATATATATATATATATATCGCGATCGCATGCCCTAATCCCACATCGTATAAGCATGGCCATAACGTGCCTCGCATCCTCATCGTAGGTGCAGTCTTCATGGGAGCTAGCCCATGGAGTAATAATATAACATGCCCGGAATCCTCATCGATGGTACATGTCTTCGTGGGAGCTAGCCCATGGAGTAAAATATAACACGGTCGCATGCCGGAATCCCACATCGTATAAGCATGACCGTGGAGTAATAAAACGCGGGCATCTAACCCGCATCGGCGCACGCCGGCATCCTCATCGTATAAGCATGGCCAAGATCAATCACAATGGAAGCATACCCGTGGAATCCCCCGTCACTGCCGGTACGTCCAATAAAATGTCCTGGCCTCTAACCCGCATCCTGGTCACATACCCCGGAATCCCACATCGTATAAGCATGTCCAAGGATCAATCAAAATGGAAGCATACCCGTGGAATCCCATCACCGATGCGTCCAAGTAAACTTACAACAAAGCGATCGACCTCCAACTGAGAGACACGACAACGTAGACATATAATACTTGCACTCAAAGCTATCACAAGCAAACCTAGGCAAGTTCATTAAACCTTTAGACTTCCATCTTTATAAACTCATGGCACTTTCGTTTTACACATTAAAATCCGGGAATTAAACCGCAAGTACTACGTACTTCTACTCTTTTAGAAAGTCCCTTTTTCAAATAAAACTTCCAAGATACTAACAACCGTAGTATCAAGTCATACTACCTTCAAGACAAGTCACAATACCTTCTTAGAAATACAATTACCGGCTTCTAAATCAAGTGACTTCTTCCTCAAAACATTAAACGATTTAAACCATTAAGGCGATTGCCCTTCATTTCAAACCAATTCTTTGCTTACATTATTAGAAAACCATTCTCTTAACCTTCCATAAAGCCGTTATAACCAACTTCCCATAAAGCCGTTATAACCCTTTATGGTTTTAGACCAACTCATTCCTTTTATAACCAAGAGACTTCTACTTTTTGAAACCGAGTATTATATACTTTCAAATCAATTCTCTTAACTTTCAAAAATACAATTAGTCTCTTAACCTTTAGAACTCAAGTGACTCCTTTTATTATAAAACCTTAGGCAATTGATGCCTTAAAATTCAAGTTGCCTTTTCATTAAAAACGAGTCATTTATCTTTCCATAAAGCAAATATAACCAACTTCCCATAAAGCCGTTATATTCACTTTATACCTTAGCCAAAATACAATTTCCTATCCAAGGGACTTATACATTTAAAACGGAACAAGTATCACATACTTCAAAACTCTTCAAGTCCCTTAACTTATAAAAACATTAGACATCCTTAATACTTTCAAAGAAGTGAGTTAATCTCCTAACTCACCCGACTTGGCTATTCATAAAACTATTAAAGTATATCAAGGTGTTGTACGTCTACCGTACTACATACGTGCAACTAGTCATGCTCAAAAGATAGGAAAAGTTCTACATAGAGTAAATCACACAACTACCTCTTAACTTCTAAGAGTAGAAGGAAACATGAAATGATACCACAGGTATATTCCATACATAAAATCATGCCAAAGGAAGGAAGAGGTTCACATACCTCGCGACGATTATCGACAAGTAGCAAAATGCTCCAAAGTACTTCAACCTTGATAGCTATTCCACCCTCCAAGTAGGATACGCTATTCTTAGTACTTCTATATATAATGGTCACAATACGTCCATTAACCTCCTACTTCAAACGTAGAATATTCCAAGTGCCTAAGTCAATAAATTCTACGGAAAATCGGACAGCACCTCCTTTGTTTCTACTTACTTTGCCACCTTTTTCAAGGCCGAATACAATAACCAAACACGCCACATTTAAGGCCCAATCAAAGCAATTAACAATAGGGGATTACACGCCTACTAGACGTGTAAAATTCCGCCCCACAAACGATATCAAATTAATACAACTTACTAGGCCAATTCGGCTAACTTGAAGTACTACAACATCAATTCTTATCCAATTTCCATTTCAATCCAAGTTATTAGCCTAACATGATATCAAGTCGCAATTGATTATAACTACCATAATCTCCAAGTAATTAACATGCGACGGTTCTAATAACGACCAATTTGTAATCCAACTTCACATGGCTTGCATTATATTTCGGATTTTAAGGCTACAAGCAATCCATAATACTTATAACTTCAACACATATACTTCATGCTAGCAACATGTAAAGCTAACAACAATATAAATAATCTTGTGACACCTTTAAGAGACAAGATTATACCTCAACGAAACTTAATCCAACTCCAAATCCGAAGTCGCTCCTTAGCAACTTAGAGACTCTTCAAGACACTTCAATCCGCTACTTGAGACCCTTAGAACAATACCAACAAGGTTCCTCCAAACTTCCAAACAAAACCTAGAAGACAACTAGGTTTTCGCTTTGCGACTAACCCGAAAACTATCTTTTTCCGAGATTTTTCTATTGAGAAATGCTTACAATACACTTAGGAACCTTGGTTTAAAGTGGGAAAATTATTGGACAACAAACAAATTTTTTTCATGTGGAGAGGGAGTGAACCCGAGAGCAACATGCTCTTGTTCATCCAATTTTTGTGTAAATTTGGCTAAGTGTTAGGCTTGTCTCACTACTAGTAGTATTATAAAGGGACATGGAGGGTCAAGATGTAAACAAATGGGTGGTTTGGATGAAGTCTTATTAAATATCAAGACTTTGGACCCTTTGACTTAGTCAATTTTGTCAAGCTCTCTATTAGCAAGACTTGTCTTCCTAACAAGGTCAAATGACCGCGTGCCCATGCTTCTGATTCGTCCAAGGCACCATAAGGGGGTGACACGTGTCGCCCTCCCATTCGTCACAATATTACGTTTTCCGACAATTTCACAATTCCGATAAATTTTTACAAGTCTCAAATCTTAACACTTGCGAGTTCTTACGTACGTTCTTAAAGCATGTCCTGTAAATACGGGGTGTAACACTAACTGCTTTGATACCAATTTTGTCACGACCACCTCGCATGGCGGTGCCCTACACAGGCACCTCAGAGGTATACATCAGAGATAATCAGCGGAACATAGATAAAACTCATAAATATACAACAATGTGAAATAAACAACAGACTAGCCGATAAGGCTGCCTTCCTGGATATACCTATATACATAGCCCAAAAGCAGTTACATCCTTTTTTTTTTAATTTTTTACAACCCGACCCACAAGATATGACTACAGACCTCTAAGAGTTTTTGGACATAATAACTGTGGCGGGACAGGTACGCCATACCACGAATGTACATAAATCTACAACATCGTGAAAGCGTACAAAAGACAAGCCTCGAGGAATGGAGCTTTCAAAATCGATCGGTGATCCTAAGGCGGGGATCTGCAACACTTATCCCTACTGCGGCATGACGCAGCCCCAGAAAGAAATTCGATTACAAAATATGTACCAAGTATATGAAACTGAAAATACTAAAATAAAATCATATAGTCTAAAATAAAGCTGGAGACATGTATGATAACCAAATAACAGCACACTGCACCTTAGTAACACTGAGACTAATGAGAGTAACTTTTGTCGTTTAAAAGTAGAAAGGTTGTGATTAATTTAGGGCTACCCGCCCGTAATACCATTATGCAATCATATTCATGGGAATTTAACCGGCATGGGAATTGAACCCGCATAGGTCACGTGGACCCGCAATGAGTATATATGGATACCCGCATCGTGGAGAGCTAGCCCACGGAATAGTCATGGGAATTTAACCCGCATGGGAATTGAACCCGCATAGGTCACGTGGACCCGCAATGAGTATATATGGATACCCGCATCGTGGAGAGCTAGCCCACGGAATAGTCATGGGAATTTAACCCGCATGGGAATTGAACCGGCATAGGTCACGTGGATCCGCAATGAGTATATATGGATACCCGCATCGTGGAGAGCTAACCCACGGAATAGTCATGGGAATTTAACCCGCATGAGAATTTAACCCGTAGCATAACACATGATTGCCGGCCCTCAAGCGAGGGACGCGGTGATATGGAAATATAACACTTGCACGAATGTCTATTGTGAGCAACATATGCAACTTAAATCATTTAGGACTCTCATTAGATTAAGGTGAATCACTTATCATTTCATAAGACTCAAGTCACTAGCATGTCATGTCAAATCCGGGAATTTAACCCCAAGTACTACACCTTTAGAAATTCAAATCGAAGCTTTTAAAATCAAGCATTTCTACTTTCACAACCTAGGCAACTTATGCCTATAAATCAAGTAGACCACTCTCTTAACTTTCCATAAAACCGTTATAACTAACTTCCCATAAAGCCGTTATAACTCTTATGTTTTAGACAATTAAGGCATTTTCATTCGTTAACATCAAGGAAGTTAATTCTCTACCTCAACCAACTTGGACAATTCAATCAAGGCGATGATATCAAACACAAAGCCGAATCTAGTTAAAGCTCGTATGTCTATCGTATTATATATTTATCAAACATCATGCCCAAGAGATAGGGAAAGTTCCACATACCTTTCCGGATTAATCCACTCGCTAGGTTGAATACGCCTCACGTAGAATATCAACCTATAATAACCATAATACGTCTATCAACTTCTAGCATTCAATCGTAGAATAACTCTAAGTATAAAGTCTCTTATTCTACGGAAAATTGGGCAGCACTTCCTTTGTTTCTACATACTTTTTCATCTTTTTCAAGGCCCGAAATCAACAACCAAACATGCCACATTTAAGACTCAACAATTTAGCTAACCAAAGGGGATTACACGCCTAACAGGACATGTAAAATTCTGCCCCATAATTGATATCAAAATAGTCCAATATTCAATGTCATTCTCGGCTATAATGTGCAACCACATAAAGTCTTTTCCAATTCCTTTTCAATCCAAGTTGTTTAGTCTAACATGTTATATAGTCACAACTAATTATAACAACTATAATCCCTTATTTAGCTAGCATGCGACGATTATAACTATCGACCAATTTGTATTGTAATTTCAATGGCTAATAAGCTCATGCTCGGATTTAGGCTCCCAATATTCCATAACACTTATCAATCTTCATTATATAATTCACATGATCAATTATCAACTACTATAACATGAAATCTTTACTTACATAAGTAAGACGAAGATTATTACCTTGTTAAGCCCAAATACAATCCAAAACCTAAAGTCGATTCTTAGCAACTTTAGCTCCTTTCCTTTGCGTTTCAATCCGCTATTTGCAACCTTTAGAAGTTCACAAGCGACTTCCCTTCAATTTTCAACCAAAACTATGAAAAGGGAAGACGACGACCATAAAAAACCAATGAACTAGAGGCTCGAAAACTTCCCTTTTATACTAAAATTTACAACATGGCAACATACAATTCTTCTTTCTATTTCCTTTACCACATGACATTCTCCAATCACTACTACATGTATCCTAATTTACTTCCAAGAGGAGAGGGAATTTACCTTAGGATTTCGCCCAAAACAGCCCCAAAATCTCGCCCACTTTAGCCCTTTTTCCGCAACTTCTTTTCACGTCAAAATCATCCACACGAATCCTCTACAAGCCTATCAACATATTATCTTCTTGCCGCCCTTCCAAAAATTTCATGAAGGCTTAGGGTTTTATAAATTTTTAGAGAAAGAGAAGGCCAATTTATTTTGGATGAAGTCTTGCAAATGACCAAGTCTTGCAAGACTTGGTCATAATATAGGGTCTTGCTTGATCTACAAGTTGGGAGGGACACTTGTCGCCCTCCCATAGGTCCTCTACAATAAATATCTTCTAATTTTACACAATTTCCGCAAAAATCCCGCCTTGGCGCCACGGCCCTGCAGCCGGCGCCGTGGCACTGAAACTTCAGAGGATTTCAGGACTTACGGAGCCACGGCCCTGAGATACGGCGCCGTGGCGCCTGACTGAAACATTTTCCTTCTATTCTGTCAACTGAACTTGTAACGTCTATAATTCTCTACTTCGATGTCCTATCGACGAGAGGTTTATTGCGTTGGAAACTAGACTCAACGAACTTCATATTAGGCATTTGAAACACCTAAAAACTCCTAATATACTAGGATATATACCGCTCCAAAGTTGACTAAAAATCTGTCCAAAAACATTCTGCCAACTCTTATTTTTCCAAATTCAAATCTTATTTCCTTTCGTACGTTCTCATCTCATTCTCTTGGAATTATGGGGTGTAACACAAACAGTACATCAGCAGGGTATACCAATACTTCTACAAGTATCCATGTGTCCATCACGAGTTGTCATAACTCGTAGCAGGTGAGACATACTACATCTATAAAGATATGATGCACACCACATGTCGACGTATCACATATCATCGATATTCCATTCTCGATGATCATTAGTCGAGGCAATTTAAGAGTTACATTATAATATTAATCTCTCACATTATTAATAATCATGTAACATCTAGAGATGCAATTATAGAATATTACAGACAATCAACAAATAATTCAATAACTGCAAATGACATAATATTAATCTCCATTAATATAAATATTAATGTGTATAAAGTATATATGTCCTAATATAGATTGTCTCTAAGACATACATATACTTTCACTAATTTAACTTAAATAACAAAAGTCAAGAAGAAGGTTCAAAAGCTGGTCAGTCCACATGGCAGCTTGAGAGTACATTCAAAGAATGTGAGGCTTCAAAACGCAAGATACATACACAGGTCTTTATGCCAACAAAGTAAGCCAGATTTAATGCAAATGCATATTTAGTACAAGAAAAGTGGAAGCAAGCAAACATATGGCCTCAAGCTCATAAATGAAACATGGTGATGGTACTATATCAGTACCTTGAACTTGAACGCAGGGTCCTTGCCTTCTGAAACTTTGATGCAACCACAAGGATAGATCTCTTGTCCACTACAACCTGTATTATGAACTAACAACTTGAAATACAGTAATATAAGCCATATATTCTTTCAAGAGTAAAAAGAAAAAAACTGACCTCCTGGATTCTAACAACAGATAATCCATTTGAAAAGGAGTCTGGAGTTGGATCAACTAATGACTGGAGTATATCCAAGTTACCTTCTTCAAAGATGAATAAGTTCAGCAGAGCTATAATTGTAAGCAAACAGCCTTTTACTAAACAATCAAGCCTCTTAAAGAAGCTGAATGAGAGCAATCCTGAAAAATGCAGAAACATTGTCACGACCCGAACCCCGGGCCCGCGACTTGTGCTCTACCTGGGCACCCTTCTACCCTCTACGACCCAAGTTACCCGCGGAAGTTAAATAACACTCTTTTTTTTTACAAACATGCAAAGGCAAAGCCGATAAGGCTGTCATATATATATATATATATAATCCAAAAGAAACTACAATGTACACGAGTCCAATCCCACATATGAATACAGACCTATAAGAGTTTTACAGAACTATGACGGGACAATGCCCCGCCGTACCCATAACTGTACAAAAGCCTGTAATGAAAAAGATCTATACCAAAATGATAAGCCCCGGAACAATGAAGCTATCCCAAAAACTCTGAGCAAGGATCCTACACTTGCATATCACCAAACTGTGTACCTAAACCTGCGGCATGAACGCAGCCCCCCGGAGAAAGGGGGTCAGTACGGAAAATGTATCAAGTATGTGAAATAATAAGTACTGTAAAGGAGATCATACAGTCCAAAGATAACATGAGGCAAGTATGATAATTCAAAATAACAGTACACTGTGTCTTGCAAATATGAGAGTAATGAGAGTCAACTTTACCTTTTAAGTTATGCCTTTTAAGAGTTAGATCAACCGCAAAGAGTATTTGTATTCGCATCATGGATCTTGTCCATGGGTTTATATAATGTTCAAGTCCTAATCATGGACGTACTCACATGATTTCAACTATACCGTTTTCACAATAAGATTTACGTCGTAATCATGAACGTTCTCACATGATTCAACTATACAATTTTCACAACAATATTTATGTCGTAATCATGGACGTACTCATATGATCCAACTATACAATTTTCACAATAAGATTTATGTCGTAATCATGGACGTTCTCACATGATCCAACTATACAATTTTCACAACAAGATTTATGTCATAATCATGGACGTTCTCACATGATCCAACTATACAATTTTCACAATAAGATTTATGTCGTAATCATGTACGTACTCACATGATCCAACTATACAATTTTCACAATAAGATTTATATCGTAATCATGGACGTTCTCACATGATCCAACTATACAATTTTCACAACAAGATTTATGTCGCAATCATGGACGTTCTCACATGATCCAACTATATAATTTTCACAATAAGATTTATGTCGTAATCATGGACGTACTCACATGATCCAACTATACAATTTTCACAATAAGATTTATGTCGTAATCATGGACGTACTCACATGATCCAACTATACAATTTAAATCATCTCCGACTCTCATTAGCACAAATAGAATGAACTATCATTTTAAGAGAACTCAAGGCATTATCACATCTAGTAATAATAGGGAAATTGAGCCCAAAGTACTATGTACGTCCGTCGTACATCTTCTCATTTATAAACCTTAAAACACTAACACTCATAGTATCAAGACACTTCCACTTTTAAAATCAAGTTACTACATTTTTAAACTCAAGTAAGTTATACTTTTCAAACCAAGTCAAGTATACTTTTAACACCAAGTAATTTATACCTTTCAATCATGTAACTTCTTTCATATACTACAATGAACTCAAATGAAATACTTTCATTTAGACAACCCAAAGTACTATCAAGAGAATAGATATAACAATCTTTTATTTTAGAAACCCCAAGTATTATCAAAAGAATGGATAGAACCACTTCCATTTTATAAAATCAAAGTACTATCAAGAAAGTATATAGAACAACTTCTATTTTAGGAAATCCAAAGTACTATCAAGAATTACATCACTAAGGAGTAGGATACACTCACTTTAAAACAATGAATCATGCTAGAAGAAGAAATGATAGTTCACATACCTTTTTGGCGACTAACCAACTTTACAATCTAGAATACGTCTCAAAGTACTTCAACAACAACAATAACACGATTATCAATTCCAAGCTTTCTAAGGTAGATTAATACCAACTAAGGGTCTCTTATTCTACGGAAAATTGGGCTGCACTTCCTTTGTTTCTACGTACTTTTCCACCTTTTTCAAGGCCCAAATTCAACAACCAACAAGCCACACTTAAGGGCATAATCAACAGAAAACCAAAGGGGATTACACGCCTACTAGACGTGTAAAATTCTGCCCCACAATCACATAAAACAGTCCATACAAATCAGCCCAATATCCCACAACAACAAGGGTAAAATGTGAAGCCTTTCAACACCTTTCTACACCCTTAATCCTTAGGACTTTCATTAGCAACTACTACATTTAAACATGCATTAAGGTGGCTGATTTTCCAGCAGCCTAACACCACAAAACAGTCCATAAAAACTGCATAATAACGTCCAACAGTTTTATAGATTCCACGGCCAACAACTACAATCCGACAACTCTTTCCTTAATCTTTTTTATTCCAATTCGAGTTTCAAAACTTCTATATAAGTTATATCAACTTATTAATAACGACATTACTCCATTATATCATGCAATAGGTGAATATAACAACGAGAATAACCAACGAAACTCAATGACACCAAAACTGTCCCATTCTTGGCCAAGACACCAAAATTGGTCCAAACACTTTTTAATATTCATTCTTTTTAGCACAAGCTCACCTATACATTATAACAATAAGTAATATTCAATTACTTCAAGAGAATGATGAATTTTTACCTATAAAATGCCCAAAAATGTCCCTAGGTAGTCCGCTCCACTTTGGCCTGTAGTTTTCATTTTTCTCCACTTCTTCAAGATCCAATCATTTCCATGTATCCACTACAATCGTAGAACCAACTTCCCTTCACGTTTTACCTCCAAAAAGTCGACGAATCAAGCTAGGGTTTCACCCTCATTTTCGGCCAACACAAGATTTGAAGGGTTTGGAGAGTTAACTTGGCTAATTACTTGGTTAATGTTCTTAATCTTGGAGAAATAAACTAACTAATCTTATTGTTCTTGGCTGTGGAGATCTTCGAAAACCTTGCTTAAGGGAGAAGAGATGAGAGCTTTTAGATGAAAGTGAATAATGAATCCAAGTCTTCTAAGTGTATATCTATATAGATGTCTCTCAACCAAGATAAGTGGATGGGGCACTTGTCACCTTCCTATAGGTCCATGTTTCACCTCCTCAAAATATCTAAATAAGTCAAGTCTTGCAAGACAAGTGGAGGGGTGACACGTGTCACCCTCCTATTGGTCCAAAATATTATAATTTTCATCTAAACTAACTAATCTTATTGTTCTTGGCTGTGGAGATTTTCGAAAACCTTGCTTAAGGGAGAAGAGATGAGAGCTTTTAGATGAAAGTGAATAATGAATCCAAGTCTTCTAAGTGTATATATATATATAGATGTCTCTCAACCAAGACAAGTGGATGGGGCACTTGTCACCTTCCTATAGGTCCATGTTTCACCTCCTCAAAATATCTAAATAAGTTAAGTCTTGCAAGACAAGTGGAGGGGTGACACGTGTCACTCTCCTATTGGTCCAAAATATTATAATTTTCGAACCTCCCCCTCCCCCAACAAAATTGTGAAATTTTTGGCGGACCCCATATTATCAATTTCAATTCTCCGTAATCCAATACTAATCCCACAAATCCAATTAGAAGTATTAAACTCCAAGTTAATAATTTTTCGTCGTCACATTTTTCTGAAATTTTCCTTAAGA
Source organism: Przewalskia tangutica (assembly GCA_029844215.1). Classification (NCBI taxonomy): domain Eukaryota; kingdom Viridiplantae; phylum Streptophyta; class Magnoliopsida; order Solanales; family Solanaceae; genus Przewalskia; species Przewalskia tangutica. The sequence goes on along the minus strand of CM056724.1, from coordinate 43,195,113 downwards.
AGATGTAATAATTCTTTCTTTCCAAAATTCAAATCTTAAACCCTTAATCACGTTCTCAATTAATAGCTCTGGTATTACGGGGTGTAACAAACATCATCTTGGAAACTTTGTGCTTCTCAGAGTCTATTTCCAACATTTGGCGTGATTAACTTTGGACTGAACTGTATATGCTGAGCTCTCTAAAACAATCAATTATTCCCAAGAACGAATTGTATTCCCCACAGGATGAAAAATCTTTCAAAGTTTTTGGACAATCAGAATTCAAGTCGCATCTGAGGCACCAGACAACTTGTAACAAGGAAGAGCTCATTAACTTCAGTATAGAAACCAGAAGACAAATATCTTCCAGACTTGCATCCACAATTGCATTCTCCTCGAAATTGTCTGAAGCTCTTAAAATTAGGCAACTTAAGGTGGACATAATCTCATCTTGGCAGGATTTGTCTAGAAGATACCGACTCCCTTTTACATATGTTATACAGGAACTTATCAGGTCAGATTTCATTTCAAAAAAAAGTTTAAGAAAGTGAGATTGTGATGTATCCTCAAACTTCAAAATTAAATTATTGATCTCCTTTCTTGTGCTTGCTAATATACATGATTCAAAAGGGGGAATGAATGCCCTTCACTTATGCATCTTTGCTAGAAGAATGACTAGCAAATGAAGACCGACAGTCAATTTGAAACACGGAGATATGTTTCATGTGTAAAGCTACTGATATTTCAAACAGTGAGAGAAAGAAGTTGACAGGTCTATGATTTGTTTTAAGATTTTCCATATCCACCAGCAAAAAGGTGGCCTCGTAAATCATTGAAATCAGTTGTGCTTGCATTAGTATTGGGGCAGAAAGAAGATTGGGTTGAGAAGCAACGATATGGCTGCAGTCAGACTCAATTCATCAGCTTTTAATGCGGATTTGAAATATTCATTGTTATAATAATCTGTTAAAATGATCTCCAGACCTATGCTCATCAGACCATGATATTAAGAAGTACCTAGACAAAACTTCCATTACTATTCCTATATCTCCCTGACCAGACTGAGGTGTAAATATAATTTCAGCAGAAGAGGCTAGAAAATCAATGAGTTTAAAGTACTGTCTCAACTGTCCATGCACCAGAAGCTCATCCACAAAAACCTGCACACACAATTTCCGTAGTAATAGGGTAAATTAAAGCAGATGTCCTAAGTGAAGAACACAAAATGAGGCAAGGACAGCAGTAAACCTAACAAAGACTGATGGATGTGTCACTGATAATGAAACAAGATATTTTATAAATCAAATGAAGGTGTGCTGGCAATACTTGTACCTCATACACTCCAAAAAGAAACAGATATCTTGCAGTGAAAGAACTTCTCTTAAGAAACAGTGAGAAGGTCTGTGATCGTTTAAGAGGAATTTGTGTATCATATGCATGTAGGATTTTGTTGGGGTAAAGCACACAAGTAAGGCACAGCGAAAGTTTAAAATTTTATTAACTTATTTGCCCCAACAAATTCGTCTGGTATGATTATGTTACAATTGAAATGACACAAAGAAACTTACAGTTTATGAATCTTCAAGTCTCTACTAAAAGGTGCGCACGCGATTATCTGCTCGGGTGCAAGCCTTGCTTCGGTATATTCCTCTGTCAGGAAAGCTAGGAAATCTTGGCAGAGGTTTGAGAGGATTTTAATCTCTGAACTCTGAGTTCAAAAAGTAAGAATTCAGTGTAAATTCTGTAACATAAATTATGAGGTTAAGTGCTGAATTATAGGGAGATTAGGATACAAATCAGACTGGGATTAGGATTAAAACCTGTCCCAAAATCCGAATTAAAGCGGGCGATCGGTGGGCCATTTTGTAAATACCAGTCGCGGCTCGACCTCCGAGCGCCAAGTGCTCTTTTATTTTAATGTTTCAGCACGTTTTAATTTTAATTAAATCCAAAATCTAATTTTGACTTAATTAAATAATTTCCATCAAATAGAAATTATCTCATAATTTATTATTGATTAAAATATCTCGATTCTAAATTGAATATTTTATATTCTCTCAATATACCCTTAGACCGAAAAGACAATCGACATAGTGTGACCCTTTAGGCCTTCACACATCGACACTTAATCAAATTAAGGTTCACACGAAACTCCTAGACTGCGCCACATGACGAACTCAATATGTGAAGAACGTTTACAAGACTCAAGTAAAAACAACCTTTATGTGAGATGATAAATTTCTTTCATTCGCGACACACTCGATTAAGCTTAGGATCTGTCATGTGTCTATCCAAATTGCTTGATCGCTTTATCTCATCTTTATTAGTCGACAATTAGACCATATCTCAAATATGTCTCTTGCATTGGCCAATGACTTGGTCGACCTAATATCTGAGAAGCTGAGTGTTCTCTCCAGCATCCAATCGAGGAATGAATCATATTTTTGGCTCAACTACCACCTTAGTTTGCATCGCAATGTACCCAATACAAGCCATGTCTTATCCTATAAGGATTTAAGCTCAGGACAGGATCAAAGTACATTACTCTATAAATTAGGTGTGTATTGACCTCAAGTCAAAGGATATTTATCTTCCACATGCTGATAATACTCTAGACATGTATAACAAACAGTTTATCAGCAGGGCATGTCAATACCCTCTAAGAGTATTCATGTGTCCATCACTAGCAACCATTACTAGTAGTAAGTGAGACATACTACATTCTCTAAGAATATGATGCAGACCACATGTCGACTTATAATATATCATTGATAATATCGCACTCTATCAATGACAACGTAAGCTCAAGGGATGCACATTAATGAATAATACAAACAATCAAATAATAATTCAGTAATTACAAATGTCATAAATATATTAATCTCATTAATAATATGAATGTGTTCAAGTACATTTGTCCCTAAAATGATTGTCTCTAGGACATATATACTTTCAATCTCCCACTTGGCCTAGATCCAATCTCCAACGCATCTTATTCCCATATTTTCGAAATGACCATTATGTTTGACTAAGCTTAATGGTTTAGTAAATGGGTCTGCTAGATTTTCATATGTGGGAATGTAGTCTAACTTTATTTCTTTAGTCTCCACCATCTCCCTGAGTATGTGGTATTTCCTTGGTACATGCTTATTTCTGTTCGTTGATCTTGGTTCCTATGTTTGCGCAATCGCGCCAGTGTTGTCATAAAAAATCGTTATTGGACAAGTGACACTTGGAATAACCCTTAGTTCTTTTAAGAACTCAGATATCGCGACAACTTCCTTACCAGCTTCCGATCCAGTAATAAACTCGGCTTCAGTAGTTGAATCAGCAGTTGTAGGTTGTTTGGAACTTTTCCAATTCACTATTCCACCATTTAAAATAAAGGCATAACCAGACTGAGATTTAAAGTCATCAGGGTCTGTCTGGAAACTAGCATCAGTGTACCCAGTTGTTATACCCCGTAGTTCTGGCCATGCGTATGAGAGCGTACGAAAGGGATTAAGACTTAAATTTTAGAAGGATAGGTTGACGGATTGTTTCGGATGGGTTTTTAGTCAACTTTGAGGCGGGTTATGACCCGTTACATTGAGAGTTCTTAGGTATTTCAAAGGCCTAGTGCGTAGTTCGTTAAGTCTAGTTCCCAACGCAATCAACCGTTCGTCGATAGGACATCGGAGTAGAAAGTTATGGGAGTTACAAGTTCGATCGTGATCGGACGAGAAAAGTGTTTGATCGAGAGCCATGGCCGCGGGCCGGTTGCGAGGCCGCGCGCAGATGATCCGAGTGTTCGCTGAAGTTGCAGCATGGCCGGGAAGCGAGGCGCGCGCCGAAAGTTCTGGAGTCGGCAGAGGTTTGGCCGGCCGGATCTGGCCGGGGCGCCGAGGCGGGTTCTGCGAAGTTGAGTGGAAAATCTGAACTGTTTTGTTTTAAAAAAAGGTCATGGGAGGGTGAAAAGTGTCCCCCCCCCCATCTGATTTTGCATGTACTACTTATTGACCAAGTCTTGAAGACTTGGTCATTCTTCAAGTTCTTCTCTCTCTCTAAAGATAAGAGTTCTCTCTAGAAAATCAAGAGGAAATCAAAGCTTGAGGAAAATCTGAAAAGTGTGGCAAGAAGGAAACTTGTTTGGCTAGCTTGTAGAAGTTCTTGTGGTGGTGGTTGTGGAAAGGAGGCTAGTGAGTTTGTTGGAATATTTGGCTAAAGTTCTAAGGTAACAATTCCTTCTCTCTTTGTTGGTTTTTGGTGTTGCATGTGAAGAAGAAAGAATTTGTAGTTGAAAATATTGCTCTTAGATAAATTGCATGTAAGAAATATGGGTTGAATATGAAAGAATTGGATAAGAAGGTTATGTGAGCATGTTGTAGCCAAAATACTCTCTTAAACTTGTTAAGTTAATTGTTATGTACTGTGGGGCAGAATTTTACACACCCAAGATTAGGTGTGTAATCCCCTTTGTGTTGATTGGATTGTTGGGCCTTAAAAGTGGCGTTTGGATATTGAATTCGGCCTTGATAAAGGTGGCAAAGTATGTAGAAACAAAGGAAATGCTGCCCGATTTTCCGTTGAATTTAGTGACTTTGCACTTGGAATATTCTACGTTGAAACTAGAGGTTAATAAACGTATTATGGTCATTATAGGTTGACGTACTACGTGCGGTATTTTGGACTTAGCAAGTGGATTGACCCGAAGAGGTATGTGGAACTTTCCTACCTCTTGAGCATGAATAGTTGCATCTATGTAGTACGGTTGATGCGCGAAAAGATGCACACACTTTAACGCAAGTGCACGTTATCGTGACAAGTAATATAGTCTTGGTAAGACCGAATATCGTCCTCAAGGATTAGTGTTCAAGTACCAATTATCTATCTTTTGTTATCTATTTGGTAACCGATATTTGAGTTTGTTGATTATACTAACAATTATAAATACTAATTAATTATGTGTTTACTTCAGTAGTGATGGAAATAGGGCTTCCAAGTCGCTTCAACTATCCGCTTATATTACTTATTAATGCAATGAATTATGGTTCTTCTTCTTTTGGAGCTAGCAGGATTACTAAATCGTTTTATACTCCCGTTAAGACTATATAAACACTCAACCCCAGTAGCGCTCCTTTCTACATTTCGGTGATAAGGATGACTCTATAGGAGGATTAAGACCAAAAACCTAGTTAATCGTCACGCGCCATGCGTGAAATTAGGTGTTTAAACCTCTTATTAACGCTACACAAGTAATTGAGGTATTTTCATCCCCAATCCAAAATATGTCTACCCAACCTACAGCATATTCACAACCTCCTCCTTTCGAAGTTTGATTAGAAATCATATAAATAATGATAATTAGTGATTGATTAATTACCAAGCATTCAAAGCAATTATTGGGTAAATCTCAACAATAAGAAGATTAACCATAAACATGCATCAATTCATAACATAAGGTTCAAGTGATTTAACATGGAAAGCCCTATAATAGAATTAGTTCCTAGCCATTGACATGACAAGAACTAATTCAATATCCAACATAAAAACTGAAAGTAAAGTAAAGAAAAGAAAAGAAAATTACTAAGTTAAGGTCTCCAATCTTCAACTCCAAGAAGTCTTGTGTTTGTGCAAGAAAGGGAACCCTTGAAAACTGCCTAGGGTTCTCCTTTTATAGCCTCCAAACCGCCCTCAACTTTTCCCTTCAGGCCTGGCCCAGAACACGTCTAAAAATCTGATTTTTCCGCGTCGGCGCCGCGGCCCTGCTATCGGCGCCACAGCGCCGAAACTTATGCGTTGTTCTGATGATTAGGCGCCGCGGCCCTGCACTCTGCTGTATAGAGGCGCCGCGGCGCTGCAACTTCTGCAGGCTTCTGATCTTTTGGCGCCGGGGCGCTGCTATCTGTTAGCTGGAGGCGCCGCGGCGCTGGCCCGTGCCTCTGCCTCGTTCGCCACTTTCTCGTCTTTTAAGCTCTGGAACCTCCACTTTTGCCCTCTTTTACGCTCCTTTTCCGCCATTGGGCCATTTTAACCAACTTGACTCAAAAGAAAGAAAATCTATCCTAATACGACACGTATTTGTACAAAAAGGGACAAAAGACTAACTAAAAACGACTCAAAAAAGTGTATATAAAATACACCGATCAAATACCCCCAAACTTAACCTTTGCTCGCCCTCGAGCAAAGATAAAAAAAAAAAAAGACTCAAGAAAAAGGAAAATAAAGGACTCAATGACATTGATCACTTTGCTGCATTGGTGTTACTTTAGAAAAACATGAAGATTAGCAGAATAATATGCAGGAACATATAGCATGAAATTTTAGCACACTAAACACATTAAGCTAGATATTTCGCAAACTCATTTTTATCATGCTTAATGGAAATCACAATACTGAATCATGCATGTTAATTTCACTAATCATGGATATGCATCTAAGAGATCTTCAGGACTTTTAAGGGTTGTAATGTAGGCTTAGGTATGGGTAGGTAAAAATAGGCATTTTAGGCTCATTTTTGTGTACCATAAGCTCTTTAGCTTTTCAGTGTTTCCCTTTTCTTTTGATTCTTTCCTTCACTTCAATTCTATCTTTCCCCTCTTTTGTTTTGAGAGCGTGAAGTGTATCATACTAGCAAGCACCCCCAAACTTAGGCTTTTGCCTATTTCTTATTACTTTTTTATTGGGGTGCATCACTTTTGTTCACTCTTTTTGTCTCTTTTTTAACACAATTTATTCCAACTATTTCATGTTTCTACTTATGGGCTATGGCACAATTGTGGGAATATAGGGTGTCAAAGAAAAGGTTCAATTTTTAGGCTCAATGAGACTGACTAGGGATTTTTTTAAAGTCAGGGATAGAAAAGAGTGGTAAGAATTGGCTAACAAAGAAATGTCTGAGTCATCTCTCCTAACATGCATATCCTAACTATTTCGCCTCAAATAGCAAGCAATCATAAAATATAGGTTTTAATAATTTATCATGCACAATTCGAGCAAGAAACTCCAAATAGCCAGATTTTGTGAGTTTTTTGGCATATCTAACCTAAGTGTTTAGATAGTTGCTTCTAATTCCATTACATTATTCCACCTTACTTCACTAGGTGTTTCTAGTAACTACAGCATGCATGATCTTTGACAGACAATTATGACTCAAAAAGAAAAAAAAATTATGACTAAAAAATACACAAAAACAATCAAAAAGACTCAAACATACTATAACAATAAGACACAAATAAGACACCCCCCCAAACTTAAATCACACATTGTCCCCAATGTGTGCAAGACTCAAAGACAATAAAAGAAAAGGACACTTACAGACTTGGTTTAAAATGGTGGCGGTGGCGGTGGATAATGCATCGACCATTGGTTGAACAGGGAACTCATCTCGTCAAATTGCTGGTGCAACTGTTGTTGCTCCTACCTCAATTCTTGTTGCCCTTGTCTCAACTCTTGTTGTCATTGTATCACTGTGTCGAAATGTTGCATCATCCTTCTCTGGTTCTGGAGCAACTGCTCCATCATAGGCACTGGAGGTTCTGATTCTGTGGTTGGCTGGTGGCTGCTCCCTGCCGCATATTGAGCCTCTATTTCAGGCTCATCTTCGTTCATGGCGGCCTCTGCTGCTGCTGCTGGTGGTGCTGGTGCTCTTCTTCTTGCTGCTGGGGGGCTTGGGTCTGGGAAGGAGTGCACTATCCCATATGACACAGGCAGCTGGTTTCTCTCATTAGTATCAGTGGGTAGGATTGGGACCCCATTCATGTGGCATAAATTAGTGATAAGTGAGCCATATCCCAACCCACCTGTTGTTACCAACCTGCTGATTTCTTCAATACTTTGCACTATCTCTTTCCCCACATCAATCGTCTTCCCCGTCATGATTCCATATATTAATTTGATCCTATCTTCTGGCACTTTGGTGAAGTGCGTTGATGGGATCGGGCGCATCGACGTAAATCTGACCAACCCTCGCTTTGTTGAATCGACACCGCTCGATCCTCTTGACCCATTTCTGGCAATATCAAATGCAGCCCTGGGTAGTTCCGTATGCGACGGCATTCGATTGATCTTTGGTGGTGCTTCTCGACCATGTTCTGAAGTAGCTTCGGTCATCACCCCTTTCTTCAACATCTGCTGTTTTTAGAGACACATTTATCACTTTTGCCGTCACAGGCATATATCTTCCCCTTACAAAGCATTTATTGTCCACCCTCTCCGGAAAGTTATCATAGAATTCACGCACTATCGCTGTGTTCATTGGTGCTATCCTTTCCGGGTTTACAAATCTCTTCCACCCCATCATCTCAATCATTTCCCGAATGGGCTCATAGACATCCTCCTCCCCAAGCGAATCCCTTTGATAGTCCATTCCCCTTTCAGGGATTAAGGGCCTAGTACTAAGCTTTTTGTATCTTTCATACGCTTGTTGGCTAACGAACCTAGTATCATCGTATTGCGGGGCTGAGGTGGATGTGGAGGCTCTTCTCTTTCTGACGGACATGGTTAAATCACTTTTTGCAGCTTACAAACTTAGTATCACAAATTTTCCCCAACACAATCACACAACAACTAGCAGCTACAACACTAACACCCCCAAACTCCAACTCCTGCACTACACAATACCCACACCCTCCTTGTATACTCCTCCTCTAAAATTTCACGACCAATTTTTCAACACCCCAACGACTTCAACAATGCAACCCTCCTCCAAACTACTACCTCCTTTGACTACTGTAAAGCTTTCAAGAAAAGATGAAGATTGCCTTTTTGACGGTGTTCTTCAAGGTTTTCTTGCTTCTAATGGTGATTTGAGGAACTGGGATGAAGTTTTGTTGGTTGAAATGGTTAAGGGTTTAGGGACTTTAAGAGTTTTTGGTTGTGTTTGGGTTTGATTTATGGAAGATTTGCGGGTGAGGTTTGAATATTCGTGGGTTTTGTGGAGAAGAAAGGTTAGGTTTTGGTTTGAATTTGGGGAAAATCGGGTTTTTGGGTGTTTTATTACTTTATGGATTTCCGCTTCGGCGCCGCGGTCCTGCATTTGGCGCCGCGCCGCCCAACTTACTGCACTACATCGGGAATTTCTGCGCGCGTTCACTGGAATACGCGGCTAGACAGCAATTTTTCGGGTTTTTGGCTGGCACGCAACCTTCACGCCTTTCGCTCTTTTGGCGCATGGCCACCGTTTTCTAAAAATCCTGGCTATTCTTCAGTTTTCGCCCTTCAAATTTGTTAGCTTACACCTGTCAATCACAACACAAACACTACCTCCGTGAGACTGTTTTTAATAAAAACTACTATATTAAAGTAAAATAAATCAAAATACCTTGGGTTGCCTCCCAAGTAGCGCTGTCTTTAACGTCTTTTAGCCGGACGCAAGTTCCTTAACTCAATAAGTGTGGGGTGGATTAACCCCACAACCAATCCATTTTCTCCACATTTTTCGTTTTCTTCTTCTTCTCTTCTTAAAATTATCTTCAATGGAAGGTTCAGGAACACATACCTGCTTTTGTGGGCTCATCTCCCTTGGTTTGGCTTGTACTGGCTCACAGGGGGTTTTGATAGTGCTGATTGCAAAACACCTGCTCATGATTGGTGGCTCAATAATGTGTTTAAATACTTTAAACACCATTTCTTCTTTCTCCACCCTCAACATCAGCTCTCCTCTTTCTACATCGATCAGGGATCTCCCTGTCGCCAGGAATGGTCTCCCCAATATGATAGGGATCTCTGCATCCTCTTCCATGTCAAGAATGAGGAAGTCCGCAGGAAAAAAGAATTTTCCTACTTTAACAATCACGTCCTCAATCTTCCCCCTTGGGTGCACCACTGTCCTTTCGGCTAGTTGCAGGCTCACCGTGGTTGGTTTGGCTTCATCTAATTACAACCGTTTAAACACCGATAAAGGCATCAAATTTATACTTGCCCCTAAATCGCAAAGAGCCCTGTTGCATGTCACCCTGCCAACTGTGCAAGGTAGTGTAAAGCTCTCTGGGTCTTTTAGTTTAGGGGGCAACTTCTTCTGCAAGATAGCACTGCACTCCTCCGTTAGTGCTACCATCTCATACTCTGCCAGTTTCTTCTTCTTCCCCAAAATATCCTTCATGAATTTGAAATAGGAGGGCATCTGCTCCAACGCCTTTATAAAGGGTATGTTGATATGCAGCTTTCTGAAAGTCTCCAAAAAATTTGAGAATTGTTTATCCACTGCCTTCCGCTGCAATCTCTGTGGGAATGGGATCTTCTCTGTATACTCCTTCTCTGGAGTTTTCTCTACTACTGGGCGAGCTTCAACCACCTTCTCTTTCTCCATCTCTGCCCTTTGTTCAACTATCGGCTGAGGTGGCCGCTTCTCAACGCTTACCACTTCTCAATCTTGCTGGCATTGTTCTCTGATTCATCTCTGTGTTGCTTGGCGGTGTACCACTGCTTTCTTTGTTCGATTGCTTTGCTAGTGACCCACTTGTGTTTCCAAGTTCTGAACGAGGATCTAGTTTCATCCTGGCCCGGGTTTGGGCGTTGGTGAGTGCCAACAAAGCTGCTCTCAGCTCATCTTGCTTTTCTGGCTGAACAGGTGCATTGGACTGTTGAAAGGGTGGGGCCTGAGTAAATGGTATTGATTAGTCTGCTTGGTTTTGCATCGCCTCTATATTGATTATGCTGCCCCTGGTCTCCTCTCCACGAAAAATTTGGGTGATTCCTCCACCCTGGATTGTATGTGTTGGAGTATGGGTTGTTCTGGGGCCTCTGATAGTTACCCACGGCCTGACACTCTGCCTGCTCGATTGGCATATTATTAGGATCAGCTGACGGACATCTATCAAATGTATGTGGGCCACCACATATTTCACAGCTCTTAGGCATCTGCACTGCATTTACTGATACTGTATGTTGTTGCAGCTGCTTGGTCAACAGGGCAACTTGGGCATTCAGGGCAGCGATGACATCTATCTCGTGAACTCCCACTGTTCTCTTTCCACTAATTGGTCTATCTTCAGTGACATGGTTGTTGATGGCCATATCTTCTAATAATTCGTGAGCTTCGTGGGCTGTTTTCCTCATAAATGCCCCACCTGCTGCTGCATCTATAATTGTTCTGGTTGTTCCGCTCAGCCCGTTATAGAAGATGTGGACCAAGTTCCACAACTCAATACAGTGGTGTGGGCACTTTCTCTGCAAATCCTTGAACCTCTCCCAAGCTTCGTATAATGACTCTCCATCTGCTTGATAGAAATTATTCAGCTCCCCTCTCAATTTAGCTGCTTTGCATGGGGGAAAGAATTTTGCCAAAAATTTCTGCGCCAGCTCTTGCCATGTAAAAATTGAATCAGCTGGCAGGGAATTTAACCATACTTTTGCTCTGTCCCTGAGTGAGAAGGGAAAGAGCCTCAATCTGACAGCGTCATCAGTAACGCCGTTATATCTGAATGTTGCACATAGCTCCAAGAAATTAGCTATGTGCATATGTGGATCCTCTGATGGCAGTCCTCCAAATTGCACTGTGTTCTGCACCATGCCTAGAATCGTCGGTTTGATCTCAAAGTTATTCGCTCCTATTGCTGGGAGCCTAATACATGTCTGTGCTCCGTTCACCCTCGGCAGCACGTAGTCTCCCAAGCTTCTTTCTGCCTGGACTTGAACTCTTTCCTCGACATCCATAGGTATTCTCCGAGGCATTCCTGGGTTAGGTTGATTTTCACCTAACCCTTCTCTCATCACATTGTTGTTTTGGACGTCGTCCATCTCAATTAAGGCTGCAATCCGCTGGTTCTTTCTGTTCTGTTTACAGGTTTTCTCAATCTCTGGATTGAAGGGAACAAGAGTGTCTGCCCCTCTTCTCTTTCGCATAAACTGATTTCCTGAAACAGATCAAAAACAGACAAACAGATCACGGCACCCTGATTTTTACCGAAATAAAAATTAAAAACGTAAAAAAAAAAAAAAAAATTAAAACTAAATTAGAAATTAAAAATAGATAAAATTGATATTGAACTATGCCTATTCCCCGGCAACGGCGCCAAAAGCTTGATGCGCGAAAAGATGCACACACTTTAACGCAAGTGCACGTTATCGTGACAAGTAATATAGTCTTGGTAAGACCGAATATCGTCCTCAAGGATTAGTGTTCAAGTACCAATTATCTATCGTTTGTTATCTATTTGGTAACCGATATTTGAGTTTGTTGACTATACTAACAATTATAAATACTAATTAATTATGTGTTTACTTCAGTAGTGATGGAAATAGGGCTTCCAAGTCGCTTCAACTATCCGCTTATATTACTTATTAATGCAATGAATTATGGTTCTTCTTCTTTTGGAGCTAGCAGGTTTACTAAATCGTTTTATACTCTCGTTAAGGCTATATAAACACTCAACCCCAGTAGCGCTCCTTTCTACCTTTCGGTGATAAGGATGACTCTATAGGAGGATTAAGACCAAAAACCTAGTTAATCGTCACGCGCCATGCGTGAAATTAGGTGTTTAAACCTCTTATTAACGCTACACAAGTAATTGAGGTATTTTCATCCCCAATCCAAAATATGTCTACCCAACTTACAGCATATTCACAATCTCCTCCTTTCGAAGTTTGATTAGAAATCATATAAATAATGATAATTAGTGATCGATTAATTACCAAGCATTCAAAGTAATTATTAGGTAAATCTCAACAATAAGAAGATTAACCATAAACATGCATCAATTCATAACATAAGGTTCATGTGATTTAACATGGAAAACCATATAATGGAATTAGTTCCTAGCCATTGACATGACAAGAACTAATTCAATATCCAACATAAAAACTGAAAGTAAAGTAAAGAAAAGAAAAGAAAATTACTAAGTTAAGGTCTCCAATCTTCAACTCCAAGAAGTCTTGTGTTTGTGCAAGAAAGGGAACCCTTGAAAACTGCCTAGGGTTCTCCTTTTATAGCCTCCAAACCGCCCTCAACTTTTCCCTTCAGGCCTGGCTCAGAACACGTCTAAAAATCTGATTTTTCCGCGTCGGCGCCGCGGCCCTGCTATCGGTGCCGCGGCACCGGAACTTCTGCGCTGTTCTGATGATTAGGCGTCGCGGCGCTGCACTCTGTATAGAGCGCGCGGCTACTGCAACTTCGCAGTCGATCTTTTGGCGCCGGGCGCTGGACTGTTGGGAGGCGCTGGCGCGCGGCGTGTCGTGCTGGTTTCGTCTTTTAAGATCTGGAACCTCCACTTTTGCCCTCTTTTACGCTCATTTTCCGCCATTGGGCCATTTTAACCAACTTGACGCAAAAGAAAGAAAATCTATCCTAATACGACACGTATTTGTACAAAAAGGGACAAAAGACTAACTAAAAACGACTCAAAAAAGTGTATATAAAATACACCGATCAACGGTAGACGTACAAAGGCTTTGGTATCCCTTACTTGCTTTAATGATGTCTTAAGTTTTAAAGTTAAGGGACTTGGAGTGTTTTAAGTATATGATACTTGTTTCGTTTAAAAGTATAAGTCCCTTGGATATAGGGAGATGTGTTTGACTAGGGTATAATGGTAATATAACGACTTTATGGGAAGTTGGTTGTATTGGCTTTATGGAAGGTTAACAAAGAAAGGTTTACTCCAAGTAAAATAAGTACGGATAAAGGATTTGAATTTGTGGAAGGCAAATTGTTTTTAAGGCATTAATTGCCTAAGGTTTTAAAAAGAAATGAAGTCACTTGATTTAGAAGCCTATTGTATTTTTAAAGGTAAACGTGACTTGTTTTGAAAACTTGTTGTGACTTGATACTACGGTTATTAGTATCTTGGGAGTCTTACATAAAAATGAGTCATTTTCTTAAAAGGTTTAAGGTACGTGGTACTTGGGTTAAATTCCCGGATTTTCTTTTAAAATGACATGTAGTGCCTTAAGTAACTAAAATGAGAGGATATACTAATAATGTTAATAAGAAGTTAGGTGATATTCTTAACTTGCTTACGTTATGATAAGACGGTAGCGCTTATGTTATGTACGATAGCCGGTTGTGCTGAGTTATGTATTATTGTTATTATCATTATTACTACTTATGCCATGGATTTGCTACCCATGATGCGAGTGCGGCGCTTGTACTCATGCGGGCCCACCGGGTCCATGCGGGTGAAATAGTCCCATGCGAGACGGATGACCTCATGCGGGTGAAATAGTCTCATGCGGGTGAAATAGTCTCATGCGAGGCGGATGACCTCATGCGGGTCCACAGGACCTATGCGGGTGAAATAGTCCCAGGAGTAGGATTGCTTAATGATACTACGGGCGAGAGACCCTGTTTTGATCATGAGCCTCCTATTTTTATGCAGTAAAGTTTATACTTGTTACTCTCATTGTTAGTAAGGCACAGTGTACTGTATTTTGATTTTCTTCCATGATTCCAGCTTATTTTAGACTTATGATATTATTACAGTATTTTCCAGTTTTACATATTTGGTACATATTGTGTACTGACCCCCTTCCTCGGGGGCTGCGTTCATGCCGCAGGTAAGGGTAAGCAGGTGGTGGATCCTCATTCTTAGGATCTTGCTCAGGTGTCAGAAGCTCCATTTCTCCGGAGGCTCGACTTTTGGTACGGTTCTCCCTGGTGTTGTAGATATTGGTATATTCAGGGGTATGACGGGGCCCTGTCCCGTCATAGAGATTACTCATTCTTAGAGGATTGTAGTCCTGTTATAACTTGGGTTGTTAAGGATGTAACTGTTCAGTTTTGATTATATTTAGAGGTAGCCATTTTGGGTTAGCCTACTTATATTCTATATGGGTTCTTGTTGTGAGTTTATTTTCCGCTGGTTTTCTCTGATGTTGTATCAAGAGTGCCCGGGGTAAGGCACCAGTCACAGGTCCGTGGTCGGGTCGTGACAAAAGTGGTATCAGAGCAGTTAATCCTCGGAAAGGGTCTACAAGCTGTATCTAGTAGAGTCTTGATTATCGGTGTGTTGTGCACCACATCTATAATCAGGAGGCTACAGGATATTTAGGATTGGTTTCCATTCTTTCACTCTAAGATCGTGCAATAGAGCTGTGTTATAGGTTGAACTTCCTCTGACATATTTTTTTGTATCAGTTATGCCTCCACGCAAGGCAACCGCGGCCCAGAAGGGCAAGGCAGCTAAGGGAGCTGCTAGTCGGACACAGAGGGTTACGAGGGTACAGGCCCAGTATTTACCGGAGATGATGTTTCGGACGACGAGTTCCACGACGTCGCCACCCCCAGCAGAGTTTGGGGCAGCAGCGCCATCGAGATCGCGATACCTCGGCCTCGCCATTACACCGAGCGAGAGAGATGGGTTACAAGGAGATGGCCCAGTTATTAGCCAGGATCGTGGCTAGGCAGGAGGACAGACGGGAGGCAGCGGTTCCGGTTGTACTCGTGGCCCACCCCAGATCTGATAGCTTGAGACTGCGGGACTTTTTGAGGTGCAGCCCACCAGAGTTCTATGGGTCGAGGCCTGAGGATGATCCTCATGAGTTTATCCGACAGTTACAGCGGATCATGAGAGTGATCAGGGCTTCGGAGACAGAGTCGGTATTATTAGGTTCACATCGGCGGCGGGATACTGCAGTTGACTGGTATGATTCATGGGAACTATCCCGGGGGGAGCATGCGCTTCCAGCTGTTTGGGACGAGTTCTCAGAGGCGTTCCTTAGCCATTTCTTGCCTTCGCAGATGAGGAGAGCTCGGGCCGATAGATTTTTGACACTGAGACATAGTGGGCGGACGGTCCGGGAGTACAACGTAGAGTTTGACTCGTTGGCTCGGTATGTACCCGCTTTGGTAGCAGATATGGAGGACAGGGTACACCGCTATGTCACAGGGCTCGATGATTACTTGGCAGAGAGTTGCACGGGGGTAGCTCTTCAGCCGGGCATGGACATTGCCCGCATGCAGTATACGACTGGGTGTGAGCGAACGCAGGGCCGGCAGATTGATGGTATCGCCAGAAGAGGCTGTGACCAGGTCCTCTCGTAGTTTTCGAGGTAGACAACCTCAAGAAGAGACCGATTTGCACCTCACCGGTTCAGAGCGCCTCCACCATCTTCCTGATGTACAGGCATTGAGGCGTGACAGGTTCCGTGGCTTCGGTTCCTGCAGGACGAGTTCCAGTCAGATGAGGCCACCTATACCTCGGTGTGTTTGATGTGGCGATTGCCATTATGAAGGGTGTCATGTTCCTCCAGGAGCTTGCTACTCTTGTGGCCAGCAGGGCCATTTGAGGAGATATTGTCCGACTAGAGGCGGCGGGAATGTTATGGCTCACCGGCGTGGTCGATGTCGGATCTTCGCCTTCGGATGCGCGCCCGAGGGCGTGGTGTTCACTGCACCAGCAGAGCCGCGCAGGGGTCGTGGTAGGGGTCCTAGTTCCATCGGTCCTCAGAACCGCATCTATGCTATGTCCAGCCGTCAGGACCAGGAGGCGTCACCAGATGTCGTCACAGGTACATTATTGATTGCATGTTGTGATGTATATGCTTTGATAGATCCAGGTTCTACCTTGTCCTATATATCTCCTCATATTGCTGGTAGAATAGGGATAGAGCCCGAGTCCATAAAACCTTTTGAGGTGGCTACACCAGTAGGTGATTCGGTGGTAGCTGAGCGAGTATATAAGGCTTGCCCAATGACTATATAAATGCCGACTCTAGCCGACTTGATAGAGTTGGATATGACGGACTTTGATGTGATTATGGGTATGGATTGGCTAGCATCTTGCTATGCCAATGTGGACTTTAGAGAGAGATTGGTACGGTTTCAGTTTCCTGGTGAGCCGGTTATCGAGTGGAAGGGGAATATTGCGTCGCCGAGGGGTAGGTTTATTTATTACCTCAAGGCTAGGAAAATGGTGCGGAAAGGGTATATCTACCATATGGTTCGGGTATTCGATACTGAGGCTGAGGTACCGGACCTTGATCGCCCGGCCGTTAGAGAGTTTTCGACGTATTCCCGCACGAAGCTTCCGTATCCTCCTGAGAGGGAGATTGAGTTTTGCATTGATTTGGCGCCAGACACTCGACCGATATCTATTCCGCCATACAGGATGGCACCTGCCGAGTTGAGGGAGTTGAAGGACCAACTGAAAGATTTGCTGGAAAAAAGCTTTATCAGGCCAAGTGTTTCTCCCCGGGGAGCGCCGGTGTTATTTGTAAAGAAGAAGGATGGGACGCTGCGTATGTGTGTTGATTACAGGCAGCTGAATAAGGTAACTATGAAGAACAGATATCCCCTCCCCAGGATTGATGATTTGTTTGACCAGTTGCAGGGTGCGAGATGTTTCTCCAAGATAGACCTGCGATCTGGTTATCACCAGGTGCGAGTTAGAGAGGCAGGTATCCCGAAGACTGCATTCAGGACCCGGTATGGGCACTATGAGTTCAGGGTGATGTCTTTCGGGTTGACCAACGCCCCAGCAGTATTCATGGATTTGATGAACAGGGTGTTCAAGCCATTTTTGGATATGTTCGTTATAGTATTCATTGATGATATCCTGGTTTATTCGCGCACAGAGCAGGAGAATGCAGATCACTTGAGGGCGGTATTGGGAGTCCTCCGGGACCGGTAGTTGTATGCCAAGTTCTCGAAATGCGAGTTTTGGTTGGCCTCAGTGGCTTTCTTAGGGCATGTTATCGGGGCCAATGGTATTCGGGTTGATACAAAGAAAGATCGGCGATCAAGACTTGGCCTGCACCACTACAGCGGAGTGCGCAGCTTTGGGCCTCATGGGTTATTATCGAAGGTTTGTGGAGAAGTTTGCTTCCATTTCAGCACCTTTGACTAAGCTGACTCAGAAGGCAGCTATGTTCCGGTGGACGGATGCTTGTGAGGAAAGTTTCCAGTTGCTAAAGGAGAAATTGACGACCGCCCCAGTTCTTACTCTTCCAGAGGGTTTAGACGGATATGTGGTTTATTGTGATGCGTCAGGTGTCGGGCTTGGGTGCGTACTGATGCAGCACGGTAAAGTTATAGCTTACGCATCTCGACAGCTTAGGAAGCATGAGAAGAACTATCCCACACATGACTTAGAGTTGGCAGCAGTGATTCATGCCTTGAAGATCTGGAGACATTATTTATATGGAGTTCACGTGGATATTTACACAGACCACAAGAGTCTCCAGTATATCTTCAGCCAGAGGGAGCTGAACTTGCGGCAGAGACGGTGGTTGGAGCTACTTAAGGACTATGATGTTGATATCCTATACCACCCAGGGAAGGCCAATGTAGTTGCAGATGCCCTTAGTCACAGATCGATGGGTAGTCTGTCAGGTGTGCAGCCAGAGAGGAGGGACATGGTCCACGAGTTACATCAGCTAGCAAGCCTCGGGGTTCGTTTGGTTGATTCTGATAGTAATGGAGTTCGGGTTCGAGAGGTTGCTGAGTCTTCCTTCGTCGAGGGGGTGAAGAGGCGACATTATGAGGATCCGATTATGGTACGGTATCGAGATGCAGCTCTCCAGGAGGAGAAGAGTCTATTTGAGGTAGCACCTGATGGGGTGCTAAGATTTGAGGGTCGGTTGTGTGTTCCCGATATGACTGGACTTCGTCAGCAGATTCTGGGGGAGGCACACATTGCTCGTTATTCTATTCATCCGGGGTCGACTAAGATGTACCATGACCTCATATGTGTGTATTGGTGGGATGGCCTGAAGAGTGACGTGGCGGGTGCTCGCACGATGTCCTAATTATCGCCAGGTCGAGGTTGAGCACCGAGCCCGCTGGCTACACAGGCTATTGATATTCCGATGTGGAAGTGGGAGGTGATCAATATGAACTTTATTACAGGGTTACCTCACACTCAGAGGAAGCATGATTCCATTTGGGTTATTGTTGACAAGCTGACGAAATCAGCCCATTTTCTTCCAGTCAGGACGACTTTTTCGGCCGAGGATTATACTAGACTATATATCAGAGAGATTGTGAGACTGCACGGAGTTCCTATATCGATTATTTCAGACAGAGGAGCCCAGTTCACGGCTAACTTCTGGAGGTCTTTCCGAATGGATTAGGACGCAGTGAGTCTCGATCGCTTCATCCTCGCATCGACGGACAGGCCGAGCGCACTATCCAGACACTTGAGGATATGATGCGGTCTTGTGTTATAGATTTCAGGGGTAGCTGGGAGGTTCATTTACCTCTTGTGGAGTTTGCTTATAACAACAGCTACCATTCTAGTATCCAGATGGCTCCTTATGAGGCCTTATACGGGAGGAAGTGCAGATCACCGATAGGCTGGTTTGAGGTGGGAGAAGTGCAGTTAGTCGGGCCAGACTTGATTCAGCAGGAAGTGGATAAGGTGAAGCTTATCCTGGAGCGGTTATTGTCAGGTCAGAGTTGACAGAAGTCGTATGCAGATCATCGGAGTCGACACTTAGAGTTTGAGGTAGATGATTGGGTCTTCCTGAAGGTATCACCCATGAAGGGCGTGATGAGATTTGGGAAGAAGGGGAAACTTAGCCCAAGGTACATTGGGCCTTATCAGATTGTCCGTAGGGTAGGCAAGGTTGCCTATGAGTTGGACCTGCCGTCCGATCTGGAGGCAGTACATCCAGTTTTTCATGTGTCCATGTTGCGGAAATGTGTTGGAGATCCGTCTAGAGTGCACCCGATTTGTGATGTCCAGGTGACAGAGGGGTTATCATATGAGGAGAGTCCCATAGCGATACTCGATCGTCAGGTTAGGCGACTTCGGACAAAGGATGTGGCTTCCGTCAAGGTCTTATGGCGGAACGAGAACAGAGAAGAGATGACGTGGGAGGAAGAGGATGACATGATGAATAAGTATCCTCACTTATTCCCAACGCAACCAACCGTTCGTCGATAGGACATCGGAGTAGAAAGTTATGGTTGTTACAAGTTCAGTGCGCAGTCGGACAGAAAAGTGTTTCGGCCAGAGCTGGCCATGGCGCGGTTGTAGGCCGCGCGCGGATGATCTGAGTGTTCGAAGTTGCAGTAGCCGCGCCGGAAGCTGCCGGCGCCGAAAGTTCGGGAGTCGCAGAGGTTTGCGCCGCGCACGGACGCAGGGCCGTGGCGCCGAGGCGGGTTCTGCGAAGTTGAGTGGGAAAATCTGAACTGTTTTGTTTTAAAAAAAGGCCATGAGAGGGTGACAAGTGTCCCCCCCCCCCATCTGATTTTGCATGTACTACTTATTGACCAAGTCTTGAAGACTTGGTCATTCTTCAAGTTCTTCTCTCTCTCTAAAGATAAGAGTTCTCCCTTCTCTCTAGAAAATCAAGAGGAAATCAAAGCTTGAGGAAAATCTGAAAAGTGTGGCAAGAAGGAAACTTGTTTGGCTAGCTTGTAGAAGTTCTTGTGGTGGTGGTTGTGGAAAGGAGGCTAGTGAGTTTGTTGGAATATTTGGCTAAAGTTCTAAGGTAACAATTCCTTCTCTCTTTGTTGGTTTTTGGTGTTGCATGTGAAGAAGAAAGAATTTGTAGTTGAAAATATTGCTCTTAGATAAATTGCATGTAAGAAATATGGGTTGAATATGAAAGAATTGGATAAGAAGGTTATGTGAGCATGTTGTAGCCAAAATACTCTCTTAAACTTGTTAAGTTAATTGTTATGTATTGTGGGGCAGAATTTTACACACCCAAGATTAGGTGTGTAATCCCCTTTGTGTTGATTGGATTGTTGGGCCTTAAAAGTGGCGTTTGGATATTGAATTCGGCCTTGATAAAGGTGGAAAAGTATGTAGAAACAAAGGAAATGCTGCCCGATTTTCCGTTGAATTTAGTGACTTTGCACTTGGAATATTCTACGTTGAAACTAGAGGTTAATAAACGTATTATGGTCATTATAGGTTGACGTACTACGTGCGGTATTTTGGACTTAGCAAGTGGATTGACCCGAAGAGGTATGTGGAACTTTTCTACCTCTTGAGCATGAATAGTTGCATCTATGTAGTACGGTAGACGTACAAAGGCTTTGGTATCCCTTACTTGCTTTAATGATGTCTTAAGTTTTAAAGTTAAGGGACTTGGAGTGTTTTAAGTATATGATACTTGTTTCGTTTAAAAGTATAAGTCCCTTGGATATAGGGAGATGTGTTTGACTAGGGTATAATAGTAATATAACGACTTTATGGGAAGTTGGTTGTATTGGCTTTATGGAAGGTTAACAAAGAAAGGTTTACTCCAAGTAAAATAAGTACGGATAAAGGATTTGAATTTGTGGAAGGCAAATTGTTTTTAAGGCATTAATTGCCTAAGGTTTTAAAAAGAAATGAAGTCACTTGATTTAGAAGCCTATTGTATTTTTAAAGGTAAACGTGACTTGTTTTGAAAAGTTGTCGTGACTTGATACTACGGTTATTAGTATCTTGGGAGTCTTACATAAAAATGAGTCATTTTCTTAAAAGGTTTAAGGTACGTGGTACTTGGGTTAAATTCCTGGATTTTCTTTTAAAATGACATGTAGTGCCTTAAGTAACTAAAATGAGAGGATATACTAATAATGTTAATAAGAAGTTAGGTGATATTCTTAACTTGCTTACGTTATGATAAGACGGTAGCGCCTATGTTATGTACGATAGCCGGTTGTGCTGAGTTATGTATTATTGTTATTATCATTATTACTACTTATGCCATGGATTTGCTACCCATGATGCGAGTGCGGCGCTTGTACTCATGCGGGCCACCGGTCCACGCGGTGAAATAGTCCCATGCGAGACGGATGACCTCATGCGGGTGAAATAGTCTCATGCGGGTGAAATAGTCTCATGCGAGGCGGATGACCTCATGCGGGTCCACAGGACCTATGCGGGTGAAATAGTCCCAGGAGTAGGATTGCTTAATGATACTACGGGCGAGAGACCCTGTTTTGATCATGAGCCTCCTATTTTTATGCAGTAAAGTTTATACTTGTTACTCTCATTGTTAGTAAGGCACAGTGTACTGTATTTTGATTTACTTTCATGATTCCAGCTTATTTTAGACTTATGATATTATTACAGTATTTTTCAGTTTTACATATTTGGTACATATTGTGTATTGACCCCCTTCCTCGGGGGCTGCGTTCATGCCGCAGGTAAGGGTAAGCAGGTGGTGGATCCTCATTCTTAGAATCTTGCTCAGGTGTCAGAAGCTCCATTTCTCCGGAGGCTCGACTTTTGGTACGGTTCTCCCTGGTGTTGTAGATATTGGTACATTCAGGGGTATGACGGGGCCCTGTCCCGTCATAGAGATTATTCATTCTTAGAGGCCTGTAGTCCTATTATAACTTGGGTTGTTAAGGATGTAACTGTTCAGTTTTGATTATATTTAGAGGTAGCCATTTTGGGTTAGCCTACTTATATTCTATATGGGTTTTTGTTGTGAGTTTATTTTTCCGCAGGTTTTCTCTGATGTTGTATCACAAGGGTGCCCGGGTTAAGGCACCAGTCACGGGTCCGTGGTCGGGTCGTGACACCAGTAGCTACTAGTTTTTCTTGTCCACCATACACTAAGAAATATTCTTTAGTTCATCTAAGATACTTAAGAATACTCTTGACTGCTTTCTAGTGTTCCTCCTAGGATTCTGCTGGAATTTGCAAGGCCACATCTGGCCTCGTACAGGTCATGGCATATATGATTGATCCTATAGCTGAAGCATATGGGATCCTCTTCATGCGTTCAAGCTCTGCAATAGTAGAAGGACTATCCTTCTTTGATAACTTGATGCCTTGACCTATAGGAATATTTTCTTTCTTGGAATTCACCATAGAGAAACGTTTTAGCACTTTTTCTATGTATACAGACTGTGACAACCCCAACAATCTATTAGGTCTATCTCTATATATCCTAATTCCAAGAATGTAGCAGGCTTCACCCAAGTCATTCATCATGAAGGTGCTGGATAACCATTCCTTGATTGATTGCATGAGAGTCTTATTATCTCTCATTATCAATATTTCATCTACATATATGACAATGAAGACAATACTCTCATCTGTGCATTTACTATAAACGCATGGGTCTTTTTTGCTTTTAACAAAGTCAAACGATTTGACTGTTTTATCAAAACAAATATTACAACTCCTTGAGGCTTGCTTAAGTCCATAAATGGACTTCTGTAGCTTGCATATTGCTTTGGGTTGAGTCTTAGATGTAAAATCCTCTGGTTGTATCATATACACCTCCTCAATTAGATTATCATTGAGGAAGACAGTTTTAACATCCATTTGCCAAATATCATAATTATAGTATGCAGTTATTGCAAGCAAAATCCGAATGGATTTAATCTTTGCAACATGTGAAAATGTTTCGTCATAATCGACTCAGGCCGTTGATTATAACTTTTAGTCACCAATCTTGCTTTATAAATTTGTACTTTGCCATATGCATCAATATTCTTCTTGAAGACCCACTTGCATCTTATGGGTCTAACCCTTGTTGGCAAATCAACCTAGTTTCATACTTGATTTATGTACATGGATTTCATTTCGAATTTCATGGCTTCTTGCCATCTCTGTTAATCAATGTCTAACATTGCTTCGCTGTAGGTAGTAGGCTCATCATCATCAAGAATATCTATCGCATTGTGTGTTTCAATAAGGAGGTAAAGTCTTTCAAGTGCACAATGAGTCCTAGTGGTCCTACGGGGTTGAATATTTTGCGTTTCAGTGTTTGTTGTATTTTGATTGTGAGAAGGTGTTTGTGTGTTGGACAATCCAGCACCTTGAGAGCTTTTAGGAATATCATTTTGAATAGGATGATGCACAACCATTGTGTCATCTTCCATTAGTTGTGTATGAGAGTTTTGCATTTCTGCATTATCTCTCACATCACTCCCACTGGCTGAAGGGCGTACTCTAAGTACCCAATCATCATCAAATACTCTCACTGAATCCTTACCTAGGTCATTGGACAAGAGTTCATCCTCTATATTATTTTGCACTTCTTGAATTTCTTCAAGTTCTATCTTGTTGTAACTCTGTTCCTTGTAAACATAGTCTTCTTCAATGAAAGTTGCATTTCTGGAAACAAAAACCTTATATTCGCCAGGAAGATAGAAGTAGTATCCCATTATTTCCTTAGGATAACCCACAAAATAATACTTCTCACTTTTAGATTCCAATTTGTCAGTAAGCAACTTCTTTACATATGCAGGGCACCCCCAGGGTCGCATGTGTCTAAGTGCTGGCTTCTTGTCGTTCCATATGTCATATGAAGTTTTCTCTACTGACTTTGAAGGAACTCTGTTCAAAATATAGATTGAGATTTGTAATGCATAACCCCATAGGTATGTTGGTAGAGCTGAGAAGCTCATCATGGATCTAACCATATCTAATAAGGTCTGAACAATACTATTCATTTGTGGCATTCCGAGAGGTGTCCATTGTGATTGGACTCCATGAAGCTTCAAGTAATCTAGAAATTCTTTACTTAAGTATTCACCTCCTCGATCTGATCGAAGGGTCTTGATACTTGTTTCAAGTTGATTCTCTACTTCTAACTTGTACTCCTTGAATTTCTCAAAAGCTTCGGACTTGTGTTTCATAAGATACAATTGCCCAAACCTTGTGAAATCGTCTGTAAAAATGATGAAGTAAGGGAAGCATCCCTTAGCTTGAGTTGAAAATGGCCCACATACATCGGTATGGACTAACTCAAGCACCTCTTTGGCACACACCCCTTTCCCAGAAAATGACTTGGTGGTCATCTTTCCTCTCAAACAAGATTCACAATTAACATATGATTCTAAATCAAATGATTCTAGGTAGTCTAACTTCCTTAATCTTGATATCCTTGATTCATTGATGTGACCAAGTCTGCAGTGCAATAAGTAGGTGGGATTTCTTGGATTACTTATTTTAGCTCGTTTATTTTGTACATTGAAAATTTCACGACTACAGTTTAGAACATACAATCCATCCACAAGCGGAGCATTTCCACAAAAAAAACCCATTAAAAGACAATACATAACTGCCACTAGTAATGAATGAGGAAAACACCACAATGTCTAACATTGGGATAGAAATAATATTCCTCGTCAATGAGGGAACAAAATAACAATTATTAAGTTCTAAACAAAAGCCAAAAGGTAAATCTAATCTATAGGTTCTCACGTGTTCAGCATCCACTCGTGCTCCATTTCCAACACGCAGGTCTACCTCCCATGGTCTGAACTTTCTGCTGTTAGTTAGACCCTTCACATTATTACAAATGTGAGAGCCACAAGAGGTATCTAATACCCAGCAGTGAGAGTTACATATAGAAATATTTATTTCAATGACAAACATACCTTATTCAACAGGTCCAGAAACACCTAGTGTATTGTCTCCTCTTGGATCTGTGTAATGTCTCTCATAAGCTTTTAGCATGTTGTGAAGTTCTGGAAGATTCACATTGGTTCCATTCATGTTGAAGTTCACAAATGAAATTCTCAAATGAACCAGGAAGTGAATTCAGGATCAGGTTGACAGAGACTTTTATAGGCAGCTTCGTTCCAATCGAAGCCAACCTCTCTATTAACCCAATCATCTTCAGAACATGCGCTGACACTGGACCCCCTTCGTTCAGCTTACACTTGAAGAGATCTCTTAACAGTTCATACTCCATTGTCTGAGACTATGAGTCATATATATTCTTCAAATGTTCTAGCATCTCGTTGGGACCCATGTTTTCATGTTGCCTATGTAACTCTACAGTCATAGAGGACAACATTATACATTGTGTCAGGGTAGCATTGTCTAGATGTTTCTGATAAGCCGTCTTGTCAAACAGGGCATGCTCAGGCTCAGCAGAATCATTAGCAGGGACTATTGGGAATGTTGTGTCTAACACATACTTAATTCTTTCTGGTTTTAACACCAATCGCAGATTTATAACCAGTCAGGAAAGTTTGCTCCAGTCAACTTATTTGTTTCAACTAACATTTTAAGTAACAGATTCGACATTGTATACTGAAGAAAAGATAGACTTGAAATTAACATCCTAGTGTATTTTCTATTAAACACATTCGTTGACTAACTAACATGGTCTTTAGTTTAATTAGCTCCCACTATTTTAACATATTTTTTTACCCCATGAAAGAATACAGACTCATATCAAATACGGTCATAATGGGCCAAGATTCAGACTCATGTTGTCTCTGCGTTTGCTGAGGTTGATAACTTCAACCACATGATCTGGTAGGTCTCTAAACCAATTACAAACAATTTGCAACTCTGGTTGACCGAATGTTCTAAACAAACGATCTGCATCTCTCGGTTTGTCTGACACTGAGGTGTAAATACTCATGAAGGTTTATCACCTACTACAACATTTATATGCATCTATGAAAGTTTCTGAGTCCTCGTATACTTAGAGAAAATGATGGGGCATAAATATTCATCTCGCCGGATTTTGCACCACAATCAATTATAACGGACGACGCGTTCATTTTAAATGAGACTTGTATTAAATTTTGGGGAATATTTTAATTCAGGGTTATATTCAAGATCAACTATCACATGTTTCAAACATTACTCAAAGCATATAAAACATGTATTTGGGCGCCGCCTACCAAGCATGATTGCGGACTCTAAACTAGTTTTGGGCGCCGCCTACCCAAGCATGAATTGCGGACTCTTGACTAGTTTTGGGCGCCGCCTACCCAAACATGATTTGCGGACTCTAAAACTTAGTAAAGTAAATGACGATTATTTAGCACGTAAACAGTATACCAACATACTATGTAATAATCATGGATTAAATTTCAAAAATAGAGATTTTAACTTTCTGGACGTCAGGCGCAGCGGCGCTCTACCATGGAGCCGCGATGCTTAAAGGGTAGAAACTTTTGGTTTCTGTTTCTGTGAATTAGGGTCGCGGCGCTCCACTATAGGGCCGCGGCGCTTCAGTTTCAGTAAGCGCCGAATTTTAAATGAAGGTTTTAGTCACGACCCCTAATAATTACCATGGACGGCGCCGCGACGCTCCGACATGGAGCCACGGTGCCGCCATAAAACCCTAGCTGGCGCCGCGACGCCGACATCCTTTTCAGATCGGTTTCCGTGCTTATTTTCTAAAAATCATCCAACCCCTAAATCTAATTTAGGGTTCATATTACGGGTCATTTACTACCACCACCATTATCAGTAACGCACATATCGACCATCATCCATTCGTACACGTTCTTCGTCGTGCACCATGTTCGCAATGAACAGATTTCTACACAATGCTCAGTTCGTTCTAGAACGAAATGACTTCCTCGATTTAGCATAGTTGATAATTTAGGGTGATTACAAAGGTTAATCGATCAGTCAAAGTATGTCAGATTTCAAGTAGTCTTGTTTTAATTCAAATTAAAATCAATTTTACGTTTAACCCATATTATTATGTCTTTCAATTGTTACGTAACCATTGAACCAACCTGGGCTCTGATACCACTGTAAGATTTTATTGGGTATAAAACACACAAGTAAGACACAGCGAAAGTTTAAAATTTTGTTAACTTACTTGCCCCAACAAATTCGTCTGGTATGATTATGTTACAATTGAAATCTGCAAGACACAAAGAAAACTAACAGTTTATGAATCTTTAAGTCTCTACTAAAAGGTGTGCACACGATTGTCTGCTCGGGTGCAAGTCTTGCTTCGATATATCCTTCTGTCAGGAAATAAGTTAACAAGTGAAATCAGTAGGAAAGTGGATGGCTGCCAAAACGTCTCCAACCTTTTCTTTTGTAATAAAAACAAAACATTCGTTTACTTTTGATTTAAGAAACAGGCCATTTCAGTTTTATTTTGGTTTTGAAAGAAAAATGAGAAAGTACGGAAGCAGTAGATTTCAGTTTGCTGACCAAAACGTGTTCCTATACAAAAAGAAAACCACGGTTAACTACTCCTCTGTGAATGGCAGGTTAGAGCAAACAAAAAGAGTTATTAGGAAAAGCTTGTTTAGCAATTATAGGCGTAACACAAAGCTTCGGATCGAGGTATGTGAAGACAAATATTTTCTTCCTTTTGGCATGTTCCATGTTATGAAATATAACTGTGGTATTGTTCCATAATTTATTCTACTCCTAGAAGTTAGGAATAATCATGTTATTGATTCCTATGCTGAAAACATGTCTAAATTGTTTCTAAGTCCTTAAAAAGGCATATGAAAAATATGATAATGATATTCACAGTGTCGTCAAAGGTACAAAGGTAATATGTCACTTATTGAGATTAGGATATGGTGTTGTCATTCATGCATTTTCATTTGCATTCGCATATTACTGGACCACTTGTGTTATGCACATTACTATATGGTAAATATTGTATATATGTAAGGTATATGGGGAAAGAGAAAGGTGTTATATACGCACACCACCTGCAGCTGGTACATATTATCACAAAAGAGCCCTAAGATGTCACATATCGTGCCTGTGTGGCTAACACCAGAACCAACAACTCCAATAAATGCTTCAAACTTCGAATCAACCACGAAAACTCATTCCAGACCTCCCGGACACAAACCAAATATACAAACCACTCCTAAACACATGCAAGGAACTTTCTCCCACACTCAGAATTCTCATTCCATTCTGTCTTGACCCGTTGTTGATTATGGTCAACTCCAACTCTCTTTAAATACTAGAAATCCAACCAAGAGTCCAAAATAAACCCAGGTCTCTCGTGAATCGAATCAAGTACTCGCCTAAATCATAAACAGTCTTTCGGTACTAATGAAATCGATGAAACTTCAAAAAAGGCTCATTTACCCTCGATGTTAACTCTAGTCAACCAAAGCTCATCTTTTAACTTGAGAACTTTTTAAATTCCACATTCTTATCCAAA
This sequence comes from Przewalskia tangutica, assembly GCA_029844215.1. Classification (NCBI taxonomy): domain Eukaryota; kingdom Viridiplantae; phylum Streptophyta; class Magnoliopsida; order Solanales; family Solanaceae; genus Przewalskia; species Przewalskia tangutica. The sequence goes on along the minus strand of CM056724.1, from coordinate 43,166,409 downwards.
TCTCACTTAAACCACTCAGGACTTGTCCAAACCATCAAGCTAAGTCAAAAATCACATTTTGGATCCAATGGAACCATCAGAATTTGATTCCGAGTGCATCCTCCCGAAAATCAACTCTTAGTCAAACTTTTCAAACTTGCAAATTTCAAAACTTAAATTTGCTTCCGTTAATCTCATCTGATTGCCTCGAGAACCACGTCACCCATCCCCGCAATTTAAATACATCAAAACAAGGCTAGGGGGAGGGTCATTTACGAAAAAACAAGTAAAATATTCAAAATGACCTAACGGGTTGTTGCATTTCTATTAAGAAAACTTTTGTAATACTTTTTCCTCTTTCTTTGATTCTACATTGTGTGAATGTTATAGCTTAGAAGGTGCAGTTAATGGGTACCATCAAGCTAACTCAAAATCACATTTTGGATCCAATGGAACCATCGGAATTTGATTCCGAGTGCATCTTCCCGAAAATCAATTCTTAGTCAAACTTGTAACTTTCAAATTTCAAAACTTAAATTTGCTTCCGTTAATCATCTGATTGCCTCGAGAATTGCGTCACCCATTCCTGCAATTCAAATACATCAAAACAAGGCTAGGGGGGAGGGTCATTTACAAAAAAACAAGTAAAATATTCAAAATGACCTAACGGATCGTTACATTTCTATTAAGAAAGCTTTTGTAATACTTTTTCCTCTTCTTTTATTCTACATTGTGTGTATGTTATAGCTTAGAAGGTTCGGTTAATGGGTAGTGATTCGTTATGTGCCCAATTGCACCCAAAATCAAGATTTGGATCGTGACATTTTCCCTAGACATGTTTTCATCTAAATCTTTTTAATCATGTCGAATATTTATAGATTTATCATAATGCTAATATCAATATTATGAAAGAGATGCTATAACAATTATAATGTATGCTAAAATTCTTCCTTCTAAATTAATATTTGTCTATCTACGTAATTGTCTCCTTTAAAACAAAATTTATAGAAGCAATAACAAGTCCTTCTCTAGAAATTTATTATAATATTGAGATGATTTCAGAGACCTCCGTTCAAGTTTCGCTCTATCACATTGATTTTTCTTGTGATTTACGATATTACACATACCTCCCTTATTTTGATTTTCTTGTAACCATTCTTTAAAGCTATTTAAAATAAATAAATGAAATACAATTTGACATATTCGCCCTTCTTCAAATTAATGAACAATATCGAAATGACTTAACAACAATAACAACATACCTAGTAAATCCCCAGTGAGGTTTGGCGAGAATAGAGTGTACGCAAATCTTACCTCTATCTTGGGAGGTAAAAAGACTGTTTTCAGTAGACTCTCGGCATATGCAATCCAAGGCAATATAGAAAGTCATGTAAAAAAAATATGACAAAAGGCAGGATAAAGCAGTATGGAGAAAAAAAATATACGATGATCGAAGTACAAGAACAACAAATATCAAGTAGAAAGAAAAGGACAAGAAACCACAAGAGTAATACTATGACTATTAGTATATGAAAGGATAAGTCGGACCACGCTCAACTACCCACTAGCCTTCTATCCTAATTCATGTCCTCCACAACTTCCTATCTAAGGTCATGTCCTCCACAACTTCCTATCTAAGGTCATGTCCTAGGTAAGTTGGGTTTGCGCTATGTCTTGTCTGATCACCTATTCCTAATACTTCTTCGGCCTACCTATACTTTTCCTGAACCATCTATATCCAACCTCTCACACCTCCGCACTGGAGCATCCCGACATCTTCTCTGTACATGTCTGAATCATCTCAGTCTCGCTTCCCATATATTATCCTCCACTGAGGTCACTCCCACCTTGTTCCGGATATCTTCATTTCTAATCATATCCCTCCTGTATGCCCACATATCCACCTCAACATCCTCATTTTCGCAACTTTCATCTTACGTGATCATTCTTCACTCGATTTCTTAATACGATTTCTTAATAAATTAATATTAAGTGCAAGCTTGTTTAATACTAATTTATCTACATAAGTTTATTTTTACCCCTGTTTAGATGGTTGTTTCCCGTGGTCCAAATCATATTTTGTACATTAGTATACCCATATTTTTTTAAAAAAAATAAGCACTTATATCAAAAACTCAATTTTTTTTTTTTAATAAGCCGTACCAAAAGAGCCTCAATCTCTTTACATTCAAAAAAATCCAGTCTTTAATACGTCTCTATTTTGGCAGAAAGTTTACAGGTCATTTGTCAGCAAATCCAACATCTTTGATAAGGACTTTCTGGGTTAACGATTAGGGTTCAACTTCCTAAAATATTTCCTTCAAATGGCAGTCTTAGGGGGTGATGTGGTAGCTGTGATTATGATTGGTGGACCTACAAAAGGTTCTAATGATTTTGCTATTCTTCATTTTTTTTTATATTCAGCTTCCTGTCTTACGCCCGGAGATACTAGTAATACCAGTGACCAGGGTTTTGCTATTCTTCATTCTTATTATTTATCAGTTTCTTCCAAGTTTTGATTTTTTTTTTCTGCTTTATTCAAAATTGGTAAGGAAGACAAAACTATTTGATTGTAATTCAATTCGTGACTATCATAAGTAGATACACGTACAAGGTTTGTACATATTCTTCAGTCATTGATAAACAATTTATTGGGCAATACTCAACGCAATTACCACAAAATACACAGAATCCAAAATCAATACTGTAATTAAGCAATGTTTCTTTTGACTAATCAACAACAGGTAATCTATAGGTCATAGACGCACACATGCGTCACAAGCAATGCATTTATCAAATTTGGAGATACACATACAAGGTTTTCTTGTTACTATTATAGTCTAGAAGGAAATAGCCGGGTAGAGGTAAGGTCTGTGTACACTCTACTCTCCTTAGACCCACGTGGGATTGTACTGGGTATGTTGTTGTTGTTGTATTATAGTCTAGCATCTCTTCTTTTTTAATCCCTTGTTTCACTCCGATAGTAGTATTGATCGTGTCAATGCAGAGGACATGAATACATTTACATACTATTAGATCTTATAAGTGGACTAGAATTCCGTTTTATCTAGTTCACTTATATTGGATTGTACAGAGCCTGCTCATGTACACAATATGATTTGGACCTAATCATAGAAAATATTCTATTATGTATACTAATGGAAAATTGTAGGTACTCGTTTTCGGCCTATTTCGTTCAATACACCGAAGCCGCTTTTCCCTTTAGCTGGTCAGCCTATGGTTAACCACCCGATTTCTGCATGTAAAAGGGTATATTTCTCTGCTTATTGTTTTTCTCTATTAAAAAATGTTCAGAACTTGCAAGCTCATGAATTCTGTATACTTATAGAAGAAAAAAAAAGAATTGAAAAGGATTGAGCATTTCTTTCCCCTTTATGGAGTTCGGTTAATTTTTTATTAGTTTTCGAGGTGAGCTGTGTAATTTTGATCAAAAGAGTATTTTACTGGATTTGCTTCATGTCCCCTTTCTATGCCATGATTTCAGAATTATTGTACAGTGGTTTATGAGGAAAAAACTGAATGTCTGTTATGCAGATACCCAACTTGTCACAAATTTTTCTCGTTGGATTTTAAGAGGAGCGGGCATTTGCCTTATATGCCTCTTCAGTATCTAGGGAGCTTAAAATCCCTGTCAGGTGAACCTAAGGCATTGGTTTCTACTTGATAGTATGCTATTTTTATTGAGCCAATTGTCTTTTCTCTATATTTTCTGTTTGTTATAAAATGAGGCTGTCCTGTTTGATCTAAACATGACTCTTTGATAATGATTCTTTAGATATCTGAGGGAAGATAAACCTCACGGGTCTGCAGGTGGCATTTTATACTTCAGAACTAAGATCATGGAGGAACTTCCAGTACGTCTTATTTATGTTATTGCATCTTTGTAGATTAGATGCTATATGTGCTTAACTTAACTGATCATAGGGGGGGAAAACACCACTCGTTATATGTGCTGATCAAATGCTGACCCTGCACCTGCCTTCTCACTATCCAGTGAACATATCCTATTTATGAACGTGTCTTTGTTTTTTGCGTACCAGACAGTGTACATTTTGACGAACATTTGGTAAAAGAAGGCAATAAATTTTGCAAACCTCCCATGGTGCATGGATGTGTTTATCATGTTATCTGTTTTCTGTTAGCTTTTCCTATTCATAGTTGGTGAGCTTTTTTTCTCTGTTTTTGTTTCTTTGATGGCAGTCTTACATTTTTCTGCTAAACTGCGACGTGTGCTGCAATTTTCCATTGCCAGAGATGTTCGGTATGTTAGCACTTTGCACTAGTTTCACAGTTGTACCATCCCTCACCTCTAGAAACTAAAATAAAGAGAGAGCAGTTAAGCTCTTTTCTTTTCCACAACTATTATTTGTAATTCTCATGATCTCTACAGCTTCAACTCATATACTTGACAATTCTGCTTGCAGATGCCCATAAAAGATATGGTGGTATGGGTACATTGCTAGTTAGCAAGGTAAAGTGCCAAAGCTGAAGACTGATTGCTTTATGGATGGGATTTTCTTGACTTAGATCGGCATCTTATCATATTTGTGCGTACACAGGTTTCTGCTGAATCAGCCAGCCAGTTTGGTGAGTTGGTTGCTGATCCTGTTACTAAATAATTGTTGCATTACACAGAGAAACCTGAGACCTTTGTACGTGTTCAACTAAATATCTGTTTAGGTTGTTGAAGTACTGATGCTTGATGGGGTGCAAACTCGATATGTACTTTTTTCTGATTACATTTCATGAAATGCAGGTAAGTGATCAGATAAATTGTGGGGTTTATGTCTTTACCCCAAAAATATTTTGTGCCATCCAAGACGTGTCCATACACATGAAAGACATGTGAAAATTATCCAATAATGTTCCCTTATCCAGTTGGTTTGTCAATATAATGCTTAGCATTAATGTTTCTTCATGCGTTTAAGCATGTTGATAGCTGTGTTTCCCTAATTGTCACCACATAATAGCGGCTAGTTGTTTTTAGTCAGGATAAGGACTCCTTACGATACCAAGGAGGATAGATGAGCATTTGTGTGTATAGCAAATGTGCCTTATCTTTCACTAATGGTATCTTAGAAGAATTGTTGATATCATGTGTAGGTGAAAGAACCTCAGATCGACACATCCTAAACCCTCCTAGATTGTCTGAAATAAATCCAATTTGACTAGGGTCCTCTTACTAACTAGCTCTGATTATTACCTATTCAGAGGAATCCGATATATAGGTTTAAAAGAAAGTTTGTTTTTTTGTTTTTATTTTTGACAGTAATGGATTTGGAATATAACTTATGTTTGGTGTTTCTTATTTTCAGCTGCTCTGCATTATCTTTCCAGCTTTGAAGCTCTCCAGCTTGCAACAAGGTGAATCAAGTCTTATTTGGAATATAAGCCATGTACTAAGGAAGGATGACTAGGGATGACTAGGCCATGTAATAAGGTGACAAGGCCGAGAGTTTCTTCCCACAAGGTGATTAGGCCGAGAAGAGTGTAAGAAAGACAAGGTGGTAAGGACAAGAATCTTTTAGAAGATGAGGCTTCCAAGGGGTGAATTTATGAACTAACAAGTTCATGTATTTGACTACATGGAAGACACCAAGAAGATGAAGGGTTGGTCGAAATGTTAATCCATCTCCATTCCATTCGACCAAGGAACATATTCAAGGAATGGAAGCTTCCAAACTTATTCCGAAGAAGATGAGATTTATGAAGAGCCAAGTTCATGCATTCTTCTTCATGAGATCCACAAGGGGTGTGAAAGAGATTGAGTTTATCCTTGTCCCCAAGAAAACCCAAGACCTTTCCCATTGTTCTCACAGTGGTCGAGAATACCCTTGTCCACCAAGAAAACCCAAACCGTTCACATTTGTTCTTATTAGTCTGAGATTGTCAACATAGTTTGTGTCCTTTAATTTGTCTTCTAGAATAGTCCATGTACCACTATAAATAGAACCCTTAGGACATTGTAAATATGCAGAGAGAGTTGATTGAAATATAAAATTGTGTTTTACTCATTTGCTAAGCTATTCAACTTGTGTGTTGTTTATCTTAGTTGGTCCTTGTGTGACCTTCGGTTCTTGTGTGAGCCAACCCGTTAGTGTGAGTTGAAGCTAGGACTTTTGTGACCTAGTTAAACCCAAACAAAGGTCCCTTCGGTGTAAGTTTGGTTAGGACTTGTGTGACCTAGCTAAGCCCAAGCTTAAGGAACCCCCGTGGTTGTAAGTGAACGTTGGAACTTGTGTGATCCAACCTAACCTAAGCCTAGGGTCTATCTTAAGGTTTCCGGCCACCCTTACTTGGTTTGTATTCGGGCTTGTACTTAGCAACCCCGATCAAGTCCTTGTGAAATTGGTCACCTTCATCTTGATGAAGACTCGAGCATTAAAACCCCTGTGTCCATATCCTTGTTCATATCGACCGCCCCAAACAATTGGTTTGTACTCGGGTTTGCACCTAGCATCCCGTGTTCATTCCTTATCCAAACCACTTCATTCTTTCTACCACCACGTCCCACAAGACTTCATAAACATTCCCACCAAAGGTCCCCAACCGAAACCACCCACAAAGTCCCATCCAATCCTAACAACACCAAACAGTCCGCATAACACAGCTTGCCGACGACCTTACTGTTTCAGTTCTGTTCCGTCGCCTTGCCATCATCAAACCACCAAAGCCCGACCAACAAAACTACCCTTAACGTGTCTAAAACAACCTCACAAAATGCCTAAGTCCAACTCTCCCTAAAGATACACGAAATAGCCACCAAACACCGACGGCAGAATCCGAGAACCCCACTTTGCATCCCATTTTCTGGTTAACCCGTTCATAACCAATCTCCGACCCACTTACCCACCAACACCCCTCCTTACTTGCATCAACTTTTGTCGTTCAGAGTGAGGCCATCCCGTCCCATGCTTTGACGTTATGGCTTATGTTAACAAGGAAGAACTAAGGAGGATCGTATGACACGTGTTTGCGAAACATGTGCAAGTCTTGAAAGAAGAATTTTCGAGGCATGTCATGAATAAAAATGTCAAGTCAAGGGTTTTACAAAACAGCCCAAGATGTTAAAGTAAAGGTATCCCAATTCCCAAGGCCCTATGTCAAATCCACGAATGTTAAAGCAAAGGGTGGTATCTCTTTTACTAATTCCTTGTATCGTCATAGATGTGAAAAGAAAGATACAAAGGTTGAAAGTGGTAGTACATCCTTTACTAACCCTTTGTATAGCCACGAAAATGTAAAAGTTACAAAAGGGGAAGATAAACGGAGGAAGAAATGCTTCCAATGTCAAGAGTTAGGACACTTTATAGAAGAATGTCCTAATTCCCGGATCATGCTTGAAGAAGAGTATCGGGAGTGCAGGGATTCCTTGGCCATTATGGAACCCATACTACTTGAAGAACAAGAAGAAACCGAGACTCCCTTGCTCGATACACCGATGATAGAGAAAGAGTCTAAGAAGGGGAGTCCTATAGTTGCCGACTCAAAGGAGCCCTCGAAAAATGTATGTGTGGACGAGCTTGCAACCGGATCATCAACGATGGAAGGTGTTGAACATACTCTGGTTTATTTTCAAGTTCATTATCTAATCATCAAGCCTATAGCTACAATCCGGACAAGGCAACAATCTTGATGGAGTCAAAAGAAAGTGAAACTTGACACACGTATGTTGAAAGCCAAGCGGCCAACAAAATCACCATGGAGTCCCAACTTCCTATGCCGAGAATGAGTAATTGTTTGGGTGATTTGAGTAGGGCTCATTGTGCTACAAGACATATTTAAAAAGAGGCTACATTCAAGCAAGAATCTGAGAGGAAGATGAAAGAGAATCTGCTTCCAAAATCGAGCATGGTTGCTATGAATGGCTTGTGATGCCATTGGGATTGTGTAACGTTCCAAGCCCTCCCGTGAGTTCCATACACAAAGTGCTACAACCATCTATGGCTTACATGACATTACATTCACGGAGTTAACTCTCCGGAGTTGTCCCGAACCGTCCAATGGAAGTGTGGAAAAAGTTTTCCATGATTCGGTTTCCTTTCCTCATCAATTCACTCAAAACTTTTGGTCCCTTACTGCCCCTATTCCGAAACTTGGAGTTGAGTGTGATGATGGAGTCGTCTTACTTCAAGGCCAAGAGTTCATGACTTCCTCTAATGGATTATTGGGTGACACACGGCTTCCTTATTCTCCCTACGACTCAGAATATTATATGGTGCAAAAGAAGATGAATCTGAGGCTTGTTAATTGGGTAGCACATCTACAAACTCCCACATCCTCCACAAGGATTGAAGATGACAAGTCCATTATGGTGGCGGACACACTTCTTTGAAGGCTCATGATGTTGACCATGCTTGAACCAAGGTCAAGGGTATTGGAAGTGTTAAAGGGGTTCCATGAACGAGACCCCAAGTTCGAAGTTGTAGTAAGAAAGTATTCCACATGTCAAAGGGCTAGAAGGTTCTTCCACCAAGAATCGTATACTCTTTTGTCGGTTCCGGAACAACCATGGAAATGTATGAACTTGGATCTCATTTCCGGTTACCCAAGAGCACCACAGGGCAAAACTTTCATCATGCCATGTAGATTGTGCAATGCTACAATTTCTAACGTGCGCTTCATGCACAAGATGCTACAACGGTCCATGGGTTACACCACGACATTCGAGGGGCAGAAACCCAGGGGAAATCTCAATAAAAAGAGTCTCGGTTCACTCTTCACCATAGTAGTGTCGCATAAAAAATGGCTATTTCCCTTCGCTATAAGCTGAGTTCCCAAGTTGGGGAGTACAGGTCCCAGGTCTTTCCTTTCCTGTTGATCGGTGTATTTTATATACACTTTTCGAGTCGTTTTTAGTTAGTCTTTTGTCCCTTTTTGTACAAATAAGTGTCGTATTAGGATAGATTTTCTTTCTTTTCAGTCAAAGTGGTTAAAATGGCCAAATGGCGGAAAAGGAGATAAAAGAGGGCAAAAGAGGAGGTTCCAGAGCTTAAAAGACGAGAAAGTGGCGAACGAGGCAGAAGCGGACCAGCGCGCGCGCCTAATCATCGTAGGTCGCAGAGGTTCCAGCGCGGCGCTAATCATCGAAGAGGTTCAGACGCGGCGCCAAATCACCCGGCAAATCACCAGAGATTCCGGCGCGCCGATAGCAGGGCCGCGGCGCCGACGCGGAAAAATCAGGTTTTTAGACGAATTTCTGGGCCAGGCCTGAAGGAAAAGTTTGAGGCGGTTTTGAGCCTATAAAAGGAGAACCCTAGGCAGATTTTAAGGGTTCCCTTTCTTGCACAACACAAGGATTCTTGCTTTGAAGATTGAAGACCATAGTTTAGTAACTTTCTTTCCTTTTCTTTTATTTTATTTCAGTTTTGTATGATGAACCTTGAATTAGTTCTTGTCATGTCAATGGCTAGGAACTAATTCTTTTATAGGGCTTTCAATGTTAATTCACTAGAAACTTATGTTATGAATTGATGCATGTTATGATTATTCTTCTTCTTGTTGAGATTTATCCAATAATTGCTTTGAATGCTTGGTAATTAAATGATCACTAATTATCATTATTTATATAATTTCTAATCAAACTTCGAAAGGAGGGGGGTTATGAATATGCTGTAAGTTGGGTAGACATATTTTGGATTGGGGATGAAAATACCTCAATTATTTATGTAGCGTTAATGAGAGGCTTAAAAACCCTAATTTTACGCATGGTGCGTGACGGTTAACTAGGTTTTTGTTCTTAATCCTCATATAGAGTCATCCTTATCACCGAAAGGTAGAAAGGAGAAATACTGAGGTTGAGTGTTTATATATCCTTAACGGGAATATAAAACGATTTCGTAAACCTGCTAGCTCCAAGAGAAGAAAACCATAATTAATTGCATTAATAAATAACATAAGCGGATAGTTGAGGAGACATGGAAGCCCTATTCCCATCACAACTGAAGTAAACTTATAGTTAATTAGCTTTTATAATTGTTAGTTATAAACCACAAAATCAAATAATCGGTTACCAAATAGATACCAAAAGATAGATAGTTGGTACTTGAACCCTAATCCTTGTGGACGATATTCGGTCTTACCAAGACTATATTACTTGTCACGATAACGTGCACTTGCGTTAAAGTGTGTGCATCTTTTCGCGCATCAAGTTTTTGGCGCCGTTGCCGGGGATTAGGCATAGTTCAATATCAATTTTATCTATTTTTAATTTCTAATTTGGTTTTTATTCTTTGTTATTTTTTATTTTTTTATTTCATTTTTTTATTTTAGTTTTTTTTTTTGTTTTATGTATTTATTGTGTGAAAACAAGGGTGTCGTGATCCGTTGTTGGTTTTGATGCATCTCAGAGATCCTGGAGAGATGGATTACTACTGTCAATATGATGAAGCTCCAACCCTACAGGAAGAGAGGGAGGAGTTACGAGAAGCCATACTGGGCCGCTAGTATCAAACTTCGGTTCATGGGCGACGAGATTGGCCATGAAGAAGTTGGAACTGCAAATAGGAGAACTCGCAGTCATTTTGAACAGCGAACAACAAATTGAGGAGCCTGAACCACACCCAACTATTGAGGAATCTGGTGAGATAGTTGGTGTAGAAAAGGGAAAGATTGCAGAGATCCAATTATTTACCTTCTTGGATTCTGTGGAAATTCTTTTTCTTGCACCTATTACAGTAGAAACATCACTAGCTATCACGGCTGATCCCCAATTAGGAAGCCTATACCATCAAGGGTACCCCCTAGAGTTGAGAGATGTAGAGAATTTCACGTATTCCTACATTATAGAAAGCATAAAAGACAAGCATGTCTTGTGTACTTGGGGGATAATTGTATGTTTAAAGCTCTTGTTTGTACAAATGGTCGTAGGGAAATTGAGACCTACAACAATAAATCTGTGGATTGCAAGCAGTTCGCAGAAGGATCCAATGGGCACTCGTACCGGTTAATTGCGTCCGGCTAAAAGACGTTAAAGACAGAGCTTGTTGGGAGGCAACCCAACGTTTTCAATTATGTTATTTTAATTTCTGTCTTTAGTTTATTTTATTTTGTCTAGAACAATCTCACGGTCTTGGGTTCTTGTGTATGTGTTGTGATGACAGGTACAGAGGCCAATAAATTGAAGGGCGAAAAAACGGCGAGGATTTCGAAAAAGCGGGTTAGCCGCATGGCCAGAGCAGGTCGCGGCGCCAAAAGAGCAGAAGAGGCGCTGAAGTTTAAGTGCCGCGGCGCCAGTGAAGCGAGCGCGCAAAAATGCGAAAAATTGCCAAGTCTAGCCGCGCGCTACCAGAATGGGCGCAAGGCAGAAATTCCCGGGCGAGTGCAGAACATCAGCCGCGCGCTGGCTAGGTCACACATGGTTGGAAATCGAGAATTAAAAGACGCCTAGAAATCAGATTTTCCCCAATTTCAAAACCAAAACCTAACCCCCTTCTCCACAAAACCCACGAAAATCCATAATTTACCCACAAATCCTCCACAAATCAAACCCAACAACCAAAACTCTTAAATTCCTAAAACCCTTAGCTATCTCAACCAACAAAACTCCATCCCATTGCCTCAAATCACCATCAAAAGCAAGAACACCTTGAAGAACACCATAAAAAGGTAATCTTTATCTTTTCTTGAAAGCTTTCAGTAGTTAAAAGAAGGTAGTAGTTTGGAGAAGTGTTGCATTGTGAAGTAGTTGGGGTGCTGAAAAGTTGGTTGTGAAGTTTAGAGAAGGAGTAGACAAGGAGGGTGTAGGTATTGGGTAGTAGAGTTGAAGTTTGGGGGTGTTTGTGTTTTAGCTGCTAAATTGTTGATTGTGTTGGGGAACATTTGTGCTAATACGTTGTAAGCTGCAGAAAGTGTTTTAACCATGTCCGCCAGAAAAAGAAGAGCCTCCACATCCACCTCAGCCCCACATTACGATGATACTAGGTTTGTGAGCTACCAAGCCTTCCAAAGATACAAAAAGCTTAGTACTAGGCCTTTAATCCCTGAAAGGGGAATGGACTATCAAAGGGAGTCGTTTGGGGAAGAGGATGTTTATGAGCCCATTCGGGCAATGATTGAGATAATGGGGTGGATGAAATTTGTAAATCCGGAGAAGATAGCACCAATGAACACAACAATGGTGCGTGAATTCTATGCTAACTTTCCGGAGAGGGTGGACAACGAATGCTTTGTAAGGGGAAGATATATGCCTGTGACGGCAGAAGCAATAAATATGTCTCTAAAAACAGTTGATGTTGAAGGAGGAATTGGTGATTGGATCCATTTTAGAATATGGTCTAAGAGCACCGACAACATCAACTGGAATACCGTCATACACATGATGAGCTACCCCGGGCCGCTTTTGATATCATGAGAAATGGGTCAAGAGCACCGAGGTGTGTCACTCAACAAAGCGATCAAAGGTTGGTGTATTTCGCCGCCGTGACGATTCCATCCACGCACTTCACTAGAGTGCCGAAGATGAGATCAAACCGATATATGGAATTATGAGGGGATGACGATTGATGGGAAAGAGATAGTGCGAGCATTGAAGAAATCAGCAGTTGGTGACAACGGTGGATTGAGACATGGCTCACTTATCACCGATTTATGCCACGTGAATGGGGTCCCATCCTACCCATCGATACTAATGAGAGAAACCAACCGCACGTGTCACATGGGATAGTGCACTATTTCCCGCACCCAAGCCCCAAAGAAGTGAAGAAGAGCACAACCACCACCAAGCGGCAGCAGAGGCCGCCATGGGCGAAGATGAGCACGAAATAGAGGCTCGATATGCGGCGAGGCCTACACCAGCCTACCACGCATTGAGAACCTCGGTGCCGTGATGGAGCAATTGCTTCAGAATCAGATGAGGATGATGCAGAGTTTGGACACGGTGATCCAAGGACAACAAGAAACGAGGCAACAAATCAACGAGATGAGTTCATTGTTCAGTCAATGGTCCATGCACTATCCAATGCCACCGCCACCACCACCATTTTAGCCAAGTCTGTAAGTGTCTTGTTTTCTTTTATTGTCTTTGAGTCTACACACATTGGGGACAATGTGTGATTTAAGTTTGGGGGGGGTGTTTTATTTGTGTCTTATTGTTATAAGTATGTTAAGTCTTTTTGTTGTTGTTTTTTATGTATTTTTGAGTCACAAATTTTTTTCTTTTAAAGTCATAATTGTTTGTCAAAAGATCATGTATGTTGTAGTTACTAGAAACACCTAGTGAAGTAAGGTGGAATAATGTAATGGAATTAGAAGCAACTATCTAAACACATAGGTTAGATATGCCAAAAACTCACAAAATCTGTCTATTTGGAGTTTCTTGCTTAAATTATGTATGCTAAATGATGAAAACCTATGTGTTATGATTGCTTGCTATTTGAGGCGAAATAGTTAGGATATGCATGTTAGGGAGATGACTCAGACGTTTCTTTGATAGCCAATTCTTACCATTCTTTTCTATCCCTGACTTTAAAAGTATCCCTAGTCAGCCCCATTGAGCCTAAAAATTGAAACTTCTTCTTTGACACCCTATATTCCCACAAATTGTTCCATAAGTAAAAATGTGAAATAGTGGAATAAATTGTGTTAAAAAAGAGACAAAAAGAGTGAACAACTTTGATGCACCCCAATAAAAAAGTAATAAGAAATAGGCAAAAGCCTAAGTTTGGGGGTGCTTGTCATTATTATACACTTCACTCTCCCAAAACAAAAGAGGGGAAAGATTGATTTGAAGTGAAGAAAAGAATCAAAAGAAAAGGGAAACACTGAAAAGCTAAAGAGCTTATGGTACACAAAAATGAGCCTAAATGCCTATTTTTACCTACCTATACCTAAGCCTACATTACAACCCTTAAAGTCCTGAAGATCTCTTTTATGCATATCCAGGATTAGTGGAGAATAGCAAGTAAACATGTCATAGGATTTTTGAATTTTACAAGCATGATTCAGTATGTTGACTTCCATTAAGCATGATAAAAATGAGTTTGCGTAATATCTAGCTTAATGTGTTTAGTGTGCTAAAATTTCATGCTATATGTTTCTGCATATTATTCTGCTAACCTTCATGTTTTTCTAGATAACACCAATGCAGCAAAAGTGATCAATATAAGTGAGTCCTTTATTTTCGTTTCTTTGAGTCTTTTATTTCTTTCTTTCTATCTTTGCTCGAGGGCGAGCAAAGGTTAAGTTTGGGGGTATTTGATCGGTGTATTTTATATACACTTTTCGAGTCATTTTTAGTTAGTTTTTTGTCCCTTTTTGTACAAATAAGTGTAGTATTAGGATAAATTTTCTTTCTTTTGAGTCAAAGTTGTTAAAATGGCCAAATGGCGGAAAAGGAGATAAAAGAGGGCAAACGAGGAGGTTCCAGAGCTTAAAAGACGAGAAAGTGGCGAACGAGGCGTAACTTGGACCACGGCGCACCGCCTCGCAAGCGAGGCGCGGCGCTAATCATCGAGAGGCTGCAGAGGTTCCATTTGCGGTGCCATGACAGCCAGAGATTGGGCGCGGCGCCAAATCACCCGGCATGAGATTTCGGGGCGCCGATAGCAGGGCCGCGGCGTCGACGCGGAAAAATCAGGTTTTTAGACGAATTTCTGGGCCAGGCCAGAAGGAAAAGTTTGAGGCGGTTTTGAGCCTATAAAAGGAGAACCCTAGGCAGATTTTAAGGGTTCCCTTTCTTGCACAACACAAGGATTCTTGCTTTGAAGATTGGAGACCATAGTTTAGTAACTTTCTTTCCTTTTCTTTTCTTTTATTTCAGTTTTGTATGATGAACCTTGAATTAGTTCTTGTCATGTCAATGGCTAGAAACTAATTCTTTTATAGGGCTTTACATGTTAATTCACTAGAAACTTATGTTATGAATTGATGCATGTTATGGTTATTCTTCTTCTTGTTGAGATTTATCCAATAATTGCTTTGAATGCTTGGTAATTAAATTATCACTAATTATCATTATTTATATGATTTCTAATCAAACTTCGAAAGGAGGAGGTTGTGAATATGCTGTAAGTTGGGTAGACATATTTTGGATTGGGGATGAAAATACCTCAATTATTTATGTAGCGTTAATGAGAGGCTTAAAAACCCTAATTTTACGCATGGTGCGTGACGGTTAACTAGGTTTTTGTTTTTAATCCTCCTATAGAGTCATCCTTATCACCGAAAGGTAGAAAAGAGCAATACTGGGGTTGAGTGTTTATATATCCTTAACGGGAATATAAAACGATTTCGTAAACCTGCTAGCTCCGAGAGAAGAAAACCATAATTCATTGCATTAATAAATAACATAAGCGGATAGTTGAGGAGACATGGAAGCCCTATTCCCATCACAACTGAAGTAAACTTATAGTTAATTAGCTTTTATAATTGTTAGTTATAACTTATAAACCACAAAATCAAATAATCGGTTACCAAATAGATACCAAAAGATAGATAGTTGGTACTTAAACCCTAATCCTTGTGGACGATATTCGGTCTTACCAAGACTATATTACTTGTCACGATAACGTGCACTTGCGTTAAAGTGTGTGCATCTTTTCGCGCATCACCTATATGGCAGGAAGTCCCTCCAGCTTGTCTGGTTAACCGGGCTACCTATTCAACGATGAACTAATTGGGAGATCACATCTTTGGAATAAAATCTAGTTAGAAAAGGAAATTCAATTAGAGATAGTGAGGGTAAAGAACCCCCGGGAGTGAATAGAACATGAAAGCGTAAGCTTTCAAGCAGTGGGAGGAGCCAGGGCTCTGACCGCGTGCCTGTTGAAGAATGAGCCGGCGACTCATAGGCAGTGGCTTGGTTAAGGGAACCCACCAGTAAAGGGTCTCCATTAAGTCTCGTATCGGTTAGAGAACTAATTCTGATAATTATGAAACCCATATGAGAGACAGAGAGGAATAGGCTATTCTTTTTTTAAAATTTCGTTGGCCAAGAGATTTTGAAGCGCATGTGTGATGATCCAACCATTGTGGACTCTCGCCAAAGATGTTCCGAGCCAATGGGTATAAATGTGGCAAATAGTTTCCTTGGTCCGACTTCTTATTCTCATAATGACACGTGGAATTGTTTTACCCTTGCTGCTCCAATCAACAAGTTAATAAGGAAAGATGAGTGTGAATGGTTCCAAGGAGCAACAAGAGTTTTTGAAGCCTTGAGGAAAAAGTTTTGTGAAGCCCCGGTCCTAATTATGCCAAGCTATGAAAGGCCATGGGAAGTCGAACATGAAACTATAGTAGCTGCCATCTTTTAATCTAGTACAACATTGACTAGTGCACTATGTCATTATTCTACCTATTGTAAGGCATTATATCTTATGGTATTCGTGACCCAATGCGGAGTCATTTTAAGACCAAACCATGTGGCTTGTATTCAGAACCCTATTTGGCAAGTTTCGAAGAAGACGCCAATATGATAAAACTTCCGAGCTAAGATGAAGGTTCAACATGTTATGAAGTGTCCTCACATTTAGACGGAGCGAATTTGAGGACAGATTCTTTCAAAGAAGGGGAGAATGATGCAACAAATCCCGCAGACTTTAACTCTCCACTTGAGTCGAAAGGTGATTTACTAAGAGTGCCAATTATGTCCCGTCAATCTACACTTACGTGCTTAACATGGCATGGAAAATGGAGCAGAGTTGGAGTTGTCACGTGAAAACCTAAGAAACATGTTTTTATTCGGCTTTGTAAGTAGGTCTTGGCCGAAGACCATTTTGTTTCTTTTAATTTATCTTTATTTCCTAGCTTAGCTTTTAGCTCTCATTAGGACACAATTAATAAGCCATGTACTAAGGAAGGATGACTAGGCCATGTAATAAGGTAACAAGGCCGAGAGTTTCTTCCCACAAGGTGATAAGGCGGAGAAGAGTGTAAGAAAGACAAGGTGGCAAGGACAAGAATCTTCTAGAAGATGAGGCTTCCAGGGGGAGAATTTATGAACTAACAAGTTCATGTATTTGACTACATGAAAGACACCAAGAAGATGAAGGGTTGGTCGAAATGTTCATCCATCTCCATTCGGCCAAGGAACATATTCAAGGAATGAAAGCTTCCAAACTTATTCCGAAGAAAATGAGATTTATGAAGAGCCAAGTTCATGCATTCTTCTTCATGAGATGCACAAAGGGGTGTGAAAGAGATTGAGTTCATCCTTGTCCCCAAGAAAATCCAAGACCTTTCCCATTGTTCCCACAATGGCCGAGAACACCCTTGTCCACCAAGAAAACCCAAACCGTTCCCATTTGTTCTCATTAGTCCGAGATTTTCAACATAGTTTGTGTCCTTTAATTTGTCTTCTAGAATAGTCCATGTACCACTATAAATAGAACCCTTAGGACATTGTAAATATGCAGAGAGAGTTGATTGAAATATAAACTTGAGTTTTACTCATTTGCTAAGCTATTCAACTTGTGTGTTGTTTATCTTAACTGGTCCTTGTGTGGGCCTTCGGTTCTTGTGTGAGCCAACCCCTTAGTGTAAGTTGAAGCTAGGACTTTTGTGACCTAGTTAAACCCAAGCTAACGGCGTAAGTTTTGTTAGGACTTGTGTGACCTAGCTAAGCCCAAGCTTAAGGAACCCCCTTGGTTGCAAGTGAACGTTGGATCTAACCTAAGCCTAGGGCCTATCTTAAGGTTTCCGGCTACCCTTACTTGATTTGTATTCGGGCTTGTATTTAGAAACTCCGATCAAGTCCTTGTGAAATTGGTCACCTTCATCTTGGTGTCGACTCGGGCATTAAAACCCCCGTGTCCATACCTTGTTCATATCAACCGCCCCAAAAACTTGGTTTGTACTCGGGTTTGCACCTAGCATCCCGTTTTCATTCCTTGTCCAAACCACTTCATTCTTTCTACCACCACATCCCACAAGACTTCATAAACATCCCCACCAATGGTCCCCAACTAAAACCACCCACAAAGTCCCGTCCAATCCCGACAACACCAAACAGTCTGCATAACACACCTTGCCGACGACCTCACTGTTTCATTTCTGTTCCTTAGCCTTGCCATCATCAAACCACCAAATCCCGACCAGCAAAACAACGCTCAACGTGTCTAAAACAACCCCACAAAACGCCTAAGTCCAATTCTCCCTAAAGATACCCAAAATAGCCACCAAACACCATATTGTCGGCAGTATCCGAGAACCCCACTTTGCATCCCATTTTCGGGTTAACCCGTTCATAACCAAACTCCGTCCCACTTACCCACCAACACCCCTCCTTACTTGCATCAACTTTTGTCGTTCAGTACTGCTGAGAGAATTCAGAATGTTGATTCAGTAACACTTATCAAAGATATTATGTGCGGAGCTAAGATACAACTTAAGTGTGATGTTGCTACATTTTTCCCTGATTTAAGTTATCAATTCTGTTATATATCTTTACAAAATTGATATATTGATTGATAATTCTATGATAATAATAATATATAGTTCTTCTAGATCCTTTACCATAGAGAATATTGAAAACTTATGTAATGATAAATATTAAAAAAATTCTTCTTCCCCCAAGGAGTTGGCCTTGCGGTTGAAAAGTTGGAGCGACAACCGAAAACCAAGGTTCAAAATAAAGCAAAGACATTAGGTGAAATATTCACATCTGCTAAGTCTTGATAAGCAGAGTTATCCAATATATGTGATGGTAGGAGGTAGTAGATACCTAATTAGACAACTACCATTTAAACGAACCTAATAATTAATATTAGAAGTTAATGATTAAAAAAAACTTATTGTTAGCTTTCATATAAGAAGAGGAGAAATTTCAACTATAATATTGTTGAAAATGTTGGAAACAAAAAAGGTTCATAAAAATAGAATAAAAAGGTTGAAGAAAATATTATAACTGTTCAAGGAAGAATAAATGTTTGGGTACTCCAATGGAGATGTGTCTGAAAATATTACCAAATTCTAGAATCGCCTACCAATTGAACCTTGAGTCCTTGGTTTTACGGCCATACATAACTCTAGGTTCAATTAGTTGCTACGCAGTTCTCGATTCTGATTGAACTAGGGAACGGAATTCAAGGGCAACGAAGGTAGCTCGCCTTTATGACTCTTAAGCACAAGAACTTGACTTTCTTCATTTCAGTCGGTGAGGCACGTTCCCAAAGGTCTTTCTATACCTTTTTCTCACGTGGTGGAGACTTTTTCCTCCTTCTTTGCCTTTAAGCTAACGACTCGGTCTTATGTAATCTCTTTCAAGAAGAGGCGCGGCTTGAACTCGATAGGCGCTTACAAGAGAAAGCCGTTTGAACTTGACTTCCATCGTTATAAAAGGCGCCCAAGCCGCTTTCGTGGTGAAAGCGCACTCTCTACCCCATCGACTACATCTATCGAACCAACCGAACATCCACTTGAAACGGCATAATCATCGTAACCGATCGCAGCCTTCATCGATGAATGAATCGGTGCCTATACCTTTCAGGCTCGCGCCGGGTCAGAGCCGTGGGAGGTGGGGGCTCTACCAAAAAGCATGCAACGACACAATCAACAGGTGAGCCCTTACCCGCACTCTGAGCAGGTGGGTATGCTACCCATATGCGAGGCGCCGTCTTAGCCTTCCCTGACCAGGATCGCTCCCACACCTGTAGCGTTCGTCAAACTTTAGGAAAAAGAGAAGGTTCACAAGTTGAAGGATGTAGAAAGCAAAGGTATTATTGCTTTCTTTTCACTTAAGTTTTTTGGAAGTTTTAGGATAGGTGGTAATAACTAATTTATTGTCATATTTTTTCTGTTTTTAATTTAGTTTTTCGTAGATACACATAAGACAAGGAGTTTGGTTTTAGTTGGGATGGGTTTGGGGCTTTGGGCTGACTGATAACAAATCCCAAGATAGCAGTATGGTTTATATAGAGGAACTTTAATGGGGTAGCTAGGTTACAAGCCTTTTGTCCCCTAATTATTTCTCAAGTCCTAGAGAACAAATAATGGATATATTTGATTGTTCTTAGTACATTCGAAAACACACACTTTTTTTGCTGACATCAATTTGAGCTCTCCTATATTGCTTAGCTAGTCATTACTGCAGGTCTGACTTGCTCTACATCTTGGGTTATCTCAAATGAACTGTTAAAAGCTTAATTAATTTATGAGTGGAGGTTCGGAGATGGTTGAAGCTTGGATGTTTCTTTTGTTAACACTAATTATTACATGTTCCTGGAAAAACAGATTGGGCCGAATGTTTCAATATCAGCGAATGTTCGAGTGGCTGTTGGTGCAAGACTTGTCAGCTGCATCATTTTGGATAACGTAGAAATCAAGGTATCAAGTAAAAAAAATTAGGCGCTGCGGTGAAACAAAAATGTGGTGTATAACTGGATGTTTTCTACTTCCAGGAAAATGCAATTATCATGCATGCTATAGTGGGATGGAAATCATCTATTGGGAAATGGTCACGAGTACAGGTAATTCAGAAAATTGGGGAACGGTTTATATCACTGAACTAACTCATAACTCGACTTCTTCCCCGAAGATCACTGTCTAGTTTCTGTGAACAATCTTTTCTCCAGCATCCACTGGGTGGTCCTTTTATACTCTTCGTCACTTCCACAAAATCCTCAATGCAAGACTTTCCGGACCGTTAGAAACCTCTCTCATGGTTTCTGGCAATCCAATCATTTTGTTGGTGATTTATGCATATATTTATCTCAATAGGGTCAACCTTCCACTAGCCCCCAGGGCTCTGTTCAATGGTAAGAGTGCAACGTGTGATATCTAGGTTAGGTGCAGCCGACCCTGGGGGATTTCTCGATTATGAGAAGAAAAAGGATCAACCTTCCACTAGTGTATTATACCACAACCACCTATTCTCTTAGTTTAGTTCATCTCTCTGTGTATCTGTGCTATCGAGTTGCTAGGAAGAAGGCTTCTCTTATAATATAGCCTAAGCTGGTGTACTACCATTGTGTCTCAGAAGAAACAGTAGTGGATCTCCTAGAATTACAATTTACTCCCTTCATCCCAAAAAGATTGTCTTAGTTTAATTTGGTACGGAGTTTAAGAAATAAAGGAAGACTTTTGAAATGTGTGGTCCAAAACAAGCCTTGGATATTTGTGTGGTTGTAAATCATCTAGTTAAATTGTTTCTAAATATATAAAGGTGTCAATCTTTTTGGGACAAACTAATAAGAAAAGTAGGACAATCTTTTTGAGACAGAGGGAATAATATTCTTCTGATATATGGCTTTAGTAAATACATAACACATGGTGTATCTGTATACTTAACTGAAAGTATTTGGTGCTGATTCAGGCTGAAGGAGACTACAATTCTAAACTCGGGATTACAATTCTCGGTATTTATTTATATGGCTTTTGCTATATTTGTAACAAATTTGCTTCTTTCTTTGCGAATTTATCTTTTAATCGTTGATGGTGTAGGTGAGGCCGTGACTGTTGAAGATGAAGTTGTCGTGATTAACAGCATTGACCTTCCAAATAAGACACTTAATTTAAGTATACAGGAAGAGATTATCCTGTAAATATTCAAATTTTAGATTATCCTGTAGGTGAGGCTGTGACTTGAAGATGAAGTTGTCGTGATTAACAGCACTGTCCTTCCAAATAAGACACTTAATTTAAGTGTACAGGAAGAGATTATCCTGTAAATATTCAAATTTTCTATTCCTAGTGGTCTATACCACCTAGGATCTTCCTTTTTGTCATAAAATTTTAGCTTATTCATACTAATCTCTAATAACAACCGCTCTACGTATCACTCTACCCTCTCCAGACCCCACATTGTGGGATTTCACTGAGTATATTATTGTATACTAATCTCTAATAAATACCTCTTCTTCTCGCATCAAACATCTTGTATTGTGGAATCATCCGATTTGAAAACAATATGAATGTTTTCTTATCATACTGAATCTAGAAGACATGCTTAACTAACATTTCGATTATGTTTTGTCTTAAGGTTCTAAATACCTACAACAATTCCCCAGGCTGCATGTATATTTCCTGCGACTTCAGACTTCTAACATGTAGGGCATAGTTTGAAGCATTCCACACTTTAGAGATAGTGGGGTTGGGAATATTATCCGTCTAAATCTATCTGTCATGATCTAAAAATCAACATTCGTGATGGAACCTACCGCTAACCCGGTAGGCGAATTAAAATCATTTAAAAGACGATTATTCAATTAATTAGGCAGATAAGTAAAGTGAAAGCACAATTTAAGTCTCAAGTCAAAGTCACGTCTTCTATTCATAAAATGCGGAAAACAGATGCATAAAGAAAGCACCCATCTTCTAATTTGTGCAACCTTGTGACGTTTCTAAATTTGTGTGCTTCTCCTATAAGAATCGCGGGGGTTTTCTCTTACCATTTTCATTGCTTTTTCTTTAGCTCTTCACACTTTCATATAGCTCAATTCAATTGTATACAGGGAAAACCGGCATGACACGTGGTAAGATTGGAGTGTGAAGTTTGAGGTAGATGGTCAAGTTCTGAGCCGGATACGATTTGACAACGGGGTGAGACTGATATGAGCCCGGATACGACCGAAATAATTGACATCGCGTGGAGTTTCGGAGGCTTCCATCGTATATTTGTTCCGAAAATGACGATGGTCGTTACTCATTAGTCATTAAGAGGTCATTATTACCATTTATGCCATTTAATTTCAGAGGGAATCACGGGTTGTAATGCCTTATTTTCATAGCTATAAAAGGAGCACAACCTTCATGTTGAAAGGACATTCAAATCTGATAATTTGTATTCTTAAGCTCAAACTTACAAAAAATGTACTTATTCGCTTTCATTCTTGGCCTGTAACCTGAGTTATTTCACTAAGGATTACTGTCAGCCGGACTAATTCTGCTCAGTGGGTTCATCCGAATCCAAAACAGACCAGGCTAATTTCTTACTTATTGTCATTTTTTGCTTACTTAATGTTAATTGTTCATCATCTTATATTGCAAATCAGTCCACGTATCCTTAAAAACTACAAATTAATTGTACCTTTTTTAGATAAACAGGTTGGCGCCCATCGTGGGGCTAAGGATACTTGTGGTAACTTCACTTGTTTCTCTTGAGACTTTGTGAGCAAGTTTCTACTTTACGTTAGAGAAATGTCTAGTGGAAGTCAAGTTGGTGTTAACAACAACAATAACAACAACACTGACAACAACAATAACAACGTCAATAACGACAATATCAACAACAATAACGATATCAATAACAACAACAATGCCCCAGTCATTGACTCCATAACTGGCGAGCCTCTGATTCCACCCGTAGTTTCTCCCCAGGGATCTAGGAGAACCGGTGAACGAATGCCAAATAATGATGACGAGCGACTAATGGAGTGCAGGTAGCCGTAGCAAATTTGGCTAAAATCTTTAGCATGTTAGAGAAACAATGGGAGGCAATTACTCAATTGTAGAAAAAAAGCATCAGAGCAAGTGCACCAGATGAAACTCATGAGGTTCGGGATAAAGTCCGAGTTGATCAAAATGGCAATGGTTTGGGGGAAAATGAGTCCTCGACAGTCTTGAAACTAATCCAAGCTTTGAAAAAACATATGGAAACTAATGAAAAGAAGGTTGGCACCTTCAATTCACGGGTAGATCAGATCCTGGGAGCGTCTTCAATCCTAAAAGGGCCTGACTCGAAGAGATATATCCAGTTGCCATTTCCACCGAGTGCGACTCCAAAGTTGATACCAAAAGAGGTTCAAAATTCTAGATCTCCCAAAGTATGATGGAACCATGGATCCACAAGAGCATATGACATCGTACACTTGTGCGGTGAAGGGAAACGACATGCAACCAGACGAGATAATCGGCTTTGTTGAAGAAATTCGGCGAAACACTGTCCAAATGGGCAATGACATGGTATTTTTTATTACCTGAACACTCTATTAACTCATTTGAAATGCTTGCGGATGCTTTTATAAAGGCACGCGCCGGAGAAAGAAAGGTTCAAGCGAGAAAACAGACATTCAAAATAGCTCAGAAGGATATGGAGTTGTTGTTGAGTTCGTGAAAAGATTTCAAAAGGAACGAATGCTCCTTCCTTCGGTCCGGATGAATGGGCAGCATAAGCTTTCAATAATGGGATAAACCCGAGGAGTTCCAGTGCTTCTCTAAAGTTGAAGGAAAACTTGTTGGAATTTCCAGCAATCACATGAGCGGACGTGCACAACAGGTACGAGTCAAAGATTCTGGTAGATGATGATCAGTTTGAACTCCCACCGAATCAACGGATCGGATAAAAAATAATGATAAGTCAAAATAGGTCACTGATTCGGAGCTAAGGTCTCTAAAGTATAGGTACCAACCCTACGGATAGACTAAGAGATCAAACTTCAGATAGATCAAGGCTGCAACAATCGTAACTTCTCGTCAGACAAAGAAGGTGGAGATAGGCGCAACGATCGATGTTCTACCAGTAGAGGCTTGCATTTCAAAAATGACATCAGTGGTATGTCTTCTAACAATATAAAAAGCCCGAGAATGTCCAAATACAATTTCAGTGTTGATACGGTCAGACTAGTGTCATCGATTGGGAATATTAAGGAAACAAGGTGGCCAAGACCCCTCCAGTCAGATCTAGCTTAGAGAGACCAAAATATTTTGTTTGACTTTCATAGAACTCACGGTCACCGAATGGAGGATTGTCGGTAGCTTAGGGATGAAGTGTCCCGGTTGCTGAAGAATGGCCATCAACATGAGTTTTTTTGCGATCGAGCTAGGGGAAAATTCAAAAATAGAGAGACGAACACACAGACGGACCCGATTGAACCCCAACATGTCATAAATATGATTTGTCGGAATGGACATTCCGAAAGGATCCGTAATGACCACAAAAAAAAATGAAAGTATCGGTAACTCGAGAAAAGAGATCTAGGGAATTATTGCAAGAGGAGGCAATTTCTTTCAGTGATGAATATGCCAAGTGAATCATTCAACCTCACAATGATGCGCTGGTAATCTCTGTTTCTATTGATCATTTTCAAATTAAGTGAATTTTAATTGATCCAGGTAGCTCAGAAAACATCATCTGGTGGACGATGGTAGAGCTAATGAGGGTGATGGATAAAAAAAATCTGGTTGCCCGAGTTCTTAACGGATTCAATATGACTAGTGAAACGACAAATGGGGAAATCACTCTTCTAATTAACGTTGCTAGAACGATCCGACAAATGAAGTTTTATGTTATCGAAGGAGAAATGAGATATAATGCATGATTCGGCAGACCCTGGATACATGATATGAAGGTTGTTCCTTCGACCTTGCATTTGATGATAAAATTCCCTACTCCGAAAGGAATTAAATAAATTCAAGAGAACAACTGGCTATAAGAGAAATGTTTGCGATAGAAGAGTCGGTACAAATACCAAAAGGGGTGAAGGATGAAAGGAAATGTAAAGAAGTTAAATAGCAATATTAGATTCGAGCACACCAAGCCCGGAGAAGGAGGAAGGCGAGAAAGAAAATTACGAGGAAGAAGAGGATTAATATCGCATCCCGAGGTCGTTCGTGTTGCTAGAAGATTCAGATGCCACGATGTCAACCATAGAAGAACTCGATCAAGTGATATTGTTCGTGCATATATCAGATAGAACGGTATACCTGGGCACCAGGTTATTCCCAGAGTTCAGACTTAAATTAATAGAATTTCTTAAAGCTAACGATGATTTCTTTACTTGGTCCTATTTAGACATGACATGTATCCCACCGGAGATCATAACTCACAAGTTGAGTTTGGATTGAATTTCCCTCTGGTAAAGCAGAAAAGAAGATCTATGGCCGAGTACAAGCACATGTTTGACAAAGAAGATGTAACAAAGTTATTAAATACAGGTTCAATCCATGAAATAGAATATCCGGATTGACTAGAAATATAGTTGTTTTGCCTAAAAAGGAAACAAGTTAAGAATGTGTATAGATTTTAAAGATTTAAACAATGCTTTCCCAAAAGATTCTTTTTCGTTACCGCATATCAATCGTATATGATCGATGTCATAGCAGGACATTAGATGCTAAGTTTTCTTGAAGCCTATTCTGAATATAACCAAAAAAGGATGAATATTCCGGAGGATCAAGAGAAAACTTCTTTTACAACTAGGTACGATACTTATTTCTATAACGTAATGCCATTTGGTTTAAAAAATGTCGGAGCCACATATCAACGCCTAGTTAATCGCATGTTTGGACACCAAATAGGCAATACAATAAAAATGTAGTTTGATGATGTGTTAGTTAAGTTCCTGGAGACAGAATATCATTTAAATCATTTGCAGGAAATATTTGACATACTCCTGAAGTACAACATGAAGGTGAACCTAGAGAAATATGCATTTGGAGTTGGCTCGAGCAAGTTCCTAGATTTTCTGGTGTCAAACAGGGAAATAGAGATAAATTCGGATAAAATCAAGGATATTGAAGAAATACTGGAAGTACTTGAAGATGTGAAGGTGGTTCAAAGACTCACCAGAAGGTTGGCCGCCTTGAGTAGATTCATTTCTCGATCTTCAAAGAAAAGCCACAAGTTTTTTTCGTTGCTAAAAAGAAATATGACTTAAAGTGGAATTCGGGGTGTCAACAAACATTAAGAGATTTGAAGAAGTACCTTTCTAGTCTACCGTTATTGCATAAACCGAAGACGTATGAACAACTGTTCTTTTATCTGGCAGTGTCCGAAGTAGTTGTGCGACTATCTTGGTTCGAGAAGTAAAAGGTACAAAATTTTTAATTTATTATATAAGTATAACTTTAGCTAGTGCTGGAACTAGACATCCTCATTTATAGATATTGGCATTAGCTTTGATAACGACATCCAAAAAATTAAAGTCATATGTCGAGTGTCATCTAAGGCTGATCAATGGGACTAGATGAGACATAATTAGGGGGATGGGAATTTTGGGGTTGGTGGAGTGGGTCGGGATCGGGATTAGGGGGATAGAAAGTGGTCCCATCCCATCCCATATCCCACTATCAAAGGGAACGGGATTTGGGGGCGGGATGGGACGGGAAGGGGGATTTGGGGGACTTTTAAAAACTTTTTTCTAGACACTTAAATAATTGAACACGATAGTGAAAAAATATCCCCAGGTTAATTGCCTCTTATATTATTTAATAGAAATATGATTTTTTTCTAATACACTTTCAAAATTGCAACTTTATTTTGTAGTTCAAAAGTTGCAAATCACATAGTTAAATTGACATTAAAAAATTACATATGGAACCATTATTTTTCTAATTTTCTGACAATCTCTTGAGAATCTTCTGTTGGAAGCTGAATTTGTTGGTCAAATTGTTCAACGTTGCTTCTTGCTCCATCGGATTAGATTTTATTGTAATTGTAGTCTTCTTCTTCATTGATCTCTGGTTGACCGCACCTTCTATGCTCCGCTCTAATCTAATCTCTAAATAAAATTACAATCTCCAAACTGTCTCCCGCCAATGAGTGTTTGTGCTATCATATTTGAAAGCTTCCAGCACTAAAAGCGCTTTCAGAAGCTGTAGATAATCCTTGAATATTCAACACATCTCGGGCCATCTTTGATAGAGTCGGAAATGTCTTTTGATTCTCCCTCTAGTATTTCAGCAAGTCTTCACGTCCATTTTCATTAGCAATTGATTCAAACAATACAATACCCTGCAAAATATAAACATCGAACTCGCTAATTTGTGAAGCACTTGAACCACTATACATTCTATTTCGAAGGCCTTGAATACTTGAAGCAGAAACCACATGTTTTTATAAGGTTGAAGTGCAGTAGAAGTATATGGTACAAAAGTCGGTTGATTATTTGCACTTTTCTTTTGGATTAACATATACACAGTTTTGCATTGTGTTTGTATGCTAGAGATAACATATTCTTTAGTTGGTTCTGCTTCAAGTATTTCTAGGAATTCATAAATCGTTTCAATAAGATCATTACAACCGTCTACTTTAATAGTAGAATTTAATACAACACCAATAATATAAATATTGGAAATAGGAAAAAATATTTTTTAAATTTTACAATCATTTTTGTAATAGTTGGAGCGTTAGTTGATTTTTTTTCTTATGTTTATTAAATAAAAAATATATTAGAGCTATATAAAATAACAAAATAGTATGATAATAAATACCAGAAAATTCTTTAGTAGCTAGAAATTTTTTCTCTAAGAATTCAATAAGTTCCCAAATTTTATTCCAATCATCATCTACAAGTATATCCGAAGAATTTTGACTATGAGCGTTAAATACTAAAGTTAAAGGTCTTCTATACTCGTGAGCAATAACTAATTGTACATACAAAGAATTTCACCTAGTTGCAACTTCTTCTGGAATTTTCCTATAACGTAATTCACAATCATGACATATTTTTTTAACTTTTTGCATCGTTGTATTTTATTACCTTAAAAATAATGTTGATAGAAAATTGTACTTTATCAAGAATAGAGCTAAAAAGTTTTAGGTCATCCTTTACAACTAAGTTATAAATCTGACATGCACATCTAACATGAAAAATATCGGGAAAAGATGGAGTCCATCGAGTTTTTAACATGTTTACAACATAATCATTACAAGAAACATTATCTAATGAAATAGTCATAATTTATCATTAATTCCATAATGTTCACTAATTTCATGAATATTTCTTGAAATAAAAATTTCAGTGTGTCTTTCATCAATATATCTATATACTATTATACATTTTTACATAGACCAATTATGATCTATCCTATGACATGTAAAAATTAAATAGTCATTACAATTAGTACTACGACCTATGACAGAAGTGATAGCCACATTACCCTTAAAATGATACAATGTATAACGTAAATATTGTTGATATTTATGCTCAAATTTAAAAACATCTCTTCTAATAGTTGATCTAGGAAAACCGTTAAAAGCAGAATTATATGTTTCTCGAATGTAATGAATAAAATCAGGAGAGGAAGGAAATGCAAAAGGAAAACTCTCCACAATAATTAATTTTGCTAAATTTTCCCGATCTTTGTGTTTATCATATTTTGGAGCTATAACTCCCCCCGTCATCGGGTTAATTTGACCCTGTACTTGGTCAGGGACACTATGTGAATCTTGTCCCGACTCAGAAGGCATTTTAACACCCACTTTTTAGCCAAGTATTGGTTATACCTTGATTTGTGATCCTTTTCCACATGTCTCATTAAACCTCTTATCCCACCTTGACCTTTTCTAGTTTTAAATTTATAAGTTTCGCGACAAATTTTACAAATAGCTAGTTGATTAGGAATGTCCCTTTCAAAAAAATCTCATGCAGATGATTTTAATTTTCATTGTTTTTGGCCTCTTCTCATACTAGGGGGAATAAGAGGGATTTCAGTTTCAGCTTGAGACTCAGTCTGAGCCTGAGGTGGAGCAGCACTAGTGCGTGTGTTATCTAAATTATCTTCTAATTCATAGTCTGGTTCAGTAGTTGGAGATGCCGAATATACCTCATGATCTAATGATTGCACATTTGCATTAATATCAACATTAAAAAGTTCAGTTTCATCTACATGAGTGAAATTATCATAATTAATATTACTAGAAGATGAACCCTTACCCTGTTACCCCTACTACCTCTACCAGAAATATATTCACACCGTTTCATTATAATTATGTAAATAAAGAATTAAAGTTAAGGAAATTAAGTACGATAACTAAAATTAAACAATAATAATTTAAATAAAAGAAGAAATGAGTCTATCAAATGTCGACGTAACATCGACGTGTAATCGATGTTGAAAATTAAAACTTTGCTCGATGATCCTCAAGCTAGTTGCCAACTTCACTCCCAATTTTTTAACTTTGATAGAAATTAGCAAATAAAATATAATATTAGTGTGTAATTTAGACTTGTATAGAGAGAATTAGAGAGATGGTAGTAACATTTGAGAAAAAAGTGAAGAGGAAAATGAGGTATTTATAGTTAAGCAATAGGGTTAATGTGTAAATATACTAACGTAGGGGTTAAAATAAATATTAAAGGGTAGAGGGGTTTATGAGGTGTTGGGCCAAAATGGTGGTTTGTAACCATTACCAACGGCTAGAATTGCAAATGGTCATTTGTGCAACGGCTACTTTCTGGTAGAAACGGGTCGGGGCCGGGGTGGGATTAGGATGGGTCGGGGCGGGATCGGGTTGTCCTGGCCCACTATCCAGCTTTAGTGTCATCTTATTTGTGTGGTAACAACCTATCCGTTAAGGAATGTGATGCATAAACCAGAACTGTCTGGTAGGTTTGTCAAATGGGCGGTAGAAATTAATAGATATGACATAGAATATAAAGAACGACTCTAAAGTATCAGGTTTTAGCAGAGTTCGTAGCATATTTCACTCCCGGAATGATTCCCAAAGTATAAAGAGAACTTATAATAACTTCGGAAATGACCTCGAGAATATGGACCTTGTATACGGACGGAGCTTCAAACGTAAAAAAGTTCTGAATTAGGGTGTTTTTCAAAACACATGATGGGGATGTAATTAGGCAGGAAATAAGAAATGTGAAATTGACTAACAAGGAAGCCAAGTATGAGGCCAAGATTGTAGGTTTAGAATTGGCAAGAAGTTTGGGAGCAGAAGTCATCGAGACAAGATGTGACTCGCTTCTGGTTGTAAATCAAGTGAATGGTGTGTTCGAAGAAGAAAGGATACAAAAATACTTAGAAAAAATTCAAGTATTTTTGCATTGGTTCAAAGAATGTACCATGAAACATGTGTCTCGGGAACAAAACAGTGAAGCAGATGCTTTGGAAAATTTGGGATCTTCCGTGGAAGCTGATGAATTTAACTCCGGAATAATGGTGTAGCTCCCGAGACTCCGTAATAGATGGTGTTATGGCGAGGTAAATACCGCAAGTTTGACTTGGGACTGGTGGAACAAATATATTGATTATATTCAAGATGAGAAGTTACCTAGTGATCCGAAGGATTCAAGGGCCCGTCGTACGAAGGCAATTAGATATTGCATGGTTGATGTCTAGTTGTACCGAAGGTCTTTCTATGGTCCTCTAGCAAGGTGCTTAGGGCCCGGAAAAATGAATTATGTGATGCGTGAGGTCCACGAATTATTAGTCCGAAAGTTGATCAAAGTTGGGTATTACTGGTCAGAAATGGAGGAGGACACGAAGAACTTTGTTCAGAAGTGTGACGAATGTCAAAGGCATATGCCCCTATGATTCATCAACCGACAATTAAAGCATATAATTTTGCCGCCGTGGCCATTCATGAAATGGGGAATGGACATCGTGGGATCGCTTCCATAGGCACCTGGAAAGATACACTTTATTTTATTTATGACTGACTATTTATCTAAGTGGGTCGAAGCAAAAGCTTTCAAGAATGTTAGAAAAATAAAGTCATCAATTTTATTTAGGACCATATCGTATGTCGGTTCAGAATACTGAAGGAAATAACTTGCGAAAATGGCCATCAGTTCATGGGAAAGAAGGTGACATATTTTCTTGATGGATTAAAAATCAAAAGGATAGTGTCGGCTCTATACCACCCAAGTGTGAATGGGCAAGCGGATCAACAAATAAAATAATCAATCAGAACTTGAGAAAAAGACTGAAGACGACAAAAGACAAGTGGAGAGAAATTCTACCAGAGGTATTATGGGCGTACATGACAACACCGAAAGTCATCACCGAGGAAACACCATTCTCTTTGGTTTATGGTGCAGAGGCTCTGATTTCGATGGAAGTTGGGGTACCGAGCTTAAGATTCAACTTTGCAAATAAATAGTCAAACAATGAGGCTATGGCGGTCGAGCTCGACTTAACGGAGGAGCATCGAGAGCTAGCATTGCTATAGCTGGTAGTTCAGAAGCAAAAATATTACAACCGACAGACTAATCTTAGGCACTTTCAGATAGAGGACTTGGTTCTACGAAAAGTAACCCCCAACACAAAAACCCTAATAAGGGAAAGTTGGGTCTGAATTGGGAAGGACTCGATAAAGTGTCAAGAATAACCGAAAAAAATCTCATACCAGTTGGAAGTCGAAGATGTACAAAAGTTGTCGAACAATTGGAACATTATCCATTTGAAGTTGTATTATTGCTAAGGTATGTGTTCAGTTAATTTTTTGAGCTATATTTGTTTCAGAATTACTAATTTTTATAGGGAAGGAAATCGGAGTTGCAAGGTGATTTTTGGAGAACTAGAATTAGGTCTGAAAACACGTGTTACACTCTTTTTCCCTTAGCAAGATTTTTATCCTGAAAAAAGTTTTTTCTATGCAAGATTTTTAACGAGGCAATAATTTAAAGCATGTTACTAAATAGAAGGTGTGATGTGGCATCAAATACAAACATTAGGGACTACCCGACATCTACAGATCAAACCAGTTTTCGAATTCTCATACTTCAAACACAAAACACTAGGAGAACGGCATACCCTCAGAAGAGAAGTAAAGAAAGTTGCTTCGAATC
This sequence comes from Przewalskia tangutica, assembly GCA_029844215.1. Taxonomy (NCBI): domain Eukaryota; kingdom Viridiplantae; phylum Streptophyta; class Magnoliopsida; order Solanales; family Solanaceae; genus Przewalskia; species Przewalskia tangutica. The sequence continues at coordinate 43,134,010 of CM056724.1, read as the reverse complement.
TAGGTTGCAAAATTTTGGAATTTTGAGTAATTTTTAGTCGAAATTTTGTAAGGGTAAAAGATCGAATGACTCTTGTCCAAGTGATAGTCTTTATAAAGAAGTTGTGTAAAGGCAAAAAATAACGATTGAATCTTGCCCAGTCATTTGTCCGAGCAAAGCATAAATGAAAGTATACTTTACTCAAAGTTTTGATTCGAAATCTTCGTGTCTTTATTTAGGAATATTACTCCGTATTATTGCAAAAATCAATAAAGCTTACAAGCTATTGCTAAGTCTATAACTGGGGACTATGAAGCACGGACACCTCATTTAGGGTGAGGTGTCCGTGTCGGACACCTGGGGGGACACGAAACGCGGCGGACACGCGGCGGACACGTGTCCGGGACGTGTCCGAGTGGGCCCAGCCCAAAAAAAAAAAAAAAAAATCTCGGACACGGCTCGGACACGGCTCGGACACGTACGGGACACGGCAATTACAAAAAAGTGTAAAAAGCCTAAAAAAAAAAACCTAGAAATTCACAAAATCATTTGTTGGTCTGCGGCTGGCAGTGCACTGCGAGCTTGCGGCTGATCCGCTTCCGCGACTCCACGCCGTCGAGCTGTCCCTTCCGCGACTTCCCGCATGATCGCTTGTATTTTCTTTTTGCTTTTGATTTTAGGTTTTAGGTTTTAGGTTTGTTTTGTTAGGGAAATGATTGGGCTAGAAATTATTTGGGCTTGGGAAGGTTCTGGAAGAATTAAAAGGGGAAGTTGGGCCTTGCGGGTTTTGGGCTAGGGAATTAAATGGTTTGGGTAGAGTTTTAGCCTTTTAGTTGATTAATAAATGATAGTTGTGGTGTAAAAAAAAAAATTACTAAACTATAAATTACTTATGCACTTTTTTGTTTTAATTTGAGATTGATAAATTCTAATACTTAGCAAAATTATTATTTATTTTTGAATTTGATATTTTGGTTATTTGGTATATAACAAATTTGAATTAAATTTATAATTTATTTATGAATGTGAAGCTTTAATAATATTAATTTTAGTATTTTATATATTATATTATATATTATATATTATATATATTTTTTTTAATTTATTTTTACAGTCGTGTCCCTGCCGTGTCGTGTCCCCTATTTTTCAAAATTGCCGTTTCCGCGTGTCCGTGTCCGTGTCCTATCGGACACCTCTCCCGTGTCCGTGCTACATAGACTGGGGATTGTCGTAAATAAAGAAAAACCAGAACAAAATGATAGTGTTCTAAGGCATGTTTCAAAGGCACCAGATCAAATAAATCCAACATATTTTAAGATACTTGAATTGTCTAAAAGATTGAGAATAAATAAAAATTCCACTATTTTGCCCGAAATGAATAAGAGACGTCTTGTTCATAAGTATAAAAGTAAGACCTTTACATATAGTCATTGAATGACCCAACACTAAAAGAACTTTTGCCCAGTTAAAACAAACTAAGTAAATATTTGTTGAAAAATTGTATAAAGTCCAAAACCGGAAGAACTTTTACACTGTTAAAAAAAACTATGTGATGGTTTATTTTAAGTTAAAATCCGAAGTCAGAAGCAATTAGCCCGATTTGTATTAAGTTTCCTTTTTAAGTTATCTGAGACAAGAAAGCATTAACAAATACAAGCAATTGAGAAAATATCAATCAAGTCAAAAGGACAGTTGATATATTATCATTCATAGTTAAAGCCGATGGCCTAAAAGAAAATACAAAAAAAGGCTTATAAGCCTGCATATCAATCAGATTTGGGGTAAGAGTCCTCGGGGCTTTCCTCAGAGCTATCACCATTCATCTTATAGAGGGATGTGAGCTCGAGGTATTTTGCCTCAACAATTTTGTCATCTAAATCTGAGAGCACATCTCGAGCCTACTCTAAAGTATACATGCGGACATTTCAGGTTATGTATTCGGTCTTCAGTACTGTCTGGGCTACTTTAGCTTCTAGGTTGGAAAGAGTTTGGTGCTGTTCGGCTAAGTCTTGGTCCCGTAGGGTAGAAATCTCAATATTCTTCTAGAAAGAAGCCTCGAGCTCAGTTCTCAATTCTTTGATAGTTTGAGCTTACCGACCGACTTGATCTTAAGATGCCTTTATGTATCGTTCGAAGTTTTTCTTGAAAGCAGTCTTCTCAAAAACTCAATGCACATCAATCACAGAGATCTCAGCGGTAAGGCGGTCAACCTCAGTAGTAAGGAAGTCCTCCTTTTGCATTTGGTAATGCCGAGCTTTTTCCTGCTCCTTAAGCTCTTGTTGGAGGTTCTGGAGATCATTGTAGAGTTGGTTATTCTCTTTATCCAGTGACTTATTTTCCTCATTGACAAGTTCGAGGTCATCCATAGCCCGGAGGTAGTAACCTCTTACCCGATCCAACTCTACCTTATCAATAGGCAAGACACTGAACAATTGTGCATTCTTTTTCCAGAGGCTTTATTTGAGGTGCCAAATTTCTCTTTCTTAGGCATCCAGTTGACCCTTCAAATCCTCATTTTCCTCGAGGCACCGGAGGAAACCTTCCACGACCAAAATGGACGACTGCAAAAAAGTGTATTGAGCTCGAGTTAGAATGTATTAAAAGAAAAAAAGACAATACGAATGTAAGTAAGAAAGTTCAATAAGTGTACCTGGTCGGATGCGTGCATTCCTTCATTGATGAGGCACTTCCATGAGACGTCCCTCATTTTGTCCTTATCTGAATCTGATATTAAAAGCCTCAGGTATCTCGCAACTTCGACTGGTTGAGACAAAAAGTTTGTGTCTTCGGGAAATGAGAGAGTTACGGTCCTTAGCCTATTTGGATTTACACTCAGAGGTGGGAACACATTCACCAACTTGGATCGGGAGGAATAATGACTCCTTGGAGTATGGGAGGACGATGAGGGTCTTTGGGGGATCATTATATGAGTAAATCCAGAGGTGTTAACAAGAGGAACCAGATCTGCAAAAGTTTTAACTTCATCGAAAAGGTAATCGAAGTCCTCTTGTCCGAAGCTGGGGGCCGGGTTTGATGATGATTCAAGTGGAAGAGTTGAAACCCTTGGGCCTTTTGGAAAATAGAATGTCCTCGTCCGTTGCTTCATCATCGTCTTCAATGATGATGGGAGTTTTGTCAATAGAAGGTGGCATGGTGACAGGAATTGGAACGGTGGTGTCCGCAGCTGCAGTTTCCTTGACTTCGGAAGAGCCACATTCTTTTAGTGTTCGTTCCTCTTTGAATGAACTAAGAGAGACCTCAGAGGTTTTGTAAATTTATTTTTCCATGGTACTTGGGCAATACGGCGAGCGGATGTAGCCAGATCAAGTACAAGATTGGTGAGAATAGGGGCAGCCAGAGTTGTCCTTAGGAGAGAGGTGCATTTTGGCAAGATCTAATTATTAGAGAAAAAATGGTGAAAATATGTGTATGTAAATAAGTAGTAATGAAAAAGGAGTCCAGAAGTGACTAACCGTGATTTTGTGCTTTCCATCGGTCTTTGGAAATTGTTTTCCATGACCGATCTTTGTGCGGACATATGCTTATCATACATTTGATCCATTCGTGAAGGGTCGTGGTGGCAGTCGGAATCCAGGGGGTAGCTAAAAAGTAACGAAGGGAAATCTTAAGCAAAAAGCAATCGAAGGCATTTTAGAAAATCAAGGAGAAAAGTTTTACTTACATGTCAAATTTTATATCTCGAGGCATGAATCTTTCTAGAATAATTTCAGCAGTAGAAACTACTACAAAACGCTTCATCCAGCCTCGATCTCGGTCTTCATCGACGCTGGAGATGATGGAAAATTTTCCTCGCTTGGATATTTGGACGATCCCACTACGGAAAAACTTTAGAACATATAAACGGATCAAATGATTAAGGGTAAAATCAAGTTTGACCTCCTTGGCATAAAAATTAGAGGTAAGCAATGGCCCTCCAGACGAACAAACCAATTAGTGCAAGACACAAGTTATAAGTCCTTCACATTTCTAGACTCACATCGTCTATCGAAGGGTCAAACTCGAGAGTGAAAAGGTATATGTAAACATTGGAATATCCCTACCTATGAGTAGTGATGTCGTTATTAGGCAAGGGGATAACGATTCCAGAGAGATATTCCCAATCGCATTCAGTCCAAACTTTGCCAAGAATGAAAGGATTTATGAAAGTTGGATAGTTCTTAGCCATTTCACCCCCGGTCAATTTTGGAAGAGGACGCACGAACGACAAACTCACTGTCAAAGTGAAAAGTGGATGGGATCATTCAAAGGCTCAGAGGCAGCCAGAGTTTAAGGAGATTCGTCAGCACTGGTGGCTTCGGTGGTGACCGAAGGAGACGAGGGCGACGGTGAATAATGTCTTGAAGAAGAACGGGTGGTGATTTTTTCCATAAGGTTGAAAGAAAGAGAACGTTTTGGTGGTTCACTTGAATGGAAAATGAGTTGTAGATCAAGTGAGGAAGAAGATTTAGTAGAGTAGATGAACAAGTGGAAAATATTTGAAAGGAAATTTTACAGAAGGGTGAAGTAGAAAAGAAGAGAAGGGTTTTATAGGGCTTCAGTCATCATTACGAAATGTTTCGGTATACGAATCGAAGAGGCGGTTCAATCAGAAGGCGACACGTGTTTGGATTTTTAGAAGAATGGGATGTGAGTCAGACTATGGAGAAGAGGAAGCGTTTCATTTCCTGCTTCTTTCAGAAAAATTTAGAAAGAAACTTTCAAGAGAAGACAACGACGGAATCATTTCCACTTCCCGTCATTTCGGTAAACTTTATTCCGGAAAGTATTCGCGCAATCTGTATACGGGAAAACCCGATATGACACGTGGCAAGATTGAAGAGTGAAGTTCGAGGTAGATGGTTAAGTTATGTGCTAGGTACGATTTGACACCGGGGTGAGACAGAAGTTGAGATGAGCCCGTATATGATCGAAATAGTTGACACCGGGTAGAGTTTCGGTGGCTCCATCGTATATCCGTCCCAAAAATGACTCCAGTCGTTACTCTTTAGTCATTAAGAGGCCATCATTAACATTAATGTCATTTAATTTTAGAGGGAATCACGGGTTGTAATGCCTTATTTTCATAGATATTAAAAGAGCCCAACTTTCAAAGGGCATCTAATTCCGATTACTTGTATTCTTAAGCTCAAATTTAGAGATTATACTTATTCGCTTTCATTCTTGGCCTACAACCGAAGTTATATCACTGAGGATTATTGTCAGTTCGGACTAATTTTGCTCAGATGGTTCATCCGAATTCAAAGCGGATTAGGTTAATATTTTACTTATTGCCTTTTTTCGCTTAGTTATTGTTAATTATTCATCATCTTATTTTGTGAATCAGTCCACGTATCCTTAAAACCACTTACCAATTCAACTATATCTTTTTGGGTTAATATCAACTCTCTGTGTTACTTTTGTATGTCGGCCATAATATCATTAGGGTGTAAATTATGTTTGGATCAACACATTCGTCTATGATTATACTAGCAATTATATTAGAAGTAGTTGGCATTGGGTGAGTATCTTTCACTAAACAAGTATGTATGTACATTATTGAAACTTCTCAGAATATTTTTGCCTCGTATACGTCGAGGATTTGAAAAATCAAACATAATTTTCATCTACACACAAAGGTGATACCTATCATTAATTAATATTAAACTACTAAATATAGATTTATACAAAACAAAAATCCATAAAATACTTTGTTATGCACAATTATTCAAACAACATACATTGATATACCCATTTTAACACAATAATACATACTCAGATATCTAGAAAACACATATACACAGTAGATAAGCCATTCGATCAATGTACGTACTATAAAAATATACAGTTATTACCTTATCTTGATTTACGGAGCCCTGTGCGTACAACTCCCATGGGCCCAAAGACGGCCCTTATTATAGACTCACTATCACCTTCATACTCGATCATATTTATTGCATAAACCTCTTGTACAACTTTGCCTCTATATATGCAGTTGGAGCTTGTAGCAACTGAACTATTATGAATCTCCTTCATCGTCACACAAAGCGCATAGTCAGTGAACTCCATATTTTCAATATAGACCCGAGCAGCAGTATCATTATAAATTAGGATAGGCGAAAAATCATCATTTGGAAGAAACTTAATTTCTAATGCATTCAGCTGGCAATCAATTCTGATATGCTTCAACTGAATTGACAAATTTATTGTCATTATTGTAGGGATTTGTTGGGTGTAAAACATACAAGTAAGGCACAGTGGAAGTTTAAAATTTTGAGTAAACTTACTTGCTCCAACAAACGTTTCTGGTATGATTATGCGATAATTCAAATCTGCAAAGACATAAAAGAAAAACTTACAGTTTATGCTTTTAATACAGTCTTTACTAAAAGGTGCGCACGCGATTGTCAATCCGGGTGCAAGCCTTGCTTCGGTATATTCCTTTGCCCAAGAAAGCTAGGAAATCTTGGCAGAGGTTTGAGAGAATTTATTTCCTGAACTCTAAGTTCAGAAAGTGGAAAATCAGTTTTACTGAAATTATGGGTTAAATGTCAAATATATAGTGGAGGAAATCCTAAACCAAATCAGATTTGGATCAGGCTTCAAGACCTGACCCAAATCCAAATTGCAGTGGGCCAGTCGAACTGGGCCCACTGTTATGCGGCTCCTTTATTTATTTTCTGCACGTTTTAGTTCTAATTAAATCCAAGATTTAATTTTAACTCAATTAATTAATTTTCATCAAATGAAAATTATCCCATAATTTATTATAAAATAAAATATCTTGATTCAAAATCCGATATTTTACATTCTCTCAATATACCCTTAGACCGAAAAGACAATCGACTTAGTGTGACCCTTTAGGCCTTCACACATTGGCACTTGATCAAATCAAGGTTCACACTAACTCGAACTCACAGGCGCGGTGACGGACCCAATATGTGAAGTACGTTTACAAGACTCAAGTAAACAACCTCTATGTGAGATGATAAATTCCTTTCATTCGCGACACACTCGATCAAGCTTAAGATTTGTCAAGTGTCTATCCAAATGGCTTGATCATTTTATCTCATCTATATTAGTCGACAACTAGACCATATCCTAGATATGTCTCTTGCATTTGCCAATTACTTGGTCGACCTAACATCTCTGAGAAGCTGAGTGTTCTCTCGAAATTCCAATCGAGGAATGAATCCTATTCTTGGCTCAACTACCACCTTCAATCTACTTCGTAATGCACCCAATACAAGCCGCGTCTCAACCTATAAGGCATTTGAGCTTAGGACAGGATCAAAGTGCATTGCTCCGTAAACAAGGCGATATTGACGTCAAGTCTAAGGACCTCTATCTCCCACATGCTGATAATACTCTAGACATGTATAACAAATAGTTTATCAGCAGGGTATGCCAATACTCCTCTAAGAGTATCCATGTGTCCATCACTAGTAACTATTGCTAGCAGTAAGTGAGATATACTACATTCTCTAAGAATGTGATACAGACCACATGTCGACTTATAACATATCATTGATATCTCATTCTCAATGATCATTAGTCTAGGCTATTTTAAGAACTACACTCTATCATTAATATCTCACACTATTAATGACAATGTAAGTTCAAGGGATGCACATTAATGAATAATATAAACAATCAAATAATAATTCAATAATTGCAAATGCCAAGTATATATTAATCTTATTAATAATATGAATGTGTTCAAGTACATGTGCTCCTAAAATGATTGTTTCTAGGACATATATACTTTCAATCTCCCACTTGGCCTAGAGCCAATCACCAATGTATCTAATGCCCATGTTTTCGAAATGACCATTATGCTTGACTAAGCTTAATGGTTTAGTAAATGGGTCTGCTAGATTATTTTCGGTGGGAATGTAGTCTATCTTTATTTCTTACGTCTCACCATCTCCCGAGTATGTGGTTTTCCTTGGTACATGTTTGTTTCTATTCGCTGATCTTGGTTCTTTAGCTTGAGCAATCGCACCAGTGTTGTCACAATAAATCATTATTGGACAATTGGCACTTGGAACAACCCCTAATTCCTTTAGGAACTCGGATATCGCGACAGCTTCTTTACCAGCTTCCGATCCAGCTATGTACTCGGCTTCTGTTGTCGAATCGGCAGTTGTAGCTTGCTTGGAACTCTTCCAACTAACTACTCCACCATTTAAAATGAAGGCATAACCAGACTGAGATTTGAAGTCATCAAGATCTGCGGAAGCTAGCATCGATGTACCCGAGTCGCTAGCTCTTCTTGTCCGTCATAGACTAAGAAGTATTCTTTAGTTCGCCTAAGATACTTAAGAATACTCTTGGCGCTTTCGATGTTCCTCCCGTGATTCTGCTGAATTTGCAAGTCATGCTAAGTCATAGGTCACATCCGCCTTATGCGGTCATGGCATACATGATTGATCCTATACCAAGATATGGGATTCTCTTCATGCGTTCAGTTCTGCAGAATCGTGGAAGGACAATCCTTCCTTGACAACTGATGCCTTGACCCATAGGAAGATTCCCTTTTTGGAATTTTCCATAGAAACGCTTTAGCACGTTGTCTATGTATACGATTTGTGGCGGCCCAACAATCTATTAGGTCTATCTCAGAGATTCTAATTCCAAGAATGTAGCAGGCTTCACCCAAGTCCTTCATCATGAAGGTTCTGGATAACCATTCTTTGACTGATTGCATGAGAGCCTTATTGTCTCCCATTATCAATATGTCATCTACATAAATAACAATGAAGACAATGCTCTCATTTGTGCGTTTACTATAAACGCACGGATCTTCCTTGCTTCTAACAAAGTCAAACGATTTGACTGCTTTGTCAAAACAAATGTTCCAACTCCTTGAGGCTTGCTTAAGTCCATAAATGGACTTTTGTAGTTTGCATACTGCTTTGGGTTGAGTCTTAGATGTAAAACCCTCTGGTTGTATCATATACACCTCCTCAATTAGATTACCATTGAGGAAGGCAGTTTTAACATCCATTTGCCAAAATATGATAATCATAGTATGCAGCTATAGCAAGCAAAATCCGAATGGACTTAATCTTTGCAACAGGCGAAAATGTTTCATCATAATCGACCCCAGACCGTTGATTATAACCTTTAGCCACCAATCTTGCTTTATAAGTCTGTATTTTGCCATATGCATCAATCTTCTTCTTGAAGACCCATTTGCATCCTATGGGTCTAACCCCATTGGCAAGTCAACCAAGTTCCATACTTGGTTTATGTACATAGACTCCATTTCGGATTTAGCTTCTTGCCATCTCTCGTGAATCAATGTCTAATATTGCTTCGTTGTAGGTAGTAGGCTCATCATCATCGTGAATATCTATCTCATTATGTGTTTCAACAAGGAGATTGAGTCTTTCAGTGCACGATGAGTCTAGTGATCCTCTGAGTTGAACATTCTGCGTTTCATGTTTCTTTGTATTTTGATTTTGAGAAGATGTTTGTGTGTTGGACAATCCACCACCTTGAGAACTTTCAGAATATCATTTTGAATAGGATGATGCACAACTATTGTGTCATCTATCATCGTAATGCATGAGGGTCTTGCATTTCGCAGTATCCTCACAACACTCCCATCGGGTGAAGGCGTACTCTAAGTACCCAATCATCATCAAATACTCCCACCGAATCCTTGTCTAGGTTATTTGACAGGGGTCATTCTCACATTATTTTGTACTTCTTGAATTTCTTCAAGTTCTATCTTGTTGCAACTCGTTCCTTGTAGACATAGTCTTCTTGAGGAAAGTTGCATTTACGGAAACAATTATTTTATGTTCCTCGGGAAGATAGAAGTAGTACCCTCTTGTTTCCTTAGGATACCCTACAAAATAATACTTCTCACTTTTAGATTCCAATTTGTCGGTGAGCAACTTCTTTACATACGCAGGCACCCTGTGGTCGCGTGTGTCTAAGTCTTGTCGCTTGCCATTCCATATCTCATATGGAGTTTTCTCAACCGACTTTGATGGAACTCTATTCAAAATGTAGATTGAGCTTTGCAACGCATATCCCCATAGGTATGTTGGTAGAGTGAAGCTCATCATGGATCTAACCATATCTAATAAGTGCGATTTCTCCTCTCAGAACACCATTCATTTGTGGCGTTAGGAGGTGTCCATTCCGAATGGACTTTATGAAGCTTCAAGTAATCTAGAAATTCTTTACTTAAGTACTCACCTCTCCGATCCGATCGAAGAGTTTTAATACTTGTTTCAAGTTGCTTCTCTACTGACTTGTACTCATGAATTTCTCAAAAGCTTGGACTTATGTTTCATAAGATACACATGCCCAAACCTTGAGAAATCGTGCGTAAAGTGATGAAATAAAGAAAGCCTCCTTAGCTTGAGTTGGAAAAGGCCACATACATCGGTATGGACTAACTCAAGCACCTCTTTAACGCATACTCCTTTCCCGAAAGTGATTTGGTTGTCATCTTTCCTCTTAAGCAAGATTCGCAATCACCATATGACTCTAAGTCAAATGGTTCTAAGTAATCTAATTTCCTCAATCTTGCTATCCTTGATTCATTGATGTGACCAAGTCTGCAATGCCATAAGTAGGTGAGATTTCTTTGATTACTTATTTTAGCTCTTTTATTTTATATATTGAAAATTTCATGGCTACAGTTTAGAACATACAATCCATCCATGGCGGAGCATTTCCACAAATAAAACCTTTATAAGATAAAACATAGTTTCCATTGGTAATATGTGAGGAAAACCCCTCAATGTCTAACATAGGGATAGAAATAATATTTCTCGTCAAAGACGGGACAAAATAACAATTATTAAGTTCTAAACAAAAGCCTGAAGGTAAATCTAGTCTATAAGTCCCCACGCGTTCTACATCAACTCTAGCTCCATTGCCAACGCGTAGATCTATTTCCCAAGGTCCAACCTTTCACACAATTAGCCCTCGCATTATTACAAATGTGTGAGCCACAAGCGGTATCCAATACCCAACAGTGAGAATTAGTTATAGACATATTTATTTCAATAACAAACATACCTTGTCCAAAGGCGGCACGCGTGCCTTGTCTCCCAGCATCTGATCCTTCTTCCAATGTCCCTTTCTCTTACAATTGAGGCAGACATCAACATCTATCTTGGCCTTCTTTCGAACAACTCCTTTAGGTTTCATAGCTGTGGGTTTGGCGGCAACCGCCTTACCCTTCTTCTTCTGCATATTCTTACCCTTAGGTTTGAACTTGCTAGATGAGCCCACCATGAGCACAACTTTACCTTTGGAGGTGGACGACTCGAAGGTCTTCAACATATTATGAAGTTCTGGGAGACTTGCTTGCTCCATTCATGTTGTAATTCACAATGAAGTTCTCAAAGAAACCGAGCGAGTTCAAGATTAGATTAACAGAAACATTCGCAGCAGCTTCTGCTCCAATCAAGCCAACCTCTCAATTAATCCAATCATCTTCAAAACATGTTGTGACACCTGACCCCCTTCGTTTAGCTTACACTTAAAGAGATCTCTCAACAGTTCATACTCCATTGTCTGAGACTGTGAGTCATAGAGACTCTTCAAATGTTCTAGCATCTCGTTGGGGCCCATATTTTCATGCTGTCATTGTAACTCTGGAGTCATAGAAGATAGCATAACACATTGTGCTGCAACAGCATCATCAAGATATTTCTGATAGGCTGTTTTGTCAAACAGAGCATACTCTTCAGAATATTCAGCAGGGACTGTAGGGAGTGATGTATTCAATACATACTCAATCTTTTCTAATCGCAGTACCAAACGCAAATTTCTTAACCAGTCAGGAAAATTGGCTCCATTCAACTTGTTCGTTTCAACCAACATTTTAAGTGACAGATTCGACATTGTAACTGAAGAAAAGATAGACTTGAAATTAATATTTTAATATAATTTCTATTGAACACATTCATTAACTAACTAACTAACTGTCACGACCCGTTCCGGGGCCCGTGACTGGTGCCTTACCCGGGCACCCAAGTAGTCATACATCAGAGTAATCAGCGGAATATAAAAACAAAACAGGAATCAATATGAAAAGAAAACAGTTTATCTGAGAAAACGTCGCCTTTCGGCATATATATATATATATATCAAAGTTTGGCAGTTACATCCCAACTGTACAATAGGACTACAGACCTCTAAGGAAGTAGACAACTATGGCGGGACAGGGCCCCGCCATACCCTGAATGTACATATATCTACAACACAGGGAGAACCATACCAAAAGTCGAGCCTCCGGAGAAGATGGAGCTCCTGACACCAAAGTAGAGATCCTAAGGATGTGGATCTAGCACCTGCTTTCCCTTACGAGAGGCATGAACGGCCCCGAAGGAGGTCGATAACAGGTACTAAGTATGTGAAGCGTAAAAATCGAAATGAAATCAAGTGTCTAAAACCATTTGTAAATACATCGCTTAAACCGCACGTAGTGTCACAACATAAACAAGAGCAAAATAGATATCAGAATCGGTCTTTTCTAGGCCGCTAATGATCGAGGCAAGGCCAATCGCCCATAGTATCATTATGCGTGCCTAATCTCGACTTCCGCGGCCGCATAGGTCACACATAGACCGCGATAGTCGTATAGACCGCGTCGGGTAGTAGCCCCCATTACCCTCGTACTCCGCATCCGCATAGTCACATAGACCGCATAGTCACGCATCGCGTAAGGCACTCTCGATCGGGATAATACACGAATGATCAATCTCGGAACTCCGCACTCCGCATAGTCACACAGACCGCATAGCCGTATAGACCGCATCGGGTGGCAAGCCCTCGGTATAACAAGTCGAGGGTATGTGATATAATAACAAGATAACGGTCTTAACGCTTAACAACGTAAGCACAAGAATAACCCCCTTACACAACAACACAAGACACTAACACACGTAGCATCATAACATGGTTACTTATCAAAGCATCTTACTATACTTTTCAGAAATCAATACAAGACTTTCATAAACAAATAAGTAAATCGTTCCTTTTATCATTCTTAAGTCGTTATACCTAACTCCCCATAAAGCTGGTATAACTCTTAAGCTTTTAAAACCAAGTATTACTCTTCTTTCAAAAATGATTCTTAATTCTTTTGAAATACTTCAAGATTCTTATTATTAGACTCAAGTAAAACCATGTTCTGTTAACACACGTACGTCTACCGTACTATATATATACTTTAAAATATCATGCTCAAGGGTATAGGAAGAATCACATACCTTCTCGGCGAAATCCACCTGCCAAGTCGAATATGTCGCGCGCAGAGAATCAACCTATAATAGTCAGATACGTCTATCAATGTCTAGACTACTCTGTAGACTATTCTAAGCAGAGGGTTCTTTATTCTACGGAAAATTGGGCAGCACCTCCCTAACCGTCAAGCTACACGAGTCTACTGTAGATACAGTTCTATGTAAGTACAGTTCAATTCTTCTTCTGTTATACCCTTCTACTGTGATTACAGTTCAATTCTATTCTTTAATATCCTTCTATATCTTATACTCAAGTCTTAACTATTCTTATATGTAATATCCAATTACGATAGAAGGACAAGAGTATTTACCTCGATAAGCCCAAAATTATCCAAGTATAAATGTCGATCCTGAGCAAGGTTTAGCTCCTAATCTGAACGCTCCAATCCGCTCCAAGAAACCCTTAGAAGTTTCTACACAACTTCTACTTACAACTTCAACCCACAATGAAGTTTCTCCTAGGGTTTCGTTTAGTGACTAATGGAAGTATAGTAGTATTTCTGGGCTTTTAGTATAGGGGTGACTTTGGAACTACTACAAGGGATTGGCTAAGGTATTTAGGGGATAGTAACAATACTTGGAGAGTATTTTCTACCAAGGGTGGAGGGCCTTAGCGAGACTACTAGGAAGGGGAGAGGGTGTTTGGCTAAGCTCACTCAAGAGGAGAAGATGGCTTGGACGAAAACTACAACTAGAAGGGGGAGGATTTTAAGACTTGGAAAGTTGATTTGTGGATGAAGAATTCATCAACTCAAGGGGGGTATTTATAGGGCTTTCAAGGGCCAAGATGAAGCCAAGTGGTATGCAAGTGTAGGGTGGAGATTTGCACAAGTGCACCCTAGCCCTACTCCACAATTTACTCACAAACATTGACCCTTAGTTTAGGCCCCAAAATCATGCCCATCGCCGAGTTTCGCCCCTCTTTTGCCGTCCACTTGAGGGTGACAAGTGTCACCCTCTCGTTGGTCCAAAATGTTTCATCTCTCGAAAAAATCCGCAAAAATTATAATTGACATAGCCGTAATTTACCCTACGCAAGTTTTGGAAAACGTTTCGTCGGAAAACCATCCGTTTCGTGGGTTGTGCACAAATTTCGTCCATAGTGTCTAACTTAAGGCTAAACTTTGACGTATGCCTACGCATATACTGGAAATACGGGGTATAACATTCTCCCCTCCTTAGAAACATTCGTCCCGAATGTTCCTTCCCAAAACAGATAACGATAAGGTTTCTCATAACTTAAACAGTTTGCAAATGCCTCACATGGCCATAATACAACACTTAAGCAAATATGTCAATGAAAATTTACAAGTAGGAAAGTGAGTTACCTGGAGGTGTGGGGAATAGGTGAGATATACGCCTCATGTCCTCCTCGCCTTCCCACGCCATCTCCTCCCGAGCTCATTCCGCCACAAGACTTTGACGGAAGCCACGTCCCCGGTCGCAGACGCCTAACCCGACGATCGATTATCGCTATGGGAATCTCTCATACGATAACCCCGGTCACCGGACATCGTCTATCGGATGCACTCTAGATGGATCCTCGATACATCTCCTCAAAGATAGAAACATGAAAAACCGGATGCCGCCTCCGTGTCGGACGGCAGATCAACTCATAGCAACCTTGCCTACCTGCGGACAATCGATACGACCCAATGTACCTTGGTGAGTTTCCCTTTATCCCGAATCTCATCACACCGCCATGGGTGACACCTTCAGAAAACCCAATCATCAACCTCGAACTCGGATCACGACGACGATGATCTGCGTATGACTTCTCGACTCGAGTCAAGAATCGCTCGGATAAGCTTTACCTTATCCATCGCCCGCCAAATCTGGTCCCATCGCATACCTCGCCCATCAAACCAGCCTATCGGCGTCGCACTTCCTCATACAAGGCCTCATAAGGCGCCATTCGAATCGGAGTGGTAGCTATTATTATACGCAAACTCAACTAGAGGCAAATGATCCTCCTACCACTCAAGTCAATAACACAAGCTCGCATGATATCCTCGAGTGCGGATAGTGCGCTCCGCTGTCCGTGCTGAGGATGGAATGCAGATCGAGCTCACTGCGTCCCTAGACCTTTTCGGAAAGACCTCGAAGTTAGCCGAACCGGGCTCCTCTGCGATATGATTGAAATAGGGACTCCATGCATCGACGATCTCTCGGATGTAAAGTCTGGCATAATCCTCAGCCGAAAAAGTCGTCCTGACGGGAAGAAAGTGGGCTGATTTTGTCAGCCTGTCGACGATAACCCAGATAGAATCGTGCTTCCTCGGAGTGCGAGGTAACCCTGTGATAAAGTCCATGTTGATCACCTCCCACTTCCAGGTCGGGATCTCTATCGTCTGCAACAAACCACCAGGCCTCTGGTGCTCTACCTTCACCTGCTGACAACACGGGCACTGAGCTACAACCTCTGCAACGTCCCTCTTCAAGCCATCCCACCAATACACAGATCTAAGGTCGTGGTACATCTTGGTCGACCCCGGATGGATAGAGTAACGCGTGCTATGTGCTTCCTCTAGAACCTGCTGCCGAAGTCCTGCAATATCTGGAACACACAACCTGCCCTCAAACCTTAGCACCCCATCAGGTGCTACCTCAAAAGGACCGCTTCCTCACGTAAGAGCCGTATCCCGTCCGAGTCAAAACCGGATCCTCAACCGTTGCCTCACCGCCTCGACGGCGATGGAAGACTTCGGCAACCTCTCGAACTCGAACCCCATCGCTATCGGAACCAATCAATCGGACTCCAAGGCTCGCTACCGATGTAACTCGCGGACCATGCCCTCTTTTTCGCCGCGTCCGATAGACTCCCATCGACTACGACTAAGAGCATACGCCACAATATTGGCCTTCCCCGGGTGGTACAGGATGTCGACATCGTAATCCTTGAGTAACTCTAACCACCGTCTCTGTCGTAAGTTCAGCTCCCTCTGGCTGAAGATATACTGGAGGCTCTTGTGGTCTGTATAAATATCCACATGAACCCCATACAAATAGTGCCTCCGGATCTTGGCGTGAATCACCGCCGACTCCAAATCATGGGTGGGGTAGTTCCTCTGTTTCTTAAGCCGTCGGGATCGTGACGCTATAACCTTACCACCGCATCAACACACATCCGAGCACGACGCCGACGCATCACAATACACTACATAACCGTCGGGACCTGCGGAAGAGTAAGAACGGCGGTCGTCGATCTCCTTCAAGAATCGGAAACCCCGCCACAAGCATCACCATCAAACTTAGCCGCTTTCGAGTCGGCCTAGTCAATGGTGCGAGAGATAAGCAAACTTCTCCACGAACCGCCGATAGTAACTGCAAGGCCCGAAATGCGCACCTCGCCGGAGTAGTGCAGGCACCATTCTTGCTCGATCTTGGCGTATCCACCGAATGCCATCACCCGACAATATGCCCAAGAAAAGCCACCGGTTAACCAAAACTCACATTTGGAAAACTTGGCGTCTGCGCTGGTCTCGAGAACTCGGCCAAGATCGCCAAATGCTTCGCATGCTCCTGCTCTGAGCGAGAATAAACCAAGATGTCATCAATGAATACTATCACAAACGTATCCAAAAATGGCTTGAACACTCGGTTCATCAGATCCATAAATACCGTCGGAGCATTGGTCAACCCGAAAGACATAACCACGAACTCATAATGCGCATCGTCGGAATGCGATCTAGGGATGTCCGACTCTCTGACTCGCACCTGATGATAGCCCGATCGCAGATCAATCTTGGAAAACATCTCGCACCCTGCAATTGATCGAACAAATCATCAATCCTGGGAAGGGGGTATCTGTTCTTAATGGTTACCTTGTTCACCGTCGAATCAACACACACGCGTGGCCCCGCCCTTCTTCTTCACGAACAATCAAGGCGCTCCCGGGAGAAACACTAGGCTCGATGAAGCCGCTTCTCCAAGAAATCTCTCGGTGGTCCTTCAACTCTCAACTCGGCGGGTGCCATTACGTATGGCGGAATGGAAATAGCCGAGTGTCCGCAAAGACATCGATACAAAACTCAATCTCCTCTCGGAGGATACCCGAGGTCATCCGAAACACATCCGGGAACTCTCGACTCGAATCGAAAATCGTACCGACCTCGTGATCAAACACCGAATGAGATGGTAGATATACCCTTCTCGCACTATCTTCCTAGCCTCGAGGTAGGAAATAATCCTACCCGGCGTCTGATGTTCCTCCCACTCAACAATCGACTCTCAGAAATCGAACTGCACCACTCTCTCCTGCAGCCTACATTGGCGTAGCAAGACGCTAGCCAATCCATACCTATGATCACATCGAAATCGGTCATATCTAACTCTATCAAGTCGGCTGGTCGGACGATCGCATACGGTCACCGGACAAGCCCTATATACCCGCCGAGCTACCATCGAATCACCCATCGCGTAGCTACCTCGAAAGGGTCTATGGACTCAGGCTCTATCCCTATCCTACTAGCAATATGGGGAGATATATAGGATAGAGTAGAACCCGGATCTATCAAGGCATACACGTCACAACATGAAACTGATAAAGTACCTGTGACGACATCAGGTGAGGCCTCCTGGTCCTGCCGGCTGGACAAGGAATATATGCGGTTCTGAGGACCGCTAGAACTGGGACCCGCACCACGACCTCTGCCGCGACCTGCCGGCCTCGAGTACCCCTCGGGGCGAGTAGTATAGGAGATGAAGAAGACCGTGAAAGAACTCAGTCGACCCTACCACTGGGCCCGCCAGTCGGACAGGCCCTCGCATAATGACCCTGCTGGCCACAAGTGTAGCAAACTCCCGAAGTAGTACTACAACTCCCTGAATGGAATCTACCACATCGGACACACTGAGCGGACCTCGATCGGTTAGCACCCTTGCCACCCTGGAAGTCCGAAGTCCTGGGGCCCTGACCTGCCCCCGAATACTCTGGCTGTACCGAAAATGATGTAGGAGTGCTCTGAGCTGGCTGTGGTGCAAATCTAGACGTCTGCTGAGGCCGTCCACCCCGAGAGCTACCAAAAGATCCGGCCGTCTTAGCCTTCTTCTGTTGCTGATATCTGTCGACCCGGCGGTCTCTACGCTCCTCGCATCCAAGTGCATGAGTCTGCATACGGGTAATGTCCATGCCTGGCTGAAGAGCCACACCCGCACAAGACTCGGCCATATAATTATCTAGCCCGGTGACGTAGCGGTGTACCCTGTCCTCCATATCTGCTACCAACGCAGGGACATATCGAGCCAAAGAATCGAACTCGACGTTGTACTCTCTAGCGTGCGCCTCTGTCTCAAAGACAAAAACTTGTCGGCCGGGCACTCACCATGCGGAGGCAAGAAGTGAGTGAGAAAAGCCTCGAGAACTCATCCCAGTAATGGACGCGTGCTCTCCCGGGATAACTCGCGAATCAAACCAATCGATCGCGGTATCACGCAGCTATGTGAACCGAAGATCACGGACTCGGTCTCAAGCCTTGATCACTCGCGTGATCTCTCAGAATGGCGGATGAACTTCTGCGGATCATCCTCGGGCCTCGACCCGTAGAACTCTGGCGGGCTATAACTCAGAAAATCTTGTAGCCTCAAACTGTCCGATCTCGGGTGAACCACAGGCGCTGCTGCATCCAGCCTATCCTCATGTTTGGCCACGACCACGGCGATCGGGCCATCTCAGAACCCATCTCATCCGCTCCAGTCGTGGGATGGAGTGCGTACTATGGTCTCATCGCCCTTTATTGCGGCCCTAAACCTGCTGGGGCGTGGCGTCGTGGAACTCGCTGCCTCGGGTATAGATCGGGCTCGAGCCTCGTGACTCTCGGTGTCCTACTAGCAGCTCCTGCTTGCCGCCTTCGGGCGGGTTGCCTTACGTGGAGGCATAATCGCAAAGAAAGAGAAATACGTTAGAGGGTCCAACTTATAACACGGCTAAGGCACGATCTCGAGTGAGAAGAATGGAAACCAATCCTAAATATCCTATAGCCTCCTGACGATTATGGGTGTGGTGCACAACACACCGATAATCAAGACTCTACTAGATACGATGCAGTAGACACTTTCCGAGGATTAATCGCTCTGATACCACTTTTGTCACGACTGCTTCGGGGCGTGGATCGTGTCTTACCCGGAACCCAGTAGTCATACATCAGTGTCACCGGAATATAAAAACAAGACAGAATCAATATGAAAAGAAAAGCAGTTTATCCGAGAAAACGTCGCCTTTTCGACATATATATATATCAAAGTTTGGCGCTACATCCCAATTGTACAATAGACTACTGCACTCTGGGAAGTAGACAACTATGGCGGGACAGGGCCGCCATACCCCGAATGTACATATATCTACAACACAGGAGAACCATACCAAAAGTCGAGCCTCGGAGAAGATGGAGCTCCCGACACCAAAGTAGAGATCCAGGATGTGGATCTAGCACTGCTTCCCTTACTGCGGCATGTAACGCAGCCCGGCGAGGTCGATAACAGTACTAAGTATGTGAAATCGTAAAAATCAAATGAAATCAAGTGTCTAAAACCATTTGTAAATACAATCGCTTAAATCGCATATAGTGTCACAACATAAACAAGAGCAAAATAGATATCAGAATCGTATTTTCTAGGCCGCTAATGATCGAGGCAAGGCCAATCGCCCATAGTATCATTATACGTGCCTAATCCTCGACTTCCCGCGTGCATAGGTCACACATAGACCGCATAGCCGTATAGACGCGTCGGGGTAGCCCCGCATTCTCCTCAGTACTCTGCAGTCCGCATAGTCACATAGACCGCATAGTCACACGGATCGCATAAGTGCACTCGACGCGGGATAATACACGGAATGATCAATCCTCGAACTCCGCGACTCGCGATAGTCACACGCATCGCGTGCGTATAGACGCGTCAAGGGTGGCAAGCCCTCGGTATAACAAGTCGAGGGTATGTGATATAATAAAGATCTGGCGGTCTTAACGCTTAACAACGTAAGCACAACAAGAATAACCCCTTACACAACAACACAAGACAACACTAACACACGTGATCATAACGTTACTTATCAAAGCATCTTACTATACTTTTCAGAAATCAATACAAGACTTTCATAAACAAATAAGTAAATCGTTCCTTTTATCATTCTTAAGTCGTTATACCTAACTCCCCATAAAGCTGGTATAACTCTTAAGCTTTTAAAACCAAGTATTACTCTTCTTTCAAAAATGATTCTTAATTCTTTTGAAATACTTCAAGATTCTTATTATTAGACTCAAGTAAAACCATGTTCTGTTAACACGCACGTCGTCTATACTATATATATACTTTAAAATATCATGCTCAAGGGTATAGGAAGAATCACATACCTTCTCGGCGAAATCCACCTGCCAAGTCGAATATGTCGCGCGCAGAGAATCAACCTATAATAATCAGATACGTCTATCAATGTCTAGACTAATCTGTAGAATATTCTAAGCAGAGGGTTCTTTATTCTACGGAAAATTGGGCAGCACCTCCCTACCCGTCAAGCTACACGAGTCTACTGTAGATACGATTACATGTAAATGCAGATTCAATTCTTCTTCTGTTATACCCTTCTACTGTGATTACAGTTCAATTCTATTCTTTAATATCCTTCTATATCTTATACTCAAGTCTTAACTATTCTTATATGTAATATCCAATTACGATAGAAGGACAAGAGTATTTACCTCGATAAGCCCAAAATTATCCAAGTATAAATGTCGATCCTGAGCAAGGTTTAGCTCCTAATCTGAACGCTCCAATCCGCTCCAAGAAACCCTTAGAAGTTTCTACACAACTTCTACTTACAACTTCAACCCACAATGAAGTTTCTCTTAGGGTTTCGTTTAGTGACTAATGGAAGTATAGTAGTATTTTTGGGCTTTTAGTATAGGGGTGACTTTGGAACTACTACAAGGGATTGGCTAAGGTATTTAGGGGATAGTAACAATACTTGGAGAGTATTTTCTACCAAGGGGGGAGGGCCTTAGCCGAGACTACTAGGAAGGGGGGGGGTGTTTCGGCTAAGCTCACTCAAGAGGGGGGGAGAAGATGGCTTGGACGAAAACTACAACTAGAAGGGAGAGGATTTTAAGACTTGGAAAGTTGATTTGTGGATGAAGAATTCATCAACTCAAGGGGGTATTTATAGGGCTTTCAAGGGCCAAGATGAAGCCAAGTGGTATGCAAGTGTAGGGTGGAGATTTGCACAAGTGCACCCTAGCCCTACTCCACAATTTACTCACAAACATTGACCCTTAGTTTAGGCCCCAAAATCATGCCCATCGTCCAAGGTTTCCGCCCCTCTTTTGCCGTCACTGAGGTGACAAGTGTCACCCTCTCGTTGGTCCAAAATGTTTCATCTCTCGGAAAAATCCGCAAAAATTATAATTGACATAGCCGTAATTTACCCTACGCAAGTTTTGGAAAATGTTTCGTCGGAAAACCATCCGTTTCGTGGGTTGTGCACAAATTTCGTCCATAGTGCCTAACTTAAGGCTAAACTTTTGTACGTATGCCCTTACGTACATACTCTGGAAATACGGGGTATAACACTAACATGGTCTTTAGTTTAATTAGCTCCCACTATTTTAACATACTCTTTTACCCCATAAAGAATACGGACTCATATCAAATACGGTCATAATGGGCCAAGATCCAAACTTATGTTGTCTCCGCGTTTGCTGAGGCTGATAACTTCAACAACACGATCTGGTAGGTCTCTAAACCAATTGCAAACAATTTGCAACTCTTGGTTGACCGAATGTTCTAAACAATTCGATCTGCGTCCTCATTTTGTCCGACATTTGGGGCGCCAAGACTAGCAAGTCAACCCGTTATGCATCGCAATTATGTATCTAAGTGGGCTTAGCCTTCATCAAGCAAACATCGTGGTGTAAATACTCACGAAGGTTCATCACCTACTACAACATTTATACGCATCCATGAAAGTGCGAGTCCTCGTAGACTTAGAGCAAATCTTTGGGGCATAAATACTCATCTCGTAGAAAAGGATTTTGCACCACAATCAATTATAACGGACGACGCGTTCATTTTAAATGAGACTTGTATTAAATTTGGGGAACATTTTAATTCAGAGTTATGACCAAGATCAACTTATTATATCATACATCATATGACATCCTATCATGCAATTTCTAAACACATTTAGATGGGAAACCATCAAACCCAATAGGCATGATATAAGATGGTTTTAATCACATACTTGGCCTACCTGCAGATAATTATACGGCCATCGAAAGTAAACAATTCATGAGCGCGCCACCTGCATAATAATTGCGGACTCTATTCTAATTATTTAAATGACAATCAATTAAACAATTAGGAGAAACAATTAATTTGTGCACACATTATCAAATAATATGCTAAATAACAATAATTGTGGGTTAATTAATTTTGTTTCAATTTAGGAAATATTTAAATTCAAAATTTAAACTCAATTTTCAATTTTGAATTTTACGCTCATCCAAACAATCCCTTAACAATTCGTAAATTAAAATTTAATTTTCAGGGTATTTCGCAATTTTCAGAACCTTAAAATATTCTGATTTACCCAGGACCAAATCGCTTTCAAATTTACAGATTGACCTGGATGAATCACTGATTTTAAAAACTTTTAAAATTTGTAAAATATCTCAGTGACTAATTTGTAATTTTCAGAACTTAAAATATTTTCAGATTTGTTAAAGGACCAATCTACAATTTAAAACCCTAATTTTAATTTGCAAAAAGGTCCTTACACTATTTCAAATATTCAAAACCAATTCCAACTCCAAATCAAATTTGGGATTCGGTTCGGTAAAATTGACGAATTAAACACACGCTGGCGATGGCACACGTCGGGCGAACTCAATGCGTGGTTTTCACCACCGATTTGGTGGCTGCGGTGGCGGGACGCCGCAGGCGGGTTCTAAAACCGTCGGTGGTGCTCCTTTTTCGGTCATCGTTGCCGTGTAACACTACCACCATTAGATTCCTATCGTCGAGACGAACACGATGGTATTATTACTTTCTGATTTCGTCGCCTGTGGTGGCCGGAAACAGTCCCGCCGTCGGCGGTTTCCAGCGACTTTTCTAGCGACTTTTCCGGCGTCTTCAACGCGTTCCGCCACCTCTCAACACCTTTATCGACCATCTTAAGAAGTGGATTTCTCGATAATAGTGGAGACGGTGTTAGTACACGTCGAATCGCCGAAATTTTTAAATCAAGATCGTTATTCACGCCGAACGATGTGCGACATCTTGTTCGCCGAACGATGTGCTTCATCGTTCACTGCTCAATTTTTTTTTTTTTAATTCCGAAAATCAGTTTTAAATCAAAACAATTAATTTCCCACATATCGTTATTAAAGATTATCGTATAATCATTAAACCAGTCTGGGCTCTGATACCACTGTAGGGATTTGTTGGGTGTAAAACATACAAGTAAGACACAGCGGAAGTTTAAAATTTTGAGTAAACTTACTTGCTCCAACAAACATTTCTGGTATGATTATGCGATAATTCAAATCTGCAAAGACATAAAAGAAAAACTTACAGTTTATGCCTTTAATACAGTCTTTACTAAAAGGTGCGCACGCGATTGTCAATCCGGGTGCAAGCCTTGCTTCGGTATATTCCTTTGCCCAAGAAAGCTAGGAAATCTTGGCAGAGGTTTGAGAGAATTTATTTTCTGAACTCTAAGTTCAGAAAGTGGAAAATCAGTTCTACTGAAATTATGGGTTAAGTGCCAAATATATAGTGGAGGAAACCATAAACCAAATCAGATTTGGATCAGGCTTCAAGACCTGACCCAAATCCAAATTGCAGTGGGCCAGTCGAACTGGGCCCACTGTTATGCGTCTCCTTTATTTATTTTCTGCACGTTTTAGTTCTAATTAAATCCAAGATTTAATTTTAACTCAATTAATTAATTTTCATCAAATGAAAATTATCCCATAATTTATTATAAAATAAAATATTTTGATTCAAAATCCGATATTTTACATTCTCTCAATATACCCTTAGACCGAAAAGACAATCGACTTAGTGTGACCCTTTAGGCCTTCACACATTGACACTTGATCAAATCAAGGTTCACACGGAACTCCTAGACGGCGCCGGTGACGGACCCAATATGTGAAGTACGTTTACAAGACTCAAGTAAACAACCTCTATGTGAGATGATAAATTCCTTTCATTCGCGACACACTCGATCAAGCTTAAGATTTGCCAAGTGTCTATCCAAATGGCTTGATCATTTTATCTCATCTATATTAGTCGACAACTAGACCATATCCTAGATATGTCTCTTGCATTGGCCAATGACTTGATCGACCTAACATCTCTGAGAAGCTGAGTGTTCTCTCGAAATTCCAATCGAGGAATGAATCTTATTCTTGGCTCAACTACCACCTTCAATCTACTTCGTAATGCACCCAATACAAGCCGCGTCTCAACCTATAAGGCATTTGAGCTTAGGACAGGATCAAAGTGCATTGCTCCGTAAACAAGGCGATATTGACCTCAAGTCTAAGGACCTCTATCTCCCATGATAATACTCTAGACATGTATAACAAATAGTTTATCAGCATGGTATGTCAATACTCCTCTAAGAGTATCCATGTATCCATCACTAGTAACTATTGCTAGCAGTAAGTGAGATATACTACATTCTCTAAGAATGTGATACAGACCACGTGTCGACTTATAACATATCATTGATATCTCATTCTCAATGATCATTAGTCTAGACTATTTTAAGAACTACACTCTATCATTAATATCTCACACTATTAATGCATGATGTAAGTTCGAGGATGCACATTAATGAATAATATAAACAATCAAATAATAATTCAATAATTACAAATGTCAAGTATATATTAATCTTATTAATAATATGAATGTGTTCAAGTACATGTGCTCCTAAAATGATTGTTTCTAGGAGATATATAATTTCAATTATTTCATTGATCACTATGAAGAAGATATACATGATAAATCTCCATTGAAATCACGGATTGCAGTAACAATATGTGTATGGTTTATTAAATGAAGAAATTGGTCTTTAATTTTTGTCTTTCCTTGAAAATTAAACCTGGTTATGTATAACAAAAATATAAAGACCAACACAAAGTAAGTTAGAGGACAAATTTCTTGTATTAATTAATTTAATTTTTCTTGCAATAACTCTGCCTCTCGTCTCTGGGACATTTGGTGCACAAACAAATATTTTTCTCTCTACAAATATCCTCTGAAAGTTTCTACTACAGTTATAGGTAAATCATACCGCTTACCTTATAATTTGATCATATTGTATTGGGATCTGCAAGCTTTTCTTTGTTGTTCTTTTTGGGATCCAGTTGGAATTGCTAGATCCATCAGATATTTGTTCCTTAAAAAGTTGTTTTGAATTCTCCGATGTGTCTGTGTTTGGTTTGGTCTAATTGATCCAGGATCTGAATTTTCTCAATTTTACTGTGTTTTCTTGTTTATTTGTGTTAATTGAATGATTGGTGGGAAAAAAACATATCTTGATTGCTGTTGTTCAGAATTCTCTAGTACTCCCTCCGTCCTAAAAAGATTGTTTTACTGTGACACCTTTTTATATTTAGAAACAATTTAACTTTATGAGATAATTTAAACACACATATTTACGGCTTGTTTTGGACTACACATTTCAAAAAAAATCCTTTATTTTTTAAACTTCGTGTCAAGTCAAACTGAGACAATCTATTTGGGACGGAGGGAGTATTTAATTTTCAGACTAGGCATGGAAACTCAGAATCGATGAGCTTCTTGTATCTATATAAAGGATGCTCTTTTGTTACACTGTAATCAATTGTCTTTAGAGTTTATCTGGGTTCAAACCCCCACTGAGAGGAAACATTTTTCTTCATAATTGTGGTGTTCAGGCCAGTTTGCGAGTACCTCGACTAATTCTACGAGATGCCTGCCACCTCCCACCAGCACAATTACCAGGTAGTTCTGTCTATCAAGGCTAGGACAGATATAAAAAATCACCTAGTATTTTTTGTCTCTGTTGGGGTTTGAACTTGAGAAATATAAGAAGGTATGAAATTATTCCAGGAGAGCATAGTACACTAAAAAGTATTAAGAGATCTACAACTTCATATCTGCAAGTACCAAAATCTTTACGATTCGAATAAGTATTATGAATGCAAAGATGTGTTTAACATATAATTTTATGCCAGTAAGGGTCACCAAGCCTAGAACAAATGAAAGAAATCACCTAATGTTGTCTCTGTTGGGTTTGAACTCGAGAAATATAAGAAGCTATGAAATTATTCCAGGAGGGCATAGTACACTAAAAAGTATTTGTAAGAGATCTAACTTCATATCTGCAAGTACCAAAATCTTTACATTGGTTTAGATTCATAGAAGTATTTATGAATGCATAGATGAGTTTAACATATAATTTTATGCCAGTAAGGGCCATAAGTCCTTTTCTATTTTCATGGGACAGGAGCAAGACATGGTCTCCTATGTGTTATTAAAGATATGCACATCTTTTTATTTTGTGCAATTATAAGCCTAAATACGGAAAAAAGCATACAGCAAACTCCAATTAGTTTGGTATTTACGCATGAATCATGATAAACGTAGGTAGAGTTTCCTTTAAAAGAGTGTGATCTTTTGTGGAACGGTAGTCAGTTCAATGAAAGGACTTGTGGGGAAAAGTGTATTATTCTTTATTTAGAAGTAGCCTGATAACCCCTTCTCAAAAAAGAGTATAACTTTAGCAGATATTTCACAGTGAAAGTCGTTAATCAAATCAAGCCGATACCGTTACACTACTTTAGGTTAGGGTATATGATCTAGTCCGTCATTTCAATGGAGTACCTCTGCTCGAATTCAAGGACAATGTTAGCCTGCAACACAGTACAAGTATGTGAAAATAGAAGCCAACCAGAACATTTTTAGCTGATAATAGGAATTCAAGGTGAGGTAAGCTTTCTAACTTTTGGCTAGGACATGGATTCGAGTTCACCTCAATTGGGACACCTATGCTATTTAATCACTATGTTAGCTCAAGCTTCTGAACTGCTTTGCATTGTCCTTTGTTGCCTCGACTCATGTGCTGAAACGTTTTCTACAACCCACTCCAAAAACAAAATTTACTATCACTTGGAGTTTTGTTACTTCTTCCATCCCAATTTATATGTCATACTTTTCTTTTTAAACTGTCCCAAAAAGAATGTGCTTCCTTATATGAAAACAATTTAACTTTAAAGTTTCCGTTTTACCCCCAAAATGAGATGATTTATAGCCACAAAAACTCTTATGGTTTATTTGGAGTACAAGTTTCAAAAGTCTTTCTTTCTTTTTTAATTCCATGCGCAATCAAACACCACCACATAGAAGGGACGGAGGGAGTATTTAAGATGCAGTACTTTCCCAAATAATTTGCTACCACGGTCAGTTGAATGCTTAAGCTGATTTCTATTCTAGTTAATTTACTTCCTCTTGCCATCAGTTCAATGGTTAATTTCCTGTTGGTTACTTTTGTCTACTCCTAGATCTCATGTTCATTGTTGATGTACTTGGATTTTTTTCGTGCTGCCTGCTCTTTTGACATATGAAGGTTTTCCCCCCTCTTATTCTTTCTGCTATCCTATAGAAGTCATGTTATTGGAGACTACAAGCTTTTAACTATGCCATGTGAAAGCTGTTAATAATGTTCTCTATAAAATTTAATTTGCAATACAGGCTCCCTTGAAAGTTATTCATTCACTTTGGTTAATTTGTGATATATATGTCAGTTAGTATAGTTGCTTGAATTGTACGTGCGAAAAAAGTAATTGGATTTGGTTAAAGAATCTCACTTTTTCTTGGCATGTGGGGGGGTGGGGAATTTTAAGTCATCAAAAATTTCTTCTCAGACTGACATATTTACGAAAACCATATTGTCCTATAAATATAGGAGCTGACAGAAATTGTGTAGCGGCAAAGGAAGATGCCTGCACAGAAGATTGAAACAGGTCACAATGACATAGTTCATGATGTTTCCATGGACTATTATGGGAAGCGTGTGGCAACAGCATCATCTGATATGACCATAAAAATCGTTGGAGTCAGCAACAACTCAGCTTCACAGCACCTTGCTACTCTGAGTGGTCATACTGGTCCTGTTTGGCAAGTTGCTTGGGCGCACCCCAAATTTGGCTCAATCCTTGCTTCCTGCTCCTATGACGGTAAAGTTGTAATCTGGAAGGAAGGCAATCAAAATGAGTGGACACAAGCTCATGTTTTTAGCGACCATAAATCATCAGTCCACTCTATTTCATGGGCTCCTCATGAAGTTGGGCTTTGCTTGGCTTGTGGTTCTTCTGATGGTAGTATTTCTGTTCACACGGCTAGGTCAGATGGTGTATGGGACACTACAAAAATTGATCAAGCCCATCCAGTTGGGGTAACAGCAGTTTCATGGGCGCCATCAATGGCTCTTGGTGCTCTAGTCGGTTCAGATGTTGTTGAACCTGTTCAGAAGCTGGCATCTGGTGGATGTGACAACACTGTGAAGGTTTGGAAGTTATATAATGGCGTTTGGAAGATGGATTGCGTCCCTGCACTGCAGATGCACACTAACTGGGTGCGGGATGTAGCCTGGGCACCAAACTTGGGACTTCCTAAATCGACAATTGCTAGTGCTTCAGAGGATGGTACAGTTGTCATATGGACTGTGGCGAAAGAGGGAGATCAGTGGGAGGGAAAGGTTCTTACAGACTTCAAGTCTCCTGTTTGGAGGGTTTCATGGTCTTTAACTGGAAACTTGTTGGCAGTGGCTGCTGGGGACAACAATGTTACATTGTGGAAAGAAGCAGTTGATGGGCAGTGGCAACAGGTCAATTCTGTCGATCAATAGAATCAAGCCAATAAAATTATATGTCTTCTGTTTTTTTCCAACCATCTGAATCTTTTTACTAGTTTAAGTGATGATTAGCTTTTTGGTTTAAGTTTTACTCTCTTTATTTGGGTTTACCATATCTTTTTGTTTGTATTTGGTATATGTGATTATCAGTTTGCTAGTGCTAAATGATTTGCGAAAAGTTGGTTGGTATACCAGGCTCATGCGGAAAAGAGTTGCAAACAGTCCTGAAGGTTGGCATTTATGGGGAAAAGAGTTGTGTTTCCTTAGTATTTGGTTTGTAATGTAATGGGTCGGTTAAACGGGTAGATGGGTTATTTGAAATTGGGGGTGAGTCATTTGATTCTCTGTTTGACATGTGTCCCTTCGTTAAAACTAAGGGCAAATTTATGCCAAAATATAATGTTAGGGGTATATACATTTGAAACGAAAGTATAACGGAAGGGATATATTTGAACTGAAAGTATAACGAGTGGTATAATTATTTTAAATAGTACAATGGTATATTTAACCCTTTTCCATTAAATTTATATTTTCGGATGGTAATATATTACAAGTTATATCCTGCCCTTAAGGGAACTTATGCCCGCTAGGCATAAGTTTGATTTTGAAAGGTAAAATTAAAGATCAACCCATTTGAAGGGAAAAATTAAAGACCAACAACATACCCAATATAACTTCATGGGGAGGGTAGAGTGTGTGCAGACATTATTCCTACCTTGATAAGGTAGGGAGGTTGTTTCGGATAGGCTCTCGGTTCAAGAGAATGAGTAAAGACAACAATAATTTTAGGTAGTAAAAGCAACAATATAATAAAATAAAGAAACAGTCAAGTTGGAATAAAGATATAAAAAAAAAATACAAATATAATAATACTCCTAGTACGGAAAAGAAATCCTCGCGGCAATCTACTAGCCCTCTACCATGATACTCGACCTTCATACCCTTCTATCCAAGATCATTTCTTTCGAAAGCTGAAGCTATGCCATATCCAACTCATTTAAAGGGAAATTCTTGCAATTTCTTCCTTCTTTATCTATAACCTAGTTACATGATGCACGTGTTAAGCTCGAGTCAAACTCAAGATATAGTAGTAATATTTTAATTAAAGAAGAATAATATGTTACATATTTTCTTACCATATACTTAAATATAATTCACTGACACGTTAAATATGTATTGTTGATTAGTCTACTCACCTTGTTTGTCTTATCTTGCTTGGGCTTGTGCTTTGTCTTGAGCCGAGGGTCTCTCGGAAACAGCCGTTCTACCTACCAAGATAGAGATAAGGTATATATACACTCTACCCTCTCCAGACCACACATTGTGAAATTTCACTGAGTATGTTATTGTTGAAGTTTGGCAAAAAAATTATCAACTACCAAAGGGATACAAGCGGTTCGACATTTTGTAAAGTAACCTAATTAAATTATGTAAAATAATTATAACTCAGTGAAAATCATAAATTGAAAAATATTGACACTTTTATGAATTTGTAAGCATAACATTTATGTATTTATAAATAGAAATATATATATTTTTGAATTTCTTAATTTTAATTTCACTCATAATAGTTCATGTAGCAAGAGTTTATGCTAGTTAAATGTAGTATTTTAAGCTTAGTTTTAGACGAAACTATGAAAAAAAAACTAAATTCATCAAATGAAATTCAAGAATTAACTCGTTCTTCATATATAATTTATGCTTAAAAATATTAATTCTAAGTTAGAACTGCAATTTATAGTACTTACCTTTAATATCTACATTTTAATTTAAAATAATAAGTTGATCTAATTCAATTAAACTTCAAAGTTCAGTCAAATTGACTCTTCAGAAATGAAAAGTGTCACATAAATTAAAGCGAAGGGCATGGGGGGGGGAGGGATTGTTGTAATTAGTAAGATCTAATAAATGCCCGTTGGAAACAAAAATGCGGCACCAAAATAGCCTAAATTTTGCTAAAATATATAATGACAAACAATGTAAGGGGTTGTCTAATAGTCATTTCGCTCCATATTATATGGTGTTTTTAGCTAGGGAAAAGAGTCATATTTGTCATCGAACTTTTAAAAAATAGTCATATTTTCCCTCCGTTAAAGTATGGGGTCAAATATACTCTTTCTGTTAGCAAAGTTGTCACATTTTTCCTTCATGGACGGAAATTCCACGTGGACACCAAATCGGATATACGTGGAAGACACATGGAAGGTGGGACCCACATCACCACCCCCACAACTCCTACTCCCTCCCTTCTCCGACCAACCAGCTACTCCGATTTATCGGAGCAACCAACCACCCATCTTGCTGAATAAGTTCCCACCACCCCCGTGACTCTGCAGACTATCCACCTCGTAGATCGTGACATGGAGAGTTCCATGAAGCTGAATCTGAGCCATTTTTCACCTGCTTATCCAAATATCAAAAATCACACATTACACCCTCAACCATACAGTTCACAGCAGACGTCCCCTTTTGATGGGGTGTTATGTTTCGTGCCCGAATGTGCAGGTAGATAGATGGACGCACCTCCTCAGTAGGCTATCTGTTTCAGTTGTTGGTCGTTGCACTTCTTGAAGTTGTTGTACAGAGTCGATAGGCATTATTGCTTATGTTTATGGCTATTTTGGGTATGGTGAGGTCCTGTCCCGACCTGATGACATGTTGTAGTTCTCTTAGAGGATTTCAGACTAGTGGTTGGTATATAGTTATTTAGTACGACCTTGTCGACCTTCTTATTAGTTGTTGCTGTTGACAGTCAATTTTGACCCGTTTTTCGTATATTTATTGCAATTTTATGTGTTTTAAGACACCGCATTTTAATCATCATTTTTTTGCATTTTTTACATAATATTCTATGTTTATTTTTCACAAAATGCATTGCATCTTTTTATTTTTAATTAAGCATTATGTCTTTGTTAATATTATGTTTCTATTATTATTACACAGTCGTTTATTTTAATAATATTTGCATCTCTTTAAATAATTAATTGACATCCCGTTTTAATTTATAATTAGACATTAAACATTTGTTAAATATTGTATTTTATTATTATTGCATCGGCATTTGCATTTTAATAATCTTGCATCTTTTTAAATAATTTTTCTTTTAAATAATTAACCCGCTTTGCATTTTGTCAAACCAGTCTAGTCCGAGACACAATCACGATCATTCCAGTCCGCCAAAATCGAGGCCCAAATCGAGGCCCAAAAAATAAGGCCCAATAAACTTTCATTTTTTTATTTTCCCCCCTAAAATCAAAACCCACTTTTCATCCCCCCCCCCCCCCCCCAAAACCAAACCCAAACCCTAAACCTAAATACCCCTATAAATAAAACATTACCCCCTCCTTTTGAAAAAGGGGTTCAGCAGCAACTCCCCCCATAACACCCCCCACACCCCTTTTTATTTTCAGAAGACAGAAGCCATTCCCTAACCATCGCCCGTCGCCGCCCTTCGCCGGAGTTTCATCCCTGGCGAACCTTACCATCTCTCACACCTGCTCACCGTCTCCCCCTCACTCTCTTCACACCACCGAAACACCCCCACTGCCCACACACTCCCGTCGACCACCACTGTTCCGCCTTCCCCACGCTACTGTTTATTTTTCGGGTTTTGACGCTTTATATTATTGTTGGTTTGGACTGATCTTATGTTTGGGTTCTTGCCGGAGTTCTGAAAACTCAAGAATCGCTGGTTATCACGCCATCGTTTACTTTCTGCAGGACTAATTTTCTGGATTATTGAATCTTGCCGGAGTTTTCAAAGCTCCGGCGACCTTGTTCTTGACTTTATCTTCGGTATTCGTTGTCTGTTTGGCTGAGGGACTGATTTTTGAATTTTTGGGTATCTGGCCGAAGTTTTTTTAAAAAAAAAAACTCCGGTGACGTTATGAAATTTCAGGCGACTGGTTACTGCTTTCGTTGGTTTTTTTTAAATTTTTTATGGACTATTTCATTTTTCTGTTCTTGGGTATCTTACCGGAGTTCTTGAAACACCGATTACCCTCTCGTTCGGCTTTATTTTGTTTGGTATGTTGTTGGTTATAGACTGCTTGGGTTTTCTGTTTTGGGTAACTCACCGGAGTTTTCGAAATTCCGGCGTTGTTATGGAATTTCAGGCGACCTTGTTAGCTTCATTTTTGGTATCTTTCGACTGCTGTTGTCGGACTGATATTTCCAGCGATGTTGTTATTTTTCATTTTTGTTGGACTCATTTTCGCTGTGTTTGGGGTTGATTTTGACGATTTTGCACCTGTCACTATTTTATTAAACTGATTTAGAACAAATACTACACTTTTGGTTACTGATGTTGAACATGATACTACACTGGGCAATGAAAAAGTTATCCGTCGATTTTTGAGGCCTCCACAGTTGCAAAGACGGAAAATAAAATAAATGAAGCTTTTTGGGCGTTGACGATTTCTTCTACTTACACAGGATAACCAACATGCGCTGGCAGGGCGAATTCTCGCAGCCGCACTTGTTTAGGATGTCCCCACTTTATTTTTATATATATCTGAGCCCTCCGTGTTTAAAACTATTACTGTTTTGGCGCGAATCTGGAGGTTTTATTTATTTTATCCGATGAAGAAATCTCCGTCTGATTTTCAAGGTCTCCCCTTGATCGGTGTATTTTATATACACCTTTTGAGTCTGTTTTAGTTAGTCTTTTGTCCCATTTTGCACATATAAATGTCGTATTAGGATAGTTTTTCTTTCTATTGAGTCAAAGTGGTTGAAATGGCCAAATGGCGGAAAAGGAGCAAAAAGAGGGCAAAGAGGAAGTCTTAGAGTGAAACGGAGAAAGTGGCAAACGAGGCTGAAATCGGACTGCGTGGCATACTTATTATTCAGAGAACTGCAGAAGATTGGTACGCGCCTCGAGAGACAGCAGGGCGCGGCGCTAAACATCAGAAGCCACAGAGTTGCAGGCCGCGCCTCGAACAGCGAATATCAGGGCGCGCCAAAACACCAGTATTGCAGAACTTTAGCGCTTGGCCGACAGCGAAGCGCCGACGCTGAAAAAATTAGGTCTTTGACGGATTTTTGGGCCAGCTGGAAGGAAAAGAAGGAGGCGTTTTAAAACTATATAAGGAGAACCCTAGGCGCTTTTGAGGTTCCTCTTTCGCACAACTCAAGATTCTTGACTTGGAGATTGGACACCATTAGCTTAGTAATTTCTTTTCCCTTTCCTTTATTTATTTCAGTTTTTGCATGATGAACTTTGAATTAGTTCTTGTCATATTCATGGCTAGGAACTAATTCTCTTATAGGGCTTTCTATGTTGAATTTCTTGAACCTTATGTTATAACTTAATGCATGCCTATGGTTATTATTCTTATTGAGAGATCTATCCAATAATTGAGTTGAATTCTTGGTAGCTAATTGACAACTAGTTATCACTATATGATTTCTAATCAGATTCTGAAAAGGAGGGATTGTGAATATGCTGTAAGTTGGGTAGACGGTCTCGAGTTGGGGATGAAAATACCTCAATTAGATTTGTAGCGTTGATGAGAGGCTTAACAACCCTAATTTTGCGCATTGTGCGTGACGGTCAACTAGGTTTTTGTGCTTAATCCTCCTATAGAGTTACCCTTATCAGCGAAAGTTAGGTAAGGAACAATACTGGGGTTGAGTGTTTATATAACCCTAACGGGAGTATAAAACGATTTCGTAAACCTGCTTTCTCCAAAAGAAGAACACCATAAGTAATGCATTAACAAGTAATATAAGCGGATAGTAAGGATGCATAGAAGCCCTATTCTCATCACATCTGAAGTAATTCTTTATAGTTACTTATCTTTAATAATTCTTAGTTATAAATAACAAATCCAAATATTAATTAGCCAAATAGATACTAGAAAATAGATAACTGGTACTTGAACCCTAATCCTAGAGGACGATATTCGGTCTTATCTAAGACTATACTACTTGATACGATAACGTGCACTTGCGTTTAAAAGTGTGTGCATAAATCGCGCATCACCCCTGTACAAAAGACGGATTTATTTTTTGGCTTGAATTATTAATTCTTGTCATTGCTTTAAAATTATTTATTCTACTATTAACACTTTTACTAAGTGTTTATGCAGGTACCCGGAGATCATCTTGTGCTGAAGGCCTAAAAGATGTTCCGGAGTTTTATTTTATGTCGCATTTAATTTTAGTTGTATTATTTTGTATTACATTTTATTTTAATTTTAAATTATGGAAAAATGCTTAGAATAGGTAGAATAAAAAGGCAATAAATAATTAACCTAGGTTTGAACGAATAACCGCAAGTTAGTGGATCTTAAAGGATGTCTAACCTCTTCCCTTTAGGATAATAAAGAACCCTGATCCAGAATCTCATTAATTTCGCAGACCATTAAATGGAGATTAATTGCAGTATTTTACTGCAATAAATCAAGTGTCCTAATTCACTTAACTAATTAGGTGGCGACTCCTCAAAATTAGCATTACTGCTCCATCCAGGGAACCGCGCCAAAGAGCGACGTTGCGGATACCGTTCAGACCCCGAGGTAAAAAACGGGCGCGACAGTTGCTACTATAGTTATGGCCTTGTCGACCCTGTTATATTTATATATATATATATATACCTGTTAGTTAGCTTTTTATTGCTACATGTTGTCATATTCGAACTTTCGGTGTATTGTTAATCTGAGGTCTTGTCAGTCCAGACGGTTATATGTTCAGGTTATGATATACATGTACTACACTCGGGTTGTTCAGGTGTCGGGTGTCGGGCACACCCCCAAGGTTGGGGTGTGACAAACTTGGTATCAGAGTAGGTCTGTCCTAGAAAGTTTGCAAGTCGTGTATGGTAGAGTCTTCTTTATGAATGTGTTATACATCACATGTATAAACATGAGGCTACAAGACATTTAGGATGGTTACCTTCTTTCTTGATCTAGATCGTGCAATAGAACTGATTCATAAGTATTCAATTCCTAATCCTTATCTTGTTATAGTTTCAGCGATGCCTACGACTGTAAGGCAGACGACAATTCAAAGATTGGATGTTACGGGAGAGGGTGCCAGTCAGGTACATACGGGACAACATGAGCATTAGGATGAGGTTTTATCCCGGACCTCTAGGACTCTACCACCACCACTTCCAGAGGAGCACAGGGGAGCTGATGTACCTTCAATTCCTCTCCAGGTTGCTCAGGATCTTGATATGCGGAGTGTTGTGCAGTTATTGACTCAGTTGGTGGTCGCTTAGTGATCGGTGTATTTTATATACACTTTTCGAGTCATTTTTAGTTAGTCTTTTGTCCCTTTTTGTACACATAAGTGTCGTATTAGGATAGTTTTCCTTTCTTTTAAGTCAAAATGGTTAAAATGGCCAAATGGCGGAAAAGGAGCCAAAAGAGGGCAAAAGAGGAGGTTCCAGAGCTAAAAACAGAGAAATTGGCGAACGAGGCTGAAACCCAGACCAGCGCCGCGGCGCCTCCTGCAGACAGAAGCAGGGCCGCGGCGCCCAATGTCCAGAGAGGCTGCAGAAGACCCAGCACCGCGGCGCCTCATGTCAACAGGTGAAGGGCCGCGGCGCCTAATCATCAGAGAGGCTCTGAAGTTGCAGCGCGCGCTCCGAACAACAGAGATCAGGGCCGCGGCGCCAAATTACCCGAAGTGCCAAAGAGTTCGCGCGCGGCCGACGCTGGAAAATCAGGGTTTTGACGATTTTCGCCAGCTGCAGGGAAAAGTTAAGGCGGTTTTCCTATAAAAGGAGAACCCTATGCAGATTTTAAGGGTTCCTTCGCACAACACAAGATTTTCTTGCTTGGAGATCGAGACCTAAACTTAGTAATTTCTTTCCTTTTTCTTTCCTTTATTTCGCCAGATGATGAACTTTGAATTAGTTCTTGTCATATTTATGGCTAGGAACTAATTCTCTTATAGGGCTTTCCATGTTAATTCTCTAGAAACTTATGTTATGAATTAATGCATGTTTATGGTTGTTATTCTTCTTTGAGAGATCTATCCAATAATTGCGTTGAATGCTTGGTAATTAATTGACAACTAATTATCCTTATATGATTTCTAATTTACTTTGAAAGGAGAGATTGTGAATATGCTGTAAGTTGGGTAGACATTCTTGGATTGGGGATGAAAATACCTCAATTATTTATGTAGCGTTAATGAGAGGCTTAAAAACCCTAATTTTGCGCATGGTGCGTGACGGTTAACTAGGTTTTTTGTTCTTAATCCTCCTATAGAGTTATCCTTATCACCGAAAGGTAGGTAAGGTGCAATACTGGGGTTGAGTTTTTATATATCCTTAATGGGAATATAAAACGATTTCGTAAACCTGCTTTCTCCGAGAGAAGAAGTCCATAATTCATTGCATTAATAAATAACATGTCGATAGTTGAAGAGACATGGAAGCCCTATTCCCATCACATCTGAAGTAAACTCATTAGTTAAAATAGTTCTATAATTCTTAGTTATAAACAACAAATCCAAATATCAATTGTCAAATAGATACTAAAAGATAGATAGTTGATACTTGAACCCTAATCCTTGTGGACGATATTCGGTCTTATCAAGACTATATTACTTGTTACGATAACGTGCACTTGCGTTAAAGTGTGTGCATCTTTTCGCGCATCAAGTTTTTGGCGCCGTTGCCGGTGATTAGGCATAGTTCAATATCAAATTTATCTATTTTTAATTTCTAATTTGGTTTTTATTTTATTTTACTTTTACGACTTTATTTTTATTTTTATTTCTTTACATTGTTTATTTTATTTTCTTTTCTTTTGTACAAACAAGTGTGCCGTGATTCGTTGTTGGTTTTGATTCATCTCAGGAACCCTTTAGATATGGATTTTTACTGTCAATATGATAGAGAGCCAACCATAGAGGAAGAGAGGGAGGAATTACGAGAAACTATACTCAATTTCACGAGGTACCAAAATCAGTTCATGGACGAAACGAGAATGGCCATGAAGAAGTTGGAAACGCAAATAGCAGAACTCGCGATCATATTCAACAGCGAAACACAAGAAGAGCAATCTGCACCTGGGGTAGGCAATGAGGAAACACAATGTCAGGCAATTGACCTGAAGGATGCCGAATCAGGGGAGACAGAGAGTTCGCGAAGCCAGCGCAGCGCCGCTGATAAGCGAGGCGCGGTGCGAAAATTCCGAGACAAGACAGAGAGTGGCGCGCGGCCAGGGAGAAGCGGCGCGGCGCCAGAACCAATCGAGAATTCGCGAAGGCTGAGCAATCGCACTAGGTGATAATACCATATCCCCAGAAGTTAAAAACATGTACTCTTGACAAGCAATTCTCTAGATTCATGGAGGTCCTCAAACAATTGCAACTCAATATCCCGTTTGCTGAAGCATTAGAGCAAATGCCGAGCTACGTCAAGTTCATGAAGGATGTGCTTAGCAAAAAGAGGAGGATAAAGGACTACGAAACAGTGATGTTGACTGAGGAATGTAGTGCCATCCTACAGAGACAACTACCTCAGAAGTTACAAGATCCAGGGAGCTTCACCATCCCATGCACCATTGGAAAGTTTGAATGTCAGAAAGCATTGTGCGACTTGGGAGCAGGCATAAATCTGATGCCTTATCTAGTTTTCTGCAAACTAGGAATGGGAGAAGTCAAACCTACCAACATCACTTTGCAGTTAGCTGACCGCTCAATAGTTCATCCGAGAGGAGTCATCGAAGATGTATTAGTGAAGGTGGACAAGTTCATCTTTCCCGCCGACTTCGTTTTCTTAGACATACAAGATAACGATGGAATCCCCATCATACTTGGCAGGCCCTTCTTAGCTACAGGACAAGCTCTTATTGATGTTCACAAAGGGGAGTTGAAGCTTCGAGTATATGAAGAAGAGGTGATTTTCAATGTTTTTCAAGCAGCAACTTTTCCAGATGCCAAGGATAACTGCTCAGCCATTGATCTTATCGAAGAAGCAGTGTCAGCCAAGGAGTTCGGACAGGATGATACGCTTGAAGAAGTGCTGACCAAATGGGATGATGATAGTAGTAACGATCCAGATCTGATGGAGTATGCAAATTGGATGAATGTTTATGGAAAATGGGATACGAGGAAGTACGAAGAGCTTGGACAGATGCCAGAAAGATCATTACCATCCACAGAGAAGGCTCCAGAGTTAGAGTTAAAAACCCTACCCAATCATCTACAATACCAATACCTAGGTGAAGAGAAAACCTTACCAGTAATCATTTCATGCCACCTATCCACCGAAGAGATTGATAAACTGCTAAGAGTACTGAAGAATCACAAGCGGGCCATTGGATGGACATTAGCAGACATAAGAGGGATAAGTCCGTCAACGGTAATGCATAAGATCCGTCTAGATGAGGAGAGCAGACCATCCATCGAAGCCCAAAGGCGACTAAACCCAAACATGAAAGAGGTAGTCAGAAAGGAAATCCTAAAATGGCTTGATGCAGGAGTAATTTACCCTATATCGGATAGCACATGGGTGAGTCCAGAACAAGTGGTGCCTAAAAAGGGTGGAATGACAGTGGTGACCAATGAAAGGAACGAACTCATTCCTTCTAGAATACCACCGGATGGCGACCAGATTGACTATCGCAGTTGAACAAGGCAACGAGAAAGACCACTTCCGTTGCCATTTCTAGATCAAATGTTGGATGACGGCAGGCATAACTACTCATCGCTTTATGGATGGATACTCAGGGTATCACCAGATTGCAATAGCACCAGAAGATCAAGAAAAGACAACATTTACTTGTCCTTTTGGTACATTTGCATTTAGAAGGATGCCATTCGGTCTTTGCAATGCACCTGCAACCTTTCAGAGGTGTATGATGGCAATTTTCTCAGACATGGTGGAGAGGACTATAGAGATCTTTATGGATGACTTTTCGGTGTTTGGAGCATCGTTCGATGAGTGTTTAAAGCACCTAGAAGCAGTGTTAAGCCGGTGTGAAGAGTCTAACCTTGTGCTAAACTGGGAGAAGTGTCACTTCATGGTAACAGAGGGAATTGTCTTGGGACACAAAATATCAAGCCAAGGCATTGAGGTGGACAAAGCAAAGATTTCACTGATCGAAAATCTACCACCTCCAGTATCAACAAAAGGAGTTAGAAGTTTCCTTGGACATGCAGGTTTCTATAGAAGATTCATCAAGGATTTCTCAAAGGTCTCAAAGCCCCTTTCCACATTGCTAATGACGGGGGTTGCCTTCAACTTCAATAAAGAATGCTTATCCGCATTTCAGACGCTCAAGGATAAGCTCATTTCATCACCCATAGTCATTGCACCAAACTGGGAGCTCCCATTTGAACTAATGCGTCAAGCGATTATGCAGTGGGAGCAGTGCTTGGACAGAGAATCGATAAGGTATTTAGATCCATTTACTATGCTAGTAAAACTGTAAATGACGCACAGTTAAATTATGCAACTACCGAAAAGGAACTACTAGCTATAGTATATGCATTTGAGAAATTCAGGCCATACTTGATTGAGAATAAGGTGATAGTATACACTGACCACTCTGCTATAAAGTACTTGATGACAAAGAAGGATGCAAAGCCTCGCCTCATTCGATGGGTTCTGCTTCTACAAGAATTCGACGTGGAAATTCGTGATAAGAAAGGAACAGAGAATTCAGTTGCAGACCACTTGTCAAGACTGGAGAACACAGAGAACCAGAACACCAAGGATGTGCAAATAAATGATCACTTTCCGCATTTAACAACTATTTCAAGTAAGTGTGAATTCTAATTTACCTTGGTACGCTGATTTTGTTAACTTTCTTGCAGCTAAAGTACTACCCCCAGAATTGACGAGACAGCAAGTGAAGAGGTTTTACTCAGAAGTAAAGCATTACTATTGGGAGGAACCTATGTTATACAAACACTGTGCCGATCAAGTCATCAGGCGATGTATACCAGAGGAAGAGATGCACCAGGTTCTCACCCATTGCCATACCCTATCATGTGGTGGACACTTTGGGGCATCAAGAACAGCGGCAAAGGTATCGCGAATGCGGATTCTATCGCCAACACTTTTTAGGATGCCCATACCTTCGTGAAGAAATGTGATAGCCGCCAGAGAACAGGAACATCTCAAGATTTAAACGAGATGCCTTCGCAAGTGGATATTGGAAGTGGAACTCTTTGATGTGTGGGAATCGATTTCACGGGACCATTCCGCCATCCTTTGGAAATCAATATATCCTTCCGCAGACTATGTGTCCAAATGGGTAGAAAGTGGCCACAAAAGAAAACGACAGAAGACTGCTCAAAAATTCCTTCAAAAGAATATTTTCACAAGGTTCGACTCCAAGAGCCATCATCGCGACGGCGAAGTCACTTTTGCAACAAGTGAATTCGTTGCTTTCCGATATGGAGTCTACCACGCACTACAACTGCCTACCACCCTCAAGCTAATGGGCAAGCAGAAGTGTCAAATAGAGAAGTAAAGAGCATATTGGAAAAGACGGTGAACGGCTCAAGGAAAGAATGGTCTATCAAACCGATGACGACATGGGCATACTGCATAAAGATTCAAAACACCAATTGGTATGTCACCTTATAAATTAGTTTTTGGTAAAGCATGTCATTTGCCAGTAGAGTTGGAACACAGAGCGTATTGGGCAATGAGAAAGTTAAACATGGACGCCACGGCGATGAAGAGAAGGCTACTACTAAATGCGAGTTGGAGGAATTGTGCACAATGCCTACGAGAATGCAAAGATCTATAAGGAACGAACGAAAGCATGGCACGACAAGAAGTTGATACCAAAAGATTTTCAAGAAGGACAACAAGTGCTTTTATTCAACTCAAGGTTGAGATTATTTCCAGGCAAGTTAAAATCACGTTGATGTGACCATACGGTGGTAAAGAGTATTCCCATATAGGCGATTGAAATAAAAGGGAGAGAGGGAGCTGCCTTCAAGGTAAACGGACATAGGTTAAAACCCTATCTGATCAATGAAATGGAATACATGAACTTAGTAACCTCTCATACCTTAGAATAATAAGGAACTTGCGTCCGGCTAAAAGACATTAAAGACAACGCTCCTGGGAGGCAACCCAAGGTATTTCAGTTTATATGCAATTAGTCTTTATTTAGAACAGTCTCACGGAGGTAGTGTCTTTGTTGTGTTGACAGGTGAAGGCCAAGGACTTGGAAGGCGAAAATCAAGCAGGCCAAGGATTCCAGGTCGCCAGAGAGCCGCGACGCCCATTTGCAGGCCGCTCCCAAAAGATCGTAAGAAGCAGAGTCCGAGCGCCGCTCACAGCAAAGCCGCGCAGAAGTTCGTAACCAAGACAAGAGTTCAGGCGCGCGCCCAATTGCAGGGCCGCGGCGCCACAAAAAAAAAAAAAAAAAAAATCTGATTTCTGAAAGATGCCCTGATCTGAAGGCCCTGTCGCCAAATCAAAAACCCAGAGCTCTCCCCCCCTCAAGGAATTCAAAGTACTATCCAACGCCATTGCCACCATTTTAGCTAAGTCTGTAAGTGTCTTATTCTTTTTATTGTCTTTGAGTCTACACACATTGGGGACAATGTGTGATTTAAGTTTGGGGGTGTTTTATTTGTGTCTTGTTTTATTTGTGTCATGTTATGTTTTATTTAAGTCTTTTGATTGTTTTTATGTATTTTTGAGTCACAATTTTTTTTCTTCTTTTTGAGTCATAATTGCCTGTCAAAGATCATGTATGCTGTAGTTGCTAGAAACACCTAGTGAAGGAAGGTGGAATAATGTAATGGAATAAAAGCAACTATCTAAACACTTAGGTTAGATATGCCAAAAACTCACAAAATCTGTCTATTTGGAGTTTCTTGCCTAAATTATGCATGTTAAATGATGAAAACTTATGTGTTATGATTGCTTGCTATTTGAGGCGAAATAGTTAGGATATGCATGTTAGGGAGATGACTCAGGTATTTCTTTGATAGCCAATTCTTACCATTCTTTTCTATCTCGGACTTTAAAAGTATCCCTAGTCAGCCCCATTGAGCCTAAAAATTGAAACTTCTTCTTTGACACCCTATATTCCCACAAATTGTGCCATAAGTAAAAATGTGAAGTAGTGGAATAAATTGTGTTAGAAAAGAGACAAAAAGAGTGAATGAGCTTGTTGCACCCCAATAAAAAAGTAATAAGAAATAGGCAAAAGCCTAAGTTTGGGGGTGCTTGTCATTATTATATACTTCACTCTCCCAAAACAAAAGAGGAAAAAGATAGAATCGAAGTGAAGGAAAGAACACAAAGAAAAAGGGAAATACTGAAAAGCTAAAGAGCTTGCGGTACACGAAATGAGCCTAAAAATGCCTATTTTTACCTACCTGTACCGAAGCCTACATTACAACCCTTAAAGTCCTGAAGATCTCTTTTATGCATATCCAGGATTAGTGGAGAATAACAAGTAAGCATGCCATAGGATTTTTGAATTTATATGCATGATTGAGTATATTGACTTCCATTAAGCATGATAAATATGAGTTTGCGAAATATCTAGCTTAATGTGTTTAGTGTGCTGAAAAATTTCATGCTACATGTTCCTGCATATTATTCTGCTAATCTTCATGTTTTTTTTAGTTAACACTAATGCAGCAAAAGTGATCAATGTCAGTGAGTCTTTTATTTTTCGTTTCTTTGAGTCTTTTATTTCTTTCTTTCTATCTTTGCTCGAGGGCGAGCAAAGGTTAAGTTTGGGGGTATTTGATCGGTGTATTTTATATACACTTTTCGAGTCATTTTTAGTTAGTCTTTTGTCCCTTTTTGTACAAATAAGTGTCGTATTAGGATAGTTTTCCTTTCTTTTAAGTCAAAATGGTTAAAATGGCCAAATGGCGGAAAAGGAGCCAAAAGAGGGCAAAAGAGGAGGTTCCAGAGCTAAAAACAGAGAAATTGGCGAACGAGGCTGAAACCCAGACCAGCGCCGCGGCGCCTCCTGCAGACAATAGCAGGGCCGCGGCGCCCAATGTCCAGAGAGGCTGCAGAAGACCCAGCGCCGCGGCGCCTCATGTCAACAGGTGCAGGGCCGCGGCGCCTAATCATCAGAGAGGCTACAGAAGTTGCAGCGCCGCGGCGCCCTCAGACAACAGAGACTGGCCGCGCGCCAAATTACCCGGTGCCACGAAGTTCGGCTGGCGCCGACGCTGGAAAATCGGGGTTTTGACGATTTTCGGGCCAACTGCAGGAAAAGTTAAGGCGGTTTTGCCTATAAAAGGAGAACCCTAGGCAGATTTTAAGGGTTCCTTCTTGCACAACACAAGATTTTCTTGCTTGGAGATCGAGACCTAAACTTAGTAATTTCTTTCCTTTTTCTTTCCTTTATTTCAGTTTGCATGATGAACTTTGAATTAGTTCTGGTCCTATTTAGGGCTAGGAACTAATTCTCTGATAGCGCTTTCCATGTTAATTCTCTAGAAACTTATGTTATGAATTAATGCATGTTTATGGTTGTTATTCTTCTTTGAGAGATCTATCCAATAATCGTTGAATGCTTGGTAATTAATTGACAACTAATTATCCTTATATGATTTCTAATTTACTTCGAAAGGAGAGATTGTGAATATGCTGTAAGTTGGGTAGACATTCTTGGATTAGGGATGAAAATACCTCAATTATTTATGTAGCGTTAATGGGAGGCTTAAAAACCCTAATTTTGCGCATGGTGCGTGACGGTTAACTAGGTTTTTGTTCTTAATCC
Organism: Przewalskia tangutica; assembly: GCA_029844215.1. Taxonomy (NCBI): domain Eukaryota; kingdom Viridiplantae; phylum Streptophyta; class Magnoliopsida; order Solanales; family Solanaceae; genus Przewalskia; species Przewalskia tangutica. The sequence goes on along the minus strand of CM056724.1, from coordinate 43,089,167 downwards.
TCCTATAGAGTTATCCTTATCACCGAAAGGTAGGTAAGGTGCAATACTGGGGTTGAGTGTTTATATATCCTTAACGGGAATATAAAACGATTTCGTAAACCTGCTTTCTCCGAGAGAAGAAGTCCATAATTCATTGCATTAATAAATAACATAAGCGGATAGTTGAAGAGACATGGAAGCCCTATTCCCATCACATCTGAAGTAAACTCATTAGTTAAAATAGTTCTATAATTCTTAGTTATAAACAACAAATCCAAATATCAATTGCCAAATAGATACTAAAAGATAGATAGTTGATACTTGAACCCTAATCCTTGTGGACGATATTCAGTCTTATCAAGACTATATTACTTGTTACGATAACGTGCACTTGCGTTAAAGTGTGTGCATCTTTTCGCGCATCACTTAGGCCCAGTGTCAGACCATGTTATTTTTGATAGAGAGGTAGTGTGATAGTCCAGAACTTCATCAACCTGGACCCTTCAGTATTCATGGGATCATACCCGAATGCGGATCCACAAAACTTTCTGGATCAAATGTAGCGGACCTTGCGGGTAATGCATGCCACCTATACTGAATCAGTAGAACTAGCTTCTTATAGATTGCGGGATGTTGTTGTGCATGGTATGATACATGGGATCAGTCTAGGGGACCTCGTTCCCCACCACCAGTATGGAAAGAGTTTTCTTAGGCTTTCTTACAACATTATCTGTTGGTTGAGCTTTGTCGGGCTAGGCAAGATAGGTTTCTACTTCTCGAGGAGGGTAATATGAGTGTACGGGAATACAGCTTGCAGTTTACCACAATGTCTAGATATGCTCATATCGTTGTAGTTAAGATGAGCGATCTGGTGCATCAGTTTGTTAATGGCTTAGGGTCGAACTTAGTGAATGAGTATACTACGGCTTCTCTGAATCCGGATAGAGATATTGCTTGCATCCAAGCTTATGCGCAGAATATGGAGGATCGTAAGAGATAGTAGTAGATTGATTGAGAGCATGATAGGCGTCATCATAAGATGGTCCAGTCTACCGGTGATACATGAGAGTTCAGAGGTAGATTTAGGCCACAATTTCCTAGGCGCCCATCCTATACGAAGACCAGTGCAGCACCACAGTTTCGGGGCCAACATCGTGACCGGTCTATTTATTCTGGTCAGGGGTCAAAGTTTATGGGCATCAAGCTCATAGTATATGGGAGATTCGAGCCAGATGAGGCCGTCTTTACCTTGATATGATCAGTGTGGCAAGTCCTATCCAGTGCAGTGCCATCAGGGTGCATATGTGTGATATGTTTGTGGTTATCCGGGACTTATTGCCATATATTGTCCGATGAGAGGTGAAGGTGGCATGGCGCAACCGACGGGATATATAACTGCTTCTTCTTGATATGTACGCCCTCTTGGGCAACATACTCAGACATTGACTGGTAGAAGAAGAGGTAGAGGTGGGGTGTCTAGATCAAGCGGCCATCTGAACAATATCTATGCGTTGTCGGGTCTACATCATTTAGAGTCGTCTCCTGATGTGGTTACATGCATATTATCCATTTTTTCCTTTGATGTGTATGCACTAATAAACCCACGCCCCACTTTGTCGTATATTACACATTTTGTTGCTAACAAGTTTGATAGAGAACCTGAGTTATTAAGTAAGTCATTTGTGGTATCTATTGTATGATGACGAGTCAATGATAATTAGACGGGTATATCGGGGTTATGAGGTGGTAATTTGTAATCGTCTTACTCTAGCCGACCTGAATGGATTGGAGATGGTTGATTTTGATGTCATTATGGGCATGTAGTTGTTATCCTCTTGTTACACTAATGTGGAATGTTGGATGAAGATTGTTCATTTTAGTTTTCCAAGTGAACCTGCTATAGAATTGAAGGGTAACGTGGCAGCGCCTAAGGGGGGGTTTATTTCCTACCTAATGTGGAATGTTGGATGAACATTGTTCATTTTAGTTTTCCAGATGAACCTGCTATAGAATTAAAGGGTAACGTGGCAACGCCTAAGGGGAGGTTTATTTCCAACCTTGAGGTACGGAAGATGATTTCAAAAAGTTATATCTATCATTTGGTACGAGTACAAGATGCGGAGGCAGTACCTCCAACCCTTCAGTCTGTTTCAATTGTAATGAGTTTCTAGATATTTTTCCTAATGAACTTGTAGGTATTCCTCCCGAAAGGGAAATTGACTTCTCCATCGATGTGCTTTCAGGAACCCAACCTATATCTTTATCTCCTTATAGAATGGCCCCTGTTGGGTTGAAAGAGTTGAAAGCGCATCTGAAGAATTTGTTAGAGAATGACTTTATTAGGCCCAATACTTCGCCATGGGCCGCACCTGTATTGTTTGTTTATAAGAAGGATGGCACATTGAGAATGTGTATTGATTATAATCAACTGAATAAGGTTACTATCAAGAATAAATATCCAGTCCTCATGATTGATGACTTGTTTGACTAATTGCATGATGCTAGATTTTCTCGAAGATCAATCTAAGGTCTGGATACCATCAGTTGAGGGTTAAGGAGAAAGACATTTCGAAGACAACTTTCAGGATCAGATATGGCCACTTTGAGTTGTCCCTTGGTCTTACTAATGCACCAGCGGCTTTTATGGACTATGTTGAATCTTGCCCCAAAAATTTGTTACTCAATCAAAGATAACCCTTAAATATAAAACTAATCTCAGTATTAATATGATAGAAAAAAAAACTCCAATGTGTTCTGCCCAAAATAACCTTCAATGCCCAAGATCTCATAGAACCGCGATCGTGGACTTAAGTGACTTGGTGGACTTTGTCCTTCTGAGTCGACAACAGCGGAATGATGCATCAAGAACGTGGCATATTGACTTGTTGAATGAGCTCCTTTTTCGCGGACCTTACTACTACAAAAACATGAATCAGTAATGGACAAATTCTGTAGCTAAACAACAAAATTTGTCGATAATCTTATTTAGTGGCGGTTTATCAAAACAATGATTAGCTACGAATAATTTAGCGATGAATTAGAGATGAAATATGTAGTTAATTCTAACTAAATCGCCTTTGCGGAGTTTGATCACCTTGCTAACTACTACTTTCACAACAATTACCATAATTTGCAATTTTCTATTTTGGCCTTATTTTCAATTTATTTCTACCAGTTTTACTCTAAGCTTCTTACCAAGCATATAAAACCTGAAATTAGACAAAATTGTTAGTGAACACTCTGCATATATACATTGACACCTCAAAAGTCTAAGCAAAAGATGGATGAAATATCAAATTATTAATATTCATACTTTATTTTTAACTCCTAAATTTTAATTATTTGATTTGGTATAAAATCGGATATGATAATTATTTACACTCGTAAAAAGGGATTCCTTCCCTGTGTAAATCTTGGTTTCCTACCAGCGTTGGTTGTGGTGGATTGACAAGTACTTCTTCATCCTTAATGAGAGGTCTCTAGTTTGAGTCCCTCGGGATATAAAGTCGTCTTTGTTGGAAGCACTTTTTCCTCCAATATCAGTCTTTTCGCTTCAAATCTAAATTTAGTCGGACCCCAAAAAAGATATCGAACATCAAGTGAGAAACAAAAAAATTATTGTTTTCTTATTTTGATAATTTGGTTTATTCTTCAAGGTTGTTATGACAGCGAAGTTTAAAGACATGATAATGAAGTTTCAAGGTTGATAATTTGGTTTCAAGTTATGACTGTTAGGCATATTTTATATACATTTTTTGAGTCATTTTTAGTTAGTATTTTACTCATTACGTTTGTGTTTAGTATAGTATTATGGCCGTTTTTCTTTCTTTTGAGTCACAGCGGTCATAAATGGAGAAATGTCAAAAAAAAGATGAAATGAGCTTATTTGAGATGGAATTGCACAATAAAAGGTCAAGAAATAAAGCCTAAGAAGTCCCGGGAAGTATAGAAGAAATCAGACAAAGTCCGGACGAGAAAATAACGAAAAATCAAAAAATCCAGAATGGGAAGCCACCGGTACCGCGGTGCCGTAATGCAGAACCGCGGGGCCTAATATTCAGAGAGGCTGCAGTACTTTCGGCACCGCAGTGCCATTCTGCAGGACCGCGGTGCCGACGTGAGATTTTTGATTTTCTGGGTCGATTTTCGAAGGGCAAAAAGGGTCCAAAACGTGATTTTTCTCAAGACTATAAATCCCTAAAACCCTGACCTAAAAAGGGGATCTTGTACATAATTACACATTCTACAAGAAAGGAGACAAGAAAGGAGGCAACAACACAAGATTGGAGACAACTTTGGTTCAAGTTTCGTTTTTTACCTTTTATTTATTTCAGTTTATGTTGGTTTGTATTAGTTCTTGACATGACAATGTTTAGGAGCTAATTACTTAATTAGGGCTTTCATTTTGAATCGCTTGAACCTCGTTTCATGAATTAATGCATTAGTTGGTTTCTTCTTCACTTGATTAAGATTTATTCAATATTGGTATGAATGTTTGATAGTTAACTGATCACTAATTATCATAATCTATATGATTTCGAATCAAGAACCGAGAGGAGAGATTTGGATATGCTGTAATTGAATAGACATAGGTTAAAATCGTGGACGAAAGTACCACGATACTTGTGTAGCATTATAGATTACTGCTCTTAATCCTCATATGTGGTAAATCCTATCATAGAAATATAGAAGAGTTTTGCACTAGGGTTGAGCAATTATATATCCTAACCGGAATATAAGATAGTCTAGTTAACTGCTATCTTAACGTAGAAGAAGAAGTCATTCTAATTGCATTAAAGATTGAATAGAGTGGATAGTTTAGGATATTGGAAGCCCTAATTCCTTCATAACTGATTTAAACCAAAGTATTATCATAATTAGTTTATTTTCTGCAATTAGTTAGTCTTAGTTATTAGATAAAAATACGAACAAATTAACGTTCACCAAATAGAAACTAAAGCTTAGATAATCGGTACTTGATAACCAGTCTCTGAGAACGATATTCGATCTTACCAGACTATATTACTTGTAACGATATGTACACTTGCGTGAGCACGTGGAAATATCGCCCAACAAGTTTTTGGTGCCGTTGCCGGGGACTGACGTACTTTCAATATCGAATAATCTAATCTTATTTCTAATTTGGTTTGTATATATTTGATTATGTTATTTTATTTCTAATTTGGTTGCTCTAGGAACAAATTTCTAACTTGTTCTGCGGGCATCGTTTTATCACTTTTTGTTATTTTTCTTATTTTGTAGAAAAAAAAATGGACTACTATTACTATCAGGGGCAGTGGAATCATCAACAACAGCCTAACCCACAGGTTCCACAGGAAGATGAAAATGAGTTGCAGGAAGCCATACTCACGCTCACCAAGTGCCAGAATGAGTTTATGGCTGAGACAAGGGTGTCCGTCAAACATTTGGAGACACAAATAGGGCAGCTGAAGGATATGGTGAGCAACGTACCGCAAGAAAATCTGCCTAGCGATATAATTGTGGGGAGTGATAAGCAGAGTGAGGAACCTGAACCACAACAAAATGTTGAGAATGATAATGAATTGAGAGAGATAGTTGGTGTAGAGAAAGAAGAGGTTACTAAGATCCAACTTTTCACCTTTTTGGATTCCTTAGAATTCATTTTTTCTATACCCGTTGCAGAAAAGACACCACCAACTATCATTGTTGAGCCCCAACCAGAAAGTTCATACCCTCAAGGGCACTCCCAAAAGTTGAGAGATGTAGGGAGTTTCACTGATCCCTATATTATAGAGAGACTAGAAGACAAGTTTGCCTTGTGTAATTGGGGGATAATCTTAGATATGCAGCCCTTGTTTGAAAAAAAAGTGTTGTAGGAAAAGTGAGACCTGCAACAATGACTGTGCGGATTGCAAGCAGTTCGCAGAAGGATCCAATGGGCACTAGTAAATGTTAATTGCGTCCGGCTAAAAGACGTTAAAGACAACACTTGTTGGGAGGCAACCCAATGTTTTTAATTATGTTAGTTTAATTTTGTTTTAGTTTGTTTTATTTTACCTTGAACAGTATCACGGTCTTGGGTTTTGTCTTATGTTTTGATGGCAGGTGGACTAGGGACTGACCCTAAGGGGGAAAGAATCAAAAGCGCTGAAACTACAGAGAGCCTAAAAGATGTGCAATTTTCAGAATCTCATCTCAGACCTCCGTTATGATCGTTGTGTTGTGTCAGTAAGTTGTCCCTTATTTTTAGTCTTCATACATTAGAGACAATGTGTCATTTAAGTGTGGGGGATCTTAGTTTGTTTTGAGTGTTTGTTTTTGAGTCTTTTTTATTTGTCTTTGTATTGTTCCATGTGTCTTTGAGTCATAATTTTTTTTATGGATCAATCATGTTGTAGTTGCTAACGATATTGAGTGATAAAGTGGGATAATGTAATAAAGTTAAAAGCGAAAATCTGTGTGCTTAAGTTAGATATGCCAAAAATTCTTGACATCTAATTCTTTGGGATATTTGTGCTTAGCCTATGTGTGTCAGTTATGGAAAGAAATGATGAAAAATGTCTAGAAAATCTGTTTGCTTGTTATTTGAGGCGAAATAGTTAAGATGTACATGTTTAGGGAGATGATTCAGGCGTTTCTTTGATAGCCCTTCTGACTATTCATTACCTACTCTGACATGAATTGTATCACTAGTCAGCCCATTTGAGCCTAAAATAAGATCTTTGTTTGACACCCTATAATTCTCTGTTTGTGTCATAAGTGAAAATTGAAAGTTAGTGGGATGAAAAATGTTGAAAAAAACAAAAAGAGAATTGAAAATTTTGATTCAGCCCAATGAAGAATATGCAAAAGCCTAAGTTTGGGGTGCCTGTCATTTATAATGTATCTCATTCTCTCAAAATAAAAGAGGAGAAAAATAGGTATAAGATTAAAAAGGAAATCAAAAAGAAGGAAAATGAGTTGAATGAAAAAAGCTTATGGTACGTAATTGAGCCTAAATGCCTATTTTACATACCCCTGCCTAAGCCTATATTACAACCCCTGAAAGTCCTGATGATATTTAATGTTTATGTCTATGATTAGTGGAGAATAACAAGTAAACAGGTCTATAGCATTTTGGGATAGATGAAATGAAATTGACATGCATAGGTTAAGTGTTTGTATTTCCATTGACCATGATCTAAGTGAATTTGCTAAATATCTAACTTGAAATTCTAGATTGCTGATTATTCATGCTATATATGTTCTAACATATTATCTCATATTTCATCCATGATTTTGAAGAAGCATTGCTATAGCTACTTGATTCATTTCATAGAGTCAGAGTTTGTTTTGTTTTTGTTTAGTGCTTTACTCGAGGGCGAGTAAAGTTTAAGTTTGGGGGTTTGTTAGACATATTTTATATACACTTTTTGAGTCATTTTTAGTTAGTAGTTTACTCATTTCGTTTGTGTTTAGTATAGTATTATGATCGTTTTTCTTTCTTTTGAGTCACAACGGTCATAAATGGAGAAATGTAAAAAAGAAGATGAAATGAGCCTATTTGAGATGAAATTGCACAATAAAAGGCTAAGAAATGAAGCCTAAGAAGTCCCGAGAAGTATAGAAGAAATCAGACGAAGTCCGGATGAGAAAATAACGAAAAATCAGAAAATTCAGAATGGGAAGCCACCGGCACCGCGGTGCCATAATGCAGAACCGCGGTGCCTAATATTCAGAGAGGCTGCAGTACTTTCGGCACCACGGTGCCATTCTGCAGGACCGCGGTGCCGACGCGAGATTTCTGATTTTCTGGGTCGATTTTCGAAGGGCAAAAGGGTCCAAAACGTGATTTTTTTCAAGACTATAAATCCCTAAAATCCTGACCTAAAAAGGGGATCTTGTACATAATTCCACATTCTACTTTGGGGAGGCAAGAAAGGATGCAACAACACAAGATTGGAGACAACTTTGGTTCAAGTTTCGTTTTCTTTCCTTTTATTTATTTCAGTTTATGTTGGTTTGTATTAGTTCTTGACATGACAATGTTTAGGAGCTAATTACTTAATTAGGGTTTTCCTTTTAAATCGCTTAAACCTCGTTTCATGAATTAATGCATTATTTGGTTTTTTCTTATCATAATCTATATGATTTCGAATCAAGAACCGAGAGGAGAGATTTGGATATGTTGTAATTGAATAGACATATGTTAAAATCGCGGACGAAAGTACCCTGATACTTGTGTAGCATTATAGGTTACTGTTCTTAGTCCTCCTATGTGGTAAATCCTATCATAGAAATATAGAAGGGTTCTGCACTAGGGTTGAGCGATTATATATCCTAACCGGAATATAAGACAGTCTAGTTAACTGCTATCTTAACGTAGAAGAAGAAGTCATTCTAGTTGCATTAAGGATTGAATAGAGTGGATAGTTGAGGATATTAGAAGCCCTAATTTCTTCATAACTGATTTAAACCAAAGTATTATCATAAATAGTTTATTTTCTGCAATTACTTAGTCTTAGTTATTAGATAAAAATACGAACAAATTAACGTTCACCAAATAGAAACTAAAGCTTAGATAATCGGTACTTGATAACCAGTCTATGAGGACGATATTCGGTCTTACCAGACTATATTACTTGTAACGATACGTACACTTGCGTGAGCACGTGAAAATATCGCCCAACAATGACAGTGATGCACATACTTGGATTAAATCCTTCTGATGTAAATTTGTACATGGACACCGATGCCGCTTCTCATATGACATATGCGCCAGGTAATCTCTCGTTTTATTTCAATTTGAGCAAAAATCATGACATCATTGTTGGTAATGGTAATTCAATTCCAATTTATGATTATGGTCACACAAATTTATCTCTCCCGAACCCACCTTTAGCCTTGAAAAATATCCTTCATTCTCATCAACTAATAAAAAATTTGGTGTTTGTTCGTAAATTTACAACTAATAATTGGATTTTTGTTGACTTTGACCCTTTTGGATTTTCTGTGAAGTATTTCACGATGGGGATACCTCTAATAAGATGTAATAGTCAAGGAGAGCTATATCTCATCACCATTACCACCATCACTACTAATCAAACCACACCGTCTATGTTTTTCGCTTTAGAACATTCCTTATGGCATGCACGTATGGGTCATCCGAGAGCATCTGTTCTTTCCTCTCTTAAAAATAATAATTTTATTGAGTGTAATAGTACACGTAGTACTAATGTTTGTCTTTCTTGTCCTCTTGAGAAACATGTTAAATTATCGTTTGTTGCCTCCAATTCTAGTATTGTGTTGTCATTTAATATTATTCATAGTGATTTGTGGACATCTCTCGTTTTGAGCTCTTTGGGCCACCGTTATTATGTGTTATTTTTGAATGATTATTCAATTTTATTGTGGACTTTTCCGTTATCTAAAAAGTCTCAAGTTTATTCCACATTCCTATTGTTAAGAACATTCATCTGTACTCAATTTGAACGGAAAATTAAAAACATTTAATGTGATAATGGAAGAAAATTTGATAATGGGTCATTTAGATAATTTTGTAACACTAATGTTATATCTTTCCGGTTTTCTTGTCCACATACATCCTCACAAAATGGGAAAGCCGAGTGAAATACGCACCATTATAATATTGCTCGAACATTACTAGCCCATGCTTTATTACCACATTCATTTTGGCATAATGCACTATAAATGACAACTTACCTTCTTAACATACACCCTAGCAAAGGATTAGCATACCAATCTCCACTCAAAATTCTTTATCACAAAGATCTGTCCTATTCTCATCTTTAGGGTGTTTGGGTATTTATGCTATCCCCTCTTTCCCTCCACTACAATAAACAAACCACAAGCTCGTTTTACCGCTTGTGTGTTTTTAGGTTATCAGTCTAATCATCGTGAAATATTATGATTTATCCTCTAATAAAATCACCATTAGTCACCATGTAAGTTTTGATGAAATCCAACTTCCGTTTGCTAAGTTGCATAATTTTATGTCTAATTCCTATAAGATTCTGGATAATGAGCTCTCACCGTATGTGATCCACCATTTGACCTGGGCCCCATCTCGGGATCTGGACCAGTAGACACTGGTTGTCCCAATATCCACTCTCAATTCGGATAATGAGCCCATTTCCTATCGCCCAATTCTTGTTCGTCACCGAGTGCAAGAGCGCCCATCGTCACTGCCTAAATTTACCCATCCCGGGTCCAAGTGCGCCACCGCCCATCGCTGGCGGCCCATCCGATCCATCGGTCCAGCTTCTCGGCCAGTAGACCCACTGTCTGTTGTCCTGCCTCCCAACATGAGTCTGCGCCTCCTAAACCGAGCTAGTTTCAACGTCACCACACTGACCCAGATCCAACCCACATCTATTTTGAGTTAAGGACCCGTTACTCGTAGCCAACAGGGTATTTTTAAACTAAAGTGATATTTTAATCTCAATTCTAATGTCACTAAATCACACCAACCACATAACCCCGTGTCTGCCCTTCATGACCCGAATTGAAAAATGGTCATGAATGATGAATATAATGCTCTTATTGAAAATAAGACGTGGGAGTTGGTGCCCATCCGCTTGGTGTTAATGTGATTTCTTCTATGTGGTTTTTTACTCATAAGTAAAAATCTAATGATTTTCTTTAGAGGCATAAGACTCATCTTGTAGGTGATGGCAAAACTCAACATGTTGGCGTGGATTGTGGAGAGACATTTAATCCAGTGGTCAAACCGGAAACTATTCACACTGTTCTCAATCTGGCTCTCTCCAAAGTTTGGCCTATTCATCAGTGAGACGTGAAAAATGTGTTCTTACATGGTGATCTCAAGGAAACTGTATACATGCATTTGCCTTTGGGTTTCAGGGATCCCAATCATCCTAACCATATATGTCTGCTGAAGAAGTCCTTGTATGGGCTAAAACAGGCTCATCGGGCCTGGTACAAAAGGTTTGCAGATTATGTGTCTACTATTGGGTTTTCTCACAGCAGGTTTGATCATTCTCTGTTTATCTATCGTCGTGGTACTTCTATGGCACACATTCTGTTATATGTAGATTATATTATATTGATTGCCTCTTCTGATAAACTGCGCAAGTCTATCATGTCTCTTCTCAGCTCCAAATTTGCTATGAAAGACTTGGGGCCTTTTGAGTTATTTTTAGGTATAGCTGTAACTCGTCATGAAGATGGTCTATTTCTATCCCAGAGAAAGTATGCATCTGAGATTATTGAACGGGCTGACATGTTATCCTGTAAGTCATCTCCTACTCTGGTTGACACCAAACTGAAGCTGACTGTTAATCTAGAACACTTTACGAGGATCCCTCCCACTATCACAGTCTTGCAGGGGCTCTTCAGTATCTTACATTCACGAGACCCGATATTACTTATGCAGTGCAGTATGTGTGTTTATTTATGTATGATCTGAGGGACGAATGAATGGACTCTCTCAAACGCATTATGCATTACATTCAGGGCACTCTTGATTATGGTTTGCACTTATATCCATCTTTCGTATCTACTATCATTTCTTAAACAAATATTGATTTGGGTGGATGTCCAGATATGAGACGTTCGACATCTGATTATTGTATGCTTCTTGGTGATAACTTGGTCTCTTGGTCGGCTAAACAACATGCTACTTTATCGTGCACCAGTACAGAGGTCGAGTATCGAGTAGTAGCCAATGTGGTATATGCGTCCTGTTGGCTGGTTAATCTCATATTAGAGCTTCACTTTCCTCTTCAGAAAGCTACATTGGTCTACTGCGATAATGTTAGTGCAGTCTATCTATCTGGGAATTCGGTCCAACATCAGCGCACTAAACATATCGAGATGGATATTCACTTTGTTCGTGAAAAGGCAGCTCATGGACAAGTACGTGTCTTGCATGTCCCTTCACGGTACCAAATTGCTGACATCTTTACTAAGGGTCTTCCCTTACTTCTGTTTGAAAATTTTAGGGACAATCTCATCGTACGACAACCGTCCGCTATGACTGCGGGGGTGTGAAAGAATATACACGTATATATCGTGTATATTCCATATATATTTTGTATAGTTCTATTAGAATTCTTGTACAAATATAATTATGATAGTAGTCTTATATTAGAAAAAGATAGTAGTCTTGTATTAAGAAAAAATATATTTAATTTCCATAATTAAATATTGTATATCATGTATATATACCTTTTACGTTAATGAAAATAATGAAGAGGATTATTCTTTCAATGTGATGAATAAGGTAGCGTATTTTGAGTTTGGAATTCTAGGTGGCAAAATTATAAATTTATAAAGAAACACGGAACAACGGAGGAATTTTGGTTCACCAACTAGTCAAATGGTGGTCGAGGAATTTTGTCCTCACAATTTATCCATTCCAATTTTGTGTCATTTAGGGCTTCACAAAATCCTCGGACCGAGGACCGAAAATCCAGAAAGATCGGATCGAATATCGGATCGAAAAATTCGGTCCGGTTCGGTCCGGTCTAATGTACACTAAAAATCGGGAAAAACTTCGGACCGGACCGAGGACCGAATTTTCAGAAAGGTAGAACCGAAGACCGGACCGAAAAATTCTGTCCGATTCGATCCAGGGGTTATTTTCGATCCGATCCATTTTCTGTACCGCCCTAGTCATTACGGCTAACCTATAAAATGATGCCATTTATGAAGTTGTCAATTTAACTTTTGCAGATTCCAACAGTAGCTTAATTTACCAACCAAAAAGAATATATTCTCTAGACTAGCATCAACTCCATTATTATCATCATCATCAACAAAAATATTCTCTAGGCTCTTGGGTTTGTACATCTTATTGTTGGTCGAATCATTGATATTGATCATATAATTAGACTTAAATTGTGCAATATTCATTCAGTTGTCATTTTGAAATTGAACTAAGGGAAATGGGAACATGTGGATCAAAACCTAAAGGAGGGAGGAACTCTGTATCTCACAAGCTCAACAAGATTGTATCCTCTGCTTCTAAGAATCTTTCTTGCTCCAAAACTGCATCCAAAGGTATAATTTTCAGCTGATTTTCTCTTCTTTTCTGTCTAAACCTTTAGTTACCAGTTCTCATGGAAAATAACAGGTACCTACTGAAAAATAATTGAGGTACGCAAGTTGGCCCGGATACCACTATCATAATAAATATTAGCTGGTTTCCTTTTCAAGACATCTATATTGATGTGATTCAGTTGGTTCATTTAAGCATTGGTTTTTTTACTAGCTCAAAGAAGAGTTACTCCCTTGGTTTTCATTTGCTTGTCTAGGTTTAACTTGACGTGGAATTTAAGAAAAGAAGAATGCTTTTGAATCTTGTGGTTTAAAATAAAGATATGTATAATGTACCAAAGTGTTCATTAATCTTGTGGTCTTAACACATGTCATATGGGATGTCGAAATTAAAGAGTTGTCAATTAGGAAAGAGTCATTCTTTTTTAAACAAATTATGGGTTACAATTGCGGTTATAAGGAAATGGGAAGAATATGCGATATTTCTGTGCTTACGCAAGTGTACGTATCACTTAAGTAATAAATCTTGGTAAGACCAAGTATCGTCCACAGAGACTGATTTATCAATTACCGACTACCTAATCTATGGTTTCTATTTGGTTAACGGTCATGTGTTTGGGTTTTTAACTAAACTCATCAACCGTCCGGTTGACCGAACCGACCAGTTGACCAGTAGTTTAACGGCCCGACTTAAGTGGCATCTGGGTTGGGGTTGGTTGGCTCAACCCCAACCCGCACGTTATTTAAAACCGGTAAGGCGGACCGTTAGGCGATGAACGAAAACCGGTTCCGTTACCGGTTAACCGGACCGGTAACAAAAAAAAAATAAAAAAAATTGCCCAACGGTCATTTCGACCGTTGGGCTTGGGAGGGGGGGCAGGGGCATGGGCCAACGGTCATTTCGACCGTTGGTCAGTTTTATTATTTTTTTTTTGTTTTTTATTTTGTTTAATTATTTATTTTAATTCCATTTTTACCCTTTAAAAAATCTATAAATTCTCTACATTTTCTTCATTTTTATCACACAACATTTCTCTCAATTCTCTTATTCTCATACTCTCTTAATCATCTTTATTATCAATTTTCAAGTTATTAATATTATTAGTTTTCAAATTCAAAGTAGCAAGACGCAAGACTTCGAGCTTCGAGTTTCTATTGAATTCTGAATCCCGAAGTTTGGTACACTCGTTTCATTCTCTAATTATTTTATTAAATTGTCATATTTATTTGTTGATTATTTAAATATTTTATAATGTCTTTACTAAGGGAATCGCGGATCGCTACTGTAGTAAATCTAGTTCAAGGGGTAAAAAATCTGTAGGTTCTTCATCATCTAATCAAAATATAGATTATGATCAAATGCAAGAAGATTTTGGAATAGAAGATAATGAATGTGATAACGTTCAATTAGATAATATTGTTGAACTTGAAGAACAAGAACAAGAACCTCCTACACCTACTAGTGTTCCTTCTGTCAATGTTGATCGCTAGTGGTAGTCGTAGTCGTAGACCTCCTTTACGAACTAGCAAGAAAAAAAGGAGTAAAGTGTGGCTCTTTTATGATATAGTTGTAGTGCGATAGAGTTAAATGTAATATTTGTGGGAGAACTTATAAACATAAGGCGGGGTGGTGACGGGGACGCACTATAGGTAGACATATAAAACACGATCATACGCACTGACAACGATGTCTTTCGATTTAGAACCCGGCCAACAACAACTTAATCCATTAAGCGGGGTTGGCTAAATACGATCCAAAAAAGATCGCATTGAATTAACAAAAATGATTGTCGGAGGTTGTTTGCCTTTTCTTTTCGCTTCTTCTTCATATTTAATTACATATATTCAAAGAGTATATAATCCTTTTTTAAAGGTGTTCCTCGTAGTACTACTAGAGCCGATATTTTTAGACTTCATAATGATTATGTTATTTTCTTGCAATATTTGTTTGCTAACCTTCCATGCCATGTTAGTTTTACTTGACATTGGACACGCATTGAGCAGTTATGATTATTTAACAATTACTTGTCATTGGATTGATGAAAATTTTAAAATGGAAAAACGTATTATTGCTTTTGCGTATGGCGAGGATCAAAGTCATCTTGGAAAATATATAAGTTTAAACTATTTGTTTTTATGCCCAAAAATATAATCTTTATAATAAAATACTTTGTGTATCATTTGATAACGCATCTAATAATATCTTTGTAGATCTTTTAAAAAGTACAACCACCACTTCCGATATATTTCATGTTCGTTGTGCTTGTCATATTTATAATTTAATTGTTAAAAGTGGTCTTGATTTATTTTCACCAAATAAAACTTGTCAAAAGAGTCATTGGAGTTATTCAGTAATAATAGGAAAAATAGAATTATAGAATTTAAAGAAAAATGTAAACAATTTAATTTGAGACCTAAATTCATGCCGAAGAGATTATTACACTGGAATTATACTTATTTATTTTTAAAAGAATGTTATAAGTATAAAGACCCCATAACACATGTTTCAAATGCGCATTGTAAAGAACGTGATGTATATGTTAACCGAAACATTGAAATCAATTGGTGAACTTTTAAAATTTTTACGTAAATTTTACATCGCAATTGTTGAATTTTAGGATCTTATTACCCAACAGATTTGTAATGCTTTAGCTCATATAGTGAAATTTCCTATTTACTTTATGGTTTAAAATCAAATGTGAAATATACAGATGCGATTCTGATTATGTTTGAAAAGTTTAAAAATATTTTTTCCTATTCACGATGTTTATTGTATTAGTGCGATCTTAAATCCTTCTATTAAAAAGTAGATTGTCATAATCTAATATTTAGTTTATATACTTATATGGAAATAGGTGGAGTAAACTCCATCTTCATTTGATTGCATAAATAAACTTGATACTAATTTAACTACATTATATGAATATTATGCTACATTACATGATAACACCAACTCTGCTACTAATATTCCTTCTAGTTCTGGTTCTGTGTCTACACCTGCAGGATTCAATGATGATGACGATGAAGAAGAATCTTTAGACATATGGAGCACTTTTACAACACAACCAACCACTAGCCGATCTTGCGATGAGATGCAATTTTATTTGCAAAAGCCAGCGGAGCCGAAGAAAAATTTTGACCCTTTACAATGGTGGCAGGATAACAAAAGGCAATTCCCGGTACTTGCAGCGATGGCCCGGGATGTTCTTAATGTGTCGATCTCAACAGTGGCTTCTGAAAGTGCATTTAGCCAAGCACGAGATCAAATAGGAGACACACGTCACTCATTGGGTGGAAACACATTAGAAGTGTTAGTGCGCAGGGATTGGATCAGATCAGAGAGAAGAAATCAAGGATGTGGAGACGTTAATTCTCCAGAAGATGAAGAAATAGGCAATATTTTGGAAGGCGAGAGCGAGGCGGATCGGAATTAATACTCAGATTTAGAGGCTATGAGCATAACCAATTCAATCAACCTATGATTACGAAGAACTTGCGAAGGATGCATAATATGTAAATTAAATTATTATTACTTCATTATGTACTCTTATTAACATTATGAAAGTTCAAAAGTTAACATCTTATCATTAGTTTTAATTTTACTATCTATTTAGTTGTTAATTTGTTATTACTTATTTGTTAACTTATATCTACTAATCTAATAAATTAATAAAAGTATAATTACAAATTTACAATATAAAGTTATAAACTTATAAAGTATAAAGTTATAAACTATAAAATAAAAATTAACTTTAAAGTTTCAATTTTAATATATACAACTAAATTATATATTATATTATTATATTACATATTTAAATTGAATTTAGTTTATATTATAGAAAATAAATACTAGAAATTTAAAAAAAAAAATTAGAAATCGGACCGGTTGGACTGCTTTAACCGCACGCCAACTCGAATCGAATCTAACCGGACCGTTGGTTGGTGAGTCCGTGAATCGACCAGAATCCGTCCGAAGCAGTTAAACCTTGCAGTGGCTACCGTCCGGATCGGTCAGCCCGTTAGCCGGGTATATTTTTAACTAAGAATTAAACTAAACAAAGTGCAGGAAATAACTAATGATGATACTTTGGGTTTTTGACAGTTATGAAGGAAATTAGGGCTTCCAATCTCCTCAACTATCCACTCTTTCACTTGTTAATGCAAGACTAATGATTCTTTTTCTTATTAAGATAACAGGTTAACGAACATGTTCTATATTCCGGTTAGGACATATAAAAACTCAACCTTATGCAGAAACCTTCTATATTTGTATGATGGATTTTACCACACAGGAGGATTAAGAACAATAACCTTAATCACTACACAAGTATCGGGGTACTTTCGTCTGCGATTTTAACCTATGTCTAATCAACTATAGCATATTTAAATCTCCCTTTTCAGATCTCGATTCGAAATCATATAAGTTATGACAATTAATTATCAAACAATCAATACAAATTGAATAGATCTTAATATAGCTGAAGAAATCACTAACAATGCATTAACTTATGAAAAGAGTTTCAAGTTGATTCAATGAAAAACCCTAATAAAGAAATTAGCTCATAGACATTGTCATGCTAAGAAACTAATTAACAATTCCAACATAAACTGAATTGAAATAAGGGAAAGAAAAAGAACTTGAACAAATTGATGTCTCTAATTCTGTTCTTGCCTCCGTTCCTCGCCTCCAAAAGTATATCTTGGATGAGATATGACTCCCAGGGCTTTATACCACGAAAATTAACCAAATAGACCACTTTTCCCTCGTAGAATTTTTAGGTTTTTCCATAAGGCTGGTCAGCCAGCGCCGCAGAAGCTTCTCAGCCATGCGCTTACGCAGAGACCCCGCATGCGTGATGATGTATTTTGAGCGCCGCGACTTGCCTTTATGCGCCGCGACTCTTAATCCGAGCAACTTCTGCACATTTGCCTTGTAGACCCCGAGGGGTCGACCATGTAGTTTTGTTTAAATTGCTTTCCGAGCTTTTCAGGGCTTCTTTGACCGCTTGATTGGAACTCGATGTGCATTTTTGGGCCTCCATACGCCTATTTTCCTTTGAATTTGCCTCAAACCTTATGAATCGCTTAAAACCTGAAAACACTACACAAAACGCATAATACTGCACAAACAACTAAAAGAGACATAAAAGACTCCCTAAAGCAGACTCTAAAACAGTCCTAAAATGGACTTAACAAATAACAAGAACAAGGATTACAATCTGGAAATAAGAACAAGAAAAGGGCCTACTACAAAGATTTGCTGAGTCGGGTGTTAGCACCCTGTCCTTAAGACAATATTGCCCCGTATAAATCCTTTAACGGTGTTTGGCAACTTGTATCCCGAGATAAAACAGCAACAAACAATTGAGTAAAGGAAACTCAAGTGTTTACTAACAAAAAGAGCCTTTTGAGTGTATGCAAGAAAGCTAGAGAGGAAGAAGGAAATCTGATTTCAAGTGTGTTCTTCCAATTGAGCCTAAGCCACAATTTATAGTGTGTGTAAGATGACGTCCCAACTATCCAAGTAATGGACATCAATAGCCATGTAATGACACTAATTGAGGAGTGTAATTCAGCAAAATAATGGTTGAATTCATGGGGAATCAATGCCCCAAACCAGCCCAAAAATCAGAAACTCTTCAGCTCCCGTCGAACTCACTGCCAGTGAAGCGCCGCGGCGCCTAACTTCCAGTGACCAACCAACCAATTAGCGCCGCGGCCCCGACGGTGGTTGCGCCGCGGCCCTTCACGGCTCTGCGGCGATTTCTGACTCGTTTCATCTTTTACACATCGTACACTTCTTCCTTCATTTACCAACGTGAAACACTCATCATTTGGCCAACAACCATCTATCAGTTCATGTCTCAAACATTTTGTTTACGTACCAATATCTCTTTCACTAAGGAAATTTACGATCTTTGGTACAACATGTGCACGTGTGTGGAAACGACATTTTCGACGTGCGGGGCCCCAATTGTTCGAGTCATAACTAATAGGATTAACTTTAGTTCACGTTAATAAATTTCCAACACAAACTAATAAGAAAAGTAGGACAAACAAATTGAAACAGAGGGAGTAATAACTTGAAAGTTGTTGATCATGAAACTTTATCAGTACTATGCTGTATTGTGCTTCTGTCTGTTAATTACACAGTAAAACTCTTATTTGTTGCTTTTATATACTTTTCTATTGATGGAAAAATTATGAACCTGGAACATAGATAAAAGCATGGTGTTCTTTCATATTCTGTAGTATTGGCTATATTGGTATATGACTCAAAGTGTTTTCTTTGGCCTAGGAAATGCAGGATTAGACCCAGAGGTGATCAATATATCGGACAGCGACGATGATTTTCATAGCGCACAAGATGGTAATTCATCCGAGTCACTTAATATTTTTAGTCATTGCTTTAATGTCTTTGCCCTCGTGTTGCATCGCTCATTGTTTTTTTCCCCACCTATTTAACAAATGGAACGTGGTGGACAGTATAAGTGACCAATGTTGTTATAATTTTCAAAATTTTCAGTCTTTTCACAGAGCGGCAGTGGATCTTTTTCAAAAGTGATTTCTCCAAGGTTTTATGATATTGTTTGTAACAATGGTAATACTGCTCTTGATTCTCCTGGAAAACATGAACAATCATTTGCAAACATGGAGCCAAATGTTGTCAAAGAAGGTTCTGTAAAAGGAAAATCTTTGACAGATCCTCAGCGAAAATCCAACAATCCTGAAAAGAAAATGAAGGGTCCAGGCCATATTGACAAAACGTCTAGCCGAAACAAGGATAAAAATGCTGGGAGAGCTGAAGGAATTCAGCATGAAAAGAGAAAATCTGCAATCCCAAGCTCACCAGGCATCAGAAGGAAATCATCTCTAACCAGAATATTATCTTTTAAGTGGAGGGGAGGGTATTCACATTCTGTACCATGTAAGTCTTTTGCCCTATATTTATTGTTAATGGCCACCGTAGTCTGTAATTGATTACTTCTCTATGCATATGCAACTAATACTAATAAATCATTGAATATTAAAGGTGTGTTTAATACAACAAAAAATGTTTATCCAAGAAGCAAGTCATTGGGAAAATGACGTCCCTCTTAAATTTCGTTTGGATCTTCACAATTATCTTAACTCTTTATATCACTGGTTTAACTACCGGTTAGATATTTATTATCGATTTTTAGTAATAAAAAGTTTTCACCAAAATAATATCCGGTTTGCTAATGTCATCACAACGGCGACAAAGACTAAGCTCCCGCATGCGAAGTGCAGAAGAAGGCCGGACCACACAGGAAAATAATTTTTTAGAAAATAATTTTTTTCACTCCTCAACCAAACACAGGAAAATATTTTCCGAAAGATGACATTCGTAATACCAAATGCACCTTAAGATGCTTTATGAATCATTTCAAAAAGACAATTTATCTTGAATTCATGCTATAGTATATTAATCCAGTAGACATCAGCTTAACATTATTGATGCAATGCAATTAAGAGGCTAACATGTTCAGACAAAAGGACTGCACTTGACACATATTGGTTATAATTGCTATCCTACTGCGAGTATAACCTATATGTAAATTTCCAGTGTTAAATCTTTTGATGTTAAATCTTCACTTGCTTTGTTATCTTCATTAATTATTGGTTTTCCATCTCCAGTGTCACCAAAGGCCTTCCTGCGAAAACCAATTGCTGGTTCTCAAATTCCATGCAGCCCACTGCAGACCAAACCATCCAACTCTTGGTCATCCATTGAGCCAAATACTTTTAGAGTTCGTGGTAAAAGATACTTTAGGTAAGAGATATTATAGCAGGCAGACGAACTCCTTGTGTTACTTCGTGTTCAATTGAATATCAAGTTTAGTCCCTCTAAATTCTTTGACAGAGATAAGAAGAAAGAGTTTGCTCCAAACAATGCTGCATTTTATCCTTTTGGGGTTGATGTATTCTTATCACCGCGAAAAATTGATCATATTGCTCGTTTTGTGGAACTTCCAACCGTTAGTTCATCGGGCGTAGTTCCCCCCATCCTTGTTATAAATCTTCAGGTCTATCCATACTTTCTCACACTTTTGTATATATCATCATTCTTTTGTTCAACAAGTTGTCAAAGAATGTTCACTCATCATACAAGTGAAGATGTGGGGGAAGTTTATCAATTGAATAAAACATCTTCAATCAACTTATCTTATACAAATTAATGATGAAATAAGAAAACAATAAAAAATAAAGAGAGGAAGAATTCACCCGAATTGGATCTTTTTGAGGAATGTATTGAGACAAAATTGGATTTGGTTAGACAATGTGTGGTTATAGCAAGGTACCTAATGTATCATCAAATATTCAATATGATTCTACTCGGTCTAGTTTCGTTCTAAGAAATGAGGATTTAGAAGCAGATGAATGTTTTTTTGGAGGATGTTTGGTACTTATGATTCAATTTTCTCATTTCAGATACCATTATACCCTCCCACAATCTTCCAAAATGAACATAATGGTGAAGGAATGAGTTTTGTTTTCTACTTCAAGCTTTCAGAAAATTACTCAAAAGAACTTCCAGTCCATTTTCAAGAAAATATCCAGGTAAAGTGGTAAATTTTTCTTCCAGAACAGCTAATATTAAAAAAATTACCTGCTCCTGTGGTTAGATATGTTTGTTGTTAGTGTGCACTTAATGATTTTCGTCGTTCTAAATAAATTGCTGACTAGTTATTCTTTTACTTGCTATTTGCAAGACAGAGGTTAATTCATGATGAAAAAGAAAAGATCAAAGGTTGGGCTGTAGATAAAAATGTACCCTTCAGAGACAGATTGAAATTCTTGGCGCGACTTGTAAACATAGAGGAACTTCATTTAGGTGCATCGGAGAAAAAGCTCATGAATGCTTACAACGAAAAGCCTGTTCTCTCATGTCCTCAACACGAATTTTATTTGGTAAAGTTAATCTGTCAAAATTTTGGTGGAGAACATTTGTTTTCTTCAAAGTTAAATAACTTCAACTGAATCACAAGTCAATTTCTCAATAGTTATCCAACTTACGATCTTTTCTAACATATATTCTTGATGTTCTTACTGAAATATTTTGTTGTGGTGATCATTGCAGGGGGAAAACTATTTTGAGATTGATTTGGACATTCATAGATTCAGTTACATTGCAAGAAAAGGGTTGGAATCTTTTAAAGATAGATTAAAGAACGCCGTCCTTGATTTTGGTCTGACAATTCAGGTAGCTAATGTATTAAAGATACCAAGGAAGATTAAACTTTCTCTCAAAGACAGAACTGATATTCTTTGTAAATTTGGTTCAGGGAAACAAGGCAGAGGACTTGCCAGAAACTATGTTGTGCTGTATTAGATTGAAAGAAATAGACTACACCAAATATCAACAGCTAAGCTAGTGAATTAACTACACAAAAAGTACACGGCTCGACAAGGTGAACTTTATTTTTTATTTGATTACAGAATAAGGTCATAATTTGCACCAGTTGGCAATTCTTTTTGGTATAAAACAAACTTGCAAAAAGGTGAATAAATGAGAATTTTCTTCAGCGCTTGCTCCTATGAAATTATGATGTGGATGTGTTATGTTGTGTTGGTCAAGTTGAACTTGTAATCTCTTTATAGGCACTATAAGGTCCATAAAATTCAACATTAGTAAAACATTTGTTGCAAGTATGTAATGTGAAGAGCTCACAGCTGACAAGCTCACTTTTAAATGTGAGTTGAAGAAGTATAATTATGGATTTGATAAAGATGGAAGCATTTAAAAATGCATTTATATCATATAGCAGATCTTGATTGTCAATTCAATTTCCATTATAGACAAGACATCTCCAAATTGTGAAATTTGTATTTGCCATACATATACAATAAGCTCAGAGGTGAATCTAGGATTTCAAGAGGATTAGTGCACAATTGCTTTTAAAAACTGTTTTAGAAATTAAAATGAAAAAAAGTAGACACAAAAATGCACCAAGTTGGGTTTGATCTTAAAACCTTAAGGAACTAAACAAATGCTTAACCAATGCACCACTACATTTTATTTGACCATGGATTCCTTCACTTAATATTAGTAATATTTTAAGAAATATACACATAATATACTGAGTTTAGTCGGGCGACCATGGGTTCACGTGACCCAATTTTTATACATAAATTCGCCCGTACATATTAATTCAAGTTTGGTCTACTTTTGTACATTGGTGTGGATTCAATCCGTACAGCAATTTCAACAAAGTATTTGCATGATAGCTCAAACTTACATAGACCACATCACAACAACAACAACATACCCAGTGTAATTCCACAAGTGAGGTCTGGGGAAGGTAGTGTGTATGCAGACCTTATCCCTACCCTGGAAAGGGTAGAGATGATGTTTCTAATAGACCCTCGGCTCAGAAGAAAGCAATAACAAAGCATGTCAAATAACAATAGCTACAACAAAATAGTACAGAACTACATAGACCACACCAATGAGTAAATACTAAATACTATTCATCGGACTGCATCCATATCCTTCTGGAGATTTATGGATTCAACTACTTTCGGATCAATAGCTAATATTCTTTCGCTCAAACTCTTTTGTCACGATTTATGAACTTGATACATGTATACCATTTGATTAATTTATGAGTAGACACATCTTTGTGTTCCTTAACCACCAAACTATGGTTAGAATTTTTAGATTTGGGAAGTGTTAACGCTGAATGTTGTAGTGGCATTCATTCTTGAAAGAGTTAACAATAGCACCTTAATTTGCTTTTTTCTGTGACAAAAAGGAAAGTGAAAACCTCATATGGTTAGTATTAGAACAAAATACAAGGAACTGAAAATTGGCTACGCAAATTAAGGATTCCTCTTGACATTATTCCAACTAGTGAAATCAATACACCACATATATCAAGAGTCAATAATCAAGGTTGACATCTAGAAGTGGTGGAAAATCCATTAGCATTTGCTTTTCGCGAGCCAAGATAGTGTCCACGAACGAATCCTTTGCAGAGGAACAAATTGCTTCTTCAACACATTGCTTTTCCGCAACTTCATTAACTTCCCCACGAGTAGGATTCTCCTTCTGAAATGAGTTTGACACATCTTTCGATAAAAATGTCTCCTGATTTTGCTCTGCACCTGAGGATGTAAACGTGTCTCCGAGTATAAACTCGTTCCAAGTAGATGTAGACGAAGAAGATGGCATAGTATGAACCTGAGATTGCACATAAGAGAAAGAAGGAGAATATCTGTATAATGTGGGATTACAAGAAGTTGTTGACGAGGATACTTCACTAATACTATGAGTTTGAAGAGTCTCCTTAGAATCCCATGTGTATTTTTGAGTGGAGTAGTTTTCTTGTAACTGGTCATTCATAATCTTGTGAACAAATTTATCATGAGGAGTTCCATTTGAGAATGGAAATTTCTTTGGTTCCATAAAGATCTGGTTTTTTTGAGTGGCATATTTGGGCAAATGGATATGATTTCTTGCATTTTGAATTGGGAGACCACTGATTTTCCCATACTCAGCAAAGACTTGAGCAAATGGTTTATGTGTTATAGGATCAATTCCCATGTTCACTAGTTTTTTCTTCAGCTTTGTGTTCCAATAATTTTTTACATCATTGTCTGTTCTCCCAGGTAATTGCTTTGCTATTAAAGACCACCTAAAACATACAATTCACCAGTTGTAAAAGATCAAGCTCTTTCTTTTCTTCATTTGAGTGCATTTGGTAGGACATAAGTCACTTTCTATCAAAAATGTTATCCATAGAAAATATTTTTATGGAAATTGTTTTATGAAGTTGGTTGATGAGTTTTCATAAAAACATATATTAAAGATTAACAGTAATATTAGAAAAACGTTGACTGTTTTGACAAATTCTGAGTTGCATTTATGGGTGTGTTCGGTAGGAAGGAAAATGTTTTTCGTGACTTTTGGAAAATATTTTCCAGAAAAATGAGTGGGTTTCTTATTTTTTGTGCTCGGTACGTAAGCAAAAAATATTATCCTAAAAGCATTTGTATATAACCTAGTCAAATACTATGGGAAGTGGGGGTGGGGAGAACATATCAATGTGGAAAACTACATAATTGTAGAACTTGTTTTTCCTATGAAGTTATTTTAAGAAATTTTTAAAAAATAATTAGGAGCTTGTTTTCCAAAATTTTGACCATCGAAAATTGAAAAACATTTTTAAAAAATATTTTCCACCATAACGAACACACCCTCTGTGTTGGTTAAAGAAGTTGAAAGTTGAGATAATTGTGAAAGAAAACACTTGCACTAAAAAGTCCTTTTCTTGAAGCTGTTTAAATATTTTGTTTGGAAGGAAAGAAGTCAAGAGGGGAAAAGAAGTAACCTGCTCCCTAAGATCTGGACGTAGATAATTGGTCCATCTCAGTCTACAGCTTTTTCCACACATGAAATGTGCACCAATTATCACTTTGAGATGATAAAAAGAATTTATTGAAATTTTAGTAACTTTTGTAAAAAATATGGATTCAGTTGAAACTACACTACATCCACCTTTAGTTTGTAATTAAGAGACATTTATACCTGCTTTTTGCATCTTCCTCAGCAGTCCAAGGGCCTCGTTTCACATTTGCTTTGTCACAACAAAGAGACAGGAGAAGAGTTATATATTGATATTTATTAGTTTCAAAGTACGTTTGGAGAGGGGAGATTATTAAACTAAGAAAAAGGCATGAAATGCATGTAATTTTAGCAAAAATTGCATCATCTTCTCAAGAAAACTTTTTGACGTGACTTCAAAAATAATGCATGCTCTCTCTTCTCACGAGCAAAAGCTTTGCACAATGGTTTAACTATTTTCTAAGTATAAAGATTGAACATATCAAATTTAAAAGACTAATAATGTATAAGGGTTAACAAAAGAGATTCTTTTTTATTTTACTTAGCTGAGTTCCACTTGGCTAGGAATCACAGTATGACATTCCAATCTATTACAAGTACCAGAGCCACAATTCTTAGCATGACATTTTCTTCAAGAGTTTTGACATGTTGGCTAATCATCAAATTTTCCTTTCCATTCCAAATATCATTCAAAGGCAACCAAGATTCAGCTACTTGCCTGCGTTAGTTTAAGTTTAACTTTTCTTAATACTCCCTTTGATCAATTTTAGTTGTTGTACTTATTTAAAAATAAGTGATTCAAATTATTTGTTATTTTATAAAATCAAGTTATAATTAATTATTAGTTTTCACTTTCATTCTTATTCAATAAATTCAGAGGAGATTAATGTGATGAAAAAGATAGCAATATTAACATGTGTATTTGTAAACGTGTATAGTGTATAAAATCTCTACCCATAATTAGAATGTATTTCATATATTGTGTAAATATAATTATGGTAAGATTAGGATTTCTCTTGTAATTAGGACTGAGATTCTTATTGTATAAGAGATGAATATTATACACTATAAATATTGATATTAATGAGAGAAACTCCTCAATGGAAATTAATATCATCTTACATGGTATCAAGAATCAAAACCCTACAAACCTAGAATTTTCTTTCTTTCTCTCGCCGCCGCCCACCACCCCCACCCCCAGGTTACCGCCGCGGCGCACACAAAAAATTCTTGGTTTCTCTTCTTCTCCATTTCTCTCCTATCTAAATGGATCCTCTTGCCTCTCCCACACTTTCTGTTGCTTCCGCTTCCACACCTCTCATCACCAACTCATCACCATCTTTCCATCCGACTCTCGCCGTTACAAACATCAAGAATTTCATCCCTCTCATTCTTGATCAGGAAGATGGTCAATACTGGTCGTGGGTCGAACTCTTTAAAATTCATGCATGTGTTTACCACGTGCTTGATCACATCGACGATTCTGTTCCTCGCCCCCCGGAGATCGACGACACAACATGGCGTCGTCTCGATGTCGTGGTTAAACAGTGGATATGTGGCACTATATCCAAAGATCTCCTTCTCACTATCATGAAATCCGGCGCCTCAGCCCGCGACTTGTGAATTCGTTTGGAGGAAATATTTCAAGACAACAAACACACACGCGCTGTGTATTTGGAGGAACAATTTAACAACACACATCTTAATAATTTCTCCAACATGACTTAGTACTGCAAACAGTTAAAACATGTGGCAGATCAACTCTCCAACGTCGGCACGCCTGTCTCGGAAACTAAAATGGTGTTAGAATTGAATGCAGGCCTTCCGAAAGGCGAATATGATACTTTGGCCACAATGATTCAACAGGCGGATCCGTTACCCAGTTTTAACAAAGCTCGCTCGCAGTTTTTTCTCGAAGAAATCTGTCATGTTAAACAAGATGAACATAATCAAAAGGCATTAGCCAATAAAACGCCTTCCCAAAATCAGCTTCCTGCCGGCCAAACGCAGCCGCAAAATTCCCAACAACGGCATGGCCGCGACGACAGAGTGGGCGCGCGCGCAGAGGAGGTCATGCTCGTGTCGCGGTCGCGGCCAGAATCACCAAGAATACCATCGCCTGCCCCTAATACGATTGGTCGCGACGCCAACAAGATTAAGAGCCGCGGGCGCTCAACAAGATCAAAGAAGCAGTGGCTCAACCCGTATGCCCAACCATGATTTCTGGGCCCTCGGTCATCCCAGTACCAGCAGCAATCCCACTTTATGCAAGGCCAGTTCCAGCAGCCCGCACCCAGCATGGCTCCTACTGATTTGGGTCAGGCCTTCAGCAGCATTTCAACACTTGGTACATGGACTCCGGAACCACATCTCACCTCACCGGTCTGCAGGTAATATTTCTAAAATGTTTAGTTTAAAACATCCTCAATATAGTACAGTTGGCAATGGTCATCACATTCCAATACACGGCTATGGTACATCCTACACACAACCACCTCATCCACCCTTCTCCTAAAAAATGTCCTATATGCCCCACACACCATTAAGAACCTAATTTATGTCCGCAAATCTACTCGTAATAATTCTGTCTCTGTTGACTTTGACCCTTTTGGTTTTACTGTGAAGGATCTCCATACGGGGACACCTCTTACTAGGTGCAATAGCACGTGGGATCTCTATCCATTCCCATCCACCTCCGCTGCCAGATCTTGCTCTTCTGTCTCTCTAGCGGCTATTTCTCCATCCACATGACATAATAGGCTTGGTTATCTAGGAGCCCCAGTTTATAATTTTCTTAGAGGCAATAATTTTTTTCCATGTAATAATGGGAAACTAGCCCAACATTGTGTTTCTTGTTCTTTAGGCAAACATACTCGTCTTCTGTTTAAATCATCTACTAGTGTTACTTTTGCACCTTTTGATATTATACATGCTGATTTATGGACATCTTCTATCCCTAGTTCCCTCGGTCATAAATATTATCTTGTGTTGATAGATGATTTTTCTCACTACATTTGGATCTATCCTCTTAAATTTAAATCGGAAGTGTTTGCCAAATTTCTTGAGTTTCGCACTTTTATCCAAACACAATTTGAAAAAAGTATAAAATCTTTTAAGTGCGATAATGGTTGTGAATTTAATAACTCCACCTTTCATCGGTTTTGTACAAATAATGCCATGGTTTTTCGATTCTCACGTCCTCACACCTCCCCACAAAATAGTAAAGCTGAACGAATCATTCACATCATTAACAATATGATTCACACTCTATTGATTCATGCCTCTCTCCCTCCGTCCTTCTGGGTATATGCTACTAAGATGTCAGAATACATTCTAAATATTCTCCCAACTAGCACCCTTCACAATATGACCCCTACCGAATTCCTCTATCGCAGAGTCCCCTCTTACGATCATTTATGGATATTTGGTTTCCTATGTTATCCTAACCTTGCCTCTACCTCCCCTCACAAACTAGCTCCCCGTTCCACTTCATGTGTCTACCTAGGCTTCCCACCGAACCATATAGGCTATCTATGTTATGACTTATCCACTCGTCAAATCCACATTTCACGTCACGTTCGATGAGATCACATTCCCATTTTCAAATCCTTAGAAATTTCAAAAACCGGATTACTCCTTTCTTGACGATTCTACCATCTCTCTCACCATTCTCAGTCAAGTCACTCATAGCACCACCAAAACATCCTCTCCTCTCTTGTCATCACAGATGTCAGCACCGCAGCCCATCGAGGAGGCGCTGCGGCGCCAAACTTCCAGTGAGCAGAATATTTTTTTACCGTCGTCAGCACCGCGGCCCCTCGGGGATGCGCTGCGACGCCAAACTTCCAATGAGCACTGTACCTCAGGTGTCGCGGCCGTTGATCACAGCGCCGCGATGCCTTCGACTGCAATTCATCTACCCCCCCCATATCCGACCATACCATCCGTCTCGGATACCACCACTCAGCCACCCACTGTCCCTACTCACCAAATGGAAACTCGTGCCAAACACGGGATTTTCAAATCCAAAGTCCAATTTAACTTGTCTGCCCAAACTATCTCTTCAATTTCCATGAACTCCAAATTGACCAAACAAGACCCTAATTGAAATGTGACTATGTTTGAGAAATTTAATACTTTGACTACACAGCACAGGTGGAATCTAGTACCTAAACCGGAGGGGGTGAATGTGATCCGTTGTATGTGGCTATTTCGTCACAAATTCAGTGACAGTGGATATATTGAGAGGTATAAGGCACGACTTGTGGCTAATTACATAAATCAGCAGGAGGGCATTGATTGTGGTGAGACTTTCAGCCTGGTTGTCAAATCGGCTACCATTCGCACAGTTCTGAGCATAGTCATGGACAAACACTGGCCGATCCATCAACTTGATGTGAAAAATGCATTTTTACATGGGGACCTGAAAGAAACAGTCTACATGCATCAGCTGTCTGGGTTCGTCCATCATGTTGTCCCTCACTATGTGTATCATCTTCGTAAGTCACTGTATGGCCTAAAACAGGTCTCATGTGCATGGTATGATCGTTTTGTCAGGTATATTATGCAGATTGGGTTTGTATGCAGGAGAAGTGTAATTCCCTTTTCATTTTTCATCGAGGTAATAGCATTGCTTACTTACTACTGTATGTGGATGACATTGTTCTTACTTCCTCATCCGATGGGTTGAAAAATGAGATTATTGCTTTACTTAAGACCGAATTTGTAATGACTTATTTGGACAAGCTGAGTTACTTTTTGGGGATATCAGTGACCAGGTCAGCCAATTACATGTTCTTGAGTCAGCAGAGGAGATTGTGTACAGACATAAAAAGTGAAATATGTATATAGAACTAGGTGAGAATGACACGTGCAAGCGCAGGACAATATTATGAAAATTGAAACTATTAATGTATGTTTGTAAAAACATCAAATATCACGATATGCATAATCTTTTGATGTTTTAAATTCTAAACTCTCGATTTAGATCTAGGAATATAGCAAGTACTGGGCGAAGATGTTTTAAACCTTATAATTGGTTCTCTCCCAAGAGTTCCTACCCAAGCCTACATTAAAAAGGTTTAATTTATTATCTTTTTCATTTTATTTTATATGATATTATTTTTCAGATTTAAAAAAAATATTATTTATATTTAAAAATAATGAACTTTAAAGATCTTGTTAAATTGAAAACCAAAGCTATGGACTCGAATCTGTTAATATGAAATATCTAAAGAGCGATAAAGTGTATGTCAAAATTTACTCAAACTACATCATATAAATTATACTCCTTCCTTTCTAAATAAATGATGTTTAAGACTTTTTATTTTATTTCAAAATAAGTTATTCTTTAGGATTTCAAGAAGAAATTGACCTTACTCTTTTTAAATTGTCCTTATTTACATAATCAAGAATCATTAAGTAGTTTTTCTTTTTCTAAATATTAATTAGGAGTAAATTAGTAAAAATATTCACAATTTTCTTGGATTAAACAATTTCTTAAGGGGTGTGTATAAGCTAAAAAAAACTACTTATTATGAAACGGATGAAGTAACTGGCAATCTGGCATGGAACGTATCCCGAAAATGCAACAGAAAATTGTACATGATAGGTCCGAGGCTACGGATAGACAATTAAAAGTAGGAAAACTAAATATTCGAATGTTGAAAAGCTAAACATTTTCTTGTGTTGCCTTCAGTGTTGTGTCAACACTTGAGGCAACACCCGATAAAACAATAATAAACCTTAAAGAGTAAATGCAGCGGAAAAAGTAAAAGACGCAAGATTTATATTTTCAAGGGTATATATTAATATAGCTCCTTGAAGGTCAATGACCGAAGAATTGTATATACTATATACAATTACAAATGAATTTCTTTTTACAATTTGTAGAAATAGAATTAAAAAAAATTACAAAAAATGAAGTTGCAGATGACTTCAGCCTAAAGACAAAACATCTATAAATAAACATACAACATATTTATTATAATTGCTTCAACAATGAGCTTAATCTAGGAGCAATTATAATTTGGGACTAGATGTTGTTATACTACTTTAGGCAGTGATGTTTGATCCAGTTTCTTGAGTGAATTCCCGAGAGTTCCCTTGGTTATTCTTTTCTTTGTAATCTGGATACCGATAGAATGAAGTTTCTCCTCTCTTTATAGTGTGAAATTTTCTTGAAATTCTCATTGGTTGGTTGCGGAAGATGAGTGAAAATAAGCAGCAGCTTAGACTGATTCAGCCTCCATGAAATCCTCATCTACATTGGCTTGGTCTTCACATTGTTTTCCTTCCAAGCTTGACTTCTTCTTTTCTCACGTTTTAAACACGGCTTCCTGATTAGCTTGTCTAGGTCATTTATACCTCACAATAACAATCACTATTTTTGCAGGAAGAATAGAAAAAATCATTTATAGAGATGTTGTCTGTGATGTTGTCACAACACTGCAGACAACATCCTTATATTCATAAGAGATGTTGTCCTGACTAATTACTCGTGTTGTCACAATACTCATCCAACATTAACAATCTCTCCCCTTTTGCCTTTCTTCACAAAACTCCATGCAAACCTAAAAATGCCTAGGATACTGATTCTAGATGTTTTCCTAACAATCTAAAATCAGTAAGATCGTGGTCATGCCCCCCCTCAACCTGCAGTTACAAATTTCAAGTAATTTTTGTATTGATGATTGGGTTAGATGGAACTTATGTCTATTAGTTGCGACTTGCGTACAACGCGACTGTAAGTAGTCAAAACATATAGTCATATAATATCCACAAAATATCAAATTATTTACATACCAACACATTCTTCCAGTTTCCAAAATAATATTACAAACCAACAAGTCATAAAGAAACATAAAATAAAGTATCAATTAGCATCACACTCGCATGATTCTGTCACCCTTATCTAGATTGTTTTATGTCACAGTAGCTTCCAGATGCTTTTTGTTTGACAAACAATCCGCGATTAGCTCCCCCTTCATCTCTTAACACTAGTAATCATCTACCTCTACTTCCTTGTCTGTACTTGGATCTGCTTCATCATCTCCTTTTTTTTGTAAAGAAAGAATTTCATGTAGTAATTCCTGGCTCGCATAAGTTTTTCAATTTGTCTGTTGTGTTCAACAATGTTCTTTTGTAGCCATTCTTTGGATATAGAGAACTGAGTTTGTCCTGTGTTGCCTTGAATTTCGGCAACA
Organism: Przewalskia tangutica; assembly: GCA_029844215.1. NCBI lineage: Eukaryota > Viridiplantae > Streptophyta > Magnoliopsida > Solanales > Solanaceae > Przewalskia > Przewalskia tangutica. Next base: position 43,056,611 of record CM056724.1, on the reverse strand, counting down.
TCTGATGCAGCATCTGTGTTTCAGTTCTCTTTCTTCCAGGATAAATCAATGATTATGTACCTACTATTCAACACTGCTCTATGGACTGAGTATACTTTCAATGTAGGACCCAGATTATCCCCCTTTTGGATCTTAAACCCTTGATTGATTAAGATTTGATAAATTAAGAAGGGATATAGAAGGACAAAGTTATTTGTCTTTTCTGTCAGATTGGCAATATGATCAAATATGATTGATCCTAAATCAACTCTATAACTCTTTCCTATTTTGAACTGCAGTGTTTCTTGCTTTAATGTCATTACCGTCTCATTTAGAGAAGATAACCAGTTAAATATGACAAGTTTGTATAGGGTTGTGAACAAGGCAGTAAGTTTGGAAACATGACTACGAGGTGTCCAAACTGTGATCAAACCACCAGTAAGGTATTTAATCATAACATTCAGCTCCTCAGTTGTGGGATTAGGCTGAGTAGTTCTCTCACCAATGGCTAATCCTAAAGTGTTGTTGATGATATCTGGTGTAAAATCATATACCTTGTACAAGTACACATTCCAAATTTCTTTGAGTTGATGCCCTTAACAACAGGTGACAGATTAACATAAAATACTCTAATCACAGTAGAATATTTTACCAGTTACAGAACTCAGTAAATTTCTACTGCTCAAAAAATCGACTAGGTCATTGTCAGAAAATGAATTAAGGTCAATGACTCTCTCTGCCCTAATCACTCTATTTTGAAACCATTTCCAGTTATCAGTACATGTTTTAGTTTGGAATATGGGAGAGCAAGCCATTACCTCAGAATCTGATTCTGAATTGTTGTTATATGTTGGTGTGTCTGCAAGTGAGTTGTTGGGGCAACATAGTCCGGATCTACTGACAAAAACAGGAATATTACCAAAAAAAAGTAAAAAAAAACAGATTGGATAGCGCTATGCAAGCAATATTTTCAAAAAATAATGTTTATCGAAATTATACTATCATAGCGCTTTTTTAAGCGTTATGCAAACAATATTTTCAAAATATAATGTTTATTGAAATTATATTATCATAGCGTTTTTTTAAGCGCTATGCAAGCAAAGCGCTATAATAGTAGTCTGATTGCATGACGTTTTTTTAAGCGCTATCTAGCACTTTTTTGTAGTAGTGATTCAAGCTCAAAGTTAAATGGTAAAGGTTGTATTTGAAAATGTATCTTGTCCAACCACCGAAGAGTGATAAATATTCTTTTACTCATAATCTGTATATTTCTGATACGAGCTTCAGAAATAATGGAGTTCTGTTCGATAGGAAGTACTAAAACCCTCCATAGTGATCAGCTTTCTGCCGTGCAAAACCAAATTAGTTATGCCAGTAGATTCCGGAACGCTGAACAAAAAAAGCATTTTGTTCTCAAGATTTGGATTTTCGGAGGTGATACAAGTGCCAAAATATAATAATATTTGGACATAATTGGGGTTACCTTATGAAGAATTAATTAATTCCAGTGAACGAAACTCTGCCAAAACCCATATGACCAACTTGATACAACTCTAACCAAACTTCCTCTGCATCAATTCTTGCACGAAAACTATCTTTTAACTCTTCTTCCCCAAAATTAGAAGTCACAATTCCCGATATCTCTACCTCTTCTTCTCCTTCTCCTTCTGCACTGTCCACGCGGTCAGTACTGTAACAGTAATTACTCTTGTCATCTTTTTTCTTCTTCTTTTTGGCCATTCGCAAACATTTCCTTCCCACTATCCAAGGAATCTTGAGAAATGCAAGTGCTAATATGTTTACTACAGCACAAGGGCAGCAACAGACCGCTACGCAATCGGCGATAAAGCCACCAGTGCATGCTTTGCAGGACTTCCCACTGCACTCGAACGAATCTCCGTTGTCGTCGTCGTCGTTGTCAACCACTGCGTTCCGGTGGTTCTTGCCATTTCTTGAAGGGGTTCCAGTACCCTTTTTGTTAGGTTGATGAACTGTTGGAGGTGAGTATTCATCATCCATGTCACTATCTAAGCTTCAGTACCTAGGTTAAAGATTTGCTGATAAACTAGCTAGACATGCAAAAAGGTATCAAAGACTATGCATTATTATTCTGTTTTTTCTGGACATATTGTAAAACATCTATATGGTACTACAAGTACAAGCAGAGGCATACATAAATATACATATAAGAAAAATTACTAGGAGTAAAATATTACAAATACTAAGTTCTGGATCCTTAATTTAAAAATAACAATGTGCTCAAGCTAAGAATCTAAAAGTATGAATCCACTTAAAATAAATCGTGGACACAAGGGTAGACGTAACGTAGACTCAATGGATTCAAGTGAACATAGTAGTTTTTACTCAGAGCATAAGTTAATATATATGTGCAGAATTTAAGTTATGAACACATAATTGCAATGAAACAAAAAAGTCGAAACTATCTAAATCACATTTAATTGACAAGTATGTGAAGTGCACATACAACAGCAATTACAATGGAGGACGTTGGGGGCGTCTTTGACTCTTTAATGCTTTTTCAAAAGTACAGTACTACTAGCAGTAAAAAGTAATAACGTGGAGTTTGTTTTTGGGCCATGCAATTGTTCTTGTATTACCGAAGTGAGTAGAGAGATGTCCATGTATTAGTGCAGACTAGGGTAAACATATTTACCCAGAAAAGAAACAAAGGGGTAAAACAAGATTTTAACTGCCTGAGAATCACAGAGGACAGATATGGTAAAAAGCGTGGTGAGGAATTCCTTACATTATTACATATCATACCACTTTTAAAATATATGGTGTGGTTGACCACGGTACTAACGCTGGAATCTTTTTATCCTTCTTCCTGCCTTTCCCTGCCAAGTAATATATTTGCAAGAGGGAAAAGTGAACAAAAAAGCTCCACTAAAAACTACTCTCTCCGTTTCAATATTTTGAATCTTGTGGTGTAAAATAAATCAAATATGTTTTAATGATTATAGATCATATCGTTAAACGTAAAATATAAAATTTAAAATTAAATTATTATCAAATAAGAAAATGTGTCATTATTTTTTGGACTGATTAAAAAGTAAAATGAGTAATATAAATTGAGACAAAGGAAGTACTTAAAAATAAGTAAGAAATATTTTTCTATTTCCTGAAATTATTGTCATAGCTCATTTAACTTAAAGCAAAAAACTATAAGTACTCTAGGTGATGGATATAATTTTAAGGTTCTTAGCAATTCATTGCACTTTAATTTAAAATTATGAATTCAGCAGCTGCTGAGGTGGCGTAGTGAGAGGTGAGAGCAATAACAACAAAAGCAGCTGATCTCGAATGAAACTATCCATGGAATCGTGCGCCGCTAACGTCTAAGCTCTCAAGGACTCGGATTAGTCAACAGGAATGAAATCTAAGAAAGCATCTGAATCTGGGGGAACACTTCACTATATATTAATATGTTGGAACCATCCTTTCTGGTAATACCGGGCTTTATATGATCCTGATCAGTGATCAGTATATTTGAATATTCTGAATCCTTATGTGTGTGCTTTTTTTTGTTATACTAGCGGCGAAGTGACTTTCTGCGCCTCTCCTTCCTTATAGTAATGGCTCTATCTATGGAACTTTTAGTAATTTCTAACTTGTATAAAGATGCATCGGCCTTTGAGTATATAGCTAGGTGGCAATGCTGAGTTTAATGGAAGTGTGTATATATGGATGTCAAAGAAAGCACAATTATAAATAGTTATATTTAAGTATGGTCATAAGTTGAGCTGGCCTTCTTTTATCCTAGCTTTACTCACGAGGATCAACACTTGTGGTTACACCTGACTTTATTGTATGTGTCAAAATGATTGCAGTCAAGAATGTTTACGTTCAAAAAATGAATGTAGCGGAGATGAGGATATTCAGATAAATGTGTGTGCAAACTAGGAGGAATATAATTAGAAACGAAGTTATACGGAGTAAGATGGAAGTGGATTCCGTGACGGACAAAATGAGGGAGCGAGACTGTGATGATTCATGCATTTAAAGAGTAGGTATGTGGATGTGCCAGTAAGGAGGTGTGAGAGGTTGCCATTTAGTAAAGGTAGAGGTAGGTCGTAAAAAAATTAAGTAGAGGTGATTAGACCGGATATGACACAACTTCAGCTTACTAAGGATATAATCCTAAATAAAAAAGTGTGGAGGTCGATGATTAGGCTATATGGTTAGTAGGTAGCTGAGTGGTCTCCTTTATTAGTAGTACTCTGCTCATCCTAATTTGTTTGAAGTTTGACCAGTTTGGGAGTCAAACAACTTTTTTTCACTTAATTTTTAACATAGGTTTTTAGAGTATTTTATAATAAAATTTACATATTTGAAAACTAGATCAAAAGTATTATAAGTCTCCATAATTAATAATTAATAATATATGAAAAGAGTTGGAGAAAAATGTAATGAAAGAAAGAGTTGTTTGACTCCAACCTGGCCACACTTCAAACAAATTGAGATAGAGGGAGTATTAATTAGTAATAGCATATTTACTATTCTTTAATGTTTATTGTTATTTGTTGTCTCTTTATTTTTTATTTTGTTGTCATATTTTTCTTAATATCACGCTTGACATCATTATTTTTTCTTTCCATTGAAAACAGTTTATCAATCCCCATAAAAGTAAGAGATAAAATACGCATATATATCCTACCATCTAAATAGCTTGACTTTAGACAGAGACCCCTCACACAGAATCCAAGTTTGTGTAACATTTTCCTCCAATGAGGAATGTCATAAATTCTATACTAATTCATTATTTATGTCTTGGACCCAATATGTCTCTCTTTTTTCCTTGTATCTCTCTTATTCTTGCATTGAATTTTCAGAGGAAATGGCCTACTATATCTACACAACACCATCAACTGTCTTTGTCCTATACTAAATTTACTCTCTCCACCCATTCCTTTTTTTTTTCACTAACAAGTCAAAACATATAACCACCTTCAAAACATACAAGACTATTTCCATAAATATACGTATTTCGAATTTCAAAAGTTAAATAGTGTAATTTTTACTTTGAATTTGAACATAAAATCTTTAAATTTCTTAAAATAAAATACACACACTTAAAAATTATGTAAAAATTACTATAAGTTAGAAAATTGATAATTCAAAATATTTAAAAAATATAAAAAAAATTATAGTAAAAGACAAACTTGTTTTAATCTCAAAATATGAAAGATGCCACATAAATTAGGACAGACGTTGTGTTATGTAGTGTATGCCTATAGGAAAGAAAACATTTGAAAGGGTGGGTAAAGTTCAATAATTTTAATATTATATGGGGGAAATTCAATTACTTTATTGTGATAAAATAATTATTTATTTTAACTGTTATACCGAGTAAAGTTTAGTGAATTTATAGTTATAATGATTTAGTTTAGTTACTTAATTGACTAAAAATTAGTTTTATGACGGTACTTCTATAGCAGATAAAGTTCAATGGTTAGTGTTAAGAATTTCACATCGAAAATGAAATGAGACATGGACTCCTTATATGTGTTAATTGGAACTTTTGTCCCACATCGGCAAGATGACAATGTTAATTGAAACTCTTGTCCCACATCGGCAAGATGACATTATGTCATTTTATTAAAACTCTATATATAGGGATGTAATTGCTTTTCTTTAACTTACCAATTCACTATCAATAACAGTCGTATTCTCTTTTCTTTACTCTTGTTATTGCCTTACAAAGATTCATAAATAATATGAATTCTAACATGGTATCAGAGCGAATAAAATAATATTATTTTAAATTATTGGTCGATGTTACCGCCTATTATATACGAAAAGATCTCTTCATGTATATATATAGGAGTTGTTGACACCCAATTTTGACCCTCCCGTCCATCCATTAACCATAAAATTACACTAATTTTGTAAAATAATTTTTTAGGATTTTTTATAATAAAATACAACAATAAAACATAAATACAGGCATAAATAATTAATTTAATAATGGCATCACATCTTACGTAGAGTTTCAAGCACTTAGAGTCTCGCGCCCGCATTAATTAACTTTAAGCTTTGTCGTAATTCTCAAATAATTAATAAATGCATAAAATAAATAATTTAGCGATAACGTCGTGTCAGGTAGCATAGCCGCATTTATTAGTAATCATTTGTAATTTAAAAATCAATTTTAATCTGATATATGCATTTAATAGCACCGCATTTATAAAGCTTTAAACGATTCTTAAATATCATACTCGCATTTAGCATTTAAGTAATTTAATCTAGACTCAATTTTAATTTTAATTTAACTTCGCAATAATGCAATAATAAGATTTTAATAGCGCCGCATTCTAAAGCATTAAGCATTAATTAAATAACACACCCGCATTTATTTTATAACAATTAGATAATTTAATCACAATTAATTAATTACTTTGTCACTAATTAAAAGCCTAAAATTAACTAATTAAATACCTAAAACTAACACTTAATTAAACCCCTAATTAATTCTACCCAGCCCATTACCCGTCCGCGACCCGTAAGCCCACGCCCCAACCTTTTATTTTCCTTATTCACGCCGTGATATTTCCCGAGCCCTTCCTCGTCACTCCCATTCCCTAACAATACAAAAACGCAGCTCAACCCTAAGCCTCGATTCGTCGCCTCACTCGCACTCCCATCGCGCCAAGACACCAAAGACATCCGGTTCGCACGAGAATCCGGCTACCCTCCTTACCCATACTAACCCAGCCAACGATTTCTTACCATAAAACCAGATTCGAATCACTTACAAATCAGCACAAATCTCTTACGAAATCTCAGCCTAGAATCAGCCCTAATTGCTTACCAATATTAGAACCTAGGGTTAGGCTATATAAGCACATGCTGATAGAACAAAGAGTGGGCGAGCACGATGGGTCGAGCAATCGTTTTTCTTTACGAGGGCAGAGCGCAGTAGGCATATACGAGAGAGCTCAGGAAGAGATTCGAAAAGGCAGTAGTCTAGTCGAGTGATCCAGAAAAGAACCCAACCCTCAAAGTCAGCAATTTTCGCAACCATTTCGTTCCACAGAATTAGCTAGCCTTCCGAGCGGACCGACGACTTGATCTGCCGCCGGTCGTCAGGAGAAAGGTAAAATCAAGCTTCCTATCGATTTCATTGCATCTTTGTATTTCTGCATTTTTGTTTTGGGGTGTTAGATGTATGTTAGTTAGTTCGTTCATACTATTGTGTTCATTAATGCATGAATGTGATGTCGGCTACTGTTTGATTGTTTGTTAACCTATTCATTTGACTATCAATACTTAAAAAATGTTGTGTCTGTGTCTGTCTACTTTCATATAGGTCGAGTTTGTAATATAGATGTGCTTTGGTATACTGTGATTTGTTTGTCGACGCGCTTATGTGTGTATTCTTGCAATATGAGATGTTCGAAGATTTTGACATTTGGTTTGGTAACTGGCATGGACTCAAATTAGACCCACGATTTCTTTGAGTCTAAATTCTCGATAACCCGTGATCCTTCTGTCAAAGTTATTATGTGTCATATTTGTTACCATTTGCTTAGATGGAATCGGGCTCATATAGGTCATTTATATGAACTAATTTGTGCCTTCTTTGAAAGCCCACTTGTCCCATGTAGTAACACATCCATACTGTATGATTAAAGTCCTGTAAATGGCTAAAACTAAATGGAAAGATCTGAAGCAGATATTAACCAAAAGGGAAATGTCCACTGTCTATGGCTTGGTGTTTCTTATTTATTGTTTAAATGGGATGTTCATGTCTAAGTTGCCTATTGTAATGTGTGTGTTTGCTAACCAGGTTCTCTGAATACTGTTTATGAATGTCATAATACGCCTGTGTATAACTGTACGATTAGTTTAGATTAAATGGGTCCCTGTCCATCTGAATATGTTACCTGCTGCTTGTCCATCCCTATACCTGTTCTGTCCTGCCTAAATATAGAGGAACTCATTTCTCTTTGCCCAGTCCTATGTGTTAACTTAGTAGTCCTCTTTGATAAAATGGTAGGTTATCTAAAGCAATGCCAATAGACCACTGCATATTTGCATATCATTTGGATAAAATGTTCGTCTGCCTATTTCTCTCCCTCTGCATAAAACCCATCCCTCTTGTTCAGCTAAATATCAAATCCAGTACATTCTAGCCCTAGCTGATCAGACCAAGGAGACCAATAATCTCCTATATGTTTCAGAGTTCTATCTATCCCTTTTCCATCAGTTGTTGCCACTGACATACCGTCGTTTGTGATTCTGCCTTGCCGCATATATACATATTAATTATCCACATGTAAGCCTTCCCTCGGGATATCCATGCATAGCTTATCTTAATTACCTGAATTGCCTACTAAGATGTACATGTTTGTCTTACGTGGATTTTCCTTAAAAAATTAGTACATTTGTAAGGTCTCTTAAACCATAGAATAACTGGTTAATATTAGTTTTGCTACTACTGTTCTGGTGGCGTTACTGCTTTAGCGTTATTACTGCTGCTACTATTTGGAATTGTTGTTGCTGCTGTTACTTGTGTCGCTGCTACTGTCCTTTACCATAAGTTGGTCCTATATGCCAATTTGTTTTGGCCCTTTGTCTTGTGCGAGATTTTAGTGACTGACTTAGTTAAATACCACTAAAATCTGCATATGTTCATCTATATTATATTATTTGGACATGTACTAATCCTTATCTTCTTCTTTATCTACATGAAATGCATCGGAGCAAAGGAGTAGTCTCATGCGAGACCCATTATGCCTTCAATCAATTGAGGATTTGCATTCACCTCATTCGTGTGTATCTTGCTATCTGCGTGAAATTCCAACTCATGCCGAATGACATCGCCATTCCTTCGAGTCACCTCTTATCATTTTCTACCCCCGCCCCCATTCATTTATTTATTGTAAATTATTTGTCTAACACTAATTAGTAGAACTCTTGGAACATCAAATCTTGAGTCAATAGATTAGAAAGTAGTTAATTAGCAATTTGTGTCCCTTCGGGTTAAATATTTTAGATTATCCATACATAGTTTAAGTTACACTAAACCACCTAATAATCTTAACTTACATAATTAATCATATGTAGCTATGATATTATTTTCAAGATTTCTAACCCATTTGCTATAGCACCCATATAGAAATCTTATTTTTATATATTAAGAAAACCCCCTTAAGCATGTGTTATACTAATCAAGGCAGGCAAATGTGTATATCTAGTCAATTAATCTATTTCGCATTATATATTATTTAAGGCATGCTTTAAACTTTACACGCATTTTATAGCACTAATCTTATTAATCTTTTGCCAAAAAATACTTTCTATTAAAATATCTTTCAAACATGCATTTTCAATAGCATAATAATCACCCTAGGTTTGGCAGGACAACCGCAAGTTAGCGGATCTTAGAGGGTGCCTAACCCCTTCCCTCTAGATTAATAAAGAACCCTTACCCAGAATCTCACTAAGTTTAGCAGACCATAAAATGGAGTTAATGTTTTACTTTAAACTAGTTAAACATTTAGGTGTCCTAATTCACCCAAATTAATTAGGTGGCGACTCATGAACCATAGCATTCTAGCAACCCTTTAGCATTTTAGCACCTTTTTAAACTTTAGCATCTTTGGCAATTTTAGCATCCTTTTAGCATTTTTAAAACCTTTAAGCCTCTTAAACCTTTTATTATTTATTTTCTAACATTTGCATTTTGAGCAGGGCTCGCTATCTTTTAAAATGCCGCGGCCGAAAATGGGCGCGACAGAAATGGCGACTCCGCTGGGGATTTTAGGTTCTTGACCATAACAAACCTAGGTTTATTATTGCTTAGCTTTATTTGTTTGTTTTAAATGCCTTAAAATTGCTCGCTTAATTTTGTATGCTTAACTGTTTAATTGCTATTTGTTTTTACTGCTTTCCTTAAACTGGCATTCCGCTCATATTTCTTCCACTCTGGAAAATTCACACTATCACACACTCACACGCGGGGGTGCTTCGCGCACCTGCAAATTTCTTTCAAACACCCACATTTAAGAGAGTTGGTATTCTGCGCGGAGAATCCGGTCCAACCGGTGGTCGCGTAGCCTTCTCACTCGAGTTGTCCGCTCGGGAACCTTGTGTCCAGAAAGCCAAATCTTAGAAACTTAAGATAGAGCTATACCACCCTTATTTTAGGGCATGCATGCATTTACCTTAGGTGGGTCGGTCCTTGGCATCGACACCACAATTAGGAAGACACCAAACTTGTCGACGGGTTTCTCAACCCAACGACGACCAAAGATATTATGTGTAGCGTGACAATGACAGACAAATCTAAACCCAATCATGACATGCTGAAATTGGGAAAAGTGCACCGTCATTTGGTCGCCATTTCCAACAAAGGCATTATAGTTGGACGACTTGGACAAATCCGTCATAATCTCGCATAAGTGACGTTTAGGCTTACCTCTGGCATAAAGAGGTCCCCCTGCATGTTAGGAAACGTTTGAATGTGCTATGTGCGATATATCTGCTACATACCTGCAAATTATGTGCTTTATGCTAACATCGGTTGTTGCATTGTTTAGAAAATTTATCATCTTCCCCAAAGGGTCGGTTCGTATTTGACTCAACAATGTCGGAGCATCCACACTTCACCAGGTCCAAGGCAAGAAATGATGATATGATCGCTCGGGGCGTCGAGCCAAATGGTTTGGGAATTATTCTGTCGGTAGCAGAACCTTCGAAGGAGGAATATCACGATCGGGAAGAATGTATTGCCGCATTTGCTGCGACAAATTGGCGATATGCAGGTTGAGATGGAGAGGCTACGAATCGACCAACCTATCCATTAGCTTGAATACCCACATGCGGATCAAAGGGCCACTACTTCACAAACCATCCCAGATCGACCTCCACCACCACATATCTCCCAGAACTCTCCACAAAGGCCACCAGTCACCGAACAAACCGCCCCTCGCCCAGCCAACCCTCAACCCCACATTCAAATGACCCTCCACTACCCATATACCTCGGCCCCGCTGCTTCACCATAATCAGCCTAATCGCCGGGCAACCAATACCCACGCACCACACCCATTACTGCCCAATGAAACAACCTGCACAACTAACTTATGCAGCGAAGCCCGGCCTTTTACCGTCCCGTGCTTCGCGAAGGGGATCATTACGAAGAAATGGAGAGGAAGTCCGAGCCAAAATGGACGAGGCGTGGCAAAGAAATTCATAGTCCGAAAGAAGCGGTTTGGGGCATGCGATCGGACAAAGGTCACGAAGGACTAGACTACGAGGATCTTTGCACGCATCGGGCGATGGACCGCATATGGGGTACAAGGTGCCGAAGTTTGAACCATTTGATGGAAAAGGGAACCCCCGTGCACACCTGAGGTCATATTGCGACAAGCTAATCGGGGTAGGGAAGAACCCAGCGGTCATTATGAAGTTGTTCATTCGGAGCTTGACCGGCGAGGCACTAGATTGGTATACCGGCCAAGATCCGCGGAAATGGCATAGCTGGAATGCATTGGCCCAAGATTTTGTGGAGCGGTTCAGTTCAACACGAACCGCTTGTGGGCGGAGTTCTACTTAATGAAGGCGGAGAAAGACTACAGAAACATTCAGAGAATACGCCATGAGGTGGCGTTCAGAGGCAGCGAAAGTGCAACCACCCATGGTGGAGAGTGAGATGACCACATTATTCGTACAATCTTTGAAGGATGCAACCTACTATGAGCGGATGATAAGCGTCATCGGGCGGAATTTTGCGGAAGTTATTAGAATGGGCGACCGTAGAAGAAGGTATTAAACCGGTAGGATTACAAATCGCGCGATTACAGTAACTAATAAGGCGATTGATCGGTGGCACTGGGAGTACTTCACGAGAGGAAGAAAGAGCGATTTCCCTTCCATGTTTGTACTGAACGCAAACGAAGCATTTATGACATACCAAAACCCATCATACTACCCCAACTACCACACGGCTATATATAACACTTCACAAGCACGTTTATCACGCCCGCATAGATCCACCCATCAAGCCCGCCAGAATAGAGCACCCAATGCGTGAGCAAATAAGAATTACGAAGGAAAACCACCCAAAGTTCGCACCCCACTATTGAACCCATACCTCAAATATATGAAAGGTTGCGGTGCAGGCCTAATCCAACCGATTCGGGAAGGATCCGACCTATCCCAAGATGGTATGATGAGAACAAGCGGCTGGCGTATCACTCCAATAGCCCAGGACATGACATTGAAGGTTGCCACTCCTCGGGGGACGAATCGAGGCAGCGATCGAGAGAAGGGTAATTCGGCTAAAGGATCACGCCCCAAATGTGCATGATAACCCCTTGCCAAACCACGGCGCGTCAATGTGCACTGATAACCTTAGATGAGAATACACTCGCTTATGCCCATTCCGCCTCGAATCGGTCATTTATCCGAGCATCGCACGCGAGAGGCGGAAGAGGAGATAGCAGAGCATGAAGACCAGTGCCCACGGCGAGCATGAAGGCATATTGATTGGATTTGCACCCTGTCTTGGTCCGCCTAGAGCCTGGATAGGAAAAACGATTTATTTTAGCAGAATAATTTATAAACTCATATTTAAGCTTTAATAATGTTTTCTTTCGTTTTGCTTGTAATGAACTACGTTCGACCTGATTCCCTCATGGGGATACGTAGGCGGCCTAAATCGGCTTGGCCACGCGTTAGGAAACTTTCCCTTTGCTTTGAAAATGACAAGAATACACATAGCCTACAAGCAACTACATTGAGACCCATTTTAGGCCAGACACCCTTTTCAAAACTGGGACAGTGTAGGAAACCAGACAGGGGTTGCAAGTCCAAACAAGCCAGGCACGCAGATATCAAGGAACAAGGCAGCAAAGTCAAATATGAATCGACCCCCCCCAAAAACTCACAAATTTTTCTTTGAGCGCAGGTCTTTTAATATTAACAGAAGCAGAAAGTGCAATAGCCGAAACAGAAAATACGGTGAAAGGTTTCTTCGTATTAGCAGAAGCAGCAAAAAGCAGCAAAGGCAGAGGGTGACAAAAATTCAAAATCCGCATCAGAAGCAGCAGCAGCAGAAAGGGGCATCAACAATAGGCAATCAAAGTTCAGAGTTCCGCAACAAAACCTAGCGCGTCAACTCGAGCATAAATTGGCAACCAGCGCATCGCACACAACAAAGGCATCATAACAATTCGTCAGTTGCAGTGCAAGGGCAACATCTCAGTATTCGTCAGGCATATCAGGGACGACATCTCTATCCACAAAATTGCACTTCTCATACATATTTATCATTTTGTTTAAACAGGTATACACTAACGTTTTCTCAAGATTAGCTTGCAGGAGCATTTATTCTACAGGAGCAGCAGCAATACGTCCAGACAACGACGTGCACAGCAAGTCTACGCAATGACGCCAGCAGCAACACGTCCAGGCAACGACGTTATCAGCACAACAAGTCCATGCAACGACGCCAGCAGCAACACGTCCAGACAACGACGTAATCAGCAAGTCCATGCAACGACGCCAGCAGCAACACGTCCAAACAACGACGTAATCAGCAAGTCCATGCAACGCCCGGCAACCGTCGGACAACGGCGTAATCGGCAAGTCCGTAACGACGCGGCGGCGTACGGCGTCCAAGTCCATGCGACGGCGTCGTCGGACAACGGCGTAATCAACAAGTCCATGCAACGGCGCCGGCGAGAACACGTCCGACAACGGCGGCGTAAGCAAGTCCACGCAACGGCGCCAAGCGAACACGCCCGCATAACGTCGTCGGCAGCGTGTCGGCAAGTCAACGGCGGCAGCGGCGCCAGCGGCATAACGACGCCAGCAGCGGCGGCGTCGGCAAGTCCGTGCAGCGGCGCCGGCGGCAACACGTCCGAACGACGCGTGTCGGCAAGTCGTCCGCAACGGCGCCCGGCCGTCGTCGGCGTTATCGGCGACAGCAAGTCCACGCAACGACGCCAGCGGAATCGTCCGAGCGTTATCAAGGCCGCAACAAACAAGTCTGCAGCGGCGCCAAAGAATATCGCCCAGCGACGCTTATCGGCGACAACAAGTCCGCAGCGACGCCATCATCGCGATATCACGCTACGGGGCGATTTCTATATTCTCAAAATTGCATTTTTTCTCATTCATGCTTTATTATTCTGTCTTAACAGTTATGCACTCACTCTTTCTTGAGCTTTAGTCTACAGGGGGAAATTGCAGCAAGGACAACGTATCCGCATTCACAATCGCAACACGTCCGTGCAAGGGCGAAATCACAGCATTTGCAACATCACATCAACACAGCAGACATCACATTTTGCAGGATAACCTTTTCTACTCACAGTTGCATTACTTTTAAAATTATACATCATCATTCTTTGCCTTAACAGTTATGCACTACCCGTTTGTTTAAGTCTTAGCATGCATGGCGAGCACGCGTGGATTTTCTCTTCTGACAACCGGCAATCTGTTGGGGGCCAACCTTCCCAACGATTGGCAGAAGCGGCCTCAAGCGTCGGTCCACTCGCTCCACATCACCATAGAACCCAGCACCACAAGCCATAGCAGTACACCCCAGGTTCAAGCCAGTTATATTCTTTTACTTTTTGCACCATAGCCCAGTGTCACCATAACTCGACACTGGGACAAATTTTGAGTCCGCGTTAGCCCGCCTTAGTGTTTTGACCATGGTATCCCAGTGTCATCATAACTCGACATCTGGGGCGATTTGATTTTGCGTCACCTTGTCTACACCGCCAAAGATTTTTGCAATTCTGAAGATCGAGACAAAATTGGCTATGAGTCAACGTCTTTGTCCGAAGATTCTTCTATCATCTCCATACAAAGAGGACATCTGTTGACACGATTTTGACCCTCCGTCCAGCCATTAACCATAAAATTACACTAATTTTGTAAAATAATTTTTTAGGATTTTTTATAATAAAATACAACAATAAAACATAAATACAGGCATAAATAATTAATTTAATAATGGCATCGCATCTTACGTAGAGTTTCAAGCACTTAGAGTCTCGCGCCCGCATTAATTAACTTTAAGCTTTGTCGTAATTCTCAAATAATTAATAAATGCATAAAATAAATAATTTAGCGATAACGTCGGTCGTAGCATAGCCGCATTTATTAGTAATCATTTGTAATTTAAAAATCAATTTTAATCTGATATATGCATTTAATAGCACCGCATTTATAAAGCTTTAAACGATTCTTAAATATCATACTCGCATTTAGCATTTAAGTAATTTAATCTAGACTCAATTTTAATTTTAATTTAACTTTAATAATGCAATAATAAGATTTTAATAGCCGCATTCTAAAGCATTAAGCATTAATTAAATAACACACCCGCATTTATTTTATAACAATTAGATAATTTAATCACAATTAATTAATTACTTTGTCACTAATTAAAAGCCTAAAATTAACTAATTAAATACCTAAAACTAACACTTAATTAAACCCCTAATTAATTCTACCCAGCCCATTACCCGTCCGCGACCCGTAAGCCCACGCCCCAACCTTTTATTTTCCTTCAGCCCACGCCCCAGCGATATTTCCCTGAGCCCTTTCCTCGTCACTCCCATTCCCTAACAATACAAAAACGCAGCCCTAACCCTAAGCCCTTGATTCGCCGCACCTCCCTCACCCTCGCACCCCATCGCCGCCAAGACACCAGCACATCCCGGATTTCTCGCCTGAGAATCCGGCTACCCTCCTTACCCATACTAACCCAGCCAACGATTTCTTACCATAAAACCAGATTCGAATCACTTACAAATCAGCACAAATCTCTTACGAAATCTCAGCCTAGAATCAGCCCTAATTGCTTACCAATATTAGAACCTAGGGTTAGGCTATATAAGCACATGCAATAGAACAAAAGAGGGGGAAGCACGATGAGTCAAGAGCAATCGTTTTTCTTTACGAGGGCAGAGCGCAGTAGGCATATACGAGAGAGCTCAGGAAGAGATTCGAAAAGGCAGTAGTCTAGTCGAGTGATCCAGAAAAGAACCCAACCCTCAAAGTCAGCAATTTTCGCAACCATTTCGTTCCACAGAATTAGCTAGCCTTCCGAGCGGACCGACGACTTGATACGCTGCCCCGGGTCGCTGTCCGGAGAAGGTAAAATCAAGCTTCCTATCGATTTCATTGCATCTTTGTATTTCTGCATTTTTGTTTTGGGGTGTTAGATGTATGTTAGTTAGTTCGTTCATACTATTGTGTTCATTAATGCATGAATGTGATGTCGGCTACTGTTTGATTGTTTGTTAACCTATTCATTTGACTATCAATACTTAAAAAATGTTGTGTCTGTGTCTGTCTACTTTCATATAGGTCGAGTTTGTAATATAGATGTGCTTTGGTATACTGTGATTTGTTTGTCGACGCGCTTATGTGTGTATTCTTGCAATATGAGATGTTCGAAGATTTTGACATTTGGTTTGGTAACTGGCATGGACTCAAATTAGACCCACGATTTCTTTGAGTCTAAATTCCTCGATAACCTGTGATCCTTCCTGTCAAAGTTATTATGTGTCATGACTGTTTACCATTTGCTTAGATGGAATCTGGGCTCATATAGGTCATTTATATGAACTAATTTGTGCCTTCTTGCTGAAGCCCCACCTTGTCCCATGTAGTAACACATCCATACTGTATGATTAAAGTCCTGTAAATGGCTAAAACTAAATGGAAAGATCTGAAGCAGATATTAACCAAAAGGGAAATGTCCACTGTCTATGGCTTGGTGTTTCTTATTTATTGTTTAAATGGGATGTTCATGTCTAAGTTGCCTATTGTAATGTGTGTGTTTGCTAACCAGGTTCTCTGAATACTGTTTATGAATGTCATAATACGCCTGTGTATAACTGTACGATTAGTTTAGATTAAATGGGTCCCTGTCCATCTGAATATGTTACCTGCTGCTTGTCCATCCCTATACCTGTTCTGTCCTGCCTAAATATAGAGGAACTCATTTCTCTTTGCCCAGTCCTATGTGTTAACTTAGTAGTCCTCTTTGATAAAATGGTAGGTTATCTAAAGCAATGCCAATAGACCACTGCATATTTGCATATCATTTGGATAAAATTTTAGAATGCCTATTTCTCTCCCTCTGCATAAAACCCATCCCTCTTGTTCAGCTAAATATCAAATCCAGTACATTCTAGCCCTAGCTGATCAGACCAAGGAGACCAATAATCTCCTATATGTTTCAGAGTTCTATCTATCCCTTTTCCATCAGTTGTTGCCACTGACATACCGTCGTTTGTGATTCTGCCTTGCCGCATATATACATATTAATTATCCACATGTAAGCCTTCCCTCGGGATATCCATGCATAGCTTATCTTAATTACAGAATTGCCTACTAAGATGTACATGTTTGTCTTACGTGGATTTTCCTTAAAAATTAGTACATTTGTAAGGTCTCTTAAACCATAGAATAACCGTTAATATTAGTTTTGCTACATCGCTCGTGGCGTTCTTGAAGCGTTATTATCGCCGCTACTATTTGGAATTGTTGTTCTTTGTTACATTGTGTCGCCAAGCATCGTCCTTTACCATAAGTTGGTCCTATATGCCAATTTGTTTTGGCCCTTTGTCTTGTGCGAGATTTTAGTGACTGACTTAGTTAAATACCAGCTAAAATCTGCATATGTTCATCTATATTATATTATTTGGACATGTACTAATCCTTATCTTCTTCTTTATCTACATGAAATGCACGGAGCAAAAGGAGTAGTCTCATGTGAGACCCATTATGCCTTCAATCAATTGAGGATTTGCATTCACCCTCATTCGTGTGTATCTTGCTATCTGCATCGAAATTCCAACTCACGCGAATGACATCGCCATTCCTTCGAGTCACCTCTTATCATTTTCTACCCCGCCCCCATTCATTTATTTATTGTAAATTATTTGTCTAACACTAATTAGTAGAACTCTTAGAACATCAAATCTTGAGTCAATAGATTAGAAAGTAGTTAATTAGCAATTTGTGTCCTTCGGTTAAATATTTTAGATTATCCATACATAGTTTAAGTTACACTAAACCACCTAATAATCTTAACTTACATAATTAATCATATGTAGCTATGATATTATTTTCAAGATTTCTAACCCATTTGCTATAGCACCCATATAGAAATCTTATTTTTATATATTAAGAAAACCCCCTTAAGCATGTGTTATACTAATCAAGGCAGGCAAATGTGTATATCTAGTCAATTAATCTATTTCGCATTATATATTATTTAAGGCATGCTTTAAACTTTACACGCATTTTATAGCACTAATCTTATTAATCTTTTGCCAAAAAATACTTTCTATTAAAATATCTTTCAAACATGCATTTTCAATAGCATAATAATCACCCTAGGTTTGGCAGGACAACCGCAAGTTAGCGGATCTTAGAGGGTGCCTAACCCCTTCCCTCTAGATTAATAAAGAACCCTTACCCAGAATCTCACTAAGTTTAGCAGACCATAAAATGGAGTTAATGTTTTACTTTAAACTAGTTAAACATTTAGGTGTCCTAATTCACCCAAATTAATTAGGTGGCGACTCCGCGAACCCTTAGCATTCTAGCAACCCTTTAGCATTTTAGCACCTTTTTAAACTTTAGCATCTTTGGCAATTTTAGCATCCTTTTAGCATTTTTAAAACCTTTAAGCCTCTTAAACCTTTTATTATTTATTTTCTAACATTTGCATTTTGAGCAGGGCTCGCTATATTTAAAAAATGTCGCGGTCGAAAAAGGGCGCGACAGGAGTTACATTCTATTACCATTGTAACAAAGAACCATTCACAAGTGCTTACAGAGAACACCCTTGCAATCCAATAAGACTTGACTAAGATCTACATTGGATCTCAACCAGTGTAGAAATATATTGTGTCAATTTATTTTTCAGCATTTACCTTCAGCATAATTCTATTCTAGACAAAGTTTCAGGTAGTCGACTATCTTGCACTGTCAATTGACTAAGGAATGAAAAGTTACAATTCACCCCCCTTCTACACTTTCAATTCGTATCAGAGCAAGGTCTCACACTTGTGTTTGTCTAACATCAAGTGAGAGAAGATCATGTCAAATAAAGTTACCATTGGAGCTGTGTTTCAGGATACCACTTCCCAAACCAGACCACCATATTTAAATGGAAAACATTTCTCTCATTGGAATGTAAGGATGGAAACCTGTATCAAGTCATATGATGTGAAGATCTGGAGAGTTATCAAGTTAGTAGACATTCCTATGCAAAAGTCCAAGACTGATGAAAATAAAAAAGAAGGAGCCACTACAACTGATGAATTGGCTTCGCTGATTGATTACATTGATGGACAAATGAATGTAATTCAAATAAACTCCAAGGACATAAATCTACTATACAATGCTATCAATAGAGAATAATACGAAAAGATCTCTTCATGCGAAACAACTAAAGAGATGTCGAATAAACTTGAGGTTACTTATGAAGGCATTGACAAAGTAAATGAAAACATCATCAGTGTTCTTGTCTATGAATTTGAGACTTTCAGAATAAAAGAGGGAGAAATAGTTGAAGATATATTCTCAAGATTCAACAAAATTCTAGGAGAACTCAAAGCCTCATAAAAGGTTTTTTCTTCCGTAGACAAGATAAGAAAAATTCTCAGATGCCTACTTCCACAGTGGCACACAAAGTTGTTGCTCTTGAAAGACAAATCTCATGTCACGACCAAACATCGAGGGTCATAATGGCATCAATTCTCACGAGTCGGTAAGTCAACCTTCACCCAACAGCCCAAAATTCATTGAAGAAATAAGTGCAAAAATAAATAAGAGGCAGTTTAAAGTATTTTAAATAGTTCCATAGATACTAACGAAATAAGAATCTCCCCAAAATTGAGTATCATAGTACAAGAACTACTAAAGATTAATACAAGTCTTTGGGATTATATATGTCCCGAAATACATAACAGTTGTCCAAAATAAAAGACAGAATGTAGAGATAAAAGGAAAAGAATCGAGGCTAAGGGTCTTCTGGTAGCTCACCCCGTAGATCCTCTAGCACAACTCCTCTAGCTCCTCAATAGGATTGTTAGTTAAGGGTTTCGATAGTGCTAGGAACTGAACTTGCACACAAAAAAGGTGCAACAAGTATAGCGGGGAGTACAAATACATGGATATTAAGCAATATCATCGACCAACCCAATCCTAAACAAAGACAAGGACTGATCTACCGAGTGCTACTACTACACTAACTTCCATAGCGATCCAATATAATAATCATGTAGCACACATATATTCATTAGCATATTTCAAGCTTAAGTTGTAGCATCAAATCCATCAATCAAGTCAGGTAAACACGTAAGTGACCCACCCATCTCGAGCACGAGTTGATACTGAGCGTGGAAACTTATAGATTAGATTTACATACATTAGCACTTAATAATTCTTATTTTTTCCCCTCTATTACGAGGAATATTATATCCATTCCAATGTTAGACATTGAGAGTTTTTCCTCTTATATTGCTGATGGCAGTTACATACTATCTTTTAATGGTATTGTTTGTGGAAACGCTCCACTTGTGAATGGTTTATGTATTCTCAATTGTAATCGTGAAATTCTCAATGTGCAAAATGAACGAGCTAAAATAAGTAATCCAAAAAATCCCACGTACTTATGGCACTGTAGACTTGGTCATATCAATGAATCAAGGATATCAAAATTAAGAAAGTTAGACTATATGAAACCATTTGAATTAGAGTCCTATGGTAACTGTGAATCTTGCTTGAGAGGAAAGATGACCAACATACCACTTTCTGGGAAAGGTGTGCGAGCCAAAGAGGTACTTTAGTTGGTCCATATAGATGGATGTGAGCCATTTTCCACTCAAGCTAAGGGAGGTTTTCCTTACTTTATAACTTTTACAAATGATTTACAAGATTTGGATATGTGTATCTTATAAAACACAAGTCCGAAGCCTTTGAGAAATTCAAAAAGTATAAGTTAGAAGTAGAGAAACAACTTGAAAAACGTATCAAGACCCTTCGATCAGATCGAGAAGGTGAATACTTGAGTAGAGAATTTATAGATTACTTGATTTCATGGAGTCTAATCAGAATGGACACCTCCTGGAACACCACAAATGAACGGCGTTGCTTAAAGGATAAATTGAACCTTATTAGATATGGTTAGATCCATGATGAGTTTTTTAGCTCTTTCAACATACATTTAGGGCTATGCTTTGCAAAACTCAATCTATATTCTGAATAGAGCTCCTTCAAAGTCAGTAGAGAAAACACCATATGAGATATGACATGGAAAGAAGTCTTCTCTTACACATATGCGAGCCTGGGGCTGTCCTGCATTTGTAAAGAAGATGCTTACTGATAAGTTGTAATCTAAAAGTGAGAAATGTTACTTTGTGGGGTATCCTAAGGAAACGAGAGGATACTATTTCTATCTTCTTGAAGAACATAAGGTCATTATTTCCAGAAATGCAACTTTCCTTGAAGAAGACTATATCTACAGGGAACAGAGTCACAATAAGATAGAACTTAAAGAAATTCAAAAACCACAAATAAACATAGAGGTTGAATCCTTGTCGAATGATCTAGACAAGAATTCAGTGGGAGTATTTGGTGAAAGTGTGTTACTTAGAGTGCAACCTTCAGCCAGTGGAAGTGATGTGAGGATTGATGCAGAAATGCAAGATTCTCATACACAACCAATGGAAGATGATACAATGGTTGTACATCCTTCAATTCAGGAAACATGTGTAGATAATACTCTTGATAACTCTCATAGTGGTGGAAACAAACAAGAACCTTCTCATGATCAGAATACAAGAACCACAGAAACGTAAATTAACCAACTCCGTAGGTCCATTAGGACTCATCGTAAGCCTGAAAGACTTAATTTCCTTGGTGAAAGATAAAATGAAATAGATATTCCTGATGATGAGCCTACAACCTACAATGAGGCTATGTTAGAAATTGACTCATAGAGATGACAAGAAACCATGAAATCTGAAATGGACTCTATGTATGTCAATCAAGTTTGGAACTTGGTTGATTTTTCATTTAGGGTTAGACCCATATGATAAAAATGGGACTTCAAGAAGAAGATTGATGCATTTGGCAAGGTTCAAACCTACAAGGCTAGGTTGGTAGCAAAAGGCTATAATCAGAGTCTTGGATCGATTATGATGAAACCTTTTCACCAGTTGTGAAAATCTAGTCCATTCAGATTTTGCTTGCAGTAGTTGCATACTATCATTATGAAATTTGGTAGATGGATGTTAAGACTGTTTTCCTCAATGGTAATTTAATTGAGGAAGTGTACATGATATAACCTGAAGGATTTACATCCAATTCAAAGCCCAAAGCAGTATGCAAACTACAAAAGTCCATTTATGGACTTAAGCAAGCCTCAGAGAGTTGAAATATTTGCTTTGACAAAGCTATCAAATTGTTTGACTTTGTCAGAAGCAAGGAGGATCCATGAGTTTATAGTAAACGCAAGGAAGGGAGTATTGTTTTCATTATCATATATGTAGATGACATATTAATAATGGGAAATGATAAGTCCCTTATGCAATCAGTAAATGAATGGTTGTCCAGCACCTTCGTGATGAAGGACTTAGGTGAAGTCTGCTACATTCTTGGAATTAGGATCTACAAAGATAGACCTAATAGATTGTTAGGGTTGTCACAGTCTACATACATAGACAAAGTGCTAAGACATTTCTCAATGGAAAACTCTAAGAGATGAGGTCGTCTTATGGGTCAAGACATCAAGTTATCTAAAAATGATAGTTCTTCTACTATTACAGAACTTGAACGCATGAAGAGGATCTCATATGCTTCATCTATAGGATCAATCATGTATGTCATGACCTGCACTAGGCCAGTTATGACCTTTGCACTTAGCATGACTTGCAAATTCTAGCAGAATCTTGGGGAGAAACACTGGAAAGTAGTCAAGAATATTCGTAAGTATCTTAGACGAACTAAAGAATATTTCTTAGTCTATGGTGGGCAAGAGAAGCTAGTTTCTACTGGGTACACTGACGCTAGTTTTCAAACAGATCTTGATGACTTCAAGTCATAGTCTGGATATACCTTCATTTTCAATAGTGGAGCAGTAAGTTGGAAAAGTTCCAAGCAAGAAACTAATGTTGATTCGACAACTAAAGTCGAGTACATTGCTTGATCGGAAGCCTATAAAGAGGTTATCGCGATATTTGAGTTCTTAAAATAAACTAGGGGTTGTTCCGAGTGTCAGTCGTCCAATAACGAGATATTATGACAAAACTGGTGCGATTGCACATGCAAATGAACCAAGATCAAGAAATAAGCATGTACATAGGAAATACCACATACTCAGAGAGATGGTGGAATATAAAAAAATAGATCTAGATTATATTCCCATATATGATAATCTAGCTGATCCATTTACTAAATCATTAAGCTTAGATAAGCATAATGGTCATTTTGAAAACATGGGTATTAGATACATTGGAGATTGACTCTAGGACAAGTGGGAGATTGAAAGTATATATGTCCTAGAGACAATCTATATTAGGGACAAAATGTACTTGAACACATTCGTATTATTATTAATGAGATTAATATTTATGGCATTTGCAACTATTGAATTATTGTTTGATTGTTTGCAATTATTCATATATGTGCATCCCTTGAGCTTACGTTGTCATTAATAGAGTGAGATATTAATGATAGAACGTAACTTTCAAAATTGCTTCGACTAATGATCCTCGAGAATGAGATATCGATGATATGCTATAAGTCGACATATGGTTTGCATCACATTCTTGGAGAATGTAGTATGTCTCACAGCTACGAGTAA
Organism: Przewalskia tangutica; assembly: GCA_029844215.1. NCBI lineage: Eukaryota > Viridiplantae > Streptophyta > Magnoliopsida > Solanales > Solanaceae > Przewalskia > Przewalskia tangutica. The sequence continues at coordinate 43,032,758 of CM056724.1, read as the reverse complement.
TGATTACTCGTGATGGACACATGGATACTTTGGAGAAGTACTGGTATACCATGTCGATAAACTATGTGTTATATATGTCCATAGTGTTATCGGCGTGGGAAATATAAAAGTCCTTTGACTTGAGGTCAATACGCACCTTGTTTAAAGAATAATGTACCTTGTCAAGTTCTAAGATTAAATTCCTTCTGGATAAGATACAGCTTGTGTTGGGTGTATGAGGATGTAAATCAAGGTGGTAGTTGATCCAAGAATATGATTCATTCCTCGATTGGAAATTCGAGAGAGCACTCAACTTCTCAGTGTTATTAGGTTGACTAAAGTCACTGGCCATACATATTTATAATATGGTCTAGTGTCAACTAATAAATGTGAGATAAAGTGATTAAGTCATTTGGATAGACACTTGACAAATCCTAAGCTTAATCGAGTGTGTCGGGAATGAAAGGAATTTATAGTTCCACACAAAGGTTAAGTTTGCTAGATTCATGTAAACGTACTTCACATATTGAGTTCGTCATACGACACAGTCTAGAAGTTTCGTATGGACCTTAATTAGATTAATGTCGATATGTGAAGGTCTATAGGGTCACACTATATGCGATTGTTTTTTCGATCTAAGAGTGTATTGAGAAAGTATTAAATATTCGTTTGAGAATCGAAGTATTTAATTTATAATAATTATGAAATATTTCTATTTGATAGAAATTATTTAATTAAATCAAATTGGATTTCAAATTTAATTAAATGTGTTGGATATATCATTTGGGTACTCGGACAAATACATGGAAGAAATTGGGCCAGAAATTACTGGCCTAAATCCTAAGCTTGGTCGTCCACCTTGGCATGTGAAGTGGACCAGCCCAGTTGGTCCACTGAATATTAATATTGGCCTAGATCTTTCTGTTTAGGTTTTGTCGTGAACTCCTATATATACAACACATACCTCATAATTATTAGTTTACAGAAAATAATTTCTCAGTTTCTGAAGCAAGATTTCCTAGATTTCTTGCAAAGGAAATACACTGGAGTTGGAACTTGCGGTCGAAGATTCAATTCGCGTGAATACCTTAGTAGTGAATCCACCACTGGAAAACCTGTAAGTTTACTTTGATTATGTTTTGAACATAAACGTGATTATCGTATAAGTCATGCCAGGATCATTGTTGGGTAAGTAATAAATAATTTAACTTCCGTTGTGCTTACGAACCCAACAAATCCCTACAGTCTTGTCATACTCACTAGGAGTTTAGTTATGACTAAAGAAAAACGTACTTATTTGAAATTGTAGAGATATTGATGGAGAAAACTTACTACAAGCTGATAGAAGTGAAATCTCTCCAAGAATAGATGCAAAGATAAAGGAAAGGAAGAGGAAAGAAGAGATACGTTGATAGCTGAACAAGAGGGAAAAGAAGACAGTTTACGGTTTCTAGTAGGGAGGATAGTATTGAAATCGCAAATTTTTAAATATTCCAATTTCTTTTCACTTTCAACGAGTATTTAAATTTCAAGTACTTTCATTTCGTCCAATTTTTAGGTTATTAATTGTGATAGATTTGACGTTTTTTACCAGTTACTCAAGGTAAATTCTCTTGAATACCTACTTCCAACATTTATTTTCTATTTTTATATATGAAATTGTTGACTTTCAGTTATTCATAGAGATCGATTATTTTATGATTAATTATGACATGTCTACTTAAGGCAAATTCTTTTGAATCCCATCAAGCTTACTCCTTAGAAATAGATTTCACATTGAAACTAATTAAAATTTTGTTTATTAAATTGTTCCTTATTTGAAAGAAGTCAATCTACCCTATAATTTTCTTATTTGAGTATGTAACATATTTTAAGAAACTTTAGAATATTCTTAAAATAATTCAAAGAGCACGTACAAATTTATATTTGTATTCAACTACACATACGAGTCTTATCATTTTATATGTAGAATATTGATGTAGAACACGTGCAGGTCCATTACTTGGAACCCGAGACTAGGAGCCTTGAAGTCACCAGGTTCTGTTCCTGCATATAGACACCTTGTTACCATTATTTGATCGAGGTCAACTTCCATCGCTAAAAGACGCTGATTCTAGTGCTTGTTAGAATAATTGTACAGTAGACAAGGAATGAATTACATAAATTAGATTAGTCCTTAGCCCCATTATAATGCTGATGAGATTAACTTGCTAATTTACTCCTAGAATTTCCTAATCTTAAAAACGAAGTTGTCAACAATTACTTGTTCTTCATGAACATGAATTGCTTGGAAGAAAGAAGGTTTTCTTTATTGGAAGATATAGATTGTCTGTATCTCCAACAAGTGATCATTGTGCCTTATATAGCATCAAAATCGACCAGATGCAACCTTTCATTCAAAGATCATGACCTTAGAAGAAGAGATGCAATTTTTCAATTCAAAAACTGAATATTCTGGAAATTCCCGTTACAGGCGTCGCGCGCGCCTGCAGCGCGCGCACTAGACTCTGTCGAGCCGCAGTGTTCAGCGCGCTAGGCGCTTCGGTAGATATTTTTCAGAATTTTTTCGTCGATCACTTTTCCTTCTTATTCCAAACAAGTTCACAATTGAAGACTATATATACAACAATCCCCCACTTAGTCTTCAATTTAACAAAAGTGCTTAGATGAAAGTATCTTGCGATTTGAACTTTCACTTAGTTACAGTTCTTCAAGATCCTAACGAAATTAATGGCAGCTTAAAGCTTTTGAGCCAAAATTCCTTGTGCTAGAATCGGAAGACTGCACACACAATTGTTCTTTTCCATGTTCATATCGAGGTAGCACTATTATGGCCATGTGCTCCACCTGGTTTCATAGACATTTACAAAAGGTTAGACCCAAATCTTTTGTTAGAAGCGGCACCACTTCTTATGTCTATATATGTGAAATTCCTTTATTACCTGAATTTCATTAAGAGTGTATTATTCACCCTACAAACATACACTAGAAACAATAGCTACACTAGTGTGACCTAATAAGTCATCAACAATTTGTTATTACCGCATTGAACCTTTTAACCATGGGTACTCATATGAAAAAGGTTGGTTTTCATTGTTGTTGATTAATCAAACGGGTCGCAAGCCCATTTCTCGACTTGTTCCATAAATCATTTCTCTTGGAAGTCCTTTAGTAAAGGATCAGCCAAATTGTTACAAGACCTCACATATATCATAATCACTATCCCGTCGGATATTAACTGTCTCACATACGCATGTCTCAAAATGATGTGTCTAGACTTACCATTATAAATCTTATTATAAGCTCTAGACAGAGTTGCCTCACTATCACAGTACAAAGAAATGGCTGGCATCGGTTGTGGCCATAACTTTATATCCAATAATATATTTCTCAGCCACTCTGCTTCTTTGCCTACTGCCCCCAAAGCCAAAAATTCAGCTTCCATGGTAGAATGTGTGATACATGTTTGTTTCTTTGAGGCCCAAGAAACAACACCACCACCGAGCATAAAAATCCAACCACTTGTGGATTTATTATCTCCATCACTAGATATCCAACTAGCATCTGTATATCCCTCAAGTACAACTGAAAAATTTCCATAATGCAAAGCATAACTTTTGGTTCTTTTCAAATAACCAAAAATTCTTTCAATTGCTTGCCAATGTTCTGTACCCAAATTACTAGTAAATCTAGAAAGTTTGCAAACTGCAAATGCAATATCAGTCCTAGTACAATGTGTAGTATACATCAAGCTACCTATCGCACTAGCATACTCTAGCTGAGCTACATATCTTCCACTGTTCACACTAAGTTTGCATGATGTATCATATGGAGTGTTAGCTTCTTTGAAGTTCAGATGCTCAAATTTCTTGTAACTTTGATACCCAATATAGTATCAACCTCATTTAAGTCCTTCATCTTGAAACAGGAACTTAAATAATCTTTGACTTCATTTATGTCATTTATGTTTGTTCCAAAAATTAACATGTCATCAACATACATGCACAAAATGACACCATAATCTTTCGTAAATTTAGAGTATATACACCTGTCAGCAGAGTTATGTATAAAATCATTTGATAAAACAACACAATCAATTTTTTTATGCCATTACTTTGGAGCTTGTTTTAAACCATACAATGATTTAACTAGCTTACAAACTTTATATTCATAACCAGGAAAGACAAAACCTTCAGGTTGTTTCATGTACACCTCTTCATCTAAATCACTATTTAGAAAAGCAGTTTTTACATCCATTTGATGTATATGTAAATCATATAAAGAGGCTAGAGAAATCAACATTCTAATAGATGTAATTCTAGCCACGGGAGCATAAGTATCAAAAGTTCCTACCCGCACGAAAGACGTAACGATCTGGAAACTGTCTCGGAAAGAGGCTCAGTGAATAATCTACTCCTTTCCTTTGGCTAAATCCTTGACCAACAAGCCTAGCTTTGAAAACTTTGATTGAATCATCATCCACATTCTTTTTACCCTAAAAACTCACTTACATCCAATAGCTTTGGAACCGGGAGGCAAGTCTGACAAGACCCAAGTCTTATTAGCCATTAAAGACTTCATCTCATCGTTAATTACTTCTTTCCAAAAAGCTGAGTTTCTAGACGCCATTGCTTCTTGAAATGTCTTTGGATCATCACTTTCATTCTCAACATTGAGAACAATTTGGATTTTATTGGTAACAACTTCTCTGTTTCCTTCCACAAAAAAGGAAATTGTTTGAGAATTTATGAAATCTGAACCTAAATCCTTCTCCTTTCTAACTCTTACACTTTTTCTAAGTTCACTAGAAGCATTAGAATTTAATCTATCATTGTTAGAAAGATGATTAGAACTTATTTCTGTTTGTGGTATTTGCAAAGACTTAGCAACACCGTTGGAGTTACTTCGAAATTTATTCTCAAAGAACTCTACATCTCGAGATTCCACAATGACATTTGAGTCTAAATTCAAAAGCCTATATGCTTTTGAATTTTCTGCATATCCCACAAAAACACTTTTCAAAGCACTTGGACCTATTTTGGTTTTCTTAGGATCTGGGACCTTATAATAGGCTAAGCACCCCTAAACTCTAAAGTAACTAATATTAGGTTTTCTTCCTCTCCAAATTTCATATGGAGACAATTTCACCTTCTTAGAAGGAATTTTATTATGTACATGACATACAGTTAGTAAAGCTTCACCCCATAAGTTCATAGGTAAACTTGAGTTAACAATCATGACATTCACCATATCAACTAGAACTCCATTTTTCCTTTCTTCCACCCCATTTTGTTGAGGTCTATAGGGTGCACTAACTTGATGAACAATGTCATTATCTTCACAAAATGAAGTAAATTCAGTAGGTAAATATTCTCCACCTCTGTCACTTCTTAAGATTTTCAGTTTCTTACCCTTTTGTGTTTCTACCATAGATTTGTAAACTTGAAACATGTCAAGCTTGATCTTTTGATTTCATTAAATAGATATAGGTAAATTTAGAACAATCATCAATGAAAGTAATAAAGTACCTACTCCCACCCCTAGTTAAAACACCATTTAACTCACATCAGAATGTACAAGTTCTAAGATTTCAGTTTGTCTATCAACTTTAGGAAGGGTTTTCTTTTCATTTTCGCTTGGACGCAAACTTCACATTTTTCTTTATGCTCATTGCTATAAGAGATAATTTCGTTTCTACATATACGTTTCATTGTTTGATAGTTAACATGTCCCAAACGATTATGCCAAAGATTAAAAGTTGTACATTCTATATTAAAGCTTAAATCAAAAGATTGCACACAAGAATAATTAGAACTTTCATCTTTATTGATACTTAGTTTAAACATACCATCAGATACATAATCTTTTTCAACAAAGGCACCAGCCTTAGACAGAATAATCTTATCGGACTCTATTAAAACTTTGAGTCCTTTCTTACATAGCACAAAACCAGAAACTAAATTATTTCTAATTGAAGGAACATGTATGTCACGACCCGACACACGGGCCATGGCGGTGCCTACTGGGCACCCTTACAGTACACATCGAGAGATAATCGTGAACATACATGAAACTTATAAATTAATACAACAGAAGTAAAACAACAGGTTAGCCGATAGGGCTACCTTCCTGGACATATAATATATAACCGAAGCAGTTGCCTCCTTTCCTTTACAAACTGACCCACAATATGTAACTACAGACCTCTAAGAGTTTTATCATAACAACTGTGGCGGGACAGGGCCCCGCCATACCCCTGAATAAACATGAATCTACAATCTCAGGGAAAACCGTACCAAGAGATAAGCCTCCGGAGCAAATGGAGCTTTCTCCCCAAAATCAACCGAGATCCTAAGAGCAAGGATCACCACACTGGTACCTAAAACTGCGGGCATGAACGCGGCCCAGAAAGTCGAGACAACAGTGCAGAATATGGAACGGAAATAAGGTACAACAATTAAAACATATCTGTATAAAAGCATGACAGGGGTAAGTGTAAAAGAAGTAAATACCTGAGCCTACCATGTCATTACCCCCTCGTGAACTTAATCGTACCTTATTATCTTTTCCCATTTCTCAATAAAGGTTATAGTCACCACTTACGTACTTACTTGGAAAATCATCAAGTTCACTACCATATAACCTACTTACCTTACACAACCTAGTCCGGCCGCTTTACGGAGGACACTATCTTGCCGTTGACACGGGGCGATAAAGTCACATAGTGCGCCACAAAGGTATCTGTCCGGCCCGTCTTCGGGACGCGATAATGTCCTATAGTGCGCCCGTAAGGTATCCGCCGGCCCGTCTGCGGGTCGATAATGTCATATAGTGCGCGTAGGTATCTTGCCCGGCCCATCTCTCGGGTCGATAATGTCATATAGTGCGCGTAAGGTATCTTGCGGCCCGTCTGCGGGTCGATAATGTCATATAGTGCGCGTAAAGGTATCTTGCCGGCCCGTCTCGGGTCGACAATGTCATATAGTGCGCGTAAAGGTATCTTGCGGCCCATCTCGGGTCGATAATGTCATATAGTGCGCGTAAAGGTATAGTGCCCGGCCCATCTCTGGGTCGATAATGTCATAATAAAACCCGGGAATTTAACCCAACGTACTACGCACCTCTACTCCTTTAGAAAGACTCTTTTTCAAATAAAACTTCCCAGATACTAACAACCGTAGTATCAAGTCATCTCTACCTTCCAGGACAAGTCACAATACCTTTTTAGAATTACAATTCAGAACACAAATCAAGTGACTTCTTTTTTAAAAACCTTAAGCAATTGATACCTTTAAAACAATTTGCCCTTCTTTATTTCAAATCATTTCTTGTTTATGTTACTGAAGAAAACCATTCTCTTAACCTCCCATAAAGTTATTATAACCAACTTCCCATAAAGCCGTCATACTAACTTTATGCCTTAAACTAATTCATTTTTTTTATAACCAAGAGACTTCTACTTTTTGAAACCAAGTATTATATACTTTCAAATCAATTCTTTTAACTTTCAAAAAATACAGTTAGTCTCTTAACCTTTAGAACTCAAGTGACTCCTTTTATTATAAAACCTTAGGAAATTGATGCCTTAAAATCAAGTTGCCTTTTCACTAAAATCAAGTCATTTATCTTTCCATAAAGCAATTATAACCAACTCCCCATAAAGTCGTTATATTCACCTTATGCCTTAGCCAAACACCATTTCCTATCTAAGGGACTTATACGTTTAAAACAGAACAAGCATCACATACTTTAAAAAAAATCTTCAAGTCCCTTAACTTAATAAAACTTAAGACATCCTTTATTCTTTCAAAGAAGTGAGTAAATCTCCTAACTCACCCGACCTGGCTATTCATAAAACTAGTAAAGGATATCAAGGTGTTGTACGTCTACCGTACTACATACGTGCAACTAGTCATGCTCAAAAGATAGGAAAAGTTCTATATAGAGTAAGTCACACAACTACCTCTTAACTTCTAAGAGTATAAGGAAACATGAAATGATACCACAGGTATATTCCATACATACAATCATGCCAAAGGAATGAAGAGGTTCACATACCTCGCGACGATTGTCGACAAGTAGCAAAATGCTCCAAAGTACTTCAACCTTGAGTTATTCCATTCTTCAAGTAGGATACGCTATACTTAGTTCTTCAACCTATCATGGTCACAATACGTCCATTAACCTCTTACATCAAACGTAGAATATTCTAAGTGCTAAGTCGCCAAATTCTACGGAAAATCGGACAGCACCTCCTTTGTTTCTACTACTATGCCACCTTTTTCAAGGCCGAATACTATAACCAAACACGCCACATTTAAGGCCCAAACAATGCAATCAACAATAGGGGATTACACGCCTACTAGACATGTAAAATTCCGCCCCACAATAGATAACAAACTACAACAACTACTAGCCCATTTTCGGCCAACTTGAAGTACTACAACATCAATTCTTATCCAATTTCCATTTCAATCCAAGTTATTGGCCTAACATGATATCAAGTCGCAATTGATTATAACCACTATAATCCTCAAGTAAACAACATGCGACGATTTCTAATAAACGACCAATTAGTAATCCAACTTCAAGTGGCTAATATAACATTTCGGATTTAAGCTACAAGCAATCCATAATACTTATGAACTTCAACATATCAACTTCATGCTAGCAACACGTAAAGCTAACAACAACAACATATATATAATCTTGTAACACTAATTAAGAGACAAGATTATACCTCAACGAATCTCAATCCAATTCCAAATCCGAAGTCGCTCCTTAGCAACTTAGAGACTCTTCAAGACACTTCAATCCGCTACTTGAGACCCTTAGAACCACACCAACAACTTTCCTTCAAAGTTCCAATCCAAAACCTAGAAAGCAACTAGGTTTTCACTTTGCGACTAACCCGAAAACTATCTTTTTCCGAGATTTTTCTATTGAGATATGTTTACAATACTCCTAAGAACCTTGGTTTAAAGTGGGGAGCTTAATGGACAACAAACAAAAAAAATTTGTAGAGAGAGCTAGCCAAACCCGAGAGCTTGTGCTCAAGTTCATCAAATTCTCTTGAAAATTTTCTAAGTGTTGGCACTAGTATTGCTACTAGTAGTATCATAAAGCACATTGGAGGGTCAAGATATGAACAATTGGGTGGTTAGGATGAAGTCTTACTAAATATCAAGACTTTGTGGGTCCATTGACCAAGTCAATTATGTCAAGCTCACTATATTGCAAGACTTGTCTTCCTAACAAGGGTCAAATGACCCTTGTGTCCATGTTGAAATCGTCCAAGCTCACTTAAGGGGGGGTGACACATGTCGCCCTCCCATTCGTCACAATAATTTGTTTTCCGACAATTCCATAATTCCGATAAATTTTTACAAGTCTCAAATCTTGACACTTATGAGTTCTTACGTACGTTCTTAAAACATGTCCTATAAAAACGGGGTGTAACAATGTAGTACACCAGTCAAAATCACTTTCTTTCCAGAAGTGAATTGGAGTATCACACTTCCTGTTCCAAGAACCTTGGTAGTGTGATGATATCCCAACAGAATTTCATGGCCATCCACTGCCTCAATATAATCCTTGAAGAGTGAGCGATTGTTGAAAACATGGGTGGTGGCACCAGAATCATACCACAAATCATCGCTTGTAGCGACTTCAACCATGTGTACCTCTTGGACCATTCCAATATGCATTTCAGAAAGCATGACAATGATCTCGTTGGTATTTTGTTCAACAATTAGCAATCGCCTTCTCTTCAGTGTTCTTGTTTTGACTATGCTCCTTCTTAGGGTTCCTGCAGAAACGTTTGAAATGGACTTTCTTGCCACAATTGTAACAAACGATTCCAGACATGTCCTTCTTACCCTTCTTATTCGGGTTAGAAACATTAAAGTTATTATTCGCCTTTCTCTTACCCTTTAGATTCTTCTGAGTAACATAATTCACTTTAGAACTAGAAACATCATTCAAAATCTTCTCACGATTTCGAGTTTCCTCTTCAATTCGTAAGTTTTCTGAATCTGTTCTAAAGTGAACTCCTCAGAAGTGTGCAACAACTTCTTCCTGTAGTTATTCCAGGAAGGTGGTAATTTGATAATAATTCATCCAACAATTAACTTTTCTGGTATGGTTATGTCCAGGTCTTTAAACTTAGAAATCAATATCAAAAATTCATGCAATTGATCAAGTATAGAAGTGCCATCAACCATGGAAAATTCAAAGAACTTAAAAGTAACAAACTTATCGGCCCCTTGTTTTTCTGAATCATACTTGAACTCCAGGGACTTCCACATTTCCTTTTGCAGACTGAATTGGAGTGTAGAGATAATACAGACGATCAGAGAGAAAATTCAGAATAAACCCTATGCACAACGTTTCATCTTCAACACACTTCTTGCGTTCTGCGATCCTTTCTTCAGTATCATTGTCTGCTGGTTCTGCCAATGTCCCCAAATTCGGATCTAGAATATAAAAAAAAATCAAAACAGTGAGTAGGAACGACATCTTCTCCTTCCAGCGTAGGAAATTAGTTTCATCAAAGCGATCTAGTTTCACCGTATCATTACCAAACATCTTCATAGTGTTTTCCATAATATTATCCTAAGATTGTTAGAAAACTGTATAGTAGACAAGGAATGAATTACAGAAACTAGATTAGGACGAGATAAATCTCTGTCCTTAGGATAATATTAGCTCCACTATAATGCTGATGAGATTAACTTGCTAATTTACCCCAGAATTTCCTAATCTTAAGAACGAAGTTTTCAGCAATTACTTGTTCTTCATGAACATGAATTGCTTGGAAGAAAGAAGGTGTTCTTTATTGGAAGAGATAGATTGCTTGTATCTCCAACAAGTGATCATTGTGCCCTTATATAGCACCAAAATCGACCAGATGCAACCTTTCATTCAAAGATCATGACCTTAGAAGAAGAGATGCAACTTTTCAGTTCAAAACTGGAAATTCTGGAAATTTTCGTTACATGCGCCGCGGCGCTCGACTTCTGTCAGAGCCCGCAAGAGTTTTGGCGCCTAGGCGCTGTGTTCTGGCGCCTAGGCGCTCAGCCGATATTTTCCATAAATTATCCGTCGATCACTTTTCCTTCTTATTCCAAACAAGTTCACAATTGAAGACTACATATAGAACAACTCACCTGAAATAAAATTCACTAAGAATTTAGTCAGTACTCATTACTCTCAAGATTAACAAATTGTACAAAATCAAAACAAAAATGAAGCACATGTAATAAACTAATGAAGGACTTGCTGCTTTACTTGTAAATTGCTAAAAATAGCACATGTACATTTTGCATAAGTTTAATTATGGAGGCAGTAGACAGTTTTACTTGTATTTCGACTCAAAGTCCATGAAGGAAATAACGTGCAACTTTTGGATGCCAATTGGGCATTGTTTTCAGTTTTCCAATGGAAATTTTCCATAAGTTTAACTATGGAACTAAATTTATATTTACCAAAGTAAAAAAGACTCCAAAAAATAAACAATTAAATAATAATTTGAAGAATATAGTAAAATGACAATTTTATTTATTGTAAAGTCTTTTAATGAAGGGTAAAAAATTCAATCAACATTTCTAAGACCTTTCGTGCTTTTAATATAATATAGATTTAAGTAAAATACCTAAGTTATGTATAGTAATACTGTGGTTTGATTTGTTATAACTTATAAGTATATTACTGTACTTATCATTTATTCTAGATTAAAAATAAATACCACTCCATCCCTCTTATTATATTGTGAGGTGGTTAATAGGAAGAAATAATTTTTTGAAACTGGTTGTTTAAAATAATTTATAAATATTTATGTGGAAAAATATTTTATTAGAGATAGACTTTTCTTTTAAAATTAAGAACTTTTTCTGAATATAGAATAGTGTTCAAAATAGGCTAAAAACTATTTTATTTAAATTGGGACAATAATAAAAAATAGAAATTTATCAGTTGATTGTATAAATATTTTTTTGCAGTAATAAAAACAAGTTAGATTATTATAATTTATAATCTTAAACACCCATGGATGTCAAATAACTGACTTAAAAAGAATAATTCCTGATGATTTAATTAATGTAATTAGTTTATATACATGATATACAATAGTCATTCTAGGCTATAGTTACGGAAATCAAATATACACTTAACTAATACAAAAGATTACTACCATAATTACAGATATATATATATATATATACAAGATCACTAATAATATCAAAATAATATATTGCGTGTATTCTATCACATCCCCGCAGTCATATCGGGTGGTTGTCGTACGCTGAGACTGTCCCTAAAATCTTCAAACATAACTAAGGGAAGACCCTTAGTAAAGATGTCAGCAATTTGATAATGTGAGGGGACATGCAAGACATGTACTTGTCCACGAGCTACATTTTTGCAAACAAAATGAATATCCATCTCGATATGTTTAGTACGTTGATGTTGGACATGATTCTCCGAGAGATATATCGCACTAACATTATTGTAGTAGACCAAGGTAGCTTTTCAAATATGAAAATGAAGCTCTAAAAGAAGGTTACTCAACCAACAGGACTCAGACACCACATTGGTTACCCCTCGATATTCGGTCTCCGCGCTGGAGCGCGACAAAGTAGTCTAGCGTTTAGCCGACCAAGAGACAAAGTTATCACCAAGAAACATACAATAACCATATGTCGAACACCTAGTATATGAACATCCACCCCAATCAACATCTGTATAAGACATGAGAGTAGATACCGATGATGGATATAAGTGTAAACCATAATCAAGAGTGCCCTGAATGTAGCGCACAATGTGTTTGAGAGCATGTATGTGTTCTTTCCTCAGATTATGAATGAATAAACACACATGTTGCAATGCATAAGTAATAACGGGCCTCATAAACATGAGATGTTGAAAAGCCCATGCAAGACTACGATAGTGGGAGGGATCCTCGTATGATGTGCTAGAAGTAGCACTCAACTTCGATTTAGTGTCAACTGAAGTAGGAGATGACTTACAGGAAGACATGTCATCCCGTTCAATGATCTGTGTTGCATACTTCCTCTGAGATAGAAATAGACCATCTGCATGAAGGAGTTACAATTATACCCAAAAAATAACTCAAAGATCTCAATTCCTTCATAGCAAATTCAGAGTTAAGAAGATATATGATAAACTTGCGTAATTTATCTGAGGAAGTAGTCAATATAATATCATACACATATAAAAGAATGTATGCCATAGAATTACTATGATGGTAGTGTCACGACCCGTTCCGGGGCCCGTGACTGGTGCCTTACCCGGGCACCAAAGCAGTCATACATCAGAGAAAATCAGCGGAAATATAAAACAAGACAAGAAACATTATTAAAAGGGAGAAACCGTTTATCTGAAGAAAAGCTTGCCTTTCGGCATATATATATAAACATAGTTTGCAGTTACATCCCAACTGTACAATAGGACTACAGACCTCTAAGGAAGTAAACAACTATGGCGGGACAGGGGCCGCCATACCACGAATGTACAAAACTATCTACAATACAGGGAGATCATACCCAAAAGTAGAGCCTCGGAGAAGATGGAGCTCACGACACCAACGCAAAGATCCTAAGGATGTGGATCTAGCACTGCTTGCCCTTACTGCGGCATGAACGCGGCCAAGGAGGTCGACAACAGTACTAAGTATGTGAAATCAGAAAGTACTTAAATGAAATCATATCATTTTAAAACCAATTTTATAAATATGCACGAAACAACTAATGTAATCGCACATGGCCACATCATAAACAAGAGCAACAATAGGTAAATCAGAATGTGTCTTTTCTAGGCTGCGAATGATCGGCAGGCCAATCGCCCGTAGTATCACTATGCAAGCCTAATCTCGACTCCGTAGTCCGCATAGGCCACTCACATAGCCCGCGTAGGTATAACCCGCGTCGAGGGTAGCTACTCCTCGGCATCGCCCCGACTCGTAGTCCGCATGGCCACATAGGCCGCATGAGGTATAACCCCGCACACTAACACGAACTCGTAGCTCGCATAGGTCCCCGACCCGCATGAGGTATTCTCGAATCATGGTCCTGCATCGCCGAGTCTACCGCGTCGGAGGCGACAACCCCGTAACATGTCAAGAGGTGAGTGATATAATACCAACATAACAGCTCATCGTTAAACAACATAAGCACAACAAGAATACCCTCTTATACAAACATTACAAGTCACTATCACACATAGCATCATATCATGTCTACTTATCAAACCATTTTATTATTCTTTCATAAATCAATATAAGTCTGTTATAAACACATAAGTAAACTGTTCCTTTTATAAATCTTAAGTTGTTATACCTAACTTCTCATAAAGCTAGTATAACTCTTAATCTTTTTGTTTAAAAAACCAATTAGTTCTCTTCTGTTAAAATGATTCAGTATTCTTTTGAAATGCATCAAGACTCTCATTATTCAGGCTTAAGTCAAAAGACATTGCCGTAATTATTATTCAGGTTTAAGTCAAAAGACATTGCCGTAGTTATTATTCAGTTAACACACGACGCTCACCGCACTATATATATTTTAAAATATCATGCTTTAGGAAGAATCACATACCTTCTCGAAAACCACCGCCAAGTTGAATATGTCGCGTAGAGAATCAACCTATAATAGTCGACACGCCTATCAACGTCTAGACTACTCATTGAAACTAAGCAGAGGTCCTTTATTCTACGGAAAATCGGGCAAAGACTTCCCTACGGTGAGCTACTCAAGTCTCATCGTGGAAAACAAATTCTAAGTAAGTATAGTTCAATTATTCTTCTTTTAAACCCTTCATCGTGATAACAGTTCAATTCAATCAGTAATATCCTTCTAAGTATTAATACTTATTTCTATACTTCTACGATGTATTCTCTAATTACAAAAGAAGGACAAGTTTATTTACCTCGATAAGCCCAATAATATCCTAGATATAAGTCGATCCGAGCAAGGCTTAGCTCCTAATTTGTACGCTCCGATAGCTCCAGGAACCCTTAAGTTCTTCACAACTTCTACTAAGTACTAAGGGATTTGGGCTAGGGTATTTTGGGCATTATAACAATACTAGAAGGTAACTTTTCTACCAAGGGAGGGGGTAGTGTTTGGCTAGGGCTTCTTTTAGAGGGTATTCGGCCAAGGCTTCTCAAGGGGGGGGGGGGGGGGGGAAAGGAGGCTTGGACGAAAAAGCTTCAAGGGAGAGGGGAGGATTTTCAAGACTTGGAAAGCTTGTTTGTGGATGAAGAACTCTTCATCTTAAGGGGGGTATTTATAGGTCAAGAGGTGGCCAACCAATGGCCAAGATTAAGCCTAGTGCTAGGCAAGTGTAAGGCCAAGATTAGGGCAAGTGTACCTTATCCACTTGCACACAAAATATCCTACCAACTCCAAGACAAAAATAAGCCATCCATTCGGCCCTATTGTCGTCCACACATCCATCAATGAGAGGGTGACAAGTGTCGCCCTCTGTTGGTCCAAAGTGTTTCGTCTCTCGGAAAAATCCGCAAAAATTAGAAATGACATAGCCGGAATTTATCCTACGCGAGTCTTGTTAAACGTTTCGTCGGAAAACGATTCTTTGTGTGAGTTGTGCCCAAAAAACGTCCTAGGCCTAAACTTTTAAGGCTACACTTTCGTACTCCTTACGCATACATACTCGGAAATACGGTATAACATTCTCCTCCTTAGAAACATTCGTCGAATGTTCCTTCCCAAGACAGATAACGATAAGGTTCTTCATAACTTAAGCTTTGTAAATGCCACACACGCCACAAAACAACACTTAGTCATAAACGATAATGAAGATTTACAAGTAGGAAAGTGAATTACGGAGGTGTGGGAATAGGTGAGGATACTTCGCCTCATGTCCTCCTCGCCTTCCCACGTCATCTCCTCCCGAGCTCGTTCGCCACAAGACTTGACGGAAGCCACGCCTCGTCCGCAGACGCCTAACTCCGACGATCGATTATCGCTATGGGAATCTCTCATACGATAACCCCTCGTCACCGGACATCGTCAATCGGTGTATCTAGATGGATCCCCGATACATATCCTCAAAGATAGAAACATGAAACACCGGATGACCGCTTCAGACGGACGGTAGATCCAACTCATAGGCAACCTTGCCTACCTGCGACAATCGATACGGCCAATGTACCTTGGCCGAAGTTTCCTTTCTTCCCGAATCTCATCACACCCTTCATGGGTGACACCTTCAGGAAAACCCAATCATCAACCTCGAACTCCAGATGCCGACGACGATGATCTGCATATGACTTCGCCGACTCGGCCGCCGAACCTCTCCCGGATAAGCTTCACCTTATCCATCGCCTCTCGCACCAAATCTGGTCCTACCGATCGCACTCGCCCATTATCAAACCAGCCTTATCGCGACCGCACTTCCTCCCATACAAGGCCTCATAAGGCGCCATCTGGATACTGGAGTGGTAGTTATTATTATACGCAAACTCAACTAGAGGCAAATGATCCTCCCAGCTACCCCTGAAGTCAATAACACAGGCTCGCAGCATATCCTCAAGAGTCTGGATAGTGCGCTCGGCCTGTCCGTCTGTCTGTGGGTGGAATGCAGTACTCAGGCTCACCTGCGTCCCCAAACCCATCTGGAAAGTTCTCCAGAATTTAGCCGTAAACTGGGCTCCTCTGTCTGATATGATCGAAATAGGGACTCCATGCAGTCTGACGATCTCTCGGATGTAAAGTCTGGCATAATCCTCAGCCGAAAAAGTCGTCCTGACGGGAATAAAGTGGGCTGATTTCGTCAGCCTGTCGACGATAACCCATATAGAATCATGTCTCCTCTGAGTGCGAGGTAATCATGTGATGAAGTCCATGTTGATCACCTCCCACTTCCAGGTCGGGATCTCTATCGTCTGTAACAAACCACCAGGCCTCTGGTGCTCTACCTTCACCTGCTGACAACACGCATCGAGCTACGAACTCGCAACGCCCTCTTCAAGCCATCCCACCAATACACGGATCTAAGGTCGTGGTACATCTTGGTCGACCGACGGATAGAGTAACGCGCGCAGTGTGCTTCCCAAGAACTCTGCCAAGTCTCAAACATCCGAACACGTAACTCGCTCAAACCTTAGCACCCCATCAGTGCTACCTCAAAAGGACCGCTTCCTCACGAAGAGCCGTATCACGATAACGTGTCAAAATCGGATCCTCGAATCGCTGCTCTTCACCTCGCCGACGATGGAAGACTCGGCAACCTCACGAACTCGAACCCCACCGCTATCGTAATCAATCAAGCGGACACCAAGGCTCGCTAATCGATGCAAATCACGAACCATGTCCCTCCTCTCTAGCTGCACATCCGATAGGCTCCCATCGACCTACGACTAAGAGCATCCGCCACAATATTGGCCTTCCCGTGGTATAGGATATCAACATCGTAATCCTTAAGCAACTCTAACCACCGTCTCGTCGTAAGTTCGGCTCCCTTTGGTGAAGATATACCGAGGCTCTTGTGGTGCGTATAAATATCCACGTGAACCCCATACAAATAGTGCCTCCAGATCTTGGCGTGAATCACCGCTACCAACTCCAAATCATGGGGGGTAGTTCCTCCGTGTTTCTTCACCGCCGGATGCATACGCTATAACCTTGCCTCGCTGCATCAACACACATCCCAACCCGATGCTCGACGATCACAATATACGACATAACCGCTCGACCCTCCGGAAGAGTAAGAACGGGCGGTCGTCGCCTCTCCTTCAAAGAATCGAAACCCCGCCACAAGCATCACCATCAAACTTAGCCGCTACGAGTCACCTAGTCAATGGTGCAGATAGAAGCAAACTTCTACGAACCGCCGATAATAACTCGCAAGGCCCGTAAAATCGCGAACCTCTTCGAGTAAGAGGTCAGGCCAAGTCCTCGATCGCCGATCTTGGCCGATTCCACTCGAATGCCATCACCCGACAATATGCCCAAGAAAAGCCACCGAAGTTAACCAAAACTCACATTTGGAAAACTTGGCGTATAATCGCTGGTCTCGAGAATCACAAGACAGCCTCAAATGCTCGCATGCTCCTCGCCCGAGCGAATAAACCAAGATATCATCAATGAACACTATCACAAGCGTGTCCAAAATGGTTTGAACACTCGGTCATCAAATCCATGAATACCACGAGCATTGGTCAACCCAAAAGACATGACCACGAACTCATAATGCCCGCACGTCCGAATGCGATCTAGGGACATCCACCTCTCGACTCGCACTGATGATATCCCGATCGCAGATCAATCTTGAGAAACATCTCGCGCTCGCAATCGGGTCGAAGAAATCATCAATCCCGGGAAGGGGTATTCGTTCTTAATGGTCACCTTGTTCACCGTCAGAATCAACACACATGCGCAGCTGGCCCCGCCCTTCTTCTTCACGAACAATACCGGCGCTCCCTGGGAGAAACACTAGGCCCGATGAAGCCCTTCTCCAAAGAAATCTCTAAGCCGATCCTTCAACTCTCTCAACTCGGCGGTGCCATTACGTATGGGCGGAATGGAAATAGGCCGAGTGTCCGCAACACATCTATACAAAACTCGATCTCCTCTCGGGAGGATACCCGAGGTCGCCCGAAACACGCCCGGGAATTCTCGACTACCGAATCGAAAATCTGTATTGCGGCCTCGAGATCAAACACCCGAACGACATGGTAGATGAACCCCTTCTGCACCAACTTCCTAGCCTGGAGGAAGGAAATAAACATACCCCTGGCGATACAAAGGCTCCTCCCACTCAATAACCGACTCGCCGAAACCGGAACCGCACTACTCTCTCCTGCGGTCTACATTGGCGTAGCAAGAAGCTAGTCAATCCATACCCATGATCACGCCGAAATCAATCATATCCAACTCTATCAAGTCGGCCAGGTCCGACGATCAGAATGGTCACCGACAAGCCCTATCTACCCGCCGAGCTACCCCCGACTCACCACGTTGCGTAGCTAACTCGAAAGGGTATATGGACTCAGGCTCTATCGCTATACTACGAACAATAAGGGGGGATATATAGATGCAGTAGAACCGGATCTATCAAGGCATACACATCAAATCCAGAACCGATAAGGTACTGTGACGACATCGGTGAGGCCTCACGATCCCGCCGGTGGACAAGGCATAAATGTGGTTACGAGGACCGCTAGAATCGGGACTCGCGCCACGACCGCCGCGACCTGCCGCCCATGAGTACCTTGCCCTCCGGCGAGTAAATCGCTTGGGATGAAGAAGACCAAGAAAGAACTCGTAGTGACCCTACTATTCGTGACCGCTCGCTCTGACGGTTCTAGCAAAGTGACCTGGCCGCTACAATCAAACAAGCTCCGTAGCAGGACCACAACTCCCGGTGGGATCTACCGTGACGCCACACCGGTGGGGTGTGGTCCCGTCGCCGACTTCCTGCCGCTCGACGTCCAAGCCTCGGGCCCCGGTGCGCCTCGAATATCTGGATGTGGCCGAGGACGGTGCAGAGTGCTCGAGCCGCCGTGGTGCAAATCTAGATCGCCGAGGCCGCCACCACGATAGCCACCAAAAGACTCGCCGCCCCGGTCTTCTCGCCGTCACAACCCGCTTCTGCCTCTACGCCTCGCATCCAAGAGCATGAGCTCGCATGCGGTAATGTCCATACCGGCCAAGAGAAACACCCGCACAAGATTCGCCATATAATCATCTAGCCCGCGTGGCGGTGCACCCTATCCTCCATATTCGCTACAACGCTGGGACATATCGAGCCAATGAATCAAACTCGACATTGTACTCCTAATCAGGCGCCCTTCTCGCCTCAAGAACAAAAATCTATCGCCCGTGCCCTCTCATCCGCGAGGCAAGTGAGTGAGGAAAGCCTCCGAGAACTCATCCCAAGTAGCCGGGACGCGTGCTCTCCCGATAACTCCCACGAATCAAACCAATCGATCATTGCGGTATCACGTAGCCGACGCGAACCGGCGTCACAAACTCGGTCTCGACGCCTTGATCACCCGCGTGATCCTGCAGAATCGCCGGATGAACTCCTCGCGATCATCCTTCCGCCTCGACCGTAGAACTCGCGGGCTACAACTCAGAAATCCCGTAGCCTCAAATCGTCGCCTCGGGTGAACCACGGGTGCTCGGGCCGGAATCGAATCGCCGCGATCCACTGCCTCATGTTCGCCACGATCACGGCGATGAATCGGGCCATCTCTCTCAGAACCCATCTCATCTCGCTCCAGCCGCGGATGGAGGTGAGGGTATCGTGGTCTCATCACCATCGCTGCGCCCTAAACCGCCGTAGAACTCGCCGTCTCGGCATAGATCGGGCACGAGCCCTCGTGACTCTAGGTGTCCCACTAGCGCCTCCCTACGCTTGCCCTTTGGGCGGGTTGCCTTACGTGAGGCATAATCGCATGTAAAAGGAATACGTTAGAGGGTCCAACTTATAACACGCCTCTAAAGCACGATCTCGAGTGAGAAGAATGGAAACCAATCCTAAATATCCTATAGCCTCACGATTATTGGTGGTGCACAACACACCGATAATCAAGACTACTAGATACGGTCAGAGACACTTTCCGAGGATTAATCGCTCGATACCACTTTTGTCACGACTGCCCGGTTCGTGGATCGTGCCTTACCCGCACCTGCAAGTCATACATCAGAGAAAATCAGCGGAAATATAAAACAAGACAAGAAACATTATTAAAAGGGAGAAACCGTTTATCTGAAGAAAAGCTTGCCTTTCGACATATATATATAAACATAGTTTGCAGTTACATCCCAACTGTACAATAGGACTACAGACCTCTAAGGAAGTAAACAACTATGGCGGGACAGGGCCCCGCCATACCCTGAATGTACAAAACTATCTACAATACAGGGAGATCATACCCAAAAGTAGAGCCTCCGGAGAAGATGGAGCTCCTGACACCAACGCAAAGATCCTAAGGATGTGGATCTAGCACCTGCTTGCCCTTATATGCGGCATGAACGCAGCCCCCCGAAGGAGGTCAGTACAACAGGTACTAAGTATGTGAAACTGTAAAGTACTTAAATGAAATCATATCATTTTAAAACCAATTTTATAAATATGCACGAAACAACCAATGTAACCGCACATAGTGCCACATCATAAACAAGAGCAACAATAGGTGAAGCGAGGTCTTTTCTAGTGCGAATGATCGAGCGGGGCCAATCGCGTAGTATCACTATGCAAGCCTAATCACGGACTCGTAGTCGCATAGGCCACTCACATAGGCGCGTAGGGTATAACCCGCATCGAGGGTAGCTACTCCTCGGCATCGCCTGGACTCGTAGTCCGCATGGCCACATAGACGCGTGAGGTATAACCCCGCACACTAACACGGAACTCGTAGCTCGCGTAGGTCCCCGGACTGCATGAGGTATTCTCGAATCATGGTCCTGCATCGCTGAGTCTACCCGTCGGAGGCGACTTAACCCCCGGTAACATGTCAAGATGTGAGTGATATAATACCAACATAACAGCTTATCGTTAAACAACATAAGCACAACAAGAATACCCTCTTATACAAACGTTACAAGTCACTATCACACATAACATCATATCATGTCTACTTATCAAACCATTTTATTATTCTTTCATAAATCAATATAAGTCTGTTATAAACACATAAGTAAATTGTTCCTTTTATAAATCTTAAGTTGTTATACCTAACTTCCCATAAAGCTAGTATAACTCTTAATCTTTTTGTTTAAAAAACCAATTAGTTCTCTTCTGTTAAAATGATTCAGTATTCTTTTGAAATGCATCAAGACTCTCATTATTCAGGCTTAAGTCAAAAGACATTGCCGTAATTATTATTCAGGCTTAAGTCAAAAGACATTGCCGTAGTTATTATTCAGTTAACACATGTATGTCTACCGTACTATATATATTTTAAAATATCATGCTTTAGGAAGAATCACATACCTTCTCGGCGAAAACCACCTGCCAAGTTGAATATGTCGCGCGCAGAGAATCAACCTATAATAGTCAGACACGTCTATCAACGTCTGAACTACTCAGCTTGATTCTAAGCAGGGTCCTTTATTCTACGGAAAATCGGGCAGCACTTCCTACGGTGAGCTACTCAAGTCTCTGTGAAAACAGTCCTAAGTAAGTATAGTTCAATTATTCTTCTTTTAAACCCTTCTACTGTGATAACAGTTCAATTCTATTCTGTAATATCCTTCTAAGTATTAATACTTATTTCTATACTTCTACAGTATGTATTCTCTAATTACAAAAGAAGGACAAGTTTATTTACCTCGATAAGCCCAATAATATCCTAGATATAAGTCGATCCGGAGCAAGGCTTAGCTCCTAATTTGTACGCTCCGATAGCTCGAGGAACCCTTAGAAGTTCTTCACAACTTCTACTAAGTACTAAGGGATTTGGGCTAGTGTATTTTTGGCATTATAACAATAATAGAAGGCAACTTTTCTACCAAGGGATTGTGGTAGTGTTTCGGGTAGGGCTTCTTTTCGAGGGGGTATTCGGCAAGGCTTCTCGAGGGAAGGAGGCTTGGACGAAAAAGCTTCAAGGGAGAGGGGAGGATTTTCAAGACTTGGAAAGCTTGTTTGTGCATGAAGAACTCTTCATCTTAAGGGGGGTATTTATAGGTCAAGAGGTGGCCAACCAATGGCCAAGATTAAGCCAAGTGCTAGGCAAGTGTAAGGCCAAGATTAGGGCAAGTATACCTTATCCACTTGCACACAAAATATCCTACCAACTCCAAGACAAAAATAAGCCATCCATTCGGCCCTATTGCCGTCCACACATCCATCAATGAGAGGGTGACAAGTGTCGCCCTCTCGTTGGTCCAAAGTGTTTCGTCTCTCGGAAAAATCCGCAAAAATTAGAAATGACATAGCCGGAATTTATCCTACGCGAGTCTTGTTAAACGTTTCGTCGGAAAACGATTCTTTGTGTGAGTTGTGCCCAAAAAACGTCCTAGGCCTAAACTTTTAAGGCTACACTTTCGTACGTACGCCCTTACGTACATACTCTGGAAATACGTGGTATAACAGGTAGATGAACAGAGAATGATCAGACCTGCTGTGAGAAAACTCAAGAGTAGACACATAATCTGCAAATATTTTATACTAGGCCCGACAACTTGTTTTAGTCCATACGACTTCTTCAGTAAACACACATGGTTAAGATGATCGGAGTCCCTAAAATCCAAGGGTTGATATATGTATACAGTTTCATTGTGTTCGATGTGTAAGAATGCATTTTCACGTCCAACTGATGAATGGACCATGCTTTTGAGAGAGCTAGACAAAGAATAGTATGAATAGTTACCAGTTTGATAACCAAACTAAATGCCTCTCCACAATACACGTCAACATATTGAGTTTTGTCATCACCTATAAGACATGACTTATGCCTCTCAAAACAATCATTAGATTTTTCCTTATGAGTAAAAATTCACATGGAATGAATCACATTAACATCAGGTGAATGTGGCACCACGTCTAATTTTCAATAAGAGCATTATATTCATTATCCATGGCCATTTTTAAATTCGGGTCACGAAGGGCACACACATGGTTACGTGGTAGGGGTAATTTAGTGTAATTAAAATTGAGACTAAATTGTCGTTTTGGTCTAAAATACCGCATTGACTACGAGTAACGGACCCTTGTCCCGGAATAAAAGTAGGCTGGATCTAGGTCGGTATAGTGGTGTTGGTATCAATTTAGGTTAGGAGGAATTGGGCCGGCTAGAGGCTGTAATTATTTGGGCCAACATGTAGTGGGCCTGCTGACCGAAAATTTGGACTGAGAGTATTTGGGCCAGCAAACAGTGGGCCTGTCACGCCCGTTTTTGACCTCGGGGTCTGAACGGTATCTGCGACGTTGCTCATTGGCGCGGTTCCCTGGATGGAGCAATAATGCTGATTTTGATGAGTCACCACCTAATTAGTTAAGTGAATTAGGACACTTGATTTATTGCAATAAAAATACTGCAATTAACCTCCATTTAATGGTCTGCGAAATTAATGAGATTCTGAATCAGGGTTCTTTATTATCCTAAAGGGAAGGGGTTAGACATCCTTTAAGATCCGCTAACTTGCGGTTATTCGTTCAAACCTAGGTTAATTATTTATTGCATTTTTTATTCTACGTATTCTAAGCATTTTTCATAATTTATAATTAAAATAAAATGCAATACAAAATAATAAAAACTAAAATTAAATGCGACATAAAATAAAACTTCGGGACATCTTTTAGCCTTTTTTAGGCCTTCTGCACAAGATGATCTCCGGGTACCTGCATAAACACTTAGTAAAAGTGTTAGTACTATAATAAATAATTTTAAAGCAATGACAGGAATTTAATAAGTAAAGCCAAATAAATAAAACCGTCTTTTGCACAGAGGAGGCCTTGGAAATCAGACGGAAATTCTTTCATCGGCCAATATTGCTAAAAATAATAAAATAAATAAAATATTCGAATCCGCGCCAAAACAATAATAGTTTTAAATACGGAGGGCTCAGATATAAAAAATATATAAAGTGGGACAACCTAAACAAGTGCGGCTGCGAGAATTCGCCCTGCCAGCGCATGTTGGTTATCCGGTGTAAGTGGAAGAAATCATCCTTGCCCAGAAAGCTTCATTTATTTTATTTTCCGTCTTTGCAACTGTGGAGGCCTCAAAAATCGATGGATAACTTTTTCATTGGCCAAATGTAGTATCATGTTCAAATCAGTAAATACCCAATATTCAAATGCAAAAATCTGTTCTTTCAGTTTAATAAAATAAAAAGCAAACTTGTCGAAACCAGTCCGAAATCCAACGGATAGTAAAAGAAGTAATAGCAACACAGCAAACACAGTGACCGTGAAACCAGTGGACACAACAGAAACAGTGGGCAGCGATATTCGCCGGATCCGAAACCCAAGAACAGTAAATAGCAAAACAGTGAAGCAGTGAACACGCCGCAGGATGCCGGAAAACCAGAATGTTGCCAAAGCAACACAAAAATAGTGCAAACTCAGATAAATGGAAAAAAATGCTAATAATCAGCCCGACAACAGTAGCAGAGCAACGGTTTCGCCGAAATTTTAGATTCCGACCAAACCCAACAGAATTAGAAAACTGATACAGTGAAACGAAGCAACCGAGAAAATCCCAACGGAAAGCCACCACAAGGTTCGCCGGAGTTTAAACTTCGGCGAGATATCCAAAGACAAATCAAAATCAGTCAACAACCAACAACAACATAATAGCAACGAAACCGAAAACAAACAGTAGCGTGGGGACGGCGGCGTCACTTCTACGACGAGGTCGCCAGAGCAACGCCACCATAGTGGTGGGTTTATCGGCGACGGGGTATAGGAAAACAATGGTTCAAAAGTGTGAGTGATGGGGGTTATACCGGTGTTGGCGGAGTTGACAGTGGTGAGGTCCGCCGGCGTTTTCACCGGCGACGGGAAAGGGGACAGGGAAGAGGGCGACGGGCAGTGTGTGTGTGAGAGAGAGGGGTGTTCGTGGTGAAGGAGATAAAGGCTGCAACTGGCTGGTGGGAGGCTCGCCGGAGAGACTGGCGGCGACGGGGACTGGCGAGAGGGGGTGAGGGAGAGGGCAGGGAGAGAGGGTCGACGAGATGTGGGTGTTGCAGCTGAAGTGGTGTCTCTTTTAATAAATGAGAGAGATAGGGTAGGGGAATAGGGGGATGGGCTTGGTGTGCTGCAAAAGGTAAGAAAAAGTATGGGTAGTGTGTTGAAAATGATAAAAGATATGATGGGACTAGGTTTGGTGTTTGGAAAAAATTAAAAAGGGTGTTGGATTGGACTGATCCGGATTGTGCCAACGACTGGTTTGACAAAAATGCAAAATGAGTTAATTGTTTAAAAGAAAAATTATTTAAAGAGATGCAAAATTATCCAAATAAAAATGCCGAGGCAATAATAATAAAATGTAATATTTAAGAAATGTTTAATGCCTAATTAAAGATAAAAATGGGATGTCAATTAATTATTTAAAGAGACGCAAACATTAATAAAATAAAACGACGGCGTAATAATAATAGAAACATAATATTAACAAAGACATCATGCTTAATTTAAAATAAAAAGATGCAACGCCATTTTGTGAAGAAATAAACATAGAATATTATGTAAAAAATGCAAAAAATGATGATTAAAATACGGTGTCCTAAAATGCTTAAAATTGCAAAAAATGACGAAAAACGGGTCAAAATTGACTGTCAACAGCATGTCCCTCTTTGTACGGAGATGATGGAAGAGTCTTCGGACAAAGATGTTGACTTGTAGCCAATTTTGTCCTGTTTTATAAACTAGAACTCAAAAATAGGGATGATGCAGACCCAAAATTGTCCTAGTGTTAAATCATGATGACACTGGGTCGTTGTGATGCGAAAAAATAAAAAGCAAAGCTGACGCTGATTTAAAAATGTCCCAGTGTCGAAGTATGATTGACACTGAGTTGCAGGTGATGTGGTGTTGTAACAGACAGGGTGATTGTAGATGTTGATGGCGTAATTGCATGGACGCGATGCAGATGCTCGTCGTTGCATAGACGAAACATAGATGAAGCTGTTGCATAAGCTTAGATGAAATGCGTCGTTGCATAGACGTGATGCAGATGCTCGTCGTTGCATAGACGAAACATAGATGAAGCCGTTGCATAGGCTTAGAAATGAAATGACGTCGTTGCATAGACGCGATGCAGATGTTCATCGTTGCATAAATGAAACATAAATGAAGCCGCGTCATTGCATAGACGCGATGCACATATTCGTCGTTGCATAGACGAAACATGGATGAAGTCGTTGCATAGGCTTAGATGAAATGCGTCGTTGCATAGACGCGATGCAGATGTTCGTCGTTGCATAGACAAAACATAGATGAAGCCGTTGCATAGACTTTTATGAAATGCGTCGTTGCATAGACGCGATGCAGATGTTCGTCGTTGCATAGACGAAACATAGATGAAGCCGTTGCATAGGCTTTAATGAAATGGTGTCGTTGCATAGACGCGATGCAGATGCTCATCGTTGCATAGACGAAACATAGATGAAGTCGTTGCATAGGCTTTTAATGAAATGACGACGTTGCATAGACGTGATGCAGATGTTCGTCGTTGCATAGACGAAACATGGATGGAGCCGTTGCATAGGCTTATATGAAATGACGTTGTTGCATAGACGCGATGCAAATGCTCGTCGTTGCATAGACGAAACATAGATGAAGCCGTTGTATAGACTTTTATGAAATGCGTCGGTTTGTGGGCGTACCTGCTTTGTGACCCTTCTGGGTTGAGATAACGTTATCGCATAGACGTTGTGCGTTTGTAACCTGCATGGGCTTATTGTTGTGCTCCTGTATTTGCTGATATGAAGATCCTGCATTCAAAGAAAACGTGTGAGTTTTTTAGGAAATGAGTGGTTGATTAGCGTCGACTTTGTAGCTTTGGCTCTTGACGCTTGCATTCTTGGTTTGGACTAAAGACCTAGCTGGCCTGTTTTTCCCTGTCTATTGTCATTTTCTGGTAAATGAAGATGTTGAACTGGGTAAGGTTGAATCTTGACGCTATCAAGACGATCAGGTAAGCAATTTTTTTTTAATCATGAATGAAAAGCTAATGCGAGAATATGTACAATGTATAATTGAGTAGATGAGAATGCAACCCTCGAAATATGTCACAGTCATGTGTAGGTAGTCATGGATGCAAAACATATGAGGATATTAAACTCTCCAATGGACAAAATCGAGTTCTGTGCAAAACAAGGAAGAAATATTTCTAATGGTGTGACCGAAGCCGATGTGGCTGTCTACGTATCTCGCCGAAGGAATTAGGTCAAGACGTAGTTCATGCTGCAAAATAAGAATTTTTTATGATTTTAAAATGATGCGGGACCGAAACCGATGTGGCCGCCTACGTATCCCGCTGAGGGAATCAGGTCAAGACGTAGTTCGTGATGCAAAATAATGATTTTTATGTAATATGTTGTGGGACCAAGCCGATGTGGCCGCCTACGTATTCCGCCGAGGGAATCAGGTCAGAGCGTAGTTCGTGATGCAAAATAATGATTTTTATGATTTTAAAATGATGTGAGACCGAAGCCGATGTGGCCGCCTACGTATCACGCTGAGGGAATCAGGTCAAGACGTAGTTCGTGATGCAAAATAAGAATTTTTATGTAATATGCATTTTGTTGTTTTTTCTCTGAAAAAGTGGAAGACAAAATTACATTCCGACTTCAGTTGATACCAACAATTAGTATTGTGCATGAGGATTTTCGTTTATTGTTTTTAGTCTAACCGAGATTGACTCCGGTGTAATTCATACAACTTCAGATAGTACCTCAGACATACCTGAGTGTCGACACACCTGCATGCATCCAGTGTTTCGAACTACACGTAATCTCACGTTTCAAATGTCTCACAGAAAGAAAGTCCCGTTCTCACATATATTTCAGTATTTTGAATTTTGGGACGTTGAGAAAATTACGCTCACACTCAAAAAGATGTTCAATGCATGCAATTGTGATACCATAGGCTTGGCCGTCATGTAAGTATCCACTAATGTGAGAACCCTCAGTATAAGATCATGTAGGGCTTGTCACGGGCTTGTAATGTAGGCTTGGGGAAAGGAATGAATATCATTTGGATAAAAGTGACTAATCATTCCTCGAGAGTTGGACTACGTCCATGCTTGATATTTGTGCGCTTTAATGCTGACTTGCTTTCTTTTTGTCTCGGTTTTTCTGAGCTGACTTCTTTTGAATCTTTCATTTGGAACCCCTTTTTTTTCTTTTTCTGGGTTATGTATTCCCCTTTTTTTTATAACATCGAGACTTTTGATTTTTTTTGGGAAGTCGTCCCTTTCTTTTTTTTTTCTTTTTGAGACTTTGACAATTTTTGTCTTTGCAAACTTCAACGCAGAATTTTATCAGCCACTTGCACATTTCTAAAGCACTCGAGGAGGTCGGGCCAAGAGAGGGATAGTGCGTACTCACTCAGAAAGGGTATAGGTGTAATATGCGGTTGTCAAAAAATAGGTTTTAGGCTCAAAGGGGTGTACTAGGGATAATGTTATTTGGTAGGCTGAAAAGGCTCAAACGGGTCAAAGAAAGCCTACGATCATTTCCTACACCGAGTGTTGCTCAGGATTTCGCCTCAACAAACATTTATGTCAAGTTCTAGATCACAATGCAACGCAATTGAACTTATTCAAACACTCACCACACAATGCATATGAAACGATGAAGTTGGTTTCGTCCTTATCTTGGAAACAGGCAAGACAATGTCATTTACGGGTGTGAATAAGAGGTACCAAAAGAATTTATGGTTTACCACAAAGTCAACCCATACTTTTGTTTATGCACACTTGTAACTGTGTTGGTATCAACAAAGTCAAACAATAATACTTAAAAGATGTTTTTGTATTTTTGAATAACATTTTTTATATTTATGAACAAAATATATATTTTTTATTTTTATTTTTTGAATAAAGGGTACTGAACCCGAATAGGGCTGCCTACGTATCTCACCGAGGAAATCAGGTGCGCGTAGTTCATTCAAATATGTTATAAAATGTATGCTTGAAAAGAATTTATCAATGAAATGATGGCAATGTAAAGCTATGCAAAAGAAAATAATTGTCCACTGTGGACGAATGCAAAGTAAAATGAATGTAACGAAAAATGAATGCCCGAGAACATGATGAATGAGATGCATGAGTGAGAAAAATATGTTTTTTTTGTGGTGGTGTCGAACCCAAAATGAGTTGCCTACCTATCACACCGTGTGGTGAGAATCAGACACGCGTAGTTCGGAATGATTATGCTGTAAAAAATGCATGATAAATAATTATGTAATCAACAATAAACATATCAATTGAATTTGCAAATAAAGATACAAAATATATAAGAAATGAGAACGATGTCTCGTTGAATCTGGTATAAACTAACTTTTATTAATCAACATAACTACCGCACATTTTTGTGATTTTTTTTTCCGACCGCCCTAGGCTGAATGCGAGGACGACCTTCCTGCAAAAAATATGAGAAATATGTGAGTAGGAAAATGACAAAAATAATAAAAATGCAAAGGTGTGACAATATATTCAAAGACTCCCCTGATTGGTTCGACCGGATTGGTGGTTGATGCTTCACAAAGTCCAAGTCGCGCTATTCAAGAGTGATTTACACAGTAGAAGTCCTGATTGCAATGTGACAGAAAAGTGCAAAAATGCAAATGCTCGGAATCACAAAAGGGTAATTATTGCATTAAATAATATATACAAAATTGCTAGCGACAACAATAGTAAACAAAAGCATGCAAATGAAGCGCGCACCCTAATATGCATGGTACCTCTCTTATGTCAGAGGTCGGCATAAACGCCAAATATGCGAGATTATGATAAATAAGTCCAAGTCGTTAAACTGCAATATTTTGTTGGAAATGACGACCAAATGACGGTGCACTTTTTCCAATTTCGGCGTGTCATGACCAAGCTTGGATCCGTCTATCATTATCACGTTACACATATATGCTTATTGGTCGACGGGTTGTGAAACCCAACGACAATTTGGTGGATTTCCTAATCGTGGAGACGATGCCAAGGATCGATCCACCTAGGTTGTATCCATGCATGACTTAAAATAAAGAGGGCAGTATATCTCTATCTTAAATTTGTTAAAATTTGTCTTCCTAGACACAATGGTTCCCGAGCGGACTACTCGAGTGAGAAGGCTACGCGGCCACCGGTTGGACCGGATTCTCCGCGTAAAATGCCAACTCTCCTAAATTTGGGTACTTGAAAGAAATTTTCGGGTGTGCAAAGCACACCTCGCATGTAGTGTGTGATAGTGTCAATTTTCCAGAATGGAGGAAATATGAGCGGAATGACAATTTTAAGGAAAGCAGTAAAAGAATGTAGCAATTAAAGTAGTTAATTACAAAATAAAAACAAACAATATAAAACATTTACAATAAATATAAGAGCAAAATAAGGCGCAATATTTAATTAACCTGGGTTTGCTATGATCAAGAACCTGATATCCCCAGTGGAGTCGCCATGCTGTCGCACCCGTTATTGACCTCGGGGTCTGAACGGTATCCGCGACGTTGCTCTTTGGCGCGGTTCCCTGGATGGAGCAATAATGATGATTTTGAGGAGTCGCCACCTAATTAGTTAAGTGAATTAAGTCACTTGATTTATTGCAATAAAAATACTGCAATTAACCTCCATTTAATGGTCTGCGAAATTAATGAGATTCTGAATCAGGGTTCTTTATTATCCTAAAGGGAAGGGGTTAGGAATCCTTTAAGATCCGCTAACTTGCGGTTATTCGTTCAAACCTAGGTTAATTATTTATTGCATTTTTTATTCTACGTATTCTAAGCATTTTTCATAATTTATAATTAAAATAAAATGCAATACAAAATAATAAAAACTAAAATTAAATGCGACATAAAATAAAACTTCGGGACATCTTTTAGCCTTTTTTAGGCCTTCTGCACAAGATGATCTCCGGGTACCTGCATAAACACTTAGTAAAAGTGTTAGTACTATAATAAATAATTTTAAAGCAATGACAGGAATTTAATAAGTAAAGCCAAATAAATAAAATTGTCTTTTGCACAGAGGAGGCCATGGAAATCAGACGGAAATTCCTTCATCGGCCAATGTTGCTAAAAATAATAAAATAAATAAAATCTTCGAATCCGCGCCAAAACAATAATAGTTTTAAACACGGAGGTCTCAGATATAAAAAATATATAAAGTGGGACAGCCTAAACAAGTGCGGCTGCGAGAATTTGCCCTGCCAGCGCATGTTGGTTATCCGGTGTAAGTGGAAGAAATCATCCTTGCCCAGAAAGCTTCATTTATTTTATTTTCCGTCTTTGCAACTGTGGAGGCCTCAAAAATCGACGGATAACTTTTTCATTGGCCAAATGTAGTATCATGTTCAAATCAGTAAATACCCAATATTCAAATGCAGAAATCTGTTCCTTCAGTTTAATAAAATAAAAGCAAACTTGTCGAAACCAGTCCAAAATCCAACGGATAGTAAAAGAAGTAATAGCAACACAGCAAACACAGTGACCGTGAAACCAGTGGACACAACAGAAACAGTGGGCAGCGATATTCGCCGGATCCGAAACCCAAGAACAGTAAATAGCAAAACAGTGAAGCAGTGAACACGCCGCAAGACGCCGGAAAACCAGAATGTTGCCAAAGCAACACAAAAATAGTGCAAACTCAAATAAATGGCAAAAAATGCCAATAATCAGTCCGACAACAGTAGCAGAGCAACGGTTTCGCCGAAATTTTAGATTCCGACCAAATCCAACAGAATCAGAAAACTGATACAGTGAAACGAAACGACCGAGAAAATCCCAACGGAAAGCCACCACAAGGTTCGCCGGAGTTTAAACTCCGGCGAGATACCCAAAGACAAAATCAAAATCAGTCAACAACCAACAACAACATAATAGCAACGAAACCGAAAACAAACAGTAGCGTGGGGACGGCGGCGTCACTTCTACGACGAGGTCGCCGGAGCAACGCCACCACAGTGGTGGGTTTATCGGCGACGGGGTATAGGAAAGCAATGGTTCAAAAGTGTGGGTGATGGGGGTTATACCGGTGTTGGCGGAGTTGATGGGGGTTATAAAGGCTGCAGCTGGCTGGTGGGAGGCTCGCCGGAGAGACTGGCGGCGACGGATCGCGGCGAGAGGGTGAGGAGAGGCGAGGAGAGAGGTCGACGAGATGTGGGAGGAGCAGCTGAAGTGGTGTCTCTTTTAATAAATGAGAGAGATAGGGTAGGGGAATAGGGGGATGGGCTTGGTGTGCTGCAAAAGGTAAGAAAAAGTATGGGTAGTGTGTTGAAAATGATAAAAGATATGATGGGACTAGGTTTGGTGTTTGGAAAAAATTAAAAAAGGTGTTGAATTGGACTGATTCGGATTGTGCCAATGACTGGTTTGACAAAAATGCAAAATGAGTTAATTGTTTAAAAGAAAAATTATTTAAAGAGATGCAAAATTATCCAAATAAAAATGCCGAGGCAATAATAATAAAATGCAATATTTAAGAAATGTTTAATGCCTAATTAAAGATAAAAACGGGATGTCAATTAATTATTTAAAGAGACGCAAACATTAATAAAATAAAACGACGGCGTAATAATAATAGAAACATAATATTAACAAAGACATCATGCTTAATTTAAAATAAAAAGATGCAAAACAATTTTGTGAAGAAATAAACATAGAATATTATGTAAAAAATGCAAAAAATGATGATTAAAACACAGTGTCCTAAAATGCTTAAAATTGCAAGAAATGACGAAAAACGGGTCAAAATTGACTGTAAACAGGGCCTCCTAGCAGAAGCTCAAGGATAAGATTGTTTGGGTCACCAGGAAATGGGCCTGCTGGTAGAAGATACGGACCGACACCATTTGGACCAGCATGTAGTGGGCCTGGTAGCAGAAAATTTGGACGAGTAAGTGTTGGACCAGCAGGCAGTGGGTTAGACTGTGCCTGTTGGTCCAGGCTCCGAGGTGTGGGCTGCACCAAATTATGGACCATGTATGGTGATAACCAATCATCCAAAAATTCATAAGACTTGGACGCGGAATTATGCAACTTAATTGACGGAAATTAGGTTTCATAAAAAATGGCATGGCGACTATTGATGATTTTATTAGAGGATAAATCAAAGCATTTGTAACCACGATGATTAGATAGGTAACCAAAAAATACACAAGCGCCAGAGCAGGTTTGACATTTGTTAATAGTAGTGGCGGGGAATAGAGGATAGCATAAACACCCAAACATCCTAAGATGAGAATACAAAGGGTCTTTTTGATAAAGAATTTTGAGTGGGGATTGATATGCTAATCATTTTCTAGGGAGTATGTTAAGAAAGTAAGTCGTCATTTGTAATGCATTATGCCAAAATGAAGGTGGTAATGATGCATGGGGTAGTAATGTACGAACAATATTATAAATGGTGCATATTTTTCTTTCAGCTTTCCCATTTTGTGATGACGTATATGGACATAAAAATCGAAAAGATATACCATTAACCTTATAAAATTCTTTAAATGACTCATTACCAAATTCTCTTCCATTATCACATTGAATGTTCTTAATTTTCTGTTCAAATTGAGTACGAATGAATGCTCTGAATTATAGGAATGTAGAATAAACCTGAGACTTTTTAGATAACAGAAATGTTCACAAAAAATTAGAATAATCATCCAATAATAAAACATAATAATGGTGGCCCGAAGAGCTCAAAATGGGAGACGTCCAAAGATCACTATGAATAATATCAAATGGTAACAAAATACTAGAATTTGAGGCAACTAACTACAATTTAACATATTTCCCAAGTGGACAAGAAGGACAAACATTAGTACTCCAAGAGTTATTACACTCAATAAATTTATTTCTTTTAAGAGAGGAAAAACAGATGCTCCTGTATGACCCAAACGCGCATGCCATAAGGAAGGTACTAAAGCAGCAAACATTGACGGTGTGGCTTGTTTAGTGGTGATGGTGGCGGTAATGGGATAGAGATTGCCCCGACTATCACATCTCATTATATGTATCCCCGTCCAGAAATACTTCACAAAAAAATCCAAAAGGATCAAATTCAACAGAAATTGAGTTATCAGTTGTAAGTTTCCGAACATAAACCAAAATTTTAATTAATTAAGGAGCATGAAGGACATTTTTCAGGGCAAAAGGTGGGTTCGGGGAAGACAACTTTGTATAACCATAACCACGAATTAGAATTGAATGACCATTACCAACAATTATGCCATAATTTTTGCTCAAATTGAAATAAGGCGAGAGATTATCTTGCGCGAATGTCATATGAGAAGTAGCACCGGTGTCCATGTACCAATTTACATCAGGAGAATTTAACCCAAGTGTATGCATTATCTCATCGATATATGTGTGGTCGAGATATCTGATTGGGCCACAATGGCAGCTTTGTTGTGCCGATGCTGTGCTAGGTTCTTTGCCAGGCTGAATGATTTTGAGGCCCATTATGGGCTTGCTGCTGCTGCCGTCCATTGGGCCTGGCCCAATTTTGTGAAGGTAAGGACAGGGCGACATGGGCCACTACCCACTTGCCCAAGGCAGGCCCCATGGCCACTGTCTACTGGCCCAAGCCTACTGCCACGGGTGCTGTGGCTCGGCCCCCTGCTGGCCGCCACTGCCTCCATCTCGTCCATCACTGCCACCACCCTTGCCACCGCCGCAGTTTTTTCTATAATTTTGACCCTTTTTGCCACCCCCGTTGTGACAATTTTGACCATAATTTTCAGAGAATAATTGAGGGTCATCAGTTTCTCGGGATGTGGCCACCATTATAGCGGAATTAGCTCTGTTTGCGCTGTTTGCGGCCTTTTTAGCCAACCATGCTTCTTCTAGGGTGAGCATGAAACATTTTTGGTAGAACGGTGGGAGAGGAATGCTTTGGTGAAGAAGAGTTTCAATCCCATTATATGCCTCAGAGAGGTCCGCAACCATCTGAAGAATGAGACAATCATTTGTGACTGGCGCGCCGACATTCTTGAGTTGATCCGACAATTCCTTGAGTCTTTGATAATAGGTGGAGGCATTAGGAAAATCCTCCATATTTGTGTGAGAGAATGCTTGCTCAAGGGTCACTGCACGAGAATTTTTGTTATCTTGGAATATATCATGCAACCTATTCCAAGCTTCCATTATCGTGGCGTAGGGTTCGATAATTATGTGTATGAGGTCCGAAGAAATGGTGGAATAAATCCATTGGAGGACCGTCGCATCAAGAGTTTCCTACAACTCTATTTCATCATCGGTGGAAGGCACCTTCTCCTTGAATTTTCCAGTTTGACGATGTGATGGAGGACTCTATGAGACCTTGCGCGAATTTTAAAAAGTTCCACCCACGTCACGTATTGGACGTTCCCCATTTCAAGCATGATAGAGATGTTGTTCTTGATGTTGGAGAAGGCAAGAGCAGGATGAAAGATATTCTTTGTGTTAGACATGATGGAGGAATACAAGAAGTAGGGTGGCGGAAAAAAACAAAAGTGAAGGGACGGAAATTGAGAGGGCGGCAGAAGTAGTTTGGAGAAGGAAACAATTTGCCCTAGACTTCTGATATCATGAAAGAGAATAATCTATTGTTGATTTCATTAATGTAATTGGTTTATATACATGATATACAATAATCATTCTAGGCTATAATTACGGAAATCAAATATACACTTAACTAATACAAAAAATTACTACCACAATTACAAATATACAAGAGTATATTCTATCACTAACCTCTTTATTTGCCCACCCAAAGGCCAAAAGTATTAGATCATCAAAAATAAAATAACTGTCCTCTGTTTGAATTGATTTAAAATTCTCATATTAGTATTTTCTACATAATTTTAATTTCATAAATTTTAAAGTCTTAAATATTAGAAAAATAATTAAATGATATTTTTTTCTTTATTAAAAGATTATTTGTCCAATGTGAAATTTAGTCTTAAACATAAAAAGGCTGTTCAACATTTTGCGTAGGAATTTAATTTTTATAATAATATAGATAATACTTTTTAAGTTCAAATCCCAAAAATTGAAATGAACAAGTGGGGTTATCCCATTTCTAATAATTCAAGTAAAAGTTGTCTTTTTCTTTTTCGGAATAAATATTAGCAGGAAAGATATATTTGAACTTTGCTAGTGAGAATAACATTTTGAACTAGTTAATTAATAGTGAGGACATTTGGTCCCTTTACCTAACAAGTATGTCTATTTGCAAAATAAAGTTCGGAATACGATACTTTATTTTTGAGTTAAACTCACTATATTCATCTTATACTATTTCGTTAACTATACATAAAACATTGAAGAAGAAATATTTTATACACTAGATTTAAATAAGATAACTAAAGAGATGGACCTTTGATTTGAAACGAGTATACTAACGCAAGAAGAAGATATGAACGGTGAAGATATTCAGGACCCTAATTTGTAGGAGTTTTGAGATTAATTTCTTTGTATTTTGATCTTTTAAGTTTTTTTTTTCTTGGTTAATAGTGTAGGGTTTTGTTGGGTCTAAAACACGTAAGTAAGACACATCGAAAGTTTAAAGTTTGTTTAACTTACTTACCCCAACAATTTTGTCTGGTATGATTACGCTACAAGTGAAATTTGTAAAGACATAAACATAACTTACAATTTGTGTTATCTGGAGTCTTTACTATAGAGAGCGCACACGACTATCATACCAATCACAAGCCTTGCTGTGATATACTCCTTAGCATAGCCAGGAAATCTTGACAGAGGTTTGAGAGGATTTTATTCTCTGAACTCTGAGTTCAAAAAATAAGAAGTGAGTGTAAACTGTTTATGGGGTTAAGTGTTGATTATATATTGATAGTTTATGTTAATTTTTGGATTAGGGTTGGGCCCAAGCCAGACCCAAATCCCAAAATGCAATGGGCAAGTCGGATTGGGCCTATTGCCGTACAGGCGTCGCGACGCTTCCACCATTATTTTAAGCACATTATAATTTTAAGTCCGACAATCCAATTTTGACTTAATTAAATAATTTCCATCAAATAAAAATTATCTCGTAATTTATTATTGGTTTAAATATCTCGATTCTAAATCGAATATTTTGTACTCATACCCTTAGATCGAAAAGACAGTCGACTTAGTGTGACCCTTTAGGTCTTCATATATCGACACTA
Source organism: Przewalskia tangutica (assembly GCA_029844215.1). Classification (NCBI taxonomy): domain Eukaryota; kingdom Viridiplantae; phylum Streptophyta; class Magnoliopsida; order Solanales; family Solanaceae; genus Przewalskia; species Przewalskia tangutica. The sequence goes on along the minus strand of CM056724.1, from coordinate 42,994,986 downwards.
ATCAAATTAAGGTTCATACGGAACTCCTCGACTGCGACATATGACGAACTTAATATGTGAAGTACGTTTATATGACTACTGTAACACAACCTTTATGTGAGATGATAAATTTCTTTCATTCGCGACACACTCGATCAAGCTTAGGATTTATCATTTGTTTATCCAAATGGCTCGATCACTCTGTCTCATCTATATTAATTGACAACCAGATCATATCCTAAACATGTCTCTTGCATTGCCAATGACTTGGTCGACCTAATATTACTGAGAAGCTGAGTGTTCTTTCTCGAATATCCATTCGAGGAATGAATCATATTCTTGGCTCAACTACTACCTTAGTTCACATCGCAATGTACCCAACACAAGCCATGTCTTATCCTATAAGAAATTTAAGCTTAGGAAAGGGTCAAAGTACATTACTATGTAATTTAGGTGCGTATTGACCTCAAGTCAAAGGACCTCTATATCCCACATGCTGATAATACTCTAGCATGTATAACAAATAGTTTATCAGCATGGTATATCAATACCCTCTAAGAGTATTCATCTGTCTATCACTAGTAATCATACTAGCAGTAAGTGAGACATACTATATTCTCTAAGAATGTGATGCAGACCACATGTTGACTTATAATATATCATTGATATCTCATTCTCAATGATCATCAATCAAGACTATTTTGAGAGTTACGTTCTATCATTAATATCTCACTTTATCAATGACAACGTAAGCTTAAGGGATACACATTAATGAATAATCACAAACAATCAAAATCATAATTCAATAATTACAAAATGCCAAAATATATTAATCTCATTAATACGAATGTGTTCAAGTATATTTGTCCCTAAAATATTTGTCTATAGGACATACATACTTTCAATCTCCCACTTGGCCTAGAGCCAATCTCCAACGCATCTAATGCCCATATTTTATAAGTGACCATTATGCTTGACTAAGCTTAATGATTTAGTAAATGGGTCAGCTAGATTATCATTTGTGGGAACGTAGTCTAATCTTATTTCTTCAGTTTCCACCATCTCCCTGAGTATGTGGTATTTTCTTGGTACATGCTTGTTTCTGTTTGTTGATCTTGTTTCCTTAGCCTGAGCAATTGCACCAGTGTTGTCACAATAAATCATTATTGGACAAGTGGCACTTGGAATAACCCCTAGTTCTTTCAAGAACTCAGATATCGAGACAACTTCCTTACCAGCTTCCGATCCAGCAATGTACTCCACTTCAGTTGTCGAATCAACAGTTGTAGCTTGCTTGGAACTTTTCCAACTTACTACTCTACCATTTAAATGAAGGCATAACCAAACTGAGATTTGAAGTCATCAACGTCTGTCTGGAAGCTAGCATCAGTGTACCCAGTAGCTACTAGTTTTTCTTGTCCACCATAGACTAGGAAATATTCTTTAGTTCGTCTAAGATACTTAAGAATACCCTTGACTGCTTTTCAGTGTTCCTCCCCGAGATTCTACTAAAATTTGCAAGTTATACTAAGTGCATATGCCACATCTGGACTTGTACAGGTCATGACATACATGATTGATCCTATATCTGAAGCATATGGGATCTTCTTCATGCGTTCAAGTTCTGGAAAAGTAGAAAGACTATCATTCTTAGATAACTTGATGCCTTGACATATAGAAAGACAACCTTTCTTGGAATTTTCCATATAGAATCGTCTTAGCACTTTGTCTATGTATACGGACTGTGACAACCCCAACAATCTATTAGGTTTATCTCTGTAGATCCTAATTCCAAGAATGTAGCAGGCTTCACCTAAGTCCTTCATCATGAATGTGTTGGATAACCATTCTTTGACTGACTGCATGAGAGTTTTATCATCTTCCATTATAAATATTATTTAGATATATAACAATGAAGACAATACTCTCATCTGTGTGTTTGCTATAAACGTATGGATATTCTTTGCTTCTAACAAAGTCAAATGATTTGACTGATTTGTTAAAGCAAATGTTTCAACTCCTGAGGCTTGCTTAAGTCCATAAATGGACTTCTGTAGCTTGCATACTGCTTTGGGCTGAGTCTCGAATGTAAAACCCTCTTGCTGTATCATATACACCTCCTCAATTAGATTACCATTGAGGAAGACAGTTTAACATCCATTTGCCAAATATCATAATCATAGTATGCAGCTATTGCAAGCAAAATTCGAATGGACTTAATTTTCGCAACAGGTGAAAATGTTTCATCATAATTGACCCCCGACCGTTGATTATAATCTTTAGCCACCAATCTTGCCTTATGCATCAATCTTCTTCTTGAAGACTCATTTGCATCTTATGGATCTAACCCCTGTTGGCAAATCAACCAAGTTCCATACTTGATTGATATACATCGAGTCCATTTCAAATCTCATGGTTTCTTGTCATCTTTGTGAATCAATGTCTAACATACCTTCGTTGTAGGTTGTAGGTTTATCGTCATCAGAAATATATATCTCATTGTGTGTTTCAATAAGGAAATTTAATCTTTCAGGCGGACGATGAGTCCTACGGAGTTGAATATTCTGCGTTTCAGTGTTTGTTGTATTATGATTGTGAGAAGGTGTTTGTGTGTTGGACAATCCACCACCTTGAGAGCTTTCAGGAATGTCATTTTCATATTTTTCCTAAATGGGATGATGTACAACTATTGTATCATCTTCCATTAGTTGTGTATGAGAGTCTTGCATTTCTGCACTATCTCTCACAACACTCCCACTGGCTGAAGGGCGTACTCTAAGTACCAATCTTCACCAAATACTCCCACTAAATCCTTGCCTAGGTCATGCGACAAGGGTTCAACCTATGTATTATCTTGTGTTTATTGAATTTCTTCAAGTTCTATCTTATTGCAACTCTGTTCCTTGTAGACATAGTCTTCTTCAAGGAAAATTGCATTTCTGGAAATAATGACCTTATGTTCTCCAGAAAGCTAGAAATAGTATCCCCTAGTTTCCTTTGGATACCCCACAGAATAATACTTCTCACCTTTTTATTCAACTTGTCAGTAAGCAACTTCTTCACATATGCATGGCACCCCCAGGGTCGCATGTGTTTAAGTGTTGGCTTCTTGTCGTTCCATATCTCATATGGAGTTTTCTCTACTGACTTTGAAAGAACTTTGTTCAGAATAAAGATTGAGCTTTGTAATGCATATCCCCAAAGGTATGTTGGTAGATCTGAGAAGCTCATCATGGATCTAACCATATCTAATAGGGTTCAATTTCTCTTTTCAGCAACACCATTCATTTGTGGCATTCTGGGAGGTGTCCATTGTGATTGGACTCCATGAAGCTTCAAGTAATCTAGAAATTCTTTACTTAAGTATTCACCTTCTCGATCTGATCGAAGGGTCTTGATACTTGTTTCAAGTTGATTCTCTACTTCTAACTTGTACTCCTTGAATTTCTCAAACGCTTCAGACTTGTGTTTCATAAGATACACATACACAAACCTTGTGAAATTATCTGTAAAAGTGATGAAGTAATGGAAACCTCCCTTAGCTTGAGTTGAAAATGGCTCACATACATCGGTATGGACTAACTCAAGCACCTATTTGGCTCACACTTCTTTCCCATAAAGTGGCTTGGTGGTCATCTTTCCTCTCAAACAAGATTCACAATTACTATAAGACTCTAAGTCAAATGGTTCTAGGTAGTCTAACTTCCTTAATCTTGCTATCCTTGATTCATTGATATGACCAAGTCTGCAGTGCCATAAGTAGGTGGGGTTTCTTGGATTACTTATTTTAGCTCGTTTATTTTGTACATTGAAAATTCCACGACTATCCATCCACAAATGGAGCATTTCCACAAACAAAACCATTAAAAATAATACATAACTGCCATTAGTAATGAATGAGGAAAACCTTCAGTGTCTAACACTGGGATAGAAATAATATTCATCGTCAATGAGGGAACAAAATAACAATTATTTAGTTCTATACAATATCCTGAAGGTAAATCTAGTCTATAAGTTCCCAAGCGTTCAACATCTACTCGTGCTCCATTTCCAACGCGTAGGTCTACCTCCCATGGTCCGACCTTTCAGTTGTTAGTCAGACCCTTCATATTATTACAAATGTAAGAGCCACAGGCGGTATCTAATACCCAACTGTGACAGTTACGTATAGACATATTTATTTCAATGACAAACATACCTTGTCCAACAGGTCCAGAAGTAGCTAGTTGTTATACCCCGTAGTTCTGACCCTACGTATGAGAGCGTACGAAAGCATGTAAGACTTAAAAAAAATTTAAGGATAGGTTGACGGATTGTTCCGGGCGGGTTTTAGTCAACTTTGAGGCGGGTTATGACCCGATACTTTAAGAATTCCTAAGTGTTTCAAAGGCCCATGGCGTAGTTCGTTGAGTCTAGATTCGAACGCAACCAACCGTTCGTCTATAGGACATCGGAGTAGAAAGTTATGAGAGTTACAAGTTCAGTGCGCAGACGGACAAAAATGCGTTTCAGGCAAAGACAACAGGGCCGTGGCGCCGGATGCAGGGCCGCGGCGCCGAAAGTACTGAGGGGCCGCTGAAGTTACAGGGCCGCGGCGCCGAGAAGCAGGGCCGCGGCGCCGAGACGAGATTCTGGGCGGAAAAACTTAGGAAAAGTCAGATTTTTCTTTTAAAAGACCTTGGGAGGGTGACAAGTGTCCCCCCCCCCCCATCTGATTTTGCATGCACTATATTGACCAAGTCTTCAAGATTTGGTCATATTTCATCTCTCTCTCTTAGACAAAAGCTCTTCCTTCTCTCTTAAAAGTTCAAGCTCCTCCTTCTCTCTAAAATCCCAAGAGACATTTTAGCCTTAGGAAAAATCTGAAAAGTTAAGAACAAGAAGGAAGCTTGTGGCTAGCTTGTTGGTGTTGTTGTGGTGGTGTTCTTGGCAAGGAAGCTAGCAAAATATTTGGAATAAATTTGGCTAAAGCTCTAAGGTAATGATTCTTCCTTTATAATTAGTTGTTAGTGATGCATTTTAAGAAGAAATAACTTGTGGTAGTAAATAATGCTCTTAGAGTCATTGCATGCAAGAAATGTGGTTTGGATATGAAAGGATTGGTTAAGAAGATATTATGAGCATGTTGTAGCCTAAAAACTACCCTAGAATTGTTAAGTGAATTGTTGTACCTTATGGGGCAGAATTTTACACACCCAAGTTTAGGTGTGTAATCCCCTTTGAAATGTTGGATTGTTGAGCCTTAAATGTGGCGTTTGGATGATAAATTCGGCCTTGAGAAAGGTGGCAAAGTATGTAGAAACAAAGGAAATGCTGCACAATTTTCCATAGAATTTAGGGGCTTTGAACTTAGATTATTTCTACATTGAAATTAGAGGTTAATAAACGTATTATGGTTATTATAGGTTGGCATATTACTCATGTAGTTTGAGCTTAGCAAGTGGATTGACCGAAGAGGTATGTGGAAACTTTCTTATCTTTTGAGCATGAGTAGTTATAACTATATAGTACGGTAGACGTACGTGTTTTGAATGAAGTAAATCCTTTTGTTATACTTGACTTGTTTTAAGGAAATGTCTAAGTTGGTTGGGTTAAGAAGTTAACCCGCTTGTTCTTAAGGAATGGTTTATCCTAAATAAGGTAGACAAGGATTTCTTGACATAATGAAGTATAGAGTACTTGTGGTGTGAAAGTATTGAATATTGAATTATTCTAAAAGATAAGAGACTTAAAATTTTGAGGTAAGAAACTTGTTTTCTAAAGGATAAGGGGCTTGAAGTATTTTGAAAATTGTATGAATTTGTTTGAAGTATAAGTCTCTTGGTTAGTAAAAGAACGAAATGGTTCATGCGAGTTATAACGCTTTATGGGAAGTTAGTTATAACGGCCTTATGAATGGATAAGGATGTCGTAAATTTCTAAAGCATAAAGTTAGTATAACGGCTTTATGGGAAGTTGGTTATAATAACTTTATGGAAGGTTATGAAAGTTGTCTATTTTGATTAATGAGCATAAGTTGTCTAGATTGTGGGAAAATTGAAGTTACTTGGTTTCAAGCTTTGAAATGAGTTTTCTAAAGGTGTAGTAACTTACTTTGAAAAATAGACACGTCTCGATACTACGGGTGTTAGTATCTTGGATTTTACATAAAAAGGAGGCTTTCGAAAAGAATGTACGTACATAGTACTTTGGCTTGTTTAATTGAGAATTATTCTATGTGTGCCTTGATAAGTACTTTGGCTTGCTTAAATAAGAATTCTCTTGGTTTATGTGAAAAGAAGGCATGGTAATTGTCTTGGTTTATATAAAGGCATGGTATTGCAATTCGAATTAAAAGCATGTAATTATGAGTCTATTTGGGCGCATCACGGTGATGGAGGATTCCACGTACGCGCCATGATGAGGGTTCGCTTTTCCCGCTGATGATTATTCCATGGATTAGCTCTCCATAAGGTCTCCATCACGCAGGTGGATCTAGTAGTTAGCCCTCGTACTTGCCGGCCGAGACACGATGCGAGGTGGATCCGTAGTTGGCTTCGCCTTGCCGTCGGTTGGGGCGAAGTGGTGTGATGCGAGGTGGATCTAGTGGTTAGCTCGCGATTTGCCCTGGGCCGATATGACGCAGGTGGACTGGTAGAGGCTATCGACTTGCCGTCGGCCACTTCGTGATTTCAGTTATAGTATTGTTGGTACGGGTGGATATCGTAGCTGGCTTTCGTACTTGCCTGGCGATTGAGGATGCAGGTGGATCTCGTAGCTATCCTTCGCATTTGCCTCGCACGGTTCTTATGATACTGGTGGGATCTAGTATTCATGTGTACTTTTAGTGTTGTTATATCATAGATCGCCAGCTGAGGAAGGAATTCCACGCACGATTGATATTATGGGCATGAGACCTATGGCTATATTTGAGTGATGACTTAGAGGCGTGAGTCCCCGACTTGACATACGTCGCGTATATGTTGTGTAATCGTAGTTTGGCTATTATACATGTCTCCGCTTTATATATATGCTATTATGATTTCATTACTGATTTTCGATTTCACATACTTGGTACTGTTATCGACTCCTTCGGCTGCGTTCACGCCGCAGTCGAGATACGTAAATTGGCCGTCCGCTCTCTTAGGATCACCGTTCAGTTCTTGGAAAGCTCCATATCTCAGGAGGCTTTGTCTTTTTGGTATGATTCCCTGAGGTTATAGACTTTTGTACATTCAGGGGGTATGGCGGGGCCCTGTTCCGCCACAGTTGTTATTCCTAGAGGTCTGTAGTCACGTTTGTGGTTTGGGCTGTAAGGATAAGTTGTACTTCTGATTAAGTATGTTTTATGGAAGGCACTTTATCTACCGCCAACGATGTTTACCTTTTTATAAGTTATGCGTTATGTATGTTCCGCTGCTATTCTCTGACATATACCTGACAGGGTACCCCGGTAGGGTACCAGTCGCGGCCCCGGGGTCGGGTCGTGACACTAGTGCCTTATCTCCTCTTGGATCTGTGCAATGTACCTCGTAAGCTTTTAGCATGTTGTGAAGTTCTAGAAGATTCACCTTGGTTCCACTCATGTTGAAGTTCACAATGAAATTCTCAAATGAACTAGGAAGCAAATTCAGGATCAGGTTGACAAAGACATTTATAGGCAGTTTCGTTCCAATAGAAGCCAATTTCTCTATTAACCCAATCATCTTCAGAACATCCGCTGACACTGGATCCCCTTCGTTCAACTTACACTTGAAGAGATATCTCAACAGTTCATACTCTATTGTCTGAGACTGTGAGTCATAGATATTCTTCAAATATTCTAGCATCTCGTTGGGACCCATGTTTTCATTTCACCTCTATAACTCTACAGTCATGGAGGAAAACATTATACACTGTGTCAGGGTAGCATCGTCTAGATGTTTCTGCTAGGCTGTCTTATCAAACAGGGCAAACTCAGCAGAATCTTCAACAGGGAATGTGGGGAATTCTGTGTCTAACACATACTCAATTCTTTCTAGTTTTAACACTAATCACATATTTCTTAACCAGTCATGGAAATTTGCTCCAGTCAGTTTGTTTGTTTCAACCAACATTTTAAGTGACATATTCGACATTTGTAAACTGAAGAAAATATAGACTTGAAATTAACATTCTAATATAATTTCTATTGAACACATTCATTAACTAATTTAATATGACCTTTAGTTTAATTAGCTCCCACTATTTTAACATATTCTTTTACCCTATGAAAGAATACAAACTTATATCAAATATGGTCATAATGAGCCAAGATCCAGTTTTATGTTATCTCCGCATTTGCTGAGGCTGATAACTTCAACAACATAACCTGGTAGGTCTCTAAACCAATTGCAAACAATTTGCAATTCTTGGTTGACCAAATGTTCTAAACAAACGATCTGCGTCCCTCGGCTTGTCTGACGTTGTGGCGCCAAGACAACCTAGCAAGTCAACCCTGTTATGCGATTGCAATTATATATCTAAGTGATTTTTGCCTTCATAGAGCAAACACTGGGGTGTAAATACTCATGACGGTTTATCACCCACTTTTACATCAACATGCATCTATGAAAGAGTCCGAGTTCTCGTAGACTTAGAGCAAATGCTGGGGCATAAATACACATCTCACCGAAAAGGATTTTGCACTGCAATCAATTATAACGGACGACACATTCATTTTAAATGAGACTTGTATTAAAGTTTTGCAGAATATTTTAATTCAGGATTTTAATCAAGATCAACTCTAGCATGCTTCAAACATTACCTAAAACTGTTTAAGCACATATTGGGTACCGCCCCCAAACATGATATTAAGAGGTTAACCATGTATTGGACGCTGCCTATCCAAACATTATTTGCGGACGCTAAACATCTATTGGGCGCCGCCAACCCAAGAATTATTTGCAGACACTATTCTAGTATAATAAATGACGATCATTTAGCACACAAACAATATACTATATATACTGCATAATAATAATTGTGGGTTAACTTTCTGAAAAATTAAGATTTTAACTCACTAGACAGGTGGCGCCGCGGTGCTCCACCATGGAGCCGCGACGCTCCTCCAAGGAACTGCGGGGCAGAAACTTTTGGTTTCTGTTTTGCGAATTAGAGTCACGACTCTCCACCATGGGGCCACGACGCTTCCGTTTCAGTAGGTTCTGAATTTTAAAACGAGGCTTTTAATCACGATTTTGGACTGAAGTCGCGGTCTCTGCCTGTTACCGTGACCGGCGCCGCGGTGCTCCACCATGGAGCCGCGTCGCCTCCCTGAAACCCTAGCAAGGGCCGCGACGCTAGTGTCCTTTCAGAATAATTTTCGTGTTGATTTTTTAAAATCGTCCAGACCCTAAATCTAATTTAGAGATCAGATCACGGGTCCTTTATTATCACCCACCAATATCAATAACGCACATGTCGACCATCATCTATTCCTACCCGTTCTTCGTCGTGCACCATGCTCGTGATTAACCGATTTATGCACAAGGCTTAGTTCTAGTTTGAACGGAGTGACCTCCTCGATGTAGTTGATAATTTAGGGTGATTACAAAAGGTCAATCGTTCAGTCAAGGTGTGTAGGAATTCAAATAGACATGTTTTAATTCAGTTTAAAATCAATTTTATGTTTTTAACCCCTATTATTACCTTTCAGTTGTTACGTAACCATTGAACCAACCTGAGCTCTGATACCACTGTAGGGTTTTGTTGGGTCTAAAACACGTAAGTAAGGCACAACAAAATTTTAAAATTTGTTTAATTTACTTACCCCAATAATTCCTTCTGGTATGATTACGCTACAATTGAAATCTGTAAAGACATAAACATAACTTACAATTTGTGTTATCTGGAGTTTTTACTATAGGGAGCGCATACGACGATCCTTTCGACCGCAAGTCTTGCTTTGGTATACTCATCTGTCAGAAAAGCCAGGAAATCTTTGCAGAGGTTTGAGAGGATTTTATTCTCTGAACTCTGAGTTCAGAAAGTAAGAAGTGAGTGTAAACTGTTTATGGGGTTATGTGCTGATTATATATTGGTAGTTTATATTAATTTTTGGATTAGGGTTGGGCCCCAAGCCTGATCCAAATCCTGAAATGCAGTGGGCAAGTCGGACTAGGCTTAATGTCGGACAGGAGCCGCGACTCAGCTTCTCAGGCGCTGCCGTGCTTCCACCATTATTTTCAGCACGTTATAATTTTAAGTACGACAATCCAATTTTGACTTAATTAAATAATTTTCATCAAATAAAAATTATTCCATTATTTATTATTGGTTTAAATATCTCGATTCTAAATCGAATATTTTGTACTCTCTCAATATACCCTTAGACCGAAAAGACAGTCGACTTAGTGTGACCTTTAGGCCTTCACATATCGACACTAATCAAATTAAGGTTCATACGGAACTCCTAGACTGCGTCATATGACGAACTCAATAAGTGAAGTACATTTACATGACTCTTGTAAACACAACCTTTATGTGAGATGATAAATTTCTTTCATTCGCGACACACTCGATCAAGCTTAGGATTTGCCATGTGTCTATCCAAATGGCTCGATCACTCTATCTCATCTATATTAGTCGAATATCCTAAATATGTCTCTTGCATTGGCCAATGACTTTGTCGACCTAATATTACTGAGAAGCTGAGTGTTCTTTCTCGAATATTCATTCGAGGAATGAATCTTATTCTTGGCTCAACTACCACTTTAGTTCACATCGCAATATACCCAACATAAGTCATGTCTTATCCTATAAGAAATTTAAGTTTAGGATAGGGTCAAAGTACATTACTCTGTAAATTAGGTGCGTATTGACCTCAAGTCAAAGGACATCTATATCCCACATACTGATAATACTCTAGACATGTATAACAAATAGTTTATCAGCAAGGTATATCAATACCCTCTAAGAGTATCCATCACTAGTAATCATACTAGTAGTAAGTGAGACATACTATATTCTCTAAGAATGTGATGCAGACCACATGTTGAGTTATAATATATCATTAATATCTCATTCTCAATGATCATCAGTCAAGTCTATTTTGAGAGTTACGTTCTATTATTAATATCTCACTTTATCAATGACAACGTAAGCTCAAGGGATGCACATTAATGAATAATCATAAGAATCAAAATCATAATTCAATAATTTTAAAATACCAAAATATATTAATTTCATTAATAATACGAATGTATTTCAAATATATTTATCCCTAAAATAATTGTCGCTTGGACATATATACTTTCAAATAGATTTTTTTTATTGATAGTACTAGTGAAGTATTACATCAGTACTAGAGCTACTAATAACACTTGCCAAATCAATATATTACAAACATCAGTATAAATATCGGACTCCACTCTTACATCACTCTTTGTTTAACATATTTCTACTTGAGCAAAATAGCTTGATATTAAGAATACAACAAAAACTTACTCGCGGTGAGCAGTTGGCAGAAGTTAGAATACGACCGCAAGGCCACGAGTTCGATCCTGCATAAACCTTCTTGGTTGAGCACACACGTAGCTTGCCAAGTGTGGTTTACATGGCGACGTGGTTTGCGTGTGCCATCGGTCTGGGGTTTACCCTGTGCGCACTCGAAAGAGTAGCGGCTGCGGGTTCCTTCGTCAACAAAAAAAAAAAAAAAAAAAAAAAAAAAAAAGAATACAACAAAAACTTTAAGTTAAATAATTTCGTAATATAAAAAAGTATCATTCTTACAAACAAACTAATAAGAAAGTAAGACAGTGTAAAATCAAATTGATAATTAACAGAGAAAATAGTCAAATGCCTTCAATGTTTGACCGAATTTTCAATTATACACTTAATTATACATAGGGGTGGATGTTCGGTTATTCAATTCGTTTTTTTTCAAAATTCGATTCGATTAAGTTTTCAGTTTTATGAAAGTGTGTATCGAACACCGAACTGAATTTTTTCGATTCAGATCATTTTTTATTTTTCTAATTCGGTTTTTTTGGTATGGGGCTATTTTTCTGTTTGTAAAATTTGTTACGTTTTTAATTAAAAATATGATATTTTATGTTTTTAACTTAAAATTTGATATTTTAAGTTGTGTTTCAACGTTAATTCAAAATGATTTTCATTTAATTCACAATTCAACATTTGATGCAACCCAAGTTGCTCAAAGATTGTCTACGTGGAATCAAGCCAAGTGATTCCTTACATCACGACGATTGTACATGAAGATAGGCGTTCGTGAGCATGCATTAGCACCATCCGAGAATCCCAATTGTGGAATTAGATTATTTGGCAAGGCGAAACGACGAAGAATGTTGTGGATGACACCATCTGCGAGCTGTAGATGATGCCACAAATGAGGCATGCGAGCCGCATGTTGAGCCCAGAGGTCGCAGAAGCTGAGAGTGCAGAGGAACACCACCTACGAAACGCAGATGGTACCACAGACTATACCTGTGTTTCGCAGGTCTCTCATAGAGCGTGACAGCTCGCCGTTCTGATTACTTTTGCAATCCAAGAATATCACTTTTGGACCTCTTGTGTAATAACTTAGCCTAAGACTATAAATAGCTAGCTTAGGTCATTTCATTAGGTAGACTATTTTGAATATTGATATTTTGATACTCTTTTGAGAGTTTGAATGTTTGAGAGCTTGTTGAAGCTATAATTACTCCTTGTTTGAGAAGATAAATTTCTTGGAATAATAGTTCCCTATTAGTCTTACTGAGATATTTGGTGTTTGTCTATTTCAGGGCCGTCTTTGGATCCGTGTGATCTGTGCTACCCCACAGGAGACCCGAAAAATGAAAATTTTAGGGGCCCTTTTTTTCATTTTTGTTAAGTAGTGTTAGTCAGAATTTACTGTAAAGATTCATCATTTGCAGGTCTTAGCTCAATCAAAGTAGAGGTTGATTAACTTGAAGTTGTATTGGATTATTATTTACAATTTAAAATAATTTTTAATTATTAAAATCGTATATTTACTTATATTAGGGCCCACTCTTACGAATTAGTACAGGACCCCAAAATATTTGAGACGGCCCCGGTATATTCAATTGTGGGTTTTGGCTAATCCTAAGTCTTAGTTTTCAGTTGATAGTTTTCTTGTGTTAATCTATTTATCTTTAATTTCTTTTTGTTTATCTTCGGCATTTCAATATTGTATAAACATTGCCAATTTGCAAGGCTTCCAAGGCAGTAACTAGTAATTGGGTGAACACCTTCAAATGTGAAATCATTTTGACTATTTTCCTAGTACGAACAGAAGACTACAACATCAAGCAAACTCAAGTAGCTATAACAAAACTAAGGCTGTCCAACGGGGCGGGGCTACCCGACCCGACCCGACCCCGCCCCTACCCCACCCTGACCCCGCCCTGACCCCACCCTGACCCTGTATCAGGATCGAATACTGGTATTTGGTATCGGTTTCGGTATGGGATCGAGAATTTTCCCCGACCCCGACCCAACCTTGCCCCGACCCGACCCCGCCCCTTGCCCATTGCACAATGGCTATTTCACAATTTGGTCGTTGTGCAACGACCAAATTTCACTCCCCACCCCAACCCCCTACCCCCTTAATATTTATTTTCCCCTAAGTTATTATATTTACACTTTAACCCAATTTTTTCAAATATAAATACCTCATTTTCTCTTCATCTTTCTCACAAATCTTCTTACAATCTCTCTAATAATCTCTCAATCTATCTCTCATTCTCTCTACATTGTGTACTAAATATTCAATTTTATTTATTCATTTGGGAGTGAAGTTGAAAACTAGCTTGAAGATCATCCATCGAGCAAAGTTTCAATTTTCAACCTCTCGATTGCACGTCGACGTTACGTCGGCGTTTGATACATTCGTTCCTTCATTAAATTATCATTGTTTCTTTACTTTAATTAGCGCACTTAATTTCATTATCTTTAATTATTTATTTACATATTTATAATGGAAGAATTGAAACGTATGATTACGGGTAAGGGTAAGAGTATTGCTTCTTCTAGTAGGGGTAATAAGGGCAGGAGTACTTCTTCTAGTCATCATATTCCTCCTAGACATGATGATTTTGTTGTTACTGAATTATTTTCTGAAGTATCATTATATTTAGATGATGAGCTATTTTTTGAAACTCAACAAGATTTTAATTGAGAAGATAATCTAGATGACACATCCACTAATCTAGATGACACGCCCACTCAAACTGAACCGCCTTATATTCCCCCTAGTATGAGACGAGGCCGACTCGTTTAATTTTTTAAACTTCGTACACTTCTTCTTTCACTTACCAACGTGAAACACTTGTAGTTCAGCCAATAATGTCTATCATTTCATGTCTCAAACATTTTGTATACGTACCAATATCTCTTTCACTAAGGAAATGTACGATTTTTGGTACTATGTGTGCAGGTGTGTGAAAACGACGTTTTCAACGTGCGGGGCCCCAATTGTTCGAGTCATAAATAATAGGATTAAATTTATTTCACGTTAATAAATTTCTAACAATCCCCTTGTCACGCCCTTTTCCGACCGCGACATCGTTTTTAAAACTCCTGGTGTATAAAGATTAGAAAAATAGAATAAAATGCTAAAAATGCTAAAAAAGGGCTAAAGATGTTAAAAAGGGTGCTAAAATGTTAAAGGTGCTAAATGTTAAAGTGATAAAGTGCTAAAAGGGCTTTAAAGCGGGGTGCTAAAAGGCTACTAAATGCTAAAGGGTTCGCGGAGTCGCCACCTAATTAATTTCGGTGAATTAGGACACCTAAATGTTAACTAGTTTAAAGTCAACATTAACTTCATTTTAATGGTCTGTGAAACTAGTGTGAGATTCTGGGTAAGAGTTCTCTATTAATCTAGAGGAAAGAGATTAAGCATCCTCTAAGATCAGCTAACTTGCGGTTGTCCTGCCAAACCTAGGTTGATTATTATGTTAAGAAAAGACATGTTTAAAAGCATTTAAGCAAAAAGAGATTTGTAAGTATAAGATATATTCTCTAAAATATTTTGCAAGATTTGTGTATAAAAGTCAAAGTCAGTTTTGAAAAATATGCAACTAAGGTACTTAAATACTATATTAGATATATGTTGCAAAACCTATGATGACAAAATATTTGATTATGAAATAAGGTGTAAAATGGATCATGCTAACAAACCCTTGATTTAAATAATTATTCTTACGTGAGCGCTAATAAGAATTTATAGCAAAAAGGGTTTCTCATGTTGAAATAATATATTGCCTATCTAAATAATTATGCAAATGAAAATTATTAAATGATTCCCTATAACTTAAGAAGGGGTCGGCTACCTTTTAATTTATTGCTTCCATGTTTAAATACTCCAAGTGTCCTACTAGTAGCATAATGTTAGTCAATTATATTACAATAAATAAATGAGGAAAGGGGAATCAGTAATAAAGACTCGAAGAATGGCGATGTCGTTCCGTCGGTAGTTTGGGGATTTCTATGCGGAGATAAATGCACATAGATGTGGGTCCTCGCGTTTGCCACGATGAGTCTCACCACGAGACTCTTGATTGCTCCGGTGCATTTCCTTCTCCGGACAGCGAACCGAGGCAGTGTATCAAGTCGTCGATTCACTCGGAGAATTTATTGCGATGCTTATGAAAAAGGGCGAGGTTTCGATGTGATTTCGGATGCTAAGGATTTTATTTCTTGCTGGACCCCTAATTTCCGATGCCTTCCCCTATGTTTTATGATATTTGAATGGATCTTTCTGGATTCAGAAAGGTGCTGGGTTCCCCCCGGTAAAAGATGATGTCAGTTGCATGTATAAAGGATTAATTTATAGCCTCGATTTGGGTCCGAAAATTAGTAGGAAAATCCCACAGATTCTTCTCTTATTTTGGTATAATATTGGGCGATTTATGATGGTTGATTATGGTAAGATTATGGGGTTCATTTTTGGTAAGCTTTTGATTGTAAGGGATGATTTCGGGAGAAGATTTGTAACGATTTCGGGTGTTTATTTGATGCGATTTCGAATAAGTCTTATTTTGGTAAGTTTGAAGACGATTTGGGGGTTAATCTTCTGACATGATTTGAGGATAAGGGGCGTTTTAAGGCTGTGATAGGGGAGACAGATTTCCCAGCCGATTTGGTGACCGAAAAATCCGGCGAAGATCTCAACGGGAGGGACGACGAAGTGAGGAATGCGGCGGATTAAAAGGGTTTAGGTTTTGTTCTTTTTTAGGTTAAGTCTTCTTTTTCTTTTCTTTGGACGAAAAAGGGGGTATTGGTGAAAATAAGGGTTGTGGGCTGCGGGTCGTGGGTTTGGGCCAGGGGAAGTGTTGGGCTGGGTTTTAATTAAAGGTTGGGGAATTAGTTTAAGGATAATTATTATTTAATTAGTGGGATTTTGGTAGAGTTTTAGGTAAATTAAATTATTTTGAAACACCCTTAGTTTTAGCTTGGATTTCAATTATTACAACAATAAATGCGAGCGTGCTAATTAATTAGCGCTTAATATTTATAATGCGAGACCATTATTAAAACTTATTTATTATGCCTACTTTGTTGAAAAATTAACTTGATGGGGTTTTAAATTACTAAATTACTTAAATGTTGAATGCGGATATGATATTTAAGGATTGCTTAATACTTTTTATAAATGTGATGCTTTTATTTATTGTGCATTATTTATTATTAATTCAGTTAAAATTAAATTATCTTAATATGACTTTAGGTGTTTTATTAATCTAAGCTTGGGTTTAAATTATTATAATAATTATGAAATTGCTTTGCGTATTAATAAATGCGACTATGTTATTTTGACACGACGTCATAGCTAAATTATTTTTTATGCGTATTTATTATTATTAAAATTATTAAGAATTAATGGAAATAGAATAGGGCTTAAAATACGAATGATATTAATAAAATTGCTTGTTATTAAAAGACGAATGCGGACGCGAGACTCAATGTGTGCTTAATATTATACGTAAAATGCGGTGGTATTATTAACTCGTTTATTTGTGTCTGTCTTAATGTTTTATTGTTGAATTTTATTATTATAAAAATCGTTAAAATTATTCAGAAAATTAGTATAATTTTATAGTTAATGACCGGACGAGAGGGTCAAAATTGGGTGTCAACACCCCTCTTGAAAGAGATTTTGGCGCGCACACACGGTGCCTTTCTAGCAATCTTTCGGCGGATTGATGTTGCCTATGGATAGGTTGTCGTGGCTTTGAACCTTCCATTGTAGAATACCATCAGACTTACTTACTGCGCGGTGAACGCGATGTATTGAACCGTCAATGTTTAGTGTAAGCCAAGTTAATGGTACCAATACAACACCTTTCGTTACTCTATTCTTCTTTAAGGTTTTGTCCGTTATGGCCATGGACACGTCTTGGATTCTTAAGTGCGTTCATTTGAGGTGGCCAATCCTCGCACTTAAATAGGTGGTCTCCTACAATGTATCCTGCTATACCCCACTCCACGAGTGTTAGGAACCATTAAAACTTTCCCCAAACCTAATGTCAACCGTTGATGATCATTAAAGTTTTTGAAAACATAATATTTACCCACTCTGCAGATAGCACTTAATGTATATCACTGGAACGACCTTGGATTCATGTTTCTACGAAGAAATCATTATCCGAAGTGCTCTTGCTTCCACCGAAGCGCTCAACTGAACCTTTACTATTTAGTTTTCCCATTGAACTTAATTCCTAGGATCTCCAGTTAGTAAGGTTGGGTATCCGCCGTATCAGTTCTTATTGTTTAGGTTTTAGGCGCATTCCCCTAGACAGGCAGACTGTCTGATCTCTGGATATGCCTTTCGTCAAGGGATCGGCTATGTTTTCCTTTGATTTTATGTAATCAATGGAAATAATACCCGTGGTGACCAGCTGCCTAACGGTCTTATGTCTCATCGGATATGACGAGATTTATCGTTGTACATAAAACTTTGTGCGATGACTGGCTGTCGCAGTGGATCATTACAGAAGGTACGGGTTTTCCCAACATGGGATATCCTATAAGAAGTCCTGAAGCCACTCAGCTTCTTCTCTTACTTTGTCTAAAGCGATAAACTCTGATTCCATCGTGGATCGGGCAATGCAAGTTTGCTCAGAGGATTTCCAAGACACCGCCCCACCACCAATTGTAAATATATACCCACTGGTGGACTTGGTGTTCTCGATATCTGATATCCAGTTTGCATTACTGTACCCCTCTAGTACATATGGATATCTCGAATAGTGTAGCCTCATAGTTTTGCGTATATTTCAGGTATCATAGTACCCGATTTAACGTTTTCCATTGATCATCACTTGGATTATGGGTGAACCAAGCCAACTTGTTAACTGCATAAGCGATATCAGGTCGAGTGCAGTTTGTGATGTACATCAAACTGCAAATCACCTGCGCATACCGCTCCTGACGTATGGGCGCACCATGATGTTTGTCAATCTTTTGATTTACATCCAGTGGTGTCGTTACAGGCGAACTATCAAAAACCTCAAACTTCTTCAGCACATCCTCGATGTAATGAGATTGAGATAAGACTAGTCCGTCATACGTCTTAGAGATTTTGATCCCCAAGATGACATCTGCGATACCCATATCCTTCATGTCAAAACACTGTTTCAACATGTTCTTAGTCTCTAGGATTATCTTAGGACTGCTCCCTGTGATCAACATGTCGTCTACGTAAAGGCAAATCATGACGAACAAGCCAGCATTTCATTTCATGTAAACACATTTTTCACACTCATTAATGACGAGCCCTTTCGATAACAAGGTATTATCAAATTTCTCGTGTCATTGCTTTGGGGCCTGTTTCAGCCCGTACAGAGATTTGACAAGCCGACTGACTTTCTTCTCTTGTCCAGGAACCACATACCCCTCGGGTTGGTCCATATAGATTTCATCTTCCAAATCACCATTTAGGAAGGCTGTCTTGACATCTATTTGATGTATTTCAAGATCCCACAAAGCGGAGATAGCTATGAACATACATATGGATGTCATCCTAGACACCAGAGAATATGTGTCAAAGTAATCAAGGCCCTCCTTTTGTCGATAACCCTTGACTACTAATCTGGCCTTTTACTTGTCTATAGATCCATCTGCTTTCAACTTCCGTTTGAGTATCCATTTACACCCCAACGATTTGTTTCCCGGAGAAATATCAACTAACTCTCAGGTATGGTTGTGCATGATGGACTCTATCTCACTTTCTATAGCTTCTTTCGAGAGTGGAGCTTCTGGAGTTGACAATGCTTCAGCAATTGTCTGTGGTTCGTCATGAACCATATAAGCTACAAAGTCCAGACTGAAGGACTTATCTTGCCTGACCCTTTTGCTTCATATTGGTTCCATCTCTAGACCCTCCAAGTCCTGAGAATCTGGATACCTGATTTCGGATAGTTAGCCACTTCAGAGTTCACTAGATCTGAACCGCTCAGATTCGGACAGTCAACGACTCCTGGATCCTGAGAGTTTTGTTCATAACTTCGTTTGCGAGAGGTTATGTCTCTTTCCTTTCTAGGAAATGAGTCTTCAAAGAAACTCGCATTTTTTTATTCCATGATTGTATTCACATGAATGTCGGGTACATCTGAATTATGCACTAAGAAGCGATAAGCACTACTGTTACTTGGATATAGGATGAATATGCAATCTACAGTCTTAGGTCCAATCTTGACCTTCTTTGGCGTAGGTACTTGATGCGCGTAATATGCACACACTTTTAAACGCAAGTGCACGTTATCGTATCAAGTAGTATAGTCTTAGATAAGACCGAATATCGTCCTCTAGGATTAGGGTTCAAGTACCAACTATCTATTTTCTAGTATCTATTTGGTGAATTAATGATTGATTGTTTTGTTTATAACTAAGAATTATTAATGACAAGTAGATATAAAGAATTACTTCAGATGTGATGAGAATAGGGCTTCTATGTATCCTCACTATCCGCTTATGCTACTTACTAATGCATTACTTATGGTGTTCTTCTTTTGGAGAAAGCAGGTTTACGAAATCGTTTTATACTCCCGTTAGGGTTATATAAACACTCAACCCAGATTGTTCCTTACCTAACTTTCACGATAAGGGTAACTCTATAGGAGGATTAAGAACAAAACCTAGTTGACCGTCACACGCACAATGCGCAAAATTAGGTTGTTAAGCCTCTCATCAACGCTTACAAAACTAATTGAGGTATTTTCATCCCCAATTCAAGTCTGTCTACCCAACTTACAACATATTCACAATCCCCCCTTTTCAGAATCTGATTAGAAATCATATAGTGATAACTAGTTGTCAATTAGCTACCAAGAATTCAACTCAATTATTGGATAGATCTCTCAATAAGAAAAATAACCATAAGCATGCATTAATTTATAACATAAGTTTCAAGAAGTTCAACATAGAAAGCCCTATAGTAGAATTAGTTCCTAGCCATAAAGATGACAAGAACTAATTCCAAGTTCATCATGCAAAAACTGAATTAAAGAAAAGAAAAAGGAAAGAAATTACTAAGTTTAGGTCTCCAATCTCCTAGCAAGAAAATCTTGTGTTGTCAAGAAAGGGGAACCCTCAAAAACTGCCTAGGGTTCTCCTTATATAGGTTTAAAAACGCCTCCTTCTTTTCCCCTCGCAGTTCGCCCAAAAATCCACAAAGACCTAATTTTTCCGCGTCGCGCGCCTCGCAGATAGCCATGCGCCGGAAGTTCTCGCGATCCGTCGGTGTTTTGGCGCCGCGCCCGATATTCGCTGTT
Source organism: Przewalskia tangutica (assembly GCA_029844215.1). Classification (NCBI taxonomy): domain Eukaryota; kingdom Viridiplantae; phylum Streptophyta; class Magnoliopsida; order Solanales; family Solanaceae; genus Przewalskia; species Przewalskia tangutica. The sequence continues at coordinate 42,974,272 of CM056724.1, read as the reverse complement.
CGAGGGCGCCGCGACGCTGAATCTTCTGTAGCTCCTCTGATGTTTAGCGCCGCGCGCCTCGCTTCGTCTTCGAGGCGCCGCGACTGAAGCTTTTCGCCCTTCGATAGTGGCGCCGCGTTCGTTTTAGCCGCGCGCGCTGGATCTTCGCGCTTTCGAATGATGGCGCCATGCCCGATTCGCTTCGGTAGCCGCCGCTGGTCCGGATTGCCTTGTTCGCCACTTTCTGCTTTCATCTCTCGCATCTCCTCTTTGCCCTCTTTTGCTCCTTTTCCGCCATTTGGCCATTTTAACCACTTTGACTCAAAAGAAAGAAAAACTATCCTAATACGACACTTATATGTGCAAAATGGGACAAAAGACTAACTAAAACTGACTCAAAAGGTGTATATAAAATACACCGATCAAATACCCCCAAACTTAACCTTTGCTCGCCCTCGAGCAAAGATTGAAAGAAATAAAATAAAAGACTCAAAGAATGAAAAATACAAGACTTCGTCATTAATCACTTTTCTCGCATAAATGTTAACTAGAAAAACATGAAGGTTAGCGTAATAATACGCAGAACATATAGCATGAAATTTTCAAAGACACTAAACACACGGTTAAGCTAAATATTTCGCAAACTCATATTCATCATGCTTAATGGAAGTCAATATACTAAATCATGCATATAAATTCAAGAATTCCTATGGCATGCTTACTTGCTATTCTCCACTAATTCGATATGCATAAAAGAGATCTTCAGACTTTGGCGGTTGTAATGTAGCTTAGGTAGGGGTTGGTAAAGATAGGCATTTAGGCTCATTTTTCTGTACTATAAGCTCTTTGGCTTTTCAATTTTTCCTTTTTCTTTTGATTCTTTCCTTCACTTCAATTATATCCTTCCTCTTTGTTTTGGGAGAGTGAAGTGTATTATACAAATAGGCACCCCCAAACTTAGGCTTTTGTCTCTTTCTTATTACTTTTCCATTGGGTGCATCAAACTTGTTCACTTTTTGTTTCTTCTTTTAACACAATGTACTCCACTATTTCATATTTTCACTTATGGCACAATTTTGTGGGAATATGGGTGTCAAAGAAGAAGTTTCAAATTTAGGCTCAATGGGTGACTAGGATATTTTTAAAGTACGGATAGAAAAGAATGGTAAGAATTGCTATCAAAGAAATGTCCGAGTCATCTCCTAACATGCATATCCTAACTATTTCGCCTCAAATAGCAAGCACTCATAACACATAAGCATTTATCATTTAGCATGCATAACTCAAGCAAGAAACTCCAAATAGGCAGATTCTCATGAGCTTTTGGCATATCTAACCTAAGTGTTTAGATAGTTTCTTCAATTCCTTTACATTATTCCACCTTACTTCACTAGGTGTTTCTAGCAACTACAAAGATACATGATCTTTGACAGCAATTATGACTCAAGAAAGAAAAATTTTTGACTCAAAATAAACATAAAACAAATAAAAAAATTAAATAAAACATAACATGACACACAAATAAAAACTAAAACACAAAAACACACCCTCAAACTTAAATCACACATTGTCCCCAATGTGTAGACTCAAAGACAAGAAAGAAAATAAGACACTTACAAACTTTGGTTAAAATGGTGGTGGTGGCGGTGGATAATGATCGACTATTGGTTGAACAAGGCACTCACTGGCCGATTTGTTGTCTTGCTTTCACCGCCCTTGTACTACTGCTTGCGCGTCCGCATCATCTCCTTCTCGTGTTGGTACAATTGCCCCATCAGGCTCTGAAGGTTCTCGCTTGTGGTTGGCCGGTGGGTCTCGCCATATCGAGCCCCTATTTCGTGCTCATCTTCATCCATGGCGCTCTCACGCTGCCGCTTTGGTGGTGCTCTCCGTCCGTCACGGGCCGGGTCCGGAAAGAGTGCACTATCCCATAGGACACCGCGCTGGTTTCTTTCATGAGTATCCGCGTAGTTGTGGGACCGCACTACGTGGCATAGATCGTAATAAGCGAGCCGTGTCCCAATCCACTTGTCACCAACTCGCTGATTTCTTCTATGCTCGCACTATCTCTTTCCCACATCAATTGTCACTTCATAATTCCATAAATCAACTTAATCTCGCCTTTCCGCACTCGTGAAGTGCGTAGATGGAATCACGCGCATCGATTTAAATACACCAAGCCTTGGTTGCCTTGTTGAATTGGCACCTACTCGCTCTAGATCCATTTCTTCCAATCTCAAAAGCACTCTGTGGTCGACGGTGTTTGCAACCCAGATCCCGATTGATGTTGTCGTGCTTCCTAGACCATGTTCTAAAATGGCTCCAATCACCAATTCCTCCTTCAACATCCACCGCTTTTAGAGTCGCGTTTATTGCTTCCGCCACACAGCATATAATTTCCCTTACAAAGCACCCCTTTCGCCCTCTCCGAAAGTTTGCATAAAATTCCCGCACTATTGTTGTATTCATCGGTTTTATCTTCTCCTGATTGACAAATCTCTTCCACCCTTAGCTCTATCATAGCCCTGGATGGGCTCATAAATGTCTTCCTCCCATATGATCCCCTTTGGTAATCCATTCCCCTTTCTGGAATTACGGGCCTGGTATCAAGCCTTTTGTATCTTTGGAAGGCCTGGTAACTCACAAATCTATTTTCATCGTATTGTGGGATTGGGGTGGATGTGGATCCTCTTCTCTTTCTGGTGGCCATTTTTAAACAAAATCTGCAGCTTCTAATTTTTGTGGCACAATGTCTCCTACACACTCAACAACTAGCAGCGACAACACCCCCAAACTTCAACAATGCCCACAACCTCTTTTTCCACTCTTTTCTCCAATTTCACAACCAACTTTTCAGTACTCAAACTACTTCAACTACAATACTCTTCCCAACTACTACCTCCTATGACTTCAGTGAAAGGCTTCAAGAACAAAGATAGGGATTACCTTTTGATGAGAAGATTCAAGCTTGTTCTTGTTTCAATCAGTGGTTGAGGCTATGGAATGGAGCTTTGTTGTTTGAGATAGTTGGGGTTTTGGGAATTTAAGAGTTTAGGTTGTGGTTGGGTTGGATTTCATGAGGATTTGGGAGAGTTTCAAATTTCGTGGGTTTTGGAGAGGAAGGTTAGGTTTTGGAAGTTGGAATTGGGAAAATCTGATTTTTGGCGCTTTAAATTTCTCGATTCGCCGGCCGCGCGCCCAAACATCCGCGCTTTCGACTTTCGCGCCGCTGCCCCGCCTCGGGCGCCGCGCGCTAAACTTCAAAGACCTCTTCAGATATTTCAGCCGCGCGCTACCCGCTTTTTCTCGAAATCCCGCTGCTCGCCTTCTCGTCCTCCGGTTTAATTGCCTGTACCTGTCGATCACACAACTACAAGACCCCAAGACCGTGAGATTGTTCTAGACAAAATAAAATAAACTAAAAACAGAAATTAAAATGACATAATTGAAAAACGTTGGGTTGCCTCCCAACAAGCGCTGTCTTTTACGTCTTTTAGCCGGACGCAATTAACCTTTCTGAGTGCCCATTGGATACTTCTGCGAACTGCTTGCAATCCATGATTTATTGCTATAGGTCTCAATTTCCTATAACTATTTGTTCAAACAGGGCCTTAAACATACAAGTATCCCCTGTGCACACAAGATGAGTTTGTCTTTTAGGCTTCTTATTTTGTAGGAAACCGTGAAATTCTCTACATCTCTTGACTCTGGGGGTTGCCCTTGATGGTATGCAATTCCTAATTGGGAGTCATTCGTGATAGCTAGTGGTGTTTCTTCTGTGATAGGTGCATGAAAAAGAATTTCCACAGAATCCAAGAAGGTGAATAATTGGATTTCTGCAATCTTTTCCTTCTCTACACCAACTATCTCACCGAATTCCTCAATAGTTGGATGTGATTCAGGCTTCTCAACTTGATGTTCGCTGTTGAATATGATCGCGAGTTCTGCTATTTATGCTTTCCAACTTCTTTATACCCAACCTCATTTCGCCCATGAATCGAGCTTGGGACCTCGTGAGATCGAGTAGTTTCTCGTAATTCCTCCCTCTCTTCCTCTATGGTTGGAACTCGATCATATTGACAGTAGTAATCCATATCTTCAGGATCCCTGAGATGCATCAAAACCAACAAAGAATCACGGCACCCTTGTTTTCACACAATAAATACATAAAACAAACAAAATTAAAAAAACTATACATAAAACCAAATTAGAAATTAAAAATAGATAAATTTGATATTGAACTATGCCTAATCCCCGGCAACGGCGCCAAAAACTTGATGCGCGTAATATGCACACACTTTTAAACGCAAGTGCACGTTATCGTATCAAGTAGTATAGTCTTAGATAAGACCGAATATCGTCCTCTAGGATTAGGGTTCAAGTACCAACTATCTATTTTCTAGTATCTATTTGGTGAATTAATAATTGATTGTTTTGTTTATAACTAAGAATTATTAATGACAAGTAGATATAAAGAATTACTTCAGATGTGATGAGAATAGGGCTTCTATGTATCCTCACTATCCGCTTATGCTACTTACTAATGCATTACTTATGGTGTTCTTCTTTTGGAGAAAGCAGGTTTACGAAATCGTTTTATACTCCCGTTAGGGTTATATAAACACTCAACCCCAGTATTGTTCCTTACCTAACTTTCGCTGATAAGGGTAACTCTATAGGAGGATTAAGAACAAAAACCTAGTTGACCGTCACACACAATGCGCAAAATTAGGGTTGTTAAGCCTCTCATCAACGCTACAAAACTAATTGAGGTATTTTCATCCCCAATTCAAGCCTGTCTACCCAACTTACAAAGATATTCACAATCCCCTTTCGTAACTGATTAGAAATCATATAGTGATAACTAGTTGTCAATTAGCTACCAAGAATTCAACTCAATTATTGGATAGATCTCTCAATAAGAAAAATAACCATAAGCATGCATTAATTTATAACATAAGTTTCAAGAAGTTCAACATAGAAAGCCCTATAGGAGAATTAGTTCCTAGCCATAAAGATGACAAGAACTAATTCCAAGTTCATCATGCAAAAACTGAATTAAAGAAAAGAAAAAAAGGAAAGAAATTACTAAGTTTAGGTCTCCAATCTCCTAGCAAGAAAATCTTGTGTTGTCAAGAAAGGGGAACCCTCAAAAACTGCCTAGGGTTCTCCTTATATAAGTTTAAAAACGCCTCATTCTTTTCCCTGCAGTTCGCCCAAAAATCCGTCAAAAGACCTAATTTTTCCGCGCTACGCGCTCGCAGATAGCGCGCGCTAAGTTCAGCGATCCGTCGGGTGTTTTGGCGCCGCGGCCCTGATATCTGCTGTCTGAGGGCGCCGCGACGCTGAATCTTATGTAGCTCCTCGGATGTTTAGCGCCGCGCCTCGCTTCGTTCTCGAGGCGCCGCGGCTCGAAGGTTCGCCTTCTTCGATAGTGGGCGCCGCGCTCGCTTAGGCTCCGCGCGCTGATCTTCGCGCTTTCTTCGAATGATGGCGCCGCGCCCGATATTCGCTGCTCGGTAGCCGCGCTGGGTCCGGATTACTTGTTCGCCACTTTCTCTGTTTTCATCTCTGACATCTCCTCTTTTGCCCTCTTTTTGCTCCTTTTCTTCCATTTGGCCATTTTAACCACTTTGACTCAAAAGAAAGAAAAACTATCCTAATACGACACTTATATGTGCAAAATGGGACAAAAGACTAACTAAAACTGACTCAAAAGGTGTATATAAAATACACCGATCAGTACTTTAACCTTTGTCAGATAACCCCATACCTTAAAGTATTTGTAGTCGGGTTTCTTTCCTTTCCATAGCTCGTATGGAGTCTTTTCCTTACCCTTATGTGAGACTCTGTTAAGAATCTTAGAAGTGGTAAGGACAGCTTTTCCCCATATATTTTGGGGAAGGCCTGAATTGATGAGCAAAGCATTCATCATTTCCTTTAACGTACGGTTCTTGCGTTCAACAACACCATTTGATTGAGGTGAGTAAGGAGTCGTTGTTTGATGAACAATGCCAGATTGGGCACAATATTCTTCAAAATGTGCTATATATTTACCCCTTCTATCACTACAGATTGATTTAATCTGTCCGCTTAGTTGGTTCTCAACTTCTGTTTTGTTGCGTTTGAATGCTTCAAAAGCTTCATTTTTACTTTTTAGTAAGTAAAGGTAACAATACATTGTGCTATCATCTATGAAAGTCACAAAGTACTTGTTCCTCCCTCTAGTTTGAGCGAACTTCAAATCACATATATCGGTGTGTATGAGTTCTAGAAGAGCAATTTCCATTTCGACGGATCTAAATGGATTCTTTGAAGGTTTTGCCTCTACGCACACCTCACACTTACGTTGAGGGTTTACGTCGATAGACGGCAACAACTCTAACTTTACCAATCTTTGGATAGATTTATAGTTTACATATCATAATCTATAATGCCACAAATTAGAAGACTCAAACAAATAAGTAGAAGACTCAATTTTATTAATAATAGGAGCAGACATTACAGATGGAGCATTAACTTTAAAGAGGAATTCACAGACGAAGCCCCTTCATACAAATATTCCATTTTTAGTAATTACAAATTTATTGGCCTCAAACACTAGCCTAAAACCAGCATTCACCAACAAAGGTCCAGAAATTTCTTCGAATTTTTGGGACATGCATCACCTCCTTTAGAGTAAGATCCTTTCCGGAAGTCATCTTCAGGATTACCTTTCCTACCCCCAGCAAGAAGCATTGTTGCCCATGAACAACTTCTTTTTCGTGACTGGTGTATATGTGGAGAAAGCATCTTTGTTGGAACAGATGTGACGGGTAGCACTCGTGTCCATCCACCACTGCATAGGATTCTAAATGAGGTTGGCTTCAAGTACCACCACCGAGAACTCCTCCATTATATCGTCTACGAGCGTGTATGGGGTGGTTTCCCCTTTGGCATGCCCTTCTTATCATCCTACTGAATCTGTAGCTTGATTATAAGTTCCTCTAAGGTCATCTCATTCGTTTTGAATTTTAGGTAACTCATAAACTCATTTCATGAAGGAGGTGTAACACCCCATTTTAACCGGAGTAAAATACGGGAGTACTACGTATGGTTGATTCCTAAAATGCATTTAAAGGAGTCGCCACCTAATTATTATAGTGAATTAGGACACTAAAAATGTAGCATAAAATACTACGAATGATCTCCATTTTTAAAGGTCTGCGAAAGCTATGTGAGATTCTAGGTAAGGGTTTTTTATTATCCTAAAGGGAAGGGGTTAGGCATCCTTTAAGATCCGCTAACTTGCGGTTATCTGTTCAAACTTAGGCTTAATATTATTGTGCTAACATGCAATCTACAATTCTAAAGGTGTTCTAATTATTAAATCAACCAAGAGATATTTAAACTAGGCATGCAAATATTTAAAATAGATATATATTTAACAAGATAGTAATAAAAGCAAATAATCATAAAAAGATGTAATGAAGAGAATTTAGCGACATTTCGCTTTTATTTTATTTTATGTGAATGCTTTAACTTAAAGGCCTGCACTGCAAAAAAGACACTTAATAGAAGAGTTAGTAAATAATAAATAAATTACCAAACAAACACAATGTATATATATATATATATATATATATATATATATAGATATATATGTAGAAGATATTTTTTATTATATAGTGTGGGCTCAGCTAGTATTATGTCAAGGATACTAAGACATGAGAGGCCAATATCGCTACGGCTGCGGTCGACTCACCTCCCGATGAACGATACTATGCATTCTCGTCTAATCTTTTCACTTTCCTCCTCGCCCACATATTCCGTCTCGCTTACCATGGAGGCCTCCAGATCGACGGATAAATCCTTCTTTGGCCCGTGCAGTATCTTGTTCAAATCAGCATAATAAATAGATAAAGGGGGGCAAAGTCATCAAACACCAGGCCGACAACAATTGAAAACGGTAGAAATAGTAACAGCGACACAGCCCAAACTCGCTGGAAACTTCAGAATGACGCCGGAGTTTTTCACTCTTTTCCGGGTAGCGAACCGAAGCGTCGTCTCGACCCGTGATCCCGCTCAGAGAATAGGTGTGTGTTTATGCGATTAAGAAGATATGTCGGTTTTCATATTCGAACTTGAGAGTAAAAGGGGAAGTTTTCTTTTGATTTTCTAACCCTTTCAAAGCAATGGAAATATGAGTGTTTGTTCTCAACTAAAAAAAACATCGAATCCCCTCCTTTCACACAACCCAAATGGGTTTATTTATAGCTGGGATACAGCTAATTCGAATTCAAAATAAAAGTGATGATTTGTAGTGATTTGAAAGGGAAGGAGTAGTTGGGATTCAGATTTATGCCATTACCCATTGGATTGAACACGAAACGGGCTCCAAACCGAAGGATTTTCGAGTCATCCCCTTTCTGACACCAATAGGACATGGGTGCTTGTTCAACGTCTACAAACGTGATGGGTGAGGTGAAGGGTTTCAGCAGATTTTAGGGATGTGCAGGGCGTAGGTAGGTTGAGGTGGCAGGGGCGTGGGTACAGGGTATGGGGGTCTGGAGAAGATGATGGACAGGGGTCCTGGCTGATTCGAGAGAGATGACATCGATATAGACGATGCTGGATTTTTGTTTTGGTTTGGGCCGCGGGTATGGGATGTTTATTTGGGCTGGGGGATGAAATGGGTTGTGGGAAGTGGGGAGTGGACTGATCCGGGTTGCCTCGGACTGTACTGGTTTGACAAAATGCAAAACGGGTTAATTATTTAAAGGAAAAATTATTTAAAAAGATGCAAGATTATTAAAATGCAAATGTCGATGCAATAATAATAAAAATATAATATTTAACAAATGTTTAATGTCTAATTAAAAATTAAAGCGGGATGTCAATTAATTATTTAAATAGATGCAAATATTATTAAAATAAACGACGGTGTAATAATAATAGAAACATAATATTAACAAAGACATAATGCTTAAATTTAAAATAAAAAGATAAAAATGCAAAAAATGATGATTAAAATACGGTGTCCTAAAACACATAAAATTGCAACAAAAATACGAAAAATGGGTCAAAATTGACTGTCAACAGCATGTCCCTCTTTGTACGGAGATGATGGAAGAGTCTTCGGACAAAGATGTTGACTTGTAGCCAATTTTGTCCTGTTTTATGAACTAGAACTCCAAAGTGGGGCTGATGCAGACTCCAAATTGTCCCAGTGTCGAATTATGATGACACTGAGTCGTTGTGATGCGAAAATAAAAAGCAAAGCTGACACAGATTTAAAAATGTCCCAGTGTCGAATTATGAGGACACTGGATTGTTGCGATGCTAAAGTAAAAAGCAAAGCTGACACAGATTTAAAAAATGTCTCAGTGTCGAATTATGATGACACTGGGTTATTGCGATGCTAAAATTATGGCCGGACGAATACCGATTCAAAAATATGTCCCAGTGTCGAATTATGATGACACTGAGTTGTTGTGATGCCGGAAAATTAAGGCAGAGCGGATGCAGATTCAAAATTTTGTCCCAGTATCGAATTTTGATGACACTGGGTTCTGTGGATGCTGGAATATTAAGGCAGGGCGGATGCGGATTCAAAATTTTGTCCCAGTGTCGAATTATGATGACGCTGGGTTCTGTGTTGCGGGATGCTGGAGGAGAGTGAATCAACGTTCGAGGTACAAATTGTTTCAGTTTGCCGTAAGAGATGTATCCACGTTATGCTCCTGCTCCTGTAAATTAAGGCTCCTGCAGGCTAAAGCTTAGAAAGATTAGTGCATGACTTTTAAGACAGAAAAATGATAAAGCATGAATATATGAGAAAATGCAATTCTCCGGGTAGAGATGTGGTCCCTGTGTGATATGTTGGGTGCTGCAAATGTCGAAATGTCATCCTCGTACAGACATGTTGAATGCCGAGATGTTGTCCTTGCACAGACGTGCTGCAACTGCTCCTGTGAATTGAGGAACCTGTAGGCTAAAGCTTAAGAAAAGTTAGTGCATAATTGTTAAAACGATAAAGTATGATAACGCATGAATATAAGAAATGTGACTCTGTGAGTAGGAATATCGTCTTGCGTAGACATTATGTGCTGAAGTCGTTGCATTGGCTAATGAGATAACGTCGTTTCTGGACGTAATACAGATAGCATCGTTTTATGGTCGTATTGTGATGAAGATGACACCGGTGCTCAGGCGTGATGCAGATGACGTCGGTGCTCAGGCGTTGACCTAAGTGATTGATGTAGATGATGTCGGTGCTCAGACATTGATGCAGATGACGTCGGTGCTTAGGCATTGATCACGCATTTACGCCGTGCTCGCCGCTTGACTTAAATAATGCCGGTGCTCGACGCGATTTAGATGACGCCGGTTCGAACATTGATGCGAATGATGCCGGTGCTCGTGCATCGATCAGAGACGCCTGCTCAGCGCTTGACTTAAATAACGTCGGTGCTCGACGCGATTTAGATGACGCCGTGCTCGAGCATTGACGCGAATGAGGTCGGTGCTCAGGCATTGATGCAGATGACGCCGGTGCTCAGGCGTTTGACTTAAATAACGCCGGTGCTCAGACGTGATTTAGATGATACCGGTGCTCAGGCATTGATGCAGATGATGCCGGTGCTCAGACATTGATGCAGATGACGCCGGTGCTCAGGCGTTTGACTTAAATAACGCCGGTGCTCAGACGTGATTTAGATGATGCCGGTGCTCAGACATTGATGCAGATGATGCCGGTGCTCAGGCATTGATGCAGATGACGCCGGTGCTCAGGCGTTGACTTAAATAACGCCGGTGCTCAGGCGTGATTTAGATGATGCCGGTGCTCAGGCGTGATTTAGATGATGCCGGTGCTCAGACATTGATGCAGATGACGCCGGTGCTCAGGCGTTGACTTAAATGATGCCAGTGCTCAGGCATTGATGCAGATGACGTCGGTGCTCATGCGTAATAAGATGAACGTCGTTGAATAGACGTAATAAAAGACGTCATTGATAGCCGTAATAGGAGGACGTCATTATGTGGACGTAATAAGATGATTTCGACCCGGTGGGCCAGGACACTATGATGAAATTACCTGCAGAATATAAACCGAATAAAAATAATTAGAGTCGTAAAGTGATTGAGAAATAAGGATGAGAGTGGCCCTGTGAGCCAAATGACGCCTTGACAGACGCGTGCGATTGTGGCTTTGCGGGCTGAGCTACTATGTGAAACTTTCTACAAAATCAAAGATAGATGCAGTAATTAGTGCAGGGATATATAGGTATGCAAAACGAATGAATGATGATAAGAATGGGCCCCTGTGAACCGAGCTGTTATGCGAAAATCCCCTTCAACGTTGCCAACTTTCCAGCCCATGTTATCTGTACTCAAAAGAAAATTTGTGAGATTTGAAATGGGCTGCTGATTTGTGCGGACTTTGTAGCTTTAAACCCTCCATAAAATTTGGACATTCATTGATGAACATTGACCTCAATTTAAAATTTTAATTTCGAGATTTGTTGGCGATTTGAATTTGGTATGCTGAAATCTGTTCTTAAGCTCAAGCGTTATTGAGTATACTTGAAAACAATCCATTTAAGAAGTGAACTAAAGTCGCCACTGAAGGAGCTTTTCGAAGCTTGCTTTAAATTTCTAAATCTGTAAATTTGGATATTTAAATGAATTGGATGATACTATTTTTAAAGTTGGTACCATGAAAAAAGAAGCAGAAAACTTAATGGAAGTCATTAACTAAGCCTGATGCTTCAAGTTACAAGACATGGTGGTGGTAGAAATTTTCTCACGCGAATCGGTTCAAATTACGGGTCATGAATGATTTTTTTATTTTGGGAAGGGTTTAAATTTGGGTCAATTAGATAAGGCCACGTAATAAATTAATATTTAATTATTTTATTTTAATGTGATCGTTAGAAATAAGAATAAAGTAGACCTAATACGTTTACTACATATGTATTTGGAGGCTCAAAGGTGAATGGAGGTCATTTTATACCAATTTTAATAGTTTAAAGACATTTTATACCCTTTTCCGTAGATGTTATATAAGCTCGGATGGCATATATCTGGATTAGGCTGTTCGCTGCATAAGTTTGACAATTGCTGGAACTAGAATATATCTTGATTGTAATTAAGGAAGTATTAGTTTGTACTACTACATTATATTAAGTAAGCATTTCAATATAAATGTCACTTTTAATATTACTGCGCAGCCCTAGCTTCTATATGTTTCAACTGTGTTCTGACGAGGACTTTAATGTCTCAATTAGTTATTGGCTTATTGCTTTGATGAGGGGAAAGTCCCGAAGGCGAAATCCTCCACCTGCATCGGTTTTTTGGCCAGGTGGGATGTAAATCGAGGAATATGCGCGAGTGACAGCTTTGTAAGGAAGAGGACCAACGACACACAAATCCAACAACAACCCTTGCAATATTTCAGCAAATTAAGACTGTCACCACACGAATTCGAATCCGCGATGTCGGGGTGATTATACTCCAATCACCTTACCACTTACCAACTCGCATGTACCCTCGGGGCTAGTTATTGGCTTATTGCTATTACAACTCTATACGACTCCTTGTGCATGTGAAGTCCAACAGAAATTTAATGATTAATGTGCATGGATCAGAGCTCTCGAATTATATATGCAGGTACATGTTCAGTCACAAATAGATAGTTTGTTAATTATATAGTACTCCATATGAGATAATTTTCTTCAATCTTCTAGAATTGGTACAAAAACAAATGCTTTAATTTAATGTTGTCTTATCTTAAAACCCGGGGAGGAAAAAGTCTTAAAAGTTGGGTGTTTTACACACTTGAGCGATCCATATATAATTTCTTGATTTTGGTGTGAATTAAAATACAAAACGTCTGCAGAATTAATTTATTAATTACCTACATCTAGCTAGAGTTCTTTTTAGTTTGATGATGTTGATACTACACGTATATGTTTCATGTGCCATTGTATGTTATACAATCGTGCCACGTATAAGATATTTACAAGTAAATATTTGTAGTGGTCATAAATATATAACTTGATAAACAAATAATTAACTTGCAATAGCATATTAAAGTTTGCATTAATAATGTAAAAATAAAATCTTTACGACAACATATCCAATGGGATATTTGGAAGGATGGGTATAGGCAGACCGCAATCCTATCTTTGTGGAGTAACGATGGCTGTAAATGAAAGAAGGGATCACTCTTTTTCGGGACCTATCAAGTTGTTTCTTATAGATCGTCAACTAAGAAAATTATATTTTTGAAAAATGATTTGAAAGAAATATAATAGTAAAAACTAAGGTTGACCAGTGGAACGGAATGAGACGGAACGGAATTTGAGGAACGGGATTTGGGGGGATGGTGGGGTGAATCGGGATAGGCGGGACGGAGGGGGACAAGATTAGGGGATGGAAAGTGCTCTCGTCCCGCATCCTGCTATCATAGAGGACGGGATTTGGGGGGACGAGACGGGAAGGGTAGGGGGATTTGAGAATTTTAAAAAACAAATTCTAGACACTTAATTTAAAAAAATATATATTCAAGCACTTAAATAATTGAACAAGATAGTGAAAAAACATCCCAAGGCTAATTGTCTCTTAATATTATTTAATAGAAATATGATTTTTTTAATGCAATTTTAAAATTACAACTTTGTTTCGTAGTTCAAAAGTTGTAAACCACTGTTGTGATTTTCTTATATGCTTACACAAGTGAACGTATCGCACTGTAGTAATAATCTCGGTAAGACCGAGTATTGTCCACAAAGATTAACTTGTCAATTACCTATAGTCTGATTTTTAGTTTCTATTTGGTTATCGATAATTTGATGAGTTTATTAATCTAAGAATGCATTAAATATATGGACAGTAATCACAAATTAGAATCACGTATGGAAAAGATTAGGGATTCTCACCTTCATCAACTATCCACCCTATTATTCAATTAATACCTAGTCATCCTTCTTCTGAGATATCAGGTTAACTAACATGTTCTATATTCTGATTAGAACATATAAAAACTCAACCTTATGCAGAAATTTTCTACATTTCTATGATAAGTTTTACCACACAGGAGGATTAAAAATAATAATCTTATTTACTACACAAGTATCGGGGTACTTCCGTCCACGATTTTAACCTATGTATAAACAACTATAGCATATTCAAATCTCCCTTTTCAGATCTCGATTTAAAATCATATAAGTTATGAGAATTAATGACCAGTTAATTATCATACAATCATCACAAGTTGAATAGATCTCAATAACATATAAGAAGAAATCAAACTATAACATTAATATCATAATGAGGGGTTCAAGTGAATCTTGCTTAAAACCCCTAACAAAGTAATTAGTTCATAATAAAATAATTACAAACTAAAAATCCCATACATACGCTAATACTGAAGAACAAAGAATAACTGAAATTGCAAGAATCCTTAAGCTCCAAATATGTTTTCAAGAGGTGATTTCTGATCCTTGAATAATGAGCCAAGACCTTCTATTTATAATTGTCCTAAAACCTTTTTATTGTTTCTTAAGAATTTAGGTTTTTTACTCAAATTCGATCTTTTCCTCGCATAATTCCGCGTCGGCGCCGTGACTCAACCAGGGTGGCGTCGCGGCGCAAATTCATCAAAAATCATATTTTCTCACTGGAGGTCAAGCGTCGCGGCTCAGCTTCTCGACGCCGCGGCGCCTTCGACGGGAATTTCTTTTTTTCCTCACTGGTCGCGACGCGCCTCGGCTCCATCCTCTTTCGTCGCGGCTCAGCAGCGCCAGTCTTGGTGGTGTAGTTATAGGAGGTGTCGTAGCTTTAAACTCTTTTTTCGAGATGAGAATCATAGACGTTCTATTTCCATCCCCTTTTTAGTCGGGAAGTTAAAGTGAGGGGTCTCTTCTAGGGGTGAGCACGTGTACATGGTACCCAGATATTCGACCGGAACCGACACTAACGGGTAGGTTCCGGGTAGATATATTAGAATAACGGGTAGGTTCCGGGTAGTAAAATTAGGAACCGATAAAATAGGTTCCGGTTCCAAAATATATAAACCGGGTACCCGGAACCGGAACCGATACCCGGACCTTATTAATCCGCCCATTTAAATTATTTATTTAGTCCACTTAATTTTATACCCAAACAATCAAACACACCAGTCCATGTGCAGCCACCAACAGTCGGGAAGTGTAGAAGCTTGCTGCTTCCATGTGCAGCCACCAACACCAAAGGAACAATGATCATATTCAACCCAACTATAATTGTAGATGTCTGATTTGTTTACTCTGAAATGTTGTTGTTGCTATCAATTATTGTCCAATGTTGATTTCTAATTCTAGCAGTATTAGTTGATTTTTATTGGCTCACTGTGTACTTCTCAATGTTACAGCATCCCGTGAGCGAATCTATAAGCAAATCGAAGCTGTCATTTCAAAATATCAGGAAATAAAGGAGAATATCAACGAGGGATTGAAGTTCTATGTTACACTTCAGGTATGGAATTTTTCATCTGTTTGAGAACTTTGAGAAAGGGAGGGGGAGGGGGAGAAGGGATTCTCTACTCTACTTCGATGGATTTTGTTCATGGTTAACCTCGCCTTCACGCTCCTCGTGTTCAAATCGATGGTATTGCGATTCGCTAAAAGACCTTTCAATGGATAACCTCGTTTAAATGGTCAAAGATTCATAAACTCTGAAGTAGGATAGAGCATCAAGGTCAATTGCAACTTTTTATTGACAGCTTGCATTAATAAGAAAGAAGTTCTAGTACTCAATTGTGTTGCCACTGTTTTCTAGCATAACTTAGTTAAATAGCTATTATTTTTTACTATTGATGTGCTACTGAAGTACTGATAACTATTACTTTTGAATGTGTTTTCCGTTACAATGTACCCGGGAACCTACCCGGAACCGCAGGGTCCGAGTAGGTTCCGGGTAAGGATTGATACGGGTAGGTTTCGGGTAGTAAATTTAGGAACCGGTCTTTTACAGGGTAGGTTCCGGGTAGTTCAAAAATAGTAGGGTACCCGGACCCGCTCACCCCTAGTCTCTTCGTCTTTTCCTATCGTCTTATTCGGATGAGTGGCCATCCGCTTTTCCTTTAGTGCGACTCTTGCATCCGAGCGCCGCAACCCTTCATCATTTTCATTCGAATTTTTCTAGATTTCTTCTATACTTTCTGGGACTCCTTTTCTGCTATTTTTAACCCATTTTTATGTATTTTCTCCCTTAGGACCGCTGTGACTCAAATTAAATAAAAACAATCCTAACACTATACAAAACACAAAGAAAACAGGAAAAATACTAATTAAAAAAGGACTCAAAAGTGTATATAAAATAGACTCAACAAACACCCCCAAACTAAATCTTTACTCGCTCTCGAGTAAAGCCCTAAACAAAAACAAGACAAAAAGAAAAAGACTCTAAGAAGTGTATCAAATAGTTATATCAATACTGCCTCGAAAACCATGAATAAAGACTGGGATAATATTTTAGAACATACATAGCATGAATTTTTAGCAATCTAGAATTTTAAGCCAGATATTTCGTAAATTCAATGATAATCCTGGATAGATCATGCAAATCATAATCACTGGAAATACAAGTACCAAACTTATGCATGTTAATTTCATTCCATCTTTCCCAAAACTCTATAGATCTGTCTACTTGCTATTCTCCACTAATCATAGACATACATGTTAGGAATCTTCAGTACTTTTCAGGGGTTGTAATGTAGGCTTAGGCAGGGGGAGGTAAAAGTAGGCATTTTAGGCTCAAATACTACCATAACAAATTTGTATTCAATCCCTTTTGTTTCTTTTAATATCCTTTCTAGTCTCGTACCTATTTTCTATCCTCTTTTCTTTTCTTTTATTTTCGAGAGAATAAGACATGCAATTCAAGAACATGCACCCTCAAACTTAAGCTTTTGCATATTTTTCATTGGGGTGCATCAAATTTTCACTCCTTTTTATTACTTTTTCAACACTTTTCATCCCAATAATTTTTTAATTATCACTTATGGCACAATAAGGGAATCATGGGTGTCAAACAAATATACTATTTTAGGCTCAAATGGGCTGACTAAGGATACAATTTATGTTAGGGTAGGAAATGAACGATAAGAAGGGCTATCAAAGAATGCATGAATCACTTCCTTAAACATACATGTCCTAGTTATTTCTCCTCAAATAACAAGCAAACAAGTTTTCTAGATATTTTTCAACCTACTTTCCATAATTGACAATGCAACAAGTCAGACACAAATATCCCAATAATGACATGTTCAAAGAATTTTTGATATATCCAACTTAAGCACACATATTTTTGCTTATAATTCTATTACATTATCCCAATTAATTCACTCAATCTCATCAGTGGATGCACCATACTTGATTCATAAAACAAACTGACTAAAAAACACATAAAACACGAATAAATAAAAAAGACTCAAAACAAATAAAGTAAGATCTCCCCCCAAACTTAATCACTACATTGTCCCCAATGTGTGAAAATTAAAAATAAAAGGGAAAACTTACAAACACAAATACATCGATAACAAATGAGTGGTATAGGCGGTGAAGAATCCTCAGGCGGCTGATATAGCGGAGGTTACCTCAGATTAGGCGTTAGTAGCGATCAAAAGCCTTTACGATTTGAGGAGAGGAAAAAGAGTTAGAAACCCCTTTTAAATTATGAAAATTTGCAGTGGCGTCGGGGCTGTGCTTCTGGGTCCCGACGCTGAACTTCTAGAGAACTGCTTGTGTAATCCGCTTGTTGGCGTCGTGGCTCTGCTTCTTGGCGCTGCG
The DNA here is from genome assembly GCA_029844215.1 of Przewalskia tangutica. Lineage (NCBI taxonomy): Eukaryota > Viridiplantae > Streptophyta > Magnoliopsida > Solanales > Solanaceae > Przewalskia > Przewalskia tangutica. The sequence goes on along the minus strand of CM056724.1, from coordinate 42,956,480 downwards.
GCGCTGACCTGAGTCTTCTGAGTTCAACTTTTATTCTAAATTTTCAGTCCATGTTTGGCCTCGAATCATCTTTTCATTGGCACATGTTTCCTCCTACACACATCAAAAACAACACATGTCGTGTAATAGAAAATCAATTTCTCATTACTTCTTGTTCTTCAAAATTATAACTAAAAATTTAACTACAATTTAACTAGACTGAAAGAAGAAAATAAAATAAAAAAGTAAAAACTTTGGGTTCCCTCCCATAAGTGTTGTCGTTAACGTCATTTAGCTGGACGCAGATCATCTTCACTAGTACCCCATGAATACTTCACCGAACGGTCTGCAATTCGAACAATTATTGTTGTAGGTCTCACTTCACCTACACTAATTCTATAAAACATAGAAAAAGGCAGTACTTTTTTGCTTGCCCCTAAATCACCCAATACTTGCTTGCATTCAAAATTCTCTATAGTGCAGGGAATAGTGAAGCTCCATGGATCTCTAGACTTCTGGTGGTGCCTTTAACGGTATGGACTTTCTATTTGAGGATCAAAAATGACAGTTGGTGGTGTCTTTTCTGCAATGGGTTGGTCCTTAGTGACCTCTTCTTTCTCTACACCAACTATCTCTCCCAATTTCTCATTGCTCTCAATAACTTGTTGTGATTCAGGTTCCTCAATCTGCTTACCACTCTTCACAACTGTGTCGCTAGACATATTTTCTTGCAGTATATTGATTATCATATCTATCAGTTGCCCTATTTGTGTTTCTAATTTTTTTAAGGACAATCTTGTCTCATCCATAAACTGAGTTTGGGACTTGGTGAGAATGAGTAGGGCTGCCTGCAACTCATTTAGATCTGCATGTGGAACCTGTGGGTTAGGCTGTTGTTGATGATTCTGATGCCCCTGATAGTAGTCTATGCGCCCCCCATTTTTTTCTTTTTTTTAAATCAACTTTTCCTACGAAATAAGAAAAACAACGAAAATTGATAAAAAGATGCTCGTAGAACAAATTTTTAACTTGTTCTTGGAGCAACCAAATTAAAAATAAAATCAGATAACAGATATTGATAATAAATTAATCCCCGGCAACGACGCCAAAAACTTATTGTGATTTTCTTATATGTTTACGCAAGTGAACGTATCGCACTATAGTAATAATCTCGGTAACACCGAGTATCATCCACAGAGATTAACTTGTCAATTTTATTAATTTCTATTTGGTTATCAATAATTTGATGAGTTTATTAATCTAAGAATGCAGTAAATATATGGACAGTAATCACAAATTAGAATCACGTATGGAAAAGATTAGGGATTCTCACCTTCATCAACTACCCACCCTATTATTCCATTAATACCTAGTCATCCTTCTTCTTCCTATTGAGATAGCATGTTAACTAACATGTTCTATATCATGGTTAGGACATATAAAAATTCAACCTTATGCAGAAACTTTTTATATTTCTATAATAAGTTTTATCACACATGAGATTAAGAACAATAACTTTATTTACTACACAAATTTCGGGGTACTTTCGTCCACGATTTTAACCTATGTCTAAACAACTATAGCATATTCAAATCTCCCTTTTCAGATCTCGATTTGAAATCGTATAAATTATGAGAATTAATGGCTAGTTAATTATCATACAATCATCACAAGTTGAATAGATCTCAATATCATAGAAGAAGAAATCAAACTATAACATTAATATCATAATGAGGGGTTCAAGCGAATCCGACTTAAAACCCCTAACAAATTAATTAGGTCATAATAAAAGAATTACAAACTAAAAATCTCATACATACGCTAATACTAAAGAACGAAGAAGAACATGAATTGCAAGAATCCTTAAGCTCCAAATCTATTTTCAAGAGGTGATTGTTGGTCCCTGAATAATGAGCCAAGACCTTCTATTTATAATTGTCCTAAAACTCTTTTCTAGTTTCTTAAGGATTTAGGGTTTTGACTCAAATTCGGCCTTTTCCTCGTAGAATTCCGCGTCGGCGCCGCGACGCTAATTCGTCAAAAATCAGTTTTGCTCAATGGAGGTCAAGCGTCGCGGCTCAACTTCCCGGCGCCGCGTGCCTTCGACGGGATTTTTTTTTTCTCACTGGTCGCGACGCGCCTCGGCTCCATCCTCTTCCATCGCGGCTCAGCAGCACCGCGGCTCTTGCATCCGAACGCCGCGACCCTTCATCATTTTTCGTCCGGATTTTCCAGATTTCTTCTATACTTCCTGGGACTCATTTTCTGCTTTTTTTCAACCCCTTTTTAGGTATTTTCTCTCTTAGGAAGCTGTGACTCAAAATAAAGAAAAACAACTCTAACACTATACAAAACACAAAGAAAACAGGAAAAATACTAACTACAAATGACACAAAAGTCTATATAAAATAGACTCAATAATCACATAGTAAAATTGACATTAAAAATTACATATGAAACCATACTTTTTCTAATTTTATGACAATCTCTTGAGGATCTTCTATTGGAATTGAAATTTGTTGTCAAATTATTCAACGTCGCTTCCTGCTCCCTCGGATAAGATTTCGTTGTAATTGTAGTCGTCTTCTTCATTGATCTCTGGTTGACCGCACCTTCTACACTCCGCTCTAATTCAATCTTTAAATAAAACTGCAATCTCCAAACTGTCTTCCGTCAATGAGTGTTTGTGCTCTCATATTTGAAACCTTCAAGCAGAAAAAATGCTTTCAGAAGCTGTAGATGAAGCTTGAATATTCAACACATCTCTGGCCATCTTCGATATAGTCGGAAATGTCTTTTTATTCTCCCTCCAGTATTTTAGTAAGTCTTCACGTCTATTTTCATTAGCAATTGATTCGAACGGTACAACACCCTGCAAAACATAAACATCAAACTCGCTAATTTGTGAACCACTTGAACCACCATACATTCTATTTCGAAAGCCTTAAATACTTAAAGCAGAAACCTCATGTTTTTTTATATGGTTGAAGTTAAGTAAAAGAAGATAGTACAGAAACCGGTTGATTATTTGCACTTTGTTCTTGGTAATACATATACATAATTTTACATTATGTTTGTATGCTAGATATAACATCTTCTTTAGTTGATTCGTTAGTTGGTTCTTCAGTTGATTCTGTTGGAAGTATTTTTAGGCAATCATAAATCATTGCAATAAGGGCATTACAACTGTTTACTTTAATAATAGGATTTAATACATCACCAATAAAATAAATAGTGGGAATAAGATTTTTTTTTAATTTTACAAGCATTTTTGTAATAGTTGGAGAGTAAGTTGATTTTTTCATATATTCATTAAATAACAAAAATATTAGAGTTATATAAAATAACATAGATAAAATAGTAGGATAATAAATACCATAAAATTCTTTAGTAGATAGAAAATATTTCTCTAAGAATACAATAAGTTCCAAAATTGTATCTCAATCATCATCTACAAGCATATCCGAAGGATTTTGATTATGGACTTTAAATAATTAAGTTATAGGTCTTCTATACTCGTGAGAAATAACTAATCATTCATACAAAGAATTTCACCTAGTTGCAACTTCTTCTACAATTTTCCTATAAGATAATCCACAATCATGACATATTTTTTAAACTCTTTGCGTTTTTGTATTTTATTACCTTTAAAAATAAAGTTGATAGCAAATTGTACTTTATCAAGGATGTTTTTAAAAAGTTTTAGGTCATCCTTTACAACTAAGTTATAAATATGACATGGACATCTAACATGAAAAATATCAGGAAAAGATGTATCAAAATTTAAAATATTCACAACATAATCATTAGAAGAAGCATTATCTAATGTAATGGTCATAATTTTATCAGTAATTCCATAATATTCACTAATTTCATGAATATTTCTTGAAATAAAAATTCCAGTGTGCCTTTCATCAATATATCTATTGTCACTATCCAAATCACAAGTCGTGATGGCACCTAAAATTTTCCCCCCCCCCCCCCCCCCCCGAGTAGGCGAACCACGTTCTCAGTAACAAGTTAAAATAAGCGGAAAATAAAGAAAATAAGCAATCAAGTCTTAAATACTTAAATGGTTACGACATCTCCCAAAATCTGGTCAAAAGGGCACAAGAGCGCTAAATAAAATCTGAAATAGAAGTCTGAAAAAGGTCGAAGGCTACATACTGTTTGTCAACTAACAAAAGTAAATGGAATTAACTAGAAAGTCCTTCAGGGGCCACGAATGATCAAGTAGCTCACCCTGAATGACTGAAAGGTATCACCATCGCGAATCAGCCACGGGACGTAGAGCTGGAACCTGGATCGTACTCTGCACTCAACGAAAGTGCAACAAGAATAGTATCAGTACAACACTAGTACCGGTAAGCATCATATGCCGACAATGATTAGATAACGCATGAAGAAGTTGAAACCAACAAGTAGCACATAGAGCACACATGCATGGTCACATATCATATACAAGTAAAGTGTAAAGAAGTCAAGAATCAATCAAGACAGTTATAATTCACCAAATGATCAGTCACATAGAAGAGTGGATGAATGCAATGCAATAGTCACCTCTCTCACTCCACTCCTATACACACATGCTAAGGGCAGTGCCTCAAAGCCATGACCCATGGGGGACCCGCGAAGTCCATGTACCACTCGTGCTCTCCGGCATAAACCTCGGAGGCTATCAATCACTCTCAATCTCCGGAAAAGACCTCCGAGTCACTCAATCACTCTCAATCTCCGGTAAATACCTCGGAGTCACTCGATCACTCTCAATCTCCTGCAAAGACCTCGGAGTCACACAATCACTCTCAATCTCCGACAAAGACCTCGGAGTCACTCGATCACTCTCAATCTCCGGCAAAGACCTCGGAGTCACTCAATCACTCTCAACCTCCGGCAAAGACCTCGGAGTCACTCAATCACTCTCTTCACCATCATCATAACAATAGCATAGAAAGTAGGTCAGGCATGATATCAGTCAACACATATCAACAATATACAATTGACAAGTACCAGTCATATCAATGTCCTATGTTCGATTATCAGCATTATCATTATTTTATTTCACGTGACAAGTGAGCTAATATGCGACGGAGATACAATCAGGTGATAATCACAGGAAATAACACATATGGCGACAAGCCCACATAACAACTGACGAAACCAACGTAATTGTAACTTATCTCCACTTTATGCCCGAAGTCCTGTCATGCTATCCCCGTCACTTCCTACAACTACATACGATTGTCTAATCAGAGTCTAACTAAAGTAGACCGTAACCTACCTTAATGTCGAGCGGGTGCCACAAACTAATGTCTTCCCTTTACGTAGAGCCTCTCAACGCTTAAAATCTAGAAAATATGCGAACTACGTTAGAATACGAATATAAGGACACTCATATTGCTATATTTATATTAACAAGATTTTTACCATTTCAATCGTATGACTAAAGTCATACTCATATAAAATATTAGCATAACTTCAGAAAATTGAAATAATATTTCTTTCTTTCAACTTTCTTGTATCTCCCGCTTGTAAAGAATATAACATTAAATTCGTAACTCCAAATCAGGTGTTTATTATACCACATCGAAGGCAACACTAGGATCTCTTATTATGCCAAATCTCATATGACAGTACTTAGTGTAGCTGGTGAAAATTTACGAAAGAAACAACCCTATGAAATTTGTGTCGCCAGAATTTTTGTAAAACAAGGCAGCAACTTTAAATTGTCATAACTTTCAAACCATAAGTCGGATTTATCTCCGTAAGGTCTCAAACTGATGGGAACAGAGAAATATACAACTTTTATTCAGTACATACTTTTATATTCCTTACTAATTTGTACAGTTTTCACATTTTACATGCTGCTCGTCTGGATTTCGGTTGATTCGAGGCAGAAAATTTAAACAATAATAACTTTCAAACCATAAGTCGGATTTATCTTCGTAAGGTCTCAAACTGACGGGAACAGAGAAATCTACAACTTTTATTCAACACATAAGTTTATATACCCTACGGATTTATACAGTTTTCACGTTTTACATGTTGTTCGTCTTTTATTTTGGTTGATTCAAGACAGAAACTTTAAACAGTCATAACTTAAAAACCATAAGTCGAATTTATCTCCGTAAGGTCTCAAACTGACGGGAACAGAGAAATATACAACTTTTATTCAGCACATACTTTTATATTCCTTACGAATTTGTACAGTTTCCACGTTTTACATGCTGCTCGTCTGGATTTCGATTGATTCGAGGCAGAAACTTTAAACAGTCATACAAACCATAAGTCGGATTTATCTTCGTAAGGTCTCAAACTGACGGGAACAGAGTAATCTACAACTTTTGTACAGCACATACTTTTATATTCCTTACGGATTTGTACAGTTTTCACGTTTTATATGCTGCTGTAATCATTATGCCATGATAAATCCATCAAGTTCTCTATTCAAGTGGATTGTGGAATTTCCGTGTAATGACCTCTTTGAAATTTGATTTCGTTCTAACACACATTATTATAAGGATCGTGAATATATTAACTCAACCATGTAATATAGAATTTAACCTGAACTTAATTGAGCACTTCCTCCTCGTCTAGTTACTAGCGTTTTCTTTCTCTTTTTTTCTTTTCTTCTCCCTTCCCTGGCTGCTGCTGCGTTCCCCCTCCCTTTTCTTTTTCTGCCTCCGTTTTCTTTTCCCATCTTTTCCCCTTTTGTTTGGCTGCGTTTCCCTATCAAGGGTCGTGGGCTTGACACACTTTATTTTCTTAATTAAAATTTTGCACCATATGTATATTAAAAAGTCATATAATTAACTACTCTATAGTCTCATACCCTTTTCGTAGTTTTAAAGTGATAAACGATCAAACGGGTCGTTACATCTATATACTAATATAGGTTTTTGCATAGACCATTGTGATCTATCCAATGACATGTAACAATTAAATAATCATTATCATTAGTACTACGACCTATGTCAGAAGTGATATCCACTTTGCCATTAAAATGATACAATGCATAACGTAATTATTGTTGATATTCATGCGCAAATTTTAAAAATATCTCTTCTAATAGTTGATCTAGGAAAACCATTAAAAGCAGGATTATATGTTTCTTGAATGTAATGAATAAAACCAGAAGATGAAGGAAATGAAAAAGACAAATCCTCCACAACAACTAATTTTGCTAAATTTTCCCGATCTTTGTGTTTTATCATATTTCGGACCTATAACTCCCCCCCCCCTCCCCCCGTCACCGGGTTAATTCGACCCTGTACTTGATCGGGGACATCATATGAACTTTGTCCACTCATAAGACATTTGCACACCCGCTTTGTTCAGTCAAGTATTGATTATATCTTGCTTTGTGATCATTTTCCACAGGTCTCATTAAATATCTTGTCCTACCTTGACCTTTCTAGTTTTAAATTTATAAACTTCGCGACAAATTTTACAAATAGCTAGTTGATTAGGAATATCCTTTCAAAAAGATCTCATGCAGGTGATTTTAATTTTCGTTGTTTTTTGCCTCTTCTCATACTATGGGAAATAGGAGAGATTCCATATTCCAGTTTCAGTTTCAGCCTGAGACTCATTCTGAGCCTGAGGTGGAGTTGCACTAGTGGATGCGTTATCTAAATTATCTTCTAATTCATTTTCTAAATCATAGTCTGGTTCAGATGCGGAAAAACCTCATAATCTAATGGTATATTAATATTAACATTAAAAAGTTCAGTTTCATCTACATGAGTGAAATTATTATAATTAGGATTACTAGAAGATGCACTCTTACCCTTACTACCTCTACCAGAAAAATGTCCACCTCGTTCCATTATATTTATGCAAATAAATAATTAAAGTTCATAAAATTAAGTATGATAATTAAAATTAACAATAATAATTTAAATAAAAGAAGAAACAAGTGTATTAAACGCCGATGTAACGTCGACATGTAATCGAGGTTGAAAATTGAAACTTTGCTCGATGATCCTCAAGCTAGTTGCCAACTTGACTCCCAATTTTTGAACTTTGATAGAAATTACCAAAAAAAATATAATATTTAGTGTGGAATTTAGACTTGTAGAGAGAGAGATTAGAGAGATGGTAGAAAGATTTGTGAGAAAAATAAATAGAAAAATGAGGTATTTATAGTTGAGAAATAGAATTAATGTGTAAATATACTAACTTAGGGGTTAAAAATAAATATTAAGTGGGTAGGGGTTTATGGGGTGGGGGCAAAATAGCAGTTTGTAGCAATTGCCAACGACTTTAATTACAAATGTTCGTTTGTGCAACGACTATAATCAATAAACAGGACAAGATCGGGGCGGCACCGGGATAGACGGGACTAACCCTAGTCCCATCATGATTTCGAACCCGATTATCGATAATTTCCATCTCATCATTTACCCGACTGGACCGGGATGGGGTGGGTCAGTGTCGGGGCGGGCTGGGGCGGGATCAGGATGTCCCAGTCCACAGCCTTAGTTAAAAACTATGATAAATAATTTGAAGAAAGAAAGTACGGATAATACAAATGTTTAAAATTGTCAAAGTAAAACAGACAACAATAGTCATAGAATCAAATTAAATCATAAGATAGTGGTAGCATAACAATAATAATACTGATATAGGATCAGATAAATTCTCCAGTATACATTTTTTTTTACTGTTGATCTATATAATTTAAATTCTATGATGAAGTAGGTGCGCTAATCTATTTGATGGTATAAATATTGATAGAATATACACCGTATATTCATGTGATATTATTATTGATATTGTACATCAGTAATTATGATAGTAATCTTTTGTAATAGAAAAACAGATATTTAATTTTCGTAATTATAAACTAGGTTTACTACTATATATCATATATATAAACCAATTACATTAATAAAAATACTCAAGAAATTATTCTCTTTCAGGGTAACATAGTTGATACCATGAAAAATGTGTTCTTACGTGGTGAACTCAAGAAAATTGTATACATGCATCAAACATTGGGTTTCAGGGACCCTGCTCATCCTAACCATGTGTGATTGATGAAGAAGTCCTTATATGATGGGCTAAAACAGGCCCATCGGGCCTGGTTCAAAAGGTTTGCAAATTATGTGTCTACTCTTGCGTTTTGTCACAACAGGTCTGATCATTCTCTATTCATGTACTATCATGGTTATTCTATGTCACACATTCAGTTATATGTGGATGATATTATATTGAATGTTTCATCTGACAAATCATATCTCTTCTCAGCTCCGAATTTACTATGAAGGACTTAAGGTAGTTGAGAGAATATTTAGAATGTATTCTGACATCTTAGCAGTATATACCCAGAAGTACGGAGGGATGGAGACATGAATCAATATAGAGCGAATCATATTGTCAATGGTGTAAATGATTCGTTATTTTTTGGGTATTGATGTCACTCGTCATACATGTGGTCTATTTCTCTCTTAGAGGAAATATGCAGTAGAAATTATTGAACGAGCTGACATGTCATCCTGTAAGTCATCTCCTACTCCAGTTGACACTAAACTGAAGTTTAATGCTACATCTAGCACATCATACGAAGATTCCTCCCACTATCAAAGTCTTGCGGGGGGCTCTTTAATATCTTACGTTTACGAGGCCCAATATTACTTATGTAGTGCAACAGGTGTGTTTATTCATGCATGATATGAGGGAAGAACACATGCACGCTCTCAAACGCATTGTGTGTTACATTCTTGGCACTCTTGATTACGGTTTGCACTTATATCCATCATCCGTCTCTACTGTCATGTCTTATACATATGCTGATTGGGGTGGATGTCCAGATATCAGGCATTCGATGTCTGATTGTTGTATGTTTCTTGGTGATAACTTGATCTCTTGATCGACTACACTCCAGGCTACTTTTTTCGCGATCCAGCACGGAGGTCGAATATTAAGGGGTAGCCAACGTGGTGTCTAAGTCTTGTTGGTTGCGTAATCTCCTCTTAGAGCTTTATTTTTCTATTCGGAAAGCTACACTGGTCTACTGCGATAATGTTAGTGAGATATATCTCTCGGGGAATCCTGTCCAACATCATCGCACTAAACATATTGAGATGGATATTCACATTGTTCGCGAAAAGGTAGCTCATGAACAAGTATGTGTCCTGCATGTCCCTCACGTTATCAAATTGGTGACATATTTACTAAGGGTCTTCCCTTAGTTTTGTTGAGGATTTTAAGAACAGTCTCAGTGTACGACAACAATCCGCTATGACTACGAGGGTGTGATAGAATATACATTGTATATTCCTGTGATATTATTAGTGATATTGTACATATGTAAATATGATAGTAATCTTTTGTATTAGAAAAAGATATATTTAATTTTTTCGTAATTATATGCTAGATTTACTATTATATATCATGTACAATTACATCAATGAAAACACTTAAAGGAATTATTCTCTTTCAAAAAACATTATGTATTGTATTATAATAACAACTAATATAGGGTGAACACCTTCTAGCTATAATCTGTCTAATCACTTATTTTATTACACCTCCGTCTTATATTAATTGTCAGATTTTTCTTTTACACGTTACTTACAAAATTAAAAATGATTTTTTTTTACGAATTTATCAATTTTCTTTTCATAAACATGGCTAATCTAATTATCTTGTTGATATTTGAACAATTATAACATTAATCAATAATTACTTGTTTGAAGTCAATAATTATTTGTTTGAAGTCTTTAAATTTATAATAATTTCTACGTTATGTAATTAATATTCTTTATTTTTAAGATAATTAAATAAAAGCAAAAATAGAAAAAATTAATTAATTATTTTAATTTTGTAAAATAATAAATATTTTGAGTTAAATATATTTTACAACCTTGACAATTAATATATGACGAAGGAAGTATTAGAATGATTAGGGTTGTTATCGGTCCGATCCGGGTATCGACATATCAGAACCGGACAAATAAGGTTATCGGTTCGAACGATAAGAATTCGGTTCTGAAAAGAGATTTGGGACCGGATCGATATCTTATCGGGCGGGTACTCGATCCGGTCCGATAAGGTTAACTGTCCGGTTCTGGATACTATTTCCGGTCCGAAAAGGTTACCGGTCCGATTCTGGATACTATTTCCGGTCCAAAAAGATTACCGGTCCGGTTCTGGATACTATTTCCGGTCTTAAACCGGTTCGAAATATTAAAATCTCTGTTTTACTTAAAAATCTCTGTTTTACTTATAATTGTTTTATAAAAATCCATGCTTTACTGCCTTTACAGCTTTACATAATACATATTAACAAACTTAAAGCAATATATAATAGCAATATTCCAAGGATTGATAAGATAGTTACCGGATATCGGACCGGGACTGATAACATATAAGTTATTGGGTAATTAGATCGGGTTGCCGGGTCGGATCCTTTTCGGTCTGAATCCTTATGTCTGGTACTCGTATCCAGACCGTTAATTTTTCGGTCCGAGTATCGGTCAGGTTCTCGGGTGTATACGGACCGATAACTAACTCTAAAAATGATAATGAAAGGATAGTAGTTATATTACATGATGCTATCTCTTTTTTAGATTGCTTCAAGAACAAGAAAATAATATTTCCATTTCTGTCAACGTTAAAGATGAAGATATGTGTTATTAAATATGTCTGATCTTCTAGAAAACGACTTAATGTCTGTTTAGTTACGCGGATGCTTTACAAATTTGCAACTTCTTTAAGTATATCTACGTATGCTATTGTTCAAATTTGACCAAAAAAGTATCTAGAAGTGAACTTCAATGCTTTCATCTACACTTGTGTGGTTCATCATATGTTTTGTTATAAATGTTCTTTCATTATACGATTTATTATTGCAGGGGACCGACCACAATATAAAATAGAGAAAAGAGCAAAAATTACTCGTGAACTATTTAAAATAGGTCAAATTTACCTTATATTACATTTTTAGCTTAAAATGCTCTCCAATTATTCAATTATCTCGTTAACTTTTCGGTCCGATTCTACTTTTATTTGTTAGTTTGTTTTTCTTTGGGAAGGCTCCTTATGTTACACACTTACACTTGGTTCTTTCGAAATTAAAGTAAGTGGAACTGATCGATTGACAGCCTAATTTTACTTATCATTACCACCTACCTATATGACTTTTTTTTGGCTCATATTGTATTGCTCGCCAATTGAAATTTACTTTGAAATACTTATTACATGAAAGAGCAATTCTACCGATTTGGTTAGAATGAATTATGCGACTTCGACTTCTACCAGTCCCTAAGTGCTAATATAGGAGATAAATCAAAATAAAAAGAACTTCAGCTACCAGAAGTAGTTTGTTTTATTATATGTGTTAAGAGTCCCACATCTGATATGTAATCAGAAGACGAATTTCTCATATGGATTTGAACAATCCTCACCTTACAAGCTAGTTTTTGGGTCGAAGATCTATTTTTTAAATGATATTAGAGCCAGACACATTCTAATTCCTTGTTCACCGATGTTGGACCTCCCAATTATATTATTTACGCTCCAGTTAATAAGGTCTGGGCGTGCGGATGAGTGTTTAAGAGTCTCACATTGGATATGAAATGAGAACATGGACTTGGACAATCCTCACCTTACAAGCTAGCTTTTTGAGTTGAGTTAGGCTCAAGATTCATTCTTTTCATGTTTCCATTTCATATCTAATGTGAGACTCTTAACACTCCCCTGCACCCCGGACCTTGTTAACTAGAGCGTGAATAATATAATTTAGAGGTCCAACATCAGTGAACAAAGAATTGAAATAGGTCTGACTTTGATACCATGTAAAGAATGGATATTTAGTTTAATTAACTCAACTCCAAAAGCTAGCTTGTAAGATGAGGATTGTTCAAGTCCATATAAAGAGTTCATGTTTCAATTCTATATGCGATGTGAGACTCTTAACAATATGACTATTCATTTTTTTGGATATTCCAAATAATTTATTATATTTCTGAATTTAGAAGATCTTTTAAACTTAATATTATTGTTTTTCCCTTAGTACGATACACTCTTATAAGTTGACATAATAATCTTTTTAAAACTACTACAAAATATAACAGATTACATAATTAAAATACTTAGTATAGTAAAAGTATAGAATGTTATGTTTCAAAGTTATTTCTTCCTAAAATATGGTAATCAGTTAAAGAAATAAATTTAAAAGGAAAGGCAACTTGTTTAATAGGCCTAAATGACGTAATTAGTGACCAAAGAACGTGGCAAGAAAGGAAGAAAATAAAAAAGTAACCAAAAAAGAACCTACCAAGAAGTACACTAAACACAAACTCAATCACAAAAAAAAATAAAAAAATAATAATAATAATTTAACTTTATGATATAATTTAAAATTAAATTTGTTTTGGATCATACATATTAAAAATATTCTTTTATTTCTTAAATTAGATATCAATCTTTATAGAACTGACATAAATTTAAGAAAAATAAAAAAAACTAAATTCTAGAAGTTCTAGATGTATACGTGCGAATGGTGGGACCCCCAAATCTTTTTCCACCAAGGAAAATATAGTTGCGAAATCCTATATATAAAACCCCACCAGAGAAGAGAAGAAACAAACAATTCTCTCACACTTAGATTCAAACAAACATGCAGGAAGTAGCAGAAGATGGATATATGTGTCCCAGCTTTAACAATTTTGGATATTTAGCAGAAATCGCCGCTAAAATCTCTGATGAATTTCAAACGGAGGTGAACGATAGCTTTAACGGCGACGAAGATTTTGAATTCTCTTTGGTCAGTGAAAATCCAGATACATCAACCGTTGAATTCCACTCAATTTTCCCTGTTTTCAACCGCAATCTATTACTAATCGCTGATGAAGATTCTAAGAAAGTGTCTGATAGTTCAATTCGTATTCCTTTGAAGAATTTATTTCTAGAAGAACGGGAATCTACGACGACGTCGTCAGCTTCATCAGAGGCGGATGAATTGGAGACGATACCTACTGGGACGTATTGCCTATGGAAGCCGAAGGTATGCGAGCCATCACCGGGAAAATGTAATAAGAGTAAATCAACGGGTTATGTGTCGAAGAGGTGGCCGAGGATTCGAGATTTGTTACGGCGGAGTAGTAGCGACAGTTTTGTATTTCTCACACCGAAAAAGGCGATACAAAATGAAACTGGAAAAGGAAAGGATTCCGGTGAGGTCGTGAAGGCGGCCGGAAAATTGAAGAAGATGAAAGGATCACCGACGGCAGCAGCGGTTGATCACCAGGCACTTTATTATGTTCGAAATAGAGCGGGTAAAGAAGTTGATAAGAATAGGAGAAAATCATATTTACCGTATAGGCAAGATCTAATAGGATTTTTCGCCATTGGTTTGAGTAAAAGTTTTCGTCCATTATAACACCATGCAATGATGCAAATGCCTCTTACTAATCGATTATTATCGATTTTTTTTCTACTATGTGATTTTATCACCAACCATTTCAAAATGTATTTTCTTTTTTTACTTTCCAATTCTTTAAGTTAAAAGAATTTTGACAATTTCCTTACTTTTTAATTTTAACCATAAATTTAAATATTATTATGGATAATATCATATATTGTGATATCTATCTTTATGAGAAATATTAGAGCCAATAATTTTGGAACCAAGTCAATTCTCTCCTTCATTGTATTTCATCCCTCAAGAAAAATAAAGAACGTTCCTCCCTTTTTTCACAATATTCTGGTTCTAGTTCTTTACGATATGAGTTGAGTTCTTCAAATACGAGTAGTAAACATATATATTATAGAAACAATTGTATCCCTACTCATAATTAGAATATTTCCATATATTGTGTAAATATAACTATGATTCCTCTTTTGTATAGGTTTAAGATTCCTATTGTATAAGGGATGAACATTGTACTCTATATATACTTTGATATTAATAAAAGACTCCTCAAGGGAGATTAATATCATCTTACATGGTATCAAGAGCCTAACACAAAACCCTAGAATTTTTCTTTGTGTGAGCCGCCGCCGCCGACCAGCCCCCCCGGGCAGTTCCACCGCGATTCCTCCTCCATCTCCTCCCAAAATTCTTGGTTTTTCTTCTTCTTTTCTCTCTTCTCTAAATGGATACTCAGGATTACGTTTCTGATTCTGACGCATCTACCTCCACAAATTCCACCACCACGTCGTCATCCTCTTTTCATCCCACCCTCACTGTTACCAATATCAAGAATTATATTCCCATTCTTCTTAGATCAAGAAAACAGTCAGTATTCTCCTTGGTTTGAACTGTTCCGTAATCATGTATGTCTCTATAACGTGCTTGACCACATCGACGACACTATTCAGCGTCCTCCGGAGGTTGATGAGTCTACTTGGCGTCGTCTAGACGCCGGTGTCAAACAGTGGATTTATTGTAGTATTTCTCAGGATCTTCTTCTTACTATCATGAAATCTGGTGCCACAGCCCGTGATTTATGGAACCGCTTGGAGGAAATCTTTCAAGATAACAAGCACACTCGTGCAGTGTATTTGGAGGAACAATTTAACAATACACTCCTTGAAAATTTCTCTCCAACATGACTGAATATTGCAGACAGTTGAAACTACTGGCGGATCAACTCTCCAACATCGACACGCCTATCTCGGACACTAAGATGGTGTTGCAGTTGATTGCAGGCCTTCCCAAAGGCGACTATGATACATTAGCCGCCATAATTCAACAGGCAGATCCGTTTCCCAATTTTAACAAAGCTCATTCGCAGTTGTTGCTCGAAGAGACTCGCCGTGCTAGCGAGATGAGCACACTCGAAAGCGCATCGCCGAAACACACCCTCAAGATCCAACGCCGCCAGAAAACTCTCAACCGCAGCAGGGACGCGGTAGCGCGGTCGCGGCGAGAGGCGTGGTCGTGGTAGGGTCGCGACAGCAGAATCGCGGCAACAACAATGTGGCCCACAGATTCGGCGCCGCGGCGCCACAAGACGGTACCGTCTGTGACTGCGGCTGGCGCTATTCCAAAGACCAGCGGCCTCGTCCAAAGATGACACCCATCGAGTTGGGTCATCTCGCCTATCTCAATATGCAACAGCCTGACAACAACTGGTACATGGACTCCGGAGCCACTTCTCACCTCACCCGGTCTGCAGGTAATATTTCCAAACTGTTTGGTTTAAAGCATCCTCAGTTTGTGACAGTTGGTAGTGGTCACCGCATTCCAGTAAAGGGTTATGGTACATCCTACACACCACCTCCTCATCCATTCCCCCTTCAAAATACCCTATATGCCCCACATATGATTAAGAATCTAATCTCTATCCCCAAATTCACTCGTAATAGCTCTGTCTCCGTAGATTTTGACTCTTATGGTTTCACTGTGAAGTATCTTAATACGGGGACACCTCTTACGAGATACAATAGCACGGGGGATCTTTATCCATTCTCTCCCACCTCTGCTGCCAGATCTAGCTCTTCCGTCTCTCTAGCGGCCATTTCTTCTTCCACATGACATATTAGGCTTGGTCATCCAGGAGTCCCAGTTTTTAATTTTCTTAGAGGCAATAATTTCATTACTTGTAATGGGAAACTTGTCCAAAACTGTGTTTTTTGTTATTTAGGAAAATATACTCGTCTTCCGTTTAAGTCATCCACTAGTGTTACTTTTGCACCCTTTGATATTATACATGTCGATTTGTGGACATCACATGTTGCTAGTTCTCTCGGTCATAAATACTATCTTATCCTACTAGATGACTTTTCTCACTTTGTTTGGTTGTATCCTCTCAAATTTAAATCGGAAGTGTTTGTCAAATTTCTTGAGTTTCTGTTGACACCCAATTTTGACCCTCCCGTCTAGTCATTAACTATAAAATTACACTAATTTTTTAAATAATTTTTAATAATAAAATGCAACAATAAAACATTAATGCGGACACAAATAAGCAATTTAATAGTGGCATCGCATCTTACGTAGAATATTAAGCACTTTGAGTCTCGCGCCCGCATTTATCAATTTTAAGCCCTATTCTATTTCCATTAATTCTTAATAATTTTAATAATAAATACGTAAATAAATAAATAATTTAGCAATGACGTCGCGTCAAATAGCATAGTCGCATTTATTAATACGCAAAGCAATTCCATAATTTTTGTAATAATTTAAACCCAAGCTAAAATCAATAAAGCACCTAAAGTCATATTAAGATAATTTAATTTTAACTTAAATAATGATAAATAATGCACAATAAATAAGATTTTTAAATAATAGCACCGCATTTTTCGTAATAGCATTAAGCAATCCTTAAATATCATATTTGCACCTAGCATTTAAATAATTTAATAATAATTTAAACCCCCATTTATTTTCCATTAATTATTTTTTACAAAAATTAAAACACCTAAAAAAAACTAATACCTAATCAGCCCACCCTTTAAATTCGCAGCCCAAATCGCCCAACCCATTACCCAAATTTCACACCCAAATTCCCCAAATTTCTTTATCTCGTCCCCAACAACCCTTAAAACACAAAAGATCCCTAACCTAAAAACATAATAGTCGCCGCACCTCCACCCTCGCACCCCCATCACCGCACTTTCCCCTGTCGAGATTCTCGCCTGAGAATCCGGCGACCTTTCCTTACCCATGCACACCCAGCCAGCTCACTGAATTCCTTACCTAAAGTTAGCACTAAATCTTTCCAAATATACACCCGAAAATCTTACACCAAATCGTCTAAAATCGTTACCATAACCAGATGACATTAAGAATCAAGCACAAATCTCGTCCAAAATTAATACCGAATCAGTACCCAAATCGCACAAAATCAGTCGAAAATCGCATCAATGCTTACCATAAATTAGAACCCAAGATTGAGACTATAAAGGGGAGCTATACGCATGCAATAAGGGGGAGATCGGGGGAAAGCACACGAGAGAAACAGATGAGAGAAACAGTAAGAACCAACAAAACAAGAATGAATGCTTCAGCATCGGTAGGCATCGAGAAATCCTAGAAAGAATCAAGCAAGAATCAGCGAATAGTCATACACATTCTCATACAGAAATCTTGTCCTTTTAATCGCATCGCAACAAAACTCCGAGTGGATCAACGAATTGACACGCTGCCTCGGTTCGCTGTCTGGAGAAGGTAAACCCATTCCCTTTCATGTTTTTATGCGATTTACACTTCGTGGTCTGTGTGAATTATACGTTTCGTTAAATCTGTTCGATGTCGTTTTATTTGTCATTAGTGTACGATTTGAGACAGTGGATTTATTGTAGTATTTCTCAGGATCTTCTTCTTACTATCATGAAATCTGGTGCCACAACCCGTGATTTATGGAACCGCTTGGAGGAAATCTTTCAAGATAACAAGCACACTCGTGCAGTGTATTTGGAGGAACAATTTAACAATACACTCCTTGAAAATTTCTCTCCAACATGACTGAATATTGCAGACAGTTGAAACTACTGGCGGATCAACTCTCCAACATCGACACGCCTATCTCGGACACTAAGATGGTGTTGCAGTTGATTGCAGGCCTTCCCAAAGGCGACTATGATACATTAGCCGCCATAATTCAACAGGCAGATCCGTTTCCCAATTTTAACAAAGCTCATTCGCAGTTGTTGCTCGAAGAGACTCGCCGTGCTAAGCAGGATGAGCACACTCAGAAGGCGTTACTGTCGAAACACACCCTCAAGATCCAACGCCGCCAGAAAACTCTCAACCGCAGCAGGGACGCGGTAGCAAGGGTCGCGACAGAGGAGGCCGTGGTCGTGGTAGGGGTCGCGGACAGCAGAATCAGCAGCAACAACAACAGGGCCCACAGATTCAGCGGGCCACAAAGACTTAACAAGACTCACAGCCACAGTGGCCATTGCTCCAAAGACTTACTCGCCCAAAGATGACACCCATCGAAGTTGGGTCATCCTCGCCTATCTCAATATGCAACAGCCTGACAACAACTGGTACATGGACTCCGGAGCCACTTCTCACCTCACCCGGTCTGCAGGTAATATTTCCAAACTGTTTGGTTTAAAGCATCCTCGCCATGATACTGGTAGTGGTCACCGCATTCCAGTAAAGGGTTATGGTACATCCTACACACCACCTCCTCATCCATTCCCCCGTCAAAATACCCTATATGCCCCACATATGATTAAGAATCTAATCTCTATCCCCAAATTCACTCGTAATAGCTGCTCCAGTAGATTTTGACTCTTATGGTTTCACCGTGAAGTATCTTAATACGGGACACCTCTTACGAGATACAATAGCACGGGGATCTTTATCCATTCTCTCCCACCTCCGCAGATCTAGCTCTTCCGTCTCTAGCGCCATTTCTTCTTCCACATGACATATTAGGCTTGGGTCATCCGTGAGTCCCGCTTTTAATTTTCTTAGAGGCAATAATTTCATTACTTGTAATGGGAAACTTGTCCAAAACTGTGTTTTTTGTTATTTAGGAAAATATACTCGTCTTCCGTTTAAGTCATCCACTAGTGTTACTTTTGCACCCTTTGATATTATACATGCCGATTTGTGGACATCACATGTTGCTAGTTCTCTCGGTCATAAATACTATCGTATCCTACTAGATGACTTTTCTCACTTTGTTTGGTTGTATCCTCTCAAATTTAAATCGGAAGTGTTTGTCAAATTTCTTGAGTTTCTGTTGACACCCAATTTTGACCCTCCCGTCTAGTCATTAACTATAAAATTACACTAATTTTTTAAATAATTTTTAATAATAAAATACAACAATAAAACATTAATGCGGACACAAATAAGCAATTTAATAGTGGCATCGCATCTTACGTAGAATATTAAGCACTTTGAGTCTCGCGCCCGCATTTATCAATTTTAAGCCCTATTCTATTTCCATTAATTCTTAATAATTTTAATAATAAATACGTAAATAAATAAATAATTTAGCAATGACGTCGCGTCAAATAGCATAGTCGCATTTATTAATACGCAAAGCAATTCCATAATTTTTGTAATAATTTAAACTCAAGCTAAAATCAATAAAGCACCTAAAGTCATATTAAGATAATTTAATTTTAACTTAAATAATGATAAATAATGCACAATAAATAAGATTTTTAAATAATAGCACCGCATTTTTCGTAATAGCATTAAGCAATCCTTAAATATCATATTTGCATCTAGCATTTAAATAATTTAATAATAATTTAAACCCCCATTTATTTTCCATTAATTATTTTTTACAAAAATTAAAACACCTAAAAAAAACTAATACCTAATCAGCCCACCCTTTAAATTCGCAGCCCAAATCGCCCAACCCATTACCCAGCCCACACCCGCAGCCCAAATTCCCCCAGCCCCTTTATCTCGTCCCCAACAACCCTTAAAACACAAAAGATCCCTAACCTAAAAACATAATAGTCGCCGCACCTCCACCCTCGCACCCCCATCACCGCACTTTCCCCTGTCGAGATTCTCGCCTGAGAATCCGGCGACCTTTCCTTACCCATGCACACCCAGCCAGCTCACTGAATTCCTTACCTAAAGTTAGCACTAAATCTTTCCAAATATACACCCGAAAATCTTACACCAAATCGTCTAAAATCGTTACCATAACCAGATGACATTAAGAATCAAGCAAAAATCTCGTCCAAAATTAATACCGAATCAGTACCCAAATCGCACAAAATCAGTCGAAAATCGCATCAATGCTTACCATAAATTAGAACCCAAGATTGAGACTATAAAGGGGAGCTATACGCATGCAATAAGGGGGAGATCGGGGGAAAGCACACGAGAGAAACAGATGAGAGAAACAGTAAGAACCAACAAAACAAGAATGAATGCTTCAGCATCGGTAGGCATCGAGAAATCCTAGAAAGAATCAAGCAAGAATCAGCGAATAGTCATACACATTCTCATACAGAAATCTTGTCCTTTTAATCGCATCGCAACAAAACTCCGAGTGGATCAACGACCGACACGCCTGCTCATTGTCCGAGAAGGTAAACCCATTCCCTTTCATGTTTTTATGCGATTTACACTTCGTGGTCTGTGTGAATTATACGTTTCGTTAAATCTGTTCGATGTCGTTTTATTTGTCATTAGTGTACGATTTGAGACACATTTGTTTGACGCTGAATCTGTCAGTTAAGATTAACTGCTATTAACATTCGCGACTGTTTTTTTTTGTGTGTTTGTTGTATTTCCTGCTTATTAATCATTTTAGCTAGATTTGTTCGTATGATTGTTGTTGTTTATGCTTAAAAATGAAGTAGGATTAGTCTGCTTTAACTAATCTAAAGCCAGATTATATGATGTGAATGATGGTCTGTTTCCATTGTCGAGAGTCAATTTACGAATTTTGGGGATTAAGTGTAGCCAGAATGGTCCACTATAACTGCTTATTCCTATGTTGGTATTTCCCCAAGTTGGACACATTAATTCTGTTCCCTTTAAGTGTCAGTGTACCTAGTAGTGCATCATGAGTAGACTCTGTCTTCTAGTTTGATTTATATGATTTTGCATATGCTAAGGTATGACCTTCAAATGTTCTTGTGTGTATTTATGGGTTTTCATATTCTTCCAAATTGATCATTTGTTTGTCACTCGTCTAAATCTATGTTCTATGCTTGATGTCGTCTGAATTGCTGTGAAGGCTCCTGAATTTTATTGTATCACTGGAATACAAACCCACCGTCAGAATCTGTCAATAGGATATTTCCAGACGTACAGTTTTATACATCGTCTGTTTTAGTCGCTGATAAAGATAATGGAAACACATGAATGATCTCTCACATCAGTCCTTGTTTGCTTGCATTGCGGTTTACCAGTTTGTTTTCGTTCATGTATAGAAAGGTGTAGATTAAAATAACTGAAACTGCTAACCAGTAACTTGATCAAGGTATTCACCCCTTTTGTTGCATACTCGTCTACTTTAAAGAAATATGCATGTTTGGTTTAATTTAGATCTTTCTGGGCACATAGGAATATCCATTGGATAGTCAAGACTGTGGCCGTATGGCTATTAATCTGAGCATGTCCCTATCTTGCCTACCTGACGACCATCATGTCTAGATATGCAATATAAATGTGATCTTGAGTCTGGCTACTGGTTGTTTGCCTATTATGTTTGAACCGGTGTGCTGATTTTAACATGGATGCTGAATAATGTGTATTGTTCTCCTTGCTGGTCGGAACTGCATACATCCCTTATTCTTCTTTTATTTTGTCTGGTGTGAAGCCTCTGAATCTGCTTTGTTAACTTACACATGTACTGTACCATGCTTATTCTGTGCATATTTCGAGACATGGCATGTTATAAAGT
This sequence comes from Przewalskia tangutica, assembly GCA_029844215.1. Lineage (NCBI taxonomy): Eukaryota > Viridiplantae > Streptophyta > Magnoliopsida > Solanales > Solanaceae > Przewalskia > Przewalskia tangutica. The sequence goes on along the minus strand of CM056724.1, from coordinate 42,934,203 downwards.
AATTTGATTGTCTTATCTTTAGTCTGCCTATTGCCAAAATAAAGTGTAACTCATATGTGTTGATTTTTTATGCCCAATACTTATTTATTATGTTTAATAAAAATTGGAGCATCTACTAATCATTTTCTTTTTTCTTATTTTCTTACATGAAATGCATCGGAGCAAAATGAAGAGTCTCATGGCGAGACTCATCATGAATTACTTCAAATGGGACCCGCATCCACATTCATCCGCATTCCTGCTTCAGAAATTCCTAAAACAAAATAGGACAAGATGACGCCGTCATCCATCTCAACTCCTCTTACTCTTTAAATCTCATTGCCTCATTTTATGCCATCATTTGTTTATTGCAATTTTATTATCTAACTTTGTAATTAATATGAGAGCTAGTTCAATTAGTCTTTGAACATATAAGGTGGGAAGGTGATTTAGAACTAAATGCACTTCTAATTATTTATCTTAGGCTTGTCATTCATGTCTAATCTTTTGCCTAACCGTTAAAAATTGCATATCCAAACATGAAGCTAACGCATCACTTCTTTGATTTCGCAGATAAATGCACATCCTTAGTCAAATCAATCGACTTGGCGCATATTCATTTTAGAAACAATATAAATGCATACTTTCAACTTTATATATATTTTACAATGCACTTATCCAAAATTAGCTTTACATGTATTTTTATAAAGCAAGTACATATATTTAGTCCATAAATAAACTTTGCATCGCTTACATTATAAATAATATAAACGCACACTTTAAAACTTTACATATATTTTTATAGCATTAGTCTTATAAACTTTTATCAACATGCCTCCTTTTATAAAATACTTTGAAGCATCTTTTGTATTTTCAAAACACGCATTTTCTCCAACATAATAATCAACCTAGGTTTGGCAGGACAACCGCAAGTTAGCGGATCTTAGAGGGTGCCTAATCCCTTCCCTCTAGGTTAATAAAGAACCCTTACCCAGAATCTCACACTAGTTTGGCAGACCAAAAATGGAGTTAGTGTTGACTTTAACCTAGTTGACATTTAGGTGTCCTAATTCACCCAAACTAATTAGGTGGCGACTCCGCGAACCCTAGCAACCTTTAACACTTAGCAACCTTTTAGCACCCCTTTAACATTTAACACCCTTTATAACCATATATCATTTTATTTTTCTAACATTTTATTTAAGCAGGGTTCGCTAGAATAATGTCGCGGTCGGAAAAGGGCGTGACAGAAATGGTGACTCCGCTGGGGAATTAAGGTTCTTAACCACAACAGATCTAGAGTTATTATTTGACATCATTTTTGCATGTAATTATTGTGTGCTGTATTTTATTTTATTTATTTTAATTGCTATTTACTTTACTGATTTCCTTAAACTGGCATTCCGCTCATATTTTTAAAACTCTGAAAAATTCACACTATCACACACTACATGCGAGGTGCGCTTGGTGCATCAGCAAAAGTCTTTCTTCAAAACCCAAATTTAGGAGAGTTGGTAATATACGTGGAGTGTCCGGTCTAACCGGTGGCCGCGTAGCCTTCTCACTCGAGTTGTCCGCTCGGGAACCTTGTGTCCAGTAAATCCAAATCTTAGAAACTCAGGATAGAGCTATATCACCCTTTATATTAAGGCATGCATGCATTTACCTTAGGTGGGTCGGTCCTTGGTATCGACACCACAATTAGGAAAAACACCAAACTTGTCGACGAGTTTCTCAACCCAACCACCAACCAACATATTATGTGCAACGTTACAATGATATTAGAGGGCAAATTCTCGATCCGCTCCGATCAAGGCTTATAAAAGCATATAGACAAATCCAAACCTAATCATGACATGCCAAAATTGGGAAAAGTGCACCGTCATTTAGTCGCTATTTCCAATAAAAGCATTACAGTTGGACGACTTGGACAAATCCATCATAACCTGGCATATGTGACATTTAGGCCCACCTTTGGAATAAAGGGGTCCCCGTGCATGTTAGGACTCGCTTGCAATGTGACAATTTATGTGCAACATATACTTGCTAAATGTTATTTACACCTTTGCAAAATCACTTGCTTTACACTAACGCAGTTTGCTACATTTTGTTTAAAAGGATTTATCATCTTCCCCAAAGGTCGATTTGTATTTGACTAAGCAATGATAGAGCATCGATATTTCACAAGATCAAAGGCACGATCCAGCGACATGACTGATTCAAGGGCATTTGAGCAGAACGAGTCGGAACCCGTCTTGGTTCCTATAGACAAAGCATAGGTCTCAGAAAAGAAAAGCAGCGTAGATCCGATCGAACACCTCGCCCAATTACCGCAGCAAATGGCAACCCTGCAGGCCGAAATTAAAAGGCTCTGAAACCTCACTAAAGCACTCGTCACTGCAAATAACCAAAATAATCAAAATCCTCCAAATTATTACCAGTACCCTCTTACTACATATCCCATTTACCACACTCAGCCAATATACAATGCACCCATGTATCCCACACAAAACCAAATGCCTACCATACCCCAGCCAAACACAAACCAAGATAAAAAGCCACCACAAACCTATTTTCGTAATACATACGACAACCCCTTGCGATACCCACCCGTGTATACGCTACGACCAAAGGCCCGTCCACTAAGCATCTTCACACCCCACCTAAATTCCACAGAAAGGCTAGCCAAAATATACACTCATTTAGCCGAGCCTTTGTCGTAGTTGTACGAGAGGTTGAGAGTTGCAGGGATACTCCAGCCAATTCCAAAGAATGTTCACAATCCCAAGTCCAAAGCTCATGATGAGAACAAAAGTTGTGCATACCATTCTGGAGCCATCGGACAAGACATGGGAAGGTGTTATACACTCAGAGACAAAGTAAGGGAGCTGATCAAAGAGAGAGTCATTCAGGTGGAGGAGGCCTCCCCCAATAAGTACAATGAACCCCAAAGGAAGAGAGTTATTCCCTGGCCAGAACCCGCTCCGCCTGAATCAGTCATTTATCCAAGCATGCACCACACAGAAGTCAAAAGAAGGAGATACTGATAGCAGAGCATGAGGACCCAACCAACCATGATACAGAGCAAGGAGGCATATTGGTAGATTGGATTTGCACCCTTGTTCTGGTCCACCTAGATTCTAGATAAAAAGAGAATTTTAGCTTAGCAGAATAATTTAAGACTCATATTTAAGCTTTAATAATGTTTTCTTTTATTTCGCTTGAATTGGAACTACGTTCGACCTGATTCCCTTGGCGGATACGTAGGCGGTCATATCGGCTTCGGTCCCACCTTTAGAATTTTACCCAATTTCGCTTGTAATGAACTACGTCAAATGGGACCCGCATCCACATTCATCCGCATTCCTGCTTCAGAAATTCCTAAAACAAAATAGGATAAGATGACGCCGTCATCCATCTCAACTCCTCTTACTCTTTAAATATCATTGCCTCATTTTATGCCATCATTTGTTTATTGCAATTTTATTATCTAACTTTGTAATTAATAGGAGAGCTAGTTCAATTAGTCTTTGAACATATAAGGTGGGAAGGTTATTTAGAACTAAATGCACTTCTAATTATTTATCTTAGGCTTGTCATTCATGTCTAATCTTTTGCCTAACCGTTAAAAATTGCATATCCAAACATGAAGCTAATGCATCACTTCTTTGATTTCGCAGATAAATGCACATCCTTAGTCAAATCAATCGACTTGGCGCATATTCATTTTAGAAACAATATAAATGCATACTTTCAACTTTATATATATTTTACAATGCACTTATCCAAAATTAGCTTTACATGTATTTTTATAAAGCAAGTACATATATTTAGTCCATAAATAAACTTTGCATCGCTTACATTATAAATAATATAAACGCACACTTTAAAACTTTACATATATTTTTATAGCATTAGTCTTATAAACTTTTATCAACATGCCTCCTTTTATAAAATACTTTGAAGCATCTTTTTTATTTTCAAAAAACGCATTTTCTCCAACATAATAATCAACCTAGGTTTGGCAGGACAACCGCAAGTTAGCGGATCTTAGAGGGTGCCTAATTCCTTCCCTCTAGGTTAATAAAGAACCCTTACCCAGAATCTCACACTAGTTTGGCAGACCAAAAATGGAGTTAGTGTTGACTTTAACCTAGTTGACATTTAGGTGTCCTAATTCACCCAAACTAATTAGGTGGTGACTCCGCGAACCCTAGCAACCTTTAACACTTAGCAACCTTTTAGCACCCCTTTAGCATTTAACACCCTTTTTAACCATATAGCATTTTATTTTATTTTTCTAAAATTTTATTTAAGCAGGGTTCGCTAGAATAATGTCGCTGTCGGAAAAGGGCGTGACAGTTTCGAACATTCATTCAAACACAATTTGAAAAAGGTATAAAATCTTTTCAGTGCGATAATGGTCGTGAATTCAACAACTCTATGTTTCACCGTTTTTGTACCAATAATGACATGGTTTTTTGCTTCTCCTACCCCCACACCTCCTCACAAAATGGTAAAGCTGAAAGAATCATCCTCACCATTAACAATATGATTCACACTCTTTTGATTCATGCCTCTCTACCTCTATTTTTCTGGGTCTATGCTGCTAAAATGTCAGAATACATTGTAAATATTCTTCCAACTAGCACCCTTCACAATATGACCCCTACCAAAATACTCTATCATAGAGTCCCCTCTTATGATCATCTCTGAATATTTGGTTGTCTATGCTATCCTAACCTTGCCTCTACTGCCCCTCACAAACTAGCCCCCGGTTCACTCCTTGTGTCTACCTAGGCTTCCCGCTGAACCATAGGGGCTATCTATGCTATGACTTATCCACTCGTCAGATCCACATCTCTCGTCATGTCACATTCGACGAGACCACATTCCCGTTTTCCAATCTTAAAAACTTCCAAAAACCGGATTACTCTTTTCTTGACGAGCCTGCCATCTCTCCCATCTTACTAAGTCAACTAGATCATAGCAGTTCTTCTTCAGCGTCAGCTCCGCGGCGCCAAAACTCATGCGAACAGGTCCCTGATTCACCGTCGACAGCGCCGCGACCCAGTGCTGAGGTGCCACGACGCCAAAACATCAGAGAGGTTTGTCAGTCCTCCAGCGCCGCGACACTTGATCACGACGCTACGACGCTGCCGACGGTTCCCTCCAGCGTCGTGGTGCCTACTCCGGCGTCTGTCCCTCCTTCTCCGTATCCAACAAATCCCTCCGCCTTGGAACCTCCTACTATCCCACTCACCAAATGGAAACTCGTGCAAATCATGAAATCTTCAAACCCAAAGTCCAATTTAACTTGTCTGCCCAAACCATTTCACCAATTCCCAAGAACCCTATATTGGCCAAACAAGACCCTAATTGGAATGCGGCTATGACTGAGGAATTCAATGCTTTAACTAAACAACACACATGAGATCTAGTACATAGACCTGAGGGGGTGAATGTGATTCGCTGTCTGTGGCTATTTCGTCACAAATTCAGAGACAGTGGAGATCTTGAGAGGTATAAGGCAAGACTTGTGACAAATGACACAAATCAGCAGAAGGGCATTGATTGTGGTGAGACCTTCAGCCCGGTTGTCAAACCGGCTACCATCCGCACATTTTTTAGTATTGTCATGGGCAAACACTGGCCGATCCATCAGCTTGATGTGAATACTGCATTCTTACATGGGGATCCGAGAGAGACAATCTACATGCATCAGCCACCAGGATTCACTCATCCAGCAGTTTCTCACTACATGTGCCATCTCCGTAAGTCACTATATGGCCTGAAACAGGCCCTCATACGTGGTACGATCGCTTTGCCAGGTATATCTTGTAGATTGGGTTTGTATGCAACAAGAGTGATATATCACTTTTCATTTTTCATCGAGGTAGTAGCACTACTTATTTATTACTTTACGTGGATGATATTGTTCTTACTGCCTCATCCGACAGATTGAAAAATGAGATTATTGTCTTGCTTAAGTCCGAATTTGCAATGACTGATTTGGAAAAGCTGAGTTATTTTTTGGGGATATCAGTGACCAGGTCTGCCAATTATATGTTCTTGTGTCAGCGTAAGTATGCAGAAGAGATTGTGTACAAGGCTAAGATGGCAAACTGCAAAAAGGTGCCTACTCCAGTTGATTCTAAATCTAAGCTCAGTGCCATGGATGGTGCTCCAGTCTCTGATCCTACTCTGTATAGGAGCCTTGCAGGTGCACTTCAGTATCTCACCTTCACCAGGTCAGACATAGCTTATGCTGTTCAGCAGGTGTGCTTATTCATGCATGCCCCAGGGAGTCTCATTTCACTGCTCTTAAGTGTATCATTCGATACATTAAGGGCACTCTTGATTATGGTTTGCACCTATACCCCTCTGCTCCAAACAGGTTGCTTTCATATACGGATGCAGATTGGGCAGGGTGTCCGGACACGCGACGCTCCACCTCCGGCTTTTGTGTTTTTTTAGGGGATAATCTGATTTCTTGGTCTGCTGGCGACTACCCTATCTCGCTCCAAAGGTTTAGATCGAGCAGATGCATTGCAAATGTAGTAGCTGAGATTTGTTGGCTCAGAAATTTACTGTTAGAATTTCAGTGTCCTTTGCGTCAGGTATCTATTGTGTACTGTGATAACATCTCTGCCATCTATTTGTCTCATAGTTCGGTTCAACATCAGCGAACCAAACACATTGAGATAGACCTACACTTTGTTCGTGAGAAAGTTGCACTAGGCCATGTTAGAGTGTTACATGTTCCATCATCCTATCAGTATGCATATATATTTACCAAAGGACTTCCCAGACAGTTATTTCTTGACTTCAGATCCAGTCTCAGCGTCCGGCCTCTTCCCTGTTACACCCCGTAAATTCAAGAGGATAAGTTAAGAAATACGAAAGGAAATAAGATTTGAATTTGAAACTTAGGTTGGCAAAAGGTTGGGGGCAGGCTTTCAGTCAACTTTGGAGAGGTATATCCCCTAATTCTTTAGGAGTTTTGAGGTGTTTTAAAAGACCAGTATGAAGTTCGTTGAGTCTAGTTTCCAACGCATCAAACCACTCATCGATTGGACATCGGGGTAGGAAGTTACGGGCGTTGGAAGTTTTGTGGGCTGACGCAGAGGACAGATCTCCCAGCAGGCGTCGCAGCGCCGCGGCGCCGTCAGCAGGGCCACGGCGCCGATAATTCTGAAAATCCTCAGAGGTTGCAGCGCCGCGGCGCCGGCTGCAGGGCCGCGGCGCCAAGGCGGGATTTTTACGCGGAAAGGGGCGAAAAACAGTGGATATTTTGATAAAAGACCTATGGGAGGGTGACAAGTGTCCCTCCCATCCTTTTGACCAAGGGAGGGTCTTATTTTAGGACCAAGTATTCAAGACTTGGCCATTTGCAAGGGCTTCCTTAAGAAAAATCCATCTCCTCTCTCTCAAATTGATGAATCCCAGTGAGATTTTTGGAAAGGCTTCAAGAAGGAAAAGTGTTGGCAATCTTGTAGAAGGTTCGTGTGGGTAATTTTAAAGTGAAGAAGAATTCGGAAAGAGGGCTTCTTGAGGTAAAATCCTTACCTTCTTGTGTAAATGAATATTTCAAGTTAGTGTAGTTAAGAAATGAGCATGTGGTTGTTATATTAAAGTTTGAAAAGATTTGGATCTTGTCGTCTTATTGAAAACCGAAAATGGGCATGTGAGCCACTCATGTTGTAATCAATTTGGTTGTTAGCTAAAAATCGTTGCATGTTATAAATAGGAGGGTATATAATTGGTTATGATTTATATAACATGTTGGAATAACGAGTTGGATTAAGAGGAGATTGAAAGGAAATTGATAATTGTTGTGATATTGTAGCCGAATGTGGCTTGGAATTATTGGTTTGTTTTGTATTATTGTGGGGCAGAATTTTACGCGTCCTGTAAAGGCGTGTAATCCCCTTTTGGTTAGCTGAATTGTGTGCCTTAAATGCGGCGTTTGGTTATTGAATTCGGACATTGAAAAGGTGGAAAAGTACGTAGAAACAAAGGAAGTGCTGTCCAATTTTTCCCGTAGAACAAGAGACTTTACATTAGAATATTCTACGTTGAAGCTAGAAGCTAATAGACGAATTATGGTCATTATAGGTTGACATCTACGGACGACATATTGGACTTGGCAAATGGATTAAACATAAGAGGTATGTGGAAACTTTCTTATCACTTGAGCATGAGTAGTTATAACTGTATGGTACGGTAGACGTACGTGATTTAAATAAGGTAAAGTCATTTTGATATACTTGACTTGTTTTAAAGATGCCTAGTTGGTTGAGTTAGAGGACAAACTCACTTGTCCTTGAGGAAAGGTTATAGGAATGGGTTATTCTAATGGGGTAGACAAGGACTCCTTGATGTGAAAAAGTATGGAACTATTATAAAGATAAGAACTTGTTTTCTAAGTTAAGAACCTTGTCTTCTAAAGTAAGGAGGCTTGAAGCCTTTTGAACGTTGTGTAACTTGATTTGAAGTACAAGTCTCTTGGTCATAAAAAGAACGAAGTTGTCTAGAGCATAAAGTTAGTATAACAGCTTTATGGGAAGTTGGTTATAATAACTTTATGGAAGGTTAAAGAAATGATTTTTCTCGTATAAGTAAACCTAGATGAAAGAATTAAAACTAAGAAGGGCAATTTGATTTAAAGGCATCAATTTCTTAAAGTTAAAAAGAGGGTCACTTGATTTAGAAGCCCGAAGCATATTTCTAAAAGTACAGTGACTTGTTGAAATGTAGATAAGCCTTGATACTACAGGTGTTAGTATCTTGGGGTCTTATGTGGAAAAGGGATCTTTGGAAAGAATAGAAATATATAGTACTTTGGGTTGAATTTTCCCCGGACTTGTTAAGTGATATGAAAAGTGCCTTAAGGTCAAAAATGAGATCCATTTTGTATGTTAATGGAAGTCTAAAGAAGTTATGATTTTTCTTGGACGTACCGGCAGTGATGTGGGATTCCACGGGTATGCTTCCATTGTCTTATTGTGAACTTACTTGGACGTACCGGCAGTGATGTGGGATTTCACGGGTATGCTTCCATTGTCTTATTGTGAACTTACTTGGACGTACCGACAGTGATGTGGGATTCCACGGGTATGCTTCCATTGTCTTATTGTGAACTTGACGCGTGCAAGCGGTGATGTGGGATTCCACGGGTATGCTTCCATTGTCATAGTATGAGCTTACGGACGCGTCTGGCAGTGATGTGGGATTCCACGGGTATGCATCCAGTGTGGTTGATCCTTGGACATGCTTACGATGAGGGATTCCGAGGCATGCTCCTTAGACATGCTTACGATGAGGGATTCCGAGGCATGCGACCAGGATGCGGGTAAAATTCCCGGATACGATTACTACTCCATGAATTAGCTCCCCATGAAGTCATGTACCCGAGATGAGGGATTCCACTGGCATGAGATATATATATAGGTTTATATGTGTTGTATGTGTGTACGCCGACAGTGAGGTAGGATGCCACGGGCGCGTCACATGGTTAGATTTTACACTTAGCGGTCGGCAGTGATGGGGAATCCCACGGGCGCGCTTTGATATTTGAGGGCTGGTGTTCATAGCCCTGGTGTGACTATCGTTCATATGTTGAAACAGGCTGTACAAGGTAAAACTGACTTTCATTACTTCCACTTCAGTAAGGCACAATGTACTGGTAATTGGGTTATCATATATGTATTCAGCTGTATTTTTTACTATTATGATTTAAATTACAGTACTTTCAGTTTTGCATACTTGGTACATGTTTTGTACTGACCTCCTTCGGGGGGCTGCGTTCATGCCGCAGGTTGAGGTACATAGCTTGTTGATCCGCACTCCTAGGATCACAGTTCAGTTCTCGGAAAGCTCCATTTCTCCGGAGGCTTTGTCTTTGGTAGGGTGCCCTGAAGTTGTTGACTTTTGTACATTCAAGGGTATGGCGGGGCCCTATCCCGTCACAGTTGTTATGTAAACTCTTAGAGGTTTGTAGTCATATCTTCTGGGTCACTTTATAATTATTTTTTTTGAGGTAACTGCTTTTAGATTTGTTTATATCCACGGAGGTAGCCTTATCGGCTAACCTAATATTTTATTTCATTATTAAGTTTGGGTATGTTCCGCTGATTATCTCTGATGTATTACCTGTAAGGGTGCCCAGGTAGGGCACCAGTCGCGGGCCCGGGGTCGGGTCGTGACAAAAGTGGTATCAGAGCAGTTAGTCCTCGGAAAGTGTCTACAGATCGTGTCTAGTAGAGTCTTGATTATTGATGTGTTGTGCACCACATCTATAATCAGGAGGCTGCAGGACATTTAGGATTTGTTTCCATTCTTCTCTCTCTGAGATCGTGCAAAGAGAGTCGCCCTACTAGGCTGAATCCTCTCTGACCTATTCTTATGTATCAGTTATGCCTCCACGGAAGGCGACCAGGGCCCAGAAGGGCAAGGCAGCAGCAAGGTTTGTTAGTGGTACCCAGAGGATTTCTAGGAATCAGGCCCAGACTATGCCTGAGGTTATAGGGGGATCGGCGAGTTCAGCCACACCGACAGTATTAGAGGAGCCGAGAGCGGCGAGCACAGAGGTTCCAGACACGAGCCTCCACCCCACGGCGGTGAGTATAGAGATTACGTAGAGCAAATCCGGTTATTGACTAGCATCGTGGCAGGGCAGCACCGACAGGAGCCGGTAGCTAACCCTAGAGCCGATAGTTTGAGGATTCGGGACTTTCTGAGTTGTAACCCACCCGAGTTCTATGGTTCGAGGTCTGAGGAGGACCCTCAGGAGTTTATTCGGCAGGTGCAGCGGACTATGCAGGTGCTTAGGGCCTCGGAGACGGAGTCCGTTGTGTTAGCTTCATACCGGTTACGCGATATTGCGTTGAACTGGTTTGAGTCGTGGGTGTTGTCTAGAGGGGTGGGTGCTCCTCAAGCTGTTTGGGATGAGTTCACGGAAGCCTTCCTCGGTCACTTTTTGCCTCCTGAGACGAGGAGAGCCCGCCTGGATAGGTTCTTTGCATTGAGACAGAATGGGAGGACCATCAGAGAGTACAACCTGGAATTTGACTCATTGGCCAGGTATGCACCCACTATTGTGGCGGATATGGCGGACAGAGTTCACCGCTATGTGATGGGGCTAGACCGTTATATGGTTACCACATGTCTGGGAGTGGCTCTTCAGCCAGGTATGGATATCGCCAGGATGCAGGCTTATGCACAAGGGATTGAGGATAGGGAGAGAGGGCGGCAGACTAGTCCACCAAGAGGCGGGACGCAGTTTTAGGATAACTTTCGAGGCGGACAGCCTCAGCAACAGGCTAGGTCTACATTTCAGCCGACGCAGAGTGCTCCTTCTCGGCCTTCTGGCGGGTGGTTTGACCGCCAGGGATATTCGGGAGCGGGTCAGAGCTCCGGGGCTGCTGGTTCATAGATGTCTGGGGATGGTAGCCAGGGGAAGCTACCTTTGCCTCGGTGTGGTCACTTTGGTAGATCTCATTTTGGGGAGTGTCGGACTAGGTCGACAGCTTGTTATGCTTGCGGCCAACAGAGCCATTTGGCAAGGGACTGTCCACTGTGTGGCGGTGGGGTAGCATCTATTAGATCGATTATGTTCTTCGCCTTCAACGGCTAGGCAGGATGTTCATGCACCAGCAGGCCGCGGCAGAGGTCGTGGTAGCAGTTCCCAGTTTTAGCGGTCCTTTTACCCGCCTATGCGATTTCAGGTATATTTTTGATCCTTTAGAGACTTGTATGCATGATAAAGTTGTTGTATGTTTAAGTGTCATGAACGGATTATATTGAGACTATGTAAGTATGCTAGAAGTAGGTGGGAAGTGCGATGAGAGAAGCATTTTAGGCCTTGAATGGGAGTAAATAGCGTTGGTGCACCCTTGGGATCTGTTTTCTTGGTTGACAATAGTGGATGGGTATGCGAGTGCGATATCTTAGGGTTATAAGTGGCATGATAAAGTTCCATTAATTGTAAGTACGAGGAGTACTAGATTGACCACAAAAGAACATTCGGGGACGAATGTTTCTAAGGGGGAAAGAATGTTACACCCCGTAAATTCAAGAGGATAAGTTAAGAAATACGAAATGAAATAAGATTTGAATTTGGAACTTAGGTTGGAAAAAGGTTGGAGGCAGGCTTTCAGTCAACTTTGGAGCGGTATATCCCCTAATTCTTTAGGAGTTTTGAGGTGTTTTAAAAGACTAGTATGAAGTTCGTCGAGTCTAGTTTCCAACGCATCAAACCACTCGTCGATTGGACATCGGGGTAGGAAGTTACGGGCGTTGGAAGTTCTGTGGGCTGACGCAGAGGACAGATCTCCCAGCAGGCGTCGCAGCGCCGTCAGCAGGGCCGCGGCGCCGATAATTCTAAAAATCCTCTGAGGTTGCAGCGCCGCCGCAGGATCAGCGCGCCAAGGCGGATTTTTACGCGAAAGGGCGAAAACAGGGATATTTTGATAAAAGGCCTATGGGATGGTGACAAGTGTCCTCCCATCCTTTGACCAAGGAGGGTCTTATTTTAGGACCAAGTCTTCAAGACTTGGCCATTTGCAAGGGTTTCCTTAAGAAAATCCTCTCTCTCTCTCAAATTGATGAACCCCGGTGAGATTTTTGGAAAGGCTTCAAGAAGGAAAAGTGTTGGCAAGCTTGTAGAGGGTTCGTGTGGGTAATTTTAAAGTGAAGAAGAATTCGGAAAGAGGGCTTCTTGAGGTAAAATCCTTACCTTCTTGTGTAAATGAAGATTTCAAGTTAGTGTAGTTAAAAAATGAGCACGTGGTTGTTATATTAAAGTTTGAAAAGATTTGGATCTTGTCGTCTTATTGAAAACCGAAAATGGGCATGTGAGTCACTCATGTTGTAATCAATTCGGTTGTTAGCTAAAAATCGTTGCATGTTATAAATAGGAGGGTATATAATTGGTTATGATTTATATAACATGTTGGAATAACGAGTTGGATTAAGAGGAGATTGAAAGGAAATTGATAATTGTTGTGATATTGTAGCCGAATGTGGCTTAGAATTATTGGTTTGTTTTGTATTATTGTGGGGCAGAATTTTACGCGTCCTGTAAAGGCGTGTAATCCCCTTTTGGTTAGCTGAATTGTGTGCCTTAAATGCGGCGTTTGGTTATTGAATTCGGACCTTGAAAAAGGTGGAAAAGTACGTAGAAACAAAGGAAGTGATGTCCAATTTTTCCCGTAGAACAAGGGACTTTACATTAGAATATTCTACGTTGAAGCTAGAAGCTAATAGACGAATTATGGTCATTATAGGTTGACATCTACGGACGGCATATTGGACTTGGCAAGTGGATTAAACATAAGAGGTATGTGGAAACTTTCTTATCACTTGAGCATGAGTAGTTATAATCAGATGGTACGGTAGACGTACGTGATTTAAATAAGGTAAAGTCATTTTGATATACTTGACTTGTTTTAAAGATGCCTAGTTGGTTGAGTTAGAGGACTAACTCACTTGTCCTTGAGGAAAGGTTATAGGAATGGGTTATTCTAATGGGGTAGACAAGGACTCCTTGATGTGAAAAAGTATGGAACTATTATAAAGATAAGAACTTGTTTTCTAAGTTAAGAACCTTGTCTTCTAAAGTAAGGAGGCTTGAAGCCTTTTGAACGTTGTGTAACTTGATTTGAAGTACAAGTCTCTTGGTCATAAAAAGAACGAAGTTGTCTAGAGCATAAAGTTAGTATAAGGGCTTTATGGGAAGTTGGTTATAATAACTTTATGGAAGGTTAAAGAAATGATTTTTCTCGTATAAGTAAACCTAGATGAAAGAATTGAAACTAAGAAGGGCAATTTGATTTAAAGGCATCAATTGCTTAAAGTTAAAAGGAGGGTCACTTGATTTAGAAGCCCGAAGCATATTTCTAAAAGTACAGTGACTTGTTGAAATGTAGATAAGTCTTGATACTACGGGTGTTAGTATCTTGGGGTCTTATGTGGAAAAGGGATCTTTGGAAAGAATAGAAATATATAGTACTTTGGGTTGAATTTTCCCCGGACTTGTTAAGTGATATGAAAAGTGCCTTAAGGTCAAAAATGAGATCCATTTTGTATGTTAATGGAAGTCTAAAGAAGTTATGATTTTGCTTGGACGTACCGGCAGTGATGTGGGATTCCACGGGTATGCTTCCATTGTCTTATTGTGAACTTACTTGGACGCGTCTACAGGTGATGGGATTCCACGGGTATGCTTCCATTGTCTTATTGTGAACTTACTTGGACGTACCGACAGTGATGTGGGATTCCACGGGTATGCTTCCATTGTCTTATTGTGAACTTACTTGGACGTACCGACAGTGATGTGGGATTCTGTGAAATCCGGAAAAAAAATAAATATATATATAGTTGTGGTTAGGTTAATAAAAATATATATATATAAGAAAACAAAGAATAAATTGCATGGGATAGAGTTAGTATTAAAGTTGGATAAATAGATAGATGAAATGAAAATAAGAAAACAAAAAAGAAAAAAAACAAAAGAAAAACAAAAGAAAAGAAAAAAAGAAAAAAAGATGTCTTTAGCAGCCATGCACGTTCATTCCCTCCCCTTCCCCCCCTTTTCATTTCCCCTCCAACTCTTGTCATTTCACCTCCCATAAGTTATAGAAAACTCCTCCATTTATACATTGTATTTACACACAAACAAAGTACATAACATAAAGGTTAGAAAATCAGAAAAAAAACAAGTGAACAAGAAGGAAAAAAATCAAGAAAATATCAAGGGAGGAAGGAGAACAAGAAAATTAGGGAACACTAAGGAGCAAGGGTAGTTGTAGCAACCGAACCACAATCTTTTTCACACTTACAAGGTGAGTTTTCTCACTCAGAAATTCTTGGTAACATCCTTTATTTTTAGTTCAATACATGTTGGAATAAGAATTGAGTGTTGAAAAGAAATATTGAACTTTTGATGGTTTAGATAACTAGTTGCGTCATGAACTTTACGAACTGTTCTCACTGAGTTATAATTGTTAGAATTTGATGAAATTCGGAAGAATTGTACACCTCTCTAATATGATCATATAGAACCAAAAATGAGGTAAAATGGACATACGGTTTGAAAGTTATCATAGTTAAAAGTTCCTGCCTTAGATTTGGTCGAAATTCGGAAAGGCATAATTACGGACTGTTTTTATTGAGTTTTACTTATTAGAATTATATGAAAATTTACATGTTTGTAAATATCTCTGTTACGGACAGTTATATATAAAGATTTGTTAAAACGGACTTACGAGTTGAGAGTTATTGTAGTTTGAAGTTGCTGCCTCGGATTCGTCGGAATCCAGAAGGGCAGGACGTTGAAACGTAAAACTGTACTAATATGTGGGGAATATGAAAATTGTTGCTAAATGAAAATTCTAGATCTCTTTGTTTTGGACATTTTGAGACCTTACGGGGGTCTATACGACTTACGGATTGAGAGTTATCGCTGTTTAAAGTTTCTGCCTCGGATCTATCGATATCCAGGAAGGGCAGCGAATAAAAGTGTAAAACTGTACCAAATGGTACAGAATATGAAAGAATGGTTCACATGGAGACGTGTAGCTCTCTGTTCTCGTCTTTTTGAGAATTTATGGGGATTGAACGGGTTTACAGATTAGGAGTTATGACTATTATAAGATTGGGTGCTGTTTAATAAAAATTCTGCCGAAACAAATTTCATGTGGCTGTTTTGAGGATAAATTTGTGTTAGTTACCCAAAGTAGTTTTAAATGAAATTTGGTACAGTGAAAGATCCCCGTCTTACCTTAGCTTCCGCTTGAGAAACACCTTAGTTGGAGTTATGGTTAAAAAGTTATAATCGTTACAAGTATGAATGACAGAATGTTAGAAAAGAGAATAGTATTTATTTGATCTTCTGAAAAATATGAAAAGTGAATACGTGTTCACATAAATATATAAATATATAATGGATCGGGTTGCACGCCGCAACAAAACGTAAAGTGAATACGCTGCTCACAAATACGTAAACATAATGGATCGGGTTGCACGCCGCAACAAAACGTAAAGTGAATATATGTTCACAAATACGTAAATATAATGGACCGTTGCACGCCGCAACAAAACGTAAAGTGAATACGCGTCACAAATACGTAAACATAATGGATCGGGTTGCACGCCGCAACAAAACGTAAAGTGAATACGGCGTTCACAAATACGTAAATATAATGGATCGGTTGCACGCCGCAACAAAACGTAAAGTGAATACACGCTCACAAATACGTAAACATAATGGATCGGCCGCACGCAACAAAAAATGAAAGATGAATACATGTTCATCTATATATAAATATGAAAAGTGAATACGCTGCTCACAAATATATAAATGTAATAAACATGTGGAAATGCAGGGAATGTATTAACGTATAATACGAGTTAAAATGAAGTGTTAGTTAAACCGAGAATTTCCTATGAGGTTGTTGCATATTTAAAAATGTTGTAACTCGATATGTTTTGCAATATGCTTATTACGTTATAATGTGATTGCACTTGGAATATTGTGGTGTTACTTTGAATTGCGGTAAGGTTCTCACCACCCGGATGGTAGATCGACTTTATTTAACATGTTTCGTGAAAGGGTGATAGAGGAAAGGCTCCACGTCAAGGCTAGCGATCGTCCCGCCTCTTGTCATACCAAGTCCATTGTTTCGGCTTGGTACTCGCCGAGTTCGTAATGTCGGTCCAATGTCTCGATATGCCCGTGTGGAATGATCTCCTTCCAACTTAGAATAATATTTGTCAAGACGCCTATGTAGAACAATGTTTGCACGAGCATGGACTCGCGTATATTTTCAATAAAGTCATGAACAAATTTCTTTATTGTTATTTTTATTAATAGCCGATTTGAATATAAGTTTAAATTTCTAAATAAAGAGAATTAAATGGTGCTCCCGGTGGAAAATAATTGTCCAGTGCCATCACGCCTAAGTAAAGACTTAGGAAAAGTCGGCGTGACAAGTCGGTATCAAAGCTAAACCAGTTAAGAGATTCTAGAAAGTTTCCTTCGAGTTGGGTGTTTGAACGGTTACTTATTGCGACGGTGCGCGCCACCTTAGTAATAAGTGAACGGAATAACATCCTAAAGTTTCCTTCTTCAGACTCTTCTCGTGCCTACCTTGAGTCTTTTCAAAGACTTGATTTCTCGTACTACCTCCTTCACACGTTAGAAAAGGGATTGTACAACGTTATAATCGACTAATATGATTTGTGTAGATGGCGATTATAAGGCGAGTTCCAACAAAAAGGGAAGTACTCATGGAGCAGTGCAAAGGAAATGAGAGCTCAGAGGAGTTCATGCGTCGCAAGACGGACTCGTAAGGTGATTTTGATGAGTACATTGATGACACAATCGCATTATGTACATATTTGCTTAGGACTAGAAGGAAAAGGCGTTCATACGACCGACCTTCTTCAACTTTCCAATTGGAGTCATACTACGATAATAGTCAATTCCGTCCCCGTAAAAGTTTCATTCCGCATTCGTAAAGGCAAGGATGCTAAGAGAAGATATTACGTAAAATTCATTGCACCAATTTCTCGATCATGTAAGAGGAGTAAGGTATAAAATGAACTATATGGAAAGAGAAACAAAAGGAAGGTTCACAGGAGTTGAATGTCAACTCGCAGAATAGACGAATCATGCGGTTAAGCCCTTTAGAACGCGTGATAGTAGGTGTCTGCTCCAAGATAAGCGGCTATAGCTGGGCACAACGGCAGAGTTGACCTGATGTGATGTATTGTAGTCATGACATTGTTATTTTAAAATATGATGAATGAAGTGCTATGAATACAAGAAAGAAAGGATATGTTTTATTAAATTATTTTTCTTGTTGGCATATTGTGGTGTTGCACGCTTATGAACTATAAGAAAATTTAGGAGCTAGAATAGACATTCCATCTTCTAAAATATGAGTGTTTGTCTTCACAGAAAATGGTGAATTCACAAATCCCGGGCTCAAGAGGTTCATCACGAAGCTCATGTACCTCAGCTGACGTGGTGTCCGGCGGAGCAGAGAAAATGTCGAGAAAATGTTGAGAGAACGAGTCAAATGGCCCAAGAAACGGTGGGACAAAAACTAGATAGACTCATAGAGTTAATGATACCGCAGCTCCACACATGGTTCCGCCCGCACCTAGTGTCTGTCATAGCCCCAACTGAACCAGACGGCCCAGGACCGATTATGATCGCACTACGCATCGGGAGTGTAGAATCCTGCAGCACTGATAGGCTATGGGCAAATTTTATGAGGAGAAGAGAACCATCAGACTTCGGGAAGGACCCCAAGGCCGACCCGATGGTATTCCTCGATGAAGTTGAAGACTTAATGTTCACATTGGGATGCGTGGAGACGCAGGCGCCAACTTGGTAGCGCACGACTAGTGGATGACGCAGGTGTGGTGGAGGAATTTTAGGAAAAATCGCCCCCGATGTCACCACCAATGACTGGGAGGTTCAGAGCGCATTCATTGAGAAGTTTATGCCTAATACGCGCAAGGATGCGCTCAGACGGGAGTTTGAACAGTTGAAGCAAGGTGACCGCAGTGTACAAGAATATGATACACAGTTCGTGAGGTTATCGGCATACAACACACATATCGTCCCTACAGAAATGGATAGAGTCAAGCGATTTGTAGAGGGTTTAAACCCGAACATAGCAGAGAAGGTGGTGGCGTTAGCCAACGATCGAACTTATCTTCAGATTGTCGATATGGCTTTGAGGGTAGAAGGTTTCGCTAAAGCAAAAAGAGAATATTCGCAGAAGAGATTTCGGACGTCAGGATCATTTAACCAGAGTCAAAATCAGAAGCAGGAGTTTAGTAAGGGATCTTCAGGACCGAACCAATCTAGGCGAGTTTATTTCAAGCCTAAGGGCAGTTGGTCTAATTACCAAGGTAGCAAAGGACAAGGCCACCAACCCTAACACGGAGGCGACAAACCGATTTGTAAGATTTGTCAAAGAAAACACACCGAGAATGTCGCCTAACGAAGACATGTTATAACTGTGGAGAGTCAGGCCACTATGCCAGGGATTGCAAGAAGAGGACCCAAACTCAATATATTCAGGGGAGGTCAGAAGCAACCACAGCTGCCTACAGGGGAAATCAGGGAAACCAACCCCGCCAGAGTCAGGGAGGTCAACAACCCAACAATTCTAATCGGCTCTACGCTTTGCCCTGCAGGAATGAGGCAGAAGCATCTAATGCGGTGGTCACAGGTATTTTGCTAGTCTCGAGTATTCCTGCATTTGTATTATACGATCCCGGCTCTACATTTTTATATGTGTCAATGAGCTTTGCTAAGAATTTACATGTAGAACCTTCTTATTTAAGTGAACCTGTTGAGGTTATGACACCGCAGGGCCTCAATTTGGGCCTCTCGGGTGGTAAATAATTTTCCATTAGAAGTGAATGACAGGGGAACAAGGGTGAACCTAGTACTACTTGATATGGTAGACTTCGACGTCATTTTGGGTATGGATTGGTCGGCATGTTATGCCATGTTGATTGTCGACGAAAGATAGTGAGATTAACTTGTCCCGGAGAACCAGAAGTTGTTATAAGGGGTAGGGTGGAATATCCTCAGGTCAGTTTATTTCCCACCTTGGGGCTCAAAAGTTATTGAGAAGTCACAGAGTGGAGTATGATATCCGCTAATATAGTGGATACCCAAAAAGAATCCTCACGTGAATGATGTTCCTATTGTTCAAATTTTCCGAGGTTTTTCCCAAGATCTTCCAGCCTTCCTCCTGGATAGAGAAGTGGAGTTTGCTATAGAGTTAATTCCGGTACAAGACCCATTTCTATTCCTCCATATCGAATGGCCCACTGAATTGAGGGAGTTAAAAGAACAATCAAGGATCTTACGGATAAAGGCTTTATAAGGCCTAGTGTTTCTCAGGGTGCACCACCTGCTTTGTGAAAAAGAAAGACGGATCGCCCGAACGCATCGATTATCGGCACTCAATAAGGTCACGATCAAGAACCGATACCCATTACCAAGAATCGATGATCTTTTGACCAACTTCGGAGCTAGCTATTTTTCCAAGATTGATCTCCGTCGATATCACCACTGAAAATAAATCATGATATATCCAAAACAGCCTTTAGAACCCGACACGCCATTATGAGTTCTTGGTCATGTCTTTTGGTTAACCAATGCCCCAAAGAAATTTTTATGGATTTAATGAACAGAATCTTCAAACCATTCCTAGATTTGTTCGTGATTGTGTTCATAGATGATATCCTAATCTACAAGAAGAGTGTTGAAGAACATGAAGAGTATCCGAGGTAGTGCTTCAAGTCTTGAAACAGAGAAACTATATGCTAAATTTTCAAAGTGTGAATTTTGGTTGGAAAAGGTAGCCTTTTAGGCCATGTTGTGTCAAGGGATGGAATTATGGTAGACCCCGTAAGATAGAAGAAGAAAGAATCGCCAAAACCGACCACTCCGGCAGAGGTTAGAAGTTTCGGGTTCACCGGGTATTATAGAAGATTCGTAAAGGTTTTTCTAGTCTTGCCGCTCCTTTGACCCGGTTGACTCAAAAAGCGTTAAGTACCGTGGTCGAAGCACGTGAGGCAAGTTTTCGTAAACTAAAGGAATTGTTGACATCGCACTGGCCTTTAACCTTACCATCCTGACAAGCGGCGGTTCACGCCTATCGCGATGCCTCAGAGTTGGGTTAGGATGTGTCTTGATGCGCTTTGAAATGTTATCGCAGATGCATCTAGACAATCAAGATACATGAGAAGAATTACCCAACTCATGACTTGAATTAGTCGGTGGTGTTTGCCTTACGAATATTGAGACATTATTTGTATGGTGTGCATGTGGATATATTTACATATCATAATAGTTTGCAGTACATAACCACTCATAATGATTTGAATCTCCGACAAAGAAGATGGTTAGTGTTGCTTAATTTTTATGACATTAGTATTCTTTACCATACTGGGAAAGTCAACTTGGTGTCTGACGCACTCAAGAGAGATCAACGGGCAGCTGCCCATTTGGCAATACAAAAGAGGGTATCGTCGAGGTACAAAGATCGGGAAACCCTGGTTAGCTTAATCGAGATCGGTGAAGGTAGGGTGGTGGTACATGATACCTCGCACCGCCTTTAGCTTCGTAAATAAAAGAAAGTCATTGAGGATACGAGTTTGTTGGATTTCGGGAGAGAATCCAACAGGAAAACCTTCACGCTTATATCGGGAGATAATGACGAACCTTCTGCTTAAGGGTAGGTTATGTGTTCCTAAGGTAAAGGATCTAAGGAGGAAGATCTTAGAGAGGGTCACAACACAAGATATTCCATTCATCCGTGGTCAACAAAATGTATCAGACCTCAAGGCAAATTAATCGTGGACGGGATGAAGAAAGACGTCATGGAGTTTGTCGGGAGGCGCTTGTATGTCGCCAGTGAAAGTGAACATCAAAACTCGCGGATTACTTCAGACATCGAGTCCCCATGTGGAAACGGGAGGCGATTCATATGGATTTCAGAATCGTCTACCAAAACTCGAGAAGCGGTACGATTCTATTTGGGTGATTGTTGATCGCTTACAAAGTCAGCCCATTTCTTACCGGCCAAGACTACGTATCGCGCACCACAAGACGCATGCATTTATTTGAAGGAGATTGTGCGCTTACACGATTCCTTTACAAATTATTTCAGATAGGGTTCCTAGTTCACCTCACACTTTTGGCAAAGTTTCCAGCAGGTCTCGACAAAAGTTGTTAAGCACGCTTTCCACCCGCAAACAGACGGGCAAGTCGAGCTAACAATTCAAACACTTGAGGACATGTCGCGATCTTGTGTTAGATTTTCGTGAAGTTGGTTGACCATCTATGTCTAATCGAGTTCGCCACAACAATAGTTTTCACTCTAGCATACAAATGGCCCCGCTTTGAAGCATTATACGGACGAAATGTAGTCTCCACTGATGGTTCGAGGTGGCGAGACGCAATCGCTCGGACCAAGTCATTCAGAAACAAACGGTAAGGCATGATGATTCGGAGAGGATCAAAACAGCTCATAGTCGCCATAAGTCCTATGCGATCATCGGAAAAGAGACCTTGAATTTCAAGAGGGAGAAAGTATTTTTAAAAGTGTCCCCAATGGCGGAGTTATGCGTTTTGGTAAGAAAGGAAAATTGAGCCCAAGGTTTATTGGGCCATATGAGATCTTGCGAAGAGTTGGGAATGTGGCTTACGAATTAGCACTTCCACAAGAGCTGGAAGCAGTGCATCCGGTATTTCATGTGTCAATGTTACGAAAATACTTGCACGATCCAAGTCATGTCATCCTTCCCCAGGAGATAATTCTTAATGAGGAGCTTCAATATGAAGAAGTTCCGGTGGAAATACTTGATAGGAAGGTTAAACGTCTTAGAAATAAAGATATTGCTTCCGTGAAAGTCCTATGGAGGAATCACTCCACAGAGGAAGCCACCTGGGAAGCTGAAGAGACAATGAAAGTCAAATATCCATTCCTATTTGACCAAGGTAATAAAAAAAAATGCGTTACATAGTACTTCATATGTGTGCCATTTGCGTGTCTATATGCATGTGTTACAACCTTATTCTCATTCGAGGACGAATGCTTCTTAAGGAAGGGAGAATGTGAAGCCCCAAATTTGTTACAATAACAATAAATATTATTGTGTCTATGTGATTATGTTATTTATTTTATTCACATTCGAGGACTAATGTTGCTTAAGGAGGAGAGAATGTGAAACTGAAAAAAATATATATATATAGTTGTGGTTGGGTTAATAAAAATATATATATAAGAAAACAAAGAATAAATTGCATGGGATAGAGTTAGTATTAAAGTTGGATAAATAGATAGATAAAATGAAAATAAGAAACAAAAAGAAAAAAACAAAAGAAAAACAAAAGAAAAGAAAAAGAAAAAGATGTCTTTAGCAGCCATGCACGCTCATTCCTCCCTTCCCCTTTTCATTTCCCCTCCAACTCTTGTCATTTCACCTCCCATAGGTTATAGAAAACTCCTCCATTTATACATTGTATTTACACACAAACAAAGTACATAACATAAAGGTTAGAAAATCAGAAAAAAAACAAGTGAACAAGAAGGAAAAATATCAAGAAAATATCAAGGGAGGAAGGAGAACAAGAAAATTAGGGAACACTAAGGAGCAAGGGTAGTTGTAGCAACCGAACCACAATCTTTTTCACACTTACAAGGTGAGTTTTCTCACTCAGAAATTCTTGGTAACATCCTTTATTTTTAGTTCAATACATGTTGGAATAAGAATTGAGTGTTGAAAAGAAATATTGAACTTTTGATGGTTTAGATAACTAGTTGCGTCATGAACTTTACGAACTGTTCTCACTGAGTTATAATTGTTAGAATTTGATGAAATTCGGAAGAATTGTACACCTCTCTAAAATGATCATATAGAACCAAAAATGAGGTAAAATGGACATACGGTTTGAAAGTTATCATAGTTAAAAGTTCCTGCCTTAGATTTGGTCGAAATTCGGAAAGGCATAATTACGGATTGTTTTTATTGAGTTTTACTTATTAGAATTATATGAAAATTTACATGTTTGTAAATCTCTCTGTTACGGACAGGTATATATAAAGATTTGTTAAAACGGACTTACGAGTTGAGAGTTATTGTAGTTTGAAGTTGCTGCCTCGGATTCGTCGGAATCCAGAAGGGCAGGACGTTGAAACGTAAAACTGTACTAATATGTGGGGAATATGAAAATTGTTGCTAAATGAAAGTTCTAGATCTCTTTGTTTTGGACATTTTGAGACCTTACGGGGGTCTATACGACTTACGGATTGAGAGTTATCGCTGTTTAAAGTTTCTGCCTCGGATCTATCGATATCCAGGAAGGGCAGTGAATAAAAGTGTAAAACTGTACCAAATGGTACAGAATATGAAAGAATGGTTCACATGGAGACGTGTAGCTCTCTGTTCTCGTCGTTTTGAGAATTTATGGGGATTGAACGGGTTTACAGATTAGGAGTTATGACTATTATAAGATTGGGTGCTGTTTAATAAAAATTCTGCCGAAACAAATTTCATGTGGCTGTTTTGAGGATAAATTTGTGTTAGTTACCCAAAGTAGTTTTTAATGAAATTTGGTACAGTGAAAGATCCTGCCTTACCTTAGCTTCCGCTTGAGAAACACCTTAGTTGGAGTTATGGTTAAAAGTTATAATCGTTACAAGTATGAATGATGAATGTTAGAAAAGAGAATAGTATTTATTTGATCTTCTGAAAAATATGAAAAGTGAATACGTGTTCACATAAATATATAAATATATAATGGATCGGGTTGCACGCCGCAACAAAACGTAAAGTGAATACGCGTTCACAAATACGTAAACATAATGGATCGGGTTGCACGCCGCAACAAAACGTAAAGTGAATATATGTTCACAAATACGTAAATATAATGGATCGGGTTGCACGCCGCAACAAAACGTAAAGTGAATATGCGTTCACAAATACGTAAACATAATGGATCGGGTTGCACACCGCAACAAAACGTAAAGTGAATACGCGTTCACAAATACGTAAATATAATGGATCGGGTTGCACGCCGCAACAAAACGTAAAGTGAATACACGTTCACAAATACGTAAACATAATGGATCGGGTTGCACGCCGCAACAAAAAAATGAAAGATGAATACATGTTCACCTATATATAAATATGAAAAGTGAATACGCGTTCACAAATATATAAATGTAATAAACATGTGGAAATGCAAGAGAATGTCTTAACGTATAATACGAGTTAAAATGAAGTGTTAGTTAAACCGAGAATTTCCTATGAGGAGTTGTTGCATATTTAAAAATGTTGTAACCTGATATGTTTTTGCAATATGCTTATTACGTTATAATGTGATTGCACTTGGAATATTGTGGTGTTACTTTGAATTGCGTGGTAGGTTCTCACCACCGTACGGTAGGGTCGACTTTTATTTAACATGTTTCGTGAAAGGGTGATAGAGAAAGGCTCCACGCCAAGGCTAGCGATCGTCCCGCAGCCTCTTGTCATACCAAGTCCATTGTTTCGCTTGGTACTCGCCAGTTCGTAATGTCGCTCCAATGTCTCGGATATGCCCGTGTGGAAAGATCTCCCATACAACTTAGAATAATATTTGTCAAGACGCCTATGTAGAAACAATGTTTGCACGAGCATGGACTCGCGTATATTTTCAATAAAGTCATGAACAAATTTCTTTATTGTTATTTTTATTAATAGCCCGTATTTGAATATAAGTTTAAATTTCTAAATAAAGAGAATTAAATGGTGCTCCCGTGGAAAATAATTGTCCAGTGCCATCACGCCTAAGTAAAGACTTAGGAAAAGTCCAGCGTGCATTCCACTGTATGCTTCCATTGTCATAGTATGAGCTTACCGACGCATCGGCGGTGATGTGGGATTCCACTGCATGCATCCGTGTGGTTGATCCTTGGACATGCTTACGATGAGGATTCCGAGGCACGCGCCGACATGCTTACGATGAAGGATTCCGAGGCACGCGACCAGTGATGCGGTTAAATTCTGATACGACATTACTCCATGGATTAGCTCCCATGAAGTCATGTACGAGATGAGGGATTCCACGGACATGAGATATATATATAGGTTTATATGTGTCAGATGTGTGTACGCCGACAGCGAGGTAGGATGCCACGCGCGCACACGGTTAGATTTTACACTTGGCCAGAATGATGGGAATCCCACGCGCTTTGATATTCGAGGGCTGATGTTCATAGCCCCGTGTGACTATCATTCATATGTTAAAACAGTCGCATAAGCGTAAACCGACTTTCATTACTTCCACTTCAAGAAGGCACGGTAATCGTAATCGGGTTATCATATATGTATTCAAATTGTATTTTTGACTATTATGATTTAAATTACAAGATTTCGCTTTTGCATACTTGGTACATATTTTGTAATCGACCTCTGGGCCGCGCTCATGCCGCAGTCGAGGTACATAGCTTGTTGACCGCACTCCTAGGATCACGGTTCGATTCTCGTAAAGCTCCATTTCTCCGAGGCTTGTCTTTGGTAGGTTCCCCAAGTTGTTGACTTTTGTACATCTGTGGTATGGCGGCCTGCTCACACAGCTTGTTATGTAAACTCTTAGAGGTCTGTAGTCATATCTTGTGGGTCACTTTATAATTTTTTTTTTTAGGTAACTGCTTTTAGATTTGTTTATATCCAGGGAGGTAGCCTTATCGGCTAACCTAATATTTTATTTCATTATTAAGTTTGGGTATGTTCCGCTGATTATCTCTGATGTATTACGTAGTGGTGCCTGTAGGCACCGATGCGAGCCTGGTCGGGTCGTGACATTCCCGCTCCGACTGAGGGAATGTGTAAACATGTATATTATAGAAACAATTGTGTCCCTACCCATAATTAGAATATTTTCATATATTGTGTAAATATAATTATGGTAAGACTAGGATTCCTCTTTTGTATAGGTTTAGGATTCCTATTGTATAAGAAATGAACATTGTACTCTATATATACTTTGATATTAATGAAAAACTCCCCAAGGGAGATTAATATCATCTTACACTTTACGGTATGAGTTGAGTTCTTCAAACTTGACGAGTTGTTTTTCTTAATTTAAATATGCTATTAGTCTGTTGTTTCCAGCACTCCGTGAAAACCTTTGCTGGCGGAAGGTTGACACTTTGAAGTTGTTGTTTTATTTACTCACCTTAAAGGTAAGTATATTCTGGAACCTAATATTGTCTGGTAAGACCGAATATCATCCTCAGAGACTAGTTTCTAATTACCGAACATCTATTCTAGGTTATCTATTTGGCAAACGATAAGTTGATTTGGTTTTTATCTAACACTAGTAGAGTAATTGCAAGAATTAAACTAAATTATTGAGGTTTAATCAGTTATGAAGGAATTAGGGCTTCCAATATCCTTGACTATTCACTCATTTCAATCCTTAATGCAACTAGAATGACTTCTTCTTCTACGTTAAGATAGCGGTTAACTAGACTGTCTTATATTCCAGTTAGGATATATAATCGCTCAACCCCAGTGCAGAACCCTTCTATATTTATATGATATGATTTACCACATAGGAGGATTAAGAACAATAACCTATAATGCTACACAAGTACCGGGGTACTTTCGTCAGCGATTTTAACCTTTGTCTATTCAATTACAACATATCCAAATCTCTCCTCTCGGTTCTTGATTCGAAATCATATAGATTATGATAATTAGTGATCAATTAACTATCAAACATTCATACCAATATTGAATAAATCTTAATCAAGTGAAGAAGAAATCAAACTAATGCATTAATTCATGAAATAGAGTTTCAGGCGATTCAATAGAAAAACCCTAATAAGTGTTTAGATCCTAGCCATAGACATGCTAAGAACTAATACAAATCCAAACATGAACTGAATGAAAATAAAGGAAAGAAAAGTACTTAGAACTAATGTCTCCAATTGTAGCCGCCAAACGTTGTGTTGTGTTCTGAGAGATGATATGTGATAGGTTTTGCTCCAAAATCTGTCTCAAGGGTTTGTTTATGTTGTAAAAAATGTGTGCCTTGCACCCTTTTGCCCCATGCCAATTCTATTTCGGATTGAAAATTCCCGCATCGGCACCACGGTCCTGCAGAATGGCACCGACTGCGACTTCTCAGTAATTGTGGCACCTCGGTCTGCGGTCTTTCGTCCTGATCTGCCAACTTTCGTCCTTTTTTATTCAGGAGCTCTTTTCCTGCCTTTTCTGTCAACTTTTAGCTTCTTTTTGCCATTTTGTCATTTAGAACCGCTGCGACTCAAAAGAAAGAAAAACAACCCTAATACTATACTATAAACAAATGAAATGAGTAAAATACTAACTAAAAATGACTCAAAAAGTGTATACAAAATATGCCTAACAAATACCCCCAAACTTAACCTTTGCTCGCCCTCGAGCAAAGATCAAAACAAAATCAAAGAAATAGAAAGAAACAGACTCAAAGACTCAAATCAAGTAGTTGTTACTTAGAAAAGCATGAATGTCAGTTGGGATAATATGTTGGAACATACCTAGCATGAATTTAGCAATCTAGAATTTCAAGTCAGATATTTCGCAAATTCTTTTCAATCATAATCAATGAAAGCATGAACACTTACCCTATGCATGTCAATTTCGTTCCATTTTTTCCAAAGACCTATGGGCCTGTTTACTTGCTATTCTCCACTAATCATAGACATACAATTTAGAGATCTTCAGGACTTTTCAGGGTTGTAATGTAGGCTTAGGCAGGGGTAGGTAAGAGTAGGCATTTAGGCTCAATTTACGTACCATAAGTGTTTTTCTCATTCAACCATTTTGTCCTTGTTTTTGGTATTCTTTTCAGTTCATACCTATCATTCCCCTCTTCTCTTTTTGAGAGCATGAAACACATTCTCATAGGCACCCCCAAACTTAAGTTTTTACATCTTTTTCATTGGGGTGCATCAATTTTTCACTCTTTTTTCGTATTTCTTTTTTACACTTCTTTTATCCCAATTTTTCAATTACTGCTTATGGCACATAAGAGAATCACAGGGTGTCAAAGAAATAACTTATTTTAGGCTCAAAGGGGCTGACTAGGGATATAATTTATTGCAAGGTAGGTATTGAATGGTAAGAATGACTAACAAAGAAATGCCTGAATCATCTCCCTAAATATGTACATATTAACTATTTCACCTCAAATAACAAGCAAGCAGACTTCATAGATATTTTTCAATCATTCTTTCCACAATTGACAACACATAGGCTAAGCACAAATATCCCAAATAATTAGATTTTCATGAATTTTTGGCATATCTAACTTAAGCACCCATATTTTAGCTTCTAATTCCATTACATTATCCCACTTAATTCACTAGGCATTTCAAACAGCTACAGCAAGCGTGATCATAAAAAACATTGACTCACATAAGACACAAAAATATAAAAAAAACTCAAAAACAGACACACAAAATACCAAGACCCCCCAAACTTAAACGACACATTGTCCCAAATGTGTAAAGACTAAAAATTAAAAAGGGACGACTTACAAATATCAAAACAGCGATTCAAAATGGTGGTGGTGGCGGCGGATGTTGCATTGAGGCGGTATCTGGAGATGTCATGTTTTATCAACGGGCGCCGCGACCCTGCATTATGGCGCCGCGGCGCTGTGCCAAATTTCTCCGATTTTTGCAGAATTTTTCTCAATCCCTGTTTTTATATGTCATCCACAACACTCAACATACCAGATCGCGAGACTGTTCAATTCAAAATAAAACAAACTAAAACAAAAAATTTAATAACATAATTAAAACCTTGGGTTGCCTCCCAAGTAGCGCTGTCTTTAACATCTTTTAGCCGGACGAAGTTAATCCTTACTAGTGCCCAGTAAATCCTTCTACGTACTGCTTGCAATCAACACAATTATTTTTGTGGGTCTCACTTCACCTACAACACTTTTTTCAAACAAGGGCCTCATATCTAAGATTATCCCCCAATTACTCAAGGCATGCTTGTCTTCTAGGCTCTCTATAATGTAGGGATTAGTGAAACTTCCTACATCTCTCAACGTTTGGGGGTGCCCTTGAGGGTATGGACTTTTTGGTTGGGGCTCAACAATGATAGTTGGTGGTGTATTTTCTGCAACGAATATAGAAAAAAGAAATTCCAAGGAATCCAAAAAGGTGAAAATTTGGATATCGGTAACCTCTTCTTTCTCTATACCAACTATCTCTCTCAATTCCTCATTATTCTCAACAGCTTGTTGTGGTTCAGGTTCCTCACTCTGCTTATCACCCCCCACAACTGTGTCGCTAGACAGATTTTCTTGTTGTACATTGATCACCATATCCATCAGCTGCCCTATTTGTGTCTCCAAATTTTTGAGGGACACCTTTGTCTCAGCCATAAACTGAGTCTGGCACTTGGTGAGCCTGAGGATGGCTGCCTGCAACTCATTTTGATCTTCCTGTGGAACCTGTGGGTTAAGTTGTTGTTGCTGATTCCACTGCCCCTGATAGTAGTAGTAGTCCTTTTTTTATATATATTATTTTTCAACTTTACCTACAAAATAAGAAAAACAACAAAAAGTGATAAAACGATGCTCGCAGAACAAGTTAGAAACTTGTTCCTGGAGCAACCAAATTAGAAATAAAATAACATAACCGAATATATAAAACCAAATTAGAAATAAGAATATATGGTTCGATATTAAAAGTACGTCAGTCCCCGGCAACGGCGCCAAAAACTTGTTAGCCGATTTCCAATTGCTTACACAAGTGTACGTATCGTTACAAGTAATATATTCTGGTAATACCGAATATCGTCCTCAGAGACTAGTTTCTAATTACCGAACATCTATTCTAGGTTATCTATTTGACAAACGATAAGTTGATTTGGTTTTTATCTAACACTAGTAGAGTAATTGCAAGAATTAGACTTATGAAGAGGATTTTACTATAGTATCAAATCCACATATAAATCTTGTACGCAAGTTGGATAAATTATTGAGGTTTAATCAGTTATGAAGGAATTAGGGCTTCCAATATCCTTGACTATCCACTCATTTCAATCCTTAATGCAACTAGAAAGACTTCTTCTTCTACGTTAAGATAACGATTAACTAGACTGTCTTATATTCCAGTTAGGATATATAATCGCTCAACCCCAGTGCAAAACCCTTCTATATTTATATGATAGGATTTACCACATAGGAGGATTAAGAACAATAACCTATAATGCTACACAAGTATCGGGGTACTTTCGTCCGCGATTTTAACTTATGTCTATTCAATTACAGCATATCCAAATCTCTCCTCTCGGTTCTTGATTCGAAATCATATAGATTATGATAATTAGTGATCAATTAACTATCAAACATTCATACCAATATTGAACAAATCTTAATCAAGTGAAGAAGAAATCAAACTAATGCATTAATTCATGAAATATAGTTTCAAGCGATTCAATAGAAAAGCCCTAATAAAATGTTTAGATCCTAGCCATAGATATGCTAAGAACTAATACAAATCCAAACATGAACTGAATGAAAATAAAGGAAAGAAAAGTACTTAGAACTAATGTCTCCAATTATAGCCGCCAAGCGTTGTGTTGTGTTCTGAGAGATGATATGTGATAGGTTTTGCTCCAAAATCTGTTCCAAGGGTTTATTTATGTTGTAAAAAACGTGTGCCTTGGATCCTTTTGCCCCTTGTCAATTCTATTTCGGATTGAAAATTCCGACGCAAGACCGCGGCCCCAGAATGGCATCGCAGCTGCCGAAGTATCGCGCTTCTCGAATCGTGGCACCGCGGTCTTGCGGTCTTTCGTCCTGATCTGCCAACTTTCGTCATTTTTGCTTCGAGAGCTCCTTTCCTGCCTTTTCTGTCCACTTTTAGCTTCTTTTTGCCATTTTGCCATTTAGAACCGCTGCGACTCAAAAGAAAGAAAAACAACCCTAACACTATACTAAACACAAATGAAATGAGTAAAATACTAACTAAAAATGACTCAAAAAGTGTATACAAAATATGCCTAACAGTAAACTCGGAATTCTGCTCCCGAAGTAGTAAATTCAGAAATCTGCTTCCGAAGTAGCAAATTTTAAACTCTACTCCTTAAGTAATAAATCTTTAAACTCTACTCCGGAAGTAGAACTTTGAAAGTAGTAAAACTTTGAATTTACTCGTGAAATGGTAAATCTTTGAACTTCACTTCTGAACTAGTAGAACATTGAACTCTACTCTCGAAGTAGTAGAAACTTTAAATTTTACTTTTAAAGTAAATCTGAAATTTACTCGTGAAGTAGTGAATTCAAAATTTATTCCCGAAGCATTAAGTCTCTGCAATTTACTCCTGAAGTAGTAGAACTTTGAATCTACTCCCGAAGTGATAGACTTTTGAACTTTACTACCCAAGTAATAAGATTTTGAATTTTACTTTCAAAAGTGTTCAACTTTGAAAATTTACTTCTTTATTTCACATATTAAAAGAAATTTATATTTGAACTCACTGACATATTTATGGAACAATAAGTTGTAGAAAATTAAGAGACAACTAATTCCATCGCTTGAAGTATACTGCCTTCTTGTTGATCTACCAAGTAACAATTCTGTTAGTGGTGGCTCTCATTTCCTTCATAAAATATATGCGGGCTCATTTTTTTTCCTTTACTGTCCTCATTCTCTCGATTTTTTAGCTGCACAATTGTACTTAGTGATTTTGACAGATTAATTTTTACTCTCTATTAAAGTAATAGATAGAAGATTTGTAATGTATGTTATAACTAGCATAGAGTACCGTAGAAGTAAAAATACACACGGAGAGAAAATATTGTGAGCATTTTAGGGGTTTTGAAAAGGTTTTGTTTGAAAATTAAGTTCGAGTTCGTCGAGGCTCTCCGATCGTGTTGCTATTTCTAGCAGACATTCAACTGTATTTCATCTTACTGGAAAACTGGAGGTTCTTTAATATATTGAAAGAAGGTTTTACTCCATTAAAGGTCCATCCTTTACTTTATTATTTTTAAATACCATGAATGAACTGATTGATGCTTACTGGTGTGGATATTATTTCAAGGATGTTAACTTGTTATCTTCTTTCCAATAAGTTTTAACTGATTCATTAGTTCTAGATCGTAAAAAGTTGTTAGGATCGAAGCACAAGTTATAGTAAATTCAAAGTTTATAAAAGTAAATGGCTATCAGATTGAAGCTATAAATGATTGGATGATTACCCTCTTTATTCTCCAAATTGTATTACACAAATATAAGCATGATGAAATCACATGTCACGATAAATCAGAAGTTTATTGTACAAAATAGAATTCATGTTATAGTAAACTTCAGGAGAAGTTTAGTAGTACAAATAATTTTATCAATTGACGTGACAATTTTAGTTGTCCTGGTTTAAATATGATGTGCTAAGTTTGTATTCGGAATATATTGAAGAACTAGAAGATTCTTCAAGAATTAATTTGTTTGTTCTCATGATAAGTTGATTATACTGACTAATGTTGGGGTTGAATTTCCTAAATTCTGAAAAATAAAAAAGGTGAATAAGGGTCCGTTCACCTGTTATGTGATGTCTTAAATAGATACATCGATAAGACGGTCACATGTGCGTTTATTGTCAACCCGCAGTTTGACATATGCAAACTTGATTGCTCAAAATAATTGAGTTGAGAGCAAAATTTTCAGATTATGTAATCAAGACAATTCATCTTGTTAATACTTATTTATATTCAAGCTGGTTTAGCGTTGAATGTCTCCGATAAATAGCTAAACCATTGAGAATAAGAACAAAGCTTCACGTGTTGATCTGAAATATGATATATTGCATACAACAATGTTTGTATGCTTTAGACTAATAAATTATGATAAATTCTCCCCTCATAATTGGTTCAAGGTCATGAACCAAATGTTTTCATCTAATAGTTTTATTGTGCGGTATATGATTAATGAATCTACCACAATGCAC
This sequence comes from Przewalskia tangutica, assembly GCA_029844215.1. NCBI lineage: Eukaryota > Viridiplantae > Streptophyta > Magnoliopsida > Solanales > Solanaceae > Przewalskia > Przewalskia tangutica. The sequence continues at coordinate 42,900,681 of CM056724.1, read as the reverse complement.
ACAGATGGATTCCCCAAAGAATGTGAAAATGTATGTTAGTTTTTCTAACATAAGGATAGAGAGAATAAACGACTAAGAAATATATTGTGAATTATCATCAGTATGATCCTCGTTCAAACGATAATTCAAGTCAAATGCTAGAATCATTTGCTGACCAAACTATTCCATATTTCAGCTGCAAGATGCTCCTAAATATTCCTGAAGGACAGGATTTACAACATGCATGAAGCATGGTAGACAAATTGGTTTCAAATGCAATAATCCTTGGAAAAAAAAGGAGCAAATGATCAAAAGGGAGATAATGTGCTCTTGAAGAGCCTGCGACATAACACTTCATAAAACCTCGTAGAGGTTCAGGTACCTGAAAAATAATGAAGTGATAAAATCTCAATAAGTTATGTCTAATTGCAAACCGATACAAAATAATATCACGTCGACGATATCTTTGATACAATATAGTGCGCAATATTGTATAATATTATATGGATCTGAATTCTACGTCTCTTAAAGCATGTTGATGTAGAAATAATTATCAGGTAGATGCGTCTTGGTAAGGGTAAATTTACTGGATCTGCAGTCCTGACATTAGAAAATGTCATGTAAATGAAAATTATCTCAGCCTATATGGCTTACGTGATAAAATTTATATGAATTTTTTTGAAGGATTCAAAATGCCTGAAGCATATACAAGTTATTGAAAAACTTGTTTTTAATCATTAAACAAATTAAATAAACTAAAGTTGATGTACTGAAATCGCCTTAATAAATATTTATTGATGAGGGATTCAAAGATGACTCTATTTACCGTTATCCCTTTTTGATATTCAAAATCTTTCATAATGTTGTGCAAGTTGCTGACTTGAATATTATTGGAGCTTTTGAAGAGTTTCCTAAAAGAAGTAGACTACATGCTAAAAGAAGTTGAAATGAGAAAATTAGATTAGTCCTGAAGTACCATATATTTTTTCAATTGATGCATTTATTTATCTTGCTATAACTATGAGCATGATATAATTTCTTCCTTACACAGAGATACTGAAATAAGATAAATTGCATAGTTTCGATTTGATGAGAGAATTTTTCCAAAATTAAGGGGAGAGAATAAAGAAATGAAAAGAGAAATTTTGTGGAAAATCCATCACCGTCTCATCTTGATCTACATGCTTCTATTAGTAAGCAAGAGGTTCAAAAGATTATTCACTTGCAGAATAGAAAATTAAATGACAGACGTATTTACAGATTTGAAAAGGATTACCGAACCATATCTCCCTGCAGAGAATGTCCCAATTAGGGTTGATGTCCCTGTAGGATCATCTACTAGTGTCATAGAAAATGAGTCCAAAGCACACCTGAAGCGTGATAGACCATTGGGTTCTAAGGATCGAAATCCTAGAAAAGAAAAATAAATGGTCAATATGACACTAAGAAAAAATCTCATAAAGAAATGCAAGATTTGATCAATCCTGTTATTCTTGAAGAAATCAATGAGCCGCAAACTCAAGAAAATGAAGAAATATGAATAAATCCAATTGATGTTATGACTATTTGAATCACTTGAAAATAAATATGGTTTGAAATACCCACAATCTTATATGAAGATAATGCAGCATGCATTGCTCAATTGAAAGGAGGATTCAGAAACAAAGATATGACAAAAACACATTTCACCAAAGTTGTTCTTCACACACGAGCTTAATATCAATGTTTAACAGATTCATTCAAGTGATATTATGACTGATTTGTTCACTAAATCTCTACCAACTGCAACTTTCGAGAAGATGGTGCACAATATTGGAATATGAAGACTCAAGCATTTGGACTGAAGTTCTCATCAGGAGGAGTTAATACATGTACTCTTTTTCCATATTTGTCCCACTGAATTTTCCTTGTAAGATTTTTAATGAGGCAACCAAAATGTGTATTATTAGAAATGTCAAATGTGAACTCTTTTTTCCTTCACTAGAATTTTTCCACTGAGTTTTTCTAGTAAGGTTTTAATGATGCATATTATCTATCAAAATAGACATTCAAGGGGGAGTGTTATGGGTAATATCATATATTGTGGATGTCTATCTTTAGGAGAAATATTAGGGCCAATAACTTTGGGATCAAGTCAATTCTCTCCTATAAATATAGATATTCCCCTCATTGTATTTCATCCCTCAAGAGAAATAAAGAACGCTCCTCCCTTTTTTCACAATATTTTTGTTCTAGTTTTGTTCTAGTTTTATTATTTTATAACAAATATAAAATTATTATTAAAAATAAATAAAATTTACATATTTAGAAACTAGCACGTCAATTATAAGCGAAAATAAGCTTCATGTTATTTTAATGGCTGATAATTTATTATTTTCTCCGTCTCAATTTATGTGATATAGTTTAACTAGGCACGATAAGAAAGAAAAGAAACTTTTGAATCTTGTGGTCTAAAATAAATCATAGATATTTGTATAGTTCCAAATCATTTCATTAAGAGTAAGAGGGTAACTTCCAATAAATTATTTTTAAATACATAAATATATCATTTTTTTTAAACAGATTAAAAAAGAGAATGTATCACATAAATTGAGACAAAGAAATTACTAATATTCATTTTTCACTGCCGTCTTCGTCTAAAACTAAAAGCTACTCTAGTAGCTAGTAATAATTATATTTTGTATGGGTGACAAAATTAGCCCAAACTCAAATAACTCGCCCAAGGTTTCATGGGTTTGGGAAAAAGTGACTTTGATGATGGCTTGATTTGGGCTAGCCCAAGTTGACCAATTATAAATTAACAGCCCAAATGAACCCATGATGATACTCAAACTTGACCCACGAAAATACTCCATTTTAACGATTAGAGATCCACTCTAAATTAAGATTTTTATTAATAAATAATTATTTAAAAAATTCCTTTATTATTTCGGAAAAATAAAAATACACCAACGCACCCCAACCACACTATCTATCCACCCTACCCCTCCCCTACACCTACCCCCACCCAAGCACTGAACCACCCTCACATCTCTGGCCCCTACCTTGCCTACTCCACCACTCCCCCAAATTTTTATTTTATATTTTTTTTACTTTTATAAAAAAATATGTTTTTTTTCTTATCTCCCCTACTGCCCTAACCCCACCTACCACCTCCACCCCCACCCCATCCGAAAATTTCTATTTCGTATTTTTGTTATTTTTATAAAAATATTATTACTAATATGAATTTTTTTTCTTATCCTCCCCGACCCCCCCCCCCCCTCCTCCACCCCACCCCATCCTCAAATATCTATTTCATATTTTTTTATTCTTATAAAAAATATGATTTTTTTCTTACCTCCCCCTACCGCCCTAACCCCACCTACCCCCTTCACCCCATCCTCAAATTTATATTTCATATTTTTGTTACTTTTATAAAAAAATATTAAAAATATGATATTTTTTCTTACCTCCCCCTACCCCTCCCCCGGCCCTACCCCGTTCTCAAATTTCTATTTTATATTTTTTTACTTTTATAAACAATTTATAAAAAAATATGAATTTTTTTCCTCCCCCGCCCTACCCACATCTACCCCCTCTACCCCATTGCTCTACTCTCATCCTTAAATTTCTATTTCATATTTTTTTGCTTTTATAAAAAATGAAAAAATTCTTAAAAATATTATTCTTATTTTAAAAAAAAATAAAAAAATAAAAAATCATACAAAATAAAATAACATCATAAAAGGTAAGTTTGAAATTTGTAAAAGTAATGAGTAAAGTTGGATAAGTTGGGTTATGACCCATCATTTAGCTCATCTTAATCCATGTAAATTTTGAGCTGGTTGGACATTGACTCATATATTGATTCAGTTCATCTTAACCTTCTCAACTTCATCCCAAACGGTCCATCTGATACCAATAATATTTTGCCATCCTACTTAGACCTTAGTAGTGTTATAAAGCTATATATGTTCGGCCTAATCAAAAGGAATATTCTCATATCAAATATATGATACTTTTGCTTATGAAAAGTTAATTTAACTATTAATTTTTAATACTAAATTAAATTAGAATAGTTTAATATTTTAAAATTTAAATTTAAATATTCAATAATTATACTAAAGTACTATAAATTGTAATTATTCGAAAGTTAATATAATAGAAAATATGTTTAAAATATTTATCAAAATTTATAAAATTTGAATTTTAAAAAGTAAGAAAATATCATACAAAATTGGAAAAAGAGAAAATACTAGTTGAAAACTGATTGTCAGGTAACAAACTGTAAGCATAGATAAGGCAAGGTGAGCTTACAAGAGTAGCTCTAACACGCTGAAGAACCCAAAAGTGCACCTTGTTTATATGAAACTCAATGTTTTAGAACTCAATTTTGAAACTCACCCCGGGGCTTGGCGGGGCACTAACAAAACACTTCGAGACTTATATTGAGAATATAATCAAATATTAAAAGTGTGCTCTCTCTAACAGCTTAAGCTTTTAAATGAGATGGTCACACACTTCAACATGATATTAGAGCAGGCCAAATGTCTTGGGATTGAACCTCACCGCCACCCATTATCAAAAAGAATTTCCACCTGCTTGGACCATGGAAAAAATTAGGCCAACATGTGAGGGGGAGTGTTGAGAATATAATCAAATATTAAAAGCGTATTCTCTCTAAAAACTTAAGCTTTTAGATGAGATGATCACACACTTCAACAAGTTACATGTGAGGCTTACACTCTAAGAGCCCCATTGTACACCCTAAACACATAAAAAGCACAATGCCTCGAGGCTTACATGTGAGGCTTACGCTCTAAGCGCCCGACTGTACATCATAAACACGTCTAACGCCTAACGGTCGAGGCTCACATAATAGTTCTTATATAAATTATATATCACATCACAACCGCAGGAGATGTGGATGGCACCCCTTGCCTAACAACCTGAGCGTACCACTTGTATACCACACCATGAATATACAACCATCTGGGACAACAAGGCCTTAGAATAACAATCATAAGGAAATCTTAACATACTAGCCAATAAGATGAGAGCTCCTGACCAACTATACATAACAAGGTCGATAATGCCATAGTCAACATCAACAACCCAACAAGAAGGCCGATAAGGTCATACAAAACTTGTTACACCCCATAATTTCAGGGCATATAAGTGAGAAATGTGTGTCAGAATTTCAGTACAAGATCGCTGGTTAAAGAACAGGATCACAGGTCAAACTTCGTAAAGTCGCAGAATTCAAACCGCGGTGCCATTCTCGCGATCACGCAAGCCGATGCGGGAATTTCTAAAATCAGATATTTTGTGAAGGGAAAGACAAGTGGACAAGTGAGGTTCAAGGGTCCCCCTCCACTTGTGCTATATACACTTATATCATACAAGGCTTTGCAAGACTTAGCTCACAAAATATCTTTATCCTTCAACTCCTATCTCTTTCCTTCTCCCTCAAGTTTTCGAAAACCTTAGCCAAGTGAAGAACAAGATTAAGTTATGTTCCAAGATTAAGTTCCTTAACTAAGTTCTAAGCCAAGGTTAATACTCCAAACAGCGGGTCACAATTTTGATAAGAAAACTGTCTTGAAACCCTAAGCTTGTTTATGAACTTTTTAGAAGAAAAACAAGAAAGTAAGATGGTTACAAGCTTGTAGAGGATACATGTGTGTTGTTGTAACTTGAAGAAGTGGAGCAAAGAGAAAACTGTGAGCCGAAACTTGTGGACTGTTTTGGGCTAAAAATAAGGTAAGATTTCTTCTTCCTCATGAAGTAATTGAAAGTTACATGATGTTATAATTAAAGGATGAACTTATATCAAAAATAATTTCCACCTGCTTGGACCATGGAAAAAATTAGGCCAACATGTGAGGGGGAGTGTTGAGAATATAATCAAATATTAAAAGTCTATTCTCTCTAAAAGCTTAAGCTTTTAGATGAGATGATCACACACTTCAACAAGTTACATGTGAGGCTTACGCTCTAAGAGCCCCATTGTACACCCTAAACACATCCAAAGCTCAATGCCTCGAGGCTTACGCTCTAAGCGTCCGATTGTACATCATAAACACGTCTAACGTCTAACGGTCGAGGCTCACATAATATTTCTTATATAAATTATATGTCACATCACAACCGCAGGAGATGTGGACGGCACCCCGTGCCTAACGGCCCGAGCGTACCACTTGTATACCACACCATGAATATACAACCATCTGGGCCAACAAGGCCTTAGAATAACAATCATAAGGAAATCTTAACATACTAGCCAGTAAGATGAGAACTCCTGACCAACTATACATAACAAGGTCGATAATTCCATAGTCAACATCAACAACCCAACAAGAAGGCCGTCAAGGTCATACAACACTTGTTACACCCCGTAATTTCAGGGCATATAAGTGAGAAATGCGTGCTATGAATTTCAGGCACAACACCGCGGTGCCAAAGAACAGGACCGCGGTGCTGAAACTTCAGAAAGCTGCAGGAATTCCGGAACCACGATGCCATTCTGCAGTACCGCGGTACCGATGCGAGAATTTTTAAAATCAGATATTTTGTGAAGGGAAAGACAAGTGGACAAGTGGAGTTCAAGGGTCCCCCTCCACTTGTGCTATATACATCTATATCATACAAGGCTTTGCAAGACTTAGCTCACAAAATATCATCATCCTTCAATTCCTATATCTTTCCTTCTCCCTCAAGTTTTCGAAAACCTTAGCCAAGTGAAGAACAAGATTAAGTTATGTTCCAAGATTAAGTTCCTTAACTAAGTTCTAAGCCAAGGTTAATACTCCAAACAGTGGGTCACGTTTTGACAAGAAAACTGTCTTGAAACCCTAAGCTTGTTTATGAACTTTTTGGAAGAAAAACAAGAAAGTAAGATGGTTACAAGCTTGTAGAGGATACATGTGTGTTGTTGTAACTTGAAAAAGTGGAGCAAAGAGAAAACTGTGAGCCGAAACTTGTGGACTGTTTTGGGCTAAAAATAAGGTAAGATTTCTTCTTCCTCTTGAAGTAATTGAAAGTTACATGATGTTATAATTAAGGGATGAACTTGTATTAAGTGAAATGGAGAATAAGAAGTGCATGTGACAGTTTTGGCATGTTAACTGATTTTGGACTGTTTTTAGTATATTGGATTCTTTGGTTATTGTTGTTATTATCATCATTAACTGCATGTTAAAATGAAGGAAATATTGTTATTTAAAGTTGATATGGTTTATATCTTGTTGTTTCTTCAACAATTTCTGATCTCTAGTGGACCTCTCAGTAGGATTCGAACCCAGATGAAGTTCTGACCATCTTTCAGAGAAAAAAGTTAAAAGTGTTGAAATATGAATTGGATTTTAAGGTCTTATGGAAAGGGCTTTGGTTTTGGTTAAACATCATGAAACTGTGGGACGTTGTTGTGCTATTTTAGGGACTGTTTTGTGGAGTTATAATGCTGGAAGTATTAGTTACAATTATGCATGTTTAATGTGGTAATTGCTAATATATGTCCTAAAGTAATAAAAGTATAGAAAGGTGTAGAAAGACTTCACATTTTACCCTCGTTATTGTTGGAATATGTACTGTTGTTATGGATTGTTTTAATATGGATTAAGAGGCCGGATTAACATGTGAAGTAGGTGTGTCGATCACCTTGGTTGCTGTTTTGAACTACCCTTAATTGATACTTGGTTATTGATGTTATTGGTTTTGTTTGAAAGTTGTGGATGTGAGTATACATAGGGGAAGTTCCGCCCAAATATTTATATGAAAGGAGAGTCATTATGTGGTATATCATATAGTAGTATTCATGAAGTTGATAGATGTGTTATTGTTGTTATATGTTGAAGTACTAATTGAGACGTATTCTACTTATCGTGTTGATATAACCGATAAGGTATGTGAACTATCTTTTCTTCTTTTGGCATGTTCTACGTGTGAACTATAACTTTGGTATTTCTCCATAGTTTACTCTACTCTTAGGAATTAAGAAATATTCATGTTATCGATTCTATATTAAAAGCATGTCTAAATTGTTCCTAAGTCCTTATTAAGGCATATGAGACAAATGTTGATAAGAGCTTTTAGTAAGCATGGGAGCCGATTTGACTCTGCTTATTTAAAGAATTGTTAAATATTAAGTGTTGAAACTGGTTTAATAAATAAGTAAGTATGTTATCAGTAGACGTGTTAAAACAAGTCATTGCAGCGTTAAGTGAAAAAGGTATCGACAAACAAAGTATGATATTGAAATGATTAGAATGTCATCTGCATAGAAACTAAGATATAATCAATTCATTTTACATTTTCTAGTTCACATCTGATTAGATAAGATCTTTATAAAAAGATAAATTACTCACGACCCATATAAGAATTAATTAGGCAAATTCGGATCTGTTATCGTCATTCAGATGTTTCTATAATGTTAACCAGAGGAGCGAGACAAATTTAGATTATCGAGTTAGTACAGACGACAAGCGGTATGTGAAACTATCCTTTCTTCTTTTGGGCATGATTTATATGAAATGAGTGTACGGTGGACGTACATAGTTCTATTGGATCTTAATCCTTGATAAGACATGACATGATAGTGCCTTGGTTTTCTGAAATGAAAGTTCATTTTAAAGATATTATTGAGAGTCCAAAGATGATTTAAATTGCGCATAGTAGCTCATGATAATTATTCATGCAAGTGTTATAATTCCATGTTACCGCGTCCCAGAAAGGGCCGGGCAGTAGATGACTTTACCGCGTCCCAGAATGGACCGGGCCGTATAACTTACATGACTTTACCACGTCCCAAAATGGGCTAGGCAGTATACCTTATAGGTTTACCGCGCCCTTCACTAGAGTGCCGGGCAGTAGATGATTAAGAGTTTACCGCACCCTTCACTAGAGGGCCGGGCGGTAGATGATTAAGAGTTTACCGCATCCCAGAAAGGGTCGGGCAGTATATGACCAAGAGTTTACCGCGTCCTTCACTTGAGGGCCGGGCAGTATATGACTATATGTTTACCGCATCCCAGAAAGGGTCGGGCAGTATATGACCAAGTGTTCACCACGTCCTCCATTAGAGGGTCGGGCAGTATATGTATATGATTCCATGGACATGTATTCATGATGCGAGTATAGATACTCCTGACAGTATATGATTATATGGACAGACATTCATGATTTGGATATGACTCTCACATTTTTATAAGACACAGTTGACTCTCCATTGTTACAAGGTACAGTTGGCTCTATTTTATATGGCACGGTTGGATCTGGTATTTGATTTTCATACTTGTCTCTGTTATCTTTTGGCCAGTCATGATCTTATTTACTGTACTTTATGTTTATGTACTTGGTACATGTTTGTACTGACCCCCTTCTCCGAGGGGCTGCGTTTATGCACGCAGGTATATGTACTCAGTTTGGTGATCCTCGAGCTTAGGATCCTTGCTCAGCGTTATTGGATAGCTCTATTATTCCGGAGCCTAGTCATTTTGGTACAGGTATTCCATTATGGCTTATGTATACTCAGGGGTACGGCGGGGCCTTGTGATGCGCGATTTAATGCACACACTTTAACGCAAGTGCACGTTGTCGACTCAAGTAATATAGTCTAGGTAAGACAGAATATCGTCCTCAAGGATTGGTTTTCAAGTATCGATTATCTATCCTATGGTATCTATTTGGTTAACGTAAATTGAATTTGTTGATTATAACTAACAATTATAATTACTAATTAACTATGTGTTTACTTCATTAGTGATGGAAATTGGGCTTCCAAGTCGCTTCAACTATCCGCTTATATTACTTATTAATGCAATGAATTATGATTCTTCTTCTTTTGGAGCTAGCAGGTTTACTAAATCGTTTTATACTCCCGTTAAGGCTATATAAACACTCAACCCATGTAGCGCTCCTTTCTACCTTTCGGTGATAAGGATGACTCTATAGGAGGATTAAGACCAAAAACCTAGTTAACCGTCACGCGCCATGCGTGAAATTAGGTGTTTAAACCTCTCATTAACGCTACACAAGTAATTGAGGTATTTTTATCCCCAATCCAAAATATGTCTATCCAACTTACAGCATAGTCACAACCTCATCCTTTCGAAGTTTGATTAGAAATCATATAAATAATGATAATTAGTGATCAATTAATTACCAAGCATTCAAAGCAATTATTGGGTAAATCTCAACAATAAGAAGAAACCATAAACATGCATTAACTCATAACATAAGTTTAAAGTGATTTGACATGGAAAGTCCTATAATAGAATTAGTTCCTAGCCATTGACATGACAAGAACTAATTCAATATCCAATATAAAAACTGAAATAAAGTAAAAGAAAGAAAAAAAATACTTAAGAACGAGTCTCCAAGCCTTCTAGCATCCAAGGATTGTGTTGTGGAATATTTACAAGATGGATTGGTGAATGGATGGATGTAAAATGGTGAATGGTTAAATCGAGAATGAATTCTTCTAATGATGTAGAACCTATTTATAGACCAAGAATCCTTTTGGTAAATGGTAAGAGATTATGTAAGTAGGAAAAGTTATTAGAATCCTTTTAGGTAAGGGTTTTAAGGTAGGAAAAGTTATCCCTTTAGGTAGGAAAAATTATCCCTTTAGGTAGGAAAAATAATCCCTTTAGGATTCTGAAAACATGTCAAATTCGCCTAGACTTCGTAAATCAATCGCGCCATGCAGATCAGATGGCAAATACTAAAAATCAGCAACTCGGGACTTTCAAAGATTTAGCCGCGCGCCGCTCAAGTGTCGCGTCGGTGATATTTTTCTGGCGGATTCCGTTTCGTCGTCCTTTTTTCATCCGGACTTCGTCTGATCTCCTCTATAATTTCCGGAATTTCTTAGACTTCATTTCTTGGCCCTTTTAGTGTGCAATTCCATCTCATTTATGTTCATTTCATCTCCTTTTCGTCATTTCTCCATTTTTGACCGCTGTGACACAAAAGAAAGGAAGACGACCCTAATACTATACTAAACATAAATGAAATGAGTAAATACTAACTAAAAATGACTCAAAAGGTGTATATAAAATACACCGATCAAATACCCCCAAACTTAACCTTTGCTCGCCCTCGAGCAAAGATAAAAAATATAAACAAAGACATGAAAGAAAAGAAAATAAAATGACTCAAAGACATTGATCAAATTGTTGTATAATTGTCACTTAGAAAAGCATGAAGATTAGTGATATAATATGTAGGAACATATAGCATGGATTTTTAGCATTCTAAACACTCAAGTCAGATATTTCGCAAATTCAATTTAATCATACTCAATGGAAGTAAGAATACCTAACTATGCATGTTAATTTCAAAATCCAATGGCATGTTTACTTGCTATTCTCCACTAATCATGGATACACATATTAGAGATCTTCAGGGCTTTTCAGGGTTGTAATGTAGGCTTAGGCAGGAGTAGGTAAAAATAGGCATTTAGGCTCAATTTACGTACCATAAGCTCTTTTTCTTTCAACTCTTCCATTTTCTTTTGATTCTCTTTTTCACTTCATACCTATCTTTCCCCTCTTTTATTTTGAGAGAATGAGGTGTATGATGAATAGCAGGCACCCCCAAACTTAGGCTTTTGCCTATTTATTATTACTTTTTCATTGGGGTGCATAAAAATTGTTTACTCTCTTTTTGTCTCTTTTTCAACACTTTATATTCCAAACATCTCAATTTTTCACTTATGGCATAAGTATGGAATTATAGGGTGTCAAATAAATGTTTTATTTTTAGGCTCAAAGGGGCTGACTAGGGATATAATTTGACTGTCAGGGATAGGCAAAGAATGGTAAGAAAGGGCTAACAAAGAAATGCCTGAGTCATCTCCCTAACATGCATATCCTAACTATTTCGCCAAATAAAGCAAGCGGCATACATAGGTTTAATCATTAACAATGCACAAATCAAGCAAGATACCCTAAATAGTTCGATTTCATGAATTTTTGGCATATCTATCCTAAGTGTTCAGATGGTTGCTTCTAATTCCACTACATTATTCCACTTTACTTCACTAGGCGTTTCAAGTAACTACATCATGCATGATCTTTTTTTAAAAAAAAAAAAAATTATGACTAAAAAAAAATGACTCAAAAAAAAACAATTGATTCAAAAAGACTCAAAAACAATAAAACATCCCCCCAAACTTAAATCACACATTGTCCCCAATGTGTGCAAGACTGAAAAAAAAATATATATATGGACAACTTACTGACACAACACAACGGTCATAACGGAGGTCTAGGAGGAAAAATTCTGGATTTTGCACGGAGTATGGCTTTCTGAAGTTCCGGCGCTGCTCGAGATTCAGCGCGCGCCGCTTAGTATCGGGTTTCTCAAGTTCCGCGCTGCTCGTCAGCTACAGCGCGCTGACGATCGCTTTTTCCTTTTTAGCATTTTTGCTCATTTTTCCTGCTTTAGCTTTCACCCACTGCCATCCAACAACACAAAATAAGAACCCAAGACCGTGAGATCGTTTCAAGACAAGATAAAATAAACTAAAGACGTAAATTAAAATAACATAATTAAAAACATTGAGTTGCCTCCCAACAAGCGCCGTTTTTAACGCCTTTTAGCCTGGACGCAATTAACCTTTACGAGTGCCCATCGATCCTTCGCGAATCGCTTGTAATCCGCAGAGTTATTGTTGCAGTGTCTCACTTTAACTACAACAATTGCTTCAAACAAGGGCCTCAAATATACGATTATCCTCAAGTACACAAGACACGCTTGTCTTTTGTGCTCTCTAATGTAGGGATCAGTGAGATTCCCAACATCTCTCAACTCTAGGAGGTGCCCTTGATGGTATGGACTTTCTGTTTGGGGATCAACATTGACAGCTGGTGGTGTTTCTTCTGCAATAGGTACAAGAAAAAGATTTTCCAAGGAATCCAAAAAAATGAATGATTGGATCTCAGTACCCTTTTTCTTCTCTACACCAATTATCTCGCCAAATTCCTCAATAGCTGGGTGTGGTTCAGGCTCTTCTATTTGCTTACCACCTCCTATAATGATGTCGCTAGGCAGATTTGCTTGAGTTGTATTGCTCATCTCATCCATCAATTGCCCTATTTGTGTCTCCAACTTTCTGAGGGACTCCCTTGTCTCAGCCATAAACTGAGCCTAGCACTTGGCGAACATAAATATGTCTGCCTGCAACTCATTTCGATCTTCCTCTGAAATCTGTGGGTTAAGCTGCTGTTGATGACTCCACTGTCTCTGATAGTAGTAGTTCATGTGTCCTGATTTTTTTTTTCCCGAATTTAACCTGCAAAATAAGAAAACAACAAAAGGTGATAAAAAGATGCTCACAGAACAAGTTAGAAACTTGTTCTTGGAGCAACCAAATTAGAAATAAGAATAGATAAATCGATATTAAAAGTAAGCCAATCCCCGGCAACGGCGCCAAAAACTTGATGCGCGATTTAATGCACACACTTTAACGCAAGTGCACGTTGTCGACTCAAGTAATATAGTCTAGGTAAGACCGAATATCGTACTCAAGGATTGGTTTTCAAGTACCGATTATCTATCCTATGGTATCTATTTGGTTAACGTAAATTGAATTTGTTGATTATAACTAACAATTATAATTACTAATTAACTATGTGTTTACTTCAGTAGTGATGGAAATAGGGCTTCCAAGTCGCTTCAACTATCCGCTTATATTACTTATTAATGCAATGAATTATGATTCTTCTTCTTTTGGAGCTAGCAGGTTTACTAAATCGTTTTATACTCCTGTTAAGACTATATAAATACTCAACCCCAGTAGCGCTCCTTTCTACCTTTCGATGATAAGGATGACTCTATAGGAGGATTAAGACCAAAAACCTAGTTAACCGTCACGCGCCATGCGTGAAATTAGGTGTTTAAACCTCTCATTAACGCTACACAAGTAATTGAGGTATTTTCATCCCCAATCCAAAATATGTCTACCCAACTTACAGCATAGTCACAACCTCCTCCTTTCAAAGTTTGATTAGAAATCATATAAATAATGATAATTAGTGATCAATTAATTACCAAGCATTCAAAGCAATTATTGGGTAAATCTCAACAATAAGAAGAAATCATAAACATGCATTAACTCATAACATAAGTTTAAAGTGATTTGACATGGAAAGCCCTATAATAGAATTAGTTCCTAGCCATTGACATGACAAAAACTAATTCAATATCCAACATAAAAACTGAAATAAAGTAAAAGAAAGAAAAGAAAATACTTAAGAACGAGTCTCCAAGCCTTCTAGCATCCAAGGATTGTATTGTGGAATATTTACAAGATGGATTGGTGAATGGATGGATGTAGAATGGTGAATGGTGGAATCGAGAATGAATTCTTCTAATGATGTAGAGCCTATTTATAGACCAAGAATCCTTTTGGTAAATGGTAAGGGATTATGTAAGTAGGAAAAGTTATTAGAATCCTTTTAGGTAAGGGTTTTAAGGTAGGAAAAGTTATCCCTTTAGGTAGGAAAAGTTATCCCTTTAGGTAGGAAAAATAATCCCTTTAGGATTCTGAAAACATGTCAAATTCGGCCCAGACTTCATAAATCCCGCCGGCGCGCTGCCTCGCAGATCGGGCGGCATTTGAAAACCAGAACTCGGGACTTTCAAGATTTCAGCGCCGCAATGCCGCTAAGCGCCGCGCCCATGACGTTTCTGGCGGATTCCGTTTCGTCATCCTTTTTTCGTCCGGACTTCGTCTGATCTCCTCTATAATTTCCGGAATTTCTTAGACTTCATTTCTTGGCCCTTTTAGTGTGCAATTCCATCTCATTTATGCTCATTTCATCTCCTTTTCGTCATTTCTCAATTTTTGATCGCTGTGACACAAAAGAAAGGAAGACGAACCTAATAATGTACTAAACATAAATGAAATGAGTAAAATACTAACTAAAAATGACACAAAAGGTGTATATAAAATACACCGATCACCTTGTCCCGTCATAGTTACTGTGATACTCTTAGAGGTCTGTAGTCAGGTGTGGGTGGTAAATGTGTATTTGGATACATGTGGTTTGTATATATTGTAACTCGTTTTGGAAAATTCTGTATACAGTGGCAGCCTTGTTGGCTTGCCTGTTTTTATTATATGAGTTTTTCTTAAGCTTCCGCTAGTTATATGAGATGTTTGGGTAGAAGGGAGCCCAGATAAGGCACCAGTCGCGACCCGTCGGTTCGGGTCGTGACAAAACTGTTGTACATAATACCCAAGTCTACAAGCTCCTAAGAGTAGCAAAACATAACAAACAGGTTGGGATAGGGCCCCACCATACACATAACATATAAATAAGACCATACCGACTTAAATCAGCACCTCCGGAACAAATGAATGACTCCAACACCACAGCTGAGTTGAGAACCTACTTGCAAGGGTCGTCAAATAGTGTACCTGGACCTACGGCATTAAACATAGTGTCCCTCGACAAAAGAGATGTTAGTACGAAATATGTACTGAATATGTAAGGCAATAAGAGCATAAGTAAGGCATCAATAGAGAAAAGTCAAAAAGATCAACCTGTAACGCGAGACTTACCACTATGGGCCATGATATACATAAATATAATATAATTGTGTATATACTGTTGTAGGCCTCTATGGGAAATTTCATTAGTACACATCTGTAATATATATATATATATATATATATATATATATATATATATATATAACTCCATAGGCCTCTATGGACAAAATTATCATTATCATAACCAATAGATCAGTGGTACCATACATGTATAAATCACGTATATAATACTGTAAGTACTTATATATATATTCATGCATGAGAACCATTAGAAGGTGTAACGACTCGAAAAGTCAGTTTTCTTGTTCTGCTTAGAAACCCCTAAATTACCCTTTCCGAGTCTTTATTTGCTTGCTCGTAACTTGTGGGGATGGGTGGCATGGTTTTTGAGGTGATCGGGTAGGTTTTAGATCCTTTTTGGTAAGTTTGATAAATGCTAAGTTAATAGAATATAGGAGTTTGACTCATAATTGACATTTGGGTAAACACACTCTTTTTGTAGTTTCATCGGTTCTATTAGCTCCAAAATGACGTTTACAACTTTGTAAAGCCTTTGGTTCAATTATCGAGACAGCCAGACGTATTTTGGGGGTTTGATTATAAAATTGTGAAATTAGAACTTAAGAGTTGACTTTAGTCAAACCCGAGCCTTAGAGACCTTTTCTGGGAATTCCGAGGTCTCAAGCAGGTCTGAAATGTATTTTTGGATAGGTATAAATGTTTGGTTTGTATCCAGGAGGTCTCAAGAGTGTTTCAGATGTTTGACGGGGAGTTGGATGGTTATGGACTACTGTTGATTTCTGGTGTCTGCGCTAGCAACCACTTGTCCCCTTCCGTGGGTTCGCCCTAGTGGAGGCCTGGCTAGCAGACACGAGACTTGACCATATGTCGAGGGTTCGCTTCAGCAGATGAGTTCCTCGTTGGGGCGGGTGTGCCTCTGTGGATTTTTCTTCTGCCCCATCGTAGGTTTGGGATTTTAAGTGACCTCGCCCCAGTGGATGGATTTTTCGTCAAAGCGGGTCTACACCAGCAAGGTCGATTTTGCTGGAGCGGGATCACTATTCAGATTATAAGAGTTTGATGACCTAGATGTTATTCTCGTTCCCCAAAATATTCTCCTTGGGATTGGAGCTTAGGCAGCAGGTGTTCTTAAAGATTCAAGGAAGTTCATCATTAAGGTATTTCTGTATTTTAATTAATGTGTATTAGTTAAGTTCTATCCTATGTATGATCTTTAATTGGGGAAATAAGGAATTTTATGAGAATAAGAGGATAATACTTGGGATTTTAGGACTGGTTATTGAATTGTTGTTGATACTGTAAATTAGTGTTATATTAATTAGACTAATGGGTGATGTTTATTTGATCAATTGCATTTTAGAAACCCTTTTGGGAATTGGGAGAATTTCTACAGTTAGAATTGGGCCTTTTTTAATTAGCTAATTCTTGGAATTGAGGATCCATTCGGGGTTCGTTGTCAAATTAACTTGAGATTATGATTATCTAGTATGTTATGATACTATTTGAGTAATAAAGTTCGTATCTTGATAATGTGGCCCATGGTTCTTTTATAGTTTAACTTGGGAGTCTAGTTTCGCCTATAGATATGGGTATTGTTTAACTCGTGATCTCATATAATTAATGTAATTTATCAGAGTGGCCTCGTGAGGAACTTAACTTTGATAAATAATGAACTAGTATGATATACTTAAAGAAGATTATGTGTTTAGCCTTTGGGCTGTGAGCGTGGTGCATAAATCTATTTATATTTGGTATGATTGCTGATTATTTGAGCTCGTAGCCATGTTTGATATTCTCATCTTGATTTTACTTGTCATGCATTCATCACTCTACATCTCGTCTAAACACTTGAAAGGAACATGATAATACTAATTGTATTGATTATGCTAATTGCATGATGTACATATATCCATATCATTCATGCATATTATATTTGGCATTCAACTGTTGAGATTTTGATGAGAGAAGCTTGGGAAGCCAATAATTAGATATGATATATGATACGAGAGTGATGATTGATGATAACACTTTAACCATATAGATGGTATCCAATGGGATCAAATGGGTATATGGACCTTGTGAGTCCCCCGTGGTTCATGTGACAGTTACTGTAGCACCGTGTGTATACCGAGTACATATGGCCACTTGCATGCATACATATCATTTACATTGCATTCATCCATATCTTGATATGTAACTGATGTTGTGTGTACTCGGTGTTGATATCTGATATACTTATAATCTTATAGCTTTATAGAAGGAATACTGATAAATTTAGGCTGACTTGGTAACATTATGACTTAATCTTAACATAAACCCAAGAAACTTGTAAATACTTGTACATTGTTGAACCGTAGGACTATTGATATGTTTGGTTAACTGAACTCTTATTATGCTTAATTGACTAATTAGTAGAGAGGTATTAGAAAGTACCAAGCCTCGCCACCGCTATAGCCAGGGTCGGTCGATGTTGTTGCTGAGTACACGTGTTTCCCCGTACTTACTCTATGTGCAGGATTGAGCCAGACGATCCAATAATAGCTGATTTGTGGCATTGGAGGTTGATTATCGGAGTTCAGGGTGAGCCACAAATTCTTTCCCGATATCTAAAACTCCCTCTATGTTTATTATTCTGTCTTGTGTTACTTTTACACAACTTTATATATTTCTTATTTAGACTTGTATTCTATTTGGAGTTTTGTACTTGTGACTGCAGGATTTTGGGGAATTTCCTATAACTATGTATTAAGCTATAAGACTTGTTAAATACTTCTCTTGTTATTTCTTTATTTTCCGCATTTACTTCTGTATTCATTATGTTTAATGGTTGGGGTTTGCCTACGGATTAGGGTAGGTGCACTCACGACACATTTAGATTTGGATCATGACAAAATGGTATCAGATCACTAGGTTAATAGTCTCACGAGTACAAGAGTGATGTCTAGTAGAGTCTTATGGATCGGTACGAAGAGCTCTGTACCTATATTCGAGAGGCTATAAGACATTTAGGAAATTACATTTCTTTCATTATTTCATACGATTCGATATGATTGAATTCTAAATCTTTTTATTTCACTCTTTCTCATAGATGGCGTGGACTAGATCAGTCCCATGAGGAGATCAGGATCTCGCACCCACACCCATTTTTAGAGGTGGTGCACGGGGTAGGGGCGAGGTAGTAGTAAAGGCAAACCTCGAGTTGCAGCCCGAGGATGAGCACCTACAGTTGCTCAGGCTCATGATCGAGCAGAGTCTCTGGGGCCTGAGGCTATTTTAGAGGATGATGAGGTTCAAATTGATGATGATGATGAGCAGGGTCAGGCTGATAGGGCAGGACCGGATCAGGTGCCCCGGGTTTTATTGCTACATCAGTATAAGATTTATCGAGTCTATAGCCTTTGATATTCAATTAGTTACTTTTGATGGATCATATACTGTGGTCGGAGGACAGACTCCTGACCATGCTGCTATTCCTGGATTTTAGAAAATAGGGGTTCATTCAGTACCTCCTGGGTTTCTCAGTTTCTAGGTGTGACTGTACTTGGTCTTGCTAGACATCTGATCGGTGTATTTTATATACACTTTTCGAGTCATTTTTAGTTAGTCTTTTGTCCTTTTTTGTACAAATAAGTGTCGTATTAGGATAGTTTTCCTTTCTTTTGAGTCAAAGTGGTTAAAATGGACAAATGGAGGAAAAGGAGCTAAAAGAGGGCAAAAGAGGAGGTTCTAGAGCTAAAAACAGAGAAATTGGCGAACGAGGCTGAAACCCTGCATCAGCGCGCCCCGCAGACATGTGGCCGCGCGCCAATGTCCGAAGAGGTCGCAGAAGACCCAGTACGCGCGCTACCATGTCAACAGTGCAGGCCGCGCGCCTAATCATCTGAGAGGCTACAGAGTTTCCAGCGGCGCGCCTCGCATGCCAGAACTGGCCGCGCGCCAATTCACCCGGCACCATTGTTCCGGCCTGGCCGATAGCGGTGGCCGCGCGCCGACGCGGGAAAAATCAAGGTTTTGACGATTTTCTGGGCCAGGCCTGCAGGGAAAAGTTAAGGGCGGTTTTCAGCCTATAAAAGGAGAACCCTAGGCAAATTTTAAGTGGTTCCTTCTGCACAACACAAGATTTTCTTGCTTGGAGATCGAGACCTAAACTTAGTAATTTCTTTCCTTTTTCTTTCCTTTATTTCGCCAGTTTTGCATGATGAACTTTGAATTAGTTCTTGTCATATTTATGGCTAGAACTAATTCTCTTATAGGATTTCCATGTTAATTCTCTAGAAACTTATGTTATGAATTAATGCATGTTTATGGTTGTTATTCTTCTTGAGAGATCTATCCAATAATTGCGTTGAATGCTTGGTAATTAATTGACAACTAATTATCCTTATATGATTTATAATTTACTTCGAAAGGAGAGATTGTGAATATGCTGTAAGTTGGGTAGACATTCTTGGATTGGGGATGAAAATACCTCAATTATTTATGTAGCGTTAATGCAGAGGCTTAAAACCCTAATTTTGCGCATGGTGCGTGGCGGTTAACTAGGTTTTGTTCTTAATCCTCCTATAGAGTTATCCTTATCACCAAAAGGTGTAAGGTGCACATCAGTTGAGTGTTTATATATCCTTAACGGGAATATAAAACGATTTCGTAAACATGCTTTCTCCGAGAGAAGAAGTCCATAAATCATTGCATTAATAAATAACATAAGCGGATAGTTGAAGAGACATGAAAGCCCTATTCCCATCACATCTGAAGTAAACTCATTAGTTAAAATAGTTCTATAATTCTTAGTTATAAACAACAAATCCAAATATCAATTGCCAAATAGATACTAAAAGATAGATAGTTGATACTTGAACCCTAATCCTTGTGGACGATATTCGGTCTTATCAAGACTATATTACTTGTTACGATAACGTACACTTGCGTTAAAGTGTGTGCATCTTTTCGCGCATCAAGTTTTTGGCGCCGTTGCCGGGGACTAGGCATAGTTCAATATCAAATTTATCTATTTTTAATTTCTAATTTGGTTTTTATTGTAATTTTCACGTTTTTTCATTATTTTTGGTAGAAATCAGGGTGCCGTGATTTGTTGTCTGTTTTTTTATCTATTTCAGGAAATCAGTTTATGCGAAGGAGAAGAGGAGCAGACACTCTTGTTCTCTTCAATCCAGAAATTGAGAAAACCTGTAAACAGAACAGAAAGAATCAGCGGATTGCAACCTTGATAGAGATGGACGATGTCCAAAACAACAACATGATGAGAGAAGGGTTAGGAGAAAATCAACCCAATCCAGCCATACCTCGGCAAGTACCTATGGATGTCGAGGAAAGAGTTCAAGTCCAGGCAGAAAGAAGCTTGGGAGACTATGTGCTGCCTAGAGTGAACGGAGCACAGACATGTATTAGGCTCCCTGCCATAGGAGCAAACAACTTCGAGATAAAACCGGCGATTACGAGCACGAGTACAAAGACACGATGCAATTTGAGGGTCGCCATCGGAGGATCCACATATGCACATAGCTAATTTCTTGGAGCTATGTGCAACTTTTAGATATAACGGCGTTACTGATGATGCCGTCAGATTGAGGCTCTTTCCCTTCTCACTCAGGGATAGAGCAAAAGTATGGTTGAATTCCCTGCCGGCCGATTCGATTTTCACATGGCACGAGCTGGCACAGAAATTCTTAGCCAAGTTCTTTCCCCCATGCAAAGCAGCAAAATTGAGAGGGGAGTTGAACAACTTCTACCAAGCAGATGGAGAGTCCTTATATGAAGCTTGGGAAAGGTTCAAAGACTTGCAGAGAAAATGCCCACACCATTGCATTGAGTTGTGGAACTTGGTCCACATCTTCTATAACGGGCTGAGCAGTACAACCAGAACCATCATAGATGCAGCAGCAGGTGGGGCATTCATGAGGAAAACAGCCCACGACGCTCACGAGTTATTGGAAGATATGGCCACCAACAACCATGTCACAGAAGAGAGGTCGACAAGTGGGAGAAGAACAGTGGGAGTCCACGAAATAGATGTCATTGCTGCCTTGAATGCCCAAGTGGCCCTTTTGGCAAAACAATAAAGAACACACATGTCGATGAACGCGTGCAGATGCCTAAAAGCTGTGAGATATGTGGTGGCCCACATACATTCGATAGGTGTCCTTCAGCTGATCCCAATAATATACCAATGGAGCAGGCAGAGTGCCAGGCCGTGGGTAATTATCAGAGGCCACAGAACAATCCATACTCCAACACTTATAATCCAGGGTGGAGGAATCACCCAAACTTCTCATGGAGAGGAGACCAGGGGCAGCAGAATCAATACAGGGGCCAGTACCAGAACCAGCAGAACCAGAATCAGCAGCCCTTCATTCAAGCCCCACAGCCTCAACAGTTCAATGCACCGGTTCAGCAAGAAAAGCCAGACGAGCCCAGACTCAGTTCATGACAGAAGCTAGATCCTCGTTCAGGAACTTGGAGACACAAGTGGGTCAGCTAGCAAAGCAGGCAAACAGCAGGCCACAGGGTACATTGCCAAGCAACACAGAGGTAAATCCAAGGGAGCAGTGTCAGGCAGTGCAGTTGAGAAGTGGAAAACAGTTGGAGCAGCAGTCACCTCAGCCAGTAGTTGAGAAGAAGGCAGAAATAGAAAAAGAGAAGGTGATTGAGCCTAGCCCAGTAGTAGAGAAAACTCCAGAGAAGGAGTATACAGAAAAGATCCCATTCCCCCAGAGACTACAGCGAAAGGCGGTTGATAAACAATTCTCCAAATTTTTGGAGACATTCAGGAAGTTGCATATCAACATACCTTTCATAGAAGTATTAGAGCAAATGCCCTCCTATTTCAAGTTCATGAAGGAGATCTTGGGGAAGAAGAAGAAGCTGGCGGAATACGAGATAGTAGCACTAACAGAAGAATGTAGTGCTATCTTGCAGAAGAAGCTGCCACAAAAATTAAAGGATCCAGGAAGCTTTACACTACCTTGCACAAAGGTGGTGACACGCAATGAGCTCTGTGATTTAGGGCAACTATAAATCTGATGCCTTATCGCATTTAAAAGATTGGAGTCAGGTGAGGCCAAACCAACCACAAGAAGTTCGCACTGGCCGACAGATGATGGGTTCATCCAAGAGGCAAGATTGATGACGTGATTGTGAAAGTAGGAAAATTCTTCTTTCCTGCAGACTTCCTCATTCTTGATATGGAAGAAGATGCGGAAATCCCTATCATATTGGGGAGACCATTCCTAGCAACGGGGAGAGCTTTAATTGATGTTGAAAGAGGAACTTGCGTCCGGCTAAAAGACGTTAAAGACAACGCTACTTGGGAGGCAACCCAAATTATTTTGATTTATTTTATTTTAATATATTAATTTTATTAAGAACGGTCTCACGGAGGTAGTGTTTGTCTTTGTGATCGATGTGTACAGGCAAATAAATCAAGGGCTTAAAATCAAGAAAAGCCAGGATTTCGAAAAATAGCCGGCGCGCCAGAGCAGGCGCGCGCTAAAAGAATCAAGAGGCGCTGAAGCTTGCGCCATGGCGCCGTAAGCGAGCGCGCGCAGTAATCTAAAATTTGCTGTTTAGCCGCGCGCTCGTAACAGGTCGCGCGCAGAAGTCCCGGGCGAGTACAACATTGTGCGTCGCGCGCCAAAAGCGTGGCGCGCTGCCGAAATCCGTAAACTTAAAAACGCCTAAATCGATTCGCCCAAATTCAAAACCAAAAACCTAACCCCTCCTCCAAAAACACACGAAAATCCAAAAATTTGCCCACAAATCCAACCCAACCACAACCAAAACTCTTAAATTCCTAAAAACCCGTAGCTATCTCAAACAACAAAGCTCCAGTCCATAGCCTCAAACCACCATTAGAAACAAGAACAGCTTGAATCTTCTCATAAAAAGGTAATCTTTTTCTGTTCTTGAGATCTTTACTGAAGTCGCATGAGGTAGTAGTTTGAAGGAGTATTGTAGTTGTGAAATAGTTTGGGTGTTGAAAAATTGATTGTGAAGTTGGAGAAGGAGTAGACAAGGAGGGTGTGGGTATTGGGTAGTAGAGTTGAAGTTTGGGGGTGTTGTGTTTTAACTGCTAGTTGTTGATTGTGTTGGGAAACATTTGTTCCACTAAGTTGTAGGCTGCAGAAACTGTTTTAACCATGACCACCAGAAAAAGAAGAGCATCCACATCCACATCCACCTCAGCCCCACATTACGATGATACTAGGTTTGTGAGCTACGAAGCCTTCCAAAGATACAAAAAGCTTAGTACTAAGCCTTTAATCCCTGAAAGGGGAATGGACTATCAGAGGGAGTCATTTGGGGAAGAGGATGCTTATGAGCCAATTCGGGCAATGATTGAGTTAAGGGGGTGGAGGAGATTTGTAAATCCGGAGAAGATAGCACCAGTGAACACAGCAATGGTGCGGGAATTCTATGCTAACTTTTCGGAGAGGGTGGAAGGGGGATGCTTTGTAAGGGGAAATTATGTGCCTGTGACAGCAGAAGATATAAATACACAATTGAAGACAGTTGATGTTGAAGGAGGAATTGGTGATCGGAGTAATTTTAGAACATGGTCTAGGAGCACCGACAACATCAACTAGAATACCGTCGCAAACACAGTGAGCTACCCTGGGGCTGCTTTTGATATGGCGAGAAATGGGTCAAGAGCACTGAGCAGGTGCCAATTCAACAAAGCAGCCAAGGGTTGGCTATATTTCGTCAGTGCCCGCATGATTCCATCCACGCACTTCACCAGAGTGCCAGAAGATAGGATTAAGCTGATATATGGAATTATGAGGGGGTTGACGATTGATGTGGGAAAGAAATAGTGCAGAGCATTGAGGAAATCAGCAGGTTGGTGACAACAGGTGGATTGAGACATGGCTCAGTTATCACCAAGCTATGTCACATGAATGCGGTCCCAATCCTACCCACTGATACTAATGAAAGAAACCAACTGCCTGTGCCCTATGAGATAGTGCACTCTTTCCTGCACTCCAAGCCCCCGAAGCGGACGAAGAGTACAACCAAGAAGAAGAGCAGCAGCAGCAGCAGAAGCCGCAGTGAACGAAGATGAGCCTGAAATCGGGGCTCACATGAGGCGTGACCTAGCCACCACCAACCACGTAATCGACCTCCGGTGCCTATGATGGAGCAAGTGCTCCGTAACTGCAGAAGGATGATGCAACATTTCGACACAATGATACAAGGACAAAATGAGTTGAGACAGGGCAACAACATGAGTTGCGACAAGGGCAACAAGATTTGAGCGGGAGCAACAACAATTGCACCTAGCTGATTTGAGATGAGTTCCATGTTCAACCAATGGTCGATGCATTATCCACCGCCACCACCACCATTTTAGCCAAAGTCTGTAAGTGTCTTATTTCTTTTATTGTCTTTGAGTCTACAAACATTGGGGACAATGTGTGATTTAAGTTTGGGGGTATTTTATTTGTGTCTTGTTTTATTTGTGTCATGTTATTTTTTATTTAAGTCTTTGTGATTGTTTTATGTATAATTTGAGTCACCAAAAAATTTTCTTTTTTTTGAGTCATAATTGTCTGTCAAAGATCATGTATGCTGTAGTTGCTAGAAACACCTAGAGAAGGAAGGTGGAATAATGTAATGGAATAAAAGCAACTATCTAAACACTTAGGTTAGATATGCCAAAAACTCACAAAATCTGTCTATTTGGAGTTTCTTGCTTGAATTGTGCATGCTAAATGATGAAAACTTATGTGTTATGATTGCTTGCTATTTGAGGCGAAATAGTTAGGATATGCATGTTAGGGAGATGACTCAGACATTTATTTGATAGTCAATTCTTACCACTCTTTTCTATCCCGGACTTTAAATATATCCCTAGTCAGCCCCATTGAGCCTAAAAATTGAAACTTCTTCTTTGACACCCTATATTCCCACAAATTATGCCATAAGTAAAAATGTGAAGTAGTGGAATCAATTGTGTTTAAAAAAAGACAAAAAGAGTGAATGAGCTTGTTGCACCCCAATAAAAAAAATAATAAGAAAAAGGCAAAAGCCTAAGTTTGGGGGTGCTTGTTATTATTATACTCTTGACTCTCCCAAAACAAAAGAGGGAAAAGATAGAATTGAAGTGAAGAAAAGAACCAAAAGAAAAGGGAAAAATGGAAAAGCTAAAGAGCTTATGGTACACAAAAATGAGCCTAAATGCCTATTTTTACCTACCTATACCTAAGCCTACATTACAACCCTTAAAGTCCTGAAGATCTCTTTTATGCATATCCAAGATTAGTAGAGAATAGCAAGTAAAAATGCCATAGGATTTTTGAATTTATATGCATGATTTAGTATATTGACTTCCATTAAGCATGATAAATATGAGTTTGCGAAATATCTAGCTTAATGTGTTTAGTGTGCTGAAATTTCATGTTATATGTTCCTGCATATTATTTTGCTAACCTTCATGTTTTTCTAGTTAACACTAATGCAGCAAAAGTGATCAATGTCAGTGAGTTTTTTATTTTTCGTTTCTTTGAGTCTTTTATTTCTTTTTTTCTATCTTTGCTCGAGGGCGAGCAAAGGTTAAGTTTGGGGGTATTTGATCGGTGTATTTTATATACACTTTTCGAGTCATTTTTAGTTAGTCTTTTATCCCTTTTTGTACAAATAAGTGTCGTATTAGGATAATTTTCCTTTCTTTTGAGTCAAAGTGGTTAAAATGGCCAAATGGCGGAAAAGGAGCTAAAAGAGGGCAAAAGAGGAGGTTCCAGAGCTAAAAATAGAGAAATTGGCGAACGAGGCTGAAACTCAGACCAGCGCCGCGACGCCTCCTACATACAGAAGCAGGGCCGCGGCGCCCAATGTCCAGAGAGGCTGCAGAAGACCCAGCGCCGCGGCGCCTCATGTCAACAGTGCGGAACGCGGCGCTAATCATCAGAGGCTACAGAGTTGCGGCATGGCCTCGCATGCCAGAGAATCGGCCGGCGCCAATTCACCCGAAGTACCACAGAAGTTCCGGCGCCGCGGCGCCGACGCGGGAAAAATCAATGTTTTGACGATTTTCTTGGTCAGGCCTGCAGGAAAAAGTTAAGGGCGGTTTTCAGCCTATAAAAGGAGAACCCTAGGCAGATTTTAAGGGTTCCCCTTCTTGCACAACACAAGATTTTCTTGCTTGGAGATTGGAGACCTAAACTTAGTAATTTCTTTCCTTTATTTCAGTTTTTGCATGATGAACTTTGAATTAGTTCTTGTCATATTTATGGCTAGGAACTAATTCTCTTATAGGGATTTCCATGTTAATTCTCTAGAAACTTATGTTATGAATTAATGCATGTTTATGGTTGTTATTCTTCTTTGAGAGATCTATCCAATAATTGCGTTGAATGCTTGGTAATTAATTGACAACTAATTATCCTTATATGATTTATAATTTACTTCGAAAGGAGAGATTGTGAATATGCTGTAAGTTGGGTAGACATTCTTGGATTGGGGATGAAAATACCTCAATTATTTATGTAGCGTTAATGAGAGGCTTAAAAACCCTAATTTTGCGCATGGTGCGTGGCGGTTAACTAGGTTTTTGTTCTTAATCCTCCTATAGAGTTATCCTTATCACCGAAAGGTAGGTAAGGTGCAATACTGGGGTTGAGTGTTTATATATCCTTAACGGGAATATAAAACGATTTCGTAAACATGCTTTCTCCGAGAGAAGAAGTCCATAAATCATTGCATTAATAAATAACATAAGCGGATAGTTGAAGAGACATGAAAGCCCTATTCCCATCACATCTGAAGTAAACTCATTAGTTAAAATAGTTCTATAATTCTTAGTTATAAACAACAAATCCAAATATCAATTGCCAAATAGATACTAAAAGATAGATAGTTGATAATTGAACCCTAATCCTTGTGGACGATATTCGGTCTTATCAAGACTATATTACTTGTTACGATAACGTGCACTTGCGTTAAAGTGTGTGCATCTTTTCGCGCATCAACATCCAGCTGCACAACCTTCTATGTATATTGAGGAGTAGAAGATGTTCGAGAGGTTTAGAAAGTTGTATCCTCCCAGATATGATGGGGATCTCGAGTGGTTGCACAACCTCAGATTAGTGGAGTCATGTCGTGTTGATTATACCGCCTTCTAGATGGTTGGACCTGCTAATCAGTTGTTGAGGTTTTATCTTGAGTCTAGACCAACAGGGTCCCCTTCTCTTACTTAGGTTTTATTTACCCAGATTTTCTTAGAGAGATTCATGCCTTGCAGTATCAAAAAGAGGAGACAAGCTTAGTATGAGGGGTTACACCAGGGGCGTATATCTGTGACCTAGTAAGAGATGCGATTCCATGCATTGTCTCGCCATGATATGATGATTTTGCCTAATGTGGCTGAGAGGCTGAGAAGGTTCACTAATGAGTAGATGTGTCCTCTCTATGTTTGATTACATCACAGATGGCTGCCACGGGTTTCATCTTCCAGTAGATTATTGATGTCATGTGAGAGTCCAAGTTTAGTAGGCGTGAGGATTATGATGAGCGAGTGGTCAAGATGCCTCGTCATAGAACTCAGAGAGTTACCTTATCTAGAGGTAGGGGTCACTATGGTGGAGGTCATCACTGTTCGAGTGGTAGGCCAGTTATTGCTGCTATGCATACTTTACAGAGAGGCCAGTATTTACATACTTATAATAGTTCAGGGTAGTTGACCTCGAGTTCTTATCGGCCCTCTGGCCGTGGTGGTCATTTTGGTGCCAGTTCTTCTTCTCAGCCGTCAGCGGTTCCCGGAGGTTATTTTGAGTGTGTGATTTTGGGCACTTCAAAATGGATTGGCCTAAACTTAAGCATGGTGGTCAGTCTCAAGGTTTAGGATCTAGAGTAGTGGGGAAACCAACTAAAGGTAGGTTCCAGGGTAATAGAGGTGTTTCTTAGGGCGGCATGGGTGACCCTCAGACAGGCTGATGTGGTGCTCAATCTGGACGAGGGGGTGGATATGGGGGTACTTAGACTGCATGTGATTGTGGTCAGTTTTATGTATTTTTAGGTAGACCCGAGGTAGAGGCCTCCAATGCTGTGATCATATGTACTCTTTTAGTTTACCATCGATCTGCTACAATTTTATTTGATCCATGGTCTACCTATTCTGATGTGTCTGCCTACTTTGATTTAAATTTTTATTTGATGTGTGAGTCTCTAGCCATACCTATTAATGTTTATACACCTATTGGGAATTCTATTGTGGTATATCAGGCATATTTGGGTTGTGTAGTTACGTTTATGGGGTGTGATACTCAGGTAGACTTAAAAGTTTTATTTATGGTAGATTTTGATGTTATTTTAGGTATGGATTGGTTAGCTCTGTATCATGCTATCTTATATTATTATGTCAAGACTACTACCTTAGCCATGCCCAGTATTCCTCATTTAGTTTGGAAGGGTACTCTTAGTCAGTATCCGAAAAGGGTGATCTCATTTCGTAAGGCTCAAAAGATGGTATAAAAGGGGTGTCTTTATTATTTGGCTCATGTTCGTGATACGAGTGCGGAGACTCCTCCCTTGGAGTCGGTTCTGGTAGTTCGATAGTATCTAGAGGTGTTTCATACAGACCTTTCCGGTATTCTATCAGACTATGATATCAACTTTTATATTGATCTAGAGCCAGACACTCAGCCCATTTCTATGGATCCATATCGGATGGCACCGGCCGAGTTAAGGGAATTGAAGAAGTAATTGTAAGATTTGTTGAGTAAGGGGTTTATTCAACACAATGTTTCACCTTGGGGTGCTTTAGTGTTGTTCGTAAAGAAGAAAGATAGGTCTATGCATATGTGTCGGTAGCTAAACAATGTGACTATTAAGAACAAGTATCCAATACCACACATTGATGACTTATTTGATCAACACATAATGCTATGGTCTTTTTTTAAGATTGATTTGAGGTTCGATTATCATCAATTGAAGATCAGGGCTAATTATGTTCCTATGACATCCTTCTGGACTAGATATGAGCATTGTGAGTTTTTGGTGATGTCATTTGGGTTAACGAATGCACCCGCAACCTTTATGGGTTTGATGAATGATGTGTTCAAAACCTACTTTAATTTATTCATAATTGTGTTTATTGATAGTATCTTAATATACTTGCAGAGCAAGGAAGAGTACGAGTATCATTTTGAGGATCGTGCTTGGTATTCTGAAGGAGAAGCAACTCTATGCAAAGTTTTCAAAGTGTGAATTTGGCTTAGCTCGGTAGCTTTCTTGGGGCATGTGGTGACCAATGGTATTATAGTAGATCCCAAGAAGATTGAGGCAATTTGGGATTGGATTTGACTTGCTTCGGTTACCGAGGTTTGGAGTTTTGTTGGCCTCGCAAGGTATTACTGATGATTCATTGAGGGATTTTAATCCATTGCATCTCCGTTGACCATGTTGATTTAGAAAGAAGTAGATTTTCAGTAAATGATTGTGATGCGAGCTTCCAAAAGCTTAAGGCCTTATTGACTACCGCTCCGATTTTGACCATGCTAGTTGAGAGAGAGCTTTACCGTGTATTGTGATGGTTTCGGGGTAGGTATTGGGTGTATGTTAATGCAAAAGGGAAAAGTGATAGCCTATGGTTCAAGACAATTGAAGGTTCATGAGAAGAATTATCCCATCCATGACTTGGAGTTGGTTGCGATCATGTTTGCTTTGAAGATTTGTAGGCATTATCTATATGGGGAGCATTGTGAGGTGTACACCGACCATCACAGTCTTCAGTATTTATTCAAATAGAAAGATCTAAATTTGAGACAACGTAGGTGTTGACAGACAATTTTGACCCATTTTTCGTATATTTGTTGCAATTTTATGTGTTTTAGGACACCGCATTTTAATCATCATTTTTTTGCATTTTTTACATAATATTCTATGTTTATTTCTTGACAAAATGACATTGCATCTTTTTTATTTTAAATTAAGCATTATGTCTTTGTTAATATTATGTTTCTATTATTATTATGTTTGCATCTCTTTAAATAATTAATTGGCACCGCATTTTTACTTTTAATTAGACATTAAACATTTCTTAAATATTGCATTTCTATCATTATTGCATCGACATTTTTAGTTTTGATAATTTTTGTACCTTAAATAATTTTTATTTTAAATAATTAATCCATTTTGCATTTTTGTCAAACCAGTCCAGTACAAGACACAATTTGAATCAGTCCAATCCAACACCATTTTTAATTTCATCCAAACTTTCATCTTTTTATTTTTCCCCCTAAAATCAAAACCCACTTTTCATCCCCCCCCCCCCCTCAAATCAAACCCAAACCCTAAACCTAATCCTACCCCTATATAATAAACATTACCCCCTCCTTAAAAAAAAGAGGGGGGCAACCCTACAATATCAGCAGCCGCACCACTTCATCAGGCCACTTCCCATTTTCATTTCTCACCCCTTCCCTCTCCCCCCCCCCCCACACACAGTCGCACACTCCCATCTCCCTAACCCTCTCTCCCTTCACCTGTTCCCTTCGCCAGAGTTCAAAAAAACTCCGGCGAACTCCCACACCCCTTTTTATCTTCAGAAGCCCAGCCGCACACCCCTGCCCTCTCTTTCACCCTCTCTCCCTGCATCTCCCACCAGCTCGCACATCTGCCATCTTCCTCACTCCGCTCACCTTCCCATCACCGGCAAACCCTGTTCCCGTCGACGAACTACATAAGCATACACACACAAACGTCGACCTCACCCCCACAATCCACGCGAACCACCACTGTCATATAGTCCATCGCCTCTCTCGCTGTTCGTGCTCAAACCACTGGCGGCGTCGCTCCGGCGACCTCGTCGTGGAAGTGACACCGCCACCCTCGCTGCCTTGGTTTGGTTCTATTTTTAGATTTGTTGGCATATTTTTATTTGGACTGATTTCCTTTATTTTTTGAATCTCGCCGGAGTTTGAAGAACTCCGGCGACCTATGTCATGCTTTGTTTCGGATCTGTTGTGCACTGTGAATGGACTGTTTTATTTGATATTTCTGTTTTGGTTTGGCTTTATTTTTTTATTTTGGACGTTTTTTGCTTCTGATTTTGGACTGATTTTGGCCATATGATGGACTGATTTCGTTGATTTTACATTCGCCCGGAGTTCTTGAAAGACTCCGGCGATGTTCTGAGATTCTCGGTAGCCTTTCCGGCGAACCGCTACTGCTTTTGCTGCTGTTGGGGCTGATTTTGAACCATTTCTGATTCTGGTTGATTTTGGGTTTGCCGGGACTATTGCTTCCTGGTTCGATGCGTTGTTGTTGTGTTGATATGATCCTTCTTCGCCTATTTGACCGCTTTGCCCTTATTATTTTATTGGCATGCTTTTACTGATTTAAAACATCAGATGTGCTTTTGATAATGTACTGATGTGAACATGATATTACACTTGCTGGCTAATGAAAAAGTTATCCGTCGATTTTTGAGGCCTCCGCAGTTGCAAAGACGGGAAATAAAATAAATGAAGCTTTCTGGGCGTTGATGATTTCTTCTACTTACACAGGATAACCAACATGCTACCGCGTGGCGAATTTTGCACGCACTTGTTTAGGATGTCCCACTTTATTTTTATATATATTTGAGCCCTCCGTGTTTAAAACTATTACTGTTTTGACGCGGATCTGAAGGTTTTATTTATTTTATTGTTTTAACAATACCGCCGAAGGAATCTCCGTCGATTTCCAAGGCCTCCTCTGCATAAAAGATGATTTATTTATTTTTGGCTTTACTTATTAATTCTTGTCATTGCATTAAAATTATTTATTCTATTACTAACACTTTTACTAAGTGTTTATGCAGGTACCCGGAGATCATCTTGTGCAGAAGGCCCAAAAAGGGCTAAAAGATGTCCCGGAGTTTTATTTTATGTCGCATTTAATTTTAGTTTTATTATTCTGTATTGCATTTTATTTTAATTATAAATTATGAAAAAATACTTAGAATATGTAGAATAAAAAAGGCGATAAATAATTAACCTAGGTTTGAACGAATAACCGCAAGTTAGCGGATCTTAAAGGATGCCTAACCCCTTCCCTTTAGGATAATAAAGAACCCTGATTCAGAATCTCATTAATTTCGCAGACCATTAAATGGAGATTAATTGCAGTATTTTTATTGCAATAAATCAAGTGTCCTAATTCACTTAACTAATTAGGTGGCGACTCCTCAAAATCAGCATTATTGCTCCATCCAGGGAATCGCGCCAAAGAGCAACGTTGCGGATACCGTTCAGACCCCGAGGTCAAAAACGGGCGCGACAGCATGGCGACTCTGCTGGGGATATCAGGTTCTTGATCATAGCAAACTCAGGTTAATTAAATATTGCGCCTTATGTTTCTTTTATATTTGTTGTAAATGTTTTATATTGTTTGCTTTTATTTTGTAATTAACTACTTTAATTGCTACATTCTTTTACTGCTTACATTAAAATGTCATTCCGCTCATATTTCCTCCATTATGAAAAATTGACACTATCACACACTACACGCGAGGTGTGCTTCGCACACCCGCAAATTTCTTTAAAATACCCAAATTTAGGAGAGTTGGCATTTTACGCGGAGAATCTGGTCCAACCGGTGGCCGTGTAGCCTTCTCACTCGAGTAGTCCGCTCGGGAACCATTGTGTCTAGTAAGCCAAATTTTAGAAAATTTAAGATAGAGCTATACCGCTCTCTTTATTTTAAGCCATGCATGCATACACTCTAGGTGGGTCGATCCTTGGTATCGTCTCCACGATTAGCAAATCCACCAAATTGTCGTTGGGTTTCACAACCCGTCGACCAATAAGCATATATGTGTAGCGTGATAATGATAGACGAATCCAAGTCTGGTCATGACACGCCGAAATTGGAAAAAGTGTACCGTCATTTGGTCGCCATTTCCAACAAAACATTGCAGTTTAACGACTTGGACTTATTTATCATAATCTCGCATATTTGACGTTTAGGCTCACCTCTGACATAAGAGAGGTCACATACATATTAGGGCGCGTTCTTGATTTGCATGTTTTTTGTTTACTATTGTTTGTCGCTAGCAACTCTGTACATATTATTTAAAGCAATAATTACCCTTTTAAACTCTGTACATATCATGTCATGGGCTTATAACTTTGGGCACGTGCATTTGCATTTTTGCACTTTTTGCTGTCACACTGCAATCAGGACCTATACTGAATAAATTGTTCTTGAACATCACGACTTGGACCTTGCGAAGCATCAACCTTCACTCCGGTCGAACCAATCAGGGGAGTCTTTGACTATATTGTCACACCTGCATTTTTATTATTTTGTCATTTTCCTACTCACCTATTTCTCATATTTTTTGCAGGAATGTCGTCCTCGCAAACAGCCGAGGGCGGTCGGAAAAAAACCATCACAAGAATGAGTGGGAGTTATGTTGACTAATAGAAGTCAGTTTATACCAGATTCAACGAGATATCGCTCTCAGTTCTTCTATATTTTATATCTTTATACATATTTGCAAATTCAATTGATATGTCTAGTGTTGATTACATAATTATTTATCATGCATTTTACAGCATAATTATTCCGAACTACGCGTGTCTGATTCTCACCACACGGTGTGATACGTAGGCAACTCATTTTGGGTTCGACACCACAAAAAAATAAAAAAAATAAAAAGCATATTTTTCTCACACATGCATCCCATTCATCATGTTTTCGGGCATTCATTTTTTTCGTTACATTCATTTTACTTTGCATTCGTCCACAGTGGACAATCATTTCTTTTGCACAGCTTTATATTGCTATCCTTTCATTGATAAATTCTTTTCAAGCATACATTTTATAAC
Organism: Przewalskia tangutica; assembly: GCA_029844215.1. Taxonomy (NCBI): domain Eukaryota; kingdom Viridiplantae; phylum Streptophyta; class Magnoliopsida; order Solanales; family Solanaceae; genus Przewalskia; species Przewalskia tangutica. The sequence goes on along the minus strand of CM056724.1, from coordinate 42,866,310 downwards.
ATATTTGAATGAACTACGCGCACCTGATTCCCTCGGCGGGATACGTAGGCAGCCCTATTCGGGTTCGGTACCATTTATTCAAAAAATACAAAAAAAAAACAATTATTCGAAAAATACAAAAAAAAAAAAAAAAAATTATTCAAAAAAAAAATACAAAAAAAAATGTGTTATTCAAAAAAACAAAACATTTTTAAGTATCATTGTTTGACTTGGTAAATACCAACACAGTTAGGATTGTGCATAAAAAAAACAAGTGATAATCAGTATGAGTTGACTTTGTGGTAAACCATAGATTCTTTTGGTACCTCTTATTCATACCCGTAGATGACATTGTCTTGCATGTTTCCAAGATGAGAATGAAACCGACCTCATCGTTTCATATGCATTGTGTGGTGAGTTTTTAGAATAAGTTCAATTGCATTGCATTGTGATCTAGAACTTGGCCTGAATATTTGTTGAGGCGAAATCTTGAGTAACACTCGGTGTAAGAAATGATCATAGGCTTTCTTTGACCCGTTTGAGCCTTTTCAGCCTACCAAATAACATTATCCCTAGTACACCACTTTGAGCCTAAACCTATTTCTTTCGACAACCGCATATTACACCTATACCCTTTCTGAGTGCGTACGCACTATCCCTCTCTTGGCCCGACCTCCTTGAGCGCTTTAGAAATGTGCAAGTGGCCGACAAAATTCTGTGTTGAAGTTTGCAAAGACAAAAATTGTCAAAGTCTCAAAAAACAAAAGCAGAGACGACTTCACACAAAGAGGAAATCAAAAGCCCCGATAAAAAAGAAAAAGAAAAAGGGGAATATATAACCCCGAAAAAAGGGGCTCCAAATGAAAGATTCAAAAGAAGTCAATACAGAAAAACTGGGACAAAAAGAAAGCAAGTCAGCATCAAAACGCACAAATATCAAGCACGGACGTAGTCCAACTCTCGAGGAATGATTAGTCATTTTTTTTACCCAAATGATATCCATTCCTTTCCCCAAGCCTACATTACAAGCCCGTGACAAGCCCTACATGATCTTATACTGAGGGTTCTCACATTAGTGGATACTTACATGACGGCCAAGCCTATGGTATCACAATTGCATGCATTAAACATCTTTCTCAGTGTGAGTGTTTTCTCTAAACGTCCCAAAATTCAAAATACTGGAATATATGTGTGGATGAGACTTTCTTCAGTGAGCGCATTTGAAACGTGAGATTACGTGTAGTTCGAAACCTTGGATGCAAGCAAGTGTGTCGACACTCAGGTATGTCTGAGGTACTATCCAAGTCGTGAATTACACCGGAGCCAATCTCGGTTAGACTGAAAGCAATAAACGAAAATCCTTATGCACAATACTAATTGTTGGTATCAACTGAAGTCACAACGTAATGTTGTCTTCCATTTTTTCAGAAAAAACAACAAAATTCATATTACATCAAAATTCTTATTTTTGCATCACGAACTACGTCTTGACCTGATTCCCTCAGCGGGATACGTAGGCGGCCACATCGGCTTCGATCTCACATCATTTTTAATTACATAAAATCCTTATTTCGCATCATGAACTACGTCTTGACCTGATTCCCTCTGCGTGATACGTAGGCGGCCACATAGGCTTCGGTCCCCGCATCATTTTAAAATCATAAAAAATCCTTTTTTTTAATTTTGCAGCATGAACTACGTCTTGACCTGATTCCCTCGGCGGGATACGTAGACAGCCACATCAGCTTCGGTCACACCATTAGAAATATTTCTTCTTTGCCTCGCACAGGACTCGATTTTGTCCATTGGAGAGTTTAGCATCCTCATATATTTTGCATCCATTACTACCTACACATGACTGTGACATATTTTGAAGGTTGCATTCTCATCTACTCAATTGTACATTGTCCATATTCTCGCATTAGCTTTTCTTTCATGATAAAAAAAAATTGCTTACCTAATCGTTTTGATAGCGTCAAGATTCAACCTTACCCAGTTCAACATCTTCATTTACCAGAAACTGGGACATTTTAAGGATTCACTGCAAGAAAATGACAATAGACAGGAAAAAGCAGGCCAACTAGGTCTTCAGTCCAAACCAAGAATGCAAGCGTCAAGAGCGAGAGCTACAAAGTCGACGCTAATCAACCTCTCCTTTCCTAAAACTCACAAGTTTTCTTTGAGTGCAGGATCTTCATATCAGCAAAGTCGGAAGCACAACAATAAGCCTATGCGGGTTACAAACGCACAACGTCTATGCAATGACGTTATCTCAACCCAGGCGAGTCACAAAGCAGGTACGTCCATAAAACAACGCATTTTATTTAAGCCTATGCAACGGCTTCATATATGTTTCGTCTATGCAACGACGAACATCTGCATCGCGTCTATGCAACGACGCATTTCATCAAAGCCTATGCAACGGCTTCATCCATGTTTCGCTGCATCGCGTCTATGCAACGACGCCCTTTCATCTAAGCCTATGCAACAGCTTCATCTATGTTTCATCTATGCAACGACAAGCATCTGCATCGCGTCTATGCAACGACGAGCATCTGCATCGCGTCTATACAACGACGCCATTTCATCTAAGCCTATGCAACGGCTTCATCCATGTTTCGTCTATGCAACGACAAACATCTGCATCGCGTCTATGCAACGACGCATTTCATAAAAGCCTATGCAACGGCTTCATCCATATTTCGTCTATGTAACGACGAACATCTGCATCGCGTCTACGCAACGACACTCTTTCATCTAAGCCTATGCAACGACTTCATCTATGTTTCGTCTATACAATGACGAGCATCTGCATCGCGTATATGCAACGACGCTCTTACATCTAAGCCTATGCAACGACTTCATCTATGTTTCGTCTATGCAACGACGAACATCTGCATCGCGTCTATGCAACGACACCATTTCATCTAAGCCTATGCAACGGCTTCATCTATGTTTCGTCTATGCAACGACGGAAATCTGCATCGCGTCTATGCAACGACGCCATTTCATGTGAGCCTATGCAACGGCTTCATCTATGTTTCGTCTATACCATGACGAGCATCTGCATCGCGTCTATGCAACGACGTAATTTCATGTAATCCTATGCAACGGCTTCATCTGTGTTTCGTCTATGCAACGACGAACATCTGCACCACGTCTATGCAACGACGTCATTTCATCAAAGCCTATGCAACGGCTTCATTCATGTTTCATCTGTGCAACGACGAACATCTGCATCACGTCTATGCAACGACGTCGTTTCATCAAAGTCTATGCAACGACTTCATCCATGTTTCGTCTATGCAACTACGAACATCTGCATCGCGTCTGTGCATCGACGTCATTTCATTAAATCCTATGCAACTGCTTCATCCATGTTTCGTCTGTGCAACGACGAACATCTGCATCACGACTATGCAACGACGTCATTTCATGTAAGTCTATGCAACGGCTTCATTTGTGTTTCGTCTATGCAACGACGAGCATATGCATCGTGTCCATATAATGACGCCATCAACATCTACAAACACTCTGATTGTTACAGCACCACATCACATGTAACCAAGTGTCAATCATACTTCGACACTGGGACAAATTTTGAATTTGTGTCGGCATTGTCTTTAATTTTGCAGCATCACAGCAGCCCAGTGTCATCATGATTCGACACTGGGACAATTTTGAATCGGCGTCTGCCTGCTTTAATTTTCTAACATCGCAGCTGTCACGACCCGACCCCGGGCCCGCGACTGGTTCCTTACCCCGGGCACCCTAGTGATAAAACATCAGAGAAAATCAGCGAAAATAAAAACTCATAGACATGAAACAATATGAAATAAGAAACAGGCTAACCAAAACAGTCACCCTTCTGCATATATATAAAATCCGAACAGTTATCCTTTACAAGCCCAACTCACAACAGTACTACAAACCTCTAAGAGTTTTTATAACAACTATGACGGGACAGGGCCCCGCCATACCCCTGAATGTACAAGTACTTACAATGACAGGGAATCTATACCAAAAGATAAGCCTTCGGAGAAACGAAGCTTCCCAAAACGCAGAACTGTGATCCTATGAGCGAGGATCAACAACCGGTGTACCTCTACCTGCGCAGATTTAACGCACCCGGCGAGGCAAGATAACAGTATCAAGTATGTGAAATCAAGATATCAGAATGAAATCATATTTCATCATTTTAAAAGACCATTTCGCAATAAGTAAACAGTTATATCAAGATAGGGACGCATGTCCTCAAAATCATCACTCACACATAACTATGGGTCTCACGCCCATAATATCAATCATGTCCGTGGAACTCCTTCCTCACTGACGGCAGTACATGATGTAAAACAACACCCACATGTGAACCTGAACACTAGATCCTGCCTGCGTCATAAAGCCGATCGGGCCAAGTAGAATAGCCAACTACCAGATCCAAAAACTAGTCATAAAACTTCACGGGCCAAGTACGGAAGCCAACTACCAGATCCAAAAACTAGTCACGCAACTGACCGAGGCAAGTATCTTAAGCCAACGTACCAGAGCTGTCACACCCCGAACCCCGGGCCCGTGACTGGTGCCCTACCTGGGCACCCTTCTACCTTAACAACTAAGTACATTGCGGAAATTAGTAACAGCTCATTTTTTTTTTCTTTAAAATAAACGTGACGCAAGCGGCAAAGCCGAAAGGCTGCCATATATACATAAACAACAGATACAACATCGCATACGAGTCCAATCCTACATATGAATACGCACTTCTAAGAGTTATATCAACTATGACGGACAAGGCCCCGCCAGCATCCAAAATCGCATAAAGCTCGCATCAAGGATATATACCAAAAAGATAAACTCACGAGCAGGAGCTATCCAAAACCCCGAGCAGATCCTACGCCGCCGATCACCGAACAACAGACCTAAACTCATGCAGATGAACGCACCGGGCGAGGTCGGTCAAGACGAAGAATGTACGAAGTATGTGAATGCAAGTAGCATCGTAATATAATCATAACGATCTAAACAAAGCAGAGACATGTACGATAGCCAACCTACGATACAATACATAAGCGATACATCAAGTCGTGGACGCAGCCCTCGAGTCATTACCCAAATATAACCACGGGTCTCACGCCCATAACATCAATCATGCCCGTGGAATCTTTCCTCACCGGCGATCCATGATATAGTACAACACCAATAGCATACATGAACACCAAGTCCCACCTGGTATAAGATCTTGGGGTTTACCCTCACTTATACTCTTACCCGGGAGAAGGTGGTAAAGCGGTGGTATAAGATCTTGGGGTGTACTTCACATATACTCTACTCGGAGAAGGTGGTAAACAGTGGTATAGATCTTGGGGTTTACCCTCACATATACTCTACTCGAGAGGTGGTAAACAGTGGTATAGATCTTGGTGTACTCACATATACTCTACCGAGAAGGTGGTAAACAGTGGTATAGCATCTGGGGTGTACTTCACTTATACTCTTACCCTATCTCGACCGACCATCAAACAAGACATAAGCACTACCTGCCTTCTATAAAAATCCGAGAATTTAACCCAAGTACTACAAGTAACGGAAGCATACCCGTGGAATCCCACATCACTGTCGGTACGTCCCAGTAACTTACAACAAGACAGTCGACCCTTCAACCGAGAGTCGCGGCAACTTAATAAAACATAATACTTGCACTCAAAGGCTATTACCAGCACATATAGGCAAGTTCTCAATTAACCAATCCAAAGTACTTATCAAGGCACACATAGGATAATTCTCATTTAACAAGCCAAAGTACTTATCAGGGCACAAATAGAATAAATTCTCATTTAACAAGCCAAAGTACTTATCCGGGCACAAATAGAATAAATTCTCATTTAACAAGCCAAAGTACTTATCAGGGCACAAATAGAATAAATTCTCATTTAACAAGCCAAAGTACTTATCCGGGCACAAATAGAATAAATTCTCATTTAACAAGCCAAAGTACTTATCAGGGCACAAATAGAATAAATTCTCATTTAACAAGCCAAAGTACTTATCCGGGCACAAATAGAATAAATTCTCATTTAACAAGCCAAAGTACTAATCTTTTCAAGAGACTCCTTTTTGTAAAAAAAATCCCAAGATACTAACACCCGTAGTATCAAGGCGTGTCTATTTTTCAAAGTAAGTTACTACACTTTTAGAAAACTCATTTCAAAGCTTGAAATCAAGTAACTCCAAATTTTCACAATCTAGGCAACTTATGCCGATTAATCAAAATAGACAACTTTCTAAACTTTCCATAAAGCCGTTATAACTGACTTCCCATAAAGCCGTTATAACCCTTTATGGTTTTAGACATATCCATTCCTTTTATAACCAAGAGACTTATACTTATTAAAAAATCCAAGTATTAAATACTTTCAAATCGATTTTCTTAACTTTTAAAAATACACTTAGTCTCTTAACCTTTAGAAACCAAGTAACTTAGTTTATTACTAAACTTTAGGCAATTGATGCCTTAAAATCAAGTTGCCTTTTCATTAAAATCGAGTCATTTATCTTTCCATAAAGCAAATATAACCAACTTCCCATAAAGTCGTTATATTCACTTTATACCTTCGCCAAATACAATTTCCTATCCGAGGGACTTATACGTTTAAAACGGAACAAGTATCACATACTTTAAAACTCTTTAAGTCCCTTAACTTTCAAAACACTTCAAGTCTCTTAATATATAGAAAACAAGTTTCTTCTCTTAAATCATGTCATTTCTCCTCTTTTAAACAATTAAGTAAATCACTCCTTGACTTCTAAAGTCATTTTAATGACCTTTAGGTTTTGGAACTAAGGCACTAGCCAAAAGGTTTAGAAACCACTTCCTTTTCAAGACTCCATGTACTTTAAGTAAAATACCTTTACTTTTAAGAATCCAAACTTCATCAAGAAAATGGATTATACAACTTACAATCTAAACATCAAAGTACAATCAAGGAAGTACATAGAACAAATTCTATTTTAGGCAAACCAAATACAAGCAAGGAATGGATCATTCAAGGAGTAGGACGTACTTTCTTTATCTTAAGGAATCATGCTAGAAGAGGAGATAGTTCACATACCTTTTCGGCTAATTCCACAAGCTAAGACGAATACGACTTATGTTGAAGTGTCAACCTATAATGGTCACAACAAGACTATCAACTTCTAGTCTCTACGTAGAATAATACTAAGTATTTGGTCTCTAATTCTACGGCAAATCGGGCAGCACTTCCTTTGTTTCTACTCACTTTGCCACCTTTTTCAAGGTCGAATACAATAACCAACACGCCACATTTAAGGCTCCAAACAACAATCAAACAAAGGGGATTACACGCCTTACACCACGTGTAAAATTCCGCCCCACAATTATATACAAAGTAGTTCAAACTTCACTAGCCATTCTCGGCCAACATACTAACAATTCAAAGTCTTTTCCAATCCTTTTCCAATTCCAAGTTCTAAGGTCTAACATGTTATATAGTTATAAACAACTTCAATAACTACAATTTCCTTCTTTATACAACATGCGACGCTTAAACGAATAATCAACTTGAATTGTAGTCTTAAGGCTAACATGCTATTTCTCGGATTAGGGTTCCAATAGCCAATATACTTGTCCAACTACACAATATATACTTCATGCTTGCTACTATCTATAGCTACAACACAAGTAGTAACTCTTAACTACTAAAACGACAAGATTATACCTTTATAAGCCCTTATAATTTCCAAGATTCAAAGTCGCGCTTAGCAAATTCTTAGCTCCTTTCCTTAGGTTCCAATCCGCCCAAGCACTCCTTAGAAGCCTTTAGAAGTTCACAACTAACTTCTTCCATTTCCAATCAAAACTAGAAAAGCCACTAGGTTTTCACCTTGCGACTAATACGAAAACTCTCTCTTCCGGATTTTTCTATTGAGATACACTTACAATACACTCATGAACCTTGGTTTAAAGTCTTGTGGCTAATGGAAATCAAATGCAAAATTTTGTGTGGGAATAGTGCTCAGCGAGAGCTCATCTACAAGCACAAGAGTTTCTCTAAAATTTTCTAAGTGTTAAATGCCAAGTCTTGCACTAGCTATGCTTATATAATACATTGGAGGGCTTAGGTTACAACAAATGTGTGGCTTGGATGTGTTTCACTTGGATCAAGCTTATGTGGACTAGTTGACTTGTCATTAACAATGTCACGCCAAGACTTATCTTCCAAGATGGTCAATGACCATTTTACCCTTGCATAAATTTCGACCAAGCCATGTGGGGGTGCCACGTGTCGCCTCTCATTCGTTCATAAAATTTACGTAACCTCGTGGGCCCCACACCTCAGAAATTCCTCGGTGGGCCCCACGTGACCAAATCCAGAACAATAAATTTCCAAAATAATAATAAGTCTCATACTCTTCAAATAATGTATTTTGAGAATCCAATTCTCAACAACGAACGTTTTTCCTTTCCGACGTTCGGAACATTTTCCGTCGGAAAAACAATTCTTCCTGCCGTACCAATTTCCAAGTCTTGTTTCCTTTCGTACATTCTCTTCTACATGTCCTGGACTTACGGGGTGTAACAAGAGCCTACCGTCTCACGAGATATGACCGAGGCAAGTATCTTAAGCTATCTACCAGAGCCTGCCGATACACGAGAAATGACCAGGATAAGTATCTAAAGTGTTCCTGTAACCACATGTACAAATCAAGCCCGTGATCGCTCGTCACTACGGCAAGCTTCATGGATTAGCGGTCCATGGACTAATAACATAACCCAGGAATTTAACCCGCACCATGGCCGCATGCCCCGGCATCTTACCTCGGTATAAGCATGGCCATGGAACCATCCTAGTGGACGCATACCCGTGGACCATCCATCGCGTCAGTATGTCCAAAGGAAATAACAAGATAACACTCATAGTGGAAGCATACCCGTGGACCATCCAACGCGTCAGTATGTCCAAGCAATCAACTAGATAACCAGCCCTCCATCGAGAGACGCGGTAGCATAGAAATACAACACTTGCACAACAAAGGCTATCACAACAAGCATATGCAAGTTCAACGTACTTTTAGACTTTCATTAACATGTAAACTGATCCACCATTTTTTTTATAAACTCAAAGTACTTTTATTGTATGCCAACAATCCGGGTTTTAACCCCAAAGTACTACATACTTTTCATTCTTTCAAAAAGACCTCTTTTTACGTAAAAGCCAGACGATACTAATACTCGTAGTATCAAAACACGTTTTCTTTTCAAACCAAATTACTACACCTTCAGAACATCTTTACAAGGCCTTTAAAATCAAGTACTTTATACATTTTAAACCAAGTGCTTTACATTTTTAAAACAACATCAAGTATACTTTTAAAACCCAAGTAACTCACTCTATTCAAAACAAGTAACCTATACTTTTAAATCAAGTTACTTCTCCTTTTCCGAAATCAAGTCGTTTATAAGTCAAGTCTCTTATCTTTCAAGATCAAGTCTCTTAACTTTCAAAACCAAATCTTTCTTTTATCTTCCTAAAGTCGTTATAACTAACTTCCCATAAAGCCATTATAACACTTTATGTTTTAAACAAACCAAATTCATTTCACACACGTACGTCTACCGTACTATATAGTTCACAACAATCATGCTCAGGAGTATAGGAAGAATCACATACCTCTTCGGCTTAATCCACTCTCCAAGTTGAATATGCCAGGCGTAGTATATCAACCTATATAACCAAAACACGCCTATCAACTTCTAGTTCTTCATAGGATTTTCTAAGTAAGATCTCTTATTCTACGGAAAATTGGGCAGCACTTCCCCCGTTTCTACGCATTTTTTCACCTTTTTCAAGGCCCGATGACAGTAACCAACATGTCATATTTAAGGCGTAACAATTCAACAACTAAAGAAGAGGATCACACGCCTAAACGGACGTGTTAAAAAAACTTCCCCTTAAAACAACAACATAAAAACCAAAATGGAACAAGTCCATAGTCCAAAGTAAATACAGTCCAATGTAAATACAGTCCAATGTAAATACAGTCCATTAGTTGGTGTTCTTGGCCAACTACTACAATCACACTTATCCAATTTTCGGCTAGTATGCCGGAATTACTCCATTAATCTTCCAACTTATATTCTAATCTTTATATAAGTTATAATTACTTTGTTATTACTGTTGACAGATAATAGATACGTTTTTACCATTTTATGGCTTAACATGCCAATTTCCGGTTTTTAACAAGTTAAGGGCTAGCATGCCCATTTCTCCATTTTTCAAGTTAACAAGATCCAAATCTTTCAAAACTTCCTTCCACACATCTCATACTTATTTATATACAACCAACATATATAATATCCAACCTTACTAAGAGGTTAAAGGTTATTACCTCAAAAAGCCCAAAATTTTCCAAGAACTTAAAGTCGATCCGTAGCAAGTTTAGCTCCTTTTTCTTACGTTCCAATACGCCACAAGTCACCCTTAGAAGCTCCTAACCAACTTCTCTTCAAGAATCAACTCCAAAAAGTGAAGAACACTTAGGTTCCAATACTACCAACTTTCGGCCAAGGTGTGTTTTTGAGGCTAGGGGTGTGAAATCTTGTCTAACTCTTGGTTACTAATCTTCCTAACACATCAAGGAAGAACACTTAGAAGTTTAAGAATTATTGTACAAATCTTGCTCAAGAAATAAGGGCTTGGCCGAGAGCACTAGGGAGAAAGATGGAGGATTTTTCAAGTCTTGAAATGTTCTAAGTGTGGAAGATTTCATCAACTAAAGGTGTATGTATAGGACAACCAAGGGCTAGGATGAAAGCAAGTGTGTGGTTGAGATTGAGACAAGTGTGTGTGGGTCCCTCTTGTCTACTTGTCCAACAAAATATCTTGCAAGACTTGGCCACTTGGCACATGATTTCGGCCACATGCCACCTAAGGGGGTGACACGTGTCGCCCTCCTATTCGTACAAAATATTTCATCTCCCAAAAATATCTATAATGGCCAAAATCTCGAAAACAATGTGGGCCCCACAAAATCGTAAATTTTCCCCGTGGGTCCCACGTGACCAAATCTGGAAATAAAATTCCATAATTCTATTATATTTCCAGAAGTCCGAATACCAAATCTGGGAATCCAATTCCCATTTACGAACCTTTTTCCTTCATAAAATTCGGAAGATTTTCCGTCGAAAAATCAAATCTTTCTTTTTTTCCAATCTTAATGTCGTATTCTCCTACGTACGTCCTCATGTACATACCCTGAAACTACGGGGTGTAACACCAGCAACCCAGTGTCATCAAGATTCGACACTGGGACATATTTTTGAATTGGTATTCGTCCATTCATAATTTTAGCATCGCAGCAACCCAGTGTCCTCATAATTCGATACTGGGACATTTTTAAATATGTGTCAGCTTTGCTTTTTATTTTTTCGCATAACAACGACCCAGTGCCATCATAATTCGACACTGGAATAATTTTTGGGTCTGCATCATCCCTACTTTTGAGTTCTAGTTTATAAAACAGGACAAAATTGACTACAAGTCAACATCTTTGTCCGAAGATTATTCCATCATCTCCGTACAAAGAGGGGAATGCTTCGTCTATGCAACGACGAACATCTGCATCGCGTCTATGCAACGGCTTCATTCATGTTTCGTCTATGCAACGACGAACATCTGCATCACGTCTATGCAACGACGTTATTTTATCAAAGCCTATGCAACGGCTTCATCCATGTTTCGTCTATGCAACGATGAACATCTGCATCACGTCTATGCAACGACGTCATCTCATCTAAGCCTATGCAACTACTTCATCCATGTTTCGTCTATGCAACGACGAACATCTGCATCGCGTCTATGCAACGACGTCATTTCATCAAAGCCTATGCAACGACTTCATCCATGTTTCGTCTATGCAACGACGAACATCTGCATCACGTCTATGCAACGACGTCATTTCATTTAAGCCTATGCAACGGCTTCATCTATGTTTCGTCTATGCAACGACGAACATCTGCATCGCGTCTATGCAACGACACCATTTCATCTAAGCATATGCAACGACTTCATTCGTGTTTCGTCCATGCAACGACGAGCATCTGCATCGCATCTATGCAACGACGCCATTTCATCAAAATCTATGCAACGACTTCATCTATGTTTCGTCTATGCAACGATGAGCATCTGCATCGCGTCTATGCAATGACGCCATTTCATTTAAGCCTATGCAATGTCTTCATCTATGTTTCGTCTATGCAACGACGAACATCTGCATTGCGTCCGAAAACGACGCCATCTTCATTTTCTTTGCATTTTGACCTCGGGAACAAAAACCCTAGAGGCATTTCAGAAAACAAACACCATGTCATTTCCAGCACCACATCACCTACAACCCAGTGTCAATCATAATTCGACACTGAGACAAATTTTGAATTTGCGTCGGCATTGTCTTTAATTCAAGAAGATACAATGACCAAAGGTCATCATGATTCGACACTGGAACAATTTTGAATTGGCGTCTACCTGCTTTAATTTTCTAGCATCGCAGCAACCCAGTGTCCTCATAATTCGACACTTTGACAAATTTTAAATCCGCATCAGTTTTGTCTTTTATTTTTCGCATCACAACGACCCAGTGTCATCATAATTCGACACTGGGACAATTTTTGGGTCTGCATCATCCCTACTTTTGAGTTCTAGTTTATAAAAACAAGACAAAATTGGCTACAAGTCAACATCTTTGTCCGAAGACTCTTCCATCAACTCCGTACAAAGAGGGACATGCTGTTGACAGTCAATTTTGACCCGTTTTTTGTACATTTGTTGCAATTTTATGTTTTTTAGTACATCGCATTTTAATCATCATTTTTTTGCATTTTTTACATAATATTCTATGTTTATTTCTTCACAAAATGGCATTGCATCTTTTTTATTTTAAATTAAGAATTATGTCTTTGTTAATATTATGTTTCTATTATTATTATGTTTGCATCTCTTTAAATAATTAATTGGCACCACATTTTTACTTTTAATTAGGCATTAAACATTTCTTAAATATTGCATTTTTATCATTATTGCATCGGCATTTTTAGTTTTGATAATTTTTGTACCTTTAAATAATTTTATTTTAAATAATTAATCCATTTTGCATTTTTGTCAAACCAGTCAAGTCCAAGACACAATTTGAATCAGTCCAATCAAACACCATTTTTAATTTCATCCAAACTTTCATCTTTTTGTTTCCCCCTAAAATCAAAACCCACTTTTCATTTCCCCCCCAAATCAAACCCAAACCCTAAACCTAATCCTACCCCTATATAATAAACATTACCCCCTCCTTAAAAAAATTAAAAAAAGAGGGGGGCAGCCCTACAATATCAGCAACCGCACCACTTCATCAGCCCACTCCCCATTTTCATTTCTCACCCCTTCCCTTCCCCCCCCCCCCCCCACACACACACAGCCGCACACTCCCATCTCCCTCACCCTCTCTCCCTTCACATGTTCCCTTAGCCGCCCTTCGCCGGAGTTTTTTAGAACTCCGGCGAACTCCAACACCCCTTTTTATCTTCAGAAGCCCAGCCGCACACCCCTGCCCTCTCCCTCACCATCTCTCCCTGCATCTCCCACCAGCCCGCACATCTGCCATCTTCCTCACTCCGCTCACCTTCCCATCGCCGACGAACCCTCTTCCCGTCGACGAACTACATAAGCATACACACACAAACGTCGACCTCACCCCCACACTCCACGCGAACCACCACTGTCATACAGTCCATCGCCTCTCTCGCTGTCCATGCTCAAACCACTGGCGGCGTCGCTCCGGCGACCTCGTCGTGGAAGTGACACCGCCACCCTCGCTGCCTTGGTTTGGTTCTATTTTTAGATTTGTTGTCATATTTTTATTTGGACTGATTTCCTTTATTTTTTGAATCTCGCCGGAGTTCTTCAAACTCCGGCGACCTATGTCATGCTTTGTTTCAGATCTGTTGTGCACTGTGAATGGACTGTTTTATTTGATATTTTTGTTTTGGTTTGGCTTTATTTTCTGATTTTGGACGTTTTTTGCTTCTGATTTTGGACTGATTTTGGCCATATGATGGACTGATTTCGCTGATTTTACATTCGTCCGGAGTTCTTGAAAAACTCAGGCGATGTTCTGAGATTCTCGGTAGCCTTTCCGGCGAACCGCTACTGCTTTTGCTGCTGTTGGGGCTGATTTTGAACCATTTCTGATTCTGGCTGATTTTGGGTTTGCCGGGACTATTGCTTCCTGGTTTGATGCGTTGTTGTTGTGTTGATATGATCCGGTTACTGCTCTATTTGGACTGCTTTGCCCTTATTATTTTATTGGCATGCTTTTACTGATTTAAAACATCAGATGTGCTTTTGATAATGTACTGATGTGAACATGATATTACACTTGCTGACCAATGAAAAAGTTATCCGTCGATTTTTGAGGCCTCCATAGTTGCAAAGACGGAAAATAAAATAAATGAATCTTTCTGGGCGTTGATGATTTCTTCTACTTACACAGGATAACCAACATGCGCTGGCAGGGCGAATTCTCGCAGCCGCACTTGTTTAGGATGTCCCACTTTATTTTTATATATATCTGAGCCCTCCGTGTTTAAAACTATTACTGTTTTGACGCGGATCTGAAGGTTTTATTTATTTTATTGTTTTAACAATACTGGCCGATGAAGGAATCTCCGTCTGATTTCCAAGGTCTCCTCTGTACAAAACACAGATTTATTTATTTTTGGCTTTACTTATTAATTCTTGTCATTGCATTAAAATTATTTATTCTATTACTAACACTTTTACTAAGTGTTTATGCAGGTACCCGGAGATCATCTTGTGCAGAAGGCCCAAAAAGGGCTAAAAGATGTCCCGGAGTTTTATTTTATGTCGCATTTAATTTTAGTTTTATTATTCTGTATTGCACTTTATTTTAATTATAAATTATGAAAAAATGCTTAGAATATGTAGAATAAAAAGGCAATAAATAATTAACCTAGGTTTGAACGAATAACCGCAAGTTAGCGGATCTTAAAGGATGCCTAACCCTGTAAAACCCGAAAAAATAGATTAAGAGATTATTTTAATGTGGAGCTTCAAGTACATTAGCCTAATAAAAAGAAGTAATCAATTCTTTAGTGAAAAGGTCAATTAATTTGTCTATTTAGAAGCTAGATATAATAGAAAACTACAAGTCAAATTAATTATGTTATCAAAGAAAAAAAAGATACGGACGTTCCATCTTTGAGGATTAGAAAGATGGCATACACACCTAAAATAATATGGGACAAAACTGAATTAAAAGATGCACATGCATCTTCCTCATCCTTCTTTTCATCTCCCTCAATCTCTTGCCCTTCCCCCTCCCATAGGTTATACAACCATCTCTACTTATTCATTGTACTTATACACAAACAAAGTACATAACATAAAGATTAGAAAATCAGGAAAAAACAAGTGAACAAGAAGAGGAAAAATCTGGAAAAAACAAGAGGGCAAGAAGAACAACAATAAAAGAAATACTAGGGAGCAAGGGTCCCTTGAAGCAACCGAACAACAATCATTTCACACGTACAAGGTGAGTTTTCTCACTCAGAAATTCTTGGTAACATCCTTTATTTTAAGTTCAATACATGTTAGAATAAGAATTGAGTGTTGAAAATAAATAATGAGCTTTTGATTGTTCAAACAACTAGTTGCGTCATGAACTTTACGAACTGATTTCACTGAGTTATAATTGTTAGAAATTGATGATATTCGTAAGAATGGTACACCTCTATATTATGATCATATAGAACAAAAAATGAGGTAAAATGGACATACGGTTTGAAAGTTATCATAGTTCAAAGTTCCTGCCTTAGATTTGGCCGAAATTCGGAAAGACATAATTACAGACTGTTTTTATTGAGTTTTACTTATTAGAATTATATGAAAATTTACATGGTTGTAAATCTCTCTGTTAAGGACAGATATAGATAAAGATATGTTAAAACGGACTTATGAGTTGAGAGTTATTATAGTTTGAAGTTGCTGCCTCGGATTCATCAGAATCCAGAAGGGCAGGACGTTGAAACGTAAAACTGTACTAATCCATGGGAAATATGAAAATTGGTGCTAAATGAAAGTTCTAGATCTATCTTTTTTGGACATGTTGAGACCTTACGGAGGTCTATCCGACTTACGGATTGAGAGTTATCGCTGTTTAAAGTTTCTGCCTCGGATCTATCGAGATCCAGGAAGGGCAGCGAATAAAAGTGTAAAACTGTACCAAATGGTATAGAATATGAAAGGATGGTTCAAATGGAGATGTGTAGCTCTCTTTTCTCGTCGTTTTGAGATTTTATGGGGCTTGAACGGGTTTACAAATTAGGAGTTATGACTATTCTAAGATTTGGTTATGTTTAATAAAAATTCTGCCGAAACAAATTTCATGTGGCTGTTTTGAGGATAAATTTGTGTTAGTTACCCAAAGTAGTTTTAAATGAAATTTGGTACAGTGAAATATCCCCGTCTTGCCTCAGTTTTCGCTTGATAAACACCTTAGTAGGAGTTATGGTTAAAAAGTTATAATCGTTACAAGTATGAATGACAGAATGTTAGGAAAGAGAATAGTATTTATTCGATCTTCTGAAAAATATGAAAAGTGAATACGTGTTCACATAAATATATAAATATATAATGGATCGGGTTGCACGCCGCAACAAAACGTAAAGTGAATACGTGTTCACAAATACGTAAATATAATGGATCGGGTTGCACGCCGCAACAAAACGTAAAGTGAATACGCGTTCACAAATACGTAAACATAATGGATCGGGTTGCACGCCGCAACAAAATGTAAAGTGAATATGCGTTCACAAATACGTAAACATAATGGATCGGGTTGCACGCCGCAACAAAACATAAAATGAATACGTGTTCACAAATACGTAAATATAATGAATCGGGTTGCACGCCGCAACAAATATGAAAGATGAATACATGTTCACCTATATATATCAATATGAAAAGTGAATACGCGTTCACAAATATATAAATGTAACAAACATATGGAAATGAAGGGGAATGTCTTAACGTATAATATGAGATAAAATGAAGTGTTAGTCAAACTGAGAATTTCCTATGAGGAGTTGCTGCATGTTTAAAAGTGTTGTAACCTGATATGTTTTTGCAATATGCTTATTACGTTATAATGTGATTGCACTTGGAATATTGTGGTGCTACTTTGAATTGCAGGGTAAGGTTCTCACTCAGCCCCAGGTGGTAGGGCTGACTCTTTATTTAACATGTTTCAGAAAAGCGTGATAGAGGAAAGACTCCACGCCAAGGCTAGCGATCGTCCCGCAGCCTCTTGTCATACCAAGTCCATTGCTTCGGGCTTGGTACTGCCAAAGTTCAGGATGTCGCCATGATGTCTCGAAATGCCCATGTGGAATGGTCCCCCTTCCAACTTAGAATAATCTTTGTCAGTATATCTATGTAGAAACAATATTTGCACGAGCATGGGCTCGCGTTATGTTTTCAATAAATTCATAAACAGATTTCTTTATTGTTATTTTTATTAATAGCTCTGTATTTGAATATAAATTTAAATTTATAAATAAAGAGAATTAAATGGTGCTCCTGGTGGGAAATAATTGTCCAGGTGTCATCACGCCCTAAGTAAAGGCTTAGGAAAAGTCGGGGCGTGACAAACCCCTTCCCTTTAGGATAATAAAGAATCATGATTCATAATCTCATTAATTTCGCAGACCATTAAATGGAGATTAATTGCAGTATTTTTATTGCAATAAATCAAGTGTCCTAATTTACTTAACTAATTAGGTGGCGACTCCTCAAAATCATCATTATTGCTCCATCCAGGGAACCGCGCCAAAGAGCAACGTTGTGGATACCGTTCAGACCCCGAGGTCAAAAACGGGCGCGACAGTAGGTAGTTGGAGCTACTTAAGGATTATGACATGACTATCTTGTATCACCCAGACAAGGCGAATGTGGTAGCAAATGCCTTGAGTCGCAAGGCGGTAAGCATGGGAAGTTTGACTATATTGTATGTAGGAGAGCATCATATGGATATGGATGTCTAGTCTTTTACAAATCAGTTTGTTAGGCTTGATATTTTGGAGCCGGGTAGAGTTTTAGGATGTATGGAGGCACGATCTTCATTATTGGAGCAAATTAGATCCCAATAGTTCGATGATGTACAATTGTGTAAAATCTATGACAAGGTATTGTAGGGAGAGGCAAAAAAGGCGATTATTGATAGTGATGTTATTTTGAGGATCAGAGGCGAGTTTGTGTTTCTAGGGTGGGATATTTGACTATATTGATCATGGAGAAGGCCCATAGTTCAAAGTATTACATTCACCCAGGGGCTATAAAGATGTACCGTGACTTGAGATAACATTATTGGTGGTGCAGGATGAAGAAGGACACAATTGAGTTTGTGTCCTGGTGTTTTAATTGCCAGCAAGTAAAGTGTGAGTACTAGAGGCCTGGTGGTGTGATCTAGAGGTTGTCCATTCCCGAGTGGAAGTGGAAGCAAATTGCCACGGACATTGGGCAAGTTGGATGCTATATGGGTCATTGTGGACAAGTCGACAAAATCTACCCATTTCATTCCAGTTCAAACTACTTACAATTCAAGAAGTTGGCCAGAATCTACATTCGAGAGATAGTCCGATAGCACGAGGTGCTTATTTATTTCATTTCTAACTGGGGTATGACATTTACTTCTCACTTTTAGAAGTCTATGCAGAAGGAGTTGGGTACTAGAGTGAAGCTTAGTACAACTTTTCACCCTTAGACCGATGGCCATTCTGAGCGGACTATTCAAGTTCTCGAGGACATGTTGTGAGCCTGTGTGATTGACTTTGGTGGTCATTGAGACTAGTTTCTACTCTTGGCGGAGTTTTCTTACAACAACAGTTACCATTCAAGTATTGATATAGCACTATTTGAGGCCTTGTATGGTAGGAGGTATCGTCCTCTTATCAGGTGGTTTGATTCTTATGAGTTTCGACCTTTACAGGGATTATTGGATAAGGTGAAGTTGATTCGGGATCAACTTCTTATAGACCAAAGAAGATAGACAGTTATGTAGATCGGAGGGTTCTCCCTTTGGAGTTTATGGTTGGTGAGCGAGTCTTGCTGAAGGTTTCACCCATGAAGGTTCTGATGAGGTTCAAGAAGAAGGGTAAGCTTAGCCTATGGTTTATTAGTCCTTTTGAGATAATGGACAGAGTTATTGAGGTGACTTATGAGTTGGATTTACCTCCTGGTTTATCTAGTGTGCACCTTGTGTTTCATGTGTCGATGCTGAAGAAGTATATTATCGATGGTTCGCATGTGATTAGATGAGATTCAGTGATGTTTACCAGAACATAACTTATGTGGAGGGGCCTGTAACTATCTTGGACATGCAGGTTTGAAAGTTAAGGTCCAAAGAGATAGCTTCCGTAAAAGTGCAATGAAGGAATAACCCAACGGATGAGGCTATATAGGAGACTGAGTTCGATATACGGGCTAACTACCCCGAGCTATTTGAGAGTTCATGTATTTCCTTTCTTTACCATTCGAGGACAAACAGTTATTTAAGTTGTACTTGATTTTACGACTCAAAAAATCATTTTGCTTGTTTTGCTTAGAAACCCTTAAATTACCTTTCCTGGGTCATTATTTGCTTTCTTGTGCCTTGTGAGGATGAGTGACATAGTTTCCAAGGTGATCGAGTAGGTTTCAGATCCTTTTGGTATGTTTGAGAAATACTAAGTTAAGAGAATAAAAGAGTTTAACTCATAGTTGACTTTTGGATAAACTCACCTTTTTATAGTTTCATCGGTTCTGTTAGCTCTGAAATAACGTTTATGACTTAGTCGAGCCTTTGGTTCAGTTCCTGAGGCAGCCAAACGTATTTTAAGGGTTTGGTTGTGAAATTGTGAAATTAGAACTTAAGAGTTGACCTTAGTCAAACCTGAGCCTTAAAGACCTTTTTGAGAATTTCGAGTGCGCGAGCAGGTTTGAAATATGTTTTCTGATAGGTATGCATGTTTGGTTTGTATCCGGGAGGTTCTGAGAGTGTTTCAGATGTTTGACAGGGAGTTGGATGGCTATGGACTGATGCTGGTTTTTGGTGTCCGTGCCAACGACCACTTGTCCGCTTCTGCGGGTTTGCCCCAATAGAGGCATGGATCGCATACGCGAGACTTGACCATGTGTCAAGGGTCCGCTTCTGCGGATGAGTTTCTCGTCAGGGCGGGTGCGACTCTGTGGAGTTTCTTTCCGCCCTAGCGTAGGTTTGGGATTATAAGTGACCTCGCCTCAGTGGATGGGTTTTGCGTCGAAGCGGATCCGCACTAGCAAAGTCGATTCCGCTGGAGCGGAATCACTGATCAGATTATAAGAGTTTAATGACCTAGAGGTTATTCTCATTCCCCGAAACATTCTCTTTGGGATTGGAGCTTGGGCAGTATGTGTTCTTGAAGATTCAAGAGAGTTCATCATTAAGGTATTTTTCGTCTTTTAATTAATGTGTATTAGGTAAGTTCTATCCTATGTATGATCTTTAATTGAGGGAAATATGGAATTAACTTTTATGAAAATAAGAGGATAATACTTGGGATTTGAGGACTGGTTATTGAATTATTGTTGTTCATATTGTAAACTAGTATTATATTAGACTAATAGGTGATGTTTAATTGATCAATTGCATTTTAGAAATCCTTTTGGGAATTGGGAAGGTTTCTAGAGTTAGAATCAGGTCTTTTTTATTTGCCAATTCTTGAAATTGAGGATCCATTCGGGAATAGTTTTCAAATTAACTTGATATTATGATTATCTAGTATGTTATGGTAATATTTGGGTAATAAATTTAGTATATGATAATGTGGGCCTAGGACTCCTTTGTAGTTTAACTTGGGGATTATAGTTTCTCCTATAGATATGGGTATTGTTAGACTCGCAATCTCATGTAATTAATGTAATTGATCAGAGTGGGCTCGTGAGGACTTTGAGGAAAGGCAAGACTAGTGCGTGAATCTTCGACTTCGAATCAGGCAAGTTGAGAATTACCAGATTCTAGTATAGTGTTATGTGTTGGTATGCTATTTAATAACTAATGGGAGTAATAGGGAATTGAGGGTCCCATACTAGTGAGGTGACGAGTGCTAGTACGGGCACCAGTGAACTTAACTTAGGTAAATAATGAACTAGTATGATATACTTGAAGGAGATTATGTGTTTAGCCTTTGAGCCGTGAGCGCGGTGCATAAATCCGCTTAGGTTTGGTATGGTTGCTGATTATTTGGGCTCGTAGCCATGATTGATATGCTATTCTTGATTTGACTTGTCATACATTCATCACTCTACATCTCGTCTAAGTACTTAAAAGGAAACTGATAATACTGATCATATTGATTATGTTGATTGCATGGTGTACATATATCCATATTATTCATACATATTATATTTGACATTGAACTGTTGATATATTGCTGAGAGAGGCTTGGAAAGCCAATTATTGGATATGGTACATGATACGTGAGTGATGACTGATAATGACACATCAACCACAAAGCTGGTATCAGATGAGATCAGATGGGTATATGGACCTAAATCTTTTAAAGAGTTAGGCATCCTTTAAGATCCGCTAACTTGCGGTTATCCGGTCAAACCTATGTTAATTATCTATCACGCTTTAAAAATATATGTACTTGAAAAATATATACTTTAAAGAAAAAGAATGTTTGAAAATATAATACAGAATGAAATAAAAACTGAATTTAAATACAATAACAAAAATAAATTTTCGAAGGTTATCTTCTTGAAATGTACCTCCGGGGTACCTGTATAAATACTTAGTAGAAGTGTTAGTAAGAGAGTAAATAATTCTCAAATAGCGACAAGAATTAATAAGTAAACTAAAAATAAAACTCGTCTTTTTTAAAGGGGGGTCTTGTAAATCAAACGGAGATTTCTTAATCGGCCAAATTGTTAGAAATAATAAAATAAATAAAACATTCATATCCGCGCCAAAACAATAATAGTTTTGATTACGGAGGGCTCAGATATATAAAATAAAGTGGGACGTCCTAAACAAGTCTTGGCTTTGAACTAGTGACTTATTAGTCAATCTAATCGTCCCGCCAGCGCCTATTGGCATCCGGTGTAAGTAAAAGAAATCATCAACGCCCGAAGATCTTATTTATTTTTCGTCTTTGCAATTGTGGAGGCCTAAAAAATCGACGAATATTTTTTCATTGGCCATTCAAGTGTAGTATCTGTTCAGAATCAGTGTACCAACAATGTAGTATTTATTCTAAATCAGTTTAATAAAATCAAGAGGGCAAAATCATCCAGAAATCAACCCAAACACATCAGCGACATAACTGTGAACAAAATGGTAGGCGAAGCAGTGGGAACAACAACAACATAGCAACGAAAATGGTCCAAAATCAGACCAAAAATCAGCAAATAAACTAGAATCAGCAGCAACATAATATCGCTGGTAAAACCAGAGAGACGCCGGAGTTTAAAACTCTGGCGAGATATCATAAGATGCAAAATCAGTCCAATAACCAAATCCACAAACAGATACCTTCAAAACGATACCAACGAAGGTCACCAAAATTTCCAAGAACTCCGGTAAGACATAAAATCAGAAAATAACGTTAAATCAATCCAACATAGAAACCAATGTAACAGTACAAAATAGAAAAAACTCAAGTATCGCCGGAGTTCAAACTCCAACCCGATTCAGTAGCAAGTAAAGGAGGATGGCGGCGTAACTTCCACGACGAACACCGGAGCGAAGCCGCCTGGTGGTGATCGACGAAGTAGTGGAGTGGTGACGGGAACAGTGCAGAGAGGAGGGTCAGGAGCAGTGGGTTCTGGGGGTTCGAACAGTGTTGGGGCTCCTGTGTGTGTGAGAGAGAGAGGTTGTAGGGTGATGGGGTGAGGTTCGCCGGTGATGTGGGGGTGACAGAGGTCGACGGGAATGGGGGTTCGGCGATAGGGAGAGATTTGAGGGATTGGGGAGTGTCAAAATGAAAGAGGGGAGTTCAAAATAAAAGATGGAGAGAGATGAAGATATGCGGCTGATGTTGTCAAGAGGAGAAAGCGTAGAGGGGTAGATAAAGGGGAAGGGGTGATATCCACTGGGAGTTTGTAAGGAAATGAAGATATATACAAAAAATAAGGAGTGGGGAAGTGTGTTCAATGAGGTGTGGGGTCTGGGCAGATTTGTGGGGATTTTTTGTAGGATAAGGAATAGGCTCATGGATTTTAGGGGGATAGGGGCATGGGGGTGAAGTGATACGAGGACAGCTGGGCCTCGGGTTGGGGTCCGAAATTAAGGAGGGAGGAAATAGTTTTTGGGATTTAAATACGAAACAGGTTTATTTTTTAAAATAAAATATTATTTAAAGAGATGCAAAAATTATTAAATAAAAAATGTCGATGTAATAATAATAATATTAACAAAATCTAATGCTTAATTTAAAATAAAAGATGCAATGTCATTTTGTGAAAATAAAACATAGAATATTAGGTAAAAAATGCAAAAAAAAATGATGATTAAAATGCGGTGTCCAAAAATACTTAAAATTGCAAGAAATAACCAAAAGATATGGTCAAAATTGGGTGTCAACAGACCTCATGAGTCCCTCATGGATCACGTGACAACTACTGTAGTACCGTGTGTATACCGGGTACATATGACCATTTTGCATACAAACATATCATTTGCATTACATTTATCCATATATTCATATGTCACTGTTGCTGTGTGTACTCAGTGTTGATTTATGATAGACATATAATCTTATGGCTTGATAGAAGGAATACTGATAAATCATACTTAGCACTGTTGTGAGAATTAAGTGGAAAAACTTTATGGGTCTATACACCCTGAATGGGGTTTAGGCTGATTTGGTGACATTGTGGCTTAATCTTATCATAAACTCGAGAAGCTTGTAAAAACTTGTACACTATTGAATCGTAGGACTATTAATAGGTTCAATTAACAGAACTCTTATTATGCTTAACGGAATAATTAGTAGAGAGGTCTTGGAAAGTACCAACCCTCGCCACCGATATAGCCAGGGTCGATCGACGATGCTGCTAAGTACACGTATTTTTCCGTACTCACTTTATGCTTGATGTACTTTATGTGCAGGTACTGAGCCAAACGTTCCTGGAGTAGTTTGATTTGTGTCATTGGAGGTTGATTATCGAAGTCTAGGGTGAGCCGCAGAGTCTTTTTCGGCATCTGGAACTCCCTCTATGTTTATGATTCTGTCTTGTGTTACTTTTAGACAGCTTTATGTATTTCTTAGTCAGACTTGTATTCTATTAGGAGATCTGTACTTGTGACTACCGTATTTTAGGGGTATTTCATTTAACTATGTATTAAACTATAAGACTTTATAAATACTCTCTTTGTCCCAATAAGAATGACCCACTTTTTTAGTCCGTCCAAAACGAATGACATATTTCTTTATTTAGCAATAATTTAATTTTCAACTTTATCTTTTACGCAAAACGAGATGATATATAATCACACAAATATCTTTGGCTTATTTTAGATCATAAGATTCAAAAGTCTTTCTTTATTTTTTAAAGTGCGTGTTAAATGAAATCACATCACATAAATTGGGACGGATGGAGTACTTCTCTTGTTATTTATTTATTTCCGCATTTACTTTCGTATTCATTATGCTGAATGATTGGGGTTCACCTACAGATTAGGGTAGGTGCCCTGACGACACATTAAGATTTTTTGTCGTGACAGAAGGACATCATAAACATGGTTAGAGTGACATAAGGCCGTTAAACATACGATTATCGTTATGAAACTAACATCATTAATATACATTCAATCATATTCAGAAAGTAATGACATAAATTAGTAAATACATTATAAGAAACAATGAACATAAGCTTTCTAAATTTACTAAGAATAGAGTCATTTACGAATGCCATTCGTTTATGTTTCGTTCATTGAAATTATGCCATAGTAAAGATACAATGTGCCTTAACATACCTTATATCGAACTACGACGTATCAATTTAGAATCATCCCCCTTCATGCCTAAGTCTACAACCAACAATAAGGGTACTAAACATTAATTACGAGTAGTTCAACAATCCCCTGCGAGCGGCAAGCTCATTCTATATAAAATCGGACAAAATCTCATCCATTTTCCTTACTTTCCCAAGTTCATAAAAACAAAACCTTCAACTGTATACTTGTTGCACCACAAAACACCCAACAACCTAAAAAACAAATTCATTTACATAACAATAAGTGCACAAACATTACCAACAAAATTAGTATTTATCACGACGAGCGACAAACTCAGATTGAATCCCCTTAGAACCTTATTATCCTTTATTCTTAACTTAACAATATTTCCAGGATGTTAACAATATAAATTTAGAGAATTTCCAATCTCTTACTCATCTTCAAAACCACACAAAACAACCCAACATAAGATAGCAACATTATAAACGATTTCCAAGTGCTTTGTAGCCATTTCCTCTTCTAGTTAATACTTTCTTCAACAAGCTTGACATGTAAACCACCATAATCTTACTAACAACATCATAACCAAGTTATTTCTCATGATTTCCAACCTTACAAGGTTCTATATACAACTCCCAAAACAATCCAATAAAAGATAACAACATCTTATGCCATTTCAAGTAGTAGCTTGCATTTTTTCAATCAAATAACTCAACCAATACTTGAATAAGCTTAATAAAAAGCAAAAAAAACTATTATACTTACCTTGTAAAATACTTACAACTTGAAATCCAGACTTGGTTCAGCTAATAACCATTAAACCTATATATATATATATATATATTAGTCGCATAGGCCTAGGAGGCCTCGACATATACATACACTTTACCAACATACTAAACATGACCACATGTATACATGCGTCTATAAAAGCTTCTAGAAATATTTGACTGACATAACATATGAGAACCAATATGACTACGCTCTCTAGAAATTCTCACGAAGAAGGAGTTGTTCACGACCAAAAGGAACACAACCGTAATAATTGAATTATGATGATATGAAGTGTGTAATACTTGTTGTCTTGATTTACTACAAACGTGAATAATTCAAGACACACGTCCATTATTTCACAAAGTAGATCCGATAGGTATTCACTACGATCGATTCAAGTCCAAAAGACACTTTTCCGATGCATGTCATATCAAGTTTTTCAGAAATAATGATAAGTTCCTTATTATTTTATTTCCTATCCAAATGTGGGGGTATTGTTAGAAGTTTGAATAGAAAATGTGGGGTATTGTTGGAACTTGTATGAGGAAGAATAATAATTAAGTGATCGAAAATAAGCTTTGTATTTTTGGCGAAGCGCCGCGGCGCCCAGGGAGAGGGCCGCAGCGCCGGACAGGGAAAACATTCCCGTGCTCAGCGCCCAAACGAGAGCTCAGCGAGGATTCAGGCGGCGGCTTGAAGCGAGCGCGGCAGAAGTCGGCCGCGGCTGAGGCGTAGATCCGGAATTCGCGTGGCCCAACGGTAAAATTCTGGAAAACTTCAAAAGTTGTATCTATTCCTAATAGTCACAACCTTTGGAGTAAAAGGCTGCTTATGGACGAAAATGATGTTATATAAAGCATGTTGATCACTTGATTGAAACATAGAACACAATACAATCAATCATTTAACACAATTAATGATTTGAGATTGGTGTTGCTTCTTCTTCTTCCCTAAATACATTTCTGAAAAAGACATAAAGTAAATTCGCCAGGGGTCAAGTTCTTGTGCGAGAACTCGAATCAGATAGTTGTATCCTCTAGATAGACGTCCGTAAAACTACAGCACAAGTGAGGACGAATTTCTGTCTTAGGACACTGCGACAACAGGCCTCTATCGTATCAAGTTAGTATTGAATTTCCAGTTTGTAGTAAACTTGTTGTTGATTTCAATTATTATTGAGTTATTTTTATTCAATTGTGTTTGCTTATTTGAAGATCCGAGATTGGTAATAACAACCATTTCAGCATTCTGTGTAGTGTTTAATTTTGATGTTGTGCTGAATTTGTTGTATTTTTAGTATTATCCATGCTTGTGTTGCTCTCTGTACTGTTGTTCCTTGCATGTTGCACTGCTGCATCTTTTTTTTCCTCATCACTTTCTTTATTTGTGCTTTTCTCCTTTCCAAATGATGCCTCAACCCAAGGCTCTCCCTCTTTTTGTTAGTGTTCTCCTTGTACTAGTATTTTCCCTTCTTGCCTATATCTTCATGCATTTCTCCTGTCAAGTCTACTAGGGTGTCAAATTTATTAGCAGTTGTAGTGTAATTGTTAGTCTTATTTTTCTTCTAATTTTCCCCATTTGCCAGGCTCTTATTTTTCTTATTGTTCACCACATTCTAGTTTTCATACACTAGCTTTCCATCCCTGTATACCCCTTCCTGCTTGAGATCTACTGTTGTCTTTTGATCATTGGCCTTCAACTCATCTTCTTTACCATTCCTTGCGTCTGGTTTCTTTGCTTCTTCTTGCTGCTCCTTCTTTGTTCTATGTTCTGGATGTAAAACCCATCATCTATGAATATCATGCCCTTGAAGCTTACAATGAGTACGATATTTTGGTAAATAATCATATTGAATGTTTTGCCACTTTGATCTCACTTCTCCCGTCTATTCAGCCAGACAATTGATTTATATTCTTTTCGATAAATCTTTCAACAAATCAACCTCCAGTTTAATTCTAACACAACTAGGTCTCGTTCGATTAGTTGTGGCTTTGTCAATCACCAGTGGGTTACCAACTGCCCTTGCTAAAGAAAACATTGACTCTTTGTCAAATAAATTAGTTGATAACCCTGAAAATGAGATTCAAGCAATGGCTGTGGTTGTTTCTTCCTCCGGATTGAACCACGGATCCCATTTAAGAAATATTAGAGGGAAATATTTATTTCGGAACCTTTAGTTCCCAAGCTTTTGACATTAGAGTTGCATAGTCCTCCAATAATGACAATCTATGTAAAATGTGGTGTTCCTCCAAGTATCCAATGGTGCATGTTCCTTTGATTTCCAATTGAATTGATAATATTTTCCTCAACTCTGCAGGATCTGGCCTCCTATATAAGAATTTTTCCACAATAGCAAATTGTAAATTCTGTCTCTTCGTTAATTCATCAAACTCTTTTTTCGTCCAAGTGATAGTTGGTTCTTTATCCAGCAGGGTAATATTCTTTGGTCCAAATGAAGTGAAGGATGTTGACACAATGCATTATGAAAAGCAGTAGAATAGTTCATTGTTGTAGGGTAGGGGTATTAGCATTTTAGGTGGTAGGGTTGTTTACAGGAAAGCCCACCCCCGTTGGAGGGGGGCCGCCGGCCTACTCTGCCATTACTGGCGGTTAAATGGCGGTAAGGTTGGGTAGGTTTAGTTTTTTTTTCTAGAGAGCGTTTTTCCCTGTTGTGCATAGTTCAATTCAAGACTAATTACCCCAATGGGTAGTTAATGGAAAATCATATAATCTTGTGACGGGAATATACATGTGAGCCTTCGGGCATTGGAGTTAGTGTTAAATCTACTGCTTGATATGGTTGTCGATTATGTGGGCTTTGATGGCAATGTCTGGCTTATAATTGTGATTGTTGATTTATTATGTGTTTATCACACCACATCTCATTATGAAAGAGGAACCATTCTTGATATTGAGTTACTTCGTAATCACTGTCAAAGATCTATGAATTAGCCCATGCTTGATTAGTTAAGCAGACAAACGACCCTGCATCTTTTTTATTTGTCATGCATTTTTTTTGTACTAGTTACTCGGAACTTGCACGTGGCTGCCGAATAAATGTCATGTAGTCAAGATGATTAAATATAGCTTGACATTGGATTGTAGACATTTATATAAAAATAATTTGTAGTAATTTAATAGATTATACATGAAAGAATAGCGTATAAAATTGGTGAATGATCAATATCAATTGTCGTATGTTGACTTGTTGTCGATGTCACAATACTTAGACATTATTTGAATCTGTAAATATGACCAATCAAAGTTTAAGTAGATACATGTGACTTTTTCTTATTTGGTTTTTTGAGCACATAATTAATCGTATTCAATATTTTATTGATATTTTCTTTCATCGTTTGGACTCTTTTTTCATGAAACAGAAAAAGATTGTTTCAATTTCAGTCCTAAAATATTTTTAAAAAATGGAAAATAAAAATTATTTTGCTGAACGGGATAAATCTTAAGAAGAAATCTTTTAATACAAAGCTAGTAAATAAAAATAGATAATAAAGGAAATGGATCTTTTATGCTTAAAAGTTGGACTTACCGAAAACTGAACTTAGAAGCGATATAAAATTGTGGTAATCCAATTCAAATAACAAAGACAATCATTAATGCAGAAGATGAAATGTGAGGAGAAACGATCATACATGCAACTATTCACCAAGAGCAACTATTCGCCAAGGGGTTTGTTTTTCCTTTTTTCTTTTCTACAAAAATATGATATATTTAAATATTAGAAGGGTATATTAGTAATTTAACTTATATAATTTAAATATTAGAAGGGTATTTTAATAATTTAAGTTTATCGTAAGGGCTTTCCACTTTTAATATAATATAGATAAGTATTTTGCATTTATGATGAAATTTATGAAAATTGATCCACAACTTCTAATTCTGGAGAAAGGAATCATGTCTGATTCAGTAATTTGGGGGAAAATAATAAGGTTTTGTATTTAAATAAGTTTTTCATAGGGATCTCTGAAGTAGATGGTGGTTGATAAAGAACTCCTTGATCATAATTACCCGATACTCGGTAATCACATGGTATACACATATTCATTTCATACTTTTCTGATGTTGTTGGATTTGATACCATGCATGACATATACATCCATATTTTATATACTTGACGGATGAGTTGTGAAAAGGTGATATGAGATGGTCTAAAAGGACGGGATAATGGTAAAAGTGATGTCATACTCCTGATGTATTTCATACTCTGAGAACACAACCTGCTGCCATTATGGCTCTCTACTTTAATGAGGTTCCAATGCCTGATTTTTCTCCTTAGCATGTTGGTGGGCCGGTTATGACCAATGAGGAGGAAAAGATGTTTGAGAAATTTAATAAGATGAGTCCTCTCTGGTTCAATGGCACCACTGAGGAGGATGCTTATGAGTTCATTATTAACTGTCATGAGAAGCTTCACAAGTTATGTTTAATGAAGTGGCACGGGGTTGACTATGTTGCTTTTTCAGTTGATTGGGGACGCCGAGCAATATTGGAGGTCCTATATTGAGTGTCGACCAGTTGGGTCACCTTCTTTGTCATGGACTCAGTTTTATCAGGTATTTCTAGAGAAGTATATTCCTCGTAGTTTGAGATACATAATGAGGGACAAGTTCGGGGCTCTTGAGCAGAGAGGTTTGTCAGTCGCAGAGTATGAGGTTAGATTACATGCCTTGCATCATTATGCTGTGTTGTTACTCCCCACTGAGGCATAGAGGGTGAGGTAGTTTTTAAGGGGTTTGACCCTTTCGCTTCGGTTGACGCCTTACATTTAGTATATTCTTAGTATATTCTGAGGCTTCATGTCAAATAATGGTGGATCATTCCAAGGAGGTTGAGTCGGTGAGGGTTTAGGCTCATGGTAGGGGTAAATACTAGAGGGCCCGCATATTTGGTAGTTTTGATGGTTCTTATTCTAGAGGTGGGGGACTTATGACAGAGGGCATTATTACCAGTCCAGTCGCCCTATCCAATGCTTCAGATTTCATTAGGTGTTCCTCCTGGGGCTAGTGAGTTCAGTTCAAGGTAGACATCTCGGGGTTCTTATTCCTAGTACTCATACTACAATGGATATTCTAGTTTTTTTGCGTCAGTTCAACAACCAGCGATGGACAAGGAATGCTATGAATGTGGTGACCTATGAAATTTCAAGAGTGAATGTTTCAGACTTAGATAGGGTGGATCCCAATAGATCTCCCAATTTTAGGCACCTAGGTCTTCAGCAATATTAGCTAAATGAGGCGGGTTTTCTGGTAGAGGTGGTTCGTAGCATGGCATAGACGGTCATTAACCTGGTAGGGGCAGTTCTCATATAGGGAAGGGTGGATTTTAGACATGCGTAGTGGTCGTGGAGGCACACCGTTCGAGGGCGGACATGTCCATTGCTATGATTTTCCTTGTAGGCTATAGGCTGAGGCTTCTAATGCAGTTATCACAAGTATTATTTCAGTTTGTCAACCGGTCAACTTTAATCTTATTACTTCTCTATGGGTCTGAATATGCTTTGTGATCTACTGAATTTACCTATTTGTGTCTCTACATCGGTTGGGGATTCTGTGGTAGAGAATCGAGTCTTTCGATCTTTTATGGTTACATTTATGGGATACGATACTTGGGTAGATTTAGTTATTCTTGATATGACGGACTTTGATATTATTCTGGGTATAGAATGGTTATCTCCTTATCATACGATTTTGAACTATGATGCCAAGACAATCACATTGGCTATACCGGATATTCAGAGGTTAGAGTACTCCTAGCCCCGCAACCAAAATGGATTATATCATTTCTTTGAGCAAAGAGGTTGGTGGATAAGGGGTGTTTGGCTTATTTGGCACATATCTGGGATACTAGTGTTGACCCTTCTACACTTGAGTCGGTACCGGTAGTGAGTGAGTTTTTGGAGGTTTTTCTAGCAGACCTGCCCGGTATGTCACATGATTACGATATTGACATCTATATCGATTTCGAGCTAGGCACTCGGCCTATTTATATTCCTCCATATCGGATGACACTGACATAGTTGAGATAGTTAGAAGAACAACTGCATGATTATTTGAGTAAGGGGTTCAGTTGACCTAATGTCTCTCCTCGGGGTTCTCTCATGTTTTTGTGAAGAAGAAGGATGGCACCATGCGAATGTGTATTGACTATCGATAGTTATATAAGGTTACAATCAGGAACAAGTATCCAATACCCCCCTTTGGTGACTTTTTTTATCAGCTTCAGGGTGCACCAGTCTTCTCCAAGATTGATTTGAGTTTGGGTTATCATGAATTGAAGATTAGGGCAGAGGACATTCCAGAGACGACTTTGAAGACATGCTATGGCCAGTATGAGTTCTTGGTTATGTATTTTGGGTTTACCAATACCCTCACAACTTTTATGGATTTGATGAATGAGATTTTCAAATCCTATCTGGATTCTTTTGTTATTGTATTCATCAACGA
Organism: Przewalskia tangutica; assembly: GCA_029844215.1. NCBI lineage: Eukaryota > Viridiplantae > Streptophyta > Magnoliopsida > Solanales > Solanaceae > Przewalskia > Przewalskia tangutica. The sequence goes on along the minus strand of CM056724.1, from coordinate 42,834,034 downwards.
CATCCTTATTTATTCTCGCAGTAGGGAGGATTACAAGAAATATTTGAGGATCGTGCTTTGATTATTGAAAGAAAAGCATCTTTATATCAAGTTTTCAAAGTGTGAGTTCTAGCTCTTAGCATTCTTAAGGCATGTGGTGTCTAAGGATAGCATCATGGTGGATCTTAAGAAGATTGAGGTAGTTCGAGATTGGGCCAGACCCACTTTAGTGATCGTGATTAGGAATTTCGTAGACCTCACAAATTATTATTGTTGGTTCGTGAAAGGATTTTCATCTATTGCTTCCCGTTGACCAGATTGACTTAAAGAATGTGTCATTTCAGTGGTCTGATGAGTATGAGAAGAGCTTTCAAAAGATCAAGACTTTATTGACTTCAACCTCGATTGTAGCTCTACCGGTGGAAGGAAAGTATTTCACCGTCTATTTTGATGCTTTGCGAATTGGGTTGGGTTGTGTGTTGATGCAAGAAGGCAAGGTAATAGCTTATGATTCAAGACAATTGAAGGTGCATGAAGAAGAACTACCCCACTCATGACTTAGAGTTGGCGGAAGTAGTATTTGCTTTGAAGATATAGAGACATTATCTTTATGGTGTCCATTGTGTGGTGTTCACGGATCATCATATCCTTCAACATGTGTTCAATAAGAGGAATCAAAATTCAAGGCAGCTATTACACCTCGTGTTTTATCGTACGACAAGGTGCACCGTTAGTTAGTTGACATAAGCTCAGAGGGACAAGATCATTCTTAAGGTAATTGATGTTCAAAACATAGTGTTATGTATGTGTCGGACGACTTAGAGGTTAAACGAATTGAAGAGATTGAGTTTCACTAAATTTCGGTATTTGGAAATGTTTTACGAACCGTGTTTATTTTGGACTATAAAGTGTAATACGATGATTGAAAATAATATTTCATGTGTGTAAAGGAGGCTACAGACCCTTACCATATCACATAATCATAATAATGATTACATGGAATATATTAAAAGTAATTTAATATTTTAATAATTGAGCAAATTGGGACAAAAAATTATTTATGTGTGAGAAATTAATACGTGTGAGGTTAAATGTTGGCATGGGGGAATAAAATAATTAATTATGAAATATTTGGATTATGTTTCATGGGAATCATCCATGTGTCTCTATAACAGGAGAGAGAGGTTAGTGATTATTCAATTTAGATAATGATGTGGGATTATATTATTAAAAATACATGTTTAATTATGAAATATTTGGATTATGTTTCATGGGAATCATCCATGTGTCTCTATAACAGAAGAGAGAGGTTAGTGATTATTCAATTTAGACAAGGATGTGGGATTATATTATAAAAAAAAAAATACTTAAGTGGTGAACCCCAATTCCAAATTAAGAAAGAAAAGGGAATAGAGTTACACTTTGAATCTGATTTTTTTCTTCCACTTCTAGCATATGTACGTTTCAGCAACATCAATTTAAATGAGCTATTCACTTAAGCTTCTAGGCAGCAACATCAATTTAAATGAGCTATTCACTTAAGCTTCTAGGCAGCAACATCAATTTAAATGAGCTATTCACTTAAGCTTCTAGGCAGCAACATCAATTTAAATGAGCTATTCACTTAAGCTTCTAGGCAGCAACATCAATTTAAATGAGCTATTCACTTAAGCTTCTAGGCAGCAACATCAATTTAAATGAGCTATTCACTTAAGCTTCTAGGCAGCAACGTTTCAATAAAAAGAGACCATACATATATTTTTTCTCACCTTAATTGGAGAAATTCTTATGAGAAAGTTGCAGCAACATTTTTTTAAAATTTGAACCCACGCCCTTTTTAGATCATCGATTATCCCTCGGATTATTGGGATCTTATTGTTTTCTCTCTCGTGGTTATCGTAGTCGCTTGTTTCTTGAAAGCTCGGGGTAGCGCGGGATGGTTCAATCTTATTTAAGATATCATCTTCCACTAACATCGTAGAAGTGGTTGTAAGGATCGTTATTTAGATGTTTATTGCATAGGACTCACGAGACGGTGATCGTAAGCATTGAGTTTATTATATTGAACTTATTGTTGGTTGTTTTAGATGTTTATTGGGCTGTATAGTTGTGTTATTGGTGTGGAGTTTAGAAGGAGGAAGGGTGTGGTGAAACGCCGAATAGTTGTTATATAGCGAGCTAGTCGCTCGTCGTATTGTTTTTTTTGTTGACGAAGGAACCCGCAGCCGCTACTCTTTCGAGTGCGCACAGGGTAAACCCCGGACTGACGCAGTAACCTGCAAACCACGTCAGCCATGTAAACCACACTTGGCAAGCCATGTGTGACAGACTCGTCGTATTGTTGATAAGTCGTATTGTTGGTTTGTGCTTGTTTATAAGTCGGTTGATACTCATATTGTTATCATCTTGTAGAGTAAAGTTTATAAAGAGACAATCAATTCTTCATAGTTGCTTGGAAGGTGGTAAATCAAGTTATGTAAGGGCTATCCCTATTCTTTCTTTGGCATGAATCTGAAAGTATATGTATGTCCTAGAGACAATTTGTATTAGAACACAATATACTTTATATACATTCGTATTTATATTAATGATGATTAATACTATGACATTTTGCATTTGTTGAATTACTAGTTGATTGTTTATAATATTCTATAAATGCATCCCTAGAGTTTACGTGTTTATTAATGATGTGAGAATTAATGTTATAACGTAACTATTAAATTACCTCGACTAATGATCATCGAGATTGAGATATCGATGATATGCGATACGTCGACATGTGGTCTGCATAATATCCTTAGGGGATGTAGTATGTCTCACTTGCTACGAGTTATGACAACTCGTGATGGACACATGGATACTTGTTGAAGTATTGGTATACCCTGTTGATGCACTATTTGTTATATGTCTATAATGTCATTGGCATGTGGGAGATAGAAGTCTTTAGACTTGAGGTCAATATCACCTTGTTTATGGAGTAATGTACTTTGATCATGTCCCAAGCTCAAATGCCTTATAGGTTGAGACGCAGTTTGTTTTGGGTACATTGCGAAGTAGATTAAAGGTGGTATATGAGCCAACATTAGAATTCATTCCTTGAATATATATATTCAAGTGAACACGCAAATACTAATATGGTATTAGGTTGACTAAGTCATTGGCCAATGCAATGGGCGTGTCTGTGATATGGTCATGTTGTCAACTAATATAGATGTGTTATAATAATCAAGTCATTTGGATAGACACTTGACATATCCTAAGCTTGATTGAGTGTGTCATGAATGAAAGAATTTTATCTTCTCACATAGAGGTTCAGTTCACATGTTTTGTGTAGCTAAACTTTACATATTGGGTTCGTCTTCCGGCGCAGTCTAGGAGTTCCGTGAAGATCCTAATGTAATTAGTGGCGATATATAAAGGCCTGAAGGGTAACACTAAGTCAAATGTTTCGTCGATTGAAGGATGTAATTAAAAGGAGATTATACATATATGTTCGGTTAATGATCGGGACATTAGAAATGGGAAGATGGGGCAGAGAATGGGACAGGACCGCGGTGCCTTGGTTTAGGACCGCGGTGCCAGGAACACGTGCAAGCACCGCGGTGCCAGGAACACGTGCAAGCACCGCGTTGCCTATTAAGTGGGACCGCGGTGCCTGAGCGTGTTCTGGCAGTCCGAATTTTAATTCAGTCCATTTTCTGTTGGGCCTGGCCCATGAAAACCCTAAAGCCTCTATTTACAATTATAAATAGAGGGCTTACCTTCACCATTAGAATCATCATAAAACCTAAGAGAGGTAAATCTCTTCTAAAGCTCTGTTAGAATCTCTAGCATTCCTGACTTAGCAAATTACATCATAGTTCTCCATAACTTACAAATCAAGGGACGTTTGCGTATGCACCATCAGACTACACAAAGCCTCAGATTCGCGGATTGCTATCTACACAATGTAAGTCTTCTGTCGAAGTTATTACATTACGCTTTGTGCTTTTTACATTACATATCATACTACAGTTCGACCGCCTATGTTGGATTTAAAACATAAATTTTTAAATTTCGCTGTGTGTACGAACCCGACGTAAACACCTACAGTGGTATCAGATCCTGGGCTGTTTCGTATGATATGTAGTGAATAATAATGATAATATGGGTTAGGATTTGTTTAGATCTATATTTTATGTTGTTAAAAGCTTTAAAACTCTAAACCTTTAGAACACATGGTCCTTGTGACCAGATATGTTAATGCAATTACGTATTCGAACAAGTCAATCCAATAAATAACTCTTCTAAGTTGAAATGTGTTATCCGGCTTAAAGCATGGTAAATTGAAATGAAGAACGAGAAGAAAATTGTATTTGATGGTCGATGAGCATGTTGTTTTAATGGTGATGATAATATTAGTGATATATCTGAAAGATTTGGCCCTAAACCAGTTTTAGGGGTTCGGAAATTTCGAATTTAGTGTTTCTGGAGATAAGGCATCGCGGTTCCATGATGGAGCACCGCGGTGCCTGCTAGGGTTTTATGGCGGCACCAGGATTCCACGATGGAACACCGCGGTGCTGTCCAGATGAAGTCAGAGGCACCGCGGTCATGTTCATGGGGGTCACGGTTTTGTTCATCCATAAGCTTAAAATTAATTTTTTTGGATAATCTGCTTTCGAGGTACCGCGGTTCCACCTGTTAGGACCGCAGTGCATGTGACGGTAATTATGAGGCACCGCGGTGCCACCTTTCAGGACCGTGATGCTAATTAATTTATAGATTTCAGTAGCTTACTGCCTCAGAGGCACCGCGATGCCACCTGTCGGGACCGCGGTGCCGACGACAAAAAATCCCGAAAGTCAGAAACAAAAACTTAAAAATTTTAGATTTTGAATCTGATGTTTTAAAGGTTTTAGTTTCTGAAGATAAGTTTTTTTGAATCGAACAGATTTGGTCCTTTCTGGCAAATCTGAAATTAAAAAAGGTTTTATGAAATTGATTTTAGGTTCTGGAAAATTTCAAACAGGTCCCAGAAACTTAAAAATATTTTCTGAAGTTTAGAATTACATTTTCTGAATTTATAGGGGTTCAAATTAGACTTTTAAATTCTTAAAGGACTGATTTTTAAACATTAAAAGTTTGCACAATTCCTGAAAATTAGAATTTTGAAATCAGAAAATGTTTAGGGACTGTTTGGAATTAACATAGATTATAGGGTTTAGACAAATAGACCCATGATTATCATTAATAGTATATTATTGTATAATATACAAATGTGTTAAGTGATTGAATGTGATGCATTTATATTATTAGCATAGCGTCCACAATTATTGTCTGGGTAGGCGGCGCCTAGTAATTGTTTAAATTCAAATGACCGCTATAACTGTCTGGGTAGACGGCGCTCAGTATGTGATTAAAACCATTTTTATCATGCATGTCGGGTTTGATGGTTTTCCATCTAATTGTGTTTAGAAATTGCATGATAGGATGTCATATGATGTATGACTTAATTGTTGATCTTGAATGAATCCCCGGAAACTAAAATGTTCCCCAAACATTAAATACAAGTCTAATTATAACGTGTCGTCCATTATAATTGTTAGGGTGCTAAATTCTTTTCGGCGATACGAGAATTTATGCCAAAGTATTTGCTATAAGTCTAAGAGGACCGAGGCTCTTTCATAGATGTGTTAAAATGAAAGTAGATAATAAACTTTTGTAGGTATTTACACCAAAGTGTTTGCTTGCAAAGGCTAAATTTACTTAGGCATTTAAACGCAGTCGTGTAATGGGGTTGCTTGTTTAGATAAATCTTGGCGCCAAAGTGTCGGACTAGTCTAAAGACGTAAGATTAAAATGAAAGATATTTAATCAAACCAAGAGTTGTAGAGTTGTTTTACAATTGGTTGAGAACCTACCAAAGTGTGATATTGAAGTTAGCAGTCAAAGCAAGCGTGGATATAACATATGTTTGGATCTTGGTCCACTATGACCTTTATATTGATTTTGGTTCGTATTCTACCTTGGGGTCGTAGAAGTATGCAAAATAGTGGGAGCTAATTAAAGAAAAGATCATGTTAAATTAGTCTATAATGAATGTGTATTATTGGAAGAATGAATTGTTGATTGATTTTTTCCTATTCTATCTGTTACACCCCGTAATTGCAGGACATGCCTTAAGAAAGTAAGTAAGAACTCACAAATGTTAAGGATTGGAGACTTGTAAAAACTTATCGGAAATTATGGAATTGTCGGATAATGTATTATTGTAACGAATGGGAGGGCGACACGTGTCACCCCCCTTTTAAGATGCCTTGGTCGAAATTGTGCAAGGGCATGAAGGTCATTGGACCTTTGTTGCAAGACTAGTCTTGCAACTTGTGTAGCTTGAGAAGGTTGACTAAGTCTTGGTCAATAAGTCTTGATATTTAGCAAGACTAGATCCCAACCAACCATTTGTTTGTATCCTCACCCTCCAAGGTGCTACTTATATTACTACTAGGAGAGAGTGAGCTCAACACTGAGAAATTTTGCACAAAAATTGGAAGAACATAGGCAAAGCTCTGTTCACCTTGCAAAAAGAAGAAAAAATTTGTTCCTCTGTTCTTTAGTTCCCACTTTAAACCAAGGTTCCTAGGTGTATTGTAAACACATCTCTATAGAAAAATCTTGGAAAAGATTGTTTTGGGTTAGTCGCAAAACGAAAACCTAAGTGGTCTTTCTAGGTTTTGCTTGGAGTTTTGAAGGATGTTTGTTGGTATTGTTCTAAGGGTCTCAACAAGCGGATTGAGGTGTCTTGGAGAGGCTATAAACTACTAAGGAGCGACTTGGATCGAGTTGGTTTAAGAATCATTGAGGTATAATCTTGTTCTTTGAAAGTATTACAAGATTATTCATTTTGTTGTTGTTAGCTTTGTATGTTGCAAGCATGAAATTGTTATATTGAAGTTATAAAGATTATGGATTGATTATAGCCTTGGAAATCCAAATGTAAGGTAATCCATTACTAAGTTGAATTACAATTTAATCGTTGTTAGAACCGTCGCATGTCATTGACTTAAGGATTATGGTTATTATAATCAAATGCGACTTGATATCATGTTATGCTACAAATTTGGGTTGAAATATAAATTGTGAGCCAATTGGGGCTGTTTAGTTAGTCATTTGTATCGACTACCGCTATATTGATTGTGAGCCAATTGGGGCTGTTTAGTTAGTCATTTGTATTTGACTACCTGCTATATAAATTGTGAGCCAATTGGGGCTGTTTGGTTATTGTATTTCGACCTTGGAAAAGGTGGCAAAGTAAGTAAAAACAAAGGAGGTGCTGCCCGATTTTTCCGTAGAATTTAGAGACTTAACACTTATAATATTCTACGTTTGAAGTAAGGCTTTAATAGACGTATTGTGAATATTATAGGTTGACATAGTACGGGGACTTCGACTTGGCAAAGTGGTTTGACCCGACAAGGTATGTAGAACTTTTTCCTATCTTTTGAGCATGACTAGTTAGCGTATGTAGTACGGTGGACGTACAAGCCTTTGACATTCTTTACTAGCCTTATAAAATGCCAAGTCGGGTGAGTTAGGAAGTTAACTCACTTCTTTGAAATATTAAGGATGTCTTAAGTCTTAGTAAAGTTAAGGGACTTGAAGAGATTTAAAGTATGTGATACTTGTGTCGGTTTAATCGTATAAGTCCTCGATAGGAAAAAATGTACTTGACTAAGGTATAAAGTGAATATAACGACTTTATGGGGAGTTGGTTATATTGACTTTATGCAAAGGTAAATGGCTTGTGTTAACAAAAGGCAAATTGATTTTAAGGTATCAATTGCCCAAGGTTTAATAAGAAAGGAGTCATTTGATTTAGAAACCTACTTTAATTCTAAAGGTATTGTGACTTGCCTTGAAATGTACTTTGGACTTGATACTATGGTTAATAGTGTCTTGGAAGCTTTCTACTAAAAAGAGTCATTTGTTTTTAAAAGAATAGAAGTATGTAGTACTTTGGGTTAAATTCCCGGATTCTTATAAAAGACATGAAAGTGCCTTAAGTAAACTAAAATGAGAATGTAGATGAATAAGACTAATAAGAAGTTAGGGGGATTGCTAACTTGCTTAATTATTGTATGACGGCCGGTTTTGAGGTAGGGTAAGAGTATCAGTGAGGGGCAAACCCCCAAGACGCTATACCACCTTCTTCAGGATAAGAGTATAAATGAGGGGGAAGCCCCCAAGACGTTATACCACCAAGCATTATCTTCTACAGGATAAGAGTATAAATGAGGCAAACCCCAAGACGTTATACCACCCGCCTGTGTAAGAGTATAAATGAGGGTAGACACCCCAAGACGTTATACCACTGCTTTTATGGGTTCGCTACCCATGGTATGATCGGAGACCGCTATTGTGATGTTATACGTATTCTCGATGTACTCCCATTGTTAGCAAGGCACCGTATCGTAATTTTGTTATCATACATGTCTCCGCTTTCTTATAAACTTATGTTGTAATTACAAGATTTCCGCTTTTACATACTTAGTACATATTGTGTAATCGACCCCTTCCTGGGGCCGAGTTCATGCCGCAGAAAGTGGTAAGCGGCGATCCACATTCTTAGGATCGCTTATCGACGCCTAAGCTCCATTCTCGAGGCTTGTCTTTCTTTGGTACGTCTTGTCCTCGATGTTGTAGATTTTGTACATTCAGGGTATGGCGGGGCCCTGTCCCGCCACAGTTGTTATTCCTAGAGGTATGTATTCACCTTTGTGGTTGGGCTGTAAGAACTGAGTTGTAAAGTTGTACTTTTGACTTTGTTTATATTATGGAAGGCGCACTTATCTGGCCAGCCTGTATTGTTATATTATTTACACACGTGTTTATGTTGTGTATGTTCCGCTATTCTCTCGATGTATACAGAACGGGTGCCTGTGTAGGGCACCGCCGCGCCCGGTCGGGTCGTGACAAAAGTGGTATCGAGCGATTAGTCCTCGGAAAGTGTCTACGACCGTGTCTAGTAGTCTTGATTATCGGTGTGTTGCACCACATCTATAATCGTGAGGCTACAGGACATTTAGGATTGGTTTCCATTTTTCTCTCTCGAGATCGCATTGAGCCGTCTTATTAGGTTGAATCCTCTCCGACTCTTCTTATGAAACAGTTATGCCTCCACGAAAGCTACCAGGCCCGTGGCAAGGCAAACAGCAGAGTCGCTGCTAGCGGTACTCAGGTCACACTGCTCGAGCACGCACTATGCCCGAGGTAGAGGCGGTCGTTGAGTTCACCCACGCCAGACAGAGGAGCCGAGAGCGGCGGAGCTCCAGAGGTTCCGATACTGCACCCTCCAGCCTCACCACCACCGAGTATAGAGACTACGGGAGCAGATTCGGTTATTGACCAAGATAGTAGCCGGGCAAACGACAGAGCAGCACCACCCTGTGAGCCGATTTGCGGATTAGGGATTTTCCGGGATGTAATCCACCGAGTTTTATGGTTCAAGGTCCGACGAGGATCCGCAGGAGTTCGCTCGACAGATACAATGGACCATGCAGTTCTTAGGGCTTCAGAGACAGCGAGTTCATTACACTAGCCTCTTACCGGCCATGCGATATTGCGTTGAACCGGTTTGAGTCGTGGTTGCTTTCGAGAGGTGATGATGCTCTTCCAAATTGTTTGGGAGGAGTTTACAGAGGCCTTTATGGATCACTTTACCTCCCGAGATGAGGAGAGCCCGGTAGACAGATTTTTACTCATGCGTAAGCGGAGGACCGTTAGGAGTACACTGAGTTTGACTCCTGGCCGTGCATGCTCACACTATTGTAGCTAGCATGGCGGATAGAGTTCATCGTTATGTGATGGGCTAGATCGTCATATGATTACAAAGATGCTTGGGGTGGCTCTTCACCGGTATGGACATCGCCGGATGCAGCCTACGCACGTGGATAGAGGATAGAGAGAGGAGGACCAGATTGACGCAGCCACCCAAGAGGCAGTGACATCGGGTCTCAGGCTGAGGCGACACCTCAAGAAGCAGAGTAGTCCACGCCCGGCCAAAGACAGAGTGCTCCATCCACGGTTTTCCGCAAGAGGTCCGACCAGCCAGTCGATCGAGAGCAGTCGTGGCCCGGACTACAGGATTTCGCGAGGCAGGAATCGCCACCGATCGGGACCACCCACACCTCGGTGTGCTCGATGCGGTAGGTTCCACTGGGCGAGTGTCGCAGAGCCGAGCTTGTTACTCTTGTGGCCACCGGGCCATTTGAAGAGAGATTGTCCGTCAGAGGCGTGATGGGTGGTACAAAGACACCGACGGATCGATTGTTGGGTCTTCTTCTCCTTCAGGTTATGCGCCCGAGGCGTGGTACTCACGGACGCAGCCGCGTAGAGGTCGTGGTGGTGGTTCCATTCTAGTGGTCCCCGTAACCGCATATATTCTCTAGCCACCGCCAGATCGTGAGGCTTCCCGACGCCGTCGCGTATATTACCGATTTCAGTCGTGATGTTTATGCATTGATAGATCCGTGTTCTACCTTGTCCTATGTGTCCCCTCTTGTGCGGGTAGAATCGGAGTAGAGCCGGTCGATAGAGCCGTTTGAGGTAGCTACGCCGATTGGTGATTCGGTGTTAGCCGAGCGTGTATAGAGGTTGTCCGGTATTTATTTACGTCGTCGACCTTGCAGACTTGATAGAGCCGAGATGATGATTTTGATGTCATTATGGGTATGGATGGTTGGCCTCTTGTTATGCCAACGTTGATCGTAGGGACAGGTTGGTTCGTTCCGCTTCTGGCGAGCGATTATCGAGTGGAGGCAACACAAAGATCGTCGAGGGGTAGGTTTATTTCTTACCTCAAGGCTAGGAAGATGGTGCGAAGGTACATCTATCATCCGTTCGTATTCGATACAGAGGCAAGTGCGCTTCTTGATCGCCGCTGGTTAGGAGTTTCGGATGTGTTCCCGGATGATCTTCCGGTATCCTCACGAGAGGAGATCGAGTTTTGTATTGACACGTTGCCAGACACTCGACCTATTTCCATTCCGCCATACAGGATGGCACCTGCTGAGTTGAGGGAGCTGAAGGACCAGCTGAAAGACTTGCTAGAGAAAGGCTTTATCAGGCCTAGTGTATCTCCCTGGGGAGCGCCGGTGTTGTTTGTAAAGAAGAAGGATGGGGCATTGCGTATGTGTTGACTACAGCGGTGAATAAGGTAACCATTAAGAATAGGTACTCCCGTGATTGATGATTTGTTTGACCACCTGCGAGTGCGAGTTGTTTCTCAAAGATAGACCTGCGGTCTGGTTATCATCAGGTTCGAGTTCCAGAGGCAGATATCCCAAAGACTGCATTCAGGACCCGGTATGGGCACTATGAGTTCAGGGTTATGTCTTTCGGTTTGACCAACGCCCAGGTATTTATGGATTTGATGAACCGGTGTTCAAGCCATTTTTGGATACATTTGTGATTGTATTCATTGATGACATCTGGTGTATTCACGACAGAGCAGAGCACGCAGATCACTGAGGACGGATTGGGATTCTCCGGAGCCGGCAGTTATTCGCCAAGTTCTCCAAGTGTGAGTTTTGGTTGGCCTCAGTGGCATTCCTGGGGCATATTATTGGGGCTGATGGTGTTCGGGTAGATACGACAAAGATAGAGGCAGTCAAGTCTTGGACGAGACCTACTACTCCGACCGAGGTGCGCAGCTTAGATCGGCGAGTTATTATCGCAGTTTGTGGAGCGCTTGCCGATTTCGACCGCTGACTAGCCGACTCGGCGCCAAGTTCCAGCCGATGAGGCTTGAGAAGGGTTTCCATTGTTGAAGGAAAGGTTGACTACGGCCCGCCTTACTCTTCCGAGGGGTTAGATGGGTACGTGATCTATTGTGATGCCTCGCATCGTGCTAGGTGTGTTTTGATGCAGACGGCAAGGTTATAGCCTATGCTTCCGATTCACGGAAGCATGAGAGGAATTACCCTACCCATGACTTAGAGTTGGTCGCAGATTATTCATGCCTTGAAGATTTGGAGACATTATTTGTACGAGTTCATGTGGATATTTATACGCACCACAAGAGCCTCCAAAGATATCTTGTGCAGAGGAGTGAACTTGAGGCAGAGACGGTGGTTAGAATTGGCGAAAGATTATGATGTTGATATTCTATACCATCAGGGAAGGCCAACGTAGTTCTTGATGCCTTGAGTCGTAGATCTATGGGGAGCCTATCGAGGTACATCCAGAGACAGATACGGTCCGTCGATCCACCGTTAGCGAGCCTGGGGTTCGATTGATCGATGCCGACGATAGTGGAGTACGGGTTCGTGAGGTTGCCGAGTCTTCCATCGTTGATGAGGTGAAGAGGCGGCGCTTGAGGACCGTGTTGGTGCGCACCGTGATGTAGCTCTTCGGGAGGAGAGGAGTCTATTCGAGGTAGCGCTGATGGTGCCGAGATTTGAGGCCGGTTGTATGTTCCGATGTGTTAGGACTTCGTCGCAGATTCGGGAGGCACACGGCGCTCGATATTCTATTCATCCGGTCGACCAAGATGTACCATGACCTCGATGTTTGTATTGGTGGGATGGCACGAAGCAGGACGTGGCGTTTTGTTGCCTGATGTCCTAATTGCCGCAGTCAAGGTCGAGCACCGAGGCCGTGGTTTATTGCCTATTGAGATTCCGACTTGGAAGTGGAGATGATCAACATGGACTTTGTTACAGGTTACCTCGCACTCGGAGGAAGCACGACTCCATTTGGGTTATTGTTGACAGCCGAGTGAAATCAACCCATTTCCTTCCATCAGACGACGCCACCGAGGACTATGCGGATTGTACATCCGAGATAGTGAGGTCGCACGGTGTTCCTGTCGATTATATCCGATAGGGAGCCGGTTCTGCCTAACTTCGGAGGTCTTTCCGAAGGGTTTAGGGACACAGTGAGTCTCAAAGACAACATTTCACCTCGGATCGACGCGGCAGAGCGCACTATCCAGACACTTGAGGATATGTTGCGAGCCTGCGTGATAGATTTCAGTGGTAGCTGGAAGGATCATTTGCCTCTTGTGGAGTTTTCTTATAACAACAGCTACCATTCCAGCATACAGATGGCGCCATACGAGGCTTTATATGGGCGGAAATGCAGGTCGCCGATCGGTTGGTTCGACGTGGGCGAGGTACAGTTAGTTGGCCCAGACTTGGTACAGCAGGCTGTGGATAAGGTGAAGCTTATCCAGGAGAGACTGTTAGCAGCTCAGAGTCGGCAGAAGTCATATGCGGATAATCGGCGTCGACATTTGGAGTTTCAGGTAGACGATTGGGTCTTCTTGAAGGTGTCACCCATGAAGGGCATGATGAGATTCGGTAAGAAGGGGAAACTCAGCCCAAGGTACATTGGGCCCTACCAGATCGTCCGTAGAGTGGGACAGGTTGCTTATGAGTTGGATCTGCCATCAGAGTTAGAGGCGGTACATCCGGTCTTCCATGTTTCTATGTTGAGGAAGTGTATCGGTGATCCAGCGAGAGTTTTTCCTACTAGTGAGGTCCAAGTAACAGAGGGGTTATCGTATGAGGAGAGACCCATAGCGATACTCGATCGCTGTGTCGCGATCGCGACCAAGGATGTAGCTTCCGTCAAAGTCCTGTGGAGAAATGATAACCGGGAGGAGATGACTTGGGAAGCGGAGGAGGACATGTTGAGGAGGTATCCTCACTTATTTCCTATACCTTCAGGTATTTCATTTTGCCCTTGCTTGTCAGGTTTTAATTGAAGTGTTTCTTTTGCTTAAATGCTTTTATGTGGCCATGAGTGGCATTTTTGGTATGTCGGGGCTGTGAAAGGAAACTATGTCGCTAATAGTAAGTGTGACTCCGAAAGAACATTCGGGGACGAATGTTTCTAAGGGGGGAAGAATGTTACACCCCGTAATTGCAGGACATGCCTTAAGAAAGTAAGTAAGAACTCACAAATGTTAAGGATTGGAGACTTGTAAAAACTTATCGGAAATTATGGAATTGTCGGATAATGTATTATTGTAACGAATGGGAGGGCGACACGTGTCACCCCCCCTTTTAAGATGCCTTGGTCGAAATTGTGCAAGGGCAAAGGTCGTCATGGACCTTTGTTGCAAGACTAGTCTTGCAACTTGTGTAACGAGAAGGTTGACTAAGTCTTGGTCAATAAGTCTTGATATTTAGCAAGACTAGATCCCAACCAACCATTTGTTTGTATCCTAACCTCCAAGGTGCTACTTATATTACTACTAGTAGAGAGGAGCTCAACACTTAGAAATTTTACACAAAAATTGGAAGAACATAGGCAAAGCTCTGGTTCACCTTGCAAAAAAGAAAAAAAATTTGTTCCTTGTTCTTTTAGTTCCCCACTTTAAACCAAGGTTCCTAGGTGTATTGTAAACACGTCTCTATAGAAAAATCTTGGAAAAAGATTGTTTTGGGTTAGTCAAAACTTGAAAACCTAAGGTCTTTCTAGGTTTTGCTTGGAGTTTTGAAGGATATTTGTTGGTATTGTTCTAAGGGTCTCAACAGCGGATTGAAGTGTCTTGGAGAGGCTATAAACTACTAAGGAGCGACTTCGGATTGGAGTTGGTTTAAGAATCATTGAGGTATAATCTTGTTCTTTGAAAGTATTACAAGATTATTCATTTTGTTGTTGTTAGCTTTGTATGTTGCAAGCATGAAATTGTTATATTGAAGTTATAAAGATTATGGATTGATTATAGCCTTGGAAATCCGAAATGTAAGGTAATCCATTACTAAGTTGAATTACAATTTAATCGTTGTTAGAACCGTCGCATGTCATTGACTTAAGGATTATGGTTATTATAATCAAATGCGACTTGATATCATGTTATGCTACAAATTTGGGTTGAAATATAAATTGTGAGCCAATTGGGGCTGTTTAGTTAGTCATTTGTATTGGACTACCTGCTATATTGATTGTGAGCCAATTGGGGCTGTTTAGTTAGTCATTTGTATTGGACTACCTGCTATATAAATTGTGAGCCAATTGGGGCTGTTTGGTTATTGTATTTCGACCTTGGAAAAGGTGGCAAAGTAAGTAAAAACAAAGGAGGTGCTGCCCGATTTTCCGTAGAATTTAGAGACTTAACACTTATAATATTCTACGTTTGAAGTAAGGCTTTAATAGACGTATTGTGAATATTATAGGTTGACATAGTACGGGCGGGACTTCGTACTTGGCAAAGTGGTTTGACCCGACAAGGTATGTAGAACTTTTTCCTATCTTTTGAGCATGACTAGTTAGCGTATGTAGTACGGTGGACGTACAAGCCTTTGACATTCTTTACTAGCCTTATAAA
The DNA here is from genome assembly GCA_029844215.1 of Przewalskia tangutica. Lineage (NCBI taxonomy): Eukaryota > Viridiplantae > Streptophyta > Magnoliopsida > Solanales > Solanaceae > Przewalskia > Przewalskia tangutica. The sequence goes on along the minus strand of CM056724.1, from coordinate 42,818,739 downwards.
ATGCCAAGTCGGGTGAGTTAGGAAGTTAACTCACTTCTTTGAAATATTAAGGATGTCTTAAGTCTTAGTAAAGTTAAGGGACTTGAAGAGATTTAAAGTATGTGATACTTGTGTCGTTTTAATCGTATAAGTCCCTTGGATAGGAAAAAAATGTACTTGACTAAGGTATAAAGTGAATATAACGACTTTATGGGGAGTTGGTTATATTGACTTTATGCAAAGGTAAATGGCTTGTGTTAACAAAAGGCAAATTGATTTTAAGGTATCAATTGCCCAAGGTTTAATAAGAAAGGAGTCATTTGATTTAGAAACCTACTTTAATTCTAAAGGTATTGTGACTTGCCTTGAAATGTACTTTGGACTTGATACTATGGTTAATAGTGTCTTGGAAGCTTTCTACTAAAAAGAGTCATTTGTTTTTAAAAGAATAGAAGTATGTAGTACTTTGGGTTAAATTCCCGGATTCTTATAAAAGACATGAAAGTGCCTTAAGTAAACTAAAATGAGAATGTAGATGAATAAGACTAATAAGAAGTTAGGGGGATTGCTAACTTGCTTAATTATTGTATGACGGCCGGTTTTGAGGTAGGGTAAGAGTATCAGTGAGGGGCAAACCCCCAAGACGCTATACCACATTCTTCAGGATAAGAGTATAAATGAGGGGGAAGCCCCCAAGACGTTATACCACCTGCGTTACTATCTTCTACAGGATAAGAGTATAAATGAGGGGCAAACCCCCAAGACGTTATACCACCTGCTTCAGGGTAAGAGTATAAATGAGGGGTAGACACCCCAAGACGTTATACCACCTGTTTTTATGGGTTCGCTACCCATGGTATGATCGGGAGACTGCTATTGTGATGTTATACGTATTCTCTTGATGTACTCCCATTGTTAGCAAGGCACTGCATCGTAATTTTGTTATCATACATGTCTCCGCTTTCTTATAAACTTATGTTGTAATTACTGATTTCAGCTTTACATACTTAGTACATATTGTGTAATCGACCCCTTCCTGGGCCGCGTCACGCCGCAGAAAGTGGCGGTAAAGTGGCAGATCCACATTCTTAGGATCGCTTATCGACGCCTGAAGCTCCATTCTCGGAGGCTTGTCTTTCTTTGGTACGATCTTGTCCCGATGTTGTAGATTTTGTACATTCGGGGTATGGCCCCGTCCCGCCACGCTTGTTATTCCTAGAGGTCTGTATTCACCTTTGTGGTTGGGCTGTAAGAACTGAGTTGTAAAATTGTACTTTTGACTTTGTTTATATTATGGAAGGCGGCCTTATCGGCTAGCCTGTGTTGTTATATTATTTACACATGTGTTTATGTTGTGTATGTTTCGCTGCTATTCTCTGATGTATACGAACAGGGTGCCTGTGTAGGCACCGCGCCCGGTCGGGTCGTGACACTATCTATATCTTTAGATCTTCATAAATGTCAAACTTTTCATTGAAAATGCTAATAGAGTCCAACAAACTTACTGGACCTAACTTCATACACTGGCTCAGGAATGTCAGAATTGTCCTGACACAAGAAGAGATTGAGTATACATTGGACAAAGTATTCCCCACCGCTCCAGCGGAGGACTCTTCTGAGTATGCAACTTTCGACAAGGCTGCTTACCAGGAACATTATAAGGATGCCACCTCAGCTCAATGCCTAATGTTGTCTTCTATGTCACAATTATTGCAAAGACAGCATGAAACTATGGGGCCCAACGAAATATTAGCCCATTTGAGGAGTCTCTATGATTCGCAGTCTCAGACAATGGAGTATGACCTGCTTATAGAACTCTTCAAGTGTAGGCTAAATGAAGGAGGGCAAGTTTCACCTCATGTGTTGAGGATGATTGAGTTGATTGAGAGGTTGGCCGCCATTGACTTAAAGTTTCATGACAGAGTCTCTACTACCCTCATCCTGCACTCACTTCCTAGATCGTTTGAGAGTTTCATTGTCAATTATAATATGAATGGAACTAAAGCGACATTGTCGGAGTTACATAATATGTTGAAAACTTTTGAATCTTCGACCGCCAAGACCAACCCTATTCTGATGGTTGACTCCTCTATTCGCCCCAAACCGAAAGGTAAGGGACAACAGAAGGGGAAGGGCAAAACTGTTGCTCCGGCAGCAGCAATGAAGCCCAAGGGAGGGGTGAGAAGAAAAGAAGAAATTGTCGGCATCGGAATGCAAACATGAAGGGGCATTGGAGAAAGGATTGTACTGCTCCAGGTGGAGGAATGGCACCAGGTGCTAAAGCCTCTAATGGAAAAGGTATGTTTGTAATTGAAATTAATCTATCTATAAATGATTCTCATTCCTGGGCACTTGATACCGCTTGTGGCTCACACATTTGTACAAATGTGCAGGGGTTAACTGATAGTAGGAAGGTCGGGCCTCGCGAGGTGGACCTGCGCGTCGGAAATGGAGCACGAGTTGCTGCTGAGCGCGTGAGAACTTATAGGATAGATTTACCTTCTGGCAGAATTTGTTGTTAAACAATTGTTATTATGTTCCTTCTTTGACAAAGAACATTATTTTCATTCCTGTACTTGATTCAGAGGGTTTTTCCTCAAACACGTCTAATGGAAATATGATTTTGACTTTAGATAATGTTGTGTATGGAATTGCTCCTCTTGTGAATGGATTATATACATTAAACTGCCGCGGGGAAATTTTCAATGTACAAAATAAAAGGGCTAAGTTAAATGAAAGAAACTCTACCTACTTGTGGCATTGCAGACTTTGTCATATCAATCAATCGAGGATAGAACGGTTGAGGAAATTAAATTACCTCGAACCATTTGACTTACAATCTTATGGTAACTGTGAATCATGTTTGAAAGGTAAGATGACCATTAAACCTCTTTCTGAAAGGGGATCCGTGCCAAGGAGGTGCTTGAGTTGGTACATACGGATATATGTGGATCATTTTTTATTCAAGCTAGAGAAGGTTTCTCGTACTTCATCACTTTTATAGACGACTTATCAAGGTTTGGATATGTGTATCTTATGAGACACAAATCCGAGGCTTTTGAGAAGTTTAAGTGTGAAGTTTAGAAATAGCTCTCAAAGAGTATCAAGACTCTTCGATGTAATCATGGGGATGAATACTTAAGTAAAGAATTTCTTGACTACTTAAAGCTTCATGGAGTTCATTCTGAATGGACACCTCCTGGAACACCACAGATGAATGGTGTTGCCGAGAAGAGAAACCGAACCTTGCTTGACATGGTTCGTTCCATGATGAGCTTTTCAGCTCTTCCTACATACCTTTGGGGATACGCTATTTTGACCTCAATATATGCTCTGAACAGAGTTCCATCTAAATCAGTCGAAAAGACACTATATGAGGTATGGTGTGACAAGAAGCCATCACTTAGACACATGAGGCCCTGGGGGTGTCCTGCATATGTCAAGAAATTGATCATTAATAAGCTGGAATCTAAAAGTGAGAAATATTACATTGTTGGGTATCCAAAGGAAACTAAGGGATACTATTTCTATCTTCCTGGAGAACATAAGATATTTGTTTCTAGGAACGCAACTTTCCTTGAAGATGAATATGTCTACAAGGATGAGAGTTGCACGGAGATAGAACTTGAAGAAATTCAAGAACAAGGTAACAAAGAGGTTGAATCCTTGCCCGATGATGAAGGCAAGGATTCAGTGGGAGCTTTGGGCGAAGATTGGGTATTTAGGGTACCCCCTTTGGCCAGTGGGAGTGCTACGAGGTGTAATGCAGAAATGCAAGATCTTCCGGCACAGACCTTGGGAGCAAGAGCACCGGTTGCATTTCCTCCTATTCAGGAAATACATGAAAATGATATTCCTGAAAGCTCTAATGTTGGTGGATCAACCAGCACACAAGAACATACTCACAGTCAGAACATACCTGTAACTGAACTGCAAGACAATCAACTCCGTAGGTCTACTAGATCTCATCGTCCTCCGGAAAGACAAAATCTACTTGTGGAAACACAAAATGAGCTAGATATTCCAGATGATGAGCCTAGAACCTATAATGAAGCAATGCTAGACATTGATTCAAAGAGATGGCAAGAAGCCATGAAATTCGAAATGGAATCTATGTATATCAATCAAGTGTGGAACTTGGTTGATTTGCAAAATGGGGTTAAACCCATAGGATGCAAATGGGTCTTCGAGAAGAAGATTGATGCATCTGGCAAGGTTCAGACTTATAAAGCTAGACTAGTGGCTAAAGGTTTTACTCAGCGTCCTGATGTGAATTATGATGGAACCTTTTCACCGGTGGCTAAGATAAAGTCTATTCGGATTTTGCTTGCGATAGCTGCACATTATGATTATGACATTTGGCAGATGGACGTCAAAATTGCATTCCTCAATGGTAATCTAATTGAGGAAGTGTATATGAAATAACCCAAGGGTTTTTCATGTGAGTCCAGACCAAATGTTGTGTGCAGGCTACAGAAGTCCATTTATGGGCTTAAGCAAGCCTCTAGGAGTTGGAATATTTGCTTTGACAATGCTATCAAATCTTTTGATTTTGTCAGAAGCAAAGATGATCTTTGTGTTTATTTCAAACGCAAGGATGAGGACATTGTCTTCATTATTATATATATTGATGACATATTGATAATGGGAGACAATAGGGCCCTTATGCAGTCAGTTAAAGATTGGTTGTCCAAGACCTTAATGATGAAGAATTTAGGCGAAGCCTGCTACATTCTGGGAATTAAGATCTATAGAGATAAACCTAATAGATTGTTGGGACTGTCACAGTCAGTCTACATAGACAACGTGCTTAGACGTTTTTCAATGGAGAATTCCAAGAAAGGCGGTCTTCTGATGGGTCAAGACATCAAATTATCAAAGAAGAGTTGTCATTCTAATGTTATTGAACTTGAGCGCATGAAGAGGATCGCATATGCTTCAACTATATGATCGATCATGTATGTCATGACCTGTACTAGGCCAGATGTGGCCTTTGCACTTAGTATGACTTGCAAGTTCCAGCAGAATCCTGGCGAGGAACACTGGAAAGCAGTCAAGAGTATTCTTAAGTACCTCAGACGTACTAAAGATTACTTCTTAGTCTATGGTGGAAGTAATGAGCTGGTTGCCACTGGGTATACCGATGCTAGTTTTCAGACAGTTGTTGATGATTTCAAATCTCAGTATGGTTACACGTTCATTTTCAACGGAGGAGCATTGAGCTGGAAGAGTTTCAAACAGGCTACTACTACAGACTCGACTACTGAAGCAGAGTACATTGCTGGATCGGAAGCTGCTAAAGAAGTTGTCGCGATTTCTGAGTTCCTGAAGGAACTAGGGGTTGTTCCGAGTGCTAGTTGTCCAATAACTATTTATTGTGGAAACACTGGTGCGATTGCACATGCAAATGAACCAAGATCAACGAACAGAAAAAAGCATGTACCAATGAAGTACCACATCCTGAGAGAGATGGTGGAAACTGAAGATATTATGATAGATTATATTCCCACAGACAATAATCTTGCATACCCGTTTACTAAACCATTAAGTTTGGTAAATCATAATGGTCATTTTGAGAACATGGGAATTAGATATGTTGGTGATTGGCTCTAGGCCAAGTGAGAGATTGAAAGTATATGTATGTCCTAGAGACAATATGTATTAGGACACGATGTACTTTATACACATTCATATTTATATTAATGATGATTAATACTATGGCATTTTGCATTTGTTGAATTATTAGTTGATTATTTATAATATTCTATAAATGCATCTCTAGAGTTTACGTGTTTATTAATGATGTGAGAATTAATGTTATAATGTACCTCTTAAATTACCTCGACTAATGATCATCGAGATTGGGATATCGATGATATGCGATACGTCGACATGTGGTATGCATCATATCCTAAGGGGATATAGTATGTCTCACTTGCTATGAGTTATGGCAACTCGTGATGGACACATAGATACTTGTTGAAGTATTGATATACCCTGTTGATGCACTATTTGTTATATGTCTATAATGTCATTGACATGTGAGAGATATAATTCCTTAGACTTGAGGTCAATATCACCTTGTTTACAGATTAATGTACTTTGATCCTGTCCTAAGCTCAAATGCCTTATAGGTTGAAACGCGGCTTGTTTTGGGTACATTACGAAGTAGATTAAAGGTGGTATATGAGCCAAGATTAGGATTCATTCTTTGAATATATATATTCGAGTGAACACTCAGATACTCATATGTTATTAGGTTGACTAAGTCATTGGTCAATGCAATGGACATGTCTGTGATATGGTCCTGTTGTCAACTAATATAGATGAGTTATAATAATCATGTCATTTGGATAGACACTTGACAGATCCTAAGCTTGATTGAGTGTGTCATGAATGAAAAGATTTTATCTTCTCACATAGAGGTTCAGTTCACATGTTTTGTGTAGCTAAACTTTACATATTGGGTTCGTCTTCCGGCGCAGTCTAGGAGTTCCGTGAAGATCCTAATGTAATTAGTGACGATATGTAAAGGCCTGAAGGGTAACACTAAGTCAAATGTTCCGTCGATTGAAAGATGTAATTAGAAGAAGATTATATATATATGTCCGGTTAATGACCGGGACATTAGAAATGGGAAGATGGGGAAGAGAATGGGACAGGACCGCGGTGCCTTGGTTTAGGACCGCGGTGCGAGAACTGCGATGCAAGCAGCGATGCCTCTTATGTGGGACGCGGTGTGCGGCGTGTTATGGCGATCAATTTTAATTGATCCATTTCTCTGGGCTTGGCCCACGAAAACTCTAAAGCCTCTATTTACAATTATAAATAGAGGGCTTACCTTCACCATTAGAATCATCATAAAATCTAAGAGAGGTAAATCTCTTCTAAAACTATGTCAGAATTCTTAGCATTCTTGACTTAGCAAATTACATCATAGTTCTCCAGAACTTCTAAATCGAAGGACGTTTGCGTGTGCACCCTCGGACTACACAAAACCTCAGATTCGCGGATTTCTATCTACACAATGTAAGTCTTCTGTCAAAGTTATTACATTACCCTTTTTGCTTTTTACATTACATATCATACTACAGTTCGACCGTCTATGTCGGGTTTGAAATATAAATTTTCAAATTTCACTGTGTGTACGAACCCGACGTAAACACCTACAGAATCCACACCTAAAAAGGTATCCGGACGATTTGTACAAAAGAAGAATTCATATCGAGCTTATGTCTCATACTGTTATATCATTCATATGCTATTATTTGTCCCTTGTCGGGAGTACATTCTTTCCTTAGAGCTTACTCCTCACTAGATGTGTTTGTGTAGATCCTTCGGACATAGTCCATGATTATTGACATCTAATTTCACACCCTTACACTCAGTGGATATGATAATATATTGCATCCCCACAGAGCCTATATATGGCCTGGTACATTATATGCTTATCCCATAGAGCCTTGTTATGATATGCTACGTTATATTTATCTTAAAGAGCCTTGTTACAGGAATCCAATGATATCCATATTGCCAATATAAATTTTGGGTAAAAACCCTTCCCAAAAAGTGACCCTGAACTCCGACAACCAAATCATAATTTTATTTTCAAAATAGTTTGTTTCAATTCAAGGGACTTTAATCCAGAAAACTCAGTAAAATAAACTCCAACTTGACCTTTAAATTTTTATTTTTCCAAAAATCCAACCTAGGATAAAAACCTCTAATTTTCCAACACATGAATTCAAATACAAATAATGTAAGAAATCAGTGGAGTTCCATGAAATAAGGTTTATATTCTTACCCCCTAGCAAATACGAGAAGAATGCCTTTGAAATCACTTCAATACGAGTTCTCAAACTTATGGGAAAAAGTGACTAAATCCCGAAACAAGTGAAAAAAGTGCAGCAGCTGCCCCAGTCCGAATAAGAAGTTAGATTATCACGAAACTCACCTTCCAAGATAGCCCTTGTAATCACCCAATTTGTCCTTAAAATGGAAAGACATGATGTTTTAAAGGAAGTCTGAAATTTATGGACGAAATTAGGACATAACCCATTTACTCCGAAATTATCGCACCAGAAAATTCAGCAATTGTAAAATCTTAGTTTTGTCACTCAAAACTCATCTGTAACCTCTCAAACACCAACCGTATATTAATTTCAATGATAAAACACACTACAAACCTGCTCGCTCACTAAGAACACTAAAAAGAGATCGTCTTGACCTGATGTTGACTCTGGTCAACTCCAACTCCTTAACTAGTTTCTCAATCAAAGACCAAAATCACACTCGGACCCCTCGGGATTGGAATCAACTACTCGACTAAGTCATAAATCATATTTTGGACCTCGTCAAATTAATGAAACTCTAATATGGACCCATTTACCCTCATTGTTGACTTTTGTCAAACTTTCTCATTTTCTTAACTTAAGAACTTCCAATTTTGCTAAAAATGATTCAAAAATCACCTAATTTCCTCAGGAACCGTGACACCGATCCATTCAAGTCATAAATATCAAGATGAAATTATAGGAAGGGTTTTTGAGAAAAAGAAATCTAAAAGCTCAAAACGACCGATCAAGTCATTACATTAGTGAGTGTAAAATTATGAATTTAATTCTTCTTAAGATTGAATACCAATAATAACAAGGGTAAAACGAATTTAATTTTCGCATTTTGGAGTGATGTATGATCCTCATTAGTGATAAATTACTTTTACTATCCATAAGCAGTAAGTGTATTATTACAAATTTAGTGAAACACCCCGAGATTTCATGGTAGAATCTGTCGCATGTAAGTTAAGGTGAATTTGAAAAGTTGAGAACATTAGAAAGGATAGAAATGTCTTAGAATGAGAGTTAGGTAAGTTTTATAAGCTTTAGAGGTTAAACGAATTGAAGCCAGTGAATTTCCGTGAAATTTTCAACTTTGTAGTGACTTACGGACCATACATTAGAGGTACGAGCCGATGTTATAACCCGTTCTTTTGGGGTAATACTAGGAGTACTTAACATGTTAAGAAGTTCATGTCATGAGGTATTTGAATAGTATTATGGTCGTATTTTATGTGTTGAAGTCAAGCAAGTTGTAAAATAAAAGTCGGCAAAAGTTATTGAAAGTTACGTTCATAAGTGTACTGAAATTTAGGTAAGATATCACCGAGATTTTCTCCCAATATACTTGGAGTTATGGGGTGATCCACCCACCATATCGCAGGTCTACGAGTCTAGTTTTCAATACATTAAAATGTTCATCGATATGATGTTAGAGTAGAGAGATATTTATATTTTTGCGAGACTGGACATGTAGCCCCTTGGGACCCACATAGATGGTGGAAAGTTCCACCTTTCTATTTTAAGCGGTGCATCCCTCTTTCTTTCTCATTTTTCGACGAAGACAACTCCATATCACTCCTAAACACACTCTAAAGATTCTTCCATGGTTCCAAAGCAAATCCCAAGGTAAATTATGTAAAACTACCACCAAGAAAGTCGTGGTATTTGTAGAACTCAAGATTCATTCGTTGTATTCAACTTGGAAGTTACTTTAAGGTGAATTAATCTTGAGCTAAGTGTTGTTGTTGCTGTTTTGAGGTAAGTTCTTCTTCCTTTGTCTTATTTTTTAGTGAATCTAACTTGTAGTTAAGCTATACGCACTAGACCGTACGAATAATGGCCAAAATTTGTAGTTGGATTATTATCCCTTGTTGGACTGTTTTTGTAATGACTCAAAAAGTTGTTTAGCTTATTTTGGTTAGAAACCCCTAGATTGCCCTTCCCCAGTCTTAATTTTCTTGTTTGTGACTTGCAGGGATGGGTGACAAAGTTCCCGAGATGATCGGGTCCTTTTTGGTATGTAGGGAAAATCTTAAGTTAAGAGAATAGAGAAATTTGACTCATAGTTGATTTTGAAAAAACACGCTCCTTTCATAGTTTAGTCAGTTCCATTAGCTCTTAAATGATGTTTATGACTTAGTCTATACATTGGTTCGGTTCCCGAGGCAACGTGGTGTGTTTTGGGTGATTGATTGTGAAATTGTGAGCTTAGAACTTAAGCATTAAATTTGGTCAAACATGAGCCTTATAGACCTTTTTCGGGAATTCTGAGTGGGCGAGAAGTTCTGGAATATATTTTATGATAGAAATACCTATTTGTTTTGTATTCGAGAGGTCCCGATATGTTTTGGATGTTTGACGTAGAGTTTGATGTTTTATGACTGATGTTGGTTTTTAGTCTTCACACCAGCAACCCCTTGTCTGCTTCTGCGGATAATTCTCTTGCAGAGGGGAGTCCACATCTGCGGTGTTCCCTTCTCCCTAGCAGAAATCGAGTAGAGTAACTGAGTAAGTGATCGTATCTTGGCAGCTACTTTTTTTGCCGAAGCGTATGTGCACCCGTGAAGTTGAATCCACTGGAGCAGAACCATTGTTTAGTCTAAATATATTTAATTCCCTAAAACATTCATATTCCCAAAAATATGCCTCATTGGGATTAGAGCTCGAGCAATAGGGGTTTTCTTGAGGTTTTCAATATGGTTCATCCTTATATGTATATTTCCACCCTTTCATTATTGTTTAATCCTTTAAATTTCTTATCTTAGTGTAATCTTTTAATTAAGGAAATGGTGGCTTAGTTCGATGGTAAAGATAGGAGGGTGTGAATTGGGATTTGTGCATTGGATATTGATTAGTTGATGTTTTTATTGTAAAACTAGTGTTATATTATGCTAGATGATGTTGTTAGCTGATCACTTTTTGTAATAAAATCCTTTCGGGAAATGAAAATGATTCTAGGGTTAGAATTTTGGCTTTTCACCTAAACTTGAAATAAAGGATCCAATGGGGTTTATTTATCAAATTAACTTGAGTTTATTCCTAGTTAGCGTGTTGTTGGGCTATTTTAGTAATAAAGTTCATATTTTATTAATCTGGGCTAGGGGTTCCTTCATAGTTTAACTTGGGGCTTCTAGTTGTAAATATCGATATGGGTACCGTTAGACCCGCAATCTCAACAGATTTGTCAGCTCTGAAAGAAGCAAATTGAGACTTACTAGACTCTAATATAGCGTTATGTGTTGGTATGCATATGTTAATGAATGATAGTATTTAGGGTATTTGGGGTCCCGTACTAGTGAGGTGACGAGCACTTGTATGGGTACGTGAAATTAACTTGGATAATTAATGAACTTAGTATGGTATGTATGATGAAGATTACATGTTTAGCCTTAGGCCGTGAGCGCAGTAAATAAATCCTCTTAGGTTTGGTATGATTACTGATTATTTGGGCTCATAGTCAGGTTTGTTATGCTATCATTGATTTGACTTGTCATGCATTCATCACTCGACATCTCATCTAAATACTTGAAAATGAACTAATAATACTGGTTGTATTTATTATTCTGTTGCATGGTGTATTCATATCTATATCATTCATACATATTATATAGGCATTTGAACTGTTGAGATACTACTGAAATGGGTTTGAAAGATGGATTATTGGATATGATACATGATACGAGAGTGATGATTGATGATGATATTACATCAATAAAGTTGTGGTCTGATGGGATCGGATGGGTATATGGACCTCATGAGTCCCCCATGGGTCACGTGACACCTACTGCAGGAGCGTGTGTATATCAGGTACATATGGACATTGCATACATACATATCATTTGCATTACATTCATATCCTGATATGTATTTGATGATGTGTGTACTCGGTGTTGATTTCTGGTAAATGTATGATCTTATGGCTTTAATAGAAGAAATACTAATATTTGAGACTTCTAATTGTTGTGAGGTTGAGTTGTGAGACTTGATGGGACTAGACACCCTGAAATGGGGTTTAGGCTGATTGGTAACACTATTGGGCTTAACCTTAGTTTATACTTGGGGGTGATGATAATACTTGTGAACCTTGATGTTACTTACGTTTTGTTGACATGTAGAACTGACTGGTAGGCTTGGATAATTGAACTATTTTATACTTAGCTAACTAATTAGTATAGAAGTATCAAAAAGTAACAACCTTCGCCACCATTATAGTTAGGATCGGTCGATGATGTTGCTGAGTATACGTGTTTCTCGTACTCACTCTATGCTTGCTAAACTCTATGTGTTGGTACTGAGTCAGATCATAGCGGAGCATCTTGACGCAGAGCCTTTAGAGATCATTATTGGAGTCCAGTGTGAGCTGTAGATTTCATCATGACAGTGGAACTCCTTTCGTATTTTATCATTATATCCTTTGTATTTTTAGACAATATTATGTATTTCGTTATTTAGACGTGTATTCTAATTTAGAGCTCTGTATTCGTGACTAACGGATTTTGAGGGTTTATTTTAGATTATGTATTAAGTTCCATGACTTGATAATACTTCGATTGTTTCATTACTTTTCTGCACTTACATATTCTTATGTATTGATGATTATGGTTTACCTACGGGTTAGGGTAGGTGACCTCACGACATAATGAGAATTTGGGTCATGACAAATTGGTATCAGAGCACTAAGTTAAATAGTCTCATGAGTACATGAGCGATGTCTAGTAGAGTCTTGATGATCTGTACAAAGAGCCCCATACCAATCTTCGAGAGGTTATAAGACATTTTGGAAATTCCATTTCTTTCACTCTTTTGCGCGATTCGACTATTATGAAATTCTAAATCTCTTTGTTTCACTATTTCTCACAGATGGTGAGGACTTGATCAGCCACAAGAGAAGATCAGCATCCCGCACATATACTCATTGTTAGAGGTAGTGCATAGGGTAGGGGCGAGGTAGAGGTAGAGGTAGAGGCAGATCTTGAGTTGAAGCCCAAGGTCGAGCACCTGCAATTTCTCAGGCTCATGACAGAGCAAAGTCTTTAGGGACAGAGGTTATTTTAGAGGATGATGAGGATGACTAGCGTCAGGTTGATGGGGCAATACCATATTAGGTGCCCATGAGTTTCATTGCTACATCCGTGCTTCAGGATACTTTGGTTCGGAAGATTAGTTTTCTTTAGACTATAGCTCATGGTAATCAGCTAGTTACTTCTGATGGATCACATACTAATGTTGCAGGAAAAACTCCTAACCATGCTATTATGCTCATATTTTGGACACCAGTGGTTCATCCAGCACCTTCTATGGTTCCTTAGTTCTTGGTGTGACCATACCTGGTCTTGCTACACCTCCAATTTCTCAGCCCGTGATGTCTATTGAGGAGCAAAAGATGTTTGAACGGTTCATGAAGTTAGATCCTCCTAGATATGATGAGGATCTAGAGGATAATGCTTATGAGTTTTTTATTAGATGTCATGAGAGGTTGCACAATCTCAGCTTAGTGGAGTTCTGTGGAGTTGATTACACTACTTTTCAGATGGTTGGTCCTGCCAAGCAGTAGTAGGGGTTTTATCTTGAGTCTAGACCAGCAGGGTCCCCCCTCTCACTTGGGTTTTATTACCTAGATTTTCTTGGAGAAATTTGTGCCTCACAATGTTAGGGAGAGAAGACGAGCTTAATTTAAGGGGCTATACCAGGAGCATGTGTCTTTGATAGAGTATGAGACGTGTCTATATGCCTTGTATCACCATGCTTTGATGATTATTCCTGATGAGGCTGAGAGGGTGAGAAGGTTTACCAACGGGGTTATTTGTTCTCTTCGATTGATTGTAACACAAATGACTGCCACACGTTCTACCTTCTAGTAGATTGTTGATACAGTAAAAAAGGCCGAGTTTATTAGGCGAGAGGAATATGACAGAGAGTAGTCAAGAGGACTCATCATAACACTTAGGGAATTGCCTCATCCATAGGTAGGGGTCATTATGGTGGAGATCATCACAATTTGATTGCTAGTTTAGTTATTGTTGTTATGCCTACCTCTGAGGAAGGATTTGTCGTGTACTTTTCATGGTTCGGGGTACTTGATCCTGAGCTCTTATCATCTCTTTGGCTGTGCTGGTCATTCTAAGGTCAATTCTTCTTCTCAGCCGTCAGTAGTTACTAAATATTGTTTTGAGTGTTGTCATCTTTGGCATTTCAAGAGGGATTGTCCCAAACTTAGGGGTGGTGGTCAGTCCCAAGTTTTGAGAGCAACGGGGCAGTAGGCTAGAGGCAGGTCCCAGGGTACTAGAGGTGGTTCTCAGGGAAGCAAGGGTGGCCTTCAGACAGGTCGATGTGGTTCTCACTCCAGCTAAGATATGGGGGTACTCAGACTTAGAGTGATCGTGGTCATTTCTATGCTTTTCTAGAAAGACCTGAGGTAGAGGCCTCCGATACTGTGATTACATGTACTTTTTCGGTTTGCTATCGACATGATACAATTTTGTTTGATCCAATGTCTACATATTCTTATGTGTCTGTCTACTTTGTTTTGAGTTTGGATTTGATGTGTGAGTCTCTAGCCATGCCTATTCAAGTTTGTACACAAGTTGGGGATTATGTAGTGGTAAATCGAGCATATTTGGGTTGTGTAGTACTTTGATGGGGTATGATACTCAGGTAGACTTGAAAGTTTTGAATATGGTAGACTATGATGCTATTTTGGATATGGAATCGGCTAGCCCCATATCATGCTATCTTAGATTTCTATGCCAAGACGGCTTAGCTATGCCTTATATTCCTTAGTTAGTTTGGAAGGGTACTCTTAATCAGTGTCCGAAAAAGGTGATCTCATTTCTTAAAGCATAGAAGATGGTAGATAAATGGTATTTCTTATCTGGCTTATATTCATGATACGAGTGCATATACTTCTCCATTAGAGTCAATTCCGGTAGTTCGGGAGTATTCAAAAGTGTTTCCTACATACTTTCCCGGTGTTCAGTCAAATCGTGATATCGACTTTTGTATTAACGTAGAGTCGGGTGCTCAGCTATTTTTATTTCTCCATATCAGATGGCACCACCTAAGTTGAGAGAATTTAAAAATCAAGTGCAAGCACTTTTGAGTTAGGGTTTTATTCGACCCAGTGTTTCACCTTGGGCTTGGGGTGATCATGTATTATTCGTGAAAAAGAAGTATGGGTCTATGCGCATGTGTATCGATAGGGTGGTTATTAAGAACAAGTATTTGATACTTCACATTGATGACTTATTTGACCAGTTACAAAGTGCTTTGATATTTTCTAAAATTGACCTGAGGTCCAGTTACCACCAGTTGAAGAATAGGGTCGAGGATGTTCCTAAGATGTCATTCCAGACTTGATATAGGCATTATGAGTTTTTGGTAATGTCATTTGGGTTGATGAATGCAACATTTATGGAGTTGATGAATGGGGTGTTCAGACCTTACTTATATTTATTGATGATATCTTGATTTATTTTCAAATCGAAGAGGAGCACGAGTAGCATTTAAGGATCATGCTTGGTATTCTGAAGGAAAAACGGCTCTACGTAAAAAATCTAAAGTGTAAGTTGTGGCTCAGTTCGGTAGCTTTCTTAGGGAATGTG
Organism: Przewalskia tangutica; assembly: GCA_029844215.1. NCBI lineage: Eukaryota > Viridiplantae > Streptophyta > Magnoliopsida > Solanales > Solanaceae > Przewalskia > Przewalskia tangutica. The sequence goes on along the minus strand of CM056724.1, from coordinate 42,803,321 downwards.
GTGACTAATGATGGTATCATGGTAGATCCTAAGAAGATTAAGGTGGTTCGGGATTGGGTTCGGCCTGCTTCAGTTACCGATGTTTAGAGTTTTTTTGGTCTCGCAGGATATTATCGGTGCTTCATGGAAATATTTTCATCCATTACAGCCCCATTGACTAGATTGACCCAAAAGGAGGTAACATTTTAGTAGTCTGGGGAGTGTGTGCCAGAAACCGAGGTATGTTAAGTCTAACTCTTCCTTCCTTGGCATGACACGTATGTAAGCGAAATGTAAATGAATGTCCATCCAAAGTAACTCCACTCTTGAAAGCTATGAATGCATATATCCTTCATTCTATTGAAGAAGTTTATTGATTCGTGCATATCTTGTCTTATTGACTCATAATGAAAGGTATGTTTATATGTTAGTTCCATAATGTTAATCGGAGTACAACGATCTTACGTCACTCCGATAGACTCAGAATGTTTTATTATCATTCATGCATTATATACATGACCTTGACCTCAAAGGCATTATATACGCTATTATATGATATGCATTATATATATGTACGATATGGGAAAAGGGAAAGGTGTTATAAATGCACCACCACCTGCATCTGGTGTATATAATGATCATGCCCACATAGGCCGATATGAGATGATGGGATGCCCACAGAGGTTTGATGGCGTTATATACACATATGTATATATATGACCAGCATTGTGCATGCACAGATATAATACTTAGGCATATTATAGGCCTCAGAGGCATTCTATACAGGTTGATTATTCTTGTCTCATATTACTTTCATGTCTCTATTATACTATTCTTCATTCCTGACATACTTGGTATATTATTCATACTAGTGTAGTTTTTGTCGGGGGACACTGCGTTTTATGCCAACAGGCTCAGGTAGACAAGGAGACGGTCTGCACTAGTAGGTTGTTGGTTCAGCTGATATTGGAGCACTCTACTTTTTCTGGAGTATCAGTCTGGTCGTGGTACAATATTTTTTGTATGCATAGGGGTATGGCAGGGCCCTGTCCCGACCTTATGATATCACACACTCTTTATAGGCTTGTAGACAGTTGTCCTGTGTATAATAGTCAGGTATGACCTTGTCGACCTTAGTATGTATATATGCATATGTTGGGTTCTTCTATTTGTAGGATTTTACGTAGCACCTTTCTAGTTTATTACTTCTATGTGTCAGCGGGTTACCTCGTGACTGCCCTCGTGGCCCATGCATAATTACTGTTAGGTGGTTAATGTATGTCTAATGGTGCTCGACACGTAAGGCTCGGATGCTCGTAATGATCCTCCGATTTGGGTCGTGACAAATATGGTATCAAAACCAGGGTTGTCCTAGAGAGTTTGCAAGTCGTGCCTAGTAGAGTCTTGTTTATGGGTGTGTTGTGAACCACACTTATAAACATGAGGTTATGAGACACTTAGGTTGGTTACCTATCATTCGTGTTCTAGATCGTGCATTAGAGCTGAGTTATGCATTTCACTCATAACTTGTCTCGTGTTTATACTTCCAGCAATGCCTACAGCAAGGAAGAAGCACCAGAGTATGAGGGTGTTGAATGCAGCTGCGGACGAGGGTACTAGCTGAGTGCCCCTGTTAGTGAGGGCCAGAGTGAGGTCCACAGTATGACTCCTCTCCATGAGTCCCCAACTTCACCACCTCTAGAGGAGCTTAGTGGGGCTGCAGTACCCCCTGTTCCTCCACCTGATACTCTAGGTGAGGATCTTGATATGTGAAGTGTTGTACAATTATTAACTCGATTGGTGGCCACTCAGGCCCAACATCAGACTACTGGTCCTTCTGATAGAGCAGTTAGTGCAAGAGATAGGGATTCCATCAACCTAGACCCTCAATTATTCACGGGATCAGACCTGAACACAGACTTGCATAATTTTATGGATCAGATACAGCGTACCTTGCGGGTAATGGATGCCACCGATACTGAGTCAGTAAATTTTGTTTCTTATAGATTGCGGGATGTCGATGTGACTTAGTATGATACATGGGAGCATTCTAGGGGACCTCGTTCCCCACCAGCAGGATCCGAGTGTTTTCTGAGGACTTCTTATAACATGTTTTGTCCGTCGAGCTCTGATGGGCCAGGCAGGATAGATTTATACGTCTTGAGTAGGACAATGTGAGTGTTCGAGAATATAGCTTGCAGTTTAATTCATTGGTCAGATATGCTCCTACGATTATAATTGAGATGAGATATCGGGTACATAGGTTTGTTACTGACTTGGGGCCGCACTTGGTCAATGAGTGTATTACGGCTTCTCTGAATTCAAATATGAATATTGCTTGCATTTAGGCTTACGCACAGAATTTGGAGGATCATAAGAGACAATAATAGGTAAATCGAGAGTGTGATAGAGGCCGCCACAAGAGGGATCGATATGTAGGTGACATAGGAGAGTTTAGAGGTGGGTATAGGTCATAGTTTTATAGGCGCCCATCCTAACTAGTAGCTAGTTCACCATCACAGTTTTTTTAGGTCGAGGGTTGATCGATTTGCGTAATCTGGGCCAGGTTAGAGTTTACGAGCATCAGAGTATATTATTAAGGAATTTTAGTCAGATGAGGCCATATTTGATTCGATGTGAGTAGTGTGGTAAGGCCTATCTAGGGTCATGCTAATGAGGATCAGATGTGTGTTATTCTTGTGGTAATCTGAGTCATATTATGCGAGATTTTCCGGCAAGAGACGGGGGTGTTAGGGCCCAGTCGGTCGGACCTATAATGGCTTCATTATCTTCAGCCCGCCCATCGAGGAAAGGTCATCAAACATCAGCCAGTCGAGGCATAGGTAGGGGTGTAACAACTAGCTTCAGTGGTAGCCAGAACCGCATTTACGCATTGATGGGTCAACAGGATCAAGAGTTTTCACCTGATGTTATTACTGGTATATTATCAGTCTTTTCACATAATATATATGTGTTGTTATATCCAAGCTCTAATCTATCATATGTCACCCATTTCATTTCATATAAGTTTGGTATGGAGCCTCAGTCGATAAGAGAGCTATTTGTGATATCTACACCAGTTGGTGAGTCGGTAGTAGCTAGACTGGTCTATCGGAATTGTGTAGTGTTAATTTGTAACCATCAAACCCTAGCGGAGCTGGTAGAGTTAGAAATGGTTTATTCTGATATTATTGTGGGCATGGATTGGCTGACATCGTGCTACACTAATATGGATCGCCGAACAAAGATTGTTTCATTTCAGTTTTCAAGCGAGTCAGTCCTTGAATGTCAGGGTAATATTGCGACACCAAATGGTAGGTTTATTTCATACCTTAAGGCAAAAAAGATGATTTTCAGAGGTTGTATATAACATCTTTTTTAGGCCAAATATGTTGATGTTGAACCACCTACCCTTCAATCAATTTCGGTGGTTAATGAGTTTCATGATGTATTTCTAGATGAACTTCCAGGCCTTCCTCCCGAGAGGGAGATTAAGTTCGGTATAGATGTGTTGCTAGACACTCAGTCGATATTTATCTTTTTTTTTATAGAATGGCTCCAACTGAATTAAAAGAATTAAAGGAGCAATTAAAGGATCTTCTTGAGAAAGGCTTCATTAGGCCCAGCATAACCCCTTGGGGTGCGCCGATATTGTTTGTACGAAAGAAAGATGGTTTGTTGCGAATGTGTATTGACTATCGGCGGGTGAATAAAGTCGCTATTAAGAACAAGTACCCTTTTCCCAGAATATTACTTGTTTGATCAGTTATAAGGTGCAAAATATTTTGAAAGATCGACCTAAGGTCAGGGTACCATCAGTTAAGGGTTAAGGAGAAGGACATTCCGAAAATGGCTTTCAGAACAAGATATGGGATGGGCACTTCGAGTTCTTAGTAATGTCATTCGGGCTCACAAACACACCACCAACATTTATGGATCTAATGAACATCATGTTTCGCATATTTTTGGATGTATTGTGATAGTATTTATAGATGATATTCTGGTGTATTCTCACTCGGAAGCCGAGCATACGGATCACTTGCGGGTAGTACTACAGGTGCTCCAGGATCATAAGTTGTATGCTAAACTCTCCAAGTATGAGTTTTGGTTGAACTCAGTGGTTTTTCTTGGCCATATAGTGTCAGATGAATGTATAAGAGTTGACACTCAGAAGATAGAAGCGGTGAAGAATTGGCCGAGGCTTACGACTCCATCAGAGGTTCGTAGATTTTTAGTCTTAGCCGGCTATTATAGGAGGTTTGTGGTAGGATTTTCTATCATATCAGCATCATTGATAAGATTGACACAAAAGGCCATAAAGTTCCAGTGGTCCGATGCCTGTGAGCAGAGTTTCCAGGAGTTAAAGGACACACTAACATCGACACCAGTTCTTACTCTCCCAGAGGATCCAGAAGGATATGATGTGTTTTGTGATGCCTCGGGAATGGGTTTGGGATACGTGTTGATGCAACATGGTAAGGTGATTACCTATGCTTCAAGGCAATTGAGGAAGCATGAGAATAATTATCCGACGCACGATTTGGAGTTAGCTGTGGTGGTCAATGCACTAAAACTTTGGCGGCACTACTTGAATAGTGTTCATGTAGACATTTTTACGGATCATAAGAGTCTATAGTATATATTTAAGCAGAAAAAGTTGAACTTGAGACAAAGAATGTGGCTTGAATTGTTTAAGGATTATGATGTGGAGATCTTAAACCATCCCGATAAAGCTAATGTTTTAGCGGATGTGCTAAGTCACAAGTCTATGGTCAGTTTGATATCGGTGCGAGCCGAGAGGAAAGAGTTGATAAGAGAGGTCCATAAGTTAGCTAGGTTGGAAGTCCGATTAATGGGTTCGGAAGATGGTGGCTTTGTGATTCAGAATACTTCAGAATCGTCCCTCGTATCGGAAGTTAAGGAACGTCAGTGGGAAGACCAATTTTAGGAAAAATCAAAGAGTGTATTCAACAAAAGAAGACCACAGCCTTTGAAATTGACGGAAATGGGGTTCTCAGGTACTAGGGTCGTTTGTGTGTTCCAAATGTAGGGGGATTACGAGGCAATATTATGATGGAGGTCCATTGCTCACGATATTCCATTCAACCTGGATCTACTAAGATGTATCATGATCTCAAAGGTATGTATTGGTGGAACACTGTAGAGTTTGTATCTCAGTGTCTTAATTATCAGCAAGTAAAAGTAGAGCACCGAAAGCTCAGCGGCTTGACTCAGAACATTGAGATCCTGATGTGAAAATGGGAGATGATATAGATTTCATTACGGGTTTACCTCGCTCTTATCATAAGTTTTATTCTATTTGGGTGATTGTTGATAGATTGACCAAATCAGCTCATTTCCTGGCAGTCAAAACTACCTACACAACCGAGGACTACGTGAAGTTATACGTTAAAGAGATTGTTCGCCTTCATGGTGTACCTATTTCTATTATATCTGCTCGAGGTAGGCAGTTCACAACTAATTTCTAGATATCATTTCAAAAAGGTTTGGGCACTCAAGTTAACCTTAGCACATCTTTCCACCCTCAGACAGACGGGCAGGCCTAGCGTACGATTCAAATGCTCGAAGACATGCTACGAGCTTGTGTATTGGACTTCAAGAGAATTTGGGATAATCATGTACCCCTTATTGAATTTGCGTACAATAACAGTTATCATGCTAGTATCAAAATGGCTCTATATAAAGCTTTGTATGGACGAAAATGTAGATCTCATATCGGATAGTTTGAAGTAGGAGAATCAGAATTATTTGGGTCTGACCTAGTGCACCAAGCCATAAAGAATGTGAAGCTTATCCAAGAACGGTTGTTAACCGCTCAGAGTAATCAAAAGTTGTATTCATATGTACTGCAGTGGGACATAGAATTCCAAGTAGATGATTGGGTATTATTGAAGATTTCTCCTATGAAGATTGTAATGAGATTTGGAAAAAATGGAAAGCTCAGCCCAGGGTACATTGGGCCATATCACATAATTCGACGAATAGGCCAAGTGGCTTACGAATTGGACCTGCCTCTTAAGTTTTGTTTATCCGGTCTTTCATGTTTCTATGTCGAGAGCGTGTATTTGAGATCCTTCAAATATTGTACCAATTGATGATGTGAAACTTACAGATGACTTATCATATGAAGTGGTTCATTGCTATCCTAGATCGTCAAGTCCGCAAGTTGAGGACTAAAGAAGTAGCCTTCGTGAAGGTTCTATGGTGAAATAAGAATGTATAAGAGATGACGTGAGAGGCGGAATAGGAGATGAAGTATAAGTATCCTCACTTATTTTAGACTAAAGCCAATGTTCCGAGAGAAGCATAACCTGATCAAGAGCTGACGTATGGATACATGAGGTGAGTTTCTACTTTAGATAGTTATGTTTGATGTTTGACGACCACATGAAGTCAATGATATGTATATGTTGTTGTATAGCCGTATGAGGCAAGTTTGGATATCTTCTACTCGCTAATAAGGTTCGGATAATCCCATTTATAAGGGAAATTCAGTCAAAAAAATTTAGAAAACCTTGAGGATTAATTGGTCCCTTATGTATACTTCTCATTCGATGATGAATGTTCCCAAAGATGAGATGATATAACACCTTGTACTTTAGCCTTAGGATACATCGGGGTAAATACACATGAGTTTAATGAGATTGAGGTCATTCATGAAGTTATAGAAGATTCATATCAATGTTGAAGAGGTTACGCGAGGATTAGAGGTTAAATGAATTAGAGAATTAAGTTTCATCAAAGTTCGGAATATGGAGCAGGTTATAAAGACTGTATATAATTTTGGTCATAAGATCAAGAGCTCAGTGTATAAATGGGCGAAGTCCTAAAATAATTTAGGATTTAAGAAGTGTGACAACGATGACTAGAAATAATTTTTTATGTGTACCGAAAGAGGCTACGGACTAGTGTTATATCACATGACTATGATAATGGATATATGAAGTATGCTAAAATGATTACTATTTAAGTGAATTAGGATCAAGAAATTAATTATGTGTGTCATGAGTTAAATGTGGAGCGTGGTCTAAAGAAATTAATGAGTGGATAATTGGGAATATGGAATCATCCACGTGTAGCCTTATAAAGTGTAGCACCAAAGTGACTAAGGTTTGATATCTAGGCATGTGTCATATTAATAATGAAAATTGGAAAGTTAAGTATTACATGGACACCACGTTGCAAAAGTTAAGAGTAGAGTTACACTTAGGATTATCAGTAGGCCAAACTACTTTTTGATAAATAAACCACCGAGAGATTTACTACTTAGAAGCTCTGATTGCTATGTAACCAAATTTGGTTTCTCCAGCCACCCTTCATGCCTATAAATGACTTCAAGCAGGTCACTTGGATATACAGAAGCAGCGTATACTACCATAGATAGAAATAAAAAATGTGATAGACAAATATTAGAATTTCTTGGTGAATCTTTGAGATTTTGATACATGATTGAAGTCTTGGAAGAATTTGATTGATCGTAGTTCGCTTAAGGTCAGAAACTTGAGGTATGTTAAGGCTAACTTTTCCTTCTTTTGGCATGACCCGTATGTAAGCGAAACGTAAACGAATGTCTATCCAAAGTAACTCCACTCTTGAAAGCTAGAAATGCATATGTCCTTCATTCTATTGAAGAAGTTTATTGATTCATGTATATCTTGTCTTATTGACTCATAATTAAAGGTTTGTTTATATGTTAGTTCCATAATGTTAATCGGAGGTTCAACGACCTTACGTCACTCCGATAGACTCAGAATATTTTACTATCATTCATGCATTATATACATGTATAAACCTTGACCTCAAAGGCTTTATACATGCTACTATATGGTATGCATTATATATATGTAGGGTATGGGATTAGGGAAAGGCTTTATATACGCACCACCACCTGCAGTTGGTATACATGATGATCATTCCCATATAGGCCGATATGATATGATGGGATGCCCACATAGGCTTAATGACATTATATACGCATATGTATATATATGATCGGCATTGTGCATGCACAAATATAATACTTAGGCATATTATAGGCCTCAGAGACATTATGTACAGGTTGATTATTCTTGTCTCATGTTACTTTCATGTCTCTATTATGCTATTCTTAATGCCTGACATACTCGGTACATTATTCGTATTGACGTCCATGTGTTTCATGTCCGCAGGCTCAGGTAGACAAGGTGACGGTCCGCACTAGTAGGTTGTTGGTTCAGCTGATATTGGATCACTCTACTTGGTCCAGAGTTGCAGTCTAGTTTTGATACGATATTTTTGGTATGCACACAGTGTGTGCGGTCATTTCCCTCATTATTTTTTCCACCTCTATGGTTATCTCCAATTTCATCTTTTTTGCGAGCTTACTTTGTTCAGCTTTCTAGGTTTTTTCTATCTCCTCATAGTGGTCAAGTTTAGCATGGTCTGTGGAGAGGTAGTTTTGAGCAACAAGGGTGTGGAATGATACGGTTGGGCATGTGGAGTTAGTGGGTAATGGATCTTGGTAGGAAAGGACAAAGTGATTAGTTTCAGGCATTTGAGTGGTGTTAGCGGGTGGAAGATTCTAGTAAGAAGTATCAACATGGTGCAAGTTCGAGGTAGACGGATTGTGAGTGGAAGGACCAATTCTTGCAGGGTAGTTAGGAAAATTCTCAGGCACTAGAGAGGACTGAGATGGAAAAGGCGGTGGAGGCCTTTTCTCCTCGTGTTGCACTTCTTTAGCAGCTTGGGCCTTTTCCATTTGTGCAGTCTTTTCCTAGAGGTCTCTGACCTTTTTGAAAAAAGTTGTTGATCACATCTTCGTGATGCATTGGGCTCTATGGTTTGAGATATTCTGAGTTCCTAATGTTGTGTTCATTGTTCGAAGTACCAGTCATTGTCTTCATTCCTTTGTTTTGCTCGGACAGGGATGTTGTTGCGGCTTTAGACCTTGTGAAGTACGTTAGTGTCACGACATGAACCAACCTCCTCTTTAAGAAAAAAACTTAATGGCAGATGACGTCAGTACGTCAGTCAATGATAATCGTAAGTGCGAAAATAAAACATAACTTGCAAATAAACATATAAATTCACGCATTCGAATATGAATATTTAATTGATTCATTGTTCTGGGCATTTCTGAGTGTTTTGGTTTTTTAATTTGATTGGTTTTGGTTGACTTACTTTATTGATCCGCCAGCTGGACTCAGTTGCTCTAAAAAGATAGGGGATATATATTTATATAATATAGGGACCGAGTTTTACGTAGACTACCTACGTATCCCACCGTGGGAAATCAGGCCCTTTCAGAGTTTGGTTTACATAAAATATCCTTCATCAACCGATTATTATCCAAAATTCCCAGACCAGGCCTAATAAGGGCTTCATATGTATCCCCCTTGGGACATCAGGTCGGACGTAGTTTCTTTTACATAAAAAGGGAAGAGATAACATTGTATTCATAGGGGGTGCCTAAATCTACCCAATATACGACTTCTCCTTGAAGACATTATGGGTTGTCACCCTTAAAACCGTGCATTTGGTCCTTAATTCTTAGTAGCGGGGATGGAGAACCACCAAGATCTCCCCGTTGTTTACCAAATGTTTGAGGTCGAACTTGAAAGTTTCATATTCTTTGATATCATGATCGGGTGCTCCCGAGTGATACAAACAACCTTCTTTCCTATTGGGCTTGTTGGGTGATGGTTTCCAAACGGTCCTTATGGGATGAATCTTATCAGTGTTGACTAATTTCTAGAAGATGCTAGCATACAAGTTCTCAAAATGGTGAAGTTATATCGCTAGAGTGGTCGTTGAGATTGATGTCCTCTATTAGAGTGATCGGGTCATGCACCAACAAATAGTGTGGTCCCCAATTATGATGGATTACTCCATTATCAATCATCATCATTACCCTTTTTCTAAGGGTTGTGCATTCATCAGCAGTGTGTCCAGGCTAATTCTTATGGAACACACATCTCTTATGGGCATAGGCTGGAGCGCATGGCAGGAGTATTTCATCGCTGAGATATATGGTCCCCATTGAACTCATTGTCTCTAGACTTCTGAACATGGCACAGGTACTGGGGTGACCCAGAAAGGACAAGCATAGGCTTTGAAGGTGAATTCCCACTAATCGAGGAAAATGCTCGGCATGATGTCAGTGGAATTTCATCGCTTTCAGGAACAGCAGCGGAGGCTATGGTAGTGGCCTTTCTGGATGGCTGGCTCTCAGATTCCTCTTCCAATGTCTCAGTCTTAGAAGTTCCTGGATTTCCGGAAATGGGTACGTTGTTTTCTCCATCCCTTTCACCACTTCCAGGAGTTTATTGTTGTAATACTCAGTAGGAGCGATTCCTTCAGGGGGATTCCCCACCAGATCTAGAATATAGTCAGCTTACTTCATCTTAGACTTGACCAGATTAATCTTTATTCCATACTGATAATCCTTTCTCTGAGCGATTCCTCGTTCTCTTCTCCACTACTCAAATTGATGATGGGCATGTTGGTGCTTGAGTTTCATCGGGCATCCATCTCAACAAAGTAAACCTTTTTGGAGAAACAAATGGGTTAGGAAAGTAGGATATATCTTGGAGAGGTGGGGAATTTGGTAATCTGAGGCATATAAGTATTTTTCTTTAAGGGGTGATTCCCGAAACACCGAATCAATCATTTTCGGAACAAATATGTGAAAGCATATAAGTAGATATTTTCAACAAGTCACATAATGGTAGATATAGAGTTATGCGTGTTCCTGAGACCTTTTTACACTAAGGTCATTTTAAACTTTGAACATGATTGCGCCAAGTTGTTAAATCAAATAATTTCCGCTATAATCATAAATTTCATTAATAATATTTCCTCGGGGGATTATAACATAATTTAAAAGTAGAAATCAACAAAAATATGATCTGGTGGCTGATGACGATCCTCTGTCTGTTTGAGATATCTTAGCCCTTCGAAGGTTAGTATGGATCCAAAGGTGGGCCGATATCAGCAAATCACTCAGCATGTACCCCCTCTCTCTGAATGGTAGTTGTGTTGCCTCGCCAATCACATGTCTTATCTAATAATCAAGGTCTCATAGAAACTCGTGCCCAATATCTAACTCTGGGTTCATACTAGCTATAACAACCTTGTCATGCTCTATCTTCTCCAAATATATAGTGTCTATGTCATCAGCTCGCCTTTGAATCATATGAGATTTAACCTCGACTTTAGACTCTCGATCTTGGACATGATGGTAGCAGTTAAACCCTAGAGTGATGGTACCCTACAAGTCTGATCTCAACCAATCCTTTTAATCTTCATCGTATCCTAGGTGAAACATATCTGCGGCAATAATACTCGACCCTCATATCATACGGTTGTTCAACTCTTGGATGTACTCCTTGTTATCTCAGATTTTTGTCTTTTTCATAATCAATCATGTACCATCTCATGTTCCTCACTTGGGGTACTTCTTGATTTCTCCCGAACTGTCTTAAGACCCAAGTTGGTACATAAGAGTGAACCCCTCGGATACCCATGAGTGGTAGAAATGGACATTTTCTTCCCTCGACCACAACCCATTCCGAAGTGAAGTCTGAAAGCCTCCACTATATGTTATCTTCCTTAAGCCCCGAGAAAAAGATAGACCATTCTTTTTTGGTTCTACAGCTAAAATTCGGAAAGTGATCCTTAAAGTCATCTTTCCTACTTTGACTGAGTAGGCATGGAGGTTATTTGAATTTCTATAGATGTGTTATGATCCATCAATGTAGCAATAGATTACACTCTTGGAAATACCTAAGTTGATTTCTACAGCAACCTGAGGCTCGGTACATATCGGAAAGGATGATTGGGACTATGTCGAAATACCTAATTTCTCCATTTGTGGTTATGCCGTGGAAAATGGCACGGTTGACTGAAATGACAAGGTGTATGTTTTGGGGCAACACCATAAGTCCCAACAGACAAATAGCGAAGGCTAGAGGACGGGTGACTTCCCAATCTTTGAAGGTGTGAAATTCTAAGGAATACTCTATGAATCCCCCTTTGGTTCCAAAATAACATTATAAATTTTGAAATGCTACTGATGGTCCGGAGACCCAATAGGCTTGGGCTAAGCAAAATATTTTCATAATTTAGGCCGGAGTGGGTTTGTTTGCGACTATAAGGTTGTGGTCATGTTTTTTCCTTCTTCTCATACAGGTCCCATTGTTGTCTGTATAATTCTGGATTTCTTCCAAAATTGGGGTCGTTTCTATCTTCCCGAATCTGAACATCTTGTCCTTATCCCAATATTTGGTTAAAACCTCAATGAGTGATTTACAATCCTTCATGGACATAAGGGAGGGCAAATGACCTAAACAACTAGTGACTTTTGTTTTTGCTCGATATGTAACCCAACCCACCACATCTTCAACATCTCAAGTGACTTGAGAACCGTATCAAAATGGAGATTGATAGCCATTTACATAGAAAACCACAGTTAATCCCTGCCCGCCGGACAAAGGTTAACACATATATCGCAAAGCATGTTCTCAATTAGCACATAGTTGGATGAGGTATCCTCGGGTCAAAAGACTATATGGACACAAAAGGTAGTCTTCTAATAGGCTTTGAACACGTCTCAAATGTTCAAGCCCTTCCAAGGTCAATATGCGATCAGTACTCTAGATTTGGCTTCGCTCTACCCTAAGTCGACTAGAGTGGGCTTTTCTGTCACGACCCGAACCCGGGCCCGTGACTGGTGCCTTACCCCGGGCACCCAAGTAGACATACATCAGAGTAATCAGCGGAATATAAAATATGACATGAAATAATATGAAGTGTAAAACAGTTTATCTGAGAAAACTTGCCTTACGACATATATAAATAACTTAAATCCGAACAGTTACATCCCTATTACAAACTCGCCTTGCAAAGATTACTGCACTCTAAGAATGTTATGACAACAATGGCGGGGCGGGGCCCGCCATACCACGAATGTAAGTACTACAACGGCGGGGACTATACCATCGATAAGCCTCGAGAAACGGAGCTTCCAAAACGCTGTTGTGATCCTAGAGCGAGGATCAACACGGTGTACCTCTACTGCGGCATGAACGGCCCCGAAAGTCGATAACAGTACCAAGTATGTGGCCCGAAAATCACGTAAATGAAATCATAGTAGTCTATATAAAGCAGGAGACATATATGATAACCAAACTACAGTTCACAATAAATAAGCAGTCATGTCAAGTCAGGGACTCACGCCCTCAAGTCACCACTCAAATACAACTATGGGTCTCACGCCACAACATCAATCATGCGTGGAATACCTTCCTCACCGCTGCCGTGATCTATGATATAAAAGCACCAAGGAATACACATGAACACGTGTCCCACGTGTCATAATAAAATCGTCGGGGTAAGTCACGAAGGCATAGCCGACTACTAAAATCCACAGTACCAACAAGGTCATAAATCGTATCATGAGATCTGTCAGACCACATGATCGAAGTTGGCCACTCGCGCATGATATCTAATGTGCGCGTCTAGTCCTGGAACTTCCGCGACTCGCATAGGCCACTCGATGGCCCGCATGAGGTATTCCGCATCGGTAGCTACTCCCCGTGGCGTCACGGACTCGCGATCCGCGTGGCCACATAGACGCATGAGGTATAACCCCGCACACTAACACGGAACTCTCGTAGCTCGCGTAGGTCACCAGACCACTTTGAGTCTACCCGCGTCGGGCGGCTTAACCCGGAATCATGTCGAGGTGAGTGATATAATACTAACATAATAGCTTATCGTTAAACAACATAAGCACAACAAGGAAACCCTTTACACAAACATCACAAGATACTAACACACGTAGCATCCTAACATGTTTACTTATCAAATCAACAAGAAAGTATTACAAGGCTATCACAAACCAACACAATCAAGTTATTCACAAGGTACTCTACTTTATGTTAGCAAGTTCGGGTTTTATCCCCAAAGTACTTCATCTGATAACTCTTTTAAAAGATCCGTTTCTTTCACAAAAGTCACGCAATACCCGTAGTATAAAAATAGAGTGACTATCTTTTTAAGTAAACCAAAACACTTCCTTTTGTAAAATCAAGTAACAACATTATTTTCCAAACGTTCAAGTTTGCCTAATTTCAAATGCTCAAGTTTCTCATTTTCGAAAGGTTTCGTAGTTCATAGTCTTAATCACTTAAGAATATAATTCTCTTTTAAAACAATTTGAGAAACATATGCCTTATGTGTGAGTAGGTTATTCTTGTTCATAACAATCTTATTAAAGCAGCCATGATCTAGGAAATGTACTATTATTTTGTCTCATCTTAGCTTCTAGGTAGATGGAGGTTTCTACTGGTTTTAATAATACTTTATTAGTCAAAACATTTCCCTTTATTAACGCTGCAGTGGTTCGTTCGATACTCATTCTGATTTCCGAAATCAGTAAAACATTATTCCTTTTAAAAATCAAGTACTCATTACTCACGAATGAGGTTTCACACTTTTTAACAAAATTCATATCAATTCAATTTAGTCAAGTCTCTTATCTTTTAAGATCAAGTCTCTTAACTTCTAAAATCAATAAACTATTCTTTTTATCTCTCTTAAGTCGTTATACCTAACTTCCCATAAAGCTAGTATAACTCTTAAGCTTTTAAAACCAAGTATTACTCTTATTTCAAAAACGGTTCTTAATTCTCTTGAAATACTTCAAGATTCTTATTATTCAGGCTTAAGTCAAAAGACATTGCCGTAAAACTACGTTCAGTTAACACACGTACGTCTACCGTACTAAATATATTCTTTTAAAATATCATGCTCAAGAGGATAGGAAGAATCACATACCTCGCGACGATTATCGACTATTAGCAAAACGCTCCACGGCTATAACCCGGCTAGCCTTGTCCACCTTCCAAGTAGAACATGCTACTCGCAGAACATTCAACCTATAAAGGCCATATACGTCTATCAACGTCTAGACTACTCTGTAGATTATTCTACGAAAAAATTGGGCAAAGACTTCCTACAGTTAAACTACACAAGTCTATCGCAAATACAAATCCATGTAAGTGAGTTTAATCTTCTTACGTAATATCCTTCTATTCTTGCTCAATTCTCTTACGTAATATCCTTCTATGTATCTTATATTCATTTCTATACTACTACGTATGTAATTTCCAATTACAATAGAAGGACAAGAGTATTTACCTCGATAAGCCCAAAATTATCCAAGTTTAAATGTCGATCTGAGCAACGTTTAGCTCCTACTCAGGTGCTCCAACCTGCTCCAAACAACCCTTAGAAGTTCTACGCAACTTCTTCTTAAAACTTCAACCGCTATGAAGATTTTCTTTAGGGTTTCATTTGTGGTGAAGGAAGTATAATAGTATTTCTGGGCTTTTAGTAGGTGTAACCTTGGAATACTACAAGGTATTGGGCCAAGGTATTTTGGAATAGTAACAATACTTGGAGAATACTTTTCTACCAAGGGGGGGGGGGTATTTCGGTCAAGGCTCTCAAAGGGGGAGGGGTTTCGGCTAGCATAACTACGAATGGGGGGGGGGGGAGAGGTGCTCTCGGCTAGAGCTCTCAAGAGAGGGGGGAAGGGATTTTAAGACTTAGAAATGTCTAAGTGTGGATGAAGAAGTTCATCAACTAAGGGGGGTATTTATAGGCCAACCAATGGCCAAGATCAAGACAAGTGGGGGGCAAGTGGAGGGTGTAGATTAGGACATGTGTGTGTGGGTCCCACTTGGTCATCTACCACACAAAATATCCTACCAACTCCTTGACAAAAAAAATAAAGGTAAAACATGCCAATGGAAGACTATTTCGTCCGCCCACTTGAGGGTGACAAGTGTCGCCCTCTCGTTGGTCCAAAATATTTCATCTCTCGGAAAAATCCGCAAAACTTATTAATGACATAGCCGTATTTTTCCCTTCGCAAAGTTTGGAAAACGTTTCGTCGGAAAACGATTCTTTTCGTGTGTTGTGCACAAAATTTTCGGTCCTTGCCTAACTTAAGGCTTAAACTTTTATACGTATGCCCTCCCGTACATACTCTGGAAATACGGGGTATAACATTTTCAAATGACTTGGGACCCGAGTGGACTGCTCGGGGTGAATCATTGTTGGATGACAACGAACCAACTACGTCTTCAACAAGTTCTAAAAAAGTATTTGGTTCTTTACTGGAGGACGATTGCGAAGTCGCATAATTGTCTTTGTACACTGATGTGAGTGTGTGTGCGAGTGCCATTTGGCGGAAAATCATAGGCATGATATGACAGTCGTCATGTGTTATTCATAACTCGTGTACTCTTAGATTTAATTATTTTAGTTAGAGTCCCCACATAATTTATAGGGAAATTAAGAAAACCAAGTAAATAAGGATTTTTTAAGCAAAAGAAAAATCTTTAGATCAGAGTTCGAGGTAAGGGTTCTGATGATTCCCAACCCGCAGTGGTTCATGAGAAAGAGGGTGAGAAAGCAGTTGAGGAAGGAAATGAGGGGGTCACTGAGGACCACCCTACAGTTGAGAAAGTTCCACCAGCACCTTTGATGGAATACACTGATAGAATCTCTTACCCTCAGAGGCTCCAAAAGAAGGCCATAGACAAGCAGTTTTCCAAGTTATTGGAGGTATTTAAGAAGTTTCACATCATTATCCCCTTCATTGAGGCGTTAGAACAAATGCTCGCATACTTCAAATTAATGAAGGAGATACTTGGGAAAAAGAGAAGGTTAGCAGATTATGAGACAGTAGCGCTGACAGAGGAGTGCAACGCCATCTTACAAAAGAAATTGCCTCCTAAGTTGAAAGATCCAGGAAGCTTCACCCTGTCTTGCACTATTGGCAAAGTAACATGCAACAGGGCACTTTGTGACTTAGGGGCTAGTATCAATCTCATGCCTCTATCTGTGTTCAAGAGATTGGGTTTGGGGGAAGCCAAACCAACCACAGTTAATCTGCAGTTGGCTGACCGAACCGTGGTGCACCCCAGAGGCATAGTGGAAGATGTGTTTGTCAAGGTGGGAAAGTTCTTCTTCCCAGCAGACTTCCTCATTCTTGACATGGAGGAAGATGATGAAATACCCATCATTTTGGGAGACCATTTCTTACAACGGGTAGAGCCTTAATCGATGTGGAGAAGAGAGAATTGAGACTACGGGTTTAGGAAGAAGAGATGGTATTCAAGGTGTTCAAATCCACCATTGAGTCTCAGGCCAGCAACAAGTGATTCTCGATAGCCAACCGACAGCGATTCGTAAGCAGACCAAAATTAGGGAGATCATTCCTACAGTTGTGAACCCACATATTAGTTTGAAAGCTGCAACAAAAGTTCATGACATGAAAGCTGACAAACAGGTAAATCTTACTGAACCCAATAATGTGAAAAAGAAAAATAGAGTGAGGAAGAGGAAAATAATTTTTAAGTGGATAGGTTGTGGGGTTGTTTTACCCTAATGATTTGATAAGGAATTTGCGTCCGGCTACAAGACGTTAAAGATAGCGCTACTTGGGAGGCAACCTAATATTTAAATTATGCAATTTAGTTTTGTTAGAACAGTCTCACTTTTGGTATTTTTGTAGTGTTGTGATGACAGGTGAAAGTATTGGACATGAAGCACGAAAAAATAGGGAAGGAAGAAAATCGGTGCAGCGCCGCGGCGCCGAAAGTCCAGAGGGTCGCAGGAATTTAGGCGCCGCAGCGCCGGGATGAGATTTCAGAATTTAAAGCCCTAAATCCCCCAAATCCTCTTCCACACAAACACAAACCCTTCATCCCTCTAAAACTTCCGAAAATCCTCTACCTTTCACAAAAAATCTTCCACAAACTCCACCAAATTCTCTAAAAAAATCCCTACAACCACCCCCATTAAAAACCCTCACATCTTTCACCGTCACCACTCCTTCACTTGGGTCAAGAAATTTGTGAAGAAAAACTCTTCAAAAAGGTAATCTTCATCAATTCTCTTGATATTTCTTGGTTAGTGGTGAAAGTAGCTTCAAGAATTGGGTAGTGTACGGGCTATTTTAGTATTGTGTGTTGTGTGATTGAAGGTTGTGTGGTGTATGCTGTGTGTTGTTGTTATTGTTCGGTGTATGGACTGGGTGTATTGTTGGTGTATTGCTGTTGTGTTTAAATTGTGGTTAGTTATTGTTGCGGTGTGGAGTGAAAGTTGTTGGGAAACCTCAAAGAAACAAAGGAAATGTTGCTGAAATTTTCCAAACAACCTTCATAATGACTTCAAGGAAACGAACGGCCCGAACCACCTCATCTTCATCAGTCCCAGATCATGATGTGACCCGGTTCACCAACAGGGATGCAGAGGATAGGTACAACAGAATAAGTGGTAGGGCAGTAATACAAGAGCGAGTAATGGACTATCAGATCGACCCACTCGATGAGGATGGCGTTTATGAGCCCATTAGAGTCGCGATTGAAGCCAATGGTTGGGAGAGGTTCGTCGATCATGAGGCTATTCCATAAATGTCAGCCTTGTGAGAGAATTTTATGCCAACTACACAGAACAAAGCAATGGGAGATGCTTTGTAAGAGGGTGTTATGTACCCGTTAGTGGCTTAGTGCTGACACAGTGAATGTTATTTTTGGGACAGCTGATGTTGGGGACCAGGGCCACCATCCAAACCATTTCAGAACCTGGTCAAGGAATGTCAACCACATACTATATGATATAGTTGTTGAGGCCCTATGCTACCCAGGAGCGCAGTTTCGTTATTCCCGCAGCGGGGGCAGAGGACTTGCCCGGTGCCAATTCAACAGAGTAGCCAAGGCTTGGCTATATTTCGTGAGTGCTCGCTTGATTTCGTCAACTCATTTCACCAATGTACCAACAGACAGAATCAAGCTCATCTTTGACATCATGATGGGTCTGACTATTGATATTGGAATGGAGATAGTGTAGAGTATTGAGGAAACCAACAGATTGACTACTACTGGCGGTTTGGGACATGGTTCATTCATCACTACATTATGTGCTAGGCACAAAGTCCCAACATTCGCCACATACATTCTTGAGAAGACTCTGCTACCTATAACATACAGTCTGGTCCATTCATACCCTGACCCTGCAAACCCAGCGGATAGGAGACGAGGTCAAGAAGCAGGCGGAGTAGGCGCAACCACAATAGAGCAAGAGGAGCTAGAGACAGCCACACATCATGAGCCCGGCAGCCACCAGCCTCCCTTAGCTTTGGAGCCCCTAGTGCCAATCATGGAGCAGATGCTCCTAAATCAACAACAGATGCTGCGAAACCATGAACAGATGCTTTTAAATCAGCAACAGATGATGCAAAGGCATCAGGACCTGAGCCAATACAATAATGATTTCAAAGACTGTGTTCAACCAAATGGTCAATGCAAAGATCCGTCGCCACCACCACCATTTTGAACTGCTATTATCTGTAAGTCGTGCATTTTATTTTTGAGTCTTACATATTTGGGACAATGTGTCGTTTAAGTTTGGGGGGGGGGGGGGGAGTTCTTATTTTATTTTATTTTATTTTATTTTTATGTGTCTATTTTTGAGTCTTTTTGTTTTTTTTGTGTTTTATATGAGTCAATTTTTTTTATGATCATGCATGTTGTGTTTACTTGAAACGCCTAATGAATTAAGTGGGATAATGTAATGGAATGAGAAGCTAAAATATGTGTGCTTAAGTTAGATATGCCAAAGATTCATAAAAACCTGATTATTTGGAGTATTATGTGCTTAGCCTGTGTATTGTCAATTGTGAAAAACATCTGTGATGTCTGCTGCTTGTTATTTGAGGCGAAATAGTTAGGATGTACATGTTAGGAAAATGATTCAGACATTTCTTTGTTAACCCTTCTTACCCTTCATTACCTATCCTGACAATAAATTGTATCTCTAGTCAGCCTTTTGAGCCTAAAACAGAAGTTATTTCTTTGACATCTCATGTCTCCTTGTGTACCATAAGCAGTAATTGAAGAGAGAGATGAAAATAGTAAAAAATAAATACGAAAAGAGAGTGAAAAATTGATGCATCCCAATAAAAAATATAAAAGTTTAAGTTTGGGGGTGCCTACTATGTGAATGTGTTTCATGCTCTCAAAAATAGAAGAGGGGAATGATAGGTATAAACGAAAAAAATACCAAAAAGAAGGACAAAATGGTTGAATGAGAAAAACGCTTATGGTACGTAATTTGAGCCTAAATGCCAACTTTTATCTACCCCTGCCTAAGCCTACATTACAACTCTGAAAAGTCCTGAAGATCTCTAGTATGTACGTCCATGATTAGTGGAGAATAGCAAGTAAACAGGCCCATGAAACTTTGAGAAAAAATGAAAATAAAATTGACATGCATAGGTTGGGTATTCATGCTTCCATTGATTGTGATTGAAATGAATTTGCGAAATATCTGACTTGAAATTCTAGATTGCTAAATTCATGCTACATCTGTTCCTACATATTATCCCAACTGACGTTCATGTGTTTCTAAGTAATCTTGTGCAGCTGCGTGATTTGAGTCTTTGAGTCTTTTGTTCTTTGTTTTGCTTTGATCTTTGCTCGAGGGCGAGCAAATGTTAAGTTTGAGGGAATTTGTTAAGCGTATTTTGTATATGTGTTTTTGAGTCATTTTTAGTTAGTATTTTACTCATTTTTTTATTGTGTTTTGTATAGTATTAGGTTTGTTTTTCTTTCTTTTGAGTCACAACGGTTCAAACGACAAAATGGCGAAAAGGAACGAAAAATGGGCATAAAATGAGGAATCCAATACCGAAAAGGACAGAAATGAAAGACCCGGACGAAAGCCAGGCAATGCCGCGGCGCCGGTCAGTAGGGCCATGGCGCCGAAACATCAGAGAAGCCACAGAACTTTGGGCGCCATGCGGTCTGCAGTGGCGCGTGCATTTAAAATCGAGAATCCGAGGTTAATTTGGCCAGGGGAAAAAGGGTCCATAGGGCACGAAAATTGCAACATACTAAAAGCCCCGGGGATTATTCTATGAGAAGGGGGTCATTCTAACACACAACACATCACAGGGCAAGGATTGGAAGCTACAATTGGAGACTTTAGTTCGCAGTACTTTTCTTTCTTTCTTTTTAATTCAGTTTATGTTTGGAATTGTATTAGTTCTTAGCGTGACTATGGCTAGGAGCTAAACACTTTATAGTTTATTAGGGCTTTCCTTTTGTATCGCTTGAAACTCTATTTCATGACTTAATGCATTAGTTGATTTCTTCTTCACTTGATTAAGATTTATTCAATAATTGGTATGAATGTTTGATAGTTAATTGATCACTAATTATTATAATCTATATGATTTCGAATCAAGAACCGAGATGAGAGATTTGGATATGCTGTAATTGAATAGACATAGGTTAATATCGCAGACGAAAGTACTCCGATACTTGTGTAGCATTATAGGTTACTGTTCTTAATCCTCCTATGTGGTAAATCCTATCATATAAATATAGAAGGGTTCTGCACTGGGATTGAGCGATAAGATATCCTAACCGGAATATAAGACAGTCTAGTTAACCGTTATCTTAACGTAGAAGAATAAGTCATTCTAGTTGCATTAAGGATTGAATAGAGTGGATAATCTAGAATTTTGGAAGCCCTAATTCGTTCATAACTGATTACAACTTCAATAGTTTAGTTAATTCTTGCAATTATTCTAGTAGTTAAACAAAAAACCCAACTCTATTATCGATCGCTAAATAGATAACATAAAATAGATGAATGGTAATTAGAAACCAGTCTCTGAGGACGATATTCGGTCTTATCAGACTATAATACTTGTGAAGGATACGTACACTTGCGTGAGCACGTGGAAATCTTCCAACAGTGACAAGAAGACGAAATAAAACTGAAATAATGAGGTCGTCCACAAGGTGTGTTATGCGGACTGTCTGGTGTTATCGGAATTGGACGAGACTTTGTGGGTGGTTTCAGCTGGGAACCTTTAGTGGGGATATTTATGGAGTCTTGTGGGATGTGGCAGTAGAAAGAATGATGTGGTTGGGACAAGGAATGAACACAGAATGTGAGGTACAAATTTGAGTACACACCAAGTGTTGGTTGGTTCGAGCTAAATGTTTGGTTATTGTGGTTTAGTGAAGTACAGATGATATGTCAAGGATAGAGACACGGGGGTTTTACAGCGCGATTCGACACCAAGGAGATGGTAACCAATTCCACAAGGTCAAAATCGGGGTTGCTAAGTACAAGCCTGTGAACTAGCCAAGTAAGGGTGGTCGGAGCCCTTTTAGTAATCTGAAGCTTAGGCTAGGTTGGTCCACATAGTTCCAACCTTCACGTTCCATTAAGGGAGTTCCTTAATCTTGAGTATTAATTATGTTACACAGTCCTAATCAATTCTTACACCGAAGTGAAACCTTATCTTGGATTTAACTAGGTCACACAGTCCTAGATTCAACTTACACTAAGGGGTTTGGCTCACACAAGAACCAAAGACCCACACAAGGACCAACTAATGTATACAACATACAAGTTGAATACCTTAGCTTTTGAGTAAAACTCACTTTTATATATCAATCAACTTTGCATATTTACAAGTCCTAATGATCCTATTTATAGTAGCAAATGGACCATTCTAGAAGACAAATTAAAATACACAAACTATATGATAATTTCGGCCTAGTATAGATAAATGGTAATTGTCTTGGGTTTTCTTGGTGACCAAAAGTGTTTCTACCAAACCAAGACAATGGGAAAGATTTTGGCTTTTCTTGGGAACAAAGAATGAATCTTTCACACTCCCTTTGTGGATTCCAAGTAGGAGAGTGGAAGGATTTGGCTTCTCAAGACTTCATCTTCTTAGAACTAGTTTAGAAGTTTCCATTTTGATTTTGGAGTGCCTTTGCCAAATGTAGAAGGGAGTATTTCGACCATCCCTTCATCTTATTGATGTATCCAAATACATGGATGAATTATCCTCTTGGAAGCTTCATCTCCTATGTTACACCCCGTAGTTCGGGTCATGCTTAGGGGGACGTACGAAAGGAATTAAGTTTTAAATTTTAGAATGATGGGTTGACGGAATGTTTCGGACAGGTTGTTAGCCAACTTTGAGGCGGTTTATGTCCCGTTACATTGAGAGTTCCTAGGTGTTTCAAAGGCCTAGTACGTAGTTCGTCGAGTCTAGCTTCCAACGCAACCAACCGTTCGTCGATAGGACATAGGAGTAGAAATTTATGGGGGTTACAGGTTCAGTGCGCAGTCGAGCGGAAAAGTATTTTCGGTCAGGCCAGTACGCAGTCACGGATGCAGCGCGCAGTTAGCCGGAAAAGCGCTGAAGTTGCAGCGCGCGCCGAAGCAGCGCACGCGGAAATCAAGAGTCTCGGATGTTTGATCGCGCCATGGCCACGCGCCGAGGCGGGTTCTGCGAGGCTGGGGGAAAAAATCAGAACTGTTTTGTTTTAATAAAGGTCATAGGAGGGTGAAAAGGGTCCCCCCCCCCCCCCCCCATCTGATTTTTTCATGTACTATTTATTGATCAAGTCTTGAAGACTTGGTCATTCTCCAAAACTCCTTCTTCTCTCTAAAAAGGTTCCCCCTTCTCTCTAAAATTCCTCTCCCTTCTCTCTAGAAATTCAAGAAGAACCTAAGCCTAGAGAAATTCTGAAAATGTGGCAAGAAGGAAACATGTTGACAAGCTTATAGGAGGTTTGTGGAGGTGATTGTGGAAAGAAGACAAGTGGATTTTGTTGGACTAGTTTGGGTAAGCTCTAAGGTAACAATTCTTCCTCTTTTACTAGTAAATTATGTTGCATGTATGGAAAAAAGGACTTATAGTTGTCAATATTACCTTTAGAAGTATTGCATGTAGGAATTGGATAAGAAATTGGATTAAAAAGGAATTGGGTAAGAAGTTATGTGTTATACCTCAAATTGCAAAATTGGACCTTGTAGTTGTATTAGATGTTATGTATTGTGGGGCAGAACTTTACACGTCCAAGTTAGGCGTGTAATCCCCTTTGTATGGATTGGATTGTTGAGCCTAAAAGGTGGCGTGTTTGGTTATTGAATTCGGCCTTGAAAAAGGTGGCAAAGTATGTAAAAACAAAGGAGGTGTTGTCCAATTTTCCGTAGGAATAAGGGACTTTTCTATTAGAATGTTCTACGTTGAAGATAGAGGCTAATGGACGTATTATGGTCATTATAGGTTAAACATACTACGTGCGGTAAATTGGACGTGCGAGTGGATTGACCCGAAGAGGTATGTGGAACTTTCCTATCTCTTGAGCATGACTAGTTGCACTTATGTAGTACGGTAGACATACAAGGTTTTGATATCCCTTACTTGTTTTAAGGATGGCCAAGTTTGGTGAGTAAGGGGATTAACTCATTTCTTTAAAAAGTATTAAGGATGTCTTGATTTTTCAAAGTTAAGGGACTTGATGTGTTTTAAGTATATGATACTTGTTTTGTTTTAAAAGTATAAGTCCCTTGGTTTTAGGGAAATGTATTAGACTAATGTATAACGTTAATATAATGACTTTATGGGAAGTTGGTTATATTAGCTTTATGGAAGGTTAACAAAGGAAGATTTACTCTAAGTAAAATAAGTACGGATAAATGATTGGAATTTGTGAAAGGAAAATTGATTTTTAGGCATTAATTGCCTAAGGTTTTACAAGAAATGAAGTCACTTGATTTAGAAGCCTATGATATTTCTAAAAGGAAATGTGACTTGCCTTGAGAAGTAGTCGTGACTTGATACTACGGTTATTAGTATCTTGGAAAGTTTTATATAAAAAAGGAGTCATTATCAAAAGGTTAGAAGTACGTGGTACTTGGGTTGAATTCCCGGATTTTCTCTTAAATGACATGTTAGTGCCTTAAGTAAACTAAAATGAGAGGATATATTAATAATGTTAATAAGAAGTTAGGAGATTTCTTAACTTGCTTATGTTATGATAAGCTGGTAGCGCTTATGTTATATATGATAGCCGGTTGTGCTAGGTTATGTATTCTTAGGGGGTAGACCCCGGGTTATTCTTGTTATTAACTTTGGACATACTGACACAATGGATGGTCCACGGGTATGCGTCCATTAGGATGGGTTACTACTTATGCCATGGATTTTCTACCCATGATGCGAGTGCGGCGCTTGTACTCATGCGGGCCCACCGGGTCCATGCGGGTGAAATAGTCCCATGCGAGGCGGATGACCTCATGCGGGTGAAATAGTCCCATGCGGGTGAAATAATCCCATGCGAGGTGGATGACCTCATGCGGGTCCACAGGACCTATGCGGGTGAAATAGTCTCAGGAGTAGGATTGCTTAATGATACTACGGGCGAGTGACTCTGTTTTGATCATGAGCCTCCTATTTTTTTTATGCAGTAAAGTTTATACTTGTTACTCTCATTGTTAGTAAGGCACAGTGCAATGTAATTTGATTTTCATCCATGACTCCAGCTTTATTTTAGACTTATGATATCATTACGGTATTTTCCAGTTTTACATACTTGGTACATATTGTGTACTGACCCCCTTCCTCGGGGGCTGCATTCATGCCGCAGGTAGGGATAAGCAGGTGGTGGATCCTCATTCTTAGGATCTTTGCTCAGGTGTCAGAAGCTCCATTTCTCCGGAGGCTTGACTTTTGGTACGGTTCTCCCTGGTGTTGTTGATATTTTGTACATTCAGGGGTATGACGGGGCCCTGTCCCGCCACAGTTGTTTCCTAGAGGTTTGTAGTCACGTTTGTAGTTTGGGCTGTAAGAACAAGTTGTACTGTTTTACTTTTGATTAAGTATATTCTATGGAAGGCGGCCTTGTCGGCTAGCCAGTGATGTTTACTATCTACAGGTCTATGAGTTATGTATGTTCCGCTACTATTCTCTGATGTATACCTGAACGGGGTGCCCCAGTAGGGCATCAGTCGCGGCCCCGGGGTCGGGTCGTGACATCCTAGACCATTCTTGTCCTCCAACTTACGGCTTAGTCATCCCTTTGAAAGACCTTTTGACTTAGTCACCTTATTGGAATACTCTTAGCCTTGTCACCCTTTACATGGCCTATTAATTGTGTCATAAGGTAGTTATTACATGACATACTATGTCCTAAGCTAAAAGCTAAAAGCTAAGTTAAGAAATAAAGACAAGCTAAAAGAAAACGATGGTCTTCGACCATGACCAACATATAAAGGCCGAATAAAAACTTGCTTCCTAGATCTTCACGTGACAACTCCAACTTCATTCCATTTTCCATTCCATTTGAGGCATATTATCTTCGGATGATCAACTTTCTTTGGAACGCCGAACTTAACACTTCGATGATCAAATTGGAACCTTGAGCTCAAGGGGATTTTTACATCACACTCCTCTTCTTCAAAAGAATTCGCCCTCGAATTCGCGCCGTCTAAATGTGGTAATAAATTTTCAATAACAGGTGTTAATCTAACATTTCTACCATTAGATAAGTCCGGAAGTTTTATCTTGTAGATGCCTTCTTCGACACTTGCCAAATACGAATCCGAATAAAAGCCAAATGATTTTGAAAAATGATGTATGTATTGTGCCATTACTTTTCAATCTAAGGCCTTGCCATAGATAGAATAATAGCACGGTGCACCATTCAATTTTGTGTTAGAGAAAACTATGGAATTTACTCTAGTTTTATGTTTGGTGTCCAACGACTATTCACGGCTTGGCATAGTTAGGGTCGGGGCTTCACTATTTTTTCCCAAGGCTTCAAAACTCTTGTTGCTCTTCGGAACCATTCACACTCATCTTTTCTTATTAGCTCATTGGTAGGGAGTCACAACAATTCTGTATGACATGATGAGAATAAGAAGACAGACCAAGGAAACCTTTTACTGCAATGACCCTCGTAGATTTGGACCATTCTTGGCTAGGTTCCATCGTGACTGGATTATCACACATGACCTCGGATGATGTGGTGTAATCTATGGTTTGTTAGAGCATGTTGTGCATGAAACTTATGGTCGAGATTGTAGCATTGCATAATCCACATAACATGATGGAAGTTTTTCCCCGTGGTGTCCTGGACAACCGAGAGTAAGATCCAAGCTCCCATCTTCCCTTGGTTGCTCTGGAACCAACAAGGGAGTACACAATGCTTTATGGAAATTTTTTTTAGTCTTTTGACAAGTATAACACCTTCTTGCCACTCCACTTATATTCCCCAACTTAGAATCCCCTTCACAGAACTCCTTTAGCATTTAACATTCCATTGACCTTGTTTTAACTATGGTCAACGTTATGTGCCTTTGATTGTTACACCCCGTAGTTTCAGAGTATGTATGTGAGGACGTACGTACGAGAATATAACATTAAGTTCAAAAAGGAAGAAAGATTTGTTTTTCCGACGGAAAATATTCCGAAACCCGTGAAGAAAAAGTGTTTAATAATGAGAATTGGATTCCCAAAATTGGTATTTGAGACTTATGAAATTTATAAAAATTATGGATTTTATTTCCAGAATTGGTCACGTGGGGCCCACAGGAATAATTTACGGTTTTGTGGGGCCCACAATATTTTCGAGATTTTTGGTCAAATATGGAGATTTTAGGAGATGAGAAAATTTTGGGCCAATAAGAAAGTGACAAGTGTCCCTCCCCACTTGTGTAGCAAAGGTGTATGTATATGTATATGTATTTGTACATGTATAGGTTTTGGTTGAAGACTTGGTGGGGGGTGTGTTTCGGCCAAGGGGGGGGAGAGGAAGATATTTGTGTGGACAAGTGGAGGAAGATATTTGTGAGATATTTGTGTGGACAAGTGGCTTGTGGGACCCACACACACTTGTCCCCAATCTCAACCACACATTTGTTTTGATCCTAGTCATTGGTTGTCTTATAAATACACACCTTAGGGTTGCAAGACTTCATCAACACTTAGAGAAATTCCAAGACACAAAAATATACTCCCTCCCTTGACAAAGCTCTCGGCCAAACATCCCTTAGGCTTAGAAATTTTGCAATTGTTCTTGATAAATCCCAACACTTAAACCAAGTGTCCCTTGTAGTGTTCTTAAGATATCCCAGCACAAAAATCCCGAAAATACTACGTTAATCCAATAGTAGCAAAGTGAAACCCTAGGGTGATCTTCATATTTTTGGATGAAGTGTTAAGAGAAGTTGGTTAGGGACTTCTAAGGACTGCTTGGAGTGGATTGAAACGTAAGGAATTGGAGCTAAGATTCCTAAGAATCGACTTTTAGATCTTGGATAATTTTGGGCTTATTGAGGTAATGATCTTTGTCCTTTTATTGTAATTGGAGAATACATGTGATAGTAGTATATAAATGAGTATGTGATATGTGGAAGGAAGATTGAAAGGAATTGGACCTTGTTAAGTTGCTAAAATCGAGAAATTGGCATACTAGCCATTAAAATGGTAAAAACGTACCTATTACCTGTTGACAGTTAATAACAAAGTTATTATAACTTATATAAAGATTGGAATATAAGTTGGAAGATTAAAGAAGTAATTCCGGCATGCTAGCCAAAATTGGATAAATTTGATTGTAGTAGTTGGCCAAGAACACCAACTAATGGACTGTATTTACATTGGACTGTATTTACATTGGACTGTTTTGTATATTGTGGGGAAGAATTTTACACGTTCAGTTAGGCGTGTAATCCCCTTTTGGTATTGTTGTGTTATTGCGCCTTAAATGTGGCATGTTGATTATTGAATTTCGGGCCTTGAAAAAGGTGGAAAAGTATGTAAAAACAGGGGAAGTGCTGCCCAATTTTCCGTAGAATAAGAGACCCTATACTTAGAAATATTCTACGAAGAAATCTAGACGTTGATAGACGTATTTGATTATTATACGTTGATATTCTACGCGCGGCATATTCGACTTGGCAAGTGGATTAGCCGAAGAGGTATGTGATTCTTCCTATCCTCTTGAGCATGATTGTTGTGAAATATATAGTACGGTAGACGTACGTGTGTTAAATGAATTTGGTTTCATTTTTGATGTCTTTGACTTGACTTCTAAATCTTAAAGGGCCTTGAATTATTCTAAAAAGTTGTGAATCATTATTTGAAAAGAAATTGATACTTGGTTGGAAAAGAATAAGTCCTCTTGGTTTTCCAAATAAATGTAGTTGTTTTGAAATGATTAAAACATAAGTGTTATAATAGCTTTATGAGAAGTTAGTTATAACGACTTGAGGAGGATAAAAGAACGGTTTACTTACTTGATTTTAAAGGCCTTGTAAATTTTTTTTGAATGTGTAGTAATTTGGTTTGAAAAGAAAACGTGTTTTGATACTACGGGTATTAGTATCGTGTGGCTTTTACGTAAAAATGGATCTTTTTGAAAGAATTAAAGTATGTAGTACTTTGGGGTTAAAACCCGGATTGTTGGCATAAATGAAAGTACTTTGAGTTTATAAAATGGTGAATCAGTTTACATGTTAATGAAAGTCTAAGAGTATGTTAAACTTGCCTATGCTAGTTGTGATAGCCTTTGTTGTGTAAGTGTTGTTTTCTATGCTACCACGTCTCTCGATGGAGGGCCGGTTATCTTGTTGTTTACTTGGACATACCGACGTTGTTGGATGGTCCACGGGTATGCTTCCACTATAAGTGTTATCTTGTTATTTCCTTGGACATACTGACACGTTGGGTGGCCCACGGGTATGCTTCCACTATATCGTTCCTTTGGACATACTGACACGCTGGATGGTCCACGGGTATGCTTCCACTGTGATTGTTCCATGGCTATGCTTACACCGATGAGAGATTCCGGGGGCATGTGGCCATGGTGCGGGTTAAATTCCCGGGTCATGTTATTAGTCCATGGACTAGCTATCCATGAAGCTTGCCGCAATGATGAGTGGTCACGGGTTTGATTTGTACATGTAGTTCTGTGCACACTTTAGATACTTGTCTGGTCATTTCGTGTATCGGCAGCTCGGTAGATAGCTTAAGATACTTGCTCGGCCATATCTCGTGAGGCGGTAGGCTCGCACGCGTTGGCTTAAGATACTTGCCTCGATCAATTTGCGTGACACAGTTGGATCCGTAGTTGGCTTCCGTGCCCGTAAAGTTTTATGACGCAGCCGGATCCGTAGTTGGCTCTTCTACTCGCCCGATCGGTTTATGGCGACGCAAGCGGGATCTAGTGTTCGTACACATACGGGTGTTGTTTACATCATGGATCGCCGTGATGAGGAAGGAATTCCACGGGCATGATTGATATTGTGGGCGTGAGACCCATGATTATATGTGAGTAATGATTTTGAGGGCATGCGTCCCTAACTTGACATGACTGCTTATATATTGTGAAATGGTCTTTTAAAAGGATGAAATGTGATTTCATTACAGTACTTTCAGTTTCACATACTTGATACCTGTTGTACTGAACTACTTCGGGGGGCTGCGTTCATGCCGCATGTAGAGGTACACCGGTTGTTGATCCTCGCTCATAGGATCACGGTTCTGCGTATTTGGGAAGCTCCGTTTCTCCGGAGGCTTATCTTTTGGTATGGTTCCTGTCATTGTAGGTACTTGTACATTCAGGGGTATGGCGGGGCCCTGTCCCGTCATAGTTGTTATATCAAACTCTTAGAGGTCTGTAGTCTTGTTATGAGTTGGGTTTGTAAGGAATATAACTGTTCGAGTTTTGATATATATGCAGAAATGTGACCGTATTGATTAGCATGTTTCTTATTTTATATTGTTCCATGTCTATGAGTTTTATTCCGCTGGTTTTTCTCTGATGTATTATCACTAGGGTGCCCGAGGTAAGGCACCAGTCGTGGGCCCGAGGTCGGGGCGTGACATTGATGAAGTGCATCTTCCACTAATATGGACTTGTAATCTTCATATCTTGTGGGGGATGTGGGAGTTTTTGAGTATGCTACCCACTTAGCATGTTTTGAAGTCAACTTCCTTTGTATCACATAAGATTCCGGGTTGTTAGTAGAACAAGGAAGTCGTGTATCGCTCAATCTTTTACTAAAGGATGACATGGATTCTTGGCCTCGACGTAAGACAATTCCATCATCACATTCAACTCCAAGTTTAGTAATAGGGGCAGTAAGGCCCAAGAGTTTTGAGTGAATTGACGAGGGAAGGAAGCCGAATCACGGAAACTTTTTGCCACATTTCCATTCAACGGTTCGGGCCAACTCCGGAAAGTTAACACTATGGATGGATCATTATACATGTCGTTGAAAGATGTGATGTAAGCCATAGATGGTTGTAGCACTTTGTGTATGGAACTCATGGGAGGGCTTGGAATGTTGAACAATCCCAATGGCATCACAAGTTATTCGTAGCAACCATGCTCGATTTTGGAAGCCATCTATCTTTCATCTCAGATTCTTGCTTGAATATAGCCCCTTTTTAAATATGTCTTGTAGCAAAACTTAACCCTACTCATGTCATCCAACAATTACTCAATTCTTGGCATAGGAAATTAGGACTCCATGGTGATTTTGTTGGCCGCTTGACTTTCAACATATGTGTGCCAAGTTTCACTTTCTTTTGACTCCATCAAGATTGTTGCCTTATCCTGATTGTAGATATATGCTTGATGATTAGATAATTAACTTCTTGGAAATAAACCAATAGTATGTTCAACACCTTCCATCATTGATGATCCGGTTGCAAGCTCGTCCGCACATACATTTCCAGGGGCTCCTTTTAGTTGGCAACTATAGTACTCCCCTTCTTAGACTCTTTCTCTATCATCAGTGTATCGAGCAAGAGAGTCTCGGCTTCTTCTTGTTCTTCAAGTAGTATGGGTTCCATAATATCCAAAGAAAACTCACACTCTCGATATTCTTCTCTAAGCACGACCCGGGAATTAGGACATTCACTTACAAAGTGTCCTAACTATTGACATTGGAAGCATTTCTTTTTCCTTTTATCTATCCCTTTTGTAACCTCTTCGCATTCTTGGGTATACAATGTCTTAGTGGAAGAAGTGCTTCCCC
This sequence comes from Przewalskia tangutica, assembly GCA_029844215.1. Classification (NCBI taxonomy): domain Eukaryota; kingdom Viridiplantae; phylum Streptophyta; class Magnoliopsida; order Solanales; family Solanaceae; genus Przewalskia; species Przewalskia tangutica. The sequence continues at coordinate 42,771,401 of CM056724.1, read as the reverse complement.
TTTCTCTCCTTTTATTTTCTTCTACACCTTTTCGGCGATACAAGGGGTTAGTAAACGAGGTGTCGTCCTTTACCTTATCATTAGTGTGCTTCACGTAGAGCCTTACATGGAAAATTTAATAATGTGGAAAATAAGTTTATCCCATTATTTATGACTCGAACAATTGGGATCCCGCATGTCGAAAACGTCGTTTCCACACACGTGCACTCGTAGTGCCAAGTATCGTAAATTTCATTAGTGAAAGTGATATTGATACGTAAGTAATATGTTTGAGACATAGAATGATGGACGATCATTGGTTAAATGACGAGTATTCCATGTTGGTACATGAAGGAAGAATGTACGAATTGTAAGATTGAAACGGGTCGAAAAAGGGTCGCGGAGCCGAGAAGGGTCGCGACTTGCCCTCAGAAGCCGGAGAGCCGCGACGCTGCACCCTTAATGGCCGAGGCGCCCCAAGGGATGAGCCGCAGCTCTATTTGGGCAGTGGCTCACTCGAGCCGTGGTGCTGCGACGCTACCCGGACAGTGTCTGTGCGATGAATTTCAAAAGTTTGGCTGATTATGGGAATGTTTTGGAGCATTCAAATGTCAGTTTTTCCTTCATAACTCAGCCATTATTGGCTGATTGTAACCTCTCAATTAAGTGTCATTACATGGCTATTAAAAGTCATTAGTTGGCTAGTTGAGAGATCATCTTTCTAGCACTATAAATTGAGGATTTGGCTCAACGGAGAAACACACTTCACACGCAAACCTCATATTTTCTGAACTTGTTCTTCTCTAAGCATTCTTTCATACACTCAAGGTTCTTTCTTTAGTAAACACTTGAGTTTCATTTGCTCATTTGTTAGTTGTTGTTTTATCTTGGGTCCAATTACATAAAAGGATTTATACGGGGCAATATTGTCTTAAGGACAGAGTCAGCGCAATTGTAACACTACCAAATTTAGTCTCTTGATTTCAGGTTATCAAGAATCAAAGAGCGTTCGGCGATTGGTACAAAAATACAAGATTGATTCAAGAACGAAGATCAAAATCACAAAACTTTTTGTTGTTGTCACAACTCTTGTTAGACTTCAAGTCTTTTATAATTCGTTATTGTTTATCCTTTTGAAGCACTAGTAATAGTTAGTTACTATTTTCGGACATTCATCATTGTATTCACACTTGTGGGCCACCAGGTTCTGCAAATGGAGGAGCAGAGGAGCTGGACTGTACATAATTTTCTTAGTTGTTGCAGTATATTATGTATGGCAACAGAGGAATAACAAGATTTTTCAGAATACAAGAAGACCATAAACAACTATCCTTAGGGGAATTATCCAAGAAGTCTATTATGGACCTAAACTAGCTTGTTATGTAGCACAATTCAATAGTTATTCTACATAGCTATGGTAGTTGGGAGGGATCAGATAGGTATTAGGCAGTGGTAGTTTGTGAGGAACTGGACCTGTGTAACGTGTTTTAATACAAAGTGTCTAGTCACACCAACACCAATTGATATGAGGTTATAGTCTTGTGTATATTTATGCAATTTGGTCATAGATAGATCATTAATAACTTACTATTACAAATTCAATTCAATAATGTTATATTTGTACATAGCGTCAAACAGAAAGTCGGTTGGATCAAATAGAAAAGGTCATTGGTGCACGTGGATATGGGAATGTCACGTGGCGTAATTGCCTCTGCCTGTCAACTCTTAGCTCCATTCCAACCCTCTTATATAATTTGATCAAATCACATTATATACTCATCTGAGAAATGTATTCACTGCATGTTCCAAATTACTCAAGCTTCTTCGCTTCTTCGTTGCAGAAATGTGTGATTTTTTCGTCATTTTGGGGAGTAGAGTTGTCCGTCAACGATGGAAGGTTAACAGCTAGTTTGGCAGTAAACCAACGCCAATATCGGAGGGCTACTGCTATGTCTTCTTCTTCATCTAGTGTTTCACCTTTGAAGATGAATTTGAATGAGTATATGGTTACACTTGAAAAACCGCTTGGTATTCGCTTCGCGCTCTCTCTTGATGGGAAAGTTTTCGTTCATGCTCTTAAGAAAGGGGTTAGTTTTCGCAATTAACATACTTACATTTGAATAGCTATGATTTTATAAGAGTTAATGGTCTAAAACACATCTTAACTATCACTTTTTCACCCCCAATTATCCGTTGTTCCCTTTAGAACTATCATCATCCACGTATTAAAACATAGCTCAACTATCCGTGTTTCCTTTTTCTATCTGATAGGGTTTTGGGAATAGCTGATAGTTGGGGGTGTGAAACTGGCAAAAAGAGGGATAGTTCAGGTGTTGTTTTTACCATTATTTCATTGGCGAATTTAGCCCTTCACAGCAAGTTCAACTAATTTATGCCTTTCATACCATGTATACTTGTGCATTAAAATTAGTAAAATGGGTGTTTGTCTGTGTCATTGTACCCACTTGGAATAGATTGATCTAAATCCTGGATCTACCAATAGTTGTTTTAACTATATGCCTTTGTCGAACCCATCTTAGTAATGCGTGCTGTACCAAGTTCATGATGCACAACTCATTTGGTTCATCCTACTGGTGTTACCCTTCCGAAATAAGGATCTTCCAAATAATTTGAGAATTCCAATGAATCCCTAATTATCTTTTTTTTGTTAGCCTATTGATAATTTCCTAAATTAGACATTCTTAATATAGAATAGAACGTGCAATCCTTGAATATCTAAAAAGCATGGCTCCTCGGTGGAAGATAGAAGCGTTGGTCCCTTTCCCTCAACTTGCTTGTGCCGGCAGGTGCCTACCGTAGGAGCTCCATCCCCGAAGCGAAGAAAGAGGAGCAGGACCAAGAGGCTGTCCTCTCCTTTTAGTCAAGTGGCGAGGAGCAGGAACAAGAGGCTGTCCTCTCCTTTTAGTCAAGTGGCTTTCAGCTCCTCTCCCGGCCCAGTAGTTCCGCAACTACTACCGTGGTTATTGCCATCCCCCAACTCTATAAACATTTGGTCTAAAACAACTCTATTTTCTTGAGTTTCAAGCAAATATAATAAATCATTCAATGAGCATCTTGTATTTCATAAAAATTGGGGGCAATATAATCCCCTTTTAAAGGGCCATCCTATCCAACTTTCCGGCATTAAGATATGTTTCAAGCGTGGATGATTATCATAACCGTTTTCCTTTGAATTCATCCTTCTGAAGACATCTCTTAGTTTGTGGAAATGTCATTTTGTAGGGAAATGCTGAGAAATCAAGAATAATAATGGTTGGTGATACATTGAAAAAAGCAAGTGACTCTTCAGGCGGGGGGCTTATTGAGATCAAAGACTTCGGTGATACAGAGTATGAAATGTGAACATTATACCAATTTTATGCTATAAAACTAAAAGTTAAGAATGCATTTCTGACAGAAGTAGTGAGAGATGTTTCAATAAGTGTACTGTATTTTACTATGGTTTCTGCAGGAAGATGATGAAAGAGAAATCAGGGCCTTGTAGCCTGGTTCTTGAGAGACCACTTTGCCCATTTCCTATCCACCAGCTATATCTTATGAATGATATTGATATTCTATTTAATAGAGGTCGTGTTTCTTTTGCTACATGGAACAAAAATTTACTTGCCTCCAACTTGCAAACATCTGAGGGCAGTGGGAACTCCGGATTTATAATATTTTCCCCCAAGTTATTAACTTCAAAAGGATGGAATGTTCTGAGTGATCGAGATCAAATCAGGCAACAAGGAAAGTTGAATGGTACCCCCTCTTTACCATTTAGCCCAATTATTAACATATTCTCTGAGAAAGACATAGGAGATTCTGAATGGGCGCATGGGAGTTTCCCATTGGAAGAATACGTAAAGGCGTTGGATCGTACAAAGGGAGAACTGTATTACAGTCATGATCTTGGTATGCGCTACAGCAAGGTGTGCCATTCAGATTTTTCTGTGCAGAACCTTTCCTTTACTCAAATGATTAATATTCAACTGCTTGTGATAAAGTGAATAGCTTCCAGGAAGTTTACTCTTTTCAATTTTGCTGAACACCATTTGCATCCACTGCTGTAGTACGTTTATTGTCAAGAAGATACTTTTCTGTTGCTTGGTTCTGAAGTACATTGCTTGCTTGCTATGCCAGATTACGGAGCAAATATACGTGGGATCGTGCATACAAAAGGAATCTGATGTAGAAATGATGTCAGATGTTGTGGTGAGGCTATGCTTTTGTGGGTTGAAAATAATTTATTTTTGCCCTTTCTATTTCATGAACTGTATACAAATGATATATTGAGGGTCAGTCCCGTACATCTCTAGATTTTCCAGTCTATATAGAATTTTTGCTTGCGCACTATCTGATAGAACCGAGAGTATCGTGACTATCTTTAACCAACCCTTAATAGCAGGTCAAAAAAGAAACAAAGGAGTATATACATAAAGAAAGTACATCAATAGTTTTATATGGTGAAGTCAGCTGCATAATGACCTGCAGTTACTTGTGGTTTTCAAGAATGAGTATGGTTGTCCCACGTTAAGTTGCAGCATGAAGACAGTTGCTTGATGTAGGCCAAGACCATTAAACTAATAAAAGCGAATTGAATTATACAAATAGGGACATATGTACTTGATTCTAAAATTAATAATAAATGACCAGCAAAAACTGTGGAAACTGGAATGGTGATGGATGTGGGACATTTCTAGTTTTTATCTTAATATGAGTGTGGAGACACATTGTGCGCACCTTTATCTTACCATTATGCAGTGTTCCTTTGCAGAATTAATTATTCCTTGTTCATTTACTTACACTAACCCAGATATCTGGATCAAGATAATTATTCCTTGTTCATTTTCTTACAACTAACCCAGTGAATATCAGGGGATCACTGCTGTGCTGAATTTTCAGAGTGGGATAGAGGCTGAAAATTGGGGAATTAATTCCAACATAATCAACGAATCGTGCCAAAAGTTTAATATCCTTATGATCAACTATCCCATAAGGTAATAGAAAGAATACTTTTTGAATTGAAAGTTTTCTGTTTTATACTCCTGGTACCTTGTAGCATACCCCTGAGCTCTCTTATTTGTGTACTTCTTTAATGAAGTCTATCTTTCTATTGTACTGGCAATGTGATGGTGATGCCTGTATAGATGCACCGATAGCTCTTCAGAAGTTCTAGCATTTTCCTATATCATTGATCAAAATTTTCTTTGCATTTGAGATTAACAATTACGGAGCTTAACCTTATTCCATTACCTTGGGTTTTGCTATGTAATCCTTCTGCATATTAATTTCTTTTGCAGGGAAGGAGATTCATTTGACATGAGAAAGAAATTTCCATTTTGTGTTGGTCTTCTTCTACGCCTATTGAAGAAAAACCACAGAGTCTATGTGACTTGTACAACTGGTTTTGATAGATCCCCTGCTTGTGTAATAGCTTACCTTCATTGGATGACAGATACTTCCCTTCACGCAGCCTATAATTTTGTCACCGGGTTGCATTCATGCAAGCCTGACAGGTTTTTCTCCCAACTCTCATATTCCTTCAGTCCCATTCTTTACTTTTGGGGTGGCCTTGGCTGGATAAGAACTTTCATGTGTATCACGTTACCAAGGGCATGACAAAATCTTGTAACGTGCATTTCTTTGGATTGTAAAATGGTAAAACATGAATATTAGTACAAAAACGAGCATGTGAGTATTGGAAGACAGCTGGTGTATAATGATGTCCCTATCTTATCTCTCGTTTGTTTAAACTTTCTTAAACTCTTTAATCACGAAATAAGAAAATTTAGTTTCTTTTGCAAAGAAAAAAGAATGCAATGTACAATGAACATTCTCGATTTACCTTATCCAAACATATTGGTCACAGACCAGCCATTGCCTGGGCAACATGGGATCTCATAGCGATGGTGGAGACTGGTCCGCGTGATGGACCTGCAACACATGCAGTAACATTTGTATGGAATGGACACGAGGTAATCAATTTATCATCTCCAGTGTTTGTCGCTGATGTCCTCAGATGTTGTGTATGATAAGAAAATCAGAAAAAAAAGTATGAACAAGAAAATCAGCAGTGAAATTGAACCCAGATGTTATGTTGCACTCTTTCCTTGACCTCTTCCTCAAATGTCAAAACTGATTCTTTGAAAAGATGTTGCATACTCCGTGTTACGCTGTTGTCCGCTTTCATATGTGTTTTAAAAGGGGGTATTTACTTCCAAGTATCTCTTCATGACTTCTTTGAACAGGGGGAGGATGTCTACCTGGTTGGAGATTTTACAGGTAACTGGAAAGAACCAATTAAGGCAGTCCACAAAGGTGGCCCAAGATTTGAGGCTGAAGTTCGACTTTCACAGGGAAAGTAAGTTTTGCCTCTTCCTGTCAGCCATAGTAGTGTTTGCGATTGTCAATCTTTTATAATGATTTCCAGCTTACGAGTGGAGTGTTTAATTCTCTATTCTCATACTTTATCCTTTTCTTTAATGATTCTTTTTGCTGTATCGCCAAATCGCAACTCGTACTCATGCCTTTCGATGTTATCCTTATCTTTTTCTGCATTGTAGCAGAATTTCATAAGGCTGATCTCAGCAAGTTAGTTTGCATTTCTCTGCTCTGAGAGATCGAAACTTGTTTTGGCTGTTCTTGCAATGAAGACACCAGAGAATGATTTAATCGAGATTCTGTATTGATTAGAGAACTACAACAACAATAATAACAACATACCCAGTGTAATCCCACCGACTGTGGAGGGTAAGATGTACGCAGACCTTAACTCTACATTTGTGGGGTAGAGACTTTTTCCGACTCAAAAGAACATAGACAATGCTTCATTCAAGGGAAATAAGACAGCCGAGATTAGAGAACCGATATACTAACTCTTGAAAGTGTCAAATATTAGCTTTTTAGGGAAGCTGAACCTGAAATCTACGGAAGTTTCATTGTCAAGTTACATGCAAATTGGTATCACTGTGCTTTTTCTTCTTTGCTTTTTCTGAAACAAGTAACTTTATTTTAGTTTCATTCTTCTTGCTCCACTTTAAATCTGTAATCCTGCATGCTATAGGTTATTCTTGTCAGTTTGAATCTCTGCTACGTGATTCCTTTTGTCCAACATGAATTGTCCTTTTCCGCTTAACCACCTTTAGAAATCTTTAAGTTCACCCTTTTGCTTCCTTTTTCTTCCTGATGTTGAACCTTTGTCATTATTTATGTTGATTTTCCTGTTTTACTCTTAGGTAAATTTTGCTGCATAAAAAGTCTATATCTTTTTTATCAGGTACCTTTATAAGTACATTATTAGTGGAAACTGGAGGCATTCGACCAATTCACCAACTGAAAGGGATGAAAGTGGAAATCTCAATAATGTAATTGTTGTTGGTGATGTTGCCGGTGTAAGGCCTTCCATTCAACAACAAAAGAAGGTTAGTTAACTTTTGTATCCTTTCCTTGAAAATGATGTCTTTAACAATAAAACATCTAATTCCCATCTTAACATATGAATACTTTTCTTTAGATATCCTTTCCAGATTAGCATAAAAATAATGCGACAAGTCTGTTTTACTAATGATCTTGAAAATGTCTCTTTTCTTTCCCATCATCAGTAGTGTTTCTCTGAGGGTTAAAGTGTTGCTTTATATGTAATGTTGAACCAGGAATGACAATTTGTTTCTATCTAATATGAATTAGGATGCAAATATTACGAAGGTCATTGAGAGGCCATTGACAGAAAATGAGCGGTTCATGCTGGCAAAAGCTGCTCGATGTGTTGCGTTCTCAATCTGCCCAATAAGGCTAGCACCTAAATAGATGGACATACTACATTTTCAAGGCTGTAAACAAACCTATAAATTGAAAATAATCCCACATAAAATGGGTGTATATCTGTTTATTATACTTACACACTACATGTGGAATTGCAAGTTTTACGATGCTGCCGAATAAAGAATGTTACTGTTTACTAACCTGGCATCTTTTTTATTCAAGGCTGTTTAAAAAAATTGTTTCTACTATGTGTGTACCCAAAGATGAGAAAATTGCATATGCTTGGTAGTAAGTGTGATAAAGGGGAGGGCAATTTGTCCTTCAGGTATTTTTTTTCAAGTTGGATGGTGGCTACAGCATCACAACAAATTCTTTCGGTTGTTACTGTTGGGTCCCGGGCTATGGATAAGTAAGATTAAAATCGAAAAATAACTGAAACAGTTTCTGGATGTTGCCTCAACAATGGTGGCAATATCTGACAAAAACAAAATAAATCTTTAAGAAAGTAATTACAGCGGAAAAATAAAAGACACAAAAGTTTATATTTTTAAGGGTATATATTAATATATCCCTTGATGGTCGATAACCAAAAGAATTGTATATATTATATACAATTACAAATGAATTTTTTTTACAAGATTGAACAATACAATAAAAAAAAATTACAAACAAAAATGAAGTCGCAGTTTAAAAAGACAAATGCAACATCATCACCACAATTGCTTTACAATAAATTTATCTAGAATAGAGATAGCAATTGTAGTGTGAGACAGATGTTGCTAAAAGACTTAGGCTAAAAGGTTTTGATTCAGATTTCTGAAGCGAAATTTCGAGAGCTCTCTTGGTATTTTTACATTGTGATTCTGGATACCAATACTCTGAAGTTCCTCCTCTATTTATAGTGTGGAACTTCCTTGAAACTCTCAATGGTTAGTTGTGGAAGTTGAGAGAAATAAGACAGCAGCTTGGACCTATTCCAGCTCCTTGAATTTCTCAACAACTTTGACTTAGTCTATTTTGACTTGGTCTTCAAGTTGCTTCGATTCCAAGCTTGACTCCTTCAATTTTCATGTTTTATACATAGATTCATATTTAGCTTGCCTAGAGCATTTTTACCTCACCATAACAAACATTGTTTTGGCCGGAAGAATAGGAAAAATCGTTTCCAAAGATGTCGGGTGAGATGTTGCGGCAACATCTGCAGGATGTTGCGCAACATTGCAGGCAACATCTACAGAACACTGCAAGATGTTGTCCAGGCATAAAATCTGGTGTTGTCACAACATTCACACAACATCAACTATCTCCCCCTTTTTGCCTTTCTTCACAAAACTTCATACAAACCTGAAAATGCCTAGGATACAACTTATTGTAAATGTTTCCCTTAACATTTCAAACTCAACAAGATTGTAGTCATGCTCCCCCTCAACCTGCAGTTATAAGTTTCAAGTAGAGTATTATAATTTAGGTTAGTAAGACCATAAGTTTGTCAGTCACAACATACGTACAACATTGTTGTAAGTACCAAGAGACTAACATCCATACATCATCCACAAATAAAATATATACAGATATATTTACAGACTAAAATAGAATTTTCTCATTGTTCACACATCTCAATATCCATCAACGTGAAGCAAGACAAAACTAATTTAGAAGAAATGTTGGTCAAAATGTTGCATAACATTTGTCCCAACATATCTTCATACATAGATACGTTGTTACAAATGTTACAACACTAATTCCAACATTAACAATCTCCCCCCTTTTTGTCTTTCTTCACAAAACTCACACATTAACCAAACATGAGCGATTCAGTTAGATCATCAATCCCCTCGCTCTTTATTCAAAGAACAACATCATCAACTGGAAGCGGCGCGGTAGGATGTTGTCCCAACATCGCAGGCAACATTCTTATGTTCAGTAAGTAGTAGTAGTCTCCCCTGTATAGTAGAGCTTGTACAACTTCAGCTTCCTCCCTCTGCATAGATAACTTCCTCCCCCTGCATAGATAACAATATTTTCTCTCCCTTTTTGTGGAGAAAGCATTATCATGAATGGACTCTTGGCTAGAATCGAGCCAGTGTTGCCTAGATCGTTGATAACATTCCTGGCAACATCGTCATTTCTTGCTTCATTCTTTCAGTTCAAGTCAATGTTTCTATCCTAGAGGAAGATGATTGTCCAGTTTGCTGAGATGTATTGAGCTTGGGTTTTTTGTATTCGACTGATGGCTAATGTTCATTGGATGAAGTGGTATTTGACAGCTGTGTTGACATTGGAGAGGTATTATATTGATGAATATGTAGGAGAGGATTTTGGAATTAATCAGGATAACAATTATCTAGATTGAAGTGTGAAATGATGATGACTTCATCGGATAGATAGAAACCAACCTAAGGAGATGATTTTTCCCTTTTTTTTGATAATTTAAAACAATTTTTTTTATTTAAAACAAAAAAAAAGGAAAAACTCTTGAAATAACATGAAAAATAACAAACAAGAGAAGTATTATACACAAGATAATTTTTCTTTAAGCAACTCACAACAATATTTCCTAAAAAAATAGGTAGTGTAGATTAATTAGGATTCTACACTCCTCAAATTAAGAAATTAACGACATAAAACTGATTTTTGAATTTAAAAACAAACATTGTCCAGTATTAAACGGGATTTGAGGTTAATGATTTTAATTTCAAAAATACACAGGAATAAATAAGGCATAATAAACAACATAAAACTAATTTTCTGAAAGAACAATCAATATATTAGATCGTGATGTTGTCAGTAATGTTGGGGCATACCGAGCCAACGAGTCGAACTCTATGTTGTACTCCCGAACCGTCCGCCCATTCTGCCTCAACATCATAAACCTATCCACCCGGGCTCTCCTCATCTGCGGAGGCAAGAAGTGGTTAGAAAATGCCTCTGAGAACTCGTCTCAACCAGCTGGAAGCGCATGCTCCCCCCGGGACAGTTCCCATAAATCAAACCAGTTGACTGCAATATCACGCAACCGATGAGAACCCAATACCACCGACTCTGCCTCTGAGGCCTTGATCACCTTCATGATATGCTGCAGCTGTCGAATAAACTCCTGAGGCTCATCCTCCGTTTTTGATCCATAGAACTCTGGTGGATTGCAACTCAAAAAGTCCTGAAGCCTCAAACTATCGGTTTTGGGGTGCACCACCGGTACTATCGGACCACCGGCTCCCGTCTGTCCTCATGCCTCGCCACGATCCTAGCTAGTAACTGGGTCATCTCTTTGTAACCCATATTATCTGCTCCTGGTCGTGGGACTGGAGGCTCAGGTATCGTGGCCTCAGTAGATACTGTAGCTGCTCTAAACTCTTCTGGGCTGGCGGCGTCGTAGAACTTGTCATCTGATGCACTATCTCAGGCAATGACTTTGTGTGCAAGACAAGTGGAGTGGGACCCTTTGTGTGCAAGACAAGTGGAGTGGGACCCATGGTTCACTTGTCCTCATCTCTAACAAATATCTAATGTCAAAGTCCAAGTCAAGGTCAAGTGGGGTGACACGTGTCACCCTCCTGTTGGCCCAAAATATTTCTTCCTCCCAAAAATATCCATAATTGGCCAAAATATCTCAAAACCTTGTGGGCCCCACAAATTCGTAAAATTTTCCTGTGAGCCCCACATGACCAAATCTGAGACTTGAAAATCCAAAACTCCAGAATGTTCTTTGAATCCCAAATACCAAATTTGAGAATCAAATTTCAACTAACAAACCTTTTTTCCTTCACGAGGTTCCGAAATATTTCCTTAAGAAAATAGTTATACAATCTTCCAACGTTCAAGTCTTACTTACGTTCTCAAATACATGTTTTGGAATTACGGGGTGTAACAATGTCCTTAATCAAACTTAGTTAAACATATGCAGAATACACTATGTCTTTAAAAAAATAAAAATAATTTTTGTGGTATTTTCAACCTTCTTTTAAGCACATGATACCCTATACAATAGGAACGATACCAATTTAGAGTTTTGCTCTTTTATTTTTTTATTTTTTTTCAACATTGCCAAATCTTTAGTCGAGGCTTTGCCTACCTTTGATACTCTCTTTTTATGATATATATATATATAAATAATTTATATACACCGTCGCAGAAAACAATATCATCATATTTAGAGCATGTCGTTGTATTCAACAAATACGATTTTGCACAGTGTGCTACAACACAGTCTTCTTGACGAAATAAGTTTTTTTGTGGGAAATCTTCATGATTAGGAAGACTTTTTGTAAATGAATTGATGCTAGATTTCATGAATAATAATTCTCAACCATGCAAAAGGGTATAGGTCATACTACGAACATCAGGAAAAGCATTCGTATCCAGAAAAAATAGATCGTCCACTTTATTGTCTATAACAATCTGCATATTGGTTCGTAATAAATACTTACAACGAAGACTCATGTGTAGTACTCATGAAGAGAATATGGTGATGGTCACGTTCATACAAGCTACTTTAAAGAGCTTCTCCATATCCCGTTATTCATGAGATAACTAAGGGTCAATCGAATCATTTCTTGTTCCATGAATATCTGTTCAAAAAAATCAAATTAGCCACCATGGTGATCCACTTCTTCTTAACTTTTTAAAGTGTATCACGCGCCAACAAGATGGTGTGGAAATACCATACCAATACGCCTTAAACTTTTGTCTTTGATCAATTTTCTCCTGCTCAGCAAACATATTAATACATGAGGTCGCACCCTTGCCTTTACCGTGTGGGTTTTCCCACATTTTCATGAATCTTCACTAGCTTCTTATACTTGAAAATCTCCCGCAATTCAATCATGTGAGCAGTGCAAACTCTCTCAGCCCAAAATAATAGAGCATTCCTCCACTACGAATCATCTCATGCTTTTTCCCATAGTTTGTAACTTGACGGAGAAGAAGGAAATGAATCATATGTCCATTGAATCCAATCAGTGTTTTGACAATTTAAAGAAGTGTCCAAGACATTTTCAAACTCTGCCATAAGACCTTCCTCCTTTAACCTCTTTGAATTTGAAAAATAATTGCATCCTCGACCTCATTGAGATATTGTCAGAAACAAAAATTATCGAACTTATACCGCCATGTGATCAATCAATAACTTCGGACGTCTATGAAAAACTTGTCATCTTTTTCTTACTCATTGTCCTCTTTCTCCTCCTCCTCCCCATTCTTATTCATCTTCAGAAGTTTCTTTTTCCTCACCAGAACCATCATTTTCCTCTTCTTCATCCTCCCAGTTTCTCTTTTCTTACAATCACCATTCTTTTTTTCTACTACTGATATATTAATAATCTTTTTTCTTCTATTACTAAACTCAGCCAACACATTATTTTTTGTTTATTTCTTCCTAATTCACTCTCACCTTTTTTATTATTCATGTGATATTTGGTGGACCGCCTCAACAATATACTTTTTCTAACACCATTTTTATCTTTTATTTTTTCTGTTTATTTACATTTTTATTCATAGCCATGATTGTATTGTAAAATTGGAGACATAAAGTGTGCAAATCAAACAAGCAAGGTATTACATACACACGTTGAACTATGAAAACTAAAAAAGGATAAAATTAGGTTTCATGCCTATATATATATATATATATATATATATATATATATATTTTCAAGTGTAACAAGCTTGAAATTGCTGCTTTTCAAAACTGAAGAGAATATACATTGGTGACGGACGAGAAAACTAGGCTCTTTATAAGCCTTGGGCAATCCTTTTCCATTTAAGCTAGCTTTTGGGGTATGAGTTAGGTCCAATGTCTAAGTTGATATGGTATCAGAGTTAGGTCCATGTCTGATCTGATGTGCGGCTCCGGAAAAAAGAAGCGTGGAATACTCCCGGGTCAATTGACCGATCCCGAACTGATAGGGGTGAAAATACCCCCAGTCCATGAATGTGCATGCTTCAGACCGGACAGCGGAACCCCGGATAAAGAATATCTGAATCTGGGCGTGAGGGGATGTTGAAGAAAGATATACTACATCGGTGACAGATGAGTACCCTGGACTCCTTATAAGGCTTGGGCAATCCTCCTTCATTTGAGCAAGCTTTTGGGGCGTGAGTTAGGCCCAATACCTAATTTGATAGTATCATAAGACTCATCCTATGTGGGCCTCAGATGAGGGGGTAAAATTCGACTAATTGAATGGGGTGAAAAATACCATGCCTTCATGAATGTGTACGCTCCAGATTGGACAGTGAAGCGCCATATAAAAAATATTTGAATCTGGATGTGAGGGGGATGTTGAAGAGAAATATACCACATTAGTGAGGGATGAGATCCTTGGACTCTTTATAACGTTTGGGCAATCCTACTCCTTTTGAGCTAGCTTTCGGGATGTGTGTTAGACCCAATGCCTAATTTGACATGGTATCATAGACAGACTCATCCGATGTGAGCCCTCGGATGAAGGGGTGAAATGCCCCCCCCCCCCCGGATCAATTAAAAGGGTGGAAAACACCCTGGGTCCATGAATGTGCACACTCCATACTAGACAGTGAAACCCCACATAAAAAATGTTCAGATTTGGGCGTGAGGGGGGTGTTAAAGAAAAATATATCACATCGGTGAGGGATGAGATCACTGGACTCCTTATAAGGCCTAGGCAATCCTCATCCCTTTGATATAACTTTTGGGGGTGTGAATTAGGCTCAATGCCTAATTTAACACTGAAGAGCATATACCACATCAGTGATGGACGAGAACCTTGGGCTCCTTATAAGGCCTGGGCAATCTTCCTCCCTTTGAGCTAAATTTTGGAATGTGATTTAGACACAATACCTAATTTGACATGGTGTTAGAGCCTTGACCCGATCTGACGTGGGCCTTCGGGGAAAAAATGGTGGAATGCTCCTCGGACCAATTGAACGGTCCCAGATCAATGGGAAGTGAAAATTCCACCGGTCTATGAAAGTGCACACTCCAGACCAGATAGTGGACCCGGGATAAAAAAGTATTCGGATCTGGGCGTGGATGGGTGAAAAGAATATACTACATCGGTGACGGACGATAACTCTGGGATCTTTATAAGACTTAGGCAATCTTTCTCCATTTGAGCTAGCTTTTGGGCTATTAGTGGCCCAATTTCTAATTTGAAATGGTATCAGAGTCAAGTCTAGGCCCAATCTAATGTGGGCACAATGCTCCTAGGACCAATTGACAGGTCCCGGATCGATAGGGGTAAAAATGCCCCTGGTCCATGAAAATACACGCTCTAGACCGAAAAGTGGACCTCGAATAAAAGAGTGTTTGTATCGAGGGATGAGTGAAGAAAATATACCATATCGATGATGGACGAGAACCCTGGGCTCCTTATAATGCTTGAACAATCTTCTTCCATTTGAGCTAACTTTTGGGTTGTGAGTTAGACTCAATGCCTAATTTGACATAAAGAAAAAATGTACCACATCGGTGACGGACGAGAACCCTCTGCTCTTTATAAGGTTTGGGCAATCCTCCTCTCTTAGAGCTAGCTTTTGGGGTGTGAGTTAGGCCAAAGCCTAATTTGACTTGGTATCAGAGCTTCTACGATCCTGATAGAAAATTAAATAGCTTTCGTTATCGGAGGGCGGCACTAACTAATGTGTGTCGTCCGTCTGGCCAAATATAATGATGGAAAACTTTAGGCCAATGATATATGCATGAAAATAGTCATGTTGTGAAATACTGACCAAAACATTAAGTTTAAAGAGGTGCAAGTAAATATGGCAGAAGAAGAAGAACATATTCTCTAAAAAGTTTAAGAGAAGGCCAAAAAGAAAAATTAGAATGTTAGAGAGAAAGTGTTCCAACGATTGTGAAAGTTGAAGATAGAGTGCTTCAACAATTGAAGGTTAGGGAGAAAGTGCATCAACAAATTGAAATGTTGGAGAGAACGTGCCCCAACGATTGAAGGTTGAAGAGAAAGTGCTTTAATAATTTAATATTGGTGAGAAAGTGCATCAAAAAATTGAAATGTTGAAGAGAAAGTACTTCAACGATTGAATGTTGAAGAGAAAGTGCATCAACAAATTGGAATGTTGGAGAGAAAGTGCTCCAACGAGTGAAGATTGAAGAGAAAGTTCTTTAACAATGAAGGTTAATGAGAAAGTGCATCAATAAAATTGGAATGTTGGAGAGGTTGAAGAGAAATTGTTTCAATAATTGAAGGTTGATGAAAAGGTGCATCAACAAATTAGAATTTTAGAAAGAAAGTGCTCCAATGATCGTGAAGGGTGAAGAAAAAGTGCTTCAACAATTG
This sequence comes from Przewalskia tangutica, assembly GCA_029844215.1. NCBI lineage: Eukaryota > Viridiplantae > Streptophyta > Magnoliopsida > Solanales > Solanaceae > Przewalskia > Przewalskia tangutica. The sequence continues at coordinate 42,755,385 of CM056724.1, read as the reverse complement.
ATGAATTGAAAACAAGTGCTTCAACAATTGGAAGATGGTGACAAATGCATAAAAAATTAGATATACAATTTTGAATTACGGGAGAATGTTGAAAAAAATAATTCAAAATTGTAGAAAATTAAGTTGATTAGGATTTAATATTTTATTTCATGTTTAAATATAATTTATAGTTAGAATTAATATAGAAATATGTTTTCATGTTTTGAGTTAAAGTATGTTTGTTACTATTATAAATAGGGGTGTTGCTAATTATTTTCATAATAAGAGATAACAAGAGATAATAAGAGAGAACAAGATAACAAGGAAGAACAAGAGATATTGTAGACATTCATAGAGTTCATAAATAAAATATTCTTCTTTAAATTGGTATCAAAGCTATAAAGCTTGGACAATCCTCCTCCCTTTGAGTTAGACCCAATGTCTAATTTGACATGATATTAAAGTCATGTCTAGGCCCGATCCGATGTAGGCCCCCGGAAAAAAAGGGGAGCATAATGCTCCTCGGACCAATTGACCGATCCCAGAGTGATGGGGGTTAAAATGCCCCTGTCAATGAAAGTGCACGCTCCAGATCGGACAGTGGACTGTCGATAAAAGAGTATTCGGATCTGGGCGTGAGGAGGGGTGAAGTGAATATACCACATCGGTGACGGACGAGAAACATGAGCTCGTTATAAGGCTTGAACAATTCTTCTCCCTTTGAACTAGTTTTTGGTATGTGAGTTAGATCCAATGTGTAATTTGATAAAAACAGTGAAAGAAGAGAAAATTCAAAAACATAATTTAAGTCACTGCTAATCGTGTTTATAGTTATTAAATTTCATCATGACCTAAATGATTTTGACCAGGAACCATTTTTTATTAAGATATGGGAGAAATGGGAAGAGAAAGGTGAAGGGAGAGTTTAGATTTTGTTAGGTTTGGAGCCAAAGTCAACCCCACAAGTTTTTAAAAATTAATATTGGCCTTCGACCACACTGCTCATCTCAGAAAGTGAGTAAAGCTATAAGAGAATCACTTCATTCAAAATGAGGCTATTTTAGAAATATAATCCCAGGATTATATTCAAGATAGACAATCGCACTTGGTGTATGAGATAAGATAATCCCATGATTTTGATATAAATTTTATCCTAATTTTAATTAATACGATACAATCAAACATTTAATAAATTTAATCTCAAAATTTATAGTAGATGTGTCTCCCCTGGACTGTGCTAAAAATAAAAATATAATTTATTATATATTAATACTCTAATACCGTTCATTATATATTAATACAGTTTAATTAATTACAATACATTACAGCTCATGCAAAATTGTACGGGTTGATTTATACACATGTGAAAGTAAAAAGTTTGGTTGATTTTTTTTCTACTTAACTTGTTCAAAAGGAATTCGGATAAGGTGAATCCATCTAATAAATCGAGATTCCAAAATTCAATGCTGGTATGGTTAAGACATGTCATGAAGTGATGATTTTGAGTACTAAAAAGTTTCATTATTTTTTGAAATACAACTTCCAAAAGAATAAGATAAATTCATGTAAAACAAATAAGTGATGATTTGTGCACTCATTAAAAAATGTGACCAAGTTAGAATACAAGTAAATCTCTGCAATACTTATAGTAAGTTATATAAACTTTCTTGTCTTTCTGAAACTCGTTTCTCAAATTATTTATTGTAATTAATAAAAATAATTATTTTAAATTATTTATTGTTTTCTATTTTTACCCCAGTAAATATTTATTATTAACAGAGATAACATATAAATAGAGTAAACATTTAGTGAGGATAAATTATAACTTAGACATAAATAATGGTAAAATAGTCAAATATCCTCCTAGTTAATATTTCTTAACAGACGTATATAACAAAAAATCGATAAATAATTTGAGATGAAGTTAGTATATAAACTGGAATAATGTTTTTAACTATTGGTATAACAAGTCATTATCTTATTTATTACTTTATTCGTTCACTTTATTTGTCCATAATGAATTTTACATATTTTAAAAAATAAAATAAATGAATTATATATTTGTATGATAGTTATATTAATTGGTGTATAATTTTAACGAACTTGAAAATGATTTGAAATGAATAATTAAGATAAAATTTAAAAAAATATTTTTTTCTTAATATATTAAAGTAACTAAAAGTGAAAGGGGTATGTTATTTAATCTCATTTTATTTGTGATTGACATAATAATTTTAAAAAAAGGGAAAAAAGAAGATCTAAAATCATCTGGTCAACATTATTTACGAAGAAAATAATTTCCTAAAAATAAAAGAACAACAAAAAGATTATCTAAAAACAATAAGACAACATAAATAGTAATCTTCGTGCTTGTAACTCTGCAGCAACAGTGACAGTTGTAGTCACAAACATGGCTGTTGCCCCAATTTTCTCTGTGTTTATTGATTTGGGAAAGCCCATATGTATTCAATGAATTTATATGTAGACGAACAGCTACAAAGGCATCTGAGCCGAGGATGGACTATGGAGAAGCAAAAGAATACCAACAAAGAAGAAAATAGAGAGATCCCTATTAAACATGATTGGGAAATTGACCCATCTAAGCTTATCATTAAAACTGTCATTGCTCGAGGCACCTTTGGTACCGTTCATCGTGGCATCTATGATGGCCTAGATGTAGCAGGTAATTTAATTTTATTTCAATTAATATCATGGCGGATCTTAACTTGCTTGAGATTTTGACTAGTTATTGTACCTTTTTTTCTTTAAAAGATACTTCCTCCGTCTCAGTTTATATGACCAGATACGAAGTTAAAGAAATAAAGCGAATTTTGAATTTTGTGATGTGAGACAAGTCAAACATATTTGTGTGGTTATAAACTAAATTATTTCGTTAATCGTAAAATATTTATATTAAAATTAAATTATTGTCAAATAAGTAAATGTGTCATTCTTCTTGGGACTGACTAAAGAGGATATAAATTGGGACAGATGGAGTACCCCTTTATCATAGGAAGCATATTAATTTTACCCCTTTTTCTCTTCTCCATTGTTGTTGAGTATGGTTTCTTTACTATATTGTATTTGCTTTACATACGTGATTTTTAGTGTGCATTACTTGAGCCGAAGGTCTATTGGAAACAACCTTTCTTACTTCACAAGGTAGGGGTAAAGCCGCATACACACAGAGGCGAATCTAGAATTTCTAGAACATGAGTGTACTACTAAAGAAAAGAGAAAAAATGCATTAAGTGGGAATTAATCTTTATTCCTCTCACCTCCACCCACGACCGGTAGGTCTAGGGTTCGAGTTACTTTCAACAATCTCTTATCTTCTAGCTGGTAGAGATTCCACATATCGACGTTGGAATGGGACTCGATCCCTTTCTCGCAACTGCCTTTCAAACAGGACCTCGAGAGGCAAGCCTAGTCACGCTAGAGGGAAAGTGTGAAAACACTATAGATCCTTAAAAATGGGGGGTAAAAAAAATCTTTGTTCCTCATGGTAAATAACTAAGCTTTTAACCAAGTGCACCATGAAGCCTTTTATAGCATGAGTGGCAGTTGGTAATATTAAATCAATTCTAGAAAATATGTACATAAAATATCTAGTTTTGCGGAAAGACCATGAGTTCATGTGCTCTGAAATTAACACATAAATTCGCCACTGCATACACACCATCCTACTCAGACCCCACTCGTGGGATTATACTGGGTATGTTGTTGTATTTTACTTTGCAGCCCTTTGTACCTTTTGTCGTTAGCAAATCATCTTTGTATTTGTTGTTCCAACTTTAAATATAGTAGAAATGTAAATCTGGATTTTTTTTCCAAAGTATTTTGACACATGGAATCTAAGTGCTTACTATTCGATGTTGGCTTGTCTGACGTACAATGGACTGAAAGAAACAGAAGATGCTTTGAAAACAGAAAGGAAATGCTTTATGTTGTCAAATATAGATGTATACAATTCCGGTGTTATTGGATGAATGGGCATCTTGTCTTGAATATGAAAAACTTGCTGCACTTGTTAAAATTTGACTAATGCGATGTAAAAAAATTCCAGTTTCTATTTGTAATGGCTGCAATAGCAGCATGTTACTAATATTAATAGAACTTTACCTTATTAAAAAAGTACAAAGAACTTGTTTGATGTACATACCATAATGCTACTGTTGAGTTCTCCCACATCGGGGGGGGCTTGGAAAAATCCTCATCCCATTGAGTTAGTTTTTGGGGTTAAGTTAGGCCTAAGATCCATTCTTTTCATGGTATCAGAGTCGAACCCATCCCAATTCTTTGTTTCACCGTTGTTGGGCCCCCATATTGTTCACGCTTCAGTTGACGGGCCTGGGCGTGCGGGCGCTTTGTATCTGTTGTCACGAGGCATTGCCCTTATTTTCCTTTTGGATAAGGTGTTATCACACGTATGGGCTAACAGGTTTGAGCCAATTTAAAGCTATCTGCAATGCTCAATTTTGCGGGCCGACTCTTGGAAATGATGCAATAACATTGTTCCCTTATTGTTATGAATGATATATTGATGTTGAATATTTTGCATTAAGTTGTTGATCATTAATTTATTATCAACCATAATTTAGCCTAGTGGCAAAAGAAGAAAAGTTGAACCAAATTGGAAATTGAAATCTAAAATTCTAACTTGCTGTCAACGTGAGCCTCTTCGAGACAAAACTTTCAAACTGGCAATTTGTCAAGTCATGCCTGAGTATCCACAATCCATTTTCATCTTTTAATTCAAAGTGCAGATCTAAGGAGAAGCACCATAATTTCTTGTTTAGCTAATTAACAGCTTTTCTCTTGCCTTAACCTCAGTAAAGCTTCTTGATTGGGGAGAAGAAGGCCAGAAGTCTCAGGCTGAGGTTTCTTCAGTCAGAGCAGCTTTTTCTCAAGAAGTTTCCGTTTGGCACAGACTTGATCATCCTAATGTCACAAAAGTAAGATACTTAATTTCAAATACAGCGTCAATTACTCATTTTGCCGTTCTTTTATACATTGAGTAATCAGCTTTTGTCATCCTGCCGCCATGAAATGGTACATAAATGCAAATTTGTGTAAATGATGGAATGATATTTGCTGAAATTGCTTTAAGTTCTATCTATTACCAAAGTATATAAAAAAAGTAAATACAAAAACAAGGCTTTGGGTTCCATAGTCGTCCAAATTAGTCTTCGATTCGTTGCTAGATACAACAACAACATATCCAGTGAAATCCCACAATGTGGGGTCTGTGGAGGGTAGAGTGTATGCAGACCTTACCTCTACCTTGGTAAGTAGAGAGACCCAAAAGACTCTCGGCTCAAGACAAAGCATAAGAACAAGCAAAACAATAGAAATAGTCAGCCCCAGACAAGAAATTTAAAGCAGTATGAAAATGATGGTAACAAAAGTGAATAAGTTATGATAAAACATTCTGAAAAAAGAAGCAATAACTTACACAGGTAAATAAGATAAATAAAGTACACGAAAGAACATACAACAGCAGAAATTAAATGACACGGGACTATAAAACAATACTGCGCCTACTAGTATGATAGGCTAAGCAGGACTACAATAACAACACTACAACTATCATGTAAGCGTAAGTAGGACTAAGCTCAACTAACTACTATCCTTCTACCATAATCCGTGTCCTCCACAACCCCTTACTAAGGTCATGTCCTCAGTAAGTTGCACATGCGACATATCCCGTCTAATCACCTCTCCCCAATACTTCTTCGACCTACTTCTACCCCTCCTCTTGAATCCGTCCATAGTCAACCTCTCACACCTCCGCACTGGGGCATTTGTGTCTCTCTTCTGCAAATGTCCGAACCATCTCAACCTCGCTTTCTGCATCTTATCCTCCACAGAGGCCATTCCCACTTTGTCCCGGATATCATCATTTCTAATCATATCCCTTCTTGTATGCCAACACATTCATCTCAGCATTCTCATTTTCGCAACTTTCATCTTTTGGATGTGTGAAGTCTTGACTGGTCAACACTCCGTTCCATACAACATAGTCGGTCTAACCACCACCCTATAGAACTTGCATTTAAGTTTTTGTGGTACCTTTTTATCGTACAAGACTTCAGATGTGAGCCTCTATTTCATCCACCCTGCCTTAATACGATGTGTGACATCGTCATCAATCTCTTTTCCTTGGATAATAGACTCGAGGTACTTGAAGCTTCCTTTCTTTGGAATGACCTGAGTAACAAGCCTCACCTCCACGCCTGTCTCATGGTCGCTCCCGTTACTGAACTTGCACTCCAAGTATTATTGTCCTACTCAGCCTGAACCCTTTAGACTCCAGAGTCTGTCTTCAAACCTCCAGCTTAGCGTTTACTCCGCTGTGAATCTCATCAATCAGGACTATGTCGTCTGAAATAACATATACCATGACAGCTCCCCTTGGATTTGTCGCGTCAGTCCATCTATCACCAAGACAAATAAAAATGGGCTAAGAGTTGATCCCTGGTGCAGCCCCATCATTACTGAAAAGTGCTCCTAGTCTCCTCCTACTGTCCGTACCCTGGTCTTGGCTCCATCATACATATCCTTGATCGCCCTAGTGTACGCCACATGTACACCTTTAACCTCCAAACATCTCCATAGAACCTCCCTAGGAACTTTGTCATATGACTTTTCGAGGTCGATGAAAATCATATGTAAGTCTACTGTACTTCTCCATCAACCTCCTAATAAGATGAGTGGTTTCTGAACACCCGGACATGAATTCAAACTGGTTCTCTTCTCACCCTTATCTCCACGACCTTTTCCCAAACTTTTATAGTGTGGCTTAGCAACTTCATATCCCTATAGTTGTTGCAACTCTGGATGTCACTTTTGTTCTTGCACAAGGAATCATTGTACTCCGCCTCCATTCTTCGGACATTCTCGCCGTCTTAAAAATGACATTAAACAACTCAGTCAGTCACTCCAAAATTCAATTGGGATCTCATCAGGCCCGGTCGCTCGTCCACTGCGCATCCTGCGAACAACACCCTTAACCTCAACCTTAATGCTTCTACAATATCCAAAATCCCGGTACCTTCCGGATTGCTCCAGATCTCTCAGCACAATGTCTTTATCTCCTTTTTCATTCAAGAGTTTATGGAAGTAAGACTGCCACCTCCGTCTAATATATGCGTCCTCCACCAGTACTTTGTCGTCCTCGTCCTTGATGCACCTCACGTGATCCAAGTCACGGGCCCTCGTTGCTACATATCTAACCGAAATATGAAGGATGTCTATTGATTCTTAACTTGGTCCACAACATTATAGAGTTGAATTATAAATTGCTTTTCATAGCAAATCTAAGGCATGTGACCAAGCTGAAGGCATGAAGTATTTCCGGTCACATTGACATGCCGCTGACCAATGAAAATTACATTCTAACTAAAATTTGCATAAGTTCCATTTTATCAACAGTTTTTGTTAAAGGAGTCTTGTTCCAGATTTTGAGAAAGATCAGAAGTCTCTACATAATTCAACTTATTGAACTTCAATATACTCGGGTCCCCTGAAAACCCTTTTTTTGTCCAAATGTGCCATTAGTGCCTTTTTCCTGTCTAATTTGTGTCATGCTCCACTCAGCTGTTTAGTTTTGATATAGATGTGTAGAAGTGGCATGGGATCTTTAATTTGCTGCTTTGAAAGTCTTTTTCTGGAGCATAAAGTTCGACTTGCAAGAATATTAAAAATTTGGGATAATTAGACATTTCTAATGGCAATCTTTTTGCAGTTTATAGGAGCTGCAATGGGCACACCAGATCTTAACATACAGACTGTCAATGGTTTCACGTCCCCACGGAACCTTTGTTGTGTGGTGGTTGAATACCTTCCTGGGGGTACTCTCAAATCTTTTCTCATCAAGAGCCATAGGAGGAAATTGGCCTTCAAAGTTGTGGTCCAACTGGCGCTGGATCTAGCTCGGAGGTGAAATTTCATAATGCTTACACTCTTTCTTTTATATTTGTTAACAGCATGATGTGTTTGACACTTAACATGTTAAAATCCACTCCCAGGTTAAGTTATCTTCATTCTGAGAAGATCGTGCATAGGGATGTCAAAACAGAGAACATGCTTCTTGACAGGAATCGTACTCTAAAAATAGCTGATTTTGGTGTTGCTCGTGTTGAAGCTTCAAATCTTAATGACATGACCGGTGAGACTGGAACGCTAGGTTACATGGAACTTGAGGTATGTGCTTGACTTACGAAACTAATTGTGCATTATACTTAAATATAGGTTGCCTCCTCTTGTTAACTTGATTATTTCTATCGTGGTCTACAAGACAGGTTCTTAATGGCAACCCCTATAACCGCAAGTGTGATGTATATAGCTTTGGCATTTGCCTCTGGGAGATATATTGCTGTGACATGCCATATCCAGATCTGAGCTTCTCAGAAGTGACAACAGCTGTTGTCCGACAGGTAGAATTATATATTGAGTGAATACACATCTTTGTTCATTGAAGAGCAAAAAGTCCTTGAAAGTCACAATAGTGTTATGAATTTGCAGAATTATGAGGCCAGAGATACCTCGTTGTTGCCCTAGTTCTTTGGCAAATGTAATGAAGCGGTGTTGGGATGCTAGCCCTGACAAACGGCCAGAAATGGATGAAGTAGTATCCTTGTTGGAAACAATTGACACATCAAAGGGAGGTGGGATGATCCCTGTTGATCAACGGCAGGGCTGCTTCTGCTTCAGGAAACACCGAGGCCCTTGATCTCCAGCCATAAATGGCTCGCAGATTAGACTGAGGTTCTGGGTACTGAGTCATAGTCGGTTGAAGAGAAAAGCATGAAAAAACAAGGAAGCATAGTTTTATTAGAAGATTTAAGATCTCAAGTTTTCAGGAATTGGAACTTAAAAGTTGATTAGGACTTGGGTATAAGAAGCTCTGATACATGCATGCATTCATTCATTATCTCATGCATGTACAGCTCTGTACCTTTTCATCTTTGAAATCAATTGTCTTTTAAACACAATTGACCGGTTGGTCTTGGTCTGAGCAAGCTCCAACCTACACAAGGTAGAACGTCTAGCTACAGTGGATCCAGAATTTAAACTGATTCAATCTTTAATGTTTTAGTACTAAGCTCATTGTACTTTTAAAATTGGGTTTGGAATTTAATATTTGTTGAATATTAGTGGTTCTTTTCACGTATATATTTATGTTAATGTGATGAAAATACTGGGTTTAGTTGAATCCATTGTTCAAAAGCTCCATCTGCCTCTAAGGTCTAGTAATTGAAAAGCAGGAGTTAGCTTTACTTTGTTGCGTGATATACTTGCAGAACTAGAAAACTCCGATTTTTAAAGGTTGATAATTTATTTCCTTCAATGTCTTACTAATCTCTAACATGTTGCACAGCTTTTAGAGGCTTGTTTCATGAATTCATTTGGACATTTTACAACTCGTTGATTACCAGTATAATAGTTATTTGAAGAGGCAGTTTAATTGGATTAACAAGAAGTAGAACAATAGTTTATTACATCTTACAATATAACTACTAGTTAGTTGAATGGATTATTTCTTCATTGGTCGTCAAATTGACCTACACCAATTTTGTTACAATTGGATAACATATGCAATGTTTGCTCATCCAATAAATACTCATGGAAAAATTAACAAGATAGGTAGAATTACAATAACACTAAACTTTGTCCATACAATTGGACAACACAAACAAGGTTCAATCCGACAAAACTTGTGAATTTTATATCAAGATAGGAGAGTAAATATAGTAACAAGATTTATTCTTCTAACAAAACATGTGAACAGTTTGAACATCACATTCAAGATTTGTGCATCCATAAAAACTTATGAACAATTTAACAAAATAGATAGAATGAATATAGTATCAAGTTTTGCCCGTCCAACAAAACTTGTAAATAATGGAACAACACATGTAATATTTTTATCCAATAAAACTCATGAACAATTTAACAAGAAAGGTAGAACGAGGATAGTATCAATGTTTTGCCTTGCCCAACAAAACTTGGGACGAGGCAAGATTCGTATATCCAGTGAAACTTGTGAACAATTTAACATAGGTAGAATGAGGATAGTACCAATGTTTTGCCTTGACCATCAAAACTTATGACGAGGCAAAATTTGTCTGTACGACTAAACTTATATAGTAACTAATTTAATATGTTCTTTTAATAACTAATTTAATAAAATATGTAAAATGAGGATAATGCCAAAATTTTGCCTCACCCGACAAAACTTGTGAACAAGGCAAGATTTGCCAAAACTTTTTAATAATTTGACAAGATAGTTACAATGAAAATGGTTCTTCCAAGTTTTGCCCCGCCCTGCAAAACTTTGTGAAAAATTAAACAAGAGTAATTCTTTTCTCTTCTTCCGTGTGTGTAGTGCCATAATTATATCTGTAAAACTTTTTAAAATGGGGGAAAATATATATTAGAGTGACCTTACATCATCGTATGAAATCAAATTTTAAAGGGAAAAGAGTCATATTTTTCATCCAACTTTCGAAAAAGGATCATATTATCCCTTCGTTAAAATTTGAGATCAAATATGTCCTTTCCGTTAGCAAAGTTGTTATATTTGTCCTCCATGGACGGAAATGTCACGTTGGATCCACGTGGACGCCACATGGATCCACATCAGCGGACCCAATTCATTAACCCAGATCTACCACAACAACCAGAGAAAGTGGGACCCACACCAAACAACCGCCACTCCACCGCCATCGTCGACGAGCCGCAGCTCCGACCAAACATTCCGGCGAACACCAGATCTGCCACAACCACAACATCACAACTCTCCACAACCACCATTGCTTCGCAACCACTGCTAACACAAAATCTCCAACCACCACCACTACAACGTCGACCACCCCCGCATGTCCTCCGACCTCCCGTCAACCACCCCAAACCCAAAGACCACCCCGCGACAACCCAGTCAATATAACCCATCACCGTCACCGTCACCACCCCGCGACAACCCCATCACGTTACCCAACACCGTCATCGTCACCACCCCCAGACCCGACACCGACCCACCCCCAACCAATTGACCTTAATCGATACCCCACCACACCCAACCAGTCATCTGTACCGAGCACTACTCACACATACCCCACTGACACACCCCGACACCTTCCTGTCACAGTGGGTCGTCTTCTTCACTTAACCGGGTCGAACCATTCATATACGAATCTCCGGTGGAGGCGGAGATATGGCTTCCAATACACTATTTGTGGATGTCACTGCTTTGGCCTTTATGTTTCCCCTCTTCATTCTCCATCGATTTTCTTGCTTCCGTGCTATGTTCTGTGTTTTCGAAGAGAACTCATGTCCGATGGACTTCTAATTTTGATACAAAATTTCAATAATCAAGTTTCTTTATGTGTTTACTGTCTAAGTTCTTCTTTCATATAGTTTATTGTATTTTCATGAAAACATGTTCTGATTAAGAATGTTATAGGATGTCTCCAAATACATATCGATTTTTTTGTTCGAGTTAAGTGAAGGACGGCGAAAGAAGTTTTCATGAAAAGTTCACCAAGCATAAGGAGTGGCACTGTTGTGGGACATGGCAGCGGATGGGGCGGCGGTGCCTGGGGAAGGTGGGTCCCACCTTCCATGTGAATCCCATGTGACGTCCACGTGACATTTATAACAACTTTGTTAACGGAAAAGACATATTTGACCCCAAACTTTAACGGAGAGCAAATATGACCCTTTTCCGAAAGTTGGATGGAAAATAATACCCTTTTCCCAATTTTAAATAAGGTCCTTTCCAACTGATTTCTCTAACAGGCATTGGATTTTAAAGCTGTAAAGTGGGGGAAAGCAAAAGAGACGCCAGAATTCAGTGTTACTGATCTTGAGTTTTCCTCAGCTAAAATAATGCGGCATAAAAAGAAAACAAAGTTAAATGGTCTCCTCCGAGCTCATCACATCATTAGGTGACAGCAATTATAATGCTAAAGGAAGCTATGTTTTCTCAACAAGGACAAAAGTTGTATAGGCAGGCAACAAAAGGATGCTGAGGGGGAGAGTGCAGCAGAGTGTTTGCATATTTCCTTGTTTGTATAGATCTCCTGATATGATATCTGAACTACATTCTACAGCTTTTAAAGTACTCATAGCCGTTGGCAGAGAAACAGCGCGCTCCACTTGTATATCTGGAATGAAAGAAAGCAAATCTGGTACAAACTTTCATAGCATATTTTTCATCTCAAAGAGGGGAAAGGTGAATGTGGAGATTTCATGAGCATCCAAACCATCACAAACAGCTCTCATGACTTCAGATCATCAGACATGGCTGAAGGTATACAATGCATTGCAAGAATATCGGACGTTGCGGCCTTTGCATTTTTAGTCTGCAGTACAACAATCTGAAGAAAACAACAGAATCACCTTGAGAGTTCCAGAGGGATAAGAAAAGAAAAGAGGACAAGTATTCAGAAAAAACGATGACCTGGTTATAATCAAGATCAAACTTCAAGTATTCTTCTTTACAGGCCTCCACCATGTTAGCCAAGCTCTTCAGATTCTTTACAGGGTTGCCGTTGAAAGCAATAACCTAGATTACGTTGGATCCAATGTCAAAACATTCAGATGGACATGAATAAGATAACACAATGCCAGCTTACTAATTTGTAAATACTACTGTGATCAGCTCTGTTGTCCCACAATATTTTCTTCTCACCTGAGTGTTTACCAGTTCTTCATAACCAATATTGATGTCAGCTACAAGCACCTAATAAGGCACAAGGCAGATCAGAAAGGAGTCATAGATATAACGGACTAGTAAACTGACAGAGAGCTAGCCTGACCTGAGAAACCACAACCAGTTGTTCATCAATTGATTGTGCCATTGCATGTAGAAGTTTGTCCAACAACTTAACCGGAGCATCAAATTCATAATCTTTGCCATACTAAATTTTAAGGAACAAAGATGGTACCAAGTCAGATATGTAAGCCCTCTGAGTCATCGACAAGTGGTAACAATAAATAAAATAATAAGTTATGCCGTTGATTACAAACCTCTGAACGTAAATATGGAACAGAAACAGCAGAGAAAACAAAACCACCGACAATGTAGTAAGGAGGAGGTTTTCCCTTGATATGAGCTGGAATCAATCGTTTATGTGCGTTGAGTTTTATTTTAAATTCTAGAATCTTAGATTTACGGAGAACTTTCACTCGAGCATCATCTCCAGTATATTTTTTAGAAACAAGATAGCTGAAACCAATGCGCTCTCCATGCCTGAACGGTACTGAAAAATAAGAAGACCAAAAATCAGGAATTTACAATTTTAAAAAGAATAATAATGAAGTTCACAAACTTAGTGATTGAGAGTTCGCCGTTTCCATCTCAGGAAGTCATCTATATCTATGAGTCGAACTTATTTTTCAGTTTCTTAGGTATAGTTGGATTGAGTTCCCGGTTGGGCCAAATATAGGATTCATTTCTCCTTCAACAAGAAAAACATGCAACAATAACTCCTCCTATAAGCACCTAAATAGCATTCCCAAAAAATCAAACTAGGTATACCAGATTCATACATCCATTATTCCTACCCAACCATCCCTCTTAGGTGCCTAAATGATTCTTTACAAGCATATCAATTCAGATTTCACAAAACCATTATTTCCAGCCAAAGGAATGCTTCTGAACCCTAGCGTGAGGACTCTGCATTGAAGGATCTTGCAATGCCTACCATATTTATCTAAGTTTTCAATAACAATGCAATAGCTAGTATTATCAAAGCAAGCAACACAAAGAACAGTTTTGTATTTCCTTTTCCCCTTCACCCATCCCCCAACGACTTATTCAAGAATGACATGCTAACGATAGTAACAATTCTATCAAGATAAATACACATACATGGGCCCTTCTCCGGACCCTGCTAAAGCGGGATTCTTTGTGCACCGGGCAGCCCTTTTTATAAATAGACACGCATGAAATGCAGTCATCTGCACGGCTAGATTTAATACCCTATTGAGCAATGTGTACATTACTGCATTCCACCATAAGTTGCACAACTACCAAAATTAACATCTTTGCAGGAAGTTGGATATGTATTAACTACTAGACAATAATTTCTAACGTACAAAAAGCAGATCAGAAAATAAAAAAGAAACTAAGCACACCAACAAAGAGCAAAGGACAAAGCTCGAAGCATATTCTAGAGCATCAATGGATAATGTCTAGTAAATGGGTTCGAACCTTCACTCCTCTTTTATGGTAATCTTTTTCTTTCTTTTGTTTGAAAAGGAATAATTTTTTTCTTTCTTCGGTCCCTTTCTAGACGCCAGGTACCTAAATCACAATGATTTGAGCAACTTCTCGGCTTTCTTTGTATGTTATGGATACATTATATGGAATTTACCAGAATTTCATATTTCCTTTTCAGATAAGCATTTGAAAGATGGTACAGCCCGAGAAAAGCAGACAACAAAAGGGGCAGTAAATCATGACGCTTTCATGACTTTAGTATGTTTTCTTTCTCTTGAGCACAACAATACATTCCACTTTAAGCGTGGAAGTCAAGTATGAATCCTTGATACCAACTTGTAGATACACTAATCGTACCTCTACCTGAATACGCTACTTTAACTAATCTACACTTACCTAGCATTCTTTTTGTTTCGGGATATAAAGGATAATCTTGAAATCACCATCTTAGTAATCTATAAGATCAAATAAAGACAATTAGCGAACAGGAGAAGACTTCAATACTAGGTTATTTTATATGGTGGTATTTAACTGACACTGATTTCAAGAAAGAAATACTTACTTTTGACTCACAAGCTAAACATAATCTTGTGGTCATAAACATGAAGAATGTCGTTAAGGTTAAAATGGAAATGGTATTCTTATATACTTTTCAAATATAAAAAGGTGACAATCTTTTGGAACGGACTAAAAAGGAAGAGTGCAATATAGAATGAAACTAGGGGGAGTATTTGTTTTAGTACTTGTATCTATTGGTTCTAGCTCAGGTAGCTGCTTAAGCCTTACGAAGTATGATTTTGATAAACAACTTGAGTCCAGTGTTCTATGGCTTGAACCAATGAAATTGATGGAGTTTGTAAAATACATTGTTACCCCCCCCCCCCCGAAGTAAAGACCTTTTTTTCAAGAAGACACCAACTTTGGGGGGTCCTATTACCCCCCTTGAACAATTTCAAAATAGTATAAATACAACTTTTTTTGTTCAACCCCCGTTGTAAGAAAGAAGGGAAAGTCACTCACAAATCATTGTTTGCCACATGTCAAATTCTTTTATTTTTACATTTTTATTTATCTACTCTTTATTTCTTTTTCTTTTAGTTTTTTTCTCTCCTCCTTTATTCCTCTTCCCCTAACTCTCTTTGCCGCCGACCCCATTCCCTCTTCTTCCCGGCGCCACCCCATCTCCTCTACTCCCCGCCGCTGACCAACCTCCGATGAAGCTGCCACTATTTCATTTTGTCTCATCTCTCCTAATAAGCTTCAGCCCTCTATTATCGTAGCCAAAGCCAAATTATCACTAGATTCAAATTTGAAAATCAAAATCGCTACAATAATAATGGGATCGGAACTCCAGTAAAATGGATCTTTGCAGTTCTCCTTAATCAAAAAATGATGGCTAATAACTCCATAAGAAAAATCAAAAGCAAAAAAAATTAGACAAAGTACAATGACGAGTCGCGGAATAGGCCCAAGGAGGAAAGTTCCTCTTGCACTTGTTTATGCTTCTGCTAAGTCCGAGTTCTCTGATTATTGTCCGTTATCTCTGTATTTTCTTTGTTTATGCTCTTGCCATTGAGCGTGCTTTAGGTGTTTAACAAAATCGCTGTTTTTGTGTTATTCCTTTCTCCTCTGCTTAAAGCTTCATCTTCACTTATATTATGTCTGGATTTATTTTTTTGGTTTTATGGGTTTGAAATGGAAAAATGAAAGAGAATGTCTTCGAAGAAGATAACAAATTAGAATAAATAAAGTAAAAAAGTTATTCCTAATGAAATATATGCTGAAAAAGATGAATTATCTATTTTTTGCTTAGCTCATGCTCTATTAGAGAGTGAAGTACTCTCTCCACTCCGCATGGGCTCGTAAGGGAATAATAAATGCACTCTGAATAAGAATAAGGGGGTACTATGACCCTCGCAAAGTTGAAGCATCTTTTTGAAAAGAAGTGTTATAATTGGAGGGGGTAATTATGTATTATCTCATCTATATTTATTGTACTTGTTCAAGATCTTGAAAGATTTAAGGCTAAAAGAAAAGGGCATGTGAATATCAGAAAAGAGGGACTGATTTCACCAGAATCAGCTTTCTTATCTTCTAGAATTTTTGACAGGTAAATGCAATCTCACATTTAATAGTTCAAAAGATTTTAACCAAGGAAGGTTATTATTCATCGTCATATTTCCTTCTGTAGTTGTGTGCTAGTTGTTCCCATGAAGAGGTACAAGGAAAATTCAGTAGACGGGCCCGCCCAGGTGCATTTACCTATTTAATGTCGATATCCTTCACTGATATCTGAATCCTACTATATTACGATCCTCTCTAAACTCTACACCATTCATCAGTATAGATGACTTTCCGACTTAAATACAAACTAGAAGCACACTGATACTAAGAGAACTGTCCCGAACATATCTAATTTGGGATGAAAACAGTGTTCACCTGTTCCATCATTGGCTATATCAACTCCGTCAAAGCTAAGGATAACATCTGAAGGCTTTAGAACATTGGATTCTGGGGCCGTAGGCTCAACTCTTCGGATACGAACACCCTTCTGATTATGCGCCATACCCATCGACAAGCGGAGGTCAGGATTTTCCATTTTTTGCCATTCAATCCCAATGATAGGAAATCCTACAATGTAGGAGATATCCATATAAGTAATAAGTTTGCATTTTGAGACAATCAATTTAATCAAATTCAAAATGTTAATTCGAATTTTCATGTACCTGTGTATGCTCCATTCTTCTCATAATCCTGGATGAAATGCATAATTACTGGTGTTGGTATGACATAACCAATGTTCTCGGCATCTTCATGTTTAAGGGATTGAAATGCAATACCTACACACTTCCCCTTATCATTGAATGCAGGTCCACCAGAATTTCCAGAATTGATGGCAGCATCTATCTGCACAATAGTTTTTTTTATTGTTAAACGATCCATTTAAATGCAGTCACGCGACTCCGCTGGGGAAATTAAAACCGTAGCAAACAAATTATGGAAATAAAAGACCTGTATGATATATTAAAGAATGTATTCGCAGAAAGGAAGAAACTTCCAAACATAACCTGCAATCCGAGGAGCTCGGTTGACACATGAACATAAGACAGTATTTCGATGCGCGAGACAACACCGCTAGTCACAGAGATCGTATCTCCTCCTATAGGGTATCCAACAACAGTTACAGCATCTTGCAGCGCAGGCAAATCCCCAAACTCAAGAGGTGATACTCCTTCCCAGAACTCATCATCATTCACAGTTAACATAGCTGTTTCAAAATACCAACAGAAATAGCTAGCTTAAGATCTCCTCGGTACTGAATTTACCAAAATTCTGACAGTAAAATGATGCAATTATGGGATGCATTTGGTATGGAGTAAATCACCTTCATGCAAAGCGTCAAAACTTTTTCCTTTGTGAAAGCATTTTTTGGTATTTGGTCACTTAAATTGTTCCAACGAATAAAAGTTCAGTGAAAGGCTACAAATATCTCAGCTTTTATTCCATATTATTTGCTTCAACCAATGTTATCAACCTTTCTTACTGAAAAATGTCACAGAAACACTATTATACCCGACCAAACATAAATTATTTCCCAAGGTAAAATATTTACCCCCTACCAAACTAATCAGTAACATAAACTTATAAGAAACGGATTTTGGCTCTAACTCAACACCAGAAGTCGGCTTATGAGGTAAGAATTACCTAAGATCATATAAAACCTTCTCATCGATGTGGAAACTCAACACTCCTACATGCCCAGGCCAGCCAAATGGAGTGTGGATAATATAACATGGGGTCAACATCGGGTAAACCAACAATTGAGATGGGTCTGGATTTGATACCATGATAAGAAATGGACCTTGAGTCTAACTCACGAACTACGTATGGCCTAAAACCAGATAAAGAGACCTTCCTAACCCTAAATAACAGATGTTGGAACTCAACATGAATTGACAAACCTAGAGTCTTTCTAAGAAAAACAGTGGTAATTAATTAATTTAGTTTAAAGTGAAGTTTATGCAACAATAGCCAAAAAAACAGATAATACATAAAACTAATGGAAAATTTTGAAGTTATGGGATATACCGATATCGCATTCAGTTCCAATGGAAAGTACGGTAGCTAAGTATTTAGTATCAGATCCACGTTTCTTAAGCTTAACCTGAGTATGATGCTCCACAGAATGAGCATTTGTAAGCACCCTCCTTCCACCAATAATGAACCCACTACTACTCGAACTATACTGTCTCTTCCTTTGCCACGGAAGCGAGAAATTCGGCTCTGTATGCACACAAAACACCTTCACCACCGCATCCATTGACGGAGCCGCCTTCGCCGCCGCCGAAGCCAACTCCGCCCCATGCCTCAAGTCTCCACTCAATACAGTAGTGGTGATATCGCCGTTGTTGTGGTCAGTGAACCGATGGCCTCGCCTCTCTGGAGAGGCCGCAATGTCCCTGTCTACTTCTTCGTGTTTGCCTACTTTCCTAGGGCGACCTCGGAGGCGGCGGTGAGTTTGTGGGTCGGCTCCGTTGGTGGCAGTTTCGACAGGGCTTGTAGAAACTGCGCCGCCGTCATCGACGGCTTCTTTGGAAGAGGTACCAGCGCCGCCGCCGGAGTCCTCTAACGCATTTTTAGGTTTCCGGCCTCTTTTCTTCTTCAGGTCTCCCATTTTGTTTCAGTGAAAAGCAAGAAAGGAGAGGACAGAGTTATTGAGACGAAGCTACTACTAGTACTTTGCCCGCTCAAACTTTGTCTTTGAATTGGGCTACGTTAAAACTTGTAGCCCAATATAAATTTCAGCCCATTGTAGAAAACGATTTGAGAAAACGGTTTTAACGGATAAATCGAACCAATAAAAAAGTTATTGGTTTGTCAGTATCGGATTATTGGATTAATGATTTTATAAAAATATTACTGGGCTATTGGTTCGGTTTTCAATTTTAATAATTCAGTTAATGGTTAAACTGATAACTCGATAAGCTTATATTAAATTACTTCTTTGTCCCGAATTATATAGTACTGGCTTTAAATTATAATTTTAAATACAAATTCTATTTTTAAATTCTTAACGCGGCACATTTATTCCCTTACTCTCAATTTTCATACCAAACTAGGGTTTGTGATGCTTCTCTTTCTCTCCCCTAACTTATGATTATCTTGGTGCTGATGTTTTCTTTCTGTAATCTGAAGTTCTTGGTTTCTTTTTCTTTTTGAGGGATTGATGCTAACATGAAACAAAACAAGTTTGTTTCAGCAAATAGCAATAACATATTTGAATGCGCTTCTGCTTGTAATTTATGTAGACTTTTAATCTTTTATGTATGAAGGCAGTGTATATATGAACTGATGAAAATAAGAGAAAACAAAAAAATTAGAGGAACATTTTCTTATCGATTAAACCGAAAATCAAATCGTTAAGGACAAAATACCGATAAATCGAAACTAAGAATGAATATCTTATTGGTTTGGTTATCGGTTTAGCATATTTAAAAATGGAAGACCGATAAACCGAACCGATAATACATAAAATCGAACCGAACCAACCGATAAGCACCCCTAGTCCGATACATTTTTTCCACTGATTCCCTTCAAGCACATTGGTCTTTAATTTCTGCCCCTGTTACTTAAATAATGAAAATATCTAAACGTGTTTCATAAAACATAATTTATGTAATATTTTATCTTCGAAAGTTGAATTTTGCATCGTCTTGGAATAAATTTTTGTACAATGAAGTTATACAGTTTGTGGTATTTTTTGAATTATGTTAGAGTGTTAAAAAATTTCCTTATTCGACATAATTTGTGTGGATGTTATGATACATATGCCAAAGTTAAACGTAAATTATGCCGAGTGAAATCTAAAATTATGATGTTTTTCAGATTATATTGAGTGTTGAAAGTTTTGCCTTGTAAAACATAATTTGTGTGGATGTTATGATACATATGTCGAAGTTAAACGTAAACTAGTCTTGCGAAATCTAAATTGTGTGGCGCCAAAAATACTGAAAGACAAAAATTAAAAATTTCAAATTTGAGGGGCATAAATTAAAGACCACCCCGAAATAAGGGCATTTGTGCGAACGACCCGATCCAATACGCTTGAAAGAAGAGAGTTCATTTTTAATTGGGTCATTCGCACAACTGTCCCTATTTCGGGGTGGTCTTTAAGTTTTGACCCTCACATCTATAGTCTTTATTTTTTACTCTTCAGCATTTTTCACAACATAAGTCTATATTCACTTGGAATAAGTTTATATTTTCATACCACAATATCCTACAACTTATGCCGGACACAAACAAACTTTCAAAACACAACATAAAAATGGATCAAAACACATTAAAACTCCACAAAAAAGTCATGTTAATAAACTAAAAAAGGATAAAGAGCATATGCCACAAAATATAACTTCAATTTCTAAACACTACTACAAAAGCTGAAAAATGTTATACAACTTATGCTGCATAACTTAATTTCTACAGAATTTATGCTGAGTCAAACCAAAGTTTAGTTTTTGAAGATAAATGTTATAGAACTTATGCCGAACGAAATCTGGATATTTTCCCTAAAAAAGCAGTAGGGTCAAAAATTAAAAACCAGAGATACGGGGAACAAAATTAAAGACTAGTACTTTCGAAGGGAAATCTGTGCCAAAACTTATCTTTTTTATGCATAGGACCCATTTGGACATGATTTTTTTTCCTTTTTTTAGATAAATTTTGTCATCACGTAGAATACCTGACTTTTTATCAATAGATAACAACAAAATAAATAATTCTACAGGAATATAAAAACTTTGAACTTGACAGAATCATAAAAGCTAGATTCAAAGTTGAACAACATTCTTCTTCCTAATTCCGTATCAACAGTGAATTGTTATAACGATCTGGTCGTTTTTAGCTAAAGACTATTATTTATTTGTTTGACTCTTTTCGTAGATTCTATGTGAGATTTGTGATGTGCGAAGATAAGTGGCACGGATCCCGATGTGCATTTATATAGAAGATGGGGTATGTGTCATCAATATGATCAAGCAAGTTGTATGCACATGCATGAATGTGAGATAGTTCAACCAACGATGCATATTGTTCATCCTCTTGATCAAGAACCAAAGGGATATTGTTCTTGATATTGGTTACGACGAACGCCTGATGGAAGGATGTAGGAGAGAAGGAGGGTGGGGGGTTTTATGTGACGACGGGGGTAGAGGAGGAACCCGCGGGAGAATTGTCATCAATCTTTCATCAACTCCTATTCTTGTTCTCCAGCAATGTCTTTCAAGTCTATGCCGCTTCTCTTTGCCTTTTTCCTTCTCATCGCTTCTACTGTATGTCTTTTCACTACTTCGTTTTTGAACTATAACAGATACTTACCTAGTTTAGTGCTTAGATCTTAAGTTAAATAGTACATTTTCCATTATACTTGCTAACATAATGAGCATTTGCATTCACCATGAAAGAAGTTCGTTCCTAATGATATGAAATTTTCTACTGTAGCATTCTGATGATAAACAACTTTTATAAACTTATATCTAAGTGCTAAGATTCTTTCATTTGTACCCTAGGATAAAGCATAGTTCACCGAAGTATGTTAACTCATTGAACTTATATTTTTATTTTTTTATTTTTTGCAGGAGGATAGCAACACTGCTCCCTGTGCTTTTCCACATGGTAAGATATCAATCCCCACCACCAGTCAATGGATCCTCTCCAACCCCTCCGGTCCACACGCCACCAACCACTCACCCACCTACCCCGGTGACCCCTCCTCCTCCACCGCCAGTTAAGTTACCATCCCCACCTCCGGCAGTCAAGGTACCACCACCACCACCACCAGCCACGAAACCACCAGTCCCTACTCCCCCTGTTTCACCACCAAAGACCACAGCAAGTATAATACACTTGTATAAGAGTTTTAAGCTTTAGCTTCTTTTTTTCCCGGTATTTTATCCCATGCTTTCTTATATTTAGCATTTAGACAAATTTGACTTTCATTCTATTTTAGAATAAAAAACTATTGAACAGTCTTGTGCATTGAAATCGGGCAATAGTAACATAATCACACTACTTCAAATAAAAAAGAATGAAATTAAAAAGAAGAAAGAAGACTAGATTCTCTATATACATGGATTCGAAATTTTTTGAACCGTATGAATCAAAAGATGCTTGTACGGTTACCTATGATACAAGTTTACCCTAACAAACCGACTTTATTGAGCAAGATTACTGTTTTAGTCGCAAAAGGTTGATGGAGAGATTACGAATCAACTTATGGTAAATTTCAAGATTGGGATGAGACAAATATATGTATCAACTAGGACAGAAATAAAGCATAGAGTCACACTCTTCTTTCGTCTATAACAATGACTTTTATCGACTGTAGCAACGAAAATAACTTCATAAAGTCACAATCAGGTCACTTATAAATCTATATAATAAGCATTTATTGGTAACATGACAAGTAATCTACTATCACAATTTTAATTATACTAATTGTATAAAAGATTCAAACACTGTCCCTGTATGTAACTTAAAACTTATTTAATCTTCAAGTAATATATTTACTATGTGAGGATGCCCTTAGGTAACAAGTTTTCTATATGTTTGGTATGTGCAGAGTGCTTTCCCCTATGCGAGGTGAGATGCAAATTGCAGTCAAGGAAGAATGTATGCGTAAGAGCATGCACTACTTTTGTGTGTTTAAGATGCAAATGCGTTCCACCAGGACAATATGGCAACATAGAGAAATGTGGCAAATGCTATGCTAATATGACCACTCACGGAGGCAAGCCTAAGTGCCCATGAAAACTTAAAAGGAAGCTAGCTGGTTCATACAGGGAACTGTTGCATGACTTTGCATCTGTGATTTGTAGTAGTTGACTAGTACCAGAAATAATTTGCTAAATATATTTTGATAATTAGACCTCCAAACGGATCCAGAAATCCTGTCTATCTTCGTCTGTAGATACCAAGTTTTCTCCAGCTGTTTGAGGTTAAGCCCAAATATCTTTCAAGAGTATCTTATAATTTTATTGTGTGTGTGCGTGTGGGTGTTTTTAGTTATGGAAGGGTACGATTCTCATGTTAATCTTGCAGTATTCGTGTCCTTAAATAGGAATTTCTTGCAGTATTCGTGTCCTTAAATAGGAATTTCTTGCAGTATTCGTGTCCTTAATAGAAATTTATCCTGCATCCGATCTTCTTCGTACTGGATGCCATGTCAAGTTGTTGATGTATTTATGCTTACTACTATAGACATGCATACAAAAATTTATATGAAATGTGTAAGGATTCTTGTTTCATTTGCTTAAGATCATTCATGTGATTACATTCTGAAGATATTTTCAACTCAGTACTCTCCTAGTTACAATTTATGTGACACTTTTAAAATTTAAGGTGCCAATGAATGAGCGGAATCACTAAATCTCTAATTTTGTGCAAATTCCATTATTGGCATTTGCCTTGGCCATTTCGGAATTATGGATGCTCAGATTGTGTTTGTCCCCATGCCTATTGATCTCACAAATGTATACACAAAAGTGGAAAGACATACTAACTCCACTCCGATACACATATCACTTGCAGACATATAGGATGAGTGGCAGTGTCTAGTCATCAACAACGCCCAAATCCCAATTACCATAAAGATTAAAAAGTACCCGTTATTTGTAACTACAAGTAGAACTATTATATCTAATGCTGCATTATATAGACTTATCTTTTCCAATTGGCATCCTCTGCAAACATTCAGCACCATTATTAATCTGCATTCACAGCCCGGGGTGGGGGGAGGTGTGGCTGGAAGAGGCAAAACAGATTTCAGAAGTATCACAAAAGTTGCAGTAAGCTCTTGAAAGAAGTACAAAATGCTAGAGTACTCTATTCCTAATAAAGCTTAAGATCATGTCCATAAAAATCAAACCTGCATAGAAGTACCAAAAGTCAGCATCTCCGGGTGGCTTCAAAATTCTAGTAACCACCACCAAAAAATCAGCTCTGCTTAAAGAGGAAATCCTCCTTTGGAAGTATTCAATAGTAGGAATGCTTTGCTTTTCTTTCTTTTATTGTTGAACCACCAGGATGATTAAAGCTAACATTAGCAAAAGTCAGTTCACATTATGCCTCCAGTTAGCAGTAAATATGTATATAACAGACCTTTCACGAAACTAACAAAGAGAAAAGAGCACTGTATGTTCTAACTTTTCACGACCAGAGATAGCTGATCAACTCATCAACATCAAGCACATCTACCAAAAAAGAGAGACGTAATACAGAATAAGCCTCATTCACACAATAAATAAAGAACATTATCTGGTAATTGGGATCAAGGATGGCCAAACAATAGTAGAAGACAACGGGCTCATGTTACAAACATATTCCCAAAACCATAACACACTGTTCAAAACCTTTTCTTTACACTTTCAACAATCAAGAAACTGTTATTTACTTTGTCAATCGACAAATTGTTACAAAAGACACCACAAGCAAAACTAAAACCCAATATGCGCTTGCCTAATTACAATTTCATGTCCAGAAAAAGGACCCAATTAAGGAAAAAAAAGCTATGCAGACGTTGTATCTACATCAGAATTAAGCAACTCCTCCCAGTCAACTTCCTCCTCTTCTTCATCTTTCTCCCTCAACACCTCCAATATCCTCCTGACCTTATCCTTTGCCCGCTCACTTCCCGTTTCCTCAATTGTTATCAACAAGTCCTCTGCAGCAGCCTCCTTTGCCAACCCTTTAAACCTAAGTCCACCATGACTTAATCCATATAATGCAGTAACACAACTCTCCCGAATATTCGACTCTCCATCAAACTCTCCCTTTCTCAACATACCCACAAAACATTCCACTGCACCCCCATCAAGCATAGCTCCTCTCCCCTCTAAATTACCTGCCATGTTACACAGTATTAACAGAATCCGACCCGTCATAGGACCCGTACTTTTCACCATCCCTAATAGTGACTGAACCGCGCCAAGTTTAACCAACTTAGCACGGTTACTCTGAACCAACGAAAGATGGTACAGCGCCAAAGCTGAATCATGTCTCGTCCGTTCTGAGTACTCAGAACGGAGCGAGTGAAGAAGAGGTGGTAATGCACCCAAAACGCCAATCGCCGTCTTGTTTTGATCATCCAATGCTAAACTAAAAAGTGCACCTGCAGCATGTTCCTGTGATTCAGGGAATCCTCCCTTTAACACATCAATTAAAGGGGGAACAATTCCAGACCGTACAATCTTCACCTTGTTTCGATTCTCTAACGAAAGGTTCACTAACGCTGCTACGGAATTCACCTGTTAACAGCATAGCATACTTGATAGTTAGTTGTATATATACATTAATGTGGAAACAACTGTATTTTGTATTTATAATATAGCATATTGCTCTTTCAATTGAATAACATCAATTACTCTGTTTAATAATGTATATTTGTAACTAACAATCAAGTAGGCTATTACCTGTACTGAAGCATATCTCGACGTGATGATAGAACGAAGAGCTGAAAGTAACAGAGGAGTACAGAGATGGAAACGGGTTTCTTCCCGGGTTCGGGTCAGTTTTCGAAGCAAAATGACAGCTTCTTCTTGTTCAAACACTTGTGAGCTCTTCAATTTGACAATAAGTTCATCTTCTTCACACGAATTAGAGTCCATTTCGGCTGATGATGATGATGAAGAGGAACAAAAGGGTCGAGTGGGTAGAGATAAAGAAGTTACAGACTCTTCCGAACTCGTAGATATGTGATTCAACTGTGTTACAGACTCAAAATGAATGGTACTATTTTGTGGGTTTTGGGCAGCCATTAATGTACGGACGAGATTTTGAGCAGAGAGGAAATCGAGGGGTTGAGGAGGATCGATATGGGAAGAAGAGCACCAGTTGAAAATTGTAGATTTAATGGCGCGATTAGGGATGATAGTGGAGAAATTGGGTACAGAACCATCAGGTAAAATGGGTTTAAAACATAGGGATTTGCAAGCATTAACACAGTGACGTTCGAAGGTATGTCCAGACGAGACAATTATTGGGTCAGCCATGACAGACCCTGAAATTGGACAGATGAATTCTTTAGGTAATGGTGGGTGGTGCTTTAATGGAGATTTGTGGAAGGAGATTCTCCATCTTTGCTTGCCAGTACCCATTGTTGTTGCAGAAAAAGAAAAAAATTATGTTAGATATTTTTAGTGAATAATATTATAACGTTGAGTATATAATTTTATGCCATAGTTGAAGAAGTGGTGTGGGTCAAGAGAGAAAGAAACACGATGAGCTATGGCAGGGGAAGGTAAAGGGAAAGGGAGTTTTCGAATAAGAATACACGAGTGAAGTTGGTCAATCATTCTGTTAAAGTATGAGAATATGGACTAACTACAACCATTCTCAACCTATAACCTAGTTTTTGAGTTAAATTAGATCAAAATTAATTATTTACATCGTATCAGATATCTATTTTAATTTATTGACCACCAATGTTGATTCCCAAATAATATTATACACGCTCCAGTTAACAATATGTGGACGTGTGTGGAAGTGTTAAGAGTCTTAAATCGGATATTTAATGAAAAAATAGACTCATTATATGTACTTAAACAATACTTACCTTACAAATTAACTTTTGAGATTGAGTTAGAACCAAAATTCATTTTTACGGATTTAACTTTAGTAATTGTCAATTCTTACCACCCTTCAACTTTACTTTTTTATTACTTCACGACAATGAAAAATATTATATAAATTAAGAAATACTTGTTACACCCCGTAATTTTAGGACAATAAATTGAGAACGTAATTAAGAAAATAAAATTCGAGTGTTGGAAGAAAAGTATATTTACACATACTAATACGGAATAATTTTGGATAAAACAAATGCGACGAGGAGAATTGATACTAGTGGTTGAATTTTCCTAATGGGGTTAAGGACTATGTCGTGTAAAATAAAACCTTGACCTTGAGAATATAAGGCCATTTCGAAATTTCAGGATTTTAGTTAAGTGGGACTAATTTTTAGTAGAAATGATGATAAGTGGAAAACTAGTGGGCAAGACAAGTGGCACCTTGTGCCCTCCAAGTGGCACCTTGTGCCCTCCAAGTGGCAAAAAGCCCCAACATGTATTGGCTTGATCAACCCTTATATCCATGTCCCTCTCTTTCCTCCCATTGTTTTCGAAAATCACCCCCCTTCACTCATCCATTCTCTCCTCCTCCTCAAACAGATTTTTCTTGATCCCCTTAGCTAAGTTATAGACCAAATTAACTCCCTTTCCAAGATTAACTCCTTCTACTAAGTTCCAAGCCATAGTAAACTTCTCAAAACAGTGGTGAATTCGGCAATGCTGGCCGAGAATCAGCCCAGAAACCTTTGGTTTTGAAGATGAACTATTTGGAAGAAAAAAATGTAAGTAAGATGGTTTCAAACTTGTAAAGGATGCATGCATGTCATTGTAACTTGAAGAAATGGTGCAAAATTGGAGCAGTGATGTCGAGGCCACTAGGGACTGTTTTGGCTAAGTTAAGGTAAGAATTCTTCTTCTTGTAGAGTAATTAGAAGTTAAATGATGTTGTAGTTAAGAGATGAACTCATGTTAAAGAGGAATTAGAAATAAGAGAATGCATGTGATTGTATCGATGTTGTTGAGCCAATTTGGGGGCTATTTTTTATTACACTGGGTTTGATTGTTGTGTTGTTATCATTGTCGTTGGTTGCATGTTAAAATTGAAGGAAATCTTGATATTTAAAGTTGTAGTTGTTCATATGAAATTATTGAAATACGAATTGGATTTTAAGGAATTATGAGAAGAGTTATGGTATTGTGTGTTGTGGTCGTGACATCGTGAAATCGTGGGCACGTTGTAGTGTATTTAGGGGCTATTTTTGTTGAGTTATAATACTGAAAAATTAATTATAAATATGCATGTACGTTGTGGTAATTGCTAATGTATGTCCTAAGGGAATAAAAGTATAGAAAGATGTAGAAAAACTTCACATTTCACTCTCGTTGTTGCTAGAAGTATGAACTGTTTTTAGTGGCTATTTTAATATGGATTAAGGGGCTGAATTAACATGAGAAATATGTGTATTAATCACCTTGATTGTTATGGTTGTTGTATTACATGAACATAAAGAGAAAGAATGTATAACGATGACGTATATGGAGTATTTGGGACTGTTTTGGTTATATCATTAAGTTGTGACTTGTTATCGATATTGTCGACCTTGTGTGTGAATTGCGGATGTGAGTATAAACAGGGGAAGTGTTGTCCAAATTTCTACATAAAAAGAGAGTCATCATTCGTTATATAACGTATGCTAGTAATCATAGAATTGATGGATATGTTATTATTGTTATAGGTTGAAGTGCTAATTGAGACGAGTTATAATTATTGGGTTGGTTAATTCGACAATAAGGTATGTGAAACTATTCCTTCTTTCTTTTTGACATGATTTACTTAAAAGGAACGTACGACGGACGTACGTAATTCCATTGAATCCTAATTCTTAGTGATACTTGATATGATAGTTGCTTTTGATTTTACAGTGGTAGTTCATTCTAATGATTTTATTGAGAGTCAGATGATGATTTAAATTGCATATGGTTGCTCATGATAATCTACTCGTGCTAATGTGTTATATCATTTCACCGAGTCCCGGGACGGGTACGGTTTGTATATGATGATTTTACCGAATCCAGAATGGACCGGGTACGATATATGTGGACAGACATCCACAGATATGATATATGTGGACAGGTATCCACAGATATGATATATGTGGACAGACAACCACATATATGATATATGTGGACAGGCATCCACGGATATGACTTTATTTACCGAGTCTTATGATGGGCCGGGTACGGTATGTGTACACATGATCATTTCACCGAGACCTTCACTAGGGGGTCGGGTACGATATGTATATGTATATGACTTCATTCACCGAGTCCCGTAATGGGCCGGGTACGGTATATGATATGGACATACATGATTCTCATTTCATAAGGCACATGTGCATTGGTATCTTTGATTATTATACTTATCTCATGTCATCTTTTGGACAGTTATGATCTTCCTTACAGTACTTCATGTTTTATATACTCGGTACATTTTTCGCACTGACCCCCTTTCTTCGGGGGGCTGCGTTTCATGCCCGCAGGTACAAGTACTTAGTTTGGTGATCCTCCAGCTTAGGATTTCCGCTTAGCTATTTGGAGAGCTCCATTGTTCCGGAGCCTAGTCATTTTGGTACAGATTCTTGTTATAGACTTATGCATATGCAGGGGTACGGCGGGGCCCTGTCCTGTCATGTCTCACCGTTATACTCTTAGAGGTCTGTAGACAGGTGTGGGTGGTAGATGTGTTTTGGATATGTGTGGATTGTAGACGTGTTTTGGTCAGCCATACTATTGTAGTTCGTTTTGGGATATTCCTGTGTATAGTGGCAGCCTTGTAGGCTCGCCTATTTTGTTATGTTGATTAGCAGGGACTCCTTACAGATTTCTACATTGTCCTTTGTATTTGTCTGATTATGTTTAACAGGTTCATATACGGGTGTCCAGCTAGGGCACCAATCGTGGCCCGTCGGCTCGGGTCGTGACAAAGAGTGATATTAGAGCAGTCCGTCCTCAAAATATCTATAGATAGTGTGTAGTAGAGTCTTTTGTATGGGTATGTTGTGTACCATACTTATACGTAGGAGGCTGCCGAACATTTAGGGTGTCATCTATTCTTTCATCTCGTAGATCGTGCGATAGAGCTATGTTATTAGGGTAATCCCTCACTAACGAATTATTGCGTTTTCAGCTATGCCTCCAAAGAAAGCGACAGCAGCCCAGAAGGGAATATATGGACTTTGTATATAGGTTGGTAAGTTTGTTGTATAGTTGGTGTGATGATGATGTGCATCTATACAAACATATTTATTAGGGCCATGTGAGTGTTTTCTGAAGTGATTATGGGTTATCATGAGTTGTTTAAGCCTTAATAATTGTTTGGGAGGTATGTAACAGTTTAATGAATCCACATCAAGGCATAATATATGTGCTAATTTGGAATAATTAGGAGGTGATGAACTGTCTGAGATTGTGATGAACTCTTAAAGATCATGTTTAATTGACTTAATGGCATACCATATTGTTAGATTAAGCTATGTTGTATGCCTAAGTAATATGTAGGAATGATATTTGTAAGGATTAAATGGTTTGTTATGGTTAAGTCAACATGTTATAGTGCAATAATGTGCTAAGTTGTTCCATGGACATGTTAGTTCCTGTTATGATCCTGTGTTTGGTTCATCATATTTGTGAACCTGTTTTGTCCAGAGAGGGGAATGCAGGGCTTGTACGATGCCATGATAATCAATATATGTTTAATTTTCATATGTCAATATACTAGAATTGTCACCATGCTGGTCTGAAATCCCCTGGATATGTCATCTTATGTTTTGTTTAACTAAGTAAGATGTATGGTCAATCCAGTCTGGACATGTTAAATTTACAGAATATCATAACTTGGTTTAGTAATATTATGTTGGTGCATTTAACCCCTGATTACATGTCTAACTTATTTATTTGGATAACCAGTGGAGTAGTTAAATGACCTGATTTGTGTGATCCTTAAGAGCTTGACAATAGTCACCAAAGAATTTTATGTTTAAAACCTATCTGTGTAAACTGTCCACTTTGCCTGCCTGAAGTTATATGAAATGAGCATGAGATTGTCTACAATTGTCTTATTGTGCTTGCTATGAATATGATTGACTGAAGATAAGTTGTCTTTGCTGCATTTTTGGCTCAGTTGTGATTGATTTTAAGGCTGCTTAGTTATGCCTTAAGGCTGTGTGATTGTTATTTTTTTTTAAAAAGAGTTGCTACTGCTTTTAAAGGGGGCTGACTATTACTTTCTAGGTTCCATTTTCTGATAAACTAGTTACTGCTCATTTTCCAATTTTACCATGAGTTATTGGTTTGAAGTGTTAACTGAACTAGTGGAATCAAATGGGGTTCTCAACAGACTGTATTAGGATTTGTATTGTTGTGTAAGGAATTGTTAATGAACAATATGTTAGTATGAGGTTGTTTATGTAGCAGGAATACTAGCTAAATTATAATTGTCCCTCTGAAATGTGTACTAGTGGCCAAGAGTCAATCCAGTTTATTTTGTCTTCTTAGCATCCTATGTTTATAGTGTGTGCAAACCTGTAAATGAACTTGGAAAGATCTAAAGGTTAGCCTAATTAACTAGCTGAGCTAAGAATAGTCATAAATTCATGGTGTAACATTATCGTGATCACATTGTCTAATACATTTCCCTGGTAGAGGCATGTATGGTTCTCTCAAATGTGTGACATGTATGAAATATGCCTAGGTGATAAAAAAAATGTGGCTTCTATTTGAACCTAACAAAATGTCGACATAAGTATTTTAGCCTATGTGTGAGTCAGTTTATCTTGCATATTCATATATATTCTACATATTGGTAGTTGGTTTAAATATCGCATGTGCTCATATGGGGTGATCAACCTAGCTTCAGTACTTGGTGTATTTGTGGATGGTATGATTTCTAATAGTTGCCTATTTTAATGTGTTACTCAATTTTTTTTTAAAAGAAAATTTTGAATTCTGGTGTAGAGTATGTTGGTTTACTTGACTGATTTGTATCTATACAACGTGAAATGTGTGAGATCCTTTTATGGGTTTTCCTATGTTAAGTGAAGGAATTAATTTGTAGATTAGTGTGTAAGGTTTACGCTTTATATACTTATAGGGTATATTTCAGTTTGTTTAGGTAAAAAATAGTTCACAGTGAGGATTCACGATTACAGCGAAGTTTGAATGTGTGCCGGATAATGTGAGTTGTAATATTATATTGGATGGATTGTATAAGAAGGGTTGTTGAGCTGATGACATATAATAACGCTTTGCCTGATGGTTAGACCTATAATATGTTGATGATGATTAGTTTGAGATTATCTAGTGTTAACATTATGTTGGTTTAATAGTGAGTGTGTACTATTTTGATATAGCTGTTGGTATAATCTAATTTTGATTAGTTTCGTTAGTATTGAGAAATTGTGAATTGGGTGTTTACATGGTTAAAGTGTTCATTATGTAGTCGTAAGTGCCTATTTCTAGTCCTACTATGATGTTCATGATTAGCTTGAATTAGCAGATTAACATACCTTAGTTTTAATAAAGTGTGGTTTGGTTTAGCTTCGTTAGTCTCACTCTGCCTAAGACTTAGATGGCCTAGTTGAATATTAACTTATAGATTAATGATTATTTAAGTCTGATTATTACTTTTATTTTTTTTGGTAGAACTAATGTCTGATTATTTATATTCTGATCAGGTTTGAATTGTAAGTGTACTTTAGTTTAGGATGCCTTTGGGGATAGTTAACCTAAGTTAAGACCTTGGTAATTAGTTGTTAACTAAAGGTTTTATGTTGTTCAGGACATAAGATCGGAAATATTTCTCAAATGCTTCTTCTTAAAACTATTTTGAGCATGCTTTACTGATTCATGGGTATATTAAAGGTGGTGATTAAGCATACCAGATTAATGTTAATATGATTGGGATATATCTATAGTTCTGGATTGTAATAGATGAAGTTTTACTAATCATTGTTAGAATAGGATATTGAGTAACC
This sequence comes from Przewalskia tangutica, assembly GCA_029844215.1. NCBI lineage: Eukaryota > Viridiplantae > Streptophyta > Magnoliopsida > Solanales > Solanaceae > Przewalskia > Przewalskia tangutica. The sequence continues at coordinate 42,722,521 of CM056724.1, read as the reverse complement.
TGTTTTGGTTAACTTGATTTTCTAAATTACAATCATTGTTTAAAAATTGCTCTTAGTATGGTATACTAAGCATATGTTAGACTCAAGTAGCATTATGGACAACATTTGTTATTTTAATTGTTTAGGGAGATAGTGATTAACAGATGGATAGTAAAACTTAGCTCAAATGGTTAGAATATGTACACTAGCTATGGTACTGATTGATTAAGTCATTGTTTAGCCTTATTTTAGGCATATGCTATTGGAAAAATGAGTTGTATGTGTGGAATTACTGAACATCTTATTGACCTTTGCTTGCCTTGGTTGGCTGTTATGCTTTAGTATGGTGCACTAGGTTTATTTTAAAGTCATATGATGTGTATGATATTTGTTTGTTGTGGTGAAGATTGTGAGAGACATGATTAAATTGATGTCTATTTTGCTTTTTAATGTCATGCTCTATTCTAGTTGAAATGGGAGTTCATGGGATTTGGTATCTATTGGAACTTGGTTCAAATATGTTGTAGCATAGGTTGTTTGTCTTAGAACCTTACTTATATTTATGAATGAAATGTCCTCTGTATGCCTTAATGTGATCTTTCCTTATTTAATGCTTGGGTATTCATGCTAAAACTTAGGTGGAGGCCTAATAATTGAATCACCTTAGTCAATTCTTACTCAATTAAAATTGGAAGTTGTGAGTTGTCATTCCTAAAGCTATGTTTTGTTGTCCTGTTTGAGAAACAAGTGAGTTGAATCATATCTGCTTGATTGACCCTTATTTGGAATCTGTATTAATTAGTATGTAGACTGATTGTATATGAAATAATGTTAATATGATAATTTGGGAGTTTGTTTAATTAGATAAAACTAACTTAAGTTGACACATGTTGATTAAAATGTTGTAATAGTATAAACTGACAGGTGTAGCTGAAGTAAAGCCTGGTGTGCTAGTGTGCTAATTTTGGACTTGTACATGGACATTGTCAGTTAATTTCATACCTAGATATTATTAACTTCAGGGTGTAGCAAGCATAGGTAGTTGTTTGGATTGACTAAAGTAAGTATGTTGATTCAAGATTTGTTCCAGTCATAGGGGTTTTTTCAAGATAATATATTCCTAACCTGCTTGGTCGAGAACTAGTTTTAGTTATGTATGGTCTGTTTGAACTCATATGAGGATCAATGTATATGTATATGGTGTTACACCCCGTAGTTCAGGTCATGCGCATGAGAGCGTACGAAAGGGAGTAAGACTTAAAATTTTCAAAAGATAGGTTGACGGATTGTTTCGGATGAGTTTTAGTCAACTTTGAGGCGGGTTATGACCCGGTACATTGAGAGTTCCTAAGTATTTCAAAGGCCTAGTGCGTAGTTCGTTGAGTCTAGTTTCCAACGCAACCAACCGTTCGTCGATAGGACATCGGAGTAGGAAGTTATGGGAGTTACAAGTTCGGTCTTGTGACAGGCGTAAATGTCTCGAGCAGCAGCAGCCGCGGCCGAGGAGCGCGGCGCCGGATATACTGAGGGTCGCTGAAGTTGCAGTGCGCGGGAAGCGAGGCGCGCGGAAAGTTCGAGCTGCGAGGTTTCAGTGGCATGGCCAGAAGCGGATTTGGGCGGAAAAACTTAGGAAAATCTGATTTTCTCTTTTAAAAAGGCCATGGGAGGGTGACAAGTGTCCCCCCCCCCATCTGATTTTTCTTGCATGCCTTATATTGACCAAGTCTTGGAGACTTGGTCATCTTTCAAACCTCTCTCTCTCTCTAAATTAGCTCTCACGTCTCTCTAAAATTCCAAATGAAATTCAAAGCCTAAGAAAAATCTGAAAAGTTAAGGACAAGAAGGAAGCTTGTGGCTAGCTTGTAGGAGTTGTTGTGGTGGTGTTCTTGGAAAGGAGGCTAGCAAAGTTGTTGGAATAATTTTGGCTAAAGCTCTAAAGGTAACATTTCTTCTCTTGTAGCTAGTTATTGTGTTGCATGTGAAGAAGAAGGGATTTGTAGTAGTAAATAATGCTCTTAGATTCATTGCATGTAAGAAATATGGGTTGAATATGAAAGAATTGGTTAAGAAGATTATGTGAGCATGTTGTAGCCTAAAAACTACCTTAGACTTGTTAAGTTAGTTGTTTTACCTTGTGGGGCAGAATTTTACACACCCAAGTTTAGGTGTGTAACCCCCTTTGAAATGTTTGGATTGTTGAGCCTTAAATGTGGCATTTGGATGTTGAATTCGGCCTTGAGAAAGGTGGCAAAGTATGTAGAAACAAAGGAAATGCAGCCCAATTTTCCATAGAATTTAGTGACTTTGAACTTAGATTATTTCTACATTGAAATTAGAGGTTAATAAACGTATCATGGTTATTATAGGTTGGCATATTACTTGCGGTAGTTTGAGCTTAGCAAGTGGATTGACCGAAGAGGTATGTGGAAACTTTCTTACCTCTTGAGCATGAGTAGTTATAACTATATAGTACGGTAGACGTACGTGTTTTAAATGAAGTAAATCCTTCTGTTATACTTGACTTGTTTTAAGAAAATGTCTAAGTGGCTGGGTTAAGAAGTTAACCCGTTTGTTCTTGAGGAGTGGTTTATCTTAAATAAGGTAGACAAGGATTTCTTGACACAAAGAAGTATAGAGTACTTGGTGTGAAAGTATTGAGTATTGAATTATTCTAAAAAGATAAGAGGCTTGAAGTATTTTTGAAAATTATGTAAATTTGTTTGAAGTATAAGTCTCTTGGTTAGTACAAGAACGAAATGGTTTATAAGGAGTTATAACGGCTTTATGGGAAGTTAGTTATAACGGCCTTATAAAAGGATAAGAATGTCTTAATTTCTAAAGTATAAAGTTAGTATAACGGCTTTATGAGAAGTTGGTTATAATGACTTTATGGAAGGTTAAGAAGGTTGTCTAATTCGATTTATGAGCATAAGTTGCCTAGATTGTGAAAAATTGAAGTTACTTGGTTTCAAGCTTTGAAATGAGTTTTCTAAAGGTGTAGTAGCTTACTTTGAAAAATAGACACGCCTTGATAGTACTTTGGCTTGTTTAATTGAGAATTATTCTATTTGTGCCTTGATAGTACTTTGACTTGTTTAATTGAGAATTATTCTATTTATGCCTTGATAGTACTTTGGCTTATTTAATTGAAACTTTTTCTATGTGTGCCTTGATAAGTACGTTGGCTTGCTTAAATAAGGATTGTCTTGGTTTATGTGAAAGGAAGACATGGTAATTGTTTTGGTTTATGTAAGGACATGGTATTGCAATTCGAATTAAAAGCATGTAGTTATGAGTCTATTTGGGCGTACCGTCAGTGATGGAGGATTCCACGGGTATGCGGCCATGATGAGGGTTCGTTTCCATTGTGATATTATTCCATGGATTAGCTCTCCGAGGTCTATCGATGCGAGGTGGATCTAGTAGTTAGCCTCGTACTTGCCGGTCGAGGCGTGATGCAGGGTGGATCTGGTAGTTGGCTTTCGTACTTGCCCCGGTCAGGGTTAGGGCGAAGTGGTGTGATGCAGGGTGGATCTGGTGGTTAGCCTGCGTACTTGCCCCGGTCAGCGATGTGACGCATGGTGGATCTGGTAGAGGCTATCGCACTTGCCCCGGTCAGCTTCGTGATTCAGGTATAGTATTATTGCTTGGTGGATCCGTAGCCGGCTTCGTCTTGCCGATCGATTGAGGACGCAGGTGGATCTGTAGCTATGCCTTCGCATTTGCCTCGCAGTTCTTAATCTGAGTGGGATCTAGTATTCATGTGTACTCCTTAGTGTTGTTATATCATGCATCGGCGTGAGGAAGGAATTCCACGGGCACGATTGATATTATGTGCATGAGACCTATGGTTATATTTGAGTGATGACTTAGAGGGCGTGAGTCCCTGACTTGACATAGCTGCGTATATATTGTGTACTGAAGTTTGGCTATCATACATGTCTCATGCTTTACATATGCAATTATGATTTCATTCTGATATTTTGATTTCACATACTTGGTACTGTTATCTTGACCTCGCCGGAAGTGCGTTAAATCTGCAGTCGAGATACGTAACTGGCGATCCACGCTCTTAGGATCACTGTTCATTTCTTGGAAAGCTCCGTCTCGGAGGCTTTGTCTTTTGGTATGATTCCACGAGGTTATAGACTTTTGTACATTCGAAGTGCAGCGGGGCCTGTCATACGATTATTATTCTAGAGTGCGTAGTCACGTTTGTGGTTTGGTTGTAAGAGTAAGTTATCTTGTTTCACTTTCGATTATGTTATTTTATGGAAGGCGGCCTTATCGGCTTGCGGTGATGTTTACCTTATCTGATTTTGTATTATGTATGTTCATTGCTATTCTCGATGTATACACGGCGAGTGCCCAGATAGGGCACGATCAGCGACTCGAGGTCGGTCGTGACAAAAGTGGTATCGAGCGATTAGTCCTCGGAAAGTGTCTGAGGCCGTGTCTAGTAGAGTCTTGATTATCGGTGTGTTGTGCACCACATCTATAATCGGGAGGCTGCGAGACATTTAGGATTGATTTTCATTCTTCTCTGCGAGATCGTGCGATGAAGGCATCTGAGTTGAACCCTCGACCTCTTCTTATGTACGTTATGCCTCGCGGAAGGCGGCCCGAGCCGGAAGGGCAAAGCGGCGGCGAGGCGCTAGTGGTACCTGAGAGTTACGGGACTCGGGCCAAACTATGCACGAGGTAGTAGGCGATCGGCGAGATCATTCTGCCGGCAGATTAGAGGCGAGCGGCGGTAGCTCGAAGGTTCGTGCGAGCCCCATTCCGCGGCGAGGCGAGTATAGGGATTACGGAGAAGCGGTCGGGTTGTTGACTAGCATCGTGGCGAGCGGCCGCCGGCGATGGCTAACCACAGGTAGCGGTTTAAGGATTCGGGACTTTACGAGTTGTAATCCACCCGAGTTCTATGGTTGAGTGCGAGGAGGATCCTCGGGAGTTTATTCGGCAGTGCGGCGGACTACGCGGTGCTTAGGGCCTCGGAGGCGAGTCCGTTGTGTTAGCTAACTACAGGTTCTGCGATATTGCGTTGGTGGTTTGAGTCATAGGAATTGTCTAGAGGAGGTGCTCTTCCGGCGGTTTGGGAGGAGTTCACAGAGGCCTTCTGGATCACTTCTTGCCTCACGAGTTGAGGAGAGCCCGCGTGGATAGATTCTTGACCTTGAGGCGAGAATGGGAGGACCATCAGAGAGTACGGCCTGGAGTTTGACTCTTTGGCCAGGTATGCGCACACTATTGTAGCCGACATGGCAGATAGAGTTCATCACTATGTGATGGGGCTAGACCGTCATATGATTACTGCGTGCTTGGGAGTAGTTCTTGACGGTATGGATATCGCCGGAGATGCGAGCATATGCGCGAGGATAGAGGGCGAGAGAAAGGAGGGTCGACTTGGCTCGAGCGGCCAAGAGGCGGGGCAGCGAGATCTCGAGGCGATTTTGGCGGGTGCCTGTGGCGAGCTAGTTATGCGCCTCGGCGACGGAGTACTCCGCGCGATCTTGGGGCGTTCGGGAGGTCGGGAGCGGGCGAGGGCTCGAGGTTGAGTTTTGGAGAGTAGGGGTGTTAGTGCGAGAAGCCACCTACCTCGGTGTGGCGATGTGGTAACACCCGTTATGGGAGTGTCGTGCTAGTTTGGGTAATTGCTATGCATGCGGCCCGGCGAGGCCATTATGCGAGGCTGTCAGGCGAGAGATAACACGGATGTAGAGATTCAACGCCGGGATCGATGGGTGGTTCATCGCGCTTCTTTTGTTATGCGTGCGTGCGGGCGGGATCATGATTAGAGCGACGAGGGCGTGAAGCAATAGCTACGGTATATCTTTGACCCTTTAGAGATTAGTATGCGTGATATGATTGTGGTATGATTTAGTGTTATGAGCAGAGGATATTGAGGCGTATGCGTGTGATAGAATGAGTGGTAAATCTGAGCGGGCAATTACGTTAGGCGTGGCGGGTAAGTAGTAATGGTTCATATTTTGGGTTCGTTTACGTTTGACTTACGGTGAATGGGTATGCGTGTGCGATATCTTAGGGTCATGGGTGGCATAATGAAGTTCCATTAGTATATAGAATGCGAGGATGTACCGAGGAATAATAGATTGGCTCCAAAGAACATTCGGGGGCGAATGTTTCTAAGGGAGAATGTTACACCAGTAGTTCAGGTCATGCGCATGAGCGTGCGAAAGGGAGTAAGACTTAAAATTTTCAAAAGATAGGTTGTGGATTATTAGGATGAGTTTGATCAACTTTGAGCGGGTTATGACCGGTACATTGAAGTTCCTAAGTATTTCAAAGGCCTAGTGTGTAGTTCGTTGATGCAGTTTCCAGCGCAACCAACCGTTAAATCGATAGGACATCGGGTAGGAAGTTATGGGAGTTACAAGTTCGGTCTTGTGACGGGCGAAATGTGTCTCGGACGAAGCGGCAGGCCGCGGCGCGGATATCTTGAGTCGCTGAAGTTGCAGCGCCATGGCCGGAAGCAGGATGGCGCGGAAGTTGAGCTACGGAGGTTTCGTGATTTTGGGCGGAAAAACTTAGGAAAATCGATTTTCTCTTTTAAAAGGCCATGGGAGGGTGACAAGTGTCCCCATCTGATTTTCTTGCATGCCTTATATTGACCAAGTCTTGAAGACTTGGTCATCTTTCAAACCTCTCTCTCTCTCTAAATTAGCTCTCACTTCTCTCTAAAATTCCAAAGGAAATTCAAAGCCTAAGAAAAATCTGAAAAGTTAAGGACAAGAAGGAAGCTTGTGGCTAGCTTGTAGGAGTTGTTGTGGTGGTGTTCTTGGAAAGGAGGCTAGCAAAGTTGTTGGAATAATTTTGGCTAAAGCTCTAAAGGTAACATTTCTTCTCTTGTAGCTAGTTATTGTGTTGCATGTGAAGAAGAAGGGATTTGTAGTAGTAAATAATGCTCTTAGATTCATTGCATGTAAGAAATATGGGTTGAATATGAAAGAATTGGTTAAGAAGATTATGTGAGCATGTTGTAGCCTAAAAACTACCTTAGACTTGTTAAGTTAGTTGTTTTACCTTGTGGGGCAGAATTTTACACACCCAAGTTTAGGTGTGTAACCCCCTTTGAAATGTTTGGATTGTTGAGCCTTAAATGTGGCATTTGGATGTTGAATTCGGCCTTGAGAAAGGTGGCAAAGTATGTAGAAACAAAGGAAATGCAGCCCAATTTTCCATAGAATTTAGTGACTTTGAACTTAGATTATTTCTACATTGAAATTAGAGGTTAATAAACGTATCATGGTTATTATAGGTTGGCATATTACTTGCGGTAGTTTGAGCTTAGCAAGTGGATTGACCAAGAGGTATGTGGAAACTTTCTTACCTCTTGAGCATGAGTAGTTATAACTATATAGTACGGTGAGCGTCGTGTTTTAAATGAAGTAAATCCTTACATTATACTTGACTTGTTTTAAGAAAATGTCTAAGTGGTTGGGTTAAGAAGTTAACAGTTTGTTCTTGAGGAGTGGTTTATCTTAAATAAGGTAGACAAGGATTTCTTGACCTGAAAAGTATAGAGTACTTGGTGTGAAAGTATTGAGTATTGAATTATTCTAAAAGATAAGAGGCTTGAAGTATTTTTGAAAATTATGTAAATTTGTTTGAAGTATAAGTCTCTTGGTTAGTCTGAACGAAATGGTTTATAAGGAGTTATAACGGTTTTATGGGAAGTTAGTTATAACGGCCTTATAAAGGATAAGAATGTCTTAATTTCTAAAGTATAAAGTTAGTATAACGGCTTTATGGGAAGTTGGTTATAATGACTTTATGGAAGGTTAAGAAGGTTGTCTAATTCGATTTATGAGCATAAGTTGCCTAGATTGTGAAAAATTGAAGTTACTTGGTTTCAAGCTTTGAAATGAGTTTTCTAAAGGTGTAGTAGCTTACTTTGAAAAATAGACACGCCTTGATAGTACTTTGGCTTGTTTAATTGAGAATTATTCTATTTGTGCCTTGATAGTACTTTGACTTGTTTAATTGAGAATTATTCTATTTATGCCTTGATAGTACTTTGGCTTATTTAATTGAAACTTTTTCTATGTGTGCCTTGATAAGTACGTTGGCTTGCTTAAATAAGGATTGTCTTGGTTTATGTGAAAGGAAGACATGGTAATTGTTTTGGTTTATGTAAGGACATGGTATTGCAATTCAAATTAAAAGCATGTAGTTATGAGTCTATTTGGGCGTCTGAAGTCGGTGATGGAGGATTCCACGGGTACGCGGCCATGATGAGGTTCGTTTCCACTTGACAATATTATTCCATGGATTAGCTCTCCATGAGTTCTACTGATGCAGGGTGGATCTAGTAGTTAGCCCTCGTACTTGCCCCGATCAGAGACGTGATGCAGGGTGGATCTGGTAGTTGACTTTCGTACTTGCCCCGGTCAGGGTTAGGGCGAAGTGGTGTGATCGAGGTGGATCGGTGGTTAGCTGCGTACTTGCCGATCGTGATGTGACGCATGGTGGATCTGGTAGAGGCTATCGCACTTGCCCCGGTCAGCTTCGTGATTCAGGTATAGTATTGTTGGTACGGGTGGATCTGGTAGCTGGCTTTCGTACTTGCCCCGGTTAGTTGAGGATGCAGGGTGGATCTGGTAGTTATGCCTTCGTACTTGCCTCGTACGGTTCTTATGATACATGTGGGATCTAGTATTCATGTGTACTCCTTAGTGTTGTTATATCATGGCTGGCAGTGAGGAAGGAATTCCACGGGCATGATTGATATTATGGGCATGAGACCTATGGTTATATTTGAGTGATGACTTAGAGGGCGTGAGTCCCTGACTTGACATGGCTGCGTATATGTTGTGTACCGAAGTTTGGCTATCATACATGTCTCCTGCTTTACATATGCTATTATGATTTCATTCTGATATTTTGATTTCACATACTTGGTACTGTTATGCGACCCGCCGAGGCTGCGTTAATCTGCAGTCGAGATCGTAACTGGCGATCCGCACTCTTAGGATCACTGTTCATTTCTTGGAAAGCTCCATCTCTCGGAGACTTTGTCTTTTGGTATGATTCACGAGGTTATAGACTTTTGTACATTCGAAGTGCGGCGAAGTCTGTCCCGCGATTATTCCTAGAGGTCTGTAGTCACGTTTGTGGTTTGGGCTGTAAGAGTAAGTTGTACTGTTTCACTTTCGATTATGTTATTTTATGGAAGGCGGCCTTGTCGGCTTGCCAGTGATGTTTACCTTATACAGATTTTGTATTATGTATGTTCCGCTGCTATTCTCGGATGTACTGACTGTGGTGCCGATAGGGCACGATCAGCGACCAGTCGAATCGTGACATATGGTCTATTTTAGCTGTGTGTGGATTGTCAAGTCTTAATAATTGTTAAGAATCATGTGTTAATAATTTGGAAATATGTTTAGTTAAGCTGTTTGACTGTCCTAAATAAAACCAGATAGGTTAGGTGTGTATCTGTTGTGTATGTTTTTTCTTAACTTGGACTTTGTAAGGCCTGAACTATGAATGATGTTTTGTGCTAAGTTGAGCACCATATGAACTGATGACATGATCCCAGGTTCAGATGTTCCCCTTTGTGGACTAGTATGGGTCTCTTTGATAACCTAGGTTGATAACTGATGTGATTGATAAATAATATATGTGATATATTGTGGCACTGTGAGACATCTATGAGTTTGCTTAATATAGGTTGGCATGTATAGTTATAGAGGAAACTGCCAAATTTTTTATAGCATGAGACCTATTATGAACATTCGAGGATTAATGTTTCTAAGGGGGGAAGGATGTTACAACCCGCAATTTTAGGACAATAAATTGAGAACGTAATTAAGAAAATAAGATTCGAGTGTTGGAAGAAAAATATATTTACACATACTAATACGGAATAATTTTGGATACAACAAATGCGATGAGGAGAATTGATACTAGTGGTTCCATTTTCCCAATGGGGTTAAGGACTATGTCGTGTAAAATAAAACCTTGACCTTGAGAATATAAGGCCATTTAGAAATTTCAGGATTTTAGTTAAGTGTGGGACTAATTTTTAGTAGAAAGGATGATAAGTGGAAAACAAGTGGGCAAGACAAGTGGCACTTTGTGCCCTCCAAGTGGCAAAAAGCCCCAATATGCATTGGCTTGATCAGCCCTTATATCAATGTCCCTCTCTTTCCTCCCCTTGTTTTCGAAAATCACCCCCTTTCACTCATCCATTCTCTCCTCCTCCTCAAACAGATTTTTCTTGATCCCCTTAGCTAAGTTATAGACCAAATTAACTCCCTTTCCAAGATTAACTCATTCTACTAAGTTCCAAGCCATAGTAAACTCCCCAAAACAGTGGTGAATCAAATGCTGGTCGAGAATCAGCTCAGAAACCTTTGGTTTTGAAGATGAACTATTTGGAAGAAAAAAATGTAAGTAAGATGGTTTCAAACTTGTAAAGGATGCATGCATGTCATTGTAACTTGAAGAAATGGTGCAAAATTGGAGCAGTGATGCCGAGGCCACTAGGGACTATTTTGGCTAAGTTAAGGTAAGAATTCTTCTTCTTGTAGAGTAATTGAAAGTTAAATGATGGTGTAGTTAAGAGATGAACTCATGTTAAAGAGGAATTGGAAATAAGAGAATGCATGTGATTGTATCGATGTTGTTGAGCCGATTTGGGGGCTGTTTCTTATTACATTGGGTTTGTTTGTTATGTTGTTATCATTGTCATTGGTTGCATATTAAAATTGAAGGAAATCTTGATATTTAAAGTTGTAGTTGTTCATATGAAATTGTTGAAATATGAATTAGATTTTAAGAATTCAATTGGATTTTAAGGAATTATGAGAAGAGTTATGGTATTGTGTGTTGTGGCCGTGACATCGTGAAATCGTGGGCATGTTGTAGTGTATTTAGGGACTATTTTTGTTGAGTTATAATGCTGGAAATTTAATTACGAATATGCATGTACATTGTGGTAATTGCTAATGTATGTCCTAAGAGAATAAAGGTATAGAAAGATGTAGAAAAACTTCACATTTCACTCTCGTTGTTGCTAGAAGTATGGACTATTTTTAGTGGCTGTTTTAATATAGATTAAGGGGCTGAATTAACATGAGAAATAGGTGTATTAATCACCTTGGTTGTTATGGTTGTTGTATTACATGAACTTAAAGATAAATAATGTATAACGATGGCGTATATGGAGTATTTGGGACTGTTTTGATTATATCCTTAAGTTTAGACTTGTTATCGATGTTGTCGACCTTGTGTGTGAATTGCGGATGTGAGTATAAACAGGGGAAGTGCTGCCCGAATTTCTACATAAAAAGAGAATCATCATTCGCTATATAACGTATGCAAGTAATCATAGAATTGATGGATATGTTATTATTGTTATAGGTTGAAGTGCTAATTGAGACGAGTTATAATTATTGAGTTGGTTAATTTGACAATAAGGTATGTGAAAATATTCCTTCTTTCTTTTTGGCATGATTTACTTAAAAGGAACATACGGCGGACGTACGTAATTCCATTGAATCATAATTCCTAGTGATACTTGATATGATAGTTGCCTTTGCTTTACAGTGAAAGTTCATTCTAATTATTTTATTGAGAGTCAGATGATGATTTAAATTGCATATGGTTGCTCATGGTAATCTACTCGTGCTAATGTGTTATATCATTTCACCGAGTCCCGGGCCGGGTATGTTCGTGCGCAGTTCACCGAGTTCCTCACTAGAGGGCCGGGTACGGTTTGTATATGATGATTTTACCGAGTCCCAGAATGGGCCGGGTACGATATATGTGGACAGACATCCACGAATATGATATATGTGGACAGGTATCCACGGATATGATATATGTGGACATACATCCACGGATATGATATATGTGGACATGCATCCACGGATATGACTTAATTTACCGAGTCCTGTGATGGGCCGGGTACGGTATGTGTACTTATGATCATTTCATCGAAACCCTCACTAGGTGGCCGGGTATGATATGTATATGTATATGACTTCATTCACCGAGTCCCGTAATGGGCCGGGTACAATATATGATATAGACATACATGACTCTCATTTCACAAGGCACAGGTGCATTGATATCTTTGATTATTATACTTGTCTCATGTCATATTTTGGATAGTTATGATCTTACTTACAATACTTCATTATTTATATACTTGGTACATTTTTCGTACTGATCCCCTTTCTTCGGGGGGCTGCGTTTCATGCCCGCAGGTACAGGTACTTAGTTTGGTGATCCTCCAGCTTAGGATTTTCGCTCAGCTATTTGGAGAGCTACATTGTTCCGGAGCCTAGTCATTTTGGTACATATCATTGTTATAGACTTATGCATGTGCAGGGGTACGGCGGGGCCCTATCCCGTCATGTCTCACCGTTATACTCTTAGAGGTATGTAGACAGGTGTGGGTGGTAGATGTGTTTTGGACATGTGTGGATTGTAGACGTGTTTTGGTCAGCCATACTGTTGTAGTTCATTTTGGGATATTTCTGTGTATAGTGGTAGCCTTGTCGGCTCGCCTATTTTGTTATGTTGATTAGCGGGGACTCCTTACAATTTTCTACATTGTCCTTGGTATTTGTCTGATTATGTTTAACAGGTTCGTATACGGGTGTCCAGCTAGGGCACCAGTCACGGCCCGTCGGCTCGGGTCGTGACAATACTACTTGTATTATGAAAAGAATATTTATATATGTTAATGTTAGGTTTGGTGTTGTGAAATTTTACCCAACATATCACTTTTAGTACTAAGTTAAAATTACGACATTCAGACCAACATTCTGTGAAACAGTTTTGCCTTACTTCACGAAACTGAAGCAAATCTTGTGGGATTTTCACCACGATGGTAAGTAAGTTGGCAAGGAGTTTTGGAGCTGATGAAAACCGTGGGGAGATCAAGTTAAGGTTGTTGCTAAGCTTGGGGAACAAGTCTAAGAAGTTAGAGAATCTTGCTCCACAATCTTCTCCAACAAACTTTATTTGCTGCCCAACTTTTCATCAACCTCCACAACGATTTAATGAGCTTTTCAAGGAATATCCTCTACTATAAATAGAGAGGCTGCATCAGTGAATCGATATCCAGAAAAAGTTAGAAAAAATATCAAGAGAGCTCTCCGATATATTCGTCAGAAAACTGAATCACAAGTGTTGCCTGAGCGTGTCGACAATATTCTGTCCAACATTATAATTGCTGCCCAGATTCTAGATTTGTTCTTTATTGAAGCAATTGTAATGAGATGTTGTTTATGTCTATTTAGGTAGATTTTTCAGGCAGAAGTCATCTGCGACTTCAACTTTGTAATTCCTTTTGTATTATCTTGTAATATTGTAAAAGAAGAAATTTATTCAATTGTATATAAATATATACAATACTTTCGGTCATTGACCGTCACAGGTTATATAATCAATATAACCTATGTAAATATTAAATTTTTGTGTTCTTTATTTTTCCGCTGCATTTACTCTTAAAGTTGTATGTTTTATTAAAGTATTTCCACTTGTGACAGACGACATTATCGGTGACATTTGCAAACTGTATTAGCATTAAATCTAGTTTACTTTAAGTTTGTTATTTTACTATTCCGTAGTATATCCCCGGGACCTTACAAGTGGTATCAGAGTCAACGCTTAACACAATAAGTGTTTGGTCCTACTATTTACAACTATGGATCTAGCTAATCCAACAATTGATAGACTTCATATTTTAGATGGTTCAAACTATGCCTATTAGAAGATTCGTATACGCTCTCATATCAAAACTTGTCTTTTACATAATTAAATAGAAAGTCTAAATATAAAGAAGACGATTCTCATTTCGGGGAGAACCAGTTGCTTGTTCGTTATAGAACTTAGCCACTCCGATACATGAGCTTTTCTTGGTTAGGCTGACCTTGTTGGCCTATGTTCAACCACCTACTCGTGTATACAGTCAACCTCAACCTACTCCCACGTACGGCCAACCATCCACCTCGATGTGAGACACACAAGAGAGTGTAAATTCGGGCATCCCAAATGACAACCAGACCCTAGAGAGGGGGCAACTGGAAATGATAGTGAAAAACCTCTTGCCAGAGTATCAAAAACATATGTATGCCCAATACCTTGTTGGACCATCAACGTGGCTACAAAAATAGACTGATTTGTGTTTTGAGCGTTGGCTTTAAAGAAGAGAAGCAGAAAAGAGCGAAAAGCTACTATCAAAAAGAGGGGCGAAAGTCGGATTGAATCGCCGAAGCAGGGCTAAGACGAATAGATATGAATGACGAAATGAGGTCTTCCCACCTTACCTTAGTCAGACTGGCATGAAGCTTACCTGAGGAATTAGGAAGATGAAAGAAAGAAAAGCGAAAAAATTTAACAGAAAGGGATTACCCTAGTCCTTACAGGAGAGGGATTCTAGTGGGATTTACTCATGGTAAGGAACCGTCTTTACATCTCTAATTGATGTTAGGACATGGAGATCTATCATCAATGGATATGTTGTTCCAATGCTACCACCGGATGAGGAATGTGACATACTTGTTAAACCTAAATCTGAATGAACTGCGGAAGAAACCAACAATGCAAGCTTCAACGAAAAGGCCTTAAATACCATTTTTGGATGAGTTGATCTTTACATGTTCAAACTCATACAAAAGTGTTCCACGACCAAAGACGCATGTGATACTTTACAAACTAATTGTGAAGGTAGCTCTAGTGTTCGTCGAACGAAGTTTCGTATGCTCATGAGTAAATATGAACGTTTAAGGATGGAGGAAACGGAGGACATTAAAACCTATTTTGAAAAGTTGATTTACATATGTAATGAATGTCAAGTGTTTGGTACCCCTTTGACCAACACTCAAATTGTGGAAAAATCACTATGTTCTCTTCCTGAAAAGTTCAATATAAAGATTTGTGCGATTGAAGAAGCTCATAATCTTGCTACAATGGACCTTCATACCTTAATGAATATTCTCAAAACCTATGAGATGAATATAGAGAATCAAAGGACATTGTATAAAAGTAAAGATGTAGCACTTCAAGTCAAATCCTTGGAGAGTCAAATCGAAGAAGATGATGAGAATTTTGAAGAAATTAGTGATGGTGCAAATGTTGCACTCCTTACTCGAAAATTTAATTCGATGGTAAGAAAATTCAACAATGATAGAAATAAGTTCAAATCCAAAAGAACACCAAAACCAAGACTTCAATCAAAAGTCCACTAAACCCCTTCTAATAGTCCAAAGAGGAAATAAACTAAAGAGAACCAACTCAGATCGTACCAAATTTGATCCCAAACAACTTGAAACTGTGCAATGTCATGCATGCTCGGGATGGGGTCATTACACTAATGAATGTGCAAATATCTTGAGAAAATTTGGTAAAAGTATGTGGGTTTCCCTAAGTGACAATGAAGGAGAAGAGGAATGAGATCAAGAGATAGAGTCACAAGCAATGGTGGCTACTGTTTTCGAACAGTCCTTGTCAGACGAAGAAAATGTCATCAACAATGTTATCCCAAATGTCACAATATTTGCGTCAACATCAGTGACAACATCTACATTTCAGCAACATCCGAGAGGTATGCATACTTTAACTATCCTGCTGTTAATTGCTTTAGTGGTTTTGTTTCTAGTAGTGAGACTAACTTTGAAAATCAAGGTGACTCCAAAGACGACATGATTAAGGAATTACAAAAACTTTGTAAAGACTTAATCATAGAATCCAAGTAACTTTACACAAAGTTAAAATATATAACTCTTGAGAATGCAGATTTAAAAGGCACGATAACCCGCTTAGAGGTTGTACTTACCAAAAAGGACATTTAATTTGGTAAGATAAGTGCAAAGTTGGAACTAGCTGAAGCAACCTTCCGTAAGCTCAACTCAAGGACTTCTAAACTGAATGAGATACTCAGCTTTAGTAAACCTACACATGCATGTATTGGGTATAAAAACTCTCTTAAAACAACATGCTCTAGTTTGTTTGACAAAAATGAGAAAATATGCTTTGTAAAAAAAAGATTAAATAATAGGTTCTCATATATGTCAAAGGATATGAAGTTTGTGTGCCATCACTATAACTCCCCTAGTCACCTAAAACCATACTGTTTCAATCTTCAAAATTCTGTGAGCAAAATGTTTCCTAAAAAACTGTCCAACATCTCGGACAACATTCGAAGCAACATTTATGAGCCTAAAATTAAAAATTGTTTTAAAAGATTTTGGGTTCCCAAAATGGATATAACTTGTAATATTGTGATAACTGCCTTAAGGACTAACATTACAGGTTCTTGGTACTTTGATAGTAGATGTTCACACCACATGACAGGTACAAAGGAGTTTCTAAAGAACTATGAGTCATTCAGCGGAGGTAACATAACTTATGAAGGTAGTAGTAAAAACAAGATAATTGGAAAAAGGATCTTAAATGTTCCTGGTTTTCCTGCCTTAAAGAATGTCTTACATGTTGAAGGGTTAATGACTAATTTGGTCAGTATAAGTCAACTATGTGACGATTATCTTGAGGTAAAGTTTAATAAGAATGCTTGTGAAGTTACAAATGAAGCTAACATGTGTGTGATGACAGGTACAAGAACATGTGACAATTGATATCTTGTTGGAAGACAAGAAATATGCAATAAAGTTAGGACAGATGAAACAACATTGTGGCATCAAAAGTTAGGGCATGTAAACTACCGTAACTTAGAAAGATTAATCTCTTATGAGGCGGTAAGAGACATTCCTAAACTGAGTCAAAAAGATAAAACAATGGTCTGTGAAGATTGTCTAAAAGGTAAGCAAACTCGTGTTTTCCATAATGTTGTCCAGAATGACGGACAACATTCAGGTACGTCTCATTGTTTTCAATTACTGCACATGGATCTTATGGGTCCAATTGAGGTAGACAGTTTAGGAGGTATGATGTATTCCTATGTTATTGTAGATAATTTTTCTAAATATTCATGGATATATTTTATGAAAGAAAAATCTCAAACTTTTGACATGTTTAAAGTCCTGCACTCTAGGATAAGAAATTTGTTTCATTCTCCTATTTTTCGGATTAGGTCCAATCATGGAAAAGAATTTGAAATAACTTGTTCACAAATTTTTGTGAGAAAAAGGGTATTTTCATGAATTTTCTGCTGCTAAAACCCCTCAGCAAAATGGTGTAGCAGAGAGGAAGAATAGAACACTACAAGAAATGACTAGAGTTATGCTTAGTTCTAAGAAAATATCAAAATGTTTTTGGGCTGAAGGCTTGAATACTGCAAGTCACATCACAAATAGAGTCTATCTTAGGCTGGAACAAAGATGACACCCTATGAGCTAATAAATGGAAAGAAACCTAACTTGTGTTATTTTCATGTTTTTGGGTGTATTTTTTACATTGTAAATGATAGAGACCATTTTACAAAGTTTGATTCTAAGAGTGACAAAGGGTTTTTATTGGCTATTCTCAAAATAGTCATGTTTATCGAGTGTATTATCTTAGGACCAAAACTGTACAAGAGTCTGTAAATATTGTTTTTGATGACTTTTCTGATTTTACAAGGAATACATCTAAAAATAATACTATAGTTTCAGTATAAAATATGCAGACTACTGAAAAACCAGATGTTGCCCATAATGTTACCACATCTGAACTTGAACCAGAGATCACAGAAGGTGCAGATGAGGAGTCAAATGTTGAATTGCTAGATCAAGTACACAGAGATCCCTCATCAAGGATTAAGAAGAATTATCCAACAGGTCAGGTGATAAGGGCAGTATTCGAGGGAGTAAGAACAAGAGGAAAATAACCACTCAATTACAGAGATATGGTAAGGTATGTGTGTATGTCTACCATATACCAAAAGGTTAGTCTTTCTTGTTCTGTATCTACTTTAGAACTTAAGAATGTTTCTGAAGCACTCAAGGATAATTGTTGGATCCCAATGTAAGAAGAACTTGAATAGTTCTTTCGAAATGAAGTCTGGGATTTAGTTTCACGCCCATATAATACCAATGTTATTGTAGCTAAATAGATATTTAAAAACAAGTCAGATGAATCAGGAACTGTTGTGAGAAACAAAGCTCACCTAGTTGCTCAAGGATATACTCAGGTCGAAGAAATTGACTATGACGAAACATTTGCTCATGTAGTTAGAATTGAGTCAATTAGATTATTAATTGCCATTGCTTGCTGTCTAAAGATTACTCTTCATCAAATGGATGTTAAATGTGCTTTCTTGAATGATTATCTTGATAAGGAAGTCTATGTTGAACAACCTAAAGGATTTGAAGATCCTTTCCATCCACAGTTTGTATACAAGCTCAAAACAGCCCTGTATGGATTGAAACAAGCTCCTCGTGCATGTGGTCGTCTAACTCACTTCCTTCTTGAATTTGGTTTTAAACGTGGTGAAGCTGATTGTACTTTATTCATAAAATATCACTGTGTAGATATTGTTATTGCTCAAATCTATGTAGATGACATAGTTTTTTGTTCGACCTCATAGTCCTACCTTAAGACATTTGTTGAAGCAATGTCATCAACTTTCGAAATGAGCTTGATTGGGGAACTAACGTTTTTCTTAGGCTTGCAAATAAAGCAAAATGAAGATGAAATCTTCATCTCCCAAAGTAAGTATGCCAAGAATCTAGTTAAGAAATTTGGATTGGAAAATGCTAAACAAATGAGGACTCAATGGGATCGTGATGTTGGTGAAAATGTCGACCCAACACTATATCGATCTATGAATGATAGTCTTCTATATCTCATTGCTAGTCATCCTGATATAATGTTTAAATCTCCCACTTAAATGCCATAAAACGTGTCATTAGATATGCTGTCGACACATGTGAGTTGGGAATTTTGTATTCCAAAGACACTAATCCTAATTTAATAGGATATAGTGACTCGGATTGGGCTGGTGATGTGGATGATAAAAATAGTACAAGTGGAGTATATTTGTATCTTGTCAATAATCTTGTTTCTTGGTATAGTCGTAAACAAAATTGTGTCTCACTTTCAACTGCTGAATCTGAATATGTAGCAGTTGGAAGTTGTTGCTCTCAATTAATATGGCTAAGACACATGTTAGACGACTATGATTTTTCAAGTAATATCTTAGTTTTGTATTGTGATAATTTGAGTGTTATAAATATTTCCAAAAATTCAGTTCAGCACTCACGTACAAAACATATTGATTATAGACATCACTTTTTAAGAGATTTGGTTGAAAAATAGCTAGTTCAAATTGAACATGTTGAAACTCTTCATCAACTAGCTGATATTTTTACAAAAATTTTGGATCATGAGATATTTTCTAGTTTGAAGAAATCTCTTGGTCTTTGTAATCTCTAAAAATGCATTATTGGTGAATATTGGCTGAAATGTCTCTAACATTTTGGGTGACATTTACTTATGTAGTATCTTAATCTGATTATTGTTGTTGTATAGTGTATTAATTTTGGTCACACAAACATGATCCTCAATGAGAATATGATTCAAATGTGATACCGTTCTCTACGATGATATTAGATATCATAAAAAAGGAGTTTCAAAATAAGGCAAAGCCTTTTACTAACTTTTGACAACTGTGCAATATGGGCAAAGCCCTTGAAATGATATTGTTCCTATTCTATAGGAGTATCAAGTGCTTAAACTGAAATTATGAGGATACTAAATAAGTATTCTTATTTTTGACACAAAAATTAATTTTGTATGTGTTTTATGATTAGATCAAAGACATTGGGAAAATGTTACATTAGTCCAATGGTTTAACTTTTAAAAATGCATATGAAATGTGTCTTAATTTATTGCCAAAACAAAAAGTTTTTGCGGGATCATAATACTTGTGTTGTCCAAAATATTGTCAACATTGCTGTTGACATTCTCAGATAATGATATTTGTTGGATTGTTGTTTGTTACTGACTTTCGAAAAATTAGTTTTATCTTCCCTATTTTTCTATGCCATATTTTTAATTGGAATTCAAACATTTAAATGATTAGATCAAATTCCTAACTTTGATGTCTATCTTTTTATTCCATAATTTTAGGTGCAAGCATTTGAATATAATTCAAACACCTAAAACCAAAGATGTTTTTTTTGCCAAGTGTATAAAATCTTCTTCATTGGTTCTTCTTTTTAGCTTTTGTCTTTTTCGTAACAAACAAAAAAGGAAAAGATCACACCACTCTCGGTTAAATATAGCAAAACCGATGGATTCATCGCATCATTCTTATCCAACCCCCCCCCCCCCCCAAAAAAAACCCTAAACCTTCAATACTCTCTTCTCTAATCTCACCCATGGGTACATCACCAATGTCAACCCCAATGTCCAGCAACACCACTCACAACACACCAATGAGCACAAGTCCTCCTCTTTGCTCGGCCATTGTTCTTAGTTCAGTTCAAGAACCATTAGAAATCAGTTACCCTGGGGATGACAATAATTCCATTGATGTAGATGCCACTCCTGATGTCTCCATTCTAGGCAAAAAGACAAGTTCTTCCTCCTTCCCTACTCGAAGGTCAAGCAGGGTGTTTGATAAAACTGTCCAACAGAAACCTGTAACCAAGAAATCCAACTTTGAGACCAAGGTTCCTGCCTGTTCAAGTAGTGACTCAGATGACATGGATTATGAGTTGTCCTCTGAAGAAACCCAAGGAGAACCTGAAGAATTTGTTGCTCCTGAAGAATATGCTGATGTGCCACTGAAAACTGCTGCTTCTGAACATCAGGATGTGCCATTAGAAAGGGAAATTCCTGATGAAATACCATTAAAATAATTCCTTCTGAAAGGGGTTCCCAGATTTACAAGATCAAGTGATGTCCCAGATGTTTCCTCAGATGCCACAACATCTCAGGCAACATTTCAGTCAACACCTGAAGAAACACATTCTCTTACTTTATCCAGCAAAACCGATTTTTGTTTACCAAGAGGTATCTACTTTCTCAGAAAATTTCTATTCTAAAGCTAGCTCTGATAATTGGAACTGGTACAAAACTAAAATCATTAGATCTGAAAAAATATTAGACATTGCCTCTCTCAGAATATGGCTTGGTAGAATTTTTAAAGGAAAGACAACTCCTAGGATCTGTTACAAACAAAGTACCATATGTTGATAAAATAGTGAGGTTGTTTTATGCTAATTTGGAATCTGTTGTAGAAGGTACTAACTCAAAGAAATTTGGAAAAGTATATTTCTGTAACAGAATGTATTCTTTAACACATGTTGTTATAAACCAATTTATGGAATTAAATGATGAGGAGAATGAGAGATACAGACTCTACAGTGGACATAGATGAAGTAATTAAATACCTCACATGAGGTATAATGCATAATTGGATCTCTAGATGTCTAGCTTCAAAACTGACATCTCTGTTTGCTACTCTACACAAAATTGCTATACACAATTGGCTTCCTTCTATGAATGAGTCAATTGTAACTACAGAACAAGCCATCATGCTGTACAAAATTGGTAAAGGTTTGAAAGTTGATCTGGGCAGAATAATCTTCCATCAAGTTGTTAACTTGGCACAAAAAAAATCAACTTAAATCCTACATTTTCCCTCTTTGATATACAAAGTCCTAACTACACAAGGCTTTCAACCTAAGAAGGAGGACACATTGGGAAAATATCCAAAACGGTACACAGTTAACAAAGCAGTTTTGAAAAGCAAAGACAGAGTCATTGATCTATCCTGAAAACTGGAAGAAAGTAGTATAGATGTTGAAAGGAATGTCACCAACATTCCTGACAATACTGAATCAAGACAGTCTCCAATGTCCACAGAATGGCTTGTGAATCAAATTACAAAAATCAACCACTAAATTTCTAAGGTTGATACTATGAGGGAGGCCCTGGTTCAAGCATGAGATCATCTCTTGCTACTGCTTTCTTCACAAAAAGGGAAGATAATATTGCTGCTGCTGGTGAAGATGTTGTTGTTGCTCGTGAAGCTGAGGGAGACAAATAAAATACTGATGTAAGGGGAGCTGAGGAAGAAGGATAGATGTTGTTGTTGATGTAGAGCTGAAGTCATGAAAAAGTAGAAAGCGCCTAGAAGCTACTACAGATGCATGATGTGCAAGAGACAATTACTAATGGTGAATGGATGCTACTGGTGAGTAGTTGATTGAATGTTAGTTACTGCTTATTTTTGAAAATTTGGGATGTAAAATAATGATCTGACAATTATTTTTTGGTTTGGATGATGTAGTTAAATGACTATGTTTTAGTATTTCTAATCCTACTTGAATGGTATATATATGTGTTGCTTGTATATGTTGTGTTTATATGTCATCACAGGTTAATGGGGAGCATTATTGTAATCATAGATGTTGTCCCCAACATCTATGACATTGCCATAAGTCACTTGCACAAAATATATTAGGTTTTGTGAATAAAGGCAAAAAGGGGGAGAATGTTAATGTTGGGTTTGGTGTTGTGACATTTTTCCCAACATATCATTTTTAGTACTAAGTTAAAATTATAAATGTTGAAAAAAATGTCACGACATTCTGACCAACATTATGTGAAACAATTTTGCCTTACTTTACGGAACTAAAGCAAATCTTGTGGGATTTTCACCACGATGGTAAAGTAAGTTGGCAAGGAGTTTTTGAGCTAATGAAAAATGTGGGAAGATCAAGTTAAAGTCTAAGCTTGGGGAACAAGTACAAGAAGTTAGAGGATTTTGCTTCACAATCTTCTCCAATAAACCTTATCGGCTGCCCAACTTTTCCTCAACCTCTACAACGATTTAATGAGCTTTTCAAGGAAGACCCTCTACTATAAATAGAGCGGCTGCATCAGTGAATCGATATACAGAAAAAGTTAGAAAAAATATCAAGAGAGCTCTCCGATATATTCGTCAGAAAACGGGATCACAAGTGTTGCCTGAGCGTGTCGACAACATTCTATCCTACATTATAATTGCTGCCCAAATTCTAGATTTGTTCTTTATTGAATAAATTGTAATGAGATGTTGTCTATGACTATTTAGGTAGATTTTTCAGGCAGAAGTCATATGCGACTTCAACTTTGTAATTCCTTTTGTATTATTGTAAAAAAAAGGAATTTATTCAATTGTATATAAATATATACAATACTTTCGGTCATTGACCGTCATAAGTTATATAATCAATATAACCTATGTAACTATTAAACCTTTGTGTTCTTTATTTTTCCGTTGCATTTACTCTTAAGTTTTCTGTTTTATTGAAGTGTTTCCACTTGTGACAGACGACATTATCGCTGACATTTGCAAACTGTATTAGCATTAAATCTAGTTTACTTTAAGTTTGTTATTTTACTATTCCATAGTATATCCCCGGGACCTTACAGTTTATGACCGTTCAGTACAACAAAATATAGTGTACGAGTTTTGATATTATATCATGTTTGTTCCACAATCAGATTAACTTCATTTTCCATTTTTTTATTAACTTCTTTTTTCAGTGTTACCATTAGATTATAGACGCTCAAAATGAAAGCGTAGTGTCGTTTGGTTGAGAGGATTGCCAAAACAATCGCTTTGTCCGTTGTCGTCCATATTCTTAAATTGGGAGAATATATTATAAACTCATCATCTTCCTTGTTGGTATTATTAGAACAAGGTTATCCTAATTGATGTACATACATTCCTCTTATGTATTTGAGGACATATAATCCTCATTATTTAATAGTCGAATATATTCCTCTGAAGAGTTTGTTGTATTATACATCTTTAATCCTGAATCTGCTGGTTCATAATTCAACAAAAATTTATATAATGATTCCTTTATATCATCGTCTATGTTAAGGGTTTTGATCTTTTCCTTAACATTACAATTCTTATAATAATGGTCCGTCCTTCCACATTTTCAATAGGCTTTTGGATTTTTGGACTTCATAAATTTCTTCTGAGTCTTAAACTATTTTTTCCATGTGTTTTTCTTTCCATTCCTGATTTTTTTTTCTTATTATGCTTCTTGCGCCTATGAGACAATTATTTTGATTTGGGTATGTCCATTCCAAACTGTGTGCAAAATTCACCTAGTTGTTGTCTTTCATTGAGGCCTTGCTTGCTGATTTGTCAATTTAACTTAATCTCATTGCAAAAGGTTAAACCTTCTTAGATATATGTTTATATAAGTTTCCCATAAGTATAATTTTCATAATTGATATGCACTCATCCTTGTCTAATGTTTTTCCTAACCCTTTTAGAAGGGTAACTCATCTATAAATTTGAATTTTCAATGAGAGTGATTACACTCTGGCAGTTCCATAACCCTGCTAAGAAAAACATCCTTATAATACCTAAAAGAGGTCAAGGTTTTACATCTAAGGTTTTGGAGCATAGTCCTTATATTTTCATTGTCATCTGTCCATCGACCAGTGAAATGTTCTATGATATTTAGGCATAGAGTATATACAACATAATCTGTAGTGCATGCAGGCTAGGTTTTTCTGCGGCTAAAATCTTCTTGCTTTGATCTTGGGTCAAATAATTAACCCACCAACCTTTTAATTGACTAGTAAACCCTGCATTTATCGTTTTCGCGATAGACTTATCACTGTTGTTATTGTCACGATCCGAACCCCGGGCCCGCGATTGATGCCCTACCTGGGCACCCTTCTACCCATTCATCCCAAGTAACCCGCGGAACATAAAAATACTCATCATCATTTTTTTTAAAACAAGCAAAGGCAAAGTCGGCAAGGCCGCCGCTATATATATATAAGCCATAATGAAACTACATTGTACACGAGTCCAATCCCACATATGAATATAGGCCTCTAAGAGTTTGGACAATATACTATGACGAGACAAGACCCCGCCGTATCAATAAATGTACAAAAGCCTATACCGAAAGATTAGTACCAAAATGATAAGCCCCAGAACAATGGAGCTATCCCAAAAACCCTGAGCAAGGATCCTACACTTGCAGATCACCGAACTGCGTACCTAAACATGCGGCATGAACACAGATCCCCCGGAGAAAGGGGGTCAGTACGAAAAATGTGTCAAGTTTGTGAAATAATAAGTACTGTAAATGAGATTATAACAGGCCAACAAGATAACAAGAGACAAGTATAATAATCGAATACCAGTACACTGTGCCTTTTTCAAATAGAGTAATGAGAGTCAACTTTACCTTGTATCTCTGTACCCCTGTACCACTGTACCACTGTATCACTGTACCACTGTACTACTGTATCACTGTATCACTGTACCACTGTATCACTGTATCACTGTACCACTATACTATTGTATCACTGTATCACTGTATCATTGTACCACTGTACTACTGTATTACTGTATCACTGTACTACTGTATCACTGTATCACTATACCACTATACTACTATATCACTGTATCACTGTACCCCTGTACTACTATATCACTGTACTTTGTACCTTTGTACTCTTTGTATCATTTAGATCAATGTACTCTTTGTATCAACATACTCTTTGTAAGTCAACTGTGCCTTTTAAAAAAAAATATAAAATCAACTATATCTTTCAAAATGAGAGTCACATCAAAGACAGGGACACCTGCCCACGAATCATTATGTATATCTTTTTCATGGGAATCGAACCCGCATGAGAATTGAACCCGCATAGATATTATACCCGCATAAGTATCTCTACTCGCATCATGGATCTTGTCGGTGGATATTATTCATGGGAATCGAACCCACATAGGAATCGAACCTGCATAGGTATTTATACCTGCATGAGTATCTCTACTCGCATCATGGAAGCACATCCATGGAGTAAATTTACACAAATACTGTCAAGGAATAGAACCCAAGGTACCAACATCTCGTGTACCATACACAAATAATGAACTTTATTTTAGACAAACCTAGGTACCAACATCTCGTGTACCATACACAAATAATGAACTTCTTTTTATAAAGACCAAGACACTATCACATCTTTCCTTTTAGACAAACCAAAATATTTTCACATCTTGCATTATTAGGGAAATGAACCCAAAGTACTATCAAGAGAATGAATATGACAACTTCCATTTATAACACCCAAAGTACTATCAAGAGAATGGATATAACAACTTCTATTTTATAACACCCAAAGTACTATCAAGAGAATGAATATAACAACTTCCATTTTATAACACCCAAAGTACTATCAAGAGAATATATAGAACAACTTCTATTTTAGAAAATCCAAAGTACTATCAAGGAAGTATATAAAACAACTTTTATTTTAGGAAATCCAAAGTACTATCAATGAATTACATCATTAAGGAGTAGAATCCACTCACTTTATAACAAGGAATCATGCTAGAAGAAGAAAGGATAGTTCACATACCTCTTCGGCTTAATCCACACGCTAAGTAGAATATGCCACACGTAGTACTTCAACCTAAAATGACAATAGCACTTCTATCAACTTCATGCTTTCTAAGGTAGATTAATACCAAGTAAAGGTCCTCTTATTCTACGAAAATTTGGGCAGCACTTCCCCCGTTTATGCGTACTTTTCCACCTTTTCCAAGGCCCAAATTCAACAACAATCAAGCCCCATTTAAGGCACAACCAATCAACAACCAAAGGGGATTACACGTCTTCTTTACTTGTAAAATTCATCCCCTTAATCTATACAAAACAATCCATAAAAACAGTCCACAATTCCATCAACGATAAGGGTAAAATGTGAAGCCTTTTAACATCCTTTTACACCCTTAATCCCTTACAACTACTACATTAATCATGCATGTTTGTGGCTGAATTTTCATAATTCCAGCGCCACAAAATAGTCCATAAAAACGACATAACAACGTCCAACAGTTTTATAGATTCCACGACCAACAACTACAATCCGATAACTCTTTCCTTAATCCTTTTTATTTCAATTCAAGTTCCAAAACTTCTATGTAAGTTATATCAACTTATTAACAACAATATTACTCCATTATAACATGCAATAGGTGACGTTAGTAACAACAATTATAGCTAACGACACCAACATCCGAAAATTACCACTCTCGGCCAACTAAACCAAAAATTGTCCAAACATTCTTTATCCGCCATTAGTTTTAGCACAAGCTCATCTATACATTATAACAATATGTAATATCCAACTACTTCAAGAGGAAGAAGAATGTTTACCTCAAAATTGCCCAAAAACCGCCCAAGGCAGTCCGCTCAACTTTGGCCCGCAGTTTTCATTTTGCTCCACTTCTTCAAGTTTCAATCACACACAAACATCCAATACAAGCTTATAACCAACTTTCATTCACGTTTTACCTCCAAAAAATCGATGAACAAGTAGGATTTGCAACTCCATTTTCGACCCAACATGAATTTTGGAGATTATTGGAGAGTCAACTTGTCTTAGAACTTGATTAGTGTTCTTAATCTAGGAAAATAACTTGTCTTTGATCTTCTCTTTATCCATGAATTTTGAAATATAAGGCTAAGGAAGATAGAAGATAATGTTTAGGAAGATAGAATATTATGAAAATGTCTCTAAGTCTTGCAAGCTTATCTTCTATATAGATATTTCCCTTAGCAAGACAAGTGGAGAGGGACACATGTATCCCTCTCATTGTTAATAATTTCCTCTTCAAAATATCTAGATATTGTCCAAAATATCTTAAAATCGAAGGGCCCCGCGAAATTGTGAAATTCTCGACGGGCCTCATATTATCAATTCCAATTCTTCGTAATCCAATACTAATCCCATAAATCCAATTAGAAGTATTAAACTC
This sequence comes from Przewalskia tangutica, assembly GCA_029844215.1. Lineage (NCBI taxonomy): Eukaryota > Viridiplantae > Streptophyta > Magnoliopsida > Solanales > Solanaceae > Przewalskia > Przewalskia tangutica. The sequence continues at coordinate 42,694,821 of CM056724.1, read as the reverse complement.
CAAGTTAATAATTTTTCCGTCGTCACATTTTTTCAATTTTTTTTCCGGAGGAAAATGTAAATATTATTTCCTTTCAACCTTCAAATCACGTTCTCAATTAGTAGCCCTGGTATCACGGGATGTAACATTTATTAGCCTTGAAGATAGTGCAATACATGAGCATTCTATATATAGTGTTATAACACTATCTCTCGGTGTAACCATTTATGTTTCATTTATAAATATTTCCCACTATAACTATTGTTATCAACAATATCCTGTTCTTCAAACAAAACATCCTGAGGGGTGGGTCTGGGATAGTAGTACATCATTTGAACATGTTTTCTAGCATATTTACTAAAATAGTTGGCCATTTTGTTGACCTCATCATAAACCTTCTGTCTATAATCATCTCCAGAAAGGTCAAAATCATAATTGTCCCATTTTTCCTGTCAAATGACTAGTTTTTAATCCCTTAAACTTATCATCAAGTAATTGTTCAAGTTTTGTATAAGCTCTTAACTTGAAGTCTTTGATATCAAGGGGAGACTGCACACTAGGAGTGGCGACGGTTGTATGAGAACTAGTAGAAGGATGCAATTTTTTGATTTCAGAAGTCAATTTTTCTACTTTATCATGTAAAAGAACAATTTGTTCACCCAATATATTCATATAAACATTTGTGTAAGCTCCTCGGTGGAGGAGTAGAAGCGCTGGTCTTTTGTTTCAGCATAGTATTAATATGCGAGGTTGTAACTAAAGCAGCATCATTTTTAAAATGTTTTGTAAAAGCCGCAAAATTAAGGACCTTATTATCCTTTTCAATTTGGAAAGGTTGTTGGGGAGGTAACATCGTATTAATATTTTCCCCATTATAAAGTTTATATTCCCGTTCTAAAATAGAGATATAATCTCCTACGTATTTGGTCATAAACCAAGGGACAAAAGATATAATCTTATTGGCTTCAGAAAGATCTTTATAAAAAATTTCTTGAAGAAATATTCTTTCTTTCTTATCAAAATTTCAAAAAACTATTTTTAAATGGTTCCCATCTGGGCTTAAAGAAATCATCACTAATCGTTTTTCTTGCGGGTGATCCATGACTAAAATTAATTTTTTGATTATGATCCATTAAACATATGGAAAATCCATATCTCGATTATTTCCGGGTCTTTTTTAAAACCATTAGCAATTTTGTCTTTACCAATTATAATTTTATCAACTATGTTATGATCAATATCAATTCCTCTAATTTGAGAAGTGAATGCTCTTGAAGGAGATCTGACAAAATAATCAATCGGATCAATATAAGAACGATTTAAAGAATTAGATCTATAAGATCTAGAGCTAAGACTATTATACTCAGTTTTGTCAGTCAAATAGCTCGTTTTAGAAAACTTTAGCTTAATTGTTCCATTCGATGTTTGATCAATATGAGTAATATCAATATTAAAATTATTTTGAGGTGTTGTTGCCCCCTCAATTATCCATTCCATGGGAAAATCAATTTCATCCCACTTTATAGGTCTTCTTGTTATTATTTTGGATTTACCAAAATTTATTTCTATCAATATAGTTTCATTTTTGAATCCATCATTTTACATATAAGATTCATTGTGTATAATGGTTTGAAATAAATTTTGTAACAGATACATATAACTTCTGTATCAGGCATATAATCGTAACCATGTAAGTTTATGTTAAGTATTAAAGCATTTAGAGAGTTCTCATCTGGCAAGGATACCTGCAAGTTAGGATATGTATTAAAATAAACAGGGCCATATGCCAAACTTGTTTGAACTGTTACAGTTTCTACAATCTCTTAGAGCTGCTATAAAGCTCTCTGGTAAGCCTGTTAAAATAAGTGGCTTAAAAGCAACTTGAACTAACCCAATGTGCATGAAACCATGGATTTTCCTATAAGGAGTACGATCACTGTCATTTTAACAATTTAAATGTAGCATGATCGCTATCTACAGTGATAGTTTATTCTATAGTTTTAACTACTTGTGTAGTACCTAATTTTTGAAAAGTGCCCATTTGATAGATTAATCTGGGTTTGATCTTTGGAATAGTCCACTTATTAAGCAGATCTAGATGTTGAGATATATCATATTCCTCATTATTATAATTTTTAACAGTATTCTTGTTCATGATGATATTCATCAATAAAAGATAAATGTGCTGAACTTATGTTACCTATAATTACTTGGATACCATGGCTCTGATACCATTATTGGTGGAATTGGACCACAGAGGAGACTCAAGGTAATCTTTTACAAGTTAACAACCTTGGCAGATGCTCTTAGCTCAAAACAGACTCATAAAACGCCCTAACGCCACCAAGACTCAGCGGGCTAAAACAGGACCATCAGCCTGAGCTTAAGATATTATGCCTGATTATTCTATACCAAACCTTAGTATTTCCTCACATGATTTTATGCTAATTAAAGCATTAAAATTATGATACCTCTGTAATCTAGTGCAACATAGTTCAACACAAGGTATTTAGCCTATCATTTAGGCTAAATTGGGATATATAATTAAAATAAAACAAAAGAAAAGAAGAGAAATTACCGAAGCCTTAACGTTGTGCTCAACAGGAGAGATATATAACAAACTTTAAACTTTTATTTGTAGAGTTTTCTTACAAAGTAGAGAGAGGGATGGCCGAAAGCCTCTCTATAAGTAAAATATAGATCCATTATATAGAGAATCTGGTACACAAAACAACAAAATTAGAAGAAAATAAAAGGGTCCACAAACATTAAAAAGTGGATCATATCATTAATGTTGACACTCAATTTTGACCCTCCCGTTCAGTCATTAACTATAAAATTACACTAATTTTCCAAAATAATTTCAACAATTTATAATAATAAAATGCAACAATAAAACATTAATACATGCATAAATAAGCGATTTAATAATGACACCGCATTTTACGTAGAGTATTAAGCATTTTTGAGTCTCACGTCCGCATTCGCTATTCGCATAAATATCATTCATAATTTAAGTCCTATTCTATTTCCATTAATTCTTAATAATTTTAATAATACTAAATACGTAAATAAGTAAATAATTTAATAATGACGTTGCATCAAGCATTCCTTAAAACTACGTCCACATTTATTAATGCTCAAAGCAATTTCATAAGTATTATTTGTAATTTAAACTCCCATTAATTCAATTTTAATTTAACATCGCAAAGCACACATAGTAAATAAGATTTTAATAATGACATCGCATTTTAAAACATTAAGCACTAATTAAATAGCACGTCCGCATTTATTATTGTAATAGTTTTAACCCAAGCTAAAACTAATAAAGCACCTAAAGTCATATTTAAATAATTTAATGCTAATTTAAACCACATCTTTATTTACCACTAATTAAAGTATAACACATAAAGCTAACACCTAAAATTGATTAAAACTACCAGCCCAACCTTTCCCCTTAATTTCGATCAAGCCCCAATTTCAGCCCAGTCCACCCCAAAACCCGAGACCCACACGCATACCCAACCCCTTTTATTTCATCTCCCTTATACACTCCCCACACAAAAAAACCCAGCAGCCCTTCCAAACCGCCGACACCCAACCCGTAAATTCCTCATCTTCCATCTTAAACGACCATTAAATATTCTCAAAAGCTTAGTCATAAAGGTTACAATAAACAAAACGCACTCCCAGTCTTAGCCGGATTCTCGCCGAGAATCCGGCATTGCGTACCCCACAATTTCCTTTACCATAACCAAATTCATACGCTTCCCCAAATTAGAACCCTAATCGCAACTATATAAGCCAACCAATTTGCACATGTAAGGGCAGCTTTTCGACATCCAGAAATTTGGCTAAAGGCATCCGAAAATACAACATCGGCAGTAATCCGTAAGAACAACAAGAGCACAAAACTAAAACTCTTTATTTTTTCGCACAAACGAGCAAAATCGTCGCATCTTTGCTTTTCTCCCAAATCGCATAGCAATACACTCCGAGTGGATCGACGACTTGATACGCTGCCTCGGTTCGCTGTCCGGAGAAGGTAAATCCGAATTTCTATCATGTTCTACTTCCTGCAATTTTGATATGTTTATTACCCATTTAATTGGTGGCTGTTAATTCCAGTGTGGTGTTTCACCTAGTTTGCGCCGTTTGTATTGATGATACTGTGTACATCGTTCTAATTTGGCATATGTGACTGTGTGAGTTGGGGTTTGTGGTACCTGTTCTATGCTGTCATTCTTCGCTTCTTTAATATAGTATTAGTTGCACATGTATGTTTAAATTGTTCACTAATATGAGTTGTAAGGCTATAAGGTACGTCGCTCATGTCCTGGTGCATTGTAACTATCTATGAGATTTCTAAACTTGCTTATATTTTCCATTTGAGGCTACTGCCAAAGGGTCGAGTAAAGGTGCTTTGAATGGTTCCTCAGCACGAACAAACGTCAACACTTTTTTTTTATCAATCGCACACATATGTCTAAGTCGTCTTTTGCAAGTATGTGTTCGTCGCGTCTGGTTTTCTGAAACTGTCCAGTTATACATATTTGCTTTTTACTAGTTGCTTAAGTATGTGTATTTGAATTGGTCTTAACTTTAGCTGGGTTTCTACCATCCCTTGCCAAGAAGTACAATCATTCTAGTCAGTCCTTCATAATTTAGTTGTGTGTTAGCAAAGTAATTTACTTTATACGAGATCCACATGACACTCTGCTGAATACGAGGCCGTAGCCAGTCATGTTGCCATGCACCTTTGCTAAGTTTAGATCTTGCACGTTCAACCCCTAAATGCAATCATAATAAATCCAAACATCTAGGATCCTTGCCTTGTACCATGACTGCCCAACTTGGTATTTCTAAAGTAAAATCTGAAACTGTGCAATTTCTAATTCATTTGCTAGATAGAACTTGATTAAGATAGTGGAATGGTTGGTTTTCAAGTATGTGTGTGCTGGATAATTTTACTGTTCATGTGTTCCTATCTTTAGTGATATATGAGAACATACCTTAAATATATTTGGCATACACAAATGTATATCAGGTTTATTCCAGGGGAGCCACATGGGCATGATTAAAGTCCAGCTTTAGATTTAGCTATTTTGCTGCTCGTTGCCATTTTTGAGCAACAATAAAATCGTGGGCATGTGTGTGCGTTTGGCATTTCAATTATCTGCATCGAATATTGTTTGAGCTGACACTAATCCTTATCTTTTTCTTCTTTTTACATGAAATGCATCGAAGCAAAAATGAAGAGTCTCATGGCGAGACTCATCATGAGCTACTTCAAATGAAGACCCGCATCCACACTTCTTGCATTCTCCGCTTCAAGAATTCCAAGCAAATAGATGACTTCGAGTCTTTATTGATTCCCCTTCCCCCATTCATTTATTGCAACTATTTGTCTAACATTACGCTACTAGCAGAATATTTATAATAGTTAAACCTTGAACCAATAGACTAGAAAGTAGCTTGACGTTAGAAATTTGCTGTCCCCTTTAAGTTAATTATCTTAGGCTTGCCACGCATGACTAAACTTTTGTCAAATGATAATCGTCTTTTGCACTATGCTATGTATAAAAAATCAAATTTTCAAGTAAATGCATACAATCTATAAATCAACTTTGCATCATTTATAAATAAAAATAAATGAACACTTTTAAAACTTTACATGTAGAGCACAAATCTTTTATAAAAAAATGCATATCTATAAATCAAATTTGCATAATCTTTTATAACTAATATAAGTGCATACTTTTAGACTTTAGCATTAGCCTTATCAATCTTTATCAAAACGCATCATTTTATAAACACTTGCATCATCTTTCTCTTCAAATACTTTCAAAACATGCATTGTTTCTTAGCATAATAATTAACCTAGGTTTGGCAGGACAACCGCGAGTTAGCGGATCTTAGAAGGTGCCTAATCCCTTCCCTCTAGATTAATAAAGAACCCTTACCCAGAATCTCACACTAGTTTGCAGACCAAAAATGAAGTTAATGTTGACTTTAACCTAGTTGACATTTAGGTGTCCTAATTCACCCAAACTAATTAGGTGGCGACTCCGCGAACCCTAGCATTATATTAACCCTTTCAGCACTTTAGCACACCTTTTAGCATTTAGCAACCCCGTAGCATTTTAACACCTTTTTAGCATTTATTCTTTTATTTTCTAATCTTTCTAAGCAGGAGTTAGAAATATCGCAGTCGAAAATAGGCGTGACAATTAATGTCTGACATGTAGTACAATTATTATTTCTGCTTTATAGAAGCAGATTCACCTTTATTAAAGTTATTCTGTCATTTTCCCTTAAATAATGTCACGGGGTCCCTTGCTTTATCAAATTTTGTCTTTGCCCTTGGATTTATCTGAGGTGGATGATTCCTCCATTTTATCCTGAAATTATTTGAGATAGTCCTCAATGTCAAAGTTTGCATCATATGGGTCTTGGGACTCTATAACATTATCTTCCTCCTCAATATGAAGCCATTGATGTGTCCGAGGGAAATTCCTCATCTAGATTTCTAATTAAATCTTTCTTAACTTCTGCCATATAAGAATCTTTGATTTCTGATCTTGAAACTTCTCCTCTTTTAATTTGTAGTCTCCTTGCAATGTGCTTGAACGAACTATTAGTCTCGAGTTGCTGGACCTTTTCTTTCAGTTCTTTATAATGAGTAATGGTAGTAGTAATCTGGTCTATTAGTTCTTGTCCATTTAAGAGACCATCCTTGGTCTTTTGTAAGATCTTTTTCCAGAATCTTGTATAAAAAGTTCGATGAAGACAAGGTATATGTTGCGGAATATAACCCAATTCCACTGACCATCTCATTATCGAGGAGATGGAAAATTCAACAAAGAAATGCATATTAGCAATTCCCCGTTTAGTACAACAAAATATAGTGTACGAGTTTTGATATTATATCATGTTTGTTCCACAATCAGATTAACTTCATTTTCCAGTTTTGTTTTTTGGATTAACTTCATTTTCCAGTTACCATTAGATTATAGCCTCTTAAAATGAAAGCGCAGTGTCGTTTGGTTGAGAGGATTGCCAAAATAATCGTTGTGTCCCAATTTATTTGTTGCATTTTCCTTTAAGTTTATTTCAATTTATGTGGTGTATATTACTATAAATAATTTAAGTTTAAACTTTTCCTTTTTATCCTTAATATTATATATAACTTATTTTAGATCATAAATTTTAAAATTCATTCTTTCTTTTTAAAAGTTTGTTGCATCACATAAATTGAAAAAAGGGAGTCTAATAATTAGTTAGAAGAATTAGAAAAAAATTATTGTAGAAGGTATGCGGTGTTAGGTTGAGTGAATAAGAAAACAAAGTCATGTATAATTCATATCGTTTGGGTTGGCCGTATCAAATAGTGGAAGCGAATTTTTAAATTTTGAGTTTATGGGTTCTGGTATCTAGAAAATGTTGTCTAATAAATTTTGCATAAGTTATTTATACATATTAAGTAATTTTTTAATGCAAATACAAAATTTTGGTCAAAATTGCTAGCTTCTTCGAACCCTTAACTGAAACTCTAGTGTTGCTGTCACGCCCCGAACCGACGGGCCGCGATTGGTGCCCTATCTGGGCACCTTTATACCCACACATCACATATAACCAGCGGAAGCTTAATAAAAACTCATAATCACTTGACAAAGGGATCCTGTCCCCTGGACTGTAATAACAACCCATATAATAAAATAGGCAAGCCGGCAAGACTGCCACTATATATACAAATATCCAAAAAGAACTACAGCTATACATATCCAACCCACACATGACTACAGACCTCTAAGAGTATAACAATAACTATGACGGGACAAGGCCCCGCCGTACCCCTGAATATACCTAAGCATGTAACAGCAAAACTGCACCAAAATGATAAGCCCCGGAACAATGGAGCTATCCCAAAAGCTAAGCAAAGATCCTAAGCTCGCGAATCACCAAACTGAGTACCTACACCTGCGGACATGAACGCAGCCCTCCCCCCCCCCCCCCCCCGGAGAAGGGGGTCAGTACAACAACGTACTAAGTATGTAAACATAAAGTACTGTAAATAAGATCATAACTGACCAAAATATGACAGGGACAAGTATGAAAATCAAATACCAAATCCAACCGTGCTATATAAAATAAGAGCCAACTGTACCTTGTAAAAAAACTGGAGAGTCCACTGTGCCTTTTTAAAATAGAGAGTCAACTGTACCCTTTTTAAAAAAAAATGAGAGTCATGTCAAAATCATGGACACCTGAATGTTATGCCCGATGCCAATGCGGTATATATACATATATATGTTAGTATTGCGGATCGTGCAACCCGCCTCAATAAATGTTAGTGTTGCGGAGCGTGCAACCCGATCCAATATATGTTAGTGTTGCGGAGCGTGCAACCCGATCAAATATATGTTAGTGTTGCGGAGCGTGAAACCCGATCCAATATATGTTAGTGTTGCGGAGCGTGCAACCCGGTCCAATATATGTGCCCCGGCCCATTCTGGGACTCGGTAAAATGGAATAATAACACTTGCACGGATAGTTATCATGAGCAACCTTGTGCAATTTAAATCATCTTTTGACTCTCAATAAAATCATCTTTAAAATGAACTTTCATTTTAGAAAAACCAATATCTTTCATTTTAGAAAACACCAAGGCACTATCACATCTTTCATTTTAGAAAACCAAGGCACTATCATAATATGTATCATAAAGGATTCAATGGAATTACGTACGTCCGCCGTACACCCATTTCATATAAATCATGTCAAAAGAAGAAGGGATAGTTTCACATACCTTATCGGCTATACCAACTTGATACTTAGAAAACGTCTCAAGTAGTACTTCCACCTATATCAACAATAACACGTCTCTCAACTTCATGCTTACTAGTATACGTAGTATAACGAATAATGACTCTCTTTTCATATAAAAATTCGGGCAGCATTTCCCCTATATATACTCCCATTCACAACTTACAAACAAGACCAATAACATCAATAACCAAGCACCAATTAAGGGCACAACCAAAACAACAACCAAGGTGAGTCATACACCTACTTCTCATGTTAATCCGGCCTCTTAATCCATATAAAAACAGTCCACTAAAACAATCCATACTTCAACAACAACGAGGGGAAAATGTGAAGTTTTCTACACCTTTCTATACCCTTATTCCTTTAGGACATACGTTAGCAATTTACCACATTAAACATGCATAATTGTAACCAAATTTCCAGCATTATAACTCCACAAAACAGTCCCTAAAACAGTTCATGCAGTTTCGGCCAACAAGACTTAATACCAAAGCCCTTCATAACTCCTTAAGATCCAAGTCACATTTCAACACTTTTATATAAACAGTTTCAACTTTCAATAACAATATTTCCTTCAACTAATAACATGTAATAGGTGATGATAACAACAACAATAACAACCATCGAATCCAATATAATAAAACTGTCCAGAATCGGCTAACTTGCCAAAACTGTGACATGCACTTCTTATTCTCAATTTTACTTAACACAAGTTCATATCAACTACAACATCGTATAACTTTCATTATCCTTAAAGAGGAAGAAGAAATCTTACCTTAACTTTGCCAAAACAGTCCACAAGTTCTCGGCCACTGCTTTCCTTTTTGCACCACTTCTTCAAGTTACTACATCACACATGTATCCTCTATAAGCTTGTAACCATCTTGCTTCCATGTTCTTCTTCCAAAAAGTTCATAAACAAGCTTAGGGGTTTTCAAGGCAATTTCGGCCATAACCATAACCCACTATTTTGGAGGATTAACTTGGCTTAGAACTTGATTAAGGTGATTAATCTTGAAAAATAAGTTAGCTTGTTCTTCACTTGGCTATGGGACTTTCGAGACTTGAAGAAGAAAGAAGAGAGAAGAGAGGTTTGGATGAGAAGATATTTGTGAGACAAAGTCTTGCAAGACTTGTATAATATGGTGTATGTAGCACAAGTGGAGGGGGACCCATAAACCCCACTTGTCCACTTGTATTTCCTTTCACAAAAATATCTGATTTGGAAATTCCCGCATTGGCACCGCGTACTGCAGAATGGCACCGCGATTCCGGAATTCCTGCAGCTCCCTGAAGTTTCAGCACCGCGGTCCTGTTCTTTGGAACCGCGGTGCTGTGCCAGAAATTCACAGCATGCATTTCTCTCAGTAATATGCCTTAGAATTACGGGGTGTAACATTCTTCCCCCTTAGAAACATTCGTCCTCGAATGTTCATAATAGGTCTCAAACTATAAATATTTCGGCATAGTATTCTTTAACTATACCTATCAACATATACTTAGTAACATAAGATGCCACACAGGGACACAATATAACACATGGTCTCATTCATCAATCAAAATAGTCAAATAGGGATTGGAATTACCTGTAGGCATCGGGAACAAGTGAGGATACTTCTCCTTCACCTCACTACTCGTAATTATAAATAACTTCAATTCTTTTGACATTTGTTCACTCCTTTTATTACTTGTCGTACTCTTCACAATTTCAAAATATTCTTGTATACATATGTAATCTCAAAAATTGCTCCTGATTCCAATCCTTGGCGTTACTACCCCTTAAGGGATGAATTGATAACTTATTCCTTTATCCAATACGTAGAAGACTCTGAAGACTTGCATTACATGATTTTGATCTACCATCTCCAAACATGGTCAATATTCTTCGCTTCAAATTTGTCCACTTTCCTTATGGCTAATTCTTCTGTCAAAAGCGTTTTAGGAAAATATTTCCTTGATCTCGTTAAGCTGTAAACTCATTACTTTACCTATCTCGCCGAACTTATGGTCAGTTCAAAAATGCTCAGAGACATCTGTGTTTGCCTGACAATTTATCTGTTTTATAATGTCATTATCTATTGACATATATCTTTCATGTCTACCTTATACTTATATCCATAGGTGTCATTGGCCTCTTTTTCAATCGTTTAGGTGCTAATCTCGATCTTTACTCATTGTTACTTCCGTTTACACACATTCTGAAAGGTATGCATACATATGTTGTGGAACCGATGCTTCATATATTTAGGTCCAATTCACGGTGTTACATGATCCCATGGCTTGTCAAGCTTTCTTGTCTTATCATTATTAGGTCTCTCGTCGACCGAGTGCCTATTCGTCTTACCTTTACATTTCCATTTCAAGTTGCCTTGGGGGTCTCTTATCTCAAGTATTTCTCATACTATCTTCCTGAACATCAGAGGTTCGTTACCTTTGGCCGAAGTGTTCTAACTGTCCCTGCGCTACCATTGGTCCTTACACTGTTCTGGAGTAATCATACCCTTGTGAAACCTGTATAACTATAACTTCATTCACCTTTATCATTCTTGTTGTAATCCTTCCTTCTACTTGTCATTAAACGAAAGAAAAAAAACATTCCTACCTTGATACTCGATCATACCATTCCATTCCTACTTATTCACTGTTTTCATATTTCTTACAGCCATTCATCGACTGTTCCATAGTTCCCGTCCTCAATTACCCTCAACACTATTATTACCCATAGGTTATGTAGAATTGTAACATGTTGCTCCATGTAGCCGAAGTCGAGGACCTTACCAGTCCAATATCTATAGCATACCTTAGCTTACTAACCTTGATACATGTAATTCTTAATAATACGCAATATCACCCTTTACGTGAGGAAAATGACTTATCTCCCTTTCATAATCTTCCCTTCTAGCATTGTTCTCTGTTCCTCACTTACCACTACTCCTTGTCTCATTCCACCTCTGATAGTCCTTAGCACATTGTACTTTCTTTGTAAACAAAGTCACATTCATAAGGTCCTATTGCAGTTCCCTCTAGAACTCTAATCGGCAAGAGTCACCGTAAAACGTGTGGATATTTATAACCTACTAAACCTTCCAATGATGTCTTCTATTTTTCATCTATACCACTTATACTCATCTTATTCTTACTTTGCGCATCCACTTGTGACACTTCGGAATGTCGTGGCCATGGCTTCCACACTAAACCAACTCCAAGTACCTCCAAAGGATGTGTTACACTCCGTAATTCCAGGACATGTTTAAGAGAATGTACGCAAGGAATCAGGACTTAAATTTTTAACGGAAGAATGAGTTGTTAATTCTAAGGGAAAAATCTTCCGAACTTCGGAAAGGAAAAATGTTCGTTGATGAGAATTAGATTCTCAAAATGTATTATTTGAGGAGTATGAAATTTATTATCATTGTGGAAATTTATTTACGGATTTGGTCACGTAGGGCCCACCCGAGAAATTTTACGTTTTGTGGGGCCCACGAGGGTTACGAAATTTTATGGACGAATGGGAGGGCGACACGTGTCACCCCACATGGGCTTGATCGATATTAGCCAAGGGAAAAGAGGTCACTTGACCAAGAGAAGGATGATCAAGTCTTGAAGACAAGCTTGAGATAATTGACTAAGTCAACTTGCCCACTTGACTAGATATTTAGATTTCTTCATCCAAGCCACACAAATGTTTTGATCTACGCCCTCCATTGTGTTATATATACTACACTAGTAGCAAGACTTATCTCAACACATAGAATATTTCAAGACTTCATTCTTGTTCATCAAGAGGGCTCTCGGGTTTGAGCTTTTCCCCACAAAAAAGATTTTCGTTTGTGGTTCATAATTCATAATACTTTAACCCAAGGTTCCTAGAGGTATTGTAAGGATATCTCAATAGAAAGATTCCGGAAAAACGACGTTTTCACGTTAGTCGCAAGATGAAAACCTAAGTTGTTTTCATAAGTTTTGATTGGAAATGGAAGAGAAGTTGTGTGTGAACTTCTAAAGGCTTCAAATAGCGGATTGGAGCGTGAAGGAAATAAGCTAAGATTGCTAAGGAGCGACTTTGAATCTTGGAATTTTATAAGGGCTTATCAAGGTAACAATCTTGTCGTTTTAATGATTGAAGATTACTTATTGTTGTAGTTATGGATATTAACAAGCATGAGATTTGTATAATGAAGATTGATAAGTGTTATGGATATTGGAACCACTAATCAGAAACTAGCATGTTTAGCCTTTGAGATTGCAATTCAATTTGGTTACTAGTTTAGTCGTCGCATGTTATATAAAGAAGGTATTCTATATAATATGTTAGACTTAACAACTTGGATTGAAAAAGAATTGAAAAGGACTTTACATTGTGGTGTATGTTAGCCGAGAATGGCTTTGGATATTGAACTACTTGGTAAGAATTGTGGGGGAGAATTTTACACGTATTGTAAGGCGTGTAATCCGCTTTGATTGGTTGATGTGTTGAGCCTTAAATGTGGTATTTTGGTTATTGATTCAGGCCTTGAAAAAGGTGGAAAAGTACGTAGAAACAAAGGAATTGCTGCCCAATTTTCCGTAGAATAAGAGACCGTATACTTAGTATCATTCTACGTTAGAAACTAGAAGTTGATAGTCGTGTTGTGGTCATTATAGGTTGACAATTCTACGTGCGGCGTATTCGACTTAGCTTGTGGATTAAGCCGAAAAGGTATGTGAACCATTGTCACGACCCAGCCCCGGGGCCATGACTGGTACCCTACCGGGGTACCCTGTCAGGTATATGTCAGAGAATAGCAGCGGAACATACATAACACATTACTTAGAGAAAAGGGTAAACATTACTGGCCAGCCGATAAGTGTCGCTTTCTATAAAACATACTTAAACAAAAGTATAGTAATACAACCGGTTCTTATAGCCCAAAACACATAGGTGACCACAGGACTTAAAGATAACAAGCGTGGGACGGGCCCCGCCATACCCCGAATGTACAAAATACCTATAGCATCGGGGAATATCCGTACTAATAAACAATCTTGGGAGGATGGAGCTTCGACCTCGAGTAGTGATCCTAAGAACGAGGATCCTCAATCTGCTACCTTACCGCGGCGTGAACGCAGCCCCAGGAGGGGTCGATACCTGATATGTACCAAGTATGTAAAGTGGAAAATACTATAGTAATGATATCATAAGTGCGAAAGTAAGCCGAGTCATGGAAGTCAATAAAATACCTTTTCATGCCTTACTAACAATGAGAGTGACAAGTATATATATACAATCTTGCATAAAATAGGGCCTTAGGATCAAAGCGGTACCTCGCCGTAGTATCAATAAGCACCCCTACTCCCGAGACTATTTCACCCGCATAGTCCTGTGGACCCGCATGAGGTATTCCTCGCATAGTCAGACTACCGCACGGGACTATTTCACCGCATAAGCCCATAAGGACTCGCATGAGGTATTTCGCATCATGGGTAGCAAATCCACGAACAGTGGTATAACGATCTTGGGACTCACCCTCAAATATACTCTTACCCCAAGATGGTATAACGATCTTGGGACTTTCCTCGATATACTCTTACATCAAGCGGTGGTATAACGATCTTGGGGCTTGCCCTCGATATACTCTTACACTGAAGAAGGTGGTATGAAGATCTGGGCTGGCCCTCGCATATACTCTTACCTGAGAAGGTGGTATAACGATCTTGGGGCTTGCCCCTCAGATATACTCTTACCCTAGCTCAAACTGTCATCATATCATAATCATAATAAGTTAAGAAAACTTATAACTTCTTATTAGTCTTGTTCATATACCCTCTCATTTTAGTTTATTTAAGGCACTTAATCATATCTTTAATAAAAGAAAACCGGGAATTTAACCCAAGTACTACATACTTTAACTCTTTTAAAAATGACTCTTTATACATAAAACTCTTGGGCAATTGATGCCTTAAACCAATTTGCATCTTCATATACTTATCTTACTTTTAGAGTAAATCTCTTCTCATTAACCTTTTATGAAGCTAATAAACAAATTTCCCATAAAGTTGTTATATTAACTCTATACTTTAGTAAAATCATACTTTTTCCCTAACCAAGGGATTTATACATTCTTAAAACGAAACAAGTCATTATATACTTAAACAAGTAAGAATACCAAATCTTGTACGTCTACCGTACTACATAGTTTCATCTATTCATGCTCAAGAGATAGGAAAGCTTCACATACCTCTTTGGTCAATCCACTTGCCAAGTCCAAACCACCGCAAGTAATATTTCAACCTATAATAGTCATGATACGCTTATTAACCTCTAATCTTAATGTAGAACAACCCAAGTTCAAAGTCACTAAACTTATGGAAATATTTGGGCAGCATTTCCTTTGTTTCTACTCACTTTGCCACCTTTCTCAAGGCCGAATTTATCATCAAAACACCACATTTAAGGTTCAACAATCCAACATTTAAAAGGGGATTACACACTCAAATACCAATTCTGCCCCATAAGTTTACCACAATTCACTTAACAATTCTAAGGTAGTTTTTAGGCTACAACATGCTCATAATCTCTTCTTAACCCATTCTTCATATCCAAACCACATTTTCTAGCATGCAATGACTCTAAGAGCATTATTTTACTACCACAAGTTCTATCTTCTAAGCATGCAACACTAGAACTAATTCTAAAGGAAGAAATGTTACCTTAAATTTTTTGCCAAACTTATTCCAAAGATTTTGCTAGCTTCCTAGCCAAGAACACCACCACAAGCTAGCCACAAGCTTCCTTTTCTTGTTCTTAATTTTTCAGATTTTCTTAGGCTAGAATCTTCTTGGAGATTTAGAGAGAAGGAGGAGCTTTGGAATATTTTAAGAGAGAAGGAAGAGGTTTTTCAAAGAGAGAGATGACAAATGACCAAGTCTCTAAGACTTGGTCAATATATTGCATGTAAAAATCAGATGGGGGGGGACACTTGTCCCCCACCCAGGTCCTTTCAAAAGAAAAATCTGACTTTTTCTAAGTTTTTCCGCTCGATTTCGCCGCGCGCCTGCTCCGGCGCGGCCGCAACTCCCGCGGACTCGGATCTTCCGCGCTGCGTTCGCTGGCGGCGTGGCGCTAAAACTTCAGCGACCCTACGATTTTCGACGCCGCGCCTCTCCGCGCCATGCCATGTCGCTTTGTCCGAAACATACTTCTGAAACATACTGTCCGATCACAAGACCGAACTTGTAACTCTCATATCTTTCTACTCCGACGTCCTATCGACGAACGGTTGGTTGCGTTGGAATCTAGACCCAACGAACTACGCCTTAGGCCTTTGAACCACTTAGGAACTCTCAATGTTCTGGGTCATAACCCGCCTTAAAGTTGACTAAAAACCTGTCCGGAATAATCCGTCAACCCATCCTTTGAAAATTTTAAGTCTTACATGCTTTCGTACGCTCTCATACGTAGGGTCAGAACTACGGGGTATAACATTCTCCCCTCCTTAGAAACATTCGTCCCGAATGTTCCTTCTAGGCTTACTCAAATCACAACATCGACATAGACCCTCTTAACTATCATTTTGCAAATAAGGAAGCTCCACGAGCCACAACATACTGAAGCGTAAATGCCAAGTCAAAACTAACAAGCAGGAAAGTGGGTTACCTGGAGGTATAGGAAATAGGTGAGGGTACTTCTTCATCATGTCATCCTCTGTTTCCCACGTCATTTCCTCCCTGTTCTCGTTCCGCCATAGGACCTTGACGGAAGCCACGTCTTTCGTCCGAAGTCGTCTAACCTGACGATCGAGTATCGCTATGGGACTCTCCTCATACGATAACTCCTCTGTCACTTGGACATCATGAACCGGGTGCACTCTAGATGGATCTCCAATACATTTCCACAACATGGACACATGAAAAACTGGATGTACCGCCTCCAAGTCGGACGGCAAATCTAACTCATAGGCAACCCTGCCTACCCTACGGACAATCCGATACGGTACAATGTACCTTGGGCTAAGCTTCCCCTTCTTTCCAAACCTCATCACGCCCTTCATGGGAGATACCTTTAGAAAAACCCAATCATCTATCTCAAATTCCAAGTGTCGACGCCGATGGTCTGCATACGACTTTTGCCGACTCTGAGATGCCAACAACCGCTCCTGGATAAGCTTCACCTTATCCATCGTCACTGAACTAAGTCCGCCCGACTAATCGAACTTCCCCACTCGAACCAGCCTATCGGTGACTGCACTTCTCCCGTATAAGGCCTCGTAAGGCGCTATCCGAATCCGAATGGTAACTGTTGTTGTAAGAAAACTCCACAAGAGACAAATGATCCTCCCAGCTACCCCTGAAGTCAATAACACAAGCCAGCAAAGATATCCTCGAGTGTGCGGATAGCGCCGCTACCGTCCGCTACCGAGGTGAAACGCCGCATCGAGACTCACTGTGTCCCTAATCCTTCGAAAAGACCTCAGAAGTTAGCCGAAGCTGGCTCTCTATCTCGATATAATCGACACCTGACTCGTGCGATCTCACAATCTCTCTAATATATAATCTAGCATAGTCCTCAGCTGAGAACGTCGTTCTGACCGGAAGAAAATGGGCTGATTTCGTCAGCCTGTCGACAATCACTCAAATGGAATCATGCTTCCTCTGAGTGGTAGGTAGCCCTGTAATAAAATCCATATTTATCACCTCCCACTTCCAAGTCGGAATATCAATAGCCTGCAACAGCCCACCGGGCTTCTGGTGCTCAATCTTAACCTGCTGACAATTCGGGCACTATGCCACGAACTCCGCAACGTCCCTCTTTAGGCCATCCCACCAATACACGCATCTGAGGTCATGATACATCTTAGTCGACCCCGGATGAATAGAATAACGAGCACTGTGTGCCTCCTGAAATCTGGCGAAGTCTGTCACATCGGGAACACACAACCGCCTCGAATCTTAGCACCTATCGGCGCTACCTCAAAAACTCTTCTCCTTCGGAGAGTCTGATCTCTGCATCGTACCAAAATGGATCCTCATACTGTTGCCTCTTCACCTCCTCGACGATGGAAGACTCGGCAACCTCTCGAACCCGAATTCCTTCACTATCAGAATCAACCAAACGAACCCCAAGGCTCGCTAGCTGTTGTAACCCTCGGACCATATCCCTCTTCTCTGGCTGAACATCAGACAGACTACCCATCGATCTGCGACTAAGGGCATCTGCAACTACATTGGCCTTCCCTGGGTGGTACAGAATTTCAACATCGTAATCCTTAAGTAGCTTTAAAGACCGTCTCTGCCGCAAGTTCAGCTCCCTCTGACTGAAGATGTACTGGAGGCTCTTGTGGTCTGTGTAAATGTCCACATGAACTCCATATAAATAATGTCTCCAGATCTTCAAGGCATGAATCATCACGCTAACTCCAAGTCATGTGTGAGATAGTTCTTCTCATGCTTCCTAAGCTGTCGAGATGCATAAGCTATAACTCTGCCGTGCTGCATCAGCACGCACCCAAGCCCGACACCTGACGCGTCACAGTAAACCACATATCCATCTAAGCCCTCCGGAAGAGTAAGAATCAAGGCGGTTGTCAACTTCTCCTTTAGCAATCGGAAACTTTCCTCACAAGTATCCGTCCACGAACATAATCGCTTCCGAGTCCTTAGTCAAAGGTCTTTGAAATGAAGCAAACTTCTACAAACCGATAATAACTCGCAAGGCCCAAAAGTCGCGCACTCCGCCGGTGTAGTGGATTCGCCAAGTCTTGATCGCCAATCTTAGTCAGATCAACCCAATACCGCGGCCCCGATCACATGCCCTAAGAAAGCCATCGGCTAACGAACTCGCACTTCGAGAACTTGGCATACAATCGCTGGTCTCGAGGACTCCCAAAACCGCCTCAAATGATCAGTATGCTCCGCTCAGGCGCGAATACACCAAGATATCATCAATAAACACTATAACGAACATATCCAAGAATGGCTCGAACACGCTATTCATCAAATCCATGAATATCGCTGGGCGTTGTCAACCCGAAAGACATCACCTCGAACTCATAGTGCCCATACCGGTCCCGAATGCGATCTTTGGGATATCTGTCTCTCTAACTCGCACTGATGATAACTGGACCGCAAGTCTATCTTGGAAAAACACTTTGCACCCTGCAACTGGTCAAACAAATCGTCAATCCTGGGGAGGGGATATCTGTTCTTGATAGTTACCTTGTTTAGCTGCCTGTAATCAATACACATACGCAGCGTCCCATCCTTCTTCTTTACAAACAACACCGTGCTCCTCAGGAGAAACACTTGGCCTAATAAAGCCCTTCTCCAAAGAAATCTTTCACTGGTCCTTCAATTCCTTCAACTCGCAGTGCCATCCTGTATGGCGGAATAGATATCGGTCGAGTGTCTGGCGCCAAATAAATACAAAACTCAATCTCCCTCTCGGGAGGGATACCCGGAAGCTCGTCTGGGAATACGTCTAGAAACTCTCTAACAACCGGATCGATCAAGGTCCTGACTCACCTCTCGGTGTCGAATACCCGAACCAGATGGTAGATATACCCCTTCCGCACCATCTTCCTAGCCTGAGGTAAGAAATAAACTTACCCCTCGGTGATGCAGTATTCCCCTTCCACTCGATAACCGGCTCACCAGGAAACTGGAACCAAACTAATCTCTCTCTACAGTCCACGTTGGCATAGCAAGATGCTAGCCAATCCATACCCATTATCACATCAAAGTCTGTCATATCCAACTCTATCAAGTCGGCCAGTGGTCCGACGGCTATCTATAGTCACAGTGGCAAGCCTTATACACCCGCCGGCTACCATCGAATCACCATCGGGCGTAGCCACCTCAAAAGGTCTTATGGACTCGGCTCTATCCCTATTCTACCGCACATGAGGAGATATGTAGGACAAGGTAGAACTCGGATCTATCAAAGCATATACATCATAGCAAGAAACCAACAATGTACTGCGGACGACATCCGCGACGCCCCGGTCTGTCATTGACCGACATAACATATATGCGCTTACGAGGACCGCTAGAATCGAACCCCTACCACGACCTCGACGCGGCCGCCGCCCATAAGTACCACGCCTCCGGCGTCTAACTATCGAAGATGAAGATCCAAAGAATGCACCGCCGCTGAACCGTAATGCTCCCGCCGCTGGGACGGACAATCCTTCTTCGATGGCCTGCTGGCTACAAGAGTAGCATGCCCGAACCCATACGACACTCACCCGGATGAGACCTACTGCATCGAACGCACCGAGAGGTAGGTGGTCTCGATTAGCGCCGGTCTCGCCTCCCGAAACTCAAGTCCCGAGCCCCGACCGCTTCCCGAATAACCTCGCTGACGACTCCCGCCGAAAATCGAGAAGGAGCACTCAGGCCGGGCCGGAATGTGACCTAGTTCGCCGAGGCCGCCCGCCGAAAACTACCCCGAGAACTCGATGTTCGCCTCTTGGCCGCCCAAATCTAGCCGATCCCGCTCTCTGCCTCAATCTCCGCACGCTGCATCTCCGCAATATCCATCCTCGGTGAAGAGCCACCCCAAGCATGCAGAATCATATGACGGTCAACCCCATCACATACCGATGAACCCCGCTCGCCATGTCCGCTACTATGGTGTGCATATCCGCCAAGGAGTCAAACTCCAGTCAGACTCGATAGTCCTCCCGCCCCGTCTCAAGGTCAAGAACCTATCTACACGCTCTCTCACCTTAGAGTCAAGAAGTGGTCTAGAACGCCTCTGTGAACTCCTCCCAATCACCGGAAGAGCATCCTCACCCTCGACAATACCCATGACTTAAACCAGTTCAACGCAATACAGAACCCAGTAAGAAGCTAGTATAATGGACTCACCCCACGATGCCCTAAGGACTGCATGGTCCGTCAGAATCGCCGGACGAACTCCTACGGATCCTCCTCAAATCTCGAACCATAGAACTCGGGTGGGTGACAACCCAAGAAATCCCGAATCCAGAACCGCGGCTCTAGGGTTGGCCGCCGCTCTGTCGCCGCTCGCCACTATGCTGGTCGAATCAACTGTTTCGTAATCTTCGTACTCGTGCCGATCGTGGGATCGAGGCTCCGGCATCGCGTCTCGTGAGGCCGCTCACGCTTCAAAATCTGCCGAGGTCGGGCGACGACGTGGAACTCGCCGCCTAAACATCATCTCTCGTAAGGACTGGCTCGTTTCCTCGTGACTCTCCGCCCCCACTAGCAACACCTCACCGCTTTGCCTTCTTCGAGCCGCGGTTGCCTTGCGTGAGGCATAATCGATACATAAAGGGAAAACATCAGAGGAGGTTCAACCTATAACTCAGCTCTATTGCACGATCTTAGAGTTAAATAATGGAAACCAATCCTAAATATCCTGCAGCCTCCTGATTATAGATGTGGTGTACGACACACCGATAATCAAGACTTACTAGACACGGTGCGTGGACACTTTCCGAGGACTAATCGCTCGATACCACTTTTGTCACGACCCACCTCGGGCCATGATCGGTACTTACCGGTACTCTGCCGTATATGTCGAGAATAGCAATGAACATACATAACACATTACTTAGAGAAAAGGGTAACATTACCGCCACCGATAAGTGTCGCTTTCTATAAAACATACTTAAACAAAAGTATAGTAATACAACCTGGTTCTTATAGCCCAAAACACATAGGTGACCTGCACTTAAAGATAACAATCGTGGCGGACAGGGCCCCGCCATACCCTCGAATGTATAAAATACCTATAGCATCGTGGAATATCCGTACTCAATAAACAAGCTTCCGAGGGATGGAGCTTCGACACCGAGTAGTGATCCTAAGAACGAGGATCCTCAATCGCTACCCTTACTGCGCAGATTTAACGCAGGAAGGGGGTCGCATACACATATGTACCAAGTATGTAAAGTGGAAAATACTATAGTAATGATATCATAAGTCCGAAAGTAAGCCGAGTCATGGAAGTCAATAAAATACATTTTATGTGCCTTACTAACAATGAGAGTGACAAGTATATATATACACATCTGCATAAAATAGGGGCCTTAGGATCAAAACGGTACTCGCCTGTAGTATCAATAAGCACCCCTACTCGGGACTATTTCACCCGCATAGTCCCGTGGACCCGCATGAGGTATTCCTCGCATAGTCAGACTACCGCACGAGACTATTTCACACGCATAAGCCCATAAGGACTCGCATGAGGTATTCCTCGCATCATGGGTAGCAAATCCACGAACATGTGGTATAACGATCTTGGGACTCACCTCGGATATACTCTTACCCCGCCAGATGGTATAACGATCTTGGGACTTTCCTCGATATACTCTTACACCGGCACTGGTATAACGATCTGGGGCTTGCCTCGATATACTCTACACCAAGAAGGTGGTATGACGATCTTGGGCCCCTCGGACATACTCTACCACGAGAAGGTGGTATAACGATCTGGGCTTGCCTCAGATATACTCTTACCCTAGCTCAAACTGTCATCATATCATAATCATAATAAGTTAAGAAAACTTATAACTTCTTATTAGTCTTGTTCATATACCCTCTCATTTTAGTTTACTTAAGGCACTTAATCATATCTTTAATAAAAGAAAACCGGGAATTTAACCCAAGTACTACATACTTTAACTCTTTTAAAAATGACTCTTTATACATAAAACTCTTGGGCAATTGATGCCTTAAACCAATTTGTCTCTTCATATACTTATCTTACTTTTAGAGTAGATCTCTTCTCATTAACCTTTTATGAAGCTAATAAACAAATTTCCCATAAAGTTGTTATATTAACTCTATACTTTAGTAAAATCATACTTTTTCCCTAACCAAGAGATTTATACATTCTTAAAACGAAACAAGTCATTATATACTTAAACAAGTAAGAATACCAAATCTTGTACGTCTACCGTACTACATAGTTTCATCTATTCATGCTCAAGAGATAGGAAAGCTTCACATACCTCTTTGGTCAATCCACTTGCCAAGTCCAAACCACCGCAAGTAATATTTCAACCTATAATAGTCATGATACGCTTATTAACCTCTAATCTTAATGTAGAACAACCCAAGTTCAAAGTCACTAAACTTATGGAAAAATTTGGGCAGCATTTCCTTTGTTTCTACTCACTTTGCCACCTTTCTCAAGGCCGAATTTATCATCAAAACACCACATTTAAGGTTCAACAATCCAACATTTAAAAGGGGATTACACACCCAAATACCAATTCTGCCCCATAAGTTTACCACAATTCACTTAACAATTCTAAGGTAGTTTTTAGGCTACAACATGCTCATAATCTCTTCTTAACCCATTCTTCATATCCAAACCACATTTTCTAGCATGCAATGACTCTAAGAGCATTATTTTACTACCACAAGTTCTATCTTCTAAGCATGCAACACTAGAACTAATTCTAAAGGAAGAAATGTTACCTTAAAATTTTGTCAAACTTATTCCAAAGATTTTGCTAGCTTCCTAGCCAAGAACACCACCACAAGCTAGCCACAAGCTTCCTTTTCTTGTTCTTAATTTTTCAGATTTTCTTAGGCTAGAATCTTCTTGGAGTTTTAGAGAGAAGGAGGAACTTTGGAATATTTTAAGAGAGAAGGAGGAGCTTTGGAATATTTTAAGAGAGAAGGAAGAGGTTTTTCAAAGAGAGAGATGACAAATGACCAAGTCTCTAAGACTTGGTCAATATATTGCATGTAAAAATCAGATGGGGGGGGGACACTTGTCCCCCACCCAGGCCCTTCCAAAAGAAAAATCTGACTTTTTCTAAGTTTTTCCGCCTGATTTCGCCTCGCGCTGCCCTGCTCGCGCCATGCTCGCGACCCTCGGATCTTCCGGCGCCGCGGCGCTGAAACTTCAGCGACCCTACAGTACTTTCGGCGCCGCGGCCCTGTCGCCTTTGTCCGAAACATACTTCTGTCCGACTGCGCACTGAACTTGTAACTCTCATATCTTTCTACTCCGACGTCCTATCGACGAACGGTTGGTTGCGTTGGAATCTAGACCCAACGAACTACGCCTTAGGCCTTTGAACCACTTAGGAACTCTCAATGTTCCGGGTCATAACCCGCCTTAAAGTTGACTAAAAACCTGTCCGGAATAATCCGTCAACCCATCCTTTGAAAATTTTAAGTCTTACATGCTTTCGTACGCTCTCATACGTAGGGTCAGAACTACGGGGTATAACAACCATTTCCTCTTCTTCTATCATGATTCCTTATGGTAAAGTAAGTAAATCCTACTCCTTAAATGATCTACTCCTTGATTGTACTTGGGTTGCCTAATATAGAAGTTGTTCTATATACTTCCTTGATTGTACTTGGGATGTTTAAATTAAAAGTTATAATCCATTCCCTTGATAATATTTGGATTTTTAAAAGTGAAAGATGTTTTACTTGAAGTACTTAGAGTCTTAAAAAGAAAGTGGTTTCTAATCTCATAGATAGTATCTTAGTTCCAAAAACCTAAAGTTTGTTATAACGGCTTTAGGGGAGTCAAATGAGTGATTTACTTAATTGATTTAAAATAGGAGAAATGACATGATTTAAAGAGAAGTAACTTATTTTAAAGGTGTGAGTTACTTGGGATTTAAAAGTAGAAACAACTTGATTTCTAAAGTTAAGAAACTTGATTTCTAAAGTTAAGAAACTTGATTTCTAAAGTTAAGAGACTTGATTTCTAAAGTTAAGAAACATGATTTGAAAGTATATGATACTTGGTTTTAAAAGTATAAGTCTCTTGTTTATAAGAAGAGTGAATTTGTCTAATACATAAAGAATTATAACGGCTTTATGGGAAGTTAGTTATAACGGCATTATGAAAGGTTAAAAGAGTGGTATATTTTGATTGATAGGCATGAGTTGCCTAGGTTGTAAAATTAGAAGTTACTTGGTTTCAAAGCCTTGAAATGAATTTCTAAAGGTGTAGTAACTTAATTTGAAAAATAGACATGCCTTGATACTACGGGTGTTGGTATCTTGGGGTTTTATATAAAAAGGAGTCTTTTGAAAAGAATGGACGTACGTAGTACTTTGGCTTGTTTAAATGAATTTTTTTCTATGTGTGCCTTGATAGTACTTTGGCTTGTTTAAATGAGAATTATTCTATTTGTGCCTTGATAAGTACTTTGACTTGTTTAAATGAGAATTATTCTATTTGTGCCTTGATAGTACTTTGTCTTGCTTAAATAAGAATTACTCTTGGTTTGTGTAAAAAAAAGAAGGCATGGTAATTGTCTTGGTTTATGTAAAAAGGAAAGGCATGGTATTGTCTTGGTTTGTGTAAAAAAGGAAAGGCATGTTATTGTCTTGGTTTGCTAAAATGATGGTTTATTCATTTTATAAATAAAGGTCAAGAATGGTTTGCTTACATATGGGTTGCTCATATAGACATTCGTGCAAGTGTCGTATTTCCACATCTCCGCGTCCCTCCATAAAGGGCCGACAACTTAGTTCAAGAGATATCATGGAGTAGCTCCCCACGGTGTGAGTGGTACACACTCACGGCGGGTCGGATAGACTCAGGCGGGTTAAATTCCCGGGATATATAAGCCATGGATTAGCTATCCGTGATGCGAGTATCGTGTACCGATGACTCATTGCGGGTCCACGTGACCTATGCGGGTGAAATAGTCCCTTGCGGGTGAAATAATCCTATGATAGGTTGCATTATAATACAAAGGGTGGTTGACCCTGGCACTGGCACGACCTTCATGTTTTGAAACGGTAGTGATTTTATTAATGAAAGGGTGCAGTGTGTTTATGACTTAAAGTGGAACAGTTAATCTCATTGTTAAAGGCATAACTTAAAAAGGTAAAAAAGATTGCATTACTCTCATGTTTGCAAGGTTCAGTGTGCTGTTGTTTTGAGTTATCATACTTGCTTCCTGTTATATGTGGACTGTGTGATCTCCTTTACGATTTCATCGTTTCATATACTTGGTACATTCTTCGCATCGACCCCTTTCTCCGGCCGCTCATGCCGCAGGTTTAGGTACACAGTTCGGTGATCTGCAAGTGTAGGACCCTTGCTTAGAGTTTTTGGATAGCTCCATCTGTTCAGGAGCTTATCATTTTGGTATAGATCCTTCAGTACAGGATTTTGTACAGTTATGGGTACGGCGGGGCCTTGTCCTGTCATAGTTTAGTAAAACTCTTAGAGGTCTGTATTCATATGTGGGATTGGACTCGTGTACAGTGTAGTGCTTTTGATTATGTATATATTTGGCAGCCTTGTCGGCTTTGCCTTTGCATGTTCATTGGTTTAAAAAAAATGAGGTGTTATTTAGTTTCGCGGTTTACTTGTGTCAGTTGGGTAGAAAGGTGCCCAGGTAGGGCACCAGTCACGGGCCCGGGGTTCAGATCGTGAAAGAGTGGTATCAGAGCAGTCATTCCTCGAAATGTCTACAGACCGTGTCTAGTAGAGTCTTGATTATCGGTGTGTTGCGCGCCACACCCATAAACAGGAGGCTACAAGACATTTAGGATTTGGTTTCTATTCTTCTCACTCTAAGATCGTGCCATAGAGCTGTGTTATTAAGATAATCCCTCTTTGACGTATTATTGTGTTACAACTATGCCTCCAAGGAGGGAAACAGTTGCCCAGAAGGGCAAAACAGTAGCAGGAGCTACCAGTCATACTCAGAGAGTTGATAGGGCTCATGCCCATGGTATACCGGATATTGTGCCACAGTCGGCGAGTTCTTGTGCGCCAGGTTTTGAGGCCCCAGCACCAGAGCCTCCAGTTTCTCAGTTAGGGGAAGACTATAAGGTCATAAGGGAAGCAGTTATGTTATTGACCAAGATAGCGGTGATACAGTTTCATCAGCAGGAGGTTATTCGGCCAGTACAGACAGGTGTACAGAGGGTAAATGGCCAACGTGAAAATCAGCGTAAGAGGGCTAGACCGGTTGGTTATCCCGGTGAGTTTTTGGACGAGCAAATTTCAAGAATGAGTGAGATATTCGTCCCAGCCTACCCAGGACATACCCCCGCAGCTCACAGGTGGGAGATTTTACCCCACAAGGTATTTAGGAGCCGGTCCGAGCTCCAGGGTTCGAGGTTCTCTGAGAAGCAGAGGATTTTCTCAGTCGAGGCCACTTATTCCTAAGTGTTTCCGATGTAGTAAGCGTCATATGGGGAAATGCCATTATGGCACAGGTGTTTGTTTTTATTATGGCCGTCCGGGCCATATCCTGAGGGAATGTCCTTTTAGAAAGAGCACTAGTGAGGTGGCTCAGCCTATGAGGTCGGTGGTTGATTCCTTTTCATCTACAACTGTGCGCCCCCCAGGGCAGGGTGTTCAGATGTCAGCCAACCGTGGTAGAGGTAAGGGTGGAGTTTATAGTTCTG
The DNA here is from genome assembly GCA_029844215.1 of Przewalskia tangutica. Taxonomy (NCBI): domain Eukaryota; kingdom Viridiplantae; phylum Streptophyta; class Magnoliopsida; order Solanales; family Solanaceae; genus Przewalskia; species Przewalskia tangutica. The sequence continues at coordinate 42,667,656 of CM056724.1, read as the reverse complement.
GCGGTCCTTCGAACCGCATAGATGACGTGGCCACTGGGTAGGATCAAGAGGCAACATCGCATGGGGTTACAAGTATTTTTCGATTCTTTTGAATCATACATGCATTGATAGATTCAGATTCCGCCCTAGCGTATATATTTCCCTTTGTTGCTAGTAGTTGTAAATTGATAGCACCACCAGAAGTAGGGATACTTTAATTAGTAAGGTGAAGAGTGAAGAATGTTGACAAGAATGATAAGGTGAACTGAGACTATAGTTGTGTAGGGTTCACAAGTTGTAATTACCCCATAACAGTGTAAAGACCGATAGTGGAGGATGTACAGTAGAAATATTTCGGCCTAGGTGGCGAACCTCTAGTGAATGGGAGGATTGTTATACCCCGTATTTCCAGAGTATGTACGTAAGGACGTACGTAGAAAATTTGAACTTGTATAAAAGTGGCTTGGCCGAAATTTATTTGTGCACAACACCCGGTTAGAGTCGTTTTTCGACGAAACGTTTTCACAGCTTTCGTAGGGAAAATTCCGGCTATGTCATTTTTAATTTTTGCGGATTTTTCCGAGAGACGAAACATTTTGGACCAACAAGAGGGCGCCACTTGGCACCCTCTCATTGGAAGACGTCTTGGGCGGTGGAGTGGACGAATGGGTTGGCTTTTTGTCTTGGAGTTGGTAGGATATTTTGTGGTAGATGGATAAGGTGCACTTGGCAAGATCTTGGCCCTACACTTGCCTTGCACTTGGCATGATCTTGCCATTGGTTGCCTGCTAGACCTATAAATACCCCTTTGGAAGACTTCTTCATCCATTCCTAAAATATTTCTAAGTGTTAAATCCTCCTCCCTCCTTAGTGTAGAGTTCGCCAAGAGCCTCCTTCCCCTGGCCGAGAGCCCTTCCCCTCCTGGGGTGCTAGCTGGGTACCCCTAGCCTAGTTGTTTTCGTATAATACCCCCCCCCCTCTTGGTAGAAATACTCTCAAAAGTATTGTTATAATGCCCAAATTACCTTAGCCAGATACCTTGTAGTATTCTAAGGTTATACTTATCTAAAAGCCCGTAAATACTATTATACTTCCTTAGTCACAAAACCGAAACCCTAAGGAAAATCTCCATGGTTAGTTGGAGTAATAAGTAGAAGTTGGTTAGAACTTCTAAGGGTTGTTGGAGCGGGTCGAGCGCACGAGTAGAGCTAAATCTTGCTCAGATCGACATTTAAACTCGGATAATTATGGGCTTATCGAGGTAAATATCTTGTCCTCTATTGTAATTGGAAATTACATGTTGTATGATTATATAGTTGAAGTATACTATATATAGAATCGAACGTAGTTATCGGCAATGTCTTTTGACTTAAGCTGAATAATAAGAAACCTTTTCGAAAGAAGAGTCTCGAATTGTATTTACATAGGTGTATCAGATGAGACTTGTGTAGCTTTTACGTGAGGTAGAATTGTGCACGCCCGTTTAGACGTATAACCCCTCGGTTGGCTTGTAGCCTACCCGATAGAGAGAGATTTACGCTGCATGTGTGGGGAGGTCTTTGCGAATTTTCTCAGAGAATGTTCTACGATAAGATCTAGATGTTAATAGCGCCTTGTGGACTTATAGGTTGAAGTACTACGTGTGGCGCGATCTACTGGCTTAAGGAGTAGCCGACTTGAGGTACTGAGCGCTTTGCTATTAGTCGATACTGCCGCGAGGTATGTGAACCTCTTCCTATCTCTTCTAGCATGATATGTGTGAACTATGTAGTGCGGTAGACGCATACGTGCTAAATGTATTTGATTGGTTTAAAACATAAAGTGTTATAACGGCTTTATGGGAAGTTGGTTATAAACTTAATGTTGGTAAGAAAATACTTGTGGTTTTTAAAAGGTAATCGATTTGAACTATAAGCGGCTTATTATGTGTTAATAAAGAACTTGAAGTATTTCAAAAGATTTTTGAATCATTTCGAAAGAAGAAGTAATACTTGGTTTTTGAAAACTTAAGAGTTATACTAGCTTTATGGGAAGTTAGGTAATAACGGCTTAAGAATGTTTTACTGATTTCAGAAATCAGAATGTGTATCGACAAACCACTGCAGCGTTAATAAAAGGAAATGTTTTGACAGATTAAGTATTATTAAAACCAGTAGAAACTTCCATCTGCATAGAAGCTAAGATGAGACAAAATGATATTTCCTAGATCATGGCTGCTGTAATAATATTGTTATAAACAAGAATATCCTACTCACATATAAGGCTTATGTTTCTCAGATAGCTTAAAAAGAGAATTATATTCTTAAATGAATAAGACTATGAACTACGAAACCTTTCTAAAATAAGAAACTTGAACATGGGAAATTAGGCAAACTTGAACATTGGAAATTAGGCAAACTTGAACATTGGAAAAGAAGGTTGCTACTTGATTTTACAAAGAGAAGTAATTGATTTACTTTAAAAAGATAATCACTCTATTGTTATATACTACGGGTATTGTGTGACCTTTGTGAAAGTAACATATCTTTAAAGAGTTATTGTATAAAGTACTTTGGGGATAAAAACCCGATCTCATTAATCATATAGTAGAAAGTACCTTATGTGTGAATAACTTGATTGTATTGGTTTGTGATAGCCTTGTAATACCTTCGTGTTGATTTGATAAGTAATCATATTAGGATGCTACGTGTGTTAGTATTCTGTGATGTTTGTATAAAGGGATTTCCTCGATTGTGCTTATGTTGTTTAAACGATAAACCGTTATGTTGGTATTATACCACTCACCGTGTTCCGGGTTAAGCCGCCTCCGATGCGGGTAGACTCGAGTGATGCAGGACCATGATTCGAGAATACCTCATGCGGTCCCGGGGCCTGCGCGAGCTACGAGAGTTCGTGTTAGTGCGGCGCCTTTATGGTCACGCGGTCTATGTGGCTACGCGATCGCGAGTCGGGGCGACGCCGGGAGTAGCTACCGACGCGGGTTATACCTCACGCGGGCCTACGAGATTGGCCTATGCGAGTCGCGGAGTTCTGGGCTAGACGCACATTTGATATCATGCGAGCGACCAGCTTTGATCATGCGATGCAGACAGATATCATGATACGCTTTATGACCTTGTTAGTACCGCTGGTGTTAGTAGTCGCTATGCCTTCGATTTACCCCGCATCGCTTTATTTGGACACAGTGGACCCGCTGTTCACGTGTGTATTTCTTGGTGCTTATCATCGATCACGGCAGCGGTGAGGAAGGTATTCCACGCATGATTGATGTTGTGGGCGTGAGACCCATTGTTATATCGAGTGATGACTTTGAGGGCGTGAGTCACGACTGTATACATCGCTTATTTATTGTGAATCGTAGTTTGGTTATCATACATGTCTCCCGCTTATAGACTACTATGATTTCATTTACGATTTATTTGATTTCACATACCTGCACTGTGCAGATCGACCTCCTGGGGCCGCGTCACGCCGCAGTAAAGGTACACCGCCGTTGATCCTCGCTCTAGGGTCACAGTCAGCGTTTGGGAAAGCTCCGCTTTCTCGAGGCTTATTCGTATAGTCCTGTCAGGTAGGTGCTTACATTCGTGGTATGACGGCCCCGTCCCGTCGTTGTTGTCATATTATTCGTAGAGTGCAGAGTAATCTTGCCAGGCGTAAATTGTAAGAGGTTGTAAATCGCTCAAATTGCTATTTATATACATACCGAAGGTAACTGCTTTTAGTTGCTTTCTTATTTCACCGTCATATTACATTGGTTTCATGTATTGTCTTTATGTTCGCTGATTACTCGATGTTGTGTCACTAGGGTGCCCGGTAAGGCACCACGCCCAGTTCGGTCGTGACAAAAGTGGTATCGAGCGATTAATCTCGGAAAGTGTCTACGCATCGATCCAAGAGTCTTGATTATCGGTGTGCGCACCACACCAATAATCGTGAGGCTATAGGATATTTAGGATTGGTTTCTATTCTTCTCATTACGAGATCGTGCCTTAGAGTGTGATAAGTTGGACCCTCTAACGTATTTCTTTCCTTACCGCTATGCCTCGCGCAGGCAACCCTACCAGAGGACAAGGCAGCCGGCGAGCCGCGAGCAGAGTACAGAGGTTACGTGGCACAGTGCCCAATCATCACACGGGTGGTGCTTCATTCGGGAGTTTTGCACGTCACTAGCCCCACAGAGTTTAGCACGGCACAGAGTTCCCATCGCGCCATGATGTTTGAACCTTCGCCCACGGCCGAACAGAATATAGATTGCAAAAAGGCGACCACATTAGCTATGGATTTGGCTACCAGAGAGTATACCGATGTACCGCGAGTCTTGATGAATATCTTAGAAAGGGTTGTGCAAGAGTAATTCTTCAGTTGGGCTTGAGCATGGCCTATGGTCGGGCTTATGCACAGCAGGCCGAGAAACGTAGAGATCGACGGGTTAACGGGCGAAGCAGGCGGAGTAGCAAGGTCCTTTGGTAACTCATGCGGCAGTCGCCTCACCACAGATTAGATTACGCGCATCCACCAGTGCGAAAGGTCCTCCACAGGTTCGGGACGTTCGGTACGCAGGAGTTGGTCGAGCTCCGAGCTTCCGTTCACGCCTACACGAGTTCCACCACCGTTCGCTTTTTTTTTCCTGTTCACGGTGGCAGCGCCATCCTGTGGAATGTCGTTTTTAGACGGTACTTGTTGTACCTATGACCGCCGTGGTCCGATGTCGAAAGAGTGTCCTGCGGAGGACTTAGCCTTCGGATCGGTGGTAGTTCGTCATCTCCCTAGCATGCCTCACGGCAAGGTGTTTGATTAGAACGACTAAGGGGAGTGAAGCAGTGGATATAGATATATCCTTAACCCTCTAGAGATCTGTATGTGTGATAAGGTGAGTATACCTCAAGTGCTATGTTCTTATAGCAGTGTGTTAGTTGTGATTAGAAATCATGGTGGGTTAACCAAGTAAGATTTGGGGGATAGAAGGTGTAAGCCTTAGAGTTTTTACGCAGAGACCTGAGGTAAGGCCATCTGGAGTATAGGTGTAGTGTTATGTTTGATCCTTATCGGAGTGCATAGTGCACGTGAGCTATGTTTTTGGGATAAGTCCCTGAGTAGCGTGATATGAAAGAGGGTAGTTGAACTAAGAAGACCGCTAGGTTTTCGTAACGTGATTTGAGAGATTGTTAGGATCGGGAGCTAATGTTTTGCATTGCGGTGTTATACCCGTAGTTGCGTGGTATGTATGTGAGGACGCACGCATTTGCAGAGTACGCAGAAAATTTTGAAAAGAAAGAAAGATGTGAGTTTTCACGGAAAAGTTTCGCTTATTTGTGAAGAAAAAGGTTCGTTAATGGGAATTGGATTCCTGATTTGGTATTTGGACTTCATAGATTATATTAGAATTTTGAGATTTTATTTTCTGAAATGGTCACGTGGGCCCACGGAGAAATTTACTGGTTTTGTGAGGCCCGCTTTGTTTTTGAGATTTCAGAAATTGGATATTTTCTAAGACGAAATATTCGGGCGATCGGGCGACACGTGTCACCCCACGTGGCACCCGCCGATTTTACATTTGTACACAACACCCTATTGAGTCGTTTTCGACGAAACGTTTGCGTAACTTGGCGAAGGAAAATTCCGGCTATGTCGCTTTTGTATTTTGCGGATTTTTCCGAGAGACGAAACATTCGACCAACGGAGGGTGACATGTGTCACCTCACAATGAAGACAGTGGGCGCACTGGCCGAACTGGCGGGCAAGTTGGGCTTGATATTTGTGTAGATATTTGTGAGGGTTTTGGCGAGTAGGTCTAGGGTGCACTTGGCTTGATCTTGGCCTTACACTTGCCTTGCACATGGCTTGATCTTGGCCATTGGTTGGCATTTGGGTTTGCTATAAATACCCCTTTGAAGACTTCATTCATCCACAAATGTTTCCAAGTCTTGAATCCTCCTCCTCTTGTCGACTCGCCCAAGAGCTCCTCTCCTTGAAAGTGGCCTTTGGCCAGGTCTCCTCCCCTCATGAGGGCTAGCCGTGGGTACCCCTAGCCTAGTTGTTTCAGATAATACCCTTGTTGTGGTATAGAAATACTCCCTAGTATTGTTATAATGCCCAAAATACCTTAGCCTTGTACCTTGTAGTATTCCAAAGATACCTCTTTACGAGAGTCCGAAATACTACCTTTGGGCCTTTTTAGTCTCAAACCGAAACCCTAAGGAACTCTCCATACTAGGTTGAAGTATTTGCGTAGAAGTTGGTTAGACCTTCGAAGGGTTGTGTGGAGTGGTTTGGAGCGCACGGAGGGGAGCTAAACCTTGCTCGGGAGCGACATTAAACTCCTGATAATTTTGGGCTTATCGAGGTAATTATCTTGTCCTCTATTGTAATTGGAAATTACATGTTTGTTAGAGTATATAGTTGAAGTATACTATATATGGAACTACTTAGTATTCGCAATGTCTTTTGACTTAAGCCTCAAGAATAAAGAATCGAATCGAATCTGTATTTACATAGGTCTCAGATTGCAATGAGACTTGTAGAATTGTACACGTCAGGTTAGGCGTAAACCCCCTGGTTGGCTTGGTAGCAGCCTCGATAGAGAGGAGATTTACGCTGTCATGGGGAGAGTCTTGCGAATTTTCTATGTAAAGATAGAAAACTTGTGTTTGGGGTTAATAGACGTTTGTGACCTTTATAGGTGAAAGTACAAGAGTAGCGATTCTACTCGAGGAGTGGAAAGGGCTAGCAAGGTTGTAGTACTTGGAGCATTTTGCTTATTGTCGATAAATCGTCGCGAGGTATGTGAACCTCTTCCTATCTTTTCTAGCATGATTGTTGTGAACTATGTAGTACGCAGACGCATACGTGCTAAGTGATTTGGTTGGTTTAAAACATGTGGTGTTATAATAGCTTTATGGGAAGTTAGTTATAACGACCTTATGTAAGTGAAAATGGTTTACTGATGTTAGAAGTTAAGAGACTTGATCTTATAAGATAAGAGACTTAACTTATTTGTTTTAATGTGGATGTTTGTGTGAAACCTCATTCATGAGTAATGAGTACTTGGTTTTAAAGGGATAATGTTTTACTGATTTCGGGAATCAGAATGTGTATCGGCTGCAGACCACGCGGCGTTAATAAAGGAAATGTATTGAATAATGATGTATTGTATTAAAACCAAGAGAAACCTCCATCTGCATAAGCTAAGATGAGACAAAATGATATTACATTTTCTAGATCATGGTCGTAATAAGATCGTTATAAACAAGAATAAACTACTCACGTATATGACATATGTTACTCAATTGTTCTAAAAGGAATCAGTGATTAAGTCGGGAACTATGAAACCATTTGAAAATGAGAAGCTTGAGTAATCAAACTAGGCAAACCGAACTTAGGAAAAGAATGTTGTTACTTGATTTTGAAAAGGAAGGTGGTTGGTCATTCTAATACTACGTATCGGGTGACTTTTATAAAAGTAATGGATCTCTTTAAAAGAACTTAACGTATGTAGTACTTTGGGGTTAAAACCCTGACTTTGGCATAAAATGAAAGTACTTTGAGTTGTGTGAAACTTGCCTATGCTTGTTGTTGTGAAACTTGCCTATGCTTGTGATGATAGCCTTTATTGTACAAGCGTTGTGTTTCGTGTTACCGCGTCTCGATAGAGTCGGTTGGATCGTTGAGAACTTACTCGACGCGCCGGTGGCGAGAAATTCCACCGCACGCCTCGCTGATAGTATTATTGTTGTTAATCGCTTTGGACATACCGACACGATGCGTAGCGCACGGTATGCTTCCATTTTTGTTAAGGTCTTGTGGTTAATCTCTTTTGATATACTGACACGATGCTTAGCGCACGTGTATGTTTCCTTTTCGATTATCTCCTTGTTATTTCCTTTTGGACATACTGACACGATGCGTAGCGCACGCATGCGTCCATTTGGAAAGTTGTCTTATTGTTTCCCTTTGGACATACCGACACGATGCGTAGCGCACGTATGCTTCCATTTGGATTCTTTGTCTTGTTGTTGAGGTCACATGGACATGTCTACACCGGCGCACTCGGGCATGTGGGCCGGACATTGGTATTATTGTTGCATCATGGACATGTCTACACCGGCGCAGATTCGGGGCACGCGCCATAATGCGAACTCGATTGATGTGCGGCGTGAGACCCATAGTTATATCGAGTGATGATCGCTTTATGTTGTGAATCGTAGTTTGGTTATCATACATGTCTCCCGCTTATATAGACTAGTATGATTTCATTTACGTGTTGCATAGCCACATACTTGGTACTGTTAGATCGACTCCTTCTGGCCGAGCGTATAAAGAGGCGAGCCTCTACCACGAATGCAGACCAACGTGGCTCTCCGTATGGCACATCCCGAGGCGGCCGAGGCATGCCTGCCGTGGATCGCCCGGTACCACCATCATTTGTCGGTCGAGAGCAAGCTCATGACAAAGTTACAAAAGTGGTATCGAGCGATTAATCCTCGGAAAGTGTCTACGCACCGTGTCTAGTAGAGTCTTGATTATCGGTGTTGTGCACCACATCTATAATCAGGAGGCTATAGGACATTTAGGATTGGTTTCCATTCTTCTCATTCTGAGATCGTGCCTTAGAGCTGTGTTGTAAGTTGGACCCCTCTGACGTATCTCGTTTTTACCAGTTATGCCTCCGCGCAAGGCAACCAGAGCCCAGAAGGGCAAGGCAGCCGAGGGAGCTGCTAGTGAGATACAGAGGAGTTCGAGGGCGCAGGCCCGGTCAGTACCTGAGACAGTGCTTCCGACGGCGAGTTTCGTGACGCCGCCAAAGACCAAAGAGTTTAAAGCCGCATCGGTCGGGCCGAGACTACGCAGACTGAGCCTCCACCCCACACCGGAGCAGGGAGATGGGTCACGCGAGATGGTCGATGGCGCCGTGGTCGTGGCGATATGAGGATAGCCGGATGCAGCCCAGTTCAGCCCAAAGAGCACCAGCGTTCACCCCGAGCAGATAGTTTGAGGCTACGGACTTTACGAGTTGTAGCCCGCGAGTTTTATGGGTCGAGGCCTGAGGATGATCCGCAGGAGTTCATCCGGCAGTTACAGCGGATCATGCGGGTGATCAAGGCTTCAGAAACCGAGTCTGTGACCTTTGGTTCGCATCGGCTGCGTGATACCGCAGTCGATTGGTTTGATTCATGGGAGCTTTCCCGGGGAGAGCATGCACCTCCAGCAGATGGATGAGTTTTCGGGCTTTCTCACGCACTTCTTGCCTCCGCAGATGGCGAGGGCACGCCGGCAGATTTTTGTTACCGAGACAGAGGCGACCGTCCGTGGAGTACAATGTCGAGTTCGATTCTTTGGCTCGATATGTCCCTGCGCTGTTGCAGAATATGGAGGATAGGTGCATCGCCACGCCACCGGGCTTGATGATTATATGGCGAATCTTGTGCGGGTGTTTTCTTCACCGCATGGACATTGCCCGCACGCAGCTCATGCACTAGGATGTGAGGCACGGAGGGTCGACGAATGACTGGATCGCCAGAGAAGAGGCCAGGGACGGCAGGTCCTTGGTGGCTTTCGAGGCGGACCGCCAAAGAAGAAAGTTAGTTATATACCCCCACCGCATGCAGTGGTCCTCCACCGCCTTCGTGAGCAGTCGTGGCTCCAGGGTTGATTTTTGGCAGAGCAGGGTGTTAACCACCAAGCCACCCCTACCTCGTTGTGACCATTGTGGTAGACTCTATTTTGGAGAGTGTCGTGCTAGATTGGGAGTTTGTTTTGCATGCGGCCAGCAGGGCCATTTTGCGAGGAACTGTCCTACCAAGGGAAGCGCGGATGTTACGACTCAGCCTTCAGGATCTGTGGCTGGTTCATCACCTTCTACAACTATGCGCCCTGCAGGGCAGGCCTATGATTAGAGTGGAGCGGTAGCTTCAGGTATATCCTTAACCCTCTAGAGTTTTGGTATGCTTGTTATGATAATCTCATTATTGTGTGCTATGTACGGATAGCATTGTGATATGTGTGAGTTAAAATGCATGGTTAGTTGGAAGGATACGTATGGGGGCATGGTAAGTGTGAACCTTAGACTATGTCACGACTGAGACCTTAGGGGTAAGGTCGTCTTGAGTTAAAGATTTATTTTTGACCCTTATCAGAGTAGTAGTGCGTGGGATTTATTTGTGTGATAAGTCCGTGGGTAGTGTGAGATGGAAGTGGTAGCTTTCATGATGTGAATTAGTAAGATTGTTCCGGATCGGGGAACAAGAGTTTGGCACGGTTGGGGGGGTCGGGTTGAGGACCATTTGCGGGTCAACCCGTAACCCGGTTTGGGATGGGGTCAGTTCTGGGTGGTCCCGCCAGGTGGTAGGGTCACGAGGATGCTAGGCCCAAGTTTGTATGATCATCGTATGAGTTCGTGGACGCGTTCGACCAGAAGCGGTTCGTAAAGGCCGGGAATGGCCTTAAGGAAGTTTGAGGTTAGTAAGATGACCAAGTTTGGAGGTAGTGACTCCAGAGATTTTCGGGAACGGAAGTAATGACTGAAGTATGGTACGTACTGGGAGAGTTCGAGTGTTCGAGAAGGGTACAACGAGTAAGGGAGGAAGATAACGTGTGTTATTTCGTGGCCAAGCTGTGGCATTGGCAACTTGTTAGAGGAACTTTATCGTTATTCGACTTGAGAAGGAACATTCGGGACGAATGTTTCTAAGGAGTTGAGAATGTTATACCACGTAGTTGCAGGGTATGTATGAGAGGACGACGCACGAGTACGCAGAAAATTTTGAAAAGAAAGAAAGATGTGAGTTTTCACGGAAAAGTTTTCGGTTATTTGTGAAGAAAAAGGTTCGTTAATGGGAATTGGATTCCCAGATTTGGTATTTGGACTTCATAGATTATATTAGAATTTTGAGATTTTATTTTCGGAAATGGTCACGTGGGGCCCACGGGAGAAATTTACGGATTTTGTGAGGCCCGCTTTGTTTTTGAGATTTCAGTAAATTGGATATTTTCTAAGACGAAATATTCAGGCGAATCGGGGCGACACGTGTCACCCCCATGTGGCACCCTTGGCCGATTTTACATTTGTACACAACACCCGGTTGGAGTCGTTTTTCGACGAAACGTTTTGCGTAACTTGCGAAGGGAAAATTACGGCTATGTCGTTTTGTATTTTTGCGGATTTTTCCGAGAGACGAAACATTCTGGACCAACGGGAGGGTGGCATGTCACCTCACAATGAAGACAAGTGGGCGCACTGGCCGAATTGAGGGGGCAAGTTGGGCTTGATATTTGTGTAGATATTTGTGAGGGTTTTAAGGAGTAGGGTCTAGGGTGCACTTGGCTTGATCTTGGCCTTACACTTGCCTTGCACATGGCTTGATCTTGGCCATTGGTTGGCATTTGGGTTTGCTATAAATACCCCCCCCTTTGTGAAGACTTCATTCATCCACAAATGTTTCCAAGTCTTGAATCCCTCCCCTCCCTCTTGTTGACTCTCGTCCAAGAGCTCCTCTCCCCCTTGAAAGTGGCCTTTGGCCGTGAGGTCTCCCTCCTTGTGAGGGCTAGCCAGTGGGTACCACTAGCCTAGTTGTTTTCGGCTAATACCCCGTGTGGTGGGATAGAAATACTCCCCGAGTATTGTTATCATGCCCCAAATACCTTAGCCTTGGACCTTGTAGTATTCCAAAGATACCTCTTTACGTAGAGTCAGAAATACTACCTTTTGTCCTTTAGTCTCAAACCGAAACCCTAAGGAAATCTTCATAGTTGGTTGAAGTATTTGAGTAAGTTGGTTAGAACTTCTAAGGGTTGTTTGGAGTGGTTTGGAGCGCACTGAGCGAGCTAAACCTTGCTCAGAGCGACATTAAACTCGGATAATTTTGGGCTTATCGAGGTAATTATCTTGTCTCTATTGTAATTGGAAATTACATGTTTGTTAGAGTATATAGTTGAAGTATACTATATGGAACTACTTAGTATTCGCAATGTCTTTTGACTTAAGCTGAAGAATAAAGAACCGAATCGAACTGTATTTACATAGAGTCAGTATTGCGAGACTTGTGTAGAATTGTACACGTCAGGTTAGGCGTGTAAACCCACTGGTTGGCTTAGTAGGCCTCGATAGAGAGAGGAGATTTCTGTTGCGGGGAGAGCCGAATTTTCTATAGAAAGATAGAAAACTTGTGTTTTGGGGTTAATAGACGCGTTTGTGACCTTTATAGGTGAAAGTACTAAGAGTAGCGTATTCTACTCGAGGAGTGGAAAGGGCTAGTGGTTGTAGTACTTGGAGCATTTTGCTTATTGTCGATAAATCGTCGCGAGGTATGTGAACCTCTTCCTATCTTTTCTAGCATGATTGTTGTGAACTATGTAGTACGGTAGACGCATACGTGCTAAGTGATTTGGTTGGTTTAAAACATAGGGTGTTATAATAGCTTTATGGGAAGTTAGTTATAACGACCTTATGTAAGTGAAAATGGTTTCTTGATGTTAGAAGTTAAGAGACTTGATCTTATAAGATAAGAGACTTAACTTATTTGTTTTAATGTGGATGTTTGTGTGAAACCTCATTCATGAGTAATGAGTACTTGGTTTTAAAGGGATAATGTTTCTTGATTTCGGAATCGAATGTGTATCGACTGCACCACCGGCGTTAATAAAGGAAATGTATTGAATAATGATGTGTTGTATTAAAACCAAGAAACCTCCATCCGCATAGAAGCTAAGATGAGACAAAATGATATTACATTTTCTAGATCATGGCCGCTTGTAATAAGATCGTTATAAACAAGAATAAACTACTCACGTATATGACATATGTTACTCAATTGTTCTAAAAGGAATCAAGTGATTAAGTTTGGGAACTATGAAACCATTTGAAAATGAGAAGCTTGAGTAATCAAACTAGGCAACCTGGAACTTAGGAAAAGAATGTTGTTACTTGATTTTGAAAAGGAAGGTGGGTTGGTCATTCTAATACTACGTATCGGGTGACTTTTATAAAAGTAATGGATCTCTTTAAAAGAACTTAACGTATGTAGTACTTTGGGGTTAAAAACCCGACTTTGGCATAAAATGAAAGTACTTTGAGTTGTGTGAAACTTGCTTATGCTTGTTGTTGTGAAACTTGCCTATGCTTGTGATGATAGCCTTTATTGTACAAGCGTTGTGTTTCTGTGTTACCGCGTCTCTCGATAGAGGTCGTTGGTAGTTGAGAACTTACTTGGACGCGTCAGCGACGGAGAAATTCCACCGCACGCTCTCGCTGATAGTATTATTGTTGTTAATCGCTTTGGACATACCGACACGATCGTAGCGCACGCATGCTTCCATTTTGTTAAGGTCTTGTGGTTAATCGCTTTGGATATATCGACACGACGCGTAGCGCACGTATGTTTCATTTCGATTATCGCCAGGATTTCCTTTTGGACATACCGACACGCGTAGCGCACGGGTATGCGTCCATTTGGAAAGTTGTCTTATTGTTTCTTCGACATACCGACACGACGCGTAGCGCACGTATGCTTCCATTTGGATTGTCTTGTTGTTGAGGTCACATGGACATGTCTACACCGGCGCAGACTCGGGGCATGTGGCCGTGGACATTGGTATTATTGTTGCATCATGGACATGTCTACACCGATGCAAGATTCCGGCACGCGCCATAATGCGAACTGATTGATGGTGGGCGTGAGACCCATAGTTATATCGGAGTGATGATCGTTTTATGTTGTGAATCGTAGTTTGGTTATCATACATGTCTCCCGCTTTATATAGACTAGTATGATTTCATTTACTGATGTTATGATTTCACATACTTGGTACTGTTATCGACCTCCTTGGGCCGCGTCACGCCGCAGTAGAGGTACATCGGCCGTGGTTCCTCGCTCTTAGGATCACAACAGCGCATTTGAAGCTCCGTTTCTCCGAGGCTTATCTTTTAGCAGTGTTCCCGAGTTGTAGGTTCTTGTACATTCGTGGTATGGCGGCCCTGTCCGTCATAGTCATCAGATATCTTAGAGGTCATGTAGTATCGCAAGTGTGGCGTTGTATAAGGATTAAACTGTTCAGGTTTTATGTATATACTGAAGGCAACTGTTTTGGTTGGTCTGTTTATTTATTATATCTCTTGTTAAATGACTCTTGTTTTATGTTCCGCTGATTTTCTCTGATGTATGTATCACTAGGGTGCCCAGGTAAGGCACGATCAGAACGCCCCGAACGTCGTTCTGGCCGTCGAGGCCATGTTGCGGGTCAACCCGCGGCCTGTTTGGTGCGGGGTCGGTTTGGTGGTCCACCAGTGGTAGGGTCACGAGGATGTTAGGCCCAAGTTTAGTTAACCAGCATACGTGTTCGTGGATGCGTTCGACCAGTAGTCGGGCCGATGGGTCACCATCGTGGTTTTTCACCAGACCGCTTGGCGGTGATGATATATCGAAGGTGGTAAGGTCGCACGGTGCTCGCTTTCACCTTATGAGCAGACAGTGGAGCCTGTGTTACTACTGTTTATTTCGAAGTTTTACGAGCAGGTTAGGAACTCGGTGAGTCTCCTGATCGCTGCCCTCAGGCTAGTGTTTGGATTTCGTGGGTAGTTGTGAGGATTGTTATCTCTGTTGGAAGTGTTTTATCACGCTTTTCGGTGTTCGGATATCGCCTTGGACGCCGCGGGGCGGAAGTGTAAGCTTGGCCGATTGGGTCGACGTTGGCAAGGTTTAGATAGTTGGTACATACGTGTTCGCAGATGTGGATAGGGTGAAGCTTATCCGTAAGAGGTTTTGGCGGCTCGGAGGAATCGTATGGATTATCGGCGACGACGCCAGAGTTCAGCCGACGGTCGGTCTTCAAGGTACCACCGGATAGTGTAAGAGGAAACTTAGCCCGAGTTACTTGGGCCTTTGAGTTCATGAGAGGATAGGCGGGTTGCCTATATGTTAGCATTTGCCGTCCGACTTAGGAAGCGGCCCGTCTTTTCGTGTTATGTTCAAGAAGGAAATCGGAGATCCATCCAGAGTGTTCGCTAATGATGACCACATTAGATAGTAACCCGAAGTTTTGGAAATCAAGCGATCGTAAATGTGGTAAGAGTTCGAGTGTACAAGAAGTGCACGACATCCTCGTGGATCGCATGTAGTCCGGCACCATTTTGTTGGTCACGAGTGACACTAACCTCGCGCAAAGTGACAAAAGTGGTATCGGAAGAAGCGAGCATGTATGGCGAGCATAGATGTGATCATTTCTTTTGTAAGGAGAAGGTGCGAAGAAGTATATTTTAGACCCGGAGAGAGGTGTTTGTGGTAATGTTAGAGGTTTCCTCGTGGACTTGACGGAGGTATTTGCGGATGTTTCGTGGCCGTGTGTGGCGTGATTGTTCGTAAGTATAGTAGTGAAGACTATCCGCGCACGTTTGTTTTGAGACTTAGAAGGAACATTCGGGACGAATGTTTCTAAGGAGGGGAGAATGTTATACCCCGTATTTCCAGAGTATGTACGTAAGGACGTACGTAGAAAATTTGAACTTGTATAAAAGTGGCTTGGCCGAAATTTATTTGTGCACAACACCCGGTTAGAGTCGTTTTTCGACGAAACGTTTTCACAGCTTTCGTAGGGAAAATTCCGGCTATGTCATTTTTAATTTTTGCGGATTTTTTCCGAGAGACGAAACATTTTGGACCAACAAGAGGGCGCCACTTGGCACCCTCTCATTGGAAGACGTCTTGGGCGGTGGAGTGGACGAATGGGTTGGCTTTTTGTCTTGGAGTTGGTAGGATATTTTGTGGTAGATGGATAAGGTGCACTTGGCAAGATCTTGGCCCTACACTTGCCTTGCACTGCATGATCTCGCCATTGGTCGCCTTTGCTAGACCTATAAATACCCCCTTTGGAAGACTTCTTCATCCATTCCTAAAATATTTCTACGTGTTAAATCCTCCTCCCTCCCTTAGTGTAGAGTTCGCCAAGAGCCTCCCCTTCCCCTCGAGCCCTTCCCCTCCTCGGGTGCTAGCCGGGTACCCCCAGCCTAGTTGTTTTCAGATAATACCCCCTCTTGGTAGAAATACTCTCAAAAGTATTGTTATAATGCCCAAATTACCTTAGCCAGATACCTTGTAGTATTCTAAGGTTATACTTATCTGAAAAGCCCGAAATACTATTATACTTCCTTCCGTCACAAAACCGAAACCCTAAGGAAAATCTCCATGGTTAGTTGGAGTAATAAGTAGAAGTTGGTTAGAACTTCTAAGGGTTGTTTGGAGCTGGCCTGAGCGCACTGAGTAGAGCTAAACCTGCTCAGATCGACATTTAAACTCTGATAATTATGGGCTTATCGAGGTAAATATCTTGTCCTCTATTGTAATTGGAAATTACATGTTGTATGATTATATAGTTGAAGTATACTATATATATAATCGAACGTAGTTATCGCAATGTCTTTTGACTTAAGCTGAATAATAAGAAACCTTTTCAAAGAAGAGTATCGAATCAGTATTTACATAGGATCAGACATGAGACTTGTGTAGCTTTTATGTGAGGTAGAATTGTGCACGTCCGTTTAGACGTATAACCCCCGGTTGGCTTGGTAGCCGCCCCGATAGAGGAGGAGATTTACGCTGCATGGGGAGGTCTTCGAATTTTCAGAGAATGTTCTACGATAAGATCTAGATGTTAATAAGCGCACGTGGCCTTATAGGTTGAAGTACTACGTGTGGCGCGATCTACTTGGCTTAAGGAGTAGCCGACGGCTGAGGTACTTGGAGCGCTTTTGCTATTAGTCGATACTCGTCGCGAGGTATGTGAACCTCTTCCTATCTCTTCTAGCATGATATGTGTGAACTATGTAGTACGGAGACGATACGTGCTAAATGTATTTGATTGTTTAAAACATAAAGTGTTATAACGACTTTATGGGAAGTTGGTTATAACAACTTTATGTTGGTAAGAAAATACTTGTGGTTTTTAAAAGGTAACTGATTTGAACTATAACTGGCTTATTATGTGTTAATAAAGAACTTGAAGTATTTCAAAAGATGTTTGAATCATTTCGAAAGAAAAAGTAATACTTGGTTTTGAAAACTTAAGAGTTATACTAGCTTTATGGGAAGTTAGGTAATAACGCTTAAGAATGTTTTATCGATTTCGAAATCGAATGTATCGACAAACCATCGCAGCGTTAATAAAAGGAAATGTTTTGACAGATTAAGTATTATTAAAACCAGAGAAACTTCCATCCGCATAAGCTAAGATGAGACAAAATGATATTTCCTAGATCATGGTCATTGTAATAATATTGTTATAAACAAGAATATCCTACTCACATATAAGGCTTATGTTTCTCGATAGCTTAAAAGAGAATTATATTCTTAAATGAATAAGACTATGAACTACGAAACCTTTCTAAAATAAGAAACTTGAACATGGGAAATTAGGCAAACTTGAACATTGGAAATTAGGCAAACTTGAACATTGGAAAAGAAGGTTGCTACTTGATTTTACAAAGAGAAGTAATTGATTTACTTTAAAAAGATAATCACTCTATTGTTATATACTACGTATTGTGTGACCTTTGTGAAAGTAACATATCTTTAAAGAGTTATTGTATAAAGTACTTTGGGGATAAAACCCGATCTCATTAATCATATAGTAGAAAGTACCTTATGTGTGAATAACTTGATTGTATTGGTTTGTGATAGCCTTGTAATACCTTCGTGTTGATTTGATAAGTAATCATATTAGGATGCTACGTGTGTTAGTATTCTGTGATGTTTGTATAAAGGGTTTTCCTTGATTGTGCTTATGTTGTTTAAACGATAAACGTTATGTTGGTATTATACCACTCACCGTGTTTCGGTTAAGCCGCCCTCCGACGCGGGTAGACTCAGCGATGCAGGACCATGATTCGAGAATACCTCATGCGGGTCCCGGGCCTATGCGCGAGCTACGAGTTCCGGTGTTAGTGCGCGCCTTTATGGTCACGCGGTCTATGTGGCCATGCGATCGCGAGTCCGGGCGACGCCGGGAGTAGCTACCCTCGATGCGGGGTTATACCTCACGGGCCTATGAGATTGGCCTACGCGAGTCGCGGAGAGTTCGAGTGGCTAGACGCGCACATTTGATATTGCGCGAGCGACCCTTTGATCATGTGACGATGCAGACAGATATCATGATACGCTTTATGACCTTGTTAGTACCGTAGGTGTTAGTAGTCGGCTATGCCTTCGCATTTACCCCGCATCGCTTTATTTGTACACAGCATGGACCTGCTGTTCATGTGTATTTCTTGGTGCTTTTCTATCATCGATCACGCGGATGGCGGAAGGTATTCCACGGGCATGATTGATGTTGTGGGCGTGAGACCCATTGTTATATTGGAGTGATGACTTTGAGGCGTGAGTCACGACCAGACATGATCGCTTATTTATCAGGAATCGTAGTTTGGTTATCATACATGTCTCCCGCTTATAGACTACTATGATTTCATTTACGATTTATTTCGCCACATACTTGCACTGCATCGACCTCCTTCGCGGGCCGCGTTCATGCCGCAGTAAAGGTACACCGCCGTTGATCCTCGCCTAGTGGTCACGATTCGTTGGGAAAGCTCCGCTTTCTCGAGGCTTATCTCGTATAGTCCCTGTTGTGGTAGGTGCTTACATTCGTGGTATGACAGGCCCGCCCCGTCGTTGTTGTCATATTATTCGTAGAGTGCAGTAATCTTGTGTGGCGTAAATTGTAAGAGGGTTGTAACTGTTCAAATTGCTATTTATATACATACCGAAGGTAACCGTTTTTGGTTAGCCTGTCTTCTTATTTCACTGTCATATTACATTGGTTTCATGTATTGTCTTTATGTTCCGCTGATTACTCTGATGTTGTGTCACTAGGGTGCCCGGGGTAAGGCACCAGTCACGGTCCCAGGTTCGGGTCGTGACAAGGATAGGGTGAGAAGTACCTTGAGATAAGAGAGAGATTCCTTTCAGACTAAGAATAAGAGTTAGGTATGACGATGGGTCGGGTTGTGGACCGAATTCGGGTCAACCGATAGCATGGAATGAAGTGGTGCCAGTTGGATATGGTCCCGCTATGTGATATGGTCACGAGGATGCAAGGCCCAAGTCTAGTTAATCGTTGTACGAGTTCGTGGACGCGTTCCACCAGAACCAGGTCGTGAGGGCTGAGAAGGGCCTTAACGGAAATTCAAACAGCATGATGGCCAAGTTTGGATAGTAACTCCAAGGATTGGAGAACAGAAACAATATTTGAAATTTTGTACGTATGCTCAAATAAGTTTGGAAGTACGAAAAAGTACGACAAGTAAGAAAATGAAGGAACAAGGGTTAAAAGGACTAAAATGGTTATAGTTATGAGTAACGAAGGTGCGTAGAGAGAATCCTTTTTAGGCCATGAGTGGAGATTAATGGTGATGATACATACGCCTTAGGTTCAGTAACACTGTCCATAGGTGCTCATGATTGAGATGCTACTAGTATTAGAGTTTACACCGGTTGGTAAACTAAGCTAGGCAGATTATAGGATTATGCCCCAGATAGTAATTTGACTAAGTGAGACAGAAAAGGGAAGTAGCGAGGGGAAAACACCAGTTAGCTAAGTGGGAGTCCGACTGAATGGTTCAGCTAGTGTTAGTCCCATAACTTAGAATACGACAGGGCCATCCCTTTTTACGCGGAAAAGAAAGGAACCTCTAAAGATCTCGTTTTGAAAAGACTGTAACCTTCGAGTTTTGTGAGAAGGGACAGCAGATGGAAGGTCCATTGATATGTATGCATATGATATATGGTGGCCATGTGTGGCATAGTTGGTCTTGTGGAGTATTGATTGATAGGCATAGTAAGGAGGCTATGCCGGAGTTTGTATAACTTGACAACCGACTAAGAATATTCGGGGACGAATGTTTCTAAGGGGGGAAGAATGTTACACCCCGTAATTTCAGGACATGTTTAAGAGAACGTACGTAAGGAAGCAGGACATAAATTTTTAACGGAAGAAAGAGTTGTTAATTCTAAGGGAAAAATCTTCCGAACTTCGGAAAGGAAAAATGTTCGTTGATGAGAATTAGATTCTCAAAATGTATTATTTGAGGAGTATGCAATTTATTATCATTGTGGAAATTTATTTACGGATTTGGTCACGTAGGGCCCACCCGAGAAATTTTATGTTTTGTGGGGCCCTTTGAGTGTTACGAAATTTTATGGACGAATGGGAGGGCGACACGTGTCACCCCCACATGGGCTTGATCGATATTAGCCAATGGCAAAGAGGTCATTTGACCAAGAGAAGGATGATCAAGTCTTGAAGACAAGCTTGAGATAATTGACTAAGTCAACTTGCCCACTTGACTAGATATTTAGATTTCTTCATCCAAGCCACACAAGTGTTTTGATCTAGGCCCTCCATTGTGTTATATATACTACACTAGTAGCAAGACTTATCTCAACACTTAGAAAATTTCAAGACTTCATTCTTGTTCATCAAGAGGGCTCTCGGGTTTGAGCTTTTCCCCACAAAAAATATTTTCGTTTGTGGTTCATAATTCACAATACTTTAACCCAAGGTTCCTAGAGGTATTGTAAGGATATCTTAATAGAAAGATCCCAGAAAAACGACGTTTTCACGTTAGTCGCAAGATGAAAACCTAAGTTGTTTTCATAAGTTTTGATTGGAAATGGAAGGGAAGTTGTGTGTGAAATTCTAAGGGCTTCAAATAGCGGATTGGAGCGTGAAGGAAAGGAGCTAAGATTGCTAAGGAGCGACTTTGAATCTTGGAATTTTATAAGGGCTTATCAAGATAACAATCTTGTCGTTTTAATGATTGAAGATTACTTATTGTTGTAGTTATGGATATTAACAAGCATGAGATTTGTATAATGAAGATTGATAAGTGTTACGGATATTGGAACCACTAATCCGAAACTAGCATGTTTAGCCTTTGAGATTGCAATTCAATTTTGTTACTAGTTTAGTCGTCGCATGTTATATAAAGAAGGTATTATAGTTGTTAAAGTTGTTTACGACTATATAATATGTTAGACTTAACAACTTGGATTGAAAAAGAATTGAAAAGGACTTTACATTGTGGTGTATGTTAGCCGAGAATGGCTTTGGATATTGAACTACTTGGTATGAATTGTGAGGGAGAATTTTACACGTATTGTAAGGCGTGTAATCCCCTTTGATTGGTTGATGTGTTGAGCCTTAAATGTGACATTTTGGTTATTTATTTTGGGCCTTGAAAAAGGTGGAAAAGTACGTAGAAACAAAGGAAGTGCTGCCCAATTTTCCGTAGAATAAGAGACCGTATACTTAGTATCATTCTACGTTAGAAACTAGAAGTTGATAGTCGTGTTGTGGTCATTATAGGTTGACTATTCTATGTGCGGCGTATTCGACTTAGCTTGTGGATTAAGCCGAAAAGGTATGTGAACCATCTACTCTTCTTCTAGCATGATTCCTTATGGTAAAGTAAGTAAATCTTACTCCTTAAATGATCTACTCCTTGATTGTACTTGGGTTGCCTAATATAGAAGTTGTTCTATATACTTCCTTGATTGTACTTGGGATGTTTAAATTAGAAGTTGTTATAATCCATTCCCTTGATAATATTTGGATTTTCAAAAGTGAAAGATGTTTTACTTGAAGTACTTAGAGTCTTAAAAAGGAAGTGGTTTCTAATCTCATAGATAGTATCTTAGTTCCAAAAACCTAAAGTTTGTTATAACGGCTTTAGTGGAGTCAAAGGAGTGATTTACTTAATTGATTTAAAAGAGGAGAAATGACATGATTTAAAGAGAAGTAACTTGTTTTAAAGGTGTGAGTTACTTGGGATTTAAAAGTAGAAGCAACTTGATTTCTAAAGTTAAGAAACTTGATTTCTAAAGTTAAGAGACTTGATTTCAAAAGTTAAGAAACTTGATTTGAAAGTATATGATACTTGGTTTTAAAAGTATAAGTCTCTTGGTTATAAGAAGAATGAATGTGTCTAATACATAAAGAATTATAACGGCTTTATGGGAAGTTAGTTATAACGGCTTTATGAAAGGTTAAAAGAGTGGTCTATTTTGATTGATAGGCATGAGTTGCCTAGGTTGTAAAATTAGAAGTTACTTGGTTTCAAAGCCTTGAAATGAATGTCTAAAGGTGTAGTAACTTAATTTGAAAAATAAACATGTCTTGATACTACGGGTGTTGGTATCTTGGGGTTTTATATAAAAAGGAGTCTTTTGAAAAGAATGGACGTACGTAGTACTTTGGCTTGTTTAAATGAGAATTTTTCTATGTGTGCCTTGATAGTACGTTGGCTTGTTTAAATGAGAATTATTTTATTTGTGCCTTGATAAGTACTTTGGCTTGTTTAAATGAGAATTATTCTATTTGTGCATTGATAGTACTTTGGCTTGCTTAAATAAGAATTACTCTTGGTTTGTGTAAAAAAAATAAGGCATGTTAATTGTCTTGGTTTATGTAAAAAGGAAAGGCATGGTATTGTCTTGGTTTGTGTAAAAAAGGAAAGGCATGGTATTGTCTTGGTTTGCTAAAATGATGGTTTATTCATTTTATAAATAAAGGTCAAGAATGGTTTGCTTGCATATGGGTTGCTCATATAGACATTCGTGCAAGTATCGTATTTTCACATCTCCGCGTCCCTCCATAAAGGGTCGGCAACTTGGTTCAAGAGATATCATGGAGTAGCTCCCCATGGTGTGAGTGGTACACACTCACGCCGGGTCGGATAGACTCGGACGGGTTAAATTCTCGGGATATATAAGCCATGGATTAACTATCCGTGATGCGAGTATCGTGTACCGATGACTCATTGCGGGTCCACGTGACCTATGCGGGTGAAATAGTCCCTTGCGAGTGAAATAGTCCTATGATAGGTTGCATTATAATACAGAGGGTGGTTGACCCTGGCACTGGCACGGCCTTCATGTTTTGAAATGGTAGTGATTTTATTAATGAAAGGGTGCAGTGTGTTTATGACTTAAAGTGGAACAATTAATCTCATTGTTAAAGACATAACTTAAAAAGGTAAAAAGGATTGCATTACTCTCATGTTTGCAAGGTTCAGTGTGCTATTGTTTTGAGTTATCATACTTGCTTCCTGTTATATGTGGACTGTGTGATCTCCTTTACAGTACTTACTGTTTCATATACTTGGTACATTCTTCGTACTGACCCCCTTTCTCCGGGGGGTTGCGTTCATGCCGCAGGTTTAGGTACACAATTCAGTGATCTGCAAGTGTAGGACCCTTGCTCATAGTTTTTGGATATCTCCATTTGTTCAGGAGCTTATCATTTTGGTATAGATCCTTCAAGATGTGCTTTTGTACAGCATGGGTACGCGGGCCTTGTCCTGTCATAGTTCAGTAAAACTCTTAGAGGTCTGTATTCATATGTGGGATTGGACTCGTGTACAGTGTAGTGCTTTTGATTATGTATATATATGGAAGCCTTGTCTGCTTTGCCTTTGCATGTTCGTTGGTTTAAAAAAAATGAGGTGTTATTTAGTTCCGCGGTTTACTTGTGTCAGTTAGGTAGAAGGGTGCCCAGGTAGGGAACCAGTCACGGGTCCGCGATTCGGGTCGTGACATGATGCTTAACATAAAATCCTTCAAAGATCTTATTTCCAGTTTCAATATAATCTCCAACTTTTAACCACACAAGTGGTTTATACTCAACCCAAGGAATCTTCACAACTAATATACTTCACATATACTATGTTCTTTAACCCATACCACACATAAAATATTTCACTCAAGAAGGCCTTGTATATCTAAGGTCTCACGATTATCCAATATCCTAAGATTCTCAAACATTCCATGTCCCAAGCTTACATCGTCTCTCCCCGCATATGGGTAAGATAACTTCTCATAATCTCAACATCATGTCGTCTTAACCATAACAAACCTATTTACTCCATACAAATATTATTCGTACATATCACTTAAGCATACAACACAACTTAATCTAACAACATGGTATGCCATTAAGTCAATTAAACATGATCTCCTAAGAGTTCATCACCATCTCAGACAGCTCATCACCTCCTAAATATTCCAAATTAGCACACCCAATATGCCTTGATGTGGATTCATTAAATTGTTTCATACCTTCCAAGCAATTTTAAAAGCTTAACCAACTCATGATAACCCACAATCATTTCAGGCAACACACATATGACCCTAATAAATATGTTCGTATAGATGTGCATCATCATCACACCAACTATATAACAATCTTACCAACCTGTATACAAGGTCCATATATTCCCCTTCTAGGCCTCTGTCACTTTCTTTGGAGGCATAACTGCAACCATAATAATTCGTTAGGGAGGGACCATCCTAACATCACAGCTCTTTCGCACGATCTTGGAGTAAGGAAAAATAGAAATCAATACTAAATGTACTGTAGCCTCCTGTTTATGGGTTTAGTGCACAACACACCGATAACCAAGACTCTACTGCACACGGTCTATATACATTCCGAGGACAAACTGCTCTAATATGTCTTTTGTCACGCCCGAACCGACGGGCCGCGACTGGTGCCCTACCTGGGCACCCTTATACCCACACATCACATATAACCAGCGGAAGCTTAAGAAAATTTCATAATCACATAACAAAGGGATCATGTACCCTGGACTGTAATAACAACCCATATAATAAAATAGGCAAGCCGGCAAGGCTGCCACTATATACACAAATATCCAAAAAGAACTACAGCTATACATGACCCACACAAGACTACAAACCTCTAAGAGTATAACAGTAACTATGACGGGACAAGGCCCCACCGTACCCCTGAATATACCTAAGCCTGTAACAGCAAAACTGTACCAAAATGATAAGCCCCGGAACAATGGAGCTATCTGTCGCGCCCATTTTTGACCTCGGGGTCTGAACGGTATCTGCAACGTTGCTCTTTGGCGCGGTTCCCTGGATGACGCAATAATGCTGATTTTGAGGAGTCGCCACCTAATTATTTAAGTGAATTAGGACACTTGATTTATTGCAATAAAAATACTGCAATTAATCTCCATTTAATGGTCTGCGAAATTAATGAGATTCTGAATCAGGGTTCTTCATTATCCTAAAGGGAAGGGGTTAGGCATCCTTTAAGATCCGCTAACTTGCGGTTATCCGTTCAAACCTAGGTTAATTATTTATTGCCTTTTTATTCTACATATTCTAAACAGTTTGCATAATTTACAATTACAATGGAATGCAATACAAAATAATAAAGCTAAAATCGAATAAAACTCCGGAACATCTTTTAGCCCTTTTTAGGCCTTCTGCACAAGATGATCTCCGGATACCTGCATAAACACTTAGTAAAAGTGTTAGTAATAGAATAAATAATTTTAAAGCAATGACAGGAATTAATTAGTAAAGCCAAAAAAAAAATCCGTCTTTTGCACAGAGGAGGCCTTGGAAATCAGACAGAGATTCATTCATCGGCCAATATTGCTAAAAATAATAAAATAAATAAAACTTTCAGATCCGCGCCAAAACAGTAATAGTTTTAAACACGGAGGGCTCAGATATAAAAAATATAAAGTGGGACATCCTAAACAAGTGCGGCTACGAGAATTCGTCCTGCCAGCGTATGTTGGTTATCCGGTGTAAGTGGAAGATATCTTCATTGCCCAAAAAGCTTTATTTTATTTTATTTTATTTTCCGTCTTTGCAACTGTGGAGGCCTAAAAAATCGACGGATAACTTTTTCATTTGCCAATCAAATGTAGTATCTTGTTCAAATCAGTTAACCAGTAAAATTAACCAAAAATCAGTAGCTAACATAGCCAAAAAATAGTAGCCAAGTTGTCAAAACCAGTCCGAAATCCAGCGGATAGTAAGCAATTCGTAGCAAATCATTGAACGACAAGGGGCCGCGAAACTAGGGAATAAACAGCAACAAAAAATGTCCCACAATCAGGAAAAAAAATCGACAGATCCCAAAAGAACAACAAGCAGAGGACGCCAGGGTTTTGAAAACTCCGACGGAATCAGTCCAGCAGAATTAACAACAACCCTTCAAGCAAATAATACCCACAAAGGTCGCCCATATATCAAGATCATGAGAAAATCAATCCGTTAGCTAAATCCAACAACTTCGAAGAGGATAAAACAGACCCAACAAGATACCAAATGCGAAAAGCAGTCCAACATAAAAACACAAACATATAACGGCAAGATAAAGAGAAACAAACATAGCGTCGCCGGAGTTTCGAGCTCCGATTAGGGTCAATAGCAAAATGAGCGGCGACGTCACTTCCACGGCGAAAAGTCGGAGCGACGCCGCCCTAGTGGTTGTCGGGTGGGGGTTCACCGATGAGAAGTGGGTCCGACGATGGGTCAGTTTGGTCGACAACTAGGTGCTACAGTGGTAGTGGTTTAGAGAAGATGGTATGATCGATGATGTGTTTACCGGCGATGAGATGCGGGGTTCGAACTCTAGCGGCGTGACTTCGCCGGAGTTAGGGGCGAGGGTGAGGTTGGTGTGGTTCGCCGGAACAGGACAGCGACGACGTGGGTTCGTTGGGTCGCCGAAGATGAGGAGTTCGCGGGTAAGCAGTGTACGGGAATGGGGAAGGCAGTGGTGTTGGCAATGGTGTCTATGTTGCTGAAGATGGAGAAGTCTTTGTAAAAGGAGAAGTGCGACTGACCTGTGTTGGGCAGCTGAGGGTTTTCCTGCGGCTGCCCTCCTTTAGAATGGGGGTAGTATTTTATTTATATGGTAGATATTTAGGTTTAGGAATTGGTATTTTGGGGGAAAATGAAAAGTGGTATTTGATTTTTAGATGGGATAATAAAAGAGTGTTAGATTAAAATAAAAAATAAAAAGGGTGTTTGATTGGACTGATCCGAATTAAGCATCGAATTGGACTGGTTTGACAAAGTGCAAAGCGGGTTATTTATTTAAAAGAAAAATTATTTAAAAAGATGCAAAAAATATTAAAAAGTAAATGTCGATGCAATAATAATAAAATACAATATTTAACAAATATTTAATGCTTAATTAAAAGTAAAGACGTGATGTCAATTAATTATTTAAAGAGATGCAAAATTATTAAAAAAAATGATTGCGCAAACATAATATTTGAAAAATGTTTAATACCTAATTAAAAGTAAAAACATGATGCCAATTTACAAAAAATAAAACAACATAGAATGTTAGGTAGAAAATATACAAAAATGCCAAAAAAATGGTGATTAAAATGCGGTGTCCTAAAACACTTAGAATTGCAAGAAGTTACTAAAAGATGGGTCAAAATTGGGTGTCAACAGCTTGTCCCTCTTTGACCGAAGACAATGAAAGACTTTTCAGACAAAGACGTTGACTTGTAGCCAATTTTGTCTCCATCGTCAGAATTAAAACAAAGATCAAGAAAAAGAATTGGCAAAAGCTGATGCAAATTCAAAATTTTGTTTCAGTGTCGAATTATGATGGCACTGGGTCGCCGTGAAGCCAAAATAAAAGACAAAACTGATGCGGATTTAAAATTTGTCCTAGTGTCGAATTATGAGGACACTGGGTTGCTGCGATGCTAGAAAATTAAAGCAGGTAGATGCCGATTCAAAATTGTCCCAGTGTCGAATCATGATTTTTATACCCCGTAGTTCCAGAGTATGTATGTGAGGACATACGTACAATTATATAAACCCTAATTAGGTTAAGGATGAAATTGTGAACTTCCAACGGAAAAGATTCCGAACCTTGTGAAGGAAATTTTACGTTTTTAATATTTTAACCAATTACGGATTTTTTCGAGAGATGAAATATTTGGACCAATAGGAGGGCGACATGTTGGACGAAACAAGTGGGCAAGTGGCCAAGTCAAGAAGTCAAGTCTTGGAAGATATTTTTTTTGTGGTGCAAGTGGAGGAGGGTTGGACGTTTTTTGGGTGCTAGTGGCTAGCCACATGTCTCTTTGTTGTGGGGGACATATGTCCCAAAGTTGTGGTGGACATATGTCCCAATGTTGTGGTGGACACTTGGTGGAAGACTCCACTCACACAAGCTACCAAATCTACACCCTCAACTTGCTTGAATCTTGGCCCTTGATTGTTCTATAAATACCCCCCTTAAGTGCAAGACTTCTTCATCCACTTAAATATTTTCCAAGTCTCAAAACTCCCTCCCCTCTTAGAGAAGCTCTCGTCCAAACTCCCTCTCCCCCCTTTCTAGTTGCTTTCACAAACACCCCCTTGGTAGAAAAATTATCTTCAAGTATTGTTACTATTCCAAAATACCTTAGCCCAAATCCCTTGTAGTATTCCCAAGTTACCTCTATACTAAAAGCCCGAAAATACTACTTTATTTCCTTTAGTCACAAAACGAAACCCTAGGAAAATCTTCATAGTTGGTTGAAGTATTAAGTAGAAGTTGTTTAGAAACTTCTAAGGGTTTCTTGGAGCTATCGGAGCGTGCAGAATAGGAGCTAAACGTTGCTCAGGATCGACATATATCTTGGATAATTTTGGGCTTATCGAGGTAAATATCTTTATCCTTCTATTGTAATTGGACATTACATGTTGTAGTAGTTTAGAATTAAGATATATAGAAGGATGGTATAAAAGAAGAGAATTGAACTGTACTTACATTGGGCTGTATTTACAGTAGACTTGTGTAGTTTGGCGGGTAGGGAAATGCTGCCCAATTTTCCGTAGAATAGAGAACCTTCTGCTTAGAATATTCTACGAAGTAGTCTAGACGTTGATAGACGTATTTGACTGATATAGGTTGATACTCTGCGCGCGACATATTCGACTTGGCAGATGGATTTAGCCGAGGAGGTATGTGATTCTTCCTATCCTCTTGAGCATGATACTTTTGAAATATATAGTACGGTAGACGTACATGTGTTAACTAAACTTGGTTTTACTTTGATGTCTTTTGACTTGAGTTTTAAATAATAAGAATCTTGAAGTATTTCAAAAGAGTTATGAATCATTTTTGAAAGAAAAGAAATACTTGGTTTTAAAAGCTTAAGTGTTATACTAGCTTTATGAGAAGTTAGGTATAACGACTTAAGAAAGATAAAAGGAACGGTTTACTTAATTGCTTATGAAAGCCTTGTAATGATTTCTAGAAAGTGTGGTAAGTTGGTTTGATAAGTAAACATGTTATGATGCTACGTGTGTTAGTGTCTTGTGATGTTTGTGTAAGGGGGTTATTCTTGTTGTGCTTACGTTGTTAAACGATAAGCCCGTTGTACTGCTATTATATCACATACCCCCCTGACTTGTTATGATGCCGAGGACTTGCCACCCTCGATGCGAGGAATACCTCACGCGTCCACGTGACCTATGCGAGTGCGGAGTTCCGAGATTGATCACCCGGTGTTACGCCGACGCGAGGATACCTCACGCGTCCATAGACTACGCAGACTTCGGGTCCAAGATGATGCCGGGTTAGCTACCCCGATGCGAGAATACCTCACGCGCCTATGTGGCTATGCGCGATCGCGGAGTTCGAGGATTAGGCACGCATAATGATACTATGGGCGAATGGCCTTGCTTCGATCATTAGCGCCTAGAAAAGACCAGTTATGTTATATCTATTTTGCTCTTGGTTATCTTTGGCACTATGTGCGTTACATCGTTGTTTCGCATATATTTGTAAAATTGGTTTTAAAATGATATGATTTCATTTAAGTACTTTACGCTTTCACATACTTGGTACTGTTAGATCGACCTCCTTCGGGGCCGATTCACGCCGCAGTAGAGAGGTACTCCCGTTGTTGATCCCCGCTCCTAGGATCACCGCTCGCTGGGAAAGCCCCGCTTTCTCCGAGGCTTGTCTTTGGGTATGATCTCCCGCCATTGTAGCTTTATGTACATTCAGGTATGGCGGGCCCTGTCCCGCCATAGTTGTTTACATTCCTGCAGGTCCGTAGTCTGCTTTTAAAGTTGGGATGTAATCGCTCACACTTGATGATATATACGCCGAAAGGCAATCTTTTCGATAAACTGCTTTCATTTCATAATTGTTTCATGTCTTGCGTTTATATTCCGCCGTTACTCGACGATGTCTACTTAGGTGCCCGTAAGGCACGATCACGCCCGGTCGTGACAAAAGTGGTATCAGAGCAGTTAATCCTCGGAAAGTGTCTACAGACCGTATCTAGTAGAGTCTTGATTATCGGTGTGTTGTGCACCACACCAATAATCAGGAGGCTATAGGATAGTTAGGATTGGTTTCCATTCTTCTCACTGTGACATTGTGCCTTAGAGCTGTGTTATAAGTTGGACCCCTCTAACGTATTTCTTTCTCGCACCGATTATGCCCACGCAAGGCAACCCGGGCCCAGAAGGGCAAGGCAGCCGAGAGAGCTGCTAGTAAGACACCGAGGGTCACGAGGGCCCAGGCCCATACTTTACCCGAGGCGATACCTCAGACGGCGAGTTCTACGACGCCGCCGGCCCCAGCAGAGTTTGGAGCCGCAAAGGGCCATCGAGACCACGCACTGCGCCCCGCCCCACACCGAGCAGAGGAGATGGGTTACATAGAGATGGCCCGATTAGCCGTGATGTGGCCGACATGAGGATAGCCGGACGCAGCAGCCCAAAGAGCACCCGTGGTTCATCCTAGATCGGATAGCTCGAGACTACGGATTTTCTCGAGTCAGCCCGCCAGAGTTCTACGGTCGAGGCACGAGGATGATCCGCAGGAGTTCATCCGACGCGATAGCCGGATCACGAGAGTGATCGTGGCTTGAGACCGAGTCGGTGGTCTTAGGTTCACATCGGCCGCGTGATACCGCAATGATCGTTTGATTCGTGGAGTTGTCCCGGGAGAGCATGCCCTTCCAGGTATGGGACGAGTTCTCGAGGCTTTTCTCGCCTCGTCTCAAAGATCGTAAATTGCCGCCCGCGCCTCCTCATCTGCGGAGGTACAACGTGGAGTTCGACTCGTTGGCTCGATATGTCCCCGCATTGGTGGCAGACATGGAGGACCGAGTACACCGCTACGTCACCGGGCTCGACGACTTTTTGGCGTAGGGTTGCTCGTGTAGCTCTTCACCGGCATGGACATTGCCCGCACGCAGCTTATGACCGGGATGTGGCGAGCGTAGAGGCGCCGGTTGTCGATTTCAGCGTAAGGCGCCGTGGCGGTGGTCTTTTGGTAGCTCTCAGGGTGGATGGCCTCAGCAGCAGACTAGATTTGCACCACCGCCAGTTCAAAGCACTCCTACACCGTCTTCAGGACAACCAGGGTATTCGGGGGCGGATCAGGATCCCAGGACTTCGGACTTCCAGGGCAGCAGGGGTGTTAACCGATCGAGGTCCTCTCAGTGTGTCCGATGCGGCAGATTCCATTCCGGGAGTTGTGGTACTACTTCGGGAGTTTGCTACACTTGCGCCGCCAGGTCACTATGCGAGACCGTCCACCAGAGGCGCCGCAGATGGTGTGGGTCACCTACGGTCTTTCGCCGGGTCTTCACCTACTTACTCGCCCCGAGGGCGTGGTGCTCGAGACCAGCCGGTCGCGCAGAGGTCGTGGCAGGGTCCTAGTTCTAGCGGTCCTCGAGCGCATTTATGCCTTGTCGGTAAGCGGGACGGTGAGGCATCACCGGATGTCGTCACAGGTACCTTATCAGTTTCTTGTTGTGACGTGTATGCCTTGATAGATCCGGGTTCTACCTTGTCATAGATATCTCCCCTTATTGCTAGTAGGATAGGGATAGAGCCTGAGTCCATAGACCCTTTTGAGGTAGCTACGCCAGTGGGTGATTCGGTGGTAGCTCGGCGGGTATATAGGGCTTGCCCGGTGTCTTTATGCAGTCGTCAGACCCTAGCCGACTTGATAGAGTTAGATATGACTGATTTCGATGTGATCATGGGTATGGATTGGCTAGCTTCTTGCTACGCCAATGTGGACTGCAGGGCGAGGTTGGTACGGTTCCAGTTTCTTGGGGAGCCGCTTATTGAGTGGGAGGGGAACACTGTGTCGCCGAGGGGTAGGTTTATTTCTTACCTCAAGGCTAGGAAGATGGTGCAGAAGGGGTATATCTACCATCTCATTCGGGTATTTGATAATCGAGGTCGCGATACCGATTTTGATCGATTCGGTGAGTCGAGAGTTCCCGGATGTGTTTCAGACGACCTCCGGGTATCCTCCCGAGAGGAGATAGAGTTTTGTATCGATGTCTGCGGACACTCGGCTATATCCATTCCGTCATACGTAATGGCATCCGCCGAGTTGAGAGAGTTGAAGGACCGGTGAGAGATTTCTTTGGAGAAGCGGCTTCATCAGCCTAGTGTTTCTCCCGGGAGCACGGTATTGTTCGTGAAGAAGAAGGGCGGGGCCGCTGCGCATGTGTTGATTCTGTGCGGTGAACAAGGTGACTATTAAACGAATACCCTTCCCGTGATTGATGATTTGTTCGACGATTGCGAGTGCGAGATGTTTCTCAAGATTGATCTGCGATCGGGCTATCATCGATGCGAGTTAGAGAGGCGGATGTCCACAGATCGCATTCGGACCCGTGCGCACACTATGAGTTCAGGTTATGTCTTTCCGGTTTGACCAATGCTCGCGGTATTTATGGATTTGATGAACCGAGTGTTCAAGCCATTTTGGATACGTTTGTGATAGTATTCATTGATGACATCTTAGTTTATTCCCCGCAGAGCGAGGAGCACGCGAGCATTTGAGGCTGTCTTGAGAGTTCTCCAGACAGCAGATTTACGCCAAGTTTTCCAAATGTGAGTTTTGGTTGTCGTCGGTGGCTTTTCTCGGGCACATTGTCGGGGCCGATGGTATTCGGGTGGATACGGCCAAGATCGAGGCAGTCAGGAGTTGGCCTAGACCTCTTACTCCGACAGTGCGCGGCTTTACGGGCCTTGCGAGTTACTATCGGAGGTTCGTGGAGAAATTTGCTTCTATTTGGCACCTTTGACTAAGTGACTCGAAAGCGGCTAAGTTTGATGGGCGGATGCTTGTGAGGAGGGCTTCGATTCATGAAGGAGAGGTTGACGACCGCCCCAGTTCTTACTCTTCCAGAGGGCCTAGACGGCTATGTGGTGTATTGTGATGCGTCAGGCATCGGGCTTGGATGTGTGTTGATGCAGCAGGGCAAGGTCATAGCTTATGCATCTCGACAGCTCAAGAAGCATGAGAAGAACTACCCCACCCATGATTTAGAGTTGGCAGCAGTGATTCACGCCTTGAAGATCTGGAGACATTATTTGTATGGAGTTCATGTGGATATTTACACAGACCACAAGAGCCTCCAGTATATCTTCAGCCAGAGGGAGTTGAACTTACGATAGAGACGGTGGTTAGAGATACTCAAGGATTATGATGTCGATATCCTATACCACCCAGGGAAGGCCAATGTGGTGGCAGATGCCCTTATTCGTAGGTCGATGGGTAGTCTATCAGAGGTGCAGCCAGAGAGGAGGGGCATGGTCCGCGAGTTACATCAGCTAGCGAGCCTTGGAGTCCGATTGATTGATTCTGATAGTAGTGGGGTTCGAGTTCGAGAGGTTGTCGAGTCTTCCATCGTCGAGGAGGTGAAGAGGCGACAGTTTGAGGATCCGAGTATGACCCGGTATCGTGATACGACTCTTCGTGAGGGGAGGGGTCCATTCGAGGTAGCACTTGATGGGGTGCTAAGATTTGAGGGCAGGTTGTGTGTTCTAGATATTGCGGGACTTGGCGGAGTTCTAGGGAAGCACCGCGGCGCGCGTTACTCTATCCATCCGGTCGACAAAGATGTACCACGACCTCGGATCTGTGTATTGGTGGGATGGCCTAAAGAGGACGTTGCGAGTTTGTTGCTCGGTGCCGTGTGTTGTCGGCGGTAAGGTAGAGCACGAGGCTGGTGGATTATTGCAGACGATAGAGATCCCGACCTGGAAGTGGGAGGTGATCAACATGGACTTTATCACAGGATTACCTCGCACTCAGAGGAAGCATGGTTCTATCTGGGTTATCGTCGACAGGCTGACGAAATCAGCCCACTTTCTTCCCGTCAGGATGACTTTTTCGGCTGAGGATTATGCTAGACTTTACATCCGAGAGATCGTGAGATCGCACGGGTCCCTATTTCTATCATATCGCATGCAGGAGCCCGGTTCTGGCTAACTTCGGAGGTCTTTCCGGAAGGGATTAGGGGCCTTGAGTGAGCCTCGATCGCATTCCATCCTCAGACAGACGGACATGCAGAGCGTACTATCCAGACACTTGAGGATATGCTGCGAGCCTGTGTCATTGATTTCAGGGGTAGCTGGGAGGATCATTTGCCGCTAGTAGAGTTTGCGTATAATAACAACTACCATTCCAGTATCCAGATGGCGCCTTATGAGGCCTTATATGGGAGGAAGTGCAGGTCACCGATAGGCTGGTTCGATGTGGGCGAGGTGCAGTTAGTCGGGCCGGACTAGATACAGCAGGCAGTGGATAAGGTGAAGCTTATCCAGGAGCGGTTGTTGACAGCTCAGAGTCGACAGAAGTCGTATGCAGATCATCGTCGTCGGCATCTAGAGTTTGAGGTTGATGATTGGGTTTTCCTGAAGGTGTCACCCATGAAGGGTGTAATGAGATTTGGGAGGAAGGGGAAGCTCAGCCCAAGGTACATTGGGCCTTATCAGATTGTCCGCAGGGTAGGCAAGGTTGCATATGAGTTGGATCTGCCGTCCGATCTGGAGGCAGTGCATCCGGTTTTCCATGTTTCTATGCTGAGGAGATGTATCGGGGATCCATCTAGAGTGCACCCGATTGATGATGTCCAGGTGACTGAGGGGTTGTCGTATGAGGAGATTCCCATAGCGATAATCGATCGTCAGGTTAGGCGTCTGCGGACAAAGGATGTGGCTTCCGTCAAGGTCTTATGGCGGAACGAGCACAGAGAGGAGATGACATGGGAAGCAGAGGAGGACATGAGACAGAAGTATCCTCACTTATTCCCCACACCTCCAGGTAACTCACTTTCCTACTTGTTGTTTTTATTGACTTATGTACTTAAGTGTTGTATTGTGGCCATGTGTGGCATTTACAAACTGTTTAAGTTGTGGGGAGCTTTGTCGTTTCTGATTTAATTGATTCTAGAAGGAACATTCGGGACGAATGTTTCTAAGGAGGGGAGAATGTTATACCCCGTAGTTCAAGAGTATGTATGTGAGGACGTACGTACAATTATATAAACCCTAATTAGGTTAAGGATGAAATTGTGAACTTCCAACGGAAAAGATTCCGAACCTTGTGAAGGAAATTTTATGTTTTTAATATTTTAACCAATTACGGATTTTTCCGAGAGATAAAATATTTGGACCAATAGGAGGGCGACATGTGGCACCCTTAGGTGGCATGTTGGACTAAACAAGTGGGCAAGTGGCCGAGTCAAGAAGTCAAGTCTTGGAAGATATTTTTTTTGTGGTGCAAGTGGAGGAGGGTTGGACGTTTTTTGGGTGCTAGTGGCTAGCCACATGTCTCTTTGTTGTGGGGGACATATGTCCCAAAGTTGTGGTGGACATATGTCCCAATGTTGTGGTGGACACTTGGTGGAAGACTCCACTCACACAAGCTACCAAATCTACACCCTCCACTTGCTTGAATCTTGGCCCTTGATTGTTCTATAAATACCCCCCTTAAGTGCAAGACTTCTTCATCCACTTAAATATTTTCCAAGTCTCAAAACTCCCTCCCCCCTTAGAGAAGCTCTCGTCCAAACTCCCTCTCCCCCCCTTCTAGTTGCTTTCGCCGAAACACCCCCCTTCCTTGGTAGAAAAATTGTCTTCAAGTATTGTTACTATTCCAAAATACCTTAGCCCAAATACCTTGTAGTATTCCCAAGTTACCTCTATACTAAAAGCCCGAAAATACTACTTTATTTCCTTTAGTCACAAAACGAAACCCTAGAAAAATCTTCATAGTTGGTTGAAGTATTAAGTAGAAGTTGTTTAGAAATTTCTAAGGGTTTCTTGGAGCTATCGGAGCGTGCAGAATAGGAGCTAAACGTTGCTCAGGATCGACATATATCTTGGATAATTTTGGGCTTATCGAGGTAAATATCTTTATCCTTCTATTGTAATTGGAGATTACATGTTGTAGTAGTTTAGAATTAAGATATATAGAAGGATGGTATAAAAGAAGAGAATTGAACTGTACTTACATTGGGCTGTATTTACAGTAGACTTGTGTAGTTTGGCGGGTAGGGAAATGCTGCCCAATTTTCCGTAGAATAGAGAACCTTCTGCTTAGAATATTCTACGAAGTAGTCTATACATTGATAGACGTATTTGACTGATATAGGTTGATACTCTGCGCGCGACATATTCGACTTGGCAGGTGGATTTAGTCGAGGAGGTAAGTGATTCTTCCTATCCTCTTGAGCATGATACTTTTGAAATATATAGTACGGTAGACGTACATGTGTTAACTAAACTTGGTTTTACTTTGATGTCTTTTGACTTGAGTTTTAAATAATAAGAATCTTGAAGTATTTCAAAAGAGTTATGAATCATTTTTGAAAGAAAAGAAATACTTGGTTTTAAAAGCTTAAGTGTTATACTAGCTTTATGGGAAGTTAGGTATAACGACTTAAGAAAGATAAAAGGAACGGGTTACTTAATTGCTTATGAAAGCCTTGTAATGATTTCTAGAAAGTGTGGTAAGTTGGTTTGATAAGTAAACATGTTATGATGCTACGTGTGTTAGTGTCTTGTGATGTTTGTGTAAGGGGGTTATTCTTGTTGTGCTTACGTTGTTAAACGATAAGCCCGTTGTACTGCTATTATATCACATACCCTCCTGACTTGTTATGATGCCGAGGACTTGTCACCCTCGATGTGAGGAATACCTCATGCGGGTCCATGTGACCATGCGGAGCTGCAGGAGTTCCAGGATTGATCACTCCGGGTGTGTTACGCCGATGCGAGGGATACCTCATGCGGTCCATAGGACTATGCGGACTTCGGGGGTCCAAGATGATACATGGTTAGCTACCCCGATGCGAGAATACCTCATGCGGGCATACGTGGCCTATGCGATCGGGAGTTCGAGATTAGGCACGCATAATGATACTATGGGCGAATGGTCTTGCTTCGATCATTAGCGGCCTAGAAAAGACCAGTTATGTTATATCTATTTTGCTCTTGGTTATGTTGTGGCACTATGTGCGGTTACATTGGTTGTTTCGTACATATTTGTAAAATTGGTTTTAAAATGATATGATTTCATTTAAGTACTTTCTGATTTCACATACTTGGTACTGTTAGATCGACCTCCTTCGAGGCTGCGTCACGCCGCAGTAGGTACTCTGTTGTTGATCCCCGCTCCTAGGATCACCGTTCTCGCTGGGAAAGCCTGCTTTCTCGGAGGCTTGTCTTTTGGGTATGATCTCCCGCCATTGTAGCTTTATGTACATTCAGGGGTATGGCGGCCCCGTCCCGCCATAGTTGTTTACATTCCTGCAGGTGCGTAGTCACATTGTAAAGTTGGGATGTAATCGCTCACACTTGATGTATATACATCTTTGAAAGGCAATCTTTTCTTGGATAAACTGTTTCTCATTTCATAATTGTTTCATGTCTTGCGTTTATATTCCGCTGGTTACTCTGATGTATGTCTACTTAGGTGCCCGGGTAAGGCACCAGTCACGGGCCCGGGTTCGGGTTGTGACAATGATGACATTGGGTTGTTGTGATGCTGTAAAATTAAAGACAATGCCGACGCAAATTCAAAATTTGTCCCAGTGTCGAATTATGATTGACACTGGGTTACAGGTGATGTGGTGCTGTAATAGACAGGGTGTTTGTAGATGTTGATGGCGTCATTGCATGGACGCGATGCAGATGCTCGTCGTTGCATAGACGAAACATAGATGAAGTCGTTGCATGAGCTTTTATGAAAGGGCATCGTTGCGTAGACGCGATGCAGATGCTCGTCATTGCATAGACGAAATATGGATGAAGCCGTTGCATAGGCTTAGATGAAAGAGCGTCGTTGCATAGACGCGATGCAGATGTTCGTCGTTGCATAGACGAAACATAGATGAAGTCGTTGCAGAGGCTTAGAAGATATGGCGTCGCTGCATAAATGCGATGCAGATGCTCATCGTTGCATAGACAAAACATAGATGAAGCCGTTGCATAGGCTTACATGAGGTGACGTCGTTGCATAGACGCGATGCAGATGCTCGTCGTTGCATAGACGAAGCATTGATGAAGCCGTTGCATAGGCTTACATGAGATGACGTCGTTGCATAGACGCGATGCAGATGTTCGTCGTTGCATAGACGAACATAGATGAAGCTGTTGCATAGGCTTACATGAGATGACGTCGTTGCATAGACGTGATGCAGATGCTCGTCGTTGCATAAACGAAACATAGATAAAGTTGTTGCATAGGCTTACATGAGATGACGTCGTTGCATAGACGCGATGCAGATGTTCGTAGTTGCATGAACGGAACATAGATGAAGCCGTTGCATAGACTTACATGAGATGACGTCGTTGAATAGACGCGATGCAGATGCTCGTCGTTGCATAGACGAAATATAGATGAAGCCGTTGCATAGGCTTACATGAGATGACGTCGTTGCATAGACGCGATGCAGACGCTCGTCGTTACATAGACGAAACATAGATGAAGCCGTTGCATAGGCTTATAATGAAATGCCGTCGTTTTATGGACGTACCTGCTTTGTGACTTGTCTGGGTTGAGATAACGTCATTGCATAGATGTTGGGCGGTTGTAACCCGCATGGACTTATTGTTGTGCTCCCGCCTTTACTGATATAAAGATCCTGCACTCAAAAAAAACTTGTGAGTTTTTTAGGAAATGAGTGGTTGATTCGCGTCGACTTTGTAGCTTTGACTCTTGACGCTTGCATGCTCGGACTTAAGCAAAAGGTTAGTGCATGACTGTTAAGGCAAAAAAAAAGATAACGCATGAATTTATAAGCAATGTAATTGTATGAGTAGAAATGTTATCTCAGAAACGCGTGGCGGTTGTATTGATGTGATCTCGCAACGCCGAGATTTCGTCCTTGCACGGACGTGTTGACTGTGGTGAATGCTTGTTGAATGCTGCGAGTGCTGATGCAGTCTCTGTGCGAACTTGTTGGATGTTGTGAATACTTGCTGAATGCTCTGTGCGGGCTTGCTGGATGCTGCGAATGTTGGCTGAATGCTGCGATTGCTGATGTAGTCTCTGCACGGACTTGCTGGATGCTGTGAATGCTTGCTGAATGCTGCGATTGCTGATGTAGTCTCTGCACGGACTTGCTGGATGCTGCGAATGCTTGCTGAATGTTGTGAGTGCTGATGTAGTCTCTGCACGGACTTAACTCTGTCGGAAATTGCTCATATCTCTTTTCGGAATAATCACATGCATTTTGTCGCACGCGAGCCAATGAGAAGATTTCTAATGGTGTGACCGAAGCCGACTTAGGCCACCTACGTATCCTCATGAGAGAATCAGGTCAAGACGTAGTTCGTGATGCAAATAATAAGGATTTTTATGGGTTTTCAAACAATATGGACCGAAGCCAATGTGGCCGCCTACGTATCCCGTCGAGGGAATCAGGTCAAGACGTAGTTCTTGATGCAAAAAATGATTGTACAATTTTCAAAAAATGAGACCGAAGCCAATGTGACCACCTACGTATCCCGCTGAGGGAATCAGGTCAAGACGTAGTTCGTGATGCAAAGAATGACTGTACAATCTAAAAAAATGAGACCGAAGCCAATGTGGCCGCCTACGTATCCCGCTGAGAAAATCAGGTCAAGACGTAGTTCGTGATGCAAAGAATAAGGATTTTTATGGGTTTTCAAACAATGTGGACCGAAGCCAATATGGCCGCCTACGTATCCCGTCGAGGGAATCATGTCAAGACGTAGTTCGTGATGCAAAAAATAAGGATTTTTTTGGGTTTTCAAACAATGTGGACCGAAGCCAATGTGGCCGCCTACGTATCCCGTCGAGGGAATCAGGTCAAGACGTAGTTCGTGATGCAAAGAATGATCAGACAATTTAAAAATGAGACCGGCCAATGTGGCGCCACGTATCACCGAGAATCAGGTCAAGACGTAGTTTGTGATGCAAAGAATAAGGATTTTTATGGGGTTTTCAAACAATGTGGACCGAAGCCAACGTGGCCGCCTACGTATCCCGCTGAGGGAATCAGGTCAAGACGTAGTTCATGATGCAAAAAATAAGGATTTTGTATATGTATTTTTTTTTTTGAAAAAAGTGGAAAGACAACATCACGTTCTGAATTCAGTTGATACCAACAATTAGTATTGTGCTTAGAAATTCCGTTATTTACTTTCAGTCTAACCGAGACTGACTTCTGGATAATTCCTATAGTTTCAAATGGTACCTCAGACACCTAAGTACCGACACACTTGCTTGCAGCCAAGGTTTCGAACTACACGTAATCTCGCGTTTCAAATGCCCTCACTGAAATAAAGTCTCATTTCTCACATATATTCCAGTATTTTGAATTTTGGGACGTTTAGAGAAGTACGCTCACACTCAAGAGGATGTTCAATGCACGCAATTGTGATACCATAGGCTTGGCCGTCATGTAAGTATCCACTAATATGAGAACCCTCAGTATAAGATCATGTAGGGCTTGTCACGGGCTTGTAATGTAGGTTTGGGGAGGGATGGATATCATTTGGTTAAAAAGTGACTAATCCTTCCTCGAGCGTTGGACTACGTCCGTGTGTGCTTTAATGCTGATCTATTTTTTTTTGTCCCAGTTTTTCCGTATTGACTTCTTTTTGAATCTTTCGTTTGGAGCCCCCTTTTTTCCAAAATTATTCTCTCATTTCATTCATTTTTTTATAATGCCGGGGCTTTTGATTTCTTCTTTTGTGAAGTCGATATTTGTGTTTCCCTTTTGGGACTTTGACAATTTTTGTCTTTGCAAACTTCGACGTAGAATTTTGTCAGCCACTTGCACATTTCCAAAGAGCTCAAGGAGGTCGGGCCAAGAGAGGGATAATGCGTACGCACTCAGAAATGGTATAGGTGTAATATGCGGTTTTCAAAAGAATAGGCTTTAGGCTCAAAGGGGTGTACTATGGATAATGTTATTTGGTAGGCTGAAAAAGCTCAAACGAGTCAAAGAAAGCCTACGATCATTTCCTACACCTAGTGTTACTCAGGATTTCACCTCAACAAACATTCAGGCCAAGTTCTAGATCACAATGCAGTGCAATTGAACTTATTCTAAAACTCACCACACAATGCACATGAAACGATGAGGTTGGTTTCGTTCTTATCTTAAAAGCATGCAAGAATGTCATTACAGGTGTGAGTGAGAGGTACCAAAAGAATCTATGGTTTATCACGAAGTCAACCCATACTGATTATTACTCGGTCTTTCTATGCACACTCCTAACTGTGTTGGTATCAACCAAATCAAACAATGACACTTAAAAGAGCTTTCTTTTTGATTTTATTTTTATTTTTTTTGTTTTTTTATGCTTTTTGAATAAAATATTTTTGTATTTTTTAGATAAATGGTACCGAACCCGAGTAGGGCTGCCTACGTATCTTATCTTTGACGAGAATCAGGTGTGCGTAGTTCGTTCAGATATGTTATAAAACGTATGATTTAAAAAGAATTCATTCATGAAAGAAATGCAAAAGTAAAAGTTGTGCAAAACAAATGATTGTTCAATATAAGACTAATGCAAAGTAAAAGGAATGTAATGAAAAAATGAATGGATGTGATAGAATGAATGAAATGCATGAATGAATGTATGTGATAGAATGATTGAAATACAATAATGAATGTCGGTGATTGGATAAATGCAATGAATGGGTGAACCAAATATGTCCCCCTCTTTTTTTTTTGATGGTGGTGTCGAACCCAAGATGAGTTGCCTACGTATCTCACCGTATGGTGAGCATCAGACACGCGCAGTTCGGAATGATTATGTTGTAAAATGCATGATAAAGAATTATTTAATCAATACTAGACATATCAATTGAATTTGCAAATATGTATAAAGATACAAAATATAGGATCCAGAGCGATGCTTCGTTGAATTCGGTATAAGCTGACTTCTTGTCATGCCCCGTACCCCGGGCCCGCGACTGGTGCCCTACCTGGGCACCCTTCTATTTATACAACACAATAAACCGCGGAAGATAAATATCATTTTTTTTTAAAACAAAGGCAAAGCCGATAAGGCTGCCATAATATAAATCACTCAAAAGGGTCTACACTGTTCAATAATGTAAATACAACTCTAGCCAGTCCAGCCCACATATGAATACAGACCTCTAAGAGTTTGGACAAATACTATGACGGGACAAGGCTCCGTCGTACCCCTGAATATACCTAGTCATAATGACAAGCTCCGGAACATTGGAGTCATCTCAAAATGCTGAACAAGGATCCCAAACTCACGGATCCACAACTGTGTACCTAGACCTGCGGACATGAACGCAGCCCCCCGAAGGGGGTCAGTACAACAAGTACTAAGTATGGAACAGAAATAAAGTACAGCAATTAAGATAATAACTATACAAGGAATGACAGGGGCAAGTATGAAAATCAAATACCAGATCCTACCGTGTCATATAAAAATCAGAGCCAATCAGATTGTATCACCGTACTCATCAGAACACCGCACCACTTTCAAATATGAAAGCCATATCAAAATCTGGGACACCTGCCCTCAGCATATAATATCACAGAAGCATGCTCGTGGAATACAACATCACTGTCAGCATGTAAGAAGTATAACATACAACTACCCGCACACTGTGCCTTTTTAACAATGAGAGTAAACTTTACATGCTTTAAAATAGAAAACTTATGGTCAATCTAGGGCCACCCGCCCGTAGTATCATTATGCAAATCTATTCCTGGGACTGTTTCACCCGCAAGGGTCTTGTGGACCCGCATAGGACAATTTGCCCCGCATAGGACTATTTCACCCGCACAGGACTATTTCACCCGCTTAGGCCATACAGGCCCGCAATGAGCATATACGTCATGCTCGCATCATGGGTAGCAAATCCATGTAGATGTATAATGTCTTGGAGGTTTACCCCGCAATTATACTCAGAAGGTGTATAACGTCTTGGGGGTTTACCCCGCATTTATACTCAGGAGGTGTATAACGTCTTGGGGGTTTACCCCGCATTTATACTCAGGAGGTGTATAACGTCTTGGGGGTTTACCCCGCATTTATACTCATAACACTAGCACCAATGACTATTATGAACAACATATGCAAGTTAAGATAATCTTTGACTCTCAACATCATAAAATGAATAAACCATCATTTTAACAAACCAAGAAAATTTCCATGCCTTCTTTTTCAACAAATCAAGACAATACCATTTAGGCGAGCCGAAGTACTATCAAGGCACAAAATTGAATAACTATCATTTAAGCAAGCCAAAGTACTATCAAGGCACTAACACACCTTGCATTACTAAGGATTAAAGTCCATTACGACAATGTACGTGAGTCGTACATTCACTTTATGAACTAAATTTCCATTTTAGGAAAGTCCAAGTACTACATGTATCGCTAGGAAGTAGGATCCAATACATGTATCATTTTGAAACCATCATTTAGAAAATCGAGACACTTATCGTACCAAGTATCCTTCTAAGACATGGTTTTGGCAAATCAAGGCACTAGACCTCACGTGTTACTTTAAAACATCTTGAACATCAAAGTGCCACATATCATGTATTATATTAAGGACTTAATCATGGACATTCTCGCACGATTTCCTTAAAACATTTTAAACCATCCCTTGACTTTCCACTAAAACTTGTTATAACAAACTTCCCATAAAGTCGTTATAACCACTTCATTTTTAGACAACTAACGCACCATTACCTCTTTCATTTTTATAAAAAACCAAGGCATTATCATGCCACGTAAGGGAATTGAACCCAAAGTACTTTGTACATCTATTCTTTATAAAAGAATCGTTTCATGAAATATTAGGGCGTTGGACCCAAAAGTACTTTCAGCATTAAAACCAAGTTACTTACTTTTTTAAACTCAAGTAACTTATACTTTTAAGACCAAGTAACTTATACTTTTCAAATCGAGTTACTACACATTTTCGAAATTCAAGTCCCAAGTACTTTCGAAAATCAAGCCTCATATACTTACAAAATTAATACTTTTATGAGTCGTGAATAGGTTATTCTCGTTTATAACGATCTTGTTAAATCAGCCATGATCTAGAAAATGTAATACAATTTTGTCTTATCTTAGTTTCTATGCAGATGGAGAATTCTACTCATTTCAATATAATGATTGTCGATACATTTTCATTAACGCTGCAATGGCTTGTTTGATACCTATTCTCATTAGTATAGTAATTTACCAAGGTCAACTCGACTCTAATACTTCCTAACGACTCTTACCAACATCCCCCATAAGACTTGGTAAGAACTTAGGAATATTCTAGACATGCCTTTAGCATAAAATTAATAACATGAATACTTTCTATAACAAGGCAAGTATACTTAAAGAATAAGTCATGTATACCCCAATAACAAGGCAATTATACTTCAAGAAAATAAGTCAAGTATACTCCAAATAACAAGGCAAGTATACTTCAAGAATAAGTCATGTATACCCCAATAACAAGGCAAGTATACTTCAAGAAAATAAGTCAAGTATACTCCAAATAACAAGGCAAGTATACTTCAAGAAACAAGTTAAGTATACTCCAAATAACAAGGCAAGTATACTTCAAGGATAGTCATGTCGATAGAAGGAAGAAGTTCACATACCTTGTGACGACTAACTCATACGACAAGTAGCAAAATGCTCCGAAGTACTTTAACCTCATCGGCTATTCCTTAAGCTAAGTAGAATATGCTACACGTAATGACGATGACACTTCTATCAATATCATAGTTACTTAGTATAAGACTTATACCAAATAATGCCCTCT
Source organism: Przewalskia tangutica (assembly GCA_029844215.1). Taxonomy (NCBI): domain Eukaryota; kingdom Viridiplantae; phylum Streptophyta; class Magnoliopsida; order Solanales; family Solanaceae; genus Przewalskia; species Przewalskia tangutica. Next base: position 42,622,780 of record CM056724.1, on the reverse strand, counting down.
AATTCTACTGAAATTCGGGCAACACTTCCTTTGTTTCTATGTACTTTTCCACCTTTTCCAAGGCCCGTATTCATCAACCAAAATGCCACATTTAAGGCACAACAAACTCAGCTAATCAAAGGGGATTACACGCCCAACAGGACGTGTAAAATTCTGCCCCAAAACCATACCAAAACTGCCCCTAAAACAGTCCATAATTAACTATAACGAGGGTGGAATGTGAGGCCTTTCAACGCCTTTCCACACCCTTATTCCTTCGGGGTTTTCATTAGCAATCTACTACATTAAACATGAAATATAGGGGCTGATTTTCCAGCATACAACACGTCTAAAACAGTCCCTAAAAACTGCACGACAACATCCAACAGTTTTATAGATTCTACGGCCAACAACTAAAATCCGATAACTCTTTCCTTAATCCTTTTTATTCCAATTCGAGTTCCAAAACTTCTACATAAGTTATAACAACTTATTAACAACAATATTAATCCATTATAACATGCAATAGGTGAAGATAACAACGACAATAACCAACAAATTCCATTTACACCAAATCTGTCCCAAATCGGTTTTAGCCCCAAAAATGGCTCAAACGCTTTTTATTCTTCATTATTTTTAACACAAGTTCATCCATACATTATAACAATAAGTAATATCCAATTACTTTAAAATAAGAAGGACTTTTACCTCATTTTTTGCCCAAAAACGCCCCAAAACTGTCCGGTATTTATTGGTCCGCAGTTTTCGTTTCGCTCCACTTCTTCAAGTTCCAATCACATATATGTATCCCCTACAACCTTAGGATCAACTTCTCTTCATGTTTCGCTTCCAAAAAGTCGACGGAAAACCCTTAGGGTTTCATTCTATTTTCGGCCCAACCTAGATTTAGGGGTTAAGGGTGCTTAATCTTGGAAAGAAAATACTTTGATCTTGATCTTGTCTTTGGATATGGGGATTTCGAATTGCTCTAGGTTTTTGGAGAGATGAGGGTTTGTATGGATGAATATCTTTTGTTCTAAGTCTTCAAGACTTATCTATATAAAGGTGTGTGGAGTCTTCACAAGACAAGTGGGGAGGACACTTGCTAACCTCCTATTGGCCAAGTATTTCTTCACAAAAAAATTTCATCCACACTTAGTTATTTTTCATCCCATTTCGATGGACATGTAACATAGTATACCAAGAATTAATAAATCCACTAAGTCCATTATTCTAATGAAAAATAATTCCATTACTAGAATTAATTCTTGTCATCACATTAAACTCGAAATTTTTTCGTATAAGGAAATATAAAAATCTTTTCCTTTCGACATTCCAATTTTAATTCTATAATCATGTTCTCACTTAGTAGCTATGGAAATACGGGGTGTAACACTTCTTTCCGTCAACATAACTCCAGCTCATTCTTGTGATGATTTTTTTTTTCCTTTTTTTTTGTTGTTGTCCGCCCTCGACTATTTGCGAGGACGGCCTTCCTGCAAAAAATATGACAAATGGGTGAGAGTAGGCAAGCCACAAAAATAAAAAAAAATGTAAGGGCGTGTCAATATAGTCAAAGACTCCCCTGATTGGTTCGACCGGATTGGTGGTTGATGTTTCACAAAGTCCAGATCGCGCTGTTCAAGAGCGATTTACGCAGTAGAAGCCCTGATTGCAATGTGACAACGAAAAGTACAAAAATACAAATGCTCGTGGCCGGAGTTATAAGCACATAGCATGATATGTACAGGGGTTAAAAGGGTAATTATTGCATTAAATAATATGTACAGAATTGCTAGCGACAACAACAGTAAACAAAAGCATGCAAATCAAGTGCGCGCCTAATATGCATGAGACCTCTCTTATGCCAGAGGTAGGCCTAAACGCCAAATATGCGAGACTATGATAAATAGGTCCAAGCCGTTAAACTGCAATGTTTTGTTGGAAATGGCGACCAAATGACGGTGCACTTTTTCAAATTTCGGCATGTCATGACCAGACTTGGATCCGTCTATCATCATCACGCTACACATAGTATGCTAATGGGTCGTTGGGTTGTGAAACCCGTCGATAAGTTTGGTGGATTTCTAATTGTGGCGTTAATACCAAGGATTAACCCACATAAGGTTTATGCATGCATGACTTAATAAAAAAGGTGGTATAGCTCTATCTTAAGCTTTCTAAGATTTGGCTTACTAGACGCAAGGTTCCAGAGCGGACAACTCGAGTGAGAAGGCTACGCGGCCACCGGTTAGATCGGGAACTCCACGTATATTACCAATTCTCCTAAATTTGGGTTTTGAAGAAAGAATTTTGCTGATGCACCAAGCGCACCTTGCGTGTAGTGTGTGACAATGTGAATTTTCCAGAGTGGAAGAAATATGAGCGGAATGTCAGTTTAAGGAAAGCAGTAAAAGCAAATAGCAATTAAAACAGTTAAGCATACAAGATTAAAGCAAGCAATTTTAAGGCATTTAAAACAAATAAAAATAAAGCCAAGCAATAATAAACCTGGGTTTGCTATGGTCAAGAACCTGATTATCCCCAGCGGAGTCGCCATGCTGTCGCGCCCGTTTTTGACCTTGGGGTCTGAACGGTATCCGCAACGTTGCTCTTTTGCGCGGTTCCCTGGATGGAGCAATAATGCTGATTTTGAGGAGTCGCCACCTAATTATTTAAGTGAATTAGGACACTTGATTTATTGCAATAAAAATACTGCAATTAATCTCCATTTAATGGTCTGCGAAATTAATGAGATTCTGGATCAGAGTTCTTCATTATCCTAAAGGAAAGGGGTTAGGCATCCTTTAAGATCCGCTAACTTGCGGTTATCCATTCAAACCTAGGTTAATTATTTATTACCTTTTTTTTCTACGTATTCTAAACAGTTTGCATAATTTACAATTACAATGAAATGCAATACAAAATAATAAAGCTAAAAACGAATAAAACTCCGGAACATCTTTTAGCCCTTTTTAGGCCTTCTGCACAAGATGATCTCCGGATACCTGCATAAACACTTAGTAAAAGTGTTAGTAATAGAATAAATAATTTTAAAGCAATGACAAGAATTAATTAGTAAAGCCAAAAAAATAAATCCGTCTTTTGCACAGAGGAGGCCTTGGAAATCAGACAGAGATTCCTTCATCGGCCAATATTGCTAAAAATAATAAAATAAATAAAACTTTCAGATCCGAGCCAAAACAGTAATAGTTTTAAACACGGAGGGCTCAGATATAAAAAATATAAAATGGGACATCCTAAACAAGTGCGGCTGCGAGAATTCGCCCTGCCATCGTATGTTGGTTATCCGGTGTAAGTGGAAGAAATCTTCATTGCCCAGAAAGCTTCATTTTATTTTATTTTCCGTCTTTGCAACTGTGGAGGCCTCAAAAATCGACGGATAACTTTTTCATTGGCCAATCAAATGTAGTATCTTGTTCAAATCAGTTAACCAGTCAAATTAACCAAAAATCAGTAGCTAACATAGCCAAAAAATAGTAGCCAAGTTGTCAAAATCAGTCAGAAATCCAGCGGATAGTAAGCAATTCGTAGCAAATCAGTGAACGACAAGGGGCCGCGAAACTGGGGAATAAACAACAACAAAAAATGTCCCACAATCAGAAAAAAAAATCAACAGATCCCAAAAGAACAACAAGCAGAGGACGCCGGAGTTTTGAAAACTCCATGAATCACCCAAAGAGATTAACAAATTTCTTCAAGCAAATAATACCCACAAATGTCGCCCATATATCAAGATCATGAGAAAATCAATCCGTTAGCTAAATCCAACAACTTCGAAGGGGATAAAGCAGACCCAACAAGATACCAAATGCGAAAAGCAGTCCAACATAAAAACACAAACATATAACGACAAGATAAAGAGAAACAAACATAGCGTCGCCGGAGTTTCGAGCTCCGATTAGGGTCAATAGCAAAATGAGCGGTGACGTCACTTCCACGGAGAAACGCCGGAGCGACGTCGCCCTAGTGGTTCTCGGGTGGGGGTTCACCGATGAGCAGTGGGTCCGACGACGGGTCAGTGTGGTCGACAACTAGTGCTACAGTGGTGGTGGTTTAGAAAAGATGGTATGATCGATGATGTGTTTACCGGCGATGAGATGCGGGGTTCGAACTCCAGCGGCGTGACTTCGCCGAATTTAGGGGCGAGGGTGAGGTTGGTGTGGTTCGCCGGAACAGGACATCGGCGACGTGGGTTCGTTGGGTCGCCGACGATGAGGAGTTCGCGGGTGAGCAGTGGACGGGAATGGGGAAGGCAGTGGTGTTGGCAATGATGTCTATGTTGCTGAAGATGGAGAAGTCTTTATAAAAGGAGAAGTGCGGCTGGCCTGTGTTGGGCGGCTGAGGGTTTTTCTGCGGCTGCCCTCCTTTAGAATGGGGGTAGTATTTTATTTATATGGTAGATATTTAGGTTTAGGGTTTGGTATTTTGGGGGGAAATTGAAAAGTGGTATTTGATTTTTAGATGGGATAATAAAAGAGTGTTGGATTAAAATAAAAAATAAAAAGGGTGTTGGATTGGACTGATCCGAATTAAGCCTCGAATTGGATTGGTTTGACAAAATGCAAAACGGATTATTTATTTAAAATAAAAATTATTTAAAAAGATGCAAAAAATTATTAAAATGTAAATGCCGATGCAATAATAATAAAATACAATATTTAACAAATATTTAATGCCTAATTAAAAGTAAAGACGGGATGCCAATTAATTATTTAAAGAGATGCAAAATTATTAAAAAAAATGATCGCGCAAACATAATATTTGAAAAATGTTTAATACCTAATTAAAAGTAAAAACATGATGTCAATTTACAAAAAATAAAACAACATAGAATGTTAGGTAAAAAATATACAAAAATGCCAAAAAAAATGGTGATTAAAATGCGGTGTCCTAAAACACTTAGAATTGCAAAAAATGACTAAAAGATGAGTCAAAATTAGGTGTCAACACTATCCAAAAAACTGAGCAAAGATCCTAAGCTCGCGGATCACCAAACTGAGGACCTACACCTGCGGACATGAACGCAGCCCCCCGGAGAAGGAGGTCAGTACAACAACGTACTAAGTATGTAAACATAAAGTACTGTAAATAAGATCATAACTGGCTAAAATATGACAGGGACAAGTATGAAAATCAAATACCGAATCCAACTGTGCCATATAAAATAAAAGCCAACTGTACGTAACGTCTCATAGTTTCATGCAGTTTCGGCCAACAAGACTTAATACCAAAGCCCTTCATAACTCCTTAAGATCCAAGTCATATTTCAACACTTTTATATAAACAGTTTCAACTTTCAATAACAAGATTTCCTTCAACTAATAACATGTAATAGGTGATGATAACAACAACAATAACAACCATCGAATCAAATATAATAAAACTGTCCAGAATCGACTAACTTGCCAAAACTGTGACATGCACTTCTTATTCTCCATTTCACTTAACACAAGTTTATCTCTACATCATATAACTTTCATTATCCTTAAAGAGGAAGAAGAAATTTTACCTTAACTTTGCCAAAATAGTCCACAAGTTCACGGCCACTGCTTTCCTTTTTGCACCACTTCTTCAAGTTACTACATCACACATGTATCCTCTACAAACTTGTAACCATCTTGCTTCCATGTTCTTCTTCCAAAAAGTTCATAAACAAGCTTAGGGTTTTTCAAGGCAGTTTCGGCCATAACCATAACCCACTATTTTGGAGGATTAACTTGGCTTAGAACTTGTTTAAGGTGCTTAATCTTGGAAAATAAGTTAGCGTGCTCTTTACTTGGCTATGGGAATTTCGAGACTTGAAGGAGAAGGAAGAAAGAAGAGAGGTTTGGATGAGAAGATATTTGTGAGACAAAGACTTGCAAGACTTGTATAATATGGTGTATGTAGCACAAGTGGAGGGGGACCCATGAACCCCACTTGTCCATTTGTCTTTCCTTTCACAAAAATATCTGATTTGAAAATTCCCGCATCGGCACCGCGGTACTGCAGAATGGCACCGCGATTCCGGAATTTCTGCAGCTCTCTGAAGTTTCAGCACCGCGGTCCTATTCTTTGGCACCGTGGTGCTGTGCCTGAAATTCACAGCACGTATTTCTCTCATTAAAATGTCCTGGAATTACGGGGTGTAACAGTTGCCTTATCAAATAATACAACATTAGTTATAAATACAATGTATTATGGATGTTCATTTAAATATATAGTTTTATAAATAAGATTATAATCAAGCAGACAACTTGCAAGCAGCTCAAGCAGATAGCTTACAAGTAGCTCAAGCAGGTAGCTTGCCAGCAGTTGTCCTGAAAAGTTTTGCAACAGTTTCCTCAGACTTGCAATCAAGCAGACATCTTGCAAGTAGCTCAAGCAGGAAGCTTCTGAAAAGTCTCGTAGCAGCTTCCTAAAAAGCCTTGCAGCTGGTTCTTTTTCTCCATAAATAGGAAGCTAATTCAGTTCACTTGTACATCAGTTCAAAAGTTGAATAATATATCAGTCTCTCTCTATATTTGTCTTTGATGTATTTATTTTATAATCTTTATTTTATAACACATTATCAGCACAAGACTCTATCATTTGGAGCAAGTACTTTGAGAGCCTCGAAGAATATATGAAAATTTCTCAAATTTTATTTGGATCAATGATCAATCATGCAGATATTTGTTTGATTGATAGTCGAACAATACAAGTCATATTAAAAGATGAGAGATGTTTTTCTCACTTGCTTAGGAAAAAAACAAATATTAGTATAATTTATGGTAATTCAAAACTGATTAAAGGCTTTGGAAGAGCTATCATATTCATGCTAACTTGTTATGGAAGATGCATTGTTCTTGTAACGCCCAAAATCATGACCTGAGCGAAATACGACACTCGGTGCCTGATTGTATGTGATCGAGAAAATCATATGGGCTGTTGAATCAAGATGGGTATCGAAAAAACAAATAATGATGATAATAACTTATGTAAAATATGGTTTTGAAATATAGTATAAAAATATGTTGTGAAAATATCTGAAAATATAACAAGTCTGAAAATAATGCTGACATGACTGGCATACTAAACTAGTCTAGTCTATGAAACCTTGACACATTAGGCTAACTGCAAAACTATTTACCAGGACAAGGCCCTAACATACCTTTAATAATAAGCATGACATGTAAAATAACTACTAAGACCCCGAAGGAATTGAGGCTCACCAATAGCTGATACTGAGCTAATTCTAACGAGCAGATCTATTATCCTAAAACTCAGTACCTGCACCGTGAAGTACAACCCATGGGAAAAGGGACATTAGTATATTTGAATTGTATTGTATGTAAAACAACTGAAGAAACAAGCAGATACATAGAATAGTAGGACATGAAACTACAACTGTAACATGAGCATGATCTGGCATGAGTATAAAATATGTGTAAAATCTATCAAGATGTGTAACTGTATATCTGTATATATATGTGGGGAGAGAAGTAGCATAACCGACAACATGAAACACTATGTGGGTACATAGAGTTTGGTACCTGGCCCGACTATCAGAGCAATCACATACCTTACCGAGGTATGAGACATAAACATCGCATGAAAGGATCCAATATGTAATCTGAAGGTATCGTCCTATAGCGGAGCGACTCTTATCCTACAGTGTCATACATAGTTTTAGGCTATCTGAGCTTTTTCGGTAAACTATATAACTCTTATATGTACTTGAAAATAGTGATTTGTAATCTCATGGGTTTCATAAAAGTAATTTGTAAAACATGGTTTGAAATCATAATTTAGCATGTGAAATAGACATATCATATAACTTGTATAAATCATTAAAAACTGTATAGTTTCATGGACTGAGTAACATTGATCATAACTTGTAATTTAGGAACTCATGAAATTCAAAGCATGCATTTATGGATTACAGACAAGTTTATGACAGTCACAATAACATATAATGAATATAACCAACGAAGTCAAGATATAGCATGGAATATAATTGTACATGTATATAGAGTCATCATGCATTGGAGTAAAACTCCTAGATTATGAAAATTCATGATTTCATGGATAACTATGGTAGGGGAATAACAATGATGTTCCCACACGTATATAGAAGCTCTATATACTTGTAATCTCTTCTAGCAAATGAACTATGTTGATTTATGACAAAGAATGCTCTAACCCCTAGGTTGAATCGCTTGCGAAGGATTTACTTGTTAATCCTATGTTTTAGTTAGAGAATCATGTTACTAATCATGATTTAATTATAGAATTACTAAGTAATCGTTAGGAGTAAACTTACTTTGCTGTGAGAGGTTGAGATGAGAGAAAATACTCTTGAGAGGGTTTTTTACGAGGTTGAACGAATTGGTTAATGATTTTTTGGACCAAGTATTATATTTAAAGTATGGACATATTGGAACCTCTGTCTCGCTGAGCAAGCTCCAAAGCAAGGGGTGGCCTCGCTATGGGCTTCGCTCAATGGTCAGGTCCTCCATCGCTTTGAGCTTCACTCAGGAAGCTGACATGTTCAAAATGTACTTAGCCAAAATTCTGAACATTTTATTTTTTTGGGACCTTACACCTTGCTGAGAGAGGTCCAAATCACATCCCTATCTCACTTTGAGATGAGCTCAGCGAGCTTCTAGGTCCATTTTAAACTTAACAAAAATTTCGTGGTTTTTATGGTACTAACATTATATTAGTAAAATGGCCACAACTTTAAGAATAGAACTCCGTTGGAGCTCCATCGTATATGGATGAAAAAATATTTCAAAGGGATACAAATTTCATGAGGACGTTGTCTCAGATTCCTTACATAAATTTTCTAATACTTGCTTGAAATGAGGCCTTGTGCAAACTTGTTATACCCCGTAGTTCTGACCCTACGTATGAGAGCGTACGAAAGCATGTAAGACTTAAAATTTTCAAAGGATAGGTTGACGGATTATTCCGGGCGGGTTTTAGTCAACTTTGATGCGGGTTATGACCCGATACATTGAGAGTTCCTAAGTGTTTCAAAGTCCTAGGGCGTAGTTCGTGGAGTCTAGATTCCAACGCAACTAACCGTTCATCGATAGGACGTCGGAGTAGAAAGTTATGAGAATTACAAGTTCAGTGCGCAGTCGGACAGAAATGTGTTTCGGACAAAGCGCGCAAGGCGCGGATGCAGGTCGCGCGCCGAAAGTATCGAGGGGTCGCTGAAGTTGCAGCGCGCGCGCCGAGCAGGCCGCGCTACAAAGTTCGAGAGGCTGCGAGGTTTAGCGCCGGCACGAGGCTGGCCGCGCCGAGGCGGATTTGGGCGAAAGTCTTAGGAAAAGTCAGATTTTTCTTTTAAAAGACCTTGGGAGGGTGACAAGTGTCCCCCCCCATCTGATTTCTTGCATGCAATATATTGACCAAGTCTTGAAGACTTGGTCATCTTCCAATTTCTCTCTCTCTCTAAAGCTTAAGCTCCCACTTCTCTCTAAAATTCCAAGAGATATTTTAGCCTTAGGAAAAATCTGAAAAGAAGAAGGCAAGAAGGAAACTTGTGGCTAGCTTGTGAAGGTTGTTGTGGTGGTAATCTTGGAAAGGAGGCTAGCAAAATTGTTGGAATAAATTTGGCTAAATCTCTAAGGTAATGGTTCCTCCTTTTTAATTAGTTTTTAGTGTTGCATGTTAAGAAGGAAGAACTTGTGGTAGTAAATTATGCTCTTAGACTCATTGCATGTAAGAACTATGGTTTGAATGTGAAGGAATTGGTTAAGAAGATATTATGAGCATGTTGTAGCCTAAAAACTACCTTAGAATTAATTAGTGAATTGTTGTACCTAATGGGGCAGAATTTTACACACCCAAGTTTAGGTGTGTAATCCCCTTTGAAATGTTGGATTGTTGAGCCTTAAATGTGGCGTTTGGATGATAAATTCGGCCTTGAGAAAGGTGGCAAAGTATGTAGAAACAAAGGAAATGCTGCCCAATTTTTCATAGAATTTAGTGGCTTTGAGTTTAGATTATTCTACATTGAAAGTAGAGGTTAATAAACGTATCATGGTTATTTTAGAATGACATATTACTTGCGGTAGTTTGGACTTAGCAAGTGGATTGATCAAAAAGGTATGTGAAGCTTTCCTATCTCTTGAGCATGAATAGATGAAACTATGTAGTACGGTAGACGTACAAGATTTGGTATTCTTACTTGTTTTAAGTATATAATGACTTGTTTCGTTTTAAGAATGTATAAGTCCCTTAGTTAGGGGAAAAGTATGATTTTACTAAAGTGTAGAGTTAATATAACAACTTTATGGGAAGTTGGTTTATTAGCTCCATAAAAAGTTAAAGAGAAGAGATTTACTCTAAGTAAGATAAGTATATGAAGAGGCAAATTGGTTTTAAGGCATCAATTGCCCAAGAGTTTTATGTATAAAGAAGAGTCATTTTTAAAAGAGTTGAAGCATGTAGTACTTGGATTAAACTCCCGGTGTTCTTTATTAAAGATATGATTAAGTGCCTTAAGTAAACTAACATGAGAGGGTATATGAACAAGACTAATAAGAAGTTATAAGTTTTCTTAATTTATTTATGATTATGATATGATGACAGTTTGAGCTAGGGTAAGAGTATATCTGAGGGGCAAGCCCCAAGATCGTTATACCACCTACTCCAGGGTAAGAATATGTCTGAGGGGCAAGCCCCAAGATCGTCATACCACCTTCTTCAGTGTAAGAGTATATCTGAAGGGCAAGCCTCAATATCGTTATACCAGCTGCTTCAGTGTAAGAGTATATCTGAGGGGCAAGCCCCAAGATCGTTATACCATCTGCTTCAGGGTAAGAGTATATCTGAGGGGAAAGTCCCCAAGACCGTTATACCACCTGTTCCGTGGATTTGCTACCCACGATGCGAGGAATACCTCATGCTAGTCCTTATGGGCTTATGCGGGTGAAATAGTCCCATGCGGGCGGGTACAGCCTATGAGAGGAATACCTACGCCGGGTCCACAGACCTACGCGGTGAAATAGTCCCGTGATTAGGGGTGCTTATTGATACTACTGCGAGGTACCTGCTTTGATCCTAAGGCCCCTATTTTATGCAAGATTATATATATATACTTGTCACTCTCATTGTTAGTAAGGCACAAGAAAAGGTATTTTATTGTCTTCCATGACTCACTACTTTTAGACTTATGATATCATTATTATAGTATTTTCCACCTTTACATACTTGGTACATATTGTAATCGACCCTTCCTGGCCGCTCATGCCGCAGTAAGTGGTAAGGCATTGAGGATCCTCGTTCTTAGGATCACTATTCCTGTCAAAGCTCCATTCCTCCTAAGCTTGTCTATCGGTACGGATATTCCCGATGCTATAGGTATTTTGTACATTCAGGTATGGCGGGCCCCCGTCCCGCCACGATTGTTATCTTTAGAGGTCCGTGGTCACCTATGTGTTTTGGGCTATAAGAATCCGTTGTACTACTATACTTTTGTTTAAGAATGTTTTATGGAAGGCACTTATCTACCGCGGTGATGTTTACCTTTTATAAGTTATGTGTTATGTATGTTCATTGCTATTCTCCGACATATACCGACAGGTGGTACCCTGAGGTACCGCGGCCCCGGTCGGTCGTGACAAAAGTGGTATCAGAGCGATTAGTCCTGAAAGTGTCCACGCATCGTGTTCAGTAGAGTCTTGATTATCGGTGTCGCACCACATCTATAATCGTGAGGTCCGCAGGATATTTAGGATTGGTTTCATTCTTTCACTCTGAGATCGTGCAATAGAGCCGAGTTATAGGTTGAATCTCCCGAAGTTTTCCTTTATGTATCGCTTATGCCTCCACGCAAGGCAACCGCGCCCGTGGCGGCAAGGCAAATGAGGTGCCGCTAGTAGGACGCGGAGAGTCACGAGGCACGTGCCCGCCCTTACGAGAGATGATGTTTAGGCGGCGAGTTCCATCGCCGCCGCCCTCAGCAGAGTTCGAGGCGTGGACGCGCCATCGAGACCGCGCAGACGAGCCGTCACCCCACAATGAGTCCGAGTACGAGATTACGGGAATGATTCTGCATCGACCAAAGATAGTGGCGGCAGGCACGACAGAGCAGCGCCAACCCAGAGCCGACAGCTTTACTTGATTCGGATTTCGGGTTATCACCCACCCGAAGTTCTATGGTTCGAGATTTGAGGAGGATCCGCAGGAGTTTGTCCGGCGATTCTGACCATGCAGTTCCTTAGGGCATCGGGACCGAGTGCGTTATACTAGCTTCTTACCGGTTACGATATTGCGTTGAACTGGATTGAGTCATGGGTATTGTCGAGGGGTGAGGATGCTCTTCCAGCTGATTGGGAGGAGTTCACGGAGGCGTTCCTAGACCACTTCTTGCCTCCTGAGGTGAGGAGAGCCCGTGTAGATAGGTTCTTGACCTTGAGACAGGACGGGAGGACTATCGTGAGTACACTGAGTTCGACTCTGGCCGAGCATGCGCATACCATAGTAGGCGACATGGCGCATGTGGTTCATCGATATGTGATGGGTTAGACCGTCATATGACATCGATGCTTGGGGTGGCTCTTCACCGAGGATGGATATTGCCAGACGCAGCGCATTTACGTGGATTGAGAAAAGAGAGAGACAGGATCAGCTAGATTTGGGCCAGCCCAAGAGGCCGTGACAGCGAGCTCGTGGCGCTGAGGCGGCCTCGCAGCAGACCAGGTCCACATTCCGCCAAGATGCAGTGCTCCTTCTCGATTTTCCGCAGAGGTCCGATCGCAGGTTATTCAGAGCGGTCGTGGCTCCAGGACTTGAGTTTTCGCGAGGCGAGACCAAAGACTAATCGAGACCACCTACCTCGGTGTGTTCGACGCGGTAGGTCTCATCCGGCGAGTGCCGTATGGGTTCGAGAGCATGTTACTCTTGTGGCCAGGGCCATCAAGAAGGATTGTCCGCCCCAGCGGCGGAGCGTTACGGTTCAGCCGACGGGATCTGTTGCGGGATCTTCATCTTCGATGGTTAGACGCCCCGGAGGGCAGGGTACTTATGGGCCAGTAGGCCGCGACAGAGGTCATGGTAGGGGTTCCAGTTCTAGCGGTCCTCAGAACCGCATATATGCTATGTCCAGTCGACAGGACCAGGAGGCGTCACCAGATGTCGTCACAGGTACATTATTGGTTTCTTGCTGTGATGTATATGATTTGATAGATCCAAGTTCTACCTTGTCCTATATATCTCCTCATATTGCCAGTAGAATAGGGATAGAGCCCGAGTCCATAAGACCTTTTGAGGTGGCTACGCCAGTAGGTGATTCGGTGGTAGCTGAGCGGGTGTATAAGACTTGCCCTGTGACTATAGATAGTCCGACTTCAGCCGACGTGAGAGAGTTGGATATGACAGACTTTGATGTGATTATGGGTATGGATTGGCTAGCATCTTGCTATGCCAACGTGGACTGTAGAGAGAGATTAGTTCGGTTCCAGTTTCCTGGTGAGCCGGTTATCGAGTGGAAGGGGAATACTGCATCGCCGAGGGGTAAGTTTATTTCTTACCTCAAGGCTAGGAAGATGGTGCGGAAGGGGTATATCTACCATCCGTTCGTATTCGACATCGAGAGTGAGGTACCGACCTTGATCATCCGGTTGTTAGAGAGTTTCCAGACGTATTCCCAGACGAGCTTCCGGGTATCCCTCCCGAGAGGGAGATTGAGTTTTGTATTGATTTGGCGCCAGACACTCGACCGATATCTATTCCGCCATACAGGATGGCACCTGCCGAGTTGAAGGAATTGAAGGACCAGCTGAAAGATTTGCTGGAGAAAAGCTTTATTAGGCCAAGTGTTTCTCCCTGGGGAGCACCAGTGTTATTTGTAAAGAAGAAGGATGGGACGCTGCGTATGTGTATTGATTACAGGCAGCTAAACAAGGTAACTATCAAGAACAGATATCCCCTCCCCAGGATTGACGATTTGTTTGACCAGCTGCAGGGTGCAAAGTGTTTTTCCAAGATAGACCTGCGGTCTGGTTATCATCAGGTGCGAGTTAGAGAGACAGATATCCCAAAGACTGCATTCAGACCCAGATGGGCACTATGAATTCAGGTGATGTCTTTCGGGTTGACCAACGCCCAAAGAAGATTCATGGATTTGATGAATAGGTGTTCGTGCCATTCTTGGATATGTTCATTATAGTGTTTATTGATGATATCTTGGTATATTCGCGCACGCAGAGCGAGCATACAGATCATTTGGCGACGGTATTGAGTCCTCCGAGACCGGCAACAGATGCCAAGTTCTCGGCGCGAAGTTCGGTTGGCGCTGGGCTTTCTTAGGGCATGTTATCTGGGCCGATGGTATTCGGTTGATACAACGAATATTGAAGAATAAGACTTGGCCTGCACTCCACTACACCGACGGAGGTGCAGCTTTGGGCCTTGCAGTTATTATCGGAGGTTTGTAGAGAAGTTTGCTTCTATCTCAAGACTTTGACTAAGCCGACTCGTAGCGCTATGTTCCTGGACGGATACTTGTGAGGAAAGTTTCAGCTAAAGGAGAAGTTGACGACCGCCCAGCTTCTTACTCTTCCGCAGGGCTTAGATGGATATGTGGTTTATTGTGACGCCAGTGTCGGGCTTGCGTGCGTCGACGCAAAGACAAGCGTTATAGCTTATGATCTCGGCGGCTTAGGAAGCATGAGAAGAACTATCCCACACATGACTTGGAGTTGGCGCAGATGATTCATGCCTCAAGATCTCAAGACATTATTTATATGGAGTTCATGTGGACATTTACACGCACTCACAAGAGTCTCCAAGATATCTTGATCGATGGAGCTGAACTTGCGACAGAGACGGTGGTTGGAGCTACTTAAGGATTACGATGTTGATATTCTGTACCACCCATGAAAGGCCAATGTAGTTGCAGATGCCCTTAGTCGCAGATCGATGGGTAGTCTGTCTGATGTTCAGCCAGAGAAGAGGGATATGGTCCGAGAGTTACATCAGCTAGCGAGCCTTGGGGTTCGTTTGGTTGATTCTGATAGTGACGGAATTCGGGTTCGAGAGGTTGCCGAGTCTTCCATCGTCGAGGAGGTGAAGAGGCGATGATGAGGATCCGATTTTGCACGGCATCGAGACGCAGCTTCCGTATGAGAAGAGTCTATTTGAGGTAGCGCCTGATGGGGTGCTAAGATTCGAGGGCCGGTTGTGTGTTCCCGATATGACAGGAGTTCGTCAGCAGATTCTGGGGGAGGCACACAGTGCTCGTTATTCTATTCATTCGGGGTCGACTAAGATGTATCATGACCTTAGATGCGTGTATTGGTGGGATGGCCTAAAGAGGGACGTTGCGGAGTTCGTGGCACAGTGCCCGAATTGTCAACAGGTTAAGATTGAGCACCAGAAGCTGGTCATTGCAGCTATTGATATTCGACTTGGAAGTGGAGGTGATAAATATGGATTTTATTACGGGCTACCTACCACTCGGAGGAAGCATGATTCCATTTGGGTGATTGTCGACAGTCGATTTAAATCACCCATTTTCTTCCGATCGAACGACGTTCACCGAGGACTATGCCGATTATATATTAGAGAGATTGTGAGACCGCACGAGTCGGTGTCGATTATATCGATAGAGGAGCCCATTTCTCGCTTAACTTCGGAGGTCTTTTCGTATGGATTAGGGACACACGTGAGTCTCAAGACGGCTTTCATCCTCGTATCGACGGACAGCCGAGCGCACTATCCGCATACACTCGAGGATATGTCGCGGGCTTGTGTTATTGATTTCGTGGGTACCGAGGATCATTTGCCTCGTGGAGTTTGCTTACAACAACAACTACCATTCCAAAGATTCGGCGCCTTATGAGGCCTTATACGAGGAAGTGCAGTCACCGATAGTCTGGTTCGAGGTGGAGAAGTCGATTAGTCGACCGCACTTAGTTCACAGCGATGGATAAGGTGAAGCTTATCCAGAGCGGTTGTTGCAGCTCGAGTCGGCAGAAGTCGTATGCAGATCATCGGGCGCCGACACTTGGAATTTGAGACGATGACCGGGTTTTTCTAAAGGTATCGCCCGAAGCGGCGTGATGAGATTTGGAAAGAATGGGAAGCTTAGCCCAAGGTACATTGGCGTGATCGGATTGTCCGTAGGCAGGCGGTGGTTGCTATGAGTTAGATATGCCGTCCGATTTGGAGGCGGTACATCGATCTTCCATGTGTCCATGTTATGGAAATGTATCGAGATCCATCTAGAGTGCACCCGTTCATGATGTCCAAGTGACAGAGGAGTTATCATATGAGAGAGTCCCATAGCGATACTCGATCGTCGAGTTAGACGACTTCGACGAAAAGACGCTTCCGTCAAGGTCCTATGGCGGAACGAGAACAGGGAGGAAATGACGTGAGAAACAGAGAATGACATGATGAAGAAGTACCCTCACCTATTTCATATACCTCCAGGTAACCCACTTTCCTGCTTGTTAGTTTTGATTTAGCATTTACGCTTCAGTATGTTGTGACTCGTGGAGCTTCTTTATTTGCAAAAGAATAGTTAAGAGGGTCTATGCCGATGTTGTGATTTGAGTAAGCCTAGAAGGAACATTCGGGACGAATGTTTCTAAGGGGGGGAGAATGTTATACCCCGTAGTTCTGACCCTACGTATGAGAGCGTACGAAATCATGTAAGACTTAAAATTTTCAAAGGATAGGTTGACGGATTATTCCGGGCGGGTTTTAGTCAACTTTGATGCGGGTTATGACCCGATACATTGAGAGTTCCTAAGTGTTTCAAAGGCCTAGGGCGTAGTTCGTGGAGTCTAGATTCCAACGCAACCAACCGTTCGTCGATAGGACGTCGGAGTAGAAAGTTATGAGAATTACAAGTTCGGCGCAATGGACAGAAATGTGTTTGGACAAAGGCGATGTGGCCGCGCGCCGATGCAGTGGCCGCGCGCACAAAGTATTGGAGGTCGCTGAAGTTGCTGCACCGCGCGCCGAAGCGCATGGCGCGAAAGTTCAGAGAGGTCTGGAGGTCAGCGCACGCGCCGAGGCGGGGCCGCGGCGCCGAGGCGGGATTTTTGGGCGGAAAGACTTAGGAAAAGTCAGATTTTTCTTTTAAAAGACCTTGGGAGGGTGAAAAGTGTCCCCCCCATCTGATTTCTTGCATGCAATATATTGACCAAGTCTTGAAGACTTGGTCATCTTCCAATTTCTCTCTCTCTCTAAAGCTTAAGCTCCCACTTCTCTCTAAAATTCCAAGAGATATTTTAGCCTTAGGAAAAATCTGAAAAGAAGAAGGCAAGAAGGAAACTTGTGGCTAGCTTGTGAAGGTTGTTGTGGTGGTAATCTTGGAAAGGAGGCTAGCAAAATTGTTGAAATAAATTTGGCTAAAGCTCTAAGGTAATGGTTCCTCCTTTTTAATTAGTTTTTAGTGTTGCATGTTAAGAAGGAAGAACTTGTGGTAGTAAATTATGCTCTTAGACTCATTTCATGTAAGAACTATGGTTTGAATGTGAAGGAATTGGTTAAGAAGATATTATGAGCATGTTGTAGCCTAAAAACTACCTTAGAATTAATTAGTGAATTGTTGTACCTAATGGGGCAAAATTTTACACACCCAAGTTTAGGTGTGTAATCCCCTTTGAAATGTTGGATTGTTGAGCCTTAAATGTGGCGTTTGGATGATAAATTCGGCCTTGAGAAAGGTGGCAAAGTATGTAGAAACAAAGGAAATGCTACCCAATTTTTCATAGAATTTAGTGGCTTTGAGTTTAGATTATTCTACATTGAAAGTAGAGGTTAATAAACGTATCATGGTTATTTTAGGTTGACATATTACTTGCGGTAGTTTGGACTTAGCAAGTGGATTGATCAAAAAGGTATGTGAAGCTTTCCTATCTCTTGAGCATGAATAGATGAAACTATGTAGTACCAGACGACAAGATTTGGTATTCTTACTTGTTTTAAGTATATAATGACTTGTTTCGTTTTAAGAATGTATAAGTCCCTTAGTTAGGGGAAAAGTATGATTTTACTAAAGTGTAGAGTTAATATAACAACTTTATGGGAAGTTGGTTTATTAGCTCCATAAAAAGTTAAAGAGAAGAGATTTACTCTAAGTAAGATAAGTATATGAAGAGGCAAATTGGTTTTAAGGCATCAATTGCCCAAGAGTTTTATGTATAAAGAAGAGTCATTTTTAAAAGAGTTGAAGCATGTAGTACTTGGGTTAAACTCCCGGTGTTCTTTATTAAAGATATGATTAAGTGCCTTAAGTAAACTAACATGAGAGGGTATATGAACAAGACTAATAAGAAGTTATAAGTTTTCTTAACTTATTTATGATTATGATATGATACGATTTGAGCTAGGGTAAGAGTATATCCGGCGGCAAGCCCCAAGATCGTTATACCACCTACTCGTGGTAAGAGTATGTCCGGCGGGCAAGCCCCAAGATCGCCATACCACCTTCTTCGGTAAGAGTATATCCGGCGGGCAAGCCCCAAGATCGTTATACCACCGCCAGCAGTAAGAGTATATCCGGCGGGCAAGCCCCAAGATCGTTATACCATCCGCCTGCAAGAAGAGTATATCCGGCGGAAAGTCCCCAAGATCGTTATACCACCTGCATCGTGGATTTGCTACCCACGACGCGAGGAATACCTCACGTGAGTCCTTATGGGCTTACGCGGGTGAAATAGTCCCACGCGCTGGTACACTATGCGAGAATACTCACGCGGTCCACAGACCTACGCGGTGAAATAGTCCCGCGAGTAGGGGTGTTTATTGATACTACGCGAGGTACCCTGCTTTGATCCTAAGGCCCCTATTTTATGCAAAGATTATATATATACTTGTCACTCTCATTGTTAGTAAGGCACAAGAAAAGGTATTTTATTGTCTTCCATGACTCAAATTACTTTTAGACTTATGATATCATTATTATAGTATTTTCCACTTACATACTTGGTACATATCAGGTAATCGACCCTTCCTGGGCCGCTGCTCACGCCGCAGTAAGGGTAAGGCGATTGAGGATCCTCGCTCTAGGATCACTATTCGGTGTCGAAGCTCCATTCCTCCTAAGCTTGTCGATTGGTACGGATCTTCCCTGATGCTCTATGTATTTTGTACATTCAGGGGTATGGCGGGGCCCTGTCCCGCCACAGGTGTTATCTTTAGAGGTCGGTGGTCGCCTATGTGTTTTGGGCTATAAGAACTCGTTGTACTCCTATACTTTTGTTTAAGAATGTTTTATGGAAGAAAACTTTATCTACCGCCGGTGATGTTTACCTTTTTATAAGTTATGTGTTATGTATGTTCCGCTGCTATTCTCTGACATATACCGATGCGGTACCCTGCAGGTACCAGCCGCCCCGGTCGGGTCGTGACAAAAGTGGTATCGTGAGCGCTTAGTCCTCGGAAAGTGTCCACGCATCGTGTTCAGTAGTAGTCTTGATTATCGGTCGTCGCACCACATCTATAATCGTGAGGTTGCAGGATATTTAGGATTGGTTTCATTCTTTCACTCAGATCGTGCAATGAGCCGAAGTTATAGGTTGAATCTCCCAAGTTTTCCTTTATGTATCGCTTATGCCTCCACGCAAGGCAACCGCGCCCGTATGGCGGCAAGGCACGAGGCGGTGCTAGTAGGA
Organism: Przewalskia tangutica; assembly: GCA_029844215.1. Classification (NCBI taxonomy): domain Eukaryota; kingdom Viridiplantae; phylum Streptophyta; class Magnoliopsida; order Solanales; family Solanaceae; genus Przewalskia; species Przewalskia tangutica. The sequence goes on along the minus strand of CM056724.1, from coordinate 42,603,170 downwards.
CGCGAGAGTCACGAGGCACGTGCCCGATCCCTACCGAGATGATGTTTAGGCGGCGAAGTTCCACGCCGCCGCCACTCGCAGAGTTCGAGGCAGCGGACGCGCCATCGAGACCGCAGACGAGCCGCTGGGCCCCACAGTCGTGGTCCGAGTACAGATTACGGGAATGATTCTGCCATCGACCAAAGATAGTGGCGTGGCAGCACGACAGAGCAGCGCGCCAACCCCAGAGCCGATACTTACGGATTCGATTTCGGGTTGTCACCCACCCGAAGTTCTATGGTTCGAGATTTGGCGAGGATCCGCAGGAGTTTGTCCGAAGCGATTCTGACCATGCGCCTCAGGCATCGGGACTGAGTCTGTTATACTAGCTTCATACCGGTTACGCGAGATTGCGTTGAACTGGTTTGAGTTATGGGTATTGTCGAGAGGTCAGGATGCTCTTCCAGCAGATTTGTAGGAGTTCACAGAGGCGTTACTAGACCACTTATTGCCTCCCGAGGTGAGGAGAGCCCGTAGATAGGTTCTTGACCTCGAGACAGACGGAGGACTATCGTGAGTACACTGAGTTCGACTCTGGCCGATATGCGATACCATAGTAATGACATGGCGCATGTGGTTCATCGATATGTGATGAGGTTAGACCGTCATATGACATCGTGATGTTGGGGTGGCTCTTCACCGTGGATGGATATTGCCAGGATGCAGCGCACGCGTGGATTGAGAAAGAGAGAGACAGATCGCCTAGATTTGGGCCACCAAGAGGCCGTGACAAAGCTCGTGGCGCTTCGAGGCGGCAAATTTCAGCAGCAGACTAGTCCACATTCCACCAAGACAGAGTGCTCCTTCTCGCTTTCCGGCAGGAGGTCCGATCGCAGGTTATTCAGAGCAGTCCGTGGCTCCAGGACTTCGTGTTTTCGCGAGGCGAGACCAAAGACTAATCGAGACCACCTACCTCTGTGTTCGACGCGGTAGGTCTCATCCGGCGAGTGCCGTATGGGTTCGAGAGCATGTTACTCTTGTGGCCAACAGGCCATCCAAGAAGGATTGTCCGCCCCAGCGGCGGAGCGTTACTGCTCACCGACGGGGTCTGTTGTCGATCTTCATCTTCGATGGTTAGACGCCCGAGGCGTGGTACTTATGGGCCAAGAGCCGCGGCAGCAGGTCGTGGTAGGGTTCCAGCTTCTAGCGGTCCTCGTAACCGCATATATGCTATGTCCCAATGACAGACCGCGAGGCGCCACCGATGTCGCCACAGTACATTATTGGTTTCTTCTTTGTGATGTATATGATTTGATAGATCCAAGTTCTACCTTGTCCTATATATCTCCTCATATTGCCAAGAGAATAGGGATAGAGCCCGAGTCCATAAGACCTTTGAGGCGGCTACGCCAAGCAGTGATTCGGTAGCCGAATGTGTATAAGACTTGCCTCGTGACTATAGATAGTCGCCGACTTCAGCCGACTTGATAGAGTTGGATATGACAGACTTTGATGTGATTATGGGTATGGATTGGCTAGCATCTTGCTATGCCAACGTGGACCGTAGAGAGATTAGTTCGGTTCCAGCTTCTGGCGAGGTTATCGAGTGGAATGGGAATATTGCACGCCGAGGTAAGTTTATTGCTTACCTCAAGGCTAGGAAGATGGTGCGAAGGGTATATCTACCATCCGTTCGTATTCGACATCGAGGTCGAGGTACCGCACCTTCGCCACCCCGTTGTTAGAGAGTTTCCGCACGTATTCCCGCACGAAGCTTCCGCATCCTCCCGGCAGGAGATCGAGTTTTGTATTGATTTGGCGCACACTCGACCGATATCTATTCCGCCATACGTGACGGCACCCGCCGAGTTGAAGGAATCAAGGACCACCAAAGATTTGGCCGAGAAAAGCTTTATTAGGCCAAGTGTTTCTCCCCGGGGAGCACCAGGTTATTTGTAAAGAAGAAGGACGGACGCAGATGTGTATTGATTACGTGCAGCTAAACAAGGTAACTATCAAGAATGATATCCTCCTGTGATTGACGATTTGTTTGACCACCCAGGTGGTGCAAAGTGTTTTCAAGATAGACCGCGGTCCGTTATCATCAAAGTGCGAGTTAGAGAGACAGATATCCCAAAGATCGCATTCAGACCCTGATGGGCACTATGAATTCAGTGGTGATGTCTTTCGGTTGACCAACGCCCAAAGCAGATTCATGGATTTGATGAATAGGTGTTCGTGCCATTCTTGGATATGTTCATTATAGTGTTTATTGATGATATCTTGGTATATTCGCGCACGCAGCGCGAGCATACAGATCATTCGGCGACAGACGAGTCCTCCGAGACCGGCAACAGATGTATGCCAAGTTCTCGGCGCGAAGTTCGTTGGCGCTGGCTTTCTTAGGGCATGTTATCGGGGCCGATGGTATTCGGTTGATACAACGAATATTGAAGCCAAGACTTGGCCTGCACTCCACTACACCGACGGAGTGCGCAGCTTTGGGCCTTGCAGTTATTATCTGAGGTTTGTAGAGAAGTTTGCTTCTATCTCAAAGACTTTGACTGTCGACTCGTAAGGCGGCTATGTTCCGGACGGATACTTGTGAGGAAAGTTTCCATTGCTAAAGGAGAAGTTGACGACCGCCCCAGCTTACTCTTCCGCAGGGCTTAGATGGATACGTGGTTTATCGTGACGCGTCAGTGTCGGTTGTGCGCTACGACGCAAAGACGGCAAGGTTATAGCTTATGATCTCGACATTTAGGAAGCATGAGAAGAACTATCCCACACATGACTTGGAGTCGCAGTGATTCATGCCTCAAGATCTCAAGACATTATTTATATGGAGTTCATGTGGACATTTACACGCACCACAAGAGTCTCCAAGATATCTTCACCGATGGAGCCGAACTTGCATGCAGAGCGTGGTCGAGCTACTTAAGGATTACAATGTTGATATTCGCATCACCCATGAAAGGCCAACGTAGTTGCAGATGCCCTTAGTCGCAGATCGATGGGTAGTCCGTCTGATGTTCACCGCAGAAGAGGATACGGTCCGAGAGTTACATCGCCAGCGAGCCTGGGGTTCGCTTGGTTGATTCCGATAGTGACGGAATTCGGTTCGAGAGGTTTCCAGTCTTCCATCGCCGGCGAGGTGAAGAGGCGACGATGAGGATCCGATTTTGGTACGGCATCGAGACGCAGCCTCTCCGTATGAGAAGAGTCTATTCGAGGTAGCTACTGGGGTGCTAAGATTCGAGGTCGGCCATTGTGTTCCCGATATGACAGGAGTTCGTCAGCAGATTCTGGGGGAGGCACACAGTGCTCGTTATTCTATTCATTCGGGGTCGACTAAGATGTATCATGACCTTAGATGCGTGTATTGGTGGGATGGCCTAAAGAGAGACGTTGCGGAGTTCGTGGCACAGTGCCCGAATTGTCAACAGGTTAAGATTGAGCACCGAGCCCGCTGGTCATTGCAGCTATTGATATTCGACTGGAAGTGGGAGGTGATAAATATGGATTTTATTACGTGGCAACCTACCACTCGGAGGAAGCATGATTCCATTTGGGTGATTGTCGACAGTCGATTTAAATCAGCCCATTTTCTTCCTAATAACGACGCTTCACCGAGGACTATGCCAGATTATATATTAGAGAGATTGTGAGACTGCACGGAGTCCCGGTGTCGATTATATCAGATAGAGGAGCCCAGTTCTCGGCTAACTTCTGGAGGTCTTTTCAGAAGGGATTAGGGACACATGTGAGTCTCAGTACGGCGTTTCATCCTCAGACCGACGGACAGGCCGAGCGCACTATCCAGACACTTGAGGATATGCTGCGGGCTTGTGTTATTGATTTCAGGGGTAGCTGGGAGGATCATTTGCCTCTTGTGGAGTTTGCTTACAACAACAGCTACCATTCCAGTATTCAGATGGCGCCTTATGAGGCCTTATACGGGAGGAAGTGCAGGTCACCGATAGGCTGGTTCGAGGTGGAGAAGTCCGCTTAGTCGGACCGCACTTAGTTCAAGCAAGTGGATAAGCGGTAAGCTTATCCAGAGCGGTTGTTGGCACTCGTAGTCGGCAGAAGTCGATGCAGATCATCGGCCGACACTTGGAATTTGAGACAGATGACCGGGTTTTTCTAGCGTATCGCCACGGCGGCGCGTGAGGAGATTTGGAAAGAATGGGAAGCTTAGCCCAAGGTACATTGGGCAATCGGATTGTCCGTAGGCAGCGTGGTTGCTCATGAGTTAGATATGCCGTCCGATTTGGAGGCGGTACATCCGCCTTCCATGTGTCCATGTTGCGAAATGTATCGAGATCCATCTAGAGTGCACCCGTTCACGATGTCCAAGTGATGAGGAGTTATCATATGAGGAGAGTCCCATAGCGATACTCGATCGTCAGGTTAGACGACTTCGGACGAAAGACGTGGCTTCCGTCAAGGTCCTATGGCGGAACGAGAACAGGGAGGAAATGACGTGAGAAACAGAGAATGACATGATGAAGAAGTACCCTCACCTATTTCATATACCTCCAGGTAACCCACTTTCCTGCTTGTTAGTTTTGATTTAGCATTTACGCTCAAAGATGTCAGGACTCGCGAGCTTCTTTATTTGCAAAAGAATAGTTAAGAGGGTCTATGCCGATGTTGTGATTTGAGTAAGTTTAGAAGGAACATTCGACGAATGTTTCTGGCGGGGAGAATGTTATACCCCGTAGTTCTGACCCTACGTATGAGAGCGTACGAAATCATGTAAGACTTAAAATTTTCAAATGATAGGTTGACGGATTATTCCGGACGGGTTTTAGTCAACTTTGATGCGGGTTATGACCCGATACATTGAGAGTTCCTAAGTGTTTCAAAGGCCTAGGGCGTAGTTCGTGGAGTCTAGATTCCAACGCAACCAACCGCTCGTCGATAGGACGCCGGAGTAGAAAGTTATGAGAATTACAAGTTCGGCGCAATGACGTAAATGTGTTTCGGAAAAAGCGCGCTGGCCGCGACGCAGGGTCGCGCGCTGAAAGTACCGAGGGGTCGCTGAAGTTGCAGCACCGCGCGCCGGAAGCGCGCCAAAGTTCGCAGAGGTCATGGAGGTTTCCACAAGCGCCGAGGCGGGATTTTGGGCGAAAGACTTAGGAAAAGTCGATTTTTCTTTTAAAAGACCTTGAGGGTGACAAGTGTCCCCATCTGATTTCTTGCATGCATTATATTGACCAAGTCTTGAAGACTTGGTCATCTTCCAATTTCTCTCTCTAAAGCTTAAGCTCCCACTTCTCTCTAAAATTCCAAGAGATATTTTAGCCTTAGGAAAAATGAAAGAAGAAGGCAAGAAGGAAACTTGTGGCTAGCTTGTGAAGGTTGTTGTGGTGGTAATCTTGGAAAGGAGGCTAGCAAAATTGTTGAAATAAATTTGGCTAAAGCTCTAAGGTAATGGTTCCTCCTTTTTAATTAGTTTTTAGTGTTGCATGTTAAGAAGGAAGAACTTGTGGTAGTAAATTATGCTCTTAGACTCATTTCATGTAAGAACTATGGTTTGAATGTGAAGGAATTGGTTAAGAAGATATTATGAGCATGTTGTAGCCTAAAAACTACCTTAGAATTAATTAGTGAATTGTTGTACCTAATGGAGCAAAATTTTACACACCCAAGTTTAGGTGTGTAATCCCCTTTGAAATGTTGGATTGTTGAGCCTTAAATGTGGCGTTTGGATGATAAATTCGGCCTTGAGAAAGGTGGCAAAGTATGTAGAAACAAAGGAAATGCTACCCAATTTTTCATAGAATTTAGTGGCTTTGAGTTTAGATTATTCTACATTGAAAGTAGAGGTTAATAAACGTATCATGGTTATTTTAGGTTGACATATTACTCATGTAGTTTGACTTAGCAAGTGGATTGATCAAAAGGTATGTGAAGCTTTCCTATCTCTTGAGCATGAATAGATGAAACTATGTAGTACGGTAGACGTACAAGATTTGGTATTCTTACTTGTTTTAAGTATATAATGACTTGTTTCGTTTTAAGAATGTATAAGTCCCTTAGTTAGGGGAAAAGTATGATTTTACTAAAGTGTAGAGTTAATATAAAAACTTTATGGGAATTTGGTTTATTAGCTCCATACAAAGTTAAAGAGAAGAGATTTACTCTAAGTAAGATAAGTATATGAAGAGGGAAATTGGTTTTAAGGCATCAATTGCCCAAGAGTTTTATGTATAAAGAAGAGTCATTTTTAAAAGAGTCAAGCATGTAGTACTTGGGTTAAACTCCTGTGTTCTTTATTAAAGATATGATTAAGTGCCTTAAGTAAACTAACATGAGAGGTATATGAACAAGACTAATAAGAAGTTATAAGTTTTCTTAACTTATTTATGATTATGATATGATGACGCTTTGAGCTAGGGTAAGAGTATATCCGGCGGGCAAGCCCCAAGATCGTTATACCACCTACCTGTGGTAAGAGTATGTCCGGCGGGCAAGCCCCAAGATCGCCATACCACCTTCTTCAAGTAAGAGATATCCGGCGGCAAGCCCCAAGATCGTTATACCACCGCCAAAGGTAAGAGTATATCCGGCGGGCAAGCCCCAAGATCGTTATACCATCCGCTCAGGGAAAGAGTATATCCGGCGGAAAGTCCCCAAGATCGTTATACCAATTGCTCCGGATTTGCTACCCACGACGCGAGGAATACCTCACGCGAGTCCTTATGGGCTTACGCGGGTGAAATAGTCCCACGCGCTGGTACAAATCTATGCGAATATACTCACGGTCCACAGACCTACGCGGTGAAATAGTCCCGCGAGTAGGGTGTTTATTGATACTACGCGAGGTACCTGCTTTGATCCTAAGGCCCCTATTTTATGCAAAGATTATATATATATATACTTGTCACTCTCATTGTTAGTAAGGCACAAGAAAAGGTATTTTATTGTCTTCCATGACTCAAATTACTTTTAGACTTACGATATCATTATTATAGTATTTTCCACCTTTTACATACTTGGTACATATTATGTAATCGACCCCCTTCCTGGGCCGCTCACGCCGCAGGTGGTAAGCATCGAGGATCCTCGCTCTTAGGATCACTATTCCTGTCGAAGCTCCATTCTCCTAAGCTTGTCTATCGTACGGATATTCCTTGACGCTATAGGTATTTTGTACATTCAGTGGTATGGCGGGCCCCGTCCCGCCACGCTTGTTATCTTTAGAGGTCCGTGGTCACCTATGTGTTTTGGGCTATAAGAACCCGTTGTACTACTATACTTTTGTTTAAGAATGTTTTATAAGGCACTTTATCTACCGCCGCTGATGTTTACCTTTTATAAGTTATGTGTTATGTATGTCTACGCTATTCTCCGACATATACCGATGCGGTACCTGGCAGGTACCGCCGCCCGGTCGGTCGTGACAAAAGTGGTATCGAGCGCTTAGTCCTCGGAAAGTGTCCACGCATCGTGTCTAGTAGAGTCTTGATTATCGCGTGTCGTGCACCACATCTATAATCGTGAGGTCGCAGGATATTTAGGATTGGTTTCATTCTTTCACTCAGATCGTGCAATGAGCCGAGTTATAGGTTGAATCTCCCCAAGTTTTCCTTTATGTATCGCTTATGACTCCACGCAAGGCAACCGCGCCCGTGGCGGCAAGGCACCGAGGTGCTTCTAGTAGGACGCGGAGAGTCACGAGGCACAGCCCGATCCTACCAGATGATGTTTAGTGGCGGCGAGTTCCACGCCGCCGCCACCTCGCAGAGTTCGAGGCAATGGACGCGCCATCGAGACCGCGCAGACGAGCCGTCACCCCACGCCGTGGTCCGAGTACGAGATTACGGAATGATTCGTTATCGACCAAAGATAGTGGCAGCAACACGACAGAGCAGCGCCAACCCAGAGCCGATAGCTTACTTGATTCGGATTTCGGGTTGTCACCCACCCGAAGTTCTATGGTTCGAGATTCGGCGAGGATCCGCAGGAGTTTGTCCTAGCATACAGCGACCATGCGTTCCTTAGGGCATCGGATCGAGTCCGTTATACTATCTTTCACCGTTACGCGATATTGCGTTGAACTGGTTGAGTCACTGGTATTGTCGAGTGAGGATGCTCTTCCACCGATTGGGAGGAGTTCACTGAGGCGCCTTAGACCACTTCTTGCCTCCCGAGGTGAGGAGAGCCCGTAGATAGGTTCTTGACCTCGAGACAGATCGAGGACTATCGTGAGTACACCGGAGTTCGACTCTGGCCGATATGCGCATACCATAGTAGCCGATACGGCGCATGTGGTTCATCGATATGTGATGGGTTAGACCGCCATATGATTATCAGATGCTTGGGGTGGCTCTTCACCACGGATGGATATTGCCGTGACGCAGCGCACGCATTGGGATTGAGAAAAGAGAGAGACAGATCGCCTAGATTGGGCCACCAAGAGGCCGTGACGCAGCTCGTGGCGCTGAGGCGGCAAATTTCAAAGATCGACCAGTCCACATTCCACCAAAGACAGAGTGCTCCTTCTCGCTTTTCCGCAGGAGGTCCGATCGCAGGTTATTCAGAGCAGGTCGTGGCTCCAGGACTTCGTGTTTTCGCGAGGCAGAGACCAAAGACTAATCGAGACCACCTACCTCGGTGTGTTCGACGCGGTAGGTCTCATCCGGCGAGCGCCGTATGGGTTCGAGAGCATGTTACTCTTGTGGCCAACAGGCCATCCAAGAAGGATTGTCCGCCCCAGCGGCGGAGCGTTACGTTCAGCCGACGGGTCTGTCGGATCTTCATCTTCGATGGTTAGACGCCCGAGGCGTGGTACTTATGGGCCAGCAGCCGCGATGCAGGTCGTGGTAGGGTTCCAGTTCTAGCGGTCCTCGAACCGCATATATGCTATGTCCAATGACAGACCGTGAGGCGCCACCGACGTCGCCAGTGTACATTATTGGTTTCACTGTGATGATATGATTTGATAGATCCAAGTTCTACCTTGTCCTATATATCTCCTCATATTGCCGTGAGAATCGGGATAGAGCCCGAGTCCATAAGACCTTTTGAGGTGGCTACGCCAAGAGTGATTCGGTAGCCGAGCGGTGTATAAGACTTGCCTCGTGACTATAGATAGTCGCCGACTTCAGCCGACTTGATAGAGTTGATATGCACTTTGATGTGATTATGGTATGGATTGGCTAGCATCTTGCTATGCCAACGTGGACCGTAGAGAGATTAGTTCGGTTCCGCTCGCGTGAGCCGTTATCGAGTGGAAGGAATATTGCACGCCGGCGGTAAGTTTATTTCTTACCTCAAGGCGAAGATGGTGCGGCGGGTATATCTACCATCCGTTCGTATTCGACATCGAGAATCGAGGTACCGACCTTCAATCCCGCTGTTAGAGAGTTTCGCACGTATTCCCGCACGAGCTCCGCATCCTCCCGGCAGGAGATCGAGTTTTGTATTGATTCGGCGCCAGACACTGACCGATATCTATTCCGCCATACGTGATGGCACCGCCGAGTCAAGGAATCAAGGACCACCAAAGATTTGCCGAGAAAAGCTTTATTAGGCCAAGTGTTTCTCCCCGGGAGCACCATGTTATTTGTAAAGAAGGACGGACGCCGCAGATGTGTATTGATTACAGGCAGCTAAACAAGGTAACTATCAAGAACAGATATCCCCTCCCCAGGATTGACGATTTGTTTGACCAGCTGCAGGGTGCAAAGTGTTTTTCCAAGATAGACCTGCGGTCTGGTTATCATCAGGTGCGAGTTAGAGAGACAGATATCCCAAAGACTGCATTCAGGACCCTGATGGCACTATGAATTCGTGATGTCTTTCGTTGACCAACGCCCCAAACAGATTCATGGATTTGATGAATAGGTGTTCAGCAATTCTTGGATATGTTCATTATAGTGTTTATTGATGATATCTTGGTATATTCGCGCACGAGCGTGAGCATACAGATCATTCGGCGACGCAGACGAGTCCTCCGAGACCGCAACAGATGCCAAGTTCTCGGCGCGAAGTTCGTTGGCGTCATGGCTTTCTTAGGGCATGTTATCTGGCCGATGGTATTCGTTGATACAAATAATATTGAAGCGAGCCAAGACTTGGCCTGCACTCCACTACACCGACGAGTGCGCAGCTTTGGGCCTCGCAGTTATTATCTGAGGTTTGTAGAGAAGTTTGCTTCTATCTCAAAGACTTTGACTAAGTCGACTCGTAAGGCGCTATGTTCCGGTGGACTGATAATTGTCAGGAACGTTTCCAGCTAAAGGAGAAGTTGACGATCGCCTCAGCTTCTTACTCTTCCGCAGGCTTAGATGGATACGTGGTTTATCGCGACGCATCGTGTTTGCCAGCAGGTGCGACGCAAAGACGGCAAGGTTATAGCTTATGATCTCGGCGCCTTAGGAAGCATGAGAAGAACTATCCCACACATGACTTGAGTTAGCAGTGATTCATGCCTCAAGATCCGGAGACATTATTTATACGGAGTTCATGTGGACATTTACACGCACCACAAGAGTCTCCAAGATATCTTCACCGACGGAGCCGAACTCATGGCTGCAGACGGTGGTCGGAGCTACTTAAGGATTACGATGTTGATATTCGTACCACCCATGAAAGGCCAATGTAGTTGCAGATGCCCTTAGTCGCAGATCGATGGGTAGTCCGTCTGATGTTCACCGCAGAAGAGGATACGGTCCGAGAGTTACATCGCCAGCGAGCCTCGGGGTTCGCTTGGTTGATTATAATAGTGACTAATTCGGTTCGAGAGGCCGAGTCTTCCATCGCCGGCGAGGTGAAGAGGCGACGATGAGGATCCGATTTTGGCACGGCATCGACGCAGCTCTCCGTAAGAGAAGAGTCTATTTGAGGTACCACGGGTGCTAAGATTCGAGGGCGGCCAGGTGTTCCCGATATGACAGAGTTCACACAGATTCTCGTGAGGCGCATGCTCGTTATTTTATTCATTCGGGGTCGACTAAGATGTATCATGACCTTATATGCGTGTATTGGTGGGATGGCCTAAAGAGGACGCCATGGAGTTCGTGGCACGCGTCGAATTGTCAATGTGTTAAGATTGAGCACCGTAAGCCCGGTGGTCATTGCAGCTATTGATATTCCGACTGGAAGTGGAGGTGATAAATATGGATTTTATTACGTGGCTACCTACCACTCGGAGGAAGCATGATTCCATTTGGGTGATTGTCGACAGTCGATTTAAATCAACCCATTTTCTTCCTGGCCGTAACGACGCTCTCACCGAGGACTATGCCGATTATATATTAGAGAGATTGTGAGACCGCACGAGTCCCTGTTGATTATATCGATAGAGGAGCCCGCTTCGCCTAACTTCGGAGGTCTTTTCGTATGGGATTAGGGACACACGTGAGTCTCAAGACGGGCGCTTCATCCTCGCATCGACGGACAGCCGAGCACTATCCGCACACTCGAGGATATGCCGCGCTTGTGTTATTGATTTCGTGGGTAGCCGGGAGGATCATTTGCCTCGTGGAGTTTGCTTACAACAATGCCTACCATTCCAAAGATTCGATGGCGCCTTACGAGGCCTTATACGAGGAAGTGCAGTCACCGATAGTCGGTTCGAGCGGAGAAGTCCGCTTAGTCGGACCGCACTTAGTTCACAGCGATGGATAAGGCGGCTTATCCAGAGCGTTGTTGGCGCTCGTAGTCGGCAGGTCGATGCAGATCATCGCCGACACTTGGAATTTGAGACGATAACCGGTTTTTCTAAAGGTATCGCCAACGGCGGCGTGATGAGATTTGGAAAGAATGAAGCTTAGCCCAAGGTACATCGGGCCGTGACGGATTGTCCGTAGGGTAGGCAGGTGGTTTATGAGTTAGATATGCCGTCCGATTTGGAGGCGGTACATCCAGTCTTCCATGTGTCCATGTTGCGGAAATGTATTGGAGATCCATCTAGAGTGCACCCGGTTCATGATGTCCAAGTGACAGAGGAGTTATCATATGAGGAGAGTCCCATAGCGATACTCGATCGTCAGGTTAGACGACTTCGGACGAAAGACGTGGCTTCCGTCAAGGTCCTATGGCGGAACGAGAACAGGGAGGAAATGACGTGGGAAACAGAGAATGACATGATGAAGAAGTACCCTCACCTATTTCATATACCTCCAGGTAACCCACTTTCCTACTTGTTAGTTTTGATTTAGCATTTACGCTCAAAGATGTCATGACTCGGAGCTTCTTTATTTGCAAAAGAATAGTTAAGAGGGTCTATGCCGATGTTGTGATTTGAGTAAGTTTAGAAGGAACATTCGACGAATGTTTCTATGGGGAGAATGTTATACCCCGTAGTTCTGACCCTACGATGAGAGAGCGCATTTAAATCATGTAAGACTTAAAATTTTCAAAGGATAGGTTGACTGATTATTCCGGCGGTTTTAGTCAACTTTGATGCGGGTTATGACCCGATACATTGAGAGTTCCTGGCGTTTCAAAGGCCTAGGGCGTAGTTCGTGGAGTCTAGATTCCAACGCAACCAACCGCTCGCCGATAGGACGCCGGAGTAGAAAGTTATGAGAATTACAAGTTCGGCGCAATGGACGTAAATGTGTTTCGGAAAAAGGCGTGGTCGCGGCCGGATGCGCAGGTCAGGCGCTGAAAGTACCGAGGGGTCGCTGAAGTTGCAGCACCGCGCGCCGGAAGCAGTACGCGCGCCAAAGTTCGCAGAGGTCATGAGGTTTCAGCAAGGCGCCGAGGCGGATTTTTGGGCGAAAGACTTAGGAAAAGTCGATTTTTCTTTAAAAGACCTTGAGGGTGACAAGTGTCCCCATCTGATTTCTTGCATGCAATATATTGACCAAGTCTTGAAGACTTGTCATCTTCCAATTCTCTCTCTCTAAAGCTTAAGCTCCCACTTCTCTCTAAAATTCCAAGAGATATTTTAGCCTTAGGAAAATCAAAAGAAAAGGCAAGAAGGAAACTTGTGGCTAGCTTGAAGGTTGTTGTGGTGGTAATCTTGGAAAGGAGGCTAGCAAAATTGTTGAAATAAATTTGGCTAAAGCTCTAAGGTAATGGTTCCTCCTTTTAATTAGTTTTTAGTGTTGCATGTTGAAGGAAGAACTTGTGGTAGTAAATTATGCTCTTAGACTCATTTCATGTAAGAACTATGGTTTGAATGTGAAGGAATTGGTTAAGAAGATATTATGAGCATGTTGTAGCCTAAAACTACCTTAGAATTAATTAGTGAATTGTTGTACCTAATGGGCAAAATTTTACACACCCAAGTTTGTGTGTAATCCCCTTTGAAATGTTGGATTGTTGAGCCTTAAATGTGGCGTTTGGATGATAAATTCGGCCTTGAGAAAGGTGGCAAAGTATGTAGAAACAAAGGAAATGCTACCCAATTTTTCATAGAATTTAGTGGCTTTGAGTTTAGATTATTCTACATTGAAAGTAGAGGTTAATAAACGTATCATGGTTATTTTAGGTTGACATATTACTTGCGTAGTTTGACTTAGCAAGTGGATTGATCAAAAGGTATGTGAAGCTTTCCTATCTCTTGAGCATGAATAGATGAAACTATGTAGTACGGTAGACGTACAAGATTTGGTATTCTTACTTGTTTTAAGTATATAATGACTTGTTTCGTTTTAAGAATGTATAAGTCCCTTAGTTAGGGGAAAAGTATGATTTTACTAAAGTGTAGAGTTAATATAACAACTTTATGGGAAGTTGGTTTATTAGCTCCATAAAAAGTTAAAGAGAAGAGATTTACTCTAAGTAAGATAAGTATATGAAGAGGCAAATTGGTTTTAAGGCATCAATTGCCCAAGAGTTTTATGTATAAAGAAGAGTCATTTTTAAAAGAGTCAAGCATGTAGTACTGGGTTAAACTCCTGTTCTTTATTAAAGATATGATTAAGTGCCTTAAGTAAACTAACATGAGAGGTATATGAACAAGACTAATAAGAAGTTATAAGTTTTCTTAACTTATTTATGATTATGATATGATGACATTGAGCTAGTGGTAAGAGTATATCCGGCGGGCAAGCCCCAAGATCGTTATACCACCTACCTGTGGTAAGAGTATGTCCGGCGGGCAAGCCCCAAGATCGCCATACCACCTTCTTCAGTAAGAGTATATCCGGCGGGCAAGCCCCAAGATCGTTATACCACCGCTTATGTAAGAGTATATCCGGCGGGCAAGCCCCAAGATCGTTATACCATCCGCCTGTGGTAAGAGTATATCCGGCGGAAAGTCCCCAAGATCGTTATACCACCTGCTCCGTGGATTTGCTACCCACGATGCGAGGAATACCTCACGTGAGTCCTTATGGGCTTACGCGGTGAAATAGTCCCACGCGCTGGTACAACCTATGCGAGAATACCTCACGCGGTCCACAGGACCTACGCGGTGAAATAGTCCCGCGAGTAGGGTGTTTATTGATACTACCGAGGTACCTGCTTTGATCCTAAGGCCCCTATTTTATGCAGTATTATATATATATACTTGTCACTCTCATTGTTAGTAAGGCACAGTAAAAGGTATTTTATTGTCTTCCATGACTCCAGCTTACTTTTAGACTTATGATATCATTATTATAGTATTTTCCAGCTTTACATACTTGGTACATATCAGGTAATCGACCTCCTTCCTGGGGCCGCGCTCACGCCGCAGGCAGGTAAGCGATTGAGGATCCTCGCTCTAGGATCACTATTCCTGTCGTAGCTCATTCCTCCTAAGCTTGTCTATTGGTACGGATATTCTCTGATGCTATAGGTATTTTGTACATTCAGGGGTATGGCGGGGCCCTGTCCCGCCACAGTTGTTATCTTTAGAGGTCTGTGGTCACCTATGTGTTTTGGGCTATAAGAACCCGTTGTACTACTATACTTTTGTTTAAGAATGTTTTATGGAAGGCAGCCTTATCGGCTGGCCAGTGATGTTTACCTTTTTATAAGTTATGTGTTATGTATGTTCCGCTGCTATTCTCTGACATATACCTGACAGGGTACCCCGGTAGGGTACCAGTCGCGGCCCCGGGGTCGGGTCGTGACAAAACTCACTTGAAAACATGGCCCGTAGAGTAGCTTAACTATACTTTGCCCAAAGACTCTTCTTATAACTTGATTAGTTTCCAAAAAACTTCTTATACTTCTCATCGTGGTTCCATTACGTTCCATCGTATGGGTCAAACCTTATCCCAAAGGTATGAGGTGTTACAATATCTCTCCCTTGGGATCATTCGTCCTCGAATGATGGGTCATGGTTAAGACTAAAACTTGACATGGCAGGAGTGCATGAAGGTGAAGAAACATGACATGAAACATGAGAACTGAACGACATGATTATGTAGAAACATAAATATGAGGACATGGAACATGAGTACTGAATACATGAACGTGAAACATGAAACATCTGTCCTCAATTGATTTATAGTGGTTAACAATACTACAAACTCTGTAATTTTACAAAAAAATTAGCAGAACTTCCTTTGTAAATCGGACTATCATAACATCTCTCAAACACCTACCAGCTAACCAAGTATCAACATAAGCCTCACAGAGCATCTTGATACGCATGACATGACATAACGTGGTAACTGAAATATGAATGTGACTAACATGAATACTGAGATGGCATGAATACATGGATATTGGGCTAAATGAATACATGAATACTATACATGAGATTTATAAAGGAATTTATAGGTACAAATGACATGAGTACTGGAACATAGGCATGAATATGACATGACTACATGGACGTGAGGAGCATGTCGTGGGATATGAATACTTGAATATTGGATGACGTGAATACATGAGTGTTACACTGATATAAGGTATGAATACATGTAAATATGAATATCATAACATAATATTTGATTGATGGAAAGATGAATATTACAACTCGAGATCTGAATACTGAGCGAAGATGGGACCTAAACACTGAACTGACATGAGGTCTGAATACTTGAGGTAGTTAACTTGTGAACTTGACGATATCTCGTAGGATCTCGTATGGTCTAATATATTTGGGACTAACTTCTCTTTCTCCTCAAATCACGTAGCACCTTTCATAGGCAAAACTTTCTAGAAACACCCAATCGTTAATATTAAACTCTGAATATCTGTGTAGCACATTCGCATAGGAATCTCGCGACTCTTAGCCATTTTCAAATTCTCATGAATTCATTTAACTTTATCAACAACCTAATGGACCAAGTCTGGCTCTAGAAATTCTATTTTGCCAACTTCATACCAACTAATAGGTGATCTACACCTTCGCCCATACAAGGTTTCAAACGGTGTCATCCTGATACTAGCATGATATCTATATTTAGAAATAACTTAATGAGAAGTAAATGATCATCTCAATTACCACTTAAAGTTTAGGACACATGCGCTCAACATGTCTTCGAGTGTCTAAATAGTCCGATCTACCTGACGTCTCGATCTGATGTAATGGACATTGGAGCTCCATGGAGCCTGGAACTTTCCTACATATATATAACTTGACAAAATCTTCTGTTGAATTGGCTTGTGATTGCTACCAATTAGAAGCCTAGCCACGAAATTGGCTACATTTGTTTTCATGGCATTCCACCAATAAACTTTAATCAAGGTCATGATAGATTTGTGTAGAGCTTGGGTAGATAGAATATCTGAAATTGTGCCTCTGCCGTAATCCTCTCTTTGTGTTTATCTACAACCAGAATGCAAATATTTTTCTTCGTACCTTAGAGTACCATCATCTCCCCCTTGTTGGGAAGCCAATAGTTTATATCTGTGAATCTCTTTCTTTAGCTATGATACATAGTGATTATGAAATTGTTTTCCTCTTTTACTCGACTAATAAGGAAGATTTGGCTATGTTCCGTACAACTAGTCTACCATCTTCGAGGTTTGAAAGTTGCACTCTTAGATTTGCTAAACAATGAACTTTTCCCATCACAATTCTTTTGTTTGCCATGAGCTAAACTACATATACTTGATATCTTTCTGAGATGATTCTTGAAATACTCATACTATTGTTGTGTGCTAAGTTTATGACCGACACCCTAAAAATTGAGTCTCATGCGATGGCACTACATTTGGAGACTATATTACTATACCCTTATTACTGAACTGAGGTTCTTCATATCTCATGCTAACACTTCGTTTTAATATTCGACTACACTTATTTACAATTTACATATCTCTTTCTTGGACCAAGGTTAAGATCTTATATTTGGTAATCCTTCTCTCTCATTGGGATCCAACCGACTTTTCTTATCTTCTACAATTCTTTGCACTTTATGTCACTGGTGGCTCATCTTTTAACTCACTTCTGAGCGATCTGCCTTACTAGCAAAAACTGAATTACTAACATGGACAGGGAACTAAATTACTTACATGGACTGAATTATTGGCATAATCTGTCTTAATAACTTAACTTCACACACACTACTAGTCTTATCGAGATCCCCTTTTGATAACTCTAAGAGACCATTCTGCTTTAATTTTCTCTCTTACTGCCTAGCTGATTTTATTCTTCCACTGCCACTATACTTCATACTTATCCTAAACTCTTTAGTTTGTAACACACATTCGGTGTATTCAAATTGCTACTCACTCTACCTGATTAAGGAAATCAAATCTTACCTCTACTGGATCTGTTGAAATTGCTAATTCACTATATCTACTCAAAACGTACTTACTATTCTCTATTAAACACATGCTAGCATCATGTTCCCTGCTTCTGTCCTGAATACTAAAATGAAACGTAGATTATTTCTAACTTCCCTCATCATCCGACCCTATTCTGTGATCGTACAGTATTTATTTTTTGTTCTATAAACATGAATCACATTTAGGGGAAAATTTCGTCAGTCTTAAATGAAAAATTAAAATACCTAACCCTGAACTTTCTATTCACTTTAAAATCATATCATATTATACACATCTGGGGATAAACACTTAAACACATAACCTTAGAAGAAAATGTCATATCTTATCTTCTCATAGTAATATCTACTTCTTGTAGTAAGTTACTAACATCATAATCTCTGCATCTGATCTGATTAAACTTAAATAATTTAAAACTATTCCCAGAAATTCAATATCGTCTGCTCAAGTTTCTTATATCATATACAATCTCTTCTTAGTCGTGCACATGGGTCATATGGCAAAATATATATCTTTGAAAAAAAGTCGAGACATTCTAGTATCACAAGTGATTTTATCTTAGGCTATTTCCTACTCAAAACTATCGTAGATAGTTTATACCTGCTACAATTAACTTCATAACATGTTACCCTGTAGGGTCCTAAATCTACATTATCATCCTCATACTAGTAGCTCCATGGTCCAAATATCCAAATAAACTTATTTTGTAAGGTATAGAACATATATATACTATCATATCAAAACTTGTCCTTAAAATGGTACTATCACCTGATAAATACATTATGCGTCATTTGGTGAGTCTTGGGTCTCAACCTGGACTCAACAAATGCAAAGGTCTCACTATAGTCATCATAACTTATACTTTCTTTTAACACCTATAGACATTACTGAATACTCACAAGTCAAGTCACAAACATCTGGATACACTGGAAATTAACAATATGATAATTACATAACCGAACATCGGTGTACTTAATAATCATGATCCTGCTAACTTAGACACTGTATAGTTGGTAACTGGGGTTAATTGATAACCATAAATCATGATAACTGCTTTTGCACTTTCTGATAAAAGTTATGCTCTAGTCTGTAATAACTACGAATTTTATTCCACTTTCGATATTATCTCAAGTCTCATATGTTACCAACCTGAACTTCCTGATTACACCACCAATGTGTAGTCATACTCACTTGGATCTTGAATTTTCTTCTCATAGCTTGCGCATTCGATACGTTCGGAATTTGATGGAGAGAGAATGTTACTTAGTGCTCTAGGCTTCATGGCACGAGTTAGAAGAATTTCTGAAATTACTGCTCTAATTGCATGATCTGGAGTATGAAAAAAGTGAGACAATCCTAGATGTATTGGTGGTTAACTATTTACATGTGTGGTTTTTTGGGTGATAACCTCATTTCGAGGTCTATAAAACTGCAAGCTACGCTTTTCCGTTTGAGTGAAGAAGTAGAATATAGAGGTGTTGTGAATGTCGTTGTCGAAACCTGTTGGCTCAGAAATCTCCGTCTAGAGAAACATTATCCCTTACGTAAGGCATATATTATTTACTATGATAATGTATCTGTTGTCTACTTATCTCATAATTCGGTTCAACATCAACGAACAAAACATATTGAGACGGATATTCATTTTTTCGTGAGAAAGTTGCTATGGGTTATGTTCGGGTGTTACGTGTTCCTTCTTCCTATCAGTATGCAGATATATTTATCAAGGGACTTTCTCGGCAGTTGTTCCTTGACTTCAGAACCAGTCTGAGCGTCCAACCTCATCTCGCTCCGACTGCGGGGGTGTGATAGAAAATATATTTATCCTCCATATATTTTGTAATTATATTATTTGTGTAATTATGTAAACTAGATATTTTCGTACAATTAAATTTGTAATTGTAAATATCTATATATATTGCATTAATAAGAATACTCCAACATGAGAGAATGACACAATTATATGTGAGTAAAATGTGTGGTTACAAGGAAATGAGAATGAGAAGAACAAAAAAAAAATTAGAATTCTGGAAATAGAACAAGGAAAATGGCTTGCTGAGTCGCTTGATATTCAATCTTTCTTTAAGATAATATTGCCCCATATAATTCTTTAACGGTGTGTTGGCAACTTATCTCCCAAAATAAAACAACAATCAAACAAGTGAGCAAAGGAGACTTAAGTGTTCGCTAGAAAAGAAGGATTTGTGAGTGTGTGGAAGATTGCAAGAGAGGAAGATAATTTCTGAAGTGTGTTTTGCAAATGAGCCTATGGCTTCAATTTATAGTGTTGAGAAGATGACTTCCCATCTAGCCAAGTAATGGCCTTCAATATGGTGTTACAATTCAGCCAAATAATGACTGAATTCATGTGGGAAATAATGGAAGTTTAATGCTCCAAAACCAGCCCAAAAGTCATGTATTTTCATCTCTCGTCGTGGCTTCTGGAAGTCCAGCACCGCGACCCTCACTGGAATAAAAGACGTCTCAGAAGGCACTGTGGTGCCAAACGTTCAGTAGCGACTGGAAATTAGGCGACGCGACCCTGGATCGAGGCTCCACGACGCCTCAATTCAAGTAGCCAAACCCGCCGTTGGTGCTGCGGCCCAAGGGAGGAGGTGCTGCGGCACTTAGAGCGCCGCGGCCCTGATAATATTGCGCTGCAACCCTTCTTGGCTCTGTGGTGATTCATGACTCGTTTCATATTTTAACACATTGTACACTTTTTCCTTCATTTACCAACGTGAAACCATTGTCATTTGACCAATAACCGTCTATTGTCTTATGTCTCAAATATTTTGTATACGTATCAATATCTCTTCCACTAAGGAAATTTATGATCTTTGGTACAACGTGTGCACGTGTGTAGAAATAATGTTTCCGATGTGCGGGGCCTCAATTGTTCGAGTCATAATTAATAGGATTAACTTTATTTCACGTTTAATAAATTTCCAACAATCCCCTCTTGGAATAGATATTTGGCACGCGCACATGGTGCCTTTCTAGCAATTATCCGACGGATTGTTCGCAAAGAGGTTCAGAGGGAGAAGAATAGGCAAAATTGGAACAGAAATATCATTCGATTCGCCGATCCTCAAAAAAAGAAATAAGCAAGGTTCCGTCGTTGAGTGACAAATAGGAAATTGTTGGAAAGTTACAATCCCTAACACGGAATAATGCACCTACACGCCTTCATCGACGTTGTTTTTTTACCGAAAGGCCGAGAGCTAACTATCGAGACTTTGGACTATCCATACACATACTTCGTGAAATGGTTCATGCATGTTTGTTGCTAAATCCGCTCAATTCCTTCTTCATGTATGGTTACCTGATGCCATGGATTTCTTGGATCCCTCCGCTCTTTGCCCGTTCGTTTCACTTACTTCTGCTCCGCTTCTCTCATCTTTTAGCGCTTAGCGCCTCCACTGATTCCTGAATGCTACTTTCGTCTACGTATGGGTTAGATTAGAGAAGAAATCCTCCTTCTATCCTATCAACTAAGCTCTTCTTCGTCCTTCCCCCTCTGAAGAAGCCGGAGGTCAAGAATCCGTCTATTCAACAACATCCTTCTTGGGCAAGCAGCTTCTTTTTTATCTATCCTGTATGATATGGTATCAGGACACGACCGTTGGTGCCCTTCCGAGCCGAGAGATAAGGGATTGAAATTCATTGGACTAGACATGTCTTCTCCACGATCTCAGGGGGTCATGAATTTTTGATACGTCAATCCCAAAACCCAGGAAATTAAGCCAATGATCGACTAGCACACAAATGAGATATTGGAGAATAGATTCATTTCACCGATGCTTCGTTCTCGACCGGGACTTATTCCTATAGATATCGGAGATATAGATATAAAGGAAGATTTGAACTACTTATTTATAGATAAGACAATCGAGAGATAACTGGTAAGTAAAACTATGGTCTAGGTTCTCACTCTAAGCCAGTACCAGTAATTTGAAAAAACGATAGACAGATAGCGCATTCACTCTTTTTTTCTTTCTGATAGGCCAAATCAAAGAGGGAAATGCAAGGGGCGTTAGCGGTCTTTTTTGCCTAGCCTGCTACTGGGAAGAGAGAGTCGCTGTCATTCTTCGCTTCGTTCGAGAATCAACTGCACATGAATAGGCTCTTCCTTAGGCCTTCAAGGAGGAAGCAACTTTTTTCCTAAATTCCCGGACCATAGCACACTAAGGAAAGTAAAAGTCTATGCACACTAACCGAAGATTCCCAGAACATAGGTCATAAACCTGTCAAAAAATCATGTCTAGCTTCAATCACACCAAAAGCGAAGGATTCTTACTTCTTTCCAGAATGATTTTCTGCTTCTTAAGATTCTGTTTATGACTATTATTTGCTCCTCGCAGGAAAAGAAAGAGACATCCTTTAACCTTCCTAGAAAGTGGCTATCAAAGTCCATTCTTCTTAAGGGTGTGACAAATAAGGAAGATTCAATTAACGTAAGAAGCAGATTTTCTCACTCCAACGGAAGGTTCTCACCCTGTCCCCGACATTGTTCTCCGACGATGTCCCCTGGGAATCAGAAGCATGGAATGAAAGGTTCTTTAGCGCTCTGCCCCCTTGTATAGTAAGGGCTACTTTGGTTGCGCGACTTTCTCTTATAGGGTGACTTGACTCAGCGGTTAGAGTAGGTTCTCTCGCATGAGAGAGATCAAGAGGGCCAGATGAGGAACCCCTTTCCCGCGTCGCATGCGGAAACGATCCTGTTAAAAAGAAGATCTCTCTTCTTCTTCATTCTCAAGAGGAATGCATCAACAAAACTGCCCTTTCATATAGATCGTCGTGGCATGAACTCATTTCTTCGCTTCGTTTCCGCCCCTAAGCCTCTGACAAAAGATTTTCCTTAGGGTTGGGACTCTTTGGACAGGACTAGTTGCTTCGATTCTGATGTTGCATCTGGATAGGTAGTCGTAGCTTTGAACCTTCCATAGTAGAATATCATCGGACTTACTGCGCGGTGAACGTGATGTCTTGAACCGTCCGTGTTTAATGTAAGCCAAGACAACGGTACCAACATAACACTTTTCCTTACTCTATCCTTCTTTAAGGTTTTGTCCATTGTGGTTATGGAACGCGACTTGGTTTCTTAAGTGAGTTCATTTGATGCGGCCTGTCCTCGCACTTAAATAGGTGGTCTCCTACAAGGTATCCTGCAATACCCCACTACACAAGTTAGGAACCATTAAAAGTTTCCCCAAACCTAACCTCAATAGTTGAGGATTATTTGAAGGTTTTGGAAACTTAGCCTTTACCCACTCTGCAGATATCGCCTAATGTCTACCTTGGGAATTATTATACCCCGTAGTTCTGACCCTACGTATGAGAGCGTACGAAAGCATGTAAGACTTAAAATTTTCAAAGGATAGATTGACGGATTATTCCGGGCGGGTTTTAGTCAACTTTGATGCGGGTTATGACCCGATACATTGAGAGTTCCTAAGTGTTTCAAAGGCCTAGGGCGTAGTTCGTGGAGTCTAGATTCCAACGCAACCAACCGTTCGTCGATAGGACGTCGGAGTAGAAAGTTATGAGAATTACAAGTTCAGTGCGCAGTCGGACAGAAATGTGTTTCGGACAAAGCGCGGCGTGGCCGCGAAAAGATCGAGGGGTCGCTGAAGTTGCAGCGCCGCGGCGCCGAAAGTTCAGAGAGGCTGCGGAGGTTTCAGCGCCGCGGCGCCGGATGCAGGGTCGCGGCGCCGAAAGTACTGAGGGGTCGCTGAAGTTGCAGCGCCGCGGCGCCGAAAGTTCAGAGAGGCTGCGGAGGTATCCGCGGCGCCGAGGCGGGATTTTTGGGCGGAAAGACTTAGGAAAAGTCAGATTTTTTCTTTTAAAAGACCTTGGGAGGGTGGCAAGTGTCCCCCCCCCCCCCCCATCTGATTTCTTGCATGCAATATATCAAGACTTGGTCATCTTCCAATTTCTCTCTCTCTATAAAGCTTAAGCTCCCACTTCTCTCTAAAAATTCCAAGAGATATTTTAGCCTTAGGAAAAATATGAAAAGAGAAAGGCAAGAAGGAAACTTGTGGCTAGCTTGTGAAGGTTGTTGTGGTGGTAATCTTGGAAAGGAGGCTAGCAAAATTGTTGGAATAAATTTGGCTAAAGCTCTAAGGTAATGGTTCCTCCTTTTTAATTAGTTTTTAGTGTTGCATGTTAAGAAGGAAGAACTTGTGGTAGTAAATTATGCTCTTAGACTCATTGCATGTAAGAACTATGGTTTGAATGTGAAGGAATTGGTTAAGAAGATATTATGAGCATGTTGTAGCCTAAAAATTACCTTAGTATTAATTAGTGAGTTGTTGTACCCAATGGGGCAGAATTTTACACACCCAAGTTTAGGTGTGTAATCCCCTTTGAAATGTTGGATTGTTGAGCCTTAAATGTGGCGTTTGGATGATAAATTCGGCCTTGAGAAAGGTGGCAAAGTATGTAGAAACAAAGGAAATGCTGCTCAATTTTTCATAGAATTTAGTGGCTTTGAGTTTAGATTATTCTACATTGAAAGTAGAGGTTAATAAACGTATCATGGTTATTTTAGGTTGACATATTACTTGCGGTAGTTTGGACTTAGCAAGTGGATTGATCAAAAAAGTTTGTGAAGCTTTCCTATCTCTTGAGCATGAATAGATAAAACTATGTAGTACGGTAGACGTACAAGATTTGGTATTCTTACTTGTTTTAAGTATATAATGACTTGTTTCGTTTTAAGAATGTATAAGTCCCTTAGTTAGGAGAAAAGTATGATTTTACTAAAGTGTAGAGTTAATATAACAACTTTATGGGAAGTTGGTTTATTAGCTTCATAAAAGTTAAAGAGAAGAGATTTACTCTAAGTAAGATAAGTATATGAAGAGGCAAATTGGTTTTAAGGCATCAATTGCCCAAGAGTTTTATGTATAAAGAAGAGTCATTTTTAAGAGAGTTGAAGCATGTAGTACTTGGGTTAAACTCCCGGTGTTCTTTTATTAAAGATATGATTAAGTGCCTTAAGTAAACTAAAATGAGAGGGTATATGAACAAGACTAATAAGAAGTTATAAGTTTTCTTAACTTATTTATGATTATGATATGATGACAGTTTGAGCTAGGGTAAGAGTATATCTGAGGGGCAAGCCCCAAGATCGTTATACCACCTACTCCAGGGTAAGAGTATGTCTGAGGGGCAAGCCCCAAGATCGTCATACCACCTTCTTCAGTGTAAGAGTATATCTGAGGGGCAAGCCCCAAGATCGTTATACCAGCTGCTTCAGTGTAAGAGTATATCTGAGGGGCAAGCCCCAAGATCGTTATACCATCTGCTTCAGGGTAAGAGTATATCTGAGGGGAAAGTCCCCAAGATCGTTATACCACCTGTTCCGTGGATTTGCTACCCACGATGCGAGGAATACCTCATGCGAGTCCTTATGCGGGTGAAATAGTCCCATGCGGGCGGGTACAGCCTATGCGAGGAATACCTCATGCGGGTCCACAGGACCTATGCGGGTGAAATAGTCCCAGGAGTAGGGGTGCTTATTGATACTACGGGCGAGGTACCCTGTTTTGATCCTAAGGCCCCTATTTTATGCAGTATTATATTTATATACTTGTCACTCTCATTGTTAGTAAGGCACAGTAAAAGGTATTTTATGGACTTCCATGACTCCAGCTTACTTTTAGACTTATGATATCATTATTACAGTATTTTCCAGCTTTACATACTTGGTACATATTGTGTACTGACCCCCTTCCTCGGGGGCTGCATTCATGCCGCATGTAAGGGTAAGCAGATTGAGGATCCTCGTTCTTAGGATCACTATTCCGATGTCAGAAGCTTCATTCCTCCCGAAGCTTGTCTATTGGTACGGATATTCCCTGATGCTATAGGTATTTTGTACATTCAGGGGTATGGCGGGGCCCTGTCCCGCCACAGTTGTTATCTTTAGAGGTCTGTGGTCACCTATGTGTTTTGGGCTATAAGAACCCGTTGTACTACTATACTTTTGCTTAAGAATGTTTTATGGAAGGCGGCCTTATCGGCTGGCCAGTGATGTTTACCTTTTTATAAGTTATGTATGTTCCGCTGCTATTCTCTGACATATACCGATGTGGTACCCTGCAGGGTACGACCGCGCCCCGGTCGGGTCGTGACAAAAGTGGTATCGAGCGATTAGTCCTCGGAAAGTGTCCACGCATCGTGTTCAGTAGAGTCTTGATTATCGGTGTCGTGCACCACATCTATAATCGTGAGGTCCGCAGGATATTTAGGATTGGTTTCCATTCTTTCACTTTGAGATCGTGCAATAGAGCTGAGTTATAGGTTGAATCTCCCCTGATGTTTTCCTTTATGTATCAGTTATGCCTCCACGCAAGGCAACCGCGCCCGGCGGCAAGGCAAAGGCGGTGCCGCTTAGTGGGACGCGAGAGTCACGAGGCACAGCCCACCCTACGAGATGATGTTTAGGGCGGCGAGTTCCACGCCGTCACCAAATTTCAGCAGTTCGAGCGGCGGACGCGCATCGAGATCGCAGACGAGCCTCCACCCCACACCGTGGTCCGAGTACGAGATTACGGAATGATTCTTATCGACCAAAGATAGTGGCGTAAGGTGGCCGACAGGAGCAGGCGGCCAACCCTAGAGCCGACAGTTTACGGATTCGGGATTTCTTGGGTTGTCACCCACCCGAGTTCTATGGTTCGAGATTTGAGGAGGATCCGCAGGAGTTTGTCCGGCAGTTACAGCGGACCATGCAGGTCCTTAGGGCATCAGAGACTGAGTCTGTTATACTAGCTTCTTACCGGTTACGCGATATTGCGTTGAACTGGTTTGAGTCATGGGTATTGTCGAGGGGTGAGGATGCTCTTCCAGCTGATTGGGAGGAGTTCACAGAGGCATTCCTAGACCACTTCTTGCCTCCTGAGGTGAGGAGAGCCCGCGTAGATAGGTTCTTGACATTGAGACAGGACGGGAGGACTATCAGGGAGTACAGCCTGGAGTTCGACTCCTTGACCCGATATGCGCATACCATAGTAGCTGACATGGCAGATAGGGTTCATCGATATGTGATGGGGTTAGACCGTCATAAGATTATCGTCATTGGGGTGGCTCTTGACCGAGGATGGATATTGCGGGATGCAGCGACGCATTGCGGGATTGAGGACAGAGAGAGGTAGGATCAGCTAGATTTGGGCCACCAAGAGGCCGTGACAGCAGCTCGTGGCGCTGAGGCGAGGCGGCCTCGCAGCAGACTAGGTCCACATTCCACCAAGATGAGTGCTCCTTCTCGATTTTCCGGCGAGGTCCGATCGCAGGTTATTCGGGAGCGGTCGGCTCAGGACTTCGTGTTTTCGTGAGGCGAGACCAAAGACTAATCGAGACCACCTACCTCTCGGTGTGTTCGATGCGGTAGGTCTCATCCGGGCGAGTGTCGTATGGGTTCGAGAGCATGTTACTCTTGTGGCCAACAGGGAAATCTGAAGAAGGATTGTCCGTCCTTAGGCGGTGGGAGCGTTACGGTTCAGCCGACGGGGTCTGTTGCTGGATCTTCATCTTCGATGGTTAGACGCCCGAGGGCGTGGTACTTATGGCCAGCAGCCGCGCAGGTCGTGGTAGGGGTTCCAGTTCTAGCGGTCCTCAGAACCGCATATATGCTATGTCCAGTCGACAGGACCAGGAGGCGTCACCAGATGTTGTCACATGTACATTATTGGTTTCTTGCTGTGATGTATATGTTTTGATAGATCCAGGTTCTACCTTGTCCTACATATCTCCTCATATTGCCAATAGAATAGGGATAGAGCCCGAGTCCATAAGACCTTTTGAGGTGGCTACGCCAGTAGGTGATTCGGTGGTAGCTGAGCGGGTGTATAAGACTTGCCCTGTGACTATAGATAGTCGTCAGACTCTAGCCGACTTGATAGAGTTGGATATGACAGACTTTGATGTGATTATGGGTATGGATTGACTAGCATCTCGCTATGCCAACGTGGACTGTAGAGAGAGATTAGTTCGGTTCCAGTTTTCTGGTGAGCCGGTTATCGAGTGGAAGGAATATCGCATCGCCGGCGGTAAGTTTATTTCTTACCTCAAGGCTAGGAAGATGGTGCGGAAGGGTATATCTACCATATGGTTCGGGTATTCGACATCGAGGTGAGGTACCGACCTTCGATCCGGTTGTTAGAGAGTTTCAGACGTATTCCCGCACGAGCTTCCGTATCCTCCCGAGAGGAGATTGAGTTTTGTATTGATTTGGCGCGGACACTCGACCGATATCTATTCCGCCATACGAGGATGGCACTGCCGAGTTGAAGGAATCAAGGACCAGTGAAAGATTTCTTGGAGAAAGGCTTTATTAGGCCAAGTGTTTCTCTGGGAGCACGGTGTTATTTGTAAAGAAGAAGGATGGAACAGCTGCGTGTGTATTGATTCTGACGGCTAAACAAGGTAACTATCAAGAAGATATCCTCCCCGTGATTGACGATTTGTTTGACCGGTTGCGAGGTGCAAAGTGTTTTTCCAAGATAGACTGCGATCCGTTATCATCAGTGCGAGTTAGAGAGATAGATATCCCAAAGATCGCATTCAGACCCGGTATGGGCACTATGAGTTCGTGGTGATGTCTTTCGGGTTGACCAACGCCCAAAGAAGATTCATGGATTTGATGAATATGGTGTTCAGGCCATTCTTGGATATGTTCGTTATAGTGTTTATTGATGATATCTTGGTGTATTCGCGCACAGAGCAGGAGCATACAAATCATTTGAGGACGGTATTGAGAGTCCTCCGAGACCGGCAGTTGTATGCCAAATTCTCGAAGTGCGAGTTCTGGTTGGCGTCAGTGGCTTTCTTAGGACATGTTATCGGGGCCGATGGTATTCGGGTTGATACAGCGAAGATTGAAGCCAATAAGACTTGGCCTGCACTCCACTACACCGACCAGTGCGCAGCTTTTTGGGCCTTGCAGGTTATTATCGGAGGTTTGTAGAGAAGTTTGCTTCTATCTCATCACCTTTGACTAAGCTGACTCAGAAGGCAGCTATGTTCCGGTGGACGGATACTTGTGAGGAAAGTTTCCAGTTGCTAAAGGAGAAGTTGACGACCGATTCTTAATCTTAGGAGGGCTTAGATGAATATGTGGTTTATTGTGACGCCAGTGTGTCGGCTTGGTGCGTCTTGACGCAAAGACGGCAGAGTTATAGCTTATGATCTCGACTTAGGAAGCATGAGAAGAACTATCCCACACATGACTTGAGTTAGCGCAGTGATTCATGCCTTGAAGATCTGGAGACATTATTTATATGGAGTTCATGTGGACATTTACACAGACCACGAGAGTCTCCAGTACATATTCAGCCAGAGGGAGCTGAACTTGCGGCAGAGACGGTGGTTGGAGCTACTTAAGGATTACGATGTTGATATTCTATACCACCCATGGAAGGCCAATGTAGTTGCAGATGCCCTTAGTCGCAGATCGATGGGTAGTCCGTCGATGTTCACCGCAGAAGAGGGATATGGTCCGAGAGTTACATCAGCTAGCGAGCCTTGGGGTTCGTTTGGTTGATTCTGATAGTGACGGAATTCGGGTTCGAGAGGTTGCCGAGTCTTCCATCGTTGAGGAGGTGAAGAGGCGACAGTATGAGGATCCGAATTTAGTACGGTACCGAGATGCAGCTCTCCAGAAGGAGAAGAGTCTATTTGAGGTAGCGCCTAATGGGGTGCTAAGATTCGAGGCCCGGTTGTGTGTTCCCGATGTGACAGGACTTCGCCCAGATTTCGTGAGGCACACAGTGCTCGTTATTCTATTCATCCGGGGTCGACTAAGATGTATCATGACCTCAGATGCGTGTATTGGTGGGATGGCCTTAAGCGGGACGTTGCGGAGTTCGTGGCACGCGTGCGAATTGTCGAGTTAAGATTGAGCACGAAGCCGGTGGGTCATTGCGCAGCTATTGATATTCCGACTTGGAAGTGGGAGGTGATAAATATGGATTTTATTACGGGGCTACCTACCACTCGAGGAAGCATGATTCCATTTGGGTGATTGTCGACGTCGACGAAATCAACCCATTTTCTTCCGTAACGACGTTCACCGAGGACTATGCCGATTATATATTAGAGAGATTGTGAGACCGCACGAGTCGGTGTCGATTATATCGGATAGAGAGCCTAGTTCTCGCTAACTGGAGGTCTTTTCGGCGGATTAGGGACACAGTGAGTCTCAAGACGACGCTTCATCCTCGTGACCGACGGACAGGCCGAGCGCACTATCCAGACCCTTGAGGATATGTTGCGGGCTTGTGTTATTGATTTCAGGGGTAGCTGGGAGGATCATTTGCCTCTTGTGGAGTTTGCTTACAACAACATCTACCATTCCAGTATTCAGATGGCGCCTTATGAGGCCTTATACGGGAGGAGGTGCAGGTCACCAATAGGCTGGTTCGAGGTGGGAGAAGTTCAGTTAGTCGGGCCAGACTTAGTTCAGCAGGCAGTGGATAAGGTGAAGCTTATCCAGGAGCGGTTGTTGGCAGCTCAGAGTCGGCAGAAGTCGTATGCAGATCATCGGCGTCGACACTTGGAATTTGAGGTAGATGATTGGGTTTTTCTAAAGGTATCGCCACGGCGGCGTGATGAGATTTGGAAAGAAGGGGAAGCTTAGCCCAAGGTACATTGGGCCATATCAGATTGTCCGTAGGGTAGGCAGGGTTGCCTATGAGTTAGATCTGCCGTCCGATTTAGAGGCGGTACATCCAGTTTTCCATGTGTCCATGTTGCGGAAATGTATTGGAGATCCATCTAGAGTGCACCCGGTTCATGATGTCCAAGTGACAGAGGAGTTATCGTATGAGGAGAGTCCCATAGCGATACTCGATCGTCAGGTTAGGCGACTTCGGACGAAAGACGTAGCTTCCGTCAAGGTCCTATGGCGGAACGAGAACAGGGAGGAAATGACGTGGGAAGCAGAGGATGACATGATGAAGAAGTACCCTCACCTATTTCCTATACCTCCAGGTAACCCACTTTCCTGCTTGTTGGTTTTGATTTAGCATTTACGCTTAAGTATGTTGTGGCTCGTGGAGCTTCTTTATTTGCAAAAGAACAGTTAAGAGGGTCTATGCCGATGTTGTGATTTGAGTAAGCCTAGAAGGAACATTCGGGACGAATGTTTCTAAGGGGGGGAGAATGTTATACCCCGTAGTTCTGACCCTACGTATGAGAGAGTACGAAAGCATGTAAGACTTAAAATTTTCAAATGATAGGTTGACGGATTATTCCGGGCGGATTTTAGTCAACTTTGATGCGGGTTATGACCCGATACATTGAGAGTTCCTAAGTGTTTCAAAGGCCTAGGGCGTAGTTCGTGGATTCTAGATTCCAACGCAACCAACCGTTCGTCGATAGGACGTCGTAGTAGAAAGTTATGATAATTACAAGTTCAGTGCGCAGTCGGACATAAATGTGTTTCGACAAAGCGCGGGCGCGCGCCGAAAGTACCGAGGTCGCTGAAGTTGCAGGCCGCGCGCCGGGAAGAAAGGTCGCGCGCCAACGCTCGAAGAGGTCGCGAGGTTTCAGCGCGCCGCGAGGCGGGTCGCGCGCCGAGACGGGATTTTTGGGCGGAAAGACTTAGGAAAAGTCAGATTTTTTATTTTAAAAGACCTTGGGTGGGTGACAAGTGTCCCCCCCCCCCCCCCCCATATGATTTCTTGCATGCAATATATTGACCAAGTCTTGAAGACTTGGTCATCTTCTAATTTCTCTCTCTCTCTCTAAAGCTTAAGCTCCCACTTCTCTCTAAAAATTCCAAGAGATATTTTAGCCTTAGGAAAAATCTGAAAAGAGAAAGGCAAGAAGGAAACTTGTGGCTAGCTTGTGAAGGTTGTTGTGGTGGTAATCTTGGAAAGGAGGCTAGCAAAATTGTTGGAATAAATTTGGCTAAAGCTCTAAGGTAATGGTTCCTCCTTTTTAATTAGTTTTTAGTGTTGCATATTAAGAAGGAAGAACTTGTGGTAGTAAATTATGCTCTTAGACTCATTGCATGTAAGAACTATGGTTTGAATGTGAAGGAATTGGTTAAGAAGATATTATGAGCATGTTGTAGCCTAAAAACTACCTTAGTATTAATTAGTGAGTTGTTGTACCTAATGGGGCAGAATTTTACACACCCAATTTTAGGTGTGTAATCCCCTTTGAAATGTTGGATTGTTGAGCCTTAAATGTGGCGTTTGGATGATAAATTCGGCCTTGAGAAAGGTGGCAAAGTATGTAGAAACAAAGGAAATGCTGCCCAATTTTTCATAGAATTTAGTGGCTTTGAGTTTAGATTATTCTACATTGAAAGTAGAGGTTAATAAACGTATCATGGTTATTTTAGGTTGACATATTACTTGCGGTAGTTTGGACTTAGCAAGTGGATTGATCAAAAAGGTATGTGAAGCTTTCCTATCTCTTGAGCATGAATAGATGAAACTATGTAGTACGGTAGACGTACAAGATTTGGTATTCTTACTTGTTTTAAGTATATAATGACTTGTTTCGTTTTAAGAATGTATAAGTCCCTTAGTTAGGGGAAAAGTATGATTTTACTAAAGTGTAGAGTTAATATAACAACTTTATGGGAAGTTGGTTTATTAGCTTCATAAAAGTTAAAGAGAAGAGATTTACTCTAAGTAAGATAAGTATATGAAGAGGCAAATTGGTTTTAAGGCATCAATTGCCCAAGAGTTTTATGTATAAAGAAGAGTCATTTTTAAGAGAGTCAAGCACGTAGTACTGGGTTAAACTCCCGGTGTTCTTTTATTAAAGATATGATTAAGTGCCTTAAGTAAACTAAAATGAGAGGGTATATGAACAAGACTAATAAGAAGTTATAAGTTTTCTTAACTTATTTATGATTATGACATGATGACAGTTTGAGCTAGGGTAAGAGTATATCTGAGGGGCAAGCCCCAAGATCGTTATACCACCTACTCGTGGTAAGAGTATGTCCGAGGCCACCCCAAGATCGCCATACCACATTCTTCGTTGTAAGAGTATATCCGGCGGGCAAGCCCCAAGATCGTTATACCACCGCTAAGTGTAAGAGTATATCCGGCGGGCAAGCCCCAAGATCGTTATACCATCCGCCTGTGGTAAGAGTATATCCGGCGGAAAGTCCCCAAGATCGTTATACCACCTGTTAGTGGATTTGCTACCCACGATGCGAGGAATACCTCACGCGAGTCCTTATGGGCTTACGCGGTGAAATAGTCCCACGCGGCGGTACACCTATGCGAGGAATACCTCACGCGTCCACAGGACCTACGCGTGAAATAGTCCCGAGTAGGGGTGCTTATTGATACTACGGGCGAGGTACCCTGTTTTGATCCTAAGGCCCCTATTTTATGCAGTATTATATTTATATACTTGTCACTCTCATTGTTAGTAAGGCACAGTAAAAGGTATTTTATGGACTTCCATGACTCCAGCTTACTTTTAGACTTATGATATCATTATTACAGTATTTTCCAGCTTTACATACTTGGTACATATTGGTAATCGACCCCTTCCTGGGGCCGCTCATGCCGGTAAGGGTAAGCGATTGAGGATCCTCGTTCTTAGGATCACTATTCCTGTCGAAGCTTCATTCTCCTAAGTTTGTCTATCGTACGGATATTCCCTGATGCTATAGGTATTTTGTACATTCAGGGGTATGGCGGGGCCCTGTCCCGCCACAGTTTTTATCTTTAGAGGTCTGTGGTCACCTATGTGTTTTGGGCTATAAGAACCCGTTGTACTACTATATTTTTGCTTAAGAATGTTTTATGGAAGGCAGCCTTATCGGCTGACCAGTGATGTTTACCGTTTTATAAGTTATGTGTTATGTATGTTCCGCTGCTATTCTCTGACATATACCGACGGTACTTTAGGTACTGCCGCGCCCCGGGTCGGGTCGTGACAGGAATGACCTTGGATTCATGTTTCTAAGAAGAAATCATTATCTGAAGTGCTCTTACTTCTACCGAAGCGCTCAACTAAACCTTTACAATTTAGTTTTCCCATTGAACCTAATTCATGGGATCTCCAGTCTGTAAGGTTGAGTATCCATCGTATTAGTTCTTATTGATTGGGTTTTAAGCCCATTCCCCTAGACAGACAGAACATCTGATCTCTGGGTATGCAATTCGTCAAGGGATCTGTTATGTTTTCCTTTGATTTTATAAAATCAATGGAAATAATACCCGTGATGATCAGCTGCCTAACAGACTTATGTCTCTGTCGAATATGACGAGACTTGTCATTGTACATAGAACTTCGTGCCCTTCCTAGAGTTGACTGACTGTCACATTGGATCATTACAGAAGGCACGGGTTTATCCCAATATGGGACATCCTCTAAAAAATCATGAAGCCACTCAGCTTATTCTCCTGTTTTATCTAAAGGGATAAACTCCATCATGGATCGGGTGATACAAGTTTGCTTGAAGGATTTCCAAGACACAACTCCACCACCAATTGTAAAAATATACCCACTGGTGGACTTGGTATTCTCAATATCATATATCCAGTTTTCATCATTGTAACCCTCTAGTACAGCTGGATATCTCGAATAGTGTAACCCGTAACTTAACATGTATTTTAGGAATTGTAGTACCCCAATTCAACACTTTCAAGTGATCCTCACTCGGATTATGGGTGAACCTAGCCAATTTATTGACTGCATAAGCGATATCAGGTGAGTGCAATTTGTGATATACATCAAACTACCAATTACTTGCGCATACCGCTTCTGGCGTACGGGCGCACCATAATGTTTGTCAATCTTTTGATTTCTATCCAGTGGTGTCGTTACTGGCGAACTGTCGTACATCCCAAATTTTTTCAGTACATCCTCGATATAGTGAGCTTATGACAAGACCAGTCCGTCAGATGTCTTAGAGACCTTGATCCATAAGATGACATCTGTGATACCCATATCTTTCATGTCAAAACATTGTTTTAACATATTCTTAGTCTCTAGGATTATCCTAGGACTGCTCCCAATGATCAACATGTCATCTACATAGAGGCATATCATGACGAATGAATCGATATTTTCATTCATGTAAACACATTTGTCACACTCGTTAATGGCGAACCCTTTCTATAGTAGGGTACTATCAAATTTCTCGTGCCATTGTTTCGGGGCTTATTTCAGACCGTACAGAGATTTGGCAAGCCGAAAACTTTTCTCTTGTCCCGGAACCACATACCCCTCGGGTTGGTCCATATATATTTCTTCTTCCAAATCACCATTCAGGAAGGCTGTCTTGACATCCATTTGATGTATTTTAAGATCTGACAATGCGGAGATCGCTATAAACATGCGTATGGATGTCATCCTAGGTACCGGAGAGTAGATGTCAAAGTAATCAAGACCCTCCTTTTAGCGATAGCCCTTGACTACCAACCTAGCCTTATACTTGTCTATAGATCCATCCACTTTTAACTTTCGTTTGAAGATCCACTTACAACCCAAAGGTTTGTGTCTCGGAGGAAGTTCAACCAACTCCCAGGTGTAGTTGTGCAGGATGGACTCTATCTCACTCTCTGTAGCTTCTTTCCAGAGCGGTGCTTCTAGAGTTGACAACGATTTGGCGATTGTCCGTGGTTCGTCCTGAACCAGATAAGCTACAAAGTCTATACCAAAAGCCTTTTCCTTCCGAGCCCTTTTGCTTCATCTTGGTTCCATCTCTAAATCTTCCAAGTCCTGAGAATTTAGAATACTGGATTCCGGATAGTCAGTCACTTCAGAATTCACTAGATCTGAACCGTTTAGATCCGGGTAGTCGACGAATCCTGGATCCTCATAGGTTTTCTCATTAATTCGTTTGTGAGAGGTTATGTTTCGTTCCTTTCTAGGAAACGAATCTTCAAAGAAACTTGCGAAATTGATTCCATGATCGTACCTACATGAATGTCCAGTACATCTGACGTATGCACTAGGAAGCGATAAACACTACTGTTATTGGCATATCCGATGAATATGCAATCCACAGTCTTAGGCCTAATTTTGAACTGCTTTGGCTTAGGTACTTCTACCTTGGCCAGACAACCCCATACCTTCAAGTATTTTTAGGTAGGTTTCTTTCATTTTCATAGCTCGTATGGAGTCTTGTCCTTACCTTTGTGTAAGACTCTATTAAGAATCTTATTCGCGGTAAGGACAGCTTTTCCCCACATGGTTTGGGGAAGGTCTAAATTGATGAGTAAAGCATTCATCATTTCCTTTAACGTTCAGTTCCTGTGTTCAACAACACCATTTGATTGAGGTGAGTAAGGAGCCGTCGTTTGATGAACTATACCCGATTGGGTACAAATTCTTCAAAGGGAGCTACATATTCTCCCCCTCTATCGTTGTAGATTGATTTAATCCGTCCGCTTAGTTGCTTCTCAAATTTTGCTTTGTAGCACTTGAACGCTTCAAAGGCTTCATCTTTATTTTAAGTAAGTAAAGGTAGCAAAACCTTATGCTATCATTTATGAAAGTGACAAAGTATTTATTCCCCTCTCTAGTTTGAGCGAACTTCAAATCACATACATCGGTATGTATGAGTTCTAGAGGAGCGGTTTCCCTCTCAACGGATCTAAAGGGACTCTTGGACAGTTTTGCCTCTACACACACCTCACACTTACGTTGAGGGTTTACGTCAATAGACGACAATAATTCCAACATTACCAATCTTTGGATAGATTGATAATTAACATGTCCTAATCTATGATGCCATAAATTGGAAGACTCAAGCAAATAAGTAGAAGGCTAAATTTTATTGATAGTAGAAGCAGGGGTTACATATGAAAGATTAACTTTAAAGAGGCCTGCACATACGAAGCTCCTTCCTACAAATGTTCCGTTTTTAGTGCTTACAAATTTATTATCCTCTAAAACTAGTCTAAAACCAGTATTTACCAACAACGGTCCAGAAATTAGATTTCTTCGAATTTCTGGGACATGCATCACTTCGTTCAGAGTCAACTCATTTTCGGACGTCATCTTCATGATTACATTTCCTACCCCCAGCACTTCTGAAGAAGAGTTGTTATACATGAACAACTTATTATCTGTGACTGGTGTATATGTGTAGAAGGCGTCTTTATTGGAACAGATGTGACGGATAGCACCCGTGTCCAACCACCACTGCATCGGAGAACGAAGTTAGCTTCAAGTACCACCGTTGAGAACTCCTCAATCATATCGTCTAGGAGCGTGTCTTAGACAATGTTAGCCTTGCCTTTGGCCTTCTCTTTATTCTCATTTTTGAGCTTGCGGCAGTCCTTGGCCATATGACCAACTTTACCACAGTGGCAATTTCCCTTAAACTTATCATTTGTTTGGGACTTACCAACCTTCTGAAACTTTCGCTTCTTGCTTGGGTTCCATTTGACTTCCACCAGGTTCGCCTTAGCCTTAGTGGGTTGTTTCCCCTTTGGCATGACCTTCTTATTATCCTCCTGAATTTGGAGTTTGATAATAAACTCATCTAAGGTCATCTCCTTCATCTTGAGTTTTAAGTAATTCATAAACTCAGTCCACGAGGGATGCAACTTCTCAATCAACAACGCAACCAAGAATTGCTCGTTAGACTTCAATCCTTCCAAATCCAGGTGATGTAGAATCATCTGAAACTCTTGGACTTGGGATGATACACTTTTGTTTTCCACCATTTGAAATTTCCCAACAATGAACTTTTTACTACCCGCATCTTGGGTGTTGTATTTCTTCTGCAGTTCCCATAACTATTTGGCAGTTTCAACAGTGCAATATACCGTGTCCAATGTATCAGACAAACTATTCAGAATATAGTTCCTACACATGAAATCACTATGATTCCATGCATCACGAACCATCTTCATGTCATTAATGACATGGATACCTTGGCCCCCTCCCGCCGTTTCATTTTGCTGAGGGTCCATGTCTTCCCCAACTTATGGAGGGTATTCGGTTAGGAAACGTGACATTCCCATAACCGTTAGGAAGAACATCATCTTCTGCTGCCATCTTTTGAAGTGTGCACCCATGAACTTCTCGGGGCGTTCATGGTGGAATCCGGCGGGTGTTGGAGCAGTAGCGCTCCCTTGAGCAGTAGCAAAGGCGTTGTGAACACCTTGAGCAGCCGTAGGATTGACACTAGTTGCGCCAAAATCAGTGGTGTTGAAGGCATTAGAATTGCCTTGAGCAGTGGTAGTGAAGGCAATGGTATTGCCTTGAGCAGCGACAAAATTTTCAGCGTTGAATTGATCTTGTCCAGACATGTTGTTGTTGCAAACATCCAATATTATCTTAAGCTTGTGAGTAAAATGTGTGGTTACAAGAAAATGGGAATGAGAACAACAACAACAAAGTATTTAGAATTCTGGAAATAGAACAAGGAAAATGGCTTGCTGAGTCGATTGAGATTCAATCTTTCCTTAAGATAATATTGCCCCGTATAATACTTTAACGGTGTGTTGGCAACTTATCTCCCAAGATAAAATAACAATCAAATAAGTGCGTAAATGAGACTCAAGTGTTCGCTAGAAAAGAAGGATCTTTAAGTGTGTGGAAGATTGCAAGAGAGGAAGATAATTTCTGAAGTGTGTTTTGCAAATAAGCCTATGGCTTCAATTTATAGTGTTGAGAAGATGACTTCCCATCTAGCCAAGTAATGGCCTTGAATGGCCATGTAATGGCCTTCAATATGGGGTTACAATTTAGTCAAATAATGGTTGAATTCATGTGGGAAATAATGGAGGTTTAATGCTCCAAAACCAGCCCAAAAGTCATGTCTTTTCGTCTCCCGTCGTTGCTTCTGGAAGTCCAGCGCCGTGGCACGTTATGTCCAGTAACTCACTGCAACAAAAGACGTCTCAGGCGCCGCGATCCTTCGGGGAGGCGCCGCGGCCTAAAGGAGGAGGTGTCGTGGCCCTGACGATGTTGCGCCGCGACCCTTCTTGGAATTAAATAATATAGAAAGTATAGTTTTTTCACGTACTCCAGCCATCATTGCCACATAACACAGTGTGAAAGAGAGCGAGGGGAGTCGTGAGACTTGTCGGGAATTCATGATTATGTGCAAGTGCAACAAATAATCCCTGTTAATTTTGGCCAATAAAGATTACGAAGGACCTTACATATATATATATATATATATTTGCTTAAACTAGAGTATACTGTATTTGTAATATTAAATTCTAAAGTTGATTCAAAAGGGGCTGACACTCTAGCAATGAGTCTTTAAGAAGGTGCAAACAAATGTAGTAGTATGAGTATCCATCATTGTTCCCTTCTTTATAGGACAGTAACTTAATTGCTAAGCTTCTTTCTTCCTTTTCTTGCCTACACTCCACTTTGACATCTTCCCTAGATAATATATTGTTTTTTTTCTTTTTACGGATTTAACTAATCATGATTATCTGAAGTTGTCTGGTCTGATTATAATTTGAATTTTTGCATGCGCTAAATAAGCCTTCTATTGAAAGGCTCTTCATTTTCAAAGCAAGAACTCTAATTTTTTTTTATATTCAGTTTCCCGGCTGATGTTAAAATTATTTCTGAAGATAGTAATATCGGTCTATCAACATTATTTCCAGTAAATCGCGGGATGTGCCTGAATGATCAGGGTTTGAGAATTGAGCAACTGATATCACCTACAAGATCCTATCCTAGAAGAGAGTAAAGTGCTCCTATCAGGCTTCGAACCAACGCTCCTGAATTTTAAGTTCACCTCCTTTGTGCTATGTCCGGGGGATTTCATCTTCAATAAGGACAGATTTCAATTATCCCACCACATTACTTAATCATTTTTTGTTGAGTTTATCCATACGGTATGTGAAAATCACCACGACTACTCTAGAAAAATGAAGATCACAAATGAAAGGGTTCAATGATCTAAATATTTCTGTGTATAATTAATCCAATACTTATATTATTAGATGTCAACCATTCATGTTGAATTTGTTTGCTAAGGCCAAACAAATTGGAAAAGAGGGCAACAAAAATAAAGATGATTTTATGGTTATAACATCCACTACATTCTGAAAGTTTGTCTTTTTGATTTATTATACTTGTATATGTATTCGCGCGTTGCGTGATCGATACTAAAAATTTAATCGTATTAAGTAATATCTTATTTGTTTGAGAACATTAATCTAATTATTTTAATAAAATTAGAATTGTAAATTTGGTTCCTATGCAATGTAAAAAAATATAAAAGACAATAGTAAAAATTTATTTGAGAATTTTGTCTTAATATTTTGTCTATAGAAGACTTGAAAATTGCTTATGACTTATTTGAGAAAGCTTTGGGGATACCAAATCACTTTGAGGGGGAAGGAGTGGCAACAAAAAATATTCTCAAATAATTTTGCTAAACACAAAAATGATAAACTCCAAAATACCTTATAGAATAAAATAAATTTATGTTCGTAGGAAGAAGCTATAAATTTTAGCCTTTCTCTAATAACAATTTTTTTTTACTTTAACTGCTATTTAAAAGTATTTTTTCCTTTTGATCAAACACCTCTACTTTTTGTTAAAAATTGTAGGTGTTTACGTCGGGTTCGTACACGCAGCGAAATTTAAAAATTTATGTTTCAAATCCGACATAGGCAGTCGAAATGTAGTATGATATGTAATGTAAAAGCACAAAGCATAATGTAATAACTTCGTCAGAAGACCTACATTGTGTAGATAGCAATTCGCGAGTCTGAGGCTTTGTGTAGTCCGAGGGTGCACACGCAAACGTCTCTCGATTTGTAAGTTCTGAAAAATTATGATGTAATTTGCTAAGTCGTCTGACAGAGCTTTAAAAGAGATTTACCTCTCTTAGGTTTATAATAATCATAATGGTGAAGGTAAGCCCTCTATTTATAATTGTAAATAGAGGCTTTAGGATTTCCGTGGGCCAGGCCTAGCAGGAAACATATTGAATTAAAATTCGAACTGTCAGAACACGCTCAGGCACCGCGGTCCCACTTAAGAGGCACCGCTGTTCTGGCACGTGTTCCTGGCACCGCGGTCCTAAACCAAGGCACTGCGGTCCTGTCCCATTCTCTGCCACATCTTTCCATTTCTAATGTCCCGGTCATTAACCCAACATATATGTATAATCTTCTTCTAATTACATCCTTCAATCGACGGAACATTTGACTTGGTATTACCCTTTAGGCCTTTACGTATCGTCAATAATTACAGTAGGATCTTCACGGAACTCCTAAACTGCGACGGAAGACGAACCCAATATGTAAAGTTTAGCTACAAAAAAAATGTGAACTGAACCTCTATGTGAGAAGATAAAATCCTTTCATTCATGACACACTCAATCAAGCTTAGGATCTATCAAGTGTCTATCCAAATGGTTTGATCATTATAACTCATCTATATTAGTTGACAACAGGACCATATCACAGACATGTTCATTGCATTGACCAATGACTTAGTCAACCTAATACCATATGAGTATCTGAGTGTTCACTCGAATATAAATTCAAGGAATGAATCCTAATCTTGGCTCACATACTACCTTTAATCTACTTCGTAATGTACTCAAAACAAGTCGCGTCTCAACCTATAAGACATTTGAGCTTAGGACAGGATCAAAGTACATTACTCTGTAAACAAGGTGATATTGACCTCAAGTCTAAGTACTTCTATCTCCCACATGCCGATGACATTATAGACATATAACAAATAATGCATCAGTAGGGTATACCAATACTTCAACAAGTATCCATGTGTCCATCATGAGTTGCCATAACTCGTAGCAAGTGAGACATACCTAAGGATATGATGCAGACCACATGTCGACGTATCGCATATCATCGATATACCAATTTCGACGATCATTAGTCGAGGTAATTTAAGAGTTACGTTATAACATTAATTCTCACATCATTAATAAACACGTAAACTCTAGGGATACATTTATAGAATATTATAAACAATCAACTAATAATTCAACAAATGTAAATACCATAATATTAATCATCATTAATATAAATACAAATGTGTATAAAGTACATTGTGTTCTAATACAGATTGTCTTTAGGACATACATATACTTTCAATCTCCCTCTTGGCCTAAAGCCAATCACCAACAAATCTAATACCCATGTTCTCAAAATGACCATTATGTTTCACCAATCTTAATGGTTTAGTAAACGAGTCTGCTAGATTATTGTATGTGGGAATATAATCTATCCTAATAGCTTCAGCTTCCACCATCTCTCTCAAGATGTGGTACTTCCTTGGTACATGCTTATTCCTGTTCGTTGATCTTGGTTCCTTTGCCTGTGCAATCGCATCAGTATTGTCACAATAAATAGTTATTGGACAACTAGCACTCGGAAAATGTGGGGGTGTGCGCGGCTATAATAAAAATAAAACCAAGATTTTGAAGATATTAAAAGCAGTCTGTTGCATTAGCCTGGAAGAACCGTTGCATTACATAGGCTAATGCAACAGTCATTTCCGGCCGTTGCATTAAAAAATTTGAGTCGTCGCATTAGACATGTTCTATCGTTGCATTAGCCTAGTTTTTTTATTTGTTACACTTGAACCCGTCGTATTAGCCACATCTAATGCGACGGCTATACATATGACGTTGCATTAGACCAATATGAGTTGTCGCATTAGCCTAGAAATGTAGTAGTATTCATAAACTTTCTTCTTTATAAATTATAATCATTCAATCCCCTAATCGTTCAGAGATAAAAGGAAATGCAACAACAGCAGCAACAACGATATACTCAGTGTAATCCTATAAGTGAGATTTGGGGAGAGTAGGACGTACACATCTTACCCTATATGTGTTGGGTAGAGAGATTGTTTCTGATAGATAGCAAATGAAACGACATCGACTCAAAATTACAAGGAAAATAAGATAACAAAATATCAAAATGCAAAACAATAAAAAGAAAATAAGACAACAAAACATTAAAATGCAAAACAAATAAAGCAACAGATAATAATATACACTAAAAATAAAAGAAAATATATACACAAAAAATAAATCTTGTTCGATATGTATAAAGCAACAGATGATTTTGCATGGAACGTGTTACTTTGTTCAGCTGTTCCGGAAAGAAAAGTAGAATATGAAATAAGCTGGTGTGACAATCGAGAAATCTTTTCACATTGAAATACCCGTTTGTTTATTAAATGTTTTTTGTATTTCAAATATTGAACCTTAGAATGCAAATATCGATTTGACTATAAGTATATACAATCACCAGCGGCTCAACTAATCATGTGGTCTAAAGTTAAATATCAATATGAGGCCTAAAGTGTCATTAATAATTTTTTTATTTTTACATACAAAATTTGTAACGTAAGCATTCGAACCATCTTGCATATATAGGTGTTTAACGGGCTGAACTGGTCCGGATCGGTAGCCCCTTATCGG
The DNA here is from genome assembly GCA_029844215.1 of Przewalskia tangutica. Taxonomy (NCBI): domain Eukaryota; kingdom Viridiplantae; phylum Streptophyta; class Magnoliopsida; order Solanales; family Solanaceae; genus Przewalskia; species Przewalskia tangutica. The sequence goes on along the minus strand of CM056724.1, from coordinate 42,560,170 downwards.
GTTTAACCGGTTCGGACCGTTACGTCGATTCACGGACTACCGCCAACGGTGCAGTTCGATTCTGGATTCGAGTTGGCGTGCGGTTAAGTCGAACGGTCCGGTTTCTATTTTTTTTTTTTTTTTTATTTCTAGTATTTATTTTCTATAATATAAACTAAATTCAATTTAAATATGTAATATAATAATATAATATATAATTTAGTTGTATATATTAAAATTGAAACTTTAAAGTTAATTTTTTATTTTATAGTTTATAACTTTATACTTTATAGTTTATAACTTTATATTGTAAATTTGTAATTATACTTTTATTAATTTATTAGATTAGTAGATATAACTTATAAGTTAACAAATAAGTAATAACAGATTAACAACTAAATAGATAGTAAAATTAAAATTAATGATAAGATGTAAACTTTTGAACTTTCATAACGTTAATAAGAGTACATAATGAACTAATGAAGTAATAATAATGTCTCCTTCATAACGTTAATAAGAGTACATAAGATGATAAGAGTACATATGCATATTTACATATTATGCATCCTTCTTGCAAGTTCTTCGTAATCTATAAGTTGATTGAATTGGTTATGCTCCATAGCCTCTAAATCTGGAGTATTAATTCCAGTCCCGCCTCCGCTCCCGCCTTCCAAAATATTGCCTATTTCTTCATCTTCCGGAGAATTAACGTCTCCACATCCTTGATTTCTTCTCTCCGATCGATCCAATCCAGCGGACTAACACTTCTAATGTGCTTCCACCCAATGAGTGACGTGTGTCTCCTATTTGATCTCGTGCTTGGCTAAATGCACTTTTAGAAGCCACTGTTGAGATCGACACATTAAGAACATCCCGCCATCGCAAGTACCGGAATTGCCTTTGTTATCCTACCACCATTGTAAAGGGTCAAAATTTTCTTGGCTCACTGCTTTTGCAAATAAAATTGCATCTCATCGCAAGATCGGCTTGTGGTTGGTTGTGTTGTAAAAGTGCTCCATATGTCTAAAGATTCTTCTTCATCATCATCATCATTGAATCCTGCAGGTGTAGACACAGAACCAGAACTAGAAGAAATATTAGTAGCAGAGTTGGTGTTATCATGTAATGTAGCATAATATTCATATAATGTAGTTAAATTAGTATCAAGTTTACTTATGCAATCAAATGAAGATGGAGTTTCTGTTTGACCTATTTCCATATAAGTATATAAACTAAATATTAAATTATGACAATCTACTTTTTTAATAGAAAGATTTAAGACTGCACCAATACAATAAATATCAGGAATAGGAAAAAAATATTTTTTAAACTTTTCAAACATAATCAGAATCGCATCTTTATATTTCACATTTGATTTTAAACCATAAAGTAAATATGAAATTTCAGCTATATGAGCTAAAGCATTACAAACTGTTGGGTAATAAGATCCTGAAAATTCAACAGTTGCAGTGTAAAATTTACGTAAATTTTTTAAAAGTTCACCAATTGATTTCCAATGTTCGTCGGTTAACATATAATCACGTTCTTACAATGCGCATTTGCAACATGTGTTATGAGGTCTTTATACTTATAACATTCTTTTAAAAATAAATAAGTATAATTCCACCGTGTAATAATCTCTTCTGGCATGAATTTAGGTCTCAAATTAAATTGTTTACATTTTTCTTTAAATTCTATAATTCTATTTTTCCTATTATTACCTGAATAACTCAACAACTCTTTTGACAAGTTTTATTTGGTGAAAATAAATCAAGACCACTTTTAACAATTAAATTATAAATATGACAAGCACAACGAACATGAAATATATCAGGAAGTGGTGGTTGTACTTCTGCTTTTAAAAGATCTACAGCAGCAGTATTATTAGATGCATTATCGAATGATACACAAAGTATTTTATTATAAAGATTATATTTTTGGGCATAAAAACAAATAGTTTCGCTTATATTTTCCAAGATGACTTTGATCCTCGCATAAATACGCAAAGCAATATCGTTTTCCATTCTAAAATTTTCATCAATCCAATGACAAGTAATTGTTAAATAATCATAATCGTTCAACGATGTCCAATGTCCAAGTAAAACTAACATGGCATGGAAGGTTAGCAAACAAATATTGCAAGAAAATAACATAATCATTATGAAGTCTAAAAATATCGGCTCTAGTAGTACTACGAGGAACACCTTTAAAAAAAGGATTATATACTCTTTGAATATATGTAATTAAATATGAAGAAGAAGCAAAAGAAAAAGGTAAACAACCTCCGACAATCATTTTTGCTAATTCAATGCGATCTTTTTTTGGATCGTACTTAGCCAACCCCCCAGTTAATGGATTAAGTCGGTGTTGACCGGGTTCTAAATCAGAGACAGCATCCCATTGTGCCGTATGATCGTGTTTTATATGTCTACCTATAGTGTAGTCCCCGTCACGCCACCCCGTCTTATGTTTATAAGTTCTCCCACAAATATTACATTTAACTCTATCAGTACCCACAACTTCATCATAAAAGAGCCACACTTTACTCCTTTTTTTTCTTGCTACTGGTCCTGGTAAAGGAGGTCTACGACTACGACTACCACTAGCAGTACCAACATTGACAAAAGGAACACTAGTAGTTGTAGGAGGTTCTTGTTCTTGTTCTTCAAGTTCATCAATATCATCTAATTGAACGTTATCATATTCATTATCTTCTATTCCAAAATCTTCTTGCATTTGATCATAATCTATATTTTGATTAGATGATGAAGAACCCATGATTTTTACCCTTTGAACTAGATTTACTACAAATTCCGACGCAATTCCCCTTAGTAAAGACATTATAAAATATTTAAATAATCAACAAATAAATATGACAATTTAATAAAATAATTAGAGAATGAAACGAGTGTACCAAACTTCGGGATTCAGAATTCAATTGAAACTCGAAGCTCGAAGTCTTGCGTCTTGCTACTTTGAATTTGAAAACTAATAATAATAATAACTTGAAATTTGATAATAAAGAAGATTAAGAGAGTATGAGAAATTGAGAATAAGAGAATTGAGAGAAATGTTGTGTGATAAAAATGAAGAAAATGTAGAGAATTTATAGATTTTTTAAAGGGTAAAAATGTAATTAAAATAAATAAATAAACAAAAAAAAAAAAAAAAACAGGGCCAACGGTCGAAATGACCATTGGCAAGGACCCTGCCCTCTCCCCCCAGGCCCCCTCCCAAGCCCAACGATAACAATACCGTTTGGGAAAAAAGTTTTAATTTTTTTTTTGTAACCGGTCCGGTCCGACGGTTAACCTGCAGAATGGAACCGGTTTTTAGCACGCCTTACCGGGTTTTTTCATAACCCGTGCGGGTTGGGGTTGGGGGCCGATCCAACCCCAACCCAGATGCCTCACGCCTGGCCCGATCCGGTTAAACTACGGTCAACCTGGTCCGATCGGTCAACCCGACGGCCATTGTGTTTACTTGCATATACGTTGATCATCACTGGCTACCTAAGCTTCCACTAATGGAGGTATCTACTAACTCTGCTAATCTAGATTTAATAGTGATAATGTTATTCCCTCCGTTCCATACTACTTGACCCTCATTGACTCGGCACTTTCTTTAAAAACTATTTATTAGGAGTTTGTTTTACTAAATTAACCTTATTAGTTATGCTTTGAAAATATAAGTTTGACTATTATTACTTTATATAGTTATTTAGTGATAAGGGTAATTTTAAAGAAAAATAATAAATGTCTTTTAATTAGCTAAAATGGATAAAATAAAAAGAAAAAAAAAATCTAATATAAGGGTCAAATAAAATGAAAGAAGAAAGTACAAAATATCTATAAAAATAATAAGACAAATAAAATTTTGGGGGCCTTTCAATACTTGAGGCCTAAAGCGGTGGCTTGAGCCACGGCTTTTTACCCTTTGTCCGGCCTTGTTTACAATACTAAACTTCAGTATTGATGAGTAAATATTTCAAGTGAAATAATATTACTACTGAAAAATCTTTAATTTTGTCCAGGTGAAGTTCATACGCACACATATATACTTACTTCCTTTTTTTTCAACCAGTTGATCTTGAAGGCAGAGGGTATCCTCATTGGGTGGTGTGGGAGAGCTTGGTCACAAGTTCGAAACCCCAGGGTAACGTCTGGCCTGCCTTCGCCTCTTGGGGGAGTCTGTCACACCTGGCTTGCCAAGTGTGGTTTAACTGGCTGACGTGGTTTGCAGGCTATTGCGTCAGTCCGGAGTTTACCCTGTGCGCACTCGAAAGAGCAGCGACTGCGGGTTCCTTCGTCAACAAAAAAAAACTTCATCGAATATTGTGCAAAGGCTAAGTTACCTTTTTTGAGCCAAGATCAAATTGACCTGTGAGAGTGAAACAACATGTACGGTATTTTTCAATAAAATATTAGACACATTTAAAACTAAGTTTATACATATTTTATCATAGATAAGTATTACTCCATATTTTAAATTTTTATTTCTTGGGGTGGAGTAGGATGTTGTATACTTCACCCCTAGAAATTAAAATTTTAAATATGTCTTTTATGAAATGCTGATTTTCTTTCTTTTTTCTTTTTTCTTTGTGGACCTTTGCACTAAGCTAAAAGCTAAAGTGAATATTAGGATTGATTCCCAATAGAAGCATTCTGGTCTCTTCTGGGGTTGATCCTTATAGGTGTTATTAGTTGTACGTTCTCAAACTCCGGTTATTGAAGCACATCCCGCGATTTACTGATAGTAGTGTTGAGGAATCGATACTACTACCTTCAGGACTAGTGTGGCCCAAGTCGGGAACCTGAATATAAAAAATAAAAATAAAAAGGTAAAGTGGATACAAAGCATAATAAACTAGACCAGAGAACAAATGCTTTTCAAGGAACTTTATAAAAGCAAGGGATTCCTACTTTACAAATGATAAGGGACCTTTTTGTTTTGTTATAGTGACTGGTGAAAATCACTACCATCAACAGGCGCATTCCCACCAATTATAGCATTTCTCTTCATGACTGGTACATTTCTTGATGGCCCTTTCTATAGCTATTGCTCTCATGATTGATAATCTGCTATAAATTTTATCAATGATGTTTCATGCATCTTGCCTTTAATTTAAGAGGGGGGGAGAAGACATCAAATATGGAAACGATATAAGATCTATATAAGAGATTGTAAACTTTTTAGTACTAGCAGTATAGTTCAACCTGTGATAGAAGGTTTAGATGTCAATTTTACTAGGTTATCTAATATTTATCGTAGAGATCGAATTTGAATTATTTTATGGTAGATGTGTGAATAGAAAATGTGGGGTATTGTTGGAACTTGTAGAAGAAGAGTAAAGTGATAAAAAATGACTTCGGCAAAAATTGGTGGAAGGGCCGAGACGCTTGGTGGAAGGGCCTAGGCTCTTAATTTCCAGTAAGTTATTGGAATTACCAAAGCGAATTAGGGTCGGGGCGCTTGGACGAAGGGCCGAGGCTCTTAATTTTCAGTAAGTCACTAGAACTTAAAAATGAATTAGGGCCGGGGCGCTTGGACGAAGGGCCGAGGCTCTTAATTTTCAGTAAGTCACTAGAACTTAAAAATGAATTAGGGCCGGGGCGCTTGGACGAAGGGCCGAGGCGCTTTCAACGGAAATTTTGAGATTTGAACCAAAAGTTGTCTCTCTTCACATAAGGTCACAACCTTTAGGTGAAAGGCTTCTTATGGTCGAATTTTATGCTTTATAAAGCATGTTGATCACTTGTTAGAAGATACACAACACAATACACTTAACAATCAATCATTAAACTCAATTAATGATCTAAGATTACTGTTTGATCTTCATCTTCTTCCCACAAGAATATTTCTGAAAAACACATAAAGTAAATTCTCCAGAAGTGAAGTTCTTGTGCTAGAACTCTCACTTAGATAGTTGTATCCTCAAGGCAGACGTCCGTAGAACTACATCACAAGTGGGGACGAATTTTTGTCTTAGGACACTGCATCAAGCAGACCTTTATCTACACCAAGTTAGTATGTGTTTAAGTATTTATTGTACTTATTGTTGTTGATTTAAAGTTATCTTGAATTACTTGAATTTTATTGTGCTTACTCATTGATGAGTCTAGATTGACACTAACAATCTAAGACAAAAAATTCAGAAAACACATTTTCTGATTTGTTGAGTTTGCAATTTTTTTTCAGAGAATACTTTTTCCTGATTTGCAAATATGGATCAATCTGGATCATCAATGGTGAAAAACCATGTGGAGAAACCCGAGAAATTCAAGAGTTCTAATTTCAAACGCTGGCAACAAAAGATGTTGTTTTATTTGACCACTCTTCATGTGGAAAATATACTGACTGTTGAGGCTCCAACGGCATTGCCGGAAGGAGAAGGGGAGAATGCTCTTACTGATGCAGAGAGAGTCGAAAGGCTGAAGGCTATTGAGACTTGGAGGAGCCAAGAGTTTCTTTGTAAGAATTACATACTCAACGCCTTGGACGATACTCTCTATGATATATACTCCACGTTTGAATCAGCACGAGAGTTATGACAGTCATTGGAGAACAAGTACAAAACTGAAGTTGCTTGTTCTAAGAAGTTCGTCATCGGAAAGTTTCTAAATTTCAAGATGTGCGACACAAAGGCAGTTGTCAAGCAAGTGGAGGAGCTCCAGGTCATTGTTCATGAACTAGAGGTTAAAGGTATGAGCCTTAACCAATATTTCCTTGTTGGTGCTATTATTGAAAAATTACCTCCCTTTTGGATGGATTTTAAAGTGTATTTGAAGCATCTAACGGAGGAAATGAGTTTTGAGCAACTGGTTCTGAAAATTCGTATTGAAGAGGACAATCGGAAGAATGAAAAGGCTGATGTTGTTTCATTGGAGCCTAATGCAAACATGGTAGAAGGCAATGCTTGCCAAGTTTCAGAAAGGCAATGGCAAATTTATTGGTGCCAAGCCATCTTTTGCAACCGGGAGGAATACACTAGCCCCACAAAGGACTAATGCATTCAAGAAACCACAACCAGGACTATGTTGGGTATGTGGAAAACCTGGGCACATGGAAAAAAATTGTTTCCTTCGCAAGAGTCAAGGTGGTGGTGTTGGAGGTTCGAGTAATGTCAATCAATCCAACCGGGCTGAAACTAAAAACCAATTCATTGGGGTTGTGGCTGCACAAGCAAATTTGGTTACTAATTCAACCGATTGGTGGATGGACACATGTGCTACAATACACGTATGTTCCAAAAAGGACATGTTTTCATCTTACCAAGCCATCAAGGATGGAGAACCATTGTTCGTGGGAAATGCCGCTGCGGTGAAGGTAGAAGGGAAAGGGAAGGTGACATTGAGGTCATTTACGGGAATGATCTTGTCCTCACAAATGTGTTGCACGTGCCTGAAATTTGTAAGAATCTGATTTCTGGGCCTTTTCTTAGTAACAAAGGCTTCAAAATTATAATAGAATCTGATAAATTTGTACTCACCAAAGGTGGGATGTATGTAGGGAAGGGTTACCTCAGTGAAGGGCTCTTCAAATTAAGCATTGTACCTACTCAGGCAGTTGCCATTATTAATGAAAACGCAGGCACTAACACTGCTTCTATGTATATGATTGATTCCCCTTCTTTATGGCATTCTCGATTAGGTTATGTTAATTACCGTTCCTTACAAAGAATGATAAAGATAAGCATGTTGTCAAAGTGTTCTATGAACAAAATGACTAAATATGGGGTTTGCATAAAGTCAAAATATGCAAGTCATCCTCATAAATCTATTGTGAAATCGAATGAAGTGCTTGGTTAATTCATAGTGATTTGTGTGATTACCAAGCAACCCCATCTTATGGAGGAAAGAATTATTACATATCGTTTATCGATGACTGCAGTAAATTTTGATATGTATACTTAATACATACCAAAGATGAGGCTTTGAACATGTTTAAAACATACAAAACAGAAGTGGAAAACCAACTTGACAAAAGAATTAAAATTCTAAGGTCAGACCGAGGTGGTGAATATCAATCGAATGAGTTCAAAGAATTTTGTTCTACTCATGGGATAGTTCATCAAACCACTGCGACATACACTCCAAAACAAAATGGAGTTGCCGAATGTAAGAATAGAACATTGACAAATATGATAAATTCTATGTTGATTAGTTCGGGGGCACCTCTTAGTCTTTGGAGTGAGGCGTTGATTACTGCAAATATGATATTAAACAAAATTCCTCAAAAGAAAAATGATTAATCTCCTTATGAATTGTGGAAATGAAGATTGCCTACTTTCAAAAGGATGAAAGTGTGGGATTGCCTAGCGAAAGTTCAAGTTCCCTTACCAAAGAGAACTAAACTTGGACAAAAAATGGTAGATTGCATATATATTGGTCATGTCAATAATAGTGCAGTATATAAGTTTTTGGTGTACCATTCCGATGTAGAAGGTATTCACAAGAACACACTAATGGATTCTGCTGAAGCAGATTTTTTTGAGGATATTTTTCCTTACAAAGACAAGGATAAAAGTGTTCCTAATCATAAGAAGAGGACACTGCCTCAAGATGAGTCATACCATGACACTCGAAATGATGATAATCTTACTTCATCGGTTCAAGAAGAAAATTCTGAACCAAGAAGAAGTAAACGTGGAAAAGTCGCCAAAGATTTTGGACCGGACTTTATGACATTTTCCGTTTAAGGAGAACCTCAAACATATAGGGCTGCTACGGAATCATCCGAAGCACTTATTGGAAGGAGGCTATCCAAAGTGAGGTAGAATCCATTGTACAAAATGATACATGGAAATTGGTTAATCTCCCTCCGGGACAAAAATCAATAGGCCATAAATGGATTTTCAAACGGAAAATAAGGCCTGATGGTACTATAGAAAAATACATATTTCTTTGATACCTACTCACCAGTATCTAGAATTACGTCTATAAGGACGTTAATTGCTATAGCAGCGATTCACAGTTTAGAAATACACCAAATAGATGTGAAGACTGCATTCCTAAATGTTGAACTAGATGAAGAAATTTACATGGAACAATCCGAAGGGTTTGTTGTTAAAGGTCAAGAGAAGAAAATTTGTATGTTGATTAAGTCTTTATATGGACTTAAACAGGCTCCAAAATAGTGGCATAATACATTATTATCAAATGATTTTCAAATAAATGAATGTGACAAATGTGTCAACATTAAGGAGTGTAATAATGCATATGTCATTATATGCTTGTATGTGGATGATATGCTAATTATAGGAACAAGTAAGGATGTAATTAACCAAACTAATAAGATGTTGCATGCCGCTTTCGATATGAAATATATGGGAATAGCGGATGTCATTCTTGGTATTAGAATACAAATGAATTCTGAGGGTTATTGTTACACCCCGTAATTCCAGGGTAATAGATTGAGAATGTAAGTAAGGAAATAATATTTGAATGTTGGAAGGAAAGTATATTTACATCTCTCTATATGGAATAATTTTGGATACAACAAATGTGACGACGATAATTAATATTAGTGGTTGAATTCTTTCCAAATGGAGTTATGAACTTAGGATTGTATTATTAAGTCTTGGCATTGATAATATGAAGCCCATCGAAAATTTCATAATTTTGGGGGAGTTCCATCGAAAAATATCAAGAATTGGCTAAGTGTGAAGATATTTTTTTTGTAAAGTGAAGACAAGTGTACAAGTGGTCCACATGGGTCCCCATCCACTTGTGCTACATACACTTGATATATTCAAGTCTTGCAAGACTTAGGCTCATAATATCTTCATCCTTCAAACTCTCTTCTCTCTTTTCTTCTCCCTCAAGTTTCGAAATTCCCTTAGCCAAGTGATGAACAAATTAGTTTCTTTTCCAAGATTAAACTCCTTAACTAAGTTCTATGCAAGGTTAACTCTCCAAAACAGTGGGTCACGGCTTTTGCCATGAAACTTCTTTGAACCCTAAGCTTGGAAATGAACTTTTTGGAAGAGAAACAAGAAAGTAAGATAATCAAGCTTGTAGAGGATGCGTGTGTGTTGTTGTAACGTGAAGAAATAGTGCAAAAAGAAGTGGTGGCCGAGAAGTTGGGACTGTTTTGGCTAAGATTAAGGTAAGATTTCTTCTTCCTCTTGAAGTAATTGGAGGTTACATGATGTTATAATTAAGAAATAAACTTGTGTTAAGTAAAATAGAGGATAAGAAGTGCATGTCACCGTTTTGGCATGTTAGCCGAATTGTGGACTGTTTTGTTATTATGAATTTGTTGGTTATTGTTGTTATTATTGTCACTAAGTGCATGTTAGATTGAAGGAAATCTTGTTATTGAAAGTTGAAATGATTTATATTAAAGTGTTGAAACTTGAATTGAATTATAAGTCATTATGAAAAGGGTTTTGGATTGTTGTTGTTGGCCGAAACTATCTTAAAACTGTTGGATATTGTCGTGATGTTTTAGGGGCTGTTTTATGCGTGTATATGCTGGACATTTAGTCACAGTTTATGCATGTTTATATGTGGTAATTGCTAACATATGTCCTAAAGGAACGCGGGCGTAGAAAGGTGTAGAAAGCTTCATATCTTACACTCATTGTTGTTGGAATATGGACTGTTTTCATGGACAATTTTAGTAAGGATTAAGGGGCTATTTTACGTGAGAAATAGGTGTGTGAATCACCTTGGTTGCTGTTTTGGTTGTGTCCTTAATTGGTGTTTGGTTATTGATGTTATTGGCCCCGTTTGGAAGTTGTGGATGAGAGTATATATAGGGGAAGTGCTGCCCGAATATTTATATGAAAAGAAGACCATTATGTGGTATATGACTTAAACTAGTATTCATGAAGTTGATAGAAGTGTTATTGTTGTTATAAGTTTAAGTACTTATTTGAGACGTATTCTACTATCGTGTTGGTATAGCCGATAAGGTATGTCCCTCCTTCTTTTGGCATGTTCTACGTACGAAATATACCTGTGGTATTGTTTCGTAATTCATTATACTCTTAGAAGTTAAGGGGTATTCATGTTATTGATTCTATGCTAAAAGCATGTCTAAGTTGTTCCTAAGTCCTTATTAAGGCATATGAGGAGAGATGTTAATATTCATAAGAGTTCTTAGTAATCGTCGGAGTCGATTCGACCTTGCTAATTTAAAATAACTGATAAGTATCAAGCGCTGAGACTGTTTTAATAATAATTGGATATGTTCTAATAGACGTGTTAAAATAACCCATTGCAGTGTTAAATGAAAAAGGTATCGACAAACGATTATATCAAAATGATTAGCACGACATCTGCATAGAAACTAAGATATAACCAATTTGTTTTACATTTTCTAGTTCACAGATGATTAGATAAGGTTTCATCATATAATTACTCACGACTCATATAAGTATTAATTAGGCAAATTCGGATCCGTTATCACCAGTCAAATAGAGGATTATTAGAAATATTCGAGGTATGTAAAACTATCATTTCTTCTTCTAGCATGATTCTTTTTATAAAATGAATGTACGGTGAACGAACATAGTACTTTTGGGTTCAAGTCCCTAATGATATTTTATATGATAGTGACTTTGAGTTTTCAAAAGATGATTTCAAAGTGATGTATGATATGATAGTACCTTGGTTTTCTAAAATGAGAGTTCATTATATATGATTGGTACATGATATGTTGGTACCTTGGTTTTTCTAAAATGAGAGTTCATTATATATGATTGGTACATGATATGTTTGTACCTTGGTTTTATTCAATGGACATGTTATCCGTGATGTGAGTATAGATACTCATGCAGGTATAAAGACCCATGCGGGTTCGATTCCCACTAGTAGTATTTGTATATGACTCCACGGACAAGATCCGTGATGCGAGTACGAGATACTCAGGCTAGGTATATGATTCCATAGACTGACCTCCGTGATGCGAGTACGAGATACTCAGGCTAGGTATATGATTCCATGGACCGACCTCCGTGATGCGAGTACGAGATACTCAGGCTAGGTATATGATTCCATAGACCGACCTCCGTGATGCGAGTACGAGATACTCAGGCTAGGTATATGACTCCATGGACAAGATCCGTGATGCGAGTACGAGGTACTCAGGCTAGGTATATGATTCCATGGACCGACCTCTGTGATGCGAGTACAAGATACTCAGGCTAGGTATATGATTCTATGGACATGCATCCGTGATGCGATTATAGATAATCATGCGGGTATAAAGACCCATGCGGGTTCAATTTCCATGAATAAGATATGCATAATGATTCTATGGGCAGGTGTCCCTGATTTTGACATGACTTTCATATTTTGAAAAGATACAATTGATTTTATATTTTTAAAAGGCACAGTTGACTTTTTTTTTAATAAAGTACAGTGGTACAGTGATATACCCTAATGAGGATAGAGAAAGTCGCGTTCAAAGGGATTTCCTCAACCAGAGTAGGAAGGTTGCCCGAAAGAGTACAGTGGTACAGTAGTATAGTGGTACAGTGATACAAGGTACAGTTGACTCTTATTTTACATGGCACAGTTGGATCTGGTATTTTATTTTCATACTTGTCTATGTCATCTTTTGGTCTGTTATGATCTTATTTATTGTACTTTATGTTTGCATACTTGGTACCTTGTTGTACTGACCCCCTTCGGGGGGCTGCGTTCATGCCCGCAGGTATAGGTACACAGTTTGGTGATCCTCGAGCTTAGGATCCTTGCTCAGTGTTTTGGGATAGCTCTATTATTCTGGAGCTTAGTCATTTTGGTACAGGTCTTCTATTATGACTTATGTATATTCACGGGATCGGCGGGGCCTTATCCCGTCATAGTTACTGTATACTCTTAGAGGTCTGTAGTTATGTGAAGGTTGGACATGCACAGTTGTAGTTCGTTTGGACTATTCTATGTAAAGTGGTATCTTTGTCGGCTTGCATGTTTTATTATACAAGTTTGGTATATGAATATGAGTTTTAATTAGCGTTCGCTGGTCATATGTGATGTGTGGGTATAAGGGTGCCCAGGTAGGGCACCAGTCGCGGCCCGTCGGCTCGGGTCGTGACAAAGGTGGTATCAGAGCAGTTAGTCCTCGAAATGTCTACAGACCGTGTGCAGTAGAATCTTGGTTATCGGTGTGTTGTGCACCACACCTATAAACAGGAGGCTACTGTACATTTAAGATTGGTTTCTATTTTCCTTACTCTAAGATCGTGCGATAGAGCTATGTCGTTAGGGTAGTCCCTCCCTAACGTATTATTGTGGGTGCAGCTATGCCTCCAAAGAAAGCCACAGCGGCCCAGAAGGAGAAAATATGAACTTTGTATACATGTTGGTAAAATTGTTGTATAGTTGATGTGATAATGATGTACATCTATACGGACATATTTATTAGGGTCATGTGTGTGTTGTCTGAAGTGATTTGGGGTTATCATGAGTTGATTAAGATTTAATAATTGCTTGGAAGGTATGAAACAGTTTAATGAATCCACATCAAGGCATACAAGGTGCGCTAATTTGGAATATTCGGGAGGTGATGAGCTGTCTGAGACGGTGATGAACTCTTAGAAGATCATGTTTAATTTAGTTAATAACATATCATGTTGTTAGATTAAGCTGTGTTGTATACTTAAGTGATATGTACGAATGATATTTGTATGGAGTAAATAGGTTTATTATGGTTAAGACGACATGATGTTGAGATTATGAGAAGCTATCTTACCCGTAAGCGGGGAGATACGATGTAAGCTTGGGACATGGAATGGTTGAGAATCTTAGAATATTGGATAATCGTTGAGACCTTAGATATACGAGGCCTTCTTGAGTAAAATATTTTATGTGTGATCTTTGTTAAAGTACCCAGTAACTGTGAAGCATATTAGTTGTGAGGATTCCTCGGTTTGAGTATAAACCACTTGTGTTATATGGTGGCCATGTGAGGCATCTTTGGGTTTGCTGAGTATTGTTGGAACTTGTAGAAAAAAAAGAGATTAAGTGATAAATGTGTGCTGTGAATTTCAGGCACATCATCATTAAAGAGAACGATCACGGTCTTTGAAACTTCAGAACGCAGAATTCGCGTCGCGGTCGACACTAACAAGTATATGTTGATAGGTTTGGTTAAAGGAGACTATGCCGTAGTTTGTATAGCTTGAGACCTATTATGAACATTCGGGGACGAATGTTTCTAAGAGGGGAAGAATGTTACACCCCGTAATTCCAGGGCAATAGATTGAGAACGTAAGTAAGGAAATAAGATTTGAATGGTGGGAGGAAAGTATATTTACATCTTTCTATATGGAATAATTTTGGATACAACAAATGTGAAGACGAGAATTAATATTAGTAGTTGAATTCTTTCCAAATGGAGTTATGGACTTAGGATTGTATTATTAAGTCTTGGCATTGATAATATGGGGCCCATAAAAAAATTCACAATTTTGGGGGTGGTCCATTGAAAAATATCAAGAATTGGCCAAGTGTGGAGATATTTTTTTTGTGAAGTGAAGACAAGTGGACAAGTAGTCCACATGGGTCCTCATCCACTTGTGCTACATACACTTGATATATTCAAGTTTTGCAAGACTTAGGCTCATAATATCTTCATCCTTCAAACTCTCTTCCCTCTTTTCTTCTCCCTCAAGTTTCGAAATTCCCTTAGCCAAGTGATGAACAAATTAGTTTCTTTTTCAAGATTAAGCTACTTAACTAAGTTCTATGCAAGGTTAACTCTCCAAAACAGTGGGTCACGACTTTTGCCAAGAAACTTCTTTGAACCCTAAGCTTGTAAATAAACTTTTTGGAAGAGAAACAAGAAAGTAAGATGATTACAAGCTTGTAGAGGATGTGTGTGTGTTGTTGTAACGTGAAGAAGTTGTGCAAAAGGAAGTGGTGGTGGCCGAGAACTTGAGACTGTTTTGGCTAAGATTAAGGTAAGATTTCTTCTTCCTCTTGAAGTAATTGGAGGTTACATGATGTTATAATTAAGAAATAAACTTGTGTTAAGTAAAATAGAGGATAAGAAGTGCATGTCACAGTTTTGGCATGCTAGCCGAATTGTGGACTGTTTTGTTATTATGAATTCGTTGGTTATTGTTGTTATTATTGTCACTAAGTGCATGTTAGATTGAAGGAAATCTTGTTATTGAAAGTTGAAATGATTTATATTAAAGTGTTGAAACTTGAATTGAATTATAAGTCATTATGAAAAGGGCTTTGGATTGTTGTTGTTGGCCGAAACTATCTTAAAACTGTTGGATATTGTCGTGATGTTTTAGGGGTTGTTTTATGCGTGTATATGCTGGACATTTAGTCACAGTTTATGCATGTTTATATGTGGTAATTGCTAACATATGTCCTAAAGGAACGCGGGCGTAGAAAGGTGTAGAAAGCTTCATATCTTACACTCATTGTTGTTGGAATATGGACTGTTTTCATGGACAATTTTAATAAGGACTAAGGGGCTATTTTACGTGAGAAATAGGTGTGTGAATCACCTTGGTTGCTGTTTTGGTTGTGTCCTTAATTGGTGCTTGGTTATTGATGTTATTGTCCCCGTTTGGAAGTTGTGGATGAGAGTATATATAGGGGAAATGCTGCCCGAATTTTTATATGAAAAGAAGACCATTATGTGATATATGACTTAAACTAGTATTCATGAAGTTGATAGAAGTGTTATTGTTGTTATAGGTTGAAGTACCTATTTGAGACGTATTCTACTATCGTGTTGGTATAGCCGATAAGGTATGTGAACTATCCCTCCTACTTTTGGCATGTTCTACGTACGAAATATACATGTGGTATTGTTTCATAATTCATTATACTCTTAGAAGTTAAGGGGTATTCATGTTATTGATTCTAAGCTAAAAGCATGTCTAAGTTGTTCCTAAGTCCTTATTAAGGCATATGATGAGAGATGTTAATATTCATAAGAGTTCTTAGTAAGCTCCGGAGTCGGTTCGACCTTGCTAATTTAAGGTAACTGATAAGTATCAAGCGCTGAGACTGTTTTAATAATAATTGGGTATGTTCTAATAGATGTGTTGAAATAAGGCATTGCAGTGTTAAATGAAAAAGGTATCGACAAACGATTATATCAAAATGATTAGCACGTCATCTACATAGAAACTAAGATATAACCAATTTATTTTACATTTTCTAGTTCACATCTGATTAGATAAGGTTTCATCATATAATTACTCACGACCTATATAAGTATTAATAAGGCAAATTCGGATCTGTTATCACTAGTCAAATAGAGGATTATTAAAAATATTCGAGATATGTGAAACTATCATTTCTTCTTCTAGCATGATTCTTTTTATAAATGAATGTACGATGAACGTACATAGTACTTTTGGGTTCAAGTCCCTAATGATATTTGATATGATAGTGCCTTTGAGTTTTCAAAAGATGATTTCAAAGTGATGTATGATATGATAGTACCTTGGTTTTCTAAAATGAGAGTTCATTATATATGATTGGTACATGATATGTTGGTACCTTGGTTTTTCTAAAATGAGAGTTCATTATATATGATTGGTACATGATATGTTGGTACCTTGGTTTTATTCCATGGACTTGCTATCCGTGATGCGAGTATAGATACTCATGCGGGTATAAAGAACCATGCGGGTTCGATTCCCACTAATAGTATATGTATATGAATCCACGGACAAGATCTGTGATGTGAGTACGAGATACTCAGGCTAGGTATATGATTCCATAGACCGACCTCCGTGATGCGAGTACGAGATACTCAGGCTAGTTATATGATTCTATGGACCGACCTCCGTTATGCGAGTACGAGATACTCAGGCTAGGTATATGATTCCATGGACCGACCTCCGTGATGCGAGTACGAGATACTTAGGCTAGGTATATGATTTCATGGACATGCATTCGTGATGCGAGTATAGATAATCATGCGGGTATAAAGACCCATGCGGGTTCGATTTCCATGAATAGGATATGCATAATGATTCTATGGGCAGGTGTCCCTGATTTTGACATGACTTTCATATTTTGAAAAGATACAGTTGATTTTATATTTTTAAAAGGCACAGTTGATTTTTTTAAAGTACGATGGGTACAGTCTGATATCTGGTACAAAGAGTATGCGGTACAATGAGTAATCGTGGTACAAGATAATCTTGTACATGAGTAATCGTGGTACGAGTACCGTGATGATATAAGGAATAAGGTACAGTTGGCTCTTATTTTACATGGCACGGTTGGATCTGATATTTTATTTTTATACTTGTCCCTGTAATCTTTTGGCCAGTTATGATCTTATTTACTGTACTTTATGTTTGCATACTTGGTACCTTGTTGTCCTGACCCCCTTTGGGGGGCTGCGTTCAAGCCCACAGGTATAGGTACACAGTTGGGTGATCCTCGAGCTTAGGATTCTTACTCAGCGTTTTGAGATAGCTCCATTGTTTCGGAGCTTAGTCATTTTGGTACAGGTATTCCATTACGACTTATGTATATTCAGGGTTACGGCGGGGCCTTATCCCGTCATAGTTACTGTATACTCTTAGAGGTCTGTAGTCATGTGTGAGTTGGACATGTACAGTTGTAGTTCGTTTGGACTATTCTATATAGAGTGGCGTCCTTGTCGACTTGGTTGTTTTATTATACAAGTTTGGTATGTGATTATGAGTTTTCATTAGCTTCCGCTGGTCATATGTGATGTGTCGGTATAAGGGTGCCAGGTAGGGCACCAGTCGCGGCCCGTCGGCTCGGGTCGTGACAAAGGTGGTATCAGAGCAGTTAGTCCTCGGAATGTCTACAGACCGTGTGCAGTAGAGTCTTGGTTATCGGTATGTTGTGCACCACACCTATAAACAGAAGGCTACAGTACATTTAGGATTGGTTTCTATTTTCCTTACTCTAAGATCGTGCGCTAGAGCTATGTCGTTAGGGTATTCCCTCCCTAACGTATTAATGTGGGTGCATCTATGCCTCCAAAGAAAGCGACAACGGCCCAGAAGGAGAAAATATGGACTTTTTATACAGGTTGGTAAAATTGTTGTATAGTTGATGATATGATGTACATCTATACAGACATATTTATTAGGGCCATGTGTGTGTTGTCTGAAGTGATTTGGGGTTATCATGAGTTGGTTAAGATTTAATAATTGCTTGGAAAGTATGAAACAAATTAATGAATCCACATCAAGACATACAAGGTGTGCTAATTTGGAATATTCGGGAGGTGATGAGCTGTCTGAAACAGTGATGAACTCTTAGAAGATCATGTTTAATTTAGTTAATAACATATCATGTTGTTAGATTAAGTTGTGTTGTATGCTTAAGTGATATGTACGAATGATATTTGTATGGAGTAAATAGGTTTGTTATGGTTAAGACAACATGATGTTGAGATTATAAGAAGATATCTTACCCGTAAGCGGGGAGAGACGATGTAAGCTTGGGACATGGAATGGTTGAGAATCTTAGAATATTGGATAATCGTTGAGACCTTAGATATACGAGACCTTCTTGAGTAAAATATTTTATGTGTGATCTTGGTTAAAGTACCCAGTATATGTGAAGCATATTAGTTATGAGGATTCCTCGGTTTGTGTATAAACCACTTGTGTTATATGATGGCCATGTGAGGCATCTTTGGGTTTGCTGAGTATTGTTGGAACTTGTAGAAAAAGAAGAGATTAAGTGATAAATGTGTGTTGTGAATTTCAAAGATCGCTGCCAAGAAAGAGGATCAGGCTGAAACTTCAGAAGCTGAGAATTTCGCACGCAGTCGACACTAACAAGTATAGGTTGATAGGTTTGGTTAAATGAGACTATGCCGAAGTTTGTATAGCTTGAGACCTATTATGAACATTCGGGGACGAATATTTTTAAGGGGGGAAGAATGGTACACCCCGTAATTCCAGGGCAATAGATTGAGAACGTAAGTAAGGAAATAAGATTTGAATGTTGGAAGGAAAGTATATTTACATCTTTCTATATGGAATAATTTTGGATACAACAAATGTGAAGACGATAATTAATATTAGTGGTTGAATTCTTTCCAAATGTAGTTATGGACTTAGGATTGTATTATTAAGTCTTGGCATTGATAATATGGGGCCCGTCGAAAATTTCACCATTTTGGAGGAGGTCCATCGAAAAATATCAAGAATTGGCTAAGTGTGGAGATTTTTTTTTTGTGAAGTGAAGACAAGTGGACAAGTGGTCCACATGGATCCCCATATACTTGTGCTACATACACTTGATATATTCAAGTCTTGCAAGATTTGGGCTCATAATATCTTCATCCATCAAACTCTCTTCTCTCTTTTCTTCTCCCTCAAGTTTCGAAATTCCCTTAGCCAAGCGATGAACAAATTAGTTTTTTTTCCAAGATTAAGCTCCTTAACTAAGTTCTATGCAAGGTTAACTCTCCAAAACAGTGGGTCACGACTTTGGCCAAGAAACATCTTTGAACCCTAAGCTTGGAAATGAACTTTTTGGAAGAGAAACAATAAAGTAAGATGATTACAAGCTTGTAGAGGATATGTGTGTGTTGTTGTAACGTGAAGAAGTGGTGCAAAGGGAAGTGGTGGTGGCCGAGAACTTGGGACTGTTTTGGCTAAGATTAAGGTAAGATTTCTTCTTCCTCTTGAAGTAATTGGAGGTTACATGATGTTATAATTAAGAGATGAACTTGTGTTAAGTAAAATGCAGGATAAGAAGTGCATGTCACAGTTTTGGCATGTTAGCCGAATTGTTGACTGTTTTGTTATTATGGATTCGTTGGTTATTGTTGTTATTATAGTCACTAAGTGCATGTTAGATTGAAGGAAATCTTGTTATTGAAAGTTGAAATGGTTTATATTAAAGTGTTGAAACTTGAATTGGATTATAAGACATTATGAAAACGGTTGTGGATTGTTGTTGTTGGCCGAAACTTTCTTAAAAATGTTGGATATTATCGTGCTGTTTTAGGGGCTGTTTTATGCGTGTATATGCTGGACATTTAGTCACTGTTTATGCATGTTTAAATGTGGTAATTTCTAACGTATGTCCTAAAGGAACGAGTGCGTAGAAAAGTGTAGAAAGGCTTCATATCTTACCCTCATTGTTGTTGGAATATGGACTGTTTTCGTGGACTGTTTTAGTAAGGATTAAGGGGCTGTTTTACGTGAGAAATAGGTGTGTGAATCACCTTGGTTGCTATTTTCGTTGTGCCCTTAATTGGTGCTTGGTTATTGATGTTATTGGCCCCGTTGTGAAGTTGGGGATGGGAGTATATATATGGAAAGTGCTGCCCGAATTTTTATAAGAAAAGATGACCATTATGTAGTATATGACTTAAACTAGTATTCATGAAGTTGATAGAAGTGTTATTGTTGTTATAGGTAGAAGTACCTATCTGAGACGTATTCTACTATCGTGTTGGTATAGCCGATAAGGTATGTGAAATATCCCTCTTTCTTTTGGCATGTTCTACGTACGAAATATACCTGTGGTTTGTTTCATAATTCATTCTACTCTTAGAAGTTAAGGGGTATTCATGTTATTTATTCTATGCTAAAAATATGTCTAAGTTGTTCCTAAGTCCTTAATAAGGCATATGAGGAGATATGTTAATATTCATAAGAGTTCTTAGTAAGCGTCGTAGTCGGTTCGACCTTGCTAATTTAAAGTAACTGATAAGTATCAAGCGCTGAGACATTTTTAATAATAATTGGGTATGTTCTAATAGACGTGTTGAAATAAGTCATTGCAGCGTTAAATAAAAAAGGTATCGACAAACGATTATATCAAAATGATTAGCACGCTATCTGCATAGAAACTAAGATATAACCAATTTGTTTTACATTTTCTAGTTCACAGCTGATTAGATAAGGTTTCATCATATAATTACCTACGACCCATATAAATATTAATTAGGCAAATTTGGATCCGTTATAACCAATCAAATAGAGGATTGTTGGAAATATTCGAGGTATGTGAAACTATCATTTCTTCTTCTAGCATGATTATTTTTATAAAATGAATGTACGGTGAACGTACATAATACTTTTGGGTTCAAGTCCCTAATGATATATGATATGATAGTGTCTTTGCGTTTTCAACAGATGATTTCAAAGTGATGTATGATATGATAGTACCTTGGTTTTCTAAAATGAGAGTTCATTATATATGATTGGTACATGATATGTTGGTACCTTGGTTTTTCTAAAATGAGAGTTCATTATATATGATTGGTACATGATATGTTGGTACCTTGGTTTTATTCCATGGACTTGCTATTCGTGATGCGAGTATAGATACTCATGCATATATAAAGACTCATGCGGGTTCGATTCCCATGAATAGTATATATATATATGACTCCACAGAAAAAATTCGTGATGCGAGAACGAGATACTCAGGCTAGATATATGATTCCATGGACCGACCTCCGTGATGCGAGTACGAGATACTCAGGCTAGGTATATGATTCCATGGACCGACCTCCGTGATGCGAGTATGAGATACTCAGGCTAGGTATATGATTTCATGGACCGACCTCCGTGATGCGAGTACGAGATACTCAGGCTAGGTATATGATTCCATGGACATGCATCCGAGATTCGAGTATAGATACTCATGCGGGTATAAATACCCATGCGAGTTCGATTTCCATGATTAGGATATGCATAATGATTCTATGGGCAGGTGTCCCTGATCTTGACATGACTTTCATATTTTGAAAAGATACGGTTGATTTTATATTTTTAAAAGGCACAGTTGACTCTCATTTTTTTTATAAATTATAGTGGTACAATAGTACAGTGGTACTGTAATACAGTGGTACAGTGATACAGTGGTACAATGGTATAGTGATACAGTGGTACAGTGATACAAGGTACAGTTGACTCTTATTTTACATGACACAGTTGGATCTGGTATTTGATTTTCATACTGTCCCTGTTATCTTTTGGCCAGTTATGATCTTATTTACTGTACTTTATATTTGCATACTTGGTACCTTGTTGTACTGACCCCCTTCGGGGGGCTGCATTTATGCCCACAGGTATAGATACAAAGTTTGGTGATCCTCGAGCTTAGGATCTTTGCTCAGCGTTTTGGGATAGCTCCATTGTTCCGGAGCTTAGTCATTTTGGTACAGGTATTCCATTATGATTTATGTATATTCAGGGGTACGGCGGGGCCTTATCCCGTCATAGTTACTGTATACTCTTAGAGGTCTGTAGTCATGTGTGGGTTGGACATGTACATTTGTAGTTCGTTTGGATTATTCTATGTAAAGTGGCGGCCTTGTCGGCTTGCCTGTTTTATTATACAAGTTTGGTATGTGATTATGAGTTTTTATTAGCTTTCGCTGGTCATATGTGATGTGTGGGTATAAAAGTGCCCAGGTAGGGCACCAGTCGCGGCCCGTCGGCTCGGATCGTGACAGTTATATATTAGCTCAATCTCATTATGTTGAAAAGGTCCTTAGAAAATTGAACACTATGATGATAGACCGGTTGCTACCCCATTTGATCCCGCTTGTCACCTTAAGAAGAATGAAGGTGATAGTGTGTCTCAATTGGAGTATACGCAAGTTCTAGGAAGCTTGATGTACATAATGAATTATACGATACCAGATTTAGCATATACAGTGAGTCGACTTAGTCGATACTCACACAATCCTGGAAATGATCATTGTGTAGCGCTAATAAGGGCACTACGATATCTAAAACATACAATGAACTATGGGTTGCATTATACAAAATATCCTCCCATGTTAGAAGGATATTGTGATGCTAATTGGATTTCTAACCATTTAGAAAGTAAGTCCACAAGTGGGTATATATTTACACTTGGTGGAGTGTCGGTATCTTGGAAATCATCAAAGCAAACGGTAAATATGAGATCAACTATGGAAGCAGAGTTTGTAGTCTTGGATAAAGCTTTCGAAGAGGCAGAATGGCTAAGAAACTTCCTAGAAGGTATTCCATTGTGGACAAAGACTGTGACAGCCATTTGCATACATTGTGATAGTATTGCAATCTGACGGGGGCAAAAAATCAAATATATAATGGTAAGTCAAGACATATAAGGCGACATCATAATACAATACGAAGCTTGATGTAGAATGAAATTATATCCATTGATTATGTAAAGTCAAAAGACAATATAGCGGATCCTTTGACAAAAGGTCTTAAAAGAGAGCAAGTCATATTTACATCGATGGGATGAGTCGTTAACTGGTGGAAACCTAACCTATCATAATTGGAGATCTCATGGTTTAGGTTCAATAGGAAAACTAGCTGGAGAAGACTCAAGGAGCATAAAACACACATATGCTCATTCTTATGGTGTACTAAGTGTGTTAATCCGTTGATGTTTTAAGGGATGAATATATTATTCTTAATAATACTCAAAAGCCTTTATGGTGGGATAGTACGGACTATTCTTGTTGGGTATTACCTATATGAGATTGATGTGGGGTCGCGTCTGGGATAATCGGTATGGCTACGTTCTCTAGAAATTCTCACAAAGAAGGAGTTGTTCATGACCGAAAAAAACACAACCGTAAGAATTGAAATATGTTGATATGATATGTGTGATACTTGTTGTCTCGATTTAATACAAAATGTGAATAGTTCAAGACATTTCGTTCACTATTTCACAAGTTGATTTGATAGGTATTCACTACGAACGGTTCAAGTACAAAAGACACTGTTTCCGATGCATGTCATATCGCGTTTGACATAAATGACAATAAGTTCCTCTTTATCTTATTTTCTATCCACATGTGGGGTATTGTTAGATGTGTTAATAGAAAATGTGGGGTATTGTTGGAACTTGTAGAAGAAGAAGAGTAAAGTGATCAAAAATGACTTCGGGCAAAAATTGGTCGAAGGGCCGAGGTGCTTGGTGGAAGGGCCTAGGCTCTTAATTTCCAGTAAGTTACTGAAATTACCAAAGTGAATTAGGGCCGGAGCGCTTGGAAGAAGGGCCGAGGCTCTTAATTTCCAGTAAGTCACTGGAACTTAAAAATGAATTAGGGTCGGGGCGCTTGGACGAAGGGCCGAGGCGCTTCCAACGGGAATTTCCAGATTTGAACCAAAAATGTGTCTCTTCACATAAGGTCACAACCTTTAGGTGAAAGCTGCTTATGGTCGAATTTTATGCTTTATAAAGCATGTTGATCACTTGTTAGAAGATACACAACACAATACACTTAACAATCAATCATTAAACTCAATTAATGATCTAAGATTACTGTTTGATCTTCATCTTTTTCCCATAAGAATATTTCTGAAAAACACATAAAGTAAATTCGCCAGAAGTGAAGTTCTTGTGATAGAACTCTCACTTAGATAGTTGTATCCTCAAGGCAGACGTCCGTAGAACTACAACACAAGTGGAGACGAATTTTTGTCTTAGGACACTGCATCAAGCAGGCCTCTATCTACACCAAGTTAGTATGTGTTTAAGTTTTTGTTGTACTTATTGTTGTTGATTTAAAGTTATATTGAATTACTTGAATTTTAGTGTGCTTACTCATTGATGAGTCTAGATTGACACTAACATTTTATAAGTATGAGAAAATGAAAATAGTATCTCAAAAGGGAAGAGTTCCTTATATTGATTAAGAATGAAGATTCATGCTTACCAAAAAATATCCAAATCCATTCCTCTTGGAATTAGTGTGTCGTTATTTCATGTAATGTATAAAATCCCGTATATTCTTAGGCTTACAATTAACTGAAAAAGGTGCCCGAACAATATAAGAACCAACTCAATTTTGAAAGAGAATAATTTATTGATTATTTTCATTAATAAAAAAGTTTATATACATGATATACAATATGTAATTATGGAAAATAAATATATCTTTCCTAATACAAGACTACAACCTTTTTTTAATACAAGATTACTATCATAATTATGCATGTACAAGTATTCTAATAATTATGGTAAGTAAATATACAAATTTATATGGGCCTTATACGACCGATATACAAGACTATCATGTATAGTCTTTCACACACCCTCCCCTAGTCATAGCGGACGGTTGTCGTATACTGAGATTGTCCCTAATATCTTGAAACAGAACTAAGGGAAGACTCTTAGTAAAAATATCAGCAATTTGGTACCGTGAAGGGACATTCAAGACATGTACTTTCCACGAACTACCTTTTCTCGAACAAAGTGAATATCCATCTGGATATGTTTAGTGCGCTGATGTTGGACCGGATTTCTAGAGAGATAGACCGCACTAACAATAACATAGTAGACCAAGGTAGCTTTCTCAATAGGAAAGTGAAGCTATAATAGGAGATTACACAACCAACAAGACTCCGACAGCACATTGGCTACCCCTCGATACTCTGCATCGACACTGAATCACGATAAAGTAGCATGGCGTTTAACCGACCAAGAGACCAAGTTATCACCAAGAAACATACAATAACCAAATGTAGAACGTCTGGTATCTGAACATCCACCTTAATCATCATTTGTATAAGACACGATAGTATATATGGAGGATGGATATAAGTGCAAACCATAATCAAGAGTGCCCTGAATGTAACGCACAATGCGTTTAAGAGCATGTATGTGCTCGTCCGTCGGATCGTGTATAAATAAACACACATGATGCACTACATAAGTAATACCGGGCCTCATGAAAGTAAGATACTGAAGAGCTCCTACAAGACTGCGATAGTAGAACGGATCCTCGAAATGTGTGCTAGAATTAGCACTCAGCTCCGATTTAGTATCAACCGGAGTAAGAGAGGACTTACAGGATGACATGGCAACCCGTTCAATAATCTCAGCTGCATAATTCCTCTGGGATAGAAATAGACCACCTGCATGACGAGTTACAGCTATACCCAAAAAATAACTCAACGACCCCAAGTCATTCATAACAAATTCAGAACTGAGAAGATACATGATAGACTTGCGCAGTTTATCAGAAGAGAAAGTTAATATAATATCATCCACATATAACAGAATGTATGCCAGAGAAGTACCACGACATGATAGATGAACAGAGAATGATTAGACTTGCTGTGAGAAAACCTAATAGTAAACACATAATCTGCTAATCTTTTATACCAAGCCTGAGGGTCCTGTTTTAGCCCATAAAAGGACTTCATCAGCAAACAGACATGGTTAGAATGATCGGGGTCCCTGAAACCCCAGGGTTGATGCATGTAAATTATTTCCTTGAAATCATCGTGTAAGAAAGTATTTTTCACATCCAGCTGATGAATGAGACATGTTTTCAAGAGAGCCATACTGAGAACAGTGTGAATGGTTGCTAGTTTGACCACCAGACTAAATGTCTCTCAATAATCCAGGCCAACATGTTAAATTTTGCCATCACCTACAAGACGGACCTTATGTCTCTAAAAACAGCCATCAAATTTTTTCTTATGAGTAAAAATCCACATAGAATGAATAACATTGACATCATGCGGATGTGACACCAACTCCCACATTTTATTTTCAATGAGAGCATTATATTCATCATCCATGACCAATTTTCAATTTAGGTCATGAAGTACAGACACTTGGTTACATGTTAGGGGTGATTTAGTGACATTAGAGTTGAGATTAAAATGTTATTTTGGTTTAAGAATACCCTATTGGCTAAGAGTGACAAGACCTTAACTCAGAATAGAAGTGAGTTGGACCTAGGTTGATGTAGGGATGTCACGGGATTGCCCAGCATACAATGGGCATGTTGGCTGAAGGATGACTAGGCCGAAGATGTAGAAACTGGGCCAGCAGCTAGTGGGCCTACTGGACGAGATGTCAGGCCGGGAGAGACATTTAATGGGCGGTGCGGTGGGCCTTTGGCGAATACATGTCGGAGGCGGTCAATTGGGCGTGAGCGGTGGTCCTGCTAGCCAATTTGGGTCACGGGTTTATTGGACTAAATGGTGGACCACATATGATGAGATCACATCATCCAAAAAAATTATAAGAATTAGACAGGTAATTACACAATTTAGCAAACGAAAATTGGATTTTATCAAAAATAATATGGCGACTAATTATGATTTTATTAGAGGATAAATCAAATAATTTATAACCATGATGATTAGATGGATAACCCAAAAATACACAAGTGGTAGAACGGACTTGAAGTTTGTTAATTGTAAAGGATGGGAATAGAGGATATCACAAACACCCTAAGATGAGGATACAAAGGATCTTTATGATAAAGATTTTTTGTGGAGATTGGTATGTTAATCATTTGTTATGGAGTATGTTAAGAACGTAAGTAGTCATTTGTAATGCATGATGCCCAAAGGAAGGTGGTAATGAAGCATGAGCTAGTAAAGTCCGAACAATATTATTAATGGTACGAATTTTTCTTTCGGCTTTTCCATTTTATGAGGATGTATGAGGACACAAAAACAAAAAAAATCCATTAGCATTACAAAATTCTCGAAACGGTCCATTATCAAATTTCCTTCCATTATCACAATAAATGTTTTTAATTTTCCGTTCAAATTGGGTAAGGATGAATGCTCGAAATGATAAGAATGTGGAGAAAACTTGAGACTTTTTGGACAACGGAAAAGTCCACAAAAAATTAGAATAATCATCCAAAAATAACACATAATAACGATGGTCCAAATAGCTCAAAATGGGAGATGTCCACAAATCACTATGAATAATATCAAATAGCATCAAAGTACTAAAAGTAGAGGCTACAAACTATAATCTAACGTGTTTCCCAAGTGGAAAAGAATGATAAACATTAGTACTATGCGTACTATTACAATCAATAAAAATATTATTGTTAAGAGAGGAAAGAACATACGCTCTCGGTGACCCAAACACGCATGCCACAAGGAAGATACTAAAGTGGCAAACGTTGATGGTGTGGCTTGATTAGTGGTAGTGGTGGTGATAATGATAGGATAGAGCTCGCCATGACTATTACATCTCATTAGAGATATCCCCGTCGTGAAATCCTTCACGAAAAATCCAAAAGGGTCAAAGTCAACAGAAAGCCAATTATCAGTTATAAATTTTCGTTCAGATACCAAATTTTTAATTATGTGAGAAGCATGAAGGACATTTTTCAAAGCTAAAGGTGGGTTCAGGGGATATAAATTTGTGTGTCCATAATGACGAATTGTAATTGAATTACCACTACCAACAATTATGCCATAAATTTTGCTCAAATTAAAATAAAATGAGATATTACCTAGTGTGGATGTCATGTGAGAGGTAGCATGGTGTCTATGTACCAATTTGCATCCTGGAGATTTAATCCAAGTGTATGCATCATTGCCTCAATATCTTTGTGGGTCAGGATTGTTGATGGGTCCACAACAGTGAAGGCTCTTTGGCGAGAGGCCCAGTAAACGGCTTCTTTGCGGAGGTTCTTTTGTTTTGGCCATTGGGCCTCTGTTGGCCGAAGACCAAAGCTGATGAAGGAACTGGGCAGGGGACCGACATGGACCACTTCCCATTAGCCCAAGACATGACCCAGGGCCACTATCCAGCGGCCCAAGCCTGCCAGTTCGATGGCTTGATCCTCTTCGCCCGTTATCGACGATCGTCCATTGTTGAGTCTATTTTTAGTACTGGTTTAGAGTGTGTTTTAATTCATAATAAAGGTTCAAGTGAATCGACAAAAAATCCTAATAAAGTAATTAGCTCATAGACATGCTAAGAGAACTAATTAACTCAATATCCAGCATGAACTGAATTAAAATAAAGAAAAGGAAAAGAACTTGAACAATCTGTGTCTCTAATTGCGTCTTGCTCTCTTGTTTCTTGCCTCCAAAGTATGATAATCCCTAAAATCATCCTCCCACAACTTATATATATAAAAAAAACCTTCTTAGACCTTTTTACCTTTGTTAAAACAGATTTTTCTCGCTTATTTCTGGCGTCAGCGCCGCGACGGTTCATCCAGGCGTCGCGACCCTAATTCTTTCGATGGTCACTGCTAGTCAGGCGCCGCGGCCCTTGATCCAGGCGTCGCGGCTCTTTAACCTTTTTCATCTGAATTTTTTGCCAGATTGCTTCTACGCTTCCCGAGACTTCTTTGAACGCTTGTTGGGACTCGATGTACACTCTTGGGCCTCCATAAATGCATATTCTCTTTGAATTCGCCTTAAACCTTACTGAATCACTTAAAACCTGAAAACACAACATAACACACATAATACTGTACAAAATAATTAAAATACAACAAAAGACCCCCTAAAACACACTCTAAATCTGTACTAAAAATAGACTCAACATCCGCCACTGCCACCGCGGCCACCACCACATCCACCACCACGATTTTCCTATAGTTTTGACCCTTTTTGCCCCCCCCCCCCCCCGTTATTACAGTTTTGACCATAATTTTTGGAGTATGATTGAGAGTCATTAGTTTCACGGGACGTGGCCACCATCATGGTAGGATTTGCTCTGTTAGCTGTCTTTTTAGCCAATCATAATTCTTCTAAGGTGAGCATGGAATGTGACTGGTAGAATGATGTGAGAGGATTGCTTTGACGAAGAAGAGTGACAACACCATTATACATCTTGGAGAGGTCTGAAACCAGTTGAAGAATGAGCCGATCATTAGTGACGGGTGCGCCAACGTTTTTGAGTTGATCCGACATTTTTTTGAGCCGTTGATAATAGGCTGAGACATTCGGAATATCTCCATATTAATATGGGAGAATTCCTCCTCGAGGGTCACGACACCAAAATTTTTGTTGTCTTGAAAGATATCACGCAACCTGTTCCAAGCTTCCATTTTCATGGCATTGGATTCGATAATAGTATGTAAGAGGTACGTAGAGATGGTGGAATAAATCAATTGGAGCAGCGTAGCATCAAGAGTTTCCCATAACTTTATTTCACCGTCGGTGGTAGGCACCTTCTCACTGCCTTTCTCTGGTGTGATGATGTGATGTAGGACCCTATTAGACTTTGCGTGAATTTTAAATAATTTTGTTCACCTCGCATATTGGACGTTTTCCATCTCAAGAACGATAGGAATGTTGTTCTCGATATTGGAGATTGCAAGGGCAAGATGAAAGGTGTTTTTTGAGGTAAACATAATGAAAGAACAATAGGAAAATTAGAGATTTCGGAAAAAAATGTGAAGGGATAAGTGGTCGGGCGGTGGCCAAGGTTCGGAACCCGAGAGGGCGGCGGAAGAGAGGATATTTTGAGAAGGAGAAGTTTGTCCTAGACTGCTGATACCATGAAAGAGAAAAATCTCTTGATTGTTTTCATTAATGAAAATGTTTATATACATGATATACAATATGTAATTATGAAAAATAAATCTACCTTTTCCTAATACAATACTACATTTTTCTAATACAAGATTACTACCATAATTATACATGTACAAGAATTCTAATAATTATGATAAGTAAATATACAAATTTACATGGGACATATACGACCGATATACAAGATTATCGTGTATAGTCTTCAAATCTACAACAAATAATTATAAATATGTCAATACGCACACGATATTAATTGAAGTGTTTGATAATATAAGGATAAATAGGGAAAAGAATGAAATTAAATGGCCGAAATATGAAGGAAGTTGGGCCAAGTCCATATGTCAAATTAGAATCAGGTGATAAAAGGTAGAGATAATCATGACCCAATGCCCGTCGGCCTTTTGGTTTATCAGATTTAGCCCATTTTTTCTTTTATTACCCGCATAGTTCACTTCTTTATCTCGGGATTGACTCATTCAATCAATGAGAACCACAGCCTTTGAAGGGCCATTAAGGGTGGCATACGGGGTGGAGGGGGTAGGCCGTAGGGGAGGAGACAAGATTTTTTTTTTTTTTTTTTTATAAAAGTAAAAAAAAATATGAAATATAAATTTGAGGATGGAGTAGGGCATGGGGGGAGGGGAGATGGGGATTAGGGCATGGGGGGAGGGGAGATGGGGATTAGGGCGGTAGGGGGAGATAAGAAAAAAATTTATATTTTTTATAAAAAAAAAAAAAAATGAAATTGAAATTTGATGATGCGGTGGGGGTGGAGGGATAGGTGTGGGTAGGGCAATGAGGTGAGGATTGAGGGGGTAAATATGGGTAGGGCGGGAGGTAAGAAAAAAATTCATATTTTTTATAAATTGTTTATAAAAGTAAAAAAATATGAAATAGAAATTTCAAAATGTGGTAGGGCAAGTGGGGTGGGGGTAAGGCGGGAGGTGGGATAGATAGAGTAGGTAAGGGAGAGGTGGAGTGGGGTGAGAGTGAGGTGGGGGTGGGGTGGAGTAGGCGAGAGATGTGAGGTGATTCGGTCTTTAGGGTGGGAGTTGGTGTAGGGGAGGGGTAGAGTGGATGTATGGTGTGGTGGGTGGTTGGGGTGCATTAGTGTATTTTTATTGTTCCGAAATAATAATAAAAATTTAAATAATTATTTATAAACAAAAATCTTAATCTAGAGTAGAACTCAATTATTAAGATTGAGTATGTTTGTGGGTCAAGTTTGAGCATCATCATGAGTTCATTTGGGCTGGTAATTTATGATGAGTCAACTTGGGCTAGCCCAAACCAACTCATCATTAAAATCACTCTTGTCCAAATTCATGAAACCTTGAACTAATTGGGTATATCAATTGAGTTTGTGCTAATTTTATCACCCCTGAGGGACGTTATTAAGTCAAACAACCGAAACCTGGAAAAGAAGTCATATTTTAGCTTCTTTTTAAGTCCCTGGTCCCACCTCTCAAACCGAAACTTGTTTTGGACCACATATTTCAAAATAATCATTATTTTTTACTTAAACTTAATGTCAAGTCAAATAGTACCACATAAATTAAAACCGAAGGAGTAGTAATATTTACCTATGAAAAATGAAAATAACGCAAGTTGGGGATACTTATTTTTCTCTTGCTCCGTTTTTATTGTATAATTATGTTCTCGAAATGGAGGTGTAATGATGGCGTAAAGAAGTTTTATAATGTAAATTTTGTATAATAGGTTTATCTACAATGTATAACATGTGTATAAATTATGATATACACTACAACGTATAGTAAATTGTTAATTATAATATTATACAATGCAGATACATTGATTATACACTATATACTATATATACAAGTATAACAACGTAAAAGAATATATATATTATAAAATAAGTCCGATGATCTAAATGGGATAATAGACAAGGAAGAAATTAATATATAGGGATTGGAAAATTAAAAGATTGATGAGATATGCAGAATTTGAGGAAGGTGATATTCTCAAGATTTCCGACATAATTCAAAGGATCTGCAAGAATTTAAATAAAGTAGGCGGTAGAACGGGCCAACATCATAATGTAAGAATTTAAGGCGGTAGAATCGGCCAAGAATATAAACATAATGCAAGAATTTAAAAAGATTAGATGATAATATCATCCATAATCATATATATTAAAAATATTTAAAACTTACTGTTAATATTGGGTTTGGTGTTGTAACATTTGACCCAACATATCTTACGAAGTACTGATGTGAATGCATAAAATATTGGGACAAATGTCACAACATTCGTACCAACATTTTCCATAACAGTTTTGTCTTACTTCACGCTAAACAATAATATTTTATTGTGAGGTAAAAATGACTTAGGCATGGTAAATTGAAGTTTGTGTAAAACGTGGAGAAAGAGTTAAAGCTTGGGGAAGAAGTCGAGTAAGAAACAAGTCAAAGTTGTTGAGATTTTCATTCCTTAATCATCGACCACAAGTTGTCCATCTTTTCCTCAACTACCACAGTCAATCGATGAGCCTTTCAAGGGAACTCTCTACTATAAGTAGAGAGGCCACAATCGTGAATCAATATCCAGAAACAGTTTACAAAAATATCAAGAGAGCTCTCAGAAAAATTCATCAGAAAACTGGATCACAAATGTTATCTGAGCGTGTCGACAACATTTTTTTCAACATTATAATTGTTGCTTAGATTCTAGATTTGTTTTATATTGAAGCAATTGTAATGAGATGTTGTCTATGTCTATTTAGATAGATTTTTCAGGCAGAAGTCATCTACGACTTCACCATTTTTAATTCATTTTTGTTGTATTTTTGTAATATTGTAAAAGACGGAATTTATTCAATTGTATATAATATATACAATATTTTTGGTCATTGACCATAATAAGTTATATTTTAAATACAACTTATAAAAATTTAAAACATTTGTGTCATTTAATTTCCGCTACTTTTTACTCTTCAAAGGTTTCTGTTTTTACTACTGCGTTGTTACCGTTGTCGGACGACATTATTCTTAATATTCAGAAACAGAATTGACATTCAAGTTTTATTTAGTTTATTTATATTTTATTTACTATTTCATAGCCTCTGGGACCCAACAAGTGGTATCAGAGCTGACACTTAATACAATAAGTGTTTGGTCTTGTTATTTACAATTATGGATCCGACTAATCCATCAATTGGTAGACTTCCTATTTTAGATGGTTCAAACTACCTATTGGAAGATTCGCCTACGTTCTCACATCAAATCAATTGATATTAGAGCATGTAGATCTATAACCAATGAATATGTTGTTCCTATGTTACCACCGGATGAGGAAGGTGATATTCTTGCTAAACTGTTGAGTGTATTTTATACACTCTTTTGAGTCCTTTTTAGTTAATATTTTACTCTTATATTTTGCGTTTAGTATAGTATTAGGTGTGTTTTTCTTTCGTTTGTGTCACAGCGATCATAAATGAGAAAATACTACTTTTGAGGACGAAATAAGCTTAACTGGGGATGAAAATTTCACAAGCATAACCCAAGGAATGAAGCCTAAGAAGTGCCAAGAAGAACAGAACAAAACTGGCAGATTTCGGACAAAAATCAAACAGGCACCGCGGTGCCTGGCCAAGTAGCACCGCGGTTCCATGGAACCGCGGTCAGGAAAATTAGCACCGGGGAGTAAAAATTGCCGAAAGTCCAAAATCAAACATCGGCAAGGTACCGCGCTATATGTCGATGAGCTACGTGGTTTCGGAAGAATTAGCATCGCGATCGCCAACGGAACCGCGGTGCCGACGCGTATTTTCAGAAAAGTTGGGTCGAAGTTGGACAAGGGTAAAGGGGTCCGAAGCAAGGTTTTTCTCAGATATAAATACCCTAAACCCTGTCATTATTTGATTATTCAACTTTGGAGAGGAGAAAATGAGGCAAGACACAATTGGAGACATCTCATTGTTCAAGTTATTTTTTTTCCTTTACTTTATTTCAGTTTATGTTGGATTGTAATTTAATTCTTGACATGACAATGTTTAAGAGCTAATTACTTTAGTAGGGTTTCCATTGAATATTCTTGAAGCTCTTCCATATAGTTAATGCATTGATTATTGATTTCTTCTTCAGCATATTAAGATCTATTCAATAGTGTTATGATTGCTTAATAATTAACTAGTTATTAATTGTCATCACTTATATGATTTCGATTCAAAAGTTTGAAAGGTGAGATTTGAATATGCTGTAATTTTCTAAACATAGGTTAAAATCGTGGACGAAAGTACCCCGATACTTGTGTGACATTTAAATGTTATTGTTCTTAATCCTCCTGTGTGGTAAAACTTATCATAAAAATATAGAATGTTTCTGCACTAGGTTGAGATCTTGTATGTCCTAACCGGAATATAATGACAGATTAGTTAACCTGCTATCTTAATAAGAAGAAGAATCATTAGCATTGCATTAACACGTGAAAGAGTCGATAGTTGAGGAGATTGGAACCCTATTTCCTTCATAACTGTTATAAACCCAAAGTCTTATAATCTTTAGTTTATTTTCTGCAATTAGTTATAATTCTTAGTTATAATCCTCAAACTAAAGAACGTCAATCAAATAGATACCATAGAATAGATAATCGGTACTTAATAAACCAGTCTCTGTGGACGATAAACTCGGTCTTACAGATCTTTATTACTTGAATGATACGTACACTTGCGTAAGCATCTAGAAATATTGCAACAAGTTTTTGGCGCCGTTGTCGGGACTGACGTACTGTTGATATCGATTTATCTATTCGTATTTCTAATTTGGTTTTTTTTATTTTCAGTTTTTTTATTTTTATTTTTGCTTTAGTGTTGTTTGTCGTGATCTGTTTGCTATTTTTTATTAGTCTCTGAAATTTAGTTTATGCGAAGTAGGAGAGGAGAAGACACTCCTATCCCTCTGAACCTTGAGATTGAAAGATTGTGCAGACATAACAGGAAAGAGAAAAGAGCAGCTGATTCCTTAGCAATGGGAGATCAGCGAAACAATAATTTGGTGGATGGTGAGTTACCGCCTGTCTTAAGACAAGTCCCTGCAGAAAGGATCTTGGGAGACTATGTGATGTCTACTATGACAGGGTGCAGAGTTGCATCAAGCTTCCAGCTGTTGAAGCCAATAATTTCAAAATCAAACCAGCAATCTTGCACATGGTCCAAGGTTCAATCCAATTTGGGGAATTACCGTCTGAAGATCCTCATTTTCATCTAGTAAATTTTCTGGACCTGTGTGCAACCTTTAAATACAATGGTGTCACTGATGATGTCATAAGGTTGAGACTCTTCCCATTCTCACTCAGGGATAGAGAAAAGTGATGACTGAACTCATTACAGGCAAACTCCATCACTACATGGCAAGACTTAGCCCAGAAGTTCCTTGCCAAGTTCTTCCCTCCATCCAAAGCAGCAGAGCTCAGAGGAGAGCTTAATAATTACTATCATATGGATGGAGAGTCACTCTATGATGCATGGGAGCGGTTCAAAGATTGGCAGAGGAAGCGCCCACATCATGGGATTGAGAAGTGGATGCTAGTCCACATATTTTACAATGGGTTGAGTGGTACAACTCGTACCATCATTGATGTGCAGCAGAAGGTACGTTCATGAGAAAGAGTGCTAATGAGGCACATGATCTGTTAGAAGACATGACTATAAACAACCATCAGGGGGCAGATGAGAGAGCAATGAACAGCAGTAAAATGGCTAGGATTCATGAGCTAGATGCTATCACTGAATTTACTGCGCAAGTAGCCACTTTGACAAAGCAGATACAGCAGAGTACCATGGCAGTTAAAGCAGTTCAGACACCAGCTAGATGCGAAATTTGTAGGGGTCTCCATACTTTTGATAGATACACAACAGTAGACCCAAATAATGTGCCCATGGAGCAGGTTCAGGCAGGGGGGAATTTTCAGAGACCCTACAACAATTCATTCTCCAACACATATAATCCAGGGTGGAGAAATCACCCAAAATTTTCATGGAAGAATGAACAATGGCATCAACCACCATTTCAGGCATCATCCTCACAGCAGTTCATCCCACCAGACCCACAAGAGAAGCCAGATGGCATAAAAGCAACATTGCTGACCTTGGCCAATTCTCAGACTCAATTCATGGTAGAAACTAGGTCCTCAATTTCATCATTGTCCAATACCCAGGCACAATTTATGATAGAGACCAAGCAGTTCATGACAGAAACAAGATCCTCCATTAGGAACTTAGAGACTCAGATGGGGCAGTTGGCAGGAAAGTTGAATGACAGACCTCAGGGAACTCTCCCTAGTGATACAGTGATGAACCCTAGGGAGCAATGCCAAGAAATCAGTTTGAGAAGTGGGAAGCAGTTAGAGCAGAGGGCACCCCAAACAGTGGTTGAAAAGGAGAAGGATGTGGGGCAGACAGTTGAAGTAGTAAAAGAGGGGGTTACTGATGACCGCCCTACTTTAGAGAAGGCTCCACCCGCAGTGATGAGGGAGTACACATACAAAATCCCTTACCCTAAAAGACCGCAGAAGAAGGCTTTGGACAAGCAGTTTTCAATTTTTTTGGATGTATTTAAAAAACTGCACATTAACCTTCCCTTCATTGAAGTCTTGGAGCAAATGTCAGCGTATGTGAAGTTCATGAAGGACATCCTTTTTAAGAAGAGGAAGCTGGCATATTATGAGACAGTGGTGCTGACAGAAGAGTGCAGTGCCATATTGTAGAAGAAACTTCCCCCAAAGTTGAATGATTCAGGGAGTTTCACCCTACCTTGCACGATAGGGAATGTGACATGCAAGCAAGCCTTATGTGATTTGGGGGCAAGTGTCAACCTAATGCCCCTCTCTGTGTTCAAAAGACTTGGTTTGGGGGAGACAAGGCCAACCACAGTCACATTGCAGCTAGCTGATCACTCAGTTGTGCATCCCCAAGGAATTATTGAAGATGTGTTGGTACAAGTGGGTAAATTCATCCTTCCTGCTGATTTCCTCATTTTAGACATGGATGAAGATGAAATATGCCCATGATACTTGGGAGACCATTCCTAGCCACAGGGAGAGCCCTCATTGATATTGAAAAAAAGGAGTTAAAGCTCAGAGTTCAAGGTGAGGAAATGGTGTTTAAAGTTTTCAAGCAGCTCACTGAACCTCAAGTCGATGCTAGATGCTTTGCTGTTGGTGTAGTTGATAAAAATGCTCCTCATGAAAGTTCTAAGAGTACTGATGCCCTTGATGGTAAGAATTATGCACCAGTATATGATGTGGTGGATAAGAACAAGGGAATGAACCCTCCTGAAATGAACCCTGTGAAAAAGAAAAGGAGAAGGAGGAGGAAAATTTTGCTAAAGTGGATATGTGTAGGGGACACTCTACCCCCTTGATTTAGTAAGTAATCTGCGTCCGACTAAAAGACGTTAAAGACAGCGCTACTTGGGATACAACCCAATGTTTTAATTATGTTATTTTAATTTTTGTTTCAGTTTGTTTTATTTTATTTTGAACAGTCTCACGATCTGGTATGCTAGTGTTTTTTGGATGACAGATGAAGGGCATGACTCACTCCGAAGGGAGAATGGTTAACAATGCAGAAAACTGAAGGCACTGGAATTTTTCAGCAATTAGCACCGCGGTGCTTGGAGTAGAACCGCGGTGCCTCCTTCGGCTTTGTGCACAGTAATTTGGCCTTCCTCCCAGACCTCCGTTATGACCGCTGTATTGTGTTAGTAAGTTGTCCCTCATTATTTTTAGTCTTCACACATTGGGGACAATGTGTCGATTAAGTTTGGGGGGGGGGGTATCTTATTTTGTTTTGAGTCTTTTTTTTTTTGTTTTTTATGTGTTTTTGAGTCGTAATTATTTTTATGGATCATGTATGTTGTATTTGCTAAAGATATTGAGTGGATAACGTGGCATAATGTAATGGAATTGAAAGCAACAATCTGTGTGCTTAAGTTAGATATGCCAAAATTTCATGACATCTAATTATTTGGTTATTGGTGTTTAGCCTATGTGTGTCAGTTATGGAAAGAAAGGTTGAAAAATGTCTAGAAAATATGTTTTCTTGTTATTTGAGGCGAAATAGTTAAGATATACATGTTTAGGGAGATGATTCAGACATTTCTTTGATAGCCCTTCTGACCATTCATTACCTATTCTGACATGAATTGTATCACTAGTCATCCCCTTTGAGCCTAAAATAAGATCTTTCTTTGACACCCTATGATTTCCGATTTGTGTCATAAGTAATAATTGAAATTATTGGGATGAAAAGTGTTGAAAAAAATTAAAAAAAGAGTATAA
This sequence comes from Przewalskia tangutica, assembly GCA_029844215.1. Lineage (NCBI taxonomy): Eukaryota > Viridiplantae > Streptophyta > Magnoliopsida > Solanales > Solanaceae > Przewalskia > Przewalskia tangutica. The sequence continues at coordinate 42,521,676 of CM056724.1, read as the reverse complement.
ATTTGATGCACCCAATGAAAAATATGCAAAAATCTAAGTTTGGGGGTGCTTGTTATTTATAATGTATCTCATTCTCTCAAAAGAAAAGAGGGAAGAAAATAGGTATGAAATTGAAAAGAAAGTCAAAAAGAAGAAAAAAGAGTTGAATGAAAATGCTTATGGTACGTAATTGAGCCTAAATACCTACTTTTATCTACCCCTGCCTAAGCCTACATTACAACCAGTGAAAGTCCTGATGATATTAAATAAGCATGTCTATGATTATTAAAGAATAGCAAGTAAACAGATCTATAGCGTTTGGGAAAGATGGAATGAGATTGACATTTATAGGTTAGGTGTTTGTATTTTCAATTGATCATGATCTAAGTGAATTTGCGAAATATCTAACTTGAAATTCTAGATTGCTAAATATTCATGATATGTATGTTCTAACATATTATCTCAACTTTCATCCATAATTTTGAAGAAGCAGTTCTATAACTATTTGATCCATCTTATAGAGTCTTTGTTTTTATTTTTTGTTTTTGTTTAGTGCTTTACTCGAGGGTGAGTAAAGTGTAAGTTTGGGGGTGTTTGTTGAGTGTATTTTATACACTCTTTTGAGTCCTTTTTAGTTAGTATTTTACTCTTTTATTTTGCGTTTAGTATAGTGTTAGGTGTGTTTTTCTTTCGTTTGTGTCACAGCGATCATAAGGGAGAAGATACTACTTTTGAGGATGAAAATTGCACAAGCACAACTCAAGGAATGAAGCCTAAGAAGTGCCATGAAGAACAGAATAAATCTGGCAAATTCTGGACAAAAATCAAAGAGGCACCGCGGTGCCTGGCCAAGTAGCACCGCGGTTCCATGGAACCGCGGTCAGGAAAATTAGCACCGAGGCGTAAAAATTGCCGAAAGTCCGAAACTGAAACACCGTCGAAGGCACCGCGGTCCTGACTAGAGGCACCGCGGTGCCATATGTCCAGTGAGCTACAGTGGTTTTAGAAGAATTAGCACCGCGGTGCTTGCCAACGAAACCGCGGTGCCGACGCGTATTTTCAGTAAAGTTGGGTCAAAATTGGACAAGGGTAAAGGGGTATGAAGCAAGGTTTTTCTCAGATATAAATACCCTAAACCCTGTCATTATTTGATTATTCAACTTTGGAGAGGAGAAAAGGAGGCAAGACACAATTGGAGACATCTCATTGTTCAAGTTATTTTCTTTCCTTTACTTTATTTCAGTTTATGTTGGATTGTAATTTAGTTCTTGACATGACAATGTTTAGGAGCTAATTACTTTAGTAGGGTTTCCATCGAATCTTATTGAAGCTTTTCCATATAGTTAATGCATTGATTATTGATTTCTTCTTCAGCATATTAAGATCTATTCAATAGTGTTATGATTGCTTGATAATTAACTAACTATTAATTGTCATTACTTATATGATTTCGAATCAAAAGTCTTAAAGGTGAGATTTGAATATGCTGTAATTGTCTAGACATAGGTTAAAATCGTGGACGAAAGTAACCCGATACTTGTGTGACATTTAAATGTTATTGTTCTTAATCCTCCTGTGTGGTTAAACTTATAATAGAAATATAGAATGTTTCTGCACTAGGTTGAGCTCATGTATGTCCTAACCGAAATATAATGACAGATTAGTTAACCTTCTATCTTAATAAGAAGAAGAATCATTAGCATTGCATTAACACGTGAAAGAGTGGATAGTTGAGGAGATTGGAACCATATTTCCTTCATAACGGTTATAAACCCAAAGTCTTATAAGCTTTAGTTTATTTTCTGCAATTAGTTATAATTCTTAGTTAAAATCCTCAAACTAAAGAACGTCAACCAAATAGATACTATAGAATAGATAATCGGTACTTAATAAACCAGTCTCTGTGGACGATAAACTCAGTCTTGCAGATCTTTATTACTTGAATGATACGTACACTTGCGTAAGCATCTAGAAATATCGCAACATAAACATGAATCCGAATGGACTACAGAAGAAATCAATAATGCAAGCTTCAATGAGAAAACCTTAAATGTAATTTTTTGATGAGTTGATCTTTACATGTTCAAACTCATACAAAACTGCTCTACGGCTAAAGACGCATGAGATACTTTACAAACTCATTGTGAATGTAGTTCTAGTGTTCGTCGTATGAAGCTTCGTATGCTCATGAGTAGATATGAATGTTTAAGGATGGAAGAAACAAAGGACATTAAAACCTATTTGAAAAGTTGATTTACATCTCTAATGAATGTCAAGTGTTTGGTTCTCCTTTAACCAACACTCAACTTGTAGAAAAGACACTCTGTTCTCTTCCTGAAAAATTCAATATAAAGATTTGTGTGATTGAAGAAACTCACAATTTTTCTACAACAGACCTTCATACCTTAATGAGTATTCTCAAAACCTATGAGATAAACATTGAGAATCAAAGGAAATTGTATAAGAACAATAATGTAGAACTTCAAGTCAAATCCTTGGAGAGTCAAATCGAAGATGAGGATGAGAACCTTTAAGAAGTTGGTGACGGTGCAAATGTTGCCCTCCTTACTCGAAAATTCAATTCGATGGTGAGGAAGTTAAACAATGATAGAAATAAGTTTAAATCCAAAGAGCACCAAAACCAAGGCTTCAATCAAAAGTCCATTAAATTCCTTCCAATAGTACAAAGAGTAAATCAGCTAAAGAGAACCAACTCAGATCGTACCAAATTTGATTCCAAATAACTTGAGTCCATGCAATGTCATGCATGCTCGAGTTGAGGTCATTATGCTAATGAATATGTAAATACTTTGCGGAAATTTGGTAAAAGTCTATAGGTTTCTCTTAGTGACGACGAAGGAGAATAGGAAGGAGATCAAGATATAGAGTCACAAGCAATGATGACTACTGTTCATGAATAGTCTTTATCGAACGATGAAAATGTCATTAACAGTGTCATCCCAAATGTCACAACATTTGCGTCAACATCAGCGACGACATCTATATTTCCAGCAACATCCGAGAGGTATGAATTCTTTAACTATTCTGATGTTAATTACTTTAGTGGTTTTATTTCTAGTAGTGAGAGTGATTTTGAGGATCAAGTTGACTACAAAGATGACATGATTAAGGAATTACAAAAACTTTGTAAAAATTTAATCATAGAATCCAAGAAACTTGACACAAATGTAAAATCTTTAACTCTTGAGAATGCAGATTTAAAAGGCACGATAACCTGTTTAGAGGTTGCACTTATCAAAAAGGATATTGAATTTGGTAAGATAAGTGCAAAATTGGATCTCGAAGAAACATTCGGTAGGCTCAACATGGGGTCTTCAAAATTGAATGAGATACTCAACCTTAGTAAACCTTCACATGCAGATATTGGATATGAAAACTCTCTTTAAATAATAAGATTAAGTATCATTGATAAAATGAGAAAATGTGCTTTGCAAAAGAAAAATGAGTAAAGAATAGGTTCTCATATATTATAAAAATGAAGTTTGTGTGTCATTACTGTAACTCCCCTGGACACTTAAGACCATTATGTTTCAAACTTCAAAATTCAGTGAGCAAAATATTGCCCAAAAAGTTGTCTAACATACCTGATAACACTAAAGACAACATTTCTAAACCAAAAAACAAGATTTACTTTAAGAGAGTCTGGGTTCCTAAAAAGGATATTGTTTGTAATGTTGTCATAACTGCATGAAGAACAAATATTTCAGGTTCTTGATACTTTGATAGTGGATGTTCTTGCCACATGAAAGGTATAAAAGATTTTCTAAGGGACTATGAGTCATTCAATGGAAGAAACGTGACTTATGGAGGTGGCAGTAAAAGCAAAATAATTGGAAAATGAATGCTGATTGGGGTTCCTGTCCTGATACCAGAAGCTCGACATCTGATTATTGTATGTTTCTTGGTGATAACTTGATCTCATGGTACGTAAAACGCCAAACTACATTATCGAGATCCAGTGTAGAGGCCGAGTATCGAGGGGTAGCCAATGTGGTGTCTGAATCACGTTGGTTGCGTAATCTTATATTAGAACTTCACTTTCCCATTCAGAAAACTACATTGGTCTACTGTGATAATGTTAGTGCAGTCTATCTTTCTGGTAATCCGGTCCAACATCAGCGCACTAAAAATATCGAGATGGATATCCACTTTATTCGCGAAAAGGTAGCTCATGGAAAAATACACGTCTTGCATGTCCATTCCAGGTACCAAATTGCAAACATCTTTACTAAGGACTTCCGTCGGTTTTATTTGAAGATTTTAGGGACAGTCTCAGCATATGACAACCGCCCGCTATGACTGCGGGGTGTGACAAATATACTATGTATACACAAATTGTATACACAAAATCCGAGACAAATAAGGTGACCGAAATTGTAATCAAAGTTGTATACAAACCTACCATAGTTGTAGAATTCCTGTACAAGTATAATTAGGATTTTAAAAGTATAGTAGGAATATGATTTTCCATATTTGGATATTGTAAATTGTATATATACCTCTTCAGTAATGAAAATAATCACGAGATTATTTATTATACAACATATAGTAGATCTGCCTTATGAGAAAGATTTTCCAACAAGCTAGGCCGATCCAAATGAACAGTAATCTTGAACAACACTGCGGAAAAAAATTTCAAGATCTAGAAAATAAGAAATTAAATTTCAAATCTAAGTCTGCTAGTAGTTTCTCTTTTAGGGATGTCTTTAAACAAAAGTCGGGGGGGGGGGGATGTATAGTCCGGTATACTTCTGCCCATTCTACCCATTTAATTGATACCTTTTTGAGAATTATTTTATGCATATAGAAATTTCAAAATGATTTACCATATAAAAAATCTTTTCGAAACCTTGCATTAAAACAGATTTTCTGGCAATTGATTCTTAGCATTTTTTACTTTGATATTGAATATATTAAAGGACAAACAAATTATATTCCTAATTTCTTAATCCGTGAATTCCTCCAAAATAAGAGGAAAAACCTCCAAATTCCTGATACTGATCACGATGCAGAAATGTCCTATCATTGTCATATGCCCAAATGCTTGGGCTACAAGGGCAAGATATCACAGAAGGACATGCGAGAATCTGGATAGCATTGTAACCATGCAATGTGTGGAGCCTTACTTCAAAAAAGGAAGGAATAAATTACTCCACCTATAAATAATCTCTTAGTTGTAACAAATCCCATTGCCTCCAACAACCCACAAACTCCACAAAATTACTCCACTGGTAAATAATCTCTTAGTTGTTGTACCTCGACAATAAACAAATCTCATTGCCTCCAAGCAACCCACAAACTTCACCACTTCTAAACCTATAAACCCATCCAAGGAAGAAAAAGATAAATTTCCTAGCAAAACTCCCACCGAAAAATCCATGACAAGGTATGATGCAGTCATGAAAGAATAAAATGAAAACAAAAACACCAGAAGATCCTGCACAGGAAACGACTGCTGAAAACCTTCTGAAACTCCTTGTCAAATCCCCGGAACTACAGAAGGCATTGATGCAACTACAAATTTCCAAACAGGAAATTATTCAGAACTCAGAAGAGGTTAAACCATCTCAAAGTTTTAGTAAATTAGAGAAAGGAGAATCTTCAAATATCCTTTCTCAAAAACATTTTTCAAATTCCCAATTTGTGGTACCACAAGTTCCTAAAAAACCCATTTATGAATTTTCATAAAACCTTTCTTTCACAATATTATGACTATTGAAAAATGATTTTTTTGATAAAGACCCTTTTTAGCAATTCAAAAATATTTTGGACAATGATGAGTTTACAAATCATGTGATATTTTAATAAGATCAGCCACAATAAAAAAATTCTATAAAAATAATAAAGATTATTCATACTCTATTTGCAAAATACTTAGAGTAATTGCTCCAAGTGATTGGAAAAATGATATGTCTCAACTCCTTAATTTTCCTGATACCTATAGAAATACCCCATTTTTTATATTCCATTTAATTACTAGAATTACTAACAAGTTTGGTTCAATTCATTTTTTGTTCAAAATACCAAACGAAGCCATATCTGTCTCTTTCATTTTGATACCTCATGTATTCCATCTCAAATTCCAACATGGTGGGAACAATTTGGATCCACCTTAAATATAATAAAACCCCAAATCATTCAATATTTTACCCTCTTTTAATCTATTTATAAACCTCACCGATGAGGAAAAACGATTCGTTCCCCTACACATATTTCACACTAGATTCTATCTGTCGTGGGTATTCACATGGTTCGTGGATTATTCTGAGAATAAAGTTCTAACAGTTCGAAGAAGTTTCAAAATAAGATGGTGGGACAATTATAAAATACAAACAAGTTTAACCCCATCAAAAGTCCATGAATCGTTAAATAATAGAAATCCATTCATGAACAAGTACCACTACAAACACTGGAGCACACCCAATTTCTTACCCAGAAATTCCAAATGACCTCAATGCTTTCAGCGACCAAAAATCCAGAAGAAATGCAGGCGATAATTCTGAAATTTGCGCCATCTTCATCAAAACAAGACTCTTCATCAGAGGAAGAAGAACCGGAAATTGACTTGGAAGATGATGCATCTTTTGGCAACAGTGGATTCTGAAACGATTGTCAAAAGAAGACAAAATACCGACAATAATAAATACCACAAAAAGATAATTTTAGAAAGAAAACAGTGAAAGTGAAAAATTCCAGCAATAATTCAAGAAAATGCCAAACGACAACTTGTACGTGGATGATTTTATGGGTGACGTAATTCTCCACTTGGATGATGTCATGAATGATGTAATTCTTTTTGTATTTACGAAAATGTCAGGTAAGATTCATATAAAAGGAGATAATCTCGCATTCATTTAGGACAAGCTTTTTTAGATGAAAGTTTCAAAGTTTAGAAAGAGAAAGTCTCTCTAAACTGAATTTCCCTTAGAAATTCTAGATAGAGAAAATTCCCTCATCTAAAATTCCCCTCATCCAAAATTTCCAAAGCCATTGTAAATTCTCAAGGTCTCCTTGAAAATATTCAAGTCTAAATCTTTGTAAGTTTTAAATATTTTTAATATATATGATTATGGGTGATAATATCATCTAATCTTTTTAAATTCTTGCATTATGTTTAAATTCTTGCATTATGATGTTGTCTGGTTCTACGTCCGTCCTGATAGTGAGCTCCTTTCAAAGCGTGTAAGATGATATTAATCTCATTTGGGGAGTCTTCTCATTAATATCAAATATATATAGAGTACAATATTCATCCTTTATACAATAAGAATCCTAATTCTAATCACAAGAGGAATCCTAGTCTTACCATAATTATATTTACATAATATATGAAATATATTCTAATCATGAGGTAGGGATGACTATACACATTTACACACCCCCTCAGTCGGAGCGGGAGGAGGCCGAACGCTGAGACTGGATCTGAAGTCAAGAAACAACTGTCTAGGAAGTCTTTTGGTAAATATATCTGCATAATGATATAATGAGGGAGCATGTAACACTCTGACATAGCCTATCGCAACTTTCTCACGAACGAAATGTATGTCCATATCAACATGCTTGATTCGCTGATGTTGAACCGGGTTGTGAGAAAGGTAGATTGCAGAGATATTATCACAATACACAATAGATGCCTGACGCAAAGGACACTGAAGTTCTAACAGTAAATTTCTGAGCCAATAAATCTCAGTTACTACATTTGCAATGCCTCTGTACTCAGCCTCGACACTGGAATGGGATAGGGTGATATGTCGCTTGGCAGACCATGAAATTAGATTGTTTCCTAAAAAACACAAAAGCCGGAGGTGGAGTGTCGCGTGTCCGGACACCCTGCCCAATCTACATCCGTATATGAGAGAAACTTGTTTGGTGAAGAGGGGTATAAGTGCAAACCATAATCAAGTGTGCCCTTAATGTATCGGATGATACACTTAAGGGAAGTGAAATGAGACTCCCTAGGGGCATGCATAAATAAGCATACATGCTGAATAACATAAGCAATGTCTGACCTTGTAAATGTGAGATACTGAAGTGCACCTGCAAGACTCCTATACAGAGTAGACATAACTTTGCAATTCGCTATCTTAGCCCTGTACACAATCTCCTCTGCATACTTACGCTAACACAAGAACATGTGGTTGGCAGACCTGATCACTGATATTACTAAGAAATAACTCAGCTTTCCCAAATCATTCATGAAAAATACGGTCTTAAACAAGGAAATAATCTTATTTTTAACCCATCGGAGGAGGCAGTAAGAACAATATCATCCATGTAAAGTAATAAGTAAGCAATGCTACTACCTCGATGAAAAATGAAGAGTGATGTATCACTCCTGCTGCAGACAAACCCAATTTGCAAAATATATCTGGCAAAGCGATCATACCACGCACGAGGGGCTTGTTTCAGGTCATATAGTGACTTACAGAGACGCCACACATAGTGAGGGACTGCTGAATGGGTGAACTCAGGCGGTTGATACATGTAGATTGTTTATCTCAGGTCCTCATGTAAACATGTATTCTTCACATCAAGTTGATGTATCGGCCAGTGTTTGTCCATAGCTATGCTCAGAACTGTGAGAATGGTAGCCGGTTTGACAACCGGGCTGAATATTTTACCACAATTAATGCCCTCATGCTGATTCATGCCATTAGCCACAAGACGTGCCTTATACCTCTCATGGTCCCCATTGTCTCTAAATTTGTGATGAAATAGCCACATACATCGAACCACATTCACCCCCTCAGGTCTAGGTACTAGATCTCACGTGTGCTGTTTAGTCAAAGCATTGAATTCCTCAGACATAACTGAATTCCAATTAGGGCCTTGTTTGGCCAATTTGGGGTTCTTGGGAATTAAAGAGATGGTTTGGGCAGACAAGTTAAATTGAACTTTGGGTTTGAAGATTCCATATTTGGCACGAGTCTCTATTTGGTGAGTGGGAATAGGTGGTGGTTGAAGCAGCTGAGTGGTGGGATATGAGACGGGTGGTAGGGTTAGATAAGGAGAGGGTGGGGGTGAGGCCGTCAGAGGTGTTGCGGCGCCGAGATTGAGGGCCGCAACTCTGGGTGAGGAACAGACTTCTCTGAAATTTTGGCGATGTGGCACTGAAGACGGTGTGTGTGAACAATGTTCTCTGGAGTTTTGGCGCCGCGACGCTGACGCTGATGATGAAGTACTGTGCAGAGAAGGATATTTTACGGTGGTGCTATGATCTAGTTGGCTGAGAATGATAGGGGAGATGGCAGGCTCGTCAAGAAAGGAGCAATCTGGTTTTTGGAATTTTTGAAGATTCGAAAATGGGAATGTGGTCTCGTCAAATGTGACGTGACGAGAGATGTGGATTTGATGAGTGGACAAGTCATAGCATAGATAGCCCCTATGGTTCGGCGAGAAGCCTAGGTAGACACATGGAGTGGACCTAGGAGCGAGCTTGTGAGGGGCAGTAGAGGCAAGGTTAGGATAGCACAGACAACCGAATATTCATAGATGATCATAAGATGGGACTCTATGATAGAGGATTTCGGTAGCGGTCATATTGTGAAGTGTGCTAGTTGGAAGAATATTTAGAATATATTCTGATATTTTAGCAGCATATATGCAAAAGGACGGAGGGAGAGAGGCATGAATCAATAGAGTGCGAATCATATTGTTAATGGTGCAGATGATTCTTTCAACTTTACCATTTTTTTGGGAAGTGTGAGGGCAGGAGAAGCGAAAAATCATGCCATTATTAGTACAAAAATGGTAAAACATAGAGTTATTGAATTCACGATCATTATCGCACTGAAATGATTTAATACCTTTTTCAAATTGCGTTTGAATGAACATTCAAAATTCAAGAATTTGGCAAACACTTCCGATTTAAATTTGAGAGGATATAACCAAACATAGTGAGAAAAATCATCTAGTAAGACAAGATAATAGTTATGACCGAGGGAACTAGCAATAGGTGATGTCCATAAATCGATATGTATAATATCAAATGGTGCAAAGGTAACACTAGTAGATGATTTAAATGGAAGACGAGTATGTTTGCCTAAAGAACAAGAAACACAGTTTTGAGCAAGCTTTCCATTATTACAAGTAATGAAATTATAGCCTCTAAGAAATTTAAAAACTGGGACTCCTGGATGGTCAAGCCTATTATGTCATGTTGATGAAGAAGTGGCCGCTAGAGAGACCGGAGAGCAAGATCTGGCAGCGAAGGCGGAGGTGAATGGATAGAGATCCCCGTGCTATTGCATCTCGTAAGAGGTGTCCCAATATGAAGATCCTTCACAGTGAAACAAAAAGGGTCAAAGTCAACAGAGATAGAATTATTACGAGTAAATTTGCGGACATAGATTAGGTTCTTAATTACGTGTGAGGCATATAGGGTATTTTTAAGGGAGAATGGATGAGGATATTGTGTGTAGGATGTACCATAACCCTTTATTGGAATGAAGTGACCATTACCAACTGTAATAAATTGATGATGCTTTAAACTGAACAGTTTGGGAATATTACCTGCAGACCGAGTGAGGTGAGATGTGGCTCCGGAGTCCATGTACCAATTGTTGTCAGGTTGTTGCAGATGGAGGCTGCTGAAAGCCTGACCCAACTCAGTGGGTGTCATGCTGGATGGGGGCTGTTGGAACTGGCCGTGCATGAAGTGGGCTTGATGTGGGTACTGGGCTTGCCGAGGGGCTGGAGCAGGGCCCAACAACCTATGTTGAGAATACTGGTTGAAGGGATACTGGTACTGAAATTGAGGCGGCGCCGCGGCGCTGTAATGGTACTGTTGGGGGCCACAGCGTTGTGCTAGTTCTGCGGGCCCTGTTGTTGCTGATTCTGCTATTCGCGACCCTTGCCACGACTACGGCCTCCTCTGCCGCCGCAGCCTTTACCACCCTTGCCACCGCGTCCCTGCTGCGGTTGAGAGTTTTCTGGCGGCGTTGAATCTTGGGGACGTGTTTCGAAAACTAACGCCTTCTGATTATGCTCATCTTTCTTAGCACGACGAGTCTCTTCGAGCAACAACTACGAGCGAGCTTTGTTAAAGCTGGGTAACAGATCTGTCTGTTGAATCATGGTGGCTAACATATCATATTCGCCTTTAGGAAGGCCTACAATCAACTGTAAACCATCTTAGTATCCGAGACAGGTGTGTCAATGTTGGAGAGTTGATCCGCCAGCAGTTTTAACTGTTTCAGTACTCAGTCACGTTGGAAAAACTTTCAAGATGTGTATTGTTAAATTGTTCCTCTAAATACACAACACGAGTGTGCTTATTGTCCTGAAAGATTTCCTCCAAACGGTTCCACAATTCACGGGTTGTGGCGCCAGATTTCAAGATAGTGGGGAGTAGATCTTGAGAAATACTACCATAAATCCACTATTTTACGGCGGCACCGAGATGATGCCACGTAGAATCATCAACCTCTGGGGTAAGGAATAACATCATCGATATGATCAAGCATGTTATAGAGACATACATGAATGCGAAACAGTTCAACCTAAGGAGAATACTGACCGTTTTTTTTATCAAGAAGAATGAGAATATAGGTCTTGATGTTGGTAATGGTTAGGGCTGGGTGAAAAGATGATGATGACTTGGTTGTGGGAGGTGTGGAAGTGGAAGCGTCAAATTCCTGAGTATCCATTTAGAGAAGAGAGGAATAAAGAAGAAAATTAAGAATTTCTGTGTGTAGCGTCGCGACTGAGATTCGGGAGAGGGGGGGTGTTCTCGGCGGCCTGAAAGAGAAAAAGGAGAAAGAAATTCTAGGGTTTTGGCTTTGATACCATGTAAGATGATATTAATCTCCCTTGGGGAGTCTTCTCATTAATATCAAATATATATATAGTGTACAATATTCATCCCTTATACAATAGGAATCCTAATCCTAATCACAAGAGGAATCATAGTCTTACCATAATTATATTTATACAATATATGAAATATATTCTAATTATTGGGTAGAGATGACTATACACGTTACATACCGCCTACTTCATTTAAATTCTTATAGATCCTTTGAATTATGGATTCCCTCTTGAGAACCTTAATTTGTAAGTTAATCTTATTTTATTTTCTGCATATCTCCTTTATCTTTTAATTTTTCAATCCATCATATATCAAATCCTTCATCGTCTATTATCTCCTTTAGATCTCTCCATATTTCTCAATGAAGAGAGCAGTATGTGAACACCAAGTAAATAGTTGGTGAAAGCTTAGAACTCCAAAGTGTAAGCAACTCTCAGTACAATAAATTTAAGAAAATACATAAAAATAACCAAGTGATCAATTAAAGCTAAGAACTTCATTTTCCCTTAGTGCAAGTAACTTCGAATAGCAAGAGGTATAGATGCAGCCTGCAGGGGTACTTTATGATGCTATGTAGTCAAAAGAAGTTGCTAGGTTCTAGGTATGACACGCATAGAGTAAAATTTAATGGTAAATCCCGACTATAGTGCGTAAAAAGAATGGAGAAAAACATTGGACTAATATAATGGATAAAGAAAGTGACTGGTTATTTTGACCTACACTTTCATCTCCTTTCTGTGTATAGAATTATAAATGAAGGAAATAATTCTTTGATTTATTTCATACCAATAATACTATATATATATAAGCCTATAAGATCAATCTAGGGGTGGCCAACGGGGCGAGACGGGTCGGGCCGGGGTGGGGCGGGATCAGGGCGAGACTGGTGGGCCGGGTCCGAGCGGGATGAGAGCAAGTCCCGTCCCGGTTCCGGTCCCGTTGACTAATGGGTCGTGGCGGGGCGGTCTTTTTTTGTACTTAATTAAAAAAAATAACATATATACAAACAACTCAATAATTGAACAAGAGTGTAATAAAAACATTTCAATGCTGTTTTGGTGCCTCTTATATTATTTAACAGAAATATGATTTTTTTCTAATACAGTATACAGATACAATTGTCAAAAATTACAACTTTGTAGTGTCGTTCAAAAGTTGCAAATGACATAGTAAAATTGCAATTAAAGTATACTGACCGTTTTCGTTGTAGTTTTCGTCTTCTTCTTCTTCATTGAACTTCGGTTGACCGCACCTTCTTCGCTCCGCTCGTATCTAATCTCTGAATAATACTGTAACCTCCAAACTGTCTCCGGCTAATGAGTGTCTGTGCTCTCCTATTTGAAATCTGTCGGCAGAAAAAGCGCTTTCAGACGCCGTTGATGACGCTTGAATGTTCAAAACATATCGTGCCATCATTGAAAGTGTCGGAAATGTCTTCTCATTCTCCCTCCAGTATTTCAGCAAGTCTCATTAACAACTGCTTGGTAAGGTAAAACTACCCTGCAAAACAAAAATATCAAACTTGCTAATTTGGTTAGTAGTGTTAGCACCACACATTTTATGTCTAAGGCTTTCAATACTAGCTGCAGAAACAACATGTCTTTTTTGATATTGTGTTGAAAAAGAAGAAGATGGTATGAAAGTCGGTTGGTTGCTAACACTTTCTTGGTGGTAATACCTATCTACTGTTTTGCATTGGATTTTTGAGAGTTGGAGGTGGTAGTACTGCTATACAATCATAAATAGTTTCAATAAGTGATTTACATCCGTCTATTTTAATAGTCGGATTTAATACAATACCAGTAATATAAATAGTGAGAATAGGAATAAAATATTTTTTTATTTTGATAAACATTTTTTAATAGTTGCCTTATAAGCTAGTTTAGTCATATATTCATTAAGTAATAAAAATATGAGAGCTATATAAAACAACATAGTTGAAATAGTAAGATAATATATACCGAAAAATTCTTTTGTTGCTTGAAATTTTTTCTCTAAAAATATAATAAGTTCGGCAATTTTGTCCAATCGCTATCTACAACCATATAAGCTGAATTTTGATTATGAGCGTTAAAAATAAAGTTATAGGTCTTTTATAGTCATAAGCAACAAGTAGTTGTTGATACAGAGAATTTTACCTAGTGAGTACTTCTTCAGAAATTTTTCAATAAGGTAGTTGACAATCGTGACAATTTTTTTTATATTTCTTTTTTCATTGTATTATATTATTTTTTAAAATATAGTTTATATCAAATTGTATTTTATCAAGAATGTTTGTAAAAAGTGATAGACCATCCTTTACAACTAAGTTATATATATTGCACACACATCTTATATGAAAATGATCTGGAAAAGATGGAGTTAACTACTTTTTAAAATTGTAATAGCATAATTATTAGAAGAAGTGTTATCTAATGTAATAGTCATAATTTTATCAGTTATCCAATAATAATGACAAACAGAATAAATATTTTATGCAATAAAATTACCAGTATGCATATCATCTATATATCTATACGCTAAAATACATTTTTGCATAGACCATTTATAATCTATCCAATGACAGGTTACTGTTAAATAATCACGACCGTTAGTACTACGACCTATATCAGACGTAATAGATACTTTTCCAGGAAAATGATATAATGAATAAGGTAAATATTGTTGATATTCGTGTGCAAATTTAAATACATCTCTCTTAACAGTTGATCTAGAAAAACCTTTATAGGCAGGATTATACATTTCTCTAATGTAATGAATAAAACCAGGAGATTCAGGAAATAAAAAAGGCAAACCCTCCACATCAACTAATTTTGCTAGTGCTTCCATATCTCTATGTTTATCGTACTTGCGGGCCTACAATTCTCCTGTCACAGGGTTAATTTTACCCTGTACTTGGTCCGGGATAGTATGCGAACCTTGTCCCGATGCAGAGGACGCTTGCGCACCCTTTTTTTAGCATCGTATTGGGCATACCTAGCTGGGGGTTTTTGTACTATGTGTCTCATTAAACCCCCGTCCCAGCATGACCTTTTCCAGTTTTAAAACTATAAACCCCTTTACAAATTTTACATATAGCTACTTTATTCGCTACGTCCCTAATAAAAAATTGTCATGCATCTGATTTTAATGGTTGTTTTGCTGGACCTCGTCTCATGCTAGGGGGAATAAGAGGCATTTCAGTTGAAGACGCATTAGTGAGTGTGTCATCTACATTAGTGGGTGTGTTATTGTTACACCCCGTAATTCTATGGCTACTAAGTGAGAACATGATTATGAAAATTAGATTTGAATGTTGGAAGGAAAGGATTTTTACATTTACTTATATGGAAAATTTTCGAGATTAATGTGATGACAAGAATTAATTTCTAGTAGTTGGATTATTTCCAATAGAGTTATGGACTTAGTGTGAAATAATTAAGTCTTGTTATATGGTAAGTGAGGCCATCGAAATATTACAATAAAAATGACTAAGTGTGGAGATATTTTATTTTGTGAAGAGGTGACAAGTGGACAAGTGGGTTTACATGGGTCCCCTCCACTTGTGATATATACAAGTTATATATACAAAGGAATTGCAAGACTTGTATCACATTATATCTTCATCCTTCAAACCATTAAACTCTCTTCTCCCTTCTCCTTCAAGGTTTTCGAAAACTCCATAGCCAAAAGTGAAGAACAAGATCAACTCATTATTCAAGATTAAGAATCTTAACCAAGTTCTAAGCCAAGTTAACACACCTAATAGTGGATCACGGTACATGACCAAGAAATAGGTGTTGAAACCCTAAGCTTGTTGATGAACTTTTTGGAAGTAAAACATGAAAGAAATATGGATACAAGCTTGTAGAGGATACGTGTGTGTGATTGTAACGTGAAGAAGTGTTGCAAAACAGTGTGGTGGTGCCGAGACTTGTGGACTGTTTTTGGCTAAGATTAAGGTAAAAATTCTTCTTCCTCTTGAAGTAATTGAAAGTTACATGATGTTATAGTTATTAGATGAACTTTTGTTAAGACAAAAGGAGAGTAAGAAATACACGTGACAGTTTTGGGCATGTTAGCCGAAAACTGGACAGTTTTGGTGTTGTTGGATTCGTTGGTTATTGTTGTTATTATCGTCACTACTTGCATGTTAAAATGAAGGAAGTCATGTTGTTACAAGTTAAAACTGTTTATATAAACATGTTGAAATGTGTATTGATTATAGGAAGTTGAATAAGGTAACCATCAAGAATAGGTATCCCCTCCCCAGGATTGATGATTTATTTGAGCAATTGCAGGGTGCTAAGTGTTTCTCGAAGATAGACCTGCGGTCCGATTATCATCAGGTGCGGGTCAGGGAGGCAGATATCCCAAAGACAGTATTCAGGACCTGATACGGGCATTATGAGTTTATGGTGATGGCTTTTGGGTTGACCAATGCTCCAGCAGTGTTTATGGATTTAATGAACCGGGTGTTCAAGCCGTTCCTGGATACGTTTGTTATTGTATTCATTGATGACATCCATGTTTATTCGCGTTCAGAGCAAGAGCATGCGAACCGTTTGAGGCGATGCCAGGGTCCTCTGCACGCGATTGTATGCCAAGTTTTCTAAGTGTGAATTCTGGTTAGCCTCAGTGGAATTCTTGGGGAATATTATTGGAGCGGATGGTATTCGGGTGGGTACACAGAAGATTGAGGCAGTTAAGACTTGGCCCAGACCTACGACTCCTACAGAGGTACGCTATTTTCTGGGGCTAGCAGGGTATTACCGGAGGTTTGTGGAGAAGTTTGCCTCGATCTCAGCGCCTTTGACTAGGCTGACTCAGAAGGCGGCTAAGTTCCAATGGACGGATGCTTGTGAGCAAGGCTTCCAGTTGTTGAAGGATAAGTTGACTACGGCTCCAGTTCTAACTCTTCCTGAGGGACTAGAGGGTTATGCTGTTTATTGTGATCCTTCGGGTGTTGGGCTAGGTTTTGTGTTGATGCAGCATGGTAAGGTTATAGCTTATGCATCCCGACAGCTCAGGAAGCACGAAAAGAATTACCCTACTCATTATTTGGAGTTGGCGGCAGTTATACATACTTTGAAGATATGGAGACATTATCTATATGGAGTTCCTGTTGATATTTATACGGATCACAAGAGTCTCCAATATATCTTCAAATAGAAGGAGTTGAACGTACGGCAGAGGCGGTGGTTAGAGTTACTTAAGGACTATGATGTTGATATCTTGTACCACTCAATGAAAGCCAATGTGGTAGCGGATGCTCTTCGCCATCGGTCTATGGGTAGTTTGACAGATGTACAATTAGAAAGGAAGGAGATGGTTCGTGAGATACACCAGCTAGCGAGCCTTGGAGTCCAGTTGGCCGATTCTGGAGATAGTGGAGTTCTTATTCGAGGAGTTGCCGAGTCCTCTACATAGAAGATGTGAAGAGGCATTATTATGAGGATCCTATTCTGGCACGGTATAGAGATTCAGCTCTTCAAAAGGAGAAGACTTTATTTGAGGTTGCACCTGATGGGTTGCTACGGTATGAGGGCAGATTGTGTGTACCTGATATTGCAGGACTACGACAGCAGGTCATGGGAGAGGCACACAGTGCACAATATTCTATTCATCCAGGGTCAACAAATATGTATCATGACCTTAGATGCGTTTATTGGTGGGATGGTCTGAAAAAGGGACGTACCAGGGTTTGTTGCTCAGTGTCTGAATTGTCAACAAGTTAAGGTTGAGCACCAGAAGCCTGGTGGGTTACTACAGGAGATAGAGATCCCGACTTGGAAGTGGAAGGTGATTAATATGGACTTCATTACAAGCTTACCTCGTACCCAGCGAAAGTGTGACTCCATATGGGTTATTATGGATAGGCTGGAGAAATCAGCCAATTTTCTTCCAGTCAGGACTACTTACTCAGCTGAGGATTATGCTAGGTTGTACATCAGGGAGATAGTGAGACTGCACGAGGTTCCCACATCTATTATATCGGACAGAGAGCCTCAGTTTACAGCTAACTTTTGGAGGTCGTTCCAGAAGGGATTGGGGGACACAGGTGAGTCTTAGCACTACATTTCATCCTCAGACTGATGGACAGGCAGAGCGTACTATTCAGACACTTGAGGATATGTTGAGAGCCTGTGTTATTGACTTCAGGGGTAGCTGGGAGGATCATTTGTCACTCGTTGAGTTTGCATATAACAACAACTACCATTCTAGTATTTAGATGGCCCCGTACGAGGCCTTATATGAGAGGAAGTGCAGGTCACATATTTGTTGGTTTGATGTGGGCGAGACTAAGTTACTTGGCCCAAACATGATTCAGCAAGTTGTGGATAAGGTGAAGCTTATCCAGGAGAGATTATTAGCAGCCCAGAGTCGACATAAATCTTATGCAGATAATCGACGCCGACACTTGGAGTTTCATCTTGAGGATTGGGTATTCTTGAAGGTATCACCCATGAAGGGTGTGATGAGGTTCGGTAAGAAGGGGAAGCTTAGCCCGAGATACATTAGACCTTATCAGATTATTCGCAAGGTAGGCAAGGTTGCTTATTAGTTGGATCTACCATTTGATCTGGAATATATCCAGTTTTTCATGTATCGATGTTGCGTAAGTGTATTGATGATCCATCTAGAGTCTTCCCAGTAGATGATGTCCAGGTGACAGAGGAGTTGACTTATGAGGAGATTCCCATAGCCATACTTGATCGCCAGGTGAAACGGTTACGGACTAAGGATGTGGCTTCCGTCAAGGTATTGTGGCGGAACAATAATAGAAAAAAGATGATATGGGAAGCAGAAGATGAGATGAAGAGGAAGTATCCTCACTTATTCCCGATGTCTATAGGTAATTCCAATCCCTATTTGACTATTTTGATTGATGCATGAGACTATGTGTTATAATATGGTCATGTGAGACATCTTTGTGTTTGTTGAATATTGGTTGTTAGGTATAGTTAAGGAGACTATGCCGAAATTGGTATAGCTTGAGACCTAGTATGAACATTCGGGATGAATGTATCTAAGGGGGGAAGAATGTTACACCCCGTAATTCCATGGATACTAAGTGAGAACATGATTATGAAAATTAGATTTGAATGTTGGAAGGAAAGGATTTTTACATTTTCTTATATGGAAAATTTTCGAGATTAATGTGATGACAAGAATTAATTTCTAGTAGTTGGATTATTTTCAATAGAGTTATGGACTTAGTGTGAATTAATTAAGTCTTGGTATATGGTAAGTGAGGCCATCGAAATATTACAAGAAAAATGGCTAAGTGTGGAGATATTTTATTTTGTGAAGAGGTGACAAGTGGACAAGTGGGTCTACTTGGGTCCCCTCCACTTGTGCTATATACAAGTTATATATATACAAAGGACTTGCAAGACTTGTATCACATTATATCTTCATCCTTCAAACCCTTAAACTCTCTTCTCCCTTCTCCTTCAAGGTTTTCGAAAACTCATAGCCAAAAGTAAAGAACAAGATCAACTCATTATCCAAGATTAAGCATCTTAACCAAGTTCTAAGCCAAGTTAACACACCTAATAGTGGATCACGGTACATGGCCGAGAAATAGATGTTGAAACCCTAAGCTTGTTGATGAACTTTTTGGAAGTAAAACATGAAAGCAAGATGGATACAAGCTTGTAGAGGATACGTGTGTGTGATTGTAACGTGAAGAAGTGATGCAAAACAGTGTGGTGGTGCCGAGACTTGTGGACTGTTTTTGGCTAAGATTAAGGTAAGAATTATTCTTCCTCTTGAAGTAATTGAAAGTTACATGATGTTATAGTTAATATATGAACTTGTGTTAAGACAGAAGGAGAGTAAGAAATACATGTGACAGTTTTGGGAATGTTAGCCGAAAACTGGACAGTTTTGGTGTTGTTGAATTCGTTGGTTATTGTTGTTATTATCGTCACTACTTGCATGTTAAAATGAAGAAAGTCATGTTGTTACAAGTTAAAACTGTTTATATAAACATGTTGAAATGTGAATTGGATTATAAGGAATTGTGAAAAGGGTTTTGGTTGTGGTGTTGGCCGAAAAACTGCATGAAACTGTGGACGTTGTTGTGTCATTTTTGGGACTATTTTATACGTGTATAATGCTGGAAATTTAGTTACAATTATGCATGTTTAATGTGGTAAATTGCTAACGTATGTCCTAAAGGAATAAGGGTATATAAAGGTGTTATAAGCTTCATATTTTATCCTCGTTGGTGATGAAGTATGGACTGTTTTTATATGGATTAAGAGGCCGGATTTACATAAGAAGTAGGTGTGTGAATCACCTTGGTTGCTATTTGGATGTACCCTTAAGTGGTGCTTGGTTATTGATGTTATTGGCCTTATTTGTAAGGTGGAAAAGTATGGATAAATAGGGGAAGTGCTGCCCGATTTTTTATATGAAAGGAGAGTCATTATGTGGTATAAGTGTATACTAGTATCATGAAGTTGATAAACGTGCTATTGTTATTATAGGTTGAAGTACTACTTGAGACGTATTCTAGTTGTCAAGTTGGTATAGCCTACAAGATATGTGAATTATCATTTCTTCTTTTGGCATGTTTATATTATGTGAATGTACGGCGGACGTACATAATTTTATTGGATCTTAATCCTTAATGAAGAGTATGATAGTGCTTTGGTTTTCTAAAATGGAATTTCATTTTAATGATTGGTACATGATATGATGGTACCTCGGTTCTTCTAAAATAAAAATACATTTTAAGGATTGGTACATGATATGTTGGTACCTTGGTTGCCTTAAAGATTTTATTGAGAGTCCAATGATGTTTTAAAGTGCACAAGGTTGCTCATGATAGCTATTCGTGCAAGTATTATTATTTCATTCCACCGAGTCCCTTAATGTGCCGACAATGTTTATATGATTTCACCGAGTCCCAAAATGTGTCGGCAATGTTCACCGAGTCCCTCGCTAAAGGGCCGGCAATGTTTATATGTGCACCCTTGCATTTGTTTACCGAGTCCCACACTAAAGGGTCGGCACTGTTTATACGTATATGATTCCATGGACAAGCTTCCATGATGCGGGTATAGGTACCCGGGATAGTATATGACTCTCACTTTTTAAAAGGTACAGTTGACTCACTTTTTACAAGGTACAGTTGGCTCTTATTTTATATGGCACGGTTGGAGCTGGTATTTGATTTTCATACTTGTCCCTGTCATCTTTTGGTCAGTTGTGATCTTATTTACTGTACTTCATATTTACATACTTGGTACCTGTTGTACTGACCCCCTTCTCCGGGGGGGACTGCGTTCATGCCCGCAGGTGTAGGTACTCAGTTTGGTGATCCGCGTGCTTAGGATCATTGCTCAGCTTTTGGGATAGCTCCATTGTTTCGGGGCTTATCATTTTGGTATAGTTTTGCCGTTACAAGCTTATGTATATTCAGGGATACGGCGGGGTCTTGTCCCGTCATAGTTATTGTCTTACTCAGGTCGGTAGTCATGTGTGGGTTGAACATATGTACAGTTGTATTTCATTTCGGATTTGTGTATATAATGGCGGCCTCGTCGGCTTGCCTATTTTATTATATGACAGTTCTAGGGACATGATCCCGTTGTTTTGAGACTACGAGTTTTTCATTAGCTTCCACTGGTCTTATGTGATATGTGAGTATAAGGGTGCCCAGGTAGGGCACCAGTCGCGGACCCGTCGGCTCGGGTCGTGACAGTCATCATCTAGATCATCTTCTAAATTAGAGTCTTGTTGACATTCAGAAAATATCTCCTCGTCTAAATCATATGGTATTTCAGGAAGATCTTCAGTATCAAAAAAATCATCCAGTCTAGAAATAAGATCATGTCTAGGAATATGATGACTAGAACTAGAAGTACCATTGCCCTTATTACCCCTACTAGTAGAAACATCCTTACCCTTACACGTAATCATACGTTTAAATCCTTCCATTATAATTATGCAAATAAATAATTAAAGATAATGAAATTAAGAAATAATAATAATTTAATGAAGGAATGAATGTACCAAACGACGACGTAACGTCGACGTGTAATCGAATTCGAGAGGTTGAAAATTGAAACTTTGCTCGATGGATGATCCTCAAGCTAGTTGCCAACTTCACTCTCAAATGAATAAATAAAATTGAGTATTTAGTAGACAATGTAGACTTGTAGAGAGATTGATTGAGAGATTAGAGATTGTAGGAAAATTTGTGAGAAAGATAAAGAGAAAATGAGGTATTTGTAGTTGGAAATTGGATTAAAGTATAAATATAATAACTTATGGATTAAAAAAAATAAAGGGGGTAGGGGGTTGGGGGAGGGGAGAGGCCAAAAATGGTCATTGCACAACGGCCAAAATGTAAAATGGTCGTATTTTTACAAAGGGGGGGTTTTGGGAGGGACCAGGGACGGGTCTTGGAGAGCCTAGGGTGGAACGGGCCTAGCAGGACGACGCCATGTCCCATCCCAAGTTTGAGTCCCGATACCATTTTTTTTAAACGGGGTACGGGCGGGACCGGGACGGGGTCGGGGTGGGTCTGGGTCGTCCCGGCCCACTGGTCAGGCCTAGATCAATCTATGGCTATGAATTTAGATGACTAACCTAATCATATCCTAAATATAGGATAATTATCTAATCATACTATTTACATAATATCATCCTTAATTACATAGATAATTTTACATAATGGAGATAGTTAAGGATAATGATATCTATAATTATCCTTAACAGACCCCCGCATTCTTAGCTGGAAGTGCGCGTATGCTAAATTGTCCCTGAAATCATCAAACAATGTGCGCGGAAGCCCTTTTGTGAAGGTGTCTGCAATCGGATAACGGACGAACATGATGAACCCGGACTTGTCCACGTGCAACCTTTTACGGACAAATAAGATATCCATTTCTATGTGCTTTATGCGCTTATATTGTATCTGGTTACCTGATAAGTATATTACACCCACATTATCACAATAAACCACTGTTGTTTCTATCAGACAATGTAGTTCTAAGAGAATATTACGGAGCCAACATGATTTAGAGACCACATTGGCTACCCCTCGATATTCTGCCTCAACTCTTGACCGAGACAATGTCAGCTGGCATTTTGATGACCAGAAAATAAAGTTGTCTCCTAAAAACACAGAATAGCCGGAGGTGGAGCATCGTGTGTCTGGGCAGCCACCCCAATCAGCATCTATATAAGATGTAATTTCAGTCACAGTGGACTTATACAGATGCAAGCCAAAGTCAAGAGTACCCTTAATATACCGCATGATTCATTTCAGAGCACCCATATGTACTTTTTTCGGATCATGCGTATGTAAAGAAACTTGTTGAACTGCGTAGGAGATATCATGTCTCGTGAAGGTGAGATACTATAATGCCCCTCTTAGGCTGCGGTAATGTGTCGGTCACTGTATGGGGAACGTGTCGTGTTACTCAATTTTGCCTTTGTATCGATCGATGTATGGGACGATTTGCACGAAGACATACTGGATTTTCTATTATCTCATCGGCGTATTTCCTTTGACTGAAGAACAGACCACTTGCATATTGAGTAACTGCAATGCACAAAAAATAGTTTAAAGGACAAATCCTTCATAACAAATTCTGATGCAAGGAAGGAAATAATAGACTGGCGAAGCGAGACATATAATGTTGTGAGAATAATGTCATCCACATATAGAAGAAGATAAGCCATGTCATGTCCCTTCTTGTAAAGGAACAAAGACTGATCAGACTTGTTGTGGGAGAATCCCATTGTGGATACGAACACTGCAAACATGTTGTACCATGCCCTGGAGGCATGTTTCAAACCATATAAAGATTTTTGCAACAAGAAAACATAATCCGAATAAGTAGGATCTCGAAAACCCAACGACTGGTGCATATAAAATGTTTCCTATAGGTGACCTTGTAAAAATACATTCTTGACATCGAACTGATGTATGTCCATGATTTGTACAAGGCCAAACTCAGAACAGTCCTAATAGTGGCCAGCTTCACTACCAGACTAAATGTTTCACCGCAATCCACGCCAATGTGTTGAGACCTGTCATCACCTACAAGACGAGTTTTGTGTCTCGTAAAAGAGTCATCAGAATTCTTTTTATGACAATCAATCCATATAGATCTTATGATATTTATATTAGATGGACGGGGGACTAATTCCCACGTCTTATTTTTAATAAGATCATCAATTTTGTCTAGCATGACAGTTTTCCAATTCGGGTCTGATAGGGCTGCTTTAGGATTTTTTAGAAGTAGAGATGGTTGAACGGAAGAAGTTAAGTTAAAATGATGCTTAGGCTAAAATATCCCGTGCATGGCATGGGTTTCAATGGTTCAATGTGAAACCGAGATAGTGGGCTGGGTCACTAGGTTGGTGGGAGGAGGACTGTTTGGTGAAGCATTTTGGGCCTGGTAGTAACGAGCACTGGACTGGGCCGATGATTCCAAGGACGGAGTAGTGGGCTCCAAATCTTGGTGTGTCCTAGTGCCGTCTCAATATTGGGCCGACTGTGGTGTTTGTCCCTCTTGGGTCGGCCCAGTCGAGGCACCAAAAGATTGGGTATTGAAATGGTGGTGCAAAATCAGATGTATTCCTACATTTAGAAATTCATATGAAGGTGGGGATGCCACTTGAGATGTAGTAAACGGGAATGTGGACTCATAAAAAACAACGTGATGGGATAAGATAATTTTCCTATTAGACATATCATAACACTTATAACCCCGATGATTTTGTAGATATCCCAAAAAATACAAATAGTGGACCGGGCATGGAGCTTGTTTATGGTGGTGGACGGAAATAATGGATAACATAAATACCCAAAAACTTTTAAATAGTTGTATGATGGAATACGACGGTACAACATTTGGGTGAGTGATTTGTTTTATAGCAACTTGGTAGAAGAATGTTTAAAAGATAGGTGGTCATTTGAAGAGCATGATGCCAAAATTACGGTGGTATGAATGAGTGTGCAAGTAGTGTACGAATCATATTATTGATTGCTCGGATATTTCTTTTGGATTTCCATTTTAAGGAGAAGTATACGGACATGAGAGACGTAATGACACCCCATTTTGTTGACAAAAATCATTCAAAGTGTTATTAATGTATTCCCTCCCATTGTCACATTGAAAACATTTTATGGATCTCTCAAAGTGGGTTTGGATGAAAATACTAAATTGTTTAAAAGAGTTGAGACTTGTGATTTTTTCCCAATGGGAAATGTCCAGAGAAATTTTTTATAATCATCCAAGATAAGCATATAATACTTATGATCTGCCGAACTCAAAATCGGGGATGTCCACACATCACAATGCATAATATCAAATGGCTTAATAGTGTGAAGTAGATAAAGAAAATAGAAATTGAACATGCTTTCCAAAAACGCAAGAACGACAAACATGTGAGTCTTACGAATGTTACAATCAATAAAATTATGTCTTTTAAGAAAATCCAACATCGGTGCACCCGGGTGACCCAAACGGTTATGCCATAAATCAGGTGAAAACGTAGCAAAGGCCGATAGAGAGTTGACTTGGTTTTTGGTGAGAGTGGTGATGTGATACAAATCCCCAGTACTATTACATCTCATTAGTGGCTTTCCCATCTGAAAATCCTTCACAGAAAACTAAATGGATCAAAATTCACATAAACATTATTGTTAGTGGTAAACCGACGCACATATACCAAATTCTTAATAAATTTAGGGGCATGAAGAATATTTTTTAAATGTAGGGGTGGGCGGGGGAGTGGTAGATTTGTTTGTCCAATACCACGAATCAGAATTTCCTGTCCACTGCTAACAATAATATTTTTATTAGTGCCCATATAAAATAAGATGAGAAATTACCTTGGGATGTCGGCATGTGTGACATGGCCCCTATGTCCATGTAATCAGCAGGAACATTAAGACACATGTTGTTCATGGTGTGCTCAATATCTGTGGGGACATAACTTGACATCGAGGGGACATGTGTCGTAAAGGCTTGCGGTGGCCGGTTTCCTAAAATTCTGGGCTGCCTGTTTTGGTTGTTGGGCGTGACCCACTAGGTCATCAGAAAAAAGTACGGTGGGGCCCATTGTTGCGGGTTTCAGGCCCACGGCGGGACCTAGCCCCGCTGCCTCTCTGCTACTGTGGCTGCCAGTGGGGATGGTTTTGCTCGCGGCCAGCCCCTCCACCGAAAAACATTTCGGCGTTCCGACCATTCCCTTTTTCACTATTATTTTTTCCTTTATTATTGTTGCGGTTTTGACCCATTTTTTGTTCGTTATTATTACGATTTTGGTGTGTTGACAGACCCGAATTTTGAGGTCCAAAAACCTCATCCGTCGTGTTAGTGGAAATAAGGGTTGTGCCGACGTTGTTTGCCGCTGTCGCTACTTGTTTAGCCTTTCTGGTTTCTTCAAGAATCAACCTCGAACGAGCTTCATAAAAAGGTGGTAATGGATTACTTTGTTGAATGGACGTTGCAACATCATCACATTGTTCATTCAAACCCGCAATTAATTGAAGAACCAACTTTTTATTTGTCACTGGTGCACCAACGTTGGATAGTTGGGTGACAAACATTTTAAACTCTTGATAATATGTGGAAACATTTAAGAAATCATCCAATTTGACATTGGCGAATTGATTCTCAACCCACGCTTGTTGAGTCGTTGAATCCGGTTCTAAATGGTATGCAAAAGGTCGTTATAAACGGTGTCGTAAATTCATTGAAGTACAATAGCATCTAAGCGAGATCATAACTTTTTGTCAACACCGGTGGTGTCCGATGAAGCTTCGTAAGGGATGATATGGTCTATAACTCCGCATGCTTGACAATGAATTTTGAACAACTCTGCCCTAGAGGAGTATTGCCCTTTTCCATCTCAACTGTAATTGAAATGAAGTTCTTGATGTTGTTTACGGCAAGAGCGGGATGAAATTTTTGTTTTTCGGCCATAGTTACCCACGAAATCACAAAAAAACAAGAATAAATGAGGAAAAAGTATTTTGTGATTGATGGAATTCGATGAGGAAACACTAATGATGTCGTCTAGGGTTAGGATTAGAGAGAAATCCCACCCCATCATGATTGGTGTCGAGTCCGTTGTGAGAGGCGCTTAAAAGGCAGAAGAAAAAAACTAAGTAGATTTGGAGGGTAGCAGAGTTGTTTAGGGTTTCTTGAGGGTGGTTTAGGGTTTCGGTTAGTGGTTTTCCGAGAAGAGAAAGAGAGTGGGCGGCCGACTTAGGAAGTAGGGCAAGAAAAAATCAAATTTTGGTTATGACACCATAACGGAAATCATTCCATGATTTATTTCATACCAATAATACAATATATATACAAGCCTATAAGATAAATCTATGTCTATGAATTTGGAAGACTAACCTAATCATATCCTAATTATAGGCTAATTATCTAATCATATTAATTACATAATATCCTCCTTAATTAAATAGATGATTTTAATAATTAAGGATAATGATATCCATAATTATCCTTAACAATAAAGATGGCTAGTTAACTATTTACTTTGTCTTCGTGGTTTTATTTTGAAGCCTACTTTCAACTCGGACTTACTTTCAAATCATTAAATTGACTTAACAATAAAGATGATTAGAATAAACATATTTATGCCTATGATTCTTAAAATCAAATCACATTCTAGAACCACCTTGTATGATATAGAGAAGCTCCTAAATTAAGAATGGTAGGGAGCAATCTACGCATACTATTCATTTTCTGAGCTCTTCCACTAATTATTCTAGTTACCACCGCTTTCAACTTATCATTTACCTAAAAATAGTCCATCAAACAATTAATTATTAATTAATTTGAATGAAACTTGACTTCTAAATTTTCCCCAAAATTGACGAAATACGTAACACAAAAAGCAATGCAAGTTCCAAGCATTGCTTCCCAATCTAATGACTTAAGAACCAATAAAGTTACTTTGTAGGTAAATGTCCTAAAGACAAACACAAAAGAACAATTCAACACTTAATTCTACAGTCAGAACATGTTCAAAGCAAAGTTGAATGATGATAATGAGAGAAACTTACTTGGGATGCTTTTCAAACCACCCCAACACATGTCTTGGTGTGTTCTTCAGCAGATTTTATAGCTACTTCATCTTCATTTTTGTACCTCATAGACCAGTTCAAGTACTTCCCGATATGAAGTTAGATAGTTAACTCAACTCATAATTATAATAAATCACAAATTTGGGGGCATCAAGATCAGCTTGTTCACAAATTGGCACTCTAGTTACCATTCTGCACCATGGAGATGTCCATAGAGCATGTTACTTAGATGTATATAAAAAAATTTATTGTCGAGTATTTCTGAAAACAAATTAATTCACTTTCAGTAACACACTAAAAGTGATGACTCGATCACAATTATCACTGAGTATCTTTTGGCTGCAAATTAATCAAGGAATAGTATCATAGTGTTAAAAATTATCAACTTAATATACGTAAATTTACTTTACATACACAGGCACAAGTGCCTATAGAGCTAGATATATATGCTCCGAAAGAACAACTCCTACATGCAGCAGATCTTGAAGCCTATAGCTATGCCTCAATCCTAAATTGTTCAAATAGCTAGCTAATACTTTTAAGATAGTAAAGATGTAGAATTAAGATGAATAATGACAAACTGCATATACTACTTAAACTTCAGCACGTCAAATAATTAACATCCCTTTTCTTGGAGGAAAGAAATTTAAGAAGCACCAAGGCAAAACCACGAGAACCATATAATTGAACTTTATAGTCAAACGTAACAGAAAAATTATTTAAAATAATCATCTTGAATAGCGATGTGTTGAGATATACCACATATATACAACAATATATATATGTGGTTAGTTAGTTAGTGGTTAGTTTGTTACAAGTTTATTATAAGTTCTCAATATTTTGATTAGATGATCATTAGATTAGATATTTTGTATTAAGGGGTTAGTTAGTCAATGTGTGGGAGTGTGTATATAAACACACTTGAGTTGCCATTGTAAACTAACAAAACATATATACAGAAATAGAAAATCTCAGAAGCTCTGGTTCTGGAGCCCCAAAAATATCTTCTCCTTGTCTTTCCGTTCTCATTTTGTCCTCGATTTACACTGATTTGTGCTCATTATCTGCACACTCTTCACTGATCCTGCAATTTTTAACATGGTATCAAAGTTGTGGTGATCGAATCAGCTAGTGATGATGTTGCCCCCTGAACTGGAGCCTCTCGAGGTGGCGATGTAGCAGAACTCGTCGACCGGGGTACAGTCTCAGGCATAGACTGGGTCTGGGCCCTAGTAACTCTCCGGGTCTGGCTAGTAGCTCCTGCTCCAGATTTTCCCTTCTGGGCCATTGTCGCCTTCTTCGGAGGCATAGCTGGAAACATAATAATTCGTCAGAGAGGGATAATCCTAATAACATAGCTCTATTGCACGATTTACGAGATGAAAGAATAGAAATCAATCCTAAATGTATGCCAGCCTCCTGCGTATAAGTATGATGCACAACATACCCATACGCAAGACTCTACTAGACACGGTCTGTAGACATTCCGACGACGAACTGCTCTGATACCACTAAATGTCACGACCAGACCCGACGGGCCGCGACCCGGTGCCCTACCTAGGCACCCTTAGTCACATAATCACACGGATACCAAGGATAATACAATAATCTGTAAGTCATATCAAATAGGCAAGCCGACAAGGTTGCCACTATATACGGGAACATCCCACCATGAAGCGTAACAGTACAGTCGATCAAAATACATCTACAATCCACACAAGTCCCAACCACATTTACCCATAACTGTCTACAGACCTCTATGAGTACGATAAATAAATATGACGGGACAGGACCCCATCGTGCCCCTAAATATGCATGTCAAAATAAGGCTCTGTACCAAAACGACTAAGCTTCGGATCAATGGAGCTCTCTCAACAGCTGAACAGGAAATCCTACACTGAAGGATAACCAAACTGAGTACCTGTACCTGCGGGCATGAAACGCAGCCCCCCGGAAAAGGGGGTCAGTACGAAATAATGTACTGAGTATGTAAAATATGAAGTACAGTAAATGAGATCATAACTGGCTAAGATAATATGAGACATGTTTAATAATCAAAATACCAATACAACTTTGTCATATAGAAACGAGAGTCAACTGTGCCTTATAAAAATGAGAGTTAAATGTTTCTTATAAAAATGAGAGTCATATCAAATTCATGGATGCTTGTCCATATAATCATATATATACATACTGTTATGGGTACTTGTACCCGCATCATGGATACATGTCCATGGAATCATCATATACTATCATGGGTATCTATACCCGCATCATGGATACATGTCTATGGAATCATCATATATATAAACATTGTCGGCCCTCTAGTGAGGGACTCGGTGAACAAATGCAAGGATCTGCGCACGAACATTGTTGGCCCGGGACTCGGTGAAGTGGAATAATAACACTTTGCACGAGTAACTATCATGAGCGACCATATGCAATTTAAATCATCATTTGACTCTCAATGAAATAAATAAAAGGCACTATCATGTCATGTATTATTTAAAATCATCATTTGGAAAATCAAGGCACTATATATCATGTATCATTTTAAATCATCATTAGGAGTTAGGATTCATCAGAACTACGTACGTCCGCCGTACACTCATTTATGAAAATCGTGCCAAAAGAAGAAAGGATAGTTTCACATACCTTTTAGTCGAACTAATCAACTCACTAATTAAAGTTCGTCTCGTCTAGCACTTCAACCTATAGCAATAGTAATTCGTCCGTCAATTCTATGATTACTAGCATACTTTATATCGAATGACGAGTTTCTTTTCTATAAAAATTTGGGCAGCACCTCCCCTATTCATATGCACATCCACAACTTACAAACAAAGCCAACAATACTATTATGCATTCTTTTTCCTTACATTTATGGAGTACAACTAAAACAGCAACCAAGGTGATTAATACATCAATTTCTCATGTCAATCTAACTCCTCTAATCATGTTAAAACAGCTCATACTTCAACAACAACAAAAAAAAGTGCAAAGTAACATCTTTCTATACCTTAATTCCTTAAGGCATATATCAACAATTACAACATTGAACATGCATATTCATAATTGAAATTTCCAGCATTATAATCTCACCAAAACAGCCCCTAAAATACAACACAACATGTCCAAAAATGTCATACAAGTCTCGGCCAACAAGGCTTAATTGCCAAAGTACTTTTCTTAACTTCTTAAAATCCAATTCATGCTTCAACACTTCCATATAACAATTACAATTTTAAATATCCAGATTTCTTTTCAATTCCAACATGCAATTAGCGACAAGAACGACAACAACAACACTCGAAACCAAGGTATACAAAACAGTCCCAAAATCGGTAAACCACATCCAAAATAATCACATGTATTTCTCTTATCTCCAATTTCTATTAAGACAAGTTCATTCCTTAATTTACCACATCATGTAACTTCAATTATACTATAAAAAGAAGAATCTTTACCTTAATTTTGCTCCAAAACAGTCCCAAGTTTTCGGTCCAAAGCTCAAGTGTTCTTCACCATTTTTATCATTTCTTCAACTCCAAAATGACATGCATGTATTTTACAAGTTTAATCCATCATTCTTACATGTTTTTCTTCCAAAAGTTTCATCTTAAAATTGGAATTTTCTGGGCTAAATTCTCGGCAGCAGTGGCGTACACTGTTTTTGGGAGTTT
This sequence comes from Przewalskia tangutica, assembly GCA_029844215.1. Classification (NCBI taxonomy): domain Eukaryota; kingdom Viridiplantae; phylum Streptophyta; class Magnoliopsida; order Solanales; family Solanaceae; genus Przewalskia; species Przewalskia tangutica. The sequence goes on along the minus strand of CM056724.1, from coordinate 42,490,121 downwards.
TCTTTGGCTTATTACTTTGTAGAGGAGTTTATTCTTGAAAGGGAAGTTGATTAGGTCTATAACTTGGCTATGGAAAATGAGAGAAGCTTGAAAAATTTGTGGAGGAAGATGAGAAGGTGTGAGGGAGGTTGGTTTTCGAAAATGAAGGGGAGGGAGGGAGTACACTGTTTTAAGGGTCTTTGTGGGCTGATTTTTATTTTTGCAAACTTAGTCCAATTCCCATAATTAATTAGTCTTGGATTCCACTTCTTTTTCAATCTTGAAATTTCCATAGGACCTTGTATTCTCAACGTCCTAATTTTTATAATACGACTAATCCACAATCCCGTTAGAAAGTATACAACTATTATTATAAATTTTCATCGTCACATTCATAGTAGCCAAAATTATTTCGGAATCACATCCTTTGTATACAAATTTCCGGATTAACATATATAATTATACTTTATATTCAATATTCGAATCTTATTTCCTTAATGACGTTCTTAATTATCGGCTTAAAACTACGAGGTGTAACACCAACGATCTTCTATGATGATCTGCATACCTTTTCATTTATTTCTGGGCCTTGTGCAAGTTCTCTTGTGCTTTTGCAAGCATCTCATGTTTATCTCTTGCGTAGCGATATATAGTAGGGCATTTTCCTCGACTCTTTTTCTTCGCAACATCCAGTAGCATCATAGGTTGTCTGCCTATGACCAACTCAAACAAGCTCATCTCTGTTGCCGACGACTTATGTAGATTATAGCAAAACTGCACTGTATCTAATAAGTCCACCCAGTTCCTCTGCTTGCCATCATATAATGCCTCGGATATTCTTCCAACTAATTATTAATTCTTTCCGTTTGCCCATCATTTTAGGGATGGTTCGCCTTTGAAAAATTTAGATCAGTTCCCATTAGATTGAACAATGGTGTCCATAACCAACATGCGAAACACGCATCTCTATCACTGAAAATAACACCTGGCACTCCAAAGAACTTCACCACATTCTTGTAAAATAAATCTGCAGCAATATCCGACGAATAAACAATTGGGGAAGCAATAAATATAATTGGAACGTGCCCACCCATGAACGCATTACATCGACACCCAAATATGATGAAAAATTAACAAGGGGTTCCACCACATTATTGCCTGGGTGTGAGGAAGTAGGATCAAGGTTTCTCACATCATGGATTGGTGTGGGTAAAGATGTTTGTTTCGCTACATTAACACCTAGATGTGATGCAAAATATGAAATAGTTCCCACATCATGGATGGATATGAGTAAAGCAAATAGTTCCGACATTAGTGCCCCATGTCGTGCAAAATAAGAAAGGGTTCTCGCATCATGAATGAATGAGGATAATAAAGCTAGTACAAGAGGAATATAGACGCACCAAATAAGAGGCAGCTCGTGCATATGACATTGCAAATAATAGATACAGAGGAATCAACTATTGTTACCAAATTCGACCTAAGTTCTTACATCAATGGTTGAAACCTGGGACGACAAACAACGTTAACACTCAAGTTTTCAGTAATCAAGTCTCAAATTCAACTAGATTATTATTAGAGAATCAAGTGATGCCACCCTCTAACGAGTTCCATTCAGCCATGGAAAACAAGGTTTTCTTCTCCTCGTTTCATGACACAACTAGGGATGGCAGGTGGATATAATTTTGCGGATTTCGCATCGCATCCGCTCCAGTTGGGGTGGGTATAGGTATAACTTTGGCGGGTAATAGGCGGGTTTAGGTATTGAAAATATACCCGCCACGGGTAGGTGGTGGATTTGTAGTCATATCCGCCCCCCGCTTACCCACCCGCCTACCCGCCCCATAAGCCCAGTAATATTTGTAGGCTTGTAGCAGTCTGCAAGCACATAAGGCCAATATAAAAAAATTAATAAGTTAGTAGGGTTTTCACTCTTATGCATTCACTTCTCATTCTCAGCAGCCTTCACAAATATCACAGTTCACTCTTCTCTTTTTTCTTAACCCTTCCCTTACGTCTCCGCCTCTCTTATCCTCTCACTTCAGCACTCTCAATCTTCAACACTCTCACTCTTACGCTTCACTCCTCAACAACCTTCACAGCTCACTTCTCAGCCATCTCTCGTTAACTCTTCTCTTCTCTTCACGCGTCGTCTCTCCTCCCTCTCCCATTCTCTGTCACTGTCATGCCGCCATCAGCCTTCACGCCTTCCTGTCCCTGAGACCCTGACAACAAGTATTGATTAATTTTAAATAGTTTTTATGTAAATCAAAGTTTTAAATAGATTAAAGAACATCATAACTCAACATGCAACGCCTTTGGGTTCATATTTTGTAAAAAAATCCATCCCTTTTATTTCTCTATTTGAAGTTGGCTGGTGGGTTAACACTGGTCACGGTCTCTTGGTCAGATTCAATGATCCATCAGGACAACCTTGTGTATTGATTGTCTTTTTGGGGTGGTTCACTTCTTGGAATCTTCCATTATGAGGCACAATTTTATAGGTGTTATAATTCATCCCTTTTGCTGCTTATTGATATTTCTGGAAAAAATGGTGGTCGTACGGATTGATTAGTGTAAGATGAACTATAGTAGTCGACTTCTTCCAGAAACGGTGGAGGCATTGATGTGTGCTCAAAACTGGATTTGGGCGTATATTAAAGATAACATTAATTTGATTAAATTATTTATGTTGTATTAAATTGAAGTTAGACTCTAATTACTTTGATTATACATTATGCAGGTGGTGGTGATGTCAAGGAGATGAAAATATGTGATCTTGAGTAATATGATACTCAAAGCCTCTGTTAAATTATCTGAAATATTTCAACTGGAGAACAGGTCGTGCTGGTGATTAGTTACTTAGATATGGACATACTGCTAACTGATGTTGTATTTAGCTAAAATATGGACATGCTGCTAACTGATGTTGTTGGCTTGCTGCTAAAGATATCTAAAGATATGGACATGATGGATGCTGCTAACTGATGTTGTATTTAAATTCATGTTTTATGTATTAGTTACTTAGAAAAGATATTTCTAGTTCTTGCTGATGGTGTTCCAAGAAAGTTGGCAATTCTTGGATCAACTTTGTTTTTGTCATTTGTTAACTATACTGGTTTGACTATTGTTGGTTATGTTGTTGTTGCATTTGGGGTTATTTTACTTGCACCATTTATGTTAATGTCATTGATATGACTGGCGGGTATTGGCGGATATCCACTTGGGTGGTGGAGCGGGTGTGGATTTAAGAATATACCCACCTAGACGGGTATGGATGTTGAAATTGTACTCGAGGTGGCAGTATAAAATTTTCTGACGGGTACGGGTGCGGGGAGGGGGTACCCGCACCCGCCCAATTGCCATCCCTCCCAACGAATAATTCAAGGAAAAGTCGTGTCCCCGTCAGTTCTTGCAAGAAAAATTCTTCTGCCACGGCACTTGGTATACTCCTAAATAGGGGTGCACAAAAGGTTAAAACCGAACCGGACCGGACCGAGGACCGAACGGTCAGATTGTTCGGACCGAAGACCGGACCGAACTTCTCGGTCCGGTCCAGGTTCGGTCCGGTCCGGTCATTTGGACCGAATGGACCGAATTGAAATTTGCAGAAATCCAAAATGCAATAAATCCAAAATCCAAATTGCAATAAATCCAATTCCACTCCGATTCCATCCATGTTCTCGTCCAATGTCCACACTCCACAGTCCACACCCCAAATCCAAAGTGCAATAAATTTTTTACATGATTTATTATTATTACACAAAGTAAGCTTTAATTAATAACTAAAAAACCAACTGGTGCGAATCGGCGTAGGTGCGATGGTGTTTGGGCGCTTCTTTGCTGCAACTGCGACTTGCGCTTCTGCGCGACTGCAATCTGCATTCCTTCATTTCCTTGCCCTTGATCCATCCCACGGACTGTCCTCGCCTCACCGCTCGTCACGATGTCGATGTCCACATTAGGCAATAGGCATAGTCCACAAAATTTATTCTTGAAAATGCCAAAACTAAAAACAAGTAAACAATAGTAGGGAAGAGAATGACATACATTATACATATACAAACACTCAAATCATCAAACACAGATGGTAGATTCATCAATTCCACACTTTTGAAAATCTGTATGAAATAAAATAATAAAGTTAGTAATAAGAATTGTAACTCTTCTAATGCTTGCAATGAGATATCATCATATTCATATCAATATATCATACCATTCTCCAAATCTTGCAACTCTTCTAATGATTCTTCCACATTAATTAGTTTGGATTTCTTCGTCAAAGTTGCACGAAGCCAATCTTGACCACAAATGAGTCATTGCACCATCTTTAACATAAAATAAAAGTTAAGAAACAGAACTTACCAATTAATATAATAAAAATTAAACTTGCTTTACAAAAAATACAAAAGAAAATGTATTACCTTAGGTGTCAAAGAACTCCTGAACTGATCAAGTGTTCGTCCTCCGATACTAAATGCAGCCTCAGAAGCAACTGTAGATACTGGAATAGCTAATATATCACGAGCCATGCGCGAAACAACGGGAAATCTTAGTGAATTGAGCTTCCACCAAGTTAAGATTTCAATATCTTCTTCATCCGCCTCTTCATTCAAATATCGATCAAGCTCCGGCCTCGTACTATATCTACCCTTTCTTCTAACGAAGATTTGAGCTTCCTAACTTTAGTCTTGAGATCTAATCTCATGTCACTTGATTTAGATATATCACTTGTCCCACTCAAAGCAACAGTAGGGAAATACATAGCCTTATATTCATCAAACAAATCATTTAGGACTTGTTGAACATTCTCAAGCAAACTATCACTCTTCACTTCCCCATACATCTCATGTAGAGTCAATTGTAAACCAACCTTTTTCATCGAAGGATCAAGAATGGCAGCCACATAAATCAACATGTTAAACTTTTCTAAACTACCCCAATACTTATCAAACTTTTCTTTCATCTTACCACCGTTGCCGCGATTCTACATCACAAGTACTTTCTAGATCTTTTAATGTTCCAAGAGTGTACGATATCAAACAATGCACTATTGCACGTGACACTCAAAGAAGCAGAAACATTATTAGTTAAAATATAAAACTTTTCTATAAAGATAACAAGCCTCTTGGCCAACAACCAATCATTCTCATTAGGATGCCCTACATTATTAAGCTCTTTAAGATCTTGTTCTTTATGAAGTTCAAACATACCAAAAACTCGCTCAAATTTTATAGTTGCCATCAACATAGTATAAGTTGAGTTCCAACGAGTGGGCACATTAAGTGACAACAAAGATTTGCTCTCTATTTTCAAGACTGTTGCAATTTCTTTAAATTTAAGAAGCTGTGAGAGAATTCCTCACAAATTTCACAATAGCTCGAATTCTTTCAATTGCTTTAAGAGAATCTTTTATTTTCAAACCATCCCAAACAATAAGATTAACAATATGAGTGACACATCTCATATGCAAATACTTTCCCTTACTTATTGCACTACCATTGCTTTGAACTATTCTCATCAAGTGACTACAAGCAACATCATTTGAAGAGGCATTATCAACATTCACGGTAAAAAGTTTTATATGTAAATCTCAACTCTCTAAACAAGATTCTATAGATTTTGCAATTGACTCACCCCTATGACTTGTAATTGGACAAAAGTTTAGAATTCGTTTTTGCAAATTCCAATCATTGTCTATAAAATGAGCGGTAAGGCACATATAGTTGATTCTTTGATTAGATGTCTATGAATCAGTTGTCCATGAACTTCGTTGGCATGAAAATGTGAGAAATTCTTTCAACTTTTCTTTTCCTTCAAATAAAGTTGAAAGCAATTACGCGTCCACGATCATCTGGGAGGGTACTATAAACTCGAGGGCAAGCAGATATGAAATGCTTAAAGCGGGTTTTCAACAGCGAAAAGGAAGTTCGTCAACTATCACCATATAGCTGCTTCCTAACTTCATTTACATTTAAAACCCAATTTCTCAACTTTCCTTCTCCTTTTTATCATGAAAGCCTCGAAGTCAATTTACTTTGATTTTGTTTAATCACATTCTCGGGTTTAGTAGGCGTTGAGTTGCATGATTTTCACATTTTGTTACCATTAATAGCGAGTCACACGTAAAAGTTTTATGGCAATACTTACATTCACTCGACGCCTGCGCCGTTAGTCAAATAAAGCTTGTATTCCTTCCAATATTGACCACTTTGTTTGTTGCGAAGTAATATCATCGTTCCTCAGTTGGCATAATACTTATGCGAGTTGTCTCTGTGTGGAGTGTATTTGTTGGTGTTTGAGAAGGCAATACAAACTCAGGGTCAGGGACAGCCCCTGCTTCAAAATCTGGTACAGTCGAGTGAGTCGACGGGCGAGTCATTTCATCGTCTCTTTTCCTTTTGGATTGAATATTAGATTGAGTACTAGGCATCATCTGCGTGTGAATACAAACATTTAATATCATTTAAAAATACAAATGAATACAAACTTTTGTTGCACAACTTCAAATGACAAACTAATGAACTATACCTTGTCGATAGATTGAAAGGCGAGAGTGAGAAGCGGTAGGCGGCTCGACTCTGAGTCTCGAGTTCGAGTGGGTAGATGCGGAACTACGGATTGAGAGAAGTGAAGCGGCGGTAAACCAGTTGAGGCGGGATTGAGATTGAGAGCGGCGTTGTGGACAGTGAAGGCGAGAGTGACTAGTAGTAGTGACGACTTGGAGTCGTCGACGGCGGGTGAGGTGCTGACTGAGTGACTGCTGAGATTGGGAATGGGATTTAGGGATTTAGAATTTAGAAATGAGGGAGAAAGAGAGGGTCGGGAGACGGGAAGTCGGGAATAGGTATAGGCGTATAGCCGTATAGGGGTGTATATGTGTATAATGTATTAGTGTTTCGTAGGGGGGGGGGGGTTTAGTATTAGTATAAAAATTAGGATTATATATATTATAAAATAAAATTAAAAATCGGTCCGGACCGAACCTGGACCGGACCGGACCGAAAACCGAAACTTAAATTTCAAAGGACCGAAGACCGGAAAGATAATTTCGGTCCGGTTCGGTCCGGTCCATTTTTTCGGTCCGGACCGATTTTTGTGCACCCCTACTCCTAAAGGTCTTATATATTCAGAGAATTGGTTGAGAAGAATTCAAATATTTTAGAGGAAGAGAACGAGGAAGGAGAAACAAAGAATTCAAATATTACAAAGTATACTGCTGAGATGTTCAATGGTGGACCAATAGAGACCTAATTCGAGCTTTTCTTCCAACAATAATGTTATTGAATTAAAGCAACAGTTACTATACGATAACCGTCAAACTAATTGATGTCCTATGAACAGTGTTATAAATATGGCATTTCTCATATAGCTCACACCCCTAATAAGAATTTACTCACTTGTGTGATTTTGTCGATGGCCACTACGTTCAAACATGAATAGAGATTTCTCAACCTAAATTGGAGAGCAAAAGCCGACATATTAGTATGTAGTTTGTATTGTGCTACTCTTTTTAAGTAAAGCAATAATACAAAGGGGTTAGGCCGAAACTCTCACTGATCAACCTTGGGAACAATTAAATGATTTACATATTCTATGTCGTTAAATTTCACCTTATGGTCCAAAAAATTATACAAGTTAAAACTCTTAGAAGAACTATTGTACATGATTCCAGTAAGGCGATTTTCCATCACTTCGATGTTTTTACATGCTAATTAACCAAACTAATGCATGTTAATTCTTCACGATCTGAGCTTATTTACCTTGTAGAGACATTATGGTTAACAAATAAGGCCTAAAAATCTCTTTTCCTTTTCTCAAAAAAATAAATCTGTTATCACTAATAGTTAAAACTCCACAGTTCATTAAAAAGGATATTCAAGGGGCTAAGATTATCCCATCTTCAACACATGAAAGGGGCCAACTTTGACCATAACAAACATTTGTGCATCTCCAGGTATAAAATGAGAATAAATTGGGGTAGTATACCCTTTGAACTTCATCTTCTTCCCTCTGAAAATGCATCCACTCGTCTAACAATGGTACCTTGAGTTGTGCAATTGAACTTGGTGAATCGACACTGTCTGCTGTGGGGGTATCCATCACCGTATATGACGACATCTTACTCTTTGTAGAGAGAGAAAATAGTTATGTTCCTGTGATACAATTTTCTTGCCAATAAAGTGTTCCCATTTTCTATTCATTGGCGTCTCTCCTGTCTGCTCAAACTTTTATCAAAATTCAATTATCAAGAACTTTCCCTAAGAGGGCAAAACAAACACACTTATTAACTAGGATACAAAGGAATTACTTCATTTACCTTTTGTACCTAGATATCTTGAAGGCATTTAAGATAGACTTCATGAGACCTTGAGTAACTCGTGGAATGCCTCTTGGGGTATATCGACGGATCCCACTCGTTTCATTCGCTTCTTCCCTTCTTTCTGTTTCTCCAACAGCTTCTTCTTTCTTGTAATATCACCACCATAACACTTCGCCAGAACATTTTTTCTCATAGCAGAAAGCCTGAAACAAGATGTAAAAATCAAACAGCAATAACAACAGCTTATCTATGAAACTTTAACGCGAAGAAGTTTTAAAACTCTAAAAATGTCCATGTAGCATATTAAAGAAACAACATGGCGTGAACCACCCCATTTCTCCTCCTGCAAAATACAGGGAGCAAAGGCATGAACGTGTATTCCAAAACTTCCCTTTCCCTACTACACTTAAAAACTAAAGATTTAAAAAGGTTATTGTCTACTACAAAAAACGTGTTGCTTGCAGACCCTGAAAGAGAAGAAAAAGTTGACACTGGGGGCAAGGTGGAATAAGATTTCCAGTTAAATCCATAATCTAGTAAGCACAAGCTATTTAATGGAATGTTCTTACATCAATAATGCCCACTCATTATAGGGAGGAAACCGTAAATAATCACCACTATTTTGTACAATAAGACGTTTTATAGAAAAATGTTGAAACAGTGATAACTGTATTCACAGGATAATTTAATAGTCTGACAGATGTATGATATCGCTGGAGAAATTAAACTTACGTCTCCCTGGCGATGACCTTAGATCCAATGGCAGCTTGTATGATAATTTCGAACATCTGCCTGTCAATAAACTTTTTAAGCTTCTCCACAAGTTCACGGCCGACACGTGGAGCTTTTGATCTGTGGACAATGGTTGCCATGGCATCAACTGGTTGGCCATTGAGGAGAATATCCAGCTTCACCAAATCCGAAGCCTGATATCTATCCAAAAAAGAAAAAAGAAAAAAGTAAATGAGAAGGAAAAGTGGAAGAAGCAAAATTGGATCAGAAGCACTTGCAACTAGAAATTTTTTTTGAGGAAAACTTTTTTGCGGAATGAGTTAAAATTTTATGTGCGGATAGAGGCTCAGGTGAGTCCTCCATGTTATTTGATCAATAAATTCCTGAGAGAAACAGAGCAAGAAGAAGAGAAGAACGAACTTACTCTGAGTCCTCATAATCAAACGAAGCATATCCGGAAGTTATACTTTTCAATTCATTGTAGAAGTCCACAACAATTTCCCTCAGAGGCATGCGATACTTCATGAAAGCCCGTTGGCTGCACGAGATGGAAAAACTTGTATACCATCAATCTTGAAGCTCACAAGAGCTTGAGAAAAGATGAAAAGAAATCCCTCATGAAAGTCAAAAAATAAAATTCAGTTTTGAATCAAACATGCTTTGCTATATAAAGCATCTTTCCAGAAGATATTGGGCAAGATATTAAAAGGCTGTAATCACCCACTAGTTTCACTTACAAAAAAATGAATGACAAGAAAAGAACAAAGTTAAAAACAAAAACAGAAAATGCAAGATTTCATGTCACCCCACATCATTCATGAGCAGAGATAAAATCTGCATGAAAACAGTTACCTATCAATGAATGAGTACTCCAACTGCTCTCCGCGACGCTCAGCGCATAGAGTGATAACGGACCCCACATACCTTTAAGCAGAAGTATGATGTGAGTAAAAATGTACATCCTTAACATCGTATTAGCTCCAAGCGGAGAGATCAAGAAACTGCCACATATTTGCTGACAAAAATAACTAAAAATGTTAAGTTCATGGGAGCTTACTCACTAGGGAAAATAATAGTAGCTATCACAGTAGGTTCCCAGCAGGCCACAAGTCGATTTTTGGGGTTTGAAGGCAAAGCAGCAGGATTCTGAACCTGTAATTTGCTAAAAAGACAACCAAGAAAAGGAGGAAACAAGGTAAGGTTGGTAAAGAGCTTTCAGAAAGGAAGCATGCAGGTAACCATACCTTTCATCTGAGTACTCAAAAATATATGGCACTGTAGGAACAGTGGAAATGACATGTGCTCCATGTTCCTGTCAGCCATTACACTAAATAAGCAACTTCTGAAGTAAGATACAGTTCTATCTTCATTTATTCCAAACATAAAAATCAACCAAAAAAGGCTGGAATCAAGACTTCTTTCTGCTTCCTTTTTTTCTTTTTGTGTAAGTGTGTGCGCGTGCATGAAAGAGAGTAGGTTCCAACAAGAGAGACCAGCATCTGGAGCAGTAACTGCTTATGCAAGAGATAGGCTGTCTTCCTTGTCTGGTGTTCATCAATCCAGCTTTAAGTGAAGGCATATAAATTTAAAACGACTTAAAGAACGTGCCTGCTCAAGCCGCTGATGAAAAACATCCATGTGAAGTAAGCCCAAGAAACCACATCTGTTTAAAAAGAGACTGAATTACGAACAAGAAACGAAGTTAAAAGTATGTCATAGGAATTAAGATTTATCTACACCTGAAACCCAGACCAAGAGCTGTGCTACTTTCTTTAGTTACAGAGACGCTGGCATCATTACATGTCAATCTCTCTATGGCATGGTTAAGTGCCTCGAAATCAGATCCATCGGCTGGATATAGGCCAGAAAAGACCATATGTTTTGCTGGCTTGAAACCTTCATGTATCACCAAGGAAAATATTGTGACGAGACAAGCTCTGCTAACAAGAATGGAAAAACACACACCAAGTCTCATAATGAGATCTTTTAGAGACCATGATAACTATGTGCATAGCTAAACCTTTTAGGGTACGAAGCTAAAACTGTTGATAGTGTGTATTATCCAATCATAAGCGTTAACATAATGCAATCTTTTGCTTTTGTTTGTGGAACATCAACCAAATCTCTTGGTGAGGCATTTACTCTAGCCCATTTGGAAGATCCACCATAAGCTTCTTTCTCAATTTTTCTTGGGCATGCAGGGGGAGATTGGTGGGGGAAAGGAGCTTTGAGAAATCATGAATAACATAGACATCTCTACTATGAAAGACATGTTCTCCACAGCAAACAACTAAGCAAGTTGCTGACCTTTTCTAAACAATCCAATTTTCTTCTTAACTCTATGGAATAGACTCGGCAAAGATACCTGGAAGGGGCTGTATAACTGTTCGTGTATGATGTAGAGTATCTCCAATGCGGGCCTCTTTTGTTGAACGCATTCCGCTGACTATGTATCCAACTTGGCCTGTTAAAAGGATTCCTGTAGGCACAAGTTCTGGGTGCAGAATACCAACATCATTAACTTCATAAATTTGCCCAGTCGCAGAAGAGCAAATCTTGTCACCCTTGTGCAGAGCACCATCAACAATAGCCACATGGCAGATAACTCCTTTGTACTCATCATAATATGAATCCAGCAAAAGCATTCGCAAAGGTGAAGTACTTTTACCAGGGGGTGGAGGAATTCGCTCTATCACAGCAGGAAGAACCTGCTCTAGACCTTGACCAGTTTTTGCTGACGTCAATAGTGCATCACTAGGATCAAGGTCAAACATGGATTTGAGCTGTGCTTTTACCCGATCTGGATCAGCTGTGGGCTGATCAATTTTGTTTATGACAGGAATTATGGCCAGGTTTGATTCAAACGCGAGGTAAAAATTAGCAACAGTCTGTGCCTGCACACCTTGGGCTGCATCTACAACCAAAAGGGCACCTTGACAAGCTGCCAAAGATCTGGAAACTTCATAGCTGAAATCCACATGCCCAGGCGTGTCAATCAGGTTTAACAAAAAATCTGTGTCACTGCCAAGGAACTTGTGACGATGGAACATAGTTGCCGTTTGAGCTTTAACAGTTATTCCCCGCTCCCTCTCTACCTAAGACAAATTACAGATTCTTCACATAAATATACCAAACAGTATCAAGAGTTAATTGTGTATATATGAACAAAGAGCATTAATGCTCTAACAATGACAAACAACACAATTTTTGTTAGCTGCTCAGTTTAATAATACTAGGAATGGGTTGGAGTGGGTTTTGAGAGTGTGTGTGATCCTGCCAGCGAAGGGTCTAAAGCATTTTTTTGCGATGAGATGGCAGTAGCTTTGGGGGATTGGAACATTCTATGTGTGTTAGGTGGAGACTATAATACTATTAGATACCCAGAGGAGAGAGTGGGTTGTCGGGTGGTGTTCAGGCCAATGGAAGAGTTCTTAGAGTTTATTGATATTCTAATTTTTTTTTAAAAAGAGTTTATTGATAAACATTTTCTTATTGATCTTCCTTCAATAGGTGCTAGTTTCACTTGGGCCAGGTCGGAGGGTTCCACATCTAGATCGAGAGTTGACCAATTCTTGGTGTATACCACTAGGGAGGAGTGGACTCCAAATGTGGTACAGACCCCTGCCAATTTGACATCGGATGCTTTTACCTATCATGGTGGATGGTGGAAGAGGCTGAAGCATAAGGGCGTCTTTCAGATTTGAGAACATGTGTTTGTGTGCGGCGAACTTTTGGTGACAGAGTGAACGATTGGTGGAATAGCTATGGAGTAGTTAGAAATTCATTGCTTCAAACATACAAAAAAGTTTAAAAAGTTAAAGAAGTTAAAGTTACTAAAAAAAGATATTACGGTGTGGAATAAGTGTTTGGAAGGGTAATTATGAAAATGAATAAAATTGTGAATAAAGAGGGAGTTAGAGAGGTTGGAAGTTGGGGGAGAGGCTAGAGGTTTTGAAGAGGGAGTTAGCTTCTTTGGTGATAGCTCAAGAAACTAGTTAGAGATAGACATCGAGGGCGTTGTAGTTAGAAGAAGGGGATTCAAATACAAAATTCTTTCACAGGGTAGCAGTTGCAATAGGAAGAATTTCATATATTCGGTAGAGGTTGATGGGAAGTGCATATGGGAGAGGCAGAACATTATAGGGAGTAGAGTTTAGTCATATAGGTGACGAAAAAGCAGATATGGTTGGAAAGGGTAATTGATAAGAGGTGAAGTTAGCAATGGAGAGTTGTGCAGGAGATGAGGCTTTGGGGTCAGATGGTTTCACTTTGGACTTCTCCTAATAGTTTCAGAACACGGTTAAGGGTGAGGTGATGGAGACTATCAAGAAGTTGCAGGAGAGGGAGACTTTGAAAAAAGTCTTAGTACATCTTTGTTTCATTATTCTTCCAAAAAGGGAGGGAACGAGTATTAAGGATTTTTTTGAGAAAGAAATCCTTAATACTCATTGTTCCCTCCCTTTTTGGAAGAATAATAACGAGTATTAAGGATTACTGACCTATTAGTCAGGAAATAAGAATCTATAAGATAATCCCTAAGGTGATTTCCAGAAGACTTGAGAAGTTCCTAGATGAGATTATATCTACTTGATCGAAATGCTTTTGTGGAATATAGCCAAATATTAGAGGCAACACTGGTGGCAAATGAAGTGGTGGATTCTAGAAGAAAGTAAAGAGAACCATACATCTTGTGTAAGTTGGATCTCGTGAAGGCCTATGATCATGTTAATTGGGAATTTTTGAATTTCATAATATTGAAGATGCGCTTCGGTGTTCGATAGAAGAAATGGATCAAACATTGCATCTATATATTTAGGTACTCGATTCTGGTGAACAGTACCATGTGGCTTCTTTGATAGTTCGAGAGGTTTGAGATAGCGAGACAAGCTTTCTCCAAGTTTGTCCACTTTAGTCATGGAGGCTTTGAGTAGGATAAAGGATTGAGGTGTGGCAGATGGTTACTTGAGGGGCTTCACCATAGCTATTGGGGGATATGGTACCATTGGGGTCTTGCATTTATTGTTTGTCGATACTTAGGTATTTTGTGATACTGACATGACTCAATTGGAATACTAGGGACAAGTTTTAACAATCCAAGTGGTATCAACCCTCAAGATCAATCTCGAAAAGTGCGAGATCATCCTAATTGATGAGGTGGAGGATATACACATTTTTGCACATATTTTGAATTGTAAGGTTGGTGCTCTTATCATTACCTATCATGTATTGTCTCTAGGAGCTTCAACTAAGGACCAAGTTACATGGAATCCGATACTAAAAAGGTCTAAAACAAATTTGTCGGTTGGCAAAAAGATATATGTCGAAAGGTGGAAAGAATGTACTCATTATGAGCACCTTATGAGCACCCCACATGCTTCATGTCTTTGTTTCATGCTTCTGCCAGTGTCAGAGCAAAGTTCAAGAGAATTCAAAGAATTTTATTAAGGGATATATCATACACGGTAAAGAAGTTCCACTTGCTAAGTTAGGAGAATGTTACAACTCATAAGCATTGGGCGGGGTAGGAGTTAAAGAGTTGAAGGTTTTCAATAAGACCTTATTGGGGAAATGGTAATGGAGGTTTAGGACCAAGAAAAATGCTTTTTGGAGAGAGGTGATAACGCTAAAATATGGGGTTTGGCAAGGGAATTGAAGAAGTAAAGACGTCTTTATGCTATATGGATGTGGTTTATGGAGTATGTTGACGAGATGGGATGATTTTAGTGATAATGTATCTTTTAGGGTAGTCTGGTAGGGAATGGGATGAGGGTAAGTTTCTTGGAGTACAGGTGGTTACTTTAAAATTTTCATTACCTAACCTTTTTAGAATTTCTTGTCAAAGGAAGTTGACAATCCAAAGAGTTTGAAGGTTACAAGATGTAGAAGTTTTTTGGGACTTGAGATTTAGAATAAATTTTCAAGATTGGGAGATGACCGAGTTCGAAAGCTTGATCGAGTTGCTTCATAAACAATGTGTTTTTTTCACTGCATAGCCCTGACATATTGAGGTGGGGTGGGAAATAATAGTATCTTCTTTGTCAGATCTTATAGTAAAAAATTATTGATTGGAGAGGAGGAGGGTGTCTTTCGATTCAGCTCATTCAAGATCCCTAAGGTACCAAAGAAATGTGTCTTTATTCACTTGGCTAGTAGTGAGAGGAGTGATTTTCACGACCGAGAACTTGAGGAGGAGGAAGGTTACTTATGTTGGTGTTTTATGTGTAAGGATTAGGTAAAGATTTAGATCATTTTCTTCTACATACAACTCGAGATTATAGTGGAAAACTTTGAGTTGATTTGGAATCTCTTGGGTGATGCAAGGCACTATGAAAGGGTTAATGTTCAGTGAGCTTTTGGCTGCTAGTGTCTCACATATGGCTTGAGAGGAACCAGAGAGTGTTTCAAGCTAAACAGGCCACAACAGACCATTTGACATGGAGGATAATCCAGGAAGTTGTTCATAGAGGTTCACAAAGGAGTAGGCTTCAGCAATGTCTAGACAAACTATTCTATCCATAGTATAGATAGTATTTGGCATGTAGTTGTGTAGACTCTTGGATGTCAGGGCTTGGATTATTGTCCCACTTGCACTTATGTGGGTTCAAGTTGCTGAAAACGGTCTCTTGTAGAAATGCAAGTTAAGGCTGCGTACAATAGATCCTTGTGGTCCGGCCCTTCCCTGGACCCCGCGCATAGCGGGAGCTTAGTGCACCGGATTGCCCCATTTCATTGCACTTATGTGGGTTGTTCGGAGAGAAAGAAATAGAAGAGCTTTTGGGTGCTAGTGTCTATCACATATGGCTTCAGAAGAACCAGAGAGTGTTTCAAGCTAAACAGGCCACAACAGACCATTTGACATGGAGGATAATCCAGGAAGTTGTTCATAGAGGTTCACAAAGGAGTAGGCTTCAGCAATGTCTAGACAAACTCAATTTCTATCCGTAGTATAGATAGTTTTTGGCATGTAGTTGTGTAGACTCTTGGATGTAATAGCTGGTAGTATTTGTTTTTGTTTGCTCTGCATTCTGGTTGAGACGGTGACCAAAATGCTTCTGATTGTACAAAATCCTTGGTAATAAAAGTCGTTTTATTTACCAAAAAAAAAAAAGAGTAGCCTCTCCCTTATATTATTTTGTTGCACCAACGAAGTTCCTTGTTGTATAGAAGATTGTCAGCTCTTTTGTAGGATTTTTTACTTTTTCGCATACCTCTTGTGTACGGTTTTGGCCATATTTTAGTGAAATTTATTTACCTTATAAAAAACGATTCTTGGATGGAGAACTAGACCTCTGCACTTCAATATCTAAGCAGCTGGTAAAACATTTGCAAGTGCAGAAAAGCAAAAGAATATCAGTTCATGAATATCAGGAGGATGAAGTTTTAACTGGTTCATCTTCTCAACAATCCGTGAACCACTAAAAATAAAAAAGTTCACTACAAACCAACCGAAGCAAGGTTCACCCCCCCCCCCCCCCACTCTCTTCCAGATTTTAAAAAGATACTCATCTCATTTTCTTTCACTAACTTTCACTTAAAGCCTTCTGCAAATAGATCTGCAATAGTCCACCTCATACCAAACACCACTTGTCTTCTAGTTCTATCCTCAAATAGTTGAACAGACAATTAAAGTTCTTGTTCTTAGCCACCAATTCGAACAGCAGAAGGATAGTTAAGTTATCACTTCAGATCAGCATTAATTCTCCTAGGGTGTGAACATCTGTCTCAACTATATTCATTATTTAGAAAAAAATAAAAACCCAGGATGATTAGCACTACTGTATCACACTTCACCTCTATTTCTCGTTCATTAAGATGCGATCAGGAATTTCTTTAGATAACCTCAGAGTAGAAAAAAATTGCATAAATCCATGCAGTACATGGCCTCTCACCCGAACTTATCTCACTCCTTATACCCCTATCTATAGAAACTCTCTCACATACAGAGAATGAAAGAAAAATGCTCCACAACTGTCTGCTCCTAAAGAATACGACTACAATGCAATATCAAACTCCTAATAATGTGAACGTTTTTAATTCTTTTATTTATTTATTTTGTAAGGGCGTGAAATTTTCATACACCTCATACCAAAATAGTACTACCTTCATTCCAAGCCTAATATGTATGAATAGTTTCAGTTTCACCTGAAGCTAATAAGCATTGCAAAAGCATTACAACAGCTAACTCACAATTTCCCAGAGTTCGAGTCTGGAAATCATCAGACTAGTACAAAAGTTACAGATAGAGGCTTCTGGACCCAGAAAAATGATCAAAAATTGCAGCTTTAAACCTTGAAATAGTTTCCATGCCTGTCGTTAAAGGCTGTCTGATTATCAGATACTTACAACTTTGACGGGCAAATGGAAAATTTATTAATACATTAAAAATAACAAAGCCAACGAGTATACAAAAATCTGATTCAACCCAAAAATCTTGATATATAAAGAAGGATCTTGTTTTCTCACTGTTTAAAAACATAATATTCTTATACTGATTAGGGTAAGGTAGAAGGTTAGAAAGTAGTTGAGTGTTGTCCTACTTATCCTCTTCATACTAGTAGCTGTAGTACTATTCTTGTAGTTCCTTATCTTTTGATTTCTGTTACTATTTATTGTTGCTTGTACTTCGATTATCGTATTATTTTGTGGTAGTTACGTCTCTTTTTTCAGTCAGTTTTTTATGCTTTCTATAGTATTTTGCCATGACTTTTTATACTGCTTTGAATTGCTTGTTCTTATGCCGAGGGTCTATCAAAAACAGACACTCTACCTCCAAGTAAGGAGTAAGGTCTGCGTACACTCTACCCTTCGCAGACTCCACCACTTTATGGGATTTCACTGGGTATGTTGTGTTATATCATAATATTGAAGACTAATTAAGTAATAAAAGTATACTCTTTCTAATAGCTTACGTTTTTATATGAGATGGTCACACACCTCAACATGGTACCAAAGAAATCAGAGGTTCTAGATTCGAGACTCACCACTACCCATGAAAAAAGAATTTTCACGTGTTTGACCTAATTTAAAAGAATTAGGCTCGCCCATGCGGGGGAGTGTTGAAGGCACAATTAAGTCAAATAAAAGTGTGCTATCTAGAGATGGTCACACTGAGACACTTCAATATATAACCGTTTTATGCCTTGACCTCGAGATAGAAAGATAAATTTTCACAAAATACTCCCCCATTCCAGTTTCCATGGCAATATTTCCTTTTTATTCCTGTTCCAAAAGAATGACAATTTTGTAAATTTGGAAACAGTTCAAACTTAAACTTCTCATTTTACCTTTAATGTGATTTTTTTTATAACCACACAAATGTTATTAAATATATTTCATACCACATGTTCCAAAAATCTTATATTATAGTCGGAGGCAGATACACGATTTAAATTCTATAGGTTCAATTCTTAAGCTTCTTAGTATGAACCCACTGTATTTCTAAAACTATGGGTTCGGACCTACTAAATTTTGCAATTTTAGTGAACTTTTATCTATAAATTTATCCTTCGCTTTAAAAGTACTCGGTTTTCAGACTAACCAGGTGCCTGCATGCTGCATCAAAGAGCAGCATGGCGCGCTAAGCTCCCGCTATGCGCGGGACCACAAGGGTCTATTATACGCAGTCTTATATTGCATTTCAGCCACTCATTATAGTTATACAAATGTTATGCCATATTATGACCTTTCTTCATTACTTTCTTAACCTCCATGTCTATTCAAATTATACCACATATATTGATGTATACACCATATCATGGGTCTATTCAACTCATAATCACATGACATCAACTTTAGTAACTCCAAGGCTCCCCTTCAAACTCAAACCTATGGACCATTTGAAGCATTACTTATAAAATAAATGAAGCAATAAAAGGAAGTTACCTGCAATTTATCCAAGTACTGAGGCTGACCATGTCCTTTTCTAATGGTTCCAGTAAGTTCCAAAAGGCGGTCAGCTAACGTGGATTTTCCATGATCAACATGAGCAATAATTGAAAAGTTTCGAATGTTATCAGAAGGATACTGCTCCAAATCTATAGTTGATCCTTCCTTACTGTTTTGGCGAGGACGAGAGCAAAATGAAGCAGCATTTTGAGTATAACAAAAATTAAATAAATAGGGTCGAGGAGAGATTATAGGATGTGAATTCCAAGTACAAATTGAAGAAAACAAATAAATTTTGGATCTGAGAGCTCTCTTCAAAATACTCATTTCCCAGGATTTGTGTTTGGAGAAGCAGAAAGTTTTACATTAGGGCGTGACCTCATTTGTTAATGTTTGCTATAATCGGGGGCAAAAGCGAAATCATTTCCTATAAAATAAAGGGAAAAGGTCCTATCTCCCGTTTAGAAAAAGGTTTATATTTGTCCTTCGTTAATGTTTGGGGTCAAATATATAATTTCCGTTATTGAATTTATTAAATTTGCCCAAAACTAACTATTATGCTCAGGTGGACGCCACGTCGACGCCACCTGGACGAAGCCCCAAATTTTAACCGACCCGACCCGGTAAGAAATAAAACACACAGAAGCCCCAAATCCTTTTCTTCACCGTTTCATCTCAACCTAAGCCCAGAATCCTTTTCTTCTTCCATAACTGAAGCAACAAACAGACCCTTCTTCTACCATTTCAAGTTAGCTTCAAATCCTTTCTTCTTCTACCATTTCATCTCAACCCCAAGCCCCAAATCATTTTCTTCTTCCATTTCATCACAACAAACGGACCCAAAAGACTTCTTCATCAATCCGAGCTAAATTCGTCATATTTTCTAGTACGATTTCTCCACTGTTCTGTTCTTTTTTTTGGTTTTCGATTTTTGTGATTTTCGTTCAACATTTCTGGTACGACGAAATACAAAATTACATGTTTCTGGTACGACGAAATACAAAATTACATGTTTTTGGTACGATTTCATTTGCTCTATTTTCAGGATTTTTTTTCAACGTTGCCGACGATATTTATTTTTGGAGAAGAAATTCCGACAGAAGATAATCGTCGATTGTCGTCTTTGTTTTTTCTGACGATATCGACTGTTTGTTTTATTTTTTAGCTACTGTTTGTCGATTCTGTATTTTTCACACCTAAGGATTAGCTGAAAGATTTCCCATTTTACCTTGTTTATGGTGTAATAGAAAGAGATAGAAAAAGTTTGTGCTTCATACAGTAGGATAAGGTTGCACTGATTAATATCACTGTTTTTAGTAGAAAAAGTTTATCCTTAACTCTCTTATATGCACTGTTTTTAGGTGTAATATAAGGTTGCACTGATTAAATTGTGAGTTTGTATCTATTAGGTGTTCAGTAAGTAACAAATGTCTCAAGTTAGTTATTCTTCTTAAAGGAGGTGCAATTGTGGTATTGTTGCTAAACAGTTTACTTTGACCACAAATTATAATCCTGGAAGGAAATTTTTCAAATGCCCCAAGCCTAAGGTAAGTAATATCTATATAATTATTCAATTTATTTTGACAAATATTGATCTGTGTTGGTTTGATTTTGTTTTTTGTTCTTTCTTCATAGAGAAGTTATTGAAGAATGAAAGTGATACGTTGAAACAATAAATCAGTGTGTTGAATGGTATAAATCAAGCTGCAATGAACAACGTTTTGAAGATCCGCGGATATATGATGATTTCATGGGCGTTATTTGTTGCATTTGTCGCAGCATCGATTATGAAATGATGATGTATTTGTAGTTGCGGTTTGAACGAAATTAAGTAGTATCTTTAGGTATTTGTAGTTTTCTATTGAATGTACCGAACCTGGTGTATTGTTTTCTTGTATATACTGGTTTTGTTGTTGTTGTGAATCGGTAGAATTTATAAATATCCATAAACACAGACGATTTGGTATACCACAACACCATGTTACTCCTTTCTGCCAAGTACTACAGAACTGAACCCAAATTTAAAATTTTGTTTCTGTTTTTATGAGGAATACACACAAATGCAACAAAGCCCTCTTGGACTTGAACTGAACCCAATTTTAAAAGTAAGGTCTCAGCTTTTGGGAAGGCATTACCAGTACTAAAGTTAGTTTTCCTAATGTGGATATCTAGTCTTATTATCTTGTAAAGTCTTAGTTACATAATAAATGGAGATTGTGTACCTATTTTCTCTTGAACCAAACTACATGTCATGATCCGAACCCCGGGCCCGTGATTGGTGTCCTACCTGGGCACCCTTCTACCTAAATGACACAAGTAAACCGCGGAACTAAATAACACCTCATCCCTTTTTTTTTTTTAAATCAACGAACATGCAAAGACAAAGCTGATAAGGCTATCATATAATATATAATCAAAAAGCACTACATTGTACACGAGTCCAATCTCACATATGAATACAGACCTCTAAGAGTTTTACTGAACTATGACAAAACAAGGCCCCGCCGTATCCATAACTGTACAAAAGCCTGTAATGAAGGATCTATATCAAAATGATAAGCTCCCGAACAAATGGAGCTGTCCAAAGACTCTGAGCAAGGGTCCTACACTTGCAGATCACCAAACTGCGTACCTAAACTTGCGGCATGAACGCAGCCCCCCGGAGAAAGGGGGTCAGTACGAAGAATGTACCAAGTATATGAAACAATAAGTACTGCATAGGAGATCACACAGTCCAAATATAACAGGAAGAAAATATGATAACTCAAAACAACAGCACACTGAACCTTGCAAACATGAGAGTAATGCAATCATCTTTACCTTTTAAGTTATGTTTTTAACAATGAGACTAACTGTTTCACTTTAAGTCATGAACACACTGCACCCTTTCATTAATGAAATCACTACCGTTTCAAAATATGAAGGTCGTGCCAGTGCCAGGGTCATCCACCCTCTGAATTATTATGCAACCTATCATAGGACTATTTCACCTGCAAGGAACTATTTCACCCGCATAGGTCATGTGGACCCGCAATGAGCATCGGTACACGATATTCACATCACAGATAGCTAGTCCATGGATTATATCCTGGAATTTGAACCCGCCCGAGTCTTTCCGACCCGCTGTGAGTGTGTACCACTCACACCATGGGAGCTACTCCATGATATCTCTTGAACCATGTTGTCGGCCCTTTATGGAGGGACGCGGAGATGTGGAAATACGACACTTGCACGAATGTCTATATGAGCAACCCACATGCAAGCAAACCATCCTTAACCTTTATTTATAAAATGAATAAACCATCATTTTAGCAAACCAATACAATACCATGCCTTTCCTTTTTGCACAAACCAAGACAATTACCATGCCTTCCTTTTAACAAACTAAGAGTAATTCTCATTTAAGCAAGCCAAAATACTATCAAGGCACAAATAGAATAATTCTCATTTAAGCAAGTCAAGGTACTATCAAGGCACAAATAGAATAATTCGTATTTAAGCAAGCCAAGGTACTATCAAGGCACAAATAGAATAATTCTCATTTAAGCAAGCCAAAGTACTATCAAGGCAAATAGAATAATTCTCGTTTAAGCAAGCCAAAGTACTACGTACGTCCGCCGCACGTTCTTTACCTTTTTCATAAAATCCCAAGGCCCTAGCCTTGCAACATCAAGTTATATATTCTTCAAATTAAGTGGCTTACACTCTAGTCACTTCTTTTATGTACTACAATGAAGCCAAATTCATTTATGACCCCTAATACACTAACACTCGTAGTATCAAGCCACTTCTATTTTTCAAATTAAACTACACTTTTAAAACTTCAATTCAAGGTTTTGAAATCAAGTAGCTTCTACTTTTAAATCCCAAGTAACTCACACCTTTAAAACAAGTTACTTCTCTTTAAATCATGTTATTTCTCCTCTTTTAAATCAATTAAGTAAATCACTCATTTGACTCCCCTAAAGCCGTTATAACTAACTTCTCATAAAGCCATTATAACAACCTTTAGGTTTTTGAAATAAGGCATTATCTAAGAGATTAGGAACCACTTCCTTTTTTAAGACTCTAAGTACTTTAAGTAAAACAACTTTCACTTTTGAAAATCCAAATATTATCAAGGGAATGGATTATAACAACTTCTAATTTAAACATCCAAAGTACAATCAATGAAGTATATAGAATAACTTCTATATTAGGCAATCCAAGTACAATCACGGGATAGATCATTTAAGGAGTAGGATTTACTTACTTTACAATAAGGAATCATGCTAGAAGAAGAAGAGATGGTTCACATACCTTTTCGGCTTAATCCACACACTAAGTCGAATACGCCGCACATAGAATTGTCAACCTATAATGACCACAAGACGACTATCAACTTCTAGTTTCTAACGTAGAATGATACTAAGTATAAGGTCTCTTATTCTACGGAAAATTGGGCAGCACTTCCTTTGTTTCTACGTACTTTTCCATCTTTTCCAAGGCTCGAAATCAACAACCAATACGCCACATTTGAGGCACAACCAACAACTAACCAAAGGGGATTATACGCCTAACAGGACGTGTAAAATTCTGCCCCACAATTAATATAAAACAATCCAATATTTTTAAGGGCATTCGGCCACAACAACAACAAATCCTAAGTCCTTCTCCTTAATTTCTTTTAATCCAATTCTCATTCCAACATGTTATATAAGTTATACTAACTATCAACAACCATATTTCCTTTATTATATAACATGTAACAAGTGATAATACCAATAAGAATGATTAACAACTTCAATGGCTAACATGTCATGTCTCGATTTCAACCCTCCAACATGGTCCAAACCTTTTTAAAACTTCATTCTTTATGTCACATGCTTATTCATAGACTACTATAACATGAAATATTCAATCACCTTAAGAAGACAATGATCCTTACCTCAATATGCCCAAAATAATCCAAGCTTAAAAGTCGATCATTAGCATATTCCTTGCTCCCATTCTTTACGTTCCAATCCGCAATATGCAACCACTATAAGCTTATGAAGAACTCCTCTTCAAGTTCCAACTCAAAATATGAAGAACACTTTAGAGTTTCAAGGTGCGACTAACGGTTCATCATAGTATTTCCGAGGTTTAAAGGGTTGGTTATGCTTAGTATACCACTAGGGATCTTAGGTTTGAATATGGGGATTTATCAACAATGATTGAAGAATTTTTCTCTGGGAAATAGGGTCTTGGCCGAGAGCTCCTAAGGAGTGCACAATAAGTTCTTGAAATTTTTCTAAGTGTGAAGAAGTCTTGCACCTCTATGTGTATATAATATGCAACCAAGGGAGAGGATTAAAACAAGTGTAAGGTTGAGATTGTGGACAAATGTGTGTGGGACCTACTTGTCCAACAAATATCTTGCACACACTTGGCCACCATGGTTCTCGCCCAACATGGGTCATGTGGGGTGACACGTGTCGTCATTCTATTGGTCCAAAATATTTCATCCTCCGAAATATCCATAATTGGTCAAAATGTCGAAAACCTTGTGGGCCCCACAAAACCGTAAAATTTTCCAGGTGGGCCCCACATGACCAAATCCAAAAATAAAATTCCATAATTCCAATAAATTCCATAAGTCTCACTTACAAATTTTGAGAACCCAATTCCAATTAATAAACATTTTTTCTTCACGAGGTTCGGATAATTTTCCTTAGGAAAAAGAAATTTTTCATTCGTTCCATACTTAAGGTCTTGTTTTCCCACGTACACTCTCGTATACATGTCTTCGAACTACGGGGTGTAATATTTTTCCCCTTAGAAACATTCGTCCCGAATGTTCATAGTCGGTCTTCAAGCTATACAAACTCCGGCATAGTCTCCTTACTATGCCTATCACTCAATACTCCACAAGACCAATGATGCCACACACGGCCACCATATATCATATGTATACATATCCATGGACCTTCAATCCGGGGTCCCTTCTCACAAAACTCGAAGGTTACAGTCTTTTCAAAAGCGGGATCTTTAGAGGTTCCTTTCTTTTTTCCCGTATAAAGGGATGGCCCTGTCGTATTCTAAGTCATGGGACTAACACTATCTGAGCCCTTCAGTCGTGTTACACCCCGGAATTCCAGGATATGGTTATAAGAACGTACGTAAGAACTCGAAATTTCTAAGATTTGAGACGAGTAAAAATTTATCGGAATTATGGTTTTGTCGGAAAACGAAATATTGCGACGAACGGGAGGGCGACACGTGTCACCCCCCCTTAGTGGTCTTGGACGAAAATGGAATGGATAAGATGGTCATTTGACCATAATTTAAATGACCAAGTCTTGCTAAGACAAAGAGCTTGACATTGTTGACTTGTCAAAGGGCCACTTGGGCTTGATCCTAGTGAAATGCATCCAAGCCATCCATATGTGCTAATCTTGACCCTCCATTGTGTTATATATATGTACTAGTAGCAAGACAAGTTCTACACTTAGCTAAATTTTCAAGAAAATTTGAAGACACTCAAGGAGTGCTCTCGGGTTTGATGGGTTCTTCAAGACAAGAATTTTCAATTTTTGTCCAATAAGTTCCACACTTTAAACCAAGGTTCCTAAGAGTATTGTAAGGGTATATCAATAGAAAGATCCCGGAAAAGTGGTGTTTTCGTATTAGCCGCAAGGCGAAAACCTAAGGAGTTCTTCAACTTTGAAGTTGGAACTTGAAAATGAGTTCTTCATAAGCTTCTAAGGGTTGCTTGGAGTGGATTGGAACGTCGAAAAGAGGAGCTAAAGTTGCTAAGGATCGACTTGTAATCTTGGATCATATTTGGGCTAAATGAGGTAATAATCTCCGTCTTACTTTTGTAATTGAAGATTCCATGTTATGATAAGTTAGAAATGATCATGTGATATGTGTTATGAAGATTGATAAGTGTTATGGAAGTTTAGAAGATCAAATCCGAAAATGACATGTTGAGTCATTTGAAATTGAATTACAATTTGGTCGTTAACTAGAATCGTCGCATGTTATCTACTTGAAGATTATAGTTGTTATAATCGATTGCGGCTTTATAACATGTTATAATAAACAACTTGGATTGAAAAGGAATTGGAAAAGAATTTGTATTGTTGTCCCTAATTGCCGAATGGACATTGTATTTTTGGACTAGTTTGATGTCAATTGTGGGGCGGAATTTTACACGTCTTGTAGGCGTGTAATCCCCTATTGATAACTACATTGTTGGGCCTTAAATGTGGCGTGTTTGGTTATTGAATTTGGCCTTGAAAAAGGTGGCAAAGTATGTAGAAACAAAGGAAGTGCTGTCCGATTTTCCGTAGAATTTAGTAGCTTTGCACTTGGAATATTCTACATTTGAAACTAGAAGTTAATAGACGTATTATGGTCATTATAGGTTGACATACTACGTACGGCATATTGGACTTAGCAAGTGGATTAAACCGAAGAGGTATGTGGAACTTTCTTATCTCTTGAGCATGAATAGTTGTAAATATATAGTACGGTAGACGTACGAGATTTTGACAATCTAGTCCATTTGATATCCTTGGCTTATTTTAAGAATGTCCAAGTTGGTTGAGTTAGGGAATTAACTCACTTGTTTAAAAATATTAAGGATATCTTGGTTTCTAAAAGTTAAGGGACTTGAAGTATTTCAAAAGTATGTGATACTTGTTTCGTTTTAAAAGTATAAGTCCCTTGGATATAAGGAAGAATGTAATTGTCTAAAGTATAAAGCTAGTATAACGGCTTTATGGGAAGTTGGTTATAATAGTTTTATGGAAAGTTAAAAAGAGTGGTTTACTCTAAGTAATATAAGTATGATAAATGACTTGAAATAATGAAAGGAAAATTGATTTAAAGGAATCAATTGCGTAAGGTTTTAAAAGAAAAAAGTCACTTGATTTTAGAAGCCTGAAAATGTATTTCTACAAGGTATTGTGACTTGTCTTAAAATGTAGTTATGACTTGATACTGTTATACCTCGTAGTTCTGGCCATGCGTATGAGAGCGTACGAAAGGGGTTAAGACTTAAAATTTTCGAAGGATAGGTTGACGGATTGTTTCGGACGGGTTTTTAGTCAACTTTGAGGCAGGTTATGACCCGTTACATTGAGAGTTCTTAGGTGTTTCAAAGGCCTAGTACGTAGTTCGTTGAGTCTAGTTTCCAACGCAACCAACCATTCGTCGATAGGACATCGGAGTAGAAAGTTATGGAGGTTACAAGTTCAGTGCGCAGTCGGACAGAAGAAAATTCGGACAAGAGCCACAGGGCCGCGCTCGGAAGCAGGCGCGCGAAGTGCCGAGGGTTGCAGGGTTTCAGCGCGCGCCGGGCCGCGGCGCCGAGGCGGGTTTTCTGGCGGAAAAACTGAGGAAAATCAGATTTCTTCTTTTAAAAAGGTCATGGGTGGGTGACAAGTGTCCCCCCCATCTGATTTTTGCATGTCTTATATATTGACCAAGTCTTGAAGACTTGGTCATCTTTCAAAGCTCTTCTCTCTCTCTAAGTTAGAAGCTCTCCCTTCTCTCTAGAATTTCAAGAGGAAATCAAGGTTTGAGGAAAAATCTGAAAAAGTGTGGCAAGAAGGAAGCTTGTTGGCTAACTTGTAGAAGTATTGTGGTGGTGTTTTTGGAAAGAAGGATAGCAAACTTGTTGGAATAATTTGGCTAAAGCTCTAAGGTAACAATTCTTTTCTTGTAGCTAGTTTTTAGTGTTGCATGTGAAGAAGAAAGATTTTGTAGTGGTAAATATTGCCCTTAAATACATTGCATGCAAGAAATATGGTTTTGATATGAAAGGGTTGGATAAGAATGATATGTGAGCATGTTATAGCCTAAATACTACCTTAAACTTGTTAAGTTAGTTGTTGTACATTGTGGGGCAGAATTTTACATATCCAAGTTTAGGTATGTAATCCCCTTTGAAATGTTTGGATTGTTGGGCCTTAAATGTGGCGTTTGGATGTTGAATTCGGCCTTGAAAAAAATGGCAAAGTATGTAGAAACGAAGGAAATGCTGCCCAATTTTCCATAGAATTTAGTGACTTTGAACTTGGAATATTCTATGTTGTAGCTTGAGGTTATTAAACGTATTATGGTCATTATAGGTTGACGTACTACGTGTGGTGTATTGGACTTAGCAAGTGGATTAACCGGAGATGTATGTGGAACTTTCTTATCTCTTGAGCATGAGTAGTTATACTATATAGTACGGTAGACGTACGTGTTTTGAATAAAGTAAATCCTTTGGTATACTTGAAGTATTTTGAAAATTGTGTAAACTGATTTGAGGTATAAGTCTCTTGGTTAATAAAAGAGCGAAATTGTTTATAAGGAGTTATAACGGCTTTATGGGAAGTTAGTTATAACGGCCTTATGAAAGGATAAGAACGTCTTAATTTCTAAAGCATAAAGTTAGTATAACAGCTTTATGGGGAGTTTGTTATAATAACTTTGTGGAAGGTTAAAGAGTTGGTTTTCTTGAATAAGGTAAACAAAGATGAAAGAATTGAAATTAAGTAGGGCAATTTGATTTAAAAGGCATCAATTGCTTAGAGTGTAAAATGGGAATTTTTATGTGAAAAAAGGATCTTTTGAAAGAGTAGAAGTACATAGTACTTCGGGTTAAATTTCTTCGGATTTGATTAAGCAATAAGAAGGTGCCTTAAGGTCATGAATGAGATTTATTTTATTAATGAAAGTCTAAAGAAGTTATGAGTTTGCTTGGACGTACCGTCAGTGATGGAGGATTCCACGGGTATGTTTCCATTGTCTTAGTATGAGTTTGCTTGGACGTACCGTCAGTGATGTGGGATTCCACGGGTATGCACCTTGGACATGCTTACGATGAGGGATTCTGAGGCATGCAGTATGAGGGGTAAGAGTATAAATGAGGGGTAAACCCCCAAGACATTATACCACCTTCTTCAGGGTAAGAGTATAAATGAGGGGTAAACCCCCAAGACGGTATACCACCTGCTTCAGGGTAAGAGTATAAATTAGGGGTAAACCCCCAAGACGTTATACCACATATTTCGTGAATTTGCTACCCACGATGCGAGAAATACCTCATGCGAGTCCGTTGAGGCTTATGCGGGTGAAATAGTCTCATGCGGGTGAGTACATTCTATGCGAGGAATACCTCATGCGGGTCCACATGACCCATGCGGGTGAAATAGTCCCAGGAGTAGGAGTGCTTAATGATACTGCGGGCAGGTGACCTGGCTTTGATCATGAGCTTCCTATTTTCATGCAGTATGGTATATACTTGATATTCTCATTGTTAGTAGGGCACGCGATTATCGTAAATTGATTATCTACATGTCTCGGTTATTTTAGACTTATGAGGTATTTTTCCGATTTCGCATACTGTTATGCGACCTTCTTGGGCTGCGTTCATGCCGCAGGTTGAGGTTCGTAGCTTGCTGATCCGCACTCTTAGGATCACTGTTCAGTTCTGGGAAAGCTCCATTTCTACGGAGGCTTTGTCTTTTGGTGCAGTTCCTCGAGGTTATAGACTTTTGTACATTCGGGGTATGGCGGGCCTGTCCGTCACGATTGTTATTCCAAGTGCAGTAGTCACATTTGTGGTTTGAGCTGTAAGAACAAGTTGTACTGTTATACTTTTGATTAGGTATACTTTTATGGAAGGCAGCCTTATCGACTTGCCAGTGATGTTTACTTTATATAGGTTATGTGTTATGTATGTTCCGCTGCTATTCTTTGATGTATACCTGTCGAGTGCCGATTCTTGACCGGGTCGGGTCGTGACAGATACTACGGTTATTAGTATCTTGGAAGTTTGTATGAAAAATAGTCACTTTTTTTAAAAGAGTAGAAGTACGTAGTACTTTGGGTTAAATTCCCGGATTTTATAATGACATGTTAGTGTCTTAAGTAAACTAAATTGAGAGTGTATATGAATAAGACTAATAAGAAGTTAGGGAGATTTCTTAACTTGCTTATGTAATGTATGATAAGTCGGTGCTTATGTTATGTATGATAAGCCGGTAGTGATTATGTTATGTATGATAGTCGTTTGTGCTAGTGATATATTGTGCATTACGGGGTCATTCCCCGGGTTTGTAGCATTTGCATATTCCGTGGATTTACTACCCATGATGCGAGGAATACCTCATGCGGGTCCGAAAGGGCTTATGCGGGTGAAATAGTCCCATGCGGTGGACGATCCTATGCGAGGAATACCTCGTGCGGTCTACACGACTATGCGGGCGGATACGATCATCACGAGGAATACCTTATGCGGGTCCATACGACCCTTGCGGGTGAAATAGTCTCGTGAGTAGGATCGCTTAACGACATCTTGCGCGGGTGGCCCGCTGATCATGAGCCTCCTATTTTTACGCAAATAAAGTATTCTCTTGTTTACTCTCATTGTTAGTAAGGCACAATATCTTAATTGAGTTATCATACATGTCTCGGTTTATTATAGACTTATGATTTCGTTCTGATGCTGATTTCACATATTTGGTACATGTTATCTTGACCTCCTTGAAGTGCGTTCATGCCGCAGTAGAGTATCTGATTCTTGATCCTCACTTTTAGGATCACTGATTCAGTTGTTCAGAAGCTTCAATACTCCGGAGGCTTATCCCTGGTATTGTCGGTTGTTGTACATTCGAGAGTGCGCGGGGCTCTGTCCGTCCATTGTTATTCTTAGAGGTCTGTAGTCATGTCTAGTTGTTTGGGCTGTAAAGAAAGAATTGTAACTGATGTTTCTTTTGTTACGTATGTTTTACGGAAGGTGGCCTCATCGGCTAGCATGTTGTTATTTTATGTTTAATCATTTTATAAGTTGTGTATGTTACGCTGCTATTCTCTGATGTATACCTGAGAGGGGTGCCCAGTTAGGGCACCAGTCGCGGGCCCGAGGTCGGGTCGTGACAAAATTGGTATCAGAGCAGTTAGTCCTCGGAAAGTGTCTACAGACCATGTCTAGTAGAGTCTTGATTATCGGTGTGTTGTGCACCACATCTATAATCAGGAGGCTGCAGGACATTTAGGATTGGTTTCCATTCTTCTCACTCTAAGATCGTGCGATAGAGATGTGTGGTTAGGGTCGTCTCTCCCTAACAAGTTATGTTGTTTGCAGCTACGAGAAAGGCAGCAGTGACCCAGAAAATATTATGTGGATTGCGTATCCAGGTTGGTAATGGTTGTAGTATAGTTGGTATTGTGACATACAGCTATACGGATTTACGTATGAGGGTCGGACGCGTGTTGCCTAGAATGATTTTAGGTTACCAGGATTTGGTAAGGACTAAATAAATACCGGGAAGGTATGAAATAGTTTAATGAACTCTCATCAAGGTTTTACGTACTAATTTAAGATAATTAGGAGATGATGAGTTGTCTGAGAAGGAAATGGACCCTTAAGAAGTTTAATTAAGGGACTTAATGGAAGACTATGTTAATAGATTAAGCTACGTGGTATGATTAAGAGAATGGTACGGGTGAGATCCGTATGGAGTAAGTATGGTTGTTGTGGTCAAGACAACACGATTATGGTATTACGAGAAGTTTTTGTACCCGTTTACGGGGGGACTGATAAGGTAGGCGTGGAGCATGGAAATTGCGAGCCTAAGAATGTTGATAACCACCGAGACCTTAAGTAAATAAGGCCTTCTCGGGTAGTAAAAATCTAAGTCAGACCAAGAATAAGAGTTAAGTACGACGCCGAGTCGGGTTGAGGACCTATTAAGGGTCGCCCCATAGCTTGAAATGAAATGGGATCAGTTGGTAGTAGTCCCGCTACGTGACAGGGTCACGAGGGTGCAAGGCCCAAGTCTAGTTAATTATTTTACGGGTTCGTGGACGCATTCCACCGGGACCAGGTTGTGAGAGCCGGAAATGGCCTTATGTTGTTTAGATTAGTAACTCCAAAGATTGGAGGCCCGAATCAGTATGAAGGCTATGTACGTACGCTAGAATAAGTTTGGAAGTATGGGAAGAGTACGACCAGTAAGAAAAAGAGCAATCAAGTGTGAAAGAAATGAAGCCTGAATCCATGAGGACCTTTTGAGGTGACTACACCCGTGAGTGTTGAGTGGTAGCTGAGTGGGTAGATAATAGTTGCCGGTAACGATACAGTCGTTGGACCCTAGCAGACCTAGCGAGTGTTATGGCGAGCATTGAGGTCATTATGAGTGCGGGCTAGTTGGCCTCTTGTTATGCCAACGTGGACTACGAAGAGAGATTGATTCGGTACGGTTTCCGTGGCGGTTATCGAGTGGAAAGGAAGAGAAGTGGTGGTAACCAGTGAATTATCCTTCCTTCTTTGGCATCATTGTTTTTAATAAGTCTGTGTGACTTCTTCATTTGAGGTGAATTGAGGCAGAAAGTAAGTAATACTGGAATTTGAAGGAGTTTATGTTAAGTGCTCTTGGAGGTACTTG
This sequence comes from Przewalskia tangutica, assembly GCA_029844215.1. Taxonomy (NCBI): domain Eukaryota; kingdom Viridiplantae; phylum Streptophyta; class Magnoliopsida; order Solanales; family Solanaceae; genus Przewalskia; species Przewalskia tangutica. The sequence continues at coordinate 42,457,793 of CM056724.1, read as the reverse complement.
GAGTTGGTTTGGTGTAGCGGTCAGGGCCACGACCTTCTGGATGAGTTCAGGATAGCGCGCAAGCAAGAATAAGATAAGTACGAGTGCTGCCTACGGAAAACAAAAGACATCTTTGGTAGGTTTTGAAAATCTACACGACTTTAAGGCGGTGCGTGATGATTAGATATTTACTGGACCGCAAGAGGACCCTGTGATTAGGGTTGTGACTCCAAGGAAAGTTTATTTAATGGAGATAAGTTCTCTCCCGCACGTAAGGACAGTTTTACGTATTATGGGGTTATGTGTATCCATGTTGTTAGACGAAGGATAGGAGACTGGTAAGGTCTTCAGTATCGTCATGCCATAGGTTACCGTTTTAGATAACCGTGGGAAAAGTATTGTGTTGGGGTAATTAAGAACGACGTTACGAAATGGTCGATGAAGTGTCGTAAGGAAAAATGCAGGTAGTAAGCATGTATGAAACTGTACGATTATGGATCAAGATAGAAATACTTTTGCTAATAATAAGCATAAGGTAAGGTTATGACCAGAATGATAAAGGAGAATACGACTATGGTTATGTAAGTTGCACGAGATATGATTACCCAGACTAGTGTAAGACCATTAGTAAATAATGGGCAGTAAGAACACCTCGAGGAAAGGTGGTTGCATCTGTGCTGACGAGAAAGATAGTAAGAAGATACGGAGGGGTAAGGGACACCCGGACAACTTGAAATAACTTATAAAGGAAAGACGAGTAGACACTCGAACGATAAGAAATTTTGACAAGTCATTGGATTATGTAATACCATGAATTGAGGTTGAGCACCTGGCTATTATCTCTACGAGCTGGGAGAGAATAATAGGATTGCTACTGGGCGAGATCAAGGAAGTCTCCCTATAAATTGTGATTGGCAGGAAGTCTTAGCCATGAGGCAAGCAAAGGAATCAAATCTAAGTATAGTGACCAAGTTTGGTTGCAACAGAGAAAGGGAAACAGGAACCATAATTGAGATTAAGGGTGCCCGATTTTTTTTCCGCAGGTTTGAGGAAGACTTCCAGTTATTGGAAGACAAGTTGACCACGACTACAGTTCTAATCCCTCTTGAGAGACAAGAGGGTTAGGTTATTATTGTAACACTTTGGGTGTTGGGCTAGGTTGTGTGCAGACGCAACACGATAGCGTTAGAGTCTATGTTTCCCGGCGGTTAGGGAAGCATGAAAGGAATTACGCTACTCACGATTTGGAGTCAGCGACAGTTAATTGTACCTAGACGATTTGGAGGCATTCCTTATATAGACTCCATGTGGATATTTGTGCAGACCACAAAGCCTCCGGTATATCTTCAGACAGAGGCAGTAGAAATTGGCGACAGCGACGGTGGTTAGAGTTATTCAAGGATTGTGATATCGATATCCTATACCACCCGGGGAAAGCCGAGACGATTACAGGCGCTCTTAGTCGTGTATTTATGGGTAGTCTGCCAGATGGGCAGCCAGATAGACAGGACGTGGTCCGTGAGATTCATTAGCTACCGAGCCGAGGGGTTCGATTATTTGTTTCCAAGGTGAATGAAGTTTGGATCCGGGAGGTTGCCGAGTCTTCCTTCGTCGAGGAGGTGAAGAGGCGACAATATGAGGATTCATCATTAGTATGCGGTCGAGATACGACTCTCCGAGAAGAGAAGAGCTTGTTTGAGTAGCACCGGATGGGGTGATGTGATATGAGGATAGATTGTGTGTACCCGGTACTGCAGGACTTGTCAGCAGGTTTTAGGGGAGGCACGCAGTGCTTATTGCTCTAATTGTTCGGGGTAGACTAAGTCGTGTCGTGACCTCAGATGTATGTATGGGTAAGATGACCGGAAAAAGGGACATAGCGAAGTTTACTGCTTAGTGTCCGAATTAGTACCAGGTCAAGGTTGAACACCAGAGGCCCAGTGGGCTATTACAGGCGATTTAGATCCCGACTTAGATATGAGAGGTGATTAATGTGGATTTTGTTACAGGGTGGCATCGTACTCAGAGGAAGTGCGACCCCCTGGGGGTCATAGTAAACAGGCTGACGAAACCAGTTGTGTTCTTCCGGTTAGGACCACTTACTCGGCTGAGGATTATGCTAGCTTATATAGCAGGGAGATTGTGAGACCGCACGGAGTTCCTGAATTTATTATGTCAAACAGATGAGCTCAGTTTACGGCTGACTTCTGAAGGTTTTCCAGAAGGTATTAGGGACACAGGTGAGTCTCAGTGTTGCATTACACCCTCAGACCGACGGACGGGCAGAGCGTACTATCCAGGCACTTGAGGATAGGTTGCAGGCCGATGTTATTGATTTCAGAGTTAGCTGAAAGAATTATTTGCCTCTTGTTGAGTTACATACGATAACATATACCCTTCCAGTATTCAGATGGCCCTGTATGAGACCTTGTATGTAAGAAAGGGTAGATCGCCGGTTGGGTGGTTCAACGTAGGCGAGGTTCAGCTATTTAGTCCAGACTTGATTCAGCGGACTGAGGATAAGGCGAAGCTTATCCGGGAAAGATTATTAGTAAGATCAGAGTCAGCAGAAGCTTTATGCAGATAACCGACGTTGACACATGGGTTTCAAGTTGACATTCTAGTATGAGTATTGTTATGTGGCCTCGTGTGGTATTATTGGTATGTAGGGGTTGTAAAAGAAGACTATGTCGCTATTTTTAAGTTTGACTCCCAAAAGAACATTCGGGGACGAATGTTTCTAAGGAGGAAAGAATGTTACACCCCGGAATTCCAGGATATGGTTATAAGAACGTACGTAAGAACTCGAAATTTCTAAGATTTGAGACGAGTAAAAATTTATCGGAATTATGGTTTTTTCGAAAAATGAAATATTGCGACGAACGGGAGGGCGACACGTGTCACCCCCTTAGTGGTCTTGGACGAAAATGGAATGGATAAGATAGTCATTTGACCATAATTTAAATGACCAAGTCTTGCTAAGACAAAGAGCTTGACATTGTTGACTTGTCAAAGGGCCACTTGGGCTTGATCCTAGTGAAATGCATCCAAGCCATCCATATGTGCTAATATTGACCCTCCATTGTGTTATATATATGTACTAGTAGCAAGACAAGTTCTACACTTAGCTAAATTTTCAAGAAAATTTGAAGACACTCAAGGAGTGCTCTCGGGTTTGAGGGGTTCTTCAAGACAAGAATTTTCAATTTTTGTCCAATAAGCTCCACACTTTAAACCAAGGTTCCTAAGAGTATTGTAAGGGTATCTCAATAGAAAGATCCCGGAAAAGTGGTGTTTTCGTATTAGCCGCAAGACGAAAACCTAAGGAGTTCTTCAACTTTGAAGTTGGAACTTGAAGATGAGTTCTTCATAAACTTCTAAGGGTTGATTGGAGTGGATTGGAACGTCGAAAAGAGGAGCTAAAGTTGCTAAGGATCGACTTGTAATCTTGGATCATATTTGGGCTAAATGAGGTAATAATCTTCGTCTTACTTTTGTAATTGAAGATTCTATGTTATGATAAGTTAGAAATGATCATGTGATATGTGTTATGAAGATTGATAAGTGTTATGGAAGTTTAGAAGATCAAATCCGAAAATGACATGTTGAGTCATTTGAAATTGAATTACAATTTGGTCGTTAACTAGAATCGTCGCATGTTATCTACTTGAAGCTTATAGGTGTTATAATCGATTGCGGCTTTATAACATGTTATACTAAACAACTTGGATTGAAAAGGAATTGGAAAAGAATTTGTATTGTTGTCCCTAATTGCCGAATGGACATTGTATTTTTGGACTAGTTTGATGTCAATTGTGGGGCGGAATTTTACACGTCTTGTAGGCGTGTAATCCCCTATTGATAACTACATTGTTGGGCCTTAAATGTGGCACATTTGGTTATTGAATTCGGCCTTGAAAAAGGTGGCAAAGTATGTAGAAACAAAGAAAGTGCTGTCCGATTTTCCGTAGAATTTAGTATCTTTGCACTTGGAATATTCTACGTTTGAAACTAGAAGTTAATAGACGTATTATGGTCATTATAGGTTGACATACTACGTACGGCATATTGGACTTAGCAAGTGGATTAAACCGAAGAGGTATGTGGAACTTTCTTATCTCTTGAGCATGAATAGTTGTAAATATATAGTACGGTAGACGTACGAGATTTTGACAATCTAGTCCATTTGATATCCTTGGCTTATTTTAAGAATGTCCAAGTTGGTTGAGTTAGGGAATTAACTCACTTGTTTAAAAATATTAAGGATATCTTGGTTTCTAAAAGTTAAGGGACTTGAAGTATTTCAAAAGTATGTGATACTTGTTTCGTTTTAAAAGTTTAAGTCCCTTGGATATAAGGAAGAATGTAATTGTCTAAAGTATAAAGCTAGTATAACGGCTTTATGGGAAGTTGGTTATAATAGTTTTATGGAAAGTTAAAAAGAGTGGTTTATTCTAAGTAATATAAGTATGATAAATGACTTGAAATAATGAAAGGCAAATTGATTTAAAGGAATCAATTGCGTAAGGTTTTAAAAGAAAGAAGTCACTTGATTTTAGAAGCCTGAAAATGTATTTCTACAAGGTATTGTGACTTGTCTTAAAATTTAGTTATGACTTGATACTACGGTTATTAGTATCTTGGAAGTTTGTATGAAAAAGAGTCATTTTTTTTAAAAGAGTAGAAGTACGTAGTACTTTGGGTTAAATTCCCGGATTTTATAATGACATGTTAGTGCCTTAAGTAAACTAAAATGAGAGTGTATATGAATAAGACTAATAAGAAGTTAGGGGGATTTCTTAACTTGCTTATGTAATGTATTATAAGCCGGTAGTGCTTATGTTATGTATGATAAGCCGGTAGTGCTTATGTTATGTATGATAGCCGTTTGTGCTAGTGATATATTGTGCATTACAGGGTCATTCCCCGGGTTTGTAGCATTTGCATATTCCGTGGATTTACTACCCATGATGCGAGGAATACCTCATGCGGGTCCGAAAGGGCTTATGCGGGTGAAATAGTCCCATGCGGGGTGGACCAGTCCTATGCGAGGAATACCTCATGCGGGTCTACACGACCTATGCGGGCGGATCTGATCTATCACGAGGAATACCTTATGCGGGTCCATACGACCTGCGGGTGAAATAGTCTCGGGAGTAGGATTGCTTAATGATCTTTGCGGGCGGGTGGCCTGCTTTGATCATGAGCCTCTATTTTTATGCGATAAAGTATTCTCTTGTTTACTCTCATTGTTAGTAAGGCCTGATATCGTTAATTGAGTTATCATACATGTCTCGGTTTATTATAGACTTATGATTTCGTTCTGATGCTGATTTCACATATTTGGTACATGTTATGCGACCTCCCCGGGGCTGCGTTAAATCTGCAGCGGTAGAGTATCTGAGTTGTTGATCCTCACTTTTAGGATCACCGATTCGGTTGTTGAGAAGCCGTTACTCGGAGGCTTATCCTCGGTATTGTCGGTTGTTGTACATTCAGGGGTATGGCGGGGCCCTGTCCCGTCACTGTTGTTATTCTTAGAGGTCTGTAGTCATGTCTAGTGGTTTGGGATGTAAAGAAAGAATTGTAACTGATGTTTCTTTTGTTACGTATGTTTTACGGAAGGTGGCCTCATCGGCTAGCCTGTTGTTATTTTATGTTTTAGCATTTTATAAGTTGTGTATGTTCCGCTGATATTCTCTGATGTATACGAGAGGGTGCGGGTAGGGCACGATCGCGAGCTTGAAGTCAGTCGTGACAAGTCGGTCTCCCACTCAGCTAACTGATGTTTTCCCTCGTGCTACGTCCCTTCTCTATCTCACTTAGTCAAATTACTAGTTGGGGGCATGATCATATAATCTACCTAGCTTAGTTTACTAACCGGTGTAAACTCTAATACTATTAGCATCTCAATCACAAGCACCTATGGATAGTGTTACTGAACCTAAGGCGTGTGTATCATCACAATTAACTTCCACTCATGGCCTAAAAAGGATTCTCTCTACGCACCTTCATTACTCATAACTATAACCACTATAGTTCTTTTAACCCTTGTTCCTTCTTTTTCTTACTTGTCGTACTTTTCTCGTACTTCCAAACTTATTTTAGCACACGTACAAAATTTCAAATATTGTTTCTGTTCTCCAATCCTTGGAGTTACTATCTAAACTTGGCCATTATGCTGTTTGAATTTCCGTTAAGGCTCTTCTCGGCCCTCACAATCTGGTTCTGGTAGAACGCGTCCACGAACTCGTACAACGATTAACTAGACTTGGGCCTCGCATCCTCGTGACCCTATCACATAGCGGGACCATTTCCAACTGGCACCACCTCATTCCATGCTACCGGTTGACCCGAATTTGGTCCACAACCGACCCATCGTCACACTTAACTCTCATTCTTAGTCTAAAATAAATCTTTCTCCTATCTCAAGGTACTTCTCACCCTATCCTCCCATTCACTAGAAGTTCGTCACCTAGGCCGAAGTATTTCTACTGTACATCCTCCACTATCGGTCTTTACACTATTATGGGGAAATTACAACTTGTGAACCCTACACAACTATAGTCTCAGGTCACTTATCATTCTTGTCAACATTCTTCACTCTTCACCTTACTAATCAAAGTATCTCTACCTCTAGTGGTGCTATCAATTTACAACTACTAGCAACAAAGGGAAATATATACGCTAGGGCGGAATCTGAATCTATCAATGCATGTATGATTCAAAAGAATCGAAATATACATGTAACCCCATGCTATGTTGCCTCTTGATCCTGCCTAGTAGCCACGACATCTATGCGGTTCGAAGGACCGCCAGAACTATAAACTCCACCCTGACCTCTACCACGGCTGGCTGACATTCAATACCACCGCAAGCACAACTGTAGAGGAAAAAGAACCAACCACCGACCTCATAGGCTGAGCCACCTCACCAGTGCTCTTTCTAAAAGGACATTCCCTCTGCATATGGCCCGGACGGCCACAATAAAACCAAACACCTGTGCCAAAATGACATTTCCCCAAATGACGCTTACTAATCAGAAACACTGAGGAATAAGTGGCCTTGACTGAGAAAATCCTCTGCTTTTCTGAAAACCTCGAACCCTGGAGCTCGGACCGGCTCCTAAATACCTTGTAGGGTCCAATATCCCTCCTGTGAGCTGCGGGGTATGTCCTGGGTAGGCTGTTAATGGGTGTGGCGCGCAACACACTGATAATCAAGACACTACTAGACACGATCTGTAGACATTCCGAGGACTGACTTCTCTGATACCACTCTGTCACGACCCGAACCCCGGGCCCGTGACTGGTGCCCTACCTGGGCACCCTTCTACCTAAATGACACAAGTAAACCGCGGAACTAAATAACACCTCATCCCTTTTTTCTTTTCTTTTTTAAAACCAACGAACATGCAAAGGCAAAGCCGACAAGGATGTCATATAATATATAATCAAAAAACACTACACTGTACACGAGTCCAATCCCACATATGAATACAGACCTCTAAGAGTTTTACTGAACTATGATGTAACAAGGCCCCGTCGTACCTATAACTGTACAAAAGCCTGTAATGAAGGATCTATACCTAAATGATAAGCTCCCGAACAAATGGAGCTGTCCAAAGACTCTGAGCAAGGGTCCTACACTTGCAGATCACCAAATTGCGTACCTAAACCTACGGTATGAACGCAGCCCCCCGGAGAAAGGGGGCCAGTACGAAGAATGTACCAAGTATATGAAACAATAAGTACTGCATAGGAGATCACATAGTCCAAATATAACAGGAAGCAAATATGATAACTCAAAACAGCAGCATACTGAACCTTGCAAACATGAGAGTAATGCAATCATCTTTACCTTTTAAGTTATGTTTTTAACAATGAGACTAACTGTTCCACTTTAAGTCATGAACACACTGCACCCTTTCATTAATGAAATCACTATCGTTTCAAAATATGAAGGTCGTGCCAGTGCCAAGGTCATCCACCCTCTGAATTATTATGCAACCTATCATAGGACTATTTCACCCGCAAGGGACTATTTCACCCACATAGGTTATGTGGACCCGCAATGAGCATCGGTACACGATACTCGCATCACGGATAGCTAGTCCATGGATTATATCCTGGAATTTGAACCCGCCCGAGTCTTTCCGACCCGCCGTGAGTGTGGACCACTCATACCATGGGAGCTACTCCGTGATATCTCTTGAACCATGTTGCCGGCCCTTTATGGAGGGACGCGGAGATGTGGAAATACGACACTTGCACGAATGTCTATATGAGCAACCCATATGCTAGCAAACCATCCTTAAACTTTATTTATAAAATGAATAAACCATCATTTTAGCAAACCAAGACAATACCATGCCTTTCCTTTTTGCACAAACCAAGACAATTACCATGCCTTCCTTTTTAACAAACTAAGAGTAATTCTCATTTAAGCAAGCCAAAGTACTATCAAGGCACAAATAGAATAATTCTCATTTAAGCAAGCCAAGGTACTATCAAGGCACAAATAGAATAATTCGCATTTAAGCAAGCCAGGGTACTATCAAGACACAAATAGAATAATTCTCATTTAAGCAAGACAAAGTACTATCAAGGCACAAATAGAATAATTCTCATTTAAGCAAGCCAAAGTACTACGTACGTCCGCCGCACGTTCTTTACCTTTTTTATAAAACCCCAAGGCCCTAGCCTTGCAACATCAAGTTACATATTCTTCAAATTAAGTAGCTTACACTCTTTACACTCTAGTCACTTCTTTTATGTACTACAATGAAGCCAAATTCATTTGACCCCTAATACACTAATACTCGTAGTATCAAGCCACTTCTATTTTTCAAATCAAACTACACTTTTAAAACTTCAATTCAAGGTTTTGAAATCAAGTAGCTTCTACTTTTAAATCCCAAGTAACTCACACCTTTAAAACAAGTTACTTCTCTTTAAATCATGTAATTTCTCCTCTTTTAAATCAATTAGGTAAATCACTCCTTTGACTCCCCTAAAGCCGTTATAACTAACTTCTCATAAAGCCATTATAACAACCTTTAGGTTTTTAAAATAAGGCACTATCTAAGATATTAGGAACCACTTCCTTTTTTAAGACTCTAAGTACTTTAAGTAAAACAACTTTCACTTTTGAAAATCCAAAAATTATCAAGGGAGTGGATTATAACAACTTCTAATTTAAACATCCAAAGTACAATCAAGGAAGTATATAGAACAACTTCTATATTAGGCAATCCAAGTACAATCACGAGATATATCATTTAAGGAGTAGGATTTACTTACTTTACAATAAGGAATCATGCTAGAAGAAGATGAGATGGTTCACATACCTTTTCGGCTTAATCCACACGCTAAGTCGAATACGCCGCACGTAGAATTGTCAACCTATAATGACCACAAGACGACTATCAACTTCTAGTTTCTAACGTAGAATGAAACTAAGTATAAGGTCTCTTATTCTACAGAAAATTGGGTAGCACTTCCTTTGTTTCTACGTACTTTTCCACCTTTTCCAAGGCCCGAAATCAACAACCAATACGCCACATTTGAGGCACAACCAACAGCTAACCAAAGGGGATTATACGCATAACATGACGTGTAAAATTCTGCCCCACAATTAATATAAAACAATCCAATATTTTTAAGGGCATTCGGCCACAACAACAACAAATCCTAAGTCCTTCTCCTTAATTTCTTTTAATCCAATTCTCATTCCAACATGTTATATAAGTTATACTAACTATCAACAACCATATTTCCTTTATTATATAACATGTAACAAGTGATAATACCAATAAGAATGATTAACAACTTCAATGGCTAACATGCCATGTCTCGATTTCAACCCTCCAACATGGTCCAAACCTTTTTAAAACTTCATTCTTTATATCACATGCTTATTCATATACTACTATAACATGAAATCTTCAATCACCTTAAGAAGACAACGATCCTTACCTCAATATGCCCAAAATAATCCAAGCTTAAAAGTCGATCATTAGCATATTCCTTGCTCCCATTCTTTACGTTCCAATCCGCAATATGCAACCACTATAAGCTTATGAAGAACTCCTCTTCAAGTTCCAACTCAAAATATGAAGAACACTTTAGAGTTTCAAGGTGCGACTAACGGTTCATCATAGTATTTCCGAGGTTTAAAGGGTTGGTTATGCTTAGTATACCACTAGGGATCTTAGGTTTGAATATGGGGATTTATCAACAATGATTGAAGAATTTTTCTCTGGGAAATAGGGTCTTGGCCGAGAGCTCCTAAGGAGTGCACAATAAGTTCTTGAAATTTTTCTAAGTGTGAAGAAGTCTTGCACCTCTATGTGTATATAATATGCAACCAAGGGAGAGGATTAAAACAAGTGTAAGGTTGAGATTGTGGACAAATGTGTGTGGGACCTACTTGTCCAACAAATATCTTGCACACACTTGGCCACCATGGTTCTCGCCCAACATGGGTCATGTGGGGGTGACACGTGTTGTCATTCTATTGGTCCAAAATACTTCATCCTCCGAAATATTCATAATTGGTCAAAATGTCGAAAACCTTGTGGGCCCCACAAAACCGTAAAATTTCCCGGGTGGGCCCACATGACCAAATCCAAAAATAAAAATGCATAATTCCAATAAATTCCATAAGTCTCACTTACAAATTTTTAGATCCACGATGTGTTTATCAGTTCCTTCAGACACTTCATACCCATAATCACCATTGAAATGGAGCTCACAATTTTCGGCAATAACAACAAAGTCTTTGTATACCTCCAATGCCTTAGGACTATAGTCAGTAGCCCATTTATGGACTTCACTTTCATTGGCTACCAAACATATTCATTACCTACATAATAATAGTTGTGTTATTTCTATGTTAAGATTACATTCAAAAATTGAAATAGGCAAGTTTTACCTTTAGCCTTATGTCTTCAAGCATCCTGATAATTAGCTTGTGCCTTGCCTCCAATATCCACTTGTTAAATGACTCTGTAATTTTGTTATCCACATTTTGATTCTTACAAGTGGTGTCTAAATATGCTCTGACCCAATTCTCAACTGGATACGTTAACAAATTCTCAGCAGCTGTCTGATCTATTTCACCTATAACCTTCAAATGGTCGCAAAACTCTTCATGATAAGAGCTTCATGCACAGTGCCACATCTTTTTCTTCAACGCTTCAGAACCACCCCACCTCTTTAACCAATTGTGCTCTATATATTTAGCACAAAATATGTACCTTGCTTCCGGTAGAGTTGTCTGAATTGCATCAATTAACCCCTGCATATATACAATAAAGAGTGTTTCAGAAAATTCAGTTTGTAAGGCATTTCGGTTTCACAAATTTGAAATTTAGAAATTTCAAAACATTTTTAGAAATCTGAAAACTGAAACTGAAAATAAAAATTTCATAAATTAACATTTTACCTTTTGCATGTCAGACATGAAGGTGACTCCATGACCTTGATGCAGATTCAGTGAGTTTAATAATCCCAAAAACCAATTTCAAGTAATCTTGTTTTCTTTAGATACTACTGCACAGGCTAGTGGATAAAAATGGTTCATTGAATCCTGACCAACCGCTACCAACAATTGTCCTTTAGCCTTTCCTTTTAAGAATGTGTCATCCAATCCTATGAAAGGTCTTAGCCCACTACTAAAACCATTTTTCATCGCATTAAAAAATATGTACATCCTTATTCTAACCCCTTTTTCAAGCGCATCCCTGGATATGTTGATTACAACATCACTTCCAGGGTTGTTATTCATCAACTCATTAGCGTAACACTCTAACTTATTGTATTCATCGTTGTAACTTCCACTCAGTTCTTCCAAATCATCCTTTTGGCCCTCTTACACTTTTGATGACTAACATTAACATTAAATGCTACTTTCAGTTCTAACCTCATCTCTTTGACCTTAACTTTGGGATCATTTTGTAGTTTCTTTTGGAAGTAATGTGCTATTGTGTGATAATCTGCTCTTTTGCAATCAAAGGCGGGTTGACAATTGTGTTCATTGACCAATGTTTTTACAGATACCCCGAGCCAATTCTTACATTTTTAAATGGAACATTTAAAGGGACATCCATCAACACACTTATAAACAATTTTAGATTTGTCACTTTTTTTAGTACTAACCCTTTATTTTCGGCCAATGCATAAAGGTTCATAAACATTCTAGCTTCAATTATATCTTTGAAAGACATTCCATGATAAATTGTTTTAAAATGTTCTAACTTAAGTGTAATCTCTCTTCTATTTTGAAGTCTAAGAAGCTCTAATTCTTCAATATCAAAATCATAATCACTAGACTCATTAGAAGAAGAGTTTAATGTTTCATTGTCACTGTCACGCCCTTTTTCGGCCGCGACATTTAAAATAAACTCCTGCTTAATAAAAATGTTAGAAAATAAAATAAAAGTGAAAAAGAGTTAAATGTTAAAGAGGTCGCCATTCTGTCGCGCCCATTTTCGGCCGCGACTTTATTCTAGCGAACCCTCCTGCTTAATAAAAAAAAAAGGTTAGAAAATAAATAAAATGCTAAAGATGCTAAAAAATGCTAAATGTTTAAAGGTGTTAAAAGGTTAATTTTAAGAAAAGTAAATGCTAAAGGGTTCGCGGAGTCGCCACCTAATTAATTGGGTGAATTAGGACACCTAAATGTTAACTAGTTTAAACTTTAAAGTAAACATTAACTCCATTTTAATGGTCTGCTAAACTTTAATGAGATTCTGGGTAAGGGTTCTTTATTATCCTAAAGGGAAGGGGTTAGGCACCCTAAAGGATCCGCTAACTTGCGGTTGTCCGTTCAAACCTAGGGTTAATTATTATGCTAAGAAAAGACATGTTAAAGGCATTTGAGTAAAAGGATTTTGGAGATATAAGATATTTATGTCTAAAATTAATTGCGAGATTTATATAGAAAAGTCAAAGTTAGTTTTGGAAAACATGTCATTAGGGTACCTAAATACCATATTAGATACATATCGCGTATAACATGAGTAAAAATTTATTATGACACAGGGTCTTCTTATGGGATAGGATTGTAAGATGGCTATCGATGTTTTAGATAATTTCTTATGCGAAGGCTAATGAGGATTTATAAAAAATGGGTTTCATGTTGAACTAATATATTAACTATCTAAGTAATTATGCAAGTGAAAATTATTAACTGATTTCCTAGGACTTAAGAAGGAAGGTTATCTTTTAATTTATTGCTTCAATATTATATTCTACTAGTAGTGTAATGTTAGACAAGTAATTACAATAAACAAATAGGGAAAGGGGAGGCAATAATAAAGACTCTAAGGAATGGCGAAGTCATTTTCGCCTATGGCTTTGGAATTTCTAATGCGGAGAGGATGAAGCACATAAATGCGGGTCTTTGCGTTTGCCAGGACGAGTCTCGCCATGAGACTCTTTGTTGCTCCGATGCGTGCCATGTAAAAAAACCAAGGTAAGGATTAGTACATATCCAACAAACTTATCAAACAATAAATAACATTTTAACATAAAACTTGAACATACATAAACCCACTGCTTGGGCAAGAACCGAAACAACAAGCTACTAATTTTACGACAGCCCACAATATAACATCCGCAAGGGATATCGTAATGAAGGCCCAAACAACTAATGTATCCCATCTTGGCAGGCAATTCAGGTAATTAGAACAACTAGACATGAATGTCCTAAGTGCAGGCCTATATGAAGGTGATTAGTATGGATATGGATAGATGCAGCCAGGCAGAATCACAAACAGCGATATGTCGGTGGCAATAACAACTAGAAAGGGATATATAAGACAGAGCACGCCAGTAGTCTTATTCAGGACATACACAGACCAATAAACCAAGAAAGTGTACCCAGGACAACTAAGGGAAAGTTCGGAGGCTAGACAGTATATTCATGCACTCAACACGTCATTTATACAATTTTGAATCTAAATCACTGCATATCTAACCATGAACAAACTAAGCAAAATCATGCATCCTGAAGGGTATCATTAGTTCACCACTTAGCATACAAACCTTAGGGGGTCAATGAACACATGGGCGGAATTTAGACGATCACCATGTCATCAGGGCAGGGCTTAATATAGTAGAACATTAGGCAGGACAGACAGAACATGTATGTCTAAGGCATGCTCTCTTAGTCATGAAGACTATTAACATATATAGGCAGACGCATTCAAGATCAAGCGTATCCAGTCACATTTAGGACTTGTTGTGCATATATTGGATTAACTAAAGACTCGACAAACACCTACATTGCTGTATTACGAATCCCAAGCAATAAGTATGGATAGGCCAACTGGAGTACACAATCAGGCTCACACAACCATTATGACCCATTTACTGTTTAGTATAAAAACTTAAACGACTCATAAATTAGACACAAACACATATTAAGGATCGATCTGGGTAGAACATATGATTTTCAGAACGATTTAACTACTAAATTGACTATTCATATCATAAAATATACCCGAACCAATGCATACGCCTGAGTTACCAACCAACTAAACAGATTAATATTATTACAGGTAACTAAATTTGCAATCAACACACAAACTAATAAAATACGAGAAGAATTTGAGTTTACCTTCTCCGGGCAGCGAACCGAGGCAGCGTATCAAGTCGTCGATCCGCTCGGAGATTTTGTGCTATGCGATTGAAAGCGATGCGATTTGTGGTCGATTCTAGGCTATGAAAATAAAAGTTTCGGATTTGTGCTTTGGATCCCTGATTTTGCTGGTAAGAACCCTCACTGCTAGTGTTCAATTGATTCTGGGAATTAGTCGATGCCCCCGATTTCAGATGCTAAAAGATGCTAACAGATTCTCCTCTATGTTTTATGACATTCGAGTGAAATTTTCTCGATTCAGAAAGGTGTTGGCTTTTCCCCCCGATTGTTGTCCTTGCATGTGTAAAAAACGCTCAATTTATAACCTCAATCTCTGGGTTCTAAACTTGGTAAACCTTAAAGGCTGATTCTGGGTATATGGTAAGCTGTGATTTCGGGTATCTCCTACCATAATAGGTGCTGATTTGGTATTGATTCTGTCGGATTCTTATGGTAAGTTTTGATCTGGGTAGATTTGGTTAGGGATTTGTTTCCATTTCGGGGTCGATTTGTTACGATCTTGTGGGCTATTTTGGGTTGATTTTGTTACTGTTAGGGCAAGTTGTATGGAATGATACAGGCGTGAGTTCAACGCCGGATTCTCCGGCGAGAATCTCGGCGTTGGCGGCGATGGTGGGTGTGCGTGTGAATGGTTGCTAGGGTTCCCTTAGTTGTTTACTTATTTTGTAGCATTTTTTTTGTGATGGAGGGAACGTTGGGGGCTGATAATGGGTTAGGTGGGCCGGGTCAGGGTTTGGGCTGCAAGGTGTGGGCTGCGGTAGTGGGCTGGGGCGAATTATTTAGGTATTAGAGTTAGTTTTTAAGTATTAGGTATTTAGATGTATTATTAATTAATTAGTGGTAAATTAAGCTATTAAATTGTGATTAAATTATTTAGGTGCTTTATTAGTCTGGGTTTTAAAATTATTACAATAATAAATGCGGGTGTGCTATTTAATTAGTTCTTAATGTTTATAATGCGATGCCGTTATTAAAACTTATTAAATAAAAAATTGAGTTATTTAAATGCTACATGCGGACGGGACTTCTTAATTCTTTTTATGGATGCTATTATTAAAACTTGTGTGTTAGATTATTATTTTATGTATTTATTATTTATTATTAAGAATTATGGCATGGCTTAAAATTAATAAATATGGGCGCGAGACTCTAAGTGCGTAATTTTCTACGTAAGACGCGGTACCATTATTAAATTGCTTATTTATGTCTGTATTTAATGTATTATTGTTGCATTTTATTATAAGAAATCATAAAAAAATATTTTTGCAAAATTAGTGTAATTTTATAGCTATTGTCTGGACGGGAGGGTCAAAATTGGGTGTCAACAGTTGTCCCTCTTTGTATGGAGATGATGGAAGAATCTTCGGACAAAGACGTTGACTCATAGCCAATTTTGTCTCGATCCTCAAAATTAAGAAAAAATGCTGGGCAATTGAGGCAGGGTTGACGCAAAATTCAAAATTTGTCCCAGTGTCGAGGTATGACACTGGGCTACCATGGTCAAAACACCAAGGTGGGTTAGCGCGGACTCAAAATTTGTCCCAGTGTCGAGTTATGACGACGCTGGGCTACCATGGCCGAAACGCCAAGGCGGGCTAACGCAAACTCAAAATTTGTCCCAGTGTCGAGTTATGACGACACTGGGCTACCATGGTCAAAATACCAAGGCGGGCTAACGCGGACTCAAAATTTGTCCCAGTGTCGAGTTATGACGACACTGGTATGTGGCGCTAAAAAAAAAAAAAAAAAATAACTGGCTTGAACTTAGGGGTGTACCGTTATCGACTTATGGTGCTGGGTTTTATGGAGATGTGGAACGAGTGGACCGACGCTTGAGGCCGCTTCTGCCATTTGTTGGAAGGTTGCCCCCCCAACAAATTGCCCCGGTTCGCTGTAAGAGAAAATCCACGTTGTGCTCCTGCTCCTGCATGCTAAGACTTAAGCAAACGGTTAGTGCATAACTGTTAAGACAAAATGATGATGCATAATTTTAAAAGCAATGTAACTGTGAGTAGAAAAATGTTATTCTGCAAAAATGTGATGCATGTTGTGTTGATGCGATGCCGCAAATGCTGTGACTTTCGTCCTTGCACAGATGTGTTGCGATTGTGAATGCGAATATGTTGTCCTTTGCCGCGATCGCCTCTTAGATTGAAGCCATGTAGACTAAAGCTCATAGAAAAGGTTAGTGCATAACTGCTAAGACAGAATAATAAAACATGAATAAGAAATGCAAATTTGAGAGTAGAGAAATTGTCCTTGCGTAGATGTGGTGTGTTGATGACGCCGTTTTGGACGTGGCATCGTGTACGGACGTCGTTTCGGACTTGGCGTCGTTTTCGGACTTGGCGTCGTTTTCGGACGTGGCGTCGTTTTCGGACGTGGCGTCGTTTTCGGACGTGGCGTCGTCTTCGGACGTGGAGTCGTTTTCGGACCGAGTCGTTTGAATGGGCGCTGCCGACCGGCGTCGTTTTCGGACGTGGCGTCATTTTCGGACTTGGCGTCGTTTTCGGACGCGGAGTCGTTTTCGGACGCGGGCGTCCTTTTCGGACTGGGCGTCATTTTCGGGCGCGGAGTCGTTTTCGGACGTGGCGCGGAGTCGTTTTCGGACTGGGCGTCGTTTTCGGACGCGGAGTCGTTTTCGGACTCGACGTCGTTTTCGGACGCGGCGTCGTTTTCGGACGCGGCGTCGTTTTCGGACGCGGCGTCGTTTTGACGCGAGTCGTTTCGGACCGAGTCATTTTCGACTCGACGTCATTTTCGATGGCGTCGTTTTGGACGTGGCATCGTTTTGACGTGTTCCGCTTTGCTCGTAGAATAAATGCTCCTGCAAGCTAAGCTTGAGAAAAATTAGTGTATAACTGTTAAAACAAGATGATAAATATATGAGAAATGCAATTATGTGAATAGGGATGTCATCCCTGTATGATATGTGGGGTGTTGTGAATGCTGAGATGTTGTCCTTGGGCGGACATGCTAGATGCTGCCACTGACGAATTGCCATGATGCCTTTGTTGTGATGCATTTGTGAACCATATGGATTGTCATGATGTCTTTGTTGTGCGTTTGTGCACTGCATGGGTTGCAATTTGACTCTAGGCAGCTGACGCGCTAGACTTTGTTGCGGATTTGAACTCGATTGTTGACGCTACCGTCACTGCTTTTGAAGAATTTTGTTGTATTTTCTGCTTCTACTAGTATGAAGAACTTTGTTGTACCTTCTGCTAATATGAAGGACCTGCGCTCAAAGAAAAATTTGTGAGTTTGAGGGGGGGGGGGCGGTTGATCCGCGTTGACTTTGTAGTTTTGACTCTTGACGCCGGACGTCTGCCTTGTTTGGGACTCATAACCCCTGCCTGGTTTCCTGCCTTGTCTCAGTTTTGAATTTGCAAAGGGCATTTAGCCTAAAAGTGGGTTTTCATGGGGTTGCTTGTATATTATGTGTGTTTTCGTTATTTTCAAAAATATGGAAGGTTTCCTAATGGTGTGACCGAAGCCGATTTAGGCCGCCTACGTATCCCCATGAGAGAATCAGGTCATGACGTAGTTCATTACAAGCGAAATTGGGTGAAATTAAAATTTTCTAAAGTGGGACCAGGCGGCGCGCGCCACGTATCCATCAAGAGAATCAGGTCAAACGTAGTTCCAATACAAGCAAAAGAGAAAATGGGGATTTTCTAAAAGGTGGGACCGAAGCCGATATGGCCGCCTACGTATCCGTCAATGGAATCAGGTCGAACGTAGTTCCATCATTACAAACGGAAAGAGGCAAAATATGTTAAACTAACTATGTATTTTTTTTTTAGATTCCCAGAGGCCAAGACAGGGGTACACGTCCACTTGTTCAAAATGTCGCATTGCTCTGCAGCTTAGATGGCAGGGTCTTCAGCGGGATCATACCGGATCACATTGTATTTATGTTTCCTTTAGAGCTCTTCCACGCAGTTTTCTGTATCTTCTTCTTTTGATTTCTGCGAAGTGCATGTTTTGATGAATGACTGATTCAGGCGCAACAGGCTCTAGCCAAGGAGCATTTCTCTTCCTTTGGAGATTGATTGATGATTCAACCTCCTTCCCTCTTTGGACCGGCACAACAGTCCCTTCCAAACTGTTTTGTTCAACAATCATGTTCACATAGGCATCATCAGGGTTTGGTAAGTGGTTGTTGTTTATATTGGGGGGAGCTTCTTTAAGTTGGATGACTCCATCTTTGATCAATTCCTCGATTTTGTCTTTGAGGGTATAACAATTTGCGATGTCATGCCCCTCGACACCGGAGTGGTATGCACAATGTTTGGTTTCATCGTGCCCTCGGCCTCGGGAAGTAGGCCTGGGGGTATTTCTGGGAACTGGCTAGAGTATTCCTGCGACTTTCAGCTTCTCATACACTTGGGCTATAGGTTCAGCTAAAGGTGTATAGGTTCTGGTTGGCTTTCTCTCGGCATCTATACGGGGTTTGGGTCTGTTTGGTGTGCGGATTTGTGATTGTGGTGAGTATTTTGGGTATGCTGGTTGGGTATGGTAAACAGGATATGGGGTGGCGCAGTGCTGATAATATGACTGTGGATGGTAAGAAGGCGGTGGGCTTTGATACACTGAAAGTTGTTCTGGCATATGCTCCTGAATGACCATGATGGAGGGTGATGCATCTCTTCTCCTCTGTGAGGTACCTCCGATGGAATTTGACTGCATTGCTCTGCTAGTTGCTTGTAGGGCTGTCAGGTTTGTAATCCTGCCTGTCTTAATGCCTTCTTCCACGAAGTCGCCCATTCTCACGACTTCTGCAAAACTTCGCCCAATTACACTGATCATCTTTTCATAATACGTCGCATCTTTTAACGATTGCACGAACAAGGTGGTCATTTCGCTCTCTGCCATTGGAGGTTGGACCTTTGCTGCTTCCGACCGCCACCTCAGGGCGTATTCCCTGAAAGTTTCGGTGGATTTCTTTTCGAGTTTCATAAGATAAAATCTATCAGGTATAGTGTCAGTGCTGAATCTGAATCTATCCATGAAATCTTGTGCCATGGCATTCCAGCTGTCCCATTTTCGAGGGTCTTGGTATGTGTACGATCCAGCGCCGGTTAGACTCCTGATGAATAGTTTCATGATGATTGCTTGATTTTTACCAACTCCAATCAATTTATCACAATATGACCTTAGATGAGCTCGAGGATTCCCCTTTCCATCGAACATGTCAAATTTGGGCACCTTGTACCCTACAGGTAATTCAACGTCAGGGTGCATACATAAGTTTTCATATTCTAAATCTTCCTCCCCTTTGTTCATTTGAATGCTTTTGAATGCCTCTTTCAAACTACGGATTTCTTTTGCCATATTTTCAGCTGATCTAGCGCCGCTTCACTTCTTGATCGACATCTCTTGAGAGGATGCATGCATAATAAATGGTTGGCTTTCGGTCGGATGTGCTAATCCCCCATATTGTTTGTTGGGACTAGTGATGCGTGTCCTCTGCTCGTATGGGTGACTGGGCAATTTGGGATGAGTGAGGAGATATAAGTAGGTGGAGGTTGAGATATGTATGTAGTAAACGGATCATTTTGAAAGTCGGTTTGCAAATTGACCGGGCGAGTGACATTTTGGTGTGAGCTGGTATGTTGCGGCCTCTGCGGGGAGCTTTGGGGAAGTGGAGGCTCAAGGGCCTGTGACACGATTACATTTTTCCCTTGTTCTGGGAGTGGTGCATTCAAGCTAATAGACAGGTTTGTGATGTTTCGGAGCCTTTCTATTTCGGCTTGCATGATTTCCATTTGCTGCAATAGTTTGGCGAGGTGTTGATCATTGGTGTTTCTCCTTTCTAACGCCTCTGCATCCTCGGCGAGAGGGGATGAGTCCTAAGTTGTTTCGTTCCGGTGCCTCTGGATTAGTCATTTATGATTGTGCTTCTACCAGTCAACACGAATCAACCTTTTGGGGATAAGCTAGGCAAAAATAACCCTTTAACAAATGAAGCAAACCAAGTTAGTATAATATGCAAAAAGTTGCAGGCAATATATACTAATAAGCAAATTGCAAATCAAGTGCGTGTTCTAACATGTTTGGGACCTCTTTATGCCAGAGGTAGGCCTAAACGTCACTTATGCGAGATTATGACGGATTTGTCCAAGTCGTCCAACTGTAATGCTTTTGTTGGAAATGGCGACCAAATGACGGTGCACTTTTTCCAATTTCAGCATGTCACGATTAGGTTTGGATTTGTCTATCATTGTCACGCTACACATAATATGTTGGTTGGTCGTTGGGTTGAGAAACCCGTCGACAAGTTTGGTGTCTTCCTAATTGTGGTGTCGATGCGATGGCCACCCAGCACAAGGTAAATGCATGCATGCCTAAAATAAGGGTGGTATAGCTCTATCTTAAGTTTCTAAGATTTGGCTTTTCTAGGCCTTGAGTTCAGGCGGACAACTCGAGTGAGAAGGCTACGCGCCACGGTTAGGCCAGGACACTCACGTATATTACCAACTCTCCTAAATTTGGGTTTTGAAGAAAGAATTTTGCTGATGCACCAAGCGCACCTCGCATGTAGTGTGTGATTGTGTGAATTTTCCAGAGTGGAAGAAATATGAGCGGAATGTCAGTTTAAGGAAAGCAGTAAAGCAGGTAGCAATTAAAATAAATAAAACAAAATACAGCACACAAAATTTAAATGCAAAGTAATGCCAAATAATAACCCTAGGTCTGTTGTGGTTAAGAACCTTAAATCCTCAGCGGAGTCGTCATTTCTGTCACGCCCTTTTTCGGCCGCGACATTTAAAATAAACTCCTGCTTAATAAAAATGTTAGAAAATAAAATAAAAGTGAAAAAGAGTTAAATGTTTAAGAGGTCGCCATTCTGTCGCGCCCATTTTCGGCCGCGACTTTATTCTAGCGAACCCTCCTGCTTAATAAAAAAAAAGGTTAGAAAATAAATAAAATGCTAAAGATGCTAAAAAATGCTAAATGTTTAAAGGTGTTAAAAGGTTAATTTTAAGAAAAGTAAATGCTAAAGGGTTCGCGGAGTCACCACCTAATTAATTGGGTGAATTAGGACACCTAAATGTTAACTAGTTTAAACTTTAAAGTAAACATTAACTCCATTTTAATGGTCTGCTAAACTTTAATGAGATTCTGGGTAAGGGTTCTTTATTATCCTAAAGGGAAGGGGTTAGGCACCCTAAAGGATCCGCTAACTTGCGGTTGTCCGTTCAAACCTAGGGTTAATTATTATGCTAAGAAAAGACATGTTAAAGGCATTTGAGTAAAAGGATTTTGGAGATATAAGATATTTATGTCTAAAATTAATTGCGAGATTTATATAGAAAAGTCAAAGTTAGTTTTGGAAAACATGTCATTAGGGTACCTAAATACCATATTAGATACATATCGCGTATAACATGAGTAAAAATTTATTATGACACAGGGTCTTCTTATGGGATAGGATTGTAAGATGGCTATCGATGTTTTAGATAATTTCTTATGCGAAGGCTAATGAGGATTTATAAAAAATGGGTTTCATGTTGAACTAATATATTAACTATCTAAGTAATTATGCAAGTGAAAATTATTAACTGATTTCCTAGGACTTAAGAAGGAAGGTTATCTTTTAATTTATTGCTTCAATATTATATTCTACTAGTAGTGTAATGTTAGACAAATAATTACAATAAACAAATAGGGAAAGGGGAGGCAATAATAAAGACTCTAAGGAATGGCGAAGTCATTTTCGCCTATGGCTTTGGAATTTCTAATGCGGAGAGGATGAAACACATAAATGCGGGTCTTTGCGTTTGCCAGGACGAGTCTCTCCATGAGACTCTTTGTTGCTCCGATGCGTGCCATGTAAAAAAAACAAGGTAAGGATTAGTACATATCCAACAAACTTATCAAACAATAAATAACATTTTAACATAAAACTCGAACATACATAAACCCACTGCTTGGGCAAGAACCGAAACAACAAGCTACTAATTTTACGACAGCCCACAATATAACATCCGCAAGGGATATCGTAATGAAGGCCCAAACAACTAATGTATCCCATCTTGGCAGGCAATTCAGGTAATTAGAACAACTAGACATGAATGTCCTAAGTGCAGGCCTATATGAAGGTGATTAGTATGGATATGGATAGATGCAGCCAGGCAGAATCACAAACAGCGATATGTCGGTGGCAATAACAACTAGAAAGGGATATATAAGACAGAGCACGCCAGTAGTCTTATTCAGGACATACACAGACCAATAAACCAAGAAAGTGTACCCAGGACAACTAAGGGAAAGTTCGGAGGCTAGACAGTATATTCATGCACTCAACACGTCATTTATACAATTTTGAATCTAAATCACTGCATATCTAACCATGAACAAACTAAGCAAAATCATGCATCCTGAAGGGTATCATTAGTTCACCACTTAGCATACAAACCTTGAAATTCGATGAACACACGGGCGAAATTTAGACGATCACCATGTCATCGTGAGCGGTGGCTTAATATAGTAGAACATTAGGCAGGACAGACAGAACAGGTATGTCTAAGGCATGCTCTCTTAGTCATGAAGACTATTAACATATATAGGCAGACTCATTCAAGATCAAGCGTATCCAGTCAAATTTAGGACTTGTTGTGCATATATTGGATTAACTAAAGACTCGACAAACACCCACATTGCTGTATTACGAATCCCAAGCAATAAGTATGGATAGGCCAACTGGAGTACACAATCAGGCTCACACAACCATTATGGCCCATTTACTGTTTAGTATAAGAACTTAAACGACTCATAAATTAGACACAAACACATATTAAGGATCGATCTGGGTAGAACATATGATTTTCAGAACGATTTAACTACTAAATTGACTATTCATATCATAAAATATACGAACGATGCGTATGCAGAGTTACCAACTAACAGATTAATATTATTACAGGTAACTAAATTTGCAATCAACAAACAAACTAATAAAATACGAGAAGAATTTGAGTTTACCTTCTCGAGCGTGAGCAGAAGCGTATCAAGTCGTCGATCCGCTCGGAGATTTTGTGCTATGCGATTGAAAGCGATGCGATTTGTGGTCGATTCTAGGCTATGAAAATAAAAGTTTCGGATTTGTGCTTTGGATCCATGATTTTGCTGGTAAGAACCCTCACTGCTAGTGTTCAATTGATTCTGGGAATTAGTCGATGCCCCCGATTTCAGATGCTAAAAGATGCTAACAGATTCTCCTCTATGTTTTATGACATTCGAGTGAAATTTTCTCGATTCAGAAAGGTGCTGGCTTTTCCCCCCGATTGTTGTCCTTGCATGTGTAAAAAACGCTCAATTTATAACCTCAATCTCTGGGTTCTAAACTTGGTAAACCTTAAAGGCTGATTTTGGGTATATGGTAAGCTGTGATTTCGGGTATCTCCTACCATAATAGGTGCTGATTTGGTATTGATTCTGTCGGATTCTTATGGTAAGTTTTGATCTGGGTAGATTTGGTTAGGGATTTGTTTCCATTTCGGGGTCGATTTGTTACGATCTTGTGGGCTATTTTGGGTTGATTTTGTTACTGTTAGGGCAAGTTGTATGGAATGATATGGGCGTGAGTTCAACGCCGGATTCTCCGGCGAGAATCTCGGCGTTGGCGGCGATGGTGGGTGTGCGTGTGAATGGCTGCTAGGGTTCCCTTAGTTGTTTACTTATTTTGTAGCATTTTGTTTTTGTGATGGAGGGAACGTTGGGGGCTGATAATGGGTTAGGTGGGCAGGGTCAGGGTTTGGGCTGCAAGGTGTGGGCTGCGGTAGTGGGCTGGGGCGAATTATTTAGGTATTAGAGTTAGTTTTTAAGTATTAGGTATTTAGATGTATTATTAATTAATTAGTGGTAAATTAAGCTATTAAATTGTGATTAAATTATTTAGGTGCTTTATTAGTCTGGGTTTTAAAATTATTACAATAATAAATGCGGGTGTGCTATTTAATTAGTTCTTAATGTTTATAATGCGATGCCGTTATTAAAACTTATTAAATAAAAAATTGAGTTATTTAAATGCTACATGCGGACGAGACTTCTTAATTCTTTTTATGGATGCTATTATTAAAACGTGTGTGTTAGATTATTATTTTATGTATTTATTATTTATTATTAAGAATTATGACATGACTTAAAATTAATAAATATGGGCGCGAGACTCTAAGTGCGTAATTTTCTACGTAAGACGCGGTACCATTATTAAATTGCTTATTTATGTCTGTATTTAATGTATTATTGTTGCATTTTATTATAAGAAATCATAAAAAAATATTTTTGCAAAATTAGTGTAATTTTATAGCTATTGTCTGGACGGGAGGGTCAAAATTGGGTGTCAACAGTCACTATCACAATTTAATGACTCATTGTCACTGTCATAGTCAGTGGCAGCCTCAACTTCAGTAGCATATGACTCAGAATGGGGTACAATATTAGTCATATATATATCCCTATTTCACATTCATCTACGACATTTCTTAACATGACAGAGATCTGCAAAACAATAAAAAAAAGATTTCAACCAAGAAATTAAAAAGCTGAAAGAGAATCAAACAAGTCAGAAAAAGACAAAGGTTTACTTTTACTATTCAAAAATAGACAAACAATATCAAATTGGACCACATATTAAAATATTCCTCATAAATAAGTGCACATATGCTGATTTTCAACACTACCAACATATTCAAAACAATGATCCATAAAGAATTTGAACATCACTTTCAACAAAACAATAAAAATAGTAACTTTAATAATAGTTAGTGTCCCATTAGAAGAGACATTATTGAATATTAAATTCCAATTTTATACATTCAAGGTGTCTTTTTCAGACAAAAGACAAGAAACACACATGTATTTCAACAACCATCTAATACTATTTTTTACATATCCTGAAAATAGAGCAAATGAAAGTACCAGAAACATGGAATGGTTTGATTTTTGTGACCCTAGAGTTCAAATGAAATCGTTCGAAAACCAAAAATAGAACAGAACAGAGGATAAATTATTACCAGAATGGTATAAGAAGGGTCCGTTTGTTGCTTTAGTTATGGAAGAAGAAAAGGATTATGGGCTTAGGTTGAGATGAAACGGTGAAGAAAAGGATTTGGGGCTTCTGTGTGTTTTATTTCTTACCGGGTCGGGTCGGTTAAAATTTGGAGCTTCGTCCAGGTGGCATCGACGTGGCGTCCACCTGGGCAGAATAGTTAGTTTTGGGAAAATTTAATAAGTTTAATAACAGGAAGGATATATTTGATCCCAAACGTTAACGGAGGGTAAATACAAACTTTTTCTTAAACTTTGAGGGCAAATATGACCCTTTTCCCTAAAATAAAAATTAGTAGAGGGTCCGTTTGATACATCTTATTAAAAAGAGCTTTTAGAATTTAGAGCTTTTAGGAGTTAGAGTTTTTCAAGTAAGGTTTTTATCAAAAAGTTGTTAGATGTTTTGTTATCAATAAAAAAATATTTTTGGCTTAATAATAGGCAAAAGCAACCTCTGCTTCCAATTTGGGCTTTTGGAAATAGAAGCCAGAAACACTTTTTCGATTTTGAACCAAACACTTCAATTTTTGGCCAAAAGTGCTTTTGACCTTTCAAAACACTTTTGACAAATCCAAAAGCCCAACCAAACGGACACTAAAAATTACAAAATCAATTATAGCAAACACAAATTTTTTAGTCCATCTACTAATTTTTTATTTTTTTATTTTTAGGCTTATGCTAGTGGCATTGATTCGACTTTTGGTGTCGAATCATATGAAAAAGAAAATCATTTTCAAAATTTGACTCAAAATTTATATGCAATTACAACTTTTGGTGATGCTAAAAAAAAACTACAACTTTTGGCGGTCGTTGGATTGGTTTACTTTGTAATTTCTATCTTTTTTGTTAACACATGTATTCAAGTAATTTTTTAATAATTACTATAATTACAAATCAATTTTGATACTTAGGTCGTAATCAACCTCTAATGAATGTTGTTATAAACGCGGAAGTTATGCTAAATAATAAATTAAAAGAATTTTCATAATCATAAATGCAAAAAAAGAATAGTAAATTCAGATAACCAAAATACTATGTCATGTAGTAATCTAAAAACCTGAGTACAACTGATACAATACACAATTCGAGATGAAATAAAAAGATTGAAAGTAAAGATAAAAAGTTGATGTCGCCTCCATGGATGACTCATTTCAACAGGTAAGAATTGCAACGAGAAACTCAGCGGTCTGTTACTATGTCACAGTCAATTATATACGCACGTAAAATGGTTAGTATAAAAAAACGTTTTAGTCACTATATTACTTGGCAACCACGTATACTTGCGTGTGCGTTTGGGAACAACACTGTTGCACAAAGATATTGGAGCACATAACCCATATTTATGCTTGTTTCGAGATGAAATAAAAAGATTGAAAGTAAAGATAGAAAGTTGATGTCGCCTCCATAGATAACTCATTTCAACGGGTAGGAATTGCAACGAGCAACTCAGCGGTCAGTTACTATGTCACAGTCAATTATATACGCACATAAAATGGTTAGTATAAAAAAACTTTTTAGTCTATATTACTTGACAATCACGTATATTTGCGTGTGCGTTTGGGAGCAACACTGTTGCACAAAGATATTGGAGCATATAACCCATATTTATGCTTGTTAGGCTGGAGAGAATTCCAAAAATCAACAACTGATAAATATTGAAGTTACATCTCGTATTTTCGTGTGTTACAAAGCGGGCAAGTTAGGCGACATAAGTAGAGGAAAATGTGGTTTTCCACAAGCTTATAACTAGTTAGAATTATGATACAAATATGTCATAATAATTAGAAGTTAAACGAATCGAACGAATCGAAGAAAATGAGTTTTGTCAAGGTTTGACATTTATTTGAAAGAAATACAGTTCAAGCTATAATACCCCATATTGTTTTACTACGAAATTGACCCGTCCAACATGAGCAAATTTACCCGAGCATGGAGGATTTGATCATATTCAAGCATGCTAACCAAGAGCTCGTTGTATAAAAATATGAGGTCCCGAAATAATTTTAAACTTAAAAGTGTGACCATGATGATTGAAAATAATATTTTATGTGTGAAAAATGAGGCTATGGACAACTGCTATATTACATGAACATTATAATGAATATAAGTAAAACCTCTATAAATTAATAACCTTGGGATCGTGAAATTTTATTAATTTAGAGAGATATTAATAGATCGATAAATTAATATTTTATTAATTAAAAGATAAACTTTTTAAATTCAGCAAATTTAATACATATGTATTGAAAATAAATGAATTAATATATGTTTCATTGATTATATTCATGCATCAACCAATTCTTTGTAACTAATTAAATATATTCATGTATAATATCAATTCATTGTATACAATTAACTATTATATTCATGGACGCATGTATCAATTCATTGGAATTACTTAAATAATGTATACAGTTTACATTAATTCGTTGCACTTAAATAACTATTATAGCCAATTAAATATATTCATGTATGATGAATGAAACATATACTATATAAATCTCAATATGGAAATAAAAATAATTCATAACACTCAATCATGTCTTCTCATCTAAAAGACATCGCAAAATCATCCATGAATGATCAAATGCGTAAAGCATTATGTGAGTATAAGAGAGACCATCCCACATGCACTCAAAAAGATTTACAAGAGTGAGTTGATGAAAAATATCGTTTGAAAGTTAGTCAAGGTACAATATCAAACACTCTCAAGAGATCATCGGAGTACCTTTCAGCCAACTTTGAGAAGGGTGGGGATATTAAGCGACACAAATCGGCGAAATATTCAGATATGGAGAAGGTTCTTTATGAATGGTTTCTTCAGTACCAAGATCGAGTCAACATGACCGGAGAGCTTATTTTGGAGAAAACAAAGGATATAATGAAGCTTTTGCATCCTCAACACCCTCCTGAACATCAATTTTCTCAAGGTTGGCTTGAAACATTCAAGATAAGACATGATATTAAATCATTTCGTCGTTTTGGAGAAAGTGGTTCGGTTGACATGCAGGGCATGGAAATGAAACTGGAGGCTATAAGGGAGAAAATAAATCAATTTCCCATGAAAGATGTTTTTAATTTGGATAAAACAGGTCTGTTTTACAAGTTACAAGTTGATCACTCTCTTGCAACCAAACAACTTGAGGGAAGAAAGCAAGACAAAGAAAGACTTACAATTGTTATTTGTTGCAACGAGGATGGTTCGGAAAAAATTCCTTTATAGATTATTGGAAAATATGTAAAGCCACGTTGCTTCAAAAATAGCAACATGAGCAGCATCAATTGTCATTATCGTGTCAACAAGAGGGCATGAATGACTAGTGTGTTTTTTGATGAATATGTTCGCTGGTTTGATCACAAAATGAATGACAGAAGAATCTTGTTGATGGTTGACAATTGTCCAGCCCATCCAAAAAAAGAATTTATGAATTATTAATTTAGAGTTTTAATGGGACCTAATATTTATAAAGGGATTTTTCGAAAAATTATTATCTTATTATCTTATCGAATTTGATGATTTTTTACAAAGGCTCAAGTCGGGAACGAAAGATTTTATTATTTTAGAGAGTTTATTAATTTATAGAGTATTAATTTATAGAGGTTTTACTGTATGAAGTATGTTAAAAATAATTAACATTTGAGCGAATCGAAATTAAGAAATTAATTATATGATAATTGATTAAATATTGGAATAAAATGGGAGAATAAAGGATTAACTATGACATTAATTAGAGGATGGTGGATAAATATTGGTGTGGACATGTCCACGTGTGTTATGAACATATGAGCATCAAGTAATTTAAATACATGCAGGGTGGAGGTGGAGTTTATTAGTGATGAGTAACAAAGGTGAAGAGGTTACACGTGTAAAGGTTGAAAGAGTAGGCTATTAGTTCACTTCCTTAGGATTACATATAGACCAACTTATGCAACAACTACACTTTTAGTATGCAGAAATATACACCCTTTTAACAGCAATTTGACGTTACATTTTGGGGAAAAAAAGTGTTATACTTCTCAAGAATAACTTATGTATTTTGCTCTCTACTTCGATCTCGTTGTTTTGTACGTATTGTTAAATTTGGACTTTCTACAAAGTGAAGTAAGGTGAAAGAAGAGTAATTCTTAGCATATAAGACTAAGGAGTGGCGAGATAGGCTTAGTTGTTGTTGGGCAGAAGTTACAAAGATTCTAAGAGACAGGTGGAGAGACCTCCCGAATAATACGTCAGAGTTCAGTCGATCGGTAAGCTCCATCTCAGTCGGGGTTACCATGTACATGTGTTTGAGTGTCTTCTTATAGATATAGACATTATGGATAGTTTGGGGCCCTGTCACGATCATTGTACAATTATACATCTCTAGACGCTTGTAGACCTATTCGTTTTGTTGTGTATGTCAATATGATGGCCTTGTCGTCCCATGTAATTGTTACAAATCGTACAGAGTATCACCTCGTGGGCCTAACTTAGTATTGTCTTCAACGTCCGCGAGTTACAAATGATTCGCTCGGGGCTAAGTAAGGCATGGGGTGCCGACCACGCCTCCCCAATTTTGAGGTGTGACAATTGATTTCATCGATGCAAGATGACTATAAGAGCCTATTGGGATGTGCTTATAACTTATCACTTATAAGCATAAGTCATAAGTTTGGAATCCTCATATGGATTTTGGCTTATTTTTGTTATTTTAACTTTAAAACAAGTGCTTAAAATATTTTTTATCTTACTCAAATGTATACGGTATACCTGATTCTTCCTTTATTCTTCTTAAATCGACATATATTCTTCGTATGTACAACACAACAACCTCAAATAGACCAATAGGGTGTAACAAATAAGAGGGGCAAACAACTAAGTGGATGGACCATGTTACTTTTCCTGTTTCTTACGACTAAGTTACAGAATAATAAATAATACTAAATTAACAATACAATATTTTATGTGGAAAACACCCCGACTCATAAGAGGGAAAATCACGATCTACACATCTGTACAATTGAAAGTATATATGTTCGTATATATGTTCTAGAGACAATCATTTTAGGGACATATGTATTTGAACACATTCATATTATTAATGAGATTAATATATTTATGGCATTTTATAATTACTAAATTATTATTTGATTGTTTGTATTATTCATTAATGTGTATCTCTTGGATTAAACGTTGTCATTAATAGTGTGAGATATTGATGATAGAACATAGTTCTTAAAATAGCCTAGACTGATGATCATTGAGAATGAGGTATGAATGATATATTATAAGTCGACATGTAGTCTGCATCACATTCTTAGAGGATATAGTATGTTTCACTTACTACTAGTAATAGTTACTAGTGATGGACACATGAATACTCTTAGAGGGTATTGACATACCCTGCTGATAACCTACTTGTTATACATGTCTAGAGTATTATCAGCATGTGGGAGATAGAGGTCCTTTGACTTGAGGTCAATACCACCTGGTTTGTAGAGTAATGTACTTTGATCCTGTCCTAAGCTTAAATTCCTCGTAGGATAAGACATGACTTGTATTGGGTACATTGCGATACAGACTAAGGTGGTAGTTGAGCCAAGAATATGATTCATTCCTCGATTAGATATTCGAGATAACAATCAGCTTCTCAGTAATGTTAGGTCGACCAAGTCATTAACCAATGCAAGAGACATATTTGAGATATGATCTAGTTGTCGACTAATATAGATGAGTTAAAGTGATCAAGTCATTTGGATAAACACTTGGCAAATCCTAAGCTTGATCGAGTATGTTGAGAATGAAAGGAATCTATCATCCAGCGTAGAGGTTATTATTTACTATGAGTCTTGTAAACGTACTTCACACATTGAGTTCGTCACCGGCGCAGTTTAGGAGTTCCGTGTGAACCTTAATTTGATTAAGTGTCGATGTGAGAAGGCCTAAAGGGTCACACTAAGTCGATTGTCTTTTCGGTCTAAGGATATATTGAGAGAGGATGAAATATCCAATTTAGCATTGAGATATTTTAAACAATAATAAATTATGAGATAATTTCTATTTGATGAAAATTATTTAATTAAGTCAAAATTGGATTTTGGATTAATTAAAATTAAAACGTGCAGAAATATTAAAACAGGGGGAGGCGCCGCGGCGCTAATGCGGCAGTGGGTCCAGTTCGACTGGCCCACTGAATTTCGGATTTTGGACAGGTTTTAAGGCCTGATCCAAGTCTGATTTGGTTTAGGTTTTCTCCCTATATATTTAGCACTTAACCTCATAATTTATGTTAGAGTTTTTATTACACTTTCCTACTATCTGAACTCAGAGTTGAGAGATTAAAATCCTCTCAAACCTCTGCCAAAATTTCCTGGCTTTCCTGACAGAGGAGTATACCATAGTGAAGGCTTGCACCCGAAGATACAATCGTGTGCGCACCTTTTAGTAGAGACTAAAGATAACATAAACTGTAAGTTTTCTTTTGTCTTGCAGATTTCAATTGTAACCAGACGACTTTGTTGGGGCAAGTAAGTTCATAATTTTTTTTAAACTTCCGTTGTGCCTTATTTGTGTGTTTTAGACCCAATAAAACTCTACATCAATAAATTCAGATTACGAACCTATGAACTTAACTCTAATCCATCACACAACAATCTATTTAGACTGTTCAGTCCCCTTAACTTGGAGATGAATTTGACAAATGTTTTACCTAATACAATGCTTCTAGAAAAGCTGGAAATAGGTACAACTCAATAACATTCTTAATACTAAATGTCTAGACTTGATGACTGTAAAACATAAGACTATAAAATAAGTTCTTTAATCTGGCTCTTTGTATGAAGAAGCACTTCAATAGACAATCAAATGTCTCTCAAATATGCTCTCGCTTATTTGCTTGATTTATGTTTTTCTCTCAATGTAAGTTAGTAACCCTCTTCAGTAGAAGACTTGCATTACATAGCAACTTGTGAGTAGCAAGCTGGGTTGGTCACAAATAACTTCTTGGATAAGAACTTTAAGGAAAGATAGTGTTTGAGATGGAGGCAACTTTTTTTCTATCACGCAGCTTGAGATATGTGTGATGGTCTCAACTTTTTTACCAGTTTTAACATCTATGAATCATATTTCAGAATAGTGAAGGCACTGAGTAACGGTCTCTTTTTGCAGTCATGTCATAGAAGTTATCAATTAAGGTGATCATTAAGGAAGTTAATCTTTTCTTAGAAAATAAGTTAAGCGTATCTTTTAAGTCAACAATAATTACCTCAGTGTTCCTCTATTGCTAAATTTGAGTCTCCTATAGCCATCAGTGATGCCTCATCAAATTTATCATCTGAGTCATCACCAAGACTTGTTCCCCATGATGCCATCATAGATTTTGAAGATCCTTTGTTCTTTTAGTCATATACCTTTTTTTCCTTTTTTGTTCCTTGTCACCTTTCTCATTTTCCCATTCAATTTCCCACATAGGACAATTCTAATCATATAACTAGTTTTTTCATATCTGAAACACCCATTTGATGGAGGCTTATCACAACTCCTGGTCTTTTCGGTGGTACTACTTCTACCATTATAGTTCCTTTCCTGAGAACTTTCTTGAAGTTCCTCGTGGACAGAGCCATCTCTTCTGATCAAGGTTAGAGCCATCACTTTCAGTTTATTTGAGAACTGGAGTGTTTTCAATGCTTGTGTCATCTCTTTCCATGTCCATTTCATAAGTCTTGAGATTCCTAACCACTTTATTAAGGGACTGTTGATATATCTTTAGCTTCCCTAATGACAGTAATGAAATTATATGTATGTCCTAGAGACAATACAAAATATACTTTATACACATTCTATTTATATTAATGATGATTAGTATTATGACATTTGCATTTGTTGAATTATTAGTTGATTGTTTATAATATTTTATAAATGCATCCCTTGAGTTTACGTGATTATTAATAGTGTGAGAGATTAATATTATAACATAACTCTTAAATAGCCTCGACTAATGATCATCGATATTGGGATATCGATGATATGCGATACATCGATATGTGGTCTGCATCATATCCTTAGGGGATGTAGTATGTCTCTCTTACTACGAGTTATGGCAACTCGTGATAGACACATGTATACTTGTTGAAGTATTGGTATACCCTGCTGATGCATTATTGTTATATATGTCTAAAGTGTCATCGACATGTGGGATATAGAAGTCCTTAGACTTGAGGTCGATACCACTTTGTTTACGGAGTAATGTACTTTGATCATGTCCTAAGCTCAAATGCCTTATAGGTTGAGATGCGGCTTGTTTGGGTACATTGCGAAGTAGATTAAAGGTGGTAGTTTAGCCAAGATTAAGATTCATTTCTCGAATGTATTTTCGAAAGAATACTCAGATTGTCATATAATATTAGGTTGACTAAGTCGTTGGGCAACACAATGGACATGTCTTTGATATGGTCATGTTGTCAACTAATATAGATGATGTATAATGATCAAGCTATTTGGATAGACACTTGATAAATCCTAAGCTTGATTGAGTGTGTCGTGAATAAAAGAATTTTATCTTCCCACATAGAGGTTCAGTTCACAGGTTTTCGTGTAACTATACTTCACATATTGAGTTCGTCTTCCGGTGCAGTCTAGGAGTTTCGTGTAGACCCTAATGTTATTAGTGTCGATATGTGAAGGACTAAAGGGTAACACTAAGTCAAGTGTTCTGTCGATTCAAAGATGTAATTAGAAAGAGATTATATGTATGTTCGGTCTATGATCGAGACATTAAAAGAAAATAGAAAACAAGGCAGAAAATGGAACAGGACCGCGACGCCTAAGGCTTAGGGCTGCGGCGCCAGAGCGCGTCAGCGCCGCGACGCTGAGGCGTGTCCAGTGGGTCCGAAAGTTGACCCAACCTGTTTTGGTTTTCTGGGCCTGGCCCATTTGGGGAACCCTAACTGTCCTTCTCAGCTATAAATAAGAGGGTTCCCCTCACATATTTTCTACCCCAAAACCAAGAGAGTATTCTCTTCTAAAACTCTGTTGGAATTTCTAGCATTCCAAGAGTTAAAAATTAAATCAAAGTTTTCAAAAATTGCAAATCGAGGAATATTTGCGTGCACACCCTCGGCGTACACAAAAGTTTGAAGATTCCGAGATTGCTACAAAATGTAAGTCTTCGTTCGAAGTATTACATTTTACTTTGTGCTTTACATTATATAATCATACTACAGTTTGACTGCCATGTCGAGTTTGAAACATAAATTTTCAAACTTCGCTGCCTGTACGAACCCGACAAAACGCCTACAAGTAACCCTCACATTCCAAGATTTTGGCAGTGTCCTAAGCACTTTATCCACCAGTCTTCAGTAATATATATAAGTCTTACTTTGTGAGATTAGTTCATTCACAATATATGTGAACCTTGTGGCATCTTTGAGATAATTTCCCATGGTTTCATTCTAAATATCTCATAGTCTACAGCAAGCATAGCTTTTCTAGACTTTCTAACTGGACTTTTTCCTTCATGAGCATTCACTAAGGTATCTCAAATCTATTTAGCAGTTTTACAACCAGAGACGGTGTTGTACTCATTTGGTCCAAGACCACAAATAAGGAAGTTTTTGACCTTGGCAATTTTTTCAAATATAATTTGAAGTCATTCTTAGTAAACTCTTTTCTTTCTTTACTCATTTTCTTCGACATCCATTTTCATAGGATATTTTGGTCCATCAGTGACACTATCTCATAACTCATAGTCATCAACTTGCTAGTAGTCCTTCATGAGAGCTTTTCACCAAACATGGTACTTTCCATTGAACAATGGATGTATGTGGGTTAATTGACCTTCATTGTGTCCAATTCATGGCGCAACATTCATCTTTATCTTTTCTTAAGGTGTAGAGTCTTTAAGATAACCCGTTCTGATACCAATATATATTTTGCACGACCAAATAACACAAGAGGGGTGAATTGTGATTATGCCTAATTTTCACCTAAGTGATGGACCACATTACTTTATTTTTTAAGACTAAGTTGCGAAATAATAAAGAACTATAAAGCAACAACACAATATTTTTACGTGGAAAGCATCCAACTCACAAGGGGAAAAATCAGGACGTACACCCCTGCAGGATTTAACTCAAACTTCACTAAAATTGTAAGCCACAACAAATTTAAATTACAAGATATGAAACCTAGGAACTAACTCTAATCCCTCACACAATAATCTATCTAGATTGTTGATTCCCCTTTAAGTTGCCCTCAACTTGGAGATGAATTTGACAAATGTTTTTACCTAAAACAATACTTCTAGGAAAGCTAGAAATAGTTACAACTCAATAACACCTAATACAAAATTTCTAGACATGAAGATTGTAAAACATAAGACAATGAAACATGTTCTTCAATCTGGTCCTTTATATCGGCATCACTTCAATAGTCAATCAGAAGTCTCTCAAATATGCTCTCACTTATTTGCTTGATTTATGCTTTTCTCTCAATTTAAGTGTGTAACCTTCTTCAGTAAAAGACTGACATATATATATATATATATATATATATATATATATATATATATATATATATAACTTGTGAGTAGAAAATTGGTTGGTCACAAACAACTTCTTGGATAAGGAATTAGAGAAGAAATAGTGTTTGAGATGGAGAAAATTTCTTTGCTATCACACAACTTCAGGTATGCTTGATGGGAGTCCAATGTTTATCCCAAAAAATTCTTCTAAGGACTCGTAGATCTTGTCTAATATATCCGTATTGTGAGACCTTTTCATTACAAGAGTCTTGTAACATTTGAACTCTAGGATAGAACTGTCATACCCCAACTTGGGGGATGTAGCCAACACCTATATCACACCTAAACCTTGGAGGTGTGTGGCCGGCACCCGGTGTCCTAAGGCCTGAGCGTACCAGTCATGATACCTATATCATACTTAACAAGACATGGGCTGACTAGACCTCAAACCAATAATCTCACGACAACATGAAACATCAACCTGCATGCAGAAAAGATCCAACATACACATATATATACATCGAGAAGGCCGACAAGGCCACATCACACATCATTTGACTAGCAGGAAGGCCATACATGACTTCTGTATACAAGACGATTGTTTACAAGTGTCTAAAGAGTACATGAACATCATCAGGTCGGGACAGAGCCCCGCCACACCCATAACTATATATATAGAATCATACCAACTCCGACTAGCACCTCCAAAACAAGTGGAGAGCTCCGACACCACAAATGAGCTGAGATCATGAGCGTCACTCTGTCTACCTAAACCTTGATTCAATCTTCGGATGACTATGATGAGCGAATCCTTCCAATAATTGCTTAACCTTTTTTGCCCTAATTAGAGCTCCCCGTCACCTTACTTCATTACAAAGAAATCTACGATTTACTCTTTATTGAGAAGAAACACAATTTGTGTCCTTAAAATTGGAGGAAAACGTTGGTACGAATATAAGTCATGTTGCTGCTAAATTTAGGAAGAAAACTTTGATTTTGCTACCAACATAAATCATGTTGCTTCTAAATTATGAAGAAAACGTTGGTTTTAATTTACACTAAGTATTGTATATAAATTTTCCTTTCATCACTTCTTAATACAAAAAGAGATGAAGGTGTAAAATCCTCTTTTCCCTTTACATGTGTCGGCCACTTGGTCAACCCATTTAACACATAGCCTAAATGATTTGCATCCTATGGGTTTAATCACATTTGGCAAATCAACCAAGTTCCACACTTGATTGATATACATAGATTTCATTTCGGATTTCATGGCTTCTTGCCATCTCTTTGAATCAATGTCTAGCATTACTTCGTTATAGGTTCTAGGCTCGTCATCATCTGTAATATCTAGCTCATTTTGTATTTCCACAAGTAGATTTAGTCTTTCCGGAGGACGGTGAGATCTAGTAGACCTACGGAGTTGATTGTTTTGTAGTTCAGTTACAGGTATGTTCTGACTGTGAGAAGATTCTTGTGCGCTGGTCGATCCACCAACATTAGAGCTTTCAGGAATATCATTTTCATGTCTTTCCTGAATGGGAGGAAATGCAACTGGTGCACTTGCTCCCAAGGTCTGTGCCGGAAGATCGTGCATTTCTGCATTATTCCTCGTAGCACTGGCCGAAGGGGGTACCCTAAATACCCAATCTTCGCCGAAAACTCCCACTGAATTCTTGCCTTCATCATCGGTCAAGGATTCAACCTCTTTGTTACCTTGTTCTTGAATCTCTTCAAGTTCTATCTCCGTGCAACTCTTATCTTTATTGACATATTCATCTTCAAGGAAAGTTGCGTTCCTAGAAACAAATATTTTATGTTCTCCAGAAAGATAGAAATAGTATCCCTTAGTTTTCTTTGGATACCCAACAAAGTAACATTTCTCACTTTTAGATTCCAACTTATCAGTGATCAACTTCTTGACATATGCAGGACACCCCCAGGGCCTCATATGTCTAAGTGATGGCTTCTTGCCACACCATACCTCATATGGTGTCTTTTCGACTGATTTAGATGAAACTCCGTTCAGAACACATATTGAGGTCAAAATAGCGTTCCCCAAAGGTATGTAGGAAGAGCTGAAAAGTTCATCATGGAACGAACCATGTCAATCAAGGTTCGGTTTCTCATCTCGACAACACCATTCATCTGTGGTGTTTCAGGAGGTGTCCATTCGGGATGAACTCCATGAAGCTTTAAGTAGTCAAGAAATTATTTACTTAAGTATTCACCCCCACGACCAGATCGGAGAGTCTTGATACTATTTGAGAGTTGTTTCTCAACTTCACACTTAAACTCCTTAAACTTCTCAAAAGCCTCGGATTTGTGTCTCATAAGATACACATATCTAAACTTTGATAAGTCGTCTGTAAAAGTGATGAAGTACGAGAAATCTTCTCTAGCTTGAGTCGAAAATAGTCCACATACATCCGTATGTACCAACTCAAGCACCTCCTTGGCACAGATCCCCTTTTCATAAAGAGGTTTAATGGTCATCTTACCTTTCAAACAAGATTCACAGTTACCATAAGATTGTAAGTCAAATGGTTCGAGGTAATTAATTTCCTCAACCGTTCTATCCTCGTTTGATTGATATGACCAAGTCTGCAATGCCACAAGTAGGTAGAATTTCTTTCATTTAACTTAGCTCTTTTATTTTGTATATTGAAAATTTCTTTTATTTCAATGATGTACATACATTATCCACTAGAGGTAGAAGCATCTCGTGCTTTTCCTCCTAGTGCAGTGCAGTCCTTTCTTCCAATGCCCCTTCCTATTACAGTTGAGGCATACATCCTTGGCCGGAATCACCTTTCCTTCTTCACACCTCCCTTAGGCTTCATAGCTGAGGGCGCAGTGACTGTTTTGCCCTTCTTCTTCTGTCATTCCTTACCTTTCGGCTTGGGCCAGCTAGAGGAGCTCATCATGAGCACAACTTTGCTCTTGAAAGTTAAAGATTTAAAGGTCTTTAGCATGTCATGCAGTTCCGGCAGACTCCCTTTTGCTCCGTTCATATTGTATTATACAATATAATTCTCGAACGAATGAGGGAGAGAGTTCAGGATAAGGGTGGAAGCGACGTTATTCTGCAGCCTTATACCAATCGAGGGCAGCCTTTCTATCAGTCCTGTCATCTTCAACACATGCTGAGACAATTGGCTCCATTCACTTAGCTTACACTTGAAAAGTTTCTATCAACAACTCATATTTCATAGTTTGAGACTGAGAGTCATAGAGTCTCTTCAAGTGTTCGAGCATTTCGTTAGGGACCATGTTCTCATGTTGTCTCTGTAGTTTCACTGACATGGAAGACAACATAATGCATTGTGCTGAAGTGGCGTCACTAGGTTCTTATGGTAGGCTACCTTATCAAATGTGACATATTTTGCAGAATCATCAACAGGCACTGTGGGGAATACTTTGTCCAATACGTATTTTATCTTTTCTTGCTTTTAGGACAATTCTTAGATTTCCTTAGCCAGTCTAGATAGTTCGGTCTGGTGGGTTTTTTCATTTCAACGATAGGTTCGACATTTTGAAGTTTTGAAGATATAGATAGAACAGGAAAATGCAATCAAAATTCATTCTCCTAATTTATACACATTCATTATATTCTAATTTAACATGGCCTTTTGTTTAATTAGCTCCCACTATTTTGCATACTTCTACGACCCCATGGTAGAATACAGAACTAAATCAATATAACGGTCATAATAGGCCATGATCCAAACATATGCTATATTCGCGTTTGCTTTGGCTGATAACTTCAATAGCACACTTTGGTAGGTCCTCAACCAATTGTAAAGCAACTCTACAACTCTTGGTTTGATTAAATATTTTTCACTTTAATCTTACGTCTTTAGACTAGTCCGACACTTTGGCGCCAAGATTTATCTAAACAAGTCAACCCCATTACACGACTGCGTTTAAATGCCTAAGTAAATTTAATCTTTGCAAGAAAACACTTTGGTGTAATACCTACAAAAGTTTATTATCTACTTTCATTTTAACATATCTATGAAAGGGTCTCGGTCCTCTTAGACTTAGAGCAAATGCTTTGGCATAAATACTCGTATCGCCGAAAAAAATTTAGCACCCTAACAATTATAATGGACGACGCGTTATAATTAGACTTGTATTTAATGTTTGGGGAACATTTTCAGTTGTTGGGGATTCATTCAAGATCAACAATAAAGTCATACATCATATGACATCCTATCATGCAATTTCTAAACACACTTAGATGGAAAACCATCAAACCAAACAGGCATGATAAAGATGGTTTTAATCACATACTGGATGTCGTCTACCCAGACAGTTATAACAGTTGATGCGCGAAAAGATGCACACACCTAAACGCAAGTGCACGTTATCGTGACAAGTAATATAGTCTTAGCAAGACCGAATATCGTCCACAAGGATTAGGGTTCAAGTACCAAATATCTATCTTTTGGTATCTATTTGGTAAATTGATATTTGATTTTGTGGTTTATAACTACGAATTATAAAGGCTAATTTAACTAATGAGTTTACTTCAGTTGTGATGAGAATAGGGCTTCCACGTCTCCTCACTATCCGCTTATGTTACTTATTAATGCAATAACTTATGGTCTTCTTCTTTTG
The DNA here is from genome assembly GCA_029844215.1 of Przewalskia tangutica. Lineage (NCBI taxonomy): Eukaryota > Viridiplantae > Streptophyta > Magnoliopsida > Solanales > Solanaceae > Przewalskia > Przewalskia tangutica. Next base: position 42,416,970 of record CM056724.1, on the reverse strand, counting down.
GAGAAAGCAGGTTCACTAAATCGTTTTATACTCCCGTTAGGATTATATAAACACTCAACCCCAGTATTGCTCCTTTCTACCTTTCGGTGATAAAGATGACTCTATAGGAGGATTAAGACTAAGAACCTAGTTAATCGTCACGCACAATGCGTAAAATTAGGGTTGTTAAGCCTCTCGTTAACGCTACATAAATAATTGAGGTATTTTCATCCTCAATCCAAGAATGTCTACCCAACTTACAAAGATATTCACAATCCTCCTTTCGAGTCCGATTAGAAATCATATAGTGATAATTAGTTGTCAATTAACTACCAAGCATTCAATTTAATTATTGGATAGATCTCAACAAGAAGAAGAATAACCATAAGCATGCATTAAATCATAACATAAGTTTCTAGAGATTCAACATGGAAAGTTTATAGAGGAATTAGTTCTAGCCATTGACATAACAAGAACTAATTCCATGTTCTTCATAAAACTGAAATAAAAACAAGAAAAGGAAAGGAAATTTACTAAACTATGGTCTCCAATCTCCAAGCAAGAAAGCCTTGTGTTGTGCAAGAAGGGGAACCCTTAAAATCTGCCTAGGCTTCTCCTTTTATAGGTGAAAACCGCCTCTCTTTTCCTTCGTGCCCGCCTAATTTCGTCCAAAACTCGATTTTTCCGCGGCGCGCCGCTGGCGCCGCGATGCCGGAACTTCTGTGGTCCTTCGGGTGATTTGGCGCCGCGACCCTGATTCTCTGTTGTGCAGCCGCGCGCTACTTCTTCGTAGCCTCTCGATGATTAGCGCCGCCCTGCCATCGTTGGCATGGTAGCCGCGTACTGGTCTTCGCAGCCTCTCCGGATGTTGCGACGCGGCCGCTAATGACTACGAGGCCGCGCGCTGGTCCGGGTTTCGCCTGCTCGCCACTTTCTGCTTTTAGCTCGAACCTCCTCTTTTGCCCTCTTTTAGCTCCTTTTCCGCCATTTGGCCATTTTAACCACTTTGACTCAAAAGAAAGGAAAACTATCCTAATACGACACTTATTTGTACAAAAAGGACAAAAGACTAACTAAAATCGATTCAAAAGGTGTATATAAAATACACCGATCAAATACCATTAACTTAATCTTTGCTCGCCTCGAGCAAAGATAGAAAGAAAGAAATAAAAGACTCAAAGAAACGAAAAATAAAAGACTCACCGACATTGATCACTTTTCTTTGCATTAGTGTTAACTAGAAAAACATGAAGGTTAGCAAAATAATACGCAGAACATATAACATGAAATTTCAAAGACACTAAACACATGAAGCTAGATATTTCGCAAACTCATATTTATCATGCTTAATGGAAGTCAATATACTAAATCATGCATATAAATTCAAAAATCCTATGGCATGCTTACTTGCTATTCTCCACTAATCCTGGATATGCATAAAAGAGATCTTCAGGTCTTTAAGGGTTGTAATGTAGGCTTAGGTATAGGTAGGTAAAAATAGGCATTTTAGGCTCATTTCGTGTACCATAAGCTTTTTAGCTTTTCAGTATTTCCCTTTTCTTTTTGTTCTTTCCTTCACTTCGATTCTATCTTTTCCCTCTTTTGTTTTGGGAGAGTGAAGTATATAATAATTACAAGCACCCCAAACTTAGGCTTTTGCCTATTTCTTATTACTTTTTATTGGGGTGCAACAGGCTTATTCACTCTTTTTGTCTCTTTTTTAACACACAATGTATTCCACTATTTCATATTTTTATGGCACAATTTGTGGGAATATAGGGTGTCAAAGAAGAAGTTTCAACGTTTAGGCTCAATGGGGCTGACTAGGGATACTTTTAAAGTACTGGATAGAAAAGAATAGTAAGAATTGGCTATCAAAGAAATGCCTGAGTCATCTCCCTAACATGCACATCCTAACTATTTCGCCTCAAATAGCAAGCACTCATAACACATAAGTATTTATCATTTAGCATGCATAATTTAAGCAAGAAACTCCAAATAGACAGATTCTGTGAGTTTTTGACATATCTAACCTAAGTGTTTAGATAGTTGCTTGTATTCCATTACATTATTCCACCTTACTTCACTAGGTGTTTCTAGTAACTACAGCATACATGATCTTTTGACAGACAATTATGACTCAAAAAGAAAAAAATTTGTGACTCAAAAATACATAAAAACAATAAAAAAACTTAAATAAAACATAACAAGACACAAATAAAACACCCCCCCAAACTTAAATCACACATTGTTCCCAATGTGTGTAGACTCAAAGACAGTAAAAGAAATAAGACACTTACAAACTTCGGCTAAAATGGTGGTGGCGGCAGTGGATAATGCATCGACCATTGGTTGAACAGGGAACTCATCTCGTCATACTGCTGGTGCAACTGTTGTTGCTCCTGCCTCAATTCTTGTTGCCCTTGTCGCAACTCATGTTGTCCCTGTCTCAACTCATTTTGTCCTTGTATCATTGTGTCGAAATGTTGCATCATCATTCTCTGGTTCTGGAGCACTTGCTCCATCATAGGCACTGGAGGTTCTACTTCTGTGGTTGGTGGGCTAGGTCTCGCCTCATATGAGCCCCTATTTCGTGCTCATCTTCGCTCGTTGCGCTCTGCACGCCGCTTTGGTGGTTGTGCTCTTCTTCAGCTCTTGGGGGCTTGGTGCGGGAAACATGCACTATCCCATATGTCACAGTGATTGGTTTCTCTCGTGAGTGTCGGTGGCAGGGTTGGGACCCGTGGAAGGCGATAGATTGGTGATCGATGAGCCATATCCCAATCCACCTGTGTTCACCAACCTGCTGATTTCTTCAATGCTCTGTACTATCTCTTTCCCCACATCAATCGTCATCCCCCTCATAATTTCACGACGCTTAATCCTATCTTCCGCACTCTGGTGAAGTGCGTGGATGGAATCACGCGGCGCCGATTTAAATATAGCCAACCCTTTGGTCGCTTTGTTGAATCGGCACCGCTAGTGCTCTTGACCCATTTCTTCCAATATCAAAAGCAGCCCCAGGGTAGCTCACGGTGTTTGCAACGACATTCCAGTCGATGCTTCTAAACCATGTTCGAAAGTGAATCCAATCGCTTCTTTCTTCAACATCAACCGTCTTCAATTTTGCATTGTCATTCTCTCGCCACAGCACATAAACTCCCCTTACAAAGCATCCCCTTTCCACCTTCTCCGGAAAGTTGGCATAGAATTCACGCACCATTGTTGTGTTTATTGGTGCTATTTTCTCCGGATTTACAAATCTCCTCCACCGCCTTTGTTATACCCCGTATTTCCTGTGTATGTACGTGAGGGCGTACGTATAAAAGTTTAAAGCCTTGAGTAGGCAAAAGTGACTTGGCCGATTTTATTTGTGCACAACACCCGGTTAGAGTCGTTTTTCGACTAAACGCTTTCCACGACTTCGTAGGGAATTTCCGCTATGTCATTTATAATTTTATGGATTTTTCCGAGAGACGAAACATTTTGGACCAACGGAGGGTGACATGTGTCACCCTCACATTGAAGGCTCGACGGCAACCATGGCTTGGCTTGGACGATTTGGACCACTTTAGTTGGTAGGATATTTTTGTGCAAGTTGTGTGGTAGATGGATAAGGTCCACATGGTTGAAATCTAGCCCTACACTTGCTATGCACTTGGCAAGATCTTGGCCATTGGTTGGCCATGGCTTGACCTATAAATACCCCTCTAAGTGAAGGCTTTCTTCATCCACAAATTGTTCTAAGTGATAAATCCCTTCCCCTCCCTCTTGTAGACTCTCGTCCAAGAGCTCCTCTCCCCCTCTCTTGTGAGCTAGCCGAGAGCCTCCCCCTCCCCCTTAGCCGAGGGGTACACCCCCCCTCCTAGTAGTGCTAGCCGTGGGGCACACCCCCCTAGCCTTGTTGTCTCGTATAAATACCCCCTTTGTGGTATAGAAATACTCTCCAAAGTATTGTTGTAATGTCCAAATACCTTGGCCCAAATACCTTGTAGTATTCCCAAGGTTACACTTATAAAAGCCCAGAAAATACGATTATACTTTCCTTTAGCCACTAAACGAAACCCTAAGGAAATCTTCATTGTTGTTTGAAGTACTTAAGAGAAGTTGGTTAGAACTTCTAAGGGTTGTTTGAGCGGATCGAGCACTCGGAGGAGAGCTAAACCTTGCTCGTGAGCGACATTAAACTCGGATAATTTTGGGCTTATCGAGGTAAATATCTTGTCCCCCTATTGTAATTGGAAATTACATAAGTGTTGAATATATAGTTGTTGTATACTATATATAGAACTGAACTTAGTACTGTGGCAATGTCTTTTGACTTAAGCTCAAGAATGAAGAATTGAACAAAGAATCACATAGAAGGATAATAAAGAGAAGATCCGAATCGTAATTACCTAGGTCAGACATGAGACTTATGTAGCATTACTTGTGTAGTAGAATTGTACGCCGGTTAGGCGTGTTAACCCCCTCGGTTGGCTTGGTAGCCACCTCGATAAAGCGAGGAGATTTACGCCGCCATGTGTGTGAGGTGCCGAATTTTCTCAGAGAAAGATGGGAACTTGTGTTTAAGATTTAATAGACGTTTGGCCTTTATAGGTGAAAGTACTAAGAGTAGCGTATTCTACTCGGCGAGTGGAAAGGACTAGTGCGTTGTAGTACTTGGAGCTTTTGCTTATTGTCGATAATCGCCGCGAGGTATGTGAACCTCTTCCTATCTCTTCTAGCATGATATGTGTGAACTATGTAGTACGTAGACGCATACGTGTTAATCGTGTTTGATTGTTTTAAAACATAAAGTGTTATAACGGCTTTATGGGAAGTTGGTTATAACAACTTTATGTAGGTGAGAAAATGGGTTGTGGTTTTCAAAAGATAACTGATTTGGTTATAACTGGCTTGTTATGTGTTAATGAAGAAGTTGAAGTATTTCAAAAGATTTGTGAATCGTTTTGAAAGAAAGAGTAACACTTGGTTTTAGAGGTTTTAAAAAGAGTTATACTAGCTTTATGGGGAGTTAGGTATAATGTCTTAAGAGAGGTAAAGAAAATGGTTTACTGGTGTTAGAAGTTAAGAGACTTAACTTATTTGTTTTAAATGTGAATGTTTGTGTGAAACCTCATTCGTGAGTAATGAGTACTTGGTTTTATTTAAAGGGAATGATGTTTTACTGATTTCGGAAATCAGAATGTGTATCGACAAACCACTGCAGCGTTAATAAAGGAAAATGTATTGAATAATGATGTATCTTATTAAAACCAAGAGAAACCTCCATCCGCATAGAAACTAAGATGAGACAAAATGATATTACATTTTCTAGATCATGGTCTTTGTAATAAGAATGTTGTAAACAAGAATAACCTACTCTCACGTGAGACATATATTACTCAATTGTTCTAAAAGGAATCAAGTGATTAAGTTTATGAACTATGAAACCATTTGAAAATGAAGCTTGAGTAATTGAAACTAGGCAACCGAACTTAGGAAAAGAATGTTGTCACTTGATTTCGAAAAGGAATGTGGGTTGGTCATTCTAATACTACGGGTATCGGGTGACTTTGATAAAAGTAATGGATCTCTTTTAAAGAATTTAACGTACGTAGTACTTTAGGGTTAAAACCCGGACATTGGCATAAATGAAAGTACTTCGAGTTGTTGTGAAACTTGCCTATGCTTGTTGTTGTGAAACTTGCCTATGCTTGTTAGTGTGAATCTTGTCTATGCTTGTCGTGATAGCCTTGGTTGTGCAAAAATTGTGTTTCTATACTACCGCGTCTCTCGATGGAGGGTCGGTTGACTTGTTGAGAACTGACTTGGACGTGCCGGCAGTGACGGATAATTCCACGCACGCCTCGCTGATAATGTTACTTTTTGTTAATCGCTTTGGATATCTCGACACGACGCGTAGCGCACGTATGTTTCCATTTTGATTACCGCTTTGTTGTCTTATTGTTTCCCTGGACATATCGACACGACGCGTAGCGCACGGTATGCTTCCATTTGGAATGTTGTCTTATTGTTCCTTTGGACCCATCGACACGACGCGTAGCGCACGCATGCGCGTCCATTTGGAATGTTGTCTTATTGTTCCTTTGGACATACCGACACGATCGTAGCACACGTATGCTTCCATTTGGATTGCTTGTCTTGTTGTTGATATCACATGGACATGCCTACACCGGCGCACTCCGGTACGCGCTGGGCATTGGTATTATTGTTGCATCATGGACATGTCTACACCGATGCAGACTCCGGCACGCGCCGTGATGCGAACATGATTGATGTTGTGCGCGAGACCACGACTTGATATAATCAAGTATGTATGTAATGTAGTTTGGTTATCATACATGTCTCCCGCTTATAGACTATTATGATTTCGCCATGATTTTACGCTTCACATACTGTACTGTTATCTTGACCTCGTTCGGGCCGCGTTCATGCCGCAGTAAGTACATCGTCAAGCCGATCCCCGCTTTTAGGATCACCTTTTCAACAGATTGGAAGCTCCGTTCCGTCGGAGGCTTATCTTACAGTATGTGTTCCCCGAGTTGTAGGTTCTTGTACATCTGTGGTTTTGGCGGGCCCGTCCCGCCATAGTCGCCAGACATCTTAGAGGTCTGTAGACCGCTGCGGTGGTTGTAAGGATTGTAATCGCTCAAAGGTCTTTATGTATATATACCAAGGCAAATCGCTTGGTTGGCCTGCTTATTTATCATGTTTCTTAATTCATGTTCATGTTTTTATTTTCCGGTTTTCTCTCGATGTTGTATCACTAGGTGCCCGGTAAGGCACGAAGAACGCCCCGCCGGGCGTTACAAAGTGGTATCGTGAGCGATTAATCCTCGGAAAGTGTCTACGCATCGTGTTCAGTAGTCTTGATTATCAGTGTGTTGTGCACCACATCTATAATCGTGAGGCTATAGGACATTTAGGATTGGTTTCATTCTTCTCATTACGAGATCGTGCCCTAGAGTCGTGTTGTAAGTTGGACCCTCCGACGATCTCGCTTTTACCGCTATGCCTCCGCAGTGCAACCAGAGCCTGGCGGCAAGGCAACCGAGGAGCCGCTAGTGAGATACTGAGGAGTACGAGGCGCAGCCCTGGCCTGCACTGAGATTGTGCTTCAGACGGCGAAGTTTTGCGACGCCGCCACAAAGAGAGTTTAGAGCCGCAGCAGATGGTCGCCGAGACCACGCACTCGAGCCTCCTGGCCCCACACCGGAGCAGATGAGATGGGTACAAGAGAGATGGCCCGCCATCGCCGTGGTCAGGGCGAGCATGAGGATAGGCTAGACGCAGCAGCCGGCCCCAGAACACCCGTAGTTCACCCCGAGCGCACAATTTGAGGCTACGGACTTTACGAGTCAGAGCCCGCCGAGTTTTACGTCGAGGCTCGAGGATGATCCGCAGGAGTTCATCCGACGCCATACGATCACGAGGTGATCAAGGCATCGGATACCGAGTCAGTGGTCCTAGGTTCGCATCGGCTGCGTGATACCGCAGTGGATTGGTTTGATTCGTGAGAGCTTTCCCGGGGAGAGCATGCACCTCCAGCTGTATGGGATGAGTTTTCGGGGGCTTTCCTCACGCACTTCTTGCCTCCACAGATGAGGAGGGCACGCCGGCCGATTTTTGTTACCGAGGCGTAGCGGCGACCGTCAGGAGTACAATGTCGAGTTCAATTCTTTGGCTCGATATGTCCTCGCGCTTAGTTGCAGATATGGAGGATAGGGTGCATCGCCACGCCACCGCTAGATGATTATATGGTCGAAGTCTTGTGCGGTGTTTCTTCACCGCATGGACATTGCCCGCACGCAGCTCACGACCAGATGCGAGGCACGAGAGGTCGACGGAATGACCAGGATCGCCAGAAGAGGCCGTGACTCGGCAGGTCCTTGGTGACTTTCGAGGCGGACCGCCAAGAAGAAAGAGTTATGTACCCCCACCGCTCAGAGTGGTCCTCCACCGCCTTCGTGAGCAGTGTCGTGGCTCCGGCGGTTCAGATTTTCGGAGAGCGGTGTTAACCACCAAGCCACCCCTACCTCGCGGACCGTTGTGGTAGACTCCATTTTGGAGAGTGTCGTGCTAAATGGGAGTTTGTTTTGCATGACAGCAGGCCATTTTTCGAGGAACCGTCCACGAGGGAAGCACGGATGTTACGACTCACCTTCGTGGATCGCGGTCGTTCATCGCTTTCATAGCTTATGCGCGGCGGTATGCCTATGACAGTGAGCGGTAGCTTCGGTATATTCTTAACCTCTAGATTTTTGGTATCTCGTTATGATGATCTCATTATTTTGTGCTATGTACGAATAGCGTTGCGTTAATTATGAGTTAGAAAACATGGTTAGTTGGGAGGATTAGTATGGGGCATGGTAAGTGTGAACCCTAGATCGTCATTGAGACCTTACGTAAGGTCGTTTTGAGTAAAAGATTCATTTTATGTTTGACCTTATCGAGCGCCAGTGGTACGTGGATATAATTGAGTGATCACCCATGGTAATATGAGATGGAAGTGGTAGCTTTCATGACTTGAATAGCGAGATTGTTCCGGATCGGAACAAGAGCGTGATGCGATGCTGATCGGGTCAGCTATGTTGAGGGCCAACCCGCGCCGGTTTCAAAGTAGGTCAGCTCGGGTGGTCCCGCCAGTGGTAGGGTCACGAGGGTGCTAGCCCAAGTTTAGATGACCATCGATGAGTTCGTGGATGTTCGACTGAATCGGTTCGTGGCGCCGAATGGCCTTAAAGAGAGAAGCTAGTAAGATGACCAAGTTCGAGGTTGTGGCTCCAAAGTGTTGGGAATCAAGCAATGATCAAGTGTGGTACGTATACTAGAAGAGTTCAAGTGTTCGGAAGGCACGACGAGTAAGGAGGAAGAGAACGTGTGGTTACGTGGCGGCGTGGCTTTGACAACTTGTTAAGGAACTTCTTCGTTATCTGTTGAGAAGGAACATTCGACGAATGTTTCTATGAGGGGAGAATGTTATACCGTATTTCGTGTATGCACGTGAGGCGCACGATAAAAGTTTAAAGCCTCGAGTAGGCAAAAGTGACTCGCCGATTTTATTTGTGCACAACACCCTGTTAGAGTCGTTCGACTAAACGCTTTCCACGCCTTCGTAGGGGAATTTCCGCTATGTCATTTATAATTTTTATGGATTTTTCCGAGAGACGAAACATTTTGGACCAACGGGAGGGTGACATGTGTCACCTCACATCGAAGGCTCGACGGCAACCATGGCTTGGCTGACGATTTGGACCACTTTAGTTGGTAGGATATTTTTGTGCAAGTTGTGTGGTAGATGGATAAGGTCCATATGGTTGAAATCTAGCCCTACACTTGCTATGCACTTGGCAAGATCTTGCCATTGGTTGCCATGGCTTGACCTATAAATACCCCTCTAAGTGAAGGCTTTCTTCATCCACAAATTGTTCTAAGTGATAAATCCCTTCCTCCTCTTGTAGACTCGCCCAAGAGCTCCTCTCCCCTCTCTTGTGAGCTAGCCGAGAGCCTCCTCCCCTTAGCCGAGGGTACACCCCTCCTAGTAGTGCTAGTCAAGCACACCCCTAGCCTTGTTGTCTCGTATAAATACCCCTTTGTGGTATAGAAATACTCTCCAAAGTATTGTTGTAATGTCCAAATACCTTGGCCCAAATACCTTGTAGTATTCCCAAGGTTACACTTATAAAAGCCTAAAAATACGATTATACTTTCCTTTAGCCACTAAACTAAACCCTAAGGAAATCTTCATTGTTGTTTGAAGTACTTAAGAGAAGTTGGTTAGAACTTCTAAGGGTTGTTTGGAGCGGATTGGAGCACTCGGAGGAGGAGCTAAACCTTGCTCGTGAGCGACATTAAACTCGGATAATTTTGGGCTTATCGAGGTAAATATCTTGTCCCCTATTGTAATTGGAAATTACATAAGTGTTGAATATATAGTTGTTGTATACTATATATAGAACTGAATTTAGTATTGTGGCAATGTCTTTTGACTTAAGCTCAAGAATGAAGAATTGAACAAGAATCACATGTAAGGATAATAAAGAGAAGATCGAATCAGTAATTACCTAGGTCAGACATATTAGAGACTTATGTAGCATTACCGTGTAGTAGAATTGTACGCGTCAGGTTAGGCGTGTTAACCCCGGTTGGCTTGGTAGCCACCTCGATAAAGGAGAGAGATTTACGCCACATGGGAGGTCACGAATTTTCTGTAGAAAGATGGGAACTTGTGTTTAAGATTTAATAGACGTTTGTGGCCTTTATAGGTGAAAGTACTAAGAGTAGCGTATTCTACTCGGCGAGTGGAAAGGACTAGCAAGGTTGTAGTACTTGGAGCTTTTGCTTATTGTCGATAATCGCCGCGAGGTATGTGAACCTCTTCCTATCTCTTCTAGCATGATATGTGTGAACTATGTAGTACGGTGAGACGCATACGTGTTAACTGTGTTTGATTGTTTTTAAAACATAAAGTGTTATAACGGCTTTATGGGAAGTTGGTTATAACAGCTTTATGTAGGTGAGAAAATGGGTTGTGGTTTTCAAAAGATAACTGATTTGGTTATAACTGGCTTGTTATGTGTTAATGAAGAAGTTGAAGTATTTCAAAAGATTTGTGAATCGTTTTGAAAGAAAGAGTAACACTTGGTTTTAAAGGTTTTAAAAAGAGTTATACTAGCTTTATGGGGAGTTAGGTATAATGTCTTAAGAGAGGTAAAGAAAATGGTTTACTGGTGTTAGAAGTTAAGAGACTTAACTTATTTGTTTTAAATGTGAATGTTTGTGTGAAACCTCATTCGTGAGTAATGAGTACTTGGTTTTATTTAAAGGGAATGATGTTTTACTGATTTCGGAAATCAGAATGTGTATCGACAAACCACTGCAGCGTTAATAAAGGAAAATGTATTGAATAATGATGTATCTTATTAAAACCAGTAGAAACCTCCATTTGCATAGAAACTAAGATGAGACAAAATGATATTACATTTTCTAGATCATGGCTGCTGTAATAAGAATGTTGTAAACAAGAATAACCTACTCTCACGTGAGACATATATTACTCAATTGTTCTAAAAAGAAATCAAGTGATTAAGTTTATGAACTATGAAACCATTTGAAAATGAGAAGCTTGAGTAATTGAAACTAGGCAAACTGGAACTTAGGAAAAGAATGTTGTCACTTGATTTCGAAAAGGAATGTGGGTTGGTCATTCTAATACTACGGGTATCGGGTGACTTTGATAAAAGTAATGGATCTCTTTTAAAGAATTTAACGTACGTAGTACTTTAGGGTTAAAACCCGGACATTGGCATAAATGAAAGTACTTCGAGTTGTTGTGAAACTTGCCTATGCTTGTTGTTGTGAAACTTGCCTATGCTTGTTAGTGTGAATCTTGTCTATGCTTGTCGTGATAGCCTTGGTTGTGCAAAAATTGTGTTTCTATACTACCGCGTCTCTCGATGGAGGGTCGGTTGACTTGTTGAGAACTGACTTGGACGTGCCGGCAGTGACGGATAATTCCACGGGTACGTTCCTGTTGATAATGTTACTTTTTGTTAATCGCTTTGGATATACTGACACGATGCGTAGCGCACGGGTATGTTTCCATTTTGATTACCGCCTTGTTGTCTTATTGTTTCCTGCGACATATCGACACGACGCGTAGCGCACGTATGCTTCCATTTGGAATCTTTTATTGTTCCTTGGACTCATCGACACGACGCGTAGCGCACGCATGCGTCCATTTGGATTGTTGTCTTATTGTTCCCTTTGGACATACTGACACGATGCGTAGCGCACGGGTATGCTTCCATTTGGATTGCTGTCTTGTTGTTGATATCATACGGACATGTCTACACCGGCGCACTCCGGCACGCGCTGGGCATTGGTATTATTGTTGCATCATGGACATGTCTACACCGGCGCACTCCGGCATGCGCCACGATGCGAACATGATTGATGTTGTGGGCGTGAGACCGACTTGATATAATCATATGTATGTATGCATCGTAGTTTGGTTATCATACATGTCTCCGCTTTTATAGACTATTATGATTTCGCCATGATTTTACGCCACATACTGTACTGTTAGACCTCGACTTCCGGGCCGCGTCATGCCGCAGTAAGTACATCGTCGCCGATCCCCGCTTAGGATCACCTTTTCAACAGACAGGAAGCTCCGTTCCGCCGAGGCTTATCTTCGTATGTGTTCCCCGAGTTGTAGGTTCTTGTACATCTGTGGTTTTAAGGGCCTGTCGCCCGCCATAGTCGCCAGACATCTTAGAGGTGCAGTAACCGCCAAGCGTGGTTGTAAGGATCAGAATCGCTCAAAGGTCTTTATGTATATATACTGAAGGCAACGGTATTGGTTGGCCTGGTTATTTATCATGATTCTTAATTCATGTTCATGATTTTATTTTCCACGGTTTTCTCGATGTTGTATCACTAGGTGCCCGGTAAGGCACGATGAACGCCCCGCCGGGCGTTACACCCTTAACTCAATCATTGCCCGAATGGGCTCATAAACATCTTCTTCCCCATATGACTCCCTCTGGTAGTCCATTCTCCTTTCGGATTAAGTGCGGTATCAAGCTTTTGTATCTCCGAAGGCTTGTAGCTCACAAACCTAGTATCATCGTAATGTGGGAAAGTGGATGTGGAGGCTCTTCTCTTCCTGGTGGCCATGGTTAAAACAGTTTCTGCAGCTTACGACTTAGTGGCACAAATGTTTCCTAACACAATCAACAACTAGTTGCTAACACAACACCCCCAAACTTCAACTCTTCTACCCAATACCCACACTCTCCTTTTCTACTCCTTCTCCAAACTTCACAATCAATTTTTCAGCACCCAAACTACTTCACAACTACAATACTCCTTCAAACTACTACCCCCTGTGACTTTAGTAAAGATCTCAAGAACAGAAAAAGATTACATTTTTATGAGAAGATTCAAGCTGTTCTTGTTTCTAATGGTGGTTTGAGGCTATGGAATGGAGCTTTGTTGTTTGAGATAGCTAAGGATTTTTAGGAATTTAAGAGTTTTGGTTGTGGTTGGGTTGGATTTGTGGAGGAATTGTGGGTAGATTTTTGGATTTTCGTGTGTTTTTGGAAAAGAAGGGTTAGGTTTTTGAAATTGAATTTGGGGGAAAATCTGATTTCTGGGCGTTTTAAGTTTCTGGATTTCCGCTTCGGCGCCGCGGCGCCCAATCTTCTGCATTCCTTCGGGATTTTCGCGCGCGACCATACTGGCGCAAGCACCTAGACTTGGCATTTTTTCTGGATTTTTCGCCGCTGCCTCGCTCAGCCGCGCTTAAACTTCGCCTCTTTCTTTTCAGCCGCGCTTACCCGCATTTCTAGAAATCCTGGCTTTCGCCGCTTCTTCGCAGTTTATTGACTGCACTGCCAATCACATCACAAACACAATAACCCAAGACCGTGAGATTGTCCTAGACAAAATAAAATAAACTAACGACAGAAATTAAAATAACATAATTGAAAACGTTGGGTTGCCTCCCAACAAGCGCTGTCTTTAATGTCTTTTAGCCGGACGCAATTAACCGGTACGAGTGCCCATTGGATACTTCTGTGAACTGCTTGCAATCCACATATTTATTGTTGTAGGTCTCAATTTCCCTATGACCATTTGTTCAACTAAGTGCCTTAAACATACAATTATCCCCCAAGTACACAAGACAGACTTGTCTTTTATGCTTTCTATAATGTAGGACTCCGTGAAATTCTCTACATCTCTCGACTCTAGGGGGTACTTTTGATGATGTGGATTTCCTAATTGGGGATCAGCAGTGATAGCTGGTGGTGTTTCTTCTGTAATAGGTGCAAGAAAAAGAATTTCCACAGAATCCAAGAAGGTGAATAATTGGATTTCTGCAATCTTTTCCTTCTCTACACCAACTATCTCACCAGATTCCTCAATGGTTGGTTGTGGTTCAGGCTCCTCAATTTGATGTTCACTGTTCAAAATGACTGCGAGTTCTCCTATTTGCAGTTCCAGCTTCTTTATGGCCAATCTCGTTTCGTCCATGAACTGAGCTTGATACCTAGCGAAACTGAGTATGGCTTCTCGTAACTCCTCCCTCTCTTCCTCTATGGTTGGAGCTCTATCATATTGACAGTAGAAATCCATGTCTAAAGGATCCCTGAGATGCATCAAAACCAACAACGGATCACGGCACCCTTGTTTTCACACAATAAATACATAAAACGAAAAAGAATAAAATAAAATAAAATAAAAATTAACAAAGAATAAAAACCAAATTAGAAATTAAAAATAGATAAATTTGATATTGAACTATGCCTAATCCCCGGCAACGGCGCCAAAAACTTGATGCACGAAAAGATGCACACACTTAAACGCAAGTGCACGTTATCGTGGCAAGTAATATAGTCTTAGCAAGACCGAATATCGTCCACAAGGATTAGGGTTCAAGTACCAAATATCTATCTTTTGGTATCTATTTGGTAAATTGATATTTGATTTTGTGGTTTATAACTACGAATTATAAAGGCTAATTTAACTAATGAGTTTACTTCAGTTGTGATGAGAATAGGGCTTCCACGTCTCCTCACTATGCGTTTATGTTACTTATTAATGCAATAACTTATGGTCTTCTTCTTTTGTAGAAAGCAGGTTCACTAAATCGTTTTATACTCGCGTTAGGGTTATATAAAAACTCAACCCAAGTATTGCTCCTTTCTACCTTCTGGTGATAAGGATGACTCTATAGGAGGATTAAGACTAAGAACCTAGTTAACCGTCACGCACAATGCGTAAAATTAGGGTTGTTAAGCCTCTCGTTAACGCTTACATAAATAATTGAGGTGTTTTCATCCCCAATCCAAGAATGTCTACCCAACTTACAACATATTCACAATCCCCTCCTTTCGGAGTCTGATTAGAAATCATATAGTGATAATTAGTTGTCAATTAACTACCAAGCATTCAATTTAATTATTGGATAGATCTTAACAAGAAGAAGAATAACCATAAGCGTGCATTAAATCATAACATAAGTTTCTAGAGATTCAACATGGAAAGCCTTATAGAGGAATTAGTTCCTAGCCATTGACATGACAAGAACTAATTCCACGCTCTTCATAAACCGAAATAAAAACAAGAAAAGGAAAGGAAATTTACTAAACTATGGTCTCCAATCTCCAAGCAAGAAAGCCTTGTGTTGTGCAAGGGGAACCCTTAAAATCGCTGGGTTCTCCTTTATAGGTGAAAACCGCCTCTCTCTTTTCCTTCAGCCCGACCTGCACTTCGCCCAAAACTCGATTTTTCGCCGCGCCGCTGCTCGCTGGCGCGCAAGACCGAATCTCGTGGTCCTCGGGTGATTTGGCGCCGCGACCGATTCTCGTTGTCGCGGGCGCCGCGACGCTTACTTCTTCGTAGCCTCTCGATGATTAGCGCCGCGCCGCGCATCGTTGGCATGAGGCGCGCGCTGGTCTTCGCAGCCTTCGGATGTTGCCGCGCCGCTAACGATCGCAGTGAGGCGTCGCTACCGGGTCTAGGTTTCACTGCTCGCCACTTTCTCTGTTTTTAGCTCTGGAACCTCCTCTTTTGCCCTCTTTTAGCTCCTTTTCCGCCATTTGGCCATTTTAACCACTTTGACTCAAAAGAAAGGAAAACTATCATAATACGACACTTATTTGTACAAAAAGGGACAAAAGACTAACTAAAACTGACTCAAAAGGTGTATATAAAATACACCGATCAGCAGTCATTTGAAATTAAACAATTACTGGGCGCCACCTAACCAGACAATAATTGCGGAAACTATGCTAATAATTTAAATGCATCACATTCAATCACTTAGCACATTTGTATATTATACAATAATATACTATTAATGATAATCATGAGTTTATTTGTCTAAACTCTACAATCTATATCAATGCCAAACAGTCCCTAAACATTTTCTGATTTCAAAATTCCGATTTTCAGGAATTCTTCAAACTTTTAATATTTACAGTTTAGTCCCTTAAGAATTTAAAAGTTCAATATGAACTCCTATAAATTCAGAAAATGCAATTCTAAACCTCAGAAAATATTTTCAAGTTTTTGGGACCTGTTTGCAATTTTCCAGAATCTAAAATCAATTTCAGAAAACTTTCTTTAATTACAGATTTGTCCGAAAGGACCAAATCTGTTCGATTCAAAATCTTTATTTTCAGAAACTGAAACCTTTAAACTTTAGATTTGGAATCTGAAACTTTAAAGTTTCTGTTTCTGACTTTCGATATATTTTTTAAATTGTCGTCGGCACCGCGGTCCCAACAGGTGGCACCGCGGTGCCTCTGAGGTAGTAAACTATTGAAATATGCAATTAATTAGCATCGCGATCCTAACAGGTGGAACCGCGGTGCCTCATAATTACCATCACAGGCACCGCGGTCCTAACAGGTGAAATCGCGGTCTCAAGCATGCATTGTCCAAAATTAATTTTAAGCTTCGATTTAACAAAGACCGCGACTCACGAATACATGACCGCGGTGCCTCTGACTACATCTGGGCAGCACCGCGGTGTTCCATCGTGGAATCCCGGCGCCGCCACAAAACCCTAGCAGGCACCGCGGTGCTCCATCATGGAACCGCGGTGCCTTACCTCCAAAAACACTAAATTCGAAATTTCTGAACCCCTAAAACTAGTTTAGGGCCAGATCTTTCAGGTATATCACTTGCATTACCATCCCCATTAAAACAACATGTTCATCGATCATCAAATCCAATTTTCTTCTCGTTCTTTGTTTCAATGCACCATGCTTTAAGTCGGATAACGCATATCAACTTAGAAGAGTTATTTATTTGATTAACTTGTTCGAATACATAATTGCATTAACAGATCTGGTCACAATGACCATGTGTTCTAAAGGTTTAAGGTTTTAAAGCTTTTAACAACATAAAATATAGATCTAAACAAATCCTAACTCATATTATCATTAATATTCACTACATATCATACGAAACAGCTCAGGCTCTGATACCACTGTAGGTGTTTACATCGGGTTCGTACACGCATCGAAATTTAAAAATTTATGTTTCAAATCCGACATAGGCGGTCGAACTGTGGTATGATATGTAATGTAAAAGCACAAAGCATAATGTAATAACTTCGACAGAAGACTTACATTTTTGAAGCAATCCGCCAAGCAGTTGAATCTCGAAGCTTTGTGTAGTCGGAGGGTGCACACGCAAACGTCCCTCGATTTGTAAGTTCTGAAAAACTATGATGTAATTTTCTAAGTCAGGAATGCTAGGGAATCCGACAGAGCTTTAGAAGAGATTAAGTCTATTGCTTTAGTGTATCGAAATGGGAGAATGAAGCCCTCTATTTATAATCGAGAATAGAGGCTTCTAGGATTTCCGTGGGCTGGGCCCAGCAGATGGCTAAAATTCGGACTGCCCGAAACTGCGTTGACACCGCGGCCCAGAGTAAGTGGCACCGCGGTTCCTATGCACGTTTCGGCACCGCGGTCCTGTCCCAGTTTTCAGCCTTGTCCCATTTATAATGTCCCGGTCATCAACCGAACATATATTTAATCTCCTTCTAATTACATCTTTCAATCGACAGAACATTTGACTTAGTGTTACCCTTCAGGCCTTTACATATCGTCACTAATTACATTAGGATCTTCACGGAACTCCTAGACTGCGCCGGAAGATGAACCCAATATGTAAAGTTTAGCTACACAAAACATGTGAACTGAACTCTATGTGTGAAGATAGAATCCTTTCATTCATGACACACTCAATCAAGCTTAGGATCTATCAAGTGTCTATCCAAATGGCTTGATCATTTTAAAACTCATATATATTAGTTGACAACAGGACTATATCACAGACATATCCATTGCATTGACCAATGACTTAGTCAACCTAATACCATATGAGTATCTGAGTGTTCACTCGAATATAAATTCAAGGAATGAATTCTAATCTTGTCTCATATACCACCTTTAATCTACTTCGTAATGTACCCTAAACAAGTCGCGTATCAACTTATAAGACATTTGAGCTTAGGACAGGATCAAAGTACATTACTCCTTAAACAGGAATGTTACACCCCGTATTTACAGGACATGCTTTAAGAACGTACGTAAGAACTCGCAAGTGTTAATATTTGAGACTTGTAAAAAATTATCGGAATTGTAAAATTGTCGGAAAACGTAATATTGTGACGAATGGGAGGGCGACACGTGTCACCCCCCTTAAGGTGCCTTGGGCGAATTGTAGCATGGGCACAAGGGTCATTTGACCCTTGTTAGGAAGACAAGTCTTACTATTAGAGAGCTTGACAAAATTGACTAAGTCAAAGGGTCCAAAGTCTTGATATTTTATAAGACTTCATCCAAATCACCCATTTGTCCACACCTTGACCCTCCATGTCCCTATATAATACTACTAGTAGTATGAGAGAGCCCAACACTTAGCAAAATTTACAAAAAATTGGATGAACATCACACAAAGCTCTCGGGTTTCATGTCCTTAGAAAAGAAAAAAATTTGTTCCTTGTCCATTCAACTCCACACTTTAAACCAAGGTTCTTGAGGATATTGTAAGCATATCTCAATAGAAAAATCTCGGAAAAAGATAGTTTTCGGGTTAGTCGCAAAGCGAAAACCTAGTTGCTTTTCTAGGTTTTGGATTGGAAGTTGAAGGAAAGTTGTTGGTATGGTTCTAAGGGTCTCAAGTAGCGGATTGTTGTGTCTTGAAGAGTCTCTAAGTTGCTAAGGAGCAACTTCGGATTTGGAATTGGATTGAGATTCGTTGAGGTATAATCTTGTCTCTTAATTAGTGTTACAAGATTATATATATATTGTTGTTGTTAGCTTTACGTGTTGCTAGCATGAAGTTGATATGTTGAAGTTCATAAGTATTATGGATTGCTTGTAGCTTAAATCCGAAATGTTATATTAGCCACTGAAGTCGATTACTAATTGGTCGTTTATTAGAAATCGTCGCATGCTAATTACTTGGAGATTATAGTGGTTATAATCAATTGCGACTTGATATCATGTTAGGCTAATAACTTGGATTGAAATGGAAATTGGATAAGAATTGATGTTGTAGTATTTCAAGTTAGCCGATTTGGCCTAGTAAGTTGCATTAATTTGATATCGTTTGTGGGGCGGAATTTTACACGTCTAGTAGGCGTGTAATCCCCTATTGTTAATTGCTTTGATTGGGCCTTAAATGTGGCGTGTTTGGTTATTGTATTCGGCCTTGAAAAAGGTGGCAAAGTAAGTAAACACAAAGGAGGTGCTGTCCGATTTTTCGTAGAATTTAATGACTTAGCACTTAGAATATTCTACGTTTGAAGTAAGAGGTTAATGGACGTATGGTGACCATTATAGGTGGAAGTACTAAGTATAGCGTATCCTACTTGAAGGATGGAATAGCTATCAAGGTTGAAGTACTTTGGAGTATTTTGCTACTTGTCGACAATCGTCACGAGGTATGTGAACCTCTTCCTTCCGTTGGCATGATTCTATGTATGGAATATACATGTGGTATCATTTCATGTTTCCTTCTACTCTTAGAAGTTAAGAGGAAGTTGGGTGATTTACTCTATGTAGAACTTTTCCTATCTTTTGAGCACGACTAGTTGCACGTATGTAGTACGGTAGACGAACAACACCTTGATATCCTTTACTAGTTTTATGAATAGCCAAGTCGGGTGAGTTAGGAGATTAACTCATTTCTTTGAAAGAATAAAGGATGTCTCAAGTATTACTAAAGTTAAGGGACTTGAAGAGTTTTGAAGTATGTGATACTTGTTCCGTTTTAAACGTATAAGTCCCTTGGATAGGAAATTGTATTTTGGCTAAGGCATAAAGTGAATATAACGACTTTATGGGGAGTTGATTATATTTGCTTTATGGAAAGATAAATGACTTGATTTTAGTAAAAAGGCAACTTGATTTTAAGGCATCAATTGCCTAAGGTTTTATAATAAAAGGAGTCGCTTGAGTTCTAAAAGTTAAGAGACAAATTGTATTTTTGAAAGTTAAAAGAAATGATTTGAAATAAAGAAGGACAAATTGTTTTAAAGGTACCAATTGCTTAAGGTTTTTAATAAAGAAGTCACTTAATTTAGAAGTCGGTAATTGTAGTTCTAAAAAGGTATTGTGACTTGTCTTGAAATGTGGATAGGACTTGATACTATAGTTGTTAGTATCTGGGAAGTTTTAATTGAAAAAGAGCCTTTCTAAAGGAGTAGAGGTGCGTAGTACGTTGGGTTAAATTCCCGGGCAGACTATATGACATTATCGAACCAGAACGGGCCGCAAAGATACCTTACGCAGACTATATGACATTATCGACCCAGAACGGGCCGCAAGATACCTTACGCGCACTATATGACATTATCGACCCAGAACGGGCCGCAAAGATACCTTACGCGCACTATATGACATTATCGACCCAGAACGGGCCGCAAAGATACCTTTACGCGGACTATATGACATTATCGACCAGAGTGGGGCGGCAGATACCTTTACGCGCACTATATGACATTATCGACCCAGAATGGGCCGGCGATACCTTACGCGCACTATATGACATTATCGACCAGAATGGGTCGGGCAAGATACCTTACGCGCACTATATGACATTATCGACCAGGAATGGGCCGCAAAGATACCTTTATGGGCGACTATATGATATTATCGTTCGTAAATGGGCCGGCAAGATATCGTATGGCGCACTATGTGATTGATCGCCCCCGCATCGGGGTAGTATAGGCCTCCTTAAAGGGCCGGATGTACTTATGGAAGATAAGTAAGTTATATAGAAATGTACTTAATGATTTTTCCTAATCATGTGCGTAAGAATGTGGCTATAACCTTTATTGAAAATGGGAAAAGATATTGATGTGAAATTAATTCATAAGTGGTAATGACACGGCAGATCCGTATGTATTTTTATACTTGTCTGTCATTCTTTGTACGCTTATGACCGCATCAGACGTTATTTCATTCCATATTCGCACTGTTGTATCGACTTCTTCGGGCTGCGTCATGCCCGCAGTTTTAGGTACCTGTTGGTGATCCTCGCTCTTAGATCTCGGTCGATTTTGGGAAAAAGCTCCATTTGCTCCGAGGCTTATCTCTTGTACGGTTTTCCCGGTAGTAGATTCATGTATATTCAGGTATGGCGGGCCCTGTCCCGCCACGCTTGTTATGATAAAAACTCTTAGAGGTCTGTAGTCACATATTTGTGGGTCGGTTGTAAAGAAATTATGAATCGCCGGTTGTATATATTTATGTCGGGAAGGTAGCACTTCCGCTAACTCGTTGTTTTACTTCTGTTGTTTTATTTTATAAGTTTCATGTATGTTCCACTGATTATCTCTGATGTATACCTGTAAGGGTGCCCAGGTAGGGCACCAGTCGCGGTCCCGGGGTCGGGTCGTGACAAAGGTGATATTGACCTCAAGTCTAAGAATTTCTATCTCCCATATGTCGATGACATTATAGACATATAATAAATAGTGCATCAGCAGGGTATACCAATACTTCAACAAATATCCATGTGTCCATCACGAGTTGCCATAACTCGTAGCAAGTGAGACATACTACATCCCCTAAGGATATGATGCAGACCATATGTCGACGTATCGCATATCATCGATATCCCAATCTCGATGATCATTAGTCGAGGTAATTTAAGAGTCACGTTATAACATTAATTCTCACATCATTAATAAACACGTAAACTCTAGGAATGCATTTATAGAATATTATAAACAATCAACTAATAATTCAGCAAATGCAAAGTGACATAATATTAATCATCATTAATATAAATACGAATGTGTATAAAGTACATTGTGTCCTAATACAGATTGTTTCTAGGACATACATATACTTTCAGTTACATGTGTCGAGCGGTTCAAATCATATCCCGAAGGTACGGGTATCATGTTGATCAAACTTATATTTTTCGATTCGTTTAATCTCTAAACCTTCTAATATTTACCAATCATGGATAAATCATTATAGCCTTAGGATGAACATGTTTAACCGCTCATAATCTCAAAGATAATCTCATTTCTGAGCTTACGTCGGCTAACTTACGATGAAACTTAACGTATAAAAAGACGGGATGTAACAAGAACATGAAACTGATTACCTAGTTCATTCAGTATAGCCTACTTGTTCCATGTTCTGCATTTGGTCCAACTCATTTTATCAATCATCAAAACGTACAAGGTCCAACAACTTGTTTTTTTCATTTTTAATTATCATATCAACCCATTCATTCTATTCAGATGTTCTTTCAAAGAAAACTTAACAAAAATGATGAAAAAAATACGTAATAAACTTTTTAAATTTGTATTTAAATTTTAAAGTATACCGGAAAAATATTGATCAAAGGGGTACATACAACTATTTTATGGTGGTCTGCGCAGACAAATCCCAACAATTCACTATGGCTAATTTATTCAATGATCAACACAACTTCCCAAAAGTTGTTGATCACACATTTCTTGAACGACGAGATCAGTCGTGGTGCACGTATGAGGCACATGCACATTGAGCATAGACAATATATCTGTTTGTAGGATACAACTATTTGATGGTATTAACAAAAAAGTTGTATCATAATAGGCCCTCCAATTCCTCATTTAAAGCAATTATGCAATTATAAGCACTAGTGAAACTTCTTTGTGTTAAAACTCCTCCATAGATGTGATTATGTGCAGGGGCAGCGAAAGAGAAGAGAAGATTTGGGAGAAGGAGAAGAGGAGAAGCGTAAGGTCTCGAGAGAGAGACGGTTAGGGAGAAACTGCTCTTCTATTGATATTTTCTCATTATAATTTGCTCAATTGAATATTACAAGTAAATGTCCTATTTATAGGCTAATCTAATTGCACTCCTAATATCACAAAATATCTAATTACAAAATATCTAACCAAAATATCTAATTAACTCATAATCTCAACATTTCTCAA
This sequence comes from Przewalskia tangutica, assembly GCA_029844215.1. Classification (NCBI taxonomy): domain Eukaryota; kingdom Viridiplantae; phylum Streptophyta; class Magnoliopsida; order Solanales; family Solanaceae; genus Przewalskia; species Przewalskia tangutica. The sequence goes on along the minus strand of CM056724.1, from coordinate 42,394,010 downwards.
GCTAGGCATCAAAACATCGGTTTCAGTCCTAGCTTGGAAACAACTAGCATTTGTAGATGCATCATTAACAACAACATTTTCAGAATCTATCAAAGTGGCCAGCACTAATCGATCAAAGCAAAGAAGAATAATAACAACATTTCTCAGCAAAGATCACTTCCCAAGAATGAACTTCCACCTGTAGCTTAGAAGAAAAATCCTTTGCGATTTTTATCAGTAGCTGCAATAAGTTGCATAAGCTCCAGTATGTAAACTCGAACATGGTTGGGGAGCTGAAAGTTCTCAGAGAACTCTCTCAATCTCTCCCAAACTGCCTCCCCTTAAGTGACTTCTCCAACCCATACTGACTGCACACAAGATATAAAACAAGCCTCATGTCAAGATCTGCTTGAGTGTTCTGCATCAAGTGATGGTTCAACGCCCATCCAACAACCTTCTTTGCACTTTCAACAGAGAAATTCTGGTCTTTAATGCACAATGTCTCGAGTCCATTACATTATAATTCAATCCGACTCAGAACTGTTTGTAAGCTATTTAAAATTTCCTTTCATTTTGAGGAAGATATCATCACCTTGATCTAATTGTTGCCTTTCAGTCCATACCAATATATTTCGGTGTAGTAGCACAGTTGCAGCAGCTCGATCAACACTACCTGTATCAGTCGCTGCTTCATTCTCAAACACTAAACAACACAACATACAACATAGATCTTTACGAGAACAACCAACAAGACAACATCAGTAGCACATGCAACAATATGTCCAGATATGTTACAGAACAAAGAATAATTCCTATCATGCAGCAGCAGGAAACATCAGTTTTAACAACACACCAACAATACCAACAGGCACAGAAATCAGTCCAGCTATGTGACATTGTTTTCTTCAAGCTGCTGGAATCACTTAACATCACCATCAACTACATCAAACAAATGTCCATCCAGGCCAGAAACCAGTCTCTGTAGTTCATCCAAAACAGAACCAATTTCGGACAGATCACTACGAATCAACTGCATATAACCATAAAAAGAGTATCCAACACAAAACAATGAAGAACCACAACAAAGAACCCGTAGCTGCAGCATTAACCTTTTCAAGTAGGAGCTTTCAACTCCCACAACAACAACGAAGAACCTCTCGTTCTCTAGTCTCACTTGGACTAGAGAATCCCTCGATTCTCCTTATGTAAAAATGACGGCAAGAACCCCTCGTTCTCTAGTCTCATTCGGACTAGAGAATCTCTCGATTCTCATCACGCAAGCTATTTCAATAAGCGGCAAGAACTCCTTTTTCTCTAGTCTCGCTTGGACTAGAGATTACTCGATTCTCCTATCGATAGAAATATACCTTCAGCAATTACACGTTTCACTGCAGTCCCTAGTCTATCTGCAAATGAAGAAAAATTCCTTGCTCAAACACAGCATGGTCAGCCCCCACACTTCCTCCTGGCATAACCCCTGTGCCTTCAAGACACGGCCAGATGCTCCAATCCCGAATACTCACCTCGGATTCTCCTCGTACACACAACAACACCAACATATTTCAAAAACAACAATAACACTGAGTCTACAACAACACCAGCAGTAGAAACAACAGCAACACAACACATAATAGAAAGCAACAACACAACTGCTATCAACAACAACAACGATGAACTCGACACTTTTCCTCCAGTTCGTCAATTCACCAACACAAATACAACTTTAACAGCACAAAACAATTCACCAACACAGAATAGAAACTAACACAATGACGACGAACGACAATTTCTCCAATTCGTTATTTTTAGTAAATTTGAATAAATTGGATCGATTCACAACTAGAATCGATCGGAAATAGAGAGAATCAATTCAAAACTTAGGAATCGATTCCTTCAATCCTCGAATTATATTTCTAAACCAGTGATTCAAACCTGAGATTCGATTTTACTCCTTCGATCCTTCGACCTCGATCTCTTGAATCAGTTCCTCCTTCACTGATTTTTATTCCTTTACTACATGTGAGATCGACTCCTTTGGATCCTTCGATCTCGGCTACATCACGTTTATGATTTTCGATAAATCGCGATTCTGATTGAATTTTCAGTTATTCTTCTTCTCCTCTCTCGATTCACTTCTCACGATCTTCATTTTCTGGTTTTACATTTAGTTTTCCTTATTTGTTTCCTTCGCAATTGTCGTCTCTCAGATCTATCCCGCTTTGATACCATGTTAAAACTCCTCCATAGATGTGATTATGTGCAGAGGCAGCGAGAGAGAAGAGAAGATTTGGGAGAAGGAGAAGAGGGAAGCGTAAGGTCGAGAGAGACGATTAGGGAGAAACTGCTCTTCTATTGATATTTTCTCATTATAATTTGCTCAAATGAATATTACAAGTAAATGTCCTATTTATAGGCTAATCTAATTGCACTCCTAATATCACAAAATATCTAATCACAAAATATCTAACCAAAATATCTAATTAACTCATAATCTCAACACTTTGTACCCAAGTGTCAAATTGATATATGGCCAGTATGATTGCACTTCCTCATCATTAAGAAGAAGGGCAACAAGTATGCTACAAAATATCACAAGAAGAACAACTCATTTCCTAACTTAAAAATAACTGCACATCATTCTTATTAACGTTTTAACCTTATTATTCAGGTTAGCTTCTCTTCAGACACAATGGGGGGAAGTCCTTGTTATCATCTATGCGGTATAGCTGCACGCCTGCACCATGACCTTGTAATTGTCAATAGGGAAAGATCTTAAAAGGTTGCTTAAGTTTTAAGATAGCAGAAACAAGAAAGGGTTAAGGGTCTATATTTCTTCACTGATTGGATGGAGTAAATCTTCCTTGAGCTGTGAAAGTGGCGACGACTCCCAGCTCAGATTCCCCATGTCTCATATCCCCAGTGTGTTGTTCCATTGCTTAATTTAGTTGCACTTTTGATGCAAACATTAGTTGTGGGCCAAAATTCCATATTCATTCTTTTTGCATGGTAAGTGTTTCTATGACGGTTGAGACTCTGTAACTAGTTGAGAAAATTGTTGACTTTCTACTTCCTTTTTATAGCTTGATAGAAAAGGAAAGTCATTCTGTGAAAGATAAGTGTTATTATGTCCCTGATCATTACCAACCTCAAAGATAATATCAAATCGTCCAGTATCCAGGTATGATTTAAGTAATGTGCTTTCAGAATTATGCTCCCCTTTTGTTCCCTCATGTGGTACATTGACATACATGTCTGAGGATCTTTCCTGCAATACTTAACACATGGATTATTTTAAGCATGACACTGGTGTAGGGATTTGTTGGGTGTAAAACACACAAGTAAGACACAACGGAAGTTTAAAATTTTGAGTAAACTTACTTGCCCCAACAAACGTTTCTGGTATGATTATGCGATAATTCAAATCTGCAAAGACAGGAAGAAAACTTACCGTTTAAGCTTTGTTAGTATTTACTAAAGGGAGCGCACGCGATTGTCAATCCGGGTGCAAGCCTTACTTCGGTATATTCCTTTGCCCAAGAAAGCTAGGAAATCTTGGCAGAGGTTTGAGAGAATTTTATTTCCTGAACTCTGAGTTCAGAAAGTGGAAAGTGAGTGTCTCCTCAAATTATGGGTTAAGTGTCAAATATATAGTGGAAGAAACCCTAAACCAAATCAGATTTGGATCAGGCTTCAAGACCTGACCCAAATCCAAATCGCAATGGCTACGAATCGGGCCCATCACGTCGCGCTCCTCCATTTATTTTCTGCACGTTTTAGTTCTAATTAAATCCAAGATTTAATTTTGACTTAATTATATAATTTTCATCAAATGAAAATTATCCAATAATTTATTATTAAATAAAATATCTTGATTCTAAATCCGATATTTTACATTCTCTCAATATATTCTTAGACCGAAAAGATAATCGACTTAGTGTGACCCTTTAGGCCTTCACACATCGACACTTGATCAATCAAGGTTCACACGGAACTCCAAGACGGCGCCGGTGACGGACCCAATGTGTGAAGTACGTTTACAAGACTCAAGTAAACAGACCTCTATGTGAGATGATAAATTCTTTTCATTCGCGACACACTCGATCAAGCTTAAGATTTGCCAAGTGTCTATCCAAATGGTTTGATCACTTTATCTCATCTATATATTAGTCGACAACTAGACCATATCCTAGATATGTCTTTTGCATTGGCCAATGACTTGGTCGACTTAATATCTCCGGAGTCGAGTTCTCTCGAAATTCCAATCGAGGAATGAATCATATTCTTGGCTCAACTACCACCTTTAATCTACTTCGTAATGCACCCAACACAAGCCGCGTCTCAACCTATAAGACATTTGAGCTTAGGACAGGATCAAAGTGCATTACTCCGTAAACAAGGTGATATTGACCTCAAGTCTAAGGACCTCTATCTCCCACACGATAATACTCTGCATAATGTATAACAAATAGTTTATCAGCAGGGTTTGCCAATACTCCTCTAAGAGTATCCATGTGTCCATCACTAGCAACTATTGTTGCTAGTAAGTAAGATATACTATATTCTCTAAGAATGTGATGCAGACCACATGCCGACTTACAATATATCATTGATATCTCATTCTCAATGATCATTAGTCTAGGCTATTTTAGCACATTAATGAATAATATAAACAATCAAATAATAATTCAATAATTGCAAAAGCCAAATATATTAATCTCATTAATAATATGAATGTGTTCAAGTACATTTGCTCCTAAAATGATTGTTTCTAGGATATATATACTTTGAACCGGAAGTCATTCATAATAGTAAATATAATAAAGCAGAATTATGAAAATGAGTTCTCATATCAGAAGAGCCTGCATTTGTTTCTTGTGCAGCTGTATTTTCGTCCACATTTGAATTGAAGATACATATTTGTGTATCTTGAGACTTCTCTTTCTAACCAGTTCCAATATTGCAATTGCCAGTTTCTCCAAATTCTAAATGAAAAATACATACTCCTTGTAGTTTCACCATTTTCTTACTATCTCATTTCCATGGGTACCACTTGGCACATTCATCTCCTTATTTATATGTATATCATGGAAATCTGTACAAACTTTTGGCAATTTCCCCTCATTTGCAAATTTAGGGGGGAAATGCCTCATCGCTTGCAATTCAAACTCACCATTTAAATTGGGAACGGATGTACCTCTTTCTCTTGGCCTCAAGTCCTTTCAAATGCTCCCAAAAGTCAATGTTTCATTTGTGCTGAAAGCATAACCAAAGAACTGGGGGCTATTTGTATTGCAGGAGGTTGGGATACAGCTGCTTGATCCTGCGTAATAGAATTTTTTATTATACATCTTTAGCATATTGCCCTGAAACTGAGAAGGTGATATTATAGAGCTTAATTGGAAAGGAACATTTAAACCAAACTTCTGATCACATGGATTGTGCTCGAGACAGTTGAGATACTTGTTGTACTGCCCATTTAAACTAAAGACATTAGATCTTCTAGCACAAGATAACATGGCACGTGCATGTCTTCATCCACCGAAATTGAGTTAAAGGGCATTGACCAAGAACTTGTTTAGTCCACCACACACACTTTCTTCCGGTAGGGTGATGATGTCTCTTAAAGTCTGATATTCATGGGATAAAGCATATCATATACGACAGAAGTTACCTGCAACTTAAGAGTCAAATGAACTGATCAGCTTCAGAAGTTAAAGTAGTGTATATCCTATCCTGATAATGTAACCAATAAGCCATTATTCTTCATTGTCACTATGTGCAGGGTGCGTGTGTTGTGCGCAACATGCGTGTGATTTTGGAAATTAAGATTTATGTGTTAAAATTAACGGAAAATGGTCAAATATAGCTCTTTACATTAAGAAATAGTTTGAATATATCCCTCGTTTGAGCTTCCGTCAATATATACCCTTCCGTTATGCATTCGGTCCAAATATACCCCTCCCATTATACTTTGACACATTCGCTCTTAATTTTAATGGAGAGACACGTGTCAAGCTTAGAATCAAATGGTCCACCCCAATAGAAATTCACCCGTTTAACCTGGCCCGACCCGAACCATTTTCTTTTCTTTTCATCTTCCTCTTCTTCTGCTAGGCTGGAAAAAAGGGTATCTTCATGCTTATAAGTTTTTATACTACAGGTGACGTTAAAACAGGTCATATAAAATTAATGTGATCAATTGCCAGCTACAAGTAAGGAATTTAGCTTCATAACCATAGCTAAGATGTACGGGAAACTACCTGATATCCAAAAGAAAGAACCCTAGACAAAAGGTATCAAACACAAAATACCAAGAGGAAAAAAAGGAATTGAAAATCAAATCCTAAATATCTCAAAAATATAGAGTACAAGCAAAAACCTAGTACAATTCACTCAACTGAGTATGCCCTTAGCTATTTTGGACATCGGAAAACAAGTGTTTCAAATAAACCCACATTGTATAAAAACACCAATTTTCTACCCACAAAAGAGGAGAAGAAAAAAAATACCGCCAAAATTAAGACCAAATTGTGCCAAAGTGGTGTATATTTGGAATGGAAGTATAACAAGAGGGGTATATCTAGTGCAACGAGGAGTCTATTTATGATATTACATGACTATATTTGACCATTTTCATAAAATTATATATGTTTTCTAACACGTCATTTGAAATCAAAAAGTCAACTTCTAATGAGACTATTTTTGAAGCAGAGACAAACAAAATACTAAGATACGTATTTCAACTAAATCTGTCTATCGATCCGGGTTGACCCGGAACCGGACCGGTTGACCCGGTAGAAATTCAAACCGGCCCGGACCGGTAAGGGCTTACCGGGCTAGGGGTTGGATTGGCCCCCAACCCCAACCCGCACGGGTTAGAAAAACCCGAAGCGCTCGACCTGTTAGACCAGAATCTAAAAGCGGCCCATTACCGGTTAACCGATCCGGACCTAACCGGTAACACAAAAAAAAAAAAATTGCATAGTGCCCAAACGGTATTGTTACCGCTGAGGTGGGGAGGTGCCAACGGCCATTACCGCTGGTCGCATTTTTTTTTTTTGTTTATTTTTTTTAATTACATTTTTACCCTTTAAAAAATCTATAAATTCTCTACATTTTTTTCATTTTTATCACACAACATTTCTCTCAATTCTCTTATTCTCAATTTCTCATACTCTCTTAATCATCTTTATTATTAATTTTCAAGTTATTATTATTATTAGTTTTCAAATTCAAAGTAGCAAGACGCAAGACTTCGAACTTCGAGTTTCAATTGAATTCTGAATCCCGAAGTTTGGTACACTCATTTCATTCTCTAATTATTTTATTAAATTGTCATATTTATTTGTTGATTATTTAAATATTTTATAATGTCTTTACTAAGGGGAATTGCGTCGGAACTGCGCCGTAAATCTAGTTCAAGAGGTAAAAATCTATAGGTTCTTCATCATCTAATCAAAATATAGATTATGATCAAATGCAAGAAGATTTTGAAATAGAAGATAATGAATATGATTACGTTTAATTAGATAATATTGTTGAACATGAAGAACAAGAACCTCCTACACCTACTAGTGTTCCTTCTATCAATGTTGATACTGCTAGTGGTAGTCGTAGTCGTAGACCTCCTTTACCAGAACCAGTAGCAAGAAAAAAAAGGAGTAAAATGTGGCTCTTTTATGATAAAGTTGTGGGTGCTGATAGAGTTAGATGTAATATTTGTGGGAGAACATATAAACATAAGACAGGAGGTAGTGACAGGGGGACGGACACTATAGGTAGACATATAAAACACGATCATACGACACAATGGAATGATGTCTCTGATTTAGAACCCGGTCAACAACAACTTAATCCATTAACTGGGGGGTGGCTAAGTACGATCCAAAAAAGGATCGCATTGAATTAGCAAAAATGATTGTCGGAGGTTGTTTACCTTTTTATTTTGCTTCTTCTTCATATTTAATTACATATATTCAAAGAGTATATAATCTTTTTTTAAAGGTGTTCCTCGTAGTACTACTAGAGCCGATATTTTTAGACTTCATAATGATTATGTTATTTTTTTGCAATATTTGTTTGCTAGCCTTCCATGCCTAGTTAGTTTTACTTGCATATGGACACGATTAAACGATTATGATTATTTAACAATTACTTGTCATTGGATTGATGAAAATTTTAGAATGGAAAACGATATTGCTTGCATGTATTTAGGATCAAAGTCATCTGAAATATATGCGAAACTATTTGTTCTTATGCCCAAAAATATAATCTTTATAATAAAATACTTTGTGTATCATTCGATAACGATCTAATAATATTCTCAGTAGATCTTTTAAAAGCGGAAGTACAACCACCACTTCCTGATATATTTCATGTTCGTTGTGCTTGTCATATTTATAATTTAATTATTAAAAGTGGTCTTGATTTATTTTCACATGAAATAAAACTTGTCAAAAGCGTTGTTGGAGTTATTCAGGGTAATAATAGGAAAAATAGAATTATAGAATTTAAAGAAAAATGTAAACAATTTAATTTGAGACCTAAATTCATGTCAGAAGAGATTATTACACGGTGAAATTATACTTATTTATTTTTAAAAGAATGTTATAAGTATAAAGACCCCATAACACATGTTGCAAATGCGCATTGTAAGAACGTGATGTATATGTTAACCGACGAACATTGGAAATCAATTGGCGAACTTTTAAAAAATTTACGTAAATTTTACATCGCATCGTTGAATTTTCGTGATCTTATTACCCAACAGTTTGTAATGTTTTAGCTCATATAGCTGAAATTTCATATTTACTTTATGGTTTAAAATCAAATGTGAAATATAAAGATGCAGTTACACTTATGTTTGAAAAAATTTAAAAATATTTTTTTCCTATTCCTGATATTTATTGTATTGATGCAGTCTTAAATCCTTCTATTAAAAAAGTAGATTGTCATAATTTAATATTTAGTTTATATACTTATATGGAAGTAGGTGAAACAGAAACTCCATCTTGATTTGATTGCATAAGTACACTTGATACTAATTTAACTACATTATATGAATATTATGCTACATTACATGATAACAACAACTCTGCTACTAATATTCATTCTAGTTCTGCTTTTGTGTCTACACCTTCAGGATTCAATGCTGATGACGATGAAGAAGAATCTTTAGACATATGGAGCACTTATACAACACAAGCAAGCACAAGTCGATCTTGCGATGAGATGCAATTTTATTTGCAAAAGTCAGCGGAGCCGAAGAAAAGTTTTGATCCTTTACAATGGTGGCAGGATAACAAAAGACAATTCCTGTGATTGCAAATGGCCCGAGATGTTCTTAATGTGTCGATCTCAACAGTGGCTTCTGAAAGTGCATTTAGCCAAGCACGAGATCAAATAGGAGACACACGTCACTCATTGGGTGGAAGCACATTAGAAGTGTTAGTCTGCTTAAGGGATTGGATCAGATCAGAAAGAAGAAATCAAGGATGTGGAGACGTTAATTCTTCGGAAGATGAAGAAATAGACAATATTTTGGAAGGCGGGAGCGGAGACGGGACTGAAATTAATACTCCAGATTTAGAGGCTATGAAACATAACTAATTCAATCAACCTATAGATTACGAAGAACTTGCAAGAAGGATGCATAATATGTAAATAAAATTATTATTACTTCATTATGTACTCTTATTAACATTATGAAAGTTCAAAAGTTTACATCTTATCATTAATTTTACTATCTATTTAATTATTAATCTGTTATTACTTATTTGTTAACTTATATCTACTAATCTAATAAATTAATAAAAATATAATTACAATATAAAGTTATAAACTATAAAGTATAACTATAAAAATACTATAAAGTAAACTATAAAATAAAGATAAAGTATAAAGTTATAAACTATAAAATAGAAAGTTAACTTTAAAGTTTCAATTTTAATATATAAAACTAAATTATATATTATATTACATATTTAAATTGAATTTAGTTTACATTATAGAAAATAAATACTAGAAATTAAAAAAAAAAATCGACCAGAGGTCTTGTTCGAATCTTGACCGCACGGCGACCAAATCCAGTAATAAATCGGACGGTTGGTCTTATTCGGTGAATCGACCAGAATCGTCCAAACCGGTAAGCCGATAAGGGGCTATCGATCCGGACCGATTCGGCCCGTTAGACAAGTATAATTTCAACTGATGTATAAAATTTTATCATATAGCTTTTGGGAGCATAAAATATTACGTGGAATTCATGTGCATCTATACCAAAAGGTCAACTCAATCAAATAAGATTATCAATTACCTTTGATAACAATATACCCAAGATTATTACACTATTTAATGAATCCACTCATTAAGATATTTTAGTAGAAAGACTTTCCCTTTGCACTCGCCGACCCTCATTGAACTGTTGAACATTCCAGCAACGATCAAGAAGTTCCTTACTAAGGGAAAAAGCATCTCATTTTTGTTAGAAAAATGACGGGACAATCTCATAATTATTTTTAATCTCCATTATTTATGACTAAGATTGATATTGTAATATATGTAATTTAAGAGTGTAATTTCATTAGTTAGGATGATTGTCATTAGCCTCTTATAATTTAGGTAAATTAGATAAGTCTTTCATAATACTAACATCTTATGATTGTAAATATATTTTATAACTGGAATAAAATTACTCAAAAGAATTAATTTCACTCATGATATCAACAGCTAAAAATATTTTGCCCTAAATATTTTCTTTCTCCCCTTAGCCGATTTTCTTCTTGTTTCTTGGCCACTCTTACCAAAATCCCAAATCACTTTAACATAAACCCTAAACTAAAACCACCCCACCCGTCGGCCCTCTCTCTTTCTCCACCTTTCACAAAATTCTAGCCGACACTTAGGATTCTTCAAATTAATTCCACCAAATACAAACACTATTCTCTTCTTCTTTTTGTTTGTAGTGTGAAATTATGGCCGAAAACAAAACATCCATTCTGCATGTTCAGAAATTTATTTTCATAACACTTGAAATGGAAAAAGGGCAATACGCATCTTGGGCGAAATTATTCAAAATTTATTGTCGCGCTTATGAGGTGATAGACCATATCATATCTTCCGAGTCATCATCGGACACTCCTACGGTGGGAAAAAAAGCTATGGTCCCGTATAGATTCTATAGTCTTTCAATGGATTTATGACACTGTTAACACCCAATTTGTCATTCTCTTCCCATTATTCATTCAAAATAAACCATTTTTCAACACCGCAAAACAATTTTAAATTTTAATAAATACATACATAAAAAAAAAATTAATATTCTCAAATATTACTATTCATCACTGTTGTTATTTTATTCATAATTTTACTATCGTAACACTTTTATCACAATCATAATTTTTATCATAACATTCTATATTATACATAAAATGACATCACATCTCTTTTATATTAAGCACTAAAACATTATTTTTTAAAATATTATTGTATTATTTATTATCACACATTTATATTTTTTCCCTTTACTCCTTTAAAATAAAGTACTTAAATATTTTTACCCAAAATCAAATTCCCAAACTTATTCCTTTCCCTTTAAATCTGAAGCCCAAAACCCTTTAAAACCCGTGTCCCAAAGTGTTCCCCCTAGACCTAAATCCCTCATCCAAGAAAGGAAAGAAAAACAAAACAGCCAGAAAATGAAAGACCCATTTCCTTCTTCTTTCTTCCATTTTGGAAAAAACAAAACAAAACTTGCTTACCCATTTTCATGCAAACATTGAAAGTTGTCCCAAACGTTCAACGGAATTGTTGACCCATTTCAAAAGATGTTGAATACAAAGCTTGGACCGCCCTTTCTTACCCTTCAAAGCTCCAAAAATACTGCTCCTTTCTAAAAAAAAGAAGAAAACTTTAGACAGATTCGGTAAATTCGAGTTTGGATAGATTCGAAGTAGGTTTGTCAAGAACTTCCCCTTTTAAATTCTGCTATCTAATGTGCATTATGCGGTCCGTATGATTTGATTGTGTGTGGTTGGAATTTTATTCTCCCTTTAATTCGGTTACTATTTAATTCTGGAATCTGTTTTAAAACATGTTTAAATCCTTAAGTGGCCGCTTACTGTTCAGAGACGCAATCTGTATATTCATTTGTTCTGAACGAATTCGCATAACCTATCTAAACTTAACTATATGTGTTATATGGGTTGCTTGTTTGTCTTCCGTAATGTAAGAGTAATATGAGTTTAAAAGTATTTTTTGAAACCTGTTTCCATAACCAGAAACTAACACTTGGTACAGGGGATAGTGGGAGTTCATTTGTACCTTTCATATTGTCTTTCTCTGTTAGATATGTTGTGACACATTTCAAAGCATGCCCATAGAACTCTATATATGTTTAACTGAAACTTTGTTCACTTTATGACTGTCCCTTAGAGGATTTCTAATAATTAAAATGACACTTTAGGACTGATATGCATTATGAACAAGATTAAATAAGTCATAATAGGGGCTTAGATGAATCTAATCAATATATGGTTTATTTGGGACAGAAACAACTTTAAGACTATCATATATGAATTTTGTATTTGAATGAATCTAAGTAACTTAGGACAATTAATAGTATATAGAGGACTGTTTTAGTACCTGGAACACCTCATACATATTTTCATTTAGTATGAAGCTATTTTGATATGATATACACTAGAATAATCCAGGTCTTATGTGACTTCATTTTATTGTCTTCTCTCTTCTGTTTAAGACCAGCTAATGGGTCTGTCTTACTCGATTATTTCCTTCACAGCTTTACATTATTGTTGAAATGATAGATTCGTGACTGTCCTAAAACTGAGACGGGATTTCGAAATATTTTTGGCCTGATTTTGGCCATATTTTTTATTCATCTTTGGGCCATTTTGTTACTGATTTTTGGGACCTTTACTTTGCTTAAATCTGTGAGTAATAAAATATATATGTGTATGTGAATGCTTTACTTATTTGCATTATCATGTAAGGTTTGGAATATATACTAATCCTTTTCTTTTCTTATTTTTACATGAAATGCAAAGTTTGTGAAGAGTCTCGGCCGGAGACTCAACATAACTACGACAAAATGAAGATCCACATCCATGTCTACCTTGCATTCCCGACTTCGGAAATTCCAAAATAAATAGGGCGAGTTGACAATGTCATCCGCTTCAGTCGTCTTTCTTTATTCCTTAATTCCGTCATTTTTATTTTCTTATTATAATATATAATCTTATATGAATATTGAAATGTGTAGAATAGAGACTTAGGACATTTAGAACACTTGAGACCAATAGATTAAAGTGGAGGATAGCTTAAAACGAAATTCATTTTTTATATCTCTAAAGCATGCATTTTAATAACGCCTTACAAGTGCATATTTTCATAAAATTTTAATTTTATACATGGCCTATAATTTCCAAACAAACTATTTTCCATATTTTTAAAGTAAATCTCATGCAAATTCATCAAAATATATACATCTTTCAAGGAAATACTTACAACACCGTTTCTTAACTTTATGTTTTTCAAAACATGCATTTATTAAACAGAGCAATCCATTTCCTCCATTCTACGAGGCTCGGTCGAGGTTGATTCTTGAAGAAACACGAAAAGTAAAACAGGCGTCCTCCGGAGCAGTCAACGCTGGAATTGCCTCGTTTCCACCAATTCTTTTTCCACAGATTTTCAACAACAAAATTTCTGTTCGGGTAGCGGTTGAAACTGAAACAATAATGGTAAAAAATGTGGCTCAAACCGTAATAACAACAAAAGAAAAAATAATGGTGGAAAGGGACATGACAAGGGTGACGGGAAGCCAGCCGCTGGTAGCAACCAAACCAGGCGATGACGGCCCAACTAGTGGCAGCCCACTGCCTCGTTAATCGGAAATCAGTAGGGGCAGTACCCACCGTGGGCCTATTTCGGAATTCTCAGGCCTCGTCCACAACATGCATTTGCAGCCCAAGCACCATCCTCTGTTGGCTATGCTCTTTGATATCGAACATGTCATGAACAATATGAATTTGAATGTTCCAGATGAGTCGTGGTATGTGGACACAATAGCTACATCTCACATGATGACATCTCAAGGTAATCTCTCATCTTATTTTAATATGAGCACTAATAAAAATATTGTTATCGGCAGTGGGTAGAAAATTCCAATTCGTTCTATTGGTCAGGTAAATATACCCCATCCACACCCACCATTCAAATTGAAAAATGTCTTATACACACCAAAACTAATTAAAAATTTGATATTTGTGCGACATTTTACTACTGACAACAACGTTTATGTGAATTTTGATCCATTTGATTTTTCTGTGAAGGATTTTTAGACGGAGATGCCACTAATGAGATGCAATAGCATGGGGGAGTTGTATCCCCTCACAACTGTTTCCAATAATTGCATGACCAACACATCTACTTTTGCAGCCATTTCTCCTACTATGTGGCACAACCGGTTGAGGAGCACCAATTTTTGATAATCTTAGGAAGAATAAATTTACTTCTTGTAACAAACTTTTGGACTCTTCTATTTGTCAAACGTGCGTGTTTGGTAAACATGTTAAACTTCCTTTTGCATCTTCTACTTCCAGTACTCTAATGCCATTTGATCTGTTGCATTGTGATTTGTGGACATCACTTGTTTTGAGTTCTGCAGGTCATAAATATTATTTTCTTATTTTAGATGATTATTCAGATTTTATGTGGACATTTCCATTGGGGAATAAATCGCAAACCTATACCATTTTTATATATGTAGTATTTTTATCAAACTCATTTTGAAAAATCCATTAAATGTTTTCAATGTGACAATAGGGGAATTCATAAATGTCCAATTTAATGATTTTTGTCACTAAAATGGGATGTCTTTACGTGTTTCATGTCCACATACATCTCCACAAAATGGGAAAGCCGAAAGAAAGATTCGAACAATTAACAATATGATTCTCACTCTCCTTGTGCATTCGTCTACACCACCAAATTTTTGGCACCATGCTTTTCAAATGAACACATATCTTTTAAATAGTCTTTCTAGTAAACTACTCTCCAATGTGTCATCCCCACAAATATTGTACCACTGATCGGTGTATTATATATACACCTCTTGAGTCATTTTTAGTTAGTATTTTACTCATTTCATTTATGTTTAGTATAGTATTAGGGTCGTTTTCCTTTCTTTTGTGTCACAGCGATCAGAAATAGAGAAAAGGAGATGAAATGAGCATAAATGAGATGAAATTGCACACTAAAAGGGCCAAGAAATGAATTCTAAGAAGTTTCGGGAATTATATGAGATCGACGTAAGTCCTAAGAAAAAGGACGAAACGGAATCCGCCAGAAAAACGTCACCGGCGCCGCGACACCCAATGTGCTGGAAGTTCAGAAAGTTGCAGTTTTTCGCGCCGTGGCGCTGTCACAGGCCGCACCGACGCGGGATTTTTGAGATTTTGGGCCAAATTTGACATGTTTTCAGAGTCCTAAATGATAACTTTTCCTACCTAAAGGGATAACTTTTCCTACCTTAAAACCTTTACCTAAAAGGATTCTAATAACTTTTCCTACCTACATAATCCTTAACCCTTTACCTAAAGGATTCTTGGTCTATAAATAGTCTCTACATCATTAGAAGAATTCATTCTACATTCGACATTCTACATCCACCCATCCTCCATCCTACATTCCATCCACCATTCCATTCCATCTTGTAAATATTCCACAACACAATTCTTGGATGCTAGAAGGCTTGGAGACTCGTTCTTGAGTATTTTCTTTTCTTTCTTTTTGCTTTAATTATTTCAGTTCATGTATGAAGATTGTATTAGTTCTTAGCGTGACAATGACTAGGAGCTAATTACTTTATTAGGGATTTCCTTGTGATTCACTTGAAACTCTATTCATGAATTAATATATTAGTTTGGTTTATTCTTCACTTATTTAAGATTTATTCAATAATTGCTTTGATTGCTTGATAATTAATTGATCACTAGTTATCATCACTTATATGATTTCTAATCGAAAGCCGAAAGGGGAGATTGTGAATATGCTATAGTTGAATAAACATAGGTTAAATCGTGGACGAAAGTACCCCGATACTTGTGTAGCTTAATAGGTTATTGCTCTTAATCCTCCTTTGTAGTCAATCTTATCACCGAAAGGTAGAAGGGTTCTCCATTGGGGTTGAGTGTTTATATAACCTTAACAGGAGTATAAAACGACTTAGTTAACCTGCTATCTTAACGTAGAAGAAGAAGTCAGGCTAATTGTATTAAGGATTGAATAAAGTGAATAGTTGATGATCTTGAAAGCCCTAATTCTCCATCATAACTGATTTAATTCAAAGTATTTTTATAATTAGTTTATTTCCTGCATTATTAGTTTAGAATTCCAATTCAATTGACGTTAACCAAATAGATACCATAGGATAGATAATCGGTACTTGAAAATCAGTCCCTGAGGACGATATTCGGTCTTACCTAGACTATATTACTTGTAACGATACGTGCACTTGCGTTTAGTGTGTGCATAAATCGCGCATTAACCACTGTCTCCCATCATTTACATATTTATAGATTTTTGGGTGTTTGTGTTATCCTTTATTTTCACCACAATTAACAAACTTCAGGCCCGTTCCTCTCCTTGTGTGTTTTTGTGATACCCATAAAATCATAGGGATATTAGTGTTATGATATGACAAATGGGAAAATCATCATTTCTCGTCACGTCATTTTTTATGAATCTACATTCCCATTTGCAACATCTCAAGTGACATCTCACCTTCATATGATTTTCTGGACGACGGACTATATCTAATTTTAAGGTATCATCTAAACACTCAAAACAATATGGGGATTTCCCAAAACCCTCTAACCCTAACCTAAAATGAGAATGGGCCAGTCCGAGGAGCATAAGTCACTCTTCCCTCGGCCTCGGCCTAATCCATCATTGCAATTGGGCAGACTCATCAAAGGGAAAACTCTACAACCCTACCCGTGACACAACCCGATACATAGGCCAATCCTGTGGCCAAACCGAGCCCACCATTTTGGCCCAAATCGGTCATTCACCCATCTACCTCACATACCCGACATCCCAATTGTCTAACCTCGGATCAGTGAAACCCATGCAATGCACAAAATATTTCAACCTAAGCGTCATTTTAACCTAATCACCTCCGTCCAACCATCACAATTACCAAAAAATCCCAAAGCTACCTTATCTGACCCGAATTGGAAAGCTATCATGTTAGACGAATTTAATGCTCTTATTAAAAATAAGATATGAGAATTAGTACCACGACCATCTAATGTGAACATAATTCGGTCTATGTGGATTTTTTTATCATAAAAAGAATTATGATGGTTCTTTTGCGAGATACAAAACTCGTCTTGTTGGTGATGACATGTCTTAGCAGGTTGGAGTGGATTGTGGTGAAACATTCAGCCTGGTAGATAAGACATCAACTATTAGGACTGTTTTCACCCCGACACTTTTCATTCATCAGTTGGATGTCAAAAATACATTCACATGACCACTTACATGAAACAGTCTACATGCATCAGCCTTTGGGTTTTCGAGATTATACTCGTCCAGATCATGTTTGCCTGTTGAAGAAATCCTTATATGGTTTGAAACAAGCTCATCGGGAATGGTATAACAAGTTTTTAGGATTTGTTTCCAAATTGGGTTTCTCTCACAGCAAATCTGATCAGTCATTGTTCATTTATAAGAAGGGAGCTGACATGTCATATATACTTGTGTATGTCGATGACATTATTCTCACGGCTTCATCGACTTCACTTCGCTGGTCTATTATGTCATTTCTTGCGGCTGAATTTGCAATGAAGGTTTTGGTCCACTGAATTATTTTCTTGGCATTGTTGTAACTCAATATGCAGATGGTCTATTTCTCAGTCAAAAGAAATATGCTGAAGAAATAATTTGGTTAAGGAAAGATGTCTTCCTGCAAAGCATCGCATACCCTGGTTGACAGAAAGGCGAAATTGAGTAACTATACAGGTACTCCATACAGCGATCCTACACATTACCGTATTCTAGCAGGGGCCTTGTAGTATCTAACTTTTACGAGACCAGATATTTCATATGCGGTCTAGGAAGTTTGTTTACACATGCATGATCCGAAGGAATAACATATGGGGGCTCTCAAAAGAATCTTGCGGTATGTCAAAGGTACGCTTCATTTTGGTTTGCATCTATATAAGTCTTCCATCTCGAGTCACTCATCCTATACCGATGCAGATTGGGGTTGCTGCCCGAACACACGTCATTCCACTTCCGGTTATTATGTGTTCTTAGGGGATAATATTATTTCATGGTCATCAAAATGACAATCCACACTACCTCGATCAAGTGTTGAGGCAGAATACCGAGGGGGTAGCCAATGTGGTTGCTGAATCATGTTGGCTTCGTAATCTACTGTTAGAGCTACATTGTCCGATTGAAAATGCAATTGTGGTCTATTATGACAATGTGAGTGCAATATACTTATCCGGTAATCCTGTTCAGTACCAGTGCACAAAACGCATTGAAATGAATATCTTATTTGTCTGAGAAAAGGTTGCCCATGGACAAGTCCATGTTCTCCATGTACAGTCCCGCTATCAGATTTTAGACATCTTCACAAACGGTCTTCCATGTGTACTTTTTGATGATTTCAGGGACAATCTCAGCATCCGTGAACCTCCCGCTAAGACTGCGGGGGACTGTTAGAATAATTATGGGGCAATTCCATAATTATCTCTAATCTCCATTATTCATGACTATGATTGCTATTGTAATATATGTAATTTAGGAGGGTAATCTTATTAGTTAGGACGATTGTAATTAGCCTCTTATAATTTAGATAAATTAGATAAGTTTTTCATAAGATTATCATCTTATGATTGTATATATATTTTACTATTGGAATGAAATTACTCAATGAATTAATTTTACTGAATTTCCATGGTTTATTGGTGTCTCTAGCGATCAAAGGGCATGAAATGTCAGAGTAGTAGCAGTAAATAAAAAACAACATATCACAATTCAAAAATAAGGGATCCAGCTAAGAGATGCAATAGAAAGATAACTATGCTAATTCTTGACAAAAAATTTAAATAAAGTTCTATATTTCATATTGAAATTTTCAGGTCAAAAGATGGAAAAAAACATGAAGTAGAAGTAAAGAAAGACCAGTTCAGAAGTGACTATTAGATGCAATGTTAAAATCACAAACTCTACAAAAAAAAATGTTTTTTTTGGCATTTTCATTACTAACTTATCATTATATAAACTTTTTAGAAAAGATAATATAACATTCATTTTATATTATTAACTCACCAACAATATTTTGTAGGCACTTAATCGCAACTGGACCACATATACTAATTATGGTAATAGTACAAGTCCAATTATACTACAATATACATTCCGAATGTACATAATCTTCTGCCCATGATGGGTTGTTCCATTCTGCCCGTGATGGGTTGTTCCATTCTGCCCGTGATGGGTCATGCCCAGTGACCGCCCAAGAATGGGCTCGCTCGTTCTGTCAGTGCCTAATATATATAAGTATACATGTGTATATCATGTGTATACTTATGTATATTTAACACACCATGATCATGTGAGGCGATGTCGATATCGAGACTATCTCTAAAATCTTCAAAAAGGATCGAGGGAAGACCCTTTGTAAATATGTCTGCAATTTGATATCTGGAAGGGACATGACAGACGCGTATTTGTCAATGAGCTACCTTCTCTCGAACAAAATGAATGTCCATCCCAATATGTTTAGTGTGCTGGTGCTGAACCGGATTTCCAGAAAGGTAGATGACACTAACATTATCACAATAAACCAAGGTAGCTTTCTTAATAGGACAATGAAGTTCTAATAGAAGATTACGTAACCAACATGACCCGGAGACCACATTGGCTACCACTTGATAGTGATACTCGGCCTTTACACTAGAACGGGACAACGTTGACTGATGTTTTGCAGACCATGAGACCAAGTTATTACCAAGAAACATACAATAGCCAGACGTAGTCCGTCTGGTGTCAGGACAACCACTCTAATCAACATTTGTATAGGAGACAAGTGTAGACGTCGACGAAGGATATTGCCATAATCAAATGTCCCCTGGATGTAATTAATAATGTGTTTGAGCGCATTCATGTGCTCAACCCTGGGATCATACATAAACAAACACACATGTTGTAGACATATGTAATGTTACACCCCGTAGTTCCAGGACACGTGTAAGAGAAATCCATTAGTCGCAACATGAAACCCTAAGGTGTTCTTCATATGTTGGGTTGAAATTTGAAGAGAAGTTGTTTATGAACTTCTAAGGGTTGCTTAGAGTGAGTTGAAACGTAAAGAAGAAGAGCTAAAATTGCTAAGGATCGACTTTTAGTCTTGGATTATATTTGGGCTTATTGAGGTAAAAATCTTCGTCTTCTTAATGTAATTGAAGATTACATGTTGTAGTAGTTGATAAATGAGCATGTGATATATGGAATAAAGTTTGAAAAGATTTGGATCATGTTGAGATGTTAAAAACCGAAAATTGGCATGCTAGCCATTAAAATTGTTAATCAATTTGGTTGTTAGTTAAAAATCATCGCATGTTATTTAAGGAAAGGAATATAGTCGTTATAATTGATCATGACTTATATTACATGTTGGAATAACGACTTGGATTAGTAAGGAATTGAAAAGAAATAGATGTTGTTGTTGTCCTTGATGTTGCTGAGAATTGCCTAGAGTTAATGGACTGTTTTATATGAATTGTGGGGCAGAATTTTACACGTCCTGTTAGGAGTGTAATCCTCTTTGATTAGTTGATGTGTTGAGTCTTAAATGTGGCTTATTGGTTATTGATTTCGGGCCTTGAAAAAGATGGAAAAGTACGTAGAAACAGGGGAAGTGCTGTCGAATTTTCCGTAGAATAAGAGACTTTATACTTAGAAATATTCTACGTTGAAAGCTAGAAGTTGATAGACGTATTATGGTCATTACAGGTTGACATTATACGTGCGACATATTCAACTTAGCGAGTGCATTGAACCGAAGAGGTATGTGGAACTTTCCCTGTCTCTTGAGCATGAGTTTTGATAAATGTATAGTACGGTAGACGTACGAGATTTAAAGGAATTCGGTTTTATTTTGATATCATTGACTTGATTTAAGAATGTCCAAGTTTGGTTGAGCTAGAGAATTAACTCACTTGATTTTAAAGAATAAAAATGCCTTAGTTTTCTAAAGCATAAAGTTGTTATAACAGCTTTATAGGAAGTTGGTTATAACGACTTTATGGGAAGTTAAAAGAGTGGTTTACTTGATTAATTTCAAAAGAGGATCGAAGACTTGATTTAAAGAGTGGTAACTTATTTAAAGGTATAAGTTACTTAAGTTTCGAAAATGGAAGGATTTGATTTCAAAGCCTTGAAATGAACTTCTAAAGGCATAGTAACTTGAATTGAAAAGTAGACATACCTTGATACTATGGGCGTTAGTATCTTGGGGTATTTATGTAAAGAGGTTTCTTTTAAAAGGATAAGAAGTACGTAGTACTTTGGGGTTAACTTCCCGGATTTCACATGATAGTGCCTTAAGATGTAATTAATGAGAGTTAAAGATTGCTAGCTTATATGTTGTTCATGATAGCCGGTAGTGCTAGTGTTATATTATTTATTACGGGGTCAATCCCCAGATCATTTTACATTTTACATTTTTGTGGATTTGCTCCCTACGATGCGAGTATGGCGTATATGCTCATGCGAGTCCGTAGGGCTCATGCGGGTGAAATAGTCTCATGCGGGTTAAATAGTCTCATGCGAGGAAGTTACCTCATGCGGGTCCATATGACCTATGCGGGTGAAATAGTCATATGCGGGTGAAATAGTCCTCATACGGGTCCATATGACCTATGCGAGTGAAATAGTCCCAGGAGTAGGATTGCATAATGATACTACGGGCGGGTGACCCTTATTTGATCATAACCTTCCTATTATTAAACACTAAAGTGTACCTCTATTTACTCTCATTATTGATAAGGCACAATGTACTGTTAAATGGGTTATCATACATGTCTCCAGCTTTATTTTTGACTATATGATTTCATCACAGTATTTTCAGTTTCACATACTTGGTGTATATTTTATCGACCCCTTTCCTGGGGTTGCGTTCAATCCGCAGTAGAGTACACGATTTCATCGATCCTCGCTCTTGGATCACGATTCACTTTTGAAGCTCTATTTCTCCGGAGGTTCATCTTTTGGTACGGATCCCTGTTGTTTTAGATTCATGTATATTCAGGGGTATGGTGGGGCCCTGTCCCGTCACAGTTGTTATGTCAAAATTCTTAGAGGTCTGTAGTCATGTTTTTTGGGTTGGACTTGTAAGGGATATATTTCCTGGTTTTGTATATATTATAGAAAGGTGGCCTTATCGGCTAGCATATTTCTTATTTCGTATTGAAACATGTCTGCGAGCTTTAGTTATATTCCATTGGTTATCTCTGATGTATACCTGTAAGGGTGCCCAGATAGTGCACCAGTCGCGGGCCCGGGGTCGGGTCGTGACAGTAATGTCTGGTCACGTGAATGTAAGATACTGAAGGGCCCCTACAAGATTGTGATAGTAGGTCAAATCCTCATATGGGGAGCCAGCCGCAACATCTAATGTGAGTTTAGTATCAACTGGAGTAGACGTGGACTTACAGGATGACATTCCAACTCTCTCAATGATCTCAACTGCATACTTTCTCTGTGATAAGAACAATCCATCTGCATGACGAGTGACATCAATCCCCAAAATATAACTCAAAGGTCCCAAGTCCTTCATGACAAACTCAGAACTGAGCATTGTCATAATAGACTGACGTAATACATCAGATGAAGCAGTCAAGATAATATCATTCACATATAAGAGTATATAAGCCAATGACGAACCACGATGATATATGAATGATGAATTATCAGACCTACTATGAGAGAAACCAATAGTCGACACAAAGTCTGCAAACCTCTTGTATCAAGCCCTCGGGGACTACTTAAGCCCATATAAAGACTTCTTTAACAAACATATATAGTGAGGATATTTGGGATCCCTAAACCCCAAAGGCTGATGCATATATAATGTCTCCTTGAGATCACCATGTAAAAAATCATTCTTCACGTCTAGCTGATGAATGGGGTATATATACAAGTTACATATAGGAAAATTCTTTTTCTATTATACATCTAAAACCCTATTCTATTTGGAGACTAACTATACAATTATGGTAATAGTACAAGTTTAATTATACTACAATATACATTCTGAGTATACATAATCTTCTACCCGTGATGGGCTGTTTCATTCTGCTCGTGATGGGCTGTACCAGGCCCAGTGACACTGCCCAGTGATGGGCTGGCCTATTCTTGTCCGTGAATGCCTAATATACATGTGTATACTTATGTATTACCTAGTTGAATTCAGTCAAAGAAGAGTGTCTAATGAGTGTGCCCTTACTTTTATAGCAGCTAATGAGGGCATGGGAATTCAAGTGTTTTAAGCGAGGAATGGCGTTTCAAATCAACATTTGAGTGCCATATTGAATAAAAATACACATCTCTGTTGGAGATATCATATTTTCTAGTGACAAAAGAGGAGAAGAAGAAGAATGGGTTGGGTAAGTTTCTAAAGGAATCGGGTATTTAAAATTGGGTGTGTGGATTACTTGATTATGAGCATAAAATATTAGATGCAATGTATGTGCATCGATACAAAAAGGTCAACTCAATTAAATAAGATTATTATACTATTTCATGGATCCATCCGTTAAAATATTTTCGTAAAAAATCTTCTCCTTTGCACTGCCGACCCTCATTTGAATCACTGAACATTCCAGATAATGATTTACTGGTGTCTCTACCGATCAAAATGTAAGAGTAGAAGCAACAATAAACTATATATATTGAAAAATATGAAGGAGAAGTAAATAAAGATTTGTTTTTGGTATTTCATTACTAATTTATCGTAAACTTTTAGAACAAATAATATAAAATTCATTTTATATTCTTTAGAAAATCATGTGCATAGTAGTTACTTTATTAACTCCCAATACTATTTTGTAGGCACTTAATCGCAATCGGACCATATATTAATGTCATAGTTTCTCCCGTAAAATGAGTGATAGTAGTCCAATAACTTATACAAGACCTATAAATACACGAATCAGATTTGATTATTATTTCCTTATGTTAGAAATAAAAAATAAAAAAAACAAACAAACCCACCTCTAAAGGCCATGAAAAGATGAAAGAAACCGATTAATTATGTGAAAGTCCAGTATCCCACTCTTGTAATAGCACCAGGGTTTGATCAATATAATATTATCTATTAGGAGGTATTGTGTAATTGCTCATCCGGTCGGTTTTAGCTAAAGACCCTTATTTGATTATATTGCCTTTCCCATAGACTATATGTGTGGTTCGTGATGTGCAGAGATTGGTGACACGGATCCCGAGGTTCATTTACATGAGTTTCGTTGGTGGCACAGATTGGTATTGTGAATAAGTATTGATTTATGATAGATGATCATGTTGTAGTGTTTAATTTGAATTTGAGGGAAATTTTAGGATTTGTAAATTAAGGCTTTTCCTAAATCATGCAATTGAGCTTAGATTTCTAATTAAATTAAGGATATGATTGTCTAGTATGTGATTATGCTTTTGGAGTGGTAAAATTTGGATTTTGGCAATGTCGGCTCAGGGTTGATTTTGGATGTCTTGTTATGTTTAAGGACTAAGTCCTTGTATTGTGTATTAGCTTAATATTAACGTATAATCTATGCATGTTATACTACGACTACTACGAGGAACTTCAAAAGGGCCAGTCTATCGCTGAGGGTTGATTATTTGTGGCTCCTGCTCGGCTTTGATGTAGGCTACGATTTCTTCTTATTAGACTCTGATAGAAGTCTGTAATTAGTTATAAATATTGAGGGGTATTGAATGTGTTTGAAGGTCCCACCCAAGCGGTTGTGATGAACGTTTAGGTGGGTACATGTGATGATGGGTGATTTCGGAAATTTTCAGTCTAAACCAAACAGTCCCTTAAACATTTTAGATTTTAAAAATTGATTTTCAGGGTATTTATGTAAATTCAAGATTTTTAGAATTTACAGTTTAGTCCCTCAAGAATTTAAAATTTCAATTTTGAACCCTTTTAAATTCAGAAAATCCAATTTTAATTTTTAGAAAATATTTTTCAGATTTCAGGGACCTGTCTGTAATTTTCAGAATTTTAAAAATCTGATTTTTAGAAACTTATTTAATTATAGATTTGCCCCAAAGGACCAAATTTTTCTATTTGAAAAAGTTTTAATCTCAGATTCTGAAACTTTAAACTTCTATTTCTGATTTTCGATTTTTTTTAACTGGAGCCCAGGCGCCGCGACCCTAATTGGGAGGCGCCGCGGCGCCTTAGAGGCAGTGTCTCAAAAATGAGCTTCGATATGAACAACGCCGCAGTGCTCTAGAATGGAGCCGCGATGCCTCGTCAAACCCTAGGTTACGCACATCGACTTAGAAGGGTTAGATTGGAATGACTTCCTCTATTGCATCATTGTTTAATTGTTTGGGAGACAAGGATTATGCATTCTTAAGATATTAGGTTTTCAAGCTTCAAAAGACATAAATTCATATTTAAACAAATTCTAACCCATATTATTATTAATGATTACTACATAATCACACAAAACAGCCCAGACACTGGTACCACTGTAGGGTTTTCTCGAGTTCGTGTACGCAGCAAAATTTAAAAATTTGTATTTCAAACACAACAAACAACAAACTGTAGGATGATTATGTAGTACTATAAGTATATGTAAATATCATAACATGTATATAAACTGTAATGCATCGATAGAATACTTACGGTTTGATGTATCTGAAGTCTTTTAGTATAACATTCGAGGGTGCGCACACAATTGATCCTCAATTGCAAGTTCCTAGAACTCCGATGTAATCCTCTTTAGAAAAGCTAGGAAATTCGGCAAAGATTCGAGAGAGAATTATATTCTAGGTCTCTAAGACTTAGAATGATTTATGAAAATAAAGTGTGTTGTACAATGATAGAACCCCTCTATTTATAGGTGTGATTTAGGTAAAAACGCAACTAGGGTTTCTCGTGGGCCAGGCCCAAAAATCTAGGCGCAATGGGTCAGTTCGGACTGCCCACTGTCTCGTCGGCGCCGCAGCTCAAATAAGAGGCGCCGCGGCTCTTGACATGATGTCGTCCCGTTTTCATTTTAATTAAATCTGAAATCCAACATCAACTTAATTAAATAATCATTATTCATTCAAATGTCTCGATTATAAATTGAACATTTATATTCTCTATTGTTACACCCTTTAGATCGAAGGAACAATTGACTTAGTGTTAGCCTACAAGTCTTCACATATCGACACTAATCATATTAAGGTCTACACGAAACTCCTAAGCAACACCGGAAGATGAACTCAATATGTGAAATATATCTACACGAATCCGGTAAACTGAACCTCTATGTGGGAAGATAAAATCCTTTCATTCATGACACACTCTATCAAGATTAGGATTTGCCAAGTTTCTATCCAAATGGATTGATCATTATATCTCATCTATATTGGTTGACAACAAGAACATATCCTAGATATGTCTATTGCGTTGGCCAACGACTTAGTCAACCTAATATTATATGAGAATCTGAGTGTTATCTCGAATATACATTTGAGGATTGAATTCTAATCTTGGCTCAACTACCACCTTTACTCCACATCGTAATGTGCCCAACACAAGACATATCTCAACCTATAAGACATTTAAGCTTAGGACATGATCAAAGTATATTACTCTGTAGACAAGGTGCGTATCGACCTCAAGTCTAAGGACTTCTATCTCTGGCACGCTGATCATGCTTTAGACATTGTATAACAAGCAGTATATCAGCAGGGTATACCAATACTGTCACGACCCGACCCCGGATCCGTGACCGGTGCCTTAACCCGGGCACCCTTGTGACCCAACATCAGAGAAAACCAGCGGAATATAAACTCACAATAACAACCATAATGATATAAATAGTCTAGCCCAAAATGGCTACCCCAAAAGTACATAAAACCGAACAGTTACATCTTTAAACAAACCAAGTTATGACAAGACTACATGCCTCTAAGAAGGAGTAACACTATGACGGGACAGGGCCCCGTCATGCCCCTGAATGTACAAAACATCAACAACACCAGGGAGAACCATACCAAAAGTCGAGCCTCCGAAGAAATGGAGCTCCTGACACCTGAGTAAAAGATCCTAGGAATGAGGATCTACCACCTGTTTTCCCTTACATGCGGCATGAACGCAGCCCCCGAGGAAGGGGGTCAGTACACAACGTACCAAGTATGTAAAACTGGAAAATACTGTAGTAATATCATAAGTCAAAAATAAGCTGGAGTCATAGATAGAAATCAATTTCCTTGCACTGTGCCTTACTAACAATGAGAGTAACAAGTATAAATCTTATAGCATAAAAATAGGAGGCTCACGATCAAAACAGGGTACCTCGCCCGTAGTATCATTAAGCAATCCTACTCCTGGACTATTTCACCCGCATGGGTCCTGTGGACCCGCATGAGGTCATCCGCCTCGTCATGGGACTATTTCACCCGCATGGGACTATTTCACCCGCATGGATCCTGTGGACCCGCATGAGTACAATCGCTGCACTCGCGTGGGACTATTTCACCCGCATGGATCCCGTGGTCCGGATCCGCACGAGTGCAAGCGCCGCTCGCATCATGGGTAGAAAATCCATGGCATAGATAATAACCCGGTTTACCCGTAATAATATAAATATATAACATAGCTCATCCGGCTATCATACATAACATAAGCACTACCGGCCTATCATATCATACATAAGCACTACCGGCCTATCATATCATACATAAGCACTACCGGCCTATCATATCACAACATAAGCACTACCGGCCTATCATAACATAAGCACTACCGGCTTATCATAACATAAGCAAGTTAAGAAATCCCCTAACTTCTTATTAACATTATTAATATATCCTCTCATTTTAGTATCCTAAAGCACTAACATGTCCTTTAATAGAAAATCCGGGAATTCAACCCAAATACCATGCACTTCTAACTTTTTAAGAAATAACTCTTTTTATACAAAAATTCCAAGATACTAATCACCATAGTATCAAGTTACGATTTCTTTTCAAGACAAGTCACATTTCCTTTTAGAAATATAATAGGCTTCTAAATCAAGTGACTTCATTTCCTTTAAAACCTTAGGCAACCAATGCTAAAAATCAATTCACCTTTCTTAGTTTCAAATCCTTTACCCGTACTTGTTTTAATTAGGGTAAACCTTTCTTTGTGAACCTTTCAAAAAAACTAATATAACCAACTTCCCATAAAGTCATTATATTAGCGTTATCCCTTTGTCAAATACATTTTTCCTAAATCCAAGGGACTTATACTTTTGAAATGAAACAAGTATCATATACTTTAAAACAAGTGAAAGATATCAAATCTTGTACGTCTACCGTACTACATAGGTACAACTACTCATGCTCAAGGGATAGGAAAGTTCCACATATCTCTTCGGTTAATCCACTTGCTAAGTCCGAAATACCGCACGTAATATGTCAACCTATAATGACCATAATACGTTTATTAACCCCTAATTTCAATGTAGAAATATTCCAAGTTCAAGTTACTAATTCCTAAGGAAATTTGGGCAGCATTTCCTTTGTTTCTACATACTTTGCCACCCTTTTCAAGGCCGAATTCAATATCCAAACGCCACATTTAAGGCCCAACAATCCAACATTTCAAAGGGGATTACACAACCAAACTTAGGTGTGTAAAATTCTGCCCCAATAGGTAAAACAATACACTTAACAATTCTAAAGTAGTTTGTAGGCTACAACATGCTCATAATATCTCTTTAACCAATCTTTCATATCCAAGCCATTTTTCTTACATGCAATGATTCTAAGAGCATTATTTACTACTACAAATTCCTTATTCTTCACATGCAACACCAATAACTAGCTACAAGAGAAGAAATGTTACCTTTGTAGCTTTAGCCAAAACTATTCCAACAATTTTGCTAGCCTCCTTTTCAAGAATACCACCACAATAACCTCCACAAGCTTGCAAATAACTTTCCTTCTTAACACCCTTTTCAGATTTTCCTTAAGCTTGGAGTTTCTCTTGATTTTCTAGAGAGAAGGGAGAGCTTTTTAGCTTAGAGAGAGAGAGAGAGAGATGAAAGATGAAAGATGACCAAGTCTTCAATATAAGGCATGCAACATTTCAGATGAGGGGGGGACAATTTTCCCCCACCCAAGACCTCTTTTAAAACAAAACAGTGCAGAAATTTCCACTAACTCTCGCAGATCCGCCTCGGCCGCGGCCTGCGATGGCGCCGCGTGAAACTCTGCCGCCTTCTTAGGACTTTCGGCGCGTTCGCTTCCCAGCACTGAAACCAGCGACCCTCAGATCTTCGCCGCGACTTATCTTACGCGCGCGGCTGAGGCCCATGGCCATGTCCGGACCGAACCACGGGGTATAACATTCTCCCCCCCTTAGAAACATTCGTCCCAAATGTTCCTTCTAGGCTTACTCGAATCACAAATCGACGTAGACGCTCTTAACTACTCTTTTGCAAATAAAGACGCTCCCCACGACCACAACAATACTTAAGTACAATTGCTAAATCAAAACTAACAAGCAGGAAAGTGGGTTACCTGGAGGTGTAGGGAATAAGTGAGGATATTTCTTCATCATGTCCTCCTCCGCTTCCCACGTCATCTCTTCCCTGTTCTCGTTCCGCCATAAGACCTTGACGGAAGCCACATCCTTTGTCCGAAGTCGTCTAACCTGACGATCGAGTATCGCTATGGGACTCTCCTCATACGATAACTCCTCTGTCACCTGGACATCATGAATCGGGTGCACTCTAGATGGATCTCCAATACATTTTCGCAACATAGACACATGGAAAACTGGATGTACCGCCTATAAATCGGACGACAGATCTAACTCATAGGCAACCTTGCCTACCTTACGGATAATCTGATAAGGCCCAATGTACCTTGGGCTAAGTTTCCCCTTCTTCCCAAATCTCATCACACCCTTCATGGGTGATATCTTCAGGAAGACCCAATCATCGACCTCAAACTCCAAGTGTCGACGCCGATGATCCGCATACGACTTCTGTCGACTCTGAGCTGACAATAACCGCTCCTGGATAAGCTTCACCTTATCCACTGCCTGCTGTACCAAGTCTGGCCCGACTAGCTGAACTTCTCCCACCTCAAACCAACCTATCGGTGACCTACACTTCCTCCCATATAAGGCCTCATAAGGCGCCATCTGGATACTAGAATGGTAGCTGTTGTTATAAGCAAACTCCACAAGAGGCAAATGATCCTCCCAGCTACCCCTGAAATCAATAACACAAGCCCGCAGCATATCCTCAAGTGTCTGAATAGTGCGCTCGGCCTGTCCGTCGGTCTGAGGATGAAACGCTGTACTGAGACTCACCTGTGTCCCTAATCCCTTCTGGAAAGACCTCCAGAAGTTAGCCGTAAACTGGGCTCCTCTGTCAGAAATAATCGATATAGGAACTCCGTGCAGTCTCACGATCTCTCTGATATATAGTCTAGCATAATCCTCGGCCGAAAAAGTCGTCCTGACTGGAAGAAAATGGGCTGATTTCGTCAGCCTGTCGACGATAACCCAAATGGAATCATGCTTCCTCTGAGTGGAAGGTAACCCTGCAATAAAATCCATATTTATCACCTCCCACTTCCAAGTCGGAATATCAATAGTCTGCAATGTTCACCGGCTTCGTGCTCAACCTTAACTCACGACAATTAGGACACTGTGCAATAAAACCTGCCACGTCCCTCTTCAGGCCATCCCACCAATACACGCATCTGAGGTCATGATACATCTTAGTCGACCCCGGGTGAATAGAATAACGAGCACCGCGTGTCTCCCTGCATCTGGCCGACGAAGTCTCGCTACATCGGAACACACAACCGCCCTCAAATCTTAGCACCCCATCCGACGCTACCTCAAATAGACTCTTCTCTTCAAAAGCGCATCTCGATATCAGATCAAAATCGGATCCTCATATCGCCGCTCTTTCACCTCCCGATGATGGAAGACTCGCAACCTCGAACCGAACTCCTTACTATCGTAATCAACCAAACGAACCCCAAGGCTCGCTAGCCGATGTAACTCCGGACCATATCCTCTTCCCCGCCGCACATCGCATGGACTACCCATCGACCGCGACTAAGGACATCCGCAACTACATCGCCTTCCCGGTGGTATAGAATATCAACATCGTAATCCTTGCAGCCCAACCACCGTCTCGCCGTAAGTTCGCTCTCTCGTCAAGATATACGGAGACTCTTGTGGTCCGTAAATATCCACATGAACTCCATACAAATAGGTTCTGCATCTTGAGGCATGAATCACCGCCAACTCTAAGTCATGTGTGGGATAGTTCTTCTCATGCTTCCTAAGCCGCCGACGCGTAGTTATAACCTGCCGTCGCATCAAAGACGCACTCCAAGCCCGACACCCGACGCATCACAATAAACCACATATCCGCCCAAACCTCGGAAGAGTAAGAATCGGTGCCAACTTCTCCTTCAAGAATGAAAACTCTCTCACAAGCATCCGCCCACCAAATATAGCTTTTTTCTCGAGTCACCTAGTCAAAGGCGCCGACATGGAAGAAAACTTCCACAAACCTCCGATAATAACTCCGCAAGGCCCAAAAGCCGCGCACTCCGCTTGTAGTGGTTCGCCAAGTCTGATCGCCTCAATCTTAGTCAGACAACCCGAATACCATCGGCCAGATAACATGCCCTAAGAAAGCCATCAAGCTACCAAAACTCGCGATTTCGAGAACTTGCATACAATCGCCGGCCTCGAGGACTCCCAATACCGCCTCAAATGACCAGTATGCTCCGCTGCATGCGAATACACCAAGATATCATCAATGAACACTATAACGAACATATCCAAGAATGGCATGAACACCTTATTCATCAAATCCATGAATACCGCCGAGCGTTGGTCAATCCGGAAAGACATCACCAACTCATAGTGCCCATACCGGTCCCGAATGCGATCTTTGGGATATCCGCCTCTAACTCGTACTGATGGTAACGGACCGCATGTCTATCTTGGAAAACATCTCGCACTTCGCAATCGTCAAACAAATCATCAATCACGGGAGGGATATCTGCTTTGATAGTTACCTTGTTCACCGTCAGAATCAATACACATACGCAGCTGGCCCCATCCTTCTTCTTTACAAATAACATCGGTGCTCCTGGAGAAACACTTGGCCCGATAAAGCCTTTCTCCAACAAATCTTTCACCGGTCCTTCAATTCCTTCAACTCGGCGGTGCCATCTGTATGGTGGAATAGATATCGGCCGAGTGTCCGCGCCAAATCGATGCAAACTCAATCTCCTCTCGGGAGGATACCCAAGCTCGCCCGAATATGTCCGAAACTCTCTAACAACCGGAATCGATCAAGGTCCAGATCTCACCTCGTGATTCGAATACCCAACCAAATGGTAAATATACCCTTCTCGTACCATCTTCCTAGCCTTGAGGTAAGAAATAAACCTACCCTCGGCGATGCAAAGATTCTCCTTCCACTCGATAACCGCCACCGGAAACCGGAACCGAACTAACCTCTCATACCCACATTGGCATAGCAAGACGCTAGCCAATCCATACCCATAATCACATCAAAGTCCGTCATATCCAACTCTATCAAGTCGGCCAGAGTCCGACGACCAGATATAGTCACCGGGCAAGCCTTATACACTCGCCGCCACCACCGAATCACCTATCGGGTAGCTACCTCAAAAGGTTTTATGGACTCGTTCTATCCCTATTCTACCAAAGAATATGAGGAGATATATAGGACAAGGTAGAACCTGGGTCTATCAAAGCATAAACATCACACCAAGAAACCAACAATGTACCTGTGACGACATCAGGTGACGCCTCCTGCTCCTGGCGGCTGGACATAGCATAAATGCGGTTTTGAGGACCGCTGAATCGAACCCGCCACGACTTCGCCATGCCTCGCTGGCCCGTGAACACTCGCCTCCGGGCGCCTAACCATCAAGACGAAGACCCAAAGAATCGAACTTGTTTACCGAACCATGGCATTCTGCCGCTCGACGGACAATCTCTCTTCAAATGGCCTGCCGCCACAAGAGTAACAAGCTCCCGGAGGAACACGACACTTCATAATGGCAATCACCACATCGACCACACCGAGGCATAGGTGGCCTCATTCGACGAACTCGTCCTCCGAAACCCGGCTCGGGACCGCCCTACTCCCGAATACCAGACGGCCGAAGATGGTGGAGGAGCGCTCAACCGGCCGTGATGCAAACCCGTCGGCCGAGGCCGTTTACCTCGAGAACTACTAGAGGACGCCGCTGCCCTGGCCTCTTCTCGCGATACCTATCAATCCGCTTACCGCGTTCTTACACCCTAGTGCATAGCTCGCATGCTGGCAATGTCCATGCCCGGCCAAGAGCTACTCCTGCATAACTTCGCCAAATAGTCATCGAGCCTCGGACGTAGCGGTGCACTCGCCCTCCATATCTCGCTACTAAAGTGGTACATATCGAGCCAACGAGTCAAACTCGACGTTGTACTCGACCGCCCGCCCACTGCCTCAATGTCGTAAATCGCCCTGCGTTCTCCTCATCTGCGAGGCAAGAAATGACCAAGAAATGCCGCCGAGAACTCGTCCCATACACCGGAAGCCGCATGCTCCCTGCACAACTCCCATGAATCAAACTACCAATCAGTGCTATCACGCACCGATGCGAACTCAATACAACCGACTCAAGATCCGAGGCCTTGATCACCTCATAATCCAGAATCGCTTGATAAATTCTCGAGGATCATCCTCGCCTCTACCCATAAAACTCGCGGCCGCAGCCAAGAAGTCCCGGTTTCACGCTATCGACCTGGGAGGAACTACGCGCATCCGGAACCGCTTCCTCGCTCTGCCTCACGCTAGTCACTATCTCCGCCAATAATCGCCATCTCTCAGAGCTCATATCCTCTCGCCTGTGCCGCATAACCGAGGCTCGTACCGTAGTCTCGTGAGCCGCCGCTCGACTCTTTGGGGTTGACGACTTTGTGGAACTCGCCTTCCGAAACATTATCTCTCGGTAAAGGCCGGGCACGTGCTCGTAACCCTGTCCCACTAGCAGCTTCTCCGCCGCTTGCCTTCGGGCCGCGGTTGCCTGCGAGGCATAACTGATACATACACAATTTACGTCAGAGGAAATTTAACCTATAACACGGCTCTATTGCACGATCTTAGAGTGAAAGAAATGGAAACCAATCCTAAATATCATGCAGCCCCCTGATTATAGATGTGGTGCACAACACACCGATAATCAAGACTCTACTAGATACGACTGCAGACCTTTCCGAGGATTAATCGCTCGATACCACTTTGTCACGAATTCGACCGGATCCGTGACGGTGCCTTAACTCGCACCTCGTGACCCAACATCGAGAAAACCATCGAATATAAACTCACAATAACAACCATAATGATATAAATAGTCTAGCCCAAAATGGCTACCCCAAAAGTACATAAACCGAATGCTACATCTTTAAACAAACCAAGTTATGACAAGACTACAGTGCCTCTAAGAAGGAGTAACACTATGACGGACAGGGCCCCATCATGCCCCGAATGTACAAAACATCAACAACACCAGGGAGAACTATACCAAAAGTCGAGCCTCCAAGAAATGGAGCCACGACACTGAGTAAAAGATCCTAGGAATGAGGATCTACCACCGCTTCCTTACTCGCGCAGATTTAACGCAGCCTCAGGAAGTGGGGTCGACACAACGTACCAAGTATGTAAACGGAAAATATCGTAGTAATATCATAAGTCAAAAATAAGCCGAGTCATAGATAGAAATCAATTTCTCAGACCGTGCCTTACTAACAATGAGAGTAACAAGTATAAATCTTATAGAATAAAAATAGAGGCTCACGATCAAAACAGGTACCTCGCCTGTAGTATCATTAAGTCGATCCTACTCCGGGACTATTTCACCCGCATGGGTCCTGTGGACCCGCATGAGGTCATCCGCCTCGTCATGGGACTATTTCACCCGCATGAGACTATTTCACCCGCATGGATCCCGTGGACCCGCATGAGTACCATCGCCGTACTCGCATGGGACTATTTCACCCGCATGGATCCTGTGGTCCGGATCCGCATGAGTGCAAGCGCCGCACTCGCATCATGGGTAGCAAATCCATGGCATAGATAATAACCCGGGGTTTACCCCGTAATAATATAAATATATAACATAACTCATCCGGCTATCATACATAACATAAGCACTACCGGCCTATCATATCATACATAAGCACTACCGGCCTATCATATCATACATAAGCACTACCGGCCTATCATATCACAACATAAGCACTACCGACCTATCATAACATAAGCACTACCGGTTTATCATAACATAAGCAAGTTAAGAAATCCCCTAACTTCTTATTAACATTATTAATATATCCTCTCATTTTAGTATCCTAAGGCACTAACATGTCTTTTAATAGAAAATCCGGGAATTCAACCCAAGTACCATGTACTTCTAACTTTTTAAGAAATAACTCTTTTTATACAAAAATTCCAAGATACTAATCACCATAGTATCAAGTTACGATTTCTTTTCAAGACAAGTCACATTTCCTTTTAGAAATATAATAGGCTTCTAAATCAAGTGACTTCATTTCCTTTAAAACCTTAGGCAACCAATGCCTAAAAATCAATTCACCTTTCTTAGTTTCAAATCCTTTACCCGTACTTGTTTTAATTAGGGTAAACATTTCTTTGTGAACCTTTCAAAAAAACTAATATAACCAACTTCCCATAAAGTCATTATATTAGCGTTATCCCTTTGTCAAATACATTTTCCTAAATCCAGGACTTTTACTTTTGAAATGAAACAAGTATCATATACTTTAAAACAAGTGAAAGATATCAAATCTTGTACGTCTACCGTACTACATAGGTACAACTACTCATGCTCAAGGGATAGGAAAGTTCCACATACCTCTTCGGTTAATCCACTTGCTATGTCCGAAATACCGCACGTAATATGTCAACATATAATGACCATAATACGTTTATTAACCCCTAATTTCAATGTAGAAATATTCCAAGTTCAAGTTACTAATTCCTAAGGAAATTTGGGCAGCATTTCCTTTGTTTCTACATACTTTGCCACATTTTTCAAGGCCAAATTCAATATCCAAACGCCACATTTAAGGCCCAATTATCCAACATTTCAAAGGGGATTACACAACCAAACTTAGGTGTGTAAAATTCTGCCCCAATAGGTAAAACAATACACTTAACAATTCTAAAGTAGTTTGTAGGCTACAACATGCTCATAATATCTCTTTAACCAATCTTTCATATCCAAACCATTTTTCTTACATGCAATGATTCTAAGAGCATTATTTACTACTACAAATTCCTTATTCTTCACATGCAACACCAATAACTAGCTACAAGAGAAGAAATGTTACCTTTGGAGCTTTAGCCAAAACTATTCCAACAATTTTGCTAGCCTCCTTTTCAAGAATACCACCACAATAACCTCTACAAGCTTGCAAATAACTTTCCTTCTTAACACCCTTTTCAGATTTTTCTTAAGCTTGGAGTTTCTCTTGATTTTCTAGAGAGAAGGGAGTGCCTTTTAGCTTAGAGAGAGAGAGAGAGAGATGAAAGATGAAAGATGACCAAGTCTTCAAGACTTGGTCAATATAAGGCATGCAACATTTCAGATGGGGGGGGGGACACTTGTCACCCACCCATGACCTCTTTTAAAACAAAACAGTGCAGAAATTTCCACTAACTCTCGCAGATCCCGCCTCGCGCTGCCCTGCTGCGGTGCCGCGCCAAACTCCCGCCGCTTTCTTAGGATTCTTCCGGCCATGGCTTAAAACTTCGACACTCAGATCTTCCGGCCGCTCGCCTTTTCGGCGCCGCGGCTCGTTTCTGGCGCGCGCCCTACAATCACCCGCCAGCCGCGCTGAGGCCCGATCAGCGTCCGCACGAACCACGGGGTATAACAAATACTTCCAAAGTATCTATGTTTTCATCACGAGTAACCATTGCTCGTAGCAGGTGAGACATACTACATCCTCTAAGGATGTGATGCAGACCACATCGCGACGTATCACATATCATCGATATCTCATTCTCGATGATCATTAGTCGAGGATGTTTTATGTGTTACATTATAATATTGATATCTCACATTATTAATAACAACGTAACTTCTAGGATGCATATTATAGAATATGATAAACAATCAACTAATAATTTAATAATTGCAAATGCCAAAATATTAATCTACATTAATAATACAAATTGTCTCTAGGACATAAATATTTTTTCACCTTCCTCAAAATTGAGAGCAAATTTGTGCCGAAGTACAATGAAAGGGGTATATTTGGATTAAAAGTATAAAATGGTATGTTTAAAATATTTATGATAGTGCAGGGGTATATTTGACATTTTTCATAAAGTTATATACATTTGCTTACCAAAAGTCATGACTTGTAATGAGAATATTTTTGAAGCAAGGTCAAATAAAATCCTAAGAATCGTAATTGAACTGATGTATAAAATTCTAAAATGTAGCTATTGAGAGCATCAAATATTACGTGCAATGTATGTGCATCGATACAAAAAGGTCAACTTAGTTAAATAATTTTATCAATTACTTTTGGTAATACTACACCAAAGATTAAGATATTTTAGTAAGAAACTTTTCCTTTGCACTATCGGCCTTCATTTGAGCCATTAAACATTTCAGGTAAAGATCAAGAAGCATCTCATTTTCATAGTTTACTGGTGTCCCTATCGATCAAAGGGTGTGGAATGTTAGGGTAAAAGCAACAAATAAAAAAATAACATATCAAAATTGAAAAATTAGAATCCAATAAACTATGTTGATTCTTGCCAAGAAATTTTATTTAAAAATTCTATTTCTGATTGGGTCATAATATGGAAAAATATGAAGGAGAAGTAAATTAAGACCCGTTCAGAAGTGACTATTAGATACAATGTTAAAATCACAAACTCTATAATTAAAAAAATTAAAAGATATTATTTTTGGTATTTCTTTACTAATTCATCGTTATATAAACTTTTAGTACAAATAATATAACATTATTTTTATATTCTTTAGAAAATCATGTGCAACATGCGTGCATAGTAGTTGCGTTATTAACTCACCAATAATATTTTTAAGGACTAAGTCCTTGTATTGTGTATTAACTTAATATTAACGTATAGTCTATGCATATTAGACTACAACTACTATGAGGTGGTCTGAAAGGGCAAGACCATATTACGCCCCAAAATCCACCTTAGACTCAATAGACATCCGATGATATGAACAACATCGAAAGCACCTTATAAAATCAATAAAAATCTAATTTCTTTTAATAGTCTTTTGACATTTAATTAATACAAGCCATTTATGGCTAACTGAAATCATTCTCTCACTTATAAAATAAATCAGTGGAAGTCTAACATGAATAATCAATTATAAAAATGTGGCAATGCCTTAATAAGTCATACGAGACTTTCGACATCTACCCATAATATAATAACTATCTATGGAGCTTCTAAGATAGATAAATGAATTGATGAACCTTAGGACACAACCTGAAAACTAAAATAATTAAATAAAGATAGAGGAGTGTCCCACGAACAAGCATGTGGGCTAACCAATAAGTCTAGAAAGCGGTAAGTTCTCCTACTCCATACGCGTATCACGAACCTGCTCTTCTTCGTTAGCTAATATACCATAAAAAATAACAATGGTATGTTTGAGTATTGGGTACTCAGTGAGTGTCTTCGGGACAATAGTTAATAGTAAAATACTATAATAATAAGTAGTAAAACAATATAAGTAAAGTAGTTCAAAATCCATAGATAAAACAGTTCACCAAAATTAGAGAAACCATTAGTAGAAACCAGTATGAGAGAATTTAATCACCTCCAATCCATTATACCATTTATCAAGATTAACTCTTCTATTTATGAACTCAAGATCAATGTCAAGTCACTCATGAACAATCACAATCATGCAAATACATGCCAAATCCATGAAATGAAAGGATGGCCATTAAGGTTCCCTAAAACCACATATAAGCACCTTATCATGGTTGTCACCCTCGATGGATATCCTTCCTCTCGAATATCTAGGCAAAATCACATCGGGGTTATTAATCCCTGATAACTATCCTTCCTCCCGAATAGCTAAAAACCCCCTATTAAATCTATTGACCCTCGATGGCTATCCTTCCTCCCGAATAGATAGGCAAACCACACTAGGATCCATAGTGACTACCCTTCCTCACGAGTAGCTAGGCCAAACACAACTAATAGAACTCATGGAAAATTAGCCGAATCACAATCACAACAAATAAACCGAATGACTCACTATGAATTATGGTCATCATACTGTTAATAGGGGTACATCAAGTCATTACTAGGTCTAAAAACCATGTTTAAGTCATTAAATAAGTTTCAACTTCAACAAAACCCGTACATAGGGAAAAACACATGAAATATCCAAGTTTTCAAAATCAAGTTTAAAATGTACCTATAGGGGTAAATAATGTTAAAAGTTCAAATATTTATAAACCAATTTCGATAACCCTTTGATAGGAAAATTAATGAATACATATATATATATAGTATGATACACCTAACGTTCAATGAGGGTTTGTCTCACATGCACATGAAACCTTCCCAAAGAACCCATTTTTATAGGTTGAAAAGTATGTTCGAAAAGAAACATACAAATCATCTTTATAGTTGAAAAGTATTTTAAAAAGAGACATACCATTATTCCCGCTAAAATCTAGCAAATGTATTTCTCCACGTTCAACAATCGCTCTACAACTGATAAGGATGATAAAGATTAAAACTTTAATCATTTCTACAAGCTTTCCTTAATTTGTTAAAACTAGGGCTTTTCTAAACCTTAAAAACTTGTTCTTGAACCTCATACGAATCACTCATAGATTCTAATCGCTTATTATAATTTATACTAACCTAAAAGTCATCAATGAAATTAGGGAAACTGAAGTTCATATCTTTTAGACAAAGTTCTACACATCACTCTTTCTCCTTTCTTGAGTTTTCAAGAATCTAGGGTTTGGAGAGATTAACTAACATTAATTTGATATTAGATTTATATACTAATGATGGGATCAATCAAGAACTTATCTTAGATGTTTTTGGGAAGCCTTAGGGTTGTTTCCTCTTAATATACAGCTTAGGTCGAAGTCTGGAATGTGAAGAATGACCTAAACTCGTCTAAGGGGAGAATATATAGGCTTGCACATTTGGGACCCCATAAATCGCTAAGAGATGTCCATAGCACGACCTGATCTCGCTTTGAGTTGAGCTCAGCGAGCTCCTAGGTCCAGTTTACACTTGGTCAAAATTTTACGATTTTTTACGGTACTGACAACATCTCAAAAAATGGTAATAACTCATAGAATAGAACTCCGTTTGAGCTCCAACATATATGGTTGGAAAGGTATTTCAAATACCTACAACTTTTATTTCAGAAGTTTCCTCAAATTTTACCCCAAACGGATTACAAGTGAAAAATTCCTCAGACTTAGACAAATTTAAGAACTTTTACAAACCCCTTTATTTGGTTTGACTTCAAAATGACTATCTATCACTCGAATTCATCCAAAAGGGATGCCCATAACTAAAATATGACATGTCAACAATCATTATACACATTAACACCTAACCCAAATTTACCGAGTGTCACATCATCCCCCTTTCAGGATCATTCATCCCCGAATGAAAGTCATGGCCAACGATTTTCACTAAACCTCAAATATTATAGAATTTCTAGAGTTCTTTTGCTAGACGATCTATCCCAAAATACAACATAACAACTAACCACCCAATGAAAATGGCATGGTCCTCACAAGGATACCCACAACTAGATCATTCAAACCTTAACAGAAAAGTGAGGGATTCATACCTCTTGTCTACACCTAGCAAGAATTCAATAATTGGAAGGCTGAACACATTCCTACACTTAGGAATAGGTGAAGCTATGGGTTAGGTGAATCTATGGGTGTCATTAACGACTACTAGATGGTAACCACACCCCTTTGAGTTCATCGTCTGAGTCTTAAGATACCAAATAAGTCTACCTCAAGGTTTGATAAAATCACGCTTCCGCTCTTTCACAGATCCATCCGGAAATTCAAGCCTAACCAGTTTGACTGACAATCGAGAGTTCTATAACACTGGGAAAGCTATTCTATCCCCACAATTACCTCCAAGTCCGGTATTTCTAATTCTAACAAATCAGGAGTATTTTCACCGCCCTTAACTACAACTACACAGTCCCTATAGATTCTAAAAGCAATAATGAGGACACTAGGATGGGTATTCACATAAAAGGGTTCTAACAATTGTTTAGGTTCAAAACCAAAATCAAGGGCAAAGTATGGAACATAAGAAG
Source organism: Przewalskia tangutica (assembly GCA_029844215.1). Classification (NCBI taxonomy): domain Eukaryota; kingdom Viridiplantae; phylum Streptophyta; class Magnoliopsida; order Solanales; family Solanaceae; genus Przewalskia; species Przewalskia tangutica. The sequence goes on along the minus strand of CM056724.1, from coordinate 42,352,319 downwards.
GATTAGAACCCAGATCGAGTAACAATATGCATTAAAAGAGCAAATAGTGAGAATACCCGTAACCAGAGTGTTGCTACCTCCCTACAAGCCAAACCACCAAACGCCTACTACAGAATTTCAAGAGATTTTATACCATCCATAAAATTATATGTCACAACCAATGTGCACTTTATAGCACCATTGTTCACAAGTTTAGAACTATAACATGAGTTAAAGCCATTTTCGCACGGCACGGATCGACGAGCCCGTTAGAACGATCCTAAAGGAATTTCAAGCTCTATAGCACCATATAGAATAAAAAAGAATGAGAAGCACCTATAAATGTCCTGGTAGTCATACATCCATACATGTATCTAGTATGCATGAAGAGGACTCCACTAGACACAGCTCCACAGACAGTCCTACGACACTTCTAAACCTAGGTTTTAATACCAAGCTTGTCATGCCCCAAAATTCACTCTGGATGTAACAGACATCCGATGTTATAAAAAACAACAGAAGCACCTTATAAAATCAATAAACGTCTAATTTATTTTAATAATCTTTCGACATTTATTTAATACAAGCCATTTAAGGCTAACCGAAACCATTTTCTCACTTATAAAATAAATTAGAAGAAGTCAAATATGAATAATCAATTATAAAACGTGGAAAAGCCTCAATAAGTCATACGAGAATTTTGACATCTACCCACAATATGGCAACTATCTATGAAGATTCTAAGATACGTAAATGAATTGACTAACTTCAGGACGCAACCTGGAAACTAAAATAATTAAATAAAGATAGAGGGGTGTCCACGAACAAGCATATGGGCTCACCAATAAGCGTGGAAAGCAACATGTTCTCCTACTCCGTACGCGTATCACGAACCTGTTCGTCTTTGTTACCTTAAATACCATAAAAATAACAATGGTATGCTTGAGTACTGGATACTCAGTGTCTCCGAGATAATAGTATAACAAAATAATATAATAATAAGTAGTAAAATAATGTAAGTAAATCAGTTAAAATCCATAGATAAAAAAGTTTACCAAACTTAGAGAAACCATTAGTAGAAATCAGTAAGAGAGAGTTAAATATCGTTCAATTAATTATACCATTTATCAAGATTAGGTCTTCCATTTATGAACTGAAGACCAACATCAAGTCACATATGAAGAATCATAATCATTCCAATACAAGCCAAATCAATGAAACAAAGAGATGACTGTTAAGGTTTCCTAAAACCGCATAGAAGTATCCCATCGGGGTTGTCACCCTCTATGGATATCTTTCCTTCCGAATATCTAGGCATAACCACATCAGGGTTATTGATCCTTGATAACTATCCTTCCTCCCGAATAGCTAGGGAACCCCATCAAGGCTATTGACACTCGATGGCTATCCTTCCTCCCAAATATCTAGAAAAACCATACTAGGATCCATAGTGACTACCCCTCCTCCCAAGTAGCTAGGCCAAACATAACCAATGGAAATCATGATACACCTAAGGTTCTATGAGGGTTTGTCCCTCACGCACATGAAACCTTCGCAAAGAACCCATTTTTAATGGTTGAAAAGTATGTTCGAAAAAAGACATACAAATCATCATTATTGTCGAAAATGATTTTAAAGAGACATACCTTTATTCTCACTAAAATCTAGAAAATGTATTCCTCTACATTCAACAATCTCTCTACAACTAATAAGGATGGTAAATATTAGATCTTTAATCATTTTTATGAGCTTTCCTTAATTTTTTTAAATTAGGGCTTTTCTATGCCTTAAAAACTTGTTATTGAACCTCATATGACACTCGTAGATTCTAATCGCGTATTATAATTTATACTAGCCTAAAATTCATGAATGAAATTAGGGAAACCAAAGTTCATACCTTTTAGACAAAGTTCTACACGTCCCTCATTCTCCTCTCTTGAGTTTTCAAGAATCTATGGTTTGGAGAGATTAACTAAAATTAATTTGATATTAGATTTATGTACTAATGATGGAGATTGATCAAGAACTTATCTTAGATGTTTTGGGGAAGACTTAGGGTTATTTCCTCTTAAAATATATCTTAGGAGGAAGTCTGGAATGTGAAGAGTGACCTAAAATCATCTACATGTCGAATATATAGGCCTGCATAATTTGGACCCCATATCTCGCTGAGCGAGATATATAGCACGACTTGATCTCGCTTTGATCTAAGCTTAGTGAGTTCCTAGGTCAGATTTACACTTGGTCAACATTTTATGATTTTCTACGGCACTGACATCGTCTCAACAAAATGGGCATAACTCCTAGCACATAACTCCTAAAATATGACATGTCAACACTCATTATACACATTCACACCTAACTCGTATTTACATAGTATTACAGGCCATCATTGAGGGTTGATTATTCGTGGCTTCTACTTGGATTTGAGGTAGGCTATGAATTCTTCTTATTAGACTCCAATAGAAGTATGTAATTAGTTATAAATGTTGAGGGGGTATTGGTGTGTTTGGGGGTCCAACTCAAGCAGTCGTGATGAACATTTAGGTGGGTACCGGTGTGGGCTCGTCACCATTATGTGGGCTTGTCGCCATATGTGATATTTTTGTGTTTATACATCATGCATGCTTTCAATATGATATCCTCATTATACTTGGACTATGTGTTATTGAATTTTTGAAAGCATATGATATTTATCTCTTATATTTTGTTGCATCTCTTGTCATCCTGATTTATTGCCTTGTATTATCATTTGCATTCATATACTCATGGTTCCATTGATATTGATATCAAAGTGGTATGGAAATACTGTCGGTCTAAGAGACTGAGAAGGTAAGAAAATTTATGAGATTATTGGCAACATTGAGATGATGATGATACACGGAGGAATGGGTTGCACGCCTACAACAGTTATTACAGCCAAGAGTTGGGCTCTATTGAAAATTCTGGAGGAGTATATGGACTTCACGGGTCCCCTATGGATGTACAGTTCATAGAATTTGAACGCTTATATACTGATGATGAAAGGTACCTGCCATATGCACTATATGCATATCATATATACATCACTTCATTGATTATATGTTGATGGATTAAGTGTTGGACTGGCTATTGATGACTTAGTTGAATTCTTAGATAAAGAAGGCTTGTTAATTGATCATTTGCTACTTGAGATATTATCATTGAACTCTTCTAAAATTGGGGTAACTTGCATGATTATGAAACCTTATATGATCAAAGTGACTTGTTAATTCAGTGAATTATTATGTGGACAAGGAGACTTATTTGGGTTATTGAACTGTTTAGTATAGGATTATTTGAGGTCAACTTGATATTTATCTCTAATTGTGTATCTTCTATTATTGTCGACCTATGATGCCTATAGGATACGTTGTGTACTTATGCTACACTTGCTATATTGTTTTTGGATGTAGATACAAAGCCTTCCTCCAGTTCAGGACTATCTGGCTGAGTATGAGCCGGTGGATTTCGAAACTTCAAAATGAGGATGCTTCCTTCCAACATACTAGACTCTTCTCTTTTATGTATTTTATTTAGTTTTGAGAGACATGTTCAGACTTTTGGACTATGTTCCCTTCCTTTGGCTTATGTATTTTAATAGTTAGATGCTCTTGTATTATCGACCAGATCTATGAGGGTCGTATTATGACTGTCAGACTTATTTCTGCTTTTATATTATGATAGGCAACTTTATTAAGTATTTTGTTAATTCCAAATTTCTTATTTATATTCATATTGTTTAATTGGGAAGTGGTTCGCCTACTGGTGGGAGAAGTGTAGGTGTCACCACGATCTTAAAAAAGGTCGTAACAAAGTTGGTATCAGAGCTTTATGTTAAACAATCTTAAATGCAAAACCAATGACTAGTAGAGTCTTGCGGATCGATGCGGAGACGTTCGTACTTATCTTTAAGAGGCTTTGAGACATTTAAGAAACTTTGCTTTCTTCATTTCTTTCATGCTAAGATTAGTCAAATTATTATCTGACATTTGTTTCCTATTATGTCATAAATGGTGAGGACTCGTGCCCATGCAATGAGATAGGAGGCACCTACACCTGCAATACGCGGTCATGGTAGGGGCTGAGGTAGAGCCCGAGGAGCTACACGAGTGAGGGTAAGAGAATAGGGATCCGGTCAGGCTTATGCTAGATCTACATCTCCCAAGTCTTATATCGAGCCTCACAATGAGCAGTTTGATAAGGAGATAGGCCCAGCCTAGGATCACCATAGATTTAAAGGTACTCTAGTTCTCCAGGATACTTTGGTCAGGTTGTTGAGTATGCTTGATGGTTTCACCCAGGAAAGCATGTATCCGACTACTCCGGGTGGGTCACGCACCCTAGTAGGAGAGGGAGAAACTCCTGAGTTTTGTACTTCAAGGGTTCAGCCAGCTGCTATGTCAGCACCCCATATTAATGAGGTTCCGACACCCGAGTTTGGTCCCCGACTGATTGCACGGATATCCATGGCCCGTAATGAACAGAAGATATGAGAGCACTTTTTTAAGAAGAAGCCTCCCATATTCTATGTATAGCTCGAGGAGGATGCGTACGAGTTTATTGTGAGCAGTCATGAGAGGTTACATACCTTAGGTATCATCGAGTTGCATAGAGTCTGTTTTGTTTCTCTTCAGCTTATGGGTGATGTGAAACAATGGTGGAGGACTTATGTTGACTATTGACCAGTAGGGTCATCTCTACTATCTTGGGTCAGGTTCTATCAGATATATTTTGGAGAATTATATGCCTCTTAGCTTGCAATTGAGAAAGCATGATGAGTTTCAGAGGTTCGAGCAGAGAGGTTTGACAATTGCATATTATGAGACTCACTTGCATGCCTTGTCTCCCTATACAGTGTTGTTTCTACCTACAGAGGTATAAAGAGTTAGATGTTTTGTCAGAGGTTTGGATATTCCCCTTCAGTTGGCTACATTACAGTTGGTGGCCTCTGGGGCTTTTTTCGATTCAGTGGCTGAGTATGCTAGGATGGTAGAGTCCGGGAGGGGCAAACGACCCAAACATAAGCTCGACAAACGGGCGATATAATATGGATAGTACAGCGGTTCTACTTCTTGTGGTTATACACAATAGGGTAGATTCCAATATTCACATTCTAGTCAACAGAATATTTGGTTTGAGATCTACATTGTCATATATGTCTGCCTACTTTTTTGCTTATTTGGATATATGGTGTGATATGCTTAATGTTCCTATTCGTGTGCCTACACTGGTGGGTGATTCTGTGATTGTGGATTGAGTCTATCAACATTGTGTGGTTACTTATATGAGTTATGATACTTGGATAGACTTGGTCATATTAGACATGGTTGATTTTGATATTATTCTTGGAATGGATTAGTTATCACCGTACTATGACATTTTGGAATGTCATGCCAAGATAGTCACTCTAGCGATGCCTGGTCTTCTAAAGTTAGAGTTGAGGGGGGCTCCCAGGCCTACTCCTAAGAAGATTATTTCTTTAATCCAGGCTAGGAAGTTGGTGGATAAGGGTTTTCTAGCATACCTAGATCATATTTGCGATACTAGTATGAAGACTCCTTCCCTTGAGTCCATTCTTATAGCTAGTGAGTTTGTCGAGGTCTTTGTTGCGATATTTCTAAGTGCTTACGCAAGTGTTCGTATCGTTCAAGAAATAAAGATCTGTAAGACCGAGTTTATCGTCCACAGAGACTGGTTTATTAAGTACTGGTTATCTATTCTATGAGATCTATTTGGTTGACGTTCTTTAGTTTTAGATTGATGACTAAGAATTATGACTAAGTGCAGAAAATAACTAAAGATGATTATACTTTGGGTTTATAACAGTTATGAAGGAAATAGGATTCCAATCTCCCCAACTATCCACTCTTTCACGTGTTAATGCAATGTTAATGATTCTTCTTCTTATTAAGATAGCAGGTTAACTAATCTGTCATTATATTCCGGTTAGGACATACAAGAGCTCAATCTAGTGCAAAAACCTTCTCTATTTCTATGATAAGTTTTACCACACAGGAAGATTAAGAACAATAACTTTAAATACTACACAAGTATCGGGGTACTTTCGTCCACGATTTTAACCTATGCCTAGTCAACTACAACATATTCAAATCTCACCTTTCAAACTTTTGATTCGAAATCATATAAGTGATGACAATTAATAACTAGTTAATTATCAAGCAATCATAACAATATTGAATAGATCTTAATACGCTGAATAAGAAATCAATAACTAATGCATTAACTATATGAAAATCAAGAAGATTCGATGGAAACCATACTAAAGTATTTAGCTCTTAAACATTGTCATGTCAAGAACTAAATTACAATCCAACATAAACTAAAATAAAGTAAAGGGAAGAAAAAAGAACTTGAACAAGAGTCTCCAATTGTAGCCTCCTTCTTGCCTCCCTTAAAGTATGAGTTGTGATATGGTATAAGGTATAGAATATGAGCAGGGTTTAGGGATTTTATACTTGAGAAAAATTTCCTTTCGGACCATAAAAACCCTCTCCAATTCGGCCCAGGACTTCTTGAAAATACGCGTAGGCACCGCGGTTCCGCTGTCCGGCACCGCGGTGCTTATTCAGCCGAAATCACTGTAGCTTCCTGGAAATATGGCACCGCGGTTCCATGGCCAGGCACCGCGGTGCCTTCGACGGTGTTTCAGTTTCGGACTTTCGGTAATTTTTACGCCTCGGTGCTAATTTTCCTGACCGCGGTTCCATGGCACCGCGGTACTACTTGACCAGGCACCGCGGTGCCTCTCTGGTATATATAAAAATAAAGTGAGACATCCTAAACAAGTGCGGCTGCGAGAATTCGCCCTGCCAGCGCATGTTGGTTATCCTGTGTAAGTAGAAGAAATCATCAACTTCCAGAAAGCTTCATTTATTTTATTTTCCGTCTTTGCAACTGTGGAGGCCTCAAAAATCGACGGATAACTTTTTCATTGGCCAAACAAGTGTAGCATCTTGTTCAAAAATCAGTTTAATAAAATAAAGGGGCAAAAATCGTCCAGAATCAGTTCTGAAAATCAGAACATCGTAACAGTGGTAAAACCCACAAAAAACCAGTCCAGAACACAGCACAACACCCAAAACAGTCCACTAATAGCAAAACCGGTGAAAATCAGTCCAACATAAACCAGAAAAGTAAAGCAGTAGCCAAATCGTCGGAAATCAGTCCGACAAACAGTGAAACAATGACCAACAGTCGCCGGAATAAAGCCAACAAGGTCACCGGAGTTTTTAAGTACTCCGGTAAGACATAAAAAATCAGAACAACAATGCGAAATCAGTCTCAAACCCCCAAAAGTATGCAATAGACATTAAAATAGAGTTAGCCGAGGTCGCCGGAGTTTTGTAAACTCCGGCCAGATACCAAAATCAGTCCATTAACAAGAACCAACAACAGATATCAAGGAACAACACCAAACGCAGGTCGCCGGAGTTTTTAAGAACTCAAGCCGGATATAAAAACCTGAAAAATCATGTGAAATCCGTCCAATAAATAACAAAAAATATACAATACAGCGAGGGTAACCGGCGACGGGATTTGAAAGCAAGATGGGAGCAATGGTTTCACCGGAGCTTAGAGCTCCGGCGTTGGCAGCAAGGTCGATAGAGTTCGCGAGAGTGCTGGGGTGTGGTTCGCCGGTGGTTCAGCGATGGTTGTGAGGTCGACGGGTAGTGGTTTGATGGTTCGCCGGAGCTTCAAGCTCCGACGATGGGGTTGCAGGAGTGCGTGTGTGTGGGTTTGATGGTGTGGTGGTTCGCCGATGATGGCGGAGTTGACAGTGGTGAGGTTTGATGGGTGGTGTGAACGGGAATGGTTGTTCGCCGGCGAGGAGGTGTAGTGGAGATGGGTGTCCGATGGGTGGTGCGTGATTTTCCGGCGACTGGGTGTAGTTCGCCGGAGATGGAACTCCGGCGAAGGGGTGATGTGCGGCTGAGGCTTTGAGAGAGAGGAGAGAGGCTGAGAAATGGCTTGTGTGGCTGTGATATTGTAGGGCTGCCCCCTCATTTTAATAAAAAAGAGGTAGTGTTTATTATATAGGGTAGGTTTTTAGGGTTTGGTATTTGGGGGGGGGGGGGGGGGAAATGAAAAGTGGTATTTGATTTTAGGGGAAAAAATCAAAGAGTGTTGGATTAAAATAAAAAAATAAAAAGGGTGTTGGATTGGACTGATCCGAATTGTATCTCGCACTGGACTGGTTTAACAAAATGCAAAGCGGGTTAATTATTTAAAAGAAAAATTATTTAAAAAGATGCAAGATTATTAAAATGCAAATGCCGACGCAGTAAGAATAATAAAAACAATATTTAAGCAAATGTTTAATGCCTAATTACAACGGGATGTCAATTAATTATTTAAAGAGATGCAAAAATATATAAAATAAAACGACGGTGTAATAATAATAAAAATATAATATTAACAAAGACATAATGCTTAATTTAAAATAAAAAGATAAAAAAAATACAAAAAATGCTGATTAAAATGCGGTGTCCTAAAACACATAAAATTGCAATAAATATACGAAAAATGGGTCAAAATTGAGTGTCAACAGCATGTCCCTCTTTGTACGAAGATGATGGAAGAGTCTTCAGACAAAGATGTTGACTTGTAGCCAATTTTGTCCTGTTTTATAAACTAGAAACTCAAAAATAGGGATGATGCAGACCCAAAATTGTCCCAGTATCAAATCATGATGACACTGGGTCGTTGTGATGCGAAAAATAAAAAGCAAAGTTGACGCTGATTTAAAAATGTCCCAGTGTCGAATTATGAGGACATTGAGTTTCTGCGATGCTAAAATTATGAACGGACGAATACCGATTCAAAAATATGTCCCAGTGTCGAATTATGAGGACACTAGGTTGCTGCGATGTTAGAAAATTAAAGCAGGCAGACGCCGATTCAAATTTGTCCCAGTATCTAATTATGATTGACACTGGGTTACAGGTGATATGGTGTTGTAACAGACAAGGTGCTTGTAGATGTTGATGGCGTCATTGCATGGACGCGATGCAGATGCTCGTCGTTGCATAGACGAAATATGGATGAAGCCGTTGCATAGACTTTGATAAAATGACGTCGTTGCATAGACGCGATGCAGATGCTCGTCGTTGCATAGACGAAACATAGATGAAGTCGTTGCATAGGCTTATATGAAATGACGTCGTTGCATAGACGCGATGAAGATGCTCGTCGTTGCATAGACGAAACATGGATGAAGCCGTTGTATAGGCTTAAATAAAATGACGCCGTTGTATAGACGTGATGCAGATGTTCATCGTTGCATAGACGAAACATGGATGAAGCCATTGCATAGGCTTAAATGAGATAGCGTTGTTGCATAGACGCGATGCAGATGTTCGTCGTTGCATAGACGAAACATGGATGAAGCCGTTGCATAGGCTTTTATGAAATGACGTCGTTGCATAGACACGATGCAGATGCTCGTCGTTGCATAGACGAAACATGGATGAAGCCGTTGCATAGGCTTAAATGAGATGACGTCGTTGCATAGACGCGATGCAGATGTTCGTCGTTGCATAGACGAAACATGGATGAAGCCGTTGCATAGGATTTTATGAAATGACGTCGTTGCATAGACGCGATGCAGATGCTCGTCGTTGCATAGAAGAAACATGGATGAAGCCGTTGCATAGGCTTTTTATGAAATGCGTTGGTTTATGGGCGTACCTACTTTGTGACCCGTCTGGGTTGAGATAGCGTCATTGCATAGACGTTGTGCGTTTGTGACCCGCATGGGCTTATTATTGTGCTCCCGCCTTTGCTGATATGAAGATCCTGCACTCAAAGAAAACTTAGTAAGTTTTAGGAAATGAATTGTTGATTAGCGTCGACTCTGTAGCTTTGGCTCTTGACGCTTGCATTCTTGGTTTGCACTGAAGACCTAGTTGACCTGCTTTTTTTCTGTCTATTGCCATTTTCTTGCAGTGAATCCTTAAAATGTCTCAATTTCTGTTAATGAAGATGTTGAACTTTCAACTGGGTAAGGTTGAATCTTGACGCTATCAAGGCGATCAGATAAGCAATTTTTTAAAAATGATGTGGGACCGAAGCCGATGTGGCCGCCTACGTATCCCGCAGAGAAAATCAGGTCAAGACGTAGTTCTTGCTGCAAAATAAGAATTTTTATGATTTTAAAATGATGCGGGACCGAAGCCGATGTGGCCGCCTACGTATCCCGATGATGGAATCAGGTCAGGACGTAGTTCGTGTGCAAAATAAGAATTTTTTTATGATTTTAAAATGATGCGGGACCGAAGCCGATGTGGCCGCCTACGTATCCCGCTGAGGGAATCAGGTCAAGCAGTTCGTGATGCAAAATAAGGATTTTTTTTATGATTTTAAAATGATGTGGGACCGAAGCCGATGCGGCCGCCTACGTATCCCGCAGAGGGAATCAGGTCAAGACGTAGTTCATGCTGCAAAATAATGATTTTTATGATCTTAAAATGATGTGGGACCGAAGCCGATGTGGCCGCCTACGTATCCCGCTGAGGGAATCAGGTTAAGACGTAGTTCGTGATGCAAAAAATAATTTTATGTAATATGCATTTTGGCGTTTTTTCTGAAAAAATGGAAGACAACATTACGTTCTGACTTTAGTTGATACCAACAATTAGTATTGTGCATAAGGATTTTCGTTTATTACTTTCAGTCTAACCGAGATTGACTCCGGTGTAATTCACACAGCTTCAGATAGTACCTCAGACATACCTGAGTGTCGACACACTTGCTTGCAGCCAAGGTTTCGAACTACACGTAATCTCACGTTTCAAATGTCCTCACTGAAAGAAAGTCTCATTCTCACATATATTCCAGTATTTTGAATTTTTGGACGTTTAGAGAAGTACGCTCACACTCAAAAAGATGTTCAACGCATGCAATTGTGATACCATAGGCTTGGCCATCATGTTAGTATCCACTAATGTGAGAACCCTCAGTATAAGATCATGTAGGGCTTGTCACGGGCTTGTAATGTAGGCTTGGGAAAAGGAATGAATATCATTTGGATAAAAGTGACTAATCATTCCTCGAGAGTTGGATACGTCCATGCTTGATATTTGTGCGCTTTAATGCTGACTTGCTTTCTTTTTGTCTCAGTTTTTCTGTACTGACTTTTTTTGAATCTTTCATTTGGAGCCCTTTTTTTTTTTCTTTTTTTTTCGGGGTTATATATTCATTTTTTGTATTATTATCGGGGCTTTTGATTTTCTCTTTGTGTGAAGTCGTATCTGCTTTTATTTTCTTTTGTTTTTGAGACTTTGACAATTTTTGTCTTTGCAAACTTCAACGCAGGAATTTGTCAGCCACTTGCACATTTCTAAAGTTCTCGAGGAGGTCGGGCCAAGAGAGGGATAGTGCGTACGCACTCAGAAAGGGTATATGTGTAATATGCGGTTGTCAAAAAATAGGTTTTAGGCTCAAAGGGGTGTACTAGGGATAATGCTATTTGGTAGGCTGAAAAGGCTCAAACGGGTCAAAGAAAGCCTACGATCATTTCCTACACCGAGTGTTGCTCAGGATTTCGCCTCAACAAACATTCAGACCAAGTTCTAAATCACAATGCAACGCAATTGAACTTATTCAAACACTCACCACACAATGCATATGAAACGATGAGGTTGGTTTCGTCCTTATCTTGGAAACACGCAAGACAATGTCATTTACGGGTGTGAATAAGAGGTACCAAAAGAATTTATGGTTTACCACAAAGTCAACCCATACTGTTTTTTTATGCACACTTGTAACTGTGTTGGTATCAACAAAGTCAAACAATAATAATTAAAAAATGTTTTTGTATTTTTGAATAACATTTTTTTTGTATTTATGAACAATTTTATTTTTTATTTTTTGAATAAAGGGTACCGAACCCGAATAGGGCTGCCTACGTATCCCGCCGAGAGAATCAGGTGTGCGTAGTTCATTCAAATATGTTATAAAATGTATGATCGAAAAGAATTTATCAATGAAAGGATAGCAATATAAAGCTGTGCATAAGAAATAATTGTCCACTGTGGACGAATGCAAAGTAAAATGAATGCCCGACAACACGATGAATGGGATGCATGAGTGAGAAAAATATGCTTCTTTATTATTTTATTTTTTTGTGGTTTTTTATTTTTGTGGTGTCGAACCCAAAATGAGTTGCCTACGTATCACACCGTGTGGTAAGAATCAGACACGCGTAGTTCGGAATGATTATGTTAAAAATGCATGATAAAGAATTATGTAATCAACACTAGACATATCAATTGAATTTGCAAATATGTATAAAGATACAAAATATAGAAGAACTGAGAGCGATGTCTCGTTGAATCTGGTATAAACTGACTTCTATTAGTCAACATAACTCCCGCTTATTCTTGTGATGATTTTTTTTCTTTTTTCCGACCTCTCTCGGCTGTTTGCGAGGACGACATTCCTGCAAAAATATGAGAAATGGGTGAGTAGAAAAATGACAAAATTATAAAAATGCAGAGGTGTGACAATATAGTCAAAGACTCCCCTGATTGGTTCGACCGGAGTGAAGGTTCATGCTTCGCAAGGTCCAAGTCGTGATGTTCAAGAACAATTTATTCAGTATAGGTCCTGATTGCAGTGTGACAGCAAAAAGTGCAAAAAATGCAAATGCACGTGCCCGAAGTTATAAGCCCATGACATGATATGTACATAGTTTAAAAGGGTAATTATTGCTTTAAATAATATGTACAGAGTTGCTAGCGATAAACAATAGTAAACAAAAAGCCTGCAAATCAAGCGCGCGCCTTAATATGCTTGGGACCTCTCTTATGCCAGAGGTCGGCCTAAACGCCAGATATGCGAAATTATGATAAATAAGTCCAAGCTGTTAAACTGCAATGTTTTGTTGGAAATGGCGACCAAATGACAGTGCACTTTTTCCAATTTCGGCGTGTCATGACCAGGCTTGGATCCGTCTATCATTATCACGCTACACATATATGCTTATGGGTCGTCGGGTTGTGAAACCCAACGACAATTTGGTGGATTTCCTAATTGTGGAGACGATACCAAAGATCGACCCACCTAGGGTGTATGCATGCATGACTTAAAATAAAGAGGGCGGTATAGCTCTAACTTAAATTTTCTAAAATTTGGCTTACTAGACACAATGGTTCCCGAGCGGACTACTCGAGTGAGAAGGCTACGCGGCCACCGGATGGTCCGGATGCTCCTGCGCCTTTGCCAACTCGCCTATATTTTGGTATTTGAAAGAAATTTGCAGGTGCGCCAGCACACCTCACGTGTAGTGTGTGATAGTGTCAATTTTCCAGAATGGAGGAAATATGATCGGAATGACAATTTAAGGAAAGCAGTAAAAAATGTAGCAATTAAAGTAGTTAATTACAAAATAAAAGCAAACAGTATAAAACATTTACAACAAATATAAAAGCAAAATAAAGCGCAATATTTAATTAACCTGGGTTTGCTATGATCAAGAACCTGATATCCCCAGTGGAGTCGCCATGCTGTCGCGCCCATTTTTGACCTCGGGGTCTGAACGGTATCCGCAAAGTTGCTCTTTGGGGCGGTTCCCTGGATGGAGCAATAATGCTGATTTTGAGGAGTCGCCACCTAATTAGTTAAGTGAATTAGGACACTTGATTTATTGCAATAAAAATACTGCAATTAACCTCCATTTAATGATCTGCGAAATTAATGAGATTATGAATCAGAGTTATTTATTATCCTAAAGGGAAGGGGTTAGGCATCCTTTAAGATCCGCTAACTTGCGGTTATTCGTTCAACCCTAGGTTAATTATTTATTACCTTTTTTATTCTACGTATTCTAAGCATTTTTCATAATTTATAATTAAAATAAAATGCAATACAAAATAATAAAAACTAAAATTAAATGCGACATAAAATAAAACTCCGGGACATCTTTTAGCCTTTTTTTAAGCCTTCTGCACAAGATGATCTCCGGGTACCTGCATAAACACTTAGTAAAAGTGTTAGTACTAGAATAAATAATTTTAAATAAATGGCAGAAATTTAATAAGTAAAGCCAAAAATAAATAAATAAATCCGCCTTTTGCACAGAGGAGTCCTTGGAAATCAGACGGAGATTCCTTCATCGGCCAATATTGTTAAAAACAATAAAATAAATAAAACCTTCAGATCCGCACCAAAACAGTAATAGTTTTAAACACGGAGGACTCAGATATATATAAAAATAAAGTGGGACATCCTAAACAAGTGCGGCTGCGAGAATTCGCCCTGCCAGCGCATGTTGGTTATCATGTGTAAGTAGAAGAAATCATCAACGCCTAGAATGTTTCATTTATTTTATTTTCCGTCTTTGCAACTGTGGAGGCCTCAAAAATCGACGGATAACTTTTTCATTGGCCAAACAAGTGTAGCATCTTGTTCAAAAATCAGTTTAATAAAATAAAGGGGCAAAAATCGTCCAGAATCAGTCCCGATAATCAGAACATCGTAACAGTGGTAAAACCCACAAAAAACCAGTCCAGAACACATCACAACACCCAAAAAACAGTCCACTAATAGCAAAACCGGTGAAAATCAGTCCAACATAAACCAGAAAAGTAAAGCAGTAGCCAAATCGTCGGAAATCAGTCCGATAAACAGTGAAACAATGACCAACAGTCGCCGGAATAAAGCCAACAAGGTCACCGGAGTTTTTAAGTACTCCGGTAAGACATAAAAATCAGAACAACAATACGAAATCAGTCTCAAACCCCCAAAAGTATGCAATAGACATTAAAATAAAGTTAGCCGAGGTCGTCGAAGTTTTGTAAACTCCGGCCAGATACCAAAAGCAGTCCATTAACAAGAACCAACAACAGATATCAAGGAACAACACCAAACGCAGGTCGCTGGAGATTTTAAGAACTCAAGCCGGATATAAAAATCAGAAAAATCATGTGAAATCCGTCCAATAAACAACAAAAAATATACAATACAGCGAGGGTAACCGGCGATGGGATTTGAAAGCAAGATAGGAGCAATGGTTTCATCGGATCTTAGAGCTCCGGCGTTGGCAGCAAGGTCGATAGAGTTCGCGAGAGTGCTGGGGTATGGTTCGCCGGTGGTTCAGCGATGGTTGTGAGGTCGACGGGTAGTGGTTTGATGGTTCGTCGGAGCTTCAAGCTCCGAAGATGGGGTTGCAGGAATGTGTGTGTGTGGGTTTGATGGTGTGGTGGTTCGCCGGTGATGGCGGAGTTGACAGTGGTGAGGTTTGATGGGTGGTGTGAACCGGAATGGTTGTTCGCCGGCGAGGAGGTGTAGTGGAGATGGGTGTTCGATGGGTGGTGCGTGATTTGCCATCGACTGGGTGTAGTTCTCCGGAGATGGAACTCCGGCGAAGGGGTGATGTGCGGCTGAGGCTTTGAGAGAGAGGAGAGAGGCTGAGAAATTGCTTGTGCGGCTGTGATATTGTAGGGCTGCCCCCCTCCTTTTAATAAAATGGGGGTAATGTTTATTATATAGGGTAGGTTTTAGGATTTGGTATTTGGGGGGAAAAATGAAAAGTGGTATTTGATTTTAGGGGGGAAAATACGTGCTAAGCCGACTCAGTAAACATATTCGCTAGTTGGGTCAAATGGCACTCTTTCAATTATCCGTATTGCAACGTGACGTATACTTTAACCTTCCCCATACATTTCGAACCTCCGAAAGTCGTAAACACATGCATCTGTTGGAAAGGCAGGACGAGAACTATAGTATAGGACGGGAACTGCAGTGCTCTAATTGCTCATTTTCCCTATGGTGGGTATTGTTGTTATACCCCGTAGTTCTGACCCTACGTATGAGAGCGTACGAAAGCATGTAAGACTTAAAATTTTCAAAGGATAGGTTGACGGATTATTCCGGACGGGTTTTAGTCAACTTTGAGGCGGGTTATGACCCGATTCATTGAGAGTTCCTAAGTATTTTAAAGGCCTAGGGCGTAGTTCGTTGAGTCTAGATTCCAACGCAACCAACCGTTAAATCGATAGGGCGTCGGAGTAGAAAGTTATGAGAGTTACAAGTTCGTAGCGATCGGACAAAAATGCGTTTCGGCAAAGCGGCCGCGCGCCGGATGCGAGACGCGGCGCCTAAAAATCTTGTAGGGTCGCTGAAGTTTCAGCGCGCGGCCGGAAGATCCGAGTCCGCGGAGTTGCGGCACCATGGCCGGAAGCAGCGGCGCCGAGGCGGATTTTTGGCGGAAAAACTTAGAAAAGTCGATTTTTCTTTTAAAAGACCTTGGGAGGGTGACAAGTGTCCCCATCTGATTTCTTGCATGCAATATATTGACCAAGTCTTGAAGACTTGGTCATCTTCCAATTTCCCTCTCTCTCTAAAGCTTTAGCTCTCCCTTCTCTCTAAGTTTCCAAGAGAAATTCTAAGCCTAAAGAAAATCTGAAAAGTGTGATAGGAAGGAAAGGTTATTACAAGCTTGTGAAGACTATTGTGGTGATATTCTTGGAGTAGAGGCTAGCAATTGTTGGAGTAAATTGGCTAAAAGCTCTAAGGTAACCATTCTTGTTTTATAGTTGGTATTTGGTATTGCATGTTATGTAGAAAGAACTTTTAGTTGGAAATAAGGCCCTTAGATTGATGGCATGTGAGAAATGTGGTTGGGATATGCAATGATTGGTTAAAAGAACAAATGAGCATGTTGTAGCCTAAGAACTACCTTAAACTTGTTAAAATGAATTATTGTACCTTGTGGGGCAGAATTAGTTTGGGTGTGTAATCCCCTTTGCATTGTTGGATTGTTGAGCCTTGAATGTGGCATTTGGATGATAAATTCGGCCTTGAGAAAGGTGACAAAGTATGTAGAAACAAAGGAAATGCTGCCCAATTTTCCGTAGAATTTAGTGGCTTTGAGTTAGATTATTCTACATTGAAATTAGAGGTTAATGAACATATCATGGTTATTATAGGTTGAAATATTACTTGCGGTAGTTGGACCTAGCAAGTGGATTGACCAAAGAGGTATGTGAAGTTTTCCTATCTCTTGAGCATGAATAGATTAAACTATGTAGTACGGTAGACGTACAAGATTTGGTATTCTTACTCGTTTTAAGTATATAATGACTTGTTTCATTTCAAGAATGTATAATTCCCTTAGTTAGGGGAAAAGTATGATTTTACTAAAGTGTAGAGTTAATATAACAACTTTATGGGAAGTTGGTTTATTAGCTTCATAAAATGTTGATGAGAAGAGATTTACTCTAAATAAGATAAGTATATGGAGAGGCAACTTGATTTTAAGGTATCAATTGCCCAAAAGGTTTTTATGTATAAAGAAGAGTCATTTTCAAAAGAGTTGAAGTATATAGTACTTGGGTTAAACTCCCGGTATTCTTTTACTAAAGATATGGTTAAGTGCCTTAAGTAAACTAAAATGAGAGGGTATATGAACAAGACTAATAAGAAGTTATAAGTTTTCTTAACTTATTTATGATTATGATATGATGTGATTTGAGTTAGGGTAAGAGTATATCGAGGCAAGCCCCAAGATCGTTATACCACCTTCTCGGGGTAAGAGTATGTCGAGGCAAGCCCCAAGATCGTCATACCACCTTCTCCAATGTAGAGTATATCGAGGCGGATCCAAGATCGTTATACCATCTGCACGATATAAGAGTATATCGAGGCAAGCCCCAAGATCATTATACCATCCGCTCGGTGTAGAGTATATCCGTCTGACCCAAGATCGTTATACCATCCGCCGTGGTAAGAGTATATCCGAGGAAAGTCCCCAAGATCGTTATACCACATTAGTGGATTTGCTACCCATGATACGAGGAATACCTCATGCGAGTCCTTATGGGCTTATGCGGTGAAATAGTCCCGTCTTGCGGTGCACCGATGCGAGGAGTACCTCATGCGGGTCCACAGGACCCATGCGGGTGAAATAGTCCCAGGAGTAGGATGGTTTTATTGATACTACGGGCGAGGTACCCTGTTTTGATCATGAGCCTCCTATTTTATGCAGTATCATATATATATATACTTGTCACTCTCATTGTTAGTAAGGCACAGTAAAAGGTATTTTATTGACTTCCATGACTCCAGCTTGCTTTCAGACTTATGATATCATTCTTACAGTATTTTTCCAGCTTTACATACTTGGTACATATTGTGTACTGACCCCCTTTCCTCGGGGGCTGCGTTCATGCCGCAGGTAAGGGTAAGCAGATTGAGGATCCTCGTTCTTAGGATCACTATTCCGGTGTCAGAAGCTCCATTCCTCCGGAAGCTTATTTATTGGTACGGATATTTCCCTGATGCTATAGGTATTTTGTACATTCAGGGGTATGGCGGGGCCCTGTCCCGCCACAGTTGTTATCTTTAAGTGCATGGCCACCTATGTGTTTTGGGCTATAAGAACCAGTTGTATTATAAATACTTGTTTAAGGATGTTTATGGAAGGCAGCCTTATCGGCTGGCCAGTGATGTTTTACCCTTATTTTTAAAGTTATGTATGTTCCGCTGCTATTCTCTGACATATACCTGATAGGGTACCCCAGTAGGGTACTAGTCGCGGCCCCGGGGTCGGGTCGTGACAAAAGTGGTATCAGAGCAGTTAGTCCTCGGAAAGTGTCCACAAACCGTGTCTAGTAGAGTCTTGATTATCAGTGTGTCGT
Organism: Przewalskia tangutica; assembly: GCA_029844215.1. Taxonomy (NCBI): domain Eukaryota; kingdom Viridiplantae; phylum Streptophyta; class Magnoliopsida; order Solanales; family Solanaceae; genus Przewalskia; species Przewalskia tangutica. The sequence continues at coordinate 42,333,660 of CM056724.1, read as the reverse complement.
GAACCACATCTATAATCAGGAGGCTGCAGGATATTTAGGATTGGTTTCCATTCTTTCACTCTAAGATCGTGCAATAGAGCTGAGTTATAGGTTGAATCTCCCCTGATGTTTTCCTTTATGTATCGCTTATGCCTCGCGCAAGGCAACCGCGGCGAAGGGCAAGGCGGCAGGTGCCGCTAGTGGGGAGCGGAGAGTCACGAGGCACAGCCCGATCCCACGGAGATGATGTTTAGGGCGGCGCGTTCCACGTCGTCGCCAGCCTCAGCAGAGTTAGAGGCAGCGGACGCGGCTCACGAGACCGCGACGGAGCCTCGGTCCCAGATCGAACTGAGTACGAAGATTACGAGAGCAGTTGATTCTTGACCAGCGATAGTGGCGAGCGGCAAGCGAGCGAGCGGCCAACCCAGAGCGGGCTTCTGATTCGAGATTTCTTGGGTTGTCACCCACCCGAGTTCTATGGTTCGAGATTTGATGAGGATCCGCGAGTTTGTCCGGCGATTCTGACGGACCATGCGAGTTCTTAGGGCATCGTAGTGATGCATTATACTAAACTGCTTCCGGTTCTGCGATATTGCGTTGAACGGTTTGAGTCATGGGTATTGTCGAGGTGAGGATGCTCTCCCGGTGATTGGGAGGAGTTCACGAGGCGTTCCTAGACCACTTCTTGCCTCGGAGGTGAGGAGAGCCAGCGTAGATAGGTTCTTGACCTTGAGGCGGGGCGGGAGGACTATCGGGAGTCTGATGAGGTTCGACTCCTTGGCCAGATATGCACACACCATAGTAGCTGACATGGCAGACAGGGTTCATCGATATGTGATGGGGTTAGACCGTCATATGATTCTGCGCATGTTTGGGGTGGCTCTTGGCCGGTATGGATATTGCGGAGATGCGAGCATACGCGAGGATTGAGGCGAGAGAGCGGGATCGATTAGATTTGGGCGGCCCAAGAGGCCAAGACATCGATTCGAGGCGATTTTGGCGGGCGGCCTCGGCGGCGAACTAGATCCACCTTCCGGCCAGACAGAGTGCTCCTTCTCGATTTCCGGCGGAGGTTTGATCAGCGAGGTTATTCGGGAGCAGTCGGGGCTCGAGGACTTCGATTTTCGAGGCGAGGCGAGACAAGCGCAATCGAGACCACCTACCTCTCGGTGCGTTCGACGCGGTAGGTCTCATCCGGCGAGTACGTATGGGTTCGAGATCATGTTACTCTTGTGGCGGGGGCCATCCGAAGATTGTCCGCCCGGCGGCGAGCATTACTGTTCAGCCGACGGTCTTTCTTTGGATCTTCATCTTCGATGGTTAGACGCCGAGGCGTGGTACTTATGGGCCCAGCAGCCGCGAGCAGGTCGTGGTAGGGGTTCGATTCTAGCGGTCCTCGAGCGCATATATGCTATGTCGGTCAGCGACAGACCGTGAGGCGTCGCGGATGTAAATCGCAGTACATTATTGGTTTCTTCTTTGTGATGTATATGCTTTGATAGATCCGAGTTATACCTTGTCCTACATATCTCCTCATATTGCCAGTAGAATAGGGATAGAGCAGAGTCCATAAGACCTTTTGAGGTGGCTACACCATGGGTGATTGATGGTAGGCGGCGAGTGTATAAGGCTTGTCTGTGACTATAGATAGCCGTCGGACTCTGGCCGACTTGATAGAGTTGGATATGACAGACTTTGATGTGATTATGGGTATGGATTGGCTAGCATCTTGCTATGCCAACGTGGTATGAGAGAGATTAGTTCGGTTCGGTTTCGTGAGCCGTTATCGAGTGGAAGGGAATCTGCATCGCCGAGGTAACTTTATTTCTTACCTCAAGGCTAGGAAGATGGTGCGGAAAGGGTACATCTATCATATGGTTCGGGTATTCGACATCGAGAAGTCTGGACCTTGATCGATTCCGGTTGTTAGAGAGTTTCGGACGTATTCCCGGATGAGCTTCCGGGTATCCTCCCGAAAGGAGATTGAGTTTGCATTGACTTGGCGCGGATACTGACCGATATCTATTCCGCCATCTGGGATGGCACTGCCGAAAAGGAGTTGAAGGACCGGTGAAAGATTTCTGGAGAAAGGCTTTATTAGGCAAGTGTTTCTCCTCGGGAGCACCGGTGTTATTTGTAAAGAAGAAGGATGGGGCCTGCGTATGTGTATTGATTCTGAGCGGTGAACAAGGTAACTATCAAACAGATATCCCTCCCGGGATTGACGATTTGTTTGACGATTGCGAGGTGCAAAGTGTTTTCCAAGATAGACTGCGATGCGGTTATCATCAGTGCGAGTTAGAGAGATAGATATCCCAAAGCGCATTCGGGACCGGTATGGGCACTATGAGTTGAGTGATGTCTTTCGGGTTGACTAACGCCCAGTGATATTCATGGATTTGATGAATATGGTGTTCAGGCCATTCTTGGATATGTTCGTTATAGTGTTTATCGATGATATCTTGGTATATTCGCGCACAGAGCAGGAGCATACAGATCATTTGAGGATGGTATTGAGAGTCCTCCGAGACCGTGATTGTATGCCAAGTTCTCGAAGTCGCGAGTTAGTTGGCGTCGGTGGCTTTCTTAGGACATGTTATGGGCGACGGTATTGGGTTGTCTGACTAAGATTGAGGCGATCGAACTTGGCGCACCAGCTACAAGCGGAGTGCGCAGCTTTGGGCCTTGCGAGTTATTATCGGAGGTTTGTAGAAGTTTGCTTCTATTTCAGCACCTTTGACTAAGCTGACTCAGAAGGCAGCGATGTTCCGGTGGACGGATACTTGTGAGGAAAGTTTCCAGTTGCTAAAGGAGAAGTTGACGACCGCCCAGTTCTTACTCTTCGGAGGGCTTAGATGGATATGTGGTTTATAGTAGCGCGCATCGGTGTCGGGCTTGGGTGCGTCTTGATGCGGACGCAGCGAGTTATAGCTTATGATCTCGGCGGCTTAGGAAGCATGAGAAGAACTATCCCAGCATGACTTGGAGTTGGCGGCGGTGATTCATGCCTTAAAGATGCGGAGGCATTATTTATATGGAGTTCATGTGGACATTTACACGGACCACAAGAGTCTCGATGCATCTTCACCAGAGGAGTGAACTTGCGGCGAGAGGCGGTGGTTGGAGCTACTTAAGGATTACGATGTTGATATTCTATACCACCCGGGGAAGGCGATGTGGTTGCAGATGCCGCTAGTCGCGGTCGATGGGTAGTCCGTGCGATGTTCGGCGAGAAAGAGGGATATGGTCCGAGAGTTACATCAGCTAGCGAGCCTTGGGGTTCGTTTGGTTGATTCTAATAGTGAGGGAATTCGGGTTCGAGAGGTTGCCGAGTCTTCTATCGTCGAGGAGGTAAAGAGGCGACAGTATGAGGATCCGATTTTGGTACGGTACCGAGATGCCGCTGTTCAGAAGGAGAAGAGTCTGTTTGAGGTAGCACCTGATGGGGTGCTAAGATTTGAGGGCCGGTTGTGTGTTCCCGATGTGACAGGACTTCGTCAGCAGATTCTGGGGGAGGCACACAGTGCTCGTTATTCTATTCATCCGGGGTCGACTAAGATGTACCATGACCTCGGTCGTGTATTGGTGGGATGGCCTAAAGAGGCGCGTTGCGGAGTTCGTGGCACGATGCGGAATTGTCGTGAGTTAAGATTGAGCACCAGAAGCCCGGTGGGCTGTTGCAGGCCATTGATATTCCGACTTGGAAGTGGGAGGTGATAAATATGGATTTTATTACAGGGCTACCTACCACTCAGAGGAAGCATGATTCCATTTGGGTGATTGTCGACAGGCTGACGAAATCAGCCCATTTCCTTCCGGTCAGAACGACGTTTTCAGCTGAGGACTATGCCAGATTATATATTAGAGAGATTGTGAGACTGCACGGAGTCCCGGTGTCGATTATATCAGATAGAGGAGCCCAGTTCTCGGCTAATTTCTGGAGGTCTTTTCAGAAGGGATTAGGGACACAGGTGAGTCTCAGTACGGCGTTTCATCCCCAGACTGACGGACAGGCCGAGCGCACTATCCAGACACTTGAGGATATGTTGCGGGCTTGTGTTATTGAGTTCAAGGGTAGCTGGGAGGATCATTTACCTCTTGTGGAGTTTGCTTATAACAATAGCTACCATTCCAAAGATTCGGATGACGCCATGAGGCCTTATACGGGAGGAAGTGCAGTCACCGATAAATGGTTCGAGGTGGGAGAAGTTCAGTTAGTCGGGCCAGACTTAGTTCAGCAGGCAGTGGATAAGGTGAAGCTTATCCAGGAGCGGTTGTTGGCAGCTCAGAGTCGGCAGAAGTCGTATGCAGATCATCGGCGCCGACACTTGGAATTTGAGATAGATGATTGGGTTTTTCTAAAGGTATCGCCCATGAAGGGCGTGATGAGATTTGGAAAGAAGGGGAAGCTTAGCCCAAGGTACATTGGGCCGTATCAGATTGTCCGTAGGGTAGGCAAGGTTGCCTATGAGTTAGATCTTCCGTCCGATTTGGAGGCGGTGCATCCAGTTTTTCATGTGTCTATGTTGCGGAAATGTATTGGAGATCCATCTAGAGTGCACCCGGTTCAGGATGTCCAAGTGACAGAGGAGTTATCGTATGAGGAGAGTCCCATAGCGATACTCGATCGTCGAGTTAAGCGACTTGAGCGAAAGATGTGGCTTCCGTCAGTGCTATGGCGGAGCAAACAGGGAGGAAATGACATGGGAAGCAGAGGACGATATGATGAAGAAGTATCCTCACTTATTCCCTATACCTCCAGGTAACCTACTTTCCTGCTTGTTAGTTTTGATTTAGTAATTTCGCTTAAGTATGTTGTGGCTCGTGGAGCTTCCTTATTTTTGCAAGAGTAGTTGAGAGGGTCTATGTCGATAATATGATTTGAGTAAGCCTAGAAGGAACATTCAGGACGAATGTTTCTAAGGGGGGAAGAATGTTATACCCCGTAGTTCTGACCCTACATATGAGAGCGTACGAAAGCATGTAAGACTTAAAATTTTCAAAGGATAGGTTGACGGATTATTCCGGACGGGTTTTAGTCAATTTTGAGGCGGGTTATGACCCGATTCATTGAGAGTTCCTAAGTATTTTAAAGGCCTAGGGCGTAGTTCGTTGAGTCTAGATTCCAACGCAACCAACCAACCGCTCGTCGAGAGGACGTCGGAGTAGAAAGTTATGAGAGTTACAAGTTCAGCGTGATCGGGACAATGCGTTTCAGGGAAAAGCGGCAGCGCGCGGCGCCAGATCTGAGTCGCGGCGCCTAAAGTATTGTAGGGTCGCTGAAGTTTCAGCGCCGCGCCGGAAGCAGGGCGCGCGGGAAGATCCGAGGTCCGGGAGTTGCGCACCGCCTTGGCGCCGAAGCGAGGCTGAGGCGGGATTTGGGCGGAAAAACTTAGAAAAGTCAGTTTTTCTTTTAAAAGACCTTGGGAGGGTGACAAGTGTCCCCATCTGATTTCTTGCATGCAATATATTGACCAAGTCTTGAAGACTTGGTCATCTTCCAATTCTCTCTCTAAAGCTTTAGCTCTCCTTCTCTAAAGTTTCCAAGAGAAATTCTAAGCCTAAAGAAAATCTGAAAAGTGTGATAGGAAGGAAAGGTTATTACAAGCTTGTGAAGACTATTGTGGTGATATTCTTGGAGTAGAGGCTAGCAATTGTTGGAGTAAATTGGCTAAAAGCTCTAAGGTAACCATTCTTCTTTTATAGTTGGTATTTGGTATTGCATGTTATGTAGAAAGAACTTTTAGTTGGAAATAAGGCCCTTAGATTGATTGCATTTGAGAAATGTGGTTGGGATATGAAAGGATTGGTTAAAAGAACAAATGAGCATGTTGTAGCCTAAGAACTACCTTAAACTTGTTAAAATGAATTATTGTACCTTGTGGGCGTAATTAGTTTGGGTGTGTAATCCCCTTTGCATTGTTGGATTGTTGAGCCTTGAATGTGGCATTTGGATGATAAATTCGGCCTTGAGAAAGGTGGCAAAGTATGTAGAAACAAAGGAAATGCTGCCCAATTTTCCGTAGAATTTAGTGGCTTTGAGTTAGATTATTCTACATTGAAATTAGAGGTTAATGAACATATCATGGTTATTATAGGTTGAAATATTACTTGCGGTAGTTGGACCTAGCAAGTGGATTGACCAAAGAGGTATGTGAAGTTTTCCTATCTCTTGAGCATGAATAGATTAAACTATGTAGTACGGTAGACGACAAGATTTGGTATTCTTACTGCTTTAAGTATATAATGACTTGTTTCATTTCAAGAATGTATAATTCCCTTAGTTAGGGGAAAAGTATGATTTTACTAAAGTGTAGAGTTAATATAACAACTTTATGGGAAGTTGGTTTATTAGCTTCATAAAAGGTTGATGAGAAGAGATTTACTCTAAATAAGATAAGTATATGGAGAGGCAACTTGATTTTAAGGTATCAATTGCCCAAAAGGTTTTTATGTATAAAGAAGAGTCATTTTCAAAAGAGTTGAAGTATATAGTACTTGGGTTAAACTCCCGGTATTCTTTTACTAAAGATATGGTTAAGTGCCTTAAGTAAACTAAAATGAGAGGGTATATGAACAAGACTAATAAGAAGTTATAAGTTTTCTTAACTTATTTATGATTATGATATGATGACAGTTTGAGTTAGGGTAAGAGTATATCTGAGGGGCAAGCCCCAAGATCGTTATACCACCTTCTCCAGGGTAAGAGTATGTCTGAGGGGCAAGCCCCAAGATCGTCATACCACCTTCTCCAGTGTAAGAGTATATCTGAGGGGCAGATCCAAGATCGTTATACCATCTGCACCAGTATAAGAGTATATCTGAGGGGCAAGCCCCAAGATCGTTATACCATCTGCTCCAGTGTAAGAGTATATCTGAGGTACAGCCCCAAGATCGTTATACCATCTGCTTCAGGGTAAGAGTATATCTGAGGGGAAAGTCCCCAAGATCGTTATACCACCTGTTCCGTGGATTTGCTACCCATGATGCGAGAAATACCTCATGCGAGTCCTTATGGGCTTATGCGGGTGAAATAGTCCCATGCCGCTGGTACACCGATGCGAGAGTACCTTACGCGGTCCACAGGACCCATGCGGGTGAAATAGTCCCAGGAGTAGGATGGTTTTATTGATACTACGGGCGAGGTACCCTGTTTTGATCATGAGCCTCCTATTTTATGCAGTATCATATATATATATACTTGTCACTCTCATTGTTAGTAAGGCACAGTAAAAGGTATTTTATTGACTTCCATGACTCCAGCTTGCTTTCAGACTTATGATATCATTCTTACGATTTTTCCACTTTACATACTTGGTACATATTGTAATCGACCCTTTCCTGGCTGCGCTCATGCCGCAGGCAGGTAAGCAGATTGAGGATCCTCGTTCTTAGGATCACTATTCCGGTGTCAGAAGCTCCATTCCTCCGGAAGCTTATTTATTGGTACGGATATTTCCCTGATGCTATAGGTATTTTGTACATTCAGGGGTATGGCGGGACCCTGTCCCGCCACAGTTGTTATCTTTAGAGGTCTGTGGCCACCTATGTGTTTTGGGCTATAAGAACCAGTTGTATTATAAATACTTGTTTAAGGATGTTTATGGAAGGCAGCCTTATCGGCTGGCCAGTGATGTTTTACCCTTATTTTTAAAGTTATGTATGTTCCGCTGCTATTCTCTGACATATACCTGACAGGGTACCCCAGTAGGGTACTAGTCGCGGCCCCGGGGTCGGGTCGTGACAATTGTCTTCATTCGGTGGCGGCATCCTTTCATTATTATGCCGAATTGACTTCTATGTGTTGGATTAAAATAAAAAAATAAGAAGAGTGTTGGATTGGACTGATCCGAATTGTATCTCGCACTAGACTGGTTTGACAAAATGCAAAGCGGGTTAATTATTTAAAAGAAAAATTATTTAAAAAGATGCAAGATTATTAAAATGCAAATGCCGACGCAGTAATAATAATAAAAACAATATTTAAGCAAATGTTTAATGCCTAATTACAACGGGATGTCAATTAATTATTTAAAGAGATGCAAAAATATATAAAATAAAACGACGGTGTAATAATAATAAAAACATAATATTAACAAAGACATAATGTTTAATTTAAAATAAAAAGATAAAAAAATGCAAAAAATGCTGATTAAAATGCGGTGTCCTAAAACACATAAAATTGCAATAAATATACGAAAAATTGGTCAAAATTGACTGTCAACACTTCTTACTGTTCATTGCTCTCTCATCGCCCCCCTGATGGTTGTTTGTGGCCATATCCTCTAGCAAATCATATGCCTCATTGGCACTCTTTCTCATGAATGTACCTCCTGTTGTAGCATCAATGATGGTATGAGTTGTACCACTCAGCCCATATTAAAATATGTGGACTAGCATCCACTTCTCAATCCCAAGATGTAGGCACTTCCTCTGCAAATCTTTGAACTGCTCCCATGCATCATAGAGTGACTCTTCATCCATCTGATAGTAATTATTAAGTTCTCCTCTGAGCTTTGATGATTTGGATGGAGGGAAGAACTTGGCAAGTACTTCTGGGCTAAGTCTTGTCATGTAGTGATGGAGTTCGCATGTAATGAGTTCAGCCAACACTTTGCTCTATCCCTGAGTGAGAATGGGAAGAGCCTCAACCGAATGACATCATCAGTAACGTCATTGTATTTAAATATTGCACACAGCTCCAGGAAGTTTTCTAGATGCAGATGGGGATCTTCTGACGGCAACCCCCCAAACTGGACTGAACCTTGGACCATGTGCAAGATTGATGGTTTGATTTCGAAATTATTGGTTTCAACAGCTGGAAGTCTGATGCAAGTCTGCACCCCTGTAATAGTAGGGATCACATAGTCCCCCAAGCTCCTTTCTGCAGGGACTTGTCTTAAGACAGGCGGTAACTCATCATCCATCAAATTATTGTTTCGCTGATCTCCCATTGCTAAGGAATCAACTGCTATTTTCTCTTTCCTGTTCTGTCTGTACAATCTCTCAATCTCCGGGTTCAGAGGGATAAAAATGTCAGCTCCTCTCCTACTTCGCATAAATTAAGTTCCTAAGACTAATAAAAAACAGCAAACAGATCACGGCAAACAACACTAAAGCAAAATAAAAGAAAAAATAAATAAAACTGAAAATAAAAACCAAATTAGAAATAAGAATAGATAAACCGATATTAACAGTACGCCAGTCCCCGACAACGGCGCTAAAAACTTGTTGCGATATTTCTAAGTATACGTATCGTTCAAGTAATAAAGATCTGTAAGACCGAGTTTATCATCGACAGAGACTGGTTTATTAGGTACCGGTTATCTATTCTATGATATCTATTTGGTTGACGTTCTTTAGTTTTAGATTGATGACTAAGAATTATGAATAAGTGCAGAAAATAAACTAAAGATGATTATACTTTGGGTTTATAACAGTTATGAAGGAAATAGGGTTCCAATCTCCCCAACTATCCACTCTTTCACGTGTTAATGCAATGCTAATGATTCTTATTCTTATTAAGATAGCAGGTTAACTAATCTGTCATCATATTCCGGTTAGGACATACAAGAGCTCAATCTAGTGCAAAAACCTTCTATATTTCTATGATAAGTTTTACCACACAGGAAGATTAAGAACAATAACCTTAAATACTACACAAGTATCGGGGTACTTTCGTCCACGATTTTAACCTATGCCTAGTCAACTACAGCATATTCAAATCTCACCTTTCAAACTTTTGATTCGAAATCATATAAGTGATGCCAATTAATAACTAGTTAATTATCAAGCAATCATAACAATATTGAATAGATCTTAATACGCTGAATAAGAAATCAATAACTAATGCATTAACTATATGAAAAAGATTCAAGAAGATTCGATGGAAACCCTACTAAAGTATTTAGCTCTTAAACATTGTCATGTCAAGAACTAAATTACAATCCAACATAAACTAAAATAAAGTAAAGGGAAGAAAAAAGAACTTGAACAAGAGTCTCCAATTGTAGCCTCCTTCTTGCCTCCCTTAAAGTATGAGTTGTGATATGGTATAAGGTATAGAATACGAGTGGTTTAGGGATTTTATACTTGAGAAAAATTTCCTTTCGGACCATAAAAACCCTCTCCAATTCGGCCCAGGACTTCTTGAAAATACGCGTAGGCACCGCGGTTCCGCTGTCCGGCACCGCGGTGCTTATTCAACCGAAATCACTGTAGCTTCCTGGAAACATGGCACCGCAGTTCCATGGCCAGGCACCACGGTGCCTTCGACGGTGTTTCAGTTTCGGACTTTCGGTAATTTTTACGCCTCGGTGCTAATTTTCCTGACCGCGGTGTTACTTGGCCAGGCACCGCGGTGCCTCTCTGATTTCTGTCTGGATTGTGCCAAATTTCTTCTGTTCTTTTTGGCACTTTTTTTACTTCATTCCTTGGGTTGTGCTTGTGCAGATTTCACCTCAATTAAGCTTATTTCATCCTCGATTAAGTACTTCTCCTTTATGATCGCTGAGACACAAAAATGAAAAAAAACACACCTAACACTATTCTAAACGCAAAATAAATGAGTGAAATACTAAATAAAAAGGACTCAAAAGTGTATACAAAATACACTTAACAGTCTTTCCATCGGATTTACCGAGTATACTGCCAGGTAGAGATATTGATTTTTGTATTGATCTGGTGTAGGGTACTCAACCAATTTCTATTCCTACGTACCATATGGCTACATCGGAGCTAAGAGAGTTAAAGGAGCAACTTCAAGATTTGTTGAGTAAGGGTTTCATTTGACCTAATGTGTCTCCTTGAGGTTCTCCCATATTGTTCATGAAGAATAAGGATAGCACCATGCATATTTTTATTGATTATACACAGTTAAACAAGTTCAGTATCAGAAACTTGTTTCGATTCGATTCCTGGTATTGATGATCTATTCAACCAGCTTTAAGGTGCTTCAATATTTTCGAAGATTGATTTGAGGTAATAGTATCATCAGTTGAAGATTCGGGCCGAGGTGTTCCCAAGACAACTTTTCAGACTCATTACGGTCATTACGAGTTCTTGGTGATGACATTTGGGCTTACCAAGCCCCCACAACGTTTATGGACTTGATGAATGTAATACTTAAGTCGTATTTGGATTCTTTTGTGATCGTGTTTATTGAGAATATCTTGATCTATTCAAAGAGTCAGGAAGAGCATGAGAATCATTTGAAAGTGGTTCTTGGATTATTTAAAGAGAATAAGTTGTATGTTAAATTCTCAAAGTGTGAGTTTTGTCTTAGTTCTGTAGCATTCTTGGGACACATAGTGTCCAAAGAGGTTATTATGGTGGATCTGAAGAAGATAGACGTAGTCAGGGACTAGCCTAGACCTACATCATTTATAGAGATTCAGAGTTTTGTGGGTCTTGCTAGCTATTATTGTCGGTTCATCAAGGGATTTTCTTCTATTGCTTCTCATTTAACGCATTTGACTAAGAATGAGGTCCCGTTCCAGTGGTCTGATGAGTGTGAGGGGAGTTTTAAAAACATAAATAGCTTTTCACCGCAACCTCAATTTTATCCCTTCTAATAGAGGGGAAGGACTTTACCATGTATTGTGATGCTTTAAAGATTGGGTTGGGCTGTGTGTTGATGCGGGAGGGGAAGATGATTGCTTATGCATCGAGGCAGTTGAAGGTATATGAGAAGAATTACCCTATTCATGACGTAGATTTGGTGGCTATTGTGTTTGATTTGAAGATTTGGAGGCATTACTTTTATGGAGTTCATTAAGAGGTGTATACCGATCACCATAGTCTTCAGCATGTGTTAAATCAGAGATATTTGAATTTTAGAGAACATCGTTTGATGAAGTTGCATAAGGATTATGATATGACTATTTTGTATCATCTAGGCAAGACCAATGTTGTAACAGATGCCTTGAGCCGAAAGGCAATCAGTATAGGCAGTTTGGCTCGCTTGATTGTATTTGGGATAGTTTTAGAATTAGAGGTCCAGTCTGTCACGCCCCGAACCCCGGGCCCGTGACTGGTGCCCTACCTGGACACCCTTCTACCTTAACAACACAAGTAAACTGCGGAATTTAAACAACACCTCATTTTTTATTTTTTTTTCAAACCAACATACGTGCAAGGGCAAAGCCGACAAGGCTGCCATATAATATACATAATAAAAAGACACTACACTGTACATGAGTCCAATCCCACATATGAATACAGACCTCTAAGAGTTTTACTGAACTATGACGGGACAAGGCCCCGCTGCATCCATAATCGCATAAAAGCCTGCATCAAGGATCTATACCAAAAAGATAAACTCGAAGGATGGAGCTATCCAAAACTCCGAGCGGTCCTACACTGCAGATCACCAAATCGCAGACCTAAACTCGCGCAGATGAACGCAACCCCAAGGAGGTCAAGACGAAGAATGTACCAAGTATGTGAAATGAAGTACTGTGAATGAAATCATAAGCTAAACAAAACAGAGACATGTATGATAGCCAACCTACAAATACAATACATAAGCCATATCAAGTCGTGGACGATGCCTCAAAGTCATTACTCAAATATAACCATGGGTCTCACGCCCATAATATCAATCATGCCCGTGGAATCCTTCCTCACTGCCGGCAGTCCATGATATAATATAACATCAGTAAGCACACTGAACCTTACAATCATGAGAGTAATGCAGTCCTTTTTATCTTTTAAGTTATGTCTTTAACAATGAGAATTACTGTTCCACTTTAAATCATACACACACTGCACTCTTTCATTAATGAAATCACTACCATTTCAAAACATGAAGGCCGTGCCAGTGCCAGGGTCAACCACCCTCTATGTTATAATGCAACCTATCATAGGACTATTTCACCCGCAAGGGACTATTTCACCCGCTTAGGTCATGAGGACCCGTAATGAGTCATCGGTACACGATACTCGCATCACGGATATCTAATCCATGGCTTATATATATCCCGGGAATTTAACCCGCCCGAGTCAAATACCGACCCGCCGTGAGTGTGTACCACTCACCCCCATGGGGAGCTAACCCATGGTATCCTTGAAACAAGTTGCCGGCCCTTTATGGAGGGACGCGGAGATGTGGAAATATGACACTTGCACGAATGTCTATATGAGCAACCCATATGCAAGCAAACCAAGGCAAAACCATGCCTTTACACAAATCAAGACAATTACCATGCCTTTCTTTTTGTCATAAGCAAAGACAATACCATGCCTTTACACAAACCAAGACAATTACCATGCCTTCTTTTCACATAAACCAAGACAATTACCATGCCTTCTTTTTACATAAACCAAGAGAAATCCTTATTTAAGCAAGCCAAAGTACTTATCAAGGCACACATAGAATAATTCTCATTTAAATAAGCCAAAGTACTATCAAAGCACAAAATAGAATAATTCTCATTTAAACAAGCCAAAGTACTATCAAAGCACAAAATAGAATAATTCTCTTTTAAACAAGCCAAAGTACTACGTACGTACATTCTTTTCAAAAGACTCATTTTTATGTAAAACCCCAAGATACTAACACCCGTAGTATCAAGGCGTGTCTATTTTTCAAAGTAAGTTACTACACCTTTAGAAAACTCATTTCAAAGCTTGAAACCAAGTAACTTCAAATTTTCACAATCTAGGCAACTTATGCCCATTAATCAAAATAGACAACTTTCTTAACCTTCCATAAAGCCGTTATAACCAACTTCCCATAAAGCCGTTATAACCCTTTATAGTTTTAGACCAATTCATTCCTTTTTATATCCAAAAGACTTATACTTTTAAAACCAAGTATCACATACTTACAAATCAAGTTTCTTAACTTTCAAAAATACTTCAAGTCTCTTAATCTTTAGAAATCAAGTTTCTTCTACTTTTAAACCTCAAGTAACTCACACCTTTAAGACAAGTTACTTCTCTTAAATCGTGTCAATTCTCCTCTTTTAAAACAATTAAGTAAATCACTCCTTTGACTCCCCTAAAGTCATTATAAGGACCTTTAGGTTTTGGAACTAAGGGACTAGCCAAAAGATTTGGAAACCACTTCATTTTCAAGACTCTATGTACTTTAAGTAAAATACTTTCACTTTTGAGAATCCAAACTTCATTAAGGAAATGGATTATAACAACTTACAATTTAATCATCCAAAGTACAATCAAAGAAGTATATAAAACAAATTCTACATTAGGCAATCCAAGTACAACCAAGGAATGAATCATTTAAGGAGTAGGACTTACTTTCTTTATCTTAAGGAATCATGCTAGAAGAAGATGAGATGGTTCACATACCTTTTCGGCTTAATCCACAAGCTAAGTCGAACACGCCGCACGTAGGATTGTCAACCTATAATGGCCACAACATGACTATCAATTTCTAGCTTCTAACGTAGAATAATACTAAGTATACGGTCTCTTATTCTATGGAAAATCGGGCAGCACCTCCTTTGTTTCTACATACTTTACCACCTTTTTCAAGGCCTAATTCAATAACCAAACATGCCACATTTAACGCTCAACATACCAACCAATCAAAGGGGATTACACGCCTTACAATACGTGTAAAATTCCGCCCCACAATTCATACCAAGTAATTTAATACTTAAAAGTCATTCTCGGCCAACAATATAACCAATCCTAAGTCCTTTCCAATTCTTTTTCAATCCAAGTTCTTAGGTCAAACATGTTATATAGTCATAGACAACTTCAACAACTACAGTTTCCTTCTTTATATAACATGTGACGACTTATAATCAAATCGAATTGTAATCTTAATGCTAAGCATGCTAGTTTTCGGATTAGGGTTCCAATAGCCAATATACTTATCAAACTTCATAATATAAACATCTCATGCTTGCTAATATCCATAGCTACAACAATAAGTAATCTTAATTACTAAAACGACAAGAATTATACCTTTACAAGCCCTTAACATTTCCAAGATTCAAAGTCGCTCCTTAGCAATTCTTAGCTCCTTTCCTTTACGCTCCAATCCGCTAATTGAAGCCCTTAGAAGTTCACAACCAACTTCTCTTCCATTTCCAATCCAAAACTAGGAAAACGACTTAGGTTTTCGCCTTGCGACTAACGTGAAAAGGTCGTTTTTCCGAAATCTTTCTATTGAGATATACTTACAATTTCCTTAGGGACCTTGGGTTTAAGTCTTGTGAATAATGGATCAAAACTACAAAATTTTTGTGTGAGAAAGGTCACTAACCCGAGAGCTCTTTCTTGAACAAGAAATGTTGTGATTTTTTCTAAGTGTTGGAGACCTTGTCTTGCACTAGTGTAGTGTATATATAACACAATGGAGGGTCAAGATAATCACATATGTGTGGCTAGGATGAAGATCATTAATTAATTAGCCAAGTGGACAAGTCAACAATCTCAAGCTTTGAAGACTTGTTCATCTACCATGGTCAATGACCATTTTACCCTTGCAATATTTCGTCCAAGACCATATGAGGGGGTGCCACGTGTCTCCCTCTCATTCGTCCATAAAATTCTGTAACCCTCGTGGGCCCCGCAAAACGTAAAATTCCTCGGGTGGGCCCCACATGACCAAATCCGTAAAAATAAATTTCCATAATGTTAATAAGTTCCATACTCTTCAAATAATGCATTTTGACAATCTAATTCTCCTCAACGAACATTTTTCCTTTCCGACGTTCGGAAGATTTTTCGTCGGAAAAACAATTCTTCCTTTCGTACCAACTTCCAAGTCTTGTTTCCTTACGTATATTCTCTTATACAAGTCCTGGACTTACGGGGTGTAACATTCTTCCCCCCTTAGAAACATTCGTCCCCGAATGTTCTTAGTCGGTTGTCAAGCTATACAAACTCCGACACAGTCTCTATACTATGCCTATCAATCAATACTGCACAAGACCAACGATGCCACACATGGCCACCACATAGCATACGTAAACATATCAATGGACCTTCCGTCCGCGGCCCCTTCTCACAAAACTCGAAGGTTACAGTCTTATCAAACACAGTATCCTTAGAGGTTACTTTCTCTTTCCCGTACTAGGGATGGCCCTGTCGTAATCTAAGTCATGGGACTAACACTACCTGAATCCTTCAGTCGGACTTCTACTCAGCTAACTGATGTGTTCCTCCATGTTACTCCCCCTTCTCGGTCTCACTTAGTCACCAAACTAGTTGGGACATGAACCTATAACCTGCCTAGCTTAGTTTACCCACCGGTGTAAACTCTAACACTAGTATCATCTCAATCACGAGAACCTATGGACAGTGTTACTGAACCTATGTCGTGTGTATCATCATAATTAACCTCCACTCATGGCCTAAAAGGAATTTCCTCTACGCACCATCATTAGTTATAACTATAATCACTATAGTTCTTTTAACCTTTGTTCCTTCCTTTTCTTACTTGTCATACTTTATCGTACTTTCAAACTTATTTAGTACACGCAGAAAATCTCAAATATTGTTTCCGTTCTCCAATCCTTGGAGTTACTATCCAAACTTGGCCATTATGCTACTTGAATTTCCGTTAAGGCCTTTCTCGGTCCTTACGACCTGGTTCCGGTGGAACGCGTCCACAAACTCGTACAACGATTAACCCAACTTGGGCCTGCATCCCCGTGACCCTATCACATAGCGGGACCATATCCAACTGACATCACCTCACTCCGTACTATCGGTTGACCCGAAATGAGTCCATAACCCGACCCATCGTCATACTTAACTTCTCATTCTTAGTCTGGAATAAATTTCTCTCTTATATCAAGGTACTTCTTACCCTATCCCCTATTCACTAGAGGTTCGTCACATAGGTCGAAGTATTTCTACCGTACACCCTTCCCTATTGGTCTTCACACTGTTATGGGGTAATTACAACTTGTGAACCCTACACAACTATAGTCTCCGTTCACCTTATCATTCTTGTCAACATTCTTAACTCTTCACTTTACTAATCAAAGTATCCCTACCTCTGGGGGTACTATCACTTTACAACTACTAGCAACAAAGGGAAAACATATACGCTAAGGCGAAATCTAAATCTATCAATGCACGTATGATTCAAAAGAATCGAAATATACTTGTAACCCCGTGCGATGTTGCCTCCTGATCCTGCCAGTAGTAACGTCATCTACGCGGTTCGAAGGACCGCCAGAACTATGAACTCCACCCTGACCTCTACTACGGCTGGCTGACATCTGAACACCCTGCCCTGGGGAACGCACACCTGTGGAGGAAAGGGAATCAACCATCGGCCTCATAGGCTGAGCCACCTCACTGGTGCTCTTTCTAACAGGACATACCCTCAGTATATGGCCCGAATGGCCACAATAAAAACAAACACATGTGCCATAACGGCATTTCCCCATATGACGCTTACTACATCGGAAACAATGAGGAATAGGTGGCCTCGACCGAGAAAATCCTTCCGCCTCCGGTAACCACGACTCGGAGCTCTGACCGCCCTAAATACCTTGTGGGGTCCAATCTCCCACCTGTGAGCTGCGGGGGCATGTACTGGGTAGGCTGGGACGAATATCTCACTCGTTGCTGAGGCTGCTCGTCGAAAAACTCGCCGGGGTAACCAACCGGTCTAGCCATCTTACGCTGATTCCCGCGTTGGCCCTCTACCCTCTGTACACCTGTCTGTACTGGCCGAAAAACTTCCTGCTGGTGAAACTGTAGCACCGCTATCTTGGTCAATAACATAATCGCTTCCTCATGACTTATAGTCTTCTCCTAATCGAGCAACCGAGGCTCGTGTTGGGGCCTCAAAACTCGGCGCAAGTTAACTCGCCGATCGTGGCACAATATCCTGATACCTCGAATGAGCCCTATCAACTCTCGAGTCCGATCGTAGCTCGCTACTCCTTTGCCCTTCGGCGATCGTTCTCTCGAGGCATACCAGAACACAAAAATACGTCAGAGAGGAATTATCTTAACCACACAGCTCTATGGCACGATCTCAGAGTGAGAAGAATAGAAACTAACTCCTAAATGTCCTGTAGCCTCCTTTTTATGTGTGTGGCGCGCAACACACCGATAATCAAGACTCTACTAGACACGGTCTGTAGACATTCCGAGGACCGATCGCTCGATACCACTGTCACGCCCAACTCGGGCTCGGATCGGTGCCCTACCTGGGCACCCTTCTACCTTAACAACACAAGTAAACTGCGGAATTTAAACAACACCTCATTTTTTATTTTTTTTTCAAACCAATATACGTGCAAGGGCAAAGCCGACAAGGCTGCCATATAATATACATAATAAAGAGACACTACACTGTACATGAGTCCAATCCCACATATGAATACAGACCTCTAAGAGTTTTACTGAACTATGACGCGACAAGGCCCCGCCAGACTCCATAATCGCATAAAAAGTCAGATCAAGGATCTATACCAAAAAGATAAACTCAATGACGGAGCTATCCAAAACTCGAGCAGGTCCTACACTGCAGATCACCAAATCAAGTACCTAAACTCGCGCAGATGAACGCACTTCAAGGAGGTCAAGAAGAATGTACCAAGTATGTGAAATGAAGCATCAGAATGAAATCATAACGATCTAAACAAAACAGAGACATGTATGATAGCCAACCTACGACACAATACATAAGCAGTCATATCAAGTCAGGGACGCATGCCCTCAAAGTCATTACTCAAATATAACCATGAGTCTCACGCCCATAATATCAATCATG
Organism: Przewalskia tangutica; assembly: GCA_029844215.1. Lineage (NCBI taxonomy): Eukaryota > Viridiplantae > Streptophyta > Magnoliopsida > Solanales > Solanaceae > Przewalskia > Przewalskia tangutica. The sequence continues at coordinate 42,314,966 of CM056724.1, read as the reverse complement.
CCTGTGGAATCCTTCCTCACTGCCGGCAGTCCATGATATAATATAACATCAGTAAGCACACTGAACCGTACAATCATGAGAGTAATGCAGTCCTTTTTATCTTTTAAGTTATGTCTTTAACAATGAGAATTACTGTTCCACTTTAAATCATACACACACTGCACCCTTTCATTAATGAAATCACTACCATTTCAAAACACGGGCGCGTGCGATGTGGTCAACCACCCTCTATCTAAAAATGCAACCTATCATAGGACTACTTCACCCGCAAGGGACTATTTCACCCGCTTAGGTCATGAGGACCCGTAATGAGTCATCGGTACACGATACTCGCATCACGGATATCTAATCCATGGCTTATATATATCCCGGGAATTTAACCAGCCCGAGTCAAATACCGACCCGCCGTGAGTGTGTACCACTCACCCCCATGGGGAGCTAACCCATGGTATCCTTGAAATAAGTTGCCGACCCTTTATGGAGGGACGCAGAGATGTGGAAATATGACACTTGCACGAATGTCTATATGAGCAACCCATATGCAAGCAAACCAAGGCAAAACCATGCCTTTACACAAATCAAGACAATTACCATGCCTTTCTTTTTGTCATAAGCCAAGACAATACCATGCATTTACACAAACCAAGACAATTACCATGCATTCTTTTCACATAAACCAAGACAATTACCATGCCTTCTTTTTACATAAACCAAGAGAAATCCTTATTTAATAAAGTCAAAGTACTTATCAAGGCACACATAGAATAATTCTCATTTAAACAAGCCAAAGTACTATCAAAGCACAAAATAGAATAATTCTCATTTAAACAAGCCAAAGTACGATCAAAGCACAAAATAGAATAATTCTCATTTAAACAAGCCAAAGTACTACGTACGTATATTCTTTTCAAAAGACTCCTTTTTATGTAAAACCCCACGATACTAACACCCGTAGTATCAAGGCGTGTCTATTTTTCAAAGTAAGTTACTACACCTCTAGAAAACTCATTTCAAAGCTTGAAACCGAGTAACTTCAAATTTTCACAATCTAGGCAACTTATGCCCATTAATCAAAATAGACAACTTTCTTAACCTTCCATAAAGCCATTATAACCAACTTCCCATAAAGCCGTTATAACCCTTTATGGTTTTAGACCAATTCATTCCTTTTTATATCCAATAGACTTATACTTTTAAAACCAAGTATCACATACTTACAAATCAAGTTTCTTAACTTTCAAAAATACTTCAAGTCTCTTAATCTTTAGAAATCAAGTTTCTTCTACTTTTAAACCTCAAGTAACTCACACCTTTAAGACAAGTTACTTCTCTTAAATCGTGTCATTTCTCCTCTTTTAAAACAATTAAGTAAATCACTCCTTTGACTCCCCTAAAGTCATTATAACGACCTTTAGGTTTTGGAACTAAGGAACTAGCCAAAAGATTTGGAAACCATTTTCTTTTCAAGACTCTATGTACTTTAAGTAAAATACTTTCACTTTTGAGAATCCAAACTTCATTAAGGAAATGGATTATAACAACTTACAATTTAATCATCCAAAGTACAATCAAGGAAGTATATAGAACAAATTATATATTAGGCAATCCAAGTACAACCAATGAATGGATCATTTAAGGAGTAGGACTTACTTTCTTTATCTTAAGGAATCATGCTAGAAGAAGAGGAGATGGTTCACATACCTTTTCGGCTTAATCCACAAGCTAAGTCGAACACGCCGAACGTAGGATTGTCAACCTATAATGGCCACAACATGACTATCAATTTCTAGCTTCTAACGTAGAATAATACTAAGTATACGGTCTCTTATTCTACGGAAAATCGGTCAGCACCTCCTTTGTTTCTACATACTTTGCCACATTTTTCAAGGACGAATTTAATAACCAAACATGCCACATTTAAGGCTCAACATACCAACCAATCAAAGGGGATTACACGCCTTACAATACGTGTAAAATTCCGCCCCACAATTCATACCAAGTAGTTTAATACTTAAAAGTCATTCTCGGCCAACAATATAACCAATCATAAGTCCTTTCCAATTCTTTTTCAATCCAAGTTCTTAGGTCAAACATGTTATATAGTCATAGACAACTTCAACAAATACAATTTCCTTCTTTATATAACATGTGACGACTTATACTAATAATCAAATCGAATTGTAATCTTAAGGCTAAGCATGCTAGTTTTCGGATTAGGGTTCCAATAGCCAATATACTTATCAAACTTCATAATATAAACATCTCATGCTTGCTAATATCCATAGCTACAACAATAAGTAATCTTAATTACTAAAACGACAAGAATTATACCTTTACAAGTCCTTAAAATTTCCAAGATTCAAAGTCGCTCCTTAGCAATTCTTAGCTCCTTTCCTTTACGCTCCAATCCGCTAATTGAAGCCCTTAGAAGTTCACAACCAACTTCTCTTCCATTTCCAATACAAAACTAGGAAAACGACTTAGGTTTTCGCCTTGCGACTAACGTGAAAACGTCGTTTTTCCAAAATCTTTCTATTGAGATATACTTACAATTCCCTTAGGGACCTTGGGTTTAAGTCTTGTGAATAATGGATCAAAAATACAAAATTTTTGTGTGAGAAAGGTCACAAACCCGAGAGCTCTTTCTTGAACAAGAAATATTGTGATTTTTTCTAAGTGTTGGAGACCTTGTATTGCACTAGTGTAGTGTATATATAACACAATGGAGAGTCAATATAATCACATATGTGTGGCTAGGATGAAGATCATTAATTAATTAGCCAAGTGGACAAGTTGACAAGTCAACAATCTCAAGCTTTGAAGACTTGTTCATCTACCATGGTCAATGACCATTTTACCCTTGCAATATTTTGTCCAAGACCATATGAGGGGGTGCCACATGTCTCCCTCTCATTCGTCCATAAAATTCCGTAACCCTCGTGGGCCCCGCAAAATGTAAAATTCCTCGGGTGGGCCCCACATGACCAAATCCGTAAAAATAAATTTCCATAATGTTAATAAGTTCCATACTCTTCAAATAATGCATTTTGACAATCTAATTCTCCTCAACGAACATTTTTCCTTTCCGACGTTCGGAAGATTTTCCGTCGGAAAAACAATTCTTCCTTTCGTACCAACTTCCAAGTCTTGTTTCCGTATGTATATTCTCTTATACAAGTCCTGGACCTATGGGGTGTAACACCTTAGCCAACCATTTGTTGAGACTTGATAATTTAAATTCAGGTAGGATTATTTCTTGTGTTGAGGTGAGGTCATTCCTATTGGAGTAGATTAGGACCCACTAATATGATAAGGTGAAGTTGTGCAAAATCAGAGAAAATGTGATGAGTAGTGAAACCAAGAAAGTTGTGATTGATAGTGAGAGGGTTTTGAGGATTAAGGGTAGAGTGTGTGTTCCTGGAGTTGGTGATTTGACGAGGTTGATTATAGAATAGGCCTACAACTCTAGATATTTGATTCATCTAGGTGCTACTAAGATGTACCGTGACTTGAAGAAACACTATTAGTGGAGTAAGATGAAGAGAGACATCGTTGAGTTTGTGTCTCGGTATTATAATTGTCAGCAGCTTAAGTATGAGCACCAATAACCCGGTGGTTTCTCTTAGAGGATGCCCATTCCCGAGTGGAAGTGGGAGAGTATTGCCATGGATTTTGTTATTGGGTTACCCAAGACTTTGGGAAAGTTTGATGCTATTTGGGTCATTGTTGATAGGTTGGCTTAGTCCGTGCATTTCATTCTGGTCCAGAAGAACAATTATGAGAAATGGGCTAAGATTTATATTCGTGAGATTGTTCGTCTTCATGGTGTTCCTATTTCTATCATTTTAGACAGAGGTACTCAATTTACTTCCTATTTCTAGTGGACTTTGCAAAATGATTTGGGTACTCACTTGGATCTCAGTATAACATTTCACCCTCAAACTGATGGTCAGTCCGAGCGGACCATTTAGGTGTTGGAGGACATGTTACGAGCCTACGTGATTGATTTTGGTGGTTATTGCGACCAGTTCGTACCTTTGGTAGAATTTGCATATAGTAACAATTATCACACCAGCATTGATATGGCACCATTTGAGGCTTTGTATGGTAGGATATGTCATTCTCTGATTTGGTGGTTTGATGCATTCGAGGTTCTGCCTTAGGGTTACCGATTTATTGAGAGACTCCTTAGGGAAGGTCAAGGCGATTCAGGACAAACTCTTGATAGCTCAAAGTAGGCATAAGGAGTATGCGTACTAGAAGGTCCGAGATATGGTGTTTATGGTTGCTGACAAAGTTTATTGAAGGTCTCTCATATGAAAGGCGTGATGAGATTCGGCAAGAGAGAATAGTTGAGTCCACGATATATCAAACCTTTTGAGATCCTTCAGAGAGTTAGAGAGGTGGCACATGAGTTGGCTCTGCTTCCATATCTTTTAGGTGTTCACCTAGTTTTCCATATGACTATGCTAAAAAAGTACAATGCCGATAGTTCTTACATTATCCAGTGGGACTCTGTATTGCTTGATCAAAATATGATGTTTGAGGAGGAGCTTGTGGCTATTTTGGACAGGCGGGTGAGAAAGTTAAGGTCTAAAAAATAGCTTTTATGAAGGTGCAATGGAAGCATCGTCCTATTGAGAAGATGACTTGGGAGACCGAGTACGACATACGGAGCATGATATCCTGACTTATTTACTACTACTGGTATGTTTCCTCTTTTAATTTCTCTATGTTTGAGGATGAACGTTTGTTTAATTTGTATCAAATGTAACAATCCGCCCGGTCATGTTTAGCTAAATCTTATTTGATTATATTTCCCTTCTTATAGACTCTATATAGGGTTTGTGATATGCAGGTATAGATGGAACGGATCTCGAGGTTCATTTACATGAGTTTCAGATGAACAATCCAAATTCTTAGAGTTAGTTTGACACCAAGTTGACTTTTAAGTATATGGGTTTGTTTTCGACTTTTGTCGCTTCTGGTAGTTTTGGATGGTCATTTATGACTTAGTCGAGTCATTGGTTTGCTTTCCAATGAAATAATATGTACTTTGAGGCCTTATTTGTGGATTTTTGATATTTGGTTAGTTTGGGCAATTCTTTAGAAAAGTATGCCTTAGCTCAGTTGTATGACATATCTGAGGGCGCGAGCGAATTTGTAGCATTATTTACCTTGGGAGCATTCATTGTATCTAAGGGGTCTTGAGAGTGTTTCAGGTGGTTTATGGATAATTTTCTTAATTTTTTCATAGCTGGTGTTTGTTGTCCGCAACAATGGCTATGCGACTGCCGCTGTGGAGGTTGGCTCGCATATACAGACCTTGAGTATTGGGTGATATTTTTCTTCTGCAGAGGATTCCTCATAGAGGTGAAGGCGCCTATACGGAGTGTGTTCCGTTTCTGCATTGAGACGAGGTGTCAAGTGACTACACCTCAGCGGATTCCTTTTCCACTGAAGCAAGACCGCGCTTGTGGAGTTGATTCCACAGGATCAGAATTGATGTTTTAGGCAGTTTCTTAATTTCCCTAAATCATTCCACTTTCCCAAAACATCTTATTCTCAGGACTAGACCTGCCTAAGGGGACATTCTTGAAGGTTGTGGCTAACGTAATGACCCGTCCGGTCATTTTTAGCTAAAAACCCTTATTTCATATTTGACCCTTTCCATAGACTCTATGTGGGATTTGTGATGCGCAGGGATGAGTGATACAGATACCGAGGTCCATTTATATGTATTTCGAATAAAAACCCATAACTAGAAACTTAGAGTTATATAGTTTGACTCAATGTTAACTTTTGGCTAGATGAGTTTGTTTCAGGGTTCTATCGCTTCCGGTAGATCATGAGGGTCATTTATGACTTAGTTAAGTCATAGGTTGGATTCCCGAGGCAATTGGATGTATATTGTGGCCTTATTTGTGAAATTTGGATATTTGGTTTTCCCGGACGATTATTTAGAAAAGTATGCCTTAGCTCGGTTAAATGAGAAATCTGAGGACACGAACGAGTTCGTGGCACTATTTACCTTAGACGAGCATATTCGGTTTTGTCCGGGGGGTCTCGGGAGTGTTTCAGGGGTTGGATAGGAGTTTGGGGTTATAGTTGCTAGATTTCTATATGCTTATCCAAGTGTATGTATCGCAATTTGTAATAATTTCGGTAAATGAGTATCGTCCTCAGAGACTGAATTATCAATTACCAACTAATTAATCTTTGGTTTCTATTTGGTAAACGAATATAGATTGAGGTGTTCTATATTCCGGTTAGGACATATAAAAACTCAACCGAAGTGAGAATTTTCTATATCTCAATGATAAATTCAACCATATAGGAGGATTAAGATCAATAACCTAAAACGCTACACAGGCAATTCTGATACTCTCGTTCAAGATTACTGCCGGTGAGGCATAGCTGCGCTACTTCCAGGAGCCGCGGCGCTAATGGCTTGTCGACCCTGTGCCGTCTATAATGTTATTTTAGAGCACCGCGATGCTAATTCACTCGAAACTTTCTGTCAGTGAGGCACCGTGACGCTTGCTGTGGGCGCCGCGACACTAATTCCGAGCAACTTCTACCAAATCAGGCTTGTAGACTTCGAGGGGTCGACGATGTAATTTTCGAGCTTTTTGACTTAAACCATTAACCACGCGCGGTTTAAGAGGTCTACAACATTCTTCGTCCGAAATTTGTTTAAACTACTTCCCGAGCTTCTCATGACTTCTTTGATTTATCTCTTGTAACCAGATCTGCATTTTTGTCCTTAATAACCGCCTATTTCCTTTGAATTCGCCTTATTCCTTTCTGAATCGCTTAAAACATGAAAACACAAAACATCACGCATAATACTGCACAAAAAACTAAAAAGCAAACAAGACTCCCTAAAACACACTCTAAAATAGTATTAACATCTACCTAACAAACACCCCCAAACATAAACTTTACTCGTCCTCGAGTAAAGAACTCTAGACACCTTAAAATGAAAAACACACAAACTCTAAAAATGAATCAAGTCAACCACAATAGATTATGCCTCGAAGATCATGAAAAACACGCAATATAATCTTTAGGAACTTTTAGCTACTATTTTGGTATCTAGAATTTCAGTTAGATATCCATCAAAATTGCTTAGAGTTATTAAGACATATGATCACCCAACCATGATTATTGACTTAAAGACGTATTCAACATTAGTTTATGCACAATGAATTCGCACCAACGGTCCATCAAGTCAAAATTCTATAGGTTTGCTAACTTGCTACTCTCCACTAATGTAGACAACACATGCTCAAGAATCAATAGAACTTTTATAGGTTATATCATTAGGCTTAGACACAAGTAGATGAAATGTCATTTAGGTTCAAAATTACCATAAGCATATAAACTAACCAACCAAACTTGATATCCACATTACAAACCAACAACAATCCCCAATTTTTCATTTCTTTTCTTTTCTAGATTGAGAAAATTCACACTTACACATTTTTTTATGTATTTTTTTCATACTACACTCCACCAAACTTGTTTTCCAATGTATTTATAAAGAGAGGGAAGTTTTTTTCGAATGAATTTCTCAATCTTTTACACTTCTATTAATAGCACCAAATCTAAAATACCAATTACAACAACCAATCCTCAATCATATACTTATATGCTCATGGTAATATTCAAGGGAAAGAAATAGTAAAAGGGTTTCACGTAGGCTCAAAATAGGCATCACTCAACGAAGGATTCATTAAGGCTCGAAAAGGGTAACTAGGGATTAATGTAATCAAGGGTGACTTGAAAGGCTCAATCGTTCCAAAAATGGCCTAAATCATCTTCCTAAGTATGCATCATCTAGGATTCCGTCTCAAGTAGTAAGCAAGCAAGTTCTAGAATTTTCCATCATCTTTCCTCACTCTGAAATTCAATCATGCATAAATCCATATTTGAGTACAGGAAATTCACCAATCATGAACAAGTTTTCATACTTATTAATAACCAAAGGCAAACACAAAACCTATCTAACTCAAGCACACAGATTTATGCATTTGATGGCTATCAATTTCATCCAATTCTATCACATGTGTTCACTCAATCTTATCGGCTATTATTATTAACTTGATTCATTGACACAAGACACTCAAACATAGACACTAAAACAAAGACACTAACACTTAACAAACAACTTAACATAACTAATTAACGACTACTAACACAAAATAGTAATACTTCCCCCAAACGTAGTAAACACATTGTCCCCAATGTCAAAAAGGAAGCAATGGAAGGAAGACTTACATAAACAACTACAACGATCTCAGAATGGTGGTGGCGGCGGCGGTGGCTATAAGGCTGGTACTGTGGAGGATAACTTCACCCTAGAGTTGTATCACAATTCACCTAACGTAAAAAAAATATAGACCAAGAAACAACATGATAATGAGATTGTTTAAAACAAACAAAACAAAATAAAATAATACAATTAAAATGTGGGTTGCCTCCCAATAACGCTGTCATTAACGTCATTTAGTCGGACGCAAATTTCCTCTTCATATTGTTTTCAAGAGGATAACAACATTTTTTTTCTTCCATATATTTTTATATTTCTTCCTATAGATGGGCTCATAGGAGTTCACACGATTGACATATTCCACACGCTCAGTGTCTTCAATGTCATCTCTCTTGCATTGCGTTAATTCTACTTCAAGATCCTCAATACTCTTAAAGATTTTCTCAGAAACAGCTTTTGCAATCACATCAATGGAAAAACAATCGTCAACTGCTTTTGGATCGGTTGTTTCCCTGAATACATTGAAACTCACTTCTTCGCCCTGGACTCGAAGTTTTAATTCACCTTTTTCAACATTTATAAGTGTTCGCCCTGTAGAAAAGAAGGGTCTCCCTAGGATGATGGACATATTTTCATCTTCTTCCATATCCAGGATAATGATATCAGCAGGAAAGATGAGCATATCCACTTTCACTAGCACATCTTCAATGATGCCCCGTGGATGCTTCAATGATCAGTCTGCTAGCTGTAGTGTCACTGTTGTAGGCCTAGCTTCACCAAAACCAAGTCTACGAAACACAGAAAGAGGTATTAAATTTATACTTACTTCCAAATCACACAAGACATTCTTGCATTCAAAATTCCCTATAGTGCAGGGTATAGTGAAACTCCCTGGATCTCTCAATTTTTGGGGAAACTTCTTTTGCAAAATAGCACTGCACTCTTATGTTAATGCCACAATTTCATACTCCTGTAGCTTTCTCTTTTTAAAGAGAATTTCCTACATAAATTTCACGTAACTAGGCATCTGCTCTAGGGCCTCAATAAAGGGAATGTTGATGTGCAACTTCTTGAAAACCTCTAAAAACTTGAAAAACTGTTTATCAATAGAATTCTTATGATGTCTTTGAGGGTATGCAATTCTGATTTGGGGGTCAACAATAACCGTTGATGGTGCCTTTTCTGTAGTAGGGTGGTCTTCAGTAACCCCCTATTTCTGTAAGGCAGATGTCTCTCCCAACCCATCATTCTTATCAACATGTGGTTGGGTTGCAGAATGCTCCACTCATTTGTCACTCCTCAAGGTGATGGCCTGGCACTTCTCCTTCGGATTCACAACGGTATTGCTAGGCAGATTCCCTTGAGGTATGTTATACAACAAGCTTGCTAACTGCCTCACTTGGTCTCCAAATTACAAATAGAGGATCTTGTCTCTATCATAAACTAAGTTTGGGAATTGGTTAGGGTCAACAACGCTGCTCTCAATTCATCAGGCTTCTCTTGTGGGACTTGTGGCCTAAACTGCTGAAAGGTGAAGCTTGATTCATTGGATGTTTAGGACTGCTCTGTTGGTATTGCGTTTGGAACTGTGGCTGCTGGTTCTGATATTTCCCTTGAAACTGTGATTGTTGGCCTAGGTCATTTCTACATGAAAAATTAGGGTGATTCTTCCATACAGGATAATAAGTTTTGGAGAATGGATTGTTGTAAGGCCTCTGAAAATTCCCAACTGCTTAAACTTGAGCTTGGTCCATAGGAACATTATTCGGATCCGTTATTGTGCACCGATCAAAAGTATGTGGACCCCTGCAAATTTCACAAACCACTTGCATCTGAACAACATTAGCGAACATAGTATTATGTTACAATTGCTTTGTCAAGGAAGCAACTTGGGCAGTTAACACATTGATAACATCTAACGCATGAACCTATGTTGATTTTCTACTGCTCGTTCATCTCTCATCAGACCATTGATGGTTGTTTGTGGCCATGTCTTCTAACAGTTCATATGCCTCGTTAGAATTTTTACTCAGAAATTCCCCTCCAGCCGCAACATCAATTACGGTACGAGTAGTACCACACAACCCATTGTAGAAATTATGGACCAACATCCACTGTTCAATTCCATGGTGAGGACATCTCCTTTGAAACTCCTTAAACCTCTCCCAAGCATCATACAAAAACTCCCCATCAAGTTTATAAAAAAAGTTCATTTCTCCCCTTAAATTCGCGGCCTTTGATGGAGGAAAGAACTTGGCAAGAAATTTCTGAGCTAAATCTTGCCAAGTAGTAATAGAATTTGCCTGAAGAGAGTTCAACCAACTTTTGGCTCTGTTCCTTAGTGAGAATTGTTGAGTCTATTTTATATATACTTTTGAGTCCTTTTTAGTTAGTATTCTCCTCTTTTCTTTTGCGTTTCGTATAGTGTTATGATTGTTTTTCTTCATTTTGAGTCACAGCGGTCCTAAGGAAGAAAATACCGAAATGAGGATGAAAGGACTGATTTGGATGAAAATGCATAATCAATGCCCAAGCAATCAACTAGAGAAGCTCGGGAAGCAATTTAAACAAAATCACACTGTCAACAGCACGGGGTCTACAAGGCTAATTTGCATAAGTGACTCGGATTGAGAACCACAGCGCTAAGGTGCCAGGAAAATCTTGTCGACAGCGCCGCGCCGCGGCGCCGACGCTGGTTCTGGGCTGGAAAATTCGATTTTTCAAAGGGTAAAAGGGTCCGGAACGAAGGTTTTTCTCAGATATAAAACCTTCGAACCCTCTCATATCCCATATCATACTTTGGAGGCTAGGAACGGAGGCAAGAGCAATATTAGACACATCAAATTGTTCAAGTTCTTTTACTTTACTTTATTTAATTCAGTTTATGTTGGATATTAAATTAGTTCTTAGCATGAAAATGTCTAGGAGCTAATTTCTTTATTAGGGTTTTCCATTGAATCGCTTGAAACTCTTTCATAAGTTAATGCATAGTTATTGATTTCTTCTTCAGCTATATTAAGATCTATTCAATAATATATTGATTGTTTGAAAATTAACTGATCACTAATTTTCATAGCTTATATGATTTCGAATCAAAATTCTGAAAGGTGAGATTTGAATATGTTGTAGTTGTCTAGACATAGGTTAAAATCGCGGACGAAAGTACCCCGATACTTGTGTAGTATTTAAGGTTATTGTTCTTAATCCACTTGTGTGGTAAAGTATCGGGGTACTTTTGTCCGCGATTTTAACTTATTTCTAGACAACTACAGCATATTCAAATATCACCTTTCAAAATTTTGATTCGAAATCATATAAGTTAAGCAAATTAGTGATCAGTTAATTTTCAAACAATCAATACCATATTGAATAGATCCTAATATAGCTGAAGAAGAAATCAATAACTATGCATTAACTTATGAAAGAGTTTCAAGCGATTCAACGGAAAATCCTAATAAAAAATTAGCTCCTAGACATTGTCATGCTAAAAACTAATTTAATATCCAAGATAAACTGAATTAAATAAAGTAAAGGAAAGAACTTGAACAATTTGATGTCTCTAATCTTGCTCTTGCCTCCGTTCCTAGCCTCCAAAGTATGATATGAGATATGAGAGGGTTCCAGGGTTTTATATCTGAGAAAAACCTTCGTTCCGAACTCTTATACCCTTTGAAAAATCAAATTTTCTCGCCCAGAACCCGCGTCAGCGCCGCGGCGCTGTCTGGCAGAACTTTTCCTTGCATGCAGGAGTTTCGGTGCCGCGGCCCTGCATTTTGGAGCAGCGGCACTGTCGACGAGATTTTCCTGGCGCCTCGGCGCTGCGATTCTCAATTCGAGCCACTTCTGCAAATTAGCCTTGTAGACCCCGTGCGGTTGACAGTGTAATTTTGTTTAAATTGCTTCCCGAGCTTCTCTAGTTGATTGCTTGGGCCTTGATTATGCATTTTCATCCTCCAAATAAGTCCTTTCATCCTCATTTATGTATTTTCTCCCTTAGGACCGATGTGACTCAAAATGAAGAAAAACAACCATAACAATATACGAAACGCAAAAGAAAAGAGGAAAATACTAACTAAAAAGGACTCAAAAGTGTATATAAAATAGACTCAACAAGAATGGGAAAATCCTCAACCTAATGGAATCATCAGTAACACCATTGAATTTAAAGGTAGCACATAACTCCAAGAAGTTCGCCAAATGCATGTGCGGACCTTCTGAAGGCAACCCTCCAAACTGAACTGTGCTCTGGACCATATGCAAAATTGCTGGCTTAATCTCAAAATTATTTGCCTCCACAGCTGGTGGCCTTATGCAAGTCTTCACTCCTATCACAGTTGGGAATATGTAGTCTCGTAAGCTCCTCACAGTGGGATTCTAAGTTTGTGCCTGCACAAATTATGGCACCCCTCTATTCAACCCATCATTGTTATGTTGATTTGACATCACAGTTGAATCTGTAATTCTTTTAATCTTTATGTTCTGCTTGCATATTTTCTCAATCTCCGGATTCAGAGGGACAAGGTTATCAGCTCCTCTTCTGGTTCATATAAAACAAAGCTCCCTAAAATCATCAAAACAATACACGCAGATCAAGGGAAGCAAATATGTTCTAAGAACAACCAAATTAGAAATAAGATTAATTACTTTGATATTCATAATACTTCAGTCCCCGACAACGGTGTCAAAAACTTGTTGCGAGATTTCTATATACTACGCAAGTGTACGTATCACAATTTGTAATAATTTTGGTAAAATCGAGTATCGTCCTCAGAGACTGAATTATCAATTACCAACTAATTAATCTTTGGTGTCTATTTGGTAAAAGCATATAGATTGAGATTTCTAAACTACGAATTAACAAACTAAAGTAATTTGCAGAAATAAAATAAGAATAAAAACACACGGAGTTTAACTCAGTAATGAAGGTAATTAAGATTTCCAATCTCATCAACTATTCACTCTATCATTCGTTAATGTAAGACTAGCTATTCTTCTTCTTATCAATATAGCAGGTTAACTGAGGTGTTCTATGTTACAGTTAGGACATATAAAAACTCAACCTAAGTGTGAATTTTCTATATTTCTATGCTAAATTCAACCACATAAGAGGATTAAGATCAATAAGCTAAAACTCTACACATGCAATCGTGATACTCTCGTTCAAGATTAAACCTATGTATAATCAACTATAGCATATTCATATCTCCCTTCTCACATCTTGATTTGAAATCATATAAGTAATGAAAACTAATGGCAAGTTAATTCTCATTCAATAAACACAAGTTGAATAGATATTAATAGATGATGAAGAAACAATAGCAATACATTAATTCATAATAGAGTTTCAAGTAAATCGACGGAAAATATTAATAAATAAATTAGTTCATAGACATGCTAATAAAACTAATTGTCTTCAAAACTAACATGAACTGAATTAAAGAAAAGAAAAGGAAAAGAACTTGTACAATCGATATCTCTAATTGTCCCTGGCCTCTTGTCTCTTCCTCCAAAATATGAGATAATCCCTAAATCTTCCTCCCACAGCTTATATCAAGAAAACCCCCTAAAATTTACCATTTTGCGCTCGTAAAAATTAGGTTTTTTTCCCAATTGACGTCTTCAGCGTCGCGACGTTGGTTCCGGGCGTCGCGACGCTAATTCCCTCTTTGTTTACTGTCGGTGAGGCACAACGTCGCTACTGCCAGGCGCCGCGGCGCTGGCTTGTCGAACTCATGCGGTCTATAATGTTATTTTGGAGCGCCACGACTCGGCTATTAGAGCGGCCCGATGATAATTCACTCGGAACTTTCTCCCAGTGAGGCACCGCGACACTAATTCCGAGAAACTTCTACCAAACCAGGCTTGTAGACCCCGAGGGGTCGACAGTGTAATTTTTGAGCTTTTTGACTTAAATCATTAACCACGTGCAGTTTAAGAGGTCTACATCGTTCTTCATCCGAAATTTGTTTAAACTGCTTTCCGAGCTTCTCAGGACTTCTTTGACTTATCTCTTGTGACCAGATATACATTTTTTGTCCTCAATAACCGTCTATTTCCTTTGAATTCACCTTATTCATTTCTGAATCACTTAAAACCTGAAAACACAAAACAACAGGCATAATACATCACAAAATAACTAAAAGACAAATAAAAGACTCCCTAAAACACACTCTAAAATAGTATTAACATCTACCTAACAAACACCACAAACTTAAACTTTACTCGTCCTCAAGTAAAGAACTCTAGACACCCTAAAATAAAAAGCACACAAACTCTAAAAATAAATCCAGTCAACCACAATAGATTATGTCTCAAAGATCCTGAACAACACACAATATAATTTTCAGGAACTTTAGCCACTATTTTTCTATCTAGAATTTCAAGTCAGATATCCATCAAAATTGCTTAGAGTTATTAAGTCATATGATCACTCAACCATGATTATTGACTTAAACACATATTCAACATTAGTTGATGCACAACGAATTCTCACCAACGGTCCACCAAGTCAAAATTCTATAGGTTGCTAACTTGCTACTCTCCACTAATGTAGGCAAGGCATGCTCAAGAATCAATAGGACTTTTATAGGTTATATCGTTAGGCTTAGGCACGGGTAGATGAAATGTCATTTAGGTTCAAAATTACCATAAGCATAAAACCAACTAACCAAACTTGATATCCACATTACAAACCAACAACAATCCCCAGTTTTTCTTTTCTAGATTGAGAAAATTCACACTTACAATCCCCAATCATCCGGAATTTGTTTAAACTTCTTCCCTAGCTTCTCAGGACTTCTTTGACTTATCTCTTGTGACCAGATATGCTTTTTGTCCTCAATAACAATTTATTTCCTTTGAATTTGCCTTATTCCTTTCTGAATCGCTTAAAACCTGAAAACACAAAATAACACGCATAATACTGCACAAAACAATTAAAATACAAATAAAAGACTCCCTAAAACACACTCTAAAATAGTATTAACATCTACCTAACAATTATTTCCCATTACTGGTGTCTGGTGTCCTCTCCGACGTGTCCATCTTGGGGAGAGGTTGGCTCACCAAAGCGGGAGCTTGGAGATACTCACACTCTCAAATTTCTCATATAATCAAGTTAAGACTCACACAATTGAACTAAGACTCACTTTTCTACGAAATCAACCAGAATACCCAAATTTCACAATTTTACAAATAAGGTAAGAAAATATATTTGAATGTCTCGGAAAGCGAACCAATGATTAGAAAAAGCCATAAATGATCCTCCAGAATTATGGAAGCAACAGAATCCGAAAATGAACCCATATACTTAAAAATCAACTTTGGGTCAAACTTATCACTTCTAAACTCTTCATTTTAGATTTTTAATCTGAAAGTCATATAAAGACATTTTGAGATTCGTGATACCCCTTCTCGTGCATCACAAATCCCACACAAATTCTACAAGAAAGTTAATTTTATCAAATAAGGGTCTTTACCTAAAAATAATCGAACGGGTTGTTACATAAATAAAGCATCATGGTTGGTTTAAATGGACTAAATAAGAGGGAGTAATGAGGAAATAAGGGGCCCTGATACTTGTGAGGTGACGAGCAATTGTATCAGGTATTGGTGTCATGCTAAGAAAATTTGTATATTTTCGATTCTATAGTCTGGTCTGAATGCCATGTTTTGGGCACTAGCTGTTATCATAGATTGATGGTGTGCCCGTGATCGGGAATGAGACCTCTTATTTATTATTTTTATGCTTGTTACTTGACTTATCTATGATTAAATGTTGTCATCGCTCCTATATACTTGTTTAAAAGTGGAGAAGAAGATAAAGATTGAGTTTTTAATGATCTTGGTTACTTATTGTTGTGCATGTCATATCCATTCTTTCTTATGATATCTCATGCATATCATATTTGCGTATATATATGTGGGTCCTAAGGAAAATGGTTTCAGATGGAGTAATATGTTAGGATATGAGCCTGATTGTCTAGTGACAAATAATGTGAGCCTAAATTGGATAATTGATGTGATTGGAAGTCTAATATTGTCTAGGAACCCGAAGAGAAATGATTATGGGTAGTATATGGATCTCGTGAGCCCCTCATGGGTCACGATTTCATAGTATTAGAACGTGTGTGTAACAATGATGAAAAGGCCTTGCATTTACATAACATTTACATATCATATCATTTTATTAGTTCCTTGTTGGATGACTCACCTAAACTTCTTATTGAATAATATTTCATGCTAACTTGACTACTAGACGAACTTATAGACTTAGGGAATTCTTATATATAGGAGTGAAATATGTGATTATTGTCTTTATCATTATATCAAACTAATAACAATTAAGTGTGGAAGTGGTACTTGGAAGGTCACCCTCATCTCCATTATAGCGAGGATCAGTAGACGAAGTTGTTGAATTCACGTAGATTCCCCGTACTCACGCTACACTTATTGCATCATTTTGTGTGAAAATTCTATTCTTAGCACGAGCGTATCTCGAGACTACGATGGTCATTGAGTAAGTCATTCAGAGGATTTGAGGTGAGATACTAGCATGATCCATGGCACCGAATTCTGCATCTATTTTTATTTTCTCTCTTTCCTATTCCTAGACAGTATGTCCGGGTTGTATCCCAGATTTATATTTTTATTATAACATGTTCTTGTACTAGGACACCAGATTATAGGAGTTGTAGTACTTATTTCGTATTTCTATATCATGAGACTTATTTAAGACTTTAAATTGGCTAGTTTACTTATTCATCGTTATCTTTTTAATTGCTTAATGTTAAATAGGTTGTGGGTATCTTAGTGACTTGGTGGGAATTAGTGCCATCACGGCTTATTAAATTGGGTTATGACACTTTCAAAATTTATTTATTTTGAATAGTTCTTTTTTGAGAAGTGATTTTTAAAAATGTACCTTTATCAATACGAAAGTAGTACTTTGTTCTTGGCCAATATTCCAAAAGTGAATTTAGGGAAAAGTTACAAATTTTGTTTCAGAAAAATAACTTCTACTACTACTCAAATAACTTATTGGTTCTTTAAAGCTTGGTCAAACACATTAATATTTTAGAATAAGCATTCTTTTTAAAAAATTCCTCCAAGAAGCTTAGACAAACATGCTACAAGTCAACTTAAAATGATCAACATTAATCACTCACATAAACTTATACTTTACTATTTCTTGTATTAACTATTTACTCAAAAGTTTATTTTAATAATATTACTCCAATATTATTACACAAGATTGTGTATTATATAACTCGACATACACGTGCAACGCACGTGCAGAAAAATTAGTATTTTATAAAAGTGAGAACATGAAATAATAAATCTATTCTAATAATATAATTGATAAAATTAAAATACTACACTGGTAGTACTCCTCCAAAAAAATAGATTTTTTTTTTCTTTAGCTTTCATGTAATTTCTAGTCATGTTTGGTATACACACACACAAAAATCACTTTTTGGGAGCAAAATATATGAATGAATACCTAATTGTGAAGATAGAAGAACAGTATTGAAATCTATATATAGATGCATAATGAGACTTGTTAATACATATGGTACAATAATTTCAAATAAATCTAGATAATTTAGTTCTAATTTGATGATAAATTTATCAGGACAATTTGATATCGGAAGAATTAAGTATTTTTTAAGGTGTTTGAAAATTCAGAATTTCAACTAGAATTTCAGATCATATTTCGGGAGTTGTTAATTCTAACGATCAATGATTTTATATTACATATATTAAAAGTATCAAGAGTGAAGACTTGTTAGCTCACTAATTGTTAGTATTGCAAGTGATAAAATATTTTATAATAAAAGTGAGATCACGATCTTATAGCGCAAGATAACATCACATGTGCATCAACATCTGATCTTCATTCACCGGAATTGAGTTCGACGATATTGACAAAGAGCTTCTTTAGTCCACCATACTTTTTCTTCTGGTAGGGTGAGGGTCTATCTTGAATTTTGAAATTCATGGAATAAAGCATATCCTTTACGATAGAAGTTGCCTGTAACATAAGGGTCAAACCAACTTATCAGTTTCAAAAATAAAAAGGTGTATCAGAGCCATGTTGCATGTTGTCAATCATGAGTAGCTAAACTCATTCTACTATCCTAGAGCAGTATTGTCTTAAGGTTATTTGATATTATGTCTTTGTTCACTCCGATTTTTACTTTGTTATTACCCTCTGCTTCAACTCTACTCATAGTCTACAGTAAAAGATAGTTGTCCTGTTTCTGTCAGTTTGAGTTATCCGATTAATCTTCGGATCAGATATTGGTTAGCCTGAAACTTTCATTGGATTAGATCGTAAGCTTGAGTGCTAGATCCGGATTTAGTGATCCCATCACCAAGTACTTAGGATGAAGAATACCTACTGATACCTGAAACTAAGAATAGTAAACATTAAGCATAGGATATCTGCTAAAGTCGAAATAGGAAGACGAGTGGTAGCAGAAGATCATTTAACTAATAGAATAATAGGTCTAAGGATAGTAGCCTCTTCTGCTAAAGCAAACATTCTTTTAATAAAAACATTATCTTATGAGAACCCATCCTTCTTTTGAAACTATTAGAGATGCCAATTTCATGAGATGTACATATCTAATAAAAAGGACTAAGTCTAGAAAAGAATTAAACTACTACAAGTCTTTAGTGCCCTCCGAGTCACTAGACCCTTACACACAGTCAATAGTTAGAAAGGTAATCTTAAATAAAATAATAATTTTATATAATAAATTGTTGAATACTAGTTATACTCTATCTAGTGAACAGTTTCAGATAAATAACTCAGAATTTATATTAAGAGTATTTACAGCACAGTTATAAATGAATAATTTCGAAAGAGATTTACTGAATTGGAATATTCCGAAAGAGTCTTTCAAATCTGTATATGAAACCGGAAGATTTGATTTTATTAAAAGTTATAATATTAAGACATGTGAATCCACAGTAGCTATAAATAACTCAAAAGAGATTATTAAGCTATTAGCGTCACAAGATATAAACAAATATAAAAAGGACTATAACTTCCTTCATATAGGTCTGGTACAAGTTGCGGTCAAACCTCTATAACGTTTAGGTTTAGACACGCCTATTTGTCTCTTACTAAGAGATGTCAAGTTATTATTCTTTGATGACACCCTACTAGGAGTCTTACAAAGTAATTTAGCTAGAGGCCCAATATATTTTAACTGTTACCCAAATTTCTCAGTTGTTATTAATGATCAAAATATTATGGATATTCTAACATTAAATATTAAAACAAAAAATATGAATAGTAAAGTAAATACCAGAGAAATAGTTGTAATATACAGAGTATACTACAGATTAATGAAAACTACTCTAGCTCTAAAAGCTAAATTAATGGTAACAAAGGAGCTACAATGCTGATGGAAGCAAATCAGGAGCATAGCAACATCTTTGTCCATATGATGCTTAAATGGAATGAAATTTTAACAAAAGATGAATGTCACTTTGATGCCACAACCCAACAAAAATAGAACCAGAAAGTTCTAATATTGAACAAATAATACAATACCCTAATGCATCTATTGACTTAAATTTTTTAAGGATCTAAATCTTCTTCAAGAAGATACTCTTTCACAAGACCATCTTCTTCCAAACCCCGAGAGGAGGAGGCTTCCGAAGAGAATTCAAATGATTCTGTTCCCGAGATAGACCGAAAAATAAGAGGAGTAGATTTTACTGAAACCATACCGAAGGTTCAATAAGAACCAATTATTAGGACAAGTAGTCCTACTGAAAGTGATATGCAGGGTCCTTTAATAACAAAAGAAGGAGGAGCACTTGGCATGATCAGATCAAAAGACAATTTTGATATAAACTTTAAACTCTTAGAAAAATTATATTTTCTAAGAAAAATTGGCATCTCTAATGAAATTGGCATCTCTCATCAGATAATGTTTATATTAAAAGGATTTTTGCTTCAGCGGAAGAGGCTACTATCCATAGAGCTATTGTTCTATTAATTAAATGATCTTCTTCTACTGTTCGTTTTCCTATTCCAACTTTAGCAGATATCCTATGCTATACTGTCTACTATTCTTAGTTTCGGGTATCATGTAGGTATTCTTTATCCTAAGTACTTGGCGACGGGATCACCAAATCCGGGTCCGGGTCCGGCTCTAGCACTCAAGCTTACGAGAAAATCCAACGAAAGTTCCAGGCTAGCCAATGTCTGATCCAGAGATTAATCGGATACCTCAAACTGACAGATACATGTCAACTACATTTTACTGTAGACTATGAGTAGAGTTTAAGCAGAGAGGTAAAAACAAAGTCAGAATGTGAGTGAACAAAGACAGAATATCAAGTAACCTTAAGACAATACTGCTCTAGGATAGTAAAATGAGTTTAGCTACTCATGATGATTAACAACATGCAACATGGCTCTGATATACCTTTTTATTTTTGAAGCTGATCAGTTCGTTTGACCCTTATGTTACAGGCAACTTCTATCATAAAGGATATGCTTTATTCCATAAATTCAGACATTAATACATACCCTCACCCTACCAGAAGAAAAGGTATAGTGGACTAAAGAAGTTATTTGTCAATATCGTCGAACTCAATTCCGTTGGATGAAGAACAGTGTTGATGCACGTGTGCTGTTATCTTGTGCTATCAGATCGTGATCTCACTTTTATTATAAAATATTTTATATATCACTTGCAATACGAACAATTAGTGAGCCAACAAGTCTACACTCTTGATACTTTTAACATATGTAATATAAAACCATTGATCATTAGGACTTTACAACTCCCGAAATATGATCTGAAATTCTACTTGAAATTCTGAATTTTAAAACACCTTAAAAATACTTAATTCTTCCAATATCAAATTGTCCTGATAAATTTATCATCAAATTAGAACTAAATTATCTAGATTTATTTGAAATTATTGTACCATATGTATTAACAAGTCCCATTATGCATCTATATATACATTTTAATGTTGTTCTTCTATCTTTACAATTAGGTATTCATTCATATATTTTGCTCCCAAAAAGTGGTTTTGTGTGTGTGTATACCAAACATGGCTAGAAATTAGATGAAAGCTAAAGAAAATAAAATAAAAAACTAATTTTTTTGGAGGAGTACTTCCAGTGCAACCATCAAAGTTAGCATGCCTCCATTCAGCATGCACTATGCCCTTCTTATTGCTCATGTCTTTAGTTGTATTCGAGAGATATATTTAGACTAGTTATTTTTATTTTCTAGTGCTCTTGTATTATGGACCAAGATCATTTGGGAATGTAATAACTATATTATTAGACTTGTTTCCTTTATTTATGCTCTGATGAGACAACTTATACAAGTATTTATCTTATTTCTGATTATTCTTTATTTGTATGTTATTGTTGGGGAAGTGGTTCACCTACCAGTGGGGATAATGTAGGTGCCACCATGACGCCCAAAAGGGGTCATGAAAAAGTTGGTATCAAAGCTCCATGTTAAATAGTCTTAAATATCAGAGCAATGTCTAATAGAGTCTTGTGGATCGGTGAGGAGACATCCGTACTTATCTTTGAGATGATATGAGACATTTAGGAAACTTTACTTTCTTCATTCTCTTCGTGATAAGATTGATCAAACTGGTATATGACCCTTGTTTCCTATTATCTCACAGATGGTGAGGACTCGTGTTCACGCAGCGAGAGATGAGGCACCGACACCTACTCATGTGGTGCGCGGTCATGGCTGGGGTCACGGTCGGGGCAGAGGTAGAAATCGAGTAGCTGCACCAGTGAGGGGTAGAGCACATGGAGTCGGTCAGGCTCGTGCTAGGTCAGTAGCCCCCGAGCTAGAGATTGAGCCTCAAGATGATAATTATGATGGGGAGATTGGGCTAGCCCAGGATCAATCCGGATTTGTAGCTACTCCGGTTCTTCAGGATACTATGGTAAAGATATTGAGTTTGCTTGACGGTATCTCCCGGGTTTCTTCCAACTACTCCAGGTGGGTCACAAACCCGAGCAGTATAGGGTTAAATTCCTGAATTTCGTACTCCAAGGGTTCAGCCAACTGCTATTTTGGCAACCGGTATAGATGAGATCTGACACCTGAGTTTGATCCCTAACCAGTGACAAGAACTATTATTCGATGAACGGAAGATATAGGAGCATTTCTCCAATATCTAGACAGTTACCTTAGCAATGTCAGGTATTATTTGATTGGAATGGAATGGTACTCCAAGACCTGCTCCAAAGAAGATTATGTCTTTCTTTCAGGCTAGGAAGTTAGTGGATAAGGGTTATTTGGCGTAACTAGAGCATATTCGGGATACGAGTGCATATACTCATTCCCTTGAGTTAGTTCATGGTGAGTGAGTTCGCTGAGTTATTTACGATAGATTTGCCGCTTATTACTATTTTATCTTCTAATCTAAGTTGGATTCTTGATTGGGGAAAAAATATAACCTAGGTTTCAATGTTAGAATAAGAGGCTTGTGTTTCATGAAATTGAGGTGTATTATTGATCATGTTTCTTTAATATGGTAACCTAGTGTTGGGTAATGTTAATAAATTGTATTGTAAAGGTTAATTTTATGATTAGAAACCATTGCTAGATTGGGGAAAATCTAGGGTTTCAATTGGGGGTTCCGCCTTAATGATGAGATTGAGGGTCCAAACATGATTAGTTTTCAAATAAACTTAATGATATGACTCTATAGTCTATTATCATGCTTTTTGAGTAATAAAATTTTGTTTTTTAGTATCGTGAGCTCGGGATCGAAATTGGGGTGGACTTTTGGATTGTTTTTAAGGACTAACTCCTTGTATTTATGTTAGATTACTTATTAACGTAGAATCTATGTGTTAGTGTCACGATCCAAATCATGAGCATTGTGGTGACACCTACACAAGAACCAATCCCCATAACACTTCTCAAGAAGGTTAAGAAATTGCGGAAGAAACAAAATACAATATAAATGATCAATTCTTATTAAAACACCTTAAATAACCAATCCTTATAACAACATTCTTTTCCCGAAACCTGTTCTGACTTATACAAGGACTCTACGATACAATGAATGAATGAAATACAAAATTACTGCCCCGAATAAAGAGGGCAATCTATATAAAATGAAAACTAAGGCCACCGAAATTAGCAGTCTGCCTCAACTTCCCGTGTTCCAAACTGCAACCTGAATAGGCCGAGTACATACATCCACGTAAAAGATGCAACTAGCGTACCATGATTACACAATGTACCCATGTTGAACTCATAGGCCGCCAACAATGGAAGATACGCAAAGAGAGATAAATATCAAGTTGACACCACATAATCCTAACACTAACAATTCAATAAGCCGTCACCTTGATCCCAAATATCTCATAAAATCACCAAATCAACTTGTCCCCACGAAAGTTCACCAAATCATGTAAAACTCACAACATATAAGATGGACCAATTATATAAGCACCTATCACTAGGGGTGTTCACCGGTCCGTAATCGACCGAACCTAATCCAGAAATTTTTCGACCGAGGACCGAAAATTCGGCCCCCCTGTTTTGGACCGATTGGACCTATTTTTTTTTTAAATGCAATTTTTAATTCTAATATGTTATATTACTAATTTTACATTATCAATGCTTCTTTACCAAACTAATTTTACTATTTTACATAATTACATTATCTATGCTTCTTTACAAAACTAATTTTACTAATTTACATTATCATTGCTAATAAATGAATTAAAAGATCAAAACTTTAACATTGTATAATTTTACTAATTTACATTATCTAGAGTTCTAGACAAACCGGCAGCAAGCGGCAACCAATGGCTGGCAAGTAACCAAAGCGGAACAACGTGGCGGCAAGGCGATCAAGTTGCAACGGCAAGAAGCGAGTGCGGCGGCAAAGAACCGGCAAATGCGGCGAGCGCAAGAAAGGCAGCAAGGCGGCCAGAAGGCGTGGCGGCAAGAAGCGGCAAAGCGGCCAAGAAGAAAGACAACGATCGGCAAGACGGTGTCGGCAGCGGCAACCAAATGCGAGGCAAAGAAGCGGCAAAGCGACCAACGTGAAAGCGGCCAAAGAAGACAACGATCGGCGATCCAGGCAACGGCAAGTGCGGTGTGCAAGTCGCCAAGGCAACAATGGCGGAGTGCAAGAAGAAGCCCGGCAAGTGCGGCGAGCGGCGGCAGAAGCGATCATCACATAAGCAAAGAACCCGGCAAGGAGCAAGCAACAAGCGATCGGCAAGATCGGCCTGACGGTCAAGACACAAAGACACAAAGACACAAAGAAATAGCTAGACTAGACTGACTAGTAGTTCTAACTTCAATCACACCAACGAGTCCACAAAAATGACTTCATCATCCATATCATCACATTGCACATCTAGACATAGCAATAAAGAAAAAAGATAGATAAATAATGTCAAACATTAGAATTCATGCATGTTTTAAAAAATAATTAGAAGAGTTATAATAATAACATTACCTTTTTCAATTTTCTCCAAATCTTTCAAATTTTCTTCAACATCTACAATCGACACTCCCTTTGCTCTAAGCCAATCTTGTGTGCAAATTAGAGCTTGAACCATCTTTAAAAAAATTACAACATAATATATTAAAGTTACATTGGAATAGAGTTATAAGTTGAAATGAATAAATTTTAAAATAAAGAGGCATTACCTTAGGAGTCAAAGAACTCCGAAATGGATCTAGATGACGACCACCCGCACTAAAAGCAGATTCCGATGCAACGGTGGATAATGGGATGGCTAGTATGTCACGTGCCATGCGTGAAAGAATCGGATAACGATGTCCATTACTACTCCACCAAGATAATGCATCCATTTCTTCTTCCTCCGCCCCTAGTTGTTCATTTATATACCTATCCAACTCACTAATCACATATCCACTTGACCCCTTTAATCTTTTTGCTCTATCTTTTAAATTTTTCATGTATTCGTCACACCCTTCTATATTGTCATTCAAATCAATTGACATAGGATCTACATTTAGCACACTTGGAGAAAAACAAGAAGAATACAACAATCTATATTCATCAAATAATTTGTAAGTGAACTCCTTCACTTCATTGCAAAGTTTCATTCTCTTTTCTTTTCCATATATATCGGTTAGAGTCAATTCAAAAACTAACATCTTAGAGTGAGGATCAAGAATAGAGGCAACATAAATAAACATATTCATTTTCTCCACATTCCCCCAATATTTGTCAAACTTTTTTCTCATTGCAATTGCCATATTTTGGAAATCTGAATCCAAACTTTTTTGCCATTTATTATTCAACATGTCATACATTGTGGCAATCTCAAATAAACATTTATTACTTGTCACATAAAGTGAACCAGAGATACGACGAGTCAAAGTATAAAATCCCTTCAAAAAGTGAAGCAACCTCTCTACTTTTTTCCAATCATCGCATTGAGGAGGCCTTTCATTGTCCTTCAAATCCACTCCACATGGAAGAGATATCCCACTAAAAACACGCTGAAATTTCAAAGCCGTATCCAACATGGTGTATGTTGAGTTCCAACGAGTGGGGACATCAAAAGACAACAAACACTTGCTGTCTATATTAGTTTTTTGCACAAGTTCTTTGAATCTAACTATTCTTGCGGGTGAATTATTAACATACTTCACAGCATTTCTAAATCTATCAATGCACACACCATGCTCTTTAATGCCGTCCCACACAATAAGATTGATGATATGAGCAATGCATCTAATATGAATATATTTGTCATCACTAATGCAACCAGTTCTTTGAACCATTCTTCTTAAGTGTGCACAGGCAACATCATTAGAGCTAACATTATCAACTGTGACAGTAAATAATTTATCCTCAATGCCCCAATATTCTAAGCACGCCAATCGCTTCCAATGGCCTCACCTTTATGACTAGATATTGGACAAAAATTAATTATCTTTTTATTTAATTTCCAATCATTATCAATGAAGTGAGCCGTGAGACACATATAGTTAATCCTTTGAATTGATGTCCAAGTATCAGTGGTCACAGAAATTCTTTGACAACTCTTAAACATCTCTTTCAACTTTTCTTTTTCGCTATAAAAAAGTTGCAAACAATCACGAGCAATAACACGAGATGGAATGATAAAACTAGGGCATGCAACTTGCATTAAGTGTTTAAATCCAGGTTTTTCCACATGTTTAAATGGAATCTCATCAACAATGATCATATTGTCACGACCCGACCCCGGGCCCGTGACTGGTGTCTTACCCCGGGCACCCTAGTGATACAACATCAGAGAAAACCAGCGGAAATAAAAACTCATGAAAGAAACAGTGAAATAAGAAAGCAGGCTAACCCAACAGTTACCTTTTTGTACATAAATTAAAACTTGAACAGTTACATCCCTTACAAACCTGCCCACAACAAAGGCATGCACTTCTAAGAATTTGAAACCATAATGACGGGACAGGGCCCCGCCATGCCCCTGAATATGCAAAAGTCTACTACATCAAGGAACCGTACCACATGACAAGCTTTCGGAGATATGGAGCTTTCCGAGAACCGAACATCGATCCTAAGAGAGTGGACCAGCAAGCTATGTACCTCAACTCGCAGATGAACGCACTTCGGGCGAGGTCAAGACAACAGTACCAAGTATGTGAAATCAGAAATATCAGAAATGAAATCATAATAGTCTATATAAAGCAGGAGACCTGTATGATAACCAAACTACAGTACACAACATATAAGCAGTCATGTCAAGTCAGGGACTCATGCCCGTGAAATCATCACTCAAATACAACCCGAGTTTAACCCGCAAGACAACGGCCGCATGCCCCAAGATCTCACTTCGGTATAAGCATGGCCATGGAACCATCCTAGTGGCCCATACCCGTGGACCATCCAACATGTCAAGATGCCCAAAGGAAATAACAAGATGATACTCATCGTGGAAGCATACCCGTGGCTACCCAACGCGGTCAAGATGTCCAAACAACTAACGGATAACACTCCTAATGGAAGCATACCCGGGCTACCCAACGTGTCAAGATGTCCAAGAGGATCGACATGGAAGCATACACGCTGGCTACCCAACGCACAAGATGCCCATCAATCAACCAGATAGTCGCCCTCCATCGAGAGACTCAGAGCACACAACCAAACACTTGCACAACAAAGGCTACCACAACAAGCATAGGCTAGTACACACAACTCAAGGTACTATAAATACTTCTTAACACAACATCAAGTATACCATTTAACACCCAAGTACTTAACCCCCTTAGGATCAAGGTACTCCTACCTTTTATAAACAAGTCACTTATGTTTTTCCATCACAAGGAGTTCAATATTTGAAAACGAGTTACTCCCCTTTTTCCAAAATCAAGTTACCATTCTAAAATCCAATAATGAGTCCATTTCTTTATTTTCCATAAAGTCGTTATAACTAACTTCCCAATAAGCTATTACAACACTTTATGATTAATAAAACAAGTCAAGACAAAATCATGCCTTTCTTTTAAACCAAAATACTTCAAATTCTTAAGTCTCTTTTCTATTAGAAAACGAGTTCCTTACTTTGAAACCTTTAGGAAAATCAGAACTTGATTTCAATAATTCTCATTAGAGCAGCCATGATCTAGGAAATGTAATGCCATTTTGTCTTATCTTAGCTTCTATGCAGATGGAGGTTTCTACTGGTTTTAATATGATTAATGTCATTACTTCTTTCCTTTATCGACGCTGCATTGGCTTGTTCGATCCTTATTCCCATTTCCGAAATTTGTAACGTTATTCTTTTAAAAACCAAGTATTCATTTCTCACGAATTAGGTTTTATACTTTTCAACACCATTTAGGTCAATTACAAGTCCGTCTCTTATCTTTTGAAATCGACAAACCATTCTTTTAACTACATAAAGTGGTTATAACAAACTTCTCATAAAGCCGTTATAACGCTTTATGTTTTAAACCAACCAATTACCACTATAAACATTTATGAGACCAATAGGCTCATTCTTTAACCACCGAGTACCCGCTACCAACGGATAAGACTTTACTACTATTTCCATACAATGAAGCCCTTAACACTTCATATCAAGTCAAGACACAAAAGGGAAATCAAATTCCTTTAACACACGTGCGTCTACCGCACTATATATTTTACAAATAGTCATGCTGAAGAGGATAGGAAGAATCACATACCTCGCGACGACTGTAGACAATAAGCAAAATGCTCCACCGTATTATCGCCCTTAAGTAGAATATGCTACCGTAGTACTTCAATCCTATAAGGGTCATAAAACGTCTATCAAACTCTAGCTTCGAACGTAGAGTAACTAAGTGCAAAGTCCCTAAATTCTACGACCATTTGGACGGCACTTCCTTTGTTTCTAATAACTTGCCACCTTTGTTAAGGTCGAATTCAATAACAAAACTCCCCCAATAATGCAAAATAAACCAATAACCCATGCCATTCTTGGCCAACAATAAACCAACCCTAAACTCCTTTCAACTCTTTCCAATCCATGTTCTTATGTCTAATATGATATCTAGCCCCAGACATCTTCAACAAGACAACAAGATCCAAATCTATTCAAATAAAACAGCCTCGGGCTCAATCTTAAACTACTAAATATAATGACCTCGTGCTCACATCTATACTACTAAAATATAATGACCTGTGCTCAAATCTAAACTACTAAAACAAGTATAACTCATATCCAAGAGGAGGGGAAACTTTTACCTTTGGAGAAACCCACAAAAGCCCCTTTCTTCCACTTCTTTTCCGTCAAACTCGTCTACTAGTGCTTCCCACAAGTTACCCACACTTTTCCTTCTTGCCGCCGCTCCAACAGTTTCCTCTTAGGTTAGGTTTTCTTCCAAAAACTAGAGAGAAGGGAGAGGGTTTTCCATGGAAGGGTTTTGAAATGAAATGGCCAAGTCTTCCAAGACTTGGCCCTAAAATAGGCCCTAATCTGGTCAAAAGGGATGGGAGGGACACTTGTCACCCTCCCATAGGTTTTTAACAAAATATCTCCTGATTTCAGCCTTTTATCGCGAAAAATCCCGCCTTGGCGTCGCGGCCCCGCCGCCGGCGCCGCGGCGCTTCCACTTCCGAGAAAATTTCCAGCATTCCGGCGCCGCGCATTCGGCCGCAAGCGCTGAAACCCCGCGGACCCCAATACAACCGCGCCGCTGCCCTCAGATTCGGCCGCGCACTGCACTTCGAACCGAAATCTTTGCTCGATCTGCGCACCAAACTTGAAACTTCCATAACTTTTGACTCCGATGTCCTATCGACGAACGGTTTGTTGCGTTGGAATCTAGATTTAACGAACTACATACTAGGCTTTTAAACACCTCGAAACTCTTAACAACTGGGGTACAACACTCCAAGGTAAACTCAAAATCCGTCCAACACATGTTTGTCAACTTATCTATCAACTTTCAACTCTTATATTCTTTGGTATGTTCTTATCTTACTCCTTGAATTTACGGGGTGTAACATTCTCCCCCCCCTTAGAAACATTCGTCCCGAATGTTCCTCCTAAGTCTCCAAAACGCAGACGTCGGTATAGTCTTCACTACTCCACTCACACAAGAATCAGTTATGCCACTCATGGACTTACCACTAGAAAAATACTCCCCACATACTATGTACTTCCGACAAGGATCACTGCAAAATCTTTTACTCTAGCCGGTCTTACCTCTAAAGTCTCGATTGTTATAAATTCTAAGGTTCAAAGTTTTTCTCATCCCCAGACTTACCCTCTTCACTAATCAGGCTTCTAAATCACACATTTTTAACACAAAGTTATCCGAACATAACACTTAACACATCACTATAACATCAATGCATACTAGTCTCTAGTGGGTTAAGAATATACCAGAACTCATCGCTTCACTTTCTCTTCTCGCCGTTCTACTCATGTTCCTTCCTCGCACGGCGCACAAAAGGAGAGAGATGAATCACCCATCGATCCCGGGCGTCGAAGTCTCTACATCCGCGCTATCTCTGGTTGGACAATTCCTCGCAAAATGGCCCTGCTGGCCGCATGCAAAACAAACCCCCATTCCATTACGACACTCCCCACCATGGAGCCTACCACAACGGCCACAACGAGGTAGGGGTGGTCCCATCTGACTAACGTCCCTGCTCCCCCAAAACTCAAACACGGGAGCCCCGACCGCCCCGAATTCGAACGCCCCAAGATCGTGATGGAGCACTCAGATCGGCCGAGGTAAATAACTCGCCGGCCGAGGTTGCTCGCCTCGAAGGTCACGGAGGACTCTACCGTCATGTCCTCTTCTCGCTGATCTTGGTTATTCCGTCGACCTACGCTCTCGCCGCAGCCGATAGGCTCGACGCGAGCAATGTCCATGCCCGGCTGAAGAGCTACAGCTGTGCATCCCTCTGCTAAATAATCATCTAGTTCGGTGACATAACGGTGTACTCTATCCTCCATATTGGCCACCACAGCGGGGACATACCGGGCCAATGAGTCAAACTCTACATTGTACTCTCGAACTGTGCGCCCTCTTTGTCTTAGCATCAAAAATCGTGGTCCGCCCTCCTCATCTGCGAGGCAAGAAATGGCCAGGAAAGCCTCGAGAACTCACCCCAACCAGCCGAGGTGCATGTTCCCCGACGCCTCCCACGAATCAAACCACGATCGCAAAGATCGCGCAGCCGATGTGAACCCAAAACCACCGACTCGGTCTCGAAGCCTTGATCACTCACGATCCGTCAGAATCGCTTGATGAACTCCTCGCGATCATCCTCGTGCCTCGACCGTAGAACTCGGGTGGGCTGCAACTCCGAAAATCCCGTAGTCTCAAACTATCTGACCTCGGGTGAACTATGGGTACTATCGAATCGCCAGATCCGGCCTATCCTCGTGCTCGCCACGATCACGCCAATAATCGGGCCATCTCTCAGAACCATCTCCTCTCGCCTCTGTGCCGCGGATCGAGGCTCAGTGCCGTAGTCTCGGGAGAGACCGCCGCCGCTCTACTCGCAGCCTCCTTCGCCGCTTTGCCCTTCGGGCTCGTTGCCTTGCGCGAGGCATCACCGGTATACAAAGAACACGTCAGAGGGAGTCCAACTTATAACACCGCTCTAAGGCACGATCTCGGAGTGAGAAGACTGGAAACCAATCCTAGATATCCTATAGCCTCCTGATTATAGATGTGGTGCACAACACACCGATAATCAAGACTCTACCGATACGGCTCAGACACTCTCCGAGGATTAATCGCTCGATACCACTTTTGTCACGACCCGACCCCGGGCCCGTGACTGGTGCCTTACCCCGGGCACCCTAGTGATACAACATCAGAGAAAACCAGCGGAAATAAAAACTCATGAAAGAAACAGTGAAATAAGAAAGCAAGCTAACCCAACAGTTACCTTTTTGTACATAAATTAAAACTTGAACATATCCCTTACAAACTCGCCACACAATAGGCTGCACTCTAAGAATTTGAAACCATAATGACGGGACAGGGCCCCGCCATGCCCCTGAATATGCAAAAGTCTACTACATCAGGGAACCGTACCACATGACAAGCTTCCGGAGATATGGAGCTTTCCGAGAACCGAACAGCGATCCTAAGAGAGTGGACCAGCAAGCTATGTACCTCAACTCGCGCATGAAACGCAGCCGGGCGAGGTCAAGACAACAGTACCAAGTATGTGAAATCAGAAATATCAGAATGAAATCATAATAGTCTATATAAAGCAGGAGACATGTATGATAACCAAACTACAATACACAACATATAAGCAGTCATGTCAAGTCAGGGACTCATGCCCGTGAAATCATCACTCAAATACAACCCGGGAGTTTAACCCGCACAATGGCCGCATGCCCCGGCATCTCACCTCGGTATAAGCATGGCCATGGAACCATCCTAGTGGGCCCATACCCGTGGACCATCCAACGTGTCAGTATGCCCAAAGGAAATAACAAGATGATACTCATTGTGGAAGATACCCGGGCTACCCAACGCGGTATGTCCAAACAACTAACCAGATAACACTCCTAATGGAAGCATACCCGTGGGCTACCCAACGTGTCAGCATGTCCAAGAGGATCGATACAGTGGAAGCATACCCGTGGGCTACCCAACGCGTCAGTATGCCAATCAATCAACCAGATAGCCTACTCCATCGAGAGACTTCAGAGCACACAACCAAACACTTGCACAACAAAGGCTACCACAACAAGCATAGGCTAGTACACACAACTCAAGGTACTATAAATACTTCTTAACACAACATCAAGTATACCATTTAACACCCAAGTACTTAACCCCCTTAGGATCAAGGTACTCCTACCTTTTATAAACAAGTCACTTATGTTTTTCCATCACAAGGAGTTCAATATTTGAAAACGAGTTACTCCCCTTTTTCCAAAATCAAGTTACCATTCTAAAATCCAATAATGAGTCCATTTCTTTATTTTCCATAAAGTCGTTATAACTAACTTCCCAATAAGCTATTACAACACTTTATGATTAATAAAACAAGTCAAGACAAAATCATGCCTTTCTTTTAAACCAAAATACTTCAAATTCTTAAGTCTCTTTTCTATTAGAAAACGATTTCCTTACTTTGAAACCTTTAGGAAAATCAGAACTTGATTTCAATAATTCTCATTAAAGCAATCATGATCTAGGAAATGTAATGCCATTTTGTCTTATCTTAGCTTCTATGCAGATGGAGGTTTCTACTGGTTTTAATATGATTAATGTCATTACTTCTTTCCTTTATCGACGCTGCATTGGCTTGTTCGATCCTTATTCCCATTTCCGAAATTTGTAACGTTATTCTTTTAAAAACCAAGTATTCATTTCTCACGAATTAGGTTTTATACTTTTCAACACCATTTAGGTCAATTACAAGTCCGTCTCTTATCTTTTGAAATCGACAAACCATTCTTTTAACTACATAAAGTGGTTATAACAAACTTCTCATAAAGACGTTATAACACTTTATGTTTTAAACCAACCAATTACCACTATAAACATTTATGAGACCAATAGGGCTCATTCTTTAACCACCGAGTACCCGCTACCAACGGATAAGACTTTACTACTATTTCCACACAATGAAGCCCTTAACACTTCATATCAAGTCAAGACACAAAAGGGAAATCAAATTCCTTTAACACACGTGCGTCTACCGCACTATATATTTTACAAATAGTCATGTTGAAGAGGATAGGAAGAATCACATACCTCGACGATCGTTTAAAAATAAGCAAAATGCTCCACCGTATTATCGCCCTTAAGTAGAATATGCTACCGTAGTACTTCAATCCTATAAGGGTCATAAAACGTCTATCAAACTCTAGCTTCGAACGTAGAGTAACTAAGTGCAAAGTCCCTAAATTCTACGACCATTTGGACGGCACTTCCTTTGTTTCTACTAACTTGCCACCTTTGTTAAGGTCGAATTCAATAACCAAACTCCCCCAATAATGCAAAATAAACCAATAACCCATGCCATTCTTGGCCAACAATAAACCAACCCTAAACTCCTTTCAACTCTTTCCAATCCATGTTCTTATGTCTAATATGATATCTAGCCCCAGACATCTTCAACAAGACAACAAGATCCAAATCTATTCAAATAAAACAGCCTCAGGCTCAATCTTAAACTACTAAATATAACAGCCTCAGGCTCACATCTATACTACTAAAATATAACAGCCTCAGGCTCAAATCTAAACTACTAAAACAAGTATAACTCATATCTAAGAGGAGGGGAAACTTTTACCTTTGGAGAAACCCACAAAAGCCCCTTTCTTCCACTTCTTTTCCGTCAAACTCGTCTACTAGTGCTTCCCACAAGTTACCCACACTTTTCCTTCTTGCCGCCGCTCCAACAGTTTCCTCTTAGGTTAGGTTTTCTTCCAAAAACTAGAGAGAAGGGAGAGGGTTTTCCATGGAAGGGTTTTGAAATGAAATGGTCAAGTCTTCCAAGACTTGGCCCTAAAATAGGCCCTAATCTGGTAAAAAAGGATGGGAGGGACACTTGTCACCCTCCCATAGGTTTTTAACAAAATATCTCCTGATTTCAGCCTTTTATCGCGAAAAATCCCGCCTTGGCGCCGCGGCGCTTCCACTTCCGAGAAAAGTTCCAGCATTCCGGCGCCGCGGCGCTGAAACCCCCCCGGACCCCTAGTACAACCTGGGCGCTGTTCTGCATTCAGCCGCGCTGCACTTCAACCAAAATCGCTTTGCCTGACTGCGCACCAAACTTGAAACTTCCATAACTTTTGACTCCGATGTCCTATCGACGAACGGTTTGTTGCGTTGGGATCTAGATTTAACGAACTACATATTAGGCTTTTAAACACCTCGAAACTCTTAACAACTGGGGTACAACACTCCAAGGTAAACTCAAAATCCGTCCAACACATGTTTGTCAACTTATCTATCAACTTTCAACTCTTATATTCCTTGGTATGTTCTTATCTTACTCCTTGAATTTATGGGGTGTAACACATATGAACTAGAGCTTCCCTCACATCTTTTAAGTTAACAATCCCATACTTCAATTTCCTAGTCCCAGTATCAGTTTCTTTCTCGAAAGATAATTCAGATTGTTTTCTTTTACCCTTATCTTTATTTGCAGGAACACCAAGACATTTTTCCGAATGATTTTTAACATTTTTTGCACCATTAACATTTGAATCAGCAGCAAAAGTTTTATCACAGCACTTACATTCAGCTCGTAGTTTCCCATCCTCAATGTAGTCGATGTAATAGTCCCAATAAGCGGCTTTCCTCTTAGTTTTTGTTCTAAACTGATATAATCTTCCCTCTTTTAACTTTTTATCCGGAGGTAAGGACTTGCGCAATTGCTCAATCTCCGCTTCCGATAGTGTTTGTATAGTTTCCGAAGAATAGCTAGATTCCCTTTTGGATTGAGAGCTTTCCATCTACAATAAACATGAACAATATATGTGATGTGAGGATCAAATTATCCATTTCAATAGCCAAATAGACACTGCATTCAGATTCGACAAAGGATTAGAGCTTTCTATTACTGTCATATACATACTGAGCCACAAGTTTCAGAATTTCATATTCAGAAATCAGAATTTCAGATTCGACATACCAAGTTACCAACAGTGACTATTACATATTCAGAATTTCAGATTCGATAAAAATACACTGTATTCGGATTCGACGAAAAGACATTGTATTCGGATTCGACAAAGGATTAGAGCTTTCTATTACTGTCATATACATACTGAGCCACAAGTTTCAGAATTTCATATTCAGAATTTCAGATTCGACATACCAACAGTGACTATTACATATTCAGAATTTCAGATTCGAAAAAAATACACTGTATTCGGATTCGACGAAAATACACTGCATTCATATTCGACAAAAATAAATATCAAGGCTACACTTGCAGCATGTGCATGTCTACAGATAACAGACTACATTAATTAATAACATCAAATCACACAAAATAGAGTAAAATAATTAAGCTTCTTACATTACAAGAATAAGAGTCCGTTGTGGCGGGACAACAGTCACCGGAGTTGTATGGTCGACTGGCGAGTGGTAACGCAGCAGGGAAGAGTCTGGGGTGGCGCACTGGCGGTGAGACACAGCAGGGCAGGGTATGGTCGATGGGCGAGATGGGATGTCAAGATGTGTAGGGGAGGGTGTGGAGGATTAGTGACAGACTGGCGGAGTGGCGGTAATGGAGGAAATCGCGATGTGAAGAAGAGAAGACAGACAGTGAAGAAATGAGGAAATAGGGTTAAGGAAATCGCGATGTGAAGACTGAAGAAACTATTAGAAATTTAGGGCTTAAGGCCTTTGGGAAACCAGTTAAGGGCTTAAGGCCTTTGGGCTGAAATAAATTAGGAGAATTATTAAAATTTTAAAAAACATTGGGCTGGATTCCGGTCCATTCAGGTCCGGACCGGAAAATTCCGGGTTTTACCCGGATCGGACCGAAAAACCGGAATCCTTCATTTTGAAGGACCGGGGACCGGACCGGAATCTACAGGTCTGGTCCGGTCCATTCCGGTCCGGTTCTGGTCCGGTTTTCCGGTCCGGTCCTGTTATGTACACCCCTACCTATCACACACAAGTTCTGGGGACCACTCGATCATCATAAAAGTTCCTAAGTCCCAGCTGGCACATAATCTCTCAATTAGTTTATTAATCCAACTAACATGTTTAACCTCACATAATAAGCTGAGACATTGCTCATTAACCCACAACTCTGGACATTTTCTCGTTACCCTGATGATAGAAATACCTGACTTAACACCTTTCTATTTCCAATTCCCGCCCTTAGGTAAACTACATTCGAATACATGCAAGCACCAAATAGTTTGTTAACTCTCTTCAATATCCTACATAAGTAGCATTTCTTTACCTTAAATTATCAAGATAGGAGTTCCGCATATAAGGACATACAAGCCATACCACACAACAATGACCCCAAAACCCTACCAACAACCTCTAACCATGCCCATGACCAAATGAATTACTCAACTATAAGACACAACTGCATAAATAACAATTCTACGTATAGTGGACCTACACAAATTTCAAGCAACGACTCAACAACACTTTTTTAGACTCACAGGTTGTAGACACATGACCAACATATGGCAACACAATTCAAGATATCAGCTGAAAAAATTCAAGGAGAACTCTCCAACAATCCATTCGATAATATCATTTAACCAGTCATCCATTTCCAATCCAACACTTAGATCACCGACAAATAAATAATGCAATGATGTATGTATGATATGAATACAATGCATAAGCCAGATTTTTTCTCTAGTATACAGGCGCTCAAGTTTCTATTACGAAATGCACATCTATGGGGGACCCGCAAAGTCCATAGACTCCTCCGAAACTTTCCATCGGAGCCTAGCTCTTGGCTGAATAATATTTGTTGCAGGCGTTCAACTCCATTCCCCATGTATGATCATCATCTCAATGTTGCCATAATCTTATAAGTATTCTTAACTTTATGATCTCCTGGACCCATAACATTTCCATCCGACTCTCATATCAATATCACAGAACTATGAGCGTATGAATCGAAATGACAATATAAGGCAAGAACTCATAATGTAATGAGATGCAACCAGGTATAGAGATAAATATCACATGCTTTTAAAAATTCAACCACATAACAATCCAAGTATATATCAGGATAGTATATAGAAAGCATGATTAATAAACATTCAATAGCAAATATGGAAACAAGCCCACAATTCGTTACAAGCCTAAATGTTGATTCCTCAAATCATCCATCATAACAGTTCAACACCGATACCCACTTAAATGTTCATCACAGTCGGCTGAGTGAGACCCCTAAACACACCCAATACCCCTCGATATTTATAACAAATTACGTACTTCTATCGGAGTCTAGTAAAAGTAAATCGTAGCCTACCTCAAAGCCAAGTAGGATCCACGAGCGGTCGACCCCCTACACACGTCTCAGGTTGTTTGAAACACTCTGTGGTAACCACAGTCTAATACACATATTATACATATTAATATCAAACCAAGCACATATAAGGACTTAGTCCTTAACCAAACTTAATACATCTACAATCCACCCTAGGCTTATGGCGTAAAAATTCAAACTTTATTACTTAAAAGGATTTTAGTCATGTTTACTAGTTATAACCCAAAGTTAATTTGAAAAACATCCGTAATTAGACCTTCAATTTCATAATTTAAAAAGCCCTAATTTACAAACCCTAGGTTTATTCATCACAGTCGGCTGAGTGAGACCCCTAAACACACCCAATACCCCTCCATATTTATAACAAATTACGTACTTCTATCGGAGTCTAGTTAAAGTAAATCGTAGCCTACCTCAAAGCCAAGTAGGATCCACGAGTGGTCGACCCCTACACACGTCTCAGGTTGTTTGAAACACTCTGTGGTAACCACAGTCTAATACACATATTCTACACATTAATATCAAACCAAGCACTTACAAGGACTTAGTCCTTAACCAAACTTAATACATCTACAATCCACCCTAGGCTTATGGCGTAAAAATCCAAACTTTATTACTTAAAAGGCTTTTAGTCATGCTTACTAGTTATAACCCAAAGTTAATTTGAAAAACAACCGTAATTAGACCTTCAATTTTATAATTTAAAAAGCCCTAAGTTACAAACCCTAGGTTTCTTCATCACAGTCGGCTGAGTGAGACCCCTAAACACACCCAATACCCCTCCATATTTATAACAAATTATGTACTTCTATCGGAGTCTAGTTAAAGTAAATCGTAGCCTACCTCAAAGCCAAGTAGGATCCACGAGTGGTCGACCCCCTACACACGTCTCAGGTTGTTTAAAACACACTGTTGTAACCACAGTCTAATACACATATTCTACACATTAATATCAAACCAAGCACATACAAGGACTTAGTCCTTAACCAAACTTAATACATCTACAATCCACCCTGGGCTTACGGCGTAAAAATCCAAACTTTATTACTTAAAAGGATTTTAGTCATGCTTACTAGTTATAACTCAAAGTTAATTTGAAAAACAACCGTAATTAGACCTTCAATTTCATAATTTAAAAATCCCTAATTTACAAACCCTAGGTTTCTTCCCAAATACAAAAAACATTTTTATAATCAAATTAAACTCTTTAACATGGTCATTTCATCAATACATATACTCATTTAAAAAACTCAAGGTTTACAAATTCCCTCACTTCATTTATTAATGATTCAATTAAATCCATTCTACCATAAGGTTTACAAACTATTTTCCCCAATTCATATTCTACTTTAAGACTAAGAATAAGAGAAATCAATCAAAATAGATGGAAAGGTTACATCCTAAGAAGGATTTTAGGGAAAACTCCAGGAAATGCTCCCTAGGCCAGCCCCCATTTCGAGATACCACACCTTTTGGAAAGTTAGATGTTTTAGGGCTTTTAATTCATCTGGACAGATAGTGTTTCCGCCTCTGTTAACTCGACTCCGTAGGCGCGGATGCGCTTCAGCGTGAAAGATGATCGTTAAGGCGCAGACGCTTGGCATATTGTGTTATACCCCGTAGTTCTGACCCTACGTATGAGAGCGTACGAAAGCATGTGAGACTTAAAATTTTCAAAGGATAGGTTGACGGATTATTCCGGACGGGTTTTAGTCAACTTTAAGGCGGGTTATGACCCGGTTTTGTTATACCCCGTATTTCCAGAGTATGTA
Organism: Przewalskia tangutica; assembly: GCA_029844215.1. NCBI lineage: Eukaryota > Viridiplantae > Streptophyta > Magnoliopsida > Solanales > Solanaceae > Przewalskia > Przewalskia tangutica. The sequence continues at coordinate 42,275,444 of CM056724.1, read as the reverse complement.
CGTGAGCGCGTACGTATTATAATTTGAGCCTTAAAGTTGGCTAGTTTCGAAATTTGTACACAACACCCGATTAGAGTCGTTTTTCGACGAAACGTTTCCACAGCTTTCGTAGGGAAAATTCCGGCTATGTCATTTATAATTTTTGCGGATTTTTCCGAGAGACGAAACATTTTGGACCAACGAGAGGGCGACACTTGTCACCCTCTAATTGGAAGGAGTGGACGGACGAAATGGGAGAGTTGGCACGTTTTTTGTGCATTGTTTTTGGTCAAGGAGTTGGTAGGATATTTTGGGTAGATGGATAAGGTTGCACATGGCTTAATCTTGACCTTACACTTGCCTAACACTTGGATGGATCTTGGCCATTGGTTGGCCTTCACTTGACCTATAAATACCCCTCTAGTTGAAGACTTTCTTCATCCAAAAACTTGAGCAATCTAACTAAGTCTCAAAATACTCCTCTCCTCGAGCTGGCCCACCACACCCCCCTCCCCCTTTGAGAGCCCTTGGCCGAGAGCCACCTCCCTCCCCTTTGTGGTGTTTTGCCGTGGGGTACCCCCCCCCCTAGCCTAGTTGTCTCGTATAAATACCCCTTTTTTTGTGGTATAGAAATACTCTCCAAGTATTGTTATAATGCCCAAATACCTTGGCCCAAATACCTTGTAGTATTCCCAAGGTTACACTTTTACAAAAGCCCAGAAAATACTATTATACTTCCCTCAGTCACAAAAACGAAACCCTATGTAAATCTTCACCCGTAGTTGAAGTCGTAAGTAGAAGTTGGTTAGAACTTCTAAGGGTTGGTTGGAACGGATTGGAGCGCCCGGAGTAGGAGCTAAACGTTGTTCAGGATCGACATATAAACTCGGATAATTTTGGGCTTATCGAGGTAAACATTCTTGACCTTCTGTTGTAATTGGAAATTACATGTTGTAGGAGTATATAGTTAAGTATACTATATATAGAACTGAACATAGTTGTGCGGCAATGTCTTTTGACTTAAGCCTGAATAATACTTACGGCAATGTCTTGCGACTTAAGCCTGAATTTAAAGAAGAGCGAGCGTAATTACATAGGGTGTATTACGAGACTTGTGTAACATTCTTGTGTAGTTGAATTGTACACGTCCGGTTAGCCGTGTTAACCCCGGTTGGCTTGGTAGCGGCACCGATAGAGGAGGAGATTTCTGCTGTTGCGGGGAGGTCTTCGAATTTTACGTAGAATATTCTACGTCGGGATCTAAAGATATTAATAGGCGCTTTGTGGCCTCTATAGGTTGTAGTACTACGTGTGGAGTGATCTGCTTGAGAGTGTGGCCAGGCGGTTTGAGGTACTTGGAGCGTTTTGCTATTAGTCGATAATCGTCGCGAGGTATGTGAACCTCTTCCTATCTGTTCTAGCATGATATGTGTATAACTATGTAGTACGGTAGACGTACATATGTTTAATGTATTTGATTGGTTTGAAACATAAAGTGTTATAACGGCTTTATGGGAAGTTGGTTATAACGACTTTATGTAAGTAAGAAAGTACTTGTGGTTTTAAGAGGTAATCGATTTGAACTATAAGCTGGCTATGTGATAATAAAGAACTTGAAGTATTTCAAAAGATTTTTGAATCATTTTGAGAGAAGAAGTAATACTTGGTTGTTGGAAACTTAAGAGTTATACTAGCTTTATGGGAAGTTAGGTATAACGGCTTAAAAATGTTTCTTGATTTGGAAATCGAATGTGTATCGACAAACCATGCGGCGTTAATAAAAGGAAATGTTTTGGACAGATTTAGTATTATTAAAACCGGTAGAAACTTCCATGCATAGAAGCTAAGATGAGACAAAATGACATTTCCTAGATCATGGTGCTTAATAAGATTGATTATAAACAAGAATAACCTACTCACTTATAAGACATAGGTTTCTCAAAGCGTTTAAAGGGAATTATGTTTTAAAGGATTTAAAACTATGAACTACGAAACCTTTTTCTAAAATGAGAAACTTGAGCATTGAAATTAGGCAAACTTGAGCGTTTGGAAAATAAGGTTGTTACTTGATTTTACAAAGGAAAGCATTTTGGTTTACTTAACAATGTTAGTCACTCAAATTTTATACTACGGGTATCGGGTGACCTTTGTAAAAGAAATGGATCTTAAAAGGAATTTAACGGACGTAGTACTTTAAGGTTAAAATCCGGACTTTGACATAAAATGAAAGTACCTTGAGTCGTGTGTAACTTGCTTATGCTTGTTGTTATGAAACTTGACCATGTTACGTGTGATAGCCTTGTTGTGCAAGTACTGTGTTCTACTCGACTAACGGTTCATCCGAATGTATTTCACTTGATTCTGGGTCATCCGGAAATGTATTTCACTTGATTAGGGTCATCCGGAATGTATTTCACTTGATTACGGTTCATCCGGAATGTATTTCACTTGATTACGGTTCATCCGAATGTATTTCACTTGATTAGGTTCATCCGGAATGTATTTCACTCGACTCTGCGGTTCATCCGGAATGTATATCACTTGACTATCGGTTCATCCGAATGTATTTCACCGACTCTGGGTTCATCCGAATGTATTCCACACGTTTCTATATTGGGTCCATAAGATGGGCGAGACACGTTATCGTATCACATGATTTGTACCTAGGCTGGCGGTGAGGAAGAAGTTCCACGGGCATGAGGATGACTTTGAGGCGTGAGTCACGACTTGACATGATCGCTTCTATGTTGTGAGCGTAGTTTGGTTATCATACATGTCTCCCTTTATATAGACTATTATGATTTCATTCTGATATTTCTGATTTCACATACTTGGTACTGTTATCTTGACCTCCTTGAAGTGCGTTCATCCGCGAGTAAAAGGTACATCGGTATCGATCCGCTTTAGGATCACCTTTCAGCGTATTGGGAAGCTCCGTTCCTTGGAGGCTTATCTTTTGGTATGTTACCACGAGTGCATAGATTCTTATACATTCGAGGTATGGTGGGCCCTGTCCGTCATATTTGTTGTAAAAATCTTAGAGTGCATGCTTTGTTGTGGCGGGGTTTGTAAAAGGATAACCGTTCGGGTATTTATGTATATATGATGAAGGCAAGCTTTTTGGTTGCTTTGTTTATTTATCTTTTCTCTTAATTCATGTTCATGTTTTTATTTCCTGATTTTCTCCGATGTTGTATCACTAGGGTGCGGGGTAAGGCACGATCCGGGCAGGTTGGTCGTGACAAAAGTGGTATCGAGCGATTAGTCCTCGGAAAGTGTCTACAGACCGTGTCTAGTAAGTCTTGATTATCGGTGTGTTGTGCACCACATCTATAATCGTGAGGCTGCAGGACATTTAGGATTGGTTTCCATTCTTCTCATTCCGAGATCGTGCCTTAGAGTGTGTGATAAATTGGACCCTCGGCGTATTCCTTTCCTTTACGATTATGCCTCGCGTAAGGCAACCGAGCCCAGATGGGCAAGCGATCGAGGAGGCTGTTAGTGAGATCTGAGGAAATGCAGCGCGAGCGGTCGAGACTGAGCAAGATGCCGACGGCCCGGGTTTTAGCGGCCGCCCGACCAAAGAGTTTAGAGCGCGGCGATGGGCTGCTGAGACTCTGATACTGAGCCTCGATCCGCGGCACTGGCCCGATGAGATAAGTACAAGGAGATGGCGATTCTTGGCGAGTCGTGGCAAATATGAGGATAGGATCACGTGATTCCGGCCCAGCGGCGCCGTAGTTCACCCCGGCGAGCGGTTTGAGGCTACGGGACTTCACGAGTTGTAGCCCTCCGGTGTTCTATGGATCGAGGCGAGGCGACCCTCGAGGAGTTTATCCGACTCTGACGGATCGTGAGTGATCGAGCCTCGAGGCGAGTCGGTGGTATTGGGTTCGCATCACCGCGTGATCTGCGATTGGTAGTTTGATTCGTGGGGCTGTCGGGAAGAGCATGCACTTCCAGCAGATTTGGGACGAGTTCTCGAGGCATTTCTTGCACATTTCTTGCCTCGCAGATGAGAGGGCTCGGTAAGCGATTTTTGGCGTTGAGGCGGGGCGGGCGGACGGTTAGAGAGTACAATGTGAGTTCGACTCATTAGCTCGGTATGTTCCAGAGTAATGCGGATATGGAGGGCGAGTACACCGCTACGCCACCGGGTGGGCGATTACTTGGCGAGGCTTGTACGGGTGTAGCTCTTCAGGGCATGGACATTGCCCGCGTCAAGCTCATGCACTAGGATGTGAGGCACGGAGAGGTCGACGGAATGGCCGAGATCGCGAAGAGGGCGAGCAGCGAGGTCCTTTGGTAACTTTCGAGGCGGACCGCCTCGTGATCTAGTTATGTACCTCCGCCCGATGCAGTGGTCCTCGCGATCTTGGTCGTTCGGTATTCGGGGTGAGTCGAGCTCGGGGCTTCGGTTCGCGAGTTTACGTGAGTGCTAGCGGCGGGATTCATGTCCCTCGGTGTACGCGATGTGGCAAACATCATCGGAAATGTCGTCTTTTTCGGTGCTTGTTTCACTGCGGCCGTCGAGGCCATGTGACGAAGCGTGCTTATAGGAGAATGCGGCAGCTTAGCGCAGCCTGCGGATCGATGGCGAGTTCATCGCCCCTACGATTATGCGCCTGCGCAGGACTTATGATTAGAGTGGAGCGGTAGCTTGTATATCCTTAACCATCTAGAGGCTTGTATGTTTTGATGTTATGTTAATGTGTTAAGTGTTATGTTCGGATAGCTTTGTGCTAAAATGTGATTTAGGAACACAGTTTGGGGAAAAAGGGTAAGCACAGGGGTGAGAAAATGATGAACCTTAGAATATTACTGTTGAGACCTTAGATGTAAGTAGTCTTGAGTACAAGATTTTGCGAGTGATCCTTGTCGAGTGCATTTTATGCCTAGAATATATTGTGTGATAAGTCTCTGGTTGGGTAAATGAAAGTGGTATCTTTCATGATGTGATTTAGCAAGGTTGTTCGGATCGAGAAGCGAGAGAGTCGGCGTGTGAGCTCGGGTTGAGAGCGTGTTGCGTGTCAACCCGTGGCCGGAATGAGGTGGGGTCGGCTCTGGGTGGTCCGCCAGCGGTAGGTCACGAGGGTGCTAGGCCAGTTTAGATGACCATCGTATGAGTTCGTGGATATGTTCGACTGAAGTGGATCGTGAAGGCGGAAGTGGCCTTAAGGAAGATTGAGGCTAGTAAGATAACCAAGTTGGAGGTGGTGACTCAAGGTTTGGAGAAGCAGGCGATAACTGAAGTGTGGTACGTATACTGGAAGAGTTCAAGAGTTCGAGAAGAGTAAGACGAGTAAGGGTAGAGGCCAGCATGTATTGCGAGCATAGATATGATCATTTCTTGTAAAGGGAGAAGGTGCGAAGGATGTATATTTTAGCCCTCAGGAATCGCATGCGATCGGTACCATTTGTTGGGTCGCCGGAGTGACACTAGAACCTCGCGGCAAAGTGACAAAAGTTTGTGATGTTAGAGGTGTTTCCTCGTGGACTTGGATATAAGTATTTGCGTGCATGTGTTGTTTCGTGTCAGTTGTGGCGTTGGCAACTTATTAGAAGAACTTTATCGTTATCCGTCTTGAGAAGGAACATTCGGGACGAATGTTTCTAAGGAGGAGAATGTTATACCGTATTTCCAGTATATGCGTGGCGCGTCGTATTATAATTTGAGCCTTAAAGTTGGCTAGTTTGAAATTTGTACACAACACCCGATTAGAGTCGTTTTTCGAAACGTTTCCACGACTTTCGTAGGGAAAATTCCGGCTATGTCATTTATAATTTTTGCGGATTTTTAGAGAGGCGAAACATTTTGGACAACGAGAGGCGACAACACTTGTCACCTCTAATTGGAAGAGTGGACGGACGAAATGGGAGAGTTGGCACGTTTTTTGTGCATTGTTTTTGGTCAAGGAGTTGGTAGGATATTTTGGGTAGATGGATAAGGTTGCACATGGCTTAATCTTGACCTTACACTTGCCTAACACTTGGATGGATCTTGGCCATTGGTTGGCCTTCACTTGACCTATAAATACCCCTCTAGTTGAAGACTTTCTTCATCCAAAAACTTGAGCAATCTAACTAAGTCTCAAAATACTCCCTCTCCCTTGAGCTTTCGTCCACACCCCTCCCCTTTGAGAGCCTTGGCCGAGAGCCACCTCCCTCCCCTGTGGTGTTTTTGGTAGGGTACCCCTAGCCTAGTTGTCTCGTATAAATACCCCCCCTTTTTGTGGTATAGAAATACTCTCCAAGTATTGTTATAATGCCCAAATACCTTGTAGTATTCCCAAGGTTACACTTTTACAAAAGCCCAGAAAATACTATTATACTTCCTCGATACAAAAACGAAACCCTATGTAAATCTTCACCGTAGTTGAAGTCATAAGTAGAAGTTGGTTAGAACTTCTAAGGGTTGGTTGGAGCGGTTGGGCGCCGGAGTAGGAGCTAAACGTTGTTCAGGATCGACATATAAACTCGGATAATTTTGGGCTTATCGAGGTAAACATTCTTGACCTTCTGTTGTAATTGGAAATTACATGTTGTAGGAGTATATAGTTAAGTATACTATATATAGAACTGAACATAGTTGTGCGGCAATGTCTTTTGACTTAAGCTGAATAATACTTACGGCAATGTCTTACGACTTAAGCTGAATTTAAAGAAGAGAATGACTGTAATTACATAGGGCGTATTCAGATGAGACTTGTGTAACATTCTTGTGTAGTAGAATTGTACACGTCAGGTTAGGCGTGTTAACCCCACGGTTGGCTTGGTAGCGGCCTCGATAGAGAGAGGAGATTTCTGTTGCGGGAGAGTCTTGCGAATTTTACGTAGAATATTCGTCGGGATCTAAAGATATTAATAGGCGCTTTGTGGCCTCTATAGGTTGTAGTACTACGTGTGGAGTGATCTGCTTGGTGAGAGTGTAGCCAGCGGTTTGAGGTACTTGGGCGTTTTGCTATTAGTCGATAATCGTCGCGAGGTATGTGAACCTCTTCCTATCTGTTCTAGCATGATATGTGTATAACTATGTAGTACGGTGAAGCGTACATATGTTTAATGTATTTGATTGGTTTGAAACATAAAGTGTTATAACGGCTTTATGGGAAGTTGGTTATATGACTTTATGTAAGTAAGAAAGTACTTGTGGTTTTTAAGAGTAAATGATTTGAACTATAAGCGGTGGCTATGTGATAATAAAGAACTTGAAGTATTTCAAAGATTTTTGAATCATTTTGAGAGAAGAAGTAATACTTGGTTTTGGAAACTTAAGAGTTATACTAGCTTTATGGGAAGTTAGGTATAACGGCTTAAAAATGTTTCTTGATTTGGAAATCGAATGTGTATCGACAAACCAACTGCGGCGTTAATAAAGGAAATGTTTTGGACAGATTTAGTATTATTAAAATCGGTAGAAACTTCCATCCGCATAAGCTAAGATGAGACAAAATGACATTTCCTAGATCATGGCTTAATAAGATTGATTATAAACAAGAATAACCTACTCACTTATAAGACATAGGTTTCTCAAAACGTTTAAAGGGAATTATGTTTTAAAGGATTTAAAACTATGAACTACGAAACCTTTTTCTAAAATGAGAAACTTGAGCATTGAAATTAGGCAAACTTGAGCGTTTGGAAAATAAGGTTGTTACTTGATTTTACAAAGAAAAGCATTTTGGTTTACTTAACAATGTTAGTCACTCAAATTTTATACTACGGTATCGGGTGACCTTTGTAAAAGAAATGGATCTTAAAAGGAATTTAACGGACGTAGTACTTTAAGGTTAAAATCAGGACTTTGACATAAAATGAAAGTACCTTGAGTCGTGTGTAACTTGCTTATGCTTGTTGTTATGAAACTTGACCATGTTACGTGTGATAGCCTTTGTTGTGCAAGTCTTGTGTTCTACTCGACTCTGGGTTCATCCGGAATGTATTTCACTTGATTCTGGGTCATCCGGAATGTATTTCACTTGATTAGGGTCATCCGGAATGTATTTCACTTGATTACGGTTCATCCAGGAATGTATTTCACTTGATTATCGGTTCATCCGGAATGTATTTCACTTGATTACGGTTCATCCGGAATGTATTTCACTCGACTCTGGGTTCATCCAGGAATGTATATCACTTGACTCTGGGTTCATCCGAATGTATTTCATCGACTAGGTTCATCCGGAATGTATTCCACACGTTTCTATATTGGGTCCATAAGATGGGCGAGACACGTTATACGTATCACATGATTTGTACCTAGGCTGGCGGTGAGGAAGAAGTTCCACGGGCGTGAGGATGACTTTGAGGCGTGAGTCACGACTTGACATGATCGCTTCTATGTTGTGAGCGTAGTTTGGTTATCATACATGTCTCCCGCTTTATATAGACTATTATGATTTCATTTACGTATTTCTGATTTCACATACTTGGTACTGTTATCGACCTCCTTGAAGTGCGTTCATCTGCGCGAGTAAAAGGTACATCATGTCGATCCCGCTTTTAGGATCACCTTTCGTATTGGGAAGCTCCGTTCCTTGGAGGCTTATCTTTTGGTATGTTACCACGAGTCAGAGATTCTTATACATTCGAGGGTATGGCGGGCCACTGTCCGTCATAGCTGTTGTAAAAATCTTAGAGGTCTGTAGCACTGTTGTGGGCAGGGTTTGTAAAAAGGATAACTGTTCGGGTATTTATGTATATATGATGAAGGCAACTGTTTTGGTTGGCCTATTTATTTATCTTTTCTCTTAATTCATGTTCATGTTTTTATTTCCGCTGATTTTCTCTGATGTTGTATCACTAGGGTGCCCGGGGTAAGGCACCAGTCACGGGCCCGGGTTCGGGTCGTGACAGGTTTATTGAGAGTTCCTAAGTGTTTCAAAGGCCTAGGGCGTAATTCGTTGAGTCTAGATTCCAACGCAAGCAACCGTTCGTCGATAGGACGTCGGAGTAGAAAGTTATGAGAATTACAAGTTCAGTGCGCAGTCGGACAGAAATGTGTTTCGGGCAAAGCGGCAGGCCGCGGCGCGGATCTGAGGGCAGCGCGAAAATCTTGAAGGGTCGCTGAAGTTGCAGCGCCGCGGTGCCGGGACAGCGAGGCGCGGCGAAAGTTCGAGAGAGCTGCGGGGTTTTTGGCGCGGGCCCGAGGCGATTTTTGGGCGGAAAAACTTAGAAAAGTCAGATTTTTCTTTTAAAAGACCTTGGGAGGGTGACAAGTGTCCCCCCATCTGATTTCTTGCATGCAATATATTGACCAAGTCTTGAAGACTTGGTCATCTTCCCATTTCTCTCTCTCTCTAAAGCTTAAGCTCCCACTTCTCTCTAAAATTCCAAGAGAAATTCAAGCCTAAAGAAAAATCTGAAAAAGTAAAAGAAAGAAGGAAGCTTGTGGCTAGCTTGTTGGTTTTGTTGTGGTGGTGTTCTTGGCAAGGAAGCTAACAAAATATTTGGAATAAGTTTGGCTAAAACTTTAAGGTAACATTTCTTCCTTTAGAAGTAGTTTTAGTGTTGCATGTTAAGAAGGAATAACTTGTGGTAGTAAATAATGCTCTTAGACTCATTGCATGTAAGAACTATGGTTTGAATGTGAAGGAATTGGTTAAGAAGATATTATGAGCATGTTGTAGCCTAAAAATTACCTTAGAATTGCTAAGTGAATTGTTGTACCTTTTTGGGGCAGAATTTTACACACCCAAGTTTAGGTGTGTAATCCCCTTTGAAATGTTGGATTGTTGAGCCTTAAATGTGGCGTTTGGATGATAAATTCGGCCTTGTGAAAGGTGGCAAAGTATGTAGAAACAAAGGAAATGCTGCCCAATTTTCCATAGAATTTAGTGGCTTTGAGTTTAGATTATTCTACATTGGAATTAGAGGTTAATAAACGTACCATGGTTATTTTAGGTTGACATATTACTTGCGGTAGTTTGGACTTAGCAAGTGGATTGATCAACAAGGTATGTGAATCTTTCCTATCTCTTGAGCATGAATAGATGTAACTATGTAGTACGGTAGACGTACAAGATTTGGTATTCTTACTTGTTTTAAGTATATAAAGACTTGTGTCGTTTTAAGAATGTTTAAGTCCCTTAGTTAGGGGAAAAGTGTAGTTTTACTAAAGTGAAGGGTTAATATAACAACTTTTTGGGAAGTTGGTTTATTAGCTTTATAAAAGATTAATGATAAGAGATTTACTCTAAGTAAGACAAGTAAGGACAAATGATTTGATTTATGAAAGGCAAATTGATTTTAAGGCATCAATTGCTCAAGAGCTTTATGTATGAAAAAGAGTCACTTTTAAAAGAATTGAAGTATGTAGTACTTGGGTTAAATTCCCGGTTTTCTTTTATTAAAGATATGATTAAGTGCCTTAAGTAAACTAAAATGAGAGGGTATATGAACAAGACTAATAAGAAGTTATAAGTTTTCTCAACTTATTTATGATTATGATATGATGACAGTTTGAGCTAGGGTAAGAGTATATCTGAGGGGCAAGCCCCAAGATCGTTATACCACCTACTCCAGGGTAAGAGTATGTCTGAGGGGCAAGCCCCAAGATCGTCATACCACCTTCTTCAGTGTAAGAGTATATCGAGGCAAGCCCCAAGATCGTTATACCGGTGCCGGTGTAGAGTATATCGAGGGCAAGCCCAAGATCGTTATACCATCCGCCGGGGTAAGAGTATATCGAGGAAAGTCCCCAAGATCGTTATACCACTGTTAGTGGATTTGCTACCCACGACGAGGAATACCTCATGCGAGTCCTTATGGGCTTATGCGGGTGAAATAGTCCCGTGCGGTAGTCTGACTATCACGAGGAATACCTCATGCGGGTCGCGGGACTATGAGGTGAAATAGTCCCGCGAGTAGGGGTGCTTATTGATACTACGCGAGGTACCTGTTTTGATCCTAAGGCCCCTATTTTATGCGATTATATTTATATCTCGGTCACTCTCATTGTTAGTAAGGCACGATAAAAGGTATTTTATTGTCTTTCATGACTCACTTACTCTTAGACTTATGATATCATTATTACGGTATTTTCCACTTTACATACTTGGTACATATTGTGTCGACCCCTTCCTCGGGGATGCGTTAAATGCCGCGGTAAGGGTAAGCGATTGAGGATCCTCGTTCTTAGGATCACTATTCGGTGTCGAAGCTCCATCCTCCAAAGCTTGTCTATTAGTACGGATATTCCACGATCTATAGGTATTTTGTACATTCAGGTATGGCGGGGCCCTGTCCGCCACGATTGTTATCTTTAAGTGCGTGGTCACATATATGTTTTGGGCTATAAGAACCAGTTGTACTACTATACTTTGTTTAAGTATGTGTTATGGAAAGCGACCTTATCGGTGGCGGTGATGTTACCCTTTTATAAGTTATGTGTTATGTATGTTCATTGCTATTCTCTCGACATATACGGCGGTACCGGTAGGTACCGATCGCGCCGAGGTTGGGTCGTAACAAAAGTGGTATCGAGCGATTAGTCCTCGGAAAGTGTCCACGCAGTGTCTAGTAGAGTCTTGATTATCGGTGTGTCGTGCCACATCTATAATCGTGAGGCCGCAGGATATTTAGGATTGGTTTCCATTCTTTCACTCTAGATCGTGCAATAAAGCCGAGTTATAGGTTGAACCTCCTCGATGTTTTCCTTTATGTATCGATTATGCCTCCACGCAAGGCAACCGCGCCCGAAGGCAAGCGGTGAAGTCTTTGCTAGTGGGGCGGAGAGTCACGAGGCACGAGCCCGATCCTTACGAGAGATGATGTTTAGGCGGCGAGTTCCACATCGCCGCCACCTCGAGAGTTCGAGGCGTGGACGCGGCTCACGAGACGCGATGCGAGCCTCGGTCCTTGAGCGAGTGCAGTACAGATTACGAGGAATTGATTCTTGACGGCGATAGTGGCGGCGGCAAGCGAAGCGGCGGCAACCCTGAGCCGACGATTTCTGGTTGGGATTTCTTGGGTTGTCACCCACCCGAGTTCTATGGTTCGAGATTTGAGGAGGATCCGCAGGAGTTTGTCCGGCAGTTACAGCGGACCATGCAGGTTCTTAGGGCATCAGAGACTGAGTCTGTTATACTAGCTTCTTACCGGTTACACGATATTGCGTTGAACTGGTTTGAGTCATGGGTATTGTCGAGGGGTGAGGATGCTCTTCCAGCTGATTGGGAGGAGTTCACGGAGGCGTTCCTAGACCACTTCTTGCCTCCTGAGGTGAGGAGAGCCCGTGTAGATAGGTTCTTGACCTTGAGACAAGACGGGAGGACTATCAGGGAGTATAGCCTGGAGTTCGACTCCTTGGCCAGATATGCGCACACCATAGTAGCTGACATGGCAGATAGGGTTCATCGATATGTGATGGGGTTAGACCGTCATATGATTACTGCATGCTTGGGGGTGGCTCTTCAGCCAGGGATGGATATTTCGACGATGCGCGTCTGCGAGATTGAGAGAGAGCGGGATCGGCTAGATTTGGGCCATCCCAAGAGGCGGGGCAGAGCTCTCGGCGATTTGGCGGCGGCCTCGGCGAACTAGGTCCACATTCCAGTAGCCAGAGTGCTCCTTCTCGATTTTCCGGCGAGGTCCGATCAGCGAGGTTATTCGAGAGCAGTCGTGGCTCCAAGACTTGATTTCGAGGCGAGACCAAAGACTAATCGAGACCACCTACCTCCCGGTGTGTTCGACGCGGTAGGTCTCATCCGGCGAGTGCCGTATGGGTTCGAGCATGTTACTCTTGTGGCAGCAGGCCATCCGAAGAAGGATTGTCCGTCCCAGCGGCGGGAGGCGTTACGGTTTAGCCGACGGCATTCTTTGTCGGGTCTTCATCTTCGATGGTTAGACGCCGAGGCGTGGTACTTATGGGCCAGCGGCGCGGCGAGGTCGTGGTAGAGGTTTTGATTCTAGCGGTCCTCGTAACCGCATATATGCTATGTCCAATGACAGACGGCGAGGCGCCGCGTCGCGGATGTCGTCACAGTGTACATTGTTGGTTTCTTCTTTGTGATGTATATGCTTTGATAGATCCGAGTTCTACCTTGTTCTACATATCTCCTCATATTGCAAGATAATAGGGATGAGCCCGAGTCCATAAGACCTTTTGAGGTGGCTACGCGATGAGTGATTCGATGATAGTGGCGGGTGTATAAGGCTTGCCTGTGACTATAGATACCGTCGGACTCTGGCCGACTTGATAGAGTTGGATATGATGAACATTGATGTGATTATGGGTATGGATTAGATAGCATCTTGCTATGCCAACGTGTCTTGTAGAGAGATTAGTTCGGTTCGGTTTCTGGTGAGCCGTTATCGAGTGGAAGAATCTTTGCATCGCCGAGGGGTAAGTTTATTTCTTACCTCAAGGCTAGGAAGATGGTGCGGAAGGGGTATATCTACTATCTGGTTCGGGTATTCGACATCGAGGTCTGGACCTTGATCGATCCGGTTATTAGAGAGTTTCAGACGTATTCCCAGACGAGCTTAGGGTATCCTCAGAGGAGAGATTGAGTTTTGTATTGATTTGGCGCCAGATACTCGACCGATATCTATTCCGCCATACAGGATGGCGCCTGCCGAGTTGAAGGAATTGAAGGACCATCTGAAAGATTTGCTGGAGAAAGGCTTTATTAGGCCAAGTGTTTCTCCCTGGGGAGCACCAGTGTTATTTGTAAAGAAGAAGGATGGGACGTTGCGTATGTGTATTGATTACAGGCAGCTAAACAAGGTAACTATCAAGAACAGATATCTCCTCCCCAGGATTGACGATTTGTTTGACCAGTTGCAGGGTGCAAAGTGTTTTTTCAAGATAGACCTGCGGTCTGGTTATCATCAGGTGCGAGTTAGAGAGACAGATATCCCAAAGACTGCATTCAGGACCCGGTATGGGCACTATGAGTTCAGGGTGATGTCTTTCGGGTTGACCAACGCCCCAGCAGTATTCATGGATTTGATGAATAGGGTGTTCAGGCCATTCTTGGATATGTTCGTTATAGTGTTTATCGATGATATCTTGGTATATTCGCGCACAGAGCAGGAGCATACAGATCATTTGAGGACGGTATTGGGAGTCCTCCGAGACCGGCAGTTGTATGCCAAGTTCTCGAAGTGCGAGTTCTGGTTGGCGTCAGTGGCTTTCTTAGGGCATGTTATCGGGGCCGATGGTATTCGGGTTGATACAGCGAAGATTGAAGCAGTCAAGACTTGGCCCAGACCCACTACACCGACGGAGGTGCGCAGCTTTTTGGGCCTTGCAGGTTATTATCGGAGGTTTGTAGAGAAGTTTGCTTCTATCTCAGCACCTTTGACTAAGCTGACTCAGAAGGCAGCTATGTTCCGGTGGACGGATACTTGTGAGGAAAGTTTCCAGTTGCTAAAGGAGAAGTTGACGACCGCCCCAGTTCTTACTCTTCCAGAGGGCTTAGATGGATATGTGGTTTATTGTGGCCGCGTCGGTATCGGGCTTGAGTGCGTCTTGATGCACGACGGTAAGGTTATAGCTTATGCATCTCGGCATTTCGGAAGCATGAGAAGAACTATCCCACACATGACTTAGGTTGGCGTGCAATGATTCATGCCTTGAAGATCTGAGACATTATTTATATGGAGTTCATGTGGACATTTACACGCACCACAAGAGTCTTGATGCATCTTGACGAGAGGAGTGAACTTGCGGCGAGGCGGTGGTTGGAGCTACTTAAGGATTACGATGTTGATATTACGTACCACGGGAAGGCCAATGTAGTTGCAGATGCCCTTAGTCGCAGTCGATGGGTAGTGCATGCGATGTTCACCGAGAAGAGGGATATGGTCCGAGAGTTACATCAGCTAGAGCCTTGGGGTTCGTTTAGTTGATTCTGATAGTGACGGAATTCGGGTTCGAGAGGTTGCCGAGTCTTCCATCGTCGAGGAGGTGAAGAGGCGACAGTATGAGGATCCGATTTTGGTACGGTACCGAGATGCCGCTGTTCAGAAAGAGAGGAGTCTATTTGAGGTAGCGTCGGATGGGGTGCTAAGATTCGAGGGCCGGTTGTGTGTTCCCGATGTGACAGGACTTCGTCAGCGGTGCAGGCACACGCGATTCGTTATTCTATTCATCCGGGGTCGACTAAGATGTATCATGACCTCAGATGCGTGTATTGGTGGGATGACCTAAAGAGGGACGTTGCGGAGTTCGTGGCACAGTGCGGTGTCGCCAGATTAAGATTGAGCACGAAGCCGGTGGTCATTGCGAGCTATTGATATTCCGACTTGGTAGTGGGGGGTGATAAATATGGATTTTATTACGGGCTACCTACCACTCGGAGAAGCATGATTCCATTTGGGTGATTGTCGACAGTCGAAAATCGGCCCATTTTCTTCCTGGCCGTAACGACGTTTCACCGAGGACTATGCGATTATATATTAGAGAGATTGTGAGATCGCACGGAGTCCCGTGTCGATTATATCGATAGAGAGCCCGGTTCGCTAACTTCAAGGTCTTTCGAAGGGATTAGGGACACAGTGAGTCTCAAGACGACGCTTTCATCCTCGCATCGACGGACAGCCGAGCGCACTATCCGAACACTCGAGGACATGCCGCGCTTGTGTTATTGATTTCGGGTAGTGGGAGGATCATTTGCCTCAGGAGTTTGCTTACAACAACGGCTACCATTCCAGATTCAGATGGCGCCTTATAAGGCCTTATACGGAGGAAGTGCAGTCACCGATAGGCTGGTTCGAGTGGGAGAAGTTCAATTAGTCGGGCCGACTTAGTTCACAGCGATGGATAAGGTGAAGCTTATCCAGAGCGGTTGTTGCGGCTCGAGTCGCAGGTCGTATGCAGATCATCGGCGTCGACACTTGGAATTTGAGGTAGATGATTGGGTTTTTCTAGGTATCGCCCATGGCGGCGTGAGATTTGGAAAGAAGGAAGCTTAGCCCAAGGTACATTGGGTCAGACGGATTGTCAGTAGGCAGGCGTGGTTGCCTATGAGTTAGATCTGCCGTCCGACTTGGAGGCGGTACATCCAGTCTTCCATGTGTCCATGTTGCGGAAATGTATTGGAGATCCATCTAGAGTGCACCCGGTTAATGATGTCCAAGTGACAGAGGAGTTATCGTATGAGGAGAGTCCCATAGCGATACTCGATCGTCAGGTTAGACGACTTCGGACGAAAGACGTGGCTTCCGTCAAGGTCCTATGGCGGAACGAGAACAGAGAGGAAATGACATGGGAAGCAGAGGATGACATGATGAAGAAGTACCCTCACCTATTTCCTATACCGCCAGGTAACCCACTTTCCTGCTTGTTAGTTTTGACTTAGCATTTACGCTTCAGTATGTTGTGGCTCGTGGAGCTTCTTTATTTGCAAAATGATAGTTAAGAGGGTCTATGTCGATGTTGTGTTTCGAGTAAGCCTAGAAGGAACATTCGGGACGAATGTTTCTAAGGAGGGGAGAATGTTATACCCCGTAGTTCTGACCCTACGTATGAGAGCGTACGAAAGTATGTGAGACTTAAAATTTTCAAAGGATAGGTTGACGGATTATTCCGGACGGGTTTTAGTCAACTTTAAGGCGGGTTATGACCCGGTTCATTGAGAGTTCCTAAGTGTTTCAAAGGCCTAGGGCGTAGTTCGTTGAGTCTAGATTCCAACGCAACCAACCGTTCGTCGATAGGACGTCGGAGTAGAAAGTTATGAGAATTACAAGTTCAGTGCGCAGTCGGACAGAAATGTGTTTCGGACAAAGCGCGGCAGGTCGCGCGCCGATGCAGGTCGCGCGCGAAAGTACCGAGGGGTCGCTGAAGATAGCCGCGCACTGAAAGTTCAGAGAGGCTGCGGGGGTTTCAGTGCCGCGGCGCCGAGGCGGGATTTTTGGGCGGAAAAACTTAGAAAAGTCAGATTTTTCTTTTAAAAGACCTTGGGAGGGTGACAAGTGTCCCCTCCCATCTGATTTCTTGCATGCAATATATTGACCAAGTCTTCAAGACTTGGTCATCTTCTCATTTTTCTCTCTCTCTAAAGCTTAAGCTCCCACTTCTCTCTAAAATTCCAAGAGAAATTCAAGCCTAAAGAAAAATCTGAAAAAGTAAAAGACAGAAGGAAGCTTGTTGTCACGACCCGACCCCGGGCCGCGACTGGTGCCCTACCTGGGCACCCTGTTCAGGTATACATCAGAGAATAGCAGCGGAACATACACAACTTAAACATAAGTGTAAACAAAAGACAACACAGGCTGGCCGATAAGGCCGCCTTCCATATTATAAACATAATCAAAGTACAACTCGCTTACAAAGAACTACATATGTGAATACTGCACTTCTGAATAACAATCGAACAATCTGCGGGCGGACAGGCCCCGCCATACCCTGAATATACATGAATCTACTACCTCGTGGAAACCGCATAAGAGATAAGCCTCCGAGCAAATGGAGCTTTTCAAAATCAACCGAGATCCTATGAGCAAGGATCACCAACATGTACCTAAACTCGCGGCATGAACGCAGCTTCGGCGGGGGTCGATAACAAAAATTTAATATGGAACAGAATATAACGTCTGAAGAAACAAATCATAATCAGACAAAAGAATGACAAGGACAAGTATAAAAATACATACCAGATCCTGTCGTGTCATTACCACTTATGAACTTAATCGTACCTTATTACCCTTTCCATTCCCAATAAAAGTTATAGTCACATTCTTACGTACATTATTTAGAAAAAGAATCATTAAGTTTATTACCATATAACTTACTTATCTTTCATAACATAGTCCGGCCCACTACGGAGGGACACATATACTACCCGGCCCAATCTGGGACGCGATCAAGTCACACTAATATCAAAGCATGCCCGTGGAATCCCCCATCACTGTCGACAGCTATTAGTGTAAAATATAACCATGTGGCGCGCCCATGGCATCCCACCTCACTGTCGGCGTACACTTACACAATACATATATATATATATCCTGCCCGTGGAATCCCACATCACTGCCGACAGTCCAGGGTATAATAATACACCAATAGGCATACATGAACACCAAGTCCCACCGGTGGTATAGCGTCTTGGGGGTCTACCCTCACTTATACTCTTACCACGGAGAAGGTGGTAAAGCAGGTGGTATAGCATCTTGGGGTCTACCCTCACTTATACTCTTACCCGGAGAAGGTGGTATAACGTCTGGGCTTGCCTCATTTATACTCTTACCCTATCTCGACGGTCACAAACAACACATAAAGCGGTGGTGCAGTCTTGGGGTTTACCCTCACTTATACTCTTACCACGGGAGAAGGTGGTATAACGTCTGGGCTTGCCCTCATTTATACTCTTACCCTATCTCGACCGACCATCAAACAAGACATAAGCACTACCATGTCTTTTATAAAATCCGGGAATTTAACCCAAGTGCTACAAATAACGGAAGCATACCCGTGGAATCCCACATCACCGCTTCAGACGCTCCAAGTAACTTATAACAAGACACCACCCTCCAACCGAGAGTCGCGCAACGTAAAAAAACATAATACTTGCACTCAAAGGCTATCACCAAAGACATATAGGCTAAATCTCGCTAACCAAGCCAAAGTACTTATCAAGGCGCACATAGAATAATTCTCATTTAATCAAGCCAAAGTACTAATCAAGGCATACTTAGAATAATTCTCATTTAACAAGCCAAAGTACTTATCAAGGCATACTTAGACTAATTCTCAATTAATCAAGCCAAAGTACTAATCAAGGCATCACATAGAATAATTCTCATTTAATCAAGCCAAAGTACTAATCAAGGCACAAATAGAATAATTCTCATTTAACAAGCCAAAGTACTTATCAAGGCATACTTAGACTAATTCTCAATTAATCAAGCCAAAGTACTAATCAAGGCATCACATAGAATAATTCTCATTTAATCAAGCCAAAGTACTACGTACGTCCATTCTTTTCAAAAGACTCCTTTCCGAATAAAACTTCCCCGATACTAACAACCGTAGTATCAAGTCCTATCCACCTTCGAGACAAGTCACAATACCTTTTAGAAATACAATTACCGCTTCTAAATCAAGTGACTTCTTTATTAAAAACCTTAAGCAATTGGTACCTTTAAAACAATTTGCCCTTCCTTAACACAAGTTATTCCTTTGATTACTTTACTAGAGAAAACTATTCTCTTAACCTGCCATAAAGCCGTTATAACCAACTTCCCATAAAGCCGTTATAACCCTTTATGGTTTAGACCAATACGTTCCTTTTATAATCAAGAGACTTCTACTTTTTGAAACCAAGTATTATATTCTTTCAAATCAATTCTCTTAACTTTCAAAAATACCATTTGTCTCTTAACCTTTAGAAAACAAGTGACTCCTTTTATTATAAAACCTTAGGCAATTGATGCCTTAAAAACAAGTTGCCTATTCACTTAAAATCAAGTCATTTGTCTTTCCATAAAGCAAATATAACCAACTCCCCATAAAGTCGTTGTATTTACTTTATACCTTAGCCAAAATACAATTTCCTATCCAAAGGACTTATACGTTTAAAACGGAGCAAGTATCACATACTTTAAAACTCTTCAAGTCCCCTAACTTTAAAATCAACTTAAGACATCCTTACTATTTTCAAAGAAGTGAGTTAATCTCCTAACCCACCCGACTTGGCATTACATAAAACAAGTAAAGAATGTCATAGTCTTGTACGTCTACCATACTACATACGTGCAACTAGTCATGCTCAAAAGATAGGAAAAGTTCTACATAGAGTAAATCACACAACTACCTCTTAACTTCTAAGAGTAGAAGGAAACATGAAATGATACCACAAGTGTATTCCATACATAGAATCATGCCAAAGGAAGGAAGAGGTTCACATACCTCGCGACGATTGTCGACAAGTAGCAAAATGCTCCAAAGTACTTCAACCTTGAGCTATTCCATTCTTCAAGTGGGATACGCTATACTTAGTACATCAACCTATAATGGTCACCATACGTCCATTAACCTCTTACTTCATACGTAGAATATTCTAGGTGCTAAGTCGCTAAATTCTACGGAAAATCGGACAGCACCTCCTTTGTTTCTACTCACTTTGCCACCTTTTTCAAGGCCGAATACAATAACCAAACAGCCCCAATTGGCTCACAACAATATAGAAGGTAGTTCAGTATAAATGAGTAACCAAACAGCCCCAATTGGCTCACAATTTAGAAGGTGGTCCAATACAAATGAATAACAAACTAATACAAACTACAAGTCCAAATTCGGCCACCTTGAGTTCAACAATACTAATTCTTATCCAATTTCCATTTCAATCCTAACTTGGTAGCATAACATGATATCTAGTCGCAACCAATTATAACTACTATAATCTTCAAGTCAATTACATGCGACGATTCTAATAACGATCAAATTGTATTCCAACTTAACATGACTTACTTTTCATTTCGAACTTAAGCTACAAGTAATCCATAATACTTATAAACTTCAACTTAACAACTTCATGCTAGCAACATGTAAAGTTAACAACAACAATATAAATAATCTTGTAACACTTTCAAAGAACAAGATTATACCTCAACGAATTGTAATCCAATCTTCAAAACCGAAGTTGCTCCTTAGAAACCTAGAGCCTCATCAAGACACCTCAATCCACTCCTTGATACCCTTAGAACCACACCAACAACTTTCCTTCAAACCTCCAATCCAAAACCTAGAAAGCCACTAGGTTTTCACTTTGCGACTAACCCGAAAACTATCTTTTTCCGAGATTTTTCTATTGAGATATGCCTACAATACACATAGGGACCTTGGTTTAAAGTGGGAAGATTATTGGATAACAAAAAAAAAAATCTTGTGGGAAGCTAGCCTAACCCGAGAGCACCTCCTTGGATTCTTGAAATTCTTGGAAATTTTTCTAAGTGTCAAACTTGGTCTTGCTACTAGTAGTGTTATATAGAACCTTGGAGGGTCAAGATGCAAACAATTGGGTGGTTTGGATGATCTCTAATTAAAATATCAAGACTTAGGACCCTTTGACTTAGTCAATTTTGTCAAGCTAATTAATTGGAAGACTTAGTCATCCTAAGGCTATGGTCAATGACCATTTTGGCCATGCCTAAAATCGTCCAAGGCATCAATAAGGGGGGTGACAAGTGTCGCCCACCCATTCGTCACAATATTACGTTTTTCCGACAATTTCACAATTCCGATAAAATTTTACAAGTCTCTAATTTTAACACTAGCGAGTTCTTACGTACGTTCTTAAAGCATGTCCTGCAAATACGGGGTGTAACATTCTTCCCCCCTTAGAAACATTCGTCCTCGAATGTTCTTTCGGAGTCAAACTTATAATTAGCGACATAGTTCTCTTTCACAACCCCGACATACCAACAATGCCACACATGGCCCTAATACCTTGTACACGCATACCCGTCCATCACAAGCCCAAAAGAGGTTACCTTTTCGCACTTCCAACTCCTTCTAACATACATACATAACTTCCATACCTATTCTGGCCTCAAATCTTTGGAGTCACTCTATGAAACAATATAAGGTCATTTCCGGCTTTCACTACCTGGTTCCGGTGGAACGCGTCCCTGAACCCGTAAAACAATTAACTAGACTTGGGCCTTGCACCCTCGTGACCGCCACGTGGCGAACTACTACCAACTGATCCCACTCCATTCCAGGCCATGGGAGACCCAGAACAGTCCTCAACCCGACTCAGAGTCGCATTTAACTCTTATCCTCGTGCGACTTAAAATCTTATTGCGGAGAAAACCTTATATACCTAAGGTCTCAAAGAATCAATATTCTTAGGCTCGCAATTTCCATGCTCCCAGTCTACCTTATCAGTCCCCCCGTAAACGGGTACAAAAACTTCTCATAAAACCATAACCATGTTGTCTCGATCACAACAAACTTTACATACTCTATACTGGCCTTATCCGTATAATTCTCTTAATCATACTACGCAGCTTGATATATTAACATGACATTCCGTTAGTTTCCTTAATATGGCTTCTGGGGTCCACTACCCTATCGCATGACCTCATCCTTTCCCAATTATTTCAAAATAAAACACAAGACCTTGGCGAAAATTCATTAACTATTCCATACCTTCCCGGGATCTAGTTAGTCTTTAAGGATTCCTGGTAATCTAATATCATTCTAGGCAACACGCTGCGTCGACCTCATACATAACTCCGTATATATGTATGTCACAATACCAACTATACTATAATTATTACCAACCCGGATACGCAATCCACATAGTCATTCCCGGGTCATCACGCTTTCTCGTAGTGCAATCAACATAACTCGTTAGGGAGGGACGACTTAACAATACAAATTTATCGCACGATCTCGGAGTGAGAAGAATGGAAACCAATCCTAAATGTCTGCAGCCTCCTCGATTATAGATGTGGTGCACAACACATCGATAATCAAGACTTACTAGACACGGTCAGAGACACTTTCCGAGGACTAATCGCTTTGATACCACTTTTGTCACGACCGACCGGCCGCGATCGTGCCCTACACGGGCACCTGCTCGTATACATCGAGAATAGCGGCGAACATACACAACTTAAACATAAGTGTAAACAAAGACAACACAGCCGCCGATAAGGCCGCTTCCATATTATAAACATAATCAAAAGTACAACTCGGTTCTACAAACAACCACATGTGAATACGCACTTAGAATAACAATCGAACAATCGTGGGCGACAGGGCCCCGCCATACCCCTGAATATACATGAATCTACTACCTCAGGGAAACCGTACAAGAGATAAGCCTCCGGAGCAAATGGAGCTTTTCTCAAAACTGAACCGAGATCCTATGAGCAAGGATCACCAACATGTGTACCTAAACCTGCGGGCATGAACGCAACCCCGGGCGGGTCGCATAACAAAAATCTAATATGGAACAGAATATAACGTACAGTAAACAAATCATAACTGTACAAAAGAATGACAAGGACAAGTATAAAAATACATACCAGATCCTGCCGTGTCATTACCACTTATGAACTTAATCGTACCTTATTACCCTTTCCATTCCCAATAAAAGTTATAGTCACATTCTTACGTACATTATTTAGAAAAAGAATCATTAAGTTCATTACCATATAACTTACTTATCTTTCATAACATAGTCCGGCCCACTACGGAGGGACACATATACTACCCGGCCCAATCTGGGACGCGATCAAGTCACACTAATATCAAAGCATGCCCGTGGAATCCCCCATCACTGTCGACAGCTATTAGTGTAAAATATAACCATGTGGCGCGCCCGTGGCATCCCACCTCACTGTCGGCGTACACTTACACAATACATATATATATATCCTGCCCGTGGAATCCCACATCACTGCCGACAGTCCAGGGTATAATAATACACCAATAGGCATACATGAACACCAAGTCCCACCGGTGGTATAACGTCTTGGGGGGTCTACCCCTCACTTATACTCTTACCCTGGAGAAGGTGGTAAAGCAGGTGGTATAGCATCTTGGGGGTCTACCCCTCACTTATACTCTTACCCTGGAGAAGGTGGTATAACGTCTGGGGTTTGCCTCATTTATACTCTTACCCTATCTCGACCGGTCACAAACAACACATAAAGCGGTGGTACAGCCTGGGGTTTACCCTCACTTATACTCTTACTCGGAGAAGGTGGTATAACGTCTGGGCTTGCCTCATTTATACTCTTACCCTATCTCGACCGACAATAAAAAAAGACATAAGCACACCCATGTCTTTTATACAATCCGGGAATTAAACCCAAGAGCTACAAAAAACGCAAGCATACCGTGGAATCCCACATCACCGTCGACGCCCAAGTAACTTATAACAAGACAAACCGCCTCCAACCGAGAGTCGCGGCAACGTAAAAAAAAACATAATACTTGCACTCAAAGGCTATCACCAGCACATATAGGCTAAATCTCAGTTAACCAAGCCAAAGTACTTATCAAGGCGCACATAGAATAATTCTCATTTAATCAAGCCAAAGTACTAATCAAGGCATACTTAGAATAATTCTCATTTAACAAGCCAAAGTACTTATCAAGGCATACTTAGACTAATTCTCAATTAATCAAGCCAAAGTACTAATCAAGGCATCACATAGAATAATTCTTATTTAATCAAGCCAAAGTACTAATCAAGGCACAAATAGAATAATTCTCATTTAACAAGCCAAAGTACTTATCAAGGCATACTTAGACTAATTCTCAATTAATCAAGCCAAAGTACTAATCAAGGCATCACATAGAATAATTCAAATTTAATCAAGCCAAAGTACTACGTACGTCCATTCTTTTCAAAAGACTCCTTTCCGAATAAAACTTCCCCGATACTAACAACCGTAGTATCAAGTCCTATCCACCTTTCGAGACAAGTCACAATACCTTTTTAGAAATACAATTACCGGCTTCTAAATCAAGTGACTTCTTTATTAAAAACCTTAAGCAATTGGTACCTTTAAAACAATTTGCCCTTCCTTAACACAAGTTATTCCTTTGATTACTTTACTAGAGAAAACTATTCTCGTAACCTGCCATAAAGCCGTTATAACCAACTTCCCATAAAGCCGTTATAACCCTTTATGGTTTAGACCAATACGTTCCTTTTATAATCAAGAGACTTCTACTTTTTGAAACCAAGTATTATATTCTTTCAAATCAATTCTCTTAACTTTCAAAAATACCATTTGTCTCTTAACCTTTAGAAAACAAGTGACTCCTTTTATTATAAAACCTTAGGCAATTGATGCCTTAAAATCAAGTTGCCTATTCACTTAAAATCAAGTCATTTGTCTTTCCATAAAGCAAATATAACCAACTCCCATAAAGTCGTTGTATTTACTTTATACCTTAGCCAAAATACAATTTCTATCCAAGGGACTTATACGTTTAAAACGGAGCAAGTATCACATACTTTAAAACTCTTCAAGTCCCCTAACTTTAAAATCAACTTAAGACATCCTTACTATTTTCAAAGAAGTGAGTTAATCTCCTAACCCACCCGACTTGGCATTACATAAAACAAGTAAAGAATGTCATAGTCTCAGACGCTCACCGTACTACATACGTGCAACTAGTCATGCTCAAAAGATAGGAAAAGTTCTACATAGAGTAAATCACACAACTACCTCTTAACTTCTAAGAGTAAGGAAACATGAAATGATACCACAAGTGTATTCCATACATAGAATCATGCCAAAGGAAGGAAGAGGTTCACATACCTCGCGACGATTGTCGACAAGAGCAAAATGCTCCAAAGTACTTCAACCTTGAGCTATTCCATTCTTCAAGTGGGATACGCTATACTTAGTACATCAACCTATAATGGTCACCATCGTCCATTAACCTCTTACTTCATATGTAGAATATTCTAGGTGCTAAGTCGCTAAATTCTACGGAAAATCGGACAAAGACCTCCTTTGTTTCTACTCACTTTGCCACCTTTTTCAAGGCCGAATACAATAACCAAACAGCCCCAATTGGCTCACAACAATATAGAAGGTAGTTCAGTATAAATGAGTAACCAAACAGCCCCAATTGGCTCACAATTTAGAAGGTGGTCCAATACAAATGAATAACAAACTAATACAAACTACAAGTCCAAATTCGGCCACCTTGAGTTCAACAATACTAATTCTTATCCAATTTCCATTTCAATCCTAACTTGGTAGCATAACATGATATCTAGTCGCAACCAATTATAACTACTATAATCTTCAAGTCAATTACATGCGACGATTCTAATAACGATCAAATTGTATTCCAACTTAACATGACTTACTTTTCATTTCGAACTTAAGCTACAAGTAATCCATAATACTTATAAACTTCAACTTAACAACTTCATGCTAGCAACATGTAAAGTTAACAACAACAATATAAATAATCTTGTAACACTTTCAAAGAACAAGATTATACCTCAACGAATTGTAATCCAATCTTCAAAACCGAAGTTGCTCCTTAGCAACCTAGAGCCTCATCAAGACACCTAAATCCACTCCTTGATACCCTTAGAACCACACCAACAACTTTCCTTCAAACCTCCAATCCAAAACCTAGAAAGCCACTAGGTTTTCACTTTGCGACTAACCCGAAAACTATCTTTTTCCGAGATTTTTCTATTGAGATATGCCTACAATACACATAGGGACCTTGGTTTAAAGTGGGAAGATTATTGGATAACAAACAAAAAAAAATTCTTGTGGGAAGCTAGCCTAACCCGAGAGCACCTCCTTGGATTCTTGAAATTCTTGGAAATTTTTCTAAGTGTCAAACTTGGTCTTGCTACTAGTAGTGTTATATAGAACCTTGGAGGGTCAAGATGCAAACAATTGGGTGGTTTGGATGATCTCTAATTAAAATATCAAGACTTAGGACCCTTTGACTTAGTCAATTTTGTCAAGCTAATTAATTGGAAGACTTAGTCATCCTAAGGCTATGGTCAATGACTATTTTGGCCATGCCTAAAATCGTCCAAGGCATCAATAAGGGGGGTGACAAGTGTCGCCCACCCATTCGTCACAATATTACGTTTTTCCGACAATTTCACAATTCCGATAAAATTTTACAAGTCTCTAATTTTAACACTAGCGAGTTCTTACGTACGTTCTTAAAGCATGTCCTGCAAATACGGGGTGTAACACTTGTGGCTAGCTTGTTGGTGTTGTTGTGGTGGTGTTCTTGGCAAGGAAGCTAACAAAATATTTGGAATAAGTTTGGCTAAAACTTTAAGGTAACATTTCTTCCTTTAGAAGTAGTTTTAGTGTTGCATGTTAAGAAGGAAGAACTTGTGGTAGTAAATAATGCTCTTAGACTCATTGCATGTAAGAACTATGGTTTGAATGTGAAGGAATTGGTTAAGAAGATATTATGAGCATGTTGTAGCCTAAAAACTACCTTAGAATTGCTAAGTGAATTGTTGTACCTTTTGGGGCAGAATTTTACACACCCAAGTTTAGGTGTGTAATCCCCTTTGAAATGTTGGATTGTTGAGCCTTAAATGTGGCGTTTGGATGATAAATTCGGCCTTGTGAAAGGTGGCAAAGTATGTAGAAACAAAGGAAATGCTGCCCAATTTTCCATAGAATTTAGTGGCTTTGAGTTTAGATTATACTACATTGGAATTAGAAGTTAATAAACGTACCATGGTTATTTTAGGTTGACATATTACTTGCGGTAGTTTGGACTTAGCAAGTGGATTGATCAACAAGGTATGTGAAGCTTTCCTATCTCTTGAGCATGAATAGATGTAACTATGTAGTACGGTAGACGTACAAGATTTGGTATTCTTACTTGTTTTAAGTATATAAAGACTTGTGTCGTTTTAAGAATGTTTAAGTCCCTTAGTTAGGGGAAAAGTGTAGTTTTACTAAAGTGAAGGGTTAATATAACAACTTTATGGGAAGTTGGTTTATTAGCTTTATGAAAGATTAATGAGAAGAGATTTACTCTAAGTAAGACAAGTAAGGACAAATGATTTGATTTATGAAAGGCAAATTGATTTTAAGGCATCAATTGCCCAAGAGCTTTATGTATGAAAAAGAGTCACTTTTAAAAGAATTGAAGTATGTAGTACTTGGGTTAAATTCCCGGTTTTCTTTTATTAAAGATATGATTAAGTGCCTTAAGTAAACTAAAATGAGAGGTATATGAACAAGACTAATAAGTTATAAGTTTTCTTAACTTATTTATGATTATGATATGATGATTTGAGCTAGGGTAAGAGTATATCTGAGGGGCAAGCCCCAAGATCGTTATACCACCTACTCCAGGGTAAGAGTATGTCTGAGGGGCAAGCCCCAAGATCGTCATACCACCTTCTTCAGTGTAAGAGTATATCTGAGGGGCAAGCCCCAAGATCGTTATACCAGTTGCTTCAGTGTAAGAGTATATCTGAGGGGCAAGCCCCAAGATCGTTATACCATCTGCTTCAGGGTAAGAGTATATCTGAGGGGAAAGTCCCCAAGATCGTTATACCACCTGTTCGGTGGATTTGCTACCCACGATGTGAGGAATACCTCATGCGAGTCCTTATGGGCTTATGCGGGTGAAATAGTCCCATGCGGACGGGTACAGCCTATGCGAGGAATACCTCATGCGGGTCCACAGGACCTATGCGGGTGAAATAGTCCCAGGATACGGGCGAGGTACCCTGTTTTGATCCTAAGGCCCCTATTTTATGCAGTATTATATTTATATACTGGTCACTCTCATTGTTAGTAAGGCACAGTAAAAGGTATTTTATTGTCTTCCATGACTCCAGCTTACTCTTAGACTTATGATATCATTATTACTGATTTTCCGACTTTACATACTTGGTACATATTGTGTAATCGACCACTTCCTGGGGCTGCATTCATGCTGCAGGTGGGTAAGCGATTGAGGATCCTCGTTCAGGATCACTATTCCAAAGGTCGTAAGCTCCATCCCTCCGGAAGCTTGTCTATTGGTACGGATATTCCCTGATGCTATAGGTATTTTGTACATTCAGGGGTATGGCGGGGCCCTGTCCCGCCACAGTTGTTATCTTTAGAGGTCTGTGGTTACATATATGTTTTGGGCTATAAGAACCAGTTGTACTACTATACTTTGTTTAAGTATGTGTTATGGAAGGCAGCTTTATCGGCTGGCCAGTGATGTTTACCCTTTTTATAAGTTATGTGTTATGTATGTTCCGCTGCTATTCTCTGACATATACCTGACAGGGTACCCCGGTAGGGTACCAGTCGCGGCCCCGGGGTTGGGTCGTGACATATTGCCTAAGCGCAGAGGCACGAAATATTATGTAGACGCCGGCGTGGATACGACTTTGCTGGCACGAACTCTACTCACTCAACACTTTTTCAAATCAATTAATCTTCTTTTCGAACCATAAGCGTTACTTTACTCAAAATTTTGACTCATAATAGTTATCGACGAATGCCTGGATGAGAGATATGATAGGAGAATTAAATGGAAGGTTCATAATTATCGAATGGGGCATTACATCAGTTACTAATTAAACCAGTGTTCATCCTCAAATGGTGATATGCGCAAAGTAGTTTATAAAATATGAAGAACCCGAAACTTTGTCCCACACGATATTTTCCTTACCCATGTATAATATGTCCAAACATCACACAACATAACCAGGACTCCACGTCACCAACTCTGATTTATAGCATAAATTCCGTTACAAACAATTTGGACTAGTCAATGGAAACAACCTACTATAATCATAATCTTGGAAAAGAATTAATCGCTCGGCAAATTTTGGCCTTAAGGATTCGTATTATAGCGCCATGCCATCAATCACACTTTTGTACATCACAACACATCATTTAATATCAGTACTACTGACTTTGTAGCATCGTCTGTCCGTATAGGCTCATCAATTTAATCTGTAGCAAGGTAACATAGTATAAAGGGATGGTATGGGCTAACGTTTCGCAAGAGTTATATAAGCACCGATAAATTAATTTCCTTTCACACACGATGAGACAAAATACTTTATCAAGAGATAGATTTTTTCCAAATACCTCACACACGTGACAAATTTTAAATAAGGAAATTACGCAATGACGGAAGAACAGTGCGCATGAGCGTGCTTGCGCAGATCATACCGACAAAGCGGACAACTAAAAAAGGGCAAACCTCGCAGGATCGACAAGAGGACATGCTCCCGCGCACACACTGGGGTGGAAGAGACTTCGAGGAGGCAGAAATCAAAGAATTCAAGAGTAAAAAACTATCCACTTCCCCCACTTTGCTCACACTCCTCCTCACCCAATTCTTTCGGAAAGCGGTCTCCAGACTTTTCCCCCCAACATCACACTATCAAAATACCTCACAAGCCCTACCCCCAATATTTACACTCTACTCTCCTTATCTCCCTAAGTCTCCGTATACCCGAAACCATCTCAAGAGGTAGCGGTACAAAAATCGAGGCACCAGAGCAAGTTCTTCGACCAACACCGCCATCACTTTGTAAGTTCTAGTACTTTCATACTACACATGATTTACATCATAAAATGGAGTGGAAACGTACTTTCTCGGACCAACACCACCATTCAACGGCATCACTTTGTAAGTTCTAGTACCTTCATACTACACATGATTTACATCATAAAATGGAGTAGAAACATGCTTGTGGTACGAGAAATTTCATGAAATATTTGAAATTTTTGGGTGGTGGTTGTTTATGGTGTAGATCCATAAATTGGGTGAAATATTAATGTAATAAGAGTGTATGCATCATGTAAGTCCAGATAGAACGCAAAGGGATGGACTTTTCGAACCCAAATAAGGTAAAAACTCTTGGGTTTCATCTAGGTTGGTCTGGGTCGATGACCTCTCTTCGGCGGATAGGTTACTCTGTTAGGCATATTTTATATATACTTTTTGAGTCATTTTTAGTTAGTATTTATCTCATTCTCTTCTAAATTAGTGTCGTGTTAGGGTTATTTTTCTTTCTTTTAAGTCACAGCGGTCCTAACGGGAGAAAATATCAAATTGAAGATGAAATGAGCTTAATTGAGGTGAAATTGCACAAGCACATCCCAGAAAATGAAGCCTAAGAAGTCCCGAGAAGAATAAAAGAAAATCAGATGAAATCCGAAAAATAACGTCGACGGCGCTGGAAGTTCAGAGAGGCGCAGTATATTCAGAGCCGCGGCGCCAACCTACAACGCTGCGGCGCCGACGCGAGATTTTCAGTTTTTGAGCCGAAATTGGACAATGGTATAAGGGTCCAAAGAAATATATTTTATTACTATAAAATCCTATACCCTAGGTCAGTTCTGGGGATATACTTTGGGGGAGGCAAGAAAGGAGGCAGCAACACAAGATTGGAGACAACTTTTGTTCAAGTTCTTTTTCTTTCCCTTATTTTATTTCAGTTTATGTTGAGTTGTAAATTAGTTCTTGACATGACAATGTTTAGGAGCTAATTACTTTATTAGGGTTTTTCATTCGAATCTTCTTGAAACTCTTTCATATAGTTAATGCATAGTTATTGATTTCTTCTTCACTCGTATTAAGATCTATTCAATATTGTTTTGATTGCTTGATAATTAACTGACCATTAAATGTCATCACTTATATGATTTCGAATCGATATCCGATAGGGGGGATTTGAATATGTTGTAGTTGTTTAGACATAGGTTAAAACCGTGGACGTAAGTACCCCGATACTTGTGTAGTATTTAAGGTTATTGTTCTTAATCCTCCTGTATGGTAAAATCTATCATAGAAATATAGAATGTTTTTGCACAAGGTTGAGCTCTTGTATGTCCTAACCGGAATATGATGAACAAATTAGTTAACCTGCTATCTTAATAAGAAGAAGAATCATTAGCATTGCATTAACACGTGGAAGAGTGGATAGTTGAGGAGATTGGAAGTCTATTTCCATCATAACTATTTTAAACCCTTAGTATCATCACTTTAGTTTATTTTCTGTAATTTACTTTAGTCTAGTTATTGGATTAAATCCAAACAAATTAACGATCATCAAATATAACTTAAAGCGTAGATAATCGGTACTTGATAACCAGTCTCTGTGGACGATATTCGGTCTTACAGACTATATTACTTGGTTGATACGTACACTTGCGTGAGCATAAGTAAAATCGCTAACATACTCTGAAGTGTGTCTGATGAGGCACAAGGTTAGTTTTTCGAAGTGAACAAACTAGGTAACATATACTTTCTTAAAGGCGGACAATTTCATCGCTGGAGAGGATTCACTCTGGCAACAGTTGTTCCGCAAAAGTCGAAATAGAATAGAAATAACACTAAAATAGTATCTTTGTACCGTTCAACTCAGGTTGATTTTTATTGAATTCATTGGCCTATTAGACACGTAATAACATGATACAAATGACCTTATCACTGAACTGACTAGAATTTAATCAATGTAGATATATTTGGAGATGATGGATAAAAAATCCAGTGGACAACCTTGCCTAGATTTATGGACTCATCGATGAGGAGGCCACAACTAACTATGACACGGTCCGGTTCATAACCAAGGACTGTGAGAATTGTTATTATGCCAATTTGATAGACAAGAAACTATTGCATGAGAGGGGCATAGATATGACCAATGTGCAGGAGCAGATCCCTGACTTTTATAACCGATTGATGTAAATAGGTTGGAATTGCTTTGCTTTAGCTCCTTACAAGGTTAACAAATATTGGGTGAAGAAGTTATTTGAGAATTTGAAGACGGCACAGTTGACGGAGACTGATATTATTATCAAAATTTGGGGCACTATGGTACCGATAGGGGCTAAGGTGATTAACGCCCTATATGGTCTACCTAATCATTTAGACCTAACCATTCACCAAATGACATGGAAGCAAATAATGTATGCGAAAATGAGACATGGTTAGTCTCTCAACTGCGTGGCTGAGGAGAATAGGGGTAAGATTACTTGGGCCAATCAGAATACTGGAATCACAAACAAGTATTTTACTGTCGAGGCATACATTTTCACCCTGATGATAGTTTACATTCTGGATGATATTCTGGTGAATGTGGGCTACCATATCATCCTTGAGTGGAGGGACTATTTGATCAAAGATGGATTGAGCTTGACATTTCCTTCACTTATTATAGAGCTATGTCGGAGAGCAGGGATGACAGAGGATCCTAACGATGACTAGATTGATCCTGAGAGGGTCTTCCACTCTCTGAAAGTGTCAGGAGTGGGTACATTGGTCAAGAGCAAGAAGAGGAAGATGGACTTGAACCTGAGTGGTGATGCTGCTGATGATGAGTCCTAGTATCAATTGCAACGACAAGGGTCATTTGGTACCATGGGTTCTCAATTGTAGCAGATTTGAGACTTAGTCACCGAAATTCCTAGGCCTTCCATCGAGGCTAGTACTTCGGGTGTCCCTACCAATTACTTCACCCGGGAAGATATGAAGAAGTAACTCAAGGTACATAAGGGACTCAAAACCTCTGTGGGTACTCTGGGGAATGCGTACAAGGATTTGAGAAAGGATCATGGGAAGATTCGCACAAGCCTCAAGAAGGAGAAGAAGAAAAACAAGTCTAGGGGAAATCTTCTTGTGAAGGTGTAGAGAGGTATCAAAGTATCAAAGTCCTGTTCAAGCATTTGGATTGCAAGGACCCCTTCCCAGTTGAGGATGATCATGTGCAAGTTTGAAGATACAGGAAGAGTTAGGGAATTTTGCCAACAAATTGTATATGATTGTACCAGGTTAACCACTTGAGCCACTACAAGTCATCACACTCCGCAATGAGGACTACTCATTTCTATGCAATTCTAAGGATGGGGAAAACAACAACACTGAGGGAGGTGGTCAGGTGGAGAGTTCAAAGAAGTAAGATTGAGATCCTATTAGTACTGGTTTCTAGCCCACGTCAGGCTTCATTTCAAACAATTTAATTTTTTGGTTTTTGGTTGGATGTTTGTGTCACGCCCCAAAAACTGAGTGGAATGCACCATGCTCTACATGTATCTATTGTGATATTGTAATAGATTAAATGACATAACTTGTAATACAAATGAATTATGTGAACAAATTTTATTTTGTACATGAACGTGGCCACTGGCCCATGGTATGCAATTGAATATAAAATAACCCACTGACTCTGTCTATGAAGCCTCTATGAGTACCTATTATTGAACAACTAATACAAGTGATGGGACATGGCCCAATGCTACCCATACTCTAACATCAATGCAATTACTTGACCTGACTCGACTCCAAGTGAAATTGGAGCTTGCAACTCTTCTGTTGATGATCTGCACTATCTAGCATCCAGTCTAGAAACCTATACAATTAGACATAGAATATGAAATATAACCAAATGCAGCGCCCCCAGCAAAAAGGACTTCAGTATAGAGAGATTGTACTGAATACGTAAGGCAGACTAAAATAATTATATGAAAGAACATCAAGTCTAAAGAGAGATATGGAAGAATCAACCTGAAACTCTGTATTGCAACCGAGGGCCATGATATGCATATGCATAATGTATATGCGTATATAACGCAATCGTACATATATATATGCATATATAATGCCATTGGCCTCTATGGGCATCTTTCTTACCATAACAACCTATGTGGGTAAAATCATCATCATATAACCAGCTGATCAGGTGGTGGTGCGTATATAACGCCATAACCTTTCCCACACCCCATATACATATCATATAACATATCATATATAACTCTTGTGAGGTCATGGTATATACATGTATTACTGTATGAATGATACTAAGACACTCTTGATGCGCGGTAAGATGCACACACTTTTAAACGCAAGTGCACGTTATCGTATCAAGTAGTATAGTCTTGGATAAGACCGAATATCGTCCTCTAGGATTAGGGTCCAAGTATCAGTTATCTATTTTCTAGTATCTATTTGGTGAATTAATGATTGATTGTTTGGTTTGTAACTAAGAGTTATGAAAGCTAATTAAATATAAAGATTTAATTCAGATGTGATGAGAATAGGGCTTCTATGTATCCTTACTATCCGCTTATGTTACTTACTAATGCATTACTTATGGTATTCTTCTTTTGGAGAAAGCAGGTTTACGAAATCGTTTTATACTCCCGTTAGAGTTATATAAACACTCAACCCCAGTATTGTTCCTTACCTAACTTTCGCTGATAAGGGTAACGCTATAGGAGGATTAAGCACAAAACCTAGTTGACCGTCACGCACAATGCGCAAAATTAGGGTTGTTAAGCCTCTCATCAACGCTACAAATCTAATTGAGGTATTTTTATCCCCAATTCAAGATCGTCTATCCAACTTACAAAGATATTCACAATCCCCTTTCGAATCGATTAGAAATCATACAGTGATAACTAGTTGTCAATTAGCTACCAAGAATTCAACTCAATTATTGGATAGATCTCTCAATAAGAATAATTACCATAAGCATGCATTAATTTATAACATAAGGTTCAAGAA
Source organism: Przewalskia tangutica (assembly GCA_029844215.1). Taxonomy (NCBI): domain Eukaryota; kingdom Viridiplantae; phylum Streptophyta; class Magnoliopsida; order Solanales; family Solanaceae; genus Przewalskia; species Przewalskia tangutica. The sequence continues at coordinate 42,240,508 of CM056724.1, read as the reverse complement.
ATTCAACATAGAAAGCCCTATAAGAGAATTAGTTCCTAGCCATAAATATGACAAGAACTAATTCCATGTTCATCATACAAAAACTGAATTAAAGTAAAGAAAGGGAAAAGAAATTACTAAAATAAATGGTATCCAATCTCCAAGCAAGAATCTTGAGTTGTTCAAGAAGGGAACTCCCAAAAACTGCCTAGGGTTCTCCTTTTATAGGTTTAAAACGCCTCCCTTCTTTTCCTCGCAGTTCGCCCAAAAATCCGTCAAAAGACCTAATTTTTACGCGTCGTGCGCGCTGCCTGCATAGCCGCGGCCGGAAGTTCGCGATCCGTCGGGTGTTTTGGCGCGCGCCCGATATCTGCTGCTCGAGCGCGGCCAGTATCTTCTGTAGCTCCTCGGATGTTTAGCGCCGCGCGACCTGCATCTGTGCAGAGCGCCGCGCAGAGTCTTCGCCTCTACGAATAATGGCGCGCGGCCCGTGCTTTTGGCTGCAGGAGGCGCCGCGGCGCTGGTCTGTATTTTAGCCTCGTTCGCCACTTTCTCTGTTTCACTGCATCTTTTGCCCTCTTTTGCTCCTTTTCCGCCATTTGGCCATTTCAACCACTTTGACTCAATAGAAAGAAAAACTATCCTAATACGACACTTATATGTGCAAAATGGGACAAAAGACTAACTAAAACAGACTCAAAAGGTGTATATAAAATACACCGATCAAATACCCCCCAAACTTAACATTTGCTCGCCCTCGAGCAAAGATAGAAAGAAATACAATAAAAGACTCAAAAGAATGAAAAATAAAGGACTCCCTGTCATTAATCACTTTTGTTGCATAGATGTTAACTAGAAAAACATGAAGGTTAGCAGAATAATATGCAGGAACATATAGCATGGAATTTCAACACATTGAGCTAGATATTTCGCAAACTCATACTTATCATGCTTAAATGGAAGTCCATATACTAAATCATGCATATAAATTCAAGAATTCCTATGGCATGCTTACTTGCTATTCTCCACTAATTCTGGATATGCATAAAAAAGATCTTCAGGACTTTGAGGGTTGTAATGTTGGCTTAGGTAGGGGTTGGTAAAGATAGGCATTTAGGCTCATTTTTCTGTACCATAAGCTCTTTGGCTTTTCAATTTTTCCCTTTTTCTTTTGATTCTTTCCTTCACTTCAATTCTATCATTCCCCTGTTTTGTTTTGGGAGAGTGAAGTGTATTATACTAATAGGCACCCCCAAACTTAGGCTTTTGCCTCTTTCTTCTTACTTTTTTATTGGGGTGCAACAAACTCATTCACTCTTTTTGTCTCTTTTTAACACAATTGATTCCACTATTTCATATTTGCACTTATGGTACAATTCGTGGGAACATAGGGTGTCAAAGAAGAAGTTTCAAATTTAGGCTCAATGGGGCTGACTAGGGATATTTTTAAAGTACAGGATAGAAAAGAATGGTAAGAATTGGCTATCAAAGAAATGCCTGAGTCATCTCCCTAACATACATATCCTAACTATTTCGCCTCAAATAGCAAGAAATCATAACACATAAGCATTTATCATTTAGCATGCATAACTCAAGTAAGACACTCCAAATAGACAGATTCTGTGAGTTTTTGGCATATCTAACCTAAGTGTTTAGATAGTTGCTTCAATTCCTTTACATTATTCCACCTTACTTCACTAGGTGTTTCTAGCAACTACAAAGATATATGATCTTTGTGAGCAATTATGACTCAAAAAAAAAAAAATTGGTGACTCAAAATAAACATAAAACAAAGAAAAAGACTTAACTAAAACATAACATGACACACAAATAAAACACCCCCAAACTTAAATCACACATTGTCCCCAATGTGTGTAAGACTCAAAGACAGTAAAAGAAAAAGGACACTTACAGACTTTGGCTAAAATGGTGGTGGTGGCGGTGGATAATGCCTCGACCATTGGTTGAACAAGGCACTCAGCTCGTCGATTTGTTGCCTTGTTTCTTGCTGTCCTTGTACTCTCGTTTGCGCGTCCGCATCATCTCCCTATGGTGTTGGTACAATTGCCCCATTGTGGGCTCTGAAGGTTCTGCTTTTGTGGTTGGCCGGTGGCTGGGTCCTGCCTCATGTTGAGCCTCTGTTTCAGGCTCATCTTCATCCATGGCGGCCTCTGCTGCTGCTGCTGCTGGTGTTACTCTCGTCACGGCTCTTTGGGGGCTAGGGTCTGGGAAAGAGTGCACTATCCCATAGGACACTGGCAGTTGGTTTCTTTCATGATTATCTGTGGGTAGTTGTGGGACCGCACTCATGTGGCATAGACTGGTAATAAGCGAGCCGTGTCCCAATCCACCTGTTGTCACCAACCTGCTGATTTCTTCAATGCTCTGCACTATTTCTTTCCCCACATCAATTGTCAGCCCCCTCATAATTCCATAAATCAATTTAATTCTATCTTCTGGCACTCTGGTGAAGTGCGTGGATGGAATCATGCGGGCACTGACAAAATACAGCCAAGCCTTGGCTACCTTGTTGAATTGGCACCTGCTCAGTGCTCTCGATCCATTTCTTCCAATCTCAAAAGCAGCTCCCTGGTAGCTCACGGTGTCTGCAACGGTATTCCAGTCGATGTGGTCAATGCTTCTAGACCATGTTCTAAAGTGATTCCAATCACTTCTTTCTTCGACATCAACTGTCTTCAATTGTATATTAATATTTTCTGCCGTCACAGGCACATAGCTTCCCCTTACAAAGCAACCCCTTTCCACCTTCTCCGGAAAGTTGGCATAAAATTCTCGCACCATTGTTGTGTTTGCCGGTGTTATCTTCTCCGGGTTCACAAATTTTCTCCACTCCCTTAACTCAATCATCGCCCGAATGGGCTCATAAACATCTCCTTCTCCAAATGACGCCCTCTGGTAGTCCATTCCCCTTTCTGGTATTAAGGGTCTGGTATCAAGCTTTTTGTATCTTTGAGAGACTCCGTAGCTTACAAACCTACTTTCGTCATATTGTGGGGTTGGGGCGGATGTGGAGCCTCTTCTTTTTCTAGTGGCCATGGTTAGAACAGTTTCTGGAGCTTTCCATTTAGTGGCACAAATGTCTCCTACACACTCAACAACTAGCAGTGACAACACCCCCAAACTTCAATAATGCCCACAACCTCCTTTTCTACTCTTTTCTCCAACTTCACAACCATCTTTTCAGTACCCAAACTACTCCAACTACAATACTCTTCCCAACTACTACCTCCTATGACTTCAGTGAAAGGATTCAAGAACAAAGATAGGGATTACCTTTTGATGAGAAGATTCAAGCTTGTTCTTGTTTCAATTGGTGGGTTGAGGCTATGGAATGGAGCTTTGTTGTTTGAGATAGTTGGGGGTTTTTGGGAATTTAAGAGTTTAGGTTGTGGTTGGGTTGGATTTGTGGGAGAGTTTCTGAAATTTCGTGGGTTTTTGGAGAGGGAAGGTTAGGTTTTTGAAGTTGGAATTGGGGAAGGTCTGATTTTTGAGCGTTTTAAGTTCTGGATTTCCGCCGCGTGCGCCACGCTTAGCGCGCGGCGCCCACTCATCTGCGCTCCTTCGGGATTTTCTGCGCCGCGGCCCTGCTCCTTGGCGCCGCGGCGCTTAAACTTAGCAACTTTTCTGGAATTTTGTCGCCGCGGCCCTGCTCCTGGGCGCCGCGGCTCTTAAACTTCCGAGCCTGTTCAGATCTTTTGGCGCCGCGGCCCTGCTCCTGGGCGTCGTGGCGCTTACCCGCTCGAAATCCGGCTTTCATTCGGCTTCCGTCCCGGTTTAATTTCACTGCACATCAATCACACAAACAACAAGATCCAATCTGGTAGATCGTTCTTAGACAAAATAAAATTAAGCGTGTGACGAAATTAAAATAACATAATTGAAACATTGGGTTGCCTCCCAGTAGCATTTGTCTTTAACGTCTTTTAGCCGGACGCAAGTTCCTTAGCCTTACTAGCCCTGGGGTGGATTAAGTCCCCACCCAATCCATTTCCGCCTCATTTGGCGTTTCCTTGTGCTCCCTTTCTTTTTAGCATTCTCGGTAGTAGGGAGTTCTTAACATTTACCTCATTTAGTGTCATTTCAAAGAAACCATGCCTGCTTTCTTGGGCTCATCACTCTTTGGTTGCACTGTAAGGGCTCGCATGGGGGTTTGATGGTGTTGATTGCAAAACACCCACTTACAGTTCTTGGCTCAATGACGTGTTTAAAAACTTTAAACACCATTTCTTCATTCTTCACCCTTAGCGTTAACTCTCATCTTTCAACGTCAATCAAGGCTCTACCCGTTGCTAGGAATGGCCTCCCCAATATGATAGGGATTTCCGCATCTTCTTCCATATCAAGGATGAGGAAATCTGCAGGGAAGAAGAACTTTCCTACTTTCACAATCACGTCCTCAATCTTGCCTCGTGGATGAACCACTGTCCTGTCGGCTAGTTGCAGACTCACAGTGGTTGGTTTGGCCTCTCCCAACTCCAACCTTTTAAAAACTGATAGGGGCATCAGATTTATACTCGCCCCCAAATCGCATAGAGCTCTGTTGCAAGTCACCCTGCCTACTGTGCAAGGTAGTGTGAAGCTTCCAGGGTCCTTAAGCTTTGGTGGCAACTTCTGCGAATAGCACTACACTCCTGCATTAGTGCTACTACCTCATATTCCGCCAGCTTCTTCTTTTTCCCCAATATCTCCTTCATAAACTTGAAATAGGATGACATCTGCTCTAATGCTTCTATGAAGGGTATGTTGATGTGCAGCTTCTTGAATACTTCCAAAAATTTGGAGAATTGTTTATCCACCACCTTCCTCTGTAACCTCTGGGGAAAAGGAATCTTTTCTGTATACTCCTTCTCCGGAGTTTTCTCTATCACTGGGCTAGGGCAGCCACCTCTTTTCCTAATCGCTTTCTCAACTCTGGGTGAAGTGTCCGCTTCCAATCGTTTTCCACTTCTCAACCGCATCGCTTACACCGCTCCTCGGATTTACCTCTGTATTGCTTGGCAATGTCCTCGTGGCTCGATGTTTGTGCGCTTTGCTAGGCCCTACTTGTGTTTCCAAATTTACGAACGAGGCTCTAGCTTCGCTAAAAGCTGCGTCTGGCGTTGGCGATCTTTATTCTGACTACTTTCAGATCGTCTGCATTCTTCTGAATCGGGCGATTCCGTTGTTGGTGTGGGGCTTGAGTGAAGCGGTCATGATTCTCGTGTTGCTTGGTTTTGACATCGCCCTATACCGATTCTCGCGCTCGATATTGGTTCTGTTGTCCCAGTGCTGGTTCTCGATCTCCTCTCTCCATGAGAAATTTGGGTGATTCTCCACCGGATTATAAGTGTTGGAGTAGGGGTTGTTCTGTTGCCTCGATAATTACCTCTTGCGACACTGCCGCTCATTGATACATTGTTGGGATCCGAAGGACACCTATCAAATGTATGTGGGCCACATATCTCATGACTTTTGGGCATCTCAGACAAAGATTCATCGACATCAGATCTCTGCAATCGCTTCGCTAGAAGAGCCACTTGGGCATTCAAGGCAATAGCATCTACTTCGTGGACCCCGCTTCTTCTTCCACTAGTCGCCTCTCCCGGACATGGTTGTTAGTGGCCATATCTTCTAAGAACTCATGAGCATCGTGGTCTGTTTTCCTCATGAATGCTCCACATGCTGCTGCATCTATGATGGTTCGTTTGTCTTTGCTCGGGTTGTAGAAGATGTGGACCAAGTTCCACAACTCAATGCAATGGTGTGGACACTTCCTCTGTAGATCCTTGAACCTTTCCCATGCTTCATATAAGGACTCTCCATCACTTGGTAGAAGTTATTCAACTCCTCTCAATTTCCGCTTACAAGGCGGAAAGAACTTAGCTAGAAATTTCGTGCGCTCGTGCCATGTGAATATCGAATCGGTGGCGGGAATTCAACCATACTTTGCTCTATCCCCGAGTGAGAAAGGAAAGAGCCTCAACTCGACGGCATCATCGAGAACGCCGTTATATCTGAAAGTGGCACATAGCTCCAAGAAATTAGCTATGTGCATGTGTGGATCCTCCGATGGCAGTCCTCCGAATTGCACGGTGTGCTGTACCATGCTCAGAATTGCTGGCTTTATCTCAAAATTGTTGGCTCCTATTGCAGGGAGCCTAATGCAAGTCTGTGCTCCATTCACTCTTGGTAGCACATAATCTCCCAAACTTCTTTCTGGCTGGATTCAGACTCTATCCTCCACATCTATTGGCACTTGCTGAGGATCTCCTGGGTTAAATTGATTTTCACCTAACCCTTCTCTCATCCTGTTATTGTTTAGATTACCGCCCATCTCTATCAAAGTTGCAATTCGTTGATTCTTTCTGTTCTGTTTGCAGGTTTTCTCAATCTCTGGATTGAAGGGAACGAGAGTGTCAGCTCCTCTTCTCCTTCGCATAAACTGATTGCCTGAAATAGATCAAAAACAGAAAACAAATCACGGCACCCTGATTTTCCGAAAAATAGCGAAAAACGTAAAAATTAAAAAATTAAAAAAAAAAAAAAAAATTAAAGACCAAATTAGAAATTAAAAATAGATAATTTGATATTGAACTATTGCCTAATCCCCGGCAGCGGCGCCAAAAACTTGATGCGCGGTAAGATGCACACACTTTTAAACGCAAGTGCACGTTATCGTATCAAGTAGTATAGTCTTGGATAAGACCGAATATCGTCCTCTAGGATTAGGGTCCAAGTATCAGTTATCTATTTTCTAGCATCTATTTGGTGAATTAATGATTGATTGTTTGGTTTGTAACTAAGAGTTATGAAAGCTAATTAAATATAAAGATTTAATTCAGATGTGATGAGAATAGGGCTTCTATGTATCCTTCCTATCCGACATGTTACTTACTAATGCATTACTTATGGTATTCTTCTTTTGGAGAAAGCGGGTTCTGAAATCGTTTTATACTCCCGTTAGGTTATATAAACACTCAACCCGTATTGTTCCTTACCTAACTTTCGCTGATAAGGGTAACGCTATAGGAGGATTAAGCACAAAAACCTAGTTGACCGTCACGCACAATGCGCAAAATTAGGGTTGTTAAGCCTCTCATCAACGCTACAAATCTAATTGAGGTATTTTTATCCCCAATTCAAGATCTTCATCCAACTTACAAAGACATTCACAATCCCCTTTTAACTGATTAGAAATCATATAGTGATAACTAGTTGTCAATTAGCTACCAAGAATTCAACTCAATTATTGGATAGATCTCTCAATAAGAATAATTACCATAAGCATGCATTAATTTATAACATAAGGTTCAAGAAATTCAACATAGAAAGCCCTATAAGAGAATTAGTTCCTAGCCATAAATATGACAAGAACTAATTCCATGTTCATCATACAAAAACTGAATTAAAGTAAAGAAAGGGAAAAGAAATTACTAAAATAAATGGTATCCAATCTCCAAGCAAGAATCTTGAGTTGTGCAAGAAGGGGAACCCTCAAAAACTGCCTAGGGTTCTCCTTTTATAGGTTTAAAACGTCTCCCTTCTTTTCCCTGCAGGCCTGGCCCAAAAATCCGTCAAAAGACCTAATTTTTACGTCGGCGCGCTGCTCGCAGACAGCGCGCGGCCAAGTTCTGCGATCCGTCGGGTGTTTTGGCGCCGCGCCCGATATCTGTTGTTCGGTAGGCGCCACTGTATCTTCGTAGCTCCTCGGATGTTTAGGCGCCGCAGCCCTGCATCTCGGTAGGCGCGCCGAAGTCTTCTCTCACGAATAATGGCGCGCGCTGCAGTGCTTTTAGGCCGCGCCTGACTGGATTTTAGCCTCGCTCGCCCTTTTCACTACTCTTTTGCATCTCTTTGCTCCTTTTCCGCCATTTGGCCATTTCAACCACTTTGACTCAATAGAAAGAAAAACTATACTAATACGACACTTATATGTGCAAAATGGGACAAAAGACTAACTAAAACAGACTCAAAAGGTGTATATAAAATACACCGATCAACTCTAAGTCTATCGGGGTGACGTAAAGTCATTGCTCCTATCATAACATTATGAAACTAACATCATCAGCATAACTTACTTTGAAGAATCAATAATCCATAAGATAAGATCACTATCATTAAATAGAAGTCAAGAACATCAACCACTAATATATATATATAAGAGTGAAGCCATTATGGATATTGTTCGTTTACGTTCATTTCATTCTGATCATGCCAAAAGAAGGAAGAGTAGCCTTAACATACTTACTGCTCGATGATGCTTTCTTTTACCTATGAACCTTGGAAATATTTGAGATTAGTAACAATAAGAGTTGGATCACCATCGAGGAATTGATACGACACAAATAATATCACACAGGGGAAACAACTTTGTAGAAGTATAAGACTTGCGATAATTGATTCTTTGTAACTCACATTAAAAGAAGGAATCAAATGATAAGAATTTATGTCGCTGGATACGATAGGAATACACCTAATATTCTACGACCCTATTATGACACTTTCGGAAACCATTATCTAGTCTTGTGGACTATTCTACCTTGGATAGACTATGATCGCCTACTTCAATGTGGTTTATCTTAAAAGAAGCTTTATACCCCAACAATGGTAATCTGGATTCTTACGACATATTTCTTCTTACGTTACGTTCTATAACTCTTTAACGATCACCTGAACTCTTCACCATATAATGACTTGTTATTATACAATTGGCATCACGTCAAAGGAACATCTGAGCATGAACAAGAGAGTCGCGATACTTTACTCCTAGGAACTCAAATATGAAGGGAACATCTGATAGGACTTTATCTCGCTAAATGCAAGATGGACATACCCACTCACTTTACTATATTCCTTATTTGTCCTTCCAAAACCTATATTCTAACTCCCCATAACGTCTTACCCTCAATAAGTCTATAACATTTATATTAACTTAGTTGTCATATAATTCATCTTACATAGAAATCTATCATCCACTAGTGATACTCTGAAAGTCAAAACCTAATTCATCTCAAGTAAGATACTATAATCTGATAATGATAATTTGGATATTATTGATATGACTCATCTTATAACAAACTATAGTCCATTAAATATAATCTAGAACCCATCCATATAATCCATCTTCACTAGGACCTATAATCCATCAAAAACCATCTGAAGCTAATACGCGATTCATCTTACTTTATGCTCTACACCCCATGACACTTACTTAGATGTTAGCCGTGAGATATCGTCTACTCTAGAGCGACGGGTTGTAGTCCTATACATAAAGCATGTAGCTTGCTACATACCATACCTTAGCCTTAGATCCATAATTCCCCAACTATCATCTGAAAGTCGTCCTACATATCACCCATTTTAGATGACATTCTATAACCTCTTTAACTATGCGTATAAACTATTACCATCATTAACAAGTATGGTTCACATCTCGTTATCAACTAGCAGTCGTCAACAAGTAAATCCTTTTCACTTATAATACGGGTCACTATAACACATAACAACTATCAAACATGCAATGTTCTCTTTTCCTCACAAACCAATAGTCGTCACACTACAGAAGTTATTTTGAGGGTGCCACCATAGTTCGTACTTACTCCCTGGTAGAAATACGTGGATATACTAATACATTTATGAAACTTAACTCATCGGGATATGAGCCTGATTGTCTAGTGACAGATAATGTGAGCCTAAATTGGCTAATTGATGTGATTGGAAGTCTAATATTGGCTAGGAACCCGAAGACAAATGGTTCTGGGTGGTATATGAACCTCGTGAGTCCCTCATGGGTCACAATTTCATAGTATTAGAACGTGTGTGTAACAGTGATGAAAAGGCCTTGCATTTACATAACATTTACATATCATATCATTTTATTACTTCCTTGTTGGATGACTGGCCTAAATTTCCTATTGAATCATACTTTCATGCTAACTTGACTACTAGACGAACTTGTGGACTTAGAGACTTCTTATATCTAGACGTGAAACATGTGATTATTGTCTTTATCATTATATCAGACTAATAACAATTAAGTGTGGAAGTGGTATTTAAAAGGTCAACCCTCGTCTCAATTATAGCGAGGATCAGTCGATGATGTTGTTGAATTCACGTAGATTCTCCATACTCACACTACACTTGTTGTTGCATCCTTTTTTGTAAAAAATCTATTCCTAGCACGAGCGGATCTCGAGACTACGACGGTCATTGAGGAAGTCATTCGGTAGATTCGAGGTGAGCTACTATCATGATCCATGGCACCGAATTATGCATCTATTTTTATTTTCAGTCCTTCCTATTCCTCGAAAGTATGTACGGGTTGTATCCCAGATTTATATTTTTATTATAGCACATTTTTGTACTAGTGACACCAGATTATAGGAGTTGTAGTACTTATTTTGTATTTCTATATCATGAAACTTATTTAAGACTTTAAATAGGCAAGTTTACTTATTCATCATTATCTTCTTAATTGCTTAATGTTAAATGGGTTGTGGTTATTTTAGTGACTTGGTGGGAGTTAGTGTCATCACTACTTATTAAATTGGGTCATGACACTTTAAAATTTTCTTATTTTGAATAGTGATTTTTTAAAATGTACTTTTATCAATACGAAAGCAGTACTTTGTTCTTGGCCAATATTTCAAAAGTGAATTTAGGGAAAAGTTATGTATTTTTACTTCTGAAAAATAATTTTTACTACTACTCAAAATCACTTATTGGTTCCTTAAAGCTTGGTCAAACACCTTAATATTTTAGAATAAGTTTTTTTTTTATAAAACATCTTCCAAGAAGCTTGGTCAAAATAGGCTACAAGTCAACTTAAAAAGACCAACATTAATCACTCACATAAACTTATACTTTTTTATTTCTTGTATTAACTATTTACTCAAAAAATTATTTTAATAATATTACTCCAATATTATTACACAGGATTGTGTATTATATAACAAGACATACATGTGCAACGCACGTGCGGAAAAATTAGTATTTTATAAAAGTGAGAACAAGAAATAATAAATCTATTCTAATAATATAATTGATAAAATTAAAATACTCGATGGTTGCACTAGTAGTAGTACTCCAAAAAAATAGATTTTTTTATTTTCTTTAGCTTTCATCTAATTTCTAGTCATGTTTGGTGTATACCTAATTGTGAAGATAGAAAAGCGGCATTGAAATGTATATATAGATGTATAATGGAACTTGTTAATCATATGGTACAATAATTTCAAATAAATCTAGATAATTTAGTTCTAATTTGATGATAAATTTATCAGGACAATTTGATATTGGAAGAATTAAGTATTTTTTAAGGTGTTTGAAAATTCAGAATTTCAACTAGAATTTCAGATCATATTTCGGGAGTTGTAAAATCCTAATGATCAATGGTCTTATATTACATATATTAAAAGTATCAAGAGTGAAGACTTGTTGGCTCACTAATTGTTCGTATTGCAAGTGATATATAAAATATTTTATTATAAAAGTGTGATCACGATCTTATAGCTCAAGATAACATCACACGTGCATCAACATCTACACGTGCATCAACATCTGATCTTCATCCACCAGAATTTAGTTAAAAGATATTGACAAAGAACTTTTTTAGTCCACCATACTTTTTCTTCTGGTAGGGTGAGGGCCTGTCTGAAATTCATGGAATAAAGAATATCCTTTATGATAGAAGTTGTCTGTAACACAAGGGTCAAACGAACTGATCAACTTCAAAAATAAAAAGGTGTATATCCTACACCGATAAAATAACCACTAAGCTATTATTCTTCATAGTTACTGTGTGACGGGTGTGTGAGATGTGCAGGGTGCGTGCACTTGTGGTAATTAAGAATTATGTGTTAAAATTCAATATATTTTCTAACATTTCATTTAACATCAAAAAGTCAAGACATTGACTTCCAATGAGAAATTGTTTTTTTTTTTTGGAAGCATCAAATATTATGTGAAATGCATTTGCATCTATACCAAAAGATGAATTATGTGAAATAAATTTATCAATTACATCTTGTAACACTATACCCAAAGTTATTACACCATTTCATAGGATCCACTACAGTAAGATATTTTTGTAAGAATACTTCTCCTTTACACTCGTTTAATCTCCTTTGCATTGTGTCTGTACTGCAGGACATGGAAAGCTACCTTATCGAATTAGCAACAGCACATCAAATTTGAAAATAAGGATTTAGCTAGGAGATTCAATACTAAGACAACTATGCAATTGAAATAAAAATAACTCTATAATTTTTTAGTGAAATTTTCATGTCAAAATATTTTTAAAAATGAAGATGTAAAGATATTTGTGAATGAGAGAGATAGATATAGAGAGATGTCTTGATAATTGTCACGATTCAAATTTCAAGTCGTGAAAGCACCTATCCTCACTCGGTAGGCGAATTATCAACAATTGATTAAGTTAATTTTAACAACTATATTTTGCGGAAATAAATACATAAAGCCATTTAAAAGGCATAACTAAGTCCTATTTGCATGAATAAGCAGAAGAAAAAATGCTACAACCCAAAACTTGGTTTCACAAGTACAAAAACTATAGTGAATCCCTCGAGTATGTCTCATTTACTATCTCAATGTAATAGAAGACATAATAAAAGAAAAAAGAAAAATTTGGTTCCACGAATCAGTCAACGTCTCACCCTGAATCCCTCGAGTATGTCTCCTCAACGATTAGTGAATCCTCGTAGCCCGCTAGTACTACGTACATACTTTTCTAAAAAAAGTGCAGCAAGTGTAGAGTGAGTACGAGAAATTAATGTGTACTCAATAGCATCACCAATTGACCCTAAATAAAATGGTGACAAGGGTTGATCTTCTGAACGCTTAGTTCAACACTTAACCACTATTAGTTCATAAAGGCATACTTTCAATCCAACAAACTAAAGATGAGAATTTCACCTAATTCAACAAGTATTCAAGTAATCAATCAAGTGTGATAAGTATATTTCAACAAATCCTTCAAGTAAGTCCAATTGTAATGCAAATGCAACACAATGCAAAGGCCTTTTATCATTGTATACACACGCTCAATAATATGGAATACATAACCCATGGGGGACTCACAAAGTCCATAGACCACCCCGAACTACTTCACATCAGGTTCTCAACCATCTCAATTTCACAACTTACTCAATTCGACTCTTATTACTTGTATTTGGCCAATTCGGATATCATTCGCTTCACTCCGCACAGAATCAATTCTCATTGAGCACCACATATATCCACAATTGTTACATGCATGAGACAACATATGAAATCATGAATATGACATGGACATAAGATGAGCAATAAGGCTATAAAGTAAAAGCTCAACCTAGCTCTTTTTCATCCTTAAACGAGTATTTCAGAGTGATGAGAATCAAAAAGGAAGACAGACATATATCATAAAAATATCAAAAAGGATATTCATATATCACATCATGATTCACATAAATCAATTTAAGATATCAGCTAATGCCAACATGCTTTGGTATTCTTACAAGGAAAATAAATAATTTAATACTACACAATTTCCCAAATCATGGCATCGGTACCCTATATGAGTGCTCATCCCCTCACAAGCACAGGACCCTCTTATTACTCGTTTCCTTTATCATTAGTTAAATTACCAACCACATGTTTTAAAATGAGTCAAGAAAGGTCTCAACTTGCCTGATTTTGAAGTCTTAAGCTCACAACAAAGCCTTGTCTTTCCTCAAAACTTCCAGACGATTCCAATCTATTCAAATATGAATTCTATATAAGCATACGAGTCGGTAGACACATTGCTATATTACTAATCTAGACCCAACATATCGCCAAAAAAGTCAATCCCGAGTTCTGTAGGGAAAAACTGTAATTTTATTACAAAATCAGTTTATTCATAACCAATAGAGTCTAAATCGCGAAAATTACAAAAATACTACTTCAATTTGAAGAATTTCTTACTTTAAACTTAGTTATTAAAATCCCTATTTTACAATCCAAATCATAATTTAAATGATCAAATTTCGTAAAAATCTTCCTAATCCGAGGTCTCTAGCTCAAGTTATGAAATGAAATGTCAAATCTCATTTTCGGAAAATAAACACTGCCAAGAATAGTCCCTTCTTCCCAATCGCGGACCATCCATGTGACGGCAAAGACCAAACCCGGCCTGGCCCAATAATGACATTCGTTATTGCGACCTCACCCACAACGATTGTGATGATTTGACCAGCCTCCCTTCGCGATCTTCACACCGCCTACGTCATCACGTAGGGTTAGTTTCTACACCAGATACCAGAAAAATCTGGTGTCTACCAAACTTTGACTAAACAATCGAAACTCATCATGTACCTCCCGGATTTAAACCAATTATGCACTTCAGTCATATAACAAGTTATGAACCTGCTCTCACATGCAGAACACTCATTCGGGATCATATAAACCCAATTTTGACCATGGTCAACTCTAAGTCATCACTTTAACTAGTTTCTCGTCCAAGAGTCTAAAACACACCCGAGCCCCTCGAGATCTGTCACAACTATCCAACTAAAAAATAATTCACATTTCGGACCTAACAAAAAGGTTCAAATTCGCATACGGGTTCGTTAACCTATATGTTGATTTTGGTCAATCTTTTCAATTTCTTAACTTAAGGATTTTCAATATTTACTTTTTCTTCTCTAATACTCATCAGATTGTTTTGAAAATTGTGTCACTCATACCCGTAAGTCAAAGACACCATTTCAAAGCTATGGGAAGGGTCATTTAAGAAAATGAAGACCTTGAACACAAAATGACCTAACTGGTCATTACATCGTCCACCACTTAAACACATGTTTATCTTAAACGTAAAGGAAAAGAAGGTACATGAACTGTCAAGAAACTAAGGATATCTACTTTGCATGTCCAACTTGGTCTCTCATGTAGCGTCATCAACAAGACGATGCATCCACTAAAACTTCACTGAAGCTATCTCTTTGGATCTCAACTTCTGAATTAACCTTTCCAAATTAGCTACCGGTTGTTCCTCAGAAATCATGTTCTGATCAAGCAACATTGAATCCCACTAAATCACTTGACAACTAGTCGAATGGTAATCCTTGAGCATAGAAATATGAAATACATGGTGAACACCTGACAACTAGGCGACAAATTCAACTCATAGGCTAGCACAAAGATACACTGAATAATCTTAAAAGGGTCAATATACCTCATCATACCCTTTATGGGTGTTTTCAATCCTTCATTACAACATGATCATAACTTGTGTTTAAGAACTCATGGAATGCAAAGCATGATTCATGGATTACTGACAGGCTCATGATAATCATAATGACCTATCATGAATGCGATCGATGAATTGAAATATAGACATGCGTATAATATTAGATGTATTAGGGTTATCATTGTAATAGAGCAAAACCCTAGACTTATGAAGAATTTGTATTTAATGGAAAAATGTGGCGTGGGGAAGAACATCCATATTCCCACAGTGGATATAAGCTCTACATACCTTATTTGTTTCATACTCGTCTTAAAAATCTGAATTTGGAAGAAGAAACTCAAAGCTTGAACCTTGAAACATTGGGATGAGTTTATCTTGAAAACCCTGATTTAAGAACAATGAATTTTACTTAGAAATTACGTATACTTAATTAGAATCGTGTAGATATATGTGAAAAGGCTTACCTTGAGTTATGAGGATGATGAAAGATGAGAGCTTCGTTCTAGGACTTGAAAGAATAAAAAATCTAACTTTTTGGAACAAAGTTTCATATTTATATTGTTCACTGCGTTGGGGAATGTATGGTGTTCATCGAATCTTCTGATGCGAGAAGGCAGTATAATTTTATGCAGTGCGACCCAAAACATCTTTCTAGTATCGCCAAAATTTGGAGGGACTACGGTTAAAAAGGACGGATCGTATACTGTCCGTAAAAATTACAGTGTTACATCAATTCCAAAACAAAATATACGATTCATTTTGACGGTCCGTAAAATGTTTTACGGTCCATATAAACTGGGCATAAAAATTGGTCTGCAGAATTGAAATTGGTTTTTCATTTTTAACTCTCTGTCTTATTTTCTACACTTCTTAATCATGAACAAGACTTAATTTATAGGTATGAGGTATTACAAGATGTTTTTGAACTATTTGGGTAGTTGAAGAGCATTTTTTAGCAAATCCCATAATGAAGGATAAAATTGATCTATTTTAAATAGTTCATGGTTATTTTTTAGAAAAATACATAAAATCACCCCTAATTTATCTCCAAAATTCGCTTCAGCAATTTAACTTTACACATAATTCTTTACCCAAAAAACAACATTTAAGTGAACTTTGTGCAATCCGCCTTTGCCCAAACCAGGTCAAAGATGGTTGTTGCTGGGTCACTCGCTTTCTAATCAAACCCAAATTAAACCACACAAGATCGCTACTCATTTTCCGGTGGTCTCGTTTCTCAGGCAGCGGCGGCATCACGCCTGAAACCAGGGACTTCAGCTTCATCCTCTTCCACTGTCACACCACTTATCTCCATCATTTCCCCTGTTTTCCATCACGTGAGATAACCATCCAATCCACGAGTCCATAGCAGCAGTACCTCCATAGCTATCTCTCTATTCCCAACTAAACATACATCTAATTTAATCTTCTTTTATTTATGGGTCAGATCAAACCTATCTTTAAATCTATTTACAAAGAAACAAAGAAGAAGAAGAAAATGGTGTTAGGAGATGCCATCGGAATATGTTGAAGTAGAAAGCAGCAAGAGAAGAGAAAAGAAATCTAAAATAGAAAATAAAATATTAAGAAAATCACAATATATCATCCAATCAGAAGATAATATATGTACAGTTGGGACCATTTTTAGTGTTATTTTTCACTCCCATGGGCTTTTCAAAAATTGGTTACACTTTCTTGTCACGTCACCCGTTGGCGAATATTAATATCACTTCATACTAGAATAGGAGGCACATAAACTCTTATAAAATTAAATTGTTAAAGACAAATTTAGAAATGATTTATGTATTTTCTCTATTTTTTAACCTTTTCCCTTTTATATAATTGCTATTACTACCATTCTATGAGATCGGGCCGGCAACATAATTTGAAATTTACTTTTGACTAACTTTTTGCTTTCTTTTTCAGGTTTCCTTATTTACATGATGTTGTTTAGTTACATCATAGTCATTTAAGGGCGACATTGAACTCTTGGTGTTGTTACATCAACAAGATTTTGGAATATTTGGGGCCAAAAGGCAAAATTCTTCGTCTAGAGAGTCCCTATCCCTGACCCGACAAAGATTGGGAAAAAGACATGATGTGATTTTCAATAAAAAAAATAATCCAAAAAGACTTTATTTTAAGTAAATGACTTGAAATAGTATTTAGGTCCAAAATAAAGATAAATTATAGTTAAATATAAAATTGGGCTCAAGACTCTCTAGAACACACATGCGTTTCCTCCCAATCTCATCTGGGACCCGTTGGTTACGAAACTTCCTTGTACATTGTCGTAATAGTTGATGTTTTGATTACCTTCCTCGCATATGTATAAGACCGAATCCATTCGATTTCTAAAAAGGATTACTAATCCTTAACTTTTCGAGGAATCCTTCATCAGTGGTTGTGAATGACTGATTTTTTCAATCTTTTCGACCTTGATTTCGTAGGAGCAAGTCAGAAATATTGACAAATAGAACCATCTGATTTAATTCGTTCTCAATAGTCACGAGATGATCATCTTAGGGTGATCCTTTTGTCGACGGATGCTCTTATTACACTCATAGTCTCTGAAGGATGAGATCATACGGAACTCCGAGACTGCGTCGTATGACGAACTCAATATGTGAAGTACGATTACATGACTCCAGTAAACACAATTTTTATGTGAGATGATAAATTCCTTTCATTCACGACACACTCGATCAAGCTTAGAATTTGTCATGTGTCTATCCAAATGGCTTGATCACTTTATATCATCTATATTAGTCGACAACCAGACCATATCCTAAATATGTCTCTTGCATTGGTCAATGACTTGGTCGACATAATATTACTGAGAAGCTGAGTGTTCTCTCTCGAATATTCTATCGAGGAATGAATCATATTCTTGGTTCAACTGCCACCTTAGTTTATTGTACCCAACACAAGTCATGTCGTATCCTATAAGGAATTTAAGCTTAGGACAGTGTCAAAGTACATTACTTTGTAAATCAGGTGCACATTGATCTCAAGTCAAAGGACCTCTATCTCCCATATGCTGATACTACTCTAGACATTTATAATAAATAGTTTATCAGCAGGGTATACCAATACCCTCTAAGAGTATCCATGTGTCCATCACTAGTAACCATTTATAGTAGTAAGTGAGACATACTACATTCTCTAAGAATGTGATGCAGACCACATGTCGACTTATAACATATCATTGATATCTCATTCTCAATGATCATCAGTCGAGACTATTTTGAGCATTACGCTCTATCATTAATACCTCACTTTATTAATGACAACGTAAGCTCAAGGGATGCACATTAATGAATAATCACAAGAAATCAAAATCATAATTCAATAATTACAAATGCCAAAATATATTAATCTCATTAATAATACGAATGTGTTCAAGTATATTTGTCCCTAAAATAATTGTCTCTAGCACTTACATAATTCATGTATCTCGTATATTAACTTAAATTCAGGTGTATTGAGAGCATTGTTTCAGAATGGAAATTCATAGTTATAATGAACTTTCTTTTTCCATGAATAATTCATTTTTGTGGCCTTCTCTCTCTGTTCATATTCGATTAGGCTGATGGTGTTAAATATTGGCTATTGACATGAGAAATACATCAAAGTCATTAGAGCTTAGCCGCTAAAATTATCGTCTAGTGCAAAAAAAAAATGTGTTAGTGGCTACTTTTTTCCGTGGTACCTGCACAAGTAGCTAAGGTCTCCAGGAAGTCATCATCCCGGCACATGACACTCATTACGGAAATCGGAGCTGGGTTGAACCATATATTCCCTGTTATAGACAAAATTGTGATCAGAGGTGGAGCTAAAAAAATTAGTTTATGGGCTTTAAACCACAATTCTTAATGCTTACTGGGTTCGGAATAGATTATATTTACATGTTAAATAATTTATTAACACAAATACAGGGTTTGTATGTCCTTGTGCCAAGGATCTACCGCAAATAACAACTCTACCTCCCAAAGTATGGGTAATATCTGCCTATACTCTACCCTTTCTAGACCACATTTTATGAAATTTTACTGGGTATGTTATTGTTATTAAAAAATATAAAAAAAAAATTGGTCAAAATTGTCATCAATTGGCCATCTAATCTTAACTATTCTGGAAGATCTTCATAAAACATCTAAGGTTGTCTTGTCACAGATCCTAACGATTGCAAAAAACTAGCCACCAAATCTTGACAATTTTGGTGGATCACAATAAATTCGCGAGGCTGCCTTGTCACAAATCTTGTTGATCACCACAAATTTGCCGCCAAATCATAATAACTTTGACGGTGGCGATAAACTTATTGTGTATAAATTTTAAAAATACACCCCTCTGTCCCAATTTATATGACACACAACTTTCTTCATTACTCAATTAGAGTATATATACACATCTAAAGCATCTAACTAACCGACTGATCATTGACAGTTGTATACAGCATGTCATTAGCTATCACTAACAAACTCTAGCAATTTTAACTAATTTCTAACTAACTAGGTACAACTTGATAAGCTCGATGTACAAGCTAATCTACATCTATTACAATGATAATACAATTATAAATATCCCCCTCAAGTTGATGGTGAGGATCTCACGGCCAACTTGCTCGTGATGGCATAATGGTTCAAGCATGTGAGAGCCTTAGTAAGTACATCAGCAAGCTGCTCATTAGTGGCAATGCGATGAAGTAAAATAAGGCCTTCTTAGAGTTTATCTCTGACAAAATGGCAATCTACTTTTATATGATTTATTCTCTCATGAAATATTGAATTTCTGGCTATATTCAGAGTTGATTGGCTATCACAATAAACTTCAATAGGGATAGGATATGTGAGAGTCAATTCTGTGAACAATCTATCTAACCAGACCAACTCTGCAACCACTCTTCTTAGGGATTTATACTCAGCTTTTGTTGAGGACAATGACACAGTCTCTTATTTCTTAGACTTCTAACTCACGGGGCAATCACCAAGAAACACTAAGTATTCACTCACATATCTTCTTGGATCAGGACAAGCAGCCACTACAAAAAAAAGGACATGTCGTGACAGGTTGGGTGTGACGGTTTTAAAAACCGTCACACGTTATGACAATTTTAGCATTGAATTTCTGGTCAATGGGCCTTTATGACAGATATGTAACGGTTTTATTAAGCGTCACAGCTTGTGACAATGGTGTGACGGTTATTTCAACCATCACATGTGTTTATGACGATTTTTAAAATACGAATTTAATTTCATTTTTTTATAAATAATATATACCTGGCCCGACCCGGCCCATTTTATTTCTAAACCCGATTCTAATTTTAAACCTATTTCTTCATATCTAACTCTCATTCCCCCAAAAAAACCAAAACCCAAACCTAAAATCCTCCCAATTTCCGTGATTTTCAGGCGTGAACAGTGAAAACGCCAGTAAATTGCATTTTTCGGCCACTTCAGGAATCCAATGGGGACGATACATATACCAAAAGATTCATCTCGTCAAACCAGTCATTTTCATACCAATCACACCGGGTCGATTCACCCTACAGCTCCGTCAATCTCTGATAAAAAAACCCATTCACTATTGATCGAAGTTTTGCAAATTTCGGCAGATTGAGCGACAATCGACGGCGGTGGGTTACACCACTGAGACCTCCGTCTCACAGCGGTCAGTCCCATACCAACGCAGTCCTTCGATTTAACCCCCAACGACCAGACGACCAACTCACATTTCGATGGAACCCTAGGCGCAACTTTTGATTTTTTGGCCACCTCCGATAACGTCGAGCTTCGTCGGTGATGTCACTGTGTTTATCTTCGTCTTAGCTACATTTTGCACCGACCCCCGTTCATTTATTCAGCTTCGATAGAAATTGACATTGTTGGACCTTCAACCTTGTCGACGGATATGGAATCTCAGTCGACTGGGTGACTCTCCCTTATGGTTGTCCAGTCGTATAATTCGTCATTTCCACCCCTAATCCAACCCCAACACTCTCAAATTCCAGTTTCAAAATCAGGAATTACAAACACTGATATTGGAAGACAAATTGGAACATCACTGGTCAACGAACAAACAATGTCGATAGTCGGGAAACATTCAAAAACTACAACTACGCCTTTGAATTACTCTCAGAGACTACTTCCTTCGACAGTAGCATTGGAACATGCCACAGGCAATGCTCCTGTAAGTGCAATTCCAGAACATTGCTGACTTATATCTAATCTTTATATTTCTTCAATGCTCTCAAGTTATTAGTCTTGGTAAATTAAAATTGCAAGTTATGAGCTGTTACAAGTGCTTGTATCCTAGTGATCTAATTTAATTCTTTTTAAAATGAGTAGAGTACTTATGTAGGGTGTTAGAATATTTATGTGATTAAAACGCTTAATTTATGCAGCCTGTTTAGTTCTTAATCAAACTAGTTGGTGATATTTAGATGTGTTTTATTAATCCGATTAGTATGCTTGAATCTGATTAGTAAGCTCTAGGAAGATTAGCAAAAGTTTATATATGTTTTTTTGGTTAAGTAGTTTGTACTTGATCTCTGTAATATAGTTGCTAATTTATTTACATTTTTTATAAATACGGCTAATAACATTTGTTGAAAGGATTACAACATGAGCATAAGGCATACTACTGTCTATAAATCACAATATGTGTATCTATATCAAGTTATAAACCTAAAAAAAATAGCATGTGTTAAATATGTTTTGAATTGTTAAAATGTCTCCAACTCAGCATGTAAAATCTCATGTGTATCTATATGTGTATCTATCTCAGAATTGATAAATTGTTATAATTGGCTGCTAAGTCTTCTGTTAAGCGGTTGAATTATTAAAGGATATGTAATTCTTGATATTCATCATTCACCCCTGATTGTCTGCATTATCTGGGAATCTCAATAAAAAATACAAATGTCTTGGAGTTGTTCAAATTCAGTGTTGTTGTTGCAATAAATAAAGTTGCTTCCACATCTTGCTATACCTAATTGTTGATGTTATACTTTGATGGATGTTGCAATATTGAGACACATTTTGGTAATTCTGTTGCCATATTTAAGGTTAAACAGTGTCTGCATTTGAGATATCTTTGGTTGCCACTCATGGATGCCTATGGTTACTGCTTATAAAGACATATAGTTGTTACTTCTTGTTGTTGATTTATAGCACCTTCAGTTTGAGAGAAATGTTGCTATTAATTGAGCTACTACCTCACTGCATTTGGAATATTTTTTGGGGTTCACTATGTTCTGCTATCAAATGTTGAACCTGGGAAAATTGTTACTCTTGTGAGGAAAGTGATTGTTGATCCTTTGAGAGCAAACTGTTGCTCTCTATTACTATTACTTGGTTGCACTTGTTTCTACTTGTTAAGCTTATGGCAGTTGTGGTATCCTTTCTTATTGTTGCACTCAGGACTTTATTACACTCTTTATTACACTCTTGGGTTATTATGAGCTATTTTGTTCCCTTTTTGGGTAGTACATCACACGTGCATCAACATCTACACGTGCATCAACATCTGATCTTCATCCACCAGAATTTAGTTAAAAGATATTGACAAAGAACTTTTTTAGTCCACCATACTTTTTCTTCTGGTAGGGTGAGGGCCTGTCTGAAATTCATGGAATAAAGAATATCCTTTATGATAGAAGTTGTCTGTAACACAAGGGTCAAACGAACTGATCAACTTCAAAAATAAAAAGGTGTATATCCTACACCGATAAAATAACCACTAAGCTATTATTCTTCATAGTTACTGTGTGACGGGTGTGTGAGATGTGCAGGGTGCGTGCACTTGTGGTAATTAAGAATTATGTGTTAAAATTCAATATATTTTCTAACATTTCATTTAACATCAAAAAGTCAAGACATTGACTTCCAATGAGATTTTTTTTTTTTCAAGTCGTGAAAGCACCTATCCTCACTCGGTAGGCGAATTATCAACAATTGATTAAGTTAATTTTAACAACTATATTTTGCGGAAATAAATACATAAAGCCATTTAAAAGGCATAACTAAGTCCTATTTGCATGAATAAGCAGAAAAAAATGCTACAACCCAAAACTTGGTTTCACAAGTTGGAATAATAGAAGACAGAAATAAAATAAAAAAGAAAAATCTGGTTCCACGAATCAGTCAACGTCTCACCCCGAATCCCTCAAGTATGTCTCCTCAACGATTAGTGAAGCCCCGTAGCCCGCTAGTACTACCTACATACTTTCCTAGATACCTGAAACTAAAAAATAGTAGACAGTAAGCATAGGATATTCGCTAAAGACGGAATAGGAAGACGAACAGTAGCAGAATATCATTTAACTAATAGAACAATAGCTCTATGGATAGTAGCCTCTACCGCTAAAGCAAAAATCCTTTTAATAAAAACATTATCTTATGAGAACCCATCCTTCTTTTGAAATCATTAAAGATGTCAATTTCATGAGATGGACATATCTAATAAAAAGGACCAAATCTAGAAAACAAAGAGCAGTAATATTAAAAGAATTAAACTACTACAAGTCTTTAGTGCCATCTGAGTCACTAGACCCTTACACACAGTCAATAGTTAGAAAGGTAATCTTAAATAAAATAATAATTTTATATAATAAACTGTTGAATAATAGTTATACTCTATCTAGCGCACAGATACATAACTCAGAATTTATAGTAAGAGTATTTACATCACAATTATAAATGAATAATTCAGAAAACATGTTAAACAGTGAAAATCTCTCTATCTTGACTTAAAAGACAGTCAAGGTAGAAAGAGATTTACAGAATTGGAATATTTCGAAAGAGTCTTTCAAATCTGTATATAAAACCAGAAGGTTTGATTTTATAAGAAGGTATAATATTAAGACATGTGAATCCACAGTAGCTATAAATAACTCAAAAGAGATTATTAAGCTATTAGCGGCACAAGATATGAACAAATATAAAAAGGACTATAACTTCCTTCATATAGGACTGGTACAAATTGCGGTCAAACCTCTATACCGTTTAGGTTTAGACATGCCTATTTGTCTCTTACTAAGAGATGTCAGGTTATTAAACTTTGATGACTCCCTACTAGGAGTTTTACAAAATAATTTAGCCAGAGGCCCAGTATATTTTAACTGTTACCCAAATTTCTCAGTTGATATTAATGATCAAAATATTATGGATACTCTAACATTAAATATTAAAAAAAATATGAATAGTAAAGTAATACTAGAGAAATCGCTGTAATATACAGAGTATACTACAGATTAATGAAAATTACTCTAGCTCCAAAAGCTAAATAATGAGTAACAAAAGAGCTAATATGCTGATGAAAGCAAATCAGGATCATAGCAACATATTTCTCCCTAGGATTGCTTAAATGGAACGAAATTTTAACAAAGAATGAATGACACTTTGATACCATCATCCAACCAAAAATAGAACCAGAAAGTTCTAATATTGAACAAATAATACAATACCCCAATGGATCTATTGACTTAAAGTTTTTAAGATCAAGATCTGAATCTTCTTCAAGAAGATACTCTTTCCAAGACCATCTTCTTCCAAACCCCGGGAGGAGGAGGCTTACGAAGAGAATTCAAACGATTATGTTCCCGAGATAGAACAGAAAATAAGAGGAGTAGATTTTACTGAAATCATACCCAATGTTCAATACGAACCAATTATTAGGACAAGCAGGCCTACTGAAAGTGAAATGCAGTGTCCTTTTGTTACACCCCGTAATTCCAGGACATGTTTATAAGAACGTACGTAAGAATTCAAAAATGTTAAGATTTGAGACTAGTAAAAATTTACCGGAATTATGGAAATGTCGAGAAATAAAAATTGCGACGAATGGGAGGGTGACACGTGTCACCCCCCTTGGATGGTCATGGTCGAATGGACCAAGGATAGGAAGGTCATTTGACCAATGTAAAGATGACCAAGTCTTGCAAGCTAAGAGCTTGAGTTTATTGACTAAGTCAAAGAGCCCACTTGGCTTGATCTTTTAATGAAATGCATCCAAGCCACCCATTTGTTCTAATCTAGACCCTCAGTGTTGTTATATAGTCATCCTAAGTAGCAAGACAAGACTTTTACACTTAGAGAAAAATTAAAAACTTTGAAGACTTCATTGAGAAGCTCTCGGGTTAGGGTTCAAAGGAACAAGAAATTTTTTCGTTTGTTGTTCAATAATCTCAACACTTTAAACCAAGGTTCCTAAGGGTATTGTAAGGGTATCTCAATAGAAAGATCCCGGAAAAGTATCGTTTTTGCATTAGTTGCAAGGTGAAAACCTAAGTCGCTTTCATAGGTTTGGATTGGAAATTGAAGGAAAGTTGTTTGTGAACTTCTAAGGGATTCAAGTGGCGGATTGGAGTGTTAAGGAGAGGCGCTAAGTTGCTAGGGAGCGACTTCGGATCTTGAAGTTGGATTAAGGCTCGTCAAGGTAACAATCTTGTTCTCTTAAGTGTTATAAGATTACATATTGTTGTAGCTTTACATTTTAACAAACATGAGATATATGTATTGGAGATTCATAAGTGTTATGGATATTGGAAGCCTAAATCCGAAATGACCTTGTTAGCCATTTGAAATTGAAATACAATTTGGTCGATAGTTAGAATCGTCGCATGTTATCTAATTGAAGAATGTAGTTGTTATAATCAATTGCGGCTATATTAACATGTTAGACTAAGCAACTTGGATTGAAAAAGGAATTGGATAAGACTTTGCATTGTTGTACTTTATGGCCGAAAATGACATTGTCTTTTGGACTAGTTTGTTATCAATTGTGGAGCAGAATTTTACACGTCTTGTTAGGCGTGTAATCCCCTGTTGTTAGCTACATTGTTGAGCCTTAAATGTAGCATGTTTGGTTATTGAATTCGGGCTTTGAAAAAGGTGGAAAAGTACGTAGAAACAAAGTAAGTGATGTCCGATTTTCCGTAGAATTTAGTGACTTTACACTTAGAATATTATACGTTTGAAGCTAGAAGTTAATAGAAGTATTATGGTCATTATAGGTTGACATACTACGTACGGCATATTGGACTTAGCAAGTGGATTGAACCGAAGAGGTATGTGGAACTTTCTTATCTCTTGAGCATGAGTAGTTGTAAATGTATAGTACGGTAGACGTACGAGATTTAAATGAATTTAGTTTCATTTGATATCCTTGACTTGTTTTAAGAATGTCCAAGTTGGTTGAGTTAGAGAATTAACTCACTTGTTTTAAAGGTTAAAGATATCCTAGTTTCTAAAGTTAAGAAACTTGATTTTCTAAAGTTAAGAGACTTGAAGTATTTTGAAAGTATATGATACTTGGTTTTCGAAAGTATAAGTCTCTTGGTTATAAAAAGAATGTAAGTGTCTAAAGCATAAAGTTAGTATAACGACTTTATGGAAAGTTGGTTATAATAACTTTATGGAAAGTTAAAAGAATGGTTTACTCTAGTGATGTAAATAAAAATAAAGGACTTGAAATGAAGAAAGGCAAATTGATTTAAAGGCATCAATTGCGTAAAGTTTTAAAGTAAAAAAAAAAGTCACTTGGTTTAGAAGCCTATAAATGTATTTCTAAAAGGTATTGTGACTTGTCTTGAAAGGTAGATATGACTTGATACTACGGTTATTAGTATCTTGGAGTCTTATATGAAAAAGAGACATTTTAAAAGAATAGAAGTACATAGTACTTTGGGTTAAATTTCTGGATTTTATAATGACATGTTAGTGCCTTAAGTAAACTAAAATGTGAGTGTATATAAATAAGGCTAATAAGAAGTTAGGGGATTTCTTAACTTGCTTATGTTATGTATGATAAGTCGGTGGTGCTTCTGCTATGTATGATAAGCTGGTAGTGCTTATGTTATGTGTGATAGCCGGTTGTGCTAAGTTATGTTACTCTTGTGGGGTAAACCCTCGGGTTACTACTTATTCCATGGATTTGCTAGCCATGATGCGAGTGCGGCGTTTGTACTCATTGCGGGCCCACCGGGCCCATGCGGGTGAAATAGTCCCATGCGAGGCGGATGACCTCATTGCGGGTCCACATGACCTATGCGGGTGAAATAGTCCGAGGAGTAGGATTGCTTAATGATACTACGGGCGAGTGGCCCTACTTTGATCATTAGCCTCCTACTTTGTGCAGTAAAGTGTACTCTTGTTTACTCTCATTATTAGTAAGGCACGGTGTATTGTTATTTGAGTTTTCATACATGCCTCCAGCTTTATTTTAGACTTTATGATTTCATTTCAGTACTTTTAGTTTTACATACTTGGTACATCTGTTGTATTGACCCCTTTCCTCGGGGGCTGCGTTCATGTCGCAGGTAGGGGTAAGCAGGTGGTGAATCCTCATTCTTAGGATCACTGATCAGGTGTCAGAAGCTCCATTTCTCCGGAGGCTTGTCTTTTGGTACGGTTTTCCGTGATGTTGTAGATTTATGTACATTCAGGGGTATGGCGGGGCCCTGTCCCGCCACAGTTGTTATTCTTAGAGGTCTGTAGTCATATCTTGTGGATTGGGTTGTAAGAAAAAAAATGTAACTGTTTTTATTTTGGGTTATGTATATTTCCCGGAAGGTGGCCTTATCGGCTAGCCTGTTGATATTTACTGTCTAAGTATTTTATGAATTTTGTATGTTCATTGCTATTCTCTCGATGTATACTGTAAAGGGTGCCCGTAGGCACCAATCGCGGGCCCGGGGTCGGGTCGTGACAAAAGTGGTATCAGAGCAGTTAGTCCTCGGAAAGTGTCTACAGACCGTGTCTAGTAGAGTCTTGATTATCGGTGTGTTGTGCACCACATCTATAATCAGAAGTCTGCAGGACATTTAGGATTGCCATTCTTCTCTCTCTGAGATCGTGCAGTAGAGTTGTCTTATTAGGTTGAATCCTCTCAGACCTATTCTTATGTATCAGTTATGCCTCCACGGAAGGCGACCAGGGCCCAGCAAGGCAAGGCAGCAGTAGGAGCTGCTAGTGGTACGCAGAGGGTTAGTAGGACTTAGGCGCAGACTATGCCTGAGGTTGTGGGCGGGTCGGCGAGTTCATCCACGCCGACAGTATTAGAGGAGTCGAGAGCGGTCGTGGTTCTGATACATGAGCCTCCAATTCTGCAGCCAGGGGTAGAGTGTAGAGATTATGGAGAGCAGATCAGGTTATTGACTAGCATAGTGGCAGCAAATGACAGAGCGGTGTAGCTAACCCTAGAGCCGACAGTTTGAGGATTCTGGATTTTCTGGGTTGTAATCCACCCGAGTTCTATGGTTCGAGATCTGAGGAGGATCCTCAGGAGTTAATTCGGCAGACACAGCGGACTATGCATGTGCTTAGGGCCTCGGAGACAGAGTCAGTTGTGTTAGCTTCTTACCGGTTATGCGATATTGCGTTGAACTGGTTTGAGTCATGGGAGCTGTCTAGAGGTGTGGATGCTCTTTCGGCTGTTTGGGATGAGTTCACAAAGGCCTTCCTTGATCACTTTTTGCCTCCTGAGATGAGGAGAGCCCGTGTGGATAGATTCTTGACATTGAGACAGAATGGAAGGACTATCAGAGAGTACAACCTGGAGTTTGACTCGTTGGCCAGGTATGCGATCACCATTGTTGCGGACATGGCGGACAGAGTTCACCGCTATGTGATGGGGCTAGACCGTTATATGATTACTGCATGCTTGGGAGTGGCCCTTCATCCAGGTATGGATATTGCCAGGATGCAGACTTATGCACAAGGGATAGAGGACAGAGAGAGAGAGGATCAGCCAGACTCAGCCACCAAGAGGCCGTGACGAGGGTTTCGTGGTAATTTTCGAGGCGACAACATCGCCAGCAGCCAGTCCACATTTCACCGCACGCAGTGCTCCTTCTGGTTTTCGCGTAAGGTTTGATCGGTCGGGTTATTCGTGGAAGGTCGACCTGTGGCTCGGTTCCCGAGGAACCGGGTTCCAAATGATGATGCCACCTTTACCTCGGTGGTCGATGTGGTGGTTCCCATCGCGGGTGTCGTATTCCTCCGTGAGCTTGTTACTCTTGCGGCCAGGCCATTTGAAGAGAGATTGTCCGACCGCAGTCGCGACGGGTGGTATGGTTCACCTACGGTCGATGGCCGGGTCTTCATCTTCAGGGTTACGCCCGAGGCAGGTATTCACGACGGGCAGCCACCATGCAGGTCGTGGAGGTCCTAGTTCTAGCGGTCCACGTAACCGCATATATTCCTTAGCCACCGGGCAGATCGTGAGGTTTCACCGCATGTCGTCACAGGTACATTATTGATTTTATGTTGTGACGTTTATGCTTTGATAGATCCAGGTTCTACCTTGTCCTATGTGTCCCCTCTTATTGCTGGTAGAATAGGGATAGTGCCGGTGTCGATAGAGCCTTTTGAGGTAGCTACGCCAGTGGGTGATTCGGTGTTTGCTGAGCGGGTATACAAAGATTGCCCGGTGTTTATATACGCCGACCTAAGCAGACTTGATAGAGTTGAGATGACGATTTTGACGTCATTATGGGTATGGTGGTTGGCTTCTTGTTATGCCAACGCTGGATCAGAGACAGGTTGGTCCGATTCCAGTTTCCTGGTGAGCCAGTTATCGAGTGGAAGGGCAATACAACGTCGCCAAGGGGTAGGTTTATTTCTTACCTTAAGGCTAGGAAGATGGTGCAGAAAGGGTACATCTATCATCTGGTTCGGGTATTTGATACAACGGCTAAGGTGTCAGTTCTTCAGTCAGTTCCGGTGGTTAGAGAGCTTCCAGATGTATTCCCAGATGATCTCCCAGGTATTCCTCCCGAGAGGGAGATAGAGTTCTGTATTGACACGTTGCCAGACACTCGGCCTATATCTATTCCGCCATACATGATGGCACCTGCTGAGTTGAGAGATTTGAAGGACCAGCTGAAAGATTTGCTGGAAAAAGGCTTTATCAGACCTAGTGTTTCTCTCTGGGGAGCGTCGGTTTTGTTTGTAAAGAAGAAGGATGGGACGCTGCGTATGTGTGTTGATTACAGGCAGCTGAATAAGGTAACCATCAAGAACAGATACCCCCTCCCCAGGATTGATGATTTGTTTGACCAGTTGCAGGGTGCGAGGTGTTTTTCCAA
The DNA here is from genome assembly GCA_029844215.1 of Przewalskia tangutica. Classification (NCBI taxonomy): domain Eukaryota; kingdom Viridiplantae; phylum Streptophyta; class Magnoliopsida; order Solanales; family Solanaceae; genus Przewalskia; species Przewalskia tangutica. Next base: position 42,210,212 of record CM056724.1, on the reverse strand, counting down.
GATAGACCTGCGGTCTGGTTATCATCAGGTGCGAGTTAGAGAGACTGATATCCTAAAGACTTCATTCAGGACCCGGTATGGGCACTATGAGTTCAGGGTGATGTCTTTCGGTTTGACCAACGCTCCAACAGTATTTATGGATTTGATGAACCGGGTGTTCAAGCCATTTTTGGATACGTTTGTTATAGTATTCATTGATGACATCTTGGTTTATTCGCGCACAGAGCAGGAGTATGCAGATCACTTGAGGACGGTACTCGGGGTCCTCCGGAGCCGGCAATTGTTCGTCAAGTTCTCCAAGTGTGAGTTTTGGTTGGCCTCATTGGCATTCTCGGGGCACATTATTGGGGCTGACGGTGTTCAGGTTGATACGACAAAGATTGAGGCGGTCAAGTCTTGGCCGAGACCTACTACTCCGACGGAGGTACGCAGCTTCTTGGGGATTGCAGGTTATTATCGTAGGTTTGTAGAGCGATCGCCGATATCGCGACCATTGACTAGCCGACTCGTAGCAGCTAAGTTCCAGTGGACAGAAGCTTGTGAGAAGGGCTTCCAGTTACTGAAGGAAAAGTTGACGACGGCTCCAGTTCTTACTCTTCCCGAGGGGTTAGAGGGCTACGTGATTTATTGTGATGCCTCGAGTATCGAGCTAGGGTGCGTATTGATGCAGCACGACAAGGTTATAGCCTATGCTTCCCGGCAGCTACGGAAGCATGAGAGGAACTACCCTACTCACGACTTAGAGTTGGCCGCAGTTATTCATGCCTTGAAGATTTGGAGACATTATTTATACGGGGTTCATGTGGATATTTATACAAACCACAAGAGCCTCCAGTACATCTTCAGGCAAAGAGAGCTAAACTTGCGGCACAGACGGTGGTTAGAGTTGTTGAAGGATTATGATGTTGATATCCTATACCATCTGGGAAAAGCCAACGTGGTTGCAGATGCTTTGAGTCGTAGATATATGGGGGAGTCTGTCAGAGGTGCATCCAGATAGACAGGGCATGGTCCGTCAGATCCATCAGCTAGCGAGCCTTGGGGTTCGATTGGTCGATACCGATGATAGTGGGGTACGGGTTCGTGAGGTTGTCGAGTCTTCCATCGTTGAGGAGGTGAAGAGGCGACAGTATGAGGATCTAGTTATGATACAGTATCGAGATACGGCTCTTCGAGAGACGAAGAGTCTATTTGAGGTAGCTCCTGATGGGGTGCTAAGATTCGAGGGAAGATTGTGTGTTCCCGATGTTGCAGGACTTCGTCAGCAGATTCTGGGGGAGGCACACAGTGCTCGTTACTCTATTCATCCGGAGTCGACTAAGATGTATCATGACCTCAGATGTATGTATTGGTGGGATGGCCTGAAGAGGGACGTGGCAGGGTTTGTTGCTCAGTGTCCGAATTGTCAGCAGGTCAAGGTTGAGCACCAGAAGCCCGGTGGGCTATTGCAGGCAATTGATATTCCGACATGGAAGTGGGAGGTGATCAACATGGATTTTGTTACAGGGTTACCTCGTACTCAGAGGAAGTGTGATTCCATCTGGGTTATTGTATACAGGTTGACGAAATCAGCCCACTTTCTTCCAGTCAGGACTACGTATTCGTCTGAGGATTATGCTAGATTGTATATCAGGGAGATTGTGAGACTTCACGGAGTTCCTATATCGATTATATCGCATGCAGGAGCCCGCCACGGCTAACTTCGAGGTCTTTCCGTGAAGGGTTAGGGACACAGTGAGTCTCGATCGCTTCATACTCGATCGACGGACAGCAGAGCGCACTATCCGCATACACGAGGATATCGCGCCCGTGTTATTGATTTCAGGGGTAGCTGGGAGGATCATTTGCCTCTTGTGGAGTTTGCTTATAACAACAACTACCATTATAACATTCAGATGGTGCCATATGAGGCTTTGTATGGGCGGAAGTGTAGGTCGCCGATTGGTTGGTTCGACGTGGGCGAGGTTCAGTTGGTTGGCCCAGACTTAATTCAGCAGGCTGTGGATAAGGTGAAGTTTATCCAGGAGAGACTGTTAGCGCTCGTAGTCGCAAGTCTTATGCAGATAATCGGCGTCGACATTTGGAGTTTCAGGTAGACGATTGGGTCTTCTTGAAGGTATCACCCATGAAGGGTGTGATGAGGTTCGTAAAGAAGGAGAAATTTAGCCCAAGGTACATTGGGCCTTACCAGATCATCCGTAGAGTAGGAAAGGTTGCCTATGAGTTGGATCTGCCATCGGATTTAGAGGCAGTACATCCGGTCTTCCATGTTTCTATGTTACAGAAATGTATCGGAGATCCATCGAGAGTTTTCCCAGCTAGCGAGGTCCAGGTGACAGAGGGGTTATCGTATGAGGAGAGTCCCATAGCGATACTCGATCGCCAGGTCAGGCGATTGCGAACCAAGGATGTGGCTTCCGTCAAAGTCTTGTGGCGGAATGATAATAGGGAGGAGATGACTTGGGAAGCGAAGGAGGACATGTTGAGGAAGTATCCTCACTTATCCTCTACACCTTCAGGTAATTCATTTCCCTTACTTGTCCAGTTTTAATTGAAGTATTTTGCTTAAGTGCTATTATGTGGCCACGTGTGGCATTATTGGTATGTAGGGGTTGTAAAAGGGGACTATGTCGCTATTTATAAGTTTGACTCCGAAAGAACATTCGGGGACGAATGTTTCTAAGGGGGGAAGAATGTTACACCTCGTAATTCCAGGACATGTTTATAAGAACGTACGTAAGAACTCAAAAATGTTAAGATTTGAGACTAGTAAAAATTTACCGGAATTATGAAAATGTCGGGAAACGAAATATTGCGACGAATGGGAGGGTGACACGTGTCACGCCCTTGAATGGTCATGGTCGAATGGACCAATGATAGGAAGGTCATTTGACCAATGTAAAGATGACCAAGTCATGCAAGCTAAGAGCTTGAGTTTATTGACTAGGTCAAAGAGCCCACTTGGCTTGATCTTTTAATGAAATGCATCCAAGCCACCCATTTGTTCTAATCTAGACCCTCCATGTTGTTATATAGTCATCCTAAGTAGCAATACAAGGCTTTTACACTTAGAGAAAAATTGAAAACTTTGAAGACTTCATTGAGAAGCTCTCGGGTTAGGGTTCAAGGGAACAAGAAATTTTTTTGTTTGTTGTTCAATAATCTCAACACTTTAAACCAAGGTTCCTAAGGGTATTGTAAGGGTATCTCAATAGAAAGATCCCGGAAAAGTGTCATTTTTGCATTAGTCGCAAGGTGAAAATCTAAGTCGCTTTCATAGGTTTGGATTGGAAATTGAAGGAAAGTTGTTTGTGAACTTTTAAGGGCTTCAAGTGGCGGATTGGAGTGTCAAGGAGAGTCGCTAAGTTGCTAGGGAGCGACTTCGGATCTTGAAGTTGGATTAAGGCTCTTCATTGTAACAATCTTGTTCTCTTAAGTGTTATAAGATTACATATTGTTGTAGCTTTACATTTTAACAAACATGAGATATATGTATTGGAGATTCATAAGTGTTATGGATATTGGAAGCCTAAATCCGAAATGACCTTGTTAGCCATTTGAAATTGAAATACAATTTGGTCGATAGTTAGAATCGTCGCATGTTATCTAATTGAAGAATGTAGTTGTTATAATCAATTGCGGCTATATTAACCTGTTAGAATAAACAACTTGGATTGAAAAAGGAATTGGATAAGACTTTGCATTGTTGTACTTTATGGCCGAAAATGACATTGTCTTTTGGACTAGTTTGATATCAATTGTGGGGCAGAATTTTACACGTCTTGTTAGGCGTGTAATCCCCTGTTGTTAGCTACATTGTTGAGCCTTAAATGTGACATGTTTGGTTATTTAATTCGGGCCTTGAAAAAGGTAGAAACGTACGTAGAAACAAAGAAAGTGCTATCCGATTTTTCGTAGAATTTGGTGACTTTACACTTAGAATATTCTACGTTTGAAGCTAGAAGTTAATAGACGTATTATGGTCATTATAGGTTGACATACTACGTACGACATATTGGACTTAGCAAGTGGATTGAACCGAAGAGGTATGTGGAACTTTCTTATCTCTTGAGCATGAGTAGTTGTAAATGTATAGTACGGTAGACGTACGAGATTTAAATGAATTTAGTTTCATTTGATATCCTTGACTTGTTTTAAGAATGTCCAAGTTGGTTGAGTTAGAGAATTAACTCACTTGTTTTAAAGGTTAAAGATATCCTAGTTTCTAAAGTTAAGAAACTTGATTTTCTAAAGTTAAGAGACTTGAAGTATTTTGAAAGTATATGATACTTGGTTTTCGAAAGTATAAGTCTCTTGGTTATAAAAAGAATGTAAGTATCTAAAGCATAAAGTTAGTATAACGGCTTTATGGGAAGTTGGTTATAATAACTTTAAGGAAAATTAAAAGAATGGTTTACTCTAGTGATGTAAATAAAGATAAAGGCCTTAAAATGAAGAAAGGCAAATTGATTTAAAGACATCAATTGCGTAAAGTTTTAAAGTAAAAAAAAAAGTCACTTGGTTTAGAAGCCTATAAATGTATTTCTAAAAGGTATTGTGACTTGTCTTGAAAGGTAGATATGACTTGATACTACGGTTATTAGTATCTTGGAGTCTTATATGAAAAAGAGACATTTTAAAAGAATAGAAGTACATAGTACTTTGGGTTAAATTCCCGGATTTTATAATGACATGTTAGTGCCTTAAGTAAACTAAAATGAGAGTGTATATAAATAAGGCTAATAAGAAGTTAGGGGATTTCTTAACTTGCTTATGTATATGTTATAGCGGTGGTGCTTATGTTATGTATGATAAGCCGGTAGTGCTTATGTTATGTGTGATAGTCGGTTGTGCTAGGTTATGTTACTCTTGCGGGGTAAACCCCCGGGTTACTACTTATTCCATGGATTTGCTACCCATGATGCGAGTGCGGCGTTTGTACTCATTGCGGGCCCGCCGGACCCATGCGGGTGAAATAGTCCTATGCGGGTGAAATAGTCTCATGTGAGGCGGATGACCTCATTGCGGGTCCACATGACCTATGCGGGTGAAATAATCTCAGGAGTAGGATTGCTTAATGATACTACGGGCGAGTGACCCTACTTTGATCATGAGCCTCCTATTTTTATGCAGTAAAGTGTACTCTTGTTTACTCTTATTATTAGTAAGGCACAATGTACTATTATTTGAGTCATCATACATGCCTCCAGCTTTATTTTAGACTTTATGATTTCATTTCAAGATTTCGCTTTACATACTGTACATCTGCATCGAATTTCTGGGGCCGCTGCGTTCATGCCGCAGGTGGTGGATCCTCATTCTTAGGATCACTGATCAGGTGTCAGAAGCTCCATTTCTCCGGAGGCTTGTCTTTTGGTACGGTTTTCCCTGATGTTGTAGATTTATGTACATTCAGGGGTATGGAGGGGCCCTGTCCCGTCACAGTTGTTATTCTTAGAGGATTGTAGTCATATCTTGTGGATTGGGTTGTAAGAACAAAGATGCAACTGTTTTTATTTTGGGTTATGTATATTTCCCGGAAGGTGGCCTTATCGGCTAACCTGTTGATATTTACTGTCTAAGTATTTTATGAATTTTGTATGTTCCGCTGTTATTCTCTGATGTATACCTGTAAGGGGTGCCCAGGTAGGACACCAGTCGCGGGCCCGGGGTCGGGTCGTGACACCTTTAATAACCAAAGAAGGAGGAGCATTTGGCATGATCAGATCAAAAGAAAATTTTGCTATAAACTTTAAACTCTTAGGAAAATTATCGACAAGCCCTGAGCATGCCCTGAAAAAAATAATATGTTGAAACTTATACAGAGGATAACTGATTATCCTTTAGAAAACAATGGATCAAAGATATGAAAAGAGTTAGGTATAATATAAAATTCTTTAAGTGGTTTGAAATCACTGGCCAATTACAAGATAACAATGAATCACTGAGTAACTTAGTTAATAAATGGTATACTAGCACCAATATAGTAGATTCTGAGATCCCACTATTAGAACTGATTAAAATTCAGTAGAAGGAGAAGTTATAATAGCTTCCCCTTTCAAAAGAGAATTAAAAGATAGAGTTGAAAAGTTAGTTGAGAAAGAAGACATTAATAAAATTATTCAACAAAATAACTACACCAATCAACTACTATACGTAGTCTCGAATCAACTTAGCCAAGCTAGTAACAATTCAACCTTTAAGGATAAACCTGAGTCCTCTAAAAATGGTAGGATTAAGGAATCCAATCCTCTATTTAAAATACCAGAATGTTTCGGCCAGTAATTATCCAACCCTGAAAGAAAAGGTTGAGATAAGCGATAAAATACTAGACAAAATAAATCATAGGATAAAACAAGGTTTAAATAAAGAAGTAACAGGTAAAGAAGTTAAAACAATTACCAGTGAAAAACAAGATATTAATAAACTATCAAAACATGCTGGGGGAAAACACTTCTATAATAAACCTACCTTCCCAGACATGCAATTTGAGGAAAATGAATTCTTGGCCCATGCATTGAATATGATATCTCAGAATGAAATATATATGTCCTAGTAGAAGGGCAAATTTACAATAAACTACATGAAATGGGAATAGCAATCACTGCTCATAAAATAAAATAAAATAACGACAAACAATGCACAACAGTAATAATCTCAGGATTCACCAAAAAGCTGAAGAATTGGTGGGATAACTACCTCACCGAAGAAATTAGGCAATGCATACTAAATGTCACAGCTATAATACAAGTCATAAATATTGATAGATCTATATAACAACAAGTTCGTGAAGACGCTACTTCTACCCTACTATATTTCATAGCTAAACACGTTATAGGAGAACCTAGGCTCTTCCAAGAAAAAACCTAGAAATACTTAATAATTTAACCTGTCCTAAACTATACGACTTTAGGTGGTATAAAGATATATTCCACAACAAAGTTATGATAAGAGAAGATTGTAATCATGGTTATTGGAAAGAAAGATTTATAAGTGGCTTGCGTGCACTATTTGCAGAAAAGGTAAGAACTACCGTTAGAAACAAATGCAATGGTGATATTCCTTAAAATATGTTAACTTACGGAGACATAGTAAGCCTAATAAACTTTACGGGTCAGAGTTGTGTAACGACGTTAAACTGACAAACTAGTTAAAGAAGGAAAAAAAGGTTTCTTAAAATGAATTAGGAAGCTTCTACCAAAATTTTGGCTATATTAAGATAACTGCTCCCTATAAGGAAGCTACAAAAGGATATAAGAAACGAAGTAAAATTAGTGCTTCTCCCAAAACAAGGTATAAGCCTTACAAGACAAGATCCAAAACTAAGAGATCTTCCAATTATAAAACAGATTACAAGGCATCCCCAAAAAAGGGAAATGCTGGAATTGCGGAAAAACTGGTGATATGGCCAATAATTATAAAACTATTATTTTATTTAAGATTGCCTTTCTAACTATTGATTGTGTGTAAGGGTTTAGTGACTCGGGGCACTAAAGACTTGTAGTAGTTTAATTCTTTTAATATTAATGCTCTTTGTTTTCTAGACTTAGTCCTTTTTATTAGATATGTCCATATTATGAAATTGGTATCTCTAATGGTTTCAAAAGAAGTATGGGTTCTCATAAGATAGTGTTTTTATTTAAATGTTTTTTGCTTCAGCGAAAGAGGCTACTATCCTGAGCTATTGTTAAATAAGTTAAATGATCTTCTGCTATTGTTCGTCCTCCTATTCCTACTTTAGCAGATATCTTATGCTTACTGTCTACTATTCTTAGTTTCGGGTATCAGGTAGGTATTCTTTGTCCTAAGTACTTAGCGATGGGATCACCAAATCCGGGTCCGGCTCTAGCACTCAAGCTTACGAGCTAATCTAATGGAAGTTTCAGCCTATCCAACATCTGATCTGGAGATTAATCGGATACCTCAAATTACATGACAACTACCTTTTACTGTAAACTATGAGTAGAGTTTAAGCAGAGGGTAACAACAAAGTAAGAATGGGAGTGACCTATTATGTGAACAAGGTTACTTACGTGATTCAATGAACTGTTTTGAATAGGATCTATTTGAGAGTCAACTTGATGTTTGCGTCAATTACGTATCTTCCATCGTTGTCGGCCTATGATGCCTACGGGGTGCATTGTGTACTCATACTTACTTGTTGCATTCTTTTTAGATACAGATATAGCGCAATATACCAATACACGACCACGTGGTTGATTCCCGAGTTGAAGGATTTTTTTCGGGTTTAGCATGCCTTCATTCAGCATGCTCTGGATGCCCTTCGTATTGCTCATGTCTTTACTTATATTCGAGAGACATATTTAGACTGTATATTGCGCTATATCTGTATCTAAAAAGAATGCAACAAGTAAGTATGAGTACACAATGCACCCCGTAGGCATCATAGGCCGACAACGACCACGTGGTTGATTCCCGAGTTGAAGGATTTTTTTCGGGTTTAGCATGCCTTCATTCAGCATGCTCTGGATGCCCTTCTTATTGCTCATGTCTTTACTTATATTCGAGAGACATATTTAGACTAGTTATTTTTGCTTACTAGTGCTCTTGTATTATTGACTATATCATTTGGGGAATGTAATAACTATATTATCAGACTTGTTTCCTTTATCTATGCTATGATGAGACAACTTATACAAGTATTTCTCTTAGTTCTGATTATTCTTTATTTGTATGTTATTGTTGGGGAAGTGGTTCGCCTACCAGTGGGGAAAACGTAGGTTCCACCATGACGCCCGAAAGGGGTCATGGCAAATTGGTATCAAAGCTCTAGGTTAAACAGTCTTAAATACAAGAGCAATGTCTACTAGAGTCTTTTGAATCGGTGCAGAGACATCCGTACTTATCTTTGAGAGGCTATGGGATATTTAGGAAACTTCACTTTCTTCATTATCTTCGTGATAAGATTGATCAAATTGGTATATGACCCTTTTATCCTATTATCTCATAGATGGTGAGGACTCATGCTCACGCAGTGAGAGATGAGGCATCGACACCTACTCCTACCGTGCGCGTTCATGGAAGAGGTCATGGTCGAGGCAGAGGTAGAGCTCGCGTAGTTGCACCAGCGAGAGGTAGAGCGCAGGGAGTCGGTCAGGCTCGTGCTAGGTCAGTATCCCCCGAGCCGGAGAATGAGCCTCAAGATGATAATTATGATGGGGAGATTGGGCTAGCCCAGGATCAATCCGAATTTGTAGCTACTCTGGTTGTGGTCATGTCTTCTAGAAAATCATGTGCCTCATTGACCCTCTTTCTCATGAACGTCCCTCCTGCTGCAACATCAATAATGGTACGCGTAGTACCACACAACACATTGTAAAATATGTGGACTAACATTAACTTCTCAATCTCATGATGTGGGCACTTCCTCTGTAGATCTTTAAACCGCCATCATGCATCATATAGTGATTCTCCCTCCAGCTGATAGAAGTTATTCAACTCACCTCTAAGCCTTGCTGCTTTGGATGGAGGGAAGAATTAGGCAAGAAACTTCTGAGCCAAGTCTTTCCATGTGGTAATGGAGTTCGCCTGTAATGAGTTCAACCAGATCTTTGCTCTATCCCTGAGTGAGAATGGAAAGAGTCTCAACCGAATGACATCATCAGTAACACAATTGTACTTAAAAGTTGCACACAACGCCAGAAAGTTTGCTAGATGCAAATGGGGATCTTAAGACGGTAATCCCCCAAACTAAACTGAACCTTGTACCATGTGCAAGATTGTTGGTTTGATCTCAAAATTATTAGCTTCCACAGCTGGAAGCCTGATGCAAGTTTTCACCCCTGTAATTGTAGGCATCACATAGTCCCCTAAGCTTCTTTCTGCAGGATGCTGGACTTGTCTCATTACAGTCGGTAACTCATCATTCACCATATTGTTGTTTTGATGGTCTCCTATTGCTAAAGAATCAGCAATTCTCTTGTCTTTTCTGTTCTGTCTGCACAATCTTTCAATCTCAGGGTTCAGAGGGATAAGAGTGTCTGCTCCTCTCCTACTTCGCATAAACTAAGTTCCTGAAATCGATCAAAAACAAGCAAACAGATCAAAGCAAAAAGCACTAGAATAAAGATAATATACAAAAAAGCAGAAAATAAAAATAAAAATAAACCAAATTAGAAATAAGAATAGATAATTCGATATTGAAAGTACGCCAGTCCCCGACAACGGCGCCAAAAACTTGTTGCGATATTTCTAGATGTTTACTCAAGTGTACGTATCGTTCAAGTAATAAAGATCTGTAAGACCGAGTTATCGTCCACATAGACTAGTTTATCAAGTATCGTATATCTAATCTATGGTATCTATTTGGTAACTGTTCTTTTGTTTGAGATTTTAAACTAATAATTATGACTAAAGTAAATTTCAGAGAATAAACTAAGATGATGATACTTATGGTTTAAAACAGTTATGAAGGAAATAGGACTTTCAATCTCCTCAATTATCCACTCTTTCACGTGTTAATGCAATGCTAATGATTCTTCTCTTATTAAGATAGCAGGTTAACTAATATGTTTTATATTCCGGTTAGGATATATAAAAACTCAACCTTGTGCAGAAACCTTCTATATTTCTATGATAGAATTTACCACACAGGAAGATTAAGAACAATAACCTTAAATACTACACAAGTATCGGGGTACTTTCGTCCACGATTTTAACCTATATCTAAACAACTACAGCATATACAAATCTCACCTTTCAGACTTTTGATTCGAAATCATATAAGTTATGACAATTAATGGCCAGTTAATTATCAAGCAATCACAACAATATTGAATAGATCTTAATAAAGCTAAGAAGAAATCAATAACTATGCATTAACTATATGAAAGAGTTTCAAGAAGATTCAACGGAAATCCCTACTAAAGTGATTAGCTCCTAGACATTGTTATAATAAGAACTAATTACAAAATCCAACATAAACTGAAATTAAAATAAAGGAAAGAAAAGAACTTGAACAAGAGTCTCCAATTGTAGCTTGTTGCTTCCTTTTCCTCCTCCAAAGTATGATATTAAATATGACAGGGTTTAGGGTATTTATATCTGAGAAAACCCTTGCTTCAGACCCTTTTACCCTTCTGAAAAGTTGACTTTTTCTCGGAAATACGCGTCGGCACCGCGGTGCTGCTGACAGGCACCACGGTGCTAATTCAGCCGAAAACACTGGTAGGCTACTGGAAATATTGCGCCACGGTGCTTCATACCTGGGTCGCGATGCCTTCGACAGTGATTTTTCGTCTTCAGTTACTGGAATTTTTACGCCATGGCTCAACACTTTTCGGTCGCGGGTCATCAGCACTGTGGTACCTCTTGGTCATGCACCGCGGTGCTCTTCTCTCTTTCGTCCAGAATTCGCCTGATTTCTTCTATTCTTCTTGGGACCTCTTAGGCTTCATTTCTTGGCCTTTTCTTGTGCAATTTCATCCTCAAAAGTAGTATTCCTCCTTTATAACCGTTGTGACACAAAAGAAAGAAAAATACACCTAACACTATACTAAACGCAAAATAAAAGAGTAAAATACTAACTAAAAATGACTCAAAAGAGTGTATAAAATACACTCAACATACCGACAAAGAGGACAACTAAAATAGGGCAAACCTTGCAGGATTGGCTAGAGGAACCGCGCACACGCTGGGGTGGAAGAGACTTCGGGGAGGCGGAAATCAAAGAATTCAAGAGTAAAAAACTATCTACTTCCCCCACTTTGCTCACACTCCCCCTTACCCAATTCTTTCGAAAATCGGTCTTCAGACTTTTCCCCCCAACATCACACTATCAAAATTCTTCACAAGCCCTACCCCCAACATTTACATTCTACTTTCCCTATCTCCCTAAGTCTCCATATACACGAACCCATCTCAAGAGGTAGCGGTACAAAAATCGAGGCATGAGAGCAAGTTCTCCGACCAACACCACCATTCAGCGTCATCACTTTTTAAGTTCTAGTACCTTCATACTACACATGATTTACATCATAACATGGAGTAGAAACATGCTTGTAGTATGAGAAATTTCATGAAATCTTTTAAATTTTTGAGTGGTTGTTGTTTATGGGGTAGATCCATAAATTGGGTGAAATATTACGGTAATAAGAGTATATGCATCATGTAACTCCACATAGAACGCAAAGGGAGGGACTTTTCAAACCCAAATAAGGTAAAAACTCTTGGGTTTTATCTAGGTTGGTCTGGGTCGATGACCTCTCTTCGGCGGACAGGTTACTCTGAAGAGTGTCCGCTAAGCACGAGTTTAGTTTGTCAAAGCAAACAAACTAGGTAATATATACTTCATAAAGGCGGAAAATTTCATCGCTGGAGAGGTTCACTCCGGCGACACTTATTCCGCAAAAGTCAAAATAGAATAGAAATAACACTAAAATAGTAGCTTTGCACCGGTCAGATCGGGTCGATTTTTATTGATTTTATTGGCCCATTGGACACGTAATAACATGATACAAATGACCTTATCATTGAACTAACTAGGATTTGATCAATGCTGGTATATTTGGAGATGACGGATAAAAAACCAATGGACAATCTTGCCTAGACTTATGAACTCATCGATGAGGAAGCCGCAACTAACTATGAAACGGTCTGGTTCATGCCCATGGACTGTGAGAATTGTTATTATGCCAATTTGAGAGACAAGAAACTATTGCATGAGAGGGGCATAGATATGACCAATGTGCAGGAGCATATCCCTGACTTTTATAACCGATTGATGCAAATAGGCTGGAATTTCTTTGCTTTAACTCCTTGCAAGGTTAACAAATATTGGGTGAAGGAGTTCTATGAGAATTTAAAGTGGGTGTGATTGACGGAGCCTGATGGTATTATCAAAATTTGGGGCACTATGGTACCGATAGGGGTTGAGGTGATTAACGCCATCTATGTACTACATAATCATTCAGAATAACCGTTCACCAAATGATATGGAAGCAAAGAATGTATGTGCAAATGAGACATGGTTAGTCTCTAAACTGGTGGCTGAGGATAATAGGGGTAAGATTACTTGGGACAATGAGAATACTGTAATCACAAACAAGTATTTTACTGTTGAGGCATACATTTGCGCCCTGATGATAGATTATATTCTGGATGATATTCTGGTGAATGTGGGCCACGATATCATCCTAGAGTGGAGGGACTATCTGATCAAAGATGGATTGAGCTTGATGTTTCCTTCACTTATTATAGAGCTATGTCAGAGATCATAGGTGACGGAGGATCCTAACGATGACTAAATTGATCCTGATGAGGTCTTCCACCCTCTGAAAGTATCAGGAATGGGTACCTTGGTCAAGAGAAAAAAAGAGGAAGGTGGACTTGAACCTGAGTGGTAATGATGTTGATGATGAGTCCTAGTCTCAGTCACTGCGACAAGGGCCATTAGGTACCATGGGTTCTCAATTGTAGGAGGTTCGAGACTTGGTCACCGGAATTCCTAGGCCTTCCACCGAGGCTAGTACTTCGGGTGTCCCTGCCAATTACTTCACCCGATAGGATATGAAGAAGTACCTCGAGGTACAGAAGGGACTCAAAACCTCTGGGGGTACTCTGGGGAATGCGTACAAGGATTTGAGCTAGGATCATGGTAATCTTTGCACAATCCACAAGAAGGAGAATAAGAAAAACAAGTCTATGGGCAAACTTCTTGTGAAGGTGTGGAGAGACATCAAATGCCTGTTTAAGCGTTTGGATTACAAGGACCCCTTCCCAGTTGAGGATAATCGTGATGATGAGTACAACTTCTTTCTATGCAATTATAATGATGGGGATAGCAGCAACATTGAGGGAGGTGGTGAGGTGGAGAGTTCAAAGAAGTAAGATTGAGATCCTATTAGTACTGGTTTCTAGCCCACGTCAGGCTTCATTTCAAATAATTTAATTTTCTGGTTTTTGGTTGGATGTTTGTGTCACGCCACAAAACCTGAGTGGAACGGACCATGATCTACATGCATCTACTATGATCTTGTAATAGAGTATATGACATAACTTGTAATACATGAATTATACAAAGACACTCTGAGTCTATCGAGTGACGTAAGATAGTTGCTCCTCTGATTAACATAATGGAACTAACATCATCAACATAACTTACTTTGAAGAATCAACAAGCCATAAGATAAGTTCACTATCATTATATAGAAGTAAAGAACATCAACCACTAACATATATAAGAGTGAAGCCGTTATGGATATTGTTCGTTTACGTTCGTTTCATTCTGATCATGCCAAAAGAAGTAAGAGTAGCCTTAACATACTTACTGCTCTATGATGCTTTCTTTTACCTACGAACCTTAAAAATATTTGAGATTAGTAACAATAAGAGTTGGATCACCGTCGAGGACTTGATACGACACATATAATATCATACAGGGGAAACAACTTTGTAGAAGTATAAGACTTGCGATAATTCATTCTTTGTAACTCACATTAAAAGAAGGAATCAAATGATAAAAATTTATGTCGCTGGATACGATAGGAATATACCTACTATTCTACGACCCTATTATGACACTTTCGGAAACCATTATCTAGTCTTGTGGACTATTCTACCTTGGATAGACTATGATCGCCTACTTCAATGTGGTTTATCTTAAAAGAAGCTCTATATCCCAACAATGGTAATCTGGATTCTTACGACATATTTCTTCTTACGTTACGTTCTATAACTCTTTAACGATCATCTGAACTCTTCACCATATAATGACTTGTTATTATACAATTGACATCATGTGAAAGGAACACCTAAGCATGAACAAGAGAGTCGCGATATTTTACTCCTAGGAACTCAAATAGGAAGGGAACATCTGATGGGATTTTATCTCGTTAAATGCAAGATGGACATACCCACTCACTTTACTATATTCCTTATTTGTCCTTCCAAAACCTATATTCTAACTCCCCATAACGTCTTACCCTAAAGAAGGCTATAACATTTATATTAACTTAGCTGTCATATAATTCATCCTACATATCAATCTATCATCCACTAGTGATACTCTGAAAGTCAAAACCTAATTCATCTCAAGTAAGATACTATAATCTGATAATGGTAATTTGGATATTATTTATATGACTCATATTATAACAAACTATAGTCCATTAAAGATAATCTAGAACCCATCCATATAATTCATTTTCACTAGGACCTATAATCCATCAAAAATCATCTGAAGCTAATACGTGATTCATCTTAATTTATGCTCTACACCCCATGACACTTACTTAGACGTTAGCCGTGAGATATCGTTTACCTAGAGCGACGGGATGTAGTCCTATACATAAAGCTTGTAGCTTACTATATACCATACATTAGCCTTAGATCCATACTTCACCAACTATCATCTGAAAGTCGTCCTACACATCACCCATCTTATATGACATTCCATAACCTCTTTAACTATGCATATAAATTGTTACCATCATTAGGTTCACATCTCGTTATCAACTAGCAGTCGTCAACAAGTAAATCTTTTTCACTTATACTACGGGTCCCTATAACACATAACAACTATCAAACATGCAATGTTCTCTTTTCCTCACAAACCAATAGTCATCACACTACGGAAGTTCTTTTGAGGGTGCCACTATAGTTCGTACTTACTCTCTGGTAGAAACACGTGGATACTAATACACTTATGAACTTAACTCATCGGGATATGAGCCTGATTGTCTAGTGAAAGATAATGTGAGCCTAAATTGGCTAATTGATATAATTGGAAGTATAATATTGGCTAGGAACCCGAAGAGAAATGGTTCTGGGTGGTATATGAACCTCGTGAGTCTCTCATGGGTCACAAATTGCATAATATTAGAACGTGTGTGTAACAGTGATGAAAAGGCCTTGCATTTACATAGCATTTACATATCATATCATTTTATTAGTTCCTTGTTGGATGACTCACCTAAATTTCCCATTGAATCATACTTTCATGTTAACTTGACTACTAGACAAACTTGTGGACTTAGAGACTTCTTATATCTAGACGTGAAACATGTGATTATTGTCTTTATCATTATATCAGACTAATAACAATTAAGTGTGGAAGTGGTATTTGAAAGGTCAACCCTCGTCTCCATTGTAGCGAGGATCAGTCGATGATGTTGTTGAATTCACGTAGATTCCCCGTACTCACGATACACTTGTTGCATCCTTTTGTGTAAAAAATCTATTCCTAGCCCTAGCGGATCTCGAGACTATGACGGTCATTGAGGAATTCATTCGGAGGATTCGATGTGAGCTACTAGCATGATTCATGGCACTGGATTCTGCATCTATTTTTATTTTCTGTCTTTCATATTCCTAGATAGTATGTCTGGGTTGTATCCCAGATTTATATTTTTATTATAGCACGTTCTTGTACTAGTGACACCAGATTATAGGAGTTCTAGTACTTATTTCGTATTTCTATATCATGATACTTATTTAAGACTTTAAATTGGCTAGTTTACTTATTCATCATTATCTTCTTAATTGCTTTATGTTAAATGGGTTGTGGTTATCTTAGTGACTTGGTGGGAGTTAGTGCCATCACGGCTTATTAAATTGGGTCATGACACTTTCAAAACTTGCTTATTTTGAATAGTGCTTTTTTGAGAAGTGATTTTTAATAATGTACTTTTATCAATACGAAAGAAGTACTTTGTTCTTGGCCAATATTTCAAAAGTGAATTTAGGGAAAAGTAACATATTTTTGCTTCTGAAAAGTAATTTCTGCTACTACTCAAAATCACTTATTGGTTCCTTAAAGCTTGGTAAATACCTTAATATTTTAGAATAAGCATTCTATAAAAAACATCTTCCAAAAAGCTTGGTCAAACATGCTACAAGTCAAAAAACGATCAACATTAATCACTCACATAAACATATACTTTATTATTTATTATTAACTATTTACTCAAAAGTTTATTTTAAAAATATTACTCCAATATTATTACACAAGATTGTGTATTATATAACTCAACATACACGTGCAATACACGTGCGAAAAAACTAGTATTTTATAAAAGTGAGAACATGAAATAATAAATCTATTCTAATAATATAATTGATAAGATTAAAATACTCGATGGTTGCACCGGTAGTACTCCTCCAAAAAATAGATTTTTTTTATTTTCTTTAGCTTTCATCTAATGTCTAGTCATGTTTGGTATACACACCCAAAAAAAAACCTTTTTATTTTGGGAGCAAAATATATGAATGAATACCTAATTGTGAAGATAGAAGAGCAACATTGAAATGTATATATAGATGCATAATGGGACTTGTTAATACATATGGTACAATAATTTCAAATAAATCTAGATAATTTAGTTCTAATTTGATGATAAATTTATCAGGACAATTTGATATTGGAAGAATTAAGTTTTTTAAGGTGTTTGAAAATTCAGAATTTCAACTAGAATTTCATATCATATTTCGGGAGTTGTAAAATCCTAATAATAAATGGTTTTATATTACATATGTTAAAAGTATCAAGAGTGAAGACTTGTTGGCTCACTAATTGTTCGTATTGCAAGTGATATATAAAACATTTTATAATAAAAGTGAGATCACCATCTTATATAGCGCAAGATAACATCACACGTGCATCAACATCTGATCTTCATCCACCGGAATTGAGTTCGACGATATTGACAAATAACTTCTTTAGTCCACCATACTTTTCTTCTTGTAGGGTGAGGGTCTGTCTTAAAGTCTGAAATTTATGGAATAAAGAATATCCTTTACGATAGAAATTGCATGTAACATAAGGGTCAAATGAACTGATCAGCTTCAAAAATAAAAAGGTGTATATCCTACCCCGATAAAATAATCACTAAGCTATTATTATTCATAGTTACTATGTGACGGGTGTGTGAGATATGTGCACGGTGCGTGCACTTGTGGTAATTAAGAATTATGTGTTAAAATTAAATATATTTTCTAACGTTGTCATTTAACATCAAAAAGTCGTGACTTGTCTTCCAATGAGAAATTGTTTTTTTGGTACGAAATTTCAGATGTAGCTTTTTGGAAGCATCAAATATTATGTGAAATGCATATGCATCTATACCAAAAGGTTAATTATGTAAAATAAATCTATCAATTATATCTTGTAACACTATACCCAAAGTTATTACACCATTTCACAGGATCCATTACAGTAAGATATTTTTGTAAGAAGACTTCTCATTTACACTCGTCTAATCTCATTTGAACCGTTGAACATTATCTAATTCTAATAATTCATTGGTGTCTGTGCTCAATCAAAGGGCATGGAAAGCTACCTTATCGAATTAGCAACAACAAAGTAACAAACAACACATCAAATTTGAACGCTTACTTCAACACTTAACCACTATTAGTTCATAAAGGCATACTTTCAATCCAACAAGCTAAAGATGTGAATTTCACCTAATTTAACAAGTATTCAAGTAATCAATCAAGTGCGATAAGTATATTTCAACAAATCCTTCAAGTAAGTCCAATTGTAATGCAAATGCAACACAATGCAAAGGCCTTCTATCATTGTATACACACGCTCAATAATATGGAATACATAACTCATGGGGGACTCGCAAAGTTCATACACCACCCCGAACTATTTCACACCTGGTTCTCAACCATTTAGGCTCTCAATTTCACAACTTACTCAATTCGACTCTTATTACTTGTATTTGGCCAATTCGGATATCATCTGCTTCACTCCGCACAGAATCATTTCTTATTGAGCACCACATATATATCCACAATTGTTACATGCATGAGTTATCATATGAGTGTTCATGCCCTCAATTATTAAAATAAATAATTTAATACTTCTCAAATAATAATCAGTACCCTATATGAGTGTTCATGCCCTCACAAGTACAGGACCCCCTTATTACTCATTTCTTTTATCATTAGTTAAATTACCAACCACATGCTTTAAAATGAGTCAAGCAAGGTCTCAACTTGCCTGATTTTAAAGTCTGAAGTTCACAACAAATCCTTGTCTTTCCTCAAAACTTTCAGACGATCCCAATCTATTCAAATACGAATTCTATATAAGCATACGAGACGTTAGACACATATTGCTATATTACTAATCTAGACCCAAAATATCACCAAAAAAAGTAAATCGCGAGTTCCAGAGGGAAACTATAATTTTATTACAAAATCAGTTTATCCATAACCAATAGAGTCTAAATCGCGAAAATTACAAAAATCCTACTTCAATTTGAATAATTTCTTACTTTAAACTTAGGGATTAAAATCCCTATTTTACAATCCAAATCATAATTTAAATGATCAAATTTCGCAAGAATCTAAGATAAATCAACAAAGGGGAGGTTATATTATTACCTCAGCGAAGCATACTAAAATCTTCCTAATCCGAGGTCTCTAACTCAAGTTATGAAATGAAATGTCAAATCTCATTTTCGAAAAATAAACACTGCCAAGAATAGTCCATTTTTCCCGATCGCGGACCATCCATGTGACGGCAAAGACCAAACCCGACCTGGCCCAAAAATGACCTTCGTTATCGCGAGCTCACCCACAGTGATAGTGATGATTTGACCAGCCTCCCTTCGCGATCATCACACTGCCTACATCATCACATCACGTAGGGTTAGTTTCTACACCAGAAACCAGAAAAACCTGGTGTCTACCAAACTTTGACTCGACACTCGAAACTCATCATGTACCTCCCGAATTTAAACCAAATATGCACTTCAGTCATAACATGTATTACGAACCTGCTCTCACATGCAGAACACTCATTCGGGATCATAGAAACCTAATTTTGACCATGGTCAACTCTAATTCATCACTTTAGCTAGTTTCTCGTCCAAGAGTATAAAACACAACCGAGCCCCTCGAGATCTGTCACAACATTCCAACTAAATCACAATTCACATTTTGGACCTAACAAAAAAGTTCAAATTCGCATACGGGTTCGTTAACCTAGATGTTGATTTTGGTCAATCTTTTCAATTTCTTAACTTAAGGATTTCCAATATTTACTTTTTCTTCTCTAATACTCATTGGATTGCTTTGAAAATTGTGCCACCCATACCCATAAGTTAAAGACACCATTTCAAAGCTATTGGAAGGGTCATTTAAGAAAATGAAGACCTTGAACTGGTCATTACATCATCCATCACTTAAACACATATTTCTCCTCGAACGTAAAGGAAAAAAAGGTACATGAACTGTCAAGAAACTAAGGATATCTACTCTACATGTCCAACTTGGTCTCTCAGGTAGCGTCATCAACAGTACGATGCATCCACTAAAACTTCACTGAAGCTATCTCTTTGGATCTCAACTTTTGAATTAACCTTTCCAAATTGGCTATCGGTTGTTCCTCAAAAATCATGTTCTGATCAAGCAACATTGAATCCCACTGAATCACTTGACAACTAGTAGAATGGTAATCATTGAGCATAGAAATATGAAATACATGGTGAACACCTGACAACTAGGC
This sequence comes from Przewalskia tangutica, assembly GCA_029844215.1. NCBI lineage: Eukaryota > Viridiplantae > Streptophyta > Magnoliopsida > Solanales > Solanaceae > Przewalskia > Przewalskia tangutica. Next base: position 42,189,733 of record CM056724.1, on the reverse strand, counting down.
GACAAATTCAACTCATAGGCTAGCACACAGATACACTGAATCTTAAAAGGGCCAATATACCTCATCATACCCTTTATGGGTGTTTTCAATCCTTCATGAAAACATGATCATAACTTGTGTTTAAGAACTCATGGAATGCAAAGCATGATTAATGGATTACAGACAGGCTCATGACAATCATAATGACCTATCATGAATACGATCGATGAATTTAAATATAGACATGGAGTATAATATTAGATATATTAGGGTTATCATTGTAATAGAACAAAACCCTAAACTTATGAAGAATTTGTATTTCATGGAAAAGCGTGGCGTGGAGAAGAACATGCATATTCCCACATGTGGATATAAGCTCTATATACATTATACGTTCCATACTCGTCTTAAAAATCTGAACTTGGAATAAGAAACCCAAAGCTTGAACCTTGAAACCTTGGGATGAGTTTATCTTGAAACCCCTGGTTTAAGAACAATGGATTTTACTTAGGAATTACGTATACTTAATTAGAATCGCGTAGATATATGTGAAAAGGTTTCCCTTGAGTTATGAGGATGATGAAATAGGAGAGCTTCGTTCTGGACTTGAAAGAATAAAAAATCTTATTTTTGGAAGAAAGTTTCATATTTATATTGTTCATTGCGTCGGGGAATGTAGGGCCGTGTTGTACGGTTCGTCGAATCTTCTACGGTCTGAGAAGGGACTATATAATTTTGTACGATCTGTATAATCGGACCGTCACCCAAAAGCGTCTTTCTAATGACTGCCAAAGGCTGGGGGGACTACGGTAAAAAGGACAGATTGTATACGGTCTGTAAAAATTACTGTGTTACATCAATTCCAAAACAAAATATACAATTCATTTTGACGGTCCGTAAAATGTTTTACGGTCCATATAAACTGGGCTAAAAATTGGTCTGCACAATTGAAATTGGGTTTTCATCTTTAACTCTCCGTTTTGATGTTCTACACTCCTTAGTCATGAACAAGGCTTAATTTGGAGGTACGAGATATTACAAGGTATTTTTGAACTATTTGGGTAGTTGAAGATCACTTTTTAGCAAACCCCATAATGAAGGATAAAATTGATCTATTTCAAATAGTTCATGGTTATTTTTTATAAAAAATACATAAAATCATTCCTAATTTGTCTCCAAAATTCGCTTTAGCAATTTAACTTTAGAGAATTCTTTAACCCCAAAAAACAACATTTAAGTGAACTTTGTGCAATCTGACTTTGCCCAAACCAGGTCAAAGATGGTTGTTGTTGTGTCACTCTCTTTCTAATTAAACTACACAAGGTCCCTACTCATTTTCCGGTGGTCTCGTTTCTCAGGTAGTGGCGGCATCACGCCTGAAACCGGGGACTTCATCTTCATCCTCTTCCACTGTCATACCATTTATCTCCATCATCTCCCCTGTTTTCCATCACGTGAGATCCGCCACAGAACCATCCAATCTGCGAATCCATAGCAGCAGTACCTCTGTAAATATGTATATTATAGAAATAATTGTATCTCTACCCATAATTAGAATATTTCTATATATTGTGTAAATATAATTATGGTAAGACTAGGATTCCTTTTTTGTATAGGTTTAGGATTTCTATTGTATAAGGATGAATATTGTACTCTATATATACTTTGATATTAATGAAAGACTCCCCAAGGGGAAATTAATATCATTTTACATGGTATCAGAGGCTAACACAAAACCCTAGAATTTTTCTTTGTGTGAGCCGCCGACCACCCCCTAGGCGCTCCGCCTGGTTCCCCTTCCTCCTAAAATTCTTGGTTTTTCTTCTTATTTTCTCTCTTCTCTAAATGGATACTCAGGATTAAACTTCTGATTCTGACGCATCTACCTCCACAAATCCCACCACCACGTCGTCATCCTCTTTTCATCTCGCCCTCACTGTTACCAATATCAAGAATTATATTTTCATTCTTCTTGATCAAGAAAACAATCAGTATTCTTCTTGGTTTAACTATTCCGTAATCATGCATGTCTCTATAACGTGCTTGACCACATCGACGACACTATTCCGCGTCCTCCGGAGGTTGATGAGTCTACTTGGTGTCGTCTAGACGCCGGCGTCAAACAGTGGATTTATGGTAGTATTTCTCAGGATCTTCTTCTTACTATCATGAAATCTGGTGCCACAGCCAGTGTTTTATGGAACCGCTTGAAGGAAATCTTTCAAGATAACAAGCACACTCGTGCGGTGTATTTTTAGGAACAATTTAACAATACACGCCTTGAAAATTTCTCCACCATGACTGAATATTGCAGACAGTTGAAACTACTGGCGGATCAACTCTCCAACGTCGACACGCCTGTCTCGGACACTAAGATGGTGTTGCGATTGATTGCATGCCTTCCCAAAGGAGACTATTATACATTAGCCGCCATAATTCAATAGGCAGATCTAGTTTCCAGTTTTAACAAAACTCGTTCACAGTTGTTGCTCGAAGAGACTCGTCGTGCTAAGGTGACGAGCACACTCGTAAGACGCACGCCGAAACACGCCTCAAGATCCAACGCCGCTAAAACTCTCAACCGCAGCAGGACGCGACGGAAAGGGTCGCGCAGGGAGGTCGTGTCGTGGGTAGGGTCGCGACATCGTAATCAACAACAAGAACAACAGGCCCACAGATTCGGATTCAACGCCACGCGCCTAACAAGCACCAGATAACGCCGCGCGCGCCGCCAGCTTCCAACACCGAGCCATCGCCCAAAGATGACACCCACTGAGTTGGGTCAGGCCTTCAGCTGTCTCAACATGCAACAACTGGTACATGGACTCCGGAGCCACTTCTCACCTCACCCGGTCTGCAGGTAATATTCCCAAACTGTTTGGTTTAAAGTATCTCAATTTGTGACAGTTGGTAGTGGCCACCGCATTCCAGTAAAGGGTTATGGCACATCCTACACACCACTTCCTCATTCATTCCCCCTTCAAAATACCCTATATGCCCCACATATGATTAAGAATCTAATCTCTATCCGCAAATTCACTCGTAATAACTCTGTCTCCGTTGATTTTGACCCTTATGGTTTCACTGTGAAGGAGGAACACCTCTTACGAGATGCAATAGCACAGGGGATCTTTATCCATTCACTCCCACCTCCGCTGCCAGATCTAGCTCTCCCGTCTCTCTAGCGGCCATTTCTTCTTCCACATGGCATAATAGGTTTGGTCATCCAGGAGCCCCAATTTTTAATTTTCTTAGAGGCAATAATTTCATTAGTTGTAATGGGAATCTTGCCCAAAACTGTGTTTCTTGTTCTTTAGGCAAACATACTCGTCTTCCATTTAAGTCATCCACTAGTGTTACTTTTGCACCATTTGATATTATATATGTCTATTTATGGACATCACATATTGCTAGTTCTCTCGGTCATAAATACTATCTTATCCTACTAGATGAATTTTATCACTTTGTTTGGTTGTATCCTCTCAAATTTAAATCGGAAGTGTTTGTCAAATTTCTTGAGTTTCGAACATTCATTCAAACACAATTTGAAAAAGGTTTAAAATCTTTTCAGTGCGATAATGGTCGTGAATTCAACAACTCTATGTTTAACCATTTTTGTACTAATAATGGCATAATTTTTCTCTTCTCTTGCCCCCACACCTCCTCACAAAACGGTAAAACTGAAAGAATCATCTGCATCATTAACAATATGATTCACACTATTTTGATTCATTTCTCCCTACCTCCATCTTTCTAGGTCTATGCTGCTAAAATGTCAGAATACGTTCTAAATATTCTCCCAACTAGCACCCTTCACAATATGACCCCTACCGAAATTCTGTATCATAGAGTCCCCTCTAATGATCATCTCCGAATATTTGGTTGTCTATGCTATCCTAACATTGCCTCTACCGCCCCTCACAAATTAGCCCCCCGGCCCACTCCTTGTGTCTACCTAAGCTTCCCGTCGAACCATAGGGGCTATCTATGCTATGACTTGTCCACTTGTCAGATCCACATTTCTCGTAACTTCACATTCGACGAGACCACATTCCCATTTTTTAATCTTAAAAAGTTCCAAAAACTGGACTACCCTTTTGTTGACGAGCCTGCCATCTCTCCCATCATCCTAAGTCAACTAGAGCATATAAGTTCTTCTTCAGGGTCAGCGCCGCGGCGCCAAAACTCCTGCGAACAGGTCCCTGATTCACCGTCGACACATGCGGCCAGTGTTGAGGCGCCACAAATACAAAACATCGTAGAGGTCTGCTGGTCCTCCAAATGACGCAAGATTGATCACGGTGCCGCCGACGGTTCCCTCCAGCGTCGCGGTGCCTACTCCGACGTCTGTCCCTCCTTCTTCGTATCCAACAAATCCCTCCGCCTTGGAACCTCCTACTATCCCCACTCACCAATGGAAACTCGTGAAAAACATGGAATCTTCAAACCCAAAGTCCAATTTAACTTGTCTGCCCAAACCATTTCACCAATTCCCAAGAATCCTATATTGGCCAAACAAGACTCTAATTAGAATGCGTCTATGACTGAGGAATTCAACGCTTTAACTAAACAACACACATGAGATCTAGTACCTAGACCTGAAGGGGTGAATGTAATTCGTTGTCTGTGGCTATTTCGTCACAAATTCAGAGACAGTGGAGATCTTGAGAGGTATAAGGCAAGACTTGTGGCTAATGACACAAATCAGCAGAAGACCATTTTTTGTGGTGAGACATTCAGCCCGGTTGTCAAACCGGCTACCATCTGCATAGTTTTGAGTATTGTCATGGACAAACATTGGCTGATTCATCAGCTTGATGTGAAGAATGTATTCTTACATGTGGATCTGAGAGAGACAGTCTACATGCATCAGCCGCCAGGATTCACTCATCTAGCAGTTCATCACTATATGTGTCGTCTCCGTAAGTCACTATATGGCCTGAAACAGGCCCCCCGTGCGTGGTACGATCGCTTTTCCAGGTATATCTTATAGATTGAGTTTGTATGCAGCAAGAGTGATACATCACTTTTCATTTTTCATCGAGATAGTAGCATTGCTTATTTATTACTTTACCTGGATGATATTGTTTTTACTGTCTCATCCGACGGATTGAAAAATGAGATTATTGTCTTGCTTAAGTCCGAATTTGCAATGACTGATTTGGGGAAGCTGAGTTATTTTTTGGGGATATCAGTGACCAGGTTGTCAATCATATGTTCTTGTATCAGCGTAAGTATGCAGAAGAGATTGTGTACAGGGCTAAGATGGCAAACTGTAAAGAGGTGCCTACTCTAGTTGATTCTAAATCTAAGCTCAGTGTCATGGATGGTGCTCCAGTCTCTGATCCTACTCTGTATAGGAGCCTTGCAGGTGCACTTCAGTATCTCACCTTCACCAGGTCAGACATAGCTTATGTTGTTCAGCAGGTGTGTTTATTCATGCATGCCCCAGGGAGTCTCATTTCACTGATCTTAAGAGTATCATTTGATACATTAAGGGCACTCTTGATTATGGTTTGCACCTATACCCCTCTTCTCCAAACAGGTTGCTTTCATATACGGATGCAGATTGGGCAAGGTGTCCGGACACGCGATGCTCCACCTCCGGCTTTTGTGTTTTTTTAGGGGATAATCTGATTTCTTGGTCTGCCAAGCGACATACTACCTTATCTCGCTCCAGTGTCGAGGCTAAGTACAGAGGCGTTGCAAATGTAGTAGCTGAGGTTTGTTGGCTCAGAAATTTACGGTTAGAACTTCAGTGTCCTTTGCGTCAGGCATCTATTGTGTACTGTGATAACATCTCTGTCATCTATTTGTCTCATAATCCGGTTCAACATCAGCGAACCAAGCACATTAAGATAGACCTACACTTTGTTCGTGAGAAAGTTGCACTAGGCCATGTCAGAGTGTTATATGTTCATCATCCTATCAGTATGCAGATATATTTACCAAAGGACTTCCCAAACAGTTATTTCTTGACTTCAGATCCAGTCTCAGCGTCCGACCTCCTCCCGCTCCGACTGAGGGTGTGTGTAAACATGTATATTATAGAAACAATTGTATCCCTACCCATAATTAGAATATTTCCATATATTGTGTACATATAATTATGGTAAGACTAGAATTCCTCTTTTGTATAGGTTTAAGATTCCTATTATATAAGGGATGAACATTGTACTCTGTATATACTTTGATATTAAAGAAAGATTGTCCAAGGAGAAATTAATATCATCTTACAACCTCCATAGTATGTCTCTCTATTCCCAACTAAACATACATCTAATTTAAATCGATCAAATTTAATCTTTTTTTATTTATGGGTCAGATCAAACCCATCTTTAAATCTATTTACAAAGAAACAAAGAAGAAGAAGAAAATGGTGTTAGGAGATGCCATCGGAATATGTTGAAGTAGAAAGCAGCAAGAGAAGAGAAAAGAAATCTAAACTAGAAAATAAAATATTAAGAAAATCACAATATATCATCCAATCAGAAGATAACATATGTACTGTTGGGATCATTTTTAGTGTTATTTTTCACTCCCACGCGCTTTTCAAAAATTGGTTACACTTTCTTGTCACGTCACCCGTTAGAGAGTATTAATATTACTTCATACCAGAATAGGAGGCACATAAACACTCATAAAATAAAATTACTAAAGTGAATTTTTGAAGACAAGTTTAGAAATGATTTTATATATTTTTTCTATTTTTTACCCTTTTCCCTTCTATATAATTGCTATTACTACCGTCCTATGAGATCTGGCTAGCAACATAATTTGAAATTTACTTTTGACTAACTTTTAGCTTTCATTTTCAGGTTTCCTTATTTACATGATATTTTTTTTATGAAAAGGTAAATGTCTATTGAAATCATCAAAATGTACAAGTATAATGGGCATATCCACGGACTCAGTGACGATATAAATCTAGCGCGTCCCTGCTAAGCATATCAACACCAGATTTAATCACGTCAATAACAAAACTCTAGCTAGTCCCACAAGATGGGTAGTCGAGAGTGCAAAAATATGATGCATGTAGGAGATCAATGAGAAAGTCCTAAGCTATGGAAACTCTCTTATGTAACCATAAGGTTGCAGTCGTGGGCCTCCTTAAACCCTTTTCATGGTAAACCCAAAGGGAGAAACCCACGGTCAAGGGAAGAGTACCTATTCGGACATGGGCTGAGCCCACCCTCGTCACGTTATGCTGCTAAAAGATAATCGACATAGAACCTAAGACCTATAAGACTTAAGTTCTCGCGCTTACCCATAATCCGGGAAGTCAGGCGGTAAAATAAGAAGAACCCCCGCCAATCTCACACGCCGGGTGGTCAGGAGACTCCAGCTGATCCCACAGGTCGGGTAGTCTGGAGATTTACATATGACTAACCAAGACATACATATCATCATGTATCCTAGCCTGCGGCCAAAGTAACAAAATTGTCTTGGAATAGGGGGTACAATGCAAACAAGATTTTGTAGATGCTGGTCTTGATCCTAAACAGAGTAGCTTCTCTATCTAGTCTCGACCCGTCAAAAATAATCTTGTTCCTCTCTGCCCAAATATGGTAGACGGTGGCGGCCAATCCAACCCGCTTTGCTTTAGCTTTCCAACCCGTACCATGTCCCTCTTTCTTAATATATTTCAAAGCGCTATCGATGGTGGTCATAGCCTTCCGGATGCCAAGCCATGTCTTGACCCTGGACCAAAGGTAACTACTGACCATGCAACTGAAGAATAGGTGCGCTATTGACTCATCAGAATGGTCGCAAAGGGGGCACCTTGTATCAATGTCCATATAAGTGACTCTATCCTTCGTTCGTAATCTCTTCCTTGCACAAAGTCACATAATGAAAGACTGCTTTTGAGTGATATAGGAACTCCAAACATCCTTCGCCCAAATCACCGGCTGCCCATGTGTCCTGAAGTAATAATAGGCATTGTGATTGCTACTATATCATGCCGCCATGGTAGTAGCCGCCCGGTCATGGGACCCTTCACGGTCAAGAATGATGTCACGAATAATGAGAAGCCGCTTGATCAAAGGTGAGTCGTACTTCTTTGCAACCCACGTCCAAATGTTGTTGTTGTTGCTAAGATACTTGTGATTGATCCATTTAATCCAGAGTGTGTCCTTCTTTTTATGGATATTCCATGTCACGACCCGACCCCGGGCCCGCGACTGGTGCCTTACCCGGGCACCCTAGTGATACAACATCAGAGAAAATCAGCGGAATTAAAACTTAAACATGAAACAAGATATAAAATAAGAAACATGCTAACCAAAACGGTCGCCTTTCTGCATATATATAAAAAAACTCAAGCTACATCCTTTACAAACTCGCCACAACAAGATTTCATGCACTTAAGAGTTTTATAACACCAACGACGGGACAGGGCCCCGCCATACCCCTGAATGTATAAGAACCTACAATCTCAGGGAATCATACCACAAGATAAGCCTCCGGAGAAACGGAGCTTCCCAAAACGCTGAACTGTGATCCTATGAGCGAGGATTAACAACTGGTGTACCTCTACCGCAGATTTAACGCAGCCCGGGCGAGGTCAAGCATAACAGTACCAAGTATGTGAAATCGAAAGTACTAAAATGAAATCATAATAGTCTCAGATAAAAACAGAGACATGTATGATAACAAAACTACAAGATACAATATATAAGCAAATATGTCAAGTCGTGACTCACGCCTCAAAGTCATCACCCAAATATAACCATGGGTCTCATGCCCACAATATCAATCATGCCTGTGGAATTCCTTCCTCACTGCCGGCAGTCCATGATATAATAACACCAAGAAATACACATGAACACCAGGTCCCACCTGTGTTATAAAAACCGTACGGGGTAAGTACGAAGGCATAACCAACTACCAGAACCTACCGTACCAACAATGCTATAAAACTGTATCGCGAGGTCTTTCTAGACCGCCAATGATCAAGCCGGGCCATTCGCCTCGATTATCAAGCGCGTCTAACCACGAACTCCCGCAGCCCGCATAGGCCACCTAGGCCCGCATGAGGTACTCCTCGTGATCGGGGTAGCTAACCCGCGACATCTTCCCCGACTCCCGCAATCCGCACGGCCACACGTACCGCATGAGGTATTCCTCGATCGGCGTAACACACCCGAGTGATTCACGAACTCCCGCAGCTCCGATAGTCACATGGACCCGCATGAGGTATTCCTTGCATCGGGGGTAGCTAACCCGCTGCAACATAACAAGTCGTGGGTATGTGATGTAATACAGCCAAGAACCGGCTTATCGTAAACAACATAAGCACAACAAGAAAACCCCCTTCACATAAAATTCCCAAGATACTAACGCCCGTAGTATCCTAGCATGTTTACTTATCAAACCAACAAGAAAGTATTACAAGGCTATCACAAGCAAAACATAGGCAAGTTACTCACACAAGGTACTTTTATTTCATGTCAACAAATTCGGGTTTTAACCCCAAAGTACTACATACTTCAACTCTCTTAAAAAGAACCCTTTTTAAGTACAAAATCGCGCGATACTAATACCCGTAGTATCATTCATAGAGTAACTATCATTTTAAGTAAATCAAAACAACATCATGCCCTCTTTTTAAACCAAAACAAGACAATAACATGCCTTCCTTTAAAACAAAGACACTTTTCCTTTTTAAAGTCAAGTAGCAATATACTTTTTAAACCAAGTGTCTTACTCTTTTCAAAACAAGTAACCTATACCTTTAAATCAAGTTACTTCTACTTTCCAAAATCAAGTTGTTTACAAGTCAAGTCTCGTTACTTTAAAAAAATCAGTCTCATAATCTTTAAATCATATCTCATATCTTTTAAGGAAACCAACCTCCAACTTTTAAAATGTCAAGTTATCATTTTAAATCCAACAATAAAACCATTCTTTTGTTTTCATAAAGTCGTTATAACTAACTTCCCATAAAGCTATTATAACACTTTATGTTTTAAACCAACCACGGACAACTATTCTCATTTCCGAAATCAAGATAACATTATTCTTTAAAAGACCACGCACCCATTACTCATGAATGAGGTTTTACAACTTTTTAACATAATTCAAGTCCTTAATATTTCATAACAAGTCACTTAACTTAGAATCAAGTCAAGGACACAAAAGGAAAATCAAATTACTTTAACACACGTGCGTCTACCGCACTATATATATTTCACAAATATCATGCTCAAGAGAATAGGAAGAATCACATACCTCTTCGGCTTAATCCACAAGCCAAGTCGAGTATGCCACGCGTAGAGAATCCACCTATAATAACCACAATACATCTATCAACTTCTAGTTCTCTTTGTAGAATAATTCTAAGTACAAGGTTCCTTATTCTACGGAAAATTCGAAAGACTCGCCCCGTAACCACATAAATATCCTCCTATATCAAGGCCTGCTACCAAGCCAACAACTCCAAGGGGATTACACGTCTAACCGGACGTGTACAAAACTGCCCCACAGTGAAATTACATAAGTCTACTGTAAATACAGTCCAATGTAAATACAGTTCAATTATTTTTAATCATCCTTCCATATATCATATACTCAATTCTAAACTACTACAATATGTAATCTCCAATTACAATAGAAGGACAATGATCATTACCTCGATAAGCCCAAAATTATCCAAGATTTATAAGTCGATCCTTAGCAAATCTTAGCTCCAACTCCTTACATTCCAACTGGTCCAAGCAACCCTTAGATGCTCCTAACCAACTCCTCTTCACGATCCAACTCCAAAAAGTGAAGAACACTTTAGGCTCAAACTAGGCAATGTTTCAGCCAAGGGGGTGTATTATAGGCTAGGGGTGTGAAATTTTTTCTAACACTTGGTTTACAATCTTCCTAATACCTTAAGGAAGAACACCTAAAAGTTTAAGAATTTTTGGGCAACCTTTTGTCAAGATCTTAGCCAAAAACCGAGAACACTTAACAAAGGGGAGAGAGTATTTTGCTTGAAATTCTTCAAGTGTGAGATGAAGTCTTGCAATCCAAAGGGAGGGGTATTTATAGGGAAATCAAGGTCCAAGATCAAAGCAAGTGTAAGGTTTAGATTGGGGACATGTGTGTGTGGGTTCTACCAACCACATGTCCTCCACAAATTTGAGACATGTGGCTAGCCACATGTCTCCAAAACGCCCACGGACACTTGTCTAACACCACCTACCAACACGGGCCACACGGGGTGACACGTGTCGCCCCCCTACTCGTCCAAAATATTTCATCTTCCGAAAATATATTTAATGCCAAAAATCTCGAAAACAAAGTGGGCCACACAAAACCGTAAATTTCCTCCCGTGGGCCCCACGTGACCAATTCCAGAAAATAAAATCCATAATTTATTATAATCCAAGAAGTCCAAATACCAAATCTGGGAATCCAATTCCCATTAACGAACCGTTTTCCTTCACAAATTCCGGAAACTTTTCCGTCGAAAAATCACATCTTTCTTCTTTCCAATTTTAATATCGTATTCTCGTACGTACGTCCTCATATACATACCCTGGAACTACGGGGTGTAACATTCTTCCCCCTTAGAAACATTCGTCCCGAATGTTCCTTCTAAGTCTCTAAACACACATGCACTGTTATAGTCTTCACTACTATACTTACTACATCAATTATGCCACGTTTGACCATAATATAACACCCATGCATGTACGTCAATCCAATCGACAAGTAGGGAGAGTGGGTTTTCCTGGAGGTATAGGTAAAAGGATGAGGATACCTCTGTATTATGTCATCCTCTGCCTCCGTAGACATCTCATCCCTAATTCAACTCACACAACTTTGACTGAAGCCCCGCCTCTACCTCAGAATGGCTCGCACATTGTTCACGCATTGCTATAGGACTATCCTCATACGATAACCCCGTCACCCGGCCATCATTAATCGGGAACACTGACGGATCTCCGATACTCTTCCAAACATAGCAACATGGAAGACGGACGACGCTTCCTAAGTCGGACGACATTGCTAACTTATAGCAACCCGCCTATTCTACAAACGATCCAAAAGGCCCAAAGTACCTCGCTAAGTTTCCGCTTCAAATCTCGTCACACCCTTCCGGGGTGGTACCTTCAAGAAGACCCACCGTCAACCTGAACTCCAAGTGTCGACGCCGATTATCCGCAAGACTTCTGTTGACTCTGAGCTGCTAATAACCTCTTCTGGATAAGCTTCACCTTATCCACATCCTGCTGAATCAAGTATGGACCAACTATCTGAACCTTGCCAACATCGAACCAATCGACCGACAACCTACACTTCCGCCCATACAAGGCTTCATAAGGCGCCATCCGAATACTAAATGGTAGCTATTATAATACTCACTCAACAAGAGGCAAATAATCCTCACAGTGACCCCTGAAATCAAAACACCGGCCCGTAACCTATCCTCAAATGTCTGGATAAAACGTGTTGTTTGTCCGTCGGCCCGAGGGTGAATGTAATACTGAGACTCACCTGAGTTCCTAACCCCGCGTGGTAAAACCTCCAGAAAAAAAAAAATAGCCGTAAACTGGGCTCCACTGCCAGTCATAAAATAAAAGTAGGAACCCCGTGCAGTCTTACAACCTTCCTGATATATAACATCTCGCATAACCCTCCGCCGAGTAAACACCCCGATCGAAAGACAAGATGGGCGACCTCATCGCTCCGACCATCGGTCGAACGCATCCACGAACTCGCACGATGGTTACCTAAACTTGGGCCTAACACCTCGTGACCCTATCATCTAGCGACCACCTCAACCGACCTACCTCAATCCGGCCGCGGGTCGACGCGCGATATGGCCTCAACCCGACCCACTTCAGACTAAACTCGTTCCTCGGTCCTAACAATCTCACTATTCAAGTCGCGAGAACCTAGTGGTCTTCTAAGCTCAACTACCCACTTCCATTTCACACCACTCATGGACTTATCACATGAATATACCCCACGTATACAATGTATCTCGACAAGGATCAAAACGTAAAATCTTTTACTTAAGACAGCCTTGCATCTAAGGTCTCCACGTGTAATATTCTAAGGCTCACACCTTCCATGTCCCCATACTTACCTTTTCAACTACCCATGTTTTCTAATCACAACTTACACAATGCTATCCGAACATAACATTTAACATTAAGTCATCATATCACGCATACTAGTCTCTAGAGGGTTAAGGATATACCTGTAACTACTGCTTCACTTTCCCTTTGTCGCTCTAATCCAAATCCTCGTCACGGGCGATAGCTATAAGGTGATGAACCACCACGATCCCGGCGTCGAGTCGTAACATCCGCGCCACTGGTCGGACAATTTCTCGCAAAATGGCCCCGCCGGCAAGCATAACAAGTCGTCAAGTAGTACGACACTCCCACAATGACACCTACCACAACGCCACACCGAGGCGGTGGCCTCTGGCTAACACCCCTTCCTCTCCGAACCACTGAATCCGCAACTGACCTGTTAGGATGAGTCATCCCACATGTATCCCTCCTACTAGGAAATTCTCTCCTCACATGGACCTGATGGCCGCAGGTAAAACAAGCATTAGTAAAAAGACGACATTTCCCGGGATGACGCCTACCACATAGTGAATACTGAGGGAAATCAACTGGCCGGGCTAGAACCTATGTAAATCGTGAACCGTAAACCCCGAGCTCGACCAACTCCTCGCATACCCCAAACGCCCCGCTTGTGGAGGACCACTTATATCGGGCGAGGCGCATAACCACCACACGGCGAGGTTCGCCTCGAAAGTTACCAAAGCGACCTCATTGCTCGCCTCTTCGCTGATCTCGTTAATCCGCCGATCTCTACGCTCTCACCGCAGGCATAAGCACGCAGCAATGTTCATGCCGATCAAGAGCTACTTGTACAACCCTTTACTAGATAATCATCTAGACCCGTGATATATCGGTGCACTCTATACTCGCTTGCTAAAATCCTAGCTAGTAACAGGTCCACCCCTTTGTAATCCATATTCTCTGCTCTGGCCGTGGAACCAAGGCTCATATATCATGGCCGCAGAGGAATCGCCGTGCAGCTAAACTCATTTGGCCGGGCGACGTCGCAGAACTCCCGAATGGCACCACCAGGTGATGATCGGGCTGTGCTCTTGTAACCTTCTCGTGTTTCTATTCACGCCTCCTTCGCCGCTTTGCCCTTCGCCCCGTTGCCTGCGCAGAGGCATAACTGGTATAAAAGAATACGTCAGAGGGAGTCCAACTTATAACACAGCTCTAAGGCACGATCTCAGAGTGAGAAGAATGGAAACCAATCCTAAATATCCTGTAGCCTCCTGATTATAGGTGTGGTGCACAACACGCCGATAATCAAGACTCTACTAGATACGGTCTGTAGACACTTTCCGAGGATTAACTGCTCTGATACCACATTTGTCACGACCCGACCCCGGGCACGCGACTGGTGCCTTACCCGGGCACCCTAGTGATACAACATCAGAGAAAATCAGCGGAATTAAAACTTAAACATGAAACAAGATATAAAATAAGAAATAGGCTAACCAAAACGGTCGCCTTTCTGCATATATATAAAAAAACTTGAACAGTTACATCCTTTACAAACCCCGCCACAACGATTACTGCACTTCTAAGAGTTTTATAACAACAACGACGGGACAGGGCCCCGCCATACCCCTGAATGTATAAGAACCTACAATATCAGGGAATCATACCACAAGATAAGCCTCCGGAGAAACGGAGCTTCCTAAAACGCTGAACTGTGATCCTATGAGCGAGGATCAACAATCGTGTACTTCTACCGCGCATTTAACGCACCGGCGAGGTCGATAACAGTACTAAGTATGTGAAACTGAAAGTACTAAAATGAAATCATAATAGTCTGTACAAAAACATGAGACATGTATGATAACCAAACTACAGTACACAATATATAAGCAGTCATGTCAAGTCTGGGACTCACGCCCTCAAAGTCATCACCCAAATATAACCATGGGTCTCATGCCCACAATATCAATCATGCCCGTGGAATTCCTTCCTCACTGCCGGCAGTCCATGATATAATAACACCAAGGAATACACATGAACACCAGGTCCCACCTGTGTCATAAAAACCGTACGGGGTAAGTACGAAGGCATAGCCAACTACCAGAACCTACCGTACCAACAATGCTATAAAATCAGATCGCGAGGTCTTTCTAGACCGCCAATGATCGGCCGACCATTCGCCTCGATCATCACAAGCGCGTCTAACCTCGAACTCCCGCAGCCCGCATAGCCACCTAGGCCCGCATGAGGTACTTCTCGATCGGGGTAGCTAACCCGCGACATCTTCCCGACTCCCGCAACTGCATGGGCCACACGGAACACATGAGGTATTCCTCGTGACGGCGAACACACCCGAGTGATTCTCGAACTCCCGCAGCTTCGCATAGTCACATGGACCCGCATGAGGTATTCTCGTGACGGGGTAGCTAACCCGCGGCAACATAACAAGTCAGGGGGGTATGTGATGTAATACAAGCGCAACCGGCTTATCGTAAACAACATAAGCACAACAAGAAAACCCCCTTCACATAAAATTCTCAAGATACTAACGCCCGTAGTATCCTAGCATGTTTACTTATCAAACCAACAAGAAAGTATTACAAGGCTATCACAAGAAAAACATAGGCAAGTTACTCACACAATGTACTTTTATTTCATGTCAACAAATCCGGATTTTAACCCCAAAGTATTACATACTTCAACTCTCTTAAAAAGAACCCTTTTTAAGTACAAAATCGCGCGATACTAATACCCGTAGTATCATTCATAGAGTAACTATCATTTTAAGTAAATCAAAACAACATCATGCCCTCTTTTTAAACCAAAACAAGACAATACCATGACTTCCTTTAAAACAAAGACACTTTTCCTTTTTAAAGTCAAGTAGCAATATACTTTTTAAACCAGGTGTCTTACTCTTTTCAAAACAAGTAATCTATACCTTTAAATCAAGTTACTTCTCCTTTCCAAAATCAAGTTGTTTACAAGTCAAGTCTCGTTACTTTAAAAAAAATCAGTCTCATAATCTTTAAATCATATCTCATATCTTTTAAGGAAACCAACCTCCAACTTTTAAAATGTCAAGTTATCATTTTAAATCCAATAATAAAACCATTCTTTTGTTTTTATAAAGTCGTTATAACTAACTTCCCATAAAGCTATTATAACACTTTATGTTTTAAACCAACCAAGGACAACTATTCTCATTTCCGAAATCAAGATAACATTATTCTTTAAAAGACCACGCACCCATTACTCATGAATGAGGTTTTACAACTTTTTAACATAATTCAAGTCCTTAATATTTCATAACAAGTCACTTAACTTAGAATCAAGTCAAGGACACAAAAGGAAAATCAAATTCCTTTAACACACGTGCGTCTACCGCACTATATATATTTCACAAATATCATGCTCAAGAGAATAGGAAGAATCACATACCTCTTCGGCTTAATCCACAAGCCAAGTCGAGTATGCCGCGCGTAGAGAATCCACCTATAATAACCACAATACATCTATCAACTTCTAGTTCTCTTTGTAGAATAATTCTAAGTACAAGGTTCCTTATTCTACGGAAAATTCGGCAGCACCTCCTCCCCCGTAACCACATAAATATCCTCCTATATCAAGGCCTGCTACCAAGCCAACAACTCCAAGGGGATTACACGTCTAACCGGACGTGTACAAAACTGCCCCACAGTGAAATTACATAAGTTCATCAGAAAATACAGTCCAATGTAAATACAGTTCAATTATTTTTAATCATCCTTCCATATATCATATACTCAATTCTAAACTACTACAATATGTAATATCCAATTACAATAGAAGGACAAGGATCATTACCTCGATAAGCCCAAAATTATCCAAGATTTATAAGTCGATCCTTAGCAAATCTTAGCTCCAATTCCTTACGTTCCAACTGCTCCAAGAAACCCTTAGACGCTCCTAACCAACTCTTCTTCAAGATCCAACTCCAAAAAGTGAAGAACACTTTAGGCTCAAACTAGGCAATGTTTCGGCCAAGGGGGTGTATTATAGGCTAGGGGTGTGAAATCTTTTCTAACACTTGGTTTACAATCTTCCTAATACCTTAAGGAAGAACACCTAAAAGTTTAAGAATTTTTGGGCAACCTTTGGTCAAGATCTTAGCCAAAAACCGAGAAAACTTAACAAAGGGGAGGGAGTATTTTGCTTGAAATTCTTCAAGTGTGGGATGAAGTCTTGCAATCCAAAGGG
Source organism: Przewalskia tangutica (assembly GCA_029844215.1). Taxonomy (NCBI): domain Eukaryota; kingdom Viridiplantae; phylum Streptophyta; class Magnoliopsida; order Solanales; family Solanaceae; genus Przewalskia; species Przewalskia tangutica. The sequence continues at coordinate 42,172,472 of CM056724.1, read as the reverse complement.
AGGGGTATTTATTGGGAAATCCAGGGCCAAGATCAAAGCAAGTGTAAGGTGTAGATTGGGGACATGTGTGTGTGGGTTCTACTAACCACATGTCCTCCAAAATCAAGTTGTTTACAAGTCAAGTCTCGTTACTTTAAAAAAAATCAGTCTCATAATCTTTAAATCATATCTCATATCTTTTAAGGAAACCAACCTCCAACTTTTAAAATGTCAAGTTATCATTTTAAATCCAATAATAAAACCATTCTTTTGTTTTTATAAAGTCGTTATAACTAACTTCCCATAAAGCTATTATAACACTTTATGTTTTAAACCAACCAAGGACAACTATTCTCATTTCCGAAATCAAGATAACATTATTCTTTAAAAGACCACGCACCCATTACTCATGAATGAGGTTTTACAACTTTTTAACATAATTCAAGTCCTTAATATTTCATAACAAGTCACTTAACTTAGAATCAAGTCAAGGACACAAAAGGAAAATCAAATTCCTTTAACACACGCAAGGCCTACCGCACTATATATATTTCACAAATATCATGCTCAAGAGAATAGGAAGAATCACATACCTCTTCTGGCTAATCCACAAGCCAAGTCGAGTATGCCGTAGAGAATCCACCTATAATAACCACAATACATATATCAACTTCTAGTTCTCTTTGTATAATAATTCTAAGTACAAGGTTCCTTATTCTACGGAAAATTCGGCAGCACCTCCCCCCCCCCCCCCCCGTAACCACATAAATATCCTCCTATATCAAGGCCTGCTACCAAGCCAACAACTCCAAGGGGATTACACGTCTAACCGGACGTACAAATCGCCCCACGTTGAAATTACATAAGTCTCATCAGAATACACCCAATGTAAATACAGTTCAATTCTTTTTAATCATCCTTCCATAGATCATATACTAAATTCTAAACTACTACAATATGTAATCTCCGATTACAATAGAAGGACAAGGATCATTACCTCGATAAGCCCAAAATTATCCAAGATTTATAAGTCGATCCTTAGCAAATCTTAGCTCCAATTCCTTACGTTCCAACTGCTCCAAGAAACCCTTAGACGCTCCTAACCAACTCTTCTTCAGGTTCCAACTCCAAAAGTGAAGAACACTTTAGGCTCAAACTAGGCAATGTTTCGCCAAGGGTGTATTATAGGCTAGGGGTGTGAAATCTTTTCTAACACTTGGTTTACAATCTTCCTAATACCTTAAGGAAGAACACCTAAAAGTTTAAGAATTTTTGGGCAACCTTTGGTCAAGATCTTAGCCAAAAACCGAGAAAACTTAACAAAGGGGAGGGAGTATTTTGCTTGAAATTCTTCTGCCGCTGGATGAAGTCTTGCAATCCAAAGGGAGGGGTATTTATTGGGAAATCAAGGGCCAAGATCAAAGCAAGTGTAAGGTGTAGATTGGGGACATGTGTGTGTGGGTTCTACTAACCACATGTCCTCCACAAATTTGAGACATGTGGCTAGCCACATGTCTCCAAAAAAACGTCCATGGGACACTTGTCCATCACCAATCGGCCAACTTGGCCACATGGGGGTAACACGTGTCGCCCCCCTACTCGTCCAAAATATTTCATCTTCCGAAAATATATTTAATGCCAAAAATCTCGAAAACAAAGTGGGCCCCACAAAACCGTAAATTTCTTCCCGTGGGCCCCACGTGACCAATTCCGGAAAATAAAATCCATAATTTATTATAATCCAAGAAGTCCAAATACCAAATCTGGGAATCCAATTCCCATTAACGAACCTTTTTCCTTCACAAATTCCGGAAACTTTTCCGTCGAAAAATCACATCTTTCTTCCTTTCCAATTTTAATGTCGTATTCTCGTACGTACGTCCTCATATACATACCCTGGAACTACGGGGTGTAACATTCTTCCCCCTTAGAAACATTCGTCCCGAATGTTCCTTCTAAGTCTCTAAACACACATGCACTGTTATAGTTTTCACTACTATACTTACTACATCAATTATGCCACGTTTGGCCATAATATAACACCCATGCATGTACGTCAATCCAATCGACAAGTAGGGAGAGTGGGTTTTCATGGAGGTATAGGTAAAAGGATGAGGATACCTCTGTATTATGTCATCCTCTGCCTCCGTAGACATCTCCTCCCTAATGCAACTCTATCACAACTCTTTGACGGAAGCCCCGTCCCTATCTCGCAATGGCCTGGCATGTTTTTCACGCATTGCTATAGGACTATCCTCATACGATAACCCCCCTGTCACCCGGTCATCATTAACTGGGAACACTCTGGATGGATCTCCGATACTCTTCCGAAACATAGCAACATGGAAGACCGGACGTACTGTCTCCTAAGTCGGACGGCAGTGCTAACTTATAGGCAACCTGGCCTATTCTACAAACGATCTGAAAAGGCCCAAAGTACCTCGGGCTAAGTTTCCCCTGCTTTCCAAATCTCGTCACACCCTTCCGGGGTGGTACCTTCAAGAAGACTGATCGGTGTATTTTATATACACATTTTGAGTCAGTTTTAGTTAGTCTTTTGTCCCATTTTGCACATATAAGTGTCGTATTAGGATAGTTTTTCTTTCTTTTGAGTCAAAGTGGTTAAAATGGCCAAATGGCGGAAAATGAGCAAAAAGAGGGCAAAAGAGGAGATGCCAGAGCCGAAAACAGAGAAAGAGGCGAACGAGGCTAAAATCCAGACCAGCCATGGCCGCTGCCGCACAAAAGCGTGGTCGCGCGCCCACTATTCGCAGAGGCAGAGATCCAGCATGCGCCGGCTAAGACAGAGACGCAGGCCGCGGCGCCTAAACATCCGAGGAGCTACAGAAGATACAGCGCCGCGGCGCCTCGCATGCCAGATATCGGTCGCGCGCCAAAACACCCGACGGATTGCAGAACTCCGGCCGGGCGCCATCTCGCAGGCCGCAGCCGACGCGGAAAAATTAGGTCTTTTGACGGATTTTTGGGCCAGGCCTGCAGGGAAAAGAAGGAGGCGTTTTTAAACCTATATAAGGAGAACCCTAGGCAGTTTTTGAGGGTTCCCCTTCTTGCACAACTCAAGATTTTGGCTTTGAGATTGGATACCATTAACTTAGTACTTTCTTTTCCTTTTCTTTTCTTTAATTCAGTTTTTGCATGATGAACTTTGAATTAGTTCTTGTCATATTCATGGCTAGGAACTAATTCTCTTATAGGGCTTTCTATGTTGAATTTCTTGAAACTTATGTTATAAATTAATGCATGCTTATGACTATTTTTCTTATTGAGAGATCTATCCAATAATTGAGTTGAATTCTTGGTAACTAATTGACAACTAGTTATCACAATATGATTTCTAATCAGATTCAAAAGGGGATTGTGAATATGCTGTAAGTTGGGTAGACAGGCTTGAATTGGGGATGAAAATACCTCAATTAGTTTTGTAGCGTTGATGAGAGGCTTAACAACCCTAATTTTGCGCATTGTGCGTGACGGTCAACTAGGTTTTTGTTCTTAATCCTCCTATAGAGTTACCCTTATCACCGAAAGGTAGGTAAGGAACAATACTGGGGTTGAGTGTTTATATAACCCCAACGGGAGTATAAAACGATTTCAGAAACCCGCTTTCTCCAAAAGAAGAACACCATAAGTAATGCATTAGTAAGTAGCATAAACGGATAGTGAGGATACATAGAAGCCCTATTCTCATCACATCTGAAGTAATTCTTTATATTTACTTATCTTTAATAATTCTTAGTTATAAACCAAACAATCAATCATTAATTCACCAAATAGATACTAGAAAATAGATAGTTGGTACTTGAACCCTAATCCTAGAGGACGATATTCGGTCTTATCTAAGACTATACTACTTGATACGATAACGTGCACTTGCGTTTAAAAGTGTGTGCATATTACGCGCATCAAGTTTTTGGCGCCGTTGCCGGGGATTAGGCATTAGTTCGATATCAAAATTATCTATTTTTAATTTCTAATTTGGTCTTTAATTTTTAATTTTTATTTTAATTTTTACGTTTTTTCGCTACTTTTCGGAAAATCAGGTTGCCGTGATTTGTTTTCTGTTTTTGATCTATTTCAGGCAATCAGTTTATGCGAAGGAGAAGAGGAGCAGACACTCTTGTTCCCTTCAATCCAGAGATCGAGAAAACTCGCAAGCGTAATGCAAAGAATCAACGGGTTGCAACTTTAATAGAGATGGACGGTAATCTAAACAATAACAGGATGAGAGAAGGGTTAGGTGAAAATCAACCTAACCCAGAAGATCCTCATCAAGTGCCAATAGATGTGGAGGATAGAGTCCGAATCCAGCCAGAAAGAAGTTTGGGAGATTGTGCTGCCAAGAGTGAATGGAGCACAAACATGCATTAGGCTCCCTGCAATAGGAGCCAACAACTTCGAGGTAAAACCAGCAATTTTGAGTACGGTACAAAGACACTGTGCAATTCGAGGATCGCCATCGGAGGATCACACATGCACATAGCTAATTTCTTGGAGCTATGTGCCACTTTCGATATAACGGCCATCGATGATGATGCCGTCAGTTGAGGCTCTTTCCTTCTCACCAGTGGATAGAGCAAAAGTATGGTTGAATTCCCGCCACCGATTCGATATTCACATGGCACGAGCCGCACGTAAATTCCTAGCCAAGTTCTTTCCGCCTTGTAAGGCAAAGAAAATTGAGAGCGAGTTGAACAACTTCTACCAAGTGATGGAGAGTCCTTATATGAAGCTTGGGAAAGGTTCAAGGATCTGCAGAGGAAGTGTCCACACCATTGCATTAAGTTGTGGAACTTGGTCCACATCTTCTACAACGGCCGAAAGCAAGACAACCGTAACCATCATAGATGCCGCAGCAGTGGAGCATTCATGAGGAAACAGCCCACGACGCCATGAGCTATTAGAAGATATGGCCACTAACAACCATGTCACGTACAGAGGGCGACTAGTAGGAGAAGAAGCTGGGGTCCACGTAGATGCTATTGCACGCTGAATGCCTGCCGGCCCTTCTAGCTAATAAACATGCAAAGAACATACAGCTGTCAGAACGCGCATGATGCCTAAAAGTCATGAGATATGTGGTGGCCCACATACATTTGATAGATGCCCTTCAATGATCCCAACAATATACCAATGGAACAGCAGAGTGTCAGCAAAGAGGCAATTACCAGAGGCAACAGAACAACCCCTACTCAAACACTTATAATCCAGGTGGAGGAATCACCCAAATTTCTATGGAAAGGAGATCGGCTAGCAGAATCAATATCGTGGCGCAGAACCAGATCGTGCGCAGAATCAGATCGTGGGCAACATAACCAATACAGGGTCGATGCGTAACCAGCAGAATCCGTAATCAGCACTTCATTCAAGCCCCACACTTCAATACCAATGCACCTGCTCAAGAAGAAAAGCCGATGAGCTTAAAGCATGACAAAGACTTGCCAACGCCCGACGCAGCTTTATGATGAAGCTAGATCCTCGCTCGTAAACTTGGAAACACAAGTAGATAACAGCAAAGCAGTAAACATCGTGCCAGCGGACATTACCGAGCAATACAGAGGTAAATCAGAGAGCAATGTAAGGCAAAGGCAATGAGAAGTGGAAGACAATTGAGCAACAACCACCTCACCCAATAGTTGAGAAGAAGCGAGTTAGAAAAAGAGAAGGTGGTGAACCTAGCCTGATAGAGAAAACTCCGAGAAGGAGTATACAGAAAAGATTCCTTTCCCTGAGATTACAAAGGAAGGCTCGATAAACAATTTTCCAAATTCTTGGAGGTATTCAGAAGTTGCATATCAACATACCTTTATAGAGGCTTGGAGCAGATGCCGCCTTATTTCAAGTTCATGAAAGAAATCTTGGGAAAAAGAGGAACCGGCGAATATGAGATAGTAGCACTAATGTAAGAGTGTAGTGCTATCTTACAAAAGAAATTGCCACCAAAGCTAAAGGACTCGAAGCTTTACACTACCATGCACATGGCAAGTGGTGACGTGCAACAGAGCTCTATGCGATTTAGGGGCAAGTATAAATCTGATGCCCTTATCAGTTTTCAAAAGATTGGAGTTGGGAGAGGCTAAACCAACCACTGTGAGTCTGCAACTAGCCGACATGACAGTAGTTCATCCACGAGGCAAGATTGAGGACGTGATTGTGTAGGTAGGAAAATTTTTCTTTCCTGCAGATTTCCTCATTCTTGATATGGAAGAAGATGCGGAAATCCCTATCATATTAGGGAGGCCGTTCCTAGCAACGGGAAGAGCTTTGATTGATGTTGAAAGAGGGGAGTTGACACTAAGGGTGGAGAATGAAGAAATGGTGTTTAAAGTGTTTAAACATGTCATCGAACCACCACCAATGAATAGGTGCTTTGCAATTAGCACCATCAAACCCCCATGCGAGCCATTACAAGTCAACCAAAGAGTGATGAGCCCAAGAAAGCAGGCATGGTTTGCCGAAATGCCACTAAAGGAGGTAAGTGTTCCTGAACTCCCTATTACCGATAATGCTAAAAAGAAAAAGAGAAAAAGGAAACGCCAAATGTGGAGGAAATGGATAGGTTGGGGGCTTAATCCACCCAAGGTTATTAAGACTAAGAAACTTGCGTCCGGCTAAAAGACGTTAAAGACAGCGCTACTTGGGAGGCAACCCAACGTTTTCAATTATGTTATTTTAATTTTTGTCTTTAGTTTATTTTATTTTGTCTAGAACAATCTCACGGTCATGGGGTCTTGTGTTTGAGCTGTGATTGACAGTGCATGGAATAAATCAAAGAAAAGCAAGGATTTGAAAGGGTAGCCATGCCAAGAGTGCGCGCCTAAAAGAGTGAACAGCGCAGAATTTAAGCCGCGCCAGTGAGCAGGCCGCGCAGAATTCCGTAAAGTTTGCAGAATTTAGGCCGCGCGCCATGAGCAGTGGGGCGCAGAAAGTCCCGGGCGAGCGCAGATGTGGGCGTCGCGCGCTAAAGCTGTGCACGCCGGGAATCCAGAAGTTTAAAACGCCCAAAAATCAGATTTTCCCCAATTCCAACTTCCAAAACCTAACCTTCCCTCTCCAAAAACCCACGAAATTTCAGAAACTCTCCCACAAATCCTCCACAAATCCAACCCAACCACAACCTAAACTCTTAAATTCCCAAAAACCCCCAACTATCTCAAACAACAAAGTTCCATTCCATAGCCTCAACCCACCAATTGAAACAAGAACAAGCTTGAATCTTCTCATCAAAAGGTAATCCCTATCTTTGTTCTTGAAGCCTTTCACTGAAGTCATAGGAGGTAGTAGTTGGGAAGAGTATTGTAGTTGAAGTAGTTTGAGTCTTGAAAAGTTGGTTGTGAAGTTGGAGAAAAGAGTAGAAAAGAGGTTGTGGACATTGTTGAAGTTTGGGGTGTCGCTTAGTTGTTGAGTGTGTAGGAGACATTGTGCCACAAAAATTAAGTCGCAGATTTTGTTTAAAAATGGCCACGTAAAGAGAAGAGGATCCACATCCACCCCAAACCCACAATACGATGAAAATAGATTTGTGAGTTACTGTGCCTTCCAAAGATACAAAAGGCTTGATACTGCACTGTAATTCCGAAGTGGAAATGGATTACCAAAGGGGATCATATGGGGAGGAAGACATTTATGAGCCCATCCGGCTATGATAGAACTAAGGGTGGAAGAGATTTGTCAATCCGAGAAGATAACACCGGTGAATACAACAATGGTGCGGGAATTTTATGCAAACTTTCCGAGAGGACGAAAGGGTGCTTTGTGTGGAAATTATATGCTGTGGGCGAAGCAATAAATGCGACTCTAAAAACAGTGGATGTTGAAGGAGGAATGGTGATTGGAGCCATTTTAGAACACGGTCCAGAGCACCGGCAACATCAATCGATACCACAGAAACACCGCCGCCTACCCCGAGCCGCTTTTGAGATTGGAAGGAATGGATCTAGAGCACTGAGCAGGTGCCAATTCAACAAGGCGCAAGGCTTGGTCAGATTTTGTCGATGCGATGATTCCATCTACGACTTCACCAGAGTGCCGTAAGACGAGATTAAGTTGATTTATGGAATTATGAGGGGGCTGACAATTGATGTGGGAAAAGAGATAGTGCAGAGCATCGAAGAAATCAGCAGGTTGGTGACAACAGGTGGATTGGGACACGGCTCGCTTATTACCAGTCTATGCCACATGAGTGCGGTCCCACAACTACCCACAGATACTCGTGAAAGAAACGAATCGCCTGCGGTCTTATGGGATAGTGCACTCTTTCCTGCACCCACTTCAAAGGCCAGACGGAGAGCACCAGCAGCAGCAGAGGCCGCCATGGATGAAGATGAGCCTGAAATAGGGGCTCAATATGAGGCAGGACCCAGCCACCGGCCAACCACAAGAGCAGAACCTTCAGAGCCCACAATGGGGCAATTGTACCAACACCAGAGGGAGATGATGCAGACCTTGCAAACAGTAGTACAAGGACAACAAGAAACAAGGCAACAAATCGACGAGCTGAGTGCCTTGTTCAACCAATGGTCGATGCATTATCCACCGCCACCACCACCATTTTAACCAAAGTTTGTAAGTGTTATATTCTTTACTGTCTTTTAGTCTACACACATTGGGGACAATGTGTGATTTAAGTTTGGGGGTGTGTTTTTATGTTTTAGTTTTTATTGTTTTTGTGTTTTAGTTTTTATTTGTGTGTCATGTTATGTTTTATTTAAATATTTTTATTTGTTTTGTGTTTATTTTGAGTCACCAAAAAAAATTTCTTTCTTGAGTCATAATTGCCTGTCAAAGATCATGTATGCTGTAGTTGCTAGAAACACCTAGTGAAGTAAGGTGGAATAATGTAAAGGAATTGAAGCAACTATCTAAACACTTAAGTTAGATATGCCAAAAGCTCACAGAATCTGTCTATTTGGAGTTTCTTGCTTAAGTTATGCATGCTAAATGATAAATGCTTATGTGTTATGAGTGCTTGCTATTTGAGGCGAAATAGTTAGGATATGCATGTTTGGGAGATGACTCAGGCATTTCTTTGATAGCCAATTCTTACCATTCTTTTCTATCCCGTACTTTAAAAATATCCCTAGTCAGCTCCATTGAGCCTAAATTTGAAACTTCTTCTTTGACACCCTATATTCCCACAAAATTATGCCATAAGTGAAAATATGAAATAGTGGAGTACATTGTGTTAAAAAGAAGAAACAAAAAGAGTGAACAAGTTTGATGCACCCCAATGGAAAAGTAATAAGAAAGAGGCAAAAGCCTAAGTTTGGGGGTGCCTATTAGTATAATACACTTCACTCTCCCAAAACAAAAGAGGGGAAGGATAGAATTGAAGTGAAGGAAAGAATCAAAAGAAAAAAAGGAAAAATTGAAAAGTCAAAGAGCTTATGGTACAGAAAAATCAGCCTAAATGCCTATCTTTACCAACCCCTACCTAAGCCTACATTACAACCTCAAAGTCCTCAAGATCTCTTTATGCATATCCGAATTAGTGGAGAATAGCAAGTAAGCATGCCATAGGAATTCTTGAATTTATAGGTATGATTTAGTATATTGACTTCCATTAAGCATGATGAATATGAGTTTATAAATATTTAGCTTCATGTGTTCAATGTCTTGAAAATTTCATGCTATATGTTCTGCGTATTATTACGCTAACCTTCATGTTTTTCTAGTTAACATTTATGCAAAGAAAAGTGATTAATGACAGGAGTCTTTTATTTTTTTTCTTTGAGTCTTTTATTGTATTTCTGTCTCTCTTTGCTCGAGGGCGAGGTGAGGTTACGTTGGGGGGTATGTGATCGGTGTATTTTCTATACACCTTTGAGTCAGTTTTAGTTAGTCTTTTGTCCCATTTTGCACATATAAGTGTCGTATTAGGATAATTTTTCTTTCTTTTGAGTCAAAGTGGTTAAAATGGCCAAATGGCGGAAAAAGAGCAAAAAGTGCAAAAGAGAGATGCAGAGCCGAAACAGAGAAAGAAAGAGGCTAACGAGGCTAAAATTGCACCACGACGCGGCGCCTCAGCCTAAAAGCAGTGGCATGCGCGCCACTATTCGCAGAGGCAGAAGATCCAGCATGGCGCCTAAGACAGCAGATGCAGGTCGCGCGCTAAACATCCGGAGAGCTACAGAAGATACTGGCGCGCCTCGCATACAGATATCGGGCCGCGCCAAAACACCCGACGGATCGCAGAACTTCCGGCCGCGCGCTATCTGCAGGCGCGGCGCCGACGCTGAAAATTAGGTCTTTTGACGGATTTTTGGGCCAACTGCGAGGAAAAGAAGGAGGCGTTTTAAACCTATATAAGGAGAACCCTAGGCGCTTTTGAGGTTCCCTTCTTGCACAACTCAAGATTTTGGCTTGGAGATTGGATACCATTAACTTAGTACTTTCTTTTCCTTTTTCTTTTCTTTAATTCAGTTCTTGCATGATGAACTTTGAATTAGTTCTTGTCATATTCATGGCTAGGAACTAATTCTCTTATAGGGCTTTCTATGTTGAATTTCTTGAAACTTATGTTATAAATTAATGCATGCTTGTGGTTATTTTTCTTATTGAGAGATCTATCCAATAATTGAGTTGAATTCTTGGTAACTAATTGACAACTAGTTATCACAATATGATTTCTAATCGATTACGAAAAGGGGATTGTGAATATCTTGTAAGTTGGGTAGATGTGCTTGAATTGGGGATGAAAATACCTCAATTAGTTTTGTAAGCGTTGATGAGAGGCTTAACAACCCTAATTTTGCGCATTGTGCGTGACGGTCAACTAGGTTTTTGTTCTTAATCCTCCTATAGAGTTACCCTTATCACCGAAAGGTAGGTAAGGAACAATACTGGGGTTGAGTGTTTATATAACCCTAACGGGAGTATAAAACGATTTCGTAAACCTGCTTTCTCCAAAAGAAGAACACCATAAGTAATGCATTAGTAAGTAGCATAAGCGGATAGTGAGGATACATAGAAGCCCTATTCTCATCACATCTGAAGTAATTCTTTATATTTACTTATCTTTAATAATTCTGAGTTATAAACCAAACAATCAATCATTAATTCACCAAATAGATACTAGAAAATAGATAGTTGGTACTTGAACCCTAATCCTAGAGGACGATATTCGGTCTTATCTAAGACTATACTACTTGATACGATAACGTGCACTTGCGTTTAAAAGTGTGTGCATATTACGCGCATCAAAGACCCACCGTCAACCTGAACTCCAAGTGTCGACGCCGATTATCCGCAAGACTTCTGTTGACTCTGAGCTGCTAATAACCTCTTCTGGATAAGCTTCACCTTATCCACATCCTGCTGAATCAAGTATGGACCAACTATCTGAACCTTGCCAACATCGAACCAATCGACCGGCAACCTACACTTCCGCCCATACAAGGCTTCATAAGGCGCCATCCGAATACTAAAATGGTAGCTATTATAATACTCACTCAACAAGAGGCAAATAATCCTCACAGCTACCCCTGAAATCAAAACACCGGCCCGTAACTTATCCTCAAATGTCTGGATAAAATGCGTTGTTTGTCCGTCGGCCCGAGGGTGAATGCAATACTGAGACTCACCTGAGTTCCTAACCCCGCCTAGTAAAACCTCCAGAAAAAAAAGAAATAGCCGTAAACTGGGCTCCACTGCCAGTCATAAAATAAAAGTAGGAACCCCGTGCAGCCTTACAACCTTCCTGATATATAACATCTCTCATAACCCTCCGCCGAGTAAACAGTCCTGACTGAAAGACAAGATGGGCTGACCTCATCGTCCCGACTACTGGTCGAACGCATCCACGAACTCGTACGATAGTTACCTAAACTTGGGCCTAACACCTTCGTGACCCTATCATCTAGCGGGACCACCTCAAACTGATCCCACCTCAATCCGGGTTGCGGGTTGACCCGCGATATGGCCTCAACCCGACCCACTTCGTACTAAACTCTCGTTCCTGGTCCGAAACAATCTCACTATTCAAGTCATGAGAACCTAGTGGTCTTCTAAGCTCAACTACCCACTTCCATTTCACACCACTCATGGACTTATCACATGAATATACCCCACGTATACAATGTATCTCGACAAGGATCAAAAACGTAAAATCTTTTACTTAAGACGACCTTGCATCTAAGGTCTCCACGTGTAATATTCTAAGGCTCACACCTTCCATGTCCCCATACTTACCTTTTCAACTACCCATGTTTTCTAATCACAACTTACACAATGCTATCCGAACATAACACTTAACATTAAGTCATCATATCACGCATACTAGTCTCTAGAGGGTTAAGGATATACCTGTAACTACTGCTTCACTTTCCCTTTGTCGCTCTAATCCAAATCCCGCTCTCTGGTGCATAGCTATAGAAGGTGATGAACCACCATCGATCCCGGCGTCGAGTCGTAACATCCGCGCCACCTCTGGTCGGACAATTTCTCGCAAAATGGCCCTGCTAGCCGCAAGCATAACAAGCTGTCGAAGTAGTACGCCACTCCCCACAATGACACCTACCACAACGGCCACACCGAAAGGGGTGGCTCGCTCCGCTAACACCCCTTCCTCTCCGAACCACTGAATCCACAACTGACCTGGTAGGCTGAGTCATCCCACATGTATCCCTCCTACTAGGACATTCTCTCCTCACATGGACCTGATGGCCGCAGGTAAAACAAGCATTAGTAAAAAGACGACATTTCCCGGGATGACGCCTACCACATAGTGAATACTGAGGGAAAACTGAATCTGGCTGGCTAGAACCTATGTAAATCTGTGAACCAGAAACCCTGGAGCTCTGACCAACTCCTGCATACCTCGAACGTCCCGGCTCGCGAGGACCACTCAGATCTTGGCGGAGGCACATAACCAATCGCCGGCGAGGTTCGCCTCGAAGTTACCAAAGGACCTGCATTGCTCGCCTCTTCACGATCTCGTTAATCCGTCGATCTCTACGCTCTCACCGCGGCATAAGCTCAGACGTGGGCAATGTCCATGCCCGATCAAGAGCTACTCTTGTACAACCCTTTACTAGATAATCATCTAGACGTGATATATCGGTGCACTCTATACTCTCTTGCTAAAATCCTAGCTAGTAACGAGTCCACCCTTTGTAATCCATATTCTCTGTTCTGGCCGTGGAATCAAGGCTCATATATTATGGCCGCAGAGGAATCGCCGTCGTGCTAAACTCGCTGGGCCGGGCGACGCCGCAGTAACTCCCGAATGAAGCACCACTCGGTGATGATCGGGCCGTGCCCTTGTAACCCTCTCGTGCTCTACTCGCAGCCTCCTTCGCCGCCTTGCCCTTCTGGGCCCTGGTTGCCTTGCGCAGAGGCATAACTGGTATAAAAGAATACGTCAGAGGGAGTCCAACTTATAACACAGCTCTAAGGCACGATCTCAGAGTGAGAAGAATGGAAACCAATCCTAAATATCCTGTAGCCTCCTGATTATAGGTGTGGTGCACAACACGCCGATAATCAAGACTCTACTAGATACGGTCTGTAGACACTTTCCGAGGATTAACTGCTCTAATACCACTTTTGTCACGACCCGACCCCGGGCCCGCGACTGGTGCCTTACCCGGGCACCCTAGTTATACAACATCAGAGAAAATCAGCGGAATTAAAACTTAAACATGAAACAAGATATAAAATAAGAAACATGCTAACCAAAACGGTCGCCTTTCTGCATATATATAAAAAAAAACTTGAACAGTTACATCCTTTACAAACTCGCCACAACGATTACTGCACCTCTAAGAGTTTTATAACAACAACGACGACAGGGCTCGCCATACCACGAATGTATAAGAACCTACAATCTCAGGGAATAATACCACAAGATAAGCCTCCGAAGAAACGGAGCTTCCCAAAACGCTGAACTGTGATCCTATAAGCGAGGATCAACAATCGTGTACTTACCTGCAGATGAATGTAGCCCAGAAGGAGGTCGATAACAGTACCAAGTATGTGAAACTGAAAGTACTAAAATGAAATCATAATAGTCTGTATAAAAACAGGAGACATGTTTGATAACCAAACTACGATTACAATATATAAGCGAATATGTCAAGTCAGGGACTCACGCCCTCAAAGTCATCACTCAAATATAACCATGGGTCTCATGCCCACAATATCAATCATGCCCGTGGAATTCCTTCCTCACTGCCGGCAGTCCATGATATAATAACACCAAGGAATACACATGAACACCAGGTCCCACCTGTGTCATAAAACCGTACGGGGTAAGTACGAAGGCATAGCCAACTACCAGAACCTACCGTACCAACAATGCTATAAAACTGTATCGCGAGGTCTTTCTAGACCGCCAAATGATCGAAGCTGGGCCATTCGCCCTCAGTATCATTGTGCGCGTCTAACCCTGGAACTCCCGCAGTTCCGCATAGGCCACCTAGGCCCGCATGAGGTACTCCTCGCATCGGGGGTAGCTAACCCGCGACATCTTCCTGGACTCCCGCAATCCGCATGGCCACACATGGACCGCATGAGGTATTCCTCGCATCGGCGTAACACACCCGGAGTGATTCCTGGAACTCCCGCAGTTCCGCATAGGTCACATGGACCCGCATGAGGTATTCCTCGCATCGGGGGTAGCTAACCCGCGGCAACATAACAAGTCAGGGGGGTATGTGATGTAATACAAGCGCAACCGGCTTATCGTAAACAACATAAACACAACAAGAAAACCCCATTCACATAAAATTCCCAAGATACTAACGCCCGTAGTATCCTAGCATGTTTACTTATCAAACCAACAAGAAAGTATTACAAGGCTATCACAAGCAAAACATAGGCAAGTTACTCACACAAGGTACTTTTATTTCATGTCAACAAATCCGGGTTTTAACCCCAAAGTACTACATACTTCAACTCTCTTAAAAAGAACCCTTTTTAAGTACAAAATCGCGCGATACTAATACCCGTAGTATCATTCATAGAGTAACTATCATTTTAAGTAAATCAAAACAACATCATGCCCTCTTTTTAAACCAAAACAAGACAATACCATGCCTTCCTTTAAAACAAAGACATTTTTCCTTTTTAAAGTCAAGTAGCAATATACTTTTTAAACCAAGTGTCTTACTCTTTTCAAAACAAGTAACATATACCTTTAACTCAAGTTACATCTCCTTTCGAAAATCAAGTTGTTTACAAGTCAAGTCTCGTTACTTTAAAAAAAATCAGTCTCATAATCTTTAAATCATATCTCATATCTTTTAAGGAAACCAACCTCCAACTTTTAAAATGTCAAGTTATCATTTTAAATCCAATAATAAAACCATTCTTTTGTTTTCATAAAGTCGTTATAACTAACTTCCCATAAAGCTATTATAACACTTTATGTTTTAAACCAACCAAGGACAACTATTCTCATTTCCGAAATCAAGATAACATTATTCTTTAAAAGACCACGCACCCATTACTCATGAATGAGGTTTTACAACTTTTTAACATAATTCAAGTCCTTAATATTTCATAACAAGTCACTTAACTTAGAATCAAGTCAAGGACACAAAAGGAAAATCAAATTCCTTTAACACACGCTGCCTACCGCACTATATATATTTCACAAATATCATGCTCAAGAGAATAGGAAGAATCACATACCTCTTGGCAATCCACAAGCCAAGTCGAGTATGCCGCGTAGAGAGAATCCACCTATAATAACCACAATACATCTATCAACTTCTAGTTCTCTTTGTAGAATAATTCTAAGTACAAGGTTCTTTATTCTACGAAAATTCTAAGCACCTCCCCGTAGAACCACATAAATATCCTCCTATATCAAGGCATGCTACCAAGCCAACAACTCCAAGGGGATTACACGTCTAACCGGACGTGTACAAAACTGCCCCACATTGAAACTACATAAGTCTACTGTAAATACAGTCCAATGTAAATACAGTTCAATTCTTTTTAATCATACTTCCATATATCATATACTCAATTCTAAACTACTACAATATGTAATCTCCAATTACAATAGAAGGACAAGGATCATTACCTCAATAAGCCCAAAATTATCCAAGATTTATAAGTCGATCCTTAGCAAATCTTAGCTCCAATTCCTTACGTTCCAACTGCTCCAAGCAACCCTTAGACGCTCCTAACCAACTCCTCTTCAAGATCCAACTCCAAAAAGTGAAGAACACTTTAGGCTCAAACTAGGCAATGTTTCGGCCAAGGGGGTGTATTATAGGCTAGGGGTGTGAAATCTTTTCTAACACTTGGTTTACAATCTTCCTAATACCTTAAGGAAGAACACCTAAAAGTTTAAGAATTTTTGGGCAAACTTTGGTCAAGATCTTAGCCAAAAACCGAGAACACTTAACAAAGGGGAGGGAGTATTTTGCTTGAAATTCTTCAAGTGTGGGATGAAGTCTTGCAATCCAAAGGGAGGGGTATTTATAGGGAAATCAAGGGCCAAGATCAAAGCAAGTGTAAGGTGTAGATTGGGGACATGTGTGTGTGGGTTCTACCAACCACATGTCCTCCACAAATTTGAGACATGTGGCTAGCCACATGTCTCCAAAAAAACGTCCATGGGACACTTGTCCAACACCAATCGGCCAACATGGCCACATGGGGGTGACACGTGTCGCCCCCTACTCGTCCAAAATATTTCATCTTCAGAAAATATATTTAATGCCAAAAATCTCGAAAACAAAGTGGGCCCCACAAAACCGTAAATTTCCTCCCGTGGGCCCAACGTGACCAATTCCGGAAAATAAAATCCATAATTTATTATAATCCAAGAAGTCCAAATACCAAATCTGGGAATCCAATTCCCATTAACGAACCTTTTTCCTTCACAAATTCCGAAAACTTTTCCGTCGAAAAATCACATCTTTCTTCCTTTCCAATTTTAATGTCGTATTCTCGTACGTACGTCCTCATATACATACCCTGGAACTACGGGGTGTAATAATCCAAAGGTATTTAGCAAGCAAAGCAAGGTTCCAGGCCTTGAGATCCCTGATTCCAAGATTACCCTCAGATTTCGGCCTGGTACACTCCTTCCAGGCTACAAGAGGGTGGTTAGAACGCCACAAGAAGGTCCTACAAAGCCCGTAAACTTTCTTACAAACCGCAATAGGCACTGGTAGCATAGATAACCAGAAGCATTCCACACCTTGGAGGACATACTTGATGAGCTCAAGTCTGCCCGCATAAGATAAAGTAGCGCTCATCCACGAGTCAGTATACCCGGCAATTTTGTTCACAAAAGGGTCATAGTGTACCAGTCTCATCCTCTCCGCAGCTAGGGGAATGCCGAGATAGCGGAAAGGCATAGTGCCGGTGTCGAAGCTAGTAATCTGCTTAATATCATCAAGGTCGTTTTCCGTAATACCAGTCGTGTACAAACTGGACTTGAGGGTATTGGAACTGAGACCCGAGCATTTCTGAAAATCTCGATGGCATTCCATGAGGATCCAGATGGAAGTAGTGTCCCCTCTGGACAAAAGAAGTAAATCATCGGCGAATGCAAGGTGGGTGATCCTTAAGCTTTTGTACTTGGGGTGGTAGTGGAAAATCGGCGTCCGAGTGTTCTTGTTGATCATCCTCGAGAGATATTCCAGACAAATAACAAATAAGGTAGGGGAGAGGGAGTCCCCCTGTCTGAGCCCCTTTCGGCCCTTAAAATGGTCGTGTAAGCTCCCGTTGATAGAAATCGAATATGAAGTCGTGAAGACACACTCCATAATCCAAGCCACCAGCCTTTTCGGGAAATTCAAACCACTCAAAATAGTCGTGAGGAATTCCCAATTCACCAAGTCGAAGGCCTTTCGGAGATCAACTTTGAACTTGCATCTACTTGAGACCCTCTTGTGGTTGTAACCCCTCAAAAGCTCTTGAGCTAGGTGTATGTTGTCAGACATACTTTTGCCCTGGACAAAAGCCGCATGTGCTGGATCAATGAGAAAGTCCAAAACTGGCACCAACCGTGAAGCAATAATCTTGGTGATGACCTTGTACAAGATGTTGCAACACGAAATAGGTCTGTAGTCGCCCACCGTTGAGCAGTGGGTAGATTTAGGAATAAGGGTGATGGTAGTGTGATTGATCTGTTTGAAGTTTTTTCGAACTGAAGAACTCTTTAACCGCAGCACAGAACTCTCCGCCGACAATATTCCAAGCTTTCTTGAAGAAACCCTAAGAGTAGCCATCCGGACCAGGAGCTTTGTCATCCCCGATACCGAATAATGCCCCTTTAATCTCAGCGACCGTGACATTTCTAATAAGATCATCCCCTTGTTCCGCTGGAAGATAATTTCCCCTGGAGATGACACCAATATCAATAGGTTCACAAACGTCCCTAGTTCCAAGCAACACTTTATAGTAATTGATGAATTCTGTCGAAACTTGGTCACCGAATTTCGTAAGAGAACCATCACTCTTGGTAGTGGCCGCAATGAAATTCCTTTTGGAGTTGCGCTTGACCATACCATGAAAGAACTTAGTGTACCTATCAATGTGCTTGAGATGCTCGCATTTGGCAAGTTGTTTAAGGAAACTCATTTCCGCGTCAATAAGAACCATGGACTTGTGCCTGAGCTCGGTAACCCGTGTGTGTAGGTGGTCAAGGTACGGGTTGCTCAAAGCTTCCTGTTGAATAATATCAAGCTCATCCTTTGCCCTTTTGACTCGAGAATAGATATGAGAGAAGTCTTTCTCATTGAGTTGCTTTAAGGGTCTTTTAAGGCTAAGTAACTTCCGACATAACCCGAATTGGGAATTGCCATCAATATTCTTCTCCCAAGCATCCGTCACAATCCTTTCGAATTTCTCGTGAGTAGACCACATGTTGAAGCACATGAAGGGTCTATTATGCATTCTCGGACGATCCAAAATAGTGACAATGCACGACGTATGGTCCGAGAAGGGCCCGGACCGACGGAAATGTGCATTGTCATACCAACCAGCTTGTAACCAATGAGCGTTAATGAGGGCCCTATCGAGCTTGCTTAATGTATTGCTACGGCTGAACGTGAACTCGCATCCCGTCGATGTCAAATCCGTGAGGCTCAAATCCCGGCAACAATCAACAATATCTTTCGTGTCGTAGTTGGAGATGGGTGCCATATTGAAATGCTCATCCTCTTTCATAACCGTGTTAAACTCACTAAGTACTAGCCACGACTCAGTCATGGGGGTCCCGTACTCCCTCAACTTCTTCCATAAGCCTCGTCTATCGACGGTCGTGTGGAGCCCGTACACGAAGGTGACATGAAGCCTCTTGGAGGAGATAGCACAAGTGACACCGCAATGAATGGCTTGCGGGTTGATGTCAAGCACTTGTAATAAGACTTTGGTCGGGTTGAATAAAATAAATATCCTCCCAACCGGATGATGGGCAAAGTTATCCAACACCTCCCAGTTGCGAAATTTTGAAGACCAGAAACGATCAAGCGTCGTGTTGTTGAACTTTGATTCCAGGATACCAAAAATGTCAATGTTGTTCTCATGCACCACCGAGCAAATCTCCTTTTACTTGGAGGAGCGGTGCAGACCCCTTATATTCCAAGAAGCAATGATCATTTCGATAACGGAGGGGGAATAGTCCCCTTCGTTCTATCTTCATTAGTGTTAGTAGAGCTGGTGCTACCATAAGGTCCCTTCTTTTTAGTGGGAAGAGTCGTCATTCTGCTCAAGGGTATGGGCGAGTTTTGCCCGCCATTGTTAGCCTTAGCTTTCGCCCTCGTCCTCACGCCCACGTGCCCCTCCTCCTTTTTGGTACCTTCAGAGTTTCCACCTTTCCCAACCTTAGTCGATGGGCCGAAAGGTTAAGGTTCCATATCTGTCCGACCCATGCCAATTTCGGTCTGTGTCCCCGCATGCTGGCCACCAATATCCGCAACCATTGGACTACCAGCTCTGTCCGCGGGTCGTCCTACACCTTCAGTATCAATATGCAGTCATGTGCCAGCCACGGTTTGTATCCCCGCTGGCTGGGCCCCATCTCTGATCGAAATCTCTCCGGCATTCCCCCCTTCTATCCTAGGCTTAGTCCAACCTTTGCCAGCCTCGGTTTGGGGCCCCGAATACTGGACACCATGAGTCTGAGGATCAAGATTCTGAGCATGTGCGGGCTGATCATCACGGATACAACTCCCAGCTGTACTTGCGTCCTTCACAGGAGAGTTCAAATAAGTGTGCACCCCTTGACCTTCTCTATACCAGTACTGGGCTCTTATTTGCGGACCAGTACTAGGCACGGTTTGTGACCCCGTGCTAGTATTCACCTTTCCTCTCTTCTTTACTTCCGTGAACCCATCATTCGTCATAGCATCCTTGCCTTTGCCCGCCCCTGTCTGTGTCCCCAAAGGCTGGCCTCCCTTGTGCTCATCCGAAATAGTAGACAAAGCATAACCTTTCGCAAGGACTGCCTCAATAGCTGATTTAGCTTTACTGTCGACTGCATTTTGCACCAAGATATTACCGTGCATGTCCACAAGCTTCCGGAAGATCGCAGATTGTTTAACAACCGGGCTCATAGTGCCCGGGTTAGTAACCTTGGTGAATTGTGCCTTCACTCCCTTCACACCCTTACCAGCCTCGGTTAGTGGTTCCGAAGGTTGGTCACCCGTATCATTTGGACTCCCCACAGTAACCGCTGGTTGCCCTCTACTATCAGTGTCCCTATGCATTCCTGGTGCTGAGTTCCGACCTTTGTCAACCCCGGTTTATGTCCCCGAAGGCTGACCACCCGTAAAGTCGTCGCCCGACCTCCCCTTAGCGCCAGTCGCAGTATGAGCATCCACGGGTTGGCCTGAAGGATGTCGGGTCTCGTCCTTTCTTCCCTTTGATTCCGGGAGTCCCCTATGGTCTCCCGATATTGAGTTCCGACCTTTGTCAACCCCGGTTTGTGTTCGCGAAGGCTGACCACCCGAATCCGCTACCACTCCCAAACTCCTACCCAAGCCAACCTCGATTTGAACTCACGGGTTGGCTCTCCATTTTGCGTGTCTCGCCAACACTCCCCTTAGTACCCGCGGGGCCTCTAAAGTCACCTGCAATAAAGTTCCGACCTTTTACAGCGTTGGTTTGTTCCCCAGGAGGCTGGCCACCCGCACCCGCAACATCCAAATTCCGACCTGCATCAACCACAGTTTATGGCCCCGATGGTTGACCTCCTCCTTCCGCATCCTCCAAAATACGACCTGTACCAACCCCGGTCTATGCTCCCGAAGGCTGGCCACCACATTTAGCATGAGTACCATTCTCGTTAGTATCTGTAGTCTCTCTGGGGTCATCATCTACCTCGGGTGAGTCCAAATAGGTGTGTACCCCCTTTGCCTTGGCATTGAGGGTTTGTGTCACCCATTTCCCTTGTACCCGCCTATTGTGTTGGCGTAATGCTTCTCACAACCTGCAGTGGAGTGCCCAATCCTATGGCATTTCTCACAATAGTCCGGAAGCTTTTCATAAACAAGCTTTTGGTCAATGATGGTGTCGTCCTAAAGCTTGAGTTCAATAGCATCAAGTGTACCTTTGGAGAGGTCTATCTCAACCAGAGCTCGTGCATAAGAGAGAAGCTATTTTTCACTAGTGATCTTATCGGTCCCAATAGGTTTGCCAATACGGGACAAGATACGGCTCAAAACGTTAACGTTCCAAAGCTCTAATGGGAGGGACGGGAGCCTTACCCATATTGAAATGGTACATATGTCATGCTTGTCAAAGGTGAAGCATTGAGGCATGTCTTGCAGCAGTAGTGGAGTGCTATATACAAAGTCTGGACCATTGGCCATGACCTTCTCTTTGTCGGCTTCAGTGTTAAACATGAAGACGAGCCAACCCGATGCGTGGACATTAAATCTGTATGCAACTCCCCATGAGCGACATAGCTTCCTTAATGCCAAGCTACCCGGGTAAGACCCCTCGAAGTAACCAACCAAAAGATGCCCCACAGTTTCTGTAAGATCATCCAAATAACCCTAGGTAAATCTAGAGGGCCCACATTACGGCAATCAGCGACAAAATGCAAATGTTTTCCATTTGAAACATCACGGTTTCCTTTAACTATGGACGCGTAAGCCTTCTTGTTGTTCTGGCTAACGTGGTTTGTAGTCTTTTTCTTTCCATCCACGACATTCCCTACGACGGGTTCACAATTGTTGCCACTCGAAGTCGATGCAGTGTCTTGAGAACCAAGGGTGCAAGTGGATGGAATGAAGTTTGAAGTTCCCTCATTGGTAGATAACTCATCATTTCAAGTGTGAGCGTCACCCACTTGAAGACCATTGCTCATAAGCCCGGATGTGGTGGGTTCGTGAGCAATCGGGGGGAACTCGAAAGTGTTGGTGATTTCAATAGAAGATTTCCCCATCCGGATGGGTAGTGGCCTGAAGTTCTCATGAGTCCGCTTCTTTTTCTTTTTCGCCATCCTCAAAGTGACCAAATACATTTACAAGCAAGAGATGAATACAATTGAGAAATGCGTTAACTGAAATCCGGACAGGACCGATTTATGAATTACAACACTTCTACTAATTATACAAACACTTGCTTATTTCAATATATAAACTAGGAAGACCGTGAATGAGTGTAACCCGGACAGGCCCGGAGTTTAAATTACAAAGCTTTTTAATTTATACAAGGTTTATCTAATGCTATTGCAAACATTCATTCATACAAATCGTAGTCCTAGTATTTGCCTATCGATACTCTTAGGTTTGCCTAGTGAATATAGATAGTAAAATACTAAATTAAGGAATGAATTGTAATCAAGTAAGGTTTTAGGAATACCTTGTTGTCGCGTGCCTCGTTGGTTCGAATGGGTTTAACCGTGAACAGATAAGGACGCTGAGCTACTGCGTGCGTGTAGCTATCCTTTTTCCCAGCCTCACACTTAAGCAAAAGGCCAAGAATTTGTCCAAGCAGTCTAATTCAATCCTTTTGACGGTGGAGGGAAACTTATCCCGCCTTAGATTAGCTATAATTCTGCAAAAGCATAGCCTAGCCAAGACAAGGTCGAATCACGAAAATCCTATACAACGGGCATTTAATTATGGATTTATACCTCACTTTATATAAAATATAGTATATATAATATATGTTATATATAAGTACGAATACAAATATATATGATATATTATACGCTTATATATCTATATTTAACGAACATATTATATGGTATATATGAGTACGTGAATACAAATATATAAAATATAATATATGTTAAGTATAAATATATATACTATGCTGATAATACAAGAAGGTCATTCAAAAAGAAAGTCAACAAGAGCCTAGAGTTCCTTGGGCGTGTGACTTGCACCAAAATGGAAACAAGGACTGCGTGGCAGTCTATGCACAGTGCCCAGGCCCAGAAATGGAAATGCGCAGCTTGGCATCTTGGACGCAAGGTTTGGCTTACACAAATAGGGAAAAAAGTCACTATCGGTTCTTACACAAGCAGAAAATTCAAATTTTACCTAGAGAAACACAAAGTAAAGGCGGAAAGTGGTCAACTATGGATCGAAGAGTACTAATTGCTCTGACAATTCATAACAATAAGTGAAGATGAACATCAAGAATACAAAGAACACTTAGCCAAGTTGAAGAACACTAACGCCTAAGAACACGAAGAACAAGCAAAAGCCTAAAACACAAAGACGATAGATACTAGCATGAGTTTAGTTAAAGGATTAAAGAAACAAAAACCAAATAACTAACCACCAGCTAGGAATCTAAGCCCCACGGGACAGAAATAACCTTAATAGTAGCTTGTCCCCCCCCCATAGAATCACCCGCAAACACACATTAAGCGACAAGAAATACACTCGATAAGACAACCGTTATACGGAGGAATGAGGGTAGATTAATGGAAGGACAAGACGAATACAAGAGTTATAACAGTCCAGCAAACATAAATCAATGAAGTCCAGAAGTAAGAAAACACACAAAACTTTCGTTGGTGCTCAAGAACATGAATAGCAAGAAAGCAAATAAATGTAAACAGCAAGCAATGCGTGATGCTAAAACAATAAAACACAAATCTAGTGGAACCACAAGTAAAATCTAGCCCGGAGGGACGAGATATAAGAAGGAAAACACCTGGATAAGTGATTCTTGTGAAGCTTGATCGGTGTATTTTATATACACTTTTTGAGTCGTTTTTAGTGAGTCTTTTGTCCCTTTTTGTACAAATATGTGTCGTCTTAGGATAATTTCTTTCTTTTGAGTCAAATTGGTTAAAATGGCTCTTTGGCGGAAAAGAAGCGAAAAGAGGGAAAAAACGGAGGTTCCAGAGCTCGAAATGCGAGAAAGTGGCAAACCAGGCACAGACACGGGCCAGCGTCGCGGCGCCTCCAGCCAGCAGGGCCAGGCGCCTCGGCGCCCAATATTCAGAGGCTTGCAGGAGTTCCAGCGCCGCGGCGCCTCTAGACAACAGAGTTGCAGCACCGCGTCGCCTAATCATCGTAAAGTCGCAGACTCCGGCCGCGCGCCAAAGCGTGGCCGCGCCGATGCGGGAAAAATCAGGTTTTGAACGAATTATGGGTCAGGCCTGAAGGAAAACCTTGCACCTGCGTTTTGAAACTATAAAAAGAGAACCCTAGGCAGTTTTTAAGGGTTCCCTTCTTGCCAATTCACAACACATCTTGGAGTTCAAGATTGGAGACCATACTTTAGTAATTTTCTTTCTTTTACTTTATTTTCAGTTTTATGTTGGATATTGAATTAGTTCTTGTCATGTCTATGGCTAGGAACTAATTCTAATATAGGGCTTTCCATGTCAATTCACTTGAACCTTATTTTATGAATTAACGTATTTATGGTTGTTCTTCTTATTGTTGAGATTTATCCAATAGATGATTTGATTGCTTGGTAATTACTTGATCATTAATTATCATTATTTATATGATTTCTAACCGAAATCCGAAAGGAGAGGTTGTGACTATACTGTAGTTGGGTAGACATAGGTCGAATTGGGGATGAAAATACCTCAATTACTTATGTAGCATTAATAAGGGTTTTTGTTCTTAATCCTCCTCTAGAGTCATCCTTATCACCGAAAGGTAGAAAGGAGTTGTACTGGGGTTGAGTTTTTATATAGCCTTAACGGGAGTATAAAACGGATTAGTAAACCTGCTATCTCCAAAAGAAGAAGAACCATAATTAATTTCATTAATAAGTAATATAAGCGGATAGTTGAGGAGATTTGGAAGCCCTATTTCCATCATCACTGAAGTAAACAACATAGTTAATTAGTCTTTATAATTATTAGTCATAATCAACAACTCAAATATCGGTCACCAAATAGATAACAAAGAATAGAAGTTGGTACTTGAACACTAATCCCTGAGGACGATAACTCGGTCTTCAAAGACTATATTACTTGACTCGACAACGTGCACTTGCGTTTAAGTGTGTGCATTAAATCGCGCATCAAGTTTTTGGCGCCGTTGTCGGGGATTGGCGTAGTTCAATATCAATTTTATCTATTCTTAATTTTTAATTTGGTTTTTATTTCTGTTATTTATTTATTATTTTTATTTTTATTTTTGTGAAAATCAGTGTGCCGTGATCCGTCTGTTTGTTTTTGATCTGTTTCAGGCACTCAGTTTATGCGAAGGAGAAGAGGAGCAGACACTCTTGTTCCCTTCAATCCGGAGATTGAGAAAACTTGTAAACAGAACAGAAGGAACCAACGGATTTCAGCTTTAATTGAGATGGAAGGCGCACAAAACAATAACGAGATGAATGAGGGGATATGTGATCATCAGCCTAATCAAAGAATGCCTCGGAGAGTGCCAATGGATGTAGAGGAGAGAGTTCAGGTCCAAGCAGAAAGAAGCTTGGGAGACTACGTGCTGCCGAGGGTGAACGGAGCACAAACTTGTATTAGGCTCCCAACAATAGGAGCAAATAATTTTGAGATCAAACCGGCGATTCTAAGTATGGTGCAGAACACGGTGCAGTTTGGAGGACTGCCGTCGGAGGATCCTCACATGCACATAGCTAATTTCTTGAAGCTGTGTGCAACATTCAGATACAATGGCGTTACTGATGACGTCGTCAGATTGAGGCTCTTTCCCTTCTCACTCAGGGATAGAGCAAAAGTGTGGTTGAATTCTTTGCCAGCAGATTCAATATTTACATGACAAGAGTTGGCGCAGAAATTTTTGGAAAAATTCTTCCCACCATGCAAAGCAGCGAAGTTGAGAGGGGAGTTGAACAATTTCTATCAAGCCGATGGGGAATCATTATACGAAGCTTGGGAGAGATTCAAAGAGTTGCAGAGGAAGTGTCCACACCACAGTATTGAGTTGTGGAATTTGGTCCACATCTTCTATAATGGGTCGGCGGAACGACTGAACAATTATTGACGCAAAGAAGCAGGGAACCTTTATGAGGAAAACAGCCCATGAAGCTCACGACTTATTGGAGGACATGGCCACCAATAACCATGTCACAGAGGATAGACAAGTGAGCGGTAGAAGAACAGTGGGAGTTCATGAGATAGATGTCATCACTGCCTTGAATGCCCAAGTCGCCCTTTTGACCAAGCAGTTGCAACAACATACAATGTCTGTAAATACAGTGCAACTTCCCATGAGCTGTGAAATGTGTGGTGGTCCACATACATTCGACAAATGCCCATCAGCTGATCTGAATAATATGCCGATCGAGCAAGAAGAGTGCCAAGCTGTAGGTAACTATCAGAGGCCCCAGAACAACCCATACTCCAATACATACAATCCAGGGTGGAGGAATCACCCAAATTTTTCATAGAGAGGCGAGCAGGGGCAGCAGAATCAGTTTAGAGGCCAATATCAACATCAGCAGCCATTCACTCAAGCTTCATCTTCACAGCAATTCAGCGGCCCTGTCCAACCAGAAAAGCCAGACGAGCTGAGAGCAGCTTTGTTAACACTCACAAATTCCCAGACCCAGTTCATGGAAGAAACTAGATCTTCGCTCAGGAACTTGGAAACACAAGTGGGTCAACTAGCAAAGCTATCGAACAACAGGCCACAGGGTACACTGCCAAGCAACACAGAGATGAACCCTAGAGAACAATTCCAGGCAGTACAGCTAAGGAGTGGCAAACAGTTGGAGCAGCGTGCACCTCAGCCGGTAGTTGAACAGATGGTAGAAATAGAGAAAGAGAACGTGGTTGAAGCTCGTCCAGTATTAGAGAAAGCTCCAGAGAAGGAGTATACTGAGAAGATTCTGTTCCCACAAAGATTGCAGAGGAAGGTAGTTGATAAGAAATTCTCCAAATTTGTGGAGACGTTCATAAAGTTACATATCAACATACCCTTCATCGAGGCGTTGGAGCAAATGCCTTCTTATTTCAAATTCATGAAGGAAATTTTGGGAAAGAAGAAGAAACTAGCAGAGTATGAGATGGTGGCACTGACTGAGGAGTGCAGTGCTATCCTGCAGAAGAAGTTGCCCCCTAAACTCAAAGACCCGGGGAGCTTTATATTGCCTTGCACAGTTGGCAAGGTGACATGCAATAGGGCCCTTTGTGATTTAGGGGCAAGTATAAATTTGATGCCTTTGTCGGTGTTTAAACGGTTGGAATTAGGTGAAGAAAAATCAACCACGGTGAGCTTGCAACTAGCTGATAGAACGGTGGTGCACCCAAGGGGGAAGATTGAGGATGTGCTTGTTAAAGTAGGAAAATTCTTTTTTCCTACGGATTTCCTCATTCTTGACATGGAGGAGGATGCAGAGATCCCCATCATATTGGGGAGACCGTTCTTGGCAACAGGGAGAGCCCTGATTGATGTAGAGAAAGGAGAGCTGACGCTGAGGGTAGAGAGCGAAGAAATGGTGTTTAAAGTGTTTAAACACGTTATTGAGCCTCCGGTCATGAGCAGGTGCTTTGCAATCAGCACCATCAGAACCCCCTGTGAGCCAGTGCAAGCCAAACCAAGGGAGATAAGCACACCAAAACAGGTACGTGATGCCGAACCTCCGCCAAAGCAGGTATGTGTTCCTGAACCTTCCATTGAGAATAATTATAAGAAGAGAAACAGAAGAAGAAAAAGAAAAATGTTGAAAAAATGGATTGGTTGTGGGATTAATCTACCCCACACCTTTTGATCTAACGAACTTGCGTCCGGCTAAAAGACGTTAAAGACAGCGCTGCTTGGGAGGCAACCCAAGTTATTTTGATTTATTTTACTTTAATATAGTTAGTTTTTACTAAGAACAGTCTCACGGAGGTAGTGTTTGTGTTGTGTTGACAGGTGCAGGCCAATAATTTGGAGGGCGAAAACTGAAGGGAAACAAAAGGATTCCAAAAAATCGGGTAAGCGTCGCGGCGCCAAAAAGCGTAAAGCGCTGAATTTGCGCCGCGGCCAAACATCCGTAAAAATGTGAAATCTAGGCGCGCTACCGCGTGGCCGCGACGCAGAAGTTGAAATTAGCGATAAATCAGCCGCGCCAAGTGCAGGTCGCGCGCCAGGCGAAACCCGTAAAACTAAATACGCCCAAAAACTAGATTTCCCCCCAAATCCAAATCAAAAACCTAAACCTTCTTCTCCACTAAACCCACAAAAATCCACACCTTACCTAAAAATCTTCCAAACCCAAACACAACCAAAGCTCTTAAATTCCCTAAACCCTTAACCATCTTAGCCAACAAACCTCATCCCATTACCTCAAATCACCATTAGAAGCAAGAAAACCTTGAAGAACACCGTCAAAGAGGTAATCTTCATCTTTTCTTGAAAGCTTTACTGTAGTCAGAGATGGTAATAGATTGGAGGAGTGTTGTATCTGTGAAGTGGTTGGGGTGTTGAAATTGGTTGTGAGATTTCAAGGAGAAGTCTACGAGGTGAGTGTGTGTGTTGTGAAGGAGATTCTTAAGTGAAGTTCGGGGGTGATAGGTGTTGTAGCTGCTAGTTGTTGGGTGATAGTGTTGGGTAACATTGTTGATACTAAGAAAACGCTGCAAAAAGTGATCTAAACATGTCTGCCAGAAAGAAAAGAGCCTCCACATCCACCTCAGCCCCTCAATATGATGATACTAGGTTTGTTAGCCACAGAGCTCATGAAAGATACAAAAAGCTTAATACTAGGCCCTTAATCCCTGAAAGAGGAATGGATTATCAAAGGGAGTCGCTTGGGGAGGGGGATGTCTATGAGCCCATTCGGGCGATGATTGAGATGATGGGGTGGAAAAGATTTGTAAACCCGGGAAAGATAGCACCAATGAACACAGTGATGGTGCGTGAATTTTATGCTAACCTTCCGGAGAAGGTGGACAATGGATGCTTTGTGAGGGGAAAATATGTGCTTGTGACGGCAGAAGAGGTCAATGCGTTATTGGAAACAGTTGAAGGAGGAGATGGTGATTGGAGCTATTTTAGAACATGGTCTAGAAGCACCACCAACATCGACTGGAATGTCGTCGCAGACACAGTAAGCTACCCTGGGGCTGCATATGAATTTGCCAGAAATGGGTCAAGAGGACTGAACATGTGTCAGTTCAACAAAGCGACGAGGTTGGTTGTATTTCGTCGCGCTAATTCCATCAACGCACTTCACCAGTGCGTAAGACGTAATCAAATTGATATATGGAATTATGACGGGGAAGACGATTGATGTTGGGAAGGAGATAGTGCAAAATATTGAAGAGGCCAGCAGGTTGGTAACAACAGATGGGTTGGGACATGGCTCACTTATTACAAGTTTATGCGCCATAAATGGGGTCCCAACCCTACCCACTGATACTTATGAGAAAAACCAACTTCCTGTGTCATACGGGATAGTGCACTCCTTCTCAGACCCAACCCTCCAAAGAAGAAGAAGAAGAAGAGCACCAAAGACCACCACTCAAAGAAGCAGCAGAGGCTGCCATGGAAGAAGATGAGCCTGAAACAGAGGCTCACTATGAGGCAGGAAGCAACCATCATCCACCCACAGAATCAGAACCTCCAGTGCCTATGATGGAGCAGTTACTCCAAAATCAGATAAGGATGATGCAAAATTTTGACACGGTGATACAAGGACAACAAGAAATGAGGCAGAAAATTGACGAGATGAGTTCCTTGTTCAACCAGTGGTCGATGCACTATCCACCGCCACCGCCACCATTTTAAATCAAGTTTGTAAGTGTCTTGTTTCTTTTATTGTCTTTGAGTCTTACACACATTGGGGACAATGTGTGATTTAAGTTTGGGGGTGTCTTATTTGTGTCTTATTATTGTAGTATGTTTGAGTCTTTTTGATTGTTTTGTGTATTTTTGAGTCATAAATTTTTTTCTTTTTGGGTCATAATTGTCTGTCAAAGATCATGCATGCTGTAGTTACGAGAAACACCTAGTGAAGTAAGGTGGAATAATGTAATGGAATTAGAAGCAACTATCTAAACACTTAGGTTAGATATGCCAAAAACTCATGAAATCTGTCTATTTGGGGTTTCTTGCTTGAATTATGCATTGTCAAATGATTAAAACCTATGTGTATGATTGTTTGCTATTTAAGGCGAAATAGTTAGGATATGCATGTTAGGGAAATGACTCAGGCAATTCTTTGTTAGACAATTCTTACCACTCTTTTCTATCCCTGACATTAAAAATATCCCTAGTCAGCCCCGTTGAGCCTAAAAATTGAACTTTTTCTTTGACACCCTATATTCCCACACTTGTGCCATAAGTAAAAAAGTGAAATAGTTGGAATAAGATGTGTTAAAAAAGAGACAAAAAGAGTGAACAAGTTTGATGCACCCTAATAAAAAAGTAATAAGAAATAGACAAAAGCCTAAGTTTGGAGGTGCTTGTTATTATAATACACTTCACTCTCCCAAAACAAAAGAGGGAAAGATAGATTTGAAGTGAAGAAAAGAAATCAAAAGAAAGGAGAAACATTGAAAAGCTAAAGAGCTTATGGTATACAAAAATGAGCCTAAATGCCTATTTTTACCTACTCATGTCTAAGCCTACATTACAACCCTGAAAAGTCCTGAAGATCTCTTATATGCATATCCATGATTAGTGGAGAATTGCAAGTAAAAATGCCATAGGATTTTTGAAATTAACATGCATGATTCAGTATTTTGACTTCCATTAAGTATGATAAAAATGAGTTTGCGAAATATCTAGCTTAATGTGTTTAGAATGCTAAAATTTCATGATATACGTTCCTACATATTATTCTGTTAACCTTCATGTTTTTCTAAGTAACACCAATGCATCAAAGTGATCAATGTCATTGAGTCTTTCTATTTTTCTTTTTCCTTAGTCTTTATTTCTTTCTTTTGATCTTTGCTCGAGGGCGAGCAAATGTTAAGTTTGGGGGTATTTGATCGGTGTATTTTATATACACTTTTTGAGTCGTTTTTAGTGAGTCTTTTGTCCCTTTTTGTACAAATACGTGTCGTCTTAGGATATATTTTCTTTCTTTTGAGTCAAATTGGATAAAATGGATCTTTGGCGGAAAAGAAGCGAAAAGAGGGCAAAAACGGAGGTTCCAGAGCTCGAAATGCGAGAAAGTGGCGAACCAGACACACGCCAGCGCGGCCGCGCCCAACAGCGAGGCAGTGCCTCGGCGCCAATATTCAAAGGCTTGCAGGAGTTCCAGTACGCGCGCTCTAGACATCGAGTTGCGGCGCGCGCTAATCATCGTAAAGTCGCAGAACTTCCGCGCGGTGCCAGAGCGTGGTGGCCGCGGCGCCGACGCGGGAAAAATCAGGTTTTGAACGAATTATGGGCCAGGCCTGAAGGAAAACCCTGCACCTGCGTTTTGAAACTATAAAAAGAGAACCCTAGTCAGTTTTTAAGGGTTCCCTTCTTACCAATTCACAACACATCTTGGAGTTCAAGATTGGAGACCATACTTTAGTAATTTTCTTTCTTTCTTTTACTTTATTTTCAGTTTTATGTTGGATATTGAATTAGTTCTTGTCATGTCTATGGCTAGGAACTAATTCTAATATAGGGTTTTCCATGTCAATTCACTTGAACCTTATTTTATGAATTAATGCATGTTTATGGTTGTTCTTCTTATTGTTGAGATTTATCCAATAGATGATTTGATTGTTTGGTAATTACTTGATCATTAATTATCATTATTTATATGATTTCTAACCGAAATCCGAAAGGGAGGTTGTGACTATGTTGTAGTTGGGTAGACATAGGTCGAATTGGGGATGAAAATACCTCAATTATTTGTGTAGCATTAATAAGGGTTTTTGTTCTTAATCCTCCTCTAGAGTCATCCTTATCACCGAAAGGTAGAAATGAGCTGTACTGGGTTGAGTGTTTATATAGCCTTAACGGGAGTATAAAACGGATTAGTAAACCTGCTATCTCCAAAAGAAGAAGAACCATAATTAATTGCATTAATAAGTAATATAAGCGGATAGTTGAGGAGATTTGGAAGCCCTATTTCCATCATCACTGAAGTAAACAACATAGTTAATTAGTCTTTATAATTATTAGTCATAATCAACAACTCAAATATCGGTCACCAAATAGATAACAACGAATAGAAGTTGGTACGTGAACACTAATCCCTGAGGACGATAACTCGGTCTTCAAAGACTATATTACTTGACTCTACAACGTGCATTTGCGTTTAAGTGTGTGCATTAAATCGCGCATCAAAGCTCCACAAAGCTTGAAGTTACCGTGCTCTTGAGGCTTGTTTCTTGGTTCTCGGAAGTGTTGTACTCCAAAGAGGTACCGCAAAGAGCTTATCTCGACCCCCAAAGGGGGGGGGGGGGTGGAGATTCTAGCTTGAATCTTGAAATCCCGCGAGATATATAGCAAGTTAGGAGAGAAGTATAAGGATGGAAAAATGCTCTTATCACCGGTAGTTGAGGCTTGGAGCTTCAATAAATGCTATAACTTCAACAACCTTAAATGCTTCTCATAAATGAGAGTAAAAGCATTAACTTCCCTTCATAAATGCTATGTAGAAGAGAGTGAGTGATAAACCAAGTCTCCAATCTCCGTGTATAGCTAAAATCGAAAGAAATCGATTCTTCAACTCGTCCGGACCTTAAGAGATATTTCACAAGCTTGAAAATTTTGAGGGTTTCTGATTGTGAAATGTAATCTCACCTCTAAATTCAAGAACATGAACAAAGCACTTGGATAAATCCAAGCCAAAAGATTCACGGTTGTAACTTTGTTAAGCCTTCAACGTTTTAGTGAGAGAAATTAGAGATAAGGGAGAGATGTTTGTATTTGAAATTGAAGTAATGTAAAATATCTTGAAAACATGTATATAATATATGTATAATTAGTGAGTTAAAAAATGTCTTTTAAACTTCTTGATCATTTGATTTCAATAGTTTCACCCAATGGTCATTCATGTTCTTTTCCCAATTAAATAGGGGATCATGTTTTCATGGGTCGCTATGTATAAAGCTTGCCTCTTTCCATTCTGTGTGGTAGAAAATCATATCTATAATGTCAGCTTAATTTGTCATTTAAACAATTGAGTTGGTGAAGGCTAACCCTTTAATGATATCAATCTCCTAGATAAGGAACAGTTAGGTGGTGAAAAAAAAATATGTACACGGACAATAGCTCATTTTAACTTGGGCAATTCGCAGAAATGCCCTTATTTCGGAGTGGTCTTTAATTTTTTCCCATCAAATTTAACATAATTATTTTTTGTTCTTCGCCTAGTACCAATAGGGGTGCACAAAAGGTTAAAACCGGACCGGACCGAGGACCGAACAGTCGGATCGCCCGGACCGAAGACCGGACCGAATTTCTTGGTATGGTTCGGTCCGGGTCATTTTCGGTCCTGTCCGGTCTACAGGACCGAATGGACCGAATCCCCAGCCCCCAGTCCCCAGCCAGCCCCAGTCCCCAGCCAGCCCCACCCACCCCAGCCAGCACCCCCAGCCAGCACCCCCAGCCAGCCCGGACGTATTGACATAACAAATATAAGTTGTAAATTAGTGAAACTTTAAATGGTCATAACTTTGCGCTCGGACGTCCGTTTGATCTAATTTTTTTTTTGATTTCGCGTATTTTTTCGAGACGAAGCCATCCCAAACGGACTAGAGTCCGTTTGCTTCAGCCGATTTCTCCACAATCGTTCATCTTGCCCCTCAATTTCACTTTTCCCCCAAATCGTTACGTTTTTCTCCTTTTCAAATCTAAATATCTCGCGATGTACAATAGATTTCAACGTAAACTTTTTGTGGTAATGTGTCCGAGAATGTCAATTTCAGTATTGAAAATTCAATTTTTTTAAAAAAAAATTGGCCCCGGAACCCGACCCGAAATTATATATATATTATATATTAGGAATTTAGAAAATTAGGAATTATATATATTAGGAATTATATAATTCAATATATATTAGAAATTATATATATTATATACATTAGGAATTATATAAATTATATATATTATAAAAAATAAAAAATAAAAAAATTGGTCCTAATTTGATCAAAACCGAAACTTATATTTCAAAGGACCGAAGACCGGACCGAAAAATTCGGTCCGGTTCGGTCCGGTCCGGTCCATTTTTTCGGTCCGGACCGATTTTTGTGCACCCCTAAGTACCATGATGTTCTGGGTTCGAACTCATATTCAGGCAAAATTTAAAAATAATTTTACAAGACATGGGTTTGTAGCAAAAATATGTCTATTCGGCTAAAAATAGGTCTATTCGGGCAAAACTAGACTTATTTGGCAGAGGTTTGTCATAAGATAACTTTTACCCAAAATTAGGCCTTAAGGAAAACCTCTGTCTTAATGGCAAACTTCTGCCGATATAGGCCTAATTTGCCCGAAAAACATGTCTTGCGAATTTTTTTAATTTTTTGCCTGAGCAGGGTTCAAACCCGGAACTCATGGGTTTTTAGGCGAAAGACAAAAATTAAAGATTTCAAATTTGATAGACAAAATTAAAGACCAGTGCCTTTGAAGACGTTCCGCACAAAAAAAAAAAAGTTTTAACTTTTCTAAACATATGACATGCCCTATTGTTCCAGTCATTAATTTTACTTTTTATGAAGGACTGCCTGTAATTTATGATAGAGAATACGTAAATATTCTCCATATATCCTGTAATTATTATTTTAGTGTAATTATGTAAAGTAGATATCCTCATACGATTAGGAGTACAATTGTAAACACCTATATATATTGTATTAATGAGAAGACTCTAAACAAGGAGAATTAACTATTCTACATAGTATCTGAAGACATAACCCTAACACCCTAATCACTTTTCGGCTGCCACCCCCCCCCCCCCCCCCCCCTTTTTCCTTGGTCATGGTGGAACCCTCCCAAACCCTAGCAAATTTCGCCGCCCAACTTCCTCTTTCTCCTTATTTCCAGAGATCACATGGCTTCTCCCGATTCCTCATTCTCCACACAAGATGTCACACATCATCCGACTCCCTCTTCCTCAGCTCACAACTTATGGACAAGATTAGAATAAATTTTTCAAGACAACAAACATACATGTGACGTATATCTGGAGGAACAATTTAATAACATACATCTTGAAAACTTTGCTAATATGTCCGACTATTGTAAACAATTGAATTAGTTTCCGATCAACTATCTAATGTGGGCACTCCGATTTCAGGAACAAATATGGTTTTGCAACTAATTAATGGTTTTCCAAATGCTGAGTACGACATGTTTGAAACGATGATCCAACAAGCCGATCCACTCCCTAGTTTCAACAATGTCCGGTCACAATTCTATTGGAGGAAACTAGGCGTGCCAAATAGGACAAATATAATCAAAAGGTGTTGGTGGTTGATGCACCGGTGACCACCACATCACCCACCGGACAACCGTCACACACGAACAGTCTGTGGCATGACAATCTCATTTAAATTCAAGGCTATGGCACCACTCAAACTCCACCACCTCACCCTTTCTTTTCCTTCAAAAACATCCTATATGCTCTTAATATTATTAAAACCTTAATCTCTGTTAGAAAATTTGGTAGTGACTATTCTGTATCTATTGAGTTTGATCCTTTTGATTTTTTTGTGAAGGACTTATGTACGGGGACAACTCTTATGAGATGCAACAGTGTGGGGGACCTCTATCCTTTCTATTCCACTTCCGCTGCAGGTGTCACGCAACAAACATTTCTAGCCTCAATCTCTCCATCAACTTGTTACAATAGACTTGGGCACCCAGGGGAATCAGTTTTTAATTTTCTTAGAAGTCAAAATTTAATTCAATGTAATAAAGAGAACTATACCCTCAACTGCTACTCTTGTCCTCTAGGGTAGCATGTTAGACTGCATTTTACGTCCTCATTGAGTGTAACTTTTTCTCCTTTTGATATCATTCATGCGGATTTATGGACATCTCTTATTACTAGCAATCTTGGTCACAAATATTATTTGGTGATTTTGGATGACTTCTCTCATTTTCTTTGAGTTTATCCTCTAAAATATAAGTCCCAAGTTTACTCCACTTTTCTAAAATATAAGGCGTATGTTAAAACCAGTTTGAGAAAAATATCAAAACATTCCAATGTGATAATGGTCGTGAGTTTGAAAATTCTCCTTTTCATAAATTTTGTGTGGAAAATGGCATGGTGTTTTCGATTCTCTTGCCCTCATACCTCACCTCAAAATGGCAAAGCCAAAAGAATCATGCGCACCATCAACAATATGATATGCACCTTGCTCCTACATGCTTCTACCCCCCTTCTTTTTGGGCCCACGCTTTGCACATGGCAACCTATATTCTCAATATATTACCAATGAGTACGTTCCATAAGAAAACTCCAACCGAAATTCTATTTCGTTGAATCCCCTCCTATGGTCACCTTCGGATTTTTGGTTGTCTGTGCTACCCGAATCTCGCCTCCATGGCTCCTCATAAAATAGCGCCTAGGACTACCCCTTCCATATTCTTAGGTTTTCCGTCGAATTATAGGGGATACTTATGTTATGATTTGTCCACAAATAAAATCCTAGTCTCTAGGCATGTCACATTTTGAGGAGCACATTTTCCCATTCGCAAACATCTGTAAATAACAAGTCACTGATTATAACTTCCTTGACGATTCAGACACATCCACTCTAATCTGAAACATAATCCATGGAACTAGTAGTCCGGCCCATTTCGTGCTTCCAACGACCGGCACTGCTACCGCCCAGGTCACCTCATATTGCCTGCCTACGGGTAGTATGCCATCATCGCCATCTCATTCCCCATCACACTGCCCGCATCCAACAACCCACGTCGATCACCCCCCAACCCTTTTCAATAACCCCCATCGACCACTCATCTGCTTGTTGTTCCCATCAACCCCTCACTTCCCTATTGCCCCTAATAGTCCGCATCTCGCAACATCACGTGGAAACCATACCCGACACAGGATTTTCAAACCAAAATTCCACTCTAACCTATTCACTCAAACCATCTCACTTATACCCTAGAAATCAAAATTAGCCAAGCTTGATCCAAATTAGAACGCGGTCATGCGTGAGGAATTTGATGCGCTCACTACACAACATATTTGGGATCTTATCCCGAAACCAGGGGGTAAATGTGATTCGTTGTATGTGGCTTTAGCGTCAAAAATTCAAGGATAGTGGTGAGCTCGAACGCCATAAGGAAAGACTTGTGGAAAATGGAACGGGTCAACAAGAGGGAATTGATTGTGGTAAGACCTTCAATCTAGTGGTAAAAATAGCCACCATTTGCATGG
This sequence comes from Przewalskia tangutica, assembly GCA_029844215.1. NCBI lineage: Eukaryota > Viridiplantae > Streptophyta > Magnoliopsida > Solanales > Solanaceae > Przewalskia > Przewalskia tangutica. The sequence goes on along the minus strand of CM056724.1, from coordinate 42,134,828 downwards.
TTCTGAGCATAGCTATGGAAAAAAATGGCTGATTTATCAGCTTGATGTGAAAAGGCGTTCTTGCATGGGGATTTGGAAGAAACTATATGCATGCATTAACCACCTGGCTTTATGCATACTTCGGCTCCACAGTATGTCTGATATCTTCAAAAGTCACTTTATGGCTTGAAACAAGCCCTCAGGTCTTGGTATGACCGTTTTGCCACTTACATCTTACAGATTGGGTTTATGTGCAGCAGAAGTGATAACTCATTTTTTATTTTTCATCGAGGTAATGACATTTCATACCTTTTACTCTATGTGGATGAAATTAGCATGACTGTCTTCTCAGATATGCTGAAAAATGAGACCATCACCATGCTCAAATCCGAATTTGCCATGACAGACTTGGGTAAGTTAAGTTATTACTTAGGGATTTTCGTGACCAGATCCAAGAATGCCATATTCATGTGTCAATGTAAGTATGTCGAAGAGATTATTTACAAGGCTAAAATGGATAAGTGTAATATCATGCCCACTCCAGTTGACTCCAAATCGAAGCTTAACACGGATGACAGAGAAATGGTGCTTGATCTTTCTCTTTATATGAGTCTCGATGTGCACTTCATTATCTTACTTTCACTAGGCCCAATATTGCCTATGATGTTCAGCAGGTGTGTTTGTTCATGCATACTCTCAGGGAGCCTCACTTCATAGCTCTTAAATGTATTATTTGTTACGCTAAGGGTACTCTAGACTATGGGTTACTTCTTTATCCATCTACACCGACCAGGCTGATATCATATACGAATGTCGATTGGGGCAGTTGTCCAGACACACGTCGATCTACTTCCGACTATTGTGTATTTTTTGGGTGATAACCTCATCTCGTGGTTTTCCAAATGGCAAGCCACGCTTACCCGTTCGAGTGTAGAATCAGAATATAGAGGCGTTGCGAACGTTTTTGCCTAGATTTGTTGGCTCATAAACCTCCTTCTAGAGCTCCATTTTCCCTTACGTAGGGCATCTATTGTCCATTATGATAACATATCTATTATATACTTGTCTCATAACCCGGTTCAGCATCAGCGAACCAAACATATTGAGATGGATATTCATTTTGTTCGTGAGAAGGTTGTCATGGGCCATGTTCGGGTGTTACATGTTCCTTCTTCATATCAGTACGCAGATATATTTACTAAAGGACTTTCTCGGCAGCTGTTCCTCGACTTCAGATCTAGTCTGAGCGTCTGACCTCCAACTCCGATTGCGGGGGTGTTATAGAGAATACGTAAATATTCTCCATATATTTTGTAATTATTATTTTAGTGTAATTATGTAAAGTAGATATCCCCATACGATTAGGATTACAATTGTAAACACATATATATATATTGTATTAATGAGAAGACTCCAAACAAGGAGAATTACACTATTCTACAATTTAAAGTAGCGGCTCCAGAATTTACCGTTGCTAATTTTTATAGAATTTAAAGTGGCTTTGTCATTGCTCGTTTAGTCTTGATTTAGATGTAAAAAGCTTCTTGTGTAGTCGGTAGGTTCAAGTTGAGTTTCTATAGCTTCAGGTCATTTATAAAGCACGACTCGTACTTAACGCGACCTCAGCCACAACGATTGTGATGATTTAACCAACCTATCTTCGCGATCGTCACACTACCTATGTTATCACGTAGGGTTAGTTTCTACACCAGATACCAGAAAAACCTGGTGTCTAACAAACTTTGACTCAACACTCAAAACTCATCATGTACCTCCCATATTTAAACCAAACATGTACTTCAGTAATAAAATATGTTACGAACCTGCTCTCACATGTAGAACACTCATTCGAGATCATATAAACCCAATTTTGACCATGGTCAACTCTAAGTCATCACTTTAACTAGTTTCTCGGCCAAGAGTCTAAAACACACCCGAGCTCCTCGAGATCTGTCACAACCACTTAAACGATCAACATTAATCACTCACATAAACTTATACTTTATTATTTCTTGTATAACTTTTTACTCAAAAGTTTATTTTAATAATAGTACTCCAATAGTATTACACAAGATTGTGATTATATAACTCGACATACATGTGCAACGCACGTGCGGAAAAACTAGAATTTTATAAAAGTGAGAACATGAAATAAAAAAATTATTCTAATAATATAATTGATAAAATTAAAGTGCTCGATGGTTGCACTGTAGTACTCCTCCAAAAAATAGATTTTTTTATTTTCTTTAGCTTTCATCTAATTTCAAGTCATGTTTGGTATACACACACAAAAAAAATCACTTTTGGGGAGCAAAATATATGAATGAATACCTAATTGTGAAGATAGAAGAGAAGCATTGAAATGTTTATAAAGATGCATAATGGGACTTGTTAATACATATGTATAATAATTTCAAATAAATCTATATAATTTAGTTCTAATTTGATGATAAATTTATCAGGACAATTTGATATTGTATTTTTTAAGGTGTTTGAAAATTCAGATTTTCAACTAGAATTCCAGATCATATTTCGAGAGTTGTAAAATCCTAATGATCAATGGTTTTATATTACATATATTAAAAGTATCAAGAGTGAAGACTTGTTGGCTCACTAATTGTTCGTATTGCAAGTGATATATAAAATATTTTATAATAAAAGTGAGATCACGATCTTATAGCGCAAGATAACATCACACGTGCATCAACATCTGATCTTCATCCACCGGAATTGAGTTCGACGATATTGACAAAGAACTTCTTTAGTCCACCATACCTTTTCTTCTGGTAGGGTGAGGGTCTGTCTTAAAGTCTGAAATTTATGGAATAAAGCATATCATTTACGATAGAAGTTGCCTGTAACATAAGGGTCAAACGAACTGATCAGCTTCAAAAATAAAAAGGTGTATCATAGCCATGTTGCATGTTGTCAATCATCATGAGTTGCTAAACTCATTCTATTGTCCTAGAGCAGTATTGTCTTAAGGTTATTTGATTTTCTGTCTTTGTTCACTCCCATTTTTACTTTGTTGTTACCCTATGCTTAAACTCTACTCATAGTCTACAGTAAAAGGTAGTTGTCCTGTATTTGTCAGTTTGAGGTATCCGATTAATCTCCGGATAAGATGTTGGCTAGCCTGAAATTTTCATTGGATTAGCTCGTAAGCTTGAGTGCTAGAGCCGAACCCTGATTTGGTATCCCGTCGCCAAGTACTTAGTATAAAGAATACCTACCTAATACCTGAAACTAAGAATAGTAGACAGTAAGCATAGGATATCCGCTAAAGTCGAAATAGGAAGATGAACAATAGTAGAAGATCAATTAACTAATAGAACAATAGCTGTAAGGATAGTAGCATCTTCCGCTGAAGCAAAAATCCTTTTAATAAAAACATTATCATATGAGAACCCATCCTTCTTTTGAAATCATTAAAGATGCCAATTTCATGAGATGGACATATGTAATAAAAAGGACTAAGTCTAGAAAAGAATTAAACTACTACAAGTCTTTAGTGCCCTCCGAGTCACTATACCTTTACACACAGTCAATTATAAATGAATAATTCAGAAAACATGTTACACAGTGAAAACCTCTCTACCTCGACTTCAAAGATAGCCAATGTAGAAAGAGATTTACAGAATTGGAATATTCCAAAAGAATCTTTCAAATCTGTATATGAAACCGGAAAGTTCGATTTTATAAAAAGTTATAATATTAAGACATATGAATCCACAGTAGCTATAAATAACTCAAAAGAATTTTTAAGCTATTAACGACACAAGATATAAACATATATAAAAAGGACTATAACTTCCTTCATATATGACTGGTACATGTTGCGATCAAACCTCTATATCGTTTAGGTTTAGACATGCCTATTTGTCTCTTACTAAGAGATTCCAGATTATTAAACTTTGATGACTCCCTACTAGGAGTTTTAAAAAGTAATTTAGCCAGAGGCCCAGTATATTTTGATTGTTATCCAAATTTCTCAGTTAATATTAATGATCAAAATATTATGGATACTCTCACATTAAATATTAAAACAAAAAATATGAATAGTAAAGTAATTACCAGAGAAATAGTTGTAATATACAGAGTATACTACATATTAATGAAAATTACTCTAGCTCCAAAAGCTAAATTAATGAGTAACAAAGGAGCTACTATGCTGATGGAAGCAAATCAGGAGCATAGGCTGCATAGCTACATCTTTGCCACTAGGATGCTTAAATGAAACAAAATTTTAGCAAAGGATGAATGACACTTTGGTGCCATCACCCAACCAAAAATAAAACTAGAAAGTTCTAATATTGAACAAATAATACAATACCCCAATAGATCTATTGACTTAAAGTTTTTAAGGTCAATATCTGAATCTTATTCAAGAATATACTCTTTTACAAGACCATCTTCTTCCAAACCCCGGGAGGAGGAGGCTTACGAAGAGAATTCAAACGATTCTGTTCCAGAGATGGAACAAAAAATAAGAGGAGTAGATTTTACTGAAACCATACCCAAGGTTCAATATGAACCAATTATTTGGACAAGAAGTCCTACTGAAAGTGAAATGCATGGTCATTTAATTACCAAAGAAGGACGAGCACTTGGCATGATCAGTTCAAAAGAAAATTTTGATATAAACTTTAAACTCTTAGGAAAATTATGGACAAGCCCTGAGCATGCCCTTAAAAGAAAATGGTAAGTTGAAACTTATGCAGAGGATAACAGGTTATCCTTTAGAAAATAATGAATCAAAGATATTAAAAGAGTTAGGTGCAATATAGAATTATTTAAGTGGTTTGAAATCACATACCAATTACAAGATAAAAAAGAATCATTGAGTACCTTAGTTAATAAATGGTATACTGGCACCAAGATAGTAGTGTCTGAGATCCCACCATTAGAACAAACCATTAGAACAGATTAAAATTTCAGTAGAAGGAGAAGTTATAATACCTTCCCTTTTCAAAAGAGAATTAAAAGATAGAGTTGAAAAGTTAGTTGAGAAAGAAGACATTAATAAAATTATTCAACAAAATAACTACACCAATCAACTACTATTTTCTTTTAAGGGCATGCTCTGGGCTTGTCCATAAAAGATAGTGTTCAAAACTTAGTTGAGAAAGAAGACATTAATACAATTATTCGGGAAATGATATCTTAGAATGGAATATAGATGGCCTAGCAGAAGAGCAAATTTACAATAAACTACATGAGATGGGAATAGAAATCACTGCTCATAAAATAAAAGAAAATAGCGACAACAATGCGCAACAGTAATAATCTCAAGATTCACCGGAATGCTGAAGAATTGGTGGGATAACTACCTCACCGAAGAAACTAGGCAAGGCATACTAAATGCCACAGCGATAATACAAGTCGTAATATCGATAGATCTATAGAACATAGAACAACAAGTTCGTGAAGACACTACTTCTACCTACTATATTGCATAGCTAAACACTTTATAGGAGAACCTAGGCTCTTTTAAGAAAAAAAGCCTAGAAATCCTTGATAATTTAACCTGCCTTAAACTACACGACTTTAGGTGGTATAAAGATATCTTTCTAAGCAAGGTTATGATAATAGAAGATTGTAACCATGATTATTGGAAATAGATTTAAAAGTGGCCTGCTTACACTATTTGCAGAAAAGGTAAGGACTACCATTAGAAACAAATACGGTGGTGAAATTCCTTATAATATGTTAACATATGGAGACATAGTAATCCTAATAAACCTTACGGGTCTAGATTTGTGTAACGATATTAAACTGACAAACTAGTTAAAGAAGGAAAGAAAGGTTTCTAAAAATGAATTAGGAAGCTTCTGCCAAGATTTCAGCTATATTAAGATAATTGCTCCCTCTAGGTAAGCTACAAAAGAATATAAGAAACAAAGTAAAATTAGTGCTTCTCCCCAAATAAGGAATAAGCCATACAAGAGAAGATCCAAAACTAAGAGATCTTCGAATCATAAAACAGATTACAAGGCATCCCCAAAAAAGGGAAAATGTTGGAATTGCGTAAAAACTGGCCATATGGCCAATAATTGTAAAAAGTCTAATAAAAGAAGGAAAAATAAATTTATTAGAATTAAATACTGACATAAAAGAAAAATTATACACAATTCTTGAGGAACACTCTAGTGATTCTTCTGAAGATTACAGTGATGAATAATTATTGGATGTTGATTACAGTTCGGACAACTCCAACTCCAGTAATGGCTACAATTGTACAGGAACATTCTGTACCTCGAATAATCAATCAGTTAATGTTATCTCTAAAGGTAGTTAAGAGTTCTTATTTGATATGATATAACATATGAAGATAATAAAAACAATACTTAATTGAATTAAAACTTATTATTAACCATAAAGATAGTAAAAGAGTCGTTGAACCTTTCGATATGAAACAAGTCTTAAATAAATTTAAGACCGCCAAGAGTAATACCAGACTGCAAGACCTGCAAGTTGAGGTATCTCAGCTTAAACAAGAAATTAAAGAAGTTAAGGAAAGACTCAATTCGATAGAACCAGAGTCCTTTGCCAATAAATTGATTAAGGAGTTAAATCCCCCAGGAAATATATTCGCACCTGAAACTTCTAGAGAATTAGTTGCAATTAGTTCATGAGAAGACGAAGGAGGAGAAATTCAAATCAAGAACAGTCAGGTAAACCATTCAAAAGTAAAAGCTTTAAGCTATCATATCCCCATCAGCCTTGTTATAAACAAGAATTTTACACTTAATAAGATAGCCCTTTTGGATACTGGAGCAGATCAAAACTGCATTTACAAAGGTTTAATACCAACCAAATACTTAGACAAAAGTACCTCTAAACTATACTCAGCTACAAGTGAAAGATTAAAAATAAATTATAAGCTTTCACAAAATCATGTTTGCAACAATAGAGTCTGTTTTATAAACGACTTTGTTATTACAAGAAACATTACTAAAGAAGTAATACTGGGTATTCCTTTCTTAACCCAGATAAAACCATATACAACAAAATTAGATGGTATTTATATCACGTCCTTAGGAAAAGAAATCACATTTCCTTATTTGAACCCCCTTTCGGCAAACGAAAGTAAATTTGTTAAACAAAAAATAATTTTCAGGATTCACCTTTTAACCAATCAGATAAATTATCTCAAAGAAGATATCCAAATTAATAGGATAGAATCTATTTTAAAAACCCCAGAGGTAGAAAGCAAGATAAAAGAATTGCAAGATTCTATAAAAATAGAAATCTGCTCAAAATTACCTAATGCCTTTTGGGAAAGGAAAGGCATGTGGTAGCATTACCATATATAGATAACTTTAGTGAAAATATTATTCCCACAAAGCTAGACCAATTCAGATGAGCCACGAGCTCATGGAATATTGTAAAAAGGAAACTAATGACCTACTTCAAAAGAAGATTATTAGGCCCTCCAAATCTCAAGAGAGTTGTTCAACATTCTACATAAATAACAGTGCTAAAAAGGAAAGAGGAGAACCCACGCTTGTAATCAATTATAAGCCTCTTAATCAATGTTAAAATGGATTAGGTATCCAATACCGAATAAAAGATATTTGTTAAAAAGAACTTATAAGGCCAATGTTTATAGTAAATTCGATATGAAGTCAGGCTTTTGGAAGATTCAAATCGAATAAAAGGATAAGTATAAAACTGCGTTTAATGTTCCCTTTGGACAATATGAATGGAATGTTATGCCATTTGATCTTAAAAATGCCCCGTCAGAATTTCAGAACATTATGAATAACATATTCAATCCTTATAGTCAGTTCTCAATTGTCTATATAGATGATGTTCTTGTTTTCTCGAAAACCATAGACCAACACTTTAAACATCCTAACACTTTCGTTAACATTATTAAACAAAATGGTTTAGTAGCAAATGCTAAAAAGATAAAATTATTCCAAACATCAATTAGATTTTTGGGTCATGACCTTTATCAAGGAACTTACAAACCAATATGTAGAGCCATAGAGTTCTCGACAACATTTTTAGATGAGTTAACAGATAAAACCTAACTTCAAACATTTTTATTAGGATTTTACAATTATTGGCCATATGGCCGGTTGTTACGCAATTCCAACATTTCCATTTTTAGAAATGCCTTGTAATCTGTTTTATGATCCGAAGATCTCTTAGTTTTGGATCTTCTCTTGTAAGGCTTATACCTTGTTTAGGGAGAAACACTAATTTTACTTCGTTTCTTATATCCTTTTGTAGCTTCCTTAGAGGGAGCAGTTATCTTAATATAGCCGAAATCTTGGCAGAAGCTTCCTAATTCATTTTTAGAAACCTTTCTTCCCTTCTTTAACTGGTTTGTCAGTTTAAGGTAGTTACACAGCTATAGACCCGTAAGGTTTATTAGGCTTACGATGTCTCCGTAAGTTAACATACTATAAGGAATTTCACCACCGTATTTGTTTTTAATGGTAGTCCTTACCTTTTCTACAAATAGTGCAGACAGGCCACTTATAAATTTTTCTTTCCAATAATCATGGTTACAATATGATAAGAGAAAGATTTATAAGTGGCATGTCTGCACTATTTGCAGAAAAGGTAAGGACTGCCATTAAAAACAAATACGGTGGTAAAGTTACTTATAATATGTTAACTTACGGAGACATCGTAAGCCTAATAAACCTTACAGGTCTAGAGTTGTGTAACAACCTTAAACTTACAAACCAGTTAAAGAAGGAAAGAAAGGTTTCTAAAAACGAATTAGGAAGCTTCTGCCAAGATTTCTGCTATATTAAGAAATCTGCCCCCTCTAGGGAAGCTTCAAAAGGATATAAGAATTGAAGTAAAATTAGCACTTCTCCCAAAACAAGGTATAAGCCTTACAAGAGAATATCCAAAACTAAGAGATCTTCGGATCATAAAATAGAATACAAGGCATCCCTAAAAAAGGGAAATGCTGGAATTGCGGAAAAATCGACCATATGGCCAATAATTGTAAAAAGCCTAATAAAAATCTTTGAAGTTGGGTTTTATCTGTTAACTCATCTGAAATATTGTCGAGAACTCTATGGCTCTACAGATTGGTTTGTAAGTTCCTTGATAAAGGTCATGACCCAAAATCTAATTGATTTTTGGCATAATTTTATCTTTTTAGCACTTACTGCTAAACCATTTTGGTTAATAATGTTAACCGAAAAGTGTTAAGATGTTTAAAGTGATGATCTATGTTTTTCGAGAAAACAAGAACATCATCTATATAAACAATTGAGAACTGACTATAAGGATTGAATATCTTATTCATAATATTCTGAAATTCTGACGAGGCATTTTTAAGCCAAAATGGCATAACATTCCATTCGTATTGTCCAAAGGGAACATTGAACGCATTTTATACTTATCCTTTTCTTCTATTTGAATCTGCCAAAAGCATGACTTCATATCAAATTTACTATAAATATTGGCCTTATAAGTTCTTTTTAACAAATCTCTTCTATTCGGTATTGGATACCTAATCCATTTTAACATTGATTAAGACTTAAGAGGCTTATAATTGATTACGAGCGTGGGTGCTCCTCTTTTCTTTTTTTATTTACGTAGAATGCTAAACAACTCCATTGAGATTTGGAGGGCCTAATAATCTTCTTTTGAAGTAGGTCATTAGTTTCCTTTTTACAATATTCCATAAGCTCATAGCTCATATGAATTGGTCTAGATTTGTGTGAATAATATTGTCACTAAAGTTATCTATATATGGTAATGCTACCACATGCCTTTTCCTTTCCCAAAAGGCATTAGGTAATTTTGAGCAGATTTATATTTCTATAAAATTTTGCAATTCTTTTATCTTGCTTTCTACCTCCCGGGTGAATCCTGAAAATCGTTTTTTGTTTAACAAATTTACTTTCGTTTGCCGAAAGGGGGTTCAAATAAGGAAATATGATTTCTTTTCCTAAGGACGTGATATAAATATCATCTAATTTTGTTGTATATGGTTTTATCTGGGTTAAGAAAGGAATACCCAGTATTACTTCTTCAGTAATGTTTCTTGTAATAACAAAGTCGTTTATAAAACAGACTCCATTGTTGCAAACATGAGCTTTTGAAAGCTTATAATTTATTTTAATCTTTCACTTGTAGCTGAGTATAGTTTAGAGGTACTTTTCTCTAAGTATTTGGTTGGTATTAAACCTTCGAAAATGCAGTTTTGATCTGCTCCTATCCAAAAGGACTATCTTATTAAAAGTAAAATTCTTGTTTATAACAAGGCTGATGGGGATATGATAGCTTAAAGCTTTTACTTTTGAATGGTTTTTAGACCTGACTGTTCTTTATTTGAAGTTTCTCCTCCTTCTTCTTCTTCTGAACTAATTGCAGCTAATTCTCTAGAAGTTTCAGGTGCGAATATATTTCTTAGGGGATTAACTCTTTTAATCAATTTATTGGCAAAGGACTCTGTTTCTATCGAACTGAGTCTTTCCTTAACTTTGTTAATTTCTTGTTTAAGCTGAGATACCTCAACTTACAGGTCTTGCAAAGTGGTATTACTCTTGGCCGTCTTAAATTTATTTAAGACTTGTTTCATATCGAAAGGTTCAACGGCCCTTTTACTATCTTTATGAATAATAATAAGTTTTTTTTAATTCAATTAAGTATTGTTTTTTAATGTCTTCATCTTCAATATGTTCTATCATATCAACTAAGAACTCTTGACTACCTTTAGAGATAACATTAACTGATTGATTATTACATGTACATAATGTTCCTGTACAATTGCAGTCGTTACTGGAGTTGGAGTTGGAGTTGTCTGAACTGTAATCAACATCCAATAATTATTCATCACTGTAATCTTCAGAAGAATCACTAGATTGTTCCTCAAGAATTGTGTACAATTTTTATTTTATGTCAGTATTTAATTCTAATAAATTTATGTTTTCCTTCTTTTTATTAGGCTTTTTACAATTATTGGCCATATGGCCAGTTTTTTCCGCAATTCCTGTATTTTCCCTTTTTTGGGGATGCCTTGTAATCTGTTTTATGATCCGAAAATCTCTTAGTTTTGAATCTTCTCTTGTAAGGCTTATACCTTGTTTATGGAGAAACACTAATTTTACTTAGTTTCTTATATCCTTTTGTAGCTTCCTTAGAGGGAGCAGTTATCTTGATATAGCCGAAATCTTGGCAGAAGCTTCCTAATTCATTTTTAGAAACCTTTCTTTCCTTCTTTAACTGGTTTGTCAGTTTAAGGTAGTTACACAGCTATAGACCCGTAAGGTTTATTAGGCTTACGATGTCTCCGTAAGTTAACATACTATAAGGAATTTCACCACCGTACTTGTTTCTAATAGTAGTCCTTACCCTTTCTGTAAATAGTGCAGGCAGGCCACTTATAAATCTTTCGTTTCAATAATCATGATTATAATCTTCTCTCATCGTAACCTTGTTTAGGAAGATATCTTTATACCACCTAAAGTCGTGTAGTTTAGGGCATGTTAAATTATTAAGGATTTCTAGGCTTTTTTCTTGGAAGAGCCTAGGTTCTCCTATAAAGTGTTTAGCTATGCAATATAGTAGGGTAGAAGTAGCATCTTCACTAACTTGTTGTTCTATGTTCTATAGATCTATCGATATTTACTACTTGTATTATAGTCGTGGCATTTAGTATGCCTTGCCTAATTTCTTCGGTGAGGTAGTTATCCCACCAATTTTTCAGCATTCCGGTGAATCCTAAGATTATTACTGTTCCGCATTATTAGTCGCTATTTTCTTTTATTTTATGAGCAGTGATTTCTATTCCCATCTCATGTAGTTTATTGTAAATTTGCCCTTCTAGGTCATCTGTATTCCATTCTGAGATATCATTTCCTGAATATGATGCATGGGCCAAGAATTCATTTTCCTCAAATTACATGTCTGGGAGGTAGGTTTACTATAGAAGGTTTTTCCCCAGCATGTTTTGATTGTTTATTAATATTTTGTTTTTCACTAGTAATGGTTTTAACTTCTTTACCTGTTACTTCCTTATTCAAACCTTGTTTTATCCTATGATTTATTTTGTCTAGTATTTTATCGCTTATCTCAACCTTTTCTTTCAGGGTTGGATAATTACTGGCTGAGAATTCTGGTATTTTAAATAGAGGATTGGGTTCCTTAGTCCTACCATTTTTAGAGGACTCTGGTTTATCCTTAAAGAATTCTATATTACACCTAACTCTTTTCGTATCTTTGATCCATTATTTTCTAAAGGATAACCTGTTATCCTCTGCATAAGTTTCAACATACCATTTTATTTTAAGGGCATGCTCAGGGCTTGTCCATATATTTCCTAAGAGTTTAAAGTTTATATCAAAATTTTCTTTTGATCTGATCATGCCAAGTGCTCCTCCTTCTTTGATTATTAAAGGACCTGCATTTCATTTTCAGTAGGACTGCTTATCCTAATAATTGGTTCGTATTGAACCTTGGTATGGTTTCAGTAAAATCTCGAGAACATAATCATTTGAATTATCTTCGTAAGCCTCCTCCTTTCGAGGTTTGGAAGAAGATGGTCTTGCAAAAGAGTATCTTCTTGAAGAAGATTTACATCTTGACCTTAAAACTTTTAAGTCAATAGATCCATTGGGGTATTTTATTATTTGTTCAATGTTAGAACTTTGTGGTTCTATTTTTGGTTACTCATTGATTTAGCTTTTGGAGCTAGAGTAGTTTTCATTAATTTGTAGTATACTCTTTATATTACATCTATTTCTCTGGTATTTACTTTACTATTCATATTTTTTGTTTTAATATTTAATTTTAGAGTATTCATAATATTTTGATCATAAATATCAACTGAGAAATTTGGGTAACAGTTAAAATATATTGGGCCTCTGGCTAAATTACTTTGTAAAACTCCTAGTAGGGAGTCATCAAAGTTTAACAACCTAGCATCTCTTAGTAAGATACAAATAGGCATGTCTAAACCTAAACGGTATATAGGTTTGACCGCAACTTGTACAAGTCTTAGATGAAGGAAGTTATAGTCCTTTTTATATCTATTTATATCTTGTGCCACTAATAACTTAAAAATCTCTTTTGAGTTATTTATAACTATTGTGGATTCACATGTCTTAATATTATAACTTTTATAAAATCAAACCTTTCAGTTTCATATACATATTTGAAATACTCTTTCGGAATATTCCAATTCTGTAAATCTCTTTCTTACCTTGGCTATCTTTGAAGTCAAGGTAGAGAGGTTTTCACTGTTTAACATGCTTTCTGAATTATTCATTTATAAATGTGATGTAAATACTCTTAATATAAATTCCGAGTTATGTATCTGGAATTGTTCGCTAGATAGAGTATAACTAGTATTCAAAAGTTTATTATATAAAATTATTATTTTATTTAAGATTACCTTTCTAACTATTGACTGTGTGTAAGGGTCTAGTGACTCGGAGGGCACCAAAGACTTGTAGTAGTTTAATTCTTTTAATAGTACTGCTCTTTGTTTTCTAGACTTTGTCCTTTTTATTAGATATGTTCATCTCATGAATTTGGCATCTCTAATGGTTTCAAAAGAAGGATGGGTTCTCATAAGATAATGCTTTTATCAAAAGGATTTTTGCTTCAGCGAAAGAGGCTACTATCCTTAGAGCTATTGTTCTATTAGTTACATGATCTTCTGCTATTATTCGTCTTTCTATTCCGACTTTAGTGGATATCCTATGCTTACTGTCTACTATTCTTAATTTCATATTCTTTATCCTAAGTACTTGGCGATGGGATCACCAAATCCGGGTCTGTCTCTAGCACTCAAGCTTACGAGCTAATCCAATGATAGTTTCAGGCTAGCCAGCGTCTGATCCAGAGATTAATCGGATACCTCAAACTGACAGATACAAGACAACAACATTTTACTGTAGACTATGAGTAGAGTTTAAGCAGAGGGTAACAACAAAGTAATAATGGGAGTGAACAAAGACAGAATATCAAATAACCTTAAGACAATATTGCTCTAGGACAGTAGAATGAGTTTAGCTACTCATAATCTTGCCAACATGCAACATGATTCTGATACACCTTTTTATTTTTGAAGTTGATCAGTTTGTTTGACCCTTATGGTACATGAAACTTCTATCGTAAAGGATATGCTTTATTCCATGAATTTCAGACTTTAAGACAGACCCTCACCCTACCAGAAGAAAAAATATGGTGGACTAAAGAAGTTCTTCGTAAATATCAAATTGTCCTAATAAATTTATCATCAAATTAGAACTAAATTATCTAGATTTATTTTAAATTATTGTACCATATGTATTAACAAGTCTCATTACGCATCTATATATACATTTCAATGTTGCTCTTCTATCTTCACAATTACGTATTCATTCATATATTTTGCTCCCAAAAAGTGGTTTTTTGTATGTGTATACCAAACATGACTAGAAATTAGATGAAAGATAAAGAAAATAAAAAAATCAAATTTTTTTGGAGGAGTACTACTAGTGCAACCATCAGGGTTAGCCTGCCTTCATTCAGCATGCGTTGGATGCCCTTCTTATTGATCATGTCTTTACTTGTATTCGAGAGACATATTTAGACTAGTTATTTTCGCTTTCTAGTGCTCTTGTATTATTGACCAGTCATTTGGGGAATGTAATAACTATATTATTAGACTTGTTTCCTTTATTTATGCTATGATGAGACAACTTATACAAGTATTTATCTTATTTCTTATCGTTCGTTATTTGTATGTTATTGTTGGGGAAATGGTTCGCCTACCAGTGGGGATAACGTAGGTGACACCATGACGCCCGAAAGGGGTCATGACAAAGTTGGTATCAAAGCTCTAGATTAAATAGTCTTAAATACAAGAGCAATGTCTACTAGAGTCTTGTGGATTGGTGCGGAGACATCCATACTTATCTTTTAGAAGCTATGGGAAATTTAGGAAACTTCACTTCTTCATTCTCTTCGTGATAAGATTGATCAAATTGGTATATGACCCTTGTTTCCTATTATCTCACAGATGGTGAGGACTCGTGCTCACGCGGCGAGAGATGAGGCACTGACACCTACTCCTGCGGTGCGTGGTCATGGCAGAGGTCACGGTCGGGGCATAGGTAGAGCTCGAGTAGCTGCACCAGCGAGGGGTAGAGCACAGGGAGTCGGTCAGGCTCGTGCAAGATCAGTATCCCCCAAGTTGGATATTGAGCCTCAAGATGATAATTATGATGGGGAGATTGGGCTAGCCCAGGATCAATCCATATTTGTAGCTACTCCGGTTCTTCAGAATACTATGGTCAGGATATTGAGTTTTCTTGACGATATCGCCCAGGCGGGCTTTCTTCCAACTACTCCAGGTTGGTCACAGACCCAAGCGGGAGAGGGTCAGATCCCGAATTCCGTACTCCAAGGGTTCAACCAACTGCTATTTTGGAAACCCGTATAAATGAGATCCGACACCTGAGTTTGGTCCCCGGCCAGTGACAAGAGCTATTATGACATGCGATGAGCGGAAGATATATAAACATTTCTCCAATATCTATATTGTCACACCAAGACAGTCACCTTAGCAATGTCGGGTATTATGAGATTGGAATAGAATGGTACTCCAAGACCTGCTCCAAAGAAGATTATTTCTTTCTTTCAGGCTAGGAAGTTAGTGGATAAGGGTTGTTTGGCGTAACTAGCGCATATTCGGGATACGAGTGCGGATACTCCTTCCCTTGAGTTAGTTCCTGTGGTGAGTGAGTTCGCTGAGGTATTTACGACAGATTTGCCGCTTATTATTATTTTATCTTCTAATCTAAGTTGAATTCTTGATTTGGGGAAGAATATAACCTAGGTTTAATATTAAAATAAGAGGCATGTGTTTCATGAAATTGAGGTGTATTATTGATCATAATGCTTTAATATGGTAACCTGGTATTGTGAAGGTTAATTTGATGATTAGAAACCATTGCTAGATTGGGGGAAATCTAGGGTTTCAATTGGGGGTGCCTCCTAATGATGAAATTGAGGGTCCAAACGTGATTAGTTTTCAAATAAATTTAATGACATGACTCTATAGTCTATTATCATGCTTTTTGCGTAATAAAGTTTTGGTTTTTACTATCGTGAGCCCGGGATCGAAATTTGGGTAGACTTTTGGATTGTTTTTCTGGACTAACTCCTTGTATTTATGTTAGATTACATATTAACGTAAAATCTATGTGTTAGTGTCATGATACAATCACGAGCATCGTGGTGGCACCTACACAATCCCTCTGGTAGGCGAACAAATCCCATAACACTTCTCAAGAAGGTTAAGAAATTGCGGAAGAAAACAAAATACAATATAAATTATCAATTCTTATTAAAACACCTTAAATAACCAATCCTTATAACAACATTCTTTTCCCAAAACCTGTTCTGACTTATACAAGGACTCTATGATACAATGAATGAATGAAATACAAAAGTACTGCCCCGAATAAAGAGGGTAATCTATATAAAATGGAAACTAAGGCCATCGAAAAGAGCGGTCTGCCTCAACTTTCTGTGCTCTAAACTGCAACATGCGTAGATCGAGTACCTACATCCACGTAAGAGATGCAATTAGCGTACCATGAGTACACAACATACCCCCGTTGAACTCATAGGCCTCCAATAATGGAAGATACACAAAGAAAGATAAATATCAAGTTGACGCCACAGAATCCTAACACTAACAATTCAATAAGCCAAATAGGTCACATTGATCCCAAATATCTCATAAAATCACCAAATCACCTTGTCCCTACGAAAGTTCACCAAATGATGTAAAACTCACAACATATAAGATGGACCAATCATATAAGCACCTACCACACACAAGTATTGGGGACAACTCGATCATCATAAAAGTTCCTAAGTCCCAGCCGGCACATAATCCCTCAATTAGTTTATTAATCCAACTAACATGTTTAACCTCACACAATAAGCGGACACATTGCTCATTAACCCACAACTCTGGACAGTCCCTCGTTACCCTGATGATAGAAATACCTGACTAACACCTTTCTATTTCCAGTTCCCGCTCTTAGGTAAACTACATTCGAATACATGCAAGCACCAAATAGTTTATTAACTCTCTTCAATATTCTACATAAGTAGCATTTCCTTACCTTAAATTATCAAGACACGAGTTCCGCACATAAGGACATACAAGCCATACCACACAACAACGACCCCATAACCCTACCAACAACCTCTAACCATGCCCATGACCAAATGAATTACTCAATCATAAGACACAACTACATAAATAACAATTCTACGTATAGTAGACCTACACAAATTTCAAGCAACGACTCAACAACACTTTTTTAGACTCACATGTTGTAGACACATGACCAACATATGACAGCACAATTCAAGATATCAAATGACACAATTCAAGGAGAACTCTCCAACAATCCATCCATAATATCATTCAACTAGTCATTCATTTCCAATCCAACACTTAGATCACCGACAAATAAATAATGTAATGATGTATGAATGATATGAATACAATGCATATACCTTATATATTTTTTCTCTAGTATAAAGGTGCTCAAGTTTCTATTACGAAATGAACATCTATGGGGGACCCGCAGAGTCCATATACTCCTCCAAAAATTTCTGTCGGAGCCCAACTCTTGGCTGAATAATATTTGTTGCAGGCGTGCAACTCTGTTCCCCATGTATCATCATCATCTCAATGTTGCCATAATCTTATAAGTATTTTTAACTTTATGGTCTCTTGGACCCACAATATTTTCATACCACTCTCATATCAATATCACAGAACTATGAGTGTATGAATGAAAATGATCATATAAGGCAAGAAATCATAATGTAATGAGATGCAACCAGGTATAGAGATGAATATCAGGCACTTTCAAAAATTCAACCACATAACAATCCAAGTATAAATCAGGATAGTATATAGAAAGCATGTGTGATGAATAAACATTCAATAGCAAATATGGATACAAGCCCATAATTGGTGACAAGCCTAATCAATCAGCAGTCGCAACCAGCATAAGGTTGATTCACCAAATCATCCATCATCACAGTTCAACACTGATACCCACTTAAATGTTCATCATAGTCGGCTGAGTGGGACCTCTAAACATACCCAATACTCCTCGATATTTATAACTAATTACGTACTTCTATCGAAGTCTAGTTAAAGTAAATCGTAGCCTACCTCAAAGTCAAGTAGTAGCCACGAGCGTTCGACCCCCTACACACGTCTCAGATTGTTTGAAACACTTTGTGGTAACCACCGTCTAATACACATATTCTACACATTAATATCAAACCAGGAACATACTGTCACGACCCGACCGGGCGCGGTGCCCTACACAGGCACCCTGCCTGTATACATCGAGAATAGCGGAACATACACAACATAAACACATGTGTAAATAATATACAACACAGGCTAGCCGACAAGGCCGCCTTCCATAATATAAACGAAGTCAAAAGTACAACTTTACAACTCAGTTCTTATAGCCCAACCACAATGTGAATACAGACCTCTAGGAATAACAAGCTGCGGGGACGGGGCCCGCCATACCACGAATGTACATAATCTACAACATCAGGGACAAGACTGTACCAAAAGAAAGACAAGCCTCCGGAGAATGGAGCTTCCGACGTCCGATAAGTGATCCTAAGAATGTGGATCTGCCACCTGCTTACCCTTTCCTGCGGCATGAACGCACTTCAGGAAGGGTCGACACACATATGTACTAAGTATGTAAACCGGAAGGTCTCAGAATTGCAATGTAAGTTTAAAATAAAGTGGAGACATGTATGATAACAAAATTACGATTACCGGTGCCTTACTAACAATGAGAGTAAATCAAGAGAATACGTCTGACCTCATAATAATAGCCTCATGAATCAAATCATGGGTAGTGAACCCATAAGACCGAGTGGTATAACGTCTTGGGGTTCTTACCTCATTTACACTCTTACAGGCGGTGGTATAACGTCTTGGGGTTTGCCTCATTTATACTCTTACCAGAAGAAGATAACGCAGTGGTATAACATCTTGGGGTTTGCCCTCATTTATACTCTTATCACGGAGAAGGTGGTATAGCGTCTTGGGGTTTGCCTCACCGATACTCTTACCCTATCTCACAACCTGGCCATACAATAATTAAGCAAGTTAGCAATTCCCTAACTTCTTATTAGTCTTATTCTTCTACACTCATTTTAGTTTACTTAAGGCACTATCATGTCTTTTATAAGAATCAGAATTTAACCCCAAGTACCACGATTTCTACTCTTTAAAAACAAATGACTCTTTTTAGTAGAAAGCTTCCAAGACACTATTAACCATAGTATCAAGTCCAAATTCCATTTCAAGGCAAGTCACAATACCTTTAGAATTAAAGTAGGCTTCAAATCAAGTGACTCTTTTCTTGTTAAAACCTTAGGCAATTGATACCTTAAAATCAATTCGCCTTTCATTAAATCAAGTCATTTATCTTTCCATAAAGTCAATATAACCAACTCCCCATAAAGTCGTTATATTCACTTTATACCTTAGTCATATACAATTTCCTATCCAAGGGACTTATACGTTTAAAACGACACAAGTATTGCATACTTTAAAATCCTTCAAGTCCCTTATCTTTACTAAGACTTAAGACATTCTTAATATTTTCAAAGAAGTGAGTTAACTTCCTAACTCACCCGACTTGGCATTTTATAAGGCTAGTAAGGAATGTCAAAGTCCGCACGTCTACCGTACTATATACGTGAAACTAGTCATGCTCAAAAGATAGGAAAAAGTTCTACATACCTCGTCGGTCAAACCACTTGCCAAGTACAAAGTCCCGCCCGTAGTATGTCAACCTATAATGTTCACAATACGTCTATTAAGGCCTTACTTTAATCGTAGAATATCACAAGTGTTAAGTCCCTATATTCTACGGAAAATTGGGCAGCACCTCCTTTGTGTTTACTTACTTTGCCACCTTTTCCAAGGCCGGAAATACAATAACCAAACAGCCCCAATTGGCTCACAATTTATAGAAGATAATCCAATACAATTGAATAACTACACAGCCCAATTGGCTCACAATTTATAGAAGATAATCCTGATAATGAATAACTACACAGCCCCAATTGGCTCACAATTTATAGAAGATAATCCAATACAATTGAATAACTACACATCCCCAATTGGCTCACAATTTATAGAAGATAATCCAATACAATTGAATAACTACACAGCCCCAATTGGCTCACAATTTATACAACTAAATGCAAACTACAAGTCCAAAATACGCCACCAGAGTTCAACAAAACCATTTCTTTTCCAACTTCCATTTCAATCCATATTGGTAGCACAATATGATATCAAGTCGCATTTAATTATAATAACCATAATCCTTAAGAAGTAACATGCGACGATTCTAACAACGATTAAATTGTAATCCATCTTAGTCATGGCTTATTTTACATTTCGGATTTCCAAGGCTATGATCAATCCATTATTCGTATAACTTCAATATAACAACTTCATGCTAGCAACATGCAAAGCTAACAACAATAAACTAGCTAATCTTGTAATACTTTCAAAGAACAAGATTATACCTCAAAGAGACTTAATCCAACTCCAATCCGAAATCGCTCCTTAGTAGTCTAGAACCTCTCCAAGCCACTTCAATCCGCTTGTTGAGCCCCTTTGAACAACACCAATAATTAACCTTCAAATTTCCAAACAAAACCTAGAAAGACCATTAGGTTTTTCGTTTGCGACTAACCCGTAAACCATCTTTTTCCAAGATTTTTCTATTGAGATGTGTTTACAATACACCTAAGAACCTTGGTTTAAAGTGTGGAATCAAATGGACACGAAACGAAAAATTTTTCTTTTCCTTTCTTGGTGAACCCGAGAGCCTTCAATGTGCTCTTCAAATTTGTGTGAAAATTTTCTAAGTGTTAAGTCTCCTCTTGCTACTAGTATCACATATAAAGGGTCATGGAGGGTTTAGATATTAACACTTGGATGGCTTAGATGTAGTCTACATTAAAAATCAAGACTTATTGACCTCTTGACTAGTCAACTTTCTCATGCTACACATGATTGCAAGACTAAGGTCCAAAGACCCTCTTGCCCTTGCATTTTTTTCGACCAAGGCATCATATAAGGGGGGGGGGGGGGTGACACGTGTCTCCCTCCCAATTGTTACAATAACACAATTTCCGACAAATTCCAAAATTTCCGATAAATTTTACAAGTCTCAAATCTTAACACTTGTGGGTTCTTACTTACGTTCTTAAAAACATGTTCTGAAATTACGGGGTGTAACACATACAAGGACTTAATCCTTAACCAAACTTAATACATCTACAATCCACCCCGGGCTTATGGCGTAAAAATCCAAACTATATTACTTAAAAGGCTTTTAGTCATGCTTACTAGTTATAACCCAAAGTTAATTTGAAAAACAATCGTAATTAGATCTTCAATTTCATAATTTACAAACCCTAGGTTTCTTCCCAAATAAAAAATAATAATTATAATCAAATTAAACTCTTTAACATGGCCATTTCATCAATACATATACTCATTTAGAAAACTCAAGGTTTATAAATTCCCTCACATCATTTATTAATGATTCAATTAACTCCAATCTACCAGGTTTACAAACTATTTTCCCCAATTCATATTCTACTTTAAGACTAAGAATAAGAGAAATCAATCAAAAGGGGTATGATTGGATTTTGGGGAAAAACTCCAGGAAATGCTCTTTAAGCCAACCCCCATTTTGAGATACCACACCTTTTGGAAAGTTAGATGTTTTAGGGCTTTTAATTCATCTGGACAGATAGTGTTTCCGCCTCTGTG
Source organism: Przewalskia tangutica (assembly GCA_029844215.1). Taxonomy (NCBI): domain Eukaryota; kingdom Viridiplantae; phylum Streptophyta; class Magnoliopsida; order Solanales; family Solanaceae; genus Przewalskia; species Przewalskia tangutica. Next base: position 42,113,008 of record CM056724.1, on the reverse strand, counting down.
GACTCGACTCCGTAGGCACGGAAGCGCTTCGGCGTTAAAGAGGACCATTGAGGCACAAATGCTTGGCACCTTCCCTTAGCGCAGAAGCGGGAAAAATTCTGTAAATGCAGGTTTAACCTTTCTGTTCGCGCAGATACAACTTTGTTGGCGCGAACTCTGCTCACTCAACACTTTTTCAAATCAATTAATCTTCTTTTCGAACCATAAGCGTTACTTTACTCACAATTTCGATGCATAATGGTTATCGACGAATTCCTGGATGAGAGAAATGATGGGAAATTAAACTGAAAGTTCATATTTACCGAACGGTGCATTACATCAGATACTAATTAAACCAGCGTTCATCCTCGAACGGGGATATGCGCGAAGTAGTTTATAAAATATGAAGAACCCAAAACTTTGTCCCATACGGTATTTTCCTTACCCATGCATAATGTGTCCAAACATCACACATAATAACCAGGACTCCACGGCACCAACTCTGATTTATAGCATAAATTCCGTTACAAACAATTTGGACTAGTCGATGGAAACAACCTACTATAATCATAATCTTGGAAAATAATTATTCGCTCGACGAATTTTGGCCTTAAGGCTTCGCGGTATAGTCTCATGCCATCGATCACACTTTTGTACATCACAACACATCATTTAATATCGATACTACTGACTTTGTAACATTGTCTGTCTATATAGGCTCATCAATTTAATCTCTAGCAAGGAAACATAGTATAAAGGGATGGTATGGGCTAACACTTCGCAAAAGTTATATAAGAACTGATAGATAAATTTCCTTCACACACGGTGGGACAAAATACTTATCAAGAGATAGCTTTTTCCCAAAGACCTCACACACGTGACAAATTTTAAATAATGAAATTACGCAATGAAGAAAGAACAGTGCGCAGGAGCATACTTGCGCAGATCATACCGACAAAGCGGACAATAAAAAAGGGTAAACTGATGCGCGAAAAGATGCACACACTTTAACGCAAGTGCACGTTATCGTGACAAGTAATATAGTCTAGGTAAGACCGAATATCGTCCACAAGGATTAGTGTTCAAGTACCAATTATCTATCTTTTGGTATCTATTTGGTAACCGATATATGATTTTGTTGTTTATAACTAACAATTATAAATACTAATTTAACTAATGTGTTTACTTCAGTAGTGATGGGAATAGGGCTTCCACGTCTCCTCAACTATCCGCTTATGTTACTTATTAATGCAATGAATTATGGTTCTTCTTCTTTTGGAGCTATCAGGTTTACTAAATCGTTTTATACTCCCGTTAAGGCTATATAAACACTCAACCCCAGTATTGCTCCTTTCTACCTTTCGGTGATAAGGATGACTCTATAGGAGGATTAAGACCAAAAATCTAGTTAACCGTCACGCGCCATGCGTAAAATTAGGTGTTTAGACCTCTCGTTAATGCTACACAAGTAATTGAGGTATTTTCATCCCCAATCCAAAATATGTCTACCCAACTTACAGCATATTCACAACCTCCTCCTTTCGAAGTTTGATTAGAAATCATATAAATAATGATAATTAGTGATCAATTAATTACCAAACATTCAAAGCAATTATTGGATAAATCTCAACAAGAAGAAGAATAACCATAACCATGCATCAATTCATAACATAAGTTTCTAGTGATTTAACATGGAAAGCCCTATAATGGAACTAGTTCCTAGCCATTGACATGACAAGAACTAATTCAATGTTCATCATAAAAACTGAAATAAAGAAAAGAAAAGAAAAGAAAGTTACTAAATTATGGTCTCCAATCTTCAATCCAAGAATCCTTGTGTTGTGCAAGAAAGGGAACCCTTAAAAACTGCCTAGGGTTCTCCTTTTATAGGCTCAAAACCGCCTCTAACTTTTCCCTTCAGGCCTGGCCCAGAAAATCGTCATTAAACCTGATTTTCCCGCGTCGGCGCCGCGGCCCTGCTATCGGCGCCGTGGCGCCGAAAGTTCTGCGATACTTCGGATGATTTGGCGCCGCGGCCCTGCTCTATGCTGTCTGGAGGCGCCGAGGCGCTGCAACTTCTGCGGCCTTCTGGATATTGGGCGCCGCGCTCGACTGTCTGCGATGACCGCGGCTGGTCCGCAGCTACGCCTCGTTCGTCACTTTCTCGTCTTTTAAGCTCTGGAACCTCCACTTTTACCCTCTTTTAGCTCATTTTCCGCCATTGGATCATTTTAACCACTTTGACTCAAAAGAAAGAAAATCTATCCTAATACGACACTTATTTGTACAAAAAGGGACAAAAGACTAACTAAAAACGACTCAAAAAGTGTATATAAAATACACCGATCATAAACCTTGCAGGATCGGCTAGAGAACCTGCTCCCACGCACACGCTGGGGTGGAAGAGACTTCAAGGAGGCGAAAATCAAAGAATTCAAGAGTAAAAAACTATCCACTTCCCCCACTTTGCTCACACTCCCCCTTACCATATTCCTTCGAAAACCGGTCTCCAGATTTTCCCCCCCAACATCACACTATCAAAATTCCTCACAAGCCCTACCCCCAATATTTACACTTTACTCTCCCTATCTTCCTAAGTCTCCGTATACCCGAACTCATCTCAAGAGGTAGCGGTACAAAAATCGAGGTACGAGAGCAAGTTCTTCGACCAACACCACCATTCAATGCTATCACTTTGTAAGTTCTAGTACCTTCATACTACACATGATTTACATTTGTTGACACCCAATTTTGACCCTCCCGTCCAGTCATTAACTATAGAATTACACTAATTTTCAACAATAATTTTAATAATTTTAAAATAATAAAATGCAATAATAATACATTAACACATGCATAAATAAACGATTTAATAATAGCGCCGCATTCCAAAATATTAAGCATTAATTAAATAGCACGCCCGTCTTTATTTTTTGCAATAATTTTAAAACTCAAGCTTAGATTAATAAAGCACCTAGATAATTTAAGCACAATTTATTAATCTAATTTACTACTAATTAGCTAATTAAACACTTAAAACTCTACCTAATTAAAATAACTAACCTAATTAAACTAACTACCCTAACTAATGCTCCAGCCCACTACCGCCCGGCCCAATACCCGCGACCCGCAAGGCCCCTTTATGTTTTAATCCCTTACAACGCCCAGCCCAGAAATTTCTCACTTTCACTTACCCTTCGTCCACAATAGAACCTTCAAGAAGAACCCTAAATTACAGTCGCCGCCTTCGTCGCCGTGATTCTCGCCTGAGAATCCGGCGACCTCTCCCTTACCTTCCTTACCCATGCACATCCAGCCAGATCTTCCTACCAAATCCTTCAAAACATTTACATTATCGAATCACTTCAAAACCAGCAAATATCCTTCAAATCTCTCTGATTTCTTACCTTATCTCATACGTCGACAAAATCGACACAAATGGCGATCCAAAGATAGTACCGATTGCTTACCATATTAGAACTCAAAGGAGGGCTATATAATCAGATACCCATAGCATAGAAACGAAAAAAACCACATTCGAAAATAGGGAGGAAACTCATAGCATCGATTCGAATCCCCTAGCAGCAGTCATCGATCGTCCGTGGTTCAAGAGGAAGCAAGAACATCCGATTCAAAACCTCTTCTTCTCAATCGCAAATCAGTAAGTATTCTCATAAACAAGTTCTACCCTTTTCAATCGCATCGCAATAACCCGTCGAGCGGACCGACGACTTGATACGCTGCCCCGGGTCGCTGCCCGGAGAAGGTAAACCCAATCTCCTTTTTAACTTTCTGTTTAATTTGCATTTTTATGGTTTGTATGATGTTTGTCGCTTATGTCGGTGTGAAATATGTGTGCTAAACTAGTATGAAACATGTCGGGGATTCATGAATGATGTGATGTTCTTCAACTATATTTGCCAATGTTATAATGTTAATCCCCCGACATTTTATTGTACACTAGCAAATAGATTCAGTCTCTACGCTGTTTTAAGAAATGTATATGTTACTCTATACTAAGCCTAATATGAAGTTGTACTACTCTTTTTACAGCTTGTGTTAATGTGTTTGGGCTATGTTGAAATTGCGGTGTCCTAAACATGGCAAGTTTGAGCTATTATTGGTATATGCATTAAGTCAATTATGTGAACATGGAATCGCCATGAAGACTGTATATGCTAAAGAATAATTCTACCATAGTAGTCTGCGACTTGTTTTACTTAATACATGCTGCATAGCCACTGGTTTGATCTACCGGATTCTGTCCGATCGCCTAAACTGTCCGAGAACAGGCACATATGTCTCTGTTCTGGTCCTAAAATGCTTGTCTATGAATTTCATGTTAATTAGAAGTGCTGATAGCCTTTGACAACTTGCTCTAATCCATCTCATTTGTTCACATGTTTGTTTTAAAAGAATCAATGCAGTTTGAATAAATGAGTCCTATAGAGATAGTTCTTTGAAGATTTGTGTGGTATACATGGGCTGTATTGCATCAGTTTACTGGAAGTTCCCTTGTCTCAGTTTCTGAAGTCATAAGATAAATGGATTGTGTATCAAGTACACATACTCCATATATCGAGCGAATACCCTATTTGAATATTTAGTATGTCACCTAATATGCTTAAAAGGGATGTGAAGTATGTGTTTGTTTTGAATATCATGCGGTTGTTTTGTGCTTTGGTTTTAAAATTGAATATGTTAGTGCATACTTAGCCTGTTTGCTAAAAATTCACTAAATCTGGGAGGATACATCTCCTGGATGTACAAGAATACAAGCATAAGTATATGTATTCATTGCATGTTCAAGTCTCATGTTTGAGGTATCCTATGTATACCCGTTGTATGTGAATCAAGGCTTATACATATGTGAACAAAATATCTCATGGGTTGGGCTTATTTCTTTTCTCTATTTAAAATCTGAAATACCTACGTTTTGGGGCCTATTTGTTGCTGCTTCTAGACTTTTCCTTCCATGGCCCAAAGTATGAGTCGGTTTGATTTTTCTTATATTTTATCATGTTGTGGCCTTGCTAAATCAGGTGAACAGTAAAAACAAACTAAAACATAAGTGCTATAAATTTACCCCAATCCTTGTCCATTATTTGAGAAGTATATTTTTTAGAGCATATACTAATCCTTATCTTCTTCTTTATCTACATGAAATGCATCGGAGCAAAACGAAGAGTCTCACGACGAGACTCATCGCGAGCCACTTCAAATGACAACCCGCGTCTATGTGCACCCGCATTCGCATTCCCGCTTCAGAGATTCCTAAGACAAAAATAGAACAAGATGATGTCGCCACACGTCTTGAGAGCCGTGATCATATCCACTTTTTATATTATTTGTTTAAATTGTTGCCTAATTCTTTAACTTTGTAATTAGTAGGAGACATAGAACAATTAGCCCGTTGGAATAAATAAATTGGGTGGGTAGTTTTAAAATCGGAAACGCACTTTAAGTTACTTGTCATGCATGTCTAAGCTTTATTAAATAATTCAACTCGCAACTAACATGATAAATAAATTGCATTCCCCACAAGCACTTTTATTAGCACAATATGAATAATTTACATTGAATAACCTTCTTATCATAAAATTACAAAAATTACCTTTTGCACTACGTCATACATGTTTGATTTTAAAAGCATATCTTTGATCATAAACCAACATTGCATATATCTATGAGCAATATAAATGCATACTTTAAAGCTTCATTTTTTATAGCATTAGTTTTACGGACTTTATCAACATGCCTACTTTTATAAAATATTCCGAAGCATCTTTTATATTTTCAAAACACGCATTCTTAGCATAAATAATTAACCCTAGGTTTGGCAGGATAACCGCAAGTTAGCTGATCTTAGAGGGTGCCTAACCCCTTCCCTCTAGATTAATAAAGAGCCCTTACCCAGAATCTCATTAAGTTTAGCAGACCATAAAAAATGGAGTTAGTGTTGACTTTAACCTAGTTGACATTTAGGTGTCCTAATTCACCCAATTAATTAGGTTGCGACTCCCTAGCAACCCTTTAGCATTTTTAATATTTTAAACACTTCTTTAACACTTTAACTTTCTTTTAGCATTTTATTTTCTAACATTTCTTATTAAGCAGGGTTCGCTAGAATCCCGTTTTCGAGTCGCGGTCGAAAAAGGGCGCGACAGAATGGCGACTCCACTGGGGAATTTAGGTTCTTAACCACAACAGATCTAGGGTTATTATTTGGCATTACTTTTGCATTTTTGCGTGCTGTATTTTGCTTTATTCATTTTGATTGCTATTTGCTTTACTGCTTTCCTTAAACTGACATTCCGCTCATATTTCTTCCATTCTGGAAAATTCACACAATCACACACTCACGCGCTGGTGTGCTTCGCGCACCCGCAAATTTCTTCAAATACCCAAATTTTAAGAGAGTTGGCGCTGTGAGTTAGATCGGTTCGCCCGATCACCGCGTAGCCTTCACTCGAGTTGTCCGCTGGGAACTCAAGGTCTAGAAAAGCCAAATCTTAGAAACTTAAGATAGAGCTATACCACCCTTTATTTTAGGGCATGCATGCATTTACCTTAGGTGGGTCGGTCCTTGACATCGACACCACAATTAAGAAAACACCAAACTTGTCAACGGGTTTCTCAACCCAACGACCAACCAGCATACTATGTGTAGCATGACAATGATAGACAAATCCAAACCTAATCATGACATGCCAAAATTGGGAAAAGTGCACCGTCATTTGGTCGCCATTTCCAACAAAAGCATTACAGTTGGGCGGTTTGGACAAATCCATCATAACCTCGCATATCTGACGTTTAGGCCTACCTTTGGCATAAAGAGGTCCCAAACATGTTAGAACACGCACTTGATTTGCAATTTGCTTATTAGTATATATTGCCTGCAACTTTTTGCATATTATACTAACTTGGTTTGCTTCATTTGTTAAAGGATTATTTTTGCCTAGCTTATCCCCAAAAGGTTGATTCGCGTTGGTAAGCACAATCATCCAATAAATGACTAATCCAGAGGCACCGAACGAAACAACTTAGGACTCGTCCCCGTAGAGGATGCAGAGGCGTTAGAAAGGAGAAACAACAATGATCAACACCTCGCCAAACTATTGCAGCAAATGGAAATCATGCAAGCCGAAATAGAAAGGCTCTGAAACATCACAAACCTGTCTATTAGCTTGAATGCACCATTCCCAGAGCAAGGGACAAATGCAATCGTGTCACAAGCCCTTGAGCCTCCACTTCCCCAAAGCTCCCCGCAGAGGCCGCAACATACCAGCTCACACCAAAATGTCACTCGCCCGGTCAATTTGCAAACCGACCTCCAAAATGATCCGTTCACTATATACACATCTCAACCTCCACCTACTTATATCTCCCCACTCAACCCAAATTGCCAAGCCACCCAATACGAGCAGATGGCACACAAACAATATGAGGGATTAGCACATCCGACCGAAAGCCAACCATTTATTGTGCATACATCCTCTCAAGAGACAGATCAATACAAGGAAATGGAGCGGCAGACCCGAGCTAGAGCTGATGAAAATGTGGCAAAAGAAATTCATAGCTTGAAAGAGGCATTCAAAAGCATTCAGATGAACAAGGGGGAGGAAGGTTTAGAATATGAAAACTTATGTATGCACCCTGACATTGAATTACCTGTGGGATACAAGGTACCCAAATTTGACATGTTCGATGGAAAAGGGAATCCTCAAGCTCATCTAAGGTCATATTGCGATAAATTGATTGGAGTTGGTAAAAATCAAGCAATCATCATGAAACTATTCATCAGGAGTCTAACCGGCGAGGCGCTGGACTGGTACACATGCCAAGACCCTCGAAAATGGGACGGTTGGAATGCCATGGCACAAGATTTCATGGATAGATTCAGGTTCAACACTGACACTGTCCTGGACAGATTTTATCTTATGAAACTTGAAAATAAATCCACAGAAACTTTCAGGGAATACGCCCTGAGGTGGCGGTCAGAAGCAGCAAAGGTCCAACCTCCAATGGCAGAGAGCGAAATGACCACCTTGTTCGTGCAGTCGTTAAAAGACGCGACGTATTATGAAATGATGATTAGTGTAATTGGGCGAAGTTTTGCAGAAGTCGTAAGAATGGGCGACTTCGTGGAAGAAGGCATTAAGACATGCAGGATTACAAACCTGACAGCCCTACAAGCAACTAGCAAAGCAGTGCAGTCAAATTCCATCGGAGGTACCTCCCAGAGGAGAAGAGATGCATCACCCTCTATCATGGTCATTCAGGGGCATAGGCCAGAACATCTTTCAGTGTATGAAAGCCCACCGCCTTCTTACCATAACCAAAATACTCAAAATCCACAGTCATATTATCAGCACTGCGCCACCCCATATCCTGTTTACCATACCCAACCAGCATATCCAAAATACTCACCACAATCACGAACTCGCACCCCAAACGGACCCAAACCCCGCATAGATGCCGAAAGAAAACCAATAAAAACCTATACACCTTTAGCCGAACCCATAGCCCAAGTGTATGAGTCAAGGCGCAGGAATACTCCATCCACCTCGTAAATACCCCTGTGCCTACCTCCCGAGGGCACGATAAAACTAAGCATTGTGCATACCACTCCGGTGCAGAGGGACACGACATCTGAAATTGCTATACACTCAAGGACAGAATAGAGGAATTAATCGAAGAAGGAGTCATTCGGCTGAAAGATGGTCCTCTCAACGCAAACAATAACCTTCTTCCGGGTTATGGAGATGCCCATGTGAACATGATAGCTGAAAATGAAAAAGACAGTCTGGAAGGGACTATTACGCCAGCCCGAGAAGGGAAGAAAGTTGAATCATCAACCAACCGCCAGAGAAAAGGAGGTGCTCCTTGCCGGAGATTGTTTAACTATTGAATAAGTCATTTGTCTAGTTGTGCGCTGCAAGAGATGATCCTGCTGAAGACTCAGCCATCGAAGACACAGAGCAAGAAGAAGTGGACTCGTGCTCCTGCCTCGGCCCGCCGAGTCCTGAAGTAGTTAGTTTAATGCATTTTTGCCCTTTATATGTAATAATTTAGAACTACGTTTGACCTGATTCCCTTGGTGGATACGTAGGCGGCCGTTTCAGGCTTCGGTCCCAACTCTAGAAATTTAATTTCACCCAAAAATTCGCTTGGAACTACGTTTGACCTGATTCCCTTGGTGGATACGTAGGCGGCCGTTTCAGGCTTCGGTCCCAACTCTAGAAATTTTAATTTCACCCAAAAATTCGCTTGGAACTACGTTTGACCTGATTCCCTTGGTGGATACGTAGGCGGCCGTTCGTGCCGGTCCCCAACTCTAGAAATTTTAATTTCACCCAAAATTCGCTTGAACTACGTTTGACACGATTCCTCGTGGATACGTGGCGCCGCTTCGTGCCGGTCCCAACTCTAGAAATTTTAATTTCACCCAAAAATTCGCTTGTAATGAACTACGTCATGACCTGATTCCCTCGTGGGGATACGTAGGCGGCCTAAATCGGCTTCGGTCACACCATTAGGAAACTTTCCCTTCGTTCGGAAAATAAATACACATAATAACCCCATTAAGACCCACTTTAGGCCAAACGCCCTTTGAATATTCAAAACTGGGACAAGGTAGGAAACCAGGCAGGGGTTATGAGTCCCAAAGAAGACAGACATCCGAGCATCAAGAGTCTAAGGTCAACGCGAATCAACCGCCCCCCCACCCCCAAACTCACAAAAAATTTCTTTGAGCGCAGGTCCTTCATATCAGCAGAAGGTACAACAAAGTTTCTTCATATTAGCAAAAGAAGAAAATACAGCAAAAGCAGAAAGAAGCAGCAGAGGCAGAGGATATGACAACAATCCAAAGCTCAAAATCCAGAAAAGAAAAGCAGCAGATAGGGGCATCGACAATCAACAGTCAGAATTCAAAAGTCCGCAACAAAGTCTAGCGCGTCAGCTCGGGCATAAAGCACACAACAGAGGCATCATGACAATTCGTCATTCAGAACGCTTAGCATGTCCGCAAGGACAACATCTCGATTCATCCGCGTATCGTGACGACATCTCTACCCATAAAATTGCACTTCTCATATGTATTTATCGTTTTGTTTAAACAGGTATACACTAACGTTTTCTCAAGCTTAGCTTGCAGGAGCATTTATTCTACGGCGAGCAGAAAGAACACGCCCGCATAACGGCGTTATCAAGACAACAAGTCTACGATGACGCCAAAGAAGAACACGTCCAGTAACGGCGTTATCGACAAAGAGTTCACGCAATGACGCCAAGAAGAACACGCCCGTGCAACGACGTTATCAGCACAACAAGACTACGCAATGACGCCAACAGCAACACGTCCAGGCAACGACGTTATCAACACAGCAAGTCCGAAAACGACGTCATCATCAGCATATCACATCTACGCAGGGACGATTTCTCTATTCTCAAAATTGCATTTTTCTCATTCATGCTTTATTATTCTATCTTAGCAGTTATGCACTAACTCTTTCTTGAGCTTTAGTCTACAGGAGAAGCAACAACAAGTCCGAAAGCGACGCCAAGTCCGAAGACGACGCCAAGTCCGAAGACGACGCCAAGTCCGAAGACGACGCCAAGTCCGAAAACGACGCCAAGTCCGAAAACGACGACAAGTCCGAAAACGACGACAAGTCCGAAAACGACGACAAGTCCGAAAACGACGCCAAACGACGCCAAGTCCGAAAACGACGCCATCATCAGCATATCACGTCTACACAAGGAAGATTTTCTCTGTTCTCAAAATTGCATTTTTTTGTCATTCACGCTTTATTATTCTGTCTTAGCAGTTATGCACTAACTCTTTCTTGAGCTTTAGTCTACAGGGGCAATTGCAGCAAGGACAACATATCTGCATTCACAATCGAAACACGTCTGTGCAAAGACGAAAATCACAGCATTTGCAGTGTCGCATCAACACAACATGCACGATAACATTGTCTACTCACAGTTACATTGCTTTTAAAATTACGCATCATCATTTTGCCTTAACAGTTATGCACTAACCGTTTGTTTAAGTCTTAGCATGCAGGAGCAGGAGCACAACGTGGATTTTCTCTTACAGCGAACCGGGGCAATTTGTTGGGGGGGCCAACCTTCCCAATGAATGGCAGAAGCGGCCTCAAGCGTCGGTCCACTCATTCCACATCACCATAAAACCCAGCACCATAAGCCATAGCGGTACACCCCAGGTTCAAGCCAGTTACTTCTATTTTTTATTTTTAGCACCATAGCTCAGTGTCATCATAACTCGACACTGGGACAAATTTTGAGTCCGCGTTAGCCCGCCTTGGTGTTTTGACCATGGTAGCCCAGTGTCGTCATAACTCGACATCGACAATTTTGAGTCCGCGTTAGCCCGCTCGTGTTTGACCATGGTAACCCAAAGGTCGCCATAACTCGACACCGACAATTTTTAAAATTTTTGCGTCACCGCTTAATTGCCCAAACCTTTCAATTCTGAGGATCGAGACAAAATTGGCTATGAGTCAACGTCTTTGTCCGAAGATTCTTCCATCATCTCCATACAAAGAGGGACAACTGTTGACACCCAATTTTGACCCTCCCGTTCAGTCATTAACTATAGAATTACACTAATTTTAAACAATAATTTTAATAATTTTAAAATAATAAAATGCAATAATAATACATTAACACATGCATAAATAAACGATTTAATAATAGCGCCGCATTCCAAAATATTAAGCATTAATTAAATAGCACGCCCGTCTTTATTTTTTGCAATAATTTTAAAACTCAAGCTTAGATTAATAAAGCACCTAGATAATTTAAGCACAATTTATTAATCTAATTTACTACTAATTAGCTAATTAAACACTTAAAACTCTACCTAATTAAAATAACTAACCTAATTAAACTAACTACCCTAACTAATGCTCCAGCCCACTACCGCCCGGCCCAATACCCGCGACCCGCAAGGCCCCTTTATGTTTTAATCCCTTACAACGCCCAGCCCAGAAGCCAGCAGCCCTCAGCCTTTCACTTACCCTTCGTCCACAATAGAACCTTCAAGAAGAACCCTAAATTACAGTCGCCGCCTTCGTCGCCGTGATTCTCGCCTGAGAATCCGGCGACCTCTCCCTTACCTTCCTTACCCATGCACATCCAGCCAGATCTTCCTACCAAATCCTTCAAAACATTTACATTATCGAATCACTTCAAAACCAGCAAGTATCCTTCAAATCTCTCAGCGATTTCCTTACCTTACCTGTTACGTCGCACAAAATCAGCACCCAAATGGCAGTCCAGCATAGTACCGATTGCTTACCATATTAGAACTCAAAGGAGGGCTATATAATCAGATACCCATAGCATAGAAACGAAAAAAAACCACATTCGAAAATAGGGTGGAAACTCATAGCATCGATTCAAATCCCCTAGCAGCAGTCATCGATCGTCCAGGGTTCAGTAGGGAAGCAGTAAGAACATCCGATTCAAAACCTCTTCTTCTCAATCGCAAATCAGTAAGTATTCTCATAAACAAGTTCTACCCTTTTCAATCGCATCGCAATAACCCGTCGAGCGGACCGACGACTTGATACGCTGCCCCGGGTCGCTGCCCGGAGAAGGTAAACCCAATCTCCTTTTTAACTTTCTGTTTAATTTGCATTTTTATGGTTTGTATGATGTTTGTCGCTTATGTCGGTGTGAAATATGTGTGCTAAACTAGTATGAAACATGTTTGGGGGGATTCATGAATGATGTGATGTTCTTCAACTATATTTGCCAATGTTATAATGTTAATCCCCCGACATTTTATTGTACACTAGCAAATAGATTCAGTCTCTACGCTGTTTTAAGAAATGTATATGTTACTCTATACTAAGCCTAATATGAAGTTGTACTACTCCTTTTACAGCTTGTGTTAATGTGTTTGGGCTATGTTGAAATTGCGGTGTCCTAAACATGGCAAGTGTGAGCTATTATTGGTATATGCATTAAGTCAATTATGTGAACATGGAATCGCCATGAAGATTGTATATGCTAAAGAATAATTCTACCATAGTAGTATGCGACTTGTTTTACTTAATACATGCTGCATAGCCACTGGTTTGATCTACCGGATTATGTCCGATCGCCTAAACTGTCCGAGAACAGGCACATATGTCTCTGTTCTGGTCCTAAAATGCTTGTCTATGAATTTCATGTTAATTAGAAGTGCTGATAGCCTTTGACAACTTGCTCTAATCCATCTCATTTGTTCACATGTTTGTTTTAAAAGAATCAATGCAGTTTGAATAAATGAGTCCTATAGAGATAGTTCTTTGAAGATTTGTGTGGTATACATGGGCTGTATTGCATCGCCATCGGAAGTTCCTTGTCTCAGTTTCTGAAGTCATAAGATAAATGGATTGTGTATCAAGTACACATACTCCATATATCGAGCGAATACCCTATTTGAATATTTAGTATGTCACCTAATATGCTTAAAAGGGATGTGAAGTATGTGTTTGTTTTGAATATCATGCGGTTGTTTTGTGCTTTGGTTTTAAAATTGAATATGTTAGTGCATACTTAGCCTGTTTGCTTTAATTCACTAAATCTGGGGAGGATACATCTCCTGGATGTACAAGAATACAAGCATAAGTATATGTATTCATTGCATGTTCAAGTCTCATGTTTGAGGTATCCTATGTATACCCGTTGTATGCAGTAACGGATCCAGGAGACGATATTTGGTGGTGCAATTATTTTTTTTAAATTTTTTATGCCTAGAAGGAAATTTGTTTTTTTTTTTATGCCTAGAAGGCAAATTTTTTAAAAAAATCTGGTGGTGCAACTGCAGCACCATGTTGCCTTTAGATCCGCCAGTGGTTGTATGTGAATCAAGGCTTATACATATGTGAACAAAATATCTCATGGGTTGGGCTTATTTCTTTTCTCTATTTAAAATCTGAAATACCTACGTTTTGGGGCCTATTTGTTGCTGCTTCTAGACTTTTCCTTCCATGGCCCAAAGTATGAGTCGGTTTGATTTTTCTTATATTTTATCATGTTGTGGCCTTGCTAAATCAGGTGAACAGTAAAAACAAACTAAAACATAAGTGCTATAAATTTACCCCAATACTTGTCCATTATTTGAGAAGTATATTTTTTAGAGCATATACTAATTCTTATCTTCTTCTTTATCTACATGAAATGCATCGGAGCAAAACGAAGAGTCTCACGACGAGACTCATCGCGAGCCACTTCAAATGACAACCCGCGTCTATGTGCACCCGCATTCGCATTCCCGCTTCAGAGATTCCTAAGACAAAAATAGAACAAGATGATGTCGCCACACGTCTTGAGAGCCGTGATCATATCCACTTTTTATATTATTTGTTTAAATTGTTGCCTAATTCTTTAACTTTGTAATTAGTAGGAGACATAGAACAATTAGCCCGTTGGAATAAATAAATTGGGTGGGTAGTTTTAAAATCAGAAACACACTTTAAGTTACTTGTCATGCATGTCTAAGCTTTATTAAATAATTCAACTCGCAACTAACATGATAAATAAATTGCATTCCCCACAAGCACTTTTATTAGCACAATATGAATAATTTACATTGAATAACCTTCTTATCATAAAATTACAAAAATTACCTTTTGCACTACGTCATACATGTTTGATTTTAAAAGCATATCTTTGATCATAAACCAACATTGCATATATCTATGAGCAATATAAATGCATACTTTAAAGCTTCATTTTTTATAGCATTAGTTTTACGGACTTTATCAACATGCCTACTTTTATAAAATATTCCGAAGCATCTTTTATATTTTCAAAACACGCATTCTTAGCATAAATAATTAACCCTAGGTTTGGCAGGATAACCGCAAGTTAGCGGATCTTAGAGGGTGCCTAACCCCTTCCCTCTAGATTAATAAAGAGCCCTTACCCAGAATCTCATTAAGTTTAGCAGACCATAAAAAATGGAGTTAGTGTTGACTTTAACCTAGTTGACATTTAGGTGTCCTAATTCACCCAATTAATTAGGTGGCGACTCCCTAGCAACTCTTTAGCATTTTTAATATTTTAAACACTTCTTTAACACTTTAACTTTCTTTTAGCATTTTATTTTCTAACATTTCTTATTAAGCAGGGTTCGCTAGAATCCCGTTTTCGAGTCGCGGTCGAAAAAGGGCGCGACAACATCATAACATGGAGTAGAAACATGCTTGTGGTATGAGAAATTTCATGAAATCTTTGAAATTTTTGGGTGGTGGTTGTTTATGGGGTAGATTCATAAATTGGGTGAAATATAAGTGTAATAAGAGTATATGCATTAAGTAAGTCCAAATAGAAAGCAAATGGAGGGACTTTTCGAACCCAAATAAGGTAAAAACTCTTGGGTTTCATCTAGGTTGATCTGGGTCGATGACCTCTCTTCGGCGGACAGGTTACTCTGAAGTGTGTCTGATGAGGCACAATGTTAGTTTGCCGAAGCGAACTAATTAGGTAATATATACTTTCATAAAGGCGGACAATTTCATCGCTGGATAGGATTCACTATGGCGACACTTGTTCCGCAAAAGTCAAAATAGAATAGGAATAACACTAAAATAGTAGCTTTGCATCGGTCAACTCGGGTCGATTTTTATTGATTTCTTTGGCACATTAGACACGTAATAACATGATACAAATGACCTTATCACTGAACTGACTAGAATTTTATCAATGCAGGTATATTTGGAGATGATGGATAAAAATCCAATGGACAACCTTGCCTAGACTTATGGACTCATCGATGAGAAAGCCGCAGCTAACTATGATACGGTCTGGTTCATTCCCAAGGACTGTGAGAATTGTTATTATGCCAATTTGAGAGACAAGAAACTATTGCATGAGAGGGGCATAGATATGACCAATGTGCAGGAGCATATCCCTGACTTTTATAATTGATTGATGCAAATAGGTTGGAATTGCTTTGCTTTAGCTCCTTGCAAGGTTAACAAATATTAGGTGAAGGAGTTCTATGAGAATTTGAAGAGGGTGTGGTTGACGGAGCCTGATGTTATTATCAAATTTTGGGGCACTATGGTATCGATAGGTTGAGGTGATTAACGCCCTCTATCGTCTACCTAATCATTCAGACCGAATCATTTACCAAATGACATGGAAGCAAAGAATGTATGCGAAAATGATACATGGTTAGTCTCTCAACTGGTGGCTGAGGAGAATAGGGGTAAGATTACTTATGACAATGAGAATACTAGAATCACAAACAAGTATATTACTGCTGAGGCATACATTTGCGCCCTGATGATAGCTTACATTCTGGATGATATTTTGGTGAATGTGGGCCACCATATCATCCTAGAATGGAGGGACTATATGATCAAATATGGATTGAGCTTGATGTTTCCTTCACTTATTATAGAGCATGGGTGACGGATGATCCTAACGATGACTAAAATAATCTTGAGGGGGTCTTCCACCCTCTGACAGTGTTAGGAGTGGGTACCTTGGTCAACAGCAAGAAGAGGAAGGCGGACTTGAACCTGAGTGGTGATGATGCTGATGATGAGTCCTAGTCTCAGTCGCAGCGCAAGGGTCATTTGGTACCATGGGTTCTAAATTGTAGGAGATTCGAGACTTGGTCACCGGAATTCCTAGGCCTTCCACCGAGGCTAGTACTTCGGGTGTCCCTGCCAATTACTTCACCTGAGAGGTTATGAAGAAATACCTCGGGGTACAGAAGGGACTCAAAACCTCTGTGGGTACTCTGGGGAATGTGTACAAGGATTTGAGCAAGGATCATGGTAAGCTTCGCACAAGCCACAAGAAGGATAAGAAGAAAAACAAGTCTAGGGGCAAGCTTCTTGTGAAGGTGTGGAGAGGCATCAAAGGCATGTTTAAGCATTTGGATTACAAGGACCCCTTCCCAGTTGAGGATGATCATGATGATGATGACTACTCCTTTCTATGAAATTCTAAGGATGGGTACATCAACAACATTGAGGGAGGTAGTGAGGTGGAGAGTTCAAAGAAGTAAGATAGAGATCCTATTATTACTGGTTTCTAGCCCACATCAGGCTTCATTTCAAACAATTTAATTTTCTGGTTTTTGGTTGGATGTTTGTCACGCCCCAAAACCTGAGTGGAACGGACCATGCTCTACATGCATCTACTGTTATCTTGTAATAGAGTAAATGACATAACTTGTAATGCAAATGAATTTTGTGAACAAATTTTATTTTGTACATGAACGTGGCCACTGGCCCATGGTATGCAATTGAATATAAAGTAACCTGCTGACTCTGTCTATGAAGCCTCTATGAGTACCTATTATTGAACAACTAATACAAGTGCTGGGACATGGCCCAAAACTACACATACTCTAACATCAATGCAATTACTAGACCTGACTCGGCTCCAGGGGAAATTGGAGCTTGCAACTCTTCCGCTGATGATTTGCACTATCTAGAAACCAATCTGGAAACCTATACAATTAGACCTCTAATATGAAATATAACAAATGAAGCGCCCCCAGCAAAAGGGACGTCCGTATATAGAGATTGTACTGAATACGTAAGGCAGACTGAAATAATTATATGAAAGAACATCAAGTGTAGGGAGAGATAGGGATGAATCAACCTGAAAATATGAATTGCCACCGAGGGTCATGATATGCATATGCATAATGTATATGCGTATATAACGCAGTCGTACATATATACGCATATATAATGTCACTGGCCTCTATGGGCATCTTTCTTACCATAACAACCTATGTGGGTATAATCATCATCATTTAACTAGTTGATCAGGTGGTGGTGCGAATATAATGGCATAACCTTTCCCACACCCCATATACATATCATATAGCATATCATATATAACAAATGCGAGGTCATGGTATATACATGTATATAATACATGAATGATACAATGACACTGAGTCTATCAGAGTGACGTAAGGTCGTTGTTCCTCTGATTAACATTATGGAACTAACATCATCAACATAACTTACTTTGAAGAATCAATAAGCCATAAGATAATATCACTATCATTAAGTAGAAGTCAAGAATATCAACCACTAACATATATAAGAGTGAAGTCGTTATAGATATTGTTCGTTTACGTTCGTTTCATTCTGATCATGCCAAAAGAAGGAAGAGTAGCCTTAACATACTTACTGCTCTATGATGATTTCTTTTACCTACGAACCTCGAAAATATTTGAGATTAGTAACAATAAGAGTTGGATAACCGTCGAGGACTTGATACGACACAAATAATATCACACATAGGAAACAACTTTGTAGAAGTATAAGACTTGAGATACTTCATTCTTTGGAACTCACATTAAAGGAATGAATCAAATGATAAGAATTTATGTCACTGGATACGATAGAAATATACCTACTGTTCTACGACCCTATTATGACACTTTCGAAAACCATTATCTAGTCTTGTGGACTATTCTACCTTGGATAGACTATGATCGCCTACTTCAATGTGGTTTATCTTAAAAGAAGCTATATACCCCAACAATGGTAATCTGGATTCTTACGACATATTTCTTCTTATGTTACGTTCTATAACTCTTTAACGATCATCTAAACTCTTAACCATATAATGACTTGTTATTATACAAAAGACATCACGTGAAAGGAGCACATGAGAATGAACAAGAGAGTCGTGATACTTTACTCCTAGGAACTCAAATAGGAAGGGAACATCTGATAGGACTTTATCTCGCTAAATGCGAGATGGACATACCCCTCACTTTACTATATTCCTCATTTGTGCTACCAAAACCAATATTCTAACGCCCATAAAGTCTTACCCTCAAGAAGGCTATAACATTTATATTAACCTGACTGTCATATAATTCATCTCACGTAGCAATCTATCATCAACTAGTGA
Source organism: Przewalskia tangutica (assembly GCA_029844215.1). Classification (NCBI taxonomy): domain Eukaryota; kingdom Viridiplantae; phylum Streptophyta; class Magnoliopsida; order Solanales; family Solanaceae; genus Przewalskia; species Przewalskia tangutica. The sequence continues at coordinate 42,094,105 of CM056724.1, read as the reverse complement.
TACTCTGAAAGTCAACACCTAATTAATCTCAAGTAAGATACTACAATCTGATCATGGTAATTTGGATATTATCGATATGACTCATCTTAAATAGAAAAAACTATAGTCCGTTAAAGATAATCTAGAACCCATCCATATAATTCATCTTCGCTAGGACTTATAATCCATCAAAATCCATCTGAAGCTAATATGCGATTCATCTTACTTTATGCTCTACACCCCATGACACTTACTTAGACGTTAGCCGTGAGATATCGTCTACCTAGAGCGAAGTGTTGTAGTCCCATACATACTGCCCGTAGCTTGCTACATACCATACCTTATCCTTAGATCCATAATTCCCCAACTATCATCTGAAAGTCATCCTACACATCATCGATCTTAGATGACATTCTATAACCTCTTTATTTATGCTTATAAATTGTTACCATCATTAACAAGTATGGTTCACATCTCGTTATCAACTAGCAGTCGTCAACAAGTAAATCATGTTCACTTATACTACAGGTCACTAACACATAACAACTATCAAACATGCAATGTTCTCTTTTCCTCACAAACTAATAGTCGTCACACTATGGAAGTTATTTTGAGGGTACCACTATAGTTCGTACTTACTCTCTGGTAGAAACACGTGGATACTAATACACTTATGAAACTTAACTCATCGGGATATGAGCCTGATTGTCTAGTGACAGATAATGTGAGCCTAAATTGGCTAATTAATGTGATTGGAAGTCTAATACTAGCAAAATTTGCTTATTTTGAATATTGCTTTTTTGAGAAGTGATTTTTTAAAATGTACTTTTATCAATACGAAAGCAGTACTTTGTTCTTGACCAATATTTCAAAAGTGAATTTAAAGAAAAGTTACGTATTTTTGCTTCTGAAAAATAATTTCTACTACTACTCAAAATCACTTATTGGTTCCTTAAAGCTTGGTAAACACCTTAATATTTTAGAATAAGCATTCTTTTAAAAAAAATCTTCCAAGAAGCTTGGTCAAACAGGCTACAAGTCAACTTAAAACGATCAACATTAATCACTCACATAAAATTATACTTTATTATTTCTTGTATTAATTATTTACTCGAAAGATTATTTTAATAATATTACTCCAATATTATTACACAAGATTGTGTATTATAAAACTCGAAATACACGTGCAACGCACGTGCGGAAGAACTAGTATTTTATAAAAGTGAGAACATGAAATAATAAATCTATTCTAATAATATAATTGATAAAATTAAAATACTCGATGGTTGCACTGGTAGTAATCCTCCAAAAAATAGATTTTTTTTTTTTTAGCTTTCATCTAATTTCTAGTCATGTTTGGTATACACACACAAAAAAAAACCACTTTCTTTGGGAGCAAAATATATGAATGAATACCTAATTGTGAAGATAGAAGAACAACATTATTGAAATGTATATATAGATGCATAATGGGACTTGTTATATGGTACAATAATTTCAAATAAATCTAGATAATTTAGTTCTAATTTGATGATAAATTTATCAGGACAATTTGATATTGAAAGAATTAAGTATTTTTTTAAGGTGTTTGAAAATTCAGAATTTCAACTAGAATTTCAGATCATATTTCGGGAGTTGTAAAATCCTAATGATCAATGGTTTTATATTACATATATTAAAAGTATCAAGAGTGAAGACTTGTTGGCTCACTAATTGTTCGTATTGCAAGTGATATATAAAATATTTTATAATAAAAGTGAGATCACGATCTTATAGCGCAAGATAACATCACACGTGCATCAACATCTGAGTTAAAAGATATTGACAAAGAACTTCTTTAGTCCACCATACTTTTTCTTCGGGTAGGGTGAGGGTCTATCTTAAAGTCTGAAATTCATGGAATAAAGAATATCCTTTATGATAGAAGTTGTCCGTAACATAAGGGTCAAGCGAACTGATCAACTTCAAAAATAAAAAGGTGTATATCCTACCCCGATAAAATAACCACTAAGCTATTATTCTTCATAGTTACTGTGTGACGGGTGAGTGAGCTATGTGCAGGGTGCGTGCACTTGTGGTAATTAAGAATTATGTGAAATGCATTTGCATCTATACCAAAAGATGAATTATGTGAAATAAATTTATCAATTACATCTTGTAACACTATACCCAAAGTTATTACACTATTTCATAGGATCCACTACAGTAAGATATTTTTGTAAGAATACTTTCCTTTACACTCGTCTAATCTCATTTAAATCGTTGAACATTATCTAATTCTAATAATTTCATTGGTGTCTGTACTGCAATTAAAGGGCATGGAAAGCTACTTTATCGAACTAGCAACAATAAATTAACAAACAACACATTAAATTTGAAAATAAGGATTTAGCTAGGAGATTCAACTATGCTAATTCTTGTCATGCAATTGAAATAAAAATAACCCTATAATTTTTTAGTGTAAAATCAGCTATTATTTGTCAAAGCTTACAATCACATTGTGTGTGTGAAAGATATATTTGTGAATGAGAGAGATAGATATAGAGAGATGTCTTGATAATTGTCACGATTCAAATTTCAAGCCGTGAAAGCACATATCCTCACTTGGTAGGCGAATCATCAACAATTGATTAAGTTATTTTTAACAAGTATATTATGCGGAAATAAATACATAAAGCCATTTAAAAGGCATATCTATTTGCATGAATAAGCAGAAAAAAAATACTACAACTCAAAACTTGGTTTCACAAGTACAAAAACTATAGAAAGTACAAGTCTCGAATAATATCTCATTTACTATCTCAATGTAATAGAAGACATGATAAAAGAAAAAAGAAAAATTTGGTTCCACGAATCAGTCAACGTCTCACCCTGAATCCCTCGAGTATGTCTCCTCAACGATTAGTGAATCTTCGTAGCCCACTAGTACTACGTACATACTTTCCTAAAAAAAGGTGTAGCAAGTATAGAGTAAGTACGAGAAATTAATGTGTACTCAATAGCATCACCGATTGACCCTAAATAAAATGGTGACAAGGGTTGATCTTCTGAACGCTTAGTTCAACACTTAACCACTATTAGTTCATAAAGGCATACTTTCAATCCAACAAACTAAAGATGAGAATTTCACCTAATTCAACAAGTATTCAAGTAATCAATCAAGTGTGATAAGTATATTTCAATAAATCCTTCAAGTAAGTCCAATTGTAATGCAAATGCAACACAATGCAAAGGCCTTTTATCATTGTATACACACGCTCAATAATATGAAATACATAACCCATGAGGGACTCGCAAAGTCCATACACCACCCCGTACTATTTCACATCAGGTTCTCAACCATCTCAATTTCACAACTTACTCAATTCGACTCTTATTACTTGTATTTGGCCAATTCGGATATCATCCGCTTCACTCCGCACGGAATCAATTCTCATTGAGCACCACATATATCCACAATTGTTACATGCATGAGACAACATATGAAATCATGAATATGACATGCGCATAAGATGAGCAATAATGCTATAAAGTAAAAGCTCAACCTAGCTCTTTTTCATCCTTAAACGAGTATTTCAGAGTGATGAGAATAAAAAAGAAAGACAGACATATATCATAAAAACATCAAAAAGGATATTCATATCTCACATCATGATTCACATAAATCAATTTAAGATATCATCTAATGCCAACATGCTTTGGTATTCTTACAAGGAAAATAAATAGTTTAATACTACACAATTTCCCAAATCATGGCATCGGTACCCTATATGAGTGTTCATCCCCTCACAAGTACATGACCCTCTTATTACTCGTTTCCTTTATCATTAGTTAAATTACCAACCACATGCTTTAAAATGAGTCAAGAAAGGTCTCAATTTGCCTGATTTTGAAGTCTTAAGCTCACAACAAAGCATTGTCTTTCCTCAAAACTTCCAGACGATCCCAATCTATTCAAATATGAATTCTATATAAGCATACGAGTCGGTAGACACATTGCTATATTACTAATCTAGACCCAAAATATCGCCAAAAAAGTCAATCCCGAGTTCTGTAGGGAAAAACTGTAATTTTATTACAAAATCAGTTTATTCATAATCAATAGAGTCTAAATCGCGAAAATTACAAAAATACTACTTCAATTTGAAGAATTTCTTACTTTAAACTTAGTTATTAAAATCCCTATTTTACAATCCAAATCATAATTTAAATGATCAAATTTCGTAAAAATCTCTTAAAAATCTTCCTAATCCGAGGTCTCTAGCTCAAGTTATGAAATGAAATGTCAAATCTCATTTTCGGAAAATAAACACTGCCAAGAATAGTCCCTTCTTCCCAATCGCGGACCATCCATATGAAGGCAAAGACCAAACCCGGCCTGGCCCAAAAATGACATTCGTTATTGCGACCTCACCCACAACGATTGTGATGATTTGACCAGCCTCCCTTCGCGATCTTCACATCGCCTACGTCATCACGTAGGGTTAGTTTCTACACCAGATACCAAAAAAATCTGGTGTCTACCAAACTTTGACTCAACACTCGAAACTCATCATGTACCTCCCGAATTTAAACCAAATATGCACTGCAGTCATATAATAAGTTATGAACCTGCTCTCACATGCAGAACACTCATTCAGGATCATATAAACCCAGTTTTGACCATGGTCAACTCTAAGTCATCACTTTAACTAGTTTCTCGTCCAAGAGTCTAAAACACCCGAGCCCCTCGAGATCTGTCACAACTATCCAACTAAAAAATAATTCACATTTCGGACCTAACAAAAAGGTTCAAATTCGCATACGGGTTCGTTAACCTAGATGTTGATTTTGGTCAATCTTTTCAATTTCTTAACTTAAGGATTTCCAATATTTACTTTTTCTTCTCTAATACTCATCGGATTGTTTTGAAAATTGTGTCACTCATACCCGTAAGTCAAAGACACCAATTTCAAAGCTATGGGAAGGGTCATTTAAGAAAATGAAGACCTTGAACACAAAATGACCTAACTGATCATTACATCATCCACCACTTAAAACACATGTTTATCTTAAACGTAAAGGAAAAGAAGGTACATGAACTGTCAAAAAACTAAGGATATCTACTTTGCATGTCCAACTTGGTCTCTCAGGTAGCGTCATCAACAAGACGATGCATCCACTAAAACTTCACTGAAGCTATCTCTTTGGATCTCAACTTATGAATTAACCTTTCCAAATTGGCTACCGGTTGTTCCTCAAAAATCATGTTCTGATCAAGCAACATTGAATCTCACTGAATCACTTGACAACTAGTCCAATGGTAATCCTTGAGCATAGAAATATGAAATACATGGTGAACACCTGACAACTAGGCGACAAATTCAACTCATAGGCTAGCACACAGATACACTGAATAATCTTAAAAGGGCCAATATACCTCATCATACCCTTTATGGGTGTTTTCAATCCTTCATTACAACATGGTCATAACTTGTGTTTAAGAACTCATGGAATGCAAAACATGATTCATGGATTACTAACAGGCTCATGATAATCATAATGACATATCATGAATGCGATCGATGAATTGAAATATAGACATGACGTATATTATTAGATGTATTAGGGTTATCATTGTAATAGAACAAAATCCTAGACTTATGAAGAATTTGTATTTAATGAAAAAATGTGGCGTGGGGAAGAACATGCATATTCCCACAGTGGATATAAGCTCTACATACCTTATTCGTTCCATACTCGTCTTAAAATTTTGAACTTGGAAGAAGAAACCCAAAGCTTGAACCTTGAAACATTGGGATGAGTTTATCTTGAAAACCCTGATTTAAGAACAATGGATTTTACTTAGAAATTACGTATACTTAATTAGAATCGTGTAGATATATGTGAAAAGGCTTACCTTGAGTTATGAGGATTTTTAAAGAGGAGAACTTCATTCTAGGACTTGAAAGAATAAAAAATCTAACTTTTTGGAACAAAGTTTCATATTTATATTGTTCACTGCGTTGGGGAATGTATGGTGTTCATCGAATCTTCTACGGTCTGAGAATGGACTGTATAATTTTGTACGGTGCGACCCAAAAGCATCTTTCTAGTAACTGCCAAAGGCTGGAGGGACTACGGTTAAAAAGGACGGATCGTATACGGTCCGTAAAAATTACAGTGTTACATCAATTCCAAAACAAAATATACGATTCATTTTGACGGTCCGTAAAATGTTTTACGGTCCATATAAACTGGGCATAAAAATTGGTCTGCAGAATTGAAATTGGTTTTTCATTTTTAAATCTCTGTCTTATTTTCTACACTCCTTAATCATGAACAAGACTTAATTTATAGGTACGAGGTATTACAAGGTGTTTTTGAACTATTTGGGTAGTTGAAGAGCATTTTTTAGCAAATCCCATAATGAAGGATAAAATTGATCTATTTTAAATAGTTTATGGTTATTTTTTAGAAACCCCTAATTTATCTCCAAAATTCGCTTTAGCAATTTAACTTTACACATAATTCTTTACCCAAAAAACAACATTTAAGTGAACTTTGTGCAATCCGCCTTTGCCCAAACCAGGTCAAAGATGGTTGTTGCTGGGTCACTCGCTTTCTAATCAAATCCAAATTAAACCACACAAAATCGCTACTCATTTTCCAGTGGTCTCGTTTCTCGAGCGAGTGGCATCACGCTGAAACCGTGGACTTCACCATCCTCTTCCACCGTCACACCACTTATCTCCATCATTTCCGCTTTCCATCACGTGAGATAACCATCCAATCCACGAGTCCATAGCGCAGCATTCTCCATAGCTATCTCTCTATTCCCAACTAAACATACATCTAATTTAATCTTCTTTTATTTATGGGTCAGATCAAACCTATCTTTAAATCTATTTACAAAGAAACAAAGAAGAAGAAGAAAAAATGGTGTTAGGAGATGCCATCGGAATATGTTGAAGTATCAAATTGTTGGTAATGGAAATTTAATTCCAATTTGTGATTATGATCACACTAAATTGTCTTCCCCGATTCATCATTTATCCCTAAAAATATCTTTCATGCTCCTCACTTAATTAAAAATTTGGTGTCTGTTCGGAAATTTACAACTGATAACTCGGTTTCTATTGACTTTGACCCTTTTGGATTTTTTCTGAAGGATTTCTGGAAGGAATACCTCTAATTAGATGGGATAGTCGGAGCGAGCTCTATCCCATCACTACCACCACCACCATTAAATAAGTCATACCGTCAACGTTTGCCGCTTTAGCACCTTCCTTATGGAATACGCGTTTGGATTATCCGGGAGTGTCTGTGTTTTCCTCCCTTAAAACAAGAAATTTACTGAGTGTAATAGTGATCATTGCACTAATGTTTGTCCTTCTTGTCCGCTTGGAAAACATGTTAAATTATCGTTTGTGGCTTCCATTCTAGTACTTTATTGTCATTTGATATTATTCATAGTGATCTTTGGACATCTCCCGTTTTAAGCTCTACCGATCACCATTATTATGTGTTATTTTTGGATGATTATTCTAATTTTTGTGAACATTTTCGTTATCTAAAAAGTCTCAAGTTTTTTTCACATTCCTATCATTTAGAGCATTCATCCGTACAATTTGAACGAAAAATTAAGAATATTCAATGTGATAATGGAAGAGAATTTGATAATGGGTCATTTAGAAAATTTTGTAAGGTTAATGTTATATGTTTTCATTTTTCATGTCCACATATGTCATCACAAGATGGAAAAGTTGAAAGACAAATCCACAACATTAATAATATTTTTCATACACTACTAGTCCATGCATCATTACCACATTTCTTTCGACATAATGCATTGCAAATGACAACGTACCTCCTCAACATAATCCCTATCAAATCATTAGCATACCAAACCCCACTCAAAATTCTTTATCAGAAAGACCCTTTGTATTTTATGTTATTGTCACGACCCGACCTCGGGCCCGCGACTGGTGCATTACCCCGGGCACCCTAGTGATACTACATCAGAGAAAAACCAGCGGAAATAAAAACTTAAACATGAAACAGATATACAACAAGAAACAAGCTAACCAAAACGGTCACCTTTCTGTATATACATATACAACCGAACAGTTACATCTTCTACAACTCTTGCCCACAATAGTACTACAGACCTCTAAGAGTTTTTATAACAATTATGACGGGACAGGGCCCCGCCATACCCTGAATATACAAGAACCTACTATCTCAGGGACACATACCAAAAGATAAGCCTCCGGAGAAACGGAGCTTCCCAAAACGCAGAACTGTAATCCTATGAGCGAGGATCAACAACCTGCGGCATGAACGCAGCCCCCCGAAGGAGGTCAGTACAACAGGTACCAAGTATGTGAAACTGAAAATACTGTAAATGAAATCATAACAGTTTATATAAAACAGGAGACATGTGTGATAACCAAACTACAGTACACCATATATATTAGCAGTCATGTCAAGTCAGGGACTCACGCCCGTAAGGTCATCACTCGAATATAACCCGGGAACTTAACCCGCACAATGGCCGCATGCCCCGGCATCTTACCTCGGTATAAGCATGGCCCTGGAACCATCCTAATGGGCGCATACCCGTGGACCATCCAACGTGTCAGTATGCCCAAAGGAAATAACAAGATAACACTCATAGTGGAAGCATACCCGTGGACCACCCAACGTGTCAGTATGTCCAAGAAGATAACAAGATAACACTCACCGGAAGATACCCGCCACCCAACGTGTCGATGTCCAAGAAGATAACAAGATAACACTCACCGTGGAAGCATACCCGGGCCACCTAACGCGGTCGGTATGTCCAAGAAGACAACAAGATAACACTCACCGTGGAAGCATACCCGTGGGCCACCCAACGTGTCAGTATGTCCCAAGGAAAATAACCAGATAACACTCCTAGTGGAAGCATACCCGTGGGCCCCCCAACGTGTCAGTATGTCCAAAGGAAATAACAAGATAACACTCACCGTGGAAGCATACCCGTGGGCCACCCAACGTGTCAGTATGTCCCAAGGAAATAACAAGATAACACTCAAGGTACTTTCATTATATGCCAAAAATCTGGGTTTTAACCCCAAGGTACTACTTACTTTAACTTTTTAAAAATATCCATTTCTTTCACAAAAGTCACATGATACTAACACTCGTAGTATCCAAAATAGAGTAACTCTTATTTTAAGTAAACCAAAACAATTTCCATACCTTCTTTTAAATAAACCAAGACAATATCATACCTTCTTTTTAAACCAAATCACTTCTCCTTTTAGAATCAAGTTACCATTTCAAATCCAATAATAAAGCCATTCTTTTGTTCTCATAAAGTCATTATAACTAACTTCCCATAAAGCTATTATAACACTTTATATTTTAAACCAACCAAGGACAACTACTCTCATTTCCGAAATCAAGATAACCTTATTCTTTTAAAAGACCAAGCACCCATTACTCACGAATGAGGTTTCAAAACTTTTTAACACAATTCGAGTCTTTAACATTTCATAACAAGTCACTTAACTTTAGAAACAAGTCAAGGACACAAAAGGAAAATCAAACTCCTTTAACACACGTGCGTCTACCGCACTACATATATTTCACAAATATCATGCTCAAGAGAATAGAAAGAATCACACACCTCGCGACGATTATCGACAAGTAGCAAGATGCTCCAAAATACTATAACCTTGCTAGCCTTTTCCACCCTTCAAATGGAATACGCTATTCGTAGTACTTCACCCTATAATGGCCATAATACGTCTATTAGCTTCTAGCTTTAACGTAGAATATTCTAATTGTAAAATCTCTTATTCTACGGAAATTTGGACAGCACTTCCTTTGTTTCTACATACTTTTTCACCTTTTCAAGGCTCGAATTCAACTACTAAACGCCACATTTAAGGCCCAACAATTTCAGCAATACAAGGGGATTACACGCCTAACTTGGACGTGTAAAATTTTGGCCCACAATACAAATTAAACAATCCAATAAGGTAGTATCTTGGCTATAACATGTTCATAATCATCCTTATCCAATCCTTTCAAGTCCAAATCATATTTCCTACATGCAATATACTTAAAAGCAACATTGACAACTACAAGTCTTTTCTTCCTCACATGCAACACAATTTACTAGCAAAAAGAGAAGGGATTGTTACCTTAGAGTTTACCCAAATTAGTCCAACAATTTCACTTGCTTTCTTTCCACAATCACCACCACAAACCTCATATAATCTTGTCAACATGTTTCCTTTCTGAAATTTCTCTATGCCTTGGTTTCTTCTTGAATTTCTAGAGAGAAAGGAGAGGGATTTCTAGAGAGAAAGAATAGGAAAATTTTGTAGTGAGAAGAAGGTTTTTGGAAGAATGACCAAGTCCTCAAGACTTGGTCAAATAAATAGCATTTCCACTAACTCAGATGGAAAGGACACTTGTCACCCTCTCATGGCCTTTTAAAAGAAAATATCTGATTTTTCCCCCTGATTTCGCAAAAATTCCATCTCGGCGCCGCAGCCTGCGCACAAGACTGAAACCTCCGAGAATTTTCAGTTCCATGCACAGGCTGCAACTTCGTGAGAACCCCAAGACAAGCTGTGGCCCCTGACCGAAAATACTTTTCTGCTCGATTGCGCACTAAACTTGTAACTTCCATAACTTTCTACTCCGATGTCCTATCGACGAACGGTTTGTTGCCTTAGGAACTAGACGTAACGAACTACCTACTAGGCTATTGAAACACCTAAAAACTCCTAATGAGCTAGGAGATATACCGCTCCAAAGTTGACTCAAAATTGTCCAAAACATTCTGTCAACTTATCTTTCCAATTTCAACGCTTATTTCCCTTCGTACGTTCCCAATACATGACCTGAAATTCCGGGATGTAACATTCTCCCCCCTTAGAAACATTCGTCCCGAATATTCCTTCTAAGTCTCCAAAACGTATGCGCCGGTATAGTCTTCACTACTACACCTACAAAATCAATTATGCCACACATGGCCATAATATAATAACCACGCAAAAACTTAAATCCCAGCCAACGAGGGATCACCTCTAAAGAGTATAACAACACTATTAGTTCTCACCCATGGTCTAAGGGTACTCTCTTCACCTCTTCTCTTCACAAAAATGATCACTTCCATTCTCTTAACACATGTTCGCTTCTTTTCTTACTCGTCGTATCCTCCTTGTACACTCGAACTCTTTCTAGCATACGTACTACATTTCTATCATTGCTCTAGTTCTCAAAATCTCGGGGTTGTTATTTCCAACTTGGTCATTACTAGCCCCAATTTCTTTTAAGGCCACTCCCGGCCTTCATGATCCGATTCTGGTCGAGCGCATCCACAGACTCGTACGATGATTACCTAAACTTGGGCCTAGTACCCTTGTGACCTTATCACCTAAAGGGACCTCCTCAACTTACCTCACTTTATTTCCGGGTTGCGGGTTGACCCGCGATTGGTCCTCCACCCGACCCATTATGTATAAAACTCTTGTTCCCGATACGAGACAATCCCACTATTCAAGTCACGAAAACCTAGTGGTTTTCTTAGCTTAGCCATCCACTATCATTTTACACCACTCATGGACTTATTACCCAAGTATACCCCACGTATACTATGTTCCTCAACAAAGGTCACCCGTAGAATCTTTCACTCAAGATGGCCCTGTATCCAAGGTTCCCACGGTTATAAAAATTCTAAGGCTCACAATTTCCATGTCCCCAAACTTACCTTTTCTAAAAACCAGACTTTATAACTCACAATTTACATAAAAGTACCCGCACATAACACTTAACATGTAACCATCTTATCACACATACTAATCTTTAGAGGGTTAAGGATATACCTGTAACTATTGCTTCACTTTCCCTTTGTCGTTCTAATCATGATCCTGCCCTGCACGACGCATAGCAAAAGAAGGCGATGAACCAGCCACTGACCCCAAAGGCTGAGTCTCTACATCCGCGCTACCTCTGGTCAGACAATTTCTCGCAAAATGGCCCTGCTGGCCGCATGTAAAACAAACTCCCATACTAGCACGGCACTCCCCATAATGGAGCCTACCACAACGGCCACAACGAGGTAGGGGTGGCTCCATCTGACTAATATCCCTGTTCCCCCGAAAACCTGAAACCTTTGAGCCTTGACGTGCTCTTGAATCTCCCGAACGTCCCAAGATCGTGGTGGAGCACTGCATCGGGCCGAGGTATATATCGATCACTTGAGGTCGCCGCCGCAAGTCACCAAAGGACCCTACCGCCCCGCCTTCGCCGATTCGTTATTCCGCCGACCTACGCTCTCACCGCTGCGCATAAGCACGACGCGGCAATGTCCATGCCCGGCTGAAGAGTTACTCCTGTGCACCCCTCCGCTAAATAATCATCGAGCCCCGTGACATAACGGTGCACTCTATCCTCCACGTCTTCCATTAAAGCGGGGACATACCGAGCCAACGAGTCAAACTCTACATTATACTCCCGAACAGTCCGCCCGTTCTGCCTCAACATCAAAAATCTATCTGCCCGGGCTCTCCTCACCTGCGAAGGCAAGAAGTGTGCAAGAAATGCCTCTGAGAACTCGTCCCAACCAGCTGGAGGTGCATGCTCTCCCCGGGACAGTTCCCATGAATCAAACCAGTCGACTGCAGTATCACGCAGCCTATGTGAACCCAAAACTACCGACTCTGTCTCCGAGGCCTTGATCACTCTCATGATTCGCTGCAACTATCGGATAAAATCCTGAGGATCATCCTCAGTCCTCGACCCATAGAACTCTGGTGGGTTGCAACTCAAAAAGTCCCGAAGTCTCAAGCTATCAGATCTGGGGTGAACTATGGGTACAACCGGAACCGCCGCTCCCTGCTCGCCCTCCCGCCGCCACGATCTCGCTAATAATCGGGCCATCTCTGTAGCCTATATCCTCTCGCTTCCATGCCGTAATCAAGGCTCGTGTACCGCGGTCTCGATGAGCTGCCGCCGCTCAACTCGCTGGGCGAAGCGGTCGTGGAACTCGCCGCCCGAAACATCACTCGGTAAAGATCGGGCTGCGCCTCAGAACCTCTACGCCCTACTAGCAGCCTCTCGGGCCGCCTTGCCCTTCCGGGCCTGGTTGCTCAAGGTTGAGGCATAATCGTATAAAAGAATACGCCAAAGGGAGTCCAACTTATAACACAACTCTAAGGCACGATCTCGAGTGAGAAGAATGGAAACTAATCCTAAATATCCTGCACTCACGATTATAGGTGTGGTGCACAACACAAAGATAATCAAGACTTACTAGATACGGTCAGACACTTTCCGAGGACCAATCGCTCGATACCACTTTTGTCACGACCCGACTCGGGCGCGATCGTGCCTTACCCCGGGCACCCTAGTGATACTACATCAGAGAAAAACCAGCGGAAATAAAAACTTAAACATGAAACAGATATACAACAAGAAACAGGCTAACCAAAACGGTTACCTTTCTGTATATACATATACAACCGAACAGTTACATCCTCTACAACCCTTGCCCACAATAGTACTACAGACCTCTAAGAGTTTTTATAACAATTATGACGGGACAGGGCCCCGTGAATATACAAGAACCTACTATCTCAGGGACACTTACCAAAAGATAAGCCTCCGGAGAGACGGAGCTTCCCAAAACGCAGAACTGTACCCCTATGAGCGAGGATCAACAACATGCGGCATGAACGCAGCCCCCCGAAGAAGGTCAGTACAACAGGTACCAAGTATGTGAAACTAAAAATACTGTGAATGAAATCATAACAGTTTATATAAAATAGGAGACATGTGTGATAACCAAACTACAGTACACCATATATATTAGCAGGCATGTCAAGTCAGGGACTCACGCCCGTAAAGTCATCACTCGAATATAACCCGGGAACTTAACCCGCACAATGGCCGCATGCCCCGACATCTTACCTCGGTATAAGCATGGCCCTGGAACCATCCTAATGGGCGCATACCCGTGGACCATCCAACGTGTCAGTATGCCCAAAGGAAATAACAAGATAACACTCATAGTGGAAGCATACCCGTGGGCCACCCAACGTGTCAGTATGTCCAAGAAGATAACAAGATAACACTCACCGTGGAAGCATACCCGTGGGCCACCCAACGTGTCAGTATGTCCAAGAAGATAACAAGATAACACTCACCGTGGAAGCATACCCGTGGGCCACCCAACGTGTCAGTATGTCCCAAGGAAAATAACCAGATAACACTCCTAGTGGAAGCATACCTGTGGGCCCCCCAACGTGTCAGTATGTCCAAAGGAAATAACAAGATAACACTCACCGTGGAAGCATACCCGTGGGCCACCCAACGTGTCAGTATGTCCCAAGGAAATAACAAGATAACACTCAAGGTACTTTCATTCTAATGCCAAAAATTCGGGTTTTAACCCCAAGGTACTACTTACTTTAACTCTTTAAAAAGATCCATTTCTTTCACAAAAGTCACATGATACTAACACTCGTAGTATCCAAAATAGAGTAACTCTTATTTTAAGTAAACAAAAACAATTTCCATACCTTCTTTTAAATAAACCAAGACAATATCATGCCTTGTTTTTAAACCAAATCACTTCTCCTTTTAGAATCAAGTTACCATTTCAAATCCAATAATAAAGCCATTCTTTTGTTCTCATAAAGTCGTTATAACTAACTTTCCATAAAACTATTATAACACTTTATGTTTTAAACCAACCAAGGACAACTAATCTCATTTCCGAAATCAAGATAACCTTATTCTTTTAAAAGACCAAGCACCCATTACTCACGAATGAGGTTTCATAACTTTTTAACACAATTCGAGTCTTTAACATTTCATAACAAGTCACTTAACTTTAGAAACAAGTCAAGGACACAAAAGGAAAATCAAACTCCTTTAACACACGTGTGTCTACCGCACTACATATATTTCACAAATATCATGCTCAAGAGAATAAGAAGAATCACATACCTCGCGACGATTATCGACAAGTAGCAAGATGCTCCAAAATACTATAACCTTGCTAGCCTTTTCCACCCTTCAAATGGAATACGCTATTCGTAGTACTTCACCCTATAATGGTCATAATACGTCTATTAGCTTCTAGCTTTAACGTAGAATATTCTAATTGTAAACTCCCTTATTCTACGGAAATTTGGACAACACTTCCTTTGTTTCTACATACTTTTCCACCTTTTCAAGGCTCGAATTCAACTACTAAACGCCACATTTAAGGCCCAACAATTTCAGCAATACAAGGGGATTACACGCCTAACTTGGACGTGTAAAATTCTGCCCCACAATACAAATTAAACAATCCAATAAGTTTAAGGTAGTATCTTGGCTATAACATGTTCATAATCATCCTTATCCAATCCTTTCAAGTCCAAATCATATTTCCTACATTCAATATACTTAAAAGCAACATTGACAATTACAAGTCCTTTCTTCCTCACATGCAACACAATTTACTAGCAAAAAGAGAAGGGATTGTTACCTTAGAGTTTACCCAAATTAGTCCAACAATTTCACTTGCCTTCTTTCCACAATCACCACCACAAACCTCCTATAATCTTGTCAACATGTTTCCTTTCTGAAATTTCTCTAGGCCTTGGTTTCTTCTTGAATTTCTAGAGAGAAGGGAGAGGGATTTCTAGAGAGAAGGAAGAGGAAAATTTTGTAGTGAGAAAAAGGTTTTTGGAAGAATGACCAAGTCCTCAAGACTTGGTCAAATAAATAGCATTTCCACTAACTCAGATGGGAAGGACACTTGTCACCCTCCCATGGCCTTTTAAAAGAAAATATCTGATTTTCCCCCTGATTTCGCAAAAATCCGCCTGCCGTGGCCGTCTTCTACAGGCCATGGCGCTGAAACCTCCGAGAATTTTCAGTTCTTCCGCCATGCCCGATTCGGCGCAGCGTACTGCAACTTCAGAGAACCCCAAGACAACCGGCCGCGCCCACGATCAAAATACTTTTACGCCGATCACAGACCGAACTTGTAACTTCCATAACTTTCTACTTCAATGTCCTATCGACGAACGGTTTGTTGCGTTGGAACTAGACTTAACGAACTACCTACTAGGCTGTTGAAACACCTAAAAACTCCTAATGAGCTAGGAGATATACCGCTCCAAAGTTGACTCAAAACTGTCCAAAACATTATGTCAACTTATCTTTCCAAATTCAACTCTTATTTCCCTTCGTACGTTCCCAATACATGACCTGAAATTTCGGGGTGTAACAACACCCACTAGTGAAATTTCTCCTATCCCCCATAGTATGAGACGAGGTCCGACAAAACGACCATTAAAATCAGTTGTATGGAAATATTTTGACAGGGACGTACCGAATCAAGTAGCTATATATAAAACTTGTAAATCTGTTTATTCTTTTAAAACTTGACAAGGTCATGGTGCGACGGGGGTTTTAGGAAGACACCTATTGCAAAAATTCAAAGTCTTGCATGCCCAATACATTATTGAAAAAGATGGTGAGCAGACGTCCTCTCAATCGGGACAAGGTTCACATACTGTCCCGGACAAAGTACATGGTCAAATTAACCCTATGACGGAGTCAGAGCCTCTAAATACGATAAACATAAAGATAGGAAAGCACTAGCAAAATTAGTTGTTGTGGAGGGTTTGGCTTTTTCATTTCCTGAATCGCCTGGTTTTATTCATTATATTAGAGATATGTATAATCCTGCTTATAAAGGTTTTCCTAGATCAACGGTTAAGAGAGACGTGTTTAAATTTGCACACGAATATCAACAATATTTGTGTTATTCATTATATCATTTAAATTGCAAAGTCGCTCTAACTTCTGATATAGGTCGCAGTACTAACGACCATGATTATTTAACGGTAACATGTCATTGGATAGATTATAAATGGTCTATGCAAAAACGTATTTTAGCATATAGATATATAGATTGTAGGCACACTGGTGAGTTTATTTCAGAAAATATTTATTCAGTCTGCGATTATTACGGAATAACTGATAAAGTTATGAGTATTACATTAGATAATGCATCTTCTAACAATGCTGCTATTTATATTTTAAAAGAAGTTTTAACTCCGTCTTTTCCAAAACATTTTCATATCAAATATGTGTGTCATATTTATAACTTAGTTGTAAAGGATGGTCTTTCACTTTTTCAAGATATTCTTGAAAAATACAATTTGCTATACACTTTATTTTTAAAAATAATAGAATTCAACAGAGAAAAAAATATAAAAAAACTTGTCACGATTGTGGACTAACTTACAGAAAAAATCCCGAAGAAGTACCTACTAGGTGGAATTCTTTATATGACCAACTAGTTGTTGCTTATGACTATAGAAAACCTATCACTTTATTTTTTAACGCCCATAATCAAAATCCAAATGATATGATTGTGGATAATGATTGGAAAAAAATTAAGGAACTTATTGTATTTCTAGAGAATTTTCAACGAGCAACAAAATAATTTTCTACTTTATATTATCCTACTATTTCAACTATGTTGTTTTATATAACTATAATATTTTTACTTCATAAAGAATATATGGAAAAATCTTCTTATGATGCGCGAAAAGATGCACACACTTTAACGCAAGTGCACGTTATCGTGACAAGTAATATAGTCTTGGTAAGACCGAATATCGTCCACAAGGATTAGTGTTCAAGTACCAACTATCTATCTTTTGGTATCTATTTGGTAACCGATATTGATTTTTGTTGTTTATAACTAATAATTATAAAGGCTAATTAACTATATGTTTTTACTTCAGTAGTGATGGGAATAGGGCTTCCACGTCTCCTCAACTATCCGCTTATGTTACTTATTAATGCAATGAATTATGGTTCTTCTTCTTTTGGAGCTAGCAGGTTTACTAAATCGTTTTATACTCCCGTTAAGGCTATATAAACACTTAACCCCAGTATTGCTCCTTTCTACCTTTCGGTGATAAGGATGACTCTGTAGGAGGATTAAGACCAAAAACCTAGTTAACCGTCACGCGCCATGCGTAAAATTAGGTGTTTAGACCTCTCGTTAACGCTACACAAGTAATTGAGGTATTTTCATCCCCAATCCAAAATATGTCTACCCAACTTACAGCATATTCACAACCTCCTCCTTTCGAAGTTTGATTAGAAATCATATAAGTAATGATAATTAGTGATCAATTAATTACCAAGCATTCAAAGCAATTATTGGATAAATCTCAACAAGAATAAGAATAAACATAACCATGCATCAATTCATAACATAAGTTTCTAGTGATTTAACATGGAAAGCCCTATAATGGAATTAGTTCCTAGCCATTGACATGACAAGAACTAATTCAATGTTCATCATAAAAACTGAAATAAAGAAAAGAAAAGAAAAGAAAGTTACTAAATTATGGTCTCCAATCTTCAATCCAAGAATCCTTGTGTTGTGCAAGAAAGGGAACCCTTAAAAACTGCCTAGGGTTCTCCTTTTATAGGCTCAAAACCGCCTCTAACTTTTCCTTCAGTCCGCCCGAAAAATCGTCATTAAATCTGATTTTCGCGCTGCGCGCCGAACTTCGCAATACCGGGTGATTTGGCGCCGCGGCCCTACTCTCGCTGTTCGGCAGCGCGCACTGCAACTCGCGCCTTCTGGTGATTAGGCGCCGCGGCGATGGTCCGTGTTTCTGCCTCGTTCGCCACTTTCTCGTCTTTTAAGCTCTGGAACCTCCACTTTTGCCCTCTTTTAGCTCCTTTTCCGTCATTTGGCCATTTTAACCACTTTGACTCAAAAGAAAGAAAACTTATCCTAATACGACACTTATTTGTACAAAAAGGGACAAAAGACTAACTAAAAATGACTCAAAAAGTGTATATAAAATACACCGATCAGCTTATAAGGCAGCTATTAAAAAAAAAATATGAAATTAATGAAATATTTTATTCATATTCCCCCTATTTATATTATTTGTGTTGTATTAAACCCGACTATTAAAGTAGAGGGTTGTAAAAGTTTTATTGAAAATATTTATAACTGTATGGACGTACTACCACCTCCAACTCCCAAAAATTTAAATGTTGAGCCACCTATTAAACAAACGCTAGAAGAAGTGTTGAATAGCGTAGAAGATGAATGCAAAAAAGTATATCGGCATTACCAGCAAGAAAGTGCTAGTAACCAACCGGCTTTCGTACCATCTTCTTCTGCTTCAACACAGCCTAAAAAAAGACATGCTGTTTCTGCGGCTAGTATTGATTCTATTGAAAGCCTAAGAAATAGAATGTGCGGTGGTAGCAGTGTTAACCAAATTAGCGAGTTCGATGTTAATTTACCTTACCAATCAGTTATCAATGAAGACGGAAAGGAAGACTTGCTGAAATATTGGATGCAGAATGAGAAGACATTTCCGACACTTTCAATGATGGCCCGAGATATTTTGAACATTCAAGCGTCATCAATCGCTTCTGAAAGCGCTTTTTCTGCATGATTTTAAATAGAGAGCACAGACACTCATTAGCGGAGACACTGAGATGGCGGTACTATTCAGAGATTGGATACGGCGGAGCGAAGGAGGCGATCGACAACCAGAGATTAACGAAGAAGAAGACGAAAACTACAACGACATTTTATCTGAAGGCATGAGTAGCGACGTGGAACAATTTGACCAAGATATACCAATTCCAACCGAAGAACCACACGAAATTATAAAGAAACTAGAAAAAGTATTTTCAAATTGATAATTTATTTCATTGCAATTTTTTAATTTTTCTATGTCTTTTGCAATTTTTTTCAACAACAATGTTGTAATTCTGAATCTTGTATATTTCAATGAAATAATTAATAATATAAGAGGCACAAAAACAGCCTTGAGATATTTTTTTTTACACTCTTCTTGTCTTTATTTAATACTTTAATTATTTAGTTTATACTTTATAAATATATTATATATATGAGTATAATACTATAATATTATAATAGTAAATAATATAATATGAGTCTATGACTATCACTATATGACTATATGTTAATGTTACTTTGTTAGTAATTTAGTATTTTTAATTTAGTGGAAAAATTTTAAAAAAAAAAAAAAACCCCGCCCGACCCGTCCCGTCCCTTCCCGTCCCGTCCCGTCCCGACCCCTGTCCACCGGGACCGGGACGGGACACGGTATCGTCCCGCTAGTCCCGATCCCGCCTGACCCGCCCCAACCCGTCCCCGCCCCTCCTTTCCACCCCGACCCCGTTCCGATCCCTCCGGTCCCGATTCCGATGGGCCCGGCCCGGCCCACTGGCCAGCTCTAATTGAGAGCATTGTTTCAGAATGGAAATTCATAGTTATAATGAACTTTCTTTTTCCATGAATATTTCATTTTTGTGGCCTTCTCTCTCTGTTCATATTCGATTAGGCTGATGGTGTTAAATATTGGCTATTGACATGAGAAATACATCAAAGTCATTAGAGCTTAGCCGCTAAAATTATCCTCTAGTGCAAAAAAAAAATGTGTTAGTGGCTACTTTTTTCCGTGGTACCTGCACAAGTAGCTAAGGTCTCCAGGAAGTCATCATCCCGGCACATGACACTCAATTACGGAAATCGGAGCTGGGTTGAACCATATATTCCCTGTTATAGACAAAATTGTGATCAGAGGTGGAGCTAAAAAAATTAGTTTATGGGCTTTAAACCACAATTCTTAATGCTTACTGGGTTCGGAATAGATTATATTTACATGTTAAATAATTTATTATCACAAATACAGGGTTTGTATGTCCTTGTGTCAAGGATCTACCGCAAATAACAACTCTACCTTTCAAAATATGGGTAATATCTGCCTATACTCTACACTTTCTAGATCACACTTTATAAAATTTTACTGGGTATATTGTTATTAAAAAATATAAAAAATAAAATTGGTCAAAATTGTCATCAATTGGCCATCTAATCTTAACTATTCTGGAAGATCTTCATAAAAAATCCAAAGTTGTCTTGTCACATATCCTAACGATTGCAAAAAACTAGCCACCAAATCTTGACAATTTTGGTGGATCACAATAAATTCGCGAGGCTGCCTTGTCACAAATCTTGTTGATCACCAAAAATTTGCAGCCAAATCATAATAACTCTGACGGTGGCGATAAACTTATTGTGTATAAATTTTAAAAATACATTCTCTCTGTCCCAATTTATATGACACACAACTTTCTTCATTACTCAATTAGAGTATATATATACACATCTAAAGCATCTAACTAACCGACTGATCATTGACAGTTGTATACAGCATGTCATTAGCTATCACTAACAAACTCTAGCAATTTTAACTAATTTCTAACTAACTAGGTACAACTTGATAAGCTCGATGTACAAGCTAATCTTCATCTATTACAATAATAATACAATTATAAATATCCCCCCTCAAGTTGACGGTGAGGATCTCACGGCCAACTTGCTCGTGATGGCATAATGGTTCAAGCATGTGAGAGCCTTAGTAAGTACATCAGCAAGCTGCTCATTAGTGGCAATGTGATGAAGTAAAATAAGGCCTTCTTAGAGTTTATCTCTGACAAAATGGCAATCTACTTCTACATGATTTATTCTCTCATGAAATATTGAATTTCTGGCTATATTCAGAGTTGATTGGCTATCACAATAAACTTCAATAGGGGTAGGATATGTGAGAGTCAATTCTGTGAACAATCTATCTAACCAGACCAACTCTGCAACCACTCTTCTTAGGGATCTATACTCAGCTTTTGTTGAGGACAATGACACAGTCTCTTGTTTCTTAGACTTCTAACTCACGGGGCAATCACCAAGAAACACTAAGTATTCACTCACATATCTTCTTGGGTCAGGACAAGCAGCCACTACAAAAAAAGGACCTGCCGTGACAGTTTGGGTGTGACGGTTTTAAAAACCGTCACACATTATGACGATTTTAGCATTGGCTTTCTGGTCAATGGGCCTTTATGACAGATATGTAACGGTTTTATTAAGC
This sequence comes from Przewalskia tangutica, assembly GCA_029844215.1. Classification (NCBI taxonomy): domain Eukaryota; kingdom Viridiplantae; phylum Streptophyta; class Magnoliopsida; order Solanales; family Solanaceae; genus Przewalskia; species Przewalskia tangutica. The sequence goes on along the minus strand of CM056724.1, from coordinate 42,072,131 downwards.
GTCACAGCTTGTGACAATGGTGTGACGGTTATTTCAACTATCACATGTGTTTATGACGGTTTTTAAAATACGAATTTAATTTTTTTTTTAATAAATAATATATACCCGGCCCGACCCAGCCCATTTTATTTCTAAACCCGATTCTAATTTTAAACCTATTTCTTCATATCTAACTCTCATTCCCCAAAAAAAAACCAAAACCCAAACCTAAAATCCTCCCAATTTCCGTGATTTTCAGGCGTGAACAGTGAAAACGCCAGTAAATTGCATTTTCCGGCCACCTCAGGAATCCAATGGGGACGATACATATACCAAAAGATTCATCTCGTCAAACCAGTCATTTTCATACCAATCACACCGAGTCGATTCACCCTACAGCTCCGTCAATCTCTGATAAAAAAAAACCATTCACTATTGGTCGAAGTTTTATAAATTTCGGCGGATTGAGCGACAATCGACGGCGGTGGGTTACACCACTGTGACCTCCGTATCACAGCGGTCAGTCCCATACCAACGTAGTCCTTCGATTTAACCCCCAACGACCAGACGACCAACTCACATTTCGATGGAACCCTAAGCGCATCTTTTGATTTTTTGGCCACCTTCGGTAACGTCGAGCTTCGTCGGTGATGTCACTGTGTTTATCTTCGTCTAAGCTACATTTTGCACTGACCCCCGTTCATTTATTCAGCTTCGATAGAAATTGACATTGTTGGACCTTCAACCTTGTCGACTGATATGGAGTCTCAGTCGACTGGGCGACCCTCCCTTGTGGTTGTCCAATCGTATAATTCGTCATTTCGACCCTTAATCCAACCCCAACACTCTCAAATTCCAGTTCCAAAATCAGGAATTACAAACACTGATATTGGAAGACAAATTGGAATATCACTGGTCAACGAACAAACAATGTCGATAGTCAGGAAACATTCAACAACTACAACTACGCCTTTGAATTACTCTCAGAGACTACTTCCTTCGACAGTAGCATTGGAACATGCCACAGGCAATGCTCCTGTAAGTGCAATTCCAGAACATTGCTGACTTATATCTAATCTTTACATTTCTTCAATGCTCTCAAGTTATTAGTCTTGGTAAATTAAAATTGCAAGTTATTAGCTGTTACAAGTGCTTGTATCCTAGTGATCTAATTTAATTCTTTTTAAAATGAGTAGAGTACTTATGTAGGGTGTTAGAATATTTATGTGATTAAAACGCTTAATTTATGCTGCCTGTTTAGTTCTTAATCAAACTAGTTGGTGATATTTAGATGTGTTTTATTAATCCGATTTGTATGCTTGAATCTGATTAGTAAGCTCTAGGAAGATTAGCAAAAGTTTATATATGTTTTTTTGGTTAAGTAATTTGTACTTGATCTCTGTAATATAGTTGCTAAGTTATTTACATTTTTTTATAAATACGGCTAATAACATTTGTTGAAAGGATTACAACATGAGCATAAGGCAGAGTACTGTCTATAAACCACAATATGTGTATCTATATCAAGTTATAAACCTAAAAAAATAGCATGTGTTAAATATGTTTTGAATTGTTAAAATGTCTCCAACTCAGCATGTAAAATCTCATGTGTATCTATATGTGTATCTATCTCAGAATTGATAAATTGTTATAATTGACTGCTAAGTCTTCTGCTAAGCGGTTGAATTATTAAAGGATATGTAATTCTTGATATTCATCCTTCACCCCTGATTGTCTGCATTATCTGGGAATCTCAACAAAAAATGCAAATGTCTTGGAGTTGTTCAAATGGAGTGCTGTTGTTGCAATAAATAAAGTTGCTTCCACATCTTGCTATACCTAATTGTTGATGTTATACTTTGATGGATGTTGCAATATTGAGACACATTTTGGTAATTATGTTGTCATATTTAAGGTTAAACAGTGTCTGCATTTGAGATATCTTTGGTTGCCACTCATGGATGCCTATGGTTACTGCTTATAAAGACCTATAGTTGTTACTTCTTGTTGTTAATTTATAGCACCTTCAGTTTGAGAGAAATGTTGCTATTAATTGAGCTACTACCTCACTGCATTTGGAATATTTTTTGGGGTTCACTCTGTTCTGCTATCAAATGTTGAACCTGGGAAAATTGTTACTCTTGTGAGGAAAGTGCTTGTTGATCCTCTGAGAGCAAACTGCTGCTCTCTATTACTATTGCTTGGTTGCACTTGTTTCTACTTGTTAAGCTTATGTCAGTTGTGGTATCCTTTCTTATTGTTGCACTCAGGACTTTATTACACTCTTGGGTTATTATGAGCTATTTTGTTCCCTTTTTGGGCAGTACATGATGAAGTCTGCTGCTGACCTTCGTAATTTATTGTGTCTTTGGGAGGCAGATCATCCCACATCCTTAAGTCTGTTGTTGTTATTTTCATGTTGATGTTAGCTGCTGCTCTTTGATGTATCTTGAGACTCTTTTTGCTTCTGCCCGGGTACTGTAACATTGATGAATAATCGGCGTGTCCAGAAGGTACTGTTTCATATCAGTGGATTGAGTTTTTATAAACAACTACTGGGTTGTTGTGCTGCACTTGAGATCACTGCACTTTAGCTGCTACATTCTGAGATATCATACTCAATGAGAAATGTTTCTTGTCATATGAAAGGATTGGATGGTGCACATTTTAAAACCGTCTGATGTATTCTTGTGTCCCATTAAATTATGGACATGCTTGGTATTGGTTTGCTATTGTCTATGACCGATAAGTTTGAGGATTAGTTGTTGAGTAGCTGCTCCTTTCTTTAAAGAGAACTGAATTATATACTTGATAAAATCTCGGTGATTGGAATAAGATGCTATACTAATGGCCGATGAAGGATTTATCCGTCGATTTGGAGGCCTCCATGGTAAGTGAGACGAAATATGTGGGCAAGGATGAAAGTAAAAGAACAATATAAAGACGAGAATGCATAGTGTTGTTCACCGGCAAGGCGAGTCGATCGCAACCGAGGTGATATTGGCTTCTCATGTCTCAATACTCATGTCATAACACTAGCTGAGCCCACACTATATAAAAAATAAAAATATCTTTTACATATATATATATATATATATATAGACATAGACACATTGTGTTTATTTGATTGCTTATTTATTATTTAATAACTCTTTTACTAAGTGTTTAGATGTGCTTATCATAGTTGATGTGCTACGTAATGCCAATCAGGTTGTTTTATCTGCGGATGGTAATATTGTTGGCTTCCAGCCTACAAGTCGTGTTGTAGATATTTGCATCACGTGTAAATGTGGTATTAACATGTGTCGGTGCATGTGATTTATTTGATAAAAACAGATCGCTACACTTGATAATAATCCTAAGTTCTCTTCACACCCTATTTATATGATTTTTGCTTTCGTTACAATCTTGTTAAATATATATGTTATTTAAATATCTGCATGCCTAGTTTAAATATTTCTTAGTTAGTTTAATAAGTCTGAGCATTCTGTAATTAAAACTTCTATTGTTTTATACGGATCTGAAGGTTTTACTCGCATTTATTTATTTTTCTAACTTTATTTCTTTTACACTTTGGGAGGAACATTCGAACTATACGGCATAGCAAAGTGGGATTCTACATAGATGAAGATTTGTTGAATCCCACAAGTTTCTAATGACTGAGATTCTCATATTATGTTTTTTTGTTGATGTATTTCATGATAACATTAGATGTTTTGAAAAACAATTTGTAATGTTTCGATTTAATGTATTAGAACAATTTCATTATGTGGGCAACATTTTAGTTATAATATGCTTACAATTCTAATTTATTTTTATTTAATAAATTAAAATTAAAATATTAAAAAAATTGCCAAAAATAATTTCCCCCGTCAATTTATTAAAATAAATTCGCCAATTTAAATTAATTTTATTTAAAATTTCCTGCCAAAAAATATAATTTAATTAAAAAAATCGTGGGAAAATTTTAAAAAATGAGGGAATAGTCAAAGTCAAACATCACATTTTGTGACGGTTTTTATAACCGTCACAACAACCGTCACAAAAAAACCGTCACAACAACAGTCACGAATTTGTGACAGTACCTACCATGACACTTAGAAAAATCGTCACGAAAGGCCTTTCGTGACGTTTTTAACCGTCACGGTAGGCCTTTTATTTTGTAGTGAGCCCAATCCGTGTCACAAAAGACATTGATTGTTCAGTCTATATTTCTGGATATGAAAACTTCCATAGTTGGATCATGCTTTAAGTATCTGAGAAAATGATAAGTTGCTTGCAAGTGTGGTTCCCTAGGTTCTGCATGAACTGACTGAGGTCTTGAACACTAAATATTATATCCATCCTAGTGTTAGTGAGAAAGTTCAGCTTGTCAATGAGCTTCCTATAGAAAGTAGGATCTACAAGGGCATTTCCTTCCTTAGCCTTTAGTTTGACAGTAGAATCAAGGGGAGATGACAAAGTACTGAAGTTGAAGCAATCATATTCTTTCAAAAGGTCAAGTACAAATTTTCTTTGAGATATTATGACCCCATCATCTGTGTGCAATACTTCCATTCCTAAGAAGTAGTCTTTCAAGTTTGTAATCTCCTTTTCATCAGTTCCAGTAAGCAACACATCATCCACATAGACAACCACAAAAACCACTAAGGCACCAGCTTTTCTGTAGAACAATGAGTAATCATGCCAGGAATGCTGATATCCTGTACTTGCCAGTGCCTCTGTCAACTTTGCATACGATTGTCTACTAGCTTGCTTCAAACCATAGAGTGACTTATTTAGTTTACAGACAAGATTTGGTGTGTCTACTTCCAGTCCTTGAGGTAATGTCATATAGACTTCTTCATAAAGATTACCATGCAGAAATGCATTGTTAACATCAAGCTGAAACATGTTCCATTTTTTCTGTACTGTAGTTGCTATCAAGCTCCTTATAATAGTCATTTTTACCACCGGAGAATAAGTCTCATTGTAATCAACTCTTGCTTGCTGAGTATACCCTTTCACCACTAATCTTGCTTTAAATCTCTCTATGCTATCATTTGTTTTATGTTTCACCGTGTATACCCATCTACAACCAATGGCTTTCTTACCTAATGGCAATGGTACTAGACTCCGAGTATTGTTGGCATGCAGTTCTTCAAACTCTTGAGTCATGGAAACTTGCCAAATTGGATGTAGTGCTGCCTCTTCAAATGATGAAGGCTCACTATCATGGCAAACATTTTGAATTAATTGTTGACTATCGGATTAATATTAATTGATCAGAAGTTATATTGTTGTTAATAAAAAGTGCACTAAAGGAGAAGTGATGAATGAAAGGAGTTTGGGTAGGTTTAATGCAGGTAGGGAACATATGTAGTCTTTGAGGTGTAATGGGGTCTTATAGAAGAAGTTCTTTGTGCAAGTGGTGGTAAAGGATGATGTGTCAATGTGTGAGGTGAAGGTGATTCAGTTACATAATCAAGCATGTTATTGTGTGCATGAGGATGTTTCTAAGGTAGTTGGAATGGGTGAGGTGTCTGTTGGTGTATCAGTGTTGGTTTGTGGAATATCAGTGTTAGTATGTGGAATATCAATAGCAACACTAAAATCTCATATAAAATGCATAGAATTGGATCTCTCCCGAAAATGCAGACATAAATATGATATTTACTCTCCTCCTAGCTTTATAAACTCTCTACTCATAGTTGTAAATCCATATACTATACACATTAGATACAAAATGACATGCCTCACATAAAGGCCAAAAAGTGTAAAATGTGATGTCCAAGAGTTGACTTCTTTGCTTTCCTACCAGCATCACCGGACCTTAATTCAAAATTGAACGGAAATTCATATCCTCCAAGGGGAGGAAAAAGCGGTAAAGTTAACTCACGACGTCAAATATGACACTCTATGGGAGACAACCCATATTTCTTAATATTTAGTTCAATTTTATAATTTTAATCTTTAGATAAAGTTCTCTTATTTTTTTTTATCATTCTACCAAGTTTCACAACTTTTGAAGTTATTTTTGATAGTTGAGGGGAGCGTTGGCATAACTGGTAAAGTTGTCATGTGATCAGGAGGTCACGAGTTTAAGCCGTGAAAAACACTTTAGAAATGCAGGATAAGACTACGTATAAAATACCCATAATGCACCCTGCCTTTTAGTTAAGGGTGTTGGATGGACTAAATTGTAGAAGGAAAACAGTGTTGGAAAACTGCTACTGAAGCACTGAAATTGGAAAATATGAAATCTAATGCGGATTCAGGCCTCGAAATAGTTTCGATGAGTACATGTATTACACAAAGGAATCTCCCCCCTTATTTAGCTATAGGAAATAATATGAGAAACAGTCCCACGTGGTCAGATGAGTACTTTTGATTGCACTTAACATGCTTATAATTATCGTGTAATTACATTATAACAAACAAATAAATCGGTGTAATTATGATGTTGTGTAATTACTAGTATAGTAACTAAAGGAATATGTTTCTTGATTTTATTCATCAATAATGTATAATATATATTTATATAGTACCAGAATATCTAATGTAAGAGTATTTGGTGAATATTCTATTACACCCCCGCAGTTGAAGTGAGAGGTCATGAACATTGGGTCTGACTCGAAAATCATCAAACAGCGTGCGCGGAAGTCTTTTGGTGAAAATGTTGGTAATATGATATCTAGAAGGAACATGAAGGACACGAACTTGACCACGATCCACGTTTTCGTGAATAAAATGAATGTCCATCTTTATGTGTTTGGTGCGCTGATGTTGGATGGGATAGCCGGAATGATATATGATTGGTGTATTTTATATACACCTTTTGAGTCAGTTTTAGTTAGTCTTTTGTCCCATTTTGTACATATAAGTGTCGTATTAGGATAGTTTTTCTTTCTTTTGAGTCAAAGTGGTTAAAATGGTCAAATGGCGGAAAAAGAGCAAAAAGAGGGCAAAAGAGGAGATGCCAGAGCTGGAAACAGAGAAAGTGGCGAACGAGGGAAAAATCAAGACCCGGTACGCGCCCTCACCGATCAGCGGTGGCCGCGCGCCACTATCGAGAGGTCGAAGACTGCGCGGGCGCCTCGAGCAAAAGCGAGGCGCGCGCTAAACATCCGGGAGCTACAGAAGATACAGCCTGGCGCCTCGCATGCCAGAGATATCGGCCGCGCGCCAAAACACCCGGGATTGCAGAACTTTCGTGGCCGCGCTGTCACAGGCGCGCGCCGACGAAAAATTAGGTCGTTTGACGAAATTCTGGGTCAGGCCTGAAGGAAAAGAGGGAGGCGGTTTTCAGCCTATAAAAGGAGAACCCTAGGCAATTTTTAAGGGTTCCCCTTCTTGCACAACTCAAGACTTTTGCTTGGAGATTGGATACCATTAGTTTAGTAATTTCTTTTCCTTTTCTTTACTTTCTTTCACTTTTTATGCTGAACTTTGAATTAGTTCTTGTCATATTTATGGCTAGGAACTAATTCTCTTATAGGCTTTCCATGTTGAATTGCTAGAAACTTATGTTATAAATTAATGCACGCTATGGTTATTTTTCTTATTGTGAGATCTATCCAATAATTGAGTTGAATTCTTGGTAATTAATTGACAACTAATTATCACTATATGATTTCTAATCGATTACAAAAGGGTGGATTGTGAATATCCGTAAGTTGGGTAGACATTCTTGGATTGAGGATGAAAATACCTCAATTATTTATGTAGCGTTGATGAGAGGCTTAACAACCCTAATTTTGCGCATTGTGCGTGACGATCAACTAGGTTTTTGTTCTTAATCCTCCTATAAAGTTATCCTTATCACCGAAAGGTAGGTAAGGTGCGATACTGGGGTTGAATGTTTATATAACCCTAACGGGAGTATAAAACGATTTCGTAAACCTGCTTTCTCCTAAAGAAGAATACCATAAGTTAATGCATTAGTAAGTAGCATAAGCGGATAGTAAGGATACATGGAAGCCCTATTCTCATCACCACTGAAGTAAATCTTTATATTAAAATAGCTTGCATATTTCGTAGTTATAAACAACAAATCAATCATAAATTCACCAAATAGATACTAGAAAATAGATAGTTGGTAATTGAACCCTAATCCTTGTGGACGATATTCGGTCTTACTAAGACTATATTACTTGTCACGATAACGTGCACTTGCGTTTAAAGTGTGTGCATCTTACCGCGCATCAAGTTTTTGGCGCCGTTGCCGGGGAATAGGCATTAGTTCAATATCAAATTTGTCTATTTTTAATTTCTAATTTGGTTTTTATTTTTATTTTTATTTTTTACGTTTTTCTTTTGAAAATTCGAGGTGCCGTGATTTGTTGTATGTTTTTGATCTATTTCAGGAAGTCAGTTTATGCGAAGGAGAAGAGGAGCAAACACTCTTGTTCCCTTCAATCCAGAAATTGAGAAAACCTGCAAAGCGTAACGAAAAGAATCGGATTGCAACCTTGTTAGAGATGAACGGCGTTCAGAACAACAACGGGATGGGAGAAGGGTTAGGAGAGAATCAACCCCATCCAGGAATACCTAGGCAAGCGCCAATAGACGTGGAAGAGAGAGTCCAAGTCCAGCCAGAACGAAGTTTGGGAGATTATGTGCTACCTAGAGTGAATGGAGCACAGACATGCATTAGGCTCCCTGCAATAGGAGCCAATAACTTTGAGATAAAACCGGCGATTCTGAGCATGGTACAGCACACAGTGCAATTCGGAGGACTGCCATCGGAGGATCCACATATGCACATAGCTAATTTCTTGGAGCTATGTGCAACTTTTAGATATAACGGCGTTACTGATGATGCCGTCAGATTGAGGCTCTTTCCCTTCTCACTCAGGGATAGAGCAAAAGTATGGTTGAATTCCCTGCCGGCCGATTCGATTTTCACATGGCACGAGCTGGCACATAAATTCTTAGCCAAGTTCTTTCCTCCGTGTAAAGCAGCAAAACTAAGAGGGGAGTTGAACAACTTTTACCAAGCAGATGGAGAGTCCTTATATGAAGCTTGGGAAAGGTTCAAAGATCTACAGAGAAAGTGCCCACACCATTGCATTGAGTTGTGGAACTTGGTCCACATCTTCTACAACGGCCGAGCAAAGACAACCGAACTATCATAGATGCAAAGTGGTGGAGCATTCATGAGGAAAACAGCCACGACGCCATGAGTTATTAGAAGACATGGCCACTAACAACCATGTCACGGAAGAGAGGTCGACAAATGGGAGAAGAATAATGAGAGTCCATGAAATAGATGCTATTCTCGCCTTGAATGCCCAGTGGCCCTCTAGCGAAACGATTGCAAAGAACATACAATGTCAGTGAATGCGGTACAGATGCCTAAAAGTTGTGAGATATGTGGTGGCCCACATACATTTGATAGGTGTCCTTCAATGATCCCAACAATATACCATGGAGCGGCAGAGTGTCAAGCCATAGGTAATTATCGAGGCAATGAACAACCCCTACTCCAACACTTATAATTGGTGGAGGAACCACCCAAATTTCTCATGGAGAGTAGACCGTGGCGCAGAACCGGCACGAACCAGCAGAATCCAATACGAAGGGCAACAGACCGCACTACGGGCAAGAAACTAGTATCGTGGCGCAGACCAAGATAGGGCGCACTGTAATCGCAGAGCGAATCAAGAACCCTTCATTCAAGCCCCACGCCTCAGCGATTAATGCACCGGTTGAAGAAAAGCCGATGAGCCGAAGCACTTGCGGATAAAGACTTGCCAACGCCAGACGCGATTCATGAAGCTAGATCCTCGTTCGAAACTTGAGACACAGTGGGTCGGCTAGGAAAACAGCAAACAAAGAACGGGGACATTGCTAAGCAATACAGAGGTAAATCCGAGAGCAAAGGTCGTGCATGCGGTTGAGAAGTGGAAGATATTGAGCAGTGATCACCTCACAAGAGTTGAGAAGAAAGCGAATTAGAAAAGAGAAGGTGATTGAGCCTAGCCCAACAAAAGAGAGAAAATTCCGTAAAAGGAGTATACAGAGAAGATCCCTTTCCCAGAGACTACTGAAGGCGGTTGATAAACAATTCTTCAAATTTTTGGAGACATTGAAAGTCTGATATCAACATACCTTTCAAAGAAGCATTAGAGCAGATGCCCTCCTATTTCAAGTTTATGAAGGAGATTTTGGGGAAAAAGAAGAAGCTGGCAGAATACGAAATAGTAGCACTTACAGAAGAGTGTAGTGCTATCTTGCGTAAAAGTTGCCACCAAAGTTGAAAGATCCGGGAGCTTTACACTACCCCGCACATGGGCGTGGTAACTTGCAACAGAGCTCTATGTGATTTAGGGCAAGTATAAATCTAATGCCTCATCGGTATTTAAAAGATTGGAGTTGGGTGAAGCCAAACCAACCACGATAAGCCCGCAACTAGGCGACAGATGGTGGTTCATCCAAGAGGCAAGATCGAGGACGTGATTGTGAAAGTAGGAAAATTCTTCTTTCCTGCAGACTTCCTTATTCTTGATATGGAAGAATACGCAGAAATCCCTATCATATTGGGGAGGCCATTCCTAGCAACGGGGAGAGCTTTGATTGATGTTGAAAGAGGAGAATTAACACTAAGGGTGGAGTCTGAAGAAATGGTGTTTAAAGTTTTTAAACACGTCATTGAGCCACCAACAAGGAGTGGGTGCTTTGCAATCAGCACCATCAAACCCCCATGCGAGCCAATACAAGTCAACCAAAGAGCGATGAGCCCAAGAAAGGTGCATGGTTTCTCAAATGCCACTAAAGGAGGTAAGTATTCCTGAACTCCCCCTTACTGATAATGCTAAGAAGAAAAGAAGAAAAAGAAAACGCCAAATGTGGAGGAAATGGATAGGTTGGGGGCTTAATCCACCCTAGGGTTATTAAGGCTAAGGAACTTGCGTCCGGCTAAAAGACGTTAAAGACAGCGCTACTTGGGAGGCAACCCAACGTTTTCAATTATGTTATGTTTAATTTATGTCTTTAGTTTATTTTATTTTGTCTAGAACAATCTCACGGTCTTGGGTTCTTGTGTTTGTGCTGTGATTGATAGGTACAGGGAAATAAACTGAAGGCAAAAATGTAAGAAAAGCCGTAATTTGCAAAGTGTAGCCATACGCCAGAGCAGGTGGCGCGCCAAAAGAATCGAATGGGCAGTTTAAGCGGCGCCTGTGGCGAAGCGGCCAAAATCCTAAAATTTAAATTTAGGCTGCGCTAAAAGCATGGCAAGCGGCTTAAATCCAGAAACTTAAAAACGCCCAAAAATCAGATTTTCCCCAATTCCAAATTCAAAAAACCTAACCTTCCCTCTCCAAAAACCCACGAAATTCCAGAAATTTGCCCACAAATCCTCCACAAATCCAACCCAACCACAACCTAAACTCTTAAATTCCCACAAACCCTTAGCCATCTCAACCAACAAAGCTCCATTCCATAGCCTCAAACCACCAATTGAAACAAAAACAAGTTTGAAGCTTCTCATAAAAAGGTAATCTTTTTCTGTTCTTGAATCCTTTACTGAAGTCACAAGAGGTAGTAGTTTGAAGGAGTATTGTAGTTGAAGTAATTGGGTAGAAAAGTTGAAGTTTGGGGGTGTTGTGTTCGCTGCTAGTTGTCAATTATGTAGGAAACTTTGTGCCACTAAATTGTAAGCCCCAGAAACTGTTTTAACCATGGCCACCAGGAAAAGAAGAGGCTCCACATCCACCCCAACCCCACAATACGATGAAAATAGGTTTGTGAGCTACCAAGCCTACCAAAGATACAAAAAGCTTGATACCAGACCCTTAATACCAGAAAGGTTGGCTATATTTCATCAGCGCCCGCATGATTCCATCCACGCACTTCACCAGAGTGCCAGAGAATAGGATTAAACTGATATATGGAATTATGAGGGGGTTGACGATTGATGTGGGGAAAGAAATAGTGCAAAGCATTGAGGAAATCAGCAGGTTGGTAACAACAGGCGGATTAGGACATGGCTCGATTATCACCAAGCTATGTCACACGAGCAGTCCCAAAACTACCCACCGACACTCATGAAAGAAATCAACCGCCCGTGTCCTATGGGATAGTGCACTCTTTCCTGCACTCCAAGCCCCCAAAGCAGACGAGAGTACAACCAGCAGCAGCAGAGGCCGCCATGGGCGAAGATGAGCACGAAATAGGGCTCAATATGAGCAGACCCAGCCACCTTCCAACCACGGGAGCGTAACCTCCAACGCCCACGATGGAGCAATTGTATCAAAATCGGATGAGGATGATGCGGACCTTGGACACGAGTACAAGGACGGAAGAAACAAGGCAACAAATCAACGAGTTGAGTTCCTTGTTCAACCAATGGTCGATGCATTATCCACCGCCACCACCACCATTTTAGCCAAAGTTTGTAAGTGTCTTATTTCTTTTACTGTCTTTGAGTCTACACACATTGGGGACAATGTGTGATTTAAGTTTGGGGGTGTTGTATTTGTGTTTTATTTTCTTTGTGTCATGTTATGTGTTAATTAAGTCTTTTTGATTGTTTTTATGTTTATTTTGAGTCACCAAATTTTTTTCTTTTTTTTGAGTCATAATTGTCTGTCAAAGATCATAATTGTTGTAGTTGCTAGAAACACCTAGTGAAGTAAGATGAAATAATGTAACGGAATTGAAGCAACTATCTAAACACTTAGGTTAGATATGCCAAAACTCATGTAACTGCCTATTTGGAGTTTCTTGCTTGAATTACGCATACTAAATGATAAATGCTTATATGTTATGATTGCTTGCTATTTGAGGCGAAATAGTTAGGATATGCATGTTAGGGAGATGACTCAGACATTTCTTTGATAGCCAATTCTTACCATTCTTTTTTATCCCGTACTTTAAAAATATCCCTAGTCAGCCCCATTGAGCCTAAATTTGAAACTTCTTCTTTGACACCCTATATTCCCACAAATTGTACCATAAGTGAAAATATGAAGTGGAATACATTGTGTTAAAAAAAAAAAGAGACAAAAAGAGTGAATAAGTCTGTTGCACCCCAATACAAAAGTAATAAGAAATAGGCAAAAGCCTAAGTTTGGGGGTGCTTGTCATTATTATATACTTCACTCTCCCAAAACAAAAGAGGGGAAAGATAGAATCGAAATGAAGAAAAGAACAAAAAGAAAAAGGGAAATATTGAAAAGCTGAAGAGCTTATGGTACACGAAATGAGCCTAAATTGCCTATTTTTACCTACCTATACCTAAGCCTACATTACAACCCTTAAAGTCCTGAAGATCTCTTTTATGCATATCCAGAATTAGTGGAGAATAGCAAGTAAGCATGCCATAGGAATTCTTGAATTTATATGCATGGTTTAGTATATTGACTTCCATTAAGCATGATGAATATGAGTTTGTGAAATATTTAGCTTCATGTGTTTAGTGTGCTGAAATTTCATGCTATATGTTCCTGCATATTATTTTGCTAACCTTCATGTTTTTCTAGTTAACACTAATGCAACAAAAGTGATCAATGGCAGTGAGTCTTTTTATTTTTTGTTCTTTGAGTCTTTTATTTTATTTCTTTCTATTTTTGCTCGAGGGCGAGCAAAGGTTAAGTTTGGGGGTATTTGATCGGTGTATTTTATATACACCTTTTGAGTCAGTTTTAGTTAGTCTTTTGTCCCATTTTGTACATATAAGTGTCGTATTAGGATAGTTTTTCTTTCTTTTGAGTCAAAGTGGTTAAAATGGCCAAATGGCAGAAAAAGAGTAAAAAGAGGGCAAAAGAGGAGATGCCAGAGCTGGAAACAGAGAAAGTGGCGAACGAGGGAAAAATCAAGACCAGCGCCGCGGCGCCTCCTGCGATCAGCGTGGCCGCGCGCCCACTATCCAGAGGTCGAAGACTCGCCGCGCGGCGCCTCGCAATAAAGCGTGGCGCGCGCCTAAACATCCGAAGAGCTACAGAAGATACAGCGCGGCGCCTCGCATGCCAGATATCAGGGCCGCGGCGCCAAAACACCCGAAGGATTGCAGAACTTTCGGTGGCGCGGCGCCTGTCTGCAGGGCCGCGGCGCCGACGCGGAAAAATTAGGTCTTTTGACGAAATTCTGGGCCAGGCCTGAAGGAAAAGAGGGAGGCGGTTTTCAGCCTATAAAAGGAGAACCCTAGGCAATTTTTAAGGGTTCCCCTTCTTGCACAACTCAAGACTTTTGCTTAGAGATTGGATACCATTAGTTTAGTAATTTCTTTTCCCTTTTCTTTACTTTATTTCAGTTTTTATGATGAACTTTGAATTAGTTCTTGTCATATTTATGGCTAGGAACTAATTCTCTTATAGGGCTTTCCATGTTGAATTGCTAGAAACTTATGTTATAAATTAATGCATGCTTATGGTTATTTTTCTTATTGTGAGATCTATCCAATAATTGAGTTGAATTCTTGGTAATTAATTGACAACTAATTATCACTATATGATTTCTAATCAGATTCTGAAAAGGGGGGATTGTGAATATGTTGTAAGTTGGGTAGACATTCTTGGATTGGGGATGAAAATACCTAAATTATTTATGTAGCGTTGATGAGAGGCTTAACAACCCTAATTTTGCGCATTGTGCGTGACGGTCAACTAGGTTTTTGTTCTTAATCCTCCTATAAAGTTATCCTTATCACCGAAAGGTAGGTAAGGTGCGATACTGGGGTTGAGTGTTTATATAATCCTAACGGGAGTATAAAACGATTTCAGAAACCCGCTTCTCCTAAAGAAGAATACCATAAGTTAACGCATTAGTAAGTAGTCACACGACCGAACCCGGCCCGTGATCGTGCCTTACCGGCACCCTAGTGATACAACATCGAGAAAATCACGGAAATAAAACATAAACATGTAACAAGAGATTTGATAAATAAACAAAGCACAAAAACAATTGTCAGATATATACATAAAAACCCAACAGTTATCCTTTACAAACTCGCCACAACAAGATTACTGCACTTAAGAAAGTGACAATAACTATGACGGACAGGCCCCGCCATACCCCGAATGTACAAGAACCTCTGCACTGTGGTAACATACCAAAAGATAAGCCTCCAAGAAACGGGCTCCCAACAAGTGAATCGTGATCCTATGGCGAGGATCCACAACCGATGTACTTCTACTGCAGATGAACGCACTCAAGGAGGTCGATAACATGTACCAAGTATGTGAAATTGTAAAATATCAGAAATGAAATCATAATAGTCTATATAAAGGGAGACATGTATGATAACCAAACTACGCTCACAATATAAAAGCAACATGTCAAGTCGTGGACTCACGCCTCAAGTCATCCTCACGCCCGTGGAACTCCTTCCTCACCGCCAGCCTAGGTACAAATCGTGGAATACGTGTCCCGGCCCATCCCATGGGACTCGGTAAAGAATCATGTAGAATACGTGTCCCGGCCCATCCCATGGGACTCGGTAAAGAATCATGTGGAATACGTGTTCCGGCCCATCCCATGGGACTCGGTGAAGAATCAGATGAAATACGTGTCCCGGCCCATCTCATGGGACTCGGTGAAGAATCAGATGAAATACGTGTCCCGGCCCATATCATGGGTCTTGGTGAAGAATCAGATGAAATACGTGTCCCGGCCCATCTCATGGGACTCGGTGAAGAATCAGATGGAATACGTGTCCCGGCCCATCTCATGGGACTCGGTAGCATAGAAATACAACACTTGCACAACAAAGGCTATCACCACAAGCATAGTCAAGTTACACACAACTCAAGGTTATTTTATGCCAAAGTCCAGGTTCTGACCCCAAAGTATTACGTACGTTAAATTCTTTTTTTTTAAAAGATCCATTTCTTTTATAAAGGTCACCCGATACCCGTAGTATTAAAATAGAGTGACTCACATTTTTAGGTAAACCAAAACACTTTCCTTTTCAACATCAAGTAACAACATTCTTTTCCATAAGTTCAAGTTTGCCTAATTTCAAGTACTTAAGTCTCTTATTTTAGAAAGGTTTCGTAGTTCATAGTCTTAATCACTTAAGAATATAATTCTCTTTTAAACAATTTGAGAAACGAATGCCTTATATGTGAGTAGGTTATTCTTGTTCAAAATCAATCTTATTAAAGCAGCCATGATCTAGGAAATGTAATATCATTTTGTCTCATCTTAGCTTCTATGCAGATGGAGGTTTCTACTGGTTTTAATAATACTTAATTAGTCAAAACATTTCCCTTTATTAACGCTGCAGTGGTTTGTCGATACTCATTCTGATTTCCGAAATCAGTAAAACATTATTCCTTTTAAAAAAACCAAGTACTCATTACTCACAAATGAGGTTTCACACAAAATTCATATTAATTCATTTAAGTCAAGTCTCTTCTCTTTTAAGATCAAGTCTCTTAACTTCAAAAATTAATAAACCATTCTTTTTATCTCTCTTAAGTCGTTATACCTAACTTCCCATAAAGCTAGTATAACTCTTAAGCTTTTAAAACCAAGCATTACTCTTCTTTCAAACAGGTTTCTTAATTCTTTGGAATACTTCAAGATTCTTATTATTCAGGCTTAAGTCAAAAGACATTGCCGTACAACTACGTTCAGTTAACCCATGTACGTCTACCGTACTATATATATATATTCTTTAAAATATCATGCTCAAGAGGATAGGAAGAATCACATACCTCGCGATGATTATCGACTATTAGCAAAACGCTCCACGGCTATAACCCGGCTAGCCTTGTCCACCTTTTAAGTAGCACATGCTACTCACAGAACATTCAACCTATAAAGGTTATACCAGTCTATCAATGTTACACCCCGTAATTTCAGGACATGTTCTAAGAACGTAAGTAAGAACTCACAAATGTTAAGATTTGAGACTTGTAAAAAAGTTATCGGAAATTATGGAATTGTCGGAAAATGTATTATTGTAACGAATGGGAGGGCAACACGTGTCACCCCCTTATGTGATGCCTTGGTCGAAATGTGCAAGGGCAAGAGGGTCATTGGACCTTTGTTGCAAGACAAGTCTTGCAACTTGTGTAGCATGAGAAGGTTGACTAAGTCAAGGTCAATTAGTCTTGATTTTTATGTAAGACTTCATCCTAGCCACCCATATGGTTACATCTTGTCCCTCCATGCCCCTTTATATTACTACTAGTAGTGCTAGAGTGAGCTAACACTTAGAAATTTCACAAAAAATTGGATGAACTTTGAGCCTTGCTCTCGGGTTCAAGAAAAAGAAGAAAGAAATTTTTTTGTTTCTTGTCCTTTTGATCCCACACTTTAAACCAAGGTTCTTAGGTGTATTGTAAACACATCTCAATAGAAAAGTCTTGGAAAAAGGTAGTTTACGGGTTAGTCGCAAAACGAAAACCTAAGGGTCTTTCTAGGTTTTGTTTGGAGTTTTGAAGGATAATTGTTGGTATTGTTCTAAGGGTCTCAACAAACGGATTGAGGTGTCTTGTAGAGGCTCTAAACTACTAAGGAGCGACTTCGGATTGGAGTTGGATTAAGAATCATTGAGGTATAATCTTGTTCTTTGAAAGTATTACAAGATTATTTATATTGTTGTTGTTAGCTTTGTATGTTGCGAGCATGAAATTGTTATATTGAAGTTATAAGGATTATGGATTGATTATAGCCTTGGAAATCCGAAATGTAATGTAAGCCATGACTTAGTTGAATTACAATTTAATCGTTGTTAGAAATCGTCGCATGTTACTTACTTAAAGATTATGGATATGATAATCAAATGCGACTTGATATCGTATTATGCTACCAATTTGGATTGAAATGGAAATTGGATAAGAATTGGTATTTGTTGAACTCAAGGTGGCCGAATTTGGACTTGTAGTTTGTTATTCATTTGTATCGACTACCTTCAGATAATTGTGAGCCAATGGGGCTGTTTAGTTATTCATTTGTATTGACTACCTTCGTATAATTGTGAGCCAATCAAATGTTTAGTTATTCATTTGTATTGACTACCTTCTATAAAATTGTGAGCCAATTGGGCTGTTTTGGTTATTGTATTTCACCTTGGAAAAGGTGGCAAAGTAAGTAAAAACAAAGGAGGTGTCCGATTTTCCGTAAAATTAGAGACTTAACACTTATAATATTCTACGATTGAAGTAAGGCTTTAATAGACGTATTGTGAATATTATAGGTTGACATAATACCATGGACTTTGTACTTGGCAAGTGGTTTGACCCGACAAGGTATGTAGAACTTTTCCTATCCTTTGAGCATGACTAGTTTCACGTATATAGTACGGTAGACGTACAAGACTTTGACATTCTTTACTTGTTTTATGAAATGCCAAGTCGGGTGAGTTAGGAGATTAACTCACTTCTTTGAGAATATTAAAGATGTCTTAAGTCTTGTTAAAGATAAGGGACTTGAAGAATTTTAAAGTATGTAATACTTGTGTCGTTTTAAAAACATATAAGTCCCTTGGATAGGAAATTGTACATGACTAAGGTATAAAGTAAATATAACGACTTTATGGGGAGTTGGTTATATTGACTTTATGGAAAGATAAATGACTTGATTTAATGGAAGGCAAATTCGATTTTAAGGCATCAATTGCCTAAGGTTTTATAAGACACGAGTCACTTGATTTAGAAGCCATATTTTATTTCTAAAAGTATTGTGACTTGTCTTGAAAAGAAATTGTCACTTGATACTACATTATTAGTATCTTGGAAGTTTTATAATGAAATGAGTCATTTTAAAAGAATAGAAGTACGTAGTACTTTGGGTTAATTCCCGGATTTTCATAAAGACATGTTAGTGCCTTAAGTAAACTAAAATGAGAGTGTATATGAACAAGAATAGTAAGAAGTTAGGGGATTTCTTAACTTGCTTATATATTGTATGATAAGCCGATAGAGCTTATGTTGTGTGTGATAGCCGGATTTGGGCTAGTGATATATTATTCGTTGAGGGGTCATTCCCCGGGATTGTGGCATAGTATATTTCCGTGGATTTGTTAACCACGATGCGAGGAATACCTCATGCGAGTCCGTAAGGGCTTATGCGGGTGAAATAGTCCCATGCGGCGTCCAAATTATGCGAGGAATACCTCACGCGAGTCCGTAAGGGCTTACGCGGGTGAAATAGTCCCACGCGAGGAATACCTCACGCAGTCCACCGACCTACGCGGGTGAAATAGTCCCGCGAGTAGGATTCCAATCCTATTTTTCGTTGTAAGTATACACCTATTGTTACTCTCATTGTTAGTAAGGCACCGTGGTAATCGTAATTTTGTTATCATACATGCCTCCGCTTTCTTTAAACTTATGTTGTAATTACGATTTTCCGCTTTTACATACTTAGTACATATCAGGTCGAATTCTTCCTGGGCCGCGTTCACGCCGCAGAAAGTGGTAAGGTGCGGATCCACACTCTTAGGATCACTTATCAGACGTCGGAAGCTCCATTCTCCGCAGGCTTGTCTTTCTTTTGGTACAGTCTTTCCCTTATGTTGTAGATTATGTACATTCAGGGGTATGGCGGGGCCCTGTCCCGCCACAGTCGTTATTCCTAGAGGTCTGTATTCACATATGTGGTTGGGCTGTAAGAACTGAGTTGTAAAGTTGTACTTTTGACTTTGTTTATATTATGGAAGACGGCCAGCTGCTTGTGTTGTTATATCGTTTACACTGTGTTTATGTTGTGTATGTTCCGCTATTCTCTCGATGTATACCAACAGGTGCCTGTGTAGGCACCGCGCCCGGCCCGGTCCGTGACAAAAGTGGTATCGAGCGCTTAGTCCTCGAAAGTGTCTACGCATCGCGTGTCAGTAGAGTCTTGATTATCGCGTGTCAGGCACCACATCTATAATCGTGAGGTCGCAGGACATTTAGGATTGGTTTCCATTCTTCTCTCCGAGATCGTGCATTAAAGTCGCCTTATTAGGTTGAATCCTCTCCGACCTCTTCTTATGAAACACCTATGCCTCCACGAAAAGGCGACCAGAGCCCAGGCAAGGCAAAGCAGCAGAGTCGCTAGCGGTACTCAGAGGTTACACTGCTCGTGCACGATTATGCCCGAGGTAAGAGGCGGGTCGGCGAGTTCAGCCACGCCTACAGTTTTAGAGGAGCCGAGAGCGGCAGTAGCTCCAGAGGTCCCGATACTGCACCCTCCAGCCTCCCACCACCGCCGAGTATAGAGACTACGGGAGCAGATTCGATTATCGACCAAGATAGTAGTCGGCAGCGACAGAGCAGCCACCCAGAGCCGACAGCCATGGATTAGGATTTTCTCGGGATGTCATCCACCGAAGTTTTATGGTTCGAGGTCGGATGAGGATCCGCAGGAGTTCATTCAGCGGCTACAACGACCATGCAGTTCTTAGGGCTTCAGAGACAGAGTCTGCTACACTAGCCTTCTCACCGGTTGCGCGATATCATACCGAACCGGTTTGAGTCGTGGTTGCTTTCGAGAGGTGATGATGCTATTCCAAATTTGGGAGGAGTTTACAGAGGCTTTCATGGATCACTTTTTGCCTCCCGAGATGAGGAGAGCCGGGTAGCAGATTCTTGACCTTGAGGCGTAACGGAGGATCGCTGTGAGTATAGCTGAGTTTGACTCTGGCTGTGCACGCGCATACTATTGTAGCTAGCATGGCGGATAGAGTTCATCGTTATGTGACGGGCTAGACCGTCACATGATTACAAAGATGCTGGGATGGCTCTTCACCTGCATGGATATTGCTAGATGCAGCCTATGCACAAGTGGATAGAGGATAGAGAGAGGAGGACCAGATTGACGCAGCCACCAAGAGGCCGTGACATCGTGGTCTCAGGGCGCTTATCGAGGCGACAAATTTCGGCAGCAGACTAGGTCCACTTTCCACCAAAGACAGAGTGCTCCACACGGTTTCCGCGCGAGGTCCGATCAGCAGGTCGATCAGTGTGTCATGGCTCCGTGTCTTCTGGTTTCGCGAGGCAGAGATCTCGCCGATCGAGACCACCCACATCTCGTGCTCGATGCGTAGATCTCACCTGTGCGAGTGTCGTGTTCTCGCAGGAGGTTGTTACTCTTGTGGCCACCGGGCCATCAAGAGAGATTGTCCGTCAGAGGCGCATGGGTGGTACAAAGACACCAACGGATCGGGCCGGGTCTTCTTCTCCTTCGTGGTTATGCGCCCGAGGCGTGGTACTCACGACAGCGGGCCGCGTAGAGGTCGTGGTGGTGGTTCCAGCTAGCGGTCCCCGTAACCGCATATATTCTCTAGCCACCGCCAGATCGTGAGGCTTCCCCGACGCCGCCAGGTACATTATCGATTTCAGTGGTGTTTATGCTTTGATAGATCCAGTTCTACCTTGTCCTATGTGTCCCCTCTTATGCGGGTAGAATCGGATAGAGCCGTGTCGATAGAGCTGTTTGAGGTAGCTACGCCAGATGGTGATTCGGTGTTAGCCGAGCGGTGTATAGAGGTTGTCAGATTCATTTACGTCGCCGACTCGCAGACTTGATAGAGTTAGAGATGACAGATTTTGATGTCATTATGGTATGGACTGGTTGGCTTCTTGTTATGCCAACGCTGATCGTAGGGACAGGTTGGTTCGTTCCGCTTCTGGCGAGCCGCTTATCGAGTGGAGTGGCAACACAATACGCCGAGAGGTAGGTTTATTTCTTACCTCAAGGCTAGGAAGATGGTGCAGCGGTACATCTATCATCCGTTCGTATTCGATACGCAGGCCGAGGTGCCGCTTCTTCACCGCGCTGGTTATGGAGTTTCCGACGTGTTCCCGGATGATCTTCCGTATCCTCCCGAGAGGAGATCGAGTTTTGTATTGACACGTTGCGGACACTCGACCTATTTCCATTCCGCCATACGATGGCACCCGCCGAGTGAGGAGTGAAAGACCACCGAAAGATTTGCCGGAGAAAGGCTTTATCGTGCCCAGTGTATCTCCCCGGGAGCGCGGTGTTGTTTGTGAAGAAGTGACGGACGCCGCAGATGTGTGTTGACTACAGCAATGAATAAGGTAACCATTAAGAATAGGTACCTCCCCGTGATTGATGATTTGTTTGACCGATTGCCAGGTGCGAGGTGTTTTCAAAGATAGACTCGCGGTCCGTTATCATCGTTCGAGTTCGAGAGGCGACATCCCAAAGATCGCATTCAGACCCTGGTATGGGCACTATGAGTTCGTGGTTATGTCTTTCGGCGACCAACGCCCGGTATTTATGGATTTGATGAACCGTGTTCAAGCCTTTTTGGATACATTTGTGATTGTATTCATTGATGACATCCCGTGTATTCACGACAGAGCGAGCACGCAGATCACTGAGGTCAGATTGGGATTCTCCGAGCCAGCTATTCGCCAAGTTCTCCAAGTGAGTTTTGGTTGGCCTCATGGCATTCCCGGGCATATTATCGGGCTGATGGTATTCGCGTGATACGCTTAAGATTGAGGCGATCAAGTCTTGGTCGAGGCCTACTACTCCGACCGAGGCACGCAGCTTTCTTAGGACTAGCGGGTTATTATCGAGGTTTGGAGCGCTTGTTTCGATTTCAAAGACCGCTGACTAGTCGACTCGTGGCGCCAAGTTCCAGCCGACGAGGTCATGAGCGTGGTTTTCTTTGAAGGAGAGGTTGACTACACCCCGCCTACTCTTCCGAGGGGTTAGACGCACGTGATCTATTGTGATGCCTCGGGTATCGCCAGGTGTGTTTGATGCAAAGACGGCAAGGTTATAGCCTATGCTTCCCTAAGCATAAGCATGAGAGGAATTACCCTACCCATGACTTAGAGTTGCGCGTTATTCATGCCTTGAAGATTTGGAGACACTATTTGTACGGGGTTCATGTGGATATTTATACAGACCACAAGAGCCTCCAGTATATCTTCAGGCAGAGGGAGCTGAATGTGAGACAGAGACGGTGGTTAGAGTTGATGAAAGACTATGATGTTGATATTCTATACCATCCGGGGAAAGCCAACGTAGTTGCTGATGCCTTGAGTCGTAGATCGATGAGGAGCCTGTCAGAGGTACAGCCAGAGAGACAGATACGGTCCGTCGATCCACCAGTTAGCGAGCCTTGGGGTTCGATTGATCGGTACCGACGATAGTGGGGTACGGGTTCGTGAGGTTGCCGAGTCTTCCATCGTTGATGAGGTGAAGAGGCGACAGTTTGAGGACCCAGTGTTGGTACGGTACCGTGATGCAGCTCTTCGAGAGGAGAAGAGTCTATTCGAGGTAACGCCTGATGGGGTGCTGAGATTTGAGGCGGCCATGTGTTCCCGATGTATCGTGAATTCGCCACAGATTCTCGGGAGGCACACGGCGCCGATATTCTATCCATCCGGTCGACCAAGATGTACCATGACCTCGATGTTTGTATTGGTGGGACGGCACAAGAGGACGCGCGGTGTTTTGTCGCACAATGTCCTAATTGCCGCCAGTCAAGGTCGAGCACCGAGGCCCAATGGATTGTTGCCTATCGAGATTCCAACTGGAAGTGGAGATGATCAACATGGACTTTGTTACAGGTTACCTCGCACTCGGAGGAAGTACGAATCCATTTGGGTTATTGTTGACAGTCGATTTAAAATCAGCCCATTTCCTTCCAAATGACGACGCCACCGAGGACTATGCCGATTGTACATCCGAGAGATAGTGAGGTTGCACTGTTCCTGTCGATTATATCCGATAGAGGATCCCGCTAACTTCTGAGGTCTTTCCGTATGGTTTGGGGACACAGTGAGTCTCAAAGACAAAGATTTCATCCTCAGATCGACGGCAGCAGAGCGCACTATCCGCACACTCGAGGATATGCCGCGAGCTGCGTGATTGATTTCTGGTAGCCGAGGATCATTTGCCTCTTGTGGAGTTTGCTTACAACAACAGCCTACCATTCCAAGATACGACGGCGCCATACGAGGCTTTATATGGGCGGAATGCAGTCGCCGATCGTTGGTTCGACGTGGGCGAGGTACGATTAGTTGGCCCGCACTTGGTAAAGCGGTCGTGGATAAGGTGAAGCTTATCCAGAGAGACCGTTAGCGCTCGTAGTCGGCAAGTCATACGCGGATAATCGGCGTCGATTTGGAGTTTCGTGCACGATCGGGTCTTCTGAAGGCGCCACCCACGAAGGGGGCGAGATTCAGAAGAAGGGGAAACTCACCAAGGTACATCGGGCCCTACCGCATCGCTCGTAGAGTGGGCAAGGTTGCCTACGAGTCGATCTGCCATCGAGTTAAAGGCGGTACATCCGGTCTTCCATGTTTCTATGTCAAGTGTATCGGTGATCCAAATGAGTTTTCCCTACTAGTGAGGTCCAGTGACAGGGTTATCGTATGAGAGTCCCATAGCGATACTCGATCGCTGTGTCAAAGCGATCATGACCAAGGATGTAGCTTCCACAAAGTCCCGCGAGGAATGATAACCGAGAAGATGACTTGGGAGGCGGAGGAAGACACGTTGAGGAAGTATCCTCACTTATTTCCTATACCTTCGTAATTCATCTTCCCTTACTTGTCAAGTTTTAATCAAGTATCTCTTTGCCTAAGTGCTATTATGTGGCCATGTAGCATTTATTTTGGTATGTCGGGGTTGTGAAAGGAAACTATGTCGCTATTTTAAGTTTGACTCCGAAAGAACATTCGGGGACGAATGTTTCTAAGGGGGGAAGAATGTTACACCCCGTAATTTCAGGACATGTTCTAAGAACGTAAGTAAGAACTCACAAATGTTAAGATTTGAGACTTGTAAAAAGTTATCTAAATTATGGAATTGTCGGAAAATGTATTATTGTAACGAATGGGAGGCGACACGTGTCACCCCCTTATGTGATGCCTTGGTCGAAATGTGCGGGCAAGAGGTCATTGGACCTTTGTTGCAAGACAAGTCTTGCAACTTGTGTAAGATGAGAAGGTTGACTAAGTCAAGGTCAATTAGTCTTGATTTTTATGTAAGACTTCATCCTAGCCACCCATATGGTTACATCTTGTCCCTCCATGCCCCTTTATATTACTACTAGTAGTGCTAGAGTGAGCTAACACTTAGAAGTTTCACAAAAAATTGGATGAACTTTGAGCCTTGCTTCCTGTTCAAGAAAAGAAGAAAGAAAATTTTCGCTTGTCCTTTTGATCCCACACTTTAAACCAAGGTTCTTAGGTGTATTGTAAACACATCTCAATAGAAAAGTCTTGGAAAAAGGTAGTTTACGGGTTAGTCGCAAAACGAAAACCTAAGGGTCTTTCTAGGTTTTGTTTGGAGTTTTGAAGGATAATTGTTGGTATTGTTCTAAGGGTCTCAACAAGAGGATTGAGGTGTCTTGGAGAGGCTCTAAACTACTAAGGAGCGACTTCGGATTGGAGTTGGATTAAGAATCATTGAGGTATAATCTTGTTCTTTGAAAGTATTACAAGATTATTTATATTGTTGTTGTTAGCTTTGTATGTCATGAGCATGAAATTGTTATATTGAAGTTATAAGGATTATGGATTGATTATAGCCTTGGAAATCCGAAATGTAATGTAAGCCATGACTTAGTTGAATTACAATTTAATCGTTGTTAGAAATCGTCGCATGTTACTTACTTAAAGATTATGGATATGATAATCAAATGCGACTTGATATCGTATTATGCTACCAATTTGGATTGAAATGGAAATTGGATAAGAATTGGTATTTGTTGAACTCAAGGTGGCCGAATTTGGACTTGTAGTTTGTTATTCATTTGTATTGGACTACCTTCTGTATAATTGTGAGCCAATTGGGGTTGTTTAGTTATTCATTTGTATTGGACTACCTTCTGTATAATTGTGAGCCAATTGGGGATGTTTAGTTATTCATTTGTATTGGACTACCTTCTATAAAATTGTGAGCCAATTGGGGCTGTTTGGTTATTGTATTTCAGCCTTGAAAAAGGTGGCAAAGTAAGTAAAAACAAAGGAGGTGCTGTCCGATTTTCCGTAAAATTAGAGACTTAACACTTATAATATTCTACGATTGAAGTAAGGCTTTAATAGACGTATTGTGAATATTATAGGTTGACATAATACATGGACTTTGTACTTGGCAAGTGATTTGACCCGACAAGGTATGTAGAACTTTTCCTATCCTTTGAGCATGACTAGTTTCACGTATATAGTACGGTAGACGTACAAGACTTTGACATTCTTTACTTGTTTTATGAAATGCCAAGTCGGGTGAGTTAGGAGATTAACTCACTTCTTTGAGAATATTAAAGATGTCTTAAGTCTTGTTAAAGATAAGGGACTTGAAGAATTTTAAAGTCTGTAATACTTGTGTTGTTTTAAAAACATATAAGTCCCTTGGATAGGAAATTGTACATGACTAAGGTATAAAGTGAATATAATGACTTTATGGGGAGTTGGTTATATTGACTTTATGGAAAGATAAATGACTTGATTTAATGGAAGGCAAATTCGATTTTAAGGCATCAATTGCCTAAGGTTTTATAAGACACGAGTCACTTGATTTAGAAGCCATATTTTATTTCTAAAAGTATTGTGACTTGTCTTGAAAAGAAATTGTCACTTGATACTACGGCTATTAGTATCTTGGAAGTTTTATAATGAAATGAGTCATTTTAAAAGAATAGAAGTACGTAGTACTTGGGTTAATTCTGATTTTCATAAAGACATGTTAGTGCCTTAAGTAAACTAAAATGAGAGTGTATATGAACAAGAATAGTAAGAAGTTATGGGATTTCTTAACTTGCTTATATATTGTATGATAAGCCGATAGAGCTTATGTTGTGTGTGATAGCCGGATTTGGGCTAGTGATATATTATTCGTTGAGGGGTCATTCCCCGGGATTGTGGCATAGTATATTTCCATGGATTTGCTAACCTCGATGCGAGGAATACCTCATGCGAGTCCGTAAGGGCTTATGCGGGTGAAATAGTCCCACGCGCGGTCCAAATTTACGCGAGAATACCTCACGCGAGTCCGTAAGGGCTTACGCGGGTGAAATAGTCCCACGCGAGGAATACCTCACGCAGTCCACCGACCTACGCGGTGAAATAGTCCTGAGTAGGATTCCAATCCTATTTTTCGTTGTAAGTATACACCTATTGTTACTCTCATTGTTAGTAAGGCAATCGTAATCGTAATTTTGTTATCATACATGTCTCCCGCTTTCTTTTAAACTTATGTTGTAATTACAGATTTTCCGCTTTACATACTTAGTACATATTGTGCGACCCCCTTCCTGGCCGCGCTCACGCCGCAGAGAAAGGTAAGCAGTTGCGGATCCACACTCTTAGATCACTTATCGACGCCTAAGCTCCATTCTCGGAGGCTTGTCTTTCTTTTGGTACGCTTCTTTCCACGATGTTGTAGATTATGTACATTCGTGGTATGGCGGGCCCGCCCCGCCACGTCGTATTCCTGAGGTCCGTATTCACATATGTGGTTGTAAGAACCGAGTTGTAAAGTTGTACTTTTGACTTTGTTTATATTATGGAAGGCTACCGACGGCCAGCCCGTGTTGTTATATCGTTACACTGTGTTTATGTTGTATGTTCCGCCGCTATTCTCCGACGATACCAACACGGTGCCCGTGTAGGCACCGCCGCGCCCGGTCGGTCGTGACAATCAAAGTCTAGACTACTCAGTAGAATATTCTAAGCGGAGGTTCTCTATTCTACGGAAAATCGGGCAGACTTCCCTACAGTTAAGATACACAAGTCTCATCAGAAATACACCCCATGTAAGTACATTCAATCTTCTTCTTTAATATTCTTCCGACGTGATTGATTCAATTCTTTTCTCAGAATATCCTTTTATTACGCTTCAATTCTCTTCTATGAATCTTATATTCATTTTTATATAACTCTGAGATGTAATTTCCAATTACAATAGAAGGATAGGATTATTTACCTGGTAAGCCCAAAATTATCCAAGTTTAATGTCGATCCTGAGCAAGGTTTAGCTCCTACTCCGGGTGCTCCAACCCGCTCCAAACAACCCTTAGAAGTTCTACCCAACTTCTACTTAATACTTCAACTACTTATGAAGATTTTTCCAAAGGGTTTGCTTTTGGCTAAAGGAAAGTATAGTAGTATTTTCCGGCTTTTCAGATAGAGGGTACTTGGAAATACTACAAAGGTTTTGGGCTAGAGTATTTTGGCATTACAACAATACTGAGAAGTATTTCTCAACCAAGGGGGTGTTTTTCGCCAGGGGTGTTTTTCGGCCAAGGCCTTCACAAGGGGGGAGGGGTTTCGGCTAGCACAACTAGGAAGGGGGGGGGGGGAAGGGATCTCAAGACTTGGAGAGTGATTTGTGGATGAAGAAAACCTTCAAGTTAGGGGCGTATTTATAGGTCAAGTAATGGCCAACCAATGGCCAAGATGAAGCCAAGTGCAAGGCAAGTGTAGGGAGAGGATTTACCCAAGTGTCCTTATCCATCTACTACACAAAAATATCCTACCTAACCTTGACTAAAGAAAGGCCAAGAAATCGTCCAACCAAGGCCATGTTTGTTGCCCACTGAGGGTGACAAGTGTCACCTCTCGTTGGTCCAAAATGTTTCATCTCTCGGAAAAATCCGCAAAAATATAAATGACATAGCCGTATTTTTCCTTCGCAAAGTCCGGAAAACGCTTCGCCTGAAACGACTCTTT
Source organism: Przewalskia tangutica (assembly GCA_029844215.1). Lineage (NCBI taxonomy): Eukaryota > Viridiplantae > Streptophyta > Magnoliopsida > Solanales > Solanaceae > Przewalskia > Przewalskia tangutica. Next base: position 42,043,572 of record CM056724.1, on the reverse strand, counting down.
CTGCATTGTGAACAAAATTTTCGGCCCTTGCCTACTTTAAGGCTCAAACTTTTCTACGTACGTCCTTACGTACATACTCTGGAAATACAGGGTATAACATTCTCCCCTCCTTAGAAACATTCGTCCCGAATGTTCCTTCTCAAGACGGAAAATGATAAAGTTTCTCTTAACAAGTTGCCAATGCCACACCTGGCCACAAAATAACACATGTTTGTTCCTTCCCTTGCTTGTCTTACCCTCCTCGTATACTCGAATTCTTCCTAATAACCTTACCACATTTCTGTTATTGCTTCAGTTTCCAAAATCTCATCACGCCCTTCCGGGGTGATACCTTCAAGAAGACCCACCGTCAACCTGAACTCCAAGTGTCGACGCCGATCATCCGCACGACTTCTGTTGACTCTGAGCTGCTAAAAACCTCCTCTGGATAAGCCTCACCTTATCCACATTCTGCGGGATCAAGTACGGACCAACTATCTGAACCTTGCCAACATCGAACCAATCGACCGGCAACCTACACTACCGCCCCTACAAGGCATTCATAAGGCGACATCTGAATACTGAAATGGTAGCCATAAAACATTTCCTCAACAGGAGACAACAATCCTCACACCTACCCCTGAACTCCAATCAATGGCCCGAGGCGAACGCGACATCGAGACTCACCAAGTTCCTAACCCCGCTCGTAAAACTTCCAAAAAAAGAAATAATCGCAACTCGGCTCCATCTGTCATAAGGTGAAAGTAGGCACCTCGCAGCCTTTACACCCTTCCTGATATAATATCTCGCATAACCCTCTGCCGAGTACACGGTCCTGACTGAAAGACAAGAGGGGCTGACCTCATCGGCCCGACTACTGGTCGAAAGCATCCACGAACTCGTACGATGGTTAACTAAACTTGGGCCTAACACCCTCGAACTGACCCCACCACAAAACAGGCCGCGGGTTGACCCGCGATCGGTCCGCAACCCGACCCGCTATCACGCAAAAACTTTGTTCCCTGATCCGGAACAATCTCATTAATCAAGTTACGAAAACCTAGTGGTCTTCTTAGCTCAACTACCCTCTTTCATTTCACACCGCTCAGGGACTTATCACACAAGTATACCCCACGTATACTATGCACTCCGACAAAGGTCAATTGTAAACAAAATCTTTTACTCAGGACGGCCTTGCATCTAAGGTACCCCAACCTTACCCTTTACTAACCAGGCCTTATATCACAATTTAACATAATGCTATCCGAACATAATACTTAGCACATCATCATATCATCAACGCATACTAGTCTTTAGAGGGGTAAGAATATACTTGTATCAACTGCTTCATTTTCCCTTCGTCGCTCTAACCATAATCCTGCCCTGTAGGGCGCATAGTTATAAAAGGCGATGAACCTGCCACTGACCCGGTAGGCTGAGTCATTCTGCCTACATCCTTCCTATTAGGACAGTTTTGTAACGACCCGTTCCGGGGACCGTGACTGGTGTCTTAGCCGGGCACCCAAGTAGTCATACATCAGAGAAAATCAGCGGAACATAAAACAAGACATGAAATATCAAGAAGTGTAAAACAGAAATCTGAGAAAACTTGCCTTTCGGCATATATATATAAATCAACTTAAAACGATAGATTCATCCCATTACAACTCGCCTACAACAAGATTACATGCACTCTAAGAATGATATGATAACAATGGCGGGACGGGGCCGCCATACCCCGAATGTAAATACCTACAACGACAGGACTATACCATCGATAAGCCTCCGAGAAACGGAGCTTCCCAAAACGCAATGACTGCGATCCTAAGAGCGAGGATCAACATCGGTGTACCTCTACTGCGGCATGAACGCAGCCCAAGGCGAGGTCGATAACAGTACCAAGTATGTGAATCGAAAAATCGTAAATGAAATCATAGTAGTCTATATAAAACAGGAGACATGTATGATAACCAAACTACAGTTCACAATAAATAAGCAGTTATGTCAAGTCAGGGACTCACGCCCTCAAAGTCATCACTCAAATATCACTATGGGTCTCACGCCCATAACATCAATCATGCCCGTGGAATACCTTCCTCACTGCCGGCAGTCTATGATATAAAAGCACCAAGGAAATACACATGAACACCAGGTCCCACCCGTGTCATCATAGAACCGTACGGGGTAAGTACGAAGGCATAGCCGACTACTAAAACTCACAATACCAACAAGGTCATAAACTGTATCATGAGATCTGTCTGCCGTCACATGATCAAAGCGCCACTGCTCGCAGATCTAATGCGCGCGTCAGCCCTCGAACTTCCCGCAGCCCGCATAAAGGCCAACCTCATAGCCCGCATGAGGTATTCTCGCATCGAGGGTAGCTACTCTCAAAGATCCGCTCGACTCGCAGTCCGCATGGCCACATGCATCGCATGACCATAAAGGCCGCACACTAACTCGAACTCTCGTAGCCCGCATAGGTCCTCGACCCGCATGAGGTATTCTCGAATCACGGTCCTGCATCACCGAGATATACCCCGCATCGGAGGCGCTTTAACCCCGGATCATGTCAAGGTGAGTGGTACAATACCAACATAACGGCTGATCGTTAAACAACATAAGCGCGATCGAGGGAAACCCCTTTACACAAACATCACAAGATACTAACACACGTAGCATCCTAACATGTTTACTTATCAAACCAACAAGAAAGTATTACAAGGCTATCACAAACCAACACAATCAAGTTATTCACACAAGGTACTTTCTACTTTATGTTAAACAAGTTCGGGTTTTCATCCCCAAAGTACTTCATACATTAACTCTTTAAAGATCCGATTCTTTCACAAAAGTCACACAATACCCGTAGTATAAAAATAGAGTGACTATCTTTTTAAGTAAACCAAAACACTTCTCTTTGTAAAATCAAGTAACAACATTCTTTTCTAGACGTTCAAGTTGCCTAATTTTAAATACTCAAGTTTCTCATTTTCGAAACGTTTCGCAGTTCATAGTATTAATCACTTAATGATATAATTCTCTTTGAAAGCAATTTGAGAAACATATGTCTGATATGTGAGTAGGTTATTCTTGTTTATAACAATCTTATTAAAGCAGCCATGATCTAGGAAATGTAATATCATTTTGTCTCATCTTAGCTTCTATGCAGATGGAGGTTTCTACTGGTTGTTAATAATACTTATTAGTCAATACAATTCCTTTATTAACGCTGCTGTGGTTTGTTCGACACTTATTCTGATTTCCGAAATCAGTAAAACATCATTCCTTTTGAAAACCAAAATACTCATTACTCACGAATGAGGTTTCACACTTTTTAACAAAATTCACATTAATATAATTAAGTCAAGTCTCTTATCTTTTAAGATCAAGTCTCTTAACTTCTAAAATCAGTAAATCATTCCTTTTACTTCTCTTAAGTCGTTATACCTAACTTCCCATAAAGCTAGTATAACTCTTAAGCTTTTAAAACCAAGTGTTACTCTTCTGTTAAAAATGATTCAGTATTCTTTTGAAATACTTCAAGATTATTCAGGCTTAAGTCAAAAGACATTGCCGTAATTATTATTCAGGCTTAAGTCAAAAGACATTGCCGTAATTATTATTCGGTTAACACACGTACGTCTACCGTACTATATATATATATTAAAATATCATGCTCAAGAGTATAGGAAGAATCACATACCTCGCGACGATTATCGACTATTAGCAAAACGCTCCACGGCTATAACCCGGCTAGCCTTGTCCACATTCAAGTAGAACATGCTACTTGCAGAACTTTCAACCTATAAAGGGTATACAAGTCTATCAACGTCTAGACTACTCGGTAGAATAAATCTAGATACAAGTTTCTACGGAAAATTGGGCAGCACTTCCCTACCCGTCAAACTTCACAAGTCTACTGTAAATACAGTCCTAAGTAAGTACAGTTCATTTCTCTTCTTATATACCTTCCTTGTATATAACTTATACTTTAATTCTTATACTTCAATAGTATGCAAACTCTAATTAATAAAGGGAGACAAGATATTTACCTCGATAAGCCCAAAATTATCCAAGTTTAAATGTCGATCCTGAGCAACGTTTAGCTCCTACTCCGGGTGCTCCAACCCGCTCCAAACAACCCTTAGAAGTTCTACGCAACTTCTACTTAACACTTCAACCGACTATGAAGATTTTCCTTAGGGTTTCGTTTTGAGACAAAAATGACATAAGGTAGTATTTCCGGGCTCTACGTATAGAGGTATCTTTTGGAATACTACAAGGTATAAGGCTAAGGTATTTTGGGTATAGTAACAATACTTGGAGAGTATTTCTACCAAGAGGGGGGTGTATCATGAGAACAACTCTCAAGAGGTGTACTTCTGCTTAGCACCACTAGGAAGAGAGGGGGGGGGGGGGCCGAAACCAACAAGGAGGGAGGGAGGATTTCAATACTTGGGGATTTTAGGAATGGATGAAGAAGTCTTCAAAGGGGGGGGGGGTATTTATAGGAAGATCAATGGCCAAGATCAAGCCATGTGGGGGGCAAGTGGAGGGCCAAGATGTGCCCAAGTGCCCCCTATCCCTACTCCACAAAACAAGGCACAAAACAAGGCACCAAACAAGGCAAAAACATGGCCAAAAACCGCCCCACTCTCGGCCACTAGCATGCCCACTTGAGGGTGAAAAGTGTCACCCTCCCGTTGGTCCAAAATATTACGTCTCTCGAAAAAATCCGCAAAAATTATCAATGACATAGCCGGAATTTTCCCTTCGCAAGTTTTGTAAAACGTTTCGTCGAAAAACGACTCTAATCGGGGGTTGTGAACAAAATTCGAACCTTGCCTAACTTTAAGGCTTAAATTTTTCTACGTACGTCCTCACGTACATACTCTGGAAATACGGGGTATAACAAGTTTCTCGTCACATGTCCCTGACGGCCGCAGGAAAAACAAGCACCAGTAAAAAGACGATATTCCCCAGGATGACGTCTGCCACATCGTGCACACTGAGGGAAACATGAATCCGGCTGGCTAGAACCCATGTATACCTGTGAACCAGAAGCCCTGGAGCCCTAACCAGCTCCCGAATACCCCGAACGTCCTGAAGACTGTGGAGGACCACTCTGCACTGGCGGAGGTACATAACTAGTCTCTGGCCGAGGCGCTGCCTCGAAAGTTACCAAAGGACCTGCTGCTCGCCTCTTCTCGCTGATCCGGCCATTCCGTCGACCTCTCCGTGCCTCACATCCTAGTGCATGAGCTTGCATGCGGAAATGTCCATGCCCTGAAGAACTACACCCGCATAAGCTCGCCAAGTAATCATCTAGCTCGGTGACGTAGCGGTGTACTGGCCCTCCATATCGCCATTCTACGGGGACATACCGAGCTAATGAGTCGAACTCCACATTGTACTCTCTAATCGCCCGCCCGCCCCGCCTCAACGTCAAAAATCACGCCGAGCCTCCTCATCCGTGGGGCAAGAAATGTGCAAGAAAAGCCCTTGAGAACTCGTCCCATACGGCCGGAAGTGCATGCTCTCCCGACAGCTCACGAATCAAACCACGATCGCAGATCACGCGGTGATGCGAACCCAATACCACCGACTCGCTGCGAGGCTCGATCACTCATGATCCAGAGTCGCTTGATAAACTCCCGAGGTCATCTCGCCTCTCGATCCATAGAACATCCGGGGCTACAACTCGTAAAGTCCCGTAGTCTCAAATCGCTCGCCGGGTGAACTACGGTGCTACTCGACTGGAATCCCAGATCCTATCCTCATATTCGCCACGACCGCCAAGAATCGCCATCTCCTTGTACTTATCTCATCCGCTCCAGCCGTGGGGCGAGGCTCGTGTATCAGTAGTCTCGCAGCCATCGCTGCGCTTCTAAACTCGCCGGCACGGCGGCGCTGCAAAACTTGCCGCCTCAAGCACTATCTCGTAACGACCGGGCCTCGCCTGCAGAACCCTTTGGTTTACTCGCAGCCTCTCTACGCTTTGCCCTTCTTCGCCCGGTTGCCTTACGCGAGGCATAATCGTAAAGGAAAGGAATACGTCGGAGGGTCCAACTTATCACACGACTCTAAGGCACGATCTCGTAATGAGAAGAATGGAAACCAATCCTAAATGTCCTATAGCCTCACGATTATAGATGTGGTGCACAACACACCGATAATCAAGACTCTACTAGACATCGTCAGACACTTTCCGAGGATTAATCGCTCGATACCACTTTTGTCACGACTAACCGGCCCGTGGATCGTGTCTTACCCCGCACCCTAGTGATACAACATCGAGAAAGTCGGAAATAAAACATAAACATGTAACAAGAGATTTGATAAATAAACAAAGTTGCAAAATAGCCTTCAGATATATACATAAAAACCCGAACAGTTATCCTTTACAAACTCGCCACAACAAGATTTCTGCACTTCTACGAAAGTGACAACAACTATGACGGACAGGCCCGCCATACCCCGAATGTACAAGAACCTGCACTGAGTGGTAACATACCAAAAGATAAGCCTCAAGAAACGGGGCTCTAACACTGAATCGTGATCCATGGCGAGATCCACAACCGATGTACTTACTGCAGATGAACGCACTCGAAGGCGAGGTCAAGACAACAGTACCAAGTATGTGAAATCAGAAATATCAGAAATGAAATCATAATAGTCTATATAAAGCGGAGACATGTATGATAACCAAACTACGATCACAACATAAAAGCGCCATGTCAAGTCGTGGACTCACGCCTCAAGTCATCCTCACGCCCGTGGAACTCCTTCCTCACCGGCAGTCTAGGTACAAATCGTGTGGAATACGTGTCCCGGCCCATCCCATGGGACTCGGTAAAGAATCATGTAGAATACGTGTCCCGGCCCATCACATGGGACTCGGTAAAGAATCATGTGGAATACGTGTCCCGGCCCATCCCATGGGACTCGGTAAAGAATCAGATGAAATACGTGTCCCGGCCCATCTCATGGGACTCGGTGAAGAATCAGATGAAATACGTGTCCCGGCCCATCTCAGGGGACTCGGTGAAGAATCAGATGAAATACGTGTCCCGACCCATCTCATGGGACTCGGTGAAGAATCAGATGGAATACGTGTCCCAGCCCATCTCATGGGACTCGGTAGCATAGAAATACAACACTTGCACAACAAAGGCTATCACCACAAGCATAGGTAAGTTACACACAACTCAAGGTTATTTTATGCCAAAGTCCAGGTTCTGACCCCAAAGTATTACGTAAGTTAAATTCTTTTTTTTAAAAGATCCATTCCTTTATAAAGGTCACCCGATACCCGTAGTATTAAAATAGAGTGACTCACATTTTTAGGTAAACCAAAACAATTTCCTTTTCAACATCAAGTAACAACATTCTTTTCCATAAGTTCAAGTTTGCCTAATTTCAAGTACTTAAGTCTCTTATTTTAGAAAGGTTTCGTAGTTCATAGTCTTAATCACTTAAGAATATAATTCTCTTTTAAACAATTTGAGAAACGTATGTCTTATATGTGAGTAGGTTATTCTTGTTCAAAATCAATCTTATTAAAGCAGTCATGATCTAGGAAATGTAATATCATTTTGTCTCATCTTAGCTTCTATGCAGATGGAGGTTTCTACTGGTTTTAATAATACTTAATTAGTCAAAACATTTCCCTTTATTAACGCTGCAGTGGTTTGTCGATACTCATTCGATTTCCAAATCAAGAAACATTATTCCTTTTAAAAACCAAGTACTCATTACTCACGAATGAGGTTTCACACAAAATTCATATTAATTCATTTAAGTCAAGTCTCTTCTCTTTTAAGATCAAGTCTCTTAACTTCAAAAATTAATAAACCATTCTTTTTATCTCTCTTAAGTCGTTATACCCAACTTCCCATAAAGCTAGTATAACTCTTAAGCTTTTAAAACCAAGCATTACTCTTCTTTCAAACAGGTTTCTTAATTCTTTGGAATACTTCAAGATTCTTATTATTCAGGCTTAAGTCAAAAGACATTGCCGTACAACTACGTTCAGTTAACCCACGTACGTCTACCGTACTATATATATATATTCTTTAAAATATCATGCTCAAGAGGATAGGAAGAATCACATACCTCGTGATGATTATCGACTATTAGCAAAACGCTCCACGGCTATAACCCGGCTAGCCTTGTCCACCTTTTAAGTAGCACATGCTACTCGCAGAACATTCAACCTATAAAGGTTATACCAGTCTATCAAAGTCTAGACTACTCTGTAGAATATTCTAAGCAGTAGGTTCTCTATTCTACGGAAAATCGGGCAGCACTTCCCTACCCGTTAAGCTACACAAGTTCATCAGAAATACAGTCCTATGTAAGTACAGTTCAATCTTCTTCTTTAATATTCTTCTGACGTGATTCAGTTCAATTCTTTTCTGTAATATCCTTTTATTACAGTTCAATTCTCTTCTATGAATCTTATATTCATTTCTATATAACTACAGTATGTAATTTCCAATTACAATGGAAGGATAGGATTATTTACCTCGGTAAGCCCAAAATTATCCAAGTTTAGTGTCGATCCTGAGCAAGGTTTAGCTCCTACTCCGGATGCTCCAACCCGCTCCAAACAACCCTTAGAAGTTCTACCCAACTTCTACTTAATACTTCAACTACTTATGAAGATTTTTCCAAAGGGTTTCGTTTTTGGCTAAAGGAAAGTATAGTAGTATTTTCCGGGCTTTTCGTATAGAGGGTACTTGGAAATACTACAAAGGTTTTGGGCTAGAGTATTTTGGCATTACAACAATACTTGGAGAAGTATTTCTCAACCAAGGGGGGGTGTTTTTCGGCCAAGGCCTTCACAAGGGGGGAGGGGTTTCGCTAGCACAACTAGGAAGGGGAGAAGGGTGCTCTCGGCTAGAGCTCTCAAGAGGGGGGGGGGGGGGAAGGGATTTCAAGACTTGGAGAGTGATTTGTGGATGAAGAAAACCTTCAAGTTAGGGGGGTATTTATAGGTCAACCAATGGCCAACCAATGGCCAAGATGAAGCCAAGTGCAAGGCAAGTGTAGGGGGAGGATTTACCCAAGTGTCCTTATCCATCTACTACACAAAAATATCCTACCTAACCTTGACTAAAGAAAGGCCAAGAAATCGTCCAACCAAGGCCATGTTTTCCGTCCACTTGAGGGTGACAAGTGTCACCCTCTCGTTGGTCCAAAATGTTTCATCTCTCGGAAAAATCCGCAAAAAATATAAATGACATAGCCGTATTTTTCCCTTCGCAAAGTCCGGAAAACGTTTCGTCGGAAAACGACTCTTTTCGGTACTTGTGAACAAAATTTTCGGCCCTTGCCTACTTTAAGGCTCAAATTTTTCTACGTACGTCCTTACGTACATACTCTGGAAATACGGGATATAACAGTAGCATAAGCGGATAGTAAGGATACATGGAAGCCCTATTCTCATCACCACTGAAGTAAATCTTTATATTAAAATAGCTTGCATATTTCGTAGTTATAAACAACAAATCAATCATAAATTCACCAAATAGATACTAGAAAATAGATAGTTGGTAATTGAACCCTAATCCTTGTGGACGATATTCGGTCTTACTAAGACTATATTACTTGTCACGATAACGTGCACTTGCGTTTAAAGTGTGTGCATCTTACCGCGCATCAATATATCCAATTAATATTATCGCAGTAGACCAGTGTTGCCTTTTGAATTGGGCAGTGAAGCTCAGGTAGAAGGTTACAGATCCAACAAGACTTAGAGATGATGTTGGCTACACCCCTATACTCTGTTTCGACACTGGATCGGGATAGTGTAGGTTGCCTTTTGGAAGACCAAGACAATAGGTTTTCTCCGAGGAAAATATAGTAACTAGACGTTAAGCATCGGGTGTCAGGATATCCACCCCAGTCAGCATCATAATAAGCAGTAAGATCAGTGAGCGCATACCTATAAAGATGTAATCCCAAGTGAAGTGTGCCCTGGACGTATCGTAAAATATGTTTGAGGGCTTTCATGTGTGCTTTCGTCGTATTGTGCATGTGCAAATATATTTATTGCACGACATATAATATGTCTGATCTCGTGAATATAAGGTACTGCAGGGCCCTATCCAAGCTACGATAGTGAGTCAGGTATGAATACGGAGGACCGGCATCAGCGCTGAGCTTAAAATTGGTGTCCACTGGCATTTGGGATGTCTTGCAAAACGTCAAACCTACACGGTCAAAGATCTCTTTGGCGTATTTCTTCTGACATAGAAATAGGACACCATAATGGCGAGTGACATAGATTCCCAAGAAATAACTCAGGGGCCCAGATCCTTCATAGCAAACTCCGATGAAAGGAGATACATAATGAACCGACGGAGGGAATCAGATGATGTGGTAAGGATGATATCATCAACATATAATAAGATGTAAGCCATGTCTAGACCCTTATTGTAGATAAACAGGGAATTCTCGGGTTTTTTGTGTGAAAAACCAATAGAGGAGACATAATTGGTGAACCGCTGGTACTATGCTCGAGGACCCTGTTTCAGTCTATAGAGCGATTTCCACAATAGACACACATAATCCGGATGAATAGGATCCCTGAAACCCATAGGCTGGTACATATATACCATTTCATGAAAATCCTCATGTAAGAAAGCATTCTTGACATCAAGTTGATTAATGGGCCAAGACTTGGATAGGGTAATGCTGAGGACGGTCCAGATGGTTGTGGGCTTTACGACCAGACTGAACATTTTATCACAATCCACGGCCACCTGTTGAGACTTGTCATCAGCTATAAGACGTGCCTTGTACCTCTCAAAAGAACCATCAGAATTATTTTTATGTCTAAAAATTCACATAGAATGAATAATGTTAGCATCAGGTGGATGGGGTATTAGGTCCCACATCTTATTATCAATAAGAACATTATATTTTTCAATCATTGCGGCTTTTCAATTTGGGTCGGACAAGGCATCATTTGGATTATGAGGCACAAAGGAAGGGACAACTGAAATGGATAGGTTAAACAACTGTTTGGGTTTGAAAATTCCGTGCATGGTACGAGTTTGCATGGTACGGGTTTCCATTGTCCGAAAGTGTGTCTCGGGACACGGGATGGGAGGAGATGGGGGGGGAGGGGGGAACTGCCGGGAAGAGAAGAAAGGGCAGGGGTGGCGGCATCGGCTGACCGAGGCTCCGTTTGCCAATAGATGGATGCGGTATCACCCTGAGATGGGTTGTTCCGAGACACCGTCGGTCGAACTGGGTGGGCAGCGTGTCCCGGACTGACCGTGGTGGGTTCGGGTGCCAGGGACGTCAAATTATGTAAATAATGAATTAGAAAGTAGTTCTGTCCATCATCTAGGAAGTCGTAGAAATGCTGAGGTGGTGAGTTTAGTGTGGCAAAAGGGAATTGAGACTCATCAAATAGGACATGGCATGAAAAAATTATTTTACGGCTTGATAAGTCATAGCAAGAGTAACCAAACTTGAGTGGGTGACCGTAGAGCTAGAGACTTGTTTGAGATTATGTTGAGGAGATAAGTGGCCATATGTTATTTATGATTCGAATTTTTCGTTCGGCTTTACCATTTTGGGAGGAGGTGTGAGGGCAGGAAAAATGAAAGGTAAAACCATTTTTGGAGAAAAAATATTTGAATTGGTTATTATCGAATTCCCTGCCATTGTCTCATTGAAAACATTTAATGCTCTTTTCAAATTGTGTTTTTACAAAAGCACTAAATGAGGAAAAATTGGGTAGATCTATGATTTATTATCAATTGGAAAAGTTCATAGAAAATTGGAATAATCGTCCAAAACAACACATAATATTGATGGTCATCCGTACTTAAAACAGGTAAAGTCCACAAATCACTATGTATTATATCGAAAGGCATTAAAGTATAATTTGTGGATGCATAATATGGTAATTTAACATGTTTCCCAAAATAGAGGATTCACATATAGGAGTCTTAGAAATACGGTTGCATTGAATAAAATTATTGTTCTTAAGGGAGAGTAAAATTGAATCTTCTAGATGTCCTAATCTAGAATGGCATAAGGAAGACGAAAGAACAACAAAGGTTGATAGAACTGAGGCTGGTTTGTTGATGGCATTTGAAATAGGGTAGACATGTTCGGTGCTGTCACATCTCATTATTCGTCTCCATGGCGTAAATCCTTCACAGAAAAACCAAAAGGATCAAAGTGAAGGGAAACATTATTATCAGTTGTGAAACGTCACACATGAATTAGATTTTTAATGAGTTTAGGGCATGGATGACATTTTTTAAAATTAGTTATGGATGTGGTGGGGATAAGGATGGATGACCAAAACCACAAATAGGAATGCTTTATCCACTACCAACAATAATATTCTAAATTAAATTACTCAAATTGGAATAAGAGGAGAGAGTATCTTGTGATGCTGTCATGTGAGATGTAGCGCATGTGTCCATATACCAATTTTTGTCGGGAGCATTTAGTGACATTGTGTTCATAGCTTCCTTAATGTCAGTTGGTGTATAAGTTGAGGGCTGAAATACTCTGTGCACGTCCAAATTATGCCTACACAACATAGGACCATGACGGTGGGGCCTACGCGACCCACAGCAGAGGCTGCTTCTACTGCCATAGTCGATGTTGGTTGTTTCCTGCCGACGTGGACTTCTCTTGCTGCCTCCGTTGCTGCTAAAATTCCATCCATCGCGGCCCTTGTCAGACTGCCTCCCTCGGCGGTTGTTGCGGGTCGATCTGGCCTACTACGGGTCCTCGGGTTGGTGGTGTTGGCTTCTAGAATTAGAGGCCTTGCCGTCGGAGGAGGGCCCGACGGTGGTGGTGAGGGCGTCTGCAATGCTGGTCTGAGTGGTGATGCGTTTCATTTTTGGATTTCCTCAAGAATTAGCTTCGAACAAGCCTCATAAAATTATGGCAACGACGAGCATTGCTGAAGGATGGTAGCAACGCCGTCATATTGTCACGACCTGACCAGACGGGCCACGACCCGGTGCCCTACCTGGGCACCCTTATACACACCTGTCACATATAGTCACACAGATACCAATGATAATGTAGTAATCTGTAAATCATATCAAAATAGGCAAGCCGGCAAGGCTGCCACTACATACGGGAACATCCCAAAATGAGTACAACAGTACAGCTGGCCCAAATACGTATACAATCCACACAAGCCCATAACACATCTACCACCCATAACTGTCTACAAACCTCTAAGAGTACGATAATGAAATATGACAGGACAGGGCCCCGTCATGCCCCTAAATATGCATAAGTCAAAAATAAGGCTCGGTACTGAAACGACTAAGCTCCGAATCAATGGAGTTCTCCAAACAGTTGAACAGGAATCCTAGACTGAAGGATCACCAAACTGAGTACCTATACCTGCGAGCATGAACGAAGCCCCCTGGGAAAATGGGTCAGTACGAAATAATATACTGAGTATGTAAAACATGAAGTATTATAAATGAGATCATAACTGGCCAAGATAACATGAGGCATGTGTAATAATCAAAATACCAATACAATTGTGCCATATAGAAATGAGAGTCAACTTTGCCTTATAAAAATGAGAGTCATATACATATAAATACCGTACCCGGCCCCCTGGTGAGGGTCTCGGTGTGAATGAAATTATGTACATAAATATACCGTACCCGACCCCCTAGTGAGGGTCTCGGTGTGAATCATATACATACCGTACCCGACCCCCTAGTGAGGGTCTCGATGTGAATCATATACATACCGTACCTGGCTCATTATGGGACTCGGTGTAAAATCATCATATATGTACATACCCGGCCTGGGACTCGGTGAAATCATATAGTCATATCCGCACGAATAGAGTATCATGAATAACTTTATACAAATTAAATCATCATTTTACTCTCAATGGAATAAATAGAATAATTATTACTTTAGGAAATCAAGGCACTATCATATCATGTATCATTTAGAATTAGGATTCAATATAATTATGTTACACTCATTTATATAAATCATGCAAAATGAATGAAAGGATAGTTTCACATACCTTATTGTTGAACTAACCAACTCTATAATTACAACCCGTCTCGATTAGCACTTCAACCTATAATAATAGTAATTCGCTCGTTAACTCTATGATTTCTAGCGTAAGTTATATCGATTGACGACTTTCTTTTCTATAGAAATTTGGGCACCACTTCCCCTATTTATATGTACATCCACAACTTACAAACAAAGCCAACAATACCAACAACAAGGTACAACTTAAAGGTATAACCAAAACAATCTCAAATACTCCATATATGCTACCATAATACATTCTTTTTATTTTCGTTCATGGAAGACAACAATTACAACAACCAAGGGGACTTATACACTTATTTCTCATGTTAATCCATATCAAATCAGCCCCTAAAACAGTCCATATACCAACAATAACAAGAATATAAAGTAACATTTTCCTACACTTTAATTTCTTTAAGACATGTATTAGTAATTACCACAGTGTATATACATGTTCATAACTTAATTTCAAGCATTATAATCTTAACAAAACAGCCCCTAATACATCACAATAATGTCCAATAAATTTATAAAGTTCTCGGCCACAACATGTCATAATTCCATGACTCTTCTCTTAATTCCCAAAATTCAATTTCATATTTCAATACTTCCCTATAACTAATTACAACTTTAAATATCAATGTTCCTTTTCAATTTCAACATGCAATTAGTGACAATGAAAACAACACAACAACAATCAAATTCAATGTATACTAAACAGCCCCAAATCGGTCCAACACAACACTAATACAAACACATGCATTTTCTTACTTCCAATTTCTCTTAACACAAGTTCATCTCTTAATCACAACATCATTTAAACTCCATTTACTCTATAAGAAGAAGGAATTTTACCTTACTTAGCCCAAAACAGTCCCTGCTTTGCATCGGCACTCACTGCACTATTTTTTCTCCATTTCACCACTTCTTCATCTTACAATGACATGCATGCATCCTTTACAAGTTTAAATCCATCTTTCTTGCATTTTTTCCTTCCAAATAGCTCATTTTCATTTCTTAAGATTTCAGGGCTGTTTCGGTCCAGCCCTTGTTACCGTGACACACTGTTTCAGCCTTCACCACGGCTTAGAACTTAATGGAAGAACTTATTTTTGGAAGAAGAGTAGATTTGGTCTTGAACTTAGCTATGAAAGTTGGGGGGAAATCTTGTTTGAGGAGGAGAGAAAATGGTGGATGTTGGAAGTGTGGTTTTCGAAATTAAGGGTGAGGAGTGAGAGAGGCATAGGTATTAAGTGAGCTGATTTTTAATTGCATGCGAGCCACGTTTTTCAAGGACACAAGTCTCCATAATTATCCACTAGTCCCCACTTATTATTCTCCTCACTAAAATTATCCCACAATTAAATAATCAATCTCCCACACTTAGTTTAAATCCTGAAATTTTTGAAATGGCATCATATTTTCCATGTCAAGATTTTTATAATACAACACTAATCCATAATCCCATTGGAGATATACAACTATAAGTACTAATTCTCATCGCCACATATGTTATATTCAAGATTATTTCGTATTAGCATATATAAATATACTTTATATCCAATATTCAAATCTTATTTCCTTAATTACGTTCTCTAATTATCGTCTTAGACTTACGAGGTGTAACATCCTTCCCCCTTAGAAACATTCGTCCTCGAATGTTTATAAGAGGTCTTATGCTATAATTTTTTTGGCATAGTCTCATTTATAACAATATCTATCAACCTATATTCAGCAAATCCAAAGATGCCTCACAGGACCACAATATACCACATATATTATTTACCAATCAATAGTCAAATAAGGAATTTCACTAACTTGAACTAATTCTAGGCAACTAAACCTCATACTTACCGTACCTAAGCTTTGTAATATTGCAATACTAGGTAGCCTTCTACAATGCTATAACTCACAGTCCTATCACACTCCATAACCCATTTAGTATAACAGTAGAAAATCCCAGTTCAGTCATCACCTGTTCCAAGTAAATTCATTTTATAAAATCATATGCTTTTGGAGATCAATTTTGATCATGCACCTGGGAGATATATGATTTTTAGCTATAGCTCTTGACACGTTCATAAGCAAGAATAATATTATCTCCTATCTTCCTACAAGATATAAATCGTGCTTGGATTTCACATATCACAGTAGTCATGTTAAGCACACAAGGAAAGAGATACATTTTGTCACGACCCGACCCGACGGGCCGCGACTAAACGTCCTAATTGGACGTCATTACTGACCTGTCACTCTTAATCCATTTAAAACCGAGATCTATAGAAATTTCGGTAGCACAACGCTGCTTTTACAACATCTCCCCAAAATGGGCGAGCCGACAATGCTGCCAAATCAACAACAGAACAACAATCATAACAGGCTAGCCGACTAGGCTGCCACCAACCAACATTATGTACACAAAGGAATAGTCAAAATAGCAAGTCGGAAAGGCTGCCACTAGATAACAACAGGAATAACTGGGAACGCCCCAACACAGAGTACAATAACATTACAACCCAAAACAAGGTACAAACGTCCAACCCACAACTGTCTACAGACCTCTAAGAGTGCAATACTGACATAAGACGGGACAGGACCCCGTCGTGCCCAAAATATGCATAAGTCTGAAAGATAAAGGTCTGTACCAAAATAGTTGGCTCCGGAACAAAGGAGCTCTCCAACTGATGTACAAAAATCTTAGACTGGAGGGTTACCTATTCAACACTGAACTCGCGCAGATAACGCAGCCTCGAGAGAAAGGGGTCGATGTTAAATAATGTCTCGAGTATATAAAATATGAAATACTGAAAATGAAATCACAACTGTGTCAAGTAAAGATAGATAGTCATCAAGCTTAACAAAAATGAGAGTCATATCAGAAATCATGAATGTTTACTCATACTGTCACTATGTCTACGTTTGTATATCAATCTGTATAACATGTCTCGGCCCTCTAGTGAGGGACTCGATGGAAGTCTGTATATATGCGCATATCATGTCTCGGCCCTCTATGGAGGGACTCGATAAAATCTGTATATATGTATATAACGTATCTCGTCCCTCTAGTGAGAGACTCAATGAATTCTGTAAAGCTGCGCATGAACATGATCCGGCCAGGGACTCGGTGGAGTGGAACAATAATACTTAGCACGATTAGATATCATGAGCAACCATATGCAATTAAAAATCATCTTTGACTCTCGATAATATCATCATAATAAACTCTTTTACTGAAAATCATAGACACTATCAACAATTATCCTTTAAAACTGAACTTATAGAAATTACGTACGTCCGCCGTACTTTCATTAAAATCATGCCAAAAAGAAGGAAGGAAGAGTTTTACATACCTCTTAGTCGCTCAACCAATGTAAAACTAGGACGCGCCTCGTCTAATATGTCAGCCTATAACAACAATGATACGATCATTAATTCTAGGATTTCTAACGTAAGTTATATTGAATATTGCCTTTCTATTTCTATAAAAAATTGGGCAGCATTTCGTTTGTTTATGTGTGTATCCACAATAAACCAACAATCCAAATTAAACCAACAATCACAACCATTTCAATATGTAATCTATTTAGGCCTCATATACTACATATACGCCATCATACAATCTCTCTTCTCCTTATTTATGAAAGACAACAATTCAACAATCAAGATGATTAACACACCTATTTACCAAGTTCATTAAATCCTTTAGCCCATATTTAAGTAGTCCATGAAAGTAGCTCATACTTCAATCAACAACGAGATACAATTCAAGGATACACCAAAACAATCTCAAATACTCTATTTACGTCACTAATACACATTCCTTCCCTTTTCATATTTATGCACTCCACCACAGTAATAAATAAGTAGTGCAAGTCCTTCAATTTTCAACATAATATCCTTTTACTCCTTAATCCTTGAAGACGGGTATTAGTAATTATCATGACATATATATACATGTTTCTAATCAATTCTCCAACATTTAAACTTCACAAAATCAACCCCTAACTTAACGCAACAAAATCCAACAATTCCAAAATTGGTCCAACAACATTACAATAATCGCATGCATGTTTAATTTCCACTTTTCCCTTAATTACAAATTCATTTTTCTTAATCCTAACAACATGCATTCCAACTGTATCATAGAAGGAAGAATTTTGTACCTTGAATTGATGTCATGGAAGAGCTCAAGCTCACGTCTCCAATGGTGTTTTCACAACGAGGCTTAGTCGAGCAGCGGGGTTAGTATATTATGGTAGTATGGCTCAAAGCGAGTTGATTGGTACCCGTCCCGACGCATGAAACCACCGGAGCTGGCCGGAATTTGAGAAACGACAGCTAGGGTTTGTCCAAATCGCGATTTGGTCGTCGGACCTCTAGGGGATGAGTCGACGGACGGCGTTGGTACCAAAATTACTGATGTGAGATGGCGGTAACAATGGTATATCCTTCGCCGTCAATTTCAACTCAGCGACCGAATTTGTAAAAACCGAGCCCGTGGATGATTTTTCGATCTGAAATTGGTCGCGATATATGAAGAATTAAGGGTAATCGTTGGTATGGAAATTACGGCCTTGACAAGACGAAGCTAATGGAATAAGCCCCGCCCCGCTGACGCTGAGTCTACCGAATGCGACTACCGCCGCAAACACTGCTCACGACTTGCACATCAGAATGCGCGATTTCATTTCATATGTGTGCATCTTTTTTTTTTTTTTTGCTTTTAAATTCTAAATGGGAGAATAAAAGGGTTTAAAAGAGTTTTTAGGGACTCGAAAATCTGAACATCTATTTGCAATTTGATCCACTTCTCACAATTAATCAACCTTATGTCTCACTCTCTTTAAATCTTGAAAATCTCACAAGACCTCGTATCCTTAATGTCATAATTTTATAATACAATACTATTTCATAACTCCAGTGGAACAAATTCGACTACTGAGTATTAATTCTTGTCGTCACATGTATAGTACTCAAAAACTATTCCGGTATAATATCTGTTTATACACTAATTTTCCGTATTAACATTTGTAAGTATCCTTTATATTCAATATTCGAATCTTACTTCCTTAATGACGTTCTTAATTATCCTCTTAACTTACGAGGTGTAACATCATTCCCCCCTTAGGAATATTCGTCCTCGAATGTTCATAACAAGTCTTATGCTAGAAGAATTTCAGCAGAGTCTCCTCTATAACTGTGTCTATCCATCTATATTCAGCAAACCAGCAGATGCCTCGCAGGGCCACAATATAACACACATGTAATTCACCAATTCAAAATAGTTAAGTAAGGAACCAAATTACCTGTGAATATTCAACTGAATCTTATGTAATACCTTGAACAAGGTTAAAGAGTCGATATGCGGTGCTATATTCCTCTATTTTCAAATTTGCTACAACATTACAGCTGGTACTACCTTGTACACCTACTTCAATTTGTAATAGTATGTAATGTTTCTCCCATATCTGTACTGCATGCTTAACATGACAACAATTCATGTGCATACCTGCTGCATTGTTAAAATAGTTCCATATAGATTTGACAAACTCTCTTGTAAGAAACAAGTGACCTATCATTTCTTGATGTAAAACATTATATCAGCAACATTTTGATACCATATTAATTCCAATATTTTGCAACACTTTATCCATTTGAAATTTTAAATTTCCACGTCGTCCATAGGAAGAATTATATCTTGTATGACACTCTTTTAACCCACAATTACTTATATACACCAGAAGGATATGATCTTTATCTTAACAAATCTCATACACTTGGCACATTAAATTTACTAGAACTTATCCACCAAGGATTATCTACATGGTATATATCAAGTATGTAGTGACACGTGAGATAATGTCATCTGGTAGATACTACCCTAGTCTTGACAAACCTCATCAATCCCCACGTAGTAGTATCTTGACATCCTCCACCCTTTCATCAATAAGAAACTCTGATAGTAATATATAGTGTAATGTTTCCAATTTGATGTGATTACCAATTCAAACCTTGTTTCCCACCATATTTCTTGTTCAATGTTGTCCTTTACCTCAACAACCATTTTCAAAGCCTGAGAACCGTTTTCCCGTTGCACATATTGAGGGTAATGCTTCAGAGTACATGTCCCTAAAAAGTTAACCCGTAGAGAGTTGGTGGTCCTAGATTTCCATCATAGCTTTTTACACAATGCCTTTAATATATCCAAAATGAGGTCTGAACCCCAATCCACTATCATCCTTAGGCAAGTACATTTTTAACCATGTAAACCAATGCTTAGCCAAAACATCATCCTTACTGTATACCAGAAGAAAATTACAACTATTTGTATGTATATCTATGATCACACATTTTTCAAGTCTTATAGTAGGCAGTATGTGTATAGGCACACTTGTGACACACTAGTAATCAACACTGCTTTACCTCATGGTGACAACAATTTTTCTTCCCAAGCCTGTAACTTGTCTTTAATCTTCTTAATTAATTCAGCATAGTCTATCTTCCTGTTTCTAACATGTAATATTGGACATCCTAAATTCATGAATGGAAATGTTCCTCTTGTGAAACCAGTAATACCTTTTTCTTGTTGAATCAAATTACTAGGAGTCTTAGCATGCATATAAACAGAACTCTCCTTTTATTGATCAAATGGCCAGAAGCTTCTTCATACTCTTTCAAAGTCTGCCTTAGCTCTTTGTAAAAATCATTCTATTTGCTTCTGTTGGAAATTCTTCAAACAACTCCTCTTTACATCTAACAATATTCTCCCTAAAACTTAGTTTCTTAAAAATATCTCCAAAAGTTTCCTTACTCCATAATAATAGGGCAGTCTTGACATTCTTCAGTTTCGATATAAAAGAAACGAAATCATCTTAAAAGTACATTCATTATCGACACCTTTCATTCCACTACTTAAAAGGACTCCCTTTAAATTCAATTTCAAACATTCCACATGAATTGGTACAAAATGCAAATATCCTCACGCCCCGCAGGATATATATGAAGATCGCTTATTGTCTCTCGCCACGACTCGATCTGCTCATGATCGTGCCCTACCCGCACCCTCACAGGTATACATCAGATAATAGCAGCGGAATATACATAAATCATAAAATACTAGATAGTAGATATCAATAGGCTAGCCGATAAGGCCACCTTCCGTGAAATATACATAACCCAAAATAAACAGTTACATTTTTGTTCTTACAACCCAATCCACAAGATATGACTACGCACCTGCGAATAACAATCGTGATGGACAGGTCTCGCCATACCCCTGAATGTACATATATCTACAACATCAGGGAAAACCGTACCAAAAGACAAGCCTCCGGAGAAATGGAGCTTCTGACAACTGATCAGTGATCCTAAGAGTGAGGATCCACCACCTGCTTACCCCTACCTGCGGGATGAATGCAGCCCCGAGGAAAGGGGGTCAGTACACAATATGTACCAAGTATGTAAAACTGAAAATACTGAAATGAAATCATATAGTCTAAAATAAAAGTGGAGACATGTATGATAACTCAATTAACAGTACACTGTGCCTTACTAACAATGAGAGTAAACAAGAGTATATTTTACTGCATAAAAATAGGAGGCTCATGATCAAAGTAGGGCCACCCGCCCGTAGTATCATTAAGCAATCCATCCTACTCCTGGGACTATTTCACCCGCATAGGTCATGTGGACCCGCATAGAGGTCATCCGCCTCGCATGGGACTATTTCACCCGCATAGGCCCGGTGGACCCGCAATGAGTACAAACGCCGCACTCGCATCATGGATAGCAAATCCATGGAATAAGTAGTAACCCGGGGGTTTACCCCGCAAGAATAACATGACACTAGTTCAGCCGACTATCATACATAGCATAAGCACCACCGTCTTATCATACATAACATAAGCATTACCGGCTTATCATAATTATCATAAGCAAGTTAAGAAATCCCCTAACTTCGTATTAGCCATATTTATTATACACTCTCATTTTAGTTTACTTAAGGCACTAACATGTCATTAAATTTCGGGAATTTAACCCAAAGTACTATGTAACTTATCCTTTCAAAACATGTCTCTTTCTCGTTTAAAACCCCCAAGATACCAACGCCTGTAGTATCAAGGCTTGTCTACAATTTCAACACAAGTCACTACACCTTTTGAAATACATTTAGGCTTCTAAATCGAGTGAGTGTTTACCTTAAAACTTTAAACAATTGATGCCTTTAAATCAATTTGTCTTTCTTCATTTCAAGTCATTTATCTTTGTTTACATCACTTGAGTAAACCATTCTTTAAACTTTCCATAAAGTTAATATAACCAACTTTCCATAAAGCCGTTATACTAACTTTATGCTTTTAGAAACTAAGGCACTTTTTATCCTTTAAACCAAGTGAGTTAATTCTCTAACTCAACCAACTTGGACATTCTTAAAACAAGTCAAGGATATCAAATGAAACTAAATTCATTTAAATCTCGTACGTCTACCGTACTATACATTTATAACTACTCATGCTCAAGAGATAATGAAGTTTCACATACCTCTTCGGTTCAATCCACTTGTTATGTCCAATATACCGTACGTAGTATGTCAACCTATAATGACCATAATGCGTCTATCAACTTCTAGTTTCAAACGTAGAATATTCTAAGTGTAAAGTCACTTATTCTACGGAAAATTGGACAACACTTCCTTTGTTTCTACGTACTTTTCCACCTTTTTCAAGGTCCGAATTCAATAACCAAACATGCCACATTTAAGGCTCAACACATCAACCAATCAAAGGGGATTATACGCCTTACAAGACGTATAAAATTCCTCCCCGCAATTCATATAAAACAGTCCAATATTAAATGTCATTTTTCGACTACAAAGTACAACCACATACAATCTTTTCCAATTTCTTTTCAATCCATATTGTCGTTCTCACATGTTATATAGTCGCAACCAATCTCAACAACTATAATCCCTTATTTAGATAACATGCGACGATTATCACTAGCTGGAAAAACTCTCGATGGATCTCCGATACACTTCCGCAACATAGAAGCATGGAAGACCGGATGTACCGCCTCTAAATTCGATGGCAGATCCAACTCGTAGGCAACCTTGCCTACTCTACGGATGATCTGGTAAGGTCCAATGTACCTTGGGCTAAGTTTCCCCTTCTTTCTGAACCTCATCACACCCTTCATGGGTGATACCTTCAAGAAGACCCAATCGTCTACCTGAAATTCCAAGTGTCGACGCCGATTATCTGCATAAGACTTCTGCCGACTCTGAGCTGCTAACAGTCTCTCCTGGATAAGTTTTAACTTATCCACAGCCTGCTGAATCAAGTCTGGGCCAACTAACTGAACCTCGCCCACGTCGAACCAACCAATCATCGACCTACACTTCCGCTCATACAAAGCCTCATATGGCGCCATCTGAATGCTAGAATGGTAGCTGTTGTTATAAGCAAACTCCACAAGAGGCAAACGATCCTCCCAGCTACCCTTGAAATCAATAACACAGGCCCGCAATATATCCTCAAGTGTCTGGATAGTACGCTCTGCCTGTCCGTCGGTCTGAGGATGAAACGCAGTATTGAGACTCACTTGTGTCCCTAACCCCTTCTGGAAAGACCTCCAGAAGTTAGCCGTAAACTGGGTTCCTCTGTCTGATATAATAGATATAGGAACTCCGTGCAGTCTCACAATCTCCCTGATATACATTCTAGCATAATCCTCAGCCGAATACGTAGTCCTGACTGGAAGAAAATGGGCTGCTTTCGTCAGCCTGTCCACGATAACCCAGATGGAATCACACTTCCTCTGCGTACAAGGTAATCCTGTAACCAAATCTATGTTGATCACCTCCCACTTCCATGTTGGAATATCAATCGCCTGCAATAGCCCACCGGGCTTCTTGTGTTCAACCTTGACTTGCTGACAATTCGGACACTGAGCAACAAACCCTGCCACGTCATTCTTCAGGTCATCCCACCAATACATACATCTGAGGTCATGGTACATCTTAGTCGACCCGGATGAATAGAGTAACGAGCACTGTGTGCCTCCTCCAGAATCTGCTGACGAAGTCCTGCAACATCGGGAACACACAATCTGCCCTCGAATCTTAGCACCCCATCAGGCACTACCTCAAATAAACTCTTCTCCTCTCGAAGAGCCGCATCTCGATGCCGTTTCAGAACTGGATCCTCATATTGTCGCATCTTCACCTCCTCGACGATGGAAGACTCGGCAACCTCTCGAACCCGTACCCCATCATCATCGATATCGACCAATCGAACCCCAAGGCTCGCCAGCTGATGGATCTCACGGACCATGTCCTGTCTATCTAGTTGTACCTCTGACAGACTCCACATAGACCTACGACTCAGAGCATCTTCAACCACGTTGGCTTTTCCCGGATGGTATAGGATATCAGCTGTTATACCCCGTATTTCCAGAGTATGTACGTGAGCGCGTACGTATTATAATTTGAGCCTTAAAGTTGGCTAGTTTCGAAATTTGTACACAACACCCGATTAGAGTCGTTTTTCGACGAAACGTTTCCACAGCTTTCGTAGGGAAAATTCCGGCTATGTCATTTATATTTTTTGCGGATTTTTCCGAGAGACGGAACATTTTGGACCAACGAGAGGGCGACACTTGTCACCCTCTAATTGGAAGGAGTGGACGGACGAAATGGGAGGGTTGGCACGTTTTTTGTGCATTGTTTTTGGTCAAGGAGTTGGTAGGATATTTTGGGTAGATGGATAAGGTTGCACATGGCTTAATCTTGACCTTACACTTGCCTAACACTTGGATGGATCTTGGCCATTGGTTGGCCTTCACTTGACCTATAAATACCTCTAGTTGAAGACTTTCTTCATCCAAAACTTGAGCAATCTAACTAAGTCTCAAAATACTCTCTCCTCGAAGCCGCCCACCACACCCCTCCCCTTTGAGAGCCCTCGCCGAGAGCCACCTCCTCCCCTTTGTGGTGTTTTGCCACGGGTACCCCAGCCTAGTTGTCTCGTATAAATACCCCTTTTGTGGTATAGAAATACTCTCCAAGTATTGTTATAATGCCCAAATACTGCCCAAATACCTTGTAGTATTCCCAAGGTTGCACTTTTAGAAAAGCCCAGAAAATACTATTATACTTCCCTCAGTCTCAAAAACGAAACCCTAAGTAAATCTTCACCCGTAGTTGAAGTCATAAGTAGAAGTTGGTTAGAACTTCTAAGGGTTGGTTGGAACGGATTGGAGCGCCCGGAGTAGGAGCTAAACGTTGTTCAGGATCGACATATAAACTCGGATAATTTTGGGCTTATCGAGGTAAACATTCTTGACCTTCTGTTGTAATTGGAAATTACATGTTGTAGGAGTATATAGTTAAGTATAATATATATAGAACTGAACATAGTTGTGCGGCAATGTCTTTTGACTTAAGCCTGAATAATACTTACGGCAATGTCTTGCGACTTAAGCCTGAATTTAAATAAGAGAATCGAATCGCATTTACATAGATCAGACATGAGACTTGTGTAACATTACCGTAGTAGAATTGTACACGCCCGTTAGGCGTGTTAACCCTCGGTTGGCTTGTAGCCTACCTCACAGAGGAGGAGATTTACGCTGCCATGCGGGAGTGTCCGCGAATTTTCTGTAGAGAATATTCTACGCCGGGATCTAAAGATATTAATAGCGCTTTGTGGCCTCTATAGGTTGTAGTACTACGTGTGGAGTGATCCGCTTGATCGAGAGCATGACGGTTTGAGGTACTTGAGCGCTTTGCTATTAGTCGATAATCGCCGCGAGGTATGTGAACCTCTTCCTATCTCTTCTAGCATGATATGTGTGAACTATGTAGTATGGTAGACGCATACGTGCTAAATGTATTTGATTGGTTTGAAACATAAAGTGTTATAACGCTTTATGGGAAGTTGGTTATAACACTTTATGTAGGTAAGAGAATGCTTTGTGGTTTCAAAGGGTAAATCGATTTGACTTATAACGGTTTGAGGTGTAGTAATAAAGAACTTGAAGTGTTTCAAAAGACCTTTTTGAAAGAAAAGTAATACTTGGTTTTGAAAACTTAAGAGTTATACTAGCTTTACGGGAAGTTAGGTATAACGGCTTAAGAATGTTTTATCGATTTGGAAATCGTAAATGTGTATCGACAAACCATCGCAGCGTTAATAAAGGAAAATGTATTGAATAATTAAGTATTATTAAAACCAAGAGAAACTTCCATCCGCATAAGCTAAGATGAGACAAAATGATATTTTCTAGATCACGGTCATTGTAATAAGATGGTTATAAACAAGAATATCCTACTCACATATAAGGCTTATGTTCTTAGATGGTTTAAAAGAGAATTACATTCTTAAATGAATAAGACTAGAACTACTTAAACCTTTCTAAAATAAGAAACGTGAACATTTGAAATTAGGCAAACTCGACGTTTGGAAAATAATGTTGTTACTTGATTTTACAAAGGTAAGTGTTTTGGTTTACTTAAAAGGATACCACTCTATTTTATACTACGGGTATTGTGTGACTTATGTGAAAGAAACAGATCTTTTAAAGATTTAACGTACGTAGTACTTTAGGGTTAAAATCCGGACTTTGACATAAAATGAAAGTACCTTGAGTCGTGTGTACCTTGCTTACGCTTGTTGTTATGAAACTTGACCATGTTACGTGTGATAGCCTTGTTGGCAAATCGTGGTTCTACTCGACTACGGTTCATCCGAATGTATTTCACTTGATTACCGGGTCATCCGAATGTATTTCACTTGACACGGTCATCCGAATGTATTTCACTTGACACGTCATCCGAATGTATTTCACTTGATTACCGGGTCATCCGAATGTATTTCACTTGATTACGGCTCATCCGAATGTATTTCACTTGATTACGGTTCATCCGGAATGTATTTCACTCGACTACGGTTCATCCGGAATGTATATCACTGACTACGGCTCATCCGGAATGTATTTCATCGACTACCGTTCATCCGGAATGTATTCCACACGCTTTCTATATCGGGTCCATAAGATGGGCCGAGACACGTTATACGTATCACATGATTTGTACCTAGATCCGCCAGTGAGGAAGAAGTTCCACGCGTGAGGATGACTTTGAGGCGCGAGTCCCCGACTTGACATGATCGCTTCTATGTTGGAATCGTAGTTTGGTTATCATACATGTCTCCCGCTTTATATAGACTATTATGATTTCATTTACTGATTTTACGCTTTCACATACTTGGTACTGTTATCGACTCTTCTGGGCCGCGTCATGCCGCAGTAAAAGGTACATCGGCCGATCCCCGCTTAGGATCACCTTTCAACAGATTGGAAGCTCCGTTCTTTCGAGGCTTATCTTTTGTATGTTACCCGAGTCTGTAGATTCTTATACATTCGTGGTATGGCGGCCCCGTCCGTCATAGCCGTTGTAAAATCTTAGAGGTCTGTAGTAATCGCTGCAAGTGTGGTTTGTAAAAAGGATAATTGTTCGGTATTTATGTATATATGATGAAGGCAAATCGCTTGGTTGGCCTGTTTATTTATCTTTTCTCTTAATTCATGTTCATGTTTTTATTTCCGTGATTTTCTCCGATGTTGTATCACTAGGGTGCCCGGTAAGCACCACGCCCGGTTCGGTCGTGACAAAAGTGGTATCAGAGCGCTTAGTCCTGAAAGTGTCTACGCACCGTGTCAGTAGAGTCTTGATTATCGGTGTGTTGTGCACCACATCTATAATCGTGAGGTCGCAGGACATTTAGGATTGGTTTCATTCTTCTCATTCCGAGATCGTGCCTGAGTCATGTGATAAATCGACCCTCTAACGTATTCCTTTCTTTTACCGCTATGCCTCCGCGTAAGGCAACCTGTGCCCGGATGGGCAAGGCAATGAGAGGAGTTAGTGAGATACGAGGAGTACGAGGCGCAGCCCTGGCCAAGACTGAGACAAGATTTCCGACGGCTGGAGCCACGACGCCAAAGACCAAAGAGAGTTTAGAGTCCGCAGCAGTGGCTGCCGAGACTACAAGACTCGAGCCTCCACCCCACACCGAGCCGAGACGGGGTACAAGGAGATGGCTGGCCATCGCCGTGGTCGTGGCCGATATGAGGATAGGCCGGACGCAGCAGCCTCCAGCCAAGAAGACCGTAGTTCACCCCGAGCGCATAGCTGAGGCTACGGACTTCCCGAGTCAGAGCCCTCCGTGTTTCATGGATCGAGAGCCGAGGACGACCTCGTGAGTTTATCCGACAGCCTACAATGGATCATGAGAGTGATCGAGCCTCGCAGGCGTAGTCGGTGGTATTGGTTCGCATCACCGCGTGATAATCGCAGCCGATCGTTTGATTCGCGAGTCGCCCCGGAAGAGCATGCACTTCCAGCAGATTTGGGACGAAGTTCTCGAGGGCATTTCTTGCACATTTCTTGCCTCCACAGATGAGAGGCTCGGGCCGACAGATTTTTGACGCTGAGGCAGGCGCGACGGTTAGAGAGAGTACAATGTGGAGTTCGACTCATTAGTTCGCATGTTCCCGTAGTAGCGGATATGGAGGACAGAGTACACCGCCACGCCACCGGCCGACGATTACTGGCAGGCTTGTACGGTGTAGCTCTTCACCGCATGGACATTGCCCGCATGCAAGCTCATGCACTAGGATGCGAGGCACGAGAGGTCGACGGAATGACCGAGATCGCCAGGAGGCCGAACAAAGCAGGTCCTTTGGTAACTTTCGAGGCGGACCGCCAGCAGCTAGCCTAGTTATGTACTCCGCCAAGCATGCAGTGGTCCTCCACGCCTTCGTGTCGCTCGGGTATTCGAGCTGGTCGAGCTCCGTGGCTTCCGTTCACGTGTTTACGCGAGCAGCTGCCAGGATTCACGCCCTCAGCAGGCACGATGCGCAAACATCATCCCGAAATGTCGTTTTTATCGGTGCTTGTTTCACTCGCGCCGTGGCCATGTGACGAGATCGCTTATAGGAGAGGTACCGCAGCTGGCGCAGCCACCGGATCGATGGCGTGTTCATCGCTTTCTACGATTATGCTACTGCAGGCATTTATGATTAGAGTGAGCGGTAGCTTCGTGTATATCCTAACCATCTAGAGGCTTGTATGTTTTGATGTTATGTTAATGTGTTAAGTGTTATGTTCAGATAGCTTTGTGCTAAAATGTGATTTAGGAACCAGGTCAGGGGAAAAGGGTAAGCCCGGGGTAGAAAATGATGAACCTTAGAATATTACAGTCGAGACCTTAGATGTGCGCCGCTTGAGTAAAAGATTTTGCGAGTGATCCTTGTCAGAGTGCATTTTATGCCTAGAAAATATTGTGTGATAAGTCTCTGGGTTGGGTAAATGAAAGTGGTATCTTTCATGATGTGATTTAGCAAGGTTGTTCCGGATCGAGAAACGAGAGAGTCGGCGTGACAGAGGCTCGGGTTGAGGACGTGTTGCGTGTCAACCCGTAGCCCGGAATGAGGTGGGGTCAGCTCTGGGTGGTCCCGCCAGGCGGTAGGGTCACGAGGGTGCTAGGCCCAAGTTTAGATGACCATTGTATGAGTTCGTGGATATGTTCGACCTGAAGCGGATCGTGAAGGCCGGAAGTGGCCTTAAGGAAGATTGAGGCTAGTAAGATAACCAAGTTGGAGGTGGTGACTCCAAGGTTTGGAGAACTGAAGCGATGACTGAAGTGTGGTACGTATACTGGAAAAGTTCAAGAGTTCGAGAAGAGTACGACGAGTAAGGGTAGAGGCGAGCATGTATTGCGAGCATAGATATGATCATTTCTTGTAAAGGGAGAAGGTGCGAAGGATGTATATTTTAGACCTCAGGAATCGCATGCGACCGGTATCATTTGTTGGTCGCCGAGTGACACTAGAACCTCGCGCAAAGTGACAAAAGTGACAAAAGTTTGTGATGTTAGAGGTGTTTCCTCGTGGACTCGATATAAGTATTTGCGTGCATGTGTTGTTTCGTGGCCAGTGGCGTTGGCAACTTATTAGAAGAACTTTATCGTTATCCGTCTTGAGAAGGAACATTCGGACGAATGTTTCTAAGGAGGGAGAATGTTATACCCGTATTTCCAGAGTATGTACGTGAGCGCACGTATTATAATTTGAGCCTTAAAGTTGGCTAGTTTCAAATTTGTACACAACACCCGACAGAGTCGTTGACGAAACGCTTTCCACTTTTCGTAGGGAAAATTCGCTATGTCATTTATATTTTTATGGATTTTTCCGAGAGACGAAACATTTTGGACAACGAGAGGGCTTACACTTGTCACCCTCTAATTGGAAGGAGTGGACGGACGAAATGGAAGGGTTGGCACGTTTTTTGTGCATTGTTTTTGGTCAAGGAGTTGGTAGGATATGTTGGGTAGCTGGATCAGGTTGCACATGGCTTAATCTTGACCTTACACTTGCCTAACACTTGGATGGATCTTGCCATTTGTTGGCCTTCACTTGACCTATAAATACCCTCTAGTTGAAGACTTTCTTCATCCAAAACTTGAGCAATCTAACTAAGTCTCAAAATACTCCCTCTCCTCGAAGCTGGCCCACCACACCCCTCCCCTTTGAGAGCCCTTGGCCGAGAGCCACCTCCCTCCCTGTGGTGTTTGCTGGGTACCCCCTAGCCTAGTTGCCTCGTATAAATACCCCCTTTTTGTGGTATAGAAATACTCTCCAAGTATTGTTATAATGCCCAAATACCTTGGCCCAAATACCTTGTAGTATTCCCAAGGTTGCACTTTTAGAAAAGCCTAAAATACTATTATACTTCCTCGCCTCAAAAACGAAACCCTAAGTAAATCTTCACCCGTAGTTGAAGTCATAAGTAGAAGTTGGTTAGAACTTCTAAGGGTTGGTTGGAACGGATTGAGCGCCTGAGTAGAGCTAAACGTTGTTCAGATCGACATATAAACTCTGGATAATTTTGGGCTTATCGAGGTAAACATTCTTGACCTTCATTGTAATTGGAAATTACATGTTGTAGAGTATATAGTTAAGTATAATATATATAGAACTGAACATAGTTGTGCGGCAATGTCTTTTGACTTAAGCTCGAATAATACTTACTGCAATGTCTTGCGACTTAAGCCCGAATTTAAAGAAGAGAATCGAATCAGCATTTACATAGATCAGACATGAGACTTGTGTAACATTACCGGTAGTAGAATTGTACACGCCCGGTTAGACGTGTTAACCTCTGTTGGCTTGGTAGCGGCCTCGATAGAGAGAGATTTACGCTGCCATGAGGTGTCGCCAATTTTCTGTAGAATATTCTACGCGGGATCTAAAGATATTAATAGCGCGCAGTGGCCTCTATAGTCAGAGTACTACGTGTGGAGTGATCCGCTTGATCGAGA
The DNA here is from genome assembly GCA_029844215.1 of Przewalskia tangutica. Lineage (NCBI taxonomy): Eukaryota > Viridiplantae > Streptophyta > Magnoliopsida > Solanales > Solanaceae > Przewalskia > Przewalskia tangutica. Next base: position 42,012,145 of record CM056724.1, on the reverse strand, counting down.
GTGTAGCCGACGGTTTGAGGTACTTGAGCGCTTTTGCTATTAGTCGATAATCGTCGCGAGGTACGTGAACCTCTTCCTATCTCTTCTAGCATGATATGTGTGAACTATGTAGTACGCAGACGCATACGTAAGCTAAATGTATTTGATTGGTTTGAAACATAAAGTGTTATAACGCTTTATGGGAAGTTGGTTATAACACTTTATGTAGGTAAGAGAATGCTTTGTGGTTTCAAAGCGGTAACCGATTTGACTTATAACGGGTTTGAGGTGTAGTAATAAAGAACTTGAAGTGTTTCAAAAGACCTTTTGAAAGAAAAGTAATACTTGGTTTTTGAAACTTAAGAGTTATACTAGCTTTATGGGAAGTTAGGTATAACGCTTAAGAATGTTTTATCGATTTGAAATCGAAATGTGTATCGACAAACCATCATACGTTAATAAAGGAAAATGTATTGAATAATTAAGTATTATTAAAACCAAGAGAAACTTCCATCCGCATGAAGCTAAGATGAGACAAAATGATATTTTCTAGATCACGGTCACGTAATAAGATGGTTATAAACAAGAATATCCTACTCACATATAAGGCTTATGTTCTTAGATGGTTTAAAAGAGAATTACATTCTTAAATGAATAAGACTAGAACTACGAAACCTTTCTAAAATAAGAAACGTGAACATTTGAAATTAGGCAAACTTGACGCTTGGAAAATAATGTTGTTACTTGATTTTACAAAGGTAAGTGTTTTGGTTTACTTAAAAGGACGTATACACTCTATTTTATACTACGGTATTGTGTGACTTATGTGAAAGAAACAGATCTTTTAAAGATTTAACGCACGTAGTACTTTAGGTTAAAATCCGGACTTTGACATAAAATGAAAGTACCTTGAGTCGTGTGTAACTTCGCTTACGCTTGTTGTTATGAAACTTGACCATGTTACGTGATAGCCTTGTTGTGCAAGTACCGTGTTCTACTCGACTACCGGTTCATCCGAATGTATTTCACTTGATTACCGTCATCCGAATGTATTTCACTTGATTACGGGTCATCCGAATGTATTTCACTTGATTCACGTCATCCGAATGTATTTCACTTGATTACCGTCATCCGAATGTATTTCACTTGATTACGGTTCATCCGGAATGTATTTCACTCGACACGGTTCATCCGAATGTATTTCACTCGACCACGGCTCATCCGAATGTATATCACTTGACTACCGGCTCATCCGAATGTATTTCATTGACTACGGTTCATCCGGAATGTATTCCACACGCTTTCTATATTGGGTCCATAAGATGGGCCGAGACCGTTATACGTATCACATGATTTGTACCTAGATCGGCAGTGAGGAAGAAGTTCCACGAGCGTGAGGATGACTTTGGCGGCGAGTCCTCGACTTGACATGATCGCTTTATGTTGGAATCGTAGTTTGGTTATCATACATGTCTCTCGCTTTATATAGACTATTATGATTTCATTTACTGATTTTACGCTTTCACATACTTGGTACTGTTATCGACCTCCTTCGGGCCGCGTCATGCCGCAGTAAAAGGTACATCGGCCGTCGATCCCCGCTTAGATCACCTTTCAACAGATTGGAAGCTCCGTTCTTTCGAGGCTTATCTTTGGTATGTTACTCGAGTCCGTAGATTCTTATACATTCGTGGGTATGGCGGGCCCCGTCCCGTCATAGCTGTGTAAAAATCTTAGAGGTGCAGAGTAATCACTGCGGCGTGGTTTGTAAAAAGGATAATCGTCGTATTTATGTATATATGATGAAGGCAATCGCTTTGGTTGGCCTGTTTATTTATCTTTTCTCTTAATTCATGTTCATGTTTTTATTTCCGCTGATTTTCTCTGATGTTGTATCACTAGGGTGCCCGGGGTAAGGCACCAGTCACGGGCCCGGGTTCGGGTCGTGACATCAGCATCATAATCCTTCAGCAACTCTAACCACCGTCTCTGCCGCAAGTTCAGCTCCTTCTGCCTGAAGATGTACTGGAGGCTCTTGTGGTCTGTATAAATATCCACATGAACCCCGTATAAATAATGTCTCCAAATCTTCAAGGCATGAATAACTGCGGCCAACTCTAAGTCGTGAGTAGGGTAATTCCTCTCATGCTTCCGTAGCTGCAGGGAAGCATAGGCTATAACCTTGCCGTGCTGCATCAATACGTACCCTAGCCCGATACCCAAGGCATCACAATAAATCACGTAGCCCTCTAACCCTTCGGGAAGAGTAAGAACTGGAGTCGTCGTCAATTTTTCCTTCAGTAACTGGAAGCCCTTCTCACAAGCTTCTGTCCACTGGAACTTAGCTGCTTTCTGAGTCATCCTAGTCAATGGTGCTGATATCGAAGCGAACCGCTCCACAAACCTACGATAATAACCTGCTAGCCCCAAGAAGCTGTGCACCTCCGTCGGAGTAGTAGGTCTCGGCCAAGTCTTGACCGTCTCAATCTTCACCGTATCAACCTGCACACCGTCAGCCCCGATAATGTGCCCCAAGAATTCCACTGAGGCCAACCAAAACTCACACTTGGAGAACTTGGCGTACAACTGTCGGATCCGGAGGACCCCAAGTACCGTCCTCGCTGATTCAGATGCTCTCGCTCGCGAGCGAATAAACCAGGATGTCATCAATGAATACTATAACAAACGTATTCAAAAATGGCTTGAACACCCGATTCATCAATGTCAAGACCCGAACCGGGGCCCGTGACTGGTGCCTTACCCCGGGCACCCTAGTGATACAACATCAGAGAAAATCAGCGGAACATAAAGCATAAATATGAAACAAGAGACATGATAAATAAAAGCAAATAGGCCAACCAAAACGGCTGCCTCCCAACATATATATATAAACATTTGAACAAGCATAATCCTTACACTCGCCCACAACAAAGGCATGCACTTCTAAGATTTATATTAACAACTATGACGGACAGGGCCCGCCATACCCCGAACGCATAAGAACTTACGGACTGGTAACATACCAAAGATAAGCCTCCAACGAAGCGAGCTTCCCAAAATGAAATGAGATCCTAAACGCTGGATCGACAAATGACGATTTCTACTGCGCAGATTGAACGCACTTCGGGCGAGGTCGATAACAGTACCAAGTATGTGAAATCAGAAATATCAGAAATGAAATCATAATAGTCTATAAAAGCAGAGACAAGTATGATAACCAAACTACAAATACACACATAACATTTATATCAATTCGTGGTCTCACGCCCACAACATCAATCCCGCCTGAGTACCTTCCTCATCACGCGATGCATGATATGATAACAACAAGACAAAGAATCCAAATGGGAGCATACCTGCGCGCTACGCATCGTGGTCAAGATGTCCAAAGGGAACAAATAAGACAACATTCCAAATGGAAGCATACCCGCGCGCTACGATCGCGGTCAAGAGTCCAAAGGGAAACAATAAGACAAAGATTCCAAATGGAAGCATACCCGCGCGCTACGCATCGTGTCGATATGTCCAAAGGGAACAATAAGACAACAAGGCAGAATCAAAGTGGAAGATACCCGCGCGCTACGATCGTGTCGTGATGTCCAAAGCGATTAGCAAAAGTAACATTATCAACAGAACATACCCGTGGAATTTCTCCGCATCACGCAAGACGCCCAAATAAGTTCTCAACAAGTCAACCGACTCCATCGAGACGCCAGAGTATAAAACACAATTCTTGCACAACAAAGGCTATCACAACAAGCATAGGCAAGTTTCACAACAACAAGCATATGCAAGTTTCACAACAACAAGATAGGCAAGTTTCACAACAACAAGCATAGGCAAGTTTCACAACAACAAGCATAAGCAAGTTTATACACAACTCAAGTACTTTCATTTTATGCCCAAGTCCGGTTTTAACCTAAAGTACTACGTGACGTTAAATTCCTTTTATAAAAGTCACCCGATACGTAGTATAAAAATAGAGTGACTTATATCTTTAAGTAAACCAAAACAACTTCCATACTTTCCTTTTAAAACCAAATTAAGGCAACACCATGCCTTCTTTTTGACCAAAACACTTCTCTTTTAAAGTTAAGTTACCACATTAAAACCAATGATAAAACCTTTCTTTTGTTTTCATAAGGTCGTTATAACCAACTTCCCATAAAGTTATAACACCTTATGTTTTAAACCATTTTAAGACAACACAATGCCTTTCTTTTCCTAAAGTTCCAGCTTTGCCTAATTTCAATTACACAAGTCTCTTTTTGAAAAGTTTCATAGTTCAATGTCTTAATCTCTTTTAAAGCAATTGAGTAACATATGCTAAAGGCGTGAGCAGTTTATTCTTGTTCATAATCAATCTTATTAAGCAGCCATGATCTAGAAAATGTAATATCATTTTGTCTCATCTTAGCTTCTATGCAGATGGAGGTTTCTACTGGTTTTAATAATACTTAATTATTCAATACATTTTCCTTTATTAACGCTGCAGTGGTTTGTCGATACACATTCGATTTCCAAATCAAGAAACATTATTCCTTTCAAAAACCAAGTACTCATTACTCACGAATGAGGTTTCACACAAACATCCATATTAAGTCAAGTCTCTTATCTTTTAAGAATAAGTCTCTTAACTTCTAAACCATTAAACCATTCTTTTTATCTCTCTTAAGACGTTACACCTAACTTCTCATAAAGCTGGTATAACTCTTATGTTTCCAAGCCAAGTATACACTTCTTTCAAAAAGGTTTCTTAATCTTTTAGAATACTTCAAGGTTCTTTATTATCACACATCAAGTCGGTTATAAGTCAAATCAGTTATCTTTTAAAAAAAACCACAAAGCATTTCTCTCTCATTTACATAGAGCTGTTATAACCAACTTCCCATAAAGTCGTTATAACACTTTATGTTTAAAAAAAATCAAATACATTTAACACATGTACGTCTACCGTACTACATAGTTATACACATATCATGCTAGAACAGATAGGAAGAGGTTCACATACCTCGCGACGATTATCGACTAATAGCAAAACGCTCCAAGTACCTCAAACCGTCGAATACACTTTAAGCCAAGCAGATCACTCCACACGTAGTACTACAACCTATAGAGTCCACAAGGCGCCTATTAATATCTTTAGATCCCGACATAGAATATTCTACAGAAAATTCGGCAAAGACCTCTCCCGCAAATGCGTAATTCTCCTCCTCTATCGAGGTCGGCTACCAAGCCAACCAGGGGGGGTTTTACACGTTTAACCGGACGTGTACAATTCTACTTCACAGTAATGCTATACAAGTCATCGTAATACACCCTAAGTAATTACGTCGCTTCTTCTTAAAGTTCAGCTTAAGTCGCAAGACATCAGTAAGTATTATTCAGGCTTAAGTCAAAAGACATTGCCGTAAGTATTATTCAATTCTATATATAGTATACTTCAACTATATATTCCACCAACATGTAATTTCTAATTACAATAGAAGGTCAAGAGTGTTTACCTCGATAAGTCCAAAATTATCCAAGTTATAAGTCGATCCTGAGCAAGGTTTAGCTCCTAATTGCACGCCCGAAAGTGCTCCAATAAACCCTTAGAAGTTATACTCAACTTCTACTAAACACTTCAACTACTTATGAAGAGTTTTCCAAAGGGTTTCGTTTAGTGGCTAAAGGAAGTATAATAGTATTTGGGCTTTTGTATGTTGTAACTCGGGAATACTACAAGGTATTTGGGCCAGTATTTGGGCATTATAACAATACTTGGAGAGTATTTCTATACCACAAAAAGGGGGTATTTATACGAGACAACTAGGCTGTGGGGTACCTACGGCTAGAACACTACAAAGGGAGTGGGAAGCTTTCCATGGCCTTTCTCAGGGAGGGTTTGGACGATTTTAACTCACAAAGGGAAGAGATTTCAAGACTTGAAAATGATTTTGGATGAAGAAAGTTCATCAACTAAGGGGTATTTATAGGTCAAGGAATGGCCAACCAATGGCCAAGATTCTTCCAAGTGTTAGGCAAGTGTAGGCTAGGATTAAGCCACGTGCACCTTATCCATCTACCACACCAACTTGCACAAAATATCCTACCAACTAAAGTGCCCTTATTTCGTCCCATTGTCGCCCTAAGCTTCCAATGTGAGGGTGACACATGTCACCCTCCCGTTGGTCCAAAATGTTACGCCTCTCGGAAAAATCCGCAAAAATTATAAATGACATAGCCTAATTTTCCTTCGCAGTTTAGTAAAACGTTTCGTCAAAAACGATTCTTTCTGCACTTGTGCCCAAATTTCGAATCTTGCCAAAACCTTAAGGCTCAAATTTAAATACGCACGCCACGACATACTGAAATACGGTATAACATTCTCCTTTCTTAGAAACATTCGCCGAATGTTCTTTCTCAAATGTATAACGAAGTTCCTTCTAACAAGTTGTCAACGCCACACCGCCACGTAATAACACACGCTCTCTTCCTCCTTACTCGTCGTACTCTTCTCGAACACTTGAACTCTTCTAGTATACGCACTCACACTTCATGAATCGCCGCTTCCCAACACTTTGGAGTCACAACCTCCAAACTTGGTCATCTTACTAGCTTCACTTTCCTCTAAGGCCATTCCCGGCCTTCACGAACCGATTCTGGTCGAACATATCCACAACTCATACGATGGTCATCAAAACTTGGGCCTAGCACCCTCGTGACCCTACCACCGGGCGACCACCCAGAGTGACCCAACCCCAAAACAGCCGCGGGTTGGCCCGCAGATGGCCCCAACCCGACCCACTTAACGCATCAAGCTCTTGTTTCCGATCCGAACAATCTTACTCTACAGTCGCGAAAGCTACCACTTCCATTTCACACTACCCAGGACTTATCACACAATACATTCTAGGCATAAAATGCACCGACAAGGATCACTTGCAAAAACTTGTACTCAAGACGGCCTTACATCTAAGGTCTCAACTGTAATATTCTAAGGTTCATCATTTTCACCCCCTGTGCTTACCCCTTTTCACAAACTGTGTTTCTAAATCACATTTTTGCACAAAGCTATCCGAACATAACACTTAACACATTATCATAACATCAATACATACAAGTCTCTGAGGGTTAAGGATATACCAAAATAGGCGATCTGCAGGACCGCTAAAATCGGGAACTTCCACCGCGACCTCTACCGTGGCCCGCGGTGTATGAACATCCCGCTGGTATGGAAGGTGAAGAACCCGCAATCGATCTCAGAGTCAGGCTATCCTACCAGCCACCGGTCGGACAATTTCTCCCAAATGGCCTCACTGCCGCATGTAAAACAAATTCTGACTAGCACGACACTCCCATCGCGAGTCTACCACACGTCACAACGAGGTAGGTGGCTTCACCGTTAACACCGCTTCTCCCAAAATCTGAACCTCGAGCCCCGACCGCCTCAAAAACTCGACGCTCAAGATTGTAGAGACCACTCAGATCAAGCGAGGCGCATAACTAGTCCATCGGCCGAGGCGGTGCGCTCAAAATCACCAAAGGACTCGCAGCTTCGCCTCTCGCCGACTTTGGTCATTCCGTCGATTTCTCCGCCTCACTCCAAGTGCATAAGCTGCGTGCTGGCACGTCCATGCCCACAAGAGCTACACCGAACAACTCGCTAGGTAATCATCGAGCCTCAGAACATATCGGTGGACTCGATCCTCCATACTAGCTACTAATGCGGGGCGTCTGGCCAATGAGTCGAACTCACATTGTACTCCCGCACGACGCCCGTTCTGCCGCAACACCAAAAATCTGTCGGCCCGAGCCCTCCTCATTTGTGGCGGCAAGAAGTGTGCAAGAAATGCCTTTGAGAACTCGTCCCAGAAAGCCGGAAGTGCATGCTCTTCCCGGGATAGCTCCCACGAATCAAACCAGTCAACTGCAGATTACGCGGTAGGCGAACCAATACCACCGATGCCTGCTCGAGGCTCGATCACTCTCATGATCCATTGTAGCTGCCGGATAAACTCCCGAGGTCATCCTCGGCTCGATCCATGTAACGGCTGGCTACAACTCGGAAAGTCCGTAGCCTTAAAGCTGCGCTCGGGGTGAACTACGGGTGCTATCGTGGGCTGCTGCGTCCGGCTTATCTCATATCGGCCACGACCACGGCGATCGCCATATCTCGTACTCATCTCATCTGCTCCAGGTTGTGGGACTGGAGGCTCAGTGTATCAGTAGTCTCGGCTGACGGCTGCTGTGACTCTGTAATCTCGCTGGTCTCTGCCTTTGCGCCAGGCATCGATCGCCCTGCCGCTTTACGCGGAGGCATAGCGGTAATCGTAAGCGAAAGGAATACGCTGAGGGTCCAACTTATCACACGGCTCAGGGCACGATCTCGAGAATGAGAAGAATGGAAACCAATCCTAAATGTCCTATAGCCTCACGATTATAGATGTGGTGCAACACACACCGATAATCAAGACTTACTAGACACGCGATGCGTAGACACTTTCCGAGGACTAACTGCTCTGATACCACTTTGTCAAGACCCGAACCGGGGCCCGTGACTGGTGCCTTACCCCGGGCACCCTAGTGATACAACATCAGAGAAAATCAGCGGAACATAAAGCATAAATATGAAATAAGAGACATGATAAATAAAGCAAATAGGCAACCAAAACGGTGCCTCCCAACATATATATATAAACATTTGAACGATTCTAATCCTTACACCGCCACAAAGATTAAGGACCTTAAGATTTATACAACAACTATGACGGAGTGGCCCGCCATACCTGAACGCATAAGAACTTACGGACTCGGGTAACATACCAAAGATAAGCCTCCGACGAAAGCGGAGCTTCCCAAAATGAAATGAGATCCTAAACGGGGATCGACGGTAGATGTACTTCTACTGCGGCGTGACGCAGCCGAAGCGAGGTCAAGGTAACAGTATGTGAAACTGTAAAATACTGTAAATGAAATCATAATAGTCTATAAAAGCAGGAGACAAGTATGATAACCAAACTACAGTACACACACATAACAGTTATATCAATTCAGGGTCTCACGCCCACAACATCAATCCCGCGTGAGTACCTTCTCATCGCGATGCATGATATGATAACAACAAGACAAAGAATCCAAATGGGAGCATACCCGTGCGCTACGATCGTGTCGGTATGTCCAAAGGGAACAAATAAGACAACATTCCAAATGGAAGCATACCCGCGCTACGCGTCGTGTCGATGAGTCCAAAGGGAAACAATAAGACAGCATTCCAAATGGAAGCATACCCGTGCGCTACGCATCGTGTCAGTATGTCCAAAGGGAACAATAAGACAACAAGGCGGTAATCAAAGTGGAAGCATACCCGTGCGCTACGCATCGTGTCAGTATGTCCAAAGCGATTAGCAAAAGTAACACTATCAACAGGAACGTACCCGTGGAATTTCTCCGTTCTTTGCGACGCCCAAATAAGTTCTCAACAAGTCAACCGACCCTCCATCGAGAGACGCGGTAGTATAGAAACACAATTCTTGCACAACAAAGGCTATCACAACAAGCATAGGCAAGTTTCACAACAACAAGCATAGGCAAGTTTCACAACAACAAGCATAGGCAAGTTTATACACAACTCGAAGTACTTTCATTTTATGCCCAAGTCCGGGTTTTAACCCTAAAGTACTACGACGTTAAATTCCTTTTATAAAAGTCACCCGATACGTAGTATAAAAATAGAGTGACTTATATCTTTTAAGTAAACCAAAACAACTTCCATACTTTCCTTTTAAAACCAAATTAAGGCAACACTGCCTTCTTTTTTGACCAAAACACTTCTCTTTTTAAAGTTAAGTTACCACATTAAAACCAATGATAAAACCTTTCTTTTGTTTTCATAAGGTCGTTATAACCAACTTCCCATAAAGCTGTTATAACACCTTATGTTTTAAACCATTTTAAGACAACACAATGCCTTTCTTTTCCCTAAAGTTCCAGTTTGCCTAATTTCAATTACACAAGTCTCTTTTTTGAAAAGTTTCATAGTTCAATGTCTTAATCTCTTTTAAAACAATTGAGTAACATATGCCATAGGCGAGTAGGTTATTCTTGTTCATAATCAATCTTATTAAGCAGCCATGATCTAGAAAATGTAATATCATTTTGTCTCATCTTAGCTTCTATGCATATGGAGGTTTCTACTGGTTTTAATAATACTTAATTATTCAATACATTTTCCTTTATTAACGCTGCAGTGGTTTGTCGATACACATTCTGATTTCCGAAATCAGTAAAACATTATTCCTTTCAAAAACCAAGTACTCATTACTCACGAATGAGGTTTCACACAAACATCCATATTAAGTCAAGTCTCTTATCTTTTAAGAATAAGTCTCTTAACTTCTAAACCATTAAACCATTCTTTTTATCTCTCTTAAGACGTTACACCTAACTTCTCATAAAGCTGGTATAACTCTTATGTTTCCAAGCCAAGTATACACTTCTTTCAAAAAGGTTTCTTAATCTTTTAGAATACTTCAAGGTTCTTTATTATCACACATCAAGTCGGTTATAAGTCAAATCAGTTATCTTTTAAAAAAAACCACAAAGCATTTCTCTCTCATTTACCTATAGCTGTTATAACTAACTTCCCATAAAGTCGTTATAACACTTTATCTTAAAAAAAAATCAAATACATTTAACACGTATGCGTCACCGTTACATAGTTATACACATATCATGCTAGAACAGATAGGAAGAGGTTCACATACCTCGCGACAATTATCGACTAATAGCAAAACGCTCCAAGTACCTCAAACCGTCGAATACACTTTAAGCCAAGCAGATCACTCCACACGTAGTACTACAACCTATAGAGTCCACAAGGCGCCTATTAATATCTTTAGATCCCGACGTAGAATATTCTACAGAAAATTCGGCAGCACCTCCCCCCCCGCAACAGCGTAATTCTCCTCCTCTATCGAGGTCGGCTACCAAGCCAACCATGGGGGGGGTTTTACACGTTTAACCGGACGTGTACAATTCTACTTCACAGTAATGCTATACAAGTCTACTGTAATACAGTCCTAAGTAATTACGATTCGCTTCTTCTTAAAGTTCAGGCTTAAGTCGCAAGACATTGCCGTAAGTATTATTCAGGCTTAAGTCAAAAGACATTGCCGTAAGTATTATTCAATTCTATATATAGTATACTTCAACTATATATTCCAACAACATGTAATTTCTAATTACAATAGAAGGTCAAGAGTGTTTACCTCGATAAGTCCAAAATTATCCAAGTTATAAGTCGATCCTGAGCAAGGTTTAGCTCCTAATTGCACGCTCCGAAGTGCTCGATAAACCCTTAGAAGTTATACTCAACTTCTACTAAACACTTCAACTACTTATGAAGAGTTTTCCAAAGGGTTTCGTTTAGTGGCTAAAGGAAGTATAATAGTATTTGGGCTTTTGTATAAGTGTAACCTTGGGAATACTACAAGGTATTTGGGCATTATAACAATACTTGGAGAGTATTTCTATACCACAAAAAGGTGGTATTTATACGAGACAACTAGGCTATGGGGGGGTACCCGGCTAGAGAACACTACAAAGGGAGGAAGCTTTCGGCGAGGGCCTTTCTCAGGGGAGGTTTGGACGATTTTAACTCACAAAGGAAGAGATTTCAAGACTTGGAAAATGATTTTTGGATGAAGAAAGTTCATCAACTAAGGGGGTATTTATAGGTCAAGGAATGGCCAACCAATGGCCAAGATTCTTCCAAGTGTTAGGCAAGTGTAGGGCTAGGATTAAGCCATGTGCACCTTATCCATCTACCACACCAACTTGCACAAAATATCCTACCAACTAAAGTGCCCTTATTTCGTCCCATTGCCGTCCCTAAGCTTCCAATGTGAGGGTGACACATGTCACCCTCCCGTTGGTCCAAAATGTTACGTCTCTCGGAAAAATCCGCAAAAATTATAAATGACATAGCCGGAATTTTCCCTTCGCAAGTTTAGTAAAACGTTTCGTCGAAAAACGATTCTTTTCGGCACTTGTGCCCAAATTTCGAATCTTGCCAAAACCTTAAGGCTCAAATTTAAATACGTACGCCCTACGTACATACTCTGAAAATACGGGGTATAACAATCAAATCCATAAATACCACTGGAGCGTTGGTCAAACCGAAAGACATTACTCTGAACTCATAATGCCCATACCGGTCCCGAATGCGATCTTGAGATGTCGCGCTCTAACTCGATGACTGATGATAACGCATCGCATGTCTATTTTAGAGAAACATCTCGTACCCTGCAACTGGTCAAACAAATCATCAATCCTGGGGAGGGGTTATCTATTCTTGATGGTTACCTTATTCAGCTGCCTGTAGTCAACACACATACGCAGTGTCCCATCCTTCTTTTTAACAAACAAAACCGGTGCTCCCCAGGGAGAAATACTAGGCCTAATAAAGCCTTTTTCCCGCAAATCTTTCAGCTGGTCCTTCAACTCTGCAGGTTCCATCCTGTACGGCGGGATAGATATAGGCCGAGTGTCTGGCAACACATCAATACAAAACTCAATCTCCCTCTTTGGAGGAATACCTGGGAGATCATCTGGGAATACATCCAGAAACTCTCTAACCACAGGAACTGACTGAAGAACTGGCGCCTCAGCCTCTGTATCGAATACCCGAACCAGATGATAGATGTACCCTTTCTGCACCATCTTTCTAGCCTTGAGGTAAGAAATAAACCTACCCATCGACGACGCTGTATTGCCCTTCCACTCGATAACCGGCTCACCGGGAAACTGGAATCGGACCAACCTGTCTCTACAGTCAACGTTGGCATAACAAGAAGCCAACCAGTCCATACCCATAATGACGTCAAAATATGTCATCTCCAACTCTATCAAGTCTGCAGTGGTCCGCTGATCAGATATAAATACCGCAATCTTTGTACACCCGCCAACTAACACCGAATCACCATCGCGTAGCTACCTCAAAAGGTTCTATCGACACCGGCTCTATCCCTATTCTACCAGCAATAAGATGGGACACATAGGACAAGGTAGAACCTGGATCTATCAAAGCATAAACGTCACAGCATGAAATCAATAATGTACCTGTGACGACATCCGGGGAAGCCTCCTGATCTTATCGACTGGCTAAGGAATATATGCGGTTCTGTGGACCGCTAGAACTAGAACCTCCACCACGACCTCTGTCGCGGCCTGCCGGCCCATGAACACCCTGCCCTCCGAGGCGCATACTCACAGAAGATGAAAAATCGGCGACTGAACCTGTAGGCTGAATCATACCACCCATGTTGCCTCTGGTCGGACAATCCCTCTTTAAATGGCCCTGCTGGCCGCAAGAGTAACAAGCTCCTGGAGAAATACGACACTCCCCACGATGGGACCTACCACATCGAGGTAAGGGTAGCCTACTCTGACTAGGACCCCGGTTCCCCTGGAACCCCGAAGCCCTGGAGCCCTGACCTACTCCTGAATAACCCGGCCGATCGAACCTCCTGCCAGAAAATCGGGAAGGAGCACTCTGTGCCGGCTGAAATGTAGACTTGGCCTACTGCTGAGGCTGTTCGCCTCGAAAGTTATCCTGCAACTCTCCCATCCTGGCCCTTTTGGGCTGGCCTGGGTCTGGCTGGTCCTCTCTCTCTCTGTCCTCAATCCCTGAGCATATGCCTGCATCCTGGCAATATCCATACCTGGCTGGAGGGCCACTCCCAGGCATGCAGTAATCATATAACGGTCTAGCCCCATCACATAGCGGTGAACTCTATCCTCCATGTCAGCCACAATAGTGGTCGCATACCTAGCCAATGAATCAAACTCCATGTTGTACTCTCTGATGGTCCTCCCATTCTGTCTCAATGACAAGAACCTATCCACGCGAGCTCTCCTCATCTCAGGAGGCAAAAAGTGATCAAGGAAGGTCTCTGTGAACTCATCCCAAACAGCTGGAAGAGCACCCACACCTCTAGACAGCTCCCATGACTCAAACCAGTTCAACCCAATATCGCAGAACCTGTAGAAGTTTCAACATAATCGACTGCCTCCGAGGCCCTAAGCACCTGTATAGTCCGCTGTACCTACCGAATGAACTCCTGAGGATCCTCCTCAGATCTTGAACCATAGAACTCGGGTGGATTACAACCCAGAAAATCCCGAATTCTCAAACTGTCGACTCTAGGGTTAGCTACATGCTCCTGTCGGCGCTGCCCTGCCACTATGCTAGTCAATAACCTGATCTGATCTCCATAATTCCTATACTCTGCCCCTGGCTGTGGAACTGGAGGCTTAGGTATCGGAACCTCTGGAGCTACCGCCTCGGCCTTTAATATCGCTTGGTGAACTCGCCATCGCCCACAACCTCAGGCATAGTCTGGGCCTGAGTCTTAGTAACCCTCTGCGAACCACTAGTAGCTTCGCCGCTTTGCCCTTCGGGCCCCGGTCGCTCCGTGGAGGCATAACTGATACATAAGAATAGGTCAGAGAGGATTCAACCTAATAAGACAGCTCTACTGCACGATCTCAGAGAGAGAAGAATGGAAACCAATCCTAAATGTCCTGCAGCCTACTGATTATAGGTGTAGTGCACAACACACCGATAATCAAGACTCTACTAGACACGGTCTGTAGACACTTTCCGAGGACTAAGTGCTCTGATACCACTTTGTCACGACCCGACTGCGCGATCGGTGCCTACACAGGCACCCTCATGGTATACATCAGTTAATAGCAACGGAACATACATAAATCATAAAATACTAGACAATAGATATCAATAGGCTAGACGATAAGACCACCTTCCGTGAAATATACATAACCCAAAATAAACAGTTACATATTTGTTCTTACAACCCAATCCACAAGATATGACTACAGACCTCTAAGAATAACAACTGTGATGGGACAGGTCCCCGCCATACCCCTGAATGTACATACATCTACAACATCAGGGAAAACCGTACCAAAAGACAAGCCTCCGGAGAAATGAGCTTCTGACAACTGATCAGTGATCCTAAGAGTAAGGATCCACCACCTGCTACTCCCTACTGCGCATTTAACGCAGCCCGAGGAAAGGGTCGATAATATATATATAAGTATGTAAAATTGAAAGTACTGAAATGAAATCATATAGTCTAAAATAAAAGTGGAGACATGTATGATAACTCAATTAACAGTACACTGTGTCTTACTAACAATGAGAGTAAACAAGAGTATACTTTACTGCATAAAAATAGGAGGCTCATGATCAAAGTAGGGCCACCCGCCCGTAGTATCATTAAGCAATCCTACTCCTGGGACTATTTCACCCGCATAGGTCATGTGGACCCGCATAGAGGTCATCCGCCTCGCATGGGACTATTTCACCCGCATAGGCCCGGTGGACCCGCAATGAGTACAAATGCCGCACTCGCATCATGGGTAGCAAATCCATGGAATAAGTAGTAACCCGGGGGTTTACCCCGCAAGAATAACATGACACTAGTTCAGCCGACTATCATACATAGCATAAGCACCACCGGCTTATCATACATAACATAAGCATTACCGGCTTATCATAATTATCATAAGCAAGTTAAGAAATCCCCTAACTTCGTATTAGCCATATTTATTATACACTCTCATTTTAGTTTACTTAAGGCACTAACATGTCATTAAAATTCGGGAATTTAACCCAAAGTACTATGTAACTTATCCTTTCAAAACATGTCTCTTTCTCGTTTAAAACCCTCAAGATACCAACGCCCGTAGTATCAAGGCTTGTCTACAATTTCAACACAAGTCACTACACCTTTTGAAATACATTTAGGCTTCTAAATCGAGTGAGTGTTTACCTTAAAACTTTAAACAATTGATGCCTTAAATCAATTTGTCTTTCTTCATTTCAAGTCATTTATCTTTGTTTACATCACTTGAGTAAACCATTCTTTAAACTTTCCATAAAGTTAATATAACCAACTTTCCATAAAGTCGTTATACTAACTTTATGCTTTTAGAAACTAAGGCACTTTTTATCCTTTAAACCAAGTGAGTTAATTCTCTAACTCAACCAACTTGGACATTCTTAAAACAAGTCAAGGATATCAAATGAAACTAAATTCATTTAAATCTCGTACGTCTACCGTACTATACATTTATAACTACGCATGCTCAAGAGATAAGGAAGTTCCACATACCTCTTCGGTTCAATCCACTTGCTAAATCCAATATGTCGTACGTAGTATGTCAACCTATAATGACCATAATACGTCTATCAACTTCTAGTTTCAAACGTAGAATATTCTAAGTGTAAAGTCACTTATTTTACGGAAAATTGGACAACACTTCCTTTGTTTCTACGTACTTTTCCACCTTTTTCAAGGTCCGAATTCAATAACCAAACATGCCACATTTAAGGCTCAACACATCAACCAATCAAAGGAGATTATACGCCTTACAAGACGTATAAAATTCCGCCCCGCAGTTCATATAAAATAGTCCAATATTAAATGTCATTTTTCGACTACAAAGTACAACCACATACAATCTTTTCCAATTTCTTTTCAATCCATATTGTCGTTCTCACATGTTATATAGTCGCAACCAATCTCAACAACTATAATCCCTTATTTAGATAACATGTGACGATTATAACTATCGACCAATTTGTATTGTACTTTCAATGGCTAATAAGCTCGTGTTTGGATTTAGGCTCCCAATATTCTATAACACTTATCAACTTCAATGTATAATTCACATGATCAATAACAACTATTACATGTATCCTAATTTACTTTCAAGAGGAGAGGGAATTTTACCTTTAGGATTTCGCCCACTGTAGCCCTTTTTCCGCAACTCCTTTTCACGTCAAAATCATCCACACGAACTCTCTACAAGTTTATCAACATTTTATCTTCTTGCCGCCTCTCTAATAATTTCACTAGGCTTAGGGTTCTTTAAATTTTTAGAGAGAAGAGAAGAGGAATTTCTTTTGGATGAATCCTTGCAAATGACCAAGTCTTGCAAGACTTGGTCATAATATAAGACCTTTCTTGGTCTACAAGATGGGAGAGACACTTGTCGCCCTCCCATAGGCCTTTACACAAATATCTTCTGATTTTTACCCATTTTTCGTGAAAAATCCCGCCGCGGCCCTGCAGCCGGCGCCGTGGCACTGCAACTTCAGAAAGTTTTAGGACATACGGCGCCGTGACCCTGCAACCGGCGCCATGGCGCTGTGGCGCCTGACTGGAACATTTTTCCTTCACTTCTGCCAGCTAAACTTCTAACGTTCATAATTCTCCGCTCCGATGTCCTATCGACGAGCGGTTTGTTGCGTTGGAAACTAGACTCAACGAACTTCATATTAGGCTCTTTAAACACCTAAAAACTCTTAATAAACTGGGATATATCTCACTCCAAAGTTGACTAAAAATCTGCCTAAAAACATTTTTGCCAACTTATCTTTCCAAATTCAAATTTTATTTCCTTTCGTACGTTCTCATCTTATTCTCTTGAAATTGCGGGGCATAACAGTCTCCCTTCCATTTATAATAACATTGAAATCCCCACTAACTAGCCAAGGATCCCTCATATCGTCGACAATATAGTATAAACTATCCCAGACACAACCTTCACAATGCATCACTCTTTGTATATACCATAGTATATCTACCTAGTTCATGTAACTCTTTCACCAGTGAGTCCTTAAGTTTGTCATGTTAAGCATCCCTCATATTATCTCTGATTAAGTTTCTCTGCTGATTAATATATTTAGGATAGACATATCCGCTTCCACTGCCATATTCTGCTCCACATTGGACATCATTATCCCATCTTCCTTTAATATTACTGTGTTACTATTATTAGAGTTGTTACCACTTGGTACACACCTCCTCACTCTTGTCAACATTCCGTTACTCATTAACTTTTGCTGCTACAAAAACTCCTTCAACTTGTTCTTTAGTAGTAAGAGTTGCCTTTGATTCTTCTATCAATTGTGGGTCATTAATGAGTTGTTTTACTTCTACCACCTTACCATCGTCGTCTTTCTTATTCTATTTATTTCCATATTCTTCCACAGTATCTTTTTGTTCCTCCTTATTTGCATTATTACCGTTTTTCTCCTCAAGTGGCATTTGTTTTATCCTCTCGCTGGTCTTACTAACTCAGTGGTGTCTTTGGCTGCATCAACATTTGTCACTTTGGCTACATCACACTGAATATTTATTATCACTTCGTTGAATTCTTCTATATATCTTTGTACCTCTCTTATATGTTTTCCATCCTTCTTCCAATTAACCCAAGAGAATGTTCATATAGACCTGGTTTCTTGAAAGGCACCTTAGAAACATGTAAGTTATCATCTCATTCTTGATTAGTAAGTGTTGCTATACACCCTGCTTGCCACTCAATTCACCATAATCTGCTACCTATTGCTTAAGATCTCTTATCTCAGTCTTAGCGACATGACACTTCACTCTTCTATTCCATTTTAATGCCCAGTTGAAATCACTCATTATTGCCTATGGTCCTTGTATCTAGCCATGTAACCTTCCAATATCTATCCACAGTTCCTTTTTAAGAGTCACATCATTAAACGCATTCACCAAGGTCATATGAAAACTTTTCTTTGTACCTCCATGTGTTACCCCGCAGTACATCAATTATTATGTACAACTTAATATCGACTTCATAGAGACGAGGCTTCCACGATAACCATATTCCTCCATTTGGATGGTCGGTAAGATTAGTACTTAGAAGATCACCCAGCGAGGTATTATGAGCTTCTTCTATCTTTTAACCTTTGGTTCCACGAGAACAAATAGCCTCATCTTAGCATTCTGCGTGAACTAATGCATTGAAACTGTGCATGAATGCATACCTTGGTTACCAATCCTTCAAATAACTTCTTAACTGAAAATATGAACTCCAGAGGTTCACTGCACGTCCTTGCTTTGCTTTTTCAACCCCTTTTTTTTTTCTTGTGCGCTGAACACTACTCTTTACGATATTTAAAATGCCTGGCACAACTATACACCAATAGGATGATTATCATTTCCAAGTTCTAAGTCATTTGCGAAAGAAACCCAAATAGTCCCTATGTCCAATACTTCCCAGTACACGGTCCAAAGTAGGAAAAATACTTTCATTCCCTCATATCAATCTTATTATTCCGGAAGTAATAGCCTCTTCTTATTCTTACCTGAGAATAATGTTCTTTTGCAGTTTCCTACCTTCACATAGTCCAGCAACATGGTATACCATAAAATCACATGCATTCTAACAATTAGAGCTCAACATTTAATTAAAGGTATGAAGGAGAAAATAGTAGGTAAGCTTCATTTTCTATCTTTGGAAGGAAAAGTTCAATCTCCGTAACTATACAGCAGATAACGTAGCATAACGGAATACCAATTCGTAAGATAGAGACTACTGCAATTTATTTCAAAAGTCGACACCTCATGGTCTGAAAGGGATCTCTTCACTACTCGTAATTGTAAGCAACTCCACTTCTTTTAACACTTATTCACTTATTTCTTACTTGTCGTACTTTTCATAATTCCAACATATTCTAGTATACATACGTAACCTCGGACATTGCTCCTGGTCCCAATCCTTGATGATACCATCCCTTATTCAGTATATAAAAGATTCTGAAAAGTTACCTTACCTGACGTGGACCTAGTACCTCCAAACCTGGTCATCATACTTCTCTTCAAACACTTTCACTTCCCTTATGGCTTGACGCACCAAGTCAAGTCCGAATAACTCTGATTTTCCCTTCCGAGCCATTGTCGCTGTCTTTCGAGACATAGCTGCAACCACAATAATTATTAAGAAGAGGGGAGACTAATGACATAGCTCTACTACACGATCTACGAGATGAAAGAGTGAAAACCAATCCTAAATGTTTGGCAACCTCCTGTGTATAAGTATGGTGGACAACATACCCATACACAAGACTCTACTAGACACTGTCTGTAGATATTCCGAGGACTAACCGCTCTGATACCATTTTTGTCACGACCCGACCCGAAGGGCCGCGACTAAATGTCCTAATTAGACGTCATTACTGACCTGTCACTCTTAATCCATTTAAAACCGAGATCTATAGAAATTTCGGCAGCACAACGCTGTTTTTACAACATCTTCCCAAAATGGGCGAGCCGACAAGGCTACCAAATCAACAACAGAACAACAATCATAACATGCTAGCCGATTAGGCTGCCACCAACCAACATTATGTACACAAAGTAATAGTCAAAATAAGCAAGCCGGAAAGGCTGCCACTAGATAACAACAGGAATAACCGGGAACGCCCCAACACAGAGTACAACAACATTACAACCCAAAACAAGGTACAAACGTCCAACCCACAATCGCTTCTGCACTTCTAAGAGTGCAATATCGACATATGACGACAGACCTCGCCGTGCCCAAAATATGCATAAGTCGAAAGATAAAGGTCTGTACCAAAATAATCGCTCGAACAAAGCGAGTTCTCCAACCGCTGCATGTAAATCTTAGGCGGAGGGTCACCTATTCAACACCAAATCATGCATTTAACGCAAATTTCGGAAAGTGGTCGCATTTAAATAATGTACTGAGTATATAAAACATGAAATACTGAAAATGAAATCACAATTGTGTCAAGTAAAGATAGATAGTCATCAAGCTTAACAAAAATGAAAGTCATATCAGAAATCATGAATGCTTACTCATACTGTCACTGTGTCTACGTCTGTATATCAATCTGTATAACATGTTTCGGCCCTCTAGTGAGGGACTCGATGGAAGTTTGTATATGTGCGCATATCATGTCTCGGCCCTCTATGGAGGGAATCGATAAAATCTGTATATATGTATATAACGTGTCTCGGCCCTCTAGTGAGGGACTCGATGAATTTTGTAAAGCTGCGCACGAACATGATCCGGCCCGGGACTCGGTGAAGTGGAACAATAATACATAGCACGATTAGATATCATGAGCAACCATATGCAATTAAAAATCATCTTTGACTCTCGATAATATCATCATAATAAACTCTTTTACTGAAAATCATAGACACTAATCAACAATTATCCTTTAAAACTGAACTTATAGGAATTACGTACGTCCGTCGTACTTTCATTAAAATCATGCCAAAAAGAAGGAAAGAAGAGTTTGACATACCTCTTAGTCGCTCAACCAATGTAAAACTAGGACGCGCCTCGTCTAATATGTCAGCCTATAATAATAATGATACGATCATTAATTCTAGGATTTCTAACGTAAGTTATATTGAATATCGCCTTCCTATTTCTATAAAAAATTGGGCAGTATTTCCTCTGTTTATGTGCGTATCCACAATTAACCAACAATCCAAATTAAACCAACAATCACAACCATTTCAATATGTAATCTAATTAGGCTTCATATACTACATATACGCCATCATACAATCTTCTTTCTCCTTATTTATGAAAGACAACAATTCAACAATCAAGATGATTAACACACCTATTTACCAAGTTCATTAAATCCTTTAGTCCATATTTAAGTAGTCCATGAAAGTAGCCCATACTTCAATCAACAACGAGATATAATTCAAGGATACACCGAAACAATCTCAAATACTCTATTTATGTCACTAATACACATTCCTTCCCTTTTCATATTTATGCACTTCAATTACCGTAACAACAAGTAGTGCAAGCCCTTCAATTTTCAACATAATATCCTTTTACTCCTTAATCCTTGAAGACGGATATTAGTAATTATCACAACATATATATACATGTTTCTAATCAAATCTCCAACATTTAAACTTCACAAAATCAACCCCTAACTTAACGCAATAAAATCCAACAATTCCAAAATTGGTCCAACAATATTACAACAATCGCATGCATGTTTAATTTCCACTTTTCCCTTAATCACAAATTCATTTTTCTTAATCCTAACAATATGAATTCCAACTGTATCATAGAAGGAAGAATTTCGTACCTTGAATTGATGCCATGGAAGAGCTCAAGCTCACGTCTCCAATGGTGTTTTCACAACGAGTTTTAGTCGAGCAACGGGGTTAGTATATTATGGTAGTATGGCTCAAAGTGAGTTGATTGGTACCCGTCCCGACGCCTGAAACCACCGGAGCTGGCCGGAATTTGAGAAACGACAGTTAGGGTTTGTCCAAATCGCGATTTGGTCGTCGGACCTCTAGGGGATGAGTTGACGGACGGCGTTGGTACCAAAATTACCGTTGTGAGATGGCGGTAACAATGGTATATCCCTTCGCCGTCGATTTCAACTCAGGCGACCGGAATTTGTAAAAAAACTGAGCTTCTGTGACTGATTTTTCGATCTGAAATTGGTCGCGATATAGGAAGAATTAAGGGTCATGATTGGTATGGAAATGACGGGCTCGACAAGACGAAGCTAATGGTATAAGCCCCGTCCTCGTTGGACGCCTGAGTCGGCCGAAAAATGTGAATTACCACCGGAAACACTGTTCACGACGGTAATACTGTAGCTGCGCGATTTCATTTCATATGTGTGCATCTTTTTTTTTTTTTTTGCTTTTAAATTCTAAATGGGAGAATAAAAGGGTTTAAAAGAGTTTTAAGGGACTCGAAAATCTGAACATCTATTTGCAATTTGATCCACTTCTCACAATTAATCAACCTTATGTCTCACTCTCTTTAAATCTTGAAAATCTCACAAGACCTCGTATCCTTAATGTCATAATTTTATAATACAATACTATTTCATAACTCCAGTGGAACAAATTCGACTACTGAGTATTAATTCTTGTCGTCACATGTATAGTACTCAAAAACTATTCCGGGATAATATCTGTTTATACACTAATTTTCCGTATTAACATTTGTAAGTATCCTTTATATTCAATATCCGAATCTTACTTCCTTAATGACGTTCTTAATTATCCTCTTAACTTACGAGGTGTAACACAATCGTGTCATTTTTTTTTTAACACACAAGCAACACATTCATGAAAGGACATGTTTTAGATAGAATACATTATACTTAACAATTGTTGTATATTTTAACCCCCTTAACCAAATAGGTAAGGAAAGGCTAAGCTAAATCATCCAAAAAATACCCTCGGCGGGGCCCTCATAGTTCCTACTTTAGGCTAACATTTAGAGAAATACACATGATATTTGGACAAGTTGCTGGTACACAAGACAATCATGAGAGGGGAGAACAACTTAGTTCACACACATATGCTCATATTTAACCACTATCAGATTGACTCTAAGCAACACAAGCAAACAAAGTTTTCTACAATCCTAACTTAAGATACCTCTAGTCATTTGGTAATTTAGTAGACTGTTCATGATGTTTTTTAAATTCCATTCATGACTCAACACATGACATTGGGACAAAGACAGAGAACAACACAATACATTTAATGAAAGCATCACACATAACATTGAAAATAAACCAAAATAAGCAAAAAAATCAAAGTTAGACTTAAGGTCCTCATTCTTATTTCACCCAACAAAGGAAAACAATCAAATTAACCCTTTTGAAACTATCATTTTAAGTAAGTAGGCGTGCTTCGAACTTATCTATATTCCTTTTAGAGATGATACAGACTACACATTAGCGCAACAACACACTGTCTCCAATTTCAATTAAAATGAGGTTAAACTAGAGTAATTTAATTGTGCCCAGTCCTATTAGAATAGATTTCAAGATTAGTGATTCAAACTTAAGTTAACTGGATACGCAAGTCAATGCAGACAACCATATAAACATGATCCTATGACATCATTCTAATAACTTTACAGCTCTTAAGGGCTTATCATTCCATTAAAGGAAAGGGGGAAAAGAACTAAACTGGATGGAAGCAGGCAGGACATGGCATTTATGTGCCAATATAAGTAAAATGGTCTAAAATCAAAGATATGCAAAGATTGTTTTTGTTAAAACTATGTCCATGACTTCTAAGATAATTACCGATCAGTCCCCACAATCCAAACAGGTTACCCTTCTAAAGGTTAAGATTGACCAGTTTATGATATAGCTTAAACACAGTTCATGAATACAAGGCGTGAGCCTGCATAGTACAAGATTTTGGACTCAAAATTCTAAAGGTCATCTTAACCCAAACTGAGTTGGATTCAACAAATAATGAGCAATGAGCACATACAAATAAGTCCATAAAAACATTTGGACCGTGTTACACCAGATACCAATCCCAAACCTCCCCAATATGCATATTATTTAACCAAACACAACCAAACTGATTCATAAAGCATGTTAGGACATTTTAAGGTTACATCCACTCCTATTTTCAACCATTTGCTTTTAGTGACATACAACAGACCTAGATTAGAACAAATTTACTCCAAGTTTAAAGTTAATCTAATCTCATATCTAATCATATAAGATTCACAGGTTCAGCTAACTTGTTATCTCCAAAATCATATAAAGAATTATCACCTTTAGCTACTCTTTAATTCAAGCTATCCCAAACAGATCCCACATGAGAATTTCAATGTTTCACAGTTTAACGGTTAAACAAATAGTTGCAACTACACCAAAGTCCTAATCTAGTTAAGTTCTTTAATCACTTTAGCTTATATGCATGTTTTTCATGTATACACACTAATTGAAACCAAACAGACACATATTTTTATAATACTAAATTGTACAACTATCTTATCATTCCATATACACATTCTCTTTATTTCTTGATTATTTCAGCATATAGCCATGTGGCAGATACCAAATTCCATGAATCAACAGAGCAAGCTTAAGATAGTTTTAACAAGAAACCTTTAGATAATATTCATAAACTCACAATCATCCCATAGGCTACCTTTGGCTTAAACATACCCACTGAGCTATACACTTGACATTTTATATTATTTTTAAACCTAAATAGGGACTAGGTGACATGATATAAAAAAAATTCAGTATAGTCAAACCAAGTATGACCCTTCAGAAGCTAACACACACACATCGTATAAGCATTAATCTCCCCTGATCAACATGTTCATGAAATTATACTCTAATTGACATACTAAGCATCATTCCAACACAGACAAGTCCACACATGATTCAATAAATTTTAAACTAATATGAACAACACACACACAACTAAGACAGGACACATGCTCACATACTTAACTCACTAACTCAAGTTGATGATTTTATTAGCTATTTTCTCATTCTTTGGACATTACACTACCTTAAGCCTCTTTAGTTTTAACCAATAAAACTCAACATGAATACATAAAATAGATTAACATGGCTCCAGTAGCTCAACACATGATTGTCATAGTCTTGAACTAACATTTTTTTAACATTGTTTAACCTAGGTAGCCTATATCTGATTAGAACAAGTTTAAGTTAATATACTAATTGACTCAAGACCATTTAAATAGATCACACATAATCGAAGGAACCTTAAAATAACATTGGGAGCATCACATCAACCTAGAAATATATATAAAAACCAACACCATCTTCCCATGGAGTAATCCTAAGCATTTGGTCAACTATCATGCTGATTCTAAATATACATACAAACACAAAATGTACTGAGCTGTCATGAACTACCTAACAAACTTGAAATGAACACCCAAATTACTTTAATATCATCTAAACATCTCACACATACACAACCAATCTCAAGACTAACAAGGTCGAGTATTATATCAACTAAAGTAACGTATATATAGTTAAACAAGTTCTCCAGTTAACATAGTGAAGATATAATCATGTTTATAGTATCAATCAATGTTAACAATAACTTAAACCAAAATAACAATCAGAATAATGACCATACACAGTGGTGTTTGTTTTAGGTAGATAATATGACTAAACAACTTACAGATAGCCAAACGAGTTTCCAAAACAATACATTGGTCATCACATTAAATTAATAACCCATACATGCTAAAACCAACTTCAATCAAACTTGTCAATCCATTAAATCAAATCTAGATACTTCGTACATAGTTGATATCTTCAAATTAGCAATATTAAGTATTAACTTAAAGTAGCCTATACATGACTAGACAATCTGAAATTAACATGTTTTGTTCTATTTCAACTGTACAGATTATTCTAAGTCAGTATGGAACATTTACCAGTTATCTAAAAACAGACATATCCTCTTTGGAGAACTATTTATATTTTACCTAAACAAACTGAAATATACCTTATAAGTATAAAGTGTTGACCAAACATATTAATCTACAAATTCCTTCCTTCACTTTAACATAGGTAAAACCCCTCAAAGGATCCCACTCATATCTGCATAGATACAATTCGGTCAAGTAAACCAACACTTAAGTCTGGACATGTATATCCTTGAACATTCCCATACACCACATACTTTAACCAAGCTCAAGCGTCAAATATCATATTCAAGAGGGCCTTGGATATCTAAGGTCTCAACAGTTACTTAATATTCTAAGATTCTCAAATATTCCGCTTCCCAAGCTTACATTATCTTCTCCCCTTATACTAGTGAGATAGCTTCTCATAATTTCGAAATCATATTGCCCTTCTGGCATATCAATAGTCGGGGTATAAATCTCTCCTCTATTGGCTACGAATATCAACTGACTGAAGTCATCTTTTTTTTAACCGGGGTTATCGACATTGTAACATACCTTCCAAACAATTACTAAAGCTTAAACAACTCATGATAACCCATAATCACTTCAGACAACACACACATGGCCCTAATAAATATGTTCGTATAGATGCACATCGTCATCACACCAACTATACAATAATCATACCAACCTATATACAAAGTCCATATATTCCCTTCTGGGCCGCTATCTCTTCTTTTGAGGCATAGCTGAAAACACAATACTTCGTTAGAGAGGGATTATCCTAATAACATAGCTCTATCGCACGATCTATGAGATGAAAGAATAGAAACCAATCCTAAATGTTCGGCAGCCTCCTGCGTATAAGCATGGTGCACAACATACCCATACGCAAGACTCTACTAGACACGGTCTGTAGACATTCCGAGGACGAACTGCTCTGATACCACTAAATGTCACGACCCGACCCGATGGGCCGCGACCCGGTGTCCTACCTAGGCACCCTTATACCCACCTGCCATATATAGTCACACAGATACCAAGGATAATGTAGTAATCTGTAAATCATATCAAAATAGGCAAGCCGGCAAGGCTGCCACTACATACGGGAACATCCCAAAACGAGTACAACAGTATAGCTGGCCCAAATACGTATACAATCCACACAAGCCCATAACACATCTACCACCCATAACTGTCTATAGACCTCTAAGAGTACGATAATGAAATATGACGGGATAGGGCCCCGTCGTGCCCCTAAATATGCACAAGTCAAAAATAAGGTTCGGTACTAAAACGACTAAGCTCCGAATCAATGGAGCTCTCCAAACAGCTGAACAGGAATCCTACACTGGAGGATCACCAAACTGAGTACATGTACCTGCGGGCATGAATGCAACCCCCCGGGAAAAGGGAGTCAGTACGAAATAATGTATTGAGTATGTAAAATATGAAATATCAGAATGAGATCATAATCGCCAAGATAATGTAAGCGTATGTAATAATCAAAATATCAATACAACTGTGCCATATAGAAATGAGAGTCAACTGTGCCTTATAAAAATGAGAGTCATATACATATATATACCATACCCGACCCCCTAGTGAGGGTCTCGGTGTGAATGAAATCATGTACATAAATATACCGCACCCGGCCCCCTAGTGAGGGTCTCGGTGTGAATCATATACATACCGTATTCGGCCCCCTAGTGAGGGTCTCGATGTGAATCATATACATATCGTACCCGACCCATTATGGGACTCGGTGTGAAATAATCATATATGTACATACCCGGCCCGGGACTCGGTGAAATCATATAGTCAGATCCGCACGAATAGAGTATCATGAGTAACTTTATACAAATTAAATCATCATTTGACTCTCAATGGAATAAATAGAATAATTATTACTTTAGAAAATCAAGGCACTATCATATCATGTATCATTTAGAATTAGGATTCAATAGAATTATGTACGTCCGCCGTACACTCATTTATATAAATCATGTCAAAAGAAAGAAATGATAGTTTCATATACCTTATTGTCGAACTAACCAACTCTATAATTACAACTCGTCTCGATTAACACTTCAACCTATAACAATAGTAATTCGCTCGTTAACTCTATAATTTCTATCGTAAGTTATATCGATTGACGACTTTCTTTTCTATAGAAATTTGGGCAGCACTTCCCCTAGTATTATATGCACATCCACAACTTACAAACAAATCCAACAATACCAACAATACCAACAACAAGATACAACTTAAAGGTATAACCAAAACAATCTGAAATACTCTATATATGCTACCATAATACATTCTTTTTCTTTTCGTTCATGGAAGACAACAACTACAACAACCAAGGGGACTTATATACTTATTTCTCATGTTAATCCACCCTCTTAATCCATATCAAATCAGTCCCTAAAACAGTCCATATACCAACAATAACAAGAATATAAAGTAACATTTTCCTACACTTTAATTTCTTTAAGACATGTATTAGTAATTACCACAATGTATATACGTGTTCATAACTTAATTTCCAGCATTATAATCTTAACAAAACAACCCCTAATACATCACAACAATTTCAAATAATTTCATGAAGTTCTCGGCCACAACATGTCATAATTCCATGACTCTTCTCTTAATTCCCAAAATAAATTTCATATTTCAATACTTCCATATAAGTAATTAAAACTTTAAATATCAATGTTCCTTTTCAATTTCAACATGCAATTAGTGACAATAATAACAACACAACAACAATCAAATTCAATGTATACTAAACAACCCCAAATCGGTCCAACACAACACCAATACAACCACATGCATTTTCTTACTTCCAATTTCTCTTAACACAAGTTCATCTCTTAATCACAACATCATTTAAACTCCATTTACTCTATAAGAAGAAGGAATCCTACCTTACTTGGCCCAAAATAGTCTCTGCTTTGCATCGGCACTCACTACACTATTTTTGCTCCATTTCACCACTTCTTCATCTTACAATGACATGCATGCATCCTTTACAAGTTTAAATCCATCTTTCTTGCATGTTTTCCTTCCAAATAGCTCATCTCCATTTCTTAAGATTTTTGGGTTGTTTCGGTCCAGCCCTTGTTACCGTGACCCACTGTTTTGGCCTTCACCACGACTTAGAACTTAATGGAAGAACTTATTCTTGGAAGGAGAATTGATTTGGTCTTGAACTTAGCTATGGAAGTTAGGGGGGAATCTGGTTTGAGGAGGAGAGAAAATGGTGGATGTTGGAAGTGTGGTTTTCGAAATTAAGGGCGAGGAGTGAGAGAGGCATAGGCATTAAGTGAGCTGATTTTTAATTGCATGCTGGCCACGTTTTTCAAGGACACAAGTCTCCATAATTGTCCACTAGTCCCCACTTATTATTCTCCTCACTAAAATTAATCCCACAATTAAATAATCAATCTCCCACACTTAGTTTAAATCCTGAAATTTTTGAAATGGCCTCATATTTTCCATGTCAAGATTTTTATAATACAACACTAATCCATAACTCCATTGGAGATATACAACTATAAGTATTAATTCTCATCGCCACATATGTTATATTCAAGATTATTCCGTATTAGCATATATAAATATACTTTATATCCAATATTCAAATCTTATTTCCTTAATTACGTTATCTAGTTATCGCCTTAGACTTACGAGGTGTAACACATATGATTCGTTCAAGCCTGCAATAAGTTGCATGACCAATCACTAATTAGTGACTGATGCGCCAACGTTGGAGAGTTGGTCGACAAGCATCTTGAGTTCTTGACAATATGCAGATATATTTGGGAAATCTTCCTGATGAACGTCCTTGAACTGATTTTCAAGGTATAACACACATTCAGTTTTGTTGTCATGAAAAATACTTTCCAAACGTTCCAACATTTGGCAGGCAATGACATCGGTCTCAATGATTATATGCAACATATCATTAGAGATTGTGTTGTATATCCACTGAAGGACAACGACATCCAAACAAGACCAAAATGCATCATCAGAAGTCAATGTCGAGGGTGGGTCTATAGACTTCGATTTAGGAGGGATGATGTGGTCGATAACTTCATAGACACGACAATGAATTTTGAAGAGTTCCGCCCACGAGGAGTATTGACCATTTTCCATCTCAAGAGTCACAAGGATGAAATTTTTAATGTTGTTGACTGCAAGTACAGGATGAAATTTTTAATGTTGTTGACTGCAAGTACATGACGAAATTTGGTTTTGTCAGCCACAGAGGATGAAATTTAGGAGGAGAAGGGAGAGAGAGTGGCCAAAAAAATTAGGGTTACGTCGTGTGGGGGGTGGCGGCCGAGAGGGGGTCGGCGGTGTGGTGGGTATTTTTGTGTAGGGATAGGCTACTGATACAATAGAGGAATATTTTCGTTGATTTTATTCATCAATAATGTATAATATATATAGTAGTATAAGAATATCCAAAACTAGTTAATTAATTAACCTAATTATAATAGGAAATATAATTCTATCTAAAATAGGAGACCTAATTATAATAGGAATAGAATTTACCTAAAGTAAGATATATACAATTAATGTAAGAATATTTGGTGAATATTCTATTAGTAACTACACGAATTTTAATTATCAGGTGGCTTTCCATACAAACCCTTATTGTATGAAAGAATGAAAATATAGAAGGAACTTGGAATTTGAAAGTTTGTCTTTTCAAAATTTTCAATGTCTTGAAAGAGCACATAAATAGATATCTATATCTTCACGACCCAAAAATTTAGTTAATCGTGAGGGCACCTATCCTAATCAGTAGGCGAACTTAAATCAATTCATAAGTCTTTAACTTATTAAGCATAAATAAAGTATGAACAAGCCATAAGCCAATAAAAATGTCCCATAACTCAAATATGCGGAAATTACGTCATACACCTCCCAAAACCTGAAGTCATAAGTACAAAAACTACTATTACGAAGTACAAATCTGAAATCCTACAAAATTGTTTGAAAAGTAATACAAAAGATAAAATATTTGATGGATTCCACTACCGTGGAACAGCTAGTAGCTCACTCCGATAACTCCAATAATAACTCCTCAATGATCGGTGGTAACTCGGCCACTACTAGTGCTTGGAACAGAACCTGCACACAAAAGGTGCAACAAGTATAGAGTGAGTACGAGAAGCACGTGTACTCAGCAACATCGTTAACTGACCTAAACTGAAGTGATTGCGAGGGTTGATATTTCCAATGCTTACCTCCACACTTTATTAGTAATCAATTCAGGTAGATTATATAGTCGTTTCAAGCAACTACCGGATAAAAGAGTTTTCAAATCAAGTAAGGTTCCATGAATCATACAGTAAGCAAGTAAAGTCCGGTTCTTCCCAAGAACCCAAGATCAAGTCAAATCATGAAAATAAAATCGAGTAGGGATGAAATACAACACCAATGGCCAAATGCACTAGTATACACACACTCCTACCGTAGGTTTCACGTGGTCCATGAGAGACTTGCGAGGTCCATATATTCACCTAGAATACTGGATTTCAAAGATCACATTGGGATGTCCAGCCAATGTTGGCTATAACATCACCACTCGTCCTATAGTATATCCAATCGGGCCTTCCCGGGCCATTTCCATATGTCTCATCAAATAAACTACGTAGAGACATCATATGAAACATAAAATGAATATGCATCCAACAGGTAATAATTTTGTACCAAAAATGTCATAAATAACTCATTTTCATCATTTAGATGAGATGTGAAGTGATGTATACACAAATAATCAATTTCACATAGATTCATCAAGTTTGGATACAAGCCCAAATACACTGTGACAATCAAGTCAATTAAGAATCTTCCAGGTAATGCCCACATATTTTGGCGTTCTCGATTACAACAACAATTATATATTTATTAATTTACCCATAATATAGCGCCGATATCCGCATAAGTTCTCATCACCTCACGAGTACGGAACCCCATTCTTCTCTCCCTTTAATTAAGTGATGCTAACATGAACATTCCATAAATGGTCTAGTAAGTCTCAACATGCCTTAATTCCAAAGCCCAAACGATCACTCTACGACCTTAATCTTTCTTAGAGCCTTGAAATGATCTCAATATGTTCAAATATGAAATCTACATAAGCATACGAGTTTGTAGACACCTATATTGCCATAGTAATGTTTTGAACTTAAAATGTTGACCCAAAATTCAATCCCAAGTCCCAAGGCCAAAACTGTAATTTCATTACAAAATCAGTCTACCCATAACTTAAAGGTCACGAATCTCAAAAATCATCAAAATCCGAACTCAATTCGATATCCAAATCATCAATTTACCCAAATTCTCAATTTCATTAAAAAAAATCATTTATATAACTAAATCATGGATGAAAACGCTAAATAAATGATGGCATCATTCAAAAATATTGCGATTAAAGTTTGAAATTTATCCTCGAGCCAAAACTTGAAGATTGCCTTTGAAATCACCCAAAATCGAGCTTCTTAGCTCTCAAAATTGAGTTATGAATAATGAAATTTCAATTGGGGTTTTATATTCTGCCTAGACCTCCTTCATCGCGATCGCGGACCCCTGAAACCCCAGCCTACGCTATCGCGACACCAAGCATCGGGATCACAATGCATGTATGGACCCCCAACTCTTCACGATCATGACCAGTACCACATGACCGCAATGACCCGTCTCCTCGCGCACCTTCGCAATCACATAGCCTCCAATCGCGACTGTGAAGATCAATTGTTGTCACCAGAAACCAGCAGTCATCAATTAACTCCCGAACTCCGATTTAATGTTCGAAACTCATCGGGAACTCCTTGGACACAAATTAAATATGCATTTTAGTAATAAAACACGCTATGAACATGCTCGCGCGGTCAAAAGACCGATTCAGAGTCGTCTTGACCTGAAAATTGAACCACAATGACAATTATAACCTAAAAGTAGGATGACAGGAACAAATATATCAAAAAGTATAATGCAAGAGTAATAAAACATTTGTTTTAGAATACATGAGCAAATATAACAGGATGATTAAAATTAGTTAAAATAAAAAGAACCGACTTTTTTTCAATAGAGCGGAGATAAATGGAAACCACCCATTGTAATCCTACTTACATAGAGAAAAACAAGAGCGATGCTTCCTTGATGTTCAACAAAAATGGCTGTAGTCTTGCCTTCACTTTCTGTTTCTTACCCTAATAAAGTCCCAGGTACTCCAAAATACAAATATTCAGCGTGGTTGAATTTGTCTAGTAATAAGGGAAGAACATTTGCTAGAATGTACGCATTTACAGGTTCAATGGCAAAGAAAACAGTGTGGATATGGACAGAGAACAAGCAAGTGATGACTGCTGCTATGGAGAGAGGTTGGAATACTTTCATCTTCTCTTCACATAGTCAACATCTTGCCCTTGAATGGTCTTGTAAGTTTTCCTTTTCATATGTTCTGATTGAATGCACATACACTCATTAAAGAAATTTTTTAAACTATGTATTTATTAGTTTGACGGCCTATCTTTTGTGGGAGCTTGTTTGATTTTTTTTATTTTTAATTAGATTAGGGGCCAAAGGCAAATCCATGATTTAAGCTTTATAGGTTCAATATTTTTAGTCTTGAACCCTTTATATTCTTAAGGGTCGTTTGGTAGGGTGTATTACTACTACGAATAGGGTAAATTGGTAATGCTGAGATTAGTTATGCCGATATTATTTTTTATCGACTTTTTAGTTTGTTGTATTAAATGAATAATGCGTATTTGGATAGGAATAGTACTGCATAGGGTGTATTAGAATATGAATAGTACTGATATTGTTAGTGCCATGGTTTACAATGTATAAGAATGGTACTGAATATGGTGTATTAGTTATACATAGGTTGAAAATAATACCAAACAAGGGATTAAATAATATCAAAGCTAATATCAAAGCACTACTTTTGGAGTATCCGACATGCACCTGTCGACATTTTTGAAGAGTCCGAGCAACATATATTATATCTACTATTTATTGCAAATTTAGTAAATTTTTATTCATAAATTTATACTTCGCGTCGAATGTACTAGGTTACTTCGCGTCGAATGTACTAGGTTCAGATAACCCGATACCTCAAAGCTCCATCCGCCCCTTGTAGGGGATGCGAGAGAGCAGTTTGTACCACCCTCCTGCCATATTGACTACTTTGTTAATAGTTGTGACTCTTTGTTGTAGTCAACAAGGTTTAACCTTTGCGGAAAAATAATTCTTGTTGGGAGGACCGTACCCCGAATCGACAAACAAGTACCAATTGTCTTTAAATCCGAGACCTTTCTCTGAATGCTGAGTATGTATTTGTGAGAATTTCAATATTCAATGGCATGCGACAAAATTCCGGGGTGGGGGGTGGGGGGGGGGGGGGGCAACATAATGAGAAACAAGAGGCGCTTTTCTGATTCTATTTCCCGTGCATGTTTTCTCCCTGATTAACTATGAATACTGAGCATGGATTTCCATTACGCTATTAGAATCATGAATTTTCTACAATGTTTGATTGTTCTAGTACATTTCTGGGTTTATCACGTGCAGCAATTGCATTGATAAATCCTCTCTTTATTGAAGAGGGAAGATTATTTGATCATGAGCATCAGAGAGTTGCTGCATTTGCTGACATTTCTTCCCCTAAGCAGTTCGAACAGTTTCAGATATCGGAGGAACAGGCAGATAAAGTTGTTGTTGATCTACTAGATTGGCAGGTACTCAGTCCGGTTCTCCTTCACAAATTTATTTGCTGTCAAAAAATTCTCGGCAAACTGTCACCACACTAATGGAAAAACCATTTCTATATTTGTAACAGCAATTTCTAAATGATTTCTTTTTCCAAAAAACTAAACCTTTGGAAGTTGGTTGTATATAATCATTCAATCAAATATGAAGCAACAATCCCTCAGTCCATACTAGTTGGGGTGGACGAGTTGGTTTCTATGTATTACTGTATTGAATTTGTATGGATTCATCTGGATGCTCCCTTTAGTGGTTAATAGGCTGACCCTTGCATTGCTCCAAGTACATTAAATTCTCCATCTTATATGAGTCCACTTCAATTGCTGGTTTATGTTTGTTTGTTCCATAGGTGATACCTGCTGAAAACATTGTTGCGGCTTTTCAAGGCACTCAGAAAATTGTACTTGCAGTCTCAAAGACACAATCAGAAGCTCAGGTCTTTCTTGAGGTAGTAAACTAGATTGAACTTTAAGTCATTAAGAAAGTAATGTCTCACACAAAGTAGAGGATTTTAAGGTACTTAAAAGTGGTGTTTTGCTATTAAGAAGCACCGAGTTTCACTTCATCTTTTCTGCTTTGCTAGGCCCTGGAGCACGGTTTGGGTGGTGTAGTAATGAAAGTCGAGGATATTGGAGCGATCCTTGAGCTGAAGGTAGTGCCTTCTAAAAAGGGGATTCTTCTTTGGTGAAGAGTTGATTTTGATGTCAGTTGTCATTGTTAGGGTTATTTTGATAGAAGACGTGAAGTGGACAGTCTGTTGAACTTGACGAAAGCCAAAATAACTCATGTTCAAGCGACTGGAATGGGTGACCGTGTCTGTGTGGATATCTGCAGCCTCATGAGACCTGGTGAAGGTCTTCTGGTTTGCTCCTAATATCCTGTCTATTTCTGTTTGTCTATAATTTGCAGATAGTCTTAGGGTATGTTTGGTATGGAGGAAAACCCTTTTCATGAAATGTTTTTCAATTTTCTAATGTTTGGTTCATCAAAATATTTTGGAAAACAAGTTTCTTAAACATGAGGAAAATGACTTCCCAAATGGAAGTAGGGAAAACAAGTTCCATAAGTGACATTCCAAATTTATTGTCTCCTCCCCACCCACCCAATGCCCCAACCCCCATCCCTTGACCATCCCACCCCCCGCCACCCCGAACCCCCACTCCCCACCCGATAGTGTTTCGCTAGATTACATACAAATGCTCTTGAGATTAAAAAAAAATTGCTTACTTACCAAACACTAGAAAATAAGTCAAAAACGAACTTGTTTTCAAAGAAAACATTTTCCTTCATACCAAACACACCCTTAGTTTTTGGCGTTTCAATTCCATTCTTACTGCAGAACTTTTTTCCCTTAGGTTGGATCCTTTGCAAGAGGGCTTTTCCTTGTTCACTCAGAATGCTTGGAGTCAAATTACATTTCTAGCAGACCTTTTCGAGTTAATGCGGTGCGTCTCACATGAAGCCATTCAAGTTGTTCAGTAAAGTATCCGAAGGACAAGAACTATTATTGAAAGTATCATTTTTGTTATTTCAATGTTTCGTTAGCATTTATAGTTGTTTGTGAAATAGTTATCTCCACAAAACTGGGTTTAATGCTAACCTCTAAAGAAGACATCTCTAGTATTACCATAACTGCTTTCCCGTTAGTGACTTTTGTAAGTATCTGTTCTAGATCCTCAACCTCAACTCTTTTCGGTGTTGAATTGCGTTAATGCATCTGAAACTATAATGTACAGCCAGTGGTCTTCAGTATGACAATTGTTTGGACTTTAGCAGGGGCCTGTTCATGCATATGTTGCTGTTCCCGGAGGAAAGACTAGCTATCTCTCGGAACTCAAGTCTGGCAAAGAGGTCATTGTGGTTGATCAAAGGGGTATGCAGCGAACAGCAATTGTTGGGCGTGTAAAGGTTGAGACTAGACCGCTGATCCTTGTGGAGGCAAAGGTTTGTCAAGCTTTTCATCTCTGCTAAAACAAATGGTTCTCTGCCTTCTTTGCTTTTTTTTTGTGATCTTTTTGCTCGTTTAATTTGAATATTGTGGCTACGGATACAAGCACAAGACTACTAATAATCATAAGGAATCTCAAGTAGGAAAATAGAAATCAAATTAGTTGGACAGATGTTTGACAAGGATATAATATCTTCTTTCTTCTCGGAAAAAAAAGGAAAATTGCTATCTGCACATGTCTACATACTTGAAGTATCTAACTTCTGGGTGAGAACTTTTGTTCAAGAGTAAAAGAATTGGGCCTCAGGCATGAGTGCACCAGAAAAAGCACGAGTTGGAAAATACCTTTAGGTTTAGGGTGTGTTCGGTACGAACAAAATTGTTTTCCATTGAAAATATTTGTTTGGAAAACAAGTTGGTTCTTACTTATTTCTTAGTGTTCGGTAAGTAAGCAAGAAAATATTATTCCAAAAATATTTATATGTAGCAAAATACTATAGGGGTGGGATGGGGTGGGGGAGTGGGGTTCGGGGATGGTGGGGGTGGGATGCCAAGGGGTGTGGGATATGGAACTTCTGCTCTCTACTTTCATTAGGAAAATCATTTTCCTCATTTTTAACGAACTTGTTTCCTAGATAAAGTGTTTTCCAAAACATTTTGACCAACTAAACTTGGAAAAATTGGAAAACATTTTTCCTCCATATTGAACATACCCTTAGCTCTGTCGTTTAACTCAGAGTTGTTCTTAATACTACTAGTTTCAGCATCTGCAACTTG
This sequence comes from Przewalskia tangutica, assembly GCA_029844215.1. Taxonomy (NCBI): domain Eukaryota; kingdom Viridiplantae; phylum Streptophyta; class Magnoliopsida; order Solanales; family Solanaceae; genus Przewalskia; species Przewalskia tangutica. The sequence goes on along the minus strand of CM056724.1, from coordinate 41,974,578 downwards.
CTGCCTGTTCATATGAACATGAAGAACTAGTGTAAAATATCTTCAGACTGGTTTAACTTTCAACCAATTACATTTGTCTGATTGTATCTCTAATCGTAATGTGGAAATTGGTGTTATGCAGGTAGAATCAGAAAATGAAAGTTATTCTATTCTCTTGCAGAACGCGGAGACAGTTGGATTAGTCTCTCCCCTTCATGGTAAATATTGTAGTCGAAGCAGCGCTCTCTCTTTTTGTTCTTTCTGTCATTCAACATCCCGTGTATTTCTGCAGGCGAGGGGTATCAGCGAACAGCAATTCCAGTGACCTCACTAAAAGTTGGTGATGAAGTTTTGCTTCTATTACAGGGAGGCGCTCGACATACTGGAATAGAAATTAAAGAGTTTATTGTTGAGAAATGAATTTGTTTCGGCGCATTTGTTGACAGATGAGTAGCCTTAAGCTCTTAATGATGACACAAATGTATCTTTGACTAAATTCTTTAATTTGTACCAAATAAAACACGTTCGGATTGAACCTCGACCAATTGTTCAGACTAGAGGTGGCCAACGGGCCGGGGCGGGGTGGGGCGGGGACTGGCGGGCCGGGACTAGCGGGATTCGCTGATGTCCCTTCCCGGTTCTGGTCCCGTCGGAAAAGGGTACCGGTCCTAGCGGGCCGCGGCGGGATCGGGTCGGGGGCGGGATTTTCCATTTTTTTGCACTTAATTTTATAGAATAACATATATATTTATATATAAACAACTTAATAATTTAACAAAATAGTGTAATAAAAAATTCAAATGTTGTTTTTGTGCCTCTTATATTATTTAATAGAAATATAATTTTTTTGTAATACAGATACAATTGTCAAAATTGCAACTTTGTGTGTTGCTCAAAAATTGCAAATGACATAGTAAAATTGTAATTAAACAAATTATCAATTTGAAAACACTTTTCTAGCATCTTCACAATGTCTTGTCGTTCTTCGGTTGAAATTGGTATTTGTTGGTCAAATTGATCCACATCGTTTCCACCACATTCGGATAAGATGTTGTAGTTTTCGTCTTCTTCATTGATCTCCGGTTGACCGCACCTTTTTCGCTCCGCTCGTATCCAATTTTTGAATCATATTGTAATTTTCAAGCTGTCTCCGGCTATTGAGTGTTCTCCTATTTGAAATCTGCAGGCAGAAAAAACGCTTTTAGACGCCGTTGATGACAGTTGAATGTTCAAAACATCCCGGGTCATCATTGAAAGTGTCGGAAAGGTTTTCTCATTCCCCCTCCCGTATTTCAGCAAGTCTTCATACCATTCTTCATTGAGAACTGCTTGGTACGGTACAACACCCTGCAAAACAAAAACATTAAACTCGCTAATTTGGTTAGTAGTGTTGTCACCGCACATTCTATTTCTGAGGCTTTCAATACTAGCCGCAGAAACATCATGTTTTTTTTGAGGTTGTGTTGAAGAAGAAATGGTATGGAAGTCGGTTGGTTGCTAACACTTTCTTGTTGGTAATACCTATATATTTTTTTTGTATTCGTCTTCTATTCTAGACAACACTTCTTCTTTAGTTTGTTCAATAGGTGGTGGGTCATTTGAATTTTTGGGAATTGGAGGTGGTAGTACTGCTATACATTCATAAATAGTTTCAATAAGTTATTTACAATTATCTATTTTAATAGTCGAATTTAATACAACACCAATAATATAAATAGTGAAAATATGAATAATTTTTTTTATTTTGATATTTTTAATAGTTGTCTTATAAGTTGGTTTTTCATATATTCACTAAGCAGTAAAAAATATTAGAGCTATATAAAACAACATAGTTGAAATAGTAGCATAATATATACAGAAAAATTCTTTTGTTACTTTAAAAAATTTATGTAGAAATACAATTAAGTTCGGAAATATTTTCCCAATCGGTATCTACAACCATATCATTTGGATTTCAATTATGGGCATTAAAAAATAAAGTTATAGGTCTTCTATAGTCATAAGCAACAAGTAGTTGCTCGTATAAAGAATTATATCTAGTGGGTACTTCTTCGAGAATTTTTCTATAAGGTAGTTTGCAATCGTGACAAGTTTTTTTATAATCAGTTTTTTTGTCGTATTCTCTTATTTTTAAAAATAAGGTTTATAGCAAATTATATTTTATCAAGAATGTCTTGAAAAAGTAATAAATAATCCTTTACAACTAAGTTGTAAATATGACACACACATTTTATATGAAAATGATTTGGAAAAGATGGAGTTAAAACATCTTTTAAAAATGTAATAGCAGAATTATTAGAAGAAGATTATCTAATGTAATACTCATAATTTTATCAGTTATTCCGTAATAATCTCAAACTGAATAAATATTTTCTGAAATAAAAATATCAGTGTGCCTACTATTTATATATCTATATGCTAAAATACGTTTTTGCATAGATCATTTATAATCTATCCAATGACATGTTACCGTTAAATAATCATGACCGTTAGTACTACGACCTATATCAGAAGTGATAACTACTTTGCCATTAAAATGATATAATGAATAACGTAAATATTATTTATATTCATGTGCAAATTTAAATACATCTCTCTTAACAGTTGATTTAGGAAAACTTTTAAAAGCAGGATTATACATTTCTCTAATGTAATGAATAAAACCAGGAGATGAAGGAAATGAAAAAGGCAAACCCTCCACAACAACTAATTTTGCTATTGCTTCCCTATCTCTATGTCTATCGTAATGGTCATTTTGCTGGACCTTGTCTCATACTAGGGGAAATAGGAGGCGTTCCAGTTGGAGGTGCACTAGTGGGGGTGTCATCTACATTAGTGGATATGTCATCTAGAACATCTTCTAAATTAAAGTCTTGTTGAGTTCCAGAAAATATCTCCTTGTCTAAATCAAATGGTATTTCAGGAAAATATTCAGTATCAACAAAATCATCCTGTCTAGGAGTATGACTAAGATGACTAGAAGAAGTACCCACTACTACAGATTTGCGCTTAGATAGCGCTTTTAAGCGCTATCTAAGCTACCTCTATGGTAGCTCAGATATCGCTTAAAAAAACGCTATGCAAGCAGACTACTATCATAGCGCTTTGCTTGCATGTCGCTTCTTTAAGCGCTATGGTAGTATAATTCCGGTATACATATATTTTTGAAAATATTGCTTGCATAGCGCTTACAAAAGCGCTATGCTTTTATTTATTTTAAAAATATTGTTTGCATAGCGCTTCCAAAAGCGCTATCCAATCTATTTTGTTTTTACTTTTTATTTATTTTTTTGGTAATATCCCTGTTTTTTCACGTAATAAATAAATTATCAAAAAGAATACCCATTCAAAATATAATATAATCATTCGCATAAAACATAATAATATATTTAAAAATAGTATCTCAATCATTAGTAGCTTACAATCATTAACTAATAACAATACGACATAGGCAACAATTACATCAATAGCTTCAACCTTCCATTTTTTCTTTGAGGAATCGATTGTACAAGTAGTCTGCTCAATTAATTCGAAAATTCTTCATTTTGCTTGCAGGATAAACTTTGAGTGGTGAACTATGAACAAACTGCAAAACATAGATGTTGCAAAAACATAGTTATATTAGAAATGTCCAATAAATAAACATATATACTTACACAAATAACCTCATACAAATATGGTTGGGTATGAACAATGACCTAGATCATAACAATGTATTTTCACCAATTTCCTATGAAAAGTTCATTAGAAGGAGGATGTCGCGGGAACACATTAGTTGTTCGCTCTTAGGTTGGGTAGTGAGGCCACAGATGACACCAAAGACAAATACGTGAATGAATTAAAATATGATCATTTAACAATTTGCAACTTGGGTACCATTATGTCCTCCTAAGCTTTCATTAGTCAGTCAATGGGGAGAAAATCGTTTCTTTTAGGAATAAAATTTAGTTTTTTTTTGTAACTTTCTATCTTGATTTTTGTAGTATTGTTCTTGATAAATCTACTTTGGTCACATGAAAGCTATGAATGCCACGACTTTGGTCACATAGCAGCATTGACTGGCTATGTGACTTCCTATCTTGATTACTAGCTATGGGGAAAATATCGTTCCTTTTAGGAATAAATTTAGTTTTTTTTGTAACTTCCTATCTTGATTACTGGCTATTATTTTTCGGACTGTAGTCATCATCCAAATCATTTGTGGCCTACTCACCAAGCATATCATACAAATATCACTAAAATATCACAAAACTCCTCTACCCCTTTCTTATACTTTTCAGATAATCGATCCGCATTTACCCAATCTCGACTTATCAAGAACAATACTATAAAAATCAGAATGCAATTCAGAATGAACGATAGGAAGTTACAAAAAAAACTAAATTTTATTCCTAAAAGAAACGACTTTTTCCCCATTGGTCAAGAGAAGTGTCCAGTGCTATGAATGCCACGACTTTGGTCACATAGCAGCTAATTGTCCCAAGAAGAAAAAGTATTGTGCTTACTGAAAGATTACTGGCTATTATTTTTCGGACTGTCGTCGTCATCCAAATCATTTGTGGCCTACTCACCAAGCATATCATACAAATATCACTAAAATAGCACAAAACTCCTCCACCCCTTTCTTATACTCTTCAAATAATCGATCCGCATTTACCCAGTCTCGATTCATCAAGAACAATACTACAAAAATCAGAATGCAATCCAGAATGCACGACTTCCCCTCACGTAAAGCATAATAAAGATAAATTAACTTCGAATGTACAATAATACCTTCCGAATGCAATCCAAGCAATTTGTCTTCCAAATTTTTGAAAATCTACAAAAAATCGAGAAGATCCCATTCATTAATAATTAATAAAATAATACAAAATTCAGAAATCATCAAATATTCAATCATAATCTGGAAATTGAGGCTAAATGAGTTTCGTTCTTAACAATTATCAATATACACTTCAATCATAAACTCAAAATTGAGGCTAAATATAATGAATGAAAAGTATTGTTTCTCAAACAAATATACACTTCAAACCCTTGAAAATTCTACTGAACACAAAGACTGAAACATACCTTGACACTCGAACTTCCTTCAATTCACTAACTCTACTCTTGCAAACTAAATTGGTATTACACTTGGGGATAATTTCAGGGCGAGATGGAATTGGTTTAGGGTTAATAATGCACAAATTAGGAGAATGACTGAAGAATTGGGCTTCGACGATATGGTATTGCACTTGAAAACTTTGTTTTTGGCGGAGAAGTTTAGGGCTTCGACGATATGAAATGAATTGGGATTATTGCGTTTTTCTAATTCTTTAAAACTTACATAGCGCTTTACTTAGATAGCGCTTCCAAAAGCGATATCTAAGTAAGAATATTAATATTTTTATATTAGTAAATTAATTAGGTAACATAGCGTTTTATAAAAGCGCTATGCAAGTAATAACTTGCATAGCACTTCGATTAAAATTTCCTAAAAGCGCTATGCAAGTATTTTTTGTTAGATTTTTTTTTTTAATTTGAAAATTTGAAAAAGCGCTATCTAAGCTGCGTTACGCAAGCTGAAATCTCTAGTAGTGACCCCTGCTCATGTTACCCCTACTAGAAGAAGTCTGACCCTTACCCTTACCCAACATACCTCTTAATCATTTTAATTATGCTAATAAATAGTTAACGATAATGAAATTAAGTGCGCTAAATAGTTAAAAATAAGGAACGAATGTACCAAACACCGATATAACGTCGACATGTAATCGAGAGGTTGAAAATTGAAACTTTGCTCGATGGAAGATACTCAAGCTAATTGCCAACTTCACTCCCAAATGAATAAATAAAATTGAATATTTAGTAGACAATGTAGACTTGTAGAGAGATTGATTGAGATATTTGAGAGATTAGAGAGATTGTGGAAAGATTTGTGAAAAAAGATGAAGAGAAAATGAGGTATTTATAGTTGGGAAATTGGGTTAAAATATAAATATAATAACTTAGAGGTTAAAATATAAATATAATAACTTACGAGTTAAAAATAAATATTAAGGGAGTAAGGGGGTTGGAGGAGGGGAGGAGACCAAAAATGATTGTTGCACAACGACCAAAATATAAAATGATCGTTGGTGCAATGACTATTTTGTGTAAAGGGGTTTCGGGGGGCGACGGTCTTAGCGGGGTGGGCGGGACCTAGCACAGCGGGACGAGCATTCGTTCGGTATCGTATTTTTTTTAAATATCGAGGTCGCGGCGGTATCCGGGCCGACCCGGCCTGTTGGCCACCCTTAGCTCAGACTGACTTGTCCTCAAACAAGGTTGAATAGGCGTTTGGCCATAGAAATCAATTTTTTTTTACTTTATTTGGAATTTTTAAAGTTGGAGTTGAATACGAAGTTGTGTTTGGTTATAATTTTGATAAAAAATATTTGGTTGTTTGAATGTATTGAAAGTGAAACAAATAAGTGAAAGCATGGTTTAGGTGTTTTTTTTCAAATACAATTTTGAGTTGTATTTGAAATTTTTATGGTCAATATTGATTTTGAAACAAAGTGAAAAAAAAATCAGAAAAAAATAAATAATTCTCATGTCTAATTTTTTTCTTTCAAACAAGAATGTAATTCGCGACCTCGTGAATCTTTGAACCCTTTTGAGTCTTGACCACTGAGTCAAGCTTCTCAGCAGTGTTAAGGGGGTTCACTAAAATATATACTTATAAAATTTAATTTGACCTTATATATACAGTGTAATTTTTTGACGAATTACATGAATGCGGCCAATTAAAGAATACATTATCGAGACAATACTTCCCCGTCTCAAATTTGTTGTCATGTTTCGCTTTTCGATAGTCAAATTCTATAAATTTTGATCAAACGTTTTAAAATATTTATTTTCATCAAATTGACATGGGAAAAGTTACAACTTGTAATTATTTTCGTATAGTTTTTGAATATTTAAATTTTATTTATAAAATATTTAGTTCTTCTAATTTAATTTAATTTAATTTAATTTTGAAGATGAGTCGAATTGATTTTCGAGAAATGAAACATGATAACTAATTTGGGAGGGAGTAATAAACTAGCCTCATTGACTCTATTGGAATCGTTGATATATTACCAATCGTTACGAAATTAGGCAAAAGAAAGCTTTCTGAAAGAAATAATCCCTTGATTATTCTCATTAATTGAAAGACAATATATACAATTTACGTATTTCCATAATAAGAAAATTCTATTCATATTCTACTTCTAAAACCTTATTCTATTTGGTGACTAATTATACAATTATAATAAGTGTACAAGACTAATTAAGGTACAAGACTAATATACACATTGTATACAAAATTCAGCCCAAACTGTGGGCCTGCTACCGTAAATCCGAGAGCAATATTCATCCGATATACACATGTATATCGGATGTATATTTAACATTTTCAATCTGGTCAGTCAGCGGCATGTGTTTGTTGGATGTCAATCATTCTTTATAATCATGAAGACATGAACGACTAAATTGAGATTTACAAAGCTCGTAAATTTTTATGAAATATTACCACTTTGGTAACCTAAACACTTAGACAAGAAAAGGAGAGTTCACGTGCTATAATGTGATGGACTTAACCAAGTTGCATGTATGAAATTATGAGCTAGCTAGGAAGCAATCGCCATGCAGTGATCCACGCATTTCGCTTGCTGTAAATGAGAAGTCAATCAAGTGAATAAAAATAGTTGGCAAGCTTGGTCTAGCAATGGATTTAGGGGTCGTTTAGTAGTTGGTTAAGAGTTAAGTTATTCATCTATTAAATTCTGCATAACTAGTATCATATTTGATAACATTTTAGTTGCTATGTATAAAATTTAGCACACATCAAGTACGATGTTTGGTTACCAGATCATAATCTAGCATAATTACATCATGTATAAGTTATGAGAGAATCTATGTATTATTTTATGCAGGATAAATGATGGAATAACTAATACATGAATAACTAAACTCGGCATAACTATCCGTGCATAACTTAATCCATACGCTACTAATATCTTTATAATTCTAATCAACAATCACACGAGCCCTTAAGTATATGCTTTGTAGTGTATGTATTTTTAAGGGAAAAGGGCCAAAACTTTGGTTTTACTATACATAACGGATTATTTATGCCCTCCGTTATACTTTTGATCCATTATTGCCCCTAACGTTATAAAAGTGGTGCAAAAATACTCCTCAGTTAAGGCTCTGCAACATGGCAAACACCAGTCCAAGTGGCTTGATATTTCAATAAAGTGGATACCATATGACATGTCACTTCACCGCCGCTAACCCCATTTTGCCCCACCCATCGTCTTTATACTGCTATTTATAAAGTTGTGTCTACTCTAACAAGTCTCAAATGTGTACTCATTTTAACTTCAAAATTTATTTTACACCTTAGTACTAAATTTATCGAATGACTCCAAAGGGACACAAATTAACATTATTTACTTAGTTGTTAGATGGTCTATTACCATCACACGACTAGAAACATGCAGATGGTGACAAAAGATCAATAAATCCAAACACATAACAGCAAAAAGGTAACAGTAGCAAAATCCACTGCTCATTCTTGGATCAATGACTTGTCATTAAGTTTGATATAGAAACACTTGTAAATTGATTTATCTGCCCTCCAACACTTGTTCCTCGAGGCCCCAAAAAGTGGCTTCTTTTTCTTGTGCTGCCTCTCAATTGCTTAAACCTTTGAGCCAAAAGCAAATTTTAATGGCAGAATCCACTGTTTCTTGATATGATTTCTTCCTCCATCTCCATGTGACTGACGATGAATGTATTTGCTCACTTTGTTAGAAGCTTATGTTATATATATATATATATATATATATATATATATATATAAGTATTATTTGTGATTTACTATGGAGGTACGGAAGTAGTATACAAGTACTACTAGGGCTACAAAAGAATAAACAATAATGAATTACAACAGTTAACAAACTTGTAGCCAACAAGAGTTGTGACTACAGTAAACTTGTGAGTTCTTGATCTTCTGTCTTGTATCAATATTTGGATTTGTCGTCCTGGATCTTCATTCTTGAGTCCGTCTTGATTCTTCTTTCCAGTTGCAGCAAGCTCCTTGATCTTGATAGTCTGAAATCAAGAGACACTAAATATCTACTTGTTACAACTGTGTTGAGTCGAGTGTTAACACTCTGTCCTTAAGACATTATTGCCCCGTATATATCATTTTACGTTTATGGACAACTGTCTCCCAAGATAAAACAACATCAAACAAATGAGCAAATGAAACTCAAGTGTTTCTCAAGAAGAACCTTTGAGTGTGTGAAAGTATGCTAGAGAGGAAGAAGTTCAGAAAAATCTGAACTAAACAAAAGTGAAGTGTGTTTTACAATTGAAACAAGGGTCTCAATTTATAGTGTATGTAAGATGACCTCTTATCTAGCCAACTAATGACAATCAAGACCATGTAATTGTACTTATTGAGGGGTTATAATTCAGCCAAATAATGGTTGAATTCAAGTGTCAAGTAATAGAGGTTCAATGCTCCAAAACCAGCCCAAAAGTCAAAAAAATTTCGTCATCCATAGACCATTCTGCCTCCGAAGCGCCGTGGCGCCAAACTTCCAGTGAATGAACACCAAGCGCCGCGGTTAAGACGGTGTTGCACCGCAATCCTTCACGGCTCCGCGGTGATTTCTGAATCGTTTCATCTTTTACACATCGTGCATTTCTTTCTTCATTTACCAACGTGGAACACGTGCCATTTAACCAACGACCGTCCATCACTTCATGTCTCAAACGTTTACTCACGTACCAATATCTCTTTCACTAATGAAATTTACGATACTTGACACTACGTGTGCACGTGTGTGAAAACGACGTTTCCGACGTGCGATACCTTAATTGTTCGAGTCATAAATAATAGGTTAAACTTAATTCCACATTAGTAAATTTCCAACTATCCCCTCTTGAAAGAGATTTTGGCGCACCCACATGATACCTTTCTAGCAATCTTTCGACGGATCGATGTTTCATCTAAATAGGTAGCCGTGACTTTGAACCTTCCATAGTAGAATACCATTGGACTTACTTACTGCGCGGTGAACGTGATGTCTTGAATCGTCATTATTTAGTGTAAGCCAAGACAATGGCACCAATACAACAACTTTCCTTACTTTGTTCTTATTAATGTTTTATCCGTTGTGGTCGTGGACACACTTGGATTTAAGTGCATTCATTTGAGGCGGCCAGTCCTCGCACTTAAATAGGTGGTCTCATACAATGTATCCTTCTATACCCCACTTCACAAGTGTTAGGTACCATGAAAAGTTTCCCCAAACCTAACCTCAACCGGTGAGGATCATTATAGGTTTTGGAAAGTTAACCTCTACCCACTATGCAGGTAGCACTTTAAGGTCTATCGCGGGAACGACTTTGGATTCATGTTTCTTTACAGAAATTATCATTCGAAGTTCTCTTACTTTCACCGAAGCGCTCAACTGAACCTTTACGATTTAGTTTTTCCATTGAATCAAATTCTTGGGATCTCCAGTCAGTATGGTTCGGTTTCCACTGTATCAATTTTTATAATTTGGGTTTTAAGCCCATTCCCTTAGACAGACATAACTCTTGATCTTTGGGTAGCCGTTTTTAGTTAAAGGGTCCACTATATCATTTCATTAGTAATCAAGGAAGTGTCACCCGTGATGATCAACTGTCATACGGTCTTATATCTGACGCTGTCATACATGCCCTTCTTGATACCAACTGGCTAGTCACAGTGTATAACTGACGAAGGCACGAGATTCTCCCAATAAGGGACATCCTCTAAGAGGTCGTAAAGTTACTCAACTTCTCATCATTCTTTGTACAAAGCGATAAACTCTGATTCGATCATAAATCGGCCGATGCAAGTTTTTCTTAGAGGATTTTCCAAAGACACACCATGCACATCCACTTGTAGCTTTGGTGTTCTTCAAGTCTGATATCCAGTTTACATCACTGAGTTCTTCCAGAACCGCTGGACATCCAGAATATCATAATCCATAGACAAGCGAATAATTCAGATGTCGTCACATCTCATTTAAAGCATTCTATCGATCATTTTCAGAATCACGAGTGAACCTTAGTTCAACTGATCTTATTTATGAGCCGATACCAGGTCAGTTGTAGTGTGTAAAATACATTGAACTACATGTGAACTGCGCATATCCCTCCTGGTATATGGGTGTATCATGATTCTAATCAATTCTATGATTCATATCCATTTGTGATTTCAACGAGACTGTCAAAACACCTCACAAATGAGTTTGATTTAGACCAGTTCATTAGATGTCTTAGAAATCCCAATTCCTAAGATGTCATCTGCAATACCCATATCATTCATATCGAAACATCATTTTAACATACTTTTAGTCTATAGGATCAGTCTAGAAATTCTCCATGTGATCAACATATCGTCTACGTAAAGGCACATCATAACGAACGAGTCAGAATTACCTTTCACGTAGACACATTTATCACACTCATTAATGGAGAAACCGTCGATAGTAGAGTACTATCACAGTTTTCGTGTCATTGCTTCAGGGCCTGTTTCAGCCTAAACATAGATTTGACAAGTCGACAGACTTTCTTTTCTTCCCTGGAACCACATACCCATCGGGTTGTTCCATATTACTTTCTTCTTCCACTTTCAGACTTTTGGTTTTCCAACTGTTGGCTTTCTAGCTTCAGAGTCAATGTTTTTGTAGTCAGATTCATTATTTCTGTTTTATCTAAAACTTCCAGGACCAAAATGTAAACATTTCAGGGACCATAATGGAAGTTCAAGAAGAAGCCCAACAGTCCATCAAACCAACTCTCCGGTTAGGAAGGCTGTATCAACATCCATGTCTCGCAAGACTGCGGTGACCCTGAAGGTTAAGCTATTTACATAGGAGCACATATCCAAGTAGCCGAGGCTTATACTTGTCAGTATATCTATCTACTTTGTACTAAATTTGAGTATCCATTTTTACAATCCAGGGGTTCTTTTCCCATATGAAGATCAACTATCACACAAGTGTGGTTCCACCTGATGGAGTCTATTTCTCTCTTATAGCTTCTTTACAAAGCAGTGCTTGTGGAGATAACAATTATTTCTTAATTGTCCATGGTTCTTTCTCAACCATATAAGTTAGAAGGCCTGAAACAAGTCTTTGTCCTCCCTTTTTGCTCTTTCTCGGTTCAATATCTAGAATCACTGAGTTTTGTAGATCTGGTATATTAAGTTTTGGATAGTCAACAACTTCTGAGTCCTGTAGATCTGGAACGTCTAGTTCCGTACAATCAGTCACTCGCGGGTTCTTGTTAACCTTGAGAAATGACTTCTTTTTCCTTCTTAAGGAAAGTTATCTTCAAAGAATTCAGCATTATTTGGCACCAAGATGCGATAAACACTACTGTTCTTTGCAGATCTAGTGGGTATACAATCTACAGTCTTAGGTCAAATCTTGACTTTATTTGGATTAGGTACTTTAACCCTTTCCACACTACCCCATATCACAACATTTGTATATGAGATTATTTCTATATTTCACATGGAGGGTTATCTTTATCCTTATGCGGAGTTCTGTTGAGAATCACATTAGTGGTTAGGATCGCCTTGCCCCACATATCTTGGGCGTACATATATGCGCTTGACTAACACCGTTATACTGAAGTGAGTAAGGAGCAGTCATTTTATGAACGATGTTTCGCATTCTACCCCTCTAACACTACGAATTCCTCAATCCGTAGACTTAGTTGATTTCCAACTTCTGTTTTGTAGTGCTTATCCGCTTTAACAACTTCATCTTTGCTTTTCAAAAAACAAAGGAATCAAAACGTTGTACCATCATCAATGAAGGTCACAATGTACTTGCCTCCCTCCTCTATTTCGTACAAGAGTTAAATCACCCACGTATGCGTGACTATGTTATAGATGAGCGGTGTTTTTTTTGTTATTGCTTCGACGGAATATAAAGGTGGTTTTGCCTCTTCGCCTACCTCACATTCATTTGAGAGTTTATGTCGACAGACGGCAACAATCTCAACTTAGTTAGTTTTTGAATGACTTTCTATTCAACGTGCCTTAATCTATGAAGACATAGATGCACGGATTACAAATATATCATTCTCTTGGCTACATATGTAATGTACCATTCTTAGTTATTACAGACCTGTTGGATTAGTCTCAAACCAGCTTGACCAACATCGTCCTTGAAACTAAGTTTGGGATATGTAACACTTCTTGTTAGAGTGATCCCATTCTGTGAAGTCCTTTGACGATAACCTCCTCAACTCCTTTTACTTTGGAGGTGGCGTTGCTTCACATGAACAACCTTTTTCCCGTGGTTAGGGCGTAACAAAATCGTATGAGATCTAGATACTCTGGCCCACTCCAGTTGTCTTGGCAGACTGAGTGTCCAATTTCTTTTTTGCCTTTCCTTTTGGCCTTCAGATCATTTAAGGTCTGGAAACACTGGCCCACTCCAGTCACCCGTAGGCTTTGTATGACTGAGTGTCCAATACTATCCTGTCAAAAGACGGATCTTCTATTGGAAACGGTGATAAGTTTTTCTCTAATCCTCTAGTTCTTGTCTTTAGTCCTCTACTCCTCTTCCCTTGTTATTGGGTCCCAGGAAAATTTCTGGCGCTTACTTAGGATTGTCCATAAAACCAATTTATTACAACCTAAGTCCATATCTTTTAAACCATTGTTTACAATAGTCCAATCTTTAAACGGGAAGGAAAATGAGATTAAACTTCTGATTTTAAGGCATAAGGAATATATGGAAACCACTTTCATATTTATAGCCTTACTTTATTCATTTTAATCAGACATCTTTAAATCTCATTTTTGACAAGGAATAAATATTTAATTCATACCTTTTGAATTCTGGCCCACGTTAGTTACGTTTCCAAATCCTCATTTCCATGGTTCAGATCCTTTGTCTGGGACAGATGTAGGCCCTCTGCCACAAGATAGAACAACATCTTTAGCCTTCTCCTCTTGTCCCAATTGATATCCTCCACCTCTCGTTGGTGCTTGTTTCCACCACTCTCGGGAGTGGTGACAACAACTCTTCCTTGACCCTTAGTCTTGCTAGCATGACTATCAGCAGTATTTTCAAGCTCATCATCAGAGACAAATATCTCATCTTTGACGAAAACAGACCTGTAACTATCATTAAAGAGAGATCCAAAACTAGGATCAGATTTGTTGACAGAGACAATGTTTGAACTGTTTACAGAACCGTCAACAAAACTGGTTCAACAAGAAAACCACAACCAAATTTGGGATCATATCTGCTGGCAAACATCTTTCTAGCACTAGTACTAACATTGTCCTAAGATTGTGATTTACAATGAATGTACGAGAATAGTATACAACTACTACTAGTGTTTTGAAAGGATAAACAATAATGAATTACAACAGTTAACAAACTTGTAGCCAACAAGAGTTGTGGCTACAGTAAACTTGTGAGTTCTTGATCTTCTGTCTTGTATCAATATTTGGATCTTCGTTCTTGAGTCCATCTTGATTCTTCGTTCCAGTTGCAGCAAGATCCTTGATCTTGATAGCCTGAAATCAAGAGACACTAAATATCTACTTGTTACAACTGTGTTGAGTCGAGTGTTAGCACTCTGTCCTTAAGACATTATTGTCCCGTATATATCTTTTTACGTTTATGGGCAAATGTCTCCCAAGATAAAACAACATTAAACAAATGAGCAAAGAAAACTCAAGTGTTTTTCAAGAAGAACCTTTGAGTGTGTGAAAGTATGCTAGAGAGAAAGAAGTTCAGAAAAATATGAACTAAACAAGAGTGAAGTGTGTTCTACAATTGAGCCAAGGGCCTCAATTTATAGTGTGTAAGATGACCTCTCATCTAGCCAACTAATGACAATCAAGACCATGTAATGACACTTATTGAGGGGTTAATGGCTGAATTCAAGTGTCAAGTAATGGAGGTTCAATGCTCCAAAACCAACTCAAAAATCAGAAACTTTTCGTCATCCGTCGACCATTTTGCCTCCGAAGCGTCGTGGCGCCAAACTTCCAGTGAATGAACAGTAACCAAGCGCCGCGACTCCGACGGTGTTGCGCCGCGACCCTTCATGGGTCCGCGGTGATTTTTGACTCGTTTCATCTTTTACACATCGTGCATTTCTTCCTTCATTTACCAACGTGGAACATGTGTCATTTAACCAACGACCGTCCATCATTTCATGTCTCAAACGTTTACTCACGTACCAATATCTCTTTCACTAATGAAATTTACGATATTTGACACTATGTGTGCACGTCTGTAGAAACGACATTTCCGACGTGCGAGACTTCAATTGTTCGAATCATAAATAATGGGTTAAACTTAATTCCACGTTAGTAAATTTCCAACATTATTTAATAACAATATTTTTATTAAATAAAAAAGAAGGGATATACTAGTATGTTTTTAAGTCAACCGTTGACTAAAAGTTGTGTTGCTTCAATCTATCAGTTATAAACCAACCGTTGTGTATTAATTTCAAGTTTTCAACTGAAATTGAAGCACCCATTCGATGACTAAGTTGGCAAATAAAAGAGGCTTAAGACACAACAACGAAAATACATCTCTGTGCTTCATTTCCAACTTGACATATTCTCCCAACATCTTCCAATATTAAATATTATTCTTTCATTTCTTATTGTTGTCCTCTTCCAAAATCTTCTTTTTTATTGGGTTGAGTTCTTGTGATACAAAAAATTAAAGAGTGCAACTTTGATTTCTAGAGTAGCCATTGTATTCTGGGGATGAACTTTGCTGTTAACCACTTGCACAGCGTGGAAACAATTACTATCCTAAAAATAGTTTCCTGAAAGCGTCTTGCCTATTCGTTCCGTTCTTTTCATTGACTTCTTCTTCATGATTACTCTCTTTAATTTGTTTATTAAGTTTTCTTGCACAAAGTTATTCCATTGTATTTATTTTTAATATTCTATAACAAATCCTACTCGCCACAGGATTCTGGGCTGGACCATATCTTCGACCTGGTTCAAGCAGTTGGTTCATTCAACTCTGATTCAGTCTATTTATACTACATCTTTCTCTTAGACAATAAGTACACCAGAAAGATCAGTCTTTCAAGATAATTCAAGTAACTATCAACTAATTGAGATATATATGCCACCAACAGGACCACATCTAAGTAATAACTATATCTGCTCACATCCAAGTAATAACAACTCTCATAATACATCAGGAAAACAGTAATGTTATATCTGCTACACCAGAGAATAGTAGCCACACTAACACAAACAATAAAACAACTCAAGATCTATCTCAAGATTTATTATCATCCCAGAATCAAGATTCAAATCAGCCTAATATAATAGATGTCAGGAAGTCTACTAGGACAAAATAACTTCCCATATGGCTTAAAGATTTTGTCACGAAGAAATCTGACAACACTCCACATCCTATAGCTAACTATATATCTTATTAGCAGATTAATCCAACATATAAAACATCTCTTACCTCTTTTTCAGAAATAGTTGAACCAAAGACATATAATGAGGCATCTAAAGATCCTAGGTGGGTAGAAGCCATGAAAACAGAAATACAAGCTCTGCAAGATAATTACACATGAGATATTGTCACTTTACCAAAAGATAAGTCTCTTATAGGGTGTAAATGGATCTAAAAAATAAAATATAAGGACACACGTGAGATTGAAAGACTCAAAGCTAGACTTGTGAAAAGGATAAAGTAAAAAAAAAAGGAATAGATTATAATGAAACCTTTTCTCCAATTGTTAAGATGGTTACTGTGAGATCAATTCTATCAATAGAAGCCTCTAGGAAGTGACACACATACACTAAATGAATGTGTATAATGCTTTTCTCCAAGGAGATTTATAGGATGAAATATATATGGAACTGCCACAAGGATTAACCAGCCAGGGGGACAGACAGGCATGTAGGCTGATCAAATTCTTGTATGGCCTTAAACAAGCACCTAGGCAATGTAACTTTAAACTTACAGAAGCCTTAATACAAATGAAGTTTAGACAATCTCAATATGATCATTCATTATTTATAAAACAGGCTGAATAAGGATGAACTCAGCAGGGCTAGTGTTTTTACAAGAAATCTCTAGCCTGCAAGAGATTCTTTCTTAACATCAAGCCTATTGGGACTAGATAGAAATGATAAGATAACTCCAACAATTTCTTTCTTTTTAACGCCTCCTAATTTCCAGGAATTAGTCACTTCAATATGCTAATTACAGGAGATACTCTAAAACTAATAGAAGAAACAAAATAGTCTCTATAACAAGCTTTCAAGATGAAGAATTTAGGAGAACTAAGATATTTTTTAGGAATAGAATTTGCAAGGTCTGATAAAGGAATTCTAATGCATCAAAGGAAATATACACTAGACCTTGTTTCTGAGCTAGGACTAGCTGCAGCTAAACCTATTAATACACATATAGATTGTAATATAAAACTAACTACAAAAGAGTATGCTGATTATATACAGAAACAACATAAAACAGGAAAATATAAGTTCACATTAGAAGATGAACCAATAGATGACATAAGTGCATATTCAAGATTAATAGGTAAGTTACTATATTTCACAGTTACAAGACCATACATAGCTTACAGTGTGCAAACACTTAGCAAGTTTTTACAACAACCAAAAAAGTCACATCTTAATGCAGCACTAAGAATAGTGAGATATATAAAGAATCAGCCTGGACAAGGTATTCTTATGTCCAGTAATAAACAGAAAATAATAACAGCCTATTGTGATGCAGACTAGGTTGCCTGCCCTCATACAAGGAAGTCAATTACAGCTATGTAATAAAGTATGGTGATTCTCTTATATCCTGGAAGTCAAAGAAACAAAATACAATCTCTAGAAGCTCAGCTGAGTCAGAATACATAAGTTTAGCAGGTACAATAGCTGAACTAACTTAGATACTTGGCTTATTGAAATATATTGGCATTAACATCAACCATCCAGTGACAATATTCACATATAGCAAATCAGCAATACAAATTGCAGCAAATCTTGTTTCTCATGAAAGAACTAAACATATAGAGATTGATCTACATTTTGTAAGAGAAAGATTCAGAAAGGAATGGTGAAGACAGAGTACATACACACTACAAACCAACCAGCAGATTTACTTACAAAAAAGGTTAAACAGAATTCAGCATCAACATCTATGTTCCAAGCTTGGACAACTTAACATTTTTCCAGCAGCTAGCTTAAGGAGGCCTCTTGAGAAGATTAAAAGTTAGTTAAAAGTAATTAAAGCATTAGTTAGTAAGTTGATCAACTAGTTAGTTAGTTAGTTATAAGCCTAAAAAGGGTTGTTATAAGAAGTTATAATCTCTAAAATATCTAATAACAATGAATTGTATATAAGACACACATATGCCATTGTAAAGAGGACAATTCGAAATACTAATGAGAAAGAAAGACTTCACTACTTCATCTCTCTATCTTCTTCATGAGTTTTATTTTTCTGGTTTCTGTATATTGAATGTATACTGCATGTATATCGGTATCTGAGATGGATACTTATCTTGGTTCATTCCCTTTGTTCATTCATTTTATCGCTCATCAAAACACGCGTATGTTAATGTTGGTAAAGAATAAATTTTGAGTCTAACTCAACCTCAAAAGCTAGCTTGTAGAGTGAGAATTGTCTAAGTTCATATAATGAATTCATATTTTCATTTTATATTCGATGTGAGACTCTTCTTCACGGCTACTGACAACACAAATAAAAAGGAATAAAAACACAATTAGCCGTTCACCACTCATTCCCATTCTAGCCACTCATAGGTGTTATTTTGTTTTGTCCATTTCCCATCTTTTTCTACACACAAAACCCCCACCTATTACCTTACATACATAGATAGAGAGAGAAATAATGTTTTCAGGGAAGGGAAAATAAATGACAGATTAGCTGCTGAAAAACAAAAGGGTCCGTTTTTCGTACCCTTGTTCCTTCTCTCTCAAAATTTGCCTATTTTTCTCTTTGCTTTTCTTCATAATTTTCTTATTTTTATTCTGATCAGTCTGAAACTTTAATTATCTTTCTTATGTTCTTTGTTTTAAGGTATTGGTGGGCATTGACATTCTTGTCGTCTCGTCAATTATGATAAGGCTTTTACCTTTTATAACTAATCCATTTATGCAGACTTTAATACCCTTTTCCCCATAGACTCTATCATCGATTCCAATTAATAATCTTTTCTTAATTATAACAAGGGTTACAATTATAATTATAATTATCCTCGTATTCTGAATTCCCTTCATTTTTAATTCCTCGATTTCGCTTCTTTAATTATCCATTCGGCTCATTTTTTCTGATTTATTCTTCCCATATTATCAGAGTCAGATTCATAATTTGAAGTTTACGGTTTCCAATAATTTCAAATTAAAAAAGATTTTTTTTTATAAGTGCCCAAGGAAAATCCAAAAGCCAACCAAGCTTAAGCAGGTTCACTATCAATGCTGCACCAAGAGATTGCTTTGTTACTAGGTTCCAACAAATATTTCTTATATATTTAATAGATTTACGTAAAAATTATTGGGTTTCCGAGAATCAATACTGGTTACCCTAGATCCGCCCCGTGCCTTCATAAATTACAATTTGATTCACTTCTTTAACCCACCATTCATTTTCTTCCATTGGCAATAATGGGTTGTGCAACTTCAAAGCCAAAAATATGCCACAATTGTCACACACCATATTCCCCTGTACGAAGAAGCTACTCAATGTACATACCAAAAAAGAAAGATATTAATGAGAGTGAACAACAACAACATATGGTGAGTCTCACATCATGCACATTAGGATCATTGAAACTTGACTCAATGAACCTGAGTCAAAGTCTTAGAGATGATCAATTTGCATTCGAAATCGACGACTACAACGCATCGAAAGACGAGTTGTTAATCAAGGCGAAAACATGGTCACAAATGATCAATGACAAAATCCCAAAAGTAATGATTCCGAAAACACCGGTTAGAACACCACCAGGTGAGCCTGAAACTATTAATGCTTGGGAATTAATGGAAGGTCTTGAAGATATTACTCCTCTTAAGCCTTCAGCCAACCATCATGATCATAGTTTTGCTTTTCCTGCCTCTCCCAATAATGGCGAAGATTCGCCGAAAATGGCTGATAATGAATCTAGTTTACATTCAAATGGAACACCTATTGTTTATGATTTTGATCCTGAAGTGATTTCCACTTTCAGAAAAGCACTTGAAGAGCTTCCACCAGATAACCCTTTTCATCTAAAGCCATTAACCATCGAAAACATGCAGGGACCGGATGATAAGGTAAATGGAGAAGTACTGGCAGCCCAGTGCACAAAGCATTCCGTGTTAGCAGGGTCTGGGGAGGGGCTGCATCCCAAGGGGTGTGAAGTACTAAGAGATTATAAATTGGTGGTGCCTCATGAGAAGGACAAATTGGTTATTTACTTTACGAGTCTAAGAGGGGTGAGGAAAACGTACGAGGATTGTTTTCACGTTCGTGTGATTTTGAAGGGACTAGGCGTTAAGGTTGATGAGAGAGATGTTTCGATGCATTTAGGATTCAAGGAGGAGTTGAAAGAATTATTAGGGAAAGAATATGCTGGAGGGGGGTTACCAAGGGTGTTTTTGGGGAAAAAATACATTGGTGGGGCCGATGAAATACGGAGAATGAACGAGGATGGGAAGCTAGAGAAATTAGTAGAGGATTGCGAACGAATATTAGAGGATGGTGGTGGTGGTGGTAGTGTTGTTGGAAATGGAGTTTGTGAGGCCTGTGGAGATGTTAGGTTTGTGCCTTGTGAGACATGCTCGGGGAGTTGTAAAATTTATCATGAAGTAGAGTACGATGAATTGGAAGTTGAGGAAGATGAATATGGATTTCAACGGTGCCGGGATTGTAATGAGAATGGACTTATACGATGTCCAATTTGTTGTGATTAAGGTTGGCTAACATTTTCCTGTTCTTTCCTTGATTTTTTCTTTTCTTGGTTAATTGTTTTAATAAGATAATTGTTGTATAGTAAGAAGTTTTTATTTGTGTGATTAGGAAGATAATGTAGTTGCAGTATGATAACAGCAATCTGTTTTCAAGTTCTAGATCATGTAATACAATCTCAATCTTCTCTCTATGGGAGAAGTTATATACTAATAGTGATACTACGACATATCTTGCATTTGGTGTTTACGTTTGATTGTTTTAGTAGTAGTTACTGTATATTGTTTGAAGTATCACATTTCCACGAATCGACTGAATAGGAAAGGAAGCAGGGTCGGATCCAGAATTTAGATTTGATGCGTTCAACCGTTAGTTTTCACTATTGAATCCATTGCACATTTGAGTTGAACCGAGTAGAAATTAAGGCTGCATCTGCCTCAGAAAAAAGGAAAGCGTCAATGTGGAAACAAAGCACATTATTTCGTAATGTTACTAGCACTAGCTGTGAATGTTGTTAACTGCCAAAAGGCGATACAGGCAGTGTAATTGTTATGATTGCTTTATCGACTTACACCTTTTTGGTGGAACTGGTCCCTTCAAAGATTAAAAAATATAGGAGTATAAGAAAAGGTGTCGACAGACAGATTTGGAAGTCTTCTGCTGATTCTAAAGTATAAAAAGAAGACAGATTGGAAAGCAATCAAGCATAAGGCTGATCCATGTTATAAAATTTGCTATCATAACGTGGCTTGACTAAACAACATTGGTTTAACTATGTCAAATTCTGGCGTCCCATCCATTCCTCTTATCAAATAAAAAGATTATTTTTAACTAGATTATGATGCTCAAAGGCGGATTCAGGATTTAAGTTCAATTTCTAAGGTTCTTAGCATTGAATCAATTATATATTTTTAAAATTATGGATTTAGACTTACTACTTGTTGCAATTTAGTAACTTTTTACACATGAATTTGTACTTTGCATTGAAAATACGGAGTTCAAATAAAATGGTACTATAAGGTTGCATCCGCCTCGATGTATTATATATGGTATTATTGGTTAACGAGTTCTAGTTCTGGCATCCCAGACATTCTCTTTTTCTCCTGTAACATGCCTTCTGCAAATTGGAACACATTTCCCTGCCATTGCAAAAAGAGAAAAATGACAAATAGTCCTATTCATGAGTTGTGCACAATGCAATGTAATTCTTTTTTATCTAAAGTGCTAAAGTCGAGTTTTTCAGCTTAGTTATTCTCCAGTGATGTCATCCGCTTCAATGGTTTGTCTCCCAATTTAATACGTCCTCTCTAACATGAGCTCTCATCTTGTGTTTAACTCTTGTCAATTTGAGCTATGGCATAATGGATAATAGTATTAAAATTTCCAGATTGCAAAATGATCTGAAGGAAGTTCTAGGATAATGAAGTGGGTGAACCGTGAATATCATGCAAGGTTAAGGTGTACTGAAATAATCGAAGTGCGTGTAAGTTGACCTAAACATGTATGTTGCTTGATATGGAAGCTCGACAGGCTCGACTTAGCCTCCTGAGTGTGAGAGGTGATCTGTAGAACTAAGAAGTTACCTAAGACTCGTTTTTATCTTTCTTTTTTATCCAAAGGTCATATATTATATTAGCTACACTGAAGTAGTACAGGGAGCCCTATCTATTACTACAAGGTCATGTTGCCTATTGTTACGGGGATTAACTCAAAGTGGAGTCATTACAAAAGGAGTGTAGCATGGGGACTGCTACGTTACAAAAAGGGGTACCAATGGCCAATGCACTGTCAGGTGCATTACAAATAGTTGCTGGAGGGGGAACAAAAACTACTATCAACTCTAGCACGGCGAATATAGAGTGTTCATGTGACGTCTTCCTTGAACGCATTCAAAACAAAAGCTGGTGGCTCTTCATATTGTATTTAAACTAACAACATAGGACAATACAATAGGTAACAACCATCTAAACAAGGTGTTAAACCCTTGTTCCAGATTAAACATAGAATTTTGTTGTTCCTTTACAGCCATACATTCATTCTTTCTGTTTTTGGTTCCATCGAGAATGATATGAACAATTGTATTCTTGTACGAGGCAGAAAAAAAGAGAATGTTTCCCCAATTGCCCGTTAATTACGACAAATGGTCATCCACAGTAATCTTCTTTCAAGAAGATGATGAATTTGTGTTGAAAATTTATCAATGTGGAACAAAGTTTATCCCATTATTTATGACTCGAACAATTGGGGACCCGCACGTCGGAAACGTCGTTTTCACACACGTGCAGACATTGTACCAAGGATCGTAAAATTTCATTAGTGAAAAAGATATTGATACGTAAGTAAAATGTTTGAGACATAGAATGTGGACGGTCGTTGACCAAATGACAAGTGTTCCACGTGGTGAATGAAAAAAGAAGTGTGCATAGTGTAAAGATTGGAATGAGTCGAAAAGGGCCGCAGAGCCGAGAAGGGCCGCGACGCCACCACGGAGCCGGGGAGCGCCGCGACACCACTCCCTTCAGAGCCGCGATGCTAATTAGGTCCCGAGTCACTGGAGTCGCGGTGCTACCCAGGCAGAAAGTCTGAAACAAAAATCTGATCTTTGAGACGTTTGGACTGCCCTCAATGACATTCATTCCAGCATTAATCAACCATTATTTGGCTGATAAATGAGTGTCATTACTTGGGAAATTCGTTGACATTACATGAGTGATTCAATGCCATTACTTGACACTTGAAGGGACAAATCTTAGGCACTATAAATTGAGATCTTTGGCTCAATTGAAAAACAATTGCAACAATTTCTGAAAACTTCTTCCTCTCTAGCATTCTTTCAATACTAAAAGTTTTTCAAGAGAAACAAATGAATTTCCTTTAGTCAAGTGTTAGTATTTTATCTTGGGAGACTATTGTCTAGAAACGTAAAAATGATATATACAGGGCAATCTTGTCTTAAAGAAAGAGTGCTATCACTCGACTCAGCAAAATTCAGATTAAGTGTTGGTTCTTGTTTCTAGTTGTTGGTTAAGATTATTTCTTTTGGTTGTAATCTTTTGTTCTTCACTTTCCTAGTTCTTGTAATAGGAGTTTACTATTTCCCATTTGTTGTTGCTTTAATTTTTACTAATAATTTTAAGACAAAATTTGTATTAGTACTTAGTGAAAATGACTAGACAAGAAAAATTTGGTTCTGAATATAATCTGCTGCTACTAATCAAGACAATACCTTTGCCTCTCCCTCTACTACTGCTCCTCAAGGCAATAATTTTGACTCTTCCTCTTGCTACTCCTCAAGGAAACACCTCTGCCTTCCCCACTGCTACTAAAGGGAATGTCAGAATCCCTCCTCATGTCGGGTTTCACCATGAACGCCCTGAACAGTTCATGGGAATTAATTTTAAAAGATGGCAGCATAAGATGTTGTTTTTCCTAACCGTAATGGGGTGGCACATTGTGTCACAGAAGACCCTCCTAAAATAGGAGATGTGCGAACCCTTAGTTTATTGATACAACTAAAGGGGGCCAAGGTTTCCAGGCTCGCCTGAGAATAACTCTTGATGCATGGAATCATAATGATTTCATGTGTAAGAACTATATCCTGAACTGCTTTTCAGACCTGCTCTACATGGTGTATTGCACCGTAGACACCGTCAAAGAGTTGTGGGAGAAGCTTCAGAAGAAGTGAATGCATAAGATGCAGCTACAAAGAAATTCATCGTTGGGAAATTCTTGAAATTTCAAATGGTGGATAGCAAGACAGTGATGTCTCAAGTTCAGGAATTCTAAATGATTCTACATCACCTGAATTTGGAGGGTATGAAACCAAATGAGCAGTTTTTTGTTGCATCACTGATTAAAAAGTTTCCTCTCTCGTGGAATGAGTTACTTAAAACTCAAGAGAAAGGAAATGACCTTTAAAGAGCTTATTATCAAACTCTAAATTCAGGAAGATAATAAGAAGTCATTGCCTAAGGGAAAGCAACCCTCTGAGGCCAAGACAAATCTGGTTGATGCCAAAGGGAACCCAAGAAAGAAGCGCAAGTTTCAGAAAGATGACAAGACCCAGACAGCGATGAAGTTCAAAGGAAACTTTCACCATTGTGGCAAAGCTGGTCACATAATCAAAGACTGTCGTCAGACGACAAAAGGCAAGACAAAGGCTAACGTCATCGAGGACACACTTTTTATGACATGTTTGATGAGTTCTCTGTGGTGGTGATAGAAGCAAACTTTGTAGAGAATTCCAAACAATGGTGGATGGACACGGGTGCTACCAGTCATATCTATTCTGATAGAGATGCCTTTTTCCATATATACACCAGTTACTAACAAGAAGTTGTTCATGGGTAACAACGCTTCCTTTGACGTGCTAGGGGTAGGAAAGGTGGTACTGAAGATGACTTTTGGCAAAGAGCTCACTCTGAATGAGGTAATGCATGTTCCTGAGATGAGAAAGAATTTAATTTCAGGTCCTGTATTGGTTAATGCTGGTTTAGGCTAGTATTTGAGTCTAATAAATTTGTAATCACCAAGAATGGAACCTTTGTGGGAAAGGGCTTCGAATGGGAAGACCTGTTCAAGGTTAACGATATGTCTATCATACGTTCAAGCAATAACACTGAACTTCTTCTTACTTGCTTGAGTCTTCTAATTTATGGCATCATAGATTAGGACTGTAAACTACCAATCTCTCCAAAGGTTGGTAAAGTTGGAGTTGTTGTCGTCTATCGACGTAAACCCTCAACGTAAGTGTGAGGTGTGCGTAGAGGCAAAACTCACTAAGACTCCCTTTAGATCCATCGAAAGGGATACCGCTCCTCTAGAACTTATTCACACAAATATATATGATTTGAAGTTTGCAAAAAATAGATGGGGAACAAGTACTTTGTGACATTTATAGATGATAGCACAAGATATTATTACCTTTACTTGTTAACGTACTTAAAGCTTCCTTTCTTTGGGATGACCTGAGTCCCAATCAACACATTCACGCCTGTCTCATGGTCGCTCACATTACTAAACTTGCACTCCAAATACTCTGTCTTGGTCCTACTCAACCTAAACCATTTAGACTCTAGAGTCTGTCTCCAAACGTCCATCTTGGCGTTCACTCCGCTATGAGTCTCATCAATCAGGACTATGTCATCTGCGAATAACATACACCATGGCATATCTCATTGGATTTGTTGTGTCAGTCCGTCCATCACCAAGGCAAATAGAAATGGGCTAAGCGTTGATCCCTGGTGCAGCCCCATCGTCACTAGAAAGTGCTCCGAGTCTCCTCCTATTGTTCGTACTCTGGTCTTGGCTCCATCATACATATCCTTGATCTCCCTAGTGTATGCCACATGTACACCTCTAACCCCCAAACATCTCCATAGAACCTCCCTAGGGACTTTATCGTATGCCTTCTCTAGGTCGATGAAAACCATATGTAGGTCTCTCTTCCTCTCCCTATACTACTCCACCAACATCCTAATAATATGAATGAATTCAGTAGTCGAACGCCCCAGCATGAATCCAAACTGGTTCTCAGAAATAGACACACCTTTCCTTACCTTCCTCTCCACAACCCTTTCCCAAACTTTCATAGTGTGGCTCAACAACTTGATACCCCTATAGTTATTGCAACTCTGGATATCACCTTTATTTTTGTACAACGAATCATTGTACTCCACCTCTATTCTTCGGGCATTATTGCCGTCTTAAAAATGACGTTAAACAACTCAGTCAGTCAGTCCAAACCTATCATGTCTACACTTTCTAAAATTCAACTGAGATCTCGTCGGGCCCGGTCGCTCTTCCCCTACACATCCTATGAACAACATCCTTAACCCCCTCAACCTTAATCCTTCTACAATACCAAAAATCCCGATACCTTCCAGATTGCTCTAGATCTCTCAACACGATGTCACTATCTCCTTTTTCATTCAAGAATTTATAAAAGTAAAACTGCCATCTCCGTCTAATATGCATGTCCTCCACCAGTACTTTACCGTCCTCGTCCTTGATGCACCTTACATGATCCAAGTCACAGACCCTCATCTCCTTCGCCTTGGCTAGTCTGTATAACTTCCTATCCCCGCCTTTCTCCTCTAATTCCACATACATGCGTTCAAAAGCCATCATTTTTACCGCCGTAATCACAAGCTTATCCTCCTTCCTCGCCATCTTATATAGCTCCCTATTCGTCCACTTTTCCACCTCATCCTTGCTTTCTACCATTTTCGCATACATCATTTTCTTTGCTTCCACCTTATCTTGAACTACACCATTCCACCACCAATCCCCTCGATGCCTACCACAGCTACCCATCGAGACCCCAAGCACTTCTCTAGCGACCTCTCGAATGCAACTGACCGTCCTATCCCACATACCAGTCGCATCCCCACTACTCCCGCAGGCCCCCTTAGCCAACAACCTCTCCCCTATCTCTTTTGCACTAATCATGGTCAGACTCCCGCATTTGATTCTCAACATGTCATCCACAACCCTCTTATTCTTCTCTATCATGATCTCCAAATTCATCACCAAAAGTTTATATCGGGTTGTAAGATCCTCCCTCGGAATAACCTTGCAATCTTTACAAAGAACTTTGTCAACATTTCTAAGGAGCAAAAAGTCTATCTGAGTCTTAGCCACCGAACTACGAAAAGTCACCAAGTGCTCCTCCTTCTTCAGCAACCTCGAATTGGCTATCACCATCTCAGAAGCTCCAGTGAACTCCAAAAGTGAGACGCCACCCTATTTCTGTCCCCAAGGCCAAAGCCTCCATGCACGTCGTCATAACCCCTTGAAAGTGATCCGATATGTCCATTGAAGTCCACTCCTATAAATACCTTCTCAGTGGGTGGGATACCACCCTCCCAAAAACGCCTCTTCTCCTCCTCGCTCAAGCCCGTATGTGGCACGTAAGCACTAATAATATTCATAGTAAACCCTCCAATTACCAACTTAATCGCCATCATCCTGTCATTGACCCTCATAAACTCTATCACCTGATCCCTTAGCTCACTATCTACTAAAATGCCTACCTCATTCCTACACCTCGACCTACCCGAAAACCATAACTTATACCTTTCTACATCTTTAGCCTTAGGTCCTACCCATTTGGTCTCCTGTACACATGCTATATTGATCATCATATTCTTAAGAATCTTAACTAGCTCTATAGACTTTTCCGTTAAAGTCCCAATGTTCCATGATCCTATTCTCAGCCTAGCATCACCCTTACCCCACTTACCGTCACCCCTCGTCCCCGTCCCCGACCGAGAACCCGATACAAATAAAATTTTCCTTGAACAAGAACTGTCTATCCATTGCATCTGGAGCTCTGTTTCATCACTCTCAACATTTCTCAACCTAAGAAACCGATTTTGTACAACCTGGCCATTTTATCTAATGATACAACTCTCTTTAGACAAGCAAGTTTGTCTGCTTGGCTTTATCTTGGTTATTATTGGTTCCCCTTGGAATGTATTGGAACCTCATTTCTTCACATTTTAATGTTATCAATGGTACAATGTCAATTGTCAAGTTATATGCATCATTCATTTATTGTCCGGAGTAAATATGGTCTTGTCGTAAACTTGCTGGAAATGAAACCGTGGGGTCTGAGGAGGGTAGAGTGTACACAGACCTTACCTCTACCTTGATAGGTATATCAGCTGTTTCCGGGAGACCCTCAGCTCAAGACAAAGCATAATCACAAGCAGAGCAATCAAAACAAAGCAAGAGTAAAGAGTAGAGCAAGAGAAACGGTCATACTCAGATATGGAATTAAAGTAGTATAAAGTGCATTCGAACAAAAGAGAGCAATAGCTAATACAACTAAATAAGTTAAATAAAATACAAGAAAACTAGAATTAAGATCTTTAACTCTAGGTTTGTATAGTCAGAGCAAATCTACAATAACAACAATAAAATACCCAGTGAAATCCCACAATATAAGGTCTGGGGAGGATAGAGTGTACACAGACTTTACCACTACATTAGAAGGTAGGTAGACTGTTTTCAGATGCCCTCTGCTCAAGAGAAAGCACAAAAAATAGATAAGAATAACCAATTCAAAATAATATGTAAATGAAAATGTAAAGACGTAGGCGTATTTCATAGTATATTAATTAAATTGTACAAGTATATTTGGTATACTAAGGATGAGTAATAATGGGCACTTATGTATAGTGGGCCTTGTGGTATGGCAGGCCCACGTCTTAGCCCTTTTACTTTAGTCTGTAAATAGACATGTACATTGAAAAATATCAATTAATTCAATACGTTGGTCTTCTTCATTCTAGAACAGTCTTCTCTCTCTTTCACCGACTTATCACCATCGTCGTCCTTGACAACTAGGTCATCGCTTCTTCCTCTAACCGCCGATCTCGATTGCTCGTGGCGATGACAGATCTCAACACGGTATCAAAGCTATACAGATCTGGGGCGTTCGTAGCGGAAGATTCGGACGAAGGATCAATCTGAAAAACTCGGATCTAGGCAGATCGAGTACATGCAAGAAGAGTATTAATGAAAGGATACAATTTCTGACCACTACAGTTCACGAATCTGAAATAAAGAA
This sequence comes from Przewalskia tangutica, assembly GCA_029844215.1. Classification (NCBI taxonomy): domain Eukaryota; kingdom Viridiplantae; phylum Streptophyta; class Magnoliopsida; order Solanales; family Solanaceae; genus Przewalskia; species Przewalskia tangutica. The sequence goes on along the minus strand of CM056724.1, from coordinate 41,945,022 downwards.
AGAAAAGAAGGTAGAAATTTTCGATTTGTTTGTTTGTTTGGTCGACTCTAGAAATTCTTGTTAGTATTGCTCCTTCTTTGTCATTAATTACTGCCTAGTGTTAGCTGAATTTGTTGGGAAGAACATGATGATATCAGAAATTGTAGGAGATAGGGGAGTAAGTGAAGTCGGTGAAACATCAAACACAAGGAATAATATCGACCATAACCACAATCTCTTCCTATTCCCATCGGATGCCCCTGGTTCCCTGTCCATCGGAGTCGTCTTGAATGGAATGGACAACTATGTGTTGTGGAGTAGGGCCATGAAACTGGCTCTATTGGGTAAAAACAAGATAGGGTTTGTCGATGGGACGGTTAGGAGAGAACATTATGATGAGGAGGTGGCACGGGTCTGGGACAGATGCAATGCCACCGTAGTGTCGTGGTTGATGGGGAACATCAGTAAAAGCTTGCTAACAGTGATGCTATTCAATGCTGACTCTCACAGCATCTGGGAGGAGTTAAAGGAGCGATTCGACAAGGTGAATAGCTCTAGGGCTTTTCAGATCCATAAGGAGATATTTACCCTGCGACAAGGAACTATGTCGATATCAGGATACTACTCAAGGCTGAAGGACCTTTGGGATGAATACGACTCGATCATACTGCGCGCATCTTTGTCCCAAGGCGAGAGTTTATCAATAACGATCAATATCAAAGGTTGCTCTGATTCTTAATGGGACCGAACGAAAGTTACCACAACACGAGGAGTCAAATTTTAATGATGCCTCAAGTCCCAAATCTGAATCAGGCTTATGCCTTAGTTAATCAGGAGGAGAGCCAAAGAGCTCTTTCAGGAACCAGCAGATCAATAGCTGAACACATCGAACCTTCAGCATTATTCACAGCCAGGAGTGGGAACAAAAGAGGAAATGGAGGAAATCACACACAAAGAAAGCCATATAATCCTAATGCTAAGTGTGATCACTGTAAGATGAAAGAGCATTTCACTGTGGATTGCTTCAAGTTGATGAAGTGCAATCACTGTCACAAGACAGGACACCTAGAAGAAGGCTGCTACCAATTGATTGGGTACCCAGATGATTTCAAGTCTAAGGCAAAGAGAGCTTATGCAGTAACAGGGCAAATTGAAGACACAGGACAAAGTCACCTTGAAAAACCAACCTTGATGTATGATCAGTTCACTCCAAGTCAAAGACAACAGATTCTTCACATGCTTGAAGAAAAGGACAGGAGCAGAACTCATATTTCTAATATGGCAGGTATACATACTAATGATACACCAGAACTATTAAAATGGATAGTAGATTCAGGTGCGACTAATCACATGATAAGTAATTCTAAACACTTACTCAATAACTTGTTAACAGAAGGCACTGAGAAGGTACAATTACCAACAGAAGATTCAGCCAGAATCTCCCATGTTGGTGATTATCAACTAGGAAAAGGTGATTTTCTCAAAAATGTACTATGTGTACCAGCTTTTAAATTTAACTTAATGTCAGTGTCAAAAGTGACTAAAGAGTTGAACTGTAGTGTCTCTTTCTTTCCCTCATGTTGTATTTTTCAGGATCTAACATCTGGGAAGGTGAGGGGGATTGGTAGTGAGAAAGATGGGCTCTGTTTGTGTGTTTGGATGCTGAAAATCAGGAGAAGGAGTTGAGGAAATGTATGAGTGCTACCCAACACATAGATATAATGACATGGCACCAGAGACTATGCCATGTACCCATGGCAGTATTGAGGAAGATTTCCTTGTTCAAAGACTATGATACTTCTGTTTTAAGTAAATGTGATGTCTGCCCACTAGCTAGACAAATTAGATCACCATTCCCCACTAGTACTAATAGATCAATAAAACCCTTTCAATTACTGCATTTAGATGTGCAGGGCCTTATAGAGCGATACATTCATGGGATGAGATATTTTTGACCATTGTTGATGACTACTCTAGATGGACACGGGTGTTTTGATGAGACAATCGATGTGTCTACAATTACGAAAATTTTCTTTCGCAATTCTCGCTCAATTTGGATCTAAAGTCCAGAAAATTAGATCTGACAATAGTACTGAATTCTTTAATCAAAACTGTAAAGCTCTTTTTCAAACACTAGGAATTATACATGAGAGCTCTTGTCCATACACACCACAGCAAAATGGGGTAGTTGAAAGAAAACATAGGCATCTACTTGAGATAGCAAGGGCAATCAAGATACAGGGTTGGTTGCCAGACAGATTCTGGGGAATGTGTATTGAAGTTGCAGCTTACATCATAAATAGAATTCCTTCAACAGTTCTAAATAATGAGTCTCCTTTTTATAAACTGTACAACAAAACACCACAACTTAGTCATTTAAGAATTATAGGTTGTTTATGTTTTGCCACCATTCTTCATACACAGGATAAGTTTAGTCCAAGAGCAGTCAAATGTGCTCTACTTGGGTATGCTCCTACACAAAAGGGATATAAGCTGTATGACTTAGAAAACAGGGCTGTTTTTGTTAGTAGAGATGTGATTTTCAGGGAAGATACTTTCCCTTTTAATAATAGGCAGAGTGAAGATTCACTAAATATAAAAGACCATGGACATTTCTGTTATGAGGAGCTAATAATAGGTAATCCTGTCACTATTGGAAATTCTGTCAATGAGACTAATTTTGCAGGACAAGAGTTGTTATCTACAGGTTCTACTGCAGACTTAAATATCAACAGAAGTAATGCAAACAGAGAAAATGACAATGCAGATGAGACAGAACACCATGAGGTCAATCAGGGAGGATTGCAAACAACAAGAAGATCAGGGAGACTTGGCAGACCTCCTATATGGCACAAGGATTATGTCACCACACAAGGCTCCCACAATTGTTTATATTCAATTTCTAATAACATCACTTATGCAGGTCTGTCTGCTGCATATCAACAGTTTGTTGCACAAACATCTATAGAAATTGAGCCAGCAGGATACTCAACAGCAGCAAAAGATCCAAGATGGGTTGCAGCCATAGAAACTGAGATTCAAGCACTAGAAGACAATGAAACATGGGAGCTGGTCAAGCTGCCTGAAGGGAAGAAAGCAATAGGTTGTAGGTGGGTATACAAGATAAAGTACAAGGCATCAGGGGAAGTTGAAAGATTTAAGGCCAGACTTGTAGCCAAGGGATACAACCAGAAGGAAGGAATAGATTACCAGGAGACATTCTCCCCTGTAGTTAAGATGACCACAGTCAGGACTGTGGTGTCCATAGCAGCAGTAAAACACTGGAAAGTACACCAGATGGATGTATATAATGCATTCCTTCAAGGGGATTTATTTGAAGAAGTATTCATGGCAGTTCCAGAAGGATTCAATAACACACACAGGAGTACACATGTGTGCAAGTTAAAGAAATCCCTATATGGGTTGAAGCAAGCCTCTAGGCAATGGAATATAAAGTTAACTTCACCTTATTGTCATCGTGGTTCACACAAAGTCACAGGATTACTCACTCTTATGAGGAAGGAAAAGGAAAAGGTTGTGGTAGTATTGGTATATGTGGATGACCTCTTACTAACGGGAATGATCTGTCCTCATCTGATCCACAAAGGAAGCATTCTGATTAGCCTTCAAGATAAAAGACTTGGGGGAGTTGAAGTACTTTCTGGGGATTGAGTTTGCCAGGAATTCACAGGGCATACTGATGCATCAAAGGAAATATGCCCTTGAACTTATATCAGACATGGGACTAGCAGGAGCCAAACCAGTGGCTTTCCCTATGCAGACAAATCAGAAACTTACCACAGTGGAGTTGGACAAGATTGTTGAAGCAAGCTTCGAGTCATCCCATAAATCGATAAGTCGTTAAGTGATCCTGTACATATAGAAGATTGATTGGAAGCGTGTTATATCGACTACCACAAGGCGGACATCGCGCTGCGAGAAATTCCTCACCAATTCACGCAAGCACCAAAGGATTCTCACTTGGAAGGCGGGCTTGATTGGTCGAATCATTAAACAAACACCAGAGATGGGTATATTTATGTCCAGTTCTGATACTTGTATTCCTCAACTAAAAATGTTTTGTGATGCAGATTGGGGAAGTTGCGTCAACACCGTAAAGTCGATCCATCGGTTACCTAGCATTGTATGGATCATCACCTATCTCATGGAGGTCGAAGAAGCAAGACACAATTTCACGGAGTTCGGCAGAGGCAGAGCTATAGCCTGCGATTCTTTGAAGTTATGCGGCTAACGAGGTTGTTTCACGAGTTGGGTGTCGATGTATCTAGGCCAGTGGGAGTATTTGACGGCAAAGTCCGCCATCTGAGATAGCTGGAAATCCAGTTTTCCACGAGAGAACAAAACACATAGAAATAGATTGCCATTTTATTAGAGAAAAGATTCAAAGTGGATTGATCAATGCTCGTTTTATATCGACAAAGGATCAACCGGCTGATATACTAACAAAGGCGTTGAGTCGACAACATCACACTTCTTTGCTATCCAAGCTAGGCTTGAAGAACATTTTTTCACAGCCTAGCTTGAAGGGGGGTGTAAAGACGTAGGCGTATTTCATAGTATATTAATTAAATTGTACAAGTATATTTGGTATACTAAGGATGAGTAATAATGGGCACTTATGTATAGTGGGCCTTGTGGTATGGCAGACCCACGTCTTAGCCCTTTTACTTTAGTCTGTAAATAGACATGTACATTGAAAAATATCAATTAATTCAATACGTTGGTCTTCTTCATTCTAGAACAATCTTCTCTCTCTTTCACCGACTTATCACCATCGTCGTCGCCCGACAACTAGGTCATTGTTTCTTCCTCTAATGCCGATCTCTGTTGCTCCATGCGATCTAGATCTCAACAGAAAATAACAAAAATGAATAAGCGTAAAATAGTTTGGAAAGTCAGAGCAAATCCACATGATAACTAAGTTGCTCAAAATATAACAATTGTTGGTTATCGAGGTGGTAAAATTAACTCAATTTTTTAGTAACTCACCTAATACGTCCAAATGTAAAAAGGTTGGGTCATAACCGGTTTGTTGACTTGACCCAACAAGTTCAACAAGAAAATAACAAATTATTGCGAACACAATTAGGAGGATGATATAGTTTTATCATTTAGGCTTTAAATCGGCATTAAGGCACGCCAAGTCTATCATGAAATCAGTTTCTTCGGTACAATCAAGTTCTTCCAACACTAGATAAGCTATAAGTACCTACTTTGTCTCCTTTACGATATGTTATAGGGACAGATCAAAGATATAAATTTGATGTGTTTAGTATTTATGTTCTCACTGTTGAATTTCTTGCACGTTTTTAAGTTTGAATCTAGAACCTAATATTTATTGAAATTTAAGTAATCTTTCACGCATATGTATTTATTTTTGGTGTAAAAATATTAAGCTAAACAAAAAAACCTGGTAAGAAATTGGGAAGAGGAGCTTGATGCAACGGTAAAAGTTGTCATTGTGTAATCTGGAAATAATGAGTAGTCTGTTATAAAATACAAGATAAAGTCATTCACAATTAGAACTACTCCCTCTGTCCAAATTTATGTGACACTTTTAGCTTATCGAGAATCAATTTGATTAATAAAAAATTCACATAGTTTGAATCTCGAAAAGCGAAGAATATCACAAAATTAAAAAGATAGGAGTAATTAATGTAGTTCCGTCCTTTTTGAATACTAGAACATAGCAAGAGCTTAATGTGACGGAGTAGATTGACTTTTCGTGTACAAAACAACAAAAAAAACAAAAAAAATGGATCAGCTAGCTGTAAAGTCTTATTTTTATCCGGTATTTACAACAAACTGATACAATTTATCATGGTTAAGTTATTTGTTGAGTTAAAAATTACATACTAATCAATCATAGTTATGTAAAAGAACTATATATTCTAACACATGACATACATGTATTGGGTTGATATAAACACCCGATACAAATAAAATTTTCCTTGAACAAAGAATGTCTATCCATTGCATCTGGAGCTCTGTTTCATCACTCTCAACATTTCTCAACCTAAGAAACGGATTTTGCACAACCTGACCATTTTCTCTAATGATACAACTCTCTTCAGACAAGCAAGTTTGTCTGCTTGGCTTTATTTTGGTTATTATTGGTTCCACTTGGAATGTTTTGGAACCGCAATTCTTCACATGTATCAATGGTTCAATCTCAAGTATATGCATCATCAATTTATCGTCCGGAGTAAATGTATCGTTGTCATAAACTTGTAGGAAATGAAACTAGAATTCTAGGTTTGTATAGTCGGAGCAAAGACACATTATGAATAAGTTGCTCAAAATATAACAATTGTTGGTTATCAAGGTGGTAGAATTAACCCATTTTTAGTAACTTGCCTACTACGTCCAAGCTTAAACATATTGGGTCATAACCGGTTTGTTGACTTGACCCAACAAATTGAACAAGAAGATTAACCAACAAATTGTTGGTTATCTAGTGGTAAAATTAGCCCATTTTTCAGTAACTTGCCTAATACGTCCAAGGGTCATAATGGGTTTGTTGACTTAACCAAACAAATTGAACAAGAAAAAAACAATAAAAAATTGTGCCAAAGCAAGTATGGAAACTCTTTTATTTTCTTGATCAAACAACTTAGAGGAAAATGAAAGTGATTATTTGATTACCACCTTGATCGGGAGAAATAGTTCCGCTATAGATAGTGTTAAATCTTCATTCCACTCACGATTAACATTCTTCTTCACCACTCTAGTCTTCAATTTCTTCACCAATATTGCCATAAGATAAGATTGCGGCATTGAGAGTTGAAAAAATAGGACTACAAATTCTATATTGTCATAATTACCAAATTATATATTATCATAAATAGACCTAACCTATTCTAATACTCCTCAAGTTGGAGCATGATGGTCTCAAATGCCCACTTGTCAAGTAAATATTCATGTTGTAATTTGCCCAAAGCCTTTGTAAATACATCGATCAATTGCTCAGTGGTTGACACATGACTAGGAAGTATTATTTCGGATTGGAGTGTGTTCCAGACATAGTGACAATCGACTTCAATGTGTTTAATCCGTTCATGAAACACTAGATTTTGCGCAATATAAAATGCTGCTCGACTATCACAATACATTTTCACCGAAGATTTATGTTCAACACTCAAACTATGTAAAATTCTCTTTAACCATTTCAAATCATAGATTGTCATTTTCATTGACCGATATTCTGCCTCTACTGACGAGCGAGAGACAATGTGTTGCTTCTTAGGTTTTCATGATACGGGTGAATTCTCGAGGGATATAAACCAATTGGTAAGTGATTTTCGAGTCAACGGACATCCGACGCAGTCTGAATCACATCATCTGTACAACTGAAAATCACAATGCCTTGTTCTGGGTTCTTCTTCAAGTACCGCACCACACGGAGAGTCGCGTTCCAGTGTGCTTCCTTTGGTTGTTGCATGAATTGGGACACGTAATACGATAACTAAGGTCTCGTGAAACTGAGGTATATTAATCAACCGACCTAACATCGGTATTGTTTTGGATCTCCTAAAGTAGCTCCTTTGGCCAACATCAAACTATGATTCTTCCATAGAAGTATTGATTGGTTTAGCTCTCAGTAAACTGGACTCAGAGATTATACCCAGGGCATATTTTCATTGACAGAGAAACAACCCAGTTGGTCCACGTGCAACTTCAACTCCCAAAAAGTACTTCCACTACTAAAAAATTGCTAAAAATCGACAGAGAAGAAACCAACGGACTTTGTTGAAAATTAAACTAATAGAAAACCAACGCAGTCCGTCAATTTTAATATTTTTTATTTTTTTAATTAAAATTGACGGACTACGTTGGTTTATTATTTTATAATTTTAAAATAGTTTTAATTTTAATTCATTTTTAATTATTAATAATTTTTTTTTTTTTAAAAATAAAATTGTCGGACTCCGTCAGTTTTATTTATTTTAATTTTAATTTTTTAATGGGTCAATCATAGTCGAATGACGGACAAAACACGATCTGCCCGTCGCTTTTTTTAATGAGAAATTTGTATATATCCCCATCCAAAATTTCTCTTTTTAGATATTTTTCCATCACACTTCTAAATTTAGTTGTATCCCCATCAAAACTCAATTGTATTATTTATATTCCCAATTCTTCATTTGACCTCTTGAAATTTATAATAAATATTAATAAAATATTTTAAAGACTGTTTTGCCAATCAAAATTACGGTACTAATTTCTTCCGTTCATTTTTTTTTTGTTAGTACCGTATTAGTGTGGGTATGTTCAGTCGTCGCGTAAAAGCTTAAAGATCGAGTCTTTTGGTGATATGTAATCTGGGTTCACTTCGATGGTCTCGACTGGCTATCGGAACTGTTGGTTCTGTTTTTGAAATTTTCTGAGTTGTTAAATCTGTTTTTTTTAACGTAAAAATTATACTCTCTGTTTGTTCCATTTCTATGATACTGTTAATATTTGCGAAGTCAAATTCATATGAAAGATGGACGCTTTGCCTTTGGATTCCAAACTCCTTTGTTCAATTTGGGAGGATGAAGTAGTAGGTGATTATGAAAGTGGGATGTAAAGAATATCAGATAATGAAGTTGTGGCTGCATAAAATTAAATAAGTTTTGTGTGTGTTTCAGAATTAGTACCGTAATTTTGACGGAGGACAAAATAATTTTTAAATTATTTTATTAATATTTATTATAAATTTTAAAAAATCAAATGAATAATTAGGAATATAAATAATACAATTGAATTTTAATGAGTATATAACTAAATTTAGAATTATAATTGACAAAGAATTTTTTTGATAAGGATATATACAAATTTCTCTTTTTTAATAAACATAGGCCTATCGTCTTAGCCCTAAATTCCCAATTTCATTCCCCAAATTCCCATTACCCAAAAGATGACCAGCACCCCACACCCAATCTCCAAATGCCGACCACCCCTTCTCCCTCACCCCCCGACCAACCAGCGCCGTCCTCGTCGACGCCCACCCTCTTTCTCCCTCCGAAATCAGTGAGGTAAGTTTCTCAAACTAGGGTTTTTATGATTTCTTTTGGATTTCTTATAATTTGTGATTCAAAATGATTTCTTTTCCATCTGGTCGTGATATATATGAGCTTTTAACAAGTCACAAACATACAACAAAGAAGTTTAATTAAAATGGCCAACTAAAATAGCCAATGAGAAATAGGCCCAACCGCAATGATGAGGGTGAGGTTGATTCTGACTACCCACCAATGCCCATCTTTAATTAATCAGGTCAAAGTTCTAAAAAGCCTCCAAAATGGACCTTGAGTAATATGGAGATGCAATAAGCCATAACACATATTTTGCTCAACTTTTCTGAAATTCAAGCATATCTTCAGTAAGTGTATAATTATGTTATTGAATTATGTGAATTATTGATAAGGATGAAACTAATGAAAATCGTCAAAATCTCGAACAGTCGCTTTGTAGATCTAGAGGGCAATGACGCAATATATGCAAAGTTTTCTGATTGGTTGCATGATTTTGTAAGTCTTGAATGTCATTACATAATTTTTATTAAATGACAACATATATGAAAGTTGCTGATTTATGTGAATATCGAATAATCTTATAAAGGTTTATCAATCAAATACTGGAGAACATCTCCAATTTGTGAAAGATATAGCCCTTGGGCTTGGCAGTCAAGTTAAGACAATGAATAAGTACATTGTAAGTGGTTACAAGTTTCAAATGGAAGAAGTTTCTCAGTATAAGAAAATCAATAATAGTGGAGTGTGCATCAAAGACAATACTGATGGTAGTGGTGTAACTGTTAATTATTACGATGTGCTATAAGAGATCGTACAACTTAAATATCCTGGTTATCATAAGAAGAATGTAGTATTATTTAGGTGCAAGTGGTTTGGTCCAACCCATAGAGGTAAAAGGGTGAATCGTCATGATAACATAATTGAAGTCGATCATAGGAGACAGTATGCTCATTACGATCCCTTTATAATTGCACAAAATGCTAGGCAAGTGTATTATGCTCTGTATCATTTCGTAGGGATAAAGTTGATTGGTGGGTAGTTATCAAGACTAAGCCTGTGGATAGGATTGAGGTCATGGATGGTGTAGTTATGGCGTATCAAAATAGCCTACCAGTTGTTCATCATACGGTGGACACAAAGTTGGAAACTAGTCTGGAACATCCTCAACACCTATTAGAAGAAGTTGGAGACGATGGGGTAGCTATCTTAACAAACGTGGAGAAGCTGACTCGATTGATGGAAATGAAACAAGAGAGGAGGATGAATCGACTAATGAGAATGAATCAAACGAGGAGGTGAATTAGAGGATGACATGGAGTTTTATTAGTAAGTAGCATATTGTTAGTTTATTTCACACACACAAACATATATATATATATATATAGCAATTTTATTTTATTCTATACTTGTTAATTAATTTTTATACTAACTTAAGTTTATATGCATATATCATCAGGTGGTAGTGATCGAGGTGGGGGTAGAGTTAGAGGTCCTAGTAAGGCAGGTAGAGGTCTTTATAAGGGGAAAATTAAGAGACCTATAGATCCTAATGATACTATAAGTCAGTCCACTCATTTTGATCCACATATGCACTCTAGTCTGCCTTATTATTTTATGTCTGGCTTGAGTATGCAGCCCGTTCTGCCAGTATGTCTATCCTGCTCCACCACCTCAGGTGCCCTCATTTACCCATCCTACTTTTGTACCTACATCCATGTATCCATGAAGCTACTCTCCTTTCACCTCGGGGACTATGTCTCCATCGCTTTCTCCACGGGGTTCATCTCATGGCTTATCTAATTTGCACCTTAGAGATAGCAGCTCTGAGCTAGAGTCACGGTCATGGAGACCAACTATGATCCAGACACGAGCATCGACACCTACATCTGCTCTATCACTGGCACCAACACCGACACAATCACTGACACTTACTCCTGATCATGATCTACAACCGGGAGATGTAGATACGATGGATGAGATTATGATTGTGCCTGAAGGAGCTGGGTAAGATTTATTTTATTAAGTTTTTATCATCTTACTCTTTTATGTGTTAACATTTTAGTGTCTTATTCCAGGTTTTATCCAGACCATGATACTACAAAGCAATTCTGAATGTTGTTCGAAGGCTTTACGGTAGTCACTTTTTCACTTCATGGAGTGTGATTCCATATAAGACTCGATTGGGGATGTTTCATGAGTTTAAGGTATGTATTTTATTTATAATTTTATAAAGTTTGAATTTAGTTATGTGTATCATCTAACATTAGCCATTTGGTTTGAAGCTTAAGTGTACATGGGATTCAAAAGACATCGATAGGATTGCTACTAACTTCGAGAAGAAAGAAAGTGCAAGATTGTCCGACTAATTTTTCTATGCTAAAAAGCATAATCAGAAGCCTAACTGTCTAACGGAAGGATAATGGGAGCAACTTCAAGCATATTGGTGCACTCCTGAGTTCATCGCCAAGCTTGAGCAGGAAAAGGCTACACGTGTAGGGATGGCAATTGGGCGGGGCGGGTGCGGATACCCCCTCCCCCGCCCCCGCACCCGCCAAAAAAAATCATATCCACCACCTACCCGCCACCCGTGGCGGGTACAATTTCAACATCCATGACCGCCTAGGCGGGTATATTTTTAAACCCACACCCACTCCACTACCCAAGTGGATATCCATCACCCGTCAATACCCGCCTATACCCGCCTGTACCCGCCAATGACATTAATACTGATTTCATAACAATATTAAGTTAAATAATACTATATTGAAATTTTCTCTGTTATACATCTAACATCTAGCTGTATAAATGCACGTTTTGTAAGCAATCAAAGAAAGACACACATAGCATACAAAATTAGTTTTTGGAAGGACTACCAAGTACCAACAGACAACTGGACATGGAATGAGGGAATTAAGGACTGCCATTCTGCCAACACTTCACAAAATAAGCTAGCAACACTTCACAAATCAGCTAGCAACATTTCACAATACAAGCATCAAACAATGACAAACCAGTAACACTAACACTGCCAAACCAGTAACACTGCCAAACTAAGAAGGCGCAAGAATCGCCAAAACCAAGAATAATACACAATCCGTAATCCAGATTTAAATTTAGCTATCTTTGCTTCTAAATGCAAAGAATATGATACAACAACAATTGTAAAGAATCTCCCCAGTTTTCAACATCTTTAGCAGCAACACCACTTTTTTAGCAACATCAATTCTCCTCAAGATCACACATTTCTATCTCCTTGACATCAACACCACCTGCATAATGTATAATCAAAGTAAGTAGAGTTTAACTTCAATTTAATACAACATAAATAACTTAAATCTAAATAATGTTACATTTGATATCAGCCCAAATCCAGTTTTGAGCACACATCAACGCCTCCACCATTTCCGGAAGAAGTCGACTACGATAAGGATCAAGTACACGTCCACTAGTGCTAAATGCGGATTCGATGGGGCGGTAGAAACCGGAATGCTCAATATATCCCTTTGCTATTTGTTGAGAATGGGATAATTATTTCCATTTGTTTTCCACCAATTAAGAATATCAAAATCATCCACAAGTGGTACGGTTTTCCAAATACTTCTCCAAATCGATTTTAGTCCAACTTTACTATTGTCCTTTGACACAAATGTGCAAACTCTGACGCACTCCCATTCCCATACTACTTGTAACATCAATCAAGACACAGCTACTACTTTGGATCATTGTCATTTTTGTGCCCATACTCATCCACCAATTCCTTTAGAAAATCATAAATCTTTTTACTTCAACATCAACATCAAGCGCATCATAAATTTTAGCAAAGTAAAACCGACAAGAGCCATCTCAACCTAGGATCAAGTATAGCCACACTCATAAGCCCATTAACATCTAACCAATACTTATTGTATTTCTCTAACATTACCTCGACCATTTTTCCTATATAAATGGTAGGTGAGGACAACCATTTGGTTAATAAGATTCTAATCTCACAAATTCTAGGGAAATAAATATTGGCAGTAGGATACGTCGAGGCAGAAAATTGATGTGTAATATCATTAAACAATTTCAATAGTTCACATATTTTCACAACCTTATCGATCTTCACTAAGTGGATCTTTGTACAAATTATCCCTTGCACTTAAAACAACAAACACCTCCCTAAACTTGATAGCAACTACAAGCATGTCATATGTCGAATTCCATCGAGTTTTACAATCAAGTATTAGCGATTTTGAACAATCAGGAACAACTTGCTTAGCTACTTGTTCAAATTTTTGAGTTCTCTTATCTGATGAAGTCCAAAAGACAACACTTGCCCTAATTCTTTCAATACCCTCTTTAAACACGGCACATAAGCCATCTTGAACAATCAAATTAAGTATGTGTGCAACAACAAGCATATGAAGAAAGCGACCATGCAACATCAACGAACCATATGAAACTCTCACGCAATAAATTCAAAGATAGATCATTTGTAGTGCAATTATCAACCGTTATAAGACAATCTAAGATCAAGATTCCAAGATTGAATGCATTCTTTAAAGACTTAAGAAGACCTCACTTGTATGCGGTCTTGGGACATACAAGAACCTATTAAATTGATATGAACATAATAACATATCATACACTAGATATGAATCATACAAGAACAAAAGAATTTAAATGCCAACAGATTTACTCATCGGTGTATGAAAAACAAATTTAATCATTTCCAATGTATAATGTGGCAATTTATATAACCTGAAAATGCAGATATTATATAAAGTAGCTTGCTAAATTTACTACATATCCACAAAATGAATCACAAACATAAAGGCAACCATGGGATTAAGTTGGTATGTTTCTGATTGCCACCAATATTTATAAATTGTACATGTATAAAATAATTTAAAATTTGTATATATATAATCTGCCTGGTTTAGTAATCGTGTTTATTTGAGCACACTAACTTAATTGTACTCTAGTACATCATGAACTGTGATGTCAGTTTCAGCTTTCAAATAATTCCAAGAAAGCAAGCAAAAATTTCACCAAAGAACACCGCTAAACCAAGAAGGTCGCTTAAACCAAGAAGGCAAGAATCGCCAAACCAAGAACTCGCTAAACCACTAAGACAAGAATCGCCAAACCATTAACAATAATAATACAGTCCAGTATCCAGATTTAAATTTAGGTATCTTTGCTTCTAAATGCCAACAGATTTACTACTGGTGTATGAAAAAACAAATTTAATCATTTCCAACAGATTCACTAAAAGTTAGTACAAATTGACATATAGAAAATGCTACCAAGCAACACCAAAGAAAAAAAACACATCAACTAATCAATCTCCAAAATTACAGACAATTTTTTTTACGTCCTTTGTAACTTTCAGTTGTTATATATTCCAGATTTGAATACTTAAATATCCAATATTCACATTAAAATTTGCATAATCATACAAGAAAGAGTACCTGATGATCCTGCTTTGGAGATTCCATGAATTATCAATGAAGTGTGCGGTGACAGCCATGTATCATTTTTTCTGATAGTTTGCCTTCCACATGTCGGTGGTCAATGCTACCCTTCCTTTGACTTTCCTTAACAAAGCACTTAAACTATTTTTTTCGACACTGTGTCGTTGGAGAATGTCTTTTTTTGTTGCGACAGGAACCTTGAAACACGTTGAAGATTATTGGAGTACTTTCTAAAGCCATAATGCTCAACCATGCTTAGTGGGTATTCATGGAGAATAATCATTTCCGCTAAGTCTTGTCTCGCATTATCTTGGCGGAACTCATACGGAGACAATGTCAGTGTCTCATTCGTTTCAGAAGGGCTAGCAAGTTTACCAAACAACCTTGTTTGTCGGAGATCCATGCATTTCTTCTTTGGACATTTACTTGCATGCTCTTTCAAGTGACTTGTTCCGCCTCTGGCCCTCCAAAGAAGTTGCTTCAAACAATGGACGACTCACTTTTATTTCTTCCCTACTCGCTTTCTTGTAAAATTATCCCAAGCTTTTGATGTATGTCTGCTGGTTCGAGGCAAAACAGAAGGATCTACAGAATTAGTTTGCTCTTGACTCTCTTCAATTTCGTCACATTTTTCCATCATATTTGGAGTACAACTTGCCGTAGATGGATCTGATGTTGACTTAGCAGTGGCATTACCCTTGCTTGTCATTCTTACCTATGCAATTACATATATACATATTAGGACACCATTTAAGAAAGTTAAAAATAATCGTTTAGTTCAGATTTTCTAAAACAGATTACAGATATGATCAGATATCATTCTCACAGTTTCTTGCTTGTCATTCTTACCCATGCAATTACATATATACATATTAGGACACCATTGAAGAAAGTTAAAAATAATCGTTTAGTTCAGATTTTCTAAAACAGACATGATATGACGGATATCATTCTCACGATTTCTTGTCATTCTTACCCATGCAATTACATATATACATATTAGGACACCATTGAAGAAAGTTAAAAATAATCATTTAGTTCAGATTTTCTAAAACATATATGACCAGATATCATTCTCACAGTTTCTTGCTTGTCATTCTTACCCATGCAATTACATTTTCTAAAAATAATCAAATGCATAGTAGAAGTATCAAATGCAGAGTAGAAGTATCAAATGACCAGATATGACCAGATATCAAATGCAGAGTAGAAGTATAAAACTATCAAATGCAGAGTAGAAGTAGAAATCAATAATCAATACCTGTTGTTAGAGGCGTGACGGTGACGATTGGGGGAGAGAGGAGAGGGAGAGGGAGAGGGAGGCGGAGGTGTAACTAAGTGAAAGGAAGAAAAGAAAGGGAAAACCCTAACGTTGGGCGTGAGATTACAGAGTAACAGAGATAGAAATATGTGAGAGAGGAGGCTGCAGATGTGAGAGAGTAGTGTAGTGAGATAGTGAGAGAGGTTGCAGATGTGAGAGAGTAGTGTTGTGAGATAGAGGCTGCAGATGTGAGAGAGTAGTGAGATAGTGACTAGTGAGATAGAGGCTGCAGCTGGGAAGGAAACCCTATAACTAAACGTAACGTAAGTTAATTTTTATATTGGGCTTGGGCTTGTATGGGCTTGCAGATTAGACTAAGTAATACTAGGTTAGCGGGCGGGTAGGCGGGCGGGTAGGCGGGTATAACTGTCGATCCACCACCTACCCGTGCACTGCATGTACATTTTCAATACCCATACCCGCCTACTACCCACCAAAGTTATACCCATACCCGCTTCAACTGGGGCGGGTGCGGTGCGGAATCCGTAAAATTATACCCACCTGCCATCCCTATACACGTGCATCCCTAAAAGATGGCTCCTTACACACTGCGAGCCAAAGAACTCAAGGGCACATAGCTAGGAAAATGATAAGTAATTTTACACTTTTAAAGTTTGAACAATCAATATGTTATTATTGACTTATAAATTTTTTTTGTAGAAAAAATAGATGGGAGTTTTTCTCAGTTAGAATGAGTTGTTCCTAAAGACCCACACAAAAAGAAGAAGAACGAGACGCATGCGCCTGAATGGGTCGAACCCAGGGCTAAAGACACTTGGGTGCATAATTCTTTGTCTTTGAATAATATAGTATAAGTTTAATTATTACATGCTTGGTATATACTAAGTTTTCTTTTTAAATGTACAGGGTGGGTATAAAGATGTAGTCCATGACGATGAGTTTGATGAAGGCGAGTCATTCTATCCTCCACCAAAATTAGAGATTGAAATGTGGTGTAGAGTCGCTGGGACACAAAATGGTAGAACGTACGGTCTAGGCCCGAGAAACAACCCTCAGTGGACTTTGAGGTGAAGGAACTTCCCAACAGGTCAATGGCATCGAGAGAGTCCAAGTCACAGCTATGTCACAATAAATTGCACAACTTAATCAACAATTAGCAGCATCTAGATGATTGGAGGGAGAGAGAGTGATGCAAGTGACCGTGAAATGTCTCCAGGAACAAATTCTGAGTAATATTGCATGTGGAAGATTTGGTGTGCCCCGCTCGCCCCCATTATACCTTAATGATGATGATGATAACATTAAATCGGAAGATGACGGTGAATATGTAGACCGTACAACTTTGTTCCGTAGATTCTCCTCCATTCAGTATTGCTTCTATGATGTCGGTTAAGTTGCATAGCAAAGGGGAATTTAGTCTCGTAGAAAACCAAATATTGAAATTAAATATTCGTCGTTCTCCAAGTCGTACAATCTCCAACACTTCTTTCCATATGGGTATCCCAAGAAGACACACCTACGACTCTGACTCTTAAACTTGTCCCTCGTTCTTCCCTTTATGTGGGGTGTAGCATAGTGACCCTATCACCTTTAAGTGATCATATCGGGTGCATTTTCGGATAAAATTTCATAGGGGGGGTTTTCCATTCAAAACTGGATATGATATTCTATTGATCAAATTTCCCGCAGTCAAAATACATTCACCCCAAAATTTAATAGGAAGATGGCCCTGAAATCTCAATGTTCGCACCACATTAAGAATGTGACTGTGTTTTCTTTTGACTCTTTCATTTTACTGAGGTGTCTCTGTGCAAGATGTTTGAAAAAGTCTTCATACACGTGAACTCGGTTCCGTTATTACTTCTAACTATCTTCACCTTTTTTCCAAACCGCCTCTCTACAAGAGAGAAGAAATTCTTTAAGGTTTGAGACACTTCTTTCTTATCAACTAAGAGAAAGATCCACACGGATCGTGAACGATCATCTACAATAATCAAAATAATATGAAGCATCACAAGAGGAAGGGGTTTTATCTGGTCCCTATAAATCGCAATGGATCATCTTAAAAGTATCTGAAGCAACATTATCACTTAAAGAAAAAATGCTTCTCGTTTGCTTTGCTCGTTGGCATACATCACATTCTATATCAAATCTATCACCATTCTTATTTAAGCCTAATGTCATATTAGACTTTGTTATTTGTGCTGAAGGATGACCCAACCGATTTTGCTAAAGATTGAATCAATCAACTGTCTCTGCCTTCATAGCCCGTATTAGCGACACTTTTTGAAAATAGTAAAGCCTACCTTGATGCTCACCCTTTTAATAAACTTATAAACTTTCTCATGGCGGAGTCCAGTATAGCACATATAATTTTATTAAATGCCACATTACAATTTAAATAAGCAACTAGTTGTAATACATAAATTAAATTGCATGTCAAATTCGGAACATAAAGAACATTCTTCAACCATATCCTGTCATTTAGCCGGTTATTCCTTCTTTTGTATCTACCGAGCTACTTCCATCCGGAATACCAACCGAACACTTAGGAATGTCTCGCTTACTGTTCAGTTCCTCCAAATTACCTGTCACATGATTGGTAGCTCCAGAGTCTATGATCCAGGATGAGTTTTCGATCTTACTATCCATCTTCTTAGTCGGGTTTATTCTCTGGGAATTCAACATGTGAATCACAGTCTTCCGAATCGCATCCCTCAAATTGTGAAGGCATTTGTTACTTGTGTTCACTGATCATGTCTCTGCCTGAGTTCCTTCTTTGAAAATCACAGTGTTAGCTCGGTAGTTATCTCTTCCACAATCGAATCTCGGTCCACGCCTCTATTACTGTTGTTGTCCTTGCTCGTTGGCATACATCACATTTTGTATCTAATCTATCACCACTCTCATTTAAGCCTAATGTCGTAATAGACTTTGTTATTTGTGCTGATGGATGACCCAATCGTTTTTGCTAAAGATCGAACCAATCAACCGCCTCTGCCTCCATAGCCCGTATTAGCGGGACTTTTTGAAAATAGTAAATTCTATCTCGATGCTCACCCTTTCAATCAGCTTCCTCATGCCGGAGTCCAGTAGAGCACACATAATTTTATTAAATCTCACATCACAATTTAAATAATCAACTAGTTTTGATAAAAAGTTAAATTGCAAATCTAGAACATAAAGAACATTCTTCAACTATATCCTGTCATTCAGCCTGGTTGTTCCTTCTTTTGTATCCATTGAGCTACGTCCGTCTGGAATACCAATCAGACACTTCAGAATGTCTATCTTATTGTTCAGTTCCTCCGAAAATTACCTGTCATATGGTTGGTATCTTCGGAATCTATGATCCAGGATGCGTTTTCGATCTTACTATCCATATTCTCATTCAGGTTTATTCTCTGAGAATTCAACATGTGAATCACAGCCTTCCGAATCTCATCGCTCAAATTGTGAAGTCATATGCCACTTGTGTTCACCGATCATGTCTCCCCTGAGCTCCTTCTTTGACAACCACAATGTTAGCTATGTAGTTACCTCTTCCACAATCAAATCCCAGTGCACCCCTCTATTATTGTTGTTGTCCTCATTTTATTTCTCATATTTTCTCGTCTCCTTTTTTATTTCTTGGCCACCAATCCGGATAAACAATGAGTCGAAACATCTATTTACAATGTTTTCGGATCTCTTGCAATGTGTGCAGAATGCATCATTATTTTTTACTTTACCCTGATGATAAGGGTTTCTTTCATGTACGACAAAAGTCATGGTTTCACTCCGTTCCTCTATTTTTCCTTATGACTCCTCTCACATGCTATTCTTTCACCAACTTCGAATAGACCTTGTTTAATAATGGCAACGGTTCCTGAGCTAGTATGTTCGATCTCACGGTTCCATACGTTCCCTCATCCAAAATTATGAGATAATGATGCACTTTTTCTTCTTCTCTTTTGGCTTCTAGGATCGTTCTTAGATTGCACGTGCACTTTCCGCACGTACAACTTGAGATCTTGTCAATTCCTCCCATAACTTAGTGAGCATAGTAATCCATTATGGTTCTTTCTTTTTTCTTGCACTCCGCTAGTTCCTCCTTTAGTTGTTGCAGTTGTTAATAATGGTGAATCGCTCTCAGATGCTTGTCCATAATTCTTTCGTTTCCTCTTTATGTGTAATTGTTGAGCGAAGCATCGGTTCTATGGTGTTGCGAATCCACGACACCAACAGTGAGTTTATAATCCACCAATCTTTCAAGTTAGGCGACTCTTCATCCGATTTTTTTATTGTAATATCAACGAAGCCAAACTTCTTTCTTGCTCTTAGGGTTGTCCTTATCTATCAACCACATTCTTCATATTCCCCCCCCCCCCCTTGAATTAGACTTGTGTCACCATGATTTAGGGTTATCATTCGACGTAAAGTCGAGAGATTGTTTTTCTTTGATTTTTCTTTTCTTCACTGGCAATTCCATTGCTGGTATCGGCGATTTATTTACCGTCACCTGTCAATTTTTTTGGGGTTTTGTGTTCTTTTTAGGATCTGATACCATAATAAAATTGAGACAAATACGAGAATTTACAGAGACAAGAACAATGGGAGAATTCTTATGCTTTTCGTTCATCATAATGACATCCTTATATAGAGGTAAAATCTTTCTTTTCCAAGTCTAATAGCGTAAAGGATAACCCTATTCTAATAGGACTACAAATTCTATATTGACATAATTACCAAATCATATATTACCATAAATAAACCTAACTTATTCTAATAATTAGCTATACGATATGGATCACTTTCTCGACACCCCATTTCGTGATGATACTCAGAAAATCAAAATAAAAAATAACGTAGAAGCTTATTCAAGTGTAAATATGTTATGGCTTATTCAAGTCCAATCTCACATATGTGAGATTAAATCCAGGACACATCAACTATATTCCTAACAAAAAAATTGGTTTTGATGTGGATAGTTGCTTCCTTTACCCTGCAAATGCTGGACTTGATGGTACTCATAGAATTATTTCTTTCTTTAGTCCTTTGTGCCACTTGAATGTCTTGCAATTATAAGCTTAACGTCGTTTGGTTGACGGACTAGTTATGCTGAGATTATATCATATGGATTGTTTAGTTAGTGATAATACTGTAAAGATTGTCCAACAACAACATATCCAGTTTAATTCTACATGTGAGGTCTGAAAAAGATGGTGTGTACGACTGCGATTATATCATATGAATTGTTTATTTAGTGATAATACTGTAAAGATTGTCCAACATCAATAACATACTCAGTGTAATCCTACATGTGGGTCTGTAGAGAGTGGTGCATACGCTGACCTTACCATACATGTAAAGGCGGAGAGGTCTGGAGAGAGTAGTGTGTATGCAAATCTTACCCTACTTGTGATGGCGGAAAAACGATTTTCGAAAGACCCTCAACTCAAATAAAACAATTCTAAACAAATTTGAAAAGGAAATACACTAGCAAAGACGCAAAAAATGGGGAACTGCATCTGTTGGGAGTTGAACCCAGATCTATTTGCTTGGAAGGAAATTATCCTAACTGTTGGACTACAAACACTTTTTGTAAAGAATATCCCTTATCAGACTATAAACATTGTTATCTGGTGAATAACCGATAGTGTTTTTTTTTTCTAAAACGAATAGAGATTGTTATGAGTGGATTGCTTACTCAAGATTTGTTGTCTTATCCACACATCACTAATACACATATTATTACTGCACATTTTATTCTGCATAAAGTAACACATGAATAACCGCATAACTTGTGCAAAAGTGCAGACAATATGAAGTTTAATAAGACCAACTAAATGTTAAATTAAGTTATCCGGCGATTATTTTTTCTTGCCAACATGACAAAGACTTTAGTCTTGATAAATCCAAGCCACACAAATGTTTTAATCTAGACCCTTCATTGTAGTATATATCCTACACTAGTTGCAAGACAAGTTTCATACTTAGAGAAATTTTCAAGAAACATTGTGCTAGTCTTAGAGGTTCTCGGCTTTGTGCAAGTTTGAAGAAGAAAATTTTTCGTTTATGGTTCAATAATCCCAATACTTTAAACAAAGGTTCCTAGAGGTATTGTAAGGTTATCTCAATAGAAATATCCCGGAAAAACCACGTTTTTACGTTAGTCGCAAAATGAAAACCTAAGGTGTTCTTCAACTTTGAAGTTGGAACTTGAAGAGGAGTTCTTCATGAGCTTCTAAGGAGTGTTTGAACCGGATTGGAACGTAATAAGATGAGCTAAAAGTTGCTAAGGATCGACTTTGACGCTTGGATATTATTAGGGCTTATTTAGGTAAAATCTTCTTCTTCTTAATGTGGTTAAAGATTACATGTTATAGTAGTTGATAAATGAGCATGTGGTATATATATTGAAGTTTGAAAAGATTTGGATCATGTCGACATGTTAAAAACCGAAAATGGGCAAGTTAGCCATTTATGTTGTAAACAATTTGGTCGATAGTTACAATCGTCGCATGTTAAGAAAGAAAGGATTTATAGTTGTTATAATTGTTATAGGGTATATAACATATTAGAATAACAACTTGGATTGAAAAGGAAATTGATATCGTTGTGATACATTGTAGCCGAATATGGCTTAAGTTGTTGGACTGTTTTATATTGATTGTGGGGCAGAATTTTACACGTCCGGCTAGGCGTATAATCCCCTTGGAATTTCTGAATTGTTGAGCCTTAAATGTGGCATTTGGTTATTGATTTTCGGGCCATAAAAAAGGTGGAAAAGTACGTAGAAACAAAGGAAGTGCTGCCCGATTTTCCGTAGAATAAGAGTCCTTATACTTATAAATATTCTACGTTGAAAACTAGAAGTTGGTAGGCGTATTGTGGTCATTATAGGTTGACATTCTACGCGTGGCGTATTCAACTTGGCAAGTGGATTGAGCCGGAGAGGTATGTGGAAACTTTTCTTATCTCTTGAGCATGAATCTTGTAAAAATGTATAGTACGGTAGACGTACGTAAATTAAGAGAACCCAGTTCCATTTTAGTATCCTTGCCTTGATTCTTGAAAGTGTAGTAACTTGACTTTTAAAAGGTATAGGTTGCTTGATCTTATGTATAAAGACATCTTGACGTGTAAAGTATTGATTACTTGAACTATGTTAAAGTTAAGAAACTTGATATTCTAAGTTAAGAGACTTGATTTCTAAAGTTAAGAAACTTGATTTCTAAAGTTAAGAGACTTGAAGTATTTTGAAAGTTATGTAACTTGATTTGAAAGTATAAGTCTCTTGGTTATAAAGAAAGAATGAATTTGTCTAAAACATAAAGAGTTATAACGACTTTATGGGAAGTTAGTTATAACGGCTTTATGAAAGGTTAAATATGTCTTAGTTTCTAAAGCATAAAGTTAGTATAACGGCTGTTACACCCCGTAGTTCAGGTCATGCGTTTGAGAGCGTACGAAAGGGGGTAAGACTTAAAATTTTCGAAGGATAGGTTGACGGATTGTTCCGGACGATTTTAGTCAACTTTGAGGCGGGTTATGACCCTGTACATTGAGAGTTCCTAAGTGTTTCAAAGACCTAGGGCGTAGTTCGTTGAGTCTAGATTCTAACGCAACCAACCGTTCGTCGTTACGACATCAGAGTAGGAAGTTATGAGAGTTACAAGTTCAGTGCGCAGTTGGGCAGAAACGCAGCGGACAAAGCGGCAGTGGGCACGCAGGCCGGAAAATGCGAGGGGTCGCTGAAATGCAGCGGCGCCAGATGCAGGGCCGGCGCCGAAGTTCGCAGGTCGCGGAGGTTTCAGCGCCCAGCGCGCGCAGAGGCGGGATTCAGGCGGAAAAACTTAGGAAAAGTCAGATTTTTCTTTTAAAAGACCTTGGGAGGGTGACAAGTGTCCCACCCCATCTGATTTTGCATGCATTATATTGACCAAGTCTTCAAGACTTGGTCATACTTCATCTCTCTCTCTCTTGGACAAAAACTCTTCCTTCTCTCTTAAAAGTTCAAGCTCCTCCTTCTCTCTAAAATTCCAAGAGACATTCTAGCCTTAGGAAAAATCTGAAAAAGTAAAAGCAAGAGGGAAGCTTGTGGCTAGCTTGTGAAGGTTGTTGTGGTGGTGTTCTTGAAAAGGAAGCTAGCAAGTGGTTGGAAAGATTTGGCCAAAGCTTTAAGGTAACATTTCTTCCTTTAGAATTAGTTTCTAGTGTTGCATGTTAAGAAGGAAGAACTTGTGGTGGTAAATAATGCTCTTAGAGTCATTGCATGCAAGAAATGTGGTTTGGATATAAAAGAATGGGTTAAGAAGATATTATGAGCATGTTGTAGCCTAAAAACTACCTTAGAATTATTTAGTGAATTGTTGTACCTTATGGGGCAAAATTTTACACACTCAAGTTTAGGTGTGTAATCCCCTTTGAAATGTTGGATTGTTGAGCCTTAAATGTGGCGTTTGGATGATAAATTCGGCCTTGTGAAAGGTGACAAAGTATGTAGAAACAAAGGAAATGCTGCCCAATTTTCCATAGAATTTAGTGGCTTTGAGTTTAGATTATTCTACATTGAAATTAGAGGTTAATAAACGTATCATGGTTATTTTAGGTTGACATATTACTTGCGGTAGTTTGGACTTAGCAAGTGGATTGATCAAAAAGGTATGTGAAGCTTTCCTATCTTTTGAGCATGAGTATTTGTATCTATGTAGTACGGTAGATGTACAAGATTTAGTATTCTTACTTGTTTAAGTACAAATAAAGACTTGTTTTGTTTTAAGAAGTATAAGTCCCTTGGTTAAGGGAAAAGTATGATTTTACAAAAGTATAGAGTACTTGGTGTGAGAGTATTGAGTATTGAATTATTCCAAAGATAAGAGGCTTGAAGTATTTTTGAAAGTTGTGTAGATTTATTTGAAGTATAAGTCTCTTGGTTAGTAAAAGAACAAAATGGTTTATAAGGAGTTATAACGACTTTATGGGAAGTTAGTTATAACGACCTTATGAAAAGATAAGAAGGTCTAAATTTCTAAAGTATAAAGATAGTATAACGGCTTTATGGGAAGTTAGTTATATTAGCTTTATGAAAGGTTAACAAGAAGAGATTTACTCTAAGTAAGATAAACAAGGACAAATGATTTGATTTATGAAAGGCAAATTGATCTTTAGGCATCAATTGCCCAAAGGTTTTATGTATGAAAAATAGTCACTTTTAAAAGAGATGAAGTATGTGGTACTTGGGTTAAATTCCCGGTTTTCTTTTATTAAAGATATGATTAAGTGCCTTAAGTAAAGATTAATGAGAGGGTATATGGACAAAGCTAATAAGAAGTTATAAGTTTTCTTAACTTATTTATAATTATAATATGATGACAGTTTGAGCTAGGGTAAGAGTATATCTGAGGGGCAAGCCCCAAGATCGTTATACCACCTTCTCCAGGGTAAGAGTATGTCTGAGGGGCAAGCCCCAAGATCGTCATACCACCTTCTCCAGTGTAAGAGTATATCTGAGGGGCATGCCCAAGATCGTTATACCATCTGCACCAGTGTAAGAGTATATCTGAGGGGCAAGCCCCAAGATCGTTATACCATCTGCTCCAGTGTAAGAGTATATCTGAGGAGTACAGCCCCAAGATCGTTATACCATCTGCTCCAGTGTAAGAGTATATCTGAGGGGTAAGTCCCCAAGATCGTTATACCATCTGTTTCAGGGTAAGAGTATATCTGAGGGGTAAGTCCCCAAGATCGTTATACCACTGCTCGTGGACTCTACCCACGACGCGAGGAATACCTCACGCGAGTCCTATGGGCTTACGCGGTGAAATAGTCCCACGCGGTAGTCTGACTATGCGAGGAATACCTCATGCGGGTCCACATGACCCATGCGGGTGAAATAGTCCCAGGAGTAGGATTGTTTATTGATACTACGGGCGAGGGACCCTGTTTTGATCACGAGCCCCCTATTTTATGCATTATTATATATATGTTTGTTACTCTCATTGTTAGTAAGGCCTGATAAAAGGTAAGTTGATTTCATCCACGACCCGACTTATTCTCGGACTTATGATTTCATTCTGATATTTTGATTTCACATACTTGGTACTGTTATCTTGACCTCGCCAAGTGCGTTCATCTGCAGTCGAGATCGTAGCTATTTGGTCCGCTCTTAGGATCACCGTCCATTTCTGGAAAGCTCCATCCTCGGAGGCTTTGTCTTTTGGTATGATTCCACGAGGTTATAGACTTTTGTACATTCGGGGTATGTCGGGGCCTGTCCACGATTGTTATTTCTAAGTGCGTAGTCACGTTTGTGGTTAGAAGTAAGAACAGTTATCTTGTTTCACATTCGATTAAGTTATTTTATGAAAGCGGCGCATCGACTTGCTAGTGATGTTTACCTTATCTGATTTTGTATTATGTATGTTCATTGCTATTCTCGATGTGTACTGACAGGGTGCCGATAGGCACGATCGCGACCGAGTCAGGTCGTGACAAAAGTGGTATTAGAGCCAGGTTGTCATCGGAAAATGTCTACAGACCGTGTCTAGTAGAGTCTTGATTATCGGTGTGTTGTGCACCACATATATAATCAGGAGGCTGCAGGACATTTAGGATTGGTTTTCATTCTTCTCTCTTTGAGATCGTGCGATGAAAGTCATAGTAGGTTGAGTCTCTCGACCTACCGTGTATGATTATGACTCGCGGAAGCGGCGAGCGAGAATGGCAGCGGCGGCGAGGCGCTAGTGGCACGCAGAGTTACGAGGACTCGAGCACGGACTATGCCCGAGCGTGGCGGGTCGGCGAGTTCATTCTGGCCAGCGATATTAGAAGGCGGCGGCGGTGGCTCGAAGGTTCCGTGCACGAGCCTTGATTCCACGGCCAGGCGGTATAAGATTACGGAGAGCATATCGGGTTGTTGACTAGCATCGTGGCGAGCGTACGCGGCCGTGGCTAACCTAGTAAGCGGTTTAAGGATTGGGACTTTACGAGTTGTGATCCACTCGAGTTCTATGGTTCGAGGTCTGGGAGGATCCTCGGGAGTTTATTCGACAGTGCGGACCACGCAGTGCTTAGGGCCTCGGAGGCGGTCGTAGTGTTAGCTTCTACGGTTCTGCGATATTGCGTTGAACTGGTTTGAGTCATGGGTGTTGACGAGAGGTGAGGATACTCTCCCAGCTGTTTGGGAGGAGTTCACAGAGGCTTTCCTGGATCACTTTTTGCCTCCTGAGATGAGGAGAGCCCGCGTAGATAGATTCTTGACCTTGAGGTAGGACAGAAGGACTATCAGAGTGCGACACAGAGTTTGACTCCTTGGCGGTATCACACCATTGTAGCGAGCATGTGAGCATGAGGTTCATCGATATGTGATGGGGTTAGACGGTCATATGATTACTGCATGCTGGGGGGTGGCTCTTCAGCCAGGGATGGATATTGCCAGGATGTAGGCATATGCGCAGGGGATAGAGGACAAAAGGAGAAGTCGGCTTGGCTCGAGCCCGGCCAGAAGGCGGGGCAGCGAGATCTCAGGCGCTTTAAAGCGGACCACACAAAGCGAGGCTAGTTATGCGCCTCGGCCCGACGGAGTACTCCACGCGATCTTGAGACATTCGGGAGATTCGGAGGCGGTCGGGGCTCAGGGTTCGAGTTTCGAGGAGTAGGGGTGTTAGTCGAGGAGGCCACCTACCTCGGTGTAGTCGATGTGGTAGGACCCATTATGGCGATGTCGTGCTAGTTTGGGTAATTGCTATACATGTGGCGGCAGGGGCCATTATGCGAAGCTGTCAGGCCGAGGATAAGCGGATGTAGAGATTCGACGCCGGGATCGATGGTGGTTCATCGTCTTCTTTTGTTATCGTCGTGCGAGGATCATGATTAGGGCGACAAGGAGAATGCGAAGCAATAGTTCTGGTACATCTTTGACCCTTTAGATATTAGTATGTGTGATAGGATTGTTGTATGATTTAGTGATATGAGCAGAGGATATTGAGACTATGCGTGTGTTAGAATAAGTTGGTAGATACGAGCGGGCAATTACATTGGCGTGAGCGAGAGTAAGTGGTAATGGGTCATACGTTGGATTCGTTTTCTGTTTGATTTATGAGGAATGATTGAGCGTGTGCGATATCTTATGGTCACGAAGTGGCATAGTAAGGTCCTATTAAGCGTGAAGTGCGAGGATGTGCAGGAATAGTAGATTGGCTCCAAGGAACATTCGGGACGAATATTTCTAAGGGGAGAAGGTTACACCCCGTATTTCAGGTCATGCGTTTGAGAGCGTACGAAAGGGGGTAAGACTTAAAATTTTGAAGGATAGGTTGGATTGTTCGGACGAGTTTTAGTCAACTTTGAGGCGAGTTATGACCGATACATTGAGAGTTCCTAAGTGTTTCAAAGGCCTGGCGTAGTTCGTTGAGTCCAGATTCCAACGCAACCAACCGCTCGTTAGGACATCGTAGGAAGTTATGAGAGTTACAAGTTCGTCGTGATTGGCGGCGTGTTTCGGACAAAGCGGCAGGCATGACGCGCCAGATGCAGGCGCGCGGAAATCGGGTCGCTGAAATTGCAGCGCCAGCGCTGAGGCAGCGGCGCGGAAGTTGAAGAAGGCTGCGGAGGTTTCAGCGCGCGGCGAGGCAGGCGCCGCGCGCGGAGGCGGGAAAAACTTAGGAAAAGTCAGATTTTTCTTTTAAAAGACCTTGGGAGGGTGACAAGTGTCCCACCGCATCTGATTTTGCATGCATTATATTGACCAAGTCTTCAAGACTTGGTCATACTTCATCTCTCTCTCTTGGACAAAAGCTCTTCATTCTCTCTTAAAAGTTCAAGCTCATCATTCTCTCTAAAATCCCAAGAGACATTCTAGCCTTAGAAAAATCTGAAAAAGTAAAAGCAAGAGGGAAGCTTGTGGCTAGCTTGTGAAGGTTGTTGTGGTGGTGTTCTTGAAAAGGAAGCTAGCAAGTGGTTGGAAAGATTTGGCCAAAGCTTTAAGGTAACATTTCTTCCTTTAGAATTAGTTTCTAGTGTTGCATGTTAAGAAGGAAGAACTTGTGGTGGTAAATAATGCTCTTAGAGTCATTGCATGCAAGAAATGTGGTTTGGATATAAAAGAATGGGTTAAGAAGATATTATGAGCATGTTGTAGCCTAAAAACTACCTTAGAATTATTTAGTGAATTGTTGTACCTTATGG
The DNA here is from genome assembly GCA_029844215.1 of Przewalskia tangutica. Classification (NCBI taxonomy): domain Eukaryota; kingdom Viridiplantae; phylum Streptophyta; class Magnoliopsida; order Solanales; family Solanaceae; genus Przewalskia; species Przewalskia tangutica. The sequence goes on along the minus strand of CM056724.1, from coordinate 41,916,097 downwards.
GTAATTTTACACACCCAAGTTTAGGTGTGTAATCCCTTTGAAATGTTGGATTGTTGAGCCTTAAATGTGGCGTTTGGATGATAAATTCGGCACTTGTGAAAGGTGGCAAAGTATGTAGAAACAAAGGAAATGCGCTTGATTTTCCATAAAATTTAGTGGCTTTGAGTTTAGATTATTCTACATTGAAATTAGAGGTTAATAAACGTATCATGGTTATTTTAGGTTGACATATTACTTGCGGTAGTTTGGACTTAGCAAGTGGATTGATCAAAAAGGTATGTGAAGCTTTCCTATCTTTTGAGCATGAGTATTTGTATCTATGTAGTACGGTAGACGTACAAGATTTAGTATTCTTACTTGTTTAAGTACAAATAAAGACTTGTTTTGTTTTAAGAAGTATAAGTCCATTGGTTAAGGGAAAAGTATGATTTTACAAAAGTATAGAGTACTTGGTGTGAGAGTATTGAGTATTGAATTATTCCAAAGATAAGAGGCTTGAAGTATTTTTGAAAGTTGTGTAGATTTATTTGAAGTATAAGTCTTTTGGTTAGTAAAAGAACAAAATGGTTTATAAGGAGTTATAACGGCTTTATGGGAAGTTAGTTATAACGGCCTTATGAAAAGATAAGAAGGTCTAAATTTCTAAAGTATAAAGATAGTATAACTTTTATGGGAAGTTAGTTATATTAGCTTTATGAAAGGTTAACAAGAAGAGATTTACTCTAAGTAAGATAAGCAAGGACAAATGATTTGATTTATGAAAGGCAAATTGATCTTTAGGCATCAATTGCCCAAAGGTTTTATGTATGAAAAAGAGTCACTTTTAAAAGAGTTGAAGTATGTGGAACTTGGGTTAAATTCCCGGTTTTCTTTTATTAAAGATATGATTAAGTGCCTTAAGTAAAGATTAATGAGAGGGTATATGGACAAAGCTAATAAGAAGTTATAAGTTTTCTTAACTTATTTATAATTATAATATGATGACAGTTTGAGCAGGTGGTAAGAGTATATCCGGCGGGCAAGCCCCAAGATCGTTATACCACCTTCTCCAGTAAGAGTATGTCCGGCGGGCAAGCCCCAAGATCGCCATACCACCTTCTCCAGGTGTAGAGTATATCCGGCGGGCATGCCAAGATCGTTATACCATCCGCACTAGCAAAGAGTATATCCGGCGGGCAAGCCCCAAAATCGTTATACCATCCGCTCTAGTGTAAGAGTATATCCGGCGAGTCTGACCCCAAGATCGTTATACCATCCGCTCCAGCAAAGAGTATATCCGGCGGTAAGTCCCCAAGATCGTTATACCATCTGTTGGGGTAAGAGTATATCCGGCGGGTAAGTCCCCAAGATCGTTATACCACCTGCCCGTGGACTCTACCCACGACGCGAGGAATACCTCACGCGAGTCCCATGGGCTTACGCGGTGAAATAGTCCCACGCGCGGTACAACCTATGCGAGGAATACCTCATGCGGTCCACAGACCCGTGCGGTGAAATAGTCGCAGGAGTAGGATTGCTTATTGATACTACAGCGAGGACCTGTTTGATCACGAGCCCCTATTTTACGCAAAGATTATATATATGTTTGTTACTCTCATTGTTAGTAAGGCACAGTAAAAGGTAAGTTGATTTCATCCCTGACCCCAACTTATTCTCAGACTTATGATTTCATTACTGATTTTCGCCACATACTTGGTACTGTTATCGACCTCGCCGGCTGCGTTACGCCGCAGTCGAGATCGTAGCTTCCGTCCGCACTCTTAGATCACCGTCCATTTCTGAAAGCTCCATCTCCGAGGCTTTGTCTTTTGGTATGATTCCACGAGGTTATAGACTTTTGTACATTCAGGGTATGGCGGGCCCTGTCCCGCCATTGTTATTCCTGTGAGGTGCGTAGTCACGTTTGTGGTTTGGGCCGTAAGAACCGGTTATCTGCTTTCACATTCGATTAAGTTATTTTATGAAAGACGCCTTGTATTGCTAGTGATGTTTACCTTATACAAATTTTGTATTATGTATGTTCATTGCTATTCTCGATGTGTAGACTGACGGTGCTCGATAGGCACTACCGCGCCCGGGTCGGGTCGTGACAACGGCTTTATGGGAAGTTGGTTATAACAACTTTATGGAAGGTTAACAGAATGGTTTTCTCAAGTAATGTAAACAAAGATAAATGACTTGAAATAAAGAAGGACAATTTGATTTAAAGACATCAATTGCTTAAAGTTTTAAAGTAAGGGTCACTTAAGTTAGAAGCCTAAAAATGTATTTCTAAAAGTGTAGTGACTTGTTTGAAAAGCTGACAAGTCTTGATACTACGGGTGTTAGTATCTTGGGGTTTTATATAAAAAGGAGTCTTTTGAAAAGAATGGAAGTACGTAGTACTTTGGGTTAAATTCCCGGATTTTTATGTGATATGAAAGTGCCTTGAGTTTATAAAATGAAATTCATTTTTGTATGATTGAGGATTCCACGGGTATGCTTCCATTGTGATTGCTCCTTGGACATGCTTATACGATGAGGGATTCCGGGGCATGTTATATACGATTATTACCCCATGGATTAGCTCTCCATGTATACGAGATGAGGATTATGGGCATGAGATATATATATATATATATATATATATATATATATATATATATATATATATATATATATATATATATATATATATTGCATATGTCTTAGTTGATGTAAGATGCCACATGCGTTACATAGATATATTTTACACTTACTACGCAGCGACAGAGGATTCCACGGCACGCTTTTGATATTTTGGGCTTGAGACCACATCGGATGTGTGATGGTTTTGAGTGCTTGTGTCCCTAGCCATGGTGTGGCTATTGTTCATGTGTTGAAATAGTCTTTAAAAATGTAAGAAAACTGACTTTCATTACTTTCGTTTCGGCAAGGCACAATGGTACTGTTAATTTGGTTATCATACATGTCTCCAGCTTTATTTTAGACTATTATAATTTTAATTATAGTACTTTCAGTTTTACATACTTGGTACATATTTTGTACTGACCTCCTTGGGGGGGGCTGCGTTCATGCCGTAGGTTGAGATACATAGCTTGCTGATCCTCACTCTTAGGATCACTGTTCAGCTCTTGGAAAGCTTCATTTCTCCGGAGGCTTTGTCTTTTGGTACAGTTCCATGAGGTTGTAGTTTTATGTACATTTAGGGGTATGGCGGGGCCCTGTCCCGTCACCTTTGTTATGTCAAAACTCTTAGAGGTCTGTAGTCATATCTTGTGGGTCGCTTTGTAAACAAAAAGAAAAAGAGGTAACTGCTTTTGGATTTATGTATATTTATATATATTCAGGGAGGTAGCCTTATCGGCTAACCTGTTATTTATTTCTTGTTGAGTTTATGTATGTTCCGCTGATTATCTCTGATGTATACATGTAAGGGTGCCCAGGTAGGGCACCATTCGCGGGCCCGAGGTCGGGTCGTGACACCTACGTTGCTGAGTTGGTCTACCAAGTCCTTGAGGCGTTTGCAATAAGAAGAAACGTTTTGAAAATTCACCATTGCCACTTGTGAAAATTCCTGCTTAAGGATAACAATTCGAGAATGACTGTTATCTTGGAATATGTCTCGCAATCGATTCCACGCCGTCATAGCTGTGGAGTTGGGTTCCATAATCGTCTGTAAAAGATCCAAGGAGATAGCATAAATCCACTGAAGAACCTTGGCATCAAACATGACCCATAATTTTGGATCTGCTTCTTTAGTGGGTACAACCGTCGTAGAAGTAGACATCGTATCACCCTCCTTTGGATGAGTTGGAGGAATTATATGGTGGAAGACTTTATGTGCCTGATCGGTGTATTTTATATACACCTTTTGAGTCATTTTTAGTTAGTCTTATGCCCATTTTTGTACAAATACGTGTCGTCGTAGGATAGATTTTCTTTCTTTCGAGTCATACTGGTTTAAAGTGGCTCATTGGCGGAAAAGGAGCAAAAAGAGGGCAGAAACAGAGGTTCCAGAGCTCGAAAAGCGAGAAAGTTGGCGAACCGGGCATGAAACAGGGCTGCGCCGCGGCGCCTCCAGCCAGAGTCGAGGCCGCGCCAATTTATAGAGACGCACGGGGTTTGGCGCGCGCTGATTCTGGCCGAGGCGGGAAAACTGGCAAATTCGAATGTGAATGGGCTAAGGCCTGAAGGAAAACCTGGAAAATGTTTTTGAGGCTATAAAAAGCAGCCTTTAGGTCAGATTTAAAGGTTCCAAACCCTTGCCAATTCACACAACCTTGGAGATCAAGATTGGAGACCACTTCTTAGTAATTTCTTGTTTCTTGTTTTATTTCTTTATAGTTTATGTTGGATGTTAATTTAGTTCTTGTCATGTCTATGGCTAGGAACTAACTTAATCTAGGGTTTTCCATGTCAAATCACTTGAAACTTATTCTTATGAATTAATGCATGTTTTTGGTTCGTCTTATCATTGTTGAAATTTATTCAATAATTGTCTTGAATGTTTGGTAATTAATTGATCACTAATTATCATAATCCATATGATTTCTAATCGAAAGCCGAAAGAGGAGATTGTGAATATGCTATAGTTGAATAAACATAGGTTAAATCGTGGACGAAAGTACCCCGATACTTGTGTAGTATTAATAGGTTATTGCTCTTAATCCTCCTTTATAGTCAATCTTATCACCGAAAGGTAGAAGGGTTCTATATTGGGGTTGAGTGTTTATATTACCTTAACAGGAGTATAAAACGGCTTAGTTAACCTGCTATCTCAAAATAGAAGAAGAATCATAATTAATTGCATTAACAAGTAAGATGAGCGGATAGTTGAGGAGATTTGGAAGCCCTATTTCCACCATAACTGAAGTAAAACAATGTAGTCTAGTTAGCATTCTTAATTATAGTTATAAACAATCTATCAATCATCGATCACCAAATAGATACCATAGAATAGAATTTGGTACTTGAACACTAATCCCTGAGGATGGTAACCCGGTCTTCTAGACTATATTACTTGTCACGACACGTGCACTTGCGTTTAGTGTGTGCATAAATCGCGCATCAAGTTTTTGGCGCCGTTGCCGGGGATTGGCGTAGTTCAATATCAATTTTATCTATTCTTAATTTCTAATTTGGTCTTTATATTGTTTTTATTTATTATTATTTTTATTTGTGAAAAACCAGTGTGCCGTGATCTGTTTGTTTATTTTGATCTGTTGCAGGCATCTAGTTTATGCGAAGGAGAAGAGGAGCAAACACACTTGTTCCCTTCAACCCGGAAATTGAAAAGACTTGCAAACAGAACAAGAGAAACCAACGAGTTTTGGCCTTAATAGCGATGGGGGGCTTGCAGAATAACAATGAGATGAACGAAGGGTTAGGTGATCATCAACCTAACCAAAAGATGCCCCGGAGATTGCCAATGGATGTAGAAGAGAGGGTCCAGGTCCAAGCTGAGAGAAGCTTGGGAAATTATGTGATGCCAAGGGTGAATGGAGCACAAACTTGCATCAGGCTCCCAGTAATAGGAGCAAATAATTTTGAAATCAAGCCTGCGATCCTGAGTATGGTGCAGAATACTGTTCAATTCGGAGGGTTGCCATCGGAATATCCTCACATGCACATAGCGAATTTCTTGGAGTTGTGTGCAACTTTCAAGTACAATGGCGTTACTGACGACGCCGTCCGATTGAGGCTCTTTCCCTTCTCACTCAGGGATAGAGCGAAAGTTTGGTTGAATTCCTTGCCAACATATTCGATATTCACATAGCAAGAGCTGGCACAGAAGTTTTTAGCAAAGTTATTTCCACCGTCTAAAGCCGCTAAGCTGAGAGGGGAGTTGAACAATTTTTATCAAGCTGATGGAGAGTCACTCTATGAAGCTTGGGAGAGATTCAAAGATTTGCAAAGAAAGTGTCCACATCACAGCATTGAGTTGTGGAATTTGGTCCATATTTTCTACAATGGGCTAAGCTGTTACACCCCGTATTTACAGGACATGTTTTAAGAACGTACGTAAGAACTCGCAAGTGTAAAAAAATTTGAGACTTGTAAAGTTGTCGGAATTATGAAATTGTCGGGAAATGTACTATTGTGACGAATGGGAGGGCGACACGTGTCACCCCCCTTAGAAGATGCCTTGGACGAAATCTTGCAAGGGCAAGAGGGTCATTGGACCTTGGTTAGCAAGACAAGTCTTGCAAGTAGTAGCTTGACAACATTGACCAAGTCAATGACCCCACTTAGCTTGATATTTAAATGAATCTCATCCAAACCACACAAGTGTCTTAATCTTAACCCTTCCTTGTGTAATATAAGCTTACTAGTAGTGCAAGACTTTGCCTTTCTCCACACTTAGAAAATATTTTGAAATCTTGTTCTTGTGCTAAGTGAAGCTCACGGTTTTGCTAAGGGTTTGAAGAGAAAATTTTCAATTTTTGTCCAATAGTCTCCCCACTTTAAACCAAGGTACCTAAGGGTATAGTAAGCATATCTCAATAGAAAAATCCCGGAAAAAAAGAGTTTTCGTATTAGTCGCAAAGTGAAAACCTAGTGGCTTTCTAGGTTTTGAATTGGAAGTTTGAAGGAAAATTGTTGGTATTGTTCTAAGGGTCTCAAATGGATTGAAGTGTCTTGGAGAGGCTCTAAACTACTAGGAAGCGACTTGATTGGAATTGGATTAAAAATCGTTAAGGTATAATCTTGTCTTTTAAAGGTGTTACAAGATTATATATTTATATTGTTGTTGTTAGCTTTACTTGTTGCTAGCATGAAGTTGATATGTAGAAGTTATAAGTATTATGGATTGCTTGTAGCTAAATCCGAAATGTTATGCAAGCCACTTGAAAATTGGATTACTAATTGGTCGTTTTTAGAAATCGTCGCATGTTACTTACTTAAAGATTATGGTTATTATAATCAAATGCGACTTGATATCATATTATGCTACCAATTTGGATTGAAATGGAAATTGGATAAGAATTGGTATGGTTGAACTCAAGGTGGCCGAATTTGGACTTGTAGTTTGTTATTCATTTGTATTGGACTACCTTCTATATTGTTGTGAGCCAATTGGGGCTGTTTGGTTATTGTATTTCGGCCTTGAAAAAGGTGGCAAAGTAAGTAAAAACAAAGGAGGTGTTGTCCGATTTTCCGTAGAATTTAGTGACTTAGCACTTAGAATATTCTACGTTTGAAATAAGAGGTTAATGGACGTATGGTGACCATTATAGGTTGAAGTACTAAGTATAGTGTATCCTACTTGAAGAATGGAATAGCTCAAGGTTGAAGTACTTTGGAGCATTTTGCTACTTGTCGACAATCGTCGCGAGGTATGTGAACCTCTTCCTTCCTTTGGCATGATTCTATGTATGGAATATACCTGTGGTATCATTTAATGTTTCATTTTACTCTTAGAAGTTAAGAGGTATTTGTGTGATCTACATGTAGAACTTTTCCTATCTTTGAGCATGACTAGTTGCGTATGTAGTACGGTGAGCGACAACACCTTGATATCCTTTACTAGTAGTGTGAATAGCCAAGTCGGGTGAGTTGGGAGATTTACTCACTTCTTTGAAAGTATAAAGGATGTCTTAAGTTTTATTTAAGTTAAGGGACTTGAAGAGTTTTAAAGTATGTGATACTTGTTCCGTTTTAAACGTATAATTCCCTTGGATAGGAAATTGTTTTTGGCTAAGGTATAAGGTGAATATAACGGCTTTATGGGAAGTTAGTTATATTTGCTTTATGGAAAGATAAATGACTTGATTTTAGTGAAGAGGCAACTTGTTTTTAAGGCATCAATTGCCTAAGGTTTTATAATAAAAGGAGTCACTTGTTTTCTAAAGGTTTAGAGACTAATTGTATTTTTTTTTAAAGTTATGAGAATTGATTTGAAAGTATATAATACTTGGTTTCAAAAAGTAGAAGTCTCTTGGCTATAAAAGGAACGTGTTGGTCTAAACCATAAAGGGTTATAACGGCTTTATGGGAAGTTGGTTATAACGGCTTTATGGAAGGTTAAGAGAATGGTTTTCTCTAATGAAGTAATCAAAGAAATAACTTGTATTAAGGAAGGGCAAATTGGTTTAAAGGTACCAATTGCTTAAGGTTTTTAATAAAGAAGTCACTTGATTTAGAAGCCGGTAATTGTAGTTCTAAAAAGGTATTGTGACTTGTCTTGAAAGGTGAATAGGAATTGATACTACGGTTGTTAGTATCGGGGAAGTTTTATTTGGAAAGGAGTCTTTTGAAAAGAATGTACGTACGTAGTACTTTGGCTTGTTAAATGAGAATTATTCTATTTGTGCCTTGATTAGTACTTTGGCTTGATTAATTGAGAATTAGTCTAAGTATGCCTTGATAAGTACTTTGGCTTGTTAAATGAGAATTATTCTATTTGTGCCTTGATTAGTATTTTGGCTTGATTAATGGAGAATTAGTCTAAGTATGCCTTGATAAGTACTTTGGCTTGTTAAATGAGAATTATTCTATTTGTGCCTTGATTAGTACTTTGGCTTGATTAATGGAGAATTAGTCTAAGTATGCCTTGATAAGTACTTTGGCTTGTTAAATGAGAATTATTCTAAGTATGCCTTGATAAGTACTTTGGCTTGTTAAATGAGAATTATTCTATGTGATGCCTTGATTAGTACTTTGGCTTGTTAAATGAGAATTATTCTATTTGTGTCTTGATTAGTACTTTGGCTTGATTAATTGAGAATTAGTCTAAGTATGCCTTGATAAGTACTTTGGCTTGTTAAATGAGAATTATTCTATTTGTGCCTTGATTAGTACTTTGGCTTGATTAATTGAGAATTAGTCTAAGTATGCCTTGATAAGTACTTTGGCTTGTTAAATGAGAATTATTCTATGTGATGACTTGATTAGTACTTTGGCTTGATTAATTGAGAATTAGTCTAAGTGTGCCTTGATAAGTACTTTGGCTTGTTAATTGAGAATTAGCCTATGTGTGCTGGTGATAGCCTTTGAGTGCAAGTATTATGTTTTATTACGTTGCCGCGACTCTCGGTTGGAGAATCACCGTCTTGTTGTAAGTACTTGGACATACCGACAATGATGTGGGATTCCACGGCATGCTTAGTTAATTGTAGTACTGGGTTAAATTCGGATTTTTATAGAAGACATGGTAGTGCTTCTGTTTTGTATAATGGTCGGTTGAGATAGGGTAAGAGTATAAATGAGGGGCAAGCCCTAAGACGTTATACCACCTTCTCCAGGGTAAGAGTATAAGTGAGGGGTAAACCCCCAAGACATTATACACCCTGCTTGCTTTGTATAATGGTCGGTTGAGATAGGGTAAGAGTATAAATGAGGGCAAGCCCCAAGACGTTATACCACCTTCTCCGTGGTAAGAGTATAAGTGAGGGTAGACCCCAAGATGCTATACCACCGCTTTACCAACTTCTCCGTGGTAAGAGTATAAGTGAGGGTAGACCCAAGACGCTATACCACCGGTGGGACTTGGTGTTCATGTATGCTATTGGTGTATTATTATATCCCGGATCGTCGGTGATGTGGGATTCCACGGCGGGAGATATATATATGTGTTGTGAATGTACGCCGAGCGGTGAGGTGGGATGCCACGCGCGCGACACATGATTATATTTTACACTTGTAGCCGGCGAAGTGATGGGGATTCCGCAGACACGCTTGATATTAGTGTGACTTGATCGCGTCCCAGTTGGGCGGGTAGTAAATGTGCCCTCCTTTAAGGGCGGATTATACTTATGAAAGATAAGTAGGTTATATAGAAATGAACTTAATGATTTTTCCTAATCGTATGCGTAAGAACGTGGCTATAACCTTTATTGAAAATGGGAAAAGATATTGATGTGAAATTAAGTTCATAAGTGGTAATGACACGGCAGATCCGTATGTACTTTTATACTTGTCCTTGTCATTCTTTTATACGATTATGATCTGCATCAGACGTTATTTACATTCCATATTCGCACTGTTGTAATCGACTTCTTCGGGATGCGTTCATGCCCGCAGGTTTTAGGTACCCAGGTTGGTGATCCTTGCTCTTAGGATCTTGGTCCAGTTTTTGAGAGAAAGCTCCATTTGCTCCGGAGGCTTATCTCTTGGTACGGTTTCCCTGAGGTAGTAGATTCATGTATATTCGTGGTATGGCGGCCTGTCCCGCCAGATTGTTCGATTGTTATTCCTAAGTGCGTATTCACATATGTGGTTGGGCTGTAAGAACTGAGTTGTACTTTTGATTATATTTATATTATAGAAGGCGGTCTGATCGGCTAGCCTGTGACGTTTTTATTTACACATGTGTTTATGTTGTGTATGTTCCGTTGCTATTCTCTGATGTATACCTGAACGGGGTGCCCAGGTAGGGCACCAGTCGCGGCCCGGGGTCGGGTCGTGACATAAGCGGGACTACCAGAACTATCATTGACGCAGTCGCAGGTGAAACTTTCATGAGAAAGACAACACACGAAGCTCATGATTTATTGGAAGACATGGCCACCAATAATCATGTAACAGAGGACAGAGGGGTGAGTGGTAGAAGAGCAATAGGAGTCCATGAGATTGATGCCATCACAACATTAAATGCCCAAGTTGCTCTCCTGACCAAGCAACTGCAACAAAACACAGTGTCAGTGAATGCAGTCCAAATGTCATTGAGTTGCGAGATGTGTGGAGGTCCACATACCTTTGATAGGTGCCCATCAGCTGATCCTAACAACATCTCGATCGAGCAAGTAGAGTGCCAAGCAGTAGGGAATTATCAAAGGCCCCAGAACAACCCCTACTCAAATACCTACAATCCAGGATGGAGGAATCACCCTAACTTTTCATGGAGGGGTGATCAAGGGCAGCAGAACCAATTTCGAGGCCAGTACCAAAATCAGCAACCATTCAATCAGGCCTCATCTTCACAACAATTCAGTGCACCTGCTCAACAAGAGAATCCAGATGAGTGAGAGCGCCTGCTGACACTCACCAACTCGCAGACCAGTTCATGGCGTGGACTAGATCCTATCAGAATTTGGAGACGCAGTGGGACAACTAGCGAAGATGGCAAACAACGAGCCACAGGGCACTTTGCCCAAAGAATACGAGATGAACCCCAGAGATTCCAGCAAACGGTGAGGAATGGAAAAACGATTAGAAACCTTACACCCCACTGTGGTTGAACAGTAGATGCAGAGAGGAAAGGGTTATCAAGACCGCTGATATTAGAGAAAGCTCCAGCGGTCAGTGAATGAACGAGTACTGAGAGGATTCCTTTCCCGCAGAGGTTGCAAAAGAAAGTGGTTGATAAGCAATTCTCCAAGTTCTTGGAGATATTCAGAAAGCTACACATCAACATCCCATTCATTGAGGCATTGGAGCAAATGCCCACTTATTTTAAATTCATGAAGGAAATTCTGGGTAAGATGAAGAAGTTGGCGGAGTATGAGATGGTGGCACTGACAGAGAAATGCAGTGCCATCTTGCAGAAGAAATTGCCCCCTAAACTCAAGGATCCAGGGAGTTTCACACTGCCTTGCACAGTTGGCGGGGTAACATGTAATAGGGCCCTGTGTGATCTGGGGGCTAGCATAAATCTTATGCCTTTGTCTGTTTTTAAGAGGTTGGGGTTAGGTGAAGCCAAACCAACCACTGTGAGCTTGCAGTTAGCAGATAGGACAGTGGTGCATCCCAGGGGAATGATTGAAGATGTCTTGATTAAGGTGGGAAAATTCTTCTTTCCTGCGGACTTCCTCATCCTTGATATGGAGGAAGATGAGGAGATCCCCATCATATTGGGAAGACCGTTCTTGGCAACCGGGGGAGCCTTAATTGACGTGGAGAAGGGTGAGCTGACACTTAGAGTGGAAAGTGAAGAAATGGTGTTCAAAGTGTTCAAACACATCATCGAACCCCCAGTCATGAGCAAGTGCTTTGCAATTAGCACTGTCAGCACATCGGTTGAGCCAGCACAAGCAAAAACAAGGGAAATAAGCCCGCCAAAACAGGTAAGTAATACTAAACCTCCTCTTGAAAAAGAAAAAAAAACAGAAGGAGGAAGCGAAAAATGTTGATGAAATGGATAGGCTGTGGGGTTAATCTACCCCATGCCTCTTGAGTAAAGAACTTGCGTCCGGCTAAAAGACGTTAAACACAACGCTACTTAGGAGGCAACCCAAGGGTATTTTATTTTATTCAATTTAATGCAATTTAGTTTTTTACTTAGAACAGTCTCACGAAGGGTATTGTTTATATGTTATGATGACAGGTACATGGCCAAGAATTTGGAGGACGAAAACGGAGAAATCAAAGAAAAATCGGCCCAGTACATGCGCGCCAAAATTCCAGAGAGTTAGAGTTTGGGCGCGGCGCCAGGTCGCGACGCGCACGGAAATTCTGAATTTTAAAGGAGCCCTAAATCCGATTTTCCTCACTCCAAATCAAAACTCAAACCTTCCCTCTCTCCAAAACTCACGAAATTAACCCTTTTTCCTAAAAATCTTCCACAAACTAAACCCAATAACAACCAAAGTACTTAATTTCCTTAAACCCTTAACATTCTTAAACAACAACCCTCATTCCATTGCCTCAATATATCATTAGGAACAAGAAAATCTTGAAGAACACCGTCCAAGGTAACCTTTATCACTTTTCTTGAAATCTTCAATACAATCAGGGGAGGTAATAGGTGAGGAGGTGCTTTATTGGTGGAAGGTGTGTGGTGTGTTGAAGTTGGGTGTGGGATTTAGCGGAAGATTATACGATGTGAGTGTGGGGTGTTGTGCCGGAGCTTTTTGAGTGAAGTGTGGGGGTTTATAAGTGTTGTAGCTGCTGATTATTGATTGATAGTGTTGGGTAATATCGTTGAACAAAGGAAACGCTGCCAAGTTATCTAAAAATGTCTGCCAAGAAGAGGAGAGCTTCCACATCCACCTCAGTCCCTCAATATGATACTACTAGGTTTGTCAGCCAAAAAGCTGAGGATAGATATCAAAAACTTAGTACAAGATCCTTGATCCCTGAAAGAGGAATGGAGTACCAAAGGGAGTCATTTGAGGAGGGAGATGCCTATGAGCCTATTCGGGCTATGATAGAAGTCATGGGGTGGAAGAGGTTTGTTAACCCAGAAAGAATAGCACCGCAGAACACAGTCATGATGAGAGAATTTTATGCTAACTTTCCAGAGAGGGTGGATGATAGATGCTTTGTGAGGGGACGGTATGTGCATGTGACGGCAGAAGTGGTGAATGTACTATTAAAAACAACTGATGTTGAAGAAAGAGGTGTCGATCGGAGCTATTTCAGAACATGGTCTAAAGACACCAACAACATCGACTGTGATGTCGTCACAAGAACAGTAAGCTACCCTGGGGCTGAGTACGATATTGCAAGAGATGGATCCAGAGGACCGAGCAGATGTCAGTTCAACAAAACAGCCAAGAGTTGGTTATATTTCGTCAGTGCCCGCTTAATTCCATCGATGCACTTCACCAGAGTGCCAGCAGATAGAATAAAAATGATATATGGAATCATGTCAGGGAGGACGATTGACGTTGGGAATGAAATATTGCAAAACATTGGAGAAACCAACAGGTTGGTAACGACAGGTGGGTTGGGACATGGCTCACTAATTAGCAGCTTATGCTCCAGAAATGGGGTCCCAACCCTACCCACTGATACATATGAGAAAGTCCAACCTCCTGTGTCATATGGGCTAGTGCACTCCTTCCTGCACTCCAGCTCCTCCAAAGAAGCACGAATGAGACCGACCAAAGAGCAGGTCGCCATGGATAAAGATGATCCTGAGACAGAGGCTCAGCATGAAGCAGGAAGCAGCCAACAGCAACCCCCAGAATGTGAACCTCCAGTGCCCATAATGGAGCAGTTGCTCATGAACCAGATAAGGATGATGCAGAACTTTGACATGATGATACAAGGTCAACAAGACCTGAGGCAAGGACAACAAGAACTAAGGCAGGAGAAACAACAGTTGCACCAGAGATTTGATGAGATGAGTTCCTTGTTCAACCAGTGGTCCATGCATTATCCGCCGCCGCCACCACCACTTTAAACCAAGTTAGTAAGTTGTCCTGTTTTCTTTTATTTTTGTATTTTTTTGGGTCTTGCACACATTGGGGACAATGTGTGATTTAAGTTTGGGGGGCTGTCTTATTTGTCATAGTGTTGTTGAGTCTTTTTGATTTGTTTTAAGTATTTTTGAGTCATAATGTCACGACCCGACCTCGGACCCGTCACTGGTGCCTTACCTGGGCACCCTTACTGGTATACGTCAGAGATAATCAGCGGAACATACATAAACTTAACAATGAAATAATTAATAGGTTAGCCGATAGGGCAACCTTCCTGGACATATAAATCCAAAAAGAGTTACCTCAATTTTTTTATAAAGTGACCCACAAGGTATGACTACAGACCTCTAAGAGTTTACATAACAACTGTGGCGGGACAGGGCCCCGTCATACCCCTGAACATACATAATATCTACAACATCGGGGAGAACCGTACCAAAAGTCAAGCCTCCGGAGAAATGGAGCTTCTGATACCTGAGCAAAGATCCTAAGAATGAGGATCCACCACCTGTTTACCCCTACCTGCTGTATGAACGCAGCCCCCGAGGAAGGGGGTCAGTACACAATATGTACCAAGTATGCAAAACTGGAAAAAAAATACTGTAATAATATAATAAGTCTAAAATAAGCTGGAGTCATGGATGAAAATCAAATTACCTTGCACTGTGTCTTACTAACAATGAGAGTAACAAGTATAAACCTTACTGCATAAAAATAGGAGGCCCATGATCAAAACAGGGTCCCTCGCCCGTAGTATCATTAAGCAATCCTACTCCTGGGACTATTTCACCCGCATAGGTCCTGTGGACCCGCATGAGGTCATCCGCCTCGCATGGGACTATTTCACCCGCATGGGACTATTTCACCCGCATGGACCCGGTGGGCCCGCATGAGTACAAGCGCCACACTCGCATCATGGGTAACAAATCCATGGAATACGTAGTAATCATCCTAATGGACGCATACCCGTGGACCATCCAACGTGTCAGTATGTCCAAAGGAAATAACAAGAATAACCCGGGTTTACCCCGTAATCATACTCAGAAGGTGGTATAATGTCTTGGGGATTTACCCCTCATTTATACTCTTACCCTGGAGAAGGTGGTATAACGTCTTGGGGATTTACCCCTCATTTATATTCTTACCCTGGAGAAGGTGGTATAACGTCTTGGGGATTTACCCCTCATTTATACTCTTACCCTAGCTCAACCGGCCATCATACATAACATAAGCGCTACCGGCTTATCATAACATAAGCAAGTTAAGAAATCCCCTAACTTCTTATTAGCATTATTAATATATCCTCTCATTTTAGTTTACTTAATGTACTAACATGTCATTTAAGAGAAAATTCGGGAATTCAACCCAAGTACCACGTACCTCTAATCTTGTTAAGACTGACTCCTTTTTATGTAAAACTTCCAAGATACTAATAATCGTAGTATCAAGTCACGACTCCTTTTCAAGACAAGTCACATTTTCTTTTAGAAATATAATTAGCTTCTAAATCAAGTGACTTCATTCCTTTTAAAACCTTTGGCAATTGATGCCTTAAAATCAATTTGCCTTTCATAAATTCAAATCATTTATCCGTACTTATTTTACTTAGAGTAAAATCCTTCTTTTGTTAACCTTTCATAAAAATAATATAACCGACTTCCCATAAAGTCGTTATATTAACTTTATACATTAGTCAAACACATTTCCCTACATCCAAGAGACTTATACTTTTAAAACGAAACAAGTATCATATACTTAAAACAAGTAAAGGGTATCAAATCTTGTACGTCTACCGTACCAAATAAGTACAACTACTCATGCTCAAGAGATAGGAAAATTCCACATACCTCTTCGGGTCAAACCACTTGCAAGTCCAATATACCACGCGTAGTATGCTTAACCTATAATGACCATAATACGTCCATTATCCTTTATTTTCAACGTAGAACAAAAAACGTCCCTTATTTCTACGGAAAATTGGACAGCACTTCCTTTGTTTCTACATACTTTGCCACCTTTTTCAAGGTCGAATTCAATAACCAAACATGTCATTCTTAAGGCTCAACAATCCAATCAACACAAAAAAAGGGGATTACACGCCTAACTTGGACGTGTAAAATTCTGCCCCACAATACTTAACAACTAATACAACTACAAGGTCCAATTTGACAACTTTGGGGTATAACATAATAAATCCTTATCCAATTCCTTTTAATCCAAATTCTTATCCAATTCTTACATGCAATATATCTAAAGGCAATATTGACATCTACAAATCCTTTCTTCCACACATGCAACACAATTTACTAGCAAAAGAGAAATGATTGTTACCTTAGAGCTTACCCCAAATTAGTCCAACAAAATCCACTTGTCTTCTTTCCACAATCCTCCTACAAGCTTGTCAACATGTTTCCTTCTTGCCACCTTTTCAGAATTTCTCTAAGCTTAGGTTTCTTCTTGAATTTCTAGAGAGAAGGGAGATGAATTTTTAGAGAGAAGGAAGAACTTTTTAGAGAGAAGAAGGAGCTTTGAAGAATGACCAAGTCTTCAAGACTTGGTCAATAAATAGGACATGCAAAAATCAGATGGGGGGGGGGGGACACTTGTCACCCACCCATGGCCTCTTTTTAAAACAAACAGTTCTGATTTCCCAGATTCGCAGAAAAAACCCGCCTCGGCGCCGCGGCGCTGAAACCTCTGCAACTTTTCAGAACTTCCGGCGTCGCGGCCCTGCTTCCCGGCGCCGCGGCGCTGCATCTTCAGTGTTTTCTCAGTTTATCCGGCGTCGCGGCCCTGCATCCGGCGCCGCGACGCTGTGGCCCCTGACCGATGTTGCTTTACTTCTCGACTGCGCACTGAACTTGTAACTCCCATAACTTTCTACTTCGATGTCCTATCGACGAACGGTTGGTTGCGTTGGAAACTAGACTCAACGAACTACGTACTAGGCCTTTGAAACACCTAGGAACTCTCAATGTAACGGGACATAAACCGCCTCAACGTTGACCAACAACCCGTCCGAACATTCCGTCAACCCATCATTCCAAAATTTAAAACTTAATTCCTTTCGTACGTCCCCCTAAGCATGACCCGAACTACGGGGTATAACACATATTTTTTTTAAAGATCATGCATGTTGTAGTTACTTGAAACGCCTAGTGAAGTAAAGTAGAATAATGTAATGGAATTAGAAGCAGCCATTTAGACACTTAGGTTAGATATGCCAAAAATTCATGAAATCAGATTATTTGGGGTATCTTGCTTGACTTGTGCATTGTTTATTATTAAACCTATGTGTATGCTTGCTTGCTATTTGAGGCGAAATAATTAGGATATGCATGTTAGAGAGATGACTCAGGCATTTCTTTGTTAGCCCTTTCTTACCATTTTTGCCTATCCCTGTCATTCAAAGTTTATCCCTAGTCAGCCCCTTTGAGCCTAAAAATTAGACTTTTTCTTTGACACCCTATATTTCCACACTTGTGCCATAAGTGAAAATTTTGGTGATTGGAATAGAAAGTGTTAAAAAAGAGACAAAAAGAGTGAACAATTTTGATGCACCCCAATGAAAAAGTAACAATAAATAGGCAAAAGCCTAAGTTTGGGGGTGCTTGTTATTCATAATACACCTTATTCTCTCAAAACAAAAGAGGGGAAAGATATGTATGAGGTTAAAAAGAGAATCAAAAGAAAATGGAAGAATTGAAAAGCAAAAGAGCTTATGGTACATAAAATGAGCCTAAATGCATATTTTTACCTACCCATGCATAAGCCTACATTACAACCCTGAAAAGCCCTGAAGATCTCTTACATGTGTATCTATGATTAGTGGAGAATAACAAGTAAACATGCCATAGGATTTTGAAATTGACATGAGTTAGGTACTCTTACATCCATTGAGCATGATTGAATTGAATTTGCGAAATATCTGACTTGAGTGTTTAGAATGCTAAAAATCCATGCTATATGTTCCTACATATTATCCTACTAACCTTCATGTTTTTCTAAGTAATAATGATGCAGCAAAGTGATCAGTGTCTTTGAGTCAGTCTATTTTTCTTTCTTCTCTTGTCTTTAATTCTTTCTTTTGATCTTTGCTCGAGGGCGAGCAAAGGTTAAGTTTGGGGGTGTTTGATCGGTGTATTTTATATACACCTTTTGAGTCATTTTTAGTTAGTCTTTTGCCCATTTTTGTACAAATACGTGTCGTCGTAGGATAAATTTTCTTTCTTTTGAGTCATATTGGTTTAAAGTGGCTCATTGGCGGAAAATGAGCAAAAAGATGACAGAAACAGAGGTTCTAGAGCTCGAAAAGTGAGAAAGTTGGCGAACCAGACATGAAACAGGGCGGCGCCGCGGCGCCTCCAGCCAGCAGAGTCAGAGCGCCGCGACGCCCAATTTACAGAGACGTGGAGGAGTTTCGGCGCCGCGACGCCAGTTGCAGGGCCGCGGTGCCGAGGCGGGAAAACTGGCAAATTCGAATGGGAATGGGCCAAGGCCTAAAGGAAAACCTGAAAAACGTTTTTGAGACTATAAAAAGCAACCTTTAGGTCAGATTTAAAGGTTCCAAACCCTTGCCAATTCACACAACCTTGGAGATCAAGATTGGAGACCACTTCTTAGTAATTTCTTGTTTCTTGTTTTATTTATTTATAGTTTATGTTGGATGTTAATTTAGTTCTTGTCATGTCTATGGCTAGGAACTAACTTAATCTAGGGCTTTCCATGTCAAATCACTTGAAACTTATTCTTATGAATTAATGCATGTTTTTGGTTCTTCTTATCATTGTTGAGATTTATTCAATAATTGTCTTGAATGTTTGGTAATTAATTGATCACTAATTATCATAATTCATATGATTTCTAATCGAAAGCCGAAAGGGGAGATTGTGAATATGCTATAGTTGAATAAACATAGGTTAAATCGTGAACGAAAGTACCCCGATACTTGTGTAGTATTAATAGGTTATTGCTCTTAATCCTCCTTTATAGTCAATCTTATCACCGAAAGGTAGAAGGGTTCTATATTGGGGTTAAGTGTTTATATTACCTTAACAGGAGTATAAAACGACTTAGTTAACCTGCTATCTTAAAATATAAGAAGAATAATAATTAATTGCATTAACAAGTAAGATGAGCGGATAGTTGAGGAGATTTGAAAGCCCTATTTCCACCATAACTGAAGTAAAACAAAGTAGTCTAGTTAGCATTCTTAATTATAGTTATAAACAATCTATCAATCATCGATCACCAAATAGATACCATAGAATAGAATTTGGTACTTGAACACTAATCCCTGAGAACGATAACTCGGTCTTCTAGACTATATTACTTGTCACGACACGTGCACTTGCGTTTAGTGTGTGCATAAATCGCGCATCAGTGCCAAAGCATGAATCTTAAATAATTCCGCCCACATCCCATATTGGACGTTTTCTAGGTCAAGAACGATAGGGATAACGCTCTTTATGTTAGAAATTGTGAGGGCAGGATGCAAAGTGTTCTTTTCAGCCATAGAGAATAGAACAACAAGATTTAGAGAAGGAAATTTGTGAGGGATGAAGAGAGGAGAAGCTCGGATAATTGATGAGTCCGAGGAGGGAACACGGTTTACAAGAGAAAAATAGTGAGAAGCGGAAGCAAGGAAAAGAACCTAGACTCTTGATACCATGAAAGAAATAATCTCTTGATTATTCTTATTAATGAAAGACATATATATACAATTTACAAGGAAGATCATCTTCCTATTCTACCTAGAAATCCATATTCTATAAGAATAATAACTTTACAATTATGATAATATTACACTACTAATTAAGGTACAATTCTAAGTCTAATATTTACCAAATATACAAGGAAGGGCAAGGGACCCACTGGACTTGAAACTTGACCCATACGGTCACTGTTTAACAAAGATGGATGAGGTACCCTTTGTAAACATTTCCAAATCCTCCTTCCCCTAATTTTCGTTCCTCCGAAAAATGATTGGTTGAGGTATCCAACTCTTTGTAAGAAAACTTTCTTGGCCCTACTCCCTTTTCAAGATCATCATTGAAAGATGTTAACCCTATTTCCTCCAGAATTCCCTTCATCTTTAGTCTCCGTTTCCTCATAACTACTAAAGCCAAAATCACGCTCACAAACAAAATCCTCCCGAGTGATGATAACCCTGCAATCAGTCCAATATTTGATATATCAAGACTCGAGCTGAATCCCCACGATTCGTGTATATGTCTCAACGTTCACACCCGTTGCAGCAGAGAATCCTATGGTGACCCATGGAGGCAGAACGTCTCTGAGGTTTATAATATAAGAGATTGTTAAATTGGGGCCTCTTCATAGTTTCAAAAGAGACCTAGAGTTTTTGTTGTAGCATAAATAAGTAATTCATGCATCAATAGGATT
Organism: Przewalskia tangutica; assembly: GCA_029844215.1. Lineage (NCBI taxonomy): Eukaryota > Viridiplantae > Streptophyta > Magnoliopsida > Solanales > Solanaceae > Przewalskia > Przewalskia tangutica. The sequence goes on along the minus strand of CM056724.1, from coordinate 41,895,623 downwards.
TCCACTATGCAAACTAAGATTCCAAGGAGCTGTCACAGATGAAGCAATTGAATTGTTGTTGATACCAATGTGCTCGAATGGATGATCCCATTCGGAGTTGGAAATCGAGTCAAAATCAACAGAAACGATTTTGCTTTGAGCTAAATCGCTGGTGGTAGTATTGAACAGTCCAAGAAAACCACCATCCGAGTTAGGTGGAATCTGAAAACCAACCGAATCTAAGAAGAACGCGATGCCATCACCATACGAGGAATAATTCTGTGTATCTATAGTGAACGTAGAACGTGTGGAGAAATCAGCATCCTTTGTGGATTCATCAGGATCCCAAAGTGGCACTTTCTCTCTATAGATGGTATGAGCAACGCGACATAGATAATTCGCTTTGTTAAACTCGATTTCTCCTATTGATGCTACCGCGTACCCTTCATAGAGTATGTCAGTCGTGTCGGGTCCAAAACGAGATATTTGAAAGTACACGGAATTTGCAAACGGGATCAGAAAGAATGTAACAAAGAAAGTTATACAGCATACGCTCGAAGACATAATTGCCATTAGTAACAGGATAAAATAAATCGAAGTGACAAAGGGCTGAATCTCAGTGGATTGTTGGAGCAACAGGGCAACGACAACTAGCGTAGCTGGTAGTTTTAATTCAGGAACTTTACAATAGTCCTCGAAGTTATGCATAAAAAATGCTACTTGTATTCTTCTTGTTGACAAGGATTAATACCATCTTTAATTTTATAATTATAAGAAACTTCATTATATGTACAAATTGAAGATAAAACAAGGTACTTAGCCGGCAATCTTCTACCTTAAACAATGTAAGCTCCAACTAACCAAATATGATAAGGTAAAGTTAGATGGTGACCTAAAATATTTTTAAGATTGAAACTACCTGAATTCCAAATTGTGTCCCCCACAAACATGGAAATTCTAAGTGTGGCCAACGGGTCGGGCCGGGGTGGGTTTGGGAGGGATCGGGGTTGGGCGGGATGTGGGATGGGGCGGGATCGGGGTGGGACGGGACTGGCGGACCAAGATCGGGTCGGGTCGGTTTTTTTTTGCACTTATTTAAAAAAATAACATATATTAAATATATGAACAACTCAATAATTGAACAAGATAGTGTAATAAAAACATTCCAAGACTGTTTTTGTGCCTCTTATATTATTTCATAGAAATATGGTTTTTTGGTAATACATATAAAATTGTCAAAATTACAACTTTGTGGTGTTATTCAAAAGTTGCAAATGACATAGTAAAATTGCAATTAAATAAATTACCAAATTGAAAAACTTTTTCTAGTTTCTTCACAATATCGTGTGGTTTTTCGGTTGGAAATCGGTATTTGTTGATCAAATTGATCCACGTCGCTACTCATACCTTCAGATAAGATGTCGTTGTAGTTTTCGTCTTCTACGTTGATGTCCTATTGACCGCACCTTCTCTGCTCCGCTCGTATCCAATCTTTGAATAGTATTGCAATCTCCAAGCTGTCTCCGGCTAATGAGTGTTTGTGCTCTCCTATTTGAAATCTGCCGGCAGAAAAAGCGCTTTCAGACGCCGTTGATGACGGTTGAATTTTTAAAACATCTCGAGCCATCATTGAAAGTGTCGAAAATGTCTTCTCATTTCCCCTCTAGTATTTCAGCAAGTTTTCCTTTCCTTCTTCATTAACAACTGCTTGGTACGGTAAAGTACCCTGCAAAACAAAAACATCAAACTCGCTAATTTGGTTAGTAGTGTTACCACCGCGCATTCTATTTCTGAGGCTTTCAATACTAGCTGCATAAACAACATGTATTTTTAAAGGTTGTGTTGAAGAAGAAGAATATGGTATGAAAGTCGGTTGATTTCTAGCACTTTCTTGTTGGTAATACCTATAAACTTTTTTGCATTCGTCTTCTATGCTAGACAACACTTCTTCTTTCGTTTGTTCAATAGGTGGTGAGACATTTAAATTTTTGGGAGTTGGAGGTGGTAAACTTCTATACAGTCATAAATATTTTCAATAAGTGATTTACAACCGTCTATTTTAATAGTCAGATTTAATACAACACCAATAATATAAATAGGGGGAATAGGAATAAAATATTTCTTTATTTTCATAAACATTTTTTAATAGTTGCCTTATAAGCTGGTTTTTCCATATATTATCTAAGAAGTAAAAATATTATAGCTATATAAAACAACATAGTTGAAATAGTAGGATAATATATACCGAAAAATTCTTTTGTTGCTTGAAAAAATTTCTCTAGAAATACAATAAGTTCTTTAATTTTTTCTCAATCGTTATCTACAATCATATCAGTTGGATTTTGATTATGGGCGTTAAAAAATAAAGTTATAGGTTTTCTATAATCATAAGCAATAAGTAGTTGTTCATAGAAATTTTTTCACCTAGTGGGTACTTCTTCGGAAATTTTTCTATAAGGTAGTTGACAATCATGACAAATTTTTTTATAATCTTTTTTTCGTTATATTCTATTATTTTAAAATAAAGTGTATAGCAAATTATATTTTTTCAAGAATAACTTGAAAAAGGTAATATATCATCCTTTACAACAAAGTTATAAATATGGCAAACACATTTTATATGAAAATTATTTGAAAAAAATGGAGTTAAAACATCTTTTAAAACTGAAATAGCATAATTATTAGAAGATGCATTATTTAATGTAATATTCATAATTTTATCAGTTATTCCGTAATAATCGCAAACTAAATAAATAATTTGTGAAATAAAATCACAAGTGTGCCTACTATTATATATCTATACGCTAAAATACGTTTTTGCATAGACCATTTATAATTTATCCAATGATAGGTTACCGTTAAATAATCATGGTCGTTAGTACTACGACCTATATCAGAAGTTAGAGTCACTTTGCCATTAAAATAATATAATAAATAACGTAAATACTGTTGATATTCATGTGCAAATTTAAATACATCTCTCTTAACAGTTGATCTAGGAAAACCTTTATAAGCAGGATTATATATATCTCCAATATAATGAATAAAACCAGGAGATGAAGGAAATGAAAAAGGCAAACCCTCCACAACAATTAATTTTGATAATGCTTTCCTCTCTATGTTTATCGTATTTAAGGCATATAATTTCCCCCGTCGTAGGGTTAATTTGACCATGTACTTGATCCGGGACAGTATGTGAACCTTGTCCCGATGGAGAGGGCGCTTGCACACCATCTTTTTTAGCCACATATTAAGAATATCTAGCTTTGGGAGCCTTTGCAATGTGTCTCATTAAACCCCCCATTCCGCCATGACCTTTTCCAGTTTTAAAACTATAAACCCCTTTACAAATTTTACATATAGCTACTTGATTTTGTACGTCCCTATTAAAAAAAATCATGCATATGATCAGGGCCAACCCAAGACATAGGCAAACTAGGCCTTTGCCTTGGGCCTAAAAAAATTATAATAGAATCTGTACATTTGGCCTAAAAATGTGTTAGTTTCCTCAAAAAACTGATCTGGGGCTAAAAAAAAAGAAATTTATAATACAATAAGAAAACACTTTATCAAAGTATCAAACCTACTTTGCCTGTAAATGTTTTTCCTTTAATGGTTCATTTCGTTCTCCAGCAGCTGCAAACAAAAGTTCTCCTTCTCCATTCCAACTATCATTTGACTATTTAAGCAAGACTCCGAGATCATTTCTTCATTTCTCCACTCCAACGATCATTTCTTTCTTCAGCCACCACCAAAAAACAAAAACAGGTTTTATTTATCTAACTGTTTCTCATTTAGTTTTTCTTCTACTAAAAGATGGAAAATTCTACAAGATCATATCCCTAGCCTAACACTTAAATCATTGTCACAAACACGTTGAAAAAGTCGTATTGAAAGTGTAAAAACTTTGAGATTTCAAACTTCACAAGTAAGAGATGCTTTATTGAAATTATCTGAAATTACTGATGAACCTAAATAAAAAGTGAAGCAGATTGTTTAGCGACTTATGAGCTTGAAAATTTTAAATTTTCGTTAGGCATGACTGTTTGGTATGAGATATTATTTGCAGTAAACTCTATTAGTAAAAATATGCAATCAAAATATATGTGTATTGATGTTGCTATAGAACAATTGAAAGGTCTTGTTTCATTTTTTGAAAAGTATAGGGAAGATGGATTTGAAAATGCTTTGATTTCTGCAAAAGAAATTTCTATTGAAATGGATATACAATCTAAATTTCGTGAAAAACGTATTATTCGTAGAAAGAAATAATTTGATGACATTATTGACAATGAAGTTATAAAATCTCCCGAAGAATCATTTAAAAAGATTACTTCTTATATATAATAGATCAAGCAATCACTTCATTTCAAAGTAGGTTTGAACAATTTAAAATATATAATGATATTTTTGGTTTTCTATTTAGTATTAAGATATTAAAATCTATTGACGTTGAAAATTTAAAAGAAAAATGTTTTAACCTTGAACAATCATTGAAACATAATGACAAATTAGATATTGATTGGTCAGATTTGTTTATGGAACTAATTTTTTTAAGAGAAATAATACAAGTGGAAAATGATATACTTAATTATATAAAAAGACTTGATTCTTTTCCGAATGCGTATATTGCTTATAGAATAATGTTAACAATTCCTATAATTGTTGCGTCTGTCGAAAGAAGTTTTTCAAAATTAAAATTAATAAAATCTTATTTAAGATCAACAATGTCTCAACAAAGATTAAACGGATTGACTTTATTATTGATTGAAAAAGAAATATTAAATGAAATCGATTATAATAATTTAATTAATGATTTTGCATCTCATAAAGCTCGAAAAGTAAAATTCTAAACAAAAAAATTAATAACTAAAAAGGCATCATTTTGGAATTCGCCTAAGGCCTCAACATGTGTTGTGCCAGCTCTGTGTCTGATTTTAATGGTCTTTTTGCTGGACCTCGTCTCATACCAGGGGGAATAGGAGACGTTCCTGCTAGATGTTCACTAGTGGGTGTTTCATCTACATAAGTGGGTGTCTCATCATCTAGAGCATCTTCTAAATTAAAGTCTTGTTCAGTTTCAAAAAATATTTGGTCGTCTAAATCATATGGTATTTCAGAAAAATGTTCAGTATCAATAAAATCATCATGTATAGGAGTAGGACTAGGAATACTAGAAGAAGTATCCATGCCCTTGTTACCCCTACTAGAAGAAATTTTACCCTTACCCAACATACTTCTTAATCCTTTCATTTTAATTATGCTAATAAATAGTTAAAGACTTAAAGATAATGAAATTAAGTGCGCTAAATAAAATAAAGACACAACAATAATTTAATGAAAGAATGAATGTACCATTAACCGAGAGGTTGAAAATTGAAACTTTGCTCGATGGAAGATCTTCAAGCTAGTTTTGAACTTCACTCCCAAATAAATAAATAAAATTGATATTTAGTAGAGAATGTAGATTTGTAGAAGATAGATTGAGTAATCAGAGAGATTGTAAGAAGATTTGTGAGAAAGATGAAGAAAAAATGAAATATTTATAGTTGGAAAATTGAGTTAAAATGTAAATATAATAACTTAGGGGTTAAAATAAATATTAAGGGGTAGTGGAGGGGGAGGCCAAAAATGGCAGTTGCACTGACTCTTGTGGGATGGGATGTGCTCAGACGCCTCCAACTCTTTCTGTGGGTCAGACAACTTCCTTAAGTCAAAATATAAAATGATCGTTGGTGCAATGAATATTTTGTGCAAAGGGGGGTTTCGAGTGAGATCGGAGCGGGACCGGGATGGGTTGGGTCTTGGCGGGACCGAGCCTGACGGGACGAGACCATGTCCCGTCCCGGTTTGAGTCCCGATACAATTTTTTTTAATTTATTTCAGACTCGGGGTGGTGTCGGGGCGCGACCGAGCTGACCCGGCCCGTTGACCACCCATAGGAAATTCTATGAAGGTAGCCTTATTGTCTATGAAAGTTAATTCTCATCTGATGTGATTAGGAAGATAGAAACTAAGGAACAAATTGAAAAGATTATGTAGCAATCAATCAATAAAATTTGTCATCTAGAGTTGACTTGAAACAGATCAGGTGTTGCCTATATTTTTTTTAGTGACGGGGAAACATACTTCATGTTATAATATCCTAATGCCAAAATACTATTTTGTTTTTGTATCAAGGTCTGCCCTAATGGTCAATGAAATGGACTGAGAAATAAAATCATTGAGTTCTCATATTCAAATTCCAGCAGAGACAAATAGCAATAGTGATTTCTTTTTCATCCCAATACATGTGTTGGTCGGAGGTAGCTGACCCGAATACCTCGATTATAAAAAATAACACAAGAAACCAAAATATTATTTTTCCTCTTCCAATTATATTGTAAAACGCGGTATGGGGGAGGGAAGTGACATGTTCTCCTCTTGAAGCCAGTCATAATCAATATGCTTTTCATAGTTCTTTTTCTTTTCGGTTGACTAATATATAGTTGACGAAAAGTTCATTCAAAATTGATTATTTGTTCTTTATCTCTACTGACAAAGACAACCCCGCTCTCCAGATTAAGCAGTTTGTATTCCTTCTGTCTGGTTGCATATTCAAGGAGTACTGACTTGGTGGCTCTCACATCAAACTTATCCCTTTTGACCAGATTAGTAGCATAACACAAATATCCTATCACTTTCATATGAGACAATGAATGTGTCCTTTTAAACATTTTCTCATAAGGTGCCACATCTCCTATTACCACAGATGGAATTCTGTTAATCACATAGACTGTTGCTTCCACACAGTCTCCCCAAAATTTTGCTAGCAAATGACTTTGAAACTTGATGGTTCTTACCACCTCCAAAATGTGTCTATGCCTCTTTTCCACCACTCTATTTTATTGTGGAGTGTATGGACAAGAGATCTGATATACAATTTCGTGCTGATTAAACAACACAACACAAAAACTATTAATAAATTTTGTACCATTATATGTTCTAACATTTTTAACCAACACATCAAACTTTGTCTTGATCAATGCAAACAAATTCCTAAGAACAGTGGCTACATCAGACTTAGTATGCAGTAGAAACACCCAAGTCCATCTAGTATAATCATCCACCACTGTAAAAAAGTATCTCATTCCGAATAAGTGGGAATCTTTTAAAGTCTCCGTACATCAAGGTGCGACATTGAAAAATAGAATCTGACATACTACTACTAACAGGAAAAGACTTCCTTGTTTGTCTAGCCAAAGGGAAGATGTCACAATGTCTTATTGAAAAATTGGACTTCTCACGAATGCCAACAATCTTCCTAAGCACACTAATTGGCACATGTCCCATCCTTCTATGCCAGAGTCATGTTTGTAGTTCAACTGTTGTAGGTGTAGTTGACATGTGTGCTTGCACTCTTGTATATCCCTTCGGTGACTCCAACATGTATAATCCATCCACCTCCCTACCAATTTCTTTCACTTTCCCAGTGAAGAGATCTTGTAGGACAAAGAAGTCAGGAAAAAATCTTGCACTGCAATTTAACTCTCTTGTCAACTTTGAGACTGAAAGTAGATTGAACTTAAAACATGGCACACACAACACATGTTTTATTAGATCACCTCATGTAAACCTGCAACTTCCCGTTTGAGTAATTGTTGTTGTATCACCAGTAAGTAATTGTACTTGTCCTGCATTATCTATGAGATTAACTTGTTAAATCATGCCTTTATCACTTACCATATGATTAGTTGCTCTTTAATCCACTATCCAACTATTATATTCCTTATCAAATACAGATTTACCTGCCATGTGAGCTCTAGGTACTATTGTATTTCCATGATGTGCACTAGCACGTATTGTTGCATTGTTACTGCATCCGCTAGCATCTGCTTGTTGGTTCAACAATGTGAGCACTTTATCATATCTGTCTGGAGGGCAAATTCTAAGCAAGCAATTGAACTACTCATGTTTCTCTTGAGACAACTGCCTCAACTCTCCTGCATACTTCTGGTTTGTATATCCACCACGGTAATGTTGTTGTGATCCATTAAGATCTTTGTGTTGAGCATCTGTCACAACTATATTGACCTTATTCTTACCTTTAAAATCAAGAGGATATCCTATGAGTCTATAACAATTATCTCTGACATGTACCTTATTTTTATAGAAGTCACAGAACATCAATTTGTAGCATGTGTCCTTGATATGCCCCTTCATTTGACAGAAGTCACAAAATAAATTTGGTGCATCAGGTTTCTTCTGTTTAAACTGTGGTGTCATGTTGAACAAAGCAATTGGTTCAACTTGATCATCTTTTGACTTTTATCCTGAGTAATCATAGTGTCACGCCCCGAACTCCAGGCCCGTGACTGGTGCCCTACCTGGGCACCATTCTATTCATAAAACATAAGTAAAACGTGGAAGATAAATATCACTCATTTTTTAAAAAAATAAATAAAGGCAAAGCCGATAAGGCTGCCACCATAACATATCACTGTATAACAACATACAACCCTTGCAGTCTAACCCACATATGAATACAAACCTCTAAGAGTTTGAACAACAACTATGACGGAACAAGGCCCCGTCGTACCTCTGAATATATCTAGCCATAGTGACAAGCTCCGGAACATCGGAACTATCCCCAAATGTTGAACAGAGATCCTAAGAGCAAGGATCACCAACCTGTGTACCTAATACTGCGGGCGTGAGCGGGGCCGAAGAAGTCGATCAACAGTCAAGAATATGGAGCGAAAAATAAGTGCTGATAAACAAATCATAAGCGTACAAAAGAATAAGTAAGTATAAAGTAAATACCAGATCCTACCGTGCCATTACAACTCATGAACTTAATCGCACATTATTATCTTTGCCCATTTTCAATAAGTATTATAATCAAATTCTTACATACCTTCTTAGGAAAAAATCATCAAGTTCATAAACACATAACTTGCGTATCTTGCATAACATAATCCGACCCTTTATGGAGGGACGTATCATTTTGAAGTTCACTTTGATTATCCATACGTGATAACGTAACTCGGCCCATTTGCGGGACACGGTGAATGCATAAAAAGTCTTCCCACGAAGGTATACTTCCCGGCCCATTCTGGGACGCGGTAAAGTCATATAGTCTGACCATAAAGGTATACTGTCCGGCCCATTCTAGGACGCGGTAAAGTCATATAGTCTGCCCATAAAGGTATACTGCCCGGCCCATTCTGGGACACGGTAAAGTCATATAGTCTGCCATAAAGGTATATTGCCCGGCCCATTCTGGGACGAGGTAAAGTCATATAGTCTGCCCATAAAGGTATACTGTTCGGCCCATTCTGGGATGCGATAAAGACACATAACATAACCCGACCTATTTTTGAGGTATCCGGTGTAATTTTCCTTACATAACATTTTAAACCATCTTTTCACTTCTTCTTAAGTCGTTATAACAACTTCTCATAAAGCTATTATAACAACATTTCACTTTAGAGAACTTAAGGCACTTTTATTTCTTATTACATTTGGGAAAACTAAACCCAAAAGTACTACGTATAAATATACAAAAAAAGAATCATAAAACTCCTTCTCTTTTAAATCAATAAACTTCTTCTTCTGAAAACTCACGTTACATTCTCTTTTGAAATCAAGCCTCTTAACTTTTGAAATAATTCATGGAAACCATACTTTTTAAATCAAGTCATTCATTTCTTTAAGAATCAAGTCCCATAACTTGACAAATAAAGTCTCATAACCTTTTAAGAAGTCAATGTTCATAGTCTTAAAACTTCATAACATAAACTCTTTAAATTAAGCAACATATATTTTTATGAGTTGTGAATAGGTTATACTTGTTTATAACGATCTTATTAAAGCAGCCATGATCTAGAAAATGTAGTACAATTTTGTCTTATCTTAGTTTCTATGCAGATGGAGAATTCTACTTATTTTAATATAATTGATTGTCGATACATTTTTATTAACGCTGCAATAGTTTGTTCGATACCTATTCTCATTAGTGCAGTAAATTAGCAAAGTCAACTCGACTTCAAATACTTCCTAACGACTCTTACCAACATCCCCCATAAGATTTGGTAAGAACTTACGATTACTTAGACATACCTTTTACATAGAGTAAGTCAACATACGTACCTCTTAAGTTCTAAGAGTAGAATGAATCATAAAATAATACCACATGTATATTTCATACGTAGAATTATGCCAAAAGAAGGAAGAGGTACACATACCTCGCGACGACTATCGACAAGTAGCAAAATTCTCCCAAGTACTTCAACCTTGATAGATATTCCACCCTTCAAGTAGGATATGCTATACGTAGTACTTCATCCTATATTAACCATAACATGTCTATCAACTCCTAGCTTATCAACGTGGAATAATACTAAGTGTTAGGTCTCTTATTCTACAGAAATTTGGGCAGCACTTCCTTTGTTTCTACGTACTTTTCCACCTTTTCCAAGGCCTGTATTCATCAACCAACAAGCCACATTTAAGGCGCAACCAACAGTAATCCAAAGGGGATTACACGCCTAACTGGACGTGTAAAATTCTACGCCACAGTTATACAAAACAGTCCACAAATCAGCCCATAAAAACAGTCTGTAATCCAACAATAACGAGGGTAAAATGTTAGGCGTTTCAACACATTTCCACACCCCTATTTCCTTAGGACTTTCATTAGCAATACTACACTTAAACATGAATATTAGGGGCTTAATTTCCAGCATTATGCACGCCCAAAACAGTCCATAAAATGATATGACAACGTCTGCGGTTTTGGCGCTTTTACTAAAACAACTACAATCTGATAACTCTTTCCTTAATTCATTTTATTCCAATTCGAGTTCCAAAACTTCCATATATGACATACCAACTTATAAAAAACCATATTACCTTATTTTAACATGCGACAAGTGTGGATAACAATAACCATATAACAAAAGAAACCAAGGGCACAAAATTGCCTCAAATCGGCCAACAACATATCTACCTCATACACATCTTATTTTCCATTTCTTCCTTAACATAAATTCATCTATACATTATAACAATAAGTAATATCCAATTACCTTAATTTAAGAAGAACTATTACCTCATTTTTGTGCCCAAAAATGTCCCGGGCAGAAAGCTAAACAATGGCCCGTAGTTTTCGTTTCGCTCTACTTCTTCAAGTTCCACTTACATATATGTATCTCCTAAAACCTTGGGAGCAACTTCTCTTCACGTTTCACTTCCATAAAGTCGACGGAAACCCCTAGGGTTTCATCACAATTTTCGGCCCAATCATAGATTTAGGGGTTAAGGGTGTTTAATCTTGCTAATCACTTGGTTAGGGACCTTAATCTTTTATAATGAACTAAGCTTGGAAGATTTGAAGTCTTGTTCTTCCATTTTTAGCCCTAAGGTCGATAGCAATGGAGAGGGAGATATATTTGCTTGATGAAGAATGGCTAAGTGTTGGCTAGGTCTTGCAAGACATCTCTATGTATATATAATGTATCACCTAGGCTTGGATGATGACAGGTGGAGGGTGAGATGGTGGACAAGTGTGGGTGGGACCCACTTGTCCACTTGTCTTCATTTTCATGAAAATATCTAAAGTAAAAAAGTCAAATAGTCAAATAGTCAAAGTCTTCCAAGACCAAGACAAGGGGGTGGGGGTGTGCGACGTGTCACCCTATGATTTGTCCAAAATATTTTCATCTCCCAAAAAGTCCATAATTGGCCAAAATATCGAAAAACTTGTGGGCTCCACAAAAACATAAAATTTCCCGGGTGGGCCCCACATGACCAAATCCGAAAATTAAAATCCATAATTCCAATATATTCTCTAAGTCCCAAATATCAAATTTGAGAATCAAACTCCACTTTATAAACCTTTTTCCTTCACGAGGTTCGGAGGATTTTTCCAGAATTTTTCATTCTTTTCAAAATTCAAATCTCAATTTCTCACGTACGTTCTTATCTCATTGCCTTGGAAATTTCGGGGTGTAACATTCTTCCCCCCTTAGAAACATTCGTCCCGAATGTTCCTTCTAAGTCTCCAACTACACATGCACCGGTATATCTTCACTACTATACTTACGAAACCCATAATGCCACATATGGCCACAATCTCACACATGCATATACGTAAGTCAAATCCAAACGAGGAATCAAATATAAGGTGAGTATCACCACTATTAACTCCCTTTCATGGCCTAAAATGATTCTCCTTTCGTACCTTCATTAGTCATAACTATAAACACTTAAATTCTTTTAACACTTGTTCGCTTCTTTTCTTACTTGTCGCACTCTTCTCGTACTTCCAAACTTATTCTAGTATACGTACATAATATCACATATTGCTTCTGTTTTCAAATCCTTGGAGTTACTATATCCAAACTTGGTCATTATACTTAGATTCAATTTCTGTTAAGGCCCTTCTCGCCTGCGACCGGTTACGGTGGAGCGTCCCACGAACTTGTACAACGATTAACTAGACTTGGGCCTTGCACCCTCGTGACCCTATCACGTAGAGGACCACCTCAATGACCCGACCAACTTCATTTCGGGCTACGGGTTGACCCCCAATCAGCTCACAACCCGACCCATTGTCGCACTTAATTCTCATTCTTGGTCTGAAATAAATCTTACTGCCCGAGAAGGCCTTATATATCTAAGGTCTCAACGGTCATCAATATTCTAAAGTTCACAATCATTCTACGTTCCAAACTTACATTATCAGTCCCCACATACGGATAAGGTAGCTTCTCATAATCTCAAAACCCTGTTATCTTAATCACAACAACTCTATTTACTACATACCATTATTATTCACATAATCCCTTAAGCGTATAACACAGCTTAATCTAACAACATAGTATGTCCTTAAATCAATCGAACCTGATCTTCTAAGAGTCTATCACACTCTTAGTCAGTTCATTACCTCCTGACTATTCCAAATCAGTACATATATTAAGCCTAAGTGTGGATTCAACAAACAGTTTCGCACCTTCCAAGAAATTTCTAAGGCTTAATCGACTCCTGGTAATTCATAACCATTCTAGGCAACACACATAGCCCCGAATAAATACGCTCGTACATATATACATCATATTAATACCATTTATACGATAATTTTACCAACCTGGATACACAATCCATATAATCCTTTCTGGGTCACTTATGCCTTTCTCAAAGCTGCAATCACAATAATACGTTAGGGAGAGACTACCCTAACAACACAGCTCTATCTTACGATCTCAGAGTGAGAAGAAGGGAAACCAATCCTAAATGTACTATAGCCTCCTGTTTATAGATGTGGTGCACAACACACCCATAAACAAGACTCTACTATACGGTGCGTAGACATGCAGGGACTAATCGCTCGATACCACTCTGTCACGCCCGAACCCGGGCGTGGTGGTGCCTACACAGGCACCTTCTATTCATACAACATAAGTAAAATGCGGAAGATAAATACCACTCATTTTAAAAAAAACAAAAACAAAGGCAAAGCCGATAAGGCTGCCACCATAACATATCACTGTATAACAACATACAACCCTTGCAGTCTAACATACATATGAATATAGACCTATAAGAGTTTGAACAACAACTATGACGGGACAAGGCCCCGTCGTACCTCTGAATATATCTAGCCATAGTGACAAGCTCCGGAACATCGAAACTATCCTCGAATCTTTGAGCAGAGATCTGCGGGCATGACGCGGCCCGAAGAAGTCGATCTAACAAGTGCCAGAATATGAAGCGGAAAATAAGGTACGATAAACAAATCATAATCGTACAAAAAAGAATGGCGAGCAAGTATAAAAAGTAAATATCAGATCCTACCGTGTCATTACAACTCATGAACTTAATCGCACATTATTATCTTTGCCCATTTTCAATAAATATTATAATCAAATTCTTACATACCTTCTTAGGAAAAAATCATCAAGTTCATAAACACATAACTTGTGTATCTTGCATAACATAATCCGGCCCTTTATGAAGTGACGTCTCATTTTGAAGTTCACTTTGATTATCCATACGTGATAACGTAACCCGACCCATTTGTAGGACACGGTGAATGCATAAAAAAAATTCCCACGAAGGTATACTACCCGGCACATTCTGGGATGCGGTAAAGTCACATAAGTCTGCCCATAAAGGTATACTGCCCGGCCCATTCTGGGACACGGTAAGGTCACATAAGTCGCCCGTAAGGTATCTTGCCAGGCCCGTTCGGGACGCGGTAAGGTCACATAAGTCGCCCGTAAGGTATCTTGCCGGCCCGTTCGGGGCTTGGTAAAGTCATATAGTCATCCCATAAGGTATCTTGCCGGCCCGTTCACGGGACGCGGTAAAGTCATATAGTCTGTCCATAAAGGTATACTGCCCGGCCCATTCTGGGACGCGATAAAGTCATATAGTCTGCCCATAAAGGTATACTTTCCGGCCCATTCTGGGACGCGGTAAAGTCATATAGTCTGCCCATAAAGGTATCGCCTACCCGTTCGGGGCGCGGTAAAAGTCATATAGTCGCCCGTAAAGGTATCTTGTCAGGCCCGTTACGGGGCCGGTAAAATCATATAGTCGCGATTAAGGTATACTTCCCGACCCATTCTGGGACGCGGTAAAGTTACATAACATAACCCGACCTATTTTTGCGTGACCCGGTGTAATTTTCCTTACATAACATTTTAAACCATCTTTTCACTTCTTCTTAAGTCGTTATAACAACTTCCCATAAAGCTATTATAACAACATTTCACTTTAGAGAACTTAAGACACTTTTATTTCTTATTACATTAGGGAAAACTAAACCCAAAAGTACTACGTATATATATACTTAAAATGAATCATAAAACTCATTCTCTTTTAAATCAATAAACTTCTTCTTCTGAAAACTCAAGTTACATTCTCTTTTGAAATCAAGCGTCTTAACTTTTGAAATAATTCATGAAAACCATACTTTTTAAATCAAGTCATTCCTTTCTTTAAGAATCAAGTCCCATAACTTGACAAATAAAGTCTCATAGCCTTTTAAGAAGTCAAGGTTCATAGTCTTAAAACTTCATAACATAAACTCTTTAAATTAAGCAACATATATTTTATGAGTTGTGAATAGGTTATACTCGTTTATAACGATCTTATTAAAGCAGCCATTATCTAGAAAATGTAGTACAATTTTATCTTATCTTAGTTTCTATGCAGATGGAGAATTCTACTTATTTTAATATAATTGATTGTCGATACATTAGCAAAGTCAACTCGACTTCAAATACTTCCTAACGACTCTTACCAACATCCCCCATAAGATTTGGTAAGAATTTACGATTACTTAGACATACCTTTTACATAGAGTAAGTCAACATACGTACCTCTTAACTTCTAAGAGTAGAATGAATCATAAAATAATACCACATGTATATTTCATACGTAGAATCATGCCAAAAGAAGGAAGAGGTTCACATACCTCGCGACGACTATCGACAAGTAGCAAAATGCTCCCAAGTACTTCAACCTTGATAGTTATTCCACCCTTCAAGTAGGATATGCTATACGTAGTACTTCATCTTATATTAACCATAACATGGCTATCAACTCCTAGATTATCAACGTGGAATAATACTAAGTGCTAGGTCTCTTATTCTACAGAAATTTGGGCAGCACTTTCTTTGTTTCTACGTACTTTTCCACCTTTTCCAAGGCCTGTATTCATCAACCAACAAGCCACATTTAAGGCGCAACCAACAGTTAGCCAAATGGGATTACACGCCTAACTGGACGTGTAAAATTCTGCGTCACAGTTATACAAAACAGTCCACAAATCAGCCCACAAAAACAGTCCGTAATCCAACAATAACGAGGGTAAAATGTTAGGCGTTTCAACACATTTCCACACCCCTATTTCCTTAGGACTTTCATTAGCAATACTACACTTAAACATGCATATTAGGGGCTTAATTTCTAGCATTATGCACGCCCAAAACAGTCCATAAACTGATACGACAACGTCTAACAGTTTTAGGCAGTTTTTTGGCTAAAACAACTACAATCCGATAACTCTTTCCTTAATCCATTTTATTCCAATTCGAGTTCCAACACTTCCATATATGACATACCAACTTATCAACAACCATATTAACTTATTTTAACATGCGACAAGTGTGGATAACAACAATCATATAACAAACAAAACCAAGGGCACAAAATTGTCTCAAATCGGCCAACAACATATCTACCTCATACACATCTTAATTTCCATTTCTTCCTTAACATGAATTCATATATACATTATAACAACAAGTAATATCCAATTACCTTAATTTAAAATGAACTATTACCTCATTTTTGTGCCCAAAAACGTCCCGGGAAGAATGCTAAACAATGGCCCGTAGTTTCTTCTTCAAGTTCCACTTACATATATGTATCCCCTACAACCTTGGGAGAAACTTCTCTTCACGTTATGCTTCCAAAAAGTCGACGGAAACCCCTAGGGTTTCATCATCATTTTCGGCTCAATCCTAGATTTAGGGGTTAAGGGTGCTTAATCTTGCTAATCACTTGGTTAGGGACCTTAATCTTGTATAATGAACTAATCTTGGAAGATTTGAAGTCTTGTTCTTCCATTTTTAGCCCTAAGGTCGAGAGAAATGAAGAGGGAGATATATTTGCTTGATGAAGAATGATTAAGTGTTGGCTAGGTCTTGCAAGACATCTCTATGTATATATAATGTATCACCTAGGCTTGGATGATGACAAGTGGAGGGTGAGATGGTGGACAAGTGTGGATGGGACCCACTTGTCCACTTGTCTTCATTTTCATGAAAATATCTAAAGTCAAAAAGTCAAATAGTCAAAGTCTTCCAAGACCAAGACAAGGGGGTGGGGTGTGCCACGTGTCACTCTATGATTCGTCCAAAATATTTTCATCTCCCAAAAAGTCCATAATTGGCCAAAATATCGAAAAACTTGTGGTGCCCACAAAAACGTAAAATTTCCCGGGTGGGCCCCACATGACCAAATCCGAAAATTAAAATCTATAATTCCAATATATTCTCTAAGTCCCAAATATCGAATTTGAGAATCAAACTCCACTTTATAAACCTTTTTCCTTCACGAGGTTCGGAGGATTTTTCCGAAATTTTTCATTCTTTTCAAAATTCAAATCTCAATTTCTCACGTACGTTCTTATCTCATTGCCTTGGAAATTTCGGGGTGTAACACATAGCATAATCTTAGTTAACACTAGGAGTAGGTGACATTAATAAAATGTGACTCCTTGCTTGATTGTAACTGTCATTAAGCCCCATGAGAAACTCTAACAACTTCTAATTTACTATATGCTCAATATACTCCCTAGGACTGTCACAATCACATGTTGGAGGAGGAACAATTGGATCAATTTCATCCCATAGATCCTTTATCTTTGAATAGTAGCTAGACACATGTGATACACCTTGATGCAACATGACCAATTCTTTCTTCAGTTGGTATACCCTAGACAAGTTAATCTTATCAAATCCTTCCAAACTGCATGTGCAATGGATCTGTATAGTATTCCACTAAACAGATTTTTGTTCGCATTCCTCATGAGCCATGAAATGACCATTGCATTACATTGATCTCATTGTTTCATTTGATTAGCACCATATGTGTCTCTCTTAACAGTTCCATCAATAAATCCATTTTTTTTGTTAGCAGAGTCAGTTTCATGGCTCGACTCGACAAAGTATAATTATCCATACCTATTAATTGAATTTCCACTTGAACTGCTCCAGGTGTATCCACTCAGGAATAATGGATGAGTGTGATCGACAATGTTCAAGTGTAAACTCGAACTATCATCGACGGTTAATGATGCATTTGGAGATGTATTTTCCATCAATTACAATTACAATATACTATTATTGGTGGGAAGAGAATTCAAACAAAAAATCGGCCCGTAAATCTCATTGATTGAAGAGGAAACCAGCTCAGAATCACGATGCAGAATCCTTCGATTTCCAATCTCAATTTGGACAGAAAATCCCTCGATTCTCTTTGCTAGTGCTCTGATACCGTGTTAGTTTTCAGGATTTGAGCTGAGCTTCTGTTGCATGCAAGTAATCTGGACAATTTCTCACAAAATTATGCAATTGAAGATCCAGAAATGAAAATCAGATTGAAGAGAGGAGAGGATATTTGTGAAAGTTTTTCTCTTATTTTCTCATACATGCAAAAATGTGAATAATACACTTATTTATACTTGTATATGTAGACTAACTAAGCAACAAACTTTTAACAACTTCTAACAAACTCCAACTAACTAACAAACTTAACAAGTTAGAGCAAAAATGGTGATGTGTGATGTTGGTGCATGCTATGTTGTTGTGATGTTGCACTCTCCATCCTCTGGCACTTAGTTGTTGCACTTCAACACATTCCACTGGGTATGTTTTATTTCCCACCATCATAAGTACCGGGTAACTCTCTCACAAAGACTTAAGCATAAAAGAAGAAATCACCTAATATTTTTTTGCCTCACTGGGATAAACCTGAAACCCATGGTTCACACATCATTGACCACTAGACATACCCTTGGGTACAGTTGATAAAAAATAATTTGATGAAGCATTATTGCAACTCAACAGCATTTTAAAACCTTATAGCTAATTGAATTAAGATACGATCAGTAAACTTCTTTTCAAGGTCGTCGCACAATCATACAAGCAATTTGTAGAAATCAAACCATCAACACCGATGGTACAAGTCACTGCTTTTCAGCCTACTTCGCGACATCTCCCACAGACACCAGTCCACCACAAACAATACTTTTCACAACTGTTACCTCCTACAACGGCATTCCTTTGTATCCCACTACATTGCCTTTTCTGCATCATAGCTAGATGATTTCTCGCCTTCTTCACTGCGCATGTTCGTTTTACAGGTGTAAAATTTTTCTCTTTCTAAATTCTTGCCACTGCCTAGCAGGCTACTGCACCCATCCTATCTCAAAGTATCGACAAGTATAAAGCTATTATGTTACCAAGAGAAAGCAATCACCCTTCTTCGCCACCTGATTTTTCAAAGATGATAAATGCATTTCTTGAAATCAGAACAAATATAGAGTTGCAAACGAACATAGCGCTGCTCATTTAAAATTTAAAACTTATGTTGACTGCTTAATTAATTGCAACATCGCATAACTTTATCCACATAATAACATACATGTGTCCTCATTGATATTCAGGTCAAACCTAATTATAGGAATTCAAGAGTTGAAGAAATTATATGTCCAGGTACTAGGAGAGGTACTGGACTGATAAAATGTAGACAGTAGGGCTTATCAACCATGCATGGCCAAAATTGTAAGAGAGCTTGAGGACGCCTTGATCATAGAAAATAATGCAGCAGAAAAAAATGAACTATGAAGTCCATGGAGAACTTTGGAGGATCTAATCATCTCTCTATAGCCACTAAATTTCAAATAGAACCATTCACCACCTCCTTTCAAGAAGCTCTTCAATTGCTGCGATAATTGTTCAGCAGAAGGAATCCGGCTGTTGCAATATATAACAGATTCAGGAGGGAAGTTTTTCAAAGAAGTAACTACACCTCAAATTCCTTTAACTTAAACCATCTCTTATTTATTTTTGGAAGAAGATTCGAAATATGTAATACAGCTTCCCAATAAATGCCCTCTAGTAGTAAAATTCAAGCATCGGTTCTTTTTAAGCATGACACAACAACACATGCAGCTTGGCAGAGATTACTCAGTTCACTAGTCTGGGCATTCAACTACTGAAGCATTAATCTATAAAAGAATAAGATTCAATCCGCAGCTATCTGAACGTCAAGTCTCATATCAATGAAAATCCCCACAATCCAAATTTAGGGTTCAGCCGACATGCCAATCAACAGGAAATTTTATCTATCTAACACCTGATAAGTGGCGTCGCTTCTTTTTCAAAAAAAAAAAGAAAGCAAGAAAAAAGAGTAAATTTACTCTAATCACCCCTCAAATGTAACCTGTAATTCAAAAGATCGGGCAGAAGTTAATAGTTTATTAAGGGTTTACCTTTACATGATAACAATGACATGCGTACTTCAAAGATTATATGAACTGAATCGCGACCAATTAGCAGAAACTTAGACAGGCAGGTGACAGAAGTGATTGGGTCATAAGATAGGCTAGAGTTCTTGATTAGTCCCTCTACAGATGCAGTATTAACTCTAAGGAGTCTCTCAACCCACTTTGGGTCAAACAGCATTTCTTGAACCGACATAGATCTTTCATCATTGTTGGAGGGAAAGCAAATTTCACTGGTAGGAGATACCAAAACTTTAAACATGAATTGCAACAACGGCTAGTTTGAATTAGAAGACTCCAAACTTGATGAACTATCAAAAGAAAACTGAAATTGCTCTATCAACTCACCATCGTTTTTATGCAATACATAGAATAACCTGTGTGAGTTTGTCATGTTGCCAGTCTAAAACTCAGATAAAGGAGGAGAATTGTGGTAGAAACGAACTAGTCAATATATGATGAATTCTCACAAGTTATTGAGGATCACTACAAGAAAAAACACCTACGGTGACGATTATTAACCGTCATTCCGGCCAAATATGCAATTCCGGCCAAATATGCAATGGGCTTGGATGTACTTATAATTGGGACCTTAACTAGTTTGCAATTAAGGCGTAATTGATGTTATTGTTGCTAGATTGACAAAAGAAATATGTAACATCAAGAAGATGGATGAGACAGAAAGTTCATGTCAAAGTTTCCGGGCACCATACATGCACGTAGGGTTTTAAACTTTTTTGTTTATTATTTTTTGATTCAGCAAGCAGGGTGTTAAATTCCACAAGATTAAAATAAAGAAAATCAACTACAAAGGGAACAAATGAAGTTGGAAAAAATGAGAATACTCATCGCCCTGGAAGCACCAACCCGTTCATTTCAGGAACACGGGTGTTTTCAGCACACAAAGTTACAGTGATCCGAGAGCGTTAATGAGGTCGAAATAAACAAGTTTCATGTCTCTGTCAAAATGAGGTATGTGTGATAGACAAGAAAGCAATGTGATTCAAGTTGAAGAGCTGATGAGAAAGCAGCTTTATTGAAGGAGTCTCGGGATTGGGAGATCTAAGAAGTAGATAAAGCAACTAGAACAAAGAGTTATTATATACCATATTCCTTTAAGTCCATTACAAACTAAACACTGGTACACTCTTATAACTTTATAAAATAAACAAATGCTCAACCTAAGCTAAGAGCCTGGTGGCTAGTATGAAGAAAGGTGTAGGGATTTGTTGGGTGTAAAACACGCACAGCGGAAGTTTAAAATTTTGAGTAAACTTACTTGCTCCAACAAACGTTTCTGGTATGATTATATGATAATTCAAATCTGCAAAGACATAAAAGAAAAACTTACAGTTTATGCTTTTAATGTAGTCTCTACTAAAAGGTGCGCACGCGATTGTCAATCCGGGTGCAAGCCTTGCTTCGGTATATTCCTTTGCCCAAGAAAGCTAGAAAATCTTGGCAGAGATTTGAGAGAATTTATTTCCTGAACTCTTAAGTTCAGAAAGTGGAAAAATGAGTGCTATTGAAATTATGAGTTAAGTGTCAAATATATAGTGGAGGAAACCCTAAATCAAATCAGATTTGGATCAGGCTTCAAGACCTGACCCAAATCCAAATTGCGATGGGCGGTCAGTGGGCCCACATTTGTTATCTTGACTCTCTATTTATTTTACGCGTTTTAGTTCTAATTAAATCCATGATTTAATTTTAACTTAATTAATTAATTTTCATCAAATGAAAATTATCCCATAATTTATTATAAAATAAAATATCTTGATTCAAAATCCGATATTTTACATTCTCTCAATATACCCTTAGACTGAAAAGACAATCGACTTAGTGTGACCGCTTTAGGCGCACACATCGTGACTTGATCAAATCAAGGTTCACGGAACTCACAGGCGGCGTCGGTGGCGGACGATATGTGAAATGCGTTTACAAGACTGAAATGCACCTACATGTGAGATGATAAATTCCTTTCATTCACGACACTCGATCAAGCTTAAGATTTGCCAAGTGTCTATCCAAATGGCTTGATCACTTTATCTCATCTATATTAGTCGACAACTAGACCGTATCTAGATATGTCTCTTTGCGTTGGCGATGACGGTCGACCTAACATCTACGAGAAGGTGTGTTCTGCCGAAATTCCATCGAGGAATGAATCCTATTCTTGGCTCAACTACCACCTTCAATCTACTTGTGTCATCCAATACAAGGCGTCTCAACCTATAAGGCATTTGAGCTTAGGGCGGGATCAAAGTGCATTGCTCGTAAACAAGGTGATATTGACCTCAAGTCTAAGGACTCTATCTCGCGTCGATAATACTCTAGACATGTATAACAAATAGTTTATCGCCAGGGTATGCCAATACTCCTCAAGAGTATCCATGTGTCCATCACTAGCAACTATTGCTAGCGATGAAGTGAGATATACTACATTCTGCAGAATGTGATGCGGACAGCGTAATGGACTTATAACATATCATTGATATTTCATTCTCAATGATCATTAGTCTAGGCTATTTTAAGAACTACACTCTATCATTAATATCTCACACTATTAATGACAATGTAAGTTCAAGGGATGCACATTAATGAATAATATAAACAATCAAATAATAATTCAATAATTGCAAATGTCAAGTATATATTAATCTTATTAATAATATGAATGTGTTCAAGTACATCTGCTCCTAAAATGATTATTTCTAGGACATATATACTTTCAATCTCCCATTTGGCCTAGAGACAATCACTAACGTATCTAATGCCCATATTTTCAAAATGACCATTATGCTTGAGTAAGCTTAACGATCTAGTAAATGGGTCTGCTAGATTTTCATCTGTGGGAATATAGTCTATCTTTATTTCTTCAGTCTCTACCACCACTCTAAGTATGTGGTATTCCCTTGGTACATGCTTGTTTCTGTTTGTTGATCTTGGTTCCTTAGTTTGCGCAACTGCACTAGTGTTGTCACAATAAATCGTTATTACACAACTGGTACTTGGAACAACCCCTAATTCCTTTAAGAACTCGGATATCGCGACAACTTCTTTACCAGCTTCCGATCCAAAGAATGTACTCGAACACGTTGTCGAATGGCGGTTGTAGCTTGCTTGGAACTCTTCCAACTAACTACTCCACCATTTAAAATGAAGGCATAACGGATCGAGATTTGAAGTCATCAAGATCTGTCCGAAGCTAGCATCGATGTACCAGAGCTACTAGCTCTTCTTGTCGCCATAGACTAAGAAGTATTCTTTAGTTCGTCTAAGATACTTAAGAATACTCGATCGCTTTCTGTTCCTCCCCGGGATTCTCGCTGAATTTGCAAGTCATGCTAAGTCATAGCCAGATCGGCCTTATGCAGTCATGACATACATGATTGATCCTATACCAAGCATATGAGATTCTCTTCGTGCGTTGAGTTCTGCAGAATGGAAGGACAATCCTTCCTTGACAACTTGATGCCTTGACCCATGGAAGATTCCTTTCTTGGAATTTTCCATAGAAACGTTTTAGCACTTTGTCTATGTATATGGATCGTGATGACCCCAACAATCTATTAGGTCTATCTCTCAGATTCTAATTCTAAGAATGTAGCGAGTTTCACCCAAGTCCTTCATCATGAAGGTTACGATAACCATTCTTTGATCGGACAGATGAGAGCCTTATTGTCTCCCATTATCAATATGTAATCTACATATATAACAATGAAGACAATGCTCTCATTTGTGCGTTTACTATAAACACACGGATCTTCCTTGCTTCTAACAAAGTCAAATGATTTGACTGCTTTGTCAAAACAAATGTTCCAACTCCTTGAGGCTTGCTTAAGTCCATAAATGGACTTTTGTAGTTTGCATACTGCTTTGGGTTGAGTCTTAGATGTAAAACCCTCTGGTTGTATCATATACACCTCCTCAATTAGATTACCATTGAGGAAGACAGTTTTAACATCCATTTGCCAAATATGATAATCATAGTATGCAGCTATAGCAAGCAAAATCCGAATGGACTTAATCTTTGCATGTGAAAAGGTTTCATCATAATCGACCCCAGGCCGTTGATTATAACCTTTAGCCACCAATCTTGCTTTATAAGTCTGTATTTTGCCATATGCATGAATCTTCTTCTTGAAGACCCATTTGCATCCTATGGGTCTGACCCTTGTTGGCAAGTCAACCAAGTTCCATACTTGGTTTATGTACATAGACTCCATTTCGGATTTCATGGTTTTTTGCCATCTCTGTGAATCAGTGTCTAACATTGCTTCGTTGTAGGTAGTAGGCTCATCATCATCAGGAATATCTATCTCATTATGTGTTTCAACAAGGAGATTAAGTCTTTCAGTGCGATGAGTCTGAGTCCTGAGTCCTCTGAGTCAACATTACGTGTTTGGTGTTTCTTGATTTTTGATTTTGAGAAGATGTTTGTGTGTTAGACAATCCACCACCTCGAGAACTTTCAGGAATATCATTTTGAATAGGATGATGTACAACTATTGTGTCATCTACCATTGGTTGTGCATGAGGATCTTGCATTTCTGCAGTATCCCTCACAACACTCCCGCTGGCTGAAGGGCGTACTCTAAGTACCCAATCATCATCAAATACTCCCACTGAATCCTTGTCTAGGTTATTTGACAAGGGGTCATTCTCTATATTATTTTGTACTTCTTGAATTTCTTCAAGTTCTATCTTGTTGCAACTCTGTTCCTTGTAGACATAGTCTTCTTCAAGGAAAGTTGCATTTCTGGAAACAATTACTTTATGTTCCTCAGGAAGATAGAAGTAGTACCCTCTTGTTTCCTTAGGATACCCTACAAAATAATACTTCTCACTTTTAGATTCCAATTTGTCAGTGAGCAACTTTTTTTTTTTTTTTTATATATGCAGGGCACCCCCAGGGTCGCATGTGTCTAAGTGCTGGCTTCTTGCTATTCCATATCTCATATGGAGTTTTCTCAACTGACTTTGATGGAACTCTATTCAAAATGTAGATTGAGCTTTGCAATGCATATCCCCATAGGTATGTTGGTAGAGCTGAGAAGCTCATCGTGGATCTAACCATATCTAATAAGGTACGATTTCTCCTCTCAGCAACACCATTCATTTGTGGCGTTCCGGGAGGTGTCCATTCTGAATGGACTCCATGAAGCTTCAAGTAATCTAGAAATTCTTTACTTAAGTACTCACCTCCTCGATCTAATCGAAGAGTTTTAATACTTGTTTCAAGTTGCTTCTCTACTTCTGACTTGTACTCCATGAATTTCTCAAAAGCTTCAGACTTATGTTTCATAAGATACACATGCCCAAACCTTGAGAAATCGTCTGTAAAAGTGATGAAATAAAGAAAGTCTCCCTTAGCTTGAGTTGGAAAAGGCCCACATACATCGGTATGGACTAACTCAAGCACTTTTTTGGCACGTACTCCTTTCCCAGAAAGTGATTTGGTTGTCATCTTTCCTCTTAAGAAAGATTCGCAATCACCATATGACTCTAAGTCAAATGGTTCTAAGTAATCTAATTTCCTCAATCTTGCTATCCTTGATTCATTGATGTGACCAAGTCTACAATGCCATAAGTAGGTGGGATTTCTTTGATTACTTATTTTAGCTCTTTTATTTTGTATATTGAAAATTTCATGGCTACAGTTTAGAACGTACAATCCATCCACAAGTGGTGCATTTCCATAAATAAAACCAATAAAAGACAGTACATAACTGTCATTGGCAATGAATGAAGAAAACCCCTCAATATCTAACATTGAGATAGAGATAATATTCCTCGTTAACGAGGTAACAAAATAACAATTATTAAGTTCTAAACAAAAGCCAAAGGGTAAATCCAGTCTATAAATTCCCACGCATTTAGCATCCACTCGTGCTCCATTTCCAATGCGCAGATCAACCTCCCACGGTCCAACCTTTCTGCTGTCAGTTAGACCCTTCTCATTATTACAAATGTGAGAGCCACAAGCGGTATCTAATACCCAGCAGTGAGAGTTAGTTACAGACATATTTATTTCAATGACAAACATATCTTGTCCAAAGAGTCGAAGCACCTAGTGCCTTGTGTCCTATTGGATCGTTGCAATCCCCTTCATAAACCTTTCGATGTTGTGAAGTTACGAAGATTCACCTTGGTTCTATTCATGTTGAAGTTCACAATGAAATTCTCAAATGGACCATGAAATGAATTTAGGATTAGGTTGACAGAGAGATTTATAGGCAGCTTCGTTCCAATCGAAGCCAACCTCTCTATTAACCCAATCATCTTCAGAACATTCGCTGACACTGGACCCCCTTCGTTCAGCTTACACTTAAAGAGGTCTCTCAACAGTTCATACACCATTGTCTGAGACTATGATTCATAGAGACTCTTCAAATGTTCTAGCATCTCGTTGGGATCCATGTTTTCATGTTGCCTCTGTAACTCTACAGTCATGACAACATTATACATTGTGCCAGGGGAGCATTGTCTAGATGCTTCTGATAAGCCATCTTGTCAAACAAGGCACTCAGCAGGATCATCATCAGGGACTGTTGGGAATGTTGTGTCTAACACATACTCAATTCTTTTTAGTTTTAACACTAATCGCAGATTTCTTTAACCAGTCAGGAAAGTTTGCTTCAGTCAACTTGTCTGTTTCAACCAATATTTTAAGTAACAGATTCGACATTTTATACTGAAGAAAAGATAGACTTGAAATTAATACTCTAATATAATTTCTATTGAACATATTCATTAACTAACTAACTAACATGGTCTTTAGTTTAATTAGCTCCCACTATTTTAACATACTCTTTTACCCCATAAAGAATACGGACTCATATCAAATATGGTCATAATGGGCCAAGATCCAAACTCATGTTGTCTCCGCGTTTGCTGAGGCTGATAACTTCAACAACATGATCTGGTAGGTCTCTAAACCAATTGCAAACAATTTGCAACTCTTGGTTGACCGAATGTTCTAAACAATTCGATCTGCGTCCCTCGGCTGTCCGACACTGGGGCGCCAAGACAGCCTAGCAAGTCAACCTCGTTATGCGACTGCAATTATGTATCTAAGTGGGCTTAGCCTTCATCAAGCAAACACTGGGGTGTAAATACTCACGAAGGTTTATCACCTACTACAACATTTATATGCATCTATGAAAGGGTCTGAGTCCTCGTAGACTTAGAGCAAATGTTGGGGCATACATACTCATCTCGCCGAAAAGAATTTTGCACCACAATCAATTATAACGGACGACGCGTTCATTTTAAATGAGACTTGTATTAAATTTGGGGAACATTTTAATTCAGGGTTATGACCAAGATCAACTATTATATCATACATCATATGCCATCCTATCATGCAATTTCTAAACTCATTTAGATGGGAAACCATCAAACCCAATAGGCATGATATAAGATGGTTTTAATCACATCTTGGTCGCCTACCTGCACAATTATAATGGCCATTGAAAGTAAACAATTCTTGGCGCGCTACACCTGCATATATATTTGCGGACTCTATTCTAATTATTTAAATGACAATCAATTAAACAATTAGGAGAAACAATTAATTTGTGCACACATTATCAAATAATATGCTAAATAACAATAATTGTGGGTTAATTAATTTGTTTTAATTTAGGAAATATTTAAATTCAAAATTTAAACTCAATTTTCAATTTTCGGAATTTTCTGCTCATCCAAACAGTCCCTTAATAATTCAGAAATTAAAATTTAATTTTGTGGGTATTTCGCAATTTTGTAACCTTAAAATGTTTACTGATTTACCCAGGGACCAAATCGCTTTTAAATTTACTGATTGTCCTGGGATCGAATCACTGATTTTAAAAATTTGTAAAATTTCAGAAAATATCTCAGGGACTAATTTGTAATTTTCAGATTTGTTAAAGGACCAATCTTCAATTTAAAACCCTAATTTTAATTGCAAAAAGGTCCTTATACTATTTCAAATTTTCAAAACCAATTCCAACCCCAAATCAAATTTGGGATTCGGATTTTGGGGCGAAATTGACGGAATTAAAACACACGCTGGCGATGGCACACATCGGACGAACTCACGGTGGTTTCACCACCGATTTGGTCACGCGGTCGGACCGAGACGCCGCGGGGTTCTAAACCGGTGGTGCTCCTTTTCCGGCCATCGTTCGCGCGACACTACCACCATTAGATTCTCTCGTCGAGGCGAACACGATGGTATTATTACTTTACGATTTCGCCGCGTGGCCGAAACTTGATCCGTAGGCGGTTTCGTGACCTTTTTTATTTTCCTAATCCGCATCGTTCACGCCGAACGATGACCGCGACATCAGCGTCGAACGATGTGATCGCTTCATCGCTACGATTTTTTTTTTTTTTAAAATTCCGAAAATCAGTTTTAAATCAAAACAATTAATTTCCCACATATCGTTATTAAAGATTATCGTATAATCATTAAACCAGCCTGGGCTCTGATACCACTGTAGGGATTTGTTAGGTGTAAAACACACAAGTAAGGCACATCGGAAGTTTAAAATTTTGAGTAAACTTACTTGCTCCAACAAACGTTTCTGGTATGATTATATGATAATTCAAATCGAAGAAAGACATAAAAGAAAAACTTACAGTTTATGCTTTTAATGTAGTCTCTACTAAAAGGTGCGCACGCGATTGTCAATCCGGGTGCAAGCCTTGCTTCGGTATATTCATTTGCCCAAGAAAGCTAGGAAATCTTGGCAGAGGTTTGAGAGAATTTATTTCCTGAACTCTAAGTTCAGAAAGTGGAAAAATGAGTGCTATTGAAATTATGAGTTAAGTGCCAAATATATAGTGGAGGAAACCCTAAACCAAATCAGATTTGGATCAGGCTTCAAGACCTGACCCAAATCCAAATTCTGATGGGCTACGAATCGGGCCCATCATATGACTCCTCTATTTATTTTCTGCACATTTTAGTTCTAATTAAATCCAAGATTTAATTTTAACTTAATTAATTAATTTTCATCAAATGAAAATTATCCCATAATTTATTATAAAATATCTTGATTCTAAATCCGATATTTTACATTCTCTCAATATACCCTTAGACCGAAAAAGACAATCGACTTAGTGTGACCCTTTAGGCCTTCACACATCGGCACTTGATCAAATCAAGGTTCACACGAAACTCCTAGACGACGCCGGTGACAGACCCAATATGTAAAGTGCGTTTACAAGACTCAAGTAAACAGACCTCTATGTGAGATGATAAATTCCTTTCATTCGCGACACACTCGATCAAACTTAATATTTGCCAAGTGTCTATCCAAATGGCTTGATCACTTTATCTCATCTATATTAGTCGACAACTAGACCATATCCTAGATATGTCTCTCAGATCGCCAATGACTTGATCGACCTAACATCTCTGAGAAGTTGAGTGTTCTCTCGAAATTCCAATCGAGGAATGAATCCTATTCTTGGCTCAACTACCACCTTCAATCTACTTCGTAATGCACCCAATACAAGCCGCGTCTCAACCTATAAGGCATTTGAGCTTAGGACAGGATCAAAGTGCATTGCTCCGTAAACAAGGTGATATTGACCTCAAGTCTAAGGACATCTATCTCCCACATGCTGATAATACTCTAGACATGTATAACAAATAGTTTATCAGCAGGGTATGTCAATACTCCTCTAAGAGTATCCATGTGTCCATCACTAGCAACTATTGCTAGCAGTAAGTGAGATATACTACATTCTCTAAGAATGTGATGCAGACCACATGTCGACTTATAACATATCATTGATATCCCATTCTCAAAGATCATTAGTCTAGGCTATTTTAAGAACTACACTCTATCATTAATATCTCACACTATTAATGACAATGTAAGTTCAAGGGATGCACATTAATGAATAATATAAATAATTCAATAATTGCAAATGTCAAGTATATATTAATCTTATTAATAATATGAATGTGTTCAAGTACATCTGCTCCTAAAATGATTGTTTCTAGGACATATATACTTTCAGAAGGCAAGGGAAAATCATGTAAACTGTAGCAGTCAAATACCCATTAACCTTCTTCATAGATAAATTAACCATGTACCAGTACCAATAACGAGTAATAGTTGCATGGTATATGGTCAGCAGGCTATTTCATTCTCATGTCTGACCTTACAACATGCTAAATTCTGTATTGAAAACAACAACAATATACCCAGTGAAGTCCCATAACGTGGGTCTGGAGAGGGTAGAGTGTACACAGACCTTAACTCTACCTTGGTAAGTAGAGCGACTTTTTCCGAGACACCCTCGGCTCAGGACAAGAAAAGCAAAAAAAAAAAAGT
This sequence comes from Przewalskia tangutica, assembly GCA_029844215.1. Classification (NCBI taxonomy): domain Eukaryota; kingdom Viridiplantae; phylum Streptophyta; class Magnoliopsida; order Solanales; family Solanaceae; genus Przewalskia; species Przewalskia tangutica. Next base: position 41,865,242 of record CM056724.1, on the reverse strand, counting down.
CAGACCCGGTCAAAACTTTAGAGCAGTAAGAAAATGTTGATAGCAAACGCGAATACGTCATGATAGCGCATCCTGAAAAGAATCAGTTCCTACACAGATAAATGAGAATAAATCAAGTACATTAAAGAACGCATAGTAGAAGAATAAAACTACAAAAGACTATAGAGCGATACTACGCCTATTCGTATGATATGTTAAGCATGCCTACAATAATAACACTACACCTACCAGTTTGTAAGCGTAAGTAGGACTACGCTCGACTACCTACTACACTTCTACCCTAATATGTGACCTCCACAACCCCCTATCTAAGGTCATGTCCTCAATAAGTCTCGTCTGCTCCATATCCCGTCTAATCATCTCGCCCCAATATTTTTTTGATCCATCTCTACCCTTCCTGAACCCATCCATCGCCAACCTCACACCTCCGCACTGGGGCATTTGTGTCTCTCCTCCGCACATGTCCAAATCATCTCAACCTCACTTCCTGCATCTTATCCTCCACCGAGATCACTCTCACTCTGCCCTGGATATCTTCATTTCTAATCATATCCTTCCTTGTATGCCACACATCCATTTCAACATCCTCATCTCCGTTACTCTCATCATTTGGGTGTGCGACGCCTTGACTGGCCAACACTCCGCCCCATACAACATAGTCTGTCTAACCACCATACTATAAAATTTGCCTTTTAGCTTTGGTGGCACTTTTTTGTCGCACAAGACTCCAGATGCAAGCCTTTATTTCATTCACCCTGCCTCAATACGATGTGTGACATCGTCATCAATTTCTCAATTCCCATGGATAATAGATCCAAGGTATTTGAAGCTTACTCGCTTCGGAATGACCTGGGTCTCAAGCCTCACCTCTACGTCTGTCTCACGGTCGCTCTCGTTGCTGAACTTGTACTTCAAGTATTTTGTTTTGGTCCTACTCATCCTGAACCCTTTATACTCCAGGGTCTGTCTCCAAACCTCCAGCTTAGCGTTCACCCCGCTGCGAGTCTCATCAATCAGGACTATGTCATCTACGAATAACATACACCATGGTACCTGCCCTTAGATTTGTCGCGCCAGTCCATCCATCACCAAGACAAATAAAAATGGGCTAAGAGTTGATCCCTGGTTCAGCCCCATCATCACAAGAAAGTGCTCTGAGTCTCCTCCACTGTCTGTACCCTGGTCTTGGCTCCATCATACATATTCTTGATCGCTCTAGTGTACGTCACATGTACACCTTTAGCCTCCAAACATCTCCAGAGAACCTCTCTAAGGACTTTATCGTATGCCTTCTCGAGGTCGATGTAAATCATATGTAAATCTCTCTTCCTCTCCCTATACAGCTCCACCAACCTCCTAATAAGATGGATGGCTTTGTAGTCGAACGACCCGTCATGAATCCAAACTGGTTCTCAGAAATAGACATGTCTCTTCTCACCCTCATCTCCACGACCCTTTCCCAAACTTTCATAGTCTGACTCAGCAGCTTGATACCCCTATAGTTGTTGCACCTCCATTCTTCGGGCATTCTCGTCGTACTAAAAATGACGCTCAACAACTCAGGCAGCCACTCCAAGCCTGCCCTGCCTGTGCTCTTCCAAAATTCAACTGAAATCTCATCCGACTCAATTGCTCATCCCCGCGCATCCTGCGAATAGCACCATTGACCTCCTCAAATCCTGTATTGAAAACAATTATAAAAAAAATACTACAAATGAGAATTAAGGGTTAGTGGGTTAGTTGATGTTACACTTAGTCCTTATGTTTTCCACTAATTCATTCTATCCTAGTTAAACCAAAGATAGAGAACTCTTAATTTACTTCAAAAGATAATTCTTTTAGTATTACAAAGAAAGCGGAATGGATTAGAGGATTTACATAGCCGATCCAACTAGTTTGATATTGCGCATAGCTGATTGATTGACCTAAGTCTACAAGAATGAGATTTCACATGATTGTAATACATAACTAGTGAATCAACTTTGTTTTCTTTTTGAGAAGGTAAAGTAACTTTTATAAATATACAAGCACAATTCATCTGATGTTACATTGTACAATGTTTTCAGAAAACAAAAGACAACAAAAATATACCCCATCTATAATCATACAAGAAATTAAGAAGCAAAGATCCAGAATATTAAAGTTCCGAGGAGCCATATGTAGAAAGAAGGCAAGGAGATCGAAACGACATTAGCAATAGCAACATTTGCTTCATATTAACTAGGTCAAAGTCTTGCATAATTTGTAGCAACGCTTTGACCCCTCAAATCAACTTCTCATTCCTATTTCCACATGTTCAGTGTTCACTATACAATCACCACAGCGAATTAGCTATGAACCAACTCAAGAGAATAGTAGTTTTACCGAACTGAAAAATAGAAAACTGTAGATCCAATTGGTATGCAAACCTAAATTCCACCAATCATTTGCACAAAATTTGGAAAATTATTTACTGTTGTAATATAATGGACTAGATAGAGTGGAAATCATAAAAATTCATATAGCTAAACCTAACTAATTCAGGATCAAGGCACATTTGATTGCGATTTTCATAAAAATATGACTTTTCACAAATATGATCTCCAAAATAAAGCAAAATATTTATAATACGGACGTAAAGTAGCTTACAGATAAAGAGCATTAGTACAGTACTACAATGCTGCATCAGATTATACATTAAACAGAGCTGGATTTGCAGTAGCTGTACTGACTTGGACTTCAAGCAGTTCCAAACGACGTCCCAGTGTATCAAGCTTCTCATTCAGTGTCGCCAATTTACTCTTCGTCGTGGCCTCTGAAAATACAACAAAAATCAACTGCGAAAATGCTAAAAAAACAGGAATTTAACAAAAGCCAAAAAATTGCCCTAAGGAGATTGAAGGAGATGTCAGTTGAAGAAAGTTATAAAAATTAATCCTTTTGTCCCAATTTATGTGATACTTTTCGCTTTCCGAAATTCAAACTGCATGAACTTTGACCAATATTTTAAGATGTATTTTTTCATCAAATTGATATATAGAATGTTGTCATGGTTTATTCGTTTCCGTTATTTCTTTTTCATGCTACTTTAAAATGCTTGTTCTTATGCCGAGGGTCTATTGAAAATAACATATCTACCTCCAAGGTAAGAGTAATGTTTGCGTACACTCTACCCTCCTCAGACCCTCACTGTGTAGGATTTCACTGGGTATATTGTTGTTGATATGAGAAAAGTAGCAACTTATAATATTTTTCATGTAATTTTCAAAAATATAAATTTTAATCATGAAATATTGTATTATTCTAATCCAATTTAGCTTCAAAGTTTAATCGAGGAAAAAGTATCACATAAATTGCCCTAAAGAGATTGAAGGATGTGAACCAGTTGAAGAAAGTTAAAATGTAAAAAAGTTAAAACAGATTATAATGGACTGGATAGAGCGGAAATTATACAAATTCATATAGCTAATAGCGATTTGAGGCACATTTGATTGAGATTTTCATAAACATGATCTCCAAAAACAAAGCTTACAATACAGATGTTCAAAATTACTTTTCGCCTTTGCTCTGAAAATACAACAAAAACAACCGCAAAAATGCTTAAAAAACAGGAATTTAACAAAAGCTGAAAAATTGACCTATGACTTAGAGAAATTACCGAAATTTAAATCGCGGGAACTTTGACCAACATTTTAAGACTATTTTGTCACCATATCAGATAAATTACAACTTATAGTATTTTTCACCTAGTTTTTAAATATATAAATTTTAATTTTAAAATACTGAGTTAATCTAATCCAATTTAGTTTCAAAGTTTAGTCAAATTGATTGTCGAAAAGCAAAAGTATCACGTAAAGAGAGAATACTTTTGGTCGTTGCTCTGAAAATAGAACAAAATCAAGCGCGAAAATGCACAGGAATTTAACAATAGCCGAAAAAGGAGATAGAAAATAACCGAACTGGAGGATGAAATCGAAGAGTTTGCGGAGATTGAGGGAAATGTGAGATATGAATTCACGATTTTCCCAATCTGCTTGTACCGCTATGCCTACATTCACTGCTTTTGTTATTCCTCCGCCTCCACCCATATTTATTCCCAGATCTAGAAGGAGACGGTAGGGATGACAATTGGGGCAGGCAGTAGGTGGCAGACAAACTCTTAACAGAGTAAAAAGACTTAAACGTAGAGACAAGTATGATAAGAAAATTAATTTTATTAAAAATTGAAATAAGGTAGGGCAGGTGGTGAGTTTGTGAATTTTAAACCAGGTCCTATGAGAAATGTGGACGTGCTGATCCTAACTCAATTTCTGTAAGGCCAAAAGTTGGAAGATGTAATCAGATGAATGAAAATGTCATTCTCCTCGACTTTGAAGGACATATTTAATATTCAGAAGCACTACAATGGAAGATTATTGCTATAAATCCCCGTGTCTCAAAGGAACTCAATGAAGGATTTTTACTGCTCTAAATCAATGTATCTTCAAAGCTTCGAAGGGAAGAAAGATTCAATGGAATATTTTCATGGGGTAAATTCCATGTATTTTGGAGCTTTGAATTCAACTTCAATGGAAGATTTCTGCTGGGTGATTTATGTGTATTTTGAAGCTTCGAAGAAGGTTACAGTAGAGAATTTTTGTATTTGAAATTGAAGAGATACAAGAAGTGTGTGTTATAATAGAAAATCTTGGAATCAAAGATGAACACCATAAAAGGAGTGATGATGAAGATGAAAAACGAGGCGGGGCAGGGCGAGCAGGGCAGAGCATATTTTTGAACAAAGCTAAATGGGGCAGGGCAGGACAGGCCAAAATCTTAATAGGTCAAAACTTATCTCGCCCTAACCCGCCTATTTGCCATCCCTAAAGGATAGAACAAACGATTAGTAGTTGATTGCTGTTTTTCTCAATTTCTTTTTTTTCTTTTCGTTTGGCTCCTAAATATTCTACCTATGGTTATACATCTTCTAAGGCAACTTCTTCTTTTTTTTTTTTCCGCCGGGTGTTTGATATAACACAAAGTAAATAACACAAGATATTTACATGAAAATCATTTTGTTCAACAGAGTAAAATCACGACACGACCTATTAAGTAGAATTTTATCAAAACTTTACTAAAATCGAGCAATATTTAGATTACAACTTCTTGCAACTTACGAACCTAGAAATTAAACTCTTAATCTCCTCCCTTACAGTAACTATTGCAAGATTTCTATAATAACTTTATTGCAAGATTTCTACAATAACTCTAGCCAAGTGTACGACTTAAAAACTTGAGAAAAATAGATTCACAAAAGGTTTTTTAAAAGAAGTGTAGGTTTACAAGTTTAAGAACAAAAGATAAAGACTCAACAAACCTATGATTTATGACATCTTCAGTGGTAAGAGAACTGGTCCTTCAGTTTGTTATAGCTTTGGTCTTGATATGAGCACTGATGATCTCGGTGGCTTGCAGATGAATATGAGAGCAATTTGGATTTGCAAGATTGGGTTTTCTCACTTCTAACATGTTATTTATATATGGGGATTGAGGGAAATGACAAAATCTTAATCCATGGATCAATGGTTGAGTCGCAACAACTTTATTGTTGTGTTGCGACACCGTCACTGTGTCATCAATTTTATAATTGTAGAGTTGACTTGCATATTGACAGAACTGGTTCCTCTAAAAACATAACTGGTTCCTCATACATATTTGTCAAATCATCAAAATAATATATAGCATAACTTATCAGGTACCTGCATCGGAGCCCGACTATATCCAGATTGGTACCGCGTAAGGCCCTTTTTTTATAGGAGCGCTCCCTATCAAAAAAAATTCCCTCACCCAATATTCGAATAGAGGAGCATCTCATTCACTGCGCCATATCATTTGATAATAAAGGCAAGCATCTCTATTTACAGGTCTTTTAAAAAGTAATGATTGTTTCGAATTATGAATAGTTGATAAGAAAAGGGATCTTTTTTTTTTTATGTAAATGCAAATATTATTACTAATAACGGAAAGAAAAGTGGCTACAATCAGTCATTGAGGGTTCTCAATCCTCAACGTAATGAAAAGAAGAAGTGTGGGACGGAGGGGTGGTCACTCAAAGGTGTCATTACAAGAGGGGATAAAGTCATAGAGAACTCTATAAGATGTTGTTGTAATCCTTGTAATGACCTCTTCTGCCGGTAAGCTTGTCCCTTCAAAGAGTAGTGTGTTTCTTGTCCTCCAAATCTCATAGACTACTATGCAAAAGGCAAGCAAGGTAGCTTTGGCTCGGATGCTTGTCCCGCGGTGTTCTTTCTTAATCCACTTGAGAGAACTTTCAACAATTGTCATTTCTCTCCTAATACCCAACCAATCTCTTATGCTTTTCCAAATCAAGCGGGTGTAGGGGCAGGTAAAGAAGAGGTGCTCCCTTGTCTTATTAGCTTGCTTGCAGAACCCGCAAGACTTATCCTCCAAGTTTAGATAGGAAAAAGTGTCCTTTGTAGCTAGCCGCTTTCTACACTTTGAAGCGGGGAGATTTCACTCATCAAATAGATAATAATAATAATAATATACTTATATAATATATACAAGGTATAATTAAGTATACACAAATTATATAGTGATTATATTGACTATAATCACTAAAATTTGTAAAAGAAAAAAATAGCTAGAAAGCAATATACATATCCTAAACCAATATTTTACGTGCCATGATGGAAAGATTTTATGATCTCATTTTTTAGTTTATTGAAAAGGATTGAAACTGTAGCTTAAAATCTTTCAAAAGCAACACTGCTTAACTCTGTCAGCAGAAGAAACTCCATATTTCTAAGTGTATTTTTTCAGATTATCAAATCGTTATCATGCTTCACATTGGTTCACCTCTCCATAGATGTATTTAATATATGTTAGGAGTGACGACCCAAACCCTTCTAAAAACAAAACAGTAAATCGACAAAGAATAAAATAACACACACAGATTTATCGTGGTTCACTCTCAATGCGAGAGCTACGTCCACTTGTCGCTGCAGATTTTCACTATAATAGAGTTTTGCGTTTACAATCTCTCTTTCTTTCTTCGATTATACCGTCTCACGACTCACCATTTTACTCTCAAGAAAGAAGATATTTTTTCTATGTGCAACTCACTCAACTCACTCTATAGTTGTTATTGCTAGAAGGTACGACGCCCTAGTTTTTATAGCCAAAACTAGGGCAATATAATACAAGTCTGAAATTCCTAAGGTACCCTCCACTAACTAGCATTAGGGTTTTAAACCCGCCACCCTACTTCCTCGGGAAAGATTTTTCCACCGCCTTATCGACAGCCGATTATAATCGTCTCTGTAATAGTCGATAATAACAACCGATCGTGACAACCGATTGCGCTTAGGATCATGACATCCGTGTGTACCAATTCTAGCTTCTCGACCTTCAATTCTCTGTCGGCACTTGAAAAACTCACTCGCTTCTGTTTTCCAAGAATACAGCTCTCACACATATGATAAATCCACCGACTTCAACTCCGGAATCATGTCATTCATTACCAATAACTTCATTCATTTATGGGTGATATGCCCCAGCCGATAGTGTCAAAACTCTGTCTTCTTTGTGCTGTCAATAAGAGCGACTGTATCATGACAGCTAGTCGTCATGTACAAAGTACTAGTCTTCTTGCCTCGGCTAACCACTATGGCACACTTCGTTACCTTCTAGGACTCATTACCAAAATTAACATTGTGTCTCTCATTATCAAGCTGACCCACTGAAATCAGGTTCCATATCAGCTTCGGCACATCTCTAACTTTTGTGATCTTCCACTCGGCATCTCAACTTAATGTCTCCAGTACCAACAACGTCTAACGGCTCTCCATCAGCTAAATATATTTTGTCGAGATTCCCAGCCACATAGTTTGTCATTATATCACTGTGTGGGGTGGTGTGAAAAGATGCTCCTGAGTCGAGCACCCAAGAGTTGATCGGGCTGTCAACCGATAATAACAGCACATCACTAATGTCTTCTGTGGCCGCATTAATTCCACCCTCTTTGTTGTCTTCCTTCTTTGGTGCTCTGCAGTTCTTCTGAATGTGACCTGATTTCCCGCAGTCCCAACACTCAAGTGTTCGTCCGGATCTGGATTGGCCCCTGCTATTCCTTGACTTCGACCTGTCCCTATTTCGGCTATTGTTTCTGTCATGATTTATGCCTTTGTTCTCAATATTTAAAGCAGAACTAGTCGACGTTTCACCAGAATCTATCCTCCGAACTCATCGACTAGGATATGATCCCTAACATCATTAAAACTTTAGTTTATCACTGCCAATCGAATTACTAACAGCTGCCCCCATCGGCTCCCAGCTATCCGGCAGAGACGCCAACAAAATTAGGACTTGCACTCCATCGTCAAACTCGATTGCAACCGATGACAGTTGGTTGACAATCGTGTGGAATTCATTCACGTGCGTTGCAACAGGAGCACATTCTTCCATCCTCAAGTGAAAGAGTTCTTCATGAGAAATACCTTGTTTTTAGCCGAAGGTTTGTCATACATATCGGACAAAACTTTCATTAGGCCAGCCGTCGTCTTTTACTTTGCCACGTTGTAAGCAAAATTCTTCAACATCGACAGTCGAATTACTCCCAAAACCTGTCTATCAAGGAGGTTCCAATCGGCTTTATTTATCTACTCTGGCTTCGGGCTCAACGGTTGATGAAGCTTTCTGCCGTACAAATAGTCTTCAATCTGCATTCTCCAAAATGCATAATATGTCCCATCGAATTTACCGATGTCGTGTGTTGAACCATCTTAGCCTCCCATTGTTTTCTAGATCGCAACAGAACCTATTGCTCTGATACCAGTTGTTAGGATTTGATGACCCAAATCCGTCTAAATAGAAAATAGTAAATCGGCAAAGAACAAAATAACACACACAAATTTCTCATGGTTCACTCTTAATGCGAGAGCTACGTCCACTTGTCGCTGCATATTTTCACTATAATGGAGTTTTGCATTTACAATCTATCTTTCTCTCTCCGGCTATATCGTCTCACGACTCACCATTTTACTATCAAGAAAGAAGATTTTTTTTTATGTGCAACTTACTCAACTCACTCTGTAGTTGTTATTGCTAGAAGGTACGACACCCTAGTTTTTATATCCAAAACTAGGGCAACATAATACAAGCCTGAAATTCCTAAGGTACCCTCCACTAAATAGCATTAGGATTTTAAACACGCCACCCTATTTCCTTGGGAAAGATTTTTCCACCGCTTTATCGACAGCCGATTATAATCAACCGATTACAACTTCCTTTGTAACAATCGATAATAACAATTGATCATGACAGCCAGTTGCGCTTATGGTCTTCATAGTGTAGGTAAATAAATTAGGCTCCACAACTCAACAATATAGACCTTGTTGACACTCAACTAATAGCCACAGCCTCTAATAATAGCCTTAAGATGATAATATATATCCTCATCCTTTACAAGTCCGACAACAAGAATACAGTCTGGTTCTACCTCTACTTCTTGATAGCCCCTTAGTTTAGCTAATTTAGCCCTTTTTTACTGCTCCATAATTTTTAATCAAGCTTGAAGTGTGTTTCACCTTATCTGAGTATCCCATCAACCATTTTCATTAATCTTCTCTAAAGATCCCTCCAAAAAACAGCATCTCCATATAGTGTCTCGATACTACCATTAATATTCCATTTTATCTTTCTTACACAAAATGGAAATCAAACTGTTAGTTTGACTTGTTTGAAAGTTGGAGCTTGACTTGAAAATAGTTCAACAATTTCCTTAGCATAGTTAGTCATTTGTTTGCATATAAGCTAAATTTCAATATCTGGTCCTTTCATATGTACCACATAATTAAAAATATAAGTGTTGCTCGATATAATAATATATTGCAAGACATTAACAATAATATCATCAAGCCATTCAAGCATTGACTCAGCATTCATAATATCATTTCATGTTGGTGAAATGAAGTTAGTCCTTACATGTTGAGACTTTGAGGAACCCTAGATGTTGTCGGAGTAAAGGATCATCAACAAGGGTGTTCTAGTGCATTATACACTACAAGAAAAAGGACCTACGGTGACAGTTAGAGTGTGATAGTTTTTTCAACTGTCACATAGTGTGACAGTTTTTTCCTTGACTTTTTGGTCAACAGACACTTACGACATTTGTGTGACAGGTATTTAAACTGTCATAAAATTATGACAGCCATATGGCAGATATTTGCACCGTCAAATGTTGTGTGATGATTTTATAGAGCTGACACATTTTTTTTAGTTGACCCGACCCAACACAAAAAAGGGTCCATCTGCATCTTTAAGCCAACGAAGAGGGGGTAATACCCTCACTTCATCCAACTACTACTAGGGTTGAATAAACCCTAATACCGTCGTACTTCTCACATTCGCTCTTCTCTCCCCCCCCCCCCCCCCCTCTCTCTCAAAATAGCTCCCTTTCTCTCTCTCAAACTAGGAAAGTTAAAAGCTTTGAAATCCATAAATCTTTGGAATGCATGGTCCTTGTACCCAAATCTGTTTAAAACAACTATGTAATCGTGAAAAATCATTCTAATATATAACTCCTCTAAGTTGATGTGTGTTATCTAGCCCGTTTGTGGCATGGTGCATTTAAACGAAGAACGAGAAGAAAATTGGAAGTGATGTTCGATGAACTTATTGATTTAATGGTGATGGTGTTGCAAGTGATATATCTAAAGATCTGACCCTGAACCCGTTTTAGGGGTTCAAATTTTTGGATCTTGCATTTTTGGAGAAGATGCGCCGCGGCACTGCATGGGTTTTGGGGTAGCGCCACGGCTCAATGAATGGAGCACCGTGGCGCTGCTCAGATGACGTCAGAGGTGTCGCGGCGCTGTTCAATAGGGTTGCGACACTGTTCATCCAGAAAGTTTAAAAATAAATTTTCAGACTTTCAGCCTCTGAGGCGTCGCGACGCCACCTGTTTGAAAATTTATGTTTCAAACACCGACATGACGGTCAAACTGTAGTATGAGTATGTAATTTAAGATAAACACAAAGCAAATGTATTACTTCGAACGAAGACTTACATTTTGAAGCAATCCGCAATCCAAGCTGTTGAAACTCGAAACTTTGTGTAGTCCGGGGTGCACACTCAAATATCCCTTGATTTGCAAGTTCTAAGTTCTTAGAACTTTGATGTAATTTTCTATCTTTAGAAATGCTAGGGATTTCTACAGAGTTTTAGAAGAGATTTACCTCTCTTAGGTTTTGTTTTTTTATCTGAAATGGGAGGGGAACCCCTTCTTTTATAGGCACAAAAGAACTAGGGTTCACCCAAATAGGCTAAGCCCATCAGAAAATGGACTGGGTCAAAACTCGGACCCAGGGTCCGCGCCTCAGCGCCGCGGCGCTGTCTAAGTGGCGCCGCGGAGAAGTCCCAATTTTCTGCCTTGTCTTATTTCTAATGTCCCGGTTATCAACCGAACATGTATATTATCTCTTTCTAATTACTTCCTTCAATCAACGAAATATTTGTCTTAGTGTTTACCCTTCAGGCCTCTACATATTGACACTAATATCATTAGGATCTTCCTCCTAGACTGCGCCGGAAGACGAACCTCAATATGTAAAGTTTAGCTACACGAAACATGTGAACTAAACCTCTATGTGGAAAGATAAATTCTTTCATTCACGACACACTCAATCAAGCTTAGGATTTGTCAAGTGTCTATCCAAATGATTTGATCACAATAACTCATCTATATTAGTTGACAACAGGACCATATCAAAGATATGTCTATTGCATTGGCCAACGACTTAGTCAACCCAATATCGTATGAGAATCTGAGTGCTCTCTCGAAGATGCATTCAAGGAATGGATCCTAATCTTGGATCAACTACCACCTTAGTCTACTTCGCAATGTACCCAAAACAAGTCGGGTTTCAACCTATAAGGCATTTGAGCTTAGGACAGGATTAAAGTACATTTCTCAATAAACAAGGTGATATCGACCTCAAGTATAAGGACTACTATCTCCCACACACCGATGACACTTTAGACTTACAACAAATAGTGCATCAGTAGGGTATACCTGTTACACCCCGTAATTCAGGTCATGCTTATGAGAACGTACGAAAGGAATTAAGATTTAAATTTTAGAAAGATAGGTTGACGGAATGTTTTGGACGGGTTTTAGTCAACTTTGAGGCGGTTTATGTCCCATTACATTAGGAGTTCTTAGGTGTTTCAAAAGCCTAGTATGTAGTTCGTTGAGTCTAGTTCCCAACGCAACAAACCGTTTGTCGATAGGACATCAGAGTAGAAAGTTATGGAAGTTACAAGTTTAGTGCGCAGTCGAGCATAAAAGTATTTTCGGTCAGGTGCCACAGCGCCGCGGCGCCAGATGCAGGGCCGCGGCGCCGGAGATACTGAAGTTTCTTTGAAGTTGCAGCGCCGCGACACTGGAATGCAGGGCCGCAGCGCCGGAAGTACTGAAATTCTCGGAGGTTTCAGCGCCGCGGCGGGATTTTTGCGAAATCTGAGGGAAAAATCAGAAGATATTTTTTTAAAAGGCCATGGGAGGGTGACAAGTGTCCCTCCCATCTGATTGTGTGGAAGCACTATTTATTGACCAAGTCTTGAAGACTTGGTCATTCTTCACAAAACACCCTTCTCTCTAAAAATTCCTCTTCTTTCTCTCTAAAAATTCATCTCCCTTCTCTCTAAAAATTCAAGGAGAAACCAAGGCCTAGAGAAATTTCGAAAAGGTGGCAAGAAGGAAACATGTTGACAAGCTTGTAGGAGGTTTGTGGAGGTGATTGTGGAAATAAGACAAGTGAAATTTGTTGGACTAATTTGGGTAAACTCTAAGGTAACAATCCATTCTCCTTTTTAAGTAAAATTGTGTTGCATGTGAGGAAGAAAGAACTTGTAGTTGTCAATATTGCTTTTAGGTATATTGCATGTAGGAATAACGATTTGGATTTGAAAGGATGGGATAAGAATGATACGTGAGCATGTTATAGCCAAGATATTATCTTAAACTTATTGGATTATTTAATTTGTATTGTGGGGCAGAATTTTACCCGTCCAAGTTAGGCGTGTAATCCCCTTGTATTGCTGAATTGTTGGGCCTTAAATGTGGCGTTTAGTAGTTGAATTCGAGCCTTGAAAAGGTGGAAAAGTATGTAGGAACAAAGGAAGTGTTGTCCAATTTTCCGTAGCATAAGGAACTTTATACTTAGAATATTCGACGAAGAAGTCTAGACGTTAATAGACGTATGTGATTATTATAGGTGTAACGCCCCATTTTCGACCGGAGCCGGAAACGGGATTGTCGCTACGCGTGTGGTTTGATTCCTGAAATGCTATTTTAAAGGAGTCGCCACCTAATTATTATAGTGAATTAGGACACTAAAATGTAGCATAAAATACTACGAATGATCTCCATTTTTAAGGTCTGCGAAAGCTATGCGAGATTCTAGGTAAGGGTTCTTTATTATCCTAAAGGGAAGGGGTTAGGCACCCTAAAGGATCCGCTAACTTGCGGTTGTCCGTTCAAACTTAGGTTAATTATTATGCTAAATATATCATGCAATTCTAAGGGGTATTCTAATTATTAGACTAATCAAAAGATATTTAAACTAAGCATGCAAATATTTAAGATAGATATGTATTTAACAAGATAGTAATGAAAGCAAATAAACATAAAAGATGTAATGAAGATAAATTAGCAACATTTTGCTTTTATTTCATTTTTGTGCGAATTATTTAACTTTGGGGCGCGCCTCCGGGTACCTGCAAAAGACACTTAGTAGAAGAGTTAGTAAATGATAAATAAATTACCAAACAAACAACAATATATATATATATATATAGATATATATGTAAAATATATTATAAAAGATATATTTCATATAGTGTGGGCTCAGCTAGTGTTATGCCAAGAATACTAAGACATGAGAAGCCAATATCGCTACGGCGGCGGTCGACTCGCCTCCTGGTGAACGATACTATGCATTCTCGTCCAATCTTTTTCACTTTCCTCCTCGCCCACATATTCCGTCTTGCTTACCACGGAGGCCTCCAGATCGACGGATAAATCCTTCTTTGGCCAGTGTAGTATCAAGTTCAAAATCAGTAAATGCCAAGTGCAGTATCATTGTTCAAAAATCAGTAAAATAACATAGTGTAGCATCTGTTCAAAATCAGTTTAACAACAGGTGCAGTATGGTTCGATCAGTTTAACAAAAACAAAGAGCACAATGGTCAAAACAGTCCACTATCACAGCAAAATCTGTCCCAAAGAAACCGGCAAAACATCAAAACAGTCCAACGCGATTCAGAGAATAAGGCGGTGATATCCAAATCGATCGAGAATAGCTACGGTGGAGCAATTCGTCGGAAAAACGAGAGACCACGGGTTTTAAATACGACAATGTTCAACATTCTGCAAGCAGAGAAGGCGGCGGCGGCGTCGCTTCCACGGCGAGGTCGCCGAGCGACGCCACCGCAGCGATGGTACAATCGACGGAAATCGAATGTCGCCGCAAGGTCATCGGAAATGTTGAAATCCGACAACGAAACAAAACGATGAAATGCGACGATTCGCGGAGTTTTCTTTTAAACTCGTGAGATTCAAAATAAAGGAAATCGGTCCTTTAGCATAAAATGAACAAGCGATATGCGAACATAGTAAAAAAACCGGCGTCGCGGAGTTTGGACTCCTATTTGAGTAGCACGAAAGGAAAATGGCGGCGTCACTACCACGGCTAACGCCGGAGCAACGCCGCCGTGGTGGTTGATGCAGGCAGTGATGAAGTTCGCGGCTGAAGGTGTTCGCCGGAACAGTGGAGTTGTGAGGTCGCCGGTTGTTCGGCGATGGCGGTGGTTCGCCGGCTGACTGGCGGCGACGGGAAGGTTAAGGGTTGCTGGCGGGTTTAAGGTTAAGGAGAAGGGATAAGGGGGTGTGCGGCTGCTTTGCGGCTGGGGGTATTCGCCGGTGAGACTGACGGCGGCGGGGACAGGGTGGCGACGGGAAGGGCTGGTGGGTAGAGGGGGGCAGTGGAGAGGGAGATGGTTCTCCTCTTTCTCAAAATCAAAAGGGCTGATCTCTTTTTAAAACCAAAGCAAAAATGAACGTTGGGGGGGGGGCTGCCCTTAAAGGAAAAAAAAACGTTGGGGGGCTGCTCCTTTTTTTGTCTGTTGGCTGCTGAACGTTGTGGCTACCCCCCTCCTTTTAATAAAGAGGGGTAAGGATTAAATAATAGGGGGATAGATTAGGGTTTGGTATTTTAGGGGGGAAAGAAAAGTGGGGTTTGAAATTTAAAAATGGGGGGAAATAAAAGGGGGTGTTTGGATGAAATAAAAATAGTGTTGGATTGGAATGATTTGGATTGGGTTCCGTACTGGACTGGTTTGACAAAATGCAACGCGGGTTAATTATTTAAAGAAAAATTATTTAAAAAGATGCAAAATTATTAAAATGCAAATGCCGACGCAAAAATGCAATATTTAAGACATGTTTAATGTCTGATTAAAATTAAAGCAGGACGTCAATTAATTATTTAAAGAGATGCAAAATATTATTATAATAGAAATATAATATTAACAAAACATAATGCTTAAATAAAAATAAAAAGATGCAATGTCATTTTGTGAATAAATAAACATAGAATATTATATAAAAATATGCAAAAATAACGATTAAAATGCGGTGTGCTAAAATACTTAAAATTGCACGAAATATACAAAAAACGGGTCAAAATTGACTGTCAACAATAGGTTGATACTCTACGCGCGGCATATTCGACTTGACAAGTGGATTTAGCCGAGGAGGTATGCGATCCTTCATATCCTCTTGAGCATGATATTTGTAAATATATAGTACGGTAGACGTACGTGTATTAACTGAATTTGGTTTCACTTTGATGTCTTTTGACTTGAGTTCTAAATGTTAAGAATCTTGAAGTATTTTAAAAAGAGTTATGAATCATTATTCGGAAGGAAATTAATACTTGGTTTTAAAAGAATAAGTTCTTTTGGTTTTCCAAACAAATGTGAATGTTTGATTTATTACAAAGTTTAAGTGTTATACTAACTTTATGGGAAGTTAGTTACAGTGACTTAAGGAAGATAAAAATAATGGTTTACTTACTTATTTGTAGAAGCCTTGTAATGATTTCTGAATGTGTGGTAAGTTGGTTTGAAAAGTAAACATGTTATGTTACTATGGGTGTTATTGCCTTGAGATTTGTTGTGGAAAGGGGGTTCTCTCGTTGTGCTTATGTCGTTTACGATAAGCCGGTTGTGCTTGTGTATATCACCTACCCCCACTGACTTGTTATGATGCAGCGGGTTAGCTACCCCCGATGCGAGGAGTACCTCATGCGGGTCCACATGACCTATGCAGACTACGGTAGTCCAGGAATCACTCCGGGTGTGTTACGCCGATGCGAGGAATACCTCATGCGGTCCTAGTGGCCATGCGGACTACGGTAGTCCAGGAAATGCTGCGGGTTAGCTACCCTCGATGCGATGAGTACCTCATGCGGGTCCACGGGACCTATGCGGACTACGGAAGTCCAGGATTAGGCTCGTATAATGATACTATGGGCGAATGGCCCTGCTTCGATCATTAGCGGCCTAGGAAAGACCGGTTGCGTTACACCTGCTTACTCTTATTTATGTTGTGGCACTGTGTGCGGTTAATTGGTTTTTCATACATATCTGTGGATTTGGTTTGGAAATATTATGATTTTATTACAGTATTTTCAGTTTCACATACTTGGTACCTGTTATCGACCTCGCCCGAGGCTGCGTTCATGCCGCAGGTCGAGGTACATCGGTTGTTGATCCTCACTCCTAGGATCACCGTTCTGCTTTTGGGAAGCCCCGTTTCTCCGGAGGCTTATCTTTTGGTATGATTCCCTGTCATTGTAGATTCATGTACATTCAGGGGTATGACGATGCCCTGTCCCGTCATAGTAGTTACAAACTCTTAGAGGCATGTAGTCCTATTGTAAATTGGGTTTTGTAAAGGATGTAACTGTTCAGTTTTTGTTATATTTATATTTACAGAAAGGTAACCATTTTGGTTAGCCTGTTTCTTATTTTATATTGTTTCAGGTTTATGAGTTACTTAGTTGGTTTTCTCGATGTTGTATCACTAGGGTGCAGGGTAAGACACGATCCACGGGCAGTCGGTCGTGACAAAAGTGGTATCAGAGCAGTTAATTCTCGGAAAGTGTCTACAGGCCGTATCTAGTAGAGTCTTGATTATCGGTGTGTTGTGCACCACACCTATAATCAGGAGGCTACAGGATATTTAGGATTGTTTTCCATTCTTTCACTCTAAGATCGTGCAATAGAGCTGTGTCATAGGTTGAACTCCTCCGACATATTTTTATGTATCGATTATGCCTCACGCAAGCAGCGCGGCCCGAGAAGCGGCAAAGCGCGGGAGGCGCTAGTAGGGCCTTGAGAGATTCACGAGGCACAAGCCAGTCTTTACGAGGTGATGTTTGGACGACGAGTTCCACGGCGTCGCCGGCCCAACGAGTTCGGAGCGGCGGCGCCACGAGATCGCGGTACCGAGCCTCAGATTACGGCTGAGCGAGAGGATATGGGCTCTGAGAGATGGCGATTGTTAGCGAGATCGTGGCAGAAGGAGGAGAGCGGAGAGCGGCCGGTTCGGTTGTACGTAGTTCACCCAGATCGATAACGAGACCGGGACTTTTGAGTTGCGGCCACGGAGTTCTATGGGTCGGGGCGAGATGATCCTCGAAGTTTATCAAGCGATTGCGGCGGATCATGAGAGTGATCAAGGCCTCGGAGACAGTCGGTAGTATTGGGTTCACATCATTTGCGTAATCTGCGATTGGTAGTTTGATTCATAGGAAGCGTCGGGGGAGCATGCGCTTCCGGTATTTGGGATGAGTTCTCGAGGCGTTCTTAGCCATTTCTTGCCTCATGAGATGAAGAGAGCTCGGGCGATAGATTTAGCGTTGATACTGAGCGGGCGGGCGGTCGGGAGTACAACGTAGAGTTTGACTCGTTGGCTCGATGCGTCCCGCTTTAGTGGCGACATGGAGGACAAAGTGCACCGTATGTCATAGGGCTCGATGATTACTTAGCGAGAGGTTGCTCGGGAGTAGCTCTTGGCCGGGCATGGACATTGCCGTATGCGAGTTTATGCACTTGGGTGTGAGCGGAGGGCGGATTGATAGATACCAGCGAAGAGGCGGGACAGCGAGGTCCTCGGTAGTTTTCGAGCGGACGACCTCGGCGATGGATTTGCACCTCAGCCGGTTCAGAGCGCTCATCCACCGTCTTCGGGCGTCCGGGGTTTCGAGGCGGTCGAGCCCGGGACTTGAGCTTCGAAGCGAGGATGCTACCGTCGATACCACCTCCTCCGGTGTGGCGATGTGGTAGAGCCCATTTCGGGAGTTGTGGTAAGATTGTGGGGCCTTGCTACACTTGTGGCAGCGGTCATATTTGAGTTGTCAGGCGAGCGCGCAGATGGTAGGGTTCGGCTACGTGGTCATTCGCCAGGGTCTCATCTCTTACGGTTACTCGCCGGGCAAGATACTCGTAGGCGGCCAGTCGTGGCGAGAGTCGTGGCAAGGGTCCTAGTTCAGTGGTCCTCGAATCGCATTTATGCTATGTCCGGTAAATCGAGGACTATGAGGCGTCACGGATGTAAATCGCAGTACATTATTGGTTTCATGTTGTGATGTATATTTTTGATAGATCGAGTTCTACCTTGTCTATATATCTCCTCATATTCTTTGGTAGAATAGGGGTAGAGCAGAGTCCATAAAACCTTTTGAGGTGGCTACGCGATAGATGATTCGGTGGTAGGCGGCGGGTATATAAGGCTTGCCCGGTGACTATATCTGATCGTCGGACCTGGCCGACTTGATAGAGTTGGATATGACGGACTTTGATGTGATTATGGGTATGGATTGGCTGGCGTCTGCTATGCCAATGTGGATTATGAGAGAGATTGAGTACGGTTCCGGTTTTAGGGAGGTTATCGAGTGGAAGGAATCTGCGTCGTAGGGTAGGTTTATTTCTTACCTCGAGGCTAGGAAGATGGTGCGAAGGGTATATCTACCATATGGTTGGGTATTCGATACTAAGGCGAAGATACGGACCTTGATCGATTCGGTTGTCGAGAGAGTTTCGGGCGTATTCTCAGACGATCTCGGGTATCCTCACGAGAGGAGATTGAGTTTTGCATTGATATGTCGCGGACAACTCGTAGATATCCATTCCACCATACGAGGATGGCTTTCTTTGAGTTGAGGAGTTGAAGGACCGGTGAAGGATTTCTTTGGAAAAAGGCTTTATCCGGACCTAGTGTTTCTCCCGGGGCGCCGATTTTATTTGTAAAGAAGAAGGATGAGGCAGCTGCGTATGTGTGTTGATTACGAGGTGAATAAGGTAACTATCAAGAAAAATACCCTCCCGAGATTGATGATTTGTTTGACCGGTTGCGAGTGCGAGGTGTTTCTCCAAGATAGACATGCGGTGCGGTTATCATCAGTGCGAGTTAGAGAGCGAGATATCCCAAAGCGCATTCGGGACCGGTATGAGCACTATGAGTTTAGGGTGATGTCGTTCGGGTTGACTAACGCTCGGCGGTATTCATGGATTTGATGAGCGGGTGTTCAAGCCATTCTTGGATATGTTCGTTATAGTATTCATTGATGATATCTGGTTTATTCGCGCGAGCGAGGCGTGCGGTCATTTGAGGGCGTGCTGAGAGTCCTCGGGGCCGCGATTGTATGCCAAGTTCTCGAAATGCGAGTTTTGGTTGGCCGATGGTTTTCTTAGGGCATGTTATCGGTAGATGGTATTCGGGTTGATCTGACAAAGATTGAGGCAATCGGGCGTGGCCTAGACCCACTACAGCGGAGGTGCGCATCTTTTTGGGCACTTGCGGGTTATTATCGGAGATTTGTGGAAGTTTGCTTCCATTTGACCTTTGACTAGGCTGACCCAAAAGCGGTATGTTCGGTGGATGGATGCTTGTGAGAGAGCTTCTGTTACTAAAGGAGAGATTGACGGCCTTGATTCTTACTCTTCGGAGGTTTAGGCGAATATGTGGTTTATTGTGATGCGTCGGGTGTCGGGCTTGGGTGTGTCTTTGATGCGGACGCGGTTAAGTTATAGCTTACGATCTCGGCATTTCGTGAAGCATGAGAAGAACTACCCACACATGACTTAGAGTTGGCGGCGGTGATTCGTACCTTGAAGATCTTGAGACATTATTTGTATGGAGTTCGTGGATATTTACACGGACAAGAGCCTCAGGTATATCTTCACGAGAGGAGTGAACTTGCGGCGAGAGCGGTGGTTAAAGCTACTTAAGGATTATGATGTCGATATCCTATACCACCCAGGGAAGGCCAATGTAGTTGCAGATGCCCTTAGTCGCAGATCGATGGGTAGTCTGTCAGATGTGCAGCCAGAGAAAAGGGGCATGGTCCGCGAGTTACATCAGCTAGCGAGCCTTGGGGTTCGTTTGGTTGGTTCTGATAGTAGTGGGGTTCGGGTTTGAGAGGTTGTCGAGTCGTCCATCGTCGAGGAGGTGAAGAGACGACAGTATGAGGATCCGATTGTGATGTGTATCGAGATACGGCTCTTGAGAGGAGAAGAGTCTATTTGAGTAGCACTTGATGGGGTGCTAAGATTTGAGGCGAGTTATGTGTTCCGATGTAGCGAGGACCGTCGGCAGATTACGGGAGGCACGCGGTGCTCGTTACTCTATTCATCGGGTCGACTAAGATGTACCATGACCTCGGTGTATATATTGGTGGGATGGCACGAAGGGCGTTGCGAGTTTGTTGCGCGATGTCGAATTGTCGGTCGAGTGGAGCACCGAAGCTGGTGGGTTGTTGCAGATAATAGAGATTCCGACATGGAAGTGGGAGGTGATCAATATGGACTTTATTACAGGGTTACCTCACACTCGGAGGAAGCGTGATTCCATCCGGGTTATTGTCGACAGTGGCGAAATCAGCCCACTTTCTTCCGATCGAGAATGACTTTTTCGGCGAGATTATGCTAGATTGTATATCGGAGAGATTGTGAGGCACGGAGTTCCTATATCAATTATTTGAGATGGAGGATCCCGGTTCACGGCTAACACGGAGGTCTTTCCAGAAGGATTAGGGACAATGTGAGTCTCGATCGCGTTTCATCCTCGAGGCCAAGCGGACGAGGCGGCGTACTATCCGGACAACGAGGATATCTGCGGGCTGTGTTATCGATTTCAGGGGTAGCTGGGAGGATCATCTACCTCTTGTGGAGTTTGCGTATAATAACAGTTACCATTCTAGTATCCAGATGGCGCCTTATGAGGCCTTATACGGGAGGAAGTGCAGGTCACTGATAGGTTGGTTTGATGTGGGCGAAGTTCAGTTAGTCGGGCCTGACTTGATTCAGCAGGCGGTGGATAAGGTGAAGCTTATCCAGGAGCGGTTATTGTCAGCTCAGAGTCGACAGAAGTCGTATGCAGATCATCGGCGTCGACACTTGGAGTTTGAGGTGGATGATTGGGTCTTCCTGAAGGTATCACTCATAAAGGGCGTGATGAGATTTGGGAAGAAGGGGAAACTTAGCCCAAGGTACATTGGGCCTTACCAGATTGTCCGTGGGGTAGGCAAAGTTGCCTATGAGTTGGATATGCCGTCCGATCTGGAGGCAGTACGTCCAGTTTTTCATGTGTCTATGTTGCGAAAGTGTATCGGAGATCCATCTAGAGTGCACCCGATTTGTGATGTCCAAGTGACAGAGAGGTTATCATATGAGGAGAGTCCCATAGCGATACTCGATCGTCAGGTTAGGCGACTACGGACAAAGGATGCGGCTTCCGTCAAGGTCTTATGGCAGAATGAGAACAGAGAGGAAATGACATGGGAAGCAGAAGAGGACATGATGAAGAAGTATCCCCACTTGTTCCCTACACCTCCAGGTAACCCACTTTCATGCTTGTTAGTTTTTAATTTGGCATTTATGCTTAAGTGTTGTTGTGGCCGTGTAGAGCGTCTCTTTTGCAAGAAGAATAATTAAGAGGGTCTATGTCGACATTGTGATTTGAGTAAGCATTGAAGGAACATTCGGGACGAATGTTTCTAAGGGGGGAGAATGTTATACCCCATAATTCAGGTCATGCTTATGAGAACGTACGAAAGGAATTAAGATTTAAATTTTAGAAAGATAGGTTGACGAAATGTTTTGGACGGGTTTTAGTCAACTTTGAGGCGGTTTATGTCCCGTTACATTAGGAGTTCTTAGGTATTTCAAAAGCCTAGTATGTAGTTCGTTGAGTCTAGTTCCCAACGCAACAAACCGTTTATCGATAGGACATCGGAGTAGAAAGTTATGGAAGTTACAAGTTCGGTCGTGATCGGCGAGAAAAGTATTTTCGGTCGGTGCCACAATGTGCATGGCGGAGATACTGAAGGTTATCTGAATTTGCAGCGCCGCGGCGCCGAATGCAGGGCCGCGGTACCGGAAGTACTGAAATTCTCGGAGGTTTCAGCGCCGTGGCGCCGATTGCAGGGCCGCGGCACCGAGGCGAGATTTTTGCGAAATCTGGGGGAAAAATCAGAAGATATTTTTTTAAAAGGCCATGGGAGGGTGTCAAGTGTCCCTCCCATCTGATTGTGTGGAAGCACTATTTATTGACCAAGTCTTGAAAACTTGGTCATTCTTCACAAAACCCTCTTCTCTCTAAAAATTTCTCTTCCTTCTCTCTAAAATTTTTTGTCCCTTCTCTCTAAAAATTCAAGGAGAAACCAAGGCCTAGAGAAATTTCGGAAATGTGGCAAGAAGGAAACATGTTGACAAGCTTGTAGGAGGTTTGTGGAGGTTATTGTGGAAAGAAGGCAAGTGAAATTTGTTAGACTAATTTGGGTAAACTCTAAGGTAACAATCCATTCTCCTTTTTAAGTAAAATTGTGTTGCATGTGAGGAAGAAAGAACTTGTAGTTGTCAATATTGCTTTTAGGTATATTGCATGTAGGAATAACGATTTGGATTTGAAAGGATGGGATAAGAATGATATGTGAGCATGTTATAGCCAAGATACTATCTTAAACTTATTGGATTATTTAATTTGTATTGTGGGGCAGAATTTTACACGTCCAAGTTAGGCGTGTAATCCCCTTGTATTGCTGAATTGTTGGGCCTTAAATGTGGCGTTTAGTAGTTGAATTCGAGCCTTGAAAATGTGGAAAAGTATGTAGGAACAAAGGAAGTGTTGTCCAATTTCTCGTAACATAAGGAACTTTATACTTAGAATATTCGACGAAGAAGTCTAGACGTTAATAGACGTATGTGATTATTATATGTTGATACTCTACGCGCGGCATATTCGACTTGGCAAGTGGATTTAGCCGAGGAGGTATGTGATCCTTCCTATCCTCTTGAGCATGATATTTGTAAATATATAGTACGGTAGACGTACGTGTATTAACTGAATTTGGTTTCACTTTGATGTCTTTTAACTTGAGTTCTAAACGTTAAGAATCTTGAAGTATTTCAAAAAGAGTTATGAATCATTATTCGGAAGGAAATTAATACTTGGTTTTAAAAGAATAAGTTCTTTTGGTTTTTCAAACAAATGTGAATGTTTGATTTATTACAAAGTTTAAGTGTTATACTAACTTTATGAGAAGTTAGTTATAATGACTTAAGGAAGATAAAAAGAATGGTTTACTTACTTGTTTGTAGAAGCCTTGTAATGATTTCTGAATGTGTGGTAAGTTGGTTTGAAAAGTAAACATGTTATGTTACTATGGGTGTTAGTGCCTTGAGTTTTGTTGTGGTAAGGGGGTTCTCTCGTTGTGCTTATGTCGTTTACGATAAGCCGGTTGTGCTTGTGTATATCACTACCCCCGACTTGTTATGATGTCGCGGGTTAGCTACCTCGATCACGAGAGTACCTCTTGAGTCCACATGATCTATGCGGACTACGGTAGTCCAGGAATCACTCCGGGTGTGTTACGCCGATGCGAGGAATCTCATGCGGTCCTAGTGGCCATGCGGACTACGGTAGTTGATGCGCGATTTATGCACACACTTAAACGCAAGTGCATGTGTCGAGTCAAGTAATATAGTCTTGGAAGACCGAGTTATCGTCCTCAGGGATTAGTGCTCAAGTACAAACTTCTATTCTTTGTTATCTATTTGGTGATCGATATTTGAGTTGTTGTTTATGATTCTAATTATGAAACTAATTAAACTATGTTGTTTACTTCATTAATTATAGAAATAGGGCTTCCAAATCTCCTCAACTATCCGCTTAACTTACTTATTAATGCAATTGACTATGGTTTTTCTTCTATTGGAGATAGCAGGTTTACTAATCCTGTTATACCCCGTATTTCCAGAGTATGTACGTAAGGGAATACGTACAAAAAGTCTAGCCTTAAAGTTTAGGCAAAACGTTTTTGGGCCTGACTCACAAAGCGAATAGTTTTCCGAAAGCGTTTCCTGACTTTCGTAGGGTAAATTCGGCTATGCCATTTCTAATTTTGCGGATTTTTAGAGGCGAAACATTTTGGACCAGCGGGAGGCGACACTTGGCACCCTCCGATTTGTGGACTTAAAATCGTCCGTTGGGCGAATTGAAGACCATTGGCACGTTTTTGTGCCTTGTGCACAAGTCAGGAGTTGGTAGGATATTTGTGTATAGTTAATCCTCACTTACACTTGCCTTGCACTTGTCTTAATCTTGGCCATTGGTTGGCCACTTCTTGACCTATAAATACCCGTAGAGATGAAGAGTTCTTCGTCCACACATCTTTCAAGTCTTGAAAATCCTCTCCTCTCCCTTTGTAGCCTTTTAGTCCAACACCTCCCCTCCTCCACTTGTGAAGGCCATGGCCGAATACCACTCTAGCCTAGTAGTTTGGTAGGCCCACTGCTAGCCAAAAATCTACCCCCTCTTGGTAGAAAAGTTGTCTTCTAGTATTGTTATAATGCCCAAAATACCACAGCCCAAATCCCTTAGTACTTAGTAGAAGTTGTGAAGAACTTCTAAGGTTTCTTGGAGCTCTGGAGCGTACAACTTAGGAGCTAAACCTTGCTCAGTAGCGACTTTATCTAGGATATTATTGGGCTTCTTGAGGTAACAAATCCTAACCTCTTTTGAATTAGAGAATACTTACTGTTGTAGTATTAGAATAAGTATTAAATACTTAGAAGAATATCACGAATAGAATTGAGCTATTACCACAGTAGAAGGGTTTAAAGAAGAATAATCAAATCGTACTTACATAGAATTTGTTTTCACGATGAACTTATATAGCTCAGGGTAGGGAAATCTTGTGACTTTCCATGGAATTGTGAACCCCTGTTTAGAATGACCTTGAGTAGTCTTTGATAGATGTCTGTGACTATTATGGTGACTCTGCGCGCGACATATTGACTTGGCGGTGGTTTTATTTGAGAAGGTATGTGATTCTTCCTAAAGCATGATATTTTACAATATATATAGTGCGGTGAGCGTCGTGTGTTAATCGAATAATAACTACGGCAATGTCTTTGACTTAAGCACGAATAACACTTACGGCAATGCCTGGCTTAAGCTGAATAACACTTACTGATGCCTCGGCTTAAGCACGAATAATAAAGATCGAAAGCATTTCATAAGAATCTTGAATCATTTTTAATGAAGAGAACTAGCGGTTTTAAAGCGAAGCTTAAGAGTTATACTAGCTTTATGGAAAGTTAAGTATAACCACTTAAGATTGATAAAAGAAACAAGTTTGCCTATGCTTATAACGGACTTATGTTGAATTGTGAAAAGAATAATAAGATGGTTTGATAAGTAGACATGATATGATGCTATGTGTGTTAGTATCTTGTAATGTTTGTATAAGAGTATCCTTGTTGTGCTTATGTTGTTTAAAGATAATTTGTTATGTTAGTGAACTATCACTCACCTCTTGAGATGATCTGGGGTTAAAGCGCCTCCGTCTGGGGTAGACTCGGTGATGCAGGACCGTGATTCGAGAATACCTCATGCGGGTCCGAGGGCTATGCGGAGCTACGAGTTCAGTTAGTATGTGGGGTTATGCCTCATGCGATGCATGTGGCGTCACGGACAACGAGTCGGGGCGATGCAGGAGTAGCTACCCTCGATGCGGGGTTATACCCATGCGGGCCCGTGAGTGGCCTATGCGGACTCGGAAGTCGAGATTAGGCTTGCGAGTGATAATACAGGCGAGTGGCCTGCTTGAATCATTCGCGACCTAGAAAAGACCTATTACAGTTTACCTATTGTTGCTCTTGTTTGTGATGTGTATGTATGCGGTTCCATGATTGCTTCATACGTATTTGTAAACTGGTTTTAAAAAGTGTTATGATTTCATTTAAGTACTTTCTGATTTCACATACTTAGTACTGTTATCTTGACCTCCTTGAGGCTGCGTTCATCTGCATGGTAAGGCGGCAGTGCTAGATCCACATTCTTAGGATCTCTACGTTGGTGTCGGAGCTCCGTCTTTTAGGAGGCTCTACTTTTGGGTATGATCTCCTGTTGTAGATAGTTTTATGCGATCGGTATGGCGGGCCCTGTCCGCCATAGTTGTATATTTCCTTAGAGTGCATAGTCATGTTATGCGATGTCGGATGTAGCTTGCTAAACCATGTTTATATATATATCAGAAAGCGATGTTTTCTCACATAAAGCGTATGTCTTATTTTATAAAGCTGTTTCATGTCTTGCTTTATATTTCGTGATTACTACGATGTATGACTACTTGGGTGCCGGTAAGGCACGATCCACGGGCCAGGCAGTCGTGACAAAAGTGGTATCGAGCGATTAATCCTCGGAAAGTGTCTGACAAGTATCTAGTAGAGTCTTGATTATCGGTGTGTTGTGCACCACACCAATGTCGAGGAGGCTATAGGATATTTAGGATTAGTTTCCATTTTTCTCATTACGAGATCGTGCTTTAGAGTGTGTTATAGGTTGGACCCCTCTAACGTATTCCTTTCTATGTGATTATGCCTCGCGTAAGGCAACCGGGCGAGAGGGCAAGGTAGCAGGAGGCTGCTAGCGAGACACCCGAGTCACGAGGCTCGAGCCCGTCTATACGAGAGGCAGCGAGTTCTATGGCGCCGCCCGGCCCAGCGAGACCACGGTACCAGCACCTCATCCCGCGGCACAGGCGGAGAGTTAGGAGTCTGAGAGATGCCCGACTATTGGCTAAAGTTGTGGCCCGATACGAGAGAGATTGGATCGGCGGTTCGGTTCGGCTCGGCTCGATCGCGCCCGTGGTACACGAGGCGAATAGTTTGAGACTACGAGATTTCTTGAGTTGTAGCCGCGAGTTTTACGGGTGGCGGAGGATGATCGCGAGAGTTCATCCGTCATTCTGAGAAGAATCGTGAGGGTGATCAAGGCCTCGGAGGCAGTCTGTGACGCTTTGGTTCGCGTCGGTGCGTGATACGCGATCGATTGGTTTGATCATGGGAGTTATCCGGGAAAGCAGCGTCCCAACTACTTGCAGGATGAGTTCTCGGAGGCTTTCCTCGCTCACTTCTTGCCTCGCGGATGAGGAGGCGCGGTGATAGATTTTACTCTGCGAGGCGAGAAGGGCCTTGCTGTCGGGAGTACAATGTCGAGTTTGATTCATTGGCTCGATATGTCCCGGCATTGGTAGCGAGATATGGAGGATAGGGTGCACGCTATGTCACGGGCTGAAGCGACTATATGGCGAGTCATGTGCGGGTGTTTCTCTCGGTAGGGTATGGACATTACCGCGTGCGAGCTCGCGCCCTTGGATGCGAGGCGCTTGGTCGGCGAGTGGGCGAGGCGGCGAGAAGAAGGCTAGGGCGGGAGGGTCTTACGGTGGTTATCGTGGTGGCGGCCTCGGCGGCGATCTGGGTCGCACCACGGCCCGGCTCGAGCACTCTGCGCCGTCCTCGGCCGCGGCGAGTTTTGAGGCGGACCGGGGCCAGGGCTTGGGCGTCGAGTAGCGAGTGCGGCGTCCGGGACCACCCGGTGTGGCGTCGGTAGATCCCATTCACGGGAAGTGTGGTACTACTTTTGGAGCTTATTACAATTGTGGCGGCGAGTCACTGCGAGGTGTCAGGCCGGCGTGGTGGTAGAGCTCGGCGCCGAGTTACATTGCGGCCGTCATCTCCTCTGATTACTCGCCGGGCGAGGTACTCGTGGGTCGGCCAGTCGCGGCGGTCGTGGCTCGGGTCGATTCTAGCGGTCCTCGAGCCGCATTTATGCTTTGTCCGGTAAGCGGGATCGGGAGGCCTCGCTGATGTCGTCGCGAGTACCTGCTCGGTTCTGGGTTTGATGTGTATGCTTTGATAGATCGGGTTCTACTCTGTCTATATATCTCCCCTTGTTGCTAGTAGGATAGGGATGAGCACGAGTCCATAGACCACTTCGAGGTAGCTACGCGATGGGTGATTCGGTGGTAGCTCGGCGGGTATATAGAGCTTGTCTGTGACCGTTCTGATCGTCGGACCACTGGCGAGCTTGATAGAGTTGGAGATGATTGACCGGCGTGATTATGGGGATGGATTGGCTAGCTTAGCTACGCCAATGTAAGCTGAGAGAGAAAGTAATGCAGTTCGGTTTCACGAGGCCGGTTGTTGAGTGGGAGGAGCACGGTATCGGCCAGGGTAGGTTTATTTCCTACCTCGAGGCTAGGAAGATGGTGCGAGAAGGGGTATATCTACCATCTCGTTCGGGTGTTTGATCTTTGAAGGCTGCGGTACAGATTTTGATCGATTCAATAGTCGTGAGTTCCCAGACGTGTTTCGGATGACCTCCGGGTGTCCCTCACGAGAGGAGATCGAGTTTTGTATAGATGTGTTGCGGATACTCGGCTATTTCCATTCGCCATCTGAGAATGGCACTGCGAGTTGAGAGAGTTGAAGGACGGTGAGGATTTCTTTGGAAAAAGGGCTTCATCGAGCCTAGTGTTTCTCCGCAGGGCGCCGTGTGTTCGTGAAGAAGAAGGGCGGGGCAGCTGCGCATGTGTGTTGATCTGAGCGGTGAACAAGGTGACCATTAAAACGAATACCCGCTTCCGGGATTGATGATTTGTTCGACCGATTGCGAGTGCGAGATGTTTCTCAAGATTGATCTGCGATCGGGCTATCATCAGTGCGAGTCGAGAGGTGGATGTCCACAGGGTGCATTCGGACCGGTATGGGCATTATGAGTTCGAGTCATGTCTTTTGGGTTGACGATGCTCGTGGTATTCATGGATTTGATGAACCGAGTGTTCAAACCATTTTTGAACACGTTTGTGATAGTGTTCATTGATGATATCTTGGTTTATTCGCTCGAGGCGAGGAGCATGCGGGCATTTGAGGCTGTCTTGTGATTCTCGAGACCAGCGATTATGCGCCAAGTTTTCCAAATGTGAGTTTTGGTTGACTTGATGGCGTTTCTTGGGCATATTATGGGTGATGGCATTCGAGTTGATCTGGCCAAGATCGAAGCGATCGAGACTTAGCCTAGACCTACTACTCAGCGAGAGGTTCGCGATTTTACGGGCCTTGCGAGATATTATCGGCGGTTCGTAGAAGTTTGCTTCTATCTGCACCATTGACTAGGTGACTCGGAAAGCGCCAAGTTTGATGGTGATGCTTGTGGCGGGGTTTCGATTCTTTGAAAAGAGGCGGCGGCCGCCCCGTTCTTACTTTTCGGAGGTCGGATGGTTATGTCGTGTATTGCGATCGTCGGGCATCGGGTTGGGATGTGTGTTGATGCGGCATGGCGGGGTTATAGCATATGCATCCGACGGTGAAGAAACACGGAGGAACTACCCGCGCGTGATTTGGAGTTGGCGGTGTGATTCACGCCTTGAAGATCTGGAGGCACTATTTGTATGGGGTTGGCGTGGATATTTTCACAGACCACAAGAGCCTCGGTATATCTTGACGGAGGAGGTGAACTTACGGCGAGGCGGTGGTTAGAGTTGCTTAAGGATTACGATGTTGATATCTGTACCACGGGGAAGGCGATGTTGTGGCGGATGCTCTTAGTCGTAGGTCGATGGGAGCCCATCGGATGTGCGGCTAGAGAGGAGGGACATGGTTCGTGATTTGCATCGATTAGCGAGCCTTGGTGTCCGTTTGATTGATTACGATAGCGATGGGGTTAGAGTTCGTGAGGTTGCGAGTCTTCCATCGTCGAGGAGGTGAAGAGGCAGCGATTCGAGGATCGGCTTTGATTCGATATCGTGATCTGACTCTTACGTGAGGCGAGGTCGCACGAGTAGCACTTTGATGGGGTGCTAAGGTTTGAGGCGGTGTGTGTTCGGATGTTTGAGGACTTGGCGGAGTTCTTGGGGAAGCACGCGGTAGCGTTACTCTATCCGTCGAGTCGACCAAGATGTACCACGACGCTTAGATACGTGTATTGGTGGGATGGCTTGAAGAGGGGCGTTGCGAGTTCGTAGCTCAATGCGTGTTGTCGCGGTGAAGGTAGAGCACGGAGGCACGGTGGTTTATTCTGAGCGATTGAGATCGGCACGGAAGTGGGAGGTAATCAACATGGACTTCATCAGGATTACCTCGCACTCGGAGGAGACATGATTCTATATGGGTTATCGTCGGCGGTGTGAAATCAGCCCACTTTCTTCCGTCGGGCGACTTTTGGTGAGGATTATGCGGACTTTACATCAGAGATCGTCGGTGCATGAGTCCCTACCCGATCATATCAGACGAGGCGGTTCTGGCTAACGGAGAGTCCTTCGGAGAGGTTTAGGGGCGGTGAGCACAGTCTGCATTTCATCCTGACAGACAGAGCGGACGAGGCGGCCTATCGGACTCTTGAGGATATCTTTGCGAGCTTTGTGTTATTGACCGATGGTAGTTGGGAGGATCATTTGCCTCTAGTTGAGTTCGCGTATAATAATAGCTACCACTCGGTATTCGGATGGCGCCTTATGAGGCCTTGTATGGGAGGAAGTGCGGTCGCCTATAGGTTGGTTCGATGTGGGCGAGTGCGGCTAGTGGGACGGATTTGAGTACGAGCGATGGATAAGGTGAAGCTTATCAAGGCGGCTATTGACTCGAGTCGGCCAAGTCGTATCACGAGATCATCGTCGTCGGCATCTTGAGTTCGAGTTCATGATTGGGTTTTCTAAAGGTGTCACCCATGAAGGGTGTGATGAGATTCGGGAAGAAGGAAACTTCGACCACAGGTACATTGGGCGTTTGATTGTCGCGAGGTAGGCAAGGTTGCCTACGAGTTGGATCTGTCGTCCGTCTGGAAGCGATGCATCCGGTTTTCACGTATCTATCTTTGAGGAGATGTATCGGGGATCCATCTAGGGTACACCGATTGGCGATGTCGGTGGCCAGGGGTTATCGTATGAGAGATTCCATAGCGATAGTCGATCGTCGGAGTTAGGCGTCTGCGGACGAGGGCGTGGCTTCCGTCAAAGTCTTGTGGCGGAGCGAGCTCGGGGAGGAGATGGCGTGGGAAGCCGAGGAGGACATGAGGCGAAGTATCCTCACCTATTCCCCACCTCGGGTAATTCACTTTCCTACTTGTAAATTTCGTTATCGTTTACGCCTAAGTGTTGTTACGTGGCGTGTGTGGCATTTGCAAGCTGTTTAAGTTATGAAGAATCTTATCGTTAAGCGTCTTGGGAAGGAACATTCGGGACGAATGTTTCTAAGGAGGAGAATGTTATACCGTATTTCGGAGTATGCGTGGGGAATACGTCTGAAAAGTCTAGCCTTAAAGTTTAGGCAAAGCGTTTTTTTGGGCCTGACTCAAAGCGAATAGTTTTCAGGCGAAGCGTTTCCACGACTTCGTAGGGTAAATTCGGCTATGCCATTTCTAATTTTTGCGGATTTTTAGAGGCGAAACATTTTGGACCAGCGGGAGGCGACACTTGGCACCTCCGATTTGTGGACTTAAAATCGTCCGTTGGGCGAATTGAAGACCATTGGCACGTTTTTGTGCCTTGTGCACAAGTCAAGGAGTTGGTAGGATATTTGTGTATAGTTAATCCTCACCTACACTTGCCTTGCACTTGTCTTAATCTTGGCCATTGGTTGGCCACTTGACCTATAAATACCCCTTAGAGATGAAGAGTTCTTCGTCCACAAATCTTTCAAGTCTTGAAAATCCTCTCCTCTCCTTTGTAGCCTTTTAGTCCAACACCTCCCCCTCCTTGTGAAGGCCCTTGGCGAATACCCCCTCTAGCCTAGTAGTTTGGCGAGGCCCCACCTAGCCAAAAATCTACCCTCCCTTGGTAGAAAAGTTGTCTTCTAGTATTGTTATAATGCCCAAATACCTAGCCCAAATCCCTTAGTACTTAGTAGAAGTTGTGAAGAACTTCTAAGGTTTCTTGGAGCTCTGGAGCGTACAACTTAGGAGCTAAACCTTGCTCAGTGCGACTTTATCTAGGATATTATTGGGCTTCTTGAGGTAACAAATCCTAACCTCTTTTGAATTAGAGAATACTTCTTGTTGTAGTATTAGAATAAGTATTAAATACTTAGAAGAATATCACGAATAGAATTGAGCTGTTACCACAGTAGAAGGGTTTAAAGAAGAATAATCAAGCTGTACTTACATAGAATTTGTTTTCCTGATGAACTTATATAGCTCGTGGGTAGGAAGTCTTGACTTTCCATGGAATTGTGAACCCCTTGTTTAGAATGACCTTGAGTAGTCTTTGATAGATGTGACTATTATGGTGACTCTCTGCGACATATTGACTTGGCGGTGGTTTTATTTGAGAAGGTATGTGATTCTTCCTAAAGCATGATATTTTACAATATATATAGTGCGGTGAGCGTCGTGTGTTAAGCGAATAATAACTACGGCAATGTCTTTGACTTAAGCTGAATAACACTTACGGCAATGCCTGGCTTAAGCTTTGAATAACACTACGTGATGCCTGGCTTAAGCACGAATAATAAAGATCTGAAAGCATTTCATAAGAATCTTTGAATCATTTTTAGCAGAAGAGAACTAAGCGGTTTTAAAGCGAAGCTTAAGAGTTATACTAGCTTTATGGGAAGTTAAGTATAACCACTTAAGATTGATAAAAGAAACAAGTTTGCCTATGTCTATAACGGACTTATGTTGAATTGTGAAAAGAATAAAAAGATGTTTTGATAATTACACAAGATATGATTCTATGTGTCTTAGTATCTTGTAATGTTAGTATAAGAGAGTATCATATTTTTGATTATTTTGTATAAATATAATATGTTATGTTAGTGAACTATCACTCACCTCTTGAGATGATCTAGGGGTTAAGGCGCCCTCCGTGCGGGGTAGACTCGGTGATGCAGGACCGTGATTCGAGAATACCTCATGCGGGTCGAGGGCCTATGCGGGCTACGAGAGTTCGAGTTAGTATGCGGGGTTATGCCTCATGCGGTGCATGTGGCCCGTGCGGACAGCGAGTCGGGGCGATCGAGAGTAGCTACCCTCGATGCGGGGTTATACCTCATGCGGGCCCGTGAGTGGCCTATCACGGACTCGGGAGTCGAGATTAGGCTTGCGAGTGATATCTGGCGAGTGGCCTGCTTGAATCATTCGCGGCCTAGAAAAGACCTATTCAGATTTACCTATTGTTGCTCTTGTTTGTGATGTGGCCTATATGCGGTTCCATGATTGCTTCATACGTATTTGTAAGTGGTTTTAAAAAGTGTTATGATTTCATTTAAGTACTTCTGATTTCACATACTTAGTACTGTTATGCGACCTCGCCCGAGGGCTGCGTTCATCTGCAGGTAAGGGCAGCGGCAGTGCTAGATCCACATTCTTAGGATCTCTACGTTGGTGTCGGGAGCTCCATCTTTTAGGAGGCTCTACTTTTGGGTATGATCTCCTGTTGTAGATAGTTTTATCTGATCGAGGTATGGCGAACCACTTTCCGCCATAGTTGTATATTTCCTTAGAAGTGCGTAGTCATATTGTACAATGTCGGATGTAGCGCTAAACCATGTTTATATATATATCTTAGAAAGACGATGTTTTCTCACATAAGCGTATGTCTTATTTTATAAACTGTTTCATGTCTTGCTTTATATTTCCGCTGATTACTCTGATGTATGACTACTTGGGTGCCCCGGTAAGGCACCAGTCACGGGCCCCGGAACGGGTCGTGACAAATCCGTTTTATACTCTTGTTAAGGTTATATAAACACTCAACCCCAGTACAACACCATTCTACCTTTCGGTGATAAGGTTGACTCTAAAGGAGGATTAAGAACAAAAACCTTATTAATGCTACACAAGTAATCGGGGTATTTTCATCCACGATCCAACCTATGTCTACCCAACTCTGACATAGTCTGACCTCACTTTCGGATTTCGGTTAGAAATCATATAAGTTATGATAATTAATGATCAAGTAATTACCAAGCAATCAAAACATATATTGGATAAATCTCAACAATAAGCATGCATTAATTCATAAATATAAGGTTCAAATGAATTGACATGAAAAACCCTATATTAGAATTAGTTTCTAGCCATAGACATGACAAGAACTAATTCAATATCCAACATAAACTGAAAATAAAGTAAAGAAAGAACAAGAAATTACTAAAAAATGGTCTTCAATCTTGAACTCCAAGATGTGTTGTGAATTGGCAAGAGAGGGAACTCTTAATTCTGACCTAGGGTTCTCTTTTTATAGCCTCCAAACTGTCATTAAGGTTTTCCCTCAGGCCTGGCCCATTATTCATTAAAAACCCTGATTTTTCCCGCGTCGGCGCCGCGGCAGCCCAGCTCATGGCGCGGAAGTTACGCACCACTGCGAAGATTAGGCGCATGGCCACTGACTCTGTTGTCTAGAGCGCCGCAGCTGGAACTTCGCAAGCCACGAATATTAGCGTCGTGGCGCTGGCCGCCTGCTGGTTGGAAGCGCGTACTGACTATGTCTGTGCCTGGTTCGCCACTTTCTCGCATTTCGAGCTCCGGAACCTCCGTTTTGCCCTCTTTTTGCTCCTTTTCCGCCAATGAGCCACTTTAACCAATTTGACTCAAAAGAAAGAAAATATATCCTAAGACGACACATATTTATACAAAAATGGACAAAAGACTCACTAAAAACGACTCAAAAGTGTATATAAAATACACCGATCAAATACCCCCACACTTAACCTTTGCTCGCCCTCGAGCAAAGATCAAAAGAAAGAAATAAAGACACAAAGAAAAAGAAAATAGAAAACTCAATGACATTGATCACTTTGCTGCATTGGTGTTACTTAGAAAAACATGAAAGTTAGCAGAATAATATGCAGGAACATATAGCATGAAATTTTAGCATTCTAAACACATTAAGCTAGATATTTCGCAAACTCATTTTAATCATGGTTAATGGAAGTAAGAATACTGAATTATGCATGTTAATTTCAAAATCCTATGGCATTTTTACTTGCTATTTTCCACTAATCATGGATATGCATATAAGAGATCTTCAGGACTTTTCAGGGTTGTAATGTAGGCTTAGGCATGGGTAGGTAAAAATAGGCATTTAGGCTCATTTTTTGTACCATAAGCTCTTTTGCTTTTCATTTTTTCCCTTTTCTTTTGATTTCTTTTCTTCACTTCATATCTATCTTTCCCCTCTTTTGTTTCTAGAGAGTGAAGTGTATTCTGACTAACAAGCACCCCCAAACTTAGGCTTTTGCCTATTTCTTATTACTTTTTTTATTGGGGTGCATCCTTGTTCACTCTTTTTGTCTCTTTTTTAACACTTTCTATTCCAACTATTTCACATTTTTACTTATGGCACAAGTATGGGAATATAGGGTGTCAAAGAAAAAGTTTAATATTTAGGCTCAACGGGGCTGACTAGGGATATTTTTAATGTCAGGGATAGAAAAGAGTGGTAAGAATTGGCTAACAAAGAATTGCCTGAGTCATCTCCCTAACATGCATATCCTAACTATTTCGCCTCAAATAGCAAGCAATCATACACATAGGTTTTAATCATTTAACAATGCACAATTCAAGCAAGAAACTCCAAATAGACAGATTTCATGAGTTTTTGGCATATCTAACCTAAGTGTTTAGATAGTTGCTTCTAATTCCATTACATTATTCAACCTCGCTTCACTAGGTGTTTCTAGTAACTACATCATGCATGATCTTTGACAAAAAATTATGACTCAAAAAGAAAAAAAAATTATGACTCAAAAATACACAAAACAAATCAAAAAGACTCAAACATACTACAACAATAAGACACAAATAAGACACCTCCCCCCCCCCCCAAACTTAAATCACACATTGTCCCCAATGTGTGCAAGACTCAAGGAAAATAAAAGAAATAGAACACTTACAGACTTGGTTTAAAATGGTGGCGGTGGCGGTGGATAGTGCATTGACCACTGGTTGAACAAGGAACTCATCTCGTCAATTCTCTGCCTCAATTCTTGTTGTCCTTGTATCACCGTGTCAAAATTATGCATCATCATTCTTTGGTTCTGGAGCAACTGCTCCATCATAGGCACTGGAGGATCTGATTCTGTGGGTTGCTGATGGCTGCTTCCTGCCTCATAGTGAGCCTCTGTTTCAGGCTCATCTTCATCCGTGGCAGCCTCTGTTCTTCTTCTTTGGTGGTCTTGGTGGTCTTCTTCTTCGCTTCTTTGGAGGATTGGAGTGCAGGAAGGAGTGCACTATCCCGTATGACACAGGAAGTTGGTTTTTCTCATAAGTATCAGTGGGTAGGGTTGAGACCCCATTTATGGCGCATAAACATGTAATAAGTGAGCCATGTCCCAACCCACATGTTGTTACCAACCTGATGGTCTCTCCAATATTTTGCAATATCTCCTTCCCCACATCAATCGTCTTCCCCGACATGATTCCATATATCAATTTGATTCTGTCTTCTGGCACTTTGGTAAAGTGCATTGATGGAATCAGGCGGGCACTGACGAAATACAACCAACCCTTGGCTGCTTTGTTGAACTGACACCTGCTCAGTCCTCTTGACCCATTTCTGGCAAATTCATATGCAGCCCCGGGGTAGTTCACTGTGCTTGCTACGGCATTCCAGTCGATGTTGTTGGAGTTTCTGGACCATGTTCTAAAATAGCTCCAATCGTCATCTCCTCCTTCAACATCAACTGTTTTCAATAACACATTTGTCACTTCTGCCGTCACAGGCACATATCGTCCCCTCACGAAGCATCTATCGTCCACCTTCTCCGGAAAATTAGCATAGAATTCTCGCACCATCACTGTGTTCATTGGTTCTATCTTTTCCGGGTTTACAAATCTTTTCCACCTCATCATCTCAATCATCGCCCGAATGGG
The DNA here is from genome assembly GCA_029844215.1 of Przewalskia tangutica. Taxonomy (NCBI): domain Eukaryota; kingdom Viridiplantae; phylum Streptophyta; class Magnoliopsida; order Solanales; family Solanaceae; genus Przewalskia; species Przewalskia tangutica. The sequence continues at coordinate 41,827,980 of CM056724.1, read as the reverse complement.
CTCATAGACATCCCCCTCTCCAAGCGACTCCCTTTGATAATCCATTCCTCTTTCAGGGATTAAGGGTCTAGTACTAAGTTTTTTGTATCTCTCATGAGCTCTTTGGCTGACAAACCTAGTATCATCATATTGAGGGGCTGAGGTGGATGTGGAAGCTCTTTTCTTTCTGGCAGACATTTTTAGATAATTTATGCAACGTTTCCTCTCTATCAACAATGTTACCCAACACTATCACCCAGTAATCAGCAGCTACAATGCCTATCACCCCCAAACTTCACTTAAGAAGCTTCTGCACAACACCCACACTCACCTCGTATACTCTTCCTCGAAATCTCATAACCAATTTCAACACCCCAACACACCCTCACAGATGCAACACCTCCTCCAATCTACTACCTCCTTTGATGCGCGATTTATGCACACACTTAAACGCAAGTGCACGTGTCGAGTCAAGTAATATAGCCTTGGAAGACCGAGTTATCGTCCTCAGGGATTAGTCCTCAAGTACCAACTTCTATTCTTTGTTATCTATTTGGTGATCGATATTTGAGTTGTTGTTTATGATTCTAATTATGAAACTAATTAAACTATGTTGTTTACTTCAATAATGATGGAAATAGGGCTTCCAAATCTCCTCAATTATCCGCTTAACTTACTTATTAATGCAATTGACTATGGTTCTTCTTCTATTGGAGATAGCAGGTTTACTAATCCGTTTTATACTCCTGTTAAGGTTATATAAACACTCAACCCCAGTACAACACCTTTTTACCTTTCGGTGATAAGGTTGACTCTAGAGGAGGATTAAGAACAAAAACCTTATTAATGCTACACAAGTAATCGGGGTATTTTCATCCACGATTCAACCTATGTCTACTCAACTACAGCATAGTCACAACTTCCCCTTTCGGATTTCGGTTAGAAATCATATAAGTTATGATAATTAATGATCAAGTAATTACCAAGCAATCAAAATATATATTGGATAAATCTCAACAATAAGAAGAAAAACCACAAACATGCATTAATTCATAAATATAAGGTTCAAGTGAATTGACATGGAAAGCCCTATATTAGAATTAGTTCCTAGTCATAGACATGACAAGAACTAATTCAATATCCAACATAAACTGAAAATAAAGTAAAGAAAGAACAAGAAATTACTAAAGAATGGTCTCCAATCTTGAACTCCAAGATGTGTTGTGAATTGGCAAGAGAGGAAACTCTTAATTCTGACTTAGGGTTCTCTTTATATAGCCTCCAGACCGTTATTAAGGTTTTCCCTCAGGCCTGACCCATTATTCATTAAAAACCTGATTTTTCCCGCGTCGGCCAGCGGCACATGGCGCGCGGCTGTAAGTTCACCACTCACGAAGATTAGGCGCGCGTACTGTAACTCTGTCTCAGAGCATGCGCGCTGGAACTCGCAAGCTTCAATATTAGCGCCAGTGGCTGGCCTCTTGGCGGTTGGAAGCCTTGCGCGACTGTGTCTGTGCCTGGTTCGCCACTTTCTCGTATTTCGAGCTCCGGAACCTCTGTTTTTGCCCTTTTTTTGCTCCTTTTCTGCCAATGAGCCACTTTAACCAATTTGACTCAAAAGAAAAAAATCTATCCTAAGACGACACGTATTTATACAAAAATGGACAAAAGACTCACTAAAAATGACTCAAAAAGTGTATATAAAATACACCGATCAGTAGTCCAGGAAATGTCGCGGGTTAGCTACCCCCGATGCGAGGAGTACGTCATGCGGGTCCATGGGACCTATGCGGACTACGGAAGTCCAGGATTAGGCTCGTATAATGATACTATGGGCGAATGGCCATGCTTCGATCATTAGCGGCCTAGGAAAGACCGGTTGCGTTACACCTGTTTACTCTTATTTATGTTGTGGCATTGTGTGCGGTTAATTGGTTTTTCATACATATCTGTGGATTTGGTTTGGAAATATTATGATTTCATTACTGATATTTCGATTTCACATACTTGGTACTGTTATCGATCTCGCCCGGAGGCTGCGTTCATCTGCGCGGTCGAGGTACATCGGTTGTTGATCCTCGCTCCTAGGATCACCGTTCTGCTTTTGGGAAGCCCCGTTTCTCTGGAGGCTTATCTTTTGGTATGATTCCCTGTCATTGTAGATTCATGTACATTCAGGGGTATGACGGGACCCTGTCCCATCATAGTAGTTACAAACTCTTAGAGGTCTGTAGTCCTGTTGTAAATTGGGGTTTTTAAAGGATGTAACTGTTCAGTTTTTGTTATATTTATATTTACATAAAGGTAACCATTTTGGTTAGCCTGTTTCTTATTTTATATTGTTTCAGGTTTATGAGTTACTTCCGCTGGTTTTTCTCTGATGTTGTATCACTAGGGTGCCCGGGGTAAGGCACCAGTCACGGGCCCGAGGTCGGGTCGTGACAATACCAATACTTCAACAAGTATTCATGTGTCCATCACGAGTTGCCATAACTCGTAACAAGTGAGACATATTACATTCCAAAGGATATGATGCAGACCACATGTCGACGTATAACATATCATCGATATCCCAATCTCGATGATAATTAGTCGAGGCGATTTTAAGAGTGTTACGCTATGATATCAATTTCTCACTCAATTAATAACCACGTAACCTCTAGGGATGTATTTTTAGAATATTATAAACATCAACTAATAATTCAACAAATGCAAATGCCATAATATTAATCATCATTAATAAATAAATATGAATGTGTATAAAATACATGTGTCATATACGGATTGTCTCTAGGACATACATATACTTTCAATCTCCCACTTGGCCTAGAGCCAATCACTAACATATCTAATACCCATGTTCTCAAAATGACCATTATGCTTAACCAAGCTTAATGGTTTAGTAAACGGGTCTGCTAGATTATTGTCTGTGGAAATATAATCTATCTTGATATCCTCAGTGTTACACCCCGTAATCCCATGGCATTTAATTGAGAACATGATTATGGAGATAAGATTTGAATGTTGGAAGGAAAGTATATTTACATTTTCTATATGGAATAAATTTGGATGCAACGAATGTGCCGACGAAAATTTATTAACTGGTTTATATTAAAGTGTTGAAATATGACTTGGATCTTAAGGAGTTATAAATGGCTTTGGTATTAAGTCTTGTTGGCCGAAACTGCATGAAACTGTGGGACGTTGTTCTGCTGTTTTAGGGGCTGTTTTGTGGTGTTAAAATGCTGAAAATGCAGTTATCATTATGCATGTTTAAATGGAGTAATTACTAATGTAAATCCTAAAGGAATAATGGTGTAGAAAAGGTGTAGAAAGGCTTCACATTCTACCCTCGTTGTTGTTGGAATATGGGCTGTTTTTGTGGACTGTTTTACTATAGAATAAGAGGCTGAATTTACATGAGAAGTGTGTGTGTAAATCCCATTAGTTTCTATTTTGGTTGTGCCCTTATGTGGTGCTTGGTTATTGATGTTATTGGCCTTATTTGTAAGGTGGAAATGCATGTATAATTAGGGAAGTGTTGCCCAAATATTTATATGAAAAGAGAACCATTACTTGGTATATGACCTACACTAGTAAGCATGAAGTTGATAGACGTGTTATTGTTGTTATAGGTTGAAGTACCTATTGAGGTGTATTCTACTTGTCGTGTTGGTATAGCCGATAAGGTATGCGAACTATCCCTCCTTCTTTTGGCATGTTCTACGTACGAAATATAACTGTGGTATTGTTTCATAATTCATTCTACTCATAGAAGTTAAGGGGTATTCATGTTATTGATTCTATGCTAAAAGCATGTCTAAGTTGTTCCTAAGTCCTTATTAAGACATATGAGGAGAGATATTAATATTCATAAGAGTTCTTAGTAAGCGCGGGAGTCGGTTCGACTTTGCTAATTTAAAGTAACTGATAAGTATTAAGCGCTGAGACTGTTTTAATAAATAATTGGGTATGTTTTAATGGACGTATTGAAATAAGTCATTGCAGCGTTAAGTGAAAAAGGTATCGACAAACGATTATATTAAAATGATTAGCACGTCATTTGCATAGAAGCTAAGATATAACCAATTTGTTTTACATTTTCTAGTTCACAACTGATTAGATAAGGTTTCATAATATAAATTACTAACGGCTCATATAAGTATTAATTAGGCAAATTCGGATCCGTTATCACCAATCAAATACAGGATTATTGGAATTATTCGAGGTATGTGAAACTCTTCCTTCTTTCTTTGGCGTGATTTATATGAAAGTGAGTGTACGACGGACGTACATAGTTCTATTGGATCTTAATCCTTAATGATACATGATATGATAGTGCTTTGAGTTTTCTAAATGAAAGTTATTCCATTGAGAGTCAAAAACGATTTTACCGTGTCCCAGAAAGGGCCGGGCAGCATATGATTTTATTGAGAGTCAAAAGATGATTTAAATTGCACAAGGTTGCTCATGATAACTATTCATGCAAGTGTTATAATTCCATGTTACCGCGTCCCAAAGAGGGTCGGGCAGTATAGGACTATATGATTTTACCGCGTCCCAGAATGGGCCATGCAGTATACCTTACACGACTTTACCGCGTCCCAGAAAGGGCCGGGAAGTATATGAATATATATTTATCGCGTCCTTCACTAGAGGGCCGGGCAGTAGATGATTAAGAGTTTACCGCGTCCTTCACTTGAGGGCCGGGCAGTATATGACCAAGTGTGCACCACGTCCTTCACCAGAGGGCCGGACAGTTTATGAATAAGTGTTTACCGCGTCCCAGAAAGTGGCGGGCAGTATATGTTCACCGCGTCCTTCACTTGAGGGTCGGGCAGTATAGGTATATGTTTCTATGGACTTGTATCCATTAGGAGAGTATCGATACTCCTGACAATATATGATTATATGGACAAACAGTCATGATTTGGATATTACTCTCACATCCTTATAAGGCACAGTTGACTCTCCATTGTTACAAGGTACAGTTGGTTTCTAATTTATATGGCACGGTTGGATCTAGTATTTGATTTTCATACTTGTCCCTGTCATCTTTTGGCTAGTTATGATCTTATTTACTGTACTTTATGTTTACATACTTGGTACCTTGTTGTACTGACCTCCTTCGGGGGGCTGCGTTCATGCCCGCATGTATAGGTACTCAGTTTGGTGATCCTCGAGCTTAGGATCCTTGCCCAACTTTTTGAGATAGCTCCACTGTTTCGGAGCTTGTCATTTTGGTACAGTCTTTGATTTTAGACTTATGTATATTCAGGGGTACGACGGGGCCTTGTCCCTTTGTTGACACCCAATTTTGACTCTCCCGTCCAGTCATTAACTATAAAATTACACTAATTTTTCAAAATAATTTTTTTTACAATTTTTATAATAATAATAAAATGCAACAACAAATATTAATACATGCATAAATAAGCAATTTAATAATGGCACCGCATTTTACGTGCACACCTTGAGTCTCATATCTGCATTCGTCATTTTAATAACAACAATTTCATGAATATTATTCATAAGCCCTATTTTCCATTAATTAAAACCCAAATAATTCTTAAATGATAATTAATAATAATAAATACATAAATAAATAATTTAGCAATGACGTCGTGTCAAATAGCATAGTCGCATTTATTAATACGCAAAGCAATTTCATAATTACTGTAGCACCCAAAGTCATATTAAGATAATTTAATTTTAGCTTAAATAATGATAAATAATGCGCAATAAATAAGATTTTTAAATAATAGCGTCGCATTTATAAAAGCATTTAAACAATCCATTTAAATAATTTAATCTAAACCCCATTCAATTTTAATTTAACATCGCAAAATACACATAATAAATAAGATTCTAACGGCATCACATTATAAAATATTAAGCACTAATTAAATAGCACGCCCGTCTTTATTTTTATAATAATTTAAACTCAAACTTAGACTAATAAAACACCTAAATAATTTAATCACAATTCGAATTTTTTAATTTACCACTAATTAAATAATACACCTAAAACTAATAACACACTACCCAAATTAAATACCTAATACCTAAACTCTACCCAACCCACGTCGCCCAGCCCAGCAACCCATTATCGAAGCCCACAACCCGCCAGCCCATCATCCCAGCCTTATATCCCTCCTCTTCGTCCCAGCAGCCCTAAAAAAAACGAAACAAATGTCCCTAACCTAAAAAAAGAAACAGCAACCGCCGCACCCTCACCTCTTCACCAAACACGTTCGCAGGATCCCCGCCGGATTTTCCGGTTGGGGAATACATAACCAGAATATTTCCTTACCATAACCCTGCCCAAATCGCACGAAATTAGTACTCTAAATCTCCCCTTTCCGTTTTTGTAAATGTCAACCTAAAATCGCACCAAATCGACCTAAAATCAAAACTTGCCTTAACATATCATATAAGATATTGATACCAAGATTCGTCCAAAAAATAAGCAGCAAAATAGGTTCGAATCACCCATGAATGGTAAGAAACACCTCGCACAAATCAGTCCTTACCAAAGCTTTGAAAGGCAGTCCAAATCGCACCTAATGGGGAACCTAAAATGGAGACTATAAAAAGATAGCAACATACACATGCAAACAAGAACCGGGAAAAGGACAACAAGAACAGAAAGAAAACTAAACTCTTTATTTTCGCACAACCCAGCAAAATCGTCTAAGCTTTGCTTCCCCTTCTAATCACATAGCAACCCTAACTCCGAGTGGATCGATGACTTGATACGTTGTCTCGGTTCGCTGTTCGGAGAAGGTAAATTTATTACCCTTTTAATCTTAGATTTCGTTTAGTATTAATATGTGTGATGTGTTTTGACAGCTGTTTAAATGGGTATCAAATCAATGGCGACTATTGTTTATGCTCATTAAATTGCTATACCTGCTTAGCTACTGTTAATTGATGTTCGCGACGGTGTTTGTTAATGTGATTAGGCCAATATTTAGCATTTGTCGTGTGTCTATATACATGTTTGACCAGTCATTGTTTGAGTTTATGGGATCGATTGAGTTATACTACTTATGTTCGGTTAATCCATGCTTGTTGCGGGTATTAGATTAATCGTTTGTACATATTAGGTATCCTATCTGTTCAAGTAATTCTTTGATATTTGTGTGCTCATTTCAGTGTCTGTAGCTGTTCTCAAAGCTAACAACCCATGTGTTTGCATAATGAAAGCTGATATTGGACCTATGTCTGTCCCTGTGCATCCTTTTATGTTTTGAGTCACATGTTAGGGAAATAACAGTTCATAGTCTTACTCGATCTCTCTTACGTATGAGGATTAGATCACTAGATTGAGTACTTAATCAAAGTAAGGCTTTGAAACCTGGAATGGTATGTCATGCGAAGTGGTGGTGATTTGTTTAATACACCTTTAGCTCAGTTCCCTGACAGTTTAAGATAGACCTGTCTACTTGGCAAATGCTCTAATATGCACATATTGCACTCAGAATTGAATTGCGTCGTTATCTATCAATATAAAAGAGAAATAAGCCTGTTCTCCCCGTCTAAACTTCCGGATCATATTCTTGATCTACCTCTAATTATATGATGATTGAGAAACACTAAGTGGTCAACATGTTTGTGACTTTAGCTTGAATATAGTTTTAAGTTTGGTCCTATTTCTGCAGCTGGCTTTGTGTCTTTGCTTAGTCAGGGTGATATTGACATGGCTTAGTCTGAGTTGTAATGACCATGTCTTCATTTGTTTGAACTGAACACCTATGATATTGGGTTGTAACTCATACAATTTAACATTGATGGGATGTAAAAGAGGCTAAATAAATATCAATTGTCCTGTTTGTTGATTGATGTCTGACATGTCCTGAAAATTAAATCTCTTGGCTTCTATTCTCATATGATCTCTCTGATGTCTTTGTTTTCTCACTGCTGGCCCGATTGTTCAATTAAAGTATAGATGGGATGTGTTGATATTCCAGAATGATGTTTGGGTCTATTCTTTACTTTGATGTTGTCTATTGGAGCTGTAAAATCCATTTGTTTCATATCCTGTGTGAACTGTTTTCTTTATGTTGTGCCACTACCTATCTGGTTTACATGGATTATTTAGTGGGGCCGACGTGATTAAATAAAATCGGATCAGAATATGTGTTTAATTTTTATGCTAAATGCTTATTTATTATTATGATAAAATTTGGACATGTCCTAATCCTTATTTTCTTCTATTTTTTACATGAAACGCATCGGAGCTAAATGAGGAGTTTCATTGCGAGACTCATCGCGACTTTCGTCAAATGAAGACCCACATTTATGTGCATCTATATTCGTATATGCAATTAATTCCAAACCGCAGGCGGAATGACATCGCCACTCCGTCGAGTCATCTTTATTAATTATTTATTCCGCCCCATTTATTTGTTGTAAATTATTTGTCTAACATTACACTACTAGTAGAATATTTATAATAGTTAAACCTTGAACCAATAGACTAGAAAGTAGCTTGACATTAGAAATTTGTTTCCCCCCTTAAGTTAATTATTTTTGTTTGCTTAAGTTATAATTAAACCATTTAGTAGTTTTTCATTCGCATAATTATTTAGGACATTAGATATTACTAAATTCTAACATAAGAAACTCCTTTACTATAAATCCCTATTTAAATTGTAGGATTCTTAGCCTTTGCGTGATATACATTTTTCACATCCTATGTTTAAATACATATTTTGGTCATTTTTTGCATTATTACTTCTATATTATGCTAAGCAATATATATACCTTATAGAATAATTTCATATGCTCTCTAATTACTTTTTAAATGCACGTTTTCAACGAGAACTAACTTTATATGTTTTAAACAAGTCCTATATTTTACGTTGGTCAAGAATACCTTTTTTACAAACATCTTTTGCTTAAGTACTTTAAAAACATGCATTCTTTAGCAATAATAATTAACCTAGGTCTGAACGGACAATCGCAAGTTAGCGGATCTTAAAGGATGCCTAACCCCTTCCCTCTAGATTAATAAAGAACCCTTGCCCAAAATCTCATTAAGTTTAGCAGACCATTAAAATGGAGTTAATGTTGACTTTAACCTAGTTGACATTTATGTGTCATAATTCACCCAAACTAATTAGGTGGCGACTCCGCGAACCTTTAGCACCTTAGCACCCTACTTTAACCTTTTAGCACCTCTTTAACCTTTTAGCACCCTTTTAACTTTTAGCATTTATTTTATTTTCTAATACTTTTATTTAAGCAGGGTTCGCTAAGAATAAATGTCGCGGTCGGAAAAGGGGCGTGACAGAAATGACGACTCCGCTGGGGATTGAGGTTCTTGACCATAACAGACTTAGGGTTATTATTTGGCATTACTTTTGCACTTAATTTTTCTTGTGTATTGTAAATTGCTTTTATTTGTCACTACTGTAATTGCTATTTGTTACTGCTTTCCTTAAACTGACATTCCGCTCATATTTCTTCCACTCTGGAAAATTCACACAATCACACACTACATGCGAGGTGTGCTTGGTGCATCAGCAAAATTCTTTTTTTCAAAACCCAAATTTAGGAGAGTTGGTAATATACGTGGAGTGTCCGATCTAACCGGTGGCCGCGTAGCTTTCGCACTCGAGTTGTCCGCTCGGGAACCTCGTGTCTAGTGAGCCAAATCTTAGAAACTTAGGATAGAGCTATAACACCCCTTATTTTAAGGCATGCATGCATTTACCCTAGGTGGGTCAATCTTTGGCATTGACACCACAGTTAGGAAGCCCACCCAATTATCGAAGGGTTTTTCACAACCCAACGACCAACAACATATTATGTGTTACGTGATATTGATGGACGAATCCGAGCCTAACGTGACATGCTAGCATTGGAAAATTTTGTATTTATTTTTTGTTTTATGTATAGGATGAGCAGTATTCCAACAATCCCTGAAATCAGAATGGTGAGTGGTGTTCCGACAAAGCTAAAGATTTAGTGGGAGAATTTCGACGGCAACAGCAAAATGACCATCAGAAGTAAATTAGGTTGTCTCATGACTTTGTTTGACATCGCTCCAGATCAACATATAGTTAGAGCCTTGATTCAGTTCTGGGATCCGGATAGGCAGTGTTCATATTTCAAGACTTCGAACTCACCCCCACGTTGGAGGAAATCAACTACTTCACGAGCTTAGCTTACCAAGGCAGAGGACAAATCATCTCTTATAGTCAATCTGGAAAGAGATTCTTGCATTACATGGGCCTAAAGAACACAAAGGAACTCCGTTGTTTTGAAAATAATTGGGTTTCCCTAGATTATTTGTACGAGAGATATGGTCGCCAAGATAGCTATCAGTCATTTAGAAAAGAGTTCTCTTGCAGTCTGGGACAGTGGAAAACTAGACGACATACCGCGTTCGCTGTTGCTCTGTTAGGCACTTTAGTGTTTCCACTCGAGCATGGACGGATCAGCACTTGCATATGTTATGTGACCCGAATGGTTTTTGAAGGCATTAATGGCATGCAACTTACTTTGGTCCCGTGATCCTGGCGAGATATTTGAGCTGCAGGAAAATGCAAGCGAAGGGAAACCAATTTCTTCGAGGGATGCAATCTCATCTTACAGATGTGGGCCATGGAACATTTTTTTCAGCGATCGAATATGACAGACATTTGTTTTAGCAATGATTATAAGATTGTAAGTTTTTACGACAGGATGAAGCGATTTGTGTCGCCGGTCGGTACTAGGGATTGGTATGAATTTCTGGAATCCCGCACTAGCAACCAAGTACAATGGAGGTACCCACTGCTATCCCGTATCAACAAGGCTTATGTAAGGAGCAAAGATAGTTATTACATCGAGCTCATCGGATTAAGGGGACTTCAGTCATATGCTCCGCTGCGTGTACTCCGCCAGTTTGGTCAAGAACACGTAATCCCTCTCCGATCAGACATGAAGGATTCAGAGGTCGCGTTTGGGGCAAATTGCACCTTTCCCAGAAAGAAGCAAATCCTTGATGAATGGAGCAACATTGAGAAAATAGACGTCAAATATGAGCAAGCAGGAGGTACACCTGAATACTATGCATGGCTCAAGGAAGATTGTGGCAGTCCGAGTCCCAAAGGCAAGCAGGATTTCGAGGATATCAACATGACCAATTGGGTGAAAGTTTGCAGATTAGATAGCAACGCCATCTCCCCAGAGATGTGGGATCAACTACAAAATATCATGCAATATTTGGAAAATGCAGGAGCAGGACCTAACAACACCATTACACCACCACCACATTCTCCGTCAGCATAATGTAGCATTATGAATAATCTTTATATCTAAAGTTTTGACATTTCTTTGTTACAATTTAATCTAAGCTTTTATTCCCAATAAAAGCATTTCGATCCGATGGCTCGGACCAATCTAGCATTATCTCATATTTGACGCTTCGGCCTACCTCTGGCATAAGAAGGTCCCCCTGCATGTTAGGAAACGTTTTAATGTGCTATGTGTAATATATCTGCTACATGTTTGCAAATTATGTGCTTTATGCTAACTCCGTTTGCTACATTGTAGAAGGATTTATTATTTTCCCAAAAAAAGGCCGGTTTGTATTTGATTCAACAATGTCAGAACATAAACACTTTACCAGGTCCAAGGCACGAAATGATGACATGACTGGCTCGGGGGCGTCTGAGCCAAATGGTTTGGGAATTATTCCTGTCGGCGAAACAGAACCTTCAGAAGGGAGAAATGTCACTAGTCAAGAAGAATGCATCGCACAACTACTACAACAAATTGCCGATATGCAGGTTGAGATGGAAAGACTACGGAATCTGACAAACTTATCTATTAGTTTGAACACCCCTATACTAGAGCAAAGAGTCACTACCTCACAAACTATCCCAGATCGACCTCTGCCACCACATATCTCCCAAAACTCCCCATAAAGACTACCGGTTACCGATCAAACTATCCCTCGCCCAGCCAATCCTCAACCCCACCCTCAAAATGATCCTCTTACTACCCATATATCTCAGCCCCCGCCTACTTACTTCACCTCAATCAGCCTGAATCGCCAAACTACCCAATACCTACACACCGTACCTATTACCAGCCCCAACAAACAACCCAGACCACCAACATACACAGCAGAAACCCAGCCTTTTACCGTCCCTGTGCTCTCCCAGGAAACGGATCATTACGAGGAAATGGAGAGGGAAGCTCGAGCCAAAATGGACGAGGACGTGGACAAAGAGATTCATAGTTTAAAAGAAGCTGTCCGGAGCATGCGATCGGACAAGGGTCATGAAAGATTAGATTACGAGGATCTTTGCATGCATCCAGATGTGGAACTACCTGTGGGGTACAAGGTGTCCAAGTTTGATTTATTCGATGGGAAGGGGAACCCCCGTGCACACTTGAGGTCATATTGTGACAAGCTGATCGGAGTAGGAAAGAACCCAACAGTCGTTATGAAGTTATTCATTCGAAGTTTGACCGGCGAGACATTAGATTGGTATACTATCCAGGACCCGCGGAAATGGCATAGCTGGAATGCATTGGCCCAAGACTTTGTGGAGCGATTCAGGTTCAATACAAAAACCATTGTAGACATGTTTTATTTGATGAAGTTAGAAAAAAAGTCTACGGAGACGTTCAGAGAGTACTCCATGAGATGGCGTTCAGAGGCAGCAAAAGTACAACCACTCATGGAGGAGAGTGAGATGACCACTCTATTCGTACAATCTTTGAAGGACGCAACCTACTATGAGCGAATTATAAGCGTTATCGGACGAAATTTTGCGGAAGTTGTCAGAATGGGCGACTTCGTGGAGGAAGGTATTAAAACTGGTAGGATTACGAATTTGGAAGCATTGCAGGCAACTAATAAGGCAATTCAGTCAGGGACGATCGGGAGTACTTCACAAAAGAAGAAAGAGACAGTTTCCCCTTCCAAGTTCATACAAGAACGTAAACCCGAATCATTCATAACATACCAAAACTCATCCTATCAAACCCCATACTACCACAACTTCACACCTCACTATACACATGCCCCACACCCCAACTACTACACACAACCTATATATAACGCTTCCCAAGCACCCATTTATCCTGCCCCGCATCGACCCGCCCATCAAGCCCGCCAACAAAATAGAGCGCCCAATGCACCCAGACCAAACACGAATTTTGAAGGAAGACCACCCAAAGTTCGCACCCCACTGGCTGAACCCATACCCCAAGTATACGAAAGGCTGCGAGCTGCAGACTTAATCCAACCGATTCCAGGAAGGATTCCTAACCCTTTCCCAAGATGGTATAATGAGAATAAGCGTTGCGCGTATCACTCCAATAGCCCATGGCATGACACTGTAAGTTGCTACTCCCTCAGGGATAAAATCGAAGCACTGATTAAAGAAGGGGTAATTCAGCTGAAGGATCCTGCCCCAAACGTGCATGATAATCCCTTGCCAAACCACGGCGACGCCAATGTGCACTTGATAACCTTAGACGAGGAATACAACTTGGAGGGAACTATCCGATCAGTTCGAAGTGAAGGGAAAGCTGAACCTTCTGCTTTCGTCGCCCCTGTTGCCAATATTCGAAAGAAAGTAGTATTTGAGCTGGAAAGGGCGCCGCCGAAACATAATGGTTCAATCACAGTTGCTCAGATGCCCGGCTGGGAGCCGCCAACCAGAGTATATCGTAGAGAGATTGGGAAGCAAGCCATAGAAGTCACCGCTGCAGGTATAACCAGGTCAGGGAGATATTACACACCTGTATAGGCAGCCAGGGAGGTACCACAAAAGAAACCTGTGACAGAGGCTGAAGTTGAGAAGTTTTGGAGGAATATGCCCACTAAGGAATATTCTGTCGTGGAGCAGTTGAAGAAAACATCAGCACATATCTCTCTATTTTCACTGTTAATGCATTCATCCCCACACAGGGTTGCATTATTGGAGGTACTGAAAGATGCATATGTTCCAGAGGGTACAACAGACAAGAACTTGACAGCTTTAGTCGGACAAGTGCTAGAGGCCCGCAGAATCGCCTTTCACGATGATGAGTTACCTGCTAGTGGCGTCGGACACAATCTTGCATTGAATATTACCATCCAGGTCACAAACATGATTGTTTCAACAGTGCTGATTGACGGAGGCTCGGCCGTCAATATTTGTCCCATGTCGACGTTGCTGAAATTGGGGACAGACTGCAAGAAAATTCGTAAAAGTCATATCAGGGTCAAAGGTTTCGACGGAGTCCATCGGGGTGTCGAAGGCGAAATTGATCTCACGCTGCTGATCGGACCTGCAGAATTCGTTGTGGAGTTTCAAGTATTGGATATTGCTACATGTTACAATCTGTTGATAGGAAGGTCGTGGATTCACGAGGTTGATGCAGTCTCGTCCACCTTGCACCAGTGCCTAAAGTTATATGGAATCACCGCGAAGTAGTAGTACTTGGGGATAAAAAGGGAAACATCAACACCGATTATGTAGTCTCTGTCATAGAGGACATAAAACAGTTGGATGGTTCAGTCTTTCATGTTAATGAGATCAAGAGCGCCAGCAGGGTCAGACCGTTGCAGTTGCCACATTCTCTCACAATGGTAGCCAAGGAAATGCTAAGAAATGGGTTCGAGCCCGGCAGAGGTCTTGGATCCGGTATAAAGGGAATCACAGAGCCTATCCAGTTGTTTGGGAAGAAGGACACTTTTGGTTTGGGGAACCAGCCCACCTCGAAGGATTTGGTGACTGCGAGCCTCCAAAAAAAGGGATACATTCCCTTGCCTATGCCCATTCCGCCCCTGAGTCAGTCGTTCGTCAAAGCCTGCACCATCCAGATGCTGAAAGAAGTTGATCCAGAGGATCTTGCAGCAGGGTTCTAGAATCTGTTCGTAGGTGAAGATGAAGCAGAGTGTTGTATGATCCCAGGGGATCACGAGGAAGAGCCCACCATTTGGGATGCAGAGCATGGATACAGCCTGAATAATTGGACTTGCACCCCTGTCCTGACCTTCCGAGGAGCTTGGTAGAGTTTATGGTAGTTCTAGCGATGTGACTTTATATCTAAAAACGGAAAAACATACCTGCATTTATGTTTCTTTAATATGTTTTCAATTTCGCATTTTGCTTTCATCATAAATTCCAGGATATTTTTTGCAGCTTTAAAACTTGCTTGTGTTAAATTAAATTTTTTTTTACGCATTCTTCTTTCAGCGATCATATTAATAAACCTGTCGATAATGCGAATATGACATGTAATGAAACCAGCGAACAAAGTTCAAATGGCGAACATAAACCCGAGAAACAGGAGGAATGTCCGCAATCAGAGCTCGGCCAAGAGTTGGAAAACTTTGAGAATAGGCCTAAACCGAATTTAGAAGAAACTGAGTTGATAAACTTAGGCGTTGAGGGAGTTGTGAAAGAGACTAGGGTCAGCGCCCACCTAAATGTCACGCAGAAGAAAGAGTTGATTGAGCTCCTGAAACAATACACCGACGTGTTTGCTTGGTCATATGACGACATGCCAGGTTTGAGTACGGATATCGTCGCACACATGTTGCCTATTGAGCCATCTTATCTTCCCGTAAAACAAAGGCCAAGAAAGATCAAACCAGACATGAGTTTGAAAGTCAAAGAGGAGGTGTCTAAGCAGTTCGAAGCAAAGGTAATTCGAGTTGCAAAGTACCTTACTTGGTTAGCAAATATCGTGCCGGTAAAGAAGAAAGATGGAAGGGTCCGAGTCTGCGTGGATTATAGGGACCTCAATAGAGCTAGCCCGAAGGATGACTTCCCTCTTCCAAACATTCATATACTCATCGACAATTGTGCGAAGCATGAACTACAGTCGTTCGTCGACTTCTTTGCTGGTTATCACCAGATCCTTATGGCAGAGGAGGACGCAGAAAAGACAACATTCACTACCCCGTGGGGGGTATATTATTATCGAGTAATGTCGTTCGGTCTCAAGAACGCGGGCGTTACATACATGCGAGCCATGACTACCATCTTTCATGACATGATCTATAAGGAAATTGAAGTCTATGTGGATGATGTCATCATCAAGTCGCGAAAAGCGGAAGGCCATTTGGCAAACTTGAAGAAGTTCTTTGAGCGGCTAAGACAGTATAATCTGAAACTGAATCCTGCGAAGTGTGCATTCGGCGTCCCTGCTGGGAAGCTGTTGGGTTTTATAGTGAGTAGAAGAGGGATTGAGCTAGACCCTTCGAAAATAAAAGTCATCCAAGAGTTACCTCTTCCGAAAAGCAGAAAAGACGTAATGAGTTTCCTTGGTCGTCTCAACTATATCAGCAGGTTCATAGCTCAGTCCACCGTGATATGCGAGTCGATATTCAAATTGTTGAAGAGGGATGCAACTACCAAATGGACAACGGATTGTCAGCAGGCTTTTGACAGAATCAAAGAGTACCTTTCTAATCCGCCAGTTTTAGTACCGCCAGAACCAGGGAGGCCTTTGCTGTTCTATTTGTCCGTATTAGAAAATGCATTTGGATGCGTGTTGGGGTAACACGATGAAACAGGGAGAAAGGAGCAGGCCATATATTATTTAAGTAAGAAGTTCACAGTGTATGAAGCTCGTTACACTCTACTGGAACGTACTTGTTGCGCATTAACTTGGGTCGCCCAGAAATTCAGGCATTATTTATCAGCATTTACCTTATTTCGAGGATGGACCCGCTTAAGTATATCCTTCAGAAGCCCATGCCCACTAGAAAACTAGCAAAATGGCAAATTATGTTGAGCGAGTTTGATATCGTGTATGTCACACAGAAAGCCGTAAAAGGGCAGGCATTAGTTGATCATCTTGCTGAGAACCCGGTCGATGAGGAATATGAGCCCCTTCGAACATATTTCCCTGATGATGAGGTATTGTTTGTCGGAGAAGATATCTCAGAGGATTACCCAGGTTGGAGGATGTTCTTCGATGGAGAGGCAAACTTCAAGGGAGTTGGCATTGGAGCAGTTTTGGTCTCAGAAATAGGTCAGCATTATCCGATCTCCGCAAAGCTCAGATTTCCATGCACCAACAATATGGCAGAATATGAAGCTTGCATATTGGGACTCAGAATGGTCGTAGATATGAATATACAAGAGTTACTGGTCATAGGTGATTCAGACTTGCTGATCCATCAAGTACAGGGTGAATGGGCAACCAAGAATATGAAGATACTTCCTTACCTGCATTGCGTGAAGGAATTGCAGAAGAAGTTCAGCAATATAGAATTTAAGCATATCCCAAGGATCCAGAATGAATTCGCTGATGCATTGGCAACCTTATCCTCCATGATTCAACATCCTGACAAGAATTACATCGATCCGATCACAGTGAGTGTGCTGGAACAGCCTGCTTATTGCTCTCATATAGATGAAGAAATAGACGGGAATCCTTGGTACCACGACATCAAAAGATACCTCAAAGCAGGAGAGTATCCCGAAGGCATAACCAACATTCAGAAGAAAACACTTCGAAGATTAGCAAACCATTTCTTTCTGAATTGGGAGGTTGTATACCGAAGGACTCGGATCCGGGCTTCGAGATGTGTCGACGCTCAAGAGGCGAGCAAGCTAGTAGAAGAGATACACGGAGGGACATGTGGACCTCATATGAATGGCTTCACTTTGGCGAAAAAGATTCTGCGAGCAGGTTATTTTTGGATGACGATGGAAACAGATTGTATCCGCTTTGTGCAGAAATGTCAACAGTGCCAGATTCATGGGGATTTGATTCGAGTACCTCCAAATGAACTTAATGTGACAAGTTCTCCTTGGCCATTCGCAGCTTGGGGCATGGATGTCATTGACCCTATCGAACCCGCTGCCTCAAATGGGCACAGATTCATCCTCGTAGCAATTGACTATTTCACTAAATGGGTAGAAGCATCATCACGCGGTCGATGTGAAGAAGGTGGTAGTCGATTTCGTTCGCAACAACATCATTTGCCGATTTGGAATTCCTGAGTCGATTGTAACAGATAACGGAACCAATCTCAACAGTAACTTGATGCGCGAGATATGTGGGAACTTTAAGATCACTCACCGTAATTCCACTCCGTATCGGCCTCAGATGAATGGAGCAGTAGAAGCAGCCAACAAGAACATCAAGAGGATATTGTGTAAGATGATCAACAACTACAAATAGTGGCATGAGCATTTGCCTTTTGCACTTTTGGGTTATCGCACCACAATCCGGACTTCTACCGGGGCAATGCCATATCTTTTGGTCTATGGAACAGAAGCCGTGCTACCAGCAGAGGTGGAAATACCATCGTTGAGAATTATCCAAGAAGCCGAGTTGAGCGAAGCCGAATAGATACAAGATCGTTGTGAACAACTGATGTTGATTGACGAAAAGAGGTTGAATGCAGTCTGTCATGGACAGCTTTATCAGAATAGAATGGCCAGAGCTTTTAACAAGAGAGTAAGGCCAAGGTCATTCAAACCGGGACAATTGGGTTTGAAACGCATATTTCCGAATCAAAGTGAAGCTAAAGGAAAGTTCGCACCTAATTGGCAAGGGCCCTACATGGTTCATCGAGTATTAAGTGGAGGAGCTCTAATCTTAGCTGAGATGGATGGAGAAGTATGGCCTAAAGCTATCAACGCAGATGCGGTAAATAGATATTACGTTTAGGAGCATTTATTTTCTATGCAATTCCCTTTGCATTGTAAAAAAGCTGCATTCCCTCGGTGGGATATATATAGAGCCCATATAGGGTCTCGCCACTTCAAAATAGAAAGCCCCTTTACTTGTAATTGGAACTACGTTCGACCTGATTCCCTTGACGGATACGTAGGCGGCCACATTGGCCTCGGTCCCACATTTAGAAATTTTAGCTTTACCAAATTTCGCTTGTAATGAACTACGTCATGACCTGATTCCCTCACGGAGATACATAGGCGGCCTAAATCGGCTTCGGTCACACCATTAGGAATCTTCTCATTGGCCCGCGTGCAACATAATGTGTTGTTTATTCCAAAAGAGATATGAGCAATTCCCGCCAGAGTTAAGTCTTTTCCACGCGCCCGCATAACGAAACTGGGACAATTTTGGGAAACACACCATGAAGAGATCATAATAAGGACTCCAAAAGATGTTCGTTTGGTCAGAACACGTGTCATATTCGGCAAAATCGATAAGGCTTTTACACTTTATATGCATGTCATATAAATGTTTATTTCTAAAAGATGTTTTGTGCATACCTCATGAAAATGTTTCGTTTTGGAAAAAAGTTTTGGGATGCTACGTCAAAATTCTCGCTACCAAATATCTCAACGAGATCAGACAGGGGTTACAGGTCCAAACAAATCAGGCGCATGGACAGAAAGGACCAAGGCCGCAAAGTCAATACGAACCGACCCCCCCAAAACTCACAAATTTTCTTTGAGCGCATGTTTCTTCATAATAGCAGAAGCAGAAAGGGACATCGACGATCAACAATCAAAGTTCAAAATCCACAACGAAGTCTAGCACACCAGCTCGGGCATAGAGTCAAATTGCAATCCATGCGGTGCACAAACGCACGGTCCACAAAGTGCATTACAGCAACATCTCAGCAGTTGCAGCATTTAGCACGCCCGCCCAAGGACAACATCTCAGCATTCGCAGCATCCCACACATCGAACAGCAGCAACTCGTTCAGGCAACGACGTTATCAGCATTACGTCCAGGCAACGACGTCAGCAGTAACACGTTCAGGTAACGACGTCATCAGCATTATACGTCCAGGCAACGACGTCATCAGCATTGCGTCCAGGAAACGACGTCATCAGCATTACGTCGACGCGGCGTCGTTAGCATTACGTTGACGGCGGCGTCATCGGCATTACGTCCGAGCGGCGGTGTCGTCGGCATTACGTCCGAACGGCGGCGTCGTCGGCGTACGTCGAGCGGCGGCAGCGGCGAACACGTCCGACGCGGCGTCATCAACATTACGTCCACGCAACGACGTCATCAATATTACGTCTACGCAATAACGCTATCAGCATCACGTCTACGCAATGATGCCAGCAACATTACGTCTACGCAATGACGCCAGCAACAACACGTTCAGGCAACGACGTCATCAGCATTACATCCACGCAACGACGCCATCAGCATTTCGTCTATGAAATGACGACAACAACAATCGCAACGCGTCCGTGCAGGGACGAAAGTCACAGCAATTGCAGCATCACATCAACACAACAAGCATCACATTTTTACAGGATAATATTTTCTACTCACACAATTACATTGCTTATAAAATTATGTGTCATCATTTTGCCGTAACAGTTATGCACTAACCGTTTGCCTAAGTCTTAGCATACAGGAGCAGGAGCACACCGTGGATTTTCTCTTACAGCGAACCGGGGCAATTTGTTGGGGGGCCAACCTTCCCAGCAAATGGCAGAAGCGGCCTCGAGCGTCGGTCCACTCGTTCCACATCACCAACAAGCCCAACATCATCATAAGTCGATACCGGTACACCCTTTAGTTCAAGCCAGTTTATTTTTATTTTAACACCACGACCCAGTGTCGTCATAACTCGACATTGGGACAAATTTTGAATCCGCGTTAGCCCGCCTTGGTTTTTTGACCATGGTAGCTTAGTGTCGTCATAACTCGACACTGGGACAGATTTTGAGTTCGCGTCAGCCCGCCTTGGTATTTGACCATGGTAGCCCAGTGTCGTCATAACTCGACACTGAGACACATTTTTAAAATTGCGTCAGCCTTGTCTTAATTGTCCGACATTTTTTTCTGAGGATCGAGACAAAATTGGCAATAAGTCAACGTCTTTGTCTGAAGACTCTTCCATCATCTCCACACAAAGAGGGACAAGTTGTTGACACCCAATTTTGACCCTCCCGTCCAGTCATTAACTATAAAATTACACTAATTTTTCAAATTATTTTTTTTACAATTTTTATAATAATAATAAAATGCTACAATAAATATTAATACATGCATAAATAAGCAATTTAATAATGACACCGCATTTTACGTGCACACCTTGAGTCTCATATCTGCATTCGTCATTTTAATAACAACAATTTCATGAATATTATTCATAAGCCCTATTTCCCATTAATTAAAACTCAAACAATTCTTAAATGATAATTAATAATAATAAATACGTAAATAAATAATTTAGCAATGACGTCATGTCAAATAGCATAGTCGCATTTATTAATACGTAAATCAATTTTATAATTATTATAGCATCCAAAGTCATATCAAGATAATTTAATTTTAGCTTAAATAATGATAAATAATGCGCAATAAATAAGATTTTTAAATAATAGCGTCGCATTTATAAAAGCATTTAAACAATCCATTTAAATAATTTAATCTAAACCCCATTCAATTTTAATTTAACATCACAAAATACACATAATAAATAAGATTCTAACGACATCGCATTATAAAATATTAAGCACTAATTAAATAGCACGCCCGTCTTTATTTTTATAATAATTTAAACTCAAACTTAGACTAATAAAACACCTAAATAATTTAATCACAATTCGAATTTTTTAATTTCCCACTAATTAAATAATACACCTAAAACTAATAACACACTACCCAAATTAAATACCTAATACCTAAACTCTACCCAACCCACATCGCCCAGCCCAACAGCCCACTACCGAAGCCCACAACCCGCCAGCCCATCATCCCAGCCTTATATCCTTCCCCTTCGTCCCCAGCAGCCCTAAAAAAATGAAACAAATATCCCTAACCTAAAAACACAGCAGCTGTCGCACCCTCACCTCTTCACCAACGCGTTCGCAGGATCCCCGCCGGATTTTCCGGTTGGGGAATACATAACCAGAATATTTCCTTACCATAACCCTGCCCAAATCGTACGAAATCAGTACTCCAAATCTCCATTTTTCGTTTTGGTAAATGTCAACCTAAAATCGCACCAAATAGACCTAAAATCAAAACTTGCCTTAACAGATCATATAAGATATTGATACCAAGATTCGTCCAAAAAATAAGCAGCAAAATCGGTTCGAATCACCTATGAATGGTAAGAAACACCTCGCACAAATCAGTCCTTACCAAAGCTTTGAAAGGCAGTCCAAATCACACCTAATTGGGAACCCAAAATGGAGACTATAAAAAGATAGCAACATACACATGCAAAGGCATCAACAAGAATCGGGAAAAGGACAACAAAAACAGAAAGAAAACTAAACTCTTTATTTTCGCACAACCCAGCAAAATCGTCTAAGGTTTGCTTCCCCTTCGAATCGCATAGCAACCCTAACTCCGAGTGGATCGACGACTTGATACGTTGTCTCGGTTCGCTGCTCGGAGAAGGTAAATTTATTACCCTTTTAATCTTAGATTTCGTTTAGTATTAATATGTGTGATGTGTTTTGACGGCTGTTTAAATGGGTATCAAATCAATGGAGACTACTGTTTATGCTCATTAAATTGATATACCTGCTTATCTACTGTTAATTGATGTTCGCGACGGTGTTTGTTAATGTGATTAGGCCAATATTTAGCATTTGTCGTGTGTCTATATACATGTTTGACCAGTCATTGTATGAGTTTATGGGATCGATTGAGTTATACTACTTATGTTCGGTTAATCCATGTTTGTTGTGGGTATTAGATTAATCGTTTGTACATATTAGGTATCCTATCTATTCAAGTAATTCTTTGATATTTGTGTGTTCATTTCAGTGTCTGTAGCTGTTCTCAAAGCTAACAACCCATGTGTTTGCATAATGAAAGCTGATATTGGACCTATGCTTGTCCCTGTGCATCCTTTTATGTTTTGAGTCACATGTTAGGGAAATAACAGTTCATAGTCTTACTCAGTCTCTCTTCATGTAGGATTAGATCACTAGATTGAGTACTTAATCAAAGTAAGGCTTTGAAATTTGGAATGGTATGGCATGCGGGGGCTGGTGACTGATTTGTTTAATACTTGCCTAGCTCAGTTCCCTGACAGTTTAAGATAGACCTGTCTACTTGGCAAATGCTCTAATATGCACATATTGCACTCAGAATTGAATTGCGTCGTTATCTATCAAGATAAAAGAGAATTAAGCCTGTTCTCCCCGTCTAAACTTCCGGATCATATTCTTGATCTACTTCTAATTATATGATGATTGAGAAACACTAAGTGGTCAACATGTTTGTGACTTTAGCTTGAATATAGTTTTAAGTTTGGTCCTATTTCTGCAGTTGGCTTTGTGTCTTTGCTTAGTCAGGGTGATATTGACATGGCCTTAGTCTGAGTTGTAATGACCATGTCTTCATTTGTTTGAACTGAACACATATGATATTGGGTTATAACTCATACAATTTAACATTGATGGGATGTAAAAGAGGCTAAATAAATATCAATTGTCCTGTTTGTTGATTGGTGTCTGACATGTCCTGGAAATTAAATCTCTTAGCTTCTATGCTCATATGATCTCTCTGATGTCTTTGTTTTCTCACTGCTGGCCCGATTGTTCAATTAAAGTATAGATGGGATGTGTTGATATTCCAGAATGTTGTTTGGGTCTATTCTTTACTTTGATGTTGTCTATTGGAGCTGTAAAATCCATTTGTTTCATATCCTGTGTGGACTGTTTTCTTTAGGTTGTGCCACTACCTATCTGGTTTACATGGATTATTTAGTGGGGCCGACGTGATTAAATAAAACCGGATCAGAATATGTGTTTAATTTTTATGCTAAATGCTTATTTATTATTATGATAAAATTTGGACATGTCCTAATCCTTATTTTCTTCTATTTTTTACATGAAACGCATCAGAGCCAAATGAGGAGTTTCATTGCGAGACTCATCGTGACTTTCGTCAAATGAAGACCCACATTTATGTGCATCTATATTCGTATATGCAATTAATTCCAAATCGTAGGCGGAATGACATCGCCACTCCTTCGAGTCATCTTTATTAATTATTTATTTCGCCCCATTTATTTATTGTAAATTATTTGTCTAACATTACACTACTAGTAGAATATTTATAATAGTTAAACCTTGAACCAATAGACTAGAAAGTAGCTTGACATTAGAAATTTGCTTTCCCCCTTAAGTTAATTATTTTAGTTTGCTTAAGTTATAATTAAACCATTTAGTACTTTTCCATTCACATAATTATTTAGGTAGTCAAGACATTAGTTATTACTAAATTCTAACATAAGAAACTCCTTTTCTATAAATCCCTATTTAAATTGTAGGATTCTTAGCCTTTGCGTGATATACATTTTTCACATCCTATGTTTAAATACATATTTTGGTCATTTTTTGCATTATTACTTCTATATTATGCTAAGCAATATATATACCTTATAGAATAATTTCATATGCTCTCTAATTACTTTTGAAATGCACGTTTTCAACGAGAACTAACTTTATATGTTTTAAACAAGTCCTATATTTTACGTTGGTCAAGAATACATTTTTTACAAACATCTTTTGCTTAAGTACTTTCAAAACATGCATTCTTTAGCAATAATAATTAACCTAGGTCTGAACGGACAACCGCAAGTTAGCGGATCTTAGAGGATGCCTAACCCCTTCCCTCTAGATTAATAAAGAACTCTTGCCCAAAATCTCATTAAGTTTAGCAGACCATTAAAATGGAGTTAATGTTGACTTTAACCTAGTTGACATTTAGGTGTCCTAATTCACCTAAACTAATTAGGTGGCGACTCCGCGAACCCTTAGCACTTTTAGCACCCTACTTTAACCTTTTAGCACCTCTTTAACCTTTTAGCACCCTTTTAACTTTTAGCATTTATTTTATTTTCTAATATTTTTATTTAAGCAGGGTTCGCTAAGAATAAATGTCGCGGTCGGAAAAGGGGCGTGACACACGTCACATGTCATTATCAAACTCTTATAGGTCTTGTAGACAGGTGTGGGTTGTATGTGTATTTGGGACATATGTACAGTTGAAGTTCTTTTGGACTATTCTATGTAAAGTGGCGGCCTTGTCGGCTTGCCTGTGTTATTTTACGAGTTTGGTATGTGATTATGAGTTGTTCCTTAGCTTTCGCTGATTATATGTGATGTGTGAGTATAAGGGTACCCAGGTAAGGTACAAGTTGCGGCCCGTCGGTTCGGGTCGTGACACTTAGCTTCCACCATCTCTCTCAGGATGTGGTACTTTCTCGGTACATGTTTGTTTCTGTTCGTTGATATTGGTTCCTTTGCTTGTGCAATGGCACCAGTGTTGTCACAATAAATGGTTATTGGACAACCAGCACTCGGAACAACCCCTAGCTCCTTCAGGAACTCATAAATAGCGACAACTTCCTTAGCAGCTTCCGCTCCAGCAATGTACTCCGCTTCAGTAGTCGAGTCTGCAGTAGTAGCCTGTTTGGAACTCTTCCAGCTCACTGCTCCTCCACTGAAAATGAACGTGTAAACAGACTGAGATTTAAAATCATCAAACATCTGTTTGGAAACTAGCATCGGTATACCCAGTGGCAACCAGCTCATTACTTCCACTATAGACTAAGAAGTAACATTTAGTACGTCTGAAGTACTTGAGAATACTCTTGACTGCCTTCCAGTGTTCCTCACCAGGATTCTGCTGGAACTTGCAAGTCATACTAAGTGCAAATGCCACATCTGGCCTAGTACAGGTCATGACATACATGATAGATCTTATAACCGAAGCATACGGAATCCTCTTCATGCGCTCAAGTTCTACATCACTAGAAGGGCAACCCTTCTTAGATAACTTGATGCCCTGGCACATCGGAAGACCGCCTTTATTGGAATTCTCTATTGAAAAACGTCTAAGAACTTTGTCTATGTAGATTGAATGTGACAACCCCAACAATTTATTAGGTCTATCTCTATAGATCCTAATTCCCAGAATGTAACAGGCTTCACCTAAATCCTTCATCATGAAGGTCTTGGACAACCAATCCTTAACTGACTGCATGAGAGCCTTATTGTCTCTCATTATCAATATGTCATCAACATATATAATAATTAAGACAATGCTCTCATCCTTGCGTTTGGTATAAACACAAGGATCCTCTTTGCTTGCTTCTGACGAAATCAAAAGATTTGATAGCCTTGTCAAAGCAAATGTTCCAACTCCTAGAGGCTTGCTTAAGTCCATAAATGGACTTCTGTAGCCTGCACACATCATTTGGACTGGACTCACATGAAAAATCCTCGGGTAGTTTCATATACACTTCCTCAACTAGATCACTATTGACGAATGCAGTCTTGATGTCCATCTGCCAAATGTCATAGTCATAATGTGCAGCTATCGAAAACAAAATCCGAATAGACTTAATCTTAGCAACAGGTGAAAAAAGTCTAATCATAATCCACTCCGGGACGCTAAGTAAAGACTTTAGCCACTAGTCTAGCTTTATAAGTCTGAATCTTGCCAGATGCATCAATCTTCTTCTTGAAGACCCATTTGCATCCTATGGGTTTAACTCCACTCGGCAAATCAACCAAGTTCCATACTTGATTGATATACATAGATTTCATTTCGAATTTCATGGCTTCTTTCCATCTCTTCGAATCAATGTCCAACATTGCTTCGTTATAGGTTGTATGCTCATTGTCATCTGGAATATCTAACTCATTTTGTGTTTCCACAAGTAGATTTAGTCTTTCCGGAGGACGATGACTTCTAACAGATCTACGGAGTTGAGTGTCTTGCAGTCCAGTTTCAGGTATGTTCTGACTGTGAGAAGGTTCGTGTGTGTTGGTTGATCCATCAACATTAGAGCTTTCAGGGAATATCATTTTTGTTGACACCCAATTTTGTCTCATCTTTTGACCATTTATTGCAATTTTAAGTATTTTTTACATCACATTTTTTACCATCATTTTTTACATTTTTTCTTATAATAATTATATTTTTACCTAATATTCTATGTTTTATTTTTCACAAATGACATTGCATCTTTTATTCTAAATTAAGCATTAGGACTTAGTTAATATTATGTTTTATTATTATTACTCCGTCATTTTTAATGATTTTTTGCATCTCTTTAAATAATTAAATGGCATCGCATTTTTATTTTTTAATCAGACATTAAACATTTCTTAAATATCATGTTTTATTATTATTACATCGGTATTTTCATTTTGATAATTTTACATCTCTTTAAATATTTGTTCTTTTAAATAATTAACCCTTTTTTTATTTTAGTCCAACCAGTCCAATCCGGATTAGTCCAACCCAATACTTTTTTTTAATTTCATCCAAACATCCTCTTTTTACTTTCTACCAAAAATCAAACCCCACTTTTTTCACCCCATACCTCTTTTACCATTTCAACACTCCAACATCACAATCCATCACATTCACCTCTCTACCTTTCCCCTTTATCTACTCCAACATTTCATCTTTCCCATTCTTATTACACACCATCAGCCGCACACTCCTTTTCTCTCATTCTTAACAAAACCCACACCCACCATTCCCATATCCTTCACGCCCATCGACCACCCCACCGGAGCTCGGAGTTCCGGTGAACCCATACGCCAGCGAACCAACACCCCATGTCGCCTACACCACTGTAACTCCGACAAAGTCACACCGCCGGAGTTCGAACGCCAATCCCGTCGTTGAACCATCCTCGCCACTACCCACACACTCTTGTCGAACCCCCCACTATCTCGTTGACCATCACTTCCCTTCACACCAGGCGGCGTTGCTTCGGTCTTTACCACCGTTGAAGTAACGGCACCCCGTTAAATTCTTGTTTCGTTTCTATTTTTTTTGGATATGTGGCATTTGTTATTTGTTGGACTGATCTTGGAATTTGTTTGGTATTTGTTGCTTGTTTTGTGCTCGCCGGAGTTTCCAACTCCGGTGACCTCTATTTCGGTCATGAGTGTTTCATTTTGCACTGTTTTTCGCTATTTTACTTTTTGATATTTTCGTTTGGCTGTGGTTTGACGTCTCTGGCGATATTGTGAAATTTTCGGCGATGTTGTTGGAACCTGGTTTTGTTGTTTTCTGGTTCTTTGTTGGACTGATCTTCGCTGGTTGCGGTTTGATTTTGGAAGATTTTGCCCTTTTTATTCCTATTAAACTAATTGGAATATATTCTTATTTCCAAAAGAACAGATACTACACTTGGTATTTTACTGATTTTGAACATGATATTACTTTGGCCAATGAAAAAGTTATCCGTCGATTTTTGTGGCCTCCACAGTTGCAAAGACGGAAAATAAAATAAAATGAATCTTTTTGGGCATTGATGATTTCTTCCACTTACACCGGATAACCAACATGTGCTGGCGAGGCGAATTTTCGCAGCCGGACTTGTTTAGGATGTCCCACTTTTTTATATATCTGAGCCCTCCGTAATCAAAACTATTATTGTTTTAACGCGGATCCGAAGGTTTTATTTATTTTATTGTTTCTAACAATTTGGCTGATGAAGGAATCTCCGTCTGATTTCCAAGGTCTCCCCTGTACAAAAGACGGGTTTTATTTTTTAGTTTACTTAATAATTCTTATCGTTTTTTGATAATTAATTACTCTCTTACTGACACTCTTTTATTAATTCTTATCGTTTTTTTTATAATTAGTTACTCTCTTACTGACACTTTTACTAAGTGTTGATACAGATACCCAAAGATGCGTCTTGGGCAAAATGCCTAAAAGGGCTAAAGAAGACAAAAAGATGCCATTTAGAGTGTTATTTTATTGTTGTATTTAATTTATTTATTTTTTCTAAAGCATGATAGATAATTAACCTAGATTTGACCGGATAACCGCAAGTTAACGGATCTTAAAGAATGTCTAACCCCTTCCCTTTAGGATAATAAAGAACCCTGATCCAGAATCTCATTAATTTCGCAGACCATTAAATGAAAATCAATTGCAGTATTTTTATTGTAATAGTTTAAGTGTCCTAATTCACTTAACTAATTAGGTGGCGACTCCTCAATACAAGCATTTTGCTCCATCCAGGGAACCGCGCCAAAAAAGAAATTTTCCAAATGCATATGGGGATCTTCAGACGGTAAGCCCCCAAACTGAACTGAACCTTGAATCATGTGCAAGATTGCTGGTTTGATTTCAAAATTATTAGCTTCCATAGCTGGAAGCCTGATGCAAGTCTGCACTCCTGTAATTGTCGGCAATACATAGTCCCTTAAGCTCCTCTCTGCAGCATGCGGGACTTGTCCCATGACAGCCGGTAACTCATCATTCACCTCATTGTTGTTTCACTGATTTTCCATTGCTAAAGAATCATCAATTCTTTTATTCTTTCTGTTCTTCTTGCAAGTCTTTTCAATCTCCGAATTTAGAGGAATAAGTGTGTTTGTTCCTCTTCTACTTCGCATACACAAAACTTCCTGAACTTGATAAAAAACAAGACAAGAAGATCAAGGCAAAAATGTGTCTAAAAATAAAAACTAAATTAGAAATAAGACTAGATAATTCGATATTGATAGTATGTCAGTCCCCGGTAACGGCGCCAAAAACTTGTTGTGATATTTCTGTGCGCTAACGCAAGTGTACGTATATCTTAAAGTAATAAAGTTTGTAGGACCGAGTTATCGTCCTCAGAGACTGGTTTATCAAGTATCGAATAGCTAATCTTTGGTTCCTATTTGGTAACCGTAATTTTGTTTGGATTTTTAACTAAGAATTAAAACTAAATAAAGTGCAGAAAATAACTAATGATGATAATACTTTGGGATTTGAACAGTTATGAAGGGAAATTAGGGCTTCCAATCTCCTCAACTATCCACTCTTCACTTGTTAATGCAAAACTAATGATTCTTCTTCTTATTAAGATAGCAGGTTAACAAATCTGTTCTATATTCCGGTTAGGACATATAAAAACTCAACCTTATGCAAAAATCTTCTATATTTCTATGATAAATTTTACCACACAGGAGGATTAAGAACAATAACCTTAAACACTACACAAATATCGGGGTACTTTCGTCCGCGATTTTAACTATGTCTAGACAACTATAGCATATTCAAATCTCCCTTTTCAGATCTCGATTCGAAATCATATACGTTATGACAATTAATGACCAGTTAATTATCAAGCAATCAATACAAATTGAATGAATCTTAATATAGCCGAAGAAGAAATCAATAACTATGCATTAACTTATGAAAGAGTTTCAAGCGATTCAATGGAAAACCCTAATAAAGAGATTAGCTCATAGACATTGTCATGCTAAGAACTAATTTACTGTCCAACATAAACTAAATTAAATAAACGAGAAGAGAAAGAAGTTGAACAAGAGTAGTCTCCAATCTTGTAGCTTTTGCCTCCTTTCTAGCCTCCAAAGTATGATAATGAAATATGAAAGGGTTTCAGGGTTTTACATCTGAGCAAAACTACGTTTCGGACCCTTTTACCCTTATTAAATCCGGTCAAGTTTCAGCAAAAATATGTGTCGGCGCCGCGGCGCTGCCTTGGCACAAAAAAAAACCAGACCTTGAAGGAGTTTCGGCGCCGCGACTCTGCCGACGAGAATTTTCCGGCGCCTCGGCGCTGGGGTTCTAAATCCGAGCAACTTCTGCAAATTAGCCTTGTAGACCCCGTGCGGTTAACAGTGTAATTTTGTTTAAATTGCTTCCCGAGCTTCTCTAGTTGATTGCTTGGACCTTGATTATGCATTTTCATCCTCCAAATCAGCCATTTCATCATCATTTCGGTATTTTCTCCCTTAGGACTGATGTGACTCAAAAGAAAGAAAACCAACCCTAACACTATACTAAACACAAAAGAAAATAGGAAAATACTAACTAAAAAGGACTCAAAAGTATATATAAAATAGACTCAACATCCATTTCATCGGTGCACTTAATTGCAATATTGAAGTTAAATTGCTAAAAAAATCCCGCCAAATAAATTGCCAAAAATAAATCCCACCAAATTTAATTTTCCCGCCATATTCAAATTAATTATTAATTTAATAGAAATTTGAAAAAAAAATATCAAAATTTAAATTTATGTGACATTTGTGTGATGGGTTTGAACCATCATCTGTTTGTGACATTTGTGTGACAGATAAAAACCGTCAAATGTCATGTGATAGATACAGAACCGTCATCTGTTTGTGACAGTGGCAAAGATGACACTTACATAAACCGTCATCTTAGGGGTTAGATGATGGTGTTTACCTGTCACCGTAACCTGTTTTTCTTATAGTGCCACCCACTATAGCAGTCTTGCAGGGGCACTTCAGTATCCTACTTTTACGCGATCCGATATTATGTATGTCGTACAACATGTTTGTTTGTTTATGCATGATCCTCGGATTGAGCACATGAATGAGCTCAAACGCATTATCCGCTAGCTCCAAGGCACTCTTGATTATGGCTTACATCTCTATCCGTCGTCGGTTTCTATACTTGTCTCCTACACAGATGCTGATTGGGGTGGTTGTCCGGACACCAGACGCTCTACGTGTGGTTATTGTATGTTTCTTGGTGATAATTTGGTCTCATGGTCTGCCAAATGGCAAGCTACATTATCCCGCTCTAGTGCAGAGGCCGAGTATCGAGGGGTGGCCAATGTGGTTTCTGAGTCATGTTGGCTCATTAATCTCCTCTTAGAGCTTCACTTTCCAGTTCATAAAGCTACCTTGGTCTATTGCGATAATGTTAGTGTTGTATATCTTTCTGGCAATCCAGCTCAATATCAACGCACCAAAAATATTGAGATGGATATACATTTTGTTCGCGAAATGGTAGCTCGTGGACAAGTGTGCGTCATGCATGTCCCTTCTAGGTATCAAATTGCAGACATCTTTACAAAGGGTCTTCTATCGGTTCTCTTTGACGATTTTAGGAACAATCTCAGCGTACGAAGACCGCCTGCTATGACTGCGGAGGTCTGTTAAAACCAGTGATATACATGAGTTTGTATACCATGTATATCACGGTAGGCAATTTACCTTATGTGAAACCGTGGTATACACGGTATACAAGCTCATGTATATCACGGTTTTTGGTAAGAATTATTTAGTTTAAATATTGTATTGAATTAGCATTGTACACTTACCACAATTATAAGATTCTTGTACAACTAGAATAAGGTTTTGGAGTAGAATAGGAATAAGATTTTGTTATTATGGAAAATTGTATATATACTCTTTCATTAATGAAAATAATCAAGGGATTATTTCTTTCATTTACATTACACATCAGCAGAATAAAGCTCACAACAAAAAAATAACCTTAAGATTTTTTTTTTTTACTTGTATGCAATATATTATCATTGTACAACCAGTGTATATACACTAATTACACACTTGTTATACACTGAATATTCACCGGGACAGCTACAAACTATGAAACTATTACGGAAACCGGCTAAATTTGTTAAGATTCTGATTTCCGACTATATGCCATCCTTGGTCCAACCTAGATAAAAGCTTAGCGGAAACGAGCAAGAGGCAAGCCAATTTTTGGGATAAGTCCAGTATTTAGCCTATTTCTAAGTCCTATATATGCTTCTTCCATTAGACAGCAATTGTTGGGTTAAACCTATCCGAAATTCCTAACATTCTTACAATCCGTTTAGCATCATATATCATGAAGGATATAATTGCACGTCCATGATTGTTGTTGAATTTACCCGATAGTCCTCATTTTAGGAACATCTAGGGCCAAAGTCGCAGAATGGGTAAGCCACCAATTTCTGAATTATGCAATGTACTTTAGACATTTTATTGGAAGTGTCTAATCTTCCTGCAATGATAACTATTGAAGCATATACTGGAGAGTGGTCGCAAAAGAAACGATTTTAAGACGGACTCTCCATTTTATAGATAGAGAAGATCACTGAAATTTCACAATTCGCTACCGTATTTATTCTAATTCAATAACTCGAATAAAATTCGATATTGATCCGACCTCTTTTATTACCAACATCAGGGCATGTATTATAAGGACAAAAGCATAAGTAGGATTGCGTCAGTCCGGAGTTTACCCAAAGCGCATTCGAAAGAGTAGCGGCTGGGAATTTCTTCCTAAAAAAAAAAAACAACATAAGTAGGATTTTATAAGTGTGTATGTAGGGAATGCATGTTATCACTTATTTGTGCTTGTAATATCAAGAAGTCAGACTACTTTGGTTAGTCAAAGATTTAGAAAAAAACGCATGCTATTACTATTAGGAAGCAGTTAAAAGTAAAAGATTTAGAAGTGCCATTACTTTGGTTGCATGATGTTATAACTAATTAATCATCACATCCGAGTTAAATGAATAATATTTGATGAAAGTTTACGGTCTTGGAGAATCAAGAAAGTTTTTGGAAAAGACAAGGGACTTGCCCTTTGATATCAAGGGATAAGAGCTGATTGTTGGCGATGATTTTAGATGTACAAGGTTTTTAAGGAAAGTAAATGATTTTGGACTACTCCATTCATTATTTTTAGAGTAATTTGTCAGAGAAAACGTTTTATATATGTTTTTTTGCGAGAAACAACCTTTTAACGAAAATGTCTATTTTTCGTTCATTAATTAACCCCCCTTCTGTTAAAAGGTTGTTTTTCGCAACAAAAAAAACTAATAAGGTTTGACATTACCCAAAAAAATTTAAAAGGTGTCTTTCGCAAAAAGTTATCTATAAAAGGTTGTCTTTGACAAATTATCCTAAAAAATTCATGAGTTTTTTGCCCTTTCCCATCATCTATCACAAAAGTTGTTGGCACAATTTTTTTATATAGTCGCCTATCAGTTATTAAGGTTGTTAATCTGTTTATATACGTATATTATATTAGGTTATATTTTTTATTTGTGATTAGAATAAGTATATTGAATATTCACAATAATTTATTTTAGATGATTATGAGATAAATATTCACTTTGTCTAAATTTATGTAAAATTCGCGATTCAACTACAATAATCAATAATGAAAAAAGAGTCAAATGAAAATCGTATCATAGCAATTTGTAAAAGATGATAATTTATTAAATTGACGTAATTACTAATGTGAGTAAAATGTGGTAGTGGTACATTTTTTTTCTTTTAATAGGTGGTGGTACATTTTTGTTTTTTGTTTTTTTTTCTTTTAATATGTAGTAGTACATTTTCTATTGGTGTTTCAAGGAGAATTAGTCTTGGTATAAAATTCAAAATGACTAATACAATATTTCGGTAACCTCTCCCTTTTCTTCTTATATAAGATAGTAAGAAAAATCATATTTTATTTTATGGGGGAAAATGTAGAATAAAAGTACATGTATTAAATAATAAATAGGTTAAATCATTAAATGACAAATCTAACTTTCACAATAGTGAACGACATTCTTTTGTTAAAAAGTAATAAAATATTTTAAATTAATATTATAAATTAATTTATAATGTAATCAAACATAATATTCAATCACAAATTTTTTTAGAATAATTTGTCAAAGACAACCTTTATATATGATTTTTTGCGAGAAACAACATTTTAACAGAAGGGGAGTTAATTAATGAACGGAAAATAGACATTTTCGTTAAAATGTTGTTTCTCGCAACAACAAAAAACTATTAAGGTCTGACATTACACAATTTTTTTAAAAGGTTGTCTCTCGTAAAAAGTCATATATAAAAAGTTTTCTCTCACATATTATCCTTATTTAAGATTTTCAATTGGATGCTGAAATTCTTTTTTAGATATCAGGCCAAATTTGGTAAGTCCATTTACACAATCATCTTTTCTCTACTATCATAAAGCTATGGGCTTCTCTCCCAACTCAGGCGCATTGAGCCGCTCTTGACTTTATCTTTCTTAATTCATGTAGATTCTTTTCCAAGACTTCCATGATAATATGTGAGAAATCTTCTGTATTAATATCACATCATTCATATTTTGGTGATTCCATAATCTTTCTGATAAACCTAATCTCAATTGCCATAAGTTTATTATGCCTAACAAGCCAAAGAAAGTATTTTATTTTTTCAGGAATACAATATTACCGTAGATTAGTCCATCTCCTGTCATTTAATGTAGTTCTAACTAGGAAGTCAATTTGATAGAGTGTGATGGTGAAGATACTTGCTTCTCACCACATTAGTTCAAAGATCATTATAACTTGCACTTACTTTAAAACCGTTTTACGAGCATTACATTATTAATTTCCTGACAATTTCTGAATATTTTATGATCTACGCGCATAATTATGTTAACACTTAGTTATTTTGAATCGAACATTTTGCTCACAAAATTATTCACACCTAAGTGAATATTTGTTTGCACATTATTTTTATTAAATATATGGGCCAATCCGTGGCCCAGTAGATGTACAACCCAACCGTGACTTTGTATATTCATTATGATAGTTGTGTATATTAGTTTATATCTTAATTAACATTGTAATGTTACCATAATTGTATAGTTAGTCTTCAAATAGAATAGGGTTTTAGATGTAGAATAGGAAAAAGATTTTCCTATTGTAACTTGTATATATAGGTCTTTCATCAATAAGAATAATCAAGGGATTAAGGGCCCGTTTGGTACAACTTATTAAAAAGAGCTTTTAGAAGTAGAACTTTTTATCAAAAAGTTGTTAGGTGTTTGGTTGTCAATAAAAAAGTGTTTTTGGCTTAAAAATGGAAAAAGACAAAAGAGATTTTTCCTCTACTGGGCAAAAGCCCAAAATTTGAACTTCTCCCAGTAGAGGCCAAAAATGTTTTTTTCAGCCAAAAGCACTTTTGTTCTTTCCAGCCAAACACCAAAAAAAAAGGCCAAAAGGGCTTTTGGCAAAAAAAAAAACACTTTTGGCCATTTGAAAAGCCCAACCAAACGGGCACTAATTCTTTCATGATATCAAGAGTCTAGGTTATTTTCTTTGCTTCCGCTTTTCACTTCTTTCTCAAATTCTCTTGAAAATTGTGCCAAATATCCCTTCCCCCCTCAGTTTCTGCAAACCCGAGCCCCTCTCCCTAAATTATAGTCTTGTCCAAGTTCGTTCTATTCACCATGACTGATAAGAACATTTTTCATCCTGCCCTCAGAGTTTCTAACATCAAGAGCGTTCGTCCTATTGTTCTTGACCTAGAAAACGTCCAATATGGGACGTGGACAAAATTATTCAAGAATTCATGCTATGACACATCAAGTTCTTCATCACATCATCTCTCCGCCTACTCCTAATGAGCGTGATACGGAGACTACAGAGGTTGTGCCCACCAAAGCAGACGATCTAAAATTATGGGTCACGCTTCACGCAAAGGTTCCCCAATGAATTTATGCCACAATATCCATGGATCTTTTAGAGATGATTATGGAACCCAACTCCACAGATATGAAGGCTTGGAATCGATTGTGTGATATCTTCCAAGATAACAGTCATTCCTGGATTGTTACCCTTGAACATGAATTTTCTCAAGTTTCTATGACGAACTTTCCTAACATTTCATCTTACTTTAAACGACTCAAGGACTTGGCAGATTAACTTCGCAACGTGGGGGCTCCTGTGAGCAATAGTTGTTTCGTCCTACAGATGGTTGCAGGCCTGTTCGAGGACTATAACGGGGTTTCTTCAATCCTTCGTCAAAGTAACCCCCTTCTAGAATTCTATCAAGCCCGCTCCATGCTTACATTGGAAGAAGCGGGGTTGGCTAAAAAGGCGGCTATAGGGGCTAGTCCCGTCGTCATGATGACTGCGTCAAATTTCCCCTTTCGATTCTGCCAACGTGAGCCAAAATTGCAACAACAGTGGTAGTAAAAAGGAATAAAATCGGAAAAATAATGGCAAGAATCGTGGCGGCAACAACCACCGGAACAGTGGCAGTGGCGGTAGTCCGCAGCATCAGCAGACGTGGGGCCAGCAGTGGGCCCCAATGCAGTGGCAGTGGGTCCTAGTCTACCCATACCAGCGCCGCAACGATGATCGGCCCGATCCGCGCGCGGTGATTAGTTTCGGCCCGATGCCTGGGCCCGCCGTCACTCTTGGGTTTGGACCATTTTATGGGTCGGGTCAACATTCCGGGATACTAGGGCCTCGGCCCCCTCAAGCTCATCACGCAGCGGGACCCACACAAATCGACATTGAAGCCACGATGCATACGCTTGGAATGATCTAACGAGAGCCAAATTGGTACATGGACACAAGCGTCACTACCCACATAACATCCGACCAAGGTACTCTCTCGTCTTATTCCTATTTGAGTAGTAATCGTGGTATAATTATTGGTAATGGTAATTCGATTCCAATATAAGGTTATGGTCATAAAACTTTGTCTCCTCCCCATCCACCACTTGTCCTGAAAAATATCCTTTATGCCCCAAAACTAATTAAAATTTGGTGTATGTCGGTAAATTCACCACTGATAATTGAGTTTCTATTGATTTTGATCCATTTGAATTTTCTGTGAAGGATTTCAAGACGGGGAGTCTTCTCATGAGGTGTGATAGTATGTGAGATCTTTATCCAGTCACATAAAGTCTCAGTTTCTCGTGTCAAGGAATGTCATCCACTTTTGCAGCTCTTGCTCCTTTCTTGTGGAATACTCGTCTAGGTCATCCGGGGGCGTCTATTTTATCTACTTTAGATAGAAATAAGCTTATTTCTTGAAAGGGTACGCGTAGTACTCCAAATTGTCAATCTTGTTCTCTAGGAAAAATTATTAAGTTGTCATTTGTAGCTTCAAATTTTCATACTTCAATGCCATTTGATATTATTCATAGAGATTTATGGACATCTCCCGTTCTCAGTTCTATGGGTCATCAATATTATGTTCTATTCTTGGATGATTATTCTAAATTTTTATGGACGTTTCCAATAGCGAAAAAATCCCAAGTTTTTTCCATCTTCGTAAAATTTATAGCTTTCATTAGAATTCAATTCGAACGGAAAATAAATAATATTCAATGTGATAATGGCAAAGAGTACGACAATGGGGAGTTTCGGGCTCAAAATGGGATAAATTTTTATTTTTCTTGTACTCATACGTCTTCACAAAATGGGAAAGCTGAACGTAAAATTTGTACCATTAATAACATTATCCGCACCTTATTGGTTCATTCTTCCGTCCCTTTATTGTTTTGGCATCATGCTTTATAAATGGTCACATATCTACTTAATATTCTTTCTTCTAAAGGTTTGACATATTCGTCTCATCTTCATATTTTATATAATAAGACTCTTTCGTATTCCCATCTTAGGTCTTTGCGTGTTTGTGTTATCCCTTTTTTCTATCCACCATAATTAACAAACTTCAGGCCCGTTCTACTGCTTGTGTGTTTTTGGGTTATCCGTCAAATCATCGTGGGTATAAATGTTTTGATTTGTCAGCTAATCGAATAATTATTAGTCGTCATGTTATTTTTGATGAGTCCCAATTTCCATTTTCTAAAGTAGAAAACCCGTGCCTAGTTCGTATGATTTTTTGGATGATGATATCTCTTCATATATTGTCCATCATTTGTCAGATATGTCCCGCAACCCGTCGTCAGGGCCGCGGCCCTTCGGGAATGCTTCGTGGCGCCTTACATTCAGTAGTCAAAGTGTTTTACCTTCGTCGTCAGCGTTATGACCCTTCAGAGAGGCGCCGCGGTGCCTAACTTTCAGTAGTCACTGGAACGTAGGCGTCATGGCCTGGATCGCAGTGTCGCGGTGCCTCTGATGGATCAGACACTACCACCCTCCGACACTTCTCAAAATTCACCCAATCCAACCCCGAGTCATGGTCTGGTCACCCGAAGTCAACGGTGTATTTTTAAACAAAAAACATTTTAATTTACATTCTAATGTTCTTAAATCACCCTTACCCTGTAATTCTGTGTCTGTCTTAAATGACCAAAATTGGAAGATTTTCATGACCGATAAATATAATACTCTTATTGATAATAAGACGTGAGAGTTGGTACCCCGTTCATCTGATGTTAATATTATTCGGTCTATATGGATTTTTTCTCATAATGATAATTCTGACGGTTCTTTTGCAAGACATAAGACTCGACTTGTAGGTGATGGTAAGACTCAACAAGTTGGTGTAGATTATGGTAAGACATTTAGCCCGGTGGTCAAGCCGGCTACCATTCGCACTGTGCTCAGCTTGACTCTGTCAAAATCATGGCTCATTCATCAGCTAGACGTGAAGAATGTATTCATACATGGTGATCTCAGGGAGACAGTCTATATGAATCAGCCCTTGGGGATTAGAGATACTAGATATTCTCATCATGTTTGTTTGTTGAAGAAGTCCTTGTTTGGGCTTAAGCAATCTCCACGATCTTGGTATAAAAGGTTTGTTGACTATGTTTCGACCATTGGCTTCTCTCACAGCAGGTTTGATAATTCATTATGCATATATCATCGGGGTTCTTCCATAGCTTATATACTATTATATGTGGATGGTATTATCTTGACTACCTTTTCTGATGCTTTGCGAAAGTCTATCATGACGATGCTCAGTTCTGAGTTTGCCATGAAAGACTTGGGCCCATTGAGTTATTTTTTGGGGATTGTTGTCACTCGTCATGCAGGTGGATTGTTCTTATCACACAGAGGAAGTATGCAACAGAGATCATTGAGAGGGCTGAGATGTCATCCTGTAACTCCACTTTTACTCCAGTTGATACTAAACCCAAGTTGGGTGCTGCCGCTGGCTCTCCATATGAGGATCCAACCCGCTATCGTAGTCTTGCAGGCAACCTTCAGTATCTTATGTTCACGCCACATGATATTAAATATACCGACCGTACATCAGGTATGTTTGTTTATGCATGATCCCATGATTGAACATATGAATGCGCTCAAACACATTCTTAGGTACATTTAGGGAACACTTGATTATGGATTGCATTTGTATCATTCGTCGACGTCTACACTTGTCTCCTATGCAGATGTTGATTGGGGTGGTTGTCCTGACACCAGATGGTCTACGTCTGGATATTGTATGTTTTTATATAATAACTTGGTCTCATGGTCTGCAAAACGTCAATCTACGCTTTCACGTTCGAGTGTAGAGGCCGAGTATCGAGGGGTAGCCAATGTGGTTTCTAAGTCATGTTGGTTACGTAATCTTCTGTTAGAGCTTCATTGTCCTCTTCAGAAAGCTACCTTGGTGTATTGTGATAATATTAGTGTCATCTACCTTTCTAGTAATCCAGTTCAGCACCAGCGCACTAAACACATAGAGATGGACATTTACTTTGTTAGAGAAAAGATAGCTAAAGGACAAGTACGTGTCTGACATGTCCCTTCTAGATATCAAATTGCATATATGGGCCAGTCCGTGGCCCAGTAGATGTACAGCCCAAACGTGACTTTGTATATTCATTATGGTAGTTGTGTATATTAGTCTTATACCTTAATTAGTATTGTAATGTTACCATAATTGTATAGTTAGTCTCCAAATAGACTAGGGTTTTAGATGTAGAATAGAAAAATGATTTTTCTATTATAACTTGTATATATATGTCTTTCATCAATGAGAATATACCTTTACTTTAGAGATGAGAAAGGAGTAAGAACTGATAGTCATTTCCCGCGAGGATGAACAAAGCTTTCTATAATCTATAATATTTCTATAATAAGGTAAAAGGTTCCCTCCATTCATCGTCGGTTTTGATTGAGCAGCTAGGTATTGTACCTTCACGTTTCCGCCAGGCTCCCTCACTTCTTGTTCTACCCGGTCCAACCTAAGAAGATGTGCCAAAATCCTTTTTTTCCCAGTTCCTGTACGTGGAACGATTTCCAGTGAGTAAAGTAGTCTGGAGGAAAGATAAGCCCTACCCACTATCCTTTCCCAAAAAAAAAAAGGGTAATCAAGAGATTAATTCTTTCAATTTTATTATGGGCTGGGATATGAAAGATATTTGTGTCAACATTAAATATTTGTTTGCACATTATTTTATTATGGACTGGGATATGAAAGATGATTTGTGTCTCAACATTGAATTGAGGGAGTTATGTACCAAAACAAAAATAAAAATCAGATTGAGGAAGTTAATTAAAAGGAATTGAATTGTCCAATGTACTCTAGATTTTTCAATACCTATATATTTTAGCTCTCGTGCATAATTATCCGATGAACAAAATTGTTCAGTGGCCCTCAAATATTTTGGACTCTCGTCTTTGTTCACAACCTCAGAAAGACATCTTTTTCTTCTCTTTTTCGTATTCGGTATCTCATTTGGGTCTGATTAATATAAATTCAGGTCAGAAAGTCCTACTTTGGAGTAAACCACTCTTTACCAAAGATGGTTCAATTTTGAGAACTTAAATTCCAAACATCTTGTTAAGAATAGACAAATAGTTAACACCCACCACAACCTTTGGTCTCACAATATGCACTTACAATTATAGGACATATTTGTCCGCTCAATTCACTCCTAGAGAGTTTTATAAATATTTCGGGTTGTTACTTTAGATTTTTA
This sequence comes from Przewalskia tangutica, assembly GCA_029844215.1. NCBI lineage: Eukaryota > Viridiplantae > Streptophyta > Magnoliopsida > Solanales > Solanaceae > Przewalskia > Przewalskia tangutica. The sequence continues at coordinate 41,786,694 of CM056724.1, read as the reverse complement.
GAAGGACAAGTTCCTACATAATGATTTTCACTTGTGTCCTTTAAATTTAGGAGGAAATCTTTGAGGCTTCACGAATTTTCTCTACAAATGATGGCCCTCTCAATTCAGTCCAATACATTAGTTCGTAAAGCTGTTTACTCGATCCCAAATATTTCTGAAGATATTTTCTCTTTTGAACAGATCAGACAGGGTGATATGGACACACATATTGCAGGATCAGATATTGTTTATCTTCATATTCCTAACACATATACTGATATTGATTTTGCCTTGCAAGGCTATAGTTGATGATGTTGCAGAACATGAAGGAGTAAGATTGTCAATTGGTGATCAGTTTCAAGGTGGAGCAGTACCAAGGTCAAACACTGAAGATACAAGATTTGAGGATGTTGATCCTACACAACTTGATGGTGAAAACCTCGAGGATATGCTGTTCTCACAAAATCATACCACCCTGAATGGCTTATGTGAATACAAGGAGTGGGAGAACATGTTCATATCCTTTATCTGATGTAGTTAGCTATGCTGGATTATATGTGTCCTATCATAGTTTCATTGTCAATATATCAGAAGAACATGAACCAAAGTCATACTATGAGGCAACTAAAGATAAGAGATGGATAGAAGCCATGAAAGCTGAAATTCAAGCTTTAAGAGAAAATAAGACCTGTGAGATAGTTGATCTACCAAGCAACAAAAAGGCAATAGGTTGCAAGTGGGTATACATAATCAAGTATAAAGCATTAGGTGAAGTGGAGAGATTTAAAGTAAGGCTGGTGGCAAAAGGATACAACCAGAGAGAAGGTATTGACTATCATGATACATTTTCACCAGTAGTGAAAATGGTGACTGTCATATCATTTTTGTGGCTGCTTCAAAAGGATGGGTTGTATACCATATGAATGTATTTAATGCATTCTTATAATGGGATGTCAATGAGGATGTGTACATGAGTTTAACTCAAGGTTTTGTTCATGAGCAAGGAAAGGCATGTAGGTTGTTAAAGTCTCTATATGTACTTAAGCAGGCTTCTAGACAGTGGAACATTAAGTTGACTACTGCATTATTATCTTCTGGCTTTACTTAGAGCCATTTGTATTATTCTCTTCTCACAATGAAAGACAATGATAAAATTGTGATAATATTGATTTATGTGGATGATTTATCATTACTAGGAATGATGACAAGCTGATAACTGAGACTAAACCTGCATTACATCAGCATTTCAAGATCAAGGATTTGGTGGAGGTAAGATATTTCTTGGGTTTCAATTTGCTAGAAATAAGAGTGGTATTGTGATGCATCAGAGGAAGCATGCCTTTGAATTGATAGCAGATATGGGCCTCACATGAACAAAGCCTGCAGGATCACCAATGGAGTTGAATTCCAAGTTAACTTCTGTTGTGTTTGATCAACTTGTAAATGATGCATCAACTGTTGAAGGCACTGAGAATGTGATTGATGACCCATTTTTGAAAAATTCCACTAGTTATCAGAGGTTAATTGGAAGGCTTTTATATGACCAACACAAGGTTAGATATTGTTTTTGCAGTCCAGTGTTAAGTCAATTCATGCAAACATCAAAGGCATCTCATCAGGTGGCAGCTGAGAAGGTAGTCAAATATGTTAAACAGACACCAGGTCTCGGCATTTTTAAGATTGCGGGGGAGGGGCAGCAACATGCTAACATCATAATGTGATGCTAATTGAGCATCTTCCAATACTAAAAGGTCAGTTACATGATATCTTGTGTTATTTGGATCCTCTCTTATCTCCTGGAAGTTCAAGAAACAGCTAACCATATTCAAAATTTCTGCTGAGGAAAAATACAGAAGTATGGCCTTAGTGGTAGTAGAAATCGTGACAACAAATCTGCTATTCAGATTGCTGCTAATCAAATATTTCATGAGCGTAAAAAACATATAGATATTGATTGTCATTTCATCCGGGAGAAGGTTCAACAAGGTCTGGTGTCAACTCTATATATAGCCACCTCATAACAACTTGCAGATTTGTTAACAAAGAGTTTGACACAAGGTCATCATGTTCATTTATTGTCCAATCTAGGTCTGAAGAATCTGTTCTCAGTATCTAGCTTGCAGGGGGTGTTGAAGTGCAACAGCTAAGTGCCAGAGGATGCAAAGTGCATCATCACAACAACATAGCATGCGGTAACATCACACATCACCATTCTGCTCTAACTTATGTTGTTAAAAGTTGTTGCTTAGTTAGTATACATATAAAAGTATAATTAAGTGTATAATTTACATTTTTGCATGTATGAGAAAATAAGAGAAAAGCTTCCACAAATATCCTCTCTTCTCTTCAATTCGGTTTTCATTCTGGATCTTCAATTGCACAATTCTATGAGCAATTGTCCAGATTACTTGCATGCAACATAAGCTCTCAAATCCTGGAAACTAACAGAATGCCTGTACAACACCATCATCAAATAAATCGTTTCTTATCAACCAACAACATAAGGATTCAATTACTCTCCGGGATTGCTCTCTACACTGAAGTAGTGTGAGAAGAGTGCAACTGCTCTCCAGTTCCAAACCCAGTTCGTTTGCCAATCGAGACACAAGTGCAACACAGAAATATGTGTACTGCTAATTTGGCACTGTCCAGTCTCTTTTCCTCCTTGGCCAACCTTCAGGTCATAAGGCACTTTTAGTATATTCAAGATGTTCATCTGGGACAGTAATATGAACCTGCTACATTCCAGTAAGTCACTACCCTTCACTCTTATTGATGATTAGCAAGCTCAGAACTCGAAGTTATCTAGTTAATTCAAGTGGCTCCCTTCTAATCTTTAAAAGCCAACAGAAGATATCATTTTTGGAACTTTAATGAATCCTCCAACACATTACACTGTATGCCTTTTCTCGGTCATATTCGAAATCTAATCCTTGATCATGCACTGGCCCATTTTCAAATCAGATGTCATAATCGCATTATGAACGTCGACATAGATCATTATTTTCTCAAATTACGTTTTCTTGTTGGTTTAGAAATGTACTACAGAGTTTTTTCAACACGATTCAAATGAACAAACCGGCATGAGTTACCTCCTTATTTGGGAGTTCCAAGTTTTATGCACCGACAACAAGAATGGCCCGACTCTTTATAGTAGTTAAATTATACTTTTTCACATTATTAACGTATATAATTTTAATTCTTTTATACTATCCATGTATATTTTAAAGGGGCATTCGCACAAATGCTTTGGGGTGATCTTTAATTTTTGTCCTTCAAATTTGAGTTCTTTAAATTTGCCCTTTATTATTTTTGGCGCGACATAATTAGTATTATATCTTCGACATATTTATCATACACCATCCACAGATTATGTCGGATAAAGCATAATGGTCAACACTCAGCATAATATGAAAAAAGACATAATTTCAAATTTTGGCGGGCATAGTTAGCATTTAATTTCAACATATGTATCATACCATCCACACAAACAATGTCGGATAAGGAATAATTTTCAACACTCAATATAATTAAAAAAATTATTATAAAACTATGTCGCATAACTTAATTCCTACATAATTTATGTCGCGCGAGGCAAAATTCAGTTTTCGAAGAAACAATTATATATTATAGAGACTGTCTTACGAAGTAGATCTGGATATTTTCAATAAAAAATAGTGTTACACCCCGTAATTACAGGACATGTCTTAAGAACGTAAGTAAGAACTCACAAATGTTAAGGATTTGAGACTTGCAAATTTTATCGGAAATTATGAAATTGTCGGAAAACGTAAGTGTTGTGACGAATGGGAGGGCGACACGTGTCACCCCCCCTTAGCTATGCCTTGGACGAAATGGCATGGCCATTATGGTCATTTACCATAAGTCTTCTATGACTTAAGTCTTGCAAGTTGTGGCTTGACAATCTTGACTAAGTCAAATGGTCAATAAGTCTTGATATTTTGCTAAGAGAATATCCAAGCCAACCATGTGGATGCATCTTAACCCTCCATGACCCTATATATAATACTAGTAGCAAGAGAAGACTTAACACTTAGAAAAATTTTGCAAAATTTTGAAGAACTCATAGAGGGGGGTCTCGGGTTCATCACTTAGAAAAAGAAAAAAATTTCGTTTCTTGTCCATTTGATTCCACACTTTAAACCAAGGGTCTTAGGTGTATTGTAAACACATCTCAATAGAAAAATCTTGGAAAAGATTGTTTTCGGGTTAGTCGCAAACGAAAACCTAATGGTCTTTCTAGGTTTTGTTTGGAGCTTTGAAGGATAATTGTTGGTATTGTTCTAAGGGTCTCAACAAGCGGATTGAGGTGTCTTGAAGAGGTTCTAAACTACTAAGGAGCGACTGCGGATTGGAGTTGGTTTCATATTCGTGAAGGTATAATCTTGTCTTTGAAAGTGTTACAAGGTTGTATATTTATATTGTTGTCGATAGCTTTGTATGTTGCAAGCATGGAATTGTTATCTTGAGGTTATAAGGATTATGGATTGATTATAGCCTTGGAAATCTGAAATGTAATGTAAGCCATGACTAAGTTGAAGTACAATTTAATCGTTGTTAGAACCGTCGCATGTCATTGACTTAAGGATTATGGTTATTATAATCAAATGCGACTTGATATCATGTTATGCTACAAATTTGGATTGAAATGGAAATTGGACTACCTTATTTATAATTGTGAGCCAATTGGGGCTGTTTAGTTAGTCATTTGTATTGGACTACCTTATATATAATTGTGAGCCAATTGGGGCTGTTTAGTTAGTCATTTGTATGGGACTACCTTATATATAATTGTGAGCCAATTGGGGCTGTTTAGTTAGTCATTTGTATTGGACTACCTGCTATATTGATTGTGAGCCAATTGGGGCTGTTTGGTTATTGTATTTCGGCCTTGAAAAAGGTGGCAAAGTGAGTAAAAACAAAGGAGGTGCTGTCCGATTTTCCGTAGAAAATGGAGACTTAATACTTATAATATTCTACGTTTGAAGTAAGGCTTTAATAGACGTATTGTGAATATTATAGGTTGACATAATCTGGCGGGACTTCGTACTTGGCAAGTGGTTTGACAGACAAGGTATGTAGAACTTTTCCTATTTTTGAGCATGACTAGTTTAGCGTATATAGTGCGGTAGGCGTCTGAGACTTTGACATCCTTTACTTGTTTTATGAAATGCCAAGTCGGGTGAGTTAGGAGATTTAACTCACTTCTTTGAGAATATTAAATATGTCTTAAGTCTTGTTAAAGATAAGGGACTTGAAGAATTTTAAAGTATGTAATACTTGTGTCGTTTTAAACGTATAAGTCCCTTGGATAGGAAATGGTACATGACTACGGTATAAAGTGAATATAACGACTTTATGGGGAGTTGGTTATATTGACTTTATGGAAAGATAAATGACTTGATTTAATGGAAGGTAATTCTATTTTAAGGCATTAATTGCCTAAGGTTTTAGAAGACACGAGTCACTTGATTTAGAAGCCATATTTATTTCTGAAAGTATTGTGACTTGTCTTGAAAAGAAATTGTCACTTGATACTACGGCTATTAGTATCTTGGAAGTTTTATAATGAAATGAGTCATTTTAAAAGCATAGAAGTACGTAGTACTTTGGGTTAAATTCCCGGATTTTTATAAAAGACATGAAAGTGCCTTAAGTAAACTAAAATGAGAATGTAGAGGAATAAGACTAATAAGAAGTTAGGGGGATTGCTAACTTGCTTAATTATTGGATGACTGCCGGTTTTGAGATAGGGTAAGAGTATCAGTGAGGGGCAAACCCCCAACACGCTATACCACCTTCTTGGGATAAGAGTATAAATGAGGAAGCCCCAAGGCGTTATACCACTGCGTTACTATCTTCTACAGGATAAGAGTATAAATGAGGGCAAACCCCAAGGCGTTATACCACCGCTTGAGGTAAGAGTATAAATGAGGGTAGACACCCCAAGGCGTTATACCACTGTTTTTATGGGTTCGCTACCCATGGTATGATCGGGAGACTGCTATTGTGATGTTATACGTATTCTCTTGATGTACTCTCATTGTTAGTAAGGCACTGTGTACTGTAATTTTGTTATCATACATGTCTCCGGCTTTCTATTAAACTTATGTTGTAATTACAGTACTTTCCAGTTTTACATACTTAGTACATGCGTATGCGGACCCCTTCCTCGGGGGCTGCGTTCATGCCGCAGGAAAGGGTAAGCAGGTGGCAGATCCACATTCTTAGGATCACTTATCGGACGTCGGAAGCTCCATTCTCCGGAGGCTTGTCTTTCTTTTGGTACAGTCTTGTCCCTGATGTTGTAGATTATGTACATTCAGGGTATGGCGGGGCCACTGTCCATACGTTATTCCTAAGTGCGTATTCACATATGTGGTTGGGCTATAAGAACTGAGTTGTAAAGTTGTACTTTGACTTTGTTTATATTATGGAAGGCGGCACTTATCGGCTGCTTTGTGTTGTATATTATTTACACATGTTTATGTTGTGTATGTTCATTGCTATTCTCGATGTATACGAGCAGGGTGCCGGGTAGGGCACCGATCGCGGCCGAGTCGGGTCGTGACAAAAGTGGTATCGAGCGATTAGTCCTCGGAAAGTGTCTGAGCCGTGTCTAGTAGAGTCTTGATTATCGGTGTGTTGTGCACCACATCTATAATCGGGAGGCTGCGGACATTTAGGATTAGTTTCCATTTTCTCTCCACGAGATCGTGCATTAGAGTGTCTTATTAGGTTGAATCCTCTCGACCTCTTCTTATGAAACAGTATGCCTCGAGAAAGCTACGAGCCGGAAGGGCAAAGCGGCGGCGAGGCGCTAGCGGTACTCGAGGGTCACGGGCTCGAGCACGGACTATGCACGAGGTAGTAGGCGGGTCGTTGAGTTCACCACGCCGGCGGTATTAGAGGCGAGGCGGCGGTAGCTCCAGAGGTTCCGATGCGGACCCTCGGTTCCCGGCCCGGTCGAGTATAGAGACTAAAGGAAGCGGTCGGTTATTGACCAATATAGTAGTCGGCGTGGCCAAGCGAGGCGACCCTAGAGCCGTGGCGGTTTGCGGATTAGGGATTTTTCGGATGTAATCCACGCGAGTTTTATGGTTCGAGTGCGGCGAGGATCGCGGGAGTTCGTTCGGCGCTCTACGGACCATGCGAGTTCTTAGGGCTTGAGACGAGTGCATTACACTAGCCTCTTACCGGTTGCGCGATATTGCGTTGAAGCTGGTTTGAGTCGTGGTTGCTTTCGAGAGGTGATGATGCTCTTCCGGCTGTTTGGGAGGAGTTTCAGAGGCCTTTATGGATCACTTTTACCTCGAGATGAGGAGAGCCGGGTAGGATTTTTGACCTTGCGGCGAGCGGGAGGGCCGTTAGGGAGTACACTGAGTTTGACTCCTTGGCGGGCATGCTCACACTATTGTAGCTAGCATGGCGGATAGAGTTCATCGTTATGTGATGGGGCTGGACCGTCATATGATTACAACATGCTTGGGGTGGCTCTTGGCCGGTATGGACATCGCCGGATGCGAGCCTATGCGAGGATAGATGATAGAGAGAGGGAGGACCAGATTGACGCAGGCCAGCCCAAGAGGGCCAGGACATCGGGGTCTCAGGGCAGTTTTCGAGGCGGACAACCTCAGCAGCAGAGTAGGTCCTCGTTCGGCCCGGCCGCGAGTGCTCTGTCGCGATTTTACGGCAAGAGGTCGACCCGGCCCAGTCGATCGGGAAGCGGTCGAGGGCTCGGGACTCTGAGATTTCGAGGAGGCGAACGTCGCGTCGGGACCACCCGCCTCGGTGTGCTCGATGCGGTAGGTTCCACCAGGGCGAGTGTCGCAGAGCTTCGGGAGCTTGTTACTCTTGTGGCCAGCTGGGCCATTTGAAGAGAGATTGTCCGTCTAGAGGCAGTATGGGTGGTACAGCACAGCCGACGGGATCAGTTGTTGGGTCTTCTTCTCCTTCTGTGGTTATGCGCCCCGGAGGAGCGAGTACTCGCGGACGGCGTGCGCGGTAGAGGTCGTGGTGGTGGTTCCAGTTCTAGCGGTCCCCAGAACCGCATATATTCTCTAGCCAGCCGCCAGGATCAGGAGGCTTCCCCTGACGTCGTCACAGGTATATTACTAATTTCAGGCTGTGATGTTTATGCATTGATAGATCCAGGTTCTACCTTGTCCTATGTGTCCCCTCTTGTGCGGGTAGAATCGGAGTAGAGCGGTGTCGATAGAACCGTTTGAGTAGCTACGCCGATTGGTGATTCGGTGTTAGTTGGCGGGTGTATAGAGGTTGTCGGTATTTATTCTGATCGTCGGACCACTTGCGAACTTGATAGAGTGGAGATGGCGATTTTGATGTCATTATGGGTATGGACTGGTTGACCTCTTGTTATGCCAACGTTATTTGTAGGGACGAGTTGGTTGGTTCGATTTCTGGCGAGCCGATTATCGAGTGGAGGGCAACACGGCATCGCCGAGGTAGGTTTATTTCTTACCTCAAGGCTAGGAAGATGGTGCGAAAGAATACATCTATCATCCAGTGCGGGTATTTGATACGAGAGGTGAGTGCGATTCTTGATCGATGCGATGGTTAGGGAGTTTGCAGATGTGTTCCCAGATGATCTTCCGGGTATCCCTCCTGAGAGGGAGATTGAGTTTTGTATTGACACGTTGCCAGACACTCGACCTATTTCCATTCCGCCATACAGGATGGCACTTGCCGAGTTGAGGGAGCTGAAGGACCAGCTGAAAGATTTGCTGGAAAAAGGCTTTATTAGGCCTAGTGTATCTCTCGCAGGAGCCTTGGTATTGTTTGTAAAGAAGAAGGATGGGGCGCTGCGTATGTGTGTTGACTGAGCGGTGAATAAGGTAACCATTAAGAATAGGTACCTCCCGGGATTGATGATTTGTTTGACGATTGCGAAGTGCGAGGTGTTTCTCAAAGATAGACTTGCGATGCGGTTATCATCGAGTTCGAGTTCGAGCGAGATATCCCAAAGGCGCATTCGGGACCGGTATGGGCACTATGAGTTCAGGGTTATGTCTTTCGGTTTGACCAACGCTCCAGCGGTATTTATGGATTTGATGAACCGGGTGTTCAAGTCATTCTTGGATACATTTGTGATTGTATTCATTGATGACATCCTGGTTTATTCACGCAGACGAGCGAGGCAGATCACGAATCGGCGAGGCGGTACCAGGATTCTCGGGCCGGCGATTGTTATTCGCCAAGTTCTCCAAGTGTGAGTTTTGGTTGGCCTCGATGGCATTCACAGGGCATATTATCGGGGTGATGGTGTTGGGTAGATACGGCAAAGATTGAGGCGATCAAGTCTTGGCGAGACCTACTACTCCGGCCGAAGTGCGCGATTTCTTAGGGTGGCGAGTTATTATCGCGAGTTTGTGGAAGCGGTTGCCGATTTCAGACCGTTGACTAGTGACTCGAGAAGCGGCCAAGTTCCGATGGGCGAGGCTTGCGAGAAGGGTTTCCGGTTGTTGAAGGAAAGGTTGACTACTGACTCCGGTTCTTACTCTTAGGAGAGGTTAGATGGGTACGTGATCTATTGTGATGCCTCGGGTATCGGGCTGGGTGTGTTTTGATGCAGACGGCAAGGTTATAGCCTATGCTTCGGCGATTCTGAAGCATGAGAGAATTACCCTACCCATGACTTAGAGTTGGCGCGATTATTCATGCCTTGAAGATTTGGAGACATTATTTATGCAGGGTTCATGTGGATATTTATACAGACCACAAGAGCCTCAGGTATATCTTGAGCGAGAGGAGTGAACTTGAGGCAGAGGCGGTGGTTAGAGTTCTTTGAAAGATTATGATGTTGATATTCTATACCATCCGGGAAGGCGGCGTAGTTCTTGATGCCTTGAGTCGTAGATCGATGGGAGCCTATCGAGTGCGGCAGAGAGGCGGGACATGGTCGTCCGATCCACGATTAGCGAGCCTTGGGGTTCGATTGATCGATACCGGCGTTAGTAGATGCGGGTTCGTGAGGTTGCGAGTCTTCCATCGTTGATGAGGTAAAGAGGCGATTTGAGGACCCGTGTTGATGCGGTACCGTGATGCAGCTCTTGGGAGAGAAGAGTCTATTCGAGTAGCGCTGATGAAGTCTTGAGTTTTGAGGGCGGTTGTGTGTTCCCGATGTATCAGACTTCGTCGGCGATTCAGGAGGCACACGGTGCTCGTTATTCTATTCATCCGAGTCGACCAAGATGTACCATGACCTCGAATGTTTGTATTGGTGGGATGGCACGAAGAGGACGTGGCGAGTTTTGTTGCCTGATGTCCTAATTGCGGCAGTCAAGGTCGAGCACGAGAGGCCCGGTGGTTTATTGCGATCTATTGAGATTCCGACTTGGAAGTGGGAGATGATCAACATGGACTTTGTTACAGGTTACCTCGTACTCAGGAAATACGACTCCATTTGGGTTATTGTTGGTGCCGACGAAATCAGCCCATTTCCTTCGATCGACGACGCCACCGTGAGGACTATGCCGATTGTACATCCGAGAGATAGTGAGGCCGCACGGTGTTCGGTGTCGATTATATCCGATAGGAGCCCGATACGCCTAACTTCGGAGGTCTTTCCGTAAGGGTTTAGGGACACGGTGAGTCTCAAGACAAAGATTTCACCCTCGGATCGACGGCAGCAGAGCGCACTATCCGAGACAACGAGGATATGTCGCGAGCTGCGTGATAGATTCGATGGTAGCCGAGGATCATTTGCCTCTTGTGAGTTTGCTTACAACAACAGCCTACCATTCCAAAGATACGATGGCGTCATACGAGGCTTTATATGGGCGGAAATGCAGTTGCCGATCGGTTGGTTCGACGTGGGCGAGGTGCGATTAGTTGGCGCACTTGGTACAGCAGGCTGTGGATAAGGTGAAGCTTATCCAGGAGAGACTGTTAGCAGCTCAGAGTCGGCAGAAGTCTTACGCGGATAATCGGCGTCGGCATTTGGAGTTTCAGGTAGACGATTGGGTCTTCTTGAAGCGCCACACCCATGGCGGTGTGATGAGATTCGGTAAGAAGGGGAAACTCACCAAGGTACATTGGGCCTTACGGATCATCCGTAGAGTGGGCCAGGTTACCTACGAGTTGGATCTGCCATCAGAGTTAGAGGCGGTACATCCGGTCTTCCATGTTTCTATGTTGCGGAAGTGTATCGGTGATCCAGCGAGAGTTTTCCCTACTAGTGAGGTCCAGGTGACAGAAGGGTTATCGTATGAGGAGAGTCCCATAGCGATACTCGATCGCCAGGTCAGGCGACTGCGGACCAAGGATGTAGTTTCCGTCAAAGTCCTGTGGAGGAATGATAACCGAGAGAGATGACTTGGGAGGCGGAGGAAGACATGTTGAGGAAGTATCCTCACTTATTTCCTATACCTTCAGGTAATTCATCTTCCCTTACTTGTCAAGTTTTAAATTGAAGTATCTCTTTTGCTTAAATGCTATTATGTGGCCATGTGGCATTTTTGGTATGTCGGGTTGTGAAAGGAAACTATGTCGCTAATTAAGTTTGACTCCGAAAGAACATTCGGGGACGAATGTTTCTAAGGGGGGAAGAATGTTACACCCCGTAATTACAGGACATGTCTTAAGAACGTAAGTAAGAACTCACAAATGTTAAGGATTTGAGACTTGCAAATTTTATCGGAAATTATGAAATTGTCGGAAAACGTAAGTGTTGTGACGAATGGGAGGGCGACACGTGTCACCCCCTTAGCTATGCTCGACGAAATGGCATGGCCATTATGGTCATTTACCATAAGTCTTCTATGACTTAAGTCTTGCAAGTTGTGGCTTGACAATCTTGACTAAGTCAAATGGTCAATAAGTCTTGATATTTTGCTAAGAGAATATCCAAGCCAACCATGTGGATGCATCTTAACCCTCCATGACCCTATATATAATACTAGTAGCAAGAGAAGACTTAACACTTAGAAAATTTTGCAAAATTTTGAAGAACTCATAGAGGGGGTCTCGGGTTCATCACTTAGAAAAAAAAAAAATTTGTTTCTTGTCCATTTGATTTCACACTTTAAACCAAGGGTCTTAGGTGTATTGTAAACACATCTCAATAGAAAAATCTTGGAAAAAGATTGTTTTCGGGTTAGTCGCAAACGAAAACCTAATGGTCTTTCTAGGTTTTGTTTGGAGCTTTGAAGGATAATTGTTGGTATTGTTCTAAGGGTCTCAACAAGCGGATTGAGGTGTCTTGAAGAGGTTCTAAACTACTAAGGAGCGACTGCGGATTGGAGTTGGTTTCATATTCGTGAAGGTATAATCTTGTCTTTGAAAGTGTCACAAGGTTGTATATTTATATTGTTGTCGATAGCTTTGTATGTTGCAAGCATGGAATTGTTATCTTGAGGTTATAAGGATTATGGATTGATTATAGCCTTGGAAATCTGAAATGTAATGTAAGCCATGACTAAGTTGAAGTACAATTTAATCGTTGTTAGAACCGTCGCATGTCATTGACTTAAGGATTATGGTTATTATAATCAAATGCGATTGATATCATGTTATGCTACAAATTTGGATTGAAATGGAAATTGGACTACCTTATTTATAATTGTGAGCCAATTAGGGCTGTTTAGTTAGTCATTTGTATTGGACTACCTTATATATAATTGTGAGCCAATTGGAAATTGTTTAGTTAGTCATTTGTATGGGACTACCTTATATATAATTGTGAGCCAATTGGGGCTGTTTAGTTAGTCATTTGTATTGACTACCCGCTATATTGATTGTGAGCCAATTGGGGCTGTTTGGTTATTGTATTTCGCCTTGAAAAAGGTGGCAAAGTGAGTAAAAACAAAGGAGGTGTCAGATTTTCCGTAGAAAATGGAGACTTAATACTTATAATATTCTACGTTTGAAGTAAGGCTTTAATAGACGTATTGTGAATATTATAGGTTGACATAGTACGGGCGGGACTTCGTACTTGGCAAGTGGTTTGACCCGACAAGGTATGTAGAACTTTTCCTATTTTTGAGCATGACTAGTTTCGCGTATATAGTACGGTAGACGTACAAGACTTTGACATCCTTTACTTGTTTTATGAAATGCCAAGTCGGGTGAGTTAGGAGATTTAACTCACTTCTTTGAGAATATTAAAGATGTCTTAAGTCTTGTTAAAGATAAGAGACTTGAAGAATTTTAAAGTATGTAATACTTGTGTCGTTTTAAACGTATAAGTCCCTTGGATAGGAAATGGTACATGACTACGGTATAAAGTGAATATAACGACTTTATGGGGAGTTGGTTATATTGACTTTATGGAAAGATAAATGACTTGATTTAATGGAAGGTAATTCTATTTTAAGGCATTAATTGCCTAAGGTTTTAGAAGACACGAGTCACTTGATTTAGAAGCCATATTTATTTCAAAGTATTGTGACTTGTCTTGAAAAGAAATTGTCACTGATACTACGCTATTAGTATCTTGGAAGTTTTATAATGAAATGAGTCATTTTAAAAGCATAGAAGTACGTAGTACTTTGGGTTAAATTCCCGGATTTTTATAAAAGACATGAAAGTGCCTTAAGTAAACTAAAATGAGAATGTAGAGGAATAAGACTAATAAGAAGTTAGGGGGATTGCTAACTTGCTTAATTATTGACGACGGTTTGAGATAGGGTAAGAGTATCGGTGAGGCAAACCCCAAGACGCTATACCACCTTCTTCGGGATAAGAGTATAAATGGCGGGAAGCCCCAAGACGTTATACCACTGCGCATTATCTTCTACAGGATAAGAGTATAAATGAGGCAAACCCCAAGACGTTATACCACCGCTTTGTGGTAAGAGTATAAATGAGGGTAGACACCCCAAGACGTTATACCACCTGCTTTTATGGGTTCGCTACCCATGGTATGATCGGAGATGCGCTATTGTGATGTTATACGTATTCTCTTGATGTACTCTCATTGTTAGTAAGGCAATCGTAATCGTAATTTTGTTATCATACATGTCTCGCTTTCTATTAAACTTATGTTGTAATTACACTTTCCAGCTTTTACATACTTAGTACATATCTAATCGAATTCTTCTGGGCCGCTCACGCCGCGAGAAAGTGGTAAGTGGCGGATCCACATTCTGGATCACTTATCGGACGTCGGAAGCTCCATTCTCGGAGGCTTGTCTTTCTTTTAGTACGATCTTGTCCCGATGTTGTAGATTATGTACATTCGTGGTATGGCGGGCCCCGTCCCGCCACATTGTTATTCCTGCAAGTGCGTATTCACATATGTGGTTGGGCTATAAGAACTGAGTTGTAAAGTTGTACTTTTGACTTTGTTTATATTATGGAAGGCGGCCTTATCGGCTAGCCTGTGTTGTATATTATTTACACATGTGTTTATGTTGTGTATGTTCCGCTGCTATTCTCTGATGTATACCTGAACGGGGTGCCCAGGTAGGGCACCAGTCGCGGCCCGGGGTCGGGTCGTGACAAATAGCATGGGCAAAAATTAAATACCACATCTATAAAGGGCAAAAATCAAAGACCATTGTGTTTGAGGGGCAATCCATACAAAAAAAGTATTTTAAATTCATTGAAAAAGGCGATATTTATTAAGTGACGGAGCCACAATTTAAAGCTTAGGGGAGGAGGGGTTTGGATTCTAATATTTTAAGTTTTTTAAATTAAAAAAATTATACATATTCAATAAAATTTTAAGATTAATATAATATTTTAACCAAAATTACTTGGTTCGATCTACCCATGGCTGACACCTAAGTTCTGTCCATACTCTTACCTAGGGTTGTTATCGGTCCGGTCCGGTCCAGGTATTGACAGATACTGACCGAACCGATATATTTTCGGTCTTGGGACGAGATTCGAGACCAGATCGAAACCTTATCGGTCCGATTCTCGGTCCGGACCGGTAAGATTTTTCCGGGTCGGGTCCGAGGCCCGGATTTTTTTTTAATTTTTTTTTAAAAAAAAAATCCAATATTGAAATTGACATTCTTGGACACATTACCACGGAATTTGAACGTTGAAATCTATTGTATATCACGAGATATTTAGCTTTGAAAAAGGGAAAAAACTTAACGATTTGGGGAAAAAGTGAAATTGCTTGACAAGACGGACTTTTTTTGAGAAATCGGCTGCTCCAAACCGCCTTATGGCAGTTTGTCTGGCCCCGTCTCGAAAAAATACTCGAAATAATTTTTTTTAGGTCAAACGACGTCCGAGCGCAGAGTTATGATCATTTAAAGTTTCACTAATTTACAACTACTTTACTTTCTTCTCTCTCTATCTATATTTTATATGTCAAGGTCTCTCTCTTTGTCCTCATAGTAGGATATTTCCGGATGTTTTGTGTTGTAAGAACCTTTCCCTTCAAATTAAAACATAAAGTCTACATCATATATTTTTAAAACATGTAAAATAGTCCAACATTAAGGAATATTGCAATTAAATATAATTAGGGCTTCTTTGGGGTGGGGAGTCTTGCAGGTTATTTTACCGGGTTACCGATCCGGGTAATTTTTTGATACTCGTATCCGGACCGTTAAATTTTCGGTTCGAGTATCGATCCGGGTTTACCGATCCGGTTCTCGAATAATTACCGAGAGTAACCGGACCGCTAACCGCCCTACTCTTACCGTCAAGTTAAGGTGTCTATTGCCAATAAAGCAACAGATCTTGTCCTCCGGGCATAGTCCAGTGGTAAAGCCTGAGCGCTATAAGGCGCTCTGGCATGGACAATGTGGGTTCGATTCCCCGCAGGCGCGAAGAAATTCTGCATGTTGGGGAATTTGACATTGTCTCATTGATCAGTTGTACGCTCACAGAAACTAGTCACTTGAGCACATCTCGTGATTTACTGGTGATGTTGTTGAAGGACCGGTGTCATCACCTCAAGGACGTCTGGATAATACCAGTGAAGTAGTCAGGCGCAAGCCTGAAAATCTGGATTATAAAAAATAAAAAAAAAAGCAACAGATCTTATAACATCTTTTTGACCAAATTGCAGTGTGACATCTATTACATGTACTATGTCCTTTCTGTACTTTACGTGGGCCGCAACTTCCCAAGGCCCCCGTGTAATGTCTAAATTCTTGGGCCGGCTCATTAGCAGAAGACCACTTTACATCCACAGAAGATAATATGAGAAGTCAAATACTTTTTGTACTTCTTACTATAGGGTAGGAGCAATAGTATTGAAAAGAAAAATCCTACTAAAAATCTAGTGACCTTCTTATATTCTTTGGTAGAGATATTATACTTAAAGAAATAAATATTAGCATAGGATCATTATTCACGGAGTTTTGAATAGTATGCCAACTGGTCTATAGATATTTTTCGGTTACTGAAAAAAATCCAAAAAACTAGAGCCACATTATCTAATTCGGTGCACAAAACTCTCGCTATGCGGGAATTTGGGGAAGGACCGTACCACAAGAGTCTATTATACGCAGTCTGTATTTCTGCAAGAGGTTGTTTCCACGACTTTAACCTGCGACCTCCTTGTAACTTTGTCAGTTATATTATATTATCCAACATGAATCACAAAAATCCAAATATCTTGACCAAAATTATTTTCTCTAACATGTTCAACAAGGTAACCAAAACAACAGAATACATAAATATATAACACCTAACAGAAACCATTTGAACCACTAACCAGAGAGGGATTCTACTTGTGGAATACAAAAAAGACTTGATTCATTCAGGGTAAAAACACATGAATCTTTCTACAGAGTGGTTTTGGTTTCATCAAAAATAGCTATCTGTAATGTTTGTTGAATCTCAACGCTAAGCTCGAGGCATCTGGTTTCCTTTGCGGATCTCTGACGCCTGCTTTAATTTTGTGCTATTATTATTATTATTAGTTTTTTTTGATAACCTAGGTTTCAGACTTTCTGACTACTTCACTTGTATTACCCAGACGTCCTGGAGGTAATAGCACCGGTCCTTCAACACTATCACCAGGTAAATCGCGAGATGTGCTCCTGTGGTCAAGTTTCTGGGAGCGTACAACTGATCAATAAGACAAAGTCCAATTTTCCAGCATGCAGAATTTCTTCGTGCTTGCGGGGAATTGAACTCACGCTGTCCATGTCAGAGCGCCTTATATCGTCCAGGCTTTTGCCATTGGACTATGCTCCGGAGGACTAAAATGTGGTAGGGTAAACTTTTTAAAGTAACTGGTTCCACCGCATTACGACCCCATACCCCAGAAAATCTCACCTCCGTCCTGGCCCTACGGATAGTATACACCGCTTGACTTGCAAGCGAACATTGGATAGATTTTTTTTGGGGAAACACAGTTCCGCTCTCGCTGGTAAGGGGAATCGTACTCGAGACCCCAGACAACAATACTTATTACTTACGAGTTACGACGTCTCTTCTCTTACGTAATTCCTGACTAGTCGTAGTTTTATTATGGACCGAATTTTCATAGATACCGAAATCATAGAACATGCATGGCTAAAAATAAACGGGGAAGAAACAGAAATAAATGTTCTGTTAAATATACATACATACAAGTATATTGTATATTAGGAAAGTATATTGCAGTATAATTAGACTTATACTATTACCATAATTGTATAGTTAATATTCAAATAGAATAGGATTTTAGATGTATAATAGGAAAATGATTTTCCTATATGTAACTTGTATATATGCTTCATTCATTAATAAGAATAGTCAGGGGATTTTTTTCTTTCATGGTATCAAAATCTAGGTTCTTCTCCTTGCTTTTGCAATTTTTTTTCTTCTTCTTGATTTTCGTGCAAATCCCTACCCCCTCCTCTCGGTTACTTCTTACCCGAGACCCTCTCCCCCTAAAAAATTTCTTGTCCAAATTTTGTTCTCTTCACTATGACTGATAAGAACATGTTTCAATCTGCCCTAACTGTTTCTAACATCAAGAGCGTTCTTCCTATTGTTCTTGACCTTGAAAACGTACAATATGGGACGTGGGAGGAGTTGTTTAAAATTAATGTGATGGCACATCAAGTTCTTCACCACATAATTCCTCCGGCTTCTAATACGGAGGGTCCTCCGGATCCTAATACGGAGGGTGTGCCCACCAAAGAGGACGATCCAAAATTATGGGTCACTCTTGACGCAAAATTTCTCTAGTGGATTTATGCAACTATCTCCCTGGACCTCTTACAGACGATCATGGAATCTAACTCTTCCGCTATGCAGGCTTGAAATAGATTACGTGATATACTCCAAGATAACAGTCATTCCCGCATTGTCACCCTTGAACAGGAATTTTCTCAAGTCGCTATGGAGAATTTTCCGAATGTTTTATCTTATTGCAAACGACTCAAGGATTTGGCGGATCAACTTCGCAATATGGGTGCTCCTGTTAGTAATAATCGTCTCGTTCTACAGATGGTTGCAGGCCTGTCCGAGGCCTATAACAGTGTTGCTTCGATCCTTCGTCAAAGAAACCCTCTTCCAGAATTCTATCAAGCCCGCTCCATGCTTACATGAATAAGCATGTTTGGCTAAGAAGGCAGCTACCAGTACTAGCCCCGTCATCATGATGATGTCCTCCACAAATTCTCCAAGTTTTGATGATCATTCGAGCCAAAATCGTACCCACGATGGAGCAAAAAATAATCGTAAAAATAATGAGAAAGTTCGCGGGGGCAAACTCGGTGGCAACGGGAACGGTAGCCAAACAGTGGGCCCCCGACCCACGGCCCCAACAGCAGTGGGCTATGGCACAACAACCCATATTTTTTAGGATCAGCAGTGGGGCAGTGGGCTGGACCGACACCTTTCAGACCTAGCATTCAGCCCAACAGTCAGTAGTTTCAGTATATTACTGGGCCGGGGCATAGGGTGGACTGCTTGGGCCCCGGCCCACACAAGCATTCTCGGTAGTGGGACCCACAAAAACTGACATTGAAGTCACGATGCACACACTTGGATTAACTCAACCAAACCCAAATTGGTATATGGACACCGACGCCACTACCCACATGACATCCGACCAAGGTACTCTCTCGTCTTATTCTAACTTAAGCAGTAATCGTGGTATAATTGTTGGTAATGGTAATTCAATTCCAATTCGTGGTTATGGTCATAAAACTTTGTCCCCTCCATCCACCACTTGTCTTGAAAAATACCATTCATGCCCCAAAATTGATTAAAATTTGGTGTTTGTCCGTAAATTCACAACTGATAATTGAGTTTCTGTTAATTTTGATCCTTTTGTGTTTTCTGTGATGGATTTCAAAATGGGAAACCCTCTAATGAGGTGTGATAGTAGGGGAGATCTTGATCCAATCACACTAAGCCTCAGTTTCTCGAGTCAAGTCATGCCTTCAACTTTTGCAGCTCTTGCTCCTTCCTTGTGGCATGCTTAGGGATGGCAGGTGGGTATAATTTTGCGGGTTCCGAACCGCACCCGCCCCAGTTGAGGCGGGTATGGGTATAACTTTGGAGGGTAATAGGCGGGTATGGGTATTGAAAATGTACCCGCCACGGGTAGGCGGGTAGATGGTGGATTTGCAGTTATACCCGCCTCCCCCCCTACCCGCCCCATAAGTAGTCCGCAAGCCCAAACCTCTTGAGCCCAATATAAAAAATTTATTACAAATAGGGTTTCATTCCATCACTTCTCAACACTCACCACAAGTCTTCAACATAAACAGTCTCTGCGCCTCCGCCTCACAGCCCTCACTTTCAGTTCAGATCTCACCCTTCACTCTTCACCCTTCACCCTTCATGTTAGTTTACCTCACCTCTCACTTGACCTTTGTCACGTCGTCATCACCCTCTCATCCGTCTCCCATTCTCCGTTACTGTCACGCCGCCCTTAGCCGTCACGCCTCTGTCGCTTGACAACCGAAGCGATGTTGATAAGCGATGTGGAAAATTGAAGCGATCTTTGGCCGAAATCGATGTTCTTTGCTAAATTTATATTCTTTGCTAAGCGAAGCGATGTTGAATCATTTTGGCAGAGACTATGGTGCAGAGACTACTGAGAACTAGAAGTTTAATGGAGAATAGGGTGCAGAATTCTGATATTGAATTATTTTGAATATGTCTTTGCATTTCAGCTTTTTGTATTGGTTCTAATATTGAATCAAAACTACTTAAATGTATTTGCATTTAAGCTTTTCAGCTTTTGGTTCTGATATTGGTTCTCTGATATTGGTTCTGATTTTGAACATGTCTTTGCATCTGAAGTAAATTTATGTAATCTTTTCAACTTTTTCAGTTATTTCACTTGCGGGTACATGCGGATATTGACGGGTGGCGGATATCCACTTGGGTGGTGGGGTGGGTGTGAATTTAAAAATATACCCACCTAGGCGGGTATGGGTTTTGAAATTGTACCCACCGCGGGTGGCGGGTAGGTGGTGGATATAAATTTTTTTGGCGGGTACGGGTGCGGGGGAGGGGGTACCCGCACCCGCCCCGCCCAATTGCCATCCCTAGGCATGCTCGTATAGGTCATCTCGTCTATTTTGTATGTCTTAGATAAAAACAATCTTATTTCTTGTAAGTGTACGTGTAGTACTCCGAATTGTCAATCTTGTTCTTTAGGAAAAATTGTTAAGTTGTCATTTGTAGATTCTAATTCTCATACGTTAATGTCATTTGATATTATTCATAGTGATTTATGGACGTTTCATGTTCTAAGTTCTATGGGTCATCGGTATTATGTTATATTTTTGGATGATTATTCTAAATTTTTATGAACTTTTCCAATAGCGAAGAAATGTCAAGTTTTTTTCATCTTCTTAAAATTTAGAGCATTCATTAGAACTCAATTCGAATGAGAAATACACAATATTCAATGTGATAATGGAAAAGAATATGACAATGAGGAGTTTCGGGGGTTTTGTGCTAAAAATTGGATCAATTTTCATTTTTCTTGTCCTCATACGTCTTCACAAAATGGGAAAGCCGAATGTAAAATTCGTACAATTAATAACATTATCCGCACTTTATTGATCCATGCTTCCGTACCCCTATTTTTTGGCATCATTCTCTACAAATGGCTACAAATATTCTTAACATTCTTCCTTCTAAAGGTTTGACATATTCGTCCTCTCTTCAAATTTTATATAATAAGACTATTTCATATTCACATCTTAGGATCTTTGGGTGCTTGTGTTATCCATTTTTTCCTTCCACCATAATTAACAAACTTCAGGCCCGTTCTACTCTTTGTGTGTTTTTGGGTTATCCATCGAATTATCGTGGTCACAAATATTTTGTTTTATCATCTAATAAAATCATCATTAGTCGCCATATTATTTTTGATGAATCCCAATTTCTGTTTGCTAAGGTCAATAGTCTCGTGCCTAGTTCGTATAATTTGTTGGATGATGATATATCCCCGTATATTATTCACCATTTATCAGTTACGTCCCGCACTCCGAATCTGCAGCGGGCCACTACTCGCTATTCCACCCATACCGTCGTCATTGGGTCCAGCAACTGGGCCATATTCCCAACCCAGTTCTGGCCCAGTTCAAGCCTCGGATTCTAGTAGCTTGTCTGGCCCAACAACGACAGGTCCCGTGTCCAGTTCTAGGCCTGCTAGCCAGTATGTCCCGTGTCCCGAAAATTCTTAAAATTCTCCCTACTCTTCCCCGAGTCATAGTTAAGTCACCCCCAGTCAACGGGATATTTTTAAACCAAAAAGACATTTTAATTTTAATTCAAATGTCCTAAAATCACCACTACCCCGTAATCTTGTGTCTGCTTTAAATGACCCGAATTGGAAGATTGCTATGACTGACGAATATAATTCTCTCATTGATAATAAGACGTGGGAGTTAGTTCCCCGTCCATCTGGTGTTAATATATTCGGTCTATGTGGATCTTTGCTCATAAAGACAATTCTGACGGTTCATTTGCGAGACATAAGGTTCGTCTTGTAGGTGATGGTAAGACTCAATATGTTTGAGTAGATTGTGGTGAGACATTTAGCCCGGTGGTCAAGCCTACTACCATTCACACTATGCTCAACTTGGCTCTTTCGAAAGCATGGTCGATTCATCAGCTTGACGTGAAAAATGCTTTCTTACAGGGTGATCTCAAGGAGACAGTATATATGCATCAACCCTTGGGGTTTAGGGATACCCGATATACTCATCATGTCTGTTTATTGAAGAAGTCTTTGTATGGGCTTAAGAAGTCTCCACGGGCTTGGTATAAGAGGTTTGCTGACTATGTTTCGACTATTGAGTTCTCTCACAGTAGGTCTGATAATTCATTATTCATATATCGTCGGGGTTCTTCGATGGCTTATATACTATTATATGTGGATGATATTATCTTGAATGTCTCTTCTGATGCATTACGTCAGTCTATCATGACAATGCTCAGTGCTGAGTTTACCATGAAAGACTTGTGGCCATTGAGTTATTTTTTGGGGATTGATGTCACTCGTCATGCAGATGGAATATTCTTATCAAAGAGGAAGTATGCAGCTAAGATCATTGAGAGGGTTGAGATGCCATCATTTAAGTCAACTTCCACTTCAGTTGATACGAAACCCAAGTTGGGTGCTGCAGCTGGCTCCCCCCCATATGAGGATCCGACCCGCTATCACAGTCTTGCAGGGGCTCTTCAGTATCTTACGTTCACGCAACATGATATTATATATTTTGTACAACAGGTGTGTTTGTTTATGCGTGATCCCAGGATTGAGCACATGAATGCGCTCAAACGCATTGTAAGGTACATCCAGGGGACACTTGATTATTGCCTGCATTTATATCCTTCATTGGCGTCTACATTTGTCTCATATACAGAAGTTGATAGGGGTGGATGTCCTGACACCAAACGATCTACGTTTGGCTATTATATGTTTCTTGGTACTAACTTTGTCTCATGGTCTGCGAAACATTAGTCAATGTTGTCCCGTTCTAGTGCAGAGGCCAAGTATCGAGAGGTAGCCAATGTGGTATCCGAGTCTTATTGGTTACGTAATCTTCTTTTAAAGCTCCATTGTCCTATTCAGAAAGCTACCTTGGTGTATTGTGATAATGTTAGTGTTACACCCCATAATTCCATGACCACTAAGTGAGAACATGATTATGGAAATAAGATTTGAACGTTGGAAGGAAAGAATTTTACATTTTCTTCTATGGAAAATTCTCGAGACTAATGTGACGACGAGAATTATTAATTAGTAGTTAAATTCTTTCCAATGGATTTATAGACTTAGTATTGTATTATGAAGCCTTGATATTGATAATATGGGGTTCACCGAAAATTTCACAATTTTGTGGGCCCATCGAAATTTTAAGAATTTTGGGCTAAGTATGGAATTATTTTTGTAAAGAGATTTATGGGCGAATTAGAGGGTGATACGTGTCCCTCCCCACTTGTGTAACAAAGCTCTAATTATATATATATGTATTGCAAGATGACTAAGTGTGGGAGATATTATGTGAAGGGCAAGACAAGTGGACAAGTGGGGTTCAAGGGTCTTTCTCCACTTGTGCTACTTCTACAATTATATATACAAAGTCTAGCAAGACTTAGTCTCACAAAATATCTTCATCATCCAACTCTCCTATCTCTTCTCTTCACTAGCAAGCCTCGAAATTCCCTTAGAAAATGTGAAGAACAAGAGCTACCTATTCTCCAAGATTAAGTTCATTAATCAAGTTCTAAGTCAAGTTCTCATACCAAAATAGTGGGTACGGTTTTTTGGCCAAATTTTTTCTTGAAACTCTAAGTTTGTTTATGAACTTGTTGGAAGAAAAATATGAAAGCAAAATGGATACAAGCTTGTAGAGGATACATGTGTGTTGTTATGACGTGAAAAAGTTGTGCAAAAAGGGTGAAGGCGCCGAGACCTTGTGGACTGTTTTGGCATAAGTTTGTGGTAAGATTTCTTCTTCCTTTTGAAGTAATTGGAAGTTACATGTTGTTATAGTTAATAGATGAACTTGTGTTAAGAAGAATAGAGAATAAGAAGTGTTTGTGACAATTTTGGCATGTTAGCCGAATTGGGACAGTTTTGGTGTCGATTGGATTCGTTGGTTATTGTTGTTGTTATCGTCACTACTCGCATGTTAAAATGAAGGAAATATTGTTATTACAAGTTGATATAGTTTGTATATAAGTGTTGGAATATGAATTGGATCATAAGGAGTTATAAGAAGGGTTTTGGTTGTAGTTGTTGGCCAAAAAACTACATGAAACTGTGAGACGTGGTTGTGCTATTTTAGGGGTTGTTTGATACGTTTTATATGCTGAAAATTCAGTTATCATTATGCATGTTTAAATGTAGTAATTGCTTATGAAAGTCCTAAAGGAATACGGGTGTGGAAAGGTGTTGAAAGACCTCACATTTTACCCTTGTTGTTGTTGGATTGTAGACTGATTTTAGTGGACTGTTTTACGTGAATAAGAGGTTGTTTTTACGTGAAAAATATGTGTGTGAATGACGTTAGTTAACTGTTGGTTGTGCCCTTAATTGGTGCCTTGGTTGTTGATGAAATTGGCCTTCTTGAAAGGTGGAAAAGTACGTATAAATAGGGGAAGTGCTGTCCAAATTTTTATAAAAAAGGAGATTCATTATGTGTTATAAGTGTATACTAGTATCATGAAGTTGATAGACGTGTTATTGTCATTATAGGTTGAAGTACTACTTGAGACGTATTCTAGTTGTCAAGTTGGTAGAGCCTATAAGGTATGTGAACTCTTCCTTTCTTCCTTGAGTATGAACTTTATAAAATGAGTGTACGGTGGACGTACGTGTTTTCAATGAATCTAGATTTCATGTGGTACATGAGGTGGTAGTGACTTGATTTTAAAAGTGTAAGTTACTTGATTTAAAAGTGAAAGTGTCTTGATGCAACAAGTGTTAGTGTCTTGGGGGTTTATAAATGAAAGGATGTACGGTGGACGTACATGGTGCTATTGGGTTCAAGTCCCTAATATTACATGATATTTATATAAAGTAAGTGTACGGCGGACGTACATGGTTTTATTGGATCTTAATCTGAAAATGTAAGGCATGGTATTGCCTTGGTTATTCTAAAATGGAAGGCATGGTATTGCCTTGGTTATTCTAAAAAGGAAGGCATGGTATTGCCTTGATTTTTGTAAAAAGGAAGGCATGATATTGCCTTGGTTGTTCTAAAAAGAAAGACATGGTATTCCCTTGGGTTTCCTAAAATGAGATGTGATAGTGCCTTGGTTTTTCTAAAATGACAGTTCATTCTATTTGTTCTAATGAGAGTCAAAGATTATTTAACTTGCATATGATTGCTCATGATAGCTATTCGTGCAAGTGTTATATTTCTACATCACCGCGTCCCTCACTAGAGGGCCGGAAACTTTATATATATGTTCCATGAACATGCTTCCATGATGCGGGTATCGAGTATAGATACTCATTGCGGGTTTAAAAAGATCCATGCGGGTTCGAGTCTCATGCGGGTGAAACAATCCCATGAATATTTCATGGACTATCTCTCCATGATGCGGGTATATATATATACTCATTGCGGGTTTAAATGATCCATGCGGGTTCGAGTCCCATGCGGTTGAAATAGACCCATGAATAGGATATGCATAATGATCCAGAGGGCAGATGTCCCTGATTTTTTGACATGACTTTCATATTTTGTAATGATACACTTGATTTCATATTTTGAAATGGTACACTTGATTTCATATTTTGAAATGGTACTTTGAAAAGATATAGTTGACTTTCATTATTCTCATTTTTCACAAGGTACAACTGTACTGGTAGGTTGATTATCATACTTGTCTCATGTTATCTTTTGGACTGTTATGATCTCATTTACAGTACTTATTGTTTCACATACTTGGTACATATTTCGTACTGACCCCCTTTCCACAGGGGGGGCTGTGTTTCATGCCGCAGGTTTAGGTACACAGTTTGGTGATCCTCGCTCTTAGGATCTCTACTCAGTTTTTGGGAAAGCTCCATTATTTCAGAGACTTGTCATTTTGGTATGGACCCTGGTATTGTAGGCTTATGTACATTTAGGGGTACGGCGGGGCCCTGTGCCGTCATAGTTTACTTTCCAAACTCTTAGAGGTCTATATTCATATGTGGGCTGGACTTGCCGGAGTTGTATATATTGTTGGCCAGTTGTACTACTGTATTTTCGGGATGTTTCCTTTTATATATACATAAAGAGGCAGCCTCGTCGGCTTGCCTTGTTGCTACATATACAGTTTTCCATATGTTATCTGCCCTATGTGTTATATGGAATGTGAGGGTATAAGAGGGTGCAGGTAGGGCACGATGTGAGCGGAGTTAGTCATGACAAAAGTGGTATCAGAGCAGTTAGTCCTCGGAATGTCTACAGACCATGTGCAGTAGAGTCTTGATTATTGGTGTGTTGTGCACCACACCTATAAATAGGAGGCTACAGTACATTTAGGATTGGTTTCTATTCTTCTTACTCTAAGGTCGTGCGATAGAGATGTGTTGTTAGGGTAGTCCCTCCTTAACGTATTATTGTGGTTGCAGCTATGCCTCCAAAGAAAGCGACAACGGCCCAGAAGAGGAATATATGGACCTTGTATAAAGGTTGGTAAAATTGTTGTATAGTTGCTATGATGATGATGTGCATCTATACGAACATATTTATTTGGGCCATGTGTGGGTTGCCGAAAGTGATTGTGGGTTATCATGAGTTGGTTAAGGTTTAATAATTGCTTGGAAGGTATGAAACCGTGCAATCAATCCACCTAAAGGCTTTATATATGTGCTAATTTGGAATATTCAAGAGGTGATGAGCTGTCTGAGATTGTGATAGACTCTTAAAAGATCATGTTCAATTGACTTAATGGCATACCATGTTGTTAGATTAAGCTTTGTTGTATGCTTAAGTGATATGTACGAATAATGTTGGTATGGATTTAATAGGGTTGTTGTGGTTAAGACAACATAATTTTGAGATTATGAGAAGTTATATTATCTGTATACGGGGAGAGATAATGTAAGCTTGGGACATGGAATAATTGAGGATCTTAGGATATTAGGTAATTGTTGAGACCTTAGATATCGAAGGCCTACATGGATATGATATTTGACGTTTGAACTTGGTGGAGGTGTATGGTATATGAAATGATAAGATTGTTGTATTGCTTAATGTTATGAAGATATAAAGTATGTTGGTTGTGATTATTCATTTATGTGCCCTATGTCTATATGAAATGAATATGTGTATATGATCTAAGAAATCACTAGGCCTTCCTGAATTAGGTATTTTACCTCTGTTTTCAATTAAATGCACAATATGGCAAGTGTTTTGGGTTCCAAATGGTTACCAGGTTGCTGGAATGTGCTGAGAAAGGTACATGAGGTTGGTTTGGTGTGGCAACTATGGCCACAATGTTTGAAGTATCCCAAGTTGATACGCAGGATAAGATGAGTATAAGTGATACAAATGAAAAATAGAAGAAATCATTGGAAGATTTAGTAGGTTATGAAAATCTACACATTTTTAAGGTGACGCGTGATGATTATAATTATAGAGGAAACCGCAACAGGACCCTATGAATGTGATTGTGATTACAAAGGAAGTACAATATACTAAGGACCACCAGTGATATGGTGAGACGAGGAGCAGTGATAAGTAAGGGACAGAGAATAATACTAGAAAAGAAGATTATGAAAGGGAGATAAGTCATCTTTCTCGCGTAAAGGACGATATTGCGTATTATCGAGGATTACATGTCCCAAGGTTATTAAGTTGAGGTATGATATAGATATTGGACTGATAAGGTCCTTGGCTTCGGTTACGTGGTGCAACCTGTTATAATTTTACATAACATTGGGAGAAAAATAGTGTATTGGGGGTAATTGAGGACGAACCTCTAATGTTGGAAAGATAGTATGAGAAATACTTTGAGATAAGGGACCCCCATGGAAACTTGAAATGGAAAAGTAAAGGTAAGATGAATAGGCACTCGGTCGATGAGAGACCTAATAATGATAAGACAAGAAAGCTTGACAAGTCATTGGATCATGTAACACTGTGAATTGGATCTAAACATATGGAGTATCGGTTCCCCAACATGTGTAGACATACCTTTCAGAAAGTGTGTAAAAAGAAGTAACAATGAGTAAAGCTCGAGATTAGCACCTAAAAAGTTGAAAAGAGGCCAATGGCGCCTATGGATATAAGTATAAAGTGACATGATGAAACAGAAATTGTCAGGCAAACACGGATGTCTATGAGCATTTTTGAACTGACTATAAGTTCGACGAGATAGGTAAAGTAATCAGTTTACAGCTTAACGAGATCAAGGAAATCTTTTCCTAAAATACTATTGACAGAAGAGTTAGCCATGAGGCAAGTGAAGGAATTTGAATCTAAGTATAATGACCAAGTGTGGGTAGTAATGCCAAGGATTGGAATCAGGAGCAATGTTTGAGATTACGTATGTATACCATAATACTTAGGAATTATGAAGAGTACGACAAGTAAGTAAAAGAGTGAATAAGTGTCAAAAATTGAAGTTGTTCATAAGTACGAGTAGTGAGAAGATATGCGGAAAAAAAAGATTCATTCTAGACCATGAATGAGAGTTAATTGTGATGATGCACAGATGATGAATTCACCGAATCCCGCATTGGGTCGGGTACGATATATGATATGGATACGTTTTGACTCTTATTTCATATGGCACATGTTAAGGTTGAGCACCAGAAGCTTAGTGGATTATTGTAGGAGATAGAGATCCCAACTTAGAAGTGGGAAGTGATTAATATGGACTTCGTTACAGGCTTACCTCGTACTCAGAGGAAATATGACTCCATATGGGTTATTGTGGATAGGCTGACGAAGTCAGCCTATTTTTTCCCAGTCAGGACTACTTACTCATCTGAGGACTATGCTAGGCTATACATCAGGGATATAGTGAGACTGCACGGGGTTCCCACATCTATTATATCGGACAGAGGACCTCAGTTTACATCTAACTATTGGAGGTCATTCCAGAAGGGATTGGGGACACAGGTGAGTCTCAGCACATCATCTCATCCTCAGAATGATTTGCAGGCAGAGCGTACTATTCAGACCCTAGAGGACGTGTTGAGAGCTTGTACTATTGACTTCAGAGGTAGTTGGGATGATCAGTTGTCACTCGTTGAGTTTGCGTATAACAACAACTACCATTTTAGTATTCAGAGGCCCATACGAGACATTATATGGGAGGAAGTGCAGGTCACATATTGGGTGGTTTGATATGGGCGAGACTAAGTTACTTTGCCCAGACATGATTTAGCAAGATGTGGATAAGGTGAAGCTTATCCAGGAGAGATTATTAGTAGCCCAGAGTCGACAGAAGTCGTATGCAGATAATCGACGTCGACACTTAGAGTTCCAGCTTGATGATTAGGTATTATTGGAGGTACCACCCATGAAGGGTGTAATGAGGTTCGGTAAGAAAGGGAAGCTTAGCCCGAGATACATTGGACCTTATCAGATTATTCTCATGATAGGCAATGATGCCTATGAGTTAGATCTACCATCTAATTTGGAAGCGGTACATCCGGCTTTTCATGTATCGATGTCGCGTAAGTGTGTTGGTGATCCTGCTAGGGTATTCCCTACAGATGATGTTCATGTGACAGAGAAGTTGGCTTATGAGAAGAGTTCTATAGCCATACTTGATCGCCAAATTAGAAGGTTACGGACTAAGGATGTGGCTTCCGCCAAGATATTGTAGCGGCACAATAATAGGGAATAGATGACATGGGAAGCAGAAGATGAGATGAATAGGAAGTATCCTCACTTATTCCCGATGCCTACAGGTAATTCTAATCCCTATTTGACTATTTTGATTGATGCATGACTATGTGTTATATTATGGCCATGTGAGGCATCTTTGTGTTTGTTGAATATTGGTTGTTAGGTAAATTTAAGGAGACTATGTCGAAATTTGTATAGTTTGAGACTTAGTATGAACATTCGGGATGAATGTTTCTAAGGGGGGAAGAATGTTACACCCCGTAATTACATGACTACTAAGTGAGAACATGATTATGGAAATAATTTGAACGTTGGAAGGAAATGATTTTTACATTTTCTTATATGGAAAATTCTCGAGACTAATGTGACGACGAGAATTATTAACTAGTAGTTAAATTCTTTCCAATGGATTTATGGACTTAGTATTGTATTATGAAGCCTTGGCATTGATAATATGGGGTCCACCCAAAATTTCACAATTTGGTGGGCCCATAGAAATTTTAAGAATTTTGGGCTAAGTATGGAATTATTTTTGTGAAGAGAATTATGGGCGAATTAGAGGGTGACACGTGTCCCTCCCCACTTGTGTAACAAAGTTCTAATTATATATATATATATATATATATATATATATGTATTGCAAGATGACTAAGTGTGGGATATATTATGTGAAAGGCAAGACAAGTGGACAAGTGGGGTTCAAGGGTCCCCCTCCACTTGTGCTACTTATACAATTATATATACAAAGTCTAGCAAGACTTAGTCTCACAAAATATCTTCATCATCCAACTCTCTTAACTCCTCTCTTCACTAGCAAGTCTCGAAATTCCCTTAGAAAATGTGAAGAACAAGAGCTACTTATTCTCCAAGATTAAGTTCATTAACCAAATTCTAAGCAAAGTTATCATACCAAAATAGTGGGTACGATTTTTTGGCAAAAAATTGTCTTGAAACCCTAAGTTTGTTTATGAACTTATTGGAAGAAAAATATGAAAGCAATATGGCTACAATCTTGTAGAGGATACGTGTGTGTTGTTATGACGTGAAGAAGTGGTGCAAAAAGGGTGAAGGTGCCGAGACCTTGTGGACTGTTTTGGCATAAGTTTGTGGTAATATTTCTTCTTCCTTTTGAAGTAATTGGAAGTTACATGTTGTTATAGTTAATAGATGAACTTGTGTTAAGAAGAATAGAGAATAAGAAGTGCTTGTGACAATTTTGGCATGTTAGCCGAATTGGGACAGTTTTGGTGTCGATTGGATTCGTTGGTTATTGTTGTTGTTATCGTCACTACTTGCATGTTAAAATGAAGGAAATATTGTTATTACAAGTTGATATAGTTTGTAAATAAGTGTTGGAAAATGAATTGGATCATAAGGAGTTATAAGAAAGGTTTTGGTTGTAGTTGTTGGCCGAAAAACTGCATGAAACTGTGAGACGTGGTTGTGTTGTTTTATACTGAAAATTCAATTATCATTATGCATGTTTAAATGTAGTAATTGCTAATGAAAGTCCTAAGGGAATAATGGTGTGGAAAGGTATTGAAAGGCCTCACATTCTATCATTGTTGTTGTTGGATTGTGGACTGATTTTAGTGGACTATTTTACGTGAATAAGAGGTTGTTTTTACGTGAAAAATAGGTGTGTGAATCATCTTGGTTAACTGTTGGTTGTGCCCTTAATTGGTGTCTTGATTGTTGATGAAATTGGCCTTCTTGAAAGGTGGAAAAGTACGTATAAATAGGGGAAGTATTGTCCAAATTTTTATAAGAAAGGAGATTCATTATGTGGTATAAGTGTATACTAGTATCATGAAGTTGATAGACGTGTTATTGTCATTATAGGTTGAAGTACTACTTGAGACGTATTCTAGTTGTCAAGTTGGTAGAGCCTATAAGGTATGTGAACTCTTCCTTTCTTCCTTGAGTATGAACTTTATAAAATGAGTGTACGGTGGACGTACGTGTTTTCAATGAATCTAGATTTCATGTGGTACATGAGGTGGTAGTGACTTGATTTTAAAAGTGTAAGTTACTTGATTTAAAAGTGAAAGTGTCTTGATGCTACAAGTGTTAGTGTCTTGGGGGTTTATAAATGGAAGGATGTACGGTGGACGTACATGGTGCTATTGGGTTCAAGTCCCTAATATTACATGATATTTATATAAAGTAAGTGTACGGCGGAAGTACATGGTTTTATTGGATCTTAATCTGAAAATGGAAGGCATGGTATTGCCTTGGTTATTCTAAAATGGAAGGCATGGTATTGCCTTGGTTATTCTAAAAAGGAAGGCATGGTATTGCCTTGATTTTTATAAAAATGAAGGCATGATATTGCCTTAGTTGTTCTAAAAAGAAAGACATGGTATTCCCTTGGGTTTTCTAAAATGAAAGATGTGATAGTGCCTTGGTTTTTCTAAAATGACAGTTCATTCTATTTGTTCTAATGAGAGTCAACGATTATTTAACTTGCATATGGTTGCTCATGATAGTTATTCGTGCAAGTGTTATATTTCCACATCACCGTGTCCCTCACTAGAGGGCCGACAACTTTATATATATGTTCCATGGACATGCTTCCATGATACGGGTATCGAGTATAGATACTCATTGCGGGTCTAAAGAGATCCATGCGGGTTCGAGTCCCATGCGGGTGAAACAGTCCCATGAATATTTCATGGACTAGCTCTTCATGATGCGGGTTATATATACTCATTGCGGGTCTAAATGATCCACGCGGGTTCGAGTCTCATGCGGGTGAAATAGTCCCATGAATAGGATATGCATAATGATCCTGAGGGCAGACGTCCCTGATTTTGACATGACTTTCATATTTTGAAATGATACACTTGATTTCATATTTTGAAATGGTATTTTGAAAAGATACAGTTGACTCTCATTACTCTCATTTTTCATAAGGCACAATTGTACTGGTAGGTTGATTATCATACTTGTCTCTTGTTATCTTTTGGACTGTTATGATCTCATTTACAGTACTTATTGTTTCAAATACTTGATACATCTTTCGTACTGACCCCCTTTCCCCGGGGGGGCTGCGTTTCATGCCGCAGGTTTAGGTACACAGTTTGGTGATCCTCGCTCTTAGGATCTTTACTCAGTTTTTGGGAAAGCTCCATTATTTTGGAGGCTTGTCATTTTGGTACGGACCCTGATATTGTAGGCTTATGTACATTCAGGGGTACGGCGGGGCTCTGTCCCGTCATAGTTTACTGTCCAAACTCTTAGAGGTCTGTATTCATATGTGAGATGGACTTGCGGGAGTTGTATATATTGTTGGCCATTTGTACTACTGTATTGTCGGGATGTTCCCTTTTATATATACATATAGCGGCACCCTCGTCGGTTTGCCTTGTTACTACATATACAGTTTTCCATATGTTATATGGCCTATGTGTTATTTGGGATGTAAGAGTATAAGAGTGGGTGCCCAGGTAGGGCACCAGTCGCGGGATCGGGGTTCGGATCGTGACAGTTAGTGTCATCTACATTTCTGGTAATCTAGTTCAGCACCAGCGCACTAAACATATAGAGATGGACATTCACTTTGTTCGAGAAAAGGTATCTCGAGGACAAGTACGCGTCTGCCATGTCCCTTCCAATTATCAAAAATTGCATACATCTTTACAAAGAGTCTTTCCTCGGTCTTTTTTGAAGATTTTAGAGACAGTCTCAACTTACGAAGACTGTCCGCTATGACTGCGGGGGTGTGTTAAATATACATATAATATACAAGTATATTGTATATTAGGAAAGTATATTGTAGTATAATTAGACTTGTACTATTACCATAATTTTATAGTTAGTTTCCAAATATAATAGATTTTAGATGTATAATAGGACAAGAATTTTCCTGTATGTAACTTGTATATATACTCATTCATTAATAAGAATAATCAAGAGATTATTTCTTTCACGGTCTATTACCGTATCTTACTTTCATCTAGCCTTAAACTCTAAATAGCCATAAACCTTTTTAATAGTGCAAAAATCACGCTTCATTTAATGACTTCATTAACCTTATAATAAGACTATGGTAAACCAAAAAGCCATACCTTTTCACCCAAGTTATTCAAGCGCTTCACACCCATTAATTGCTTTGTAATATTATGAAACTTGTCCCATTATCACACAGACCAAATGAAATACACATTAAAATCATACATTCCAATGGAAAAGAAAATAACTGGCTGAATAAAATTATTTTTTCTTTTTACTAAATTCTAATTTGAAAATCAAAGGAGTGTAATCGATGTAAAAATTGTTAAGAGTCTCAAATCGGATATGGAATGAGAACATGGATTTGGACAATCCTGAAAATATGTATGTCCTAGAGACAATCATTATTAAGGATAAATAAATTAAAAAACATTCGTATTATTAATAATATATATATTACATTTGTGATTATTGAATTATTATTTGATTATTTGTAATTATTCATTAATGTGCATCCCTTGAGGTTACATTGTCATTAATAGAGTGAAATATTGATGATAAAGCGTAACTCTCAAAGTAGCCTCGACTAATGATCATCGAGAATGAGATATCAATGATATGTTATAAGTCGACATGTGGTCTGCATCACATTTTGAAGAAAGTAGTATGTCTCACATGCGACTAGTAACGGTTACTAGTGATGGAAACATGAATACTTTTGAAAAGTATTGGTATACCCTGCTGATAAATTATTTGTTATACATGTCTAGAGTGTTATCAACAACATGTGGGAGATAAATGTCCTTTGACTTGAGGTCAATACGCACCTTGTTTACAGAGTAATGTACTTTGACCCTGTCCTAAGCTTAAATTTCTTATAGGATAATATACGGCTTGAGTTGGGTGCATTACGATATAAACTAAGGTGGTAGTTGAGCCAATAATATGATTCATTCCTCGATTGGATATTCGAGAGAAAACTCAGCTTATCAGTGATATTAGGTTGACCAAGTCATTGGCCAATGCAAGAGACATGTTTAGAATATGATCTAGTTGTCGACTAATATAGATGAGATAAAGTGATCAAACCATTTGGATAAACACATGACAAATCCTAAGCTTGATCGAGTATGTCGTTAATGAAAGGAATTTATCATCTCACATAAAGGTTATGTTTGTTGGATTCATAAAAACGTACTTCACATATTGAGTTCGTCGTACGGCGCAGTCTAGGATTTTCGTATGGACCTTAATTGGATTAATGTCGATATGTAAAGGCCTATAGAGTCACACTATGTTGATTGTCTTTTCGATCTAAGGGTGTATTGAGAAAGTATTAAATATTTAATTTGGAATCGAGATATTTAAATTGATAATAACTATGGAATAATTTATATATGATGGAAATTATTTAATTAAGTCAAAATTGGATTTTGGATATAATTAAACGTGTTGAATATATATTGACGAAACGAGATGTAAGGAGTCGCGATGCCTACCAGGCTTAGCCGCGTCTCTGACCCGCGCCGCGACGCCTACTGGGTTGAGCCGCGGTGTCGACCCGGCAGTAGGCCTAGTCAGACTGGCCCACTGAACCTCGATTTTTGGATCAGGCTTGGGGTCCAATCCTAATCCAGTTTTGATCTAAAAATAAACTATATATACAACATTAAACCTTATTATCAACACATTAATTGCAAACTATTTTCTAGACTTAGAGTTTAGAAAAGAAACTCTCTTAAACCACTGTCAATATTTCCTGGCTTTCTTTACAGAAAAATACACTGTAGTAAGGCGCTTGCAAATCGAAGGGATACCGCGTGTAATCCATAAGTAAAGATTCCAGATTAAAAAAACCTGTAAGTTTTATTGTTTAAATTCTTTATAGGTTTGATTGTGATATAACCATATAAGAATATATTGTTGGGGTAAGTAAGCAAAAAATTTAACAGTGTTAGACATTGATGGGTTTTCCTCATTTATTGCCAATAACAATTATGTACTGTCTTTTAATGGTTTTGTTTGTGGAAATGATCTGCTTGTGGATGGTTTGTATGTTCTAAACTGTAGTCGTGAAATTTTTAATGTGCAAAATAAAAGAGCTAAGATAAGAAATCCAAGAAACCTTACTTACTTATGGCATTGTAGACTTGTTTACATCAATGAATCAAGGATAGTAAGATTAAGGAAGTTAGACTACCTGGAACCATTTGACTTGGATTCCTATGGTAACTGTGAATCTTGCTTGAGAGGAAAGATGACCGACAAGCCACTTTTTGGGAAGGGTGTGCAAGCCAAAGAGGTGTTTGAGTTGGTCCATACTGATGTATGTGGGCCATTTTTAACTCAAGCTAAGTGAGGCATCCCTTACTTCATCACTTTTATAAAAGATTTCACAAGATTTGGGCATGTGTATCTTTTGAAACACAAGTTCGAAGCCTTTGAGAAATTCAAGGAGTACAAGTAAGAAGTAGATAAACAACTTGAAATAAGTATCAAGACCATTAGATCAGTTCGAAGAGGTGAATACTTAAGTAAAGAATTTATTGATTACATTGTTAAATTAGTACATTGTTAGATCAGTACATTGTTAGATCGAAAGCTGGTAAAGAAGTTGTTGCGATATCTGAGTTCCTGAAGGAACTAGGGGTTGTTCGAAGTGCCACCTACCCAATAATGATTTATTGTGACAACACTGGTGCGATTGCGCAAGCTAAGGAACCAATATCAACAAACAGAAACAAGCATGTACCGAAGAAATACCACATACTCATGGAGATGGTGGAAAGTGAAGAAATAAGATTAGACTATGTTCCCACATATGATAATCTAGCTGACCCATTTACTAAACCATTAAGCTTAGTTAAGCATAATGATTATTTTTAAAACATAGGTATTAGATACATTGGAGATTGACTCTCGGCCAAGTGAGATATTGAAATTATGTATGTCCCAGAGACAATCATTATTAGGGACAAATGTACTTGAAAACATTCGTATTATTAATAAGATTAATATATTTATGACATTTGCAATTATTGAATTATTATTTGATTATTTGTATTCATTAATTTGTATCCCTTGAGCTTACATTGTCATTAATAGAGTGAGATATTGATGATAGAACATAACTCTCAAAGTAGCAACGACTAATGATCATCGAGAATGAGATATCAATGATATGTTATAAGTGGACATGTGGTCTACATCACATTCTTGGAGAATGTAGTATGTCTCACATGATACTAGTAATGGTTACTAGTGATGGACACATGGATACTTTTAGAAAGTATTGGTATACCCTGCAGATAAACTATTTGTTATACATGTCAAGAGTGTTACCTGTGGGAGATAAAAGTCCTTTTACTTGAGGTCAATATGCACCTTATTTACAGAGTAATGTACTTTGACCCTGTCCTAAGCTTAAATTCCTTATAGGATAAGATACGGCTTGAGTTGGATGTATTACGATGTAAACTAAGGTGGTAGTTGAGCCAAGAATAAGATTCATTCCTCGATTAGATATTCGAGAGAACACTCAACTTCTCAATGATATTAGGTCGACCAAGTCATTGGCCAATGCAAGAGACATATTTATAATATGGTCTAGTTGTCGACTAATATAGAGATAAAGTGATCAAACCATTTGGGTAGATACATGGCAGATCCTAAGCCCTGTAGGTCGAGCCTCATTTTCCCTCTCACTTCGTTCGAGCTTCATTACATCCACCCTCTCACCGGGTATGAATTCCTAAATCCATTTACCTCGACCAGGCTCAACTCCTTAGCTTGATCGAGTGTGTCATGAATGAAAGAAATTTATCATCTCACATAAAGGTTATATTTGCTGGATTCATGTAAACGTACTTAACATATTGAGTTCGTCGTACGACGCAGTTTAGGAGTTCTGTATGGACCTTAATTGGATTAGTGTCGATATGTGAAGGCCTATAGGGTTACACTATATCGACTATCTTTTCGATCTAGGGGTGTATTGAGAAAGTATTAAATATTCAATTTGAAATCGAGATATTTAAATTGATAATAACTATGGGATAATTTCTATTTGATGAAAATTATTTAATTAAGTCAAAATTAGATTTTGGATTTAATTGAACGTGCTGAATATATATTGACAAAATGGGACCTAAGGAGACGCGATGCCTGCAGTGAGCTGCCCGACTGCGATCTTGGCGCCATCGCTGAGCCGCAACGCCGACCAACAATGAGGCCCGTTAGACCGCCCACTACCTCGATTTTAGGTCAGGCTTGGGCCTGACTCTAATCCGGTTTTCACCTAAAATCAACTATATATACAACAGTAAACATTATTATCAACACACTAATTTAAAACTATTTTCTAGACTTAGAGTTTAGAAAAGAAACTCTCTCAAACTTCTGCCAAGATTTTCTGGCTTTCTTGACAGAAAAATACACTGTAGCAAGGCGCTTGCAAATTGAGTGGACAACCGCGTGTAATCCCTAAGTGATGATTCCAGATTAAAACAACTTGTAAGTTTTATTGTTTAAAGTCTTTATAGGTTTGATTGTGATATAACCATACCAGAATGTATTGTTGGGGGTAATTAAGCAAAAAATTTAAACTTCCGATGTGCCTTACTTATATGTTTTGAACCCAATAAAACCCTACAAGCTAGCTTTTAGGGTTGAGTTAATCCCAAGATCTATTCTTTACATGTTATCAACTTTTGGGTGGGTGACGCATCGGAGAGTAGTTTACTTGGAAGAATATTTAAAAGATATGTGGCCATTTGAAAAGCATGATGCAAAAATTTGGTGGTGTGGATGAATGCACAAGGAGAGTGCGAATCATATTGGTAATTGTTCGAATCTTTCTTTTGGCTTTTCTATTTTGTGGAGATGTGTGTGGACATGAAACACGCAAAGACATTCCATTTTGGTGACAAAAATCAGTAAATTGGGCATTTATGAATTCCCTCCCCCCAATTGTCACATTGAAAACATTTAATGGATTTTTCAAAATGAGTTTTGACAAAAACACTAATTTTTTGTAAAATAATATAGGTTTTCGATTTATGCCCCAATGGAAATATCCACATAAAATTCAAATAATCATAAATATAAGCAAATAATATTTATGACCTGCAGAACTCAAAACAGGTGAGGTCCACAAATCACAATGCAACAGATCAAATGACATAAGAGTACTAGAAGTAGAAGATGCAAAAGGAAGTTTAACATGTTTACCAAACACACACGTTCCGACATTGATTGCTCTGGAGGATTCCTATTTTGCTTTTCATGTTTCTTCAAGAATCAACATCGATCGAGCCTCGTAGAATGGATGCAATGGATTGCTCTGTTGAACGTAGCAACTCAATCATATTGTTCATTCAATCCTGCAATTAATTGAAGAACCAAAATTTGATTTGTGACCGGCGAACCAACGTTGGATAGTTTGTCTGCAAGCACCTTCAATTTTTGACAATAGGCGGACACGTTTGAGAAGTCATCCAATTTAACGTTGGTAAATTGGTGTTCAAGATATACAACCCTATAAAGTTTGTTATCTTGAAAATGTTTTGTAAATGTTCCCACACCTGTTGAGCCGTAGAGTTTGGCTCTAAAATGATATGCAAAATATCGTTGGAGATAGTACCATAAATCTATTGAAG
Organism: Przewalskia tangutica; assembly: GCA_029844215.1. Lineage (NCBI taxonomy): Eukaryota > Viridiplantae > Streptophyta > Magnoliopsida > Solanales > Solanaceae > Przewalskia > Przewalskia tangutica. Next base: position 41,747,378 of record CM056724.1, on the reverse strand, counting down.
GACTATAACATCTAAACGGTACCATAACTTTTTATCTACCGTAGTGGTGTCCGATGATGACTCGGAGGGTATGATATGGTCTATTACCTCGTATGGGCGGTAATGAATTTTGAACAATTCCTTCCAAGAGGTGTATTGCCCTTTTTTCATCTCAAGTATTATGAAAATAAAATTCTTGATATTTTGTTACGGCAAGAGCCGGATGAAAATTTTATTTTTCGGCCATAATTTTCCACTAAGAATCAAAACAAGAGGAGATAACAATTGTTTTGTGTTTTGGTGGTTAAGAACATAAGTGTCGGCTAGTTAGGAGAGATGAGGAATTGTTAGCCGAGGGAGTTTATTGGTTTAGGTTTAGATTTAAGTAGTGGTTTTAGGTGTAGGATTTTTGTGAACAAAAAAAAAACTACTGCAGCCGAGAATAGGAGGGTTGGAAGAAGGGAAAAAATATTTCGGCTAAGGAGAGGAAGCCGAATGGGAGGTAGATTTTAGGGCAAAAATTAATTGGCTCTAATACCATGTACGAAATGGATCTTGGATCTAACTCAACTCCAAAAGCTAACTTGTAGGGTGAGGATTGTTCAAGTCCATATAAGGAGTCAATGTTCCATTCCATATCCGATGTGGGAATCTTAACACTCCCCCGCACGCCCAGACCTTATTAACTGGAGCGTGAATATTATAATTTGGGGGTCCAACATCGGTGAACAAAGAATTGAAATAAGTCTGGCTCTGCTATCATGTAAAAAATGAATCTTGGGCTTAACTCAACCCCAAAAGCTAGTTTATAGGGTGAGGTCCATGTTCCCATTTTATGTGGGAATCTTAACAAAAACAATATATAGTATGTGCGTAAATATTGTACATAGAGGATAAAATGAGTATAAAAGAGAAACCATTGATTATATTCAGTATAATCAATGTATAATCATTCTATAATTCGTGTATAAACGTTAACGGATTATTCATCCAGTATTCAGTGACTTATTAACTGATTATTCAGTGATTATACATTGATATTAACCTAGAATCCAATCTACGCAAATTTGGAAGAAAAGGCAAATCTAGAAAAAATAAAGGAAGAAGAAGAAAACAGTGGCCGGAAATCTGTATAAGAAGAAGTTAAGAAGCATAAATCTTCTTGTTCAACTTTGTTAGGACTTGTGGCTTTCTGCAAATGGGGGTGTATAAACAATAAACAATTCTATTAAAGAAAAGAGAGAGCGGTTGCTCTGTTCTCAAACTCTAGTCATTCAGGCACATTTCGCGATTTACTGATAGTAGCCTTGAGGGACCGGTGCTACTATCTTCAGGAATAGTTTGGCTTAAACTAGGAACTTAGATATAAAAAAAAAAAGACCGCTGAAAGGGTAGAGCTATCGAGTAGGGAAGGATTTTAGGTTGGCTAGAATTTATTATTTAATTGCCTAAAACATTTGTAGCTTAAAAAAAGTAGGGCTATTTTCAGTTTATTACTATTATGTGCTGCTAAATGGGTTAATTATTCTAAAACATATGGATGTACGTAAAAGTTACAAAGCATTGTATCAACTACACGTGTGGAAAGTATATATGTTCTAAAGACAATCATTTTAGGGATAAATGTACTTAAATACATTCGTATTATTAATGATATTAATATATTGACATTTGCAATTACTGAATTATTATTTGATTGTTTGTATTATTCATTAATGTGCATCCCTTGAGCTTGTGTTGTCATTGATAGGGTGAGATATTAATGATAGAGCATAGTTCTTAAAGTAGTGTCGACTGATGATCATTGAGAATTGGATATCAATGATATATTGTAAGTCGATGTGTGATCTGCATCACATTCTTAGAGAATGTAGTATGTCTCACTTACTACTAGTAATGATTACTAGTGATGGACACATGGATACTCTTAGAGGGTATTAGCATGCCCTGCTGATAAACTATTTGTTATACATGTCTAGGGTATTATCAGCATGTGGGAGATAGAGGTCATTTGACTTGAGGTCAATATGCACATGGTTTGTAGAGTAATGTACTTTGATCTTGTACTAGGCTTAAATTCCTTATAGGATAAGACATGACTTGTATTGGGTACATTGTGATACAGACTAAGGTGGTAGTTGAGCTAAGAATATGATTCATTCCCCGATTAGATATTTGAGAGAACACTCAGCTTCTCAGTGATATTAGGTCGACCAAGTCATTGGCCAATGCAAGAGACATATTTGAGATATGATCTAGTTATGGACTAATATAGATGAGATAAAGTGATCAAGCCATTTGGATAGACACTTGGCAAATCCTAAGCTTGACCGAGTGTGTCGCGAATGAAAGGAATTTATCATCCCACATAGAGGTTGTGTTTACTAAAGTCTTGTAAACGTTTTTCACATATTGAGTTCGTCATGTGGCGCAGTCTAGGAGTTCCGTGTGAACATTAATTTAATTAAGTGTCGATGTGTGAAGGCCTAAAAGGGTCACACTAAGTCGATTGTCTTTTCGGTTTAAGGGTATATTGAAAGATTATAAAATATTCGATTTAGAATCGAGATATTTTAACCAATAATAAATTATAAGATAGTTTCCATTTGATGGAAATTATTTAATTAAGTCAAAATTAGATTTTGGATTTAATTGAAATTAAAACGTGCAGAATTATTAAAACAAAGGGGTAGCGACGCGGCGCCTTGGAGGTTGAGCCGCGGCGTCGGTACGGCAGTGGGCCCAGTTCTACTGGCCCACTGCAACTCAGATTTGGATCAGGTTTGTAAGCCTAATCCCAGTCTGATTTGAATCGTAATCTCCCCTATATATTCAACACTTAACCTCATAATTTAAGTGAAAAATATTACACTCAATTCTTACTTTCTGAACTCAGAATTCAGAGATTAAAATCCTCTCAAACCTCAGCCAAGATTTTCTAGCTTTCCTGACAGAGGGATATACCGAAGCAAGGCTTGCACCCGAGCAGACAATCGTGTGCGCACCTTTTAGTAGAGATTCTAAAGCTTGTAAACTGTAAGTTTTTGTGTCTTTGCAGATTTCAATTATAACATAATCATACCAGACAGAATTGTTGGAGCAAGTAAGTTTACAAAATTTTAAACTTCCACTGTGCCTTACTTGTGTGTTTTAGACCGAACAAACCCCTATAGTGATATCATAGCCTAGGCTGGTTCAATGGTTACGTAACAATTGAAAGACATAATAATATGGGTTAAACGTAAAATTAATTTAATATGAATTAAAACAAGTCTACTTGAAATCTGGCATACTTTGACTGAGTGATTAACCTTTGTAATCACCCTAAATTATCAACTACGCTAAATTGAGGAAGTCATTCCGTTCTAGCAAGAACTGAGCCTTGTGCAGAAACCGGTTCATTGCGAACATGGTGCACGACGAAGAACGTGTAGGAATTGATGATGGTCGACATGTGTGTTATTGATAGTGGTGGGTGATAGTAAGGGAACCGTAATCTGAACCCTAAATTAGATTTAGGGGTTGGACGATTTTAGAAAATCAGCACGGAAATCGCTCTGAAAAGGATGTCGGCGCCGCGGCGCCAGCTAGGGTTTCACGCCGGTGTCGTGGCGCCAATCACGATAATTATCAAGGGTCGTGATTAAACCTTCGTTTAAAATTTGGAGCTTCTTGGGCGAGCGTCACGGCCACTAATTCACGAAGCGAAACCAAAAGTTTACGCTTTGTTAGCCTTGATTTCATGGTGGGCGCGTATGGCTGATGTCCAGAAAGTTAAAATCTTAGTTTTCAAAATTTGATCCATGATAATTATTACACATTATGTTGGTATACTGTTTACGTGTTAAATGATTGTCATTTACTTTACTAAGTTTTAGAGTCCGCAAATCATGATTGGGTAGGCGGCGCCCAAAACTAGTTTAGAGTCTGCTATCATCCTTGGGTAGACGGCGCCCAAAACTAGTTTTGCGTCCGCAATCATGCTTGGGTAGGAAGCGCCCAAATACATGTTTTAAATGCTTTTAGTAATGTTTGAAACATGTGATAGTTGATCTTGAATATAACCCTGAATTAAAATGTTCCCCCAAATTTAATACAAATCTCATTTAAAATTAACGTTTCATCTGTTATAATTGATTGTGGTGCAAAATCCTTTTCGACGAGATGAGTATTTATCCCCCAACATTTGCTCTAAATCTACGTGGACTCAAAACCTTTCATAAGATGCATGTAAATGTTATAACGGGTGATAAACCTTCGTGATTATTTACACCGCAGTGTTTGCTCGATGAAGGCAAAACCCATTTAGATACATAATTGCATTCGCATAACGGGGTTGACTTGCTAGGCTATTTTGGCGCCCCAGTGTTGGACTGTCGAGGGACGCAGATCATTTTGTTTAGAACATTCGGTCAACCAAGAGTTGCAAGTTGTTTGTAATTGGTTTAAAGACCTACCAGATCATGTTGTTGAAGTTATCAGCCTCAACAAACGCGGAGACAACATGAGTCTGGATCTTGGCCCATTATGACCGTATTTGATATGAATTTGTATTCTTTCATGGGGTAAAAGAGTATGTTAATGTTACACCCCGTAGTTCAGGTCATGCGTTTGAGTACGTACGAGGGGGGTAAGACTTAAAATTTTCAAAGGATAGGTTGACGGATTATTCCGGGCGGGTCTTAGTCAACTTTGAGGCGGGTTATGACCCGGTAAATTGAGAGTTCCTAAGTGTTTCAAAGGCCTAGGGCATAGTTCGTTGAGTCTAGATTCCAACGCAACCACCCGTTCGTCGATAGGACATCGGAGTAGAAAGTTATGAGGGTTACAAGTTCGGCGTGATCGGACGAAATGTGTTTCGGCAGGCGGCAGGCGCGGCGCAGATGCAGGGCCGCGGCGCCTAAAGTTCTGAAGGGTCGATGTAGTTACAGCGCCGCGGCGCCGGGATGGCAGGGCCGCGGCGCCGAAAGTACAGAGAGGTCGCGGAGGTTTCAGCGCCGCGGCGGGAATTTTGGGCGGAAAAACTTAGAAAAGTCTGATTTCTCTTTTAAAAAGGGCATGGGAGGGTGACAAGTGTCCCCCCTCATCTGATTTTGCTTGCATGGCTTATATTGACCAAGTCTTGTAGACTTGGTCATCTCTCAAACATCTTCCTCTCTCTAAAAATCAGCTCCCCCTTCTCTCTAAAAAACCCAAGAAAAATCTGAATAGTTTAGAACCAAAAAGGAAGCTTGTAGCTAGCTTGTTGGCATTGTTGTGGTGGTGTTCTTGGCAAGGAAGCTAGCAATATTTGGAATAAGTTTGGGCTAAAACTTTAAGGTAATGATTCTTCCTTTAGATTTAGTTTTGCATGTTAAGAAGAAAGAACTTGTGGTAGTAAATAATGCTCTTAGAGTCATTGCATGCTAGAAATGTGTTTTGGATATGAAAAATGGGTTAAGAAGAGTTTATGAGCATGTTGAAGCCTAAAAACTACCTTAGGATTGTTAAGTGAATTATGTAACTTGGGGCAGAATTTTACACACCCAAGTTTAGGTGTGTAATCCCCTTTGAATTGTTGGATTGATTGAGCCTTAAATGTGGCGTTGAGTGTTAAAAATCGGCCTTTGAAAAGGTGGCAAAGTGAGTAGAAACAAAGGAAATGCTGCCCAAATTTCCGTAGGATTTAGTGGCTTTGAGTTTAGATTATTCTACATTGAAATTAGAGGTTAATAAACGTATCATGATTATTATAGGTTGAAATATTACTTGCGGTAGTTGAGCTTGGCAAGCGGATTGACAAAAGAGGTATGTGGAGCTTTCTTATCTCTTGAGCATGAGTAGTTTGAACTATATAGTACGGTAGACGTACGGGTTTTAAATGAAGTAAATCCATTTGTTGTACTTGACTTGTTTTAAGAAAATGTCTAAGTTGGTTGGGTTAGAGAGTTAACCCACTTATTCCTAAGTAATGGTTTAACCTAAATAAGGTAGATAAGGATTTCGTGACATGAAGAAGTATTACGGAAATTGTGTGAGTTTGATTTGAAGTATAAGTCTCTTGGTTAATAAAAAGAACGAAATCTTTTGAAACATAAGGAGTTATAGCGGCCTTATGGGAGGTTAGTTGTAACGCCCTATGAAAGAGTATGAACGTCTAAAGTTTAAGGCATAAAGTTAGTATAACGGCTTTATGGGAGTCATTTATAATAACTTTATGAAAGGTTAAAGAGTTGGTTTTTCTTGAATAAGGTCATGAAAATGAGATTCATTTTGTATGTTAATGAAAGCCTAAAAGTTATGAGTTACCCGGACGCATCGCCATGATGAAGGATTCCACGTATGCTTCCATTGTTCATGATGAGTTACTTGGACGCATCGCCGCGATGAAGGATTCCACGTATGCTTCCATTGTTCGATTATGAGTTACTCGACGCATCGCCGTGATGAAGGATTCCACGTATGCTTCCATTGTTCGATGAGTTACTTGGACGCATCGCCCGATGACGGCGATTCCACGGTATGCTCCCATTGTTCGGGCCATGAGTTACTTGGACGCATCGCTTGATGATGAAGGATTCCACGGTATGCTTCCATTGTTCGCCATGAGTTACTTGGACGTATCACCGCGATGAAGGGATTCCACGGGTATGTTTCCATTGTTCGCCATGAGTTTACTTGATGTACCGCTTGATGAAGGCGATTCCACGCACGCTCCATTGTATTTGATTTATGAGCTTCCTATTCTTCATGCGCCAGTAGTATATGATTGATGTTCTTATTGATGGTAAGGCACAGTAAAAGGTAATTTGATTTCATCTCTGGTCCCAGCTTGTTTTCAGACTTATGTTTTCATTACAGTATTTTCAGTTTCACATACTTGGTACTGTTATCGACCTCCTTCGAGGCTGCGCTCATGCCGCAGTCGAGATAATGAGCTTCGGGTCCGCACTATTAGGATCATCGCTCATTTTCCGAAAGCTCCATCCCTCCGGAGGCTTTGTCTTTTGGTATGATTCCCTGAGGTTATTTACTTTTGTACAATCAGGGGGTATGGCGGGGCCCTGTCCCGCCACAGTCGTTATTCCTAGAGGTCTGTAGTCACGTTTGTGGTTTGGGTCAGAATGATAAGATGTCTCGCTTTCACTTTCGGTTAAGTTATTTTATGAAAGGCGGCCTTATCGGCTTGCTAGTGATGTTCACCTTATACAGATTTTGTTTCATGTATGTTCCACGCTATTCTCGACGATACATGACAGTACCTTGAGGTACTACAGCGCGGCCTGGTCGTCGTGTGATTAAAATAGAGGGAGCTAATTAAACAAAAGACCATGTTAGTTAGTTAACGAATGTGTTCAATAGAAATTATGTTAGAATGTTAATTTCAAGTCTATCTTTTCTTCAGTTACAATGTTGAATATGTCACTTAAAATGTTGATTGAAACGAACAAGCTTAATGGATCCAATTTTCCTGACTGATTAAGAAATTTGTGTTGGTGTTGCGATTAGAAAAGATTGAGTATGTATTGGATACAACACTCCCTACAGTCCCTACTGAAGATTCTGAAGCGTACGTCATGTTTGACAAGACAGCCTATCAAAAATATCTTGAGGATGCTATTGCGGAACAATGTGTCATGTTATCTTCTATGACTCCAGAGTTACAAAGACAGCATGAAAATATGGGCCCTAATGAGATGCTGAAACATATGAAAAGTCTATATGACTCACAGTCTCAGACTATGGAGTACGAGTTGCTGAGAGCCCTCTTCAAATGTAAGTTGAACGAAAGGGGTCAGGTGTCACAACATGTTTTGAAGATGATTGGGTTAATAGAGAGGTTTGCTTCGATTGGAACGAAGATGCCCGTAACAGTTTCTGTCAACCTAATCTTGAATTCGCTTCCTGTTTCATTTGAGAACTTTATTGTAAATTACAACATGAATAGAACTAAGTGAATCTTCCAGAGTTTCATAATATGTTAAAGACCTTCGAATCGTCCACCTCCAAAGGTAAAGCTGTGCTCATGGTGGACTCATCTAGCAAGTTCAAGTCTAAGAGTAAGAATGTGCAGAAGAAGAAAAAGGGTAAGGCGGTTGCCGCCACACCCACAACTATGAAACCTTGAGGAGTTGTTCTAAAGAAGGCCAAGATAGTTGCTGATATTTGCCTCAATTGCCAGAGAAAGGGGCATTGGAAGAAGGATTGTACAACCTCAATGGGAGACAAAGCATAATGTGCTTCTGGCCCTGCTGGACAAGGTATGTTTGTTATTGAAATAAATATGTCTATAACTAATTCTCACTGTTGCGTATTAGATACCGCTTGTGGCTCACACATTTGTAACAATGTGCAAGGGCTAATTGACAGCAGAAATGTTGGACCTTGGGAAGTAGATCTATGCGTTGGAAATGGAGCAAGAGTTAATGATGAACGCGTGAGGACTTATAGACTAGATTTACCTTCAGACTTTTATTTAGAACTCAATAATCGTTATTTTGTTCCCCCGTTAATGAGGAAATCACAAACACATATTCACAATGACTCACTAATATTCACAAAATTTGGACAAAGGCTTTTTGATTTACTTTCTAAACTAACTCAATACGCCAGTTGTTCCCCGGCAACGGCACCAAAATTGATGAATTTCAAATTCACTCTTCAAAGAGAAAGTATAAATGGTCATCGCAATATAATTTACCCAATTAAGAGTTGGGGTCGATCTCACAGGGAATAATATATTTGGGCAACTAATCTAGTTATGGAATTATCACCAACTAAGTTCAGCCAAATAATTTTTAAATATTTAATTTTGTTTAAAACTGAATAAAGATAAAACTAACTGATGGGGAGAAAAAGCTATGAAACTTTGGGTTTTAGAACATAGTAATTTAACTTAAACTCAATAATTATCCATTCTTAGTAATTATCTATCACTAATTAATCATGGGTCTGGAAAATTAGACTTGAAATCTCAATACCACTAATGTCTCTCGACTAGTTAGCGGGTCTATCTTAATTAGTTCTCTCGAATAAAACTAAGGAGAATTAATCGCATTCCGATTTTAGGTTACACTAGGGTTTTTCCTCTCTCTATGTTAAACCCATTAAATGAGGTTTAAAACTCCACTGATAATCAATCTATCACAGTTCCTAATTTTCTCTCTCAAATTTAATTAAGGATAGATGGAAAATTCCTAGGGTTAGATAATCCATTTGAAAACATTCAAGAATAAGATTAATTAAATAAGCAAGAGACCCATTTCATAAATAGCAAGAAATAATTAATACAAAAGCAACAAGATTTAAATATAAATACTATTTAACAAGTCTTTACAACTTTATTGTCCAAAGTAATCACCCACACCAAATATAATAATATAATGCAAGGAAATAAGAGATGAAGTAAAAAATTCTCATTGATGGCTTCAAGTCTTCACTTTCAGAGTGGTGGGTGATGAAACACTAGCCTCCAAAGCTTATTTTCCCTGTTCTAAGCTCTCAAACTATGTTGGAGAATGGTTTTTTTATAGTTGGTGTATTGTGTAATTAATCTCCTCTCTCAAAATCCTAGACAAGGCTTATATAGGGACCCAATATTTTAGATTCACTTAATTATAAAAATGTCACCGCTATCCACTCTGCAACCGCAGAATGAGACCGTATAATAGGTCTGCGGTCCACAAAATGGGTTTAGGGTTCGCAAAGTAGTCTTTCATCTTGGTTGTCTCGAACTGAAGTGTGACCCACATAATTGAACTACGGTCCGCAGAAATGCTATGAAGCATCGCAATTTGAGCTGGAATTGTTGAGGAGCATTGCTTCTCAAATAGGATTGCGGTCCACAGAACGGAAGTGTGAACCGCAGGGTGGATCGTACTTTGGGGATTTAAATTCTTCTATTCACGGTTTGAATCTGCGATGTAGCATCCCCATCTGTGGTCTGCAGTCTGATTCTACGGTCTGCAGATCTGGTCTTTGCTGTATTTCTTCTTTTTTACGACACTTTTGTCCATGTTTATGTGTTTTTCCTCATTTCTGATGTCCCGAGGTAAAATTCCTACAAACTCAAAATAAATACAAGAAATGACATTTAAACTTACTTAAAGGGCTAAAAATCTTAAGGAAGGGGTATCAAAAATATATTTTCACCTCATCAGGTGGTGGGTGGTGAGGGTGGGGGTTGGGAGGGTAGTAGGAGATAGATGTAATGTTGATTTTGATGACAGAGGTGGATAGTGATGTCGGATGGGTGGGTGGTGATGGGTGGGGTGGGGTGGAGGTGGATCTGGTGGTTGTAGTGGTGGTAGAAAACGTTCATACAAAAGTACCTCACCAAATAAATTTCTAAATCTTAATGAAAACAAATACACTTAATGACCTAAGGTCTGAACCATTCAAATGTAGACCTCCAATTAGTATAAACAAATGAGGAAACTGTGTAGTGTAAACATATCTAAAATAAAAGATAAGTGGAGTAAGCCTACCATTAAGTACTAACTAACAAATATAATGCATACTCAATAATTCAAAACAGGAGGTTAACAAATTTGTTTTTGTTAATTATTATTTTTTGTAACTGAGCAAGCCTGAGTTGTGAACTAAGGGTGTCCAGTGGGTCGAGTCGGCCCGATCCCGCCCCGCACTCATCCCGCTACCCGCCCTGCCCCCCTTAAAAAAATGAGATGAAAAATGACGGTGTCGGGGATCTAACTGGGGACGGAACTAGGGATCATTCTGCCTGTCCCGATCCCACCCATCCTGCCCCACGAATCGCCCCGACCCCCTGCACATTTGCAAAAATAACCGTTGCACAACGACCCAATTTCATTTTTAGCCGTTGGCATCGGCTATAACAACCATCCCCCCTCCTTCCTCATAAATTTCCCTATCCCCTTAATATTTATTTTTAACCTCTAAGTTAATATATTTATACTTTAACCTTATTTCTCAACTATAAATACCTCATTTTTTCTTTATTTTTCTCACAAATCTTCCTACGGTCTCTCTAATCTCTCTCTCTCTCTCTCTCTCTCTCTAAAAGTCTACATTGCCTACTAAATATTATATTTTATTTACTAATTTCTATCAAAGTTTAAAATTTTGGAGTGAAGTTGGCAACTAGCTTGAGGATCATCGAGCAAAGTTTTAATTTTCAACCTTGATTAGATGTCGACGTTACATCGGTGTTTGGTACCTTCGTTCCTTCTTTAAATTATTATTGTTACTTAATTTTAATTGTCGTACTTAATTTCATTATCTTTATTTATTTATTTGCATAATTATAATGGAACAAAGTGGATGCTTTTCTGGTAGAGGTACTAGGAGTAACAGGGGTAATGGTACATCTTCTAGTAATCTTAATTACAATGATTTTACTCATACATATGGAATTATTATTTTTAATGTTAATATTAATATACTCTTACATCATGAGGTATATTCTACATCTAAACCAGACTTTAATTTAGAAAATGAATTAAAAGATAATTTAGATAACACACTCACTAGTTCACCTCCACCTCAGGCTCAGACTGAGTCTCAAACTGAAATTGGAGTGCCTTTTATTTCCCCTAGTATGAGTCGAGGCCAAAAACAACGAAAACTAAAGTCACCTGTATGAGATTCTTTTTATAGGGACATTGATAATCAACTAGCTATATGTAAAATTTGTCGCAAAGTTTATAAATATAAAACTGGAAAGGTCAATGTGTGACGACAGGTTTAATGAGACATGTAGAAAACTCTCACACAACAAGGTAGAACCAATACCTGGCTGAAAATTAGGTGTGCAAATGTCTTATGAGTCGGGACAAGGATCACATAGTGTCCCGACCAATTACATGATCGAATTAATCCGATGACGGGGGGAATTATAGGTCCTAAATATTATAAACACAGAGATAGGGAAAATTTAACAAATTAATTGATGTGGAGAGTTTGTCTTTTTCATTATCTCCCTCTCATGGTTCTATTCATTACATTAGAGAAACATATAATTCTGTTTTTAACTGTTTTCCTAGATCAAATGTTAGAAAATATGTTTTTAAATTTGTTCATGAATATCAACATTATTTACGTTATGTTTTGTATCATTTTAATGGAAAAGTGGCTATCACTTCTGATATAGGTCGTAGTACTAACAGTAATGATTATTTAATTGTCACATGTCATTAGATAGATCATAATTGGTCTATGCAAAAACGTATATTAACATATAGATATATTGATGATAAGCACACTGGATCTTTTATTTCAAGAAATTTTCATGAAATTTGTAAATATTATGAAATTACTAATAAAATTATGACTATTACAGTAGATAGTGCTTCTTCTAATGATTATGCAGTAAACATTTTATAAACTCGATTTACTCCAACCTTTTCCGATATTTTTCATGTTAGATGTGCATGTCATATTTATAACTTAGTTGTAAAAGATGACCTAAAACATTTTAAAAACATCCTTGATAAAGTACAATTTGCTATAAACTTTATTTTTAAAGGTAATAAAATACAAAGACGCAAAGAGTATGAAAAACTTGTTATGATTGTGGATTACCTTATAGAAAAATTTCAGAAGAAGTTTCGACTAAGTGGAATTCTTTGTATGCGCAACTACTTGTTGCTGATGAGTATAGAAGACCTATAACATTATTATTTAATGTCCATAATAAAAATCCAACAGATATGCTTGTAGATGATGATTGAGATAAAAAGTTGGAACTTATCACATTTTTAGAGAATGCTTATCTACCTACTAAGGAATTTTCTGAGATTTATTATCCTACTATTTCATGTATGTTATTTTATATAGCTCTAATATTTTTGTTACTTAATGAATATATATAAAAACCAACTTACGCTCCAGCTATTAAAAATATTTATAAAATTAAAAAAAAATACCTTTTTCCTATTTCCACTATTTAATTTAGTGGTGATGTATTAAATCATACTATTAAAGTAGATGATTGTAAAACAATTGTTGAAATGATTTATGAAAGCTTAGAAATACTTTTAACAGACACAACTTAAGAACCAATTGACGAACCAACTAAAGAAGAAGTTATGTCTAGCATACACACTGAATGCAAATATATATATATATATATATATATATGTATTACCAAGAACAAAGTGTAAATAATCAACCAACTTATGTATCATCTTCTTCTACTTCGCTGCAACCTTATAAAATACATGTTGTTTCTGTCTCAAGTTTCAAAGCCTTAGAAATATAATGTATAGTGGTTCAAGTTCTTCACAAATTAGCGAGTTTGGTGTTTATATTTTGTAGGGTTTTGTACCGTTCGAATCAATTGTCAATGAAGATGGACGTGAAGACTTGCTGAAATACTGGAGGGAGAATGAGAAAACATTTTCGACACTATCAAAGATGGGCCGAGATGTGTTGAATATTAAAGTGTCATCCACAACTTCTGAAAGCACTTTTTCTGCTGTAAGGTTTCAAATAGGGGAGCACAGACACTCATTGGCGGGAGACGACTTGAAGATTGCAGTTTTATTCAGAGATTGGATTAGAGCGGAGTGTAGAAGGTGCGGTCAATCAGAGATCAACTACGAATACGACTACAACTACAACGAAATCTTATCCGAGTGAGCAGGAAGCGATGTCAAAAAATTTAACAAATAAATTTCAATTCCAACAGAAGATCCTCAAGAGACTGTGAGGAAATTAGAAAAAGTATGGTTGAATATGTAATTTTTTAATGGCAATTTTACTATGTGATTTTCAACTTTTTAACTACGAAACAAAGTTGTAATTTTAAAATTGTATTACAAAATAAATCATATTTCTATTAAATAATATAAGAGACACAAATGTTAAATTTCTAGATAGCTTCCATGGATAAACAGTGAAGGAAAGAGAGAGCAGCGAAAAGAAGAGCAAAATAGTAATGAAAAGGAGAGAAATATTTGGGGCTCACAATGAGCTTATGATATTTTCCTTTATTTTCTCTCAACAAACACAGAGCATTGCAATGCTCTATTTATACAAGAAGAAAGTAATTCTAGAATATTCTACTTAACTACCAACTAATTAACTAAACTAACAAACTAACCACCTTTAACTAACCACATATATATTGTGTATATATGTGATATATCTATATACTTCAACACCCCCCCTCAAGCTAGGAGATATGAAGACATTCTTCATTCCTAGCTTGGACATTGGAGCACCAGCTGCTACATTAGATGGAATTCCAGCACTTCGGAACATTGGAGTGGAATAATAGACAACAGCATTTATTCCAGCTTCATGATAGACTATTGTCCGCCTCTTGTATGCATTGGAAAGAAGGCTCTCACAGCAGGTCACTGTATAACACCCTGCTTCCAGCGAGGAGAAACATTCCACAGAAATACTAGTTTTAACACAAGAGCCGAGTATAAGTGTCTTTGTCCATGAATAACTTGGATTTACAACATGAACGTTTTTCACTGATACCATTGCTCCAACTCTGACACTATGTGGAACAGAAAGCTGGTGATCTGTTAACAATAGCAACAGTTCATTATCCAACTCAATTATCATACCCCTCATGTAAATTCCTGTCACAATTCCTGTATAACTAACAACTTCTCAATTTTCTTCTTCCTTTCCTCAATCTTTTGCTTGGACATTCCCCTGGACTCTGCAGGAGCTTCTGTATTTTTTTCTTTCTCCTGCATTTTTGCATTCTCTCGTTCGAAGCCTTCACGTGGACATCTCTCAGAAGAGCCTGTCTAACTCAAGACAATCTTTCTAAAAGGAACTTCCAGCTAGTATAGATATTATATGTGCCAGCAAAGCTCAAAGTCTATCAACCACCTATTCCCAAAGAGTCATGGCCGTAGATTTATGTTTCTAACAATTCTGGGAATATCCCAGCTGAGCATCCATTAATTCTTGTTTATCCTTTATCACCATTGCAGTTTGATCAGCTTTTCTTGCCTCATTCATTTTTAACCTCAATTCAAATAACATAACCTTTTCTTCCTCCATGTGGGATTCGCAGAGTCTTCTCCCATATTATTCTCTCCATCAAATTGATCATCTGCATCATTGTGCCTTTCAACACCATCCCTATCAAGTAAAATTCCAGTAGCTATCATGAGCTGCACTATGCAGCCAACAAACCAGCAGCAACACAGCTGCGGCAAATCCCACAACAAAAATGAAGAACCTCTCGTTCTCTAGTCTCACTCGGACTAGATAATCCCTCGATTCTCCTTATGTAAAACCGACGGCAAGAACCCCTCGTTCTCTAGTCTCATTCGGACTAGAGAATCCCTCGATTCCCATCACGTCAACTATTTTAATAAGCGGCAAGAACCCCTCGTTCTCTAGTCTCGCTTGGACTAGAGAATCCCTCGATTCTCATCACGCAATCTCACTCAATCCATATTGTTTTCGACGAAGTATCCCTCAATTCTTAGTCTATTTGTCGCTAAGAACTCCTCGATCCTTCAATCGATCTATTGTTCCAGCCTTGTTCTTAGCCGACAAGGCAAGTAAAATAATTTTCGTAAAGTAACAGTAATAAGAGCAGCAGAAACTTTACTAAAGAGCTAATAAACCTTCCTCCTTAGCAATTGTAGCAACAGTACCAACAGTACCTAATAATCCCCTGTACTTTGATATACCGGCACCTTCCCTTCTATTTTGCAGTTGTAGTTCTTTAGCCATGTCTAGAGGTGAAGTACAGAACTTGGCAAAACAACAACAGTAATAGTAACATCACCAACACAGAACCATTAGGAGAATAAAATTGAATTTCCAGAAACTCACAACAATTCGAAACTTAATTTGATACCTTGGAAGCATACATATTCGCGGCGATCTTCGACGTCGCAACGACAACCAAAAGCGATTGAATACGCGAACTAGACTGCTCATGAATTGAATTTTGATTTCTCCTAAGTTACTGATATGAGCCCTAATTTTTCAGAAATTTATGATCCAATTGGATCGAATCTACCAAAAAGGGAGGAGGAAAGATGGAAAAGGAAAACGAGAGAGAAGAACAACTCGAACTTAACACAATCGGAGCAATACAGAGTGCAATTACATTGTAAAATAGTGTTGAAATCGAAAAATACGGTGTTGATGAAACCGGGACGAGAGTTTTCACGCGTTTGACGACAAGTTACAGACTGGACTAGTCAGATTTACATATGATTTCTCTGACTTCAACGCACAACATAGTAGACGAAGTATGGCCAGGGTTATTAGTCTGTTGGGAGAGACCCGGTAGCAACACTCAAGTTCTGTTTGAAGTGGCTGATTTCTCCACTAGATTGCAATAACCTTATAGTTGAATGAATTAGATCCAACAAGGCTCTGATACCATGTTAAATTTCTAGATAGCTTCCATGGATAAACAGTGAAGGAAAGAGAGAGCAGCGAAAAGAAGAGCAAAATAGTAATGAAAAGGAGAGAAATATTTGGGGCTCACAATGAGCTTATGATATTTTCCTTTATTTTCTCTCAACAAACACAGAGCATTGCAATGCTCTATTTATACAAGAAGAAAGTAATTCTAGAATATTCTACTTAACTACCAACTAATTAACTAAACTAACAAACTAACCACCTTTAACTAACCACATATATATTGTGTATATATGTGATATATCTATATACTTCAACAACAAAAACAGCTTTGAGATGTTTTTATTCACTACTTGTTCAATTATTTAAGTGTCTAAAAAAATTAAAACCCCCCAAATCCCCCTACCCGAGTCCCGTCCCCTCTTCCGGCGGGATGTGGGACGGGACGAGATCTCTTTCCGTCTCGCCTATCCCGGCCCGCCAAGACCCGATCCCGACCACCCACCCACCCCGTCTCCCTAAATGTCATCTCGTCCTGCCCCGACCCGATCCACTGGCCACCCCTAATTGTGACTAGTGAGACCATAAGGATCAAATTAATCATGTCATCATTTTAAATTTAGACATTTAACTAAAAAGTTATAATATATAAACCAAAAATAATTGCATTGACAGGTATATACTTGCAAATAAAAGGTCTTAAAACCAACTAGATCCATTCATTAATGAATTAAATACATATGATTTATATATAATGATTAATTACCATAAAAATGTATGACATCGTTACTAAGAGAGTGTTTGGATTGACTTATATTTAGTGTTTTTTTAATTTCAAATTCTTTTCTATTTTTAAGGTGTTTGAGTGAGATAAAAAGTGTTATAAAGCATTTATTTTTAGGCTAAAAGGATACAAAAATAAATCAAAAGCCAAAAGTAGGGGTGACAAATGGATGGGTTGGGCCGAATTTGGGCAGGTTAAAAATGCGCTAAGTTAATAAATGGGTGGAATATTGACCCGCTCAAATTCTACTTGGGCTGAAATAGGTTGGGTTGGAATGGACTAAAAAGCGGGTCAAACCTAACACTTCCAATTCTTACTAAGCTTTAATTGTCTTATTTGTTCTTTTATAAAACATTTAGTACCTAATAATTTTTTTTATTATGGCTATGTATAACATATCAAATAAAAAAAAATTAAATATTTTTATAAGATTTCTAATGGATTAATTTGGGCTAGATATCAGCCCATATTTTGATGGCTGAAATGGGTTGGGCTGAACTAATAAATGAGTGTGCTAATAACCCGTTCAAACATGAACGGGTTGAGCGGATTATGATTTTATGGGCTAAATTTTCCACTTCTAGCTAAAAGTGGACCAATTTATAATTTTAACTTTTAACTTATAAGCAATTTTTAAAAAGCCAATCAAAACACCCTCTAAATGAAATTATGCTTTGCTTTATACAAGATTTCACGATCCGTTAAGAAACCACTCATAATTTAGAGAACAGAAAATTAAACTGAATTAGGTCAATCCAGCTTTCAGAATCTGATTCAAAGAAAAATGAATAAACAATCTACCTTTCCCAATATTAAATTTGTGAGAACAAAGGTGTCATAACAAGGAAATGGTAAATATATCAACAACAACAAGTATGTAAAAAATCTGGAAATCAACACAAATAATTGATTTGCTGAGTCGACTGAATTCTCAATCTATGCTTAAGATAATATTGCCCCGTATATCCTTTCAACGGTATAATGACAACTTATCTCCCAAGATAAAACAACAATCAAACAAATGAGCAAAGGGAACTCAAGTGTTCGCTTAGGAAGAAAGATCTTTGAGTGTTTTGTGATTGCAAGAGAGGAAGACAATTTCAGAAAATTGTTAAGTGTCAAGTGTGTTTTGCAATTGTGTCAAAGGCATCAATTTATAGGTAGATGATTATGTCATCTCAATTAACCAAATGAATGGTCATCAATGTCAAGTAATGACCATTGATATTGAGGTTAATTCAGCCTAGTAATGACTGAAATCAATAGCCAAGTAATGGAGATTAAATGCTCCAAAGTCAGCCCAAGAATCAGTTTTAATTCTCCTCCAACGGATCGAAATAAATGGCACCGCGCTTCTAGAAATACGCGCGCCGCATGTCCGTAGAACTCATCGAATCAAACGCCATTAGCGTCGTGGCCCTTCGGGAAGGCGTGACGGCGCTTCAATTCCAGTGAACTACTGGAATTGAAACAACATTTAGAGCCGGGGCTCTAGGAGGAGGCGTCGCGACCCTTTTCGGCTCCGCAGTAATTTCTAATTCGTTTAATCTTTTACACATTTCTTTCTTTCATTTACCAACGTGAAACCATTTTCATTTGACCAATAACCGTCTATTCTCTTATGTCTCAAACAATTCGTACGTACCAATATCTCTTCCATTTAAGAAAATTACGATCTTTGACACTTTATGTGCACGTGTGTGGAAACCATGTTTCCGACGTGCAGGGCCCCAATTATTCGAGTCATAATTAATAGAATTAATTTAATTTCACGTTTAGTAAATTTCCAACAATCCCCTCTTGGAAGAGATTTTGGCGCACGCACATTGTGTCTTTCGAGAAATCACTCGGTGGATCGATGTTGCATCTGGAGAGGTAGCCGGAGCTTTGAACCTTCCATAGTAGAATACCATCGAACATATTTACTGCGCGGTGAATGTGATGTCTTGAACCGTCAGTGTTTAGTATATGCCAAGACAATGGTACCAATACAACACCTTTCATACTCAATCCTTCTTATGTTTTTATCCATCGTGGGTCGTGGACACACTTGGATTCTTAAGTGCGTTCATTTGAGGCCGTCTGTCCTCGCACTTAAATAGGTGGTCTCCTATAAGGTATCCTGCAATACCCCGCTACACAAGCATGAGGAACCATTAAAAATTTCTCCAACCTAACCTCAACTATTGAGGAACATTAAAGGTTTGGAAACTTATCATTTACCCCTCTTACAGGTAGCACTTTATGTCTATCATGAGAACGACCTTGAATTATGTTTCTTAAGAAGAAAACATTATCTGAAGTGCTCTTGCTTCCACCGAAGCGCTCACAGAACCTTTACAGTTTAGTTTTTCCATTGAACCTTATTCATGGGATCTCCAGTCGATAAGGTTGGGTGTCCACTATTTGGTTCTTATTGTTTGGGTTTTAAGCTCATTCCCCTAGACAGGCGGAACATCTGATCTTTGAGTATTCCCTTCGTCAAGGGATCTGCGATATTTTTCTTAGATTTTACATAATCAATGGAAATAACACCCGAGGTGATCATCTGCCTAACAGACTCATATCTCCGTCGAATAGGACGAGAATTACCGTTGTATATAGAACTTCATGCCCTTCCTAGAGCCGACTGACTATCGCATTAGATCATTACAGAAGACACGGGTTTATCCCAACATTGGACATCCACTAGAAAACCATGAAGCCACTTAGCTTCCTCTCCCGCTTTATCTAAAGCGATAAATTCTGACTCCATCGTGGATCGGGAAATAAGACTTTGCCTAGAGTATTTCCAAGACACAGCTCCACCACCGATTGTAATAATATATCCGCTGGTGGACTTGATGTCGTCGCTATAAGATATCTAGTTTGCATCACTGTACCCTTCTAGTACAGCTGGGTATCTCAAATAGTGTAACCCGAACTTTAGCGTGAACTTCAGGAACCGTAGTACCCTATTCAACGCTTTCCAGTGATCCCCACTTGGATTACGGGTGAACCTAGCCAATTTATTGACTGCATGAGCGATATCAGGTCGAGTGCAGTTTGTGATATACATCATACTACCAATCACCTGCGCATATCGCTCCTGGCGTACGGGCTCACCAAGATTTATGTCAAGATTTTGACTTATATCTAATGTTGTCGTTACCGGTGAACTGTCGAACATCCCAAATTTCATCAGTACATCCTCGATGTAGTGAGATTGAGACAACCTAGCCTTGTACTTGTCGATAGTCTGCCTTTAGATTCCGTTTAAGGATCCACTTACAACCCAAAAGTTTGTGTCCCGGGGGAAGTTCAACCGACTCCTAAGTGTGGTTATGCGGGATGGATTCTATCTCACTTTCTAAAGCTTCCTTCTAGAGCGGTGCTTCTGGAGTTGACAATGCTTCGATGATTGTCCGTGGTTCATCCTGAACCAAATAGGCCTCAAAGTCTGGACCAAAGGACTTGTCCTTCCGGACCCTTTTTCTTCTCCTTGGTTCCATCTCTGAATCTTCCAAGTCATGAGAATCTAGAATACTGGATCCCGAATAATCAGTTAATTCAGAATTCACTAGATCTGAATCGTTTGGATCTATGTATTCATCGACTCCTTGATCCTCAGAGATTTGATCATAACTTCGTTTGCGAGAGGTTATGTTATTTTCCTTCTCTGGAAACGTGTCTTCAAAGAAACTTGCGTTCCTTGATTCCATGATCGTACCTACATGAATGTCCGGTACATCCGACTTATGCACTAAGAAATGATAAGCACTACTGTTATTGGCATATCCGATGAATATGCAATCCACAATCTTAGGTCTAATCTTGACCTGTTTTGGTGTAGGTACTTTTACCTTGGCCAAACAACCCCATACTTTCAAATATTTGTAGGTAGTTTCTTTCCTTTCCATAGATCGTATGAAGTCTTGTCTTTACCCTTGTGTGGGACTCTGTTAAGATCTTATTTGTGGTAAGGACAGTTTCTCCCCACATGATTTGAGGGAGGCCCAAATTGATGAGTAAAACATTCATCATTTCCTTTAGTGTTCGGTTCTTGCGTTCAACAACACCGTTTGATTGAGGTGAGTAAGGAGTTATTGTTTGATGAAATATACCTGATTGAGTACAATATTCTTCAAAAGGCGCTACATATTCTCCCCCTCTATCGCTACAGATTATTTTAATCTGTCCGCTTAATTGGTTCTCAACTTCTGCTTTGTAGCGTTTGAATGCTTCAAAGGCTTCATCTTTACTTTTTAGTAAGTAAAGATCTATGAATGTCACAAAGTACTTGTTCCCCTCTTGTTTGAGCGAACTTTAAATCACATATATCAGTGTGTATAAGTTCTATATGAGCGGTTTCCATTTCGACGGATCTAAAGGGACTCTTGGAATGTTTTGCCTTTACGCATACCTCACACTTACGTTGAGGGTTTATGTCGATAGACCAATCTTTGGATAGATTAATAGTTAACATATCCTAATATATGATGCCATAAATTAGATGACTCAATCAAGTAAGTATAAGGTGCAATTTTATTAATAGTTGAAACAGAAGACATTACATGTGCAACATTAACCTTAAAGAGACCTTCACAGACGAATCCCCTTCCTACAAATGTTCCATTTTTAGTGATTACAAACTTGTTAGCTTCTAACACTAGCCTAAAACCAGCATTTACTAACATAGATCCAGAAATTAAATTTTATCGAATTTCTGGGACATGCATCACTTTCTTTAGAGTCAACTCCTTCCCGGACGTCATCTTTAGGATCACCTTTCCTACCCCCAGTACCTCTGAAGAAGAATTGTTTCCCATGAACAACTTCTTGCTGAAACTGGTGTATAAGTGGAGAAGGCTTCTTTATTGGAACATATGTAACGGGTGGCACCTGTGTCCAACCACCACTGCACCGGATTCTCAACGAGGTTTGCTTCAAGAACCACCGCTGAGAACTTCTGAATCATATCATCTACGAACGTGTCTTCGACGATGTTAGACTTGGCCTTATTCTCACGTTTGAGCTTGCGGCAATCTTTGGCCATGTCACCAACTATACCACAATGGTTGCAACTTCTCTTGAACTTTTCAGTTGTTTGGGTCTTGCCTACCTTCTGGAACTTTCGCTTCTTGCTTGATTTCCCTTTGACTTCCGTCAGGTTTGCCTTAGACTCGGCGGGTTGTTTCCCCTTTGGCATGACCTTCTTATTGTCTTCCTGACTGGAGTTTGACAATAAGTTCGTCTAAGGCCATCTCCTTCGTTTTGAGTTTCAAATAGTTCATAAACTCAGTCCACGAGGGAGGCATCTTCTCGATTAATACCCCAACTAAGAATTGCTCGTTGGGCTTCAATCCTTCTAAGTCTAGGTGATGAAGAATAATCTGAAATTTCTGGACTTGGGATGACACACTTTTGTTGTCCACCATTTGTAATTTTAGGAATTTCTCAATGATGAACTTCTTGCTACCCGCATCTTAGGTGTTGTATTTCTTCTGAAGTTTGTCCCATAACTGCTTGGCAGTTTCAACGGCGCAATATATCGTGTATAATGGATGGGACAAACTATTTAGAATATAGTTCCTACACATGAAATCACTATGTTTCCATGTTTCGCGAACCATCCTCATGTCGTCAGCGACATGGTTACTTGGCCCCCTCCCCCCAAATTATTTGGCTGAGGGTCCACGTCTTCCCTAAATAGTGGAGGGTCTTCGATTAGGAAACGTGACATTTCCATAACTGTCAAGAAAAACAACATCTTTTGTTGTCGTCGCTTAAAGTGAGTACCCATGGTGAAAACCAGCGGGTGTCGGGGCAGTGGCTCCCCCTTGAGCAGTTGCAAAGGCATTGGAAATGCCTCTAACAGGAGCATAGGCATTGTTGACGCCTTGGGCAGGAGCATAGGCACTGTAAGTGCCCGGAGCAGTAGTGGTGGCACTCAAAGTGCCAAAAGCAGTGGTAGCACTAGAAGTGCCAAAACAGTAGTTTGGAAGGCATTAGGAATGTCATGATCAGTGAAGACACTAAAAGTGCCAAAAACAGTGGAGTTGAAGGCAGCGATATTGCCTTGAGGATCGGTGGGATTTTGAGCGTTGAATTGATCTTGTCCAGTCATGTTGTTTTTGAAACAACGAATATTATCTTAAGCTTGTGGGAAATAGTGTGTAGTAACAAGGAAATGAGAAATGTATCAACAACAACAAGTATGTAAAAAAACTGGAAATCAACACAAATAATTGGCTTGCTGAGTCGACTGAATTCTCAATCTATCCTTAAGATAATATTGCCCTGTATATCCTTTCAACGGTGTAATGACAACTTATCTCCCAAGATAAAACAACAATCAAATAAATGAGCAAAGGGAACTCAAGTGTTCGCTTAGGAAGAAAGATCTTTGAGTGTTTTGTGATTGCAAGAGAGGAAGACAATTTCATAGAATTGTTAAGTGTCAAGTGTGTTTTGCAATTGTGTCAAAGGCATCAATTTATAGGTAGATGATCTCAATTAACCAAATGAATGTCCATCAATGTCAAGTAATGAACATTGATATTGAGGTTAATTCAGCCTAGTAATGGCTGAAATCAATAGCCTAGTAATGGAGATTAAATGCTCCAAAGTCAGCCCAATAATCAATTTTAATTCACCTCCAACGATCGAAAATGTTGTCGCGCCCTTCGTTAGTATGCCGCGCCGCATGTCGATAACTCATCGAATCAAACGCCATTTAGCGTTGTGGCCCTTCGAGAAGGCGTCGCGGCGCTTCCATTCCAGTGAGCTACTGGAATTGAAACGACATTTAGAGTCGGGGCTCTAGGAGGAGGCGCTGCGGACCTTTTCGGCTCCGTGGCGATTTCTTATTCATTTCATCTTTTACACATTTCTTCCTTTCATTTACCAACGTGAAATCATTGTCATTTGGCCAATAACCGTCTATTCTCTTATGTCTCAAACAATTCGTATACATATCAATATCTCTTCCATTTAAGAAAATTACGATCTTTGGCACTTTATGTGCACGTGTGTGGAAACCATGTTCCCGAAGTGCGGGGCCCCAATTGTTCGAGTCATAATTAATAGGATTAATTTTATTTCACGTTTAGTAAATTTCCAACAAAATTAGAGTAGACTTCAACTAATAAGTAGTAAAGGTTATGATAGACTGATAAATATTTTTTCATAATTAATTATATATCTTTAGTTCGAGTTTTGCAAATTGAATTATATTTAGTAGGGTGAGTGAATTTGAATTAATTAATTGAATCCCAAAATCGATATTAAATACCGAATAAAAAAAGGCTTAAACTATTATATGTGTGAGAATGTGGATATCTCTTTTGTTCCTTATGCTTTCCATCTTATGGCCTCCGGTTAAAAAAATTAATAATATCCTAAACGAGTTTAACTTTTATACATACCTACTACGTAATTTTTTTTATATTAATAGATCACTTTAAAAATAATAAGTAATAGATTTTTATAAATAAAATTAGTTCCATGTATAGTATTTAATATGCAACCTTGTCGAATTGACTAAAGCATACTGTTAATTAATAGTATAAAACTTACTTTTATATTTTCAGTATAAAAAAAAAAATTGTTCGGTGCACTAAGCTCCCGCTATGTGCGGGTACGAAGAATGGTGGGGCCACAAGGGTCTTATGTAACATATTTTAGACTATCAACAACGGTTGTGGTGGAGTGGTACTTCTTCATCCTTAACTAGAAGTTTCGGGTTTGAGTCTCCCCGATTATGAAGTCTCCTTTATTATGAAGCATTTGTTGGGTATTCAATGGATGTATAGAAATAGTATTCAACTATTACTAGTGCTTTGAAAGGGTAAACAACATGGTTACAATACAATAGACTTGAAGCTTAATAAGTGTTGTGCCAATCACAACATGTTTGATGATCTTGTCCTTCGTTCTTGAATGCGTCTTTGAGTCTTGGATCTTGTGATTTTCGTTGGAACTGCAGCAAGCCCCTTGATCTTTATAGCCTGAAACCAAAAGACACTAAATCTGACAGTGTTATGATTGCGTTGCTGAGTTCAGTGATATTCATTTGGTTCTTAAGACAATATTGCCTCGTATGAATCCTTTAACGGCTATTGACAACTTGTCTCCCAAGATAAAACAACAACTAAACAAATGAGCAAAGGAAAAACTCAAGTGTTTCTCCAAAATAACCTTTGAGTGTATGAAGATATGCTAGAGAGGAAGAGTTTTCAGAAAAACTGAAATCATACAAGTATGGAGTGTGTTCTACAACTGAGCCAAGGACCTCAATTTATAGTGTGTGAAAGATTTCTTCCCAACTAGCCAAGTAATGGTCTTCAATGTCATGTAATGACACTTAATTTGGAGTTATATTTCAACCAAATAATGGTTGAATTCATGAGACAAATATGGAGAATTAATGCTTCAAAGTCAGCCCAAGATTCAGTTATTTTTCATCTCCAACGGTCACACTGCCTCCGGCGTCGCGATGCCTCAGGGAGCTCCAGTAACCAAACATGGAATTAGCGCCGCGACTCATGGTGGAGGCGTCGTGGCTCCGGTGGTGTTGCGCCGCGGAGCCTTGAAGGGCCACGACGATTTCCGATTCGTTTCATCTTTTACATATCGTACATTTCTTCCTTCATTTACCAACGTGGAACACGCGTCATTTGGACAATAGTCGTTCATCATTCTATGTCTCAAACGTTTCACTTACATACCAATATCTCTTTCACTTAATGAAATTTACGATACTTGGCACTACGTGTGTGGAAACGACATTCCCGACGTGTGAGGCCTCAATTGTTCGAGTCATAAATAATGGGTTAAACTTATTTCCACATTAGTAAAATTTCCAATAATCCCCTCTTGAAAGACATTTGGCGCACACACATGGTGTCTTTCTAGCAATCTTACGGCGGATCGATGTTGCATCTGGATAGGTAGACGTGGCTTTGAACCTTCCATAGTAGAACACCATCAGACATACTTACTGTACGGTGAATGTGATGTCTTGAACCGTCAGTGTTTAGTGTATGCCAAAACAATGGTACCAACACAACAACTTTCCTTACTCTGTTCTTCTTAATGTTTTGTCCGTTGTGGCCGTGTACACATTTTGATTCTTAAGTGCGTTCATTTGAGGTGGTCAGTCCTCACACTTAAATAGGTGGTCTCCTACAAGGTATCCTGCTCTACCCCACTTTACAAGTGTTAGGCACCATTAATTTTCCCCGAACCTAACCTCAACCGATGAGGATCGTTAAAGGTTTTGGAAACTTAACCTTTACCCACGCTACAGATATCACTTAAAGTCTATCACGGGAACGACCTTAGATTCATATATCTATGAAGAAATTATTATCCGAAGTGCTCTTGCTTCCACCAAAGCGTTCCACTGAACTTTTACGACTTAATTTTTTCATTGAACCTAATTCCTATAATCTCCAGTCAGTAAGGTTGGGTGTCCGCGGTATCAGTTCTTAGTGATTGTGTTTTAGGCCTATTCCCCTAGACAGGCAAAACTCTTGATCTTCGGATATTCCCTTACTTAAACGGTTCGTTATATCCTTTTATTTAGTAATCAAGGATGTGTCACCCGATCAACTGTCATACGGTCTTATGTCTGCGACAGATATGTCCAGACGTCGTCATCCATGCCCTTACAGTGTATAACTGACGAAGGCACGAGTTACTTCCAATAAGGGATATCCTCTAAGAGGTCGTGAAGTTACTCAACTTCTCATCATGCTTTGTATAAAGCGATAAACTCTGATTCCATCATGAATCGGCCGATGCAAGTTTTGCTTAGAGGATTTTCCAAAGACACACCATGCACATCCACTTGTGGCTTTGATGTTTTTTTAAGTCTGATGTCCAGTTTGCATCACTGTGTTCTCCCAGAACCGCTGGACATCCAGAATACCATAATCCATAGATAAGCGAATAATTCAGATGTCGTCACATCCCATTTAACGCCTTTTATTGGTCATTTCCAGAATCACGAGTGAACCTTAGTTCAACTGATCTTTGAGACGATACCAGGTTAGATGTAGTGTGTAAAATATAATTAAACTACATGTGACATGCGCAATCGCTCCTGATACATGGGT
Organism: Przewalskia tangutica; assembly: GCA_029844215.1. Taxonomy (NCBI): domain Eukaryota; kingdom Viridiplantae; phylum Streptophyta; class Magnoliopsida; order Solanales; family Solanaceae; genus Przewalskia; species Przewalskia tangutica. Next base: position 41,720,198 of record CM056724.1, on the reverse strand, counting down.
GCACCATGATTCCAATCAATTCTATGATTCATATCCATTGGCGACTTCAACGAGACTGTCAAAACACATGAGTTTGGGTTAGACCAGTCCGTTAGATGTCTTGGAATTCCTAAGATGTTATTTGTAATACCTATATCATTCATGTGTGATTAACATGTCATCTACATAAAGGCATATCATGATCGAGTCAGAATTACCATTCATGTAGACACATTTGTCACACTCACATGTGGAGAAACCCTTCGATAGTGAAGTACTATCAAATGTTTCGTGCCAATGCTTCGGTACCAGTTTCAGCCCGCACAGAGATTTGACAAGTTGATAGACTTTCTTATCTTCCCCGGAACCTCATACCCCTCGGGTATTACTTTCTTCTTCCACTTTCAGACTTTTGGTTTTCCAACTGTTGGCTTTCTCGCTTCAGAGTCAATGTTTATGTAGTCGGATTCATTGTTTCTGTTTTGTCTGAAACTTCCAGGACCAAATTTTAAACATTTCTAGGACCAATAAGGAAGTTTAGGAAGAAGCCCAACAGTCCACAAAATCCAAACTCTCCGATTAGAAAGGCTGTCTCAACATCCACGTCATGCAAGACGGCAGTGACCCTGAATGTTAAGCTATTCACATAGGAGCACATGTTCAAGTAGTCGTGGCCTTAAACTTGTCAGTAGATCCATCTACTTTATACTCAATTTGAGTATCCACTTTTACAACCAGAGGTTCTTTTTCCGGAGGAAGATCAACCATCACACAAGTGTGGTTTTATCTGATGGAATCTATTTATCTCTTTTTAGCTTCTTTCCAAAGAGTTCTTCTAGAGATGACAATTCTTTCTTCATTGTCCATGGTTCTTTCTCAACCATATAAGCTAGAAGACCTGGAACAAGTCTTTGTCCACTTTTTTTGCTCTGTCTCGGTTTAACATCTAGAATCTCTGAGTCCTGTAGACCTGGAACATTAAGTTCCGGATAGTCAGCAACTCTCGAGTCCTATAGATCTGGAACGTCTAGTTTCATACAATCAGGAACTCGCGGGTTCTTGTTAACCTTGAGCAACTACTCTTTTTTCCTTTTCAAGGAATGTTACCTTCAAAGAATTCATAATTCTTTGACACCAAGATGTGATACGCAATATTGTTATTTGCAGATCCAGTGGATATGCACTCTATAGTCTTAGGTCCAACTTGACCTGCTTTGGCTTTGGTGTTTCAACACTTTCCACACTACCCCATATCACAACATTCGTATATGGGATTCATTCCATGTTTCACATGGAGGGTTATCTTTATCCTTATGCGGAGTTCTCTTTAAGACTCGCATTAGTGGTAAGGATCGCCTTGCCCCAAATATCTCAGTCATACGGATCTGCGTTTGGCAAACACCGTTGGTTTGAGGTGAGTAAGGAGCAGTCGTTTGATAAACGATGCTTCACATTCTCCCCTCTATCGATATGAATTCCTTAATTCGTAGGTTTTCAACTTATGCTTCTGAAATGTCGCGACCCTTACTGGGAGGCGTCGTGGCGCCTGAACTACAGTAGCCAACCAACCTTCAACAATTTCATCTCCGCTTTCCAACAAACAATTGAATCAATACATTGTACCATCATCGATGAAGATCACAACGTTCTTGTCTATCCCCTCTATTTGTACAAGCGTCAAATCACTCACGTAGGCATGACTATGTTATAGAGGAGCGGTGCTTCTTTCGATATTCTTTTGATGGAATGGAAAGGTGAATTTGCTTCTTCGCCTACCTCACTTTCATTTTAGGGTTTATGTCGACAGACGACAACAATCTCAACTTAATTAGTTTTTGAATGACTTTCTATTTAACGTGTCTTAATCTATGATGGCATAGATGCACATATTACAAATATATCATTCACTTGGCTACAGATATACTGTACCATTCTTGGTTATTACAGACCTGTTGGAATAGTCTCAAGCCAGTTTGACCAACAACGTCCTTGAACCATGTTTAGGACATGTATCACATTTTGTTAGAGTGATCACATGCCCTTAAGTCCTTTAAGGAGAACCTCTTCAACTCCTTTTATTTTGGAGGTGGTGTTGCTTCGCATGAACAACCTCTTGCCCGTGGTTAGGGCGTAACCGGATCGTATGAGATCTAGATATTCTGGCCCACTCCAGTTGTTTTGGCAGACTGAGTGTCCAATTCTTGCCTTTCTTTTGGCCTTCAAATCATTTAAGATCTGGAAACGCTGACCCACTCCAGTCGCCCATAGGCTTCTTATGACTGAGTGTCCAATATCGTCATGTCATATGATGGATCTATCCCACTCCAGTTGCCCATAAGCTTTGTATGACGGAGTGTCCACTTCTATCCCGTCAAAATACGGATCTTCTATCGGAAATGGTGACAGGTTTGACTCTAGTCCTTAGTCTTCTTCCCTTGCTTAGGACTGTCCATAAATCCAGTTTACTACAATTTAAGTCCATACTTTTTAGGCCGTTGTTTATAACAGTCCAATCTTTAAACGGGAATGTGAGTAGTCTAATTTCTGATTTTAGGTGTAGGGAATATAAGTCTTTAATGAAAACACTTCATATTCATATCCTTGCTTTATTCCCTTTTATTCAGAAATTCTCTAAACATATTATGGACAAGGAAGACTAACTAACTCATACCTTTGGAATCTGGCCCACTTTAGTGACGTATCCAAATTCTCCTTACCATAGGATGAAGGCTCTCATCGTGTCCCAGTTGAAATCCTCAACCTCTCGTGGACGATTGTTCTACCACTCTCGGGAGCGGTGACAACAACTCTTTCTTGATTCTTATCCTTGTTAGCATGACTATCAGCAACAGAGGTCTCTCCTTTGACGGAAACAGAACTGTAACTATCGTCAAAGAGAGACCTAAAACCAGGACCAGATTTGTTGGCACACATCTTTCTAGCACTAGTATAAGTATTGTCTTAAGTTGTTGGTTATTCAATGGATGTACGGGAATAGTATTCAACTACTATTAATGCTTTGAAAGGGTAAACACAATGATTACAAAATAATAGGCTTGAAACCTAATAAGTGTTGTGACAACCACAACATGTTTGATGATCTTGTCCGTCGTTCTTGAATGCGTCTTTGAGCTTGGATCTTGAGATCTTCGTTGGAACTGCAGCAAGCCCCTTGATCTTTATAGCCTGAAACCAAAATACACTAAATCTGGTAGTGTTATGGTTGCGTTGCTGAGTTCAGTGATATTCACTTGTTCCTTAAGACAATATTGCCCCGGATGAACCTTTTAACGGCTATTGGCAACTTGTCTCCCAAGATAAAACATCAACTAAACAAATGAGCAAAGGAAAAACTCACGTGTTTCTCAAGAAAAACCTTTGAGTGTATGAAGATATGCTAGAGAGGAAGAGTTTTCAGAAAAACTGAAATCATACAAGTATGGAGTGTGTTCTACAATTGAGTCAAGCGCCTCAATTTATAGTATGTAAGATGTATTCCTAACTAGCCAAGTAATGGTCTTCAATGCCATGTAATGACACTTAATTTGAGGTTATTTGACTGAATTCATGAGCCAAATAATGGAGAATTAATGCTTCAAAGTCAGCCCAAGAGTCAGTTATTTTTCGTCTCTAATAGTCACACTGCCTCCGAAGCGCCGCGGCGCCTCAGGGAGCTCCAGTGACCAACATGGAATTAGCGTCGCGGCTCCGATGGTGTTGCGCCGCGGCCCTTCACGGTTCCGCGTTGATTTCTGACTCGTTTCATCTTTTACACACCGTACATTTCTTCCTTCATTTACCAACGTGGAACACGCGTCATTTGACCAATAACCGTCTCATTCTATGTCTTAAACGTTCACTTACGTACCAATATCTCTTTTACTTAATGAAATTCACGATATTTGGCACTACGTGTGCACGTGTGTGAAAACGACGTTCCCGGCGTGCGATGCCTCAATTGATCGAGTCATAAATAATGGGTTAAACTTATTTCCATATTAGTAAAATTTCCAACAATATTTTACCCGCTAATACCATATGAGTACCTGAGCGTTCACTCGAATATACATTCAGGAATGAATCCTAATCTTGACTCGCATACCACCTTTAATCTACTTCGTAATGCACCCAAAACAAAGTCGCGTCTCAACCTATAAGGCATTTGAGCTTAGGACAGGATCAAAGTAAATTATGTTCTCCAGGAAGATAGAAACAGTATCCCTTAGTTTCCTTTAGATACCCAACGAAGTAACATTTCTCACTTTTAGACTCCAACTTATCAGTGATCAACTTCTTGACATATGCAGGACACCCCCAGGGCCTTATGTGTCTAAGTGATGGCTTCTTGCCACACCATACCTCATATGAAGTATTTTCAACTGATTTAGAAGAAAATCTGTTCAAAACATATATCGAGGTTAGAATAGCGTATCCCCAAAGGTATGTTGGAATAGCTGAAAAACTCATCATGGAACGAACCATATCAAGCAAGGTTCGATTTCTCCTCTCGGAAACACCATTCATCTGAGGTGTTCCAGGAGGTGTCCATTCGGAATGAGCTTCATGTAGCTTTAAGTATTCAAGAAATTCTTTACTTAAGTATTCACCCCTACGATCAGATCGGAGAGTCTTGATACTCTTCGAGAGTTGTTTCTCAGCTTCACACTTAAACTCCTTAAAATTCTCGAAGGCCTCAGATTTGTGTCTCATAAGATACACGTATCCATACCTCGATAAGTCATATGCAAAAGTAATGAAGTAAGAGAAATTTTCTCTAGCTTGAGTCGAAAATGGACCACATACGTCAGTATGTACCAACTCAAGCACCTCATTGGCACGGATCCCCTTTCCAGAAAGAGGTTTAATGGTCATCTTACCTTTAAAACAAGATTCACAGTTACTATAAGATTGTAAGTAAAATGGTTCAAGGTAATTTAATTTCCTCAACCGTTCTATCCTCGTTTGATTGATATGACCAGGTCTGCAATGCCGCAAGTAGGTAGAATTTATTTCATTTAACTTAGCTCTTTTATTTTGTACATTGAACATTTCTCTGCGGCAGTTTAATTTATACAATTCATTCATAAGAGGCGCAATTCCATACACAATATTATCATAAGTCAAAATCATATTGCTATTATTAATGCTTGAGGAAAATCCCTTAGTGTCAAGAACAGGAATGAAAATAATGTTCCTTGTCAAAGAAGGAACATAATAACAATTGTTTAACATTAAAATATTGTCGGAAAGTAAATCTACTCTATAATCTCCACACGCTTAGCATCAACACGTGCTCCGTTTCCGACGTGCAGGTCCACCTCTCGATGTCCGACCTTCCTACTATTAGTTAGCCCCTGCACATTTGTACAAATGTGTGAGCCACAAGCGGTATCTAGTACCCAGGAATGAGAATCATTTATAGATAGATTAATATCAATTACAAACATACCTTGTCCACTAGAGGATGGTGCACCTGGTGCCATCTCTCCTCCTGGAGTTGTACATTCCTTCCTCCAATGCCCCTTCCTGCTGCAGTTCATGCACACATCCGATGCTGGAAGTTTCTTCTTCTTCTTCTTCGCCCCTCCTTTTGGCTTCATTGCTGCTACCGGACCAACAACTTTGCCCTTCCTCTTCTGTTGTCCCTTACTTTTTAGTTTGGAATGACTAGAGGAGCCAACCATCATAATAGGTTTGCTTTTGGAGATCGAAGATTCAAAAGTTTTCAGCATATTGTGCAATTCTGGCAACTTCGCCTTAGTTCCATTCATATTTTAATTTATAATGAAACTCTCGAACGAACATGGAAGTCAATGAATGATGAGTGTGGTAGCAACTCTGTCGTGAAACATTATTTCAATGGATGTCAACCTTCTCAACTCAATCATTTCAGCACGTGTGGTGACACTTGGCCCCCTTCAATGAGTTTACACTTAAAGAGTTCTATGAGCAGCTCATACTCCATTGTCTGAGAGTTATAGAGACTCTTCAAATGTACAAGCATTTCATTGGGCCCCATGTTCTCATGTTGTCTTTGTAATGTAGGTGACATAGAAGACACCATCAAACACTGAGCTGAAATGACATCATCATAATGTTTTTGATAAGCCACTTTTATCAAAGGTTGCATATTCGGTAGATTTCTCCGCAGGCGCTGTAGGGAATACCTGGTCAAATGTATATTCAATTTTCTCTTGTCTAAGGACTATTCTTACATTCCTGAGCCAATCTATAAAGTTGGGTCCAATCAATCTATTGGATTCCATTAGCATTTTCATTGAGAAGTTCGATATTCTGAAGATCTGAAGATATAGGTAGACAGGAAAATACAATAAACTATTCGCAACTTGTCTCCCAAGATAAAACATCAACTAAACAAATGAGCAAAGGAAAAACTCACGTGTTTCTCAAGAAAAACCTTTGAGTGTATAAAGATATGCTAGAGAGGAAGAGTTTTCAGAAAAACTGAAATCATACAAGTATGGAGTGTGTTCTACAATTGAGCCAAGAGCCTCAATTTATAGTATGTAAGATGTCTTCCCAACTAGCCAAGTAATGGTCTTCAATGCCATGTAATGACACTTAATTTGAGGTTACAATTCAGCCAAATAATGACTGAATTCATGAGCCAAATAATGGAAAATTAATGCTCCAAAGTCAGCCCAAGAGTCTGTTATTTTTCGTCTCTAATAGTCACACTGCCTCCGAAGCGCCGCGGCGCCTCAGGGAGCTCCAGTGACCAAACATGGAATTAGCGCCGCAGCTCCGATGGTGTTGCACCGCGGCCCTTCACGGCTCCGCGACGATTTTCGACTCGTTTCATCTTTTACACATCGTACATTTCTTCCTTCATTTACCAACGTGGAACACGCGTCATTTGACCAATAACCGTCTCATTCTATGTCTCAAACGTTCACTTACGTACCAATATCTCTTTTACTTAATGAAATTCACGATATTTGATACTATGTGTGCACGTGTGTGAAAACGACGTTCCCGACGTGCGATGCCTCAATTGTTCGAGTCATAAATAATGGGTTAAATTTATTTCCACATTAGTAAAATTTCCAACAATATTTTACCCTCTAATGTGGGATTTTTAATTTTATCGGGATTCAATTCGGATATAGATATCAGATGAAAAATAAAAAATAAAACTTATATTTTAGACTTAATGGAGTGGCGTCACACGTATCTGCCTACTTACAATATGATTCGCTTGCTTTGTTCTATAGATATCTTAGATTATACATCAGCAACTTAGGAGATAGGGACATTCGTACATAATTCTAAATATAATATATATAGAGAAAAGTTAATCCCAGGGCTTAAATAGATTGGAGGGCTTCCTAGAGATAGATTAACTTTTTGCAAGGATTTCCACTATATATTTAGCATTTCCTATATTTTATTAATTCCTTAAATATATATACTATTAAATTAGCAGCTAACATTGTCTATAAAATGAGAGTAGTAACCTCAAAATAAAGCAATTTACTTGATAAAACACTTCACATTGATAGAGTAAGTTTTTTTCTTTGTTATCCGTGTAAAAGTGATGTCCTTTTTTTTAATCTCTTTATTATTTGGATGGCTGCAATCTCCATAGATGTAACTATAGATCCAAATATATAATATATTATTGAGGAAAAGATTTTGTCCGTCTTGATGCATGTATGAAGTTAACTAGTTCAAGTTGCGTTTGTTGAGGAATAAAGTTAGATAACTTTCTTAATTTCCTACTCCTCATGTACACTAGCAAATCTCTTTTAAAAAAATTGCCCGTAATAAATGAAGCTAGTTATATATAAATAAGTCATACAATCTCGTATAAGAAGTTAAATTATATTATTATTTAGTATAAAAATTATTCGCATTACTGATATATGTAACTTAAACTCTAAACTTAATAGTGTGGTGTCACACTTTTTAAAAAATTATTTTTATTACATAGGGGTATGGAAAGGAGAAATGAGGATGAGATTACAATGTGGGGATTCGAACCATCACCAACAAAATAAAAGTTCATGTAGTCAACCAATTGAGCTATTAGATCCCTACTCGTGGTGTCACACCTATCTGAGTGCTTACAATTATATGATTCGCTAGTTGTGTTCTATTATAGGGAATCTTAGTCTTCTGTTAATAATTCTAATATTACATAAGTAACTTATGGCTCGTTTGATACGTCGTAGTGAACTGTATAATTTTGCATGGAATGTACTGTATTGTAATGGACTGGACTGTATTAATATATAATGGACGATATTAGAGTATTAAAATATAATGGACTGTATTTTTTTTATTTTTAGTATAGTCCAGGGGAGACCCGTCTACTCAAAAATGATAATTGGAGTGTACTATTTTTAGAAATAGTACAGTCTAGTCCGACTGAAAACGTCCACCAAACACTGTATTATTTTTTTGTTTAGTGCAGTCCAGCGTAATACAACGTACCAAACGTGTCTTTAGATATTGATAGACGTTCATGCAAAATTCTGAATATATATATATATATATATATATATTTGCAGGGTTTAAATAGATTCGAGGGCTGTGATGGACCAGTATTTCGAACTAAAAGAGATTTATCAAAAGACTTCCACTATAACATAGCATTTTGTATATTTTATTTACACTATCAAGTTTATTTTTTAAAAGACAACTAGACAATCGTCCAATAAAATGTGATTATAAATTAGTAACCAAAAATAAAGTAAATTACTTGCTAAACCATTAAAATGCATTGATATTATATTTTATACTATCCGTGTAATGATATCCTTATGTTTTTATGGCAGCAGACTGCAATCTCCATAAATATTTAATTAAAGATCCTATATATTGTTAGAAATGTATTTTAATATTATTCACTTATTTAATTGACAGTTTTGTTGCCTGATCAAGTCTTTATTTTTAGTGGTTACAAAAGAGTTGTCTTTTTCTTTGCCTAGTTTATAGGAGTTAAAGTTAGTGGCTTAGGATCATAGAGGTTAGTGATTAGGGTCATGGACTTAGTTATTTTTTCTTTCTACATGTACTGCCTATTTATAGGCTACTATTTTATTCAAAAGTAATCGAGCTTCACAAAAAGCATACGTTTCTTTTATCTTTTATTTTGTATTAGTGGTATCAGAGCCACAAATAGGAGAGAAAGTGTGAGAGTCCTAAAACAGTGTGAGAGTCCCCAAACAGTAAAAAAGGCAAGCAGTAGCTTTATTTCTCATCTATGGCTTTAGAGACAAATTTTGTGCAAGCAGCAATTCCTCGTTTTGATGGCCACTATGACCATCGGAGCATGCTAATGGAGAATTTCCTTCTATCCAAAGAGTATTGGCCTGTAATTGAATCTGGAATTGGAGAACCATGAGTTGGTGTAGCCTTGACAGATACTCAGAAAACAGAGTTGGAAGGGAAGAAGATGAAGGATTTGAAGGCAAAGAATTACTTGTTCCAAGCCATTGATCGAAATATACTGGAAACAATTCTTAGCAAAGAAACTTCCAAGGATATTTGTGATTCAATGAAGAAAAAATATCAAGGCTCGTCAAGAGTGAAGCGTGCACAGCTTCAAGCCTTAAGAAAGGATTTTGAGACACTGCAAATGAGAGATGGAGAATCTGTTATCAGCTATTGTGCAAGAAGTATGTAGATTGCAAATAAAATGTGATTTCATGGTGAGAAGATGGATGATGTTATCATTGTTGAGAAGATATTGCGTTCTTTCTCACCAAAGTATGATTATTTTGTCTACTCAATTGAAGAATCCAAGGATATAGATGACATCTCACTTGATGAACTCCAGAGCTCCCTATTTGTCCATGAAGAAAAAAATGAATCGAAGCTCCAATACAGACGAACAAGCTCTAAAGGCTTCTACCTTTACTCAATTCTCAAATTATAGAGAAAGGGTTAGAGGTAGAGGAAGATGAAGGGGAGGTCGAGGCAACAGGGATGGCAGCAGGCATTATCAACATGGACGAGATCAACAATTTGACAAATTCAAGGTAGAATGCTTTACATGTCATAAATTTGGTCATTATCATTCTGAATGTTATACTAAATGCCTAATGAGAAAGAAAAAGGACAGAAATCGAATTTTGTAGAAAACAAGGAAACATAAACTTTATTGATGGCTTATCATGTCAATGAGGAACCTAAGGTAGATGTTTGGTATGTGGATACATGCTGCAGTAACCATATGTGTGGAAGTAAGTCTTTGTTTTCTTATTTAAATGAAGGCTTTTGTTCTATTGTGTGTTTTGGTGATTGTTCTACTGTGAAAGTAATGGGAAAATGTGATATTAATATTAGAACCAAGAATGGTTTTGTAGAAACAATTTCTAATGTTTTTTATCTCCCTGACCTGAAGAGTAATTTATTAAGTGTTGGTCAGTTACAAGAAAAGAGTTATGTGATAAATATTCAAAAAGGTGTTTGAGAGATTTATGATCCTTCAAGAGGAGCAATTGATGTTGTTCAGATGAGTTCGAACAGGTTGTTTCCTTTGAAGATAAGAACATCTCAACCTTGCTTGATGGATGAAGTAAAAGATCCTTCATGGCTTTGGTATTTTCGCTATGGTCACTTGAATTTTGGCGGATTAAAGACTCTACAACAGAAAGATATGGTGACAAGCCTCCCTCCAATTACCATTCCTTTTCAAGTTTGTGAAGAATGTGTTGTTAGCAAACAACATCGTTCTCATTTCCCTCAAGGAAAGTCGTGGAGAGCAAAACATGTCCTGGAGCTGGTACACTCTGACATTTGTGGACCGGTAAATCCATCTTCTAATGGGGTAAAATAATTTAATTAACTTCATTGATGATTATACTAGAAAAACATGGGTTTATTTTTTGCAAGAAAAATCAGAAGCTTTCAGTGCATTTAAAATCTTCAAGGCTTGAGTAGAAAATGAAGCAGGAAAAACCATTAAAACTTTCAGTACTGATCGTGGTGGAGAGTACAACTCAAAAGAATTTGAAGGTTTTTGTGATGATCAAGGTATTCAAATGGAATTCACTGCTTCTTATACACCGCAGTAGAATGTTGTATCGGAGAGGAAAAATAGAACCATCCTCAACATGGTGAGAAGCTTACTAGCAAGAGGGAACATTCCAAAGAATTTTTGGCCAGAGGTAGTAAATTGGAGTATTCATGTGTTATACATAAGTCCTACCTTTCTGTTCAAAACATGTCACCCGATGAGGCTTGGAGTGGGCGGAAACCAGCTGTAGATCACTTCAGAATTTTTGGTTGCATTACTTATGCACATATCCCGGATGAGAAAAGGAAGAAGCTTGATTATAAGGGTGAAAAGTGTCTTTCTTGGCATAAGTGAAGCTTCCAAGACCTATAAATTATTCAATCTACTCACAAAGAAGATTGTCACTAGTAGAGATGTCATTTTTTTATGAGAAGAACACTTGAAATTGGAGTAAACATTGTTCAGGGCAGCAGCCACTTCCAGTCTTTTTTGATGGAGAGAACGTAGAAGAAAGGCAACAGCAACAGCCTCTACAACAGCAAATTCCAGCATTTAATGTTCCTGAAAGGCAGCAGCAACAACCTCTACAACAGCAAATTCCAGCAGCTAGTGTTCCTGAAAATTCATCAACTCCTACAGCTGCTGAAACTTCACCGACAATAGCCGATTCTACTGATGTAGTTGCTGAATCACATCTACGCCGTGTTCGAAAGAGGCCCGACTGGATGACAGATTTTGAGGTACCCGGAATTGACCAAACTGAGGATCCACTTACTTACTTTGCTCTTTTTTCAGATTGTGATCCTACAGTTTTTTAAGATACTGTCAAAGAATTAAAATGGCAGAAGGCGATGGATGATGAAATTGCCGCCATTATAAGGAACAACACTTGGGAGCTGACTGATTTTCCAAATGGACACAAGACCATTGGTGTCAAGTGGGTTTACAAGACAAAATTGAATAAGAATGGCGAAATTGATAAGTACAAGGCTCAACTCGTTGCAAAGGGGGTACAAATAAGAATTTGGTGTTGACTACAAAGAAGTGTTCGCTCCAGTAGCAAGGCTTGACACTATTCGGTTAGTTTTAGCCACTGCTGTCCAAAATTCATGGCCTGTATATCAGTTGGATGTAAAGTCAGCATTTTTGCATGGAAAATTGGAAGAAGAGGTGTACATTGATCAACCACCTGGATATGTGAAGCAATGTCGTGAAAATCAGGTATACAAATTAAAAAAAGGCATTATATGGACTAAAACAAGCACCTAGAGCTTGATATAGTCATATAGATGCTTACTTTGCTAAGGAATATTTTCTTAAATGTCCTTATGAGCATACACTCTTTACTAAATTTGGAGTAGGTGGGAAGATGCTTATAGTTTGCTTATATGTTGATGATCTGATTTATGTTAGTAATGATGGAGCCATGCTTGCTGATTTTAAGAAATCTATGATGAATGAATTTGAAATGACAGATATGGGGGCTGATGTACTATTTTCTTGGCATTGAAATTGTGCAATCTCCAGCTGGTATCTTTATTTCTCAAAAGAAATATGTCTTTGAAATTTTAAAAAGGTTCCAAATAAAGGATTGCAATCCAGTTTTGACTCCAACTGAAGTTGGTCTGAAACTCACAAATCATGGAGCAGGAAAAAGAGTGAATGATACTTTATACAAGCAAATTGTTGGGAGTCCTATGTATTTAACATCAATAAGACCAGATATCATGCGTGCTGTTTGTTTAATCAGTCGATACATGGAGAATCCAACCGAGTTCATCTCTTATCAGCAAAGAAAAAATTTCGCTATTTGAAAGGAACTGCAAATTTTGGAATTTTCTATAAAAATGGTTGAGAATCAAGTTTGATTGGTTTTTCAGATAGTGACTATGCTGGAGATATTGAAGATCGAAAAAGTACTTCTGGTTTTGTTTTTATGATGAGTTCAGGAGTGGTATCATGGTCATCAAAGAAACAACAAATTATGACTTTGTCAACTACAGAAGCTGAATTTGTTGCAGCTGCTTCATCCTCATGTCAAGCTATCTGGTTGAGGAGATTACTTGAAACACTTCAAAGTCAACAACAAGGTCCAATAATAATCCATTGTGATAACATTTCAGCAATCACGATTTCAAAAAATCCAATTTTGCATGGAAGGAGTAAGCATAATATTAGATACCATTTTTTGTGTGATCTTTGCAATGATGGCATAATTGATTTGGTGTTCTGTAAAAGTGAAAATCAGGTGGCTGATATTATGATTAAACAACTTAAACACACTGCCTTTATAAAGCATAGAAGAATGCTTGTTGTCGTTGGTTTAGAGGAACCTTTTAATGTTGTTGATTGAATTGTTGAAGTCATCTGTTCTAAACTGATTTCTGCAGATATCAGTTTAAGGGAAGGTGTTAGAAATCTATTTTAATATTATTCACTTATTTAGTTGGCAGTTTTGTTGCCTGACCAAATCTTTATTTTTAGTGGTTACAAAAGAGTTGTCTTTTTCTTTGCCTAATTTATAGGAGTTGAGGTTAGTGGCTTAGGGTCATGGAGGTTAGTGGCTTAGAGTCATGGACTTAGTTATTTTTTCTTTCTACATGTACTGCTTATTTATATTCTACTATTTTATTCAAAAGTAATCGAGCTTCACAAAAAACATACATTTCTTTTTTCTTTTATTTTGTATCATATATACGATCGTAGCAAATAATAAATAAAAGTTAAAAGTTTGTTCAAGTTGCGTTTGTGGATGAATAAAGTAGGATAACTTTCTTAATATCCTACTCCTCATGCGCATTAAAGTTGAAAATATAGAGTTTTTTCCCTTCACAATATCCTGTTGCCGCTTTTTTATTTTATTTTCTTCTTTTTTTTGTTGCTATTTTTGTTAATTGAGAGTTTCAACTTTCATTAACGCCCAAAATGAGTTGTTTATTTACCATAAGTAGATTAGAATATATTTATAAAATGTAAATGTGATTTAGACATGACGAACCCTTAAGTTGTCGGTACAAGGAAATTAAGATATAAAAGAAAGGAAAAGTTAACAATATGTTACATCATAACCTGATTTTTTGAAATATAAAATCATTGATCACCCTCTCACAATATTTAATTTTTCCATGTGAATTCTAGGACCCAAAAGGGCCCTATTTACTTGGTTTATCAGCCGTACAATTGTAACCTGAAAGAATTTCACCGGAGTAATTAGCCATAGAAGACGATATACACAGACAAACCGTGAATATCAAAGATCGGGTTTTGTATATTTTTTTACCATATGTGTAGAATTTTTTTATAAGTATAATTATGGTATTAGTCTTGTATAGCTATTAGAATTATAATGGAAAAAAGTAGAGTTATTTTCCATATTTAGGAATTGTATATTTGTATATATACATCTTCATTAATGAAAATAATCAAGAAATTATTTCTTACATGGTATCAGAAGTTTAGGACAAATATTTTCCTTCTTCCCGCAATTCGGTTGCCCTACCTGGCTGTCGGCCACACTTCTTTTGTTTTCTTCTTCCCAATTTTTTTCTCCAAATTCCAAATTCTCCTCTTCACGTTTCATCCAGCTCTTACGGTCTCCAACATAAAGAACCACATCCCTATTGTTCTTGAGATGGAAAACGTCCAATACGCGACATGGACGACATTATTTAAGGTTCACGCACGCTCGCATCAAGTCCTTCATCACATCATCCCCTCGGTAACATGCAAGGAGAAGGTGCCTACCCCCGAGGATGACCCTGTGTTATGGACAACTATTGATGCTACCGTTCTCCAGTGAATTTATTCTATTATCTCTACAGATTTCTTGCAGATGATTATTGAACACAACGCCACGGCGATGGAAACTTGAAATAGGGTGCGTGATAAATTCCAAGTTAATAAAAATTCTCGTGTTGTCACTCTTGAGCAGAATTTTTTTCATGTCAGCATGGAGGATTTTTCGAATGTGTCAGCCTATTGTAAAAGGTTGAAGAAATTGGCGGATTAACTCAAAAACGTTGGTGGGCCCGTCACCAATGATCGTCTTGTTCTTCACATGGATGCATGCCTGTTTGAGGCCTATAATGGCGTTGGGATGCTTCTTCGTCAAAGTAATCTTCTCCCACTGTTCTACCAGACACGTTCCATGCTCACATTAGAAGAGGTCGACTTGGCTAAAAAAGGCAGCTACCGGAGAAAATTCCATCATGATGATGACAAGAACCGCGGTGACGACTGTGGCAGTGGAGGTGGTCAGAACAGTGGCAGTGTTGGTGGTCAGAATAGTGGCCCGCAAACCCACTGGCCACAGCCTTGGGCCAACTGGCCGTGGGATTGGCCAAGCGGCCAGCGGCCCAACTCACCTTACCCCTCGATAGATTTTCTAGGACATTGGGCCTAATTCCAGAATACAACGAGGCCCAATTTTCTGATTCAGAATGCATCGACACTACCAGTTGGGCCGTGGTATCAGGCTGGCCTGCTTGGGCCTCGGCCTCAGTAGTCCTTCGCTGTTGCGGGCCCAACGGCAGTTACGATGACCACAGATATCGAGGTCGCGATGCATACACTTAAATTAAATCCCCCGGATGCAAATTGGTATATGTACAACAGTGCCACTTCTCACATAACATCCACACCAGGTAATCTCTCGTCTTATTTCAATTTGAGCAACAATTGTGGTATAAATATTGGTAATGGTCATTCAATCCCAATTCATGGTTATGGTCACACAAATTTGTCTCCCCGCATCCACCTCTAGTCTTAAAAAATGTTCTTCATGCCCCTCACTTGATTAAAAATTTAGTGTCTGTCCGAAAATTCACAACTGATAATTGGGTTTCTGTTAATTTTGACCCTTTTAAATTTTCTGTGAAGGATTTCAAGAGGGAGATACCTCTAATGAGATGTTGGGTATGAGCTTTATCCAATCACCGCCACCACTATTTCCATGAATAAAGCCACACTTTTAATGTTTGCCGCTCTTGCTCCTTCTTTGTGGCATCCATGTTTAGGTCATCCTGGGTCGTATATTATTTCTTATATACAAAATAACAATTTTATTGATTATAAGGGTACGTGTAGTACTTCAATTTGTCTTTCTTATCCATTAGGGAAACATGTTAGAATAACTTTTGTAGCGTCTACTTCTAGTACGTCGATGTCATTTGACATTATTCATAGTGATTTATGAACTTCTCCCGTTTTGAGTTCTTTGGACCATCGTTATTATGTTTTATTTTTGGATGATAATTCTAATTTTTTGTGGACTTTTCCTTTATCTATAAAATCTCAAGTTTTTCCACATTCTTAAAATTTAGAGCTTTCATCCATACCCAATTTGAACGGAAAATTAAAAATATTCAATGTGATAATGGTAAGGAATATGATAATGTCCATTTCGGTAATTTTGTGACACTCATGACATATTTGTTTGGTTTTCTTGTCCTCATACACAAAATGGGAAGGCCGAAAGAAAAATTCGTACAATTAATAATATTGTATGTACCTTACTAGCCCATGTTTCCTTACCTCCGTCTTTTTGGCATCATGTATTACAACTGGCTACCTACCTCCTTAACATACTCCCTAGGAAAGGTTTAGCATATCAATCCTCACGTAAAATTCTTTACAATAAAGATCTCTCGTATTCTCATCTTAGGGTGTTTATGCTATCCTCTTTTTCCGTCTACTACAATTAACAATCCTCAAGCCCGTTCTACAGCTTGTGTCTTTTTAGGTTATCCATCTAATTATCGTGGTTACAAATATTTTAATTTATCCTCTAACAAAATCATAATTAGTCGCCATGTTATTTTTTATGAAATCCAATTTTCGTTTGCTAAATTGTATAGTTCTGTGTCTCATTCATATAATTTGTTGGATGATGGGCTATCACCGTATATTATCCACCATTTATTCGAGTTATCCCATAACCCAATTCCGTCAGCAGGCTCACTACTTGTTGGCCTACAAATGACTGATCCAGTCCCTGAATCTCTGCCAGCAAGACCACTACCTGTTGACCAACATACGATTGATCTAGTCCCTGAACTCGAACAGCAGGCCCATTGCCTGCTAGCCCAATTTCTATTGGCCCACATATTCCCGTGTCTCACCAGCCTCGCCTCGTGATCGTTTCAAGTCACACCAATCCCGCCGACGCTTCGAGTCACGGCCCAATGCGTGTGTAGGCCCAGCATCTGCCTCCGCATGTCGATCTGGTCTGGGTCTAATTTATGGCCCAAATAATTCTTCCCAGCATCCACTTTTTTAGCCATCTCATGTTGGGCCAGCAGGCCCACTGCATGCTAGCCAGTCCACTGCCTACCCGACAAATATCCAAATCTCGTCCAGTTCTATCTCGAGTCAAGAGCTCATTACTCGTAGCCAACGGGGTATTTTTAAACCAAAATGACATTTTAATCTTAATTCTAATGTCACTAAATCACCCCTACCACGAAATCCATTATCTTCCCTTCATGACCCAAATTAGAAAATGGCCATGAATGACAAATATAATGCTTTTATTGAAAATAAGACGCGGGAGTTGGTGCCCCATCTGTCTGGTGTCAATATTATTCGGTGTATGTGAATTTTTACTAATAAAAAAAATTCTAACGGTTCTTTTGAGAGGCATAAGGACCGTCTTGTAGGTGATGGTAAAACACAAAAGGTTGGCATGGATTGTGGAGAGACATTTAGCCCGGTGGTCAAACCGGCAACCATTCGCATTATGCTTAGTTTGGCTCTCTAAAAAACATGGCACATTCATCAGCTAGATGTGAAAAATGATTTCTTACACGGTGATCTTAAGGAGACAGTATACATGCACCGACCCTTGGGTTTTTTAAGGACCCCAATTATCCTCACCATGTCTGTTTACTGAAGAAGTTCTTGTATGGACTTAAACAGGCCCCACGACCTTCGTATAAGAGGTTTGCAGATTATGTGTCTACTATTGAGTTTCTCACAGCATGTCTGATCATTCTCTATTCATTTATCATCATAGTACCGCTCTAGAATATATTCTGTTATATGTGGATGATATAATTTTTACTGCCTCCTCTGATAATTTGCACAAGTCTATCATGACCCTTCTCAGCTTAGAATTTGTTATGAAAGAGTTGGGACCCTTAAGATATTTTTTGGGTATAGCTATCACTCATCATGCAGGTGGTCTATTTTTATCACAGATGAAGTATGCGGCTGAGATTATTGAGAGAGATGACATATCGTCTTGTAAGTCCTCTTCTACTCCGATTGATACCAAACCGAAGATGAGTGACACTTCTAGCACACCATATGAGGATCCCACCCACTATCGTAGTCTTGCAAGGGCTCTTCAGTATCTTACTTTAATGAGACCAACAATTACTTATACAATACAACATATGTGTTTATTTATGCATGATTCGCGGATTGAGCACATGCATGCGCTCAAATATATTATACGATACATACAAGGCATGTTTGATTATGGATTGCATTTATAACCCTCATCCATCTCTACTCTCATGTCGTATATATATGTTGATTGAGGTGGATGTCCAGATACCAGACGTTCAACATTTGGTTATTGTATGTTTCTTGGTGATAACTAGGTCTCTTGATCGGAGAAATGCCAGGCTACCTTATCATGATTCAGTGCGGAGGTCGAGTATCGAGGAGTAGTCAATGTGGTATCTGAGTCATGTTGGTTGCGTAATCTTTTATTAGAGCTTCACTTTCTTATTAAGAAAGCTACCTTGGTCAACTGTAATAATGTGTGTCGTCTATCTATCTGGGAATCTAGTCCAACATCAGCACACTAAATATATTAAGATGAATATTACTTTGTTCGCGAAAAGGTAGTTCGGAGACAAGTACATGTCTTGCATGTCCCTTCAAGGTACTAAATTGCTGACATCTTTACTAAGGGTCTTCCATTGGTTCTTTTTGAAGATTTTAGGTACAATCTTAGCGTATGACAATCACCCGCTATGACTGTGGGGGTGTGATAGAAGACGATATACACTGACAAACCGTGTATATCAAAGACCGAGTTTTGTATATTCTTTTAACATATGTGTAGAATTTGTGTACAAGTGTAATTATGGTATTAGTCTTGTATTAGGAAAAGCTATTAAAATTATAGTAGGAAAAAGTATAGTTATTTTCCATATTTAGGAATTGTATATTTGTATAAATACCTCTTAATTAATGAAAATAATCAAGAGATTATTTTTTTCATTAGCGGTAAAATTAGCCCATGATAATACGATTTACCAATTCATCCAAGACTACCCACCCATTTATTAGCTCAGTCACTTTAACCCACCTAATTCAGCTTATCTAAAGATTGGACTGATCTTTTCAACAGAAAAAACAAGATTGGGCTAATGTGCAACCCAAATCGACCAATGAAAAACCTTATTAAAAAGATATATTATATATATATATATATTATATATAGTCATACTAAAGAAAAAGAGATTTTATCAGGTATTTAAAACAATATAAAAGAACAACAAAACAAACTAAAACTTAGTAAGAATTGGACGGATTGTGTTATGATTTATTTTTAGCTCATTTCAACTAAATAACTTTTGGACGGATCATTCAACCATTTTGACTTTCACAAATTCAGCTGAACCCACTCATTTGAAATATCATCAATAATTAAAAAATAATAAAAATTATACAACATGTCTTGTAAGTTGTAAGGTGTGGCCCTGACTTTGACTGAAAGTATGTATGTCCTAGAAACAATCATTTTAGGGACAAATGTACTTGAACACATTCATATTATTAATGAGATTAATATATTTTGGCATTTGCAATTATTGAATTATGATTTTGATTGCTTGTGATTATTCATTAATGTGCATCCCTTGAGCGTTCGTTGTCATTAATAAGGTGAGATATTAATGATAGAACGTAACTCTCAAAATAGCCTTGATTGATGATCATTGAGAATGAGATATCAATGATATACTATAAGTCAACATGTGGTCTGCATCACATTCTTAGAGAATTTAGTATGTCTCACCTACTACTAGTATGGTTAGTAGTGATGCACACATAGATACACAGAGGGTATTGGCATACCCTGCTGATAAACTATTTGTTATACATGGCTAAAGTATTATCAGCATGTGGGATATAGAGATCCTTTGACTTGAGGTCAATACACATCTAATTTACAGAATAATGTACTTTGACCCTGTCCTAAGCTTAAATTTATTATAGGATAAGACATGGCTTGTGTTGGGTACAATGGGATGTACACTAAGGTGGTAGTTGAGCCAAGAATATGATTCATTCCTCGATTGGATATTCGAGAAATAACACTCAGCCTCTTAGTAATATTAAGTTGACCAAGTCATTGGCCAATGCAAGAGACATATTTAGGATATGGTCTGGTTGTCGACTAATATAGATGAGATAAAGTGATCAAGCCGTTTAGATAGACACATGGCAAATCCTAGGCTTGGTCGAGTGTGTCGCGAATGAAAGGAATTTATCATCTCACATAAAAGTTGTGTTTACAGGAGTCATGTAAATGTACTTCACATATTGAGTTCGTCATACGGTGCAGTCTAGGAGTTCCATATGAACCTTAATTTGATTAGTGTCGATGTGTGAAGGCCTAAAGGATCACAATAAGTCGATTGACTTTTTGGTCTAAGGGTATATTGAGAGAGTACAAAATATTCGATTCAGAATCGAGATATTTAAACCAATAATAAATTATGGGATAATTTTTATTTGATGAAAATTATTTAATTAAGTCAAAATTGGATTTTGGATTTAAAATTTAAATAAGTGTTGAATATTTTAGGGAAGCGCCGCGGCGCCTGAGAGGTTGAGTCGCGACTTCTGTACGACAGTGGGCCCAGTCCGACTGGTGATCGGTGTATTTTATATACACCTTTTGAGTCATTTTTAGTTAGTTTTTTGCCCATTTTTGTACAAATATGAGTCGTGTTAGGATATATTTTCTTTCTTTTGAGTCACAATTGTTTAAAGTGACACATTGGTGAAAAGGAGAGAAAAGAGGGCAGAAACAGAGGTTCCAAAGCTCAAAAAGCTGAAAAGTTGGCAACCCGGGCGAGACACAGGGCGACGCCGTGGCGCCAACCCATCAGCAGAGGTTTCGGCGCCACGGCGCCGGTTGCAGGGTCGTGGCGCCGACGCGGGAAATCTGCCAAATCCGAATAGGATTGGGCCAAGACCAAAGAGGAAAATGTTTTGCACGTTTTTGGGGATATAAAAGGACCTTTTAGGTCAGATTTGAGGAGTCCCACATCTTACCATTCATCACAACATTAGATCAAGATTGGAGACTTATTTTTGAGTAATTTCTTGTTCTTTACTTTATTTCTTTCTAATATATGTTGAATACTATTTTAGTTTTTGGCATGTCTATGGCTAGAAACTAACTTAATTTAGGGCTTTCCATGTCGAATCGCTTGAACCTCGTTTTATGAATTAATGCAAGATTTTGGTTTATTCTTATTATTGTTGAGATTTATTCAATAATTATTTTGATTGCTTGGTAATTAATTGATCACTAATTATCATCATTTATATGATTTCTAATCGAAATCTGAAAGGGGAGATTGTGAATATGCTATAGTTGAATAAACATAGGTTAAAATCGTGGACGAAAGTACCCCGATACTTGTGTAGTTTAATAGGTTATTGCTCTTAATTCTCCTTTGTGGTAAATCTTGTCATCGAAAGATAGAAGGGTTCTACATTAGGGTTGAGTGTTTATATTACCTTAACAGGAGTATAAAACGGTTTAGTTAACCTACTATCTCAATATAGAAGAAGAACCTTAATTATTTGCATTAACGAGTAAAGCGAACGGATAGTCGAGGAGATTTGAAGGCCCTATTTCCACCATATCTGAAGTAAAGTAAAGTAATTTAGTTAGCGTCTATAATCATAGCTATAAACAAACCATCAAATTATTGGTCACCAATTAGATACTACATAATAGAGGTTGGTAATTGGACACTAATCCCTGAGGACGATAACTCGGTCTTCTAGACTATATTACTTGTCACGATACGTGCACTTGCATTTAGCGTGTGTATAAATCGCGCATCAAGTTTTTGGCGCCGTTGCCGGGGATTGGCGTAGTTCAATATCATTCTATCTATTCTTAATTTCTAATTTGATTTTTTTTTGTATTGGTGGAACCGTGCGCCGTGATCCGTTTGTTGATTTTGATCTGTTGCAGGCATCTAATTTATGCGAAGGAGAAGAGAAGCAGATACACTTGTTCCCATCAACCCGGATATTGAAAAGATTTGCAAGCATAACCGGAGAAACAAACGAATCTTGGCCTTAATAGCAATGAGAGGCTTGCAGAATAACAATGAGATGAACGAAGGGTTAGGTGATCATCAGCCTAACCAGAGGGTGCCCCAGAGGTTACCACTGGATGTGGAAGAAATGGTCCAGGTCCAAGCTGAGAGAAGTTTGGGAGATTATGTGCTGCCAAGGGTGAATGGAGCACAGACTTGCATCAGGCTCCCAGCAATAGGAGCAAATAATTTCGAAATCAAGCCTGCGATCCTGAGTATGGTGAAAAATACAGTTCAATTTAGAGGGTTGCCATCTGAAGGCCCTCATATGCACATAACAAATTTCTTGGAGCTGTATGCAACTTTCAAGTATAATGGTGTTACTGACGACGCCATCCGGTTGAGGCTCTTTCCCTTCTCACTCGGGGATAGAGCAAAGGCTTGGTTGAATTCTCTGCCTACAGATTCTATATTCACATGGCAGGAGTTGGCACAGAAGTTCTTGATAAAGTTCTTTCCACTGGCCCAAAGCAATAAGCCGAGAGAGTGAACAATTTTTACCAGGCTGATGGAGAGTCACTCTATGAGGCTTGGGAGAGATTTAAAGATCTGCAGAGAAAGTGTCCACATAATAGCATTGAGTTGTGGAATTTGGTCCATATTTTCTACAATGGGCTAAGTGGGACCACAAGAACCATCATTGACGCAGCTGCAGGTGGAACCTTCATGAAGAAGACATCACATGAGGCCCATGATTTGCTAGAAGACATGACCACCAATAACCATGTGACAGATGATAGAGGGGTAAGTGGAAGGAGAGCGATAGGAGTTCATGAGATCGATGCCATTACAACGTTAAATGCACAGGTTGCTCTCTTGACCAAGCAACTACAGCAGAACACAGTGTCAGTGAATGCAGTTCAGATGCCAATGGATTGTGAGATGTGTGGGGGTCTTCATACGTTTGATAGGTGCCCATCAGCAGACCTCGACAATATCCCTATTGAGCGCGTAATGTCAGCAATGGGAATTACCAAAGGCCCTAACAACCCCTATTCAAATACTTACAATCCAGTGGAGGAAACACCCTAACTTTTCATGGAGGGTGATCGCGGCAACATAACCAGCCTGAGGCCAATACCGTAATCCAAGAACCATTTAACCAGCCTCATCTTCCCAACTGCTCAAGACACCCGCTTCCACAAGCAGGTTTAATCATGAGCAAATTTCGCTGACACTTACGAATTCACAAACCAGCCACGGCAGAGACAAGGTCCTATCAGAACTCGAGACGCAGGTAGGACAACTAGCAAAGATGGCAAATAACAGGCCACATGGCACTCTTCCTAGTAATACAGAGATGAATCCCAGAGAGCAGTGTCATGCGGTGCAGCTGAGAAGTGGGAAGCAGTTGGAACAACCCATACCCCAGCCTGTGGTAGAACAGAGAGTTGAGCAGAGGGTTGATGGCAGGCGAAGCGGGTTATCACGACCGCCTCTATCAGAGAGAAGGCTCCACCAGCTCCAGTGAGGGAGTACACGGAGAATATCCCTTATCCTCAGAGGCTTCAGAGGAAGACCCAAGATAAGCAATTCTCAAAGTTTCTAGAGGTCTTTTAGAAATTGCATATCAATATTCCCTTCATCGAGGCGTTGGAGCAAATTCTTACCTATTTCAAATTTATGAAGGAGATCCTTGGGAAGAAGAGGAAGCTAGTGGAATATGAGACCATAGCACTAACTGAGGAGTGTAGTGCCATATTGCAGAAGAAGTTACCCCCAAAGTTGAAAGATCCGGGGAGTTTCACCCTACCTTGCACGATAGGGAATGTGACTTGCAACAGGGCATTATGTGATCTAGGGGCTAGAATAAACTTATTGCCCCTATCCATGTTCAAGAAGCTAGGTTTGGGAGTGATCAAGCTAACTATAGTGAATCTGCAGCTAGCGGACAGATCAGTGGTGCATCCCTTAGGCATCATTGAAGATGTGCTCGTCAAAGTGGGGAAGATCTACTTCCCGGCAGACTTCCTCATCCTTGACATGGATGAAGACGATGAGATTCCCATTATCTTGGGAAGGACATTCCTTGCCACTGGAAGGGCCTTGATACATGTGGAAAAAGGCGAGCTGAAACTCAGAGTTGAGAATGATGAGATGATGTTAAGGTGTTTAAACACACCGTCGAACCCCCAATCATGAGCAAGTGCTTTAACAAGATCATAGCACATCACTGAGTCAGAACAGGCCCAAGCCAAGGTGAGCAGTCCGCCAGCGCAGGTATGTAATTCTAACCCTCCTCTTGAGAAAAAGGAGAAAAAGAAAAATAGAAGGCGGAAAAGAAAGATGATTATGAAAAGGGTAGTTTGTGGGGTTAAATTGCCCCATGCTTCTTGATAAAGAACCTGCGTCCGGCTAAAAGACGTTAAAGACAATGCTACTTGGGAGACAACCCAACGTTAAAATGATATAATGCATAACGTAAATACTGTTGATATTCATGTGCAAATTTAAATACATCTCTTTTAACAGTTGATCTAGGAAAACTTTTGTAAGCAGGATTATACATAGCTCTAATATAATGAATAAAACCAGGAGATTCAGGAAATGAAAAAGGTAAACTCTCCACATCAACTAATTTTGCTAGTGCTTTCATATCTTATCGTATTTAGGGCCTACAACTTCCCCCGTCGTAGGGTTAATTTGACCATGTACTTTGTCGGGGACAGTATGTGAACCTTGTCCCGATTGAGAGGGCACTTTCTCACCATCTTTTTCAATAATGTATTGTGCATGCAAGATTTTGTGTTTTTGCAGTTGGTGTCTTCCTAAACCCCCGTCCCACCATGACCTTGTCCAGTTTTAAAAGTATAAACAACTTTACAAGTTTTACATATAGCTACTTGATTTGGTACGTCCCTGTGAAAATATTTCCATACAGCTGATTTTAATGGTCGTTTTGCCGGACCTCGTCTCATACTAGGGGGAATATGAGACATTTCACTAGTGGGTGTATCATCATCTACATTAGTGGGTGTATCATCATCTAGAGTGACATCTAAATCAAATGCTTCTTCATTTTGATAAAATACATGGTCTTCTAGATCATATGGTATTTCAGGAAACTGTTCAGGATCAATAAAATCATCTTGTCTAGGAGTAGGACTAGGAATACTAGAAGAAGTACTATTGCCCTTGTTACCCGCCCTACTAGAAGAAGCCTGAGTCTTACCCTTACCTATGACCAAAACACTTTTTGCTCTTTTCATTTTAATTATGGTAATAAATAGTTAAAGACTTAAAGATAATGAAATTAAATGTGCTAAATGAAATAAAGACAAAATAATAATTTAATGAGAGAACGAATGTACCAAACGCCGACGTAGAGTCGACGTGTAATCAAGAGATTGAAAATTGAAACTTTGCTCGATAGATAATCCTCAAGTTAGTTATCAACTTAACTCCCAATTTCCAAATTAATAAATACATTGAATATGTAGTAAACAATGTTGTATAGAGAATAGATATTGATTGATTGAGAGATTAGAGATTGTAGGAAGATTTGTGAAAATAATAAGAAGAGAAAATGAGGTATTTATAGTTGAAAAATTGGGTTAAAGTATAAATATAATAACTTAGGGGTTAAAAATAAATATAAAAAGGGTAGGGGTCAAAGTAGGAGGCCAAAATGGTCGCCGCTAAACGACCAAAATGTAAATGATCGTATTGCAACGGTTATTTTTGCAATTGGTCGGGTTTCAAGTGATCAGGACCGACGGACGGTCGGTCATACGGACCGGTCAAGCGACCATACCATGTCCCGTCCCGGTTCGAGCCCCGATCCCGCTAATTTTTTATTTTTTTTAATAATTCGAGGCCGAGACGGGACCGGGCTGGCCCGGCCCACTGATCAACCCTAGTATTAATCACCAAAGTATGATTTTTTCATCAAAAACTTCACTAATAATGTAGATAAAATTACAACATATTTCATAATTCAATTTCTCAGTTCGAGCTACTTGAAGCTATACTCAAAGAAGGCCTAGCAAAAAAGAACATAACCTCCGATACGATAAACAGAATAAAACCATATCGAGGTCCTAATTGTACGACTTTGGTATGATGTCCTTCGAACGTGGATTTACGTAGAATATCGGGATAGGTAGAGCACTTTCGCCTTTTAAGCTTTGCTTTCTCGATCCACTACTATCTTACTAAAAAAAAAAAAAAAGAAACACGTATTTTAAATTCTGAATTCGCAATTCTCTAACGCCCTTTGTCATATCGATTGAGAATGAAAGGTTCTAAAGCTTTGCCATTGGATTAAAAAAAACTTGGTCCACTTTATATAGCGGTTGTTTCAGTTTACGTACTGGAACTTTATAATTGCTTGTCGGAAGTGAAATGTCAAATTTTTGTTTAGGTATATGTCTGTTCTTTCTTTAAATGTGACGATTCTCTTCTTGTGAAGGGACATAGATATTTATTTTTTTATTCTTAGAAGGTCTAAAAGCATCTATATCCAATATTATCTGCGACTGCACCTTATCATAAAATCGTCCAACTTAATCCATGTGTTACATATAAAAAATTGAAATGGAGTTCTTTAAGTGTTCGAGAAATTAAAGATAGAAAGCAGGGCAATTCGACTTAGTATACAAAGATATGTTCATTTGTTTAATTTACAAAAATATTCAATTCTTCTTTTCCAACACTCTTCTAGTGTTTCTCTTGAAGTATCGATCGAGTATAATTTTTTTTTAAATGTTAAGAATATTGTTTTACTACAATATATGAAATATCTTAATTTATCATCCGCTATTTATTGAAATTATGCATTCATACTCTTAACATTACAAATTGCATTTATTCGCCATAAATTTTGGTTCAAATTTTTGAAATTATTTTAAATAACTTGTTACTTATGAAATTAGCCTACTATTTTAACTACATATTTGAAAATAAGGTTTTTAGAAATTTTCAAGATTTTACTTACAAAATACTTTTTTTAACTACTTGATCATACCTAAAAGCCTACTTTGACACGTGGAATTTACTATGTTAACCTCTGTTAAAAAAACAAAGCAACGAAGAGACAATGTATCACTAAGTGAAAACGCTCTCAACGTTTTTTTTGGTTGCTCCTTTCGGTTCGTCCCTCTCTTTCTAAAATTCACCATTGTTTCTTCACTAATCAAAGCTTAATGTTCATGACATGAAAAAGACAAAGCGTTATACTCGCTCTAGCAATGATTCCGGGGGTTCCGGAGGATCTATGAAGTCTAAATCCAAGAAAAAGAAAAAGAACGGTGGAAGCCCAACCATAGTTGAGGAAAACTTAATTCCGGCAATTTCGGATCCCACGGTGTTTGTGCACGTTCCGCCTGATATGCGCATTCCACTTGAACATGTGGTAGATGATATTACGCTGCAAAAGATACATGAATGGGGAAAAAGTATAGAAGTCGATAGCTTGGATAGAAGTAAGTTCGAAGGTGGAGAGTTTCATGTCCCTTTAGACATCAATCCGGGAATGACTTCTCCAAATACTACTCCGTGTTGGCGACGCTGCGTGACATCGCCCACAAGCCTATTGGAAAAGCCTCTTCCGAATCTCCCGGCAATGCTATGGAAATTCGGATAGCTAAAGACACTCCTTTCTCTCCTAGGGATGGCGAATCTATCACGGGTCAATTGGTAAGCTCCGGGACCATAACGGAAGAACATGGCAATCACAGAACTAAGACAATCTCTTCACATCCTGGTAATTTGCTCAGGCAAGCCAGAAAAGTTAGAGACTCTGGGCCAGGAATTGTAAAAGACAAAATAATGCATGATGGTATCCTCGGGTCAAAACCGGGTCAGGCTGCGGGTCAAATAGCTAAGGCGGGCCAAGAGGGAGTCCATGGGTCTAAGAATATTACCGGTACTCGTGGATCAATGCTAGTTGGGAGAACCGAAGGGTCATCTACCCCCAAGGAGCCTAGTAACTCTCCAAACTTTATTACCGCGGGAACCAAATGGTCACTTCACTTAATGGGGCAACATTCTTCGAATTCATTAAGTGTTACTAATGAGTCATTTCCCACTTTAACCAGCTTACTTAGCGGTCTCTAACATAAGAATCTCAATAGATCATTTTCCTTTACTTCTTCCGGTATTGGAAACGTTAATAACAACCCACCTCTCTCATCTTCTACTTCTTCAATACTCCCCGGAATCCAAGATGACCCACCCCACCTTCCTCCAAATCATCACTACCACCCGGAATGCATGAAAATTTCCCTACTCTACCAAATGGCACACGTATCCTATCTCTAGAAGCGGGTCCGAGCTCTATCCCCTCTAACCCTATCCCTCAGTCTACACTTCACGAGAAGCTAGCTGATAATATGCCCACAAATGAATCTAGAGATCATCATGCGAATCCACCCGTTGATGCAACAAATAACGAATTACCCCCTTATCAACGCAAAGGTTCCAATCCGACAAAGATGACTTATGCAGGAGTCTTTGCGGGTACCAGACTTGAAGCAAAGGGAATGAAGTTACAATTTATTGAACATCAAGGAGAAGATGTGGAACTTGAAGCTACGGATGAAGTCCCCTTCATTGAAACCTGGGGATATTGTCTAATTGGATGCTTCACGGGTCCTTTTTTGGGAAGAGAGGCATTGAATTCTATTGTGAAGGGATGGGGAGTGAAGTTTCGTATCATCCCGTATGGCAAAGGATGGACAATCTTCAAATTCATGACGGAGGAAGAACGCACAAATGTACTTCATGGCGGCCCGTATATGGTCTTTGGTAAAACTATGATGCTAAACCTATTGATAAGGGAGTTTTATTAACGGATGACTTATTCATGGACATCCCAATTTGGGTCACTTTCCATGACATCCCCCTCTCGGTTTGGAGTGCAACAGGCCTTAGCAAGATTGCTTCGCGTGTGGGGAAGTCACTATACACGGATCAATTTACTAAGGAGAGGTAAAAAATGAACTATGCAAGAGTCTTGGTGGAAGTAGATGTCAAGAAAGAACCTACATGAGTTTGGTGTCAAACTTCCCGACAATAGAAGGTATATCCAAAAGGTGAAATATGAGAATTACCCAGATTTTTGCTATCATTGTACGTCTTTTGGCCACAACCATTTGAAGTGTAGAAAATTGATGCAAGACATCAACGCTCAAGAAGCCCAGAAAAACCACAATCCATTGGTACCACCTAGCAATGGTGGAGTTTCTACTAGTTCGGGGGTTGCCACTGCTACGGGTAAAACCGGCCCTCCTTGCCCTGATCCACCACCTCCTCAACATCTCATAGATAGGGATAACTTGATGGATATAGAGAATAGTGAGCAAACACTACCTCATATTCCCGGAAGTGTGGGAGAAGCTCTGAATTTTGGAATTCCTCCTGGCCAGGGTCACCGACTCACCGAGCTTACGGGATGCACAAGAGGGGTCCTCAATCCATCACCCATATGCTAGTCTTGCGCATCATGATAGGCTGAGATTTGAGACAAGACTTACTGATTCTAGCACACCAATTGACCCGCAAACTTCACTAGATGGGGTAACCTGTAAGGGTACTACGAATGAATCTAATTATGCAGCACGGTGCATAAACTTTGAACGCGGGGAACATAGCCTAGTTGGGACCCCT
The DNA here is from genome assembly GCA_029844215.1 of Przewalskia tangutica. Taxonomy (NCBI): domain Eukaryota; kingdom Viridiplantae; phylum Streptophyta; class Magnoliopsida; order Solanales; family Solanaceae; genus Przewalskia; species Przewalskia tangutica. The sequence continues at coordinate 41,690,264 of CM056724.1, read as the reverse complement.
GCCCTGACTTCTAACAACAAGGATGAGGGATGGAAAGAAGTAATTTCAAGGAAAAATACGCCAAAGGGTAATAGTATGGTGAAGAACGTGAAGCGCGGAGGTGTTACTAAAACCTCATTTGTTTCTTAATGAAAGTGCTTTGTTGGAATGTCCGAGGTCTTTGCGGACAAAGGGATAGGGCAGCCACACAAACTCTTGTGTGTAGACTCGCAAAACAACATGATGTTGCAATGGTTTGTCTAAAACTAAATTCTCTCGAGCACGGATGGACTCTTTTACATCTCAAAGATTCCTTGCTTGGAAATTTTGCTCCAACATAGATTTCATTGATGGCGGAAGAATGTTAGTACTTTGGGACCCCTCCAGAGTTAGTTGTGATGTGCTTGGAATGGACTCTCAACATATTCATGTCCAAGCAAGATGTAATACAACACAAATGTCATTTCTTGCTACATTTGTGTATCCGGTCTATAACATTCCGAAAAGAAGAAAGCTTTGGCATCATCTTACCCACTTGGGCATTAGCATTGTCAAGCCTTGGATGATTATTGGAGATTTTAACACTTATTGCTACCCACATGATAAGGCCGGTGGTCCCCCTCTCACGCCTTATGCACTTAGGAATCTTGGAGAATTCAGAATTGCTCATGGACTAGATGACACTCCTTCTTCCGGTTCCTTCTACACTTGGACGAATGGTTCGATATGGTCCAAGATTGATAGAGTGTTGATGAATCAGCATTGGAGTGATTTAAATCTAGAATGCTCGGCCAACTACTTGCCTATGGAACCAGTCTCGGACCATTGCCCCGTGGTAGCTTCGGTAATTGCATCCTCTAATATTGGGAAACGACCTTTCAAGTTCATGAACATGTGGCTCTCACATCCCGCCTTTGAGAACATACTGGCCTCATGCTGGAGGCAGCGTATATTGGGATCTGCCCAATTCATATTAGCCACAAAATTGAAGTCTTTGAAAAAGCCATTGCGAGAATTGAACACTAATGAATTCGAAAGCGTAAAACAAAGAGCAAATGCGGCAAACATGGAGTTTAAGAAGGCTATTAATGCGCATATGGAAGATCCCTTTGATGAAGAATTAAAAGCTAATATCAAGTCCCTAAGAGCTAGAGCAAACCACTTGCTTGAATCTGAGAGACACTTCATAAGACAAAAATCGAGGAAAAACATTTGATTGGGAGCGATAGATGCTCCAAATATTTTCACAGCTTGATCAAGAGGAGCAATGTCAAGAACTCAATTAACTATCTTGTTAAGGACAACGAAACTACCACAACATCTCCCGGGGAAGTAATAGAGATACTTGTTGAGTTTTATAAAGAACTTTTAGGCTCATCTCGACCCTCAACCAACATTGATCCCGCGGTACTTGATTGTGGCCCGAAGCTAGGAGAGGATGATGGCCTATTCCTTTTGCATACTATCTCCCCAAAGGAGATTTGGGAGGCTCTTTCTGATATTGGCAATGATAAATTACCTGGCCCGGATGGATTTTAAGCCGCATTCTTCAAGAAAAGATGGAGGGATGTGGGGCATGATATAGTAAGGAGTATACAAGAATTCTTCTCATCCGGAGTTCTTTTGAAGCAAGTGAATCATACCATACTTACCCTCCTGCCCAAGACCGATCGGGACCCCAAGGTAAGTGAATTTAGGCCTATCGGATTTACCAATGTAGTCTACAAGATCATAACAAAGATTTTAGCTAACCGGATGGCAAAGTTTCTTCCTACTCTTGTCGATAAATGCCAAGGAGCTTTTGTGAAAGAAAGGAACATGGTAGACAATGTCTTTATTGCCCAAGAACTTGTGATAGGTTTTAATAGAGCTAGAGTCTCACCAAGGTGTGTGCTTATGGTGGATCTACGGAAAACATTTGATACGATCTCTTGGAACTTCCTTGAGTCAGTGCTAAGAGGACTCAAGTTTCCGGACAGATTTGTTAGATGGATTATGGAGTGTGTTAGTTTAACCTCTCTCTCTCTTTCTATCAATGGTGAGTTACATGGTTGTTTTGCGGGTAAACGCGGCTTAAGGCAAGGTGATCCTATGTCTCCTATGCTCTTTATCTTGTGCATTGAATACCTTTCAAGGATGCTAAAGCTAAGGACTTCGGACAAAGCTTTTTCTTATCACCTTAAGTGCAAGAGGTTAGGCATCACTCACCTTGCCTTTGCAGATGACCTCATGATCTTTGCCAAAGGGGATGTATCTTCGGTTGGTGTTCTTATGGAGTGTCTTGAAGAATTGGAGGGAGCTTCTGGGCTGACGCTTAACCCGTCTAAATCCTCCATCTACTTAGCAGGAGTGCAAGGTTCAATTCGAGACTTGATCTTGACAAGAGTTGGTTTCGGCGTAGGAGTTTTTCCCGTGCAGTACTTGGGGGTCCCTTTGTCCCCAATTTCTGTCTCGGTAGACCAGTTTTCCCCATTCACTAGTGCAATATCAGAATACATTCAGAAATAGGGGCATCACTCTCTTTCTTATGCGGGAAAACTGGAACTAATCAGATCGGTTATTCAGGGTGTCGAGAGCTTTTGGTTTGGGGCACTTCCTATTCACTCTTCAGTTCTCAACAAGGTACGATCAACTTACATTCAGTTCTTCTGGGGTGGTAAGCCACCAAGAGTCGCTTGGGATGAGATTTGTGTGCCTCAATCCGAAGGAGGCTTGGGTCTTATGAACATCAAAGTATGGAATCATGCCTTACTCTCCCGGACCATCTGGAAAACTCACACTAAGGCGGATACCTTATGGGTTCAATGGATTAATAGCTACTACTTGAGAGGCCAATTCTTTTGGGATTATGAGGTACGTGCTAGGGACTCCCCCTTATTCAAGAAACTTTGTGGCATTCACGACACATTTATTAGCATATTTGGTAGTCGAGGAAACACAATTGCCGGCTTGGAAAAGTGTTGCACCAATGGAAGATTTGATTCTGGTCTTGTGTATGAGGTCTTGCGCACCCCGCGGGAGAAAAATCTTTGGATGTCTCAAATTTGGAAAGGCTTCATTCCTCCTAAATTCTCATTCACAGTCTGGCTCACTTGTAGGAAGCGTCTAGCTACCAAAGACACTCTCTACTACCTAAACTTGGAAGACAAGACTTGCGGGTTCTGCAAGCGCGCTAATGAGACAAGAGCTCACCTCTTCTTTTCTTGCCCCTACACCCATATGATTTGGAAGCATACAAAAGAATGATTGAGAATTAGAGGAGAAATGACAACTATTGAAAGCGCACTCAAGTTGTCACGACCCGACCCCGGATCCGTGACTGGTGCCTTGACCCGGGCACCCTCGTGACACAACATCAGAGAAAACCAGCGGAAATAAACTCAAGGTAAAACAACCATAATAGTATAAACAGTCTAGCCCAAAATGGCTACCCCAAAAGTACATCAAATCGAACAGCTATATCCTTAAACAACCCAAGTTATGACAAGACTACAGGCCTCTAAGAATAAGTAACACTATGACGGGACAGGGCCCCGTCATGCCCCTGAATGTACAAAATATCACAACACCGGGGAGAACCATACCAAAAGTCGAGCTTCCGAAGAAATGGAGCTCCTGACACCTGAGTAAGAGATCCTAGGAATGAGGATCTACCACCGCTTTCTTACTCGCAGATTTAACGCAGCCCCGGAAGCGGGTCGTGACACAACGTACCAAGTATGTAAAACTGGAAAATACTGTAGTAATATCACAAGTCAAAGATAAGCTGGAGTCATAGATAAAAATTAATTTCATTGCACTGTGCCTTACTAACAATGAGAGTAACGAGTATAAAACTTATAACATAAAAAATAGGAGGCTCACGATCAAAACAGGTACTCGCCTCGTAGTATCGTTAGCGATCCTACTCGGGACTATTTCACCCGCACGGGTCCCGTGGACCCGCATGAGGTCATCCGCTCGCCATGGGACTATTTCACCCGCACGGGACTATTTCACCCGCATGGATCCCGTGGACCCGCATGAGTACCATCGCCGTACTCGCGTGAGACTATTTCACCCGCACGGATCACGTGGTCCGATCCGCACGAGTGCAAGCCACGCACTCGCATCATGGGTAGCAAATCCATGGCATAGATAATAACCCGGGGTTTACCCCGTAATAATACAAATATATAACATAGCTCATCCGGCTATCATACATAACATAAGCACTACCGGCCTATCGTATCATACATAAGCACTACCGACCTATCATATCACAACATAAGCGCTACCGGCCTATCATAACATAAGCAAGTTAAGAAATCCCCTAACTTCTTATTAACATTATTAATATATCCTCTCATTTTAGTATCCTAAGGCACTAACATGTCTTTTAATAGAAAATCCGGGAATTCAACCCAAGTACCATGTACTTCTAGCTTTTTAAGAAAAACTCCTTTTTGTACAAAGATTCCAAGATACTAATCACCATAGTATCAAGTTACGATTTCTTTTCAAGACAAGTCACATTTCCTTTTTAGAAATATAATAGGCTTCTAAATCAAGTGACTCCATTTCCTTTAAAACCTTAGGCAACCAATGCCTAAAAAAATCAATTCACCTTTCTTAGTTTCAAATCCTTTACCCGTACTTGTTTTAATTAGAGTAAACCTTTCTTTGTGAACCTTTCAAGTAAACTAATATAACCAACTCCCCTTAAAGTCATTATATTAGTGTTATCCCTTTGTCAAAACATTTTCCCTCAAACCAAAGGACTTATACTTTTGAAATGAAACAAGTATCATATACTTTAGAACAAGTGTAGATTCTCAAATCTCAGACGATACCGTACTACATAGATACAACTATTCATGCTCAAGAGATAGGAAAGCTCTACATACCTCCTGGTCAATCCGCCATAAGTCCAACTACCGCAAGTAATATGTCAACCTATAATAACCATAGTGTGTTTATTAACCTCTAATTTCAATGTAGAAATTCCAAATTCAAGTTATCAATTCCTAAGGAAAATTGGGCAGCATTTCCTTTGTTTCTACTCACTTTGCCACCTTTTCAAAGGCCGATTTTTTTCACATTCAAACGCCTTATTAAGGCCCAACAACCAAACCAACACAAAGGGGATTACACACCTAATCTTGGGTGTGTAAAATTCTGCCCCATAAGTTATAATAGTACACTTAACAATTCTAAGGTGGTTTTTAGGCTACAACATGCTCATAATATTTCTTTAGCCAAATCCTTCATATTCAACTCACATTTCTAGCATGCAATGACTCTAAGAGCATTATTTACCACCATAAGTATTTTCTTCTTAACATGCAACTCTATAAACTAATAACAGAGGAAGAATCATTACCTTAGAGCTTTAGCCAAATTTTTCCAACAATTTGCTAGCCTTTCTACCAAGAATACCACCACCACCACCTTCACAAGCTAGCCACAAACTTCCTTCTTGTCTTTTAATTTTTCAGATATTTCTTAAGGCTAGAATCCTCTTGGATTTTTAGAGAGAAGGAGGAGCTTGAAATATTTAGAGAGAAGGAAGAGGTTTTTCAAAGAGAGAGATGACAAATGACCAAGTCTTTAAGACTTGGTTAATATATTGCATGTAAAAATCAGATGGGGACACTTGTCCCCACTGTGCCCTTTCAAAATAAAAATCTAACTTTTCCTAAATTTTTCCGCATGATTTCGCCTTGGCCGCGACTGCTTCCGGCGCGGCGCCGCAACTCCTGCGAACCCGGATCTTCCGCGCCACGACTGCTTCCGGCGCGACTGAAACTTCAGACCAAGATTTCGCGCCATGTTCGACTTCCGGCCGCACACCCTTCAATCACCCGCTCAGCGCACACTGAGACTTCGATCATGTCCAGTTCGAACCACTGGTATAACATTCTCCCCCTCTTAGAAACATTCGTCCCGAATGTTCCCTCTAGGCTTACTCAAATTACAATATCGGCCTAGACTCAAATAAAGACGCTTCACACGACCACAACAAAACTCAAGCATAAATACTAAATTTAAAGACCAACAATTTTAACGTGGTTACCCGGAGGTATAGGGAATAAGTGAGGATATTTCTTCATCATGTCATCCTCTGCTTCCCACGCCATCTCCTCTCTGCTCTCGTTCGCCATAAGACCTTGACGGAAGCCACATCCTTTGTCCGTAACGCTAACTCGACGATCGAGTATCGCTATGGGACTCTCCTCATACGATAACTCCTCTCACACTTGGACATCCCGACGGGTGCACTCTAGATGGATCTCCAATACATTTCCGCAACATGGACACATGGAAAATCGATGTACCGCCTCCAAATCGGACGGCAATTTCTAATTCATAGGCAACCCCGCTTACCTCGCGACAATCCGATACGCCCAATGTACCTTGGGCTAAGTTTCCTTCTTTCCAAATCTCATCACGCCTTCACGGGCGATACCTTTAGAAAAACCCAATCACCTAACTCAAATTCCAAGTGTCGACGATGATCCGTGATACGACTTCGACTCGAGCCGCTAACAACCGCTCTGGATAAGCTTCACCTTATCCATCGCTGAACTAAGTCCGCCCGATCAACTGAACTTCTCCCACCTCGAACCAACCTATAGGTGACCTGCACTTCCTCCCGTATAAGGCCTCATAAGGCGCCATCTGAATCCCGGAATGGTAGCTGTTGTTGTAAGCAAACTCCACAAGAGGCAAATGATCCTCCCAGGCTACCCTCGAAATCAATAACACAAGCCCGCAAAGATATCCTCGTTGTTCGGATAGTGCGCCGCCCGTCCGCTTGGCCCGAGGATGAAATGCCGTACTGAGACTCACCCGTGTCCCTAATCCCTTCTGAAAGGACCTCCAGAAGTTAGCCGAGAACTGGGCTCCTCTATCTGATATAATCGACACCGACTCGTGCGGTCTCACAATCTCTAATATATAATCCGCATAGTCTCACCGAGAACGTCGTTCTGACCGGAAGAAAATGGGCTGATTTCGTCAGCCTGTCGACAATCACCCAAATGGAATCATGCTTTCTCTGAGTGGTAGGTAGTCCTGTAATAAAATCCATATTTATCACCTCCCACTTCCAAGTCGGAATATCAATATTCTGCAATAGCCCGCCGGGCTTTTGGTGCTCAATCTTGACCTGCTTACAATTAGGACACTGTGTAACAAAATCTGCCACGTCCCTCTTCAGGCCATCCCACCAATACATACACCTGAGGTCATGGTACATCTTAGTCGACCCCGGGTGAATAGAATAACGAGCACTGTGTGCCTCCCCCAAAATCTGCTGACGAAGTCCTATCACATCGGGAACACACAACCGGCCCTCGAACCTTAGCACCCCATCAGGCGCTACCTCAAATAGACCTTTCTCCTTCTGGAGAGCTGCATCTCGGTATCGTACCAAAATCGGATCCTCATACTGTCGCCTCTTCACCTCCTCGATGATGGAAGACTCGACAACCTCTTGCACCCGAATTCCGTCATTATCAGAATCAACCAAACGAACCCCAAGGCTCGCTAGCTGTTGTAACTCTCGGACCATATCCCTCTTCTCTGGCTGAACAACAGACAGACTACCCATCGATCTGCGACTAAGGGCATCTGCAACTATATTGGCCTTCCCTGGGTGGTACAGAATATCAACATCGTAATCCTTGAGTAGCTCCAACCACCGTCTCTGCCGCAAGTTCAGCTCCCTCTGGCTGAAGATGTACTGGAGACTCTTGTGGTCTGTGTAAATGTCCACATGAACTCCATATAAATAATGTCTCCAGATCTTCAAGGCATGAATCACAGCTGCCAACTCCAAGTCATGTGTGGGATAGTTCTTTTCATGCTTCCTAAGTTGTCGAGATGCATAAGCTATAACCTTGCCGGCCGCATCAAAGACGCACTCCAAGCCCGACACCGACGCCACAAGAAACCACATATCCATCTAAACCTCCGAAGAGTAAGAATCGGTCGCCAACCTCTTTTTAGCAATCGAAACTTTCTCACAAGTATCCGCCACCGAACATAGCCGCTTCGAGTCGGCTTAGTCAAAGGTCTGAAATAAGCAAACTTTTCCACAAACCTCCGATAATAGCTGCAAGGCCCAAAATCGCGCACTCCGCTTGTAGTGGTGCGCCAAGTCTTGATCGCCAATCTTAGTCAGACAACTCGAATACCATCTACCGATAACATGCCCTAAGAAAGCCATCAAGCTAACGAACTCGCATTTCGAGAACTTGGCATACAATTGCCGGTCTCGAGGACTCTAATACCGCCTCAAATGACCAGTATGCTCCCGCTCAGGCGCGAATACACCAAGATATCATCAATAAACACTATAACGAACATATCCAAGAATGGCACGAACACCCTATTCATCAAATCCATGAATATCTTTGGGGCGTTGTCAACCCGAAAGACATCACCTGAACTCATAGTGCCCATACCGGTCCCGAATGCGATCTTTGGGATGTCTATCTCTAACTCGCACTGATGATAACTGCATCGCATGTCTATCTTGGAAAACACTTTGCACTCGCAATCGGTCAAACAAATCGTCAATCCCGGGAGGGATACTGTTCTTGATAGTAACCTTGTTCACCGTCAGAATCAATACACATACGCAGCTGGCCCCATCCTTCTTCTTTACAAACAACACTGGCGCCCTCAAGGAGAAACACTTGGCCTAATAAAGCCTTTCTCCAAAGAAATCTTTCGCTTGATCCTTCAATTCCTTCAACTCGGCGGTGCCATCCTCGTATGGCGGAATAGATATCGGTCGAGTGTCCGTGCCAAATCGATGCAAAACTCAATCTCCTCTCGGGAGGATACCCAAGCTCATCCGGGAATACGTGCGAAACTCTCTAACAACCGGAATCGATCAAGGTCCAGATCTCACCCTCGATGTCGAATACCAACCAAATGGTAGATATACCCTTCCGCACCATCTTCCTAGCCTTGAGGTAAGAAATAAACCTACCTCTACGATGCAAGATTCCCTTCCACTCGATAACCGCCACCAGAAACCAAACCGAACTAACATCTCTGCGGTCCATTGGCATAGCAAGACGCTAGCCAATCCATACCCATAATCACATGAAGTCCGTCATATCCAACTATATCAAGTCGGCAGAGTCCGACGACCATCTATAGTCACCGGCAAGCCTTATATACCCGCCGGCTACCACCGGCACCTACGGCGTAGCCACCTCAAAGGATTCTATGGACTCGGGCTCTATCCCTATTATACCAGCAATCTGAGGAGATATATAGGACAAGGTAGAACCTGGATCTATCAAAGCATAAACATCACAGCAAGAGACCAACAATGTACATGTGACGACATCAGGTGACGCCCCGGTCTGGCGGCCGACATAGCATAAATGCGGTTCTGAGGACCGCTGGAACTGGAACCCCTGCCACGACCCCTGCCGTGGCCTGTTGGCCCGTGAACACCCCGCCCGGGCGCCTAACCATCAAGATGAAGACCAAAGAATCGAACTCGCTTACCGAGCCATGGCACTCCCGCCGCCTCGACGACGATCTCTCTTCAAATGGCCTGCCGCCACAAGAGTAACAAGCTCACGGAGAATACGACACTTCATAATGGCAATCACCACATCGACCACACCGAGGCATGTAGGGCCTCATCCGACCGAACTCGTCCTCTCGAAACCCGGCCCTCGAACTCGCCCCGCCTCGAATACTCAGACGCCCCAAGATGGTGGAGAGCGCTCGACCGGCGTGGTGCAAATCTGGTTCTTTGGGGTTGTCTACCCTAAAACTACCAGAGGACCTCGCTGCCCGCCTCTTCGCCGATACACTGCCGATCCGTCGGCCCTGCGTTCTCACACCCAAGTGCATGTGCTCGCACGCGGCAATGTCCATGCCCGGTGAAGAGCCACCCCTGCAACTCTCGCCAAGTGATCATCGAGTCTGTGACATAGCGGTGCACTCGCCCTCCATGTTCGCTACCAAAGAGGGCACATACCTAGCCAATGAATCAAACTCCATGTTGTATTCCCGGACCGTCCGCCCATTCTGTCTCAGCGTCAAAAATCTATCGGCCCGAGCCCTCCTCATCTACGGAGGCAAGAAATGGCCAAGTAACGCCTCTGAGAACTCATCCCAAACAGCTGGAAGCGCATGCTCCCCCCGGGACAGTTCCCATGAATCATATCACCAATCGCGGTGTCCCCGTAGCCGATGCGAACCTAGTACCACCGACTCGGTCTCCAAGCCCCGATCACCTCACGATCCGCCGCAGAATCGCTGGGATGAACTCGAGGATCATCCTCGTGCCTCGACCCATAAAACTTCGTGGTGCAGAACTCAAAAGTCCTCGCCTCGCTAGCAGACTCTGGTTGAACTACGGTACCGAATCGCTGCATCTCGACTATCTCGTATGCTCGCCACAATCACGGCTAGTAATCGGGCCATCTCTCAGAGCCCATATCCTTCGCCGGCCATTCTGGATCGAGGCTCGGTACCGCGTCTCGTGATGGCCGCTGCCGCTCGGACTTATCGGGTTGGCGACGTGGTAGAACTTCGCCGTCCAAACACCACATCCGTAAGGATCGGCACGTGCTCGTAACCTCGGTGCCCTACTAGTAGTTCCTCCACCGCTTGCCCTTCGGGCCGCGGCCGCTATGCGTGAGGCATAATCGATACACACAAAGTTTACGCGGAGGAAATTCAACCTATAACACATTTCATTGCACGATCTAGAGTGAAAGAAATGGAAACCAATCCTAAATATCCTGTAGCCTCACGATTATAGATGTGTGCACAACACACCGATAAATAAGACTCTACTAGATACGGCTCAGAGACCCTTCCGAGGATTAATCGCTCACGATACTACTTTTGTCACGACCGACCGGATCCGTGGCGGTGCCTTGACCCGCACCTCGTGACACAACATCGAGAAAACCAATGGAAATAAACTCAAGGTAAAACAACCATAATAGTATAAATGCCTAGCCCAAAATGGCTACCCCAAAAGTACATCAAATCGAATACTATATCCTTAAACAACCCAAGTTATGACAAGACTACAGCCTCTAAGAATAAGTAACACTATGACGGACAGGGGCCCCGTCATGCCCCGAATGTACAAAATATCACAACACCGGAGAACCATACCAAAAGTCGAGCTCAAGAAATGGAGCTCACGACACCGAGTAAGAGATCCTAGGAATGAGGATCTACCACCGCTTTCTCTTACTGCGCAGATGAACGCATGGCCCCAGAAGGGGGTCAAGACACAACGTACTGGCATGTAAACCGAAAATACCGTAGTAATATCACAAGTCAAAGATAAGCTGAGTCATAGATAAAAATTAATTTCATCAGACCGTGCCTTACTAACAATGAGTAACGAGTATAAAACTTATAACATAAAAATAGGAGGCTCACGATCAAAACAGGTACCTCGCGTAGTATCGCGTAGCGGTCCTACTCGGGACTATTTCACCCGCATGGGTCTGTGGACCCGCATGAGGTCATCCGCCTCGTCATGGGACTATTTCACCCGCATGGGACTATTTCACCCGCATGGATCCTGTGGACCCGCATGAGTACCATCGCCGTACTCGCATGGGACTATTTCACCCGCATGGATCCTGTGGTCCGGATCCGCATGAGTGCAAGCGCCGCACTCGCATCATGGGTAGCAAATCCATGGCATAGATAATAACCCGGGGTTTACCCCGTAATAATACAAATATATAACATAGCTCATCCGGCTATCATACATAACATAAGCACTACCGGCCTATCGTATCATACATAAGCACTACCGGCCTATCATATCACAACATAAGCGCTACCGGCCTATCATAACATAAACAAGTTAAGAAATCCCCTAACTTCTTATTAACATTATTAATATATCCTCTCATTTTAGTATCCTAAGGCACTAACATGTCTTTTAATAGAAAATCCGGGAATTCAACCCAAGTACAATGTACTTCTAGCTGTTTAAGAAAAACTCCTTTTTGTACAAAGATTCCAAGATACTAATCACCATAGTATCAAGTTACGATTTCTTTTCAAGACAAGTCACATTTCCTTTTTAGAAATATAATAGGCTTCTAAATCAAGTGACTCCATTTCCTTTAAAACCTTAGGCAACCAATGCCTAAAAACATCAATTCACCTTTCTTAGTTTCAAATCCTTTACCCGTACTTGTTTTAATTAGAGTAAACCTTTCTTTGTGAACCTTTCAAGTAAACTAATATAACCAACTCCCCTTAAAGTCATTATATTAGTGTTATCCCTTTGTCAAAACATTTTCCCTCAAACCAAAGGACTTATACTTTTGAAATGAAACAAGTATCATATACTTTAGAACAAGTGTAGATTATCAAATTCAGACGTATACCGTACTACATAGATACAACTATTCATGCTCAAGAGATAGGAAAGCTCTACATACCTCCTTGGTCAATCCGCTTGCTAAGTCCAACTACCGCAAGTAATATGTCAACCTATAATAACCATAGTGTGTTTATTAACCTCTAATTTCAATGTAGAAATTCCAAATTCAAGTTATCAATTCCTAAGGAAAATTGGGCAGCATTTCCTTTGTTTCTACTCACTTTGCCACCTTTTCAAAGGCCGGTTTTTTTCACATTCAAACGCCTTATTAAGGCCCAACAACCAAACCAACACAAAGGGGATTACACACCTAATCTTGGGTGTGTAAAATTCTGCCCCATAAGTTATAATAGTACACTTAACAATTCTAAGGTGGTTTTTAGGCTACAACATGCTCATAATATTTCTTTAGCCAAATCCTTCATATTCAACTCACATTTCTAGCATGCAATGACTCTAAGAGCATTATTTACCACCATAAGTATTTTCTTCTTAACATGCAACTCTATAAACTAATAATAGAGGAAGAATCATTACCTTAGAGCTTTAGCCAAATTTTTCCAACAATTTGCTAGCCTTTCTACCAAGAATACCACCACCACCACCTTCACAAGCTAGCCACAAGCTTCCTTCTTGTCTTTTAATTTTTCAGATTTTTCTTAAGGCTAGAATCCTCTTGGATTTTTAGAGAGAAGGAGGAGCTTGAAATATTTAGAGAGAAGGAAGAGGTTTTTCAAAGAGAGAGATGACAAATGACCAAGTCTTTAAGACTTGGTCAATATATTGCATGTAAAAATCAGATGGGGGGGACACTTGTCCCCCACTCAGGCCCTTTCAAAATAAAAATCTGACTTTTCCTAAGTTTTTCCGCCTGATTTCCCGCCTCGGCGCCGCGGCCCTGCTTCCCGGCGCCGCGGCGCCGCACTCCTGCGAACCTCCGGATCTTCGGCCGCGCGCTGTTTCATGGCGCGCTGAAACTCAGCGACCACCGATTTTCGCGCGCGCCTTCAATCACGCCAGCGCCGCGTTCTCGCCTCGGCCGCGCTGAGACCCCTGACCGCGGTCCAGGCTCGAACCACGGGGTATAACACAAGTGGATCAAGAAAGAGCACCGCGGGACAGACATCCGATCCAAAGCCATCGTACTTTCCTTTTGCACTGTGGTATATGAGATTTGGAGAACAAGAAATGAATTGCTATTCGAGGGCATTAGTTCAACGGCAGATGAGGTTGTTGTAAAAGTCAAAACAACAACTTATAGAGTTATTTATGACTTAATCCCCTCTTGTAACGTCACCTATGAGTGAACGTCTCATCCTCCCTTCATTTCTTATTTTATGCTTACGTTGAGGATTGAGAACCCTCAATGATTGATTGTAGTTCCCAGTTTCTTTTTTAGTAATAATATTTTCATTTACCCAAAAAAAAAATGTATCACTTTTAAGACAATGGACGGCTTAGGAAAAAAATAAGTTTGTGTAAGATATATTAATCTTTTTGGGAGTCTTTCTCATTAATATCAATATATATAGTGTACAAAATACATTCCTTACACAATAAGAATCCTAGTCCTAATTACAAGAGGAATCCTAGTTTACCATAATTATATATCACTAAATATTTACACAATATATGAGATATATTCTAATTATGGGTATGGAATATTATACACGTTTACACACACCCTAGTTGGAGCGGGAGGAGGCCGGACACTGAGACTTGATCTGAAGTCAAGAAATAATTGTCGGGGAAGTCCTTTGGTAAATATATATGTGTACTGATATGATGAGGGAACATGTAACACTCTGACATGTCCTAGCACAACTTTTTCACGAACGAAATGCATGTCCATCTCAATGTGTTTGGTTCGCTGATGTTGAACCGGGTTGTGAGAAAGATAAATAGCAGAGATGTTATCACAGTACACAATAGATGTTTGACTCAAATGACACTGAAGCTCTAACAATAAATTTATGAGCCAACAAATCTCAGCTACTACATTTGCAATGCCTCTGTACTCAGACTCGGCACTGGAACGAGATAGGGTGGCATGTCACTTGGCAGACCACGAAACCAGATTATCCCCTAAAAAACACAAAAGTCGGAGGTGGAGCGTCGCGTGTCCGGACACCCTGCCCAATCTGCATCTGTATAAGAGAGAAACGTGTTTGGTGTAGAGGTGTATATGTGCAAACCATAATTAAGTGTGCATTTATTGTATCGGATGATACGTTTAAGGGCAGTAAAATGAGACTCTCTAGGGGCATGCATAAATAGGCATACCTGCAGAACAACATAAGCAATGTATGGCCTTGTAAATGTGAGAAACTGAAGTGCACCTGCAAGGCTCCTATAAAGAGTAGGATGAGAGATTGGAGCAACATCCATATCAATGAGCATGGATTTTGAATCAACTAGAGTAGGCATGATTTTGCAATTCGCCATCTTAGCCCTATACACAATCTCCTCTACATACTTATGCTGACTCAAGAACATGTGGTTGACAGACCTGGTCACTGATATCCCCTACTCAGCTTGCCCAAATCAGTCATTGCAAATTCGGTCTTAAAAAGCAATAATCTCATTTTCAACCTATCGGATGAGGCACTAAGAACAATGTCATCCACATACAATAGTAAGTAAGCAATGATACTACCTCGATGAAAAATGAAAAGGAAATTATCATTTCTGCTGCATACAAACCAAATCTGCTTAATATACCTGGTAAAGCGGTCATACCACGCACGGGGCCTATTTCAGGCCATAAAGTGACTTACGGAGACGACACACATAGTGAGGAACAGCTGGATGGACGAACCCAGGCGGCTGATGCATGTAGACTCTTTCTTTCAGGTCCCCATGTAAAATGCATTTTTCACATCAAGTTGATGGATCGGCAAGTGTTTGCCCATGGCTATGCTCAGAACTGTGTGAATGGTAGTCGGTTTGACAACCGGGCTAAAAGTCTCACCACAATCGATGCCCTCCTGCTGATTTGTGCCATTAGCCAAAAGTCATGTCTTATACCTCTCTAGATCTCCACTGTCTCTGAATTTGTGATGAAATATCCATATACAACATATCACATTCACCCCATCTGGTATCGGTACTAGATCGCACGAGTGTTATTTAATTAAAGCATTGAATTCCTTAGACATAGCCGCATTCCAATTAGGGTCTTGTTTGGCCAATTTGGGGTTCTTTGGAATTGAAGAAATGGTTTGGGAAGACAAATTAAATTGGATTTTGGGTTTGAAAATCTCATGTTTGGCACGAGTTTCCATTTGGTGAGTGGGGACAGTGGGTGGTTGCGGTGGCTAAGTGGTGGGATCTGAGACTGATGGTAAGGTCGGATATTGGGAGGGTGGAGTAGTTTCCGTCAAGGGCGTCGTGGCACCACGATCAAGGACCGCGACGCTCGAGGTCTAGTGGCTATTGGAGCTGAGGCACCGCGGCGCCTCGTCGATGGGTCGCAGCTCTGACGACGTTGTGGAGGAAATTTGTTGATTGGAGCTTAGGCGACGCAGTGCCTCATCGATGGGTTACGACGCTGATGACTATATGAAAGCACTTTGGTCACTGGAAAGTTGGCGCCGCGGTGCCTCCATGATAAGCCGCAGCGCTGATGGCGGTGATGACTGTAGTTGACTGAGAATGATGGGAAGAAGTAATCCTATTTTTGGAATTTCTGAAGATTAAAAAATGGGAATGTGGTCTCGTCGAATGTGACGTGACGGGAAATATAGATTTGACGAGTGGATAAGTCATAGCAAAGATAGCCCCTATGGTTCGGCGGGAAGACTAGGTAGACACATGGAGTGGTCCGAGGAGCTAGTTTGTGAGTGGCGGTAGAGGCAAAGTTAGGATAACATAGATAACCAAATATCCGTAAATGATCATAAGAGGGGACTCTACGATAGAGGATTTCGGTAGGGTTCATATTGTGAAGGGTGCTAGTTGGGAGAATATTTAGAATGTATTCTAACATCTTAGCAGCATATACCCAAAAGGACGGAGGGAGGGAGACATCAATCTAGAGTGAGAATTTAATGGTGCGAATGATTCATTCAACTTTACCATTTTGTGGGGGAAGTGTTAGGGCATTAGAAATGAAAAACCATGCCATTATTTGAACAAAAGTGGTAAAATGTAGAGTTATTGAATTCACGACCATTATCGCATTGAAATAATTTTATACCTTTTTTAAATTGTGTTTGAATGAACATGTGAAACTCAAGCAACTTGACAAACACTTCTGATTTAAATTTGAGAGGATATAACCAAATATAGTGAGAAAAATCATCTAGTAAGACAAGATAATATTTATGACCGAGGGAACTAGCAATAGGGGAAGTCCATAAATCGACATGTATAATATCGAGTGGTGCAAAGGTAACACTAGTAGATGATTTAAATGGAAGACGAGTATGTTTTCCTAAAGAATAAGAAACACAGTGATGGACAAGCTTCCCATTATTACAAGTAATTAAATTATTGCCTCTAAGAAAATTAAAAACTGGGGCGCTTGGATGACCAAGCCTATTATGCCACGTGGATGGAGAAATAGCCGCTAGAGAGACGGGAGAACAAGATCCGACAGCGGAGGTGGATGAGAATGAATAGAAATTCCCCGTGCTATTACATCCCGTAAGAGGTGTCCCCGTATGAAGATCTTTCACAGTAAAACCAAAAAGGTCAAAGTCAACAGAGACAAAGTTATTACGAGTAAATTGGCGGACAAAAATTAGGTTCTTAATGATGTGTGGGCCATATAGGACATTCTTAAGGGAGAAGGTTGGATGAGGAGGTTGTGTGTATGATGTACCATAGCCCTTTATTGGAATGTGGTGGCTATAGCCAACTGTAATAAATTGAGGATGCTTTAAACTAAACAGTTTGAGAATATTACCTGCAGACCGGGTGAGGTGAGATGTGGCGCCGGAGTTCATGTACCAATTGTTGTCCGGTTGTTGCAGATTGAGGCTGTTGAAAGCCTAACCCAAATCAGTGGGGGTCATACCGGATGCGGGCTGCTGAAACTGGCCTTATATGAAGTGAGGTTGTTACGGGTACTGGGCTAGCCGAAGGGCCAGAGCTGGGCCCAACAACCCGTGCTGAGCATACTGTTTGAAGGGTTGCTGCTACTTAAATTATGGGGGCGCCGCAGCGCCCTGCTGGTACTGTTGAGGCGCCGAGGCCCAACTGTTCTGCGAACCGTGTTGTGGTTGTTGCTGCTGGTTCTGCTGACCGCGACCCTTTCCACGACCACGTCCTCCTCTGTCGCCACGGCCCTTTCCACCCCTGCCGCGGTTGAGAATTTTTCGAAGGTGTTTGGTCTTGGGTTGCGTTTCGACAGCTAACGCCTTCTGATTGTGCTCATATTGCTTAGCACGACGGGTTTCTTCGAGCAACAACTGCGAGCGAGCTTTGTTAAAACTGGGTAACGGATCCGCCTGTTGAATCATGGTGGCCAAAGTATCATATTCACCTTTGGGAAGGCCTGCCATCAATTGTAACACCATTTTAGTTTTCGAGACAGGCGTGACGACGTTGGAGAGTTGATTCACCACAAGTTTTAACTGTTTGCAGTACTCATTCATGTTGGAAAAGTTTTCAAGACGTGTATTGTTAAACTGGTCCTCCAATTCCTCAAAACGAATCCACAATTCACGGGCTGAGGCACCGGATTTCGTGATAGTAAGAAGTAGATCTTGAGAAATACTACCATATATCCATTGTTTGACGAAGACATCGAGACGAAGCCATGTGGAATCATCAACCTCCGGGGGGCGAGGAATAGCATTATCGATATGATCAAGAACGTTATAGACACATGTATGAATGCGAAACAGTTCAACCCATGGAGAATACTGACCGTTTTTCTGATCAAGAAGTATGGGAATGCAGTTCTTGATGTTGGTAACGGTTACTGCTGGGTGAAAAAATGATTTTGTTGTTTCGGAAGTGATAACGGTGGAGGAGGAGACTGTAGGAGTTGTCATGATAGTGGATAAGAAAAGGAAATAACCCTAGATTTGGGAGGGTGGCGCCGCGACTGTGAGGAAGCCGAGAGAGAGGGGGCGCCAATAGGTTTTAGAAGAAAAATATTGTTTAGATCTTGATATCATGTAAGATGATATTAATCTTCCTTGGGGAGTCTTTCTCATTAATATCAATATATATAGTGTACAATATACATCTCTTACACAATAGGAATTCTAGTTTACCATAATTATATATTATTAAATTTCATACAATATATTTTAATTATGGGTATGTGATAATACACGTTTACGGTTTGGACATTTTCCTTAAAATTTGAAAAAGGAAGAGAAAGTTAATTGGCTTTTCGTTTTCCGTAAATGAAAGGGCGAAACACAAGCCGCGAGGCGAGGTCGTTTGCTGACGGAAAAAAGGTGAAAAGTGAAAATGTACTCAAAAGTCAAAATACAAGAAAAAAGGATGATTATTTAAGGATGAAAGTAGCAATATAACATCAACATGGCTAAGTGGTGGGGTGGTCGTGGCATTTTTATTGGAAAGGAGAAAATAGGCCACTTTCATTCTACAGCGAAATTAGGTCAGGGATACAATTGGACTCCAAAAAGTACTACCACCAAAGAATTATGTTGTGTAGCGGATGAGACCGTTTCATTAATTAGATATTTTGAGCTTGAGCTTTCTGAATATGGATTTTTTTATAGGAAGCGTTTTTCCTGAATGGGTCCAATGGGGCGAGAATCTAATTAATCGGGCTCCAATATCGGTGACAAATACCGAATGGAAAATTAAAAACTCCAAAAAAACACTCCATGTTTACCAAATGTAGTATCAAGTAACTTCATTTACCAAAATTTGAATATATGAGAAGAAATTATCACTTATATTTTTACCTAGGCTAAAATTCAAACATGAGACTTCATCACTTAGCTCCCATTTCCCTAGTTGAAAGACAATAGTTTACAAGTTATCGGTTTAGCATTGAAAGTCCTATTCGCTTATTTTCGATTAGGTAGTAATTTGATTTTAAACTTCCATTTTCTCTTTTAAAAAAAAGATTTGTAAGTACATAAATTCTCAAGTTTATTTTAGATTATAAGTCTCAAAAATCTTTTTTTCTCTCCCAAATTATTTATCCGGTCTAATATGTTCACATAAATTGGAACAAAGGGAGTACTCCCGCTGTCCCAAAAAGATTGTTCTATTTTGACTTGGTATGGAATTTGAGAAACAAGGGAATACTTTTAAAATGTGTGATCCAAAAGGAGTCTTAGATATTTGTGTTGGAAATTTATTAACGTGAAATAAAGTTTATCTTATTATTTATGACTCGAAAAACTGGGGCCCGACACGTCGGAAAGATCGCACTTGGCCAAATGACGAGTGTTTCACGTTGGTAAATGAAGAAATAAGTGTACGACGTGTAAAAGATGAAACGAGTCGGAAATCGCCGCGAATGGCCGCGACGCAGCACCGTCGTAGCCGCGGCGCCTCCCTGGAAGTGAGATCAACGGGAGACGAAACATTTCTGACTTTTGAGCTGGTTTTGGAGCATTGATCCTCCATTACTTGACACTTAAATTCAGCCATTATTTGGCTGAATTATAACCCCTCAATAAGTACCATTACACGGCTATTGAAAGCCATTACTTGACTAGTTTGGAGGTCATTTCATTATACTATAAATTGAGGCCTTTGGCTCAATTGAAAGAACACACAAAACTCAGATTTCTGATCTTCCTCTCTAAGCTTTCTTTCACACACTCAAAAGTTCTTCTTTTAGTAAACACTTGAGTATCATTTGCTTACTTGTTTGTTGTTGTTTTATTTTGGGAGACAAGTTGTCAATCACCGTAAAAGGATATATACGGGGCAATATTGTCTTAAGGACATAATGAATATCACTCGACTCAGTAAACTTCTTGTTCTTTGTCCTCATTTCCATATTGTAATCTTTGTAATAGTCATTTACTTTTCGTTCATCCTATTGTTGTTGTAATCATTGTATTCACAATATCACCCACAAATTTAAGATAATATTTGCCGCAAGTGATAGCAAAGATTACTAGAGGCGAACAACTTGCTGCTCAATCTTCCACTACTGCTCAAGGCACACCCAGTGCCTTCCCCACTGTTGCACAAGGCTCAACCAACGGTTTTTCCACTGATCAAGGGAACGCTATAGTTCCTCCTCCTGTTGGATTCCACCATGAACACCCAGACAAGTTCATGGGCACTAATATCAAGAGATGGCAGCAGAAGATGTTGTTCTTTTTTAGTGTTATGTGAATGTCTCGTTTCCTAACAGAAGATCCTCCACAAGCTGGAGATGAAACTGACCCTCAGCCAAATGAAACGGTTGGAGGGGCTAAGGTATCCATGTCGTTAATGACGTGAAGATGGTTCATGATGCATGGAGTCATAGTGACTTCATCTGCAGGAACTATATTTTGAACTGATATACGACCCTCTCTACATGGTGTATTGCACCGTTGGCACTGCCAAAGAGTTATGGGATAAACTGCAGGAAAAGTACAACGCATAAGATGCGGGTACTAATAAGTTCATCGTTGGGAAATTTCTGAAATTTCAAATGGTGGACAACAAAAAAGTGATGTCCCAAGTCCAGGAATTTCAAATGATTTTACATCACCTGGATTTAGAAGGGATGAAACCAAATGAGCAATTTTTGGTTGCATCGTTAACCGAGAAGTTACCTCTCTCGTGGAATGAGTTTATGAGTTACTTAAAACTCAAGACAAATGAGATGACCTTTGATGAACTTATTATCAAACTCCAGATTAAGAAGGATAATAAGAAGGCCATGCCTAAGGGTAAACAACTCGTTGAAGCAAAGGAAAATCTGGCGGAGGCTAAAGGGAACAGGATCAAGAAACGCAAGTTCCAGAAGGATGGTAAAGCCCCAACAACAGAGAAGTTTAAGGGGAACTGCCACCATTGTGGGAAACCTGGTCACATGATCAATGATTGTCGGAAACTCAAGAATGAGAATAAAGAGAAAGCCAAGGGCAAGACTAAGGCTAACATCGTCGAATACATGCTTCTTGACGATATGATTGAGGAGTTCTCGATGGTGGTACTTGAAGAAAACCTAATTGAGAATATTATGCAGTGGTGGATGGACACAGGTGCTACCCGTCACATCTGTTCCAACAAAGAAGCCTTCTCCACATATACACCAGTTACAGATAAGAAGATGTTCATGAGAAACAATGCTTCCTCCAAGGTGTTGGGGGGTAGGAAAGATGATCCTGAATATGACTTTCGGAAAGGATCTTACTCTGAAGGAGGTGATGCATGTCCCAGAAATTAAATTTCTTTAATTTATGGACCTTTATTGGTGAATACTGGTTTTAGGCTAGTGTTTGAGTCCAATATATTTGTAACCACTAAGAATGGAACTTTTGTAGGAAGGGGCTTCGTGTGAAGGCCTCTTCAAAGTTAATGACTTATCTGTAATGCCTTCTATTAATAAAATTGAGCCTTCTTCTTATTTGTTTGAGTCATCTAATTTATGGCATCATAGATTAGAACACGTACACTATCAATCTATCCAAAGGTTGGTAAAGTTGGAGTTGTTTTCGTCTATTGACGTAAACCCTCAACGTAAGTATGAGGTGTGCATAGAGGCAAGACTTTCCAAGAGTCCTTTTAGATCCGTCGAAAGGAAAACCGCTCTTCTAGAACTCATTCACACTGATATATGTGATTTGAAGTTCGCACAAACTAGAGGGGGAACAAGTACTATGTGACTTTCATATATGATAGCACAAGGTATTGTTACCTTTACTTATTAAAAAGTAAGAATGAAGCCTTTGAATCATTCAAATGCTACAAAGCAGAAGTTGAGAACCAACTAAGCGGACGAATTAAATCAATCTGTAGCGATAGAGGGGGAGAATACGTAGCGCATTTTGAAGAATATTGTGCCCAATCGGGCATTGTTCATCAAATGATAGCTCCTTACTCACCTCAATCAAATGGTGTCGCTGAACGCAAGAACCGTACTTTGAAGAAAATGATGAATGTCTTGCTCATCAATTTCGGCCTTCCCCAAAACATGTGGGGATAAACCGTCCTTACCGCTAATAAGATTCTTAATGAAGTCCCACATAAAGGTAATAATAAGACTCCATACGACCTATGAAAATAAAAGAAACCCACCTACAAATACTTGAAGGTGTGGGGTTGTCTGGCAAATGTTGAAGTACCTAAGGCAAAACATGTTAAGATTGGGCATAAGACTGTAGATTGCATATTCATCCGATATGCAAACAATAGTAGTGCTTATCACTTCATAGTGCCTAAGTCAGATGTATCAGACATCCATGTGGGTACAATCATAGAATCAAGGAATTCTAGTTTCTTTAAAGACTAATTTCCTAGTGGCTGATTATCCAGAATCTAGTGTTCTAGATTCTCAGGACTTGGAGGTTCCAGAGATGGAACCAAGACGAAGCAAAAGGGACATGAAATATAAGTCATTCAGTTCGGACTTTATAGCTTGTATGGTTCATAACGAACCACGAACAATTGCTGAAGCGTTGTCAACTCCAGAAGCACTGATGTGGAAAGAAGCTATAGAGAGTGAGATAGACCTCATTTTACACAACCATACTTGGGAGTTGGTTGATCTTTCTCCAGAAAATAAACCGTTGGGTTGTAAATGGTTACTCAAATGGAAGTTGAAAGTAGATGGATCTATAGACAAGTACAAGGCTATGTTGGTAGTTAAGGGCTATCGACAAAATGAGGACCTTGATTACTTTGACACCTACTCTCCGGTGTCTAGAATGGCATCTATATGAGTATTCATACCTATCGCCGCATTGCAAGATCTTGAAATACATCAAATGGGTGTCAAGACAACCTTCACAAATGGTGATTTGGAAGAAGAAATTTATATGGACCTACCTGAGGGTATGTGGTTCCAGGACAAGAGAAGAAAGTCTCTCGGCTTGTCAAATCTCTGTATGGGCTAAAATAGGCCCTGAAGCATTGACACGAGAAATTTGATAGTACTCTATTATCGAAAGGGTTCGCCATTAATGAGTGTGACAAATGTGTCTACACGAATGGAAATATTGATCACAGAGAGCAGTCCTGGGTTAATCCTAGAAACTAAGAACATGTTGAAACAATGTTTTGACATGAATGATATGGGTATTGCAGATGTCATCTTAGGGATCAAGATCTCTATGACATCTGGCGGACTGGTCTTATCTCATTATCATTACATCGAGAATGTGTTGATAAAATTTGAAATGTTCAATAGTTCGCCGATAACGTCACCACAATCAAAAGATTGATAAAAATCGTGGTGCGCCCATATGTCAGGAGTGATATGCAAAGGTGATTGGTAGTTTTATGTACATCACAAAATGCACTCGACCTGATATCGCTTATGCAGTCAACTAGGTCACCCGAAATCCAAGTGATGATCACTAGAAAGCGTTGAATCGAGTACTACGATACCTAAAATACACACAAAATTACAGGGTGCATTATTCGAGATATCCAATTGTACTATAGGGGTACAGTGATGCAAACTGAATATCTGATATAGAAAACACCAAGTCCACCAGTGGGTATATATTTACAATTGGTG
This sequence comes from Przewalskia tangutica, assembly GCA_029844215.1. Lineage (NCBI taxonomy): Eukaryota > Viridiplantae > Streptophyta > Magnoliopsida > Solanales > Solanaceae > Przewalskia > Przewalskia tangutica. The sequence continues at coordinate 41,666,271 of CM056724.1, read as the reverse complement.
GTGGGGTTGTGTCTTGAAAATCCTCTAAGCAAACTTGCATCGCTCGATCCACGATGGAATCATAGTTCATTGCTTTAAACAAAGCAGGAGAAGAAACTGAGTGGCTTTATGACTTCTCAGAAGATATCCCTTGTTGGGATAAACTCGTACCTTCTGTAATGATCCACTGCGATAGACAGTAGCCTCTAGGAAGGGTGCGTAGTTCTATGTACAATGGCAAATCTCATTGCATTCGACGGAGACATAAGACCGTTCGACAGCTGATCACCATGGGTATTATTTCCATTATTATGTAAAATCAAAGGAAAACATAGCAAACCCTTTGACTAAGGGCATACCTAGAGATGATGTTCTGCCTGTCTAGGGGAATAGGCTTAAAACCCAATCAATAAAAACTGATACGGTGGATACCCAACCTTACTGACTAAAGATCACAGGAATTAGGTTTAATTGAAAAACTAAATCGTAAAGGTTCAGTTGAGCGCTTCGGTGGAAGAAAGAACACTTCGGATAATGATTTCTGCAGAGAAACATGAATCCAAGATTGTCCCGTGATAGATATTAAGTGCTATCTTGTTACACCCCGTATTTCCAAGGCAATGAGATGAGAACGTACGAAGGAAATTGAGATTTGAATTTCGGAAGGAAAGAAGGATTACTTTTCTTAAGGAAAAATCTCGGGAATTTGTAAAGGAAAAAGTTTATTAATTGGAATTCGGTTCTCAAATTTGGTATTTGAAACATTTGGAATATATTGGAATTATGGATTTTTATTTTCGGATTTTGGTCATGTGGGGCCCACCCGGGAAATTTTACGATTTTGTGGGGCCCACAATATTTTGAGATATTTTGGCCAATTATGGATTTTTGGGTGATGAAATAATTTTTTGACCAATGAGAGGGTGACATGTGGCACCCTCTTTGACTATTTGACTTGGTCTTGGAAGATATTTTGGAGACAAGTGGAGGTGGGTCTCACTCCACTTGTCTTGCTACACTTAGGCCCTCCACTTGTCAAGCATCCAACCCTTGAGATACATTATATACACATAGAGGCTTGCAATACTTAGCCATATACATTTTCATCCAAGAAAGCTCTCATCTCTTTCCCTCTTCTCTTATGCTCTCGGCCAAGGTTGACAGATTTCATCCAACTTTGGAGAGGTATATCTCCTGGTATACGAGGAGGTTTTAGGTGTTTTAAAAGCCTAAAATGAATTTCGTCGAGTCTAGTTTCCAACACAACAAACCGTTCGTCGATCGGACATCGGAGTAAAGAGTTATGGACATCACAAGTTCAGCTGACAAAACAGTGAGCAAAAATGCTACACTAGGTCGAGAATAGAGGGTGAAACCATAGGGGTTCCGTCGACTTTTTGGTGATGGAATGTGAATGGAAGTTGCTCCTAAGGTTGTAGGGGATACATATATGTGATTTAATCTTGAAGAAGTGGAGCGAAACGAAAACTACGAGCCATTGTTGAGCATTCTGCCCGGGACGTTTTTGGGCACAAAAATGAGGTAATAGTTATTCAAATATTAAAGTAATTGGATATTACTTATTGTTATAATGTATAGATGAATTAATGTTAAGGAAGAAATTGAAAATAAGATGTGTATGAGGTAAATATGTTGTTGGCCGATTTGCGACAATTTTGTGCCCTTGGTTTCGTTTGTTATATGGTTGTTGTTATCCACACTTGTCGCATGTTAAAATAAGGTAATATGGTTGTTGATAAGTTGGTATGTCATATATGGAAGTGTTGGAACTCGAATTGGAATAAAATGGATTAAGGAAAGAGTTATCGGATTGTAGTTGTTTTAGCCGAAAAACTGCCCAAAACTGTTAGACATTGTCGTATCATTTTATGGACTGTTTTGGGGGTGTGGTTATGCTGGAAAAACCAGCCCTAATATGCATTTTTAAATGCAGTAGTTGCTAATGAAAGTCCTAAGGAAATATGGGCGTGGAAAGGTGTTGAAACGCCTCACATTTTTCCCTCGTTATTGTTGGATTACAGACTGTTTTTATGGGCTGATTTGTGGACTGTTTTTTATAACTGTGGGGAAGAATTTTACACGTCCAGTTAGGCGTGTAATCCCCTTTGGCTAACTGTTGGTTGCGCCTTAAATGTGGCTTGTTGGTTGATGAATACAGGCCTTAGAAAAGGTGGAAAAGTACGTAGAAACAAAGGAAGTGCTGCCCGATTTTTCGTAGAATTAGAAGGAAATTATTTGGTATAAGTCTTACAATAGTAAGTATGATATTGATAGAAGTACTATGGTCATTTTAGGTTGAAGTACTACGTGTAGCAGAGTCTACTTGGCTTAAGGAATAGCCGATGAGGTTGAAGTACTTCGGAGCATTTTGCTACTTGTCGTATGGGTCAGTCATCACGAGGTATGTGAACTTCTTATTTCTATAGACATGAGTATCTTTATGGTATACTTTCCTTGTTGTTAGGAGTATACATGACTTGTTGTTTGAAGTATACTTGCCTTGTTGTTAGGAGTATACATGACTGGATATTTGAGGTATACTTGCCTTGTTGTTAGGAGTATACATGATTTGTTCTTGAGTATACTTTCCTTGTCATAGGAAGTATTCATGTTATTGATTTTATGCTAAAGACATGTCTAGAATATTCCTAAGTTCTTACCAAGTCTTATGAGGGATGTTGATAAGAGTCGTTAGGAAGTATTGGAGTCGAGTGACCTTGTTAATTTACTACACTAATGAGAATATGTATCGAACAAGCCATTGCAGCGTTAATGAAAATGTATCGACAATCAATTATATTGAAATGAGTAGAATTCTCCATCTACATAGAAACTAAGATAAGACAAAATTGTATTACATTTTCTAGATCATGGCTGATTTAACAAGATCGTTATAAACGAGAATAACCTATTCGCGGCTCATAAAAGTATTAATTTTGTAAGTACATGAAGCTTGATTTTGAAAGTACTTGGGACTTGAATTTCGAAAATGTGTAGTAACTCGTTTTGAAAAGTATATGTTACTTGATTTAAAGAGAGTAAGTGACTTGATTTGAAGGCATAAGTTACTTGGTCTTAAAAGTATAAGTTACTTGAGTTTAAAAAAGTAAGTAACTTGGTTTTAATGGTGAAAGTACTTTTGGGTCCAACACCCTAATATTTCATGAAACGATTCTTTTATAAAGAATAGATGTACAAAGTACTTTGGGTTCAATTCCCTTACGTGGCATGATAATGCCTTGGTTTTTATAAAAAGGAAAGAGGTAATGGTGCGTTAGCTGTCTAAAAATGAAGTGGTTATAACGGCTTTATGGGAAGTTTGTTATAACAAGTTTTAGTGGAAAGTCAAGGGATGGTTTAAATTATTTTAAGGAAATCGTGCGAGAAGGTCTATGATTAAGTCCTTAATATAATACATGATATGTGGCACTTTGATGTTCAAGATGTTTTAAAGTAACACGTGAGGTCTAGTGCCTTGCTTTGCCAAAACCATGTCTTAGAAGGATACTTGGTACGATAAGTGTCTCGATTTTCTAAATGATGGTTCCAAAATAATACATGTATTGGATCCTACTTCCTAGCGATACATGTAGTACTTGGACTTTCCAAAAATGGAAATTTAGTTCATAAAGTGAATGTACGACTCACGTACATTGTCGTAATGGACTTTAATCCTTAGTAAAGTAAGGTGTGTTAGTGCCTTGATAGTACTTTGGCTTGCTTAAATGATAGTTATTCTATTTTGTGCCTTGATAGTACTTCGGCTTGCCTAAATGGTATTGTCTTGATTTGTTAAAAAGGAAAGACATGATATTGTCTTGATTTGTTGAAAAAGAAGGCATGGAAATTGTCTTGGTTTGTTAAAATGATGGTTTATTCATTTTATGATGTTGAGAGTCAAAGATTATCTTAACTTGCATATATTGTTCATGATAGCCATTGGTGCTAGTGCTATGAGTATAAATGCGGGGTAAACTCCCAAGACGTTATACACCCCCTGAGTATAAATGCGGGGTAAATCCCCAAGACGTTATACACCTCCTAAGTATAAATGCGGGGTAACCCCCAAGACGTTATACACCTCCTGAGTATAAATGCGGGGTAAACCCCTAAAACGTTATACATCTTCTGAGTATAATTGCGGGATAAACCCCCAAGACATTATACATATCCATGGATTTGCTACCCATGATGCGAGCATGACGTATATGCTCATTGCGGGCCCGTAGGGCCTACGCGGGTGAAATAGTCCTGTGCGGGTGAAATATTCCTATGCGGGGCAAATTGTCCTATGTGGGTCCACAAAACCCTTGCGGGTGAAACCGTCCCAGGAGTAGGTTTGCATAATGATACTACGGGCGGGTGGCCCTAGATTGATCATAATCTTTCTATTTTAAAGCATGTAAAGTTTACTCTCAATGTTAAAAAGGCACAGTGTGCGGGTAGTTGTATGTTATACTTGTTACATGCTGATAGTGATGTTGTATTCCACGAGCATGCTTCGGTGATATTAAATGTTGAGGGCAGGTGTCCCGAATTTTGACATGGCTTTCATAATTGAAAGTGGTGTGGTGTTACAGTAGTACAGTGATATAAGGTACAGTTGGCTTTGATTTTTATATGACACGGTAGGATCTGGTATTTGATTTTCATACTTGTCCATGTCATTCCTTGTAAGTTATGTACTTAATTGCTGTACTTTATTTCCGTTTCATACTTAGTACTTGTTGTACTGACCCCCTTAGGGGGGCTGCGTTCATGTCCGCAGGTTTAGGTACACAGTTGTGGATCTGCGAGCTTAGGATCCTGATTCAGCATTTTGAGATGGCTCCAATGTTCCGGAGCTTGTCATTATGGCTAGGTATATTCAGGGGTACGACGGGGCCTTGTCCCGTCATAGTATTTGTCCAAAATCTTAGAGGTCTGTATTCATATGTGGGCTGGACTGGCTAGAGTTGTATTTACATTATTGAATAGTGTAGACCCTTTTGGGTGATTTATATTATGGCAGCCTTATCGACTTTGCCTTTGTTTTAAGAAAAAAAAGAGTTATTTATCTTCCGCAGTTTATTGTGTTGTATGAATAGAAGGGTGACCAGGTTGGGCACTAGTCGCGGGCTCGGGGTTCGGGGTGTGACAGAGTGGTATCAGAGCAGTTAGTCCTCAGAATGTCTACATACCGTGTATAGTAGAGTCTTGTTTATCGGTGTGTTGTGCACCACATCTATAAACAGGAGGTTATAGTACATTTAGGATTGATTTCCCTTCTTCTCACTCTGAGATCGTGCGATAGAGCTGTGTTGTTAGGGTGGTCTCTCCCTAACGTATTATTGTGATTGCAGCTATGAGAAAGGCAACAGTGGCCCATCAAGGATTATATGGATTGCGTATCCAGGTTGGTAAAATTATCGTATAGATGGTATTATGATTATGTATATCTGTACGAGCGTATTTATTTGGGGCTATGTGTGTTGCCTAGAATGGTTATGAATTACCATGAGTTGGTTAAGCCTTAGTAATTCTTGGAAGGTGTGAAACATATGATTGAATCCACACCTAGGCTTTATGTATGTACTAATTTGAAATAGTCAGGAAGTAATGAACTGTCTAGGATGGTGGTAGACTCTTAGGAGATCATGTTTAATTGAGTTGATAGCATACCATGTTGTTAGATTAAGCGGTGTGGTACGCTTAAGTGATTGCGTGAATAATAATGGTATGTAGTAATTAGAGTTGTTGTGAGTAAGACAACATGTTTGTGAGAGATTGAGAAACTACATTTCCCGTATGTGGGGATTGATAATGTAAGCTTGGAACATGGAATAATTGTGAACCTTGGAACATTGATGACCGCAGAGACCTTAGATGTACAAGGCCTTCTCGGGTAGAAAGATTTATTTCATACCAAGAATGAGAATTAAGTGCGACCATGGGGGATTGAGGACCAATGCGGACAACCCGTGGCATTAAATTGAGTGGGGTCAGTTTGAGGTGGTCCCGCTATGTGATAGGGTCATGAGGGTGCAAGGCCCAAGTCTAGTTAATCGTTGTACGAGTTCGTGGACGCGTTCCACCAGAACCGGGTCGTGAGGGCCGAGAAGGGCCATGACACGAGTGAGTTAGGGCCGCGGTGTCACAGCGCCGCGACACCACTTACTCAGCGCCGCGGAGCCGCGCATCCAGTGGGTCCGAAATGACTACTATTTTGGTTTCTGGGTCTGGCCCACTGGGGAAATCCTAGCTGATATATTCAGCTATATATACAGAGTTTAGCCTTAAATTCTGTTGTGTGTACGAACCCTGTATATATAGCTGAATATATCAGCTAGGGTTTCCCCAGTGGGCCAGGCCTAGAAACCGAAATAGAGTGGGTCATTTTGGACCCACTGGACGTGTGGCGCCGCGACACTGAGTAAGTGGCGTCGCAGCGCTGTAACACCGCGACCCTGACTCACTCGTGTCATGGCCCTGCTCCATTTTTGCTTCGTTTCTATTTTATTCTAATGTCTCGATTATCAACCGAACATTTATATACTCTCTGATTACATCCTTGAATCGACGGAACAATTGACTTAGTGTTACCCTTCAGGCCTTTACATATTGACACTAATAACATTAGGGTCTACACGGAACTCCGAGACTGCGCCGGAAGATGAACTCAATATATAAAGTTTAGCTACACAAAACATGTGAACTGAACCTCTATGTGAGAAGATAAAATCCTTTCATTCATGGCACACTCAATCAAGCTTAGGATTTGTCAAGTGTCTATCCAAATGACTTGATCATTATAACTCATCTATATTAGTTGACAACAGGACCATATCAAAGACACATCCATCGTGATCGCCAATGACTTAGTCAACCTAATACCATATGAGTACCTGAGCGTTCACTCGAATATACATTCAAGGAATGAATCCTAATATTGGCTCACATACCACCTTTAATCTACTTCGTAATGCACCCAAAACAAAGTCGCGTCTCAACCTATAAGGCATTTGAGCTTAGGACATGATCAAAGTACATTATGTTCTCCAGGAAGATAAAAGCAGTATCCCTTAGTTTCCTTTAGATACCCAACGAAGTAACATTTCTCACTTTTAGACTCCAACTTATCAGTGATCACCTTCTTGACATATTGATGCGCGAAAAGATGCACATACTTTAACGCAAGTGCACGTTATCGTGACAAGTAATATAGTCTTGGTAAGACCGAATATCGTCCACAAGGATTAGGGTTCAATTACCAACTATCTATCTTTTGGTATCTATTTGGTAACCAATATTTGATTTTGTGGTTTATAACTAACAATTATAAAAGCTAATTAACTATAAGTTTACTTCAGTTGTGATGGGAATAGGGCGTCCATGTCTCCTCAACTATCCGCTTATGTTATTTATTAATGCAATGAATTATGGTTTTCTTCTCTCGGAGCTAGCAGGTTTACGAAATCGTTTTATATTCCCGTTAAGGATATATAAACACTCAACCCCAGTATTGCTCCTTTCTACCTTTCAGTGATAAGGATGACTCTATAGGAGGATTAAGAACAAAAATCTAGTTAACCGTCACGCACCATGCGTAAAATTAGGGTTGTTAAGCCTCTCATTAACGCTATATAAATAATTGAGGTATTTTCATCCCCAATCCAAAATATGTCTACCCAACTTACAGCATATTCACAACCTTCTCCTTTCGAAGTTTGATTAGAAATCATATAAATAATGATAATTAGTGATCAATTAATTACCAAGCATTCAAAGCAATTATTGGATAAATCTCAACAAGAAGAAGAATAACCATAGACATGCATTAATTCATAACATAAGTTTCTAGTGAATCAAGATGGAAAGCCCTATAAAAGAATTAGTTCCTAGCCATTGACATGACAAGAACTAATTCAAGGTTCATCATACAAAACTGAAATAAAAGAAAAGAAAAGAAAAGAAAGTTACTAAATTATGGTCTCCAATCTTCAATCCAAGAAAACCTTGTGTTGTGCAAGAAAGGGAACCCTTAAAAACTGCCTAGGGTTCTCCTTTATAGAAAACCGCTCTAACTTTTCCTGCAGCTGGCCCAAAAATTCGTCATTAAACACGATTTTCAGCGGCGCGGCCATGTTGCTCGCTATCGGCGCTGGAACTTCTGCGATACTTCGGATGATTTGGCGCCGCGGCCCTGCACTCTGTTGTCTGGAGGCGCCGCAGCTATGGGACTTCTGCAGGCTCTCTGATGATTAGGCGTCGCACCGCTTCGATCGCAGGAGGCGCGCTGGGTCCGTGTTTACGCCTCGTTCGCCACTTTCTCGTCTTTTAAGCTCTGGGACCTCCACTTTTGCCCTCTTTTAGCTCCTTTTCCGCCATTTGGCCATTTTAACCACTTTGACTCAAAAGAAAGAAAAACTATCCTAATACGACACTTATTTGTACAAAAAGGGACAAAAGATTAACTAAAAATGACTCGAAAAGTGTATATAAAATACACCGATCAAATACCCCCAAACTTAACCTTTGCTCGCCCTCGAGCAAAGATAGAAAGAAAGAAATAAAGACTCAAAGAAACGAAAATAAAAGACTAACTGACATTGATCACTTTTGCTGCATTGGTGTTATCTAGAAAAAACATGAAGGTTAGCAGAATAATATGCAGGAACATATAGCGTGAAATTTTTAGCACACTAAACACATTAAGCTAGATATTTCGCAAACTCATTTTTATCATGCTTAATGGAAGTCAACATACTGAATCATGCTTGTAAAATAGAAAATTCCTATGGCATGTTTACTTGCTATTCTCCACTAATCCTGGATATGCATAAAAGAGATCTTCAGGACTTTTAAGGGTTGTAATGTAGGCTTAGGTATAGGTAGGTAAAAATAGGCATTTTAGGCTCATTCTGTGTACCATAAGCTCTTTAGCTTTTCCATTTTCCCTTTTTCTTTTGATTCTTTTCTTCACTTCAATTCTATCTTTCCCCCCTTTTGTTTTGGGAGAGTGAAATATATTATAATAACAAGCACCCCCAAACTTAGGCTTTTGCCTATTTCTCATTACTTTTTTTTTAATTGGGGTGCAACAAGCTTGTTCACTCTTTTTGTCTCTTTTTTTTTACACAATTTATTCCACTATTTCATATTTTTACTTATGACACAATTTGTGGGAATATAGGGTGTCAAAGAAGAAGTTTCAATGTTTAGGCTCAATGGGGCTGACTAGGGATACTTTTAAAGTCCGGGATAGAAAAGAATGGTAAGAATTGGCTATCAAAGAAATGCCTGAGTCATCTCCCTAACATGCATATCCTAACTATTTCGCCTCAAATAGCAAGCAATCATAACACATAGGTTTTCATCATTTAGCATACATAATTTAAGCAAGAAACTCCAAATAGACAGATTTTGTGAGTTTTTGGCATATCTAACCTATGTGTTTAGATAGTTGCTTCTAATTCCATTACATTATTCCACCTTACTTCACTAGGTGTTTCTAGTAACTACATCATACATGATCTTTTGACAGACAATTATGACTTAAAAGAAAAAATTTGTGACTCAAAAATACACAAAAAAAACAACAAAAAGACTTAACATACTTATAACAATAAGACACAAATAAAACACCCCCCCAAATTTAAATCACACATTGTCCCCAATGTGTGTAGACTCAAAGACAATAAAAGAAAACAAGACACTTACAGACTTGGCTAAAATGGTGGTGGTGGCGGTGGCATGTACTTTGAATTCCGTGAGGGGAGAGGGGCTCTGGATTTTTGATTTGGCGACAGGGCCTTCGGATCAGGGCGGCTAAAAAAAAATTTCAGATTTTTCTGTTGTGGCACCGCGGCTCAGAAGCGCACCGCGGGCGCTAAATTCCATGATCTTGAATCTCCCGTGCCGCGACTGTTTCCTGGCGCTGGCCTCGCGATTTTCTGAAATCTCGGCTTTCTTCGCCTTTCAAGTTCCTGGCTTTCACCTGTCAACACAACACAGACACTACCTCCGTGAGACTGTTCTAAATAAAGATTAATTGCATTTAAACTAAATAACTGAAATACCTTGGGTTGCCTCCCAAGTAGCGATGTCTTTAACGTCATTTAGCCGGACGCAAATTCCTTATTATTCTAAGGTGTGAGAGGTTACTAAGTTCATGTATTCCATTTCATTGATCAGATAGGGTTTTAACCTCTGTCCGTTTACCTTGAAAGGAGCTCCCTCTCTCCCTTTTATTTCAATTGCACCATATGGGAATACTCTTACCACCGTGTATGGTCCTGTCCAACGTGATTTTAACTTACCTGGAAATAATTTCAACCTCGAGTTGAATAATAGCACTTGTTGTCCTTCTTGAAAGTCTTTTGGTATCAACCTCTTGTCGTGCCATATTTTCGTTCGTTCCTTGTAGATCTTTGCATTCTCATAGGCATTGTGCCTGAATTCATCCAACTCGCTTAGCTGTAATAGCCTCCTCTGTCCTGCTGCGTTGGCGTCCATGTTTAACTTCTTCATTGCCCAATACGCTCTGTGTTCTAACTCTACCGGCAAATGACATGCTTTACCAAAAACTAATTTATAAGGTGACATACCAATTGGTGTTTTGAAAGCTGTCCGGTATGCCCACAATGCGTCATCCAATTTGATAGACCAGTCCTTCCTTGAGCCATTCACCGTCTTTTCCAATATGCTCTTCACTTCTCTATTTGACACTTCTGCCTGCCCATTAGCTTGAGGGTGGTAGGCAGTTGTGCTTGATGGTAGACTCCATATCGACAACAATGAATTCACCGCTTATTGCAAAAGTGACTTCCTTCACATCGATGATGGCTCTTGAGTGCCGAACCTTGTGAAAATATTCTTTTGAAGGAATTTTTGAGCAGTCTTCCATCGTTTTCTTTTGTGGCCATCGCTTCTACCCACTTGACACATAGTCCACCGCTGTAAGGATATATTGATTTCCAAAGGATGGCGGGAATGGTCCCATGAAATCGATTCCCCACACATCAAAGAGTTCCACTTCCAATATCCCTTGCGAAGGCATTTCGTTTCGTCTTGAGATGTTCCCTGTTCTCTGACAACTATCACATCTCTTCACAAAGGCATGGACATCCTTAAAAAGAGTTGGCCAATAGAATCCGCATTGCAGTACCTTTGCCGCTGTTCTTGATGCCCCAAAGTGTCCACCACATGATAGGGTGTGGCAATGGGTGAGAACCTGATGCATCTCCTCCTCTGGTATACATCGCCTGATGACTTGGTCGGCACAGTGTTTGTATAACATAGGTTCCTCCCAATAGTAATGCTTTACTTCTGAGTAAAACCTCTTCACTTGCTGTCTTGTCAATTCTGGGGGTAGTACCTTAGCTGCAAGAAAGTTAACAAAATCAGCGTACCAAGGTAAATTAGAGTTCATACTTACTTGAAATAGTTGTTCGTCTGAAAAGTGATCATTTATTTGCACATCCTTGGTGTTCTGGCTCTCTGTGTTCTCCAGTCTTGACAAGTGGTCTGCAACTGAATTCTCTGTTCCTTTCTTATCACGAATCTCCACGTCGAATTCTTGTAGTAGCAGGACCCATCGAATGAGACGAGGTTTTGCATCCTTCTTTGTCATCAAATACTTTATGGCAGAGTGGTCAGTGTATACTATCACCTTATTCCCAATCAAGTATGGCCTGAATTTCTCAAATGCATATACTATTGCTAGTAGTTCCTTCTCGGTAGTTGCATAATTTAACTGTGCGTCATTTAGAGTTTTACTAGCATAGTAAATGGATGTAAATACCTTGTCAATTCTTTGTCCAAGCAACGCTCCCATCGATAATCGCTTGCATCGCACATTAGTTCAAATGGGAGCTCCCAGTTTGGTGCAATGACTATGGGTGCTGAAATAAGCTTCTCTTTGAGTGTCTGAAACACTGATAAGCATTCTTTGTTGAAGTCGAAGGCAACCCCCGCCATTAGTAATGTGGAAAGAGGCTTTGAAACTTTTGAAAAATCCTTGATGAATCTTCTATAGAAACCTGCATGCCCAAGGAAACTTCTGACTCCTTTTGTTGATACTGGGGGTGGTAGATTTTCGATCACTGAAATATTTGTTTTGTCTACCTCAATACCTTGGTTTGATATTTTGTGTCCCAAGACAATTCCTTCTGTTACCATGAAGTGACATTTCTTCCAGTTTTGCACAAGGTTAGACTCTTCACACCGGCTTAACACTCCTTCTAAGTGCCTCAAACATTCATCGAATGATGCTCCAAAGACCGAAAAATCATCCATAAAGATTTCTATGGTCCTCTCTACCATGTCTGAGAAAATTGCCATCATACACCTCTGGAAGGTTGCAGGTGCATTGCATAGTCCAAATGTCATCCTTCTGAAAGCAAATGTACCAAAAGGACAAGTGAATGTTGTCTTTTCCTGATCTTCTGGCGCTATTGCAATCTGGTGATACCCTGATTACCCATCCAAAAAGCAGTAGTAGTTGTGCCATGCAAGTCTGTCCAACATTTGATCTAGAAATGGCAACGGGAAGTGGTCTTTTCTGGTTGCCTTGTTCAGCTTGCGATAGTCAATGCAGATTCTCCATCCAATGATCGTTTCTAGAAGGAATGAGTTCGTTCTTTCGTTGGTCACCACCGTTATTCCACCATTTTTAGGCACCACTTGTACCGACTCACCCATGTGTCGCCGATATAGGGTAAATTACTCCTGCATCGAGCCATTTCAGGATTTCCTTTCTGACTACCTCTTTCATGTTTGGGTTTAGTCGCCTTTGAGCTTCGATGGATGGTCCGCTCTCCTCATCTAGACGGATTTTATGCATTACCGTTGACGGACTTATCCCTTTTATGTCTGCTAATGTCCATCCAATGGCCCGCTTGTGATTCTTCAGTACTCTTAGCAGTTTATCAATCTCTTCGGTGGATAGGTGGCGTGAAATCATCACTGGTAGGGTTTTCTCTTCACCTAGGTATTGATATTGTAGATGATTGGGTAGGGTTTTTAACTGTAACTCTGGAGCCTTCTCTGTGGATGGTAATGATCTTTCTGGAATCTGTCCAAGCTCTTCATACTTCCTCTTATCTCATTTTTCATAAACATTCATCCAATTTGCATACTCCATCAGATCTGGATTGTTTCTGCTATCATCATCTCATTTGGTCAGTACTTCTTCAAGCGTATCATCATGTCCGAACTCCTTGGCTGACACTGCTTCTTCGATATGATCAATGGCTGAGCAGTTATCCTTGGCATCTGGAAAAGTTGCTGCTCGAAAAACATTGAAAATCACCTCTTCTTCATCTACCCGAAGCTTCAACTCCCCTTTGTGAACATCAATGAGAGCCTGTCCTGTGGCTAAGAATGGTCTGCCAAGTATGATGGGGATTCCATCGTTATCTTTTATGTCTAAGATAACGAAGTCAGCGGGAAAGATGAACTTGTCCACCTTCACTAATACATCTTCGATGACTCCTCTAGGATGAACTATGGAGCGGTCAGCTAACTGCAAAGTGATGTTTGTAGGTTTGACTTCTCCCATTCCCAGTTTGCAGAAAACTAGATAAGGCATCAGATTTATGCCTGCTCCCAAGTCGCACAATGCTTTCTGACATTCAAACTTTCCAATGGTGCATGGGATGGTGAAGCTCCCTGGATCTTGTAACTTCTGAGGTAGTTGTCTCTGTAGGATGGCACTACATTCCTCAGTCAACATCACTGTTTCGTAGTCCTCTATCCTCCTCTTTTTGCTAAGCACATCCTTCATGAACTTGACGTAGCTTGACATTTGCTCTAATGCTTCAGAAAACGGGATATTGAGTTGCAATTATTTGAGAATTGTTATACCCCGTATTTCCAGAGTATGTACGTAAGGGCGTACGTACAAAAGTTTAGCCTTAAGAAAGGCACTATGGGCGAAATTTGGGCACAACTCACGAAACGAATGGTTTTCCGACGAAACGTTTTCCAAAACTTGCGTAGGGAAAATTACGGCTATGTCATTTATAATTTTTGCGGATTTTTCCGAGAGATGAAACATTTTGGACCAACGAGAGGGTGACACTTGTCACCCTGCCGACGGCAGCGGCAAATGCCTTGACGATTGGCATGGTTTTGGGGCCTAAAACTTGGGTCAATGTTTGTTGAGTGATTTGAGGAGTAGGGCTAGGGTGCACTTGTGCAAATCTCCACCTTACACTTGCCTACCACTTGGCTTCATCTTGGCCCTTGAAAGCCCTATAAATACCCCCCTTGAGTTGATGAATTCTTCATCCACTAATCAACTTTCCAAGTCTTAAAAACTCCCTCCCCCTTAGTTTCTCTCTCGTCCAAAGCCTTCTCCCTCTTGGAAGCCCTAGCCAAACACCCTCTCCCCTCTAGCCTAGTGGCTTGGCCGAGTACCCCAGGTAGAAAGTTGTCTTCCAAGTATAGTTACTATTCCAAAATACCCTAGCCCCAAATCCCTTTTAGTATTTAAGTAGAAGTTGTTAGAAACTTCTAAGGGTTTCTTGAGCTATCTGAGCGTGCAAATTAGGAGCTAAACCTTGCTCAGGATCGACATTTAACTTGGATAATTTTGGGCTTATCGAGGTAAATACTATTGTCCTTCTATTGTAATTGGATATTACATATAAGAATAGTTAAGACTTGAGTATAAGATATGAAGGATATTAAAGAATAGAATTGAACTGTAATCACGAGAAGGGTATATGGAAGAAGAATTAAACTGTACTTACATAGGACCGTATTTACTGAGACTTGGGTAGCTTGGCAGGAAGTGCTGCCCAATTTTCCGTAGAATAGAACCTCTCGCTTAGAACTTTATACGGAATAGTCTAGGCGTTGATAGGCGTATTTGACTATTATAGGTTGATACTCTGCGCGACATATTCGACTTGGCGGTGGATTTATTTGAGAAGGTATGTGATTCCTCCTATACCTCGAGCATGATATTTTAAAGTATATATATAGTGCAGGCGACGTGTGTTAATGAACATGGTTTTACTTGAGTCTAATAATAAGAATCTTGAAGTATTTCAAAAGAATTAAGAATCGTTTTTGAAAGAAGAGTAATACTTGGTTTTAAAAGCTTAAGAGTTATACCAGCTTTATGGGGAGTTAGGTATAACGACTTAAGAATGATAAAAGGAACGGTTTACTTATTTGTTTATGAAAGTCTTGTATTGATTTCTGAAAAGTATGATAAGATGCTTTGGTAAGTAACCATGTTATGATGCTACGTGTGTTAGTGTCTTGTGTTGTTGTGTAAGGGGGTTATTCTTGTTGTGCTTACGTTGTTAAACGTTAAGACCGTTGTATTGTTATTATATCACATACCCCATTGACTTGTTATACCGAGGGCTTGCCACCCTTGATGCGGGTCTATACGGCCTATGCGGTCTGTGTGACTATGCGGAGCTGCGGGAGTTCCAGGATTGATCATTCCGTGTATTATCCGTCGCGAGGAGTGCCTTATGCGGTCTGTGTGACTATGCGGTCTATGTGACTATGAGGACTGCGGGAGTCCAGGGGGGTACCGGGGCTAGCTACCCCGATGCGGGTCTATACGGCCTATGCGGGTCTATGTGTGACCTATGGCGCGTGGAAGTCGAGATTAGGCACCCATAATGATACTATGGGCGATTGGCCTTGCTTCGATCATTAGCGGCCTAGAAAAGACCGATTCTGATGTATCTATTTTGCTCTTGTTTATATTGTGGCACTATGCGCTTTAAGCGATTGTATTTACAAATGGTTTTAGACACTTGATTTCATTTCGATTTACGATTTCACATACTTAGTACTGTTATCGACTCCTTCGGGCTGCGTTCATGCCGCAGGTAAGGGAAAGCAGGTGCTAGATCCACATCCTTAGGATCTCTACTTTGGTGTCAGGAGCTCCATCTTCTCCGGAGGCTCGACTTTTGGTATGGTTCTCCCTGTGTTGTAGATATATGTACATTCAGGGTATGACGGGGCCCTGTCCCGCCATAGTTGTCTACTTCCTTAGAGGTCTATAGTCCTATTGTACAGTTGGGATGTAACTGCCAAACTTTGATATATATATATATGCCGAAAGGCGACGTTTTCCCAGATAAACTGTTTTCTTTTCATATTGATTCCTGTCTTGTTTTTATATTCCGCTGATTACTCTGATGTATGACTACTTGGGTGCCCGGGTAAGGCACCAGTCACGAGCCCCGGAATGGGTCGTGACAAGAATCTCCACGAATCTAGAGAATTGCTTGTCAAGAGCACATGTTTTTAACTTCTGGGGATATGGTACTATCACCCGCGTGGTTACGCTTCACGCTGAAGTTTCGATTTACAGGTTTTGGCGCGCTGCTTTCTTTGCGCCGCGCTCACTCTCTGCCTGTCTCAGAATCTTGGTAGCTGCGTTCGCCATCAGGCCACACTGGCCGCCGCAGACACTTTCTATCTCCTCTGATTCGGCATCCTTCAGGTTAATTGCCTGACATTGTGTTTCCATATTTCCTACCCAGGTGCAGATTTCTCTTCTTGCGTTTCGCTGTTCAACATGATCGCGAGTTCTCCTATTTGCGTTTCCAACTTCTTTATGGTCATTCTCGTTTCGTCCATGAACTGATTTTGGTATCTCGTGAAACTGAGTATAGCTTCTCGTAATTCCTCCCTCTCTTCCTCTATGGTTGGAGCTCTATCATATTGACAGTAGAAATCCATGTCTAAAGGATTCCTAAGATGAATCAAAACCAACAACGAATCACGGCACACTTGTTTTTACAAAGAAAATAAAATAAAGTAAATAATTTAAAGAAACAAAAAATAAAAACCAAATTAGAAATTAAAAATAGATAACTTGATATTGAACTATGCCTAATCCCCGGCAACGGCGCCAAAAACTTGATGCGCGAAAAGATGCACACACTTTAACGCAAGTGCACGTTATCGTGACAAGTAATATAGTCTTGGTAAGACCGAATATCGTCCACAAGAATTAGGGTTCAATTACCAACTATCTATCTTTTGGTATCTATTTGGTAACCAATATTTGATTTTGTGGTTTATAACTAACAATTATAAAAGCTAATTAACTATAAGTTTACTTCAGTTGTGATGGGAATAAAGGCCCATGTCTCCTCAACAATCCGCTTATGTTATTTATTAATGCAATGAATTATGGTTTTCTTCTCTCGGAGCTAGCAGGTTTACGAAATCGTTTTATATTCCCGTTAAGGATATATAAACTCTCAACCCCAGTATTGCTCCTTTCTACCTTTCGGTGATAAGGATGACTCTATAGGAGGATTAAGAACAAAAACCTAGTTAACCGTCACGCACCATGCGTAAAATTAGGGTTGTTAAGCCTCTCATTAACGCTACATAAATAATTGAGGTATTTTCATCCCCAATCCAAAATATGTCTACCCAACTTACAGCATATTCACAACCTCCTCCTTTCGAAGTTTGATTAGAAATCATATAAATAATGATAATTAGTGATCAATTAATTACCAAGCATTCAAAGCAATTATTGGATAAATCTCAACAAGAAGAAGAATAACCATAGACATGCATTAATTCATAACATAAGTTTCTAGTGAATCAACATGGAAAGCCCTATAAGAGAATTAGTTCCTAGCCATTGACATGACAAGAACTAATTGAGTTCATCATACAAAGCTGAAATAAAATAAAGAAAGAAAGAAAAGAAAGTTACTAAATTATGGTCTCAATCTTGATCAAGAAAACTTTGTGTTGTGCGAAAGGAACCCTTAAAAGCGCTAGGTTCTCTTTATAGGCCGAAACCGCCTAACGTTTCCAGCCCGCCTGCAAATTCGTCATTAAACTCGATTTTCCGCCGGCGCGCGCGCCTCCTGCTGATCGGGCCGCGCGCTAATCATCGAGAGGCCGCAGAGGTTCTAGCCGCGCGCCACGCATGCCAGAGACTGGCCGCGCGCCAAATCACCCGAAATCTGCGAGTTTCGGCCGCAGCCACGACGCGGAAAAATCGTTTAATGACAAATTTCGGCCAGCTGCAGGAAAAGTTAGGCGGTTTTCAGCCTATAAAAGGAGAACCTAGGCGCTTTTAAGGTTCCTTTCTTGCACAACACAAGGTTTTCTTGGATTGAAGATTGAGACCATAATTTAGTAACTTTCTTTTCTTTTCTTTTATTTTTGTATGATGAACCTTGAATTAGTTCTTGTCATGTCAATGGCTAGGAACTAATTCTTTTATAGGGCTTTCCATGTTGATTCACTAGAAACTTATGGAGTCCCTATTTCGATCGTCAGACTGCATGGAGTCCCTATTTCGATCATATCGCATGCAGGAGCCCGCTTATGGCTAACTTCGGAGGTCTTTCGAAGGTCTAGGACGCAGTGAGCACGAGCATCGCATTCCATCCACGCAGCACGACAGCAGAGCGCACTATCCGGACTTCGAGGATATCTGCGAGCTGTTATTGACCGAGGGTAGCCGGGAAGATCATTTGCCTCTAGTTGAGTTTCGTATAATAATAGCTACCACCCAAAGATTCGATGGCGCCTTATGAGGCCTTGTATGGAGGAAGTGCAGATCGCCGATAGGCTGGTTTGATGGGCGAGGTGCAGTTAGTGGGACCAGACTTGGTGCAGCAAGCAGTGGATAAGGTGAAGCTTATCCAGAGCGATTCTTGGCGGCTCGAGTCGGTAAGTCGTATGCAGATCATCGTCGTCGGATCCGGAGTTCGAGGTTGATGATTGGGTCTTCTGAAGGTGTCACCCATGAAGGGTGTGATGAGGTTCGGAAGAAAGGCTTCGGCCAAGGTACATTGGGCCGTATCAGATTGTCCGCAGGGTAGGCAAGGTTACCTATGAGTTGGATCTGCCGTCCGATCTGGAGGCAGTGCATCCGGTTTTTCATGTTTCTATGTTGAGGAGATGTATCGGGGATCCATCTAGAGTGCACCCGATTGACAATGTCCAGGTGACCGAGGGGTTATCGTATGAGGAGATTCCCATAGCGATAATCGATCGTCAGGTTAGGCGTCTGCGGACCAAGGACGTGGCTTCACAAAGTCTTGTGGCGGAACGAGCTCAGGGAGGAGATGACGTGGGAAGCTGAGGAGGACATGAGGCAGAAGTATCCTCACCTATTCCCCACACCTCCAGGTAACTCACTTTCCTACTTGTAATTTTTTTTTCATTGATGTATTTGCTTAAGTGTTGTATTATGGCCATGTGAGGCATTTGCAAACTGTTTAAGTTATGAGAAACCTTATCGTTATCTGTCTTGAGAAGGAACATTCGGGACGAATATTTCTAAGGAGGGGAGAATGTTATACCCCGTATTTCCAGAGTATGTACGTAAGGGCGTACGTACAAAAGTTTAGCCTTAAGAAAGGCACTATGGGCGTAATTTGGGCACAACTCACGAAACGAATGGTTTTCAGGTAAACGTTTTCCAAAACTTGCGCAGGAAAATTACGGCTATGTCATTTATAATTTTGCGGATTTTTCCGAGAGATGAAACATTTTGGACCAACGAGAGGGTGACACTTGTCACCCTGCCGACGGCAGCGGGCAAATGCCTGACGATTGGCATGGTTTGGGGCCTAAAACTTGGGTCAATGTTTGTTGAGTGATTTGAGGAGTAGGGCTAGGGTGCACTTGTGCAAATCTCCACCTTACACTTGCCTACCACTTGGCTTCATCTTGGCCCTCAAAGCCCTATAAATACCCTCGAGTTGATGAATTCTTCATCCACTAATCAACTTTCCAAGTCTTAAAACTCCTCCCCTTAGTTGCTCTCTCGTCCAAAGCCTTCTCCCCTCTTGGAAGCCCTAGCCAAACACCCTCTCCCCTCTAGC
Source organism: Przewalskia tangutica (assembly GCA_029844215.1). NCBI lineage: Eukaryota > Viridiplantae > Streptophyta > Magnoliopsida > Solanales > Solanaceae > Przewalskia > Przewalskia tangutica. Next base: position 41,646,442 of record CM056724.1, on the reverse strand, counting down.
CTAGTGGCTTCTACGAGTACCCCCTTGGTAGAAAGTTGTCTTCCAAGTATAGTTACTATTCCAAAATACCCTAGCCCCAAATCCCTTTTAGTATTTAAGTAGAAGTTGTTAGAAACTTCTAAGGGTTTCTGGAGCTATCGGAGCGCAAATTAGAGCTAAACCTTGCTCAGGATCGACATTTAACTTGGATAATTTTGGGCTTATCGAGGTAAATACTCTTGTCCTTCTATTGTAATTGGATATTACATATAAGAATAGTTAAGACTTTAGTATAAGATATAGAAGGATATTAAAGAATAGAATTGAACTGTAATCACAGTAGAAGGGTATAACAGAAGAAGAATTAAACTGTACTTACATGGGAATGTATTTATGAGACTTGGGTAGCTTGGCGGGTAGGGAAGTGCTGCCTAATTTTCCGGAGAATAGAGAACCCTCTGCTTAGAACTTTATACAGAATAGTCTAGACGATGATAGACATATTTGACTAAAATAGGTTGATACTCTGCGCGCGACATATTCGACTTGGCAGGTGGATTTCGCCGAGAAGGTATGTGATTCCTCCTATACCCTTGAGCATGATATTTTAAAGTATATATATAGTATGGTAGACGTACGTGTTTTAACTGAACATGGTTTTACTTGAGTCTAATAATAAGAATCTTGAAGTATTTCAAAAGAATTAAGAATCGTTTTTGAAAGAAGAGTAATACTTGGTTTTAAAAGCTTAAGAGTTATACCAGCTTTATGGGGAGTTATGTATAACGACTTAAGAATGATAAAAGGAACGGTTTACTTATTTGTTTATGAAAGTCTTGTATTGATTTCTGAAAAGTATGATAAGATGCTTTGGTAAGTAACCATGTTATGATGCTACGTGTGTTAGTGTCTTGTGTTGTTGTGTAAGGGGGTTATTCTTGTTGTGCTTACGTTGTTAAACGTTAAGACCGTTGTACTGTTATTATATCACATACCCCCTTGACTTGTTATACCGAGGGCTTGCCACTCTTGATGCGGGTCTATACGGCCTATGCGGTCTGTGTGACTATGCAGAGCTGCGGGAGTTCCAGGATTGATCATTCCGGGTGTATTATCCGTCACGGAGTGCCTTATGCGATGCGTGTGACTACGCGGTCTATGTGACTATGCCGATTGCGGAGTCGGGAGAGGGCACGGCTAGCTACCCCGATGCGGGTCTATACGGCCTATGCGGGTCTATGTGTGACCTATGCGGGCTGCGGGAAGTCCAGGATTAAGCACGCATAATGATACTATGGGCGATTGGCCTTGCTTCGATCATTAACGGCCTAGAAAAGACCGATTCTGATATCTATTTTGCTCTTGTTTATATTGTGGCACTATGCGGTTTAAGCGATTGTATTTACAAATGGTTTTAGACACTTGATTTCATTTAAAGATTTTTACGATTTCACATACTTAGTACCTGTTGTACTGACATCCTTCGGGGGGCTGCGTTCATACCGCAGGTAAGGGAAAACAGGTGCTAGATCCACATCCTTAGGATCTCTACTTTGGTGTCAGGAGCTCCATCTTCTCCGGAGGCTCGACTTTTGGTACGGTTCTCCCTGTGTTGTAGATATATGTACATTCAGGTATGGCGGGGCCCTGTCCCGCCATAGTTGTCTACTTCATTAGAGGTCTGTAGTCCTATTATGCATTGGGATGTAATCGCAAACTTTGATATATATATGCCGAAAGGCGACGTTTTCTCAGATAAACTGTTTTCTTTTCATATTGATTCCTGTCTTGTTTTTATATTCCGCTGATTACTCTGATGTATGACTACTTGGGTGCCCGGGTAAGGCACCAGTCACGGGCCCCGGAACGGGTCGTGACAAGAATCTCCACGAATCTAGAGAATTGCTTGTCAAGAGCACATGCTTTTAACTTCTGGGGATATGGTACTATCACCTGGGGTGTGGTTGCTACAGATTCTGCCGAAGTTTCGATTTACAGGTTACGGCGCCGCGCTCGTTTCTTTTCACGCGGCGCTCACTCTCTGCCTTTGTCTCAGAATCTTGGCGCCGCTGCCATCGCCACACTGCGGCCGCTGACACTTTCTATCTCCTCTGATTCGGCATCCTTCAGGTTAATTGCCTGACATTGTGTTTCCATATTTCCTACCCCAGATGCAAATTTCTCTTCTTGCGTTTCGCTGTTCAACATGATCGCGAGTTCTCCTATTTGTGTTTCCAACTTCTTTATGGCCATTCTCGTTTCGTCCATGAACTGATTTTGGTATCTCGTGAAACTGAGTATAGCTTCTCGTAATTCCTCCCTCTCTTCCTCTATGGTTGGAGCTCTATCATATTGACAGTAGAAATCCATGTCTAAAGGATTCCTAAGATGAATCAAAACCAACAACGAATCACGGCATACTTGTTTTTACAAAGAAAATAAAATAAAGTAAATAATTTAAAGAAACAAAAAATAAAAACCAAATTAGAAATTAAAAATAGATAACTTGATATTGAACTATGCCTAATCCCCGGCAACGGCGCCAAAAACTTGATGCGCGAAAAGATGCACACACTTTAACGCAAGTGCACGTTATCGTGACAAGTAATATACTCTTGGTAAGACCGAATATCGTCCACAAGGATTAGGGTTCAATTACCAACTATCTATCTTTTGGTATCTATTTGGTAACCAATATTTGATTTTGTGGTTTATAACTAACAATTACAAAAGCTAATTAACTATAAGTTTACTTCAGTTGTGATGGGAATAGGGCGTCCATGTCTCCTCAACAATCTGCTTATGTTATTTATTAATGCAATGAATTATGGTTTTCTTCTCTCGTAGCTAGCAGGTTTACGAAATCGTTTTATATTCCCGTTAAGGATATATAAACACTCAACCCCAGTATTGCTCCTTTCTACCTTTCGGTGATAAGGATGACTCTATAGGAGGATTAAGAACAAAAACCTAGTTAACCGTCACGCACCATGCGTAAAATTAGGGTTGTTAAGCCTCTCATTAACGCTACATAAATAATTGAGGTATTTTCATCCCCAATCCAAAATATGTCTAGCCAACTTACAGCATATTCACAACCTCCTCCTTTCGAAGTTTGATTAGAAATCATATAAATAATGATAATTAGTGATCAATTAATTACCAAGCATTCAAAGCAATTATATGATAAATCTCAACAAGAAGAAGAATAACCTTAGACATGCATTAATTCATAACATAAGTTTCTAGTGAATCAACATGGAAAGCCCTATAAAAGAATTAGTTCCTAGCCATTGACATGACAAGAACTAATTCAAGGTTCATCATACAAAACTGAAATAAAAGAAAAGAAAAGAAAAGAAAGTTACTAAATTATGGTCTCGATCTTGATCCAAGAAAACCTTGTGTTGTGCAAGAAAGGGAACCCTTAAAAACTGCCTAGGGTTCTCCTTTTATAGGCTGAAAACCGCCTCTAACTTTTCCCTGCAGGCCTGGCCCAGAAATTCGTCATTAAACCTGATTTTTCCGCGTCGGCGCCGCGGCCCTGCTATCGGCGCCGCGGCGCCGGAAGTCCTGCGGTACTTCGGGTGATTTGGCGCCGCGGCCAGTCTCTGCATGCAGGCGCGGCCGCTGGAACCTCTGCAGCCTCTCTGATGATTAGGCGTCGTGGCCTGCCGATTGCGAGGCGCGTGGCCTGGTCGGAGTTTACGCCTCGTTCGCCACTTTCTCGTCTTTTAAGCTCTAGAACCTCCACTTTTGCCCTCTTTTAGCTCCTTTTCCGCCATTTGGCCATTTTAACCACTTTGACTCAAAAGAAAGAAAAACTATCCTAATACGACACTTATTTGTACTAAAAGGGACAAAAGATTAACTAAAAAGGACTCGAAAAGTGTATATAAAATACACCGATCACATATGTAGGACAGCCCCAGGGTCTTATGTGTCTAAGTGATGACTTCTTGCCACACCATACCTCATATGGAGTATTTTCAACTGATTTAGAAGAAACTCTGTTCAAAACATGTATCGAGGTTAGAATAGCGTATCCCCAAAGGTATGTTGGAATAACTGAAAAACTCATCATGGAACGAACCATATCAAGCAAGGTTCGATTTCTCCTCTCGGCAACACCATTCATCTGAGGTGTTCCAGGAGGTGTCCATTTAGAATGAGCTTCATGTAACTTTAAGTATTCAAGAAATTCTTTACTTAAGTATTCACCCCCACGATCAGATCGGAGAGTCTTGATACTCTTCGAGAGCTGTTTCTCAGCTTCACACTTAAACTCCTTAAAATTATCGAAGGCCTCGGATTTGTGTCTCATAAGATACACATATCCATACCTCGATAAGTCATCTGTAAAAGTAATGAAGTAAGAGAAATTTTCTCTAGCTTGAGTCGAAAATGGACCACATACGTCAGTATGTACCAACTCAAGCACCTCATTGGCACGGATCCCCTTTTCAGAAAGAGGTTTAATGGTCATTTTACCTTTAAAACAAGATTCACAGTTACCATAAGATTGTAAGTAAAATGGTTCAAGGTAATTTAGTTTCCTCAACCGTTCTATCCTCGTTTGATTGATATGACCAAGTCTGCAATGCCGCAAGTAGGTAGAATTTCTTTCATTTAACTTAGCTCTTTTATTTTGTACATTGAAAATTTCCAGCATCGGATGTGTGCAAAGCTGTTGCTCCGGCAGCAGCAATGAAGCCCAAAGGATGGGCGAAGAAGAAGAAGAAACTTCCAGCATCGTATGTGTGCATGAACTGCAACAGGAATGGGCATTGGAGGAAGGACTGTACAGCTCCAGGAGTAGGGATGGCACCAGGTGCAACATCCTCTAGTGGAAAAGGTATGTTTTTAATTGAAATTAATCTATCTATAAATGATTCCCATTACTGGGTACTAGATACCGCTTGTGGCTCACACATTTGTACAAATGTGCAGGGGCTAACTAATAGCAGGAAGGTTGGACCTCGAGAGGTGGACCTGCGCGTCAGAAATGGAGCACGTGTTGATGCTGAGCGCGTGGGAGATTATAGATTAGATTTACCTTCCGACAATATTTTAATGTTAAACAATTGTTATTATGTTCCTTCTTTGACAAGAAACATTATTTCCATTACTGTTCTTGACACTGAGGGATTTTCCTCAAACATTAATAATAACAATATGATTTTGGCTTATGATAATGTTGTGTATGTAATTGCGCCTCTTGTGAATTGATTATATACATTAAACTGCCGCAGGGAAATTTTCAATGTACAAAATAAAATAGCTAAGTTAAATGAAAGAAATTCTACCTACTTGTGGCATTGCAGACTTGGTCATATCAATCAAACGAGAATAGAACGGTTGAGGAAATTAAATTACCTTGAACCATTTGGCTTACAATCTTATGGTAAATGTGAATCATGCTTTAAAGGTAAGATGAACATTAAACCTCTTTCTGGAAAGGGGATCCGTGCCAAGGAGGTGCTTGAATTGGTACATACTGACGTATGTGGACCATTTTCGACTCAAGCTAGAGAAGGCTTCTCTTACTTCATTACTTTTACAGATGACTTATCGAGGTATGGATATGTGTATCTTACGAGACACAAATCCGAGGCCTTCGAGAAGTTTAAGGAGTTTAAGTGTGAAGCTGAGAAATAACTCTCGAAGAGTATCAAGGATCTCCGATCTGATCATGTAGGTGAATACTTAAGTAAAGAATTTCTTGAATACTTAAAGCTACATGGAGTTCATTCCGAATGGACACCTCCTGAAATACCTCAGATGAATGGTATTGCCGAGAGGAGAAACTGAATCTTGCTTGACATGGTTCGTTCCATGATGAGTTTTTCAGCTCTTCCAACATACCTTTGGGGATACGCTATTCTAACCTCAATATATGTTCTGAACAGAGTTCCTTCTAAATCAGTTGAAAAGATGACATATGAGGTATGGTGTGGAAAGAAGCCATCACTTAGACACATGAGTCCCTATGGTTGTCCTACATATGTTAAGAAATTGATCACTGATAAGTTGGAGTCTAAAAGTGAGAAATGTTACTTCATTGGGTATCCAAATGAAACTAAGGGATACTATTTCTATCTTCCTGGAGAACATAGGATATTTGTTTCTAGGAACGCAACTTTTCTTGAAGATTAATATGTCTACAAGGAAGAGAGTTGCACAGAGATAAAACTTGAAGAAATTCAAGAAAAAATAGCATAGAGGTTGAACCCTTGTCGAGTGAACAAGGCAAGGATTCAGTGGGAGCTTATGGCGAAGATTGGGTACTCAGGGTACGCCCTTTGGCCAGTGGGAGTGCTACAAGGAGAGATGCAGAAACACAAGATCCTCCTACACAGACCTTGGGAGCTAGTGCACCAGTTGCACCTGCTCCCATTCAGGAAAGACATGAAAATGACATTTCTGAAAGCTCTAATATTGGTGGATCTACCAGCGCACAAGAACCTTCTCATAATCAGAACATACCTGTAACTGAACTACAAGACACTCAACTCCGCAGGTCTACTAGAACTCATCATCCTCCGGAAAGACTAAATATACTTGTGGAAACACAAAATGAGTTAGATATTCCAGATGATGACGAGCCTAGAACCTACAACGAAGCAATGCTAGACATTGATTCGAAGAGATGGAAAGAAGCCATGAAATCTGAAATGGAATCTATGTATATCAATCAAGTGTGGAGCTTGGTTGATTTTTTGAATGAGGTTAAACCCATAGGATGCAAATGGGTCTTCAAGAAGAAGATTGCTGCATCTGGCAAGGTTCAGACTTATAAAGCTAGAATATTGGCTAAAGGTTTTACTCAGCATCCTGGCGTGGATTATGATGAAACCTTTTCACCGGTGGCTAAGATAAAGTCTATTATTCTGATTTTGCTTGCTATAGCTGCACATTACGATTATGACATTTGGCAGATGGACGTCAAAATTGCATTCCTCAATGTTAATCTAATTGAGGAAGTGTATATTAAACAACCCGAGGGTTTTTCATCCGAGTCCAGACCAAATGTTGTGTGCAAGCTAAAAAAGTCCATTTATGGCCTTAAGCAAGCCTCTAGGAGTTGGAACATTTGCTTTGATAAGGCTATCAAATCTTTTGATTTCGTTAGAAGCAAAGAGGATCCTTGCATCTATATCAAACGCAAGGATGAGGGTATTGCCTTCATCATTATATATGTTGATAACATATTGATAATGGAGACAATAAGACTCACATTCAGTCAGTTATGGATTGGTTGTCCAAGACCTTCATGATGAAGGATTTAGGTGAAGCCTGCTACATTCTGGGAATTAGGATCTATAGAGATAGACCTAATAGATTGTTTGGGCTGTCACAATCAATCTACATAGACAAAGTGCTTAGACATTTTTCAATGGAGAATTCCAAGAAGGGCGGTCTTCCAATGGGTCAAGGCATCAAGTTATCTAAGAAGGGTTTCCCTTCTAGTGCTGTAGAAATTGAGCGCATGAAGAGGATACCATATGCTTCGGCTGTAAGATCGATCATGTATGCCATGACTTGTACTAGGGCAGATGTGGCTTTTGCACTTAGTATGACTTACAAGTTCCAGTAGAATCCTGGTGAGGAACACTGGAAGGCAGTCAAGAGTATTCTTAAGTATCTTAGACGTACTAAAGATTACTTCTTAGTCTATGATGGAGGAGATAAGTTGGTTGCCATTGGGTATACTCATGCTAGTTTCCAGACAGATGTTGATGATTTCAAATCTCAGTCTGGTTACACGTTCATTTTCAATGGAGGAGAAGTGAGCTGGAATAGTTCCAAACAAGCTACTACAACTGAATCAACTACTGAAGCGGAGTACATTACTGGATCGGAAGCTGCTAAGGAAGCTGTCGCGATTTCTGAGTTCCTAAAGGAACTATGGGTTGTTCCGAGTGCTAGTTGTCCAATAACCATTTATTGTGACAACACTGTGCACAAGCAAAGGAACCAATATCAACTAAAAGAAACAAACATGTACCGAGAAAGTACCACATTCTCCGAGAGATGGTGGAAGGTGAAGATATTATGATAGATTATGTTCCTACAGACAATAATCTAGCAGGCCCGTTTACTAAACCATTAAGCTTGGTAAAGCATAATGGTCATTTTGAGAACATGTGTATTAGATATGTTGGTGATTGGCTCTAGGCCAAGTGGGAGATTGAAAGTATATGTATGTCATAGAGATAATCTGTATTAGGACAAAATATACTTTATACACATTCGTATTTATATTAATGATGATTAATATTATGGCATTTGCATTTGTTGAATTATTGGTTGATTGTTTATAGTATTCTATAAATGCATCCCTAGAGTTTACGTGTGAGAATTAATGGTATAACGTAACTCTTAAATTACCTCGACTAATGATCATCGAGATTGGGATATAGATGATATGCGATACGTCGATATGTGGTCTACATCATATCCTTAGGGTATGTAGTATATCTCACTTGCTACGAGTTATGGCAATTCGTGATGGACACATGGATACTTGTTGAAGTATTGGCATACCCTACTGATGTACTGTTTTGTTATATGTCTATAATGTCATCGACATGTGGGAGATAGAAGTCCTTAGACTTGAGGTTAATATCACCTTGTTTACGGAGTAATGTACTTTGATCCTGTCCTAAGCTCAAATGCCTTATAGGTTGAGACACGGCTTGTTTTGGGTGCATTACGAAATAGATTAAAGGTGGTATGTGAGCCAAGATTTAGATTCATTCCTTGAATGTATATTCGAGTGAACGCTCAGGTACTCATATGGTATTAGGTTGACCAAGTCATTGGCCAATGCAATAGACATGTCTTTTATATGGTCCTGTTGTCAAATAATATAGATGAATTATAAAGATCAAGTCATTTGGATAGACACTTGAAAAATCCTAATCTTGATTGAGTGTGTCATAAATGAAATGATTCTATCTTCTCACATAGAGGTTCAGTTCACATGTTTCGTGTAGATAAAATTTACATATTGAGTTCATCTTCCGGCGCAGTATAGGATTCCATATAGACCCTAATGTTATTAGTGTCAATATGTAAAGGCCTGAAGGGTAACACTAAGTCAATTGTTTCGTCGATTCAATGATGTAATCGGAGTGTATATAAATGTTCGGTTGATAATCGAGACATTAGAATAAAATAGAAGCGAAGAAAAAATAGAGCAGGGCCACGACACGAGTTAGTCAGGGCCGCGATGTCACAGCACCGCGACGCCACGCGTCAAGTGGGTCTGAAATGACCCACTATGTTTCGGTTTCTAGGCCTGGCCCACTCGGGAAACCCTAACTGATATATTCAGCTATATATACAGGGTTTATCCTCATATTTTCTACACCATCTTTTATAAGATTAAACTCTACTGAAACTCTGCTGAAATTCCTAGTTTTCCAAAAGAGAGATTACATCAAAGTTTTAAGAACTTGCAAATCGAGGGATATTTGCGTGCACACCCTCGGACTACACAAAGCTTCAACAATCCAGATTGCTAACCAATGTAAGTCTTCGTTAGAAGTATTACATTTCTGCTTTGTGTTATTTACATTGTATAATCATCCTACAGTTTGACCGTGGTCGGGTTTGAAACATAAATTTTCAAATTCCGATGTCTGTACGAACCCGACAAAACCCTACACTCCCCCCCCCCTCAATTAACTGTTGCATCTTGTGTGTTGTTAACTTCTCTTCTATTATCTGATAATTGATACTATCTTAAGTGTTCTTTCCAACATAATGTTATCGTGTAGGAAAGTCAATTAAATATCTGCGTTTACACACACAACGAGATATATCACTTTTCTTATTATGGTTATAATAAGTAAATATAAGATTTATTATTCCATGTTGTAGTAATTGTATTATTCTTTATTTAAAAATATAATTCAATATTCTTAGAACTGTGAAGACTTGTGACATTTAAACCAGCATTTTCAAATTTACTACAAAAAGTATAAAATTCATGTATAGAATGGTTGAATACTAACACGACCTGTGTGAATACAAGTCGACACATTATTCTATTCTGTGGAATAAGGTTTCAGCATTTATTTTTTTGTGGGTTTCTTCTTGTATTATTGTTTCCTCCGTGTCCACCGTCTATCGGCTGATGAAATCGGATGATAATTTAATTTCCTTAACTAAGCGATTTCGACGGCAAGAGGAACTCTGGCTTTCAACAATGAGTTCCCCAACTACTCCAGAAAGCGTTTAGATGATGACTAAAAGAACTAAGTGGTAAGAAGCATGAACACGACTAAAATGCAATAAAGGCGATAAAAGTAAGAATAAGAATATGTAAAAATCAGTTTTTTTATTGCTTGTGTCCTTTCTGTACAAATGATTCCTATATTTATAGTACAAAGAAAAAAAAATGTGATCCCCCTATGTTAGCCACCGAACTACCCACTACATCCATTAGCTAACTATGAGGAGGTGGTGCCAATATTTTCACTTGGACTTCTAGCGCGATTTGATGGTTGCTAGTTTTTTAGAAGATCCTTTGACTTGGTCTTCAAGGCGTCCGAGTATGTGTGCGTCTCAGCCATTCCTCAGAATTATGACTCGGCCAGACTGCTGTAATAGCCGATGAGCCTTTCCTGACTAACCGATTCAGCTATGATTATGCTCAGTTATCGACCTAGAATCATTTTTCACCTTCGGCTGTCACTCGATTCGGCTAAACACTATTGAGTGTTAACAATTTCCCCTACATTAACTCGAGTGTGGTTGTCGAGTTGATGTATTCTAAAATGGTCGTCGTTTCTTGACCCCAAATCGAAGGGTCTGTTTTGTGACTAGACAACCGGTCTATGGTTGTCCTTTTATACTCATGTCTTCCGCAAATCGAAAGGAAGTGCCTTTCATGTGATCGTGACCAGGCTGCCGTCCTGCGGCTAATACGTATTCCCCAAATCAAAGCGAATTAGTTCACCTTGTGCGACCAGGGAGACGATCACTTATTTTTTACTCATGCATACCCCAAATTGAGGGGTAGTATTTTTATGTACTTGTCATTTACATTTTTGTCAAGCTCTTCATCATGCATGTTTATTAGTCGATACACATCTCCAGAAATCCGTTGGCTTACTACAAAGGGTCCTTCCAAGTTTGGCGACCACTTGCCAAATTTATGATCTTTCATTCCAAGTGGCAAAACGGTTTTCCAAACTAGGTCTCCTTCAACGAACCTCTTGGGCTTAACGTGTTTTTTGTATGCTTTGGCCATTTTTCGTTTTTCGGCCTCGATTCTTTCCAGGGCCATCAGTCGGTCTTCATCTAGCTGATCCAATTTCATTAGCATTGTCACGACACGACCCGACGGGCCGCGATTGGTGCCCTAGCTGGGCACCCTTATACTGACCTGTCACATATAATCAAACTAATACCAAGGATAATGCGGAAAACTGTAAACCATATCAAAATAGGCAAACCGACAAGGCTGCCACTATACACGGAAATATCCAAAATGAATTACAGTTGTATAGCTGACCCAAACACGTCTACAACACATACATGTCCAACCCACACATGTCCACATGCCTCTAAGAGTGTGATAATGAATATGACGGGACAGGGCCCCTGCCGTACCCCTGACTAGCACGAATATGCATAAGTCTATATCAAAAGATCTGTACCAAAATGACTAGGCTCCGGAACAATGGACCTCTCCAAACAGCTGAGCAGAATCCTAGATTGGAGGATCACCAAACTGAGTATCTGTACCTATGGGCATGAAACGCAGCCCCCCGAGGAAAGGGGGCCAGTACGAAATAATGTATTGAGTATATAAAACATGAAGTACTGTAAAGATGATCATAACTGGCCAAAAGATAACATGAGACAAGTATAATAATCAAAGATACCAATGCAACTGTGTCTTAATAAATGAGAGTCATACATGTCCATATAATATACCCGTAGATACCTGTCCACATATATCGTACCTGGCCGATTTTGGGACTCGGTGAAATCATATAATGTGTACACATAGTCATATCCGTGGATGCCTGTCCACATAAAATCATCATATCCGTGGATGTCTGTCCATATAAAATCATCATATCCGTGGATGTCTGTCCACATATATCATCATATATATACATGCCCGACCCTCTAGTGAGGGACTCGGTGAACAATGAAAGGAACTGCGCACAAACATTTCCGGCCCGGGACTCGGTGAAATGATATAAACACATTAGCACGAGTAGATTATCATGAGCAACCATATGCAATTTAAATCATCATCTGGCTCTCAATAATATAATTAGAATGAACTATCAGTATAAAATCAAAGACAACTATCATATCAAGTATCACTAGGAATTAGGATTCAATGAAATTACGTACGTCTGCCGTACGCTCATTTTATGTAAATCATGCCAAAAAAAGAAAGAAGGGATAGTTTCACATACCTTATTGTCGAATTAACCAGCTCAATAATTAGAATACGTCTCAATTAGCACTTCAACCTATAACAATAATAACATGTCCATCAACTATATGGTTACTAGTATACGTTATATAGCGAATAATGACTCTATTTTTATGTAGCAATTTGGGCAACACTTCCCCTGTTTATACTCACATCCGCAATTCACATACAAGGTCGACAACATCGATAACAAGTCACAACTTAAGGATATACAGTCCTAAATACTCCATATACGTTATCGTTATACATTCTTTCTCTTTACGTTCATGTAATACAACAACCACAACAACCAAGATGATTAATACACATATTTCTCATATTAATTCAGCCCCTTAATCCATATTAAAATAGTCCATATTCCAACAACAACATGAATGCAATGTAACACTTTTCTACACCTTAATTCCTTTAGGACATATATCCGCAACTACAACAATGTATAAACATGTTCATAACTACAATTCCTGCATTCTAACTCAACAAAAAAGCCCCTAAATACAACACAACAATGTCTAACAATTTCATGCATGTCTCGGCCCACCCAAAATAATACCACAACTCTTCTTATAATTCCTTAAAATACAATTCATGTTTCAACACTTTCATATAAATAATTATAACTTTAAATATCAAGATTTCCTTCAATTTTTAACATGCAATCAATGACAACAATAACAACAACATCATTCGAACCCAGTGTAACAAAAACAGCCCCAAAATCGACTAACAACATCAACAACAACCACATGTATTTTCTTACTTCCAATTTCTCTTAACACAAGTTCATCTCTTAACTACAACACCATTTAACTCCAGTTACTTTATAAGAAGAAGAAATCTTACCTTAACTTAAGCCAAAACAATCCCTAAATTGCGTCGACACCCACTGCTCCACTTTGCACCAATTTCACCATTTCTTCAACTTAAAATGACATGCATGCATCCTTTACAAGTTTAACCATCTTACTATATGTTTTTCTTCCAAATAACTTGTCTCCAAAACTTAAAGTTTCTGGGGAAGATTTCGGTCTAGTCAATTACCGAAACAGTGGTGGTGGAGAGTTTACCATGGCCTAGAACTTAGTAGAAGAAGTTAATCTTGGAAGGGGAGTTGATTTAGTATCTAACTTAGCTATGGAAGTGGTGAAAAATCTGTTTTGAAGGGTGTTGGATGTGTGGTTTTCGAAATTAAGGGTGAGGAGTGAGAGGGGCACGGTTTAAGTGGGCTGATTTAGCCAATGCATGTTGGTACTTTTCTCCACTTGGAGGGCACAAGGTGTCACTTGTGTTCCACTAGTTTCTCACTTATCATCCTCTCTACTAAATTAATCCCACACTTAACTAAAATTCTGAAAATTCAAAGTCCACATTTTTATTTCATTCGACATTAATCCATAACCACATTGAGAAAATTCAACCACTAGTATTAATTCCCGTCATCACATTTGTTTTATCCAAAATTATTCCGGGATCACATCCTTTAGCTTACTAATTTCCAATACTCGAATCTTATTTTCTTAATTTCGTTCTCAATTTATTGCCTTAAAATTACGAGGTGTAACATCCTTCCCCCCTTAAAAACATTCGTCCTCGAATGTTCATAATAGGTCTCATGCTATAAAATTTCGGCATAGTCTCTTCTATAACTATACCTACCAACTTATATTCAGCAAACCCAAAGATGCCTCACAGGGCCACAATATACAACATGTATTATTCACCAATCAAAATAGTCAAGTAAAGAACTGAATTACCTGTAGGCATAGGGAACACGTGAGGATATTTCTTCTTCATCTCGTACTCAGCTTCCCAAGTCACCTCTTCCCTATTATTGTTTTGCCATAACACTTTGACGGAAGACATATACTTAGTACGCAACCTTCTAACCTGACGATCAAGTATAGCTATGGGGCTCTCCTCATACGTCAACTCCTCTGTCACCTAGACATCATCTATCGGGAATACTCTAGAATGATCATCAATACACTTACGTAGCATCGATATATGAAAGACTGGATGTACTGCCTCCAATTCAGATGGTAATTCCAACTCATAGGCAACCTTGCCTACCCTACAAATAATCTGATAAGGCCCAATGTATCTCGGGCTAAGCTTCCCATTCTTACCGAATCTCATCACACCCTTCATGGGTGACACCTTCAGGAATACCCAATAACCAATCTGAAACTCTAAGTGTCGACGTCGATTATCTGAATATGACATGTCGACTCTGGGCTGCTAATAATCTCTCCTGAATAAGCTTCACCTTATCAACAGCTTGTTGAATCATGTCTGGGCCGATTAACTTAGTCTCGCCTATGTCGAACCAACCGATAGGTGACCTGCACTTCCTCCCATATAAGGCCTCGTATGGTGTCATCTGAATACTAGAATGGTAGCTGGAATTTCTTATATTTGTACTATCTTAATCATGAACACTTTATGGACAATGTCATTGAATCTAAAGTGTGTGTATCATCACAATCAACTCTCATTCATGGTCTGAAATGAATCTTTTTTTTCCATATCTTCTCACTACTCGTAATTATAAGCAACTTCAATTCTTTTGACATTTGTTCACTCCTTTTCTTACTTATCGTACTCTTCATACTTCCAAAGTATTTTGGTATATATACGTAATATCAAGCATTGCTCCTGATTTCAATCCTTGACGTTATTATATCCAAACTTGGTCATTATACTTAGATTCAAATTCTTTCACTTGCCTCATGTTTAAGACTTTCTGTTAATGGCGTTTTAGGAAACGATTTCCTTGATCTCGTTAAGCTGTAAACCCATTACTTTATATATCTCATAGAACTTATGGTCAGTTCAAAAATGCTCCTAGACATCTGCATTTGCTTGACATTTTATCAGTATTATAATGGCATTATCTCTTGACATATATCTTAATGTCTACCTGATACTTATATCCATAGGCGCCATTGGCCTATTTTCAACTGTCTAGGTGCTAATCTCGAGCTTTACTCATTGTTACTTTCGTTTACACACTTTCTGAAAGGTATGTCTACACATGTTGGGGAACCGATACTTCATATGTTTAGATCCAATTCACGGTGTTACATGATCCAATGGCTTGTCAAGCTTTCTTGTCATATTAGGTCTCTCATCGATCGAGTGCCCATTCGTCTTACCTTTATATTTCCATTTCAAGCTGCCTTGGGGGTATCTTATTTTAAGTATTTCTCATACTATCTTCCTGATTAAGGCAACCTTAATGAGCCCATGAGATATAGCAAGCAGTTCCTATAAATGTATTTCAGCTTATTCAAAATCGTACAGCAGTTCATAAGGTGCCAACTAACTCATCTTAACAGGATATCACGTACCATAGAATGTGTATCATTTTGTACTACCAAGTTACAATATCTTAAGAACAATAATTAAAGAAAGCCATAGTTCGCAGCAATAACAATAACTGTAGAGAACTAAATAACTCAGCCAACAAGATATAACCAACTCATATCATTCCATTCCTACTTATTCATTGTTTTCACATTTCTTACAGCCATTCTTCGATTGTTCCATAGTTCCCTTCCTCAATTACCCCCAACACACTATTGTTATCCATAGGTTATGTAGAATTGTAACATGTTGCACCACGTAGCCGAAGCCGAGGACCTTACCAGTCCAATCTCTATAGCATACCTTAGCTTACTAACCTTGATACATGTAATTCTTCATAATACGCAGTATCTCCCTTTTAGTCCTTAGCACATTGTATTTCCTTTGTAATCAAAGTCACATTCATAAGGTCCGATTGCAGTTCTCTCTAGAATTCTAATCAACAAGAGTCATCGTAAAACGCGTGGATCTTTATAACCTACTAAACCTTCCAATATAAATTCCTTCTTTCTATCCCCTTATAATTGTTAGACAAGTTTGCAAGGATACGTTCACCTCCTGTGTTCAACATCTGGGAGTAATTCCTCTATTGCATTTCGCAGTCCCTTAAAATCGGTAATACCATTTCCAAACGGCTCAACAACATCAACAACAATCACTAGTGGTTTATACTCAAACCAAGGAATCATCCCAACTAATATACTTCACATGTACTATGTACTTTAATCAAGATCAAACATACAATATTTTACTCAAGAAGGCCTTGTATATCTAAGGGCTCAACGATTATCAAATATTCTAAGATCCTTAAATATTCCATGTCCCAAGCTTACATTATCTCTCCCCGTATACGGGTAAGATAGCTTCTCATAATCTCAAAATCATGTTGTCTTAATCATAACAACCCTATTTACTCCATACGAATATTATTCGTGCATATCACTTAAGCATACAACATATCTTAATCTAACAACATGGTATGTCATTAAGTCAATTGAATGTGATCTTTTAAGAGTCTATCACAATCTCAGACAGCTAATTACCTCCTGAATATTCCAAATTAGCACATATATAAAGCCTTGATGTGGATTCATTACACGATTTCATACCTTCCAAGCAATTACTAAAGCTTAACCAACTCATGATAACCCCAAATCACTTCAGACAACACACACATGGCCCTAGTAAACATGTTCATATAGATGTACATCATCATCACACCAACTATACAACAATTTTACCAACTTGAATACAAAGTCCATATATTCCCTTATGGGCCGCTGTCGCTTTCTTTGGAGGCATAGCTGCAACCACAATAATTTGTTAGAGAGGGACCATCCTAACAACATAGCTCTATCGCACGATCTTAGAGTAAGAAAATTATAAACCAATCCTAAATTTACTGTAGCCTCATGTTTATGGGTGTGATGCATAACACATCGATAACCAAGAAACTACTGCACACAGTCTGTAGACATTCCAAGGACTAACTGCTATGATACCACTTTTATCACGACCCGAGCTGACGGGTCGCGACTGGTACCCTACCTGGACACTCTTATACCCACACATCACATATAACTAGCAGAAGCTTAAGAAAACACATATAATAAAAACAGGCAAGCCGACATGGCTGTCACTGTATACATAATTTTCCAAAATGAGTTACAACATATACAACCCACATGTATCCAAATACACATTTACCACCCACACATGTCTACAGACCTCTAAGAGTTTGATAATGAAATATGACGGGACAAGGCCCCGCCGTACCCCTGAATATACATAAGTCTGTACCAAAATGACAAGCTCCGGAACAATGGAGCTATCCCAAAATCTGAGCAAAGATCCTAAGCTCGAGGATCATCAAACTGAGTACCTATACATGCGGGCATGAACGCAGCTCCCCGGAGAAGGGGGTCAGTACAACATTGTACCAAGTATGTAAACATAAGTATAGTAAATAAGATCATAACTGACAAAAAGATGACAGGGACAAGTAAGAAAATAAAATACCAGATCCAATCGTGTCATATAAATAAGAGTCAATTGTACCTTGTAAAAATAGAGGGCCAAACGTGCCTTTTTAAAAGTGAGAGTCACATACCGTCATGGGGATCTATACCCGCATCATGAATACATGTCCATGGAACCATATACATATAACGTACCCGACCCATTATGAGACTCGGTGTGAAATGAGATAATAACACTTACATGAGTAGCTATCATGAGAAACCTTGTGCAATTTAACTAATCTTTTGACTCTCAAAGGAATAAAATCAAGGTACCAACATATCATGTACCAATCATTAAAATGAACTCTCATTTTAGAAAAACCAAGGTACCATCATATCATGTACCAATCATTAAAATAAACTTTCATTTTAGAAAAACCAAGGTACCATCATATCATGTACCAATCATTAAAATGAACTTTCATTTTAGAAAAACCAAGGTACCATCATATCATGTACCATTAAGGATTAAGATCCAATAAAACTATGTACGTCCGCCGTACATTCACTTTATAAAACTCAACTTTCATTTTAGAAAAACCAAAGTACTATCATATCATTAAGGATTAGGATCCAATAGAACTATGTATGTACGCCGTACACTTACTTCATAGAAACATGCCAAAAGAAGAAAGGATAGTTCACATACCTTATAGGCTATACCAACTTGACAACTAGAATACGTCTCAAGTAGTACTTCAATCTATAATAACAATAACACATCTATCAACTTCATGATACTAGTATACACTATACCAAATATTGACTCTCCTTTCATATAAAAATTCGGGCAGCACTTCCCCTACTTATACATACGTTTCTACCTTACAAATAAGACCAATAACATCAATAATCAAGTACCAATTAAGTACACAACCAAAATAGCAACCAAGGTGATTCACACACCTACTTCTTATGTTAATCCGACCTCTTAATCCATATAAAATGTCCACTAAAAACAGTCCATAATCCAACACAACGAGGGTAAAATGTGAAGCATTTCTACACCTTTTTATACCCTTATTCTTTTAAGACATACGTTAGCAATTACCACATTTAAACATGCATAATTGTAACTGAATTTTCAGCATTATTACCCTACAAAACAACCCCTAAAACAACACCATAACGTCTCACAGTTTCATGCAGTTATCGGCCAACAACCAATACCATAACCCTTTTCCTAATTCCTTATTATCCAATTCAATTTTCAACACTTTAATATAAACCATTTTATCTTTTACTATCAAGATTTTCTTCAATCTAACATGTAATAAGTGAAGATAACAACAACAATAACCAACGAATCCAATAATATGAAAACTGTCCAGAATCGGCTAACATGCCAAATCTGTGACATGCACGTCTTATTCTCCATTTTACTTAACACAAGTTCATCTCTTAACTATAACATCATGTAACTTCCAATTACTTCAATAGGAAGAAGAAATCTTACCTTAATCTTAGCCCAAAACAGTCCTAAGTTCTCGGCCTTGCTTCACTTTTTGCACTACTTCTACACGTTACAATCACACACACTTATCCTCTACAAGCTTGTAACCATCTTGCTTTCATGTTCTCCTTCCATAAAGTTCATCTCCAAGCTTAGGATCTCAAGATAGCTTTCTTGGCCAAAACCGTGACCACTTGTTATGGAGAGTTAACTTGGCTTAGAACTTAGTTAAGGTGTTTAATCTTGGAAAATAAGTTGATCTTATTCTTCACTTTGGCCATGGTAAAATCGTGACTTGTGGAGAAGGAAGAGAGAAGAGAGGTTAAGGAGAAGATATTATGAGATCAAGTCTTGCAAGACTTGTATATATTAGGTGTACATAGCACAAGTGGAGGGGGACCCATGAACCCCACTTGTCCACTTGTCTTTCCCTTTACAAGAATATCTCTCACACTTAGCCCAAATCTTGCAATATATATCTATAATTGTAGCTTTGTTACACAAGTGGGGAGGGACACATGTCACCCTCTTATTCACCCATAATTCTCTTCAGCAAAATAATTTCATACTTAGCCCAAAATTCTTAAAATTTTGACGGGCTCACAAAATTGTGAAATTTTCGGTGGACCTCATATTATCAATGGCAAGACTTCATAATACAATACTAAGTCCATAAATCCATTGGAAATAATTTAACTACTAGTTAATAAATTTTCGTCGTCACATTTGTAGTATCCAAATTTTTCCCATATAAGAAAATGTAAATATATTTTCCTTCCAACATTCAAATCTTATTTTCTTAATTACGTTCTCAATCTATTGCCCTGGAATTACGGGGTGTAACAAACAACCCCAAAATTGACTCAACAACATCAACAACAACCACATGCATTTTCTTACTTCCAATTTCTCTTAACACAAGTTCATCTCTTAACTACAACATCATTTAACTTCAATTACTTTATAAGAAGAAGAAATCTTACCTTAACTTAAGCCAAAACAGTCCCTAAATTGCGTCGACACTCACTGCTCCACTTTGCACCAATTTCACCATTTCTTCAACTTAAAATGACATGCATGCATCCTTTACAAGTTTAACCATCTTACTACATGTTTTTCTTCCAAATAGCTTGTCTCCAAAACTTAAAGTTTCTGGGGCATATTTCGGTCCAGTCAACTATCGAAACAGTGGTGGTGGAGAGTTTACCATGGCCTAGAACTTAGTAGAAGAAGTTAATCTTGGAAGAGAATTTGATTTAGTCTCTAACTTAGCTATGGAAGTGGTGAAAAATCTATTTTGGAGGAGGAGAGATGTTGGAGGGTGTTGGAAGTGTAGTTTTCGAAATTAGGGTGAGGAGTGAGAGGGGCACAATTTAAGTGGGCTGATTTAGCCAATGCATGTTGGTACTTTTCACCACTTGGAGGGCACAAGGTGCCACTTGTGTTCCACTAGTTTCCCACTTATCATCCTCTCTACTAAATTAATCCCACACTTAACTAAAATTTTGAAATTCGAAGTCCACATTTTTATTTCATTCGACATTAATCCATAACCACATAGAGAAAATTCAACCACTAGTATTAATTCCCATCATCACATTTGTTGTATCCAAAATTATTCCGGGATCACATCCTTTAGCTTACTAATTTCCAATACTCGAATCTTATTTTCTTAATTTCGTTCTAAATTTATTGCCTTAAAATTACGTGGTGTAACAAACATAGCCTGTTGATACTCTTCTAGGTTTAAAGAATTCTGCCTGGCCACCCGTAAGGACTTTACATTAATCTCCAAAGGCAACACTGCAGCGTGGCCATATGTTAGCCGATAAGGTTTTATCCCAGTAGCAGTAGACTTAGTAAATCTGATCGCCCAGACAACTTCATCCAACGTGAGATGTCATACTGCTAGTTTGTCCTCCATAATTTTACTGATAATGACCACAATGGGTTTGTTTGTTGCCTCGGCTTGTCCATTCTCCTTTGCATAATAAGGCGAGGATGTGATCATCTTGATCCCAAATTTTTCGGGAAGGTTTCCACCTTAGAACCAGTGAACATCGTCCTTTGATCGGTAGTAACCGTCTCGGGAATACCATATTTGTATCTGATGTTGGATTAACTGAATGACATATGTCTGATGAACCCTCTTCATTGGCTGTGCCTCTACCCATTTAGTGAAATAATCAGTAGCCACAATAATGAAATTATGGTCTTTAGCCGATTGCAGATGAATTTTGCCGATGAGGTCTATTACCCATCCTCTGAAAGTCCAGGGCTTTATGATTGGGTGCAATAACTCGGCTAGTACCCATTGGAATGGTCCATGTTTCTGACATTCCTCACACCCTTTTGTATATTGAAATCAATCAGCGGTGATGGTATGCTAGTAATAGCT
The DNA here is from genome assembly GCA_029844215.1 of Przewalskia tangutica. Taxonomy (NCBI): domain Eukaryota; kingdom Viridiplantae; phylum Streptophyta; class Magnoliopsida; order Solanales; family Solanaceae; genus Przewalskia; species Przewalskia tangutica. The sequence goes on along the minus strand of CM056724.1, from coordinate 41,624,756 downwards.
GTGACGGTAAATCAACTATTTCATCATTGGCCCGGCTTTGTGTGATCTATAGATACCTTCGTGGACTTCTCCTATAACTCTTAAGGATTCTATTTTATCGATGCATTTGAGTAGCACTCCGTTTACCCTTCTTTTGTACAGATCATCATCGATGAGCACGTACTTCAGAGTTCTTCTTTTAACCTTAAGGTCCTTGCAAGTGGAAGGGTCTTTTAAGTAATCGATTAATACCTGCTTTCATGAGTCGATCTGGTCCATGGCTAGCACTTCGGCTGGTAGCTCTTCATACTCTAAAGTGAGTAGAGACTTCCTAAAGCCAAAAAATTCATGTGCTAAGTCTCTCGCCTCAATATTCATGCCCCTAGGAACATAATTCAATGTAGACAACGCGAACCCGCTAAGTAACTTGTTAGTTATTCTATAACGGTCCAACAAATTGGGATCTTTGCAGTCATATTCCCTAGTAAGCTATTTGATAACCAATTGAGAATAACCACAAACATCAATGCACTTCGTATTCATAAAGGTTAGGAGTTTGAGTCCCATGATGAGAGCATCGTATTCGTCTTGGTTATTTGTCAATTCAGAATCTAACCGATAAGAGAACTTTCATGTTTCATCCCTAGGACTGACTATTGTTATTCTAGCCTCGACTCATCTCTAGGTTCTCGATCCATCAAAATTTAGCATCTAAGGAACGATATCCATGCACGCAGTGAAGGAGGCGCATGTGTCCTCCACATCTAGACAAGGGTGGTCTGCCAAGAAATCGGCTAACGCCTGACCTTTGACAGCCTTGAGTAATCTATACTCTAGAGAAAATGTAGTAAGCTTGATTGCCCATTTCATTAATCATCCTTGCAGCACATGTCTATTCAGTAGGTACCGGACAATGTCAATTTTGCATAAAACATGAACTACATGTGGCATTATATAATGTTTGAGTTTTGTACAGGCATATAATAAGGACAAACAAAGCTTCTTTATAGGGGTATATCTAGTTTTGGCCTCATTGAGCACTCGACTAAGGTAGTAAACTGCTATTTCAGTTCCATCATCGGTATCCTGTGCCAACAGAAAGCCGATAGACGCACCTCCAGCCACGATGTACAGCTTCAACGGTTTCCCCGATCTAGGCGGCACCAGTACAGGAAGAGATGCTAGATCCTTTTTTATCTGGTCAAATGCCTCTTGCTATTCTGAGCCCCATACTAGATCTTCTGAACTTTTAAGCTTGAGCAGAGGCGAGAAGGCCTTCATTTTGCTGGCTGAATTAGCTATGAATCTTCTCAAGAAGTTGATCTTCCCTAACAGTCTTTGTAACTCTTTTTTTGTTCTGGGTGGTGGAGATTCCATGACTGCCTGGTCTTTGTTATGGTCTATCTCGATACATTTATTATGTACCAAGAAGCGAATGAGGTTGTCATCCGATACTCCGAATATGCACTTGGCTGGAGGTTATGAATGCTCATTCTTTTTAGCGCCTGTTTGAGATCGGTCAAATGGTCTTTGAAATTATTAGACCTTACCACCATATCGTCAATGTAAACCTCAATAGTCTTGCCGATCAGGTCATGAAATATGGTGTTCATTGCCCTCTGATAAGTGGCACCAGCATTTTTCAGACCAAACGACATAACTAACCATTCGTAAATTCCCAATTCTCCCAGATACCTAAAATCAGTCTTGTGAATGTCCTCTTCGACCACTACTATTTGGTTATAGCCAGAATATCCATCCATAAATGTTAGCGCGCCATTAGCGGCTGTCGAATCGACTAGCATATCGGTTATAGACATGATGTATTCATCTTTGAGAGTGGCTAGATTTAAGTTCCTGTAATCAATATATACCCGGACCTTGCCATTCTTCTTTTTGACCAACACAATGTTTGCCAACCATTACACATACCTAGCCGTCCTGGTGAATCTAGCCTTAAGCACTCATTCGATCTCAGCTTAAATTTAAGGTATTAACTGTGGATGATATCTTTTGGGCGGCCACTTATGAGGTGCAAAACCCTCATTAATCGATAATCTATGCTCTACCAAAGTTCGTGCCAACCTATGTATCTCGTGATAATCCCATGTGAAGAAATCTTTGTACTGCAGTAGAAGAGTCGTTATGCTTTGCTTATCCCTATCCTTCAGTAAACCACTAATTTGTGTTAGCCGAGGGATTTCCTCAGTGCCCAGGTTGATATCTTCCAAAGGGTCCTGGGACTCAAAGCTGTGTATAACTCTTCTTATGGGTGATTCAAACTCCATTTTCAACTCAATGTCATCGGCTGCCAACGTTGGTTCTCTGTTGCAGTACTCCATTAATGCATCATCTATCATTGCTTCAGAACTTAAAGCATTCAGCCGATGCCACAGATAATGTATGATTTGTGTTTTCTCAACTATTTAAATCTTCTAAAGTACACCGTGGTTCGGCTAATTGCTTTACCTCAAAACCTCGTGAAGTAAGATTGCAGGATTCCAAAAATCCTTTTTCGTATTGCTCAGTAACAACTATGGGAGCCACATAGGGTGATTATAGGACAACCTCCAAACTATTAACCCCTGCTTGGAATGGGTTATCATCAGCCGACACAACCTCTACTTACCCCCTTCTATAAAAATGAACTTTTGATGCATAGTAGAAGGAAGACATCGACTGGTGTGAATCCATTCCATACCCAATAAAACGGTGTAAGACAGTTTTCCATCTATTACAAAGAAAGTAGATCTGACCATCTTGGGGCCTACGGTGATTTCTGCCACTAAGATCCCCAAGGCTTCAGATGCCTATCCCATAAAGCTGGCCATTTTCATGTTAGTTGGGATGAGATATTCCCTGGTTTTGTTGAGATTTTTAGGGTCGGCATTGGTATCACATTCAACTCTGCCCCATTGTCGACAAACATTCGGCTGATGGCTCTGCCGTTAATGCAGGCTCTGATATAGATGGGTTTGAGGTGTTTAACCATTTTTTTTGTAGGTGCACCGAATACAGTGCTTAAAATATCCCTAGCTATGGTAGCGGCTATAGTCGCCCATTCAGAATCTTCCACACACAATGCCTTCCAGGCTATCCTATGTGGAGCGATCGACCCAAACTCATTTGGGATCAGGCTGACAGTTTCAATAGCTACCCAAATCTCATCGATCAAATCCTGTTGGAATAAATCGAGGATGGAGCCTTCCATCTCATCCAATTCATCTGACAAGAAGTTAATACCTTTCATCTCCTCAAGGTATATAGGTACTGGCTGAGGTTTCAATGCTTGGACCCTCTGCGGAACCGTCTCGGCTAAGGATTCTGTCATGATAATAATTTCCTGTCGATGTTATTTTTTTGGGTTGCTACCAGGTTGATCACTCGGCTCTGGCTAGTCCAAAGTTTCTTCATATAGCCCAACTTCTGAATAGATTGAGTCGAATTCCTTTTCAATGGCCTCAGCCACAGCCGATTCAAGAAGTTCCTGCTTATCAGCTACTCTTATACTAGATATCAGGTGCAATGTCTGCTTCATCTTGTGCAAAGATTTAGCACTCTGCAACCTTCTTTTCTGAGTCCTTGATAAGACACTCGGTGGTGCCTCTTTTTTTTTCTAGTTGCCTAATTAACGAACCACTTCCCCTTTTCAATATTGGCGGCTCGCTTGATCATTCTCCGGGGTTTCTTCTGATCCTCTTTTCTCATTGTAATACGTAAGGAAGAAACACCCTTGTTCACGTTAAACTCCACCACCTCCTGTCTAATTTTAGGAAGTGGTTCTTCATCTATTCGAGAAATGCTCGGCTACCGGTTGATTGGCATTCGTACTTGCCCCCAGTCCCACGTCAGGCGTTGATAGGGACCCTTATGAACCTCATGGTTTTTTCCTGAAATTCTCGTTCAATGTCCCTCAAATATTAAGGGCAGCCATGAAAACTACTCCTAGCTGGATGGCTGCCATCACTAATGTCATGTAGGCTACCTAACCGGTTGAACACAGAGGTATTTGTAGCCTTCTCCCCTTTGGTAGGTTTCTTTGGGACCTACACTTTTTTTACCGGCAGTCTCTTTTTGGTGTCCCTTGACTCATGGGCTTAGCAAAAGATACAATAGATATTGGTACCTCGGGAAAGGGGTCGGTATCAATGGACATTTTAGCCATACTTTTGTCGGCTAACTTAAACCTCCCTTCCTTAATACCTTTCTGAATTGCCTTCCTGAAGACCATGTAGTTGGAAGTAGCGTGGTTATATGAGCTGTGCCACTTACAATACTTCTTATCCTTGAGATGTTCGGCAGGTGGAGTTCTATGGCCATCGGGCAGCCGAATCTATTTATCCTTAAACAGATGATCGAAGATCTAGTCTGCCTTTGTAATATCAAATGAGTAGCCGACCCTGTCATCGATTGGAATCATCTCATTTCCTTTTGTAGCTTTCAAGACTGGGCAATAATAAACCTTACCCCTAATAATCTCAGTTGCCATCGTATCTACCGTGTAGTCGGCTAACTCTGAGTCAGACTTATCTGCCTCAACAATGGATACCAAGTGAGAGCCTCGATTTTGGCTAGCCCTTATTTTTTCCTTTTCCTGGATATACTGTTATATCTGGCTAGCCTTTTCGGCTAACTATCTTAAGGTAGAACAGGATTGCCCCACTAATTTTCTTTTAGCTGGGGGTGCATGTTATTGATTATCATGTGGGCGCACTCCGATTCAGGAAAGTGTACATTGCATTTCCCAATCTTGCTCATCAATCTCTCGATAAAATCGGTAGTTAATTCGTCAACTTGCTGCTTGAGGTTTGTCAAATCGATCACAGTGACTTGCGATTGGGGCCAGTAAAATCTATCATGGAAACATCGCTCTATGTCAGCCTATATTTGTACAAAATCGAGGGTCAAGGATGAGTACTAGGCAAATGTTGTCCCAATCAGAAAAACAGGGAACAACTGTAGTTTGTGATACTCATTTGGCCAACCTCACCACATTGGGCAGTAAATCTACCAATGTACTAAATGGTATATTTGTCGTCATCGCCTGAGAAGGTGGCAAAATTAGGCATTTTGAAACCCCGCAATAGTGGTGCTATCCGGTCTACCCAATTGGGGTAGGGCTTCCTATAAATGGGCATGTCCAATGGTTTCAGTTGGATGCCAAAGTACCTCTTCATGGTATTTGCGATAGTTTCAGGGCTCATTAGTTGAGATTTCCCCTACTGATTCTCAGTTGGAACCGGCTGGTAGGCATTCTGAATTGGAGGCCTTCATTCTGAACCTTGTGGAGTAGGGTTATAAAAGTTGTAGGCATTCTGCTGTCCATTACCCATAGGTGGGGTAAATCCCATTGTTGTTGTTGGGTATAGCCACCACCACCTACAACCTGAGCTCCTGGAACAGCCGATAGAGCCTGGGGATAAGGTGGAATAGTGTTCCATATCTGCTCTCCTCGGACATCGATCCACATAGGAAAGTGTGCGCTTCCTGGATGGTATAGATTGGCTACCGGCTGTGACTACTGGAATGGTGCCTCACTGTAAACAACGTCACCAGATAGCCGAGTAGGGTCATAGCCCGTGGCTACCGGCTGTTAATTTGAAGGCCAACATGGGGTGCCTGAACCGTAGGGCCATTTGCATAAGCGTACGACATAACTGGTGGCAACCCAAGGTGTCTAAATTTCTGAACTGGTCTCTGTGCCATATAGATCTACCCATACTGCAGACTCGCTTAGTCTAGTGGCATATTTTTCCCGGGAAAGTTCGGCGGCGACCATGCAGTGTGTTGGTTGCCAGGCAATTGGGCATGTGCTCCTAGGTGTTCGACTGCACCAGAATAGGCACTAGTTGATGCACATGTGGCTGAGGAACGACAATGGGAATGACAGTCTCATACTGAACAACACCGATAGTCAGAGGGATGACAAAATTAGTCGAACATTCTCTTGAGTGCCTTCAATTGGTTTCCATTTCCCTCGCTTGATGAACCTAATTATGTACCATCAGCTTCACAATGTCAGCCAACTGTTTATAAACTTGGTACATAATATCGTGAATGCCCAAGTCAATCTGTTGTCTAATAAAATATATAGTCATTATGGTTGGAACTTCAGGTTAGCTAGATTCATCCACATTTTGGGTTGATGGATGAAGTGGAGGGGTATCAACCGGTGCAGGCATACCCAAGGAGGATGTTGGTTCATTGTTCCTTCTGGGAGAATTTTGTTTACGATGTGGACTGGACTAGGGGTTCATTTCTTACCAGACCTTAGGCGCATACGCCAAGAATGATCCTGACCTGGAGGATCAAACTTTGATATTATTTCACATATGGTCCCACATGGCGTGTCAAATTTTTTTCTCTCTGAAGTGTCCACCGTCTATCGGATGACGAAATCGGATGACAAATTGATTTTCTTAACTAAGCGATTTTGGCTGAAAGCGAAACTATGACTTTCAGCAATGAGTTCCTCAACTACTCCGGAAAGCGTTGAGATGGTGACTAAATGAACTAAGTGGTAAGAAGCATGAACACGACTAAATTGTAATAAAGGCGATAAAAGTAAGAATAAGAATATGTAAAAATCAGTTTTTGATTGATTTAGTCTGTGTCCTTTGTGTACAGATGATTCTTATATTTATAGTACAATAAAAAAATAAATGTGATCCCCCTATGTTAGCCGTCGAACTACCCACTACATCCATTAGACAACAAGGATGAGGTAGTATTGATTTATTCGCTTGGACTTCTAACACGATTTGCTGGTTGTTGTTTTTCTAGAAGGTCCTTTGAGTTGGTCTTCAAGGCGTCCGAGTATGTGTGGGTCTCAGCCGTTCCTCGGAATTATGACTCGGTCAGACTGAAGTAATAGCCGATGAGGCTTTCCGGACTAACTGATTTGGCTATGATTTCGCTTAGTTATCGATCTAGAATCTTTTTCCACTCGATTCGGCTGTCACTCGATTCGGCTAAACACTTTTGAGTATTAACAATTATATTAGCTAAATAGGATTAACATGCATTATTTTCAAGATCTTATATTACCTTTTAACTTAATTATTTTTTTGTTATACCCCGTATTTCCAGAGTATGTACGTGAGGGCGTACGTATAATAATTTGAGCCTTAAGTTAGGCAAGTTTCGAAATTTGTACACAACACCCGATAGGAGTCGTTTTTCGACGAAACGTTTCCACAGCTTTCGTAGGGAAAATTACGGCTATGGCATTTTTATTTTTTGCGGATTTTTCCGAGAGACGAAACATTTTGGACCAACGGGAGGGTGACATGTGTCACCCTCACATTGGAAGGACTTGGACGGCAAAGTGAGGCCCTTGGCACGTTTTTTGTGTTGGAATTTTAGTCAAGGGTTAGGTAGGATATTTTGTGTAGATGGATAAGGTAGCACATGGCTTAATCTTGGCCTTACACATGCCTTGCACTTGGCTTCATCTTGGCCCTTGGTTGGCCTTTGCTTGACCTATAAATACCCCTCTAAGTTGATGAACTTCTTCATCCAAAATTTCTCTAAGTGTTAAAAATCCCTACCTCTCCCTCAACCTTGTTCTCGTCCAAACACCACCCCTCTCCCCACTTGAGGCCCTCACGAGCACCCCTTGCCTAGTGGTTCTAGCGAGAACCCCTCCCCAGCCTAGTTGTGCCTAGTCGAAATACTACCCCTTGGTAGAAATGTATTCTACAAGTATTGTTATAATGCCCAAAATACTTTAGCCAAATACCTTGTAGTACTTTCCAAAGTACCTTTATACGAAAAACCCTAAAAATACGATTATACTTTCCTTTAGCCACAAACGAAACCCTAAGGAAAACCTTCATAGTCGGTTGAAGTGTTAAGTAGAAGTTGGTTAGAACTTCTAAGGGTTGTTGGAGGCGGGTTGGAGCGCAGAGTAGAGATAAACCTTGCTCAGATCGACATATAAACTCGAATAATTTTGGGCTTATCGAGGTAAACATTCTTGACATACATTTGTAATTGGAAATTACATGTTGTAGGAGTATATAGTTAAGTATACTATATATAGAATCGAACATAGTTGTGCGGCAATGTCTTTTGACTTAAGCACGAACTTTAAGAAGTGAATCGAATCAGTAATTACATAGGATCAGACATGAGACTTGTGTAGTATTCTGTGAGTAGAATTGTACACGTCCGTTAGGCGTGCAAACCCCCACGGTTGGCTTGGTAGCGGCCTCGATAGAGGAGATTTACGTTGTTGCGGGGGGAGGCCGCCGAATTTTACGTAAGATATTCTACATTGAGATCTAAGATGTTAATAGGCGTCTTGTGGCCTCTATAGGTTGAAATACTACGTGTGGCATGGTCTACTTGGCTTAAGGTGTAGCCGACGGTTTGAGGTACTTGGAGCGCTTTGCTATTAGTCGGTAATCGTCGCGAGGTATGTGAACCTCTTCCTATCTGTTCTAGCATGATATGTGTATAACTATGTAGTACGGTGAGACGCATACGTGTTTAATGTATTTTATTGGTTTGAAACATAAAGTGTTATAACGGCTTTATGGGAAGTTGGTTATAACAGCTTTATGTAGGTAAGAAAATGCTTTGTGGTTTCAAAGGATAACTGATTTGACTTATAACGGATTTGATGTGTAGTAACAAAGAACTTGAAGTGTTCCAGAAAGACCCTTTTTAAAGAAGAGTAATACTTGTCTTTGAAAACATAAGAGTTGTACTAGCTTTATGGGAAGTTAGGTATAACGTCTTAAGAGTGATAAAAAGAATGATTTACTGATTTTTAGAAGATAAGAGACTTGACTTAATGGTATTAATATGAATTTTGTTAAAAGTGTGAAACCTCATTCGTGAGTAATGAGTACTTGGTTTTAAAAGGAATAATGTTTCTTGATTTGAAATCGAATAAGTATCGACAAACCACCGCGGCGTTAATAAAGGAAAATGTATTGAATAATGAAGTATGGTATTAAAACCAAGTAAACCTCCATCTGCATGTAAGCTAAGATGAGACAAAATGATATTACATTTCCTAGATCATGACTGCTTAATAAGATTGTTTATAAACAAGAATAACCTACTCACCTATAAGGCATATGTTTCTCAAAACGTTTAAAGGAGAATTATGTTTAAAGGATTAAAACTATGAACTACGAAACCTTTTCTAAAATGAGAAACTTGAGCATTTGAAATTAGGCAAACTTGAACGTTTGGAAAATAAGGTTGTTACTTGATTTTACAAAGGAAAGCATTTTGGTTTACTTAACAATGTTAGTCACTCTATTTTTATACTACGGGTATCGGGTGACCTTTGTAAAAGAAATGGATCCTTAAAAGTAATTTAACGTACATAGTACCTTAGGGTTAAAACCCGGACTTTGGCATAAAATGAAAGTACTTTGAGTTGTGTATAACTTGCCTATGCTTGTTGTCGTGAAGCTTGCCTATGGTCGTTGTTGTGAAGCTTGCCTATGCTTGTTGTGAAGCTTGCCTATGCTTGTTGTTGTGAAACTTGTCTATGCTTGTTGTGATAGCCTTTGTTGTATTTACGCACCCGCGTCTCGATGGAGGGCCGGTTGATTTGTTATGAACGATTCTACACCGAGTCCCACGAGATGGGCAGGGACACGTATTTCATTTGATTTATACACCGAGTCCCACGTGATGGGCAGAGACACGTATTCCATTTGATTATACACCGAGTCCCACGAGATGGGCAGGGACACGTATTCCATCTGATTATACACCGAGTCCCACGAGATGGGCAGGGACACGTATTTCATCTGATTCTACACCGAGTCCCACGAGATGGGCAGGGACACGTATTTCATCTGGTTATCATACATGTCTCCTGCTTTATATAGACTATTATGATTTCATTTACAGTCTTTTACAGTTTCACATACTTGGTATCTGCATCGACTCCTTCGCCATGCGCTACGCCGCAGTGGAAGTACATCGGTTGTGGATCCTCGCTCATAGGATCACGATTGCGTCGGGAAGCCCCATTTCTTGAGGCTTATCTTTTGGTATGTTACCACGAGTCAGATTCTTATACATTCGTGGTATGGCGGCCCCTGTCCGTCATAGCCATTGTAAAAATCTTAGAGGTGCTGTAATTGCAAGTGTGGTTTGTAAAAAGGATAACTCGTCGTATTTATGTATATATGATGAAGGCAATCGCTTTGGGCTTGCTTATTTATCTTGTCTCTTAATTCATGTTCATGTTTTTATTTCCGTGATTTTCTCGATGTTGTATCACTAGGTGCCCGGGTAAGGCACGACCACGCCCGGTTCGGTCGTGACAAAAGTGGTATCGTGAGCGATTAGTCCTCGGAAAGTGCCTACAGCCGTGTCTAGTAGAGTCTTGATTATCGGTGTGTTGTGCACCACATCTATAATCGTGAGGCTATAGGACATTTAGGATTGGTTTCATTCTTCTCATTACGAGATCGTGCCCTGTAGCCGTGTGATAAGTTGGACCCTCCGACGTATTCCTTTCCTTTACCGATTATGCCTCCGCGTAAGCAACCCAGAGCCCGGATGGGCAAGGCGATCGAGGAGTTAGTGAGATCTGAGGAGTACGAGGCGCAGCCCTCGATGCTGAGCAGTGCTTCCGACGGCGAGTTTCGCGACGCCAAAGACCAAAGAGTAGAGCCGCAGCAGTGTCGCCGAGACTACTGCACTGAGCCTCGGTCCCACACTGGAGCAGATGAGACGGGTACAAGGAGATGGCGATCGCGGCGGTCGTGGCCGATATGAGGATAGGCCGATGCAGCAGCCCAAAGTAGCACCCGTAGTTCACCCCGAGCGCATTGAGGCTACGGACTTTACGAGTCAGAGCCCGCCGTGTTCTATGGATCGAGCCGAGGATGACCTCGTGAGTTTATCCGACAGCACAATGGATCGTGAGAGTGATCGAGTTTGAGGCGAGTCGGTGGTATTGGTTCGCATCACCGCGTGATCTGCAGTTGATCGGTTTGATTTGGGAGTTGTCGGGAAGAGCATGCACTTCCAGCCGTATGGGACGAGTTCTCAAGGGCTTTTCTTGCACATTTCTTGCCCCCACAAATGAGGAGGGCTCGGCCGACAGATTTTTGACGTTGAGGCAGGATGGGCGGACGGTTAGAGAGTTCAATGTGGAGTTCGACTCATTAGCTCGGTATGTTCCCGCTGTGGTAGCTGATATGGAGGGCGAGTACACCGCCACGCCACGGGCTGATGATTACTTAGCGAGGCTTATGCGGTTTAGCTCTTCACCGCATGGACATTGCCCGCATGCAAGCTCATGCACTAGGATGTGAGGCACGAGAGGTCAGCGGAATGGCCGAGATCGGAGAAGAGGGCGAGCAGCAGGTCCTTTGGTAACTTTCGAGGTGGACCGCCTCAGCAGCAGTCTAGTTATGTACCTCCACCAAGATGCAGTGGTCCCCTGATCGTCGGGGCGTTCGTGGTATTCGGAGCTGGTCGAGCTCCGTGGCTTCGTTCACAGATATACGGGTTCTAGCGATCGGGTTGAGTTTTCCTCAGTGTGCACGATGTGGCAGACGTCATCCCGGGGAATGTCGTCTTTTTACTGGTGCTTGTTTTTCCTGCGGCCGTCAGGGCCATATGACGAGAAACTGTCCTAGTAGGAAGGATGCAAACAGAATGACTCAGCCTCTGGATCGATGGCGAGTTCATCGCTTTCTACAACATACGCCTGCAGGCGTGCTTATGATTAGAGTGGAGCGGTAGCTTCAGGTATATCCTTAACCCTCTAGAGGCTTGTATGTTTTGATGTTATGTTAATGTGTTAAGTGTTATGTTCGGATAGCTTTGTGCTAAAATGTGATTTAGGAACAGTTGGTGAAAAGTGGTAAGCAAAGTGAGAAAATGATGAACCTTAGAATATTACTGATTGAGACCTTAGATGTAAGGCCGTCTTGAGTACAAGATTTTGCAGTGATCCTTGTCGAGTGCATTTTATGCCTAGAATGTATTGTGTGATAAGCCCTGGTTGGGTAAATGAAAGTGGTATCTTTCATGATGTGATTTAGCAAGATTGTTCCGTGTCGGCGAGAGCAAGAGTTGGCGACAGTGGGTCGGGTTGGGGCCATGTTGCGGGCCAACCCGCGGCCTGCTTCGAGGTGGGGTCAGCTCAGTGGTCCCGCCAGCGGTGGTCACGAGGGTGCTAGGCCCAAGTTTAGATGACCATCGTATGAGTTCGTGGATACGTTCGACGAGAATCGATCGTGAAGGCCGAGAATGGCCTTAGAGAAATCGAGGTTAGTAAGATGACCAAGTTTGAGGTAGTAACTCGAGGTTGGAAAACAGAAACGTTGACGGAAGTGTGGTACGGATACTAGAAAGAGTTCGAGTGTTCGAGAAGGGTACAACGAGATAGGGGAGAAGTGAACGTGTGTGATCGTTTCTTTTGAGAAATGAAGGTGCGAAGGGATTATATTTTTAGACCTTGGTGGGAACTTTTGTGAAACAGAGGTGTTTCCTTGTTGGATTGGATTTGGGTTTTCGCGCGCATGTTATTTTTGTGGCCAGGTGTGGCATGTTTGGTTTCGTAAGTATAGTAGTGAAGGCTATACCGGCACGTGTTGTTTTGAGACTGAGAAGGAACATTCGGGACGAATGTTTCTAAGGGGGGAAGAATGTTATACCCCGTATTTCCAGAGTATGTACGTGAGGGCGTACGTATAATAATTTGAGCCTTAAGTTAGGAAAGTTTCGAAATTTGTACACAACACCCGATAGGAGTCGTTTTTCGACGAAACGTTTCCACAGCTTTTGTAGGGAAAATTCCGGCTATGGCATTTTTATTTTTTGCGGATTTTTTCGAGAGACGAAACATTTTGGACCAACGGGAGGGTGACATGTGTCACCCTCACATTGGAAGGACTTGGACGGCAAAGTGAGGCCCTTGGCACGTTTTTTGTGTTGGAATTTTAGTCAAGGGTTAGGTAGGATATTTTGTGTAGATGGATAAGGTAGCACATGGCTTAATCTTGGCCTTACACTTGCCTTGCACTTGGCTTCATCTTGGCCCTTGGTTGGCCTTTGCTTGCCCTCTAAATACCCTCAAGTGGATGAACTTCTTCATCCAAAATTTCTCTAAGTGTTAAAAATCCTCCCTCTCTCCTCAACCTTGTTCTCGTCCAAACACCACCCCTCTCCTCTCAAGGCCCTCACGAGCACCCCCTCCCCCTAGCCTAGTTGTGCCTAGTCGAAATACTACCCCCCTTGGTAGAAATGTATTCTACAAGTATTGTTATAATGTCCAAAATACTTTAGCCAAATACCTTGTAGTACTTTCCAAAGTACCCTTTATACGAAAAACCCGGAAAAATACGATTATACTTTCCTTTAGCCACAAAACGAAACCCTAAGGAAAAACCTTCATAGTCGGTTGAAGTGTTAAGTAGAAGTTGGTTAGAACTTCTAAGGGTTGTTTGGAGCGGGTTGAGCGCACGAGTAGAGCTAAACCTTGCTCGGATCGACATATAAACTCGGATAATTTTGGGCTTATCGAGGTAAACATTCTTGACCTACATTGTAATTGGAAATTACATGTTGTAGGAGTATATAGTTAAGTATACTATATATAGAATCGAACATAGTTGTGCGGCAATGTCTTTTGACTTAAGCTGAATTTTAAGAGTGAATCGAATGTAATTACATAGGATCAGACATAGACTTGTGTAGTATTCCGTGAGTAGAATTGTACACGTCGGTTAGGCGTGCAAACCCCACTGGTTGGCTTGGTAGCTACCGATAGAGGAGGAGATTTACGATGTTGCGGGAAGGAGAGTCGCCGAATTTTCTGTAAGATATTCTACATTGAGATCTAAGATGTTAATAGGAGCCTTGTGGCCTCTATAGGTTGAAATACTACGTGTGGCACGGTCTACTTGGCTTAAGGTGTAGCCGACGGTTTGAGGTACTTGAGCGCTTTGCTATTAGTCGAATCGTCGCGAGGTATGTGAACCTCTTCCTATCCGTTTCTAGCATGATATGTGTATAACTATGTAGTACGCAGACGCATACGTGTTTAATGTATTTGATTGGTTTGAAACATAAAGTGTTATAACGGCTTTATGGGAAGTTGGTTATAACAGCTTTATGTAGGTAAGAAAATGCTTTGTGGTTTCAAAGGATAACTGATTTGACTTATAACGGATTTGATGTGTAGTAACAAAGAACTTGAAGTGTTCCAAAAAAGACCCTTTTTAAAGAAGAGTAATACTTGGCTTTGAAAACATAAGAGTTGTACTAGCTTTATGGGAAGTTAGGTATAACGTCTTAAGAGTGATAAAAAGAATGGTTTACTGATTTTTAGAAGATAAGAGACTTGACTTAATGGTATTAATATGAATTTTGTTAAAAGTGTGAAACCTCATTCGTGAGTAATGAGTACTTGGTTTTAAAAGGAATAATGTTTTACTGATTTCGGAAATCAGAATAAGTATCGACAAACCACTGCAGCGTTAATAAAGGAAAATGTATTGAATAATGAAGTATGGTATTAAAACCAGTAGAAACCTCCATCTGCATAGAAGCTAAGATGAGACAAAATGATATTACATTTCCTAGATCATGGTTGCTTAATAAGATTGTTTATAAACAAGAATAACCTACTCACCTATAAGGCATATGTTTCTCAAAACGTTTAAAGGAGAATTATGTTTAAAGGATTAAAACTATGAACTACGAAACCTTTTCTAAAATGAGAAACTTGAGCATTTGAAATTAGGCAAACTTGAACGTTTGGAAAATAAGGTTGTTACTTGATTTTACAAAGGAAAGCATTTTGGTTTACTTAACAATGTTAGTCACTCTATTTTTATACTACGGGTATCGGGTGACCTTTGTAAAAGAAATGGATCCTTAAAAGTAATTTAACGTACGTAGTACCTTAGGGTTAAAACCCGGACTTTGGCATAAAATGAAAGTACTTTGAGTTGTGTATAACTTGCCTATGCTTGTTGTCGTGAAGCTTGCATATGCTTGTTGTCGTGAAGCTTGCCTATGCTTGTTGTTGTGAAGCTTGCCTATGCTTGTTGTTGTGAAACTTGCCTATGCTTGTTGTGATAGCCTTTGTTGTATTTACTCGCAGCGTCTCTCGATGGAGGGCCGGTTGATTTGTTATGAACGATTATACACCGAGTCCCACGAGATGGGCAGGGACACGTATTTCATTTGATTATACACCGAGTCCCACGAGATGGGCAGGGACACGTATTCCATTTGATTATACACCGAGTCCCACGAGATGGGCAGGGATACGTATTCCATCTGATTATACACCGAGTCCCACGAGATGGGCAGGGACACGTATTCCATCTGATTATACACCGAGTCCCACGAGATGGGCAGGGACACGTATTTCATCTGATTCTACACCGAGTCCCACGAGATGGGCAGGGACACGTATTTCATCTGGTTATCATACATGTCTCCTGCTTTATATAGACTATTATGATTTCATTTACAGCCTTTTACGCCACATACTTGGTACTGTTATCGACCTCGCCGGGCTGCGTTCATGCCGCAGGTGGAAGTACATCGGTTGTGGATCCTCGCTCATAGGATCACAGTTCAGCGTGTCGGGAAGCCCCATTTCTTCGGAGGCTTATCTTTTGGTATGTACCCTGAGTCTGTAGATTCTTTTACATTCAAGGGTATGGCGGGGCCACGTCCGTCATAGCATTGTAAAAATCTTAAGGTCTGTAATCACAAGTGTGGCGGGGTTTGTAAAAAGGATAACTGTTCGGGTATTTATGTATATATGATGAAGGCAACTGTTTTGGTTGGCCTGTTTATTTATCTTGTCTCTTAATTCATGTTCATGTTTTTATTTCCGCTGATTTTCTCTGATGTTGTATCACTAGGGTGCCCGGGGTAAGGCACCAGTCACGGGCCCGGGTTCGGGTCGTGACATTTTTAACCCACACATTTTTGTATATTATACTGACATGAGATTCACGCGCAATGCGCGTACGAAGAAACTAGTAACCATAAAAACATATAATATGCTTAGTCATAAGTTATAACAATACTTTGTTACATGTTGAAAGTCTTTATATATTTATTAAGTGTTGTATCTAGTCAACACCAAACCAAAAAACCACCATAAAAAATAAGATAAATAGAATATATTGTACAAATCTTGAATTTTCCTTTCATTTTTCCCCAGAAAAAGTTTTGACAAACCACCATAATTTGATTGAGCTTGTTAAATGGGGGGCTATGGGATAATAAAAATAGATTGAAATAAAATTGAATGCTATTTTGTTTTCGAATGTAACTTATGATTGTCAATGAACAAGTGTAAATGCAGCGGAAATTTAAAGAACACGAATCTAGAATCTAAACAGAAAACTTTGAAGAGTAAATGCAACGGAAATTTAAAGATCATGAAGATTTTAAATTTTCCCAAGTTATATATAATATAACTTATGATTGTTAAATGAATAAGTGTATTGTATATATATTAAATACAAATAAAACAATTCATTTCTTTTATACAAGATAAAACAAAAAGGAATTCAAAGTTGAAGTCGCAGATGACTTATGCCTGAAAAATCTAACTAAGTAGACATAGACAACCTCTCATTACAATAGCTCCATATAAACTAATCTAGAATCTAAACAGTAATTGTAATGTTGGATAAAATGTTGTTGACACACTCAGGCAACACTGGTGATCCAAACTTCTGATATGAAATCCCGAGAACTCTCTGGATATTTTTACATTCTGGTTTTGGATATCGATTAACTGTAGTAGACTCTCTATTTATAGTAGAGAGTCTTCTTTTAAAAGCTCATCGATCGATTGTGGAGGTTGAGGAAAAGGTGGGCAACCGGTAGGCTTGGTTGGAGACGATCAAGGATAAAAAACCTCTAACAACTTTGACTTGTTCCTCATGAAAAACAGAAGCCTTGACTCATTCTTCACATGTGTTTACCAACTTCTTTTTATCTTGTCAAGTCATATTTACTACATAGTAATCATTACGTGAAGGCAAAATCAGTTCTAAAATGTTGATCCGAATGTTGTGCAACATTTGTTCCAACATACTTGCACAATCATATCAATACTTTAGGAGATATGTTGGGTCAAATGTCACAACACCAAATCTAATATTAACAATCTCTCCCTTTTTATCTTTCTTCACAAAACTCATTAGAATGTAAGGTTGACTTAGGATGTTGTCAAAAATATTGTCCAACATTTGTGATCAATAATTTCAAGGTCATGTTCCCCCTTAACTCGTATGATATACAACTAAACATGTGTATACCGATTCATAGGATTAGAAAAGAAATAATACGAGGACACATATCATCCAATATATACAAAACACAAATAGAAATAAATCATTGTCAACGAATATCCACATAAATTCACTAAAGATCCTAACAGCAACAAAAACAACTCACTTCTTGATCATCATACAACAACAACAGCTACCAACAACTTACTATTCTGCATAACAACTTCAACTTCCTCCTTTGTACAATAGCCTTTTAGTTTCCTGCTCCCCATACATCATCATCATATCTCCCTTTTTGTGAAGAAAGTAGCATCATGAAATGGTCGATGGCTTGTATCAGGGCATTTCTTGCAGCATCAACCTCAAAAATCTGTTGGTTGATTTTTTCAATTTTATCCATAAGTCATTTTGTAGACAGTGTAGACTGTCCTCGACCAGTGTTGCCTAGAATGTTGGTGTCATTTCTTGCAACATTTTCACTCTTGGCTTCCTTCTTCCATGACAAGTCGATGACTGTATCCTTTCTCTTCAGAATTGCTTTATTCATAGTGCAAAGCTCAGGAGCCTTCCCTAAAGTTTCTTCTCTCTTAGGCTCAACGCCTTGGGTTGTCAATTCTTTGTAGATCAGAGAGGAAAATGAAGGATTGAAGTTGATTCTTTCTCAGCTAAGTTGGCGATTTGATGAAATATCATTTTTCCCAAATTAACTTTCAAACATTTCCCAATTTTATACAACAGGGTGGCTTATTCAGATGTTACAATTGACTCATTCGTTGAAGGGAGCCAATTGTGAATAACAATTTTATAGAGGGTGGAAAATAGGGATGTGAGTTTCGAGGCTGGGCATCTAGGGATCCACTTCTTCATTATACCTCCAGTGAGGTATTCAATTACCTCATCCCTATTGTCTATCACATGTTCTACTACTCTAACATTATCTCCAACATTTTGGTCAATACATTGATTTATAATAGCAGACGTAAAAAGATATACCTTCCCAATTTTTTTTGAAGAGGTATCCTCTATAGCAGAACTTAAATTAGCATAAAACAACCTTACTATCTCATCAACATATGATTCAGTGACAGAACCAAGAAGATGTATGTCTTTTAAGAATTCTACCAAACCATATTCAGTACAGAAAGCAATATCTAACACTCTCTCAAGACTAATTACTCTATTCTTGTAAAAATCTCACATATCATGGTTAGTTTTAGATTAGAATTTTCCGAGAAAATAAATACCTCAATGACTGAATCAGACATGGGTGAACTGATAAATTTGGTACTGTTGGAGGATGTTGTTGCATGTGTATCTACGAATGTTGGCTGAAATGTTACCTGAGATGTTGTGGCATTTGTGGCAGCTTTTGTCCTTAACTTCCTAGGAACTCCCTTTTGAGAAAATTGTTTCAAGGGGATTTCATATGGGATTTCTCTTTCTTGATACACACTGGGTTGTTCAGCAGAAGATGGTTTTTCCTCAGTTGAGAAAACGTAGTCCGTATTTTCACTATTACTGCTCGAGTAAGCGGGTTTAGATGTTTCACATTTAGTCCTTTTGCTACTCGAACCTTCTTGGACAATTTTCTCAAACACTTTACTCGATCGGCGAGTAGGAAAGGCAGATGGCCTTGGCCTTTTACCCAGGGATGAGAAATCAAAATGATTGATCGTGATCTATAGGGTTATTATCATCTCATGGATAGATGATATCTAAAGTTTCATCAAAACCTTTAAACAATATTGCTTTAGAAAGATCCTCATGGAGATTTGAGGAAGAAGACTGGCATGGTTGTTGAGGTGTATTCGACGGAGGGCTAATGCTCATGTGTTGGATGGAATGTTGGTTGAAATTTGTTCTGACAGTGTAGAAGTTTCCATCAATGAGAATGGAGGAGAGTGTTTTGAGGATTTAGGGTTTGTGAAAGTGATTAGAGTTTGATTTGGTGTTTCCATCGGGTAGGTAGGAAGATATACACTTACTGAGCTTTTCCCTTTTTAATTTTTTTATGAGAATATCATAAATGATAAAATAATAGTAAACGAGAGGAATATTTATATACATGGAAAATCTTTTCTTAGCAACAAAAATCTCTTATTTTTAGGTGTTTCAAATTTACACAATAACTTACACCTAAAATATTAGGACTAAAGATAAACATCACAGTAGGAGGAATAACATTTACTCTTATCACTTTAAATTCTGAAATTCCATGAAACAAGGCATAAAATAGGGAGTAAAATCCGATATTTCAAAATCAGATAAGAACACCATCCCAACACATATCACATTATGAAAATGTCAACAACAATATTGACAATATTTTGGATGACACAAGTATTTTTATCCCACAAGAACTTTTCATTTTGGCAACAAATCAAGATACGTTTTATACATATTTTATAAGTTTAACCACTGGACCAATGTAACATTTCTCCACTGTGTCCTTGATATAATCATATAACACATACAAAATAATTTTGCGTGTCAAAATAAGAATACTTTTATGGTATTGTCAAATCTCTTCTTAAAGCACTTGATACTCCTATAGAATAGGAATGATATCTTTTCACGGGCTTTGCTCATTTTTTTTAAAGTTGTCAAATATTTGTAAAGGTTTTGCCTTATTTTGATACTCCCTTTTTATGATATATATCATCGTAGAGAACGGTATCACTTTGATAACATATTCTTATTGAAGGATCATGCTTGTGTGACAAAAAATATTTTTTTACAGATTATAAAGACCAAGATAAAAACATCATCCACTTGTACTTTTTCTATCATCTACATCTCCAGTCCAATCCGAGTCACTAAATCCTATTAAGTTAGGATTAGTGTCTCTGGAATACCAGATTCCCAACTCACATGTGTCAGCAACATATATAATAATACGTTTCACGGCTTTTAAGTGAGACATTTTGGGACAGGCTTGAAATCATGCATAAATACAAACACTAAACATAATATCTGGGTGACTAGCAGTAAGATAAATAAGGCTACCTATCATAGATCGATATAATGTTGGGTCGATATTTTCACCAACATTATCCTTACATACCTTCTGCGATGAACCCATTGGCATTTTCATCTATTTAGCATTCTCCAAATCAAATCTTATAACTAGATTCTTGGCATATTTACTCTTTGAGATGAAAATTATATCTTCACTTTGATTTATCTACAAGCCTAAGAGAAAAGTTAATTCTCAATCATGCTCATTTCAAATGTCGATGACATAGATTCAACAAATGAGTTTAGGTACGACTGTGAAGTCGATCCAACTACTATGTCATCCACGTAGATTTGAGTAATTATAATATCTACACCATGTCGTTTAATAAACAAAGTACAATCATATTCGCCACAGTTAAAACCAAAATCAAGAAAACGTTAGTTAAATGCCATACCGTGCATGAGGGGCTTGTTTCAACCCATACAAAGCTTTTTTAAGCTTGTACACATAGTGTGGATGGTAAGGATCTTCAAATCCTTTTGGTTGTTCAACCTATACCTACTTGTCTAGATAACCATTTAAGAAGACACATTTTACATCCATTTGGTGTAAAGTAATTTTCAGACAACAAACAATATCAAGTAAAAGTCTAATCGGCTCAATTTTAGCTACATGTGCAAAGGTTTCATCAAAATCAATTCCTTCAACCTGAGTATAACCTTGTGCAACTAGACGTGTTTTATTTTTAACAACTGTTTCCGATTCGTCTGATTTATTTTTAAAAATCCACTTAGTTCCACTTACTTTTGTATTGTTTAGACGTGGAACAAAGTCCCATACTTCATTTCGAGAAAATTGTTGAAGTTCTTCTTGCATTGCTTGTATACAGAAATTATCTTTAAGTGTTTCTACAATATTCTTTGGTTCTAATCTAGATATAAAACAAAAAAGACTAACCTCTCGGTATATGGTTGACATACACACATACCTTACCATTTCTCTATAGTTGAGTGGTTCTTTGCCTCTTGTAATAATTCCTTAACCCCCCCCCCCCCCCCCTATCACTTGTCCCGTTGGATGATTCTTCCTAATCCTTAATGAGGGGTCCCTACGAATTTGGTCTAACAATTCAGCACTTGACTCCCCATATGTGGCCTCTGTAGTCTCTATTGTTGTTTAAGATGTTGCTTCAGGTGTGGAAACATTTGTGGCAACATCCAATTCTTCTACATTCTGTGGACTTTCCACTGTATCTATAATGTTATTTTTAACAATTTTTCCTGAAACATCAGAAATATCGTCAAAAGATAACATTGACACATTTTTGCACAGTTTTGGATCACAAATTGTATACTCAATAAGCATGACTATTTTGTAAATAGCCAACAAAAATTCCTTTATCACTCTTAGAGTCAAATATGTCCAAATGATCCCTGTCATTTAAAATATAACAAACACATCCAGAAATATGAAAGTAACGCAAGTTTGGTTTCTTTCTATTTATAATCTCATATGGTGTCATCTTTGTTCATAACCTTAAATAGACTCTATTAGCAATGTGATTAGCAGAATTCAATGCTTTTGCCCATAAACGTTTTGACAAATGTTTAGAACTAAGCATCACTCTAGCAATTTCTTGTAATGTCCTATTCTTCCGTTCAGCAACCTCATTTTGTTGAGGAGTTTTGGGGGCAGAAAACTCATGGAACATTCCATTTTTCTCACAACAATTTGTGAAATGAAGTATTTTCAAATTCTTTTTCATGGTCGGATCTAACCCAAAAAATAGGAGAATAAAATAAATTTCTAATTCTAGAATGCAAGATTTTAAACATGTCAAACGTTTGCGATTTTTCTTTCAAAAAATATATCCAAGAATATCTAGAAAAATCATCTACTATCACAAAGGAATATTTCATGCATCCTAGACCGTCTACTTCAATTGGAACCATTAAATCCATATGTAGTAATTGAAAATAGTGAAATGTACCTGAATGTTGTCTGTCGTGTTGGACAACATTATGAGAGACACGAATTTGCTTACCTTTCAAACAATCTTCACATACATTTTACCTTTATGGTTAAGTTTGGGTATACCTCTAACCGCTTCATATGAGACCAATTTGTCTAAATTGTGGTAGTTGACATGCCCCAACTTTTGATGTCATAGTGTTGTGTCATCGATCTTAGGATTATTGCATGTTTCTTGTCTTCCAAAAAGATAGCAATTGTCAGCTCCTCTTGTAATTGTCATGACACATGTATTTGCTTCATTTGTAATTCTACAGGCATTCTTATTAAATTTTACCTCAAGATCGTCATCACATAGTTGATTAATACTAATCAAATTAATCATTAAGCCCTCAACGTGTAAAACATTTCTTAAGGCTGGAAATCCAGGAACATTCAAGATCCCTTTTCTAATTATTTTACTTTTACTGCCACCTCCATAAGTCATGTTTCCTCCATTGAATGACTCATAGTTCTTTAGAAAACCTTTTGTACCTGTCATGTGGCGAGAATATCCACTATCAAAGTACCAAAAACCTAAAATGTTAGTTCTTAATGCATTTATAGCAACATTACATGTTATATCCTTTTTAGGAACCCAAATTTTCTTAAAATATGTACCTTTTGGCTCAGAAATGTTGTTTCGATTGTTATCAGGAATGTTGGACAACATTTTAGGCAACATGTTGCTCACAAAATTTTAAAGTTTGAAACAGTATGATTTGAAGTATCCATGGGATTTACAGTGATGACACATAAACTTTTTATTGAATCTATTACTCATCCTTTTTTCTTTTACAAAGCATATGTTCTCATTTTTATCAAAGAGATTAGAGCATATGGTTTTAAGAGAGTTTTTGTACCCAATTTCTGCATGTAAAGGTTTACTAAAGCTGAGTATCTCATTCAATTTTAAAGTCCCCGTGTTGAGCTTACGGAAGGTTACTTCGGCTAAATTCAATTTTGCACGAATCTTACCAAATTCAATATTCTTTTTGGTAAGTGCAACCTCAAGTCGGGTTATCGTGCTTTTAAATACTAAATTCTCATGAGTTAAAGATTTTACTTTTTTGTCAACTTGTTTGAATTCTATGATTAAAGCTTTACAAATACTTTGTAATTCTGTAATCATATCATATTTGCATTCAACTTGATCGATACAATCAACCTCACTAACAGAAATAGAACAACTAAAGCAATTAATATCAGAATAGTTAAAGAATTCATACCTTTTAGATGTCGCTGAGGATGTTGATATCGTTGTTGATGTTGGAGAAAATGTCGTGGCATATGATACAACATTGTATACGACATCTTCATCATCCGGTAGAGACTGTTCGAAAACAGTAGCCAACATTGCTTGTGTTTCAATTTTACGCTCTCCTTCATCTTCTCATTCATCATCACTAAGAGAAACTCATAGGTTCTTACCAAATTTTCTAAGAGTGTTTTCACACTCATTAGCATATTGACCCCAACCCGAGCATGCATGACATTGCACGGACTCAAGTTGTTTGGGATTAAATTTGGTACTAATCTGAGTTGGTTCTTCGTAGTTGATTTCTTTTTTGTATATTTGGAAGGAATCTATTGGGATTTTGACTGAAGACTTGTTTTGGTGCTCTTTAGATTTAGATTGATTTATTTCATTGTTGAACTTTCTGACTATCGAAATGCATTTTTGAGTGAGTAAGGAAACATTTGCACCATCACCAATTTCTTCAAGATTTTCATCCTCTTATTCGATTTGATTCTCCGAGGATTGAACTTGAAGTGCCATATTTTTGATTTTATACAATTCCTTTTGATTTTCAATGTTCATCTCATAAGTTTTGAGAATGTTCATCAAGGTATGAAGGTCCATTATGACAATAACATAAATCTTTAAATTGAACTTTTCAGGAAGACAGCGGAGAGCCTTTTCAACAAGTTGAGTGTTTGTTAATGGTTCACCAAGCACTTGACATTCATTTGATATGTCAATTAACTTTTTAAAATAAGATTTAATATCATCCGCTTCTTCCATCTTTAAACATTCATATTTACTCATAAGCATGCATAACTTTGTTCGCAAACACTTGAGCTACCTTCATAATAAATTTGTAAAGTATAACATGTGTCCTTATCCATGGGGCAGTTTGAATGAGTTTGAACATGCAAAGATCAATCCATCCAAAAATTGTATTGAAGGCCTTTTTGTCACAACTAGCATTATTAGTTTCTTCTGTAGTCCATTCGGATTTAGGTTTAGCAATAATGTCATCTTCTTCATCTGGTGGCAACATTTGAATAACATATTCATTGGTTATAGATATCCATGCACGAATATCGATTGATTTGATATGAGAACGTAGGAGAATCTTCTAATTGATATAATTTGATCCATCTAAAATAGAAAGCCTACCAATAATTGGATTTGTCGGATCCATAGCTTATGACAACAAAACCAAATACTTATTATGTTAAGTGTCTGCTCTGTTACCACTTGTTAAAAAGGGGGCTATGGAACAATAAAAACATAATGAAATAAACTCGAATGTGAATTATGTTTCCGAATGTCGGAAATTATGTCGTCCGACAACAGTAACAACACTTTAGCAAACCAGAAAACTTTGAAGAGTAAATGCAGCGGAAATTAAAGAACACGAAGATTTTTAATTTTCACAAGTTATATATAATATAACTTATGATTGTCAATGAACAAGTGTATTGTATATATATTATAAACAAATAAACAAATTCCTTTCTTTACAGATTTATAAGATAAAACCGAAAGAAATTAAAAGTTGAAGTCGCATATGACTTCTGCCTGAAAAATCTAACTAAGTAGACATAGACAACCTCTCATTACAATCGCTCCAAATAAAATTAATCTAGAATCTAAATAGCAATTGTAATGTTGGACAACATGTTGTCGACACACTCAGCCAACACTGGTGATCCAAAGTTCTGATATGAAATCCCGAGAGCTCTCTTGGTATTTTTACTTTCTGGTTCTGGATATTGATTCATTGTAGTAGTCTCTCTATTTATATAAGAGAGTCTTCCTTGAAAAACTCATCGATCGGTTGTGGAGGTTGAGGGAAAGGTAGGCAACGGATAGGCTTGGTTGGAGACGATCAAGGAGCAAAAAACTCTTAACAACTTTGACTTGTTCCTCACGAAAAGCAGCAGCCTTGACTCGTTTTTCACACGTGGTTACCAACTTATTTTTACCTTGTAAAGTCATATTTACTACATAATAATCATTACGTGAAGTAAGACAAAATCAGTTCTGAAAATGTTGGTCAGAATGTTGTGCAACATTTGTCCCAACATACTTGAACATTCTGTAAACGTGTATTTAATAACAATTATATCCCTACCCATAATTAGAATATAATATTCGATATAATGTGTAAATATAATTATGGTAAGACTAGAATTCCTCTTGTGATTAGGTTTATGATTCCTATTGTATAAGGAATGAATATTGTACACTATATATACTTTGATATTAATGAGAAGACTCCCTAAGGGAGATTAATATCATCTTACATGGTATCAGGAGTCTAAACCAAAAACCCTAGAATTTTTTGTGCAGCCGCCCCCCCTCGGGCATCTCAGCAGTGACGCCTACCTCTCTCCTCCCAAAATTCTTGGTTTTTCTTCTTCTTTCCTCTCTTCTCTAAATGGATACTCATGATTCTTCCAATACTTCTGACGCTTCCACCTCCACCAATCCCACCACCATGTCGTCATCCCAGTTTTATTCCGCCCTAACTGTTACCAATATCAAGAACTTTATTCTCATTCTTTTTTATCAAGAAAATAGTCAGTATTCTCCTTGGATTGAACTGTTTCATAATCATGCATGTCTCTACAACGTGCTTGATCATATCAATGACACTATTCCGCGCCCTCCGGAGGTTGATGATTCTACTTGGCGCCGTCTAGACGCCGGCATCAAATAGTGGATTTATGGTAGTATTTCTCAGTATATTCTTCTTACTATCATTAAATCTGGCGCCACAGCCCGTTATTTATGGAACTGCTTGGAGGAAATCTTTCAAGATAATAAGCACACTCGTGCGGTGTATTTGGAGGAACAATTTAACAATACACGTCGTGAAAATTTCTCCAACATGACTGAGTACTGGAGACAGTTGAAACTACTGGCGGATCAACTCTCCAACATTGACAGGTCTGTCTCGGACACTAAAATGGTATTGCAATTTATTGCAGGCCTTCCCAAAGGCGACTATGAGACGTTAGCCACCATGATTCAACAGGAAGATCCGCTACCCAGTTTTAACAAAGCTCGCTCGTAGGTGTTGCTCGAAGAGACTCGACTTTCTAAGCAAGATGAGTAAAATCAGAAGGCGTTAGCTGCCGAAACGCGCCCCCAAAATCCAATGCCTCCAGAAAACTCTCAACCGCAGCAGGGACGCGGTGGTGCGGCCTCGCAGGAGAGGATGTGGTCATGGCAAGGTTGCGCAACACGAATCAGCAACAACAACAGCAGGCCCATGAAATCGATTCGGCGATCGCGATGCCCCAATAGTACCGATGCGTCGCGCCCGTAGTTCGATGCACGGCTTTCTTCAACCAGTAAGCCAACCAGGGGTTCTTGGGCCCTACTCCAGTCCCTCAGCAAGTCCAGCACCCACAGCAATCCAACTTCATGCACGGCCAGTTCCAGCAGCCCTCGTCCAGCATGACACCCACGAAGTTGGGTCAGTCCTTCAGCAGTCTCAATATGTAACAGCCTGACAACAACTGGTACATAGACTCCAGAACCACTTTTCACCTCACCCGGTCTGCAGGTAATATTTTCAAACTGTTTGGTTTAAAGCATCCTCAATTTGTGACAGTTGGTAGTGGCCACCGCATTCCAATAAAGGGTTATGGTACTTCCTACACACCACCTCCTAATTCATTCCCCCTTAAAAATACCTTATATGCCCCATATGTAATTAAGAATCTAATCTCTATCCGTAAATTTACTCGTAATAATTCTGTCTCTGTTGATTTTGACCCTTTTGGTTTCACTGTGAAGGATCTTCATACGGGGATACCTCTTATGAGATGCAATAACACGGGGAATCTCTATCCATTCACTCCCACCTCCGCTTCCAGATCTTGCTCTCTCATCTCTCTAGCGGTCATTTCTTCTTCAACATGACATAATAGGGTTGGTCATCCCGGAGCCCTAGTTTTTAATTTTCTTAGAGGCAATAATTTTATTACTTGTAATGGAAAGCTTTTCCAAAACTGTGTTTCTTTTTCTTTAGGCAAACATACTCATCTTTCGTTTAAATCATCTACTAGTGGTACCTTTGCACCATTTGATATTATACATGCCGATTTATGGACATCACCTGTTTCTAGTTCTCTCGGTCATAAATATTATTTTATCTTACTAGATGATTTTTCTCACTTTGTTTGGTTGTATCCTCTCAAATTAAAATCGGAAGTATTTGCCAAATTTCTTGAGTTTCTAACATTTATTCAAACACAGTTAGAAAAAGGTATAAAATCTTTTCAGTGCGATAATGGTCGTGAATTCAACAACTATATGTTTCATCGGTTCTGTACTAATAAAGGTATAGTCTTTCGCTTCTCCTGCCCCCACACCTCCCCACAAAATGGTAAAGCTGAAAGAATCATTCGCACCATTAACCTTAAATAGACTCTATTAGCAATGCGATTAGCAGTATTCAATGCTTCTACCCATAAACGTTTTGACAAATGTTTAGAACTAAGCATCGCTCTAGCCATTTATTGCAATGTCCTATTCTTCCGTTCAGCAACCCCATTATGTTGAGGAGTTTTTGGGGGCAGAAAACTCATGGAACATTCCATTTTTCTCACAACAATTTGTGAATGAAGTATTTTCAAATTCTTTTTCATGGTCGGATCTAACCCAAAAAATAGGAGAATAGAATAAATTTCTAAATTTAGAATGCAAGATTTTAAACATGTCAAACGTTTGCGATTTTTCGTTCAAAAAATATATCCAAGAATATCTAAAAAAAAATCATCTACTATCACAAAGGAATATTTCATGCCTCCTAGACCGTCTACTTCAATTGGAACCTTTAAATCCATATGTAGTAATTGAAAATAGTGAAACGTACCTGAATGTTGTCTGTCGTGTTAGACAACATTATGAGAGACACAGATTTGCTTACCTTTCAAACAATCTTCACATACATTTTACCTTTATGGTTAAGTTTGGGTATGCCTCTAACCGCTTCATATGAGACCAATTTTTCTAAATTGCGGTAGTTGACATGCCCCAACTTTTGATGTCATAGTGTTGTGTCATCGATCTTAAGATTATTGCATATTTCTTGTCTTCCAAAAAGATAGCAATTGTCATCTCTTCTTGTAATTGTCATGACACATATATTTGCTTCATTTGTAATTTTACAGGCATTCTTATTAAATTTTACCTCAAGATCGTCATCACATAGTTGACTAATGCTAATCAAGTTAGTTATTAAGCCCTCAACGTGTAAGACATTTCTTAAGACTGGAAATCCAGGAACATTCAAGATCCCTTTTCTAATTATTTTACTTTTACTGCCACCTCCATAAGTCATGTTTCCTCCATTGAATGACTCATAGTTCTTTAGAAAACCTTTTGTACCTGTCATGTGGCGAAGATATCCACTATCAAAGTACCAAGAACCTGAAATGTTAGTTCTTAATGCATTTATAGCAACATTACATGTTATATCCTTTTTAGGAACCCAAATTTCTTAAAATATATACCTTTTGGCTCAGAAATGTTGTTTCGATTGTTATCTGAAATGTTGGACAACATTTTAGGCAATATGTTGCTCACAAAATTTTGAAGTTTGAAACAATATGATTTTAAGTGTCCAGGGGATTTACAGTGATGACACATAAACTTTATATTGAATCTATTACTCGTCCTTTTTTCTTTTACAAAGCATATGTTCACATTTTTATCAAAGAGATTAGAGCATATGGTTTTAAGAGAGTTTTCGTACTCAATTCCTGCATGTGAAGGTTTACTAAAGTTGAGTATCTCATTCAATTTTAAAGTCCCCATGTTGAGCTTACGGAAGGTTACTTCGGCTAAATTCAATTTTGCACGAATCTTACCAAATTCAATATTATTTTTGGTAAGTGCAACCTCAAGTCGGGTTATCGTGCCTTTAAATACAAAATTTTCATGAGTTAAAGATTTTACCTTTTTGTCAAGTTGTTTTAATTCTATGATTAAAGCTTTACAAATACTTTGTAATTCTGTAATCATATCATATTTGCATTCAACTTGATCGATACAATCAGCCTCACTAACAGAAATAGAACCACTAAAGCAATTAACATCAGAATAGTTAAAGAATTCATACCTTTTAGATGTCGATGAGGATGTTGATATCGTTGTTGATGTTGGAGAAAATGTCGTGGCATATGATACAACATTGTATACGACATCTTCATCATTCGGTAGACTGTTCGAAAACAGTAGCCAACATTTCTTGTGTTTCAATTTGACGCTCTCCTTCATCTTCTCCTTCATCATCACTAAGAGAAACTCATAGGTTCTTACCAAATTTTCTAAGAGTGTTTTCACATTCGTTAGCATAGTGACCCCAACCCGAGCATGCTTGACATTGCACGGACTCAAGTTGTTTGGGATTAAATTTGGTACGATCTGAGTTGGTTCTTCTTAGTTGATTTATTTTTTGTATATTTGGAAGGGATCTATTGGTATTTTGACTGAAGACTTGTTTTGGTGCTCTTTAGATTTAGATTGATTTATTTCATTGTTGAACTTTCTGACCATCGAAATGTATTTTTGAGTGAGTGATGTGCGATTTATACACACGCTTAACGCAAGTGCACGTATCGTTACAAGTAATATAGTCTAGATAAGACCGAATATCGTCCTCAGGTAGTGGTTTTCAAGTACCGATTATCTATGCTTTAGTTTCTATTTGGTTAACGTTAATTGGTTTGGAATTTTAGACTAATAATGCAAGAAATAAACTAATTATGAAAATATTTTGATTTAAATCATTTATGACGGAGAATTAGGGCTTCCAAGATCATCAACAATTAACTCTATTCAATCCTAAATACAATTAGACTGACTTTTTCTTCTATGTTAAGATAGCAGGTTAACTAAGCCGTTTTATACTCATGTTAAGGTAATATAAACACTCAACCCCAATGGAGAACCCTTCTATCTTTCGATGACAAGATTGACTACAAAGGAGGATTAAGAGCAATAACCTATTAAGCTACACAAGTATCGGGGTACTTTCGTCCACGATTTGAACCTATGTTTATTCAACTATAGCATATTCACAATCCCCCCTTTCAGATTTCGATTAGAACTCATATAAGTGATGATAACTAGTGATCAATTAATTATCAAGCAATCAAAGCAATTATTGAATAAATCTTAAACAAGTGAAGAAAAAAATCAACTAATGTATTAATTCATGAATAAGAGTTTCAAGAGAATCACACGGAAATCCCTAATAAAGTAATTAGCTCATAGTCATAGTTACGCTAAGAACTAATACAATCTTCATACATGAACTGAAATAAACAAAGCAAAAGAAAGAAAAGAAAATACTTGAAAAACCTCAAATCTTAGCCTCATAAGTTCTGTTGTATGTACAATGGATGGATTGAATCCTCCTCTAGAGAATGATGTAGAGAATATATATAGCCCCAAGAATCCTTTAGGTCAAGGATTAGGGATTATGTAGGTAGAAATAGTTATCCCTTTTGGACCCTGAAAACGTGTCAAATTCGGCCCAAAACGTCAAAAATACCGCGTCGGCGCCGTGGTCCTGCAGTCCGGCGCCACGGCGCTGAAAAATCAGAGAAAATCAACTTTCGGAACATTCAGCGCCGCGGAGCCTGAGGCGTTTTTCTGGCGGATTTTTGTTTCGTCGTCCTTTTTTTCATCCGGAGTTTGCCTGATTTCCTCTATACTTCCCGGGATTTCTTAGACTTCAGTTATTGGCCCCTTGTGTGCAATTCCACCTCATTTATGCTCATTTCATCTCCTTTTTGTCATTTCTCCATTTCTGATCGTTGTGACACAAAAGAAAGAAAAACGACCCTAATACTATACTAAACATAAACACAATGAGTACAATACTAACTAAAAATGACTCAACAAGTGTGTAAAAAATACACCTATCAAACACCCCCAAACTTAAACTTTGCTCGTCCTCGAGTAAAGCTCAAAAAGATAGAAATAAAGACACGAAAGAAAATAAAATAAAATGACTCAAAGACACTGATCAATTTGCTGCACAATTGTCTCTTAGAAAAGCATGAAGGTTAGTAGGATAATATGCAGGAACATATAGCATGGATTTTTAGCATTCTAAGCACTCAAGTCATATATTTCGCAAATTGAATTCAATCATGCTCAATGAATGTAAAAATACCTAATTATGCATGTCAATTTCAAATTTCTATGGCATGTTCACTTGTTATTGTCCACTAATCATGGATACACATACTAGAGATCTTCAGGACTTTTTAAGGTTGTAATATAGGCTTATGCAGGGGTAGGTAAAAATAGACTTTTAGGCTCAATCTTACGTACCATAAGCTCTTTTGCTTTAAATTCTTCCCTTTTCTTTTAATTCTCTTTTTCACTTCATACCTATCTTTTCCCTCTTTTGTTTTGAGAGAATGAGGTGTATGATGAATAACAGGCACCCCCAAACTTAGGCTTTTGCCTATTTATTATTACTTTTTCATTGGGGTGCATCAAAATTGTTCACTCTCTTTTGTCTCTTTTTCAACACTTTATATTCCAAACAACTCAATTTTTCCACTTATGGCACAAATATGGAATTATAGGGTGTCAAAGAAAAGATCTTATTTTAGGCTCAAAGGGACTGACTAGGGATACAATTTTAATGTCAGGGATAGGCAATGAATGGTAAGAAAGGGCTAACAAAGAAATGTCTGAGTCATCTCCCTAACATGCATATCCTAACTATTTCACCTCAAATAACAAGCAAGTAGACACATATGCTTAATCATTAACAATGCATAAATCAAGCAAGATACCCCAAATAGTTTGATTTCATGAATTCTTGGCATATCTAACCTAAGTGTTCAGATGGTCGCTTCTAATTCCATTACATTATTCAACATTACTTCACTATGCGTTTCAAGTAACTACAGCATGCCTGATCTTAAAAAACATTATGACTCAAAAATAATCAAAAACACACAAAAAAATCACAAAGACTCAAAACAATAAAACAAAATATAAGACACCCCCCCCCCCCCAAACGTAATCGACACATTGTCCCCAATGTGTGAAGACTAAAAATAGGGACAACTTACTGACACAACACAACGGTCATAATGGAGGTCTGGGAGGAAAAATTCTGGAATTTGCACGAAATCTGGGTTTCTGAACCTTCGGCGCCACGGCCCTGAGATTCAGCGCCGTGGCGCCCCAAGTACCGTGGCTCTCTGAAGTTCCGGCGCCACGGCGCTGATTCTGGGCGTCGTGGCGCTGACGACGGATTTTCTTTTTTTCAGCGTTTTTGCTCTTTTTTCCTAAGAGTTAGCTTTCAGTCCACCTGTCATCCAACAACACAAAACAAGAACCCACGACCGTGAGACTGTTCAAGACAAAATAAAACAAACTAAAGACAAAAATCAAACTAACATAATTAAAAACATTGGGTTGCCTTCCAACAAATGTTGTCTTTAACGTCTTTTAGCCGGACACAGTTAACCTTTACTAGTGCCCGACTGATCCTTCTGCGAACTGCTTGCAATCCGCACAGTGTTTGTTGCAGGTCTCACTTTTCCTACAACACCTTTTTCAAACAAGGGCCTTAGACATAAGATTATCCCACAAGTACACAAGACAAACTTGTCTTTTAGGCTCTCTATAATGTAGGGATCAGTGAAATTTCCTACATCCCTCAACTCTAGGGGGTGCCCTTGATGGTATGGACTTCCTATTTGGGAATCAAAAGTGATAGATGGTGGTGTTTCTTCTGCAATAGGTACAGGAAAAAGAATTTCCAAAGAATCCAAAAAAGTGAATAATTTGATCTCAGTATGGTGTCCTTGATGGTATGGACTTCTTATTTGGGGATCAACAATGATAGATGGTGGTGTTTCTTCTGCAATAGGTACAGGAAAAAGAATTTCCAAAGAATCCAAAAAGGTGAATAATTGGATCTCAGTAATCCTTTTCTTCTCTACACCAACTATCTCGCCGGATTCCTCAACAGCTGGGTGTGGTTCATGTCCCTCAATTTGCTTATCACTTCGCATAATTATGTTGCTAGGCAGATTTTCTTGAGGTGGATTGCTCATCTTATCCATCAGTTTCCCTATGTGTGTCTCCAAATTTTTGAGGGACTCCCTTGTCTCAGCCATAAACTGAGTCTAGCATTTGGTGAGCCTGAGTATGCCTGCCTGCAACTCATCTAGATCTTCCTCTAGAACCTGTGGGTTAAGCTGTTGTTGATGACTCCATTGTCTTTGATAGTAGTAGTCCATGTGTCCTGAATTTTTTTCCCCTGAATTTAACCTGCAAAATAAGAAAACAACAAAAGGTGATAAAAAGATGCTCGCAGAACAAGTTAGAAACTTGTTCTTAGAGCAACCAAATTAGAAATAAGAATAGATAAATCGATATTGAAAGTACGCCAGTCCCCGACAACGGCGCCAAAATCTTGATGTGCGATTTATACACACGCTTAACGCAAGTGCACGTATCGTTACAAGTAATATAGTCTAGGTAAGACCGAATATCGTCCTCATGGACTGGTTTTTAAGTACCGATTATCTATGCTTTAGTTTCTATTTGGTTAACGTTAATTGGTTTGGAATTCTAGACTAATAATGCAGGAAATAAACTAATTATGAAAATACTTTGATTTAAATAAGTTATGACGGAGAATTATGGCTTCCAAGATCATCAACTATCCACTCTATTCAATCCTTAATACAATTAGACTGACTTCTTCTTCTACGTTAAGATAGCAGGTTAACTAAGCAGTTTTATACTCCTGTTAAGGTAATATAAACACTCAACCCCAATGGAGAACTCTTCTATCTTTCGATGATAAGATTGACTACAAAGGAGGATTAAGAGCAATAACCTATTAAGCTACGCAAGTATCAGGGTACTTTCGTCCACGATTTAAACCTATGTTTATTCAACTATAGCATATTCACAATCTCCCCTTTCGGATTTCGATTAGAACTCATATAAGTGATGATAACTAGTGATCAATTAATTATCAAGCAATCAAAGCAATTATTGAATAAATCTTAAGCAAGTGAAGAAAAAAATCAACTAATATATTAATTCATGAATAAGAGTTTCAAGAGAATCACAAGGAAATCTCTAATAAAGTAATAAGCTCCTAGGCATAGTTACGCTAAGAACTAATACAATCTTCATACATGAACTGAAATAAACAAAGCAAAAGAGAGAAAAGAAAATACTTGAAAAGTTATGGATGGATTGAATCCTCCTCTGGTGAATGATGTAGAGAATACATATAGCCACAAGAATCCTTAGGTCAAGGGTTAGGGATTATGTAGGTAGGAAAAGTTATCCCTTTTGGATCCTGAAAACGTGTCAAATTCGGTCCAAAACGTCAAAAATACCGCGTCGGCGCCGTGGCCCTGCAGTCTGGCGCCAGGGCGCTGAAAAATCAGAGAAAATCAACTTTCGGAACATTCAGCGTCGCGGTGCCTGAGGCATTTTTCTGGCGGATTTTCGTTTCGTCGTCCTTTTTTTCGTCCGGAGTTCGTCTGATTTCCTCTATACTTCCCGGGATTTCTCC
Organism: Przewalskia tangutica; assembly: GCA_029844215.1. NCBI lineage: Eukaryota > Viridiplantae > Streptophyta > Magnoliopsida > Solanales > Solanaceae > Przewalskia > Przewalskia tangutica. The sequence continues at coordinate 41,589,723 of CM056724.1, read as the reverse complement.
ATTTCTGACCGTTGTGACACAAAAGAAAGGAAAACGACCCTAATACTATACTAAACATAAACACAATGAGTACAATACTAACTAAAAATGACTCAACAATTGTGTATAAAATACACTGATCGGTGAGTAAGACAACATTTGCACCATCACCAATTTCATCAAGATTCTCATCCTCTTATTCGATTTGACTCTCCGAGGATTGAACTTGAAGTGCCACATTCTTGATTTTATACAATTCCTTTTGATTTTCAATGTTCATCTCATACGTTTTGAGAATGCTCATCAAGGTATGAATGTCCATTGTGGCAATAGCATAAATCTTTAAATTGAACTTTTTCAGGAAGACAACGGAGAGCCTTTTAACAAGTTGAGTGTTTGTTAATAGTTCACCAAACACTTGACATTCATTTGATATGTCAATTAAGTTTTCAAAATAATATTTAATATCATCCGCTTCTTCCATCTTTAAACGTTCATATTTACTCATAGGTATGCATAACTTTGTTCGCCGAACACTTAAGCTAACTTCATAATGAATTTGTAAAGTATATCATTTGTCCTTATCCATGGGGCAGTTTTGAATGAATTTGAACATGTAAAGATCAATCCATCAAATTTTTTTATTTAAGGCCTTTTTGTCATAACTAACATTATTGGTTTCTTCTGTAGTCCATTCGAATTTAGGTTTAGCAATAATGTTATCTTCTTCATCTGGTGGCAACATTTGAACAACATACTCATTGGTTATAGATATCCATGCACGAATGTCGATTGATTTGATATGAGAACGTAGGAGAATTTTCCAATTGATATAATTTGATCCATCTAAAATAGAAAGCCTACCAATAATTGGATTTGTCGGATCCATAGCTTATGACAACAAGACCAAACACTTATTATGTTTAGTGTCTGCTCTGATACCACTTGTTAAAAGGGGGGCTATGGAACAATAAAACATAATGACATAAACTCGAATGTGAATTATGTTTCCGAATGTCGGAAATTATGTCGTCCGACACCAGTAACAACACTTTAGCAAAACAGAAAACTTTGAAGAGTAAATGCAACGGAAATTTAAAGAACACGAAGATTTTAAATTTTTATTATATATATATTATATACAAATAAACAAATTCCTTTCTTTACAGATTTATAAGATAAAACGGAAAGAAATTAAAAGTTAAAGTCGAATATGACTTCTGCCTGAAAAATCTAACTAAGTAGACATAGACAACCTCTCATTACAATCGCTTCAAATAAAATTAATCTAGAATCTAAATAGCAATTGTAATGTTGGACAGCATGTTGTCGACACACTCAGCCAACACTGGTGATCCAAAGTTCTGATATGAAATCCCGAGAGCTCTCTTGGTATTTTTACTTTCTGGATATTGATTCATTGTTGTAGCCTCTCTATTTATATTAGAGAGTCTTCCTTGAAAAACTCATCGATCGGTTATGGAGGTTGAGGGAAAGGTGGGCAACTGATAGGCTTGGTTGGAGACGATCAAGGAGCAAAAAACTCTAACAACTTTGACTTGTTCCTCACGAAAAGCAGCAGCCTTGACTCGTTCTTCACACGTGTTTACAAACTTATTTTTACCTTGTAAAGTCATATTTACTACATAATAATAATTACGTGAAGTAAGACAAAATCAGTTCTGAAAATGTTGGTCAGAATGTTGTGCAACATTTGTCCCAACATACTTGCACATTCTGTAAACGTGTATATAATAACAATTATATCCCTACCCATAATTAGAATATATTACATATAATGTGTAAATATAATTATGGTAAGACTAGAATTCCTCTTGTGATTAGGTTTATGATTCCTATTGTATAAGGGATATATTGTACACTATATATACTTTGATATTAACGAGAAGACTCCCTAAGGAAGATTAATATCATCTTACATGGTATCATGAGCCTAAACCAAAAACCCCTAGAATTTTTTGTGCAGCCGCCCCCCCTCGGGCATCTCAGTCATGACGCCTACCTCTCTCCTCCCAAATTTTTTGGTTTTTCTTCTTCTTTCCTCTCTTCTCTAAATGGATACCAGGGGTTGTTGGGCCCTGCTCCAGCCCCTCAGCAAATTCAGTACCCGCAGCAAGCCCACTTCATGTACGGCCAGTTCCAGCAACCCTCGTCCAGCATGACACCCACAAAGTTGGGTCAGGCCTTCAGCAGTCTCAATATGCAACAGCCTGACAACAACTGGTACATGGACTCCGGAGCCACTTTTCACCTCACCCGGTCTGCAGGTAATATTCCCAAACTGTTTGGTTTAAAGCATCCTCAATTTGTGACAGTTGGTGGTGGCCACCGCATTCTAATAAAGGGTTATGATACATCCTATACACCACCTCCTAATCCATTCCCCCTTAAAAATACCCTATATGCCCCACATGTAATTAAGAATCTAATCTCTATCCGTAAATTTACTCGTAATAATTCTATCTCTGTTGATTTTGACCCTTTTGGTTTCACTGTGAAGGATCTTCATACGGGGATACCTCTTATGAGATGAAATAGCACGGGGATCTCTATCCATTCACTCCCACCTCCGCTTCCAGATCTTGCTCTCATCTCTCTAGCGGTCAATTCTTCTTCAACATGGCATAATAGGTTTTGTCATCCCGGAGCCCTAGTTTTTAATTTTCTTAGAGATAATAATTTTATTACTTGTAATGGGAAGCTTGTCCAAAACCGTGTTTCTTGTTCTTTAGGCAAACATACTCATCTTCTGTTTAAATCATCTACTAGTGTTACCTTTGCACCATTTGATATTATACATGCCGATTTATGGACATCACATATTTCTAGTTCTCTCGGTCATAAATATTATCTTATCTTACTAGATGATTTTTCTCACTTTGTTTGGTTGTATCCTCTCAAATTTAAATCAGAAGTATTTGCCAAATTTCTTGAGTGTCGAACATTTATTCAAACACAGTTTGAAAAAGGTATAAAATCTTTTCAGTGCGATAATGGTCGTGAATTCAACAACTCTATGTTTCACCGGTTCTGTACTAATAATGGCATGGTCTTTCACTTCTCCTGCCCCACACCTCCCCACAAAATGGTAAAGCTGAAAGAATCATTCGCACCATTAACAATATGATTCGCACTCTATTGATTCATGACTCCTTACCTCCGTCTTTCTGGGTCTATACTACTAAAATATCAAAATACGTTCTCAATATTCTCTCAACTAGCACCCTTCATAATATGACCCCAACCGAAATCCTCTATCATAGGGTCCCCTCTTATGATCATCTCCGGATATTTGGTTGTCTATGATATCGTAACCTTGCCTCTACTGCCCCTCACAAACTAGTCATCGGTCCACTCCATGTGTCTACCTAGGTTTCCTGCCGAACCATAGGGGCTATCTATGCTACGACTTGTCCACTCGTCAGATCCACATCTCTCGTCACATCACATTCGACGAGACCACATTCCCATTTTCAAATCTTAAAAAGTTCCAAAAATCGGATTACTCTTTTCTTGATGAGTCTGTCATCTCTGCCATCATTCTCAGTCAACTAGATCATAGCACTATGATCGGTGTATTTTATATACACCTTTTGAGTCATTTTTAGTTAGTCTTTTGCCCATTTTTGTACAAATACGTGTCGTCTTAGGATAGATTTTCTTTCTTTTGAGTCATAATGGTTTAAAGTGGCACATTGGCGAAAAGGAGCGAAAAGAGGGCAGAAACAGAGGTTCCAGAGCTCAAAAAGCTAGAAAGTTGGCGATCCGGGCAAGAAGCAGTGGCGCGGCCGCCTCCGGCCAAGTCGAGGCGTACGGCGCCCAAAATACAGAGAACTGCAGGAGTTTCGGCGCCGAGGCGGGAATTCTGCTAAATTCGAATGGGAATGGGCCAAGGAAAAAGTTTAAGAACGATTTGGAGGCTATAAAAAGGACCTTTCTAGGTCAGATTAAAGGTCCCAACCTTGGCCAATTCATCACAAACTTGGAGATCAAGATTGGAGACTACTTTTGTGTAATTTCTTTATTCTTTGTTTTATTTCTTTGTAGTTTATGTTGGATATTAGTTTAGTTCTTGGCATGTCTATGGCTAGGAACTAACTTAATTTAGGGCTTTCCATATCAAATCACTTGAAACTCATTCTTATGAATTAATGCATGTTTTGGTTTCTTCTTATCATTGTTGATATTTATTCAATATTTGTTTTGATTGCTTGGTAATTAATTGATCACTAATTATCATAATCTATATGATTTCTAATCAAAAGCCGAAAGGGGAGATTGTGAATATGCTATAGTTGAATAAACATAGGTTAAATCGTGGACGAAAGTACCCCGATACTTGTGTAGTTTAATAGGTTATTGCTCTTAATCCTCATTTATAGTCAATCTTATCACCGAAAGGTAGAAGGGTTCTATATTGGGGTTGAGTGTTTATATTACCTTAACATGAGTATAAAATGGCTTAGTTAACCTGCTATCTCAAAATAGAAGAAGAACCATAATTAATTGCATTAATAAGTAAGATGAGCGGATAGTTGAGAAGATTTGGAAGCCCTATTTCCATCATATCTGAAGTAACATAAAGTAATTTAGTTAGCATCCATAATTATAGTTATAAACAATTCATCAATCATCGGTTACCAAATAGATACCATAGAATAGAGTTTGATAATTGGACACTAATCCCCGAGGACGATAACTCGGTCTTCTAGACTATATTACTTGTCACGATACGTGCACTTGCGTTAGTGTGTGCATAAATCGCGCACCAAGTTTTTGGCGCCGTTGCCGGGGATTAGCGTAGTTCAATATCATTTTATCTATTCCTAATTTCTAATTTGGTTGCTCCAACACCTTTTGTTGTTTTCTTATGTGCAGGTTAAATTCGAAAAAAAAAAATTAAAATTCAGGGCACATGGACTATTACTATCAGAGACAGTGGAGTCATCAACAGTAGCTTAACCCACAGGTTCTAGAGGAAGATCTAGATGAGTTGCAGGCAGACATACTCAGGCTCACCAAGTGTCACACTCAATTTATGGCTGAGACAAGGGAGTCCCTCAAAAATTTGGAGACCCACATAGGGCAACTGATGGATAAGATGAGCAATACACCTCAAGCAAATCTGCCTAGCGACAAAATTATGGGAGGTGGTGAGCAAATTGAGGAGCCTGAACCACACCCAGCTAGTGAGAAATTTGGAGAGATAATTGGTGTAGAGAAGGAAAAGATTACTGAGATCCAATCATTCATCTTTTTTGGATTCTTTGGAAAATCTTTTTGGTGTACCTATTGCAGAAGAAACACCACCAGTTGTCACTGTTGATCCCCAAATAGAAAGTTCATACCTTCAAGGGCACCCCCTATAGTTGAGATATGTTTGGAATCTCACTGATCCCTACATTATAGAGAGCTTAGAAGATGAGCATGTCTTGTGTACTTGGGGGATAATCTTATATCTGAATCCCTTAGTTGAAAAGAGTGTTGTAGGAAAAGTGAGACCTGCAACAATAACTATGCGGATTGCAAGCAGTTCGCAGAAGGATCCAATGGGCACTCGTAAAGGTTAATTGCGTCCGGCTAAAAGACGTTAAAGACTACTTGGGAGGCAACCCAAGGTTATTTTATTTTATTTTATTTTATGCAATCTAGTTTTACTTAGAACAGTCTCACGGAAGGTATTGTTTGCATGTTGTGATGACAGGTACAGGGCCAAAATTTGGAGGACGAAAACGGGAAAAGAAAAAAAGAAAAAAAAATCGGCTCAGCGCCACGGCGCCCAGCAGAGGGCCGTAGCGCCGGAAGTGCAGAAGGGCGCAGAAATTTCAGCACCGCGGCGCCAGTTGCAGGGCCGCGGCGCCAAAAGTCCAGAAAAACTCTGAAGTTTGGGCGTCGCGGCGCCAAATCAGAGCGCCACGGCGCTGTAAGTTCAGAGGGTCGCAGAAGTTTGGGCGCCGCGACGAAAAATCTGAGTTTTAAAGGAGCCCTAATCCGATTTTCCTCTCTCCAAATCAAAAACAGAAACCTTTCCTCTCTCCAAAATCCACGAAATTAATCCCTTTTTCCTAAAATCTTCCACAAACTAAACTCAATCACAACCAAAGTACTTAAATTCCTTACACCCTTAGCCATCTAAAACAACAACTCTCATTCCATTGCCTCAATACATCATTAGGAACAAAAAAATCTTGAAGAACACCGTCCAAGGTAACCTTTATCACTTTTCTTGAAATCTTCAATACAATCAGGGGAGGTAATAGGTTTGGAGAGGTGCTTTATTGGTGGATGGTGCGTGGTTTGTTGAAGTTGGGTGTGAAATTTCGCAGAAGATTATACGAAGTGAGCGTAGGGTGTTGTACCGGTGCCTTGAGTGAAGTTGGGGGTTGAAGAGTGTTGTAGCTTGTTGATTACATTGTGTGTTGATTGGTTTGATTGATAGTGCTGGGTAATATCACTGAAACAAAGGAAATGCTGCCGAATTTATCTAAAAATGTCTGCCAAGAAGAGGAGAGCTTCCACATCCACCTCCGTCCCTCAATATGATACTACTAGGTTTGTCAGTCAAAAAGCTGAAGATAAATATCCCAAACTTAGTACTAGACCCTTGATCCCTGAGAGAGGAATGAAGTACCAAAGGGAGTCATTTGAGGAGAGAGATGTCTATGAGCCTATTCGGGCGATGATAGAGGTCATGTGGTGGAAGAGATTTGTTAATCCAGAAAGAATAGCACCGCAGAACACTGTAATGGTGAAAGAATTTTGTGCTAACTTTCCAGAGAGGGTAGATGGTAGATGCTTTGTGAGAGGACAGCATGTGCCTGTGACGGCCGAAGTGGTGAATGTGCTATTAAGAACAACCGATATTGAAGAAAGAGGCGACGATCGGAGCTATTTCAGAACTTGGTCTAGAGACGCCAACAACATCGACTGGAATGTCATCGCAAGCACATTATGCTACCCTGTGGCTGAGTATGATATTGCAAGAAATGGATCAAGAGGACTGAGCAGATGTCAGTTCAACAAAACAGCCAAGGGTTGGTTATATTTCGTCAGTGCCCGCCTAATTTCATCGATGCACTTCACCAGAGTGCCAGCAGATAGAATAAAAATGATATATGGAATCATGTTAGAGAAGACGATTGACGTTGGGAAGGAAATATTACAAAACATTGGAGAAACCAGTAGGTTGGTAACGACATGTGGGTTGGGACATGGATCACTTATTAGCAGCTTATGTTCCAGACATGGAGTCCCAACCCTACCCACTGATACATATGAGATGGGTCAACCTCATGTGTCATATGGGATAGTACATGCCTTCCCAGAACCAATCCTCCAAAGAAGGAGACCAAGATGCAAGACCACTGAAGCGGCAGCAGCAAGAATAGGTGTTCACCGGTCGAGCGGACCGGAATGGACGAGCGGAATCGAAATTTTACGGGCCGAGGGCCGGAAAATTCCTGGTCGATTTTGGACGGTTGGAGCAGTTGGGCCGTTTTTTTTTGTTAAATGCAATTTATAAATTAATTTATAAATTTTTAAGAATGTGTTCGTTTATCAATCTCATTAAATATGTTTGTTTTTTTCCTTATCCTTCAATAAACTTTATTTCATTAATATGACTAACTTAAAGAAAATCACCAAATGTACTTAGTTCGTATACGAACTACTGAACTACTCATTAATTAAAGTTACACACCACATTTATATTTTCTATTTTCTATTTTCTATTTTCTATTTTCTATTTTCTATTTGGAATTTGGACATTCCTGAAACTAGGGGTGCACAAAAGGTTAAAACCGGACCGACCAAGAGGCAAATTACAGACATCGAACCGAATGATTTGCCTCGGTCCCCCACCCACCACCACCACCCCCCGCCAGGCCCGCCAGCCCCATCCACCTAGCCACTTGGCCGGACGTATTGACATATCTAATATAGGTTGTAAATTGATCAAACTTTATACGGTCATAACTTTGCGCTCGGACGTCCGTTTTACCTAATTCTTTTTTTGATTTCATGTATTTTTTCGATACGGGGGTGGTCTGATTCCGCCGATTTCTCCAAAAACGTCCGTCTTGCCCCTCAATTTGACTTTTACCCCAAATCGTTACGTTTTTTCCCTTTTCAAATCTAAATATCTCGCGATGTACAATTGATTTCAACGTAAAAATTGCGTGGCACCGCATCCGAGAATGTCAATTTCAGTATTGGAAATTCAATTTAAAAAAAAAACTGGGCCCCGGAACCCCCAAATTGTTACGTTTTTTCTATTTTCAAAGCTAAATATCTCGCGATATACAATAGATTTCAACGTTCCAATTTCCTGGTAATGTGTCCGGGAATGTCAATTTCAATATTGGAAATTCAATTTATAAAAAAAAAAAAAAAACCGATCCATTCCGGTCCGGACCGGAAAATTCCGGTTTTTACCCGGACCGGACCGGAAAACCGGAATCCAACATTTTGACGGACCGAGGACCGGACCGGTTCGGACCGGTCCGGTCCTGTTTTGTACACCCCTAGCAGCAGAGGCTGCCATGGATGAATGAGCACGACAGAGGCTCGGCGAAGCAGTAGCGGCCGCCAAAGACCCCGCATTAGAACCTCCGATGCCTATAATGGATTAGTTGCTCATGAACCAGAGGAGGATGATGCAGAGCTTTGACATAATGATGCAGAGCTTTGACATACTCAGCAGCAGCAGAGGCTGCCATGGATGAATGAGCACGAGAGAGGCTCAAAGACGCGAGCGTGCGGCCAAAGACGCCCAATTAGAACCTCCGGTGCCTATAATGGAGCAGTTGCTCATGAACCAGAGGAGGATGATGCAGAGCTTTGACATAATGATACAAGGTCAACAGGCTCAGCAGCAGCAGAGGCTGCCATGGATGAAGATGAGCCTGAGACAGAGGCTCAGCACGAGGCAGGTAGCAGCCGCCAGCAGCCCCCAGAATTAGAACCTCCGATGCCTATAATGGAGCAGTTGCTCATGAACCAGAGGAGGATGATGCAGAGCTTTGACATAATGATACAAGGTCAACAGGACCTGAGGCAAGGACAGCAAGAACTAAGGCAGGAGCAACAACAGTTGCACCAAAGATTTGATGAGATGAGTTCCTTGTTCACCAGTGGTCCATGCATTATCCGCCGCCACCGCCACCACTTTAAACCAAGTTTGTAAGTTGTCCTGTTTTCTTTTATTTTTTTGAGTCTTGCACACATTGGGGACAATGTGTGATTTAATTTTGGGGGGGTGTCTTATTGTTTTTGAGTCTTTTTGATTTGTTTTGTGTGTTTTTGAGTATTTTTTAGTCATAATTATTTTTTAAGATCATGCATGATGTAGTTACTGGAAACGCTTAGTGAAGTAACGTTGAATAATGTAATGGAATTAGAAGCAACCATCTAAACACTTAGGTTAGATATGCCAAAAATTCATGAAATCAGACTATTTGGGGTATTTTGCTTGATTTATGCATTGTTAGTGATTAAACCTATGTGTCTGTTTGCTTGCTATTTGAGGCGAAATAGTTAGGATATGCATGTTAGGGAGATGACTCAGGCATTTCTTTGTTAGTCATTTCTTACCATTTTTGCCTATCCCTGACATTCAAATTATATCCCTAGTCAACCCCTTTGAGCCTAAAAATAAGACTTTTCTTTGACACCCTATAATTCCACACTTGTGTCATAAGTGAAAAATTGAGGTGATTGGAATATAAAGTGTTAAAAAGAGACAAAGAGAGTGAACAATTTTGATGCACCACAATGAAAAAGTAATAATAAATAGGCAAAAGCCTAAGTTTGGGGGTGTCGGCTATTCATAATACACTTCATTCTCTCAAAACAAAAGAGGAGAAAGATAGGTATGAAGTAAAAAAGAGAATCACAAGAAAAGGGAAGAATTTAAAGCAAAAGAGCTTATGGTACATAAATTGAGCCTAAATTCCTATTTTTACCTACCCATGTCTAAGCCTACATTACAACCCTGAAAAGCCCTGAAGATCTCTTATATGTGTATCCATGATTAGTGGAGAATAGCAAGTAAACATGCCATAGGATTTTGAAATTGGCATGCATAGTTAGGTATTCTTACTTTCATTGAGCATGATTAAAGTGAATTTGCGAAATATCTAACTTGATGTGTTTAGAATGCTAAAAATCCATGCCATATGTTCCTGCATATTATTCTGCTAACCTTCATGTTTTTCCAAGTAACAATGATGCAGCAACTTGATCAATGTCTTTGAGTCATTTTAGTCCTTCTTCTGGTGTCTTTATTTTTTTCTTTTGATCTTTGCTCGAGGGCGAGCAAAGGTTAAGTTTGGGGGTGTTTGATCGGTGTATTTTATATACACCTTTTGAGTCATTTTTAGTTAGTCTTTTGCCCATTTTTTTACAAATATGTGTCGTCTTAGGATATATTTTCTTTCTTTTGAGTCATAATGGTTTAAAGTGGCACATTGGCGAAAAGGAGCGAAAAGAGGGAAGAAACAGAGGTTCTAGAGCTCAAAAAACTAGAAAGTTGGCGATCCGGGCAAGAAACAGGGCGGCGGCGCGACGCCTCCAGCCAGCAGCGTCAGAGCGCCACGGCGCCCAAAATCTGAAGGCTGCGGGAGTTTCAAGGTAGCGGAATTACGCCAAATTCGAATGGGAATGAGCCAAGGCCTAGAGGAAAAAGTTTAAGAACGATTTGGAGGCTATAAAAAGGACCTTTCTAGGTCAGATTAAAGGTCCCAACCTTGGCCAATTCATCACAAACTTGGAGATCAAGATTGGAGACTACTTTTGTGTAATTTCTTTATTCTTTGTTTTATTTCTTTGTAGTTTATGTTGGATATTAGTTTAGTTCTTGGCATGTCTATGGCTAGGAACTAACTTAATTTAGGGCTTTCCATATCAAATCACTTGAAACTCATTCTTATGAATTAATGCATGTTTTGATTTCTTCTTATCATTGTTGAGATTTATTCAATATTTGTCTTGATTGCTTGGTAATTAATTGATCACTAATTATCATAATCTATATGATTTCTAATCAAAAGTCGAAAGGGGAGATTGTGAATATGCTATAGTTGAATAAACATAGGTTAAATCGTGGACGAAAGTACCCCGATGCTTGTGTAGTTTAATAGGTTATTGCTCTTAATCCTCCTTTATAGTCAATCTTATCACTGAAAGGTAGAAGGGTTCTATATTGGGGTTGAGTGTTTATATTACCTTAACAGGAGTATAAAACGGCTTAGTTAACCTGCTATCTCAAAATAGAAGAAGAACCATAATTAATTGCATTAATAAGTAAGATGAGCGGATAGTTGAGGAGATTTGGAAGCCCTATTTCCATCATATCTTAAGTAACATAAAGTAATTTAGTTAGCATCCATAATTATAGTTATAAACAATTCATCAATCATCGGTTACCAAATAAATACCATAGAATAGAGTTTGATAATTGGACATTAATCCCTGAGGACGATAACTCGATCTTCTAGACTATATTAATTGTCACGACACGTGAACTTGCGTTAGTGTGTGCATAAATCGCGCATCACACTACCACAGAATCACATTCTCTGCCCAGTGGTTCTTCGTCAGCGTCGCGGCCCCAAGAGGCGGCGTCGCGGCGCCAAAACTCCTGCGAACAGAGTCCTGATTCACCATCGACAGCGCCGCGGCCCAGTGCTGAGGCGCCAAAACTTCAGAGAGGTCTGTCAATCCTCCAGCGTCGCGGCGCCTCCGACGGCATTACCCCCTCATTCTCTATATCCAACCAATCCCTCAGTCTTGGAGCCTCCCACTGTCCCTGTTATACCCCGTATTTCCGGAGTATGTACGTGAGGGCGTACGTACGAAATTTTGGCCTTAAAAGTTTAGGCATGGCACGTTTTTTTGGGCACAACTCACTCAAGGAATCGTTTTCCGACGAAACGTTTTACAAGACTCGCGTAGGATAAATTTCGGCTATGCCATTTCTAATTTTTGCGGATTTTTCCGAGAGACGAAACATTTTGGACCAACGGGAGGGCGACACTTGTCACCCTCCAATTGGTGGACTTGAGGCGTCATTGAGGCCGATTGGAGTGGCTTATTTTGTCTTGGAGTTGGTAGGATATTTTGTGTGCAAGTTGGCTAGGTACACTTGCCCAAATCTTGGCCTTACACTTTCCTTGCACTTGGCATAATCTTGGCCATTGGTTGTCCATCCCTTGACCTATAAATACCCCCTTAAGATGAAGAGTTCTTCATCCACAAATTCCTTTCCAAGTCTTGAAAATCCTTCCCTCTCCCTTGTAGCCTTTTTCGTCCAACACACGCCCTTTGAGTGAGCTTGGCGAGGCAACCCCTCCCCTAGCCTGCCGAAATCTACCCTCCCTGGTAGAAAAGTTGCCTTCTAGTATTGTTATAGTGCCCAAAATACCTAGCCCAAATCCCTTAGTACTTAGTAGAAGTTGTGAAGAACTTCTAAGGTTCCCTTGGAGCTATCGAAGCGTACAACTTAGGAGCTAAACCTCGCTCAGGATCGACGTTTATACTCGGATTATATTGGGCTTACCGAGGTAAATAATCTTACCCGTCTTTTATAATTAGATAATGCATACTGTAGAAGTATAAGAATAAGTATAAAATACTTAGAAGGATATTCTGAGAATAGAATTGAACTATTATCACAGCAGAAGGGTTTAAAGAAGAATAATTGAACGTACTCACATAGATTTGTTTCTGATGATTGTATAGCTTAGGGTAGGGAAGTGCGCCCAAATTCCCATAGAATAGAGAACCCTCGCTTAAAGCTTTATCTGATCTGATCTGAGCGTTGATAGACGTGTTGGTATTATAGGCCGATTCTCTGCGCGACATATTCGACTTGGCGGGAGGTTTTCGTAGAAGGTATGTGATTCTTCCTATACCGCGAGCATGATATTTTAAATATATATATAGTACGATAGACGTACGTGTGTTAACTGAATAATACTTATGGCAATGTCTCGCGACTTAAGCCTGAATAATACTTACGGCAATGTCTCGCGACTTAAGCCTGAATAATACTTACGGCAATGTCTCGCGACTTAAGCCTGAATAATACTTACGGCAATGTCTCGCGACTTAAGCCTGAATAATAAGGATCTGAAAGCATTTCAAAAGAATACTGAATCATTTTTTTAATGTAAGAGAACTAATTGGTTTTAAGCGAAGCTTAAGAGTTATACTAGCTTTATGGGAAGTTAGGTATAACAACTTAAGAATGATAAAAGGAACAGTTTACTTATGTGTTTATAACAGACTTACATTGATTTATGGAAAGAATAATAAAATGGTTTGATAGGTAGACATGATATGATGTTATGTGTGTTAGTGTCTTGTAACGTTTGTATAAAAGGGTATTCTTGTTGTGCTTATATGTTTAAACGATAAGCTGTTATGTTAGTATTATATCACTCACCTCTTGACAAATACCGGGGGTTAAGCTGCCCTCCGATGCGGGGTATACCTCAGGCAGTCTATGTGACTATGATGCGAGGACACCTCATGCGGGTCTGTGTGACCTATGCGGAGCTGCGAGAGTTCCAGGTTAGTGTGCGGAGTTATACCTCATGCGGTCTATGTGGCCATGCGGACTACGAGTCCAGGACGATGCCGAGGAGTAGCTACCCTCGATGCGGGGTTATGCCCTATGCAGGCCTACGTGAGTGGCCTATGCGGACTATGGGAGTCCAGGATTAGGCTTGCTTAATGATACTATGGGCAATTGGCCCTGCTTCGATCATTCGCAGCCTAGAAAAGACCTGTTACAGTTTACCTATTGTTGCTCTTGTTTATGATGTGGCACTATGCGATTACCTTGGTTGTTTCATACATATATGTAAACTGATTTTAAAATGATATGTTTTCATTTAAGTACTTTCTGATTTCGCATACTTAGTACACGTTGTATCGACCTCCTTGGGGCTGCGTTCACGCCGCGGTAAGGCGGCAGTGCTAGATCCACATCCTTAGGATCTCTTTGCATTGGTGTCGTGAGCTCCATCTTCTCGGAGGCTCTACTTTTGGGTATGATCTCCTGTATTGTAGATAGTTTTGTACATTCAGGGTATGGCGGGGCCACTGTCCGCCATAGTTGTTTACTTCCTTAAGTGCAGTAGTCCTAGTGTACAGTTGGGATGTAGCGCAAAACTTGGGTTAATTATATATATATGCCGAAAAGGCAAGCTTTTCTTGAGATAAGCGTGTCTCATTTACAACTGTTTCATGTCTTGTTTTTATATTCCGATTACTCGATGTATGACTACTTGGGTGCGGGTAAGGCACGATCCACGCCCCGAACGGGTCGTGACAAAAGTGGTATCGAGCGATTAATCCTCGGAAAGTGTCTCTGACCGTATCTAGTAAGTCTTGATTATCGGTGTGTTGTGCACCACCAATAATCGAGGCTATAAGATATTTAGGATTGGTTTCATTCTTCTCACTCGAGATCGTGCTTTAGAGTGTTAAAGTTGGACCTCTAACGTATTCCTTTTACATGATTATGCCTCCACGTCAGCAACCGGGCCCGAGAAGGGCAAGCGGCGAGGAGCCGCTAGTAGGACACCGAGATTACGAGGGCTCGTGCCCGATCTATACCTCGACGGCGAGTTCTATGACGCCGCGCCCAAAGAGACCACAGCACCGTACCTCCCGTCCCACGGCTGGGCGGAGGAGTTAGGGTCTGAGAGATGGCTGACTATTGGCGAGATTGTGGCGGACATGAGGGCAGTGGATCTGGCGGTTCCGTCCGGCCCGATCGTACTCGTGGTTCACCCGAGGCGAGAGTTTGAGGCTACGAGATTTCCCGAGTTGTAGCCCGCGAGTTTTCTGGTCGAGTGGAGGATGATCCGCGAGTTCATCCGTCGCCTGAAGGATTATGAGAGTGATCGGCGTCGGAGACCGAGTCCGTGATCTTTGGTTCACATAAGCTGCGTGATACCGCGATCGATTGGTTTGATTCATGGGAGTTATCCGGGAGAGCACGCGTCCCCTACTGGGATGAGTTCTCGAGGCTTTCTCACTCACTTGCCTCACAGATGAGAGGCGCGGTGGCAGATTTTCTGCTTTGAGACAGAGGGCGTCTGATTAGGGAGTACAATGTCGAGTTCGATTCTTTGGCTCGATATGTCCCAAAGATTGGTAGCGATATGGAGGACATGGTGCACCGCCACGCCAGGGCTAGATGATTATATGGTCGAGTCTTGTGCGGGTGTTTCTCTTCACCGGTATGGACATTACCCGCATGCGAGCTCATGCACTAGGATGCGAGGCGTCGAGGCCGGCGGGTTGTGAGCGGCGGCGAGAAGAGGACCGGGGCGGCAGGTCCTTTGGTAGTTATCGGGGTGGGCGGCCTCGGCCGGTCTAGATTCGCACCACGGCCGGCTGAGCACTCCCGCACCATCCTCAAGACAACCAGAGTATTCGGGCGGTCGGGGCCCCGGACTTGACTTCGTGGTGGCAGAGGTGCCGGCGGTCGGACCACCCGCTCGGTGTGGCCGTCACGGTAGATCCCATTTCGGGAATCGTGGTACTCTCCAGGGTTTGTTACGATTGCGGCGGATGGGTCATATTGCGAGGCTTGTCCGATCGGCGGCGCGGTGGTAGGGCTCGGCCTACGAGTGCATTCTTGCGGTTCATCATCTCCTGATTACTCTCCGGGCGGCGGGGTACTCATGGGCCGCCAGTCGCGCGGAGGTCGTGGCGCGGGTCCCGATTCTAGCGGTCCTCGTAGCGCGTTTATGCCTGTCGGTCCAGCGGGATCGTGAGGCCTCACCGATGTCGCCACAGTACCTTATCGGTTCGGGTTTGATGTGTATGCTTTGATAGATCCGGGTTCTACTCATCCATATATCTCCCTTGTTGCTAGTAGGATGAGGATAGATCCCGAGTCCATAGACCACTCGAGGTAGCTACGCGATGGTGATTCGGTGGTAGCTCGGCGGGTATATAGAGCTTGTCCTGTGACCATTTACAGTCGTCAGACCCTAGCCGACTTGATAGAGTTGGATATGATTGATTTCGACGTGATCATGGGTATGGATTGGCTAGCTTCTTGCTACGCCAATGTAGACTGCAGGGAGAGAGTAGTGCGGTTCCAGTTTCCTGAGGAGCCGGTTGTTGAGTAGGAGAACCTTTGTATCGCCGAGGGGTAGGTTTATTTCCTACCTCAAGGCTAGGAAGATGGTGCAGAAAGGGTATATCTACCATCTCGTTCGGGTGTTTGATACTGAGGCTGCGGTACCAGATTTTGATCGGTTCAGAGTCGAGAGTTCCCAGAAGACCTCCCGGGTATCCCTCCTGAGAGGGAGATTGAGTTTTGTATAGATGTGTTGCCAGCCACTCGGCCTATTTCCATTCCGCCATATAGAATGGCACCTGCCGAGTTGAGAGAGTTGAAGGATCAGCTTAGAGACTTGCTGGAGAAGGGCTTCATCAGACCTAGTGTTTCTCCCTGGGGAGCGCCGGTATTGTTCGTGAAGAAGAAGGACGGGACGCTGCGCATGTGTGTTGATCTGACGGTGAACAAGGTGACCATTAAACGAATACCCCCTTCCCAGGATTGATGATTTATTCGACCAGTTGCAGGGTGCGAGATGTTTCTCCAAGATTGATCTACGGTCGGGCTATCATCAGGTGCGAGTCAGAGAGTCGGACATCCCTAGGACTGCATTCCGGACCCGGTACGGGCACTACGAGTTTAGGGTTATGTCGTTTGGTTTGACCAACGCTCCGGCGGTATTCATGGATTTGATGAACCGAGTGTTCAAACCATTTTTGGACACGTTTGTGATAGTGTTCATCGATGATATCTTGGTTTATTCGCTCGGAGCGAGGAAGCATGCGGAGCATTGAGGCGATCTTGTGATTCTCCAGACCAGTGATTATACGCCAAGTTTTCCAAATGTGAGTTTTGGTTAACCGGTGGCTTTTCTTGGGCATATTGTCGGTGATGGCATTAGTGGATACGGCCAAGATCGGCGATCGGACTTGGCCTAGACCTACTACTCGGCAGAGGTTCGCGATTTCGGGCCTTGCGAGTTATTATCGGCGGTTCGTGGAGAAGTTTGCTTCTATCACTGCACCATTGACTAGGTGACTCGAGCGGCTAAGTTTGATGGTGATGCTTGTGGCGTGGTTTCGATTCTTGAAGGAGAGATCGACGACCGCCCGTTCTTACTCTTCCGTAAGGTCCGCGGTTATGTCGTGTATTGTGATCGTCAGGCATCGGGTTGGGATGTGTGTTGATGCAGCATGGCAAGGTTATAGCGTATGCATCCCGACAGCTGAAGAAACACGAGAGGAACTACCCCACCCATGATTTGGAGTTGGCAGCGGTGATTCACGCTTTGAAGATCTGGAGGCACTATTTGTATGGGGTTCATGTGGATATTTATACAGACCACAAGAGCCTCAAGATATCTTGACGGAGGAGCCGAACTTACGGCGAGACGGTGGTTAGAGTTGCTTAAGGATTACGATGTTGATATCTGTACCACGGTGAAGGCCATGTTGTGGCGGATGCTCTTAGTCGTAGGTCGATGGGAGTCTATCGGATGTGCGGCGGAGAGGAGGACATGGTTCGTGATTTGCATCGATTAGCGAGCCTTGGTGTCCGTTTGATTGATTACGATAGCGATGGGGTTCGAGTTCGTGAGGTTGCGAGTCTTCCATCGTCGAGGAGGTGAAGAGGCAACGATTCGAGGATCCGGCTTTGACACGTTATCGTGATACGGCTCTTCGTGAGGAAGGGTCCTGAGGTAGCACTGATGGGGTGCTAAGGTTTGAGGCGAGTTGTGTGTTCCGGATGTTTGAGGACTTGACGGAGTTACGGGGAAGCACGGTGGCGTTACTCTATCCATCCAGTCGACCAAGATGTACCACGACCTTAGATCTATGTGCGGTGGGATGGCTTGAAGAGGACGTTGCGAGTTCGTAGCTCGATGCGTGTTGTCGGCGGTGAAGGTAGAGCACGAGAGGCACGGTGGTTTGTTACAGACGATAGAGATCCCGACCTGGAAGTGGGAGGTGATCAATATGGATTTCATCACAGGATTACCTCGCACTCAGAGGAGACATGATTCTATATGGGTTATCGTCGACAGGCTGACGAAATCAGCCCACTTTCTTCCCGTTAGGACGACTTTTTCGGCTGAGGATTATGCCAGACTTTACATCCGAGAGATCGTCAGACTGCATGGAGTCCCTATTTCGATCATATCAGACAGAGGAGCCCAGTTTATGGCTAACTTCTGGAGGTCCTTCCAGAAGGGTTTAGGGACGCAGGTGAGCCTGAGTACTGCATTCCATCCTCAGACAGACGGACAGGCAGAGCGCACTATCCAGACTGCGAGGATATCTGCGAGCTGTGTTATTGACCGTGGTAGCCGGGAGGATCATTTGTCTCTAGTTGAGTTCGCGTATAATAATAGCTACCACTCCAAGTATTGGATGGCGCCTTATGAGGCCTTGTATGGGAGAAGTGCAGATCGCCTATAGGCTGGTTCGATGTGGCGAGGTACGATTAGTGGGACCAGACTTGATGCAGTGGCGATGGATAAGGTGAAGCTTATCAAGGCGGCTATCGACGGCTGTAGTCGGCGAAGTCGTATGCAGATCATCGTCGTCGGCATCTCGAGTTCGCAGTTGATGATTGGGTTTTCTGAAGGTGTCACCCATGAAGGGTGTGATGAGATTCGGGAAGAAGAAACTTCGGCCAGTACGTTGGGCGTGTCAGTTGTCGCGAGGTAGGCAAGGTTGCCTATGAGTTGGATCTGTCGTCCGATCCGGAGGCGATGCATCCGGTGTTTCACGTTTCTATCTTTGAGAGATGTATCGGGGATCCATCTAGGGTGCACCGATTGACGATGTCGGTGGCCAGGGGTTATCGTATGAGGAGATTCCATAGCGATAGTCGATCGTCAAAGTTAGGCGTCTGCGGACTAAGGGCGTGGCCAGTCAAAGTCTTGTGGCGGAACGAGCTCGAGGAGAGATGACGTGGGAAGCTGAGGAGGACATGAGGCAGAAGTATCCTCACCTATTCCCCACACCTCCAGGTAATTCACTTTCCTATTTATAAATTTTCATTGTCATATTTTGCCTAAGTGTTGTTCTGTGGCCGTGTGTGGCATTTGCAACTGTTTAAGTTATGAAGAACCTTATCGTTAACTGTCTTGGGAAGGAACATTCGGGACGAATGTTTCTAAGGAGGGGAGAATGTTATACCCCGTATTTCCGGAGTATGTACGTGAGGGCGTACGTACGAAAGTTTGGCCTTAAAAGTTTAGGCATGGCACGTTTTTTTGGGCACAACTCACTCAAGGAATCGTTTTCCGACGAAACGTTTTACAAGACTCGCGTAGGATAAATTCCGGCTATGCCATTTCTAATTTTTGCGGATTTTTCCGAGAGACGAAACATTTTGGACCAACGGGAGGGCGACACTTGTCACCCTCCAATTGGTGGACTTGAGGCGTCATTGAGGCCGATTGGAGTGGCTTATTTTGTCTTGGAGTTGGTAGGATATTTTGTGTGCAAGTTGGCTAGGTACACTTGCCCAAATCTTGGCCTTACACTTGCCTTGCACTTGGCATAATCTTGGCCATTGGTTGGCCATCCCTTGACCTATAAATACCCCCTTAAGATGAAGAGTTCTTCATCCACAAATTCCTTTCAAGTCTTGAAAATCCTTCCCTCTCCCTTGTAGCCTTTTTCGTCCAACACACTCCCCTTGAGTGAGCTTGGCGAGGCAACCCTCTCCCTAGCCTGGCCGAAATCTACCCCCTCCTTGGTAGAAAAGTTGCCTTCTAGTATTGTTATAATGCCCAAAATACCCTAGCCCAAATCCCTTAGTACTTAGTAGAAGTTGTGAAGAACTTCTAAGGTTTCCTTGGAGCTATCGAAGCGTACAACTTAGGAGCTAAACCTCGCTCAGGATCGACGTTTATACTCGGATTATATTGGGCTTACCGAGGTAAATAATCTTACCCGTCTTTTATAATTAGATAATGCATACTGTAGAAGTATAAGAATAAGTATAAAATACTTAGAAGGATATTTACAGAATAGAATTGAACTGTTATCACGGTGAAGGGTTTAAAGAAGAATAATTGAACGTACTCACATAGAATTTGTTACTGATGGCGTATAGCTGCAGGGTAGGGAAGTCTGCCCAAATTCCCATAGAATAGAGAACCTCGCTTAAAGCTTTATACTGATCTGATCAGACGTTGATAGGCGATTTGGTATTATAGGCTGATTCTCTGCGCGCGACATATTCGACTTGGCAGGAGGTTTTCGCCGAGAAGGTATGTGATTCTTCCTATACCCTTGAGCATGATATTTTAAATATATATATAGTACGATAGACGTACGTGTGTTAACTGAATAATACTTACGACAATGTCTCGCGACTTAAGCCTGAATAATACTTACGGCAATGTCTCGCGACTTAAGCCTGAATAATACTTACGGCAATGTCTCGCGACTTAAGCCTGAATAATAAGGATCTGAAAGCATTTCAAAAGAATACTGAATCATTTTTTATGAAGAGAACTAATTGGTTTTAAGCGAAAGCTTAAGAGTTATACTAGCTTTATGGGAAGTTAGGTATAACAACTTAAGAATGATAAAAGGAACAGTTTACTTATGTGTTTATAACAGACTTACATTGATTTATGGAAAGAATAATAAAATGGTTTGATAGGTAGACATGATATGATGTTATGTGTGTTAGTGTCTTGTAACGTTTGTATAAAAGGGTATTCTTGTTGTGCTTATATGTTTAAACGATAAGCTGTTATGTTAGTATTATATCACTCACCTCTTGACAAATATCGGGGGTTAAGCTGCCCTCCGATGCGGGGTATACCTCAGGCAGGTTGTGTGACTATGATGCGAGGACACCTACGCGGTGCAGTGTGACCTATGCGGGCTGCGAGAGTTCGAGTTAGTGTGCGGAGTTATACCTCATGCGGTCTATGTGGCCGTGCGGACTACGAGTCGGGGCGATGCCGAGTAGCTACCACCGATGCGGGGTTATGCCTATGCAGCCTCACGTGAGTGGCTATGCGGTTCTGGAGTCGTGATTAGGCTTGCTTAATGATACTATGGGCAATTGGCCCCGCTCGATCATTCGCGGCCTAGAAAAGACTATTCTGATTTACACATTGTTGCTCTTGTTTATGATGTGGCACTATGTGCGATTACCTTCGTTGTTTCATACATATATGTAAACCGATTTTAAAATGATATGTTTTCATTTAAGTACTTTCTGATTTCGCATACTTAGTACTGTTGTCGACCTCCTTGAAGTGCGTTCATGCCGCAGGTAAGGCGGCAGTGCTAGATCCACATCCTTAGGATCTCTTTGCATTGGTGTCGTGAGCTCCATCTTCTAGGAGGCTCTACTTTTGGGTATGATCTCCTGATTGTAGATAGTTTTGTACATTCGGGGTATGGCGGGGCCCCGTCCGCCATAATTGTTTACTTCCTTAAGTGCGTAGTCTGAGTATGCAGTTGGGATGAATCGCAAAACTTGGGTTAATTATATATATATCGAAAGGCAAGCTTTTCTTGAGATAAAGCGTGTCTCATTTTACAAGCTGTTTCATGTCTTGTTTTTATATTCATGATTACTCGATGTATGACTACTTGGGTGCGGGTAAGGCGATCCACGGGCCGGGCAGTCGTGTGATCCTTCACCAAATGGAATCTTCAAACCCAAAGTTCAATTTAACTTGTTTGCCCAAATCATTTCTCCAATTCCCAAGAACCCTAAATTGGCCAAACAAGATCCTAATTGGAATGCGACTATGTATGATGAATTCAATGCTTTAAGTAAACAACACACATGAGATCTAGTACCTAGACCTGAGGGGGTGAATGTGATTCGTTGCATGTGGCTATTTCGTCACAAATTCAAAGACAGTGGAGATCTTGAGAGTTATAAGGCACGACTTGTGGCTAATGGCACAAATCAACAGGAGGGCATTGATTGTGGTGAGACTTTCAGTCTGGTTGTCAAACCGGCTACCATTCGCACAGTTTTGAGCATTGTCATGGGTAAACACTGGCCGATCCATCAGCTTGATGTGAAGAATACATTTTTACATTGGGATCTAAGAGAGACAGTCTACATACATCAGCCTTCTGGGTTCACCCATCCAGCAGCTCCTCACTATGTGTGTCGTCTCCGTAAGTTACTAAATGGCCTAAAACAGGCCCCCCGTGTGTGGTATGATCATTTTGCCAGATATATCTTACATATTGGGTTTGTATGCAGCAAGAGTGATACATCACTCTTCATTTTTCATCGAGGTAGTAGCACTGCTTACTTATAACTTTACGTGGATGATATTGTTCTTACTGCTTCCTCCGACAGGTTGAAAAATGAGATTATTTCCTTGCTTAAGTCCGAATTTGCAATGACTGATTTGGGGAAGCTGAGTTATTTTTTGGGGATATCAGTGACCAGGTCTGTCAACCACATGTTCTTGTGTCAGCGTAAGTATGCAGAGGAGATCGTGTACAGGGCTAAGATGGCGAATTGCAAAGTTTCACCTATTCCAGTTGATTCAAAATCTAAGCTTAGTGTTATGGATGATGCTTCAGTCTCCGATCCTACTCTGTATAGGAGCCTTGCAGGTGCGCTTCAGTATCTCACATTTACAAGGCTAGACATTGCTTATGTTGTTCAGCAGGTATGTCTATTCATGCATGCCCCCAGGGAGTCTCATTTCACTGCTCTTAAGCGTATCATCCGATACATTAAGGGCACACTTGATTATGGTTTGCACCTATACTCCTATGCACCAAACATGTTGCTCTCTTATACAGATGCAGATTGGACAGGGTGTCCGAACACGCGACGCTCCACCTCCGACTTTTGTGTATTTTTAGGGGATAATTTGATTTCTTGGTCTGCCAAGAGACATGCTACCTTATCTCGTTCCAGTGCTGAGGCTGAGTATAGAGGCGTTGCAAATGTGGTAGCTGAGATTTGTTGGCTCAGAATTTTACTGCTAGAACTTCAGTATCTCTTGCGTCAGACATCTATTGTGTACTGTGATAACATCTCTGTCATCTATCTTTCTCATAATACGGTTCAACATCAGCGAACCAAGCACATTGAGATAGACCTACACTTCGTTCGTGAGAAAGTTGCGCTAGGCCATGTCAGAGTGTTACATATTACATCATCCTATCAGTACACTATATATACTTTGATATTAATGAGAAAACTCCCTAAGTAGAAATTGAATCGTTCAAATTTCATTAGTATTCACAAGTAAAAAGATTGGGAATTCGATTGAACTACAACTCTACACGCTAATTACACTATACACCGATCGGCCAAGTCCTAAATAAAAATTGAAAGTTCTTTTCCTTTTTTTCACTACTAGTAGAAAGGTACTGCAGCCACCGTTCGGGGCGGCTTAGGCGGCGAAGGCTGTGGTGGTGGTAATTTCTGCAAGTCTTCGACAACCTTTTCGGGTTTAGGAAAGTGACATGGACATGGCATTGCTATGAATTTTGGAACTTCATCACCTGGCATCACTACTGCTGGCAAAATTGTGCTCCCGCTTTGCTTCCAATTCTGAAATGAAAAAAGACAAGAGTAAGAACAAGACTTTGTTATTGAATTTATGTTTTGTAGCAATAAATTTGAACATTATCATTGAACAAACAAAAGTACTACACCTACAGAGCACCTAACTAATCTAACCACCTTCGGTATTAGATCAGCTAGGCCTCCGATAGAAAAAAACTAAGTACATTAAAGTAAAGTCAAAAGTAAATAAATTTTAAGTTATATACCTAATAATATAAATTTCTGTTGTAATATTGGCATAGTCTAAACTCGTAATAATAATTTATTTATTATTTATATCAAATTATTAATCAATTCTTATTTATCAGTAATTTACTTTATAATGACTTGAAGATGTTTTTTTAAAAACTCCTTTTAAGTCTCGAATGGAACCAGCCCTTTAGCTACAAGTTCCATAAAATTTAATAATTTTGACTCAAATTTTAATATTTGTGATAAAAGAAATTCATTTGAGTAGTTCAATGATTGACCTACTTTTCCTTATTTTGAAGAAACCGTTAAATAGAAGGATACTTTTGACTAACTAGTTGAGGGTATGTTTAAGACAATTTTTAGTCAAAAACATACTAGATGATATTCTAATAAAGTGTTTGAAAATTAAAAACTTACCATGTAGGTTTGCTTATGTTTCAAAGAAGTAGGATGGAGACCGGCTTCAAGATCAGCGAAAGAGCGGCGGAGAGAGCGAAGCTTGTCCCAATGGTAACAGCAAGAAAATATGCCACTCAAACTAAAAATGAGAATCAAAAGGACCGCAGTTCCCAATGGAAATCCTAGCGACGGCATAGATGCATCCACATGCGGCGGTGCATAATATTGATTCTCCATATCTTCCAATATAAAGCAGAACTAATATGAGAGACAGTTCAGCTTGTTGATTAAAATACTGAAAGAAGTGATGAGTTTTGAGCGGAAGTGAAGGTGAGGAAAAGAGTTTTGGAATGGTGAATTTATAAACTTAGGGGGACTATGGAGTTAAGGTGAGTACGTGTAAAGATATAGCTTACGCTGTGTGGGCCAAGGAGGTATGGAAGGGAAAATGTAGACCCACTTGGTTTTGGTGCCTAGCGCCGAGCAACTGGCCCATCCGGGTTCAATTGTCGACTATTTTCTTTTGCTGGTGAAGCAAGTGTGCAAGTGCAACCTTTGTCGAGCCGTTCCTTAATAAAATATATCGTAAATTCCTGTGATATTATTAGACATCGTGTACATCTGTAATTATGGTAATAATCTTTTATATTATAAAAATGTATATTTAATTTTCGTAATTATAGATTAGGTTTATTATTGTATATCATGTATATAAATCAATTACATTAATAAAAATAATCAAGGGTAATTCTCTTTTATGATATCAGCAGACTAGGGTAAATTTTTCCATCTCCACAAACCCTTCTGCCGCCCTACTCCTTCGGCAGCCACACTTCGGCCGCCACCTCCCTTCATTTTTTTTGAAACCCTAATTCTCCTCTTGTTCCTCAATCATGTCTAACACAAAGAATACCTCTCATCCTGCTCTTGCAGTCTCCAACATCAAAGACAACATTCATATTGTTCTTGAAATGGAGAACGTCCCGTGGGAAAAACTTTTTAAAATTCACGAGAGGTCTCATAGAGTCCTCCATCACATCATCAAACTGGAAAAAGGCAAGGAGAAGGTGTTTTCCACCGATGATGAAATAGAGTTGTGGGAAACTTGATGCTACGGTGCTCTAATGGATTTATTCCACCATCTCTACGGACCTCTTACAGACAATCATCGAACCCGATGCCACGACTGTGGAAGCTTAGAATAGATATATTCCACGATAACAAAAATTCACGTGTCGTGACCCTTGAGCAGGAATTCTCCCACAAAAATATGAAGGATTTTCTGAATGTCTCAGTCTATTGTCAATGACTCAAGGAGTTGTTGGATCAACTCAAGAAAGTTGGCGCACCCGTAACGAATGAATGACTCGTTCTTTAGATGGTTGCAGGCCTCTCCGAGGCATATAATGGGATTGGAACTCTTCTTCTCCAAAGAAATCATACCTCATAGTTCTACCAACCACGTTCCATGATCACCTTACAAGAAGCATGATTGGCTAAAAAGACGACTATCAGAGTCAATTCCGTCATGATTGTGGCCACGTCCCGCGAAATTGATGACTCTCAATCATTCTTCGAAATTTTTGGTCAAAACTGTAACAATGGGGGTGGCAAAAAGGGTCAAACCGTGGAAAAATTGTGGTGGCGGATGTGGCGGTGACAAGGGTGGTGGTCGCGACGGTGACGGCGAGGCCGGCGATGGCGTCAGCGTGGGGCCGCCATCGAACCCCGGCGATGGGCTTGGGTCGGGCGATGGCCTTAGGGCCTACCTTGGGCCAATGAGAAGTGGCCCATGTGACCCTGTCCATTTCCAGGATCAACCGGGCGATCGGTGGGCAGACGGCAGCAAGGCGGCTGAGCCTCGAAATAATCGGGCTCGGCTTGGGCCTCGGCAGCGAAGCTTTCACTACTGCGGGTCCAGCAGCAACCCCGACCTATATGGATATCGAGGCAGTGATGCATACACTTAGACTAAATCCTTTGGATGTAAATTGATACATGAACGTCGTTGCTACTTCTCACATGACGTCCGCACCAGATAATCGCTCGTCTTATTACAATTTGAGCATAAATCGTGGCATAATTGTTGGTAATGGAAATTTAATTTCAATTTGTGATTATGATCACACTAAATTGTCTTCCCCGAACCATCATTTAGCCCTAAAAATATCCTTCATGATCCTCACTTAATTAAAAATTTGGTGTCTGTTCGAAAATTTACAACTGATAACTCGGTTTCTGTTGACTTTGACCCTTTTGGATTTTTTCTGAAGGATTTCTGGAAGGAATACCTCTAATGAGATGTGATAGTCGGAGCAAGCTCTATCCCATCACTACCACCACCATTAAATAAGTCATACCGTCAACGTTTGTCGCTTTAGCACATTCCTTATGGCATACACGTTTGGATTATCCGGGAGTGTCTGTGTTTTCCTCCCTTAAAACAAGAAATTTACCGAGTGTAATAGTGATCATTGCACTAATGTTTGTCCTTCTTGTACGCTTGGAAAACATGTTAAATTGTCATTTGTGGCTTCCAATTCTAGTACTTTATTGCAATTTGATATTATTCATAGTGATCTTTGGACATCTCCCATTTTAAGCTCTACCGATCACCATTATTATGTGTTATTTTTGGATGATTATTCTACTTTTGTGAACATTTCCGTTATCTAAAAAGTCTCAAGTTTTTTTCACATTCCTATCATTTAGAGCATTCATCCGTACACAATTTGAACGGAAAATTAAAAATATTCAATGTGATAATGGAAGAGAATTTGATAATGGGTCATTTAGATAATTTTGTAAGGTTAATGTTATATGTTTTCATTTTTCATGTCCACATATGTCATCACAAGATGGAAAAGTTGAAAGACAAATCCACAACATTAATAATATTGTTCATACACTACTAGTCCATGCATCATTACCACATTTCTTTTGGCATAATGCATTGCAAATGACAACGTACCTCCTCAACATAATCCCTATCAAATCATTAGCATACCAAACCCCACTCAAAATTCTTTATCAGAAAGACCCTTTGTATTATCATCTTAGAGTGTTTAGGTGTTTATGTTATCCTCTATTCCCCTCCTCTCTCATCAACAAACTTCAAGTCTGATCTACCGAGTGTGTATTTTTGGGTTACCCATCTAATCATCGTGGTTAAAAATATTATGATTTATCCTCTAATAAAATCTTAATTAGTTGCCATGTCATTTTTTATTAAACTCAATTTCCATTTGTGAAGTTGCATAGTTTTGTGTCTAATTCTTATAATTTTTTGGATGATGAACTCTCCCGGTATATGGTCCACCATTTGTTCCGGCTCACACCTCGGCTTTTGGACCAGCAAACACCGACAGGCAGTGGGCCTGCCGGCCTAAACACACTCGTCCTCACACTCTGTCAGTAGGCCCACTGCATGTTGGCCCATCTCCCTTCGCCCACGAATCTCGGGGTTAGCCTGATAATTTTTACACAAATTATCCTATTTGGCCATAAGAATTATTCACTCTTTCCCGGAATTTTTTTTCATTTTTTAAAAAAATCATTGTTTTTTATTTGGAATTTGAAACACAACCAACACCTTGTTTTCACATTTTTCACAACCAAAACCTTGTTGAAAAAGTGCATTTCAACAACAAAATATTTTTTTTTAAATACTATCGAACACAAGTCCAACTTCAAAAATTCTAAAATAAAATAAAAAAGATTTTTGGTTTCTATGGCCAAACGCCTACTATGTGTCAAGTTCCTTAACATTATTAATTCTCATAATATTTTAATAAATGAATGATGCTTAATAATGTTTCACCTATAGAAATAAAAAAATTGAGAATAAATCAAATAACAAACTGTAATATTTCATATTTACTATTTGAGAATATCGTGAAAATAAATATCATTTAACAAAATACATTACCGAATTTTACATCTTCAATTATCATTGATTTTAATATTTTTGTCTTATATTTAAAAATTAAATTATTACTTCTCTATTTGAAAGTAATTTTGTTCTTATTAATGAAGGAATGATGTTTTAATTATAATACTAATAAAATTTAAAGGAATGATGTTTTAATTATAATACTAATAAAATTTAATAATTATTATCTTTTAGGGAGGTAAATTGCATAGTATGATACTAATATACTTTAAGAAATTGTGATTCTTTTATTGTTTGAAAGTTAAGATGTTACCGTTGATTTGCATATTATAATAACTTTAATATCATTGCATTACTTGTAAAAATTTGTTAGAAGTTTTATTTTCTATGAGTTTCTTTAATCATGTTTTAATTTTTTATTAATTATTAATATAATTTTTATAATTTTTGTGTTATTATACTATTTTTTACATTAGAAATTAAAAATTAAAGATCCTTGGGACTTACACCCATGCCTTAGGGCTTGCGCCTCACCCCGTGTTAGGTAATACGTCTCGTCTCACGACCCCGTCTTTTAAAATATTATTTTGTGTAGTCATTTATTATTCAGTATAACCAATAGTAGTTGTTATTGAGTGATAAATATTTTCTTATTCTTAATTAAAAAAATTATGTTTAAGTCATGTTGGGTGTGGAATCGACTTTATTTGAAAACATTTTATCCTTATTGTAGTCTTTTTCATCGCAAATTCGAATTTAATCGGACATCAATGTGAATCAGATACTGAGTGAAAACCCAAAAAGAGTATTCAATATTCAATACATATTAATATTTATTTATTTAATTTTGCGTCACGTAAAATCAGATCAATTTAATTTTGTGTCATGTAAAATCAGTAAAAAGAAAAATACTGTCTACTAGTAGTTTCATTTTTTTTAAATAAATTCGAACTTCTGATTAAAAGTAAACATAATCTATTTATCTATTAGAACTCAAAACTTCTGATTAATTAAAAATAGAGCCATGTTATTCATTTCACCATATTTTCCGACGGTATGCTTTTCGTTTACTTATTTGGTCGTTAACTTAGGGGTAACATTTTAAAATTTTAAATTCGTGGTGTAAAAGAATAGTTATATGTTAAGTTATTTAAAAGTTAATTATCTGATTATTGTAGACTAAATTAGATAGCAATTAAGGTTCAAGTCTATATAATGAGTCTATGTTTTTATTTCATATCCGATGTAGAACTATTAAGGTTGACTTAGAAAATTACATTAGCAAACTATTTATCAAATTAAATTCTTCAAAATGAAGGGATATGCATGTCTTGATTTTGGTGGACTAGGCTCCCCACCCGTAGTCAATCCCTACATTTCCTTGAGTTGGACTTTATATTTATTACACATATCCCCAACATTTAACGGACCATATTAATTTATTTAACTCAGTGTTTTAACCATGGTCAAGTATTTCCTCTCCAGAAGAATAGCGCAAGAATAAAACATCAAATTCAAGAGTACAATAGGACTAAATTCTGATCCAAAACGTTTAGAATAAAACATCATTAACCCTTTCAAATCAAAATAATTCAGTACATCTCATTAGTAGACTAACACGTCAATTTTATTGCCAGGTTAAAAAGATTCCTCGTCAGAAGCATATTAACAGAACTGGATAAATTCCAAGCAACTCTGGTGAAATTGTGCAGAAAGAAAATATTTCCTAATTTCTTTGAACTAACTTTAAAGTTTTGCAGGAGGAAACAACATAATTGTTCCTTTAACTATGAGGGTATGTTCAAAATAGTTCATTCACTATGCAATTAACAGTTTTGATCATTTAAGTTTGTCATTTGAAAAATAGTCTATAACTATGAGGTAGGTTAAAAATAATATGCACTAAAGAATTTTGGTCCTTTAAGTTCGCCAATAGTTAACAATTTTAGTTTCCGGCTAAATATTCATCGAAATCTATTTGTTAGATTTGACGAAACAATGAAAAAAGAGGAAATTAGCGATAACTCATACTTAGAGGTACACATTACTAAAGTAAAAGTTAAATACCTATGGACAAAACCGACGGATGTCCGTCAGTCATATGAAAAATCGAGGAAAAACCAAGCGTCAGAAAATAGTGTCTCGAAATACATAAACTGACGGACTCTGTCAACTAAAACTGAAGGAGTTCATCAGCTAGTAAAATACAATAGTCTCGATTTTATTGAAAACAAGTATAAAAATAAATACTTTCATTATAGTGGTTTTAAAAAAAAATAGTTTGTGCGCATTTGCCCGAAAAAACCCGATGGACGTCCATCGATTTCGTAAAAAGAAAGTAAAAAAAACCATTGTCCTTCTGATAGCTTCCCTCGATTTTATCAATCATTTTTTCGTCCTTCGGTTCTTCGCTTGTTTTTAACAGTGACAATTTTGTACTTTATGCTATTTCTAATGTCTGATGTATTTAACTTAGTCGATTGACTCCCTCAGTTTTAACCAACAGAGTCCGTCGATTTTTGTATTCCGAGACAATATTATTTGACATTATCAAGTATGTTGTTATTTTCTCATTTTTTCTTATAACCAATGGACGTCCGTCGGTTTTGACATGGGTATTTGACTTTTACTTTACTAATGGGTACATCTACATGTGAGTTCTCGCTAATTTCCTTTTGTTATAGTTCTCGTCAAATTTAACAAACATAATTCGATGAATATTTTACTGATGATTAAAGTTGTTAACTTTTGACAAACTTAAAGGACGAAAGCTGTTAAGTGCATACTTACGGGACTATTTTAACCTATCTTCATAATTAAGGGATCATTTTGTTACTTGATGACAAACTTAAAGGACCAAAACTCCAATTTCTGGGCGGATCGCTCCATCACCTAATAATCCTAAAGGAAGGATGGTAGATGGTGGTACGTTGATATTATTATCATTATTTCTAGTATTATTGGGGAATTTAATATAATAACAAGCTAGTATTATAAACAAATCTTTATAAAAGTATTGATATAAGATTGTTGTCATTTTTTATGATTAATACATTCTATAACCTTTTCAGAATTTTAACACCATAATCATAAATATCCTACTAATCAAAATCATAAGTATAGAAATTAAATTATCAGAAATATAATTAAAAACATATAGTAGATAAACTGTACCTTTTGTAGAACCTTTGGATCACCAGAAGTCTCAACTCACCTTGGCCCCTACCCCTTCGTTGCTTCCTCGCGTTATGGGTACTATCGCCTAGATTCTTAGGAGTCCTCTACAGGTCTTTCCAAAATTCCAGCAAAAGGGTTTTACTACTGATATGCATTTAACTATAAGTTCTTCAAAGTTTATCTTTTGTTATTATGATTAAGTGAAGTAGATTTTCTAAGATTATGATATTATTCTTCTAAGATTATAGACTGAAAGGGGGTTTTTAGCCGGACATAATTTAGAGAGAGATAGAGTGTATATCGAAGCTTTGGAATTTTTATTCCGAGAAAAACTGATACAATGAGGCTCTTTATATAGATGACCTCGGGGTGTTACAATGCTGCTATAGTACTATGACTCTTACTGTGCGACCTTTACTGTGTGACATTTACTGTGCGACCTTTACTGTGTGACCTTTGCTGTGCGACCTTTACTGTGGTGCTACAGTATTCAGCGGCTTTACTATTCCTGCTACAGTGAAATGCTACAGTGAAAAGTACTATTCATGCTACAGTACAAGCTAAAAAATTACATTTTCAATCTTTCTGAAGTCCGTTGGGATCTTGATTGCTGATATTTTGTCCATCTGTCATGAGTTCCTGATATCATTTTGTCTTCTTGCTATCATTGATATTTCTTTGTCTGTTTTATCTACTTTTCAAAAAGTTGATGTGTCTGGCATCTTTTATTTGCACCGTTTTGTCTTCTTGCTATCATTATATTCCTTTGTCCTTTTGTCATGTTCCATCTGTTGTCTTTTAATAATATCTCTGCTATTTATGTCTTCTCTGCTGTCAGTGTCTTCTTTCTTGATATAATTTTGATATTGCTGATATGATAATATGTTGGGCTTACTGTGATAAATCACATTAGGCCATAATATGCTGATATATTGGGCTTAATGTGATAAATAACATTGGGCCAGACTGTTATGCTCTTATGCTAGGCTTCACGTAGTTGGACTATATGTCCTAGATAGTAATATAATGGGCTTTAACATAAACTACATTAGTCCCAAATCAGAGTAATATGATTTTTAGGAGAATGAATTAGAAGAATCTTCTCCTTTTGCTTCTTGTTTTTCCTTGATATCCTTGAGTGTCATTGATTTTCTTTTTTATTTTGTTATTATCTGATATTGTGCTATTGTTTCGTCAGCATGCTTATGTTTTAGATTAATAATTCTATTTAACATGTTGGTAAGTTTCACTGTGTCCTGGGTCATAAGATCATGGTCGTAATATATGGTTATCAATTCTTCAACTTCTCCTCCTTTTGTTGTTCCCATGATATTTGTCTTGCCGGCCTTTATTATGTCTTCTAACCTGGATGTCAGGGTTGATAGTCCGATTGCTCTTTTGTTGCTAAGCCATTCTTGAAATTGATTAATCTTGCATGACATTTACTTATTTGAATCTTTACTTTCTCCACTGATATCGCTGCCTCTTCCAGCTTTAAAAAGTTGGCATAAAATAATGGGCTTTCCAGTCAGGTCTGTGGAGGCATCAAATACCTGTATTCCATATATTCCTGGTCTGAATGACTCCATCATAGATTGGTCCGATTGGATTATGCCATTTTGGTAATTTTGAGATTCTGTTAAGGGTATCATCTACCATTATTTTATCCAAGAATTCATATTTGAATAGTTTATAGGTAATATCTGGGTTAGTTTTCTCCAGGCATAAATACCTTGGATACTTACTGAATTTAGAGCTTCGTAGGATATTGGGATTTGTTTTATAATTGTAAAATTTGGTGATATTCTCATAGGCATTGATATATTCAGGTGAAAATGTTAACCTTTTGGCCATTGTAGGATGGGATGTTGTTGGTATTTGTGCTAGTTTGGAATTAAAAGTTGGTGCTTTCATTTCTGGAGTATTTTTTGGAGATGTTTTTGGAGAGTCTAATCTTGGAGAGTTTCTTAGGCTTTTATAGGTTTGGTAATCTGATAGACATTCTTTAAGTTGGTTAAGAAGTCGGGTATTATTTCTGAGTAGTTGTTCTTGTTCTTGTAATTTGGTTTCTATGAGTTGATTGTGTTGTATGACTTCATTCATCATATGGATCATATAATGTTCAAAGTTGTCACTATTGACTGACATCTTGATATTTGCTTAAGAGATCAACTAGAAGATTCTTAGTTCTAATCATAACAAAAGAATGATTACCATTTTCATCAAATTCCGTTATATGAGCTTCTATATAGATTGCTACCATCAGATATTAATGTTTTCAATTCTTTGTTTTATTATTTTCAATTGTCTTGTTCTTATTCTAACAAGTTATTAACTGCTTGTCTATGTTTTTCAAAGTAATATTCATGTTCTGTTAGATAAGTACTATTATGAATTCTTTCGGCATAATATCTTTCACATCTTCTCCAATAAGTCTTGTCTTTTTCTAATTTCTCTATTTCTTTTTGTAAATTCATTTATTCTGAATTATCTTTACTATCTGAATAACTATTTTCACTGTTTGAATAATTATTTATATAATTAATGTTTCTTGTTTCTTTATCACTTTCTTCTTCCGTTTGACTAATATATAAATCTTCATCACTATACCATTTATTATCTTTTTCTGTTATCTTTTCCAAACTCATAATAAATTGTGTGGTATTTATATATTGTACTCCTTTTTTCTTTAAGGTGCTTCTTTCTCTAAGGGTTTTACATATTTCTTTTGTCTAAATTTTCTCTTATTTTTGAATCTTTTCCTAGTTTCAGGTGTATTCTTATCAAATATTTAGATTTTAGAATATACTAATAAACAAGAACAGTTAGAAAACGATATAAAACAATTAGAAAAACAACAGGATCATAAACATAATAAGACGTGGATAGACGTAGGAAATGGATGGAAGAAGAGAATATATAAAACTGACTAATTTTAACGAAAAAGTCGATGACATATGAAACAAATTAATAGTCAAGGAACAACTAAAAAACTCTTTGAAAATAATGAATGAAATAAAAGAAGATCAAACACACATGCAACAATTGATAAGAGAGAAATTAACAAAATTATGGAACGTATCTGAAGTACCAACATTTAAAATAATATTAGAACAACTTAATGTAATAGTAGAACATGTTAATAAAGAAAAAGGTAAATAAAAACAGATAGAAGAAGGAGAACCCAGTACCAAACAAGGACAAATAATAGTTGACACCATTACTAAACAACCTGAAATAGTAGCAATAGATGCATGGAGAAGAAGTAAAGACCCTATAATAGTAGATATTAGTCAAATGAAACCAAAAATACCAGAACCAATAGGAAAAACTTTAGATGGCTTGGCCAAATTACATAAAATAGGATAATTTTAAATGGAAAAACAAGAACACAGTGCAATAACATTTGTTAGAATTGGTAAAGAAATTATAGACAAAGAAAGATATAAATAAGAACCTATGACAAGGAAATATTCTAAAGAGACACACAAAAATAATAACGAAAATTCACAAGGTGAAAACATTTATGAAATGGAAAACTTAAAAGAAAACCCCAACAACAACGAATATTAGAATTAGAAAAAGAAAATGTAAAATTAAAATTAAAATTATCCACTAACAAAGAATGGTTAGGAAAGTACAAAAAATACAAGACTAAGTACGAAGATACAAAGAAAGAGCTAAATAAAACCAAAATAGAGGTAAAAGATACCAAAGAAGAATTAGAATCTGTTAAACAGGAAATGAGAGAATTAAGAGAAGAAATGCACGTTATGAAAAAACAAATACAAATGCTAAAAGAAAAGGAAAGTAAAGAGATTATACAAAATAAGCGATGCAGATTTTACTAATAACAGTGATGTAAATAATAGCAGTAGCACTGACAAAGAAGAAACCAGCACTATTAAAGAAGAAACAACACAAGTAGGAAAATTAGTAGAAGAAATAAGTGATGAAGATAACTCAGAAATAGAAAAAGAAAATAACCAGAACAGAAGCCTTACAAAAAATGAAAAGAGTAAATGCAATTATAGAAGAAGAACCTGAAAGTGATGTAGAAGATGAGTTTAATGAATCTTTAGAAACAGAAATAGAATCAGACAATATAGTAAATCAAGATGCAAATGACTATCCAGAAGAAGAAATGATCGACCCTGCTTTAGAAGTAATAACGAGAAAACATAATAGATTACCAGAACACATACCAATATGACAACGAACGGAATTCAATGAATTTGTAGGATCAATGACACAAGGAGTAAACATGAATGGATACTTCTTAGATTTAGATAATGTTTATGATTAACTAGAAATTAGTAGAAGAATAAATGATTGGAATTGTGGAATGTATATAGCAGTAATGAGTTCTACACATAGTGACGACTTAGAATATATCTATGACTTAATATTTAAAACATTAATTGGAAAAATAACATTTTGGATGGAATCTATAGCATACCAACTAAGAGAAGAAATATTTCATCATGCAAAAGATTGGAAAGCTATACTAATGATATTTGATATGGTATTAAAAAGAGAATTTCTAGGAGAAAGATGGTTAGTAGCCAGAGAAAATGTATTTGCTGAAAGAAAAATAGAAATAATAATGAATCTAAATAACATGAAATGTTGCAAGATTAATAAACTATCAGAATATACAATAAGTTTTACTAAATTCTTTTATGAAGCAAGATTTCTACCACAAGAAGGATCAATATATCAACAACTATATTATGATCATTTATCAATACCATATAATGTAGAAATATCTAAAGAGTATAATCAATTAGAACCAAAAACAATACATTAGGAGAAAGAATAAGAGTACTACGAGCATACTTAATGAGAAAATATGAAGAATATAGAATACAATAGAAAGTTAAAAAAGATAAGAAACTAGGACTAAGAGAAATATGTGGATTCACAGAAAGAAGATTAGTATTTGAATGTGATGACAAAGAACGTAAGTATAAAAATCATAAAAATGAATTTAACAAATATAAGAGAAAATCGTTTAAAAGATCTAAGAATTATGATAAATCATATTATAGATCCTATAGGAAAAGAAGATTTAAGGGATTTAGAAAATATAAGAATACACCTGAAACTAGGAAAAAATTCAAAAATAAGAGAAAATTTAGACAAAAGAAATATGTAAAACCCTTAGAGAAAGAAGCACCTAAAGAATGTAAATGTTGGAACTGCAATGAAAAAGGGCACTATGCTAATAAATGCCCAAAATTAAAGAAAAAAGGAGTACAATATATAAATACCAATAATTTATTATGAGTTTGGAAAAGATAACAGAAAAAGATAATAAATGGTTTAGTGATGAAGATTTCTATATTAGTCAAACGGAAGAAGAAAGTAATACGGAAACAAGAAATACTAACTATATAAATAATTATTCAGGCAGTGAAGATATTTACTCATATAGTGAAAACAATTCAGAATAAATGAATTTACAGAAAGAAATAGAGAAATTATAAATAATAAGATGGTAGCAATTTATATAGAAGCCCATATATACTATAAACCCAATAAAATGATAAAACGAAAAATATTTATCGATAGTGGAGCAGGTATATGCTTAACAAAGAAAGACGTATTAGAATCTCATAAATGGAAAAAAATCTAGAACACACAGAATAAGAGTAACATGATTAAATGAGCAATCAAAGGAATTAGAAACTGTAGCAGAAAACATAAGGATAATGTTAGGAAAAATAATGTTCAAATTACCAATAGTATACCAAGATAATAATATGAGTCAACAAGTGTTATTAGGAAACAATTTTTTAGATTATTTTAAAACACTAGTTATAAACAACAACACCTTAAGTCTACAAACGCCATGTAATAGATGGGTTATACTAAGAAGGATATTACCAATACAAACACTGAGATTGTGTAATAGAATAGACAGGGATAATAATCTACAATTACTAAAAGAAAAATATCTTGGATTATTAAAAGTAAACTTTGGGGAATACCCTACACAATTATGGGAAAAAGAAAAAGTATACGCTGAAATAAAATTGATAAATCCTAATGACATAGTCAGATGTAAGCCTATCAGGTATAGTCCGACGGATCAAAAAGAATTTAAAACTCAGCTGAAAGAACTATTAGATTTAAAGATGATACAAGAAAGTAAAAACTCACATAGTAGCCCAGCCATCCTAATAAGAAAGCATAGTGAACAGAAGAGAGGAAAGGCTAGAATGGTAATAGACTATAAAGAATTAAATAAGAAGACAATATTTGATGGATACTTTTTACCATATAAAAAAAATCTTATTACAAGTTAGAAAATAAAAAATGATTTAGTAAGTTTGATTGTAAAAGCGAATTTTGGCAAATAAAATTAACTAAAGAATCAAAACCTTTAACAGCCTTTAGTGCGCCTCAAGGACACTATGAATGGAATGTACTACCCTTTGGATTAACGAATGCACCACAAATATTTCAAAGAAGAATGGATCAAGTATTTAGAAAGTTAACAGAATATTGTATAGTATATGTAGATGACATACTAATATATAGTGATACTCTAGGAGATCATATAAAACATTTAAAAGAATTCATAAAAACTGTAAAACAACATGGAATCTTATTATCCGAAAAGAAGTCCGAAATTTTTACAAATAATGTAGAATACCTAGGATATGTCATAAATAAAGATGGATTACAATTACAAGAACACATTGTAACAAAAAAAAAATTAAGGAAAAACTAGAAAGTAAAAAAGAAGTACAACAGTTTTTAGGAATAATAAATTATGTCTTTGATCATATAAAAGACTTATCAGCTCTAAGAAAATCATTGCAAGATTTGATAAAAGGAAAAAAACAAAGTGTTTGAATGGAACGAAGAACATACTAAAGAAATAAAAAATATTAAAGAGAAAATTGAAAATCTACCAATGATAAAGATGGGGAGCTGTCCTCATAGCCTATGATAAAGATGACATAGACAAGGTGAAACCTTTGATATGTGGATATGGAGGTGAACTTGAAAACCAAATGAAAATAATTATCATATCAACGAAAAGGAACTATTAGCAGTAAAGTTTAGAATAAAACAATTTCATTATCATCTACTACCAGTAAAGTTCATTGTTAGAACTGATACTACACAGGTATGAACATTTATTACCAATAAGATAGATCCTTTACCAGAATTAAATAAGAGACGAAAATGACAATCATTCTTTTGTTGTTATGATTTTATTGTTAAGAATATATCTGGAACTAAAAATCTTCTAGTTGATTTCTTAAGCAGGTATCAAGATGTCAATCAACAGTGACAACTTTGAAGATTATATGAGCAATATGGTGAGCGAAATCATACAGAATAAACAACTCATAATTACCAAACACCAAGAACAACTTATCAGAAATAATACATGCCTTCTCAACTAACTCAGAATGTCTATCAGATTATCAAACCTATAAAAGCCTAAGAGACACTCCAAAACCTCTCCAAAGATTATCACAGACATTCCCACTTATTCTAAATTAGTAGGAATACCAACAACATCCTAACCAATACCAGTATCAATGGCCGAAAGGTTGACAATCTCACCCGAACATATAACCGCTTTTGAGGATATTACCAAGTTTTACAATTACAAATCAAATCTCAATATTTTGCGAAGTTCTAAATTCAGCAAGTATCCAAGGTATTTATGCCTAGAGAAAGCTAATCTCAATATTACCTACAAACTATTTAAATATGGATTTTTGGATAAAATTATGGTAGATGATACCCTTAATAGCATTTCAAAAGTACCAAGTGTTCTTATTAGACCAGTCCAGTCTATGATGGAGTCATTTGGCTCAGGAATATATGGCATACAAATCTTTGATGCTTCCACAAACCTAACAGGTAAACCTATTATTCTATGCCAACTTTTCAAGGCAGGAAGAAATAGCAATATCAGTGGAGAAAGTGGAGACTTAAAAAAGAAAATGTCTTGTAAGATTAACCAATTCCAGGAATGGCTCAACAATAAGAGAGCAATTGGACTATCAACCTTAACATCCCGAATATAAGATATAATAAAGCAAGGAAAGGCAAGTATGATTGGAAATACCAAAGGTGGAGAAGTTGAAGAACTGATCACCATGTACTACAACCATGACATATTAACCCAATACACTGTGGAACTTACCAACATGTTAAACAGGACTATTAATCTAAAACATAAGCATACTGACGAAACAATAACAATATATCAGATAATAACAAAACAAAAAAGAAAACCAATGACACTCAAGGATATCAAGGAAAAACAAGAAGCAAAAGGAGAAGATTCTTCAAATCCATTCTCCTAAAAATCATATTACTCTGATTTGGGACTAATGTAGTTTTACTATGTTAAAGCCCATTATATTACTATCTAGGACATGTAGTCCAACTACGTGAGCCTAGCATAAGAGCATAACAGTTTGGCCCAATGTGATTTATCACAGTAAGCCCAATATATGAGCATAACAGCCTGACCCAATGTGATTTATCACACTAAGCCCAACATATCAGAATATTATGGCACAGTAATTTATCACAGTAAGCCCAACATATTATCATATCAGCAATATCAAAATTATATCAAGAAAGGAGACACTGACAACAGAGAAGACATAGATAGAAGAGATATTATCAAAAGACAACAGGTGGAACATGACAAAAGGACAAAGGAATATCAATGATAGTGTCACGACCCTACCTCGGGACGGCAACTGGTGCCTTACCCCGGACACCCTAGTGATAATACATCAGAGAAAACCAGCGGAATAAAACTCACAGACATGGAACAATATAAAATAAGAAACAGGCTAACCAATAAGGTCATCTTTCTGCATATATATACCAAAAAGCCCGAACAGTTACATCCTGTACAAACCCAACTCACAACAGGACTACAAACCTCTAAGAGTTTTGACATAACAACTATGACGGGACAGGGCCCCGCCATACCCCTGAATGTACATGTACCTACACTGACAGGGAACCATACCAAAAGATAAGCCTCCGGAGAAACGAAGCTTTCCAAAACGCAGAACTGTGATCCTATGAGCGAGGATCAACAATCGGTGTACCTCTACCTGCGGCATGAACGCAACCCCACGAAGGAGGTCGATGCAACAGTACAGTATGTGGCGAAATGCGTAATGAAATCATAATAGTCTATAATAAAACAAGAGACATGTATGATAACCAAAATACAGTACACAAAGCCTGGTTAACAACAAGAGTGATGAAAATCAATTTCATCTTTTAAAAAGAACATTTCACAATATAAGCAGTCATGTCAAGTCAGGGACGCATGCCCTCAAAATCATTACTCAAATATAACCACGGGTCTCATGCCCACAATATCAAGCGTGCCCGTGGAATTCCTTCTTCACTGCCGGCAGTACATGATATAATATAACACGATATGTGTGCGAACACGGACCAGTGCGTCATGGCGGCCGGGCAGTAGGAGAGCCAACTACCAAATCACGCTGCATCATAAAGCGGTGGGCAGCACGAAATCCAACTACGGATACCACTGCGTCCACGGGCGGCGGGGCAAGTCTGAAGCCAACTACGAGCCTGCCGTATCACGAGATATGGCCGGGGCAAGTATCTTAAGCCAACCTACAGAGCATCGCCGCGAGAAATGACCGAGAGTATCTAAAGCATGGCGCGTGCCGGAATCTCTCCGGTGTAAGCATAGCGCTGCGTCACGGTGGCCGGCAAGTCACGAAAGATAACTACCAGGTACCTCCTGCATCATGTAGCTGACCGGGGCAATTACAAAAGCTAACTACCAGGTACCTCCTGCATCACGAAACTTCGTCATAAAGCGACGGGGCTAGTACGGCCCGACTACGGTACCTCTGATCACGCCAATGGGGCATGTGCAGTCGACTACGGTACCTCTGCGTCGCACTAAACCTCGTGGGAGTTAGTCCATGGAATAATACTATCATCCGAAAATGAACCCGCGTCACGGCGCGTGCCCGAAACTCTTCATCGGTGCAGGCATGTCCATGAAACAATATAGTGGAAGCATACCCGTGGGCCTCCCAACAGTGTCGGTATGTCCAAGTAAATAACAAGATAACAATCATAGTGGAAGCATACCAGTGGACCATCCAGCAGTGTCGGTATGTCCAAGTAAATAACAAGATGATCGACCCTCCATCGAGAGACGCGGTAACATAAGAATACAACACTTGCACAACAAGGCTATCACAAGCAAGCATAGACAAGTTACCATACTTCTAAACTTTCATTAACATGTAAACTAATTCACCATTTTATAAACTCAAGGTACTTTTATTTTATGCCAACAATCCGGGTTTTAACTCCAAAGTACTACATACGTTAACTCTTTTAAAAAGATCCCCTTTTATGTAAAAACCACATGATACTAATACCCGTAGTATCAAGACACGTTTGCTTTTCAAACCAAATTACTACGCCTTCAAAAAATCATTATAAGGCCTTTAAAATCAAGTAAGTAAACCGTTCTTTTATACTCCTCAAGTCATTATAACTAACTTCCCATAAAGCTATTATAACACTTATGTTTCAAGCCATTCAAAACAACTACAATCAGTTGGAAAACCAAGAGAACTTATTCTTTTAAAACCAAGTATCAATTTCTTTCCAAATATGATTCACAACTTTTTAGAATAATTCAAGGCTCTTAAGATTTAGAAGTCAAGTCAAGGACATCAAAATGAAACCAAATTCATTTAACACACGTACGTCTACCGTACTATATATTTCACAACAATCATGCTCAAGAGGATAGGAAGAATCACATACCTCTTCGGCTTAATCCACTAGCCAAGTCGAGTATGCCGCAAGTAGAATATCCACCTATAATAACCATACCACGTTTATCAACTTCTAGTTTTCTTCGTATAATATTTCTAAGTATAAGGTCTCTTATTCTACGGAAAATTGGGCATCATTTCCCCTGTTTCTACTTACTTTTCCACCTTTTTAAAGCCCGAAATCAATAGCCAACATGCCACATTTAAGGTGCAAATAAATTAGCAACTCAAAGGGGATTACATGCCTAACTGGACGTGTAAAATTCTGCCCCACAATATACAAAATAGTCCATTAGTCCAAAGTAAAAACAGTCCAATGTAAATACAATCCAATGTAAATACAGCCCATTAAGTCCACTATTACCATCCATTAGTTCAGTCCTTTAGTTGGTGTTCTTGGCCAACTACTACAATCAAAACTGTCCAGTTTTCGGCTAACATGCCAATACTTGTTTCATTACTTCTTTAATAATCCTCCAACTTATATTCCAACTTTTATATAAGTTATGTTAACTTGTTTATTTACTGTCAACAAGTAATAGGTAATGTTTTAACAATTTTTATGGCTAGCATGCC
This sequence comes from Przewalskia tangutica, assembly GCA_029844215.1. Lineage (NCBI taxonomy): Eukaryota > Viridiplantae > Streptophyta > Magnoliopsida > Solanales > Solanaceae > Przewalskia > Przewalskia tangutica. Next base: position 41,547,014 of record CM056724.1, on the reverse strand, counting down.
AATTCTCGATTTTACCAACTTTATTAAGGTCCAATTCTTTTCAATCTTCCTTCCACATATCATATACTCAATTATATACTACTACAACATGTAATCTCCAATTACAATAGAAGGACAAAGATCATTACCTCGATAACCCCAAAATTTTCCAATGATTAAAAGTCGATCCTTAGGAATCTTAGCTCTTATTCTTCACGTTCCAATCCACTCCAAGCAACCCTTAGAAGTTCCTAACCAACTTCTCTTAACACTTCATCCAAAAATATGAAGATCACCTTAGGGTTTCACTTTGCGACTATCGGATTAACGTAGTATTTCCGGGATTTTTGTGTTGGGATATCTTTAGAACACTACAAGGGACACCTGGTTTAAGTATTGGGATTTATCATCAACAATTGAAGAATTTTCTTCAGGAGGGTGGTAGGAAGCGCGATGAGGGAGTATATTTGCCTTGGAAAATATTCTAAGTGTTGATGAAGTCTTGCTACAAGGGTGTATTTATAAGAAACCAAGGGCTAGGATCAAAGCAAGTGTGTGGATGAGATTGGGGACAAGTGTGTGTGGGTCCCACAATCCACTTGTCCAACACAAGACTTAAGCCACTTGGCTTGTCCACTTGTCCAACAATTTCGGCCAACATGGCCACACGGGGTGACACGTGTCGCCCTCCTATTCGTTCAAAATATTTTCATCTCCCAAAAACATCCATAATGGCTAAAATCTCAAAAATAATGTGGGCCCCACAAAACCGTAAATTTTTCCCGTGGGCCCCACATGACCAATTCTGGAAAATAAAATCCATAATTCTATTATATTCTAAGAAGTCCAAATACCAAAATTGAGAATCCAATTCCCAATAATAAACCTTTTTCCTTCACGAGATTCGGAATATTTTTCGTCGGAAAAACAAATCTTTCTTCCTTTTCGAACTTAATGTTGTATTCTCGTACGTACGTCCTCAAATACATACCCTGGAACTACGGGGTGTAACATTCTCCCTCCCTTAGAAACATTCATCCCGAATGTTCCTTCAAAGTCTCCAATAACACATGCGCCGGTATAGTCTTCACTACTATACTTACAAAACCAATTATGCCACATATGGCCATAATATAACACACGCACAAATACTTAAATCCAAGCCAACGAGGAATCACCTCTAAAGTGTATAACATCACTATTAACTCCCACTCATGGTCTAAAGGATACTCTCTTCGTACCTTCACTTCACATAAATAGTCACTCCCATTCTTTTAGCACATGTTCGCCCATTTTCTTACTCGGCGTACCCTCCTCGTACATTCGAACTCTTTCTAGTACACGTACCACATTTCAAACACTGCTTCTGTTTTCAAAACCTTGGAGTTACTACCTCCAAACATGGTCATTATACTAGCTTCAATTTCCTTTAAGGCCATTCTCGGCCTTCACGACCAGTTGCGGTCGACGCGTCTGAACTCGTCTGATGGTTACCTAGACTTGGGCCTTACACCCTCGTGCCCCTATCACACAGCGGGACTACCCCGAACTGACCCTACTCCATTTCGGGATACGGGTTGACCCACGATTGGTCCTCAACCCGACCCATTATCGCACTAAATTCTCATTCCTGGTCCGGAACAAATCTCACTATTCAAGTCATGAAAGCCTAGTGGTCTTCTTAGCTTGACTACCTACTTTCATTTCACACCACCCATGGAATTATCACACTAATATACCTCACATATACTATGTACCTCGACTAAGATCAACCGTAAAATCTTTTACTCAAGACAGCCTTGCATCTAAGGTCCCAACGGTTATCAATATTCTAGGGCTCACAATCTCCATGTCCCCAAACCTACCCTTTTCTACTAACCAGGTTTTCTAAATCACATTTTACACAATACTACCCGTACCTAACATTTAACATATAACCATCTTATCAACGCATACTAGTCTCTAAAGGGTTAAAGATATACCTGTAACTATTGCTTCACTTTCCTTTTGTCGCTTTAATCATAATCCTGCCCTGCAGGGCGCATATCTATAGAAGGCGATGAACCAGCCACCAATCCCGAAGGATGAGTCTTAACATCTGTGCTACCTCTGGTCGGACAATCCCTCGCAAAATGGCCCTGTCGGCCGCAAGTATAACAAACTCCCAAACTAGCACGACACTCCCCATAATGGGGTTTACCACAATGGCCACATTGAGGTTGGGGTGGCCTCAGCTGTCTAACACCCATACTCCCCTGAAACCCTGAAACCTTGGAGTCCTGACCTACTCCTGAATACCCCGGACGTCCTGAAAAATGTGAAGGAGTACTCCGTACTGGCTGAGGTACATAACTAGCCTGCTGCTGAGGCTGCCCGCCTCGAAAGTTACTAAAGGCTCCTGCTGTCTTGGCCCTCTTATGCTGATCTTGGTCATCTCGTCGACCTCTACGTTCCTCAGTCCCCTGTGCAAAAGCCTGTATGCGGGCGATGTCCATGCCCGGCTGAAGAGCTACTGCCGTACAACCCTCTGCTAGATAATCATCAAGTCCCGTAACATATCGGTGCACTCTATCCTCCATGTCTGCCACAATCCTAGCTAGTAACTGGGCATCTCTTTATAACCCATATCCCCTGCTCCTGGTGTCACGACCCGACCCCGGATCCGTGACCGGTGCCTTAACCCGGGCACCCTTGTGACACAACATCAGAGAAAACCAGCGGAATATAAACTCACAATAAACAACCATAATGATATAAATAGTCTAGCCCAAAATGGCTACCCCAAAAGTACATAAAACCGAACAGTTACATCCTTACACAAACCAAGTTATGACAAGACTACATGCCTCTAAGAATGAGTAACACTATTGTCACGACCGGACCACGCGGCCCGGTGCCCTACCCAGGCACCGTTCTGTATACATCGTGAGAATAGCAATAAACATACACAACATAGACACATGTGTAAACAATAAACATCACAGGCTAGCCGATAAGGCCGCCTTCCATAATATAAACATAATCAAAAGTACAACTGTACAACTCAGTTCTTACAGCCCAACCACATATGTGAATACAGACCTCTAGGAATAACAACTGTGGTGGGACAGGGCCCCGCCATACCCCTGAATGTACATAAATCTACAACATCAGGGAAAGACTGTACCAAAAGAGACAAGCCTCCGGAGAAATGGAGCTTCTGACGTCTGATAAGTGATCCTAAGAATGAGGATCCACCACCTGCTTACCCTTTCCTGCGGCATGAACGCAACCCCCGGGGAAGGGGGTCAGTACACAATATGTACTAAGTATGTAAAACTGGAAAGTACTGTAATTACAACATAAATTTAAAATAAAGCCGGAGTCATGTATGATAATAAAATTACAGTACACAGTGCCTTACTAACAATGAGAGTAAATAAGAGTATCCTTACAACATAAAAATAAGAGACTCACGATCAAATCCTGGGTAGCAAATCCATGGAAACATGTGGTATAACGTCTTGGGGGTTTACCCCTCATTTATACTCTTACCCTGAGGCAGGTGGTATAACGTCTTGGGGGCTTACCCCTCATTTATACTCTTATCCTGGAGAAGGAACATGTGGTATAACGTCTTGGGGGTTTACCCCTCATTTATACTCTTACCCTGGAGAAGGTGGTATATCGTCTTGGGGGTTTACCCCTCACTCATACTCTTACCCTATCTCAACCGGTCGTCATGCAATAAATAAGCAAGTTAGAAATCCACCTAACTTCTTATTAGTCTTATTCATCTACACTCTCATTTTAGTTTACTTAAGGCACTAATATGCTATAATAAATCCGGGAGTTTAACCCAAAGTACTACGTACTTCTAATCTTTTAAAATGACTCATTTTCACATAAAACTTCCAAGATACTATTAACCGTAGTATCAAGTCAAAATTTCCTTTCAAGACAAGTCACAATACCTTTAGAAATAAAGTTAGGTTTCTAAATCAAGTGACTCCTTTTATTATAAAACCTTAGACAATTGATGCCTTAAAATCAAATTGCCTTTTCATTAAAAACAAGTCATTTATCTTTCCATAAAGCAAATATAACCAACTTCCCATAAAGTCGTTATATTCACTTTATACCTTAGCCAAATACAATTTCCTATCCAAGGGACTCATACGTTTAAAACGGAACAAGTATCACATACTTTAAAACTCTTCAAGTCCCTTAACTTTAATAAAACATTAGACATCCTTAATACTTTCAAAGAAGTGAGTTATTCTCCTAATTCACCCGACTTGGCTATTCATAAAACTAGTAAAGGATATCAATGTCTTGTACGTCTACCGTACTATATCGTCTGACTAGTCATGCTCAAAAGATAGGAAAAGTTCTACATACCTCTTCGGGTCAAACCACTTGCCAAGTATAAAATCCCGCCCGTAGAATGTCAACCTATAATATTCACAATACGTCTATTAACGTCTTACTTCAAACGTAGAATATTATAAGTGTAAAGTCTCTAAATTCTACGGAAAATCGGACAGCACCTCCTTTGTTTCTACTTACTTTGCCACCTTTTTCAAGGCCGAATACAATAACCAAACACGCCACATTTAAGGCCCAATCAATGCAATCAACAATAGGGGATTACACGCCTACTAGACGTGTAAAATTCCGCCCCACAAACGATATCAAATTAATACAACTTACTAGGCCAATCGGCTAACTTGAAGTACTACAACATCAATTCTTATCCAATTTCCATTTCAATCCAAGTTATTAGCCTAACATGATATCAAGTCGCAAACGATTAAAACTACTATAATCTCCAAGTAATTAACATGCGACGATTCTAATAACGACCAATTTGTAATCCAACTTCACATGGCTTACATTACATTCCGGATTCTAAGGCTACAAGCAATCCATAACACTTATAAACTTCAACACATATACTTCATGCTAGCAACATGTGAAGCTAACAACAATATAAATAATCTTGTAACACTTTTAAGAGACAAGAGTATACCTCAACGAATCTTAATCCACTTCCAAATCTGAAGTCGCTCCTTAGCAACTTAGAGCCTCTTCAAGACGCTTCAATCCGCTACTTGAGACCCTTAGAACAACACCAACAAATTTCCTTCAAACTCTCAAACAAAACCTAGAAAGACAACTAGGTTTTAGCTTTGCGACTAACCCGAAAACTATCTTTTTCCGAGATTTTTATATTGAGATAAACTTACAATACACTCAAGAACCTTGGTTTAAAGTGGGGAGCTTAATGATCAAGAAACAATTTTTTTTCTTTTTTTCCAAGAGTGAACCCGAGAGCACTCTTGCTCTTCTTTAAATTTTCTTGAAATTTTTTCTAAGTGTTAGGCTTAGTCTTGCTACTAGTAGTATTATATAGTGTAATGGAGGGTCAAGATGCAACCAAATGGGTGGTTTGGATAAGCTCTTATCAAATATCAAGCCTTGTGGGTCCTTTGACTTAGTCAAGAATCTCAAGCTACTACTTGCAAGACTTAGTCATCCAAGACTATGGTCAATGACCATCTTGGCCATGCCTATTTCGTCCAAGGCATCATTAAGGGGGGGTGACACGTGTCGCCCTCCCATTCGTCACAATATTACGTTTTCCGACAATTTCATAATTCAGATAAATTTTTACAAGTCTCAAATCTTAACACTTGTGAGTTCTTACGTACGTTCTTAAAACATGTCCTGTAAATACGGGGTGTAACATTCTTCCCCCCTTAGAAACATTCGTCCCCGAATGTTCTTTCGGAGTCAAACTTAAAATTAGCGACATAGTTTCCTTTCACAAACCCGACATACCAATAATGCCACACATGGCCACATAATAACATTTACACAACACAAATGCTTCAATTAAAACTTGACAAGTAAGGGAAAAGAATTACCTGAAGGTGTAGGGAATAAGTGAGGGTACTTCCTCAACATGTCCTCTTCCGCTTCCCAAGTCATCTCCTCCCGGTTATCATTTCTCCACAAGACTTTGACGGAAGCCACATCCTTGGTCCGTAGTCGCCTGACCTGGCGATCGAGTATCGCTATGGGAATCTCATCATACGATAACCCCTCTGTCACCTGGACCTCACTAGCAGGGAAAACTCTCGCTGGATCACCGATACACTTCCGCAACATAGAAACATGGAAGACCGAATGTACCGCCTCTAACTCTGATGGCAGATCCAACTCATAGGCAACCTTGCCCACTCTACGGACGATCTGGTAGGGCCCAATGTACCTTGGGCTGAGTTTTCCATTCTTACCGAATCTCATCACACCCTTCATGGGTGACACCTTCAAGAAGACCCAATCGTCTACCTGAAACTCCAAATGCCGATGCCGATTATCCGCATATGACTTCTGCCGACTCTGAGCTGCTAACAGTCTCTCCTGGATAAGCTTCACCTTATCCACATCCTGCTGAACCAAGTCCAGGCCAACTAACTGTACCTCGCCCACGTCGAACCAACCGATCGGCGATCTACATTTCGCCGTATAAAGCCTCGTATGGCGCCATCGTATCTTGGAATGGTAGTGTTGTTATAAGCAAACTCCTGAGGGAAATGATCCTCGGCTACCACAGAAATCAATCACGCAGTACGCAGATATCCTCAGTGTCCGGATAGTACGGCTACTTTGCCGTCCGTCGAGGATGAAATGTTGTCTTGAGACTCACTGTGTCCCTAAACCCTTCGGAAAGACCTCAGAAGTTAGCCGAACCCAGGCTCCTATCGGATATAATCGACAGGACACCGTGCGACCTCACAATCTCTCGATGTACAATCGGCGTAGTCCTCGGTAGAAAATGTCGTCCCGATCGAAGGAAATGGGCTGATTTCGTCGACTGTCACAATAACCCAAATGGAGTCGTACTTCCTGCAGTGCGAGGTAACCTGTAACAAAGTCCATGTTGATCGCCTCCCACTTCCAAGTCGGAATCTCAATAGACTGCAATAATCCACTGGGCCTCTAGTGCTCGACTTGACTGCTGGCAATTAGGACATCAGTGCAACAAAACGCCACGTCCTCTTCGTGCCATCCCACCAATACAAACATCGAGGTCATGATACATCTTGGTCGACCCGGATGAATAGAATAACGAGCACCGTGTGCCTCCCGAAATCTGCCGACGAAGTCGACCGCATCGGGAACACACAACCGGCCCTCAAATCTCAGCACCCCATCAGACGCTACCTCGAATAGACTCTTCTCCTCCCGAAGAGCTGCATCTCGATACCGTACCAACACTGGGTCCTCAAACTGTCACCTCTTCACCTCATCAACGATGGAAGACTCGACAACCTCACGAACCCGTACCCGTATCGTCGGTATCGATCAAACGAACCCAAGGCTCGTAGCGGTGGATCTGACGGACCATGTCCTGTCTCTCTGGCTGTACCGCTGACAGGCTCCCCATCGATCTACGACTCAAGGCATCAGCAACTACGTTGGCCTTCCCTGGATGGTATAGAATATCAACATCATAATCTTTCAACAACTCTAACCACCGTCTCGCATGCAAGTTCGGCTCCTCTGCTCGAAGATATCTGGAGGCTCTTGTGGTCTGTATAAATATCCACATGAACCCTGTTATACCGTATTTCGAGGTATATGCGTGAGGCGTGCGATAAAAGTTTAAGCCTTAAGTTAGGCAAGGACCGAAAATTTTGTGCACAACACACGAAAAGAATCGTTTTCCGACGAAACGTTTTCCAAACTTTGCGAAGGGAAAAATACGTCTATGTCATTTATTATTTTTGCGGATTTTTCCGAGAGATGAAATATTTTGGACCAATTGGAGGGCGACATGTGTCACCCTTAGGTGTCCAAGGTTGGACGATTTTTGCTTGGTGGAAGCTTCTAGGCTTGCACGTTTTTCTCCTTTTTGTTGCCTAAAATGTTTGGTCAATGTTTGGTAGGATATTTATGTGGTTGATGACCAAGTGGGACCCACACAACACATGGCTTAATCTACACCTTACACTTGCCTACCACTTGGCTTGATCTTGGCCATTGATTGGCCTATAAATACCCCTCCAATGCAAGACTAAATCTTCATCCAAAAATCACTTTCCAAGTCTCAAAAACCGCTCCCCCTAAAGTGTAGTATTCGTCCAAGTCCTCCCCCTCCCCCTTGAGAGCCTTTGCCGAAACCAACCCCCTTGCCTAGTTGTTTCAGTATAATACTCCCCTTGGTAGAAAAATACTCTCAGTATTGTTACTTATTCCCAAATACCTTGGCCCTAATACCTTGTAGTATTCCAAGGTTATACCTATACTAAAAGCCCATAAATACTATTATACTTCCTTTAGCCACTAAACGAAACCCTAAGGAAAATCTTCATAGTCGGTTGAAGTGTTAAGTAGAGGTTGTGTAGAACTTCTAAGGGTTTCTGGGAGCGAATTGGAGCGTTCAGAATAGGAGCTAAACGTTGCTCAGGATCGACATTAAACTTGGATAATTTTGGGCTTATCGAGGTAAATACTACTGTCCTTCTATTGTAATTGGAAATTACATACTGTAGTAGTATAGAAATGAATATAAGATTCATAGAAGAATATTAAAGAAGAAAGTGACTTACATAGAATGTATTCTGATGAGACTTGTGTAGTTTGGCGGGTAGGAAGTCACGCCCAATTTTCCGTAGAATAAAGGAATCTGTATCTAGAATTATTTTACAGAGTAGTCTAGACGTTGATAGACTTGTATGACCATTATAGGGTGAAGTACTGCGAGTAGCGTATTCTACTCGAAGAAGTGAAAAAGGCTAGCAGGATTACAGTACTTTGGAGCTATTTGCTAATAGTCGATAATCGTCGCGAGGTATGTGATTCTTCCTATCCTCTTGAGCATGATATTTTAAAGAATATATATATATAGTACGGTAGACGTACGTGTGTTAACTGAACGTAGTTGTACGACAATGTCTTTTGACTTAAGCCTGAATAATAAGAATCTTGAAGTATTTCAAAGAAATTAGAATCCTTTTTGAAAGAAGAATAATACTTGGTTTGAAAGCTTAAGAGTTATACTAGCTTTATGGGAAGTTAGGTATAACGACTTAAGAGAGATAAAAAGAATGGTTTATTGATTTTAAGAAGTTAAGAAACTTGATCTTAAAAGATAAGAGACTTGACTTAATTGAATTAATATGAATTTTGTTAAAAAGTGTGAAACCTCATTCGTGAGTAATGAGTACTTGGAATAATGTTTTACTGATTTCAGAAATCAGAATGAGTATCGACAAACCACTGCAGCGTTAATAAAGGGAAATGTTTTGACTAATTAAGTATTATTAAAACCAGTAGAAACCTCCATCTGCATAGAAGCTAAGATGAGACAAAATGATATTACATTTCCTAGATCATGGCTGCTTTAATAAGATTGACTTTGAACAAGAATAACCTACTCACATATAAGGCATATGTTTCTCAAATTGTTTAAAAGAGAATTATATTCTTAAGTGATTAAGACTATGAACTACGAAACCTTTCTAAAATAAGAGACTTAAGTACTTGAAATTAGGCAAACTTGAACTTATGGAAAAGAATGTTGTTACTTGATGTTGAAAAGGAAAGTGTTTTGGTTTACCTAAAAATGTGAGTCACTCTATTTTAATACTACGGGTATCGGGTGACCTTTATAAGAGAAATGGATCTTTTAAAAATAATTTAACGTACGTAATACTTTGGGGTCAGAACCTGGACTTTGGCATAAAATAACCTTGAGTTGTGTGTAACTTGCCTATGCTTGTGGTGATAGCCTTTGTTGTGCAAGTGTTGTATTTCTATGCTACCGAGTCCCATGAGATGGGCCGGGACACGTATTTCATCTGATTCTTCACCGAGTCCCATGAGATGGGCCGGGACACGTATTTCATCTGATTCTTCACCGAGTCCCATGAGATGGGCCGGGACACGTATTTCATCTGATTCTTTACCGAGTCCCATGGGATGGGCCGGGACACGTATTCTACATGATTCTTTACCGAGTCCCATGGGATGGGCCGGGACACGTATTCCACACGATTTGTACCTAGACTGCCGGCAGTGAGGAAGGAGTTCCACGGGCATGAGGGATGACTTGAGGGCGTGAGTCCCTGACTTGACATGACTGCTTTTATGTTGTGAACTGTAGTTTGGTTATCATACATGTCTCCTGCTTTATATAGACTATTATGATTTCATTTACGATTTTACGCTTTCACATACTTGGTACTGTTATCGACCTCGCCCGGGCTGCGTTCATGCCGCAGTGAGGTACATCGTTGTGGATCCTCGCCATAGGATCACGATTCGTGTTAGGAAGCCCCGTTTCTTCGGAGGCTTATCTTTTGGTGTGTTACCCTGAGTCTGTAAGTTCTTGTACATTCAGGGGTATGGCGGGGCCCTGTCCCGTCATAGTTGTTGTCACTTTCTTAGAGGTCTGTAGTACTGTTGTGGGCAGAGTTGTAAAAAAAAGAAAAGGGATAACTGTTCGGGTTGTTATGTATATATACTGAAGCATTTTGGTTGCTTTGCTTATTTATCAATTCTCTTGTTACATGTTTATGTTTTATTTCGCGATTTTCTCTCGATGTTGTATCACTAGGGTGCCCGGTAGGCACGATCACGCCCGGGTTCGGGTCGTGACAAAAGTGGTATCAGAGCAGTTAATCCTCGGAAAGTGTCTACAGACCGTGTCTAGTAGAGTCTTGATTATCGGTGTGTTGTGCACCACATCTATAATCGGAGGTCAGAGGACATTTAGGATTGGTTTCCATTCTTCTCATTCGAGATCGTCTTTGTGTGATAAGTTGGACCCTCCGACGTATTCCTTTCCTTTACGATTATGCCTCGCGTAAGACAACCCGGCCCAGGGCAAGGCAGCGAGGAGAGCTGCGAGTAGAGCACTGAGGGTTACCAGGGCAGAGGCCCAGTCGTTACCTGAGATAGTTCTTCAGACAGCGAGTTTTGCGACGCCGCCAGCACCAGCAGAGTTTAAAGCCGCAGCAGTGGCTGCTGAGACTACTGATACTGAGCCTCCAGTCCCCACACCGAGCAGATGAGATGGGGTATAAGAGATGGCGATTCATCGCCGTGGTCGTGGCGATATGAGGATAGGCCGGACGCAGTTCGATCTAGTAGCACCCGTAGTTCACCCCGAGCGCAGTTTGAGACTACGGGACTTTACGAGTCAGTCCCGCCAGTGTTCTATGGATCGAGAGCTGAGGATGACCCTCAAGAGTTTATCCGACAGCTACAGCGGATCATGAGAGTGATCAGAGCCTCAGAGGCAGAGTCGGTGGTATTGGGTTCGCATCAGCTGCGTGATACTGCGATCGTGGTTTGATTCGTGAGCTATCCGGTGAGCATGCACTTCCAGCCGTATGGGACGAGTTCTCAAGGGCTTTTCTTGCACATTTCTTGCCCCCACAGATGAGGAGGGCTCGGGCCGACAGATTTTTGACGTTGAGGCAGGACGGGCGGACGGTTAGAGAGTACAATGTGGAGTTCGACTCATTAGCTCGGTATGTCCCCGTTGTAGTAGCTGATATGGAGGACAGAGTACACCGCTACGTCACCGGGCTAGATGATTACTTGGCAGAGGCTTGTACGGGTGTAACTCTTCAGCCGGGCATGGACATTGCCCGCATGCAAGCTCATGCACTAGGATGTGAGGCACGGAGAGGTCGACGGAATGACCGGGATCAGCAGAAGAGGGCCAGAACAGCAGGGTCCTTTGGTAACTTTCGAGGCGGGCCGCCTCAGCAGCAGACTAGTTATGTACCTCCGCCAGTGCAGAGTGGTCCTCCACAGTCTTCAGGACGTTCGGGGTACTCGGGAGCTGGTCAGGGCTCCAGGGCTTCTGGTTCACAGGTATACATGGGTTCTAGCCAGCCGGATTCAGGTTTCCCTCAGTGTGCACGATGTGGTAGACGTCATCCCGGGGAATGTCGTCTTTTTACTGGTGCTTGTTTTTCCTGCGGCCGTCAGGGCCATGTGACGAGAAACTGTCCTAATAGGAAGGATGCAGGCAGAATGACTCAGCCTACCGGGTCGGTGGCAGGTTCATCGCCTTCTATAGCTATGCGCCCTGCAGGGCAGGATTATGGTTAGAGCGACGAAGGGAAAATGAAGCAGTTGATACATGTATATTCTTACCCCTCTAAAGACTAGTATGCGTTGATGTTATGATGATGTGCTAAGCATTATGTTAAATTGTGATTTAAAGGCCTGGTTAGTAAAGGGTAAGGTTGAGTACCTAGAAATTGTGAGCCTTAGAGTTTTATACGTAGAGACCTTAGATGCGAGGCCATCTTGAGTAAAAGATTTATGTTTATGTTGACCTTTGTCGGGGTGCATTGTATACGTGGGATATATTTGCGTGATAAGTCCCTGAGTGGTATAAAATGAGAGGGTAGTCGAGCTAAGAAGACCACTAGGTTTTCGTGACATGATTGTGAGATTGATCCGGATCGGGGGAACAAGTGGTTGGCACGATAGCGGGTCGGGTTGAGGACCATTCACGGGTCAACCCGCGGCCTGTTTTGTGGTGGGGTCAGTTCGAGGTGGTCCCGCCAGTTGGTAGGGTCACGAGGGTGCTAGGCCCAAGTTTAGATGGCCATCATACGAGTTAGCGGATGTGTTCGACTAGAATCAGATCGTGAAGGCCGGGAATGGCCTTAAAGGAGTTTGAGGATAGGTTACGGGCCGGCGTTTTGATTTCAGGGGTAGCTGTGAGGATTATTTGCCTCTTGTTGAGTGAGTATTATACTAGCTACCATTTCGGTATTCGGATGTCACCTTAAGAAGCCTTGTATGGGCGGAAGTATTGATTGCCGGTCGATTTGTTCGATGTTGGCAAAGTTCAGATAGTTGGTCCCTACTTGATCCCGCAGAATGTGGATAAGGTGAGGCTTATCCAGAGGAGGATTTTTAGTAGCTCAGAGACAACAGAAGTCGTGCGGATGATCGACGTCGACACTTGGAGTTCAGGTTGACGGTGGGTCTTCTTGAAGGTATCACCCCGGAAGGGCGTGATGAGATTTTGGGAACTGAAGCAATAACAGAAATGTGGTAAGGTTATTAGGAAGAATTCTAGTGTACGAGAAGGGTACGACGAGTAAGGGAAGAAGCGAGCATGTGCTAAGAAAATAGAAATGATCATTACTTTTGTGAAGTAAAAGTGCGAAGGGGGTATCTTTTAGACCGGGGGTGGAAGCTTTGTAATGCTAGAGGTGATTCCTCGTTGACTTGGGTTAAGTAATTGCGCGTGTGTTATTTTGTGGCCAGGTGTGGCATTGGCAACTTGTTAAGAGAAACTTTATCGTTATCCGTCGTGGAAGGAACATTCGGGACGAATGTTTCTAAGGAGGGGAGAATGTTATACCCCGTATTTCCAGGGTATGTACGTGAGGGCGTACGTATAAAAGTTTAAGCCTTAAGTTAGGCAAGGACCGAAAATTTTGTGCACAACACACGAAAAGAATCGTTTTCCGACGAAACGTTTTCCAAACTTTGCGAAGGGAAAAATACGGCTATGTCATTTATTATTTTTGCGGATTTTTCCGAGAGATGAAATATTTTGGACCAATTGGAGGGCGACATGTGTCACCCTTAGGTGTCCAAGGTTGGACGATTTTTGCTTGGTGGAAGCTTCTAGGCTTGCACGTTTTTCTCCTTTTTGTTGCCTAAAATGTTTGGTCAATGTTTGGTAGGATATTTGTGTGGTTGATGACCAAGTGGGACCCACACAACACATGGCTTAATCTACACCTTACACTTGCCTACCACTTGGCTTGATCTTGGCCATTGATTGGCCTATAAATACCCCTCCAATGCAAGACTAAATCTTCATCCAAAAATCACTTTCCAAGTCTCAAAAACCCCTCCCCCTAAAGTGTAGTATTCGTCCAAGTCCTCCCCCTCCCCCTTGAGAGCCTTGGCCGAAACCAACCCCTTGCCTAGTTGTTTCGTATAATACTCCCCCCTTGGTAGAAAAATACTCTCCAAGTATTGTTACTATTCCCAAATACCTTGGCCCTAATACCTTGTAGTATTCCAAGGTTATACCTATACTAAAAGCCCATAAATACTATTATACTTCCTTTAGCCACTAAACGAAACCCTAAGGAAAATATTCATAGTCGGTTGAAGTGTTAAGTAGAGGTTGTGTAGAACTTCTAAGGGTTTCTGGGAGCGAATTGGAGCGTTCAGAATAGGAGCTAAACGTTGCTCAGGATCGACATTAAACTTGGATAATTTTGGGCTTATCGAGGTAAATACTATTGTCCTTCTATTGTAATTGGAAATTACATACTGTAGTAGTATAGAAATGAATATAAGATTCATAGAAGAATATTAAAGAAGAAGACTGAATCAGACTTACATGGGGTCAGTATTCTGATGAGACTTGTGTAGTTTGGCGGGTAGGGAAGTGCTGCCCAATTTTCCGTAGAATAAAGGAATCTGTATCTAGAATTATTTAACAGAGTAGTCTAGACGTTGATAGACTTGTATGACCATTATAGGGTGAAGTACTGCGAGTAGCGTATTCTACTCGAAGAAGTGAAAAAGGCTAGTAGGATTACAGTACTTTGGAGCTATTTGCTAATAGTCGATAATCGTCGCGAGGTATGTGATTCTTCCTATCCTCTTGAGCATGATATTTTAAAGAATATATATATAGTACGGTAGACGTACGTGTGTTAACTGAACGTAGTTGTACGACAATGTCTTTTGACTTAAGCCTGAATAATAAGAATCTTGAAGTATTTCAAAGAAATTAGAATCCTTTTTGAAAGAAGAATAATACTTGGTTTGAAAGCTTAAGAGTTATACTAGCTTTATGGGAAGTTAGGTATAACGACTTAAGAGAGATAAAAAGAATGGTTTATTGATTTTAAGAAGTTAAGAGACTTGATCTTAAAAGATAAGAGACTTGACTTAATTGAATTAATATGAATTTTGTTAAAAAGTGTGAAACCTCATTCGTGAGTAATGAGTACTTGGAATAATGTTTTACTGATTTCGGAAATCAGAATGAGTATTGACAAACCACTGCAGCGTTAATAAAGGGAAATGTTTTGACTAATTAAGTATTATTAAAACCAGTAGAAACCTCCATCTGCATAGAAGCTAAGATGAGACAAAATGATATTACATTTCCTAGATCATGGCTGCTTTAATAAGATTGACTTTGAACAAGAATAACCTACTCACATATAAGGCATATGTTTCTCAAATTGTTTAAAAGAGAATTATATTCTTAAGTGATTAAGACTATGAACTACGAAACCTTTCTAAAATAAGAGACTTAAGTACTTGAAATTAGGCAAACTTGAACTTATGGAAAAGAATGTTGTTACTTGATGTTGAAAAGGAAAGTGTTTTGGTTTACCTAAAAATGTGAGTCACTCTATTTTAATACTACGTATCGGGTGACCTTTATAAGAGAAATGGATCTTTTAAAAGAATTTAACGCACGTAATACTTTGGGGTCGAACTCGACTTTGGCATAAAATATCCTTGAGTTGTGTGTAACTTGCCTATCTTGTGGTGATAGCCTTTGTTGTGCAAGTGTTGTATTTCTATGCTACCAGTCCCATGAGATGGGCGGGACACGTATTCCATCGATTCTTCACCGAGTCCTGAGATGGGGGACACGATTTCATCGATCCTTCACCGAGTCCCATGAGATGGCGGGACACGATTTCATCCGATTCTTTCACCGAGTCCCATGGGATGGGCGGGACACGATTCTACATGATCCTTTACCGAGTCCCGGGATGGGCCGACACGTATTCCACACGATTTGTACCTAGGCTGGCGTGAGGAAGGAGTTCCACGGGCATGAGGATGACTTGAGGCGTGAGTCACGACTTGACATGATCGCTTTTATGTTGTGAATCAGTAGTTTGGTTATCATACATGTCTCTGCTTTATATAGACTATTATGATTTCATTTACTGATTTTCTGCTTTCACATACTTGGTACTGTTATCGACCTCTTGAAGCTGCGTCACGCCGCAGTAGAGGTACATTGGTTGTGGATCCTCGCTCATAGGATCACAGTTCAGCGTGTTGGGAAGCCCCGTTTCTTCGGAGGCTTATCTTTTGGTGTGTTACCCTGAGTCTGTAAGTTCTTGTACATTCAGGGGTATGGCGGGGCCCTGTCCCGTCATAGTTGTTGTCACTTTCTTAGAGGTCTGTAGTACTGTTGTGGGCAGAGTTGTAAAAAAAAGAAAAGGGATAACTGTTCGGGTTGTTATGTATATATACTGAAGGCAACTGTTTTGGTTAGCCTGTTTATTTATCAATTCTCTTGTTACATGTTTATGTTTTATTTCCGCTGATTTTCTCTGATGTTGTATCACTAGGGTGCCCGGGGTAAGGCACCAGTCACGGGCCCGGGTTCGGGTCGTGACAACCCCATACAAATAATGTCTCCAAATCTTTAAGGCATGAATAACTGCGGCCAACTCTAAGTCGTGGGTAGGGTAATTCCTCTCATGCTTCCGTAACTGCCGGGAAGCATAGGCTATAACCTTGTCGTGCTGCATCAAAACACACCCTATCCCGATACCCGAGGCATCACAATAGATCACGTACCCGTCTAACCCCTCCGGAAGAGTAAGCGGAGTCGTAGTCAACCTTTCCTTCAAGAATCGGAAACCCTTCTCGCAAGCCTCATCCACCGGAACTTGGCCGCTCGAGTTAGCCTAGTCAGCGGTCTGAAATCGAAGCAAGCGCTCCACAAACTGCGATAATAACTCGCCCATTGACAAATCGCGCACTCGGCCGGAGTAGTAGGTCTCGGCCAAGACTTGATCGCCAATCTTTGTCGTATCCACTCGAACACCATCAGCCCCAATAATATGCCCCAGGAATGCCACTGAGGCCAACCAAAACTCACACTTGGAGAACTTGGCGAATAACTGCCGGCTCCGGAGAACCCCAAGTACCGTCCTCAAGTGCTCTGCATGCTCCTGCTCTGTCCGCGAATAAACCAGGATGTCATCGATGAATACAATCACAAATGTATCCAAAAATGGCTTGAACACCCGGTTCATCAAATCCATAAATACCGCTGGAGCGTTGGTCAAACCGAAAGACATAACCCTGAACTCATAGTGCCCATACCGGGTCCTGAATGCAGTCTTTGGGATATCTGCCTCTCGAACTCGAACCTGATGATAACCAGACCGCAGGTCTATCTTGGAGAAACACCTCGCACCCTGCAACTGGTCAAACAAATCATCAATCCTGGGGAGGGGGTACCTATTCTTGATGGTTACCTTATTCAGCTGCCTGTAATCAACACACATACGCAGCGTCCCATCCTTCTTCTTCACAAACAAAACCGGCGCTCCCCAGGGAGATACACTAGGCCTGATGAAACCTTTTTCCAGCAAATCTTTCAGCTGGTCCTTCAGCTCCCTCAACTCAGCAGGTGCCATCCTGTATGGCGGAATGGAAATAGGTCGAGTGTCTGGCAACGTGTCAATACAAAACTCAATCTCCCACTCCGGAGGGATACCCGGAAGATCATCTGGGAACACATCTGGAAACTCCCTAACCACTGGCACTGACTGAAGAACTGGCACCTTAGCCTCTGTATCAAATACCCGAACCAGATGATAGATGTACCCTTTTTGCACCATCTTCCTAGCCTTGAGGTAAGAAATAAACCTACCCCTCGGCGACGCTGTGTTGCCCTTCCACTCGATAACTGGCTCGCCAGGAAACTGGAACCGAACCAACCTGTCCCTACAGTCAACGTTGGCATAACAAGAAGCCAACCAGTCCATACCCATAATGACATCAAAATCTGTCATCTCCAACTCTATCAAGTCTGCAAGGGTCTGGCGACTGTAAATAAATACCGGACAACCTCTATACACCCGCTCAGCTAACACCGAATCACCCACTGGCGTAGCTACCTCAAAAGGCTCTATCGACTCCGGCTCTATCCCGATTCTACCCGCAATAAGAGGGGACACATAGGACAAGGTAGAACCTGGATCTATCAAAGCATAAACGTCACAACATGAAATCAATAATGTACCTGTGACGACGTCAGGGGAAGCCTCCTGATCCTGGCGGCTGGCTAATGAATATATGCGGTTCTGGGGACCGCTAGAACTGGAACCACCACCACGACCTCTACCGCGGCCTGCCTGTCCGTGAGCACCCTGCCCTCCGGGGCGCATAACCACAGAAGGAGAAGAAGACCCAGCCAGCGGATCACGCCGGTGCACCGTACCACCCATGCCGCCTCTAGACGGACAATCTCTCCTCAAATGGCCCTGCTGGCCACAAGTGTAACAAGCTCCCGAAGCCCTGCGACACTCGCCCTGGTGAAACCTACCTCATCGAGCACACTGAGGTGTGGGTGGTCCCGATCGGTGACGGTTCCTGCCTCCCTGAAATCCCGAAGTCCTGCAGCCACGACCGCTCGAATGACCCGACTGATCAGACCTCCTGCCAGAAAACCGTGAGGGAGCACTCTGTGCTGGCTGGAAAGTGGACCTAGTCTCATCGCGAGGCTGTCCGCCTCGAATCGCCCCGAGACCCGCTGTCCCGCCCTCTTGGGCTGGCCTGAGTCAATCTGGTCCTCCCTCTCTCTATCCTCTATCCCCTGCGCATAGGCCTGCATCCTGGCAATGTCCATACCGGGCTGAAGAGCCACCCCCAAGCATGCAGTAATCATATGACGGTCTAGCCCCATCACATAACGATGAACTCTATCTGCCATGTCAGCTACAATAGTGTGCGCATGTCTGGCCAAGGAGTCAAACTCCAGGCTATACTCCCTGATAGTCCTCCCATTCTGCCTCAAGTTCAAAAACCTATCTACGCGGGCCCTCCTCATCTCAGGAGGCAAAAAGTGATCCATGAAGGCCTCTGTAAACTCCTCCCAAACAGCTGGAAGAGCATCCTCACCTCTCGAAAGCAACCACGACTCAAACCAGTTCAACGCAATATCGCGTAACCGGTAAGAGGCTAGCATAACAGACTCTGTCTCTGAAGCCCTAAGAACCTGCATAGTCCGCTGTAGCTGCCGAATGAACTCCTGCGGATCCTCCTCAGACCTCGAACCATAAAACTCGGGTGGATGACAACCCAGAAAATCCCTAATCCGCAAACTGTCGGCTCTAGGGTGGTCGCTTTCTCTGTCGTGTTGCCCGACTACTATCTCGGTCAATAACCGGATCTGCTCCCCGTAGTCTCTATACTCAGCACCTGGCTGCGGAACTGGAGGCTCTGGTACCGGAACCTCTGGAGCTACTGCCGCTCTCGGCTCCTCTAATACTGTCGGCGTGGCTGAACTCGCCGACCCGCCTACTACCTCAGGCATAGTCTGTGCCTGAGTCCGTGTAACCCTCTGAGTACCGCTAGCGCCTCGCCGCTTTGCCTTGCCTCGGGCCTGTCGCCGTGGAGGCATAACTGTTTCATAAGAAGAGGTCAGAGAGGATTCAACCTAATAAGACAGCTCTACTGCACGATCTTTAGAGAGAGAAGAATGGAAACTAATCCTAAATGTCCTGCAGCCTCCTGATTATGGATGTGGTTCACAACACACCGATAATCAAGACTCTACTAGACACGGTCTGTAGACACTTTCCGAGGACTAATCGCCTGATACCACTTTTGTCACGACGACCGGCCGCGGCGGTCCCTACACAGGCACCGTTCGGTATACATCGAGAGAATAGCAATAAACATACACAACATAGACACATGTGTAAACAATAAAAATCACAGGCTAGCCGATAAGACCGCCTTCCATAATATAAACATAATCAAAAGTACAACTGTACAACTCAGTTCTTATAGCCCAACCACATATGTGAATACAGACCTCTAGGAATAACAACTGTGGTGGGACAGGGCCGCGCCATACCCCTGAATGTACATAAATCTACAACATCAGGGAAAGACTGTACCAAAAGAGACAAGCCTCCGGAGAAATGGAGCTTCTGACGTCTGATAAGTGATCCTAAGAATGAGGATCCACCACCTGCTTACCCTTTCCTGCGGCATGAACGCAGCCCCCGGGGAAGGGGGTCAGTACACAATATGTACTAAGTATGTAAAACTGGAAAGTACTGTAATTACAACATAAATTTAAAATAAAGCCGGAGTCATGTATGATAATAAAATTACAGTACACATTGCCTTACTAACAATGAGAGTAAATAAGAGTATCCTTACAACATAAAAATAGGAGACTCACGATCAAATCCTGGGTAGCAAATCCATGGAAACAGGTGGTATAACGTCTTGGGGGTTTACCCCTCATTTATACTCTTACCCTGGAGAAGGTGGTATAACGTCTTGGGGGTTTACCCCTCACTCATACTCTTACCCTATCTCAACCGGCCGTCATGCAATAAATAAGCAAGTTAGAAATCCCCCTAACTTCTTATTAGTCTTATTCATCTACACTCTCATTTTAGTTTACTTAAGGCACTAATATGCTATAATAAATCCGGGAGTTTAACCCAAAGTACTACGTACTTCTAATCTTTTAAAATGACTCATTTTCACATAAAACTTCCAAGATACTATTAACCGTAGTATCAAGTCAAAATTTCCTTTCAAGACAAGTCACAATACCTTTAGAAATAAAGTTAGGTTTCTAAATCAAGTGACTCCTTTTATTATAAAACCTTAGACAATTGATGCCTTAAAATCAAATTGCCTTTTCATTAAAAACAAGTCATTTATCTTTCCATAAAGCAATTATAACCAACTTCCCATAAAGTCGTTATATTCACTTTATACCTTAGCCAAATACAATTTCCTATCCAAGGGACTCATACGTTTAAAACGGAACAAGTATCACATACTTTAAAACTCTTCAAGTCCCTTAACTTTAATAAAACATTAGACATCCTTAATACTTTCAAAGAAGTGAGTTATTCTCCTAACTCACCCGACTTGGCTATTCATAAAACTAGTAAAGGATATCAAGGTCTTGTACGTCTACCGTACTATATACGTGCAACTAGTCATGCTCAAAAGATAGGAAAAGTTCTACATACCTCTTCGGGTCAAACCACTTGCCAAGTATAAAATCCCGCCCGTAGAATGTCAACCTATAATATTCACAATACGTCTATTAACGTCTTACTTCAAACGTAGAATATTATAAGTGTAAAGTCTCTAAATTCTACGGAAAATCGGACAGCACCTCCTTTGTTTCTACTTACTTTGCCACCTTTTTCAAGGCCGAATACAATAACCAAACATGCCACATTTAAGGCCCAATCAATGCAATCAACAATAGGGGATTACACGCCTACTAGACGTGTAAAATTCCGCCCCACAAACGATATCAAATTAATACAACTTACTAGGCCAATCGGCTAACTTGAAGTACTACAACATCAATTCTTATCCAATTTCCATTTCAATCCAAGTTATTAGCCTAACATGATATCAAGTCGCAAACGATTAAAACTACTATAATCTCCAAGTAATTAGCATGCGACGATTCTAATAACGACCAATTTGTAATCCAACTTCACATGGTTTACATTACATTCCGGATTCTAAGGCTACAAGAAATCCATAACACTTATAAACTTCAACACATATACTTCATGCTAGCAACATGTGAAGCTAACAACAATATAAATAATCTTGTAACACTTTTAAGAGACAAGATTATACCTCAACGAATCTTAATCCAATTCCAAATCCGAAGTCGCTCCTTAGCAACTTAGAGCCTCTTCAAGACGCTTCAATCCGCTACTTGAGACCCTTAGAACAACACCAACAAATTTCCTTCAAACTCTCAAACAAAACCTAGAAAGACAACTAGGTTTTAGCTTTGCGACTAACCCGAAAACTATCTTTTTCCGAGATTTTTCTTTTGAGATAAGCTTACAATACACTCAAGAACCTTGGTTTAAAGTGGGGAGCTTAATGATCAAGAAACAATTTTTTTTCTTTTTTTCCAAGAGTGAACCCGAGAGCACTCTTGCTCTTCTTTATATTTTGTTGAATTTTTTTCTAAGTGTTAGGCTTAGTCTTGCTACTAGTAGTATTATATAGTGTAATGGAGGGTCAAGATGCATCCAAATGGGTGGTTTGGATAAGCTCTTATCAAATATCAAGCCTTGTGGGTCCTTTGACTTAGTCAAGAATCTCAAGCTACTACTTGCAAGACTTAGTCATCCAAGACTATGGTCAATGACCATCTTGGCCATGCCTATTTCGTCCAAGGCATCATTAAGGGGGGGTGACACGTGTCGCCCTCCCATTCGTCATAATAAAACGTTTTCCGACAATTTCATAATTCCGATAAATTTTTACAAGTCTCAAATCTTAACACTTGTGAGTTCTTACGTACGTTCTTAAAACATGTCCTGTAAATACGGGGTGTAACAACTATGACGGGACAGGGCCCCGTCATGCCCCTGAATGTACAAAACATCAACAACACCAGGGAGAACCATACCAAAAGTCGAGCCTCCGAAGAAATGGAGCTCTTGACACCTGAGTAAAAGATCCTAGGAATGAGGATCTACCACCTGCTTCCTTACTCGCGATTTAACGCAAATTTCGGCGAAGGGCCGCGACACAACGCACTAAGTATGTAAATCGAAAATATTGTAGTAATATCATAAGTCAAAAATAAGCTGGAGTCATAGATAGAAATCAATTTCCTTGCACTGTGCCTTACTAACAATGAGAGTAACAAGTATAAATCTTATAGCATAAAAATAGGAGGCTCACGATCAAAACAGGGTACCTCGCCCGTAGTATCATTAAGCAATCCTACTCCTGGGACTATTTCACCCGCATGGGTCCTGTGGACCCGCATGAGGTCATCCGCCTCGTCATGGGACTATTTCACCCGCATGGATCCTGTGGACCCGCATGAGTACCATCGCCGTACTCGCATGGGACTATTTCACCCGCATGAATCCTGTGGTCCGGATCCGCATGAGTGCAAGCGCCACACTCGCATCATGGGTAGCAAATCCATGGCATATATAATAACCCGGGGTTTACCCCGTAATAATATAAATATATAACATAGCTCATACGGCTATCATACATAACATAAGCACTACCGGCCTATCATATCATACATAAGCACTACCGGCCTATCATATCACAACATAAGCACTACCGGCCTATCATATCACAACATAAGCACTACCGGCCTATCATAACATAAGCACTACCGGCTTATCATAACATAAGCAAGTTAAGAAATTCCCTAACTTCTTATTAACATTATTAATATATCCTCACATTTTAGTATCCTAAGTCACTAACATGTCTTTTAATAGAAAAATCCGGGAATTCAACCCAAGTACCATGTACTTCTAACTTTTTAAGAAATAACTCTTTTTATACAAAAATTCCAAGATACTAATCACCATAGTATCAAGTTACGATTTCTTTTCAAGACAAGTGACATTTCCTTTTAGAAATATAATAGACTTCTAAATCAAGTGACTTCATTTCCTTTAAAAACTTTGGCAACCAATGCCTAAAAATCAATTCACCTTTCTTAGTTTCAAATCTTTTACCCGTACTTGTTTTAATTAGAGTAAACCTTTCTTTGTGAACATTTCAAGAAAACTAATATAACCGACTTCCCATAAAGTCATTATATTAGCGTTATCTCTTTGTCAAATACATTTTTCCTAAATCCGCGGCCTGATCACTCGCGCTGGCGCCACTGCGCTTTTCAGCGCTGAGGCTCCCGATCATGTCCAGACCGAACCACGGGGTATAACATTCTCCCCCCCTTAGAAACATTCGTCCCGAATGTTCCTTCTAGGCTTACTCGAATCACAAATCGACGTAGACGCTCTTAACTACTCTTTTGCAAATAAAGACGCTCCCCACGGCCACAACAATACTTAAGTACAATTGCTAAATCAAAACTAACAAGCAGGAAAGTGGGTTACCTGGAGGTGTAGGGAATAAGTGAGGATATTTCTTCATCATGTCCTCCTCCGCTTCCCACGTCATCTCTTCCCTGTTCTCGTTCCGCCATAAGACCTTGACGGAAGCCACATCCTTTGTCCGAAGTCGTCTAACCTGACGATCGAGTATCGCTATGGGACTCTCCTCATACGATAACTCCTCTGTCACCTGGACATCATGAATTGGGTGCACTCTAGATGGATCTCCAATACATTTCCGCAACATAGACACATGGAAAACTGGATGTACCGCCTCCAAATCGGACGGCAGATCTAACTCATAGGCAACCTTGCCTACCTTACAGATAATCTGATAAGGCCCAATGTACCTTGGGCTAAGTTTCCCCTTCTTCCCAAATCTCATCACACCCTTCATGGGTGATATCTTCAGGAAAACCCAATCATCGACCTCAAACTCCAAGTGTCGACGCCGATGATCCGCATACGACTTCGCGACTCGGTGACAATAACCGCTCCTGGATAAGCTTCACCTTATCCACTGACTGCTGTACCAAGTCTGGCCCGACTAGCTGAACTTCTCCCACCTCAAACCAACCTATCAGTGACCTACATTCCTCCCATATAAGGCCTCATAAGGCGCCATCTGGATACTAGAATGGTAGCTGTTGTTATAAGCAAACTCCACAAGAGGCAAATGATCCTCCCAGCTACCCCTGAAATCAATAACACAAGCCCGCAGCATATCCTCAAGTGTCTGAATAGTGCGCTCGGCCTGTCCGTCGGTCTGAGGATGAAACGCTGTACTGAGACTCACCTGTGTCCCTAATCCCTTCTGGAAAGACCTCCAGAAGTTAGCCGTAAACTGGGCTCCTCTGTCAGAAATAATCGATATAGGAACTCCGTGCAGTCTCACGATCTCTCTGATATATAGTCTAGCATAATCCTCGGCCGAAAAAGTCGTCCTGACTGGAAGAAAATGGGCTGATTTCGTCAGCCTGTCGATGATAACCCAAATGGAATCATGCTTCCTCTGAGTGGAAGGTAACCCTGCAATAAAATCCATATTTATCACCTCCCACTTCCAAGTCGGAATATCAATAGTCTGCAACAGCCCACCGGGCTTCTGGTGCTCAACCTTAACCTGCTGACAATTAGGACACTGTGCAACAAAACCTGCCACGTCCCTCTTCAGGCCATCCCACCAATACACGCATCTGAGGTCATGATACATCTTAGTTGACCCCGGGTGAATAGAATAACGAGCACTGTGTGCCTCCCCCAAAATCTGCTGACGAAGTCCTGTCATATCGGGAACACACAACCGGCCTTCAAATCTTAGCACCCCATCAGGCGCTACCTCAAATAGACTCTTCTCTCTCTGAAGAGCGGCATCTCGATACCGCACCATAATCGGATCCTCATACTGTCGCCTCTTCACCTCCTCGACGATGGAAGACTCGGCAACCTCTCGAACCCGAACTCCATCACTATCAGAATCAAACAAACGAACCCCAAGGCTCGCTAGCTGACGAATCTCTCGGACCATATCCTTTTTCCCCGGCGGTACATCGGATAGAATCCAATCCTAAATATCTTGTTGCCTCCTGACTATAGGTGTGTCACGACCCGACCCCGGGCCCACGACTGGTGCCCTACTTGGGCACCCCTTACAGGTATACATCAGAAAATAGCAGCGGAACATACATAAACTCAAAAATAAAAACAACTACATCTTTATTCTTACAACCCAATCCACAAGATATGACTACAAACCTCTAAGAATAACAATTGTGACGGGACAGGGCCCCGTCATACCCCTGAATGTACATCTATCTACAACATCAGGGAAACCGTACCAAAAGACAAGCCACCGGAGAAATGGAGGTTCTGACACCTGATCAGTGATCCTAAGAGTGAGGATCCACCACTTGCTTACCCCTACCTGCGACATGAACGCAGCCCCCCGAGGAAAGGGGGTCAGTACAACAGATGTACCAATTATGCAAAACTGAAAGTATTGAAATGAAATCATAAAGTCTAAAATAAAGCTGGAGACATGTATGATAACTCAAATAACAATACACTGTGTCTTACTAACAATGAGAGTAATCAAGAGTATACTTTACTGCATAAAAATAGGAGGCTCATGATCAAAGTAGGGCCACTCGCCCGTAGTATAATTAAGCAATCCTACTCCTGGGACTATTTCACCCGCATAGGTCCTGTGGACCCGCAATGAGGTCATCCGCCTCGCATGGGACTATTTCACCCGCATAGGACTATTTCACCCGCATGGGCCCGGTGGACTTGCAATGAGTACAAACGCCGCACTCGCATCATGGGTAGCAAATCCATGGAATAAGTAGAAACCCGGGGGTTTACCCCTCAAGAATAACATAACCTAACACAACCGGCTATCATACATAACATAAGCACTACCAGCTTATCATACATGACATAAACACCACCGGCTTATCATACCTAACATAAACAAGTTAAGAAATCCCCTAACTTCTTATTAGCCTTATTTATATACACTCTCATTTTAGTTTACTTAAGGCACTAACATGTCATTATAAAATCCGGGAATTTAACCCAAAGTACTATGTACCTTTATCCTTTTAAAAAAATTACACGTTCTTGTATAAAATCCCCATGATACTAACACTCGTAGTATCAAGACTTGTCTACTTTTCAAAACAAGTCACTATACCTTTAGAAATACATTTCAAGGCTTTAAAACCAAGTAACTTCCACTTTCACAACCTAGGCAACTCGTGCCTATAAATCAAGTAGACATTCTATTAACTTTCCATAAAACCGTTATAACTAACTTCCCATAAAGCCGTTATAACTCTTTATGTTTTAGACAATTACATTCTTTTTATAACCAAGAGACTTATACTTTCAAAAACCAAGTATCATATACTTTCAAAATACTTCAAGTCTCTTAACTTTAGAAATCAAATTTCTTAACTTTAGAATAGTTCAAGAAATCAATACTTTTCAAATCAAGTATTCTATACATTTTCAAGTCAAGAAATCTTTGTTTACCTTATTAGAATAACCCATTCTTTTTACTTTCCATAAAGTTATTATAACCAACTTTATGCTTTTGAAACCAAGGCATTTCTATCCTTTAAAAACAAGTGAGTTAATTCTCTAACTCAACCAACTTGGACATCCTTAAAACAAGTCAAGAATATCAAATGAAACTAAATTCATTTAAATCTCGTACGTCTACCGTACTATACATTTACAACTACTCATGCTCAAGAGATAAGAAAGTTCCACATACCTTTTTGGTTCAATCCACTTGCTAAGTCCAATATGTCGTACGTAGTATGTCAACCTATAATGACCATAATACATCTATTAACTTCTAGCTGCAAATGTAGAATATTCTAAGTGTAAAGTCACCAAATTCTACGGAAAATCGGGCAACACTTCCTTTGTTTCTACGTACTTTTCCACCTTTTTCAAGGCCCGAATTCAATAACCAAACATGCCACATTTAAGGATCAACAATGTAGCTAACAAAAGGGGATTACACGCCTAACAGGACGTGTAAAATTCTGCCCCACAATTGATATCAAACTAGTCCAAAAGACAATGTCATTCTCGGCAATTTGAGGTACAACAACACAAAGTCTTTTCCCATTATTTTTCCATCCAAGTTGTTTAGTCTAACATGCTATATAGCCTCAATCGATTATAACAACTACAATCTTCAATTAGATAACATGCGACGATTATAGTTATCGACCAAATTGTATTTCAATTTCAAATGGCTAACAAAGTCATTTCAGATTTAGGCTTCCAATATCCGTAACACTTATAAATCTCCAATACATATATCTCATGTTTGTTAAAATGTATAACTACAACAATATGTAATCTTATAACACTAAGAGAACAAGATTGTTACCTTGACAAGCCTTAATCCGACTTCAAGATCCGAAGTCGCTCCTTAGCAACTTAGCTCCTTTCCTTGACACTCCAATCCGCCACTTGAAGCCCTTAGAAGTTCACAAACAACTTTCCTTCAATTTCCAATCCAAACCTATGAAAGCGACTTAGGTTTTCACCTTGCGACTAATGCAAAAACGATATTTTTCCGAGATCTTTCTATTGAGATACCTTACAATACCCTTAGGAACCTTGGTTTAAAGTATTGTGAATTGTGGACAACAAATGAAATATTTTCTTGTTCTTCACTTGCCAAACCCGAGAGCTCCCTCTTCAAGTCTTCAAATTTTTCTAATTTTTTCTAAGTGTTAAAGACTTGTCTTGCAATATGGATGAATATATAACTAAATGGAGGGTTAAGATTAGAACACTTGTGAGGTTTGGATGAATTTCATTTAAAAAAAATCTAGTCAAATGGCCCTTTGACTTAGTCAATATTATCAAGCTCTAGCCTAGCAAGACTTGATCATCCTTGCTTTGGTCAAATGACCTTCCTATCCTTGGTCCATTCGACCAAGACCATCCAATGGGGGGTGACACGTGTCACCCTCCCATTCGTCGCAATATTTCGTTTCCCGACATTTCCATAATTCTGATAAATTTTTACTAGTCTCACATCTTAACGTTTTGAGCTCTTACGTACGTTATTATAAACATGTCATGGAATTACGGGGTGTAACAAGGTGTGGTGCACAACACGCCGATAATCAAGACTCTACTAGATACGGTCTGTAGATACTTTCCGAGGACTAACTGCTCTGATACCACTTTTGTCACGACCCGACCTCGGGCCCGCAACTGGTGCCTTACCCCGGGCACCCTAGTGATAATACATCAGAGAAAACCAGCGGAATAAAACTCATAGACATGGAACAATATAAAATAAGAAACAGGCTAACCAATAAGGTCACCTTTCTGCATATATATACCAAAAAGCCCGAACAATTACATCCTTTACAAACCCAACTCACAACAGGACTACAGACCTCTAAGAGTTTTGACATAACAATTATGACGGGACATGACCCCACCATACCCCTGAATGTACCTGTACCTACACGTTAACTCCAAAGTACTACATACGTTAACTCTTTTAAAAAGATCCCTTTTTACGTAAAAGCCACACGATACTAATACTCGTAGTATCAAGACACGTTTTATTTTCAAACCAAATTACTACGCCTTCAAAAAATCATTATAAGGCCTTTAAAATCAAGTAAGTAAACCGTTCTTTTATACTTCTCAAGTCGTTATAACTAACTTCCCATAAAGCTATTATAACACTTATGTTTCAAGCCATTCAAAACAACTACAATCAGTTGGAAAACCAAGAGAACTTATTCTTTTAAAACCAAGTATCAATTTCTTTCCAAATAATGATTCACAACTTTTTAGAATAATTCAAGGCTCTTAAGATTTAGAAGTCAAGTCAAGGACATCAAAATGAAACCAAATTCATTTAACACACGTACGTCTACCGTACTATATATTTCACAACAATCATGCTCAAGAGGATAGGAAGAATCACATACCTCTTCGGCTTAATCCACTAGCCAAGTCGAGTATGCCGCGCGTAGAATATCCACCTATAATAACCATACCACGTTTATCAACTTCTAGTTTTCTTCGTAGAATATTTCTAAGTAAAAGGTCTCTTATTCTACGGAAAATTGGGCATCACTTCCCCTGTTTCTACTTACTTTTCCACTTTTTTAAAGCCCGAAATCAATAGCCAACATGCCACATTTAAGGTGCAAATAAATTAGCAACTCAAAGGGGATTACATGCCTAATTGGACGTGTACAATTCTACCCCACAATATACAAAATAGTCCATTAGTCCAAAGTAAAAACAGTCCAATGTAAATACAGTCCAATGTAAATACAGTCCATTAAGTCCACTATTACCATCCATTAGTTCAGTCCTTTAGTTGGTGTTCTTGGCCAACTACTACAATCAAAACTATCCAGTTTTCGGCTAACATGCCAATACTTGTTTCATTACTTCTTTAATAATCCTCCAACTTATATTCCAACCTTTATATAAGTTATGTTAACTT
This sequence comes from Przewalskia tangutica, assembly GCA_029844215.1. Lineage (NCBI taxonomy): Eukaryota > Viridiplantae > Streptophyta > Magnoliopsida > Solanales > Solanaceae > Przewalskia > Przewalskia tangutica. Next base: position 41,517,089 of record CM056724.1, on the reverse strand, counting down.
GTTTATTTACTGTCAACAAGTAATAGGTAATGTTTTAACAATTTTTATGGCTAGCATGCCAATTCTCGATTTTAACAACTTTATTAAGGTCCAATTCTTTTCAATCTTCCTTCCACATATCATATACTCAATTATATACTACTACAGCATGTAATCTCCAATTACAATAGAAGGACAAAGATCATTACCTCGATAACCCCAAAATTTTCCAATGATTAAAAGTCGATCCTTAGGAATCTTAGCTCTTATTCCTCACGTTCCAATCCACTCCAATCAACCCTTAGAAGTTCCTAACCAACTTCTCTTAACACTTCATCCAAAAATATGAAGATCACCTTAGGGTTTCACTTTGCGACTATTGGATTAACGTAGTATTTCCGGGATTTTTGTGTTGGGATATCTTTAGAACACTACAAGGGACACCTGGTTTAAGTATTGGGATTTATTATCAACAATTGAAGAATTTTCTTCACAAGGGAGGGGGTGGCCGAGAGCACACAATGAGGGAGGGAGTATATTTGCCTTGGAAAATATTCTAAGTGTTGATGAAGTCTTGCTACAAGGGTGTATTTATAAGAAAACCAAGGGCTAGGATCAAAGCAAGTGTGTGGATGAGATTGGGGACAAGTGTGTGTGGGTCCCACAAGACACTTGTCCAACACAAGACTTAAGCCACTTGGCTTGTCCACTTGTCCAACAATTTCGGCCAACATGGCCACATGGGGTGACACGTGTCACCCTCCTATTCGTCCAAAATATTTTCATCTCCCAAAAACATCCATAATGGCCAAAATCTCGAAAATAATGTGGGCTCCATATAACAGTAAATTTTTCCTGTGGGCCCCACGTGACCAATTCTGGAAAATAAAATCCATAATTCTATTATATTCCAAGAAGTCCAAATACCAAAATTGAGAATCCAATTCCCAATAATAAACCTTTTTCCTTCACGAGATTCGGAATATTTTCCGTCGGGAAAACAAATCTTTCTTCCTTTTCGAACTTAATGTTGTATTCTCGTACGTACGTCCTCACAAACATACCCTGGAACAACGGGGTGTAACAGATAGCAAGAATACAAAATGATATCAGGAACACATGACAGATGGACAAAATATCAGCAAACATAAATAAATATCAGCAATCAAGATCCCAACGGACTTCAGAAAGATTTTAAAAATGTAATTTTTTAGCTTGTACTGTAGCATGAATCGAACTTTACACTGTTGCAGGAATAATAAAGTCGCTGAATACTGTAGCAAGTTACTGTAGCACCATAGTAAAGATCGCACAGTAAAGGTCACACAGTAAAGGTCGCACAGTAAGAGTCATAGTACTATAGCAGCACTGTAGCACTCCGAGGTCATCTATATAAAGAGCATCATTGTATCAGTTTTTCTCAGAATAAAAATTCCAAAGCTTCGATATACACTCTCTCTCTCTAAATTATGTCCGGCTAAAAACCCTCTTTCAGCCTATATTCTTTGAAGAATAATACCATAATCTTAGAAAATCTACTTCACTTAATCATAATAGCAATGATAAACTTTGAAGAACTTATAGTTAAACACATATCAGTAGTAAAACCCTAACTTTTGCTGGAATTTTGGAAAGACCTGTAGAGGACTCCTAAGCATCTAGGTGATAGTACCCATAACGCGAGGAAGCAACGAAGGGGAAGGGGCCAGGGTGAGTTGAGACTTCCGGTGATCCAAAGGTTCTACAAAAGGTACAGTTTATCTACTATATATTTTTAAGTATATTTCTGATAAGTTAATTATATAGTTATGATTTTGATTAGTAGGATATCTATGATTATGGTGTTAAAATTCAGAAAAGGTTGTAGACAATATTAATCATAAAAAATGACAACATTCTTATATCAAGACTTTTATAAAGATTTGTTTATAATACTAGCTTGTTACTATATTAAATTCCGCAATAATACTAGAAATAATGATAATAATATGAATGTACCACCATCTACCGTCCTTCCTTTAGGGTTATTAGGTGATGGAGCGATCCGCCCAAAAATTGGTAGAAATGAAACCACCCACTTTTAATTCCAAACTAGCACAAATACCAACAACATCCCAGCCTACAATGGTCGAAAGGTTAACATTTTCACCTGAATATATCAATGCCTATGAGAATATCACCAAATTTTACAATTATAAAACAAATCCCAATCCCAATGTCCTGACGAAACAATAGCACAATATCAGATAATAACAAAACAAAAAAGAAAACCAATGGCACTCAAGGATATCAAGGAAAAACAAGAAGCAAAAGGAGAAGGGTCTTCTAATTCCGTTCCCTAAAAAACATATTACTCTGATTTGGGACTAATGTAGTTTTACTATGCTAAAGCCCATTATATTACATGTAGTCAAACTACGTGAAGCCAAGCATAAGAACATAACAGTTTGGCCCAATGTGATTTATCACAGTAAGCCCATTATATGAGCATAACAGCCTGACCCAATGTGATTTATCACAGTAAGCCCAACATATCAGCATATTATGGCCCAATGTGATTTATCACAGTAAGCCCAACATATTATCATATCAGCAATATCAAAATTATATCAAGAAAGGAGACACTGAGAGCAGAGAAGACATAGATAGCAGAGATATTATCAAAAGACAACAGGTGGAAGATGAGAAAAGGACAAAGGAATATCAATGATAGCAAGAAGACAAAACGGTGCAAATAAAAGATGCTAACACATCAACTTTTTGAAAAGTAGAAAAAACTGACAAAGGAATATCAATTATTGCAAGAAGACAAAATGATATCATGAACTCATGACAGATGGACAAAATATAAGCAAACATAAATAAATATCAGCAATCAAGATCCCAACGGACTTCAGAAAGATTTAAAAAATGTAATTTTTTTAGCTTGTACTGTAGCATGAATCGTACTTTTCACTGTAGCATTTCACTGTAGCAGGAATAGTAAAGTCGCCGAATACTGTAGCAAGTTACTGTAGCAACACAGTAAAGGTCGCACAGTAAAGGTCACACAGTAAAGGTCACACAGTAAAGATCGCACAGTAAGAGTCATATTACTATAGCAACACTATAGCACCCCGAGGTCATCTATATAAAGAGCCTAATTGTATAAGTTTTATCAGAATAAAAATTCCAAAGCTTAGATATACACTCTCTCTCTCATGTCCGGCTAAAAACCCCCTTTCAGTCTATAATCTTTAAAGAATAATATCATAATCTTAGAAAATCTACTTCACTTAATCATAATAGCAAGAGATAAACTTTGAAGAACTTATAGTTAAACGCATATCAGTAGTAAAACCCTAACTTTTGCTGAAATTTTGGAAAGACCTGTAGAGGACTCCTAAGCATCTAGGCGATAGTACCCATAACGCGAGGAAGCAACGAAAGGGAAGGGGCCAGGGTGAGTTGAGACTTCCGGTGATCCAAAGGTTCTACAAAGGTACGATTTATCTACTATATGTTTTTAATTATATTTCTGATAATTTAATTTCTATAGTTATGATTTTGATTAGTAGGATATCTATGATTATGGTGTTAAAATTCTGAAAAGGTTATAGACTGTATTAATCATAAAAAATGACAACAATCTTATATCAAGACTTTTATAAAAAATTGTTTATAATACTAGCTTGTTACTATATTAAATTCCTCAATAATACTAGAAATAATGATAATAATATGAACGTACCACCATCTACCGTCCTTCCTTTAGGGTTATTAGGTGATGGAGCGATCCACCCAGAAATTGGTAGAAATGAAACCACCCACTTTTAATTCCAAACTAGCACAAATACCAACAACATCCCAGCCTACAATGGCCGAAAGGTTAACATTTTCACCTGAATATATCAATGCCTATGAGAATATCACCAAATTTTACAATTATAAAACAAATCCCAATCCCAATGTCCTGACGAAACAATAGCACAATATCAGATAATAACAAAACAAAAAAGAAAACCAATGGCACTCAAGGATATCAAGGAAAAACAAGAAGCAAAAGGAGAAGGGTCTTCTAATTCCGTTCCCTAAAAATCATATTACTCTGATTTGGGACTAATGTAGTTTTACTATGCTAAAGCACATTATATTACTATGTAGGACATGTAGTCCAACTACGTGAAGCCTAGCATAAGAGCATAACAGTTTGACCCAATGTGATTTATCATAGTAAGCCCAATATAGGAGCATAACAGTCTGGCCCAATGTGATTTATCACAGTAAGCCCAAAATATCAGCATATTATGGCCCAATGTGATTTATCACAGTAAGCCCAACCATTATCATATCAGCAATATCAAAATTATATCAAGAAGGAGACACTGACAGCAGAGAAGACATAGATAGCAGAGATATTATCAAAAGACAATAGGTGGAACATGACAAAAGGACAAAGGAATATCAATGAGAGCAAGAAGACAAAACGGTGCAGATAAAAGATGCCAGACGAATCAACTTTTTGAAAAGTAGAAAAAACGGACAAAGGAATATCAATGATAGCAAGAAGACAACATGATATCAGGAACTCATGACAGATGGACAAAATATCAATAAACAAAAATAAATATCAACAATCAAGATCCCAACGGACTTTAGAAAGATTGAAAAAATGTAATTCTTTAGCTTGTACTGTAGCATGAATAGTACTTTCACTGTAGCATTTCATTGTAGCATGAATAGTAAAGCCGCCGAATACTGTAGCAAGTTACTGTAGCACCATAGTAAATGTCGTACAGTAAATGTCACACAATAAATGTCACACAGTAAGAGTCATAGTACTATAGCAGCACTGTAGCACCCCGAGGTCATCTATATAAAGAGCCTCATTGTATCATTTTTTATCAAAATAAAAATTCCAAAGCTTAAATATACACTCTCAATCATGTCCGGCTAAAAACCCCCTTTCAGTCTATAATCTTTGAAGAATAATATCATAATCTTAGAAAATCTACTTCACTTAATCATAATAGCAAGATATACACTTTGAAGAACTTATAGTTAAACGCATATCAGTAGTAAAACCCTAACTTTTGCTGGAATTTTGGAAAGACCTGTAGAGGACTCCTAAGCATCTAGGCGATAGTACCCATAACGCGAGGAAGCAACGAAAGGGAAGGGGCCAGGGTGAGTTGAGACTTCCGGTGATCCAAATTTTTTACAAAGGTACGGTTTATCTACTATATGTTTTTAATTATATTTCTGATAAGTTAATTTCTATAGTTATGATTTTGATAGTAGGATATCTATTATTATGGTGTTAAAATTCTGTAAAGGTTATAGACTATATTAATCATAAAAAATGACAACAATATTATATCAAGACTTTTATAAAAATTTGTTTATAATACTAGCTTGTTACTGTATTAAATTCCCCAATAATACTAGAAATAATGATAATAATATGAACGTACCACCATCTACCGTCCTTCCTTTAGGGTTATTAGGTGATGGAGCGATCCACCCAGAAATTGGTAGAAATGAAACCACCCACTTTTAATTCCAAACTAGCACAAATACCAACAACATCCCAGCCTACAATGGCCGAAAGGTTAACATTTTCACCTGAATATATCAATGCCTATGAGAATATCACCAAATTTTACAATTATAAAACAAATCCCAATCCCAATATCCTGACGAAACAATAGCACAATATCAGATAATAACAAAACAATAAAGAAAACCAATGGCACTCAAGGATATCAAGGAAAAACAAGAAACAAAAGGAGAAAAGTCTTCTAATCTATTCTCCTAAAAATCATATTACTCTGATTTGAGACTAATGTAGTTTTACTATGCTAAAGCCCATTATATTACTATCTAGGACATGTAGTCCAACTACGTGAAGCCTAGCATAATAACATAACAGTTTGACCCAATGTGATTCATCACAGTAAGCCCAATATAGGAGCATAACAGTCTGGCCCAATGTGTTTTATCACAGTAAGCCCAACATATCAGCATATTATGGCCCAATGTGATTTATCACAGTAAGCCCAACCATTATCATATCAGCAATATCAAAATTATATCAAGAAGGAGACACTGACAGCAGAGAAGACATAGATAGCGGAGATATTATCAAAAGACAACAGGTGGAACATGACAAAAGAACAAAGGAATATCAATGAGAGCAAGAAGACAAAACGGTGCAAATAAAAGATGCCAGACCAATCAACTTTTTGAAAAGTAGAAAAAACGGACAAAGGAATATCAATAATAGCAAGAAGACAAAATGATATCAGGAACTCAAGACAGATGGACAAAATATCAATAAACAAAAATAAATATCAACAATCAAGATCCCAACGGACTTCAGAAAGATTGAAAAAATGTAATTCTTTAGCTTGTACTGTAGCATGAATAGTACTTTCACTGTAGCATTTCACTGTAGCATGAATAGTAAAACCGCCGAATACTGTAGCAAGTTACTGTAGCACCATAGTAAATGTTGTACAGTAAATGTCACACAGTAAATGTCGCACAGTAAGAGTCATAGTACTATAGCAGCACTGTAGCACCCCGAGGTCAACTATATAAAGAGCCTCATTGTATCAGTTTTTATTAAAATAAAAATTCCAAAGCTTAGATATACACTCTCTCTCTCATGTCCGGCTAAAACCCCCCTTTCAGTCTATAATCTCTGAAGAATAATATCATAATCTTAGAAAATCTACTTCACTTAATCATAATAGCAAGAGATACACTTTGAAGAACTTATAGTTAAACGTATATCAGTAGTAAAACCCTAACTTTTGCTGGAATTTTGGAAAGACCTGTAGAGGACTCCTAAGCATCTAGGCGATAGTACCCATAACGCGAGGAAGCAACGAAAGGGAAGGGGCCAGGGTGAGTTGAGACTTCCGGTGATCCAAAGGTTCTACAAAGGTACGGTTTATCTACTATATGTTTTTAATTATATTTCTGATAAGTTAATTTCTATAGTTATGATTTTGATTAGTAGGATATCTATGATTATGGTGTTAAAATTCTGTAAAGGTTATAGACTATATTAATCATAAAAAATGGCAACAATCTTATATCAAGACTTTTATAAAAATTTGTTTATAATACTAGCTTGTTACTATATTAAATTCCCCAATAATACTAGAAATAATGATAATAATATGAACGTACCACCATCTACCGTCCTTCCTTTAGGGTTATTAGGTGACGGAGCGATCCACCCAGAAATTGATAGAAATGAAACCACCCACTTTTAATTCCAAACTAGCACAAATACCAACAACATCCCAGCCTATAATGGCCGAAAGGTTAACATTTTCACCTGAATATATCAATACCTATGAGAATATCACCAAATTTTACAATTATAAAACAAATCCCAATCCCAATATCCTGACGAAATAATAGCACAATATCAGATAATAACAAAACAATAAAGAAAACCAATGGCACTCAAGGATATCAAGGAAAAACAAGAAACAAAAGGAGAAGAGTCTTATAATCTATTCTCCTAAAAATCATATTACTCTGATTTGAGACTAATGTAGTTTTACTATGCTAAAGCCCATTATATTACTATCTAGGACATGTAGTCCAACTACATTAAGCCTATCATAAGAGCATAACAGTTTGACCCAATGTGATTTATCACAGTAAGCCCAATATATGAGCATAACAGTCTGGCCCAATGTTATTTATCACAGTAAGCACAACATATCATCATATTATGGCCCAATGTGATTTATCACAGTAAGCCCAACCATTATCATATCAGCAATATCAAAATTATATCAAGAAAGGAGACACTGACAACAGAGAAGACATAGATATTATCAAAAGACAACAGGTGGAACATGACAAAAGGACAAAGGAATATCAATGAGAGCAAGAAGACAAAACGGTGCAAATAAAAGATGCCAGACGAATCAACTTTTTGAAAAGTAGAAAAAACGGACAAAGGAATATCAATGATAGCAAGAAGACAAAATGATATCAGGAACTCATGACAGATGGACAAAATATCAATAAACAAAAATAAATATCAACAATCAAGATCCCAACGGACTTCAGAAAGATTGAAAAAATGTAATTCTTTAGCTTGTACTGTAGCATGAATAGTACTTTCACTGTAGCATTTCACTGTAGCATGAATAGTAAAGTCGCCGAATACTGTAGCAAGTTACTGTAGCACCATAGTAAATGTCGTACAGTAAATGTCACACAGTAAATGTCGCACAGTAAGAGTCATAATACTATAGCAGCACTGTAGCACCCCGAGGTCAACTATATAAAGAGCCTCATTGTATCAGTTTTTATCAAAATAAAAATTCCAAAGCTTAGATATACACTCTCTCTCTCATGTCCGGCTAAAAACCCCCTTTCAGTCTATAATCTTTGAAGAATAATATCATAATCTTAGAAAATCTACTTCACTTAATCATAATAGCAAGAGATACACTTTGAAGAACTTATAGTTAAACGCATATCAGTAGTAAAACCCTAACTTTTGCTGAAATTTTGGAAAGTCCTGTAGAGGACTCCTAAGCATCTAGGCGATAGTACCCATAACGCGAGGAAGCAACGAAAGGGAAGGGGCTAGGGTGAGTTGAGACTTCCGGTGATCCAAAGGTACGGTTTATCTACTATATGTTTTTAATTATATTTCTGATAAGTTAATTTCTATAGTTATGATTTTTATTAGTAGGATATCTATGATTATGGTGTTAAAATTCTGTAAAGGTTATAGACTGTATTAATCATAAAAAATGACAACAATCTTATATCAAGACTTTTATAAAAATTTATTTATAATACTAGCTTACTACTATATTAAATTCCCCAATATTACTAGAAATAATGATAATAATATGAACGTACCACCATCTACCGTCCTTCTTTTAGGGTTATTAGGTGACGGAGCGATCCACCCAGAAATTGGTAGAAATGAAACCACCCACTTTTAATTCCAAACTAGCACAAATACCAACAACATCCCAGCCTACAATGGCCGAAAGGTTAACATTTTCACCTGAATATATCAATGCCTATGAGAATATCACCAAATTTTACAATTATAAAACAAATCCCAATCCCAATATCCTGACGAAATAATAGCACAATATCAGATAATAACAAAACAATAAAGAAAACCAATGGCACTCAAAGATATCAAGGAAAAACAAGAAGCAAAAGGAGAAGAGTCTTCTAATCCATTCTCCTAAAAATCATATTACTCTGATTTGGGACTAATGTAGTTTTACTATGCTAAAACCCATTATATTACTATCTAGGACATGTAGTCCAACTACGTGAAGCCTAGCATAAGAGCATAACAGTTTGACCCAATGTGTTTTATCACAGTAAGCCCAATATATGAGCATAACAGTCTGGCCCAATGTGATTTATCACAGTAAGCCCAACATATCAGCATATTATGGCCCAATGTGATTTATCATAGTAAGCCCAACCATTATCATATCAGCAATATCAAAATTATATCAAGAAGGAGACACTGACAGCAGAGAAGACATAGATAGCAAAGATATTATCAAAAGACAACAGGTGGAACATGACAAAAGGACAAAGGAATATCAATGAGAGCAAGAAGACAAAACGGTGCAAATAAAAGATGCCAGACACATCAACTTTTTGAAAAGTAGAAAAAACGGACAAAGGAATATCAATGATAGCAAGAAGACAAAATGATATCAGGAACTCATGACAGATGGAAAAAATATCAATAAACAAAAATAAATATCAACAATCAAGATCCCAACGGACTTCAGAAAGATTGAAAAAATATAATTTTTTAGCTTGTACTGTAGCATGAATAGTACTTTCACTGTAGCATTTCACTGTAGCATGAATAGTAAAGCCGCCGAATACTGTATCAAGTTACTGTAGCACCACAATAAATGTCGCACAATAAATGTCACATAGTAAATGTCGCAAAGTAAGAGTCATAGTACTATAGCAGCACTGTAGCACCCCGGGGTCATCTATATAAAGATCCTCATTGTATCAGTTTTTCTCAGAATAAAAATTCCAAAGCTTCGATATACACTCTCTCTCTCTCTAAATTATGTCCGGCTAAAAACCCCATTTCAGTCTATAATCTTAGAAGAATAATATCATAATCTTAGAAAATCTACTTCATTTAATCATAATAGCAAGAGATAAACTTTGAAGAACTTATAGTTAAACGCATATCAGTAGTAAAATCCTAACTTTTCTGGAATTTTGGAAAGACCTAGAGAGGACTCCTAAGCATCTAGGTGATAGTACCCATAACGCGAGGAAGCAACGAAGGGGAAGGAGCAAGGGTGAGTTGAGACTTCCGGTGATCCAAAGGTTCTACAAAAGGTACGGTTTATCTACTATATGTTTTTAATTATATTTCTGATAAGTTAATTTCTATAGTTATGATTTGATTAGTAGGATATCTATGATTATGGTGTTAAAATTCTGAAAAGGTTATAGACTGTATTAATCATAAAAAATGACAATAATCTTATATCAATACTTTTATAAAGATTTATTTCTAATACTAGCTTGGTACTATATTAAATTCCGCAATAATACTAGAAATAATGATAATAATATGAACGTACCACCATCTACCGACCTTCCTTTAGGGTTATTAGGTGATGGAGCGATCCGCCCAGAAATTGATAACTTAAAGGACCAAAACTGTTACGTGCAGGCTATAATTTTGAACCTGCCCTGATGGCAACAACCGAACATAGAAGCCAGGAGGAACGTTATGCGGCTCTTGTCGCATCTGTCTCACATCTCACCAATCTGTGTCACGTCAGTCAGTCTCGAAATGCGGAGCCGTAATATAAGGGAATGTTGGCACTATTATAGTGTCACATAAATTGTACTTTAGGATAGAAAAATCTAATTTTAACTTGTATAAGATTAGCTTAGGGGAGAAGAAAGATGGACATTATCTTTTTAAAACTTGTAACCCTAGAAGAAGAAAAGCTCAAAGATACTCTTTGTGTTTCCGATAATCATACCAATTTCATATACACTTCATATGAGCTTTCGTGCATTATTCATATGGAAACTCTTGTTTTTACTTTCTATTTATCGTTCTTATCTATGCTTTCACAGGAGTTTGTAGATTCGATACAAACCACTTATTTTTAAACTCTATAATCAACAAATTCAACTAGTGTTTCTAAAATCTCAGTTTTAGCGGTAAACAGTTTGGTGCCATCTGTGGGGATAGACAATTGTGGTGTTGTCCCAATTGATTTCTTGAAACTTTTGTCAAAGACTTTTTGAAGTTTCTTGTCAACAGAAACTAGGACGAATCGATAGTGCACATGGGACAACCCCCTCTACAAAACCATGGACCCGCAAGGTTCTCAGCAGCTGGGAGACGTACCCAAAGTCATTTACGTGTTGAACGAATGGATCCCAGAAGTGCAAGCAACCAGGAGACTAAAAAGGAGAAAGAGCTGGAAGATGAGACACATGTCTCGCCGGAAACTTGCTCAAAGCGTCGTGGTAAAGAACTTACCTATAATGACTCGACCGAAAATAGGAAAGCTTACTATGCTGAGCGTTATCCCAAAAAGAAGAAGAGGCAATCTCATTCGAAAGTGACATGAATGTATAAGGAAGATGAATGTCATGCGGATAAATCCCTAGTTCGACATGGCATCTCAGAGTGGGATTACGACAAGTATAGAGCAAATAGTGAATGCCCTAGCCGGACAACCTCTAGTTAAACATCCTTTAGTAGGACTGGGGTAATGAAGTGATACGATCAAATTGTGGAAGATACGGAATCAAACAACAAAAATGCGGAAACTAAAATACCCAGAAAATTGGAAGAATAGAGGGATATAAACAAGAATCGATTGGTAATTAATTTATGGACAAACTTGGATATATAAAATCCAAACCCTCTCAATTGAATTCAATCAAAAGAACCTATACAGTTCAATTTCAACAAAAGAGATGATTCAAATGAATCCATAAGTGAACAACTCAATTATGAAATTGATGGAATTATGTTCAATAACCAACTAAGGAATCCACCTTAATTATCTATCACTAAACACTAATTAATACTACAAACTATCCTAAGATAATACTAACACACTTATGAGTTCAACAATCATCTTCAAGCTAAGGATGAAAATAAGGCTAAGGGTTCTTTATATAGTATCTCTATTAAAACAAAGAACCAAAAGTGGTATTTGCACAAATAATCCAACATGGGCCCTTCTCCTCTTGAATTGCAATCTTATCCTCGAATTTGCACTCCTAACCACGAATTGCATTCCCAGCCACGAATTGCACTCTTTAGCCATGAATTGCACTTCTAGCAATGTTTGCACTTCTAACCACATTGTGTCGCTTCCATGAATTGACCCTCATCTCCATGATTCTTCCAAACAATCATCCACATAATATATGACTTGTCATTCCATGATATCCAAAGGCCCTATCTCCATCACCAAAAGGTATGTGGCATGAAAATGCATGTCCGAAGCTCTATCACGGGGTTTAGCCATCATAGTCGCCCATGAGCTTCCTAGGATCATATCATCATCTCCTTCTTCAGAATGATTCGTCCTAAAATTCGTACCTTTCAAGACATAGAAGAGTATGAGTGCATATCCTCGCACACAACAAACAAGGTAATCATCATAAGACAAATGATAATACCTAAAGTAAGAAAAGCATGCAAGCAACACACTAAATGACTCACTTTTATGATATAACCAAACATCACAAGGATATTCTATGTATCCCAATAATACCCAAGACACTTGGTTATTCAAGACATGTTGAAAAAAGGGTAAATTAAGGAACTCAATGCATTTAGAAAAACAAACATGCAAGTTCACATTGATCCTAGCATTCAAGAAGCACATATCTTCCTTTAAGTCAAGAAACAAGTGATCTCCCTCACGGTTAAGTGCAACATCAAAAACAAAACCAACCCAAGTCAAGAGTCTAATTATTACACTAACCCATCCCAATAAAGGATCCACTATCAAGTCAACATCGGGATCAAATACAAAGGTATCCCCCACACTATTTTGCTCACATTCTCCATGCAAGCCCAACATAAAATTAAGTAATAACAGTAGTAAAGAATCACATCAACGACTAGAAGTGTTACTACCATATTCATCACACAAATAAGTTACCTCCTTGGCTTTAGAAATCTCAATAATAAGCATGAGCCACGAATACATAATGTCCTCAAAGGAAGTATAAGATGTGACATCATTCCAAGTTGTTGGCCAATGAGGTTCCCTCCAAAATTCCTCTTCAAGTCTTCTCTTTTGATAAAACTTCACATACAATTTAATCACATAATCAAGTTCATCAAGAGAGAGTGTTTTACCTTTAAGCTCATCAATCCTATGCCAAACTTTGAGTAGCATCTCATCCCCCTTTAGGTTAGAAGATCTAGCATAGTCTTTCCAAAAAGTATGTTCTTTTCCTTCCAAATTGCTTCACTTCTTTAAAGAGCACTCTTCACTTTCAGAAGCTTTTTCCAAACACGGCGTTGGTCCATCATGTGGGCCACAAACCCTCAAGAAAGACTTTCCATCATTGGGGAGGGCATTATCCTCCCATAGTGGATTACCAAATACTTTGTAGCCTCTAAAGGTGGCTACATGTTCATCATCACAACACATACCACTATGCACTTCATTTTCACTAGTCATGTCATCATCAAATAAGACATTATCTTTAAAGAGAGAACAATCAATGAATGATGAAGATTGCAAACATGTAATTTCACTCCCATAAAGAAACCCGTCATTTTTCAAAGAATTTTTCTTTTCATGACTATCCACATGATCAACTATATCAATATATTCGCTAATTTAAGGTTCATTAAACACATCACAAAGATCCTCAATTAGTGGGTTATCATAACAATCAAGTTGATCAACACAAATATCCACACTAGTTGGACACAAATTAACTTTCTAGAAGAATCAGTCCGGTCATCAATATTATCAACTAGTAGGTGAGCAATCTCAACACCTGACAATGAACAAATACTCTTATCATATGTGTCAACACTAGGTGGACATAAATTGATCTCATAAAAAGAATTAATTCGGTCATCAAAAGGATCAACTAGTGTTGGAATACCAATATCAACAACGTTATCAATAATCATTAAAGAATTATGCTCACGTCATGGTAAAGACTCACTAAGCCCACATAAGGACAAGCTATCATTTACACTCAAATCAACAACATGAACATGAACATTAATTGAAGTATCGAAATTAGCTATTTTACCTTGAAGTTCACACAAATTATCTTTTTCACCATGGTTTTCAATGGTGGATCACATTTGCTCTTTTAGGAAGCCTTTAACTACCTCATGAGCTTTCAAAGTTTGAGGTTTATCTTTCGGTTTGCTTCCAAGAATACCTGCACCATTATCAAGACAACTAGAAAAGGAGAAAAAGTTTCATGAGTTAGAATTGGGTTGTGATAATACTCTCACCACACTCCACACAACCTCTCATTTTTTCTCTCTAGAGTTGTCACTTTTCTCTCCCTTATTCCTCTCAATATTTTCTCTCTCAATTTCATGGGAGTTGGGGAAAGTGCTAAGAATCTCTTGTGAAGGATTTGGTGAACCCTTCACTTCTTCTTTTCCTTTGGCTTCACTTGGAGTAATCTTTTCTTCTTGTAGTGGTTCTTTCCTTTTCAGAATGTGTTTGGTTCTCTCCTTTTCATATGTATTGACAAAACGATAACTCCAAAATTCCTTCAAGGCACTCCAAGTCTCAATTAGGTTCCCATTTACCTTCTCATACTTCTAATGTTTAATAAGGGCTCCTCTTAGGGTGTTAGAAGCTAGCTCCACTTCCTTCTCTTCCAAGTAGTTGTAGAATTTAAAAATCTCATCCAACTTGTGTTCCCGTTCAAATTTTTTCTTGCTCATCCACTATGCACTTGTACCATTCTTGCTCATATAAGGATAACGGGTGAGGATTATCCTCTAGCTGAACATCCTTCAGTAGGATTGGGGGTAATGAAGGCACCTCAAAACTCGAAAGAATGTGCGCCAGAAGTAGTAAAGGGATCAGCCGAGCAGAATTCAAGCCTAGATAGGCTCCTCAAGCTGAAGAAGGAGGCATGCGCCAAATAGCTGGAGCACCTCTTATTAAAAAGAGAGTGGGAGCGATAAAGTACGGGAAAATATTGTACAAACTAAGTGCGGCCACTGAGACGATCCTTAGGAAGTTCAAAATATCAAAGATACCAAAGTAAGATGGTCCCACTAACCCTGAGGAGCACATAACTTTGAAGCCTCAATCACCGGACACAATCTGAAACAACATGAGATTGAATTCGTCATGTTGAAAAAATTTAGTTAAACGATTACATAGGGAACACTTTCCTGATATACTCATTTAATTGAGAACACTATGATAACATCTAAATTGCACCTTAACTACGGTGCAATCGGTCGTGGTCAAATATAAAACTCAAACGAGTTGGGGTCGAATCCCATAATGAAATTTGAAGTCTAGTGAAAGATGTATTTGTTTGTGTCAATCAAATAACATAATATTTTCCTGAATGAAAAGATAATTTTTGGTTTATACTACGAATTGAAATCAACAAGTAACTAAATCAACAATTAACTAAGACAATTATAAGTTACGGTTGTGATTTAAATGATAAAGGCCTAAAGTTGTAGTTCTTACCTAGGTGCTAACTCAATGGGTAATACCTAATTAGCTTGCTAATGCGATATAGTATTGGTTATGACTCTCAATTATTGTAACGCCCCGAACCCGGGCCCGTTACTGGTGCCTTACCCCGGGCACCCTAATGATACAACATCAGAGAAAACCAGCGGAAAATAAAACATGAATCATGAAACAAGAGATATAATAAATAAACAAAGCAACCAAAAGCGATTTGCCTTGATATACATAAAACCCGACAGTTTAATCCTTTTTCAACCACCGCCACAATGATTCTACAGACCTCTAAGATTTCTGGCGACTATGACGGACAGGGCCCGTACCCACAGAATGTACAAGAACCTACAACTCGGGAACACATGCAAAAGATAAGCCTCGAGAAACGGAGCTTCCCAAAATTGGCGAGATCCTAAGAGCGAGGATCCACGGCCGATGTACCTCTACTGCGGCATGAACGCGGCCCCGAAGGTCGATAACAGTACAGTATGTGAAATCACAAATCGTAAATGAAATCATAATAGCTTAAAAGCGGGAGGCATGTATGATAACCAAAATACGATGCATGACATAAAAGCAGTAAGTCGGGGACTCACGCCTCAAAGTCACCACTCAAATATAACTATGGGTCTCACGCCCGTACATCCATCATGTTCGCATCGTGGCGCGTGCCGGAATCGCCTCGGTGTAGACATGTCCATGATGCAACAATAACAAGGCCGCGTGGCCGTACCCCGGAATCTTGCGCCGGTGTAGACATGCCCATGTAACCTCAATAACAATATCTTGGGTGGTCAACCACGCGTAGCCACATGCCGAATCTTGCGACGGTGTAGACGCGTCCATGTTGCGGTAATAACCATATATCGGTGTCAACCCGCGCGTGGCCGCGTGCCGAATCTGCGTCGGTGTAGACATGTCCATGTGACATCAACAACAAGAGCGAGAATCAAAATGAAAACATACGTGGAATTCTCCATCACCGGCCGCGTCAAGTAAGTTCTCGACAAGTCAACCGGCCTATCGAGACGCGGTAACGTAAGTACCACACTTGCACAACAAAGGCTCTCATCACAAGCATAGGCAAGTTTCACAACAACAAGCATAGGCAAGTTTCACAACAAGCATAGGCAAGTTTCACAACAACAAGCATAGGCAAGTTTCACAACAACAAGCATAGGCAAGTTTCACACAACTCAAAGTACTTTCATTTTATGCCAAAGTCCGGGTTTTAACCCTAAAGTACTACGTACGTTAAATTCTTTTAAAAGAGATCCATTACTTATAAAAGTCACCCGATACCCGTAGTATTAGAATGACCAACCCACATTCCCTTTTAAAAATCAAGTAACAACATTCTTTTCCTAAGTTCCAGTTTGCCTAGTTTCAATTACTCAAGCTTCTCATTTTCAAATGGTTTCATAGTTCCCAAACTTAATCACTTGATTCCTTTTTAGAACAATTGAGTAATATATGTCTCAGCGTGAGTAGGTTATTCTTCTTTACAACATTCTTATTACAGCAGCCATGATCTAGAAAATGTATATCATTTTGTCTCATCTTAGTTTCTATGCAGATGGAGGTTTCTACTGGTTTTAATACAATTCATCATTTTTCAATACATTTTCCTTTATTAACGCTGCAGTGGTCTGTCGATACACATTCTGATTTCCGAAATCAGTAAAACATTATCCCTTTAAATAAAACCAAGTACTCATTACTCACGAATGAGGTTTCACACAAACATTCACATTAAAACAAATAAGTTAAGTCTCTTATCTTATAAGATCAAGTCTCTTAACTTCTAACATCAGTAAACCATTTTCTTTACCTCTCTTAAGACATTATACCTAACTCCCCATAAAGCTAGTATAACTCTTTTTAAAACCTTTAAAACCAAGTGTTACTCTCCTTCCAAAACGATTTATAAATCTTTTGAAATACATCAAGTTCTTTATTATAACTAGCGATTATAATTCACATCGATTACCTTTTAAAACCACAAAGTATTTTCTTACCTACATAAAGTCGTTATAACCAACTTCCCATAAAGCCGTTATAACACTTTATGTTTTAAGAACAATCAAACACGATTAACACGTACGCGTCTACGTACTACATAGTTCACACATATCATGCTAGAAGAGATAGGAAGAGGTTCACATACCTCGCGACGATTGTCGACTAATAGCAAAACGCCCAAGTACCTCAAACCGCTACTCCTGCCAAGTGGATCACTCCACACGTAGTACTTCAACCTATAAGGCCACAGGCGCTTATTAACATCTAGATCTCAACGTTCCATAATCTACAGAAAATTGGCGCCTCCCCGCCAGCGCAAATCTCCTTCTATCGGTAGCTACCAAGCCAACCGTGGGGGTTTACACGCCTAACGGGCGTGTACAATTCTACTACACAATAATACTACACAAGTCTCAGAATGTCTGATCCTATGTAATTACTGATTGATTCGATTCTTAATTCTTCAGCTTAAGTCAAAAGACATTGCACACGATTAAGTATAGTTCTATATATAGTATACTTCAACTATATATTCAAACATGTAATTTCCAATTACAATAGAAGGACGATAGTGTTTACCTCGATAAGCCCAAAATTATCCAAGTATAAAGTCGATCCCGAGCAACGCTTAGCTCCTACTCCGAGCGCTCAAACAACCCCAAGTTCTAACCAACTTCTACTTACAACTTCAACAACGGGTGAAGATTTCCTTAGGGTTTCGTTTTTGTGGCTAAAGGAAGTATAATCGTATTTTCCGGGCTTTGTATAAGTGTAACCTTGGGAATACTACAAGGTATTTGGGCCAGTATTTGGACATTATAACAATATTAGGAGAGTATTTCTATACCACAACAAGGGGTATTATACGAAAACAACTAGGCTAGGGGGTACCCATGGCCAAGGCACCACAGGGGAGGGTGGCCTCTCGGCAAGGCTCACTCGAGGGGGTAGTGTGGCGGACGAATTGCTCACAAGAGGGAGGAGTATTTTCTTGGAATTTCACAAGTGTGGATGAAGAATAACTCTTGCATTAGAGGGTATTTATAGCAAAACCAAAAGCCAACCAATGGCAAGATCCTTCCAAGTGTATAGCAAGTGTAAGGCCAAGATCAAGCCAAGTGCACTAACCCTACTCCACAAAACATGGCACAAAACAAGCCACAAAACAAGGCACAAAACCATGAACCAATCGGCGAGGCGAGCCTCCTCTTTCAGTCAATGAGGGTGACAAGTGTCACCCTCCGTTGGTCCAAAATTGTTCCGTCGCTCGGAAAAATCCGCAAAAATACTAAATGACATAGCCGGAATTTTCCCAACGTAAGCTGTGGAAACGTTTTCGTAAAAACGACTCTATTCGCACTTGTGCCCAAATTTCAACCAAAGCCAATTCTTAAGGCAAAATTTAATACGACGCCTCACGCACATACTGCGGAAATACGGTATAACATTCTTCCCCCCTTAGAAACATTCGTCCCGAATGTTCCTTCAAGGTCTCAAAACAACAGGCGTCAGTATAGTCTTCACTGCTATACGTACGAAAACAATCATGCCACACCTGGTCACAAAAACACACGTTCACTTCTCCCCTTTCTCGCAGTACTCGTCACGAACACTCGAACTCGTTCTAGTGTCCGTACCACACTTCTGTCAACGCTTCTGTTCCCAACCCTTGGAGTCACTACCTCCAAACTTGGTCATCTCACTAACCTCGATTTCCCCTAAGGCCATTCCCGGCCTTCACGAACTGATTCTGATCGAACGTATCCACGAACTCATACGATGGTCATCTAAACTTGGGCCTAGCACCCTCGTGACCTGCGCTGGCGGGACCACCTGAGCTGACCGCCCTCAAAACGGGGCGCGGGTTGGCCGCAACATGGCCCCAACCCGACCATCTGTAGCGCCAACTCTCTAATTTCTTGATCGAACAATCTTACCTCTACAGTCATGAAAGCTAACACTTCCATTTCACACTACCCAGGGACTTACCCTTTTCACTAACCAGGTTTCTAAATCACATTTTAGCACAAAGCTATCCAAACATATCATTAAACACATCAACAACATCAATACACACAAAACTCTAGAGGGTTAAGGATATACCTGAAACTAGGCGGTTCAAGGACCGCTAAAACTGGGAACTTCCACCGCGACCTCTACCGTGGCCCGCAACTGCTCTAGTAGTCCATGCTATCCTACGATGCTACCTCGCCTGACAGATCTCGTCATATGGCCCCGCTGCGCAAGAATAACAAGCTCTCGTACTACGACACTCTCCGAAATGCGGTCTACCACATCGACCACACCGAGGTAGGGTGATCGTCCGCCAACACCCCTACTCCCGAACATTCAAACACGGGAGCCCCGACCGCTCCCGAATATCCCAAGGGTCCCGGCTGCGGAGGACCACTCTGCAATGGCGGAGGTACATAACTAGTCTCACTTTGAGGCGGTCCGCCTCGAAAGTCGCCAAAATATCCGCCGTCTTGGCCTTCTTCTCCGAAAGCGGTCCACCTGCGTCGATCTGCGCTCGCACCCAAGTGCATGAGCACGAATGCGGCAATGTCCATGCGGTGAAGAGAAACACCGAACAACTCTCGCTAGGTAATCATCGAGCCTGTAACATATCGGTGCACTCGATCCTCCATACTAGCTACTAATGCGGGAACATACCGCCAATGAGTCGAACTCACATTGTACTCGAATCAGACGCTGCTCGCCTCAACATCAAAAATCATGCCCGAGCCCTCCTCATTTGTGGAGGCAAGAAATGTGCCGAAGGCCCCAAAACTCGTCCCCAAACGGTGGAAGTGCATGCTCTCCCGGAAATCTCCCACGAAGTCAAACCAATCGATCATGTATCACGCACCGACGCGAACAAATGTCACGACTCGATCTCGAAGCCTTGATCACCGCGTGATCCTCTGCAGAATCGACGGATGAACTCCTGCGGATCATCCTCCGCCTCGACCGTAAAACTCAAAGCGGGCTACAACTAAGGAAATCCAGTAGCCTCAAATGCGCGCCGGGTGCGCTACTCTTCTTTGGGCTGAATCTGAACTGCGTCGGCCACTTATCTCATATCCTGCCACAACTCGCCAATAATCGGGCCATCTCATGACCCGTCTCCCGCCTGCATCGCGGTGGAGGCTCGAGTCTTGTAGTCTCAGCAGCCCACCGCCGCGCTCTAAACTCGCTGGTCGCGGCGTCGCAAAACTCGCCGTCTGAAGCACTACTCAGTCTTGGCCGGCTGCGCTCGTACTCCTCTCAATCCCACTAGCGACTCCTCGCTGCCTTGCCCTTCGGGCCTGGTTGCCTTTCGCAGAGCATAATCGTAAAACGAAACACGTCGGAGGGTCCAACTTACAACACGACTCTAAGGCACGATCTCGGAATGAGAAGAATGGAAACCAATCCTAAATGTCCTATAGCCTCACGATTATAGATGTGGTGCCAAACACCGATAATCAAGACTCTACACTGAACGGTGCAGACACTTTCCGAGACTAATCGCTCACGATACCACTTTGTAACGCCCGAACCGGGCGATTCGGTGCCTTACCGGGCACCCTAGTGATACAACATCGAGAAAACCAGCGGAAAATAAAACATGAATCATGAAACAAGAGATATAATAAATAAGCAGGCCAGCAAGCGATTTGCCTTGGTATACATAAAACCGAACAGTTTAATCCTTTTTCAACCCCGCCCATGGCGATTCTCTGACTTAAGATTTCTGGCGACTATGACGGACAGGGCCCGCCATACCACGAATGTACAAGAACCTACAACTCAGGGAACACATACCAAAAGATAAGCCTCGGAGAAACGGAGCTTCCCAAACGCTGAACCGAGATCCTAGAGCGAGGATCCACGGCCGATGTACCTCTACTGCGGCATGAACGCGGCCGAGAAGTCGATCTGACAGTACCAGTATGTGGCTGTCAAATCGTAGAATGAAATCATAATAGCTTAAAAAGCGGGAGACATGTATGATAACCAAAATACGATGCGCAACATAAAAGCAGTCGTCGGGGACTCACGCCTCAAAGTCACCACTCAAATATAACTATGGGTCTCGCCCATACATCCATCATGTTCGCATCATGGCGCGTGCCCGGAATCGCGCCTCGGTGTAGACATGTCCATGATGCAACAATAATAAGGCGCGTGGCCACGTACCGGAATCGCGACGGTGTAGGCATGCCCATGTAACCTCAATAACAATATCTGGGTGGTCAACCGCGCGTGGCCCACATGCCGGAATCTGCGACGGTGTAGACACGTCCATGTTGCGTAATAACCATATCGGGTAATCAACCCGACGCATGCCGGAATCTGCGACGGTGTAGACATGTCCATGTGACATCAACAACAAGGCGATAATCAAAATGGAAACATACGGTGGAATTCTCCATCACCGCCAAGACGCGTCCAAGTAAGTTCTCAACAAGTCAACCGGCCCTCTATCGAGAGACGCGGTAACACAGAAGTACCACACTTGCACAACAAAGGCTCTCATCACAAGCATAGGCAAGTTTCACAACAACAAGCACATGCAAGTTTCACAACAACAAGCATAGGCAAGTTTCACAACAACAAGCATAGGCAAGTTTCACAACAACAAGCATAGGCAAGTTTCACACAACTCAAAGTACTTTCATTTTATGCCAAAGTCCGGGTTTTAACCACTAAAGTACTACGACGTTAAATTCTTTTAAAAGAGATCCATTACTTATAAAAGTCACCCGATACGTAGTATTAGAATGACGACCACATTCCCTTTTAAAAATCAAGTAACAACATTCTTTTCCTAAGTTCCAGTTGCCTAGTTTCAATTACTCAAGCTTCTCATTTTCAAATGGTTTCATAGTTCCCAAACTTAATCACTTGATTCCTTTTTAGAACAATTGAGTAATATATGTCTCACGTGAGAGTAGGTTATTCTTCTTTACAACATTCTTATTACAGCAGCTATGATCTAGAAAATGTATATCATTTTGTCTCATCTTAGTTTCTATCGGATGGAGGTTTCTACTTGGTTTTAATACAATTCATCATTTTTCAATACATTTTCCTTTATTAACGCTGCAGTGGTCTGTCGATACACATTCTGATTTCCGAAATCAGTAAAACATTATCCCTTTAAATAAAACCAAGTACTCATTACTCACGAATGAGGTTTCACACAAACATTCACATTAAAACAAATAAGTTAAGTCTCTTATCTTATAAGATCAAGTCTCTTAACTTCTAACATCAGTAAACCATTTTCTTTACCTCTCTTAAGACATTATACCTAACTCTCCATAAAGCTAGTATAACTCTTTTTAAAACCTTTAAAAACCAAGTGTTACTCTCCCTTCCAAAACGATTTATAAATCTTTTGAAATACATCAAGTTCTTTATTATAACTAGCCAGTTATAATTCACATCGATTACCTTTTAAAACCACAAAGTATTTTCTTACCTACATAAAGTCATTATAACCAACTTCCCATAAAGCCGTTATAACACTTTATGTTTTAAGAACAATCAAACACGATTAACACGTACGCGTCACCGTACTACATAGTTCACACATATCATGCTAGAAGAGATAGGAAGAGGTTCACATACCTCGCGACGATTGTCGACTAATAGCAAAACGCTCAAGTACCTCAAACCGGCTACTCCTTAAGCCAAGTGGATCACTCCACACGTAGTACTTCAACCTATAAGGCCACAAGGCGCTTATTAACATCTAGATCTCAACGTTCCATAATCTACTGAAAATTGGCGACTCTCACACGCCCGGCGCCGTCTCCTTCTATCGAGGCGGCTACCAAGCCAACCGGGGTTTTACACGCCGAACCGGACGTGTACAATTCTACTACACAAGATACTACACAAGTCTCTGTATGTCTGATCTATGTAATTACTGATTCGATTCGATTCTTAATTCTTGGGCTTAAGTCAAAAGACATTGCCACGATTACTAAGTATAGTTCTATATATAGTATACTTCAACTATATATTCAAACATGTAATTTCCAATTACAATAGAAGGACGATAGTGTTTACCTCGATAAGCCCAAAATTATCCAAGTATAAAGTCGATCCCGAGCAACGCTTAGCTCTACTCGGCGCTCAAACAACCCAGAAGTTCTAACTTCTACTTACAACTTCAACAACGGGTGAAGATTTCCTTAGGGTTTCGTTTTTGTTGCTAAAGGAAGTATAATCATATTTTCTGGTCTTTGTATAAGTGTAACCTTGGGAATACTACAAGGTATTTGGGCAAAGTTATTTGGACATTATAACAATATTAGGAGAGTATTTCTATACCACAACAATGGGTATTATACGAAAACAACTAGGCTAGGGGTACCCACGCCAAGGCACCACAAAGGGGAGGGTGGCCTCTCGGCAAGGCTCGCTCGAGGGGTAGTGTGGCGGACGAATTGCTCACAAGAGGGAGGGAGTATTTTTCTTGGAATTTCACAAGTGTGGATGAAGAATAACTCTTGCATTAGAGGGGTATTTATAGCAAAACCAAAAGCCAACCAATGGCCAAGATCCTTCCAAGTGTATAGCAAGTGTAAGGCCAAGATCAAGCCAAGTGCACCCTAACCCCTACTCCACAAAACATGGCACAAAACAAGCCACAAAACAAGGCACAAAACCATGAACCAATCGGCCAAGGCCAAGCCTCCTCTTTCAGTCAATGAGGGTGACAAGTGTCACCTCCCGTTGGTCCAAAAATGTTAACGCTCGGAAAAATCCGCAAAAATACTAAATGACATAGCCGGAATTTTCCCAACGTAAGCTGTGGAAACGTTTCGTCAGAAAACGACTCTATTCGGCACTTGTGCCCAAATTTCGAACCAAAGCCAATTCTTAAGGCAAAAATTTAATACGTACGCCCTCACGTACATACTCTGGAAATATGGGGTATAACAATTATAAATCGTTCACTCAATATCTCTCAATTAATGAGGAACTTAGCCCAAATTAGCTTTCTCAAGTCAAATAGAACAACAAATACAAGTAATTGATTATAAGCCGAAGAGAGATAATTCCTATCTCTAGTTCAAACCTTGTTATTAAGCTTAATCGATTTCTCAATTAGATAAAACATTGTTATCCAAATTACCCAAATCCATTCTTCTTTCTCAAGCAAAAAAATTGTCACAATATTCTATTGTGACCATAATTCCCTTATATTAAATTAGTCCCTTAAGTTTTAGGTAGTGCATTATAGCCCTTAAGTACAATTCTGTTGCTAAGTTATCTTTATCTGTTAATAACCTCTTATGTCTCTAATAGTACAGGAAGGCCCCTTGTAATGCCTTAAAGGCTGAATCACTGTCTCTTTGCGGTCAACGTATCAATATATCAAATATTTCCTTTATCTGCTCTTTCTCTGTTCTCTCCCTCTCCATTTCCTCTTCTTCTCACTAAGTAACAACATCGGTCTGTTATAAATGGTATCAAAGCCGACGATTCTCGGCAGCAATTCCATAACCAGATTCAATGTTTCATCGGGAATGGAGCATTTGTTCACTCCGCTGGACGTCCAACAGTCGCTTGGTTCGTATGAAGCACAAGGATGGTGCGGTGAGCAACAATATGTTTATTATCATTCTTACGCCCATCAATGTTATAGTGTCGGTCCCAATTTCAATCCAAATCAGTATAGTTTGGGGTATTAGTATGTCGCTGCTTCCAGTTCAAATCTGTATGATTTGGGGTATTACTATATCGCTACTCCTGCTCCTGCACACAGAGATGAGTATACAGTGACGATAAGATTTAAGAAGAACAAAATGAATAGAAGGTGCGTCAAGGCTTGCCAGAGCCGGATCAGAAAACATCCTCGAGGTAGAGGAAACATCAATAGAAGGTACCATCGCAGAATTTGCTTTAACATATACCATCGAGGTTACTTTGGGAAAGTGGGTATGATGCCGGTGACTCCACCGGAACTGTACAATGTTTACGGTGACATTAGAACCATCAAGAGGTTAGAGTCATTGAAACAAAATAAAAATCGGTTTCAAACACAGTCGGACGAAGCTCGAGAAATCAATAGAGAAATCAATAGGAAGCACGATCTCATCTTATTGAGTTTGAAGTTGGTACAATCTGGATATGTTACACCCCTTAATTCCAAAGGAATGATATGAGAACGTACGTATGGAAATAAGATTTGAATTTTGGAAAGAAAGAAAGATTACTTTTTTTTAAGGAAAAATATCAGGAATTTGTGAAGGAAAAGAGATATTAATTGAAATTTAGTTCTCAATTGGTATTTGAGACTTATAAATTATATTGGAATTTTGGATTTTGAAGTTCCGGATTTGGTCATGTGGGGCTCAAGGGAAAATTTTACGATTTTGTGGGGCCCATAATATTTCGAGATATTTTGGCCAAATATAGATTATTTTGGAGGAAGAAATAATTTTGACGAATTGGAGGGTGACACGTGCCCCCCCCCTCCACTTGTCTTGCAAGGTGGCAAGTCTTGAAGATATTTGTTGAAGTGGACAAGTGGACATGGGTCCCACACATACTTGTCCACAATCTTGTCCCTACACTTGTCTTGATCTAACTACTTGGGATACATTATATATACATAGAGGGAGTGCAAGACTTCATTCTACACTTAGCCAACACTTAGAATTATTTCAAGAATCCTAGCTCATCCTCTTATGGTGCTCTCGACCAAGGCCTATTTTAGAGACCAAAAAAATACTTAAACTTCCAAGTTTGTTCATTGATACAAGAATAAGGTCCCTAACCAAGTGAATAGCCAGATTAAACACCCCTAACCCCTAAAAAGACTCTTGGCCGTGACTTGAAGGGTTGAAACCATATGATGTTCTTCAACTTTTTAGGTGTTGAACTTGAAGAGAAGTTGATTATAATCTTCTAAGGGTTACATATTGCGGATTGGAACTTGAAGAATAGGGGCTAGGATATGCTAAGGATCGACTTTTAAACTTGGATTATTTTGGGCATATTTGAGGTAAGGATCATTTTCTTTTTAAAGTAATTGGATATTACATGTTGTAGTAATTAATGGATGAACTTGTGATTAAAAAGAATGAAGAATAAGAAGTACATGTCACAATCTTGGCATGTTAGCCGATTATGGACAGTTTTGGCGTTGTCGGATTCATTGGATATTATTGTTGTTAAACATTATCTATTACATGTTGACATGAAGGAATTTTGTTGTTAACAAGTTAATATAACTTATATAAAGTGTTGGAATATAAGTTGGATTATAAGAAGTTATGGAAACAGTTTTGGTTGTAGTAGTTGGCCGAGAACACCAACTAAAGGACTGTATTAGTGGACTGTACTAATGGACTGTATTAGTGGACTGTACTAATGGATTGTACTAGTGGACTGTTTTAGCGGACTAAATGACTGTTTTTACATTGGACTATGAACTAATTTTAGTGGGCTGTTTGGTAGATTAAGGGGCGGAATTTTACACGTCAAGTTAGACGTGTAATCCCCTGTGGTTAACCATTGATTGTGCCCTTAAGTATGGCTTTATTGGTGTTGAAACCGGGCCTTAGAAAAGGTGGAAAAGTACGTAGAAACAAAGGAAGTGCTGCCCAAATTTCCGTAGAATAAGAGGACCATTATTTGGTATAAGTCTTACACTTGATAGCTTAGAATTGATAGAAGTATTATTGTCATTATAGGTTGACATTCTACGAGGGACATATTCTACTTAGCGTGTGGAATAGCTTAAAAGGTATGTGAACTTCTTCCTACTATCGGCATGATTGATTATTTTTTTCAGGTAAATGCAAATATTATTACTAATAACGGAAATAAGGATGGCTACAATCAGTCATTGAGGGTTCTCAATCCTCAACGTTATGCAAATAAGAAATGGGGGAGGGGAGCAGTGGTCACTCAAAGGTGCCATTACAAGAGGGGATGAGATCTTAATAGATTTAAGTCCTTTTGGTTCTAGACAAGGACTTGTAAAGATTCCTGCCTAAGTTTCCAATGATTGATTATTGGAGTATACATGACTTGTTTCTTGAAGTATACTTGCCTCGTTATTAGAGTATTCATGTTATTGATTCTATGCTAAAGACATGTCTAAGTTATTCCTAAGTCCTTACCAAGTCTTTTGGGAGATATTGTTAAGAGTGTTTAGTAAGCATTAGAGTCGAGTTGATCTTGCTAGGTTACAACACTAATGAGACTTGATTTATTTGAAAGTCCTGAGACTAGATTTATTTGAAAATTATGACACTGGATTAATTTGAAAGTCATGAGACTAGACTTAATGAAAGTATATGAGACTTTACTTGAAGGTATATGAGACCATACTTGAAAGTATATGAGATTTGATTAGATGAAGTACAAGAGACTTGATTTATTTGAAAGTCATGATACTAGATTTATTTGAAAGTTATGAGACTTGATTTATTTGAAAGTCACGAGACTAGATTTATTTGAAAGTTATGAGACTTGATTTATTTGAAAGTCACGAGACTAGATTTATTTGACAGTTATGAGACTTGATTTATTTGAAAGTCATGCGACTAGATTTATTTAAAAGTTATGAGACTTAGTTTATTTAAGAGTATAGGTTACTTGATTTGAAAAGAATAAGTTACTTTAGTTTAAAAGTGTACGTAACTTGTTTTTAATAGTGAAAGTGCCTTGATGCTACAAGTGCTAATGTCTTGGGGTTTATAAAGGAAAGGATGTGCGGCGGACGTACATGGATATTTTAAAAAGGAAGGCATGGTATTGTATTGGTCATTTTAAAAGGAAGGCATGGTATTGCCTTGGTTGTTTTAAAATGAAAGGATGTACAGCAGACGTACATAGTACTTTTTGGGTTTCAATTCCCTAATATTGCATGATGTGATTCTTTTTTTATAAGAATGGATGTACATAGTACTTTGGGTTCAATTCCCTGATATTACATGTCATGATAAATGCCTTGAGTTTTCTAAATTGATAGTTCATTCTATTTGTTCTAATGAGAGTCAAATATCATTTTAACTTGCATATGTTATCTCATATAGCCATTCGTGCGAGTGTTATATTTCCACATCTCCGCGTCCCTCACTAGAGGGCCGACAACATTGTATATATATTTCATGGAGTAGCTCCCATGACGTGAGATGGTACACACTCACTGCGGGTCTGAAGGACTCATGCGGGTTCAATTCCCAGGACACATTCCATGGATTAGCTCTCCGTGATGCGGGTATCGTGTACAAATATTCATTGTGGGTTCAATTCCCATGAATAGGATTGCATAATGATTCTGAGGGGGGATGACCCTGACATGGCTTTCATATTTGAAATGGTAATGATTTCATATTTGAAAGGGATACAATTGATTTCATATTTGAAATGGTAATGATTTCATATTTGAAAGGGATACAGTTGATTTCATATTTGAAATGGTAATTTTTCATATTTGAAAGAGATACAGTTGATTTCATATTTGAAATGGTATTTATTTCATATTTGAAAGGGATACAGTTGATTTCATATTTGAAATGGTAATGATTTCATATTTGAAAGGGATACGGTTGATTTCATATTTGAAATGGTATTTATTTCATAACTTGAAATGACACGGTGGATCTTACTTGTAAAAAGTATATATTTTAAAAGGCTCAGTTGACTCTCATTTGTTTATATAAAGTACAGTAGTACAATTGTTACACCCCGTAAATTCCAGGACATGTTTAAGAGAACGTACGTAAGGAAGCTGTACTTTAAAAAAAAATTGAACGATAGAAGAATTCGTTATTCTTAAGGAGAATCTTCTGAACCTCGGGAAAGAGAAGTGGTTGTTAATGAGAATTGAGTTCTCAAATTCGTTATTTGATACTTACGGAAATTATTATAATTATGGAAAATTATTTTCGGATTTGGTCACATGGGGCCCACTCGGAAAATTTTGCGTTTTGTGGGGCCCACAGGGTTTTTGATGGTTTGACCAATTATAGAAATTTCGGGAAACTGAATGTTATGGACCAATGGGAGGGCGACACGTGTCACCCTCCACATGGTCATCCTTGGACGAAATTAATCATTTAAGGAATAGCCAATTGGCTTGATATTATTGACCAAGTCTTAGGGTCAAGTTGCAAGCTTAGTCATCCAAATCTTGGCCACACATTTGGTTCAATCCTAGCCCTTGATGTTGTTATATATTGCACACTAGTGCAATACTAATCTTCAAGACTTAGAAAAAAATCAAGAATATTGGGGAGAGTTAGGGATGCTCTCGACTAAGCTCTTATAAAACAAGAAAAATTCTTCAATATTGTTCCATATTTTCCAATACTTAAACCCAAGGTTCCTAGGGGTATTATAAGGATATCTCAATACAAAAATCCCGGAAAAACTACGTTTTTACGTTAGTCGCAACATGAAAACCTAAGGGGGTTTTCATAGATGGAGTTAGAACTTGAAGAAGAGTTCTTCATAAACTTCCAAGGGTTGCTTGGAGTGGATTGGAACGTCGAGAAGAGGAGCTAGAGTTGCTAAGGATCGACTTTAAATCTTGGAGTAGATTTGGGCTTATTTGAGGTATAACTATTCGTCTTACTATTGTAATTGAAGATTCCATGTTATGATAAGTTAGAAATGATCATGTGATATATATTATGAAGATTGATAAGTGTTATGGAATTTTGGAAGCCTAAAGTCCGAAAAATTCATGTTAGCCATTAAGATTTTAATTCAATTTAATTATTAATTACGATCGTCGCATGTTATAGAAAGAAGGGATTATAGTGGTTAAAAATCGATTGTGACTATATAACATGTTAGAATAACAATTTGGATTGAAAAGGAATTGGAATGAACTTTATGTTGTTACACAATTGAGCCGAGAATGGCCATTTAATATTGGACAGTTTTATATTAATTGTGGGGCAGAATTTTACACGTCCTGTTAGGCGTGTAATCCCCTTTGGTTAGCTGAATTGTTGAGCCTTAAATGTGGCATGTTGGTTATTGATTTCGGGCCTTGAAAAAGGTGGAAAAGTACGTAGAAACAAAGGAAGTGCTGCCCAATTTTCCGTAGAATAAGAAGCTTTACACTTAGAATATTCTACGTTGGAAAGCTAGAAGTTGATAGACGTATTATGGTCATTATAGGTTGACATTCTACGTGCGACATATTCAACTTGGCAAGTGAATTAAGTCGGAGAGGTATGTGGAACTTTCCCTATCTTCTTGAGCATGAGTTTTATAAATGTATAGTACGGGGGACGTACATGTTTAAAATGAATTCGGTTTCATTTTGGTATCCTTGCCTTGATTTCGAAAAGTGAAGTAACTTGGCTTTTAAAAGTATATGTGACTTGATGTTACATGGAAGGATTACTTGACTTGAAAAGTATAGAATACTTGATTTGGAAAGGTATTGATTACTTGATTTATTTGAAAGTCACGAGACTAGATTTATTTGAAAGTTATGAGAGTTGATTTATTTGAAAGTCACGGGACTAGATTTATTTGAACGTTATGATACTTGATTTATTTGAAAGTCATGCGACTAGATTTATTTGTAAGTTATGAGACTTAGTTGAAAGTATATGATACTTTACTTGAAGGTATATGAGACCTTACTTGAAAGTATATGAGATTTGATTAGATGAAGTATAAGAAACTTGATTTATATGAAGTATAAATGACTTGATTTTGAGAAAGAAGAAGTAACTTGATTTAAGGGTATAGGTTACTTGATTTGAAAATAATAAATTACTTGAGTTTAAAAGTGTAAGTAACTTGTTTTTAATAGTGAAAGTGTCTTGATGCTACAAGTGCTAGTGTCTTGGGGTTTATAAAGGAAAGGATGTGCGGTGGACGTACATGAATATTTTAAAAAGGAAGGCATGGTATTGTCTTGGTCATTTTAAAAGGAAGGCATGGTATTGCCTTGGTTGTTTTAAAATGAAAGGATGTACGGCGGACGTACATAGTACTTTTTGGGTTTTAATTCACTAATATTGCATGATGTGATTCTTTTTTTATAAAAATGGATGTACATAGTACTTTGGGTTCAATTCCCTGATATTACATGACATGATAAATGCCTTGAGTTTTCTAAATTGATAGTTCATTCTATTTGTTCTAATGAGAGTCAAATATCATTTTAACTTGCATATGTTATCTCATATAGCCATTCGTGCGAGTGTTATATTTCCACATCTCCGCATCCCTCACTACAGGGCCGACAACATTGTATATATATTTCATGGAGTAGCTCCCATGACGTGAGATGGTACACACTCACTGCGGGTTCAATTCCCAGGACACATTCCATAGATTAGCTCTCCGTGATGCGGGTATCGTGTACATATATTCATTGCGGGTTCAATTCCCATGCGGGTTCAATTCCTATGCGGGTTTAATTCCCATGAATAGGATTGCATAATGATTCTGAGGGCGGATGGCCCTGACATGACTTTCATATTTGAAATGATAATGATTTCATATTTGAAAGGGATACAGTTGATTTCATATTTGAAATGGTAATGATTTCATATTTGAAAGGGCTACAGTTGATTTCATATTTGAAATGGTAATGATTTCATAATTGAAAGGGATACAGTTGATTTCATATTTGAAATGGTATTTATTTCATAACTTGAAATGACACGGTGGATCTTACTTTTAAAAAGTATATATTTTAAAAGGCTTAGTTGACTCTCATTTGTTTATATAAAGTACAGTAGTACAGTGGTACAATGATACAAGGTACATTTGGCTTTATTTTATATGGCATGGTTGGAGCTGGTAAGGTTTTTACTTGTCCCTGTCATCTTTTGGCCAGTTATGGTTTATTTACTGTACTTTATGTTTACATACTTAGTACTTGTTATCGATTTTCTTCTGGGCTGCGTTATACTCGCAGGTTTAGGTTCGCAGTTGGGTGATCCACGTGTGTGGGATTTTGTTCAGCTGTTGAGGTAGCTTCCTTGTTCCGGAGCTTACCATTGGTACGGTTGGTTTAGACTGTTGTGTATTTCAGAGTATGTCGGGGCCTTGTCCCGTCATAGTTGTTGTCAAAACTCTTAGAGGTCTGTATTCATATGTGGGCTGGACTGGCATGTGTTGTATTTATATTGTTGTACAATTGTAGTCTCATTCGGGTGTTATATATTATGGCAGCCTTGCCGCCTTTGCCTTTGCTTGAAAAATAATGATGAGTGTTATTTAGCTTCTGCGAGTTACTTGTGTTGTATGGAAAAAAGGGTGCCCAGGTAGGGCACCAGTCGCGGGCCAGGGGTTCAGGTCATGACTGGAAATTCGACTCCAACCACACCAGCAACGACATCTGCGAACAACGTTCTTGGCCTAAACACTACGGTAATACTACCAACATCATTATAGGAAACTGATTCTGGGGACGATAATACTGGGAATGAGAATTCACCTTTAGAAATGGAATATATCAAGGGGAAACATTCAAAAAATGATGTTGACAAGTTGTTTGATAAAAGCCCTAAAAGAAACAGGGAAGAAAATTTGAAGGAAAATCAAGTATTCGATAAAAGTGAAGAAGATACAACCAAGCCATTGAAAGAAATGGTTGATGGTATTGAAGAGGTCTTGAAAACATGTGAATTTGAATAAACTGATGAAAACTCGGGAACTCTTACGTTGGATGTGGTTTCTGAAGAAACTGATGAAAGTTTGGAGGTGAACTCCAAGAATGAAGAACTAGACGAAAATGGTATTGATTTGAAAGCATTCGAGAGTTTGGGCATCAATAATGATCCAGATACTATATCAGGCCAAGATTCAAATACCTTTATGAAAAGTGAAACAGATACTATAGCATGTGCTCAACAAGATAATGACAATGAACTGGTAGTTGTTACTTATATACAAAAGCAGAAGAGGGCTAAGAGGAAGTAGCACTAAGGCACAATAACAGTGAATATGACGATATGTATACATCAGAAATAAAGGTACTTGAGAATGAGAAAGAAATGGCATCTGGAGAAATGTCGTGTTTGGATGAAATTTCAAGAGCTACATGTTGGAGGCTTTCTCATGAACTGCCAACGGAGGATTGCGGTGAAGAAGAAAGAGATGTTGCACACAG
The DNA here is from genome assembly GCA_029844215.1 of Przewalskia tangutica. NCBI lineage: Eukaryota > Viridiplantae > Streptophyta > Magnoliopsida > Solanales > Solanaceae > Przewalskia > Przewalskia tangutica. Next base: position 41,483,255 of record CM056724.1, on the reverse strand, counting down.
AGAGTCGGTGATCTGCAAAATATTTTTGGGTTTCACTTCAAACCTTGTTTCTTCTGGTGTTAAAGACATTGTGTGTTACCTTGTTCAGCACCGTAGGTTGGATGTTGTGGCACCAACCTAATAGGGAGATGTCTTTTTACCTAGAGTTGTTCTACGCTCGAAAGGATTGAACCGAATCAGTAACTTATTGGTTCCTAATGACGACTACTACAAATTTGAAAATTAGATCATCCCAGTTTTTGACCAGATGTATGAGGAGCAAATTAATAAGAAGGTTATATGGACACCCTCTAAAGTCATTGCTCACATGGGTAAAAACTTAACGAAGATACCTCATACTTGTATTGGGATTACAAGAACCGGATTCCTGTCTTATGTCATGATTTAACTGATGGATCACTAGATGACATGATACACTTTTCATTCTTTCAAGAAGGGAGATCCAGATAATCCAGATCTTAATCATGGTCTAGTAGTTTACATTGTGGGAGCTATCAGGGCCATGAATAGTGAAGTTGTTCATGCTGGTTCAAGGAAGAAGAGAATGATATATTTGGTGGATTTTGTTGCCTCCTTAGAACTGCGACTAGATGCGGAAGCTAATGATGTGCTTACCGGGCTATTCTCACTAAATGGCTTGAAGCTCATACTCTCCCTATGATTTCTTGCGGCTGCACCTGGAGATGAGGACACGATACAGTGTAAAGTGGTGGCGTTAGTGAGAGTAGATAGTATAGAAGAAGCATTGACTGCTATAAAAGAGAGTAACAAAAAGGCTTCTGTTAATCTCAGCTTCTTTAAGGCATAATTGCTTATATCGGCAAAATAAATTGGAAGAGGCTTTAGAGTTCTTGAAGGGGCTTGAAGGAAGTACCGAGTCAATGATGTTGGAGTCTCAAATTTTATATTGTTTAGGAAAGATAGGTGCATCGGTAGATATTTATCAAAAGCTCCCGAAGTCAGCGGTAGATTCCTTGGAGATAAATCTTGTTCTTTGGCCGTGTCCGGAAGGACTTCAAGATCGGGAACCCCGATGACCGAGAGTTAAAGCAAGCAGCAGTTTTGAATTGGCTTACAACACTGCCTGCTCTGTAATTGAAAAGGGGAAGTACAAAGATGCAGAACTATTGTTATTGTCAGCTCGAAAAATTGGTCAGAAAGCGCTAATGGAAGAGAATTTAGCTGATGATGATGTTGAAATTGAATTAGCACCTATAGTTGTTCAAATTGCATATGTACAATAGATTCTAGGGAACACCCAAGAGGTTGTTGCATCTTATACTGATATTGTCAAAAGAAATGTGGCTGACGAGTCTTCACTTGCGGTGGCAGTAAATAATCTTATTGCTTTAAAGGGTCCTAAAGACGTCTCTGATGGCCTAAGGAAACTTGATAAGCTAATAGAGAAAAGTGATGGACCAGAAAAGTTCCAGCTTGCTCGTGGACTAGACTTGAAGCTCTCACAGAAGCAAAGGGAAGCAATATATACCAATAGAATGTTGTTGCTACTTCACTCTAATAAGATGGATCAGGCTAGAGAACTTGTTGGTGCTCTACCTGTGCTCTTCCCTGGTAGCTTGGTGCATGTACTTCTTCAAGCTGCTATACATGTGAGAGAGAACAAGGCTGCTAAAGCTAAAGAAATACTTGGACAGTATGCAGAAAAGTTTCCTGACAGGTCCAAGGTTATCTTTTTTGCAAGGGCTCAGGTTGATGCAGTTGTTGGTCTTCCGCAGGTTGCAGCTAATTCCTTGGCGAAAATACCTGACATTCAACACAAGCCTGCAACCATTGCCACCCTTGTTTCTGTCAAGGAACGAGCCGGAGATGTTGATGGTGTCGATGATGTGTTTGATTTTGTTTTTGCTTTAAGGTCGTTTGTTGAAGCCTGCAGAGAATTGAATGAAATTCAGCCCATTCTTCCCCAGCTGCTCGATGAATTTTTCAAACTTATGAATGAAGTCGAGAATGAAGACCTTGTGTTTACACTTGAGACCATCGTGGACCAGTTGGTGAGGAGATGGCTCCTTATGCTCTTGGGTTATGCTAGAATTTGGCTGCTGAAGTGCATTAATGTTATACCCCGAAATTCCAGGACATGTATACGAGAATAGACGTGAGAGCACAAGACTTATAAATTTGAACGAAGGAAAGATTTGTTATTCTTAAGAAAAAGTTTTCCGAACCTCGGAAGGAAAAATGGTTGTTAATGAGAATTGGGTTCTCAAATTCGTTATTTGAGACTTATGGAATTTATCGGAATTATGAAATATTATTTTCGGATTTGGTCACGAAGGGCCCACCCGAGAAATTTTACGTTTTTGTGGGGCCCACGAGGTTTCCGATATTTTGACCAATTATGGAAATTTCGGAAAACGAAATATTATGGACCAATGAGAGGGAGACACGTGTCACCCTCCACATGGATTAAGTTGGGCGAAATTGTATGGCTAGTGTAGCCAAATTAGCTTGATAAAATGGACCAAGTCAAAGGGAAAGTTGAGGCTTGATATAATTGATCAATCTTAGCCATCCAATTAGTTCAATCCTAGCCCTTGATGGTGTTATATATTCATACTACTACTAGTAGCAAATATGAATTCCACACTTAGAAAACAATATCAAATCTTGGTAGTGCTAAAGGGATGCTCTCGGCATTGAGCTCTCAAGAACAAGAAATTTTTGTAATCTTGCTTCATAAATCCCAATATTCAAACCCAAGATCCCTAAAGGTATTTGATCGGTGTATTTTATATACACCTTTTGAGTCAGTTTTAGTTAATCTTTTGTCCCATTTTGCACATATAAGTGTCGTATTAGGATAGTTTTTCGTTCTTTTGAGTCAAAGTGGTTAAAATGGCCAAATGGCGGAAAAGGAGCAAAAAGAGGGCAAAAGAGGAGATGCCAGAGCTGGAAACAGAGAAAGTGGCGAACGAGGGTACAATCTGCACTAGCACGCGCCTCGCAAAAGCAGGCCGCGGCGCCACTATTCGCAGAGAGGTCGCAGAAGATCCAGCGGGCGCCTACAGACATAGATGCAGGGCCGCGCCTAAACATCCGAGCTACAGAGTTCCAGCGCCGCGCACCTCACAAAGATATATCGGCCGTGGCGCCAAAACACCCGACGGATTGCAGAACTTCCGGCCGCGCGCTGTCTGCAGGCGCGCCGACGCGAAAAATTAGGTCTTTGACGAAATGCAGGCCAGCCTCAAGGAAAAGAGGAGGCGGTTTTCACTTATAAAAGGAGAACCCTAGGCGCTTTTGGGGTTCCCTTCTTGCACAACTCAAGACTTTGCTTGAGATTGGATACCATTAGTTTAATAATTTCTTTTCCCTTTCTCGTTCTTTATTTCGTTTTGTATGATGAACTTTGAATTAGTTCTCATGTCCATGACTAGGAACTAATTCTCTTATAGTGTTTTCCAGGTTGAATTGCTAGAAACTTATGTTATAAATTAATGCATGCTTATGGTTATTTTTCTTATTGTGAGATCTATCCAATAATTGAGTTGAATTCTTGGTAATTAATTGACAACTAATTATCACTATATGATTTCTAATCAGATTCCTAAAGGGGGGGGATTGTGAATATGTTGTAAGTTGGGTAGAAATTCTTGGATTGGGGATGAAAATACCTCAATTATTTATGTAGCGTTGATGAGAGGCTTAACAACCCTAATTTTGCGCATTGTGCATGACGGTCAACTAGGTTTTTGTTCTTAATCCTCCTATAGAGTTATCCTTATCACCGAAAGGTAGGTAAGGTGCGACATCGGGTTGAGTGTTTATATAACCCTAACGGAGTATAAAACGATTTCAGAACCCGCTTTCTCCAAAAGAAGAATACCATAAGTTAATGCATTAGTAAGTAGCATAAACGGATAGTAAGGATACATGGAAGCCCTATTCTCATCACCACTGAAGTAAATCTTTATATTTAAATAGCTTGCATAATTCTTAGTTATAAACAACAAATCAATTATCAATTCACCAAATAGATACTAGAAAATAGATAGTTGGTAATTGAACCCTAATCCTTGTGGACGATATTCGGTCTTATCAAGACTATACTACTTGTCACGATAACGTGCACTTGCGTTTAAAGTGTGTGCATCTTACCGCGCATCAAGTTTTTGGCGCCGTTGCCGGGGATTAGGCAATAGTTCAATATAAAATTTGTCTATTTTTAATTTCTAATTTGGTTTTTATTTTTATTTTTAATTTTTACGTTTTTCTATTGAAAATTAGAGGTGCTGTGATTTGTTGTCTGTTTTTGATCTATTTCAGGAAGTCAGTTTATGCGAAGGAGAAGAGGAGCAGACACTCTTGTTCCCTTCAATCCAGAAACTGAGAAAACTCGCAAACGAGCGTAAAGAATCGGATTGCAACCTTGTTAGAGATGAACGGCGTTCAGAACAACAACGGGATGGGAGAAGGGTTAGGAGAGAACCAACCCCATCCAGGAATACCTAGGCAAGCGCCAATAGACGTGGAAGAGAGAGTCCAAGTCCAGCCAGAACAAAGTTTGGGAGACTATGTGCTGCCAAGAGTAAATGGAGCACGTATACGCATTAGGCTCCTCGCACAGGAGCTAACAACTTCGAGATAAAACCGGAAATTCTGAGCATGGTACAGCACACAGTGCAGTTCGGAGGACTGCCGTCGGAGGATCCACATATGCACATAGCTAATTTCTTGGAGCTATGTGCAACGTTCATATATAACGGCGTTATTGATGATGCCGTCAGATTGAGGCTCTTTCCCTTCTCACTTAGGGATAGAGCAAAAGTATGGTTGAATTCCCTGCCGGCCAATTCGATTTTTACATGGCAAGAGCTGGCACAGAAATTCCTTGCCAAGTTCTTTCCCCCGTGTAAAGCAGCAAAATTGAGAGGGGAGTTGAACAACTTTTACCAAGCAGATGGAGAGTCCTTATATGAAGCTTTGGAAAGGTTCAAAGATTTACAGAGAAAGTGCCCACACCATTGCATTGAGTTGTGGAACTTGGTCCACATCTTCTACAACGGGCCGAAAGCAAAGACAACCGTAACCATCATAGATGCAAAGAATGGGTGGAGCATTCATGAGGAAAACAGCCCACGACGCTCATGAGTTATTAGAAGATATGGCCACTAACAACCATATCAGGGAAGAGAGGTCGACAAATGGGAGAAGAACAGTGGGAGTCCACGAAATAGATGCTATTGCTGCCTTGAATGCCCAAGTGGCCCTTCTAGCGAAACAGTTGCAGCAACATACAGTGTCAGTAAATGCGGTGCAGATGCCTAAAAGCTGTGAGATATGTGGTGGCCCACATACATTTGATAGGTGTCCTTCAGCGGATCCCAACAATATACCCATGGAGCAGGCAGAGTGTCAGGCCATAGGTAATTATCAGAGGCAACAGAACAACCCCTACTCCAACACTTATAATCCAGGGTGGAGGAACCACCCAAATTTCTCATGGAGAGGAGACCAGGGGCAGACCGTGATAGGCCGATTGTAACCAGCAGAGCCAGAATCAGCAACCCTTCATTCAAGCCCCACACCTCAGCCAATGCACCGGTTCAAAGAAGAAAAGCCGATGAGCTAAAAGCTACATGACAAAGACTTCGCTAACGCCTGACGCAGTTCATGACATAAGCTAGATCCTCGTTCAGAAACTTGGAGACACAGATGGGTCAGCTAGCAAAACAGGAAAACAACAGGCCACATGGGACATTGCCAAGCAATACAGAGGTAAATCCGAGGGAGCAGTGTCAGGCAGTGCAGTTGAGAAGTGGAAGATACTGAGCAAGCAAATACCTCACCCAAGAGGTTGAGAAGAAAGCAAAGTTAGAAAAAGAGAAGGTGATTGAGCCTAGCCCAACAGTAGAGAAAACTCCATAGAAGGAGTATACAGAGAAGATCCCTTTCCCCCAGAGACTACAGCGAAAGGCGGTTGATAAACAATTCTCCAAATTTTTGAGACATTCGTAAAGTCAGATATCAACATACCTTTCATAGAAGCATTATAGCAGATGCCCTCCTATTTCAAGTTTATGAAGGAGATTTTGGGGAAAAAGATGAAGCTGGCAGAATACGAAATAGTAGCACTGACAGAAGAGTGTAGTGCTATCTTGCAGAAAAAGTTGCCACCAAAGCTAAAAGATCCAGGGAGCTTTACACTACCTTGCATAGTGGGCAGGGTAACTTGCAACAGAGCTCTATGTGATTTAGGGGAAAGTATAAATCTAATGCCCCTATCAGTATTTAAAAGATTGGAGTTGGGTGAAGCCAAACCAACCACAGTAAGCCTGCAACTAGCCGACAGGACAGTGGTTCATCCAAGAGGCAAGATCGAGGACGTGATTGTGAAAGTAGGAAAATTCTTCTTTCCTGCAGACTTCCTCATTCTTGATATGGAAGAAGACGCGGAAATCCCTATCATATTGGGGAGGCCATTCCTAGCAACGGGGCGAGCTTTGATTGATGTTGAAAGAGGAGAATTAACACTAAGGGTAGAGTCTGAAGAAATGGTGTTTAATGTTTTTAAACACGTCATTGAGCCACCAACAGTGAGTGGGTGCTTTGCAATCAGCACCATCAAACCCCCATGCGAGCCAATACAAGTCAACCAAAGAGCGATGAGCCCAAGAAAGCAGGCATGGTTTGCTGAAATGCCACTAAAGGATGTGAGTATTCCTGAACTCCCCCTTACTGATAATGCTAAGAAGAAAAGAAGAAAAAGAAAATTCCAAATGTGGAGGAAATGGATAGGTTGAGGGCTTAATCCACCCCAGGGTTATTAAGGATAAGGAATTTGCGTCCGGCTAAAAGACGTTAAAGACAGCGCTACTTGGGAGGCAACCCAACGTTTTCAATTATGTTATTTTAATTTCTGTCTTTAGTTTATTTTATTTTGTCTAAGAACAATCTCACGGTCTTGGGGTCTTGTGTTTGTCTTTGTGATTGATGTCTGACAGGAAATAAACCGGGCGGCGAAAATCAAGAAAACCGTAATTTTGTAAAGCGGATAAGCATCGCGCTCCTGTGAGTGGCCGCGCGCCAAAACAATCGAACAGCGCAGGTTCGCGCCGCGCGCTCAGAGCAGGCCGCGACGCCAAAATCCCAGAAAATTTGCCAAGTTTAGCCGCGCGCCATAACAGGTCGCGCAGAAAGTCCCGGGCGAGCGCAGAGTTTGGGAGCCGCGCGCCAAAAGCAGGTCACACAAGCCGGGAATCGAAACTTAAAAACGCCCAAAAATCAGATTTTCCCAATTCCAAATTCAAAACCTAACCTTCCTCCAAAACCCACGAAATTCCAGAATTTGCCCACAAATCCTCCATTAAAATCCAACCCAACCACAACCTAAACTCTTAAATTCCCAAAACCCTTAGCCATCTCAACCAACAAACCTCCATTCCATAGCCTCAAACCACCAATTGAAACAAGAACAAGCTCAAGCTTCTCATAAAAAGGTAATCTTTTCTGTTTGAATCCTTTATCAAGTCACGGAGGTAGTAGTTTGAAGGAGTATTGTAGTTGAAGTAATTGGGTACTGAAAAGTTGATTGTGAAGTTTAGAGAAAGAGTAGAAAAGAGTGAGTATTGGGTAGAAAAGTTGAAGTTTGGGGTGTTGTTAGGCGCTAGTTGTCAATTGTGTAGGAAACATTTGTGCCACTAAATTGTAAGCTCTAAACTGTTTTAACCATGGCCACCAGAAAAGAAGAGGCTCCACATCCACCCCAACCTCACAATACGATGAAAATAGGTTTGTGAGCTACAAGCCTACCAAAGATACAAAAAGTTTGATACTGCACTTTAATACCGAGAAGGGGAATGGACTACGAGAGGAGTCATATGGGAAGAAGATGTTTATGAGCCCATTCAAGCGATGATTGAAAGTTAAGGGAGTGGAGGAAATTTGTGAATCCGAGAAGATAGCACCAAAGAAACACAACAATGCGCGTGAATTTTATGCCAATTTTCCGAGAAGGTGGAAAGGGATGCTTTGTGGTGGACGCTATGTGCTGTGATGAGAAGATATAAATATACAATTGAAAACAGATTGATGTTGAAGAAAGAAGTGATTGGAATCACTTTAGAACACGGTTCGTAAGAAGCGACCACATCGACCGGAATGCCGCCAGCATAACCGTGAGCTACCAGGGAGTTGTTTTTGATATTGGAAGAAATGGGTCAAGAGCACTGAACAGGTGCCAATTCAACAAAGTAGCCAAAGGTTGGCTATATTTCGCCTTGCGTGATTCCATCCACGCACTTCACCAGAGTGCGGAGGATAGGATTAAACCGATATATGGAATTATGAGGGTTGACGATTGATGGGGAAAGAAATAGTGCAGAGCATTGAGGAAATCAGCGGGTTGGTAACAACAGAGGATTGGGACATGGCTCGATTATCACCAAGCTATGTCACATGAGTGCGTCCCAAAACTACCCACCGACACTCGCGAGAGAAACCAACCGCCCGTGTCCCATGGGATAGTGCACTCTTTCCTGCACCCAAGCCCCCAAAGCAGACGGAGAGTACAACCAGCAGCAGCAGTGAGCAGAGGCCGCCATGGGCGAAGATGAGCACGAACAGGGGGCTCAATGAGGCAGACCCAGCCACCGCCAACTACTGAGCAGAACCTCCAACGCCCACAATGGAGCAATTGTATCAAAATCGATGAGGATGATGCAGACCTTGGACACGAGTACAAGGACAGAAGAAACAAGGCAACAAATCAACGAGTTGAGTTCCTTGTTCAACCAATGGTCGATGCATTATCCACCGCCACCACCACCATGTTAACCAAAGTTTGTAAGTGTCTTATTTCTTTTATTGTCTGTTAGTCTACACACATTGGGGACAATGTGTGATTTAAGTTCGGTGTTTTATTTGTGTTTTATTTTCTTTGTGTCATGTTATGTTTTACTTAAGTCTTTTGATTGTTTTATGTTTATTTTGAGTCACCAAATTTTTTTCCTTTGTAAGTCATAATTGTGCACAAAGATCATGTATCTTTGTAGTTGCTAGAAACACCTAGTGAAGTAAGGTGGAATAATGTAAAGGAATTGAAGCAACTATCTAAACACCTAAGTTAGATATGCCAAAACTCACGTAACTGCCTATTTGGAGTTTCTTGCTTGAGTTATGCATGCTAAATGATAAATACTTATGTGTTATGATTGCTTGCTATTTGAGGCGAAATAGTTAGGATATGCATGTTAGGGAGATGACTCAGACATTTCTTTGATAGCCAATTCTTACCATTCCTTTCTATCCCGTACTTTAAAAAATATCCCTAGTCAGCCCCATTGAGCCTAAATTCGAAACTTCTTTTTTGACACCCTATATTCCCACAAATTGTACCATAAGTGAAAATATGAAATAGTGGAATACATTGTGTTAAAAAAAGAGACAAAAAAGTGAATAAGTCTGTTGCACCCCAATACAAAAGTAATAAGAAATAGGCAAAAGCCTAAGTTTGGGGGTGCTTGTCATTATATACTTCACTCTCCCAAAACAAAAGAGGGGAAAGATAGAATCGAAATGAAGAAAAGAACAAAAAGAAAAAGGGAAATACTGAAAAGCAAAAGAGCTTATGGTACACGAAATGAGCCTAAATTTCCTATTTTTACCTACCTATACCTAAGCCTACATTACAACCCTTAAAAGTCCTGAAGATCTCTTTTATGCATATCCAGAATTAGTGGAGAGTAGCAAGTAAGCATGCCATAGGAATTCTTGAATTTAGATGCATGATTTAGTATATTGACTTCCATTAAGCATGATGAATATGAGTTTGCGAAATATCTAGCTTAATGTGCTGAAATTTCATGCTATATGTTCCTGAATATTATTTTTCTAACCTTCATGTTTTTCTAGTTAACACTAATGCAGCAAAAGTGATCAATGGCAGTGAGTTTTTTATTTTTCGTTTCTTTGAGTCTTTTATTTTATTTCTTTCTATCTTTGCTCGAGGGCGAGCAAAGGTTAAGTTTGGGGGTATTTGATCGGTGTATTTTATATACACCTTTTGAGTCAGTTTTAGTTAATCTTTTGTCCCATTTTGCACATATAAGTGTCGTATTAGGATAGTTTTTCGTTCTTTTGAGTCAAAGTGGTTAAAATGGCCAAATGGCGGAAAAGGAGCAAAAAGAGGGCAAAAGAGAGATGCGGTGGAAACAGAAAGTGGCGAACGAGGTACAATCTGACCAGCGCGCGGCCTCCTGCGATCAGCGAGCGCGCGCGCCACTATTCGAAGAAGGCTGCGAAGATCCAGCGCGGCTACTCGAGCAGATGCACGGCGCGGCGCCTAAACATCCGGAAAGCTACAGAGTTCCAGCGCGCGGCACCACCGAGCAGCATATATCGGCGCGGCGCCAAAACACCGACGGATTGCGAACTTCCGGCGCCCGCGCATGCAGGCAGCGGCACGCGGAAAAAATTAGGTCTTTGACGAAATGCAGGCCAGCACGAAGGAAAGAGGAGGCGGTTTCGGCTATAAAAAGGAGAACCCTAGGCAGTTTTTGGGGGTTCCCCTTCTTGCACAACTCAAGACTTTTGCTTGGAGATTGGATACCATTAGTTTAATAATTTCTTTTCCCTTTCTCGTTCTTTATTTCAGTTTTGTATGATGAACTTTGAATTAGTTCTTGTCATGTCAATGACTAGGAACTAATTCTCTTATAGGGTTTTCCATGTTGAATTGCTAGAAACTTATGTTATAAATTAATGCATGCTTATGGTTATTTTTCTTATTGTGAGATCTATCCAATAATTGAGTTGAATTCTTGGTAATTAATTGACAACTAATTATCACTATATGATTTCTAATCAGATTCCGAAAGGGGGGGATTGTGAATATGCTGTAAGTTGGGTAGAAATTCTTGGATTGGGGATGAAAATACCTCAATTATTTATGTAGCGTTGATGAGAGGCTTAACAACCCTAATTTTGCGCATTGTGCATGACGGTCAACTAGGTTTTTGTTCTTAATCCTCCTATAGAGTTATCCTTATCACCGAAAGGTAGGTAAGGTGCGATACTGGGGTTGAGTGTTTATATAACCCTAACGGGAGTATAAAACGATTTCGTAAACCTGCTTTCTCCAAAAGAAGAATACCATAAGTTAATGCATTAGTAAGTAGCATAAGCGGATAGTAAGGATACATGGAAGCCCTATTCTCATCACCACTGAAGTAAATCTTTATATTTAAATAGCTTGCATAATTCTTAGTTATAAACAACAAATCAATTATCAATTCACCAAATAGATACTAGAAAATAGATAGTTGGTAATTGAACCCTAATCCTTGTGGACGATATTCGGTCTTATCAAAACTATACTACTTGTCACGATAACGTGCACTTGCGTTTAAAGTGTGTGCATCTTACCGCGCATCAGTATTCTAAGGATATCTCAACACAAAAATCTTGGAAAAAATATATTTTTACGTTAGTCGCAACATGAAAACCTAAGGGGTTGTTTATAGTTGGAGTTGGAACTTGAAGAGGAGTTCTTCATAAGCTTCTAAGGGTTGCTTGGATTGGATTGGAACGTCGAAAAGAGGAGCTAAAGTTGCTAAGGATCGACTTGAAGTCTTGGATTAGATTTGGGCTTATTGAGGTAAAAATCTTCGTCTTACTATTGTAATTGAAGATTTCATGTTATGATAAGTTAGAAATGATCATGTGATATATGTTATGAAGATTGATAAGTGTTATGGAATTTTAGAAGCTCAAAACCGAAAATGGCATGTTAGCCGTTAAGATTGTAATTCAAGTTAATTATTAATTACGATCGTCGCATGTTATAGAAAGAAGGGAATATAGTTGTTGTAATTGTTATTATGTATATAACATGTTGGAATAACAACTTGGATTGAAAAGTAATTGAACGGAAATTGACATTGTTGTTGACATTGATTATAGCCGAGAATTGCCTTAATTATTGGACAGTTTTATATTAATTGTGGGGCAGAATTTTACACGTCCTGTTAGGCGTGTAATCCCCTTTGGTTAGCTGAATTGTTGAGCCTTAAATGTGGCATGTTGGTTATTGATTTCGGGCCTTGAAAAAGGTGGAAAAGTACGTAGAAACAAAGGAAGTGCTGCCCGCTTTTTCGTAGAATTAAGAGTCCTTATACTTAGAAATATTCTACGTTGAAAGCTAGTAGTTGATGGACGTATTATGGTCATTATAGGTTGACATTCTACGTGCGGCGTATTCAACTTGGCAAGTGGTTTAAGTCGAATAGATATGTGGAACTTTCCCTATCTTCTTGAGCATGAGTTTTATAAATGTATAGTACGGTGGACGTACATGTTTAAAATGAATTTGGTTTCATTTTGGTATCCTTGCCTTGATTTCTAAAAGTGAAGTAACTCGGCTTTTAAAAGTAATGTGACTTGATGTTACATGGAAAGATTACTTGACTTGAAAAGTATTGATTACTTGATTTCTAAAGTTAAGAGACTTGAAGTATCTTGAAAGTTTATGATACTTGGTTTTAAAAGTATAAGTATCTTGGTTTAAAAAAGAATGTAATTGTCTAAAACATAAAGAGTTATAACGGCTTTATGAGAAGTTAGTTATAACGACTTTATGGAAGGTTAAGAGAGTGTCTACTTGATTTATAGGCACGAGTTGCCTAGGTTGTGAAAATAGAAGTTACTTGGTTTCAAAGCCTTGAAATGAATTTCTAAAGGTGTAGTAACTTGATTTGAAAAATAGACATCTCTTGATACTACAGGTGTTAGTATCTTGAGTTTTTTTTTTATAAAAAGGGTTCTTTTAAAAGGAACGGAAGTGCGTAGTACTTTGGGTTAAACTCTCGGATTTTATGTGACATGATAGTGCCTTAAGTTTAAATAAAATGAGAGTGCAGGTTAATTAAGTCTAATAAGAAGTTAAGAGATTTCTTAACTTGCTTATGATATTTATGATAAGCCGGTGGTGCTTATGTTGTGATGTTCATGATAGCCGGTGGTTCTAGTGTTATATTATTGTTTTTACAGGGTAAATCCCCGGGTCATTTGCATGTTACATTCCATGGATTTGCTACTGATCGGTGTATTTTATATACACTTTTTGAGTCATTTTTAGTTAGTCTTTTATCCATTTTTGTACAAATACGTGTCGTCTTAGGATAGATTTTCTTTCTTTTGAGTCATATTGGTTAAAGTGGCTCATTGGCGGAAAAGGAGCAAAAAGAGGGCAAAAACGGAGGTTCCAGAGCTCGAAATGCGAGAAAGTGGCGAACCAGACACAGACACAGGCCAGCGCCGCGGCGCCTCCAGCCAGCAGGGCCAGGCGCCACGGCGCCTAATCTTCAGAGGATCGCAGAACTTACGCGCATGGCTGATTCTGGCTATGGCGCCGAAGCGGGAAAAATCAGATTTCGAAAGACAATGGGCCAGGCCTGAAGGAAAAACCCTGCATCACGTTTTGGAGGCTATAAAAAGAGAACCCTAGGTCAGAATTAAGGGTTCCTCTTCTTGCCAAAACACAACACTTTGGAGATCAAGATTGGAGACCTTTTCTTAGTAATTTTCTTGTTCTTGTTTTACTTTATTTTCAGTTTATGTTGGATATTGAATTAGTTCTTGTCATGTCTATGGCTAGGAACTAATTCTAATATAGGGCTTTCCATGTCAATTCACTTGAACCTTTTCTATATGAATTAATGCAAGTTCTTGGTTTTTCTTCTTATTGTTGAGATTTATTCAATATATGTTTTGATTGCTTGGTAATTACCTGATCATTAATTATCATAATTCTTATGATTTCTAACCGAAATTCGAAAGGGGAGGTTGTGAATATGCTGTAGTTGGATAGACATAGGTTGAATCGTGGATGAAAATACCCCGATTACTTGTGTAGCATTAATAAGATTTTTGTTCTTAATCCTCCTCTAGAGTCAACCTTATCACCGAAAGGTAGAAAGGTGATGTACTGGGGTTGAGTGTTTATATAACCTTAACAGGAGTATAAAACGGATTAGTAAACCTGCTATCTCAAATAGAAGAAGAACCATAGTCAATTGCATTAATAAGTAAGTTAAGTGGATAGTTGAGGAGATTTGGAAGCCCTATTTCCACATTACTGAAGTAAAACAACATAGTTTAATTAGTTTTCATAATTAGATTCATAAACAACAAATCAATTATCGATCACCAAATAGATAACATAGAATAGAGGTTGGTACTTGAGCACTAATCCCTGAGGACGATAACTCGGTCTTCTAAGACCATATTACTTGACACGACACGTGCACTTGCGTTTAAGTGTGTGCATAAATCGCGCATCATCTACCCATGATGCGAGTGCGGCGTGTTGACAGTCAATTTTGACCCGTTTTTTGTATATTTGTTGCAATTTTAAGTATTTTAGCACATCGCATTTTAATCGTTATTTTGCATATTTTTTACATAATATTCTATGTTTATTTATTCGCAAAATGGCATTGCATATTTTTTATTTTAAGTTAAGCATTATGTCTTTGTTAATATTATGTTTCTATTATAATAATATTTGCATCTCTTTAAATAATTAATTGGCACCGCATTTTTACTTTTAATTAGGCATTAAACATTTGCTAAAATATTGTATTTTATTATTACTGCGTCGGCATTTGCATTTTAATAATTTTGCATCTTTTTAAATAATTAACCCGCCTTGCATTTTGTCAAACCAGTCCAGTCCAAGACACAATTTGAATCAGTCCAATCCAACACCATTTTAATTTCATCCAAACACTCTTTTATTTTTCCCCCTAAATTTCAAACCCCACTTTTCATTTCCCCCCCCAAATACCAAACCCTAAAATATCTACCCTATAAATAAAACCTTACCCCCCATTTTAAAAACCTACCCTACTTCCACCCTCAACCAGCCGCATAAAAATCAGCCTCACACCGACCCAGTGCACTCACCATCTCTCTTCTCTATTTCACTCACCCTTTCGCCGCCGCCTTCGCCGGAGCTCCAAGCTCCGGCGAACACCCTCTCACACACACACACATCAGCCTTTCCAGCCGCAACACAAAAATCAGCAGCCCTAAAGATTTTTTCAATGCCTCACCCACACTCCTTCTTCCGTCGCGCCGCGCCGATCGCCGCCGCGATCTCACCGGCGAACTCCACCAACACAAAACCCACTGACCTCCCCTGCCTCACCCTCGTCGATATAACACCTTTCCCCCTTCCTTATTCCCGTCCAAACCAACACCCATTTCCGACGAACACTCTCACTTCACGACGACATCACCACTGTCTCTTTTACACCATGGCGGCGTCGCTCCGGTATTCTTACCGTCGAAGTGACGCCGCCACCCTCATTTGCTGCCATGCTCACCGGAGCTCCGTCTCCGGCGGTGACTCGGTCACTGTCCCATTTGGTTGTTAAACATCTCTCTGATTTTGGGATTCTACTTATGCACTTTTTTTTATTGCTGAATATCGCTGGCTGATTTTTGACTGCTCCTAACATATATGTTTTCAAGCTTGCTTTTCAGATTGGCCCTAATATTTTGCTAATTTGTGATAACTTATATCCGGATAATTACTCCGGTGTGTACTCATTTATTCTGGGGGTTTGTTTTGTTTGCGGCTGTTTTTGCCACTGTCTTACCATGACTCTGTCGGTTGTTGTCGGCGTTGCCTCTGTTTGCTCTGTTTTTTTGGTTGTTTTTGCCACTGTTTTACCATGACTATGTCGGCTGTTGTTTTGTTTTCTCGCAAAATTATCAGACTGATTTCCTTGACTCTTTTCCATGAACTGGTTGAACAAATTGCTACATTTGAATATTGGGTATTTACTGATTTGAACAAGATGCTAAACTTATGCGCCAATGAAAAAGTTATCCGTCGATTTTGAGGCCTCGCGATTTGCAAAGACGGAAAAATAAAATAAATGAAGCTTTCAGGCAAGGATGATTTCTTCCACTTACAGGATAACCAACGTGCGCTGGCAAAGCGACGCTCATGCGCACTTGTTTAAGTGTCCACTTTATATATTTTTATATCTGAGTCCTCCGTGTTTAAAACTATTATTGTTTTGACGCGGATTCGAAGATTTTATTTATTTTATTATATTGGCCGATGAAGGAATCTCCGTCTGATTTCCAAGGCCTCCCCTGTGCAAAAGACGGATTTATTTTTTGGCTTTATTTATTAATTATTGCTATTACTTTAAAAATTGTTTATTTTATTACTAACACTTTTACTAAGTGTCTATGCAGGTACCCGGAGATCATCTTGTGCAGAAGGCCTAAAAAGGGCTAAAGATGTCCCGAAGTTTTATCTTGTGTCTCATTTAAATTTTAGTTTTACCATTTTTTGTATTGCATTTTATTTTAATTGTAAATTATATAAAAATGCTTAGAATAGGTAGGATAGAAAGCCAATACATAATTAACCTAGGTTTGAACGGATAACCGCAAGTTAGCGGATCTTAAAGGATGCCTAACCCCTTCCCTTTAGGATAATAAAGAACCCTGATCCAGAATCTCACATAGCTTTCGCAGACCTTTAAATGGAGATCATTTATAGCATTTTTATTGCAATAAATCAAGTGTCCTAATTCACTTAAATAATTAGGTGGCGACTCCTTAAAATAAATTTAGGAATCAACCATACGTAGTACTCCCGTTTTCGACTCCGGTTAAAATGGGGTGTTACACGGCGTATGTACTCATTACGGGTCTACTAGACCTATGCGGATGAAATAGTCCTATGCGGGTGAAATAGTCCCATGCGGAGAAAATTGCTCCATTGCGGGTCCACAGGACCTATGCGGGTGAAATAGTCCCAGGAGTAGGATTGCTTAATGATACTATGGGCGGGTGGCCCTAATTTGATCATGAGCTTCCTATTTTTATGCATTAAAGTATACTCTTTTTTACTCTCATTTTTAGTAAGGCACAGTGTACTGTTATTTTGGTTATCATACATGTCTCCAGCTATTTTTTTTTACTATATGATTTCATTTCAGTACTTTCAGTTTCACATACTTGGTACCTGTTGTACTGACCTCCTTCGGGGGGCTGCGTTCATGCTGCAGGATGAGGTACATAACTTGTTGATCCTCTCTCTTAGGATCACTGATCAGTTCTTGAAAAACTCCATTTCTCTACAGTTTCCCTGATGTTGTAGATTATGTACATTCAGGGGTATGGCGGGGCTCTGTCCCGTCACAGTTGTTATGTCAAAACTCTTAGAGGTCTGTAGTCATATCTTGTGGGTCGGTTTGTAAAAAAAAGAGGTAACTGCTTTTGACTTTATATATATATATATATATATATCCATGGAGGTAGCCTTATCGGCTAGCCTGTTGTTTATTTCTTATTGAGTATGTATGTTCCGCTGATTTTCTCTGATGTATACCTGTAAGGGTGCCCAGGTAGGGCACCAGTCGCGGGCCCGGGGTCGGGTCGTGACAATTAACATGGCGGAAGCAGAGGAAGAAGGGGAGGGCCCTGCTCTGGCTGCATCATTTGCCAGGGAAGGCCTTAGAGAGTGCTTTCAAAGCAACTTTAGATCTGCTTGTTGCCTACAAGGATCAAGTGACAGAAGCGGCTAAGGAGAACGAGGCGAAAGATGATGATAACGATATGAATGGATTGCAAACCGATGAGGATGATGATGAAGACGATGTTATCTTATGTACATTGGTACATTGTGTTCATCCGTCTCCTGAAGAAGCTAATTGGGGATATTTCCAGCGTATAAAATCACAAATTTCCAAGATTGCAGATTTCTGAAGACAGAAGCTTGTTTTCAAGGGGGATAGATTGTCACAATATTCTATTGTGACCATAATTCCTTTATATTAAATTAATCCCTTAAGTTTTAGGTAGTGCATTATAGCCCTTAAGTACAATTCTGTTGCTAAGTTATCTTTATGTGTTAATAACCTCTTATGTCTCTAATAGTACAGGAAGGCCCCTTTTAATGCCTTAAAGCTGAATCACTGTCTATTTGTGTTTCAACATATTAATATATCAAATATTTCCTTCATCTTCTCTTTCTCTGTTCTCTCCCTCTCTTTCCTCTTCTTCTCACTAAGTAACAGCACCGGTCTGTTACCGAAATAAATCAAATAGTGCATAAGATAATATTTGCAACCATTAATTTCACATTCAAGCATAAAATGGCTAAATAACAATCACCCAATCTAAAACAAGCTTTATATTAAAAACCCATAAAGTATAGCACACTAGGATTGAACTACAACCCTAGACGAAGAAACTAGTTACTCAAGAAATGGCTAATTCTTCAATTTCTCGTTTAGTGAGCGGCTGATGTATGGGATGAAGAAATATATGAAAAATAGCCACAAAACCCTTTTTAGAGTCACTAGAAAGTAATTACAAAAATATCTCACAGAATACATTGTGTTCCACAATTGAAGAATTGTGCTAGCAATCGGGTGATTGTGCCAGTAATAGGACGAATTATGCTCCATAATGTTGGTGAAACAAGCAAAATCAACTCTATGAAGTTTCCATTGTGTACCAGCAGGTGGACCACATTGTGATAGCAATTGATGATTGTGCTCCACAATCAAAGCAATGTGGTCCAGAATGAACTCTTATGTTTTGAAATTCATCAATCTTCCGCAATCCGCTTGGATCTTCACTTTAATCACCAATTTTTCCTAAGTCAATTAGATTACTTCATTTTCCTGAATCAAACATGTTTTATTAGCATCCTTTTCTTAATTGATCACTTTTAAACTAAAAAACTAAAGTAAAAAGTACTAATAAAGTGGTGAAAAATCACCAGTTATCACTCTATTGACTATTTTACTTCTCTTTTTAGATATTCATATCAAAGCTCACGCTGGAACCCGACGAATTAAAACTCACAAAGAAGACATCTTCACCATAAAGTAATGGAAGGATGAATTGCTCCGCAACTCGTATAGAGGTTCCAACTAGAGAGGATGGTGATGCCGACTATCCCTGAAGATTGTGTTGCAGCAGCATCCATGGACAGTTTGAATTCAAACAGCTTGGATGCATCGAGGAAGTTGAAGTAGAGTCTAAGGGAGTTCCCGACTAAGACTTAGAACAAAGTGAACATCATGTATATATCCAAAATGAGAATTGAGTATGATTTGAGATTTGACTCTTGAATTGAAGTGAGGGGACGATGCAGGAAAGACCCAAGAATGTCATTACGTTCAGGCAGCGAAACTCGAGAGTTTGGTATGAGTCATACCCAAATCATATGACCTTGGGGATAAGAGCTAGGCAGAACAGACCCCGGGGATGACCAGGGCCAACAGCAGATCGATCCGGCGAGACTGCTTAGAAAACCTTTAAGAGAGTCGGGCTCGTCCAGTGTGGCTTCGTACAAATTCAATGTCGAAATAATGGAATGAGTAATAGCCATGAAGAACATGAAGAAAGTTATATTCCCAATAGGGATGCGATCTAATCTAGATCGACGGATATAGATCTCTAGTGTGAATTCCACATTTTCCCAGGCTATGCAGCAGAGGACTATAAACACCTCTGGTATGAAGTGGCGGATTTGTTCTGAGAGGGCACCTGAAAGAATTCCTCAGCAACAGATTCAAGAGCAACCCCGCCCAAGTGGGGCATGAAAGTATATGTATGTCCTAGAGACAATCTGTATTAGGACATAATTTACTTTATACATATTTATATTTATATTAATGATGATTAATATTATGGCAATTTGCATTTGTTGAATTATTAGTTTATTAATTATAAAATTATATAAATGCATCCCTAGAGGTTATGTGTTTATTAATGATGTGAGAATTAATGTTATAACGTAACTCTTAAATTGTCTCGACTAATGATCATCGAAATTGGGATATCGATGATATATGATACGTCGACATGTGGTCTGCATCATATCCTTAGTGGATGTAGTATGTCTCACTTGCTACGAGTTATGGCAACTCATGATGGACATAATGGATACTTGTTGAAGTATTGGTACACCCTACTGATACATTATTTGTTATATGTCTATAATGTCATCGGCATGTGGGAGATAAAAGTCCTTAGACTTGAGATCAATATCAGCTTGTTTACGGAGTATTGTACTTTGATCCTGTCCTAAGCTCAAATGTCTTATAGGTTGAGACGCGACTTATTTTGGGTGCATTACGAAGTAAATTAAAGGTGGTATGTGAGCCAAGAAAGGATTTATTCCTTGAATTTATATTCGAGTTAACACTCAGGTACTCATATGGTATTAGGTTGACTAAGTCATTGGCCAATGCATTGGACATGTCTGTAACATGGTCCTGTTGTCAACTAATATAGATGAGTTATAATAATCAAGCCATTTGGATAGACACTTGACAGATCCTAAGCTTGATTGAGTGTGTCATGAATGAAGGGATTTTATCTTCTCACATATATGTTCAATTCACATATTTTGTGTAGCTAAACTTTACATATTGGGTTCGTCTTTCGGTGCAGTCTAGGAGTTCCGTGAAGATCCTAATGTTATTAGTGACGATATGTAAAGTCCAGAAGGGTAACACTAAGTCAAGTGTTCCGTCGATTGAAGAATGTAATTAGAAGGAGATTATACCAAAATGTTCGGTTGATAACCGGGACATTAAAATGGGAAAATGGGCAGAAAATAGGACAGGACCGCGGTGCCTTGATTCAGGACGCGATTCAGAACTGCGATGCGGCACGCGGTGCCTCTTCGAGGACAGCGGTGCGAGCGTCTTTGGCGATCAATTTTTGCCCGATGCATTCGGTTGGGCATGGTCCAACTAAAACCCTAAAGTTCTTATTCTCAACTATAAATAGGAGGCTTACCTCCCATTCCAAATACACTGAAAACCTAAGTGAGGTAAATCTCTTCTAAAGCTCTGTCAGAATCCCTAGCAGTCCTGACTTAGCAATTATATCACAGTTTCCAGAACTTACAAATTGAGGGACATTTGCGTGTGCACTCTCGGACTATACAAAGCATCCAAAATCAACTGTTTGGCTGATTATCTCAAAATGTAAGTCTTCTATCGAAGTATTACAATTACTATGTGCTTTGTGTTTTTCATTACTTATCATACTGCAGTTCGACCGTCGTCGGATTTGAAAATTTTCAAATTCCACAGCGTGTACGAATCCGACGTAAACACCTACAGGGCGCTCACACAAACCACCACCCCATCAGAGACATGTAAACATGAATTTTCAAGAGAGAGCTTGTGGGTACCATATCGCAAAGGTCTCTTACTGTGGAATCAACTACTCTCGATATCATCTCATTCAGTAATCAGGATGGGAGGTACACAATAATCCACCACAACGATGCTCTAGTAATATTCTCCAAATCTTTAAGTGTATGCTCATTAATCAAAGTAGTGTGACCAACGTAGTCTAACTCCAGTTTTAATAGAAGTGAAACTAGAAGCATGGATAATATAGGTCATAATGTTATTGACTAGATTCAACTGAAGGTGTTTGCGTCGAGTTCGTACACGCAACGAAATTTGAAAATTTATGTTTCAAACCCGACGACGGTCGAACTGCAGTATGATAAGTAATGAAAATATAAAGCACGTAAGTAAATGTAAAAACTTTATCAGAAGACTTACATTTTATATTAATCAGCCAAGCAGTTGATTCTCGTCGCTTTGTGTAGTCCGAGGGTGCACACGCAAACGTCCCTCGATTTGTAAGTTCTGAAATTGTTATGTAATTTGCTAAGTCAGGAATGCTAGGGATTCTGACAGAGCTTTAGAAGAGATTTACCTCTCTTAGGTTTTGTTGTGTTTGAAATGGAAGGTAAGCCCTCTATTTATAATTGTAAACAGAGGCTTTAGGGTTTCCGTGGACTGGGCCCAACAGAAACGAACTGGGCAGAATTCGGACTGCCAGAACACGTACATGCACCGTGGTGCTGCCTAGTGTTCTTGGCACGACGGTCCTAGAATAAGGCACCGCGGTCATGTCCTATTTTCTGCCCCTTTTCCCATTTCTAATGTCCCGGTCATCAACCGAACATAAAGGTATCTCCTTCTAATTACATCCTTCAATCGACGGAACATTTGACTTAGTGTTACCCTTCAGGCCTTTACATATTGTTAGCCGATTCCAATTACTCACGCAAGTGTACGTATCATTACAAGTAATATAGTCTGGTAAGACCGAATATCGTCCTCAGAGACTGGTTTTCAATTACCGAACATCTATTTTATGTTATCTATTTGGCTAACGATAGTTTGATTTGGGTTTTTGTCTAAAACTACTAGAGTAATTGCGAGAATTAAACTAAATATGATGTGATGTAAATCAGTTATGATGGAATTAGGGCTTCCAATATCCTCAACTATCCACTCTTTTCAATCCTTAATGCAATAACAATGGCTTTTTCTTCTACGTTAAGATAACATTTAACTAGACTGTCTTATATTCCGGTTAGGCTATATAAATGCTCAACCCCAGTGTAGAAACCTTCTATATTTCTATGATAGGTTTTACCACATAGGAGGATTAAGAACAATAACCTAAAATGCTACACAAGTATCGAGGTACTTTCGTCAGCGATTTTAACCTATGTCTATTCAATTACAACATATCCAAATCTCTCCTCTCAGTTCTTGATTCGAAACTATATAAATTATGATAATTAGTGATCAGTTAACTATCAAACATTCAAACCAATATTGGATAAATCTTAATTAAGTGAAGAAAAAACCAAACTAATGCATCAGTTCATGAAAGCGAGTTTTAAGCGATTCAATGGAAAAATCCTAATTAAGAGTTTAGTTCCTAGCCATAGACATGCTAAGAACTACTACAGAATCCAACATGAACTGAATTGAAATAAAGAAAAGAAAAATAAAATACTTAGAATTAGGTCTCCAATTGTAGCCTCCAAGCGTTGTGTTGTGTTGTGGGCGATGAGATATGAGATGGAATATGTACAAGATCCAACATCCCTCCATAAGGCTAGAGTTTTAGGGATTATATAGTTGAGAAATATTTCATTATGGACCCTAAAAACCGTGCCAAATTCGGCCCAAAAATCAGAAATTTCATCTTGGCGTCGTGGCCCTGCTGGCTGGAGCTGCGGCGCCTGAGATGTCTTCAGCTAGTTTTTCTGAGTTTGTGTCATTTTTTCGTCCAGACTTTGTCTGATTTCTTCTATACTTCCCGGGACTTCGTAGACTTCATTTCTTGGTCTTTTCTTGTGCAATTACACCTCAATTAAGCTCATTTCATCTTTTGTTTTTGTCATTTCTCCATTTAGGACCGATGTGCTCAAAATAAGGAAAAATGACCCTAACACGACACTTATTTCAAAAAAAAAAGGGAAAAATACTAACTAAAAATAACTCAAAAGTGTATATAAAATATGTCTAACACATATCATCACTAATTACATTAGGATCTTCACGGAACTCCTAGACTGCGCCGGAAGACGAACCCAATATGTAAAGTTTAGCTACACAAAATATGTGAACTGAACCTATATATGAGAAGATAAAATCCTTTCATTCATGACACACACAATCAAGCTTAGGACATCGAGGGATCAATTGACTCCGAAACATAAAGTAACAAGACCATAACCCCGTATCTGTCAAGTGTCTATCCAAATGGCTTGATTATTATAACTCATCTATATTAGTTGACAACAGGACCATATCACAGACATGTCCATTGCATTGGCCAATGACTTAGTCAACCTAATACCATATGAGTATCTGAGAGTTCACTCGAATATATATTCAAGGAATGAATCCTAATCTTGGCTCACATACCACCTTTAATCTACTTCGTAATGCACCCAAAACAAGTTGTGTCTCAACCTATAAGGCATTTGAGCTTAGGACAGGATCAAAGTACATTACTCCGTAAATAAGATGATATTGACCTCAAGTCTAAGGATTTTTATCTCCCACATGCCGATGACATTATAGACATACAACAAATATTGCATCAGCAGGGTATACCAATACATCAACAAGTACCCATGTGTCCATCATGAGTTGTCATAACTCGTAGTAAGTGATACATACTATATCCCCTAAGGATATGATGCAGACTACATGTTGACGTATCACATATCATCGATATCCCAATTTCGATGATCATTAGTCGAGGTAATATAAGAGTTACGTTATAAGATTAATTTTCACATAATTAATAAACAAGTAACCTCTAGGGATGCATTTATAGAATATTATAAATAATTAACTAATAATTCAACAAATGCAAAAGCCATAATATTAATCATCATTAATATAAATACGAATGTGTATAAAGTACATTGTGTCCTAATATAGATTGTCTCTAGGACATACACATACTTTCAATTTCCTACTTGGCCTAGATCCAATCACCAACATATCTAATACCCATGTTCTCAAAATGACCATTATGCTTCACCCATCTTAATGGTTTAGTAAACGGGTCTGTTAGATTATTGTCTGTGGGAATATAATTTATCTTGATATCTTCAGCTTCCACCATCTCTCTTAGGATGTGGTACTTCCTCGGTACATGTTTGTTTCTGTTTGTTGATCTTG
Source organism: Przewalskia tangutica (assembly GCA_029844215.1). Lineage (NCBI taxonomy): Eukaryota > Viridiplantae > Streptophyta > Magnoliopsida > Solanales > Solanaceae > Przewalskia > Przewalskia tangutica. The sequence continues at coordinate 41,458,725 of CM056724.1, read as the reverse complement.
GTTCCTTTGCCTGTGCAATGGCACCAGTGTTGTCACAATAAATGGTTATTGGACAACTAGCACTCGGAATAACCCCTAGTTCCTTCAGGAACTCAGAAATCGCGACCTTCTCTTTAGCGACTTTCGATCCAAAGAATGTACTCGCTTGAGTCGAGTCTGCAGTAGTAGCCTATTTGGAACTCTTTGTTACACCCCGTATTTACAGGACATGTTTTAAGAACGTACGTGAGAACTCATAAGCGTCAAGATTTGAGACTTGTAAAAAAATTTAGCGGAATTAAGGAATTGTCGGAAAACGTATTATCAGGATTTAATGGGAGGCGACACGTGTCACCCCCTTAGAGTACCTTGGACGAAATTGATCATGGACACAAGGGTCATTTGACCCTTGTTAGGAAGACAAGTCTTGCTAGCCTTAGAGCTTGACAACATTGACCAAGTCAATGACCCCACATTAGCCTTGATATTTGTTAAGACCTCATCCAAATCACCCATTTGTTTAGATCTTAACCCTCCATTACACTATATAATACTAGTAGTGCAATACAAGCTTAATACTTAGCCAAAATTTCACACAATTTGAAGACTCCACATTGATAAGCTCTCGGGTTCATGGCACTTTGAAGAGCAAAAATTTTCATTCCTTGTTCTTTAAGCCCCACACTTTAAACCAAGGTTCCTAAGTGTATTGTGAGTGTATCTCAATAGAAAAATCTCGGAAAAAGATAGTTTTCGGGTTAGTCGCAAAGTGAAAACTTAGTGGCTTTCTAGGTTTTGGATTGAAGGTTTGAAGGAAAGTTGTTGGTATTGTTCTAAGGGTCTCAAGTAGCGGATTGAAGTGTCTTGAAGAGTCTCTAAGTTGCTAGGGAGCGACTTCGGATTTGGAATTGGATTAAGAATCGTTGAGGTATAATCTTGTTCTTTGAATGTATTACAAGATTATTTGTTTTGTTGTTAGCTTTACTTGTTGCTAGCATGAAGTATGTGTTGAAGTTTATAAGGATTATAGATCGATTGTAGTCTTGGAAATTCGAAATGAAATGTAGGCCATATTATGATGGATTACAATTTGATCGTTATTAGAAATCGTCGCATGTTACTTACTTAAAGATTTTGGTTGTTATAATCAAATGCGACTTGATATCATGTTATGCTACCAATTTGGATTGAAATGGAAATTGGATAAGAATTGGTATTTTTGAACTCAAGGTGGCCGAAATTGTACTTATAGTTGTAATAGTTTGTTTTTCATTTGTATTGGACTACCTTCTATATTGTGGTGAGCCAATTGGGGCTGTATGGTTATTTAGTTGTATTGGACTACCTTATAGATTGTGGTGAGCCAATTGGGGCTGTTTGGTTATTGTATTCGGCCTTGAAAAAGGTAGCATTGTAGTAGAAACAAAGGAGGTGTTGTCCGATTTTCCGTAGAATTTGGCGACTTAGCACTTAGAATATTCTACGTTTGAAGTAAGAGGTTAATGGAAGTATTGTGACCATGATAGGTTGAAGAACTAAGTATAGTGTATACTACTTGAAGAATGGGATAGCTCAAGGTTGAAGTACTTTGGAGCATTTTGCTACTTGTCGACAATCGTCGCGAGGTATGTGAACCTCTTCCTTCCTTTGGCATGATTCTATGTATGGAATATACCTGTGGTATCACTTCATGTTTCCTTATACTCTTAGAAGTTAAGAGGTAGTTGTGTGACCTACTCTATATAGAACTTTTCCTATCTTTAAACATGACTAGTTGCACGTATGTAATACGGTAGACGTACAAGACTTTGACATTCTTCATAGCCTTATAAAATGCCAAGTCGGGTGAGTTAGGAAGTTAACTCACTTCTTTGAAAATATTAAGGATGTCTTAAGTCTTAGTAAAGTTAAGGGACTTGAAGAGTTTAGAAGTATGTGATACTTGTTCCGTTTTAAACGTATAAGTCCCTTGGATAGGAAATTGTTTTTGGCTAAGGCATAAAGTGAATATAACGGCTTTATGGGAAGTTAGTTATATTTGCTTTATGGAAAGATAAATGACTTGTTTTAAATGAAAAGGCAACTTGATTTTAAGGCATCAATTGCCTAAGGTTTTATAATAAAAGGAGTCACTTGAGTTCAAAAGGTTAAGAGACTAATTGTATTTTTTTAAAGTTAAGAGAATTGATTTGAAAGTATTTAATACTTGGTTTCAAAAAGTAGAAGTCTTTTGGTTATAAAAGGAATGAGTTGGTCTAAAACCATAAAGGGTTATAACGGCTTTATGAAAGGTTAAAAGAATGGTTTTTCTTCAGTAATGTAAGTAATGAAATGATTTGAAATAAAGAAGGGCAAATTGTTTTTAAGGTACCAGTTGCTTATGGTTTTTAAGAAAGAAGTCACTTGTTTTAGAAGCCGGTAATTGTATTTCTAAAAAGGTATTGTGACTGGTCTTGAAAGGTGGATAGGACTTGATACTATAGTCGTTAGTATCCGGGCAGACTATATGACATTATCGACCCAGGAATGGGCCGGGCAGTATACCTTTACGGGCAGACTATATGACATTATCGACCCAGGAATGGGCCGGGCAGTATACCTTTACGGGCAGACTATATGACATTATCGACCCAGGAATGGGCCGGGCAGTATACCTTTACGCGCACTATATGACATTATCGACCCAGAATGGGCCGCAAGATACCTTACGCAGACTATATGACATTATCGACCGAGAATGGGCCGCAAGATACCTTACGCGCACTATATGACATTATCGACCAGAACGGGCCGGCAAAGATACCTACGCGCACTATATGACATTATCGACCAGTGATTGGGCCGGCAAAGATACCTTTACGCGCAGACTATATGACATTATCGACCAGTGATCGGGCCGGCAAGATACCTTTACGCGCACTATGTGACCTTGATCGCATCCCGCCAGGCGGGTAGTGTAGGTGCCTCCTAAAAGGGCGGATTATACTTATGAAAGATAAGTAAGTTATACAAGAATGAACTTAATGATTTTTCCTAATCGTATGCGTAAGAATGTGGTTATAGCTTTTTATTAAGAATGGAAAAGATAATAAGGTGCGATTAAGTTCATAAGTGGTAATGACACGGCAGATCCGTATGTATTTTTATACGTGTCCTTGTCATTCTTTTGTACGATTATGATCTGCATCAGACGTCATTTCTGCTCCATATTCTGCACTGTTAGATCGACTTCTTCGGCCGCTCATGCCCGCAGTTTTAGGTACCAGTTGGCGATCCGCTCTTAGGATCTCGGTTGATTTTGAGGAAAGCTCCATTTGCTCGGAGGCTTAGCTCTGGTACGGTGTTCCCGAAGTAGTAGATTTATGTATATTCAGGGTATGGCGGGCCCTGTCCCGCCACGCTTGTTACGTTAAAACTCTTAGAGGTCTGTAGTCACATTTGTGGGTCTGCTTGTAAAGAAATGAGGCAACCGCCGGTTGTTCATATTTATGCCTGGAAGGTAGCCTATCGGCTAACTCGTTGTTTTACTCATTGTTTTATTTTATAAGGTTCATGTATGTTCTGATTATCTCTAATGTATACTGTAAGTGGTGCCTGTGTAGGGCACTGCCGCGCCCGGTCGGTCGTGACAAAAGTGGTATCGAGCGATTAGTCCTCGGAAAGTGTCTACGCTGCATCGTGTTCAGTAGAGTCTTGATTATCGGTGTGTTGTGCACCACATCTATAATCGTGAGGTGCAGGACATTTAGGATTGGTTTCCATTCTTCTCTTCTAAGATCGCAAGGTAGAGTCGTCTTATTAGGTCAATCCTCTCCGACCTATTCTTATGAAACGATTATGCCTCCTGGCGCGAAGTGGCCTGTGGCGGCAAGGCAAAGAACAGGAGTCGTAGAGGCACGCAGAGGTTACCAAGACTCGCACAGACTATGCCCAGGGTAGTAGGCGGGGCGAGTTCCGCCACGCCAAAGACAGAGAGCGAGAGCGGCAGAGCTCCAGAGGTTCCTGCATCTGGCCCCAGCCTGCAGCGAGGCGTAGTACAGATATTATGGAGAACAGATCGACTATTGATCGACATAGTGGTGCGGGCAACGACAGGTGAGCAGTAGCTAACCCTGTGAGCCGGGGCCATGGATCCGGATTTTCTCGGGTTGTCATCCGCCCGAGTTTTATGGTTCGAGGTCCGGCGAGGATCCGCAGGAGTTCGCTCGGCACTACATGGACTATGCAGTTCTTAAGGCTTGAGACAGAGTTCATTATACTAGCCTCTACCGTTACGCGATATTGCGTTGAACTGTTTGAGTCATGGTGCCGACGAGAGGGATGATGCTCTTCCAAATTGCTTGGGAGGAGTTCACAGAGGCCTTTATGGATCACTTTTGCCTCCCGAGATGAGAGGGCCCGTAGATAGATTTTTGACCTTGAGGCAGAATGGGAGGACTATCGGGAGTATAGCACGAGTTTGACTCTTGGCCGTGCACGCGCACACCATTGTAGCTAACATGGCGATAGAGTTCATCGTTATGTGATGGGGCTAGACCGTCATATGATTCTGCATGCTGGGGTGGCTCTTCACCGTATGGACATTGCTAGGATGCAGCCTATGCGCAGGGATAGAGGATAGAGAGAGGAGGATCAATTTGACTCGTGCCACCCAAGAGGCCAAGACATCGTGGTCTCAGAGTAGTTTTAGAGGACAGCCTCAAGCAGACTAGGTCTACATCGGCCCAAAGACCGAGTGCTCCTCCACGCTTTTCCGGCGAGGGTTTTCACGACCACGGAATGCAGGAGCTGGTCAGTCTCTAGAGCTTGAGTCTCGTGAGATGGGGTTCCAGATCGAGGCCACCTTTGCCTCCACGCGCCAGTGTGGTAGGTTACATTCGGGTATGTCGCACCAGACGTGGTGCTTGTTTTTCTTGTGGTCGCAGGCCATATGTTAAGAGAATGTCCTTATAGAGGGTCCTGGTGGACAACACACCCATCGGATCAGTTGTGGTTCTTCGCCTTCAATAGCTAGACAGATATCCATACACCGACAGTGCCGCAGTGCAGGTGGAAGTTCACTTTAGCGGTCCTTTGAACCGCCTATATGGTTTCGTATGTCCTGACCCTTTAGAAACTTGTATGCATGATAAAGTTATGGTATGTTTAAGTTTTATGAACAGATTATATCGAGACTATGTATATGTTAGAAGGAGTTGGAAGTGCGAAAAAGATAATCTCTTTGGGGCTTATGATGACGGATAAGCATGTGCGAGGTACTAGGGCCATGTGTGGCATTATTAGTATGTCGTGTTTGTGAAAGGAAATTTTGTCGCCAATTATAAGTTTGACTCCGAAAGAACATTCGGGGACGAATGTTTCTAAGAGGGGAAGAATGTTACACCCCGTATTTACGTGACATGTTTTAAGAACGACGTGAGAACTCATAAGGCCAAGATTTGAGACTTGTAAAAATTTAGCGGAATTAAGGAATTGTCTGAAACGTATTATCAGGATTTAATGGGAGGCACACGTGTCACCCCTTAGAGTACCTTGACGAAATTGATCATGGACACAAGGGTCATTTGACCCCTTGTTAGGAAGACAAGTCTTGCTAGCCTTAGAGCTTGACAACATTGACCAAGTCAATGACCCCACATTAGCCTTGATATTTGTTAAGACCTCATCCAAATCACCCATTTGTTTAGATCTTAACCCTCCATTACACTATATAATACTAGTAGTGCAATACAAGCTTAATACTTAGCCAAAATTTCACACAATTTGAAGACTTCACATTGATAAGCTCTCGGGTTCATGGCACTTTGAAGAGCAAAAATTTTCATTCCTTGTTCTTTAAGCCCCACACTTTAAACCAAGGTTCCTAAGTGTATTGTGAGTGTATCTCAATAGAAAATCTCGGAAAAGATAGTTTCTGTTAGTCGCAAAGTGAAAACCTAGTGGCTTTCTAGGTTTTGGATCAAGGTTTGAAGGAAAGTTGTTGGTATTGTTCTAAGGGTCTCAAGTAGCTTGAAGTTGTCTTCAAGAGTCTCTAAGTTGCTAGGAGCGACTTCGGATTTGGAATTGGATTAAGAATCGTTGAGGTATAATCTTGTTCTTTGAATGTATTACAAGATTATTTGTTTTGTTGTTAGCTTTACTTGTTGCTAGCATGAAGTATGTGTTGAAGTTTATAAGGATTATAGATCGATTGTAGTCTTGGAAATTCGAAATGAAATGTAGGCCATATTATGATGGATTACAATTTGATCGTTATTAGAAATCGTCGCATGTTACTTACTTAAAGATTTTGGTTGTTATAATCAAATGCGACTTGATATCATGTTATGCTACCAATTTGGATTGAAATGGAAATTGGATAAGAATTGGTATTTTTGAACTCAAGGTGGCGTAAATTGTACTTATAGTTGTAATAGTTTGTTTTTCATTTGTATTGACTACCTTCTATATCAGGTGAGCCAATTGGGGCTGTATGGTTATTTAGTTGTATTGGACTACCTTATAGATTGTGGTGAGCCAATTGGGGCTGTTTGGTTATTGTATTCGGCCTTGAAAAAGGTAGCATTGTAGTAGAAACAAAGGAGGTGTTGTCCGATTTTCCGTAGAATTTGGCGACTTAGCACTTAGAATATTCTACGTCAAGTAAGAGGTTAATGGAAGTATTGTGACCATGATAGGTCAAGAACTAAGTATAGTGTATACTACTTGAAGAATGGGATAGCTCAAGGTTGAAGTACTTTGGAGCATTTTGCTACTTGTCGACAATCGTCGCGAGGTATGTGAACCTCTTCCTTCCTTTGGCATGATTCTATGTATGGAATATACCTGTGGTATCACTTCATGTTTCCTTATACTCTTAGAAGTTAAGAGGTAGTTGTGTGACCTACTCTATATAGAACTTTTCCTATCTTTAAACATGACTAGTTGCACGTATGTAATACGGTAGACGTACAAGACTTTGACATTCTTTGTTAGCCTTATAAAATGCCAAGTCGGGTGAGTTAGGAAGTTAACTCACTTCTTTGAAAATATTAAGGATGTCTTAAGTCTTAGTAAAGTTAAGGGACTTGAAGAGTTTAGAAGTATGTGATACTTGTTCCGTTTTAAACGTATAAGTCCTCGATAGGAAATTGTTTTTGGCTAAGGCATAAAGTGAATATAACGGCTTTATGGGAAGTTAGTTATATTTGCTTTATGGAAAGATAAATGACTTGTTTTAAATGAAAAGGCAACTTGATTTTAAGGCATCAATTGCCTAAGGTTTTATAATAAAAGGAGTCACTTGAGTTCAAAAGGTTAAGAGACTAATTGTATTTTTTTAAAGTTAAGAGAATTGATTTGAAAGTATTTAATACTTGGTTTCAAAAAGTAGAAGTCTCTCGTTATAAAAGGAATGAGTTGGTCTAAAACCATAAAGGTTATAACGGCTTTATGAAAGGTTAAAAGAATGGTTTTTCTTGATAATGTAAGTAATGAAATGATTTGAAATAAAGAAGGCAAACCGCTTTTAAGGTACCATTGCTTAGGGTTTTAAGAAAGAAGTCACTTGTTTTGAAGTTCGTAATTGTATTTCTAAAAAGGTATTGTGACGGTCTTGAAAGGTGGATAGGACTTGATACTATAGTCGTAGTATCCGCAGACTATATGACATTATCGACCAGTGAACGGGCCGCAAGATACCTTTACGCGCACTATATGACATTATCGACCAGAACGGGCCGGCAAAGATACCCACGCGACTATATGACATTATCGACCGAGAACGGGCCGCAAGATACCTCACGCAGACTATATGACATTATCGACCAGAACGGGCCGCAAAGATACCCACGCGCACTATATGACATTATCGACCAGGAATGGGCCGCAAGATACCTTACGCGCACTATATGACATTATCGACCCAGAACGGGCCGCAAGATACCTCACGCGCACTATATGACATTATCGACCAGAACGGGCCGGCAAGATACCTTACGCGCACTATATGACATTATCGACCCAGAACGGGCCGGCAAGATACCTTACGCGCACTATATGACATTATCGACCCGTGATCGGGCCGGCAAGATACCTTACGCGCACTATATGACATTATCGACCCGTGATCGGGCCGCAAGATACCTTACGCAGACTATGTGACCTTGATCGCATCCCGGTTTAGGGCTGTAGTGTAGGTGCCCTCCTAAAAGTGGTCGGATTATACTTATGAAAGATAAGTAAGTTATACAAGAATGAACTTAATGATTTTTCCTAATCACGCACGTAAGAATGTGGCTATATCTTTTATTAAGAATGGAAAAGATAATAAGGTGCGATTAAGTTCATAAGTGGTAATGACACGCAGATCCGTATGTATTTTTATACGTGTCCTTGTCATTCTTTTGTACGCTTATGATCCGCTTTCATCAGACGTCATTTGCTCCATATTCGCACTGTTAGACCGATTTCTTCGGGCCGCGCTCATGCTCGCAGTTTTAGGTACCTGTGTCGATCCTTACTCTTAGGATCTCGGTTCAGTTTTTGAGGGAAAGCTCCATTTGCTCCGGAGGCTTAGCTCTTGGTACGGTGTTCCCTGAAGTAGTAGATTTATGTATATTCAGGGGTATGGCGGGGCCCTGTCCCGCCACAGTTGTTACGTTAAAACTCTTAGAGGTCTGTAGTCACATTTTGTGGGTCTGTTTGTAAAGAAATGAGGCAACTGCTTCGGTTGTTCATATTTATGCCCAGGAAGGTATCCCTATCGGCTAACCTGTTGTTTTACTTCTGTTTTTTATTTTATAAGGTTCATGTATGTTCCGCTGATTATCTCTGATGTATACCTGTAAGGGTGCCCAGGTAGGGCACCAGTCGCGGCCCCGGGGTCGGGTCGTGACACTCTTCCAGCTCACTACTCCTCTGTTGAAAATAAACGTGTAACCAGACTGAGATTTGAAATCATCAACATCTGTCTGAAAACTAGCATCGGTATACCCAATGGCAACCAGCTCATCAACTTCACCATAGACTAAAAAGTAATCTTTAGTACGCCTGAGGTACTTGAGAATACTCTTGACTGTCTTCCAGTGTTCCTCGCCAGGATTCTGCTGGAACTTGCAGGTCATACTAAGTGCAAAGAACACATCTGGCCTAGTACAGGTCATGGCATACATGATCGATCCTATAGCCGAAGCATATGGAATCCTCTTCATGTGCTCAAGTTCAATAGCATTAGAAGGGCAGCCCTTCTTTGATAACTTGATGCCTTAACCTATCGAAAGACCGCCTTTCTTAGAATTCTCCATTGAGAAGTGTCTAAGAACTTTGTCTATGTAAACAGACTGTGACAGCCCCAACAATCTATTAGGTCTATCTCTATAGATCCTAATTCCCAGAATGTAGCAGGCTTCATCTAAATCCTTCATCATGAAGGTCTTGGACAACCAATCCTTAACTGACTGCATGAGGGTATTATTATCTCCCATTATCAGTATGGCATCAACATATATAATAATGAAGACAATTCCATCATCCTTGCATTTGGAATAAACACAAGGATCCTTTTTGCTTCTGACAAAATCAAAAGATTTGATAGCATTGTCAAAGCAAATGTTCCAACTCCTAGAGGCTTGCTTAAGTCCATAAATGGACTTCTATAGCCTGCACACATCATTTGGTCTGGACTCACATGAAAAACCCTCGGGTTGTTTCATATACACTTCCTCAATTAGATTACCATTAAGGAATGCAGTTTTGACGTCCATATGCCAAATGTCATAATCATAATGTGCAGCTATCGCAATCAAAATCTGAATAGACTTTATCTTAGCCACCGGTGAAAAGGTTTCATCATAATCCACACCAGGACGTTGAGTAAAACCTGTAGCCACTAGTCTAGCTTTATAAGTCTGAACCTTTCCAGATGCATTAATCTTTTTCTTGAAAACCCATTTGCATACTATGGGTTTAACCCCATTTGTCAAGTCAACCAAGTTCCACACCTAATTGATATACATAGATTCTATTTCGGATTTCATGGCTTCTTGCCATCTCTTCGAATCAATGTCTAGCATTGCTTCGCTGTAGGTTCTAGGCTCGTCATCATCTGGAATATCTAGCTCATTTTGTGTTTCCACAAGTAGATTTAGTCTTTCCGGAGGACAATGAGATCTAGTAGACCTACGGAGTTGATTGTCTTGTAGTTCAGTTACAAGTATATTCTGACTGTGAGTAGGTTGTTGTGCGCTGGTCGAACCACCAACATTAAAGCTTTCAGGAATATCATTTTCATGTCTTTCCTGAATGGGAGAAAATGCAACTGGTGCACTTGCTTCCAAGGTCTGTGCCGAAAGATCTTACATTTCTGCATTATTCCTTGTAGCACTCCCACTGGCCGAAGGGGGTACCCTAAATAGCCAATCTTCTCCAGAAGCTCCCACAGAATTCTTGCCTTCATCATCGGGCAAGGATTCAACCTCTTTGTTACCTTGTTCTTGAATTTCTTCAAGTTCTATCTCTGTGCAACTCTCATCCTTGTAGACATATTCATCTTCAAAGAAAGTTGTGTTCCTAGAAACAAATATCTTATGTTCTCCAGGAAGATAGAAATAGTATCCCTTAGTTTCTTTCGGATACCCAACAAAGTAACATTTCTCACTTTTAGACTCCAACTTATCAGTGATCAACTTCTTGACATATGCAGGACACCCTCAAGGCCTCATGAGTCTAAGTGATGGCTTCTTGCCACACCATACCTCATATGGTGTCTTTTCGACTAATTTAGATGAAACTATGTTTAGAACATATATTGATGTCAAAATAGCGTATCCCCAAAGGTATGTAGGAAGAGCTGAAAAGCTCATCATGGAACAAACCATGTCAAGCAAGGTTCAATTTCTCCTCTCGGCAACACCATTCATCTGTGGTGTTCCAGGAGGTGTCCATTCGGAATGAACTCCATGAAGCTTTAAGTAGTCAAGAAATTATTTGCTTAAGTATTCACCCCCATGATCAGATTAGAGAGTCTTGATACTCTTTGAGAGCTGTTTCTCAACTTCACACTTAAACTCCTTAAACTTCTCAAAAGCCTCAGATTTGTGTCTCATAAGATACACATATCCAAACCTTGATAAGTCGTCTGTGAAAGTGATGAAGTAAGAGAAACCCTCTCTAGCTTGAGTCGAAAATGGTCCACACACGTCCGGATGTACCAACTCAAGCACCTCCTTGACACGGATCCCCTTTCCAGAAAGAGGTTTAATGGTCATCTTATCTTTCAAACAGGATTCACAATTACCATAAGATTGTAAGTCAAATGGTTCGAGGTAATTTAATTTCCTCAACCGTTCTATCCTTGTTTGATTGATATGACCAAGTATGCAATGCCATAAGTAGGTAGAATTTCTTTCTTTTAACTTAGCCCTTTTATTTTGTACATTGAAAATTTCCCTGTGGAAGTTTAATGTATACAATCCATTCAAAAGAGGCGCAATTCCATATACAACATTATCTAAAGTCAAAACCATATTGCCATTAGACGTGTTTGAGGAAAAGCCCTCTGAATCAACTACATGGATGTAAATAATATTCCTTGTCAAAGAATGAACATAAAAACAATTGTTCAACATTAAAACTTTGCCAAAAGGTAAATCTATCCTATAAGTTCTCACGCGCTCAGCAGCAACTCGTGCTTCATTTCGGACTCGCAGGTCCACCTCGCGAGGCCCGACCTTCCTGCTATCAGTTAGCCCCTGCATATTTGTACAAATGTGTTAGCCACAAGCGGTATCAAGTACCCAGGAATGAGAATCATTTATAGATAGATTAATTTCAATTACAAACATACCTTGCACATTAGCACCCGGTGTCATTCCTCCACCTGGAGCAGTGCAATCCTTTCTCCAATGCCCCTTCCTGTTGCAATTCATGCAAACATCTGATGTCGACATTTTCTTCTTCTTCTTCTTTACCCCTCCCTTGGGTTTCATTGCTGCTGGCGGAGCAACAGTTTTGCCCTTCCCCTTCTGTTGTCCCTTACCTTTCGGTTTGGGGCGAGTAGAGGAGCCAACCATCAGAATAGGCTTGGTCTTTGAGGTCGAAGATTCAAAAGTTTTCAACATATTATGTAACTCCGACAAGGTCGCTTTAGTCTCATTCATATAATAATTAACAATGAAACTTTCAAACGACTTAGGAAGTGAGTGCAGGATGAGGGTCATGGAGACTCTGTCATGAAACCTTATGTCTATAGAAGCTAACCTCTCAATCAACTCAATCATCCTTAACACATGAGGTGAAACTTTTCCCCCTTCATTTAGCCTACACTTGAAAAGTTATATGAGCAGGTCATACTCCATTTTCTGACTCTGCGAATCATAAAGACTCTTCAAATGGGATAATATTTCGTTGTGCCCCATAGTTTCATGTTGTCTTTGCAATTGTGGTGACATGGAAAACAACATTAATCATTGAGCTAAGGTGGCATCTTTATAATATTTCTGGTAAGCAGTCTTGTCGAAGGTTGCATACTCTACAGAGTCCTCCGCTGGAGCGGTGGGGAACACTTTGTCCAAAGTATACTCAACTTCTTCCTGTCTAAGAACAATTCTAACATTTCTTAGTCAGTCAATGAAGTTGGGTCCGGTGAGTCTGTTTGATTCCATGAGCATTTTCAACGAAAAGTTTGACATTTCTGAAGATCTGAAGATAATAGATAGAACAGGAAAATGCAATCAAAATTCATTCTCCTAAATTATACACATTCATAATAAACTCATTTAACATGGTCTTTTGTTTAATTAGCTCCCACTATTTTGCATACTTCTACGACCCCAAGTAGAATACAGACCTAAATCAATATAAAGGTCATAATGGGCCAAAATCCAAACATATGCTTGCTAGAGATATTTTGAATGCTCACGCAAGCGTACGCATCGTTGACAAATAATATAGTCTGATAAAATCGAATATCGTCCTTAGAGACTGGTTCTAATTACCGTTCATCTACTTTATGTTATCTATTTGGCAATCGATATTTGAGTTGGATTTTTGTTTAACCACTAGAATAATTGCACGAATTACTGAACTATTTAAGTTGTAATCAGTTATGAATGAATTAGGGCTTCCAAAATCCTCGACTATCCACTATATTCAATCCTTAATGCAACTAGATTTTCAGCACCGGCACCGCGGTTCTGCATAACGGCACCGCGGTGCTTAAAGTCCTGTGGCTTCTCAGTAAATATGGCACCGCGGTTCTGCATATGGGCACCACGGTGTCGTGTTAGGGTATTTTTCTTTCTTTTGAGTCACATTGGTCTAAAAAGGTAAAGTGGCGAAAAAGAGCAATAAGTAGGCAGAAAAGGAGGTTTCCGAGCCAAAATTGACGAAAGTTGGCAATCCGGACAAAAGAAAAAGCAGAGTCGCGGCGCAAGAAGGCAGGGCCGTGGCGCCCAAAGATCTGAGAGGCTACTGGAGTTAAGGCGTTGTGGCGCCAGTCAGCAGGGCCGCGGCGCCGAGGCGGAAAACTGTCCAAATCCAAATGGGAATTGACCAAGGGCAAGGAGGTCCAGGGTACACATTTTTGGAGCATATAAAAAGCCCTTTGGGCAGATTTTTTTAAGAGGTTACTCAACCTTTCTTCACAACACAACATAGTTTTCTTGGAGGCTACAAGATTGGAGACTTGTTCAAAGTATTTTATTTTCTTTGCTTTATTTCAATTTAGTTCATGTTGAATATTACTTTGATTTTTAGCATGTCTATGGCTAGGAGCTAAACTTTTAATTAGGATTCTCCTTTCGAATCGCTTGAAACTCGTCTTTATGAATTAATGCAGTATTTGGTTTCTTCTTCTTATAGTTAAGATTTATTCAATATTTGGTTTGATTGTTTGATAATTAATTTATCACTAGTTATCATCACGTATATGATTTCGAATCGAGATCCGAGAGGGGAGATTTGGATATGTTGTAGTAGAATAGACATAGGTTAAAAATCGTGGACGAAAGTACCCCGATACTTGTGTAGCTTCATAGGTTATTGTTCTTAATCCTCCTATGTGGTAAAATTTATCATAGAAATATAGAAGATTTCTGCACTGGGGTTGAGTGTTTATATATCCTAACCGGAATATAAAACAGTCTAGCTAACCTGCTATCTTAAAATAAAAGAAGAACCTTTATTGATGCATTAAAGATTAAAGCGAGTGGATAGTCTAGGAGATTGGAATCTCTATTTCCACCATAACTGATTCAAATAAAGTATTTTTGTTAATTTATGTAATTACTTAAGTAGTTTATAGATAAAACCAAAACAAAATATCGATAGTCAAATAGATAACTTAGGATAGATGTTTGGTAATTGAAAACCAGTCTCTGAGGACGATATTCGGTCTTACCAAGACTATATTACTTGAGCGATACGTACACTTGCGTAAAGCATAAGCAAAATCGCTAACAAGTTTTTGGCGCCGTTGCCAGGGATAGGCGTAGTTTCAATATCAAACTATATATTCTTAATTTCTAATTTGGCTTTTTTTTTATTATTTTCTTTTATTGTTAGAGCCCTATTGCCTTGATTTGCTTGTTGATTTTGATATATTACAGGGATCTAGTTTATACGAAGAAGAAGAGGAGCAGACACACTTGTTCCCTTAAATCCTGAAATTGAAAAAACGTGCAAACAGAACAGGCGAAACAAGAAGATTGTTGAATTGTTAGCAATGGGGGATTTGCAAAACAATAATGAGCTGAATGAAGGGATAGGTGATCATTAACCCAACCAAAGATTGCCCCCAGAGTTCCCTATAGATGTAGAAGAACGAGTTCAGGTCCAAGCCGAGAAGAGCCTGGGAGATTATGTTCTGCCAAGAGTTAATGGGGCACAGAAATGCATAAGACTCCAAGAAATAAGAGCAAACAACTTTGAGATAAAGTCTGCAATCCTAAGCATGGTACAGAACACAGTCCAGTTCGGAAGGTTGCCATCTGAAGGCCTACACATGCATATTGCTTACTTCCTGGAGTTATGTGCCACATTCAAGTATAATGTAGTTACTGATGATGCCATTCGGTTGAGGCTCTTCCCTTTCTCACTCAGGGACAGAGCGAAGGTTTGGTTGAACTCCCTGCCAACAGACTCCATATTAACATGGCAGGATCTAGCACAGAAATTTCTTGCGAAGTTCTTCCCACCTTCAAAAGCAGCCAAGCTGAGAGGAGAGTTGAATAAGTTCTACCAGACCGATGATGAGTCACTATATGAATCTTGGGAAAGGTTTAAGGATCTGCAGAGGAAGTGCCCACATCATGGCCTGGAACAATGGAATTTGGTTCACATCTTCTATAATGGGCTGAGTGGTACCACAAGGACTATCATTGATGCAGCTGCAGGTGGTACTTTTATGAGAAGGACAGCACATGAGGCCCATGACATGTTGGAGGACATGGCCACCAATAATCACTTGCCAGATGAGAGGGGGACATGTGGAAAAAAATCGATAGGAGTTCATGAGCTAGACGTTATTACAGCATTGAATGCACAAGTTGCTCTCCTAACCAAGTAGCTCAAGCAGAACACTATATCGGTAAACGCGGTCCACATGCCAGTGACTTGTGAGATTTGTGGGGATCCACATACTTTCGACAGATGCCTAACAATTGACCCCAACAATATTCCTATGGAGCAAGCTCAGTTTCAAGCAGTGGGGAACTTCCAAAGGCCCCATAACAATCCATATTCTAACACTTACAATCCAGGGTGGAGAAATTACCCAAATTTCTCATGGAGGAGTGACCAAGGGCAGCAGACTCAGTTCAGAGGCCAATATCAGAATCAGCCACCACTTAATCGGGCCTCATCCTCACAGCAGTTTAGTCCATCTGGCCCACACAAAAAACCAGATGAATTGAGGGCAGCTTTGTTGACACTCACTAATTTTCATACTCAATTCATGGCAGAAGCAAGGTCATCCATCAGGAATTTAGAGACCCAGGTAGGGCAGCTGGCCAACATGGTGAATAACAGGCCACAGGGCACTCTCCCAAGCAATACAGAGGTAAACCCTAGAGAGCAGTGTCAGACAGTGTTGTTAAGAAGTGAGAAGCAGTTGGAACAAGTTGCTCCTCAACCTGCAGTGGTGAATGAAAAAGAATGTGAGAAGGTAGTTGAGGTAGAAAATGAGGGGGTCACTGAGGACCACCCTACAATTCAGAAAGCTCCGTCAGCACCTTTGAGGGAATACAATAAGAGAATCCCTCACCCTCAGAGGCTACAAAAGAAAGCAATAGATAAGCAGGTCTCCAAATTCTTGAAGGTGTTTAAGAAGCTGCACGTAAACATCCCTTTCATTGAGCTGCTAGAACAGATGCCAACATACTTTAATTTCAAGAGGAGATACTGGGGAAAAAGAGAAGACTAGCAGATTATGAGATATTGTCTTTAACAGAGGAGTGCAGTGCCATCCTGCAAAAGAAACTGTCTCCTAAGCTTAAGGATCTAGGGAGTTTCACCTTGCCCTGCACTATTGGTAGGGTGATATGCAATAGGGCGATGTGTGATCTAGGGGCTAGTATCAATCTAATGCATCTGTCTGCCTTCAAGAGATTGGGTTTGGGTGAAGCCAAACCAACCACAGTTAATTTCCAGTTGGTCGATAGAACTGTGGTGCACCTCAGAGGCTAGAACAGATGCCAACATACTTTAATTTCATGAGGAGATACTGGGGAAAAAGAGAAGACTAGCAGATTATGAGATATTGTCTTTAACAGAGGAGTGCAGTGCCATCCTGCAAAAGAAACTGCCTCCTAAGCTTAAGGATCTAGGGAGTTTCACCTTGCCCTGCACTATTGGTAGGGTGATATGCAATAGGGCGATGTGTGATCTAGGGGCTAGTATCAATCTAATGCATCTGTCTGCCTTCAAGAGATTGGGTTTGGGTGAAGCCAAACCAACCACAGTTAATTTCCAGTTGGTCGATAGAACCGTGGTGCACCTCAGAGGCATAATCAAAGATTTGCTGGTCAAGGTGGGGAAGTTCTTCTTTCCAGCAAACTTCTTCATCCTTGACATGGAGGAAGATGATGAGATACCAATAATTTTGGGGAGACCTTTCCTAGCAACTGGGAGAACCCTAATTGATGTAGAAAAGAGAGAATTGAGACTAAGGGTCCAGGAAGAGGAGATGGTATTCAAGGTGCTTAAGTCCACTATTGAATCCCAAGCCATCAGCAAGTGTCTCGCGATCGGCCACGGTGACCTGTGATTGAGCGGCAAAGCCAAAGCCAGGGAGATCAGTCCGCCAACACAAGTAAGTCTTGTTAAACCCCCTCTTGAGAAAAAGAAAAACAGAGTGTGAAATAGAAGAATGATCCTGAAATGGATATGTTGTGGGGTTAAATTACCCCAATGATTCTTAATAAGGAACCCGCGTCTGACTACAAGACGTTAAAGACATCGCTACTTGAGAGGCAACCCAATGTTTTAATTTATGAAATTTAGCTTAGTTAGAACAGTCTCACGTGTGGTATTTTTTTTGTGGTGTTGTGATGATAGGTAAAGGGATGAAAATAGAGCACGTAAAAGCGAGAAAGGAGAAGGGAGAAAATCGGTGCAGCGCCACGGCGGCCATAAGCAGGGCCACGACGTCGAAAGTTCAGAACACGTGCAGGAGTTTGGGCGTCGTGGAGCCGATCTGCAGGGCCGCGGAGCCTAAGTGGGATTTCTAAAAATAAAACCCTAACTCCCCAATTCACGCCCCAAATAACCCAATTATTTCGCCCTCCTCTCTAAACCCACGAAACATTTCCCTTTTCACCTAGAAATCTACCGCATCATCTACCAAATCTCTTAAATTCTCACAACCCATCATCAATAATAACTCCTAGCATCCTTGCTATAACATTATTCTTCACTTGGGTCAAGAAAGCGGGAAAGAACAAGCACTCTAAAAGGTAACCTTCATTGTTGTTCTTAAGGATTTAAAAGCTAGTGGAGAAAATAGATTGGGATCTTGGGTGTTGTGTGGGTGATTATTGTGTGATATTGCTACTGAATATTGGTGATTTTGGGGTGAAGTGTTGTATGGGGGATTGATTAGTGGCGAAAGAACTGTTTTGGTGGATTGGATTTGATTAATTGTTGCTTAGTAGAGTTGATAGTTTCTGGGAAACCTTAAGAAAACAAAGGAAACGCTGCTGGATTTTTTCCAACGACTCTCTAATGTCTTCTCGAAAAAGAACTACCAGGGCTTCTCCATCTACATCAGCTCCTGAATATGATATTACTAGGTTCACTAGCAAAGAAGCGGATGAACGGTATAACCGGATAAGTACTAGGACCTTGATACCAGAAAGAGGCATGGACTACCAGAGAGAGTCGTTTGATGATGATGATACCTACGAGCCAATTAGGGCTATGATTGAGGCAAATGGTTGGAAAAGATTTACCAATCCGAAAAGGGTTCCACCGCAGAACACTAGCCTGGTAAGGGAATTCTATGCTAATTATCCGGAAGAGATAGATGGAAGATGTTTTATGAGAGGGCAATATGTGCCCGTAAATTCTGAAGTGGTGAATGCAGTGTTGGGGATGGCTAATGTTGAAGACCAGGGCTATAACCCATACCATTTCAGAAGTTGGTCTAGAGATGCTAGCCACATCATGTGGAACACAGTCGCAGAGACATTATGCTACCCAGGGGCTGAGTATGAATTTGCTCGCAATGGAGCTAGGGAACTTGCCAGGTGTCAGTTCAATAGAATAGTCAAGGGTTGGTTGTATTTTGTAAGTGCTCGCCTGATTCCATCGACACACTTCACCAGAGTGCCTGAAGATAAAATTAAGATGATATATGGAATCATGACGGGAAAGACAATTGACATTGGACAGGAAATAGTGCAGAGTATTAGGGAGATCAGCAGGTTGGCCACCACTGATGGGTTGGGACATGGATCACTCATTTGTGCCTTATGTGCTAGGCATAGAGTTCCAACCTTCGTCACTGATACTTTTGAGAAGAGACAGTCTCCTGTGACATATGGTTTAGTGCACTATTTCTTTGAACCAGTCCCTAGATCAGCAGCAAGGAGAAGAGGCCCGGCAAAGCGAGAAGAGGTCGCCATAAGCGAGAAGAGCACGAGCGGCGGCTGATATGAGGTAAGCGGCGGCCACCAACCACCTTTAGACTTGGAACCTCCAGTGCCAATGATGGAGCAACTGCTCATGAATCAACAGAGGATGATGCAGAGCTTGGACACCATGATGCAGGGTCAACAACACTTGACCCAACGTGTTGATGATTTGAGCTTCAGGTTCGATCAATGGACCATGCATTACCCACCACCGCCACCGCCACCATTTTAAATCGTAAAGTTTGTAAGTCATCCCGTCTTTTTTATTTTGAGTCTTGTACACATTAGGGACAATGTGTCATTTAAGTTTGGGGGATTCTTAGTCTATTTTGTGTCTATTGTGTGTTTTTGTGTCTATTTGATTGTCCTGTTTATGTTTTATATGAGTAAAAAAAATTATGATCATGCATGTTGTAGTCACTTGAAACGCCTAGTGAAGTAAGTGGGATAATGTAATGGAATTAGAAGTAAAAATCTGAATGCTTAAGTTAGATATGTCAATAATTCATGAAATTAAATTACTTGGGATACATGTGCTTCATTTATGTGTTGTCAATGATAAGGTCTAGGTGTCTGCTTACTTGTTATTTGAGGCGAAATAGTTAGGATGTACATGTTAAGGAGATGACTCAGACATTTCTTCGTTAGCCTTTCTTACCATTCACTTCCTAGCCCTGACAATAAATTGCATCCTTAGTCAGCCCCTTTGAACCTAAATAAGATCTTTCTTTGACATCCTATGATTTCATGTTTGTGCCATAAGTGATAATTGAAAACTCTTGGGATGAAAAGTTTGAAAAAGAAACGAAAAGAGAATTGAAAAATTTAATGCACCCCAATGAAGAATATGCAAAAGCCTAAGTTTGGGGGTGCCTGTTATTTATAATGTATTTCATTCTCTCAAAATAAAAGAGGTGAAAAATAGGTATAAGATTAAAAAGAAAGTCAAGAAGGAGGAAGAATGAGTTGAATGAAAATGCTTATGGTACGTAATTGAGCCTAAATGTCTATTTTTACCTACACATACCTAAGCCTACATTACAACCATGAAAAGTCCTGAAGATCTCTAGTACGTATGTCTATGATTAGTGAAGAATAACAAGTGAACAGACAATAGAATTTTGAAATTGACATGCATAGGTTAGGTATCCATACTTCCATTGAGCATGATTGACATGAATTTGCGAAATATCTGACTTAAAATTTTAAATTGTTGAATTCATGCTATATTTATTCCTGCATATTATCCCAACTGACATTCATGTTTTTCTAGTGACATTTGTGCAGCAAGTTGATCAGAGTCTTTGAGTCTTTTATTTTCTTTTGTGTCATTGATTCTGTTTTGATCTTTAATCGAGAGCGAGCAAATGTTAAGTTTGAGGGTGTTTGTTAGGAATATTTTATATGCACTTTTAGAGTCATTTTTAGTTAGTATTTTGCCAATTTTTGTTCAAATATGTGTCGTGTTAGGGTATTTTTCTTTCTTTTGAGTCACAGTGGTCTAAAAAGGTAAAGTTGCGAAAAAGAGAAATAAGTGAGCAGAAAAGGAGGTTCCCGAGGCAAAATTGACTAAAGTTGGCAATTTGGACAAAAGCGACGGCGCGCGCAGAAAGCGGCGTGGCGCCCAATGATCCGAGAGGCTACGAGTTAAGCGTCGCGGCGCGATCAGTGAACATGGCGCCGAGGCGTAAACCGCCGGATCCGAATGGGAATTGACTAAGGGCAAGGAGGTCCAGGGTACACGTATTTGGAGCATATAAAAAGCCCTTTGGGCAGATTTTTTTAAGAGGTTACTCGACCTTTCTTCACAACACAACATAGTTTTCTTGGAGGCTACAAGATTGGAGACTTATTCAAAGTATTTTCTTTTCTTTGCTTTATTTCAATTTAGTTCATGTTGGATATTACTTTAGTTCTTAGCATATATGTGGCTAGGAGCTAAACTTTTAATTAGGGTTCTCCTTTCGAATAGCTTGAAACTCGTCTTTATGAATTAATACAGTATTTGGTTTCTTCTTCATATAGTTAAGATTTATTCAATAATTGGTTTGATTGTTTGGTAATTAATTGATCACTTGTTATCATCACGTATATGATTTCGAATCGAGATCCAAAAGGGGAGATTTGGATATGTTGTAGTTGAATAGACATAGGTTAAAAATTGTGGACGAAAGTACCCCGATACTTGTGTAGTTTCATAGGTTATTGTTCTTAATCCTCCTATGTAGTAAAATCTATCATAGAAATATAGAAGATTTCTGCACTGGGGTTGAGCGTTATATATCCTAACCGGAATATAAATCAGTCTAGCTAACCTGCTATCTTATAATAGAAGAAGAACCTTTATTGCTGCATTAAGGATTAAAGCGAGTGGATAGTCGAGGAGATTGGAAGCCCTATTTCCACCATAACTGATTCAAATAAAGTATTTTAGTTAATTTATGCAATTACTTCAGTAGTTTATAGATAAAACCAAAACAAAATATCGATAGTCAAATAGATAACTTAGGATAGATGTTTGGTAATTGAAAACCAGTCAATGAGGACGATATTCGGTCTTACCAAGACTATATTACTTGAGCGATACGTACACTTGCGTAAAGTATAAGTAAAACCGCTAACACAAACACCCCAAACTTAACTTTTGTTCGCCCTCGAGCAAAGATCAAATCAAAACAAAGACACAAAAACAAAAGACGCAAAGACTCAAATCAAGCAGCTGCACAAGTACTTAGAAACACATGAACGTCAGTTGGGATAATATGTAGGAACAGATATAGCATAAATTTAGCAATCTAGAATTTCAAGTCAGATATTTCGGAAATTAATTTCAGTCATAATCAATGGAAGCATGAATACCTAATCTATGCATGTCAATTTCATTTAGTTCTATGGGTCTGTTTACTTGTTATTCTCCACTAATCATAGACATACATTCTAGAGATCATCAGGACTTTTCAGGGTTATAATGTAGGCTTAGGCAGGGGTAGATAAGAGTAGGCATTTAAGCTCAATTTACGTATCATAAGCATTTTTCTCATTCAACCATTTTGTCCTTCTTTTTGGTATTCTTTTCAGTTCATACCTATCATTCCCCTTTTTTTTAGAGCATGAAATAATTCACATAAGCACCCCCAAACTTTAAGCTTTTACATCTTTTCATTGGGGTGCATCAATTTTTTCACTTTCTTTTTGTATTTCTTTTTCACTCTTTTTCATCCCTTTATTCAACTATTGCTTATAACACACGAAGGACTCATGGCGTGTCAAAAAAACAACTTATTTTAGGCTCAACGGGGCTGACTAGGGATATAATTTATTGCAAGGTAGGTAATGAATGGTAAGAAGGGCTGACAAAGAAACGTCTGAATCATTTCCCTAAACATGTACATCCTAACTATTTCGCCTCAAATAGCAAGAAAGCAGACTTCACAGACATTTTTCAATTGACAACACATAGGCTAAGCATCAAATATTCTAAATAATCAAATTTTCATGAATTTTTGGCAAATCTAACTTAAGCACACAGATTTTAGCTTCTCATTCCATTCCATTATCCCACTTAGTTCACTAGGCATTCCAAATAAGCACAACATGCATGATCATAACAAAAATTGACTCATATAAAATACAAAAACAAACAAAAGACTCAAAAATAGACACAAAAATAAAATAAAAACTCCCTGCCCCCCCCCCCCCCAAACTTAAACTACACATTGTCCCAAATGTGTAAAAGACTCAAAATTAAAAAGGGATGACTTACAGACATACAGCGGCTCAAATTGGTGGTGGTGGCGGCGACGGATACTGCATTGACCATTAGGTGGACATGGAACTCAAATTATCAACACGCTGGGTCAGGTGTTGATGGTCTTGCATCATTTGCTCTTGATTTTTCAGCATCCTTTGTTGGTTCAAGAACATCTGCTCCATCATTTTCATTAGAAGCTCCAAGGACAGGGGAGGTTGATGGCTGCTCTCGCCTGCTTCATTGTGTGTCTTTTCCTCAAGCTCTTCATCATCCATCGATACTGCGTCTGCTGCTGCTGGGCTCCTTCTTGCTGCTGGTCCTGGATTTGGGTCAAGGAAAGAGTGTACTAAATTGTAGGTCACAGGAGATTGACTCTTCTCAAGAATATATGTGGTGAATGTTGGGACTCCATGCCTATCACATAAGGCAGAAATGAGTGACCCATGTCCCAACCCGCCAGTAGTAGTCAGCCTGCTAATCTCTCTTATGCTTTGCACTATTTCTCTCCCAACGTCAATTGTCATGCCCGTCATGATGCCATAGATGACCTTGATTCTGTCTGTGGGCACATTGGTGAAATAAGTTGACGGAATCAAGCGAGCACTTATGAAATATAGTCATCATCTGGTTGTTCTGTTAAATTGGCACCGGGCAAGTCTCCTGGATCCGTTGCGGGCAAAATTAAACTCAGCGCCTGGGTAGCACAATGTCTCCGCAACTACATTCCACATGATGTGGTTTATGTTTCTTGACCAAAAACTGAAGTGGTGTGGATTATCGCCTTGGTCCTCAATGTCATAGGTCCTCAGTAACACATTCACAACTTTAGAACTCACGGGCACATATTTCCCTCTAACAAAGCATCTCCCATCCATTTGCTCGGGATAATTCGCATAGAATTCCCTCACAAGGCTAGAATTATGAAGTGGGATCCTCTCCGGATTGGTGAACCTTTCCCACCCATTTGCCTCAATCATGGCCCTAATAGGCTCGTAGTCATCATCATCATCAAATGGCATGGCCTGGTAGTCCATGCCTCTTTCTGGTATCAATGCTCTAGTACCAATCTTGTTATATCGATCTTCCGCCTGTTCGTTGATAAATCGAGTAACATCATAGTCTGGGGCTGATGGAGATGAGGTGGTTCGGGCGGTTCTTTTCCTAGAAGTCATTGTGAAGGTTGTTGGAAAATTTTCGGCAGCGTTTCCTTTGTTTCCTCGAGGTGTCCCAACAACTAACACTTCACAAAATCAACAATAACCAACCAAAAATTGGTCCACAGCAGCAATACACAACAACTACACCACAATACGCCTCAATCCACACAACTACAGAACGAACAACCACCACAACAAACACCCACAACTACACAACACCCTACCACCACAGTACGTACCACCCCAAACTTGCAAGTTACTTTCCCTATTAGCCTTGAAATTGCAAGAACAATGATAAATATTACCTTTTTGAAGAGTCGTTCTTCATCAATTTCTTAACCCAAATGGAAGGAATGATGATGGTGTAAGATATGAGGGTTCTTAATGGGGTGGTGTGTAGGGATTTTTGAAGAATTTGGTGGAGTTTGTGGGAATTTTTGTGGATAGAAGAAGAGGAATTTCGGAATTGTAGAAGGAGGAAGGGTTTGTGTTTGTGTGGGAAAGGATTTGGGGATTTAGGGCTTTTTAATTCTGAATCCCGTTCCGGAACCGCGGTACTGCCTAACGACACTACGGTGCCAAAAGTATTGTGGCCCATCTGATCATTCGGCACCGCGGTATTGCATAATGGCACCGCGGTGCATAAACTCCTGCGACCTCTCTGAACATTAGGCACCGCGATCCTACATAATGGCACCGCGGTGTTTCCCCGATTCCGTGTTTTCCATCCTCTTCTTCGTGCTTAGTCTCCGACTTCTTCACCTGGCATCACAACACAACAAAAAATACCAAAAGTGTGACTGTTCTAATTAAACTAAATTGCATAATTTAAACATTGGGTTGCCTCCCAAGTAGTGATTTCTTTAACGTCTTGTAGTCGGACGCAGGTTATTTATCAAATCATTGGGGTAAATTAACCTCATAACCTATCCACTTAAAAATCATTCTCCTCTCTATCACTCTATTTTTCTTCTTCACAATAGTAGGTTCAGTAGGATTTACCTGTTTGTCAGCTTTCATGTCATCTACTTTTGCTGCAGCTTTCAAACTAGCCTGTGGGTTCACATCTGTAGGGATGATCTCCCTAGTTTTGGTATGATCCTGCTGAACTGATGTGTCAGTTTTGCTTACTGCGAAGTACTTATTGTTGTTCTGTGACTCAATGGTGGATTTAAACACCTTGAATATCATTTCTTCTTCCTGAACCCTTAGCCTCAATTCTCCCTTCTACACATCGATCTCTACCAGTAGCTAAGAATAGTCTCCCCAAAATGATGGGTATTTCATCATCTTCCTCCATGTCAAGAATGAGGAAGTCTGCTGGGAAGAAGAACTTTCCCACCCTGACAAGCACATCTTCCACTATGCCTCTGGGGTGTACCACAGTTTGGTCAGCCAGTTGTATATTAATTGTGGTTGGTTTGGCTTCCCCCAAACCTAATCTCTTGAATACAGATAGAGGCATGAGATTTATACTAGCCCCTAAGTCACACAGCTCCCGGTTGCATGTTACGTTTCCAATACTGCAGGGCAGGGTGAAGCTTCCTAGATCTTTCAACTTAAGAGGCAGTTTCTTTTGTAGGATGGCACTGCACTTCTCTGTCAGCGCTACTGTCTCATAATCCGCCAAACTTCTTTTCTTCCCAAGTATCTCCTTCATGAATTTGAAGTATGCGGGCATTTATTCTAACGCCTCAATGAAGAGGATATTAATGTGCAGCTTATTAAATACCTCCAAGAACTTGGAGAACTGCTTGTCTATTGCCTTCTTTTGGAGCCTCTGAGGGTAAGGGATTCTATCAGTCTATTCCCTCAAAGGTGTTGGTGGAGCTTTCTCAACTGTAGGGTGGTCCTCAGTGACCCCCTCATTTTCTTCCTCAACTGCTTTTTCGCCCTCTTTCTCATGAACCACTGCGGGTTGGGGAGCAACCTGCTCTAACTGCTTTTCACTCCTTAACAACACTGCCTGACACTGCTCTCTTGGATTGACCTCTGTATTCCTTGGGAGTGTACCCTGCGTCCTGTTGGTTATCATCTTTGTCAGTTGCCCAACCTGCATTTCCAGGTTCCTGATAGATGACCTGGTTTCAGACATGAACTAATTCTGCGAATTTGTGAGTGTAAGCAATGCAGCCCTCAACTCATCAGGCTTCTCCTGCTGTGTAGGAGGTCTAAACTGCTAGGATGAGGTAGCCTAATTCTGTCCTTGCTGGTTCTGGTAACTATCTTGATATGGTTACTGTTGGGCCTGGTCGTTCCTCCACGAAAAGTTAGGGTGATTTCTCCACCCTGGATTATATGTGTTGGAATTATAAGGCCGCTGAAAGTTCCCAACTGCCTGAACCTGCTCCATTGACACATTATTGGGATCCACCGTTGTGCATATGTCAAAGGAATGCGGTCTACCACAAATCTCATAATTTACAGGCATCTGGACTGCATTCACAAACATGGTGTTCTACTGCAGTTGCTTCGTCAGAAGGGCCACATGTGCATTCAGGGCAGTGATGGCACCTAACTCATGTACTCCCATAGTCTTCATGCTATTCACTGATATGTCATCTGCCCCTTGATGATTATTGGTAGCCATGTCTTCCAGTAACTCATGTGCCTCATTGGCACTCTTTCTCATAAAGTCTCCCCCTGTTGCAGCATCAATGATGGTACGAGTAGTACCACTCAGCCTGTTATAAAAAATATGGACTAACATCCACTTCTCTATGCCATGATGTGAGCATTTCCTTTGCAGATCCTTAAATCGCTCACAGGCATCATAAAGTGACTCACCATCCACCTGGTAGAAATTGTTCAACTCTCCCCTTAACTTTGTTGCCTTTGAAGGAGGGAAGAACTTTGCGAGAAACTTTTGGGCTAAATCCTGCCAGGTGGTGACGGAGTTGGTAGGCAGTGAGTTCAACCAGCTCTTGGCTCTGTCCCTAAGTGAGAACGGGAAGAGCCTCAGTCTAATGGCATCGTCAGTAACGCCATTGTACTTGAAAGTGGTACACAACTCCATAAAGTTGGCAATGTGCATGTGGGGGTCTTCAGATGGCAATCCCCCAAACTGTACTGTGTTCTAGACCATGCTCAAGAAGGTTGGCTTGATCTCAAAGTTGTTTGCCCCTATTGCTGGGAGCCTGATGCATGTCTGTGCACCAGTAACCATGGGCAAAACATAATCTCCCAAGCTTATTTATATAGGTGGTGGGACTTGTCCCATGGCAGTCGATACCTCATTATTCAACCCCTCGTCAGGTACTCCGTTGTTGTTATGCTGATTTTCCATGGCTAGTAAATTAGCAATTCTTTTCTCACGCCTGTTTTGCTTGCATAATTTTTCGATTTCAGGGTTAAATGGAACAAGTGTATCTGCTCCTCTCTTTCTTCGCATACACTAGATTCCTGAAATAGACCAAAATAAAAAAACAAAATCAAGGCAATCGGGTTCTAATAGTAAAAATAAAAATAAAAATAAGGCCAAATTAGAAATAAAAATAGATGGTTTGATATTAGAAGTACGTCGATTACAACCAATGGCGTAAAAACTTGTTAGCGATATTTTGAATGCTCGCATGGCGTGCGCATCGTTGACAAGTAATATAGTCGATAAGACCGAATATCGATCCTCGAGATCGTTTCTAATTACCGTTCATCTACTTTATGTTATCTATTTGGCAATCGATATTTGAGTTGGGTTTTTGTTTAACTACTAGAATAATTGCAAGAATTACTGAACTATTTAAGTTGTAATCAGTTATGAATGAATTAGGGCTTCCAAAATCCTCGATTATCCACTCTATTCAATCCTTAATGCAACTAGAATGACTTTTTCTTCTACGTTAAGATAGCGATAACTAAACTGTCTTATATTCCAGTTAGGACATATAATCACTCAACCCCAATACAAACCCCTTCTATATTTCTATGATATGATTTACCACATAGGAGGATTAAGAACAGTAACCTATAATGCTACACAAGTATCGGGGTACTGTCGTCCGCGATTTTAACCTATGTCTAGTCAATTACAACATATACAAATCTCTCCTCTCGGTTCTTGATTCGAAATCATATATATTATGATAATTAGTGATCAAT
The DNA here is from genome assembly GCA_029844215.1 of Przewalskia tangutica. Taxonomy (NCBI): domain Eukaryota; kingdom Viridiplantae; phylum Streptophyta; class Magnoliopsida; order Solanales; family Solanaceae; genus Przewalskia; species Przewalskia tangutica. The sequence continues at coordinate 41,430,631 of CM056724.1, read as the reverse complement.
TAATTATCAAACATTCATACCAATTATTGACTAAATCTTAATCAAGTGAAGAAAAATCAAACTACTGCATTAATTCATGAATAGAAGTTTCAAGCGAGTCATAAGGAAAGTCCTAATAAAGTGTTTAGCTCCTAGCCATAGTCACGCTAAGAACTAACACAAAATCCATACATAAACTGAATTAAAAACGAAAGAAAATAAATTACTGCGAACTAAGGCTCCAATTATAGCCTCCCTTGTTGTCTTGTGTTGTGCTATGTTGTAGAATCACCCTCCTTTCATATCACTAATCCATAGGGCTTAAATATGTTCCAAATTTTGTGTCATATGGACCAATTTGCCCTTAGCCAATTCTTCTTCCAAACTGAGATTTTCCGCACCGGCACCGCGGTTCGGCATAACGGCACGGCGGTGCTGAAAGTCTTGTGGCTTCTCAGTAAATATGGCACCGCGGTTCTGCATATGGGCACCACGGTGCTAAAAATCCTCCATCCTGATGTGCCAACTTTCGTCTTTTTTGCCCCGGGAGCACCTTTTCTGCCCAATTCTCACTCCTTTTCGCCATTTTGCCTTTTGGAACCACTGTGACTCAAAAGAAAGAAAAATAAACCTAATACCATACTAAACACAATAAAAACGAGTAAAATACTAACTAAAAATTACTCAAAAGGCGTATACAAAATACGCCTAACAATGTTATATCCGCGTTTGCTTTGGCTAATAACTTCAATAGCACACTTTGGTAGGTCTTCAACCAATTGTAAAACAACTCTACAACTCTTGGTTTGATTAAATATCTTTCATTTTAATCTTACGTCTTTAGACTAGTCTGACACTTTGGCGTCAAGATTCATCTAAACAAGCCAACCCCATTACACCACTTCGTTTAAATTCCTAAGTAAATTTAGTCTTTGCAAGCAAACACTTTGGTGTAAATACCTACAAAAATTATTATCTACTTTCATTTTAACATATCTATGAAAGGTCTTTGGTCCTCTTAGACTTAGAGCAAATGCTTTGGCATAAATATCTTAGTCGCCGAAAAGGACTTAGCACCCTAACAATTATAATGGACGACGCGTTATAATTAGATTTGTATTTAATGTTTGGGGAACATTTCAGTTTTCGGGGATTCATTCAAGATCAACAATCAAGTCATACATCATATGACATCCTATCATGCGATATCTAAGCACAATTAGATGGAAAATCATCAAACCCAATAGGCATGATAAAAGATTGTTTTAATCACATACTAGGTGCCGTCTACCCAGACAGTTATAGCGGTCATTTGAAATTAAACAATTACTGGGCGCCGCCTACCCAGACGATAATTGCAGAGGCTATTCTAATAATTTAAATGCATCACATTTAACATTTAGCACATTTGTATATTATTCAATAATATACTATTAATGATAACTATGAGTCTATTTGTCTAAACTCTATAATCTATGTAAATGTCAAACAGTCCCTAAATATTTTTGAATTTTAAAATTCTGATTTTCGGGAATTCTGTAAATTTTCAGAATTTACACTTTAGTCCTTAAGAATTTAAAATTCAATTTTGAACTCTTATAAATTCATAAAAATGCAATTCTAAACTTTAAAAAATATTTTAAAACTTTTGGGACCTGTTTGCAATTTACAGAACCTAAAATCAACTTTCAAAAAACTTTCTTTAATTATAGATTTGCCCGAAAGGACCAAATATGTTCGATTCAAAACTTTATTTTCAGAAACTGAAACTTTTTAAACTTCAGATTCAGAATATGAAACTTTTAAGTCTCTGTTTCTATTTTCGATTTTGTTTTAAATTCGTTGTCGGCACCGCGATTCCAACGATTGTACTTGGTGCCTCCGAGGCGATAAGCCACCGAATCGCAAATTAATTAGCACCGGTCCTAACAAGTAACGCGCGGTGCCTCATAATTATCGCCACGCACGCGTCCTAACAGTGAAATTGCGGTGCCTCGGGCGGTGTCAGAAAAATTAATTTTAAACTTACGGATGAGCGACCGCGACTCGTGAATAGGACGCGGTGCCTCGGCTTCATCTAAGCGACCGCGGTCTGCCACGCCAAAACTCTAGCAGGCATCGCGGTGCTCCATCGTAGAACCGCGGTGTCTTATCCCCAGAAACACAAAACTGAAATTTCTGATCTCCTAAAACTGGTTTAGGACCAGATCTTTCAGATATATCACTTGTATAACCATCACTATTAAAACAACATGTTCATCGACCATCAAATCCAATTTTTTTCTTGTTCTTCGTTTCATTGCACCATGCTTTAAGCCGGATAACACATATCAACTTAGAAGAGTTATTTATTGGATTGATTTTCTCGACTACATAATCGTTTTAACAGATTAGGGCACAAGGGTTATGTGTTCTAAAGATTTAGGATTTTAAAGCTTTTAAATACATAAAATATAGATATAAACAAATCCTAACTCATATTATCATTAATATCATTACAAATCACACGAAACAACCCAGACTCTGATACCACTGGAGGTGTTTGTGTCGGGTTCGTACACGCAGCGAAATTTGAAAATTTATCTTTCAAACCCTACGACGGTCGAATTGCAGTATGATAAGTAATGAAAATACAAACCACATATTAAATGTAAAAACTTCGACAGAAGACTTACATTTTCTATTAATCAGCCAAGCAGTTGATTCTCGTCACTTTGTGTAGTCCGAGGGTGCACACGCAAACGTTCCTCGATTTGTATGTTCTGAAATTGTGATATAATTTGCTAAGTCATGAATGCTAGGGATTTTGACAGAGCTTTAGAAGAGATTTATCTCTATTAGGTTTTGTTGTGTTTGGAATGGGAGGTAAGCCCTCTATTTATAATCGTAAACATAGGCTTTAGGGTTTTCGTGGGATGGGCCCAGCAGAAACGAACTGGGCAATATTCGGACTGCCAGAACACGTACAGGCACCGCGGTTCCATTGAGGAGGCATTGCGGTGCTGCCTTGTGTCTTGGCACCGCGGTCCTAGAATAAAGCACTGCGGTCCTGTCCTATTTTTTGCCCATTTTTCCATTTCTAATGTCCCGGTCATCAACCGAACATAAAGGTATGTCCTTCTAATTACATCCTTCAATCGACGGAACATTTAACTTAGTGTTACCCTTCAGGCCTTTACATATTGTCACTAATTACATTAGGATCTTCACGGAACTCCTAGACTACGCCGGAAGACGAACCCAATATGTAAAGTTTAGATACACAAAATATGTGAACTGAACTTATATGTGAGAAGATAAAATCATTTCATTCATGACACATTCAATCAAGCTTAGGATCTGTCAAGTGTCTATCCAAATGGCTTGATTATTAATACTCATCTATATTAGTTGACAACAGGACCATATCACAGACATGTCCATTGAATTGGCCAATGACTTAGTCAACCTAATACCATATGAGTATCTGAGTGTTCACTCGAATATGTATTCAAGGAATGAATCATAATCTTGGCTCACATACCACTTTTAATCTACTTTGTAATGCACCCAAACACAAGCCGCGTCTCAACCTATAAGGCATTTGAGCTTAGGACAGGATCAAAGTATATTACTCCGTAAACAAGATGATATTGACCTCAAGTCTAAGGACTTCTATCTCCCACATGCCGATGACATTATAGACATACAACAAATAGTGCATCAGCAAGATATACTGTTAGGCCGATTTCCAATTGCTCACGCAAGTGTACGTATCGTTACAAGTAATATAGTCCGGTAAGATCGAATATCGTCCTCACAGACTGGTTTCTAATTACCGAACATCTATTCTAGGTTATTTATTTGGCAAACGATAATTGATTTGATTTTTATCTAACTACTAGAATAATTGCAATAAGTGAACTAAATTGTTGAGGTTTAATCAGTTATGAAGGAATTAGGGCTTCCAATATCCTCGACTATCCACTCCTTTCAATCCTTAATGCAACTAGAATGACTTCTTCTTCTACGTTAAGATAACGGTTAACTAGACTGTCTTATATTTCAGTTATGATATATAATCGCTCAACCCCAGTGTAGAACCCTTCTATATTTTTATGATAGGATTTACCACATAGGAGGATTAAGAACAATAACCTATAATGCTACATAAGTATCAGGGTACTTTCGTCCGCAATTTTAACCTATGTATATTCAATTACAGCATATCTAAATCTCTCCTCTCAGTTCTTGATTCGAAATCATATAGATTATGATAATTAGTGATCAATTAACTATCAAACATTCATACCACTATTGAATAAATCTTAATCAAGTGAAAAAGAAATCAAACTAATGCATTAATTCATGAAATAGAGTTTCACGCGATTCAATAGGAAAGCCCTAATAAAGTGTTCAGCTCCTAGCCATAGACATGCTAAGAACTAATACAAATTTCAACATGAACTGAATTGAAAACTAAAGAAAGAAAAATTACTTAGAACTAGGTCTCCAATTGTAGCCTCCAAGGTTGTGATGTCTTCTGTGTTATGGTATATGTGACAGGGTATGTCTGAGATGGAATATGTACAAGGTGCCTCTTTTAGGTCAGGGCTTTAGGGATTATATAGTTAAGAAAAATTGCGCTTCAGACCCTTTTAACCCTCTTGCCAATTCTATTTCGGATTGGAAATTTCCGCATCGGCACCGCGATACTGCAGAATGGCACCGCGGTGCCGAAAGTACTCCGGCTTCTCAGTAATTATGGCATCGCGGTCCTGCAGTCTTTCGTCCTGATCTGCCAACTTTCATCCTTTTTGCTTCGGGAGCTCCTTTTCTGTCCACTTTTAGCTTCTTTTTGTCATTTTGCCATTTAGAACCGCTGTGACTCGAAAGAAAGAAAAACAACCCTAATACTATACTAAACACAAATGGAATGAGTAAAATACTAACTAAAAATGACTCAAAAAGTGTACAAATGTGTCTAACATATACCAATACTTCAACAAGTATCCATGTGTCCATCACGAGTTGTCATAACTCGTAGCAAGTGAGACATACTACATCCCCTAAGGATATGATGCAGACCACATATCGACGTATCGCATATCATCGATATCCCAATTTCGATGATCATTAGTCGAGGTAATTTAAGAGTTATGTTATAACATTAATTCTCACATCATTAATAAACACGTAACCTCTAAGGATGCATTTATAGAATACTATAAACAATCAACTAATAATTCAACAAATGCAAAAGTCATAATATTAATCATCATTAATATAAATACGAGTGTGTATAAAGTACATTGTGTCCTAATATAGATTTTCTCTAGGACATACACATATTTTCATCAACCTGGCCAGCGAGGCAGCCATGGGGCAGATAGATTTAACCACACACCTATGAGGGCCTTGTTCGACATCTTGGTTGAAGAAATGTCATACAACATCGTTATTGGGAGACTCTGGATGCATGCCATGCAAGTGGTGCCTTCATCTTTGCAGCAGGTCATGAAATTCCCTACCCCATTAGAATAGGCATAGTTTGGGGACATCAGCAAGGTAATCAAGAGGCCTCCCTCCAGAGGCGGACTAACGAAATAGGGTGGGCCGACTAAAATAAAATAAAATATATATTTAGCGCTCAATAGTTTTTGTTTATCGTTCTTAACATAACTCGTTCATCTGATGTCGCACGGCATAAGAGCTTTTATTGCTGAATTCCAGGTAATTCGGGGTCAAGCTCATGGTTTACGATGATGAAGATGTCCCTTGATCATTAAAAGAATTGTAATTAAATCTTGAAGGCAAATATTAATTACCCTATCCTGCATAAGCAGTAGCTACGTCTTCTGTTGAGATTAGCCTGTCTTTGAATATAAATATCCACAAGTGTATTGTTGCCAAGACTGAGGGTTTAAGCTTGAAGGAAGCGAAGAAGAAAGGATATTCCTGCTTTCTTCTAAAAAAACTTACTGGAATAAATTCCCGATAAAGAAAACCATCAGTGCTGTTTGATTCTGACATATTTGCTTTATTTCCTTGTGCTAAAGCGTCTTGGCTTCCAGAGTCATAGTGCTATAGAAAAACTGCATTCTGTTTCATTGACATATTATGTGTTTCCCTTAGGGAAGTTGAGTATAATCACCCTTAAGGACTAATTATGAGTTTATGACTCGCTTTGCTACAATTCTCTTATCAGTAACATTTTCATATGCTTGGTGTGGTTCTTGGCATTCCAGTTGCTTCTTGCTTTGATTTCTTGCTTCATCCTTGGTTTTTACTTACAGTCTTATGTCTAGAGTAAAGAGATTTTCTCTTCTATATTCATTGAGCTAAAGTTATATGTGCAGTGCACTGTCGGTTGGAGCTGCTACAAATCTCTTAGGTGCAGTAGTGTTCTCATTCATCATCTGTGATCCTTTGAGCTCGTCCCATCTTCGGTGAGCATCTCCAATAGATTTGGAATGGTGAAGAATAAACCTAGACGCATCCAGACTAAGTACAAAGTCAATTTTTTTTAAATGGGGTGGGCCAGGGCCTAGGCTGGCCCCAGGTATGGTCAGCCCCTGCCTCCCTCCCTACCATCACAGAGACAGAAGAGTTAATAAGAAATAAAAATTACGAAAGCTCAAACCTCAATAGGGAGAATCGGCTAGGACTCCGTACGAGGAAGGTAATAAAGTGGATAACAAACTTGAAGAGCCTAAAATGATAGGATACCAAGGGGATTTGTTGCGCCTGAAGAGGTTGACTTGACTAAATCACCGTAGAAAATTTAGAGCAAGTTGTTCTCCTAACAGTCGCACTCAAAATTAGGTATACATAGGCTCAGGCTTCAATCTCGAGTTCAGGATTAAATTAATTGCTTTCTTAAAAGATAACTCGAATTGCTTTACCATGTCAGAATCAGAGGTGTTCCCCGAGAGTTGCCCGAGCATCAGATCAACATCAAATGTGATTATCAACTCGTTAAACAAAGGAGGAGCCCGATATCAGCAGATCAGAGACACTTTATTAAAGAGGAAGTCACCCGTTTGATACGAAAAAAGTCATTTTTGAGGTAAAGTATCCAGAGTGGCTGGCCAAGGTGATGGTAATCCCTAAGAAACCTGGTAAATTCCTAATGTGCATGGATCTCAAAGATCTGAATATGGCATTGCGAAAGGACTCATTTCAAATGACCTGCATAGATAGAGTTGTCCATGTTATGGCCGGACACGAGTTGTTTAGCTTTCTGGACACTTTTTCTATAGGGTTTTTGTCGGGTTCGTACACGCAGCGGAATTTAAAAATTTATGTTTCAAACCCAACTGACGGTCAAACTGATTGATTATATAATGAAACACATAGGGAAATTGTAATGCTTCGAAAGAACACTTACAGTTTGCAAATCTGAAATCTTCTTTTTCAAGTGTAAGCCGAGGATGAGCACGCAAAACCGTTCCTCGATTTGCAAATCAAGACTCCAATGTAATACTCTTTCGGAAAGCTAAGAAATCTGATAGAGTTTTAGCAGAGAATAATTCAAGTGAAATAGGTGTATTAAAATAATGATGGAACCCTCTATTTATAGCTGAAAAATTAGTTAGGGTTTCCCACGTGGGTCAGGCCCATAAACCGAGGAAGAGTGGGTCATTCGGACCCACTAGACATGTGGCGCCGCGACCCTAGTCCAATTTTGCCTCATTTCTATTTTAATTAAATCTGAAATATCATCTCGATTTAATTAACCAATCATTATTTATTCTAATGTCTCGATTATAAACCGAACATTTGTATTCTCTCTAAGTACATCCTTGAATCGATGGAACAATTGACTTAGTGTTACCTTACAGTGCTTCATATATCGACACAAATAACATTAGGGTCTACATGGAACTCCTAGACGGTTCCGGAAGACGAACTCAATATGTGAAGTATAGTTACATGAAACCTGTGAACTGAACCTCTATGTGGGTAGATAAAATCTTTTCATTCACGACGCACTCGATCAAACTTAGGATCTGTCAAGTGTCTATCCAAATGGCTTGATTATATCCCATCTATATTAGCTGACAACAAGACCATATCGAAGATATGTCTACTGCATTGGCCAATGACTTAGTCAACCTAATACCATATGAGAATCTGAGTGTTCTCTCGAAGATACATTCGAGGAATGAATCCTAATCTTGGCTCAACTACCATCTTTAATCTACGTCGCAATATACCCAACACAAATCGCGTCTCAACCTATAAGGCATTTGAGCTTAGGACAGGATCAAAGTACATTACTCTGTAAACAAGACGCATATCGACCTCAAGTCTAAGGAATTCTATCTCCCAGTGACACTTTAGACATATATAACAAACAGTACATCAGCAGGGTGTATCAATACTTCTACAAGTATCCATGTGTCCATCACGAGTTGCCATAACTCGTAACAGGTGAGACATACTACATCCCTAAGGATATGATGCATACCACATTTCGACGTATCACATATCATCGATATCCCATTATCGATGATCATTAGTCGAGTCAATTTATGTTACACCCCGTAATTCCAAGAGAATGAGAGGAGAACGTACGAAAGGAAATAAGATTTGAATTTGGAAAAAAAGTTGGCAGAATGTTTTTGGACAGATTTTTGGTCAACTTTGAAGCGGTATATCTCCTAATATATTAGGAGTTTTTAGATGTTTCAAAAGCCTAAAATGAAGTTCGTTGAGTCTAGTATCCAACGCAACAAACCTCTTGTTGATAGGACATAGGAGTAGATAATTATGGACGTTACAAGTTCAGATGACAGAAGAGAAAAAAAATGTTTCAGTCAGGCGCCACGGCGCCGTACTCAGGGCCGTGGCTCCGTAAGTCCTGAAATCCTCAGAATTTTCAGCGCCACGGCGCCGGCTGCAGGGCCGAGGCAGGATTTTTGCGGAAATTGTGTAAAATTAGAAGATATTTGTTGTAGAGGACCTATGGGAAGGCGACAGGTGTCCCTCCCAACTTGTAGATCAAGCAAGACCCTATATTATGACCAAGTCTTGCAAGACTTTGTCATTTGCAAGACTTCATCCAAAATAAATTGCCCTTCTCTTTCTCTAAAAATTTCTAAAACCCTAAGCCTTCATGGAATTGTTGGAAGGGCGGCAAGAAGATGATATGTTGATAGTCTTGTAGAGGTTTGTGTGGATGATTTTGAATTGAAAAGGAGTTGCGGAAAAAGGGCTAAAGTGGGCGAGATTTAGGGGCTGTTTTGGGCGAAATCCTAAGGTAAATTCCCTCTCCTCTTGGAAGTAAATTAGAATACATGTAGTAGTGATTGGAGAACGCCATGTGGTAAAGGAAATAGAAAGAATAATCGTATGTCGCCATGTTGTAAATTCTAGTATAAAAGGGCAGTTTTCTAGCCTCTAGTTCATTGGATTTATATGGTCGTCGTCTTCACTTTTCATAGTTTTGGTTGGAAATTGAAGGAAAGTTTCTTGTGAACTTCTAAAGGTTGAAAATAGCGGATTGAAACGCAAAGGAAATGAGCTAAAGTTGCTAAGGATCGACTTTAGGTTTTGGATTGTATTTGAGCTTAACAAGGTAATAATCTTCGTCTTACTTATGTAAGTAAAGATTTCATGTTATAGTAGTTGATAATTGATCATGTGAATTATATAATGAATATTGATAAGTGTTATGGAATATTGGGAGCCTAAATCCGAGCATGAGCTTATTAGTCATTGCAATTACAATACAAATTGGTCCATAGTTATAATCGTCGTATGCTATCTAAATAAGGGATTATAGTTGTTATAATTAGTTGTGACTATATAACATGTTAGACTAAACAACTTGGATTGAAAAGGAAATTAGAAAAGACTTTATGTGGTTGCACATTATAGCCGAGAATGACATTGAATATTGGACTATTTTGATATCAATTGTGGGGCAGAATTTTACACTTCCTGTTAGGCGTGTAATCCCCTTTGGTTAGCTAAATTGTTGAGCCTTAAATGTGGCATGTTTGGTTATTGATTTCAGGCCTTGAAAAAAGTGAAAAAGTACGTAGAAATAAATGAAGTGCTGCCCAATTTTCTGTAGAATAAGAGACTTTATACTTAGAGTTATTCTACGATTGAATGCTAGAAGTTGATAGACGTATTATGGTTATTATAGGTTGATATTCTACGTGAGGCGGTTTTATGGGAAGTTAGTTATAACGGCTTTATGGAAAGTTAAGAGAGTGGTCTACTTGATTTATAGGCATAAGTTGCCTAGGTTGTGAAAGTAGAAATGCTTGATTTTAAAAGCTTCGATTTGAATTTCTAAAGGTGTAGTACTTGGGTTAAATTTCCGGATTTGACATGATATGCTAGTGCCTTGAGTCTTATGAAATGATAAGTGATTCACCTTAATCTAATGAGAGTCCTAAATGATTTAAGTTGCATATGTTGCTCACAATAGACATTCGTGCAAGTGTTATATTTCCATATCATCGCGTCCTTCGCTTGAGGGTCGGCAATCATGTGTTATGCTACGGGTTAAATTCCCATGAATATTCTGTGGGCTAGCTCTCCACGATGTGGGTATCCATATATACTCATTGCGGGTCCACGTGACCTATGCGGGTTCAATTCTCATGCGGTTTAAATTCCCATGACTATTCCATGAGCTAGCTCTACACGATGCGGGTATCCATATATACTCATTGCGGGTCCACGTGACCTATGTGGGTTCAATTCCCATGCGGGTTAAATTCCCATTAATAGGATTGCATAATGATATTACGGGCGGGTAGCCCTAAATTAATCATAACCTTCCTACTTTTAAACGACAAAAGTTACTCTCATTAGTCTCAGTGTTACTAAGGTGAGGTGTACTGTTATTCGGTTATCATACATGGCTCCAGCTTTATTTTAGACTATATGATTTCATTTCAGTATTTTCAGTTTCATATATTTGGTACATATTTTATCGACCCCCTTTCCTGGAAATGCGTTCATGCGCAGTAGGGTAGCGAGTTGCAGATCCTCGCTCTTAGGATCGCTGATCAATTTTGGAAAGCTCAATTTTCTCCGGAGGCTTGTCTTTTGGTACGGTTTCCCTGATGTTGTAGATTTATATATATATTCAGGGGTATGGCGGGGCCCTGTCCCGTCACAGTTGCTATGTCCAAAAACTCGTAGAGGTCTGTAGTCATATCTTGTGGGTCGGTTTGTAAATAAAACGGATGTAACTGCTTTTGACTATGTGTATATATATCCAGAAAGGTAGCCTTATCGGCTAACCTGTTGTTTATTTCTTGTTAATTTACGTTACGAGTTTTATGTATGTTCCGCTGATTATCTTTGATGTATACCTGTAAGGGTGCCATGTAGGGCACCAGTCGTGGGCCCGGGGTCGGGTCGTGACAAAAGTGGTATCAGAGCAGTTAGTCCTCGGAAAGTATCTACATATCGTGTCTAGTAGAGTCTTGGTTATCGGTGTGTTGTGCACCACATCTATAACCAGGAGGCTGCAGGACATTTAGGATTGGTTTTCATTCTTCTCTCTCTGAGATCGTGCAGTAGAGTTGTCTTATTAGGATGAACCCTCTCTGACATATTCTTATGGATCAGCTATGCCTCCACGGAAGGTGACCAGGGCCCAGAAGGGCAAGGCAGCAGCAGGAGCTGCTAGTGGGACACAGAGGGTTACTTGGACTCAAGCCCAGACTATGCCTGAGGTTGTGGCCCAGGCGGCTAGTTCAGTCACCCCGACAGTACTAGAGGAGTCGAGGGCAGCCGCAGCTCCAAGAGTTCCGATACCTGAGCCTCCAGTCCCGCAGCTAGAGGCAGAGTATAGAGATTACGGAGAGAAAATCAGGTTATTGACCAAGATAGTGGCGAGCGGCAAACGAGAAGGTAGCTAACCACAATGACGGTTTGAGAATTTGGGATTTTCTGGGTTGTAATCCACCCGAGTTCTATGGTTCGAGATCTGAGGATGATCCTCAGGATTTCATTCGGCAGATGCAGTGGACTATGCAGGTACTTAGGGCCTCGGAGACCGAGTCAGTTGTGCTAGCTTCTTACCGGTTACACGATATTGCGGTGAACTGGTTTGAGTCATGGGAACTGTCTAGGGGTGTGGGTGCTCCTCCAGCTGTTTGGGACGAGTTCACAGAGGCCTTCCTTGATCACTTTTTGCCTCCTGAGATGAGGAGAGCCCGTGTCGATAGGTTCTTGACGTTGAGGCAGAATGGAAGGACCATCAGAGAGTATAACCTATAGTTTGACTCATTGGCCAGGTATGTGCTCACTATTGTGGCTGACATGGCTGATAGAGTTCATCGCAATGTGATGGGGCTAGACCGCTACATGGTTATTGTATGCCTGGGAGTGGCCCTTCAGCCAGGTATGGATATTGCCAGGATGCAGGCATACGCGCAGGGGATAGAAGACATGGAGAAAGAGGACCAGCCAGATCGAGGTCAGCCCAAGAGGGCCAGGACGGCAGGGTTTCAGGGTAAGTTTCGAGGCGGACAGCCTCGTGAAGAGCTAGGTCTGATTCGGTAAGACAGAGTGCTCCTTCCCAATCTTCTGGCAGAAGGTTTGATCAGCCGGGTTATTCGGGAGCAAGTCAGGGCTCCAGGGCGGCAGGTTCACAGGGGTTCAGAGGTACTAGCCGAATGAGGCCACCTCTACCTCGGTGTGTCTGATGTGGGAGGTCCTATTTTGGGGAGTGTCATGCTACTTCAAGATCCTATTTTTCATGCGGCAGCCGAGACCATCTGGTGAGGGAGTGTCCGTCTAAGGGCACGGTGGTATGACTCACCTTCTGCAGTCGCTTGTCGGGTCTTCGTCTTCTGTGGTTATGCGCCGAGGCGGGGTGTTCACGGGCGGCGGCGTGGCGTGCGAGGTCTAGTTCTAGCGGTCCACAGAACCGCATATATTCCTTAGCCAGCCGGCAGGACTAGGAGGCTTCATCGGATGTCGTCACAGGTATATTATTGATTTCGTGTTGTGACATTTATGCTTTGATAGATCCAGGTTCTACCTTGTTATATATATCCCCTCTTATTGCTGGTAGAATAGGAATAGAACCTATGTCGATAGAGCCGTTTGAGGTAGCTACGCCAGTGGGTGATTCGGTAGTAGCTGAGCGGGTGTATAAAAACTGCCCGGTGTTCATATACCTTCGTCGGACCCTAGCAGACTTGATAGAGTTGGAGATGACAGATGTTGATGTCATTATGGGTATGGACTGGTTGGCTTCTTGTTATGCCAATGTTGGTATGAGACAGTTGGTCGATTCGATTCCGGTGAGCCGGTTATTGAGTGGAAAGGCAATACAGCATCGCCGAGGGGTAGGTTTATTTCTTACCTCAAGGCTAGGAAGATGGTCCAGAAAGGGTATATTTATCATCTCGTTCGGGTATTTGATGCAGAGGCTGAGGTACCATCCCTTCAGTCAGTTCTGGTGGTTAGAGAATTTCCGGATGTTTTCCCTGATGATCTCCTAAGTATTCCTCCTGAGAGGGAGATAGAGTTTTGTATTGATGTACTGCCAGACACTCGGCCTATATCTATTCCGCCGTACAGAATAACACCTGCTGAGTTGAATGAGTTGAAGGACCAGCTGAAAGATTTGCTGGAAAAAGGCTTTATTAGGCCTAGTATTTCTCCGTGGGGAGCGCCGATGTTGTTTGTAAGGAAGAAGGATGGGACGCTGCGTATGTGTGTTGACTACAGGCAACTGAACAAGGTAACCATCAGAAATAGATACCCCCTCCCCAGGATTGATGATATGTTTGATCAGTTGCAGGGTGCAAAGTGTTTTTCCAAGATAGACTTGTGATCCGGTTATCATCAGGTACGAGTCAGAGAGACAGATATCCCGAAGACTGCATTCAGGACCCGGTATGGGCATTATGAGTTCAGAGTGATGACTTTCGGTTTGACTAACGCTACAGTGGTATTTATGGATTTGATGAACCGGGTGTTCAAGCCATTTCTGGATACGTTTGTTATAGTATTCATTGATGACTTCTTGGTTTATTCTCGCACAGAGCAGGAGCATGCAGATCACTTGAGGACGGTACTTGGAGTCCTCCGGAGCCGGCAGTTGTACGCCAAGTTTTCCAAGTGTGAGTTTTGGTTTGCCTCAGTGGCGTTTTTGGGGCACATTATCGGGGCCGACGGTGTTCGGGTGGATACGGCAAAGATTGAGGCGGTCAAGACTTGGCCGAGACCTACTACTCCGACGGAGGTGCGCATCTTCTTAGGGCTAGTAGGTTATTACCGTAGATTTGTGGAGCAGTTCACTTCGATCTCAGTGCCTTTGACTAGGCTGACTCAGAAAATGGCTAAGTTCCAGTGGACGGATGCTTGTGAGAAGGGCTTCCAGATATTGAAGGAAAAATTAACGACAGCTCCAGTTCTTACTCTTCCCGAGGGGTTAGAGGGTTATGTGGTTTATTGTGATGCTTCGGGTGTCAGACTTGGTTGCGTGTTGATGCAGCATGGTAAGGTTATAGCTTACGCATCCCGACAGCTCAGGAAGCATGAGAGGAACTACCCTACACATGATTTGGAGTTAGCGGCAGTGATACATGCTTTGAAGATATGGAGACATTACTTATATGGGGTTCATGTGAATATTTATACAGACCACAAGAGCCTCCAGTATATCATCAAGCAGAGGGAGTTGAACTTGCGGCAGAGACGGTGGTTAGAGTTGCTTAAGGATTATGATGTTGATATCCTATACCATCTGGAAAAAGCCAACGTGGTTGCAGATGCTCTGAGTCGTAGGTCTATGGGGAGTCTGTCATATGTACAGCTAGATAGACATGACATGGTATGTGAGATTCATCAGCTAGCGAGCCTTGGGTTTCGGTTGGTCTATGCTGATGATAGTAGAGTTCGGATTCGAGAGGTTGCCGAGTCTTCCATCGTTGAGGAGGTGAAGAGGCGACAATATGAGGATCCGGTGCTGATACAGTATCGAGATACGGCTCTTCGAGAGGAGAAGAGTTTATTTGAGGTAGCACCAGATGGGGTGCTAAGATACGAGGGCAGATTGTGTGTACCCGATGTTGCAGGACTTCGTCAGCAAGTACTAGGGGAGGCGCACAATGCTCGTTACTCTATTCATCTGGGGTCGACTAAGATGTACCATGACCTCAGATGTATGTATTGGTGGGATGGCCTGAAGAGGGACGTAGCAGAGTTTGTTGCTCAGTGTCCAAATTGTCAGAAGGTCAAGGTCGAGCATCAGAAGCCCGGTGGGCTATTACAGACGATTGAGATCCTGACTTGGAAGTGGGAGGTGATTAATATGGATTTCGTTACAGGGTTACCTCGTACTCAGAGAAAGTGCGACTCCATTTGGGTTATAGTGGACAGGCTGACGAAATCAGCCCATTTTCTTCCGGTCATGACGACTTTCTCGGTTGAGGATTATGCTAGATTATATATCAGGGAGATTGTGAGACTGCACGGTGTTCCAACATCTATTATATCAGACAGAGGAGCCTAGTTTACGGCTAACTTCTGGAGGTCTTTTCAGAAGGTGTTAAGGACACAGGTGAGTCTCAGTACAACATTTCACCCTCAGACCGACGGACAGACAGAGCGTACTATCCAGACGCTTGAGGATATGATGCGGGCCTGTGTTATTGACTTCAGGGGTAGCTGGGAGGATTACTTGCCTCTTGTTGAGTTTGCGTACAATAATAGCTACCACTCCAGTATTCAGATGGCCTCGTATGAGGCTTTGTATGGAAGGAAGTGTAGGTCGCCGATTGGTTGGTTCGACGTGGGCGAGGTTCAGTTAGTTGGCCTAGACTTGATTTAGCAGGTTGTGGATAAGGTAAAGCTTATCCAGGAGAGACTATTAGCAGCTCAGAGTCGACAGAAGTATTATGCAGATAATCGGCGTCGACACTTGGAGTTTCAGGTTGATGATTGGGTCTTCTTGAAGGTATCACCCATGAAGGGTGTGATGAAGTTCGGGAAGAATGGGAAAATTAGCCTGAGTTACATTGGGCCTTATCAGATCGTCCGTAGAGTAGGTCAGGTTGCCTATGAGTTAGAACTGTCGTCCGACTTGGAGGCAGTACATCCGGTCTTCCATGTTTCTATGTTGCGTAAGTGTATCAGAGATCCATCGAGAGTATTGTCAGTTAGTGATGTCCAGGTGTGAGAGGGATTATCGTATGAGGAGAGTCTCATAGCGATACTTGATCGCCAGGCCAGGCGACTATGGGCTAAGGACGTGGCTTCCGTCAAAGTTTTGTGGCGGAATGATAATAGAGAGGAGATGACTTGGGAAGCTGAGGAGGACATGATGAAGAAGTATCCTCACTTGTTCCCTACATCTATAGGTAATCCGCTTCCCTACTTGTCAATTATAATTGATGTATTTACATAAGTGTTATTATGTGGTCATGTGTGGCATATTTGATTGTTTGGGTATAGTTAAAGGGGACTATGCCGATATCTATTTAGATAGAACTTCGAAGGAACATTCGGGACAAATGTTTCTAAGGGGGGGAGAATGTTACACCCCGTAATTCCAAGAGAATGAGAGGAGAACGTACGAAAGGAAATAAGATTTGAATTTGGAAAAAAAGTTGGCAGAATGTTTTTGGACAGATTTTTTGTCATATTTGGAGCGGTATATCTCCTAGTATATTAGGAGTTTTTAGATGTTTCAAAAGCCTAAAATGAATTTCGTTGAGTCTAGTTTCCAACGCAACAAACCACTCGTCGATAGGACATCGGAGTAGAGAATAATGGACGTTACGAGTTCAGCTGACAAAAGATAAGGAAAATGTTTCAGTCAGGCGCCACGGCGCTGTATCTCAGGGCCATGGCTCCGTAAGTCCTGAAATCCTCTGAAGTTTCAGCGTCACGGCGCCGGCTGCAGGTCCGTGGCGGGATTTTTGTGGAAATTGTGTAAAATTAGAAGATAATTATTGTAGAGGACCTATGGGAGGGCGACAAGTGTCCCTCCCAACTTGTAGATCAAGCAAGACCCTATATTATGACCAAGTCTTGCAAGACTTGGTCATTTGCAAGACTTCATCCAAAATAAATTGTCCTTCTCTTTCTCTAAAAATTTATAAAACCCTAAGCCTTCATGGAATTGTTGGAAGGGCGGCAAGAAGATGATATGTTGATAGGCTTGTAGAGGGTTCGTGTGGATGATTTTGACGTGAAAAGGAGTTGCGAAAAAAGGCTAAAGTGGGCGAGATTTTGGGGTTGTTTTGGGCGAAATCCTAAGGTAAATTCCCTCTCCTCTTGGAAGTAAATTAGAATACGTGTAGTAGTGATTGGAGAACGTCATGTGGTAAAGGAAATAGAAAGAAGAATCGTATGTCGCCATGTTGTAAATTCTAGTATAAAAGAGCAGTTTTTTAGCCTCTAGTTTTTTGAATTTATATGGTCGTCGTCTTCACTTTTCATAGTTTTGGTTGGAAATTGAAGGAAAGTTTCTTGTGAACTTCTAAAGGTTGCAAATAGCGGATTGGAACGCAAAGGAAATGAGCTAAAGTTGCTAATGATCGACTTTAGGTTTTGAATTGTATTTGAGCTTAACAAGGTAATAATCTTTGTCTTACTTATGTAAGTAAAGATTTCATATTATAGTAGTTGATAATTGATCATGTGAATTATATAATGAAGATTGATAAGTGTTATGGAATATTGGGAGCCTAAATCCGAGCATGAGCTTATTAGCCATTGCAATTACAATACAAATTGGTCGATAGTTATAATCGTCGCATGTTATCTAAATAAGGGATTATAGTTGTTATAATTAGTTGTGACTATATAACATGTTAGACTAAACAACTTGGATTGAAAAGGAAATTGGAAAAGACTTTATGTGGTTGCACATTATAGCCGAGAATGGCATTGAATATTGGACTATTTTGATATCAATTGTGGGGTAGCATTTTACACGTCCTGTTAGGCGTGTAATCCCCTTTGGTTAGCTAAATTGTTGAGCCTTAAATGTGGCATGTTTGGTTATTGATTTCGGGCCTTGAAAATGGTGGAAAAGTACGTAGAAACAAAGGAAGTGCTGCCCAATTTTCCGTAGAATAAGAGACTTTATACTTAGAGTTATTCTACGATTGAATGCTAGAAGTTGATAGACGTATTATGGTTATTATAGGTTGATATTCTACGTGAGGCGTATTCAACCTAGCGAGTGGATTAAGCCGGGAAGGTATGTGGAACTTTTCCTATCTCTTGGGCATGATGTTTGATAAATATATAGTACGATAGATGTACGAGCTTTAACTAGATTCGGCTTTGTGTTTGATATCATCGCCTTGATTGAATTGCCCAAGTTGATTGAGGTAGAGAATTAACTTCATTGATGTTAAACGAATGAAAATGCCTTAATTGTCTAAAACATAAAGAGTTATAACGACTTTATGGGAAGTTAATTATAACGGCTTTATGGAAAGTTAAGAGAGTGGTCTACTTGATTTATAGGCATAAGTCGCCTAGGTTGTGAAAGTAGAAATGCTTGATTTTAAAAGCTTCGATTTGAATTTCTAAAGGTGTAGTACTTGGGGTTAAATCCCGGATTTGACATGACATGCTAATGCCTTGAGTCTTATGAAATGATAAGTGATTCACCTTAATCTAATGAGAGCCCTAAATGATTTAAGTTGCATATGTTGCTCACAATAGACGTGCAAGTGTTATATTTCCATATCATCGCGTCCCTCGCTTGAGGGCTGGCAATCATGTGTTATGCTACGGGTTAAATTCCCATGACTATTCCGTGGGCTAGCTCTCCACGATGCGGGTATCCATATATACTCATTGCGGGTCCACGTGACCTATGCGGGTTCAATTCCCATGCGGGTTCAATTCCACGACTATTCCGTGGCTAGCTCTCGCGATCACGGGTATCCATATATACTCATTGCGGGTCCACGTGACCTATGCGGGTTCAATTCCCATGCGGGTTAAATTCCCATGAATAGGATTGCATAATGGTATTACGGGCGGGTAGCCCTAAATTAATCATAACCTTCCTACTTTTAAACGGTAAAAGTTACTCTCATTAGTCTCAGTGTTACTAAGGTGCGGTGTACTGTTATTCGGCTATCATACATGTCTCCAGCTTTATTTTAGACTATATGATTTCATTTGATATTTTGATTTCATATACTTGGTACATATTTTGTCGATCCCTTTCCTCGAAGTGCGTTAAATCTGCGAGTTGCAGATCCTCACTCTTAGAATCACTGATCAGTTTTGGAAAGCTCAATTTCTCCGGAGGCTTGTCTTTTGGTACGGTTTCCCTGATGTTGTAGATTTATATATATATTCAGGGGTATGGCGGGGCCCTGTCCCGTCACAGTTGTATGTCCAAAAACTCTTAGAGGTCTGTAGTCATATCTTGTGGGTCGGTTTGTAAAGAAAAAAGATGTAACTGTTTTTGGCTATGTATATATATATATCCAGGGAGGTAGCCTTACCGGCTAACCTGTTGTTTATTTCTTGTTGATTTACGTTACGAGTTTTATGTATGTTCCGCTGATTATCTCTGATGTATACCTGTAAGGGTGCCTAGGTCGCGGGCCCGGAGTCGGGTCGTGACAATTTAAGAGTTACGTTATAATATTAATCTCTCATATTATTAATAACCACGTAACCTCTAGGGATGCAATTATAGAATGTTACAGACAATCACCAAAAAATCAATAACTGTAAATGTCATAATATTAATCTCCGTTAATATAAATATGAATGTGTATAAAGTACATTTGTCCTAATACAGATTGTGTCTAGGACATAAATATACTTTCATTATTGTATACCATTTTCCTATCTTTACATATTTAAAAAAAATATCTATCAATATTTATAAATTAAATAAGAGAATTATCTGATTATTTATTTAAATTAATTGTTATAAATTTAATTAATATTTTACTCCGTGAAGTTAAGAAAATTGGGCAATTAAATAGAATATCGAATAGGTGTTAGAGAAGGCATCCCACTCTGGAATCTCGAACACGACTGCACGTCGAAAAGGTAAGCTCGAATTCTCCTCAGCCTTCACTTTACTTTTATGCATTATGTGTTGTGTGGTTTGTTTAGCTTACATTCTGATTGTTATGTACTTAATTTCAAGTATGATAAGCTTGTTTAGTGATATTTAGGTGCTATCTTCTGGATTGATATGTATGGACTAAGTTCGAGTAATGTTAAGCCCTCTTGTGATCTGATGTGCATAGGTTGTTAGCTTTCTCATGTTTAATATAATGCATTTAGGTGTTTACTAAACTATGACCATGGACAATGAATGTGCTCCTTGCATAAATACTGTTTTTAGTTCTGAGATGTCAGATTTTGGTTCAAAATCCTACAATAGGTATAAGGTGTAGTCTTGGAGAACCTGTTTAGCTTCAATTTCAGTGCACTTTTCTTTGAGTGATTATGACATGGCTAGTGGTCTATCTTTGGATATTTGACTCGTTTAGTTAGTTATTTAAATACTTTATACATGTTATACTCAATTCATATTTGGCCATTAAGGGTTGTGTGCTGTTTTGGAGTCAGATTAGTGAAGATGGTGATATATATGACTAATGTGTGATGCCTGTTGTTACTTTTAAATGTCATGATTTGAGATAGATAAAATCTGAATGGATAATTCTTCACATGTTTGGTGTTATTTGATAGGAAAATTCTATGATCCTTGAATTGGTTAGTATGTGCTGGTTTGGTGTTCTTACTTGAGTTTGAAGCATGGTTTTTGATCAAAATCTCCACTGTGTGCCTAGGGTCTGATTTGGAACTTAGCTGATTTGATTGATTCAGAATTTTTTAGTTGGTCATATGAACCATGTCCAGTTCAAGATAAGAACCTCAAATATGGCCTGAATATGCTTAAGTAGTGAACCTGTATTTGACATCACCAATCCTGTATACATAAAACCTTATTTTCAAATGGACATATCAGGCATTCTACTTGTCCTTCATGGTTACTGAACTGATTAATTATATAGTTGCCACTTTCACATCTTAAAAATAAAAAGAATCCTTTTTTTATAACAAATAAAAGGTGTTTTAATATTTTGGCTATCCAATTATGAGTACTTTTAAATAAATCTCTTCAAAGTGAATTTTCAAATAATTGAAAAATTAAATTGGTTTAATTTTCCAGTTTATTTTACAAGAAAAACGGGATCTTATCCAAAGATAGTGGTCAGTGGCCATTAGTCAAATTTGTGGCCTTAGGGTCACAAGTTCGATTCTCGTATTAAAGTCTGGTAGCTTAACCGCGCGGGCATGTTGCAGTGTGGGTTTGATACTCCCTCAGACAATCCCTGTTGGGAGGTCGGACCTTGTAGCATTGATCCGTTGGTGGCGATCAGACACTGAATGCGGGGCGCGCATCCCGCGATTTACCTGGCGGTGGCGGCTAAGAACGAGTTTCATTCGCCTCCAGGAGCATAGTATCAGTACTTGTGCAGGTACTAGCGATATGGGGTACTAAGGCCACCCCGAGACCTGGATTATCAAAAAAAAAAAAAAAAAAAAAAACGGAATCTTTTCTTAAACTTAGATCTTTTTATTTTAAAAGGGTCAAATCTTGAATGATTAATACTTTTTGACCCAAGCTAATTACTCTTCAATAAATTGGAAAGTTCTTTTATAATTATTATTTGGGCTAAAAGGAACAAAGACTAGCGGTTGATTTCCTTTTAAAATAAAAGGTATATATTTTTTATTTCAACTCTCTATTTTATAAATATGAACATTTTTAAAGGAATAAAATATTTTACTATCCCTTTTGGTGAAAACAAAGGATTTTGCAGTCACATCACTGCAAATACCCCCAAACAGTGATGTGACAAATTTTAAAAAAAAAAATTAAAAAAAAAACAGCGTAAATAAAAAAAACAAAAAAAAAACGGGTAAATAAAAAAATAAACAAAAAAATCGTCCCATCATCACTGCCCCTACCCCTGCCCCCTGCCCCTACCCCCTGCCCCCCTACGCCCTGCCCTGCAAGCAGAATCGTCCCATCATCCCTTTCCCTTTTTCTTTTTTTTTTCCTTTTTTCCTTTTTTTTTTTCTTTCTGATTTCGTTTTTTTTAAAATTATATTATCTAAGATAATATTAATTTAGTATATTAAATAATAAGACGGAAAAAACAATAACTATTATAATCAATGATAATTAGTAATATAAAAAATCTCTTAAATATTGGAAACCATTTTTTATCACTTTCTCACTTACTCTTTTTTTTTATTAAATTAAAAAATAACAAAATAAAATAAAATTGCACTAAACTTATTGTATTCAATAAAAAATATATATTTACATTTCAACGTATCAAAAAAAATACAAATATACATCACGAGTCACTAACTAAATTTATTTGACCGTAATTTCCTACATTTGCGTTAATAGCTTCTAAATTTTTAAAATGAAGCATCTTCTGTATATAAGATATTTCCCAAGCATAAGCATTTGGAAACCGGTATTCTTTCCATTGAGGATGAGTAGGTGGAATTGGTGATCCATCATGCAAAATGACCTATAAACACGATAAAAATATTTTAGGAAATTAAAACAAATTAACAATGAAAAGTATAGTAGATGCAAAAACAATTACCTGAACAAAATGACAATTGTTCACGAAACCAATGCCAACGATTTCATGATCCTCGGGTGCCTTGGGTTCAGACCGCAATGGAAATAACGTTGTGCACCCACGTGGTGAAATATAAACTACAACAACATTAAATTTTGATGCGATCAAAAACCCCATATCTGGCATGGTCATCCAATGACTCATTGGTACGCTTCCCCAATATTGCACATTAAGTGCCTTTTCATATTCTTTGAATTTTTTCTCGCCAAAATTTTTCAAGATATAGCTTATGCCAAGTCATGAGCTCCTCATATAGTTCATGTCTTATCCAAAAATAATTTTTCTCACCACACTCAGGTGTGACCCAGTTTGCGACCACCCGAAATCCGCAATTTCCGTCACGTGCAACATCGATTATATTTTTAATAAAAGGAATAACATATTTCGGAAATTCATTGATGTAATCGGTGAGAACTGTGTCTACCGGAGCACTATCAGAAATAATATTGAGGTTGTCGGATGAAGGATCAGGCACATGAAATGAAAGCCATGAAGCACCGTCTTTAACAACATCAACTTTATCAAAGTACGAAGAATCAGACACGTCGATTGAATGTCTCGGAGCGCCAATAGGAACAAAGTTTTTTGGATTAAAGTAGGATGAGTTGCTCACGTGAATTGAACTCCTTGGAGCATTATAAACACCAGATTCGACGTGTTCGAAATATGAACGTTCTCGTTTAATTGATTTCGCAACCTTAGAATGTTGACGTCCTTTTGTTTTGACCCTTTCCACTGGCGCTCGCATTGTTGTAGTGTCTGGATAAGCTAACTCCCGTACTTTTCTGTGGAGGTCAATTTTACCAGAGACATCACACATGTCAAAGCGTCTTTGAACGGCCTCCAGGTCCTGAATAAATGAGTATGATTCATATCTATCTTCTGTGCATAATTTCATTGTTAATCTTTTCCAATGGGTATGCACAGATGATAAAGGAATCGTACAACCCTTGTAAACATACTTGGCAAGCTGGTGTGCACAAGGTAACCCGTATGCGGAGCTCAAAACACAGCCACAAAGTTCTTCTACTAGGCCAACCTCATTCACTCTTTCTAACTCCTCGTTGATGCGATGAAGGGCGTTTTTTGACACATAACCAATCAATTTTTTGAACAGAGGTGATTTATTGATCTGATGCTCCACTTTCATCTTACTTATTTCGAAAGATCTACGAATTTCACTGTGCTGAAGTGTGATTAAGTTATCAATAGTTGCCCAACAATAAATGTAATCACCTCTTGACTTAAGCATCGATTTCAATGTGCTATGAGCACCTTCGGCCCTATATATGCATCTAAACAATTAGTAGTTGATATTGTACAAAATATTATATAAATAAATAAATCATAATTTCATAACAACTACAAAGGAAGTGCAGGAATTTCATAATCACACATACCTGTTTGACGTTCTGTTGCCGAAGTGCAGGAATTTATTTGTCCAAGCAGAGACAAATTGTTCTTTGTAGGGAATCCATTGCTTTGAAACATATTTGATCATGTATGGATATTCACGACATACCCCCAAAAAGCATTTCCAATTTTTTGTATTCAAACGTTCAAAGAGTTCATTACTATTCCCCAACAACGTATCATCGAACATTGCAAATCCACATCCTTGACGTTAATCTTTATTTTTGCTTCGACGTTTCTTGAGATATGCCACCGACACAACAAGTGTTTTGCTGATGGGAACACGACCTTCACGGCAGTTTCTACAGCTTTATCATTGTCAGTAATAATTACACGGGTGGATGTGTCTGTATTTCTAATCAATGATTTTAACATCTTCAATGCCCAAATATAATTGTCAACCCGCTCTGCCTCTATAAGTGCATGAGCCACGGAAAATGTGAATTTCGTTGATGTGATCCCGACAATCTCAAGTAGTGGGAATCCATATTCATTTGTTTTATAAGTGGTATCAAAAATCAACACATACGGAAATGTGTTTAGCAAATGAATTGATTCTGGATGTGCCCAAAAAAGTTCTTTGATAACTTGCGTTTCAGCATCTACTCTATGACATTCCACATAATTGTTTTCTGATATTAACCTCAGCAATTGTTGCATTTCAGTTCTACCTTCTCGGTTATTGCATCGGTTTTTTTGAATATCATTATATATTTGACGTAAGCAAGTTACGTTTTCACTATTTTGTTTCTTTAACGCCACTAATATATTCTTTGGGAGTGCACCACTTTGTGTCATATTGGCCAACAAATTATACTCTTCGGCACTTAAACGACCCACAAGTGAATGTCCGTGTAAGCTATCGGCCTGGGGGTGATTGTGAAATCCACACTTTATCTTAACCACCCATCCACCTTGTTTTGTCTCGTATAATCCCTGAATTTTGAATGGACAATCACATTTTTTGGTTCCTGTCCCTTTTCGTTTTAACTCTTCAGCAATATCTTTTGGATTCTTCGGTTGCTGATATTTTCCACCCCTTTCACACATCAATGTTACATTACCCTTTCGTCCGAACAAATGCTTATCAGATCTTCGTATCACGAGAACAAACCCATTTTTCTGAGCAATTGCTCTTGCCCAAAAAATAAACGCTTCGCGAGTATCAAAAACCTAAGATTTTGCACAAAATATATATAAATAAATCATGATTATACGACAACTACAAATAAAACTACAAATAAAGCTTCATTGTGGCTCAATTCATTCTTTTTATTTATGTTTAAAAAAATGAAAAAAATAATATTAATACAAAGGTATTTTGATATTAATAGTACAGAATATATAATTATTCTATTTTTAATAATATAGGGGTAATTTTAAGTTAATATATTAATAAAAAGAAAATACTATTTCTATCAAATTTCTTGAAAACCAACTAATACTTACCACTCAATATACATATATATATATACATATATATATATATATATATACATATATATATATATATATATATATATATATATATATATATATTATTAGATTACACTAACTTATCGTGGTTATATGATGAATGAAAATATAAAATAAAACTATAATTAAGTAAAAAAGTTTTTAGATATCATGTTTTTACATATTTGATATAAATGTTGAATATAAAAAAACAAATTAATAATTCTTTAACTAGTTAATTCGAGCAAAAAATTTAAAAAGTCAGATTTTAGGAATAAGAGCCCTATTTGTTAAAGGAATCTTATTTCTAAAACTCAAAGATCAAACTTTTATTTAAAAATAAAGAAGTATCATTTTTGCAAATCATTCTTTTTTTTTTAATGCTCTTTTTATCTCAAATTAACAGTTAGTTTATATTTAAAAAATAAAAGACTAATCTACTTTTATTAAATATGTGTAATTAATTAAACTATACCTTATATTATTATTTTCGTAATGAGCATAAAAAATAGTTAAAAACAATATAATTTCATATATTTTTATCGGTAATATTTATAAAAATAATTGGGGTAATATTTGTGTATATTATATTTTCCAATAAATTATATATATATATATAAAAAAAAAATTGAAAATTATTTTTTTATGATTTAACAAGTTCTTTTAATATAAATTAGAAATAAAAAGAATCAACACAATATAATATGAGATGAAGAATTTTATTTTGAGAATATATATAGAGAAAATGCATAAACTGTAGTCGATTTAGCTATCCCCGAAAATAAAATGTATAGAGAAAAAACATGTTCAGCAATGAAATAACTTGAATAATCAACATTTTCATCACACGATTGAGCATTTGAACAATCAATATTTTCATGGTATGACCGAGCTGTTGAAAATGCATACTCCTGTGACATTTAAAAGAAAACAAATTAGCAAATATTTTAATATGATTACTATAATGAATTAATTATATAGTTGACATTATTTTATACCGAATTTACAGGCTCGTTCAAATTGAAATTGCCAACAATTGAATCAGGCTCATTTAAATTATCTTCCCCATAACTTGAATGAAGAGGTTGATTGAGATCAAACTCGAAAAAATTTGAATACATATTATCATGATTCCATTCCATTTTGTTGAGAATGTGATGTGAATATGAGATTATTTTGAGAATGTGAAGGAAAGGTAAATTTGATGAGATAATTATGGGTTAGTATATGATGAGTGTGAGATGATATATATAGGAAGAGAAAAATTTGAAAAAAAAGAAAAAATTCAATATTTTTTGAAATTTCAAATTTCACCTGACGCGAAGGGAGGAAAGGGGAAAAGGGAAAGGGGAAAAGGGCTGACGCGACGGGACACGGGCAGGGATAGGGGTAGGGATAGGGGGCAGGCGTAGGGGGGCAGGGGATGGGACGTTTTTTTTTTTTTTTTTAAATTTATTTCCGTTGTCTTCAGCTTTTGTTTTTTTTTAAAAAAATAAAAAATTTGTCACATCACTGTTTGGGGTATTTGCAGTGATGTGACTGCAAATACCCCGATTTTTTTAACATCCCCCTTCCAAATGAAGCATTTTCAAAGGAAATTGTTTACTTTTAAAGTGTTGTGTGAAAAAGCTATATTTTGGAAGAAAATGGTTTCGAATGACTAGTGTATTCACAATATTTCAAACATGATTTAAGCAACAAATGCAATTTTTATTATATAAGACCCGAGGTCAACTGTATTTTACGAATCCTTAATATCGGGAAGCCTAACATCTTTTTCGGGGATCATTTGAACCCTTACCCGAACTTTGATTAATTTAGGATTTTTCTCTTATTTTGAAAAATCTTAAAAATATGGTTTTCCTAATTTTTCTTATAAATTAGGTGGTGACTCTAAAAAATAAAATAAAATCTAAGAGTCTACGAGCTATTCAGTAATTTTTATGTCTCATCGTAAAAGTGAACTGTAACAATGGTCAGTACCCTAAAGCTCAGACCATACTTCCAAATTCCAATGCCATCTCATATGTGTGGTAGCCTCCCCCTAAGGAACATCATGCACAAGCCATAACTATCAGGTAGGTTGGCCAATTGATTGATCGATATATGTGGGTACAATATAACCTACCGACCCCGGACCTTATCAAGTCGCAGACTATGGTTGATTACAATCGGAGCATGATGTCTGATGTCCGAAAGGAATTGGTTTGGGAAACTGAGGCCACCTTTGGGGAATCTGTCTTTCACACGGGCGGGGATCATACTCAAATGTGAAAAGATAGGACTTGGTATCGTCCTGGTCACACCTTCAAAAACAATAATCAGGCAAGCCATAAATTGTGTATCTTTAACTAACAATCAGGCCGAGTATGAGGCCGCAATTTCAGGTTTGAAACATGCTCGAGGAAACAATTTTGTCGACCTCAGCCTTCTTCAAGTTCATTCAAATGTCGAATGAACTTCAGCGCTTTGCGAAAGCCTTTAAACATGTTGAAAACTTAGAACATAACATTTGGGAATAGAAGACACAACACAAGATATTTACGGACAACAACATGCCCAACCTTCATTTTTATTCCTCTCACGAATCGAGTACAAAAGACCTCTTATGTTTTGTACACTTGGTCTAGTTGAAAGGGAAACTTCGACCAACACTATACAAGATTGGAACCCCTCACACGAATTCCCATTGGGGATTATCGACTATACTGCCACTCTAAAGACCCTCACCAATTTTCTCTCAAGTAAGGATCACACGCGATCCTCACTTTGGGTTACATTCGGGTGACCCTTCACTTAGGATATTTTGACCCTATTTCTGGATAGCTAAATAAGACTAACCCTTAGCCTATTTATAGTAAAGGGGAGGGGCAGATTATAGCTTACAAAGGGGGACCACGAAATCAACTACCAACACCACTAACACAATGTGCTAATCATGCCTTGCCCATGATCTTGCTTTGGCCTCAAGTCTTGGGAAGACACCTCCACATCTTTAGCATGTACGAAACCAAAGACGAACTGATGCTGAGATACTTGAATAGAGTAATGACTTTGTTGTCCTGCTTCAAGAACTGGAGAGTTACACAGATTCCCCGTGAAATGAACATAGAAGCTGACGAACTAGCAAATATGGGTTCCTCAACCAAAATAGCGGAGTCACAGTCTATCTCTTGCACTCTATCTTGGACCCCACCTTAAACGAGATAAACTCAAAGATTTTAACTTGAGACTGGCATAGTGACATTATAAATTACTTGCAAAACAGAACCCTTCCCGAGGACAACAAGGTGGCACGGGCGTTGAGGGTCAAAGCTGCCCGATATTGTATACATGAAGGAGAGCTATAGCGACGAACATACATCGGACCTCGGGCCAAATACTTGGGTCCAACGGAAGTTGATTAAGTGTGCGAGAAGTGCATGAAGGAAGTTGCGGGAATCATTGAGTCAAAAGTGCGACAAATTTCAACGTTAGTCCCCCATGGTCCATCAAGCGACATAATTACTTCATTGGTGGTGGCACCCTGATCGTTCATGAAATGGAGAATGGACATTGTGAGGTTGTTGCACAAGCTTCTGAGAAAGTAAGGTTCTTATTGGTATGAACAGATTACTTCTCGAAATGGGTAGAAGCGAGGTCTTACCCCAAAGTCGATAGATTTCATATGGGATCATATCATTTGCCGATTTGAGGTCCCAAAAGAGATCACATACGATAAGGGACCTCAATTCATTGGGTCAATGGTCACCAAGTTCCTGGAGGGGTTGAAGATTAAATGCATAGTCTCTTCACCATATCCTCTAATACAAAATATTAAAAAGAAATTTGAGAAAGCCAAGGAAAATGGCTTGAAATGTTACCAAGGGTGTTGTGGGCATACCAGACTACAACTAAAACAAGCATCGAAGAGACCCATTCTCCCTTGTATATGGAACTGAAGCTCTGTTCTAGGTATAGAATGGAGAGCCCAACCTTAGGTTCGCCTATGATACGTAGGAATCCAATGATAAACCAATGTCCATGGGTTTAGATACCAGTGTGAAATTACCTTTATCTGAATGGTAGCCGAGAAGTAAAGGGTTGAGAGGTATTTCAACAGAAAATCCAACTTAAGACATTTCAAGATTAGAGACTACGTCCTCCACAAGGTGATACCCGCTACAAAAGAAGTGAACGTTAGCAAATTGGGAGCCAACGGGGAGGGTCCTTATCAAATCATAGGAATCGCAGGGAAATGATCATACAGATTGAAGGATGGACGGAATAGAATTGAAGAATAGTTGGAATGTTAGCTATTTAAAGAGATTCTAATTCTGAACTAGGCCAGGTATAAATCAAAAAATTTGTGTTAACATATATTTCTTCCTCTTTTTAAGACAGAGATTGTCCTTCCCGGTGCTAAAGGTAAAACTAAAAATATGTGTTGTACTTGTTTCCTTGGCCAAGTTTTTAATCCACACGGGATTTTTATCAGTAAGTTTTTTAATGAGGCAATGGTTGAACAACATATTATATCAACGAACGCCCAGAATTCGCAAAACAATGTGTCACCACTGTCGAAATCCACAAACTTTCATATCCATGCACTAGGGGAGATGTGATGGAGACAAAGCGCAACACCGAGGATCCCAGGAAATATAGATCAGTGCAAATTGATTAATCACATTTTTTTGTGTATGTTACTCAAAGTCTGTTGGAGTTTTGCAAAAACCCTGAAAATGGGTCATGTATCAATAGGGAGATTCACCCCACGCTTCTGATGAATAGAATAAGAATCCCTTTTTTTTGCAATCATTCACAAACAAGTTCTAGAACTTAAAGTGTTCAGTATCAGTCTGAATTCGGAGACCCCAAGGCTCCGTATTTCTGCCTCAATCACACAACACAGCCCGAGGGCCTAAGAACGTATAGGTTTCATGAAGCTTGTGCCATTAAAATAGTATGATACGCCCTCTTCATAAGCACCAAAATACATGGGGCCAATTTAATATGAGTTAGATGTTAAAAAATTCTGACCACAAAAAGTGTTTCTGAAAGTGAATTGGCCGGATTGAGCAAAATATTTCTAGCCCAAACATACCTTAGCTAGAACTATCGAGCTCAAACATAGACACCTGAAAATAAACATAGTTCCAGAAGAAGGGCTTTGCAGTCACGTCTCGACAGTTAAGTGTTAAATCAAAAACTACATATATGTAGAAGATTAAACACGAGCGCATGCCAAAGTGTGATACCAAGCCCTGATCAAGGGGGCATCAACAATCCTAACACGTTACATACACATGAAATTTAGAGGATCAAATTCAAAACATGTGGAGAAAATATGTACTAATTATAATCCAAAATGGTCAGGTAGAATTACCTCGAATACGTCCAACTAGGGGTGACCAGTGGGCCGAGGTCGGGGCGGGGCCTAGCGGGATGGGACCCGATGGGACTGGGAAAGGGCGAGACCGGTCCTCCGTCGGGACTGGTGGGATCTCCGATGTCCCGTCCCATTCCCGATCCCGTATGAAAAAGGGACCGGTCTTAGCGGGGAAGGGTCGGGTCGGTATTGGGATTTTCGATATTTTGTTTTTTTGTCCCTTAATTTAGAAAATAATATATATAAACACCTCAATAATTGAACAAGATAATGTAATAAAAACATCTCAAGACTATTTTTGTGCCTCTTATATTATTTAATAGAAATATGATTTTTTTGTAATACAATTTCAAAATTGTAACTTTGTGGTGTTGAAAGTTGCAAATAACATAGTAAAATTACAATTAAAAAAATTACATTTTTATAAACACCTTTTCTAGTTTCTTCACAATGTCTTGTGGTTCTTCGGTTGGAATTAGAATTTATTGGTCAAATTGGTGGACGTCGCTTCCAGTTTCGTCGGACAAGATTTCGTTGAAGTTTAAATCGTCTTCTTTGTTGATCTCTGGTTGACTGCGCCTTCTACGCTCCGCTCGTATTCAATCTCTGAAAAAACTCCAATCTCCAAGTTGTCTCTCGCTAATGAGTGTTTGTGTTCTCCTATTTGAAATCTTCCGACAGAAAAAGCGCTTTCAGACGATGATGATGACACTTGAATGTTCAACACATCTCGGGCCATCTTTGCTAGTGTTGGAAATGTCTTCTTATTTTCACTCCAATATTTAAGCAAGTCTTCACGTCCTTCTTCATTGAGAACTACTTGGTAAAGTACAACACCCTGCAAAACAAAAACATCAAACTCGCTAACATGGTTAGCAGTGGTACCACTAAACATTCTATGTCTATGACTTTCAATACTAGCCGTAGAAACAACATGTCTTTTATAAGGTTGTACTGAAGAAGAATATGGTATAGAAGTCGGTTGGTTGCTAACACTTTCTTGTTGGTAATGCGTATATACTTTTTTTCATTCATCGTGTATGCTAGACAAACTTCTTCTTTAGTTGGTTCCTTAGGTTGTTGTTCATTTGGATTTTTTGGAGTTGGAGGTGAAAGTATTGCTATACAATTATAAATAGTTTAATAAGTTCTTTACAACCATTTATTTTAATAGTCGA
Source organism: Przewalskia tangutica (assembly GCA_029844215.1). NCBI lineage: Eukaryota > Viridiplantae > Streptophyta > Magnoliopsida > Solanales > Solanaceae > Przewalskia > Przewalskia tangutica. The sequence continues at coordinate 41,398,595 of CM056724.1, read as the reverse complement.
ATTTAATACATCACCAATAATAAATAGTGGAATAGGAAAAAAATATTTTTAAAATTTGATAAACATTTTTTAATAGGTTTAGGTGGATTTTCCATATATTCACTAAGTAACAAAAATATTAGAGCTATATAAAATAACATAGTTGAAATAGTAGGATAATATATACCAGAAAATTCTTTAGTTGCTTGAAAAAAATTCTCTAAAAATACAATAAGTTCTTAAATTTTTCCCAATCGTTATCTACAAGCATATCAATTGGATTTCAATTATGGGCTTTAAAAAATAAAGTTATAGGTCTTCTATAATTATAAGCAACAAATAGTTGTTCATATAGAGAATTCCACCTACTCGATACTTTTTCAGGAATTTTCCTATAAGGTAGTCCACAATCGTGTCAAGTTTTTTTATATTCTTTTTTTCTTTGTATTCTATCACTTCTAAAAATAAAGTTTATAGCAAATTGTACTTTATTAAGAATGTCTTCAAAAGCGACAGACCATCCTTTACAGCTAAGTTATAAAAATGACACGTACATTTTATATGAAAATGATTAGGAAAAGATGGAGTTAATAAATCTTTTAAAAGTCTTACAACATAATTATTAGAAGAAGCATTATCTAACGTAACAGTCATTATTTTGTCAGTTATACCATAATAATCGCAAACTTGATGAATATTTTCTGCAATAAAATTTTCAGTGTGCCTATCATCAATATATCTATATGCAAAAATACATTTTTGCATAGACACATGTTATAGTTAAATAATCATGGTCGTTAGTACTACGACCTATATCAGACGTGATAGATACTTTGTCAGGAAATGATATAATGAATAACGTAAATATTATTGATATTCATGTGTAAATTTAAAAACGTCTCTCCTAATAGTTGATCGAGGAAAACCGTTAAAAGAAGGATTATACATATCTATTATGTAATGAATAACACCAGGAGAGGAAGAAAATGAAAAAGGAAAACCCTCCACCACAATTAATTTTGATATTGTTTCCCTATCTCTATGTTTATCGTATTTAGGACCTACAATCCCTCCAACCCCTTCTCCCCCTCCGTCGTCGAGTTAATCTGACTATGTACTTGGTCCGGGACATTATGTGAATCTTGTCCTGACTGAGAGTGCTTGGTGAACCCAACTTTATAGCCTCGTAGCCATCTCACCTCGATTTGTGAAAGCCATGTACATGTCTCAATAAACATCTCGTCCCACTCTAACCTTTTCCCATTTTAAATTTATAAACATTTTTAGAAAAATTATATCTAACTACTTGATTCTCTTGTTCCCTATCAAAAATATCTCATGCAACTGATTTTAATTTTTGTTGTGTGGGGCCTCGTCTCATACTAGGGGGAATAAGAGGCATTCCCATTTCGTTTGAGGTGCACTAGTGGGTGTGTCATCTAGATTAGTGGGTGTATCATCTAGATTATCTTCTAAATTAAAGTCTGGTTCAGTTGCAAAATACATATCATCATCTAACGACATATCATTAAAAATTAGTTTTATCTACATGAGTGTAATCAATCAAATTATTATGTCTAGGAGTAGGATGACTAGAAGAAGTACCCATGCTCTTGTTACCCCTACTAGAAGAAGCACTCTTACCCTTAAATATACCTCTTAATCCTTTCATTTTAATTATGCAAATAAATAATTAAAGATAATGAAATTAAGTGCGATAATTAAAATAAAGTAACAATAATAATTTAAAGAAGGAATGAATGTATCAAATGCCGATGTAACATCGACTTGTAATCGAGGTTGAATATTGAAACTCTGCTCGATGGATTATCCTCAAGCTAGTTGTCAACTTCAGTCCCAATTTTTGAACTTTGATACAATTATAGAAATGAGCAAATAAAATAAAATATTTAGTAGGCAATATAATTGTAGACTTGTAGAGAGATAGATTGTAGGAAGATTTGTGATATAAAATAAAGAGAAAATGAGGTATTTATAGTTGAAAAATTGGGTTAAAGTGTAAATATACTAACTTAGGGGTTAAACATAAATATTAAGAGGGTAGGGGGTTTTATGGACTGGGGGCCAAAAATGGTCGTTGCACAACGGCCAAAATATAAATTGGTCATTGTGCAACAGTCATTTTTGCAAAAGGGGGTCGGGATCGGGGGCGCGATCCGGGACGGGGCGGGTTTAGGGTCGGGTCGTGACATGCCTGGGGTAGGTCTGGGACAGGACAAGCCCATGTCCCATCCCGATTTCGAATCTTGACACTATTTTTTCTAGGAGGATCGGGGCCGGACCGGGGCGGGGTCACGTCGGCTCGAGACCGGGCTGACTCGGCCCACTAGCCAGCCTTACGTCCAACAAGCCCGGTGTTGTGGCGGGAGACAAAAGAAGTATCCCAAAAAACCAACACGGGCTATATCACCGGCCTGATCATTAAACAAACTATTTTACAAACCAAACAAAAGGAACGCAGGCCTAAAATATGAACACAAATTATCATGAGCTAAAAAGGGGAATATGTCTTTGACAGAAGAAGAGTCTGTAGAATCCTTGCTTTACGCACTCCTTATTGTTGTTAAGTGTATTTTGTATACACTTTTGAATCCTTTTTATTTAGTATTTCACTCTTTTATTTTGCGTTTAGTATAGTGTTAGGTGTGTTTTTCTTTCATTTTTGTGTCTCAGTGGTCATAAAGGAGACATACCACTTTTGAGGACGAAATGAGCTTAATTGAGATGCAAATTGCACAAGCACAACCCAAGGAATGAAGCCTAAGAAGTGCCAAAAAGAACAGAAGAAATCTGGCACAATCCGGACAGAAATCAGAGAGGCACCGCGGTGCCTGGCCAAGTAGCACCGCGGTGCCATGGAAACGCGGTCATGAAAATTAGCACCGAGGCGTAAAAATTGCCGAAAGTCTGAAACTGAAACACCGTCGAAGGCACCACGGTGCCTGGCCATGTAACCACGGTGCCATATTTCCAGAAAGCTACAGTGATTTCGACTGAATAAGCACCGCGGTGCCGGACAGCGGAACCGCGGTGCCTACGCGTATTTTCAGGAGTCCTGGGCCGAATTGGAGAGGGTTTTTATGGTCCGAAAGGCAACTTTTCGCAAGTATAAAATCCCTAAACCCTGCTCATATACCATATACCTTATCTCATAGCACAATTCATACTTTTGGGGAGGCAAGAAGGAGGCTCCAATTGGAGACTCTTGTTCAAGTTCGTTTTCTTTCCTTTACTTTATTTCAGTTTATGTTGGATTTTGTATTAGTTCTTGACATGACAATGTTTAGGATCTAATCACTTTAGTAGGGTTTCCATCGAATCTTCTTGAAGCTTTTTCATATAGTTAATGCATTAGTTATTGATTATTCTTCAGTGTATTAAGATCTATTCAATATTGTTATGATTGCTTGATAATTAACTAGCTATTAATTGTCATCACGTATATGATTTCGAATCAAAAGTCTGAAAAGTGAGATTTGAATATGTTGTAATTGTCTAGACCTAGGTTAAAATTGTGGATGAAAGTACCCTGATACTTGTGTAGTAATTAAAGGTTATTGTTCATAATTCTCATGTGTGGTAAAACTTATCATAGAAATATAGAAGGTTTCTGCACTAGGTTGAGCTCTTGTATGGCCTAACCGGAATATAATGACAGATTAGTTAACCTGTTATCTTAATAAGAAGAAGAATCATTAGCATTGCATTAACACGTGAAAGAGTGGATAGTTGAGGAGATTGGAACCATATTTCCTTCATAGCTGTTATAAACCCAAAGTATAATCATCCTTAGTTTATTTTCTGCACTTAGTCATAATTCTTAGTCATCAATCTAAAACTAAAGAATGTCAACCAAATAGATACCGTATAATAGATAATCGGTACTTAATAAACCAGTCTCTGTGGACGATAAACTCGGTCTTACAGATCTTTATTACTTGAACGATACGTACACTTGCGTAAGCACTTACAAGGGCAGCAACAAGTTTTTGGAGCCGTTGCCGGGGACTGACGTACTGTTAATATCGATTTATTTATTCTTATTTCTAATTTGGTTTTTATTTTCAGTTTTATTTTTTTATTTTGCTTTAGTGTTGTTTGTCGTGATCTGTTTGCTGTTTTTTATTAGTCTCAGGAACTTAGTTTATGCGAAGTAGGAGAGGAGCTGACATTCTTATCCCTCTGAACCCTGATATTGAGAGATTGTGCAGACAGAACAGGAAAGAGAAAAGAGCAGCTGATTCTTTAGCAATGGGAGATCAGCGAAACAACAATTTGATGGATGATGAGTTATCGCCTGTCTTAAGACAAGTCCCTGCAGAAAGGAGCTTGGGGGACTATATGATGCCTACTATTACAGGGGTGCAGACTTGCATTAGGCTTCCAGCTGTTGAAGCCAATAATTTCGAAATCAAACCAGCAATCTTGCACATGGTCCAAGGTTCAGTCCAGTTTGGGGGATTACCAATAGAAGATCCCCATCTGCATCTAGCTAGCTTCCTGGAGTTGTGTACAACATTTAAATACAATGGCGTTACTGATGATGACATTCAGTTGAGGCTCTTTCCATTCTCACTCAGGGAGAGAGCAAAGTGTTGGTTGAATTCATTACATGCGAACTCTATCACTACATGGTAAGACTTAGTCCAGAAGTTTCTTGTCAAGTTATTCCTTCCTTCCAAAGCAGCAAAGCTCAGAGGAGAGCTTAATAATTACTGTCAGATGGATGGAGAGTCACTCAATGATGCATGGGAGCGGTTCAAAGATTTGCAGAGGAATTGCCCACATCATGGGATTGAGAAGTGGATGCTAGTCCACATATTTTACAATGGGCTGAGTGGTACAACTCGTACCATCATTGATGCTACAGCAGGAGGTACGTTCATGAGAAAGAATGTCAATGAGGCACATGATTTGCTAGAGGATATGGCCACAAACAACCATCAGAGGGCCGATGAGAGAGCAATGAACAATAGGAAGATGGCTGAGATTCATGAGCTAGATGCTATCACTGCATTGATTGCGCAGGTAGCTACTTTGACAAAAAAGATGCAGCAGAGTGTCATGACAGTTAAAGCAGTTCAGACACCAGTGAGATGCAAAATTTGTGGGGGTCCCCATACTTCTGATAGGTGTACAGTAGTGGACCCAAATAATGTGTCCATGGAGCAGGTTCAGGCAGTGAGGAATTTTCAGAGGCCCTACAACAATCCATTCTCCAACACATATAAACCGGGGTGGAGAAATCACCCAGATTTTTCATGGAAGAATGAACAAGGGCAACAACCACAATTTCAGGCATCATCCTCACAGCAGTTCACCCCACCAGACCCACAAGAGAAGTCAGATGAAATAAGAGAAATAATAGCAGCACTAATGACCTTAGCTAAATCCCAGACAGAATCCAACAACTCCCATACTCAATTCATTAAGGAGACCACCCAGTTCATGACCGAGACTAGGTCATCCATCAGGAGTTTGGAAACACATGTGGGACAGCTGGCAAACACGTTGAATAATAGAGAGCAAGGTAACCTTCCTAGTAATACAGTGATGAATCCAAGGGAGCAATGTCAAGCAATCAGTTTGAGAAGTGGAAAGCAGTTAGAGCAGAAGGCACCCCAACCAGTGGTTGAAAAGGAGAAGGGTGTGGGGAAGACAGTTGAGGTAGAAAAGGAGGGGGTTACTGATGACTGCCCTATTTTAGAGAAGGCTCCACCCGCAGTGATGAGGGGGTATACAGACAAAATTCCTTACCCTCAAAGACTACAGAAGAAGACTTTGGATAAACAGTTTTCGAAATTTTTGGAGGTATTCAAAAAACTGCATATCAATCTTCCATTCATCGAAGCTTTGGAGCAGATGCCAGCTTATGTGAAATTCATGAAAGACATCCTATTTAAGAAGAGGAAGCTGACAGATTATGAGACGGTGGTGCTTACAGAGGAGTGCAGTGATATATTGCAGAAGAAACTTCCCCCTAAGTTGAGACACCCATGGAGTTTCACCTTACCTTGCACCATAGGGAGTGTTACATGCAAAAGGGTTTTATGTGATTTGGGGGCAAGTATCAATCTTATGCCCCTCTCTGTGTTCAAAAGACTTGGTTTGGGGGAAGCAAGAACAACCACAGTCATCCTGCAGCTAGTTGATCGCTCGATTGTGCATCCCCAAGGAATTATTGAAGATGTGTTCATACAAGTGGGTAAATTCATCCTTCCTGCTGATTTCCTCATTTTAGGCATGGATGAAGATGAAAATATGTCCATGATCCTTGGAAGACCATTCATAGACACAGGGAGAGCCCTCATTGATGTTGAAAAGGGGGAGTTAAAACTCTGAGTGCAAGGTGAGGAGATGGTATTGAAAGTTTTCAAGCAGCCCAATGAACCTCAAGTCGATGCTAGATGTTTTGCTATTGGGGTAGTGGATAAGGTTATGCCTAAGAAAAGCTTCACAAGCATTGATGCTCGTGGGGTACCACCAAAGCAGCATGGTGAACCTGATAGTAAGATTTTTGAACTAGCTATTGATGAAAAAGAATTGAACTCTTCTGAAATGAGCCATGTGAAAAAGAAAAGGGGAAGGAGGAGGAAATGGTGCTAAAGTGGATATGTGGAGGGGACACTCTACCCATTTAGTAAGTAACTTGCGTCCGGCTAAAAGACGTTAAAGACAGCGCTACTTAGGAGGCAACCCAATATTTTAATTATGTTATTTCAATTTTTGTTTCAGTTTGTTTTATTTTATCTTAAACAATCTCATGATCTGGTATGCTAGTGTTTTTGGATGAAAGATGAAGGGTAGGACTCACTCCGAAGGGCGAATGGTTTAACAATGCAGAAAAGTGAAGACACTGGAATTTTTCAACAATTAGCACCGCGGTGCTTTGAGCAGAACCGCGGTGCCTCCTTCAGCTTTATGCACAGTAATTTGGCCTTCCTCCCAGACCTCCGTTATGACCGTTGTGTTGTGTCAGTAAGTTGACCCGTTATTTTTAGTCTTCTCACATTGGGGACAATGTGTCGATTAAGTTTGGGGGTGTCTTATTTTTTTTTTTTTTGAGTCTTTTTTATTTGTCTTTATGTTGTTTTACGTGTTTTGAGTCATAATTTTTTTTTATGGATCATGCATGTTGTAGTTGCTAACGATATTGAGTGGATACAGTGAGATAATGTAATGAAATTGAAAGCAAAAATTTGTGTGGTTAAGTTAGATATGTCAAAAATTCATGACATCTAATTATTTGGAATATTTGCGCTTAGCCTGTGTGTGTCAGTTATGGAACGAAAGGTTGAGAAATGTCTAGAAAACCTGTTGGCTTGTTATTTGAGGCGAAATAGTTAAGATGTACATGTTTAGGGATATGATTCAGACATTTCTTTGTTAGCCCTTCTTACCATTCATTACTTATCCTGACATAAATTGTATCACTAGTCAGCCCCTTTGAGCCTAAAATAAGATCTTTCTTTGACACTCAATGATTCATTTGTTGTGTCATAAGTGATATTTGAAAAGAAAGTCAAAAGAAGGAAAATGAGTTAAATGAAAATGTTTATGGTACGTAATTGAGCCTAAATGTCTACTTTTACCTACCCCTGCCTAAGCCTACATTACAACCAGTGACAATCCTGATGATATTTAATATGTATGTCTATGATTAGTAGAGAATAGCAAGTAAACAGATCTATAGCGTTTGGGAAAGATGGAATGAGATTGACATGCATAGGTTAGGTATTTGTATTTTCAATTGATCATGATCTAAGTGAATTTGCGAAATATCTAACTTGAAATTCTAGATTGCTAACTACTCATGCTATGTATGTTCTAACAATGGCATCATGTAGGTCATCTATAGTCATCTCGCCTGCACCCAAGGTGACCTCGAGAACTATCAGGGTCACAGACACATCCTTAATCTGGCCCTCTTTTACCTCGTAAAAAAATAATAAAAACAAAAATAAAAGCCAAAGTAGAAATAAAAATAGATGGTTCGATATTAGAAGTACGCCAGTCCCCGGCAACGGCGTCAAAACTTGTTTGTCGATTTCCATGTGCTCACACAAGTGTACGTATCGTTAGAAGTAATATAGTCTTGTAAGACCGAGTCTATCATTCACAGAGACTGGTTTCTAATTACCGAACATCTATTCTAGATTATATATTTGGCAAACGATAATTGATTTGGATTTTTATCTAACTACTAGAATAATTGCAAGAAGTAAACTAAATTGTTGAGGTTTAATAAGTTATGAAAGAATTAGGGCTTCCAATATCCTCGACTATCCACTCTTTTCAATTTTTAATGCAACTAGAATGACTTCTTCTTCTACGTTAAGATAGCGGTTAACTAGACTGTCTTACATTACAGTTAGGATATATAATCACTCAACCCCAGTGCAGAACCTTTCTATATTTCTATGATAGGATTTACCACATAGGAGGATTAAGAACAATAACCTATAATGCTACACAAGTATCGGTGTACTTTCGTCCGCGATTTTAACCTATGTCTATTCAATTACAGCATATCCAAATCTCTCATCTCGATTCTTGATTCGAAATCATATAGATTATGATAATTAATGGTCAGTTAACTATCAAACATTCATACCAATATTGAATAAATCTTAATCAAATGAAGAAGAAATCAAACTAATGCATTAATTCATGAAATAGAGGTTCAGCGATTTAATAGGAAAGCCTTAATAAAGTTTTTAGATCTTAGCCATAGTCACACTAAGAACTAATACAAATACCAACATAAACTGAATTGAAAACTAAATAAATAAAAAGTACTTAGAACTAGGTCTCCAATGATAGCCTCCAAATTGTCTTAAATTGTCCTCTGTGATTGAATGTCCCCCCTCTCTGTAGAATAATCTCTAGGGCTTAAGTATGCTGTTATTTTCGTGCCCTATGTACCCTTTTTGCCCCTGACCAATTTGTCTTCGAATTTGAAAAATTTCGCGTCGGCGCCGCGGCGCCCAAACTCCTGCGGGTTCTATGATGTTTCAGCGCCGCGGTGCCGCTTGGCCTTGCTCCGAATCTCCAACTTTCCCTCTTTCTGCCTCGGGACTCTTCTTTTATGCCCACTTTTCACTCCTTTTCGCCATTTTGCCTTTTCGAACCGTTGTGACTCAAAATAAAGAAAAACGACCCTAACACTACACTTATTTAAACGAAAATACTAACTAAAAATGACTCAAAAAACGTATACAAAATACGCCTAACAAATACCCCCAAACATAACATTTGCTCACCCTCGAGCAAAGATCCAAACAAAATCAAAGAAACAAAAACAAAAAGACTCAAAGACTCAAATCACGCAGCTGCACAGAGTTACTTAGAAACATATGAACGTCAGTTGAGATAATATGTAGGAACAGATGTAGCATGAATTAGCAATCTAGAATTTCAAGTCAGATATTTCACAAATTCATTTCAATCACAATCAATGGAAGCATGAATACCTAACCTATGCATGTCAATTTTATTTTCATTTTTCTCAAAGTTCCATAGGCATGTTTACTTGTTATTCTCCACTAATCATGGACGTACATACTAGAGATCTTCAGAACTTTTCAGGTTTGTAATGTATGGTTAGGAAGGGGTAGGTAGAATTAAGCATTCAGGCTCAATTTACATATCATAAGCGTCTTTCTCATTCAACCATTTCATCCTTCTTTTTGTTTTTTTTTTTTTGTTCAACTCATACCTGTCATTCCCTCTTTTATTTTTGGTTGAGAGCATGAAATACGTTCATATAGGCACCCCCAAACTTAAACTTTTCCATTTTTTTTCATTGGGGTGCATAATTTTTCACTCTCTTTTTGTATTTATTTTTCACTCTTTCCATCCCTATCTTCAATTACTGCTTATGGCACACAAGGGAATATGAGATGTCAAAGAAATAACTTTTATTTTAGGCTCAAGGGGGCTGACTAGGGATACAATTTATTTTCATTGTAGGTAATGAAGGGTAATAAGGGTTAACAAAGAAATGTCTGAATCATCTCCCTAACATGTACATCCTAACTATTTCGCCTCAAATAACAAACAAGCAGCCTCATAGATGTTTTTCACAATTGACAACACACAAGCTAAGCACAGAATACTCCAATTAATTAGACTTACGTGAATCTTTGGCATATCTAACTTAAGCACACAGATTTTTGCTTCTCATTCCATTACATTATCCCACTTAATTCATTAGACATTTCCAGTAAACACAACATGCATGATCATAAAAAAAATTGACTCCATATAACACAAAAACAAACAAAAGACTCAAAAATACACACAAAAATAAAATAAAATAAAATAAGAACTCTCCCCAAAACTTAAACTACACATTGTCCCAAATGTGTAAGACTCAAAAATAAAAGGGACGACTTACAGACTATAGCGGTTCAAAATGGTGGTGGTGACGGTGGATACTGCATTGACCACTGGTTGAACATGGTGCTCAAATCATTGACGCGATGGCTCAGGTCCTGATGCCATTGCATCATCTGTTGCTAATTTAGGAGCATATGTTCATGGTTTCGCAGGATCTGTTGTTGATTTAGAAGCATCTGCTCCATAATTAGCATTGGAGGCTCCAAAGCTAAGGGAGGCTGGTGGCTGCTTTCACCGAGCTCATGATGTGTGGCTCTCTCTGGCTCCTCTTGCTCCACTGCGGCTCCGCCTACTTCTTGACCTCGTCTCTTATCCGCTGGGTTTGCAGGGTCAGGGTATGAATGGACCAGACTATATGTTATAGGTGGCAGAGTATTCTCAAGAATGTCTGTGGCGAATGTTGGGACTCTGTGCCTAGCACATAATGCAGTGATGAGTGAACCATGTCCCAAATCGCCAGTAGTAGTAAATCTGCTGGTTTCCCCAATACTTTGCACTATCTCAATTCCAATATCAATAGTCAGACCCCTCATGATGTCAAAGATGAGCTTGATTCTGTCTGCTGGTACATTGGTGAAATGAGTTGACGGAATCAAGTGAGCATTCATGAAATATAGCCAGGCCTTGGCTACTCTGTTGAATTGGCACCGGGCAAGTCCTCTACCGGAATAACGAAATTGCGCTTCTGGGTAGCATAGGGCCTCAACAACTACATCCCATGGTATGTGGTTGACATTCCTTGACCAGCTTCTGAAATGGGTTGGATGGTGGCCCTGGTCCCCAACATCAGCTGTCCCAAAAATAGCATTCATTGTTTCAGCACTAACGGGTACATAACACCCTCTTACAAAGCATCTCCCATTGCTTTGTTCTGGATAATTGGCGTAGAATTCCCTCACCAGGCTGACATTTTATTGCGGAATAGCCTCTGCCTCGACGAACCTATCCCAACCATTAGATTCAATCGTGGCCCTAATAGGCTCGTATGCATCCTCCTCATCGAGTGGTTCGGCCTGATATTCCATTCCTCACTCTTGTATTATTGCGCTACCATTTATCCTGTTGTACCGATCCTCCGCATTCCTGTTGGTGAATCTGGTAATATCATGATCTGGGTCTGATGAGGATGAGGTAGTTCAGGTAGTTCAGGCAGTTCGTTTCCTTTAAGTCATTATGAGGGTTGTTGGAAAATTTTGGCAGCGTTTCCTTTGTTTCCTCAAGGTTTCCCAACAACTAACAACTCCCACAACAATAATCAACCAATCACAATTCAAACACAGCAGCACCCAAGAATAATCACACCATAATACACCCAATTAACAACATCGTACAACATCAACAACACCCAGCCCACTAGAACACAAACCTCGATCACACCGCACAGTACCAAAATAGCCCGTACACTACCCAAATCTCGAAGCTACTTTCACCACTTAATCAAGAATTTTCAAGAGAATTGATGAAGATTACCTTTTTGAAGAGTTTTTCTTCATAAATATCTTGACCCAAGTGAAAGAATGGTGATGGTGAAAGCTATGAGGGTTTTTAATGGGGTGGTGTAGGGATTTTTGGAAGAATTTGGGGAAGTTTGTGGAAGATTTTTGTGTGAGAGAGAGAGAGGATTTTCAGAATTTTTAGAGAGATGAAGGGTTTGGGTTTATGTGGGAAGGGATGCGGGGGTTGAGGGAATTTTATTTTCTGAATTCACATCCCGGTGCCATGGCGCCCAAACTCCTGCACTTCTCTGAACATTCGGCGCCGCGGCGCTGCATCAATTTCCTGTTTCCAGCATTTTTCCGTGCTTCATGTCCCATTCCTTCACATGTCATCAAAACACAATAAAAATATCAAAAGTGAGATTGTTCTATTTAAACTAAATCGCATAATTTAAACATTAGGTTGCCTCCCAAGTAGCGATGTCTTTAACGTCTTTTAGCCGGACGCATGTTCCTTATTCAATCATTGGGGTAAATTAACCCCACAACCTATCTATTTAAAAATCAGTTTCCTCTTCCTTACTCTATTCTTCTTTTTCACAGTGTTGGGTTCAGTAAGATTTACCTCTTTGACAGATTTCATCTCATCCACTTTTGTTTCAGCTTTCAACTAACTTGTGGGTTCACAAACGTCTCAAAGATCCTAATACCTTTGGTTTGTGCTTGTTGAGTTGTTGTGTCAGTTGTGATTACTGCGAAGAATTTGTTGCTGGCCTGTGATTCAATGGTAGATTTGAATACTTTGAATACCATCTCTTCTTTTTGAACCCTGAGTCTCAACTCTCCTTTCTCCACATCAATTAGGGCTTTACCCGTTGCAAGGAATGGTCTCCCCAAAATTATGGGCATGTCCTCGTCTTCCTCCATGTCAAGAATGAGAAAGTCTGCAGGGAAGAAGAACTTGCCCACCTTGACTAGCACATCATCCACTATGCCTCGGGGGTGTACCACAGATCGGTCAGCAAGCTGCAGATTAACTGTGATTGTCTTGGCTTCCCCGAAACCCAATCTCTTGAACTGATAGAGGTATAAGATTTATGCTAGCCCCTAAGTCGCAAAGTGCCCTGTTGCAGGTTACCTTTCCAATAGTGCAGGGCAGGGTGAAACTTCCTGGATCTTTCAATTTAGGAGGCAGTTTCTTTTGTAAGATGGCGCTGCACTCCTCTGTCAGCACTACTGTCTCATAATCCGTCAATCTTCTCTTTTTTCCAAGTATGTCCTTCATGAATTTGAAATATGTGGGCATTTGTTCTAACGCCTCAATGAAGGGGATATTGATGTGGAGTTTCTTAAATACCTCCAAAAACTTGGAGAAATGTTTGTCTAGGGCCTTCTTTTGGAGCCTTTGAGGGTAAGGGATTTTATTAGTGTATTCCCTCAAAGGTGCTGGTGGAGATTTATCTACTGTAGGGCGGTCCTCAGAGACCCCCTTCTTTCCTACATCAATTGTCCTCTCACACTCTTTCTCACTCACCACTGCTGGTTGGGGAGCAACCTGCTCCAACTTCTTTTCACTTCTCAACAAAACTACCTGGCACTGCTCTCTAGGATTAACCTCTGTGTTGCTCGGGAGAGTACCTTGGGGTCTGCTGTTTACCATATTCGCCAGTTGCCCCACCTGCGTTTTCAAGTTTCTGAGAGAGGACCTTGTTTCGGACATGAACTGATTCTGCGAGTTGGTGAGTGTAAGCAAAGCAGCTCTTAGTTCATCAGGCTTTTCTTGTTGGGTGGGTGGTCTAAACTGCTGCGATGATGTAGCCTGGTTATGTGTTTGCTGGTTCTGGTAGTTTCCTTGATATGGTGGCTGCTGCCCTTAATCGTTCCTCCACGAAAAGTTAGGGTGATTTCTCTACCCTGGATTGTATGTGTTGGAGTTATAAGGGCGCTGAAAGTTTCTCACTGCTTGAACCTGCTCCATGGGAACATTATTAGGGTCCACCGCTGTGCATCTGTCAAAAAAGTGTGGGCCCCCGCAAATCTCACAATTCACAGGCATCTGGACTGCATTCAAAGACATAGTGTTCTGCTGCAGTTGTTTTGTCAAGAGGGCCACATACGCATTTAATGTCGTGACAACATCTATCTCATGTATGCCCATAGTCTTCCTGCTACTCGCAGACCTGTTATCTGCCCCTTGATGATTATTGGCAGTTATGTCCTCTAGTAACTCATATGCCTCATTGGCACTCTTCCTTATAAAGGCTCCCCCTGCTGCAGCATCAATGATGGTACGAGTAGTACCACTCAATCCATTATAAAAAATATGGACCATCATCCACTTCTCTATGCCATGATGTGAGCATTTTCTCTGTAAATCCTTGAATCTCTCTCATGCATCATACATCGACTCTCCATCTACCTGATAGTAATTGTTCAACTCTCCTCTTAACTTTGTCGCCTTTGAAGTAGGAAAGAACTTTGCAAGGAACTTTTGGGCTAAATCATGCCAGGTGGTGACGGAGTTGGTAGGCAGTGAGTTCAACCAGCTCTTGGCTCTGTCCCTAAGTGAGAACGGGAAGAGCATCAATCTAATGGCGGCGTCAGTAATGCTATTGTACTTGAAGGTGGCACACAACTCCAGAAAATTGGCAATGTGCATGTGGGGGTCTTCAGCCGGCAATCCCCCAAACTGTATTGTGTTATGTACCATGCTCAGGATGGCTGACTTGATCTCGAAGTTGTTTGCCTTTATCTTTGGGAGCACGATGTGTATGTGCACTAAGAATCGCAGTGGCAAAACATAGTCTCCTAAGCATCTTTCCGCTGGAACCTGTATTGGCTCCCCTACATTCTCAGGAACCTCATTGTTTGCCCCATTCTGATTCGGTTGGTTGTCCATGGTCACTGAATCAGATATCCTCTTATTTCGCCTGTTTTGTTTGCAAGTTTTCTCAATTTCAGAATTGAAAGGAACAAGTGTATCTGCTCCTCGTCTTCTTCGCATACACTAAGCCCCTGAAATAGATCAAAATCAACAACAAATCAAGGAAATAGGGTTCTAACAGTAAAAAAATTAATAAAAACAAAAATAAAAGCCAAAGTAGAAATAAAAATAGATGGTTCGATATTAGAAGTACGCCAGTCCCCGGCAACGGCGCCAAAACTTGTTTGTCGATTTCCATGTGCTCACGCAAGTGTACGTATCGTTAGAAGTAATATAGTCTTGTAAGACCGAGTCTATCATTCACAGAGACTGGTTTCTAATTACCGAACATCTATTCTAGATTATATATTTGGCAAACGATAATTGATTTGGATTTTTATCTAACTACTAGAATAATTGCAAGAAGTAAACTAAATTGTTGAGGTTTAATAAGTTATGAAAGAATTAGGGCTTCCAATATCCTCGACTATCCACTCTTTTCAATTTTTAATGCAACTAGAATGACTTCTTCTTCTACGTTAAGATAGCGGTTAACTAGACTGTCTTACATTACAGTTAGGATATATAATCACTCAACCCCAGTGCAGAACCTTTCTATATTTCTATGATAGGATTTACCACATAGGAGGATTAAGAACAATAACCTATAATGCTACACAAGTATCGGTGTACTTTCGTCCGCGATTTTAACCTATGTCTATTCAATTACAGCATATCCAAATCTCTCATCTCGATTCTTGATTCGAAATCATATAGATTATGATAATTAATGGTCAGTTAACTATCAAACATTCATACCAATATTGAATAAATCTTAATCAAATGAAGAAGAAATCAAACTAATGCATTAATTCATGAAATAGAGGTTCAGCGATTTAATAGGAAAGCCTTAATAAAGTTTTTAGATCTTAGCCATAGTCACACTAAGAACTAATACAAATACCAACATAAACTGAATTGAAAACTAAAGAAAGAAAAAGTACTTAGAACTAGGTCTTCAATAGTAGCCTCCAAATTGTCTTCAATTGTCCTCTGTGATTGAATGTCCCCCCTCTCTGTAGAATAATCTCTGGGGCTTAAGTATGCTGCTATATTCGTGTCCTATGGACCCTTTTTGCCCCTGACCAATTTGTCTTCGGATTTGAAAAATTCCGCGTCGGCGCCGCGGTCCTATAGATTGGCGTCGCGGCGCCCAAACTCCTGCGGGTTCTCTGATGTTTCAGCGCCGCGGCCCTACTTCTTGGCGACGCGGTGCCGCTTGGCCTTGCTCCGAATCTCCAGTTTTCCCTCATTCTGCCTCGGGACTCTCCTTTTAAGCCCACTTTTCGCTCATTTTTGCCATTTTGCCTTTTCGAACGCTGTGACTCAAAAGAAAGAAAAACGACCCTAACATTACACTTATTTAAACGAAAATGTGGAAAATACTAACTAAAAATGACTCAAAAACGTATACAAAAAACGCCTAACAGTCATAAGCTATGTGGAGATCTTGTAAGGAATTTTCTCAGGCCTTGCTAGCTCTCCTACCACCTAGTCTTTATGGAATCCTTCATATTCTACAATTCCTCAATATGGGCCTTGAGTTTTTCTATTTCAGCTCGAAAATGATGGTTTTCTCGATGCAGTTGCTCAAGCTCTAGGGAAGGCATGAAAGGAAAAGTTATCATTGATTCTAGGGAAGAAGTGGTGATAATATGGTTCTATGCAAAGGGAAAATTTAATGGGTCAACCTCCATCTGAAATTAGTACCAAATTAAATGTAAAACCAAGTAACAGTAAAAGAAGGAATGATATACATGAAGGAGTAAAGCGGCCTGGTCAGAAAAGGATGATCTTTACAGAGACGGCCCAGAGTGAGGGGGCGGTCGGGAGGGACCTGCGGTGGAGCTCATAAAATAGGCTTCTCCTCCTCTAGGCAACGCAGGCATCAGGTCTCAAGAACTATTGGGTCGACCTCAGCATTCACTAGGACGTCCCCAACTTCCCTAGCAGATAGGGTTGTTCAAAAATCGATCCGGACCGGCAAAATGGACCGAACCCAAGACAATCGGTCCGGTCTTCGGGTCGTAATTTTTTTTTCCCAGGTTTCGGTCCGGTCTAAACTCGAAATAACTCGGGACCGGACCGGAACCGGTTATAAATTATATCTTAGATTTCATTTTTATATATAATGACGGTTATGCTAATGACGCCTACTATTAATATATCTCTGATTTCATTTTTATACAACTCAAAGCCCGTCTATAAATTATAAATAGCCTACTCATTTTTATAAATTATATCTCCAATTCTTCTATCTACTCATTTCCCAAACAACTTTGCACGCCTTCTAAAATGATATCTCTAATTTTTTATAATATCTACACGTCTTCTGCAACATAGTGAAAGAGTTGTATACAATACAACATAGTGAAAGAGTTGTATTAATTACTATTTATACAACTCTTTCATTTTTATAAATTATATCTCCAATTTTTATAAAATGAACTTGCATAATAATATGTGATTCTCGAACTAAGGAGGTCTAATCCATTTTTCTTTTACTATATCTCCAAGTTCTGCCTACTCATTTCCCAAGCAATATCTACACGTCTTCTGCAACATAGTGAAAGAGTTGTATAAATAGTAATTAATATATCTTTAAGCTTCAATACATGAATTTTGATCAAATTTAAAAGAGATTAAATTAGTCAAATTACTTCAATGTACCAGATTTATAACAAAGTTATTGCAAAGCAAATTGAACTTCCTTTCGAATCGGTCCGGTTCGGTCTTCCATTTTATAATTTCCGATCTTCGGTCCGGTCCGGGTTTGGACCGGTGAATAGCCCTACTATCATATCTAAAAAAAAGACCCCTAAAACCTCTGAGGGCAGATTTTTCTTCTTCATCCTCTACATAGACCACCCCTTGGGCAGCCTCCCTCCAGTACTCAGTCATCTGGCGATAATATCTATCCATGTCATAATACCCTATGGAGTAGAGCCCTTCGGGTTAGATGCCCTCCGTTTGCACCATCTAGAAGTTGTGGTCATAGCAACGACCTACACAATGTTATTCAGGGTAACTTCACGCGATGAAGCACTCTGAGATGTTGACTCCTCGTACAAAGTCCTAAAAGAGCATAATGAGCATGAAAAGAAGAAGCTTAAAGGAATAGAGAGAAGTAGAAATAAATACCATAAATCTTACCCCTCCAACGATCTATAGACATATATCGCCAGGTCTGAATGGTATTTGGAGAGGTGAGAAGTAAATCAATCACCCACCTAAAGATGTTTTCTAGAAGCTCTGGTTCATCAAGGACGGTTAAGAGAGCATTAAAAAGAAGTCAAGCGAGAATAGAATCCAAAAAAGTAATTAACAAGTAGAGGCATGAGAAAACTTATGATTAGTGTTTCCACTTTTCAGGGGCGGGGGTAGAATAGGCGCGGAACAGCCGATCAGTACTGATTATCAAGAACCTTCCGGTACAACCACAATCGTGATTATCTTTAGCGTTGGAAATGAGGCGTTTCGTTCCTCAATGGCCAAAATGGACTATCCTGTACTGAAATAGAGTATACATGGATTAACACTTTTACAAAGGGTTTATACAGGTACCCGGAGATACTTCTTGTGCAGAATTCCCTAAAAGGGCTAAAGAAGACAAGAAGATGCCCTTCGGAGTTTTATTTTTGTTGTTGTATTTTATTTTATTTTTATTTTATTCTGTATTGTATTTTATTGTAATTGTAATTATAGAAAATGTTTGGAATAGGTAGATGTAGAATTAATAATTAAAAAGGATAGATTAAAATCGGAAATCACTAATTTATTTATTTTTAGGTCCGTCGCAATACTTTCAAACATTCTTTTTCCTTAAAGTACATATTTTTTAAAGCCGATAAATAATTATCCTAGTTTGACCGGATAACCGCAAGTTGGCGGATCTTAAAGGATGTCTAACCCCTTCCCTTTAGAATAATAAAGAACTCTGATCCATAATCTCATAATTTCACATGCCATTAAATGGAGATCAATTGCAGTATTTTTATTGCAATAATTTAAGTGTCCCAAGTTAGCAGTACTTCTTTCGTTATTCCTTTGATGGAATGGAAAAGTGATTTTGCATCTTCGCCTACCTCACATTCATTTGAGGGTTTATGTCGACAGACGACAACAATCTCAACTTAATTAGTTTTGAATGAATTTATTATTTAACGTGTCTTAATCTATGAAGGCTTAGATGCACGGATTACAAATATATCATTCATTTGGCTATAGACGTACTGTACCATTCTTAGTTCTTACAGACCTATTGGACTATACACAAGCTAGTTTGACCAACAGTGTCCTTAAAACTAAGTTTGGGACATGTATCACCTCTTTTAAGAGTGATCTCATTCCCTTAAGTCCTTTTGAGGACAACCTCTTCAACTCCTTTTACTTTGGAGGTGGTGTTGCTTCGCATGAACAACCTCTTGCCCGTGGTTAGGGCGTAACCGAATCGTATGAGATCTAGATATTCTGGCCCACTCCAGTTGCCTTGGCAGACTGAGTGTCCAATTTCAGCCTTTATTTTGGCCTTCAAATCATTTAAGATCTGGAAACTCTGACCCACTACAGTCGCTCGTAGTCTTCGTATGACTGAGTGTCCAACATCATCATGTCATATAGCGGTCGCCCACTCCGAGCTTGTAGGCTTTGTATGACTGAATGTCCACTAATATCCTATTAAAAGACGGATCTTCTGTCGGAAACGGTGACATGTTTGTCTCTAGTCTTGTCATTAGTCCTCGTCTCTTGCTTAGGATTGTCCATAAATCCAGTTTATTACAATCTAAGTCCATTATTTTTAGGCCGTTGTTTATAACAGTCCAATTATAAATGGGAAGATAAGTGAGATTAAACTTCTGATTTTAAAGTGTAGAGAATATAAGTTTTAACAAAACCCCTTTATATTCCTAGCCTTGCTTTATTCACTTTTATTCAGAAATTATCTTTTAATCTAAATTTTGACAAGGAAGAAAAGGTTAACTCATACCGTTGGAATACGGCCCACATTAGTCTCTTTGCTGAATTTAGTGTCCATATCCTCCTCACCACTCGTGGATGTTTGTTTCCACCACTCTCGTGAGCGGTGACAACAACTCTTCCTTGATCCTTAGCCTTGCAATCATTACTGTCAGCAGTATCTTCAAGTTCAGGATCAGCAACAGAGATCTTCCCTTTGACGGAAACAGATCTGTAACTATCGTCAAAGAGAGATTCAAAACTAGAACCAGATTTGTTGACAGAGACAGTGTTTGAATTGTTTATAGAACTGTCAACATAACTAGTTTCAACAAGAAACCCACAACTAAATTTGGGATCATATCTACTAGCATACATCTTTCTAGCACTAGTACAAATATTGTCTTAAGATTGTGAGTTACACAGTGAATGTACGAGAATAGTATACAACTACTACTAGTGCTTTGAAAGGGTAAATAATGTGATTACAATACAATAGGCTTGAAGCCTAACAAGTGTTGTGATAACAACAAGTCTTGTAATCTTGATCTTTGGAATATGGCCCACATTAGTCTCTTTGCTGACCTCACCACTTGTGGATGCTTGTTTCCACCACTTTCGGGAGCGGTGACAACAACTCTTCCTTGATCCTTAGCCTTGCCATCATTCTTGTCGTGATATCGTCAAGTTCGGGATCAAGAATCGATAAATGCCGCTTTCGAAAACAGATCTGTAACTATATCGGCGAGAGATCCAAAACTAGAACCGATTTGTTGCAGATTGTTTGAATGTTTATAATCGTCACCATAACTGGTTTCAACAAGAAACCCACAGCCAGATTTGGGATCATATCTACTGGCATACATCTTTCTAGCACTATTATAAATATTGTCTTAAGATTGTAAGTTACACAATGAATGTATGGGAATAGTATACAACTACTACTAGTTCTTTGAAAAGGTAAACAATGTGATTACAATACAATAGGCTTGAAGCCTAACAAGTGTTGTGATAACAACAAGTCTTGTGATCTTGATCTTCTGTAGATATATATCGCCAGGTCCGAATGGTGTTTGGAGAGGTGAGAAGTAAATCAATCACCCACCGAAAGATGTTTTCTACAAGCTCTGGTTTATCAAGGACGGTTAAGAGAGCATTGAAAATAAGTCAAGCGAGAATAGAAGCCAAAAAAGTAATTAACAAGTAGAGGCATGAGAAAACTTATGGTTAGTGTTTCACTTTTCAGGGGCGGGGGTAGAGAAGGCGCGGAACAGCAGATCAGTACTGATCATCAAGAACCTTCCGGTACAACCACAATCGTGATTATCTTTAGCGTTGGAAATGAGGCGTTTCGTGCCTTAATGGCCGAAATGGACCATCATGTCCTGAAATAGAGTAGACGTGGATTAACACATTTACAAAAGGGTTTATATAGGTACCCGGAGATACATCTTGTGCAGAATTCCCTAAAAGGGCTAAAGAAGACAAGAAGATGCCCTTCAGAGTTTTATTTTGTTGTTGTATTTAATTTTATTTTTATTTTATTATGTATTGTATTTTATTGTAATTGTAATTATAGAAAATGTTTGGAATAGGTAGATGTAGAATTAATAATTAAAAAGGATAGATTAAAATCGAAAATCACTAGTTTATTTATTTTTAGGTCAGTTGCAATACTTTCAAACATTATTTTTCCTTAAAGTACATAATACTTATTTTCTAAAGCCGATAAATAATTAACCTAGGTTTGATCGGATAACCGCAAGTTAGCGGATCTTAAAGGATGTCTAACCCCTTTCCTTTAGGATAATAAAGAACCCTGATCCATAATCTCATAATTTCACATACCATTAAATGGAGATCAATTGCAGTATTTTTATTGCAATAATTTAAGTATCCCAAGTTAGCGGTACTTCTTTCGCTATTCCTTTGATGGAATGAAAAAGTGATTTTGCCTCTTCGCCTACCTCACATTCATTTGAGGGTTTATGTCGACAGACGACAACAATCTCAACTTAATTAGTTTTGAATGAATTTATTTAATCTATGAAGGCTTAGATGCACAGATTACAAATATATCATTCATTTGGCTATAAATGTATTGTACCATTCTTAGTTCTTACAGACCTATTGGACTAGACACAAACTAGTTTGACCAACAGTGTCCTTAAAACTAAGTTTGGGACATGAATCACCTCTTTTAAGAGTGATCTCATTCCCTTAAGTCCTTTTGAGCACAACCTTTTCAACTCATTTTACTTTGGAGGTGGTGTTGCTTCGCATGAACAACCACTTGCTCGTGGTTAGGGCGTAACCGGATTGTATGAGATCTAGATATTCTGTCCCACTCCAGTTGCCTTGGCAGACTGCGTGTCTAATTTCTGCCTTTCTTTTGGCCTTAAAATCATTTAAGATCTGAAAACTCTGACCCACTCTAGTCGCTCGTAGTCTTCGTATGACTGAGTGTCCAATATCGTCATGTCATATGACAGATCTGGCCCACTCCAGTAGCCCGTAGGCTTTGTATGACTGAGTGTCCACTACTATCCTATCAAAAGACGGATCTTTTGTCGGAAATGGTGACATGTTTGTCTCTAGTCTTGTCCTTAGTCCTCGTCTCTTGCTTAGGATTGTCCATAAATCCAGTTTATTACAATCTAAGTCCATTATTTTTAGGCCGTTGTTTATAACATTCCAATTATAAATGGGAAGATAAGTGAGATTAAACTTCTGATTTTAAAGTGTAGACAATATAAGTTTTAACAAAACCCCTTTATATTCTTAGCCTTGCTTTATTCACTTTTATTCAGAAATTATCTTTTAATCTCAATTTTGACAAGGAAGAAAAGGTTAACTCATACCTTTGGAATATGGCCCACGTTAGTCTTTTTGCTGAACTTAGTGTCCATACCCTCCTTACCACTCGTGGATGCTTGTTTCCACCACTCTCGGGAGCGGAGACAACAACTCTTCGTTTGATCCTTATCCTTGCTATCATGACTGTCAGCAGTATCTTCAAGTTCAGGATCAGCAACAGAGATCTGCCCTTTGACGGAAACAGATCTGTAACTATCGTCAAAGAGAGATCCAAAACTAGAACCAGATTTGTTGACAGAGACAGTGTTTGAACTGTTTATAGAACTGTCAACATAACTGGTTTCAACAAGAAACCCACAGCCAGATTTGGGATCATATCTACTGACATACATCTTTTTAGCACTAGTACAAATATTGTCTTAAGATTGTGAATTACACCATGAATGTACGAGAATAGTATACAACTACTATTAGTGCTTTGAAATGGTAAATAATGTGATTACAATACAATAGGTTTGAAGCATAACAAGTGTTGTTATAACAACAAGTCTTGTGATCTTGATCTTCTGTCTTGAATGGTTCTTGAGTCTTGAATCTTTGTTCTAGTTGCAGCAAGCCCCTTGATCTTTTGTCACCTGAAATCAAATGACACTAAATTGGTAGTGTTATAGAGGCGCTGCTGAGTCGAGTGATATTCACTATGTCCTTAAGACAATATTATCCCGTATGAATCCTTTAACGACTATTGACAACTTATCTCCCAAGATAAAACAACAACTAAACAAATGAGCAAAGGAAAAATCAAGTGTTTCTCAAGAAGAACCTTTGAGTGTGTGAAAGATATGCTAGAGAGGAAGAAGTTCAGAAACATCTAAACTATACAAGTATGAAGTGTGTTCTACAATTGAGCCAAGGGCCTCAATTTATAGTGTGTGTAATATGTCTTCTCATCTAACCAACTAATGGCAATCAAGACCATGTAATTGCACTAAATGAGAGGTTATAATTTAGTCAAATAATGGTTGAATTCAAGTGCCAAGTAATGGAGGATTAATGCTCCAAAACCATTAAGTCAGAAATTCCCGTTTTTCGTCGATCACACTTGGGGCGCCGCGGCCCTTGGGATGGTGGCGCCGCGGCGCCCCCGCTCTATGGAAGCGTCACGGCCCTTTTTCCGACAGGTTTCGATCTTACACATCGTACATTCTTTCTTCATTTACCAACGTGGAACACACGTCATTTGGCCAATAATCGTACATCATTCTATGTCTCAAACGTTTCACTTACGTATCAATATCTCTTTCCCTTAATGAAATTTACGATACTTGGCACTACGTGTGCACGTGTGTGGAAACGACGTTTCAGACGTGCGAGGCCTCAATTGTTCGAGTCATAAATAATGGGTTAAACTTAATTCCACATTAGTAAATTTCCAACAAATAGTGCTAGTGGGAACCCCAAGCCAGTATCTGAATAGGTTGAACCTTCCAATACTCAAGCTATGAGTGATCAGTAATTACAAACTACTAATCAAGTAGGTACACAGAAGCAAACAACTGCAAAGAGCCTTGCCTTAGAGTGTCATGTGGAATTTTCTAAGCTAAGAAGTGGCCCAGCTAAGCAAAGGAGCGTCCAGGAGAAAAGTGGTATACAAAAGTCTCGAGAAAAAAATCCCAGTGTTAAAGGGGTAACTATTTCTAAATCTTCATGACTTGGATAATATGAAATATAGGATAAGTGAATAAGAGATATAAACAGAAAGAATTCAATAACTATTTGCACCAACAGAGGATCAAGCTTGTAGTGTTGTTGGAGACAAGAGTTAAAGCACCTAAAACTAGTAGAGTTTTGAAACAATTAGCCCCTACCTAGGAGGTCAACACAACTATCAACATGCTGTTAATGGAAGAGTTTGGCTAATGTGGGACAGTTCTACTTATACTGTGGATGTGTTAGAAGTTGATGCCCAGTTTATCCATGCTAAAGTTAAGAGGATTGTGGATGGGTTTGAGTGTTTGATAATAGTAGCATATGGATACAATACTTGTATCCAGAGAAAAACTTTATAGGATATATTAAATGTGTTAGCTAATACTGTAAATATGCCATAGTTAGTCTCTGGGGATTTCAATTCTATGTTATATCCTCAGGACAGGCTTGTAGGGAATCCTGTTACTCTGACAGAAACTAAAGATTTTGCTGAATGTATCCATAATCTTTTGCTGAATGAATTACCTTGAAAAAGAAAATATTATGCTTGGACTAATAAGCAGCTGGGTGTGGATAGGGTGTATAGCAGACTGGATAGAACTTTTGGAAATGACCTATGGATGCTGAAATAGGTTAGATTTGCACTACTTATGACTTGCCTTCTGTGTTTGACCATTCAACTATGCTTCTCAATATGCAGATTTCTAGCTGGTCTCCAAGGGTCCATTTTAGATATTTTAATGTGTGGTAAGAACATGCAGACTTTATTCCTATGGTTGAAACTATTTGGGGCAATATCACAATGGAAGAACTATACAGATTATTTAAACAATAGTGAAGGCTCTTAAACCACAGCTTAAGAAGCTTAATGTTGATGAGTTTAAGAGTATTGATCAGAAAATTGTCAAGGCTAGATATGACCTGAAGTGCATTCAGGAAGCATTAAACTATCAATACACAGATCAGTTACTTGAACAAGAAAGTGTTACTCTACAACAACTGAAAAAATACCCTTATTGAAGAAAGTGTTGTGAAGCAAAAATCAAAGGTACAATGGATGAAATTAGGGGACTCGAATACAAGTATTTTTCAGCTGTAATGAAGGGGAGGTGTCACAAGAAGCATATCCAAGATCTCACTTTTTTAACTGGAATCAAACTTACTAAGTATGGGGATATCCAAATGGAGATACTTATGTTTTATAAAAGTTTGGTGGGATCAGCTACTCAGCAATTACCTATTGTTGATAGATTAATCATGAAGAAGGGGCTCCAACTATCTCATCATCAGACAACATTTCTCTGTGTTGATGTTATAGAACTTGAAATCAAGGAATCCCTATGGAGTATTGGGGATGATAAAGCTCCTGGGTGGATGGTTACAATGCATGTTTCTTCAAGAAAGCATGGTCAGTAATCAAAGAAGATATCATATAAACAATGAAAGAATTCTTCTATTCTGGAAAGCTCTACAAGGTTGTCAACTGCACTTCTGTTACCTTAGTGCCTAAAATCTCTAAATGCAGCCCTTAAAGATTTTAGGCCAATTACTTATTGTACAGTTCTTTACAAGATAATCTCTAAGGTCCTAGCTGCTAGATACAAAATGTTATCTCTTCCATTATATGTGATGCACAAGCTGGTTTTATTCCTCGTAGAAGAATTACTGATAATATTATCTTAGCTCGTGAATTGGTGAAAGGGTATACTACAAAGCATATATCTTCTAGGTGTATGATCAAGATTGATCTAAAAAAGGCATATGATTATGTTAAATGGCCTTTTTCTTGAGCAAGTGATGGAGGGAATTGGATTTCCTGTTAAGTTCGCCAATTGGATCATGGAATGTGTCAAGACTGATATTATTCAATCCTTGTTAATGGTGAACCAACAGCTCTATCTGATGCTGTCAAAGGACTAAGATGAGGGGATCTCATCTCTCCTTTCTTATTTGTTATTGTCATGGAGTACTTAATTAGATGTTTGAATGGTCTAAAAGAAGTTAAGAGTTTTCACTTTCATCCGAGATGTGCTAATGTTACACCTCGTAAGTTTAAGGCGATAATTAAGAACGTCATTAAGTAAGATTCGAATATTGGAAATAAAGTATAATTACATTAACAAATTAGTACACTTAAGGATGTGATTCCGGAAATATTTTGGTTACGACGAGCGTGACAAGGGAAATTGAAAATGATAATTGTATATTCTCGTTTATGGATTAGTAACATATTATAAGAATTACGACATGAAGAATATGAGACCTTATGAAATTTCCGAGAATTAAAGGAAGCAGGAGCTAAGATTAAAAGAAGTGGGATTAAGATTTATTAATTGAGGGACTTGGGACCGATGTGTAATTTATATAAAAGAAATTTTCAGATTTTAGTAAACCTATGTTCTTTCATCTCTTTCATTCTAAAATCCAAACAAAGTTTTTCCAATCTCCCTCCCCTCTCTTCTCCTCCTCCTCCAGTCGATTTCCCCCTTCCCTTAGCAAGAAATTGAGGCTTCTAATTCCTCTCCATAAATTAAGTTCCTCTCTTTAATTCTAAGCCAAATTAACACCAACATATTGGTGAAAATCGGTGATAGGGCCAAAGCGCGATGTATTTTCCAGATTTTTAGCTACAATTTTTGGAAGGAAAACATGCAAGGAAGATGGATTATACTGGTAGAATACATGCATGTCGTTTGGTGTGAAGGAGTGATGAAATTGGTGTAAAAAATTAGAACAATTGGACCGATTTTAGGGGCTGTTTTCGGGATTAAATTAAGGTAAGATTTCTTCCTTCCTATTATATAAATGGAATTGCATGTTGTTGTGATTTTAAAAGATGAACTCATGTTAGGAAGAAATTGGAGATAAGGGAATGCATGTGGTTGTTAATGTTGTTTAAACCGATTGGGGACTGTTTTTGTTACAATTAAATTCAAATGTTGTTGTTGTCGTTATATTATTGTCACTAACCGCGTGTTGGAGTTGAAAGAAAATCTTGATATTTAAGTATAGTTGTTAATAAGGACTTATTGGAACATGAATTGGATTTTAAGAAGTTAAGAAAAGAGTATGGAATTATGTTGTTGTTGGCCGAAACTTACATGAAATTATTGAACATTGTTGTGAGATATTAAGGGCTGATTTTGTGGAGTTAAAATGTTGGAAATTTGATTATAAACATGTATATAAGTTGTGGTAATTACTAATACATGTCTTAAAGAAATTAAAGTGTAAAAAGGGCATTATGTTGCAAAGTGTAGGACTCGAACTCTTGTTGTTGTCGCTAGAGTTGATGGACTGTTTTAAGGTTATTCTAATATGGATTAACATGAGAAATATGTGTAGTAATCACCTGGGTTGTTTTATTGCATAAATGTAAAAGAGAAGGAATATGTATTGGTAGTGTATATGAAGTACATGGGACTAATTTGGTTATATCTTGGAATTGTGCTTGGTTATTGGTTTGGTTGGCAATTGTTGTAAATTGCGGATGTACATATAAACAAGGGAAGTGCTGCCCAATTTTTTATAGAATAGGAAGTCGTCATTCGATATAAAGTATGCTAATGATCATAGAATTGACGAACATATTACCATTATTATAGGTTGACGTACTAGACGAGACGAATCTTAGTATTGAGTTGATTAGTCCGACTAAGAGGTATGTGAACTATCCCTTCTTTCTTTTAGCATGATTTTCATAAAGTAAACGTACGACCGACGTACGTGGTTTCTATACAGTCTAATTCCTAGTAATGTGAGTTATGAGAAGTACCTTTGATTTTCTAGTAAAAAGTTCATTTTAATGATTTGATTAAAAGTCAAAGTGATGATTTAAATTGTATAGTTACTCATGATACTCTATTCATGCTGGATATGATTATATGAATTCACTGAATCCCATAATGGGTCGGGACACGTTATATTGATTATTTCATGGACATGTATCCATGATGCGGGTATAGATACCCATGACAGTAGATATGATTCCATGGATATGTATCCATGATGCGGGTATAGATACCCATGACAGTAGATATGATTCCATGGATATGTATCCATGATGCGGGTATAGATATCCATGATAGTAGATATGATTCAATGGATATGTATCTATGATGTGGGTATAGATACCCATGACAGTAGATATGATTTCATCGACATGCATCCATGATGCGGGTATAGATACCCATGACAGTAGATATATATATATAGGTTGATTATATGGATAAGTATTCATGATTACTGATATGACTCTCATTTTGATAGGGCACAGTTGATTCTCTATTTCCTATGGCCTAGTTAGATTGGTATTTGATAATCTTACATGTCTCATGTTATCTATTGGCCAGTTATGATCTCATTTACAGTACTTCATCTTTTATATACTCAGTACATTATCTCGCATCGACCCTTTCCTCGGGCGGCGTTAAATGCCGCGAGGCAGTGCTCGATTTGGTGATCCACCAGTCTAGGATTCCGTTCAGCTGTTTGGAGAGCTCCTTTGCTTCATAGCTTGGCCATTTTGGTACAGAACCTCTTTTAGACTTATGTATATTTAGGGGCACGACGGGGCCCTGTCACGTCATATGTCGTTATCCTTCACATAGAGGTATGTAGACAGTTGTGGGTTGTACTTATGTAGAGTTATAAATCTGTTTTGGTCAGCCATGTTGTTTTACTCTGTGTTGGGATGTTCCTGTGTATACGAGATACTATTTGGTGGCAGCCTTGTCGGCTTGCCTGCCATATTATGTTGGCTAGTTGTGACTCCCCAGGAGGTAGGCACATTCTTGTGTAAAGGCAGCCTTGTCGGCTCGCCTATTCTGGTATATGTTATTGTTGCAGCGTTATGCTGCCGGACTTTATATTGTCATTAGTGTTAGTCTGGTTACGTGACAGGTTAATATAATGGCGTATTAGGGCGCTTAGTCGCGGCCCGTCGGGTCGGGTCGTGACAAAAGTGGTATCAGAGCAGTTAGTCCTTGGAATGTCTACAGACCGTGTCTAGTAGAGTCTTGTGTATGGGTATGTTGTGCACCATACTTATACGCAGGAGGCTACCGGACATTTAGGATTGGTTTCTATTATTTCTCATCATAGATCGTGCAATAGAGCTATGTTATTAGGGTAAATCCCCCCCCCCCCCCCCCCCAACGAATTATTGTGGTTGCAGCTATGCCTCCAAAGAAAGTGATAGTGGCCCGGAAGGGCAACTCAGAGTTGTTTGGACTTGACGTAGTGCATCAAGTCATAAGAGAAGTGGAAGAATTTGAATAGAAGTATGATGACCAGGTTTGGAGGTACTAGGTCAATGTCGGGTAAGGTAACTCTTCAGAATCTTCTACGTATCGAATAAGGGAATAAGTTAACGATTCATCACTTAAGGATGGTATCGTCAGGGATTGGAATCAGGAGAAATGTCCTAGATTTAGTGTGTATACTAGAATATGTTGGAATTATGAAAAGTACGTCAAGTAAGGAATAAGTGAACAAGTGTTAAAAGAAATGAAGTTGTTTATAATTACGAGTAGGGAGCAAAAAAAAAAGAGATCTCTCAGACCATGAATAAGGTGTCAATTTGTGAAATGTATTGCAGCATTCTCTATCTTACGAATTGGTACTCCATCATGCCACGTTATCTGCTTTATAGTTACAGAGATTGAACTTTTCCTTCTAAAGATAGAAAATGAAGCTTATCTAGTATTTTCTCCTCCATACCTCTAATTAAATTTTGAGTTCTAATTGTTAGAACATGTGACTGTCTTATGGTATACCATGTTGCTGGACTATGTGAAGGTTGGAAACTGCAAAAGAATATTGTTCTCATGTGAGAATAAGAAGGGGCTAATACTCCTTGAATAATAAGATTGATATAAATGAATGAAAGTGCCTTTTTATTTTTGGACCGAGTTCTGGGAAGTATTGGACATAGGGATTATTTGAGTTTCTTTCGCAAATGACTTAGAACATGTGTCAAGTATTTAAAATATCGTAAAGAGTAGTGTTCAGCGCACAATTTTTTTTTTGAAAAAGTAAAGCAAGGACATGCAACGAACCTCTAGAAATTCATAGTTTCAGTTAAGAAGTTATTTGAAGGATTGGTAACCGAAGTATGCATTCATGCACAGTTTCAATGCATTGGTTCACGCAGAATGCTAAGATAAGGTTATTTGGTATCTTGGAACCAAAGGTTAAAAGGGAAGAAGCTCTTAATGCTTCTCTTAACTTGTGTAGTGGGTGATCTTTTAGTACTAATCTTACTACGCATCCAAATGGAAGAATATGGTTATTGTGGAAGCCTCATCTCTATGAGGTAGATATTAAAAACTGTACAAAATAATTGATACACATAGGGGTACAAAGAAAGGTTTCCATATGACCTTGGTGTGAGCATTCAATGATGTGACTCGAAAAAGGGAACTGTGGATAGATATTAGAAGGTTACGTGGTCAGGTACAAAGTCCATAGGCAATAATGAGTGATTTCAACTGGGTATTAAGGAGAAATGAAAGAATGAAGTGTCATGTTGCTATGACTAGGATAAGGGATTTTAAACAGTATATAGTAGAATGTGATTTGACAGAACTAAGATTATCTGGGGCATACTATACATGGTAGTGTGCTAAAAAGGGTTTATAGCAGTACTTACTACTCAGAAATAGATTGATAATCTACATGCTTCTAAAGTGCATTTCATGAAACCAGACCTATATGACCATCCTCTTGGAATAATTAGGTGAGAAGGAGGCATGAAGATTTAGTACGGGTTCAGATACTTTAATAGGTGAAGGTTGGACCCTGAATTTCTATAGACAGTAATAGAAGAGTGGAAATCAGATAAGAAAGGTATAGAGATACAGCTCTCCGAAAGGAGAAGACTCTATTTGAGGTTGCACCTGATGGTGTGCTAAGGTATGAAGGTAGGCTATGTGTGTCGGATGTTGCAGGGCTACGGCAGCAGGTTTTAGGAGAGGCACATAATGCCCGTTATTCCATTCATCCAGGGTCAACGAAGATGTATCATGACCTTAGATGTTTTTATTAATGGGATGACTAAGGCTTATGATAGGGTTTCTTCATTGTTCCTAACAAAGGTATTAAGAAGGTTGGGCTTTCATCTGATAGATATGGTGTATAGGATTGTCAGCAATAACTAGTACTTAATATTGATTAATGGCCAACAAAATGGTTTCTTTATGTCTTCAAGGGAGGTTAAGCAAGGAAACCCTTTGTCTCCGACTTTGTTTATACTAACATCTGATGTACTTATAAGGAATTTGAATGCCTTATATTATATACAACAGTTCAGGGGGTTTGTGTATGCCTAAGTAGAGTTCAAAAGTTAATCATCTAGTATATGCTAATAATATGATAAATTTCTCCTCTGTTGATGTTCTATCATTACAGTTGATCATGGAGTTGAGGAAATATGAGAAAGTGTCTGGACAGAAGATCAACAAGGCAAAGAGCTATGTATATATGCACCAAAATAAACAAAGGGATATAAGTATTACTGTGGAAATTGTTACTGGTATTTAAAGGAAAGAGTTTCCTTTAATATATTTGGGTTGCCCAATTTTTCATAGCAGAAGAAGGAAATATTTTTCAATGGAATTTTGATCAAGATAATGAACAGATTACAAGGATGGAAAGGTATCAAGTAGGAGTAGATGTTGAAAGGGTTCAAGAAGCAGAAGATGATGCTCAAAGTCAAGGAAATGATGTAGATGAAGATACAGGGGAATACATTGACAAAGATCAGGAAGCATAAAGGTAAATAATGGTGCGGGTGGCTAATGAGCAAAAGAAAGAGATTTAGCATTGCAAGAAAATTTTGAGAAGCATCAGAATTAAGAGCAAAATAATAGCAATTTAAAGAGATGTCACTTAGTACTAACAGGGATAAGTACTAATGAGAAGGTGATAACAAAATCAGGAGAAAGGATCTAGATGTTCATAATTTTGAACAGAGTGTAAAGGTAGTGGCTAGAGTAGGAGATATATGACCAAAGCTTTTAGAGAAAGGCTCAGGAAGAGGAAAGAAGAAAAGTGCAAGAGATAAAAGTTTACCACTAGGGAGTAGGGTTCAAACAAAAGAACTTTTAATAAATATAATATTCATTGATGAATGCTCTCATTTGGATTATTCGATCTGTGAATACAATGGAGGATTTACTAGTATTACACAAATGCAAAACAGATACTATTTTGGTTTTGTAGGATTGACGGAACCATTTCAAGAAGCTCGCAAGATTGAAACTTATAGGAGAATGATAGGAATAAAACATGCTCTGGAAAATTATTCAGGGAAAATATGGACATTTATAGATGACATGTTTGAAGTGTATATTTTAGTAGATCATGTACAACAATTGAGCATTTGCTTAAAAATTATGGGGACTTAGGAAGAGATGGCAACCACTTTGGTTTATGCAAAACATTCTCAAAGAAAGAGATTAGAACTTTGGGTATCTCTAGAGGTTATGGGTAACACAATGCAACATCTATTGTCAATAGGAGGATTTCAATACTATTATAATAGATTTAGAGAAATTTGGTGAACTGTCAGTAACAATTAATTAAATTCAAGATTTAGAGTTTGCATTCAAAATTGTGGAATGGGCAGAATGGAGTTGATTCCATCTTTAAGAGATTAGATAGGTAAAGATATAGAGGAGACTCTGCCGAAATTTTTATAGCATGAGACATATTATGAACATTCGAGGACGAATGATTCTAAGGGGGGAAGGATGTTACACCTCGTAAGTTTAAGGCGATAATTAAGAACGTCATTAAGAAAGTAAGATTCAAATATTGGAAATAAAGTATAATTACATATGTTAATACAGAAATTAGTACACTTAAGGATGTGATTCCGGAAATATTTTGGTTACGACGAGCGTGACAAGGGAAATTGAAAATGATAATTGTATATTCTCGTTATGGATTAGTAACATATTATAAGAATTACGACATGAAGAATACGAGACCTTATGAAATTCCCGGTTATTAAAGGAAGCGGGAATTAAAGAAAGTGGGAGCTAAGATTAAAAAAAGTGGGACTAAGATTTATTAAGTGAGGGACATGGGACCAATGTGTAATTTATATAAAAGAAATTTTCAGATTTTAGTAAACCTATGTTCTTTCATCTCTTTCATTCTAAAATCCAAACAAAGTTTTTCCAATCTCCCTCCCCTCTCTTCTCCTCCTCCTCCAGTCGATTTCCCCCTTCCCTTAGCAAGAAATTGAGGCTTCTAATTCCTCTCCATAAATTAAGTTCCTCTCTTTAATTCTAAGCCAAATTAACACCAAAATATTGGTGAAAATCGGCAGCAATAGGGCCAAAACTGCCCAGTGTATTTTCCAGATTTTTAGCTACAATTTTTGGAAGGAAAACATGCAAGGAAGATGGATTATACTGGTAGAATACATGCATGTCGTTTGGTGTGAAGGAATGGTGAAATTGGTGTAAAAATTGGAACAATTGGACCGATTTTAGGGGCTGTTTTCGGGATTAAATTAAGGTAAGATTTCTTCCTTCCTATTGTATAAATGGAATTTCATGTTGTTGTGATTTTAAAAGATGAACTCATGTTAGGAAGAAATTGGAGATAAGGGAATGCATGTTGTTGTTAATGTTGTTTAAACCGATTGGGGACTGTTTTTGTTACAATTAAATTCAAATGTTGTTGTTGTTGTTATATTATTGTCACTAACCGCATGTTGGAGTTGAAAGAAAATCTTGATATTTAAGTATAGTTGTTAATAAGGACTTATTGGAACATGGATTGGATTTTAAGAAGTTAAGAAAAGAGTATGGAATTATGTTGTTGTTGGCCGAAACTTACATGGAATTATTGGACATTGTTGTGAGATATTAAGGGCTGATTTTGTGGAGTTAAAATGTTTGAAATTTGATTATAATCATGTATATAAGTTGTGGTAATTACTAATACATGTCTTACAGAAATTAAACTGTAAAAAGGGCATTATGTTGCAAAGTGTAGGACTCGAACTCTTGTTTTTGTCGCTAGAGTTGATGGACTGTTTTAAGGTTGTTCTAATATGGATTAACATGAGAAATAGGTGTAGTAATCACCTGGGTTGTTGTATTGCATAAATCTAAAAGAGAATGAATATGTATTGGTAGCGTATATGAAGTACATGGGACTAATTTGGTTATATCTTGGAATTGTGCTTGGTTATTGGTTTGGTTGGCAATTATTGTAAATTGCGTATGTACATATAAACAGGGGAAGTGTTGCTCGAATTTTTATAGAATAGGAAGTCGTCATTCGATATAAAGTATGTTAGTGATCATAGAATTGACGAATGTATTACCATTATTATAAGTTGACGTACTAGACGAGACGAATCTTAGTATTGAGTTGATTAGTCCAACTAAGAGGTATGTGAATTATCCCTTCTTTCTTTTGGCATGATTTTCATAAAGTAAACGTACGACGGACGTACGTGGTTTCTATACAGTCTAATTCCTAGTAATGTGAGTTATGAGAAGTACCTTTGATTTTCTAGTAAAAAGTTCATTTTAAAGAAATGATTAAGAGTCAAAGTGATGATTTAAATTGTATAGTTACTCATGATACTCTATTCATGCTGGATATGATTATATGAATTCACCAAGTCCCATAATGGGCTGGGACACGTTATATTGCTTATTCCATCGACATGTATCCATGATGCGGGTATAGATACCCATGATAGTAGATATGATTACATGAATATGTATCCATGATGCGGGTATAGATACCCATGACAGTAGATATGATTTCATGGATATGTATCCATGATGCGGATATAGATATCCATGACAGTAGACATGATTCCATGGACATGCATCCATGATACGGGTATAGATACCCATGACAGTAGATATATATATATATATATATATAGGATGATTATATGGATAAGTATTCATAATTACTGATATGACTCTCATTTTGATAGGGCACAATTGATTCTCTATTTTCTATGACCTAGTTAGATTGGTATTTGATAATCTTACATGTCTCCGGTTATCTATTGGCCAGTTATGATCTCATTTAATGTTTTACATACTCAGTACAATATCTCGTACTGACCCCATTTTCCTCGGGGGCTGCGTTCAGGCCCGTAGGTACAGGTGCTCAGTTTGGTGATCCACCAGTCTAGGATTCCGTTCAGCTGTTTGGAGAGCTCCTTTGCTTCAGAGCTTGGCCATTTTGGTACAGGATCTCTTTTTATACTTGTGTATATTTAGAGGCACGACGTGGCCCTATCCCGTCATATGTCGTTATCTTTCTCATAGAGGTCTGTAGACAGTTGTGGGTTGTACTTATGTAGAGTTATAAATCTGTTTTGGTCAGCCATGTTGTTGTACTCTGTGTTGGGATGTTCCTGTGTATATGAAATACTATTTGGTGGCAGCCTTGTCGGCTTTCCTGCTATATTATGTTTGCTAGTTGTGACTCCCCAGGTACATTCTTGTGTAAAGGCAGCATTGTCGGCTTGCCTATTCTGACATATGTTATTGTTGCAGTGTTATGTTGCCGGATTTTATATTGTCTTTAGTGTGGTTACGTGACAGGTTAGTATAATGGCGTCATTAGTGCGCTTAGTCGCGGCCCGTCGGGTCGGGTCGTGACAGCTAAGATCAACATCACTCACCTTAGCTTTGCTGATGATTTGCTATTATTTGCTAGAGGGGATGTGGAATCAGTAGCTCAGTTACAAGCTTGTTTCCTCAAATTTTCTACTGCTTCTAGGCTACATGCCAATATGGATAAAAGTTTTGTATACTTTGGGGTATATGTAGTGTACAAAAGAGTGTTGATTCTTGAAAAAACTGGAATTTGGGCAAGGTGATCTTCACTTCAAATATTTAGGGATCCCTCTGGCAACAAAGAAATTGTCCATCATGCACTAGCAATCTTTGATTGATAAAATGGTAGTTAGGATTACCTCTTGGACTGCCAAATAACTTTTCTATGCTGGTAGAGTATAGTTGGTCCAAACAGTACTATTTGGAATCTAACCATATTGAGCTCAATTATTCCAAATTCCCACAAAAGTGTTGAAGTTGATTGAAGCCCACTGTAGGAGCTACATTTGGTCTGGAACTAATACAATTACAAAGAGGGATTTGGTATCCTGAGACAGAATATGCACTCCTAAGTGTGTTGGAGGCTTGAACTTGATCAACCTAAAGCTGTGGAATAAGGATGCACTCCTTAAAAACTATTAGGACCTGACATATAAACAGGATAAGATATAGATCAAGTTGATTCACACATATTATATCAAAGGCCAACAAGTCATGAACATGCCTGTATCTAAACAGGCCAGTTGAGTTGTGTAGAAGATTATTAAGCAAGAGTAAGTAAGTCACACTTACAACAGTCTATTGATAACAGAAGAAGTTTCATTCGACAAATCTTCCTGCATCTGCTTGGAGATAATAGTAGAGTTCCATGAAATACTTTCATGTTCAGAAATGAAGCAAGACCTAAGGTTGTGTTTACCATGTGGTTGCAGTTCCAAAGCAGGCTGCTCACAAATGATCGATTACTAAATTGGGGTATAGATGTTGAGCCTAAATTTGTGTTTTGCAGTGCTTTTCTGGAGACAAGAGATAATCTGTTTTCTATGCTTTTGCTAAATCTCTATGGTCAGGATTATTGATTTGGATTCATAGACTTCCCTATAGTCCAAGAAATTGGGATGAACATTTACTTGGGCAGTCTTTCAGAGTAAAGGCAAGTCTCACGCGGCTAGCGTATTCAGGATGATTTATGCAGAGTGTACACATGCCATATGGAGGGAACGAAATCAAAGGGTATTTGATGGAAAGAGTATATCAATAGAAAACATAGCTAAATATGTAGCCTTCTCCTGAAATGTTCGAGCTTCTATGCAAATCAAGAAGTTGTTGCACCTTTGCTATTTCTGATGTTTTAATTTTTGAGGTTTCTGTTATATGGAATAGTTAGGATACCCTCCCTGGGAGGTAAGCTTAACTATCCCTTTCTTATAACAGCTTGGTTAGGTGTTTTGGTTTTTTCTTAGACAGTCAGTGTGGTGCGTGGCTAGTCGGCTGTGGCTTTGTAATGGTTGCTACTTTGGTGATAAATAAAATTATTTACTTAAAAATAATAATATCTACTTTGGTCACAATTTAATGATTATGGACGATGTTGGACGAAAGAAGCTTTTTTCCATAATATGAAGGTTAGGTTTACGAAGAAAAACACTCATCTTTTGATAATATCTATTCCGTGGACAAAGGGAATTCATCCACTTTGTAAACATTCATGATGATCATTAACACGAGTCTGCAGATCGGCTACTGCTAGAAAGAAACCCGGAAATCTCTTAACTAGTATCATAACATCAAACTACACTAGTACACTTATGCATGTTGCCGCAGCTGAAACAACTTAGAAAGTGATATTTTCCTTCAAATTTTTTTGATATAGGGATAAGTTTGAGGAGTCCTACTTTGTGTCTTATCCACATTGAAACCCATTATATAATACAGCTTGCTTTTAAACGATCGATATGATAAGTTGCTGTAGTGCTCAAGCTAACTGTCTTGCATTCAAAACACTTTAGTGAGGTTCTATTTGAGAAGCTTCCTCCTCTATTAAACTTTAGATCTACCCTAGTAAACCTAATTTCTATAACGTATTATTGACCTGTTGTTCCTTAACATATCGTTTAAATATGAAGGTATGCCAAAGTTTGAGTCCAAGCCCAGTTAGAGATATGAAGATATGCCAAAGCTGTACTTTTAACAAAACTGAAAGAAATAAATCCTCTCATTAATGAATAGGGTATATATACAAGTATGAATGGGGTATATAAACAAGTTACATATAGGAAAATTATTTTCCTATTATACATCTAAAACTTTATTCTATTTGGAGACTAACTATACAATTATGGTAACAGTACAAGTCTAATAATACTACAATATACATTCCTAATATACACAATATTGAGTTGTCCACTGCCTGTGATGGGCTGCCACTGCCCGTGATGGGCTATTCTGATTTAAGGCCCATCCGCTAATGTCTAATATACATAAGTATACCTGTGTATATCATGTGTATACTTATGTATATTTACACCTTCGCAGTCATAGCGGGCGGTCTTTGTACGTTGAGACTGTCTCTGAAATCTTCAAAAATGACTGAGGGAAGACTCTTTGTAAAGATGTCTGCAATTTGATATCTGGAAGGGACATGACAGACGCGTACTTGTCCACGGTCTACCTTCTCTCGAACAAAATGAATGTCCATCTCAATATGTTTAGTGCGCTTGTGTTGAACCGGATTCCCAGAAAGGTAGATGACACTAACAATATCATAATAAACAAGGTATCTTTCTCAATAGGACAATGAAGTTCTAATATAAGATTACGTAACCAACATGACTCGGAGACCACATTTTCCACCCCTCGATACTCTACCGCACTAGAACGACGTTGATCGACGCTTTGCACTACGAGACCAAGTTATTACCAAGAAACATACATAGCCGACGTAGACCGCCTAGTGTCGTGACAACACCCCAATCAAGATTCAGATACGAGACGTGCAGACGCCGACGGGCGATATAAATGCAAGTCATAATCAAATGTTCCCTGGATGTACCTAATAATGCGTTTGAGCGCATTCATGTGCTCAATCCTGGGATCATGTATAAACAAACACACCTACTGTACAACATATGTAATATCCGATCGCGTGAACGTAAGATACTGAAAGGTCTCTGCAAGACTACGATAGCAGGTCGGATCCTCATATGGGGAGCCAGTTGCAGCACCCAACTTGGGTTTAGTATCAACTGGAGTGGAAGTGGACTTACATGATGACATCCCAACCCTTTCAATGACCTCAGTTGCATACTTCCTCTGTAATAAGAACAATCCACCTGCATGACGAGTAACAACAATCCCCAAAAAATAACTCAAAGGTCCCAAGTCTTTCATAGCAAACTCAAAACTGAGCATTGTCATGATAGACTGTCGTAATGCATCAGATGAAGCAGTTAAGATAATATCATCCACATATAAGAGTATATAAGTCAATGACGAACCATGACGATATATGAATAACGAATTATCAGACTTGTTGTGAGAGAACCCAATAGTTGACACAAAATCTGCAAACCTATTATACCAAGCCATCGGGGACTGCTTAAGCCCATATAAGGACTTCTTCAATAAACAGACATGATGAAGATATTTGGGATCCCTAAACCCCAAAGGTTGATGCATATATATTGTCTCTTTTAGATCACCATGTAAGAAAACATTCTTAATGAGTCATGCTTTCGACAGAGCCAAACTGAGTCTTACCGTCACCTACAAGACGAGCCTTATGCCTTGCAAAAGAACTGTCAGAATTGTTCTTATAAGCAAAAATCCACATAGACCTAATAATATTAATACTAGATGGACGGGGCACCAACCCCCACATCTTATTATCAATAATATCATTATATTCATCGGTCATAACAATTTTCTAATTCGGGTCATTTAAAGCAGACACTGGGTTACGGGGTATAGGAGATTTAAGAACATTAGAATTTAAATTAAAATGTCCTTTAGGTTTAAAAATACCCCATTGACTACGAGTGACCAGTCTATGGCTCGGGGGAGAATTAAGCGAATTTTGTGAATTATTGAGACTGATATCGGATCGTCACAGCAGCTGGCCCGCTGCCCAAATCGAATCGAAACAGTGGATTGGGCCAACAAGAATGTGGTGACTGGAGAGATGGCCCAGTTGTTGGACCCATATCGTTAGGTGATGTTGTGATGCTAGGACCAGCGGGTAGTAGGCCCGCTGGCGGATGTTGGGTGCGGGACATGTCCGGAAATGGTGAATAATATATTGAGATATATCATCATCCAAAAAATTATACGAATGAGGCACAAGATTATTTACCTTAGCAAAAGGAAATTGGGACTCATCAAATATTACATGACGACTAAGAATGATTTTATTAGACGATAAATCAAAATATTTATAATCACGATGATTCAACGGATAACCCAAAAACACACAAGGGGTAGAACGAGCCTGAAGTTTGTTAATTGTGGTGGACGGAAAAAATGGATAACACAAGCACCCGAAGACTCTAAGATGTGAATACGAATGAGTCTTATTATGTAAAATTTGAAGAGGGACGAATATGTCAGACCTTTGGAAGGAAGAATGTTAAGAATATATGTAGCCATTTGTAGAGCATTATGCCAAAAAATGGGGGTACGGAAGCATGAATCAATAAAGTGCGGATAATGTTATTAATGGTATGAATTTTACGTTCAACTTTCCCATTTTGTGAAGATGTATGAGGACAAAAAAAATGAAAATTGATCCCATTGTTTGCACAAAACTCCCCATTGTCATATTATTTTCCATTATAAAATTGAATATTTTTTATTTTCCGTTCGAATTGAGTTCTAATGAATGCTCGAAATTTCAAGAAGATGGAAAAAACTTGAGATTTTTTCGCTATCGAAAAAGTCTATACAAACTTAGAATAATCATCCAAAAATAGAACATAATACATGTTGGGTCCCGGGGGTTATACTATGGAATAAACAAAAATAAACAGTAAGTAAAATACTTGTACGCTTGGAACAGTTTGCAGATGTCGTTAACAATGTCGTCTGATAGAACTGTCAACACTTAAGATAAAAACAGAAAAACTTTTGAAGAGTTAAATTGTAACGAATTAATAAAGACACAAAGGTTTAATTTTACATAGGTTATATATTAATATAACCTATGATGGTCAATGACCAAGTTATATATATATATATATATATACAATTGATATATTCATTCTTTACAATATTACAAGATGATACAAAAGGAATAAAAATGGTTAAGTCGCAGATGACTTATGCCTGAAAAATCTATCTAAAATAGAGGTGCATGACATATCATTATAATTGCTTCAATGAAAGAACAAATCTAGAATCTAAGCAGCAATTATAATGTTGGACAGAATGTCGTCACAAACTCAGACAACACTTGTTGATCCAGTTTCTGATCTAAAATCTGGAGAGCTCTCTCGATCTTTTTTTTGTAAGTTTTTGGATATCGAATCACTCTTCTGTCTTCTCTATTTATAGTAGAAAGTCGTCCTAGAAAAGCTCATCGATTGATTGTGGAGGTTGAGCTATAAGTGGGCACGTGAAGCAGTAGCTTGAGGCGTGATTCTCTCAACTGATTTGACTTGTTCTTCACTCGTCTTACTCTCCAAGCTTTGACTTGTTCTCCCACGTTTTTATTATGCTCAAAGTTCCTTGCCATGTCACTTTACCATCGTGGTAAAAATCCTACGAGATAAGTTTCAGTCCGTGAAGAAAAGGCAAAACTGTTGCCAGAATGTTGGTTTGAATGTCAAAGATATTTGTTCAAACATTTTGGTTTTTCACTTAGTACTGAAAATGTTGTGTTAGGAAAAATGTCATAACATAAAACTCAACATTAACAATATTGATGACCCATAGAACTAAGAACATGAGACATCTATAAATCACTATGAATAATATCAAATGATATTAAAGTATGAGATTTGAGTCTACAAATGACAACTTAATATTTTTTCCTAAAAAACAAGATTGACAATTCGGAATACTACGCGTACCCTTACAAGAAATAAGATTTTGTTTATCTAAGATATACACAATAGACGATCCCGGATGACCTAGACGAGCATGCCATAAGGAAGGAGCAAGAACTGCAAAAGTTGAAGGCATGACTTGACTCCAGAAATCGAGACTTGGTGTGATTGGATAAAGATCTCCACTACTATCACACCTCATGAGAGGGTTCCCCGTCTTGAAATCCTTTACAGAAAAACCCAAAACGATCAAATTAACAGAAACCCAATTATCCGTTATGAATTTTCGGATAGACACCAAATATTTAATCAATTTTGGGCATGAAGGGTATTTTTTAAGACAAGTGGTGGATGGGGGGAGACAAAGTTTTATGATCATAACCACGAATTGGAATTGAATTACCATTACCAATAATTATACCATGATTACTACTCAAATTGGAATAAGACGAGAGAGTACCTTGGTCGGATGTCATGTGGGTAGTATCGCCGGTGTCCATGTACCAATTCGGGTCTTGTTAAGTTAATACAAGTGTGTGCATCGCAACTTCAATATGGGTTTGTATGGGTCCCACCGCCGAGAACGCTGTAGGTTCGGGCTCGCCAGCCCACTCGCCCCGCCAAAGATCGACCAAATTGCCGATCATTGGCTTGGAATAGACGATCCACCATCGTCCGATCTTGGGCCGTAAAAATATCGTTGCCACGCCCATCGCCCCAACCCCATCGCCATGGGCCTACATCCAGGACTAGTGTGGTGGCCCATCGCCGATCGGATCGGGCCCACTATCGGTATTTTGGCCACCGGAACTACCACTATAACCGACGCGTTTGCCTCTGTGATTTTTCTCATTATTTTTCTCATTATTCTTGCCATTCCCATGAGCACAGTTTTGGCCTGAATTATTAATAAAACCTGGAGAAGCTGTGGATGACGTCATCATGACTACGGGGCTAGTCCCGATAGCCGCCTCTTTAGCCAAACCGGCTTCTTCCAATGTAAGCATGAAGCAGGCTTGATAGAATTTTGATAGAGGGTTACTTTGACGAAGAATCGAAGAAACGCCATTATAGGCCTCAGACAGGCCTGCAACCATCTATAAAATGAGACGACTAGTATTAACAGGAGCACCCACATTGTGAAGTTGATCCGCCAAGTCCTTGAGTCATTTGCAATAAGATGAGATGTTCAGAAAATTCTCCATAGAGACTTGAGAAAATTCATGTTTAAGGGTGACAATGCGGGAATGACTATTATCGTGGAATATATCACGCAATCTATTCCACGCCTCCATAACGGAAGAGTTAGGTTCCATAAACATCTGTAATGGGTCTAGGGAGATAGTGACATAAATCCATTGGAGAACTTTGGCGTCAAGCATGACCCATAATTTTTTATCGTCCGCTTTGGTGGGCACACCCTCCGTATTAGGATCTGGAGGATCCTCTATATTAGGAGCCGGAGGGATTATGTGGTGAAGAACTTGATGTGTCAGCGCATGAATTTTAAACAACTCCGCCCACGTCCCATATTTTAGGTTTTCTAGGTCAAGAATAATATGAAGAATGCTTTTGATGTTATAAATTGTTAAGGCATGATGAAACATGTTCTTATCAGTCATATTGAATAGAACAAGAAATTTTGGAGAAGGGATTTGTGTGTGGGTGTCTCAGTTTTTGGAAAGAAATCTGAGAGGGGGGAGAGGGACTATTCATGGAAATCGAGAAAAGAGAAAGGAACAGAAGCAAGGAAACAATAACCTAGACTTTTAATACCATGAAAGAAATAATCCCTTGATTATTCTAATTAAATAATGGGGGTATATATACAAGTTACATATAGGAAAATCTTTTTTCTATTATATATCTAAAATCATATTCTATTTGGAGACTAACTATACAATTATGATATACAAGTCTAATTATACTACAATATACATTCCTAATATACACAATATTGAGTTGTCCACTGCCCGTGATGGGCTGCCACCATGATGGGTTGTTCTGATTTAAGGCACATCCGCTAATGTCTAATATACATAAGTATACATGTGTATATCATGTTGAAAATATTTATTAAACGTGAAATAAAGTAAATCCTATTAATTATGAATCGAACAATTAGGGCCCGCACATAGAAAACCTTGTTTCCACACACGTAGTGCCAAGGATCAAAATTTCCTTAATGGGAAGAGATATTGGTACGTATACGAATTGTTTGAGACGTAAGGTAATAGACGGTTATTGGTCAAATGACGAATGATTTCACGTTGGTAAATGAAGAAAGAAATGTATAATGTGTAAAGATGAAATGAATCAGAAACCACCACGAAACCGAGAAGGGTTGCGGCTCCTCCAAGTAAGGGTCGCGGCGCTTGGAGGGTTGCGGCTATAATTGACGTTTCAATTCCAGTAACTCACTGAATTGAAGGACCGCGACTCTAATTGACGTTCCAGTGAGTTACTGGAACTGAAGGGTCGCGACTCCTCGACTGTTTCAATCAATTGGAGGTGAATTAAAAACTGATTCTTGGACTGACTTTGGTGTATTTACTCTCCATTATTTTACTCATGAATTCAGTCATTACTTGGCTGAATTGTAACTCCAAATTCAAGACATTAACATGACATTCATGACCATTACTTAGCCATTTGGAGGGTCATCATCTACACACTATAAAATGAGACACAAGACTCATTTGGAAAAAACACTTGACATTCACTAAAAATTTCTGAAATTGTCTTTCTCTCTTGCAATCACAAACACTCAAAGATCTTTCCTTCCAAAGCAAACATTTGAGTTCTCTTTGCTAATTTGTTTGATTAATGTTTTATCTTGGGAGATAAGTTGTCATTACAACCGTTG
Source organism: Przewalskia tangutica (assembly GCA_029844215.1). Lineage (NCBI taxonomy): Eukaryota > Viridiplantae > Streptophyta > Magnoliopsida > Solanales > Solanaceae > Przewalskia > Przewalskia tangutica. The sequence continues at coordinate 41,353,776 of CM056724.1, read as the reverse complement.
AAAGGATATACGGGGCAATATTATCTTAAAGATAAATCAAGAATTTGGTCGACTCAGCAAGCCCTCATATTTGATTATTTCCAAATTTCTTACTCATTTGTTGTTGTTGTTGCATTCCCATTTTCTTGTCTCTACACATATTTCCCACAAGCTTAAGATAATATCCGCTTCTTTCAACAACAACATGTCTGCTGAAGATCAATTCAACACCATGAACAACACCGATGCTCAAGGCAATCCTATTGTCTTCAATCCAACTACTCAAGGCACTAACGCTGCCTTCAACTCCACTGTTTTTGGCACTTCTAGTGTCACCACTGATCATGGCATTCTTAATGCCTTCCAAACTACGGCTTTTGGCACTTCTAGTACTACCGCTGCTTTTGGCACTACGAATGACACCACTGTTTTTGGCACAACTAGTGTCAATACTAGTTTTGGCACAACCAATGTTTCCACTGCTGCTCCGAGGACTAATAGTGCTCATGCTCCTGCCCAAGGCGTCAATAATATTTATGCTCCTGTTGGAAGCATTCTCAATGCCTTTGCAACTGCTCAAGGGGGCGTCACTGCCCCTACACCTGCTGATTTTCACCATGAGCGTCCTGAAAAGTTCATGGGTGCTCATTTTAAAGCGATGACAACAAAAAATGTTATTTTTCTTGACGGTTATGGGAATGTCACATTTCCTAATCGAAGACCCTTCACTAGTTGGGGAAGATGTGGACCCTCAGCCAAATAATTTGAGGAGGACACGTAACTATGTCGCTGATTTACGAGGATGGTTCGCGAAGCATGGAAACATAGTGATTTCATGTGTAGGAACTATATTCTAAACAATTTTTCTGATCCACTATACACGGTATATTGCACCGTTGAAACTGCCAAGCAGTTATGACTTATGAGACAAACTCCAGAATAAATACAACACCCAAGATGCTGGTAGTAAGAAGTTCATCATTGGGAAGTTTCTGAAATTTCAAATGGTGGATAACAAAAGTGTGACATCCCAAGTCCAGGAATTTCAAATGATTCTACATCACCTGGATTTGGAAGGATTAAAGCACAACGAACAATTCTTGTTTGGGGCATTGATCGAGAAGCTGCCTCCCTCGTGGACTGAGTTTATGAATTATCTAAAACTCAAAACAAAGGAGATGACCTTAGACGAACTTATTGTCAAACTCAGATTCAGGAAGACAATAAGAAGGTCATACCAAAGGGAAAACAACTCGCTGAGGCTAAGGCAAACCTGACGGAAGTCAAAGGGAACTCAAGCAAGAAGCGGAAGTTTCAGAAGGAAGGCAAGCCCCCAACAACTGAAAAGTTCAAGGGAAATTGTAACCACTGTGGTATAGTTGGTCACATGGCCAAAGACTGCCACAAGCTCAAACGTGAGAATAAGGCCAAAGGCAAGGCCAAGACTAACATCGTTGAAGACAAGCTCGTAGATGATATGATTCAGGCCGGTGCAATGGTGGCTAGACACGGGCGCTACCCGTCACATATGTTCTAATAAAGAAGTCTTCTCCACTTATACACCAGTCACAGACAAGAAGTTGTTCATGGGAAACAATTCTTCTTCAGATGTGCTGGGGGTAGGAAAGGTGATCCTAAAGATGACGTCCGGGAAGGAGATGACTCTGAAGGAAGTGATGCATGTTCCAGAAATTCGAAGAAATTTAATTTATGGACCTTTGTTAGTAAATGCTTGTTCTAGACTAGTATTAGAGGCTAACAAATTTGTAATCACTAAGAATTGAACTTTTGTAGGAAGGGGCTTCGTCTGTGAAGGCCTCTTTAAGCTTAATGTAGTACATGTAATGCCTTCTTCTTCAACTATCAATAAAATTACACCTTCTACTTACTTGATTGAGTCATCTCATTTATGGCATCATAGATTAGGACATGTAAACTATCAATCTATCCAAAGATTGGTAAAGCTGGAATTATTGTCGTCTATTGACATAAACCCTCAATGTAAGTGTGAGGTGTGCATAGAGGCAAAACTTTCCAAGAGTCCCTTTAGATCCGTCGAAAGGGATACCGCTCCTCTAGAACTTATACATACATATATATGTGATTTGGTCATACTGGTACTCTTCTCATTTCTAGCATGCACCATTCTATTTCATTCCCCGCTTTATTCTGCACTTTCTCATATTTTCAGTTGGTACTTATTGCAGCAAGAAAAATGGCCTATTTGATCAGATTACCAACTGATCAGCACCGCGTGAAAGTAGGAATCAGTTGGCTACTGAAGTTCACAGTTGATTCAGTTGCAACAATACAGACAATGCTTGCTAAAGCTCAATCAGGATTCTAGATCAGTGGGTTTTTGGTCGACCATTCTTCGTACTGAGGAAGGGCCAACATCCCCGTTTCAAAATCCTCATCCTTTGTATAATATTGTTGAGAAAACCGTTTCGAGTCGCAACACTACAGACAATGCTAGCTAAAGCTCAAATCAGGATCTTACATTAATGCATTTGTTGCATCATCAGATTAGGGGCGGGCTAGTTACATGTATATCTATAATCCTTATCAGGGACATTCAGTGTACAACTGCAGGTCAAATGCAAACCAGATTTAAACCAACATATTGCATGAGATATTATAGAAATATACTTTTTGAGTGCTGATTTAAGCAAAATTTCCAAGGGCCATATAACAAATCATAGGAAGAGAAGTGCTCACAGGTTGGACTCGAACTAGAGCCTCATGTATTCATGTTGGACAAATTGTGCATAATCACATGTTGCTCCGCAAGCCATAATACTGTCACTATGTTCACTTTAAGTGAAAAGGTGAAAGAACTAGTTGGAAAATGAAAATATCGACCCAAATAATAGAAAATAAAAACATTACTAATCAAAGCAAGGGTTTAGGATGAAGACAAATCTCAATCAACATCTATATGATAAAACCTATTTTTCAGACTCTGTGGATCAAATTATTTATTTTTCTTGTGATCTAAAATAAGTCAAAGATATTTGTATAGTTATATTTCGTTAAACATAAAAGATAAAATTTAAAGTTAAATTGTTGTCAAATAAGGAAATGTGTCATTCTTTTTAAAAGTGACTAAAAAAGAAAGCGTGTCGTATAAATTGGGATAGATGAAGAATTTTTTGCAGTATATCAAGTGTACATCAAATTTCAACCTAATATTCAGACTTTATGCATCGAAGTACTTTTTGCAGTATATCAAATGTACATCAAATTTCAAACAAGTGACTGCTTATAGTACAACAATCAATTTATAAGATGGCTACTTGAATGATTTTATCATATATGATCAATGATCATCATATACTTTTTGAGTGGAGAAAGAAGAATTACATCATATACTTTTCACACATTGTCCAACCTTATCTCCCGTAAACAATTTTCATCTCTAGCAATTGTATTTCTTTCAAAATGAGAATCTTGAGCATCCCTAGCAGCAGATGAATTTTTTATATTCATTATCAATCTAAGATATCATCTTTGCCCCTCTATTGGATTAAATGTCAGTGTGTCACTGACATGATGTCACGATATACGGTCAAACTTTTCTACAGTAATAACGTTTGTCTAAAACTTTCATGGTTATTATAGTGAGATATTGTTATATATGTATACTGACACTTGATATTTAAATATCATTTAGTTGTTATAAACGAAAGTACAGAAAAATTACTTTTTGTACTTTTTATGCTATAAACGAAAATAATATACTCATTAATTTTCAAATCTCAAATAATTTTCATATCTCATTAACTAAAAACTAAAAAGGCTAATAAATTATAAATAAATCTCTTATTAGTTGTACCATACAGATAAAGAATTGAAATCTAAGGAACGTATGCATTTAAATTAATTAAGAATTTAAATACAATTTCAAGTTTGACGTAAGAATTCTACAATTGTAGATTGTTTCATAAATTTAATCTCTTAGCGATAATAAAACATTTGATTAGGCGAATTTTTTTGTCCAAACTTTCAGTAAAAGGGATTTCAAGTAGCAATAGGTTGAGACTCTTCATCAACACTTTCGTAGATAGAAAATATATGATTTTGAATTTTTTTAAGTCTAAATCAAATCACTATGAGACTTGAAATTTACTATGTGCATGATATTTTATTTTTTATACATAATATGCTTCTTACAAATATTATTACACAATATTTTAGTATGACTTTATATAGAGATAATTTTACAAATAGTGTACCGCTATAATGAATGTCATTTCTCTTATAGGTAGAATGATATTATAGAGAAGTAAAATATAACATGAAAAATCGATTCGAAAGAAAATCAAGTTGTTTTAATCAAATGTTGTTATGGCGAATGACAATTATAGAGAGATTTGATTGCATATTCAATAAGAGTGCTCCGCTTTCAGTGTATTCACTAGGGGTGACAAATTGGATCCAAGTCCAATTGATCCGCCAAAATTTTAATAGGTTTGGACATTGACATATTATTAAATGGGTTAAGTTTGAGCTAGCCCAACCCGCCCAAATTTTAAAATTTGGGCATTGATATATTATTAAATGAGCTAAGTTTGGGGTAACCCAACTTAACTCATTCATCTTGAACAACCCAAATCAACTCATTACATTAGCCCAAAGTAATTCATCTACTATTATATTGTTTACCCAAGTTTTCTATTTCATATTTTTTTACTTTTTAAAAAAAATTATTAAAAATATGAATTTTTTTCTTACCTCCTCCCCCTACCCCCTCCACCAGATGGCCTACCCCATCCTCAAATTTCTTACTTACCCCCCTCCCGCCCTATCCTCGCCCTACCACATTCTCAAATTTCTATTTTTTAAATTTTATAAAACAATTTATAAAAAAAATATGAATTTTTTTCTTACCCCGCCTGCCCGCTCGCCCTACCCACACCTACCCTTCCATCCTCAAATTTCTATTTCATATATTTTTTTACTTTTATAAAAAATATAGAAATTTTTCTTACCGCCCTAACTACCCTCCACCCCCACCCCATCCTCAAATTTCTATTTCATATTTTTGTTACTTTTATTTAAAATAATATTAAAAATTTGAAATTTTATCTTACACTCCGCCCTACCCCCTACTCCCGTCCTATCCCTATATCAAATTCCTATTATTTTTTACTTTTATAAAAAAAATAGAAAAATATGATTTTTTTCTTATCCACATACTCACATCTACCCCCCTCCACCCCACTTTTACTTTTATAAAAAAATATGATATTTTTTCTTACCTCCCCCCTAACCACACCTACCCCACTCTACCCTCACCCATCATCAGATTTCTATTTCACATTTCTGTTACTTTTATAAAAAAATATTAAAATATGAAATTTTATCTTACCTCTCCCTACCCCCACCCTACCAATCCCCTCCCCCGCCCTACCCCAATCTCAAATTTCTATTTTATATTTTTTTTAATTTATAAAAAAATTATAAAAATACGAATTTTTTTCTTTACCCTCATACCAAACCTACCCCCTACCCACACCAAACCCCTCCACCCCCCCCCACCCCCTCCTTAAATTTCTATTTCATATTTTTTTGTTACTTTTATAAAAATAAAACTAATAAAAATATGAATTTTTTCCGTACCTCCCCCTACCCCCACCCTACCCCAATCTCAATTTTTTTTTTACTTTTATAAATAATTTATAAAAAATATGATTTTTTTTCTTACCCCCCTCCTGCCCTAAACCCACCTACCCCCACCCCATTCTCAAATTTCTATTTTATATTTTTTTTACTTTTAAAAACAATATATAAAAAATATGATTTTTTTTCTTACCCCCGCCCCTATCCACACCTACCCCCTTCCACCTCCACACCATCCTCAAATTTCTATTTTATATTTTTTTTGTTTTTATAAAAAATGAAGAAAAAATTAAAAATATTATTCTTATTTTAAAAATAAAGATATGGAAAAATCAAATATCATACAAAATAAAATAACATCATAGAAGGTAAGTTTGAAATTTATAAAAGTAATGAGTTAAGTTGAGTTATGACCTATCATTTAGCCCATCTTGACCCACCATCTTAGCCCATGTAAGTTTTGGGCTGGTAGGGCATTGACACATCTACAACTTCAACTCATCCTGATCCGCCCAACTTCAGCCCAAACGGCTCATCTGTCACCCCTATTATTCACGTTCTATCTTTTTTGAATCATACAAAATACTCCACAATTTTTGTACGATAAATTTAATTCTTAGCATCTTGACTAATTTTATTCATTAAATTTTTTTGCCTGTATTTTTTTCCTGGTCAGTGGGTTGCTTAAAGTTGCATTTATGGTCTTCTTGATTTTAAACGAGTTAAATTGTTGTCCTTCAAGATGTAGCGGAAAATGGTAACCAATTGGAGTCATTTTACTAATCAAATAAGTTAAACGACTAAGGGGTATTCAATTAGAATTTTAAAAGATTATTTTGAAATAAATAAATCTAGTGGATTTTAAAAGATTATTTAAGAATGTAATAACTTAACATATTTTAAAAGACAATAAAAAAAATTATGCTTGGATTTTAAAATATTTATTATAAGATTTATAAAGATTTGAAAGGACCACATGAATTTTCCATGTTAATTTCTCTAACAGGTATTTCAGCGAACAACTTGCATGCATAGATTTGGAGAAAATGACTCATGATCTTGTTATGGAAACAATATAGAATCAACTCTACACACATAAACACAATATGTAGTTACATAGGACTATAGGAGACATTCTTTCTCTAATAGAATCAAGACTTACAACAATTGTAAATATAAGTGCATTCATGGAGAACAAATCAATGCAGCTGAACAAAAACCCGTGTATAAAGCCCAAATATAACTTTAAGGTGTTTCACAATCCAAATCATATTCATGCTTGTGGAGCTAGATATCCTTGCTAAAATGAGATTTTGAATACCAAATTGACCTGAAATCAACAAGTTTTTGAATACCAAAAGACTTTTTGTTACTTCGTCATTGACCGACGTCACTTATTATTGCATTTCTAAGTCCGAAAATTCAAATTCGTGATTTTTTTGCACTTTCGATGGGTTAATAGCACACTGATTTTCTAGAATCACGTGGACTATCTCTAATTGGCCTGAAATTCACCAGGTCCATGAAAAACAGGCTTGTGATCGAAACTCATTACTTTGTCATGGCTGACGTTAATTATTTTTGTATTTCTAAGCCTAGAAATTTAAATTCGTTATTTTTTGTACTTTCGGTGGGTATTAGCACACAAATTTGTATTTTTTGCTACAACGAAGTTAGACTTCTTTAATTCAACACAAATTTCATATTTTTTTTCATGCTAGGTTTTTAGTGAGAAATTTTTCTCAATTTGAATTTATCATTAGTGGACTTAGAGTAAGGCTGGATAGAAGGAAGTAAATGTGATATTTCACATATCCGTAAGATTTTATACCATTAAAAAATCAAAAAAAATAATCTGAGTACAAATTAATATGTAATAAAATTCTACAATATTGACATGATCTTTTGTCCGATTCATATATTTAAGAATTATATATATTGAAGTTCGTATGTTGTTATTGTTAATATTATTCTTGTTGTTGTACCAACAATTTTGAACTTAGATATCATGTGACAATCCATATAAAATTGCATGAATGAAACGAGTGTGACAAGACAAATGATTTATGAATCTAGAAGAGCAATAATGAATATTTATATTATTTACGGAATATTACTTTTGGGGTTGAGTTAGGCCTAAGATTCATTCTTTACATGGTATCAGAGCCAGATTCATTCCAATTCTTGTTCACCGATTTGGGCCCCCAAATTATATTATCCACGCTCCAGTTAACAAGGTATGTGCATGCGGGTGAGTGTTAAGAGTTTCACATCGGATATAGAATGAGAACATGTACTCCTTATATGAATTTGAAGAATCATCACCCTACAAGCTAGCTTTTAGGGTTGAGTCAGGTCTAAGATGTATTCTTTACATATTGATGGACTAATTTTCTGAGGTTTTAATAGAGATGACTCACGATAATAGTTAAACACAAGTAATAGAGATGACTCACCATAATAATTAAACACAAGTAAGTTTAATATGTGATGTGAGTAAAAATCGTTCAAAAAGTGATGGATATTGCCAAAAGTTCAAGGGTTAGTTTTATACGAACAAAGGTTAGAATAAATTTCAGCTTTAAAACTATTAGGTAACTTTTTCAAAAAGAATTACTCTATTATTATTTCAATTGTTAATTTTTTCCAAAACTTTGAAACATAAGTTAGTGTTTGAAAATGTTTGTGTTGAAATTATTCAAAAATAATATTAGTAGTTGAAGTTAATAAAAAAGAAGTGTAAAATTTCATTGTGGTTTGAACTTCACGTCAATGTACTTTTTATTATAAAAGTTGAATACGCGTGAGTGGAAAATAGTAATTCACTTAAAAATGCATATTCATACCAGTATTGAATGTTTATCTTCTTTTTTTTTTCGGGTAAATGCAAATATTATTACTAAAAAGAAAAGTTCAGGTAGCTACAATCAGTCGTTGAGGGTTCTCAATCCTCAACGTAAACAAGAACAAGAAAATAAACTTCAACATGAAAATTAAATGTTATCTATCCGGGACATTCCAAGATAGTATCTTCATTTAAGTAATCGGGGGGTAGTGAAATACTCTTCCAATCTTCGTACTTGGACTTTTATTCGTTGGATTAGGCTCCTTAATTTGTTGTGACTCCCTAGTATCATTTGCACGCTCGAGTGCAATAGTTGGATTCATGGGGAAATCAAGACTAGTGCATCATCGGGAATGGTTGCCATAAATGGCTCATGTCCCCAAGATTAAGTGATTTGTTGGCAAACAAGGTCGATCTCCTTAGGCTTCGGAAAAGAATGATCCTTCAAATTCCACATTAATTGCTCTTCCAAGACTCATTTGAAATGTAGCCCTTCTGCCTCGTAGCCATCAAGTTACCATACCTCTTTGGACGAGTTGCCATGGTTTCCGCAACTTTTGACTTCATTAGAAGAGTAGACCCATCTGCACTCCACCCTTATCAAGTTTGAAGCCAAGCCCTATTGAATGAGATGTTTCTCGGTACTCACAAAGAATTAAATTCCCAGTTACCAAGTCTTGTTCAAGAGTAGTCGCTCAAATTCCGCACGCTTTGTACAACCAAGAGCCACGGAATTGAACCAACTTGACCCAACAATCTTGAACCGATGACCGCGGGTTCCGGCCTTGACACGTGACCACCATAAAGACCAATCGACCCATGACCACCCTTCCGACCTCCTTCGACCGGAACCACCCTCAAGAACCGCCATCGACCCGTGCCCACCCATGCTACCGTCAACCCTCAAGAATGGGACGCCGAAACCGCAACACTTGAATGCCCAACAAACTCAACTCCAAAGTTGCACCTAATGAATGAGGCGTGCCATTGATAATCGGCAATTGAATGAGGCGTGCCATCGACATCCGCACCCATGAACGCATCAAATTCCTAGACCTCTTTTGGATAGAAACCCCGCCTAAAACCTTTGCATTTCCAAGGCCAATTGGAAAAGAAACAATGTCGAACTCAACAACCAAAGGCTGGTGACCTGTTATACCCCGTATTTCCAGAGTTTGTACGTGGGGACGTACGTAGAAATTTTCGAACTACAAAGTGGCTTGGCCGAATTAATTTTGCTCACAACACCCGATTAGAGTCGTTCGGCTAAAGCGGTTTCATTGCTTTGTTGGGAAAATTCCGCTATGTCATATTTAATTTTTGCGGATTTTTCAGAGGCGAAACATTTTGGACCAACGAGGGTATACGTGTCACCTCACATCGGAAGAGGTTGACGCCAAATGGCTAAGCTTGCACGCTTTTGTGCTTGTTTGGTCAAGGGAGTTGGTAGGATATTTGTGTGGTAAATCTCGCCCTACACTTGCACCACACTTGGCTCAATCTTGGCCATTGGTTGGCCTTGGCTTGTACTATAAATACCCCCTTTGAAGACTTTCTTCATCCTAAAAATATTTCTAAGTGTTAAATTCTCCCTCCTCTTGTCACGACCCGGCTACGACCATGGTACCCTATCTGGTACCACGTCAGTATATGTCGAGAATAGCAATGAACATACATAATAGAAATTCTGTATAAGGTAAACATCACTAGCAAGCAGTCAAGGCCGCCTTTCATAAAATAGCTTAATCAAATGTGAAACAGTACAACTAGTCCTTACACCCAAACCACAAACGTGACTACTGCACCTCAGAATAATAATCGTATGACAGGCCCCGCCATACCCCGAATGCATACGCCTATAACCTCGGAATCATACCCAAAAGACAAAGCCTCCGAGAGATGGAGCTTTCAAGAAATGAGCGGTGATCCTAAGAGTGCGGATCGCCAGTTACGATCTCGACTGCGGCGTAACGCAGCCGGGCGAGGTCGATAACAGTACCAAGTATGTGAAATCAAAATATCAGAATGAAATCATATAGCATATATAAAGCATGAGACATGATGATATGCCAAACTACGATACAACATATACGCAAATATGTCAAGTCGTGACTCACGCCTCTAAGTCATCACTCAAATATAACCATAGTCTCGTACGTAATATCAATCATGCGTGGAATTCCTTCTCACCGCGATGCATGATATAACAACACTAAGGAGTACACATGAACACTAGATCCCACTGTCATCGTAACTGCACGAGGCAGACGAAGGCATAGCTACCGAGATCCACCCCGCATCCTCATCGATCGGCAGACGAAGCGCCTACTGATCCACCCGTACCAACAATATGCACTGAATCACGGTGGCCGGCAAGTGCGATAGCTCTACCAGATCCACCTCGCGCCACGCCGCCGGGCAAGTACGCAAAGCTAACCACCGATCCACCGCATCACACCACTTCGCCTAACCCCGACCGGCAAGACGAAAGCCAACTACGGATCCACTGCATCACGTCTCCGGCCGGCAAGTACGAGGCTAACTACTAGATCCACCTGCGTGATGGACCTCATGGAGAGCTAATCCATGGAACAAAATATCACAACAGGAAACGAACCCTCATCGTGGCGCATACCGTGGAATCCTCCATCACCGACCAGACGCCAAATAGACTCATAATCGAACAATGGAAGCATACGGTGGAATCCTTCATCACGGCGTGACGTCCAAGTAACTCATAATCGAACAATGGAAGCATACCCGTGGAATCCTTCATCATTGGCGATGCGTCAAGAACTCATAATCGAACAATGGAAGCATACGTGGAATCCTTCATCATCGCAGACGTCCCAAGAACTCATAATCGAACAATGGAAGCATACCCGTGGTATTAGAATGACCAACCCACATTCCCTTTTCAAAATCAAGTAACAACATTCTTTCCTAAGTTCGGCTTTGCCTAGTTTCAATTACTCAAGCTTCTCGTTTTCAAATGGTTTCATAGTTTCCAAACTTAATCACTGATTCCTTTTAGAACAATTGAGTAATATATGTCTCACGTGAGTAGGTTATTCTTGTTTACAACATTCTTATTACAAAGAAATGATCTAGAAAACGATATCATTTTGTCTCATCTTAGTTTCTATGCGGATGGAGGTTTCTACTGGTTTTAATATAATTAATTATTTGTCAATACATTTTCCTTTATTAACGCTGCAGTGGTTTGTTCGATACTTATTCTCATTCCCGAAATCAATATAACTTATTCCTTTTAAAACCCAATCACCCATTTCGTGAATGCGGTTTCACAACTTTTTAACACAAATCAAGTCCTTAATATTTCACATCAAGTCATTTATAAGTCAAGTCTCTTATCTTGTAAAAACCACAAACCATTTCGTTACCTACATAAAGTTGTTATAACAAACTTCCCATAAAGCCGTTATACTAACTTTATGCTTTAGAAATTTAAGACATCCTTATCCATTCATAAGGCCGTTATAACTAACTTCCCATAAAGCCGTTATAACTCCTTATAAACCATTTCGTTCTTTTACTAACCAAGAGACTCATACTTCAAACAAATTTACACAACTTTCAAAAATACTTCAAGCCTCTTATCTTTAGAAAATACTCAATACTTCCACACCAAGTACTCTATACTTTTGTGAAATCATACTTTTTCCTTAACGAGGACTTATACTTCATAAAGCGAAACAAGCCTTTATATACTTAAAACAAGTAAGAATACTAAATCTCAGACGCTCACCGTACTACATAGATACAAATACTCATGCTCAAGAGATAGGAAAGCTTCACATACCTCGCGACGATTATCGACAATAAGCAAAAAGCTCCAAGTACTACAACCTTGCTAGCCCTTTCCACTCCTCGAGTAGAATACGCTACTCTTAGTACTTTCACCTATAAAGGTCACAAACGTCTATTAACCCGGAAACACAAGTTTCTATCTTTCTACGTAAAATTCGACAAAGATTTCCTTTGTTTCTACATACTTTGCCACCTTTCTCAAGGCCGAATTTACCATCAAAACACCACATTTTAAGGCTCAATCAATCCAACAATTCACTTAACAATCCTAAGGAAGTTTTTAGGCTACCACATGCTTAATATCTCCTCTTAACCCATTTTTCATAACCAAACTACATTTCTAGCATGCAATGATTCTATGAGCATTATTTACTACCACAAGTTCTTTCTTCTAAACATGCAACACTTAGAACTAATTCTAAAGGAAGAAATGTTACCTTAAAGCTCTTAGCCAATTTATTCCAACAATTGCTAGCCTCTACTCCAAGAATACCACCACAATAGTCTTCACAAGCTTGTAATAACCTTTCCTTTCTTGCCACACCTTTTCAGATTTTTCCTAGGCTTTTCTTTCTTCTTAAAACTCTAGAGAGAAGGGAGAGCTAAATTTTCTAGAGAGAGGGAGGAGCAGATTTTAGAGAGAGGGAGAGAGAGAGTGTGAAGATGAAAGATGGGAAGAATGACCAAGTCTTGGTCAATATATTGCATGTGAGAAAATCGGATGGGGGACAACACCCTCCATGGCCTTTAAAGAGAAATCGGACTTTTCTAAGTTTTTCGCCTAAAATTCCGCCTCGGCGCGCGGCCGCTTCCCGGCGCGGCAACTCTGCGGACTCTCGGAACTTTAGGCGCGCGCCTCGCTTCCGCGGCTGCCGCGCCTCTTTCGAAACACATTTACGTCATTGCGCCTTTGAACTTGTAACTCTCATAACTTTACTCCGACGTCCTATCGGCGAGCGGTTGGTTGCGTTGGAATCTGGACTCGGCGAACTACGCCCGGGCCTTTGAAACACCAGGAACTCTCGATGTATCGGGTCATAACTCGCCCCAAACTTGACTAAAACCGTCGGAACGATCCGTCAACCTATCCTTAGAAAATTTTAAGTTTTACCCCTTTCGTGCGCTCTCAAGCGCATGACTGAACTACGAGGTGTAACATTCTCCCTTAGAAACATTCGTCCCGAATGTTCTTTTGGAAACCAATCTAATATTCCTCGGTACTTCCTCGTACTTTACACTAATGGAACTTTACTATGCCACATGACCACTAAGATATCGCACACGCTAATCATTCCTTATAAGTCAAGCGAAACGAACCCAAGATATGAACTGTTACCACTTACTCCGTTCACGGCTACTTGAAGTGCGGATTCGTAATTACCAACCGATTCTATCACTGTACATAGTCTCAATATCCTCCGTTCGCGACACTAAATCTTACAACAATCCGTCATCACTCATGAATCTCATCGCATGCTATTCTCTTGGCATACCACGTGGCTTAATTTACAACCATAGTCTCCCATTAGGTCCTTAATTAAACTTCTTAAGGGTCTATTACCTTCTCGGACAACTCATCATCTCCTAACTATCTCAAATCGATCGTAAAACCTTGATGAGAGTTTATTAAACCGTTCATACCTTCGGTATATAATTAGTCCTTACGATTCCGGTAATCTAAAATCATTCTAGGCGACCCATATATGACCACTTATACATAAATGCGTATGATAAATGCGTCACAAATACCAACTATACTACAAATATTACCAACACGGATACGATCCACATAATCTTTCTGGTCATCACGCTTTCTCGTGATGCAAACACCATAACACTTTGTTAGGGAGAGCGACCACAACCACGCGGCTCTATCGCGCGATCTTAGAGTGAGAAGAAATGGAAACGATCCTAAATATCCTGCGACCTCACGATTATAGATGTGGTGCACAACCGCGATAATCAAGACTACTACTGAACCGCGGTCAGACACTTTCAGAGGACTAAGCGCTCACGATACCACTTTTGTCACGACCCGGCCGGGGCCATGGCGGTACCTATCGGGTACCGTCGGTATATGTCGAGAGAATAGCGGTAACATACATAATACAAAATCGTATAAGGTAAACATCACTAGCAATGCGAGGCGCTTTCATAAAATAGCTTAATCAAATGTGAAGCAAGACAACTAGTCCTTACATTGAACCACAAGCGTGACTACTGGACCTGCAGGAATAACAAGCGTGGCGGGGCGGGGCCGCCATACCACGAATGTACTGTCTATAACCTCGAGGAATCATACCCAAAGACAAAGCCTCGGAGAGATGGAGCTTTCGAAATGAGCGGTGATCACAGAGTGCGGATCGACAAGTTACGTATCTCGACTGCGGCATGACGGCCGAAGGAGAGTCGATCTGGCCAAGTACAGTATGTGGCGAAAATCGTAATGAAATCATATAGCATATATAAAGCATGAGACATGTATGGCGGCGAACTACGATTACCACAGCGTATCTGTGATCGTATCAAGTCGAGGACTCGCGCCTCTAAGTCATCACTCAAATATAACCATAGGTCGTACGTAATATCAATCATGCGTGGAATTCGCCCGCCATTGCCGTGATCATGATATAACAACACTAAGGAGTACACGTGAACACTAGATCCCACTGTCGCCAGCCGAAATGCGAGCAAATGCGAAGGCATAGCTACGAGATCCACTGCGTCGCCGGCCAGAGCGAATCTGAAGCGACTACGGATCCACCGTGCAACAATCATGCACGAATCACGGTGGCCGAAGGCAAGTCGATAGCCTCTACGAGATCCACCTGCGCCACGTCGGCCAGGGCAATCGCGAGCTAACCACGAGATCCACTGCATCACACGCCGCCCCAACACGGCCGGCGAATCAGCCAACTACGGATCCGCTGCATCACGTCTCGGCCGGCAAATGCGAGGCTAACTCTAGATCCACTGCGTGATGAGACCTGGAGAGCTAATCCGTGGAACAAAATGCATCGGCGAAGCGAACCCTCATCGGCGCATACGTGGAATCCTCCATCACCGATGCGCCCGAATAGACTCATGCGAACAATGGAAGCATACGTGGAATCCTTCATCGCGGCGATGCGTCCAAGTAACTCATAAGCGAACAATGGAAGCATACGTGGAATCGCCGTATTTGGCGATGCGTCGATAACTCATAAGCGAACAATGGAAGCATACGTGGAATCCTTCATCATCATGCGTCCGATAACTCATAATCGAACAATGGAAGCATACGGTGGTATTAGAATGACCAACCCACATTCCTTTTCAAAATCAAGTAACAACATTCTTTTCCTAAGTTCCTTTTGCCTAGTTTCAATTACTGCTTCTCATTTTCAAATGGTTTCATAGTTTCCAAACTTAATCACTTGATTCCTTTTAGAACAATTGAGTAATATATGTCTCGCGTGAGTAGGTTATTCTTGTTTACAACATTCTTATTACAATGACCGTGATCTAGAAAGCGTATATCATTTTGTCTCATCTTAGTTTCTATGCGGATGGAGGTTTCTACTGGTTTTAATATAATTAATTATTTGTCAATACATTTTCCTTTATTAACGCTGCGTTGGTTTGTTCGATACTTATTCTCATTCGAAATCAATATAACTTATTCCTTTTAAAACCCGATCACCCATTTCTCATGAATGCGGTTTCACAACTTTTAACACAAATCAAGTCCTTAATATTTCACATCAAGTCATTTATAAGTCAAGTCTCTTATCTTGTAAAAACCACAAACCATTTCGTTACCTACATAAAGTTGTTATAACAAACTTCCCATAAAGCCGTTATACTAACTTTATGCTTTAGAAATTTAAGACATCCTTATCCGTTCATAAGTAGTTATAACTAACTTCCCATAAAGCCGTTATAACTCCTTATAAACCATTCGTTCTTTTACTAACCAAGAGACTCATACTTGAAACAAATTTACACAACTTTCAAAAATACTTCAAGCCTCTTATCTTTAGAAAAATACTCAATACTTCCACACCAAGTACTCTATACTTTTGTGAAATCATACTTTTCCTTAACGAGGACTTATACTTCATAAAGCGAAACAAGCCTTTATATACTTAAAACAAGTAAGAATACTAAATCTTGTCGTCTACCGTACTACATAGATACAAATACTCGTGCTCGAGAGATAGGAAAGCTTCACATACCTCGCGACGATTATCGACAATAAGCAAAAAGCTCCAAGTACTACAACCGCTGGCGCTTTCCACTCGCCGAGTAGAATACGCTACTCTTAGTACTTTCACCTATAAAGGTCACAAACGTCTATTAACCCGAAACACAAGTTTCTATCTTTCTACGTAAAATTGGCATTTCCTTTGTTTCTACATACTTTGCCACCTTTCTCAAGTGAATTTACCATCAAAACACCACGTTTTAAGGCTCAATCAATCCAACAATTCACTTAACAATCCTAAGGAAGTTTTTAGGCTACCACATGCTTAATATCTCCTCTTAACCCATTTTTCATAACCAAACTACATTTCTAGCATGCGATGAGTCTATGAGCATTATTTACTACCACAAGTTCTTTCTTCTAAACATGCAACACTTAGAACTAATTCTAAAGGAAGAAATGTTACCTTAAAGCTCTTAGCCAATTTATTCCAACAATTGCTAGCCTCTACTCCAAGAATACCACCACAATAGTCTTCACAAGCTTGTAATAACCTTTCCTTTCTTGCCACACCTTTTCAGATTTTTCCTAGGCTTTTCTTTCTTCTTAAAACTCGAGAGAGAAGGAGAGCTAAATTTTCTAGAGAGAGGAGGAGCAGATTTTAGAGAGAGAGAGAGTGTGAAGATGAAAGATGGGAAGAATGACCAAGTCTTGGTCAATATATTGCATGTAGAAAATCGGATGGGGGACACTTGTCACCCTCCCATGGCCTTTTTAAAAGAGAAATCAGACTTTTCTAAGTTTTTCCGCCTAAAATTCCCGCCTCGGCGCCGCGGCCCTGCTTCCCGGCGCCGCGGCGCCGCAACTCCTGCGGACTCTCAGAACTTTAGGCGCGCCCAGCTTCCGTGCGCGGCCTGCGCCTCTTTCAAAACACATTTCTGTCCATTGCGCCAGACTTGTAACTCTCATAACTTTCTACTCCGACGTCCTATCGACGAACGGTTGGTTGAGTTGGAATCTAGACTCAACGAACTACGCCCCAGGCCTTTGAAACACTTAGGAACTCTCAATGTATCGGGTCATAACTCGCCCCAAACTTGACTAAAACCCGTCCGGAACGATCCGTCAACCTATCCTTAGAAAATTTTAAGTTTTACCCCCTTTCGTACGCTCTCAAACGCATGACCTGAACTACGGGGTGTAACACCTCTCTTGTGGTGTTCTCGTCCTAGCCTCCCTCTTCCCCCCCTTGGCCGAGAGCCCCTCCCCCTTGTGAAGGCCTTGTTGGTAGAGTTACCCACTGCCTAGTTGTCTCGTATAAATACCCCCCTTTTGTGGTATAGAAATACTCTCCAAAAGTATTGTTATAATGTCCAAATACCTTGGCCCAAATACCTTGTAGTATTCCAAGGTTATACTTATACAAAAAGCCCGAAAAAAATACCATTATACTTTCCTCGATCTTAAAAGCGAAACCACAAGAAAAACCTTCATAGTCGGTTGAAGTGTTTAGTAGAAGTTGAGTAGAACTTCTAAGGGTTGTTTGGAGCGGTTTGGAGCACTCGGAGTAGGAGCTAAACCTTGCTCGGTAGCGACATTAAACTTGGATAATTTTGGGCTTATCGAGGTAATTACTCTTGTCATACATTGTAATTGGAAATTACATGTTGTTAGAATATATAGTTGAAGTATACTATATATAGAACTATACTTAGTATTGTGGCAATGTCTTTTGACTTAAGCTGAAGAATTAAGAATGAATCGAATCGTAATTACATAGGGTGTATTCTGATGAACTTGTGTAGCATTCTTGTGTTGTAGAATTGTACTCGTCAGGTTAGATGTGTTAACTTGGTTGGCTTGATGGCGGCCTCGATAGAGGAGGAGATTCTGTTGTGGCGGGAGAGTCTTTGCCGAAATTTACGTAGAAAGTTCTGCGATGTTAATAAAGCGCGCTTGTGGCCTTATAGGTTGAAATCTACGTGTGGCGCGATTTACTTGGCTTGGAGTAGCCGATTGTTTGGAGCGTTTTGCTATTAGTCGGTACCGTCGCGAGGTATGTGAACCTCTTCCTATCTCTTCTAGCATGATATGTGTGAACTATGTAGTGCGGTAGGCGTCGTGTGTTAACTATGTTGATTGTTTTAAAACATAAAGTGTTATAACGGCTTTATGGGAAGTTGGTTATATGACTTTATGTAGGTAAGAAAATGGGTTGTGGTTTTAGAAAGGTGGCGATTTAATTATAAGCGGCTTGTTATGTGTTAATGAAGAACTTGATGTATTTCAAAAGATTTGTGAATCGTTTTGAAAGAGTAATATTTGGGTTTTGAAAAACTTAAGAGTTATACTAGCTTTGTGGGAAGTTAGGTATAACGGCTTAAGAATGTTTCTTGATTTGGAAATCAGAATGTGTATCGACAAACCAGCTGCGGCGTTAATAAAGGAAAATGTATTGACTAATGAATTGTATTATTAAAAACCGATGAAACCTCCATCTGCATAGAAACTAAGATGAGACAAAATGATATTTCATTTCTAGATCATGGTCTGTAATAAGATTGTTATAAACAAGAATAAACTACTCACAGCGTGTGGCATATGTTTCTTAAATTGTTTTAAGGGATTAAAACTACGAACTATGAAACCTTTCTAAAGTAAGAGGCTTGAGTAATTGAAAGTAGGCAAACCGGAACTTAGGAAAGAATGTTGTTACTTGATTTTAAAAGGAAAGTGTTACGGTTTACTTAATAATGTGAATCACTCTAGTTTTATACTACGGTATCGGGTGACTTTTATAAAGGAATGTATCTCTTTTAAAAGGACTTAACGTCACATAGTACTTAGGGTTAAAACCGGACTATGATATAAAATGGAAGTACCTTGAGTTGTGTATAACACTACGCTTGTTGTTGTGTAACTTGCCTATGCTTCTTTGTTGTGTGGCTCGCTTTATGCTTGTTGAGATAGCATTTGTTGTGCAAGTGTTGATATCGGTGACTCGGAGAAAGAATGGATCTTTTTATGAAAGTTTAGAAGTATGGTAATTTGCTTGAGCTTGCTTGTGATAGCTTTGGTTGCGTGATATATTGTTATTGTGGTTACGTGGACGTATACACACGATCTTTGTATTCAGGGGCATGTGGCCATGCGGCGGGTTGATTACGATATATGGTTATTCTTGTTCCATGGGCGATGTCTGCAAATCTTTGTATTCGGGGCATGTGGCGTGCGGCGAGGTTGACCATGATATATTGTTGTTGAGGTTACATGGCGTATCTCTGCCGTCTTTGTATTAGGGGCATGTGGCCGTGCGGCCTTGTCATTATTGTTGCATCATGGACATATCTGCCGTCTTTGTATTAGGGCGTGCGGCCGTGATGCGAACATGATGGATGTTGTGGCGTGAGTCCGTGGTTATATTTAGTGGTGACTTTGAGGCGTGAGTCCACGGCTTGGCTAACTTTTATGTTGCGTCTTGTATTTTGGTTATCATACGTGTCTCTGCTTTATAGGCTATTATGATTTCATTCTGATATTTCTGATTCACGTACTTGGTACTGTTGTCTTGACCTCCGAAGTGCGTTCATCTGTGAGTAAGTGCATCGATCGTTGATCCATTCTTAGGATCGCGTTCGGCGTATTGGGAAGCTCGTTTCTCGGAGGCTTATCTTTTGGTATGTTTCCACTGAGTCGTAGGTTCTTGTACATTCGGGGTATGGCGGGGCCACTGTCCGTCATAGTTGTTGTATAAATCTTAAGTCTGCGGCTTTATTGTGGCATGGTTTGTAAAAGGATAAGCTATTCGGGCTTTTATATATATATATCTGAAGGCTTGTTTGGTTGCTGTTTATTTAGTATGTCTCGTTTCATGTTTAAAGTTTTATTTCCATTGGTTTTCTCGATGTTGGATCCTTAGGGTGCGGGGTAAGGCACGATCCACGGGCGGATTTGGGGTGTGACAAAGTGGTATCGAGCGATTAATCCTCGGAAGGTGTCTGACCGTGTCTAGTAGAGTCTTGATTATCGGTGTGTTGTGCACCGTCTATAATGTCGAGGAGTGCGAGACATTTAGGATTAGTTTCCATTCTTACCATTACGAGATCGTGCCTTAGAAATTGTGTTGTAAGTTGGACCCTCGGCGTATTTCGTTTTCACGATTATGCCTCGCGCAGCGACCGGTAGAAGAGGCAAGGCTGCGAGGAGGCTGCTAGTGTGGTTCGAGAGTGCGAGGCGCGAGCCGGTCGATGAGTAGTGTTTGGGCGTCGAGTTTTGCGCGCCGCCCGGCCCAGTGAGTTTAGGCGCGGCGATGGTGCTTTGAGACTCTGATACTGAGCCTCGGTCCGCGGCACAGGGCGAGAGGTTAAGTCTGAGAGATGGCGATGCGGCGGGATCGTGGCGGATATGAGGGCAATTTGGATCACGGCGATTCAGTTCAGCGCTGTAGTGCGTCAAAGCGAATAGTTTGAGGCTACGAGATTTTGAGTTGTAGCCTTGAGTTTCTGGTCGAGGCACGAGGATGATCATGAAGTTCATCCGGCGATTCTGTGGATCGTAGGGTGATCGAGCATCGGAGGCCGTCGGTGGTCTGAGTTCGCGTCGGTGCGTGATACGCATGATCGGTTTTGGTCGTGGGAGTGTCGGGAGAGAATGCCTTAGGCCTTGTGGGGCGAGTTCTCGAAAGCTTTCTTGCACACTGCTTGCCTCGCATGAGATAAGGAGGGCTCGGTAAATGAATTTTTGGTGTTGCGGTGAGCAGGCGTGGTTGAAGTCTGATGTGAGTTCGACTCATTAGCTTGGTATGTCCCGCGTTAGTAGCTAGTATGGAGGGCCAAGGTGCGCGATATATTCTGAGGCTCGATGATTACCTAGCAGAGAGTTGTTGGTGTAGCTATTGTAGGGCATGGGCATTGCCGCGTGCGAGCTTATGCGCAGGGGTGAGGCGGAGAAATCGGCGGAATGACGAGAGTCGGCGTAAGAGGCGAGCAGCGAGTCTCTGGTGATTTTCGGCGGACCGCCTCGGCGAACTAGTTATGCGCCTCGCCATTCAGTGGTCTCGCGACGCCGGGACCTTTGGGAGGTCGGGAAGCGAGTCGGGGCTCGGAGTTTGAGATGTTCGGGAGTAGGGTGTTGGCGGATCGATCACCCTACCGGTGTGGTCGATGTGGTAGGCCGCATTTGAAGTGTCGTAGTACGAGGAGCTTGTTATTCTGCGGCCGTCGGGCCGTATGAAGAAGCGTGCTTATGGGAGAGGTTGGGCGCGACTCGACGCCCGGGATCGATGGGTTGGTTAATCGCGCCCTATGATTATGCGCCTGCGGTGGCTATGATTAGAGTGGGCGGTAGCGGTATATCCTTAACCTCAGAGTCTTGGTATCTTTGTTATGATGATCTCGTTATTATGTGCTATGTGCGAATAGCGTTGTGTAAATTGTGAGTTAGAAAACATGGTTAGTTGGGAGGTTAAGTATGGGGTCATGGTAAGTGTGAGCCACTGAACTATGTCACGATTGAGACACTACAGTGAGGTCGTCTTGAGTAAAAGATCTATTTTATGTTTGACCTTTGCTCGAGTGCGTAGTGTGCGTGGGATATATATTAGTGTGATCGGTCCGCAGGTAATGTGAGATGGAAGTGGTAGCTTTCATGACTTGAATAGGTAAGATTGTTGGATCGAGAACTAGAGAGTTGGCGTGATGGAGGGTCGGGTTGAGGCGTGTTGCGTGTCGACGTGGCCGGAATGAGGTGAAGTCGGCTACGGGTGGTCGCGGTGGTAGAGTCGCGAGTGCTAGGCCCAGTTTAGATGACCGTCGTGCGAGTTCGTGGATGCGTTCGACCGATGGTCGGGCGATGGGGCGACTATCGTGTTCTTGGTTAAGTCGTTCCTCGGCGGTGTTGGTGTTATGCGAAAGGTTGTAAGGTGCGCAGGGTGCCTACGCCGCGCTTATAATGACGGTGAAGCCCGGTGGTGGCTATTTTCGTTTTCTAAGAATTTTACGAGCGAGTTGGGAACTTCGGTGAGTCTGCATGTATCGTATTCGCCTCGGGCGGTGTTTTGATGTCGGGGGTAGTTTGTGAGGATCGTTGTCTCCTTTGGAAAGTGTTTTAGCTACCATTTCGGTGTTCGGATGTCGTCTTGTGAAGCGCTTGTAGGGGCGGAAGTGTAAGTTCGGTCGATTGGTTCGATGTTGGCAAGGTTGAGATAGTTAGTTGAGCTTGTTCCGGTAATTTGTGGATAGGGTGTACCAGAGTTTTGGAAGCTGAGCGATGTCGGAAATGTGGTAGAGTTAGTGTCACAGCGACCTCGGGGATCATGGCGGCCGGTACACTTTGTTAGAGTCGCTGAGAAGGTTAATGCCTCGATCGAAGTGACAAAGTGGTACACTTTTGTTGGAGTCATTTGGTGTGTGCGACATTATGAAAAAGTGGTATCATTTCTTTTGTAAAGAGAAGGTCTGAAGGAAGTATATTGTAGGACCAGGAGAGAGGTGGTTGCGGTGATGTTAGAGGTGTTTCCTCGTGGACTTGGATGTAAGTATTTTTGAGTGGGTGTTTACGTGGCGGATGTGGCGGGTTTGTTCTCGTAAGTATAGTAGTGAAGACTATCTTGGCGCGTTTGTTTGAGCCTTAGAAGGAACATTCGGGACGAATGTTTCTAAGGAAGAATGTTATACCGTATTTCGAGTTTATGCGTGGGGGCGTGCGTAGAAATTTTCGAACTACAAAGTGGCTTGGCGAATTAATTTTGCTCGCGGCGCTTTAGATTAGAGTCGTTTTTCGGCGAAAGCGGTTTCCACGACTTTTGTTGGGAAAATTCCGGCTATGTCGTATTTAATTTTTGCGGATTTTTAGAGGCGAAACATTTTGGACCAGCGGGAGGGTGGCGTGTGTCACCTCGCATTGGAAGAGGTTGACTGACCAAATGGCTAAGCACGTTTTTGTGCTTGTTTGGTCAAGGGAGTTGGTAGGATATTTGTGTGTGGTAAATCTTGGCCTACACTTGCACCGCAGCTCGATCTTGGCCGTTGGTTGGCCTTGGCATCTTATAAATACCCTCTTTGAAGACTTTCTTCGTCACAAAAATATTTCTAAGTGTTAAATTCTCCTCACTCTCTTGTGGTGTTCTCGTCTAGCCTCACTCTTCCACATGGCGAGAGCCCTCCCTAATGAAGGCACTTGTTGGTAGGGAGTTCTACCACCAGCCTAGTTGTCTCGTATAAATACCCCTTTTGTGGTATAGAAATACTCTCAAAAGTATTGTTATAATGTCCAAATACCTTGGCCCAAATACCTTGTAGTATTCGAGTTATACTTATCTAAAGCAGAAAAAATACCATTATACTTTCCTCGGTCTTAAAAGCGAAACCAAAGAAAAACCTTCATAGTCGGTTGAAGTGTTTAGTAGAAGTTGAGTAGAACTTAAGGGTTGTTTGGAGCGGTTTGGAGCACTCGGAGTAGGAGCTAAACCTTGCTCGGTAGCGACATTAAACTTGGATAATTTTGGGCTTATCGAGGTAATTACTCTTGTCATACATTTGTAATTGGAAATTACATGTTGTTAGAATATATAGTTGAAGTATACTATATATAGAACTATACTTAGTATTGTGGCAATGTCTTTTGACTTAAGCTGAAGAATTAAATGAAGGCCCATGACTGTAATTACATAGATGTATTCTGATGAAACTTGTGTAGCATTCTTGTGTTGTAGAATTGTACTCGTCCAGGTTAGATGTGTTAACCCACTGGTTGGCTTGATGGCGGCCTCGATAGAGGAGGAGATTTCTGTTGTGTGGGAGAGTCTTCTTGAAATTTACGTAGAAAGTTCTGCGATGTTAATAAAGCGCGTGGCCTTATAGGTTGAAGTACTACGTGTGGCGCGATTTACTTGGCAAGGAGTAGCGGATTGTTTGGGCGTTTTGCTATTAGTCGGTGCTAAATCGCGAGGTATGTGAACCTCTTCCTATCTCTTCTAGCGTGATATGTGTGAACTATGTAGTGCGGTGAGCGTCACGTGTTAACTATGTTGATTGTTTTAAAACATAAAGTGTTATAACGGCTTTATGGGAAGTTGGTTATATGACTTTATGTAGGTAAGAAAATGGGTTGTGGTTTCAGAAGGTGGCGATTTAATTATAAGCGGCTTGTTATGTGTTAATGAAGAACTTGATGTATTTGAAAAGATTTGTGAATCGTTTTGAAAGAGGAGTAATATTTGGGTTTTGAAAAACTTAAGAGTTATACTAGCTTTGTGGGAAGTTAGGTATAACGGCTTAAGAATGTTTCTTGATTTGGAAATCGAATGTGTATCGACAAACCAACTGCGGCGTTAATAAAGGAAAATGTATTGACTAATGAATTGTATTATTAAAAACCAGTGAAACCTCCATCTGCATAGAAACTAAGATGAGACAAAATGATATTTCATTTCCTAGATCATGTTCTTTGTAATAAGATTGTTATAAGCAGAATAAACTACTACACGTGTGTGGCGTATGTTTCTTAAATTGTTTTAAGGGATTAAAACTACGAACTATGAAACCTTTCTAAAGTAAGAGGCTTGAGTAATTGAAAGTAGGCAAGCTGGAACTTAGGAAAGAATGTTGTTACTTGATTTTAAAAGGAAAGTGTTAGTTTACTTAATAATGTGAATCACTCTAGTTTTATACTACGGGTATCGGGTGACTTTTATAAAAGGAATGTATCTCTTTTAAAAGGACTTAACGTCATAGTACTTAGGGTTAAAACAGGACTATGATATAAAATGGAAGTACCTTGAGTTGTGTATAACTTGCCTCTGGCTTGTTGTTGTGTAACTTGCCTATGCTTCTTTGTTGTGTGGCTCGCTATGCTTGTTGAGATAGCATTTGTTGTGCAAGTGTTGATATCGGTGACTCGAGAAAGAATGGATCTTTTATGAAAGTTTAGAAGTATGGTAATTTGCTTGAGCTTGCTTGTGATACTTTGGTTGCGTGATATATTGTTATTGTGGTTACGTGGACATGCCTACACCGATCTTTGTATTCGGGGCATGTACGTGCCGTGGGTTGATTACGATATATGGTTATTCATTCATGGGCGATGTCTACACCGATCTTTGTATTCAGGCGTGTGGCGTGCGCGGGTTGACCATGATATATTGTTGTTGAGGTTACATGGCGTATCTGCCGTCTTTGTATTCAGAGCGTGGCGTGCGGCCTTGTCGTTATTGTTGCATCGTGGACATATACACCGATCTTGTATTAGGGCGTGCGGCCGTGATCACGAACATGATGGATGTTGTGGCGTGAGTCGTGGTTATATTGAGTGGTGACTTTGAGCGTGAGTCACGACTTGGCTAACTTTTATGTTGCGTCTTGTATTTTGGTTATCATACGTGTCTCGCTTTATAGGCTATTATGATTTCATTCTGATATTTCTGATTCACATACTGGTACTGTTGTCTTGACCTCGCCCGGCTGCGTTAAATCTGCATGAGTAAGTCGTCGATCGTTGATCCATTTCTTAGGATCAGATTCGTATTGGGAAGCTCCGTTTCTCGGAGGCTTATCTTTTGGTATGTTTCCACTGAGTCGTAGGTTCTTGTACATTCGGGGTATGGCGGGGCACGTCCGTCATAGTTGTTGTATAAATCTTAGAGTGCTGCCTTTGTTGTGGGCGGGGTTTGTAAAAAGGATAAGCTGTTCGGGCTTTTATATATATATATCTTGAAAATTTGTTTGGTTGCTGTATTTATTTAGTATGTCTCTCATTTCATGTTTAAAGTTTTTATTTCCATTGGTTTTCTCGATGTTGGATCACTAGGGTGCGGGTAAGGCACGATCCACGGGCCGGATTTGGGGTGTGACATGACCCGTGGACCTCAAGACCCATGACCACCCTCACGACCCAATCAACTGTGACCCGGCCTCGAGACCCGATGTCACCTGCGTCCAAAGTGGCGCGGAAAAGTCTCTATGAACTCGGAAGCCAAGGATCGGAGACCGAGGTTCAAACCACAAACCACGAACATCAACACCACCCTCGCAACCCGGAACCACCTCCATACCCACTTTCGACCGGGATCCCTATCGAGATCCGCAATCTCTCCATAGTCGAGTCTCTCACCGGAATCGTAGGCCATTCCGAGCGTCGAGGCTGCTTAGGAAGGTTGGGAAAATCAAAGCTGTATCCTCGACCCAAGACCACCATCGCGACCTCTTGCGCTGAGAACTCCTCACGACTTGCTAGCGACCTGCGCTCGACCGCTGTCGAAGAGAAGCAACGCACCGCCAGGCCTCCGAAATGCAAACCTCAAATTCAAATCTTGAATCTTGTAATCTTGAACAATCAAAATAATCTCTTTCATTCTTTTGGCTGAAATCTTTGTATTCTTTCTCATGGCTAGAAGGAAGATAATGCAAATCTTGAGTAATCTTTAATCAAGTTGAAGTATCTTCGTAACAATCTTTGGACAAGTTGATAAACTCGAACAATCTTTCCACAATTTTCGAAACAATCTCATGAAATCAAAGATGAAATCAGATTTACGGAGTATGAAATCGAAGATGAAATCATAAGAATGAGACGGATTGCGAAGAGCGACTAGGGAGAAATGTTGAGAGCATTTTCGCCTAGTGAGAGAAACTTCTCTCTAACTCTCTGAAACCCGTCTGCCGGCGGAAAGCTGAGGGCAACTTTTTTATTGAATGTTTATCTTGAAGTTTAACTACTCAAGTTCAATATTTTCAATCAAGATTTTTTTTTACTCATACTCAATATTTATAGCTCAAATTATATTACTTATAATTGTATATTTAAATACACAATTATATTTTGTAAAGTTTGTGTAAACAACGACCATAAACAATTTCTTTATTAATTCGATGCGAAGTCTATACAAGAGAAAATCACTTTGTACCAGATTTATGTTTCTTCATATTTTGGACTCGAACTTAATATGTAACACCAACACATAGAAAAAAGGCTGAAGAAATCGAATTCGAGGAAATAAAAGAAAAGTATGTGGTAATTGGAATCCATCCCCCCTAGAAAAGAAAGGAGCTAAAAGCAAAAAGACTCTTGCCAACTATCCTGAAAATAAAAAAGAAACTCGGGAGAGGGGCTGAGGGACGGCAAAGGTACAAAAACAAAAACTGCGCGAAAGCCGTTGCACAACAAGCAGCGGATGAGCGCGTACCAGATCAAAACCCTGTCGAAGTTTTCTAAAAGTAGGCTTCTTTCTTGCCTTTTCTCGGTTACTCTCGTGATTTATAATACGATTCAGAATAAGAAATGTATTAACTTTAAGGAAGAAAAGGCGGATCCGCGCTATGCTTTTCAACGACATTGGAGTTCCAGAGCACACTCTACGCGCTTCCGCCGTTCTTGTGCGAGAATGATCGATTGAATCTTACGAAACATATGTAAAATCTCGAGGGTTGAGAAGAGGCTCGTTTATGCTAATCAAATTAGTACTCGTGCGGAAGTATTTCTATCATAGAAGGTGTAAGCGACGGTCTTTAAAGAAAAAAATAAAGCAAGTTAGGGATGCGGGAGGAGGGGGTTTCTCGATAGTCGAACCTAGTGATCTGAAACCTCCAAGTAAAGAATCGGCAGCGTCGAAGTGGCGGTAGCAAAGCGAAAGAAGAGAAGGCCCGGTGTTATCTTTCCTTATAGCCTTAAGAGTTGCTTGGAACGCCTGACCCTTTTCAGATTCAAATCTGAATACGCATTGCGCTATATGCTGGGATTCTTTCCACTCCTGTAAATCTCGTTGCTTTTCTTCCTGAAGGCAGTTGTCTCTTCTTTCTTTAGAAAGTTTCCGGTCAATATATTTGTTGTATACTTTATAAGTAAAATTCTAATAATAATAAGAGGCACTCAAACCATAAGCATAGAGCCATAACCCTTGATGGTGTGAAATTAAAATATTTAAATTAGGCACTAAAAATGGTGGATATAATAATTGTAGACAAGTTATGCGACCAAAGTCCAAGTATGGGCTCATTCGAAATTGAGCCCGATCCAGCGCACAATAGCCTGCCTCCACATCTCAATTGTTGCCCTACTACGAGCTTTATCATAACTAAGCTTTTTCATCTCAACAACAACAATTCCCAATTCGCCGTCGAAATCGGATCCAATTCTCGAGATCCGGTAACAATTCGTTTCGCTCTCTAAGAATCAGCGATCCTTTTCGGATTTGCATTCGATTTGCTAGATCGATACAGGTAAATTTTGCTCTTTTTCCTTCTTTTTTCCGTTTTCCTTTGATTAGATTTTGCCATGGATGAATTTTTTATTCGAATTCGAGTTTCACTTGATTCCGTAGATCTATAGAGGTATTTTTTTTGCTAATTTTTCCTCTTTTTTTAAACGTTTTTTTTCCTGATTTGAGTGTTGTCTTGTATGATTTTTGGATTTGCATTCGAATTTCATTCGATTCGGTAGATTCACATAGGTAATTTTTGCTAATTTCCCCCTTTTTAAAAAGTTATCATTTTTTTCCTGATTTGATGTTGTCTTGTATAATTTTTGGATTCTCACTCGAATTTCATTTGATTCGGTAGATCGACACAGGGAAATTTTGCTAATTTTCCTTTTTTCTGTCAAAGTTTTCGTTTTTTCCTGATTTGATGTTGTCTTGTATAATTTTTGGATTCGCACTCGAATTTCATTTGATTTGGTAGATCGACACAGGGAAATTTTGCTAATTTTCCTTTTTTCTGTCAAAGTTTTCGTTTTTTCCTGATTTGATGTTGTCTTGTATAATTGTCGGATTTGCACTCGAATTTCATTTGATTCGGTAGATTGATAGAGGTATGTTTTGCTATTTTTTCCTCTTTTTGCATCTTCAAAGTTTGTGGTTTTTTTTTATTAGATTTTGCCTTGTATAATTTTCGGATTTGCATTCGAATTTCACTCGATACGGTAGACTTATAAAGGTAACTTTTACTATTTTTTCTTCAAAATTTTCATTTATTTCTTGATTAGGGTTTGCCTTGTATAATTTTGGATTTGTAGGATTGAGCTTGATGCGGTTAGGGTTTGTTTTTTACCGTTTCAATTATTCTTGTTTTTTCTTAATTTTTTTATTATTGATGAATAAGGATTAAGAAATATTGTATGTTTTTTCTTAAGGATTTGTAGGATTGAGCTTGATGTGGTTAGATTTTGTTTTTTCACCGATTTGATTAATTTTTTTATATTTGATGAATAAGGATTACGAGATTTTGTAAGTTTTGGTGTCTCTTGTTAATTGGATCGATTCATTGAAGAAGAGATGATCGGAAAAGAGAATTCTCAAGTAGATTGGTTCATGTTCTTCTGATTTTTGTGAGCCGCTTGAGCAACTTTTTGAAAATATTCTAGAAAAAAAACGTTTTTGGAAAAAATTGGTGCAAAATAAGAATGTTTGGATAGTTGTAATTCTTTTGAAGATGTGTTAGTGTTTTGTGATGGGAGAAAACCGTTTGCTTGAAAAAACCCATCAAACCTCTTCTTCGATAACAATTTTAACGTATTCTTTTTGGGTGAAAACTCTTGAAAAACTGATACAAGAAGGATTTTGGAAAAAACTTTTGCAAGATTTCAGAAAATCAAGTACCATCTTCATTTATTTGGTTTATTGTCTCCTAATTGATTTGAGGTGATGTCTATTGGTTATTGTTCCATATGGATCAAAATTTATATTTGGTGAAGCTTTCCTGGTGGAATTCTTTTAAGGTTTCGTTTTTGTTCATATTTGGTAGCTACAAAGCACGGACACCTCATTTAGGGTGAGGTGTCCGTTTCGGACACGACACGCCTCGGACACGCCTCGGACATGCCTCGGACACGTGTCCGGGACGTTTCCGAGTGGGCCCAGCAAAAAAAACCCGGACATGGCAGGGACACACGGGGACACGGGAAAGGGGGACAGGGACTTTTTTTTTTTTTTTTTTAGAAAAAGCTTAGTTTTAATTTTATTTGATTTATTTTAAGTAAATTTATATTTATTTGAATTTGGGTCTTGGGACATACTTATGTATTAGTTTATGGACTATGATCTTACGAATTATGTATTGAATATTTGATTGATTGTCAATTTGTTATGAATGTTTCTTTTTAATTTGGTACATATTTAATTTGGTATTTTGGTTATTTGGTATATAACAAATTTGAATTAAATTTATAATTTATTTATGAATGTGAAGCTTTAATAATATTAATTCTAGTATTTTATATATTATATTATATTATATTATATTATATTATATTATATTATATTATATTATATTATATTATATTATATTATATTATATTATATATATAAATATTTTTTAATTTATTTTTACAGCCGTGTCCCTGCCGTGTCGTGTCCCCTATTTTTCAAAATTGCCGTTTCCGCGTGTCCGTGCTACATAGTTTGGTAGTCATAGATTTCATCTCTTTTATTTCAGGAATTCTGCTTTTAGTTCTTCTCTGAACTATCCACAATCAGGTCAGCTGATCCAAGCAACTATGCGGGGATATGAAGGAGATGTAAGCTTATGTGTCCTTTTCTGCTTCTCATTTTTTTCTGCTTCTCATTTTTTTCACTTTGTAGGGATAAGTGTGACATTCAGAAAATGGAAAATCTCTAGTTTTAGGAAGTCCTTAATTTGCCTTGAAGGATAATTATTCAATATTGGAATGAAATAGACCCTAAATTGAGTAGATTAGTAGAATGGATAAAAAGGATTCGTGTAGCAGATTCTTTGATTAATTCGGGAATTGGGATCGAGGCATAGTTGATTGATATACTTTCGTTTGACCACTTAATTACGTTCATGCAGGAATATGATGAGTATTTGGATGAGTATGAGGATGAAGATCAAGAAGAGGGAGAGGCCGGTGAAGAGGAATATGAGGATGAAGTGCCTCAACAGCCTTCAGAGGAGTTGTTAGAGTACCTGGAGCTGAGGCAACGATTAAAAGAGGATATCAGGAAGCAGAGGAAGAAAGAACTAGGCGGTGGTTCTCGCGAAATTAAAAAGAATTCTTCATCCAGGGATAAGTGAGTGCTCTGCTAGTTTGTTGATATGATACTTCATGTGTTGCTCTAATTTTGAAGTTATCAATTCCACGAAATTTATTTGTTGTTACTTGACTCGGTCCGATATTCTATAACCAGATGGTTGTAGCTATGTGATCGATCTCGTGCATAGATTCATATTATGTGCTACTACTGCATCAGTTAAATGGAAAACATTGGTGCATATTTTTTCCTTAGAAAGATGGCCGTGTCGTCTTCGGAAGAATTTTAATGAATGCTCTGTAAGGGGATTTGAGTATTAGCCTGGTTCTGAACTTTTTTATGCCTGTGTTAGAGGCAGAAGATGTAGTTGCAAAGATATGTGTGTGTTTCTCTTTGAACTGGTGGAATGATGCACCATTTTAGGCGAAGGTTATATTACATTTTGATTTTGAGGCTTATGATTTTAGTCTTACCATCTCTATCTTCTTCTGCAGTTTTGGTTCCTTCTTTGGACCTTCACAGCCTGTTATCTCTCAAAGAGTAATCCAAGAAAGCAAGTCACTCTTGGAGAATCCAAATCTGGCAGCTAAAGTCATGAAATCTAGCCATTCGGTATGTATGGAATTTCAAGTGCATATCAAGTTGTTTGCATTATTTTGTTTTTGAAATTTTATACCTATGGATTGTTTGTGCTTAAGGGGGACGGGTGGACCTAAAATCACATGGAGGGAAGTTGTTTTGAAAGACCTACAGTTTCTTGGAATCCATTTAGAGTTAGCTATAGGGCACAATGGAAGTAAAAGGCCTATATAGGGTGATATGTACTAGTTAGGAATGTGTTCTAGTCATGTTAGTACTATGTTTATTCAGGTTCTGTGCTTTTGTAGGAGTATTTTAGTCTTAGTATGGATTTATATGCCAATAAAAATATAGAGAACTTTTATTATTATTATTGTACTATTATTTATATATATTTAATTTATTTTTCCTTTCTTCATAAAAAATATTTTCCTTACTTTTACTTTTATTTGGTATAATTATCGCACGAGCTAAGTTTAAATGAAAAAACATGGTCATTGAGGATTCAAATAACCAACTCCAACTTGTTGGGCTGAGGCATAGTTGTTATTGTTGTTGTGCGTTGTTGCCTCATAATGCCTCCTTATCTTGGGCATATTAAAGTCATCAGCTTTAGCTTCCACTTCCTAACTATTACACAGATGTAAACCATCATAGCATTTTCCCTAGATGTTCACAGTGAGACATGCTCTGCCTGGTTGATTGAAGTCATGTTAATTGGGGCAAGCATATGTCCTTTTAGCATATGTATCCTTTTTCTTTCTGGTCTTGGCGTACATTACATCTAATGCTGATCCTTGCCTTTCCAGCAGAGCAATAAGAGTGGTGCTCCGAAACATGCAGGATCAAAACCTGCCACCAGCAGCAACCATGCACCAAAAGTCACAAATGGGGTAATACTTCAATCAGTGCAATTTCTCGAACACCTCTCTTCTGATATACTCTCTGTATTTTACTGAGGCTTTTTGTGTTATATGATTTTCTGTAGTTAAAAAGAAAGATCGATATGGTAAAAAGTACGCGGGACTATTCATTTCTATTATCTGATGATGCTGAACTTCCTGGTCCATCAAGAGGTTCTTTAACTCAGAAAGTGTCTGCCCCTAATTGTGGTGCACTCTTGGTGACTGTTTATTCACGTTTCCATTTAATCTATCACAACGTGCTATATTTATTGAGAAACTTATTCAG
Organism: Przewalskia tangutica; assembly: GCA_029844215.1. Taxonomy (NCBI): domain Eukaryota; kingdom Viridiplantae; phylum Streptophyta; class Magnoliopsida; order Solanales; family Solanaceae; genus Przewalskia; species Przewalskia tangutica. The sequence goes on along the minus strand of CM056724.1, from coordinate 41,320,563 downwards.
GGTTTTTGATGATATTGAAGATGCACGGTTGGTTCAACGTCCAAGCAGCAAGCAGACTTCAAGTGATGCTGGGAGAAAGCTTCTAGATGACCGTGAAGTGAAAAGAGGCAGCCAAATGCAACCTAAAGCGCTGATTCAGAAATCAGCGTCTATTAATAAACCGACTCAACCCACAATTGACTCTAGGAAACAGTTCGGTAGCAGTAATGGAAGTGGGCCTGGGCGGCCTTTGGGCCCGAAAGGGGTGCCCCCCAAGGTCACAGGGGATCCAAATGACAAGAAATTTTTGACACCAGGCTCCAAGAGTACTCTGCCTGCTTCCCATAGGCCAACCCCTTCAAGGGTGCAACCCTCTGTACCAAAGCAATCTTCGGTACAGAATAGGATTCCATTGGAATCTGGAAAGTCAAAACTGATGTCAAAACAAGGTGTGCCCGTCTCCAAACCTCAGGTGGCTATTCAGAAACAGACCGCCTCCTCGTCTAGACCTCAGGTAAGCGGTGTCTTGATTTGTATTTAATGCTTTTTTCTTTTCTAGGTCCTGTTTGTGTTTGAAGTAAATATACTTTGGCTGTTTTGGTTTTGTTGGATGGGTGAGTTATGATTTAATCCCTCCAACTTTCCGACCTTTGAGAATTTACTGATTGAAATCTGTGATCCTAACAGATAAAGGCACCACCTCCTAGAAATGTAGCTCGTCCCTTGGCTGACAGGCGCCCAACATTTCAGCAAAGAGATGACAGGCGCCCAGCACTTCAGCAAAGGGATGACAGGCGCCCTGCACTTCAACAACGAGATGACAGGCGCCCAGCACTTCAGCAAAGAGATGACAGGCGGCCAGGACTTCAGCAAAGAGATGACAGGCGCTCAGCACTTCAGCAAAGAGATGACAGGCGCCCAGCACTTCAGCAAAGAGATGATAGGCGCCCAGCACTTCAACGACAAGAAGAGAGGCGTCCAGCACTTCAGCAAAAAGATGACAGGCACCCAGCACTTCATCGGAAAGATGATAGGCGCCCAGCAAGAAAACCAATGTATGATGAAGAAGATGACGGAGCAGAAGCCATTAGTATGATCAGGAAGATGTTTGGGTATATATTTTTCCTTTCTTATTTCTCTTGCAAATTTATGTCTGTTGTTCCTTTTTCCCTTTGGGAGTTCAGTTGGCATTCCATAATTATAACATCTAGCTCTAGAACATTTAAGACTGCTACTAATTCTTTTAAGTTGAGTTTTAATGGGGTTTAAAAGTTTACATCACCTTTGCAAATGGCCTATTTGAGAAGATATAACTTCCTATTGATAGTGGATCTGTCATCAAACTGAATGATTTTCTGTTCCTCTGATTGGAATGTAATTAAGGATTAGAGATATATATGCTTTGTTGATGGGTTCTTCATTTGAAATGGTTAGAAGTTTAGGAAAACAGGATGTTTTTAGTTTTGGTTATTGCATATGTTAACGTCACCTCAATTTTTTGGCTGATGGAAGTGTCTTGTCTGTTTTCCAGGTATAATCCTAACAGGTACCATGATGACGGTGATGATAGTGACATGGAGGCTAATTTCGATGATATATTGAAGGAAGAAAGGCGGAGGTTGGTAACATGTCTTATAGAGCAGACTTATTTTCACTCATTGTTTGGGTATATCTATTCAACTGATGGACGATGTTCATAATCTCTTTAAGATTGATATCGAAAAGTTTTACATATGCTCATAGTTGTGCATATACTTTAGTTTCTCAAGATAATGTACTCTAATGGTTACTACAGAAGTAAACAGCAAGATTAGGGATTAAACAATCCTGACCTGTAATTTTTCCTCTTTTGTTTTTCTTTCCTCAGTGCGAAAATAGCAAGGAAAGAGGATGAAGAAGAACTTCGGAAGATCGAAGAAGAAGAAAGGCGGGATCGACTGAGAAAACAGGCAAAGAAGCGCAAGTTGAGCCATCAATGACAAAGATAAATTATTTTTACTTTGTTGATGAGCGTTAGCTTTTTCCTTTAGCTGGTTATAGGGCAGGATAATGATATGGGCTGAGGTGGAATTGTACAGTCTCAGCTTAATTTTGAAGTGATGTTGTATCTATTGGTTTATTTGTTGGGGCTTATTGTCCAGTTAGTTTATGAAATAAATTTCTTTCTCATACTTGGAGCAATAATTGTGATGGCCCCAAAGCTAAATCTTTTCCCGTAAGCAATGGAGGCTCATAGTTAATTTAAATTTTCCGAGGTTCCAGCAGTTGTGGTTGTGTTTTAACTTCTCCTTTCTTTGGTTATTATTACTGCTGCCTTTTCATCTCTTCTTGAATCGAGGTCTATCGGAAACAATATCCCTACCTTCACAAGAGAGGGGTAAGGTTTATTTACACTCTACCCTCTCCGGACCCTTCTGTAATTATATTTATATTGGGATGTTGTTTTCTTTAGTTATTTTGTATTCCGAATTTATTGGTCCTAATTTGAATTTGTACAGTAACTGCACATGGTAATATGCCAAAATATGTCATTTTGTTGTAGTAAACTAGTAGGATATGTTAGACACCATTTTTGATGTGTATTCGGTACGTACGAAATTTTCATGTTCGATTAGTCTAATTTTTGAGAAAATATTTTATCTAGAGAAACAAGTTTTCTAAAATTGAGGAAAATAGTTTCTTAGTTGAACTATGAAAAATCAGTTTCATAAGTAGCATTCCCCATCCTCCAACACCCCCCCACCGTCCAGCCTACCTCGACTCCCATAGCCCCCACCTTCACCACCTCATACCTTGCCCAACTTCTATAATTTTTGCCTAGATTATAATATTTATGATTCCCGAAATAATATTTTTTGCTTATTTATTAAAATACTAGAAAATCACTTATTTTCTATGCAAAATATTGTCCTTCATACCAAAGAGCCCTGAATTTATTACTACATTTTTCAAATTATGAATTTAATACTTTTTTTAAAATAATTTATTTTATTTATATTCTAATGTTTTATGTCAGCACTACTGAGTTCAGTTGAATCCAGACACCGCTACCGATACAAACGAGGCTTGCCCAGTTGAATCCAGCACCGCTACTGATACAAACGAGGCTTGGCCACAAAACCAAGTTTTGGCTGAAAACAAAAGCTGGTTAATGGTGAGATGGACATGCATGACCTCCTCGCCCCCACCCTATCAAAACACTTCTTCCCTGTAAGAGGACACTGAATCATATCGAAAGCATAAGACTTCTTAGCACACGAATTTGTTATTAGTCAAACTTAAGCAGACACCACCACCACCAACAATATATTTTGTGTAATTTCACAAGATTTGGTGAGAATAGTATGCAGACCTTATCATTACCTTATAAGGAAAAAATCTTGTTTTTCATACCTCCTCGGTTCAAAGAAAAGCAAACTAAAGCTGTCGAAAAAAGAAATAACATAAGTAAAAAATTAATGACAAAATACGATGTAAAGCATGACAAAGTAGCCTAAAAAAAACAATACTGTAACTATCACAAACTCATACGATAATCGAATTATACGAAACACAGATAATAACATAAGGATAGCCAAACTTAAAAAGAAAAATGATAAGAACTAGGGAATATTGTTACTTGCGCATTCTGGAAAACGTAATCATATTTTATGTTCCTATATCGAAAAGGAAATGAGAAGATGAACTCTTTATATGGATTTGAACAATCTCCACCCTATAAGGTAATTTTTGGGATTGAGTTAGGCCCAAGATTCATTTTTTACATGGTATCAGACTCATTCCAATTCTTTATTTACCGATGTTGGGTTCTCAAATTATATTGTTCACGCTTCAGTTAACGAGGTCTGGGCGTGCGGGGAGGGTTCCACACCAAAAATAAAATGAGAACATGAACTCTTTATATGAATTTGGATAATTCTCATCCTACAAACTAACTTTTGAGTTGAGTTATGCCCAAAATTTATCCTTTACGTTTTATGTAAATAAAAGAAAATAGTTTACACATTTGCATGGAGAACGGAGAGGACCAGATAAAGATTAGTATAGGAAATTTATCGCAATAATATTCGTGGGTCCAAGGAGTAAAAGGAAAAAGAGATCATAATAATCCACCTGTCTTATTTTCTCTTTCTAGATTCCCGCGTGCTCTCCAATTTCATAAACTAAGATTCTTGTCTGTGGTCTATGTGTTATTGCTTCATCTATCATTCTTTTTTAATTACTCTCTCCATTCACTATTACTCCCGCTCCCAATTTATGTGATACTATCTTACTTGATATGAAATTAAAGATTTTTTTTTGAAATATATGATCCAAAATAAATTTTATATAAATATATAATTGTAACATCTCATAATATTAAATTATTTTTCAATATAAAAAATGTAATTCTTTTTAAGACAAGTCAAAAAAATAAATTGTGACACATAAATTGGATGGAGGAAGTAGTACTTATCCAGTTTAGATTTTACATATCTTTTAAAATATAATCACTAATATAAATATTTTATCATATACCCATATTAATTAGAGAAATGATTTGTGGAATAAATAATTAACGCTAAGAAAAAAATATGAAAAAATATGTTTTTCTTTTAATATGCTAAAAGAAATTAATAAAAGTGAAAATGTATTTTTAATATAGTGGACAAGTAAAAGTGAACGGAGGGAGTGTCTTCAAATTTTATTTGGTTCGCTAAATTTTTATTCGCGTCGCATAGCATTTATTTATAGAAGAAACTGTAAGATGATATTAATCTCCCTTGAGGAGTCTTTCTCATTAATATTAATATATATAGTGTACAATATTCATCTCTTATACAAAAGGATTCCTAATCCTAATTACAAGAGGAATCCTAGTCTTACCATAATTATATTTACACAATATATGAAATATATTCTAATTATGGATAGGGATATAATAATGGCAACTATACACGTTTACACACCCCCTCAGTCGGAGCGGGAGGAGGCCGGACGCTGAGACTGAATCTGAAGTCAAGAAATAAATGTCTTGAAAATCCTTTGGTAAATATATCTGCATACTAATAGGATGATGGAACATGTAACACTCTGACATGGCCTATGTCACGACCCATTCCCGGGCCCGTGACTGGTGCCTTACCCCGGGCACCCAAGTAGATACAATATCAGAGTAACCAGCGGAAATAAAATCAAAGACATGAAACAATAGATTAACATAAGAAACAGGCTAACCCAAACGGTTACCTTTCTATGAATTAAAACTTGAACAGTTAAATCTTTTTTACAAACCTTGCCCACAACAGTACTACATACATCTAAGAATGAAATCAACTATGACGGTCTAGCCCCATCACATAGCGATGAACTATATGCGCCGTATCATTCTGATAGTGTCGCGTACCGCCAATGAGTCAAACTCGGTGTACTCTCGATGGTCCTCCCATTCGCCTCGAGGTCGAGAATCTATCCACTCGGGCTCTCGCCAACTCGGGAGGCAAGAAGTGATCGGGAAGGCCTCTGTGAACTTCTCCCAAACATTTGGAAGAGCACCTCCCTGCAGACAATTCCGTGACTCAAACTTCAGCGCAATATCGCGTAGGTAGAAGCTACCACAACGGACTCGCCTCAGGCTCTAAGCACTGCGTAGTCGCGCACTGTCGAATAAACTCACGAGGATCCTCGCCGGACCTCGAACCATAGAACTCGGGTGGATTACAACTCGAGAAAGTCCGAATCCTTAAAGCTATCGGCCTGGGTTAGCCACGGCCAGCGTCTTTGCCTACCACGATGCTAGTTAACAACCCGATCTTCTCTCAGTAATCCACATACCTCGCCGGCGTGGGCTGAGGCTCGGGTGCAGAAACCTCTGGAGCTCTCGCCGCCTCTGTCTGGCGTGGCCAGAACTCGCCGACCCAGCTACTACCTCAGGCATAGTCTGTGCTCGAGTCCTGGTAACTCTCTGCGTACCGCTAGTAGCTCCTGCTGCTGCCTTGCCCTTCTGGGCTCTGGTCGCCTTCCGTGGAGGCATAACTGGTACATAAGAAGAGGTCAGTGAGGATTCAACCTAGTAGGACAGCTCTACTGCACGATCTCAGAGAGAGAAGAATGGAAACCAATCCTAAATGTCCATGACCTCACGATTATAGATGTGGTGCGCAACACACCGATAATCAAGACTCTACTAGACGATGCGTAGACACTTTCCAGAGGACTAATCGCTGATACCATTTTGTCACGACGACCGGGGCGCGGCGGTGCCACTATCGGGGCATCGCAGTACTGCATCAGAGAATAGCGGTGAACATACATAATACAAAATCGTATAAGGTAAACATCAGCGGCCGATGAGGCGCGCCATAAAATAACATAATCGAAAGTGAAGCGATACAACTTACTCTTACGGCCCAAACCAAGCGTGACTACGGACCTCAGGAATAACACGTGGCGGGACACGCGCCATACCCATGAATGTACAAAAGTCTATAACCTCGGGAATCATACAAAAGACAAAGCCTCGGAGAGATGGAGCTTTCGAAATGAGCAGTGATCTAAGAGTGCGGATCGCCAGCTACGTATCTCGACTGCGGCATGAACGCAGAAGAGGTCGATCTGGTACCAAGTATGTGAAACGAAAATCGTAATGAAATCATAATAGTCTATATATAAAGCAGAGACAAGTATGATAATCAAAAATGCGTTTCAAAGCTGGCTAACAACAAGAGTAATGAACATCAACATTGTCTCTAAAAGATACCATTTCACAATCTAAAACAATCGTGTCAAGTCGGGGACTCACGCCTCAAAGTCATCACTCGAAATATAACAATGGGTCTCGCCATGCGTCAATCATGCAGTGAAATTCGCCTCATCGCGTGATCATGACATAAATCATACTCGTATGTGGCGCGTGGAATCCTACCTCTTCGCTGCGTACACATACAATACATATATATATATATATATATATATACTCGACGCGTGCCTCGGAATCCTCATCGTATAAGCATGGCCATGCGTGCCTCGGAATCCTCATCGTGGCGCAGTCTTCACGGGAGCTAGCCCATGGAATAATAATATAACATGCCCGGAATCCGCCATCGTGGGTACATGTCTTCACGGGAGCTAGCCCGTGGAGTAAAGTATAACATGGTCGCATGCCGGAATCCTCATCGTATAAGCATGGCCGTGGAGTAATGAAAGCGGGCATCTAACGCGTCTGGCGCGTGCGGAATCCTCATCGTATAAGCATGGCGAGATCAATCACAATGGAAGCATACGTGGAATCCTCCGTCACGGTAGATGCGTCGAATAAGTTCACAAGTCAGTGACCTCGTGAAGAGCGGTGGTATAGAAATACAATACTTGCACAAAGGCTATCATAACTAGCATAGGCAAGTTCAACATACTCTTAGACTTTCATTAACATGTAAATAGATTCACCATTTATATAAACTCAAGTACTCGTTTTATGCCAATCCGGGTTTTAACCCTAAAGTACTACGTACATTAGATTCTTTCAACAGATCCATTTCCTTTTTCGAAGGTCACACGATACCCGTAGTATCAAAATAGAGTGACTATTATTTTAAGTAAACCAAAATAATTTCCATACCTTCTTTTTGAACCAGTTTAAGACAAAACCGTGTCTTTCTTTTAAACCAAAAACACTTCAATTCCTCAAGCCTATTTTTAGAAATCAAGTTCCTTACTTTGGAATTTAAGAAAAATCAATACTTGTTATTAGTGACCTTATTAAAGCAACCGTGATCTAGGAAATGTAATACAATTTTGTCTTATCTTAGCTTCTATGCAGATGGAGGTTTCTACTTGTTTTAATAATATTAATTATTTGTCAATACTTTTTCCTTTATTATTGCGATGGTTTGTTCGATACTTATTCTCATTTCCGAAATCAATATAACATTATTATTCGAAACCAAGTACTCATTACTCAATATAATTAATTGTCGTTACTTTTTCCTTTATTAACGCTGCAGTGGTTTGTTCGATACTTATTCTCATTTCCGAAATCAATATAACATTATTATTCGAAACCAAGTACTCATTACTCATGAATGAGGGTTCAAAATTTTCCACACAATTCAAGTTTTTCACATATCAAATCAAGTCAAATATAAGTCAAGTGTCTTTTCTTTTTAAAAATCAATAAACCATTCTTTTACCTACATAAAGTTGTTATAATTAACTTCCCATAAATCCATTATAACACTTTACGTTTTAAAATAAACCAAATTCATTTTACACACGTCGTCTGCATTTCATATATTTTTCACAAATATCATGCTAGAAAAGATAGGAAGAGGTTCACATACCTCGCGACGATTATCGACAATTTAGCAAAACGCTCCAAAGTACTATAACCTGCTAGCCTTTTCCACTTCAAGTAGAATACGCCACTCGTAGTACTTCAACCTATAATGGCCATGAAACGTCTATTAACTTCTAGATCTCTTCGTAGATATTTCTAAGAACAAGTTCCATATCCTACGGAAAATTAAGAAGACTTCCCGCTTTACCAATTTCCCACCTTTCCAAGGCCCGATAACCGTGATTAACCTACTATAATTAAGGTGCAATAATGAAATCTAAAGAAGGGGATAACACGCCCAAACTAACGCGATTAACAATCTATCCTTCATAATAATAATAAAGAAGGGGATAACACGCCCAAGCGGAACACGATTAACAATCTCTCCTTCATAATAATAAGTAGCAGGGGATAACACGCCCAAACGGTAACGCTGTTTACTATCTCCCTTCATAATAACAATAAGTAAAAAGAGGAGATAGTAAACCGCGTTACCGTTGGGCGTGTTATCCCCTTCTTTACTTATTATTATGAAGGAGAGATTGTTAATCGCGTTCGCTTGGGCGTGTTATCCCCTTCTTTAGTTATTATTATTACGGGAGGGATTGTTAATCGCGCCGCTTGGCGTGTTATCCCCTTCTTTAGATTTCAGATTATTGCACCTTAATTATAGTAGGTTAATCACGCATTCGCCTGGAAAAGGTGGGAAATCGAGTAAAACGGAGAGTGTCGCTGAATTTTCCGTAGGATATGGAACTTGTTCTTAGAAATATCCTACGAAGAGATCTAGAAGTTAATAGACGTTTCATGGCCATTATAGGTTGAAGTACTACGAGTAGCGTATTCTACTTGAAGGGTGGAAAAGGCTAGCAAGGTTATAGTACTTTGGAACGTTTTGCTAAATTGTCGATAATCGTCGCGAGGTATGTGAACCTCTTCCTATCTTTTCTAGCATGATATTTGTGAAAAATATATAGTACGGTAGACGTACGTGTGTAAAATGAATTTGGTTTATTTTAAAACGTAAAGTGTTATAATGGATTTATGGGAAGTTAATTATAACAACTTTATGTAGGTAAAAGAATGGTTTATTGATTTTTAAAAAGAAAAGACACTTGACTTATATTTGACTTGATTTGATATGTGAAAAACTTGAATTGTGTGGAAAATTGTGAACCCTCATTCATGAGTAATGAGTACTTGGTTTCGAATAATAATGTTATATTGATTTCGGAAATGAGAATAAGTATCAAACAAACCATCGGCGTTAATAATAAAGGAAAAAGTAACGACAATTAATTATATTGAGTAATGAGTACTTGGTTTCGAATAATAATGTTATATTGATTTCGGAAATGAGAATAAGTATCGAACACACCACTGCAGCGTTAATAAAGGAAAAAGTATTGACAAATAATTAATATTATTAAAACAAGTAGAAACCTCCATCTGCATAGAAGCTAAGATAAGACAAAATTGTATTACATTTCCTAGATCACGGTTGCTTTAATAAGGTCATTAATAACAAGCATTGATTTTTCTTAAATTCCAAAGTAAGGAACTTGATTTCTAAAAAGAGGCTTGAGGAATTGAAGTGTTTTTGGTTTAAAAGAAAGGCACGGTTTTGTCTTAAACTGGTTCAAAAAGAAGGTATGGAAATTATTTTGGTTTACTTAAAATAATAGTCACTCTATTTTGATACTACGGGTATCGTGTGACCTTCGAAAAAGGAAATGGATCTGTTGAAAGAATCTAATGTACGTAGTACTTTAGGGTTAAAACCCGGATTGTGGGCATAAAATGGGAGTACTTGAGTTTATATAAATGGTGAATCTATTTACATGTTAATGAAAGTCTAAGAGTATGTTGAACTTGCCTATGCTAGTTATGATAGCCTTTGTTGTGCAAGTATTGTATTTCTATACCACCGCGTCTCACGGAGGGCCTACCGATTTGTGAACTTATTCGACGCACTACTGTGACGGAGGATTCCACAGGTATGCTTCCATTGTGATTGATCTTGGCCATGCTTATACGATGAGGGATTCCGGGCATGCGGCCAGGATGCGGGTTAGATGCCCGCGCGTTTCATTACTCCATGGCCATGCTTATACGATGAGGGATTCCGGGGCATGCGACCATGTTATACTTTACTCCATGGGCTAGCTCCCCGTGAAGACATGTACCCACGATGAGGGATTCCGGGGGCATGTTATATTATTATTCCATGGGCTAGCTCCCCATGAAGACCTGCGCCTACGATGAGGGATTCCGAGGGCACGTTATGGCCATGCTTATACGATGAGGGATTCCGGGGCATGCGGCCGAGTATATATATATATATATGTATTGTATATGTGTACGCCGACAGTGAGGTAGGATTCCACGGGCGCGTCACATGAGTATGATTTATGTCATAGACTGCCGGCAGTGAGGAAGGAATTCCACGGGCATGATTGATGTTATGGGCGTGAGACCCATTGTTATATTTTGAGTGATGACTTTGAGGGCGTGAGTCCCTGACTTGACACGATTGTTTTAGATTGTGAAATGGTATCTTTTTAGAGACAATGTTGATGTTCATTACTCTTGTTGTTAGCCGGGCTTTGTGAAACGCATTTTTTTTATCATACTTGTCTCTTGTTTTATATATAGACTATTATGATTTCATTACGATTTTCGGGCCACATACTTGGTACATTGTAATCGACCTCTTCGGGCCGCGTTCACGCCGCAGTCGAGATACGTAGCTTGATGATCCGCACTCTGGATCACTGTTCATTTCGAAAGCTCCATCTCTCGGAGGCTTTGTCTTTTGCATGATTCTCGAGGTTATAGACATTTGTACATTCAGGGGTATGGCGGCCCCGTCCCGCCACGATTGTTATTCCAGAGGTCCGTAGTCACGTTTGTGGTTTGGGCCGTAAGAGTAAGTCAGATCGCTTCACTTTCGATTATGTTATTTTATGGCGCGCCACGGCTTGCCAGTGATGTTTACCTTATACAGATTTTGTATTATGTATGTTCCGCTGCTATTCTCTGATGTGTACCTGACAGGATGCCCCGATAGGGCACCAGTCGCGGCCCCGGGGTCGGGTCGTGACAGCCTAGCACAACTTTCTCACGAACAAAGTGTAGGTCTATCTCAATGTGCTTGGTTCGCTGATGTTGAACCAGATTATGAGAAAGATAGGTGGCAGAGATGTTATCACAGTACACAATAGATGGCTGACGCAAAGGACACTGAAGTTCTAACAGTAAATTTCTGAGCCAACAAATCTCAGCTACCACATTTACAACGCTCAGATCAAATTTCTGACCGGAGCGAGATAGGGTAGCATGTCGTTTGGCAGACCAAGAAATCAGATTATCCCCTAAAAAATATAAAAGTCGGAGGTGGAGCGTCGCGTGTCCGGACACCCTGCCCAATCTGCATCCGTATATGAGAGTAGCCTATTTGGTGCAGAGGGGTATAGGTGCAAACCATAATCAAGTGTGCCCTTAATATATCAGATGATATGCTTAAGGGCAGTGAAATGAGACTCCCTAGGGGCATGCATAAATAGACATACCTGCTGAACATCATAAGCAATGTATGGCCTTGTAAATGTGAGATATTGATGTGCACCTGCAAGACTCCTATATAGAGTAGGATCAGAGACTAGAACACCATCCATAGCACTAAACTTAGATTTCGAATCAACTGGAGTAGGTGAAACTTTGCAATTCACCATCTTAACCCTGTACACTGTCTCCTCTGCATACTTACGTTGCACAAGAACATGTGGTCGACAGACCTGGTCACTAATATCTCCAAAAAATAACCAGCTTTCCCAAATGAGTCATTGCAAATTCAAACTTAAGCAAGACAATAATCTCATTTTTTAACTCGTCGGAGGAAGCTGTAAGAACAATATCATCCACGTAAAGTAATAAGTAAGCAGTGCTACTACCTCGATGAAAAATGAAGAGTGATGTATCACTCTTGCTGCATATAAACCCAATCTGCAAGATATATCTGGCAAAACGATCATACCACGCACGGAGGGCCTGTGTCAGGCCATTTAGTGACTTACGGAGACGACACACATATTGAGGAACTGCTGGATGAGTGAACCCAGGCAGCTGATGCATGTAGATTGTTTCTCTCAGATCCCCATGTAAAAATGCATTCTTCATATCAAGCTGATGGATCAGCCAGTGTTTGCCCATGACAATGCTCAAAACTGTGCGAATGGTAGTCGGTTTGACAACCGGGCTGAAGGTCTCACCACAATCAATGCCCGCATGCTGATTTGTGCCATTAGCGACAAGTCGTGCCTTATACCTCTCAAGATCTCCACTGTCTCTGAATTTGTGATGAAATAACCACATGCAACGGATCACATTCACCCCCTCAGGTCTAGGTACTAGATCCCATGTGTGTTGTTTAGTTAAAGCATTAAATTCCTCATACATAGCCGCATTCCAATTAAAGTCTTAGTTAGCCAATTTAGGGTTCTTGGAAATTGAAGAAATGGTTGGGACAGACAAGTTAAATTGGACTTTGGATTTGAAGATTTCATGCTTTGCACGAGTTTCCATTTGGTGAGTGGGGATAGTAGGAGGTTCCAAGGCGGAGGGATTTATTGGATACGGAGAAGGAGGGACAGACGCCGGAGTAGGCACCGCAGCGCTGGAGGACTGACAGTCCTCTCAGAAGTTTTGGCGCCGCGGTGCCTCATCACTGGGCCGCGACACTGTCGATAGTAAATCAGGACTCTTCTCGCAAGAGTTTTGGCGCCGCGGTGCTGAAGAAGAACCCCTGGGCAGAGAAGGTGATTATGTGACAGTGCTATGATCTAGTTGACTGAGAATGATGGGAGAGATGACAGGCTCGTCAAGAAAAGAGTAATCCGGTTTTTGGAACCTTTTAAGATTCGAAAACGGGAATGTGGTCTCGTCGAATGTGACGTGATGAGATATGTGAATTTGACGAGTGGACAAGTTATAGCATAGATAGACCCTATGGTTTGACGGGAAGCCTAGGTAGACACATGGAGTGGACCGATGAGCTAGCTTGTGAGGGGCAGTAGAGGTCAGTTTAGGATAACATAGACAACCGAATATCTGCAGGTGATCATAGGATGGGACTCTATAATAGAGAATTTTGGTAAGGGTCATATTGTGAAGGGTGCTAGTTGGGAGAATATTTTGAATGTATTATGATATTTTAGCAGCATATACCCAGAAGGGCGGATGGAGGGAGACATGAATCAATAGAGTGCGAATCATGTTGTTTATAGTGCGGACGATTCTTTCAACTTTACCGTTTTGTAGGGAGGTGTGAGGGCAGGAGAAGCGAAAAATCATGCCATTATTAGAACAAAACTGGTGAACCATAAAGTTATTGAATTCACGATCATTATCGCACTGAAATGATTTGATACCTTTTTCAAATTGCGTTTGGATGAACTGTCGAAACTCAAGAAATTTGACAAACACTTCCGATTTATATTTGAGAGGATACAACCAAACATAGTGGGAAAAATCATCTAGCAAGACAAGATAATATTTATGACCGAGAGAACTAACAATAGGTGATGTCCATAAATTGACATGTATAATATCAAATTGTGCAAATGTAACACTAGTAGATGATTTAAACGGAAGACGAGTATGTTTGCCTAGAGAACAGAAAACAAAGTTTTGGGAAAGCTTTCTATTATTACAAGTAATGAAATTATTGCCTCTAAAAAAATTAAAAACTGGGGCTCCTGGATGACAAAGCCTATTATTCCACGTTGATGAAGAAATGTCCGCTAGAGAGACGGGAGAGCAAGATCTGGAAACGGAGGTGGGAGTGAAAGGATAGAGATCCCCCGTGCTATTGCATCTCGTAAGAGGTGTCCCCGTATGAAGATCCTTCACAGTGAAACCAAAAGGGTCAAAGTCAACAGAGACATAATTATTACGAGTAGATTTGCTGATAGAGATTAGGTTCTTAATTATATGTGGGGCATATAAGGTATCTCTAAGGGGGAATGGATGAGGAGGTGGTGTGTAGGATGTACCATAACCCTTTATTGGAATGCGGTGACCACTACCAACTGTAATAAATTGAGGATTCTTTAAACCAAACAGTTTAGGAATATTACCTGCAGACCGGGTGAGGTGAGATGTGGCTCCAGAGTCCATGTTCCAGTTGTTGTCATGCTGTTGCATATTGAGGTCGCCAAGGCTCACCAACTCGATGGGTGTCATCTTTGGATGAAATCAGGCCGGAACCGCCGTACGAAGTGAGCTTCTGCGGTAATCGGACTTGCCGGGATGGAGCAGGGCCCAACAACCCGTGATGAGAATACCGTTGGGCGGCCGCTGTACCGAATTGCGCGCGCCGCGCAGCCAGATCGATATCGCTGGGCGCCGCAGAGATATACTGGTTCTGCGGGCCCTATTATTGATGTTGCTAATTCTGCGGTCCGCGACTCTTGCCACGACCACGACCACCTCTGCCATCGCGGCCTCTTGCCACCCTTGCCACCATTGCCACTGCGTCCCTGCTGCGGTTGAGAGTTTTCGGGCGGCGTTGGATCTTGGGGGTGCGTTTCAACAGCTAATGCCTTCTCATTGTGATCATCTTGCTTAGCACATCGAGTCTCTTCGAGCAACAACTGCGAGCGAGCTTTGTTAAAACTGGGTAACAGATCGGCCTGTTGAATTATGGTGGCTAACGTATCGTAGTCGCCTTTGGGAAGGCCTGCAATCAATTGCAACACCATTTTAGTGTCCGAGACAGGCGTGTCGACGTTGGAGAGTTGATCCGCCAGTAGTTTCAATCGTCGCGATGCTCGTCATGTTAGAGAAATTTTCAAGACGTGTATTGTTAAATTATTCCTCCAAATACACCGCACGAGTGTGCTTGTTATCTTGAAAGATTTCCTCAAAGCGGTTCCATAAATCACGAGATGTGGCGCCAGATTTAATTATAGTAAGTAGAAGATCCTGAGAAATACTACCATAAATCTACTGTTTGACGCCGACGTCTAGACGACGCCAAGTAGAATCATCAACCTCCGGAGGGCGCAGAATAGTGTCATCGATATGATCAAGCACGTTATAGAGACATGTATGATTACGAAGCAGTTCAACCCAAGGAAAATACTGACAGTTTTCTTGATCAAGAAGAATGGGAATAGAATTCTTGATATTGGTAACAGTTATGGCGGGATGAAAAGAGGATGACGACGTGGTGGTGAGATTTGTGGAGGTGGAAGCGTTAGATTCCTGAGTATCCATTTAGAGAAGAGATGAATAAAGAAGAAACCTAAGAATTTATGTGGGAGTGTCGCGACTAAGATCCAAGGGGGGGGGGGAGGGGATTCTCGGCGGCGTGACAGAGAAAAGGGAGAAAAAAATTCTAGGGTTTTAAGGTTTTGGCTCTTGATACTTAATCTCCCTTGAGGAGTCTTTCTCATTAATATCAATATATATAGTGTACAAAATTCATCCCTTATACAAGAGGATTCCTAGTCCTAATTAGAAGAGAAATCCTAGTCTTACCATAATTATATTCACACAATATATAAAATATATTCTAATTATGAGTAGGGATACAATAATAACAACTATACACGTTTACAAAAACTTTTCTCATAACTATTTTTTCCGAGTTTTAAAACTCGAACTCAAAATTATTAATTAATTAAAGCGGATGGCTCCATCTCACCACATTCTTTGATATGATTGCTTCATCTATAATGGATTATTGATAAATCTTCTTTTTCTTACATTAAGGAGCTATATTCCTTTTTGGGGTTAAAAATGAGAGACAACGGATATGGAGGTTACACGTTGCACGTATTATATTATTACTTTTAAAATTCAAGATACAATAGTGGAAGGGTGTTTAACAAAATCAGGAAAAGAAAAAGAGTTTCACTTATCAAAATCTAATTACACTGACACTAAGATCAAAACTGCAGCCTAATAATTATAATTTAACCTAATAGTTGCTAGTTGTTTTAAAATAATTAAGTAATCATCATATAATTATAACGGGAAGATGAAGGAACTTGGAGAGTCAACTGAAGACCACTGTAATTTCATACACACTAGATAATTAGATATTTGTGGAAGTTAGTGAGGTAGATGTATATATATATATATATATATATATATATATATATAAGACGAGTATTCTTTAAAGGTATTAACTCTTTTTCTCTCAATATACTCTCTCTCTTCTGGAACTTTCTCACCGACTTCTCTCGTCCTTCTCTCTTCTCCACTCCCACTTCTTCTTCATTCTTCTTTCATTTTTGATTCTGGTTTAATAAAGTTCATTAACAAAATATGAATACACTGATCTGATGTGTACCTACGAACACATATCAGTGATTCAAGATGGTATCAAAGCCTAGAGATCGATCTATGCGATAGAGGATTGATAAATCGATGGTCGATGTTCTAGACATATGCGAGACAGTTTAGGAGATGGAATCGATTGCATGCAACATTCAATTTGTGGATAAATTGATGAATTGTTGTTGTGGCAGACAGATCGATGTCGCGGAGGGATAGGTCACTGGATCCTCCACACAAATAGTTGTTGGAGTAGTTACTGTATTACATCTTCTGTTTTCTCTATTTTTTTTCTGAGTTGGAGAAAATCTATACATTGAAGTATGGGGAGTGTTGGAGAAATTGGAGAAGGTTCAGTGAATGAGGATGCAACAGTGATCACAATAGACCACAATCATCCACTGTACCTGTTTCCATCGGATGCCCTTGGATCTTTGACAGTGGGAATTGTACTCAGTGGAATGGACAATTACACTTTATGGAGTAGAGCCATGAAGATTGCTTTACTAGAGAAGAACAAGATAGGTTTCATAGATGGAAGTGTAAGGAGGGAACAATTCCATGGAAATCTAGCACGGCTATGGGACAGATGTAATGCAATCGTTGTGTCTTGGCTAATGGGAAACGTAAGTAAAAATTTACTTACTGGAATGCTATATAACTCAGATTCATACATTATATGGGAATAATTGCGAGAAAGATTCGATAAAGTGAACAGTTCAAGAGTATTTCAACTGCGCAAAGACATTTTTTCGATGAGACAAGGAACACTCTCTGTATCAAAGTATTACTCTAGACTTAAGGACCTCTGGGATAAGTATGAATCCATCATTCCAGTTCCATTTTGTTGTCTAAAGGCTAAGGAGTTCGTGGATCATTTACAATATCAGAGACTCCTACAATTTCTGATGGGAATGGATGAGAGTTACGGATCAGTAAGAAGTCAAATACTCATGATGCAACAGATGCCTACACTAAATCAGGTGTATGCAATGGTTAATCAGGAAGAGAGTCAAATGATGATAACAGGAAGTGGTAGGGTGATGTTCGAGTCTGGAGAATCATCATCTGCCATGTTCACAACTAAGAGTGGGAACTCCGAAAATAGAGGTGGAAATCAGACTCAGAACAAGAAGTACAATCCCAGTGCATACTGTGATTATTGTCATATGAAGGGCCATTCCAGACTAGAGTGCAACGAACTAAAGAAATGTGACTATTGTCACAAGACTGGACATGTGCAAGACGACTGTTATAGGCTGATAGGATATCCAGAAAACTTTAAATCAAAGGGAAAGAAAGCTTGTGCAGTTGCAGGAGGCAATCTGCAGTGTGGTGAAACTAGCCAAGACAATTCTGGCATGATGACTTCTCATCAGCAACCGGTTGATTTTTTAAAAAATGCACAGCCATTCACAGGACAACAGTCATTCCCACCATACAACCTAACTCCAGCCCAACATAAAAAATTGTTGGAACTTCTAAACAATAGAGAATTTACCAATGTCAATGCACACATGACAGGTAAGTTCGTATCTGACTCTGAGGGTCTGATTAAATGGATAGTTGATATAGGAGCTACTAATCACATGATTGGTAACAAGAAATATTTACACAATAACATGTTGACAGAAGGAACAGAGAAGGTACAACTCCCCACTGGAGAGTCTGCTGGGATATCTCATGTTGGGGATTATCATTTAGGAGGAGGTGATGTACTTAGAAGTGTATTATGTGTACCAACCTTTAAGTTCAATCTGTTATCTGTCTCTAAAATAACTAAAGAACTGAAGTGTAGTGTCACATTTTTTCCAACTTTCTATGTATTTCAGGACCTCTCCACTGGGAAGGTGAAGGGGATTGGTAGTGAGGAAAATGGTTTGTACATACTGTCTCTGAATACTCAGAATAAAGCAGGAGAGTTGGGCAAGTGTATGTCAGCACAGGAGCAAGTTGGTGCAGATTCATGGCACCAAAGACTATGCCATGTACCTATGAGTGTCTTGAAGAAAATGACTTTTTTCAAAGACAAATCTAGTTCTAGTTTCATTTTACATAATTGTAAGAATTGTGAAGTGTGTCCTTTGGCTAGACAAACTAGATTCCCCTTCCCTGTTAGTCAGAATAGAGCAACAAGATCATTCCAACTATTACATATGGATGTATGGGGACCATACAAAACTGAAACTCATAATGGAATGAAATATTTTCTAACAATTGTGGATGATTGTACTAGATGGACTTGGATTTTTCTGATGAGGTTAAATTCTGATGTATTTACTTTACTCAGGAACTTCATTGTTCAGGTCCATACTCAGTTTAATGCTCCTGACCAGAGAATAAGGTCTGATAATGGAGGAGAGTTTTTCAATACAAACTGTGGTGCCTTGTTTTTGCAATATGGTATAGTTCATGAAAGTTCTTGTCCATACACACCTCAACAGAATGGTGTAGTGGAAAGGAAACATAGACACATACTAGAAATATCTAGAGATATCAAGATTCAAGGGGGGATACCAGATACGTTCTGGGGATCTTGTGTTGAAAATGCAGTATATATAATAAATAGGGTACCTTCTACAGTTCTGAAGAATAAGTCCCCATTTGAGATGATGTATAATAAGATGCCACAACTTAGTCATCTAAGAGTGCTAGGTTGCTTGTGTTTTGCAACCAATCTCACTAAACATGACAAATTTAGTCCAAGGGCTGTAAGGGTAGTACACCTGGGATATGGGTATACACAGAAGGGTTATCATCTTTATGATATGGAGAATAGAACATTTTTCATGAGTAAAGATGTATTGTTCATGGAAAATGTTTTTCCCTTTAAAAAGGAGGTAGATGAGGATATAACTAATATCAAGGCACAAGCTGACCTTTTTTATGCAGATTTACTACATGAGCAATTTCATGGCAGCACACCAGAAGTAGATGTGCAACACACACTTGATGATGCTACAGATGTCAGGCAACATGATGAAGTACATGACGAGTCTTTGAAAATCGATTCCGTCAGTCACATCGCACTGAGCCACAATCCTGCGGTTAGAAGATCCATTAGAAGCGGACCTATATGGCACAAAGATTACATAACTACACATGGTTCTTCAAATTGCCTATATTCAATATCGATAGCATCTCTTACTCTGGATTATCGCAGATATCAAGATTTTATAGCCAAAGTTTCCCGGACACGTAACCAGAGTTATAAGCTTGCAGCAAAAGATCACAGATGGATAGATGCAATGAAATCTGAAATTCAGGCTCTAGAAGAAAATGGAACCTGGACATTTGTTCCCTTACCAGAGGGCAAGAAGGCAATAGGATGTCGATGGGTGTACAAAAGGCGACAGGAGAAGTAAAAATATTTAAAGCAAGGTTGGTGGCCAAAGGATACAACCAAAAAGAGGGAATTGATTACCAAGAAACCTTTTCACCAGTAGTAAAAATGACTACTGTCAGAGCTGTGATCTCTCTTGCAGCATCACGACACTGGATCATACACCAAATGGATGTCTACAATGCCTTCTTGCAAGGAGATTTGTGTGAGGAGGTATACATGACAGTACCTGAGGGTTTTGCTAATAAAGGAGGACAGATGCATGTATGCAAACTGCTGAAGTCCCTCTATGGTTTGAAGCAGGCATCTCGGCAATGGAATATCAAATTGACCACTGCCCTCATCTCTTCTGGCTTCCAGCAAAGCCATAGAGACTATTCACTGTTTACTAAGAAGCAGCATGATAGCATTATGGTGGTATTGGTATATGTAGATGACCTGTTGCTGACTGGAAATGATCCAGCCATGATACAGTCAACTAAAGAATGGTTACAGTCTGCCTTCAAGATAAACGATCTAGGGGAACTTCGATATTTCCTTGGTATTGAATTTGCGAGAAATTCAGAAGGTATCCTCATGCACCAGAGAAAGTATTCTTTGGAACTTATTTCAGACATGGGACTTGCAGGTGCTAAACCTGCCTCTTCTCCCATGGATATGAATAAAAAATTCACAACCTTGGAGTTTGATGAGCACGTCGTAATTGCAGCTGGTTCAGAATCTGCTTCAACAGCTAAGCCTGATCCATTGCTATCTGATCCTAGTGCATATAGAAGATTGGTTGGAAGACTCTTATACTTGACAACCACAAGGCCGGATATTGCTTTTGTTGTGCACTGCCTCAGCCAGTTTATGCAGACACCTAAGGAGTCCCACTTAGAAGCTAGTCTACGAATCGTAAAATATGTCAAGCAGACCCCAGGCCTAGGAGTTCTGATGTCCAGTTCCAGCAGTTCACACCTCAACGTATTCTGTGATGCAGATTGGGGGGCATGTCTCCATAGTAGAAGGTCAGTAACTGGTTACCTTGTGTTACATGGTACTTCCCCCATCTCGTGGAAGTCGAAGAAGCAGGATACAGTCTCCCGGAGTTCTGCAGAGGCAGAATAAAGAGCCATGGCAGCCTCGATGCGTAAAGCAGTGTGGCTAGCAGTGCATTTGAAGAACTTGGGGCTACTCTTCAGACTCCAGTGTTCATTTTTACGGATAGCAAGTCTGCTATTCAGATCGCTGCAAATCCAGTTTTTCACGAACGAACAAAACACATCGACATAGATTGCCACTTCATTCGGGAGAAAATCCAAAAGGGACTGATTCACACTGTGCATTTACGATCTGAAGACCAACCTGCCGATTTGCTTACAAAGGCTCTTGGTCGACAACAACATAGCACATTGTTATCCAAGCTAGGAATGAAGAACATCTTCATCACTCCTAGCTTGAGGGGGGAGGAGGGGGAGGGGGGGAGAGTTGTGAAGACCACTGTAATTCCATACACACACACACTAGATAATTAGATATTTGTGAAAGTTAGTAGATATTTGTGGAAGTTAGTGAGGTAGATGTGTATAAATATATAAGACTAGTATTCTGTAAAGGTATTAACTCTTTTTCTCTCAATATACTCTCTCTCTCTTCTGGAACTTTCTCACCGACTTCTCTCGTCCTTCTCTCTTCTCCACTCCCACTTCTTCTTCATTCTTCTTCCATTTTTGATTCTGGTTTAATAAAGTTCATTAACAAGATATGAATACACTGATCTAATGTGTACCTACGAAGACAAATCAGTGATTCAAGATCAACAACTTATAAAATAAAATAGTGTATTAGTAATAAACAAATCATGATTATGTGGGTTGTAAAGAGCCTTGGCGTTAGTGGACATTTAGCAAACCCAATGCCATTACTGTAGTCAGTAGCTCTCCTCTTTATTCTAAAACAAATTTATTTTATTTGGATTAAGTGACATGTACAGTTCAAAAAATATTTCCTGATAGTTTTTATTAGATCACATAATATATATATATATATATATATATATATATATATATATATATATTAAGAAATCTATTATATATCTATAATTATTTAAATGTAAATCCAATGATTATCGTTCAATAATTTAAAATTATTGTAGAAACTTATAAACTTTAAATCATAAATTTAATTTTAAATATTTACGGTAAGCAAATGAATACAAGACATTCGTTTCGTATATAAACTTAACACATAAATCATGCTAGTAAATACTTTTGGTTTGTCAGTATATATAACCAAAATGATTTTAAATCATTGAATAGCCTAAACGTATGTAACATGTCATTTAATTCTCTCTCTTTTTTTAACGGCCATAGATAGACTTCTAAATAAGTCAATTTATAAGTAATTTAATGGCATAAAACGTAATCACGTTATTGAAGTATAAAAATTAAACTTATATGCAAATTCATTTGACAGCTGATTTGGTGGTGAATTATGCAGGTTTTAAATCATGCATAAGTAATACTTATCATGTTGGTAGCTGGTTAGGAGATAAATTATTCATGTATAAAAATAATATAGTATTTGGTTTGCAATCTAGAATCCGCATAATTATATAGTACATGTATAAGTTACAAGAAAATCTATTTATTATTTTATGCAAGATAAAAGATGAAATAACTAACACATAAATAACTAAATTCCTCATAACTAATCTCAATATTACTAATAAATGCATAACTTTAATCAACTACAAAAAGACCCCTTAATGAAGGATGTGATTGTTAGCCGATTTCCACGTGTTCACGCAAGTGTACGTATCGTTACAAATAATATAGTCTGATAAGATCGAATATCGTCCTCAGAGACTGGTTATCAAGTACCGATTATCTAAGCTTTAGTTTCTATTTGGTGAACGTTAATTTGTTTGTATTTTTATCTAATAACTAAGACTAAGTAATTGCAGAAAATAAACTAATTATGATAATAATTTGGTTTAAATCAGTTATGAAGGAATTAGGGATTTCAATATCCTCGACTATCCACTCTTTTCAATCCCTAATGCAACTAGAATGACTTTTTCTCCTACGTTAAGATATCGGTTAACTAGGCTGTCTTATATTCCAGTTAGAATATATAATCGCTCAACTCCAGTGCAAAACCCTTTTATATTTCTATGATAAGGTTTACCACATAGGAGGATTAAGAACAATAACCTATAATGCTACACAAGTATCGGGATACTTTCATCCGTGATTTTAACCTATGTCTATTCAATTACAGCATATACAAATCTCTCCTCTCGGTTCTTGATTCGAAATCATATTAGATTATGATAATTAATGACCAGTTAACTATCAAACATTCATACCAATATTGAATAAATCTTAATCAAGTGAAGAAGAAATCAAACTAATGCATTAATTCATGAAATATAGGTTCAAGCGATTCAATAGGAAAACCCTAATAAAGTAATTAGCTCTTAAACATTGTCATGTCAAGAAGTAATACAAACCAACATAAACTGAAATAAAAACAAAGAAAAAGAAAAGAAACTTGAACCAAAATTATCTCCAATCTTGTGTTGTAGACTCCTTTTCCTCTCCAAAGTATGATGTGAGATGTAAGATCCCAGATGAATAATGAGGCTAGGGTTTAGGAATTTTATAGTTGAGAAAATATGGATTTCGGACCTTAAAAACTGTGTCAAAATCGGCCCAGAACGTGATTTTTCTGCCTCGACATCGCGGTGCCATTCTCGGCAAGATCTGCGGTCACAGAAATCGCGACTTCTCGCAATTATGGCACCGCGATCCCGCGATCCGGCACCATGATCCTATATAGTCTTCGCCCTTTTTCGTCCGGACTTCGTCTGATTTCTTCTATACATCCCGAAACTTCTTAGACTTCATTTCTTGGCCTTTTATTGTGCAATTCCATCTCAATTATGTTCATTTCATCTTCTTTTTGTCATTTCTCCATTTAGGACCGCTGTGACTCAAAAGAAAGAAAAACGACCCTAACACGATACTAATTTCAACGAAAATAGGAAAAATACTAACTAAAAATGACTCAAAAAGTGTATATAAAATATTCCTAACAAACCCCCAAACTTAACCTTTACTCGCCCTCGAGTAAAGCAAAAACAAAAATAAAAACAGACAAAACAAAAACTCTACGAAATGGATCAAGTAGCTATAACAATGCATCTTCAAAGTCATGGATGAAAGTTAGGATAATATGTTAGAACATATATAACATGAATAATTAGCAATCTAGAATTTCAAGTTAGATATTTCGCAAATTTAGTTAGATCATAATCAAATGGAAACATAAACACCTAACCTATGCATGTGAATTTCACTCCATCTTTTCCAAAATGCTATAGACTTGTTTACTTGCTATTCTCTACTAATCATAGACATACATTCTAGAGATCATCAGGACTTTTAAGGGTTGTAATGTAGGCTTAGGAAGGGGTAAATAAAAGTTGGCATTTAGGCTCAAATTACGTACCATAAACTATTTTCATTCAACTCCTTCTTCCTTCTTTTTGACTTTCTTTTTAGTCTCATACATATCTTCTCTCCTCATTTCTTTTGAGAGAATGATACACATTATAACAAGCACCCCCAAACGTAGACTGTTGCATATTTTTCATTGAGGTGCATCAAATTTTCATTCTCTTTTTCAACACTTTTTATTCCAAGAATCTTCAATTATTACTTATGGCACAAACATGGAATCATAGGGTGTCAAACAAAGATATTATTTTAGGCTCAACGGGGCTGACTAAGAATACAATTTATGTCAGGGTAGGTAATGAATGGTCAGAAGGGCTATCAAAGAAATGCCTGAATCATCTCCCTAAACATGTACATCTTAACTATTTCGCCTCAAATAACAAGCAAACATATTTTTTTGACATTTCAACATTTCTTTCCATAACTGACAACCCATAGGCTAAGCACAAATATCCCAAAGAATTAGATATCATGAATTTTTGGCATATCTAACTTAAGCACACAGATTGTCGCTTTTAATTCTATTACATTATCCCACTTTATCCACTCAATATCCTTAGCAACTACAACATGCATGATCCATAAAAAAATTATGACTCAAAAACACATGGAACAACACAAAGAAAAATAAAAAAGACTAAAAAACAGACACCCAAAACAAACTAAGATCCCCCAAACTTAAAAAACACATTGTCCCTAATGTATGAAGACTAAAAATAAGGGACAACTTACTGACACAATACATCGATCATAACGGAGGTCTGAGATGATATTCTGGAAATTGCGCATCTTTTGGGCTCTCTGAAGTTTCAGCGTCGTGGCCCTGCATTTTGGCGCCACGGCGCTGTGCTCAATTTTTGCACTTTTCCAGCATTTTTGATCTTTTTCCACTCAGGGTCAATCCATAGTCCACCTGCCACCAAAACATAAGACAAAATCCAAGACCGTGAGACTGTTCAAGATAAAATAAAATAACTAAAATAAGAATTAAAATAACATAATTAAAAACATTGGGTTGCCTCCCAACAAGCGCTGTCTTTAACGTCTTTTAGCGGACGCAATTAATCCTTACTAGTGCCCAGTGGATCCTTTTGCGAACTGCTTGCAATCCACACAATTATTGTTGCAGGTCTTACTCCTCCTACAATACCTTTTTCAAACAAGGGCCTCATATCTAAGATTATCTCCCAATTACACAAGGCAAACTTGTCTTCTAGGCTCTCTATAATGTAGGGATCAGTGAAACACCCTACATCTCTCAACTTTAAGGGGGTGCCCTTGATGGTATGGACTTTCTGGTTGGGGCTCAGTAGTGATAGTTGGTGGTGTTTCTTCATCCATGGGTACAGGAAAGAGGAATTTCAAGGAATCCAAAAAAGTGAAAAATTGGATTTCAGTAACCTCCTCTTTCTCTACACCAACTACCTCTCTTAATTCCTTATTATTCTCAACAGCTTGTTGTGGTTCAGGTTCCTCACTCTCCTTATCACTCCCCACAACTATGTCGCTAGACAAATTTTCTTGCGGTACATTGATCACCATATCCATCAGCTGCCCTATTTGTGTCTCCAAAATTTTTAGGGACACCCCTGTCTCAGTCATAAACTGAGTCTGGCACTTGGTGACCCTGAGTATGGCTTCCTGCAACTCATCTAGATCTTCCTCTGAAACCTGTGGGTTAGACTGCTGTTGTTGATTCCACTGCCCCTGATAGTAGTAGTCCATGAGTTTTTGTTTTTAAAAAAAAAAATTAACTTTACCTACAAAATAAGAAAAACAACAAAAACTGATAGAAGGATGCTCGCAGAATAAGTTAAAAACTTGTTCATGGAGCAACCAAGTTAGAAATAAAATAACATAATCAAATATATACAAACCAAATTAAAAATAAGAATAGATAATTCGATATTGAAAATACGTCAATCCCCGGCAACGACGCCAAACCCTTGTTAGCTGATTTCCACGTGCTCACGCAAGTGTACGTATCATTACAAGTAATATAGTCTGGTAAGACCGAATATCGTCCTCAGAGACTAGTTATCAAGTACCGATTATCTAAGCTTTAGTTTCTATTTGGTGAACGTTAATTTGTTTGTATTTTTATCTAATAACTAAGACTAAGTAATTGCAGAAAATAAACTAATTATGATAATACTTTGGTTTAAATCAGTTATGAAGAAATTAGGGATTCCAATATCATCGACTATCCACTCTTTTCAATCCCTAATGCAACTAGAATGACTTCTTCTCCTACGTTAAGATAGCGGTTAACTAGGTTGTCTTATATTCTGGTTAGGATATATAATCGCTCAACTCCAGTGCAAAACCCTTCTATATTTCTATGATAGGGTTTACCACATAGGAGGATTAAGAACAATAACCTATAATGCTACACAAGTATCGGGATACTTTCGTCCGCGATTTTAACTTATGTCTATTCAATTACAGCATATCCAAATCTCTCCTCTCGGTTCTTGATTCGAAATCATATAGATTATGATAATTAATGGTCAGTTAACTATCAAACATTCATATCAATATTGAATAAATCTTAATTAAGTGAAGAAGAAATCAAACTAATGCATTAATTCCTGAAATAGAGGTTCAAGTGATTCATAAGGAAAACCCTAATAAAGTAATTAGCTCCTAAACATTGTCATGTCAAGAAGTAATACAAACCAACATAAACTGAAATAAAAACAAAGAAAAAGAAAAGAAACTTGAACTAAAATTGTCTCCAATCTTGTGTTGTAGCCTCCTTTTCCTCTTCAAAGTATGATGTGAGATGTAAGATCCCAGATGAATAATGAGGTTAGGATTTAGGGATTTTATAGTTGAGAAAATATGAATTTCGGACCTTAAAAACAGTGTCAAAATCGGCCTAGAACGTGATTTTTCCGCCTCGGCACTGCGGTGCTACAGAATGGCACCGCGGTGCCGAAAGTACTGCGACTTCTCAGTAATTATGGCACCGTGGTCCTGCAGTCTTTCGTCTGGACTTCGTCTGATTTCTTCTATACTTCTCGGGACTTCTTAGAGTTCATTTCTTGGCCTTTTATTGTGCAATTCCATCTTAATTATGCTAATTTCATCTTCTTATTGTCATTTCTCCATTTAGGACCGCTGTGACTCAAAAGAAAGAAAAACGACCCTAACACGATACTAATTTCAACGAAAATAGGAAAAATACTAACTAAAAATGACTCAAAAAAATATATAAAATATGTCTAACAGTGATCATTGCGTAGGTTTGTAGTTTTGAGAGTTGGGAGTGGGTATATCAGTGAATAAAACCTACAACTCTAATTAATATATTGGTGTTTCGTTTTTTTCTTTTACAAAATTATTTGGTGATTAATTGATTGTTAGATGAGAAGTTATCGTTTATAAAACAATAATTAGCTACTTAAAGAGTTCAACTAACACTCCCTATTGATTGATTGGGCTAAGTTTTAATATATGTGAATGAGCTTAAAATTCAATAATTAGCACATTATTTATATCTCTGATTTAGGACTTGTCGAGCTTAAAATTCAATAATTAGCACATTATTTATATCTCTGATTTAGGACTTGTCGAGTCTGTGCAATTCAAATAAGTTCGTTGAGTGATTAGTTGGATCAATAATACTTTTCTTTTGCAATTTAGGATTCAATCTCGTAGAATAGTGTCATTGAGTAGAGTCCTTTCATTAATACAATATATATAGTGTGTACAATTGTAATTCTAATGGAATAAGAATCTCTACTTTATATAATTACACTAAAATATTAATTACAGAATATTGCAGAATATACGGTGAATATATGAAAATTTATTCACTATCACACTCCCTCAGTCGGAGCGGAAGAAGACCAAACACTGAGACTGGATTTGAAGTCAAGGAACATTTGCCGAGGAAGCCCCTTAGTGAAGATATTTGTGTACTGATACAAATAAGGAACATGTAACACCATAACGTGGCCCACTGCAACCTTCTCGCGAACAAAGTGAATATCCATCTCGATATGCTTGATTCGCTGATGCTGAACCGGGTTATGAGACAAGTAGACAACATATATGTTATCACATTAAACAAAAGATGCCTTACGTAAGGGACAATGAGGCTATAACGACCCGTCTGGTCGTTTAACACTTTAAACTATGAAAAAGAATTATGACATTGAGAATACGAGGCTTTATGAAATTCTCAAAAATTAAAGAAAACGGGAGTTAAAATTAAAAGAAGTGGGATTAAGATTTAATAACTTGGGGGATTGATTTAATTTATGTAGACAATGAGGTACTAAAATATAGTATTTTAGGGACCTAAGTGTAACAAGAAAAATTCAGATTTTGTTTTAATTAACCTAAACTCTTTCTTTCTTTTTAATGGAAATAAGAAAAAAAAAACCTACTAGGTAGAAGAGAGGGAGACGTGCGCAGCCAGCAGGGAGGAGAAGGAAGGAGAAGAAAAAGAAAGGGGGAGAGGGACGAGCATCGAGAGAGGGAGAAAGGGGAGTACGAGCAAAACACGCAGGAGAGGGAAGGAGAGGAGAAAGAAAGAAGAGAAAGAAACCCTAGTAACTAGAAGACAAGGAGGAAGCGCTCAATTAAGTTCAGGTTAGATTCTATGTTATATGGTTGAATTAATCTATTCATGATCCTTATACTAATGCGTTATTGAATGAAATCAAATTTTCAAAGAGGTCATTACACGAAAATTCCACAATCCACTTGAATAGAGAAACTTGAGGGATTTATCATGACATAATGATTACAGTAGCTTGTAAAACGTGAAAACTGTACAAATTCGTAAGGAATATAAAAGTACGGGCTGAATAAAAGTTGTATACTACTCTGTTCCCGTCAGTTTGATATCTTACGGAGATAAATCCGACTTATGGTTTGAAAGTTATGACTGTTTAAAGTTTCTACCTCGTTTTACCGAAACTCAGGCGACATAGCATATAAAACATGAAAACTGTACAAATCCGTAAGGAATATGAAAACATAGGCTGAATGAAAGTTGTAGATTACTCTGTTCCCGTCAGTTTTATATATTACGAATATAAATCCAACTTATGGTTTGGAAGTTATGACTGTTTGAAGTTTCTACCTTATTTTACAAAAATTCTGGCGACACAGATTTCATAGGGTTGTTTCTTTCGTAAATTTTCACCATCTACACTAAGTTTTGTCAGGTGGGATTCGGCTTAATAAGATATCCTAGTGTTGCCTTCGATGTGGTATAATAAACACCTTATTTGGAGTTACGAATTTAATGTTATATCTTTTACAAGCGGGAGATACGTGAAAGTTAAAAACAAATAATATTATTTGGTTGTCCTGAAGTTATGCTAATATTTTTATAGGGGTATGAATTTAGTCATACAATGGAAATGGAAAGATCTTGTTAATATAAATATAGCAATATGGGTGTCCTTAGATTCGTATTATAATGTAGTTCACACATTTTCTATATTTTAATCGTTCAGAGGCTATACGCAAGGGGAAGACATTGATTTGATTGTTCGTGACACCCGCTCGGCATTGAGGTAGGTTACAGTTTACTTTAGTTAGACTCTGATTAGAGAATCGTATGTAGTTGTAGGAAGTGATGGGAATAGCATGATAGGCCTTCGGGCAGGGAGTGGAGATGAATTACTATTACGTTGGTTCCGTCAGCTGTTATGTGCGCTTGTCGCCATATGTGTTATTTTCTGTGATTATCACCTGATTGACTTGTACTTGTTGATTGTATATTGGTGACTCGTGTTGAGACTTGATATCATGTCTGACATACTTTCCATATTAGTTTGTGATGATGGTGAGGTGAGAGACTGAGAGTGATTGATAGCCTCCGAGGTTTCTGCCGGAGAGCGGGAGTGATAGCCTCCGAGGTTTCTGCCGGAGAGCGGGAGTGATAGCCTCTGAGGTTTCTGCCGGAGAGCGGGAGTGATAGCCTCCGAGGTTTCTTCCGGAGAGCGGGAGTGAGAGAGGTGACATTGCATTGCATTGCATTCATCCACTCATATTTTGACTGATCATTTGGTGAATTATACATGTCTTGGTTTATTTCATGATTTCTTTACGCTTTACTTGAATATGACACGTGACCATGCCTAATTTCTCTATGTGCTACTTGTTTGTTTCAACTTCTTCATGCGTTATCTAATCACATTCGGTCTATGATGCTTACCGGTATTAGTGTTGTACTGATACTACTCTTGCTGCACTTTTGCTGAGTGCAGAGTACGATCCACGTTCCAGTTCTACGCCCCGTGGCTGATTCGCAAGGTGGACTTGTACCCTTTTGACCAGATTTTGGAAAATTAAGTGTTTAAGACTTATAATTTCTTTTTCCTTATTTATTTTTCCGCTGATTTACCTTGTTAATGAGAACGTAGTTCGCCTACTCGGGGGAATAGGGTAGGTGCCATCACGACTCGTGATTTGAGTCGTGACAAAGTTGGTATCAGAGCTTCTAGGTTAATCGGTCTAATGAGTACAAGATCAATGTCTAGTAGAGTCTTGCGGATTGGTATGTAGAAGTTCGTACCCATCCTCGAGAGGCTATAGGACATTTAGGAAACATTCCACTTCTTTTCTCATTTCGTGCTAGTTCAATCCGATTGGTATCTGGTTCATTCTTTTCGTGCGAGATTGTTCAGAATCTTAAAGTCATTTCTATGTTCTCTCACAGGTGGTAGGACTCTTCATGTGATTCATATAAAGTACTTTCTCTCTATCCTATAGGTTGAGGCGTACTGACGAGAATCCAAATAGTGTATGGTTGGTGACAAAATAGTCATAATGGTAAAATATTCTTTTGATGAGAGCATGAGGTGTGCTTAGTTGGTACTGCGCGGGAGAATGAATGACAAAGTTGAGTGTCGACAAGGTAGGATTGTGTGTATGATAAGTAAGGATTGCCTTAAAAATTATGTATCAGGACAGTGATGTATCAGAATATTACATTGGTAATAATTGACTTGCTGGAATCACGAGGGTTGGTCAGTACTTTTGATGGAAAGGACTCGTGAAGGATTGTACTTGTCATACGATAGACTTGGAAGGGTATTTATTTTAAAGGTTAGTGTGGTGTAAGGAAAACTTCCAGATGCTTAAGGTTGTGGTTTTCTACTATTTCTTTTTTTCGTGAAGGGTTTAACTATTCTATAAGAGTAATGATATTTTGATGCACCCCCCTCGTGTGGGTTTGAGAAATTTCTGATTGTTAATGGTAGAAGATATTGGGAATGAAATATGAAAAATTGAAGAATTAAGATGAGGGCATGTTTGGATTCGAATTGGAAGTATTAAGGTACCTCTTTTCCTCCACCCCTACCTTGTCGCTCGAGGACGAGCGATTGTTTGATTGGTATCTAATGTAACGACCCGTCTGGTCGTTTAACACTTTAAACTACGAAAAAGAATTATGACATTAAGAATACGAGACTTTATGAAATTCTCGGGAATTAAAGGAAACAAGAGTTAAGATTAAAAGAAGTGGAATTAAGATTTAATTACTCGGGGGATTGATTTAATTTAAGTAGACAATGAGGGACTAAAATGTAGTATTTTAGGGACCTAAGTGTAAAAAGAGAAATTCAGATTTTGTTTTAATTAACCTAAACTCTTTCTTTCTTTTTAATGGAAATAAGAAAAAAAAAACTCTACTAGGTAGAAGAGAGGGAGACGTGCGCAACCAGCAGGGAGGAGAAGGAAGGAGAGGAAAAAGAAATAAGAGAAAGAAACCATAGTAACTAGAAGACAAGGAAGAAACACTCAATTAATTTCAGGTTAGATTCTATGTTATATGGTTAAATTAATCTATTCACGATCCTTATACTAATGCGTTATTGAATGAAATCAAATTTTCAAAGAGGTCATTACACGAAAATTCCACAATCCACTTGAATAGAGAAACTTGAGGGATTTATCATGGCATAATGATTACAGCAGCCTGTAAAACGTGAAAATTGTACAAATTCGTAAGGAATATAAAAGTATGGATTGAATGAAAGTTGTATACTACTCTGTTCCCGTCAGTTTGATATCTTACGGAGATAAATCCAACTTATAGTTTGAAAGTTATGACTGCTTAAAGTTTCTGCCTCATTTTATCGAAATTCAGACGACACAACATATAAAACGTGACAACTGTACAAATAAGTATGGAATATGAAAATATGGGCTGAATTAAAGTTATATATTACTCTGTTCCCGTCAGTTTTATATCTTACGAAGATAAATATAACTTATGGTTTGGAAGTTATGACTGTTTGAAGATTCTTCCTTGTTTTATAAAAATTCTGGCGACACAGATTTCATAGGGTTGTTTCTTTCATAAATTTTCACCATCTACACTAAGTATTATCAGGTGGGATTCGGCTTAATAAGATATCCTAGTGTTTCCTTCGATGTGGTACAATAAACACCTTATTTGGAGTTACGAATTTAATGTTATATCCTTTACAAGAGGGAGATACGAGAAAGTTAAAAGAAAGGAATATTATTTGGTTGTCCTGAAGTTATGCTAATATTTTTATAGGTGTATGAGTTTTGTCATACAATGGAAATGGTAAAGATGTTGTTAATATAAATATAGCAATATGGGTGTCCTTAGATTCGTATTATAATGTAGTTCACATATTTTCTAGATTTTAATCGTTCAGAGGCTCTACGCAAGGGGAAGACATTGGTTTTATGGTTCGTGGCACCCGCTCGACATTGAGGTAGGTTACAATTTACTTTAGTTAGACTCTGATTAGAGAATCGTATGTAGTTGTAGGAAGTGACGGGGATAGCATGATAGGCCTTCGGACACGGAGTGGAGATGAATTACTATTACGTTGGTTCCGTCAGCTTTTATGTGGGCTTGTCGCCATATGTGTTATTTTCTGTGATTAACACCTGATTGACCTGTACTTGTTGATTGTATATTGGTGACACGTATTTAGACTTGATATCATGCCTGACATACTTTCCATATTATTTTGTGATGATGGTGAGGTGAGAGACTGAGAGTGATTGATAGCCTCTAAGGTTTCCGCCGGAGAGCGGGAGTGATAGCCTCGAGGTTTCTGGGAGGCGGGGTGATAGCCTCAGGGTTTCTGGGAGAGGAAGTGATAGCCTCAGGGTTTTTCTTGGAGAGCGGGAGTGAGAGAGGTGACATTGCATTGCATTGCATTCATCCACTCATATTTTGACTGATCATTTGGTGAATTATATCTGTCTTGGTTGATTTCATGATTTCTTTACGCTTTACTTGAATATGATACGTGACCATGCCTGATTTCTCTATGTGCTACTTGTTGGTTTCAACTTCTTCATGCGTTATCTAATCACTGTCGGCCTATGATGCTTACCGGTACTTGTGTTGTACTGATACTACTCTTGCTGCACTTTTGCTGAGTGCAGAGTACGGTCGAGTTTGATTCACGCCCATGGTGATTCGCGAGGTGGACATCTTCTAGTAATTCAGGGTGAGCTACTTGGTCGTCCGTGGCCCCTGAAGGGCTTCTTAGTTAATTCCATTTTTCTTTGGTTATTGACAGACAGTATGTAGCCTTCAGGCATTCTTTTAGACATCTATTTTTCAGACTTTTAGTGCTCTTGTACCATTTTGACCAGATTTTGGAAAATTAAGTGTTTAAGACTTATGATTTATTTTTCCTTATTTATTTTTCCGCTGATTTACCTTGTTAATGAGAATGTGGTTCGCCTACTCGGGGGAATAGGGTAGGTGCCATCACGACTCGTGATTTGGGTCGTGACAGAAGCTCAAGAAGGAGATTTCAGAGCCAACATAGCTCTACAACAACGTTCGCAACGCCTCAATATTCTACTTCTGCACTCTAACGGGAAAGCGTGGCTTGCCGCTTGGCAGACCACGAAATAATATTATCCCCCAAAAATACACAATAGCCGGACGTAGTGTTACACCCCGTAATTCCAGGGCATATAAGTGAGAACGTAATTAAGGAAATAAGATTTGAATGTTGGAAGGAAAGTATATTTACATTTTTCTAATATGGGAAATTTTGGATACAAATGTGACGACGAGAATTATTAACTTGTAGTTAAATTCTTCCAATGGATTTATGGACTTAGTATTGTATTATGAAGTCTTGACATTGATAATATGGGGTACATCGAAAATTTCACAATTTTGTGGGTCCATCGAAATATTAAGAATTTTAGGCTAAGTATGGAATTATTTTTGTGAAGAGAATTATGGGCGAATTAGAGGGTGACACATGTCCCTCCCCACTTGTGTAACAAAGCTCTAATTATATATATGTATTGCAAGATTTGGCTAAGTGTGTGAGATATTATTGTCAAGAGGAAGACAAGTGGACAAGTGGGTCTACAAGGGCCCCCCTCCACTTGTGCTACAAACACCTATTAGATACAAGTCTTGCAAGACTTTAGCTCACAAAAATATCTTCTCCTCAACCTCTCTTATCCCTCCATTCACTTCAAATTTTCAAAATCCATAGCCAAGAGAAGAGAAGTTAACTTATTTTCCAAGATTAAGCTCCTTAACTAAGTTCCAAGCCAGGTTAACTCTCCAAAACTGTTGGTCACAGTTTTTGGACCGATTCTGCCTTGAAAATCCTAAGCTTGGAGATGAACTTGTTGGAAGAAAAACATGCAAGCAAGATGGTTACAAGCTTGTAAATGATACATGTGTGTTATTGTAACGTGAAAAAGTGGTGCGAAAAGAAGGCAGTGGTGCCGAGATTAGTGGACTGTTTTGGGCTAAAAATAAGGTAAGAATTCTTCTTCCTTTTGAAGTAATTGGAAATTACATGTTATAGTTAAGAGGTGAACTTGTGTTAAGTAAAATGGAGAATAAGATGTGCATGTCACAGATTTGGCATGTTAGCCGATTCTGGACAGTTTTCATGTTGTTGGATTCGTTGGATATTGTTGTTGTTATCTTCACTTATTACATGTTAGATTGAAGGAAATCTTGATATTAAAAGATGAAATGGTTTATATGAAAGTGTTGAAACTTGAATTGGATAATAAGGAATTACGGAAAGGGTTATAGTATTGGTTGTTAGCCGAGAACTGCATGAAACTGTGAGACGTTGTGGTGCTGTTGTAGGGGCTGTTTTGTGGGGTTATAATGCTGGAAATTCAGTTACCATTATGCATGTTTAAATATGACAATTGCTAATGCATGTCCTAAAGGAATAAGAGTGTAGAAAGGTGTAGAAAAGCTTCACATTTCACCCTCGTTGTTGTTGAAGTATGAACTGTTTTAGTGGACTGTTTTTATATGGATTAAGAGGTCGGATTAACATGTGAAGTAGGTGTGTAATTCACCTTGGTTGTTGTTTTAGTTATGTCCTTAATTGATGCTTGGTTATTGATGTTATTGGCCTTATTTGTAAGGTGGAAAAGTATGTATAAATAGGGGAAGTGCTCCCCAGATTTTTATATGAAAGAAGAGTCATTATGTGGTATAGTTTATATTAGTATCATGAAGTTGATAGACGTGTTGTTGTTGTTATAGGTTGAAGTACCTATTTGAGACGTATTCTACTTATCGTGTTGATATAGCCGATAAGGTATGTGAACTATCCCTTCTTCTTTTGGCATATTCTACGTGTGAACTATAACTGTGGTATTGCTCCATAGTTTACTCTACTCTTAGAGGTTAATGAATATTCATGTTATTGATTCAAGGCTAAAAGCATGTCTAAATTGTTCCTAAGTCCTTATTAAGGCATATGAGACCGATGTTGATAAGTGTTTTTAGTAAGCATGAGAGCCGAGTTGACTCTGCTTACTTAAAGGAATTATTAACTATTAAGTGCCGAAACTGGTTTAATAAATACGTAAGTATGTTATCAGTGAACGTGTTAAAACAAGCCATTGTAGCATTAAGTGAAAAAAGTATCGACAAATGATTATTATATTTAAATGATTAGAACGTCATCTACATAGAAACTAAGATATAACCAATTTATTTTATATTTGCTAGTTCACAGCTAATTAGATAAGATCTTTATAACAAAAGATAAATTACTCATGGGCATAAGAATTAATTAGGCAAATTTGGATCTGTTATCGCCATCCAGATGTTTTCATAATGTTAGCCAGAGGAGCGAGACGAATTTAGATTATCGAGTTGGTACAAACGACAAGCGGTATGTGAAACTATCCCTTCTTATTTTGGCATGATTTATATGAAGTAAGTGTAGGCGGACGTAAAAGTTCTTTTGGATCCTAATCCTTAATGAAAGATGTGATAGTGCCTTGGTTTTTCTAAAATAAAAGGTCATTTTAAAGATTTTATAGAGAGTCAAAAGATGATTTAAATTGCGCATGGTTGCTCATGATAGCTATTCGTGCAAGTGTTATTATTCTATGTTTACCGCGTCCCAAAAAGGGTCGGGCAGTATACCCTATGTGTTTACTGTGTCCCAGAAAGGGCCGGGCAGTACATGACTTTACACCGCGTCCCAGAAAGGGCCGGGCAGTATATGACTTTACACCGCGTCCCAGGAAGGGCCCGGCAGTATACTCTATATGACTACATCGCGTCCCATAATGGGCCGGGCAGATTCGTGCGCATCTTCCCATATGTTCACCGCGTCCTTCATTAGAGGCCGTGCAGTAGAGGTATATTATTCTATGGACATGTATCTTTGATGCGGGTATAGATACCCATGAACACCGCGTCCTTCATTTGAGGTCGGGCAATAGATGTATACGATTCCATGGACATATATCCATGATGCGGGTATAGATACCCATGAACACCGCGTCCTTTATTAGAGGTCGGGCTGTAGATGTATACGATTCCATGGACATGTATCTATGATGCGGGTATATATACCCATGAACACCGCGTCCTTCATTAGAGGTCGGGCAGTAGATGTATGTCACGACCCGACCGGGATCGCGGCCGGTGCCTACACAGGCACCCTACAGTAAATATCGAGAGATAATCGTGAACATACATGAAACTTATAAATAAAACAACGGAAGTAAAACAACAGTCACCGATAGGGCTACCTTCCGGACGTCATACATAAACGGCGATTGCCTCCTTTCTTTACAAGCAGACCCACAATATGTGACTACAGACCTTAAGAATTACAATCGTGGCGGGACAGGGCCCGCCATACCCTGAATATACATGAATCTACTACCTCGTGGAAAAGCGTACAAGAGCTAAACCTCCGAGCAAATAGAGCTTTCTCTCAAAGATCAACCAAGATCCTAAGAGCAAGGATCACCAACCAGGTACCTAAAACTGCGGGCATGGGCGGCCCCGAAGAAGTCGATACAACAGTGCAAAGTATAAATGTAAATAAAATGCAATAACCAAAACATATACGTATAAAAGAATGTCCTTTTAACTCACGAAACCAATCATATATTAACTGTTCCGTTCCTTTCGATAAGATTTAACAACATATTCTTACATACTTACTTAAGAGTTTAATCCAGCCTTTTTCACATAACTTACATATCTTACATAACATAATCCGACCCATTTGCGGGACACGGTGTACTGATGAATCATGTGACATAATCCGGCCCGCCTGTGGGGCTCGGTGTACTGTGGAATCATATAACATAATCCGGCCCGCCTGTGGGGCTCGGTGTACTGTGGAATCATATAACATAATCCGGCCCGCCTGTGGGGCTCGGTGTACTGTGGAATCATATAACATAATCCGGCCCGCCTGTGGGGCTCGGTGTACTGTGGAATCATATAACATAATCCGGCCCGCCTGTGGGGCTCGGTGTAAGATGACGTAACCCGGCCTATGTGAAGGCTCGGGGTAATATGGCGTAATCCGGCCTATGTGTAGGCTCGGTGTATCTCATAACGTAATCCGGCCTATTTGTAGGCTCGGTGTATTTCATAACGTAATCCGGCCTATTTGTAGGCTCGGTGTGATTTTCCTTACATAACATTTTCAAACCATCTCTTCACTTCTTCTTAAGTCGTCATAATAACTTCCCATAAAGCTATTATAACAACCTTTCA
Organism: Przewalskia tangutica; assembly: GCA_029844215.1. Lineage (NCBI taxonomy): Eukaryota > Viridiplantae > Streptophyta > Magnoliopsida > Solanales > Solanaceae > Przewalskia > Przewalskia tangutica. Next base: position 41,282,074 of record CM056724.1, on the reverse strand, counting down.
CCTTAGAGAACTTAAGGCACTTTTTATTCTTACAACATTAGGAAAAACTAGATCCAAAAATACTACGTACATACAAACTTAAAAAGAATCATAGAACTCCTTTCTTTTTAAAGCTCAAGTCACATACTCTTTTGGAAGCCATCTTCTTAACTTTTGAAATAAATTAAGAAGCCATACTTTGTAAAATTAAGTCATTTCCACTTATAAAATCAAGGCTTATAGCCTTAACACCTCGTAGCATACACTCTTTCAAATCATGTCGCTTATACTTTAGAAATCAAGTCCCATAACTTGAAAAATAAAGTTTCATAATCCTTTAAAGAAAATCAAAGTTCATAGTCTTAAAACTTCATAACATACATTCTTTAAAGTCCATTTACTTATACTTGTAAAATCATGTCATCTACACTTTTAAAACCAATCCCCTTTTTACACATAAATTCAAGTCATTTTCAAACATAAAAATCAACTTACATACTTACTTTAAACAAATCAAGACACATAGCCTTTAAATCAAATCTCATAATTTCCTAACCATTCTTACTAACGTCTCCCATAAGACCTAGTAAGGACTTAGGACAATTTAAACATACTCTTAACTTAGATTCAACAATGTAAATACTTCTTAACTTCTAAGAGTAGAAGGAATCTTGAAATACTATCACATGGATATTTCATACGTAGGATCATGCCAAAGAAAGTAGAGGTTCACATACTCGCGACAATTGTCGACAAGTAGCAAAATGCTCCAAAGTACTTCAACCTTGAGCTATTCCATTCTTCAAGTAGGATACGCTATACTTAGTACATCAACCTATAATGGTCACCATACGTCCATTAACCTCTTACTTCATACGTAGAATATTTTAGGTGCTAAGTCGCTAAATTCTACGGAAAATCGGACAGCACCTCCTTTGTTTCTACTCATTTTGCCACCTTTTTCAAGGCGAATACAATAGCCAAACAACCCCAATTTGCTCACAACAATATAGAAAGGCAATCCAATACAAATAGTTAACTATACAGCCCCAATTGGCTCACCACAAAATAGAAGGTAGTTCAATACAAATAAATAACAAACTAATACAAACTACATGTCCAAATTCGGCCACCTTGAGTTCAACAATACTAATTCTTATCCAATTTCCATTTCAATCCAACTTGGTAGCATAACATGATATCTAGTCGCAACCAATTATAACTACTATAATCTTCAAGTCAATTACATGCGACGATTCTAATAACGATCAAATTGTATTCCAACTTAACATGACTTACTTTCATTTCGAACTTAAGCTACAAGTAATCCATAATACTTATAAACTTCAACTTAACAACTTCATGCTAGCAACATGTAAAGCTAACAACAACAATATAAATAATTTTGTAACACTTTCAAAGAACAAGATTATACCTCAACGAGTTGTAATCCAATCTTCAAAACCGAAGTTGCTCCTTAGCAACCTAGAGCCTCATCAAGACACATCAATCCGCTCCTTGAGACCCTTAGAACCACACCAACAACTTTCCTTCAAACCTCCAATCCAAAACCTAGAAAGCCACTAGGTTTTCACTTTGCGACTAACCAGAAAACTATCTTTTCCGAGATTTTTCTATTGAGATATGCCTCTGATACACATAGGGACCCTGGTTTAAAGTGGGAAGATTATTGGATAACAAACAAAAATTTTCTTGTGGGAAGCTAGCCTAACGAGAGCACCCCAAAGGATTCTTGAAATTCTTGGAAATTTTTCTAAGTGTCAAACTTGGTCTTGCTACTAGTAGTGTTAAATAGAACCTTGGAGGTCAAGATGCAAACAATTGGGTGGTTTGGATGATCTCAATTAAATATCAAGACTTGTGGGACCTTTGACTTTGGTCAATTTTGTCAAGCTAATTAATTGGAAGACTTAGTCATCCTAAGGCTATGGTCAATGACCATTTTGGCCATGACATTTTCGTCGAGGCATCAATAAGGGGGTGACAAGTGTCGCCCTCCCATTCGTCACAATATTACGTTTTCCGACAATTTCACAATTCCGATAAAATTTTACAAGTCTCAAATTTTGACACTTATGAGTTCTTACGTACGTTCTTAAAACATGTCCTGAAAATACGGGGTGTAACATTCTTCCCCCCTTAGAAACATTCGTCCTCGAATGTTCTTTCGGAGTCAAACTTATAATTAGCGACATAGTTTCCTTTCACCACCCCGACATACCAACAATGCCACACATGGCCCTAATACCTTGCACGTATATCATCTCATCATAAGCCCAAAAGAGATTATCTTTCGCATTTCCAACTCCTTCTAACATACATACATAACTTCCATACCGACTCTGGCCTCAAACCTTTGGAGTCACTCTATAAAACAACATAAGGCCATTTCCGGCTTTCATGACCTGGTTCCGGTGGAACGCGTCCACGAACCCGTAAAACAATTAACTAAACTTGGGCCTTGCGCCCTCGTGACTCGCCACGTGGCGGAACTACTACCAACTGATCCCACTCCATTACAGCCATGGGAGACCCGTGAGTCCTCAACCCACTCGTCGCACTTAACTCTTATCCTTGGTCTGACTTAAAATCTTATTGCCAGAGAAAACCTTATATACCTAAGGTCTCGGCAGTAATCAATATTCTTAGGCTCGCAATTTCCATGCTCCACGCCCACCTTACCAGTCCCCCAGTAACCGGGTACAAAAACTTCTCATAATACCAAAACCCTGTTGTCTCGATCACAATAACCATTGCTTACTCTATCCAGACCTCATCCGTATAATTCTCTTAAGCTTACTACACAGCTTAATCTATTAACATGACATTCCGTTAGGTTCCTTAATATGGCTTCTTAAGGGTTCACTACCCTATCAGACAACTCATCCTTTCCCAATTACCTCAAAATAAAACACAAAACCTTGGCGAAATTCATTAACTATTCCATACCTTCCCTGGTATCTAGTTAGTCTTTACCAATTCTGGTAATCTAAAATCATTCTAAGCAACACGTCGACCACTCATACATAACTCCGTATAGATGTATGTCACAATACCAACTATACTATAATCATTACCAACCGGATACGCAATCCACATAGTCATTCTGTGTCATCTGCCTTTCTCGTAGGCTGATCAACATAACTCGTTAGGGAGACGACTTAACAACACAACTCTATCGCACGATCTCGAGTGAGAAGAATGAAAACCAATCCTAAATATCCTGCGACCTCACGATTATAGATGTGGTGCACAACACACCGATAATCAAGACTACTAGACACGATGCGTAGACACTTTCAGAGGACTAATCGCTCGATACCACTTTTGTCACGACCCGACCGGGACGCGGTGTGCCTACAGGCACCACTACAGTAAATATCAGAGATAATCAGCGGAACATACATGAAACTTATAAATAAAACAACGGAAGTAAAACAACAGTCGTAGTAGGGCTACCTTCGCAGACGTCATACATAAGCGGTTGCCTCCTTTCTTTACAAACAGACCCACAATATGTGACTACAGACCTCTAAGAATTACAACTGTGGCGGGAAAGGGCCCCGCCATACCCCTGAATATACATGAATCTACTACCTCATGGAAAACCGTACCAAGAGCTAAACCTCCGGAGCAAATGGAGCTTTCTCAAAGATGAACCAAGATCCTAAGAGCAAGGATCACCAACAGGTACCTAAAACTGCGGGCATGGGCCTTGACCCAGAAGGGTCGATAACAACAGTTAAGTATAGAAACGAAATAAAATGCAATAACCAAAACATATCGTATAAAAGAATGTCCTTTAACTCGCGAAACCAATCATATATTAACTGCAGCTAGTTCCTTCGATAAGATTTAACAACATATTCTTACATACTTACTTAAGAGTTTAATCTAGCCTTTTCACATAACTTACATATCTTACATAACATAATCCGCCCATTTATGGACACGGTGTCTTGATGAATCATGTGACATAATCCGCCCGCTGTGGGGCTTGCATCGTGGAATCATATAACATAATCCGCCCGCCCTGGGGCTTGCATCTTGTGGAATCATATAACATAATCCGCCCGCCTGTGGGGCTCGGTGCATCGTGGAATCATATAACATAATCCGCCCTTTGTGGGCCTTGCATCGTGGAATCATATAACATAATCCGCCCGCTGTGGGGCTCGGTGTAAGATGACGAACCCGCATGTGAAGGCTCGGGTAATATGGCAATCCGCCTATGTGTAGGCTCGGTGTATCTCATAACGTAATCCGCCTATTTGTAGGCTCGGTGTATTTCATAACGAATCCGCCTATTTGTAGGCTCTGTGATTTTCCTTACATAACATTTTCAAACCATCTCTTCACTTCTTCTTAAGTCGTCATAATAACTTCCCATAAAGCTATTATAACAACCTTTCACCTTAGAGAACTTAAGGCACTTTTTATTCTTACAACATTAGGAAAAACTAGATCCAAAAATACTACGTACATACAAACTTAAAAAGAATCATAGAACTCCTTTCTTTTTAAAGCTCAAGTCACATACTCTTTTGGAAGCCATCTTCTTAACTTTTGAAATAAATTAAGCCATACTTTGTAAAATTAAGTCATTTCCACTTATAAAATCAAGGCTTATAGCCTTAACACCTCGTAGCATACACTCTTTCAAATCATGTCGCTTATACTTTAGAAATCAAGTCCCATAACTTGAAAAATAAAGTTTCATAATCCTTTAAAGAAAATCAAAGTTCATAGTCTTAAAACTTCATAACATACATTCTTTAAAGTCCATTTACTTATACTTGTAAAATCATGTCATCTACACTTTTAAAACCAATCCCCTTTTTACACATAAATTCAAGTCATTTTCAAACATAAAAATCAACTTACATACTTACTTTAAACAAATCAAGACACATAGCCTTTAAATCAAATCTCATAATTTCCTAACCATTCTTACTAACGTCTCCCATAAGACCTAGTAAGGACTTAGGACAATTTAAACATACTCTTAACTTAGATTCAACAATGTAAATACTTCTTAACTTCTAAGAGTAGAAGGAATCTTGAAATACTATCACATGGATATTTCATACGTAGGATCATGCCAAAGAAAGTAGAGGTTCACATACCTCGCGACAATTGTCGACAAGTAGCAAAATGCTCCAAAGTACTTCAACCTTGAGCTATTCCATTCTTCAAGTAGGATACGCTATACTTAGTACATCAACCTATAATGGTCACCATACGTCCATTAACCTCTTACTTCATACGTAGAATATTTTAGGTGCTAAGTCGCTAAATTCTACGGAAAATCGGACAGCACCTCCTTTGTTTCTACTCATTTTGCCACCTTTTTCAAGGCCGAATACAATAGCCAAACAACCCCAATTTGCTCACAACAATATAGAAGGCAGTCCAATACAAATAGTTAACTATACAGCCCCAATTGGCTCACCACAAAATAGAAGGTAGTTCAATACAAATAAATAACAAACTAATACAAACTACATGTCCAAATTCGGCCACCTTGAGTTCAACAATACTAATTCTTATCCAATTTCCATTTCAATCCAACTTGGTAGCATAACATGATATCTAGTCGCAACCAATTATAACTACTATAATCTTCAAGTCAATTACATGCGACGATTCTAATAACGATCAAATTGTATTCCAACTTAACATGACTTACTTTCATTTCGAACTTAAGCTACAAGTAATCCATAATACTTATAAAATTCAACTTAACAACTTCATGCTAGCAACATGTAAAGCTAACAACAACAATATAAATAATTTTGTAACACTTTCAAAGAACAAGATTATACCTCAACGAGTTGTAATCCAATCTTCAAAACCGAAGTTGCTCTTAGCAACCTAGAGCCTCATCAAGACACATCAATCCGCTTGAGACCCTTAGAACCACACCAACAACTTTCCTTCAAACCTCCAATCCAAAACCTAGAAAGCCACTAGGTTTTCACTTGCGACTAACCCGAAAACTATCTTGTTCCGAGATTTTTCGATTGAGTTATGCGTACAATACACATAGGGACCCTGGTTTAAAGTGGGAAGATTATTGGATAACAAACAAAAAATTTTCTTGTGGGAAGCTAGCCTAACCCGAGAGCACCCCAAAGGATTCTTGAAATTCTTGGAAATTTTTCTAAGTGTCAAACTTGGTCTTGCTACTAGTAGTGTTAAATAGAACCTTGGAGGGTCAAGATGCAAACAATTGGGTGGTTTGGATGATCTCTAATTAAATATCAAGACTTGTGGGACCTTTGACTTTGGTCAATTTTGTCAAGCTAATTAATTGGAAGACTTAGTCATCCTAAGGCTATGGTCAATGACCATTTTGGCCATGACATTTCGTCGAGGCATCAATAAGGGGGTGAGTGTCGCCATCCCATTCGTCACAATATTACGTTTTCCGACAATATCACAATTCCGATAAAATTTTACAAGTCTCAAATCTTGACACTTATGAGTTCTTACGTACGTTCTTAAAACATGTCCTGAAAATACGGGGTGTAACAATGTATATGATTCTATGGATATGTATCCATGATGCGGGTATAGATACCCATGAACACCGCGTCCTTCATTAGAGGCCGGGCAGTAGATGTATATGATTCCATGGACATGTATCTATGATGCGGGTATAGATACCCATGAACACCACGTCCTTCATTAGAGGCCGGGCAGTAGATGTATACGATTTCATGGACATGTATCCATGATGCGGGTATAGATACCTATGACATATATGATTCCATGGACATGTATCCATGAGGCGAGTATAGATAATCACGACAATATATGATTCCATAGACATGTATCCATGATGCGGGTATAGATACCTATGACAGTATAAGAGTATATGAACAGACATCCATGACAAGTATATGACTCTCACTTTTTAAAAAAGGCACAATTGATTTTCTGTTTTTAAAAGGTACAGTTGGCTCTCTATTTTATATGGCATGGTTGGATCTGGTATTTGGTTTTCTTACTTGTCCCTGTCATATTTTGGCCAGTTATGATCTTATTTACTGTACTTATGTTTACATACTTGGTACAATGTTGTACTGACCCCTTCTCCGGGGGGCTGCGTTCATGCCCGCATGTATATGTACTCAGTTTGGTGATCCTCGAGCTTAGGATCCTTGCTCAGCATTTTGGGATAGCTCCATTATTCCGGAGCTTAGTCATTTTGGTACAGGTCTTCTATTATGGCTTATGTATATTCAGGGGTACGGCGGGGCCTTGTCCCGTCATAGTTATTGTGATACTCTTAGAAGTTTGTAGTCATGTGTGGATTGGACATGTACAATTATAGTTTTTTTGATATTGTGTATATGATGCCAGCCTTGTCGGCTTGCCTATTTTATTAAATAACCGTTCTGGGGACAAGATCCCCTATTTTTATTATATGAGTTGTTCCTTAGCTTCCGCTGATTATGTGTGATGTTTGGGTTGAAGGGTTCCAGGTAGGGTACCAGTCGCGGCCCGTCAGCTCGGGTCGTGACAAAGGTGGTATCAGATCAGTTAGTCCTCGGAATGTTTACAGACCGTGTGCAGTAGAATCTTGGTTATCGGTGTGTTATACACCACACCTATAAATAGGAGGCTACAATACATTTAGGATTGGTTTCTATTTTCCTTACTCTAAGATTGTGCGATAGAGCTATGTCGTTAGGGTAGTCCCTCCCTAACGTATTATTGTGGTTGCAACTATGCCTCTAAAGAAAGCGACAGCGGTCCAGAAGGGAATATATGGACCTTGTATACAGGTTGGTAAAATTGTTGTATAGTTGGTGTGATGATGATGTACATCTATACGAACATATTTATTAGGGTCATGTGTGTGTTTCCTGAAGTGATTGTGGGTTATCATGAGTTGGTTAAGCTCTAATAATTGCTGGGAAGGTATGAAACAGTTTAATGAATCCACATCAAGGCATACTGGGTGTGCTAATTTGGAATATTTAGGAAGTGATAAGCTGTATGAGATGGTGATGAACTCTTAGAAGATCATGTTTAATTGACTTAATGGCATACCACATTGTTAGATTAAGCTGTGTTGTATGCTTAAGTGATATCTTCTCCTCAACCTCTCTTATCCCTCAATTCACTTCAAATTTTCAAAATCCATAGCCAAGAGCAGAGAAGTTAACTTATTTTCCAAGATTAAGCTCCTTAACTAAGTTCTAAGCCAAGTTAACTCTCCAAAACTGTTGGTCACAGTTTTTGGACTGATTCTGCCGTGAAAATCCTAAGCTTGAAGATGAACTTGTTGGAAGGAAAATATGCAAGAAATATGGTTACAAGCTTGTAGAGGATACATGTGTGTTATTGTAACGTGAAGAAGTGGTGCGAAAGAAGGCAGTGGTGCCGAGACTAGTGGACTGTTTTGGGCTAACAATAAGGTAATAATTCTTCTTCCTCTTGAAGTAATTGAAAATTACATGTTGTTATAGTTAAGAGGTGAACTTGTGTTAAGTAAAATAGAGAATAAGATGTGCATGTCACAGATTTGGCATGTTAGCCGATTCTGCACAGTTTTCATGTTGTTGGATTCGTTGGTTATTGTTGTTGTTATCTTCACTTATTACATGTTAGATTGAAGGAAACCTTGATATTAAAAGATGAAATGGTTTATATGAAAGTGTTGAAACTTGAATTGGATAATAAGGGATTATTGAAAGGGTTATGGTATTGGTTGTTGGCCGAGAACTGCATGGAACTGTGAGACGTTGTGGTGTTGTTTTAGGGGATATTTTGTGGGGTTATAATACTGAAAATTCAGTTACCATTATGTATGTTTAAATGTGATAATTGCTAATGCATGTCCTAAAGAAATAAGGGTGTAGAAAAGTGTAGAAAAGCTTCACATTTCACCATCGTTGTTGTTGAAGTATGGACTGTTTTAGTGGACTGATTTTATATGGATTAAGAGGCCGGATTAACATGTGAAGTAGGTGTGTAATTCACCTTGGTTGTTATTTTGGTTATGCCCTTAATTGGTGCTTGGTTATTGATGTTATTGGCCTTATTTGTAAGGTGGAAAAGTATGTATAAATATGGAAAGTGCTGCCCGGATTTTTATATGAAAGGAGAGTCATTATGTGGTATAGTGTATACTAGTATCATGAAGTTGATAGACGTGTTGTTGTTGTTATAGGTTGAAGTACTTATTTGAGACGTATTCTACTTATCGTGTTGATATAGCCGATAAGGTATGTGAACTATCCCTTCTTCTTTTGGCATGTTCTACGTGTGAACTATAATTGTGGTATTGATACATAGTTTACTATACTCTTAGAGATTAAGAAATATTCATGTTATTGATTCTATGCTAAAAACATGTCTAAATTGTTCATAAGTCCTTATTAAGGCATATAAGACCGATGTTGATAAGAGTTTTTAGTAAGCATGAGAGCCGAGTTGACTCTGCTTACTTAAAGGAATTGTTAAGTATTAAGTGCCGAAACTAGTTTAATAAATAAGTAAGTATGTTATCAGTGGACGTGTTAAAATAAACCATTGCAGCGTTAAGTGAAAAGGGTATCGACAAACGATTATTATATTAAAATGATTAGAAAGCCATCTGCATAGAAACTAAGATATAACCAATTTATTTAACATTTGCTAGTTTATAGATGATTAGATAAGATCTTTATAACAAAAGATAAATTACTCACGGGCATAAGAATTAATTAGGCAAATTCAGATCTGTTATCGCCATTCAGATGTTTCCATAATGTTAGCCAGAAGAGCGAGACGAATTTAGATTATCTAGTTGGTACAGACGACAAGCGGCGAAACTATCCCTTCTTATTTTTGCATGATTTATATGAAGTAAGTTTACGGCGGACGTACAAAGTTCTTTTGGATCCTAATCCTTAATGAAAGATGTGATAGTGCCTTGGTTTTTCTAAAATGAAAGGTCATTTTAAAGATTTTATAGAGACTCAAAAGATGATTTAAATTGCGCATGATTGCTCATGATAGCTATTCGTGCAAGTGTTATTATTTCATGTTTACCGCGTCCCAAAAAGGGCTGGGCAGTATACCCTATGTGTTTACCGCGTCCCAAAAAGGGTCGGGTAGTACATGACTTTACACCGCGTCCCAGAAAGGGCCGGGCTGTATATGACTTTACACCGCTTCCCAGGAAGGGCCGGGCAGTATACCCTATATGACTACACCGCGTCCCATAATGGGGCGGGCAGATTCGTGCGCATCTTCCCAAATGTTCATCGCGTCCTTTATTAGAGACCGAGCAGTAAAGGTATATGATTCCATGGACATGTATCCATGATGCGGGTATAGATACCCATGAATACCGCGCCCTTCATTAGAGGTCGGGCAGTAGATGTATACGATTCCATGGACATGTATCCATGATGCGGGTATAGATACCCATGAACACCACATCCTTTATTAGAGGCCGGGCAGTATATGTATACGATTCCATGGACATGTATCCATGATGCGGGTATAGATACCCATAATCACCACGTCCTTCATTAGAGGCCGGGCAGTAGATGTATACGATTCCATGGACATGTATCCATGATGCGGGTATAGATACCTATGACATATATGATTCCATGGACATGTATCCATGAGGCGAGTATAGATACGACAGTATATGATTCCATGGACATGTATCCATGATGCGGGTATAGATACATATGACAGTACAAGAGTATATGAACAGACATCCATGACAAGTATATGACTCTCACTTTTTAAAAAAAGCATAGTTGATTTTCTATTTTTAAAAGGTATAGTTGGGTCTCTATTTTATATGGCACGGTTGGATCTGGTATTTGATTTTCTTACTTATCTCTGTCATCTTTTGGTCAGTTATGATCTTATTTACTGTACTTATGTTTACATACTCGGTACAATGTTGTACTGACCCCTTTCTCCGGAGGGCTACGTTCATGCCCGCAGGTATAGATACTCAGTTTGGTGATCCTCGAGCTTAGGATCCTTACTCAGCATTTTGGGATAACTCCATTATTTCGGAGCTTATTTATTTTGGTACAGGTCTTCCATTATGGCTTATGTATATTCAGGGGTACAGCGGGGCCTTGTCCCGTCATAGTTATTGTGATACTCTTAGAGATATGTAGTCTTGTGTGGGTTGGACATGTACAATTGTAGTTTTTTTATATTGTGTATATGATGACAGCCTTTTCGGCTTGCCTATTTTATTATTTGACCGTTCTGGGGACATGATCCCCTGTTTTTTTTATATGAGTTGTTCCTTAGCTTCCGCTGATTATGTGTGATGTTTGGGTAGAAGGGTGCCCAAGTAGGGTACCAGTCGCGACCCGTCGGCTTGGATCATGACAAGTAGAGCGAGGGGTGTCCTGATAGCCTACCAATCAACGTTTGTGTAAGAGAGCAATCTAGTTGGTGCGAATGGATATAGATGTAGTTCATAGTCAAGAGTGCCCTTAACGTACCAAATGATACGCTTAAGAGTTGTAAAGTGAGGCTCCCTAAGAGCATGCATGAACAAGAAACACCTGCTGAACAACATATGCAAATCATGCCGAATGAAGGTGATATATTGAAGAGCACATGCGAGACTCCTATCAAGAGAGGGGCCGCTGACCGGATTCCCGTCATCTGCACTGAGTTTTGACTTTGAGTCGACAGAAGTAGGCATGATCTTGCAGTTTTCCATTTTAATGCGGTGGACAATCTCCTCTACATACTTACGCTGACATAAGAACATGGCTTGCGCAGATCTGGTCACTGATATCCCAAAAAAATAACTCAACTTACCCAAATCTGTCATAGAAAATTCATACTTGAGCAGTGCAATGATATCGTAGTTTACTGTATCAGAAGAAACTGTTAGAATAATATCATTCACATATAGAAGAATATAAGACGTGTTAGTACCTCGATGAAAAATAAAAAGTGAATGATAACTCGTGTTGCACACGAACCCGATTTGTATGATGTATGTAGCAAACCTCTCATACCAAACCCTGGGGCTTGTTTCAAATCATATAGTTACTTGCGAAGACGAAAAACATACTGAGAAACCTCCGGATGCACAAAGCCAGGCGATTGATGCATATAAACGACTTCTTTCAAATCCTCATGTAAGAAAACATTTTTACATCAAGCTGGTGAATAAGCCAATTCTTCCCCATAGCTATGCTCAACACTGTGCGAATGGTGGATGGTTTGACCATCAAATTAAAAGTCTCATCACAATCAACTCCCTCTTGCTAACTAGTACCATTAGTCATAAGTCTTGCCTTATGACGTTCAAGCTCACCACTATCTCTGAATTTGTGACGATAGATCCACATACAACGAATCACATTCACCCCTCTGTTTTTGTGACAAGATCCCAAAAGTCCTGATTGGTTAACACATTTAACTCCTCACGCATGGACGCATTTCAATTTGGGTCAAGTTTGACTAATTTTGTATTTTTAGGAATATGTGAGATAATTTGAGTGAATAGGTTAAAGTGAACTTTTGGTTTGAAAATCACGTGACATGCACAGATTTCCAGTAGGTGTGTTGGGATGGTCACTGGTTGGGCAAAGGGATGGGTTGGTGGCGGGCTTGGTGTTGGGGTAGTGTTGTTGGGAGGGGACTAGAAGGGTGACGAGCAGTGTGTTGGGGCAGTGGGGTGAGGAAATGTGGCAGACGACTCAACAGGAGTGAGGGGCAGTGAGGTGGGAGTGTTGAGAGGCAGAGTAGTTAGGGCAGGGACACTGATCGATATGACGGGTGGGGCAGAGGCACTGTTCGACGGGGTGGTTAGGGCAGGGACATTGTATGACGGTACGTGTGAGGTTGATGGATTCGAGGATAGTGATGGCGGTACGACCGGAGGTTTCAGATATTGTAGTGCATTTTGGACTAGAGGTGAGGTGTACGGATAATTGAGGAATCCATAATTAGTGGGACGAAATTGGTGGATATTGGCAAATGGGAAGACGTTCTCCTCAAATGTGACATGGCGTGAGACTATGATTTTACATGTGGACATGCTATAGCATAAGTACCCTCTATGGTTGGACGGATACCCCAAGAAGACACACAGGGTGCTAATTTGTGAGGGACGGTAGAGGCAAGATTCGGGTAGTAGAGATAACTGAAATTCGGAAGGTGATCATAGGTAGGTATCCGGCGGAATAGGAACTCTGTAAGGGTCCCATAATGGAGCATACATGTAAGTAGCATATTAAGAATGTATTCTTCCATTTTTAACGCATATACCCAAAAGCTGGGGGGAGAGACACATGAAAAAGTAAGGTTCAAATCATATTATTTATGGTGCGGAGGATTCGTTCCGCTTTACCATTTTGAGGGGAAGTATGCGGGCAGGTGAAACGAAAGACCATGCCATTAGCCACACATAATTTTTGAAAGAGAGAGTTATTAAACTCACGACCATTGTCACATTGAAATATTTTTATTTCTTTTTTAAATTGTGTTTTAACATACATATGAAATTCAAGAAACTTGGAGTAGATCAGTAATATTAATGAGCCAATTTTCTAGTAATAGAGGTCCATGAATCTGCATGAATAATATCAAAGGGAGAAAAAATAATACTCAAAGATGACGTAAACGGAAGTCTAACATGCTTTCCAGGATGACAAGAGGAGCAATTTTGGGCAAGGTTCCATTTATTATATTTAATAAAATTGCGATTTCTAAGAAAATCAAATATATGAGCTTCGGGATGTCCAAGTCTACTATGCCACGTTGAGGAGGAGGTTGTATCGAGAGAGGTGGGAGTGATGAAACTGGCAGCGGATGTGGGTAGGAAAGGATATAGCCCCCCCCACACTATTGCATCTCGTAAGAAGTTTCCCCGTACGGAGGTTCTTCACAGAAAAACCAAACGGGTCAAAATCAATAGATACGCAATTATCAATGACAAATTTTCTAATACAGATTAAGTTCTTGATAATATTAGGAGCATATAAGGCATGTTTGAGGGAGAAGGGGGGATGCGGTGGTGGAGTTTTTGTGTGGCCAAAACCTTGAATTGAAATGCGATGACCATTTCCGATCATAATAAATTGAAGAGTATTTAAATTACGCAGTTGAGGGAGATTACTAGAGTTGTTAGTGAGGTGAGACGTAGCACCCGTATCCATATACCACGTATCATCAAGTTGTTGAATATATAACGAGCCGAAAGCTTAGCCCAAATCCGTTGGAGTGAGGCTCGTTGTCGGCTACTAGGATGCGGTATAGTGGGCCTGATGGCTTGGCCTGGATAGTGAGCCACTGGATGGCCTCCCAGGATGTTGGGCCTCGATTGTGACCACTGTAGCTGTTGGGCCACCGAAAATCGTCACGCGGTGCCTGTGTCTCAGATAGTGCCATGGCGATGGGCCGCTGTGGACTACATGTAGTCTTGGCCCAATTTCCATGACCTCTGCCTTTGCCTCCCCGACCACCTCCACGGCCTTTGCCTCTTCCGTCACCGTGGTTGTTTTGCGGCGGGAGGTGGTTGGATTACGTGTGCTGGTCGATGGATGCGGTGGGTGTCACGGTGGCGTCAACCACTAATGCTTTCGGATTATACTCATCCTGTTTGGCTCATCTCATCTCCTCAAATAGCAATTGAGACCGTGTTTTGTGGAAACACGATAAGGATCGGCTTGTTGGATCATCGTTGCAAGTGTGTCGTATTCACCTTTCGTTAAACCATTAATGTATTGCAAACCATTTTGTGTCTGAAACTGGAGTATCCACATTAGCTAATTGGTCGACAATCAATTTTAGTTATTTACAGTAATCGGCCATATTAGCAAAATTTTCAAGACTGGTGGTGTTGAATCGCTCCTCGAGATACACGGCACGTGTATGTTTGTTGTCTTGAAAAATCTCCTCCAATCGTGTCCATAACTCTTGAGCAGAAGATACGGTCTTCATAATAGTATGAAGAAAATCCTTGGAGATAGTGTCATAGATCCACTGCTTGACGATAGCGTCAAGTCATTCCACATCGTGTCGTCGACGTCGGGTAGGCGGGGAAATGTGGTATCAATGTGGTCAAACACATACATCAATTTGGAAAAGTTCAACCCACGATGCATATTGTCCATCATCTTGATCAAGAATCAGCGGGATAGAGTTTTTGATATTGGTTACGGTGAAAGCCGCATAAAAGGTGTTGGGGTTGGAAGATGGAGGAGGATTTATGACGTCGGGTGTTGAGGAGGAGGAAGCGGGAGAAGCTATGTGGGCCGCGGGTGACGCCATGAGGGCTGCAGGAGATAGGAGAAAAAGAGGGGGTTCGGGACGTATATGAGGTGTATATCGACTTAGGGAGGTTGTATACGAGTTGTGTATGGCGGCAGAGAGGTTATATCAGACATATACAAGGTGTATATTGGCTGTGTATAGGGCAGTTACGTGTTGTATATGGCGGCATATAAGGTATATTAGGCGTATACATGGTGTATATCGGTTGTGTACAGTAGGGTTTGGCGTCGAAAAAGAAAGAAAGAATGGAGGGGGGGGGGGGGAATATGGTTTAGGGATTTTTGGTTGTTGATACCATGTAGAATAATATAATTCTCCTTGAATGGAGTCTTTTCATTAATACAATATATATTGTGTACAATTATAATTCTAATGAAATAATGATCTCTACTTTACATAATTATATTAAAATATTAATTACAAAATATTGCAGAATATACAGTGAATATATGAAATTATATTCACTATCAAATCTTGCAATCACAGTTTTGCTTTAGGTATGGAGTAAGTTGTCATGATTTTAGATGTGTATTATAGATAATGAACATGAAACTCTTATAATTCTTTAATAAATTATTGATTTCTTTGCTATCTTCGCTCGTAAATGTGAGATTGTTAAATCGGATAAATTCATGCCTCCAATATGATTCCAATAATTCACTAACTTTAGCAACTCCATTGAGACTCACCTTAGGCCAAACGCCCTTTGCATATTCAAAACGGGGACAAGGTAGGAAACCAGACAGGGGTTGCAGGTCCAAACAGGCCAGGCACGCAGATGTCAAGGAACAAGGCGGCGAAGTCAAATACGAATCGACCCCTCCCCAAACTCACAAATTTCTTTGAGTGCAGGTCTTCAGATTGGGCAGAAACAAGGAAGTCTCCAACACTTATTCTTTGATTCACAAGGAATTTATACATCACAGATCGGCCCCACAAGGATCACATCCTTACAATAAGCTCATGCGGGTCACAAACACACAACGTCTATGCAATGACGTTATCTCAACCCAGACGGGTCACAAAGCAGGTACGCCCATAAACCAACGTCATTTCATTTAAGCCTATGCAACGGCTTCATCTATGTTTCGTCTATGCAACGACGAGAATCTGCATCGCGTCTATGCAACGACGTCATTTAATTTAAGTCTATGCAACGGCTTCATTCATGTTTCGTCTATGCAACGACGAACATCTGCATCGCGTCTATGCAACGACGCCATTTCATTTAAGCCTATGCAACGGCTTCATGTTTCGTCTATGCAACGACGAACATCTGCATCGTGTCTATGCAACGACGCCATTTCATCTAAGCCTATGCAACGGCTTCATCCATGTTTCGTCTATACAACGACGTCATTTTATCAAAGCCTATGCAACGACTTCTTCCATGTTTCGTCTATGCAACGACGAACATCTGCATCACGTCTATGCAACGACGTCATTTCATTTAAGCCTATGCAACGGCTTCATCTATGTTTCGTCTATGCAACGACGAGCATTTGCATCGCGTCTATGCAACGACGCCATTTCATTTAAGCCTATGCAACGGCTTCATCTATGTTTCGTCTATGCAACGACGAACATCTGCATCGCGTCTATGCAACGACGCCATTTCATTTAAGCCTATGCAACAGCTACATTCATATTTCGTCTATGCAACGACGAGCATCTGCATCACGTCTATGCAACGACGCCATTTCAAAAAGCCTATGCAGCAGCTTCATCTATTTTTCGTCTATGCAACGACGAGCATTTGCATCGCGTCTATGCAACGACGCCATTTCATTTAAGCCTATGCAACGGCTTCATCTATGTTTCGTCTATGCAACGACGAGCATCTGCATCGCGTCTATGCAACGACACCATTTCATTTAAGCCTATGCAACAGCTTCATTCATATTTCGTCTATGCAACGACGAGCATCTGCATCACGTCTATGCAACGACGCCATTTTATTTAAGCCTATGCAACAGCTTCATTCATATTTCGTCTATGCAACGACGAGCATCTGCATCGCGTCTATGCAACGACGTCATTTCATTTAAGCCTATGCAACGACTTCATTCATGTTTCGTCTATGCAATGACGAGCATCTGCATCGCGTCTATGCAACGACGTCATTTCATTTAAGCCTATGCAATGGCTTCATTCATGTTTTGTCTATGCAACGACGAGTATCTGCATCGCGTCTATGCAACGACGTCATTTCATTTAAGCCTATGCAACGACTTCATTCATATTTCGTCTATGCAACGACGAGCATCTGCATCGCGTCTATGTAACGACGCCATTTCATTTAAGCCTATGCAACGGCTTCATTCATGTTTCGTCTATGCAACGACGAGTATCTGCATCGCGTCTATGCAATGACGCCATTTCATTTAAGCCTATGCAACGACTTCATATATGTTTCGTCTATGCAACGACGAACATCTGCATCGCGTCTATGCAACGACGTCATTTCATCTAAGCCTATGCAACGGCTTCATTCATATTTCGTCTATGCAACGACGAACATCTGCATCGCGTCTATGCAACGACGTTATTTCATCTAAGCATATGCAACGGCTTCATCCATGTTTCGTCTATGCAACGACGAATATCTGCATCACGTCTATGCAACGACGTCATTTCATCAAAGCCTATGCAACGGCTTCATCCATGTTTCGTTTATACAACGACGAACATCTGCATCACGTCTATGCAACGACGTCATTTCATCAAAGCCTATGCAACGACTTCATCCATGTTTCGTCTATGCAACGACGAACATCTGCATTGCGTCTATGCAACGACACCATTTCATATAAGCCTATACAACGACTTCATCAACAGTTCATCTATACAACGATGATCTATGCATCACGTCTATGCAACGACGTCCCTTTTATTATGTCTATGCAACGGCTTCATCAGCATTTCGTCCATGCAACGACGACATCCATATAACGTTTATGCAACGACGTTATTTCATTATGCCTATGCAACAACTTCATCAACAGTTCATTTATGCAACGATGACCTCTGCATTTCGTCCATGCAACGACGACATCCATATAACATTTATGCAACGACGTTAGTTTATTATGCCTATGCAACGACTTCATCAACAATTCATCTATGCAACAATGACCTCTGCATCACATCAACGCAACGAGCATCACATTTTTTACAGGATAACACTTTCTACTCACACAGTTACATTGTTTTTAAAATTATGCATCATCATTTTGCCTTAACAGTTATGCACTAACCGTTTGTTTAAGTCTTAGCATGCAGGAGCAGGAGCACAACGTGGATTTTCTCTTACAGCGAACCGGGGCAATTTGTTGGGGAGCCAACCTTCCCAATGAATGACAGAAGCAACCTCTAGCGTCGGTCCACTCATTCCATATCACCATAAAACCCAGCATCATAAGTCAATACCAGTACACCCCTAAGTTCAAGCCAGTTTATTTTATTTTTACATAACATCAACCCAGTGTCGTCATAACTCGACACTGGGACAAATTTTGAGTCCGCATTAGCCCACCTTGGTGTTTTGACCATGGTAACCCAGTGTCGTCATAACTCGACACTGGGACAAATTTTGAGTCCGCATTAGCTCGCCTTGGTATTTTGACCATTGTAACCCAGTGTCGTCATAACTCGACACTGGGACAAATTTGAGTCCGCGTTATCCCACCTTGATGTTTTGACCATGGTAGCCCTGTGTCGTCATAACTCGACACTGGGATAATTTTGAATTTTGCGTCAGCCCTGTCTAATTGCCTAACATTTTTTAATTCTGAGGATCGAGACAAAATTGTCTTTAAGTCAACGTCTTTATCCGAAGATTCTTCCATCATCTCCATACAAAGAGAGACAAGTTGTTGACACCCAATTTTGATCCTCCCGTCCAGCCGTTAACTACAAAATTACACTAATTTTTTTAAAATAATTTTAACAATTTTATAAAATAAAATGCAGCGATAAAACATTAATACAAGCATAATAAATAATTTAATAATGACACCGCATTTTACGTAGAGTACTAAGCACACCTTGAGTCTCACGCCCGCATTCGTCGTTCTAATAACAAGCAATTTCATTAATATCATTCGTAATTTAAGCCCTATTTTTCATTAATTGAAACTCGAATAATCCTTAACGATAAATAAATAAATAAATACATAAAATAAATAATTTAGCAATGACGTCGTGTTAAATAGAATATTCGCATTTTTTACTAAAAGCAAGACAATTTCGTAATTCGTAATTTAAATTAATTTAATCTAATACATGCGTTTTAATAATAGCGTCGCATTTATAAAAGCATTAAGCAGTCCTTAAATATCATATTTGCATTTAAATAATTTAATAATAGTCTAAACCCCGTTCGGTTTTAATTTAACATCGCAAAATACGCATAAAAAATAAGTTTTAATAACGGCATCGCATTATAGAATATTAAGCACTAATTAAATAGCATGCCCGTCTTTATTTTTGTAATAATTTAAATTAATAAAGCACCTAAATAATTTAATCACAATTTTGAATTTCTAATTTACCACTAATTAATTTTACCTAAAATTAACTCCTAAAACTAATACCTAATCAGCCCCACCTTTTAAATTGCCAGCCCACCACCGCAGCCCACACCAACCGACCCACCCCTATTTTCGTCCAGCCCAAAACAATTCCCCCAACAGACCCATAAAGCCCATCCCCTCTTTTATCCCTAACACAAAACAACTAAAATCAGAGGACAAAGAAACCAGAGACCTACCCCTGTCTATCATCTCCTCCAACGTCTCATTCCTTTCACTTCACCCCTGTCTCCAACGACCCCCATACCTGTTACACCCCGTATTTGCAGGACATGTTTTAAGAACATACGTAAGAACTCTAAAGTGTCAAGATTTGAGACTTGTAAAATTTAGCGGAATTATGAAATTGTCGGAAAAATGTATTATTGTGACGAATGGGAGGGCAACACGTGTCACCCCCCCCCCCCTTATAGTGAGCTTGGACGAAATGCCATGGACTAAAGGGTCATTTGACCTTTGGTGGGATGACAAAGTCTTGCAACTTGTTAGCATGAGAATTTTGACTAAGTCAAGGGTCCATTAGTCTTGGTTTTTATTAAGACTTCATCCACACCACCCATTTGTTTGTATCTTGACCTTCCATGTCCCTATTTAATACTAGTAGTAGTATGACAAGTTCCATACTTAGCCAAATTACAAAAATTGGAAGAACATCACATAGGTGCTCTCGGCTTTAGCAACAAGAAGAAAGAATTTTTTTTTCGTTTCTTGTCCATTTGATTCCACACTTTAAACCTAGGTTCTTGAGGGTAGTGTAAGCATTTCTCAATAGAAAAATCTTGGAAAAAGATTGTTTGCGGGTTAGTCGCAAACAAAAAGCTAAAGGGTCTTTCTAGGTTTTACTTGGAGTTTGAAGGATAATTGTTGGTATTGTTCTAAGGGTCCCAACAAGCGGATTGAGGTGTCTTAAAGAGGCTCTAGGTTGCTAAAGAGCAACTTCGGTTTTGAAGATTGGATTAAAAAGCGTTGAGGTATAATCTTGTTCTTTGAAAGTATTACAAAATTATTTATTTTGTTGTTAGCTTTACTTGTTGCTAGCATGAAGTATATGTTGAAGTTTATAAGGATTATAGATCGATTGTAGTCTTTGAAATTCGAAATGAAATGTAGGCCATGTTAAGTTGGATTACAATTTGATCGTTGTTAGAATCGTCGCATGTTATTGACTTGAAGCTTATGGTAGTAATAACCAAATGCGACTTGATATCTTATTATGCTACCAATTTGGATTGAAATGGAAATTGGATAAGAATTAGTTTGGTTGAACTCAAGGTGGCCGATTTTGGACTTGTAGTTTGTAGTAGTTGGTTAGTCATTTGTATTGGACTATCTTCTATTTAATTGTGAGCCAATTGGGGTTGTTTAGTTAGTCATTTGTATTGGACTATATTCTACTTAATTGTGAGCCAATTGGGGCTGTTTGGTTATTGTAATCGACCTTGAAAAAGGTGGCAAAGTGAGTAGAAACAAAGGAGGTGCTGTCCGATTTTCCATAGAATTTGGCGACTTAGCACTTAGAATATTCTACGTTTGAAGTAAGAGGTTAATGGACGTATTGTGACCATGATAGGTTGAAGAACTAAGTATAGCGTATCCCATTGGAAGATTGTGATAGCTCAAGGTTGAAGTACTTTGGAGCATCTTGCTACTTGTCGACAATCGTCGCGAGGTATGTGAACCTCTTCCTTCTTTTGACATGATTCTATGTATGGAATATACGTGTAGTACTATTTCATGATTCCTTCTACTCTTAGAAGTTAAGAGGTATGTATGTTGATTTACTCTACGTAAAGGTTATGTCTAAGTTGTCCTAAGTTCTTACCAAGTCTTATGGGGGATGTTGGTAAGAGTCGTTAGGGGGTATTTGGAGCCAAGTTGACTTGGCTAATTTACGGCACAAATGAGAATAAGTATCGAACAAGCCATTGCAGCGTTAATAAAGGAAAATGTAATGACATTAATTATGTTAAAACAAGTAGAATTCTCCATCTGCATAGAAGCTAAGATAAGACAAAATTGTATTACATTTTCTAGATCATGGCTACTTGATTAAGATAGTTATAAATAAGTATAACTTATTCACACCGCACCAAGTATATGTTACTTAATTTATAAGGATTTACGTATGAAGTTTTAAGACTATGGGCCTCAAAGTGTTAAAAGGTTAAGAAACTTGTGTTCCTAAAAGTTAAGAGACTTGAAGTATTTTGAAAGCTATGCGATTTGAATTGAAAGTATAAGTTTCTTGGTTATCAAATGAATGTATTTGTCTAAGAAATAAAGAGTTATAACGGCTTTATGGGAAGTTGGTTATAACAACTTTATGGAAGATTTAAAAGAATGGTTTTCTTCAGTAAAGTAAGCAAAGAAATGATTTGAAATAAAGAAGGGCAAATTGTTTTAAAGGTACCAATTGCTTTAGGTTTCAAAGAAAGAAGTCACTAGATTTAGAAGCCTATAAATGTATTTCTAAAAAGTATTGTGACTTGTCGTGAAAAGTAGATATGACTTGATACTACGGTTATTAGTATCTTGGAAGTTTTATTTGAAAGAGAATCATTTTAAAGGAGTAGAGGCACGTAGTACGTTGGGTTAAATTCCCGGATTTTATAATGACATGTTAGTGCCTTAAGTAAACAAAAATGAGAGTGTATGAACAAGCTAATAAGAAGTTAGGGGATTTCTTAACTTGCTTATGTTATGTATGATAAGTCGGTAGTACTTATGTTATGTATGATAAGTCGGTAGTACTTATGTTATGTATGATAAGCCGGTAGGGCTTATGTTATGTATGATGGCCGGTTGAGTTAGGGTAAGAGTATAAATGAGGGGCAAGCCCCAAGACGTTATACCACCTTCTCCAGGGTAAGAGTATAAGTGAGGGGTAAATCCCCAAGACGCTGTACCACCTGCTTTATGTGTTATTTGACGACCGGTCGAGATAGGGTAAGAGTATAAATGAGGGGCAAGCCCCAAGACGTTATACCACCTTCTCCAGGGTAAGAGTATAAATGAGGGGCAAGCCCCAAGACGTTATACCCCCTGCTTTACCACCTTCTCCAGGGTAAGAGTATAAATGAGGGGCAAGCCCCCAGACGTTATACCACCTGTTTTGATTGATATTATGGGCGTGAGACCCATGGTTATGTTTTACACTTTTAGCTGTCGACAGTGATGGGGGATTCCACGGGCATGCTTTGATATTGGTGTGACTTGATCGCGTCCCAGTTTGGGCCGGGTAGTATATGTGTCCCTCCGTAGTGGGCCGGACTATGTTATGAAAGATAAGTAAGTTAGATAGAAATGAACTTAATGACTTCTCCTAAGTAAGTACGTAAGATATGACTATAACTCTTAATGGAATGGAAAAAGATATTGATGTAAGTTATGTGGAAAAACTTGATTGAATTCTTAAGTATGTATGTAAGAATATGATGTTAATTCCTATTGAAAGAAGGAAAAGAATGATTAATGTACGATTAAGTTCATAAGTGGTAATGACACGGCAGTATCCGTATGTATTTTTATACTTGTCCTTGTCATTCTTTTGTACGATTATGATCTTCTTATCAGACGTTATTTCATTCCATATTCGCACTGTTATGCGACTTCTTCGGGGCCGTTCATGTCCGCAGTTTAGGTATTACGATTATGGATCCGCGAGCTTAGGATCTGGTTCAAAGATTTTGAGATGGCTCCAATGTTCGGAGTTGTCGTGGCTATGTATATTCAGGGTACGGCGGGGCCTTGTCCCGCCACGCTTGTTCGATTGTTATTCCTAAGTGCGTATTCACATTTTGTGGTCGGTTTGTAAAAGAAATGAGGCAACCGCTTGGTTGTATTTATATATGTTCGGAAGGTAGCCCTATCGCTAACTTTGTTGTTTTACTCCGATGTTTTATTAATAAGTTTCATGTATGTTCCGCTGATTTTCTCCGATGTTTACTGAAGGGTGCCTGTGTAGGCACGACCACGATCCGGTCGGGTCGTGACAATACCTCTTCCCCTGAAACCTGCACAACCCATACCCTTATTTCCCCCCAAAATCCGCGATTTGAACCAACAAATCGTCCAAAATCTAACAGCTTTATTTCAAATTCAAACTCATGTTTTCCACCTATAAATACCCATTGGTTCTTCAAAGAAAGGGGACAGAGTCTGAAGCATTAATATGGATATCTTCTCTTTGTTCTTCATTTAAAGAGGTTGAAAATGTGTTTCCTTTTAAACACCAAGAACAAAATATAAGGGGATTCTGATTACTTAAACTGTTACAAAAATCAGAAAGAAAATAACCTTCTTTTATTCTCGGTTCTGGCTCGACAAGGCCACAAAAACATTTAAGCTCTTTTTTTTCAATCGCATAAACTAACTCCTCCGAGCGGATTCGATGAGTCGAGACGACGCCTCAGTTCGCTACCCGGAGAAGGTAAATTCAATTTACTCTCGATTCTAGTTTATTTTGTATTCTCTGTGTCTTCCTGTACATTTCGTTTGGTTAATTATGTATCAATAAATTTGACATTATTAGATGTTTGTTTGGTCTGGGACTACTGTGCGTTCAATATTGGGTGTTTTGTTTGCTTCATTATTTAAAATAGTTTAAGAGTTGCGTAATGTCGAGACTGCCTATTCAGGTGGCAAAGATTATCATGTGTACTGCTTGGTATAATTGTTAGTGTAATACAACTCTAAT
Organism: Przewalskia tangutica; assembly: GCA_029844215.1. Lineage (NCBI taxonomy): Eukaryota > Viridiplantae > Streptophyta > Magnoliopsida > Solanales > Solanaceae > Przewalskia > Przewalskia tangutica. The sequence continues at coordinate 41,257,510 of CM056724.1, read as the reverse complement.
CCTGATAAGCTTGTAGTTAAATATTAATCGTGAATTAGATACTGTAAGCTTAGATGTCTCTACTAGGTCCAAGACATGTTCTATTTGCGGTATGTGTTGATTTGGGCCCAAAATTGTATGATTGATATATTTGCACAAGTTCTATAGAGTAAAAATAATGGCAAGTTGTTTTACGCAAATGTCATTTTATAGATACTACTTGGGTCGTGATATCTTCACTATCTTAGTCTTTGTTGAATATTGATAAGATATTTAGTTGTCTCACATAGATTTAAGTGGACACAAACTGACTCCATACGTGGATTAGAAACAATATAAATTGAATTCTATTTGTTCAAGAGCTTCCTTAGATTTTCTGTATGTATATCCCAAATGTGGTCTTGTGGACTGATTTATTTGAACCATACTACTGCATATCAAATGGATCATTCACATATTTTTTTTGGTTAATGCATTAACATACTCCCTGCCAGAATGTTAACTCTTTTGTGTTTTCTCTATGTGTGCATTTAAATACACAAGATAACTGATATGCTTTAACCAACTCTGTCATGCTTAGTTTGAAATGTCATCACGCTTCATATAGAGTTGAGAAGGGTTACATATGTCTAATGTGAATCCTATGTCCCCGCGTAGTTGAGATTCCGCCTTGATAATTACCTAATCTTGCATTTTGTCATTTGTGTCTGGATTTAGGCTAGTTATACATTTGTCTATATGTTAGCATATGAACTCCTTCATTTAGTATTGACACATGTTTAAGTAAGAATGTAAGCAGAGATCAATTTTGTGTGTCAATTTACATGTGTTAATGGCATTTGTAGTAAGAAAACTGAATTCAATATGCTGGCTTGAATAATAAAATCATGAAGTTGTTACATGTTTGCATATAGATTGAATGAAGAAAAATGCTTGTATTGTCTGTGTTTCTGTGCATTTGGACTCTGCTGCAATATTAGAATCACTTCAGGAGTTAGGGTCTGACTGGTAGAGGGTTGTGCTTGCGTGTTCATTGAAGAGCAGTTTAGAGACTCCCATCTAGTCTGACATAGATAAAATTGGTCCTCGTACATCTTTCTTATTATTCTCAATCCACGTATAACTTATAACCTCTAATATATATCAACATGATATCCCTTTTGTTATCTTCATTACGTTAGCTTGTATAAAGGCTTGTATGCATATTCAATACATGCAGTTTGTGTATCTAACACATAGTATATTAGATGTGTAGAGGATCATCCATTATTTTGTATTCCTATATTTGTCTATTTATTTGTTGGTAAGGTTGGAATATATATTAATCATTTCCTTGTCTTCTTTGTTTTACATGAAATGCATCGGGAGCAACAAAGAGTCCCATATGAGACTCATTACGACTTCGCCAAACGAAGACCCGCAATCCTGTTTCGGTTATATTTTCGCTAAAAACTCTCAGAATGCTGCATTTTGAATGATTAACCATTGGCCTGATTATTTAAAATAAGCAGATACTACACCTGATGCAGCCTTTGCCGCTGTATTTTTTACCCAGTTTGCTGCTGGTTCCTTGGCCAAATTTAAGTCGCTGCTGCTCTGTTCTCACGCCCTTCTGCTGCTGCATTTTCAGCCTATTTGTCGCCATCGCATCGCTTATCGGGCTGATTTTTGGCATCTACCGGAGTTTTTCGCTCAAATTTCCGTAAAGTTTTGGGCGTTGTCATATCGCTTTCTATCGTTTTCAGTCGTTGTCGGACTGATTTTGACGATTCTGCCCTTTATTTATTTATTAAACTGATGTTTTGAACATAATACTACACTGGGTATTTTATTGATTTTGAACATGATACTACACTGGTCTACGAAGGATTTATCCGTCGATCTGGAGGCCCCCGTGGTAAGCGAGACGGAATATGTGGGCGAGGAGGAAAGTGAAAAGATTAGACGAGAATGCATAGTATCGTTCACCGGGAGGTGAGTCGACCGCAGCCGAAACGATATTGGCTTCTCATGTCTTAGTATCCTTGACATAACACTAGCTGAGCCTACACTATATAATAAAAAATATCTTCTACATATATATCTATATATATATACATAAGTTGTGTTTATTTGATAATTTATTTTATTATTTACTAATTCTTTTACTAAGTGTCTTTTGCAGGTACCCGGAGGCGCACCCCAAGGTTAAAGCATTCGCATAAAAAATAAAATAAAAGCGAAATGTCGCTAAATTCTCTTCATTACATCTTTTATGATTATTTGCTTTTATTACTATCTTGTTAAATACATATCTATTTTAAATATTTGCATGCCTAGTTTAAATATCTCTCGGTTGATTTAATAATTAGAACACCTTTAGAATTGTAAATTGCATGTTAGCACAATAATTTTAAACCTAAGTTTGAACAAATAACCGCAAGTTAGCGGATCCTTTAAGATGCCTAACCCCTTCCCTTTAGGATAATAAAGAACCCTTACCTAGAATCTCACATAGCTTTCGCAAACCTTTAAAATGAAGATCATTCGTAGTATTTTATGCTACATTTTTAGTGTCCTAATTCACTATAATAATTAGGTGGCGACTCCTTAAAATGCATTCAGGAATCCAACCATATGCAGTAATCCCGTTTTCGACTCCGGTTGAAATGGGGTGTTACAGTTAGTGAAAAGATGGGCGGCGTTAGGTGATGATTCTGCATGGCTCACATTGTCTCCATGTGAATAACTTGGGAATAAATGAGATCTCGGCGTTTCACAATTTCAATAAAAGAAAATGACCTTTTAAAGAAATATTTATTTTTTCAGATTTCTTATATGTGAAAATAAAATCTCTTGTAAAGAATTATAAAACTTAATTTATTTTGTAAAGGGCTAAAAAATTATTTTTCTCCTAACTTTGGCCCTATCATTAATAATGTTAATATTGATCTACAGTCAACAACAACAACAATATACCCAGTGAAATTCTATAATATGATGTCTGGAGAGGATATAGTGTACGCAGACTTTACCCCTAAGATAGGAAGACTGTTTTTTAAAGACCGACTTAAGAGGAAATACAAAAAAGGATAAGAAATTCAAAGTAATATGAAAATGAAAATAATGACAACGAATAAGCAGTCTGGAAAATAGGAGCAATATCTACCACAGAGAAATAAGATAATCAAAATACAAGAAACAACAAGTAATAACAGAAGTCCAAGGACAAGAAACTATAATGCAATACTGCGACTACTAGTATAAACAGATAAACGAGACTCCTACTAGCCTTCAACCCTAATCCGAGTCCTCCATAATCTTTTATCTAAGATCATTTACTCGGTAAGCTGGAATTGCACCATGTCCTATCTAATCACCTTTCCCCAATACTTCTTCGGTATTTTTCTACCTCTCATGAAACCATCCATAGCCAACCTCTCACACCTCTGGGGTATTCGTATATCTCCTATTCATATGACCAAACCATCTCAGCCTTGCTTCCCGCATCTTGTCCTCCACCGAGGCCACTCCCACCTTATCCCAGATATTTTCATTCCTATCCTATTTCTCCTAGTGTGTCCACACATCCGTCGCAACATTCGCATTTCCGCAACTTTTATTTCTGAACATGGGAGGGATTACACCGATGTATCATACTCTCTCGACCATGTCATCATAAGAAAATACTGAAAAATCTTTCCAAAGTGAGAGAAGGAGGAAAGGCGCGCTACAACTAACATATCATCCAGTTGAAAAATGTTAGCTAGCTAGGCTAGCGCGCAATGACTTTCTCTGATAGAGGCTTGCTTATTTAAGGTCCGCCCAACCTATACAAGGTGCTGCTCGCTTTCTCTCAGCCACTAGTGGCGTATGTAGTGGTCGACATTCATACGTGCTTCTTCCTACCCCCTACTTAAGAACCCAACTATGACATTTGGATGTTGTCGTGACACTTTGGTTACGAAGATTACCACGGTCTAGGTTTATGGATGGATTTAGTCAGCGATAGTCCCTCCAACTCAATCAATATCAACAAGATGTCGTGACCGCTTAGGCTTGGTTTATTTTGTTATAAAATAAAGTTGGTTTCATGGGTTCCTTGATTAGTACACCTCCGATGCTGGTAAGGCCGGGACCGTGGTCGTCTGTCTCCAGTTTGCCAGTCGATAAGTTCTCTGAGATTGACCAGCCAGCTGGGTTGGTTTGGCTATTCTTTTCTATTGAAAATGAGTCAGATGTCTGCACGAGTCACCTTCTTCTAGGATCCGCTGGAGGACACAACATTTTTGTTCAAATATATATAGGCCGACCGTACTTGTGATGGTTCCCAAGGATCCAATATGACCACTTAGGTCTACGTTGCCATGATATTATTCTATGGAAGAGGGCGGTTGAGAAGTTCGGCCCAATTGTTTTGGTGTCGTAGGGGAGGATTTGACCTTTCTAACGCATATTCAGTTATACAGGCATGACCCCACTGCTTTGTTTTTTATCGGAGCATCAAACAGTGCAACCCGGGTCTACTTGACTAATCCCGTGCTCCTCTAAGGAGAGAGTTTGCTTTACCCAACTCATTTTTAATAACAAGGCAGAAATCCCCGACCCGACACTTGTTAGTTTCGAATGAAGAATGAAAAGTGCCCTACCCTAGCAAACACCTACTCCTATAAAAAATGAGACTTTACTAAACAAGCAAGAAAGACTCTTTTTATCGTATTAGTCAAGCGCTAATGAGCAAGAAAATGAATGCGCTAAGAAGCAAGGGCTTTCGTGCAGCTGCTGCGACCTTGCTTTTTGCATTATCTTACTTAGTAAAGCAACTTTTACCGCTAGGCGCTCACCTTTTTGGCTTTCCTAAAATCAAATATTTGAAAGTTGGTAAAGACCCGCCCCTTGTTTCAGTCAGAATGAGTCCCTGTGACTTTGGGACATTGGCTTCCGCCAACAGTGAACTATTAAAAATCGCATCCCGCGCATATTCTATATTATAGCCTGCAACTAATTCAACTTCCACTTCTGGGAGATCAAACGAAGCTCGATTAGTTTCTGCTAGACAAGATATAAAGAACATAACCAATATATGGAAGAATGGAATATCAGACCATATCTGCTTTTGCGCCATGACAATCATACTTGAATTACGGGAATCTACACATATTAGTATAGTATATTAGGGTCTCCGACAAGAATCACACGTGCAAGTTTCCCTGCATGTGGCTCGTCCATGCTTTCCCAGGCGCAGCCTGTGACTCAACATGGGAAAAGGGGGAGGAACTGCAAACTTTTGTGTTTAGAGCATTGTCCGAGTGTGTAGGTAGTGCCTACCAAGAAAAGCTTTCTTGAAGAGGCAAGGCTGGTTCCTTTTCGACGCCCGCCATTTATTTATTTAGATATTGAGGTAAGGCAAGCACCAGGAAAGTCTAGGTTTGCTCCCAACTCTATCTCGGCCGACATCTTGCTCTCGAGAGGGTGGTGTCCTCGAGCATACTAATCATTGTTGTGTTGCCTCAGAAGGGCATTTGGTGAAAGGCATTGTTTTGAAGGAGATAATGCATGGTTGACAAACCAATCATCGGAGGCGACTGGAGTGCTTTCATCAAATGATGTATGTGGGCTGAGCCATTCCCATCCCAAGTGGTGCCCCGATTCAGCCTGGTCGGTCGGGAAAAGATTGACATAGAGAATACTACTATCCGGGAATCTCTTTCTATGTCTATGTTAGCTAGCGGGGGAGGGCTTTCCTATGGTAGTCCCGATGCGGCGTTTGAATGGTTGTCCTATCTCATCTTGATTTGGCTATACTTATATGTAGCCATCCATGCTCCACATGAGAGCCTTTAAAATAAAGGCTAAAAATGCACTCATCAATCAGCTCGACCCCTTTCCTATTTCGCTTTGCCGCCTATGTTGAGAATATGTCCCAAAAAAGAGGCTCACCTTTCAGCATCTATACCAGCTGCCACGCAAGAACCAATAGAAAGCATTTCAGTGCCCCTCTCCAAATAATCAAGCAAGTGTAAGTATCTTTTCACGCCTCTCCTTAAAGTCGAGTGGCTTTTCAACTCCTCTCCTTTATTAAAGTCGAGTGGCTAAAGCTCATTTCATTGCATTCAAGCGACTTTCACTCATCTCCTTATAATTGAGTTGCTTTTCTCCACTCTCTAGATAAGAAGCAGAACGCGTCATCACCTACAACCCTTTCCTCTGTCGGGGACTTCCACGAAATGAAAACGGGCGGCATTGTCATATGCTCCAATTTTGTTGCCCTAGTTTATATCCCGAAGTACTCCTATGGCCGATCTGTTATCCAACCTACTTAAACAACCTAAAGGCTTGGCCCTGTCCCGTTTGGAGAATGACTCCTTATGGCACGACTTAGTCAGTTATTCTCACAGTTCAGATAAGATTCAGACCGGGTTGGGTTAGGTCTCTTACAACATGATTCTTGCCTCTTTGCCCCCTTTGAGCTCGTCTATTCATTAGGTGATCTCCTGCTCTCACGTTCGAGTGTTTGCTCGTTGTTTAGGCCCGTGAGTGAGATGTTTGCTCATTGAAGTCACCTTCAGGGTTCTTCGCACCTGTATAATACTAGGACCCTTGTGCCCCGACCCTTGATTAAATAAAGTTGCCTGCCTTATGACCCACAATAAAAAGTGAGCCTTGCGATGAGATGTGAACATTCCCCATGCTGCGGTTCCCTCCGGTCCATTCCCGAGTTGGGTTAGGGGAACATCCGAGCGATTGCCTTTGCATATAAAAATACATTCACAAGGGGCACAATAAGAATAAGACCAATAGAGACTTCATAAGGGATCATTTGAGATGCAGATCGTAATGCTCCTAGAGAGGCATATTTCAAATATAGAGGAGTGAAAATTTCCAACAAAAAAGTATTTTTTCATATCCTTTTTGTGAACCGTACGAGCACGTCCTCAGTCACCCCCACTGCGCTTACGACTTTATACCCCAACCCAACTTGCTCTGGCCCCGAGTCCTTCCTTTTTATTCCTCGATAAGCGGACAGTGGGAGCATAGGGGGTGATATCTGCTTTTGATTGATAGAAATCATCTCTTTTGTCCCTCCTGACCGAACTCACCAAAAAAATCACAATAGAATAAGTGCATTTTGTCGGGAGAGTAGCGTTGGATACATCTTTATCTGAAGAGGATACATCATCATCCGACTCCTATAAATGATGTTAGGATTGGCCGGCTCATCCTCGGAATCCAAAAAGAAAAGAGAGAGAGAATGAAATCACTTTATTTCAATGACATATCTAATCAGACTGAATATGATTTGAAGAGCTGCCACGATCATTCACATAAATTTCAGTTAACTATTAAAGCTATTAGTGTGATTGATCAGACAAGTACCAAGTGCTTTCAGTAGACTTCTTTTATTTCTGAATTAGCTTGTGACAATTCCTAGAATTAGTATGAGTTCGTTGACCGCGTAAGGGCGATCCATCTTGATGATGAATTCCACGATAACAAGAAATCAAAATTAATCGTTTGATGTATGCTCGTTCTCCCATCTTCAATTCCCAATGAACAATATGATCTTGACCTATCATTTGTTCAATTTGGTCGATTTGATACTTAGTTAATTCTTTTATATTTATGTTTCCACTGATACCTAATTGATAACGAACCTAAATGGCTTTATAGGGCTAATTCCATCAATTTTTGTTGAGGCAATTCTTACTTGTTCATCGCCAACTAATCTAGCTCCTGAAATATATAACATTATTGATCCATCCTTTTACTAGTCTTATCGGTTGGAATCATAAATGGGTTATCTCCTCTGTTGATGTTCTTTTATAAAAGAAATAATGAAGGGGAAGCCCGGCGTCAAAGCGCGTTCGTTGTTGCCGGTATATATTTCTAGAGAAGAGATCTAGTAATATTTTCTAGGCACAAATCATTGGTATTGGATGTATCGTTAGGTTGTGTCGAGTCAAATCTGCTCTTTTTTTTCCGTTGCAGAAAAGAGATCCATTCCATTCTCTTACAAAATTGATGAATATGAAGTCCGGGAGGCTGCAGGTACTATGGATCCTCTGACACCCAATTGGATTGCTTTCCCAGGTCTCTCCGGTGTTGCTCTGTAGGTCATGATGTGCTTTGAGATGGCTGTCTCCTATCCCCTTTCCAGTGGGGAACCCGCTCCTCGGTCGTTGCTCTGCTACGTCTGGCCCATCCTCTAAGCACATTTGGAAGGCAGGAAGTGTGACAACATACACACTTCCCTTTACTCCATAGGGCCTTCTCACCAGTTATAGGGTTTGGTGGCCCACAATTGACTTGGCTTCACCAAAAGGCCTCATCTCTAAAAGCCCGACTCACGAGGTGTCCCTCTCGCAGTAGGGTTCCAACCCCGACCTCGCTCTTGTGACATACTATGTTTCCCCTCTCTATTCCCAAGTAAAGAGTGAGTAACATGCATCAGTTTGTGGATTGCAGTCTCACACACTAATACCTACATGTGCCCGTAGTAGGACGACCACCCTACCTAAACCAATTATTATATTAGTCCCTAGGCCCCATTGCTGGAAAGGCTCAGCTTCAAAACTGTACGTGGAGATTCCGCCTTATACGACTCCTCTAGGGATGGAGGTAGGCCCAACACAGACTTGTGCGGTTAAGGTTGCTGTACACGAATGATATCCTAAAAAGGCATAGTATATAAATATGGAATATAAAGTCGACTTTCTTTTCAATTTGACCTATCTCCAAATCATTTCCCTTTCTTTCTGCGTCTAATTCGAATTGAAAGAAAAAAAGGTCATGTCGCTTTAGAAAAGATACAATAGTTTCTGATTCCCCGAGCTTAGGGGTCAATTACGGGTGAATCGGTCGATCAATTATAGGCTGAGCTTCTAGTGAAAAGGCAACCTTATGGTTGAAAAATGCAAGAACTTGACTTTCTTCATTTCAGCTTTGAGATGATTTTTTCCTACCGGTGACCGCCTCTATGAGGCCCTTTGGGTGGTGCTTTCTCAATCAACTAGTAAACTTTCATGAAGAAAGAGACTAAACAAGGAGCAATACTTATTTAGAAGTAGACTGAACACCAACCCAATCTCGAAAAATAAAGAGAAGTACAAACAAAGACATTTTCTCGATCAAGAAGGTATTAAACTTCTGGACGCACCTCTATCAATTTCTTCTTTGCCTCATCTTCTTCTCTTATAAAACTTCTTTTTCAACAAGAAGCAGGATGCCATAACTGACTCTATTGAGTCTGCAATGAATAATCCACCATTTTCTAGATTACTGTCGATGTAATAATAAAAAGTGAATTTTTCACGGACCGGATAAACTTTAATTTTTGACTAATCCAGCACCAACTCTTCAATATATTTCTTGTTGGAGTTCCGTCCTTTAAGCAAGGGAAGTGATCGGTGTATTTTATATACACTTTTTGAGTCGTTTTTAGTTAGTCTTTTGTCCATTTTTGTACAAATACGTATCGTCTTAGGATAGATTTTCTTTCTTTTGAGTCAAATTGGTTAAAATGGCTATTTGGCGGAAGATGAGCTAAAAGAGGGCAAAAGTGGAGGTTCCAGAGCTTAAAAGACGAGAAAGTGGCGAACCAGGCACGGACACGGGCCAGCGCCGCGACGCCTCGCCATCAGTCCAGCGCCCCAATATCCGTGAGGTCTCGAGTTGCACCGCGCGCTCTAGACAAAGATAGTGCAGGGCCGCGACGCCTAATCACCAGAACAACGCAGAAGCTCCGGGGCCGCGACGCCGATGCGGGAAAAATCAGGGTTTTGACAATTTTTTGGGCCAGGCCTGAAGGAAAACCTTAAGGGCGGTTTTGAAGCTATAAAAAGAAAACCCTAGGCAGATTTCAAGGGTTCCCTTTCTTGCACAAACACAAGACTTCTTGGAGTTGAAGATTGGAGACCTTTACTTAGTAATTTTCTTTTCTTTTCTTTACTTTACTTTCAGTTTTTATGTTGGATATTGAATTAGTTCTTTTCATGTCAATGGCTAGGAACTAATTCCATTATAGGGCTTTCCTTGTCAAATCACTTGAACCTTATGTTATGAATTGATGCATGTTTATGGTTGTTCTTCTTATTGTTGAGATTTACCCAATAATTTCTTTGAATGCTTGGTAATTAATTGATCACTAATTATCATTATTTATATGATTTCTAATCAAACTTCGAAAGGAGGAGGTTGTGACTATGCTGTAAGTTGGGTAGACATAGGTCGGATTGGGGATGAAAATACCTCAATTACTTGTGTAGCGTTAATAGAGGTTTAAATACCTAATTTCACGCATGGCGCGTGACGATTAACAGAGTTTTTGGTCTTAATCCTCCTATAGAGTCATCCTTATCACCGAAAGGTAGAAAGGAGCGCTACTGGGGTTGAGTGTTTATATAGCCTTAATGGGAGTATAAAACGAATTAGTAAACCTGCTAGCTCCAAAAGAAGAAGAACCATAATTCATTGCATTAATAAGTAATATAAGCAGATAGTTGAGGAGACTTGGAAGCCCTATTTCCATCACTACTGAAGTAAACACATAGTTAATTAGTATTTATAATTGTTAGTATAATCAACAAACTCAAATATCGGTTACCAAATAGATAACAAAAGATAGATAATTGGTACTTGAACACTAATCCTTGAGGACGATATTCAGTCTTACCTAGACTATATTACTTGTCATGATAACGTGCACTTGCGTTAAAGTGTGTGCATTAAATCGCACATCAAGTTTTTGGCGCCGTTGCCGGGGATTAGGCATAGTTCAATATCAATTTTATCTATTTTTAATTTCTAATTTGGTTTTTTTTTTTAATCTTATTTTTACGTTTTTAATTTTTATTTCGGTAAAAATCAGGGTGCCGTGATCCGTTTGTTTGTTTTTGATCTGTTTCAGGCGCTCAGTTTATGCGAAGAAGGAGAGGAGCAGACACTCTTGTCCCCTTCAATCCAGAGATTGAGAAAACCTGTAAACAAAATAGAAGGAACCAGCGAATTGCAACCTTGATAGAGATGGACGGCGATCAAAACAACAATGTGCTGAGAGAGGGGTTATGTGAAAATCAACCTAACCAAGGAATGCCTCGGCGGATACCTATGGATGTCGAGGAGAGAGTTCAAGTCCAGGCAGAAAGAAGCTTGGGAGACTACGTGCTGCCGAGGGTGAACGGAGCACATACATGTATTAGGCTCCCAGCAATAGGAGCGAATAACTTTGAGATCAAACCGGCGATTCTAAGCATGGTGCAGAACACAGTGCAGTTTGGAGGATTGCCATCAGAGGATCCACATATGCACATAGCTAATTTCTTGGAGCTGTGTGCAACTTTCAGATATAACGGCGCATCGATGATGCTGTCAGTTGAGGCTCTTTCCTTCTCACCGTGGATAGAGCAAAAGTATGGTTAAATTCCCGCCACCGATTCGATTTTTACATGGCAAGAGTCGGGCACGTAAATTTTTGGCCAAATTCTTTCCACCGCAAAGCAATGAAATTGAAAGGAGTCGAATAAGTTCTACCAAGCAGATGGAGAGTCATTATACGAAGCTTGGGAGAGGTTCAAGGATTTGCAGAGAAAGTGCCCACACCACTGTATTGAGTTGTGGAACTTGGTCCACATCTTCTATAACGGTCTGAGCGGAACAACCAGAACAATTATAGATGCAGCAGCAGGTGGGACATTTATGAGGAAAACAGCTCACGAATTATTAGAAGATATGGCCACCAACAACCATGTCACAGAAGATAGACCAATGAGTGGTAGGAGAACAGTGAGAGTTCACGAGATAGATGCCATCGCTGCCCTGAATGCCCAAGTGGCCCTTTTTGAAAACAATGCAAAGAACATACAATATCAGTAAATGCAGTGCAGATGCCAAAGAGCTGTGAAATATGTGGTGGCCCACATACATTCGATAGATGTCCTTCAGCTGATCCTAATAATATGCCAATCGAGCAGGCAGAGTGTCAGGCCGTGGGTAACTATCAGAGGCCCCAGAACAACCCATACTCCAACACATACAATCCAGGGTGGAGGAATCACCCAAATTTTTCGTGGAGAGGAAATATAGAGGCCAGTACCAAAACCAGCATCACCAAAATCAGCAGCCATTTGCTCAGGCCTCACCTTCTCAACAATTTAATGCACCTGTTCAGCCAGAAAAGCCAGACGAGCTGAGAGCAGCTTTGTTGGCACTCACCAACACCTGCACTCCAGCCAGGATGTAAACTAGATCCTCGTTCAGGAACTTGGAAACACAAGTGGGTCAGCTAGCAAAGCAATCGAACAGCAGGCCACAAGGTACACTGCCAAGCAACACAGAGGTGAATCCGAGAGAACAATGCCAGGCAGTACAACTGAGAAGTGGTAAACAGTTGGAGCAGCATTCACATCAGCCGGTAGTTGAACAAAGGGCAGAGAAAGAGAAGGTGGTTGAAGCTAGCCCAGTAGTAGAGAAAACTCCAGAGAAGGAGTATACTGAGAAGATTCCATTCCCACAGAGATTGCAGCGGAAGGCAGTTGATAAACAATTCTCCAAATTTTTGGAGACGTTCAGAAAGCTGCATATCAACATACCCTTTATAGAGGCGTTGGAGCAGATGACCTCCTATTTCAAATTCATGAAGGAGATTTTGGGAAAGAAGAAGAAACTTGCAGAGTATGAGATGGTAGCACTAACAGAGGAGTGCAGTGCTATCTTGCAGAAGAAGTTGCCCCCTAAACTAAAAAACCCAGGGAGCTTTACATTGCCTTGCACAGTTGGCAGGGTGACATACAACAGGGCTCTTTGTGATTTAGGGGCAAGCATAAATTTGATGCCTTTGTCAGTATTTAAACGGTTGGAGTTAGGTGAGGCAAAACCAACCACGGTGAGCCTGCAACTAGCCGATAGGACAGTGGTGCACCCAAGGGGGAAGATTGAGGACGTGCTTGTCAAAGTAGGAAAATTCTTTTTTCCCGCGGATTTCCTCATTCTGGACATGGAGGAGGATGCAGAGATCCCCATCATATTGGGGAGACCATTCCTGGCGACAGGGAGAGCCCTGATCGATGTAGAAAGAGGAGAGCTGACGTTGAGGGTGGAGAAGGAAGAAATGGTGTTTAAAGTATTTAAACACATCATTGAGCCACCAATCATGAGCATGTGCTTTGCAATCAGCACCATCAAAAACCCCTGTGAGCCAGTACAAGCCAAACCAAGGGAGATGAGCCCACAAAAGCAGGTATGTGATGCCGAACCTCCACAAAAACAGGTATGTGTTCCTGAACCTTCCCTTGAAGATAAGTTTAAGAAGAGAAGAAGAAGAAGAAAACGAAAAATGTGGAGAAAATGGATTGGTTGTGGGGTTAATCCACCCCACACTTCTTGAGTTAAAGAACTTGCGTCCGGCTAAAAGACGTTAAAGACAGCGCTACTTGGGAGGCAACCCAAGGTATTTTGATTTATTTTACTTTAATATAGTAGTTTTTATTAAGAACAGTCTCACGGAGGTAGTGTTTGTGTTGTGATTGACAGGTGTAGGTCAATAAATTGAAGGGCGAAAAACTGAAGAATAGCCAGGATTTCCAGAAAAACGGGTGAGCGCCGCGGCGCCAAAAATCCAGAAAAATTGCCAAGTCTAGGCGCCGCGGCGCCCCGTAGCAGGGCCGCGGCGCAGAAATTCCCGAAGAAGTGCAGTAAGTTGGGCGCCGCGGCGCCGAAGCGGAAATCCAGAAATTAAAAGACGCCCAAAAACCCGATTTTCCCCAATTTCAAACCAAAACCTAACCTTTCTTCTCCACAAAACCCACGAAAATTCAAACCTCACCCACAAATCTTCCATAAATCAAACCCAAACACAACCAAAAACTCTTAAAGTCCCTAAACCCTTAACCATTTCAACCAACAAAACTTCATCCCAGTGACTCAAATCACCATTAGAAGCAAGAAAACCTTGAAGGACACCGTCAAAAAGGTAATCTTCATCTTTTCTTGAAAGTTTTACAGTAATCAAAGGAGGTAGTAGTTTGGATGAGTGTTGCATTGTTGAAGTCGTTGGGGTGTTGAAAAATTGGTTGTGAAATTTAGAGGAGGAGTATACAAGGAGGGTGTGGGTATTGTGTAGTGCAGGAGTTGGAGTTTGGGGGTGATAGTGTGGTAGCTGCTAGTTTGTGTGTGATAGTGTTGGGGAACATTTGTGATACTAAGAAAACGCTGCAAAAAGTGATTTAACCATGTCTGCCAGAAAGAGAAGAGCCTCCACATCCACCTCAGCCCCGCAATACGATGATACTAGGTTCATTAGCCAACAAGCTTATGAAAGATATAAAAAGCTTAGTACTAGGCCCTTAATCCCTGAAAGGGGAATGGACTATCAAAGGGATTCGCTTGGGGAAGAGGATGTCTATGAGCCCATTCGGGCAATGATTGAGATGATGGAGTGGAAGAGATTTGTAAACCCGGAAAAGATAGCACCAATGAACACAGCGATGATGTGTGAATTCTATGCTAACATTTCGGAGAAGGTGGACAATAAATGCTTTGTGAGGGGAAGATATATGCCTGTTACGGCAGAAGCGATAAATGTGTCCCTAAAAACAGCAGATGTTGAAGGAGGAGATGGTGATTGGAGTTACTTTAGAACATGGTCTAGAAGCACCACCAACATCGACTGGAATGCCGTCGCAGACACAGTGAGCTACCCTGGGGCTGCATTTGATATTGCCAGAAATGGGTCAAGAGGACTGAGCAGGTGTCAGTTCAACAAAGCAGCCAAGGGTTGGCTGTATTTCGTCAGTGCCCGTCTGATTTCATCAACGCACTTTACCAGAGTGCCAGAAGACAGGATCAAATTGATATATGGAATCATGACGGGGAAGACGATTGATGTGGGGAAGGAGATAGTGAAAAGTATTGAAGAAACCAGCAGGTTGGTAACAACAGGTGGGTTGGGACATGGCTCACTTATCACTAGTTTATGCCACATGAATGGGGTCCCAATCCTACCCACTCATACTCGTGAGAGGAACCAACTACCTGTGTCATATGGGATAGTGCACTCCTTCCCAGACCCAAGTCCCACAGCAGCAAGAAGAAGAGCACCAGCACCACCAGCAGCAGCAGCAGTGTCACGACCCGACCCCGGGCCCGCGACTGGTGCCCTACCTGGGCACCCCTTTTGGTAAACATCAGAGAATAGCAGCGGAACATACACAACTAAAAAAAATACTTAAACATAAGTTAACAACAGGCTAGCCGATAAGGCCACCTTCCGTAAAAATATACTAAATCGGAAAATAGAACAGTAATTTTTTTTTTCTTTACAACCCAATCCACAATGTGACTACTGCACTTAAGAATAACAACTCACGGGATAGGGCCCCGCCATACCCCTGAATGTACAATAACCGACAATACCAGGAATAAGCCTCCGGAATAAAGGAGCTTCTCAACAGCTGAACAGTGATCCTAAGAGCGAGGATCAAGAACTGCACTTTACTGCGCATTTAACGCACCAAGGAGGTCGAGATAACATGTACCAAATATGTGAAATGCATCAGAATGAAATCATAAGTCTAAAATAAAATCGAGACATGTATGATAACTCGATTAACGATAATCGTGGCCTTACTAACAATGAGAGTAAATAGGGGTATACTTACAATATAAAGTAGGAAAGCTCACGATCAAAGCAGGACCACCCGTCCGCAGTGTCATTAAGCAATCCTATTCCCGGGACTATTTCACCCGCATGGATCCAGTGGACCCGCGTGAGGTATTCCTCGCATGGGACTATTTCACCCGCATAAGCCCTTACGGACTCGCATGAGGTATTCCTCGCATAGGCTGGACCGCCGCGTGAGACTATTTCACCCGCATAAGCCCTACGGACTCGCATGAGGTATTCCTCGATCGTGGGTAGCAAATCCACTAAACATGCAATGCCACAAACCCGGAATGACCCGCAATTATTCTTGAACTACTAGCACAAATCCGGCTATCACACATAACATAAGCACTACCGGCTTATCATACAATATATAAGCAAGTTAAGCAATCCCCTAACTTCTTATTATTCTGTTTCATATACACTCTCATTTTAGTTTACTTAAGGCACTAACATGTTCTTTATAAAAATCCGGGAATTTAACCCAAAGTACTACGTACTTCTATTCTTTCAAAATGACTCATTTCATTATAAAACTTCCAAGATACTAATAACCGTAGTATCAAGTTACAATTTCTTTTTCAAGACAAGTCACAATACTTTTAGAAATAAAATTAGGCTTCTAAATCAAGTGACTTCTTCTCTCATAAAAGCCTTAGGCAATTGATGCCTTTAAATCAAATTGCCTTTCAAATAAATCAAGCCATTTATCTTTCCTTAAAGCCAATATAACCAACTCCCCATAAAGTTGTTATATTCACTTTATACCTAAGTCAAGTACAATTTCCTATCCAAGGGACTTATACGTTTAAAACGAAACAAGTGTCACATTCTTTAAAACTCTTCAAGTCCCTTAACATGCTTAAATTACTTAAGAGTAAACCATTCTCTTATTAACTTTCCATAAAGCTATTATAACCAACTTCCCATAAAGCCGTTATACTAGCTTTATACATTAGCAACTTACATACTTCTTTTTAACCAAGAGACTTAAACTTTCCAACAGAACAAGTATCAAAATACTTTCAACATACTTAAAGTCTCTTAACCTTTGAAAACCAAGATATCCTTAATAAATAAACAAGTGAGTTAATTCTCTAACTCAAACAACTGGGGCATTCTTAAAATAAGCCAAGGATATCAAATAGACTAGATTGTCAAAATCTTGTACGTCTACCGTACTATACATTTACAACTTAATCATGCTCAAGAGGTAAGAAAGTTCCACATACCTCTTCGGTTTAATCCACTTGCTAAGTCCAATCGCCGTACGTAGTATGCCAACCTATAATGACCATAGTACGTCCATTAACTTCTAGTTTCAAACGTAGAATATTCCAAGTGCAAGTCACTAAATTCTACGGAAAATCGGACAGCACTTCCTTTGTTTTTACTAACTTTGCCACTTTTTTCAAGGCCGAATACAATAACCAAACAGCCCCAATTGGCTCACCACAATTTATAAGGTAGTTCAATGCAAATGAATAACCAAACAGCCCCAATTGGCTCACCACAAACGATAACAAACTAGTCTAAACTACTAGTCCAATTTCGGCCACAATGTATAAAACAATACCAATTCTTATTCAATTTCCAATTCGATCCAAATTGGTAGCATAATATGATATCAAGCCGCCATTAATTATAGCTACTACATTTTCCAAGTAGGTAACATGCGACAAATCAATTAATCGATCAAATTGGATTTCAATTTCAAATGGCTAAATATGTCATTTTCGTTTTGAGCTTCCAATTCCATAACACTTATCAAACTTCATAACACATATCACAAGACCACTTATAACTTATCATAACATGAAATCTTCAATTACAAAAGTAAAACGAAGATTATACCTCAATTAGCCCAAATATGATCCAAGAGTACAAGTCGATCTCTAGCACCTTTAGCTCCTCCTTTCGACATTCCAATCTACCCCAAGCCACCCTTAGAAGCTTATGAAAAACTCATCTTCAAGTTTCAACTTCAAAGTTGAATAACCCTTTAGGTTTTCGCCTTGCGACTAATACGAAAACACCACATTTCGGATCTTTTATTGAGAAACACTTACTATACCCTTAGGTACCTTGGTTTAAAGTGGGGGAATTATTGGACAACAATTGAATTTTTTTCTTTTCTTGAACCCTCATAGCCGAGAGCTCCTATGAGTTCTTCAAACATTTCTTGAAAAAAAACTAAGTGTGGGAACTAGTCATCCTACTAGTAAGCTTATATAACACAAGGAAGGGTTATGATTAAAACAAATGGGCGGCTTGGATGCATTTCACATGGATCAAGCCCAAGTGGCCTTTGACTTAGTCAATCTTATCATGCTACTAGTCTTTGCAAGACTTGGCCATTTAAATTATGGTCAAATGACCATCCTATCCATGAATATTTCGTCCAAGACTAAGAAAAGGGGGGTGACACGTGTCGCCCTCCCGTTCGTCGCAATATTTCGTTTCCGACCAATTCCAAAAATTCCGACAAACTAACTCGTCTCAAATCTTAACATTTTTGAGTTCTTACGTACGTCCTTATAAACATATCCTGGAATTTCCGGGGTGTAACAAGCAGAGGCCGCCATGAACGAAGATGAGCCTGAAATAGAGGCTCAATATGCGGCAGGAGCACCACCACCAACCACGTAATCGTAACCTCCGTTGCCTACATGATGGAGCGGTTGCCGTAACTGCAGAGAAGGATGATGCAACATTTCGACACGTTGATACAAGAACAACAAGAGTTGAGACAAGGGCATGACAACAACAGGCACCAAAGAATTTGACGAGATGAGTTCCCTGTTCAACCAATGGTCGATGCATTATCCACCGCCGCCGCCACCATTTTAAACCAAGTCTGTAAGTGTCCTTTTCTTTTATTGTCTTTGAGTCTTGCACACATTGGGGACAATGTGTGATTTAAGTTTGGGGGGTGTCTTATTTGTGTCTTATTGTTATAGTATGTTTGAGTTTTTTTTGTTGTTTTTGTGTATTTTTGAGTCATAATTGTCTGTCAAAGATCATGCATGTTGTAGTTACTAGAAACACCTAGTGAAGTAAGGTGGAATAATGTAATGAAAAGCAACTATCTAAACACTTAGGTTAAATATGGCAAAAACTCATGAATTCTGTCTATTTGGAGTTTCTTGCTTGAATTATGCATGATAAATGATTAAAACCTATGTGTTATGATTGCTTGCTATTTGAGGCGAAATAGTTAGGATATGCATGTTTAGGGAGATGACTCAGGCGTTTCTTTGTTAGTCAATTCTTACCACTCTTTTCTATCCTTGACATTAAAAATATCCCTAGTCAGCCCCATTGAGCCTAAAAATGAACTTTTTCTTTGACACCCTATATTTTCATACTTGTGCCATAAGTAAACATGTGAAATAGTTGGAATAGAGTGTGTTAAAAAAGAGACAAAAAGAGCAAACAAGATTGATGCACCCCAATTAAAAAGTAATAAGAAGTAGGCAAAAGCCTAAGTTTGGGGGTGCTTGCTATTATGATACACTTCACGCTCTCAAAACAAAAGAGGGGGAAAATAGATTTGAAGTGAAGAAAAGAAGTCAAAAGAAAAGGGAAACACTGAAAAGCTAAAGAGCTTATGGTACACAAAAATGAGCCTAAATGCCTATTTTTACCTACCCGTGCCTAAGCCTACATTACAACCCTTAAAAGTCCTGAAGATCTCTTAGATGCATATCCATGATTAGTGGAGAATATCAAGTAAAAATGCCATAGGATTTTTGAAGTTAACATGCATGATTCAGTATTGTGACTTCCATTAAGCATGATAAAAATGAGTTTGCGAAATATCTAGCTTAATGTGTTTAGTGTGCTAAAATTTCATGCTATATGTTCCTGCATATTATTCTGCTAATCTTCATGTTTTTCTAAAGTAACACCAATGCAGCAAAGTGATCAATGTCATTGAGTCCTTTATTTTCCTTTTTCTTGAGTCTTTATTTCTTTCTTTTTATCTTTGCTCGATGGCGAACAAAGGTTAAGTTTGGGGGTATTTGATCGGTGTATTTTATATACACTTTTTGAGTCGTTTTTAGTTAGTCTTTTGTCCCTTTTTGTACAAATACGTGTCGTCTTAGGATATATTTTCTTTCTTTTGAGTTAAATTGGTTAAAATGGCTATTTGGCAGAAAAGGAGCTAAAAGAGGGCAAAAGTGGAGGTTCCAGAGCTTAAAAGATGAGAAAGTGGCGAACCAGGCACGGACACGGGCGCCGCCACGCGCCTCGCCATCAGTCCAGCACCCCGCGCCAATATCCGTATGTCTCGAGTTGCAGGCCGCGGGCGCTCGGGACAGCAGAGTGTGGTCGCGGCGCTAATCACCGTAGCAGCAGGTTCCGGCCGCGCGCCGATAGCAGGGCCGCGGCGCCGACGCGGGAAAAATCAGGGTTTTGACGATTTTTTGGGCCAGGCCTGAAGGAAAACCTTAAGGGCGGTTTTGAAGCTATAAAAAGAGAACCCTAGGTAGTTTTCAAGTGTTCCCTTTCTTGCACAAACACAAGACTTCTTGGAGTTGAAGATTGGAGACCTTTACTTAGTAATTTTCTTTTCTTTTCTTTACTTTACTTTCAGTTTTTATGTTGGATATTGAATTAGTTCTTGTCATGTCAATGGCTAGGAACTAATTCCATTATAGGGTTTTCCTTGTCAAATCACTTGAACCTTATATTATGAATTGATGCATGTTTATGGTTGTTCTTCTTATTGTTGAGATTTACCCAATAATTGCTTTGAATGTTTGGTAATTAATTGATCACTAATTATCATTATTTATATGATTTCTAATCAAACTTCGAAAGGAGGAGGTTGCGACTATGCTGTAATTTGGGTAGACATAGGTCGGATTGGGGATGAAAATACCTCAATTACTTGTGTAGCGTTAATAGAGGTTTAAATACCTAATTTCACGCATGGCGCGTGACGATTAACAAGGTTTTTTGTCTTAATCCTCCTATAGAGTCATCCTTATCACCGAAAGGTAGAAAGGAGCGCTACTGGGGTTGAGTGTTTATATAGCCTTAATGGGAGTATAAAACGAATTAGTAAACCTGCTAGCTCCAAAAGAAGAAGAACCATAATTCATTGCATTAATAAGTAATATAAGCGGATAGTTGAGGAGACTTGGAAACCTTATTTCCATCACTACTGAAGTAAACACATAATTAATTAGTATTTATAATTGTTAGTATAATCAACAAACTCAAATATCGGTTACCAAATAGATAACAAAAGATAGATAATTGGTACTTAAACACTAATCCTTGAGGACGATATTCGGTCTTACCTAGACTATATTACTTGTCACGATAATGTGCACTTGCGTTAAAGTGTGTGCATTAAATCGCGCATCAGGAAGCGCTCTTCGGGCGAGGTCAATTTTTTCTCGTAGACTTTTTGTAGAAAGAAATCTTCAATCACAATCAATCAATCATCTAAGCTTTGTAAAGAAAGGTCGAACTTTCTTTGTTGTCTAATCGTATGAACTTACTTCTTTTTTTAGCCCTTTTTCGTTTGTGCATCTTTCTCCCATGCTTTCAGTTGGTCAACAAGAAACCAAAGTGCTCTATAATTCTTAACTACTCGTACAAGCTTGAGTTAAGCTGTATTGAGGGAATCTATTTATCTCAATCACAATCACTATGTTTCGACGTATATATTTTTATGAAACATGTCTATTTTGTAGCATTTTATGTCTATGTGATGTTAGCGAGCTCCTCCTTTTATTTTCTTTGCTACTTCTTGTGAGTTGCGAAAGAGGTAAAAATTGTTTTGTTTCGTATGTCTAGGATATTTTATCTTCTTATTCTTTCAAACGGCGCCTTTGCACTGGGATACCTTTGGATGGAAGAGCTTAGTAAGGCTCTCTTTATGTTCTATCCATCGTCGATAAGAATGCAAGTAGGATCCAGTGGGCAACCACCGCTTCCTTCTCCTTCAGACCCGGGGACTTTCCCTATTCTAGTTTTGCAAGATCCGGAGGAGACCCCTAGGGGGCTCACACTCACTTGTCCATCAATAACAACAATAGGGGGCTGGTCCATCTAATCAGCCTCTTCCTATCGACCCGTATCCTTTTTCTGAGGGTGAGGTTGTTGGGGGAGATACCATTCTCTCCATTCAAGGGCGACTTTTGGGAAAGGATCCCTTTCCCTCTGCGGAGAGCCTAAAAAGGGCCCAGATTGAAGATGAAGATCTCTTCAAGATCAAAGAAAACATAATCCATAAAATGGCTCAATGGGATCCAACAGGAGATTGGATATGGCGTGGAGCCCGATCCCTCGATAATCTTAGAACTTCTAGTGGGGAGGAGTTCTTAGAGCGACTTTATGCCCTTTGGACCGACCTCCAAGAAATAGGTGTACTCTTAGATTCATTCTCTAGGTTAGAAAAAAAGTTTTTCAAAACACATAAAACTAACTTGGTCTCTGGTCTCACTCCAATTTTTCAATAAATAAGCCCTGCGGGCCCCTCTTTGATCTCCCCATCACTCCCCCATTTTCAATAAATAAGCCTTGCGGGCCCCTCTTTAATAAGAAAGGAAACAAAATAATCTCAAATTTACGACAAATTCGGTCCGATGGATGTTCTCCACTAACCACAAGGATATAGGGACTCTTTATTTCATCTTCGGTGCCATTGCTGGAGTGACGGGCACATGCTTCTCAGTACTGATTCATGTGGAATTAGCACGACCCGACGATCAAATTCTTGGTGGGAATCATCAACTTTATAATATATTAATAACGACTCACACTTTAGTAATGATCTTTTTTATGGTTATGCATGCGATGATAGGTGGATCTGATAATTGGTCTGTTTCGATTCTGATAGGTGCGCCTGACATGACATTTCCACGATTAAATAATATTTCAGTGCTTCCAAGTCTCTTCCTCCTATTAAGCTCAGCCTTAGTAAAAGTGGGTAGCGACACTGGGTGGACGGTCTGTCCCCCCTTAAGTGGTATTATCAGCCATTTTAGAGGAGCAGTTGATTTAGCAATTTCTAGTCTTCATCTATCTGGTATTTTATCCATTTTAGGTTCTATTAATTTTATAACAACTATATTCAACATGCGTGGACCTGGAATGACTATGCATAGATAACCTCTATTTGTGTGGTCCATTCTAGTGATAACATTCCCACTTTTATTATCACTTCCGGTACTGGCAGGGGCAATTACCATGTTACTAACTGATCGAAACTTTAATACAATATTTTTTGATCCCGTTGGAGGGGGATACCCCATATTATACCAGTATATCTTTTGTTTCTTCGGTCATCCAGAGGTGTATATTCCTATTATGTCTGGATCCGGTATCATAAGTCATATCGTCTCGAATTTTTCGAGAAAACATATTTTCGACTAGGCATGGTTTATGCCATGATCAGTATAAGTGTTATTGGATTTCTTGTTTGGGCTCATCATATGTTTACTGTGGGCTTAGATGTTTTTACCCGTGCCTACTTCACCGCAACTACCATGATCATAACTGACCCCCCTGGAATCAAAATCTTTAGTTGAATCGCTACCATGTGGAGGGGTTCGATACAATACAAAACTCTCATGCTATTTGTTATAGGTTCGTCTTTTTGTTCACCATAGGAGGACTCACTGGAATAGTTCTGGCTAATTCTGGGCTAGACATTGCTCTACATGATACTTATTATGTGGTTGTACATTTCCATTATGCACTTTTTATGTGAGCTGTTTTTTGTTTATTTGCAGAATTTCACTATTGGGTAGGTAAAATCTTTGGTCGGACATACCCTGAAACTTTAGGTCAAATCCATTTTTGGATCACTTTTTTTGGGGTTAATATGACCTTCTTTCCTATGCATTTCTTAGGGCTTTCGGGTATGCCACGTCGCATTCTAGATTATCAAGATGCTTACACTGGATGGAATGCCCTTAGTAGTTTTGGCTCTTATATATCCGGAATTGGGATTTATCATTTTTCGTGGTCATAACAATCATTTCAAGCTGTGGAAAGAACAAAAGAGTGCTCCAAGTCATTGGGTTATTGAACATAATCCAATCACACCGGAATGGATGGTTCAAAGTCCTCTAGCTTTTCATACTTTTGGAGAACTTCCAACTATCAAGGAGACGAAAAGCTACGTGAAGTAAAAGAGGAAAAGTTCGCCAATTTCTACTAAGAACCTAACATAACTTTTTTAAATGTGGGTTAAAAAACCACTTGTGTAGGTCGGAGTTGAGGATTGGGGGGCGCGCCCTACCCCGTCGGCTAAGCCTCGCTATGAGAACTGATTCTTTCTAACTCTCTATGAGGAGTGAAAGCCACTTGACTCATTGGATAGGAGCTTTAGCAACTCTCTTGACTATAAGGAAAGAGAGGCGTGTAAGCCACTTGACTTTATTATAAAAGTAAAGGCGCGAACAACAACTCGACTATAAAATAAGGAGAGGCGCGGAAAGTCACATGACTGTAAGGAAATGAGTGAAGCCCCTAATTCAATTAAAGCTCGACCCCTATTTTCCCTCTAAAGCCCCTCACTCCACTCATTTAGGAACTTCTAATCTGAATGAACTTAGAGCGACATAGATCAAAGGGTTGTTCATTAGCCCTACTAATCAAGGAAAAATAGGGATATATTTCGACCTTTCTTTTTTAGGTCTCAGGCTAGCTTTTGACTTATATGGCGCTTAGGCTTAGCTCATCAAACAAGTGCGCCAAAAGTGGGGGATGGTATCATATTCTCTTATAAGAGAGGCACGCCTGCTTTTAGCACGTAGTTTCACTTTTGCTTTTGCCTTACCTCCTATTATATTAGTAAAGGGCGAATGGGGGGCGTGTGCAATAATTTTTTTACTTTCTCTCAATCGCTTAAATGCCTAATATTTGAGAGATAAGAGGAAAGCCCCCTCTCGAATTCGAAAATGTAACACAAATAATGACCCTCTTCGCCGGAATGTCAGCAAGTTAGGCAACTCTAAGGTTTTTTATATTCGGTGGAAGGAAGGCTGGAACTCTACCCTAACCAAGTGAAACTAAGGGCTTAAAAGAGTTCAAGATCAGATCTATAGGGTGTTAACCCTTGAAGGACGGCTAAGAATGTCTATTAAAAGGAGCGGACCGATGGGGTCATTTTTCAAGCATGAATAGAACGATCTAAAGGGGTTGTGAAATCTAGAGAGATGACCATATATTTTTGATAAATGTGGTATCGAGGTTCGGTTTATTTGGAAAAGATGTCAATCTTAGGGTAGACCATTCGAATAGTTGAATTAGTGACTTCACTTCGCTCTCTTCGACTAAACCTAAAGGAGACTTCGATCATTCAACTATAGCTTCTCAAGGAGGAATCACGTCACTTGGAATTTCGGAAAGTGAATCATCTCTTTCAAATCCTGGCCTTGGTAGAACTTGTATTTTGATTGTGATTTCAATTGAAAATATGTTAGGTCGGTTCCTCATGTGCCAAAGAAGCTGAGGCAATCTTGATTAAAGACAATTTAACATTTTCCTACTCAATCTTATTTATAGAAATAACACTCGATCAAAAGGGAGCATAAGCAAGTTCAGTGGTAAAAACCTCTATAATCGATGGTAACCTCAAAGATGTCTGGGGCAGGAGAAAACTCATATGTTGCATTGCCCCAGCATCAATTGGTACAAGGAGAAGGCACGATAGCGAAGATCAATCCATCTCAATCTACAAAAAGCATTGCCTTGGGCATGCAACCCAAAAAAATAGAAAGATTTCTCGAAGAAAACTCTTTTAGAGCCTAGTACCAGCCAAACCCCCTCTCCAACCAGTCAAGTGACTGAATGCTCCCTGGACTCAGTGATAAGAGTCGGTTATGGAATAGCCTTTTAGTCGGCTTTCTCATTCTTAAGGGCTTTTTGGCCGATAGATTTTATAGCGGACCTACCTTGCTGACAGCTAGGATATTACATATATAGTTAAACTTGCCTTCACTTAGAAACTCTACGCCCCTATTAGAGTAAGGCATGCTCTCAAAATTAGATTCAGTTGTTCTTGTCTCCAATGATTAACCTATTACGGAGCAGTCTGCGATTAGCCTATCCTGCACTACTCAAAGCCTTCATAAACTTATTGTCGGTTTCTATCGTAGTGGAGGTTGTTGTAGAGATCCTCTTGCCAGTGAAGATTGCTTCCAATGATCGGGAAATCAAAAAGAAAAAATGGCTTTATTTCCAACACTCCAGATAAGATGAAGGATCTATGTCCATCCCCAACTTCCTTTCAATCCACATTAGAAAATTATGGCTTTCTCTACTAGGAGTAATAAAAGGAGGAATGGGCATACGTTGGTTCGATAAGCCAAGGAAAACAACCTCCGCTTAGTTTTAACACTCAAACGACCCGCCCTGCTCCCCGAACTGAGGGTTCGGTCAGTAGAAGGGACGACTTTGTCTCCCCAGAAGAAGAATAGCCCCGCTCTCTAGCCGACTGATCCCGTTGATCATATAACTGGGAGGGAAGATCGATGCAAAGGTTAGATTTCACCAACTCTATCTACCCAACTAGTACTATTTGATCTAAACAAATCCAACATGGAAACTTTCTCTCCCCCAAAAAACCATCTATCCCCAAGCCCCTTTACTAGGTTGGGCAAGATTTGATGCCCCTACTCCTAAGAAGTTGCTGGTCAGTATCGTGGAACTATCGCTCGAGATGTAAGAAGTTGATCCTTGTTTGGTCATAAGGATAATAGTTCTTCTTAGGTCAAGGGCGACCAGACCGGGGGTTACCCGCGATTGGTAATGGCACAACCAGAAGAGGAGTAGGGGAGACAAGGTTAGGCGCTAGGTGGTGCAGCGCATCTGTTTTGGGTACAGAGGTGACGAGGGGTGCTAACCCGACCACCCAACACATCAAGCCAGGGGCAGGCCGACCATAAGTTCGAATCCTGCCACCTTTCTTGTGGATCATCTTGTGGTTACCGGATGATGAGAATAACAAAGCAGAAATTTCGAAATGAGCACGAAATGTCAATATATGAATTGTTTCATTATTCATTATTTTTGGGTCTTTTCGTTGCATTAGATAGTCATGTAAGAAAGAGTTCTTCACATCCAATTGATGAATGGACCATGCTTTTGAGAGAGCCAAACTGAGAACAATGCGAATGGTAGCGGTTTGACCACCGGACTAAATGTTTTACCACAATACATGCCAAGCTAATGAGTTTTACCATCACCTACAAGATGAGCCTTATGCCGCTCAAAAGAAACCGTTAGAATTTTCTTTATGAGTAAAAATCCACATAGACCGAATAATATTAACATCAGATGGATGGGGAACTAACTCCCACATCTTATTTTCAATAAGAGCATTATATTCGTCGGTTATAGCCAATTTTCAATTTGGGTCATGTAGTGCAGACACAAGGTTACGTGCTAGTGGGGATTTAGGGACATTAAAATTGAGATTAAAATGTCGTTTTAGTTTAAAAATACCCCTTTGACTACGAGTAATGGGCCCTTGACTTGAGGTAAAATTAGGTGGATTTTTGGAAATTTGTGGCATGGTAACGGACTGGCCAACATGCATTTGGCCTGTTGTTCTAACAACTGAAACAGGAGTAGGTACGGGAGTGGGATGAAGCTGGCTAACATTACCGAGATGTTTCCCTAACGGACAAGACGGATAAAGTGGAGTACTATGTGTACCCTTACAAGTAATAAACTTATTCCTATGCAAAGAAGATATAATAGATGACCCAGGATGACTCAAACATGCATACCACAAGGAAAGAGCAATAGCGAAAAAGGTAGACGATATGTCTTGACTCGTGGAAGTGGTGGTGATAGAATAAACCTCTTCATACTACTGAATCTCATAAGAGGTATCCCCGTCTTGAAATCCTTCATAGAAAACCCAAAAAGATCAAAATTAATAGACACCCGATTATCAATAGTGCATTTTCAGACATACATTAAATTCTTAATTAAGTGAGGGGCATGCAGGGCTTTTTTCAAGAATAGAGGTGGATGTTTGGAAGTTAGATTTGTGCGATCATAACCACGAATTGGAATTGAATTCCTATTACCAACAATAATGCCACGATTTTTGCTCAAATTAAAATAAGATGAGAGTACCTTATCGGACGCCATATGAGAAGTGGCTCTGGTGTTCATGTACCCATATGTGTATGAGGAATTTAAGTCAAGTGTATGCACTACGACCTCAATATATGTAGGTGTCGGGGTCGTATTTGGGCCTGCAGTATAGAAGGCTTGCTGGGGCCTAGGCTCATGCAGATATGATTGCTGACCCGACCCACTGCCATATTGGAAGCCACTGTTTTGTCCGGAGAAACAGGGTTTGGACTGTTGCTGGGATGTGGCCCAGTTTTCTGATTAGGGACTAGGTAGGTAGTAAGGGTCGTAGGGGTTGTTGGGCCAATGGCCAATGGCCCAGCCCCACTGCCTAGGGGACCATGGCTTGGTTCATATGGCTTATGTCCCATTACTCCAAGGCCTACTGCTGCTGCAACCACCATTATTATGATTTTTACCTAAATTTTTAGAAAATGAGTGAGCATCGTCTGACGTGGTCATCATTACGATGGAATGTGCCCCGGTAGCCGCCTTTTTAGTCAAATTGACTTTTTCTAACGTGAGCATGAAACGACCCTGATAAAAGGGAGGCAAAGGATTACTTTGACAAAGTAGTGTACCAATGCCATTATAGGCCTCATATAGGCCTGCAACCATTTAAAGAACAAGACGATCACTGGTAACGGGCGCACCAACGTTGCGGAGTTGGTTCGCCAATTCTTTCAGTCTTTTACAATAGGCCGAGATGTTAGGAAAATATTCCATGTTGACATGGAAAAATTCCTACTCAAGAGTGACAGAACAAAGTTTTTTGTTATCATGCAATATATCACGCACCTTATTCCAAGTAGCCATTGCCGTAGCGCCGGGTTCAATAATCGTCTACAAGAGGTCTGTAGAGATCGTGGAATAAATCCAGTGTAAAATGGTAGCATCAAAGGTGGTACATAATGTAGGGTTATCCTCGGGGGTAGGCACTTTCTCATTGCTAGGTACCGAGGGAATTATGTGACGAAGAACTTGATGCGAGCGTGCGTGAACTTTGAATGATTTCGCCTATGTCGCGTATTGGACGTTTTTCATTTCAAGAATAATAGAGATGTGGTTCTTGATGTTGGAAATTGTAAGGGTCGGATAAAACATGTTCTTTGACATTGACATATCAAAAGACAATAGATGAATAAAGGATTGGGAATTTTTTTTGGAAGAGAGAAGAAAAAAAGAGTGCATAGAAACCGAGAGCTTTTGGGGTTGAATTAGGCCTAAGATCCATTCTTTACATGGTATCAGAGCCAAACTCATTCTAATTCTTTGTTCACCGATGTTGGGGGGCCCAAATTATATTATTCACGCTCCAGTTAACAAGGTATGTGTGTGCGGAGAGTATTAAGTGTAGGGTTTTGTTGGGTTCAAAATATATGAATACTGCACTGCGGAAGTTTAAGATTTAATTTCTTACCCAACAATTCCGTCTGCTATAGTTATATGACAATTGAAACTTATAATGTAAAACATTTACATGTTGTGTTAATCTGGATTCTTTTACTTATGGATTACACATGGTTGACCCTGTTATACCCCGTATTTCCTGAGTATATACGTAAGGACGTACGTACGACAATTTGAGACTTAAAGTTTGGCTAGTTTCGAAATTTTGTGCACAACCCCCGTATATAATCGTTTTTCTAAACGCTTTACGTAACTTGCGAAGGGAAAATTCGGCTATGTCGCTTTGTATTTTTGCGGATTTTTCCAAGCGACGAACATTTTGGTTAACGAGAGGTGACACTTGTCACCTCGTGGACGCCTTTAGGGGCGGTTTGGCCTTGGCCGATTGGTGCCATGTTTTGTGCAATGTTTTGTGGCTTGTTTTGTGAGTAGGACTAGGGCACTTGGGCACATCTTGCCTTACACTTGCCTTGCACATGGCTTAATCTCGCCATTGGTTGGCTTTTGGTTTTCCTATAAATACCCCTTAGTGATGAACTTATTCATCCACTCTCACTTTGTCTAAGCCTTGAAAACTCTCCTCCCCTCGAGTGTTCTCGCCCTAAGCCTCCCCTCCCCTTTGAGTGGCCTCAGGCCGAGAGCCTCCTCCCCTGAGGTGCTAGCCGTGGTACCCCTAGCCTAGTTGTTTCAAATATACCCTCCTCGTGGTATTGAAATACTTCTCCAAGTATTGTTATAATGCCCAAAATACCTTAGCCTTTACCTTGTTGTATTCCAAAAGTTACCTTTATACGTAGAGTCCGGAAATACTACCTTTTGTCCTTTTAGTCTCAAACCGAAACCCTAAGGAAATCTTCATAGCGAGTTGGAGTATTTAAGTAGAAGTTGGTTAGAACTTCTAAGGGTTGTTTGGAGCGGATTGGAGCACACGGAGTAGGAGCTAAACCTTGCTCAGGATCGACATTATAACTTGGATAATTTTGGGCTTATCGAGGTAAATATTCTTATCCCCTTGTTGTAATTGGAAATTACATATGGTAGGATTATATAGTTGAGTATACTATATATAGAACTGAACATAGCTTTGCGGCAATGTCTTTTGACTTAAGCCTGAATATAAAGAAGATAATCGAATCATATTACATAGGGTGTATGTGATGAGACTTGTGGTATTCTTGTGTAGTAGAATTGTATACGTCAGGTTAGGCGTATAAACCCCCTGGTTGGCTTGGTAGCGGCCTCGATAGAGAGGAGATTTACGCTGTTGTTGCGGGGAGTCTTCTGAATTTTACGTAGAATATGGAGCGATGCGGTTAGAAGTTAATAGACGTTTGTGGCCTTATAGGTGGAAGTACTACGAGTAGCGTATTCTACTTGAAGAGTGGAAAAGGCTAGCGTGTTACTGATCGTGAGCGTTTTGCTTATTGTCGATACTCGCCGCGAGGTATGTGAACCTCTTCCTATCCTTCTAGCATGATGCTTTGTAAACTATGTAGTACGGTAGAGCGTCGTGTGCTAATGAGTTGGTTGGTTTAAAAACATAGGGTGTTATAATAGCTTTATGGGAATTTAGTTATAACGACTCTATGTAGGTAAAAGATTGGTTTTTGATTGTAGAAGTTAAGAGACTTGATCTTGAAAGATAAGAGACTTAACTTGTTTTAATTGGTAATTAACATTTTGTTAAAAGTATTGTGAAACCTCATTCGCGAGTAATGAGTACTTGGTTTTAAAAAGAATAATGTTTTATTGATTTAGGAAATGAGAATAAGTGTCGAACAAACCACAGCAGCGCTAATAAAGGAAAGTGTATTTGACAAATAATAAATTGTTATTAAAACCAGTAGAAACCTCCATCTGCATAAAAGCTAAGATAAGACAAAATTGTATTGCATTTCCTAGATCATGGCTGATGTAACAAGATTGTTGTAAACAAGAATAAACGTCTCACGTACAAGACATATGTTACTCAATTGTTTTAAAAGGGATTAAGACTATGAGTTATGAAACCTTTCTAAAATGAGAAACTTGAGCATTTGAAATTAGGCAAACTTGAACGTTTGGAAAATAATGTTGTTACTTGATTTTACAAAAGGGAAGTATTTTGGTTTACCTAAAAATGTGAGTCACTCTATTTTTATACTACGTGTATTGGGTGACTTCTATAAAAGGAATGGATCTCTTTAAAAAGGAATTTAATGTACGTAGTACTTTAGGGTTAAAACCCGGACTTTGATATAAAATGGAAGTACCTTGAGTTGTGTGTAACTTGCCTATGCTTGTTGTTGTGTAACTCGCCTATGCTTGTTGTGATAGCCTTTGTTGTGCAAGTGTTGATATCAGGTGACTTCTTGGGAAGGAGTGGATCTTTTTATAAAAGTCTAGAAGTATGGTAATTTGCTTGAGCTTGTTTGTGATAGCCCGGTTGTGCGGTATGTTGTTGTTGATGTCACATGGACATGTCTACACCGACGCAGTCGGGGCATGTGGCCATGCGGCGGGGTTGATTACACGATATATTGTTATTGTGGTTACATGGACACGCCTACACCGGCAGAATTCGGGCGTGTGGCGTGCGGCGGGGTTAATCACCCGGATATTATTGTTGATAATGTCACTGGGCGTGTCTACCGGCGCAGAATTCGGGGCATGTGGCCGTGGGGCATTGTTATTATTGTTGTTAATGTCACATGGACGTGTCTACCGGCGCAGTCGGGGCATGTGGCCGTGGGGCATTGTTATTAGTGTTGCATCATAGACATGTCTACACCGACGCAGATTCCGGGCACGCGGCCGTGATGCGAACACGATTGATGTTGTGGGCGTGAGACCCATAGTTATATTTGAGTGATGACTTGAGCGTGAGTCCCGACTTGACATGATCGCTTTATGTTGTGAATCGTAGTTTTGTTATCATACATGTCTCTGCTTTTTTATATAGATTATGATTTCATTTCTGATATTTACTGATTTCACATACTTGGTACTGTTATCGACCTCCTTGGGCTGCGTTCATGCCGCAGTAGGAGTACATCGGTAGTGGATCTCGCCATAGGATCATGATTCGTATTGGGAAGCTCCGTTTCTCCGGAGGCTTATTCTTTGGTATGTGTTCCCTGAGTTGTAGGTTCTTGTACATTCAGGGGTATGGCGGGGCCCTGTCCCGTCATGTTTGTTGTAAATCTTAGAGGTCTGTAGTACTGTTGTGGGCAGGGTTGTAAAAAGGATTATACTGTTCGGGTTTTATGTATATACTGAAGGCAAATTTTTTTGGTTGCTTTGTTTATGATCATATATCTTGTTTCATGTTTATGTTTTATTTTCCGCTGGTTTTCTCTGATGTTGTATCACTAGGGTGCCCGGGGTAAGGCACCGGTCACGGGCCCGGGATCGGATCGTGACAAAAGTGGTATCAGAGCAGTTAATCCTCGGAAAGTGTCAAACCCCGTGTCTAGTAGAGTCTTGATTATCGATGTGTTGTGCACCACATATATAATCAGGAGGCTGCAGGGCATTTAGGATTGGTTTCCATTTTTCTCATTCTGAGATCGTGCCTTATAGCTGTGTTGTAAGTTGGACCCCTCTGACGTATCTCGTTTTTACCAGTTATGCCTCCGCAAAGCGGCGAGCGAGAAGCGGCAAGACGGCCGAGTGCCGCTAGTGAAATCTGAGAATACGAGCGCGAGCGTCGGTGCACGAGATTATGCTTCAGACGGCGGGTTTTGCGGCCGCCCAGCCAGAGTTTAAGCGCGATAGTAGGCTGCGAGACCACCACACGAGCCTCGGTCCACGGCTGGAAGCAGATGAGACGGGTACAAGGAGATGGCGATTCTTGGCGAGTCGTGGCAGAGATATGAGGATAAATTTGAATCTGGCGATTCCATTCGAGCTGATGGTTCACCCGAGCGAATAGTTTGAGGCTACTGGACTTTACGAGTTGTAGCCCGCCAGTTTTATGGGTCGAGGCTCGAGGATGATCCGAGGAGTTCATCAAGCGATTCTGGTCGCGAGTGATCAAGGCTTGGAGACGAGTCGGTGGTCTTAGGTTCGCATCGGTGCGTGATACCGCATGATCGTGGTTTTGATCGTGGGAGTTGTCGGGAGAGCACGCGCTTCAAAGATATGGGACGAGTTCTCGAGGCATTCTCACTCACTTCTTACCTCGCAGATGAGGAGGGCGCGGTAAACAGTTTATGATCTTTGAGACAGTGGGCGTATGGTTCGAGTACAACGTGGAGTTTAACTCGTTGGCTCGGTATGTCCCCGCTTTAGTGGCAACCATGGAGGATAGAGTGCACCGCCACGCCAGGGCTAGATGATTACTTGACAGAGGCTTGTTCGAGTGTAGCTCTTGTGGCATGGACATTGCCCGCACGCAGCTCATGCACTGGATGCGAGGCACGGAGAGGTCGACGGAATGACCAAGATCGCGAAGAGGCGAACAACAGGTCCTTTGGTGACTTTCGAGGCGGACCGCCAAAGAACATACTAGTTTTGTACCTCCGCCCGGTGCAGTGGTCCTCCACAACCTTGAGCATCCAGAGTATTCGGGAGGCGGTCGTGCTCGAGGTTGAGTTTCGAGGAAGTAAGGGTGTTGGCAGACGCGGTCACCCTACCTCGGTGTGGTCGATGTGGTAGACCGCATTTCGGGGAGTGTCGTGGTGCCAAGGGAGCTTGTTATTTTTTGCGGCCAGCAGGGCCATTTTGCGAGGAACTGTCCGACCAAGGGTAGCACGGATGTTACGACTCAGCCTTCAGGATCAGTGGCTGGTTCATCACCTTCACTAGCTGTGCGCCCTGCAGGGCAGGACTGTGATTAGAAAGCGGTAGAGACAGGTATATCCTTAACCCTCTAGAGTTTTGTATGCTGATGTGTTTAGTGTTATGTTCGGTTAGCTTTGTGCTAAAATGTGATTTAGGAACCTGGTTAGTGTAGAAGAGTAAGCCTGGGGGCGTGGTAAGTGTGAACCTTAGACTATTTCACGATTGAGACCTTAGAGGTAAGGTCGTCTTGTGTAAAAGATTTATTTTATGTTTGACCTTTATCAGTGTACGTAGTATACGTGGAGTTATTGTGGGGAATTCCTTGGGTTGTGTATAATGGAAGTGGTAGCTTTCATGATGTGAATTAGTAAGATTGTTCCGTTTCGAGGAGCAAGTATTGGCGCGATTGTGGGTCGGGTTGATGGCCGCTCGCGGGTCGACCCGCAACCCGGTTTTGGGTAAGTCGATTAGGTGGTCCCGGTGGTAGGTCACGAGGATGCTAGGCCCGCTTTAGTTGACCATCTTATGAGTTCGTGGTTATGTTCGACGAGCGGTTCGTGAAAGGCCGGAGTGGCCTTAAAGAAGATTGAGGTTAGTTATTACACCGTATTTACAGGACACGGTGTAGAACGCACGTAAACTCATGATGTTAAGATTTGAGACTTGTAAAAATTTCTAATTATGAAATTTTCGGAAAACGTATTATTGTGACGAATGGGGGGACGACACGTGTCACCCCCCCTTAGATGATGCCTTGGACGATTTTTGCAAGGGCTAAAGGGTCATTGGACCTTTGTTAGCAAGACAAGTCTTGCAACTTGAAAGCTTGACATGTTTGACTTAGTCAAGGGGACAATTAGTCTTGATATTTGTTAAGACCTCATCCTAGCCAACCATTTGTGCACACCTTGACCCTCCATGTCCCTATATAATACTAGTAGCAAGACAAGAGTTCCACACTTAGCTAAAATTCACAAAAAATTGTAGAACAAGAGAGGGAGGCTCACGGGTTGGGCATCCATAAGAGGGAAAAAAAATTTGTTTGTTGTCCAATAATCTCCCCACTTTAAACCAAGGTTCCTAAGTGTATTGTGAGTATATCTCAATAGAAAAATCCCGGAAAAAGAGAGTTTTCGTATTAGTCGCAAGGTGAAAACCTAATGGCTTTTCTAGGTTTTGGTTGGAAGTTTGAAGGAAAATTGTTGGTATGGTTCTAAGGGTCTCAAGTAGCGGATTGAAGTATCTTGGAGAGTCTCTAAGTTGCTAAGGCGACTTGGTTGAAGATTTGGATTGAGATTCGTTGAGGTATAATCTTGTTCTTTGAAGTGTTACAAGGTTATTTATATTGTTGTTAGCCTTACTTGTTACTAGCATGAAGTATATGTATTGAAGTTTATAAGGATTATGGATTGATTGTAGCCTTGAAAATCCGAAAAGTAATGTAAGCCATGTTTAGTTGGATTACAATTTGGTCGCTTGATTAGAATCGTCGCATGTTATTAACTTGAAGATTGTAGTAATTATAATTGGTTGCGACTTGATATCATGTTATGCTACCAATTTGGATTGAAATGGAAATTTGATAAGAATTGGTATGGTTGAACTCAAGGTGGCCGAATTTGGACTTTTAGTTTGTTATTCATTTGTATTGGACTACTTTCTAAATTGTGAGCCAATTGGTCATTTAGTTATTCATTGTATTGGAATACCTTCTATATTGTTGTGAGCCAATTGAGGCTGTTTGGTTATTGTATTCGGCCTTGAAAAAGGTGGCAAAGTGAGTAGAAACAAAGGAGGTGCTGTCCGATTTTCCGTAGAATTTAGCGACTTAGCACCTAAAATATTCTACGTTAGAAGTGAAAGGTTAATGGACATATTGTGACCATTATAGGTTGAAGTACTAAGTATAGCGTATCCTACTTGGAGAGTGGAATAGCTATCAAGGTTGGAGTACTTTGGAGCATTTTGCTATTTGTCGACAATCGTCGCGAGGTATGTGAACCTCTTCCTTCCTTTGGCATGATTCTATGTATGGAATATACTTGTGGTATCATTTCATGTTTCCTTCTACTCTTAGAAGTTAAGAGGTAGTTGTGTGATTTACTCTATGTAGAACTTTTCCTATCTTTCGAGCATGACGGTTGCATTATGTAGTACGGTAGACGTCTGAACCGTGACATTCTTTACTTGTTTTATGTAATGCCAAGTCGGGTGGGTTAGGAGATTAACTCACTTCTTTGAAAATAGTAAGGATGTCTTAAGTTGATTTTAAAGTTAGGGGACTTGAAGAGTTTTAAAGTATGTGATACTTGCTCCGTTTTAAACGTATAAGTCCCTTGGATAGGAAATTGTATTTTGGCTAAGGTATAAAGTAAATATAACGACTTTATGGGAGTTGGTTATATTTGCTTTATGGAAAGACAAATGACTTGATTTTAAGTGAAAAGG
Organism: Przewalskia tangutica; assembly: GCA_029844215.1. Lineage (NCBI taxonomy): Eukaryota > Viridiplantae > Streptophyta > Magnoliopsida > Solanales > Solanaceae > Przewalskia > Przewalskia tangutica. Next base: position 41,221,155 of record CM056724.1, on the reverse strand, counting down.
CAACTTGTTTTTAAGGCATCAATTGCCTAAGGTTTTATAATAAAAGGAGTCACTTGTTTTCTAAAGGTTAAGAGACAAATGGTATTTTTGAAAGTTAAGAGAATTGATTTGAAAGAATATAATACTTGGTTTCAAAAAGTAGAAGTCTCTTGATTATAAAAGGAACGATTGGTCTAAACCATAAAGGGTTATAACGGCTTTATGGGAAGTTGGTTATAACGGCTTTATGGAAGGTTAAGAGAATGGTTTTCTAGTAAAGTAATCAAAGGAATAACTTGTGTTAAGGAAGGGCAAATTGTTTTAAAGGTACCAATTGCTTAAGGTTTTTAATAAAGAAGTCACTTGATTTGGGCCGGTAATTGTATTTCTAAAAGGTATTGTGACTTGTCTCGAAGGTGGATAGGACTTGATACTACGGTTGTTAGTATCGGGAAGTTTTATTCGGAAAGGAGTCTTTGAAAAGAATGGACGACGTAGTACTTTGGCTTGTTAAATGAGAATTATTCTATTTGTGCCTTGATTAGTACTTGGCTTGATTAATTGAGAATTAGTCTAAGTATGCCTTGATAAGTACTTTGGCTTGTTAAATGAGAATTATTCTATTTGTGCCTTGATTAGTACTTTGGCTTGATTAATTGAGAATTAGTCTAAGTATGCCTTGATAAGTACTTTGGCTTGTTAAATGAGAATTATTCTATTTGTGCCTTGATTAGTACTTTGGCTTGATTAATTGAGAATTAGTCTAAGTATGCCTTGATAAGTACTTTGGCTTGTTAAATGAGAATTATTCTATTTGTGCCTTGATTAGTACTTTGGCTTGATTAATTGAGAATTAGTCTAAGTGTGCCTTGATAAGTACTTTGGCTTGTTAAATGAAAATTATTCTATTTGTGCCTTGATTAGTACTTTGGCTTGATTAATTGAGAATTAGTCTAAGTATGTGTTGGTGATAGCCTTTGAGTGCAAGTATTATGTTTTAATACGTTGCCGCGACTCTCGGTTGGAGGGCCGGCTGCCTTGTTATAAGTACTTGGACGTACCGACGGTGATGTGGGATTCCACGGGTATGCTTGCTATTTGTAGTACTTGGGTTAAATTCCCGGATTTTTATAAAAGACATGGTAGTGCTTCTGTTTGTTTGACGGCCGGTCGAGATAGGGTAAGAGTATAAATGAGGGGCAAGCCCCAAGACGTTATACCACCTTCTCCAGGGTAAGAGTATAAATGAGGGGCAAGCCCCAAGACGTTATACCACCTTCTCCAGGGTAAGAGTATAAGTGAGGGGTAAACCCCCGAGACATTATACCCCCTGCTTGTTTTGTTTGATGGTCGGTTGAGATAGGGTAAGAGTATAAATGAGGGCAAGCCCCAAGACGTTATACCACCTTCTCCGGGTAAGAGTATAAGTGAGGTAGACCTCAAGACGCTATACCACCCTTTACCACCTTCTCCGGGGTAAGAGTATAAGTGAGGGTAGACCCCAAGACGCTATACCACCGGTGGGACTTGGTGTTCATGTATGCCTATGGGTGTATTATTATACCTGGATGTCGGCGATGATGTGGGATTCCACGGCGGGATATATATATATGTATTGTGTATGTATCGCCGACGGTGAGGTGGGATGCCACGGGCGCGTCACATGGTTATATTTACACTAATAGTCACGGCGGTGATGGGGATTTCACGGGCATGCTTTGATATTAGTGTGATTTGATCGCGTCCCAGTTGGGCGGGTAGTATATGTGTCCCTCGTAATGGGCGGACTATGTTACGAAAGATAAGTAAGTTATATGGTAATGAACTTAATGATTCTTTTTCTAATAATGTACGTAAGAATGTGACTATAACTTTTATCGGGAATGGAAAGGATAATAAGGTACGATTAAGTTCATGTGGTAATGACACGGTAGGATCCGGTATGTATTTTTATACTTGTCCTTGTCATTCTTTTGTACGCTTATGATTCGTTTCTTGACGTTATATTCTGTTCCATATTCGCAATGTTTGTTATCGGCTTCCGGGCTGCGTTAAATGCCCGCAGTTTAGGTACGATTGTGGATCCGCGAGCTAGGATCCCGTTACAAGTTGAGACGGCTCAGTGTTCCGAGTTGTCACGTTTATGTTTATTCAGGGGTACGGCGGGGCCTTGTCCCGCCACAGTTGTTATGTCAAAACTCTTAGAGGTCTGTAGTCACATATTGTGGGTCAGTTTGTAAAAGAAATGAGGCAACTGCTTCGGTTGTATTTATATATGTTCAGGAAGGTAGCCCTATCGGCTAACCTGTTGTTTTACTTCCGATGTTTTATTTATAAGTTTCATGTATGTTCCGCTGATTTTCTCGATGTTTACGTAAGGGTGCCTGTGTAGGGCACGATCGCGATCGAGGGTGGTCGTGACAAAAGTGGTATCGAGCGCTTAGTCTCTGAAAGTGTCTACCGTGTCTAGTAGAGTCTTGATTATCGGTGTGTTGTGCACCACATCTATAATCAGGAGGCTGCAGGACATTTAGGATTGGTTTCCATTCTTCTCACTCTGAGATCGTGCGATAGAGCTGTGTTGTTAGGGTCGTCCCTCCCTAACAGGTTATGTTGTTTGCAGCTACGAGAAAGGCAGCAGTGACCCAGGAAAGATGTTGTGGATTGCGTAACCAGGTTGGTAATGATTATAGTATAGTCGGTATTGTGACATACATCTATACGGAGTTATGTATGCAGTCGGGCAGCGTGTTGCCTAGAATGATTTTAGATTACGTGAATCGGTAAAGACTAACTAGATATCGGGAAGGTATGGAATAGTTAATGAATTTTCGCCAGTTTTGTGTTTTATTTCGAGATAATTGGGAAAGGATGAGGTATTCGATAGGGTAGTGAACCCCAGAAGCCATATTAAGGAACCTAACTAATGTCATGTTAATAGATTAAGGTGTAGTAAGCTTAAGAAGATTATACGGATGAGGCCTGTATAGAGTAAATAATGGTTGTTGTGATCGAGACAACATGGTTATGGTTTTGTGAGAAGTTTTTGTACCCGTTTACTGGGGGGCTGATAAGATAGGCTGGGAGCATGGAAATTGCGAGCCTAAGAATATTGATAGCCGAGACCTTAGATGCATAAGGTTTTCTCTGCAATAAGATTTTAAGTCGGACGAGGATAAGAGTTAAGTGCGGCCGAGTGGTTGAGGACTCGCACGGGTCTCCCATGGCTCGGAATGGAGTGGGATCAGTTGGTAGTAGTTCCGCCACGTGACAGTCACGCGGCGCAAGGCCCAAGTTTAGTTAATTGTTTACTGGGTTCGTGGACGCGTTCCACCTAACCAGTCATGAAAGTCGGAAATGGCCTTATATTGTTTTATAGAGTTACTCCAAAGATTTGAGGCCAGAATCGGTATGGAAGTTATGTATGTATGCTAGTATGAGTTGGAAGTACGAAAAGATAATTTCTTTTGGGCTTAAGATGGACCAGTATGCGTGTACAGTATTAGGGCCATGTGTGGCATTGTTGGTATGACGGGGTTGTGACAGGATACTATGTCGGTAATTATAAGTTTGACTCCGAAAGAACATTCAAGGACGAATGTTTCTAAGGGGGGAAGAATGTTACACCCCGTATTTACGTGGATATGGTGTAAGAACGCACGTAAGAACTCACAATGTTAAGATTTGAGACTTGTAAAAATTTCTGAATTATGAAATTTTCTAAAACGTATTATTGTGACGAATGGGGGGACGACACGTGTCACCCCCCCTTAGATGATGCCTTGGACGATTTTTGCAAGGGCTAAAGGGTCATTGGACCTTTGTTAGCAAGACAAGTCTTGCAACTTGAAAGCTTGACATGTTTGACTTAGTCAAGGGGACAATTAGTCTTGATATTTGTTAAGACCTCATCCTAGCCAACCATTTGTGCACACCTTGACCCTCCATGTCCCTATATAATACTAGTAGCAAGACAAGAGTTCCACACTTAGCTAAAATTCACAAAAAATTGTAGAACAAGAGAGGGAGGCTCACGGGTTGGGCATCCATAAGAGGGAATTTTTTTTGTTTGTTGTCCAATAATCTCCCCACTTTAAACCAAGGTTCCTAAGTGTATTGTGAGTATATCTCAATAGAAAAATCCCGGAAAAGAGAGTTTTCGTATTAGTCGCAAGGTGAAAACCTAATGGCTTTTCTAGGTTTTGGTTGGAAGTTTGAAGGAAAATTGTTGGTATGGTTCTAAGGGTCTCAAGTAGCGGATTGAAGTATCTTGGAGAGTCTCTAAGTTGCTAATGAACGACTTCGGATTTGAAGATTTGGATTGAGATTCGTTGAGGTATAATCTTGTTCTTTGAAGTGTTACAAGGTTATTTATATTGTTGTTAGCCTTACTTGTTACTAGCATGAAGTATATGTATTGAAGTTTATAAGGATTATGGATTGATTGTAGCCTTGAAAATCCGAAAAGTAATGTAAGCCATGTTTAGTTGGATTACAATTTGGTCGTTGATTAGAATCGTCGCATGTTATTAACTTGAAGATTGTAGTAATTATAATTGGTTGCGACTTGATATCATGTTATGCTACCAATTTGGATTGAAATGGAAATTTGATAAGAATTGGTATGGTTGAACTCAAGGTGGCCGAATTTGGACTTTTAGTTTGTTATTCATTTGTATTGGACTACTTTCTAAATTGTGAGCCAATTGGGGCTGTTTAGTTATTCATTGTATTGGAATACCTTCTATATTGTTGTGAGCCAATTGAGGCTGTTTGGTTATTGTATTCGGCCTTGAAAAGGTGGCAAAGTGAGTAGAAACAAAGGAGGTGTTGTCCGATTTTCCGTAGAATTTAGCGACTTAGCACCTAAAATATTCTACGTTAGAAGTGAAAGGTTAATGGACATATTGTGACCATTATAGGTTGAAGTACTAAGTATAGCGATCCTACTTGGAGAGTGGAATAGCTATCAAGGTTGGAGTACTTTGGAGCATTTTGCTATTTGTCGACAATCGTCATGAGGTATGTGAACCTCTTCCTTCCTTTGGCATGATTCTATGTATGGAATATACTTGTGGTATCATTTCATGTTTCCTTCTACTCTTAGAAGTTAAGAGGTAGTTGTGTGATTTACTCTATGTAGAACTTTTCCTATCTTTTGAGCATGACCAACAGACGTATGTAGTACGGAGACGTCAAGACCATGACATTCTTTACTTGTTTTATGTAATGCCAAGTCGGGTGGTTAGAGATTAACTCACTTCTTTGAAAATAGTAAGGATGTCTTAAGTTGATTTTAAAGTTGGGACTCAAGAGTTTTAAAGTATGTGATACTTGCTCCGCTTTAAACGTATAAGTCCTCGATAGGAAATTGTATTTTGGCTAAGGTATAAAGTAAATATAACGACTTTATGGGGAGTTGGTTATATTTGCTTTATGGAAAGACAAATGACTTGATTTTAAGTGAAAAGACAACTTGTTTTTAAGGCATCAATTGCCTAAGGTTTTATAATAAAAGGAGTCACTTGTTTTCTAAAGGTTAAGAGACAAATGGTATTTTTGAAAGTTAAGAGAATTGATTTGAAAGAATATAATACTTGGTTTCAATAAGTAGAAGTCTCTTGATTATAAAAGGAACGATTGTCTAAACCATAAAGGGTTATAACGGCTTTATGGGAAGTTGGTTATAACGGCTTTATGGAAGGTTAAGAGAATGGTTTTCTAGTAAAGTAATCAAAGGAATAACTTGTGTTAAGGAAGGGCAAATTGTTTTAAAGGTACCAATTGCTTAAGGTTTTTAATAAAGAAGTCACTTGATTTGGAAGCCGTAATTGTATTTCTAAAAAGGTATTGTGACTTGTCTCAAAGGTGGATAGGACTTGATACTACGGTTGTTAGTATCGGGAAGTTTTATTCGGAAAGGAGTCTTTGAAAAGAATGGACGACGTAGTACTTTTGGCTTGGTAAATGAGAATTATTCGAGTTGTGCCTTGATTAGTACTTTGGCTTGATTAATTGAGAATTAGTCTAAGTATGCCTTGATAAGTACTTTGGCTTGTTAAATGAGAATTATTCTATTTGTGCCTTGATTAGTACTTTGGCTTGATTAATTGAGAATTAGTCTAAGTATGCCTTGATAAGTACTTTGGCTTGTTAAATGAGAATTATTCTATTTGTGCCTTGATTAGTACTTTGGCTTGATTAATTGAGAATTAGTCTAAGTATGCCTTGATAAGTACTTTGGCTTGTTAAATGAGAATTATTCTATTTGTGCCTTGATTAGTACTTTGGCTTGATTAATCGAGAATTAGTCTAAGTGTGCCTTGATAAGTACTTTGGCTTGTTAAATGAGAATTATTCTATTTGTGCCTTGATTAGTACTTTGGCTTGATTAATTGAGAATTAGTCTAAGTATGTCTGGTGATAGCCTTTGAGTGCAAGTATTATGTTTTAATACGCTGTCGCGACTTACGGAGGCCGATCGCCTTGTTATAAGTACTGACGCATCGACGGTGATGTGATTCCACGCATGCTTCGTTATTTGTAGTACTGGGTTAAATTCGGATTTTTATAAAAGACATGGTAGTGCTTCGCTTGTTTGATCACGGTCGAGATAGGGTAAAAGTATAAATGGCGGGCAAGCCCCAAGACGTTATACCACCTTCTCCGTGGTAAGAGTATAAATGGCGGCAAGCCCCAAGACGTTATACCACCTTCTCCAGGTGTTATACCGTATTTCCAGAGTATGCGTGAGGGCGCACGATACAATTTGAGCCTTAAAGTAGGCATAGATTCGAAATTTGTACACAACACCGTTAGAGTCGTTTTCGACTAAACGCTTCCACTTTCGTAGGGAAAATTCCGGCTATGTCATTTATAATTTTTATGATTTTTCCGAGACGTAACATTTTGGACCAACGGAGGGTGACATGTGTCACCTCACATCGGAAGAGGTTGACGGCAATTGGCCATTCTTGGCACGCTTTTTGTTGCCCAATTTTGGTCGGCGGTTAGGTAGGATATTTTTGTGTAGATGGATAAGGTTGCACATGGCTTAATCTTGGCCTTACACTTGCCTTGCACTTGCACCATCTTGGCCATTGGTTGGCCTTCACTTGACCTATAAATACCCCTTAGTTGATGAACTTTCTTCATCCAAAAATTGAGCAATCTACCTAAGTCTCAAAATACTCCTCCTCTTGTAGTTCTCGCCCAAAGCCTCTCCTCCTCCTCCAGTAAAGGCCTTTGCCGAGAGTTTCCCCCCCCTTTGTAGTGGTTAGCCGTGGGGTACCCCCCCCCTAGCCTAGTTGTCTCGTATAAATACCCCTTATAGTGGTATAGAAATACTCTCCTAGTATTGTTATAATGTCCAAATACCTTGGCCCAAATACCTTGTAGTATTCCCAAGGTTACACTTATACTAGCCCGTAAAATACCATTATACTTTCCTCACGCTAAAACGAAACCCTAAGTAAATCTTCACCGTAGTTGAAGTTATATGTAGAAGTTGGTTAGAACTTCTAAGGGTTGTTTGGAGCGGATCGAGCACTCGAGTAGAGCTAAACCTTGCTCAGATCGACATATAAACTCGGATAATTTTGGGCTTATCGAGGTAAACATTCTTGACCTTCATTGTAATTGGAAATTACATGTTGTAGGAGTATATAGTTAAAGTATACTATATATAGAATTGAACATACCGTGCGGCAATGTCTTTTGACTTAAGCTCGATAATACTTACGCAATGTCTTGCGACTTAAGCCCGAATTTAAATAAGAGAATCGAATCAGTAATTACATAGATCAGACATGAGACTTGTGTAGTATTCTCGTGAGTAAATTGTACACGCCCGGTTAGGCGTGCAAACCCCCGGTTGGCTCGTAGCCGCCTCGGTAAAGCGAGAGATTAACGCCGCATGGGGAGGTGCCGAATTTTCAGAGAATATGGAACGATGTTAATAAGCGCGCTTGTGGCCTTATAGGTTGAAGTACTACGTGGTGCGATCGACGTGGCGTAAGGAGTAGCCGCCGGTTTGAAGTACTGGACGCGTTTTGCTATTAGTCGGCACTCGTCGCGAGGTATGTGAACCTCTTCCTATCTCTTATAGAATGATATGTGTGAACTATGTAGTACGGTAGACGCATACGTGTTAACCGTGTTTGATTGTTTTAAAACATAAAGTGTTATAACGGCTTTATGGGAAGTTGGTTATAACACTTTATGTAGGTAAGAAAATACTTTGTGGTTTTAAAAGGTAATCGATGTGAATTATAAATCGCTAGTTATAATAAAGAACTTGATGTATTTCAAAAGATTTATAAATCGCTTTGAAGGAGAGTAACACTTGGTTTTAAAGGTTTTAAAAAGAGTTATACTAGCTTTATGGGAGTTAGGTATAATGTCTTAAGAGAGGTAAAGAAAATGGTTTATCGATGTTAGAAGTTAAGAGACTTGATCTTATAAGATAAGAGACTTAACTTATTTGTTTAATGTGAATGTTTGTGTGAAACCTCATTCGTGAGTAATGAGTACTTGGTTTTATTTAAAGGGATAATGTTTTACTGATTTCGGAAATCAGAATGTGTATCGACAGACCACTGCAGCGTAATAAAGGAAAATGTATTGAATAATGATGTATCGTATTAAAACCAAGAGAAACCTCCATCCGCATGAAGCTAAGATGAGACAAAATGATATTACATATCCTAGATCATGGTCGCTTAATAAGATCGATTATAAACAAAAATAACCTACTCACATATAAGGCATATGTTTCTCAAATCATTAAAGGAGAATTATGTTTTAAAGGATTAAAACTATGAACTACGAGACCTTTTCTAAAAATGAGAAACTTGAGCATTTGAAAAATAAGGTTGTTACTTGATTTTTACAAAGGAAAGCATTTTTGTTTACTTAACAATGTTCGTCACTCTATTTTTATACTACGGACATCGGGTGACTTTTATAAAAGGAATGGATCTCTTTAAAAGGAATTTAACGACGTAGTACTTAGTGGTTAAAAACCCGACTTTGGCATAAAATGAAAGTAACTCGAGTCAGGTAACTTGCTATGCTTGTTGTTGCGTAACTTGCTTATGCCATGGTGATAGCCTCGTTGTACAAGAATTGTTATTTTTATGGACTAGCTCTCCACGAGGTTTCTTCGCTCACCTTGGTCCCCGTGGTCGGCTCGTGATTGCCCTGCCTCATGACCGATTCGCTCGTACCGGTAGTCACCGTGACTTGCCCTGCTCAGCAGTAGGACGGTCTCGTGATACGGCTCGTCCCCGGTGGTCACCAGACTTGCCCCGGCTACCACGTGACCGCCTTGGTATCCTGTGAGTCGGCTCGCACTTGCCCCGTGACGGCCGTGTTTCGTTGCATTATATTATCGTACGGTCGGATCTCGTAGTTATACTTGTCCTATACGGTTTTTATGACACGTGGGACTCGTGTTCATGTATACTCCTTGGTATTGTCATATCATAAACCGGCGGTGAGGAAGAAATTCCACGCACGAGTGATAATTTGGAGGCGTGAGTCCGACTTGATGTAACTAGTTATATGTTATGCATCGTAGCTTGGTCATCATACATGTCTCCCGCTTTATATAGACTATTATGCTTTCATTTACGTGATTTACGCCACATACTTGGTACCAGATCGACTCCTTCGGGGCCGCTCACGCCACGTGTAAGTACATCGTCGCCGATCCCCGCCTTAGATCACCTTTCACGCATCGGAAGCTCTGTTCCTTCGAGGCTTATCTTTTGGTATGTGTTCCCGAGTTGTAGGTTCTTGTACATTCGTGGTATGGCGGCCCCGTCCGTCATAGTTGTTGTAAATCTTAGAGGTGCAGAGTAATCGCAAGGTGGTTTTGTAAAAGGATTAAACTGCTCGCTTTGAAAGAGTTGTTTATATATATTTTATTGGAAGGTAACCGCTTGGTTGGCCTGCTTTATTATCTTGTCTCATGTTCATGTTTAAGTTTTTATTTCCGCTGGTTTTCTCGATGTAGTATCACCAGGTGCCCGGTAGGCACTACCACGCCCGGATCGGTCGTGACAAAAGTGGTATCGAGCGCTTAGTCTCTGAAAGTGTCTACTGCATCGGTTCAGTAGAGTCTTGATTATCGATGTGTTGTGCACCACATCTATAATCGTGAGGTCGCAGGACATTTAGGATTGGTTTCCATTCTTCTCATTCGAGATCGTGCCTTGAGCCGTGGATAAGATCGACCCTCCGACGCATTTCGCTTTTACCGCTTATGCCTCCGCGTAAGGCAACCCGCCTGGCGGCAAGGCAGCAGAGGAGTCGCGAGAGCAATGCGCAGAGACCACAAGACTGAGCCTCCACCCCGCACCGGAGCGTAGGAGATGAGTTACAAGGAGTGGCCCGATTACGGCCGTGGTCAGGCTGACTGAGGATAGCCGGACGCAGCAGCCCAAAGAGCACCAGTGGTTCACCCTAGATCGATAGTTCGAGGCTACGGGATTTTCTCGAGCAGTAGCCGCGAGTTTTATGGGTCGAGGCACGAGGATGATCCGCAGGAGTTCATCCGAAGCGATTCTGGATCAGCGAGAGTGATCAAGGCATCGGAGACCGAGTCGGTGGTCCTAGGTTCGCATCACCGCGTGATACCGCAGCCGATCGTTTGATTCGCGAGCTGTCCCGGGAGAGCATGCACTTCCAGCCTTTATGGGACGAGTTCTCGGAGGCCTTTCTTGCACATTTCTTGCCTCCACCACGGCGAGGGCTCGCGCACAGATTTTTGGTGTTACGGCTGCATCCGCGCATAGCCGAGTACAATGTGAGTTCGACTCATCGCCCTGCACGTCCCCGTTGGTAGCTAGTATGGAGGATCGAGTGCACCGATTTGTTACAGGCTCGATGATCACCTAGCCGAGAGTTGTTCAGTGTAGCTCTTCACCGCACGGACATTGCCCGCACGCAGCTTACGACCGATGCGAGGAGAGGATAAATCGACGGAATGACTGTGGTCGCAGAAGAGGCCGAACAGCAGGTCCTTTGGTGACTTTCGAGGCGGACCGCCTCAAGAAGAAAGCCGATTATGCGCCTCCACCAAGACAGAGTGGTCCTCCACTTCTCGACCTTCGAGATATTCAGGAGCGGTCGTGGCTCCTGTGTTTCAGATTTTCGTGAGAGCAGAATGCTCGCGGATGAGGTTGCCCTTGTCTCAGCTGGCCAGGAAAGCTTCATAAAGGAGAGTGTCGTACTAACTCTGGGATTGTTATTTTTGCGCCAACAGGCTATCCGCAAGAGATCGTCCGACTGTGGGTAGCACCGCAGGATAGCATGGACTACTGTAGCGATTCGGGTTCTTCACCTTCCATACCAGCAGATGTTCGTGACACGGCAGCCCCTGAGGTCGTGGAAGTTCCAGCTTTAGCGGTCCTTTGAACCGCCTATTTTCGTATATCCTTAACCCTTTAAAGATTCGTATGCATGATATGATGACCTTATTATTGGTGCTACGTTCGGATAAGCGTTATGATGGTTATGAGTTAGAAAGCTTGGCTAGTTGAAAGGATTTGTATGGGGGCATGGAAAGTGTGAACTTTAGAATATTTCATGTTGAGACCTTAGATGTAAGGTCGTCTTGAGTACCGTGATTTTGCAAGTGATCCTTGTTTAATACATTTTATGCCTAGAATGTGTTGTGTGATAATTTCTCGAGTAGTGTTAAATGGAAGTGGTAGCTTTCATGACTGTTGAGGTAAGATTGTTCCGGTCGGGAACAAGAGCGTGATGCGATAGTGGATCGGGTCAGGGCTATGTTGAGGCCAACCCGCGGCCGGTTTCAAAGTGGGTCACTGGTGGTCCCGCCAGTGGTAGGTCACGAGGGTGCTAGCCCGTGTTTAGATGACCATCGATGAGTTCGTGGGTATGTTCGACCAGAATCGGTTCGTGAAGGCCGGAATGGCCTTAGTAAAGAAGTGAAGCTAGTAAGATGACCAAGTTTGGAGGTAGTGGCTCCAAGGGTTGGAAACGTCGCTGACTAAAGTGTGGTACGATACTGTAAGAGTTCAAGTGTTCGAGAAGAGTACGACGAGTAAGGGTAAAGGCGAGCATGTATTGCAGCATAGATATGATCATTTCTTGTGACGGAGAAGGTGCGAAGGATGTATATTTTAGACCTCGTGAATCGTGACGCGATCCGGCATCATTTGTTGGTCGCCGAGTGACACTAGAACCTCGCGCAAGGTGACAAAAGTTTGTGATGTTAGAGGTGTTTCCTCGGACTTGGATGTAAGTATTTACGGTGTTTCGTGGCGGTTGTGGCGTTGGCAACTTTTTAGAAGAACTCTATCGTTATCCTGTTCGAGAAGGAACATTCGGACGAATGTTTCTAAGGAGGGAGAATGTTATACCCAGATTTCCAGAGTATGTACGTGAGGCGCACGATACAATTTGAGCCTTAAAGTAGGCATAGATTCGAAATTTGTACACAACACCCTTAGAGTCGTTTTCGACTAAACGTTTCCGAGCTTTCGTAGGGAAAATTCGCTATGTCATTTATAATTTTTGCGGATTTTTCCGAGAGACGTAACATTTTGGACCAACGGAGGGTGACATGTGTCACCTCACATCGAAGAGGTTGACGGCAATTGGCCATTCTTGGCACGCTTTTGTTGCCCAATTTTGGTCGGCGGTTAGGTAGGATATTTTTGTGTAGATGGATAAGGTTGCACATGGCTTAATCTCGCCTTACACTTGCCTTGCACTTGGCACCATCTTCGCCATTGGTTGGCCTTCACTGACCTATAAATACCCCCTTAGTTGATGAACTTTCTTCATCCAAAAATTGAGCAATCTACCTAAGTCTCAAAATACTCCTCCTCTTGTAGTTCTCGTCCAAAGCCTCTCTCCTCCTCCTAGTGGCCTTTGCCGAGAGTTTCCTCCCCTTTGTAGTGGTTAGCAGTGGGTACCCCAGCCTAGTTGTCTCGTATAAATACCCCTTGTAGTGGTATAGAAATACTCTCCTAGTATTGTTATAATGTCCAAATACCTTGGCCCAAATACCTTGTAGTATTCCCAAGGTTACACTTATACTAGCCCAGAAAATACCATTATACTTTCCCTCAGTCGCTAAAACGAAACCCTAAGTAAATCTTCACCCGTAGTTGAAGTTATATGTAGAAGTTGGTTAGAACTTCTAAGGGTTGTTTGGATCGGATCGAGCACTCTGAGTAGAGCTAAACCTTGCTCAGATCGACATATAAACTCGGATAATTTTGGGCTTATCGAGGTAAACATTCTTGACCTTCATTGTAATTGGAAATTACATGTCAGAGGAGTATATAGTTAAAGTATACTATATATAGAATTGAACATACTGCGGCAATGTCTTTTGACTTAAGCTCGAATAATACTTACGGCAATGTCTCGCGACTTAAGCCCGAATTTAAATAAGAGAATCGAATCAGAATTACATAGATCAGACATGAGACTTGTGTAGTATTCTCGTGAGTAAATTGTACACGCCCTGTTAGGCGTAAACCCCCGGTTGGCTTGGTAGCCCTCGGTAAAGGAGGAGATTAACGCTGTTGCGGGGTGGGGAGGTGCTGCCGAATTTTCTGTAGAATATGGAACGATGTTAATAAGCGCCTTGTGGCCTTATAGGTTGAAGTACTACGTGTGGTGCGATCTACGTGGCTTAATGAGTAGCCGACGGTTGGAAGTACTTGGAGCGTTTTGCTATTAGTCGATACTCGTCGCGAGGTATGTGAACCTCTTCCTATCTCTTATAGCATGATATGTGTGAACTATGTAGTACGGTAGACGTACATGTGTTAACTGTGTTTGATTGTTTTTAAAACATAAAGTGTTATAACGGCTTTATGGGAAGTTGGTTATAACAGCTTTATGTAGGTAAGAAAATACTTTGTGGTTTTAAAAGGTAACTGATGTGAATTATAACTGGCTAGTTATAATAAAGAACTTGATGTATTTCAAAAGATTTATAAATCGCTTTTGAAGGAGAGTAACACTTGGTTTTAAAGGTTTTAAAAAGAGTTATACTAGCTTTATGGGAGTTAGGTATAATGTCTTAAGAGAGGTAAAGAAAATGGTTTATTGATGTTAGAAGTTAAGAGACTTGATCTTATAAGATAAGAGACTTAACTTATTTGTTTAATGTGAATGTTCGTGAAACCTCATTCGTGAGTAATGAGTACTTGGTTTTATTTAAAGGGATAATGTTTTACTGATTTCGGAAATCAGAATGTGTATCGACAGACCACTGCAGCGTAATAAAGGAAAATGTATTGAATAATGATGTATCGTATTAAAACCAGTAGAAACCTCCATCTGCATAGAAGCTAAGATGAGACAAAATGATATTACATATCCTAGATCATGGCTGCTTAATAAGATCGATTATAAACAAGAATAACCTACTCACATATAAGGCATATGTTTCTCAAATCATTAAAGGAGAATTATGTTTTAAAGGATTAAAACTATGAACTACGAGACCTTTTCTAAAAATGAGAAACTTGAGCATTTGAAAAATAAGGTTGTTACTTGATTTTTACAAAGGAAAGCATTTTTGTTTACTTAACAATGTTCGTCACTCTATTTTTATACTACGGACATCGGGTGACTTTTATAAAAGGAATGGATCTCTTTAAAAGGAATTTAACGTACGTAGTACTTTAGGGTTAAAAACCCGGACTTTGGCATAAAATGAAAGTAACTTGAGTTGTGTAACTTGCCTATGCTTGTTGTTGCGTAACTTGCTTATGCTTGTGGTGATAGCCTTGGTTGTACAAGAATTGTTATTTTTATGGACTAGCTCTCCATGAGGTTTCTTACTGTTCGGCCTTGGTCCCTGGTGGTCGGCTCTCGTACTTGCCCCGTCTCATGACTGATTCGGCCTTGGTACCCGGTAGTCACCGTGACTTGCCCGCTCGGTGTAGTGTGAAGTCTCGTGATACGCCTTGGTCCCCGTGGTCACCCTCGTACTTGCCCGGCCACCACGTGACCGGCCTTGGTATCCGATGAGTCGGCTCTCGACTTGCCCCGTGACGGCCGTGTTTTGGTTTCATTATATTATTGTTACGGTAGGATCTGGTAGTTATACTTGTCCTATACGGTTTTTATGACACAGGTGGGACCTGGTGTTCATGTATACTCCTTGGTATTGTCATATCATAAACTGCCGGCAGTGAGGAAGAAATTCCACGGGCACGAGTGATAATTTGGAGGGCGTGAGTCCCTGACTTGATGTAACTAGTTATATGTTATGTACTGTAGCTTGGTCATCATACATGTCTCCTGCTTTATATAGACTATTATGCTTTCATTTACAGTATCACAGTTTCACATACTTGGTACCTGTTATCGACCTCCTTCCGGGCCGCGTTCACGCCGCGGTAAGTACATCGTGCCGATCCGCTCTTAGGATCACCTTTCAGCGCATTGGGAAGCTCGTTCCTTGGAGGCTTATCTTTTGGTATGTGTTCCACAGGTTGTAGGTTCTTGTACATTCGGGGTATGGCGGGGCCTGTCGTCATAGTTGTTGTAAATCTTAAGTGCATGCCTTTGTGTGGCAAGGTGGTTTTGTAAAAAGGATTAAACTGTTCGTTTTGAAAGAGTTGTTTATATATATTTTATTGGAAGGTAACCGTTTGGTTGGCCTGTTTTATTATCTTGTCTCATGTTCATGTTTAAGTTTTTATTTCCGCTGGTTTTCTCTGATGTAGTATCACTAGGGTGCCCGGGGTAAGGCACCAGTCACGGGCCCGGGATCGGGTCGTGACACAGGGTAAGAGTATAAGTGAGGGGTAAACCCCCGAGACATTATACCCCCTGCTTGTTTTGTTTGATGGTCGGTTGAGATAGGGTAAGAGTATAAATGAGGGGCAAGCCCCAAGACGTTATACCACCTTCTCCAGGGTAAGAGTATAAGTGAGGGTAGACCCCAAGATGCTATACCACCGCTTTACCACCTTCTCCGTGGTAAGAGTATAAGTGAGGGTAGACCTCAAGACGCTATACCACCGGTGGGACTTGGTGTTCATGTATGCCTATGGGTGTATTATTATACCTGGATCGGCGATGATGTGGGATTCCACGCGGATATATATATATGTATTGTGTATGTGTACGCGGCGGTGAGGTGGGATGCCACGCGCGTCACATGGTTATATTTTACACTAATAGCCGGCGATGATGGGGATTTCACGGGCATGCTTTGATATTAGTGTGATTTGATCGCGTCCCAGTTGGGGGTAGTATATGTGTCCTCCGTAATGGGCGGACTATGTTACGAAAGATAAGTAAGTTATATGGTAATGAACTTAATGATTCTTTTTCTAATAATGCACGTAAGAATGTGACTACAACTTTTATTGGGAATGGAAAGGATAATAAGGTACGATTAAGTTCATAAGTGGTAATGACACGGCAGGATCTGGTATGTATTTTTATACTTGTCCTTGTCATTCTTTTGTACAATTATGATTTGTTTATCAGACGTTATATTCTGCTCCATATTAAATTTTTGTTATGCGGCCCTTCGGGCCGCGTTAAATGCCGCATGTTTAGGTACCTGATTGTGGATCCGCGAGCTTAGGATCGGTTCAGCAAGTTGAGATGGCTCAGGTGTTGAATTGTCACGTTTATTTTTATTCGTGGTACGGCGGGGCCTTGTCCCGCCACGCTTGTTATGTCAAAACTCTTAAGTGCAGTAGTCACATATGTGGGTCGGTTTGTAAAAGAAATGAGGCAACCGCCGGTTGTATTTATATATGTTCAGGAAGGTAGCCCTATCGGCTAACCTGTTGTTTTACTTCCGATGTTTTATTTATAAGTTTCATGTATGTTCCGCTGATTTTCTCTGATGTTTACCTGTAAGGGTGCCCAGGTAGGGCACCAGTCGCGGTCCCGGGGTCGGGTCGTGACATTAGTAAGATGACCAAGTTTGGAGGTAGTGACTCCACAGTTTTGAGAACTGAAGCGATGACTGAAGTATGGCACGTCCTGAGTGACACTAGAACCTCGCGGTAAAGTGACAAAAGTGGTATCGCACGACGAGTAAGGAAGGAAGAGAACATGTGTTATTTCGTGGCCAAGCTGTGGCGTTGGCAACTTGTTAGAGGAACTTTATCGATACCCGTCTTGAGAAGGAACATTCGGGACGAATGTTTCTAAGGAGGGGAGAATGTTATACCCCGTATTTCCTGAGTATATACGTAAGGACGTACGTACGACAATTTGAGACTTAAAGTTTGGCTAGTTTCGAAATTTTGTGCACAACCCCCGTATAGAATCGTTTTTAGTGAAGCGTTTCTGAGAACTTGCGAAGGAAAATTCGGCTATGTCGTTTTGTATTTTTGCGGATTTTTCCGAGCGACGGAACATTTTGGGCCGAGAGGTGACACTTGTCACCTCAGTGGGCTTAGAAGCGGTTTGGCCTTGGCCGATTGGTGCCATGTTTTGTGCAATGTTTTGTGCAATGTTTTGTGGCTTGTTTTGTGGAGTAGGGACTAGGGGGCACTTGGGCACATCTTGGCCTTACACTTGCCTTGCACATGGCTTAATCTTGGCCATTGGTTGGCTTTTGGTTTTCCTATAAATACCCCAGTGATGAACTTATTCATCCACTCTCACTTTGTCTAAGCCTTGAAAACTCTCCCTCCCCTCTTGAGTGTTCTCGTCCTAAGCCTCCCCCGCCTCCCCCGGTGAGTGGCCTTGTGGCCGCGCGCCTTCTCCCTCCCCTTTGAGGTGCTGCTAGCCGGGTACCCCTAGCCTAGTTGTTTCGAAATATACCCCCTCCCTTGTGGTATTGAAATACTTCTCCAAGTATTGTTATAATGCCCAAAATACCTTAGCCTTTACCTTGTTGTATTCCAAAAGTTACCTCTATACGTAGAGTCCGGAAATACTACCTTTTGTCCTTTTAGTCTCAAACCGAAACCCTAAGGAAATCTTCATAGCGAGTTGGAGTATTTAAGTAGAAGTTGGTTAGAACTTCTAAGGGTTGTTTGGAGCGGATTGGAGCGCACGGAGTAGGAGCTAAACCTTGCTCAGGATCGACATTATAACTTGGATAATTTTGGGCTTATCGAGGTAAATATTCTTGTCCCCTTGTTGTAATTGGAAATTACATATGGTAGGATTATATAGTTGAGTATACTATATATAGAATCAACATAGCTTTGCGGCAATGTCTTTTGACTTAAGCTCAATATAAAGAAAGAAGAATCGTTATTACATGAAATTGTATGTGAGAGACTTGTGGTATTACTGTGTAGTAGAATTGTATACGTCCGGTTAGACGTATAAACCCCCCCCCCCCTGGTTGGCTTGGTAGCCGGCCTCGATAGAGGAGGAGATTTACGCTGTTGCGGGAGAGGTCTGCGAATTTTACGTAGAATATGGGCGATGCGGTTAGAAGTTAATGAGCGTTTGTGGCCTTATAGGTGGAAGTACTACGAGTAGCGTATTCTACTTGAAGAGTGGAAAAGGCTAGCCAGGTTACAGTACTGTGGAGCGTTTTGCTTATTGTCGATACTCGTCGCGAGGTATGTGAACCTCTTCCTATCCTTCTAGCATGATGCTTTGTAAACTATGTAGTACGGTAGACGTACATGTGCTAATGAGTTGGTTGGTTTAAAAACATAGGGTGTTATAATAGCTTTATGGGAAGTTAGTTATAACGACTCTATGTAGGTAAAAGATTGGTTTTTGATTGTAGAAGTTAAGAGACTTGATCTTGAAAGATAAGAGACTTAACTTGTTTTAATTGGTAATTAACATTTTGTTAAAAGTATTGTGAAACCTCATTCGCGAGTAATGAGTACTTGGTTTTAAAAAGAATAATGTTTTATTGATTTAGGAAATGAGAATAAGTGTCGAACAAACCACAGCAGCGCTAATAAAGGAAAGTGTATTTGACAAATAATAAATTGTTATTAAAACCAGTAGAAACCTCCATCTGTATAGAAGCTAAGATAAGACAAAATTGTATTACATTTCCTAGATCATGGCTGCTGTAACAAGATTGTTGTAAACAAGAATAAACGGCTCACGTACAAGACATATGTTACTCAATTGTTTTAAAAGGGATTAAGACTATGAGTTATGAAACCTTTCTAAAATGAGAAACTTGAGCATTTGAAATTAGGCAAACTTGAACGTTTGGAAAATAATGTTGTTACTTGATTTTACAAAAGGGAAGTATTTTGGTTTACCTAAAAATGTGAGTCACTCTATTTTTATACTACGTGTATTGGGTGACTTCTATAAAAGGAATGGATCTCTTTAAAAAGGAATTTAATGTACGTAGTACTTTAGGGTTAAAACCCGGACTTTGATATAAAATGGAAGTACCTTGAGTTGTGTGTAACTTGCCTATGCTTGTTGTTGTGTAACTCGCCTATGCTTGTTGTGATAGCCTTTGTTGTGCAAGTGTTGATATCAGGTGACTTCTTGGGAAGGAGTGGATCTTTTTATAAAAGTCTAGAAGTATGGTAATTTGCTTGAGCTTGTTTGTGATAGCCTGGTTGTGCGGTATGTTGTTGTTGATGTCACATGGACATGTCTACACCGATGCAGAATTCCGGGGGCATGTGGCCATGCGACAGGGTTGATTACCTGATATATTGTTATTGTGGTTACATGGACATGTCTACACCGTCTGCAGATTCCGGGGCGTGTGGCGTGCGGCGGGTTAATCACCCGATTATTGTTGATAATGTCACTTGGGCGTGTCTGCCGTCACGGTCCGGGGCATGTGGCCATGGGGCATTGTTATTATTGTTGTTAATGTCACATGGGCGTGTCTACACCGTCACGGTCGGGGCATGTGGCCATGGGGCATTGTTATTAGTGTTGCATCATAGACATGTCTACACCGACGCAGAATTCCGGGGGCATGCGGCCATGATGCGAACACGATTGATGTTGTGGGCGTGAGACCCATAGTTATATTTGAGTGATGACTTGAGGGTGTGAGTCCCTGACTTGACATGACTGCTTTTATGTTGTGAACTGTAGTTTTGTTATCATACATGTCTCATGTTTTTTTATATAGACTGTTATGATTTCATTTCTGATATTTTCTGATTTCACATACTTGGTACTGTTATCTTGACCTCGCCGGGCTGCGTTCATGCCGCAGGTAGGAGTACATCGGTAGTGGATCCTCGCTCATAGAATCACAGTTCAGCGTATTGGGAAGCTCCGTTTCTCCGGAGGCTTATTCTTTGGTATGTGTTCCCTGAGTTGTAGGTTCTTGTACATTCAGGGGTATGGCGGGGCCCTGTCCCGTCATGTTTGTTGTAAATCTTAGAGTGCAGTAATCTTGTTGTGGGCGGGGTTGTAAAAAGGATTAAACTGCTGGGTTTTATGTATATATCTGAGGCATTTTTAGTTGCTTTGTTTATGATCATATATCTTGTTTCATGTTTATGTTTTATTTTCCGCTAGTTTTCTCTGATGTTGTATCACTAGGGTGCCCGGGGTAAGGCACCAGTCACGGGCCCGGGATCGGGTCGTGACAGACCCTTTGATTGCAAGCGTCATGATACAGTGTATTCCTCTATCAAGAAAGCCAGAAAATCTTGGCAGAGGTTTGAGAGAGTTTCTTTTCTAAACTCTAAGTCTATAAATCAGTTTTCAATTAGTGTTGATAATAAGGTTTTCAATCACTCTAAAACTTATGGGGTAGTGTTGTTTATATATGAGAGATTAAGTTACAAATTAGATTAGGGTTGGGCTCAAAGCCTGACCCAACAACCGATGCGATGGGCGATCATTGGGCCTACCGTTAGTCATCACCGGCTTGGCCTAGTAGCGCCGCAGTGCCTGTCGTGGATCAGACTGGTAGTCATTGTGGCTCCTTATGTCCATTCCCATTAATATATAGTCAACACGTTTAATTAAATCCAAAATCTAATTTTGACTTAATTAAATAATTTCCATAAAATAAATTATCCCACAATTATTATCAATTTAAATATCTCGATTCAAAGTAATTTTACGTATATAATGAATTTGGGAAATAATTGAATTTGGCGACGGAACAGTAAATTCGCCGGAAAATCAAATTTTTCGGCCGACTCAGCTACCCATCGGAGGAGACCCATACACCAAAAGCTTCATATATTCATCCTCTACAATTCTATACCATCCATCACCTTCAATTTCAACGTTTTAACAGTCAATTTTGCGATCGAAAGTTGGCTCCGAAATCGCGATTTGAAGATTTGCACTTTCCGGCCACCGGAGGTCGAATCGACGGGAGTGGGTACCATAGTTGTGACCACCATCACAATGCGGTTCTATCCATACCATCCCCGTGCCTCGACTCATCCCCAAAAGCCTCGACGACCAGATCATGAAACTCGGAAACCCTAGCCGCAACTTCTCATTTTTCGGCGAGCTCCGGTAACGTCGAGACTAGTTGTTGGTGTCTTTGTGTTCGTCTTGGTCTTAGCTTCATTTTGCACATACCCCCCGCGCCTCAGTTCATCGTAAATCATAATCTGCCATTGCTGCTGCTTGAGGTTTCAGGCGACGGTGTCCATGGCTGCAACGTCGACTGGGCGTCCACCTCCGTTAGCATTAAAACAGGTATCATATCTACATGGTGAACCTATATTTTTGTTTGCTCAATCTGAAATTGAGGAGTTGGTTGTTAGACAAAATTTGAAATAGGTTGTGATTGGGAAATTTAGTCATGGTATGCCTGATATTGAAGTTTTACGGACTGAAATTCCCAAACAGACTAAACTGAAAGCTTATGTGAATATTGGGTATCTGTTTAGTAGACATATTTTGATTCGATTCGATTCTCCATTAAGGAGGATTATGATACCTTGATGTCTATTAATGGGTCATTTGACATAAAGTGGAAGAACGTGTCACACCCGATGCGTTTAATGAAATATGAGGTGAACTTCGACCCTACTAAAGAGACTAGTATAGCTTGGGCTTGGGTCTCTTTCCCTAACCTGCCACCTATATATTTTGAGGAGTCTACTCTATTATCATTTGCTTCTGCTGTGGGTAGACCCATTTGTGTTGACGCTGCAACAAAGAACAAAAACCGACCTAGTTTTGCTAGGGTGAAAGTCGAGTTAGACTTGTTGCGCTAACACCCCAAACAAATCCAAATCCAAATCACCAAAGAGGGTGGTATTCAAACGAATTTTTATAAGATTCAGTTTGATTATCTCCCTATGTATTGCACAAATTGTCCCCTTCAAGGACATGATGTGCATAGGTGCTGGAAACTCAATCCTTCATTGAGACCTTCCAAGGAAAAAGAAAACACCCATCCTGCTCCTCCACCTCCTAAAGAAAATCCACAAAATCCAAAGCCCCTGGATAATCCAAAACATACAAACACTCTTCCTAAAAATCCAAACCAAGCTAAAGAAGCTCATAAAAACCCAAATGACTGGCAAACTGTTGTCGGTAAAAAACGAAAGAAAAATGCCCCTCAAATCCAAAACCCAAATACCAAAAATACCGAGAAGCAAAATCCCCCCCAAAAATCCAAAGCTACTCAAAAACAAAAATCTAACAAAAACACCCAAGCTACTACAACCCAACCTTCAGAAATACCAACCGCCCCAACTCCACTACCTGTCACCACACCTACTCATAGAGCTGATCCAAACCCTCAACAGAACCCCCCTCCTTTATTCCAATTCATGGCACAATCCCTTCCTACCTTTGCTAACACTGTTGACAGTCAATTTTGACCCGTTTTTCGTATATTTGTTGCAATTTTATGTGTTTTAGGACACCATATTTTAATCATTATTTTTGCATTTTTTACATAATATCCTATGTTTATTTCTTTACAAAATGGCATTGCATTTTTTATTTTAATTTAAGCATTATGCATTTGTTAATATTATGTTTCTATTATTATTACACCGTCGTTTATTTTAATAATATCTGCATCTCTTTAAATAATTAATTGACATCCCGTTGTAATTAGGCATTAAACATTTGCT
Organism: Przewalskia tangutica; assembly: GCA_029844215.1. Lineage (NCBI taxonomy): Eukaryota > Viridiplantae > Streptophyta > Magnoliopsida > Solanales > Solanaceae > Przewalskia > Przewalskia tangutica. Next base: position 41,198,179 of record CM056724.1, on the reverse strand, counting down.
AAATATTGTATTTTATTATTATTGCGTCGGCATCTGCATTTTAGTAATTTTGCATCTTTTAAATAATTTTTCTTTTAAATAATTAACCCGCCTTGCATTTTGTCAAACCAGTCCAGTCCAAGACACGATTTGAATCAGTCCAATCCAACATCATTTTTTTAATTTCATTCAAACAATACCACACTTTTATTTTCCCCCCTAAAATCAAAACCCACTTTTTATTTTCCCCCCCAAAATACCAAACCCTAAACCTACCATATATATTAAACATTACCCCCCCTTTATTAAAAGGAGGGGGGCAGCCTACAATATGAGCAGTCAGCCGCACAAAACAAAAGCCCTCACCCTCTCCCCCTCTCACCTCTCCCGTCGCCCTCTCCCTCACCCCCTCTATCTGCGTCAACTCCACCAACACAAAACTCACCCCCACCACGCCATTCCCGTCGACAACAACCCTCTGTCCCCCTTTTCACCATCCGCCATAACTCCGGCGAAGTCACGCCGCCGGAGTTCGAACCACTGTCACACTCACTGAAACTCCCATCGCCGGCGAACCCCTCCTCAACTTCTCATCCCCATACCCCTGCTTCCGTTGACCAACACCAACATCGCCATCGCACTCGCCGAACCTTCACCGCCACCCACTGCTCGTCGACCCCGCATTGCGCACGCTTTGTGTTGTTGAAATCATTTGTGTCTCTTCGTTGCTATTATATTATTGATTATTTGACTGATTGCGTCTTGTTATACATTGTTGGCGATCGTTTGATTTCTTGTTTTGGTATAAAACTCGTGACTTTGAAATTCCGTGATATTTGGACTTTTCCGTGAACCATTTGTCGCTCTTGTTTGGTGCGTATTTTGCTATCACTTGACGTTAATTTTCTATTATTTTGAGGCCAAAGTGTTGGATGTTTTACTGCTGTTGTGTGCTTCGAGGCTGTTAAAGAAAATAGTTGTTGTACTTTTCATATTCTACTGATTTGAACAAATACTACACTTTGGCCAATGAAAAAGTTATCCGTCGATTTTTGAGGCCTCCACAGTTGCAAAGACGGAAAATAAAATAAATGAAGCTTTCTGGGCGTTGATGATTTCTTCTACTTACACTGGATAACCAACATGCGCTGGCGAGACGAATTTTTGCAGCCGGACTTGTTTAGGATGTCCCGCTTTATTTTTATATATATATGAGCCCTACGTGTTTAAAACTATTACTGTTTTGGCGCAGATCTGAAGGTTTTATTTATTTTATTGTTTTTAACAATATTGACCGATGAAGGAATCTCCGTCTGATTTCTAAGACCTCCTCTGTGCAAAAGACAGATTTATTTATTTTTGGCTTTACTTATTAATTTTTGTCATTGCATTAAAATTATTTATTCTATTACTAACACTTTTACTAAGTGTTTATGCAGGTACCCGGAGATCATCTTGTGCAGAAGGCCTAAAAAGGGCTAAAAGATGTCCCGAAGTTTTATTTTATGTCGCATTTAATTTTAGTTTTATTATTTTTATATTGCATTTTTATTTTAATTATAAATTATGAAAAATGCTTAAAACACGTAGAATAAAAAGGGCAATAAATAATTAACCTAGGTTTGAACGAATAACCGCAAGTTAGTGGATCTTAAAGGATGTCTAACCCCTTCCCTTTAGGATAATAAAGAACTCTGATCCAGAATCTCACTAATTTCGCAGACCATTAAATGGAGGTCAATTGCAGTATTTTTATTGCAATAAACCAAGTGTCCTAATTCACTTAAATAATTAGGTGGCGACTCCTTAAAAATGACATTATTGCCCCATCCGGGGAACCGCGCCAAAGAGCAACGTTGCGGATACCGTTCAGACCCCCGAGGTCAAAAACGGGCGCGACAGCATGTCGACTCCACTGGGAAATATCAGTTTCTTGATCATAGCAAACCCAGGTTAATTAAATATTGCACTTTATTTTGCTTTTATATTTGTTGTAAATGTTTTATATTGTTTGCTTTTATTTTTGTAATTAACTACTTTAATTGCCATATTCTTTTACTGTTTTCCTTAAACTGACATTTCGCTCATATTTCCTCCACTCTGGAAAATTCACATTGTCACACACTACACGCGCTGGTGTGCTTCGCGCACCCGCAAATTTCTTTCAAGACACCCAAAATTTAGGAGAGTTGGCGCTTGCGTGGAGTTAGATCGGTTAAATGCAGTCGTCGACGTAGCCTTCTCACTCGAGTTGTCCGCTCGGGAACCTTGCGTCTAGTAAGCCAAATCTTAGAAAGCTTAAGATAGAGCTATACCACCCTTTTATATTAAGTCATGCATGCATAAATCTTAGGTGGGTTAATCCTTGGTATTAACGCCACAATTAGAAATCCACCAAACTTGTCGACGGGTTTCACAACCCAATGACCCATTAGCATACTATGTGTAGCGTGATGATGATAGACGGATCCAAGTCTGGTTATGAAACACCGAAATTGGAAAAAAGTGCACTGTCATTTGGTCGCCATTTCCAACAAAACATTGTAGTTTAACGACTTGAACTTATTTATCATAATCCCGTATATTTGGCGTTTAGGCTCACTTCTGGCATAAGGGATGTCCCAAGCATATTAGGGCACACACTTAATTTGCATGCTTTTTGTTTACTATTGATTGTCGCTAGCAACTCTGTACATATTATTTAATGCAATAATTACCCTTTTGTGATTCCGGGCTCGAGCATTTGTATTTTTGCACTTTTGTTGTCACATTGCAATCAGGACTTCTACTGCGTAAATCACTCTTGAATAGCACGACTTGGACTTTGTGAAACATCAACCACCAGTCCGGTCGAACCAATCAGGGGAGTCTTTGACTATATTGTCACACCTTTGCTGTTACACCCCGTAATTACAGGACATGTTTTATGAACGTACGAAAGAACTCACGAGTGTTAAGATTTGAGACTTGTAAAAAGTTATCGGAAATATTGGAATTTGTCGGAAAACGTACACGTGTCACCCCCCTTATAGATGCCTTGGACGAAATTGGCATGGCCAATATGGTCATTGACCATAGTCTTAAGATGACAAAGTCTTCCAATTAATGAGCTTGAGTTTCTTGACCAAAGTCAAAGGTCCCACTAGTCTTGATATTTTATAAGAGACCATCCAAACCCCCCAATTGTTTGCATCTTGACCCTACATTACACTATATAATACTACTAGTAGTGAGACTAGTTCCATACTTAGCCAAATTTTACACAAATTGAAGAACATAGAGCAAGAGCTCTCGGGTTTGGGTCCAACTAGAAGGAAAAAAATTTGTTTGTTATCCAATAATCTTCCCACTTTAAACCAAGGTTCCTATGTGTATTGTAAGCATATCTCAATAGAAAAATCCGGAAAAGAGAGTTTTCGTATTAGTCGCAAAGTGAAAACCTAGTGGCTTTCTAGGTTTTGGATTGGAAGTTTGAAGGAAAGTTGTTGGTATGGTTCTAAGGGTCTCAAGTAGCGGATTGAAGTGTCTTGAAGAGGCTCTAAGTTACTAAGGAGCGACTTCGGATTTGAAGATTTGATTAAGATTCGTTGAGGTATAATCTTGTTCTTTGAAAGTATTACAAGATTATTTATATTGTTGTTAGATTTACTTGTTGCTAGCATGAAGTATATGTGTTGAAGTTTATAAGGATTATGGATTGATTGTAGCCTTGAAAATCCGAAATGTAAAGTAAGTCATGTTAAGTTGGATTACAATTTTGGTCGTTTATTAGAATCGTCGCATGTTGTTGACTTGAAGATATTAGTAGTTATAGTCGTTTGCGACTTGATATCATGTATTGCTAACAACTTGGATTGAAATGGAAATTTGATAAGAATTGGTATGGTTGAACTCAAGGTGGCCGAATTTGGACTTTTAGTTTGTTATTCATTTGTATTGAACTACTTTCTAAATTGTGAGCCAATTGGGGCTGTTTAGTTATTCATTTGCATTGGAATACCTTCTATATTGTTGTGAGCCAATTGAGGCTGTTTGGTTATTGTATTCGGCCTTGAAAAAGGTGGCAAAGTTAGTAAAAAACAAAGGAGGTCTTTGTCAGATTTTCCGTAGAATTTAGCGACTTAACACCTAGAATATTCTACGTATGAAGTAAGAGGTTAATGGACGTATGGTGACCATTATAGGTTGATGTACTAAGTATAGCGTATCCTACTTGAAGAATGGAATAGCTCAAGGTGGAAGTACTTTGGAGCTTTTTGCTACTTGTCGATAATCGTCGCGAGGTATGTGAACCTCTTCCTTCTTTTGACATGATTCTATGTATGGAATATACATGTAGTACTATTTCATGATTCCTTCTACTCTTAGAAGTTAAGAGGTATGTATGTCGATTTACTCTACGTAAAGGTTATGTATAAGTTATCCTAAGTTCTTACCAAGTCTTATGGGGGATGTTGGTAAGAGTCGTTAGGAGGTATTTTGGAGCCAAGTTGACTTGGCTAATTTCCGGCACGAATAAGAATAAGTATCGAACAAGCCATTGCAGCGTTAATAAAGGAAAATGTAATGACAATTAATTGTGTTAAAACAAGTAGAATTCTCCATCTGCATAGAAGCTAAGATAAGACAAAATTGTATTACATTTTCTAGATCATGGCTACTTGATTAAGATAGTTATAAATAAGTATAACTTATTCACAACGCTCCAAGTATATGTTACTTAATTTATAAGAATTTACGTATGAAGTTTTAAGACTATGGACCTCAAATTGTTAAAAGGTTAAGGGACTTTATTTTTCAAGTTATGAGACTTGATTCTTAAAGGGAGAAATGAATTGATTTAAAAGTATAGAATACTTGATTTAGAAAGTATTGATTTCTTGCCATTCTAAGTTAAGAAACTGGTTTTCCTAAAAGTTAAGAGACTTGAAGTATTTTGAAAGCTATGTGATTTGAATTGAAGTATAAGTTTCTTGGTTATCAAATGAATGAATTCGTCTAAGAAATAAAGAGTTATAACGGCTTTATGGGAAGTTGGTTATAACAACTTTATGGAAGATTTAAAAGAATGGTTTTCTTCAGTATTGTAAGCAAAGTAATGATTTGAAATAAAGAAGGGCAAAATTGTTTTAAAGGTACCAATTGCTTAAGGTTTTAAAGAAAGAAGTCACTTGATTTAGAAGCCTATAATTGTATTTCTAAAAAGCATTGTGACTTGTCGTGAAAAGTAGATATGACTTGATACTACGGTTATTAGTATCTTGGAAGTTTTATTTGAAAGAGAATCATTTTAAAGGAGTAGAGGCACGTAGTACGTTGGGTTAAATTCCCGGATTTTATAATGACATATTAGTGCCTTAAGTAAACAAAAATGAGAGTGTATATGAACAAGCTAATAAGAAGTTAGGGGATTTCTTAACTTGCTTATATTATGTATGATAAGTCGGTAGTGCTTATGTTATGTATGATGGCCGGTTGAGTTAGGGTAAGAGTATAAATGAGGGGCAAGCCCCAAGACGTTATACCACCTTCTCCAGGGTAAGAGTATAAGTGAGGGTAAATCCCAGGACTGTACCACCGCTTTATGTTTTTTTTGATGTCCGGTCGAGATAGGGTAAGAGTATAAATGAGGGGCAAGCCCCAAGACGTTATACCACCTTCTCCAGGGTAAGAGTATAAATGAGGGGCAAGCCCCAAGACGTTATACCCCCTGCTTTACCACCTTCTCCAGGGTAAGCGTATAAATGAGGGGCAAGCCCCCAGACGTTATACCACCTGTTTTGATTGATTTTATGGGCGTGAGACCCATGGTTATGTTTTACACTTTTAGCTGTCGACAGTGATGGGGGATTCCACGGGCATGCTTTGATATTGGTGTGACTGATCGCGTCGATTTGGTAGGGTAGTATATGTGTCCCTCGTAGTGGGCGGACTATGTTATGAAAGATAAGTAAGTTAGATAGAAATGAACTTAATGACTTCTCCTAAGTAAGTACGTAAGATATGGCTATAACTCTTAATGGAATGGAAAAGATATTGATGTGAAATTAAGTTCATAAGTGGTAATGACACGGCAGGATCCGGTATGTATTTTTATACTTGTCCTTGTCATTCTTTTGTCTGATTATGATCATTTCTTATCGTTATTTACATTCCATATTAAATTTTTGTTATCGACCCCGCCGGCTGCGTTAAATGTCGCGAGTTTAGGTACTGATTATGGATCCGCGAGCTTAGGATCTGGTTCACATTTTGAGATGGCTCAATGTTAGGAGTTGTCATGGCTATGTATATTCGAAGTGCAGCGGGGCCTTGTCCATACGATGGTTATGTTAACACTCTTGAGAGTGCGTAGTCACATATTGTGGGTCAGTTTGTAAAAGGAAGGAGGCAACTGCTTCGGTTGTTTTTATATATGTACTGGAAGGTAGCCCTATCGGCTAACCTGTTGTATTACTTCCGATGTTTTATTTATAAGTTTCATGTATGTTCGTGATGTTCTCGATGTTTACTGTAAGGGTGCCTGGTAGGGCACGATCGCGATCCCGGGTCGGGTCGTGACAAAAGTGGTATCGAAGCGATTAGTCCTCGGAAAGTGTCTACGCATCGTGTCTAGTAGTAAGTCTTGATTATCGGTGTGTTGTGCACCACATCTATAATCGTGAGAATTTGCGAGACATTTATGATTGGTTTCCATTATTCTCACTCCGAGATCGTGCGATAGAGTGTTGTTAGGTCGTCCCTCCCACGAGTTATGTTGATTGCAGCCGAGAAAGCGTGATGACCCAGGAAGGACTATGTGGATTGCGTATCCAGGTAGGTAATGATTATAGTATAGTTGGTATTGTGACATACATCTATACGGAGTTATGTATGAGGGTCAGACGCGTGTTGCCTAGAATGATTTTAGATTACCAGGAATCGGTAAGGACTAACTAGATACCGGGAAGGTATGGAATAGTTAATGAATTTTCGCCAAGGTTTTGTGTTTTATTTCGAGATAATTGGGAAAAGATGAGCTGTCTGATAAGGTAGTGAACCCTTAAGAAGCCATATTAAGGAACCTAACGGAATGTCATGTTAATAGATTAAGCTGTGTAGTATGCTTAAGAGAATTATACGGATGAGGCCTGTATAGAGTATGTAATGGTTGTTGTGATCGAGACAACATGGTTATGGTTTTATGAGAAGTTTTTGTACCCGTTTACGGGGGGACTGATAAGGTAGGCTGGGAGCATGGAAATTGCGAGCCTAAGAATATTGATTACTGCCGAGACCTTAGATGTATGAGGCTTTCTCTGGCAATAAGATTTTAAGTCAGACCAAGGATAAGAGTCAAGTGCGACGCTGAGTAGGGTCGAGGACCTGTTACGGGTCTCCCCATGGCCTGGAATGGAGTGGGATCAGTTGGTAGTAGTTCCGCTACGTGACAGGGTCACGAGGGTGCAAAGCCCAAGTCTAGTTAATTGTTTTACGGGTTCGTGGACGCGTTCCACCGGAACCAGGTCGTGAAAGCCGGAAATGGTCGTATATTGTCTTATAGAGTGACTCCAAAGATTAGAGGCCAGAATTGGTATGGAAGTTATGTATGTATGCTAGTATGAGTTAGAAGTATGAAAAGGTAACCTCGTTCGGGCTTATGATGGACAGATATGCGTGTGCGAGGTATTAGGGCCATGTGTGGCATTGTTGGTATGTCGGGGTTGTGAAAGGGAACTATGTCGCTAATTATAAGTTTGACTCCGAAAGAACATTCGAGGACGAATGTTTCTAAGGGGGGAAGAATGTTACACCCCGTAATTACAGGACATGTTTTATGAACGTACGAAAGAACTCACGAGTGTTAAGATTTGAGACTTGTAAAAAGTTATCGGAAATATTGGAATTTGTCGGAAAACGTATTATTGTGACGAATGGGGACGACACGTGTCACCCCCTTATAGATGCCTTGGGCCGAAATTGGCATGGCGATATGGTCATTGACCATAGTCTTAAGATGACAAAGTCTTCCAATTAATGAGCTTGAGTTTCTTGACCAAAGTCAAAGGTCCCACTAGTCTTGATATTTTATAAGAGACCATCCAAACCCCCCAATTGTTTGCATCTTGACCCTACATTACACTATATAATACTACTAGTAGTGAGACTAGTTCCATACTTAGCCAAATTTTACACAAATTGAAGAACATAGAGCAAGAGCTCTGGGTTTGGGTCCAACTAGAAGGAAAAAATTTGTTTGTTATCCAATAATCTTCCCACTTTAAACCAAGGTTCCTATGTGTATTGTAAGCATATCTCAATAGAAAAATCCCGGAAAAAGAGAGTTTTCGTATTAGTCGCAAAGTGAAAACCTAGTGGCTTTCTAGGTTTTGGATTGGAAGTTTGAAGGAAAGTTGTTGGTATGGTTCTAAGGGTCTCAGTAGCGGATTGAAGTGTCTTGAAGAGGCTCTAAGTTACTAAGGGCGACTTGGTTGAAGATTTGATTAAGATTCGTTGAGGTATAATCTTGTTCTTTGAAAGTATTACAAGATTATTTATATTGTTGTTAGATTTACTTGTTGCTAGCATGAAGTATATGTGTTGAAGTTTATAAGGATTATGGATTGATTGTAGCCTTGAAAATCCGAAATGTAAAGTAAGTCATGTTAAGTTGGATTACAATTTTGGTCGTTTATTAGAATCGTCGCATGTTGTTGACTTGAAGATATTAGTAGTTATAGTCGTTTGCGACTTGATATCATGTATTGCTAACAACTTGGATTGAAATGGAAATTTGATAAGAATTGGTATGGTTGAACTCAAGGTGGCCGAATTTGGACTTTTAGTTTGTTATTCATTTGTATTGAACTACTTTCTAAATTGTGAGCCAATTGGGGCTGTTTAGTTATTCATTTGCATTGGAATACCTTCTATATTGTTGTGAGCCAATTGAGGCTGTTTGGTTATTGTATTCGGCCTTGAAAAAAGTGGCAAAGTTAGTAAAAACAAAGGAGGTGCTGTCCGATTTTCCGTAGAATTTAGCGACTTAACACCTAGAATATTCTACGTATGAAGTAAGAGGTTAATGGACGTATGGTGACCATTATAGGTTGATGTACTAAGTATAGCGTATCCTACTTGAAGAATGGAATAGCTCAAGGTGGAAGTACTTTGGAGCTTTTTGCTACTTGTCGATAATCGTCGCGAGGTATGTGAACCTCTTCCTTCTTTTGACATGATTCTATGTATGGAATATACATGTAGTACTATTTCATGATTCCTTCTACTCTTAGAAGTTAAGAGGTATGTATGTCGATTTACTCGTAAAGGTTATGTATAAGTTATCCTAAGTTCTTACCAAGTCTTATGGGGATGTTGGTAAGAGTCGTTAGGAAGGTATTTTGGAGCCAAGTTGACTTGGCTAATTTACGACACGAATAAGAATAAGTATCGAACAAGCCATTGCAGCGTTAATAAAGGAAAATGTAATGACAATTAATTGTGTTAAAACAAGTAGAATTCTCCATCTGCATAGAAGCTAAGATAAGACAAAATTGTATTACATTTTCTAGATCATGGCTACTTGATTAAGATAGTTATAAATAAGTATAACTTATTCACAACGCACAGTATATGTTACTTAATTTATAAGAATTTACGTATGAAGTTTTAAGACTATGGACCTCAAATTGTTAAAAGGTTAAGGGACTTTATTTTTCAAGTTATGAGACTTGATTCTTAAAGGAGAAATGAATTGATTTAAAAGTATAGAATACTTGATTTAGAAAGTATTGATTTCTTGCCATTCTAAGTTAAGAACTGGTTTTCCTAAAAGTTAAGAGACTTGAAGTATTTTGAAAGCTATGTGATTTGAATTGAAGTATAAGTTTCTTGGTTATCAAATGAATGAATTCGTCTAAGAAATAAAGAGTTATAACGGCTTTATGGGAATTGGTTATAACAACTTTATGGAAGATTTAAAAGAATGGTTTTCTTAAGATTGTAAGCAAAGTAATGATTTGAAATAAAGAAGGCAAAATTGTTTTAAAGGTACCAATTGCTTAAGGTTTTAAAGAAAGAAGTCACTTGATTTAGAAGCCTATAATTGTATTTCTAAAAAGCATTGTGACTTCGTGAAAAGTAGATATGACTTGATACTACGGTTATTAGTATCTTGGAAGTTTTATTTGAAAGAGAATCATTTTAAAGGAGTAGAGGCACGTGATACGTTGGGTTAAATTCGGATTTTATAATGACATGTTAGTGCCTTAAGTAAACAAAATGAGAGTGTATATGAACAAGCTAATAAGAAGTTAGGATTTCTTAACTTGCTTATATTATGTATGATAAGTCGGTAGTGCTTATGTTATGTATGATGGCGGTTGAGTTAGGGTAAGAGTATAAATGAGGGCAAGCCCCAAGACGTTATACCACCTTCTCCGTGGTAAGAGTATAAGTGAGGGTAAATCCCAAGACTGTACCACCCGCTTTATGTGTTATTTGACGACCGGTCGAGATAGGGTAAGAGTATAAATGAGGCAAGCCCCAAGACGTTATACCACCTTCTCCGGGTAAGAGTATAAATGAGGGCAAGCCCAGACGTTATACCCCTGCTTACCACCTTCTCCGGGGTAAGCGTATAAATGAGGCAAGCCCAGGGCGTTATACCACTGTTTTGATTGATTTTATGGGCGTGAGACCCATGGTTATGTTTTACACTTTTAGGTCGGCGGTGATGGGGATTCCACGCATGCTTTGATATTGGTGTGATCGATCGCGTCCCGGTTTGGTAGGGTAGTATATGTGTCCCTCCGTAGTGGGCGGACTATGTTATGAAAGATAAGTAAGTTAGATAGAAATGAACTTAATGACTTCTCCTAAGTAAGTACGTAAGATATGGCTATAACTCTTAATGGAATGGAAATAGATATTGATGTGAAATTAAGTTCATAAGTGGTAATGACACTGCAGGATCCGGTATGTATTTTTATACTTGTCCTTGTCATTCTTTTGTACAGTTATGATCTGTTTCTTATGCGTTATTTACATTCCATATTCGCAATTTTGTTATCGACCCGCCGGCTGCGTTAAATGTCCGCAGTTTAGGTACGCGATTATGGATCCGCGAGCTTAGGATCACGGTTCGGCATTTTGAGATGGCTCCAATGTTCGGAGTTGTCATGGCTATGTATATTCAAGTGCGGCGGGGCCTTGTCCCGCCACGGTGGTTATGTTAACACTCTTAGAGGTGCGTAGTCACATATTGTGGGTCGGTTTGTAAAAGGAAGAGGCAAGCTGCCCGGTTGTTTTTATATATGTCTTTGGAAGGTAGCCTATCGGCTAACCTGTTGTATTACTTCCGATGTTTTATTTATAAGTTTCATGTATGTTCCGCTGATTTTCTCTGATGTTTACCTGTAAGGGTGCCCAGGTAGGGCACCAGTCGCGGTCCCGGGGTCGGGTCGTGACATTTGCATTTTTATTATTTTTGTCATTTTCCTACTCACCTATTTCTCATATTTTTGCAGGAAAGTCGTCCTCGCAATCAGCCTAGGGCGGTCGAAAAAAAAATCATCACAAAAATGAGCGGTAGTTATGTTGACTAATAGAAGTTAGTTTATACCAGATTCAACGAGACATCGCTCTCAGTTCTTCTATACTTTGTATTTTTATTCATATTTGCAAATTTAATTGATATGTTTAGCGTTGATTACATAGTTCTTTCATATCATGCATTTTTACAGCATAATCATCCCGAACTACGCGTGTCTGATTCTCACCACACGGTATGATACGTAGGCAACTCATTTTGGGTTCGACACGACAAAAATAAAAAAAATTAAAAAAAATAATGATAATGACGAAGCATATTTTTCTCACTCATGCATCTCATTCATCGTATTTTCGGGCATTCATTTTACTTTGCATTCGTCCACAGTGGACAATCATTTCTTTTGCACAGCTTTATATTGCTATCATTTCATTGATAAATTCTTTTCAAGCATACATTTTATAACATATTTGAATGAACTACGCGCACCTGATTCCCTCGGCGGGATACATAGGCAGCCCTATTCGGGTTCGGTACCCTTTATTAAAAAAAAAATTGTTCATAAATAATAAAAAACAAAAAAATGTTATTCAAAAATACAAAAAACATTTTTTAAGTATTATTGTTTGACTTTATTGATACTAACACAGTTACAAGTGTGCATAAAAAAAAGTATGGGTTGACTCTGTGGTAAACCATAAATTCTTTTGGTACCTCTTATTCACACCCGTAAATGACATTGTCTTGCGTGTTTCCAAGATAAGGATGAAACCAACCTCATCGTTTCATGTGCATTGTGTGGTGAGTGTTTGAATAAGTTGAATTGTGTTGCATTGTGATCTAGAACTTGGCCTGAATGTTTGTTGAGGCGAAATCCTGAGTTACACTCGGTGTAGGAAATGATCGTAGGCTTTCTTTGACCCGCTTGAGCCTTTTCAGCCTACCAAATAACATTATCACTAGTACACCCCTTTGAGCCTAAAACATATTTTTTGACAACCGCATATTACATCTATACTCTTTCTGAGTGCGTACGCACTATCCCTCTCTTGGCCCGACCTCCTCGAGTGCTTTAGAAATGTGCAAGTGGCTGACAAAATTCTAGCTGAAGTTTGCAAAGACAAAAATTGTCAAAGTCTCAAAAAACAAAGCAGAGATGACTTCACACAAAGATGAAATCAAAAGCCCCGATAAAAAATAAGGGAATATATGACCCCGAAAAAAGGGGCTCGAAATGAAAGATTCAAAAGAAGTCAATGCAAAAAACTGAGACAAAAGGAAAGCAAGTCAGCATTAAAGCGCACAAATATCAAGCATGAACGTAGTCCAACTCTCGAGGAATGATTAGTCACTTTTATCCAAATGATATCCATTCCTTTCCCCAAGCCTACATTACAAGCTCGTGACAAGCCCTACATGCTCTTATACTGAAGGTTATCACATTAGTGGATACTTACATGACGGCCAAGCCTATGGTATCAAAATTGCATGCATTGAACATCTTTTTGAGTGTGAGCGTAATTTTCTCAACGTCCCAAAATTCAAAATACTGGAATATATGTGAGAATGGGACTTTCTTTCAGTGAGCGCATTTGAAACGTGAGATTACGTGTAGTTCGAAATCTTGGATGCAAGCAGGTGTGTCGACACTCAGGTATGTCTGAGGTACTATCTGAAGCTGTGTGAATTACACCAGAGTCAATCTCGGTTAGACTGAAAGCAATAAAAGAATATCCTTATGCACAATACTAATTGATGGTATCAACTGGAGTCAGAACGTAATGTTATCTTCCATTTTTTCAGAAAAAAAAACAACAAAATGCATATTACATAAAAATTCTTATTTTGCAGCATGAACTACGTCTTGACCTGATTTCCTCTGCGGGATACGTAGGCGGCCACATCGGCTTCGGTCCCACATCATTTTAAAATCAGAAAAAAAAAATCCTTATTTTGCATCACGAACTACGTCTTGACCTGATTCCCTCGGCGGGATACGTAGGCGGCCACATCGGCTTCGGTCCCGCATCATTTTAAAATTACAAAAAATTCTTATTTTTACAGCATAAACTACGTCTTGACCTGACTCCCTCGGTGGGATACGTAGACAGCCACATCGGCTTCGGTCACACCGTTAGAAATATTTCTTCCTTGTTTTGCACTGGACTCAATTTTGTCCATATTCTCGCATTAGCTTTACATTCATGATAAAAAAAAATTGCTTACCTGATTGCCTTGATAGCGTCAAGATTCAACCTTACCCAGTTGAAAGTTTAACATCTTCATTTTACCAGAAACTGGGACATTTTAAGGATTCACTGCAAGAAAATGGCAATATACAGGAAAAAAGCAGGAAACTAGGTCTTCAGTCCAAACCTGTCTGAGCATGCAAGCGTCAAGGCCAAAGCTAGAAATTCGACGCTAATCAACCACTCATTTCCTAAAACTCACTAAGTTTCTTTGAGTGCAGGATCTTCATATCAGCAAAGGCAGGAACACAACAATAAACCCATGCGTGTCACAAACACACAACGTCTATGCAATGACGCTATCTCAACCCAGACGGGTCACAAAGCAGGTACGCCCATAAACCAACGCATTTCATAAAAGTCTATGCAATGGCTTCATTCATGTTTCGTCTATGCAACGACGAGCATCTGCATTGCGTCCGAAAACGACGCTCTTTCATCTAAGCCTATGCAACGGCTTCATCCATGTTTCGTCTATGCAACGACGAACATCTGCATCGCGTCTATGCAACGACGCATTTCATATAAGCCTATGCAACGACTTCATCCATGTTTCATCTGTGCAACGACGAACATCTGCATCGCGTCTATGCAACGACGCCATTTCATATAAGCCTATGCAACAGCTTCATCCATGTTTCGTCTATGCAATGACGAATATCTGCACCACGTCTATGCAACGGCGTCATTTCATTTAAGCATATGCAACGGCTTCATCTGTGTTTCGTCTATGCAACGACGAGCATTTGCATCGCGTCTATGCAACGACGTCATTTCATGCGAGTCTATGCAACAGCTTCATCTATGTTTCGTCTATGCAACGACGAACATCTGCATCGCGTCTATGCAACGACGTCATTTCATCTAAGCCTATGAAACGGCTTCATCTATGTTTCGTCTATGCAACGATGAACATCTGCATCGCGTCTATGCAACGACGCATTTCATCAAAGCCTATGCGATGACTTTATCCATATTTCGTCTATGCAACGACGAACATCTGCATCGCGTCTATGCAATGACGCCATCTCATTTAAGCCTATGCAACGACTTCATATATGTTTCGTCTATGCAACGACGAACATCTGCATCGAGTCTATACAACGACGTCATCTCATTTAAGTCTATGCAACGGCTTTATATATGTTTCGTCTATGCAACGACGAACATCTGCATCGAGTCTATACAATGACGTCATCTCATTTAAGTCTATGCAACGACGCATTTCATCAAAGCCTATGCGATGACTTCATTCATATTTCGTCTATGCAACGACGAACATCTGCATCGCGTCTATGCAATGACGCCATCTCATTTAAGCCTATGCAACGGCTTCATATATGTTTTGTCTATGCACCGACGAACATCTGCATCGAGTCTATACAACGACGTCATCTCATTTAAGTCTATGCAACGACTTCATTTCCTAAAACTCACTAAGTTTCTTTGAGTGCAGAATCTTCATATCAGCAAAGGCAGGAACACAACAATAAACCCATGCGTGTCACAAACACACAACGTCTATGCAATGACTCTATCTCAACCCAGACGGGTCACAAAGCAGGTACGCCCATAAACCAACGCATTTCATAAAGTCATCGCATAAACAATACAAGTAAGCTGCGGAACTGAAATAACACCCCATTTTTTTTAAAACAAACGTACGTGCAAGGGCAAAGCCGACAAGGCTGCCATACATACATAAACAAAAGACACTACACCGTACATGAGTCCAATCCCACATATGAATACAGACCTCTACGAGTTAAACTGAACTATGACGGGACAAGGCCCCGCCGTACCCAAAACTATACAAAGTCTGTACTGAAGGACATATACCAAAGATAAACTCCGGAATAGAAAGAGCTTATCCAAAACCCTGAGCAGGATCCTACACCTGCCGATCACCGAACTGCGTACCTAAACTCGCGCAAGATTTAACGCACTCGGGCGAGGTCAAGACAAGAATGTACCAAGTATGTGAGCGAATGAAAGTACCGTAATAAAATCATAGCGATCTAAATAACACAGAGACATGTATGATATCCAACCTACAAGACATAACACATAAGCAAATATATCAAGTCGTGGACGCAAGCCCTCAAGGTCACTAATCGAGATATAACTATGGGTCTCACGCCCATAATATCAATCATGCCCGTGGAATCCTTCACCGCCGTGATCCATGATATAACATAACATCAAGTCCCACCTGGTATAGCATCTTGGGGTTTACCCTCACTTATACTCTTACCACGAGAAGTGGTAAACAGTGGTATAGCATCTTGGGGTTTACCCTCACTTATACTCTTACCTGGAGGAGGTGGTATAACGTCTGGGCTTGCCCTCATTTATACTCTTACCCTATCTCAACCGGCCACAAACAACACATAAAGCGTGTGGTACATGGCCTGGGGTTTACCCTCACTAATACTCTTACCACGGATGAGGTGGTATAACGTCTTGGGGCTTGCCCCTCATTTATACTCTTACCCTATCTCGACCGACCATCAAACAAGACATAAGCACTACCATGTCTTCTATAAAAATCCGGGAATTTAACCCAAGTACTACAAGTAACGGAAGCATACCCGTGGAATCCCACATCACCGCTTCAGACGTCCCAAGAATCTTACAACAAGACACCACCTTCAACCGAGAGTCGCGACAACTTAATAAAACATAATACTTGCACTCAAAGGCTATTACCAAAGACATATAGGCAAGTTCTCAATTAACCAAGCCAAAGTACTTATCAAGGCACACATAGGATAATTCTCATTTTATCAAGCCAAAGTACTAATCAAGGCATACATAGAATAATTCTCTTTTAACAAGTCAAAGTACTTATCAAGGCACACTTAGACAAATTCTCAATTTATCAAGCCAAAGTACTAATCAAGGCACACATAGGATAATTCTCATTTTATCAAGCCAAAGTACTAATCAAGGCACACTTAGACAAATTCTCAATTTATCAAGCCAAAGTACTAATCAAGGCTTACATAGAATAATTCTCTTTTAACAAGTTAAAGTACTTATCAAGGCACACTTAGACAAATTCTCAATTTATCAAGCCAAAGTACTAATCAAGGCATACATAGAATAATTCTCCTTTAACAAGTCAAAGTACTTATCAAGGCACACTTAGACAAATTCTCAATTTATCAAGACAAAGTACTAATCAAGGGATACATAGAATAATTCTCTTTTAACAAGTCAAAGTACTTATCAAGGCACACTTAGACAAATTCTCAATTTATCAAGCCAAAGTACTACGTACGTACATTCTTTTCAAAAGACTCCTTTTTATGTAAACCCCAAGATACCAACACCCGTAGTATCAAGGCATGTCTATTTTTCAAAGTAAGTTACTACACTTTTAGAAAGCTCATTTCAAAGCTTGAAATCAAGTAACTTCAAATTTTCACAATCTTGGCAACCTATGCCCATTAATCAAAATAGACAACTTTCTTAACCTTCCATAAAGCCGTTATAACCAACTTCCCATAAAGCCGTTATAACCCTTTATGGTTTTAGACATATCCATTCCTTCAATAACCAAGAGACTTATACTATTAAAACCAAGTATCACATACTTACAATTCAAGTTCTTAACTTTCAAAATACTTCAAGTCTCTTAATAGTTAGAAAACAAGTTTTCTTCTACTTTTTAAACCTCAAGTAACTTCACCCTTAGCACAAGTTACTTCTCTTAAATCATGTCATTTCTCCTCTTTAAATCAAATAAGTAAATCACTCCTTTGACTTCTAAAGTCATTATAATGACCTTTAGGTTTTAGAACTAAGGCACTAGCCAAAAGATTTGGAAACCACTTCCTTTTCAAGTCTCTATGTACTTTTAAGAAAAATACCTTCACTTTTAAGAATCCAAACTTCCCTAAGGAAAGGGATTATACTACTTACAATTTAAACATCAAAGTACACTCAAGGAAGTACATAGAACAAATTCTATTTTAGGCAATCCAAATACAAGCAAGGAATGGATCATTCACGAGTAGAACTTACTTTCTTTATTCTAAGGAATCACGCTAGAAGAGAGATAGTTCACATACCTTTCGCTAATATCCACAAGCTAAGCCGAATACGCATACGTAGAAGTGTCAACCTATAATGGTCACAACAATACTATCAATCTTCTAGTCTCTAACGTAGAATAATACTAAGTATTTGGTCTCTAATTCTACGGAAAATCGGGCAAAGACTTCCTTTGTTTCTACTCACTTTGCCACCTTTTTCAAGGCCGAATACAATAACCAACAAGCCACATTTAAGGCTCCAAACAACAACCAAACAAGGGGATTACACGCCTTACAATACGTAAAATTCCGCCCCACAATTCATAATGAGTAGTCTAATGCACACTAGCCAATTCTCGGCCAACTTACATAGCAACACTAAGTCTTTTCCAACCCTTTTCCAATTTCAAGTTCTTAGGTCAACATGTTATATAGTCTAAACAACTTCAACAACTACACTTTCCTTCTTTATACAACATGCGACGCTAAACTAATAATCGACTAGAATTGAAATCTTAAAGTTAAACATGCTAGATTTGGATTAGGTTCCAATAGCCAATAAACATATCAAACTTCATACTATATAACACATGCTTGCTAAAATCCATAGCTACAACAAGTAGTAAGTCTTAACTACTAAAACGACAAAATTTATACCTTTCAAAGCCCTTAAAATTTCCAAAATTCCAAAGTCGCGCCTTAGCAATTCTTAGCTCCTTTCCTTAGGTTCCAAACCGCCCAAGCACTCCTAGAGGCCTATGAAGAACCCATCTTCAAGTTCCAACTTCAAAGTCAAGAACTCCAATAGTTTCCATTGCGACTAACGTGAAAACTCCGTTTTTCCGAAATCTTTCTATTGAGATAACCTTGCAACACCCTTAGGAACATTGGGTTAAAGTCTTGTGGCTAATGGATCAAAATCACAAAATTTTTGTGTGGGAGGTGCACTAAGCCGAGAGCACTCTAAGCTCAAAGTTTCTTGAAAATTTTTCTAAGTATAGAATGCTCAAGTCTTGCTACTAGTAGTATACTTATAACACAATGGAGGGCTTGGATAAAAACACTTGTTAAAATTGGAGGGAAGAGATCAAGCCAAATGGCTCTTGACTTGGTCAACTTTGTCAAGCTCTAGCAAGACTAATCTTCTACATAGGTCAAATGACCATAACACCCTTGCAATTTTCGTCCAACACCACATGTGGGAGTGCCACGTGTCGCCCTCTCATTCGTCCATAAAATTCAGAACCTCGTGGGCCCCACAAAATGTAAAATTCTCAAAGGGCCCCACGTGACCAAATCCAGAAAATAAATTTCCATAATTTTAATAAGTTCCATATTCTTCAAATAATACATTTTGAGAATCCAATTCCCAACAACGAACATTTTTCCTTTCCGACGTTCTAACATTTTCCGTCAGAAACAATTCTTCCTTTAGTATCCTTTTCCAAGTCTTGTTTCCTTCGCACATTCTTGTCACGACCGACCTCGATCGCGATCGTGCCCTACTGGGCACCCTTACTGTAAACATCGAGAAAACCAATGAACATACATGAAACTTATAAAATAAAATAACAATAATAAAACAACAAAGTTAGCCGACAGGCTACCTTCCCGAACGACATACATAAACGGCGGTTGCCTCCTTTCCTTTACAAATCGACCCACAATATGTGACTACTGCACTTAAGAGTTTTGACCTAATCATCGTGGCGGACAAGGCCCCGCCGCACTTCAATAAACATAAACGTGACAACTCCGAACACCGAGCCATCTCAACTTCACAACCGGATCCTAAGCTCATGATCCACAATCGTACCTAAACTCGCGGCATGAACGCATTTCGGGCGGGGCCGCATAACAAAATTACGAATATGGAATGTAAATAACGCATAAGAAATGTGTCACAATCGCATAAAAGAATGACAAGGACAAGTATAAAAATACATACCGATCCTCGCCGTGTCATTATCACTTATGAACTTAATCGTACCTTATTATCTTTTCCATTCCCAATAAAAGTTATAGTCACATTCTTACGTACATTATTAGAAAAGAATCATTAAGTTCATTACCATATAACTTACTTATCTTTCATAACATAGTCCGCCCATTACGGAGGACACATATACTACCCTACCAACTGGGACGCGATCAAGTCACACTAATATCAAAGCATGCCCGTGGAATCCCCATCATCGCCGATACTAAAAGTGTAAAACATCACCATGTGACGCGCCCGTGGCATCCCACCTCACTGTCGGCATACACATACACCATACCTACATATATCGCCTGCCCGTGGAATCCCACATCACCGCCGATACTATAAGTGTAATATAACCATGGGTCTCACGCCATAATATCAATCAAAACAGTGGTATAACGTCTGGGCTTGCTCATTTATACTCTTACCGGAGAAGTGGTAGCGTGGGTATAACGTCTTGGGCTTGCCTCATTTATACTCTTACCCCGAGAGTGGTAAAGCAGTGGTATAACGTCTTGGGGCTTGCCCTCATTTATACTCTTACCCCGAGTAGGTGCAGTGGTATAACGCCTTGGGCTTGCCCTCATTTATACTCTTACCCCGAGAAGGTGGTACAACGTCTTGGGCTTGCCTCATTTATACTCTTACCCTATCTTAACCTACGACAATCAACACATAAAGCGGTGGTACAATGTCTGGGGTTTACCCTCACTTATACTCTTACGAGAAGGTGGTACAACGTCTGGGGCTTGCCCCTCATTTATACTCTTACCCTATTTCGACTGACCATCAAACAAGACATAAGCACTAACATGTCTTTTATAAAAATCCGGGAATTTAACCCAAGTACTCCAAATAACGGAAGCATACCCGTGGAATCCCACATCACCGCTTCAGACGTCCCAAGAACTTACAACAAGACAAATTCCTTCAACCGAGAGTCGCGACAACTTAATAAAACATAATACTTGCACTCAAAGGCTATTACCAAAGACATATAGGCAAGTTCTCAATTAACCAAGCCAAAGTACTTATCAAGGCACACATAGGATAATTCTCATTTAACAAGCCAAAGTACTTATCAGACACTAATAGAATAAATTCTCATTTAACAAGCCAAAGTACTTATCCGCACAAATAGAATAAATTCTCATTTAACAAGCCAAAGTACTTATCCGCACAAATAGAATAAATTCTCATTTAACAAGCCAAAGTACTTATCCGCACAAATAGAATAAATTCTCATTTAACAAGCCAAAGTACTTATCCGCACAAATAGAATAAATTCTCATTTAACAAGCCAAAGTACTTATCAAGGCACACTTAGACAAATTATCAATTTATCAAGCCAAAGTACTAATCAAGGCATACATAGAATAATTCTCTTTTAACAAGTCAAAGTACTTATCAAGGCACACTTAGACAAATTATCAATTTATCAAGCCAAAGTACTAATCAAGGCATACATAGAATAATTCTCTTTTAACAAGTCAAAGTACTTATCAAGGCACACTTAGACAAATTATCAATTTATCAAGCCAAAGTACTACGACGACATTCTTTTATAAAAGACTCCTTTCTATGTAAAGCCCCAAGATACTAACAACCGTAGTATCAAGTCCTATTCACCTTTCAAGACAAGTCACAATACCTTTTAGAAATACAAATACCGCTTTCTAAATCAAGTGACTTCTTTTATTAAAACCTTAAGCAATTGGTACCTTTGAACCAATTTGCCGTTCCTTAATACAAGTTATTTCTTTGATTACTTTATTAGAGAAAACTATTCTCTTAACCTTCCATAAAGCCGTTATAACCAACTTCCCATAAAGCCGTTATAACCCTTTATGGTTTAGACCAACACGCCTTTTTATAACCAAGAGACTTCTACTTTTTGAAACCAAGTATTAAATACTTTCAAATCAATTCTCATACCTTTCAAAAATACTACTAGTCTCTTAACCTTTAGAAAACAAGCGACTCATTTTATATAACACCTTAGGCAATTAATGCCTTAAAAACAAGTTGCCTTTTCACTAAAATCAAGTCATTTATCTTTCCATAAAGCAAATATAACTAACTTCCCATAAAGCCGTTATATTCACTTTATACCTTAGCCAAAAACAATTTCCTATCCAAGGGACTTATACGTTTAAAACGGAACAAGTATCACATACTTTAAAACTCTTCAAGTCCCTTAACTTAAAAAAACTCAAGACATCCTTTATTCTTTCAAAGAAGTGAGTTAATCTCCTAACTCACCCGACTTGGCTATTCATAAAATTAGTAAAGGATATCAAGGTGTTATACGTCTACCGTACTACATACGCGCAACTAGTCATGCTCAAAGATAGGAAAAGTTCTACATAGAGTAGATCACACAACTACCTCTTAACTTCTAAGAGTAGAAGGAAAAATGAAATGATACCACAAGTATATTCCATACATAGAATCATGCCAAAGGAAGGAAGAGGTTCACATACCTCGCGACGATTGTCGACAAGTAGCAAAATGCTCCAAAGTACTTCAACCTATAATGGTCACAATATGTCCATTAACCTCTTACTTCAACGTAGAATATCCTAGGTGCTAAGTCACTAAATCCTACGGGAATCGGACAAAGACCTCCTTTGTTTCTACTTACTTTGCCACCTTTTTCAAGGTCGAATACAATAACCAAACAGCCCCAATTGGCTCACAATTTATATAGCAGGTAGTCCAATACAATGACTAACTAAACAGCCCCAATTGGCTCACAATTTATACGAGTAGTCCAATACAAGTGACTAACTAAACAGCCCCAATTGGCTCACAATTTATATTTCAACCCAAATTTGTAGCATAACATGATATCAAGTCGCATTTGATTATAATAACCATAATCCTTAAGTCAATGACATGCGACGGTTCTAACAACGATTAAATTGTAATCCAACTTAACATGGCTTATATGTCATTTCGGATTTTAGGCTACAACAATCCATAATACTTATAAAACTTCAACACATATACTTCATGCTAGTAAAATGTAAGGCTAACAACAAAATACATAATCTTGTAACACTTAAGAGAACAAGATTATACCTCCATGAATCTCAATCTAACTTCCAACCAAATCGCTCCTTAGTAGTTTAGAACCTCTCCAAGACACTTCAATCGCTTGTTGAGACCCCTAGAACAACACCAACAATTTCCTTCACTTTCCAATCCAAAACCTAGAAAGCAACTAGGTTTTCACTTTGCGACTAACAGAAAACTATCTTTTCCGAGATTTTTCTATTGAGATACACTTACAACACCCTCATGAACCTTGGTTTAAAGTGTGGAGCTTATTGGACAAAAATTGGCAATTTTCCTTCTTGAAAATCCTCAAAGTGAGCTCATAAGAGCAAGAACAAGTTTTTTTTTTTTCAATTTTTTTCTCTAAGTGTAGAATGACAAAGTCTTGCTACTAGTATACTTAAATAACACAAGGAAGGGTCAAGATTAAAACAAATGGGTGGCTTGGATGCATTTTAATTAAATATCAAGCTAAGTGGGGTCATTGACTTGGTCAATGTTGTCAAGCTCTAAGCCTTGCAAGACTTCATCATAAATTATGGTCAAATGACCATTCCACCCATGAAATTTCGCCCATGTCCATTAAGGGGGTGACACGTGTCGCCTCCCGTTAAATCGCAATAATTCGTTTTCCGACAAATTTCAAATTTCCGATAAATTTTTACAAGTCTCAAATCTTAACAATGTGAGTTCTTACGTACGTTCTTAAAACATGTCCTGTAAATACGGGGTGTAACAATTCTCTTATACATGTCTTGGACTTACGGGGTGTAACATTCTTCCTCCCTTAGAAACATTCGTCCCCGAATGTTCTTAGTCGGTTATCAAGCTATACAAACTCCGGCATAAACTCTATACTATGCCTATCAATCAAAACTGCACAAGACCAACGATGCCACACATGACCACCACATAACATACGTAAACATAATAATGGACCTTCCGTCCGTGGTCCCTTCTAACAAAACTCAAAGGTTACAGTCTTCCCAAACACGGGATCCTTAGAGGTTCCTTTCTTTCCTTACTTGTCATACTTTCTCGTATTTTCAAACTCATCCAAAGACACGCACAAAATCTCAAATTTTGTTTGTTCCCCAATCCTTGGAGTTACTAACCAACTTGGCCATATTGTTACTTACATTCCCGGATAAGGCTTTTCTGACCTTACGACCTAGTTCCGGTGGAGCGCGTCCACAAACTCGTACAACGATTAACTAAACTTGGGCCTGGCATCCCCAGGACCCTACCACATAACGGGACCATTTCTCACTGACATCACCCCATTCCAAACTATCGGCTGACCCGAAATGAGTCCATAACCCGACTCATCGTCACACTTAACTTCTCGTTCTTAGTCTGGAATAAATCTCTCTCTTATCTCAAGGTACTTCTTACCCTACCCCCTATTCACTGGAGGTTCGTCTCATAAGCCAAAGTATTTCTACTGCACAATCTTCCTATCTGCCTTACACTTATACGGGGTATTTACAACTTGTGAACTTTATACAACTATAGTCTCAGTTCACCTATCATTCTTGTCAACATTCTTACTTCTCACTTACTAATCAAAGTATCCCTACCTCTGGGGTACTATCACTTACAACTGCTAGCACCGCTATCTTGGTCAATAACACAACGGCTTTCCTCATGACCCTATAGTCTTCTCCTAACCGAGAAACTGGAGGCTCGTCTTTGGGGCCTCAAACTGCGCAGGAAGGACTCGCGATGCGGAACAACATCCGGTATAACCTGGGCATAAGCCCTATCAACTCTCTGAGTCTGACTAGTAGCTCTTGCTACTCCTTTGCCCTTCTGGGCGGCTGTTGCCCTCCTTGGAGGCATAATCAGAACACAACAATACGTCGGAGAGGAATTATCTTACTAACACACTCATGGCACGATCTTAGAGTGAGAAGAATAGAAACCAACTCCTAAATGTCCCGTAGCCTCGTTTATGGGTGTGGCGCGCAACACACCGATAATCAAGACTCTACTAGACACGGTCTCAGACATTCCGAGGATCGATCGCTCGATACCACTCATGTCACCCAACCGGGCGTGGATCGTGCCCTACAGGCACCCTTCTACCTTAACAATACAAGTAAGCTGCGGAACTGAAATAACACCCCATTTTTTTTTTAAAACAAACGTACGTGCAAGGGCAAAGCCGACAAGGCTGCCATACATACATAAACAAAAGACACTACACCGTACATGAGTCCAATCCCACATATGAATACAGACCTCTAGGAGTTAAACTGAACTATGACGGGACAAGGCCCCGCCGTACCCAAAACTATACAAAGTCTGTACTGAAGGACATATACCAAAGATAAACTCCGGAATAGAAGGAGCTTATCCAAAACCCTGAGCAGGATCCTACACCTGCCGATCACCGAACTGCGTACCTAAACCTGCGGCATGAACGCAGCCCCCCGAAGGAGGTCAGTACGAAGAATGTACCAAGTATGTGAACAGTAAGTACTGTAATAAAATCATAGCAGTCTAAATAACACAGGAGACATGTATGATATCCAACCTACAGTACATAACACATAAGCAGTCATATCAAGTCAGGGACGCAAGCCCTCAAGGTCACTACTCAGAATATAACTATGGGTCTCACGCCCATAATATCAATCATGCCCGTGGAATCCTTCCTCACTGCCGGCAGTCCATGATATAACATAACATCAAGTCCCACCGGTGGTATAGCATCTTGGGGGTTTACCCCTCACTTATACTCTTACCCTGGAGAAGGTGGTAAAGCAGGTGGTATAGCATCTTGGGGGTTTACCCCTCACTTATACTCTTACCCTGGAGGAGGTGGTATAACGTCTTGGGGCTTGCCCCTCATTTATACTCTTACCCTATCTCAACCGTCCGTCAAACACACATAAAGCAGGTGGTACAGCGTCTTGGGGGTTTATCCCTCACTAATACTCTTACCCTGGAGGAGGTGGTATAACGTCTTGGGGCTTGCCCCTCATTTATACTCTTACCCTATCTCGATGACCATCAAACAAGACATAAGCACTACCATGTCTTCTATAAAAATCCGAATTTAACCCAGTACTACAAGTAGCTAAGCATACGTGGAATCCCACATCATGTCGGTGCGTCAAGAACTTCTGACAAACGGTAGACCGCCCAGAGTCGCGACAACTTAATAAAACATAATACTTGCACTCAAAGGCTATTACCAGCACATATAGGCAAGTTCTCAATTAACCAAGCCAAAGTACTTATCAAGGCACACATAGGATAATTCTCATTTTATCAAGCCAAAGTACTAATCAAGGCATACATAGAATAATTCTCTTTTAACAAGTCAAAGTACTTATCAAGGCACACTTAGACAAATTCTCAATTTATCAAGCCAAAGTACTAATCAAGGCACACATAGGATAATTCTCATTTTATCAAGCCAAAGTACTAATCAAGGCACACTTAGACAAATTCTCAATTTATCAAGCCAAAGTACTAATCAAGGCTTACATAGAATAATTCTCTTTTAACAAGTTAAAGTACTTATCAAGGCACACTTAGACAAATTCTCAATTTATCAAGCCAAAGTACTAATCAAGGCATACATAGAATAATTCTCCTTTAACAAGTCAAAGTACTTATCAAGGCACACTTAGACAAATTCTCAATTTATCAAGCCAAAGTACTAATCAAGGCATACATAGAATAATTCTCTTTTAACAAGTCAAAGTACTTATCAAGGCACACTTAGACAAATTCTCAATTTATCAAGCCAAAGTACTACGTACGTACATTCTTTTCAAAAGACTCCTTTTTATGTAAACCCCAAGAGACCAACACCCGTAGTATCAAGGCATGTCTATTTTTCAAAGTAAGTTACTACACTTTTAGAAAGCTCATTTCAAAGCTTGAAATCAAGTAACTTCAAATTTTCACAATCTTGGCAACCTATGCCCATTAATCAAAATAGACAACTTTCTTAACCTTCCATAAAGCCGTTATAACCAACTTCCCATAAAGCCGTTATAACCCTTTATGGTTTTAGACATATCCATTCCTTCAATAACCAAGAGACTTATACTATTAAAACCAAGTATCACATACTTACAATTCAAGTTCTTAACTTTCAAAATACTTCAAGTCTCTAATAGTTAGAAAACAAGTTTTCTTCTACTTTTTAAACCTCAAGTAACTTCACCCTTAGCACAAGTTACTTCTCTTAAATCATGTCATTTCTCCTCTTTTAAATCAAATAAGTAAATCACTCCTTTGACTCCCCTAAAGTCATTATAATGACCTTTAGGTTTTAGAACTAAGGCACTAGCCAAAAGATTTGGAAACCACTTCCTTTTCAAGTCTCTATGTACTTTTAAGAAAAATACCTTCACTTTTAAGAATCCAAACTTCCCTAAGGAAAGGGATTATACTACTTACAATTTAAACATCAAAGTACACTCAAGGAAGTACATAGAACAAATTCTATTTTAGGCAATCCAAATACAAGCAAGGAATGGATCATTCAAGGAGTAGAACTTACTTTCTTTATTCTAAGGAATCATGCTAGAAGGAGATAGTTCACATACCTTTTCGGCTAATATCCACAAGCTAAGCCGAATACGCCGTACGTAGAAGTGTCAACCTATAATGGTCACAACAATACTATCAATCTTCTAGTCTCTAACGTAGAATAATACTAAGTATTTGGTCTCTAATTCTACGGAAAATCGGGCAGCACTTCCTTTGTTTCTACTCACTTTGCCACCTTTTTCAAGGCCGAATACAATAACCAACAAGCCACATTTAAGGCTCCAAACAACAACCAAACAAAGGGGATTACACGCCTTACAATACGTGTAAAATTCCGCCCCACAATTCATACGAAGTAGTCTAATGCACACTAGCCAATTCTCGGCCAACTTACATAGCAACACTAAGTCTTTTCCAACCCTTTTCCAATTTCAAGTTCTTAGGTCAACATGTTATATAGTCTAAACAACTTCAACAACTACACTTTCCTTCTTTATACAACATGCGACGCTTAAACTAATAATCGACTAGAATTGAAATCTTAAAGTTAAACATGCTAGATTTCGGATTAGGGTTCCAATAGCCAATAAACATATCAAACTTCATACTATATAACACATGCTTGCTAAAATCCATAGCTACAACAAGTAGTAAGTCTTAACTACTAAAACGACAAAATTTATACCTTTCAAAGCCCTTAAAATTTCCAAAATTCCAAAGTCGCGCCTTAGCAATTCTTAGCTCCTTTCCTTAGGTTCCAAACCGCTCCAAGCACTCCTTAGAGGCCTATGAAGAACCCATCTTCAAGTTCCAACTTCAAAGTTGAAGAACTCCAATAGTTTCGCCATGCGACTAACGTGAAAACTCCGTTTTCGAAATCTTTCTATTGAGATAACCTTGCAACACCCTTAGGAACATTGGGTTAAAGTCTTGTGGCTAATGGATCAAAATCACAAAATTTTTGTGTGGGAGGTCTAAGAGCACTATCGCTAAGCTCAAAGTTTCTTGAAAATTTTTCTAAGTATAGAATGCTCAAGTCTTGCTACTAGTAGTATACTTATAACACAATGGAGGCTTGGATAAAAACACTTGTTAAAATTGGAGGAAGAGATCAAGCCAATGGCTCTTGACTTGGTCAACTTTGTCAAGCTCTGCAAGACTAATCTTCTACATAGGTCAAATGACCATAACACCCTTGCAATTTTCGTCCAACACCACGTGTGGGAGTGCCACGTGTCGCCTCTCATTCGTCCATAAAAATTCAGAACCTCGTGGGCCCCACAAAATGTAAAATTTCGGGTGGGCCCACGTGACCAAATCCGTAAAAATAAATTTCCATAATTTTAATAAGTTCCATATTCTTCAAATAATACATTTTGAGAATCCAATTCCCAACAACGAACATTTTTCCTTTCCGACGTTCGGAACATTTTCCGTCGTAAAAACAATTCTTCCTTTCGTATCCTTTTCCAAGTCTTGTTTCCTTTCGTACATTCTCTTATACATGTCTTGGACTTACGGGGTGTAACAATTTAAGCCTATGCAACGGCTTCATATATGTTTCGTCTATGCAACGACGAACATCTGCATCGAGTCTATACAACGACGTCATCTCATTTAAGTCTATGCAACGGCTTCATTTCCTAAAACTCACTAAGTTTCTTTGAGTGCAGAATCTTCATATCAGCAAAGGCAGGAACACAACAATAAACCCATGCGTGTCACAAACACACAACGTCTATGCAATGACTCTATCTCAACCCAGACGGGTCACAAAGCAGGTACGCCCATAAACCAACGCATTTCATAAAAGCCTATGCAATGGCTTCATTCATGTTTCGTCTATGCAACGACGAGCATCTGCATTGCGTCCGAAAACGACGCTCTTTCATCTAAGCCTATGCAACGGCTTCATCCATGTTTCGTCTATGCAACGACGAACATCTGCATCGCGTCTATGCAACGACGCATTTCATATAAGCCTATGCAACGACTTCATCCATGTTTCATCTGTGCAACGACGAACATCTGCATCACGTCTATGCAATGACGCCATCTCATTTAAGCCTATGCAACGACTTCATATATGTTTCGTCTATGCAACGACGAACATCTGCATCGAGTCTATACAACGACGTCATCTCATTTAAGTCTATGCAACGGCTTCATTTCCTAAAACTCACTAAGTTTCTTTGAGTGCAAAATCTTCATATCAGCAAAGGCAGGAACACAACAATAAACTCATGCGTGTCACAAACACACAACGTCTATGCAATGACTCTATCTCAACCCAGACGGGTCACAAAGCAGGTACGCCCATAAACCAACGCATTTCATAAAAGCCTATGCAATGGCTTCATTCATGTTTCGTCTATGCAACGACGAGCATCTGCATTGCGTCCGAAAACGACGCTCTTTCATCTAAGCCTATGCAACGGCTTCATCCATGTTTCGTCTATGCAACGACGAACATCTGCATCGCGTCTATGCAACGACGCATTTCATATAAGCCTATGCAACGGCTTCATCCATGTTACGTCTGTGCAACGACGAACATCTGCATCGCGTCTATGCAACGACGCCATTTCATATAAGCCTATGCAACGGCTTCATCCATGTTTCGTCTATGCAACGACGAATATCTGCACCACGTCTATGCAACGACGTCATTTCATTTAAGCCTATGCAACGGCTTCATCTGTGTTTCGTCTATGCAACGACGAGCATTTGCATCACGTCTATGCAACGACGTCATTTCATGCTAGTCTATGCAACGGCTTCATCTATGTTTCATCTATGCAACGACGAACATCTGCATCGCGTCTATGCAACGACGTCATTTCATCTAAGCCTATGCAACGGCTTCATCTATGTTTCGTTTATGCAACGACGAACATCTGCATCGCGTCTATGCAACGACGCGTTTCATCAAAGCCTATGCGATGACTTCATCCATATTTCGTCTATGCAACGACGAACATCTGTATCGCGTCTATGCAACGACGCCATTTCATATAAGCATATGCAACGGCTTCATCCATGTTTCGTCTATGCAACGATGAGTATCTGCACCACGTCTATGCAACGACATCATTTCATTTAAGCCTATGCAACGGCTTCATCTGTGTTTCGTCTATGCAACGACGAGCATTTGCATCGCGTCTATGCAACGACGTCATTTCATGTTAGTCTATGCAATGGCTTCATCTATGTTTCATCTATGCAACGACGAACATCTGCATCGCGTCTATCCAACGACGTCATTTCATCTAAGCCTATGCAACGGCTTCATCCATGTTTCGTCTATGCAACGACGAACATCTGCGTCACGTCTATGCAACGACGTCATTTCATATAAGCCTATGCAATGACTTCATATATTTTTCGTCTATGCAACGACGAGCCTGTGCATCGCGTCTATGTAACGACGCATTTCATCAAAGCCTATGCAATGACTTCATCTATGTTTCGTCTATGCAACGACGAACATCTGCATCGCATCTATGCAACGACATCATTTCATCCAAGCCTATGCAACAGCTTCATCCATGTCTCGTCTATGCAACGATGAACATTTGCATCGCGTCTATGCAACGACGTCATTTCATTTAAGCCTGTGCAACGGCTTCATCTATGTTTTGTCTATGCAACGACGAACATCTGCATCGCGTCTATGCAACGACGTCATTTCATAAAGGTCAATGCAACGGCTTCATCCATGTTTCGTCTATGCAACGACGAACATTTGCATCGCGTCTATGCAACGACGCCATTTCATTTAAGCCTATGCAACGACTTCATCTATGTTTCGTCTATGCAACGACGAACATCTGCATCGCGTCTATGCAACGACGCCATCTCATTTAAGCCTATGCAACGGCTTTATCTATGTTTCGTCTATGCAACGACAAGCATCTGCATCGCGTCTATGCAATGACGCATTTCATCTAAGCCTATGCAACGGCCTCATCTATGTTTCGTCTATGCAACGACGAACATCTGCATCACGTCTATGCAACGACATCATTTCATCTAAGCCTATGCAACGACTTTATCTATGTTTCGTCTATGCAACGACGAACATTTGCATCGCGTCTATGCAACGACGTATTTCATCAAAGCCTATGCGATGACTTCATCCATATTTCGTCTATGCAACGACGAACATCTGCATCGTGTCTATGCAATGACGCCAACTCATTTAAGCCTATGCAACGACTTCATATATGTTTCGTCTATGCAACGACGAACATCTGCATCGATTCTATACAACGACGTCATCTCATCTAAGCCTATGCAACGGTTTCATCTATGTTTCGTCTATACAACGACGAGCATCTGCATCGCGTCTATGCAATGACACCATTTCATGTGAGCCTATGCGACGACTTCATCTATGTTTCGTCTATGCAACGACGAACATCTGCATCACGTCTATGCAACGACGTCATTTCATCAAAGCCTATGCAATAACTTTATCTATATTTCGTCTATGCAACGACGAGCATCTGCATCGCGTGTATGCAACGACGTCATTTCATGTGAACCTATGCAACTTTTTCATCTATGTTTCGTCTATGCAACGACGAACATCTGCATCGCGTCTATGCAACGACGTCATCTCATTTAAGTCTATGCAACGGCTTCATCCATGTTTCGTCTATGCAACGACGAACATCTGCATCACGTCTATGCAACGACGTCATTTCATCAAAGCCTATGCAACGGCTTCATCTATGTTTCGTCTATGCAACGACGAGCATCTGCATCGCGTCTATGCAACGACGTCATTTCATGTGAGCATATGCAACGGCTTCATCTATGTTTCGTCTATGCAACAATGAACATCTACATCGCGTCTATGCAACGACGCCATTTCATAAAAGTCTATGCAACGGCTTCATCCATGTTTCGTCTATGCAACGACGAGCATATGCATCGCGTCTATGCAACAACGTCATTTCATATAAGCCTATGCAACGGCTTCATCTATGTTTCGTCTATGCAACGACGAACATATGCATCGTGTCTATGCAACGATGTCATTTCATCTAAGCCTATGCAACAACTTCATCTATGTTTCGTCTATACAACGACGAGCATCTGTATCACGTCTATGCAACGACGTCATTTCATCAAAGCCTATGCAACGACTTCATCCATGTTTCGTCTATGCAACGACGAGCATCTGCATCGCGTCCATGCAATGACTCCATCAGCATCTACAAGCACCCTGTCTGTTACAACACCACATCACCTGCAACCCAGTGTCAATCATACTTCGACACTGAGAGAATTTTGAATGGGCGTCTACCTGCTTTAGTTTTCTAGCATCGCAGCAACCCAGTGTCCTCATAATTCGACACTGATACAAATTTTAAATCCGCATCAGTTTTGTCTTTTAATTTTAGCATCGCAGCAACTCAGTGTCCTCATACTTCTACACTGGGACATTTTTAAATCAGCGTCAGCTTTGCTTTTTATTTTTCGCATCACAACGACCCAGTGTCATCATGATTTGACACTGGGACAATTTTGGGTCTGCATCATCCCTATTTTTGAGTTTTTAGTTTATAAAACATGACAAAATTGGCTACAAGTCAACATCTTTGTCCGAAGACTCTTCCATCATCTCCGTACAAAGAGGGACATGCTGTTGACAATCAATTTTGACCCATTTTTCGTATATTTGTTGCAATTTTATGTGTTTTAGGACAGCACATTTTAATCATTATTTTTGCATTTTTTACATAATATCCTATGTTTATTTCTTCACAAAATGGCATTGCATTTTTTATTTTAATTTAAGCATTATGCATTTGTTAATATTATGTTTCTATTATTATTACACCGTCGTTTATTTTAATAATATTTGCATCTCTTTAAATAATTAATTGACATCCCGTTGTAATTAGGCATTAAACATTTGCTAAATATTGTATTTTATTATTATTGCGTCGGCATCTGCATTTTAGTAATTTTGCATCTTTTAAATAATTTTTCTTTTAAATAATTAACCCGCCTTGCATTTTGTCAAACCAGTCCAGTCCAAGACACGATTTAAATCAGTCCAATCCAACATCATTTTTTTAATTTCATCCAAACAATACCACACTTTTATTTTCCCCCCTAAAATCAAAACCCACTTTTTATTTTCCCCCCCAAATACCAAACCCTAAACCTACCCTATATATTAAACATTACCCCCCCCCCCCTTTATTAAAATGAGGGGCAACTACATATGAAAGCAATACCGCACAAAACAAAAGCCCTCACCCTCTCCCCCTCTCACCTCTCCCGTCGCCCTCTCCCTGCGTCAACTCCACCAACACAAAACTCACCCCCCACCACGCCATTCCCGTCGACAACAACCCTCTGTCCCCCTTTTCACCATCCGCCATAACTCCGATGAAGTCACGCCGCCGGAGTTCGAACCACTGTCACACTCGCTGAAACTCCCATCGCCGGCGAACCCCTCCTCAACTTCTCATCCCCATACCCCTGCTTCCGTCGACCAACACCCAACACTGCCACTGCAACTCGCCGGCGAACCTTCACCGCCACCCACTGTTCTCGTCGACCCCGCCGCTGCCCGCTGCCTTTTGTGTTGTTGAAATCACTGTTTGTGTCTCTTCGTTGCTATTATATTATTGATTATTTGGACTGATTTATTATTTTGAATCTCGCCGGAGTTTGTTAAACTCCGACGACCTATGTTGTGTACTGTTGTTGTTGGACTGATTGCGTACTGTTATCTGTTGTTGGCGGACTGGTTTGATTTCTTGTTTTGGTAATACGCCGGAGTAAAACTCCGGCGAAGCTTTGAAATTTCCGACGATATTTAGACTTTTCTGGCGAACCATTTGCTGCTACTGTTTGGCTGCATATTTTGCTATCACTTGACGTTAATTTTCTATACTGCTGTTGTGTGATTCGAGGTTGTTAAAAAAATAGTTGTTGTACTTTTCATATTCTACTGATTTGAACAAATACTACACTTTGGCCAATGAAAAAGTTATCCGTCGATTTTTGAGGCCTCCACAGTTGCAAAGACGGAAAATAAAATAAATGAAGCTTTCTGGGCGTTGATGATTTCTTCTACTTACACTGGATAACCAACATGCGCTGGCGAGACGAATTTTCGCAGCCAGACTTGTTTAGGATGTCCCGCTTTATTTTTATATATATCTGAGCCCTCCGTGTTTAAAACTATTACTGTTTTGGCGCGGATCTGAAGGTTTTATTTATTTTATTTATTTTATTATTTTTAACAATATTGGCCAATGAAGGAATCTCCGTCTGATTTCTAAGGTCTCCTCTGTGCAAAAGACGGATTTATTTATTTTTGGCTTTACTTATTAATTTTTGACATTGCTTTAAAATTATTTATTCTATTACTAACACTTTTACTAAGTGTTTATGCAGGTACCCGGAGATCATCTTGTGCAGAAGGCCTAAAAAGGGCTAAAAGATGTCCCGAAGTTTTATTTTATGTCGCATTTTATTTTAGTTTTATTATTTTTATATTGCATTTTTATTTTAATTATAAATTATGAAAAATGCTTAAAACACGTAGAATAAAAAGGGCAATAAATAATTAACCTAGGTTTGAACGAATAACCGCAAGTTAGCGGATCTTAAATGATGTCTAACCCCTTCCCTTTAGGATAATAAAGAACTCTGATCCAGAATCTCACTAATTTCGCAGACCATTAAATGGAGGTCAATTGCAGTATTTTTATTGCAATAAACCAAGTGTCCTAATTCACTTAAATAATTAGGTGGTGACTCCTTAAAAACAACATTATTGCCCCATCCGGGGAACCGCACCAAAGAGCAACGTTGCGGATACCGTTTAGACCCCCGAGGTCAAAAACGGGCGCGACAAGCACATCCACCCCCGCACCTAGCCCATCCACCCTACCGTCACCCATCCCCACCCCACACAGCCTACACCTCCTACCCCCCCTCCAGTTGTTCCTACCCCATCCGAGACCACCCCTATCCCCACCAGAACCCACTCCCACTACACCCCCACTTGATACCCACCCTCCCGATACTCCTTCCACCAGAACCTACCCCCTGCTATTCCCATACCCCCAAACCATCATACCCCCTCACTAAACCTTACTCATCCATTATCCCCACTGGATATTGGAAAATCCAAAGCTAAACGCCATATATTTTCATCAGTACCCTTTTCCCCCACTTCCCCTACTTCTCTAAAATACTTTCGTCCACATGACCCCTTCATGATAGACGTTAATCTTGTGATACCTTCTATGGCCAAGTCTTTTGTTCCTGTGAACAGAGCTTGCTCTAACATTCCCTCTTCTGGTTGTGTGATGAGGATTTATGATAATGAGTTTGCTATTGCTGATGATGAGGAGGAGGTAGAGGTTGAGGTTCACGAGAAAGTCATGGCTGACAATGAGGATAATTTTGTTGACATGACTGACTTGTTTGATGAGGATACAGACACTGTGGTTGACCAGCCAGCTGTAGTAGTAAACACTCCTGAGGTTTCTTGTCACGACCCGACCCCGGGCCCGCGACTGGTGCCCTACCTGGGCACCCTGTTCAGGTATACATCAGAGAAATAGCAGCGGAACATACATGAAACTTATAAAATAAAACAACAGAAATAAACAACAGGTCAGCCGATAGGGCTACCTTCCTGGACGTACATACATGAACGAAGCAGTTGCCTCCTTTCTTTACAAACAGACCCACAATATGTGACTACAGACCTCTAAGAGTTTTAACATAAGCTGGCTGTGGCGGGGGCCCGCCATACCCCGAATATACATAGCCATGACAACTCCGAACCCTGAGCCATCTAAAATCTTGAACCAGGATCCTAAGCTCATGGATCCACACTGTAATACCTAAACATGCGGACATGACGCAGCCTCGAAGGGGTCGCATAACAACAGTACGAATATGGAATGAAATAACGTGCAAGAATCAAATCATAATCGTACAAAGAACGCCCTTTAACTCCCGAAATCAATCATATATTAACTTCCTTTCCTTTCGATAAGATTAACAACATATTCTTACATACTTACTTAAGAGCTTAATCCAGCCTTTTCACATAACTTACATATCTTACATAACATAATCCGCCCATTTGCGGGACACGGTGTCTTGATGAATCATATAACATAATCCGCCCGCCTCGGTGTCTTGTAGAATCATGTAGCATAATCCGCCCGCTGTGGGGCTCGGCATCGTGGAATCATGTAGCATAATCCGCCCGCGGGCTCGGTGTCTTGTGGAATCATGTAGCATAATCCGCCGCTGTGGGGCTCGGTGTCTTGTGGAATCATGTAGATAATCCGCCCGCCGTGGGGCTCGGTGTAAGATAGCGTAACCGAGCATGTGTAGGCTCGGGGTAATATGGCATAATCCGCCTATGTGTAGGCTCGGTGTATCTCATAACGTAATCCGGCCTATTTGTAGGCTCCTGTATTTCATAACGTGTCCGCCTATTTGTAGGCTCGGTGTATTTCATAACGTATCCGCCTATTTGTAGGCTCTGTATTTTTCTTACGTAACATTTTAAAACGTATTGTTACCTCTTCTTAAGTCGTTATAACAACTTCCCATAAAGCTATTATAACAACCTTTCATTTTAGAGAACTCAAGGCACTTTTATTCTTACAACATTAGGAAACTAGACCTAAAATACCACGTACATACGCATTTCAATGAATCATAAACTTCTTTCTTTTTTTAAAACTCAAGTCACATACTCTTAAAATCATGTCATCAATACTTTTGAAAATCAAGTCCACAACTTGAAAAATAAAGTTTCATAATCCTTAGAAGACAACCAAAGTTCATAGTCTTAAAACCTTATATCATACATTCTTTAAAATCCACTTACTTATACTTATACAAAACAAATATAAAGTTCCATACACTTCCAAAACCAAGTAACTTATTCTCTTAAAACCATATAACTTTCACTTTTAAAAATCAATCCCCTTTTCACATATAAATTCAAGTCATTTTTGAACGTAAAATCCACTTACTTACTTTAAATAAATCAAGACACATAGTTTTAAATCAAATCTCATATTTTCCTAACCATTCTTACCAACATCTCCCATAAGACTTGGTAAGGACTTAGGACAATTTAACATACTTATAACTTAGGATAACTTAGACATAACCCTTACGTAGAGTAAATCAACATACATACTTCTTAACTTCTAAGAATAGAAGGAATCATGAAATAATACCACATGTATATTCCATACATAGAACCATGTCTAAAGAAGGAAGAGGTTCACATACCTCGCGCGACGATTATCGACAAGAGCAAAAGCTCCAAAGTACTTCCACCGAGCTATTCCATTCTTCAAGTAGGATACGCTATACCTAGTTCACAACCTATAATGGTCACCATACGTCCATTAACTTCTTACTTCATACGTAGAATATTTTAGGTGCTAAGTCGCTAAATTCTACGGAAAATCGGACAGCACCTCCTTTGTTTCTACTTACTTTGCCACCTTTTTCAAGGCCGAATACAATACCCAAACAGCCCCAATTGGCTCACAATTTCTATAAGGTACTCCAATACAAATGACTAACTAAACAGCCCCAATTGGCTCACAATTTAGAAAGTAGTCCAATACAAATGAAAACAAACTAAAAGTCCAAATTCGGCCACCTTGAGTTCAACCTTACCAATTCTTATCAAATTTCCATTTCAATCCAAATTGGTAGCATAACATGATATCAAGTCGTATTTGATTAAAACTATCACAATCTTCAAATCAATAACATGCGACGATTCTAATAACGACTAAATTGAAATCCAACTTAATACGGCTTACATTACATTCGGATTTCCAAGGCTACAATCAATCCACAATCCTTATAAACTTCTACATAACAACTTCATGCTAGCAACGAAAAGCTAACAACACAAAATAAATATATAACCTTGTAACACTTTAAAGACAAGATTTTACCTTAACGATTCTTAATCCAATTCCAAATCCAAGTCGCTCCTTAGTAGTTTAGAACCTCTCCAAGACACTTCAATCCGCTACTTGAGACCCTTAGAACCACACCAACAACTTCCTTCAAGCTTCCAATCCAAAACCTAGAAAGCAACTAGGTTTTCGCTTTGACTAATACGAAAACTCTCTTTTCCGGGATTTTCTATTGAGATATACTTACATAACACTTAGGAACCTTGGTTTAGAGTGGGAGATTATTGACAAGAAACAAATTTTTCCTCCTTCCTCAAGTAAACCCAGAGCTCAACAACGTGGTCTTCAATTTTTGTGAATTTTGGCTAAGTATGGTACTTGTCATACTACTACTAGTATTATAAAGGGACATGGAGGGTCAAGATACACACAATTGGGTGGTTAGGATGAGCTCTAATTAAAATATCAAGACTTTGAACCCTTTGACTTAGTCAATATTGTCAAGCTAATTAATTGGAAGACTTAGTCATCTTAAGGCTATGGTCAATGACCATTTTGGCCATGACATTTTCGTCCAAGGCATAAATAAGGGGGGGTGACAAGTGTCGCCTCCCATTAAATCCTAATACGCTTTCCGACAATTTCAAATTTCCGGTAAATTTTTACAAGTCTCAAATCTTAACACTTGTGAGTTCTTACGTACATTCTTACACCATGTCCTGTAAATACGGGGTGTAACATTTCTGCTCCTTCTACAACTGACTATGTCTGCAGAAGTCTGAGATACCACTTGTTACACCTGCTATTCCGATTGGTTCGGATGGGTCTGCTCTTGTTAGGAACAGAAATATACAGGATCCTCGACTGAGAATGGTAATGAAGTTATCTGAACAGTGCACAGATTTCATCAAGACATTTACGGAGGCGAGATCAGCACAGTTGTGGCGTCAGAGACAGACATGTATTAGAGGCGCGGACAACTATGGCCCATCTTTGGATATCATTAGAGAGGCCATTCACAGGAAGGAGCGCAGGATGCAGGCACACGAGCCCTACACTCGTCACCGTACAGAGAAGCATATGATAGCTGATATGAGAGAGCCAGACGCTAGCAAATATGGCAAGATGACGGCATAGAAGAATGCACAGGCACTCAGGGCCATGACAAATGCATTTCTTGCTCAGCTAGACCCAGTTATATTGGTTCCAGTATAGATAGCTGCTCCGAAGATTACACTTCGGGCACCTTCATCTATTACTACCAGATCCAGATCCAGATCCAGGACCTAGATGATCAAATTCTTAGAGTATCTGGAGGACGACAGAGATGAGACACTGCAGATTGAAGATTTTGTAAGCCCGGATGTAGTTTATAGCTTTAGGCTTACATTGTATCTTCATTTTGTTTGTATCCGCATTTGTAGTATCATCATCGAGTATGTTATAAACTCGGTGATGATCATAGCTTATTTGATTATTGTTTCTTCTTTCTTTTTGCATTCCTGTTGATAGCAGTGTATTTTCTCCTTTTGGGGCCCCATGTATTCTTTTTTTTATATATAAAATTACCTCGGGCCGCGAGCCCGTGGATTGCTTAAAAAATATATCTCGATTCCAAATAAATATTTAATAATTTCTCAATACACCCTTAGATCAAAAAGACAATTGACATAGTGTGACCCTATAGGCCTTCACATATCGACACTAATTCAATTAAGCTCCATACGGAACTCCTAGATTGTGTCGTACGATGAACTCAATATATGAAGTACATTTATATGAATCCAACAAACATAACCTTTATGTGAGATGATAAATTCCTTTCATTCACGACACACTCGATCAAGCTTAGGATTTGCCATGTGTCTATCCAAATGGCTTGATCATTTTTTCTCATTTATATTAGTCGAAAAATAGACCATATTCTAAATATGTCTCTTGCATTGGCTAATGAGTTGGTCGACCTAATATCACTGAGAAGTTGAGTGTTCTCTCAAATATCCAATCGAGGAATGAAACCTATTCTTGGCTCAACTAACACCTTAGTTTACATCGTAATGCACCCAACACAAGCTATATCTTATCCTATAAGGAATTTAAGCTTAGGACAAGGTCAAAGTACATTACTTTATAAACAAGGTGTGTATTGACCTCAAGTCAAAGGACATTTATCTCTCACACGTAATGCACCCAACACAAGCTATATCTTATCCTATAAGGAATTTAAGCTTAGGACAAGGTCAAAGTACATTACTTTATAAACAAGGTGTGTATTGACCTCAAGTCAAAGGAAATTTATCTCTCACACGCTGATAACACTCTAGACATGTATAACAAATTGTTTATCAGCAGGGTATGCCAATACTTTTCAAAAGTATACATGTATCCATCACTAGTAACCATTACTAGTAGCAGGTGAGACATACTATATTTGTCACGACCCGACTCGATCGCGATCGTGCCCTACCCGGCACTTACGTAAACATCAGAGAAAATCAGCGAACATACATGAAACTTATAAATAAAACATCGTAAAAAACAAAGTTAGCCGATAGGGCTACCTTCCGAACATATATAAATACAACCAAGCGGTTGCCTCATTTCTTTTACAAACCGACCACAATATGTGACTCTGCACTTAAGAGTTTTGACATAGCAATCGGCGGACAAGGCCCCGCCGCACTTCAATAAACATAAACGTGACAACTCCGAACATCGAGCCATCTCAACTTGCCAACCGAGATCCTAAGCTCGCGGATCCACAATCGTACCTAAACTCGCGCATGAACGCAAAGGCTGGGCCGATAACAAAAATTATAATATGGAATGTAATATAAGGTACAGAAACAAATCATAATCAGACAAAAGAATGACAAGGACAAGTATAAAAATACATACGAGATCTCGCCGTGTCATTACCACTTATGAACTTAATCGTACCTTATTAACCTTTCCATTCCCAATAAAAGTTATAGTCACATTCTTACGCATTATTAGAAAAAGAATCATTAAGTTCATTACCATATAACTTACTTATCTTTCATAACATAGTTCAACCCACTACGGAGGGACACATATACTACCCGCCCAACCGACGCGATCAAGTCACACCAGATCAAAGCACGCCTGCGTGGAATCCCCATCACCGCCGATACCGAAAGTGTAAAACATAACCACGGGTCTCACGCCCATAATATCAATCAAAACAGTGGTATAACGCCTTGGGCTTGCCCTCATTTATACTCTTACCCCGGAGAAGGTGGTATAACGTCTGGGCTTGCCTCATTTATACTCTTACCGGAGAATGGTATAACGTCTGGGCTTGCCTCATTTATACTCTTACCCTATCTCGACCTGGTCACAAACAACACATAAAGCGGTGGTACAGTCTGGGGTTTACCCTCACTTATACTCTTACCCCGACTCAACCGCCATCATACATAACATAAGCCCTACCGGTTTATCATACATAACATAAGCACTACCGACTTATCATACATAACATAAGCAAGTTAAGAAATCCCCTAACTTCTTATTAGCCTGTTCATATACACTCTCATTTTTGTTTACTTAAGGCACTAATCGTACATTATAAAATCCGAATTTAACCCAACGTATCACGTGCCTCTAGTCCTCTAAAATGATTCTCTTAAAAACTTTCAAGATACTAATAACCGTAATATCAAGTCATATCTACTTTTCAAGACAAGTCACAATACCTTTTAGAAATACAATTACCGGCTTCTAAATCAAGTGACTTCTTTATTAAAAACCTTAAGCAATTGGTACCTTTAAAACAATTTGCCCTTCCTTAATACTAGTTATTCCTTGATTTCGTTATTAGAGAAAACCATTCTCTTATCCTTCCATAAAGCCGTTATAACCAACTTCCCATAAAGCCGTTATAACCCTTTATGGTTTTAGATGCACTCATTCCTTTTATAACTAAGAGATTTATACATTCAAATCAATTCTCTTAACTTTCAAAATACTTCAAGTCTCTTAACTTTTAAGAAAACAAGTTTCAAAGTCTTAAAAGCTTCATACGTAAGCTCTTTTAAAATTAGTAACAAATCTTTGGTGCGTCGTGAATAAGTTATACTTATTTATAACGATCTTAATCAAGTAGCCATGATCTAGAAAATGTAATACAATTTTGTCTTATCTTAGCTTCTATGCAGATGGAGGATTTCTACTTGTTTTAACATAATGGATTGTCATTACATTTTCCTTTATTAACGCTCAGAAGGGCTTGTTCGATACTTATTCTCATTTGTGCCGTAAATTAGCCAAATCAACTCGACTCATTTTTATTATAAAACCTTAGGCAATTGATGCCGTAAAATCAAGTTGCCTTTTTACATAGTCAAGTCATTTATCTTTCCATAAGGCAAATATAACTAACTTCCCATAAAGCCGTTATATTCACTTTATACCTTAGCCATAAACAATTTCCTATTCAAGGGACTTATACGTTTAAAACGGGACAAGTATCACATACTTTAAAACTCTTCAAGTCCCTTAACTTTAAAATCAACTTAAGACATCCTTACTATTTTCAAAGAAGTGAGTTAATCTCTAACCCACCCGACTTGGCATTACATAAAACAAGTAAAGAATATCATAGTTCAGACGTCTACCGCATTCACATACGCAACTAGTCATGCTCAAAAGATAGGAAAAGTTCTACATAGAGTAAATCACATAACTACCTCTTAACTTCTAAGAGTAGAAGGAAACATGAAATGATACCACAAGTATATTCCATACATAGGATCATGTCAAAGGAAGGAAGAGGTTCACATACCTCGCGACGATTATCGACACGTAGCAAAATGCTCCAAAGTACTTCAACCTTGATAGCTATTCCACTCTCCCAGTAGGATACGCTATACTT
Organism: Przewalskia tangutica; assembly: GCA_029844215.1. Classification (NCBI taxonomy): domain Eukaryota; kingdom Viridiplantae; phylum Streptophyta; class Magnoliopsida; order Solanales; family Solanaceae; genus Przewalskia; species Przewalskia tangutica. The sequence continues at coordinate 41,154,973 of CM056724.1, read as the reverse complement.
AGTACTTCAACCTATAATGGTCACAATATGTCCATTAACCTCTTACTTCAAACGTAGAATATTCTAAGTGCTAAGTCGCCAAATTCTACGGAAAATCGGACAAAGACTTCCTTTGTTTCTACTTACTTTGCCACCTTTTCAAGGCCGAATACAATAACCAAACAGCCCCAATTGGCTCACAATTTCTATAAGGTACTCCAATACAAATAAAAACTAAATTTCCCCAATTGGCTCACATTTTGGAAAGTAGTCCAATACAAATGAAAAACAAACTAAAAGTCCAAATTCGCCACCTGAGTTCAACCTTACCAATTCTTATCAAATTTCCATTTCAATCCGAATTGGTAGCATAACATGATATCAAGTCGTATTTGATAATATAAACCATAACCTTCAAGTAATTTAACATGCGACTATTCTAATAGACGATCAATTAGTAATCCAACTTAACATGGCTTACATTACATATCGGATTTCCAAGGCTAAAATCGATCCATAATCATTATAAACTTCTACATATCAACTTCATGCTAGCAACATGTAAAGCTAACAACAACAATAAATAATCTTGTAACACTTTCAAAGAACAAGATTATACCTCGACGATCCTTAATCCAAATTCCAATCAAGTCGCCTAGTAGTTTAGAACCTCTCCAATACACTTCAATCCGCTTTGAGACCCTTAGCACCATACCAACAACTTTCCTTCAACGTCCAATCCAAAACCTAGAAAGCCACTAGGTTTTGACTTTGCGACTAATACGTAAACTCTCTTTTTCCGAATTTTTCTATTGAGATACACTTACATAACACTCATGAACCTTGGTTTAAAGTGTGAGTTGAATGAACAAGAAACTAAATTTTTCCTTCTTCCTAATGGTGAACCCGAGAGCTTATGCCTATGTTCATCCAATTTTTGTAAATTTTGCTAAGTGTTGGGCTCTCTCACACTACTAGTAGTATTATAAGGGACATGAGGGTCAAGGTGTGGACAAACGGGTGATTTGGATGAAATCTTATAAAATATCAAGACTTGGACCTTTGACTTAGTCAACCTTCTCAAGCTTGACTACTAGCAAGACTAGTCTTCCAAACAAGTGGTCAAATGACCATTGTGTCCATGCTTCAATTCGGCCCAAGACAACATAAGGGGGTGACACATGTCGCCTCCCATTCACAATAATACGCTTTCCGACAATTCCATAATTCCGAGAATTTTTTACAAGTCTCAAATTTAACACTTGCGAGTTCTTACGCACGCTCTAAAACATGTCCTCAGAATACTGGGTGTAACATTCTTCCCCTAAGAAACATTCGCCCCGAATGTTCTTTCTGAGTCAAACTTATAATTAGCGACATAGTTTCCTTTCACAACCCCGACATGCTAACAATGCCACACATGGCCCTAATACTCGCACACGCATACTTGTCCATCATAAGCCCAAAAGAGATTTTCTTTTCGCATTTCCAACTCATACTAGCATACATACATACCTACAAATTCTGGCCTCTAATCTGGAGTCACTCTATAAGACAAAATACGACCATTTCCGCTTTTACGACTGAAACTGGAACGTGTCCACGAACCCAGAAACAATTAACTAGACTGGCCTTGCACTCGTGACTCGCCACGTGCGAACTACTACCAACTGATCCCACTCCATTCCAGGCCGGGAGACCCGTAACAGTCCTCAACCCGACTCAACGTCGCACTTAACTCTTATCCTCGTCCGACTTAAAATCTTATCACAGAGAAAGCCTTATATACCTAAGGTCTCGACAGTAAACAATATTCTTAGGCTCGCAATTTCCATGCTCCCAGCCTATCTTATCAGCCCCCCAGTAAACGGGTACAAAAACTTCTCACAAAACCATAACCATGTCATTCTCGATCACAACAACCATTATTTACTCTATACAGCCTCATCCGTATAATCTTCTTAAGCTTACTACATGCCTTAATCTATTAACATGACATTCCGTTAGTTCCTTAATATGGCTTCTGGGTTCACTACCCTATCGCATACCTCATCCTTTTCCAATTATCTCAAATAAAACACAAAACCTTGGCGAAAATTCATTAACTATTCCATACCTTCCCTGTGATCTAGTTAGTCTTTACCGATTTACGTAATCTAAAATCATTCTAGGCAACACGCCCGACTTCATACATAACTCCGTATAGATGTATGTCACAATACCAACTATACTATAATCATTACCAACCCGGATACGCAATCCACATAGTCCTTCCCGGTTATCGCTTTCTCGTAAATGCAATCAACATAACTCGTTAGGAGAGACGACACCCTAACAACACAGCCTACATGGCACGATCTCTGAGTGAGAAGAATGGAAACCAATCCTAAATGTCCCGCAGCCTCCCGATTATAGATGTGTGCACAACACACCGATAATCAAGACTCTACTGCATACATCAGACACTTTCCGAGGACTAATCGCTCGATACCACTTTTGTCACGACCGACCCGGGATCGCGATCGTGCCCTACCTAGGCACCCTTACTGTAAACATCGAGAAAAATCAGCGGAACATACATGAAACTTATAAATAAAACATCTAAGTAAAACAACAAGTTAGCCGACAGTGGCTACCTTCCGAACATATATAAATACAACCAAGCAGCTTGCCTCATTTCTTTTACAACCGACCCACAATATGTGACTACTGCACTTAAGAGTTTTGACATAGTAATCGTGGACAAGGCCCCGCCGCACTTCAATAAACATAAACGTGACAACTCCTAACACCGAGCTATCTCAACTCACGAACCGGATCCTAAGCTCATGGATCCACAATCGTCTACCTAAACTCGCGGCATTTAACGCACTTCGGCGGGTCGCATAACAAAAATTTAATATGGAATGTAATATAACGATAAGAAACAAATCATAATCGCATAAAAGAATGACAAGGACAAGTATAAAAATACATACGGATCTCGCCATGTCATTACCACTTATGAACTTAATCGTACCTTATTAACCTTTCCATTCCCAATAAAGGTTATAGTCACATTCTTACGTACATTATTAGAAAAAGAATCATTAAGTTCATTACCATATAACTTACTTATCTTTCATAACATAGTCCACCACTACGAGGGACACATATACTACCCGCCTAACCGACGCGATCAAGTCACACCACTATCAAAGCACGCGGTGGAATCCCCATCATCGCCGATGGAAAGTGTAAAATATAACCACGGGTCTCACGCCCATAATATCAATCAAAACAGTGGTATAACGCCTCGGGCTTGCCTCATTTATACTCTACCCCGGAGAAGGTGGTATAACGCCTCGGGCTTGCCCTCATTTATACTCTTACCCCGAGAAGGTGGTATAACGCCTCGGGTTTGCCTCTCATTTATACTCTTACCCTATCTCGACCGGCCACAAACAACACATAAAGCAGGTGGTACAGCGTCTTGGGGGTTTACCCCTCACTTATACGCTTACCCTGACTCAACCGGCCATCATACATAACATAAGCCCTACCGGTTTATCATACATAACATAAGCACTACCGACTTATCATACATAACATAAGCAAGTTAAGAAATCCCCTAACTTCTTATTAGCCTGTTCATATACACTCTCATTTTTGTTTACTTAAGGCACTAATCGTGTCATTATAAAATCCGGGAATTTAACCCAACGTACTACGTGCCTCTAGTCCTCTAAAATGATTCTCTTAAAAAAAAACTTTCAAGATACTAATAACCGTAATATCAAGTCATATCTACTTTTCAAGACAAGTCACAATACATTTTTAGAAATACAATTACCGGCTTCTAAATCAAGTGACTTCTTTATTAAAAACCTTAAGCAATTGGTACCTTTAAAACAATTTGCCCTTCCTTAATACTAGTTATTCCTTGATTTCGTTATTAGAGAAAACCATTCTCTTATCCTTCCATAAAGCCGTTATAACCAACTTCCCATAAAGCCGTTATAACCCTTTATGGTTTTAGACAGACTCATTCTTTTTATAACTAAGAGATTTATACATTCAAATCAATTCTCTTAACTTTCAAAATACTTCAAGTCTCTTAACTTTTAAGAAAACAAGTTTCAAAGTCTTAAAAGCTTTATACGTAAGCTCTTTTAAAATTAGTAACAAATCTTTGGTGCGTCGTGAATAAGTTATACTTATTTATAACGATCTTAATCAAGTAGCCATGATCTAGAAAATGTAATACAATTTTGTCTTATCTTAGCTTCTATGCAGATGGAGGATTTCTACTTGTTTTAACATAATGGATTGTCATTACATTTTCCTTTATTAACGCTGTAGTGGCTTGTTCGATACTTATTCTCATTTGTGCCGTAAATTAGCCAAATCAACTCGACTCCTTTTTATTATAAAACCTTAGGCAATTGATGCCGTAAAATCAAGTTGCCTTTTTACATAGTCAAGTCATTTATCTTTCCATAAGGCAAATATAACTAACTTCCCATAAAGCCGTTATATTCACTTTATACCTTAGCCATAAACAATTTCCTATTCAAGGACTTATACGCTTAAAACGGACAAGTATCACATACTTTAAAACTCTTCAAGTCCCTTAACTTTAAAATCAACTTAAGACATCCTTACTATTTTCAAAGAAGTGAGTTAATCTCCTAACCCACCCGACTTGACATTACATAAAACAAGTAAAGAATATCATAGTCTCAGACGTCTACCGTACTACATACGTGCAACTAGTCATGCTCAAAAGATAGGAAAAGTTCTACATAGAGTAAATCACATAACTACCTCTTAACTTCTAAGAGTAGAAGGAAACATGAAATGATACCACAAGTATATTCCATACATAGGATCATGCCAAAGGAAGGAAGAGGTTCACATACCTCGCGACGATTATCGACACGTAGCAAAATGCTCCAAAGTACTTCAACCTTGATAGTTATTCCACTCTCCCAGTATGATACGCTATACTTAGTACTTCAACCTATAATGGTCACAATATGTCCATTAACCTCTTACTTCAAACGTAGAATATTCTAAGTGCTAAGTCGCCAAATTCTACGGAAAATCGGACATCACTTCCTTTGTTTCTACTTACTTTGCCACCTTTTTCAAGGCCGAATACAATAACCAAACAGCCCCAATTGGCTCACAATTTCTATAAGGTACTCCAATACAAATAAAAAACTAAACAGCCCCAATTGGCTCACATTTTGGAAAGTAGTCCAATACAAATGAAAAACAAACTAAAAGTCCAAATTCGGCCACCTTGAGTTCAACCTTACCAATTCTTATCAAATTTCCATTTCAATCTGAATTGGTAGCATAACATGATATCAAGTCGTATTTGATAATATAAACCATAACCTTCAAGTAATTTAACATGCGACTATTCTAATAGACGATCAATTAGTAATCCAACTTAACATGGCTTACATTACATATCGGATTTCCAAGGCTAAAATCGATCCATAATCATTATAAACTTCTACATATCAACTTCATGCTAGCAACATGTAAAGCTAACAACAACAATAAATAATCTTGTAATACTTTCAAAGAACAAGATTATACCTCGACGATTCTTAATCCAAATTCCAATCCAAGTCGCCCTTAGTAGTTTAACCTCTCCAATACACTTCAATCCGCTTTTTGAGACCCTTAGCACCATACCAACAACTTTCCTTCAAACGTCCAATCCAAAACCTAGAAAGCCACTCGGTTTTCACTTTATACTAATACGTAAACTCTCCTTTTCCGGGATTTTTCTATTGAGATACACTTACATAACACTCATGAACCTTGGTTTAAAGTGTGGAGTTGAATGAACAAGAAACGAAAATTTTTCCTTCTTCCTAATGGTGAACCCGAGAGCTTATGCCTATGTTCATCCAATTTTTGTAAATTTTTGCTAAGTGTTGGGCTCTCTCACACTACTAGTAGTATTATAAGGGACATGGAGGGTCAAGGTGTGGACAAATGGGTGATTTGGATGAAATCTTATAAAATATCAAGACTTGGACCCTTTGACTTAGTCAACCTTCTCAAGCTTGACTACTAGCAAGACTAGTCTTCCAAACAAGGGTCAAATGACCATTGTGTCCATGCTTCAATTCGTCCAAGACAACATAAGGGGGGTGACACATGTCGCCCTCCCATTCGTCACAATAATACGTTTTCCGACAATTCCATAATTCCGAGAATTTTTTTACAAGTCTCAAATTTAACACTTGCGAGTTCTTACGTACGTTCTTAAAACATGTCCTGTAAATACGGGGTGTAACAATATTCTTCAAGAATGATGCAGACCACATGTCGACTTATAACATATCATCGATATCCCATTCTCGATGATCATTAGTCGAGGCTACTTTGAGAGTTATGCTCTTTCATTAATATCCCACTCTATTAATGACAACATAAGCTCAAGGGATGTACATTAATGAATAATTACAAACAATCAAATAATAATTCAATAATCTCAAATGCCATAAATATATTAATCTTATTAATAATACGAATGTGTTAAATTATATTTGTCTCTAATAATGATTGTCTATAGAACATACATACTTTCAATCTCCCACTTGGCCTAGAGACAATCTCCAATGTTTCTAATACCAATGTTCTCAAAATGACCATTATGATGAACTAATCTTAATAGTTTAGTAAATGGGTCAACTATATTATCATCTATGGGAACATAGTCTAATCTTATTTCTTCAGTTTCCACCACATCCCTGAGTATGTGGTATTTCCTTGGTACATGCTTATTTTTGTTTGTTGATCTTGGTTCCTTAGCTTGTGCAATCGCATCGGTGTTGTCACAATGAATTATTATTGGACAAGTGGCACTTGGAACAACCCTTAGTTCCTTCAGGAACTCAGATATCACAACCGTTTCTTTATCAGCTTCCGATCTAGTAATGTACTCGACTTCAGTTGTCGAATCAGTAGTTATTGCTTGCTTGGAACTTTTCCAACTAACTTCTCTACCACTGAAAATGAAGATATATCCATACTGAGACATGAAATCATCAAGATCTGTCTGGAAGCTAGCATCAGTGTACCAGTAGCCACTAGATTTTCTTATCCACCATAGACTAAGAAATATTCTTTAGTTCATCTAAGATACTTAAGAATACTCTTGACTGCTTTCCAGTGTTCTTCCCCGGGATTCTGCTGGAATTTGCAAGTCATACTAAGTGCATAGGCCACATCTAGCCTCGTACAGGTTATGACATACATGATTGATCATATAGATGAAGCATATGGGATTTTATTCATATACACCTCCTCAATTATATTACCGCTGAGAAAAGTTGTTTTAACATCCATTTGTCAAATGTCATAATCATAGTATGCGGCTATTACAAGCAAAATCTGAATGGACTTAATTTTCGCAACAAGTGAAAATGTTTCATCATAATCGACCACAGGTCGTTGATTATAACCTTTATCTACCAATCTTGATTTATAAGTCTGTACCTTGCCATTTGCATCATCTTTTTCTTGAAGACCCATTTGCATCATCTTTTTCTTGAAGACCCATTTGCCTCCTACGGGTCTAACCCATGTTGGCAAATCAACCAAGTTCCAAACTTGATTGATGTATATTGTTACACCCCGTGATATCAGGACTACTAATTGAGAACGTGATTAAGGAATCAAGATTTGAAGGTTGAAAGGAAAGAATATTTACATTTTCCTACGGAAAAAAATTTGGAAAAATGTGACGACGGAAAATTATTAACTTGGAGTTTAATATTTCTAATTGGATTTGTGGGATTAGTATTAGATTACGAAAAATTGAAATTGATAATGTGGGGCCCGCCGAGAATTTCACAATTTCGCGGGGCCTTTCGATTTTAAGATATTTTGGACAATATCTAGATATTTTGAAGATGAAATTATGGACCAATGAGAGGGCGATATGTGTCCCTCTCCACTTGTCTTGCTAAGGGAAATATCTATATAGAAGATAAGCTTGCAGGACTTAGAGACATTTTCATAATATTCTATCTTCCTAAACATTATCTTCTCTCTTCCTTAGCCTTACATTTCGAAATTCATGGATAAAGAGATGATCAAAGACAAGTTATTTTCCTAGATTAAGAACACTAATCATGTTCTAAGACAAGTTAACTCTCCAATAATCTCCAAAATCCATGTTGGGCCGAAAATGATGGTGAAACCCTAGCTTGATTCGTCGACTTTCTGGAGGTAAAACATGAAGGGAATTTGGTTCTAAGGTTGTAGTGGATACATTGAAGTGATTGGATCTTGAAGAAGTGGAGCAAAACGAAAACTACGGGCCAAAGTGGAGCGGACTGCCTAGGGACGTTTTTGGGCATTTTAAAGGTAAACATTCCTCATTCTCTTGAAGTAATTGGATATTACTAATTGTTATAATGTATAGATGAGCTTTTGCTAAAAATAATGAAGATTAAAAGTGTTTGGACCAATTTTGGTGTCTTGGCCGAGAATGGGACAATTTTGGTGTCATTGAGTTTCATTGGTTATTGTCGTTGTTATCTTCACCTATTGCATGTTATAATGGAGTAATGTCGTTGTTAATAAGTTGATATAACTTATATAGTAGTTTTGGAACTCGAATTGGAATAAAAAGGATTAAGGAAAAAGTTGTCGGATTGTAGTTGTTGGCCGTGGAATCTATAAAACTGTTGGACGTTATTATGCAGTTTTTATGGACTATTTTGTGGCGCTGGAATTCTGAAAATTTAGCCACCAACATGCATGATTATTGTAGTAGTTGCTAATGAAAGTCCTAAGGGATTAAGGGTGTAAAAGGGTGTTAAAAGGCTTCACAGTTTACCCTTGTTGTTGTGGGATATTGGGCTGATTTGTATGGACTGTTTTATGTGATTGTGGGGAAGAATTTTACACGTCTAGTAAGCGTGTAATCCCCTTTGGTTAGCTGTTGGTTATGCCCTTAAGTGTGACTTGTTGGTTGTTGAATTTGGGCGTTGGAAAAGGTGGAAAAGTACGTAGAAACAAAGGAAGTGCTGCCCAATTTTCCGTAGAATAAGAGACCCTTAGTTGGTATTAATCTACCTTAGAAAGCTTGGAATTGATAATAGTGTTATTGTTGTTATAGGTTGAAGTACTTTGAGCCGTATTCTATATTGTAGAGTTGGTTAGTCGCCAAAAAAGTATGTGAACTATCATTTCTTCTTCTAGCATGACTCCTTGTTTTAAAGTGAGTGTATCCTACTCCTTAGTGATGTAATTCTTGATAGTACTTTGGATTTCCTAAAATAGAAGTTGCTCTATATACTTTCTTTATAGTAATTTGATTTTATAAAATGGAAGTGGTTCTATCCATTCTTTTGATAGTACTTGGGGTTTCTAAAGTGAAAGATTGTTATATCTATTCTCTTGATAGTACTTTGGGTTGTCTAAATGAAAGTATTTCATTTTAGTTCATTGTAGTATATGAAAGAAGTTACATGATTAAAAGGTATAAATTACTTGGTGTTAAAAGTATACTTGACTTGGTTTGAAAAGTATAACTTACTTGAGTTTAAAAATGTATTAACTTGATTTTAAAAGTGGAGTGTCTTTGTCACGACCCGAACCCGGGCCCGTGACTGGTGCCTTACCCCGGGCACCCAAGTAGACATACATCAGAGTAATCAGCGGAACATAAAGACAATACATGGAACCAGTGTAATAAGACAGTGAAATAAGAAGACAGACTAACCAAAAACGGTTACCTTCAGTATATATATAAATAACAACTCTTTCAACATGAACAGCTTTAACTTTTACAAACCCTACCCACAACAAAGATACTGCACTTAAGAATGATACGATAACAATGGCGGACAGGCCCCGCCAAACCCCGAATGTAAACACTTACTACGACAGGGGACTATACCACTGATAAGCCTCCGGATAAACGGAGCTTCCCAAACTAAATCGTGACCGAGAGCTAGGATCAACGATCGTGTACCTCAACTGCAGATGAACGCACTTCGGGCGAGGTCAAGATAACAGTACCGAGTATGTGAAACTAAAAATATCAGTAAATGAAATCATAATAGTCTATAAAGCAGAGACATGTATGATAACCAAACAACGCTTCCAATAAATAAGCAAATATGTCAAGTCGTGACTCACGCCTCAAAGTCATCACTCAAATATAACTATGGGTCTCAAGCCCATAACATCAATCATGCCCGTGGAATACCTTCCTCACCGGCAATCATGATAGAAAAGCACCAAGGAATACACATGAACACGGTGTCCCACTCAGTGTCCAAATAAAGCGATAGGTAAGTCGAAGGCATAGCCGACTACTAACACCTACAGTACTAACAAGGTCATAAATCAGATCATGATATCGCTCTAGGCCGTCACATGATCAAAATCGTCACTCGCCTGCAGATCAAATGTGCGGCGTCAGCCCGAACTTCCGCACTCAAGATAGGCCAACCTCATAGGCCCGCATGAGGTAGAACCCAGCATCGAGGGTAGCTACTCCCCTGCATCGTCCTGGACTCGCAGTCCGAATGGCCACATAGACCGCATGACGATAAAGGCCGCACACTAACTCGAACTCCGTAGTTCCGCATGGATCCCCGGACCCGCATGAGGTATTCTCGAATCACGGTCCTGCATCACCGAGTCTACCCCAGACGGAGGCGCTTAACCTCTCCGGAAATAAGTCAAGGTGAGTGGTACAATACCAACATAACGGCTGATAGTCAAACAACTTTAAGCACAGTCGAGGGGAAAACCCCTTTACACTAACATCACAAGATACTAACACACGTAGCATCCTAGTATGTTTACTTATCAATCAACAAGAAAGTATTACAAGGCTATCACAAACCAACACAATCAAGTTATACACACAAGGTACTTTCTACTATATGTCAACAAGTTCGGTTTTTATCCCCAAAGTACTTCATACATTAACTCTTTAAAAGATACGTTACTTTCACAAAAGTCACACAATACCCGTAGTTATAGGAAAATAGAGTGATTATCCTTTTAAGTAAACCAAAACACTTACCTTTGTAAAATCAAGTAACGACATTATTTTCCAAACGTCCAAGTTTGCCTAATTTCAAATGTTCACGCTTCTTATTTTAGAAGGTTTAAGTAGTTCATAGTTTTATTCATTTAAGAATATAATTCTCTTTTAAACAATTTGAGAAACATATGCCTTATATGTGAGTAGGATATTCTTGTTTATAACAATCTTATTACAGCAGCCATGATCTAGGAAATATCATTTTGTCTCATCTTAGCTTCTATGCAGATGGAAGTTTCTACGTTTTTATAATACTTAATCACAAAACATTTCCTTTTATTAACGCTGCAGTGGTTTGTCGATACACATTCTGATTTCCGAAATCAGCAAAACATTCTTAAGCCGTTATACCTAACTTCCCATAAAACTAGTATAACTCTTAAGTTTTCAAAAACCAAGTATTACTTCTTCTTTCAAAATGATTCAAAAATCTTTTGAAATACTTCAAGTTCTTTATTAACACATAACAAGCCGCTTATAGTTCAAATCGCTTACCTTTTAAAACCACAAGTATCTTCTACCAACATAAAGTCGTTATAACCAACTTCCCATAAAGCCGTTATAACACTTTATGTTTTAAACCAATCAAATACATTTAGCACATGACGTCACCGTACTACATAGTTCACACATATCATGCTAGAAGAGATAGGAAGAGGTTCACATACCTCGCGACGAGTATCGACTAATAGCAAAACGCCCAAGTACCTCAAACCGCCTACTCCTTAAGCCAAGTAGATCGCGCCACGCATAGTACTTCCACCTATAAGGCCACGCGCTTTATTAACGTTAGGTCTCTTCGTAGAATATTCTACGTAAAATTCAAAGACCTCCCCGCAACAGCAGAAATCTCTCCTTTATCGAGGCCGCTATCAAGCCAACCGGGGTTATACATCTAACCCTAACGGTACAATTCTACTCCACTGCATCGCCACAAGTCTCATGTAATACCTTCTATGTAATTCTAGATTCGATTTTCTTCCGAAAAGGTTTCTTATTATTCAGCTTAAGTCGAAAGACATTGCCGATAACTACGTTCGACTATATATAGTATACTTCAACTATATAATCAACAACATGTAATTTCCAATTACAATAGGGGCAAGATAATTACCTCGATAAGCCCATAATTATCCTAGTTTAAATGTCGATCCCGAGCAAGGTTTAGCTCTACTCAGTGGCCCGACTCCGCCTCCAAACAACCCTTAGAAGTTCTAACCAACTTCTACTTATAACTTCAACTACGGGTGAAGATTTACTTAGGGTTCGGTTTTGACCGACGGAAGTATAATAGTATAACTGGGCTTTTTGTAAAGGTATAACCTTAGAATACTACAAGGTATATGGCTAAGGTAATTTGGGCATTATAACAATACTTTTGAGAGTATTTTTACCAAGAGGGGGGGTGTTTTATACGAGACAACTAGGCTAGGGGGGGGGAGGGTACCCCACGGCCACACTACTAGGAGGGGGGGAGAGGGCTCTCGGCCAAGGGGGAGGGGGAGGACGAGAACAACTCTTTCAAGGGAGGGAGGATTTCTAACACTTAGGAAATATTTGGAATGGATGAAGAAGTCATCCTAAGGGGGGTATTTATAGTATAAGCCAAGGCCAACCAATGGCCAAGATCATGCCAAGTGCAAGGCAAGTGTAGGGCCAAGATCTTGCCAAGTGCCCCTTAACCAACTAACACACAAATATCCTACCAACTCCATGACAAAATAGGCACACTTTCGGCCACCCTTGACCGCCCAAGGTGTTCCAATGAGAGGGTGACAAGTGTCGCCCTCTTGTTGGTCAAAATTTTTTCGTCTCTCGTAAAAATCCGCAAAAATTAAAAATGACATAGCCGGAATTTTCCCTACGAAAGCTGTGGAAACGTTTCGTCGAAAAACGACTCTAATCGGGTGTTGTGAACAAAAACAATTCGGCCAAGCCTATTTGAAGTTCGAATTTCTCTACGTACGTCCCCACGTACATACTCTGGAAATACGGGGTATAACAGTCTTGATACTATGAGTTTTAGTGTTTTGAGGTTTATAAATGAGAAGATGTACGGCGGACGTACATAGTACTTCGGGTTCAATTTCCCTATTATTACTAGATGTGATATTGCCTTGATTTCTTTTAAAATGATAGTTCATTCTATTTGTGCTAATGAGAGTCGGAGATGATTTAAAATTGTATAGTTGGATCATGTGAGTACGTCTATGATTACGACATAAATCTTATTGTGAAAATTGTATAGTTGGATCATGTGAGTACGTCCATGATTACGACATGAATCTTATTATGAAAATTATATAGTTGGATCATGTGAGTACGTCCGTGATTACGACATAAATATTATTGTGAAGATTTTATAGTTGGATCATGTGAGTACATCCATGATTACGACATAAATTTTATTGTGAAAATTGTATAGTTGGATCGTGTGAGCACGTCCATGATTACGACATAAATCTTATTGTGAAAATTGTATAGTAGGATCATGTGAGTACGTCCATGATTACGACATAAATCTTATTGTGAAAACGGTATAGTTGAAATCATGTGAGTACGTCCATGATTAGGACTCGAATATTATATAAACCCATGGACAAGATCCATGATGCGAGTACAAATACTCTTTGCGGTTGATCTAACTCTTAAAAGACATAACTTAAAAGGTAAAGTTGACTCTCATTACTCTCATATTTGCAAGGCACATTGTACTGTTATTTTGAATTATCATACTTGCCTCCTGTTATATTTGGATCTCTTCTTTCTTTAGTGTCTTCGTCTCGCTTCGACAACTCATGGGGCTCTGGACTGTATGATCTCCTTTACAATACTTATTATTTCACATACTTGGTACATTTTCCGTACTGACCCCCTTTCACCGGGGGACTGCGTTCATACATCAGGTTTAGGTACGCAGTTTGGTGATCTGCAAGTGTAGGATTCTTGCTCAGAGTTTTTGGGATAGCTCCATTGTTCTGGGGCTTATCATTTTGGTATAGATCTTTCATTACAGGCTTTTGTACAGTTATGGGTACGGCGGGGCCTTGTCCCGTCATAATTCTGTAAAACTCTTAGAGGTTAGTATTCATATGTGGGATTGGACTCATGTACAGTGTAGTTTATTTTGGATTATATATATATATGACAGCCTTATCGGCTTTGCCTTTGCATGTTTGTAAAAAGAAAAAGAGTGTTATTTAACTTTCGCGGGTAACTTGGGTCGTAGAGGGTAGAAGGGTGCCCAGGTAGGGCACCAGTCGCGGGCCCGGGGTACAGGTCGTGACAAAAGTGGTATCAGAGCATTCAGTCCTCGGAATGTCTACAGACCGTGTCTAGTAGAGTCTTAATTATCGGTGTGTTGCTCGCCACACCCATAAACATGAGGCTACATAACATTTAGGATTTGATTTCTATTCTTCTCGCTCTGAGATCGTGCCATAGAGATGTGTTATTAAGATAATCCCTCTCTGACGTATTATTCTGTTACAGCTATGACTCCAACGAAGGTATTAGTTGCCCAGAAGGGCAAATCAGTAGCGGGTAGACAGACTCAGAGAGTTGATAGGACCATCAGAGGTAGAAATATTTTGTTTAGTAACGAGTAGAATGAATGATGTTGACAAGAATGATAAAGTGAATGAGACTATTGTTGTGTAGGGTTCACAAGGTGTAATTACCCCCATAACAGTGTAAAGACCAATAGTAGAGGAGGTACAGTAGGAATACTTCGGCCAAAGGTGACGAACCTCTAATGAGTGGAAGGATAGTATGAGAAATACCTTGAGATAGGATAGAGACTCATTTTAGACCATGACTGAGAGTTAGTTGTGATGATACACACACCTTAGATTCAGTAACATTGTCCAAAGTGTTCGTGATTTGGATACTACTAGTATAAGAGTTTACACCGGTTAGTAAACAAAGCTAGGTAGACAATAGGATCATTCACCAACCAGTAGTTTGACTAATGTCCGAAGAAGAGAAGTTGACATGAGGGAACACATCAGTTAGTTGAGTGGGAGTCCGACTGATGGATTCAGATAGTGATAGCTTATGGCTTAGAATACGGCAGGGTCATCCCTAGTACGGGAAGAGAAAAGGAACGTCTAAAGATCCCATTTTGGAAAGGACTGCAACCTTCGAGTATGGTGAGAAGGGACCTCGGATGGAAGGCCCATTGGTGTATATACAGGTGATATATTGTGGCCGCGTGTGGAATCGTTGGTTTTGTGGAGTATTGGTTAATAGGTATAGTAAGGAGACGACGACAGAATCTGTATAGTTTGAGACCCACTATGAACATTCGGGACGAATGTTTCTAAGGGGGGTAGGATGTTACACTCCGTGATACCAGTCCCGAATGTTTCTAAGGGGGGTAGGATGTTACACTCCGTGATATCAGGGCTACTAATTGAGAACTTGATTAAGGAATCAAGATTTGAAGGTTGAAAGAAAAGAAAATTTACATTTTCCTCCGGAAAAAAATTTGGAAAAATGTGACGACGGAAAAATTATTAACTTGGAGTTTAATACTTCTAATTGAATTTGTGGGATTAGTATTAGATTACGAAGAATTGGAATTGATAATATGGGGCCCGCTGAGAATTTCACAATTTCGCGGGGCCCTTCGATTTTAATATATTTTGGATAATATCCAGATATTTTGAAGAGGAAATTATTGACCAATGAGAGGGCGACATGTGTCCATCTCCACTTCTCTTGCTAAGGGAAATATCTATATAGAAGATAAGCTTGCAAGACTTAGAGACATTTTCATAAAGAGAAGACCAAAGACAAGTTATTTTCCTAGATTAAGAACACTAATCAAGTTCTAAGACAAGTTAACTCTCCAATAATCTCCAAAATCCATATTGGGCCGAAAATGAGGGTGAAACCCTAGCTTGATTCATCGACTTCTTGGAGGTAAAACGTGAAGGGAAGTTGGTTCTAAGTTTGTAGTGGATACATGAAAGTGATTGGATCTTGAAGAAGTGGAGCAAAATGAAAACTACGGGCCAAAGTGGAGCGGAGTGTCTAGGGACGTTTTTGGGCATTTTAAAGGTAAAAATTCCTCATTCTCTTGAAGTAGTTGGATATTCTTTATTGTTATAATGTATAGATGAGATTTTTCTAAAAATAATGAATATTAAAAAGTGTTTGGACCAATTTTGGTGTCTTGGCCGAGAATGGGACAATTTTGGTGTCATTGAGTTTTGTTGGTTATTGTCGTTGTTATCTTCACCTATTGCATGCTATAATGGAGTAATGCCATTGTTAATAAGTTGATATAACTTATATAGAAGTTTTGGAACTCGAATTGGAATAAAAAGGATTACGAAAAGAGTTGTCGGATTGTAGTTGTTGGCCGTGGAATCTATAAAATTGTTGGACGTTATTATGCAGTTTTTATGGACTGTTTTGTGGCGCTGGAATTCTGAAAATTCAGCCACAAACATGCATGATTAATGTAGTAGTTGCTAATGAAAGTCCTAAGGGATTAATAGTGTAAAATGGTGTTGAAAGACTTCACATTTTACCCTTGTTGTTGTGGGATATTGGGCTGATTTGTATGGACTGTTTTATGTGATTGTGGAGCAGAATTTTACACGTCTAGTAGGCGTGTAATCCCCTTTGGTTAACTGTTGGTTATGCCCTTAAGTGTGACTTGTTGGTTGTTGAATTTGGGCCTTGAAAAAGGTGAAAAAGTACGTAGAAACAAAGGAAGTGCTGCCCAATTTTTCGTAGAATAAGAGACCCTTAGTTGGTATTAATCTACCTTAGAAAGCTTGGAATTAATAATCATGTTATTGTTGTTATAGGTTGAAGTACTTTGAGCCGTGTTCTAGATTGTAGAGTTGGTTAGTCACCAAAAAAGTATGTGAACTATCCTTTCTTCTTCTAGCATGACTCCTTGTTTTAAAGTGAGTGTATCCTACTCCTTAGTGATGTAATTCTTGATAGTACTTTGAATTTCCTAAAATAGAAGTTGCTCTATATAATTTCTTGATAGTACTTTGATTTTATAAAATGGAAGTGGTTCTACCTTTCTTTTGATAGTACTTGGGTTTCTAAAATGAAAGATTGTTATATCTGTTCTCTTAATAATACTTTGGGTTGTCTAAATGGAAGTATTTCATTTTAGTTCATTGTAATATATGAAAGAAGTTACACGATTGAAAGGTATAAATTACTTGGTGTTAAAAGTATACTTGACTTGGTTTGAAAAGTATAACTTACTTGAGTTTAAAAATGTAGTAACTTGATTTTAAAAGTGGAAGTGTCTTGATACTATGAGTGTTAGTGTTTTGAGGTTTATAAATGAGAAGATGTACGGCGGACGTACATAGTACTTCAGGTTCAATTTCCCTATTATTACTAGATGTGATACTGCCTTGAGTTCTCTTAAAATGACAGTTCATTCTATTTGTGCTAATGAGAGTCGGAGATGATTTAAAATTGTATAGTTGGATCATGTGAGTACGTCCATGATTACGACATAAATCTTATTGTGAAAATTGTATAGTTGGATCATGTGAGTACGTCCATGATTACGACATAAATCTTATTGTGAAAATTGTATAGTTGGATCATGTGAGTACGTCCATGATTACGACATAAATATTATTGTGAAAATTGTATAGTTGGATCATGTGAGTACGTCCATGATTACGATATAAATCTTATTGTGAAAATTTTATAGTTGGATCATGTGAGCACGTCTATGATTACGACATAAATCTTATTGTGAAAATTGTGTAGTTGGATCATGTGAGTACGTTCATGATTACGACATAAATCTTATTGTGAAAACGATATAGTTGAAATCATGTGAGTACGTCCATGATTAGGACTCGAACATTATATAAACCCATGGACAAGATCCATGATGCGAGTATAAATAATCTTTGCGGTTGATCTAAATCTTAAAAGGCATAACTTAAAAGGTAAATTTGACTCTCATTTGTTACACCCCGTATTTACAGGACATGTGTTAAGAACGTACGTAAGAACTCGCAAGTGTTAAAATTTGAGACTGTAAAAAATTTAACGGAATTATGGAATTGTCGGAAAACGTATTATTGTGACGAATGGGAGGGCGACACGTGTCACCCCCCTTATGTTGTCTTGGACGAATTGAAGCATGGGCACAATGGTCATTTGACCTTTGGTAGGATGATTTAGTCTTGCAAGTAGTAGCATGAGAAAATTGACTAAGTCAATGGCCCCACTTAGTCTTGATTTTTTAGCTAGAGCTCATCCAAACCACCCATTTGGTTGCATCTTAACCCTCCATGTCCCTATATATAATACTAGTAGCAAGAGAGGACTTAACACTTAGCAAAAATTTCACAAAATTGAGGACTTCACTAATGGTGCTCTCGGGTTCACCATGGAGAAGAAAGGGAAATTTTCGTTGCTTGTTCTTTAAGCTCCACATTTTAAACCAAGGTTCATGAGTGTTATGTAAGTGTATCTCAATAGAAAAATCCCGGAAAAAGAGAGTTTTCGTATTAGTCGCAAAGCAAAAACCTAGTTGTCTTTCTAGGTTTTGTTTAGAAGTTTGAAGGAAAATTGTTGGGGTTGTTCTAAGGGTCTCGGAGGCGGATTGAGGTGTCTTGAAGAGGCTCTAGGTTGCTAGGAGCAACCGGTTTTGAAGATTGGATTACAATTCGTGGAGGTATAATCTTGTTCTCTTTAAGTGTTACAAGATTATGTAATTGTTGTTAGCCTTACATTTTACTAGCATGAAGTATATGTGTTGAAGTTTTATAAGTATTATGGATTGTTGTAGCCAAAAATCCGAAATGACATGTAAGCCATGATTAAGTTGGATTACAATTTAATCGTTGTTAGAATCGTCGCAAGTAATTGACTTGAAGATTACGGTTGTTATAATCAAATGCGACTTGATATCATGAGGCTACCAATTTGGATTGAAATGGAAATTGGATAAGAATTGGTATTGTTGTATTCATTATGGCGAAATTTGGACTAGTAGTTTGTTATTCATTTGTTTTGGACTACCGTACATATTGTGGTGAGCCATTGAAATTTGTATGGTTATTTATTTGTATTGTACTACCTTATAGATTGTGGTGAGCCAATTGGGGCTGTTTGGTTATTGTATTTGACCTTGAAAAGGTGGCAAAGTAAGTAGAAACAAAGAAGGTCTTTGTCAGATTTTCCGTAGAATTTAGTGACTTAGCACCTAGGATATTCTACGTTGAATTGAGAGGTTAATGGGCGTATTGTGACCATTATAGGTTGAAGTACTTAGTATAGCGTATTCTACTTGGAGGATGAAATAGCTATCAAGGTTGAAGTACTTTGGAGCATTTTGCTACTTGTCGACAATCGTCGCGGTATGTGAACCTCTTCCTTCCTTTGGCATGATTCTATGGAATATACTTGTGGTATCATCTCATGTTTCCTTACTCTTAGAAGTTAAGAGGTAGTTGTGTGATTTACTCTATGTAGAACTTTTCCTATCTTTTGAGCATGACTACTTGCACGTATGTAGTACGGTAGACGTACAAGACTATGACATTCTTTACTATTTTCCATGTAATGCCAAGTCGGTGGGTTAGGAGATTAACTCACTTCTTTGAAAATAGTAAGGATGTCTTATGTTGATTTTAAAGTTAAGGGACTTGAAGAGTTTTATAGTATGTGATACTTGTTAGTTTTAAACGTATAAGTCCCTTGGATAGGAAATTGTTTATGGCTAA
Organism: Przewalskia tangutica; assembly: GCA_029844215.1. NCBI lineage: Eukaryota > Viridiplantae > Streptophyta > Magnoliopsida > Solanales > Solanaceae > Przewalskia > Przewalskia tangutica. The sequence continues at coordinate 41,135,182 of CM056724.1, read as the reverse complement.
GGTATAAAGTGAATATAACGGCTTTATGGGAAGTTAGTTATATTTGCCTTATGGAAAGATAAATGACTTGACTTTAATAGAAAGGCAACTTGATTTTACGGCATCAATTGCCTAGAGTTTTAATAATAAAAGGAGTCACTTGTTTTCAAATGGTTAAGAGACAAATTGTATTTTTGAAAGTTAAGAGAATTGATTTGAAAGTATATAATACTTGGTTTCAAAAAGTAGAAGTCTCTTGGTTATAAAAGGAACGTGTTAGTCTAAACCATAAAGGGTTATAACGGCTTTATGGGAAGTTGGTTATAACGACTTTATGGAAGATTAAGAGAATGGTTTTCTCTAGTAAAGTAATAAAAGGAATAACTTGTATTAGGCAAGGGCAAATTGGTTTAAAGGTACCAATTGCTTAAGGTTTTTAATAAAGAAGTCACTTGATTTAGAAGCCGGTAATTGTATTTCTAAAAAGGTATTGTGACTTGTCTTGAAAGGTGGATAGGACTTGATACTATGGTTGTTAGTATTTTGGAAGTTTTATTTGGAAAATAGTCCTTTGAAAAGAATGTACGTACGAAGTACTTTGGCTTGTTAAATGAGAATTTATTCTATTTGTGCCCGGATAAGTACTTTGGCTTGTTAAATGAGAATTTATTCTATTTGTGCCCGGATAAGTACTTTGGCTTGTTAAATGAGAATTTATTCTATTTGTGCGGATAAGTACTTTGGCTTGTTAAATGAGAATTTATTCTATTTGTGCTGGATAAGTACTTTGGCTTGTTAAATGAGAATTTATTCTATTTGTGCGGATAAGTACTTTGGCTTGTTAAATGAGAATTTATTCTATTTGTGCGGATAAGTACTTTGGCTTGTTAAATGAGAATTTATTCTATTTGTGCGGATAAGTACTTTGGCTTGTTAAATGAGAATTTATTCTATTTGTGCGGATAAGTACTTTGGCTTGTTAAATGAGAATTTATTCTATTTGTGCGGATAAGTACTTTGGCTTGTTAAATAAGAATTTATTCTATTTGTGCGGATAAGTACTTTTGCTTGGTTAATTGAGAACTTGCCTATATGTCTTTGGTGATAGCTGTGAGTGCAGTATTATGTTTTATTACGTTGCGCGACTCTCGGTTGGAGAAGTTTGTCTTGTTGTAAGTTACTCGGACGTACCGACAGTGATGTGGGATTCCACGGGTATGCTTCCGTTATTTGTAGTACTTGGGTTAAATTCCCGGATTTTTATAAAAGACATGGTAGTGCTTATGTCTTGTTTGACGACCGGTCGAGTTAGGGTAAGAGTATAAATGAGGGGCAAGCCCCAAGACGTTATACCACCTTCTCCAGGGTAAGAGTATAAATGAGGGGCAAGCCCCAAGACGTTATACCACCTTCTCCAGGGTAAGAGTATAAATGAGGGGCAAGCCCCAAGACGTTATACCACCTGCTTTGATTGATATTATGGGCGTGAGACCCATGGTTATGTTTTACACGTATAGCTGTCGACAGTGATGTGGGATTCCACGGGCAGGAGATATGTATATATGTATTGTGTATGTGTACGCTGACAGTGGGGTAGGAGGCCACGGGCGCGTCACATGGTTATATTTTACACTTATAGCTGTCGACGGTGATGGAGGATTCCACGGGCATGCTTTGATATTAGTGTGACTTGATCGCGTCCCAGTTTGGGCCGGGTAGTATATGTGTCCCTCCGTAATGGGCCGGACTATGTTATGAAAGATAAGTAAGTTATATGGTAATGAACTTAATGATTCTTTTCTAATAATGTACGTAAGAATGTGACTATAACTTTTATTGGGAATGGAAAAGATAATAATGCGATTAAGTTCATAAGTGATAATGACACGGCAGGATCCGGTATGTATTTTTATACTTGTCCTTGTCATTCTTTTATCTGATTGTGATACATTTCTTGCACGTTATTTCTGTTCCATATTAAATTTTTGTTATGCGGACCCGCCGAAGTGCGTTCATGCCGCGAGTTTAGGTACTGCGATTGTGGATCCATGAGCTTAGGATCCGGTTAAGCAAGTTGAGATGGCTTGATGTTCGGAGTTGTCACGTTTATGTTTATTCAAGTGCGGCGGGGCCTTGTCACCACGATTGTTAGGTCAAAACTCTTGAGTGCTGTAGTCACATATGTGGGTCGATTTGTAAGGAAAGGAGAAGCTAGCCGTTTATGTATATACGTTCGGGAAGGTAGCCTATCGGCTAACTTTGTTGTTTTATTCTTGTTGTTTTTATTTTATAAGTTTCATGTATGTTCGCTGATTTTCTCGATGTTTACTGTAAGGGTGCCTGGAGTAGGGCACGATCGCGATCGGTCGGGTCGTGACATCATTACTCTCATATTTGCAAGGCACAGTGTACTGTTATTTTGAATTATCATACTTGCCTCATATTATATTTGTACTGTATGATCTCCTTTACAGTACTTATTGTTTCACATACTTGGTACATTTTCGTCTTGACCCGCTTTCTCCGGAATTTGCGTTAAATCCATGAGTTTAGGTACGCAGTTTGGTGATCTGCAAGTGTAGGATTCTTGCTCAGAGTTTTTGGGATAGCTTCATTGTTCCGGGGCTTATCATTTTGGTATAGATCTTTCATTACAGGCTTTTGTACAGTTAAGGGTACGACTCGGCCTTGTCCCGTCATAGTTCTGTAAACTCTTAGAGGTTTGTATTCCTATGTGGGATTGGATTCGTGTACAATGTAGTTTCTTTTGGATTATATATATATATATATGACAGCCTTATCGGCTTTGCCTTTGCATGTTTGTAAAAAAAAGTGTTATTTAACTTCCGCGGGTAATTTGGGTCGTAGAGGGTAGAAGGGTACCAGGTAGGGTACCAGTCGCGGGCCCGGGCTACGGGTCGTGACAAGAGTGGTATCAGAGCAGTCAATCCTCGAAATGTCTACAGACCGTGTCTAGTAGAGTCTTGATTATCGGTGTGTTACACTCCACACCCATAAAAAGGAGGCTACATAACATTTAGGATTTGATTTCTATTCTTCTCTCTCTGAGATCGTGCCATAGAGATGTGTTATTAAGATAATCCCTCTCTGACGTATTATTACATTCTGCCTATGACTCAACGAAGGTATGATTTGCCCGGAAAGCAACCGTCGAATGCGGACTCAGAGAGTTGATAGGACCATCAGAGGTAGAAATATTTTGTTTAGTAACGAGTAGAATGAATGATGTTGACAATAATGATAAAGTGAATGAGACTATTGTTGTGTAGGGTTCACAATGTGTAATTACCCCCATAACAGTGTAAAGACCAATAGTAGAGGAGGTACAGTAGGAATACTTCGGCCAAAGGTGACGAACCTCTAATGAGTGGAAGGATAGTATGAGAAATACCTTGAGATAGGATAGAGACTCATTTTAGACCATGACTGAGAGTTAGTTGTGATGATACACACACCTTAGATTCAGTAACATTGTCCATAAGTGTTCGTGATTTAGATACTACTAGTATAAGAGTTTACACCGGTTAGTAAACAAAACTAGGTAGACAATAGGATCATTCACCTACCAGTAGTTTGACTAATGTCCGAAGAAGAGAAGTTGAAATGTGGGAACACATCAGTTAGTTGAGTGGGAGTCCGACTGATGGATTCAGATAGTTATAGCTTATGGCTTAGAATACGGCAGGGTCATCCCTAGTACGGGAAGAGAAAAGGAACGTCTAAAGATCCCATTTTGGAAAGGACTGCAACCTTCGAGTATGGTGAGAAGGGACCTCGGATGGAAGGCTCATTGGTGTATATACAGGTGATATATTGTGGCCGCGTGTGGCATCGTTGGTTTTGTGGAGTATTGGTTAATAGGTATAGTAAGGAGACGACGCCAGAATCTGTATAGTTTGAGACCCACTATGAACATTCGGGACGAATGTTTCTAAGGGGGGTAGGATGTTACACTCCGTGATACCAGGGCTACTAATTGAGAACGTGATTAAGGAATCAAGATTTGAAGGTTGAAAGGAAAGAATATTTACATTTTCCTCCGGAAAAAATTTGGAAAAATGTGACGACGGAAAAATTATTAACTTGGAGTTTAATACTTCTAATTGGATTTGTGGGATTAGTATTGGATTACGAAGAATTTGAATTGATAATATGGGGCCCGCCGAGAATTTCACAATTTCGCGGGGCCTTTCAATTTTAAGATATTTTTAACAATATCTAGATATTTTGAAGAGGAAATTATTGACCAATGAGAGGGCGACATGTGTCCCTCCTCACTTGTCTTGCTAAGGAAAATATCTATATATAAGATAAGCTTGCAAGACTTAGAGACATTTTCACAATGTTCTATCTTCCTAAACATTATCTTCTCTCTTTCTTAGCTTTATAGTTCGAAATTCATGGATAAAGAGAAGATCAAAGACAAGTTATTTTCCTAGATTAAGAACACTAATCAAGTTATAAGACAAGTTAACTCTCCAATAATCTCCAAAATCCATGTTGGGCCGAAAATGAGGGTGAAACCCTGACTTGATTCGTCGACTTTTTGGAGGTAAAACGTGAAGGGAAGCTGGTTCTAAGGTTGTAGTGGATACATGGAAGTGATTGGATCTTGAAGAAGTGGAGCAAAACGAAAACTACGGGCCAAAGTGGAGCGGACTGCCTAGGGACGTTTTTGGGCATTTTAAAGGTAAAAATTCCTCATTCTATTGAATTAATTGAATATTACTTATTGTTATAATGTATAGATGAGCTTTTGCTAAAAAGAATGAAGATTAAAAAGTGTTTGGACCAATTTTGGTGTCTTGGCCGAGAATCGGACAATTTTGGTGTCATTGAGTTTCGTTGGTTATTGTCGTTGTTATCATCACCTATTGCATGTTATAATGGAGTAATGTCGTTTTTAATAAGTTGATATAACTTATATAGAAGTTTTGGAACTCGAATTGGAATAAAAGGATTAAGGAAAGAGTTGTCGGATTGTAGTTGTTGGTCGTGGAATCTATAAAACTGTTGGACGTTATTATGCAGTTTTATGGACTGTTTTGTGGCGCTGGAATTCTGAAAATTCAGCCACCAACATCCATGATTAATGTAGTAGTTTCTAATGAAAGTCCTAAGGGATTAAGGGTGTAAAAGGGTGTTGAAAGGCTTCACATTTTACCCTTGTTGTTGTGGGATATTGGGCTGATTTGTATGGACTATTTTATGTGATTGTGGGGCAGAATTTTACATGTCTAGTAGGCGTGTAATCCCCTTTAGTTAACTGTTGGTTATTCCCTTAAGTGTGACTTGTTGGTTGTTGAATTTGGGACTTGAAAAAGGTGGAAAAGTACGTAGAAACAAGGAAGTGCTGCCCAATTTTCCGTAGAATAAGAGACCCTTAGTTGGTATTAATATACCTTAGAAAGCTTGGAATTGATAATCGTGTTATTGTTGTTATATGTTGAAGTACTTTGAGCGGTATTCTAGATTGTAGAGTTGGTAAGTCGCCAAAAAGGTACGTGAACTATCCTTTCTTCTTCTAGCATGACTCCTTGTTTTAAAGTGAGTGTATCCTACTCCTTAGTGATGTAATTCTTGATAGTACTTTGGATTTCCTAAAATAGAAGTTGCTCTATATACTTTCTTGATAGTACTTTGATTTTATAAAATGGAAGTGGTTCTATCCATTCTTTTGATAGTACTTGGGGTTTCTAAAATGAAAGATTGTTATATCTATTATCTTGATAGTACTTTGGGTTGTCTAAATGAAAGTATTTCATTTTAGTTCATTGTAGTATATGAAAGTGGAAGTGTCTTGATACTATGAGTGTTAGTGTTTTGAGGTTTATAAATGAGAAGATGTACGACGGACGTACATAATACTTCGGGTTCAATTTCCCTATATTACTAGATGTGATATTGCCTTGAGTTCTCTTAAAATGATAGTTCATTCTATTTCTGCTAATTAGAGTCGGAGATGATTTAAAATTGTATAGTTGGATCATGTGAGTACGTCCATGATTACGACATAAATCTTATTGTGAAAATTGTATAGTTGGATCATGTGCGTACATCCATGATTACGACATAAATCTTATTGTGAAAATTGTATCGTTGGATCATGTGAGTACATCCATGATTACGACATAAATCTTATTGTGAAAATTGTATAGTTGAATCATGTGAGTACATCGATGATTACGACATAAATATTATTGTGAAAATTGTATAGTTGGATCATGTGAGTACGTCCATGATTACTACATAAATCTTATTGTGAAAATTATATAGTTGGATCATGTGAGCACGTCCTTGATTACGACATAAATCTTATTGTGAAAATTAAATAGTTGGATCATGTGAGTACGTCCATGATTACGACATAAATCTTATTGTGAAAACAGTATAGTTGAAATCATGTGAGTACGTCCAATGATTAGGACTCGAACATTATATAAACCCATGGACAAGATCCATGATGCGAGTACAAATACTCTTTGCGGTTGATCTAACTCTTAAAAGGCATAACTTAAAAGGTAAAGTTGACTCTCATTACTCTCATATTTGCAAGGCACAGTGTACTGTTATTTTGAATTATCATACTTGCCTCCTATTATATTTGGACTGTATGATCTCCTTTCTGATGCTTATTATTTCACATACTTGGTACATTTTCGTCTTGACCCCTTTCTCAGTGAAATTTGCGTTCATGCCGCAGGTTTAGGTACGTAGTTTGGTGATCTGCAAGGATAGGATTCTTGCTCAGAGTTTTTGGGATAGCTCCATTATTCCGGGGCTTATCATTTTGGTATAGATCTTTCATTACAGGCTTTTGTACAGTTATGGGTACGGCGGGGCCTTGTCCCGTCATAGTTCTGTAAAACTCTTAGAGGTTTGTATTCATATGTGGGATTGGACTCGTGTACAATGTAGTTTATGTTACACCCCGTAGTTCAGGTCATGCTTATGAGAACGTACGAAGGGAGTTAAGATTTAAATTTTAGAATGATGGGTTGACGGAATGTTTCGGACGGGTTTTTAGTCAACTTTGAGGCAGTTTATGTCCAGTTGCATTCAGAGTTCCTAGGTGTTTTAAAGGCCTAGTACGTAGTTCATTGAGTCTAGTTCCCAACGCAACCAACCGTTCGTCGATAGGACATCGGAGTAGAAAGTTATGGAAGTTGCAAGTTCAGTGCGCTGTTGAGCAGAAATGAATTTTCGGTCAGGGGCCGCAGCGCCGCGGCGCCGGATGCAGGGCCGCGGCGCCGGACACACTGAAAATTCTCTGAGGTTGCAGCGCCGCGGCGCCGGAAAGCAGGGCCGCGGCGCCGGAAGTTCTGAAAGTTGGCAGAGGTTTCAGCGCCGCGGCGCCGGCTGCAGGGCCGCGGCGCCGAGGCGGAGTTTTTGCGAAAACTGAGGGAAAAATCAGATATTTTCTTTTAAAAAGGCCATGGGAGGGTGACAAGTGTCCCCCCCCCCCCCCATCTGATTTTTGCATGTCCTATTTATTGACCAAGTCTTGAAGACTTGGTCATTCTTCAAAGCTCTCCCTTCTCTCTAAAATTAAAAGCTCACCCTTCTCTCTATAAATTCAAGAAGAAACCAAGGCCTAGAGGAAAATTTCAGAAAAAGTGGCAAGAAGGAAACTTGTTGGCAAGCTTGTAGGAGTTTTTGTGGAGGTGATTGTGGAAAGAAGACAAGTGAAATTTGTTGGATTAATTTGGGTAAGCTCTAAGGTAACAATCTTTTCTCTTTTGCTAGTAAAATTGTGTTGCATGTGTGGAAGAAAGGATTTGTAGTTGTCAATATTGCTCTTAGATATATTGCATGTAGGAATTGGATAAGAATTCAGATTAAAAAGGAATTGGATAAGAATTTATGTTGTTATACCTCAAAATTGCCGAATTGGACCTTGTAGTTTGTACTAGTTTGATATCAATTGTGGGGCGGAATTTTACACGTCTAGTAGGCGTGTAATCCCCTATTTGTTACCTGCATTGTTGAGCCTTAAAGATGGCATGTTTGGTTATTGAATTCGGCCTTGAAAAAGGTGGCAAAGTATGTAGAAACAAAGGAAGTGCTGTCCGATTTTCCATAGAATTTAGTGACTTTGCACTTGGAATATTCTACGTTGAAGCTAGAGGTTAATAAACGTATTATGGTCATTATAGGTTAAACATACTATGTGCGGTATATTGGACTTGCGAGTGGATTGACCCGAAGAGGTATGTGGAACTTTCCTACCTCTTGAGCATGAGTAGTTGTACCTATATAGTACGATAGACGTACAAAATTTGATATCCTTTACTTGTCTTAAAGTATATAATACTTGTTTCGTTTTAAAAGCATAAGTCCCTTGGATATAGGAAAATGTATTTGACTATGGTATAATGTTAATATAACAACTTTATGGGAAGTTGGTTATATTAGCTTTATGATTGCGGGGTAAACCCCCAAGACATTATACCATTCCATGGATTTTCTACCCATGATGCGAGGAATACCTCATGCGGGTTCACACGACCCATGCGGGTGAAATAGTCTCAGGAGTAGGATTGATTAATGATACTGCGGGCGGATGGTCCTGCTTTGATCGTGAGCCTTCTATTTTATGTTGTAAGTATGCTCTTATTTTACGCTCATTGTTAGTAAGGCACAGGGAACTGTAATTTGATTACCACCTATGACTCCAACTTTATTTAGACTTATGATTAAATTACAATATTTGTTTTTCCAGTTTTACATACTTGGTACATATTGTGTACTGACCCCCTTCCTCGGGGGCTGCGTTCATGCCGCATGTAGGGGTAAGCAGGTGGTGGATCCTCATTCTTAGGATCACTGATCAGGTGTCAGAGGCTCCATTTCTCCGGAGGCTTAGTACTTTTGGTATGGTTTTCCCTGATGTTGTAGATATTATGTACATTCAGGGGTATGGCGGGGCCCTGTCCTGCCACTGTTGTTTATCCTAGAGGTCTGTAGTAACATTTGTGGTTTAGGCTGTAAGAACAAAGATGTACTGTCTTACTTTTGGCTATGTATATTTTATGGAAGCGGCACTTATCGGCTTCTTTGTGATGTTATCGTCTAAGCATGCTTATGTGTTGTGTATGTTCATTGCTAGTTCCTCGATGTTTACGAGAGGGTGCGGGTAGGGCACCGATCGCGGCCTGGTCAGTCGTGACAAAAGTGGTATCAGAGAAGTTAGTCCTCGGAAAGTGTCTACAGACCGTGTCTAGTAGAGTCTTGATTATCGGTGTGTTGTGCACCACATCTATAATAAGGAGGCTACAGGATATTTAGGATGGTTTCCATTCTTTCACTCTAAGATCGTGCAATAGAGCTGTGTTATAGGTTGAACCCCCTCTAACATATTTTTATGTATCAGTTATGCCTCCACGCAAGGCAACCGCGACCCAGAAGGGCAAGGCAGCTGAGGGAGCTGCAAGTAGACGCGAGAGAGGTTACAAGAGCACAGGCCGATCCTTACGGAGGTGATGTTTGGGCGTCAGTGCCACGGCGTCGCCCGGCCCAAAGAGCTTCGGGCGGCGGCGGCGGCTGCGAGACCGCGACACACGAGCGCCAGTTCCACGGCCGTGGTGAGTATAGATATTACGGGGAGCAAATCCGGTTATTGACCAGCATAGTAGTAGGGCAGCACCGACAGGAACAGGTGTCCAACCCTAGAGCCGACAGTTTACGGATTCGGGACTTTTTGGGTTGTCATCCACCCGAGTTCTATGGTTCGAGATCCGAGGAGGATCCTCAGGAGTTTGTTCGGCAGTTACAACGAACTATGCAGGTGCTTAGGGCCTCAGAGGCTGAGTCAGTCATGCTAGCCTCTTACCGGTTACACGATATTGCGTTGAACTGGTTTGAGTCATGGGAGTTGTCTAGAGGTGTGGGTGCTCTTCCAGCTGTTTGAGAGGAGTTCACAGAGGCCTTCCTGGATCACTTCTTGCCTCCTGAGTTGAGGAGAGCCCGCGTGGATAGATTCTTGACCTTGAGGCAGAATGGGAGGACTATCAGAAATGCTGACACAGTTTGACTCGTTGGCGGTATCGCACACCATTGTAGCGACATGGCGAGCGGGGTTCATCGCTATGTGATGGGGCTGAAGCCGTCATATGATTCTGCATGCTTGGGGTGGCTCTTCACCCGGTATGGATATTTCGAGATGCGAGCATATGCGAGGATAGAGGAAGAGAGAGGAGGATCGGCTTGACTCGAGCCAGCCCGAAGGCGGGGCAGAGTCTCGGGGCGATTTGGCGGACGGCCTCGGCGAACTAGATCCACATTTCAGCCGGCACAGAGTGCCCCTTCCCGGTTTTCTAGCAGGAGGGTTGATCAGTCGGGACTTTAGGGAGGCAGAGACCGTCACCAATCGATACCACTGTCACGACCCAACCCCGGGGCCGCGACTGGTACCCTACAGGGGTACCCTGTCAGGTATATGTCAGAGAATAGCAGCGGAACATACATAACACATACGTATAAAAAGGTAATATCACTGGCCAGCCGGTAAGGCTGCCTTCCATAAAACATACTTAACAAAAGTATAATAGTACAACTGGTTCTTATAGCCCAAAACATAAATGTGACCACAGACCTCTAAAGATAACAACTGTGGCGGGACAGGGCCCCGCCATACCCCCTGAATATACAAAGTATCTATAGCATCAGGGAAATCCGTACCAAAATAACAAGCGTCCGGAGGGATGGAGCTTCTGACACTGGAAGAGTGATCCTAAGAATGAGGATCCTCAATCTTCTTACCCTTACCTGCGGCATGAACGCAACCCCCGAGGAAGGGGGTCGATTACCTGATATGTACCAAGTATGTAAAGTGGAAAAATCTTTGTATCACGATATCAAGTCTAAAAGCAATTTGAGTCATGAAGACAATAAAATACCTTTTCTTGTGCCTTACTAACAATGAGAGTGACAAGTATATATATATAATCTTGCGTAAAATAGGAGGCTCATGATCAAAGCAGGTACCTCGCGCGTAGTATCAATAAAACCATCCTACTCGCGGGACTATTTCACCGCGTGGGTCAGTGGACCGCGTGAGGTACTCTCCGCATCATGTACCGCCGGCATGGGACTATTTCACCGCGTAAGCCCATAAGGACTCGCGTGAGGTATTCCTCGCATCATGGGTAGCAAATTCACGGAACAAGTGGTATAACGATCTTGGGGACTTTCCCCTCAGATATACTCTTACCCTGAAGCAGATGGTATAACGATCTTGGGGCTGTACCTCAGATATACTCTTACTGCTGGGCGGATGGTATAACGTTCTTGGGGCTTGCCCCTCAGATATACTCTTATACTGGTGCAGATGGTATAACGATCTTGGATCTGCCCCTCAGATATACTCTTTGCATGAAGCGGATGGTATGGCGATCTTGGGCTGGCCTCCGGACATACTCTTACACTGAAGGAGGTGGTATGACGATCTTGGGGCTTGCCCCTCAGACATACTCTTACCCTATCTCAAACTGTCATCATATCATAAATAAGTTAAGAAAACTTATAACTTCTTTTAGTCTTGTTCATATACTCTCTCATTTTAGTTTACTCAAGGCACTTAATCATATCTTTAATAAAGAACAGGAGTTTAACCCAAGTACTATATGCTTCAACTCTTTCAAAAATGACTCTTCTTTATACATAAAAACCTTTGGACAATTGATACTTTAAAATCAATTTGTCTCTTCACATACTTATCTTATTTAGAGAAAATCTCTTCTCATTAACCTTTTATGAAGCTAATAAACCAACTTCCCATAAAGTTGTTATATTAACTCTATACTTTAGTAAAATCATACTTTTTCCCTAACTAAGGGAATTATACATTCTTAAAATGAAACAAGTCATTATATACTTAAAACAAGTAAGAATACCAAATCTTGACGTCTCACAGTACTACATAGTTTCATCTATTCATGCTCGAGAGATAGGAAAGCTTCACATACCTCTTTGGTCAATCCACTTGCCAAGTCCAAACTACATAAGTAATATTTCAACCTATAATAGTCATGATCGTTTATTAACCTTTAATCTTAATGTAGAACAACCCAAGTTCAAAGTCACTAAATTCTAAGGAAAATTGGGCAGCATTTCCTTTGTTTCTACTCACTTTGCCACCTTTCTCAAGGCCAAATTTATCATCCAAAACACCACATTTAAGGCTCAATCAATCCAACAATTCAAAGGGATTTCACACCCAAAATTATGCCCAATAAGTTTACAACAATTCACTTAACAATTCTAAGGTAGTTTTAGGCTACAACATGCTCATAATCTCTTCTTAACCCGTTCTTAGTATCCAACCACATTTTCTAGCATGCAATGACTCCAAGTGCATTATTTTACTACCACAAGATCTTTCTTCTAAGCATGCAACACTAGAACTAAATCTAAAGGAAGAAATGTTACCTTAAAGTTTTAGCCAAAACTTATCCCAAATATTGCTAGCTTCCTGCCAAGAACACCACCTGATAATGCCAACAAGCTAGCTCTGACTTCCTTTTCTTGTTCTTAACTTTCAGATTTTTCTTGTGTTTTTAGAGAGAAGGAGCTGATTTTTAGAGAGGAAGATGTTTGAGAGATGACCAAGTCTACAAGACTTGGTCAATATAAGCCATGCAAGCAAAATCAGATGGGGGGGACACTTGTCACCCTCCCATGGCCTTTTTAAAAGAGAAATCAGACTTTCCTAAGTTTTTCCGCCCAAAAATCCCGCCTCGGCGTCGCGGCCCCGCCGCCGGCGCCGCGGTGCTGAAACCTCCGCCGGTTCTCTGGACTTTCGGCGCCGCGGCGCTGAAACTTCAGTGACCCTCGATACTTTAGGCGCGCGGCACGCCGCGCTTTGCACGAAACGCATTTACGCGCTGCCTGAACTTGTAACTCTCATAACTTTCTACTCCGACGTCCTATCGACGAACGGTTGGTTGCGTTGGAATTTAGACTCAACGAACTACGCCCTAGGACTTTGAAATACTTAGGGACTCTCAATGAATAGGGTCATAACCCGCCTCAAAGTTGACTAAAACCCGTCCGGAATAATCCGTCAACCTATCCTTTGAAAATTTTTAAGTCTTACATGCTTTCGTACGCTCTCATACGTAGGGTCAGAACTACGGGGTATAACATTCTCCCCCCCTTAGAAACATTCGTCCCGAATGTTCCTTCTAGGCTTACTCAAATCATATATCGACATAGACCCTCTCAATTACTCTTGCAAAAATAAGGAAGCTCCACGAGCCACAACATACTTAAGCGAAATTACTAAATCAAAACTAACAAGCAGGAAAGTAGGTTACCTGGAGGTATAGGGAATAAGTGAGGATACTTCTTCATCATATCGTCCTCTGCTTCCCATGTCATTTCCTCCCTGTTTTCGTTCCGCCATAGTACGCCAGCGGAAGCCGTCTTTCGTCCGAAGTCGCCTAACTTTGACGATCGAGTATCGCTATGGGACTCTCATCACGATAACTCCTGTCATGGACATCTGAACCGGGTGCACTCTAGATGGATCTCGATACATTTCGCAACATAGACACATGAAAAACTGGATGCACCGCCTCCAAATCGGACGGAAGATCTAACTCATAGGCAACCTTGCCTACCCTACGGACAATCTGATACGGCCCAATGTACCTTGGGCTAAGCTTCCCCTTCTTTCCAAATCTCATCACGCCGCCATGGGCGATACGCTAGAAAAACTAAATCATCTATCTCGATTTCCAATTGTCGACGCCGATGATGCGCATCGACTTTGCCGACTACGAGCCGCCAATAATCGCACGTATAAGCTTCACTTATCCACTGCTTGAACTAAGTCTGGCCCGACTAACTGGGCTTCTCCCACCTCGAACCAGTCTATCGGTGACCTGCACTTTCTCCCGTATAAGGCCTCATAAGGCGCCATCTGAATACTGGAATGGTAGTTGTTGTTGTAAGCAAACTCCACAAGAGGCAAATGATCCTCCGGCTACCCACGAAATCAATAACACAAGCCCGGCATATCCTCGAGTGTCGGATAGTGCGCTCGGCACATCCGTCGATCACGAGGGTGAAACGCCGTCTTGAGACTCACTGTGTCCCTAATCCATACGAAAAGACCTCCAGAAGTTAGCGAAGCGGGCTCCTCTATCGATATAATCGACACCGGGACTCGTGCGGTCTCACAATCTCTCTAATATATAATCGGCATAGTCCTCGGTGAGCGTCGTTCGGCCAGGAAGAAAATGGCTGATTTTCGACCGTCGACAATCACCCAAATGGAATCATGCTTCCCTACGAGTGGTAGGTAGCCTGTAATAAAATCCATATTTATCACCTCCCACTTCCAAGTCGAATATCAATAGCTGCAATGACCACAGAACTTACGGTGCTCAATCTTAACTCGACAATTCGGGCGCGTGCCACGAACTCCGCAACGTCCCTATTTAGGCCATCCCACCAATACACGCATCTGAGGTCATGGTACATCTTAGTCGACCCGGATGAATAGAATAACGAGCACTGTGTGCCTCCCGAAATCTGCGGCGAAGTCTGTCCACATCGGGAACACCTGGCCGGCCCTCAAATCTTAGCACCCATCAGGTGCTACCTCAAACAGACTCTTCTCCTTCTGAACAGCGGCATCTCGGTACCATACCAAAATCGGATCCTCATACTGTCGCCTCTTTACCTCCTTGACGATAGAAGACTCGGCAACCTCTCGAACCCGAATTCCCTCACTATCAGAATCAACCAAACGAACCCCAAGGCTCGCTAGCTGATGTAACTCTCGGACCATATCCCTCTTCTCTGGCTGAACATCAGACAGACTACCCATCGACCTGCGACTAAGGGCATCAACAACCACATTGACCTTCCCTGGGTGGTATAGAATATCAACATCGTAATCCTTAAGTAGCTCCAACCACCGTCTGCGCCATGAGTTCAGCTCCTGCGGTGAAGATGTCGGAGACTCTTGTGGTCTGTGTAAATGTCCACATGAACTCCATATAAATAATGCCTCCAGATCTTTAAGGCATGAATCACTGCCAACTCCAAGTCATGCGTGGGATAGTTCTTCTCATGCTTCCTAAGCTGTCGAGATGCATAAGCTATAACTCTGCCGTCTTTGCGTCGCACGCCAACGCACACGATGCGTCACGATAAACCACGTATCCATCTAAGCCCTGCGGAAGTAAGAAGCTGAGGCGGTCGTCAACTCCTTCGCCGGAAACTTTCCTCACAAGTATCCGATCCGCGGAACATAGCTTCCTACGAGTTAGCTTAGTCAAGGTCTTTGAAATAGAAGCAAACTTCTCTGAACCGCCGATAATAACTGCGAGGCCCAATGCGCCCTCGTCGGTGTAGTGGAGTGCAGGCCATGTCTTGGCTGCTTCAATCTTATTGTATCAACCCGAATACCATCGGCCCGATAACATGCCTAAGAAAGCCTGATGCGGCGGAACTCGCGCCGAGAACTTGGCATCTGCAATTGCCGGTCTCGGAGGACTCAATACCGTCGCCGAATGATCTGTATGCTCTGCTCGTGCGCGAATACACCAAGATATCATCAATGAAAACTATAACGAACATATCCAAGAATGGCTGAACATCCTATTCATCAAATCCATGAATCTTTGGGCGTTAGTCAACCCGAAAGACATTACCCTGAACTCATAGTGCCCATACCGGGTCCTGAATGTAGTCTTTGGGATATCTATCTCTCTAAATCGTACCTGATGATAACCAGACCGCAGGTCTATCTTGAAAAACACTTTGCACCCTGCAACTGGTCAAACAAATCGTCAATCCTGGGAGGATATAAATTCTTGATAGTCACCTTTTTCATTTGTAATCAATACATCTGCGGCGTCCGTCCTTCTTCTTTACAAATAACTGGGGCTCCCGAGAGAAACACTTGGCCTAATAAAGCCTTTCTCGGCAAATCTTTGGTGGTCCTTCACTCCTTCATTTCGGCGGGTGCCATCGGTATGGCGGAATAGATATCGGTCGAGTATCTGGCGCCAAGTCAATGCAAAATTCAATCTCCCTTTCAGGAGGGATACCCGGAAGCTCATCTGGGAATACGTCTGGAAACTCTCTAACGGCCGGGCGGTGAAGGTCAGGTACCTCGGCCTCGATGTCGAATACCGAACCATATGATAGATGTACCCTTTCGCACCATCTTTCTAGCCTTGAGGTAAGAAATAAACTTACCCGCCGGCGTCTGCGGTATTCCTTCCACTCGATGGCAGGCTCGGAAAGCTGGAACCGAACTAATCTCTCTACGGTCCACGTTAGCATAGCAAGATGCTAGCCAATCCATACCCATAATCACATCAAAGTCGTCATATCCAACTCTATCAAGTCGGCAGAGTCGGCGGTATCTATAGTCACGGAGACGCCTTATACACTCGCTCAGCTACCACTGAATAACCTACAGGCGTAGCCACCACAAAAGGTCTAATCGACTCGGGCTCTATCCCTATTCAACTGGCAATATGAGGAGATATGTAGGACAAGGTAGAACTGGATCTATCAAAGCATATACATCAGCAAAGAAACGATAATGTACTGTGACGGCGTCGGCGGCGCCTCCCGGTCTGTCATTTGGATATAGCATAAATGCGGTTACGAGGACCGCTAGTGTTACCCGTAAGTCGGGACATGTAAAGGAGAATGTACGAAAGGAAACAAGACTTGGAAATCGATGCGAAAGGAAGAATTGTTTTTCCGAGCGGAAAATCTTCCGAACGTCGGTAAGGAAAAATGTTCGTTGTTGAGAATTGGATTCTCAAAAGGCATTATTTGTAAAGTATGGAACTTATTAACACTATGGAAATTTATTTTCTGGATTTGGTCACGTGGGGTCCACCCGAGGAATTTTACATTTTGTGGGGCCGAGGTTCTGAAATTTTATGGGCGAATGAGAGGCGACACGTGGCACTGACTAGTGGTCTTGGGCGAAAATGTTAAGGGTAAAATGGTCATTTGACCTATGTAGATGATAAGTCTTGCAAGCTTGACATAATTGACTAGTCAACTTGCCACGTAAGCTTGATCCTTGTGATAATCATCCTAGCCTCACATTTGTTAATATCTAAGCCTTCCAATATGTGTTATATACTAACTAGTAGCAAGACTAGCTCATTTTAACACTTAGAAAAATTAGAAACATTGTTGTTCTAAAGCATTGCTCTCGAGTTCAAGCCTCTCCCACACAAAAATTTTGTGATTTTGATCCATTATCCACAAGACTTTAACCCAATGTCCCCAAGGGTATTATAAGGTTATCTCAATAGAAAGATTTGGAAAAGCGGAGTTTTCACGTTAGTCATGGCGGAAACTATTGAGTTCTTCAACTTTGAAGTTGGAACTTGAAGATGGGTTCTTCATAGGCCTCTAGGAGTGCTTGGGCGGATTGGAACCTAAGGAAAGGAGCTAAGAATTGCTAAGACGCGACTTTGGATCTTGGAAATTTTAAGGGCTTCGAAAGGTATAAATTTTGTCGTTTTAGCAATTAAGCTTACTTATTGATTGTAGCTATGGTTTTAGCAAGCATGAGTTATATATTACGAAGTTTGATTATTATGTTGGCTATTGGAACCCTAATCAGAAAACTAACATGTTAGCCTTAAGAGTACATTTCAAGTTGATTATTCGTTTAAGTCGTCACATGTTGTATAAAGAAGGAAATTGTAGTTGTTGAAGTTGTTTACGACTAAATAACATGTTGACCTTAGAACTTGGAATTAGGGAAGAATTGGAAAAGACCTTAGTATTGTTGGTTATAAGATTGGCCGAGAATGGCTTGGAGTTTTAAGCTATTTTGTATGAATTGTGGGGCGGAATTTTACACGTATTGTAAGGCGTGTAATCCCTTTGTTTGGTTGTTGTTTGGAGCCTTAAATGTGGCTTGTTGGTTATTGTATTCGGCCTTGAAAAGGTGGCAAAGTGAGTAGAAACAAAGGAAGTCTTGCCCGATTTTCCGTAGAATTAGAGACTAAATACTTAGTATTATTCTCGTTAGAGACTAGAAGATTGATAGTCTTGTTGTGACCATTATAGGTTGAAACTTCTACGTACGGCGTATTCGGCAGCTTGTGGATTTAGCGAAAAGGTATGTGAACTATCTCCTCTTCTAGCATGATTAGTAAGATAAAGAAAGTAGGTTCTACTCACAAATGATCTATTCCTTGGTTGTATTTGGATTGCCTAAAATAGAATTTGTTCTATGTATTTCCTTGAGTGTACTTTGATGTTTGGATTGTAAGTTGTAGAATCCATTTTCTTGATGAAGTTTGGATTCTTAAAAGTGAAGGTATTTTTACTTAAAGTACATTTAGTCTTAAAAGGAAGTGGTTTCCAAATCTTTTGGCTAGTGCCTTAGTTCTAAAACCTAAAGGTCATTATAGTGACTTTAGAAGTCAAAAGAGTGATTTACTTATTTGATTTAAAGAGGAGAAATGACATGATTTAAGAGAAGTAACTTGTGTTAAGGGTGAAGTTACTTGAGGTTTAAAAAGTAGAAAACTTGTTTTCTAACTATTAAGAGACTTGGAGTATTTTTGAAAGTTAAGAACTTGATTTGTAAGTATGTGATACTTGGTTTTAATAGTATAAGTCTCTTGGTCATTGAAGGGATGGATATGTCTAAAATCATAAAGGGTTATAACGGCTTTATGGGAAGTTGGTTATAACGGCTTTATGAAAGATTTAGAAAGTTGTCTATTTTGATAAAAGGGCATAAGTTGCCAAGATTGTGAAAATTTGGAGTTACTTGATTTCAAGACTTGAAATGAATTTTCTAAAAGTGTAGTAACTTACTTTGAAAAATAGACACCTTGATACTACGGTGTTAGTATCTTGGGGCTTTACATAGAAAGGAGTCTTTTATAAAAGAATGTACGTCGTAGTACTTTGGCTTGATAAATTGAGAATTTGTCTAAGTGTGCCTTGATAAGTACTTTGACTTGTTAAAGAGAATTATTCTATGTATGCCTTGATTAGTACTTTGGCTTGATAAATTGAGAATTTTTCTAATTGTGCCCGGATAAGTACTTTGGCTAGTTAAATGAGAATTTATTATATTTGTGCCCTGATAAGTACTTTGGCTTGTTAAATGAGAATTTATTCTATTTGTGCCCTGATAAGTACTTTGGCTTGTTAAATGAGAATTTATTCTATTTGTGCCCTGATAAGTACTTTGGCTTGGTTAATTGAGAACTTGCCTATATGTCTTTGGTAATAGCCTTTGAGTGCAAGTATTATGTTTTAGTAAGTTGCCGACTCTCGGTTGAAGAATTGGTCTTGTTGTAAGTTCTTGGGACGTCACAAGCGGTGATGTGGGATTCCACGGGTATGCTTCCGTTACTTGTAGTACTTAGGTTAAATTCGGATTTTTATAGAAGACATGGTAGTGCTTATGTCTTGTTTGATGGTCGGTCGAGATAGGGTAAGAGTATAAGTGAGGGTAAACCCCAAGGCCATGCATACTCCCGGGGTAAGAGTACAAGTGAGGGTAAACCCCAGAGCTGTACCACTACTTTATGTGTTGTTTGATGGCGGTTGAGATAGGGTAAGAGTATAATTGAGGCAAGCCCAGGCGTTATACCACCTTCTCCGGTAAGAGTATAAATGAGAGGCAAGCCCAGGCGTTATACCCCTGCTTACCACCTCGCCCGGTCGGAGTATAAATGAGGGTAAACCCGAGCGTTATACCACTGTTCGTTTGCCTACTTGGCGTCTGATTTTAGAACACGGTGGGACTTGGTGTTCATGTATGCCTATTGGTGCTATGTTATATCATGGTGCGTCGGTGAGGAAGGATTCCACGGCGCATGATTGATATTATCGGCGGAGACCCATAGTTATATTTGAGTAGTGACTTTGAGGGCTCTGTCACGACCGGGACCGATGGCGCGGTGCCCTACACAGGCACCACTACGGTATACATCAGAGAAAATCAGCGGAACATACATGAAACTTATAAAATAAAACAATAGATGTAAAACAACAGGTTAGCCGATAGAGCTACCTTCCTGGACATAAATATATACTGGCAAGCGATTGCCTCCTTTCTTTACAAACTGACCCACAAAATGTGACTACAGACCTCTAAGAGTTTTTTTTAACAACAGTGGCGGGACAGGGCCCCGCCATACCCCTGAATATACATGAATCTACTACTTCAGGGAAAACCGTACCAAGAGATAAGCCTCCGGAGCAAATGGAGCTTTCTCTCAAAAACTGAACCGAGATCCTAGAGCAGGATCGCCAACCAGGTACCTAAAACTGCGGGCATGAACGCGGCCCGAAGAAGTCGATTACAACAGTGCGAATATGGAACAGAAATAACGTACAGTAAACAAATCATAACTGTACAAAAGAATGACAAGGACAAGTATAAAAGTACATCCCAGATCCTGCCGTGTCATTACCTCTTATGAACTTAATCTTACCTTATCATCTTTTCCCATTTTCAATAAAAGTTATAGCCACATTCTTAAGCACATGTTTAGGAAAAATCATTAAGTTCATTACTATATAACTCACTTATCTTTCATAACATAATCCGGCCCTTTAAGGAGGGGCGCCTATCCTACCCGGCCCAAATCTGGGACGCGATCAAGTCACACAATATCAAAGCGTGTCCGTGGAATCCCCCATCACTGCCGACAGCTATAAGTGTAAATATAACCATGTGACGCGCCCGTGGCATCCCACCTCACTGTCGGCGTACACATACACGACACATATATATATATCTCCTGTCCGTGGAATCCCACATCACTGCCGACAGCTATAAGTGTAAATATAACCATGTGACGCGCCCGTGGCATCCACTCATTTGTCAGATACATACATAACATATATATATATCTCTCTGTCGTGGAATCACATCACGCCGAAGCGACTATAAGTGTAAATATAACCATGTGACGCGCGTGGCATCCCACCGCTTGTCGGCGTGCATACATAACATATATATATATATATATATATATAACGACGCATGCCGGAATCCCACATCGTATAAGCGTGGCCATAACGTGCCTCGGCGTCCTCATCGTGAGTGCAGGTCTTCATGGGAGCTATCCCGGAGTAATAATATAACATGCCCGGAATCCCTCATCGTGGTACATGTCTTCATGGGAGCTAGCCCGTGGAGTAATAAAACGCGCAGCATCTAACGCGTCACGGCTGCGTGCCGGCATCCTCATCGTATAAGCGTGGCGAGATCGATTACAATGGAAGCATACCGTGGAATCCCCATCACCGTCGTGCGTCTCGTAAACTTATAACACGGTCGGCCCTCAAACCGAGAGACACGACAACGAAGACATATAATACTTGCACTTAAAGCTATCACAAGCAAACCTAGGCAAGTTCATTAACCTTAGACTTCCATTTTTTATAAACTCATGGCACTTCTGTTTTACACATAAAAATCAGAATTTAACCCCAAGTACTACGTACTTCCATTCTTTTCAAAAGATTTCCTCTTTCTATAAAATCCCAAGATACTAACACCCGCAGTATCAAGGCTTGTGTACAATTCACATAAGTCACTATACATTAGAAATACATTTCTCGGCTTCTAAATCAAGTGACCCTTACTTTAAAACTTTAGGCAATTGATGCCTTAAAATCAAGTTGCCTTTTCACTAAAATCAAGTCATTTATCTTTCCATAAAGTAAATATAACCAACTCCCCATAAAGTCGTTATATTCACTTTATACCTTAGCCAAAAACAATTTCCTATCCAAGGGACTTATACGTTCAAAACGGAACAAGTATCACATACTTTAAAACTCTTCAAGTCCCTTAACTTTAAAATCAACTTAAGACATCCTTACTATTTTCAAGGAAGTGAGTTAATCTCCTAACCCACTCGACTTGGCATTACATAAAACAAGTAAAGGATGTCATAGTATTGTACGTCTACCGTACTACTAGTCATGCTCAAAAGATAGGAAAAGTTCTACATAGAGTAAATCACATAACTACCTCTTAACTTCTAAGAGTAGAAGGAAACATGAGATGATACCACAAGTATATCCCATACATAGAATCATGCCAAAGGAAGGAAGAGGTTCACATACCTCGCGACGATTGTCGACAAGTAGCAAAATGCTCCAAAGTACTTCAATCTTGATAGCTATTCCACTCTCCAAGTAGGATACGCTATACTTAGTACTTCAACCTATAATGGTCACAATACGTCCATTAACCTCTCACTTCAAACGTAGAATTATTCTAGGTGCTAAGTCACTAAATTCTACGGAAAATCGGACAGCACTTCCTTTGTTTCTACTTACTTTGCCACCTTTTTCAAGGCCGAATACAATAACCAAACAGCCCCAATTGGCTCATAATTTCTATAAGGTACTTCAATACAAATAAAAACTAAACAGCCCCAATTGGCTCACAATTTAGAAAGTAGTCCAATACAATTGAAAAACAAACTAAAAGTCCAATTCGGCTAACTTGAAGTACTACAACATCAATTCTTATCCAACTTCCATTTCAATCCAAGTTATTAGCCTAACATGATGTCAAGTCGCAAGCGATTATAACTACTACAAACTCCAAGTAATTAACATGCGACTATTCTAACTACGACCAACTTGAAATCCAACTTCAAATGGCTAATGTGACATTTCGGTTCTTAGGCTACAACAATTCATAACACTTATAAAACTTCAACACAAATGCTCCATGCTAGTAAAATGTAAGGCTAACAACAATACATAATCTTGTAATACTTAAAGAAACAAGATTATACCTCAACGAATCTCAATCTAACTTCCAAATCCGAAGTCGCTCCTTAGCAACTTAGAGCTTCTTCAAGACACTTCAATCCGCTTGTTGAGACCCTTAGAACAACACCAACAACTTTCCTTTCCAAAACCTAGAAAGACCCTTAGGTTTTCACTTTGCGACTAACCCGAAAACTATCTTTTTCCGAGATTTTTCTATTGAGATACTCTTACATAACACTCATGAACCTTGGTTTAAAACGTGGAGCTTAAAGAACAAGCAACGAAAATTTTTGTTCTTCAAATAGCCTAGAACCCGAGAGCACTTCCCATGTGTTCTTCAAATTTTTGTGAAATGTGGCTAAGTGTTGGCTCTCTCTTGCTACTAGTATATACTTATAACACTATGGAGGGTCAAGGCTTAAACAAATGGGTGGCTAAGATGGGTTTTCACTAGGATCAAGCCCATGTGGCCCTTTGACTTAGTCAATATTGTCAAGCTAATTAATTGGAAGACTTAGTCATCTTAAGGCTATGGTCAATGACCATTTTGGCCATGACATTTTCGTCCAAGGCATAACTAAGGGGGGTGACAAGTGTCGCCCTCCCATTCGTCACAATAATACGCTTTCCGACAAATTTCAAATTTCCGGTAAATTTTTACAAGTCTCAAATCTTAACACTCGTGAGTTCTTACTTACGTTCTTAAAACATGTCCTGTAATTACGGGGTGTAACATTCTTCCCCCCTTAGAAACATTCGTCCTCGAATGTTCTTTCGGAGTCAAACTTAAAATTAACGACATAGTTTCCTTTCACCACCCCCGACATACCAACAATGCCACACATGGCCTTAATACCTCGCACACACATATCTGTCCATCATAAGCCCAAAAAGGGATTATCTTTTCGTACTTCCAACTCCTTCTAACATATACATAGTCTCAATATAATCTGTTCATAAAACTTAAACATACCATAACTTATCATGTAAACAAGTTTCTAAAGGCCAAAGACATACCTGAAATCATCTAGGCGGTTCAAGGACCGCTAAAACTGGGAACTCCCACCACGACCTCTACCACGGCCTGTCGGAGCATGAACATCCTGCCTAGCTATTGAAGGCGAAGAACCCGCCACTAATCCAGTAGACTGCGCTATCCCACCAGTGCCACCTCTGGTCGGACAGTCTCTCACGAAATGGCCCTGCTGGCCGCAAGCATAACAAGCTGTCGAGGTAGTACGACACTCCCCAAAGTGAAATCTACTGCAGTGACCACACCGGGGCAAAGGTGGATTCCCCTGGTTCCTAACCTCTGACATCTGTGAACCTGTAGCCCTGGAGCCCTGACCTGCTCCCGAATATCTCCGGCGACGGACCTCGGCGGAAGACGGGAAGGAGCACTCGTGTCGGTGAGCGTCAGACCTAACTGCTGCTGAGGCTCTCCGCCTCGAATATCACCCTGAACCCCTGCCGTCTTGGCCCTCTTGGGCTGGCCTTGGTCTGGTCGGTCCTCTCTCTCCCTGTCCTCAATCCCCTGTGCATATGTCTGCATCCTGGCAATATCCATTCCTGGCTGAAGGGCCACTCCCAGGCAAGCAGTGATCATATAACGGTCTAGTCCCATAACATAGCGATGGACTCTATCGGCCATGTTAGCCACAATAGTGTGCGCATACCTAGCCAACGAGTCAAACTCTAGGGTGTACTCACGATGGTCCTCCCATTCTGCCTCAATGATAAGAACCTATCAACACGGGCTCTCCTCATCTCAGGAGGCAAAAAGTGACCAAGAAAGGCCTCTGTGAACTCATCCCAAACCGCTGGACGAGCATCATCACCTCTCGAAAGCAACCACGACTCAAACCAGTTCAACGCGATATCGCGTAACCGGTAGGAGGCTAGCGTAATGAACTCTGTCTCTGAAGCCCTAAGAACACGTGGTCATTTGTAGCTGCCGAATGAACTCCTGCGGATCCTCATCGGACCTCGAACCATAAAACTCGGTGGATGACATCCTAGAAAATCCCTAATCCATGGCCCATCGGCTCTGGGGTGGGTTGCTGCTCACTGTGTTGCCCGACTACTATCTTGGTCAATAATCGGATCGCTCCCGTAGTCTCTATACTCGGCCTGGTGCGGGCTCGAGGCTCGTGCCGGAACCTCTGGAGCTCTGCGCTCGGCTCCTCTGT
Source organism: Przewalskia tangutica (assembly GCA_029844215.1). NCBI lineage: Eukaryota > Viridiplantae > Streptophyta > Magnoliopsida > Solanales > Solanaceae > Przewalskia > Przewalskia tangutica. The sequence continues at coordinate 41,110,229 of CM056724.1, read as the reverse complement.
CTGCCGGCGTGGCTTAACTCACCGACCCGCCTACTACCTCAGGCATAGTCTGTGCCCGACTCCTGGTAACTCTCTGCGCCTTCGGCGGCTCCTGCCGCTGCCTTGCCTACGGGCCTGAGTCGCCTTCCGTGGAGGCATAGGCATTTCATAAGAATAGGTCGGAGGATTCACCTAATAAGACGACTCTCTTGCGATCTCGAGAGAGAGGAGAATGAAACCAATCCTAAATGTCCTGCGACCTCACGATTATAGATGTGGTGCACAACACACGATAATCAAGACTCTACTGACACGCGATGCGTAGACACTTTCAGAGGACTAACGGCTCGATACCACTTTTGTCACGACCCGGCCGGGACGCGGCGGTGCCCTACAGGCACCTTACGGTATACATCGAGAGAAAATCAGTGAACATACATGAAACTTATAAAATAAAACAATAGATGTAAAACAACAGGTTAGCCGATAGAGCTACCTTCCTGGACATAAATATATACAACCGAAGCAGTTGCCTCCTTTCTTTACAAACTGACCCACAAAATGTGACTACAGACCTCTAAGAGTTTTTTTTAACAACAGTGGCGGGACAGGGCCCCGCCATACCCCTGAATATACATGAATCTACTACTTCAGGGAAAACCGTACCAAGAGATAAGCCTCCGGAGCAAATGGAGCTTTCTCTCAAAAACTGAACCGAGATCCTAAGAGCAAGGATCGCCAACCTGGGTACCTAAAACCTGCGGGCATGAGCGCGGCCCGAAGAAGTCGATCAACAGTGCGAATATGGAGCAGAAATAACGTCTGATAAACAAATCATAAGCGTACAAAGAATGACAAGGACAAGTATAAAAGTACATCCCAGATCCTGCCGTGTCATTACCTCTTATGAACTTAATCTTACCTTATCATCTTTTCCCATTTTCAATAAAAGTTATAGCCACATTCTTAAGCACATGTTTAGGAAAAATCATTAAGTTCATTACTATATAACTCACTTATCTTTCATAACATAATCCGGCCCTTTAAGGAGGGGCGCCTATCCTACCCGGCCCAAATCTGGGACGCGATCAAGTCACACAATATCAAAGCGTGTCCGTGGAATCCCATCATCGCCGGCGACTATAAGTGTAAATATAACCGTGTGGCGCCAGTGGCATCCCACCTCATTTGTCGTACATACACGACACATATATATATCTCTGTCAGTGGAATCCAGCATCCGCCGGCAGCTATAAGTGTAAATATAACCATGTGACGCGCCTGTGGCATCCCACTCACCGTCATACATACATACATAACATATATATATATCTCCTGTCCGTGGAATCCCACATCACTGCCGACAGCTATAAGTGTAAATATAACCATGTGACGCGCCCGTGGCATCCCACCTCACTGTCGGCGTACACATACATAACATATATATATATATATATATATATAACGCGGCCGCATGCCCCGGAATCCCACATCGTATAAGCATGGCCATAACGTGCCCTCGGCATCCCTCATCGTGAGTGCGGTCTTCATGGGAGCTATCCGTGGAGTAATAATATAACATGCCCGGAATCCCTCGTGGGTACGTGTCTTCATGGGAGCTAGCCCATGGAGTAATAAAACGCGAGCATCTAACGCGATCGGCTGCGTGCGGCATCCTCATCGTCGTATAAGCATGGCCAAGGATCAATTACAATGGAAGCATACCCGTGGAATCCCCCATCACTGTCGGTACGTCTCCGTAAACTTATAACACGACAGTCGGCCCTCAAACCGAGAGACACGACAACGAAGACATATAATACTTGCACTTAAAGCTATCACAAGCAAACCTAGGCAAGTTCATTAACCTTAGACTTCCATTTTTTATAAACTCATGGCACTTCTGTTTTACACATAAAAATCCGGGAATTTAACCCCAAGTACTACGTACTTCCATTCTTTTCAAAAGATTTCCTCTTTCTATAAAATCCCAAGATACTAACACCCGCAGTATCAAGGCTTGTGTACAATTCACATAAGTCACTATACATTAGAAATACATTTCTCGGCTTCTAAATCAAGTGACCCTTACTTTAAAACTTTAGGCAATTGATGCCTTAAAATCAAGTTGCCTTTTCACTAAAATCAAGTCATTTATCTTTCCATAAAGTAAATATAACCAACTCCCCATAAAGTCGTTATATTCACTTTATACCTTAGCCAAAAACAATTTCCTATCCAAGGGACTTATACGTTCAAAACGGAACAAGTATCACATACTTTAAAACTCTTCAAGTCCCTTAACTTTAAAATCAACTTAAGACATCCTTACTATTTTCAAGGAAGTGAGTTAATCTCCTAACCCACTCGACTTGGCATTACATAAAACAAGTAAAGGATGTCATAGTATTGTACGTCTACCGTACTACATACGTGCTACTAGTCATGCTCAAAAGATAGGAAAAGTTCTACATAGAGTAAATCACATAACTACCTCTTAACTTCTAAGAGTAGAAGGAAACATGAGATGATACCACAAGTATATCCCATACATAGAATCATGCCAAAGGAAGGAAGAGGTTCACATACCTCGCGACGATTGTCGACAAGTAGCAAAATGCTCCAAAGTACTTCAATCTTGATAGCTATTCCACTCTCCAAGTAGGATACGCTATACTTAGTACTTCAACCTATAATGGTCACAATACGTCCATTAACCTCTCACTTCAAACGTAGAATTATTCTAGGTGCTAAGTCACTAAATTCTACGGAAAATCGGACAGCACTTCCTTTGTTTCTACTTACTTTGCCACCTTTTTCAAGGCCGAATACAATAACCAAACAGCCCCAATTGGCTCATAATTTCTATAAGGTACTTCAATACAAATAAAAACTAAACAGCCCCAATTGGCTCACAATTTAGAAAGTAGTCCAATACAATTGAAAAACAAACTAAAAGTCCAATTCGGCTAACTTGAAGTACTACAACATCAATTCTTATCCAACTTCCATTTCAATCCAAGTTATTAGCCTAACATGATGTCAAGTCGCAAGCGATTATAACTACTACAAACTCCAAGTAATTAACATGCGACTATTCTAACTACGACCAACTTGAAATCCAACTTCAAATGGCTAATGTGACATTTCGGTTCTTAGGCTACAACAATTCATAACACTTATAAAACTTCAACACAAATGCTCCATGCTAGTAAAATGTAAGGCTAACAACAATACATAATCTTGTAATACTTAAAGAAACAAGATTATACCCCAACGAATCTCAATCTAACTTCCAAATCCGAAGTCGCTCCTTAGCAACTTAGAGCTTCTTCAAGACACTTCAATCCGCTTGTTGAGACCCTTAGAACAACACCAACAACTTTCCTTTCCAAAACCTAGAAAGACCCTTAGGTTTTCACTTTGCGACTAACCCGAAAACTATCTTTTTCCGAGATTTTTCTATTGAGATACTCTTACATAACACTCATGAACCTTGGTTTAAAACGTGGAGCTTAAAGAACAAGCAACGAAAATTTTTGTTCTTCAAATAGCCTAGAACCCGAGAGCACTTCCCATGTGTTCTTCAAATTTTTGTGAAATGTGGCTAAGTGTTGGCTCTCTCTTGCTACTAGTATATACTTATAACACTATGGAGGGTCAAGGCTTAAACAAATGGGTGGCTAAGATGGGTTTTCACTAGGATCAAGCCCATGTGGCCCTTTGACTTAGTCAATATTGTCAAGCTAATTAATTGGAAGACTTAGTCATCTTAAGGCTATGGTCAATGACCATTTTGGCCATGACATTTTCGTCCAAGGCATAACTAAGGGGGGTGACAAGTGTCGCCCTCCCATTCGTCACAATAATACGCTTTCCGACAAACTTCAAATTTCCGGTAAATTTTTACAAGTCTCAAATCTTAACACTCGTGAGTTCTTACTTACGTTCTTAAAACATGTCCTGTAATTACGGGGTGTAACACCTGCGTCCCTGACTTAATATGACTGCTTATGTATTGTGTACTGTAGGTTGGCTATCATACATGTCTCCTGTTTTGTTTAGACTGTTATGATTTTATTACGATTTCATCGCTCACATACTTGGTACATTCTTCGCATCGACTCCTTTCGGGCTGCGTTCATGCCGCAGGTTTAGGTACGCTGTTTGGTGATCGGCAGGTGTAGGATCCTGCTCAGGGTTTTTGGATAGCTCCCTCTGTCCAGGAGTTTATCTTTTTGGTATAAATCCTTCAGTACAGGCTTTGTACAGTTTTGGGTACGGCGGGGCCTTGTCTCGTCATATTTCAGTTTAACTCCTAGAGGTCTGTATTCATATGTGGGATTAGACTCGTGTACAGTGTAGTGTCTTTTGGTTATGTATATGATAGGGCAGCCTAGTCGACTTCGCCTTGTACGTACGTTGGTTTTAAAAGAAAAAAAAATATGAGCTGTTATTAATTTCCGCAATATACTTAGTTGTTAAGGTAGCAGGGTGCCAGTAGGCACCACCACGCCCGGGTTCGGTGTGACAGAGTGGTATCGAGCGATACCCTCGGAATGTTTACAGACCGTGTCTAGTAGAGTCTTGATTATCGGTGTTGCGCGCCACACCCATAAACAGTGAGGCTACAGGACATTTAGAGTTGGTTTCTATTCTTCTCACTCGAGATCGTGCCCTCAGAGCCGTGTTAGTAAGATAATTCCTCTCCGACGTATTGTTGTGTTACGATTATGCCTCGAGGAGGGCAACACCGCCTGAAGGGCAAAGGAGTAGCAGGAGCTACTAGTCGACTCAGAGAGTTGATAGGGCTTATGCCCGTGTTATACGGATGTTGTTCGCGATCGAAGTTCTTCTTCGCGAGTTTTGAGAACACAAAGACGAGCCTACGATTCTCGATTAGGGGCAGACTTTAGGGTCATGAAGGAAGCCATTATGTTATTGACCAAGATAGCAATGCTGCAGTTTCCTCAGCAGGAGGTTATTCGCCAAGCATGCATGTGTGTACAGAGGGTAGAGGCCGGTAGCGGAGATCTCAAGAGAGGCTAGACCGGTTGGTTATCCGTGAGTTTTTGGACGAGCCGCCTCGAATGAGTGAGATATTCGTCCCGCCTACCCAGTACATACCACCGCAGCTCACAGGTGGGAGATTTGATCTCATAAGGTATTTAGGAGCCGGTCCGAGCTCCAGAGGTCGAGGTTCTCAGAGTAGCAGAGGATTTTCTCGGTCGAGGCCACCTATTCCTCAGTGTATCAGATGTGGTAAGCGTCATTCGGGGAAATGCCGTTATGGCACGGGACTTTGTTTTTATTGTGGCCGTCCGGGCCATATTCTGAGGGTATGTCCTTTTAGAAGGAGCACCGGTGAGGTGGCTCAGCCTATGAGGCCGATGGTTGGTTCCCTTCCCTCCCCAGCTGTGCGTTCCCCAGGACAGGGTGTTCAGATGTCAGCCGGTCGTGGTAGAGGTCAGGGTGGAGTTTATAGTTCAGACGGTCCTTCGAACCGCATAGATGACGCGACTACTGGACAGGATCAGGAAGCAACGTCGCCTAGGGTTACAGGTATATCTCGGTTCTTTTGAATCATACGTGCATTGTTAGATTCAGATTTTGCCCTAGCGTATATGTTTTCCCTTTATTGCAAGAGTTGTAAAGTGATAGTACCCCAGAGGTAGGGATACTGTGATTAGTAAAGTGAAAAGTTAAGAATATTGACAAGAATGATAAGTGGACTGAGACTATAGTTGTGTAGAGTTCACAAGTTGTAATTACCCTGTAACAGTGTTAGACCGATAGGGAAGATTGTATAGTAGAAATACTTTGGCTTATGTGACGAACCTCTAGTGAATAGGGGATAGGGTAAGAAGTACCTTGAGATAAGAGAGATGTATTTCAGACTAAGAACGAGAAGTTAAGGGTGACGATGAGTCGGGTTGTGGACTCATTTCGGGTCTGCCGATAGTATGGAATGGGGTGATGTCAGTTAGAAATGGTCCCGTTATGTGATAGGGTCACGAGGATGCCAGGCCCAAGTTTAGTTAATCGTGGTACGAGTTCGTGGATGCGTTCCACCGGAACTAGGTCGTAAGGACCGAGAAGAGCCTTAGCGGAAATTCAAGTAGCTTAATGGCCAGGTTTGATTAGTAACTCCAAGGATTGGGGAACAGAAACAAAATTTGAGATTTTGTACATGTACTAGATGAGTTTGAAAGTACGAGAAAGTATGACAAGTAAGGAAAGAAAGGAACCTCTAAGGATCCCGTGTTTGGAAAGACTGTAACCTTCGAGTTTTGTGAGAAGGGACCACGGACGGAAGGTCCATTATTATGTTTACGTATGTTATGTGGTGGTCATGTGTGGCATCGTTGGTCTTGTGCATTTGATTGATAGGCATAGTATAGAGATTGTGCCGGAGTTTGTATAGCGTGACAACCGACTAAGAACATTCGAGGACGAATGTTTCTAAGGGGGGAAGAATGTTACACCCCGTAAGTCCAGGACATGTAAAGGAGAATGTACGAAAGGAAACAAGACTTGGAAATCTGCGACGAAGGAAGAATTGTTTTTCCGACGGAAAATCTTCCGAACGTCGGTAAGGAAAAATGTTCGTTGTTGAGAATTGGATTCTCAAAAGGCATTATTTGTAAAGTATGGAACTTATTAACACTATGGAAATTTATTTTTACGGATTTGGTCACGTGGGGTCTACCCGAGGAATTTTACATTTTTGTGGGGCCCACGAGGGTTACGGAATTTTATGTACGAATGAGAGGGCGACACGTGGCACCCCAACTAGTGGTCTTGGACGAAAATGTTAAGGGTAAAATGGTCATTTGACCTATGTAGATGATAAGTCTTGCAAGCTTGACATAATTGACTAGTCAACTTGCCACATAAGCTTGATCCTTGTGATAATCATCCTAGCCTCACATTTGTTAATATCTAAGCCTTCCAATATGTGTTATATACTAACTAGTAGCAAGACTAGCTCATTTTAACACTTAGAAAAATTAGAAACATTGTTGTTCTAGCAACATTGCTCTCGGGTTCAAGCCCTCTCCCACACAAAAATTTTGTGATTTTGATCCATTAGCCACAAGACTTTAACCCAATGTCCCCAAGGGTATTATAAGGTTATCTCAATAGAAAGATTTCGGAAAAACGGAGTTTTCACGTTAGTCGCAAGGCGGAAACTATTGGAGTTCTTCAACTTTGAAGTTGGAACTTGAAGATGGGTTCTTCATAGGCCTCTAAGGAGTGCTTGGAGCGGATTGGAACCTAAGGAAAGGAGCTAAGAATTGCTAAGACGCGACTTTGGATCTTGGAAATTTTAAGGGCTTCGAAAGGTATAAATTTTGTCGTTTTAGCAATTAAGCTTACTTATTGATTGTAGCTATGGTTTTAGCAAGCATGAGTTATATATTACGAAGTTTGATTATTATGTTGGCTATTGGAACCCTAATCCGAAAACTAACATGTTAGCCTTAAGAGTACATTTCAAGTTGATTATTCGTTTAAGTCGTCACATGTTGTATAAAGAAGGAAATTGTAGTTGTTGAAGTTGTTTACGACTAAATAACATGTTGACCTTAGAACTTGGAATTAGGGAAGAATTGGAAAAGACCTTAGTATTGTTGGTTATAAGATCGCCGAGAATGGCTTGAGTTTTAAGCTATTTTGTATGAATTGTGGCGGAATTTTACACGTATTGTAAGGCGTGTAATCCCTTTGTTTGGTTGTTGTTTGGAGCCTTAAATGTGGCTTGTTGGTTATTGTATTCGCCTTGAAAAAGGTGGCAAAGTGAGTAGAAACAAAGGAAGTCTTTGCGATTTTCCGTAGAATTGAGACTAAATACTTAGTATTATTCTCGTTAGAGACTAGAAGATTGATAGTCTTGTTGTGACCATTATAGGTTGAAACTTACGCACGGCGATTCGCTTAGCTTGTGGATTTAGCCTAAAAGGTATGTGAACTATCTCCTTCTAGCATGATTCCGTAAGATAAAGAAAGTAGGTTCTACTCCTAAAATGATCTATTCCTTGGTTGTATTTGGATTGCCTAAAATAGAATTTGTTCTATGTATTTCCTTGAGTGTACTTTGATGTTTGGATTGTAAGTTGTAGAATCCATTTTCTTGATGAAGTTTGGATTCTTAAAAGTGAAGGTATTTTTACTTAAAGTACATTTAGTCTTAAAAAGGAAGTGGTTTCCAAATCTTTTGGCTAGTGCCTTAGTTCTAAAACCTAAAGGTCATTATAGTGACTTTAGGGGAGTCAAAAGAGTGATTTACTTATTTGATTTAAAAGAGGAGAAATGACATGATTTAAGAGAAGTAACTTGTGTTAAGGGTGAAGTTACTTGAGGTTTAAAAAGTAGAAGAAAACTTGTTTTCTAACTATTAAGAGACTTGGAGTATTTTTGAAAGTTAAGAACTTGATTTGTAAGTATGTGATACTTGGTTTTAATAGTATAAGTCTCTTGGTCATCAAGGAATGGATATGTCTAAAATCATAAAGGGTTATAACGGCTTTATGGGAAGTTGGTTATAACGGCTTTATGAAAGATTTAGAAAGTTGTCTATTTTGATAAAAGGGCATAAGTTGCCAAGATTGTGAAAATTTGGAGTTACTTGATTTCAAGACTTGAAATGAATTTTCTAAAAGTGTAGTAACTTACTTTGAAAAATAGACACGCCTTGATACTACGGGTGTTAGTATCTTGGGGCTTTACATAGAAAGGAGTCTTTTATAAAAGAATGTACGTACGTAGTACTTTGGCTTGATAAATTGAGAATTTGTCTAAGTGTGCCTTGATAAGTACTTTGACTTGTTAAAAGAGAATTATTCTATGTATGCCTTGATTAGTACTTTGGCTTGATAAATTGAGAATTTTTCTAATTGTGCCCGGATAAGTACTTTGGCTAGTTAAATGAGAATTTATTATATTTGTGCCCTGATAAGTACTTTGGCTTGTTAAATGAGAATTTATTCTATTTGTGCCCTGATAAGTACTTTGGCTTGTTAAATGAGAATTTATTCTATTTGTGCCCTGATAAGTACTTTGGCTTGGTTAATTGAGAACTTGCCTATATGTGCTGGTAATAGCCTTTGAGTGCAAGTATTATGTTTTAGTAAGTTGCCGCGACTCTCGGTTGAAGGGTCGGCTGTCTTGTTGTAAGTTACTGGGACGTACCGACAGTGATGTGGGATTCCACGGGTATGCTTCCGTTACTTGTAGTACTTGGGTTAAATTCCCGGATTTTTATAGAAGACATGGTAGTGCTTATGTCTTGTTTGATGGTCGGTCGAGATAGGGTAAGAGTATAAGTGAGGGGTAAACCCCCAAGACGCTGTACCACCTTCTCCAGGGTAAGAGTACAAGTGAGGGGTAAACCCCCAAGACGCTGTACCACCTGCTTTATGTGTTGTTTGACGGCCGGTTGAGATAGGGTAAGAGTATAATTGAGGGGCAAGCCCCAAGACGTTATACCACCTTCTCCAGGGTAAGAGTATAAATGAGGGGCAAGCCCCAAGACGTTATACCCCCTGCTTTACCACCTCCTTCGTGGTCGAGTATAAATGAGGTAAACCCCAAGACGTTATACCACCGCTCGTTTGCCTACTGCCCGCAGATGCTTTTTAGAACACAGGTGGGACTTGGTGTTCATGTATGCCTATTGGTGCTATGTTATATCATGGACTGCCGTCAGTGAGGAAGGATTCCACGGGCATGATTGATATTATGGGTGTGAGACCCATAGTTATATTTGAGTAGTGACTTTGAGGGCTGCGTCACGACTTAATATGATCGCTATGTATTGTAATCTTGTAGGTTGGCTATCATACATGTCTCGCTTTTGTTTAGATGTTATGATTTTATTACTGATTTCATCGCTCACATACTTGGTACATTCTTCGCATCGACCTCCTTCGGGGCTGCGTTTATGCCGCGAGTTTAGGTCTGTTGTTTGGTGATCGGCAGTGTAGGATCCTGCTCGGGGTTTTGGATAGCTCCTCTGTCCGTGAGTTTATCTTTTGGTATATATCCTTGATGTGCTTTATGCTTTTGGGTACGGGGCCTTGTCGTCATATTTGATTTAACTCCCAGAGGTCTGTATTCATATGTGGATTAGACTGCATGCAGTGTAGTGTCTTTTGGTTATGTATATGATAGAGGCACCTAGTCGACTTCGCCAGACGTCACGTTGGTTTTAAAAGAAAAAAATATGAGCTGTTATTAATTTCCGCAATATACTTAGTTGTTAAGGTAGCAGGTGCCCGGTAGGGCACGACCACGCCCGGGTTCGGGGTGTGACAACAGAATCGAACCCTACCACGACCTGCGCGCTGGCCGCCCATAAGTACCACGCTCCGGCGTCTAACCATCGAAGATGAAGATCCAAAGAATGCACGTCGGCTGAACCGTAATGCTCCCGCCGCCTAAGGACGGACAATCCTTCTTCAGATGGCCCTGCTGCCACAAGAGTAACATGATCTCGAACCCATACGGCACTCGCCCGGATGAGACCTACGCATCGAACGCACCGGCAGAGGTAGGTGGTCTCGATTGCGCCGGTCTCGCCTCGCGAAAACTCGACGCCCCGGAGCCCGACCGCTCACGAATAACCTCGCTGATCGGACCTCGCCGGAAAAGCGTGAAGGAGCACTCTGGCTGGGCCGGAAGGTGGATCTAGTTCGCCGAGGCCGCCTCGCTAAAATCGCCTCGAGAACTCGATGTTCGCCTCTTAGGCTGGCCCAAATCTAACTGATCCTGCCTCTCTCGGTCCTCAATCCCAATGCGTATGCTGCATCTCCGGCAATATCCATCCTCGGTGAAGAGCCACTCTGGCAAGCGAATCATGTGACGGCCAGCCCCATCACGTATCTATGAACCCTGTCTGCCATGTGTGCTACGATGGTGTGTGCATATCTGGCCAAGGAGTCAAACTCCAAGCTGTACTCCCTGATAGTCCTCTCGTCCTGTCTCAAGGTCAACAACCTATCTACGCGGGCTCTCCTCACCTCCGGAGGCAAGAAGTGGTCTAGGAACGCCTCTGTGAACTCCTCCCAATCACCGGAAGAGCATCCTCACCCTCGCCAATACCTATGACTCAAACCGATTCAACGCAATATCGCGAACGATGCAAGCTAGTATAATGACTCGGTCCACGATGCCCTAAGGACTGCATGGTCCATCAGAATCGCCGGACAAACTCCTGCGGATCCTCATCAAATCTCGAACAATATAACTAGGGTGCCTGACAACCCAAGAAATACCGAATCCGTAAACTGTAGGCTCTAGGGTTGGCCGCTGCTCTCGCTTGCCACGCCGCCACTATCTTTGGTCGATGGCCGAATCATTCCGTAATCTCGTACTCGGGCCCTCGATTTGGACTGGAGGCTCCGGTACCGCGGTCTCAGTAGCCGCGTCCGCTGCCTCGAACTCTGCTGAGGCTGGCGACGACGTGGAACTCGCCGCCCTAAACATCATCTCTGGTAAGGACTGGGCCTGTGCCCTCGTGACTCTCCGCGTCCCACTAGCAGCACCCTCAGCTGCCTTGCCCTTCTGGGCCGCGGTTGCCTTGCGTGGAGGCATAACTGATACATAAAGGAAAACATCAGGGGAGATTCAACCTATAACTCAGCTCTATTGCACGATCTTAGAGTGAAAGAATGGAAACCAATCCTAAATATCCTGCAGCCTCCTGATTATAGATGTGGTGCACGACACACCGATAATCAAGACTCTACTAGACACGCCTCAGTGGGCGGTTCGAGGACTAAGCGCTCGATACCACTTTTGTCACGACCCAACCCCGGCCGCGGCGGTACCTCACCGGTACCCTGTCAGGTATATGTCAGAGAATAGCAGCGGAACATACATAACACATACGTATAAAAAGGTAACATCACTGGCCAGCCGGTAAGGCTGCCTTCCATAAAACATACTTAACAAAAGTATAATAGTACAACTGGTTCTTATAGCCCAAAACATAAATGTGACCACAGACCTCTAAAGATAACAACTGTGGCGGGACAGGGCCCCGCCATACCCCCTGAATATACAAAGTACCTATAGCATCAGGGAAATCCGTACCAAAATAACAAGCGTCCGGAGGGATGGAGCTTCTGACACTGGAAGAGTGATCCTAAGAATGAGGATCCTCAATCTGCTTACCCTTACCTGCGGCATGAACGCAGCCCCCGAGGAAGGGGGTCAGTACACAATATGTACCAAGTATGTAAAGCTGGAAAAATACTGTAATACTGATATCAAGTCTAAAAGCAAGCTGGAGTCATGAAAGACAATAAAATACCTTTTACTGTGCCTTACTAACAATGAGAGTGACAAGTATATATATATAATACTGCATAAAATAGGAGGCTCATGATCAAAACAGGGTACCTCGCCCGTAGTATCAATAAAACCATCCTACTCCTGGGACTATTTCACCCGCATGGGTCCTGTGGACCCGCATGAGGTACTCCTCGCACGCACTCACGGCATGGGACTATTTCACCCGCATAAGCCCATAAGGACTCGCATGAGGTATTCCTCGCATCATGGGTAGCAAATTCACTAAGGTGGTATACCGATCTTGGGACTTTCCTCGGATATACTCTTACCCCCGGGCGATGGTATAACGATCTTGGGGCTGTACCTCAGATATACTCTTACACTGGAGCAGATGGTATAACGATCTTGGGGCTTGCCCCTCAGATATACTCTTATACTGGTGCAGATGGTATAACGATCTTGGATCTGCCCCTCAGATATACTCTTACACTGAAGCAGATGGTATGACGATCTTGGGGCTGTACCTCAGATATACTCTTACACTGGAGCAGATGGTATAACGATCTTGGGGCTTGCCCCTCAGACATACTCTTACCCTATCTCAAACTGTCATCATATCATAAATAAGTTAAGAAAACTTATAACTTCTTTTAGTCTTGTTCATATACTCTCTCATTTTAGTTTACTTAAGGCACTTAATCATATCTTTAATAAAAGAACACCGGGAGTTTAACCCAAGTACTATATGCTTCAACTCTTTCAAAAATGACTCTTCTTTATACATAAAAACCTTTGGACAATTGATACCTTAAAATCAATTTGTCTCTTCACATACTTATCTTATTTAGAGAAAATCTCTTCTCATTAACCTTTTATGAAGCTAATAAACCAACTTTCCATAAAGTTGTTATATTAACTCTATACTTTAGTAAAATCATACTTTTTCCCTAACTAAGGGAATTATACATTCTTAAAATGAAACAAGTCATTATATACTTAAAACAAGTAAGAATACCAAATCTTGACGCTCACCGTACTACATAGTTTCATCTATTCATGCTCAAGAGATAGGAAAGCTTCACATACCTCTTTGGTCAATCCACTTGCCAAGTCCAAACTACCGCAAGTAATATTTCAACCTATAATAGTCATGATACGTTTATTAACCTTTAATCTTAATGTAGAACAACCCAAGTTCAAAGTCACTAAATTCTAAGGAAAATTGGGCAGCATTTCCTTTGTTTCTACTCACTTTGCCACCTTTCTCAAGGCCAAATTTATCATCCAAAACACCACATTTAAGGCTCAATAAATCCAACAATTCAAAGGGGATTTCACACCCAAAATTCTGCTCAATAAGTTTACAACAATTCACTTAACAATTCTAAGGTAGTTTTTAGGCTACAACATGCTCATAATCTCTTCTTAACCCATTCTTCGTATCCAAACCACATTTTCTAGCATGCAATGACTCCAAGTGCATTATTTTACTACCACAAGATCTTTCTTCTAAGCATGCAACACTAGAACTAAATCTAAAGGAAGAAATGTTACCTTAAAGTTTTAGCCAAAACTTATCCCAAATATTGCTAGCTTCCTTGCCAAGAACACCACCACAATAATGCCAACAAGCTAGCTACAAGCTTCCTTTTCTTGTTCTTAACTTTCAGATTTTTCTTGGGTTTTTAGAGAGAAGGAGGAGCTGATTTTTAGAGAGAGGAAGATGTTTGAGAGATGACCAAGTCTACAAGACTTGGTCAATATAAGCCATGCAAGCAAAATCAGATGGGGGGGACACTTGTCACCCTCCCATGGCCTTGTTAAAGAAAAGAGAAATCGGACTTTCCTAAGTTTTTCGCCCAAAAATCCGCTCGGCCGCGGCCTGGCGGTAACCTCCGCCGGTTCTCTGACTTTCGCGCCGCTGTCCTGGCGCCACGCGGCGCTGAAACTTCAGTGACCTCGATTACTTTAGGCGCCGCGCCTGCCGCTTTGCTCAAACGCATTACGCCGATCGCACGAACTTGTAACTCTCATAACTTTCTACTCCGACGTCCTATCGACGAACGGTTGGTTGCGTTGGAATCTAGACTCAACGAACTACGCCCTAGGATTTTGAAATACTTAGGGACTCTCAATGAATCGGGTCATAACCCGCCTCAAAGTTGACTAAAACCCGTCCGGAATAATCCGTCAACCTATCCTTTGAAAATTTTTAAGTCTTACATGCTTTCGTACGCTCTCATACGTAGGGTCAGAACTACGGGGTATAACAACCACCCACATCTTGGTGTGTTCGATGCGGTAGGTCTCACCCGGGCGAGTGCCGTATGGCTCCGGGAGCTTGTTACTCTTGTGGCCAGCAGGGCCATTTGAAGAGGGATTGTCCGTCCAGAGGCGGCGGGAGTGTTGTGGTTCAGCCGACAGGGTCAGTTGCTGGATCTTCATCTTCAGCGGTTATGCGCCCCGGAGGGCAGGGTGTTCACGGACCAGCAGGCCGCGGCAGGAGTCGTGGTGGGGGTCCCAGTTCCAGCGGTCCTCAGAACCGCATTTATGCTATGTCCAGCCGTCAGGACCAGGAGGCGTCACCTGATGTCGTCACAGGTACATTATTGGTTTCATGTTGTGATGTATATGCTTTGATAGATCCAGGTTCTACCTTGTCCTATATATCTCCTCATATTGCTGGTAGAATAGGGATAGAGCCCGAGTCCATAAAATCTTTTGAGGTGGCTACGCCAGTAGGTGATTCGGTGGTAGCTGAGCGGGTGTATAAGGCTTGCCCAGTGACTATATACAGTCGTCAGACCCTAGCCGACTTGATAGAGTTGGATATGACGGACTTTGATGTGATTATGGGTATGGATTGGCTAGCGTCTTGTTATGCCAATGTGGATTGTAGAGGGAGATTGGTACGGTTCTAGTTTCCTGGGGAGCCGGTTATCGAGTGGAAGGGGAATACCACGTCGCCGAGAGGTAGGTTTATTTCTTACCTCAAGGCTAGGAAGATGGTGCGGAAGGGGTATATCTACCATATGGTTCGGGTATTCGATACTGAGGCCGAGACACCAGACCTTCAGTCAGTTCCGGTTGTTAAAGAGTTCTCAAACGTATTCCCAGATGATCTCCCGGGTATCCCTCCTGAGAGGGAGATTGAGTTTTGCATTGATATGTCACCAGACACGACCTATATCTATTCCACCCTATAGGATGGCACCTGCTGAGTTGAGAGAGTTGAAAGACCAGCTGAAGGATTTTCTGGAAAAAGGCTTTATCAGGCCTAGTGTTTCTCCCTGGGGAGCGCCAGTTTTATTTGTAAAGAAGAAGGATGGGACGCTGCGTATGTGTGTTGATTACAGGCAGCTGAATAAGGTAACTATCAAGAACAGATACCCCCTCCCCAGGATTGATGATTTGTTTGACCAGTTGCAGGGGGCGAGGTGTTTTTCCAAGATAGACCTGCGGTCTGGTTATCATCAGGTGCGAGTTAGAGAGACAGATATCCCAAAGACTGCATTCAGGACCCGGTATGGGCACTATGAGTTCAGGGTAATGTCTTTCGGGTTGACCAACGCCCCAGCAGTATTCATGGATTTAATGAACCGGGTGTTCAAGTCATTCTTGGATATGTTCGTTATAGTATTCATTGATGATATCCTGGTTTATTCGCGCCTGAGCGAGAACACGCACCACTCGGCGGCGGTATCGGAGTCCTCGACCGGAAGTTGTATGCCAAGTTCTCAAATGCGAGTTTTGGTTGGCTTGATGGCTTTCTTAGGGCATGTTATCGGGCCGATGGTATTCAGTTGATCTGAAGATTGAGGCGGCCAAGACTTGGCCTAGACCCACTACACCGACGGAGTGCGAACTTTGGGCCTTGCGGGTTATTATCGGAGATTTGTGGAGAAGTTTGCTTCCATCTCAAAGACCTTTGACTAGCCGACTGTAGCAGCTACGTTCTGGTGGACGGATGCTTGTGAGGAGAGCTTCCAGTTACTGAAGGAGAAATTGACGACCGCCCCAGTTCTTACTCTTCCAGAGGGTTTAGATGGATATGTGGTTTATTGTGATGCGTCGGGTGTCGGGCTTGGGTGTGTGCTGATGCAGCACGGTAAAGTTATAGCTTACGCATTTCGACAGCTCAGGAAGCATGAGAAGAACTACCCCACACATGACTTAGAGTTGGCAGCGGTGATTCATGCCTTGAAGATCTGGAGACATTATTTGTATGGGGTTCATGTGGATATTTACACGGACCACAAGAGCCTCCAGTATATCTTCAGCCAGAGGGAGCTGAACTTGCGGCAGAGACGGTGGTTAGAGCTACTTAAGGATTATGATGTCGATATCCTATACCACCCAGGGAAGGCCAATGTAGTTGCAGATCGATGGGTAGTCTGTCAGATGTACAGCCAGAGAAAAGGGGCATGGTCTGCGAGTTACATCAGCTAGCGAGCCTCGGCGTCCGTTTGGTTGGTTCTGATAGTAATGGAGTTCGGGTTCGAGAGGTTGCCAAGTCTTCCATCGTCGAGGAGGTGAAGAGGCGAAAGTATGAAGATCCGATTATGGTACGGTATCGAGATACGGCTCTTCGGGAGGAGAAGAGTCTATTTGAGGTAGCACCTGATGGGGTGCTAAGATTTGAGGGCAGGTTATGTGTACCCGATGTGACAGGACTTCGTCAGCAGATTTTGGGGGAGGCACACAGTGCTCGTTACTCTATTCACCCGGGGTCGACTAAGATGTACCATGACCTCAGGTGTATATATTGGTGGGATGGCTTGAAGAAGGACGTTACAGAGTTTGTGGCGCAGTGTCCGAATTGTCAGCAGGTCAAGGTGGAGCACCAGAAGCCTGGTGGGTTGTTGCAGATGATAGAGATTCCGACATGGAAGTGGGAGGTGATCAATATGAACTTTATTACAGGGTTACCTCACACTCAGAGGAAGCATGATTCCATCTGGGTTATTGTCGACAGGCTGACGAAATCAGCCCAATTTCTTCCAGTCAGGACGACTTTTTCGGCCGAGGATTATGCTAGATTGTATATCTGAGAGATTGTGAGACTGCACGGAGTTCCTATATCGATTATTTCAGACAGAGGAGCCCAGTTCTCGGCTAACTTCTGGAGGTCTTTCCAGAAGGGATTAGGGACACAGGTGAGTCTCGATCGCTGCGTTCATCCTCGCACCGACGGACAGCCGAGCGCATACTATCCGCATACACGAGGATATGATGCGGGCCTGTGTTATTGATTTCAGGGGTAGCTGGGAGGATCATTTACCTCTTGTGGAGTTTGCATATAACAACATCTACCATTCTAGTATCCAGATGGCGCCTTATGAGGCCTTATACAGGAGGAAGTGCAGATCGCCGATAGGCTGGTTTGAGGTGGGAGAAGTTCAGTTAGTCGGGTCGGACTTGATTCAGGAGGCAGTGGATAAGGTGAAGCTTATCCAGGAGCGGTTATTGTCAGCTCAGAGTCGACAGAAGTCGTATGCAGATCATCGGCGTCGACACTTGGAGTTTGAGATGGGTGATTGGGTCTTCCTGAAGGTATCACCCATGAAGGGCGTGATGAGATTTGGGAAGAAGGGGAAACTTAGCCCAAGGTACATTGGGTCTTATCAGATTGTCCGTAGGGTAGGCAAGGTTTCCTATGAGTTGGATCTGTCGTCCGATCTGGAGGCAGTACATCCAGTTTTTCATGTGTCTATGTTGCGGAAGTGTATCAGAGATCATCTAGAGTACACCCGATTTGTGATGTCCAGGTGGCAGAGGGGTTATCGTATGAGGAGAGTCCCATAGCGATACTCGATCGTCAGGTTAGGCGACTTCGGACAAAGGATGTGGCTTCCGTCAAGGTCTTATGGCGGAACGAGAACAGTGAAGAAATGATATGGGAAGCAGAGGAGGACATGATGAAGAAGTATCCTCACTTGTTCCCTACACCTCCAGGTAACCCACTTTCCTGCTTATTAGTTTTAATTTGGCGTTTATGCTTAAGTATTGTTGTGGCCATGTGGAGCGTCCTTATTTTCAAGAAGAATAGTTAAGAGGGTCTATGTCAATATTGTGATTTGAGTAAGCCTAGAAGGAACATTCGGGACGAATGTTTCTAAGGGGGGGAGAATGTTACACCCCGTAGTTCAGGTCATGCTTATGAGAACGTACGAAGGGAGTTAAGATTTAAATTTTAGAATGATGGGTTGACGAAATGTTTCGGACGGGTTTTTAGTCAACTTTGAGGCAGTTTATGTCCAGTTGCATTAAGAGTTCCTAGGTGTTTCAAAGGCCTAGTACGTAGTTCGTTGAGTCTAGTTCCCAACGCAACCAACCGTTCGTCGATAGGACATCGGAGTAGAAAGTTATAGAAGTTGCAAGTTCAGTGCGCTGTTGAGCAGAAATGAATTTTCGGTCGAGCCGCATGGCGCGCCTTGGATGCGAGGCGCGCGGACACACTGAAAATTCTTTGAGGTTGCAACGCCGCAGCGCCGTAAAGCAGGGCCGCGGCTTCGGAAGTTCCGAAAGTTCGCAGAGGTTTCAGGGCCGAGGCGGAGTTTTTGCGAAAACTGAGGGAAAAATCAGATATTTTCTTTTAAAAAGGCCATGGGAGGGTGACAAGTGTCCCCCCCATCTGATTTTTGCATGTCCTATTTATTGACCAAGTCTTGAAGACTTGGTCATTCTTCAAAGCTCTCTCTTCTCTCTAAAATTAAAAGCTCTCCCTTCTCTCTAGAAATTCAAGAAGAAACCAAGGCCTAGAGGAAAATTTCAGAAAAAGTGGCAAGAAGGAAACTTGTTGGCAAGCTTGTAGGAGTTTTTGTGGAGGTGATTGTGGAAAGAAGACAAGTGAAATTTGTTGGATTAATTTGGGTAAGCTCTAAGGTAACAATCCTTTCTCTTTTGCTAGTAAAATTGTGTTGCATGTGTGGAAGAAAGGATTTGTAGTTGTCAATATTGCTCTTATATATATTGCATGTAGGAATTGGATAAGAATTCGGATTAAAAAGGAATTGGATAAGAATTTATGTTGTTATACCTCAAAATTGCCGAATTGGACCTTGTAGTTTGTACTAGTTTGATATCAATTGTGGGGCGGAATTTTACACGTCTAGTAGGCGTGTAATCCCTTATTTGTTACCTGCATTGTTGAGCCTTAAAGATGGCATGTTTGGTTATTGAATTCGGCCTTGAAAAAGGTGGCAAAGTATGTAGAAACAAAGGAAGTGTTGTCCGATTTTCCATAGAATTTAGTGACTTTGCACTTGGAATATTCTACGTTGAAGCTAGAGGTTAATAAACGTATTATGGTCATTATAGGTTAAACATACTACGTGCGGTATATTGGACTTGCGAGTGGATTGACCCGAAGAGGTATGTGGAACTTTCCTACCTCTTGAGCATGAGTAGTTGTACCTATATAGTACGGTAGACGTACAAAATTTGATATCATTTACTTGCCTTAAAGTATATGATACTTGTTTCGTTTTAAAAGCATAAGTCCCTTGGATATAGAAAAATGTATTTGACTATGGTATAAGGTTAGTATAACAATTTTATGGAAAGTTGGTTATATTAGCTTTATGGAAAATTAAAAGGAGAGGTTTACTCAAAGTAAGATAAGTAAGGACAAATGACTTGATTTATGAAAGGCAAATTGATTTTAAGGCATCAATTTCCTAAAGTTTTATATGAAAAGGAGTCATTTTTAAAAGAGTAGAAGTATGTAGTACTTTGGTTTAAATTCCCGGATTCTTTTATTAAGAAATGTTAGTGCCGTAAGTAAACTAAAATGAGAGGGTATATGAACAAGATTAATAAGAAGTTAGGGGCTTTCTTAACTTATTTATGTTATGTATGATGGCCGATTGAGCTAGGGTAAGAGTATAAATGAGGGGTAAACCCCCAAGACGTTATACCACCTTCTCCAGGGTAAGAGTATAAATGAGGGGTAAAACCCCCAAGACGTTATACCACCTTCTTCAGGGTAAGAGTATAAATGAGGGGTAAAATCCCAAGACGTTATACCACCTTCTTTAGGGTAAGAGTATAAATGAGGGGTAATTCCCCAAGACGTTATACCACTTTATTTAGGGTAAGAGTACAAATGAGGGGTAAATCCCCAAGACGTTATACCACCTTCTGAGTATGATTGCGGGGTAAACCCCCAAGACATTATACCATTCCATGAATTTGCTACCCATGATGCGAGGAATACCTCATGCGGGTTCACACGACCCATGCGGGTGAAATAGTCCCAGGAGTAGGATTGCTTAATGATATTGCGGGCGGATGGTCCTGCTTTGATCGTGAGCCTTCTATTTTATGTTATAAGTATGCTTTTATTTTACTCTCCTTGTTAGTAAGGCACAGGGAACTGTAATTTGATTACCACCTATGAATCCAGCTTTATTTAGACTTATGATTAAATTACAGTATTTTTTTTTCCAGTTTTACATACTTGGTACATATTGTGTACTGACCCTCTTCCTCGGGGGCTGCGTTCATGCCGCGTGGTGTAGCGGTGGTGGATCCTCATTCTTAGGATCACTGATCAGGTGTCAGAGGCTCCATTTCTCCGGAGGCTTATTACTTTTGGTATGGTTTTCCCTGATGTTGTAGATATTATGTACATTCAGGGGTATGGCGGGGCCCTGTCCCGCCATTGTTGTTTATCTGAAGTGCTGTAGTAACATTTGGGGTTTGGTGTAAGAACAAAGTTGTCATCTTACTTTTGGCTATGTATATTTTATGGAAGGCGGCCTTATCGGCTAGCCTGTGATGTTATCGTCTAAGCATGCTTATGTGTTGTGTATGTTCCGCTGCTAGTTCCTTTGATGTTTACCTGAGAGGGTGCGGGTAGGTACGATCGCGGCGAAGTCGGTCGTGACATTTATTTTGGATTATATATATATATATATATATATATATATATATGGCAGCCTTATCGGCTTTGTCTTTGCATATTTATAAAAAAAATGTTATTTAACTTCCGCGGGTAACTTGGGTCGTAGAGGGTAGAAGGGTACCTAGGTAGGGCACCAGTAGCGGGCCCGGGGTACGGGTCGTGACATATATTGAGTCCATCTCAGATTTCATGACTTCTTGACATCTCTGCGAATCAATGTCTAACATAGCTTTGCTGTAGGTTGTATGTTCATCGTTATCGGAAATATCTATCTCATAGTTGTTTCAACAACGAGATTAAGTCTTTCAGGCGGACGATGAGTCCTAGTGGATCTACGGAGTTGAATATTCTACGTTTCAGTGTTCGTTGCATTCTGATTGTAAGAAGGTCTTTGGGTGTTGGACAATCCACCACATTGAGAGCTTTCAGGAATGTCATTTTCATGTATTTTCTGGATGGAATGATGTACAACTATTGTATCATCTTCCATTGGTTATGTATGAGAGCCTTGCATTTCTGAACTATCTCTCATAACACTCCCACTGGCTAAAAGGCGTACTCTAAGTACCCAATCTTCACCAATACTCTCACTGAATCCTTGTCTAGGTCATTTGACAAGGGTTCAACTTCTGTGTTATCTTGTGGTTCTTGAATTTCTTCAAGTTCTATCTTATTGCAGCTCTGTTCCTTGTAGACATAGTCTTCCTCAAGGAAAGTTGCATTTCTAAAAACAATGACCTTATGTTCTCCAAGAAGATAGAAATAATATCCCTTAGTTTCCTTTTGATTCCCCACAAAATAATATTTCTCACTTTTAGATTCCAACTTGTTAGTAGGCATCTTCTTTACATATGCAGGGCACCCCCAGGGTCACATGTGTTTAAGTGTTGGTTTCTTGTCATTCCATATCTCATATGGAATTTTCCTTACTGACTTTGAAGGAACCCTATTCAGAATATAGATTAAGCTTTGTAATTCATATCCCCTGGTAGATCTAAAAAACTCATCATGGATCTAACCATATCTAATAGGGTTCGATTTCTCCTTTCAGCAACATCATTCATTTGTGGCATTCCAGGAGGTGTCCATTGTGATTGGACTACATGAAGTTTCAAGTAATCCAAAAATTATTTACTTAAGTATACACCTCCTCGATCTGATCGAAGGGTCTTGATACTTGTTTCAAATTGTTTCTCTACTTCTGACTTGTTCTCCTTGAATTTCTCAAAGGATTTGGACTTGTGATTCATAAGATAAACATGCTCAAACCTTGTGAAATCATCTGTAAAAGTGATGAAGTAAGGGAAGCCTCCCTTAGCTTGAGTTAAAAATGGCCCACATACATCAGTATGGACCAACTCAAGCACCTATTTGGCTCGCACACCTTTCCTAAAAAGTGGCTTGTTGGTCATTTTTCCTCTCAACCAAGATTCACAGTTACCATAGGACTCTAAGTCAAATGGTTCCAAGTAGTCTAACTTCCTTAATCTTGTTATCTTTGATTCATTGATGTGACCAAGTCTATAGTGTCATAAGTAGGTGGGGTTTCTTGGATTACTTATCATAGCTCGTTTATTTTGTACATTGAAAATTTCACGACTACATTTTAGAACATACAAACCATCCACAAGCGGAGCATTTCCACAAACAAAACCATTAAAAGACAGTACATAACTGCCATTGGCAATAAGTGAGGAAAACCCCTCAATCTCTAACACTAGGATATAAATAATATTCCTCATCAACGAGGTGTCACACCCCATTTTAACTGGAGTCGAAATGGTGTACGACATATAGGTTATTCCTGAATGCATTTTAAGGAGTCGCCACCTAATTAATCTAGTGAATTAGGACACTTCTAAATAGCCTAAAATGCTATAAATGATCTCCATTTAATGGTCTGCAAAATTTTATGAGATTCTGGGTAAGGGTTCTTTATTATCCTAAAGGGAAGGGGTTAGACATACTATAGGATCCGTTAACTTGCGGTTGTCCGATCAAACTTAGGTTAATTATTATATTTAAAAATGCATGTTTTGGAAAGCATAAAGTTAAGAAAAGAATATTGCAAATAACTACTTGAAGATATATAATTTGATAAAATTGCATAAGGTTTGTTTTAAAAATGCATGGAAGATAATTTATTGGAAAAGTGAGTATTGCTAATAAAAATTTAGTTTTATAAAACATATTTTTTTTAAAAGAAGGTATGTATTGCATATAAAAATAAACTAGCGGCGATTCTCCTATTTTTAAACTATTCTCCCTTTAGTCTATTATTCTAATTATTCTAGATATCCTAAGTTTATCTATTCTATGCATTTTAATATTTATGCAAGATTATATATTATAACAAGAAAATAATAAAAGTGACAGAATTAAAGAGTAAAGATAAAAGAGTGACATAGGGCGGATGACATTGTCATTCAGCCCATTTGGTTTTTGGAATTCCGAAGTCGGGAATGCAAGGTAGACATGGATGCCGATCTTCATTTTTCGTCGTAGTCATGTTGAGTCTCATGCCGAGACTCTTCACATGCTTCCGATGCATTTCATGTAAAACAAAGAAAAGAAAATGATTAGTATGCGGAATATAAAATATGCATATGCAATAAATGATTCATGAAATTACCAATTATATGGATATCTAAACCCATTCACATATATGAAGATTGATATATAACAAATATTTCTAAAAGCAAGTTATACGAATAAGATATACATATGAATATATATCCCTCTCTGTATACTTTGAATATTTTCGGGATAGGACATTCTTCGAATTTGGAGGCTTACACGAACAACAAAAATCACAAAATATATAGATATATTATTGAAACTGTCGAAATTATGTGATATAAAGAATTCTAACTCAATGATCCTATTCCATAATCTTATTAACAGAGCACGGGACGCAGAAGAAAACTATATGTATAAAGTGTGCCTTATTTCTTTTCACTTTACAAATTGTTAAATCGATACAGAAAGAAAAATCATAATGTAGTAATGTTTAGTATGAGGTTAACAAACCCTTTTCCTGTATTAAGGACGACCTTGAAATATAAAATAATATTAAGACATGCTAAACAAATAGTACAAGCTATTGAGCTAGGGTTAGGATTTGAGAGGGATTTCATTTTGATTTAAAAAAAAATAGTCAAACAAATCGTTCAAATTCGAACGTTTGGACGACTTTCAACGTTTCACGTGATGGAAAACGATTTAGCATGAAAATGGTAAGCAAATTCTGTGTGTTATGGAAAGAAACCTTGGTATTACTCAAAAATAGAAGAGATGAAAGTGATGGGTGCATCGGCTGCCTTGACTTTCTTGAGAAAGAAATTAAGTTTTTCTTTCTATTGTTTTGGATGGTTTTGGAGAATTAAAAAATGGGCTGGATGATAACGGATTTGGCTGACGGGTTTTTAATGGTAGACTTCAGATTTGTAAGGGAAAAAAATGGGATTGGGTTTTATTTTTTAAGGGACTAAAGGAAAGGTTGGGGATGCGGGATGGGCTGAAATTTGAATAGTTTTAGGTATTTTATTTAAATAGCGATTGTGGTATATACGAAAATGATTTATCAAAATTAAAAATTGTTTTTGTGGTGTAAAAAGAAATAGCTTAATTTTGGATGAATAATGAGAAGGGAGGGACAAAATTGGGTGTCAACAGCTTGTCCCTCTTTGTACGGAGAGGATGAAAGAGTCTTCAGACAAAGACGTTGACTTGTAGTCAATTATATCCTGATTGTCAAAGATTAGAAAATGCATGGGCAAACGAAGTTTCAAGAAGAGACAGGAATTTCTGATGCCAGAAAATTAAAAGCACAGCTGACTCAAATTTAAAATTTTATTTCAGTGTCGAATTATGATGACATTGTCTATGGTGACGCTAGGAAATTAAAAGCACGAATGACGTGGATTCAAAATTTTGTCTCAGTGTCGAATTATGATGACACTGAGTTTTCATGGTGCTAGAAGATTAAAGGCGAGGCTAACGCAGATTCAAAATTGTCCAGTGTCGAATTATGATGACACTGAGTTTTTTTTTGTGATGCTGGGAAAATAAGGCACGATTAATGTGAATTCAAAATTTATTCCAGTGTCGAATTATGATGACACTGGACTATGGTGACGCTATGAAATTAAAAGCACGACTGACGCGGATTCGAAATTTTGTCCCAGTGTCGAATTATGATGACACTGAGTTTTCATGGTGCTAGAAGATAAAAGGCGATGCTAACGCAGATTCAAAATTGTTCCAATGTCGAATTATGATGACACTGGTTTTTTTTGTGATGCTGGGAAAATAAGGCACGATTAACGCGGATTCAAAATTTATTTCAGTGTCGAATTATGATGACACTGGGCTATGGTGACGCTAGGAAATTAAAAGCACGAAGGACGCAGATTCGAAATTTTATCCCAGTGTCGAATTATGATGATACTGAATTTTCATGGTGCTAGAAGATTAAAGGCGAGGCTAACGCAGATTCAAAATTATCTCAGTGTCGAATTATGATGACACTGAGTTTTTTTTTGTGATGCTGGGAAAATAAGGCACGATTAACGCGAATTCAAAATTTGTTCCAATGTCGAATTATGATGACACTGGACTATGGTGACGCTAGGAAATTAAAAGCACGACGGACGCGGATTCAAAATTTTGTCTCAGTGTCGAATTATGATGACACTGGATTTTCATGGTGCTAGAAGATTAAAGGCGAGGCTAACGCAGATTCAAAATTGTCCAGTGTCGAATTATAATGACACTGGTTTTTTTTTGTGATGCTGGGAAAATAAAGGCACGATTAACGCGAATTCAAAATTTATTTCAATGTCGAACTATGATGACACTGGATTTTTGTGATGCTGGGAAAATAAAGGCACCATAATGCGAATTTAAAATTTTGTTCTAGTGTCGAATTATGATGACACTAGGGTTTTTATGGTGTTAGAAGATTAAAGGCGGGGCTGACGCGAATTCAAATTTGTCCCAGTGTCGAATTATGATGACACTGGATTATGGTGATACTAGGGAATTAAAAGGACGACTGATGCGGATCCCAAAATTTGTCCCAGTGTCGAATTATGATGACACTGGGCTCTTATGGCAAAATCTTGGGAAAGAGTAGAACGATGTTCGAGGTAAGCCGCTGACCTTTGTCGGGAGGTCCAGCCTTCTAAAAATTGCCTCAGTTCGCTGCAAAAGATGGTTCCACATTATGCTCATGCTCCTGTAAATGCAGGTTCCTGCATGCTAAAGCTTAAGAAAAAATTAGTGCATAACTGTTAAGCATGAATATATAAGAAATGTGATCATGTGAATAGGAATGTCATCCTGGTAATGTGATGACGATGCAGTTGATAGCGTCTTTGTTGATGTGATGCTGCAAATGCTGAGATGTCATCCTTGCACGGACTTGCTGAATGTTGCAACTGCTGAGATGACGTCTTTTCCCAGACGTACTGAATGCTGAGATGTTTTCCTTACACAGATGTGTCGCAACTGCTCTTGTAAATTGGGGACCCTGTAGGCTAAAGCTTAAAAAAAGTTATGCATAATTGTTAAGACGATAAATGATAAAGCATGAATATAAGAAATGTGACCCTGTGAGTCAGAATATCGTCTTGTGTAGTCATAATGTGCTGAAGTTGTTGCATTGGCTGTTACACCCCGTATTTACAGGACATGGTGTAAGAACGTACGTAAGAACTCACAAGTGTTAAGATTTGAGACTTGTAAAAATTTATCGGAATTATGAAATTGTCGGAAAACGTTTTGTTGTGACGAATGGGAGGGCGACACGTGTCACCCCCCCTTAGAATGCCTTGGACGAAATTAGGCATGGCCACAATGGTCATTGACCATAGCCTTAGGATGACTAAGTCTTCCAATTAATGAGCTTGAGAATGTTGACTTGGTCAAGGACCCACATAGTCTTGATATTTACTAAGAACTCATCCAAACCACCCAATTGTTTGCATCTTGACCCTCCATGTCCCTTTATAATACTAGTAGTAGCAAGACTTTGTCCAAACACTTAGAAAATTTTCACAAAATTTGAAGAGAGCTCTAGCTTGCTCTCGGGTTCATGGCACTTGAGAAGAAAAAAATTTCGTTGCTTGTTCTTTAAGCTCCACACTTTAAACCAAGGTTCATGAGTGTTATGTAAGTATATCTCAATAGAAAAATCCCGGAAAAAGAGAGTTTTCGTATTAGTCGCAAGGTGAAAACCTAATGACTTTTCTAGGTTTTGGTTGGAAGTTTGAAGGAAAATTGTTGGTATGGTTCTAAGGGTCTCAAGTAGCGGATTGAAGTATCTTGGAGAGTCTCTAAGTTGCTAAGGAACGACTTCGGATTTGAAGATTAGATTGAGAATCGTTAAGGTATAATCTTGTCCTTTAAGATGTTACAAGATTATATATTTTTTTGTTGTTGTTAGTTTTACACGTTGACAACATGAAGTTGGTATGTAGAAGTTTATAAGTATTAAGGAGGTGCTGTCCGATTTTCCGCAGAATTTAGCGACTTAGCACCTAAAATATTCTACGTTAGAAGTGAAAGGTTAATGGACATATTGTGACCATTATAGGTTGAAGTACTAAGTATAGCGTATCCTACTTGGAGAGTGGAATAGCTATCAAGGTTGGAGTACTTTGGGGCATTTTGCTACTTGTCGACAATCGTCGCGAGGTATGTGAACCTCTTCCTTCCTTTGGCATGATTCTATGTATGGAATATACCGTGGTATCATTTCATGTTTCTGTTACTCTTAGAAGTTAAGAGGTAGTTGTGTGATCTACTCATGTAGAACTTTTCCTATCTTTAAGCATGACTAGTTGCACGTATGTAGTGCGGTGAGCGTCTGACACCTTGATATCCTTTACTAGTTTGTGAATAGCCAAGTCGGGTGAGTTGGGAGATTAACTCACTTCTTTGAAAGTATAAAGGATGTCTTAAGTGTTATTAAAGTTAAGGGACTTGAAGAGTTTTAAAGTATGTGATACTTGTTCCGTTTTAAACGTATAAGTCCCTTGGATAGGAAATTGTTTTGGGCTAAGGTATAAAGTGAATATAACGGCTTTATGGGAAGTTAGTTATATTTGCTTTATGGAAAGATAAGTGATTTGATTTTAGTGAAAAGGCCACTTGTTTTAAGGCATTAATTGCCTAAGGTTTTATAATAAAAGGAGTCACTTGTTTTCTAGGGTTAAGAGACTATTTGTATTTTTGAAAGTTATGAGAATTTATTTGAAAGTATTTAATACTTGGTTTCAAAAAGTAGAAGTCTCTTGGTTATAAAATGAACGTGTTGGTCTAAACCATAAAGGGTTATAACGACTTTATGGGAAGTCGGTTATAACGGCTTTATGGAAGGTTAAGAGAATGGTTTTCTCTAATAGAGTAAGCAAAGAAATAACTTGTGTTAAGGAAGGGCAAATTGTTTTAAAGGTACCAATTGCTTAAGGTTTTAAATAAGGAAGTCACTTGATTTAGAAGCCGGTAATTGTATTTTCTAAAAAGGTATTGTGACTTGTCTTGAAAGGTGAATAGGACTTGATACTACGGTTGTTAGTATCGGGGAAGTTTTATTTGGAAAGGAGTCTTTTGAAAAGAATGCGACGTAGTACTTTGGCCTGTTTAATTGAGAATAATTCTATGTGATGCCTTGATTAGTACTTTGGCTTGTTAAAATGAGAATTATTCTATTTGTGCCCCGATAAGTACTTTGGCTTGTTAAATGAGAATTATTCTATTTGTGCCCTGAAAAGTACTTTGGCTTGTTAAATGAGAATTATTCTATTTGTGCCCCGATAAGTACTTTGGCTTGTTAAATGAGGGGCAAGCCCCAAGACGTTATACCACCTTCTCCAGGGTAAGAGTATAAGTGAGGGGTAAACCCCCAAGACGCTTTACCACCTGCTTTAAGTGTTGTTTGACGACCGGTCGAGATAGGGTAAGAGTATAAATGAAGGGCAAGCCCCAAGACGTTATACCACCTTCTCCAGGGTAAGAGTATAAGTGAGGGGTAGACCCAAGATGCTATACCACCGCTTTACCACCTTCTCCAGGTAAGAGTATAAGTGAGGTAGACCCAGACGCTATACCAGGTGGGACTTGGTGTTCATGTATGCCTATTGGTGTATTATTATACCTGGGTATCGGCGGTGATGTGGGATTCCACGCGGATATATATATATGTATTGTGTATGTATGCGACGGTGAGGTGGGATGCCAGGCGCGTCACGTGGTTATATTTTACACTAATAGTCGGCGATGATGGGGATTCCACGGGCATGCTTTGATATTAGTGTGACTTGATCGCGTCCCAGATTGGGCCGAGTAGTATATGTGTCCCTCCGTAGTGGGCCGGACTATGTTATGAAAGATAAGTAAGTTATACGGTAATGAACTTAATGATTCTTTTTCTAATAATGCGTAAGAATGTGACTATAACTCTTATCGGGAATGGAAAGGATAATAAGTGCGATTAAGTTCATAAGTGGTAATGACACGGCAGGATCCGGTATGTATTTTTATACTTGTCCTTGTCATTCTTTTGTCTGATTATGATTTGTTTCTTATGACGTTATATTACATTCCATATTAAATTTTTGTTATCGACCCCGCCGAAGTGCGTTAATGCCGCGAGTTTAGGTACCTGATTGTGGATCCGCGAGCTTAGGATCGGTTCAAAGTTGAGATGGCTCGTGTTAGGAGTTGTCACGTTTATGTTCATTCGTGGTATGGCGGGGCCTGTCCATACGATGGTTGTTAAAACTCTTAGAGGTGCGTAGTCACATTTTGTGGGTCGATTTGTAAAAAGAAAGGCAACCGCTGCGGTTGTTTTTATATATATTCGTGAAGGTAGCCTATCGGCTAACTTTGTTGTTTTACTTACGATGTTTTATTTTTAAGTTTCGTGTATGTTCGCTGATTTTCTCTCGATGTTTACGTAAGGGTGCCCGGTAGGGCACCGATCGCGATCGAGGGTCGGGTCGTGACAAAAGTGGTATCGAAGCGATTAGTCCTCGGAAAGTGTCTACGCCGTGTCTAGTAGAGTCTTGATTATCGGTGTGTTATGCACCACATCTATAATCGGAGGCTGCAGAACATTTAGGATTGGTTTCCATTCTTCTCACTCGAGATCGTGCGATAGATTTGTGTTGTTGTGGTCGTCTCTCCTAACGAGTTATGTTGATTGCGGCTTGAGAAAGCGATGACCGGGAAGGACTATGTGGATTGCGTACCGGGTTGGTAATGATTAGAGTATAGTGGGTATTGTGACATACATCTATACGGAGTTATGTATGAGTCGGGCGCGTGTTGCCTAGAATGATTTTAGATTACCGTGAATCGGTAAAGACTAACTAGATCCGGAAGGTATGGAATAGTTAATGAATTTTCGCCAAGGTCTTGTGTTTTATTTTGAGATAATTGGGAAAGGATGAGGTACATGCGATAGGGTAGTGGACCCTTAAGAAGCCATATTAAGGAACCTAACGGAATGTCATGTTAATAGATCAAGCTGCGTAGTATGCTTAAGAGAATTATACGGATAAGGCCTGTAAAGAGTAAGTAATGGTTGTTGTGATCGAGACCACATGATTTTGGTTTTATGAGAAGTTTTTGTACCCGTTCTTGGGGTGGTAGTGGTAGGCTTGGAGCATGGAAATTGCGAGCCTAAGAATATTGATTCTTCGAGACCTTAGGTATATAAGGCTTTCTCTGCAATAAGATTTTAAGTCGGACGAGGATAAGAGTTAAGTGCGGCGACGGGTCGGGTGAGGACCTGTCACGGGTCTCCCCTTGGCCTGGAATAGAGTGGGATCAGTTGGTAGTAGTTCCGCTACGTGATAGGGTCGCGAGGGCGCAAGGCCCAAGTTTAGTTAATTGTTTTACGGGTTCGTGGACGCGTTCCACCGGAACCAGGTCATGAAAGCCGGAAATGGCCTTATATTGTTTTATAGAGTGACTCCAAAGATTTGAGGCCAGAGTCGGTATATAAGTTATGTATGTATGCTAGTATGAGTTGGAAATGCGAAAAGATAATCTCTTTTGGGCTTATGATGGGCGAGATATGCGTGTGCGAGGTATTAGGGACATGTGTGGCATTGTTGGCATGTCGGGGTTGTGAAAGGAAACTATGTCGCTAATTATAAAGATTGACTCCGAAAGAACATTCGGGGACGAATGTTGCTAAGGGGGGAAGAATGTTACACCCCGTATTTACAGGACATGGTGTAGAACGCACGTAAGAACTCACAGTGTTAAGATTTGAGACTTGTAAAATTTATCGAAATTATGAAATTGTCGGAAAGCGTTTTGTTGTGTGAATGGGAGGCGACACGTGTCACCCCCCCTTAGAATGCCTTGGACGAAATTAGGCATGGCCACAATGGTCATTGACCATAGCCTTAGGATGACTAAGTCTTCCAATTAATGAGCTTGAGAATGTTGACTTGGTCAAGGACCCACATAGTCTTGATATTTACTAAGAACTCATCCAAACCATCCAATTGTTTGCATCTTGACCCTCCATGTCCCTTTATAATACTAGTAGTAGCAAGACTTTGTCCAAACACTTAGAAAATTTTCACAAAATTTGAAGAGAGCTCTAGCTTGCTCTCGGGTTCATGGCACTTGAGAAGAAAAAAAAATTCGTTGCTTGTTCTTTAAGCTCCACACTTTAAACCAAGGTTCATGAGTGTTATGTAAGTATATCTCAATAGAAAAATCCAGGAAAAAGAGAGTTTTCGTATTAGTCGCAAGGTGAAAACCTAATGGCTTTTCTAGGTTTTGGTTGGAAGTTTGAAGGAAAATTGTTGGTATGGTTCTAAGGGTCTCAAGTAGCGGATTGAAGTATCTTGGAGAGTCTCTAAGTTGCTAAGGCGACTTGGTTGAAGATTAGATTGAGAATCGTTAAGGTATAATCTTGTCCTTTAAGATGTTACAAGATTATATATTTTTTTTGTTGTTGTTAGTTTTACACGTTGACAACATGAAGTTGGTATGTAGAAGTTTATAAGTATTAAGGAGGTGCTGTCCGATTTTTCGTAGAATTTAGCGACTTAGCACCTAAAATATTCTACGTTAGAAGTGAAAGGTTAATGGACATATTGTGACCATTATAGGTTGAAGTACTAAGTATAGCGTATCCTACTTGGAGAGTGGAATAGCTATCAAGGTTGGAGTACTTTGGGGCATTTTGCTACTTGTCGACAATCGTCGCGAGGTATGTTAACCTCTTCCTTCCTTTGGCATGATTCTATGTATGGAATATACCTGTGGTATCATTTCATGTTTCCTGTTACTCTTAGAAGTTAAGAGGTAGTTGTGTGATCTACTCTATGTAGAACTTTTCCTATCTTTAAGCATGACTAGTTGCACGTATGTAGTACGGTAGACGTACAACACCTTGATATCCTTTACTAGTTTGTGAATAGCCAAGTCGGGTGAGTTGGGAGATTAACTCACTTCTTTGAAAGTATAAAGGATGTCTTAAGTGTTATTAAAGTTAAGGGACTTGAAGAGTTTTAAAGTATGTGATACTTGTTCCGTTTTAAACGTATAAGTCCCTTGGATAGGAAATTGTTTTTGGGCTAAGGTATAAAGTGAATATAACGACTTTATGGGAAGTTAGTTATATTTGCTTTATGGAAAGATAAGTGATTTGATTTTAGTGAAAAGGCCACTTGTTTTAAGGCATTAATTGCCTAAGGTTTTATAATAAAAGGAGTCACTTGTTTTCTAAGGGTTAAGAGACTATTTGTATTTTTGAAAGTTATGAGAATTTATTTGAAAGTATTTAATACTTGGTTTCAAAAAGTAGAAGTCTCTTGGTTATAAAATGAACGTGCTGGTCTAAACCATAAAGGGTTATAACGGCTTTATGGGAAGTCGGTTATAACGGCTTTATGGAAGGTTAAGAGAATGGTTTTCTCTAATAAAGTAAGCAAAGAAATAACATGTGTTAAGGAAGGGCAAATTGTTTTAAAGGTACCAATTGCTTAAGGTTTTAAATAAGGAAGTCACTTGATTTAGAAGCCGGTAATTGTATTTTCTAAAAAGGTATTGTGACTTGTCTTGAAAGGTGAATAGGACTTGATACTACGGTTGTTAGTATCGGGGAAGTTTTATTTGGAAAGGAGTCTTTTGAAAAGAATGTACGTACGTAGTACTTTGGCCTGTTTAATTGAGAATAATTCTATGTGATGCCTTGATTAGTACTTTGGCTTGTTAAAATGAGAATTATTCTATTTGTGCCCCGATAAGTACTTTGGCTTGTTAAATGAGAATTATTCTATTTGTGCCCTGAAAAGTACTTTGGCTTGTTAAATGAGAATTATTCTATTTGTGCCCCGATAAGTACTTTGGCTTGTTAAATGAGGGGCAAGCCCCAAGACGTTATACCACCTTCTCCAGGGTAAGAGTATAAGTGAGGGGTAAACCCCCAAGACGCTTTACCACCTGCTTTAAGTGTTGTTTGGCCGGTCGAGATAGGGTAAGAGTATAAATGAGGCAAGCCCAGACGTTATACCACCTTCTCCGGGGTAAGAGTATAAGTGAGGGTAGACCCAAGATGCTATACCACCGCTTTACCACCTTCTCGGGGTAAGAGTATAAGTGAGAGGTAGACCCCAAGACGCTTATACCACCGGTGGGACTTGGTGTTCATGTATGCCTATTGGTGTATTATTATACCTGGATCGGCGATGATGTGGGATTCCACGGGCGGGATATATATATATGTATTGTGTATGTGTCTGGCAAGCGGTGAGGTGGGATGCCACGGCGCGTCACGTGGTTATATTTTACACTAATAGTCATCGCGGTGATGGGGGATTCCACGGGCATGCTTTGATATTAGTGTGACTTGATCGCGTCCCAGATTGGGCCGAGTATTATATGTGTCCCTCCGTAGTGGGCCGGACTATGTTATGAAAGATAAGTAAGTTATACGGTAATGAACTTAATGATTCTTTTTCTAATAATGTACGTAAGAATGTGACTATAACTCTTATCGGGAATGGAAAGGATAATAAGTGCGATTAAGTTCATAAGTGGTAATGACACGGCAGGATCGGTATGTATTTTTATACTTGTCCTTGTCATTCTTTTGTACGATTATGATTTGTTTCATGCGTTATATTCATTCCATATTAAATTTTTGTTATCGACCCCGAAGTGCGTTCATGCCGCGCAGTTTAGGTACTGATTGTGGATCCGCGACTTAGGATCCGGTTCAAGTTGAGATGGCTCGTGTTCGGAGTTGTCACGTTTATGTTCATTCGTGGTATGGCGGGGCCTGTCCGCCACGATGGTGTTAAAACTCTTAAGTGCTGTAGTCACATTTTGTGGGTCGGTTTGTAAAAAGAAAGGAAGCGCGCTTCGGTTGTTTTTATATATGTTCAGGAAGGTAGCCCTATCGGCTAACCTGTTGTTTTACTTACGATGTTTTATTTTTAAGTTTCGTGTATGTTCCGCTGATTTTCTCTGATGTTTACCTGTAAGGGTGCCTAGGTAGGGCACCAGTCGCGGTCCCGGGGTCGGGTCGTGACATTGGCGTAATGAAATAACGTCGTTTCTGGACGTAATGCAGATAGTGTTGTTTCCGGACGTACTGTAGATATGAGCCGCATGGCTGCTACTGTCTTTCCGGTTACTGTTAATATGAAAATTTGTCTTATCAAGACAAACAAATGAGTGTATTTCATTACATGCAAAATAAATAGCATAGTTTTCCAATTGTGTTTGGGGACAAATGTGTTTAAATGTCTCTAAAGGTGTTTGTTCCCTGAGGTTGAAGATGCATATGACGTTATTGTGTTGACGTGATGCAGATGACATCATTGTGTTGACCCAATGCAGATGACGTTATTGTGTTGACGTAATGATGGTGTCATTGTGTTGACCCGATGCAGATGACGTCATTGTGTTGACATAATGATGAAGTCATTGTGTTGACATATTGATGAAGTCATTGTGTTGACATAATGATGAAGTCATTATGTTGATCCGATGCAGATGGCGTCATTGTGTTGACGTAATGATAGTGTCATTGTGTTGACCCGATGCAGATGATGTCATTGTGTTGACATAATGATGGTGTCATTGTGTTGACTCAATGCAGATGATGTCATTGTGTTGACGTGATGCAAAAGACGTCATTGTGTTGATGTAATGATGACGTCATTGTATTGACAATTTTAGAAGGCGTCATTGTGTTGACAATTTTGAAGACGTCATTGTGTTGACGATTTTGAGGGTGTCATTGTATTGACAATTTTAGCAGGCGTCATTGTGTTGACAATTTTGATGGTGTCATTGTGTTGATAATTTTGAGGGTGTCATTGTGTTGACAATTTTAGAAGGCGTCATTGTGTTGACGTGATGTAGGGATCGTCGTGGCATAGATGAAATATAGATGAGGCCGTTGCACAGGCATAATAAAGTGACGTCGTTGAGAAGACGCGATGTATAGGTCGTCGTTGCAATATATAGATGAATTCGTTGCATGAGCATAATAAAATATATCGTTGAATAGACGTGTTGTAGATGTCTTCTGTTGTGTAGACGAAATATAGATAATACTGTTGCATATCTATGATGTCGTTAAATAGATGTGTTATAGATGTCGTCCATTTTGTAGACGAAATATAGATAATGTCGTTGCACATACATGACGTCGTTGGGTAGACGTGTTGTACATATCGTCGTTGAGTAGATGAAATATAAATAATGTCGTTGCACATGCATAATAAAATGACATCGTTGGGTAGACGTGTTAAAGATATCATCGTTGAGTAGACGAAATATAGATAATGTCATTGCACAGGCATGAAGTCGTTGGGTAGACGTAATAAGAGAACGTCATTGATAGACGATAAGACAACGTCATTGATAGATGTAATAGGACGTCGTTGAATAGACGTTTTAAGAGACGTTATTGATAGACGATAAGACAACGTCATTGAATAGATGTAATAAGAGAAACGTCACTGATAGACGTGATCGAGCTGACATCGTTATGCGGACGTAATAAGAAGACGTCGTTGTGCGGCGTAATAAAAAGACATCGTTTATAGATGTAATAAGATGATTTCTACCCGGTGGGCCAGGCTACTATGATGGAATTAACTGCAGAATATAAAGCGAATAAAATAATTAGTCGTAAAGTGATTGAGAAATGAGGATCAAAGTGTGGTCCTGTGAGCCGAAATAATGTCTTGATAGACGCGTGAGATTGTGGCCTTACGGGCTGTGTTGCTATGCGAAACATTCTACAAAACCAAATATAGATGAAATAGTTAGTGCATTGATATATAGATATGCGAAATGAATGAATGAGGATAAGAATATGGCCATGTGAGCCGAAATATCATCCTTGTACAAACATAATGTCGTTGGACCATGTAGGTCAATTTTGCGTAACCTCCTAATAGGAGCGTGATCCCTTTGGGTTGAATTGCGATGCAGAAATTCCTCAGAATTACATATCAGTGTTGCGATTTCGATGTTTTTGTTAACCTAAAAATCTGCACTCAAAGAAAACTTGTGAGTTTGGGAACCGCCTGAGGTTGAAATGACGTCGTTATCTGGATGTTATTGCGGAATTTGAACTTTGATTGTTGTTGTATTTTCCGCTTATGCTAATATGAAAAACCTGCGCTCAAAGAAAAATCGTGAGTTTTGGGGGGTGGTTGATTCGTATTGACTTTGCAGCTTTGACCCTTGATATTTGTACGCCCGACCTGTTTGGACCTACAACCCCTTCCTGGTTTCCTGTCTTGGCGAGAAGGTTTATTTATTTATTGAAAAATAAAATGCTTATGAAAAGTTCTTGCCGGATTTTCAAGATCAACGTTTCTGTGTTTATTGACGTCTTTTTGCGGAGAAACCTAAAAAATTGTCCCAGTTTCAAATATGTGAATTTCGCCATATCCAAAGCAAGGGAGAAAAAGTTTCTAATGGTGTGACCGAAACCGATATAGGTCGCCTAGGTATCCCACAGAGGGAATCAGGTCATAACGTAGTTCCAATTTACAAAGGGAAATGATAGAGTTTTCGGAATGTGGGACCGAGGCCCGTATGGACCTCCTACGTATCCCGCCAAGAGAATCAGGTCATAACGTAGTTCAGGTCAGGTATGGCGTTGCCCCGGTAGAAGTCTTGATTGTAATATGATCATGTCAATTAAGTCATTTGGACTTTGTTCGCTTGTTTTATTACATTCTTATTATCGACAAATTTATTAATATGCTTGTTGAAAGAGAATTGATTTAAAACAGAACGAATTCTAAAATTGCAAAAATTAGTTTAAATTTTAAGTTTTCAAAAGACGGAAGAAAAACACATTGAATGCACAAATGTGATTAAGGCCTTAATTTGAATTTTAACAAGCTTTGAAGGAGAAATCAGGCCGGGGTACATGTCTAATTTTCATAACATTTCCATGTTCCGCATCCCGAATAATTGGGTGCCTTTGAATCAGTCATTCTGATGGATGACTTTGCCTTTGATTTTGTGGAGGAGATGTTCTGTCAGTCAACACGAATCAACCTTTTGAGCAAATAAGCTAGGTAAAAATAATCCTTAATAAAAATGAAGCAAACCAAGTTAGTATAACATGGGTAAATATTATTTTAGAAAATATGTATAGAGTTGAAAGCGACAATCAATAATAAGAAAATTGCATGCAAATAAAGCGCGTGTTCTAATATGCGTGGCACCTCTTTTATGCCAAAGGTGGGCCTAAACGCCAAATATGCGAGATTATGATAAATAGGTCCAAGCCGTAAACTGCAATGTTTTGTGGGAAATGACGACCAAATGACGGTGCACTTTTTCCAATTTCGGCATGTCATAATTAGGCTTGGATTTGTCTATCATTATCACGCTACACATAATATGTTGATTGGTCACTGGGTTATCAAAACCCGTCAACAAGTTTTGGTGTTTTCTTATTTGTGGAGACGATACCAAGGATCGACCCACCTAAGGTAAGTGCATGCATGAATTAAAAATAAAGGGTGGTATAACTCTATCTTAAATTTTCGAAGATTTGGATTACTAGACACAAGGTTCCCGAGCGGACTGCTCGAGTGAGAAGGCTACGCTGCCACCGGTTGGATCGGATTCTCCGCGTAAAACGCCAACTCTCCTAAATTTGGGTATTTGAAAGAAATTTGCGGGTGTGAAAAGCACACCTCGCGTGTAGTGTGTGATAGTGTGAATTTTCCGTAAGGAAAGAAATATGAGCGGAATGTCAGTTTAAGGAAAGCAGTAAAAGAAAGTAGAAATTAAAACAGTTAAACATACAAAATTAAAGCTGTCATGACCCGACTCCGGGCCTGCCACTGGTGCCCTATCTGGGCACCCTTGCAGGTATACATCAGAGATAAACAGTGGAACATACATAACCACATAACGTATAACAACAAAAATAAACAATAGGCTAGCCGATAAGGCTACCTCCCTGGACATATATAATTACATATTCAAAAGCAGTTACATCCCTTCTTTTACAAACTGACCCACAAGATATGACTACAGACCTCTAAGAGTATTGACATAACAACTGTGACGGGACAGGGCCCCGCCATACCCGTGAATGTACAACAACCGACAATACCAGGGATCTAAATCAAAGATAAGCCTCCGGAGTAATGGAGCTTCTCAACAGATGAACAGTGATCCTAAGAGTGAGGATCAACAACCTGTTTAACTCTACCTACGGCATGAACGCAGCCCCCGAGGAAGTGGGTCAGTACAAACTATGTACCAAGTATGTGAAACTGAAAGTACTGAAATGAAATCATATAGTCTAAAATAAAGCTGGAGACATGTATGATGACCAAAATAACAGTACACAGTGCCTTACTAATAATGAGAGTAAACAAGAGTATACTTTACTGCATAAAAATAGGAAGCTCATGATCAAATTAGGGCCACTCGCCCATAGTATCATTAAGCAATCCTACTCATGGGACTATTTCACCCGCATAGGTCCTGTGGACCCGCAATGGAGCAATTTGCTCTGTATGAGACTATTTCACCCGCATAGGACTATTTCACCCGCATGGGCCCGGTGGACCCGCAATGAGTACAAACGCCGCACTCGCATCGTGGATAGCAAATCCACGGAATATGTAGTAACCCGGGGGTTTACTCCGCAAGAATAACATAACACTAGCACAATCGGCTATCATACATAACATAATCAAGTTAAGAAATCCCTTAACTTCTTATTAGACTTAATTATCATGCACTCTCATTTTATTTAACTTAAGGCACTAACATGTCATGAAAAATCCGGGAATTTAACCAAAAGTACTACGTACCTTTATCATTTTAAAAAAATGACTCTTTCTCATATAAAACCCCCAAGATACTAACACCCGTAGTATCAAGACTTGTCCACTTTTCAAAACAAGTCACTACACCTTTAGAAATACATTTTTAGGCTTTTAAACCAAGTGACTTCTACTTTCAAAACTTAGGCAACTTATGCCTTTAAATCAAGTTGTCTTTCTTAAAACCAAGTCGTTTATCCTTGCTTAAAATCATTTTAGTAAACCACTCATTTAACTTCCCATAAAGTCGTTATAATTAACTTCTCATAAAGCCATTATAACACTTTATGTCTTTCTAAATCAAGACAATTTCGTTCCTCTTTGAAACCAAGAGACTTATACTTTTGAAACCAAGTATCATATACTTTCAAATCAAGTTTCATAACTTTCAGAATACTTCAAGTTCCTTGACTTTAGAAATCAAGTCTCTTAACTTTAAAAATAGTTCAAGTAGCCCATACTTTTCCAAATCAAGTATTCTATTCTTTTCAAGTCAAGTAATCTTTACATGTAACATCAAGTAACATATACTTTTAAAAGCCGAGTTACTTCACTTTTCGAAATCAAGTCAAGGATACCGAACTGAAACCAAGTTCACTTAAAATACGTACATCTACCGTACTATACCTTTGTAAATACTCATGCTCAAGAGATAGGGAAGAGTTCACATACCTCTCCAACTTAATCCACTTTCCAAGTTGAATATGCCGCAAGTAGAATGTCAACCTATAATGACCATAATACGTCTATCAACTTCTAGCTTTCCAACATATAATATTTTAAGAGTAAATCTTCCTATTTTACGAAAAATTGGGCAGCACTTCCTTTGTTTCTACGTACTTTACCACCTTTTTCAAGGCCCGAAATCAATAACCAACATGCCACATTTAAGGCTCAATAATTCAGCTAACCAAAGGGGATTACACGCCTAACAGGACGTGTAAAATTCTGCCCCACAATTAATATAAAACTGTCCAATAATTAAGGCAATTCTCGGCTATAATCAATGCCAACAACAATGTCAATTCCGTTCAATTCCTTTTCAATCCAAGTTGTTATTCCAACATGTTACATACATAAATAACAATTATAACAACTATAATTCTTTTCTTCTTTAACATGCGACGATTGTAACTATCGACCAATTTGATTTACAATCTTAACGGCTAACTTGCCATTTCGGTTTTGAGCTTCTAAATTCCATAACATTAATAGATCTTCATTATATATATCACATGGTCATTTCTAACTTATCATAACATGGAATCTTCAATTACAATAGTAAGACGAAGATTTTTACCTCAATTAGCCCAAATATAATCCAAGATTCAAAGTCGATCCTTAGCAACTTTAGCTCCTCTTCTTGACGTTCCAATCCACTCCAAACAACCCTTAGAAGCTTATGAAGAACTCTTCTTCAAGTTC
Organism: Przewalskia tangutica; assembly: GCA_029844215.1. Classification (NCBI taxonomy): domain Eukaryota; kingdom Viridiplantae; phylum Streptophyta; class Magnoliopsida; order Solanales; family Solanaceae; genus Przewalskia; species Przewalskia tangutica. The sequence goes on along the minus strand of CM056724.1, from coordinate 41,069,258 downwards.
CAACTCCAACTATGAAAACCCTCTTAGGTTTTCATGTTGCGACTAACGTAAAAACGTAGTTTTTCCGGGATTTTTGTATTGGAATATCCTTAGAATACCTCTAGGGATCTTAGGTTTAAGTATTGTGAATTATGAAGCAAGATTGCAATTTTTTTTTGTGTGAAAGTGCACATTGTCGAAAGCCCTCTTCAAGCACACAAGTCTTGCCAATTTTTTCTAAGTGTTGAAATGATCTAGTCTTGCACTAGTAGTAGTAATATATAATACAATCAATGGCTTAGATTAAAATAAATGTGTGGCTAGGATAGGGTCAATTATATCAAGCTAACCTTGACCCTTTGACTTGGTCCATTCTTTTTCTTAATCCTACAAGCCCATGTGGAGGGTGACACGTGTCTCCCTACCATTGGTCCATAATATTTCGTTTCTCGAAATTTTCATAATTGGTCAAAATATCGGAAACCTCGTGGGCCCCACAAAAATGTAAAATTTCTCGGGTGGGCCCACATATCCAATTCTGAAAATAAAATTCCATAATTCCGATAAATTCTAAAAGTCTTAAATAACAAATTTGAGAATTCAATTCTCCTTAACGAACAATTTTCCTTCCCGAGGTTCGGAAGATTTTTCCTTGGGAAAACAATTCTTTCTTTCATTCAAATTTTTAAGTCTTGTGTTCTCCCGTCTATTCTCTTATACATGTCCTGGAATTACGGGGTGTAACATTCTCCCCCCTTAGAAACATTCGTCTCTGAATGTTCTTTCGGAGTCCAATCTAATTAGATAACGACATAGTTCCATTTAACCATACCTTACATAATCACAATGCCACATAATAATACTTAGGCAAACACGTCAATTTAACGTTGACCAGTAGGGAAGAGAATTTCCTGTAGGTGTAGAGAACAAGTGTGGGTACTCTTCCTCATGTCCTCCTCGGCTCCCCAAATCATCTTCTCTTTCAATATCATTCCGCCACAAGACTTTGATGGAAGCCACGTCCTTAGTCCGTAGTCCGTAGTCGCCTGACCTGACGATCAAGTATCGCTATGGGACTCTCCTTAAATGATAACCCCTCTGTCACTTAGACATCACTAACCGGGAAACTCTGAATGGATCTCCGATACACTCCCATAACATAACAACATGGAATATCGGATGCACATGCCTCCCAAGCGGACGCATATCTAACTCATAGGCAACATTGCATACTCTGCGGACAATCTGATAAGGCCCAATGTACCTTGGGCTTAGTTTCTCTTTCTTACCAAGCCTCATCACACCCTTCATGGGTGATGCCTTTAAGAAGATTCCATTGTCAATCTGAAACTCCAAGTGTCGACGTCGATTCTCTGCATAAAGCTTCTGTCGACTCTGATCTTGCTAATAATTTTTCCTGGATAAGCTTCGCCTTATCCACAGCCCGCTGAATCAAGTCTGGGCCAATTATCTTAACCTCGCCTACGTCGAACCAACCAACCGATGATCTACACTTTCTTTCATACAAGGCCTCATACAGAGCCATCTGAATACTGGAATGGTAACGGGTATTATACGCAAACTCAACGATAGGCAAAAGATCCTCCCAGCTACCCTGAAATCAATAATACAGGCCCGCAACCTATCCTCAAATGTCTGGATAACATGCCCTGCCTGTCCGTCGGTCTGCGGGTGAAATGCACCACTGAGACTCACCTGTGTCCCTAACCCCTTCTGGAAAACCTCCAGAAGTTAGCCGTAAATTGAGCGCATCTGTCTAACATCATAAATGTAGGAACCCCGTGCAGTCTCACAATCTTCTTGCTATATAATCTAGCATAATCCTCAGCCGAGTAAGTGGTCCTGACCGGAAGAAAATGGGTTGATTTCGTCAGCCTGTCTACTATAACCCATAAGGAGTCGCACTTTCTCTGAGTAAGATGCAACCCTATAACATACTCTATATAAATCACCTCTCACTACCAAGTCGGGATCTCAATCGTCGATAATAGCCCACTGGGCTTCTGATGCTCACCCTTGACCTGCTGCTAATTGGACACTGAGCAACAACTCTGCTACGTCCCTCTCCAGGCCATCTTACCAATACATACTTCTGAGGTCATGATACATCTTAGTCGACCTCGAACAAATAGAGTAATGAGCACTGTGTGCCTCCCCTAAAACCTGCTGACAAGTCCTGCAACATCGGGCACACACAATTTATCCTCATATCACAACACCTCATCCGGTGCTACTCAAACAGGCCCTTCTCCTCTCGGAGAGTCGTATCTCAATTCCGCACTAGAATTGGATCCTTATATTGTCGCCTCTTCACCTCCTCAACGAGGGAAGACTCGGCAACCTCTCGTATCTAAACTCCACTATTATCGAAATCAACCAGCCGAACCTCTACGCTCGCTAGCTGATGAATCTCACAGACCATGTCCGTCTATCTGGATGTCCATCTGACAGACTACCCATAGATCTACGACTAATAGCATCTGTAATCACATTAGCTCCCTCCGAGTGGTGTAGGATATCAACATCATAATCCTTAAGCAACTATAACCACCGTCTCTGTCGCAATTTCGGCTTTCTCTGTCCAAAGATATAATGGAGACTCTTGTGGTCTGCCTAAATATCCACCTGAGCTCCATATAACTAATGCCTCCAAATCTTCGAGGCATGAATAATGGCTGTCAACTCTAAATCGTGGCTAGGGTAACTCCGCTCATGCTCCTGTAGCTGTCGGGAAGCATAGGCTATAATCTTACCGTTCTGCATCAACACATAACCTAGCCCAACACTCAAAGTGTTACAATAATAACCTAACCCTTTAGTCCCTCAGGAGGGGTTAGAACTGTAGTCATAGTCAACTTATCTTCCAATAACTTGGAAGCCTTTCTCACACTTCCGAAATGTTCGGGCACGATACAATCTTAATCATGATTCCTGTTTCCAGTCTTCTGTTGCAACCAAACTTGGTTATTATACTTAGATTCAAATTCCTTCACTTTCCTCATGGCTACGACTTTCTGCCGATCGCAATCTAGGGGGAGATTTCCTTGATCTCGTCAAGTAGTAATCCTATTATTCTTCCCAGCTCATAGAGCTTATAGTCCGGTGTTCAACCTCAATTCATGGTATTACATAATCCAATGGTTTGCCAAGATTTCTTATTTGTCCTGATTATGTCTCTCATTACTCGAGTGTCTGCTCGTCTTACCTTTTATTTTCCATTTCATGTTGTCCTGGGGTCTCTTATCTCCCCATATTTCCTTCTATCTTGATTCTTAATCATACAGGTTCATTCATGCGTATTACCCGTATTTGTATCCTTACGACACTTCTTCAATCATTTCCTTGTGTCGTCCTCAATTACCCCAACCCAATACCTTTCCCACGATTTTCTAAAATTATAACCTATTGCATGATGAAACTGAAGACTTTGCCAGTCTCATAACCATCGCCTAATGATATGGGTACGCATAACCCTCAAAGATACGTAAAACTATCCTTTTACGTGGGGGAGAGAGCTTATCTCCCTTTCATAATCTTTCCTTGTAGTTACAACCCTAATCACAGGGTCCTGTTGCGGTTTCCTCTATAATTCTAATCATCAAGCATCGCCTAATAAATCGTGTAGATTTTCGAAACCTACTAATGATATCTTCTGTTTTTCGGCGGCTGCACTCGTACTTATCTTATTCTTTCTTTGCGCATTTTTCCTGAAACCATTCGGAAGGTCGTGGCCCTGACTGACACACTAAACCAACTCCAAGTACCTCCAAGGCACTTAACATAAACTTCTTCAATGATCGTACGTTTTCATTTCCATCTCTTAACTCCTCAATATTCAAATCAATTACTTCAATGAAACAAGTCACATAGACTCCACAATTTATCAGTCAAAGAAGGAAGGAATAACTTACATATTACTAACACTTCCATTCCTTCCCCATCGATAATTGGCTCACCGGGAAACTGGAATCGAACAATTCTCTCTCTACAGTCAACCTTGGCATACAAGAAGCCAACTAGTCCATCCCCAAAATGACCTCAAAGTCTGTCATATCCAGGTCTACTAGGGTCTGACGACTGTATCATCACCGGGCAATTCTTATATACCTGCTAAGCTGCCACCCAATCACCCACTGGTGTAGCTACATCGAAAGGTCCTTATGGATTCAGGCTCTATTCCTCTACACTTGGTAGCTCTCTTTCTTACTGGTCGTACTCTTTCCGTACTTCCAAACTTATTCTAGCATACGTACATAACCTTCATACTGATTCTGGCCTTCAAATTTGGAGTTACAATATCGACCAATTTAAGGCCATTTCCATGCCCCAAGCCTACATTACCCTTCCCCTCATACGAGTAAGATAGCTTATCATAATACCACAATCGTGTTGTCTTGATCACAACCACCATACTTACTCCATACGGATCTCATCAGTACAATTCTCTTAAGCATACTACGCAGCTTAATCTATAACATAGTCTTCCATTAAGTCCCTTAACATGATTTCTTAAGGGTTCATTACCTTCTCAGACAGCTCACCACTTCCTAATTATCTCAAATTAGCACGTAAAACTTTGATGAGACTTCATTAAACTGCTCCATACCTTCCCGGTATCTATTTAGCCCTTACCAATTCTTGGTAATCTAAAATCATTCTAGGCAACACATATATGACCCTCATACATAAACCCGTATAGCCGTACGTCATTATACCAACTATACCATAATTCTTACCAACCTGGATACGCAATCCATAATAATCTTCCTGGGTCACTACTGCCTTTCTCATAGCTGCAATCAACATAACTCATTAGGGAGAGACGACCCTAACAACACAGCTCTATCGCACGATCTCAGAGTGAGAAGAATGTAAACTAATCCTAAATGTCCTGCAGCCTCTTGGTTATAGATGTGGTGCACAACAAACCGATAACCAAGACTCTACTAGACACGGTCTGTAGACATTTTCCGAGGACTAACTGCTCTGATACCACTTTTGTCACGACCCGACCCCGGGCCCGCGACTGGTGCCCTACCTGGGCACCCTTGCAGGTATACATCAGAGATAAACAACGGAACATACATAACCACATAACGTATAACAAAAAAATAAACAACAGGCTAGCCGATAAGGATACCTCCCTGGACATATATAATTACATATCCAAAAGCAGTTACATCCCTTCTTTTACAAACTGACCCACAAGATATGACTACAGAACTCTAAGAGTATTGATATAACAACTGTGACGGGACAGGGCCCCGCCATACCCCTGAATGTACAACAACCGACAATACCAGGGATCTGAACAAAAGATAAGCCTCCGGAGTAATGGAGCTTCTCAATAGCTGAACAGTGATCCTAAGAGTGAGGATCAACAACCTGTTTAACTCTACCTGCGGCATGAACGCAGCCCCCGATGAAGGGGGTCAATACAAATTATGTACCAAGTATGTGAAACTGAAAGTACTGAAATGAAATCATATAGTCTAAAATAAAGCTGGAGACATGTATGATGACCAAAATAACAGTACAATGTTCCTTACTAATAATGAGAGTAAACAAGAGTATACTTTACTGCATAAAAATAGGAAGCTCATGATCAAATTAGGGTCACCCGCCCATAGTATCATTAAGCAATCCTACTCTTGAGACTATTTCACCCGTATAGGTCATGTGGACCCGCAATGGAGCAATTTGCTCCGTATGGGACTATTTCACCCGCATAGGACTATTTCACCCGCATGGGCCCAATGGACCCGCAATGAGTACAAACACCGCACTCGCATCGTGGGTAGCAAATCCACGAAATATGTAGTAACCCGAGGGTTTACCCCGCAAGAATAACATAACACTAGCACAACCAGCTATCATACATAACATAATCAAGTTAAGAAATCCTTTAACTTCTTATTAGACTTAATTATCATGCACTCTCATTTTATTTAACTTAAGGAACTAACATGTCATGAAAAATCCGGAAATTTAACCCAAAGTACTACGTACCTTTATCCTTTTAAAAAAATGACTCTTTCTCATATAAAACCCCCAAGATACTAACACCCGTAGTATCAAAGCTTGTCCACTTTTCAAAACAAGTCACTACACCTTTAGAAATACATTTTTATGTTTTTAAACCAAGTGACTTCTACTTTCAAAACTTAGGCAACTTATGCCTTTAAATCAAGTTGTCTTTCTTAAAACCAAGTCGTTTATCCTTGCTTAAAATCATTTTAGTAAACCACTCATTTAACTTCCCATAAAGTCGTTATAATTAACTTCCCATAAAGCCATAACACTTTATGTCTTTCTAAATCAAGACAATTACGTCCCTCTTTGAAACCAAGAGACTTATACTTTTGAAACCAAGTATCATATACTTTCAAATCAAGTTTCATAACTTTCAGAATACTTCAAGTTCCTTGACTTTAGAAATCAAGTCTCTTAACTTTAAAAATAGTTCAAGTAGCCCATACTTTTCCAAATCAAGTATTCTATCAACTTCTAGCTTTCCAACATAGAATATTCTTAAGTGTAAAGCTTCATATTCTACGGAAAATTGGGCAGCACTTCCTTTGTTTCTACGTACTTTTCCACCTTTTTCAAGGCCCGAAATCAATAACCAACATTCCACATTTAAGGCTCAATAATTCAGCTAACCAAAGGGGATTAAACGCTTAACAGGACGTGTAAAATTCTGCCCCACAATTAATATAAAACTGTCCAATAATTAAGGCAATTCTCGGCTATAATCAATGCCAACAACAATGTCAATTCCGTTCAATTCCTTTTCAATCCAAGTTGTTATTCCAACATGTTATATACATAAATAACAATTATAACAACTATCATTCTTTTCTTCTTTAACATGCGACGATTGTAACTATCGACCAATTTGATTTACAATCTTAACGGCTAACTTGCCATTTCGGTTTTGAGCTTCTAAATTCCATAACATTAATAGATCTTCATTCTATATATCACATGGCCATTTCTAACTTATCATAACATGGAATCTTCAATTACAATAGTAAGACGAAGATATTTACCTCAATTAGCCCAAATATAATCCAAGATTCAAAGTCGATCCTTAGCAATTTTAGCTCCTCTTCTTGACGTTCCAATCCACTCCAAGCAACCCTTAGAAGCTTATGAATAACTCTTCTTCAAGTTCCAACTCCAACTATGAAAAACCCCTTAGGTTTTCATGTTGCGACTAACGTAAAAACGTAGTTTTTCCGGGATTTTTGTATTGGAATATCCTTAGAATACCTCTAGGGATCTTAGGTTTAAGTATTGTGAATTATGAAGCAAGATTGCAATTTTTTTTGTGTGAAAGTGCACATTGCCGAGAGCCCTTTTCAAGCACACAAGTCTTGCCAATGTTTTCTAAGTGTTGAAATGATCTAGTCTTGCACTAGTAGTAGTAATATATAATACAATCAATGGCTTAGATTAAAATAAATGTGTGGCTTGGATAGGGTCAATTATATCAAGCTAACCTTGACCCTTTGACTTGGTCCATTCTTTTTCTTAATCCTACAAGCCCATGTGGAGGGTGACACGTGTCGTCCTACCATTGGTCCATAATATTTCGTTTTCCGAAATTTCCATAATTGGTCAAAATATCGGAAACCTCGTGGGCCCCACAAAAACGTAAAATTTCTCGGGTGGGCCCCACGTATCCAATTCTGAAAATAAAATTCCATAATTCCGATAAATTCTAAAAGTCTTAAATATCAAATTTGAGAATCCAATTCTCCTTAACGAACAATTTTCCTTCCCGAGGTTCGTAAGATTTTTCCTTGGGAAAACAATTGTTTCTTTCGTTCAAATTTTTAAGTCTTGTGTTCTCCCGTCTATTCTCTTATACATGTCCTGGAATTACGGGGTGTAACATTCTCCCCCCCTTAGGAACATTCGTCCCCGAATGTTCTTTCGGAGTCCAATCTAATTAGATAACGACATAGTTCCCTTTAACCATACCTTACATAATCACAATGCCACATAATAATAATTAGGTAAACACGTCAATTTAACGTTGACCAGTAGGGAAGAGAAATTCCTGTAGGTGTAGAGAACAAGTGTGGGTACTCTTCCTCATGTCCTCCTCGGCTCCCCAAATCATCTTCTCTTTCAATATCATTCCGCCACAAGACTTTGACGGAAGTCACGTCCTTAGTCCGTAGTCGCCTGACCTGACGATCAAGTATCGTTATGGGACTCTCCTCAAATGATAACCCCTCTATCACTTGGACATCACTAACCGGGAAACTCTGAATGGATCTCCGATACACTCCCATAACATAACAACATGGAAGATCGGATGCACATGCCTCCCAAACGGACGCATATCTAACTCATAGGCAACATTACCTACTCTGCGGACAATCTGATAAGGCCTAATGTACCTTGGGCTTAGTTTCTCTTTCTTACCAAGCCTCATCACACCCTTTATGGGTGATGCCTTTAAGAAGATTCCATTGTCAATCCGAAACTCCAAGTGTCGACGTCGATTCTCTGCATAAAGCTTTTGTCGACTCTGAGCTTGCTAATAATCTTTCCTGGATAAGCTTCACCTTATCCACAGCCCACTGAATCAAGTCTGGGCCAATTATCTGAACCTCGCCTACGTCGAACTAACCAACCGGCGATCTACACTTTCTTTCATACAAGGCCTCATACAGAGCCATCTGAATACTGGAATGGTAACGGGTATTATACGCAAACTCAACGAGAGGCAAAAGATCCTCCAAGCTACCCCTGAAATCAATAACACAGGCCCGCAACCTATCCTCAAGTGTCTGGATAACATGCCCTGCCTGTCCGTCGGTCTGCGGGTGAAATGCACCACTGAGACTCACCTGTGTCCCTAACCCCTTCTGGAAAAACCTCCAGAAGTTAGCCGTAAACTGAGCTCATTTGTCTGACATCATAAATGTAGGAACCCCGTGCAGTCTCACAATCTCCCTGCTATATAATCTTAGCACAATCCTCAGCCGAGTAAGTGGTCCTGACCGGAAGAAAATTGGTTGATTTCGTCAGCCTGTGTACTATAACCCATAAGGAGTCGCACTTCCTCTGAGTACGATGCAACCCTATAACATAATCCATATCAATCACCTCTCACTAACAAGTCGGGATCTCAATCGTCGATAATAGCCCACTGGCCTTCTGATGCTCACCCTTGACCTGCTGCTAATTGGACACTGAGCACCAACTCTGCTACGTCCCTCTCCAGGCCATCTTACCAATACATACTTCTGAGGTCATGATACATCTTAGTCGACCTCGAACAAATAGAGTAATGAGCACTGCGTGCCTCCCCTAAAACCTGCTGACAAGTCCTGCAGCATCGGGCACACACAATCTATCCTCATATCACAGCACCCCATCCGGTGCTACTCAAACAGGCCCTTCTCCTCTCGGAGAGCCGTATCTCCATTCCGCACTAGAACTGGATCCTTATATTGTCGCCTCTTCACCTCGTCAATGAGGGAAGACTCGACAACCTCTCGTATCTGAACTCCACTATTATCGAAATCAACCAGCCGAACCCCTAGGCTTGCTAGCTGATGAATCTCACAGACCATGTCCTGTCTATCTGGCTGTCCATCTGACAGACTACCTGTCACGACCCGACCCGACGGACCGCGACTAAACGCCCTAATTGGACGTCATTACTGACTTGTCACTTTAAATCCATCTAATACAGAGATCTACAGAAATTTCGACAGCACAACATTATTTTTACAACATCTTCCTAAAATGGGCGAGCCGACAAGGCTGCCAAATCAACAACAAAACAACAATCATAATAGGCTAGCCGACTAGGCTACCACCAACCAACATTATGTACACAAAGGGATAATCAAGATAAGCAAGCCGGAAATGCTGCCACTAGATAACAACTAGTATAACTAGGAACGCCCCAGCACAGGGTATAACAACATCAGGAACCAAAACAAGGTACAAACGTCCAACCCACAACTGTCTACAGACCTCTAGGAGTACGAAAATGACATATGACGGGACAAGACCCCGTCGTGCCCAAGATATACATAAGTCTGAAATATAAGAGTTTGTACCAAAGTGACTGGCTCCAGAACAAGGGAGCTCTTTAGCAGCTGGTAGATGTCCTAAACTGGAGGGTCACCTAACCGATCACATGTACCTGCGGGCATGAACGCAACCCCCCGAAGAAAGGGGTCGATCTGAAAATAATGTCTTGAGTATGTAAAACATGAATTCAGTAAGGGAGGATTATCGCCGTAAGATACATGAAACATATATGAAAAATCAGAGATACCAATGCAACTGTACCATATGAAAAGAAAGTCATGCATGTCTAACAATCATCATAATCAAAATCATCTCCATACATATAACTACCCGGCCCATCCTGGGACTCGGTCCTCATGCTTTATACATATAACTACCCGACTCATTCTGGGACTCGGTCCTCATACTGCGTACATATAACTACCCGGCCCATTCTGGGACTCGGTCATCATACTGCGTACATATAACTACTCGGCCCATTCTGGGACTCGGTCCTCATACTGCGTACATATAACTACACGGCCCATTCTGGGACTCGATCCTTATACTGCGTACATATAACTACCCGGCCCATTCTGGGACTCGGTCCTCATAATGCGTACATATAACTACCCGGCCCATTCTGGGACTCGGTCCTCATACTGCGTACATATAACTACCCGGCCCATTCTGGGACTCGATCCTCATATTGCGTATATATAATCACAACTTACACAAATAGAATATCATGAGAAACCATATGCAATACAAATCATCATCTGAGACTCTATGTAATAATCATGTGCCTTTTTAAATCATCATATAAGACTGAATGGAATAAATAAAATAAATTATCCTTTAAAAAATCAAGGCACTATCATATCATGAATCATTTTAAAACATCTTTTGGAAAGTCAAAGCACTTATCGTATCAGATATCATTTTATTAAAACTAGACTTTGAAGGAATCACGTACGTCCGCCGTACTTTCATTAAAATAATGTCAGAAGAAAGAAGATTTTCACAACATCATGCCAAAGAAGGAAAGGATAGTCTCACATACCTCTTGGTCGAACTAGCCAACTCACTATTTAGGATATGTCCCGTCTAGTAATTCACCCTATAATAATGGTAACACGCTCGTCAATTCTTAGGATTACTAGCGTACTTTATATCGAATGACTTCATATTTCTATAAAAATTTGGGCAGCATTTCCCCTGTTTATATGCACTTCCACAATTAACCAACAAGTCAATCAGACCAACAACAAGTCATAACTCCAGCGTATATTAAAACAGTTCCATCTACTCTACATATATACCCCAATTATTCATCCTTTCTCTTTACACTCATGGAATGTATTCAAAGTAGCAATTGATTAATACACCTATTTATCATGTTCCCTCAAATAATCCAATCTTCTAGCAAATCCGAGAGTCCAAGAATGCAAAATCATCTTTCTATACCTTACTTCCTTTTAGACATGTAGTGGTAGTTACCATAACATTTATGCATGTTCATAACTTATATTTTCATTGTCATAATTCTACCAAAACAGTCCCTTAAGATTACAACATAACATGTTCAATAATTTCCATGTAATTTAGGCCAACAACAATAAGAATTCCAATTCTTCTCTTAATTTCTTCTTTTATATTCCAACATTTTCCTTTAATAAATCACAACTTAAATCTCAGGATTTCTTTCAATCTTAACATGCAATTAGTGATGAAATTAACGACACAACACACGAATCCCACGTATGCCAAAACAGTCCAATTTCGGCTCAACTCTCACAATTGTTACATGCATTGTCTAAATTCAAAATTTCTTTCTAACAAGTCCATTACTTCAATTACAACAACATGCAACTTCAATTATATCTTAGGGAAAAGAATTATTACCTTAATTTAAGCCCAAACAGCCCCTATTTCGATCCATGCCCCTTTGTCCGAATACCCATTGTTTTATCAATTTTTCTTGCCCAATTTTTCACTTCTTCAACTCCAATTGAACATGCATGTGTTCTATAATGTTACTCCATCATTCTAACATTTCTTCCACAAATTCGTCTCAAAAATCCGAAAATTGAGGCTCAAATCGCGGGCATCAGTGGCGAAATGTCCACTATTCTGTCAGTTGAACTTGTAACATCCATAACTCTCTAATCCGATGTCATATTGACGAGAGGTTTGTTGCGTTGGAAACTAGACTCGACGAACTTCATTTTAGGCTTTTGAAACACCCAAAAACTCCTAATATACTAGGAGATATACCCTTCCAAAGTTGACTAAAAATCTGTCCAGCAGTCCCGATTTTGCCACTGTTTTTGTTTAAGTTTTTGGGCTTCTAATTGTTAGATGGATTACTCTTGAATAGCATAATAACATGACTTCATTTCTTGGCTAAGGGTAGTGTAATTTTCGTATAGGAATTTGAGTGGAAGAAATGAAATTGGTGTTTAAGAATGGAGTTCAAATTGGAATGAAAAAGGATTTGAGTGTTTTAATTGAAAATCTGAAAATAGTCTTCAAGACTTACACTTTGGCCCCCTTTAATGCCCTTTTTGTTAAAAGCAACCCCAAGTAATAAATCTTAACCCCCCTTTAATTAATCTCAACACTCGTTGCCTTAAATTCTTATCGTCGTATCTTACCTACCTTACTAATCCATAACGAAAATCATATATGTATATATGCCACCATTACTAAAGAATTTTCCGGCGTCGCGTTCGTCATTACCAAAAATAAATCCGTATTAGCACGTAAAATATATTTAAATTCGAAAATTGGAATCTTAATCCTTAATGACGTTCTTAATCCTTGTCTTAACTTACGAAGTGTAACACTACCCATAGATCTATGACTAATAGCATCTGTAATCTCATTGGCTCCCTCCGGGTGGTATAGGATATCAACATCATAATCCTTAAGCAACTCTAACCACCGTCTTTGCCGCAATTTCGTCTTTCTCTGTCCGAAGATATACTGGAGACTCTTGCGGTCTGCCTAAATATCCACCTGAGCTCCATATAACTAATGCCTCCAAATCTTCAAGGCATGAATAACGGCTGCCAACTCTAAATCGTGGCTAGGGTAACTCCGCTCATGCTCCCGTAGCTGTCGGGAAGCATAGGCTATAACCTTACCGTGCTGCATCAGCACACAACCTAGCCCAGTGGAGTCGTCATGCTGTCACACCCCATTTTAACCGGAGTCTAAATGGTGTACGACATATAGGTTATTCCTGAATGTATTTTAAGGAGTTGCCACTTAATTAGTCTAGTGAATTAGGACACTTCTAAATAGCCTAAAATGCTATAAATGATCTTCATTTAATGGTCTGCAAAACTTTATGAGATTCCGGATAAGGGTTCTTTATTATCCTAAATGGAAGGGGTTAGGCATCCTATAGGATCCGCTAACTTGCGGTTGTCCGATCAAACTTAGGTTAATAATTATATTTAAAAATGCATGTTTTGGAAAGCATAAAGTTAAGAAAAGAATATTGCAAATAACTACTTGAAGATATATAATTTGATAAAATTGCATAAGGTTTGTTTTAAAAATGCATGGAAGATAATTTATTGGAAAAGTGAGTATTGCTAATAAAAATTTAGTTTTGATAAAACATATTTTTTTTAAAAGAAGGTATGTATTGCATATAAAAATAAACTAGCGGTGATTCTCCTATTTTTAAACTATTCTCCCTTTAGTCTATTATTCTAATAGATATCCTAAGTTTATCTATTCTACGCATTTCAATATTTATGCAAGATTATATATTATAACAAGAAAATAATAAAAGTGACGGAATTAAAGAGTAAAGATAAAATAGTGACATATGGTTGATGACATTGTCATTCGGCTCATTTGGTTTTTGGAATTTCGAAGTCGGGAATGCAAGGTAGACATGAATGCGGATCTTTTTCTTCATAGTCATGTTGAGTCTCATGTCGAGACTCTTCACATGTTCCCGATGCATTTCATGTAAAACAAAGAAAAGAAAAAGATTAGTATGCGGAATATAAAATATGCATATGCAATGATTCATGAAATTACCAAATACATGGATATCTAAACCCATTCACATATATGAAGATTGATATTTAACCAATATTTCTAAAAGCAAGTTATACGAATAAGATATACATATGAATATATATCCCTCTCTGTATACTTTGAATATTTTCGGGATAGGACATTCTTCGAATTTGGAGGCTTACACGAACAACAAAAATCACAAAATATATAGATATATTATTGAAACTGTCGAAATTATGTGATATAAAGAATTCTAACTCAATGATCCTATTCCATAATCTTATTAACAGAGCACGGGACGCAGAAGAAAACTATATGTATAAAGTAAACACAACCGTCCGGTTGACCGAACCGACCGTTGACCGTAGTTTAAGCCCGCCCGACCGGTAAGGGCATACCGGGTTGGGGGTTGGGTTGGCCCCCAACCCGCAGGTTATTTAAAAATCGGTAAGGCCGGACGGTTAGGCGATAACGGAAAACCGGTTTCGTTAGGTTCTGGGAACGGTAACAAAAAAAAAAAAATTGCCCAACGGTCATTTCGACCGTTGGGCTGGAAGGGAGCTGGGCGAGGGCATGGGCCAACGGTCATTTCGACCGTTGGTCAGTTTTATTTTTTTTTTATTTTTTTTGTTTAATTATTTATTTTAATTCCATTTTTACCCTTTAAAAAATCTATAAATTCTCTACATTTTCTTCATTTTTATCACACAACATTTCTCTCAATTCTCTTATTCTCATACTCTCTTAATCATCTTTATTATCAATTTTCAAGTTATTAATATTATTAGTTTTCAAATTCAAAGTAGCAAGACGCAAGACTTCGAGCTTCGAGTTTCTATTGAATTCTGAATCCCGAAGTTTGGTACACTCGTTTCATTCTCTAATTATTTTATTAAATTGTCATATTTATTTGTTGATTATTTAAATATTTTATAATGTCTTTACTAAGGGGAATTGCGTCGGAATTTGTAGTAAATCTAGTTCAAGGGTAAAATCAGAGGTTCTTCATCATCTAATCAAAATATAGATTATGATCAAATGCAAGAAGATTTTGGAATAGAAGATAATGAATGTGATAACGTTCAATTAGATAATATTGTTGAACTTGAAGAACAAGAACAAGAACCTCCTACACCTACTAGTGTTCCTTCTGTCAATGTTGGTACTGCTAGTGGTAGTCGTAGTCGTAGACCTCCTTTACCAGAACCAGTAGCAAGAAAAAAAAGGAGTAAAGTGTGGCTCTTTTATGATATAGTTGTGGGTACTGATAGAGTTAAATGTAATATTTGTGGGAGAACTTATAAACATAAGACAGGGGGTGGTGACGGGGGGACGGGCACTATAGGTAGACATATAAAACACGATCATACGGCACAATGGGATGCTGTCTCTGATTTAGAACCCGGTCAACAACAACTTAATCCATTAACTGGGGGGTTGGCTAAGTACGATCCAAAAAAAGATCGCATTGAATTAGCAAAAATGATTGTCGGAGGTTGTTTGCCTTTTTCTTTTACTTCTTCTTCATATTTAATTACATATATTCAAAGAGTATATAATCCTTTTTTTAAAGGTGTTCCTCGTAGTACTACTAGAGCCGATATTTTTAGACTTCATAATGATTATGTTATTTTCTTGCAATATTTGTTTGCTAACCTTCCATGCCACGTTAGTTTTACTTGGACATTGGACACGTTGAGCAGTTATGATTATTTAACAATTACTTGTCATTGGATTGATGAAAATTTTAAAATGGAAAACGTATTATTGCTTTATGCGTATGACGAGGATCAAAGTCATACCGAAAATATATAAGCGAAACTATTTGTTTTTATGCCCAAAAATATAATCTTTATAATAAAATACTTTGTGTATCATTTGATAATGCATCTAATATCACGATGTAGATCTTTTAAGCGGAAGTACAACCACCACTTCGATATATTTCATGTTCGTTGTGCTTGTCATATTTATAATTTAATTGTTAAAAGTGGTCTTGATTTATTTTCACCGAAATAAAACTTGTCAAAAGAAATTTGGAGTTATTCAGGTAATAATAGGAAAAATAGAATTATAGAATTTAAAGAAAAATGTAAACAATTTAATTTGAGACCTAAATTCATGCGAGAAGAGATTATTACGGTGGAATTATACTTATTTATTTTTAAAAGAATGTTATAAGTATAAAGACCCCATAACACATGTTGCAAATGCGCATTGTAAGAACGTGAATGTATATGTTAACAAGCGAACATTGGAAATCAATTGGTGAACTTTTAAAATTTTTACGTAAATTTTACATCGCAATCGTTGAATTTTCGTGATCTTATTACCAATGATTTGTAATGCTTTAGCTCATATAAATTTGAAATTTCCTATTTACTTTATGGTTTAAAATCAAATGTGAAATATCTGAATCACGATTCTGATTATGTTTGAAAAGTTTAAAAATATTTTTTCCTATTCCCGATGTTTATTGTATTAGTGCGATCTTAAATCCTTCTATTAAAAGGTAGATTGTCATAATCTAATATTTAGTTTATATACTTATATGGAAATAGGTGGAGCAGAAACTCCATCTTCATTTGATTGCATAAATAAACTTGATACTAATTTAACAACATTATATGAATATTATGCTACATTACATGATAACACCAACTCGCTACTAATATTCCTTCTAGTTACGGTTGCGTGTCTACACTGCAGGATTCAATGATGATGACGATGAAGAAGAATCTTTAGACATATGGAGCACTTTTACAACACAACCAACCTGGCCGATCTTGCGATGAGATGCAATTTTATTTGCAAAAGCGTGAGCGAAGAAAAATTTTGACCCTTTACAATGGTGGCAGGATAACAAAAGGCAATTCGGTACTTGCGATGGCGGGATGTTCTTAATGTGTCGATCTCAGCGGTGGCTTCGAAAGTGCATTTAGCCAAGCACGAGATCAAATAGGAGACACGCGTCACTCGTTGGGTGGAAGCACATTAGAAGTGTTAGTGCGCAGGGATTGGATCGGATCGGAGAGAAGAAATCAAGGATGTGGAGACGTTAATTCTCGGAAGATGAAGAAATAGGCAATATTTTGGAAGGCGGGAGCGAAGGCGGGATCGAATTAATACTCGGATTTAGAGGCTATGAGCATAACCAATTCAATCAACCTATAAATTACGAAGAACTTGCAAAAAGGATGCATAATATGTAAATAAAATTATTATTACTTCATTATGTACTCTTATTAACGTTATGAAAGTTCAAAAGTTTACATCTTATCATTAATTTTAATTTTACTATCTATTTAGTTGTTAATCATATTACTTATAAGTTATATGACTTATATCTACTAATCTAATAAATTAATAAAATTATAATTACAAATTTACAATATAAACTATAAAGTTATAAACTATAAAGTATAAAGTTATAATCTATAATAAAGTATAAAGTTATAAACTATAAAATAAAAAGTTAACTTTAAACTTTAAAGTTTCAATTTTAATATATACAACTAAATTATATATTATATTATTATATTACATATTTAAATTGAATTTAGTTTATATTATAGAAAATAAATACTAGAATTTAAAAAAAATTAAAAAAAAAAATAATAAGAAACCGGACCGGTTGGACCGGTTCGACGAACATACGGGCCAACCTGGAATCCGGTAACGAACCGGACCGGTTGGCCCGGTAGTCCGGTGAACCGGACCGGTAACCGGTCCGGAACCGGTTAAACCCGGTAAGGGGCTACCGGTCCGGTCCGGGTCAGCCCGTTAGCCGGGTATAGTATAAAGTGTGCCTTATTTCTTTTCACTTTACAAATTGTTAAATCGATACAGAAAGATAAAGCATAATGTAGTAATGTTTAGTATGAGGTTAACAAACCCTTTTCTTGTATTCAGGACGACCTTGAAATATAAAATAATATTAAGACATGCTAAACAAATAGTACAAGCTATTGACCTAATATTTTGTTAACTGTTATCCTATATAGTATATGAATATATGCTAACTGCTTGTGCAAAACTATATATCCATAAATTTGAGTAAATGAAGAGTGACAAACTGATAATAAAGTTAAAAGTAACGATTTAAGTTAAGAGTCATGATAAACCGATACCATCCTACAACATGTAAGTCCAACAACTCGTCCAAATAAAATATTTTAACTAAATATCTCAAACAGACCCAGATTCAAATATAATAATTATAACAACGAAACGACTTTGCTATCACAGAATCGATGCAATCACAGAAATATATAGGAAAATAAATAAAAAGATGTATTTGCGGACCTTTTGTTGGGTGCGACGAACTGAAGCAAAGGCCCTTCGAGTTCAAGACGACTTACCGAATCAGAAACGAAATTTGTTTTAAACTTGTATACGAAAGTTTGAGTAAGAAAAAACTAAAATACTAAGGTTTTGAAAAGGAATAAGGCTGCGGTTCCAAAGTCTCAATGTTTGAATGAGAAATGCTAAGTATTTTAGGGTTTTTAAAGAGTGCAAGGCGGCGGCTTTTCAGTGGTCCTTTTAGAAGGCTGAAAATGAGAGAGTAGCTTAGGACTTTAGGGTTTGAAAAGGGGTGAAGCGGCGGCTTGAGAATTTCTCTTCTTTTTCAAGGCTAAAAATAAGAAGTGTTAGGCTTTGAGAAATGGGTGTAAGGCGCGTCCAGGAGATGCCTTAAATAGAAGAGATGAAAGTGATGGGTGCAGTGGCTGCCTTGATTTTCTTGAGAAAGAAGTTAGGTTTTCTTTCTATTGTTTGGGATGGCTTTTGGAGAATTGAAAAATAGGCTGGATGATAACGGATTTGGGCTGACGGGTTTTTAATGGTGGGCTTCAGATTTGTAATGAAAAAAATGGGATTGGGTTTTATTTATTAAGGGACTAAAGGAAAGGTTGGGGCTGCGGGATGGGCTGAAATTTGAATAGTTTTAGGTATTTTATTTAAATAGCGATTGTGGTATATAAAAAAATGATTTATCAAAATTAAAAATTGTTTTGCGGTGTAAAAAGAAATAGCTTAATTTTGGATGAATAATGAGAAGAGAGGGACAAAATTGGGTGTCAACACGAGGGAACAAAATAATAATTATTTAGTTCTAAACAAAAGTCAGAAGGTAAATCTAGTCTATAAGTTCCCACGCGTTCAACATTCACTCATGCTCCATTTCCAACGCGCAGGTCTACCTCTCATGGTCCAACTTTTCTGTTGTCAATCAGACCCTGCACATTATTACAAATGTGTGAGCCACAAGAGGTATATAATACCCAGCAGTGAGAGTTACTTATAGACATATTTATTTCAATGACAAACATACCTTGTCCAGTAGAACCAGAAGCACCTAGTGTTTTACCTCCTCCTGGAGCTGTGCAATCCTTCTTCCAGTGCCCCTTCTTCTTGCAGTTGAGACACATATCTACAACTACATTTGCCTTCTTATGAACACCTCCTTTAGGTTTCATAATTGTAGGTGCAGCAACTACCATACCCTTCTTCTTCTGCATGTTCTTACCCTTGGGTTTGAATTTGCTAGATGAGCCCATCATGAGCACAAATTTACCTTTAGAGGTAGATGATTCAAAAGTCTTCAACATGTTGTGAAGCTCTGGAAGACTTGACTTGGTCACATTCATATTGAAGTTTATAATAAAATTCTTAAATGAACTAGGAAGTTAATTCAGGATTAGGTTGACAGGGACATTTACAGACTGCTTCGTTCCAATTGAAGCCAACCTTTCTATTAACCCGATCATCTTCTTAATATGTACTGACACTTGACCCATTCATTCAACTTACACTTAAAAAGGTCTCTCAACCGTTCATACTTCATTATCTGAGACTATAAATCATTGAGACTCTTCAAGTGTTCTAACATCTCGTTGGGGCCCATTGTCACGACCCGACCGGGCATGGCGGTGCCTACACAGGCACCCTACAGTAAACATCAGAGAAAATCAGCGGAACATACATGAAACAAAAAAACAATAAAACAATAGATGTAAAACAACAGGTTAGCCGATAGGGCTACCTTCCTGGACATAAATATATACAACTGAAGCAGTTGCCTCATTTCTTTACAAACTGACCCACCATATGTGACTACAGACCTCTAAGAGTTTTTAACATAACAACTGTGGCGGGATAGGGCCCCGCCATACCCCTGAATATACATGAATCTACTACCTCAGGGAAAAATCGTACCAAGAGATAAGCCTCCGGAGCAAGTGGAGCTTTCTCTCAAAATCAACCGAGATCCTAAGCAAGGATCACCAACACTGGTACCTAAAACTGCGGGCATGAACGCGGCCCCGAAGAAGTCGATCTAACAGTGCAGAATATGGAGCGAAATAACGTCTAATAAATAGATCATAGCGTATGCGGAATGACGGGGACAAGTATAAAAATACATGCAGTTCGTAGTGTCATTACCACTTATGAACTTAATTTCTCATCATTATCTTTTCCATTATCAATCAAAGTTGTAGCCACTTTCTTACGTGCATTATTAGAAAAAGAATCATTAAGTTCATTACCATAAAACTTACCTAACTTTCATAACCTATAATCCGGCCCATTGGGAGGGCACCTATACTACCCTACCCGATCTGGACGCGATCAAGGTCACATAGTGCGCGTAAAGGTATCTTGCCGGCCCGATCACGGGTCGATAATGTCATATAGTGCGCGTAAAGGTATCTTTGCGGCCCGTTCTGGGTCGATAATGTCATATAGTGCGCGTAAAGGTATATTGCGGCCCGTTCTCGGGTCGATAATGTCATATAGTGCGCGTAAAGGTATCTTGCGGCCCGTTCTCGGTCGATAATGTCATATAGTGCGCGTAAAGGTATCTTGCGGCCCGTTCTCGGTCGATAATGTCATATAGTGCGCGTAAAGGAATCTTGCGGCCCGTTCTGGGTCGATAATGTCATATAGTGCGCGTAAGGTATCTTGCGGCCCGTTCACGGGTCGATAATGTCATATAGTGCGCGTAAAGGTATCTTTGCGGCCCGTTCTCGGTCGATAATGTCATATAGTGCGCGTAAGGTATCCGCGACCCGTTCTGGGTCGATAATGTCATATAGTGCGCGTAAAGGTATCTTGCGGCCCGTTCTGGGTCGATAATGTCATATAGTGCGCGTAAGGTATCCGTCCGCCCGTTCTGGTCGATAATGTCATATAAAATCTGGGAATTTAACCCAACGTACTACGCGCCTCAACTCCTTTAGAAAGACTCTTTTTCAATTACAACTTCCCAGATACTAACAACTATAGTGTCAAGTCCTATCCGTCTTTCAAGACAAGTCACAATACATTTTTAGAAATACAATTACCGGCTTCTAAAACAAGTGACTTCTTTCTTAAAACCTCAAAGAATCGGTACCTTAAAAACAGTTTGCCCTCCCTTATTTCAAATCATTTCTTTGCTTACATTACTGAAGAAAACCATTCTTTTAACCTTCCATAAAGCCGTTATAACCAACTTCCCATAAAGCCGTTATAACCCTTTATGGTTTTAGACCAACTCATTCCTTTTATTTCCAAGAGACTTCTACTTTTGAAACCAAGTATTAAATACTTTCAAATCAATTCTCTTAACTTTCAAAAATACAATTAGTCTCTTAACCTTTAAAACTCAAGTGACTTTTTATTATAAAACCTTAGGCAATTGATGCCTTAAAAACAAATTGCCTTTTCAATAAAACAAGCCATTTATCTTTCCATAAAGTAAATATAACCAACTCCCATAAAGTCGTTTTATTCACTTTATACCTTAGCCATATACAATTTCCTATCCAAGGGACTTATACGTTTAAAACGGAACAAGTATTACATACTTTAAAACTCTTCAAGTCCCTTAACCTTAATAAGACTTAAAACATCCTTTATACTTTCAAAGAAGTGAGTTAATCTCCTAACCCACCCGACTTGGCTATTCATAAAACTAGTAAAGGATATCAAGGTGGTGTCATTATCTTAGTACTACACACGTGCAACTAGTCATGCTCAAAGATAGGAAAAGTTCTACATAGAGTAAATCACACAACTACCTCTTAACTTCTAAGAGTAGAAGGAAACGTGAAATGATACCACAAGTATATTCCATACATAGAATCATGCCAAAGGAAGGAAGAGGTTCACATACCTCGCGACGATTATCGACACGTAGCAAAATGCTCCAAAGTACTTCAATCTTGATAGTTATTCCACTCTCCAAGTAGGATACGCTATACTTAGTACTTCAACCTATAATGGTCACAATACGTCCATTAACCTCTCACTTCAATCGTAGAATTATTCTAAGTGCTAAGTCACCAATTTCTACGGAAAATCGGACAACACCTCCTTTGTTTCTACTAACTTTGCCACCTTTTTCAAGGCCGAATACAATAACCAAACAGCCCCAATTGGCTCACCACAATTTATAAGGTAATCCAATACAAATAAATACCAACTACTACAAACTACAAGTACAAATTCGGCCACCTTGAGTTCAACAACACCAATTCTTATCCAATTTCCATTTCAATCCAAGTTATTAGCCTAACATGATATCAAGTCGCAAACGATTATAACTACTATAATCTCCAAGTCAAAAACATGCGACGATTCTAATAACGACTAAAATTGTAATCCAACTTAACATGGCTTACATTACATTTCGGGTTTCCAAGGCTACAATCAATCCATAATCCATATTAACTTCCACACATATACTTCATGCTAGCAACAAGTAAAGCTAACAACAATATAAATAATCTTGTAACACTTTCAAAGAACAAGATTATACCTCAACGATTCTTAGTCCAACTTCCATCGAAATCGCTCCTAGCAACTTAGAGTCTCTTCAAGACACTTTATTCCCTACTTGAGACTCTTAGAACAACACCAACCAATTTCCTTCAAACTTCCAAACAAAACCTAGAAAAGTCACTAGGTTTTCACTTTGCGACTAACCCGAAAACTATCTTTTCAGGGATTTTTCTATTGAGATACACTCACAATACACTTAGGAACCTTGGTTTAAAGTGGGAAATTATCGACAACAAACAAATTTTTGCAAAGAGAGCTTAGCCAGCGAGAGCTCTCTTGTGGTTCTTCCAATTTTTGTGATTTTTGGCTAAGTATGGAACTTGTCATACTACTACTAGTGATATAAAGTGTATTGGAGGGTCATGATACACAAATGGGTGGTTTGGATGATCTCTTGCTAAATATCAAGTCTAGTGGGACCTTTGACTTAGTCAATATTCTCACGCTACTACTTGCAAGACTAATTCATCCTACCAAAGGTCAAATGACCATTAGGGACATGCCCAATCGACCAAGGCATACTAAGGGGGTGACACGTATGCGCTTCCCATTCGCCACAATAATACGTTTCCGACAAATTCCAAAATTCCGTTAAATACTTACAAGTCTTAAATTTTAACACTTATGAGTTCTTACGTACGTTCTTAAAACATATCTTGCAAATACGGGGTGTAACATTCTTCCCCCCTTAGAAACATTCGTCCTCGAATGTTCTTTCGGAGTCAAACTTAAAATTAACAACATAGTTTCCTTTCACCACCCCGACATACCAACAATGCCACGTGGCCTTAATACCTCGCACACATATCTGTCCATCATAAGCCCAAACAGGGGATTATCTTTTCGTCTTCAACTCTTTCTAACATATCCATAGTCTCAATATAATTTGTTCATAAAACTTAAACATACCACAACTTTATCATGCATACAAGTTTCTAAAGGGTCAAGGACATACCTGAAACCATATAGGCGATTCAAAGGACCGCTAAAGCTGGGGACTCCGCGACCTCTGCGCGACACTGGTGCATGAACATCTGCTAGCTATTGAAGGCGAAGAACATGGCCCGATCCGATGGTGTGTTGTCCCACGGGACCTCTATAAGGACATTCTCTTGACATATGGCCTGAAGCGACCACAAGAAAAACAAGCACCGTCTCGCGCGACATACCCGAGAATGTAACCTACCACATGGCGCGTGGAGGCAAAAGTGGCCTCGATATGCGGAACCCCATCTCCCGAGACTGAAGCTCTAGAGACTGGCCGGCTCCTGCGTTCAGTGGTCGTGAAAACCCTCGCCGAAAAAGCGTGGAGGAGCACTCGCTTTGGGCTGCAATGTAGACCTAGTCTGCTGCGAGGTGTCGCCTCTAAAGCGCCTGAGACCACGATGTCTTGGCCTCTTGGGTGGCTCGAGTCAAATTGATCCTCCTCTCTCTATCCTCTATCCCTGCGCATAGGCTGCGTCCTAGCAATGTCCATACCGGTGAAGAGCCCCCAAGCATCACGATAATCATATGACGGTCTAGCCCCATCACATAACGATGAACTCTATCCGCCATGCTAGCCACTATGGTGTGCGCGTGCACAGCGAGTCAAACTCGGGCTATACTCACGATAGTCCTACCATTACGCCTCGAGGTCAAAAATCTATCTACGCGGGCCCTCCTCATCTCGTGAGGCAAAAAGTGATCCATAAAGGCCTCTGTGAACTCCTCCCAAACAGTGGAAGAGCATCATCCCTACCGTCGGCACCCATGACTCAAACCGGTTCAACGCAATATCGCGTAACGGTAGAGGCTAGTATAATGAACTCTGTCTCCGAAGCCTTAAGAACTCCGCATAGTTATTTGTAGTTGTCGAGCGAACTCCTGCGGATCCTCGCCGGACCTCGAACCATAAAACTCGGGCGGATGACAACCCGGAAAATCCGGATCCGCAAATCGGCTCTGGGTTAGCTACTGCTCTCGCTGCCGCCTACCACTATGTCGATCAATAGCCCGACCGCTCTCCATAATCTCTAAACTCGCCTGGCTGCGGGGTGGAGGCTCGGTGCGGAACCTCTGGAGCTACCGCGCTCGGCTCTCCTATCTGCCTGGCGTGGGTGAACTCGCTGCCCGCCTACTACCTCGGGCATAGTGCGTGCCGAGTCACGTAACCCTCTGTGTACCTCTGGCGACTCTGCTGCTTGCCTTGCCTTCGGGCCACAGTCGCGCCAGGAGGCATAATCGTTTCATAAGAATAGGTCGAGAGGATTCACCTAATAAGACGACTCTCTTGCACGATCTTTGAGAGGAAGAATGGAAACAAATCCTAAAATGTCCTGCGACCTCACGATTATAGATGTGGTGCACAACACACCGATAATCAAGACTACTAGACACGCCTGCAGACACTTTCCGAGGACTAAGCGCTCGATACCACTTTTGTCACGACTGACCGGGCGCGATTGGTGCCCTACAGGCACCGCTGAATAAACATCAGAGAAAATCAGCGGAACATACATGAAACAAAAAAACAATAAAACAATAGATGTAAAACAACAGGTTAGCCGATAGGGCTACCTTCCTGGACATAAATATATACAACTGAAGCAGTTGCCTCCTTTCTTTACAAACTGACCCACCATATGTGACTACTGGACCTCTAGAGTTTTTAACATAACAATCGTGGCGGGACGGGGCCCGCCATACCCACGAATATACATGAATCTACTACCTCGAGGAAAAATCGTACCAAGAGATAAGCCTCGGAGCAAGTGGAGCTTTCTCTCAGCTGAACCGAGATCCTAAGAGCAAGGATCACGACACTGGTACCTAAAACTGCGGGCATGAACGGCCCCGAAGAAGTCGATTACAACAGTCCGAATATGGAACAGAAATAACGTACAGTAAACAGATCATAAGCGTACAGCGAATGGCGAGGGGACAAGTATAAAAATACATACGGATCCGTGAGTGTCATTACCACTTATGAACTTAATTTCTCATCATTATCTTTTCCATTCTCAATCAAAGTTGTAGCCACTTTCTTACGTACATTATTAGAAAAAAGAATCATTAAGTTCATTACCATAAAACTTACCTAACTTTCATAACCTATAATCCAGGCCCGTTGGGAGGGCACCTATACTACGGCCCGATCTAGACGCGATCAAGGTCACATAGTCGGCCGTAAAAGTATCTTGCGGCCCGATCACGGGTCGATAATGTCATATAGTGCGCGTGAAGGTATCTTTGCGGCCCGTTCTCGGGTCGATAATGTCATATAGTGCGCGTGGGTATCTTGCCGGCCCGTTCTCGGGTCGATAATGTCATATAGTGCGCGTAAAGGTATCTTTGCGGCCCGTTCTGGTCGATAATGTCATATAGTGCGCGTGGGTATCTGCCGGCCCGTTTACGGGTCGATAATGTCATATAGTGCGCGTAAGGTATCGCCGGCCCATTCTGGGTCGATAATGTCATATAGTGCGCGTGAAAGGTATCTTGCGGCCCGTTCACGGGTCGATAATGTCATATAGTGCGCGTAAAGGTATCTTGCCGGCCCGTTCTGGTCGATAATGTCATATAGTGCGCGTAAGGTATCTCGCCGGCCCGTTCTGGGTCGATAATGTCATATAGTGCGCGTAAAGGTATCTTGCCGGCCCGTTCTGGTCGATAATGTCATATAGTGCGCGTGTAAGGTATCGCCCGACCCGTTCTGGGTCGATAATGTCATATAGTGCGCGCGTAAGGGATCCGCCCGACCCGTTCACGGTCGATAATGTCATATAGTGCGCGTAAGGTATCTTTGCCCGTTCTGGTCGATAATGTCATATAAAATCTGGGAATTTAACCCAACGTACTACGCGCCTCAACTCTTTTAGAAAGACTCTTTTTCAATTACAACTTCCCAGATACTAACAACTATAGTGTCAAGTCCTATCCGTCTTTCAAGACAAGTCACAATACATTTTTAGAAATACAATTAAACACTAAAAACAAGTGACTTCTTTCTTAAAACCCTCAAAGAATCGGTACCTTAAAAACAGTTTGCCCTCCCTTATTTCAAATCATTTCTTTGCTTACATTACTGAAGAAAACCATTCTTTTAACCTTCCATAAAGCCGTTATAACCAACTTCCCATAAAGCCGTTATAACCCTTTATGGTTTTAGACCAACTCATTCCTTTTATTTCCAAGAGACTTCTACTTTTTGAAACCAAGTATTAAATACTTTCAAATCAATTCCCTTAACTTTCAAAAATACAATTAGTCTCTTAACCTTTAAAACTCAAGTGACTCCTTTTATTATAAAACCTTAGGCAATTTATGCCTTAAAAACAAATTGCCTTTTCAATAAAACAAGTCATTTATCTTTCCATAAAGTAAATATAACCAACTCCCCATAAAGTCATTTTATTCACTTTATACCTTAGTCACACGACGACCAGGCGATCGGTGCCCTACACAGGCACCCTGCCTGGTATACATCAGAGAATAGCAGCGGAACATACACAACATAAACAGATGTGTAAATAATAAACAAGACAGGCTAGCCGATAAGGTCGCCTTTCATAATATAAACAAAGTCAAAAGTACAACTTTACCACTCAGTTCTTATAGCCCAACCACATATGTGAATACACCTGCAGGAATAACAAGCGTGGCGGACGGGCCCGCCATACTCGAATGTACATAATCTACATCATCGTGACAAGATCGTACCAAAAGAAAGACAAGCCTCCGAGAATGGAGCTTCCGACGTCCGATAAGTGATCTAAGAGTGTGGATCCGAACACGCTACCACTTTCTGCGGCATGAACGCAGCCGAGAGAATGGGTCGACACATATGTACTAAGTATGTAAAATCAGAAAATCGTAATTACAACATAAGTTTAAAAGAAGGCGGGAGACATGTATGATAACAAAATTACGATGACGCGATTGCCTTACTAACAATGAGATTACATCAAGAGAATACGTACAACATCACAATAGCAGTCTCCCGATCATATCATGGGTAGCGAACCCATAAAAAGAACCGGTGGTATAACGTCTTGGGGTTCCTACCCCTCATTTATACTCTTACCACAGGCGTGGTATAACGTCTTGGGGTTGCCTCATTTATACTCTTATCTGTAGAAGATAGTAACGCAGTGGTATAACGTCTTGGCTTCCTCATTTATACTCTTATCTGGAGAAGGTGGTATAGCATCTTGGGGTTTGCCTCACCGATACTCTTACCCTATCTCAAAATCGGCGTCATACAATAATTAAACAAGTTAGCAATCCTCTAACTTCTTATTAGTCTCATTCATCTACACTTTCATTTTAGTTTACTTAAGGCACTTATCATGTCTTTTATAAAAATCAGAATTTAACCCAAAGTACCACGACTTCTATTCTTTAAAAACAAATGACTCTTTTAGTAGAAAGCTTCCAAGACACTAGTAACCATAGTATCAAGTCCAAATTACATTTCAAGACAAGTCACAATACCTTTAGAATTTAAAGCGGTTTCTAAATCAAGTGACTCTTTTCTTATAAAAAACTTAGGCAATTGATACCTTAAAATCAATTTGCCTTTCTTTAACACAAGTCATTTTACCTTTTGCATAAAGTCAATATAACCAACTCCCCATAAAGTCGTTATATTCACTTTATACCTTAGTCAAGTACATTTTCCTATCCAAGGGACTTATACGATTAAAACGACGAAAGTATCACATACTTTAAATTCCTTCAAGTCCCTTAACTTTACTAAGACTTAAGACATTCTTAATATTTTCAAAGAAGTGAGTTAACTTCCTAACTCACCCGACTTGGCATTTTATAAGGCTAGTAAGGAATGTCAAAGTCTTGTACGTCTACCGTACTATATACGCGAAACTAGTCATGCTCAAAAGATAGGAAAAAGTTCTACATACCTCGTAGGGTCAAACCACTTGCCAAGTACAAAGTCCCGCCCGTAGTATGTCAACCTATAATGTTCACAATACGTCTATTAAGGCCTTACTTTAATCGTAGAATATCACAAGTGTTAAGTCCCTATATTCTACGGAAAATCGGACAGCACCTCCTTTGTTTTTACTTACTTTGCCACCTTTTCCAAGGCCGGAAATACAATAATCAAACAGCCCCAATTGGCTCACAATTTATAGAAGATAATCCAATACAATTGAATAACTACACAGCCCCAATTGGCTCACAATTTATAGAAGATAATCCAATACAATTGAATAACTACACAGCCCCAATTGGCTCACAATTTAGAATAACCAACTAAATGCAAACTACAAGTCCAAAATTCGGCCACCTTGAGTTCAACAAAACCATTTCTTTTCCAACTTCCATTTCAATCCATATTGGTAGTACAATATGATATCTAGTCGCATTTGATTATAATAACCATAATCTTTAAGAAGTAACATGCGACGATTCTAACAACGATTAAATTGTAATCCATCTTAGTCATGGCTTATTTTACATTTCGGATTTCCAAGGCTATGATCAATCCATTATTCGTATAACTTCAATATAACAACTTCATGCTAGCAACATGCAAAGCTAACAACAACAATATAGCTAATCTTGTAATACTTTCAAAGAACAAGATTATACCTCAATGAGACTTAATCCAACTCCAATCCGAAATCGCTCTTAGTAGTCTAGAACCTCCAAGCCACTTCAATCCGCTTGTTGAGCCCCTTTGAACAACACCAACAATTAACCTTCAAATTTCCAAACAAAACCTAGAAAGACCATTAGGTTTTCGTTTGCGACTAACAGTAAACCATCTTTTCCAAGATTTTTCTATTGAGATGTGTTTCTGATACACATAAGAACCTTGGTTTAAAGTGTGGAATCAAATGGACAAGAAACGAAATTTTTTCTTTTTCTTTCTTGGTGAACCCGAGAGCCTTCAATGTGTTCTTCAAATTTGTGTGATAATTTTCTAAGTGTTAAGTCTCCTCTTGCTACTAGTATCACATATAAAGGGTCATGGAGGGTTTAGATATTAACACATGGGTGGTTTGGATGTGGTCTTGCTAAAAATCAAGACAAAGGTGGGACCTTTGACTTAGTCAAAGTTCTCATGCTTGAGTTGCAAGACCAAGACTTAGAAGACTTATGGTCAATGACCATATTGGCCATGCCATTTCGTCGAGCATAGCTAAGGGGGGGTGACACGTGTCGCCCTCCCATTCGTCACAATAATACTTTTTTTCCGACAATTCCATAATTTCCGATAAATTGTTACAAGTCTCAAATCCTTAACATTTGTGAGTTCTTACTTACGTTCTTAAGACATGTCCTAGAATTACGGGGTGTAACATTCTTCCCCCCTTAGAAACATTCGTCCCCGAATGTTCTTTCGGAGTCAAACTTAAGCGACATAGTTTCCTTCACAACCCCGACATTCTAAAAATGCCACACATGGCCACTTAATAGCAGTTAAGCAAACGAGATACTTCAATTTAGAACTTGACAAGTAAGGAAGTGAATTACGAAGGTATAGGAAATAAGTGAGGATACTTCTCAACATGTCCTCCTCCGCCTCCCAAGTCATCTTCTCGGTTATCATTCCTCCACGGGACTTTGTGGAAGCTATATCCTTAGTCATGATCGCGACACTGGCGATCGAGTATCGCTATGGGACTCTCCTCATACGATAACCCCTCGCCACGGACCTCACTAGTAGGAAAACTGCCATTGGATCACCGATACACTTACGCAACATAGAAACATGGAATCTGGGATGTACCGCCTCCAACTCGATGGCAGATCTAACTCGTGCAACCTTGCCCACTCTACGAACGATCTGGTAGGGCCCAATGTACCTTGGTGAGTTTCCCTTCTACGAATCTCATCACACCGCTTCATGGGTGACACCTAAGAAGACCCAATCGTCACGAAACTCCAAATGCCGACGCCGATTATCCGCGTATGACCTGCCGACTCGAGCCGCTATGGTCTCTCTGGATAAGCTTCACCTTATCCACGGCCTGTACCAAGTGCAGGCCAACTAAGTACCTCGCCCGCGTCGAACCAACCGATCGGCGACTGCATTTCGCCCGTATATAAAGCCTCGTATGGCGCCATACGTATCTTGGAATGGTAGCTGTTATTATAAGCAAACTCCATGAGAGGCAAATGATCCTCCCAGCTACCACTGAAATCAATCACGCAGGCTCGCAGCATATCCTCAAGTGTCTGGATAGTGCGCTCTGCTGCCGTCGATCACCGAGGGTGAAATCTTTGTCTTGAGACTCACCTGTGTCCCTAAACCCTTCTGGAAAGACCTCCAGAAGTTAGCCGTAAACTGGGCTCCCCTATCAGATATAATCGACACCGGAACACCGTGCAGCCTCACTATCTCTCTGATGTACAATCGGGCATAGTCCTCAGCCGAAAACGTCGTCCTGACTGGAAGGAAGTGGGCTGATTTCGTCAGCCTGTCAACAATAACCCAAATGGAGTCGTACTTCCTCTTAGTACGAGGTAACCCTGTAACAAAGTCCATGTTGATCGCCTCCCACTTCCAAGTCGGAATCTCAATAGACTGCAATAATCCACTGGGCCTCTGGTGCTCGACCTTAACCTGCTGGCAATTAGGACACTGTGCAACAAAACCTGCCACGTCCTCTTGGGCCATCCCACCAATACAAACATCTGAGGTCATGGTACATCTTGGTCGACCCCGGATGAATAGAATAACGAGCACTGTGTGCCTCCCCCAGAATCTGCTGACGAAGTCCTGATACATCGGGAACACACAACCGGCCCTCAAATCTCAGCACCCCATCAGGCGCTACCTCGAATAGACTCTTCTCCTCCCGAAGAGCTGCATCTCGATCTGCGTACCAACACCGGGTCCTCAAGCTGCCGATCTTTACCTCATCAATGATGGAAGACTCGGCAACCTCACGAACCGTACTCGCTATCGTCGGTATCGATCAATCGAACCCCAAGCTCGCTAATCGGTGGATCTGACGGACCATGTCTGTCTCTCTGCCGCACCTCTGATAGGCTCCCCATCGATCTACGACTCAAGGCATCAGCAACTACGTTGGCTTTCCCCGGATGGTAGAGAATATCAACATCATAATCTTTCAGCAACTCTAACCACCGTCTCTGTCTCAGGTTCAGCTCCCTCTGCCTGAAGATATACTGGAGGCTCTTGTGGTCTGTATAAATGTCCACATGAACCCCGTACAAATAGTGTCTCCAAATCTTCAAGGCATGTATAACTGCGGCCAACTCTAAGTCATGGGTAGGGTAATTCCTCTCATGCTTCAGAATCGCAGGAAGCATAGGCTATAACCTTGCCGTCTGCATCAAAACACACCCTGGCCCGATACAGAGGCATCACAATAGATCACGTGCCCATCTAACCCCTCCTAAGAGTAAGGCTGGAGTTGTAGTCAACCTTTCCTTCAAAGAATCGAAACCCTTCTCGCAAGCCTCTGTCGCTGGAACTTGGCCGCCTACGAGTCGGCTAGTCAACGGCGCTGAAATCGAAGCAAACTGCTCTACAAACCTACGATAATACCCTGCCAGCCCTAAGAAACTGCGCACCTCGGTCGGAGTAGTAGGTCTTGGCCAAGACTTGACTGCCTCAATCTTAGCCGTATCCACGCGAACACCATCAGCCCCAATAATATGCCCCAGGAATGCCACTGAGGCCAACCAAAACTCACACTTGGAGAACTTGGCGAATAAATGCCGACTTCGGAGAACCCCGAGTACCGTCCTCAAGTGATCTGCATGCTCCTGCTCTGTCCGCGAATAAACCAGGATGTCATCGATGAATACTATCACAAATGTATCCAAAAATGGCTTGAACACCCGGTTCATCAAATCCATAAATACCGCTGGAGCGTTGGTCAAACCGAAAGACATAACCCTGAACTCATAGTGCCCATACCGGGTCCTGAATGCAGTCTTTGGGATATCTGCCTCTCGAACTCGAACCTGATGATAACCAGACCGCAGGTCTATCTTTGAGAACCACCTCGCACCCTGCAACTGGTCAAACAAATCATCAATCCTGGGGAGGGGGTACCTATTCTTAATGGTTACCTTATTCAGCTGCCTGTAGTCAACACACATACGCAGCGTCCCATCCTTCTTCTTTACAAACAATACCGGCGCTCCCCAGGGGGACACACTAGGCCTGATAAAGCCTTTCTCCAGCAAATCTTTCAGCTGGTCCTTCAGCTCCCTCAACTCAGCAGGTGCCATCCTGTATGGCGGAATGGAAATAGGTCGAGTGTCTGGCAACGTGTCTATACAAAACTCAATCTCCCTCTCAGGAGGGATACCCGGAAGATCATCTGGGAACACATCTGGAAACTCCCTAACCACTGGCACTGACTGAAGAACTGGCACCTCAGCCTCTGTATCAAATACCCGAACCAGATGATAGATGTAACCCTTCTGCACCATCTTCCTAGCCTTGAGGTAAGAAATAAACCTACCCCTCGGCGACGCTGTGTTGCCCCTCCACTCGATAACTGGCTCGCCAGGAAACTGGAACCGAACCAACCTGTCCCTACAGTCAACGTTGGCATAACAAGAAGCCAACCAATCCATTCCCATAATGACATCAAAATCTGTCATCTCCAGCTCTATCAAGTCTGCAAGGGTCTGACGACTGTAAATAAATACCGGGCAACCTCTATACACCCGCTCAGCTAACACCGAATCACCCATTGGCGTAGCTACCTCAAACGGCTCTATCGACACCGGCTCTATCCCGATTCTACCCGCAATAAGAGGGGACACATACGACAAGGTAGAACCTGGATCTATCAATGCATAAACATCACAGCCTGAAATCAGTAATGTACCTGTGACGACGTCAGGGGAAGCCTCCTGATCCTGGCGGCTGGCTAGAGAGTATATGCGGTTCTGAGGACCGCTAGAACTAGAACCACCACCTCGACCTCTACCGCGGCCTGCCTGTCCGTGAGAACCACGCCTCGGCGCGTAACCACGAAGGAGAAGAAGACCCGATGGCGATCCCGTCGGTGTCTTTGCACCTCCGCGCGCTCTGGCGGACAATCCCTCTTCAAATGGCCTGCCGGCCATCGAGTAACAAGCTCCCGACGCTCTGCGACACTCGCCCAGTGGAACCTACGCGTCGAGCACCGAGGTGTGGGTGGTCCCGTCGGTGACGGTTCTGCCTCGCGAAATCCTGTAGTCCCGAGCCACGACTGCTCCGACGGCTGGCTGATCGGACCTCTTGCGGAAACCGTGGCGGAGCACTCTGTCTTTGGTGGAAAGTGGACTACTCTGCTGCGAGGTTGTCCGCCTCGAACACCGCCACGAGACCACGATATCACGGCCTCTTGGTGGCTGCGTCAATCTGGTCCTCCTCTCTCATCCTCTATCCACGAGCATAGGCTGCATCCTAGAAATGTCCATACCGGGTGAAGAGCCACCCCAAGCATGTTGTAATCATATGACGGTCTAGCCCCATCACATAACGATGAACTCTATCCGCCATGCTGGCTACAATAGTATGCGCGTGCCTGGCCAAGGAGTCAAACTCCAAGCTATACTCTCTGATAGTCCTCCCGTTCTGCCTCAAGGTCAAGAATCTGTCTACCCGGGCTCTCCTCATCTCAGGAGGCAAAAAGTGGTCCATGAAAGCCTCTGAAAACTCCTCCCAAACAGCTGGAAGAGCAGCATCACCCCTCGAAAGCAACCACGACTCAAACCAGTTCAACGCAATGTCGCGCAACCGGTAAGAGGCTAGTGTAACAGACTCTGTCTCTGAAGCCCTAAGAACCTGCATGGTCCGCTGTAGCTGTCGAACGAACTCCTGCGGATCCTCATCAGACCTCGAACCATAAAACTCAGGTGGATTGCATCCCAGAAAATCCCTAATCCGTAAACTGTCGGCTCTAGGGTGGGCTGCCTGCTCCTGTCGGCGCTGCCCGACTACTATACTGGTCAACAACCGAATCTGTTCCCCGTAGTCTCTATACTCAGCAGCTGGCTGTGGAACGGGAGGGTCTGGTATCGGAACCTCTGGAGCTACTGCCGCTCTCGGCTCCTCTAATACTGTTGGCGTGGTTGAACTCAACGACCCGCCTACTACCTCAGGCATAGTCTGTGCCTGAGCCCGTGTGACCCTCTGAGTACCGCTAGCAGCTCCTGCTGCCGCCTTGCCCTTCTGGGCCCTGGTCGCCTTTCGTGGAGGCATAGTTGTTTCATAAGAAGAGGTCAGAGAGGATTCAACCTAATAAGACAGCTCTAATGCACGATCTCAGAGAGAGAAGAATGGAAACCAATCCTAAATGTCCTGCGACCTCCACGATTATAGATGTGGTGCACAACACACCGATAATCAAGACTCTACTAGACACGGTCTGTAGACACTTTCCGAGGACTAACTGCTCTGATACCACTTTTGTCACGACCCGACCCCGGGCCGCGACTGGTGCCCTACCTGGGCACCCCGTTCAAGTATACATCAGAGAATAGCAGCGGAACATACACAACATAAACACATGTGTAGATAATAAACAAGACAGGCTAGCCGATAAGGCCGCCTTTCATAATATAAACAAAGTCAAAAGTACAACTTTACCACTCAGTTCTTATAGCCCAACCACATATGTGAATACAGACCTCACAGGAATAACAAGCGTGGCGGGACGGGGCCGCCATACCACGAATGTACATAATCTACAACATCGTGGACAAGGCGTACTAAAGAAAGACAAGCCTCAGGAGAATGGAGCTTAGGCGTCGATAAGTGATCCAAGAGTGTGGATCCATGACACCGCTTACCACTCTGCGGCGTGAACGCGGCCAGAGAATGGGGTCGATCTGTGATATGTACTAAGTATGTAAAGCGTAAAAATCAGTAATTACAACATAAGTTTAAAAGAAGGCGGGAGACATGTATGATAACAAAATTACGATGCGCGATGCCTTACTAACAATGAGTACATCGAGAATACGCATGACATCACAATAGCGGTCTCCGATCATATCATGGGTAGCGAACCCATAAAAAGAACCAGGTGGTATAACGTCTTGGGGTTCCTACCTCATTTATACTCTTACCACAGGCGGTGGTATAACGTCTTGGGGTTTGCCCGCCATTTATACTCTTATCTGTAGAAGATAATGCTTGGTGGTATAACGTCTTGGGGGCTTCCGCCATTTATACTCTTATCACGGAGAAGGTGGTATAGCATCTTGGGGTTTGCCTCACCGATACTCTTACCCTATCTCAAAATCCACATCATACAATAATTAAACAAGTTAGCAATCCCCCTAACTTCTTATTAGTCTCATTCATCTACACTCTCATTTTAGTTTACTTAAGGCACTTATCATGTCTTTTATAAAAATCCGGGAATTTAACCCAAAGTACCACGTACTTCTATTCTTTAAAAACAAATGACTCTTTTTAGTAGAAAGCTTCCAAGACACTAGTAACCATAGTATCAAGTCCAAATTACATTTCAAGACAAGTCACAATACCTTTAGAATTTAAAGCAGGTTTCTAAATCAAGTGACTCCTTTTCTTATAAAAAAAAACTTAGGCAATTGATACCTTAAAATCAATTTGCCTTTCTTTAACACAAGTCATTTTACCTTTTGCATAAAGTCAATATAACCAACTCCCGTAAAGTCGTTATATTCACTTTATACCTTAGTCAAGTACATTTTCCTATCCAAGGTACTTATACGATTAAAACGACGAAAGTATCACATACTTTAAATTCCTTCAAGTCCCTTAACTTTACTAAGACTTAAGACATTCTTAATATTTTCAAAGAAGTGAGTTAACTTCCTAACTCACCCGACTTGGCATTTTATAAGGCTAGTAAGGAATGTCAAAGTCTTGTACGTCTACCCAGTACTATATACCGAAACTAGTCATGCTCAAAGATAGGAAAAAGTTCTACATACCTCGTAGGATCAAACCACTTGCCAAGTACAAAGTCCCGCCCGTAGTATGTCAACCTATAATGTTCACAATACGTCTATTAAGGCCTTACTTTAATCGTAGAATATCACAAGTGTTAAGTCCCTATATTCTACGGAAAATCGGACAGCACCTCCTTTGTTTTTACTTACTTTGCCACCTTTTCCAAGGCCGGAAATACAATAATCAAACAGCCCCAATTGGCTCACAATTTATAGAAGATAATCCAATACAATTGAATAACTACACAGCCCCAATTGGCTCACAATTTATAGAAGATAATCCAATACAATTGAATAACTACACAGCCCCAATTGGCTCACAATTTAGAATAACCAACTAAATGCAAACTACAAGTCCAAAATTCGGCCACCTTGAGTTCAACAAAACCATTTCTTTTCCAACTTCCATTTCAATCCATATTGGTAGTACAATATGATATCTAGTCGCATTTGATTATAATAACCATAATCTTTAAGAAGTAACATGCGACGATTCTAACAACGATTAAATTGTAATCCATCTTAGTCATGGCTTATTTTACATTTCGGTTCCAAGGATATGATCAATCCATTATTCGTATAACTTCAATATAACAACTTCATGCTAGCAACATGCAAAGCTAACAACAACAATATAGCTAATCTTGTAATACTTTCAAAGAACAAGATTATACCTCAATGAGACTTAATCCACTCCAATCGAAATCGCTTCCTTAGTAGTCTAGAACCTCTCCAAGCCACTTCAATCCGACATTGAGCCCTTTGAACAACACCAACAATTAACCTTCAAATTTCCAAACAAAACCTAGAAAGACCATTAGGTTTTCGTTTGCGACTAACCCGTAAACCATCTTTTTCCATGATTTTTCTATTGAGATGTGTTTACAATACACCTAAGAACCTTGGTTTAAAGTGTGGAATCAAATGGACAAGAAACGAATTTTTTTCTTTTTCTTTCTTGGTGAACCCGAGAGCCTTCAATGTGTTCTTCAAATTTGTGTGATAATTTTCTAAGTGTTAAGTCTCCTCTTGCTACTAGTATCACATATAAAGGGTCATGGAGGGTTTAGATATTAACACATGGGTGGTTTGGATGTGGTCTTGCTAAAAATCAAGACAAAGGTGGGACCTTTGACTTAGTCAAAGTTCTCATGCTTCAAGTTGCAAGACCAAGACTTAGAAGACTTATGGTCAATGACCATATTGGCCATGCCATTTCGTCGAGCATAGCTAAGGGGGTGACACGTGTCGCCCTCCCATTCGTCACAATAATATTTTTTTTCCGACAATTCCATAATTTCCGATAAATTGTTACAAGTCTCAAATCCTTAACATTTGTGAGTTCTTACTTACGTTCTTAAGACATGTCCTAGAATTACGGGGTGTAACATTAGCCATATACAATTTCCTATCCAAGGGACTTATACGTTTAAAACGGAACAAGTATTACATACTTTAAAACTCTTCAAGTCCCTTAACCTTAATAAGACTTAAGACATCATTTATACTTTCAAAGAAGTGAGTTAATCTCCTAACCCACCCGACTTGGCTATTCATAAAACTAGTAAAGGATATCAAGGTGTTGTACGTATACCGTACTACACACGTGCAACTAGTCATGCTCAAAGATAGGAAAAGTTCTACATAGAGTAAATCACACAACTACCTCTTAACTTCTAAGAGTAGAAGGAAACGTGAAATGATACCACAAGTATATTCCATACATAGAATCATGCCAAAGGAAGGAAGAGGTTCACATACCTCGCGACGATTATCGACACGTAGCAAAATGCTCCAAAGTACTTCAATCTTGATAGCTATTCCACTCTCCAAGTAGGATACGCTATACTTAGTACTTCAACCTATAATGGTCACAATCGTCCATTAACCTCTCACTTCATA
The DNA here is from genome assembly GCA_029844215.1 of Przewalskia tangutica. Classification (NCBI taxonomy): domain Eukaryota; kingdom Viridiplantae; phylum Streptophyta; class Magnoliopsida; order Solanales; family Solanaceae; genus Przewalskia; species Przewalskia tangutica. Next base: position 41,030,510 of record CM056724.1, on the reverse strand, counting down.
CGTAGAATTATTCTAAGTGCTAAGTCACCATTTCTACGGAAAATCGGACAAAGACCTCCTTTGTTTCTACTAACTTTGCCACCTTTTTCAAGGCCGAATACAATAACCAAACAACCCCAATTGGCTCACCACAATCTATAAGGTAATCCAATACAAATAAATACCAACTACTACAAACTACAAGTACAAATTCGCCACCTTGAGTTCAACAACACCAATTCTTATCCAATTTCCATTTCAATCCAAGTTATTAGCCTAACATGATATCAAGTCGCAACGATTATAACTACTATAATCTCCAAGTCAAAAACATGACGATTCTAATAACGACTAAAATTGTAATCCAACTTAACATGGCTTACATTACATTTGATTTCCAAGGCTACAATCAATCCATAATCCATATTAACTTCCACACATATACTTCATGCTAGCAACAAGTAAAGCTAACAATATAAATAATCTTGTAACACTTTCAAAGAACAAGATTATACCTCAACGATTCTTAGTCCAACTTCCATCGAAATCGCTCCTTAGCAACTTAGAGTCTCTTCAAGACACTTCAATCCGCTTGAGACTCTTAGAACAACACCAACCAATTTCCTTCAAACTTCCAAACAAAACCTAGAAAAGTCACTAGGTTTTCACTTTGCGACTAACCCAAAACTATCTTTTCCTGGATTTTCTATTGAGATACACTCACAATACACTTAGGAACCTTGGTTTAAAGTGGGGAAATTATTGGACAACAAACAAATTTTTTGCAAAGAGAGCTTAGCCAAACCCGAGAGCTCCTCTTGTGGTTCTTCCAATTTTTGTGATTTTTGGCTAAGTATGGAACTTGTCATACTACTACTAGTGATATAAAGTGTATTGGAGGGTCATGATACACACAAATGGGTGGTTTGGATGATCTCTTGCTAAATATCAAGTCTAGTGGGACCTTTGACTTAGTCAATATTCTCATGCTACTACTTGCAAGACTAATTCATCCTACCAAAGGTCAAATGACCATTAGGGACATGCCCAATTCAACCAAGGCATACTAAGGGGGGTGACACATGTCGCCTTCCCATTCGTCACAATAATACGTTTTCCGACAAATTCCAAAATTCCGTTAAATACTTACAAGTCTTAAATTTTAACACTTATGAGTTCTTACGTACGTTCTTAAAACATATCTTGCAAATACGGGGTGTAACACCCATGTTTTCATGCTGCCTCTATAACTCTACAGTCATGGAGGACAACATTATGCATTGTGCTGAGGTAGCATCGTCTAGATGTTTCTGATAAGTTGTCTTGTCAAATATGACATACTCAACAGAATCTTCAGCAGGGACTGTGGGGAAAACTTTGTCTAACACGTACTCAATTTTTTCTAGTCTCAATACCAAACGCAAATTTCTCAACTATTCAGGGAAGTTTGCTCCAGTCAGCTTGTTTGTTTCGTCCAACATTTTCAGTGATAGATTCGACATTTTTGTATATACTGAAAAATAGATAGACTTGAAATTAAACTCCAATATAATTTATATTTAACACATTCGTTAACTAATTAACAGGGCCTTTAGTTTAATTAGCTTCCACTATTTTAACATACTCTTCGACCCCATGGAAGAATATAGACTCACATCAAATATGTTCATAATGGGCCAAAATTTAGGTTCATGTTATCTCCGCATTTGATGTGGCTGATAACTTCAACAACACAACCTGGTAGGTCTCTAAACCAATTACAACCAATTTGCAACTCTTGCTTGACCGAATGTTCTAAAAAATGATCTGCGTCCCTCGGCTTGTTCGACGATGTGGAGCCAAGATAGCCTAGCAAGTCAACCCCGTCATACGTCTGCAATTATGTATCTAAGTGAGTTTGCTTATAGAGCAAACACTGTGGTGTACATACTTTTGAAGGTTTATCACTCCACTTCTATATTTAACATGCATCTATGAAATAGTCTGAGTCCTCGTAGACTTAGAGTAAATATTGTGGCATAAATACTCATCTCGTCAAAAAGGATTTTGCACTACAATCAATTATAACAGACGATGCGTTCATTACTTGTATTAAATTTTGGAGAACATTTTAACTTAGGATTTTTAACCAAGATCAACTCTAACATGGTTTATCAAATAAAGCATCTTAACTATCATGCAAAGTCATTTAAGAACATATTGGGCACCGCCTTCCCAAGCATGATATTAAGTGGTTTAAACACATAGTGGGCGCCGCCTACACAAACAATTATTTGCGGACGCTATTCTAGTAATTTAAATGACAAGCATGTTGACATTTAGTACATAAACAATATACTTATCAAATAATTAACTGTATAATAGTAATCACGAGTTAAACATTCTGAAATCTAAAAAAATTATTTTCTAGACAAGTGGCGCCGCGACGCCGTGACGCCAATGAGGCAGAAGACGAAGTCTTCTGCAAGAATTAGTGTTGCGACGCTCCACTATGGAGCTGCGACGCCGCCACGGTGCTCCACTAAGGAGCCGCGACGCTGACATGGTAGAAGTCTTTCGGTTTCTATTGTGAATTAGGGTCGCGGCGCTCCACCATGGAGCCACAGCGCCTATGATCTAGTAAGTCCATAATTTTAAAATAAAGCTTTTAATTACGGATTTTGGACAGAAGTTGCGGCTTCTGCCTTTCATCATGATCGGTGCCGCGACACTCCAATATGGAGTTGTGGCGCCTCTTTAATACCCTAGAAGGCACCGTGACACCCTACCATAGGGTCGCGACGCTGACGTCTTGACAAAACGTATCCGTGTTGATTTTCTAAAAATCATCCAAACCCTATATCCAATTTAGGGATCAGATCACATATCATTTATCATCTCACCTACCAATATTAATAACGCACAAATCGACCGTCATCCATTTCTTCCCGTTCTTCGTCGTGCACCATGTTCGCAATGAACCAATTTTCTGCACTAGGATTAGTTCGAGTTAGAACAGAATGACTTCCTCGATTTAGCGTAGTTGATAATTTAGGGTGATATCAAAATGTTAACCATTCATTCAAGGTATGTAGGATTTCAAGTAGCCTTATTTTAATTTAGTTTTAGAACCAATTTTATGTTTAACCCATATTATTATTTTATTCAATTGTTATATAACCATTGAACCAACCTGGGCTCCGATACCATTGTAGGGTTTTGTTGGGTTCAAAACAAATGAATAGTGCACAACGGAAATTTTAGATTTAATTTCTTACCAAACAATTCTGTCTGGTATAGTTATATGACAATTGAAACTTGTAATGTAAAACATGAACATGAATACTTACATGTTGTATTAATTTGGATTCTTTTACTTAGAGATTACACGCGGTTGTCCATTCGATTGCAAGCGCCTTGCTACGGTGTATTCCTCTGTCAAGAAAGCCAGAAAATCTTGGCAGACGTTTGAAAGAGATTCTTTTCTAAGAACATTCGGGGACGAATGTTTCTAAGGGGGGAAGAATGTTGCATCCCGTGAGTCCAGGACTTGTAAAAGAGAATGCACGTAAGGAATCAAGACTTGAAAATTGGTACGAAAGGAAGAATTGTTTTTCCGACGGAAAATGTTCCGAACGTCGGAAAGGAAAAATGTTCGTTGTTGAGAATTGGATTCTCAAAAATGTATTATTTGAAGAATATGGAACTTATTAATATTATGGAAATCTATTTTTACGGATTTGGTCACGTGGGGCCCACCCGAGGAATTTTACATTTTTGTGGGGCCCACGAGGGTTACGGAATTTTATGGACGAATGAGAGGGCGACACGTGGCACCCCTACATGGTCTTGGTCGAAATTATAGTAAGGGTAAAATGGTCATTGACCATCTTGGAAGATAAGTCTTCAAGCTTGATATATTTGACCAAAGTCAACTTGTCCACATGGGCTTAATCCTTGTGAAATTCATCCTAGCAACCCATTTGTTTAAATCTAAGCCTTCCAATGTGTTTTAAATACTACACTAGTAGCAAGACTTGGCATTTCTACACTTAGAAAAATTAGAGAACACTTTGTTCCTCTATAGTTGCTCTCGGCCAAGGCCACTTTAGGAAGAGAAAATTTTGTAGTTTTGATCCATTAGCCACAAGACTTTAACCCAATGTCCCTTAGGGTATTGTAAGGATATCTCAATAGAAAGATTTCGGAAAAACGGCGTTTCGTATTAGTCATGGCGGAAACCTAAGGAGTTCTTCAACTTTGAAGTTGGAACTTGAAGATGGGTTCTTCATAGGCCTCAGGAGTGCTTGGAGCGGATTGGAACTTAAGGAAAGGAGCTAAGAATTGCTAAGGCGCGACTTTGAATCTTGGAAATTTTAAGGGCTTGGAAAGGTATAAATTTGGTCGTTTTAGCAATTAAGTTTACTTATTGATTGTAGCTATGGTTATTAGCAAGCATGAGTTATATTATGTAGTTGGATTAGTGTATTGGCTATTGGAACCCTAAATCCGAAAACTAGCATGTTAGCCCTAAGATTTCAATTCAAGTCGATTATTAGTAAAGTCGTCGCATGTTGTAAAGAAGAAGGAAATTGTAGTTGTTGAAGTTGTTTATGACTATATAACATGTTAGACCTTAAAACTTGGAATTAGGAAAGAATTGGAAAAGACCTTAGTATTGTTGGTTATAAGATTGGCCGAGAATGGCTTGGATTTTTGTACTACTTCGTATGAATTGTGGGCGGAATTTTACACGTATTGTAAGGCGTGTAATCCCTTTGTTTTGGTTGTTGTTTGGAGCCTTAAATGTGGCGTGTTGGGTATTGTATTCGACCTTGAAAAAGGTGGCAAAGTGAGTAGAAACAAAGGAAGTCTTGCCCGATTTTCCGTAGAATTAGAGGCCAGTATACTTAGTATTATTCTCGTTAGAGACTAGAAGTTGATAGTCTTGTTGTGACCATTATAGGTTGACACTTCTCGTCGCGGCGTATTCGGCTTAGCTTGTGGATTTATCCGAAAGGTATGTGGACTATCTCCTCTTCTAGCATGATTCCTTAAGATAAAGAAAGTAAGTTCTACTCCTTAAATGATCCATTCCTTGGTTGTATTTGGATTGCCTAAAATAGAATTCGTTCTATGTACTCCCTTGATTGTACTTTGATGTTTAAATTGTAAGTTGTATAATCCAATTCCTTAGTGAAGTTTGGATTCTTAAAAGTGAAAGTATTTTACTTAAAGTACATGGAGTCTTGAAAAGGAAGTGGTTTCCAAACCTTTTGGCTAGTGCCTTAGTTCCAAAACCTAAGGGTTGTTGTAATGACTTTAGGGGAGTTAAAGGAGTGATTTACTTAATTGTTTTAAGAGAGGAGAAATGACATGATTTAAGAGAAGTAACTTGTTTTAAAGGTGTGAGTTACTTGAGGTTTAAAAGTAGAAGAAACTTGTTTTCTAAATATTAAGAGACTCGAAGTATTTTGAAAGTTAAGAGACTCGATTTGAAAGTTTGTGATACTTGGTTTTAAGTATAAGTCTCTTAATTATAAAAAGAATGAAATTGTCTAAAAACCATAAAGGGTGATAACGGCTTTATGGGAAGTTGGTTATAACGGCTTTATGGAAGGTTTAGAAAGTTGTCTATTTTGATTAATGGGCATAAGTTGCCTAGATTGTAAAAATTTGAAGTTACTTGGTTTCAAGCTTTGAAATGAGTTTCTAAAAGTATAGTAACTTACTTTGAAAAATAGACACACCTTGATACTACGGGTGTTAGTATCTTGGGGTATTACACAAAAAGGAGTCTCTTGAAAAGAATGTACGTACGTAGTACTTTGGCTTGATAAATTGAGAATTTGTCTAAGTATGCCTTGATTAGTACTTTGGCTTGATAAATTGAGAATTATTCTAATTGTGCCTTGAGAAGTACTTTGGCTTGTTAAATGAGAATTATTCTATTTGTGCCTTGATAAGTACTTTGGCTTGTTAAATGAGAATTATTCTATTTGTGCCTTGAGAAGTACTTTGGCTTGTTAAATGAGAATTATTCTAATTGTGCCTTGAGAAGTACTTTGGCTTGTTAAATGAGAATTATTCTAATTGTGCCTTGAGAAGTACTTTGGCTTGTTAAATGAGAATTATTCTATTTGTGCCTTGATAAGTACTTTGGCTTGTTAAATGAGAATTATTCTATTTGTGCCTTGATAAGTACTTTGGCTTGTTAAATGAGAATTATTCTAATTGTGCCTTGAGAAGTACTTTGGCTTGTTAAATGAGAATTATTCTATTTGTGCCTTGATAAGTACTTTGGCTTGTTAAATGAGAATTTTTCCATTTGTGCCTTGGTAAGTACTTTGGCTTGTTAAATGAGAATTTCCTATGTGTGCTGGCGATAGCCTTCGAGTCTGAGGACTATGTTTTATTAAGTTGTCGCGACTCTCGGTTGGAGGGTGGTGTGCTGTTATAAGTTACTTGGGCGTCACAAGCGGTGATGTGGGATTCCACGGGTATGCTTAGTTATTTGTAGTACTTGGTTAAATTCAGGATGTTTATAGAAGACATGGTAGTGCTTACATTTTGTTTGTGGCCGGTTGAGATAGGGTAAGAGTATAAGTGAGGGGTAAAACCCCCAAGATGCTATACCACCTTCTTCAGGGTAAGAGTATAAGTGAGGGGTAAACCCCCAAGACATTATACCCCCTGCTTGTTTTGTTTGATGGTCGGTCGAGATAGGGTAAGAGTATAAGTGAGGGGTAAACCCCCAAGATGCTTTACCACCTCTCGGGGTAAGAGTATAAGTGAGGGTAAACCCCAAGATGTTATACCACTGTTTTACCTCCTTCTCGGGGTAAGAGTATAAGTGAGGGGTAAACCCCCAAGACGCTATACCACCGGTGGGACTTGGTGTTCATGTATGCCTATTGGTGTTATCTTATATCACGGACTGCCGGCAGTGAGGAAGGATTCCACGGGCATGATTGATGTTATGGGCGTGAGACCCATGGTTATATTTTAGAAATGACTTGAGGGCATGCGTCACGACTTGTTATATTTGCTTATGTGTTGTATCTTGTAGGTTGGCTATCATACATGTCTCTGTTTTGTTTAGATGTTATGATTTCATTCTGATGCTTCATTTCACATACTTGGTACATTCTTCGCATCGACCTCCTTCGGCTACGTTCACGCCGAGTTTAGGTAATGATTTGGTGATCGGCAGTGTAGGACCGCCTTTCGAGTTTTGGATAGCTCCTTCTATTCGGGAGTTTATCTTTTTGGTATGAGTTCTTTCAGTACAGGCTTTTGTACAGTTATGGGTACGGCGGGGCCTTGTCCCGTCATATTTCAGTAAAACTCTTAGAGGTCTGTATTCATATGTGGGATTGGACTCATGTACGGTGTAATGTCTTTTGTTTATGTATATATGGCAGCCTTGTCGGCTTTGCCCTTGCACGTACGTTGGTTTTAAAAAAAAAATGAGGCGTTATTTAATTTCCGCAGTTTTACTTGTGTTGTTAAGGTAGAAGGGTGCCCAGGTAGGGCACCAGTCACGGGCCCGGGGTTCGGGGTGTGACAGTAAGCTCAAGGGATGCACATTAATGAATAATTACAAATAATCAAATAATAATTCAATGATCGCAAATGCCATAAATATATTAATCTTATTAATAAGAATGTATTTTGGTACATGTGTCCCTAATAATGATTGTCTCTAGGACATACATACTTCAATTAAGAGTCTCACATCGGATATGGAATGAGAACATTGACTCATTATATATACTTGGACAATCCTCACCCTATAAGCTAGCTTTTGAGGTTCAGTTAGGCCCAAGATCTATTCCTTACATCTCAACTAAATTCCTCCGAGATACCTCTTGATCAAAAATCCAACATGCCTTATTGAAATGAATTGCAGTAACACGTCTGCAATCCAAATAGAAGCAGAAAATTGAATGACAACTGCAGTATTACTGTCATGTGTACTATTTGTACCAATTTCTTGATTTATAGGGATGTGTCCTTCACTGAATATTTGTTGTATATTTTCCAGCCAATCATTGACCTTTCTCTGTAACTGCCTTTGTGTATATATTGGGCTTAAGGATCTCATTGTATTTAGTGAGCTAATAATATTCAATATAGAGGAAATTCAGTATACTTCTTCTTCTTTTCATAATTCAACTTGGTATCAAGAGCCCAGTGACTCACGTCTATGGCTACCCCCAAAGTCTCTGATGAAAGCTCCTCAGTCGTAGATTCTGGCCTCCCTTCCATTTCCACCACTGCATTTCCCTCTTTACCACCTCTCACGACTCTACTCACCCTTCTCATTCCCATCCTCTCAGGAGCCTCTTCATCTGTCCCTTTGACTAACCCTGTTCAAGGCCCTTTTCCTTCCTCTCACCTAGCTCCACTCACCATTAAACTTGACAGAATAAATTACCCATACTGGAAATCTCAAGTCTTACCCGCTCTTAGAGCTCAAGATTTAGAGGGGTACATACTCGACACTAAGCCCTGCCATCTCCAGTTTTTCGACTACATCATTGGTGGCACTATCCCCGACGACTCTCACCAAGTTAATATTGGTTTCACCATCTGTATACGCACAGACCAAGCTATTATAAGATGGCTTCTCAACTCAATTTCTGAATCTATGTTTGGCCATATCCTCCGTTGTCACACCTCCATGGAAGTTTGGCAAACTCTTGAGCTTCTATTCACCACCAGCTCCAAAGCTCGCACCCTCCAACTTCGTTTCTAGCTGCAATCGCAAAATAAAGGTAATCTGACCATTCACGATTATATACTTAAGATACGTAGTCTTGCTGAAGGTCTCTCTGCTACTGGTCAGCTTATCTTCGAGGATGACCTCTTATTGTACATTCTCGGTGGTCTCGGCCATGACTATGACTCTGTTTTGGTGAACCTCACTTCTCGTCATGACCAAATCACACTCCAAGAGGTCCAATACATGCTACAGAGCCACGAGATGCGTCTGGAACAAATCAATGTTGCTACTGAAAATTCTATTCCTAGTGCTAACATAGCTACTCAAATGAAGAAATCTCTGCATCTCTCCAGCTCCTATTCTGCTCCACCTACTGCTGGTCGTGGTTATGCTCACCGGGGACGAGGCCATGGCAGAGGGGTCGTGGTAATGTAAATAGAACGGTTTGCCAACTCTGTAATCACCTTGGCCACATAGCCTCTAAGTGCTACCATCGTTTCGATATCTCATTCCAAGCTCCACCTAATTCTTCTACACAATCAGTCACACAATCAGTCACACCATCAGTCTCAGACCAATCAAAACTTCTCAGGTAATGGCTAGCAAACCTTCTTTTCCTCAACTGATAATACCACTGATACTGCTTGGTACATTGATAGTGGTGCTACAAACCACATCACTGCAGATGCCTCCAACTTGCAGCAAAAATTTGATATGAAAGGTATTGCTCATTTGGTCATTAGTAATGGCCAAGCTCCTTCCATTGCTCAAACTGGTAGTAGTTCCATACATCTTCCTCACAATTCTTCTTCTTTATCTCTGAAAAATATACTTGTGTTCTACAAATCACCAAAAATCTTCTTTATGGCTCACAACTAACCCGTGACAACACTGTTTTTATTGAAATTTATGATGATTTTTGTCTTGTGAAGGAGCTGCTTCGGGGAGTGCATAGCAATGGATTGTATCAGCTGCAACTCACTCAATCATCTTTCTCACCAAGTCCTTTAGTTCCCTCTGCTTGTTTTTCTTCTAAATTAGGGTTTGTTGCCTCTTTTTCTTCCTCAGTTTTAACCACTACAATCCCTAGTAGTGAGTCTTTATTAGTTGAATTAAAAAATGCAGACATCAATGTATGACACTTACGCCTTGGTCATCCTAATTTTAATGTAATGAAAGTCATGTTAGCTAATGAAAAAATGTCTTTTAAATCTATTCCATCATTTTGTGATGCTTGTCATATTGGAAAATCCAAACATCAACATTGTTGACAGTCAATTTTGACCCGTTTTTTGTATATTTTGTGCAATTTTAAGTATTTTAGCACACCGCATTTTAATCAGCATTTTTTGCATTTTTACATAATATTCTATGTTTATTTTTTCACAAAACGCATTTCATCTTTTTATTTTAAAATTAAGCATTATGTCTTGGTTAATATTATGTTTTTATTTTAATAATATTTGCATCTCTTTAAATAATTAATCGTCACCGCGTTTTTATTTTTAATCAGGCATTAAACATTTCTTAAATATTGCATTTTAGTATTATTGCGTCGGCATTTGCATTTTAATAATTTTGCATCTTTTTAAATAATTTTTCTGTTAAATAATTAACCCGTCTTGCATTTTGTCAAACCAGTCCAGTCCAAGACGCAATTTGAATCAGTCCAATTCAACACCATTTTTTTTTTTTTTTTTATTTATTTCATCCAAACAATACCACACTTTTATTTTCCCCCCTAAAATCAAAACCCACTTTTCATTTTCCCTCCCAAAACTAAACCAAACCCTAAACCTAAATACCCCTATAAAACAAAACTTTCCCCCCCTTTTTTCATTTACCCTAACAGCACAAGCCCAGCTCCCCTACTTTAAACAACCCTCACCCCACTGTCCCCTGACCCCATTCCCATCGCCCTCTCCCGTCACCCTCTCTCCCTGCTTCCCGTCGCCGCCGCCTTCGTCGGAGCTCAGGCTCCGGCGAACCCCCCTTTTTAACACCCGCAAACCACCCCTACTGCCACCCTTTGTTCACTTCTCTCAACATCTATACTGTATCTATATGCTTACCTATACATACATATAGATTTGTTTGTCCCTCAACTTGTTCTTCAAGGTTCACTTTTTTCCACTGTTCAAGAATCTCGAAGGTGTTAGCTGCTTTTTTAGTCCAAACCCTTGTTGGATTTTCAGTTCTTGAGTTCGATGAGAGCTTTTTATTTTTCATATTCGCCTGCAATATGCATTTAAATTATGGCGGTGTTTCTGCTGAAGAAAATAAGTGTGCTCCTTGATGGGGGAACATGCGGAGTAAAGATGAGACAACTACCGTTTATGTGTATCCTCAGTATAGTTATGTTGTTTATTATATATAGGACCACCAATTATCAGTATCAACAAACAGAGTTAGAGTCAAGGTTTGATCCATTTTATTCTTCAAAGGACTCTAGTTTGGATATGAGAAGTTTGAACAGTTTGCCTCGTGGTATTATCCAAGCAAGATCGGATCTCGAGTTAAAGCCTCTGTGGTCAACAACTAGTTCGAAGTCAAAGGCAAAGGCTAGCAATTCCAGCTCTAATAACTTGTTGGCAGTTCCAGTTGGCATTAAACAGAAGAGCAATGTTGATGCTCTCGTAAAAAAGTATAACATCTAATCTTGTTTGGTAGGGACCTCACTTCTGTTTTAGTACGTTCTGACTGTCCTACCTTTTATATATATATATATATATATATATATATATATATATATATATATATATATATCTGTGGCCTAATTTTTGTGATATTCGGTTTCTTTCACAAATTTCTTGTCATTCTATTCCACTATGATGGTAATGTTGATGGGTGGGAGGACCTCAAATGGAGTAAAGATGCCATTCATATTGTTGCTCATAATCAGATGAAATGGTAAGAAGCACGGGGAATAAATTGACATGGGCATGTTTAAGGACAATAAAGGGAAAATATCTGGACTGATTTTTTAGGCTATTTTTGCAATTTTTTGCTGGTTTACTGATTTAGAACAAATACTACACTGTTGGTATTTTACTGATTTGAACAAGATGCTACACTTGTTTGGCCGATGAAAAAGTTATCCGTCGATTTTTGAGGCCTCCACAGTTGCAAAGACGGAAAATAAAATAAATGAAGCTTTCTGGGCAAGGATGATTTCTTCCACTTACATCGGATAACCAACATGCGCTTGGCAAGGCGAATTCTCGCAGCCGCACTTGTTTAGGCTGTCCTACTTTATATTTTTACATATCTGAGCCCTCCGTGTTTAAAACTATTACTGTTTTGGCGCGGATCCGAAGATTTTATTTATTTTATTATTTTTAGCAATATTGGCCGATGAAGGAATCCCCGTCTGATTTCCAAGGCCTCCCCTGTACAAAAGACGGATTTATTTGCTTTGTTTGTTAATTTTTGCTATTATTTTAAAATTTATGTATTCTATTACTAATACTTTTACTAAGTGTTTATGCAGGTATCCGGAGATGCATTTCAAAAAGAATGCCCCGGAGTTTACTTTATGCCGTATTTAATTTCATGTTTTATTATTTTGCATTGTATTTTATTTTAATTGTAAATTATGTAAAATGCTTAGAATAGGTAGAATAAAATGAGCAATAAATAATTAACCTAGGTTTGAACGAACAACCGCAAGTTAGCGGATCTTAAAAGATGCCTAACCCCTTCCCTTTAGGATAATAAAGAACCCTGATCCAGAATCTCACTAATTTCGCAGACCATTAAATGGAAGTCAATTGCAGTATTTTTATTGCAATAAACTAAGTGTCCTAATTCACTATAATAATTAGGTGGCGACTCCTTAAAATACATTTAGGAATCAACCATATGTAGCAGTAATCCCGTTTCCGACTCCGGTTAAAATGGGGTGTTACAGCATGACGACTCCACTGGGGATATCAGGTTCTTGATCATAGCAAACCCAGGTTAATTAAATATTGCACTTTATTTTGCTTTTATATTTGTTGTAAATATTTTATATGGTTTGTTTTTATTTTGTAATTAACTACTTTAATTGCTACATTCTTTTATTGCTTTCCTTAAATTGTCATTCCGTTCATATTTCCTCCATTCTGGAAAATTAACACTATCACACTACACGTATTTGGTGTGCTTCGCGCAAATTTCTTTCAAGAACACCCAAAATATTAGGAGAGTTGGCGCTTGCGTGGAGTTAGATCGGTTCGTCTGATCAGCCACGTAGCCTTCTCACTCGAGTTGTCCGCTCGGGAACCTTGCGTCTAATAGGCCAAATCTTAGAAAGCTTAAGATAGAGCTATACCACCCTTTTATATTAGTCATGCATGCATAAACCTTAGGTGGGTTAATCCTTGGTATTAACGCCACAATTAGAAATCCACCAAAATTTGTCGACGGGTTTCATAACCCAACGACCCGTTAGCATACTATGTGTAGCGTGACAATGATAGACGGATCCAAGCCTGGTCATGACACGCCGAAATTGGAAAAAGTGCACCGTCATTTGGTCGCCATTTCCAACAAAATATTGCAGTTTAACGGCTTGAACCTATTTATCATAATCCCGCATATTTGGCGTTTAGGCTCACATCTGGCATAAGGGAGGTCCCAAGCATATTAGGGCACGCGCTTGATTTGCATGTTTTTGTTTATTATTGTTTCGCTAGCAACTCTGTACATATTATTTAATTCAATAATTGCTCTTTTGTGATTCCGGGCTCGAGCATTTGCATTTTTGCACTTTTTGCTCTCACATTGCAATCGGGACTTGAATAGCGCGACTTGGACTTTGTGAAGCATCAGCCACCAGTCCGGTCGAACCAATCAGGGGAGTCTCTGACTATATGGTCACACCCCTTCATTTTGTTATTTTGTCATTTTCCTACTCACCTATTTCTCATATTTTGCAGGAAAACAGTCCTCGCAAATAGTCGAGGGCGTTCGAAAAAGAAAACAAAAAAAAAAGTCATCACAAGGAGCGAGAATTATGTTGACTAATAGACGTCAGTTTATACCAGATTCAACGAGACATCGCTCTCAATTCTTTTATACTTTGTATTTTTATTCATATTTGCAAATTAAATTAATATGTTTAGCGTTAATTACATAGTTTTCGCATATCATGCATTTTACAGCATAATTATTCCGAACTACGCGTGTCTGATTCTCACCACACGGTGTGATACGTAGGCAACCCATCTAGGGTTCGACACCACCACATAAAAATAATTTTTTTTTAAAAAAAGGGACATATTTGGTTTACCCATTCATTGCATTTATTCAATCACGCACATTCATTCATTTGTTTTATTGCATTCTTTTACTTTGCATTAGTCTTATAGTGAATAATCATTTATTTTGCACAACTTTTATTTTTGCATTTCTTTCATGAATAAATTCTTTTTAAATCATACGTTTCTGGCGTAATTATTCGAACTACTGGCGTGTCGATTCTCACCACTGCGGTGATACGTAGGCAACTCATTTTGGGTTCGACACCATAAAAATAAAAACAAAAAAAAACATATTTTCTCACTCATGCATTCCATTTATCATGTTTTCCAGATTCATTTTACTTTGCATTCGTCCACGATGGACAATCATTTATTTTGCACTTTATATTGCTATCCTTTTGATAAATTTTTCCAAGCATACATTTTATAACATATTTGAACGAACTACGCGCTTTGATTCCTCGGCGGGATACGTAGGCGACTTCTATTCGGTTCGGTACCATTTATTCAAAAAATACAAAAAAAAACAATTATTCGAAAAATACAAAAAAAAAGAAATATTTTATTCAAAAAATATAAAAAAAAACATTTTTAATATTATTGTTTAACTTTGTTGATACCAATCTGATTAGAGTTGTGCATTAAAAAAAGTGATAATCGGTATGGGTTGACTTTGTGGTAAACCATATATTCTTTTGGTACCTCTTATTCATACATGAGATAACATTGTCTTGCATGTTTCCAAGATAAGAATGAAGCCGACCTCATCGTTTCATATGCATTGTGTGGTGAGTTATTTGAATAAGTTCAATTGTATTGCATTGTGATCTAGAACTTGGCCTGAATGTTTGTTGAGGCGAAATCTTGAGTAACACTCTGTGTAGGAAATGATCGTAGGCTTTCTTTGACCCGTTTGAGCCTTGTCAGCCTACCAAATAACATTATCCCTAGTACACCTCTTTGAGCCTAAAACCTATTTTTTGACAACCGCATATTACACCTATACCGCTTTCGAGTGCGTGCACTATCCCTCTCTTGGCCGACCTCCCGAGTGCTTTAGAAATGTGCAAATGGTGACAAAATCCTGTATTGAAGTTTGCAAAGACAAAATTGTCAAAGTCTCAAAGAATGAAAGCGGCGACTTCACATAAAGAGGAAATCAAAAGCCCGATAAAAAAAAAAAAAAAAAAAGTGGAATACATAACCAGAAAAAAAGGGGGCTCGAATGAAAGATTCAAAAGAAGTCAATACTGAAAAAGCGGGACAAAAAGAAAGCAAGTCAAGATTAAAACACACAAATATCAAGCATGGGCGTAGTCGACTCTCGAGGAATGATTAGTCACTTTTACCCAAATGATATCCATTCCTTTCACCAAGCCTACATTACAAGCCCGTGACAAGCCCTACATGATCTTATACTAAGGGTTCTCACATTAGTGGATACTTACATGACGGCCAAGCCTATGGTATCACAATTGCATGCATTGAACATCTTTTTGAGTGTGAGCGCAATTCCCTCAACGTCCCAAAATTCAAAATACTGGAATATATGTGTGAGATGGGACCTTCTTTCAGTGAGGCATTTGAAACATGAGATTACGTTTAGTTCGAAACCTTGGATGCAAGCAAGTGTGTCGACACTCAGGTATGTTTGAGGTACTATCTGAAACTGTGTGAATTACACCAGAGTCAAACTCGGTTAGACTGAAAACAATAAAAGAACATCCTTATGCACAATATTAATTGTTGGTATCAACTGGAGTCAGAACGTAATGTCGTCTTCCATTTTTTCAGAAAAAAAAAAACAACAAAATGCATATTACATAAAAATCATTTTGCTTCACGAACTACGTCTTGACCTGATTCCCTCGGCGGGATACGTAGGCGGCCACATCGGCTTCGGTCCCGCATTATTTTAAAAATCACATAAAAATTCTTATTTTTGCAGCATGAACTACGTCTTGACCTGACTCCCTCGGCGGGATACGTAGGCAGCCACATCGGCTTCGGTCACACCGTCAGAAATATTTCTTCCTTGTTTCTGCACATGACTCGATTTTGTCCATTGGAGAGTTTAGCATCCTCATATATTTTGCATCCATTACTACCTACATATTTTCGGGGGGTTGCATTCTCATCTACTCAATTGTACATTGTCCATATTCTCGCATTAGCTTTTCATTCATTATAAAATAAAAAAAAAAAAAAAATGCTTACCTGATCGCCTTGATAGCGTCAAGATGCAACCTTACCCAGTTCAACATTCTCATTACCAGAAACTGGGAGATTTTAAGGAATTCAGTGCAAGAAAATGGCAATAGACAGGAAAAAGCAGGCCAACTAGGTCTTCAGTGCAAACCAAGAATGCAAGCGTCAAGAGCCAAAGCTACAGAGTCGACGCTAATCAACCACTCATTTCCTAAAAAACTCACAAGTTTTCTTTGAGTGCAGGATCTTCATATCAGCAAAGGCAGGAACACAACAATAGGCCCATGCGGGTTACAAACGCACAACGTCTATGCAATGACGTTATCTCAACCCATGCAAGTCACAAAGCAGGTACGCTCATAAACCAATGCATTTTATTTAAGCCTATACAACGACTTCATTTATGTTTCGTCGATGCAACGACGAGCATCTGCATCGCGTCTATGCAACGACGCCATTTTCATTTAAGCCTATGCAACGGCTTCATTTATGTTTCGTCCATGCAACGACGAGCATCTGCATCGCGTCTATGCAACGACGCCATTTCATTAAAAGCCCATGCAACGGCTTCATTCATGTTTCGTCCATGCAACGACGAGCATCTGCATCGCGTCTATGCAACGACGCCATTTCATTTAAGCCTATGCAACGACTTCATTCATGTTTCGTCCATGCAACGACGAGCATCTGCATCGCGTCTATGCAACGACGCCATTTCATTTAAGCCTATGCAACGGCTTCAACTATGTTCCGTCTATGCAACGACGAACATCTGCATCGCGTCTATGCAACGACGCCATTTCATTTAAGCCTATGCAACGGTTTCATCTATGTTCCGTCTATGCAACGACGAACATCTGCATCGCGTCTATGCAACGACGTCATTTTATTTAAGCCTATGCAACGGCTTCATCGATGTTTCGCTTCACGCAACGAGCATCTGCATCGGCGTCATCTGGCAACGACGCCATTTCATTTAAGCCTATGCAACTTTCATTTATGTTTCGTCCATGCGACGAGCATCTGCATTGCGTCCAAAACGACGCGTATTTCATTTTAAGCCTATCTGGCGGCCGTTCATGTTTCGTCTATGCAACGACGAGCATCTGCATCGTGTCCAAAAACGACGTCATTTCATTTAAGCCTATGAAACGACATCATTCATGTTTCGTCTATGCAACGACGAACATCTGCATTGCGTCCGAAACAACGTCATTTCATTTAAGCCTATCTGGCGGCTTCATCTATATTTCGTCCCATGCAACGGCGAACATCTGCATCGCGTCTATGCAATAGCGCCATCAACATCCACAATAACCTTGTCTTTTTGGCACCCACATCTGCTGACCCGGTGTCAATCATCGCCCGACCGGGACATTTTTGTCGTCGGCTTTGCTTTTATTTTTGCATCCAGCGACCGGTCGTCATGATTTGACATCTGGGACATTTTAGTCCGTACCATCCCTATTTTTGAGTTTATAGTTTATAAAACAGGACAAAATTGGCTACAAGTCAACATCTTTGTCCGAAGACTCTTCCATCATCTCCGTACAAAGAGGGACATGCTGTTGACAGTCAATTTTGACCCGTTTTTTGTATATTTTGTGCAATTTTAAGTATTTTAGCACACCGCATTTTAATCAGCATTTTTTGCATTTTTACATAATATTCTATGTTTATTTTTTCACAAAACGCATTTCATCTTTTTATTTTAAAATTAAGCATTATGTCTTGGTTAATATTATGTTTTTATTTTAATAATATTTGCATCTCTTTAAATAATTAATCGTCACCGCGTTTTTATTTTTAATCAGGCATTAAACATTTCTTAAATATTGCATTTTAGTATTATTGCGTCGGCATTTGCATTTTAATAATTTTGCATCTTTTTAAATAATTTTTCTGTTAAATAATTAACCCGTCTTGCATTTTGTCAAACCAGTCCAGTCCAAGACGCAATTTGAATCAGTCCAATCCAACACCATTTTTTTTTTTTTTATTTATTTCATCCAAACAATACCACACTTTTATTTTCCCCCCTAAAATCAAAACCCACTTTTCATTTTCCCTCCCAAAACTAAACCAAACCCTAAACCTAAATACCCCTATAAAACAAAACTTTCCCCCCCTTTTTTCATTTACCCTAACAGCACAAGCCCAACTCCCCTACTTTAAACAACCCTCACCCCACTGTCCCCTGACCCCATTCCCATCACCCTCTCCCGTCACCCTCTCTCCCTGCTTCCCGTCGCCGCCGCCTTCGTCGGAGCTCAGGCTCCGGCGAACCCCCCTTTTTAACACCCGCAAACCACCCCTACTGCCACCCTTTGTTCACTTCTCTCAACATCTATACTGTATCTATATGCTTACCTATACATACATATAGATTTGTTTGTCCCTCAACTTGTTCTTCAAGGTTCACTTTTTTCCACTGTTCAAGAATCTCGAAGGTGTTAAATTTGCTTTTAGTCCAAACCCTTGTTGGATTTTCGGTTCTTGAGTTCGATGAGAGCTTTTATTTTTCATATTCGCTGCGATATGCATTTAAATTATGGCGGTGTTTACTTTGAAGAAAATAAGTGTGCTCATGATGGGGAACATGCGGAGTAAAGATGAGACAACTAGTTTATGTGTATCCTCGGTATAGTTATGTTGTTTATTATATATAGGACCACGATTATCAAGATCAACAAGCGAGTTAGAGTCGAGTTTGATCCATTTTATTCTTCAAGGACTCTAGTTTGGATATGAGAAGTTTGAGCAGTTTGCCTCGTGGTATTATCCAAGCAAGATCGGATCTCGAGTTAAAGCCTCTGTGGTCAACAACTAGTTCAAGTCAAAGGCAAAGGCTAGCAATTCCACTCTAATAACTTGTTGGCGGTTCGGTTGGCATTAAATGGAAGAGCGATGTTGATGCTCTCGTAAAAAAGTATAACATCTAATCTTGTTTGTTATGGACATCACTTATGTTTTAGTACTTTCTGACTTTACTACCTTTTATATATATATATATATATATATATATATATATATATATATATCTGTGGCCTAATTTTTGTGATATTCAGTTTCTTTCAAAGAAATTTTATCATTCTATTCCACTATGATGGTAATGTTGATGGGTGGGAGGACCTCAAATGGAGTAAAGATGCCATTCATATTGTTGCTCATAATCAGATGAAATGGTAAGAAGCACGGGGAATAAATTGACATGGGCATGTTTAAGGACAATAAAGGGAAAATATCCGGGTGATTTTTAGGCTATTTTTGCAATTTTTCTTTGGTTTCTTGATTTAGAACAAATACTACATTTGTTGGTATTTCTTGATTTGAACAAGATGCTACACTTGTTTGGTAGATGAAAAAGTTATCCGTCGATTTTGAGGCCTCCACGATTGCAAAGACGGAAAATAAAATAAATGAAGCTTTACAGGCAGGATGATTTCTTCCACTTACATCGGATAACCAATGCGCTTGGCAAGGCGAATTCGCATGTCGCACTTGTTTAAGTATCTACTTTATATTTTTACATATCCGAGCCCTCCGTGTTTAAAACTATTCTGCTTTGGCGCGGATCAGAAGGTTTATTTATTTTATTATTTTTAGCAATATTGGTAGATGAAGGAATCCGTCGATTTCCAAGGCCTCCCCTGTACAAAAGACGGATTTATTTGCTTTGTTTGTTAATTTTTGCTATTATTTTAAAATTTATGTATTCTATTACTAATACTTTTACTAAGTGTTTATGCAGGTATCCGGAGATGCATTTCAAAAAGAATGCCCCGGAGTTTACTTTATGCCGTATTTAATTTCATGTTTTATTATTTTGCATTGTATTTTATTTTAATTGTAAATTATGTAAAATGCTTAGAATAGGTAGAATAAAATGAGCAATAAATAATTAACCTAGGTTTGAACGAACAACCGCAAGTTAGCGGATCTTAAAGGATGCCTAACCCCTTCCCTTTAGGATAATAAAGAACCCTGATCCAGAATCTCACTAATTTCGCAGACCATTAAATGGAAGTCAATTGCAGTATTTTTATTGCAATAAACTAAGTGTCCTAATTCACTATAATAATTAGGTGGCGACTCCTTAAAATACATTTAGGAATCAACCATATGTAGCAGTAATCCCGTTTCCGACTCCGGTTAAAATGGGGTGTTACAAACATTATGCTTCCTCAAAGTCTAAATCCACCAAACCATTAGAACTTGTGCATTCCGATGTTTGGGGACCTGCCCTAATTTTTTCAAAAGATGGTTATCGCTACTATGTGCATTTCAAAGACGATTTTATCAACTTTACTTGGGTCTTTCCTCTTAAATTAAAAGCTGAAGTAAAAAGCACTTTTATAAGTTTTCAACAATTTGTTGAAAGCAAATTTGATGCCAAGATTAAAACTCTCCAATCTGATTGGGGGGCGAATATAGAAATCTTGCACCATTTCTCACTCAACTTGGCATACACTTTCAGCACCCGTGCCCACACACTCACCCTCAAAATGGCAAATCCGAAAGGAAGCATAGGCACATCATCCAAATGGGATTAACCCTTCTTTCTCAAGCATCTTTACCTCTGCATTTTTTGTGGGAATCATTTACCACTGCTGCATTTTTAATAAATCATCTAGCAACTCCAACCTTGCACGTGAAGTCTCTCATTGAAATACAATTCAGAGTCAAACCCAACATAAAATTCCTCAAAGCCTTCGGTTGTGCATGTTTTCCCATCTTCGAGCTTACAATCGCCACAAATTTGACTTTCGCTCAACTAAATGTGTTTTTCTAGGCTATAGTTTGCACCACAAAGGCTATAAATGCATACACCCATCCGGGAGAGTTTATATTGCTCAAAGTGTCACTTTTAATGAAACTGATTTTCCTTTTGCTCGTGGTCCATTTCTTCATGATACTCCATCATCTTCTTGCTCTTCTGGTATACAATACAGTCATTGGATGTCATTTACTCTTCCTCAATTCCATTAAGATGACTCAGTAACCACTGCAAGTGATCAATATACAAGTTTGTCACTCCCCGATGCATCTCCTGCTCTCTCAACTTCGGGTTCAGCTTCCTCCAAAGGTCAGCCTATTAGTTCAAGGTTTGTGCATTCTTACCCTTCTATACCTTTGGCCATTCACCTCCTCATTGATCCATACATGAACTCCCCAATTCCCTCACTCCCCTCCTCATCTCCCACAAACACACCTGAACCTATTCGCCCCACACACTCAATGACCACTCGCTCAAAAGCTGGAATATTCAAGCCAAAAACATATATTGCTCCTTGATCAGTCTGCAAACTCTGTACTCACCCATACTACACCCGACACTGTCTCCCAAGCCATATCTATACCAGAATGGAAATGAGCCATGGATGAAGAGTACACTGCTCTTATACAGAACAACTTGGACCTTAGTTTCCTTGCTGCCTCATATGCATATTTGTTGACAATAAATAGATTTTCAGGATTAAATTCAACTCGGATGGCTCCATTCAAAGACATAAAGCCCGTCTTGTTGCTAAAGGATTTCAACAGCAAGTCGGTGTCGATTTTTTTGAAACATTCAATCCGGTTGTGAAACCATCTACTATTCGTGTGGTTTTTGCCCTCGCTGTCACTAAGAACTGAGATATTCAACAAATCGACATAAATAATGCGTTTTTGAACGGTACACTTGATGAAGAAGTGTACATGTATCAACCCGTTGGTTTCATTGATGCTACTCGTCCCAACTTTGTGTGTAAACTCAATCGAGCCTTGTATGGGCTCAAACAAGCACCTCGTTCTTGGTTTGACAAGCTACGCTCTGTCTTGTTTTGCCTTGGATTTCGAAATTCAGTTTCAGAAAATTCTTTATTTTTCTACACTAACGATACTGCTCTTCTCCGTCAACAAACTAAGTCAGTTTCTACAAGCACCTACACAAAATCACTGGTTTGCTTGCAAACGTATCTTGAGATATCTTGCTGGTACTGTTGGTGAAGGGATCAACTTCTCACCAGCTCCTAATTCCATAATTGAAAGCTTCAGTGACTCTGATTGGACGATCTCTTTAGATGATCGAAAATCAACTAGAGGATATTGTGTTTACTATGGCGGCAACTTAGTAAGCTGGAGTTCAAGAAAACAAAAATTTGTGGCGAGATCAAACATCGAGGCTGAGTACCGTGCTTTGGCTAAAGCGTGTACCGAAGTCGCCTGACTTCAATCTCTATTTGCTGAAATCGGGATCAAGTGTGAAGAACCTGCCATAATCTGGTGCAACAACTCAGGGGAACGACAACATGCTTCCAATCTAGTTTTTTACTCAAAGACCAAACACATTGAAATCGATATCTATTTCATTCGTGAGAAAGTGTTACACTCCGTAAATTGCAGGACATGTTTATAAGAACGTACGTAATAACTAAAAAATGTTAAGATTTGAGAATAGTAAAAATTTATCGGAATTTTGGATTTTGTCGGAAAATGAAATATTGCGACGAATGGGAGGGCGACACGTGTCACCCCCTTAGTGGTATTGGACTAAATGGACATGGCTAAAATGGTCATTTGACCAATAAAGAGATGACCAAGTCTTTCTAAGGGCTAAAGCTTGACATTGTTGACTTAGTCAAGAGCCACTTGGCTTGATCCTTGTGAATTGCATCCAAACCATCCATTTGTTTTAATATTGACCCTCCATGTTTCTATATAATAACACTACTAGCAAGACAAGTTCTCATACTTAGAGAAAAATTTGAAAAATCTTGAAGAACACAAAGGGAGCTCTCGGCTTTGAGAGGGTTTCAAGAAGAAATTTTTTTGTTTGTTGTCCAATAAGCTCCACACTTTAAACCAAGGTTCCTAAGTGTATTTTAAGGGTATCTCGATAGAATGATCCCGGAAAAGTGGCGTTTTCGTATTAGTCGCAAGGTGAAAACCTAGTCACTTTCCTATGTTTGGATTGGGAACTTAAGGAAAGTTGTTTGTGATCTTCTAAGGGCTTCAAGTGGCAGATTAGAGTGTCAAGGAGAGGCTTTAAGTTGCTAGGGAGCGACTTCGGATCTTGAAGTGGATTAAGGCTCACTAAGGTAACAATATTGTTCTCTTAAGTGTATAAGATTACATATTGTTGTAGCCTTACGATTTAACTAGCATGAAGTATATGTATATAAGATTGATAAGTGTTATGGATATTGGAAGCCTAAAATCCGAAATGACATTGATTAGCCATTTGAAATTGAAATACAATTTGGTCGCTAACTAGAATCGTCGCATGTTATCTACTTGAAGATTAAAGTTGTTATAATCGATTGCGGCTTTATAACATGTTATACTAAACAACTTGGATTGAAAAGTAATTGGAAAAGACTATGTATTGTTGTCCCTCAAATTGTCGAATGTAACATTGTATGTTGGACTAGTTTGATATCAATTGTGGCGAATTTTACGTCTGTTAGGCGTGTAATCCCCTTTGTATTGTTGAATTGTTGGGCCTTAAATGTGGCATTTGGTTATTGATTTTTGGACCTTGAAAAAGGTGGAAAAGTATGTAGAAACAAAGGAAGTGCTGTCCGATTTTCCGTAGAATTTAGTGACTTTGCACTTAGAATATTCTACGTTTGAAGTAAGAAGTTAATAGACGTATTATGATCATTATAGGTTGACATACTACGTACGGTATATTGGACTTATCCAGTGGATTGAACCGAAGAGGTATGTGGAACTTTCCTATCTCTTGAGCATGAATAGTTGTAAATATATAGTACGGTAGACGTACGAGATTTTGACGAATCTAGTTCATTTGATATCCTTGGCTTATTTTAAGAATGTCCAAGTTGGTTGAGTTAGGGAACTAACTCACTTGTTTAAAATATTAAGGATATCTTAGTTTCTAAAAGTTAAGAGACTTAAAGTATTTTGAAAGTATATGATGCGTGTTTTGTTTGGAAAGTTTAAGTCTCTTGGTTATAAAGAAGAATGTAAGTTTCTAAAGTATAAAGCTAGTATAACGGCTTTATGAGAAGTTGGTTATAATAGCTTTTTGGAAAGTTAAAAAGAGTGGTTTACTCTAAGTAATGTAAGTATGATAAATGACTTGAAATAATGAAAGGCAAATTGATTTTAAGGCATCAATTGCTTAAGGTTTTAAAAGAAAGAAGTCACTTGATTTAGAAGCCTATACATGTATTTCTAAAAGGTATTGTGACTTGTCTTGAAAAGTATATATGACTTGATATTACGGTTATTAGTATCTTGGAAGTTTTATATGAAAAAGAGTCATTTTAAAAGAGTAGAAGTACGTAGTACTTTGGGTTAAATTCCAGAATTTTTCTAAATGACATGTTAGTGCCTTAAGTAAACTAAAATGAGAGTGTATATGAATAAGACTAATAAGAAGTTAGGGGGATTTCTTAACTTGCTTATGTTATATATGATAAGCCGGTAATGCTTATGTTATGTACGATAAGCCGGTAATGCTTATGTTATGTACGATAAGCCGGTAGTGCTTATGTTATGTATGATAGCCGGTTGTGCTAGTGATATATTATTCATTACGGAGTCATTCCCCGAGTTTGTGGCATTTGCATATTCCGTGGATTTGCTACCCATGATGCGATGAATACCTCATGCGAGTCCGTAGGACTTATGCGGGTGAAATAGTCTATCGCGGGTAGACCGGTCTATCACGAGAATACCTCGTAGTCTATACGACTATCTTTGGCGGATCTGATCTATGCGAGGAAGTTACCTCATGCGGGTCCATACGACCTTTGCGGGTGAAATAGTCCCAGAAGTAGGATTGCTTAATGATACTACGGGCGGGTGGCCCTACTTTGATCATGAGCCTCCTATTTTTTACGCAGTAAGGTATACTCTTGTTTACTCTCATTGTTAGTAAGGCCTGATTATCGTTATTTGAGTTATCATATATGTCTCGATTTTATATTAGACTTTATGATTTCATTCTGATCTTTCGATTTCACATACTTAGTACATGTTGTCTTGACCTCGCCGAGGATGCGTTCATGCCGCGGTAGAGTATACTGATTCTTGATCCTCACTCTTAGGATCCTTTGTCAATTTGTTGGGAAACTCCATTACTCAGGAGGCTTATCCTGGTTCGAGATCCACGGAATGGTCGGTTGTTGTATATTGAGGTATGGCGGGGCCTGCCGTCACGATTGTTATTCTTAGAGTGCAGAGTCACATTGTGGATTGGGTTTTTAAGAGCAGAAATGTACTGATTTATTTTATTTTGGTTCATGTATATTTTACGGAAGGTGGCTTTATCAGCTAACCTATTGATATTTACTTTTTAAGTATTTATGAGTTTATATGTTCCGCTGTTATTCTCTGATGTATACCTGTAAGGGGTGCGTGTAGGGCACGATCGCGAGCTTGGGTTGGGTCGTGACAAAAGTGGTATCAGAGCTGTTAGTCCTCGGAAAGTGTCTACAGACCGTGTCTAGTAGAGTCTTAATTATCGGTGTATTGTGCACCACATCTATAATCAGGAGGCTGCAGGACATTTAGTATTGGTTTCCTTTCTTCTCACTCTGAGATCGTGCAATAGAGCTGTGTGTTAGGGTCGTCTCTCCCTAACAAGTTATGTTGATTGCAGCTACGAGAAAGGCAGCAGTGACCCAGGAAAGATTATGTGGATTGCGTATCCAGGTTGGTAATATTTGTAGTATAGTTGGTATTGTGACGTACAACTATACAGATTTATGTGTGAGGGTCACATATATGTTGCCTAGAATGATTTTAGATTACCAGGAATTGGTAAGGACTAAATAAATACCGGGAAGGTAGGAACAGTTTAATGAACTCTCATCAAGGTTTTACGTACTAATTTGAGATAATTAGGAGATGATGAGTTGTCTGAGGAGGAGATGGACCCTTAAGAAGTTATAATTTAGGGACTTAATGGAAGACTATGTTAATAGATTAAGCTGCGTAACATGATTAAAAAAATGGTACGGGTGAGATCCGTATGGAGTAAGTATGGTTGTTGTGGTCAAGACAACACGATTATGGTATTATGAGAAGTTATTGTACCGTTTGCAGAGGCGATAAGGTAGGCTTGGGCATGGAAATTGCGAGCCTAAGAATATTGATAACCGAGACCTTAGGTATATAAGGTCTTCTCGGGTAGTAAAAGTTAAGTCGGACCAAGGATAAGAGTTAAATGCGGCCGAGTGGTTGAGGACCTATTAAGGGTCTCCCAGCCTTTGTAATGGAATGGGATCGGTTGGTAGTACTCATTCGTGGCGAGTCACGAGGTGCAAGGCGAGTCTAGTTAATCGTTTCTGGGTTCGTGGGCGCATTCCACGGAACCAGTTGTGAGCCGAAATGGCCTTATATTGTTTAATTTAGTAACTCCAAACATTGGAGGCCAGATTTAGTATGGAAGTTATGTACGTATGCTAATATAAGTTTGGAAGTACGGAAAACGTACGACCAGTGAAAAAGAGAGCAACCAAGTGTAAAGAAATAGAGCCCAAATCCATGAGAACCTTTCGGGGTGACTACACCCGTGAGTGATGCGTGATAGCTGAGCGGGTATGTAATAATTGCCCGGTGACGATACAGTCGTCGGACCACTATGAACCTAGTAGAGGCGATATAGCGGACGCTTGAGGTCATTTTAGTCTGGGTTAGTTGGCCTCTTGTTACGCCAACGTTGACTCTGAGAGATTTGTTCGATTCGGTTCCGTGGCCGATTATCGAGTGGAAAGGAAGGGAAGTGGTTGTAACCAGTGAATTATCCTTCCTTCTTTGACATAGTTGATTTTAATAAGTCTATGTGACTTGTTCATTTGAGGTAAATTAATGCAGAAAGTATGTAATACTCGAATTTGAAGGAGTTTATGTTAAGTGCCCTTGGAGGTACTTGGAGTTGGTTTGGTTTGGCGGTCAGGGCCACGACCTTCCGGATAATTTCAGGAAAATGCGCAAGGCAAGAATAAAATAAATACGAGTGCTGCCTGTGGAAAGCTGAAGGCATCTTTGGTAGGTTTTGAAAATCTACACGATTTTAAGGCGATGCGTGATGATTAGATATTTACAGGACCGCAAAGGGACCCTGTGATTAGGGTTATGACTCCAAGGAAAGTTTATTTAAGGCAGATAAGTTCTCTCCCCCACGTAAAAGGATAGTTTTATGTATTATGGGGTTATGTGTACCCATGTTGTTAGACGAAGGATAGGAGACTGGTAAGGTCTTCAGTATCGTCATACCATAGGTTACAGTTTTAGATAACCGTGGGAAAAGTTTTGTGTTGGGATAATTGTGAACGACGTTACGAAATGGTCGAGGAAGTATCGTAAGGATATAAATGCAGGTAGTACGCATGTATGAAACTGTACGGTTATGAATCAAGATAGAAATACTTTTGCTAATAATAAGCATAAGGTAAGGTTATGACCAGAATGATGAAAGAGAATACAACTATGGTTATGTAAGTTGCACGAGATATGATTACCCCAGACTAGTGTAAAGACCATTAGTAAATAATGGGCAGTAAGAACACCTTGAGGAAAGGTGGTAGTATCTGTACTGACGAAAAAGATAGTAAGGAGATACGGGGGGGTAAGGGACCCCAGGACAACTTGAAATAACTTATAAAGAAAAGACGAGTAGACACTCGAACGATAAGAAATCTTGACAAGTCATTGGAGTAGGTATCTAGTGAATTGAGGTTGAACACTGACTATAAGCTCTGGTAGGAGAGGATAATCGGGTTACTCATTGACGAGATCAAGGAAATCTCCCCCCCCCCCCCCCCTAAATTGTGATTGACAGGAAGTCTTAGCCATGAGGCAAGTAAAGAAATCAAATCTAAGTTAGTGACCAAGTTTGGTTGCAACAGAGAAAGGGAAACAGGAACCATAATTGAGATTAAGGATGCCCGAATATTTCGCAAGAATGAGAAAGGTTTCCAGTTATTGGAAGATAAGTTGACCACGACTACAATTCTAACCCCTCCTGAAAGACTAGAGGGTTAGGTTATTATTGTAACACTTTGGGTGTTGGGCTAGGTTGTGTGTTGACGCAACACGATAAGGTTGGAGCCTATGTTTCCCGGCGATTAGGGAAGCATGAAAAGAATTACGCTACTCACGATTTAGAGTCAGCGGCAGTTAATCGTACCTTGAAGATTTGGAGGCATTCCTTTTATAGACTTCATGTGGATAGTTGTGCAGACCACAAGAGCCTCCGGTACATCTTCCGACAGAGGCAGCTGAATTTGCGACAGAAACGGTGGTTAGAGTTATTCAAGGATTGTGATATTGATATCCTATACCACCCGGGGAAAGCCGGGACGGTTACAGATGCTCTTAGTCGTGGATCTATGGGTATTCTTTCAGATGGGAAGTCAGATAGACAGGATGTGGTCCGTGAGATTCATCAGCTACCGAGCCGAGGGGTTCGATTATTTATTTCCGAGGTGAATGAAGTTTGGATCCGAGAGGTTTGATCGGTGTATTTTATATACACCTTTTGAGTCATTTTTAGTTATTATTTTACTCATTTCATTTATGTTTAGTATAGTATTAGGGTCTTTTTCCTTTCTTTTGTGTCACAACGGTCAGAAATGGAGAAATAGCGAAAAGGAGATGAAATGAGCATAAATGAGATGGAATTACACACAAAAAGGGCTAAGAAATGAAGTTTAAGAAGTTCCGGGAATTATAGAGGAGATCAGACGAAGTTTTTTCGACGAAAGCAATCACTTGAAAAAGCGTCACCGCGCGGCTGATATCTTGGAAGTTGAGAAAGTTGCGAGTTTTTTGTGGCCGTACGCCGATCTGCGAACAGCGTCGAAGCGGGATTTTTGAAGTTCTGGGCCGAATTTGACATGTTTTTCAGAGTCCTAAAGGGATAATATTTCCTACCTAAAGGGATAACTTTTCCTACCTAAAGGGATAACTTTTCCTACCTTAAAACCTTTACCTAAAAGGATTCTAATAACTTTTCCTACCTATATAATCCCTAACCATTTACCAAAAGGATTCTTGGTCTATAAATAGTTTCTACATCATTAGAAGAATTCTTTCCCCACAATTCACCATTCCATTCTACATCCTCCATCCTACATCTCATTCTTCATCCACCATTTCATTCCATCTTCTAAATATTCCACAACACAATCCTTGGATGCTAGAAGACTTGGAGACTCGTTCTTGAGTATTTTCTTTTCTTTCTTTTTTGCTTTATTTATTTCAGTTCATGTATAGAGATTATGTTAGTTCTTAGCGTGACAATGGCTAGGATCTAATTACTTTATTAGGGATTTCCTTGTGATTCTCTTGAAACTCTTATTCATGAATTAATATATTAGTTTGGTTTCTTCTTCACTTATTTAAGATTTATTCAATAATTGCTTTGATTGCTTGATAATTAATTGATCACTAATTATCATAATTCTTATGATTTCTAACCGAAATCCGAAAGGGGAGGTTGTGAATATGCTGTAGTTGGATAAACATAGGTTAAATCGTGGACGAAAGTACCCCGATACTTGTGTAGTATTAATAAGGTTTTTGGTCTTAATCCTCCTCTATAGTCAATCTTATCACCGAAAGGTAGAAAGGTGCTATACTGGGGTTGAGTGTTTATATAACCTTAACAGGAGTATAAAACGGCTTAGTTAACCTGCTATCTTAACGTAGAAGAAGAAGTCAGTCTAATTGTATTAAGGATTGAATAGAGTGGATAGTTGATGATCTTGGAAGCCCTAATTATCCATCATAACTGATTTAAATCAAAGTATTTTTATAATTAGTTTATTTCCTGCATTATTAATTTAGAATTCTAATTCAATTGACGTTAACCAAATAGATACCATAGGATAGATAATCGGTACTTGAAAATCAGTCCTTGAGGACGATATTCGGTCTTACCTAGACTATATTACTTGACACGACACATGCACTTGCGTAAGTGTGTGCATAAATCGCGCATCAAGTTTTTGGCGCCGTTACCGGGGATTGACGTACTTTCAATATCGATTTATCTATTCTTATTTCTAATTTGGTAGCTCCAAGAACAAGTTTCTAACTTGTTCTGCGAGCATATTTTTATCACCTTTTGTTGTTTTCTTATTTTGCAGGTTAAATTCGAAAAAAAAAATTAAAAAAAAAAAAAAAAAAAAAAATAAAATTCAAGACACATGGACTACTACTATCAGAGACAGTGGAGTCATCAACAACAGCTTAACCCACAGGTTCTAGAGGAATGTCTAGATGAGTTGCGACGTGGCATACTCAAACTTCAAGTGTCGGACTCGTTTTATGGTGAGACAAGGGAGTCCTCAAAATTTGGAGACCAGCATAGGCAAGCGATGGATAGGATGAGCAATACACTTCAATAAAATCGCCTAGCGACATCATTATGGGAGGTGGTAAGCAAATTGAGGAGCACGAACCACACCCGGTGTTGAGGAATGGCGGGATAATTGGTGTAGAGAAGGAAAAGGTTCGAGATCGATCATTCATCTTTTGGATTCCTGGAAAATCTTTTTCTTGTACCTATTGCGGAAGAAAGCAGCACCGGTATCAATGTTGATCCCAAAGAAAGTCCATACCATCAGGCACCACTAGATTTGAGAGATGTTGGGAATCTCACCGATCCTACATTAGAGAGCACAAAAGACAAGCGTGTCTTATGTACTTGGGGATAATCGTATATCCGAGGCCCTTGTTTGAAGCAATTGTTGTAGTTGAAGTGAGACTGCAACAATAACTATGCGGATTGCAAGCGATTCGCGAAGGATCGATGGGCACTCGTAAAGGTTAATTGCGTCCGGCTAAAAGACGTTAAAGACAACGCTTGTTGGGAGGCAACCCAATGTTTTTAATTATGTTATTTTAATTTCGGTCTTTATTTTATTTTATTTTGTCTTGAACAGTCTCACGGTCTTGGGTTCTTGTTTTGTGTTGTTGGATGACAGGTGGACTGAAAGCTAAAACCGAGGAAAAGGGAGCAAAAACGCTGAAAAAAGGAAAAAAACCGTCGTCAGTGTGCTCCCGGAAATCAGTGTGGCCTGGAACTTCAGAAACCACGAGTACTAGCGGCCGTACGCTGAATCTCAGCGGCGCGGAACTTGAGAGCCATATTAGTGCAAATTCGAATCTTTCCTCTAGACCTCGTTATGGCATTTGTGTTGTGTCAGTAAGTTGTCCCTATTTTTTTTTAGTCTTGCACACATTGGGGACAATGTGTGATTTAAGTTTGGAGGATGTTTTATTGATTTTGAGTCTTGCACACATTGGGGACAATGTGTGATTTAAGTTTGGAGGGGTGTCTTATTGTTTTTGATATTGTTGAGTCTTGTTGATTTGTTTTGTGTATTTTTGAGTCATAAAATTTTTTGAGTCATAATTTTCTGTCAAAGATCATGCATGTTCTAGTTACTAGAAACACCTAGTGAAGTAAGGTTGAATAATGTAATGGAATTAGAAGCAACTATCTAAACACTTAGGTTAGATATGTCAAAAACTCATGAAATCTGTCTATTTGGGGTTTCTGCTTGAATTGTGCATTGTTAAATAATTAAAATCTATGTGTATGATTGCTTGCTATTTGAGGCGAAATAGTTAGGATATGCATGTTAGGGGAGATGACTCAGACATTTCTTTGTTAGTCATTTCTTACCACTTTTACCTATCCCTGACATTCAAAATATCCCTAGTCAGCCACTTTGAGCCTAAAAATTAAACTTTTTCTTTGACACCCTCTAAATCCACACTTGTGCCATAAGTGAAAATGTGAAATGATTGGAATAGGAAGTGTTAAAAAAAAGACAAAAAGAGTGAACAAGTTTGATGCTTTGATAAAAAGTAATAAGAAATAGGCAAAAGCCTAAGTTTGGGGGTGCTTGTTATTCATAATACACTTCACTCTCTCAAAACAAAAGAGGAGAAAGATAGATATGAAGTGAAGAAAGGAAATCAAAAGAAAAGGGAAGAATTGAAAAACAAAAGAGCTTATGGTACATAAAATGAGCCTAAATGCCTATTTTTACCTACTCATGCCTAAGCCTACATTACAACCCTGAAAAGTCCTGAAGATCTCTTATATGCATATCCATGATTAGTGGAGAATAGCAAGTAAACATGCCATAGAATTTTGAAATTGACATGCATAATTCAGTATTCTTACTTCCATTAAGCATGATTAAAATGAGTTTGCGAAATATCTAGCTTGATGTGTTTAGAATGCTAAAAATTCATGCTATATGTTCCTGCATATTATTCTGCTAACCTTCATGTTTTTCTAAATAACACCAATGCAGCAAAGTGATCAATGTCGTTGAGTCTTTCTATTTTCTTTTTCCTTCTGTCTTTATTTCTTTCTTTTGATCTTTGCTCGAGGGCGAGCAAAGGTTAAGTTTGGGGGTATTTGATCGGTGTATTTTATATACACCTTTTGAGTCATTTTTAGTTAGTATTTTACTCATTTCATTTATGTTTAGTATAGTATTAGGGTCGTTTTCCTTTCTTTTGTGTCACATCGGTCAGAAATGGAAAAATGGCGAAAAGGAGATGAAATGAGCATAAATGAGATGGAATTACACACAAAAAGGGCCAAGAAATGAAGTTTAAGTTAGGGAATTATAGGAGAAACAGGCGAAGTTTTTGTGGCAAAATCCTTGAAAAACGTCACGCGCGGCGTATTTGGAAGCAGCCAGCGGCGCTGATGTGCTGGAAGTTCAGAAAGTTGCAGGTTTTTAGTAGCCGTGGCTCGATCTGGCGCGGCGCGGCGGGATTTTGAAGTTACGGGCGAATTTGACATGTTTTGAGTCTAGCGGATAATTTTTCCTACCTAAAGGGATAACTTTTCCTACCTTAAAACCTTTACCTAAAAGGATTCTAATAACTTTTCCTACCTATATAATCCCTAACCATTTACCAAAAGGATTCTTGGTCTATAAATAGTCTCTACATCATTAGAAGAATTCATTCCCCACAATTCACCATTCCATTCTACATCCTACATCTCATTCTTCATCCACTATTCCATTCCATCTTGTAAATATTCCACAACACAATCCTTGGATGCTAGAAGACTTGGAGTCTCGTTCTTGAGTATTTTCTTTTCTTTCTTTTTTGCTTTATTTATTTCAGTTCATGTATGGAGATTATGTTAGTTCTTAGCGTGACAATGGCTAGGATCTAATTACTTTATTAGGGATTTCCTTGTGATTCTCTTGAAACTTTTATTCATGAATTAATATATTAGTTTGGTTTCTTCTTCACTTATTTAAGATTTATTCAATAATTGCTTTGATTGCTTGATAATTAATTGATCACTAATTATCATAATTCTTATGATTTCTAGCCGAAATTCGAAAGGAGAGGTTGTGAATATGTTGTAGTTGGATAACATAGGTTAAATCGTGGACGAAAGTACCCCGATACTTGTGTAGTATTAATAAGGTTTTTGGTCTTAATCCTCCTCTATAGTCAATCTTATCACCGAAAGGTAGAAAGGTGCTATACTGGGGTTGCGTGTTTATATAACCTTAACAGGAGTATTGTTATACCCCGTATTTCCAGAGTATGTACGTAAGGGAATACATACAAAAAGTCTAGCCTTAAAGTTTAGGCAAAACGTTTTTTTTGGGCACAACTCACAAAACGAATAGTTTTAGGCGAAAGCGTTTCCACGACTTTCGTAGGGTAAATTCGGCTATGCCATTTCTAATTTTGCGGATTTTTCAGAGAGGCGAAACATTTTGGACCAGCGGGAGGCGACACTTGGCACCTCCGATTGGTGGACTTCAAATCGTCCATTTGGATGAAATGGACTATGATAGCACGTTTTTGTGCCTTGTGCACAAGTCGAGAGTTGGTAGGATATTTGTGTATAGTTAATCCTCACCTACACTTGCCTTGCACTTGTCTTAATCTTGGCCATTGGTTGACCACTTACGACCTATAAATACCCCTTAGAGATGAAGAGTTCTTCGTCCACAAATCTTTCAAGTCTTGAAAAATCCTCTCCTCTCCCGGTAGCTCTTTCGTCCAACACCCACTCCTTGTGAAGTTTGGCGAGGGCTACCCACTGCCTAGCCAAAATCTACCCCCTTGGTAGAAAAGTTGCCTTCTTGTATTGTTATAATACCCAAAATACCACTAGCCCAAATACCTTAGTACTTAGTAGAAGTTGTGAAGAACTTATAAGGTTTCCTTGGAGCATACAACTTAGGAGCAAAACCTTGCTCAGTGCGACTTTTCTAGGATATTATTGGGCTGCAGAGGTAACTAATCCTAACCCTCTTTTGAATTAGAGAATACTTCTGTAGTAGTATTAGAATAAGTATTAAATACTTAGAAGAATATCACGAATAGAATTGAGCTGTTACCACAGTAGAAGGGTTTAAAGAAGAATAATCAAATCAGTACTTACTTAGAATTTGTTTTCTGATGAACTTATATAGCTCAGGGTAGGAAGTCTTGAACTTTCCATAGAATTGTGAACCCTCTGTTTAGAATGACCTTGAGTAGTCTTTGATAGATGTGCGTGACTATTATAGGTGACTCTCTGCGCGACATATTGACTTGGCGGTGGTTTTTGAGAAGGTATGTGATTCTTCCTAAAGCATGATATTTTACAATATATATAGTGCGGTAGGCGTACGTGTGTTAAGCGAATAATAACTACGGCAATGTCTTTGACTTAAGCTGAATAATACTTATAAGCGATGCCTCAAACTTAAGCTTTGATAACAACTGCAGTGATGCCTCGGCTTAAGCACGAATAATAAAAATCGAAAGCATTTCAAAGAATCTGAATCATTTTTATGAAGAGAACTAATTGGTTTTAAAGCGAAGCTTAAGAGTTATACTAGCTTTATGGGAAGTTAAGTATAACCACTTAAGATTGATAAAAGAAACAGTTTGCCTATGTGTTTATAACGGACTTATGTTGAATTGTGAAAAGAATAATAAGATGGTTTGATAAATAGACATGATATGATGCTATGTGTGTTAGTGTCTTGTAACGTTTGTGTAAAGTATTCTTGTTGTGCTTATGTTGTTTAACGATAAGTTGTTAGGTTAGTGTAACATCACTCACCTCTTGACATGTCAGGGGTTAAGCGCCTCCGTCTGGGGTAGACTCGGTGATGCAGGACCATGATTCGAGAATACCTCATGCGGGTCCAGGGACCTATGCGGAGCTACGAGTTCGAGTTAGTGTGCGGGGTTATACCTCATGCGGTCTATGTGGCTATGCGGACTACGAGTCGAGCGATGCCGAGAGTAGCTACCTCGATGCGGGGTTATGTACCACTATGCGGGCCTATGTGAGTGGCCTATGCGGACTACGAGTCGAGATTAGGCTTGCGTGGTGATACTACGGGCAATTGGCCTGCTTGATCATTTGCGACCTAAGAAAAGACACATTCTGATTTACCTATTGTTGCTCTTGTTTATGATGTGGCACTATATGCGGTCCCTTGGTTGTTTCATACATACTTGCAAAGCGATTTTAAAATGATATGTTTTCATTTAAGTATTTCTGATTTCATATACTTAGTACTGTTATCTTGACCTCCTTGAAGTGCGTTCATCTGCGAGTAAGAGCGGCAGTGCTAGATCCACATTCTAGGATCTACGTTGGTGTCGGGAGCTCCATCCTTTCGGAGGCTCTACTTTTAGGTATGATCTCCTGTTGTAGATAGTTTTATGCGATCGGGGTATGGCGGGGCCTGTCGCCATAGTTGTATATTTCCTTAAGTGCAGTAGTCTGTTATGCGATATCGGATGTAGCTTGCTAAACCGTATTTTATATATATATCGAAAAGCGATGTTTTCACTTAAGCGTGTCTATTTTATAAAGCTGTTTCATGTCTTGCTTTATATTTCGATTACTCGATGTATGACTACTTGGGTGCCGGTAAGGCACGATCCACGGGCCGGAATGGGTCGTGACAAAAGTGGTATCGAAGCGATTAATCCTCGGAAAGTGTCTGAGCCGTATCTAGTAAGTCTTGATTATCGGTGTGTTGTGCACCACATAATGTCGGAGGCTATAGGATATTTAGGATTGGTTTCCATTCTTCTCATTACGAGATCGTGCTTTAGAGGCGTTATAGGTTGGACCCTCTAACGTATTCCTTTCTATATGATTATGCCTCGCGTAAGGCAACCGGGCCCGAGAGAAGGCAAGCGTAGGAGGCGCTAGCGAGACACCCGAGTCACGAGGCTCGGGCCCGTCTATACGAGGCAGCGAGTTCTATGGCGCCGCCCGGCCAGCGAGACCACAGTACCCGCACTCGCATCCCGCGGCACAGGCGGAGAGTTAGGGTACTGAGAGATGGCGGCTATTGGCTAAAGTTGTGGCGATACGAGAGAGGCTGGATGCGGCGATTCGATTCGGCTCAGCTCGGTTGCACCGTGGTACACCCAGGCGAGATAGTTTGAGACTACGAGATTTCTTGAGTTGTAGCGCTTGAGTTTCTGGTCGGCGGGAGGATGATCCGCGAGTTCATCCGTCATTCTGAGAAGAATCATGAGGGTGATCAAGGCCTCGGAGGCAGTCTGTGACCTTTGGTTCGCGTCGGTGCGTGATACGCGATCGATTGGTTTGATTCATGGGAGTTATCGGGAAAGCACGCGTCCCTACTTGGGATGAGTTCTCGAGGCTTTCCTCGCTCACTTCTTGCCTCGCGGATGAGGAGGCGCGGTGATAGATTTTTACTGCGAGGCGAGAGGGCCTTGTCGGGAGTACAATGTCGAGTTTGATTCATTGGCTCGATATGTCCAGCGTTAGTAGCAGATATGGAGGATAGGGTGCCGTATGTCACGGGCTGAAACGACTATATGGCGAAGTCATGTGCGGGTGTTTCTCTCGGTAGGGTATGGACATTACCGCATGCGAGCTCATGCTCTTGGATGTGAGGCGTAGAGATCGCGGGTTGTGACGGCGAAGAAGACGGGGCAGCGGCGGTCGTTTGGTGGCTATCGTGGTGGGAGGCCTCGGCGGCGATCTGGGTGCACCACGGCCGGCCCGAGCACTCTGCTGCCGTCCTCGGCCTGGCGGAGATATTGAGCGAACCGGGGCCCGGGACTTGAGCGTCGAGGCGGCGGTGCGGCGTCGGGACCACCCGCCGGTGTGGCCGTGCGGTAGATCGGCCGGGAGTTGTGATGCGGGAGTTTGTTTGATTGTGGCGGCGAAGTCACTATGCGAGAACTATCAGACCAAGCGATCTTGATGGTAGGGTCGACTACGGGTTCTTCGCGGTCTGCCATCTCTACGATTACTCGCCGGGCGAGTACTCGTGGGTCGGAGTCGCGGCGGTCGTGGCTCGGGTCGATTCTAGCGGTCCTCGAGCGCGTTTATGCTTTGTCGGTAAGCGGATCGGAGGCCTCGCGATGTCGTCGCGGTACTTTATCGGTTTAGGTTTGATGTGTATGCTTTGATAGATCGGGTTCTACTGCATCTATATATCTCCACTTGTTGCTAGTAGGATAGGGATAGAGCACGAGTCCATAGACCACTTCGAGTAGCTACGCGATGGTGATTCGGTGGTAGCTCGGCGGGTATATAGAGCTTGTCTGTGACCATTCTGATCGTCGGACCACTGGCGGAGCTTGATAGAGTTGGAGATGATTGACCGGCGTGATTATGGGGATGGATTGGCTAGCTTCTTGCTACGCCAATGTAGGCTGCGAGAGAGAAAGTAATGCGGTTCCAGTTTCGGAAGGCCGGTTGTTGAGTGGGAGAGCACGGTATCGGCAGGGTAGGTTTATTTCTACCTCGAGGCTAGGAAGATGGTGCGAAGGGTATATCTACCGTCGTTCGGGTGTTTGATCTTGAAGGCTGCGGTGCAGATTTTGATCGATTCGATGGTCGTGAGTTCCCAGGCGTGTTTCGGATGACCTCGGGTATCCTCACGAGAGGAGATCGAGTTTTGTATAGATGTGTTGCGGATACTCGGCTATTTCCATTCCGCCATCTGAATGGCACTGCCGAGAGTTGAGAGAGTTGAAGGACGGTGAGGATTTCTTTGGAGAAAGGGCTTCATCGGGCCTAGTGTTTCTCACGAGGGCGCCGTGTGTTAAGTAAGAAGAAGGGCGGGGCAGCTGCGCATGTGTTGATCTGACGGTGAACAAGGTGACCATTAAAACAGATACCGCTTCCGGGATTGATGATTTGTTCGACCCGATTGCGAGTGCGAGATGTTTCTCAAGATTGATCTGCGATCGGGCTATCATCAGTGCGAGTCGAGAGGTGGATGTCCACAGAATTGCATTCGGGACGATGCGGGCATTATGAGTTCGAGTCATGTCTTTTGGGTTGACGATGCTCGTGGTATTCATGGATCGATGAGCGAGTGTTCAAACCATTTTGGGCGCGTTTGTGATAGTGTTCATTGATGATATCTTGGTTTATTCGCTCAGGCGAGGAGCATGCGGGCATTTGAGGCTGTCTTGTGATTCTCGGGACCGGCGATTATGCGCCAAGTTTTCCAAATGTGAGTTTTGGTTGACTTGATGGCGTTTCTTGGGCATATTGCCGGTGATGGCATTCAGTGGATCTGGCGAATCGGCGATCGAGGACTTGCTGAACTCTTACTCAAGCGAGGTTCGCGATTTTACGGGCCTTGCGAGGATATTATCGGCGGTTCGTGGAGAAGTTTGCTTCTATCTCTGCACCATTAACTAGGGTGACTCGGAAAGCGATCAAGTTTGATGGTGATGCTTGTGGCGGGGTTTCGATTCTTGAAAAGAGAGGCGGCGCCCCGTTCTTACTCTTCGGAGGTCGGATGGTTATGTCGTGTATTGTGATCGTCGGGCATCGGGTTGGGATGTGTTGATGCGGCATGGCGGGGTTATAGCATATCGTCGGCGGTGAAGAAACACGAGAGAACTACCCGCGTGATTTGGAGTTAGCGTAGTGATTCACGCTTTGAAGATCTGGAAGCCTTATTTGTATGGGGTTGGCGTGGATATTTATCTGAGACCACAAGAGCCTCGGTATATCTTGACCAGAGGAGGTGAACTTACGGCGAGGCGGTGGTTAGAGTTGCTTAAGGATTACGATGTTGATATCTGTACCACAGGAAAGGCGATGTTGTGGCGGATGCTTTCTTAGTCGTAGGTCGATGGGAGCCTATCGGATGTGCGGCTAGAGAGGAGGGACATGGTTCGTGATTTGCATCGATTAGCGAGTCTTGGTGTCCGTTTGATTGATTACGATAGCGATGGGGTTAGGGTTCGTGAGGTTGCGAGTCTTCCGTCGTCGAGGAGGTGAAGAAGCGGCGATTCGAGATCCGGCTTTGATTCGATATCGTGATCTGACTCTTACGTGAGGCAAGGTCCTTTTGAGGTAGCACGATGGGGTGCTAAGGTTTGGCGGTGTGTGTTCGGATGTTTGAGACTTGGCGAGTTCTTGGGAAGCCTGCGGTAGCGTTACTCTATCCGTCAAATTCGACCAAGATGTACCACGACGCCCAGATCGTGTATTGGTGGGATGGCTTGAAGAGGGCGTTGCGAGTTCGTAGCTCGGTGCGTGTTGTCGGCGGTGAAGGTAGAGCACGAGGCACGGTGGTTTATTCTGAGCGATTGAGATCGGGCACGGAAGTGGGAGGTAATCAGCATGGACTTCGTCGGGATTACCTGCTTTCGGAGGAGACATGATTCTATATGGGTTATCGTCGGCGGTGTGAAATCAGCCCACTTTCTTCCGTCGGGGCGACGCACCGGTGAGATTATGCGGACTTTACATCAGAGATCGTCGGTGCATGGAGTCCTACTTGATCATATCGACGAGAGCCGGTTTACGGCTAACAGAGGTCCTTCGAGAGGTTTAGGGGCGAGTGAGCACAGTCTTGCATTTCATCCTGAGCGAGCGGACGAGCGAGCGCTATCGGACTGCGAGGATATCTGCGAGCTGTGTTATTGACCGATGGTAGTTGGGAGGATCATTTGCCTCTAGTTGAGTTCGCGTATAATAATAGCTACCACTCGGTATTCGGATGGCGCCTTATGAGGCCTTGTATGGGAGAAGTGCGGATCGCCTATAGGTTGGTTCGATGTGGGCGAGTGCGGATAGTGGGACCAGATTTGATACGAGGCGATGGATAAGGTGAAGCTTATCAAGGCGGCTATTAATGGCTCGAGTCGGCCAGTCGTATCAGATCATCGTCGTCGGCATCTTGAGTTCGAGTTCATGATTGGGTTTTCCTAAAGGTGTCACCCGTGAAGGGTGTGATGAGATTCGGGAAGAAGGAAGCTTCGACAGGTACGTTGGGCGTTTGATTGTCGCGAGGTAGGCAAGGTTGCCTATGAGTTGAATCTGCCGTCCGTCGGAAGCGGTGCATCCGGTTTTCACGTATCTATCTTTGAGGAGATGTATCGGGGATCCGTCTAGGGTACACCGTTGGCGATGTCGGTGGCCAGGGTTATCGTATGAGAGATTCCATAGCGATAGTCGATCGTCGAGTTAGGCGTCTGCGGACGAGGCGTGGCAGTCGAAGTCTTGTGGCGGAGCGAGCTCGAGGAGGAGATGGCGTGGGGCGAGGAGGACATGAGGCGAAGTATCCTCGCTATTCCCAGCGCCTCGGGTAATTCACTTTCCTACTTGTAAATTTTCGTTATCGTTTACGCCTAAGTGTTGTTACGTGGCGTGTGTGGCATTTGCAGCTGTTTTAGTTATGAAGAATCTTATCGTTAAGCGTCTTGGGAAGGAACATTCGGGGCGAATGTTTCTAAGGAGGAGAATGTTATACCGTATTTCCGGTATGCGTGAGGGAATACGTGCAAAAAGTCTAGCCTTAAAGTTTAGGCAAAGCGTTTTTTTGGGCCTGACTCACAAAGCGAATAGTTTCCGGCGAAGCGTTTCCACGACTTTCGTAGGGTAAATTCGGCTATGCCATTTCTAATTTTGCGGATTTTTCAGAGAGGCGAAACATTTTGGACCAGCGGGAGGCGACACTTGGCACCTCGATTGGTGGACTTCAAATCGTCCGTTTGAATGAAATGGACTATGATAGCGCGTTTTTGTGCCTTGTGCACAAGTCGAGAGTTGGTAGGATATTTGTGTATAGTTAATCCTCACCTACACTTGCCTTGCACTTGTCTTAATCTTGGCCATTGGTTGGCCAGCTTCTTGACCTATAAATACCCCAGAGATGAAGAGTTCTTCGTCCACAAATCTTTCAAGTCTTGAAAAATCCTCTCCTCTCCGCTTTGTAGCTCTTTCGTCCAACACCCACTCACTTGTGAAGTTTGGTAGGGCTACCACTGCCTAGCCAAAATCTACCCCCCCTCCCTTGGTAGAAAAGTTGTCTTCTTGTATTGTTATAATACCCAAAATACCCTAGCCCAAATACCTTAGTACTTAGTAGAAGTTGTGAAGAACTTATAAGGTTTCCTTGGAGCATACAACTTAGGAGCAAAACCTTGCTCAGGCGCGACTTTTCTAGGATATTATTGGGCTTACAGGGTAACTAATCCTAACCCTCTTTTGAATTAGAGAATACTTCTTGTAGTAGTATTAGAATAAGTATTAAATACTTAGAAGAATATCACGAATAGAATTGAGCTGTTACCACGGTGAAGGGTTTAAAGAAGAATAATCAAGCTGTACTTACTTAGAATTTGTTTTCACGATGAACTTATATAGCTCTTGGGTAGGGAAGTCTTTGACTTTCCATAGAATTGTGAACCCTCTGTTTAGAATGACCTTGAGTAGTCTTTGATAGATATGCGTGACTATTATAGGGTGACTCTGCGCGCGACATATTGACTTGGCGGTGGTTTTATTTGAGAAGGTATGTGATTCTTCCTAAAGCATGATATTTTACAATATATATAGTGCGGTGAGCGTACATGTGTTAGCGAATAATAACTACGGCAATGTCTTTGACTTAAGCTGAATAATACTTATGGCGATGCCTGCGGCTTAAGCTGAATAACAACTGCGATGCGCCAGCTTAAGCTGAATAATAAAAATCGAAAGCATTTCAAAGAATCTTGAATCATTTTTATGAAGAGAACTAATTGGTTTTAAAGCGAAGCTTAAGAGTTATACTAGCTTTATGGGAAGTTAAGTATAACCACTTAAGATTGATAAAAGAAGCAGGTTTGCCTATGTGTTTATAACGGACTTATGTTGAATTGTGAAAAGAATAATAAGATGGTTTGATAAATAGACATGATATGATGCTATGTGTGTTAGTGTCTTTATAACGTTTGTGTAAAGAGTATTCTTGTTGTGCTTATGTTGTTTAACGATAAGTTGTTAGGTTAGTGTAACATCACTCGCCTCTTGACATAATGCAGGGGTTAAGTCGCCTCCGTGCGGGGTAGACTCGGGTGATGCAGGACCGTGATTCGAGAATACCTCATGCGGGTCGAAGGGACCTATGCGGAGCTACGAGTTCGAGTTAGTGTGCGGGGTTATACCTCATGCGATGCATGTGGCCATGCGGACTACGAGTCGGGGCGATGCCGAGTAGCTACCCTCGATGCGGGGTTATGTACCACTATGCGGGCCTATGTGAGTGGCTTTATCACGAACTCTGAGTCGAGATTAGGCTTGCGTGGTGATACTACAGGCGGTGGCCTGCTTCGATCATTTGCGGCCTAAGAAAAGACACATTCTGATTTACTATTGTTGCTCTTGTTTATGATGTGGCATATGCGGTCCATGGTTGTTTCATACATACTTGCAAAAGCGATTTTAAAATGATATGTTTTCATTTAAGTATTTCTGATTTCATATACTTAGTACTGTTGTCTTGACCTCCTTGGGGTGCGTTCATCTGCGCGGTAAGAGCGGCAGTGCTAGATCCACATTCCTAGGATCTACGTTGGTGTCGGGAGCTCCATCCTTTAGGAGGCTCTACTTTTAGGTATGATCTCACTGTTGTAGATAGTTTTGTCTGATCGAGGGTATGGCGGGGCCACTGTCGCCATAGTTGTATATTTCCTTAGAAGTGCTGTAGTCTGTTATGCGATGTCGGATGTAGCGCTAAACCATGTTTATATATATATCTTAGAAAAGCGTGTTTTCTCACTTAAAGCGTATGTCTATTTTATAAAGCGTTTCATGTCTTGCTTTATATTTCGTGATTACTACGATGTATGACTACTTGGGTGCCGGTAAGGCACGATCCACGCCCCGAATGGGTCGTGACAAAAGTGGTATCGAGCGATTAATCCTCGGAAAGTGTCTGACCGTATCTAGTAGAGTCTTGATTATCGGTGTGTTGTGCACCACACCAATAATCGAGAGGCTATAGGATATTTAGGATTGGTTTCCATTCTTCTCATTACGAGATCGTGCTTTAGAGGCGTGTTATAGGTTGGACCCTCTAACGTATTCCTTTCTATGCTGATTATGCCTCGCGTAAAGCAACCGGGCCCGAAGGGCAAAGCGAGGAGGCGCTAGCGAGACACCAGTCACGAGGCTCGAGCCCGGTCTATACGAGAGCGGCGAGTTCTATGGCGCCGCCCGGCCCAGCGAGACCACGGTACCAGCGCCTCGCGTCCACGGCTGGGGCGGAGTTAGAAGTCTGAGAGATGGCCCGGTATTGGCTAAAGTTGTGGCCGTCTGAGAGAAATTTGGATGCGGCGATTCAGTTCAGCTCGGCTCGGTTGCACCGTGGTACACCAGGCGAATAGTTTGAGACTACGAGATTTCTTGAGTTGTAGCCGCGAGTTTTCTGGTGGCGGGAGGATGATCGCGGGAGTTCATCCGTCATTCTGAGAAGAATCGTGAGGTGATCAAGGCCTCGGAGGCAGTCTGTGACCTTTGGTTCGCGTCGGTGCGTGATACCGCGATCGATTGGTTTGATTCATGGGAGTTATCGGGGAGAGCGCGTCCCCGCCTACTTAGGATGAGTTCTCGGAGGCTTTCTCGCTCACTTCGCCTCGCGGATGAGGAGGCGCGGTGATAGATTTTTCTTCTTGAGGCGAGAGGGCCTTATTGTCGGAGTACAATGTCGAGTTTGATTCATTGGCTCGATATGTCCCAGCATTGGTAGCAGATATGGAGGATAGGGTGCACCGCTATGTCACCGGGCTAGACGACTATATGGCCGAGTCATGTGCGGGTGTTTCTCTCCAGCCGGGTATGGACATTACTTTTGG
The DNA here is from genome assembly GCA_029844215.1 of Przewalskia tangutica. Lineage (NCBI taxonomy): Eukaryota > Viridiplantae > Streptophyta > Magnoliopsida > Solanales > Solanaceae > Przewalskia > Przewalskia tangutica. The sequence goes on along the minus strand of CM056724.1, from coordinate 40,986,263 downwards.
GTATGATCTCCCTGTTGTAGATAGTTTTGTACAGTCAGGGTATGGCGGGGCCCTGTCCCGCCATAGTTGTATATTTCCTTAAGTGCAGTAGTCTTTATGCGATATCGGATGTAGCTAAACCGTGTTTATATATATATCTTAGAAAGCGATGTTTCTCACTTAAACTGTGTCCTATTTTATAAACTGTTTCATGTCTTGCTTTATATTTCCGCTGATTACTCTGATGTATGACTACTTGGGTGCCCCGGTAAGGCACCAGTCACGGGCCCCGGAATGGGTCGTGTCAAGTATAAAACGGCTTAGTTAACCTGCTATCTTAACGTAGAAGAAGAAGTCAGTCTAATTGTATTAAGGATTGAATATAGTGGATAGTTGATGATCTTGGAAGCCCTAATTATCCATCATAACTGATTTAAATCAAAGTATTTTTATAATTAGTTTATTTCCTGCATTATTAGTTTAGAATTCCAATTCAATTGACGTTGACCAAATAGATACCATAGGATAGATAATCGGTACTTGAAAACCAGTCCTTGAGGACGATATTCGGTCTTACCTAGACTATATTACTTGACACGACACGTGCACTTGCGTAAGTGTGTGCATAAATCGCGCATCAAGGTTGTCGAGTCTTCCTTCGTTGAGGAGGTGAAGAAGCGACAATATGAGGATTCAGCGTTAGTATGTGATCGAGATACGACTCTCCGAAAAGAGAAGAGCCTATTTGGGTAGCACCGGATGGGGTGTTGTGATATGAGGATAGATTGTGTGTACCCGGTGCTGCAGGACTTGTCAGCAGGTTTTATGGGAGGCACGCAGTGCTTATTGCTCTATTATTAGGGGTCGACTAAGATGTACCATGCCCTCAGATGTATGCATTGGTAGGATGGACTGAAAAGGGACGTGGCAGGTTTTGTTGCTCAATGTCCTAATTGTAGCAGGTCAATGTGGAACACCAGGAGCCCGGTGGGCTACTACAGGCGATTGAGATCCCAACTTAGATATGGGAGGTGATTAATATGGATCTTGTTACAGGATGGCATCGTACTCAGAGGAAGTGCGACTCCCTGGGGGTCATAGTAAACAGGCTGACGAACCAGCCGTGTTCTTCCGGTTAGGACCACTTACTCGGCTGAGGATTATGCTAGATTATATAGAAGAGAGATTGTGAGACTGTGGGGTTCCTACTTTTATGATGTCAGACAGATGAGCTCAGTTTACGGCTGACTTCTGGAGGTTTTCCAGGAGGTATTAGGGACACATGTAAGTCTCAGTGTGGCATTCTACCCTCGGGCCAAGCGGACGGCGAGCGTACTATCGGACAACGAGAATAGGTTGCGGGCCGGTGTTATTGATTTCAGAGTTAGTTGGAAGAATTATTTGCCTCTTGTTGAGTTTGCATATAACAAAAGCTACCATTCCAGTATCCAGATGGCCCTGTATAAGGCTCGGTATGAAGAAAGTGTAGACTCACCGATTGGTTGGTTCAGCGTAGGCGAGGTTCAGTTAGTTGGCCCAGACTTGATTAAGCGGGCTGTGGATAAGACGAAGCCTATCCAGGAAAGATTATTAGCAAGCTCAGAGTTGACAGAAGTTTTATGCAGATAACCGACGCTGACACTTGGAGTTCAGGTTGACGTTCTGGTATAAGTTTTGTTATGTGGCCATGTGTGGCATTATTGTTATGTAGGGGTTGTAAAAGGAGACTATGTCGCTATCCATAAGATTGACCCCAAAAGAACATTCGGGGACGAATGTTTCTAAGGGGGGAAGAATGTTACACCCCATAAATTGCAGGACATGTTTATAAGAACGTACGTAAGAACTCAAAAATGTTAAGATTTGAGAATAGTAAAAATTTATCGGAATTTTGGATTTTGTCGGAAAATGAAATATTGCGACGAATGGGAGGGCGACACGTGTCACCCCCTTAGTGGTCTTGGACGAAATGGACATGGCTAAAATGGTCATTTGACCAATAAAGAGATGACCAAGTCTTGCTAAGGGCTAAAACTTGACATTGTTGACTTAGTCAAGAGCCACTTGGCTTGATCCTTGTGAATTGCATCCAAACCATCCATTTGTTTTAATCTTGACCCTCCATGTTTCTATATAATAACACTACTAGCAAGACAAGTTCTCATACTTAGAGAAAAATTTGAAAAATCTTGAAGAACACAAAGGGAGCTCTCGGCTTTGAGAGGGTTTCAAGAAGAAATTTTTTTGTTTTGTTGTCCAATAAGCTCCACACTTTAAACCAAGGTTCCTAAGTGTATTGTAAGGGTATCTCAATAGAAAGATCCCGGAAAAGTGGCGTTTTCGTATTAGTCGCAAGGTGAAAACCTAGTCACTTTCCTAGGTTTGGATTGGGAACTTAAGGAAAGTTGTTTGTAATCTCCTAAGGGCTTCAAGTGGCGGATTGGAGTGTCAAGTATAGGCTTTAAGTTTCTAGGGAGCGACTTCGGATCTTGAAGTGGATTAAGGCTCACTGAGGTAACAATCTTGTTCTCTTAAGTGTATAAGATTACATATTGTTGTAGCCTTACATTTTAACTAGCATGAAGTATATATATATAAGATTTATAAGTGTAATGGATATTGGAAGCCTAAAATCCGAAATGACATTGATTATCCATTTGAAATTGAAATACAATTTGGTCGCTATCTAGAATCGTCGCATGTTATCTACTTGAAGATTATAGTTGTTATAATCGATTGCGGCTTTATAACATGTTATACTAAACAACTTGGATTGAAAAGGAATTGGAAAAGACTATGTATTGTTGTCCCTCAAATTGCCGAATGTAACATTGTATGTTGGACTAGTTTGATATCAATTGTGGGGCAGAACTTTACACGTCTTGTTAAGGCGTGTAATCCCCTTTGTATTGTTGAATTGTTGGGCCTTAAATATGGCATTTGGTTATTGATTTTCGGACCTTGAAAAAGGTGGAAAAGTATGTAGAAACAAAGGAAGTGTTGTCCGAGTTTCCGTAGAATTTAGTGACTTTGCACTTAGAATATTCTACGTTTGAAGTAAGAAGTTAATAGACGTATTATGGTCATTATAGGTTGACATACTACGTACGACATATTGGACTTAGCCAGTGGATTGAACCGAAGAGGTATGTGGAGCTTTCCTATCTCTTGAGCATGAATAGTTGTAAATATATAGTACGGTAGACGTACGAGATTTTGACGAATCTAGTTCATTTGATATCCTTGGCTTATTTTAAGAATGTCCAAGTTGGTTGAGTTAGGGAATTAACTCACTTGTTTAAAATATTAAGGATATCTTAGTTTCTAAAAGTTAAGAGACTTAAAGTATTTTGAAAGTATATGATGCTTGTTTTGTTTGAAAAGTTTAAGTCTCTTGGTTATAAAGAAGAATGTAAGTTTCTAAAGTATAAAGCTAGTATAACGGCTTTATGGGAAGTTGGTTATAATAGCTTTATGGAAAGTTAAAAAGAGTGGTTTACTCTAAGTAATGTAAGTATGATAAATGACTTGAAATAATGAAAGGCAAATTGATTTTAAGACATCAATTGCTTAAGGTTTTAAAAGAAAGAAGTCACTTGATTTAGAAGCCTATAAATGTATTTCTAAAAGGTATTGTGACTTGTCTTGAAAAGTAGATATGACTTGATACTACGGTTATTAGTATCTTGGAAGTTTTATATGAAAAAGAGTCATTTTAAAAGAGTAGAAGTATGTAGTACTTTGGGTTAAATTCCAGGATTTTTCTAAATGACATGTTAGTGCCTTAAGTAAACTAAAATGAGAGTGTATATGAATAAGACTAATAAGAAGTTAGGGGGATTTCTTAACTTGTTTATGTTATGTGTAATAAGCGGTAGTCTTACATTATGTATGATAAGCGGTAGTGCTTATGTTATGTCTGATAAGCGGTAGTGCTTATGTTATGTATGATAGCCGTTGTGCTAGTGATATATTATTCATTCTGGTCATTCCGGGTTTGTGCCATTTGCATATTCCGTGGATTTGTTACCCGTGATGCGAGGAATACCTCATGCAGTGCATAGGGCTATCACGGGTGAAATAGTCCTATGCGAGCGGACCAGTCCTATCGAGAAATACCTAAATGCGGTCTATACGACTATGCGGCGGATCTGATCTATGCGAGAGAAGTTACCTCATGCGAGTCCATCGACCTTCTGCGGGTGAAATATCGGGAGTAGGATTGCTTAATGATACTACGGGCGGGTGGCCTACTTTGATCATGAGCCTCTATTTTTACGCGATAAGGTATACTCTTGTTTACTCTCATTGTTAGTAAGGCCTGATTATCGTTATTTGAGTTATCATATATGTCTCCAGTTTTATATTAGACTTTATGATTTCATTACAGTACTTTCAGTTTCACATACTTGGTACATGTTGTATTGACCTCCTTCGGGGGGTTGCGTTCATGCCGCATGTAGAGTATACAGGTTGCTGATCCTCACTCTTAGGATCACTGTTCAGCTGTTGGGAAACTCCATTACTCCGGAGGCTTATCCCTGGTTCAGATCCCTGGTATGGTCGGTTGTCGTATATTCAGGGGTATGGCGGGGCCCTGTCTCGTCACAGTTGTTATTCTTAGAGGTATGTAGTCACATTGTGGATTGGGTTTTTAAGAACATAAATGTACTGGTTTATTTTATTTTGGTTCATGTATATTTTACGGAAGGTGGCCTTATCGGCTAACCTGTTGATATTTAATGTTTAAGTATTTATGAGTTTATATGTTCCGCTGCTATTCTCTGATGTATACCTGTAAGGGGTGCCCAGGTAGGGCACCAGTCGCGGGCCCGGGGTTGGGTCGTGACACAAAGTCTTAAGCAAGAATATTGAAGTGCGATAGATGCCCTCAAATGAGCAGATTGCAGACATTCTTACCAAGTCACTTCCTATATCAAGTTTTCACTATTTGAAGAACAACCTAGTTGTTATCAAGTCACCACAGCATAGTTTGAGGGGGGATATTGAAATGAATTGTAGTGACACATCTACAATCCAAATAGAACCAGAAAATTAAATGACAACTGTAGTATTGCTGTCATGTGTACTATTTGTACCAATTTCCTGATTTATAGGGTGTGTCCTTCACTGAATATTTATTGTATATTTTCCAGCCAACCATTGGCCTTTCTCTGTAACTGCCTTTGTGTATATATTGGGTATAAGGCTCTCATAAGATTTAGTGAGCTAAGAATATTCAATATAGAGGAAATTCAGTATATTTCTTCTTCTTTTCATATTTCAACTTGCCTCATCACACTTTTCACCATCCACTGGAAAATTTGAATGTGTTTGAATGGACTTGGAGTTGGAAGTGTCAGCCTTAGTTGAATTTTTAGGACAAATTTTCAAATGCTTGTGTTATAGCGGAAGCAATTAAGCTGAAGAAAGAATAATAATGAATGTAAATGACACAAACGATTTAACGTAGTTCACTAACAATGTGTTAGCTACGTCCACGGGCAGAAGAGAGAAAAACTTTATTGATATTGAGGAATACAATTTTTAGAGAGTGTCTGAATTGTATTTCAGATTGCTTATTAGGTTATGACCTATGGGGTTTATATAGAGTACCCCTTACACAGACTAAGGAAATGTTTTCCAAACAGAAAAGGAAAAAGTTTTCCAAACAGGAAAGGAAAATGATTCCTAAACATGGTATAAACCTAATATGCCCGGATTCAAGGCATATTTCAACAAATCTCCACCTTGACTTGAATCCTCTCACAAATAACAGATGTACCAGATGCACCATTATAGTGACATATGTACTAGACTCCTTCAGCCCCAGATTTTGCCCTCAAGGGGCAATCAGCAACTCCTAACATTGAGCAAGTCCAAACAGAATTGGAACTTGCTGTGTGGAACCAGCTTTGTGAACATATCAGCTGGGTTATCAGTAGTACGCACTTTGTTCACCTTGATTCTCTTCTCACTTCTTAGAAAATGATACCTCACATCAATGTGCTTAGTCCTCTCATGATGGACTTGATCATTTGCTAAACAGATTGCACTGAGACGGTCACAATACACTGTGGCTTGATCCAGATATAGATCCAGATTGCTGATCAATCCTTTCAACCAGATTCTCTCTTTGGCTGCTTCTGTTAATGTCATGTACTCTGCTTCTGTTAATGTCATGTACTCTGGTTCTGTAGTCAACAAAGTCACTGTAGGCTGCAAAGTAGCTTTCCAACTGACAACTAAACCACCAAGAGTGAAAACGTAACCAGTCATAGATCTTCTACTGTCAACATCTCCAACATAGTAAGAGTCTGAAAACCCTATCACCAAGCACTTTGTATCACCTCCATAAATGAGACCAATATCAGACGTACCTTTGAGGTACCGAAAAATCCTCTTTACAGCTTGCTAATGCTCTTTGTCAGGCTCACTCATAAACCTGCTAACAACACTAACAGACTGTGCAAAATCAGGTCTAGTGCAGACAATTGCATACATCAAGCTTCCTACTGTACTAGCATAGGGAACTTGAGACATGTACTCCTTCTCCTCAGCTGATTTAGGTGCAAAAGCAACAGATATATATGCATTTGCAACACTGGGAGTATCTATAGGCTTTGCTGTAGACATGTCAATCTTTGACAAAATCTTCTGAATGTAGCCCTTCTGTGACAAGAAGAGCTTCCCTCTTCTTAGATCCATATTGATCTCCATTCTCAGAATTTTCCGAGCTGCACCCAAATCCTTCATATCAAACTCGGCACTGAGAAGATCATTCAACTTCTGGACATCAGACTTGTCCTTCGCAGCAATCAACAATCATTTACAAACAGGACCAAGTAAATCAAAGAACTGTTTGCTGACCTGTTATAGTAAACACAACAATCATATGGACTTCTGTTGTATCCAATCTCTATCATATAGTTGTCGAACCTTTTGTACCATTGCCTCGGAGACTGCTTTAGCCCATACAAGGACTTCTTCAACTTGCAAACATAGTCCTCCTTACCAGGAACCTGAAACCCATCTGGTTGAGTCATGTATATTTCCTCCTCCGACTCTCCATGTAGGAAAGTTGTCTTCACATCTAGTTGTTCAAGTTCCAGATTCTGATGTGCAACTATTACTAGTAGCACCCTGATGGAAGTGTGTCTGACCACTGGCGAGAAAATCTCATTGTAGTATACCCCTCTCTCTGAGTGAACCCCCTAGCTACCACTCGAGTGTTATACTTGATACTCTCAACAGGTGTTCCTCCTTCCTTCTTATTGTAGATCCACTTGCAAGTGACAACTTTTCTGTCTCGCGGTCGCTTGGCTAACTTCCAAGTCTGATTCTTATGGAGTGACTCCATCTCCTCTCTCATAGCAGCAAGCCATTGGAAAGATTCAGTATATGTAACTGCTTCTTTGTAAGTGGATAGCTCATGTGAGTCTGGATTCACTTCTTCAGCAACCTGCAATGCATAAGCTACCATGTCTTCAAAACCATACCTTCTGGGAGGTATTCCATAATTTGCTCTCTTTGATCGATCAAGAGCCAAATTGTGCTGATTTGCTGCTGGTAATGAAGATCCTGATGATTCTGCTTCTGACTGTGGTTGTTTGACTTCATATGATGGTTCACCCTCATCTGGAGTGACTTGCTGCTCTACCTGTTTCCCAACACTGCCACCAACAATAGACTTCACAGTAGGGTTAAACATAGAATTTTCATCAAAAACTATATTCCTGCTCAGTATAACCCTTTTCTCAGACGGGGACCATATTCTGTAACCTTTAACACCATCCCCATAACCCATAAACACTCTCCTTTTAGCTCGTGGTTCTAATTTACCCTCATTCACATGATAATAAACATTGCAACCAAAAGCTCTCAAGCCAGAGTAATCAGCAGGCTTACCAGACCACATCTCAAAAGGAGTTTTGAGATGTATACCTGTGTAAGGTCCACGATTTATCAAATAACAAGATGTACTAACAGCCTCTGCCCAGAATGTCCTAGTTAGTCCAGCATTAGAGAGCATGCATCTAGCTCTCTCCCGAAGTGTCTGATTCATGCGTTCTGCTACACCATTTTTCTGTAGCGTCTCCTGACTGTATGATGCCTATCATTACCTTCTTTTTTGCAAAACTCATTGAACTTAGAACAATAAAATTCCAGACTATTATCAGTTCACAATCTTTTGATCTTCTTCCCTGTTTGATTTTCCATTAATGTCTTCCACTGCTTAAAGTTCTTGAAAGCTTCACTTTTATGCTTCATAAAGAACACCCAAGTCATCCTTGAGAAATCATCAATAATTGTCATAAAATATCTGACCTCCTAGAGACTCCATCCGGGAAGGACCCCAACAATCAGAATGGATGTAATCAAGTGTGTCTTTTGTTCTGTGTATTGCTTTGGAAAACTTGCTGCGATGTAATTTCCCGAATATACAGTGTTCACAAAATTTAAGGTCCTCGACCTTGTGACCACAAAGAAGATCTCCTTTTGACAGAATTTGCATCTCTATCTCGCTCATATGACCAAGCCTCATATGTCATAACTTGGTCAAGTTTTCTTTATCAACCTCTGAGGATGCAACAACAACAGAATCTGATAACGTAGAACCTTGAAGGAAATACAAGGTACCACATTTTATGCCCTTCAGAACCACATTTGAATCCTTGCAGACATATAGAACTCCACCTCCACCTCGAAATCTGAACCCCTTGCTATCTAACATGCTCAATAATATCAGATTCTTTGTCATGGATGGAATATGCCTGACGTCATTCAATGTGCAGAATTTACCATCATGTGTCCGAATTTTAATAGATGCCTATCCCAACCGTTTTGCAAACAAAACTGTCAGTCATAGAAACACTGCCACCATCCATTTGCTCATAGGTTGTAAACCACTCCCTGCGCGGACATATATGGTAAGATGCTGCTGAATCGAGGATCCACACATCATTGTGATGTGTGTATCATTAGCAACTAGAGCAATATCATCTTCAGAGTTGGTATCTGCTACAGCGGCAGTACCTGTCGGATTATTCTGCTGCCTCTTCTTCTTGGGACAATCAGATTTCTAGTGTCCCTTCTCCTTACAGTAATTACATACATCATTTGGTTTTGGACCTTTAGAAAATGATTTCTTGAACTTCTTCTCCTCCGGATTTCTATGTCCATGACTTCCACTGGCTACTAACTCTGCAGTCTGATTATTTTCACTTGTACCAGCCGCCTTATGGCGCAGCTCCCTAATATGGAGAGATGATCTCACCTCCTCTAGAGACACAGTATCTTTTCCAACAATGAACTACTGTATGAAATTTTTGTACGATAATGGTAAAGATACTAACAGAATCAATGCAGCATCCTCATCCTCAACTTTCACATCAATATTACGCAACTCTAACAAGATTGTGTTTAGTTGATCTAAGTGATCTCGAAGAGGCATACCTTCTTGCATTCGTAGACTGAACAGACGTTGCTTCAGAAGCAACTTGTTGGTTAAAGACTTCTTCATATAAAGACTCTTGAGCTTGACCCATAGACCCTGCGCGGTTTCCTCCTCGCGACCTCAGTGATAATATCATCAGCAAGGCTCAACATAATTGTTGAATGAGCTTTCTCTTTCAGAACGACCATCTCAGCGTTAATGGGTTCTGCCGGCTTCCTAGAAAGCGGCGTCCAAAGTCCTTGTTGATTTAACAAGGCTCACATCTTGATCTGTCACAGACTAAAATTGTTTCTCCCTGTAAATTTGTCGATTTTCACATTCATTTCAGACATCTTTTAAACAAATAAATCCGGCTCTGATGACAATTTGTTATAGCGGAAGCAATTAAACAGAAGAAAGAATAATAATGAATGTAAAAGACACAAACGATTTAACGTGGTTCACTAACAATGTGTTAGCTACGTCCAAGGATAGAAGAGAGAAAAACTTTATTGATCTTGAGGAATACAATTTTTAGAGAGTGTCTGAATTGTATTTCAGATTGCTTATTAGGTTATGACCTATGGAGTTTATATAGAGTACCCCTTACACAAACTAAGGAAAGATTTTCCAAACAGAAAAGGAAAAAATTTTCCAAACAGGAAAGGAAAAGATTCCTAAACATTGTATAAACCTAATATGCTCGAATTCAAGGCATATTTCAACAGCTTGTTCAGTGCAGTTGTTCCATTTTTAGTTGTATTTCTTTTACCAGAATACTTGCATTTTGCTTTATTAGTTCCACCTTGTACGAAATTCTCATAATGCGGCCAAGCAGCAGATGGTGTTGGTTCTATAGCTTTCCTATTTACTGGTACTTGATCATCTTCCCGTATTGGTGTTGAATTGAGAGACTAATTAATAGGTGCACTTACACACATAGCCACACCCACACTTGCATTGTCTTCCATCTAAACAGAGAATTAAGTCGCAGAAAAAGAAAGAAGAAATTTAAATGTAAAAAGTAACAGGTTAAAGAAAAAAAAGAAATATGCAAGATACTTTGACAAAAGGCTGGACATTTTGATACAATAATAAACACATTAATGAAAAGGCAGAGCAGAAGTCAAACTACCAGTGAAACAATAACGACAGTCACAATCCTTTTACTTGGTAATGAATTCACTCAAAGTACCAGTGAAACAATGATCTGAGTTGGTAAGATTCTAAGTATTAATCAAATGCCCCCAAGTTTCATGCTAAATGGATGTCTATATCATTGACTATCGGGATCGTCTCAAATATTTTGAAGGTCTTGTTCTAATTTGTAAAAATGGACCCTTAATATAAGTAAATATATGATTTCAATAATTAAAAATTATTTTAAATTGTAAATAACAATGGACAAATCTCTTTTAGGACTTTTTGTCACTAATAACTAGATTTGGCGATGGGGCGCGACCGGCCCCCGTCGGTCGACCCGACCCAAACCCGGCCGACCACGACACGGTATTAAAAAAAAAGCGGGACGGGGCTCGAAGGCGGGGCGAGTATGGTCCCGCCAGCCGCCGAGCCCCGATCCCGCCCGACCCGCCCGACCCCGCCCAAATCCCGCCATTCGACCCTTTGCACAAAATAGCCGTTGTCCAACGGCCATTTTACATTTTGGCCGTTGGACAACGGCCATTTTAGGCCTCCCCCAACCCCCCTACCCCCGTTATATTTATTTTTAACCCCTATAAATACCTCATTCCTCTTCTTATTATTTTCACAAATCTTTCTACTCTCTAATCTCTCAATCAATCTCTAATTCTCTATACAACATTGTCTACATATTCAATCTATTTATTAATTTGAGAATTGGGAGTGAAGTTGGCAACTAGCTTGAGGATTATCTATCGAGCAAAGTTTCAATTTTCAACCTCTCGATTACGCGTCGACTCTACGTCGGCGTTTGGTACATTCGTTCTCTCATTAAATTATTATTTTGTCTTTATTTCATTTAGCACATTTAATTTCATTATCTTTAACTATTTATTAGCATAATTAAAATGAAAGGACTAAGAGGCATGTTGGGTAAGGGTAAGTCGGAAGCTTCTTCAGTAGGGGTGGTAACAAGGGCAAGTACTTCTTCTAGTATTCTGTTCGGTTATTCCGAGACAAGATGATTTTATAGATCTGAAATGTTTCTGAAATACCATATGATCTTTACACAAATGATTATCTGAAATTGAAGAAGATTTTAATTTAGATGACACTCTAGTTGATGATACACCTATTAATGAAGATGATGATACACCCATGAGACCAGCTAGTGAAATGCCTCCTATCCCCTACTATGAGACGCAGTCAAAAAGCGACCATTAAAATCGGTTGTATGGAAATATTTTGATGAGGACGTAGCTAATCAAGTAGCTATATGTAAAACTTGTAAAAATGTTTATTCTTTTAAAACTGGACAAGGTAATGGTGGGACGGGGGGATTAGGAAGACACCTGTTGCAAAAACACAAAGCCTTGAATGCCCAATACATGATTGAAAAAACAGGTGAGCAAACGTCCTCTCAATCGGCACAAGGGTCACATACTCTTGTCTGGAGAAAGTACAGGTCAAATTAACTCTATGTGGGGAGTTGTAGGCCCTAAATATGATAAACATAAAGATAGGAAGCTAGCAAAATTAGTTCTTTGTGGAGGGTTTGCCTTTTTCATTTCTGAATCTCTGGTTTTTTTCATTATATTTGTGATATGTTTAATCCTGCTTATAAAGGTTTTCTTAGATCAACTGTTAAAAGAGATGTATTTAAATTTGCATGAATATCAACGATATTTACGTTATGCATTATATCATTTAAATTGCAAAGTTGCTTTAACTTCGATATAGGTCGTAGTAGTACTAACGGCCATGATTATTTAACGGTAACTTTGTCATTGGATAGATTATAAATGGTCTATGCAAAACGTATTTTAGCATATAGATATATAGATAGTAGGCACCTTGGTGAGTTTATTTGAAAATATTTATTCGATCGATTATTACGGAATAACCGATAAAGTTATGAGTATTACATTAGATAATGCATCTTCTAACAATTCTGCTATTAGTATTTTAAGAAATGTTTTAACTCCGTCTTTTCCAAAACATTTTCATATCAAATGTGCGTGTCATATTTATAACTTAGTTGTAAAGGATGGTCTTTCACTTTTTCAAGATATTCTTGAAAAAATACAATTTGCTATACACTTTATTTTTAAAAATAATAGAATTCAACAAAGAAAAGAATTTTAAAAAACTTGCCACGATTGTGGACTATCTTACAGAAAAATTCCCGAAGAAGTACCAACTAGGTGGAATTCTTTATATGACCAACTAGTTGTTGCTTATGACTATAGAAAACCTATTACTTTATTTTTTAACGCTCATAATCAAAATCCAAATGATATGATTGTGGATACTGATTGGGAGAAAATTAGAGAACTTATTGTATTTTTAGAAAATTTTCAACGAGCAACAAAAGAATTTTCTACTTTATATTATCCTACTATTTCAACTATGTTGTTTTATATAGCTATAATATTTTTACTTCTTAAAGAATATATGGAAAAACTCGCTTATCTGCAGCTATTAAAAAATGTTTATGAAATTAAAAATATTTTATTCCTATTCCCTATTTATATTATTGGTCTTTGTATTAAACCCGACTATTAAAGTAGAGGGTTGTAAAGTCTTATTGAAAATATATATAAGCGTATGGACGTACTACCACCTCCAACTCCCAAAAATTTAAATGTTGAACCACCTATTGAACTAACGCTAGAAGAAGTGTTGAATAGCGTAGAAGATGAATGCAAAAATATATCGGCATTACCGGCAAGAAAGTGCTAGTAACCAACCGACTTTTGTATCATCTTCTTCTTCAACACAACCTAAAAAGACAAGCGGTTTACGTGGCTAGGCCTAATATTAATTCTATTGAAAGCCTCGAAATAAAATGTGCGGTGGTAGCGTGCTAACCAAATTAGTGAGTTCGATGTTTTTGTTTTGCGGGTAATTTACCTTACAGCGATTATCAATGAAGAAGGAAAGGAAGACTTGCTGAAATATTGGAGCCGAATGAGAAGACATTTCCGACACTTTCAATGATGGCGAGATATTTTGAACATTCAGCGTCATCGCCACGAAGCGCTTTTTCTGCAGATTTCAAATAGGAGAGCAGACACTCATTAGCGGGAGCGGCTTGGAGATGGCGGTACTATTGAGATTGGATACGGCGGAGCGAAGGAGGTGATCAACCAGAGATTAACGAAGAAGATGACGACAACTACAACGACATTTTATCTGAAGGCATGAGTAGCGACGTGGAACAATTTGATCAAGATATACCAATTCCAACCGAAGAACCACAAGAAATTATAAAGAAATTAGAAAAAATATTTTCAAATTGGTAATTTATTTCATTGCAATTTTTAAATTTTTCTATGTCTTTCACTCTTTTGCAATTTTTTTCAACAACAGTACACTACAATGTAATTTTGAATCTTGTATATTTGATATTTCAATGAAATTAATAATATAAAAGGCACAAAAACAGCCTTGAGATGTTTTTTTTACACTATTCTTGTCTTTGTTTAATTATTTAGTTTATAACTTTATACTTTATACTTTATAGTTTATAGTTTATACTTTATAAATATATTATATATATGAGTATAATACTATAATACTATAATTATAAATTATAATACTATAAGTCTATAATATTATAGTATATGTATATGACATTATGACTATATGACAAGTATATGTTAATGTTACTTTGTTAGTACTTAGTAATTTATTATTTTTTATTTAGTGAACAATTAAAAAAAAAAAAAAAAACAACCCGTCCCGGCAGTCTGCCCCGACTTCCCAACGGGGCCGGGATCGGGACGGGACATGGTATGGTCCCCGACCCGACCCCTCCAGGGCCGCCCACTCGACCAGCCCACTTTTCTCGCCCAGGCCGCCCGACCACTTGAGCAGGCCCGGTGGGCCGTCGACGCTGGCCAGCCTTGCTAATAACTCAATCCTTTTAGAATCAAGAGCATCTCACATTCTTGGATCAAATATATCAAATGAGTTTTCTTGCTCTTGCTCTACATTATTAATACCATTATCCTTCAGATCATCACTTTCATTATAAAATGAATTATTCAAATTATCATCACCATTTTCAGCATCAATTCGATTGTCCACATTATCATTTTCAATTGGGACATTATCTCTATTCTTCGGAACGACTTGATTCTCTATATTAATATTCTCATTAACATTATTAACATTTTGATCTTCAACCTGAACTTGTGTCACTTTTATAACAAACTTATCAAAAGCTCTTCTTTGAGATTTAGTTAATTTCTCAATTTTTTTCTTCTTCTTACGCTTCTCATATCCTGATTCATACTTTCTAGGAGGCATAATATGTAATTGAAATGCAAAAAGGACCGAAAAAACCTGATAATTTTATGTAATGCTCCAATTTGTAGAGCACCCACTCTCACAATTTGTCAAACATGAATTGAGCTTTCAAGCTGGATATCGGACGGAACACCTACTGTTTTTGTTCAATAAAAAATTAGTAAACAATTGAAATATGATAAACAATAATATTTAATGATTAAAATTAAAACAACAAATAAGGCTCCGTTCTTACATGTTTGGCTAGTACTGTGAGCACGAGATTATGAGAAAAGACATAGAACAGTGCTTTCACAAAGACACAAAAGATGAGGGAACTATATCAGATTTTGGGCTGTAGATTTAGGGCAAGCCAGAGAGCAAGCCGATGTCCGCTGAATGTTGATGCTCTGGTTCTTGGGTTAGGGATTTTTTTGGTTTTGAGGGTAATGGACTAATGGGTTGGATTTTATTTTTTGGGGATTGGGCTGATTCAGACTAATGGGATTGGACTAATGGGTTGGCTGATTCGGCACTGGGCTGGACCGCTGGTATGAATTTCATTTTTAAGTGGAGAGTTGTCAGTTGGGCTTGTTTATGGGTGTAATATATATCGGCTGGTATGATTTTTTTAGGGGCCTTAAAATCTTTGGGCCCTGTGCGGTAGCACAACTCGCACATGCCCAAAAACAGCCCGATTGACTATACATACTTCAATAATTCAAAAAATATTTATCTATCGTTCTTCTATGACTAATCCAGCTTGTTGCCCCAAAGAAACAATTTGATAGGTAAATTGAAAACATAATACAAAAATAAAATTATGACAAAAGTGAAAAGCCCTAGGTAATATTTTTGCATAACAATATAACATTTACAGTTACATATGTATAGAAAGAAGAAGAGATTAGTAAAGTTTTTCAACTTGAGTGATGTTGCTCCAAAAATATCAAATTTATCCATTAAAGTCGGCAAGGCAATTTTAGTATCCGAGGAACTTTCTATAATCATCTATTTTACCTCTAGTTGTATGATCATTATGAAACTTGGAGTAATCAATGGGTCACTCGAGAAAAAAATACATTGATAAAGTTAATGTTGCAATTTGTGGGAGATGTTTATGTGGGTACCCGCCAGGGGTAAGTAGGGCGGGAGCAGGTGGAGGATTTTCTACCCGTGATGGGTGGTGGGGCGGGGATGGGGTGGGTTTAGGTGGCGAGTACGGGGTATGGGGTACCCTTCCCCCGTCCCTGTCCCGCCTCATTGACATCCCTAGGTATTGCTATTACCGGAAGATATTATTTGTAATGCCTCAAATTCCGGGCCCGCGACTGGTGTCCTACCTGGGCACCCCCCTCTTATACCCTTACATATCATATAAGACATATGCCATATAATATATGAAAGACTGTATATGTAGCAACAAGGCAAGACGACGAGGTTGTCGCTATATAAAAACGGGAACACCCCGATAATACAGTAGTACAACTGGCCAACAATATATACCACTCACGCAAATTCAGTCCACATATGAATACAAACCTCAAATAGTTTGGACAATATACTATGACGGGACAGGGCCCCGCCATACCCCTTTTACAATAACAGGGATCCGTACCAAAATGACAAGCCTCCGAAATAATAGAGCTTTCCCAAAAACCGAGTAGAGATCCTAAGAGCGAGGATCACCAAATTGTGTACCTACACCTGCGGCATAAAATGCAGCCCCCCGAGGAAAGGGGGTCAGTACGAAAGATGTACCAAGTATGTGAAACAATAAGTATTGTAAATGAGATCATAACATTCCAAAATATAACAGGAGACAAGTATGATAATCAAAATACCAGTACAACTGTGCCTTATGAAAATGAGAGTAATGAGAGTCAACTTTACCTTTTTAAAATACCATTTCAACATATGAAAGCTGTTATACCCCGTATTTCCAGAGTATGTACGCAGGGACGTACGTAGGAAATTTCGAACTTGAGAATAGGCTTGGCCGAATTATTTTTGTACACAACACCCGATTAGAGTCGTTTTTCGGCGAAACGTTTTCACAGCTTTCGTAGGGGAATTTCCGGCTATGTCATTTTTAATTTTTGCGGATTTTTCCGAGAGACGAAACATTTTGGGATTAACGGGAGGTGACACTTGTCACCCTCATCGACTGCAGAAAGAGGAGGCTTGGCCTCGCCGATTGGTTCATGGTTTTGTGCCTTGTTTTGGCCTTGTTTGTGGCTTGTTTTGTGCCATGTTTTGTGGAGTAGGGGTTAGGTGCACTTGGCTTGATCTTGCCTTACACTTGCCTTGCACTTGGCTAGATCTTGCCATTGGTTGGCCTTTGGTTTTGCTATAAATACCCTTATGTTGATGAACTCTTCATCCACAAATGAAACCTTCCAAGCCTAAAATCCCTCCTCCTCTTGTGTTGTGTCGGCCCAACACCCCCTCCCCTTTGAGTGGCCTTGTGGAGAGCCTCCCTCCTCATGGTGCTCTCGCCGGGTACCCCTAGCCTAGTTGTTTTCGTATAATACCCTTTGTTGTGGTATAGAAATACTCTCCTAGTATTGTTATAATGTCCAAATACCTGCCCAAATACCTTGTAGTATTCCCAAGGTTACACTTATACAAAAGCCAAAAATACGATTATACTTCCTTTAGCCACAAAACCGAAACCCTAAGGAAAACCTCCATAGTTAGTTGAGTACTATGTAGAAGTTGGTTAGAACTTCTAAGGGTTGTTTGAGCGGTTGGAGCACCGGAGTAGAGCGAAACTTTGCTAAGGATCGACATTAAACTTCGGATAATTATGGGCTTATCGAGGTAAATATCTTGTCCTCTATTGTAATTGGAAATTACATGTTGTTAGAATATATAGTTGAAGTATACTATATATAGAATCAACGTGGTTAGTTGGCAATGTCTTTTGACTTAAGCTCAAGAATCGAATCGAATCAGACATGAGACTTGTGTAGTAATCGTGGAGTAGAATTGTACCCGCTCGTTAGATGTATAACCCCTCGTTGGCTTGGTAGCCGCCCCTGCAGAGAGGAGATTTACGCTGTGTGGGGAGAGTGCCGAATTTTCTGTAGAATGTTCTACGATACGATCTTGATGTTAATAAGCGCCGTGTGGCCTGATAGGTTGAAGTACTACGTGTGGCGCGTCTACTTGGCTTAAGGAGTAGCCGGTTGGAAGAACTTGAGCGTTTTGCTATTAGTCGATACTGCCGCGAGGTATGTGAACCTCTTCCTATCTCTTCTAGCATGATATGTGTGAACTATGTAGACGTTAGACGCATACGTGCTAAACGTATTTGATTGATTTAAAACATAAAGTGTTATAACGACTTTATGGGAAGTTGGTTATAACGACTTTATGTTGGTAAGAAAATACTTGGTCTTTAAAAGGTAATCGATTTGAACTATAATCGCTTGTTATGTGTTAATAAAGAACTTGAAGTATTTCAAAAGATTTTTGAATCATTTTGAAAGAAGAAGTAATACTTGGTTTTTGAAAACTTAAGAGTTATACTAGCTTTATGAGAAGTTAGGTATAACGGCTTAAGAATGTTTTACTGATTTCGGAAATCAGAATGTGTATCGACAAACCACTGCAGCGTTAATGAAAGGAAATGTTTTGACTAATTAAGTATTATTAAAACCAGTAGAAAATTCAATCCGCATGAAGCTAAGATGAGACAAAATGATATTTCCTAGATCACTAACATTGTAATAAGATTGTTATAAACAAGAATATCCTACTCACGTATAAGACTTATGTTTCTCAGATTGTTTAAAAGAGAATTATATTCTTAAATGAATAAGACTATGAACTACGAAACCTTTCTAAAATAAGAAACGTGAACATTTAAAATTAGGCAAACTTGGACGTTTGGAAAATAATGTTGTTACTTGATTTTACAAAGGTAAGTGTTTTGGTTTATTTAAAAAGACAGTCACTCTATTTTATACTACGGGTATTGGGTGACTTATGTGAAAGCAACGGATCTTTTAAAAGATTTAATGTATGAAGTACTTTAGGGGAAGATACCCGAACTTGTTAGCTTAAAGTACCTTGTGTGAATAACTTGATTGTGTTGGTTTGAGATAGCCTTGTAAATACTTTCTTGTTGATGTGATAAGTGAAAATGTTAGGATGCTACGTGTGTTAGTATCTTGTGTGATCGTGATGTAAGGGGGTCATTCTTGTTGTGCTTACGTTGTTAAACGTTAAGCCCGTTGTACTATTATTTGTATCACATACCCCTTTGACTTATTATACCGAGGGCTTGCCACCCTTGATGCGGGTCTTTACGGCCTATGCGGTCCTCGTGACTATGCGGAGTGCGGTAGCTCCAGGATTGATCATTCCGGTGTTTAGCCCGACGCGGGGATTCTACGCGTCCGCTGAGACTATGCGGTCTTTTGAGACTATGCGGGTCATGGAGCTCAGCGGATACCGAGGTTAGCCGCCTTCGACGCGGTATACCTCAAAGCGATGCGGGACCATGATTCGAGGAATACCTCACGCGGTCCGCAGTGACCTATGCGAGTCGCGAGAGTTCGAGGATAGACACGCACATTGATATTGCGGCGAGGCCGCCTTCGATCACGTGGTGCGGTCTAGAAAGACCTCGGGATACGCCAGTGGTATTTTGGCATCGCTGGTCTTAGTAGTCGCCTATGCCTTCGCATTTGCCCCGCACGTTTTATTGTGATAACTTTGAGGCGTGAGTCACGACTTGACATGATCGCTATTTGTCAGGAATCGTAGTTTGCTTATCATACATGTCTCCCGCTTTATGATCGTTATGATTTCATTTACGATTTTTAGTTTCACATACTCTGCACTCAGATCGACTCCTTCGGGCCGCTCATGTCGCAGTTGAGATACACCGCCGTTGATCCTAGCTCGTGGTCACAAGGGCGTTGGGAAGCTCCGCTTCTCCGAGGCTTATCAGCCGTATAGTCCCTCGTCAGAGTAAGTGTTTGCATTCGTGGTTTGGCCCCGTCCCCGCCATTGTTGTCATATCATTCTTAGGTCTGTAGTAATCGCCAAGTGTGGTTTGTAAAAAGGATTAAACTGCTCATGTTGAAAAGTTGTCATTTATATATACGCCAAAGGCAAGTTTTTCTCGATTATTGTTTCATATTTCATAATATGTCTTGTATCGCTTTATGTTCACTGATTACTCGATGTTGTATCACTAGGGTGCCCGGTAAGGCACGATCACGCCCGAATCGGGTCGTGACAAAAGTGGTATCGTGAGCGCTTAATCCTGGAAAGTGTCTACGCCGTATCGATTCAAGAGAGTCTTGATTATCGGTGTGTCGCACCACATCAATAATCGTGAGGCTATAGGATATTTAGGATTGGTTTCTATTCTTCTCACTCAGATCGTGCCTTAGATGTATTGTAAGTTAGACCCTCCGACGTATTTCTTTCCCTTATCGTTATGCCTCCGCGTAGGCAAACCCGCCCGGGAGGCAAGGCGCCGGCGGAGCCGCGAGTAGAGTTCAGAGGGTTACGTGGGCACAGCCCAATCATTACCTAGGTAATGCTTCATTCGGGGATTTCTCGACGCCACTAGCCCCGTAAAGTTTAGCACGGCGCGGCAGCTCATCGCGCCATGATATTTGAACCTTCGCCCCACGACCAGTGAACAGAATATGGATCGCAAAGAGGCGACCCTATTACTAGCTATGGATTTGGCTACCAGAGTATACCGATGTATCGCGAGTCTTGATGAATATCAACGGTTGTGCAAGAGTAAGTTCTTGATAGGCGAGCATGGCACGTACGCTTACGCACATCAAAGCCGAGAAACATAGAGATCGACGGGTTAACAAAGCGATGAACAGGCCAGAGCGGCAGGTCCTTTGGTAACTTTCGAGGCGAGTCGCCACCGCCAGAGATTAGATTATGCACCTCCGCAAGCAGAGTGGTCTTCCACGAGTTCGTGACGCTCGGGCACGCAGGAGTTGGTCGAACTCCGTGACTTCCGCTCACGCGATGCACGCCGCCCGGGAATGTCGTTTTTTGTCGGGTACTTGTTGTACTATGACCGCCGTGGTCCGTGTCGAAAAGTGTCCTTGTAGAGGACTTAGCCTTCGTGATCGCGGGTAGTGTGTCATCTCCTCGGTATGCGCACTACAGGCAGTTTGATTAGAACGACTAAGGAGCAAGAAAGAGATATAGATATATCTCTAACCTCTAGAGTTCAAGATGTGTGATAAGAAGGGTATATCATAAGTGCTATATTTTGATAGCGATGTTAATATTGTGATTAGAAATCTTGGTTAGTTAACCAAGTAAGATTTGGGGATAGAGAAGGTGTGAGCCTTAGAGTTTTATACGTAGAGACCTTAGAGGTAAGGCCATCTCGAGTAAAGGTGTAGTGTTATGTTGATCCTTATCGGAGTGCATAGTGCACGTGAGCTATGTTTGGGATAGGTCCCTGGCAAGTGTGAAATGAAAGGGTAGTTGAGCTAAGAAGACCGCTAGGTTTTCAAACGTGATTGTGAGAGATTGTTCGGATCGGGAGCTAGTATGCGGCGCGCGGGTCGGGTTGAGGCCACGATGCGGGTCAACCCGCATGTATGGCGGTGGGGTCAGGTTTTGGTGGTCCCGCCTTGTGTTAGGGCGAGGGTGTTAGGCCCAAGTTTAGTTAACCAGATGCGAGTTCGTGGACGCGTTCGACTGGTCGGGCCGATGGGGCAGCCCATCGTGTTCTTGATCAGACCGTTTATCGGCTGTGTTGAGTTATCCGAAGGTTGTAAGGCTGCACGGTGCCTACCTTCACCTTATGACAGCATGGAGCCTGTGTTACGCCTATTTTGTTCTGGAAGTTTTACCAAGCATGTGTTAAGAACTCAGGTGAGTCTCGACCGCATTCGCCGGGCCGTGTTTGATTTCGAGGATAGTTGGGGATTGTTGTCTCTGTGGAGGTAGTGTTTAAGCTACCATTTCAGTTGTTCGGATGTCACCTTTGAAGCCTCAGAGGGCGAAGTGTAAAGTTGCGGCCGATTGGTTCGATGTTGGCAAGGTTCGCATTGGTTCAGCTTGTTCCACAGACTATGGATAGTGAAGCTTGTCTAGAAGAAGTTCGCACTGCAGGAATCGTGCGGATAATCGCAACGACGCCAGAGTTCAGGTTGACGGTCGGTCTTCTTGAAAGTACCACCCCGGTTAGGGTGTGACGAGTTTTGGAAAACAGAGGAAACTTAGCCCGAGTTACTTGGGCTTTTTGAGTTCATGTGAAGGATAGGCCAGGTTGCCTATATGTTAGCATTTGCCGTCCGACTTACGAGGCAGTACGTCCGGTCTTTCGTATTGTTATATTCGGGAAAGTATCGGAGAGCCATCCAGAGTGTTCCCAATTAATGATGACCACGTTAGAGATAGTAACCCCGAGTTTTGGAAACTGAAGCAGTATTAGAATGTGGTAAGAGTTCGAGTGTACGACATCCTCGTGGATCGCAAGCGGCCGGCACCATTTGTTGGGTCGTCGAGCAAGGCTCGCGACAAAGTGACAAAAGTGGTACCATTTGTTGGGTCGCTGAGAAGGTTAATGCCTCGTGCAAAGTGACAAAGCGGTATCTACGAGTAAAGAGAGAAGCGAGCATGTATGGCGAGCATAGATGTGATCATTTCTTTTGTAAAGAGAAGCGCGAAGGAAGTATATTTTAGACCGGTGAGAAGTGTTTTGTGGTGATGATTAGAGGTGTTTCCTCGTGGACTTGGATGTAAGCATTTTTGCGCAAGTTGTTTCGTGGCAAAGTGGCGGATTGATTCTCGTAAGTATAGTAGTGAAGACTATCTTGGCACGCTTGTTTTGAGACTTAGAAGGAACATTCGACGAATGTTTCGGAGAGGAGAATGTTATACCGTATTTCCAGTATGTACGCAGGACGTACGTAGGAAATTTCGAACTTGAGAATAGGCTTGGCCGAATTATTTTGTACACAACACCCGATTAGAGTCGTTTTTCGGCGAAACGTTTTCACAGCTTTCGTAGGGGAATTTCCGGCTATGTCATTTTTTTTTTTGCGGATTTTTCCGAGAGACGAAACATTTTTGGACCAACGGGAGGGTGACACTTGTCACCCTCATTGGACGGTAAAGAGGAGGCTTGGCCTTTGCCGATTGGTTCATGGTTTTGTGCCTTGTTTTGGCCTTGTTTTGTGGCTTGTTTTGTGCCATGTTTTGTGGAGTGGGGGTTAGGGTGCACTTGGCTTGATCTTGGCCTTACACTTGCCTTGCACTTGGCTAGATCTTGGCCATTGGTTGGCCTTTGGTTTTGCTATAAATACCCCCCTTATGTTGATGAACTCTTCATCCACAAATGAAACCTTCCAAGCCTAAAATCCCTCCCTCCTCTTGTGTTGTGTTCGCCCAACACCCCTCCCCTTTGAGTGGCCTTGTGCCGAGAGCCTCCCTCCCTTTGTGGTGCCTCGCCGTGGGTACCCCAGCCTAGTTGTTTTCGTATAATACCCTGTTGTGGTATACAAATACTCTCCTAGTATTGTTATAATGTCCAAATACTCGCCCAAATACCTTGTAGTATTCCCAAGGTTACACTTATACAAAAGCCCGAAAATACGATTATACTTCCTTTAGCCACAAAACCGAAACCCTAAGGAAAACCTCCATAGTTAGTTGAGTACTATGTAGAAGTTGGTTAGAACTTCAAGGGTTGTTGAGCGGGTTGGAGCACCGAGTAGAGCGAAACTTTGCTAAGGATCGACATTAAACTCGGATAATTATGGGCTTATCGAGGTAAATATCTTGTCCTCTATTGTAATTGGAAATTACATGTTGTTAGAATATATAGTTGAAGTATACTATATATAGAATCAACGTGGTTAGTTGGCAATGTCTTTTGACTTAAGCCCAAGAATCGAATCGAATCAGACATGAGACTTGTGTAGTACTGTGAGTAGAATTGTACCCGTCGGGTTAGATGTATAACCCCTGGTTGGCTTGTAGCCGCCCGTTAGAGAGAGGAGATTTACGTTGCCATGGGGAGGTCTTGCCAATTTTACGTAGAATGTTCTACGATAAGATCTTGATGTTAATAAGCGCGTGGCCTTATAGGTTGAAGTACTACGTGTGGCGCGTTCTACTTGGCTTAAGGAGTAGCCGGCGTTGGAAGAACTGAGCGTTTTGCTATTAGTCGATACTCGTCGCGAGGTATGTGAACCTCTTCCTATCTCTTCTAGCATGATATGTGTGAACTATGTAGACGTTAGACGCATGTGCTAAACGATTTGATTGATTTAAAACATAAAGTGTTATAACGACTTTATGGGAAGTTGGTTATAACGACTTTATGTTGGTAAGAAAATACTTGTGGTCTTTAAAAGGTAACTGATTTGAACTATAACTGGCTTGTTATGTGTTAATAAAGAACTTGAAGTATTTCAAAAGATTTTGAATCATTTTGAAAGAAGAAGTAATACTTGGTTTTTGAAAAACTTAAGAGTTATACTAGCTTTATGAGAAGTTAGGTATAACGGCTTAAGAATGTTTCTCGATTTGAAATCGAATGTGTATCGACAAACCACCGCGGCGTTAATGAAAGGAAATGTTTTGACTAATTAAGTATTATTAAAACCGAGAAACTTCCATCTGCATGAAGCTAAGATGAGACAAAATGATATTTCCTAGATCACTAACATTGTAATAAGATTGTTATAAACAAGAATATCCTACTCACGTATAAGACTTATGTTTCTCGATTGTTTAAAAGAGAATTATATTCTTAAATGAATAAGACTATGAACTACGAAACCTTTCTAAAATAAGAAACGTGAACATTTGAAATTAGGCAAACTTGACGTTTGGAAAATAATGTTGTTACTTGATTTTACAAAGGTAAGTGGTTTGGTTTATTTAAAAAAAAAGACAGACACACTATTTTATACTACGTATATTGAGTGACTTATTTGAAAGCAACGGATCTTTTAAAAGATTTAATGTATGAAGTACTTTAGGGAAGATACAACTTGTTAGCTTAAAGTACCTTGTGTGAATAACTTGATTGTGCTGGTTTGAGATAGCCTTGTAAATACTTTCTTGTTGATGTGATAAGTGAAAATGTTAGGATGCTACGTGTGTTAGTATCTTGTGTGATCGTGATGTAAGGGGGTCATTCTTGTTGTGCTTACGTTGTTAAACGTTAAGCCCGTTGTACTATTATTGTATCACATACCCCTTGACTTATTATACCGAGGGCTTGCCACCCTTGATGCGGGTCTTTACGGCCTATGCGGTCCTCGTGACTATGCGGAGTGCGGTAGCTCCAGGATTGATCATTCTGGGTGTTTAGCCCGACGCGGGATTCCTATGCGGTCCGTTGAGACTATGCGGTCTTTTGAGACTATGCGGGTTGCGGAGCCTAGGCGGATACCGAGGGTTAGCCGCCCGATGCTGGGTATACCTCGGTGATGCAGGACCATGATTCGAGGAATACCTCATGCGGGTCCGTGTGTGACCTACGCGAGTCTGCGAGTTCGAGTGGATAGACACGCACATTGATATTGCGCGAGTGGCGGCCGATCGTGGTGCGGTCTAGAAAGACCTCGGATACGAACGTGGTATTTTGGCATCGTGGGTCTTAGTAGTCGGCTATGCCTTCGTACTTGCCCCGCACGGTTTTATTGTGATAACTTTGAGGCGTGAGTCACGACTTGACATGATCGCTTATTTGTTGGAATCGTAGTTTGCTTATCATACATGTCTCCGCTTTATAGATCGTTATGATTTCATTTACTGATATTTTTAGTTTCACATACTCTGCACTGTTATCTTGACCTCCTCGGGCTGCGTTCATGCCGCAGTTGAGGTACACCGCCGTTGATCCTAGCTCTCGTGGTCACAGTTTGGTTTGGGAAGCTCCGTTTCTCCGAGGCTTATCGCCGTATAGTCCTGTCGTAGTAAGTGTTTGCATTCGGGGTTTGGCGGGCCCCGTCCCCGCCATTGTTGTCATATCATTCTTAGAGGTCTGTAGCATCACAAGTGTGGCGGAGTTTGTAAAAGGATTAAACTGTTCATGTTGAAAAAGTTGTCATTTATATATATGCCGAAAGGCAAGTTTTTCTCAGATTATTGTTTCATATTTCATAATATGTCTTGTATCGTTTTATGTTCCGCTGATTACTCTGATGTTGTATCACTAGGGTGCCCGGGGTAAGGCACCAGTCACGGGCCCGGAATCGGGTCGTGACAAAAGCCATGTCAAAGTTAGGGACACCTGCCCTCAGAATCATTATGCAATCCTGTTCATGGGACTTGAACCTGCATGGGACTCGAACCCGCATCATGAAGAGCTAGTCCACGGAATAATATAATATCATGGGACTTGAACCCGTCCGGGACTCGAACCCGCGACTATATATATAATGTTGTCGGCCCTCTAGTGAAAAACGCGGTGATGTGAAAATATAACACTTGCACGAATAGCTATCATGAGTAAACATATGCAAATTAAATCATCTTTGACTCTCATTAGAATAAAATGAATGAACTATCATTTTAGAAAACGCAAGGCACTATCATGTCATGTAATACGAGAGACTCAAACCCAAAAGTACTATGTACATTCATTCTTATAAAAAGAATCACATCATGTAATATTAGGGACTTGAACCCAAAAGTACTATGTATATTCACCGTACATATCATGAAATATTAGGGACTTGAACCCAATAGCACCATGTACGTCCGCCGTACATCCTTTCCTTTATAAGGCACTAGCCTTGCAACATCAAGTCACTTACTCTTTAAAAATCAAGTTTACACTTTTAAAATCAAGGCACTTACACCTTTAAAACCAAGTGACTTATACTTT
The DNA here is from genome assembly GCA_029844215.1 of Przewalskia tangutica. Taxonomy (NCBI): domain Eukaryota; kingdom Viridiplantae; phylum Streptophyta; class Magnoliopsida; order Solanales; family Solanaceae; genus Przewalskia; species Przewalskia tangutica. The sequence goes on along the minus strand of CM056724.1, from coordinate 40,959,558 downwards.
TAAAATCAAGTCAAGTATACTTTTAAAATCAAGTAACTTATTCTTTTCCAATCAAGTCACTTATACCTTTGACATCAAGTAACTTCCTTCATAAACCACAATAAATCCGAATTCATTTAAAACATGTACGTCCACCGTACACTCATTGTATAAAGTTCATGCTCAAAGAAAGATAGGAAGAGTCACATACCTCTTCGGCTATTCCACACGCTAAGTAGAATACGCCATAAGTAGTACTTCAACCTATAATGACAACAACACTTCTATCAACTTCATGCTTTCTAGTGTAGGTTAATACCAAGTAATGGTTCCTCTTTTCTACAAAAAATTGGGCAGCACTTCCCCTATATATACGGACTTTTCCACCTTTCAAGAAGGCAATTTCATCAATAACCAAGACACCAATTAAGGGCACAACCAACAGTTAACCAATGTGATTCAAACACCTATTTCTCACGTAAAAACAGCCTCATAATCCATATAAAACAGTCCACTAAAATCAGTCCATAATTCAACAATAACAAGGGTAAAATGTGAGGTCTTTTAACACATTTCCACACCCTTATTCCCTTAAGACTTTCATTAGTAATTACTACATTATAACATGCAACTTAGTGGCTGAATTTTCAGTATTCCAACGCTACAAAACAGTCCCTAAAACTGCACAATAATATCCAACCGTTTTATAGTATACACCGCCAACAACCCCAATACAATAACCCTTTCCATAATCCTTTATAATTCAATTCAAGTTCCAATACTTTTATATAAGTCATATCAACTTATAAACAACCATATTCCTTCATTGTAACATGCAATAGGTGAAAATAACAACAAATCCAATACCCGAAATTTCCTAGTTTCGGCCCATCACCCAAAAATTGTCCATATACTTTTTATTCTTCATTCTTCTTAATACAAGTTCATCTATTAACTATAACAATATGTAATATCCAATTAATTCAAGAGGAAGAAGAATTTTACCTTAAGTTTTATCCCAAAACCGTTCAAACAGTCCCACGATTTTTGGCCCACAGTTTTGTCTTAGCTCCACTTCTTCAAGTTCCAATCACATACATGTATCCACTACAAGATTGTAACCATCTTCCCTTCTTGTTTTACTTCCAAAAAGTTGATAAACAAGCTAGGGTTTCAACACCCCACTCTCGGCCCAACATGTTTTTGGGGAATATTGGAGAGTTAAGTTGGCTTAGAAATTGATTAGAGTTCTTAATCTTGAAAAATAATTTAGTATTGTTCTTGGAATTTCTTGCAAAAATCGATACCTCAATGCAAAGAGAAGAGAGAAGAGAAAGTTGGAAGATAGGATATTTGTGAAATGTTTCTAAGTCTTCCATCCAATCTCTATATAGATATTTCCTTTTGCAAGACAAGTGGATGAGGGACACATGTCACCCTTCCATTGGTCACATTCTCTTCTTACAAAAATATCCTAAAATCGAAGGGCACCACAAAATTGTGAAATTTTTGGCGGGCCTCATATTATCAATTCCGATACTTTATAATCCAATACTAATTCCATAAATTCAATTAGGAGAATTAAACTCCAAGTTAATAATCTGTCTTCACATTTTTCCGAAATTTTTCCTTAAAAATTAATAATTATTCTTTCCTTCCAAAATTCAATTCTTATTTCCTTAGGTACGTTCTCATATCAATGCCTTGAAATTACGGGGTGTAACATTATTACCTCAATCGAATATCGATATTAATTTTAAAATTGTATTTCCGAAAATTGAAATAATGAATATGGAAATACCGATTGTTTTTATTCGATTTGATAAATCATTTTTCGATGTTTTATGCTCAGCCCTAATACTCCCTTCCACCCTTGTAGCCTATTACTATTTTTTTTTTTTAAATAAGTATCTATTTAATTGATTATTTTTTTCAATTTTAAACTTAAAATATAAAATACATATTTTAAGAGTTTTTTAAAAGTTCATTCATAAAGCTTCAAATATATTTCTATATCAACACACAACTTTAACGAGATAGTATCTCAAATGATCACTGAACTAATTTATTCAGAAAGTCACTCAATTTAGATTTCTAACCCAAAAGGCACTCAACAAAGGGTAGTTAACTCTTCACTCAGTTAAGGGTAACTTAACAATCAATAAAATTAGAATTAATTATGATAAAGGGATCAAAAGTTTTAGGTGACCGTCTCATGGTAATCTAAGTATTCTTTTTGGATAAAGTTAAGAGGAAAATCTATAATTTTTAGATGATGGGTGTGCTATTAAAGAAAGGAGAAAAAATGAATCAAGTGGGGATTGATTGTTGAGTCTCTAGGTAAATAACTTAGCTTTCAATCAAGTGCACTAATAAGCCCTTTGTAGCATAGGACCAGAAAGTAATACTAGATAGAAATATATTTTAATAATTATACATATAATATATTAAATTTAATCGAGTGATCATGAGTTCACGTGATCCAATTTTAATACCTAAATTTGCCACGGGATAAAGTTATTCAAAACTTGGTCTTGATGAAAGTAGCATTTCATCCGTTCAAGACCAAGTTTTGAATAATTTTATCCCGTGGCAAATTTAGGTATTAAAATTGGATCATGTGCACTCATGATCACCCGATTAAATTTAATATATTATATGTATAATTATTAAAATATATTTCATCTAGTATTACTTTCTGGTCCTATGTAGCATTTCATCCGTTCAATTTATTTAAATGGTATTGATTGGGTACAAAACTTAAGAATGAAAAAAAGATTTATGAAATTTATATAATTTAAAATAAGTTATACTACTAGTAGTTATTTGTGTAACTATAAATTATCTTATTGAGAATAGAATGAATAGTTGAAATTATACTATTCATATTAAACATAAATATGTTATTTTTAAAAACACCGACTAAGAAAATATCAAATATTTTATTTAACGAGTGCACAAAAATAAAAATAAAAATAAAAACATGTGTGACTACACTAGACTCTTTGTAAATTTTTTGTTTAACAATAGACTAAGCGGTGCTGGGGCGGGTCGGGGTCCTTACGGACGACTCGACGGATCGGGAAGGGAGGACCATGGATCCGCCGATGTCCCATCCCATTCCCGGTCCCGTCGGAAAAGGGGACCGATCTCGGCGAGGCGGGGCGGGGTCAGATTAGGTTCGGGTTTATGTTTTTTTTTTGCACTTAATTTTAAAAAATAACATATATAAACACTTCAATAATTGAACAAGAGATAGAACATCCCAAAGCTGTTTTTGTGCCTTTTATATTATTTAATAGATTTTTTTTTTTGTAATACAATTTCAAAATTGCAACTTTGTGGTGTTGAAAGTTGCAAATCACATAGTAAATTGCAATTAAAAAATTAAATATTTATAAAAACCTTTTCTAATTTCTTCACAATGTCTTTTGGTTCTTCAGTTGGAATTGGACTTTGTTGGTCAAATTGGTCGACGTCGCTTCCAGCTTCGTCGGACAAGATTTCATTGTAGTTTAAATCATTTTCTTCGTTGATTTCTGGCTGACCGCACCTTCTACGCTCCTCTCGTATCCAATCTCTGAATAAAATTGCAATCTTCAGGTTGTCTCCCGTCAATGAGTGTCTATGCTCTCTTATTTGAGATCTTCCGATAGAAAAAATGCTTTCAGACGCTGTTGATAACACTTGAATGTTCAACATGTCTCGGGCCATCTTTGCTAGTGTCGAAAATGTCTTCTCATTTTCCCTTCAGTATTTAAGCAAGTCTTCACGTCCTTCTTCATTGAGAAGTGCTTGGTACGGTATAATACCCTGCAAAACAAAAATATCAAACTCGCTAACTTGGTTAGTAGTGAAACCACTAAACATTCTATTTCTAAGGCTTTCAATACTAGTCGTATAAACATCATGTCTTTTATAAGGTTGTATTGAAGAAGAAGACGATATAGATGTCGGTTGATTGCTAGCACTTTCTTGTTGGTATTCATCCTACCTAGCTTTGTGAAAAGCTTTGTACATGTCTCAATAAACCTCTCATCCCACCCCTGACCTTTTCCCATTTTAAATTTATAAACATTTTTATAAATTTGACATCTAACTACTTGATTCTCTTGGTCCCTATAACAAAAATCTCATGCAGTTGATTTTAATTTTCGTTATGTTGTGCCTCGATCATCTCATACTAGGGGGAATAGGAGACGTTTCAGTTTGAGCCTGAGACTCAGTCTGAGGTTGAGGTTCTTCAGGTGCACTAGTGGGTGTGTCATCTAGATTATCTTTTAAATTAAAGTCTGGTTCAGTTGCATAATATATCTCATCTTCTAATGGTATATCATTAAAAAAATCAGTTTAATTTATATAAGTGTAATCAATCAAATAATCATGTCTAGGAATAAGATGACTAGAAGAAGTACTGTTGCCCTTGTTACTCATACTAAAAGAAGCACCTTTACCTTTAAACATACATCTCAATCCTTTCATTTTAGTTATGCAAATAAATAATTAAAGATAATGAAATTAAGTGCGATAATTAAAATAAAGTAACAATAATAATTTAAAGAAGGAGTGAGGGTACCAAACACTGACATAACATCTATATGTAATCGAGGTTGAACATTGAAACTTTGCTCGATGGAGGATGCTCAAGCTAGTTGTTAACTTCAATCCCATTTTTTGTGATACAATTATACTACTTAGCAAATAAAATAAAATATTTAGTAGGCAATGTAGACTTATAGAGAGTTAAATTGAGAGATTGTAGGAAGATTTTGTGAGAAAGATGAAGAGAAAATGAGATATTTATAGTTAAAAAATTGGGTTAAAATATATATATACTAACTTAGGGGTTAAAAATAAATATTAAGGGAATAAGGGAGTTTATGGGGTGGGGGGCAAAAAATGATCGTTGCACAACTGCCAAAATATAAAATGGTCGTTGTGCAACGACTATTTTTGCAAAGGGAAGGGCGGGGCGGGGTCGAGTGTGGCGGGTTTGGGGCGGGATGAGCTCAAATCCCGTCCCGATTTTGAGCCCCGAGACTGTTGTTTGTAAAAGGGGTCGAGATCGGGACAGGACCGGGCCGACTGGCCCACTGGCCACCCTCACAATAGACTAATGTATATTTGAAAAGCTCATATAAATACACATGTTAAAGACACATGAAATAAAAAACGAATGTAACACCCCTCTTCTTCTTTTCTTCATCAGTACTGTATACACTGTGTGTGAAAGAGGTCCCCCATTAAGAAACATGCATTTCCTTCTTTTCTTCATCAGTACTGTATACACTGTGTGTGAAAGAGGTCCCCCATTAAGAAACATGCATTTCCTTCTTTTCCTCATTCTCCATTTCCATTTCTCCGCTGCAAAACCACCTTTGGTACCGGAATACCGCGCATTACTCTCCTTAAAAACCGCCATTACATCCGACCCACAATCATCTCTTCTTTCATGGAACACCTCCACTAGTCACTGTACATGGCTCGGTATCACTTGCGACAACCACCATCACGTGACCTCTTTAAACATTTCCAACCTCAACCTCACCGGTACACTCTCACCACAAATCAGTCATCTCCGTTACTTACACTCCCTTTCCGTTGCCGTTAACCATTTTGTGTCATCCATCCCCATCGAACTATCCCTTATCCCAAATCTCATTTACCTTAACCTCTCCAATAACATTTTTAACTCAACCTTCCCACCTCAGCTTACTTATCTACGATACCTTAAAGTCCTTGACCTTTATAACAACAACATGACCGGTGACCTCCCTGTCGAGGTTAGGAATCTGGAAAATCTTCGTCATCTTCATTTAGGTGGTAACTTTTTTACAGGAAATATCCCACGTGAGTACGGTAAATTACCGGTACTCGAATACCTTGCACTTTCCGGAAATGCCCTCGTCGGAGTTATCCCACCGGAAATAGGAAATATTACAACTCTCAAAGAGCTTTACATTGGATACTACAACACCTTTTCCGGTGGAATCCCACCGGAAATAGGGAACTTATCGGAGCTTGTTAAGTTAGATGCGGCGAACTGTGGACTTTCCGGCGAGATTCCACCAGAGATAGGAAAGCTTGAAAAATTAGATACATTGTTTTTTCAAGTAAATGCACTCTCTGGGTCGTTAACAAATGAGTTGGGTAATCTAAAAAGCTTAAAATCTTTAGATTTGTCGAACAATATGTTTTCCGGCGAGATTCCGGCGACATTTTCCGGGCTCAAGAATCTCACTTTGCTTAATATTTTTTGTAACAAGCTTTACGGGTCGATACCGGAGTTCATTTCAGTGTTGCCGAAACTAGAAGTATTACAACTTTGGGAAAACAATTTCACTGGAAGTATACCACAAGGTTTAGGTAATAATAGTAAGTTAAAGACTCTTGATATTAGTACCAATAAATTAACAGGAAATTTGCCACCAAATATGTGTAGTGGTAACAATTTACAAACATTAATCACTCTTGGTAACTTCTTGTTTGGTACAATTCCTGAATCTTTAGGTCAATGTCAATCATTAAGTAGGATTAGAATGGGTGAAAATTACTTAAATGGGTCGATACCAAAAGGGTTGTTAAGTTTGCCTAAGCTTACACAAGTTGAACTTCAGGATAATCTTCTTACTGGTACATTTCCTATGACTAGTAAAGTTTCCTCAAGTCTAGGGCAAATTAGTCTTTCGAATAATCGGCTTTCGGGGCCTTTGCCATTAAGTATTGGAAATTTTAGTGGTGTACAAAAGTTGCTTCTTGATGGGAATAGATTTTCTGGTGAAATTCCAGCTGAAATAGGGAAACTCCAGCAGTTTTCCAAGATGGATTTTAGTGATAACTGTTTTTCGGGCTCGATTCCGAAGGAAATAAGTCAATGCAAGGGTTTAACTTTTGTTGATCTTAGTAGGAATAAGTTGTCAGGTGAAGTTCCTACTGAGATCACTGGTATGAGGATACTGAATTACTTGAACGTATCGCGAAACCATTTGATTGGGAGTATTCCTGCATCTATTGCTGCAATGCAGAGTTTAACTTCTGTTGATTTTTCGTATAACAACTTATCTGGATTAGTTCCGGGTGCTGGTCAATTCAGTTACTTCAATTACACTTCATTTTTGGGTAATCCAGATCTTTGTGGACCCTACTTGGGTCCTTGCAAAGAAGGGATTGTTGATGGGGTTAGTCGACCTCATGAGAGAGGTGTGTTTTCGCCTTCTATGAAGCTTTTACTTGTTATCGGGTTGCTTGTTTGCTCGATTGTGTTTGCTATTGCTGCAATTATAAAGGCTAGATCTTTAAAGAAGGCGAGCCAGGCTCGTGCTTGGAAGCTTACTGCTTTCCAACGGTTGGATTTCACGTGTGACGATGTTTTGGAATGTTTGAAAGAGGATAACGTTATTGGGAAAGGTGGGGCTGGGATAGTGTACAAAGGGGTAATGCCGAATGGTGAATTGATTGCTGTTAAAAGATTGCCGGGTATGTCCCGTAGTGGTTCTTCTCATGATCACGGGTTTAATGCTGAGATACAGACTCTCGGGAGGATTAGACATAGACATATTGTTAGGTTATTGGGATTTTGCTCGAATCATGAAACAAATCTTTTGGTTTATGAGTATATGCCTAATGGGAGCCTTGGTGAAATGCTTCATGGAAATAAAGGAGGTCACTTGCATTGGGATACTAGGTATAAGATAGCATTGGAGGCAGCAAAGGGACTTTGTTATCTTCATCACGATTGCTCACCGTTGATCCTCCATCGTGATGTAAAATCAAACAACATTCTTCTGGATTCTGGCTTTGAAGCTCACGTTGCTGATTTTGGGCTTGCCAAGTTTTTGCAAGATTCAGGAACATCGGAATGCATGTCTGCTATTGCTGGTTCTTATGGTTATATTGCACCAGGTATATATGCTATCCAATCTCTAATTCTTCAGTCTTGGTTCTGAAGTGTGTTCCATTCAAAAGAAGTTAATTATTGTTTTAAGTTGTCAACTAAAATTGTAAGTTATCAGTCTCTTCAAGTGTTCATACATCACAAGTGTTTATATGGTATGTACTTCTTGGTCCTTTAAAGCTGGTAATGATCAGTCTCCTTATTATAACACGAACATCAGTCCTTGATTGGTAGTTAACTAGAAACTACAAAAAAAAAATACTGGAATGAGCTATGAACTCTACGCTAATCTGTCGCTAAATTGAACGTAACTAACATATTTTTTTGATTATCTGTTACTAGTCTGTTGCTAAATAGGATTAGTGGTGGATTTTGCTGTTTAGCTACAAAATTTGTCGGTCGCTAATTCCTGTTTTTTAGTAATGTGCAATCTACAAAAAAGATAAATGCCTCTGTTCATAGATAAGCCTTGTAACAGTGAAATGATCCCTACCTACTTGGTTTGGTTTGGTTGGAATTTATGAGTACTTTTGTTGTTGAAAAGCAATTCAAATCTAACCTGCTCCCTGAAGCATAGAACACTAAATAACTGGTACTTGGATGAATTCAAATCTTGTTTTCATGCTGTTTGGCGCTACACTCTTTAATTTGACTAACAAAATTTGGTTATTGCTCGAAATACAGTCTGCTTTGTTGTATGTGCCTAATATCTTTTTTCATTCTAATTGTGTAGAATATGCATACACACTCAAGGTAGACGAGAAGAGTGATGTATACAGCTTTGGTGTGGTTCTGTTAGAATTGGTGAGCGGGAAAAAGCCGGTTGGGGAATTTGGTGATGGTGTCGACATTGTCCAATGGGTAAGGAGAGTGACAGAGGGGGAAAAGGAAGGAGTTCTCAAGATCCTCGATCCGAGACTCTCAACAACAGTCCCCCTTCATGAGGTGATGCACGTGTTCTATGTCGCAATGCTGTGTGTAGAAGGGCAGGCTATTGAACGTCCCAAAATGCGCGAGGTTGTGCAAATGCTAACTGAGCTTCCCAAGTCGTCCCCATCAGCCACCTCCTCCATCCGACCTTAGCATATGATCTAAAATGTTGGTTCTAATATGAGGGTGTTTAATTCTCTTCCTTTAGTTTTATTATGAGTTTGGGCTAGCTTTTGTTCTTTCTTAATGATGATTAAGTTTTATTGGGGGTGGGTTTATTATGATTTAGGCTAGCTTTTCTTAGCAAGTGTTTCATTGTACAGTAAGCTTGGCTAGGTATCTGAGTAATTAGTGATCAACTTTATGCTTTAAAAAAAAAGTGATGAGCTTTATGCTTAGGGATGACAACGGATAGGATCTGGACCGGATCCTACTAGATCCAGATCCAGATCCATTTTTCATACCTATATCCATATCCATATCCATCGGGTCCATAAAATCATATCCAAATCCAGATCCACCGGATTCACCGGATCCACGGATCGGATCTGGATAACTGAACAAATAGATGTATATCAAAGAGGGGAAGGAAGGCTGGAGGGCTTAGATGACCTGTCAGATAGCAAATTAAATTGCTGCGTACAACACCTTAAATTAAATACATAAACCAGTCCAGAATGTATTCACATATTTACATAAACCAGTCCAAAATGCATTCAATTTCCAGTACATTCACAAAAAACAGAGAAGACTTCAATTTTTCAGAATGCATTCACATATTTACATAAACCAGTCCAAAATATATTCAGTTTCCAGTGCATTCACAAAAAAACAGAGAAGACTTCAATTTTCCAGAATGCATTCACATATTTACATAAACCAGTCCAGAATGCATTCAGTTTCCAGTGCATTCACAAAAATCAGAGAAGACTTCAACTAGACTTCGAAGTCACTAATTTCACTTTCAACGTTATCAACATCCTAAAATAACAAAGAAACAATCATATTAAAAAGAGCTTACTAAAAAATCATCTCAATAAATATTTATGATTAAATATATCATTTACCATATCAATATAGTCAATTACTTCCCCTTCATCCTCAGAATCATTTGTAACGGTCGAACAAGCACGTGTGCCCTCCAAAGTACCTTTATTTGAAAGAAATTAAAAAATAAATAGAAGGTTCATGTTACGGGAAAAAATTGATATTAACGTATATGAGAATAATCAATACATAAATAATAGATACCTTTAATGTCTTCGATCATCCAATTTTGCAAGCACATTAATGCCTCCACCGTTTTAGAGTGAAGCCTAGAACGATGAGAACTAATCACCCTTCCACCCATGCTAAAGGCACTTTCCAAGCCACTAAGATACGGGAATTGCAAGGATGTCCTTAGCAATTTTCTGTAAAGTAGGATACATTGGATCCCTTTTCCACCAATTAAGTACATCAAAATCATCATTCTCGGGTATAGGATCATCCTCCAAGTAATGCTCCACCTCACCCCTCACATTCAACTTTCTTTTCTTTGTTCTTTTAGCTTGAGCATAATCATCCTCATCATTATCACAAGACAACTCTGAAATTCCTCGTTTGCCACTTGGAAAAGGTTCTTGACTTTTATTTTCCTCACTCCTAATTTGATATTCAACCACAAGTTTATCAAGATTTTTCCCAACTTTTTCCACTTCCTTATCAGCATCATCTTTGTACAATCTCTTAAAATAGTACTCCACACAATCCATTTTATTTCTTGGATCTAAAATTGAAGCAACCACCAACATCCCATTAATATTATTCCAATATTTGTCAAACTTGTCAATCATATTTGTAGCCATCATTCTAATGGTCTCAACATCACTCACCATCCAACGCCTCAAAGAAAGTCTTATCTCACACACTTTTCGAAAAAATAAATTAGAAGTAGGATAATTTTTACCGGAAAATACTCTAGTGGCCTTGTAGAAAATTTCCAACTTCTCACAAACAAGTTTTGCCATCATCCAATCATTATCACTAGGAATAACTAACTTGAGCTTCTTATTCATGCGTTTTAACTTAGCAAATACATCTTGAAAAGGCAAAGCGGTATTAAGCATCAAGTAAGTAGAATTCCACCTAGTTTTGACATCAAGAACCACTCTTTTAGGTTTAGAAAAATTCAAAAGTCGACAAGCCTCCTCAAATTTTTCAACCCTTTTAGGAGTAGACATCCAAAATAAAATGCAATCTCGAACTTTTTCAATTGCGGGATCAATTACTTCTAAACCATCTTTCACAATCAAGTTTAGAATATGAGCACTACACCTCATATGCAAAAACTCCCCACCTAAAATTAGATACCTACTTTCCAATTTCTCCAACAAAACATTCATCATTGCATCATTAGTGGTACAATTATCAACTACAACCGATGAAATTTTGTTTTCCAAAGAATATTGAGACAAACAATCCATCAAAATCTTTGCAATAACCCCCTTTGTATGTGGACATGGCACAAAACAAAACCTAAATAAAAACATGCATTAAACACATACAATAAACCTAAAAAATCAGCATTTATAATTATAAATAAGAATAAGCTCATTACCTCAAGGTTCGATTGCGTAAAACCCATTGTTGATCAATGAAGTGAGATGTCACGGCCATGTAGCCCCTCTTTTGGTTGGAAGCCGTCCACATGTCGGTAGTTATTGCAATTCTACCCTCATTATGCTCCAACAAAGTTTTAAGAGAACCTTTATCTTCATTGAACTTTTTTAAAATGTAACTCTTCAAAGTGTTCCTCGAAACCATCTTGAAAGAAGTATTTAGGCTCCTTACAAATCTTTTAAAACCTATATGATCTACAATGGATAAAGGATACTCATGAAACACCGCCATACCAACCAATTCCATCATTGAAAAGTCTTGATCAAATTCCTTTTCCTTTCCCTTTTCTTTAAGTTCTAAAGTAGTAGACCCATCGCTGCTTTAACCTTCATTGTGTTTGACCACTAATTTCATCCATGAATGCTTTCCTGGACACATCTTCTTAGAATGTTTAAGAAGATGTGAGGTTCCATTCACACCATTATAAGAGAGTAAAGATGTACAATATTTACACTTTGCTCTTGTAACACCTTTCACTACGACCTTATCAAAAGATTCCCATACCTCGGAAGTGAGTTTCTTGCTTGTTAGTTTACTTGATTGACTTTTTTCTTTTACTCCAACCTCAATAAGACCTTCTGAATCCTTTTGGAAATCATCTACTCCAACCTCAATAAGACATTCTAAATCCCTTTCGAAATCATCTACTCCACAAAGCAGAGGCATTGGAGGTGGGCTATAAGAAGCAGCATGACTTTTATTAGTAGCATTTGCATTATTGTTAGATTGTTCACCGTCCATTTCCTACAAAAAAATACTTGAATACATTACTTAACCACATAACAGAGAAGTATCATGCACATTTTCTGTAAATGTTCTATTCTGTAAAGTTGGCTCACTGCTATAATGTCCAGAATACACGACACACATTTAGGAACAAACCAATTACATAGGACAGGTTATCCCAACAACTTCTAATCAGGCAAAGACAAGAAAAAGTACAACAAGTAACGCTGAAACTACTAAATACCTAATTCATGTTTAGCAACTTACGACTAAGATTTTATATAGGCTCAGTATTCAACCTTTAGATTCCTAATATTTCAATTCTCACTTTAAAACAGGCATGGTTTAAACCTTCAATCTAAAAAATAAACTACTTTACTTCACAAAAAAAATGTTCTATGTGACAAGTATTAGGACAAGTAATGTAAAAGTGGTTGCTTTGCTATAGCCCTAATATCGACAAATATTAGGAAATTTCATTAAACTAAGCACTAACAAAAGCTGATTAATGCATGTTTCAAGAAGTAATCTATTGAGTAAAAGTGGTTGCTTTCACCGCTGCACACGAGAAAGCCCTGAAGATTGAAGATTTATCGAGAATTGCTGGATTGAAGACTTACCGAGAATTGTTGGATTGAAGATTTACCGGGAAAGCCCTTTCGTTAGGCTCAAAATGAAGTTTGCAGTTGCCCACTTGCCTTTTAGAGATTTAGAGATCTTCCCTGAAGTTGGCAGCAGCTAGGTCTCGTCTTACCCTTTATGTTTTGCCCTGAAGTTAGCCTTAAATATATATAGGGATATATCCATGGGCTGGGCTGAAGTTGGCAGACATCAAGACTTGGGTTGGGCTAAATAATTTCGAAAGAGAGTATATGATTTACAACATACAAGTATAAATGTAAAATCAATTTAATTAAAAACGGGTCCACGGGTCGGATCTGGACCGGATACGGATCTCAAAGACAAAATCCAGATCCAGATCCGATCCATCATAAATGGATCCGGGTCCGATCCGGATCCGTCGGGTCCAAAATTTGAATATCCATATCCTATAAAACGGATCTGGATTCGCTGGATCTGGGTCGGGTCTAGGATCCACTGCCATCTCTATGCTCTAATTGACTTAGGATGATGGAACGAGCCAAACCCAGTTGGCGCTGTCGATGGTGAATCTGGGACCTGTTCGCAGGAGTTTTGGCGCCGTGGCGCTGAAGAAGAACTTCTATGCTCTAATTGACTTAGGATGATGGAACGAGCCAAACCCAGTTGTTTTTAGGAAGCAACCTCTCCCCTCCCATGTGGGTTCACCCCTGAGTGTAATGCCTTAACGACCTTTTAAGCGCCTCTCACAACGGACTCGACACCAATCATGATGGGGCGGGATTGGTCGGATGACAGGCTCGTCAAGAAAAGAGTAATCCGGTTTTTGGAACTTTTTAAGATTCAAAAACGGAAATGTGGTCTCGTCGAATATGACGTGAAGAGAGATGTGGATCTGACGAGTGGACAAGTCATATCATAGATAGCCCCTATGGTTCGTCGGGAAGCCTAGGTAGACACGAGTAGACCGGGAGGCTAGTTTGTGAGGGGTGGTAGAGGCAAGGTTAGGATAGCATAGACAACCGAATATTCAGAGATGATCATAAGAGGGGACTCTATGACATAGAATTTTGGTAGGGGTCATATTGTGAAGGGTGCTAGTTGGGAGAATATTTAGAACGTATTCTGACATTTTAGAAGCATAGACCCAGAAAGATGGAGGTAGGAAGGCATGCATCAAAAGAGTGCGAATCATATTGTTAATGGTGCGGATGATTCTTTCAATTTTACCGTTTTGTGAGGAGGTGTGGGGGCAGGAGAAGTGAAAGACCATGTCATTATTGGTACAAAACCGGTGAAATATAGAGTTATTGAATTCACGACCATTATCGCACTGAAAAGATTTATGCCTTTTTCAAACTGTTTTTGAATGAATTTACGAAACTCAAGAAATTTGGCAAACACTTCCGATTTAAATTTGAGAGGATACAACAAAAAAAAGTGAGAAAAATCATCTAGTAAGATAAGATAGTATTTATGACCGAGAGAACTAGCAACAAGTGATGTCCATAAATCGGCATGTATAATATCAAAAGGTGCAAAAGTAACACTAGTAGATGATTTAAATGAAAGACGAGTATGTTTGCCTAAAGAACAAGAAACGCAGTTTTGGGCAAGCTTCTCATTACAAGTAACGAAATTATTGCCTCTAAGAAAACTAAAAACTGGAGCTCCTGGATGACCAAACCTATTATGCCATGTTGAAAAAGAAATGACCGCTAGAGAGACGGGAGAGCTACATCTGACAGCGGAGGTGGGAGTGAATGGATAGAGATCCCCCGTGCTATTGAATTATTACACCCCGTATTTCTAAGAGATTGAGATGAGAACGTGCGTAAGGAATTGAGATTTGAATTTTGGAAAGAAAGAAGATTACTTTTCTTAAAGAAAAATATCGGAAATTTGTGAAGGAAAATGTTTATTAATTGGAATTTGGTTATCAAATTTGGTATTTGAGACTTATAGATTATATTAGAATTTTGGATTTTAAGTTCCGGATTTGGTCATGTGGGGCCCACAAAATTTTTAGATATTTTGGCCAAATATTGATATTTTGGAGATGAAATAATTTTTGACGTATTGGAGGGTGACACATGGTACACCCCCTTGTCTTGGCTTGACTATTTGACTTGAATATTTTGGAAGACTTGACTTGGACTTAGATATTTTGAGACAAGTGGACAAGTGTGCCATGTGGGTCCCACTCCACTTGTCTTGCTACACTTGGATATACATCTATATATACATAGAGGGAGTGCAAGACTTGCACAACACTTAGAAAAATTTCATCTCCCTAAGAAAAATTTCATCTCCCTTTCTCTCTTATGTGCTCTCGGTCAAAGGGCCCTTTAGGAGACCAAAATTGTTCAATCCTTGATGATAAATCCTCAAACTCAAGACTAAGCTCCCTAATGAAGTGCTAAGCAAAGATAATTGTCACGACCCGATCCCGGGCCCGCGACTGGTGCCCTACCTGGGCACCCCCTACCGGTATACATCAGAGAATAGCAGCGAAACATACAAAACTCATACAATACATAACATCAAAATTCATCAGGCTGGCCGATAAGGCCGCCTTTCGGGAAATATACATAACCCCAAAATAAAAACAGTTACATCTCTGTTCTTACAACCCAATCCACAAATATGACTACAGACCTCTAAGAATAACAACTGTGACGGGACAGGGCCCCGCCATACCCCTGAATGTACATAAATCTACAACATCAGGGAAAACCGTACCAAAAGACAAGCCTCAGGAGAAATGGAGCTTCTGACACCTGATCAGTGATCCTAAGAATGAGGATCCACCACCTGCTTACCCCTACCTACGACATGAACGCAGCCCCCCGAGGAAAGAGGGTCAATACACAATATGTACCAAGTATGTAAAACTGGAAAATACTGCAATTTACATCGTAAGTCTAAAATAAAGCTGGAGACATGTATGATAATCAAATTACAGTACACTGTGCCTTACTAACAATGAGAGTAAACAAGTGTATACTTTACTGCATAAAAATAGGAGGCTCATGATCAAAGTAGGGTCACCCGCCCGTAGTATCAATAAGCAATCCTACTCCTGGGACTATTTCACGCATGAGTCTGTGGACCCATGATGAGGTCATCCGCCTCGCATGGTACTATTTCACCCGCATAGGACTATTTCACCCGCATGGGCCCGCAATGAGTACAAACGTCGCACTCGCATCATGGGTAGCAATTCCATGAAATAAGTAGTAACCCGGGGTCTACCCCGTAAGAATACATAACCTAGCACAACCGGCTATCATACGTAACATAAGCACTACCGGCTTATCATACATAACATAAGCACCGCCGACTTATCATACGTAACATAAGCACTACCGGTTTATCATACGTAATATAAGCACTACCGGCTTATCATACATATCGCTGATTGACACGATTTTCTTAATCCCGTCATTAACTATAAAATTACACTAATTTTGTAAAATAATTTTTATGATTTTTATAATAAAATGCGATAAAACATAAATACAGCATAATAATAATTTAATAATGGCATCGTCTTACGTAGAGTTTTAAGCATTTAGAGTCCCGCGCCCGCACTTATTAACTTTAAGCTTTGTCGTAATTCTTAAATAATTAATAAATGCATAAAATAAATAATTTAGCGATAACGTCGTGTCAGGTAGCATAGCCGCATTTATTAGTAATCATCGGTAACTTTAAAATCAATTTTTATCTAATACATGCATTTAATAGCGTCGCATTTATAAAAGCTTTAAACAATTCTTAAAAAATCATATTTGCATTTAGCGTTTAAATAATTCAAAGCTCATTTTAATTTTAATTCAACTTCGCAATAATGCATAACAATAAAATTTTAAATAATAGCGTCGCATTCTAAAGCATTAAGCATTAATTAAACAACACGCCCGCATTTATTATCGTAATAGTTTTATAACTCGAAATTAGACTAATTTAGCACCTAAATAATTAGACTAATTTAGCACCTAAATAATTAGACTAATGTAGCGCCTAAATAATTTAATCACAATTTATTAGTTTATTTAGCACTAATTAATTAAACACTACCTAATTAAATACCTAATTAAACTAACTAAGCCTAAAACTAATTAAATAACTCAACTAATCTAATACCCTAATTAATTAACTACCCAGCCCAATTTCCCGTCGACCCGCGACCCGCGAGGCCCACCCGCAAAGCCAACACCCGTTGGCCCACCATGATCCTTTTACTTCAGCCCCCCATCGTCCCTTTCCAAAACGAAGGACAGAACAAAATCTAGAAGAACCCTAAACCTAAAGCAACCGCCAGACTCCACGCGCCGGCCGCGATTCTCGCGAATCGCACCCCACTTCCCTTACCCACACACACGTCTCTAACGATCTCTTACCATAAACCAGCACCCAAATATCACACAAAATCAGCACAAAATCGAGTACGAATCTTACGAAATCTCGTCCAATCTCAGCCCTAATTGCTTACCAACATTAGAATCCCAACCAAGGCTATAAAAGCACATGCAATAGGCATGAGAGTGGACAGCAATCGGACCCACCCCTTTGCTATGAAGCCATATATGACAAGAACTTATTAGAGGAGACGGGGCTCGGAGAAGTGCTGACGGTGAAACTCGATCGGGCATAGGAAGTTAAGGGGGGGCTCAGCACATAGACAATCAGCATAGCACAAATAGGAAATTAGAATCCCTTCCTTTCAATTCCAGCCAGAAATCAGTAAACGAACTCGCCCTTTCATTCGCATCGCAAACCCAAAGCCCGTCGAGCGGACCGACGACTTGATACGCCTGGTCGTCCGGAGAAGGTAATCTCGCCTCCTTTCTTATTTTCTCCTTCGATTGATATTTTGTGATAGTATGTGTGAAATCTGTGTATCGTGCGACGACTTAGGTGTATTAATTTGATTGCTGAATCTATTTAGTTGATATTAACTGTTACTAGTGCTCTCGACTGTGATTGTTAATGCATTTTACTAGCATTTGTTATGTGATTGAACTTTGAGTGTGGTTATATCTTAAGAAGCATGTCTTAAAGGTTTCATTTCCGGTACAGTGATTCAATACTAATCTCGACATTTGAATCAGTCTGTTAGCAATTAACTTAAGCAGTCTAGGGTCGCTAAGTTACTGATTGGGATATCAAAATATGGTATATCGCTAACTGATATGTTTAAAAAGGTTTGTGATCAAATCAGACGCTTTGTGTTTATTGCTGTTTGATAGACTGACTATGTTTGGTATTTTCTTCTAGTTTTTGTATCGCTTAAATTCCTGTCAAGATGTTAAGATCTGGTGACAAAGCTCAGATTTCCGTGAAGATTCAAATTATGTGGTTATACAACATGTTTACGTGTCCCCTGTGATTTAGGAATAGCTGAAGCTTAAATTCATTTTAAACAAATACCAGCAACAGTGGTTCTATTGTGTTCGTCTTGGCCAAAGTGGTCCTGCATAGCAGCGATCTCGAATAATTGTGTATCATCCTTGTTCGCTAACATCCTCCGAATTAGTTACGCCTCTGTCCTGCACCTCAAGTGTTGAAAGTCCCCCATAATCAACTTGTAAATTCTTCTAAGTCATCCTGTAACATGTCTAACTCCCATAATTATGACTAGTATACAGAAGAGATTCTATCATTTAATTAGACCTGCACATGTGAAGAATGATCATGACAAGATATCATGTCTTGAGATTATTTGAAGTATAAATATTAGTTTGAGGTATTGTGTGCATTTCAAAGGTATTGGTTTAATTTCTGTGTTATTTGATTACAATTGTTGAATGAGATTTACGAAAAAAAATGCCTAACAAAAATGAAGCCCTGTTTCCCTCTCGGTTTGCCAAGAGTGACCATTTGACTATGAGCATTTGCCTAAATCCTGGATCTAGACGTATCATGTACCATAGGAGGCTAATCTGTCTTCTTGTAAATGTGAAATCTGCCTTTAGGACCAGGGGACTGTTTTAGAATCTGAACCTTATCATTTAGGACTGTTTGAATTGCGTTTCTGCTACCTGCTGCTTGCTGCCTTCTGATCCTCACTGTTTTCTTATGGATACACCGGGTTTGAAATGCATTATGTTTGCTAAATGCTCATTTATGGGTTAAGCCCACTTTGCTTGCTGCTTGTTGTTCATTGCCCACTACCTGCTGTTTGTTTGGAGGGGGTGTCATAACTGCTGCTTCGGGTCTGTATTACTACTATCATTACATTGCTGTTGATTAAATAGAATATGCATGATAGTATCTTGGCATTACTATTATAATGGAACACCATAGAAAGAAAAGAAAAAAAAAAAACCTGAAAGCTATAAAATCATGGCATCTGCGTAATTTCCCATCAGCCTGCACACCGAAGCTTCTTTTTCCAATTGCTTTGCGGGCTTAGCTCATTCTTTGTTATCTTGTTTGTTTGCATTGCATTCTTGCAACATTTTGAGCCCACCCCCTTGCTCATCCTTCTCCTACTTCACTGTGTTGAATTGAGCTAATAAATAGGTGGAATTAACCTACTCTTGCTAGTATATTTTGATTTGCATAGATGAGTTTAGATATCCTTTAACTAGTATATTTATTCTCCCTTCTCTTCTCCTTGTGCATTCTGCCGAGCCCATCACCATTGTTAAACCAAATAGTAAGTCCAATACATTTCAGCCCCAGCCGATTAGACCCAGGTCCAATAACATATAGCTTTCATGAAATTATTTAACTATATTTTCTTATATGTATAAGTACAGAGGCCATTTTATCTCCTACTCTTTGCTCTACTGCTATGTCTATTATGTTGGTTTGGTTTTGAACATGTCTGCATGCATTTTGGGCCGGCCTGTTATCCTTTTCCTCTTCTCTGCGTGTTGGCAGCATACCTGCCATCCATGTTTCTTTCTACCACCTGCTGGCAGTTATTTCCCATCTGATATTGCCATGTTTGTCTGTTAGTTGTTCCGCTTATTATGCACTTAAGCACATGATGTGCCCATTATATATGAATGTGCAGCATACTGTTTATTCTTCTTGTTTAATCCTATATGCTTAAATCCATGTTTATTTATCATGATTCAAGTATTTGGAGTGCATACTAATCCTTATCTTTTCTTTATTTTTACATGGCACGCATCGGAGCAAAATGAAGAGTTTCGTTGCGAGACTCATCGCGAGCTATTTCAAATGGCAACCCGCATCTGCATCCGCATTCCCGTTCCCGCTTCAGGAATTCCTAGAAAAACAAATAGGATGTCGTCATCCGCGTAAAGAGCATTCTTAAATCCCATCCTCTCTTTACTCACTATTCATTCATTTATTTGTTTATTGTAATTTAATTACTCTATTTCTGTAATATTTAGGATAGCTAGAATAATTAGCCTTCAAACATATAAGGTGGGGAAGTAATTCATAATCAGAAATGCACTTCTACTTTGTCTCTTAGGACTATTAAGCATGTCTAAATTCTGACAAAATAATCTAAACAATTTAACTTGCATCATAAAATCAACACTTTATTTCTTACTTAGGGTATATCATAACCAAGATTAACTAAGTAAATAAACACAGTTAACCAATAACCATTTTTTTTGCATCCCATACTTTTATAAATAATATAAGGCATGCTTTAAACTTTACACATTTTATAGCTCTAATCTTATTAATCTTTGAATAAAAATTACCTTCTTATTATCAAACTGTAAAAAATATGGAATCTTTATATCATACCTTGCATGTTGTTAATCAAAACTGATTTTGGCAAAATGAAATGCATATCTTTAGTAAATACATCAATTCTGTATTATTATTTTTTATAAATGCATAATTTTAAACCTCACGCACGCTTCGTAGCATCGGACTTGTAAATCTTTTATCAAAACGCATTCTCTTATGAAGCACTTGCATCATCTTTTAAAACTATGCATTTTCTCTAAACATAATAATCAACCTAGGTTTGGCAGGATAACCGCACGTTAGCGGATCTTAGAGGGTGCCTAACCCCTTCCCTCTAGATTAATAAGGAACCCTTGCCCGGAATCTCACTAAGTTTAGCAGACCATTAAAATGGAGTTAATGTTCACTTTAAACTAGTTAACATTTAGGTGTCCTAATTCACCCAATTAATTAGGTGGCGACTCTAGCAACCCTTTAGCATTTTAAATTTTAGCACTCATTTAAACTCCCTAGCAACCTTTAGCATTTTAGCACCCTTTTAAACTTTAGCATCTTTTTACACTTTAAGCACCCCTTTTACATTTTTAGCAGTCCTTTTAACATTTAGCATTTAACATTTTAGCCTCTTTTGCAATTTTAGCATCCTTTCAGCATTTTTAAAACCTTTTTTGCAATTTTAGCATTCTTTTTAAAAAAACATTTTAGCATTTTTGGACATTAATAGCATTTTATTTTTCTAACCTTTAATTTGAGCAGCAGGAGCTTAGAAAGTAAATGCCGCGGTCGGAAAAGGGCGCGACAGAAATGGCGACTCTGCTGGGGATTTTAGGTTCTTAACCACAACAGACCTAGGGCTATTATTTGGCAATTACTTTGGCATTTAATTTTTGTGTGTTGTATTTTGTTTTATTTATTTTTGATTGCTACCTGCTTTACTGCTTTCCTTAAACTGGCATTCCGCTCATATTTCTTCCACTCTGGAAAATTCACACAATCACACACTCACGTATTTGGTGTGCTTGGCGCATAAATTTCTTCAAATACCCAAATTTTAAGAGAGTTGGCGCCTGCACGGAGTTAGATCGGTTCGTCTGATCAGCCGCGTAGCCTTCTCACTCGAGTTGTCCGCTCGGGAACCTTGCGTCTAGAAAAGCCAATTCTTAGAAACTTAAGATAGAGCTATACCACCCTTATTTTAGGGCATGCATGCATTTACCTTAGGTGGGTCGGTCCTTGGCATCGACACCACAATTAGGAAAACACCAAACTTGTCGACGGGTTTGCATGACAACGACCAACCAAAGATATTATGTGTAGCGTGGCAATGACAGACAAATCCAAACCCAATCATGACATGCTGAAATTGGGAAAAGTGCACCGTCATTTGGTCGCCATCTCCAACGAAAGCATTACAGTTGGGCGGCTTGGACAAACTTATCATAATCTCGCATATCTGGCGTTTAGGCCTACCTCTGGCATAAAGAGGTCCCAAACATGTTAGAACACGCACTTGATTTGCAATTTGCTATTTGTATATATGGCCCGCAGCTTTTGCATATTATACTAACTTGGTTTGCTTCATTTGTTAAAGGTTTATTTTTGCCTAGCTTATTCCCCAAAAGGTTGATTCGCGTTGACTAGTAGAAGCACAATCATCCAATGACTAATCCAGAAGCACCGGGACGAAACAACTTAGGACTCATCCCCGTTCATGTAGAGGATGCAGAGGCGTCGAGCGAAACACGATGATCAACACCTCGCCACACTATTGCGTGAAATGGAAATCATGCGAGCCGAAATAGAAAGGCTCAAAACATCACAAACCTCGTCTATTAGCTTGAATGCACCACTCCTGAGCAAGGACAAATGCAATCGTATCACAAGCCCCGAGCCTCCACTTCCCAAAGCTCCGCAGAGGCATGACATACCGGCCACACCAAAATGTCACTCGCCTTGGTCAATTTGCAACCGACCTCCAAAATGATCCGTTCACTATATACACATCTCAACCTCCCCCTACTTATATCTCCCCACTCAACCCAAATTGCCAAGCCACCCAATACGAGCAGATGGCACACAAACAATATGAGGGATTAGCACATCCGACCGAAAGCCAACCATTTATTGTGCATGCATCCTCTCAAGAGACAGATCAATACAAGGAAATGGAGCGGCAAACTCGAGCTAGAGCTGATGAAAATGTGGCAAAAGAAATCCGCAGCTTGAAAGAGGCATTCAAAAGCATTCAAATGAACAAAGGGAGGAAGGTTTAGAGTATGAAAACTTATGCACGCACCCGACGTTGAATTACCTGTGGGGTACAAGGTGCCCAAATTTGACATGTTCGATGGAAAGGGGAATCCTCGAGCTCATCTAAGGTCATATTGCGATAAATTGATTGGAGTTGGTAAAAATCAAGCAATCATCATGAAGCTATTCATCAGGAGTCTAACCGTGGTATTTGGATTGGTACACATGCCAAGACCCTCGAAAATGGGACGGTTGGAATGCCATGGCACAAGATTTCATGGACAGATTCAGGTTCAACACTGACACGGTCCTGGACAGATTTTATCTTATGAAACTTGAAAAGAAATCCACAGAAACTTTCAGGGAATACGCCCTGAGGTGGCGGTCAGAAGCAGCAAAGGTCCAACCTCCAATGGCAGAAAGCGAAATGACCACCTTGTTCGTGCAGTCGTTAAAGGACGCGACATATTATGAAAGAATGATCAGTGTAATTGGGCGAAGTTTTGCAGAAGTCGTAAGAATGGGCGACTTCGTGGAAGAAGGCATTAAGACAGGCAGGATTACAAACTTGACAGCCCTACAGGCAACTAGCAGAGCAGTGCAGTCAAATTCCATCGGAGGTACCTCCCAGAGGAGAAGAGATGCATCACCCTCCATCATGGTCATTCAGGAGCATAGGCCAGAACAACATCCAGTATATCAAAGCCCACCGCCTTCTTACCAAAACACTCAGAATCCACAGTCATATTATCAGCACTGCGCCACCCCATATCCTGTTTACCATACCCAACCAGCATATCCAAAATACTCACCACAATCACGAACTCGCACTCCAAACGGACCCAAACCCGCGTAGATGCGAAGAAAACCAACAAAAACCTATACACCTTTAGCCGAGCCCATAGCTCGAGTGTATGAGAAGCTGAAAGCCGCAGGAATACTCCATCCAATTCCCAGAAATACTCCCAGGCCTACTTCCCGAGGGCACGATAAGACTAAACACTGTGCATACCACTCCGGTGCAGAGGGACACGACATCGAAAATTGCTATACACTCAAGGACAGAGTAGAGGAATTAATCGAGGAGGGAGTCATTCGGCTGAAAGATGGTCCTCTCAATGCAAACAATAACTTTCTGCCGGGTTATGAAGATGCCCATGTTAGCATGATAGCTGAAAATGAAGAAAGCGATGCGGAAGGGACTATTACGCCACCGTGAGGAAGAAAGTTGAATCATCAACCAACCGCCAGAGGAAAGGAGGTGCTCCTTGCCGGAAATTGTTTAACTATTGAATAAGTCATTCGTCTAGTTGTGCGCTGCAAGATATGATCCTGCTGAAGACTCAACCATCGAAGACACAGAGCAAGGAGAAATGGACTCGCGCCCCTGCCTCGGCCCGCTGAGTCCTGAAATAGTTAGTTTTATGCATTTTGCCCTTTAAGTGTAATTGGAACTACGTTTGACCTGATTCCCTTGGTGGATACGTAGGCGGCCGTCTCGGCTTCGGTCCCACATCTAGAAATTTTAATTTTACCCAATTTCACTTGTAATGAACTACGTTCGACCTGATTCCCTCATGGGGATACGTAGGCGGCCTAAATCGGCTTCGGTCACACCATTAGGAAACCTTCCCTTTGCTTTGAAAATGACAAGAATGCACATAGCCTACAAGCAACTACATTGAGACCCATTTTAGACCAGACACCCTTTTTCAAAACTGGGACAGTGTAGGAAACCAGACAGGGGTTGCAAGCCCAAACAAGGCAGACGTCCGACATCAAGAGTCAAAACTACAAAGTCAACGCGAATCAACCGCCCCCCCCCAAAACTCACAAAACTTTCTTTGAGCGCAGGTCCTTCATATTAGCGGAGGATACAACAAAGTTCTTCATATTAGCAGAAGCAAAATACGGCAAAAGCAGAAAGAAGCAGCAAAGCGAGAATCGTGATCAAAACTCAAAGTTCGCAACAAAGCCGGCGCGTCGGCTCGGACACAAGTCGAATTCGCATACAACGACACCCACAACATCTCAGCATTCACATATCAGGGACGACATCTCTATCCATAAAATTGCACTTCTCATATATATTATCATTTTGTTTAAACAGGTATACACTAACGTTTTCTCAAGCTTAGCTTGCAGGAGCATTT
Organism: Przewalskia tangutica; assembly: GCA_029844215.1. Lineage (NCBI taxonomy): Eukaryota > Viridiplantae > Streptophyta > Magnoliopsida > Solanales > Solanaceae > Przewalskia > Przewalskia tangutica. The sequence goes on along the minus strand of CM056724.1, from coordinate 40,934,676 downwards.
ATTCTACGAGGCGGCGGCGACGCGTCAAACAACGGCGTTATCGGCGATCCCACGCGGCGCCCGGAAGAAACGCGTCAAACAACGGCGTTATCGGCACGATCCACGCGCGGCGCCCGGCGGCAACGTCGAACGCGGCGTTATCGGCCGCAGCAAGTCTACGCAACGACGCCAGCAGCAATACGTCCAGGCAACGACGTTATCAGCACAGCAAGTCCACGCAACGACGCCCGGCAGCGATACGTCCGCATAACGGCGTCATCGGACAAAGAAGTCCACGCGGCGACGCCCGGCTGATATCGTCCGACAACGGCGTGATCGGCAAGTCCACGCAACGGCGCCAGCGAACACGTCCGCACAACGGCGTTATCGGCCGACAAGTCGGCAGCGCCATCATCACGATATTACACAAGGAAGATTTTCTCTGTTCTCAAAATTGAATTTTTATCAGTCATGCTTTATTATTCGTCTTAGCGATTATGCACTAACTCTTCCTCGAGCTTTAGTCTACGAGCGGCAATAAGTCCAAAAACGGCGCCACGATCCAAAACGGCGCCGAGTCCGAAAGCGACTCGCGTCCAAAACGGCGCCACGTCCAAAAGCGACGCTAAGTCGAAAGCGACACACGCCCAAAAACGGCGTCGAGTCGAAAGCGACTCGAGTCCGGAAGCGACTCGGCGTCCGAAAGCGGCGCCACGCGTCAAAAGCGACGACAAGTCGAAAGCGACAAGTCCGAAAACGGCCAGTCCGAAAGCGGCGACAAGTCGAAAGCGACGACAAGTCGAAACGACTCGGTCCGAACGACTCGCGTCCGAAAGCGACGCCCGCGTCGAAACGGCGACAAGTCCAGCGACGACCGGTCAGCAGACGCCATCATGACGATATCACGCAGGGGCGATTTCTATACTCCGAAATTACATTTCTTACGCATGCTTTATTATTACGCGCCAGCGATTATGCACTAACTCTTTCTTGAGCTTTAGTACGGGGACAATGCAGCAAGGACAATATACGCGTTCACAATCGCAGCGTGCTGCGAAGGCGAAAATCACGACGCCCAAAATCGCATCAACACAACAGGCATCGCGTTTTGCAGGATAATCTTTTCTATTCACAGTTACATTGTTTTTAAAATTATTTTGCCTTAGCAGTTATGCACTAACCGTTTGTTCAAAGTCTTAGCATGCAGCAGCAGGAGCACAACGTGGATTTTCTCTTCACAGACCGGCAATCTGTTGGGGCCAACCTTCCCAACGATTGGCGAGCGGCCTCAGCGTCGGTCCACTCGCTCACATCACCATAGAACCCAAAGACCATAAGCCATAGCGGTACACCGTGTTCAAGCCGCTTATTTTCTTTTACTTTTGCACCCGATGTCATCATAACTCGACACTTTGGGGCGGCTAAGTCGCGTTAGCGCGCCAGTGTTTTGACCATGGTAGCCCGATGTCGTCATAACTCGACAAGGGACAGCTTTAGTCGCGTTAGCGCGCCAGTGTTTAGACCATGGTAACCCGATGTCGTCATAACTCGACCGGGGCGGTTTGATTTTTGTGTCACGCTTCTACTGCGGCATTTTGCAATCGAAGATCGAGACAAAATTGGCTGAGTCAACGTCTTTGTCAGAAGATTCTTCCATCATCTCCATACAAAGAGGACGGTTTGACACCCATTTTGACCCTCCGTCGATCATTAACTATAAAATTACACTAATTTTGTAAAATAATTTTTATGATTTTTTATAATAAAATGCAGCGATAAAACATAAATACAGGCATAATAATAATTTAATAATGGCATCGCGTCTTACGTAGAGTTTTAAGCATTTAGAGTCCCGCGCCCGCACTTATTAACTTTAAGCTTTGTCGTAATTCTTAAATAATTAATAAATGCATAAAATAAATAATTTAGCGATAACGTCGTGTCAGGTAGCATAGCCGCATTTATTAGTAATCATCGGTAACTTTAAAATCAATTTTTATCTAATACATGCATTTAATAGCGTCGCATTTATAAAAGCTTTAAACAATTCTTAAAAAATCATATTTGCATTTAGCGTTTAAATAATTCAAAGCTCATTTTAATTTTAATTCAACTTCGCAATAATGCATAACAATAAAATTTTAAATAATAGCGTCGCATTCTAAAGCATTAAGCATTAATTAAACAACACGCCCGCATTTATTATCGTAATAGTTTTATAACTCGAAATTAGACTAATTTAGCACCTAAATAATTAGACTAATTTAGCACCTAAATAATTAGACTAATGTAGCGCCTAAATAATTTAATCACAATTTATTAGTTTATTTAGCACTAATTAATTAAACACTACCTAATTAAATACCTAATTAAACTAACTAAGCCTAAAACTAATTAAATAACTCAACTAATCTAATACCTAATTAATTAACTACCCACCAATTTCCGTCGACGCGACGCGAGGCCCGCATAAAGCCAACACGTTGGCCCATCCATGATCCTTTTACTTGACCATCGTCCCTTTCCAAAGCGAAGGGCGAACAAAATCTAGAAGAACCCTAAACCTAAAGCAACCGCCAAGACTCCACGCCGACTCGCGATTCTCGGAAATCGCACCACTTCCCTTACCCACACACGCGTCTCTAACGATCTCTTACCATAAACCAAAGACCCAAATATCACACAAAATCAAGACAAAATCGAGTACGAATCTTACGAAATCTCGTCGATCTCAAACTAATTGCTTACCAACATTAGAATCCCAACCAAGGCTATAAAAGCACACGATAGGCATGAGTGGACAACAATCGGACCCCACCCCTTTTGCTATGAAGCACAATATGATGAGAGAACTTATTAGAGAGCGGCGGGGCTCGGAGAGTACGAGCGGTGAGCTCGATCGAGCATAGGAAGTTAAGGGGGCTCGGACATAGACAATCGGCATAGCACAAATAGGAAATTAGAATCCCTTCCTTTCAATTCCGGCCAAATCGATGAACGAACTTCGCCGCTTTCATTCGCGCCATAAACCCAAAGCCGTCGAGCGGACCGACGACTTGATACGCTGCCGGGTCATTGTCAGGAGAAGGTAATCTCGCCTCCTTTCTTATTTTCTCCTTCGATTGATATTTTGTGATAGTATGTGTGAAATCGTGTATCGTCGCGGCGACTTAGGTGTATTAATTTGATTCTTTGAATCTATTTAGTTGATATTAACTGTTACTAGTGCTCTCGACTGTGATTGTTAATGCATTTTACTAGCATTTGTTATGTGATTGAACTTTGAGTGTGGTTATATCTTAAGAAGCATGTCTTAAAGGTTTCATTTCCGGTACAGTGATTCAATACTAATCTCGACATTTGAATCAGTCTGTTAGCAATTAACTTAAGCAGTCTAGGGTCGCTAAGTTACTGATTGGGATATCAAAATATGGTATATCGCTAACTGATATGTTTAAAAAGGTTTGTGATCAAATCAGACGCTTTGTGTTTATTGCTGTTTGATAGACTGACTATGTTTGGTATTTTCTTCTAGTTTTTGTATCGCTTAAATTCCTGTCAAGATGTTAAGATCTGGTGACAAAGCTCAGATTTCCGTGAAGATTCAAATTATGTGGTTATACAACATGTTTACGTGTCCCCTGTGATTTAGGAATAGCTGAAGCTTAAATTCATTTTAAACAAATACCAGCAACTGTGGTTCTATTGTGTTCGTCTTGGCCAAAGTGGTCCTGCATAGCAAAGCAGTCTCTCTGAATAATTGTGTATCATCCTTGTTCGTCTAACATCCTACTGAATTAGTTCTGCCTCTGTCCTACCTGCTCAAGTGTTGAAAGTCCCCCATAATCAACTTGTAAATTCTTCTAAGTCATCCTGTAACATGTCTAACTCCCATAATTATGACTAGTATACAGAAGAGATTCTATCATTTAATTAGACCTGCACATGTGAAGAATGATCATGACAAGATATCATGTCTTGAGATTATTTGAAGTATAAATATTAGTTTGAGGTATTGTGTGCATTTCAAAGGTATTGGTTTAATTTCTGTGTTATTTGATTACAATTGTTGAATGAGATTTACGAAAAAAAATGCCTAACAAAAATGAAGCCCTGTTTCCCTCTCGGTTTGCCAAGAGTGACCATTTGACTATGAGCATTTGCCTAAATCCTGGATCTAGACGTATCATGTACCATAGGAGGCTAATCATCTTCTTGTAAATGTGAAATCGCCTTTAGGACCAGGAATTTGTTTTAGAATCAACCTTATCATTTAGAATTTGTTTGAATTGCGTTTACGCTACTGCTTTGCCTTACGATCCTCATTTGTTTTCTTATGGATACAGGGTTTGAAATGCATTATGTTTGCTAAATGCTCATTTATAGGTTAAGCCACTTTGCTTCTTTGCTTGTTGTTCATTGCCAGCTCATATTTGTTTGTTTGGAGGGTGTCATAACGCTTTGCCAGTGCAATATTACTACTATCATTACATTGCTGTTGATTAAATAGAATATGCATGATAGTATCTTGGCATTACTATTATAATGGAACACCATAGAAAGAAAAGAAAAAAAAAAAAACCTGAAAGCTATAAAATCATGGCATCTGCGTAATTTCCCATCAGCCTGCACACCGAAGCTTCTTTTTCCAATTGCTTTGCGGGCTTAGCTCATTCTTTGTTATCTTGTTTGTTTGCATTGCATTCTTGCAACATTTTGAGCCCACCCCCTTGCTCATCCTTCTCCTACTTCACTGTGTTGAATTGAGCTAATAAATAGGTGGAATTAACCTACTCTTGCTAGTATATTTTGATTTGCATAGATGAGTTTAGATATCCTTTAACTAGTATATTTATTCTCCCTTCTCTTCTCCTTGTGCATTCTGCCGAGCCCATCACCATTGTTAAACCAAATAGTAAGTCCAATACATTTCAGCCCCAGCCGATTAGACCCAGGTCCAATAACATATAGCTTTCATGAAATTATTTAACTATATTTTCTTATATGTATAAGTACAGAGGCCATTTTATCTCCTACTCTTTGCTCTACTGCTATGTCTATTATGTTGGTTTGGTTTTGAACATGTCTGCGCATGCATTTAGGTGGCTTTGTTATCCTTTTCCTCTTCTCTGCGTGTTGGCGATACACGCCATCCATGTTTCTTTCTACCACCACGCGATTATTTCCCATCTGATATTGCCATGTTTGTCGGTTAGTTGTTCCGCTTATTATGCACTTAAGCACATGATGTGCCCATTATATATGAATGTGCAGCATACTGTTTATTCTTCTTGTTTAATCCTATATGCTTAAATCCATGTTTATTTATCATGATTCAAGTATTTGGAGTGCATACTAATCCTTATCTTTTCTTTATTTTTACATGGCACGCATCGGAGCAAAATGAAGAGTTTCGTTGCGAGACTCATCGCGAGCTATTTCAAATGGCAACCCGCATCTGCATCCGCATTCCCGTTCCCGCTTCAGGAATTCCTAGAAAAACAAATAGGATGTCGTCATCCGCGTAAAGAGCATTCTTAAATCCCATCCTCTCTTTACTCACTATTCATTCATTTATTTGTTTATTGTAATTTAATTACTCTATTTCTGTAATATTTAGGATAGCTAGAATAATTAGCCTTCAAACATATAAGGTGGGGAAGTAATTCATAATCAGAAATGCACTTCTACTTTGTCTCTTAGGACTATTAAGCATGTCTAAATTCTGACAAAATAATCTAAACAATTTAACTTGCATCATAAAATCAACACTTTATTTCTTACTTAGGGTATATCATAACCAAGATTAACTAAGTAAATAAACACAGTTAACCAATAACCATTTTTTTTGCATCCCATACTTTTATAAATAATATAAGGCATGCTTTAAACTTTACACATTTTATAGCTCTAATCTTATTAATCTTTGAATAAAAATTACCTTCTTATTATCAAACTGTAAAAAATATGGAATCTTTATATCATACCTTGCATGTTGTTAATCAAAACTGATTTTGGCAAAATGAAATGCATATCTTTAGTAAATACATCAATTATGTATTATTATTTTTTATAAATGCATAATTTTAAACCTCACGCACGCTTCGTAGCATCGGACTTGTAAATCTTTTATCAAAACGCATTCTCTTATGAAGCACTTGCATCATCTTTTAAAACTATGCATTTTCTCTAAACATAATAATCAACCTAAATTTTAGCACTCATTTAAACTCCCTAGCAACCTTTAGCATTTTAGCACCCTTTTAAACTTTAGCATCTTTTTACACTTTAAGCACCCCTTTTACATTTTTAGCAGTCCTTTTAACATTTAGCATTTAACATTTTAGCCTCTTTTGCAATTTTAGCATCCTTTCAGCATTTTTAAAACCTTTTTTGCAATTTTAGCATTCTTTTTAAAAAAACATTTTAGCATTTTTGGACATTAATAGCATTTTATTTTTCTAACCTTTAATTTGAGCAGCAGGAGCTTAGAAAGTAAATGCCGCGGTCGGAAAAGGGCGCGACAATAACATAAACAAGTTAAGAAATCCCCTAACTTCTTATTAGCTTTGTTCATATGCACTCTCATTTTAGTTTACTTAAGGCACTAACATGTCATTATAAAATCCGGGAATTTAACCCAAAGTACCCCGTACTTCTATTCTTTTAAAATGACTCATTTTTCATATAAAACTTCCAAGATACTAATATCCATAGTATCAAGTCATGTCTACTTTTCAAAACAAGTCACAATACCTTTTAGAACTACATTTAAAGGCTTCTAAATCAAGTGACTTCTTTCTTTAAAACCTTAAGCAATTGATGCCTTCAATTTGATTTGCCTTTCTTCATTTCAAGTCATTTATCATTATTTACATTACTAGAGTAAACCACTCTTTCATCTTTCCATAAAGCTATTATAACCAACTTCTCATAAAGTCGTTATACTAACTTTATACTTTAGGCGATTTCATTCTTCCTTATTCAAGAGACTTATACTTTCAAACAAAACAAGTATCATATACTTTCAAGTCCCTTAACTTTTAGAAACTAAGACATCCTTAATCTTTTAAATAAGTGAGTTAATTCCCTAACTCAACCAACTTGGACATTCTTAAAACAAGTCAAGGATATCAAATGAAATTAGATTCATCAAAATCTCGTACGTCTACTGTACTATATATTTACAACTACTCATGCTCAAGAGATAGGAAAGTTCCACATACCTCTCCGGCTTAATCCACTTGCCAAGCCCAATACGCCGCCCGTAGTATGTCAACCTATAATGACCATAATACGTTTATTAGCCTCTAGCTTCAACGTAGAATATTCTAATTGTAAAGTCCTTTATTCTACGGAAAATTGGACAGCACTTCCTTTGTGTCTACATACTTTTCCACCTTTTTCAAGGCCCGAATTCAATAACCAAACACGCCACATTTAAAGCTCAACACATTAACCAATCAAAGGGGATTATACGCCTTACAAGACGTATAAAATTCTGCCCCACAATTCATATAAAATAGTCCAATATTACATGTCATTTCGACTACAAAGTACAACCACAATAAATCTTTTCCAATTCCTTTTTAATCCATAATGTCGTTCTCGCATGTTATATAGTCGCAACCAATTTCAACGACTATAACTCTCATTTAGATAACATGCTACAATTATAACTATCGTTTCATTTGCATTGTAATTCCAATGGCTAATAAGCCCGTGTTCGGATTAAGGCTCCCAATACTCAATAACACTTATCAACTATTTACAGGTATCATAATTTATTTCCAAGAGGAGAGAGAATTTTTACCTTTAGGATTTCGCCCTCTATAGCCCTTTTTCCGCAACTTCTTTCTCGTAAAAAACGTCCACACGACCTTTCTACGAGTTTATCAATACTTTATCTTCTTGCCGCCTCTCCAACAACTTCACTAGGCTTAGGTTTTCTTTGAATTCTTTTAGAGAGAAGGGGGGAGGAATTCTTAAGGGTGATCCTTTGCAAAATGACCAAGTCTTCAAGACTTGGTCAATAAATAAGACCTTCTCTTGGTCAATAAGATGGGAGGGACACTTGTCACCCTCCCATAGGCCTTTACACAAATATCTTCTGATTTTCCCCCCTTTTTCGCGAAAAATCCCGCCTCGGAGCTGAAACTTCAGAACAGTTCAGGGCTTTCGGCGCCATGACCTCATTGTAGCCGTGGCGCCGATCAAGCTTTCTTTCCTCTTCGTCAACCAAACTTCTAACGTCCATAACTTTCTACCCCGATGTCCTATCGACGAGCGGTTTGTTGCGTTGGAAACTAAACTCAACGAACTTCATACTAGGATTTTGAAGCACCTATAAACTCCTAATGAACTAGGAGATATACCGCTCCAAAGTTGACTGAAAATCTGCCTACAACATTTGTCAACTTATCTTTCCAAATTTTAAACCTTATTTCCTTTTGGACGTTCTTATCTTATTCTCTAGAATTTACAGGGTGTAACAATAACCCCTTAAACCCCAAGAACAATATGTTGGCCGAATATAGGAGGGTGAAGCCCTAAGGTTCTGTCGACTTTTTGGAAGTGAAATACAAAGTGAAGTTGTGTATAAGCTCATAGGGGTCACATATATATGATTGGAACTTGAAGAAGTGGAACAAAACGAAAACTGCGGACCATGGTAGCCCGGACTGTTTTGGACATTTTTGGGCTAAAAAATGAGGTAATGATTCTTCTTCCTTGGCAGTAATTAGATATTACTCACTGTTATGTTTAGTAGATGAACTTGTATTAAGGAAGATATGGAAAATAAGGTGTGCATGCCCTACTTTGGATGATGAGGCCGAGACTAGCCTTTTGGCCATTGAAATTGTTGATCGTTTTTATGGTTATTATCACGTGTTTCATGTTATATAATGAAGGAAATATGGTTGTTAATAGTTAAAATAACTTATATAACATGTTGGAATGAGTTTTGGATAAAAAAGAATTAAGGAAAAAGACTTTGGATTGTTGTAGTTGTTGTTGGCCGAAAACTGCCTAAAACTGTTAGACGTCGTTGTGTCGTTTTTATGGACTATTTTGGGGTGTATAAATGCTGAAAAATCAGCCCCTAACATGCATGATTAATGTAGTAATTGACTAATGAAAGTCCTAAGGAATAATGGTGTTAAAGACTTCACATTGTACCCTTAATGTTGGATTATTGTGGATTGTTATTATGGACTGTTTTGTATAGATTATGGGGAAGAATTTTACACGTCCAGTTAGGCATGTAATCCCCTTTGGTTAACTGTTGGTTGTGCCTTAAATGTGGCTTGTTGGTTGTTGAATACGGGCCTTGGAAAAGGTGGAAAAGTACGTAGAAACAAAGGAAGTGCTGCCAAAATTTCCGTAGAATTAGAGGGCCATTATTTGGTACAAGTCTTACACTAGTAAGCTTGAAGTTGATAGAAGTGTTATTGTCCTTTTAGGTTGAAGTACTACGTATAGCATATTATACTTGGCTTGAGGAATAGCCGATAAAGTTGAAGTACATTGGAGCGTATTGCTACTCGTCGTGTTGATTAGTTGTCAACGAGGTATGTGAACTTCTTCCTTCTATCGACATGACTTATTCTTGAGGTATACTTGCCTTATTATTGGAGTATACATGACTTATTATTGAGGTATACTTGCTTTATTATTGGAGTATACATGACTTATTCTTGAGTTATACTTGCCTTGTCATTGGAGTATACATGACTTGTTTCTTGAAGTATACTTGCCTTGTAATTAGGAAGTATTCATGTTATTGATTTTATGCTAAAAGGCATGTCTAAAATATTCCTAAGTTCTTACCAAGTCTTATGGGGGATGTTGGTAAGAGTCGTTACGAAGTATTGGAGTCGAGTTGACCTTGCTAATTTACTACACTAATGAGAAGAGGTATTCGAACAAGCCATTGCAGCGTTAATGAAAATGTATCGACAATCAATTATATTGAAATGAGTAGAATTCTCCATCTGCATAGAAACTAAGATAAGACAAAATTGTATTATATTTTCTAGATCATGGCTGTTTTAACAAGATCGTTATAAACGAGTATAACCTATTCACGGCTCCTATAAGTATTAATTTTGAAAGTATAGGAGACTAGATTTTTGAAAGTACATGAGACTTGATTTTTGAAAGTGTAGTAACTTGATTTGAAAAGTATATGTTACTTGATTTATAGAGTACAAGTAACTTGATTTAAAGGTATAAGTTACTTGATTGATTTAAAGAGAATAAATGACTTGATTTTGAAAGAAGAAGTAACTTGATTTAAAGGTATGAGTTACTTGATTTTGAAAGAAGAAGTAACTTGATTTAAAGGTATGAGTTACTTTATTTTGAAAGAAGAAGTACTTGGTTTTAAAGGTATAAGTTACTTGAGTTTAAAAGAATAAGTAACTTGGTTTTAATAGTGAAAGTACTTTTGGGTGCAACTCCCTAATATTACATGATATGTACGGTGAATGTACATAGTACTTTTTGGGTTCAACTCCCTAATATTACATGATATGTACGGTGAATGTACATAGTACTTTTGGGGTTCAACTCCCTAATATTGCATGAAATGATTCTTTTTATAAAGAATAGATGTACATAGTACTTTTGGGTTTATTTCCCTAGCATTACATGATTTGAGTCTTCTTGTAAAGAATGGATGTACATAGTACTTTGGGTTCATTTCTCTAATGTTACATCACATGATAATGCCTTGGTTTGTTTAAAAGGAAAGATGCGATGGTGCTTTAGTTTTCTAAAATGAAAGTTGTTATAACGGCTTTATGAGAAGTTGTTATAACAGTTTTATGGAAAGTCAAGAGATGGTTTAAAATGTTATAAGAAAATCATGTGAGAATGTCCATGATTAAATTCTTAATATAGGTCATAAAATGAAAGTGTCTTGAGTTTATAAAGTGAATGTACGACGGACGTACATTGTTGTAATGAATCTTAATCCTTAGTGAAATATGTGATATTGTCTTGGTGTTATAAAATGAAAGACTTGTTAGTGTCTTGGTTTATTCTAAAAAGGAAGGCATGGTATTGTCTTGGTTTATTTTAGAAAGGAAGGCATGGTATTGTCTTGGAAATTCTAAAAAGGAAGGCATGGTATTGTCTTGAGTACTATTTTATTCTAATGAGAGTCAAAATATTGTAACTTGCATATGTTTGCTCATGATAGCCTTTCGTGCAAGTATTATATTCCCACATCACCGCATCCCTCGTTAAAGGGCCGGCAACCTTGCGTTGTTCATTACGGGTTCAATTTCCCGGATTACTATACATTTCATGGAATTGCTATCCATGATGCGGGTTCAACTCCCATGACATCATTCCGTGGATTTGCTCTCCACAATGCGAGTATTGCGTATATGCTCATTGCGGATCCACAGGGTCTATGCGAGTGAAATAATCTCATGCGGGTGAAATAGTCCTATGCGGGACGAATAGTCCTATGCGAGTCCACATGACTCATGCGGGTGAAATAGTCCCATGAATAGGATTGTATAATGATATTACGGGCGGGTGGCCCTAAATTGATCATGACCCTCCTATTTTGAAACAGAACAATTTACTCTCATTACTCTGCTTTTAAAAATGCACAGTGTACAGGTAGTTGATTATTATACTTGTCTTTTGTTATTTGTTTGGCATGTTATAACCTCATCTACAGTAGTACAGTGATATAGGGAGACAATATTACATGGGTAATGTGATACAAGGTACGGTTGGCTCTTATTTTATATGGCACGGTAGGATCTGGTATTTGATTTTCATACTTGTCCATGTCATTCTTTTGTACAGTTATGATCTTGTTTACTGTACTTTATTTCCGTTCCATACTTAGTACTTGTTGTACTGACCCCCTTCGGGGGGCTGCGTTCATGTCCGCAGGTATTAGGTACTCAGTTGTGGATTCACGTGCTTAGGATCCTTACTCAGCATTTTGAGATGCCTTTAATATTCCGGAGCTTGTCATTATGGCTAGGTATATTCAGGGGTACGGCGGGGCCTTGTCCCGTCATAGTTTACTGTCCAAATTCTTAGAGGTTTGTATTCATATGTGGGTTGGAATGGTGAGTGTTGTATTTACATAGTTGTACAGTGTAATCCCATTTGGGGGTGTTATATATTATGGCAGCTTTTCCGGCTTTGCCTTAGTTTAAAGAAAAAAATGAGTGTTATTTATCTTCCGTAGTTTACTTGTGTTGTATGAATAGAAGGGTGCCCAGGTAGGGCACCAGTCACGGGCCTGGGGTTCGGGGCGTGACATGCATCTCGTAAGAGGTGTTCCCGTATGAAGATCCTTCACAGTAAAATCATAAGGGTCAAAGTCAAAAGAGACAAAGTTATTACGAGTAAATTTGCGGATAGAGATTAGATTCTTAATCATATATGGGGTATATAGGGTATTTTGAAGAGGGAATGGATTAGGAGGTTGTTACACCCCGTAATTCCAGGGTACGTACGAGAATACGACATTAAGATTGGAAAGGAAGAAATATTTGATTTTTCGACGGAAAATTTTCCGGATTTTGTGAAGGAAAAAGGTTCGTTAATAGGAATTGGATTCCCAAATTTGGTATTTGGACTTCTTGGATTATAATAGAATTATGGAATTTTATTTCCGGATTTGGTCACGTGGGGCCCACGGGGAAAATTTACGGTTTTGTGGGGCCCACTTTGTTTTCGAGATTTTTCGCATTACGGATATTTTCGGAAGATGAAATATTTTGGACGAGTAGGGGGGCGACACGTGTCACCCCCATGTGGCCAAGTGTGGCTGATTTTTGTTGCCAAGTGGCTATGGCCGAAATGGCCTTACAAGTGGCAAGCCACTTGTCTTCTTCTTTGTGTAGGCATGTGGATGGTGGGACCCACACACACATGTCACAATCTAGACCACACACTTGCCTTGATCCTAGCCTTTGATTTCTCTATAAATACCCCCCTTGAGTGCAAGACTTATTCATCCCACACTTGAAATAATTTCCAAGGCAATTCTCCCTCCCTTTCTTTGTGTTAGCCTCGGCATACCCCCACCCCCACTTTGAGTATAAAATACTTCAATGGTTGTTGTATAATCCCAAATACATTAGCCTAGTGTCCCTAGTAGTATTCTAAAGTTATCTCAATACTAAGAGCCCGGAAATACTACTTTATTCCTTTAGTCGCAAAATGAAACCCTAGGAAAATCTTCATAGCTTGGATGAAGTGTTAAGAGAAGTTGTTTAGAAACTTCTAAGGGTTGCTTGGAGAGGATTGGAGCGTAAGGAATAGGAGCTAAACGTTGCTCAGGATCGACTTATAAATCTTGGATAATTTTGGGTTTATCGAGGTAATGATCTATGTCCTTCTATTGTAATTGGAAATTACATATTGTAGTAGTTTATAATTGAGTAAGATATATGGAAAGATAATTAAAAAGAATTGAACTGTATTTACATTGGGTGTATTCTGATGAGACTTGTGTAGTATTCTTTGGGCGCTTTGTACACGCCCGATGGCGTGTAATCCCCTTTGAGTTGTTGGCTTGGTAGCGGGCCTTGATAAAAGAGGATATATGTGGTTACGGGAGGGGAGGTGATGCCGAATTTTCCGTAGAATATGGAACCTTGTACTTAGAAATGTTCTACGAAGAGATCTAGACGTTAATAGACGTTTTATGGCCATTATAGGTTGAAGTACTACGAGTAGCGTATTCTACTTGAAGGGTGGAAAAGGCTAGCAAGGTTATAGTACTTTGGAGCATTTTGCTAATTGTCGATAATCGTCGCGAGGTATGTGAACCTCTTCCTATCCTTTCTAGCATGATTGTTGTGAACTATGTTGTCACGACCCGAACCCGGGCCCGTGACTGGTGCCTTACCCCGGGCACCCTAGTGATACAATCATCAGAGTAATCAGCGAAACATAAAACAAGTCATGATATAATATGAAATGTGAAACAGTTATCTGAGAAAACTTGCCTTTCGGCATATATATATATAAACTTTAAAACCGAACAGTTACATCCCTTTTACAAACTTTGCCCACAACAGTACTACAGACCTCTAAGAATGATATGACAACAAATGGCGGGACAGGGCCCCGCCATACCCCTGAATGTAAGTACCTACAACGGTGGGACTATACCATCGATAAGCCTCGGAGAAACGGAGCTTCCCAAACGCTGAATTGTGATCCTAAGCGAGGATCAATGATCGCGTGTACTTTACTGCGCAGATGAACGCAGCTTCGAAGGAGGTCAAGACAACAGTACCAAGTATGTGAAACTGAAAATACTGTAAATGAAATCATAGTAGTCTATATAAAGCAGGAGACATATATGATAACCAAACTACAGTTCACAATAATATAAGCAGTCAAGTCAGGGACTCACTCCCTCAAAGTCATCACTCAAATATAACTATGGGTCTCACGCCCACAACATCAATCATGCCCGTGGAATACCTTCCTCACTGCCGGCAGTCTATGATATAAAAGCACCAAGGAACACACATGAACACGAGTCCCACCTGTGTGTCATAATAAAACCGTACGGGGTAAGTACGAAGGCATAGCCGACTACTAAAACCCACAGTACCAACAAGGTCATAAACTGTATCATGAGATCTGTCTAGACCGCCACATGATCGAAGCTGGCCACTCGCCCGCAGTATCTAATGTGCGCGTCTAGTCCTGGAACTTCCCGCAGCTCCGCATAGGCCACTCCAATGGCCCGCATGAGGTATTCCTCGCATCGAGGGTAGCTACTCCCCGGCAACGTCCTGGACTCGCAGTCCGCATGGCCACATAGACCGCATGACCATAAAGGCCGCACACTAACCTGGAACTCTCGTAGCTCCGCATAGGCCACACAGACCCGCATGAGGTATTCTCGAATCATAGGTCACACAGACTACTGAAGTTTACCGCGGAGGGCAGCTTAACCCCCGGAATCATGTCAAGAGGTGAGTGATATAATACTAACATAACAGCTTATCGTTAAACAACATAAGCACAACAAGGGAAACCCCTTTACACAAACATCACAAGATACTTAACACACGTAGCATCCTAACATGTTTACTTATCAAATCAACAAGAAAGTATTACAAGGCTATCACAAACCAACACAATCAAGTTAATCACACAAGGTATTTTCTACTTTATGTTAACAAGTTCGGGTTTTTATCCCTAAAGTACTTCATACATCAACTCTTTAAAAGATTCGTTTCTTTCACAAAAGTCACACAATACCCGTAGTATAAAAATAGAGTGACTATCTTTTTAAGTAAACCAAAACACTTCCCTTTGTAAAATCAAGTAACAACATTATTTTCCAACGTTCAAGTTTGCCTAATTTCAGATGCTCAAGTTTCTCATTTTCGAAAGGTTTCGTAGTTCATAGTTTTAATCCTTTAAAACAATTTGAGAAACATATGCCTTATGTGTGAGTAGGTTATTCTTGTTCATAACAATCTTATTAAAGCAGCCATGATCTAGGAAATGTAATATCATTTTGTCTCATCTTAGCTTCTATGCAGATGGAGGTTTCTACTGGTTTTAATAATACTTTATTAGTCAATACATTTCCCTTTATTAGCGCTGCTGTGGTTTGTTCGATACTTATTCTGATTTCCGAAATCAGTAAAACATCATTCCTTTTGAAAACCAAAATACTCATTACTCACGAATGAGGTTTCACACTTTTTAACAAAATTCATATTAATTCAATTAAGTCAAGTCTCTTATCTTTTAAGATCAAGTCTCTTAACTTCTAAAATCAATAAATCAGTATTTTTATCTCTCTTAAGCCGTTATACCTAACTTCCCATAAAGCTAGTATAACTCTTAAGCTTTTAAAACCAAGTATTACTCTTCTTTCAAAAAGGTTTCTTAATTCTCTGGAAATACTTCAAGATTCTTATTATTCAGGCTTAAGTCAAAAGACATTGCCGTAAAACTACGTTCAGTTAACACACGTACGTCTACCGTACTATATATATATTCTTTAAAATATCATGCTCAAGAGGATAGGAAGAATCACATACCTCGCGACGATTATCGACTATTAGCAAAACGCTCCACGGCTATAACCCGGCTAGCCTTGTCCACCTTTCAAGTAGATCACGCTACTCGCAGTACTTCAACCTATAACGGTTATATAAGTCTATCAACGTCTAGACTACTCGGTAGAATAAATCTAGATACAAGATTCTACGGAAAATTGGGCAGCACTTCCCTACCCGTCAATCTTCACAAGTCTACTGTAAATACAGTCCTATGTAAGTACAGTTTAATCCTTCTTCTTTAATATTCTTCTATTACAGTTCAATTCTCTTCTATGAATCTTATATTCATTTCTATACAACTACAGTATGTAATTTCCAATTACAATAGAAGGTCAAGAGTATTTACCTCGATAAGCCCAAAATTATCCAAGTTTAAATGTCGATCCTGAGCAACGTTTAGCTCCTACTCTGGGTGCTCCAACCCGCTCCAAACAACCCTTAGAAGTTCTACGCAACTTCTTCTTAATACTTCAACCGGCTATGAAGATTTTCCTTAGGGTTGTGTTTTGTGACTGAAGGGAAGTATAATAGTATTTCTGGGCTTTTCGTATAGGGGTAACCTTGGAATACTACATGGTATTTGGGCCAAGGTATTTTGGAATAGTAATAATACTTGGAGAATACTTTTCTACCAAGGGGTTTATACGAGACACTCAAGAGAGGGGTTTGTGTCTCGCCATGGCCTCTCAAAAGGGGAGGGTGCTCTTTTGACGAGAGCTTCTACAAGAGGGGAGGATTTTCAAGACTTGAAATCTCTAAGTGTGGATGAAGAAGTCTTCAACAAAGGGGGGTATTTATAGGCCAACCAATGGCCAAGATCAAGACAAGTGGTAGGCAAGTGTAAGGTCAAGATTTGGACAAGTGTTTGTGGGTCCCACTTGTTCATCAACTACACAAAATATCTACAAAATATCCTACCTAACCCTTGACCAAGGGAAAGGCAAAAAACGTGCCAAGACTCCCCTAGCTTTGCCGTCCACTTGAGGGCCAAGTGTCGCCCTCTCGTTGGTCCAAAATATTTCATCTCTCGGAAAAATCCGCAAAAATTATTAATGACATAGCCGTATTTTTCCCTTCGCAAAGTTTGAAAAACGTTTCATCGGAAAACGATTCTTTTCGTGTGTTGTGCACAAAATTTTCGGTCCTTGCCTAACCTAAGGCTTAAACTTTCGTACGTACGTCCTCACGTACATACTCTGAAAATACGGGGTATAACATATGTAGTACGGTAGACGTACGTGTGCTAAACGAATTTGGTCGGTTTAAAACATAAAGTGTTATAATAGCTTTACGGGAAGTTAGTTATAACGACTTTATGTAGGTAAAAGAATGGTTTGTTGATTTTAGAAGTTAAGAGACTTGATCTTAAAAGATAAGAGACTTAACTTATAAATGACTTGATATGAAATGCTAAGGACTTAAAGGATGTTAAAAAGTTGTGAAACCGCATTCATGAGTAATGGGTACTTGGTCTTTAAAAGGATAATGTTATATTGATTTCGGAAATGAGAATAAGTAGCGAACAAACCATTGTAGCGTTAATAAAGGAAAATGTATTGACAATCAATTAAATTAAAAACAAGTAGAATCCTCCATCTGCATAGAATCTAAGATAAGACAAAATTGTATTACATTTTCTAGATCATGGCTGCTTTATTAAGATCGTTATAAACAAGTATAACCTACTCACACATAAGGCATATGTTACTCAATTTTAAAAGAGATTACGTTATTAAGTGATTAAGACTATGAACTATGAAATCTTTCGAAAATAAGAGACTTGAGTATTTGAAGTTATGCAACTTGAACTATTGGAAAAGAATATTGTTACTTGACTTTAAAAGGGAAAGTGTTTTGGTTTAAAAGGAAGACATGATATTGCCTTAGTTTGGTTTAAGAGGAAGACATGGTATTGTCTTAATCTGTCTTAAAAGAGGGTTTAAATATTATGGGTGATTCAACCTCGAGTCCCATGGGATGGGCCGAGATATGTATACCATACGATTCTACCTCGAGTCCCATAGGATGGGCCGAGATATGTATACCATACGATTCTACCTCGAGTCCCATGGGATGGGCCGAGATATGTATACCATACGATTCTACCTCGAGTCCCATGAGATGGGCCGAGACATGTACACCACACGATTCTACCCCGAGTACCAGGGATGGGCCGGGACATGTTATACGTGTCATACAATTTATATGTAGACAGCCGACAGTGAGGAAGGAATTCCACGGGCATGATTGATATTGTGGGCGTGAGACCCATGGTTATATTTGAGTGATGACTTTGAGGGCGTGAGTCCCTGACTTGACATGACTGCTTATATGTTGTGTACTGTAGTTTGGTTATCATACATGTCTCCTGCTTCATATAGACTATTATGATTTTATTTACTGATTTTCGCCACATACTGTACTGTTATCGACCTCCTTGAGGCCGCGTCACGCCGCAGGTAGAGGTACACCAGTTGTTGATCCTCGCTCTTAGGATCACGGTTCTGCGTATTGGGAAGCTCAGTTTCTCCGGAGGCTTATCTTTTGGTATGATTCCCTGAGTTTGTAGGTTCTTGTACGTTCAGGGGTATGGCGGGGCCCTGTCCCGTCGTAGTGGTTATAAACACTCTTAGAGGTCTGTAGTACTGTTGTGGAAAGGGTTTGTAAAGGATAACTGTTCGGGTTTTATATATATGCAGAAAGGTGACCATTTTGGTTAGCCTGTTTCTTATTTTATATCTTGTTTCATATCTATGATTTTATTTCCGCTGATTTTTCTCTGATGTTTTATCACTAGGGTGCCCGGGGTAAGCACCAGTCACGGGCCCGAGGTCGGGTCATGACAAAAGTGGTATCAGAGCAGTTAATCCTCGGAAAGTGTCTACAGACCGTATCTAGTAGAGTCTTGATTATCGGCGTGTTGTGCACCACACCTATAATCAGGAGGCTGCAGGATATTTAGGATTGGTTTCCATTCTTCTCACTCTGAGATCGTGCCTTAGAGTTGTGTTATATGTTGGACTCCCTCTGGCGTATTCGTATGTACCAGTTATGCCTCTACGCAAGGCAACCAGGGCCCAGAAGGGCAAGGCAGCAGATGGAGCTGCGAGTAAAACACAGAGGGGTACGAGGACGCAGGCCCAGTCATTACCTGAGGTGGTACTTCAGATGGGGAGTTCTGCAACGCCGCCAGCCCCAACAGAGTTTAGCGCAGCGACAACAGTTTCTACTGAGGCCACGATACCCGAGCCTCCAGTTCCACGACCAGGAGCCGAGGATATGGGTTACAAAGAGGTGGCCCAGTTACTAGCTAGGATCGTGGCGAGATATGGGGACGGACGGGAGTCGGTGGCTCCGGCAGTACCAGTAGTTCACCCTAGATCCGATAGTCTGAGACTTCGGGATTTCTTGAGTTGAAGTCCGCCAGAGATCTATGGATCGAGAGCTGAGGATGATCCTCAGGGTGTCATGCTAGTTTGGGAGATTGTTATACTTGCGGCCGACAGGGCCATTTTGCGAAGGATTGTCCGACCAGAGGTAGCACGGATGTAGAGACTCAACCTTCGGGATCGGTGGCTGGTTCATCGCCTTCTATAGCTATGCGCCCTGCAGGGCAGGACTGTGATTAGAGTGACGAAGGGGAAGTGAAGAAATAGTTACAGGTATATCTTTGACCCTTAGAGACTAGTAGGTGTTGTATGGTGGTTTTATGTTAAGTGTTATGTTCAGATAGCATTGTGTAAATTATGATTTAGAGAGTATGGTTAGATGAAAAGGTAAGTTTGGGGACAGGGAAATTGTGAGCCTTAGAATATTACATGTGGAGACCTTAGATGCAAGGACGTCTTGAGTAAAAGATTTACGGGTGATCCTTGTCGGAGTACATAGTATACGTGGAGTGTATTTGTGTGATAAGTCCATGAGTGGTGTGAAATGAAAGTGGGTAGTTAAGCTAAGGAGACCACTAGGTTTTCGTGACTTGAATAGTGAGATTATTCCGGATCGGGAACAAGAGTTTTGTACGAAATGGGTCGGGTTGAGGCCAGAGAACGGGTCAACCCGCAGCCCGGAATGAGGTGGGGTCAGTTTGAGGTGGTCCCGCCAGGTGGTAGGGTCACGTGGGTGCTAGGCCCAATTTTAGGTAACCATCGTACGAGTTCGTGGATGCGTTTGACCAGAATCGAATCGTGAAGGCCGGGAATAGCCTTAAGAGAAATTGAAGCTAGTGTAATGACCAAGTTTGGAGGTGGTAACTCCAACGTTTTGGAAATTGTAGCGATGACTGAAGTGGGGTACGTGTAATAGAAAGAGTTCAGGTGTACGAGAAGGGTACGACAAGTAAGGAAAGAAGTGAACATGAGTTAAGAAAAGGGAAGTGATCATTTTGTGAAGTAAAGATGTGAAGAGAGTATCCTTTAGACCAGGGGTGGAGCTAATAGTGTTGTTATACACGTTAGAGGTGATTCCTCGTTGGATTGGATTTAAGTATTGCGCGTATGTTATATTATGGCCAAATGTGGCATAATTGGTTTTGTAAGTATAGTAGTGAAGACTATACCGGCGCATGTATGTTTGGAGACTTAGAAGGAACATTCGGGATGAATGTTTCTAAGGGGGGAAGAATGTTACACCCCGTAGTTCCATGGTACGTATGTAAGGACGTATGTACGAGAATACGACATTAAGATTGGAAAGGAAGAAAGATTTGATTTTCCGACGGAAAATTTTCCGGATTTTGTGAAGGAAAAAGTTTCGTTAATGGGAATTGGATTCCCAGATTTGGTATTTGGACTTCTTGGATTATAATAGAATTATGGAATTTTATTTCCGGATTTGGTCACGTAGGGCCCACGGGGAAAATTTACGGTTTTGTGGGGCCCACTTTGTTTTCGAGATTTTTGGCATTACGGATATTTTCGGAAGATGAAATATTTTGGACGAGTAGGGGGCGACACGTGTCACCCCCATGTGGCCAAGTGTGGCCGATTTTTGTTGCCAAGTGGCTATGGCCGAAATGGCCTTACAAGTGGCTTGTCTTCTTCTTTGTATAGGCATGTGGATGGTGGGACCCATACACACATGTCCCAATCTAGACCACACACTTGCCTTGATCCTAGCCTTTGATTTCTCTATAAATACCCCCCTTGAGTGCAAGACTTATTCATCCCACATTTGAAATAATTTCCAAGGCAATTCTCCCTCCCTCTCTTTGTGTAAGCCTCGACATACCCCCCCCCCACTTTGAGTAGAAAATACTTCAATGGTTGTTGTATAATCCCAAATACCTTAGCCTAGTGTCCCTAGTAGTATTCTAAAGTTATCTCAATACTAAGAGCCCGAAAATACTACTTTATTCCTTTAGTCGCAAAATGAAACCCTAGGAAAATCTTCATAGCTTGGATGAAGTGTTAAGAGAAGTTGTTTAGAAACTTCAAAGGGTTGCTTGGAGCGGATTGGAGCGTAAGGAATAGGAGCTAAATGTTGCTTAGGACCGACTTATAAATCTTGGATAATTTTGGGCTTATCGAGGTAATGGTCTATGTCCTTCTATTGTAATTGGAAATTACATATTGTAGTAGTTTATAATTGAGTAAGATATATGGAAGGATGATTAAAAAGAATTGAACTGTATTTACATTGAACTGTATTTACAGTAGACTTGTGTAGTATTACTGTGGGGAAGTTTTGTACACGTCCAGTAGGCGTGTAATCCCCTTTGAGTTGTTGGCTTGGTAGCGGGCCTTGATAAAAGAGGATATATGTGGTTACGGGAGGGGAGGTGCTGCCGAATTTTCCGTAGAATATGGAACCTTGTACTTAGAAATGTTCTACGAAGAGATCTAGACGTTAATAGACGTTTTATGGCCATTATAGGTTGAAGTACTACGAGTAGCGTATTCTACTTGAAGGGTGGAAAAGGCTAGCAGGGTTATAGTACTTTGGAGCATTTTGCTAATTATCGATAATCGGCGCGAGGTATGTGAACCTCTTCCTATCCTTTCTAGCATGATTGTTGTGAACTATGTAGTACGGTAGACGTACGTGTGCTAAACGAATTTGGTCGGTTTAAAACATAAAGTGTTATAATAGCTTTATGGGAAGTTAGTTATAACGACTTTATGTAGGTAAAAGAATGGTTTGTTGATTTTAGAAGTTAAGAGACTTGATCTTAAAAGATAAGAGACTTAACTTATAAATGACTTGATATGAAATGTTAAGGACTTAAAGGATGTTAAAAAGTTGTGAAACCGCATTCATGAGTAATGGGTACTTGGTCTTTAAAAGGATAATGTTATATTGATTTCGGAAATGAGAATAAGTAGCGAACAAACCACTGCAGCGTTAATAAAGGAAAATGTATTGACAATCAATTAAATTAAAAACAAGTAGAATCCTCCATCTGCATAGAAGCTAAGATAAGACAAAATTGTATTACATTTTCTAGATCATGGCTGCTTTAATAAGATCGTTATAAACAAGTATAACCTACTCACACATATGACATATGTTACTCAATTTTAAAAGAGATTACGTTATTAAGTGATTAAGACTATGAACTATGAAATCTTTTGAAAATAAGAGACTTGAGTATATGAAGTTATGCAACTTGAACTATTGGAAAAGAATATTGTTACTTGACTTTAAAAGGGAAAGTTTTTTGGTTTAAAAGGAAGGCATGATATTGCCTTAGTTTGGTTTAAGAGGAAGGCATGGTATTGTCTTAATCTGTCTTAAAAGAGGGTTTAAATATTATGGGCAATTCTACCTCGAGTCCCATGGGATGGGCCGAGATACGTATACCATACGATTCTACCTCGAGTCTCATGGGATGGGCCGAGATAAGTATACCATACGATTCTACCTCGAGTCCCATGGGATGGGCCGAGATATGTATACCATACGATTCTACCTCGAGTCCCATGGGATGGGCCGAGATATGTATACCATACGATTCTACCTCGAGTCCCATGTGATGGGCCGAGACATGTACACCACACGATTCTACCCCGAGTACCAGGGATGGGCCGTGACATGTTATACGTGTCATACGATTTATATGTAGACTGCCGGCAGTGAAGAAGGAATTCCACGGGCATGATTGATATTGTGGGCGTGAGACCCATGGTTATATTTAAGTGATGACTTTGAGGGCGTGAGTCCCTGACTTGACATGACTGCTTATATGTCAGGTAATCGTAGTTTGGTTATCATACATGTCTCCCGCTTCATAGACTATTATGATTTCATTTACGATTTTCGCCACATACTTGGTACTTCAGACCGACTCTTCGTGGCCGCGTTCACGCCGCAGTAGAGGTACACGATTATTGATCCTCGCCTTAGGATCTCGCCTGCGTATTGGAAGCTCCGTTTCTCGAAGGCTTATCTTTTGTATGATTCCTGAGTTTGTAGGTTCTTGTACATTCGGGGTATGGCGGGGCCTGTCCGTCAGTAGGGTTATAAACACTCTTAGAGGTGCAGTAATCTTGTTGTGGGAAGGGTTTGTAAAGGATAACTGTTCGGGTTTTATATATATGCAGAAAGGTGACCATTTTGGTTAGCCTGTTTCTTATTTTATATCTTGTTTCATATCAATGATTTTATTTCCGCTGGTTTTTCTCTGATGTTTTATCACTAGGGTGCCCGGGGTAAGACACCAGTCACGGGCCCGAGGTCGGGTCGTGACAGAGGTGGTGTGTAGGATGTATCATAACCTTTTACTGGAATGCGGTGGCCACTACCAACTGTCACAAATTGAGGATAGTTTAAACCAATCAGTTTGGGAATATTACCTGCAGACCGGGTGAGGTGAGATGTGGCTCCGGTGTCCATATACCAGTTGTTGTCAGGCTGTTGCATGTTGAGACTGCTGAAGTCCTGACCCATCTCAGTGGGTGTCATGCTGGACGAAGGCTGCTGAAACTGGTCGTGTATGAAGTGGGCTTGCTGTGGTTACTGAACTTGCCGAGGGGCTAGAGCAGGGCCCAACAAACCATGATGGGAGAACTGGTAGGGTTGATGGTACTGGATATTTTTGTGGTGCCGCGGCGCTGGACTGATTCTGCTGGCCCTGTTATTGCTGTTGATTCTGCTGTCCGCGACCCCTACCTCGACCACGACCTCCTCTGCCGTGACCTTTGCCACCCTTGGCACCGCGTCCCTGCTGCGGTTGAGAGTTGTCTGGAGGCGTTGGATCTTGAGGGCGTGTTTCGACAGCTAACGCCTTCTGATTGTGCTCATCCTTCTTAGCACGGCGAGTCTCTTCGAGCAACAACTACGAGCGAGCTTTGTTAAAACTGAGAAGCGGATCTGCCTGTTGAATTATGGCAGCTAATGTGTAATAGTCGCCTTTGGGAAGACCTGCAATCAATTGCAGCACCATTTTAGTGTCCGAGACAGGTGTATCAACATTGTAGAGTTGATCCGCCAGGAATTTCAACTGTCTGCAGTACTCAGTCATGTTGGTGAAATTTTTAAGGTGTGTATTGTTAAACTGTTCCTCCAAATACACCGCACGAGTGTGCTTGTTATCTTGAAAGATTTCCTCCAAGTGGTTCCATAACTCAAGGGCTGTGGAGCCAGATTTCATGATAGTAAGAAGAAGATCCTGAGAAATACTACCATAAATCCACTGTTTGACGCCGGCGTCTAGACGACGCCAAGTAGACTCATCAACCTCCGGAGGGCGCGGAATAGTGTCATCGATATGATCAAGCACGTTGTAGAGACATGCATGATTACGAAACAGTTCAACCCAAGGAGAATACTGATTGTTTTCTTGATCAAGAAGAATGAGAATAAAGTTCTTGATATTGGTAACAATTAGAGCGAGATGAAAAGGGGATGATGACGTGGTGGTGGGATTGGTGGAGGTTGAAGCATCAGAAGTATT
Source organism: Przewalskia tangutica (assembly GCA_029844215.1). Classification (NCBI taxonomy): domain Eukaryota; kingdom Viridiplantae; phylum Streptophyta; class Magnoliopsida; order Solanales; family Solanaceae; genus Przewalskia; species Przewalskia tangutica. The sequence continues at coordinate 40,909,722 of CM056724.1, read as the reverse complement.
GGAAGAATCCTCAGTAGCCTTTTAGAGAAGAGAAGAAAGAAGAGAAAAACCATGAATTTTAGGGAGAAGAGAGGTGGAGTGTCGCGGTGAGAAGCTCGAGGGAGGGGGGGGGGGGATTTCGGCGGCAGCTCTTAGAAAAAAATTCTAGGGTTTTTGTGTGAGGCTCTTGATACCATGTAAGATGATATTAATCTCACTTAGGGAGTCTTCTCATTAATATCAAAGTATATATAGAGTACAATATTCATCACTTATATAATAGAAATCCTAAGCCTATACAAAAGAGGAATCCTAGTCTTACCATAATTATATTTACACAATATATGAAAATATTCTAATTATGAGTAGGGATATAATTGTTTCTATAATATACATGTTTACAGATAAACTAGTGTATCTGCCTCATTAATTCTTGCCTATTTCAATTATTATATGGCTAAGATAGTGGGCGTTATATGAAATCCCGAATATTTCCGAATCTAACCGTCTTAGCCATATTCGGGATTTCATATAACGCTCACTATTCTCCCATAATCAAACAAGTTCGATAGATGATTCTCCCATAATCAAACAAGAGTTTGATTTGATTGGCATTGATCAACTCAATAATTGACTGAAGTTCTCTTTATGCTTGGTATATATTTGATCAAATAATCTTTATTTCCGATATATTTTCACCAATACAGAACCTTGTTTCTGGTGAAATGGATTTCAACCCAAGTCACCAATGAATTGTTTTAGAATTAAAGCATTAGTTACCTCTTAAGAAAGTAAAGCCAAATAACACATTTCGAGTCTCTTAATTAAAAGAACCTCCTATTAAATGTACCTATATTATATCTGCCACAAGTCTTTGTGGCATGACCATTAATAAAGACCACGAGGTCAGCATGGGCAGCTTAGTTGGTTTCAAAGGTAAAATTTGGAGGAATGATCAAGGATCGAGCCCCGCAAGCGGTAGTGTAGTAGTAATTTCTCAAAAATGAGGGGGGCTTCTTGTACGCGGTGGACACTGATCTAGCTTTTGAAATCAATTAAGTCAGCATGATTTACCCTCCTTCAGAAACTCTGTCGGACCGGAGAGTGGGGGCTTCCGGGGTGGGAGATTCGACATTTTGGAGGAATTAATATGGACAATGAGGCAGAAATGAATTTTTTTAGTCCTTTACAAATTTCTTTTAATTTTATGATTTTTTTATAAGCCGGAAAAAACAATAAAATTAACATAGTTGTTGGGACTTTTTCAGGAGGGATTTGCTTTATGGTGTTTGTAATCTGTCATACACGTGCCTCATATGCTGTAAAAGTGATTGGTGTATTTTATATATATTTTTAGAGTCATTTTTAGTTAGTATTTTGCCCATTTTTATGTAAATATGTGTCGTGTCAGGATAGTTTTTCTTCCTTTTGAGTCAAAGTGGTTTAAAAGGGTGAAATGATGAAAATGAGCAAAAAGTGGGCAGAAAAGGAGGTTTCCGAGCCAAAAATGGACAAAAATTGGCAACACAGGAGTTGGGCGTCGTGGCGCCAAACTGCAGGATTGCACGGCCACGGCGCCGAAAATCTTGAGAGGTCTGAAGTTTGGCGCCATGGCTGAGTTCATGCGGCGCCACGAAGGCGGAAAATTACTAGTTCCGAGCAGGAATGGGCCAAGGTCATGAAGGAAAAGTTGCACACATTTTTTAGAGCTATAAAAGGCCCTTTGGGTAGATTTTTCAAGGGTTCCTCATTCCTCTATTCACAACATAACATAATTTCTTGAAGGCTTCAAGTTTAGAGACGTGTTCTTAAGTATTTTTCTTTATTTACTTTATTTACTTTCAGTCTATGTTGGATAATTTTTTGGTTCTTAGCATGCCTATGACTAGGATCTAAACTTTATTTAGGGTTTTCCTTTCGAATCGCTTGAAGCCACGTCTTTATGACTTAATGCATTAATTTGGTTTCTTCTTCATATAGTTAAGATTTATTCAATAGTTGTTTTGATTGCTTGGTAATTAACTGATCACTAGTTATCATCACTTATATGATTTCGAATCGAAATCCGAAAGGGGAGATTTGAATATGCTATAGTTGAATAAACATAGGTTAAAATCGTGGACGAAAGTACCCCGATACTTGTGTAGTTTTATAGGTTATTATTCTTAATCCTTCTATGTGGTAAAATCTGTCATAGAAATATAGAAGATTTCTGCACCGGGATTGAGTGTTTATATATCCTAACCAGAATATAAAACTGTCTAGTTAACCTGCTATCTTAACATAAAAGAAGAGTCTTTATTGTTGCATTAAAGATTAAGAAGAGTGGATAGTTGAGGAGATTGGAAGTCCTATTTCCACCATATCTGATTTAAGTAAAGTAATTTAGTTAACTTTTACAATTGTTCAGTAGTTTATAGATAAAAACAACAACACACTATCGACAGCCAAATAGGTAACATAGAATATATGTTTGGTAATTGAACACCAGTCCCTGAGGACGATATTCGGTCTTACCTAGACTATATTACTTGTCCCGGTACGTACACTTGCGTTAAGCGTGTGGAAAATCGCTAACAAGTTTTTGGCGCCGTTGCCGGGGATTGGCGTAGTTCAATATCACTTTATCTATTCTTAATTTCTATTTTGGTTTTTATTTTTATTTTATTTTATTTTATTTGTGGAACCGTGCGCCGTGATCTGTTTGTTGATTTTGATCTATTTCAGGGATCTCGTTTATGCGAAGAAAAAGAGGAGCAGACACACTTGTTCCCTTCAATCCTGAAATTGAAAAGACTTGCAAGCAGGACTAGAGAAACACGCGGATTATTAAATTGATAGCCATAGGGGATCGAGAGAATAATAATGAGAAGAATGAAGAGATGGGTGATCATCAACCCAACTAAGGAGTACCCCCAGGGTTGCAGAATGATGTAGAGGAAAGAGTTCAGATCCAGGTAGAGAGGAGTCTGGGAGATTATGTGCTGCCAAGCGTTACTGGAGCACAGACTTGCATAAGGCTCCCAGCAATAGGAGCGAATAATTTTGAGATAAAACCTGCGATCCTGAGCATGGTGCAAAACACAGTCTAATTTGGAGGGTTGCCATCTGAAGACCCACATATGCATATTGTAAATTTTCTGGAGTTGTGTGCCACCTTCAAATATAATGGTGTTACTGACGACGCCATCCGGTTGAGGCTCTTCCCTTTCTCACTTAGGGATAGAGCAAAAGTTTGGTTGAATTCGCTGCCGACAGATTCTATATTCACATGGCAAGATCTAGCACAGAAGTTTCTGGCAAAGTTCTTCCCACCATCAAAGGCCGCCAAGCTAAGATGAGAGCTAAATAATTTCTATCAAACTGATGGGGAGTCACTTTATGAGTCTTGGGAAAAATTTAAGGATCTACAGAGGAAGTGCCCACATCATGGCATTGAATAGTGGAATTTGGTCCATATCTTTTACAATGGGCTAGTTGGGACCACGAGAACCATTATTGATGCAGCTGCAGGGGGCACCTTTATGAGGAAGACAACACATGAGACTCATGATTTGCTAGAGGATATGACCACCAACAATCACTTGCCAGATGAGAGGGGGATAGGTGGAAGGAAACCGATAAGAGTTCATGAGCTAGATGTCATCACAACACTCAATGCACAAGTGGCTCTCATGACCAAACAACTCCAGCAGAACAATGTGTCAGTAAACGCAGTCCAGATGCCAATGATTTGTGATATTTGTGGGGGTCCACATACTTTTGACAGGTGCCCAACAGCTGACCCCAACAACATTCCTATTGAGCAAGCACAGTGTCAAGCAGTAGGAAATTTCCAAATGACCCAGAACAACCCCTATTCGAACACTTATAATCCAGGGTGGAGAAATTACCCAAATTTCTCATGGAGGGGTGACCAAGGGCAGCAGAATCAGTTCAGAGGCCAATATCAGAATCAGCCACCAGTAAATCAGGCCTCATCTTCGCAGCAATTTAACTCATTTGCCCACACGAAAAACAAGATGAATTGAGGGCAGCCTTGTTGACACTCACCAACTCACATACTCAATTCATGGCAGAAACAAGGTCCTTCATAAGGAACTTAGAGACCCAGGTTGGACAGCTGGCCAATATGGCGAATAACAGGCACAGGGCACTCTTCCGAGCAATACAGGGGTTAACCCGAAAGAGCAGTGTCAAGAAGTGGCATTGAGAAGTGGGAGGCAGTTAGAGCAACCTACACCCCAACATGTGATAGAGCAGAAAGTTGCTACAGAAAATGAGGGGGTCACTGATGACGACCTTATTTTAGAGAAGGCTCTACCAGTTCCAGTGAGGGAATACACAGAGAAGATACCCTACCCTCAGAGGCTGCAAAGGAAGGCAGATGATAAGCAATTCTCTAAGTTTTTGGAGGTGTTTAAAAAGTTGCACATAAACATTCCTTTCATTGAGGCGTTGGAGCAAATGCCTACTTATTTTAAATTCATGAAGGAGGTTCTTCGGAAAAAGAGGAAGCTGACTGATTATGAGACGGTGATATTGACAGAGAAGTACAGTGCCATCTTGCAGAAGAAATTGCCTCCTAAGCTTAAGGATCTAGGGAGTTTCACACTGCCCTGCACTATTGGTAGGGTAACATGCAACAGGGCCTTGTATGATTTGGGGGCTAGTATCAACCTTATGCCTCTGTCAGTATTTAAGAGATTGGGTCTGGGTGAAGCCAAACCAACCACAGTAAACTTGCAGTTTGCTGACAGAACTGTGGTGCATCCCAGAGGTATCATCGAAGACGTGCTTGTTAAGGTGGAAAAGTTCTTCTTCCCAGCATACTTCCTCATCCTTGACATCGAGGAAGACGATGGAATTCCCATCATCTTGGGAAGGCCATTCCTTGCAACTGGGAGAGCCCTGATATATGTGAAAAAGGGCGAGCTAAAACTGAGAGTTGAGGACGAAGAGATGATATTCAAGGTGTTTAAACCCACCATTGAATCCCAAGTCATGAGCAAATGTCTCGCAGTCAGCACGACGGACAAAGCAGCTGAGCCAGCACAGGCTAAAGCCAAGGAGATCAGTCCGTCAACGCAGGTAAGCATTGCTAAACCCTCTCCTAAGAAAAAGAAAAATAGAAGGCTGAGAAGAAAAATAATCCTGAAATGGATAGGCTGTGGGGTTAAATTACCCCAATATTCTTGATAAGGAACGTCCATCTCTGAGACGTTAAAGACAGCGCTACTTGGGAGGCAACCCAAGGTTTTTAAATTATGCAATTTAGTCTTAGTTAGAACAGTCTCATGTATGGTATTATTTGTGGTGTTGTGATGACAGGTACGGGGCTGAAAAGTGGAGCACGAAATACGAGAGAAGGGAGAAAATCAATTCAGAGCCACGGCGCCTAGATGCAGGGTCGTGGCGCCGAAAGTTCAGAGAGCCCGCAAAAGTTTGGGTGCCACGGCGCCAAAATGCAGGGCCGTGGCGCTGATTTATCAGAAGGCACAGGACTTTGGGTGCCACGGCACCGAAATGCAGGGCCGCGGCGCCGCGATGGGTTTTCAGAAAAATAAAAAGCCCTAACTCTCAAATCTTTCTCCCACACAAAAAAAAACCCACTGGTGGGTTGGGACATGGATCACTTATTTGCACCTTATGTTCTAGGCATGGAGTCCCAACCTTAGTTACTGATATTTATGAGAAGGGTCAGCCCCCTGTGACATATGGTATAGTACACTTTTTCCCAGAACCAGTCCTTCCAGCAGCAGCAAGAAGGAGAGGAGCCCCAGAACCAGTAGCAGCAGCAGAGGCTGCCATGGAAGAAGACGAGCCTGAGACAGAGGCTTCCATGGAAGAAGACGAGCCTGAGACATAGGCTCAGTATGAGGCAGGCAGTAGCCACCAACCACCCTTAGAATTGAAACCTCCAGTGCCAATGATGGAGCAGATGCTCATGAACTAGCAGAGGATGATGCAGAGCCTGACACCTTGACCCAACGAGTTGATGGTTTGAGCTTCAGGTTCGATCAATGGACCATGCACTATCATCCACCGCCACCATTTTAAACCACAAGTCTGTAAGTCATCCCATTTTTTTTATTTTTGCGTCTTGTACACATTGGGGACAATGTGTGATTTAAGTTTGGGGGGAGGGGTTCTTAGTTTATTTTTGTGTTTTTGTGTCTATTTTATTGTCTTGTTTATGTTTTATATTAGTCAATTGTTTTTTATGATTATGCATTCTGTAGTTACTTGAAACACCTAAGTGAAGTAAGTGGGATAATGTAATGGAATTAGAAGCAAAAATCTGAATTCTTAAGTGAGATATGCCAAGAATTCATGAAATCAAATTATTTGGGGTACCTGTGCTTGATTTATGCATTGTTAATGATAAATCCTATGTGTCTGCTTGCTTGTTATTTGAGGCGAAATAGTTAGGATGTACATGTTAGGGAGATGACTCAGACATTTCTTTGTTAGCCCTTCTTACCATTCATTGCCTATCCTTGACAATAAATTGTATCCCTAGTTAGCCCCTTTGAGCCTAAACTAAGATCTTTCTTGAATACTCTATATTTACATGTTTGTGCCATAAGAAAAAAAAATTAAAGACTCTTGGAATGAAAAGTGTTGAAGAAGAAAAACAAAAAGAGAGTGAAAAATTGATGCACCCCAATGAAAAATAGGCAAAAGTCTAAGTTTGGGGGTGCCTGTTATTCATGATGCACCTCACTCTCTCAAAACAAAAGAGGGAAAATATAGGGATGAGATTAAAAAGGAAATCAAAAAGAAGGAAAATGAGTTGAATGAAAATAGCTTATGGTACGTGAATTGAGCCTAAAATGCCTATTGTTACCTACCCCTGCCTAAGCCTACATTACAACCCTGAAAAGTCCTGAAGATCTCTAGTATGTATGTCCATGATTAGTGGAGAATAGCAAGTGAACAGGCCATAGAATTTTGAAATTAACATGCATAGGTTGGGTGCTCTTACTTCCATCGAACATGATTGAAATGAATTTGCGATATATCTGACTTGAAAATTTAGAATGCTAAAAATTCATGCTATACATGTTCCTGTATATTATCCCAACTAACCTTCATGCTTTTCTAGTGACTATTGTGCAACAGATTGATCAGAGTCTTTGAGTCTTTATTTTCTTTTCTTTTGTGTCTTTGATTTTATTTTGATCTTTACTCGAGGGCGAGCAAAGGTTAAGTTTGGGGTATTTGATCGGTGTATTTTATATACATTTTTAGAGTCATTTTTAGTTAGTATTTTTCCCATTTTTGTGTAAATATGTGTCGTGTCAGGGTAGTTTTTCTTCATTTTGAGTCAAAATGGTTTTAAAAGGTGAAATGGCGAAAAAGAGCAAAAAGTGGGCAGAAAAGGAGGTTCCCGAGCCAAAGATGGATAAAAATTGGCAACACAGGAGTTGGGCGCCGTGGTGCCAAACTGCAGTATTGCAGGACCACGGCGCCGAAAGTACTAAGAGGCTGCAGAAGTTTGGGCGCCGCGGCGCCAGAGTTCATGGTCGCGGCGCCAAGGCGGAAAATTGCCAGATCCGAGCAGGAATGGGCCAAGGCCATGAAGGAAAAGTTACACACATTTTTGAGAGCTATAAAAGGCCCTTTGGGCAGATTTTTCAAGGATTCCTCATTCCTCTATTCACAACATAACATAATTTCTTGGAGGCTTCAAGATTAGAGACTTGTTCTTAAGTATTTTTCTTTCTTTACTCTATTTACTTTCAGTTTATGTTGGATAATGTTTTGGTTCTTAGCATGTCTATGGCTAGGAGCTAAACTTTATTTAGGGTTTTCCTTTCAAATCGCTTGAACCTCGTCTTTATGACTTAATGCATTAATTTGGTTTCTTCTTCATATAGTTAAGATTTATTCAATAGTTGTTTTGATTGCTTGGTAATTAATTGATCACTAGTTATCATCACTTATATGATTTCAAATCGAAATCTGAAAGGGGAGATTTGAATATGCTATAGTTGAATAAACATAGGTTAATATTGTCACGACCGACCGGGCATGATGGTGCCCTACAGGCACCAGTTGATATACATCAGAGAATAGCGGAACATACACAACATAAACACATGTGTAAATAATATACAAGACAGGCTAGCCGATAAGGCCGCCTTCCATAATATAAACAAAGTCAAAAGTACAACTTTACAACTCAGTTCTTATAGCCCAACCACATACGTGAATACAGACCTCTAGGAATAACAACTGTGGCGGGACAGGGCCCCGCCATACCCTGAATGTACATAATCTACAACATCAGGGACAAGACTGTACCAAAAGAAAGACAAGCCTCCGGAGAATGGAGCTTCCGACGTCCGATAAGTGGTCCTAAGAATGTGGATCTGCCACCTGCTTACCCTTTCCTGCGGCATGAACGCAGCCAGGAAGGGTCGATACAATATGTACTAAGTATGTAAAAGCGGAAAATCGTAATTACAACATAAGTTTAAAGGAAAGCGGAGACATGTATGATAGCAAAATTACGATTGCAAGGTGCCTTGCTATGATGAGTACATCAAGAGAATACGTAACATCACAATAGCAGTCTCCCGATCATACCATGGGTAGCGAACCCATAAAAAATAGGTGGTATAACGTCTTGGGGTTCCTACCCCTCATTTATACTCTTACCCTGAAGCAGGTGGTATAACGTCTTGGGGGTTTGCCCCTCATTTATACTCTTATCCTGTAGAAGATAGTAACGCAGGTGGTATAACGTCTTGGGGGCTTCCCCCTCATTTATACTCTTATCCTGGAGAAGGTGGTATAGCATCTTGGGGGTTGCCCCTCACTGATACTCTTACCCTATCTCAAAACCGGCCGTCATACAATAAGTAAGCAAGTTAGTAATCCCCCCTAACTTCTTATTAGTCTTATTCATCTACACTCTCATTTTAGTTTACTTAAGGCACTTTCATGTCTTTTATAAGAATCCGGGAATTTAACCCAAAGTACCACGTACTTCTACTCTTTAAAACAAATGACTTTTTTTAGTAGAAAGCTTCCAAGACACTAGTAACCATAGTATCAAGTCTAAATTACATTTCAAGACAAGTCACAATACCTTTAGAATTAAAGTAGGTTTCTAAATCAAGTGACTCATTTTCTTATTAAAAATCTTAGGCAATTGATACCTTAAAATCAATTTGCCTTTCATTAACACTAGCCATTTACCTTTGCATAAAGTCAATATAACCAACTCCCCATAAAGTCGTTATATTCACTTTATACTCTAGTCAAGTACATTTTCCTATCCAAGGGACTTATACGATTAATACGACAAAAGTATCACATACTTTAAATCCCTTCAAGTCCCTTATCTTTACTAAGACTTAAGACATTCTTAATATTTTCAAGAAGTGAGTTAACTTCCTAACTCACCCGACTTGGCATTTTATAAGGCTAGTAAGGAATGTCAAAGTCTTGACGTCTCAAGTACTATATCTGTGAAGCTAGTCATGCTCAAAAGATAGGAAAAAGTTCTACATACCTCGTCGGGTCAAACCACTTGCCAAGTACAAAGTCCCGCCCGTAGTATGTCAACCTATAATATTCACAATACGTCTATTAAAGCCTTGCTTCAATCGTAGAATATTATAAGTGTTAAGTCTCTATTTTCTACGGAAAATCGGACAGCACCTCCTTTGTTTTTACTTACTTTGCCACCTTTTCCAAGGTCGAAAATACAATAACCAAACAGCCCCAATTGGCTCACAATTAAATAGAAAGTAGTCCAATACAATTGAATAACTACACAACCCCAATTGGCTCACAATTATATAGAAAGTAGTCCAATACAATTGAATAACTACACAGCCCCAATTGGCTCACAATTATATAGAAAGTAGTCCAATACAATTGAATAACCAAACAATACAAACTACATTCCAAATTCGGCCACCTTGATTCAACAAATCCAATTCTTATCCAAATTCCATTTCAATCCAATTTAGTAGCATAACATGATATCAAGTCGCATTTGGTTATCATAACCATAATCTTTAAGTAAGTAACATGCGACGATTTCTAAACACGACCAATTAGTAATCCAATTTCCAAGCGGCTTGTATAACATTTCGGATTAAACTACAAGAAATCCATAATACTTATAACTTCAACCTATCAACATCATGCTAGCAACAAGTAGAGCTAACAACAACAATAAAAATATGTAATCTTGTAACACCTTTAAAAGACAAGATTATACCTTAACGATTCTTAGTCCAACTCCAATCCGAAGTCGCTCCTTAGTAGCTTAGAGCCTCTCCAAGACACCTCAATCCGCTTGTTGAGACCCTTAGAACAATACCAACAATTGTCTTTCAAAACTCCAAGCAAAACCTAGAAAGACCCTTTAGGTTTTCGTTTGCGACTAACCCGAAAACAATCTTTTTCCAAGATTTTTCTATTGAGATGCGTTTACAATACACCTAAGACCCTTGGTTTAAAGTGGGGAGTTGAATGAACAAGAAACAAAATTTTTTCTTCTTCCAAGTAGTGAAAGCCGAGAGCCTCTTAGTGTGGTCTTCAATTTGTGAAAAAAATTCTAAGTGTTAACTCCTCTCTTGCTACTAGTATAATAAAGAGAATTTGGATGGTCAAGATAAACACAAATGTGAGGCTTGGATGTGGTCTTACAAAAGATCAAGACTTATTGACCAAGACTAGTCAACCTTCTCAAGCTACACAAGTTGCAAGACTAGTCATCCAAGACTTAAGGTAAATGACCAAAATGGCCATGCCATTTCGTCCAAGGCAATGCTAAGGGGGGGTGACACGTGTCGCCCTCCCATTAAACAACACTAACGTTTCCGACCATTTTCATAATTCCGATAAATTTACAAGTCTCAAATCTTAACACTTGTGAGTTCTTACTTACGTTCTTAAGACATGTCCTGTAATTACGGGGTGTAACAAATATCATGGATGAAAGTACCCCGATACTTGTGTAGTTTTATAGGTTATTGTTCTTAATCCTCCTATGTGGTAAAATCTGTCATAGAAATATAGTAGATTTCTGCACCGGGGTTGAGTGTTTATATATCCTAACCAGAATATAAAACGGTCTAGTTAACCTGCTATCTTAACATAGAAGAAGAACCTTTATTGTTGCATTAAGGATTAAGGCGAGTGGATAGTTGAGGAGATTGGAAGCCCTATTTCCACCATATCTGATTTAAGTAAAGTAATTTAGTTAACTTTTACAATTGTTCAGTAGTTTATAGATAAAAACAACAACACACTATCGACAGCCAAATAGATAACATAGAATAGATGTTTGGTAATTGAACACAAGTCCCTGAGGACGATATTCGGGTTTACCTAGACTATATTACTTTTTCCGATACGTACACTTGCGTTAAGCGTGTGGAAAATCGCTAACAAAAAGGCCTTTCCTTTTCTTGGTTGATAAGCTTTGATTCTTTGAATTTTTTTTGTAAATTGGAGACTGCCTTTATCCTTTTAACATTTCGAAGTTTCAAATGGGTTCCACCAACTGTAGTTAATTACTCTATACTTTTCAATTTAAGGATTTTTTTAGTCTGTATAAAAGATAGTGTCTATTTTTACCTAATATCTTACCTAATATATTTAAAAATATATAATTTAAAGAGCATCTTGATACTCTCTCCATCTCAAATTATTTATCGTGATTACTAAAAATAATTATCTCAACTTATTTATCGTTTTAAAAGTTAAAGACACAATTAATAATTTCTTCATCATTTTACATTAGTAAAGTTTTTTATTAATGAATATGACACATAAATAGAGTAAACAATTAATTGTGAGATTATAACTTAGATATAAATCAATGTAAAAGTAGTCAAATATCCCTCCTAATACTCCCTCCGTTCACTTTTACTTATTCACTATGGACTTTGTGCACCCCTTAAAAAATAATAAATGAAGTGCATAATTTATCATGATACCCATATTAATTGTTGTATTTGTTTTAATGAACTTTTAAAAATAATTTGAAATGAACAATTAATACTATTGGTAAAAAAATGTTTTTTCTTAATATGCTAAAAGTGGCAAGTAAAAGTGAAAAAATATTTTTATAATACTGACAAGTAAAAGTAAACTGAGAAAGTATTTCTTGCAGGTTAATAAAAGTGTCAGAAAAGTTAAACAAAACAAAAGCTGAGTCGAGAGGTGACTCTCTGTCTTTAAGATAAAATTGTCTTGTATATAAGTTTTTACAGTAATGGACAATAGTCTCTCAATATAAAATAACAATAATCAACAATACAAAGCAAGTAAGGTTGATTCTGGTGAAGAAAAGAATATAGAACAGATTGATGAAGAGAGGTTGATTCTTATTAAACTCTTCTTGTAGAACTGAACAGAAAGGTTTAATTTATAGGAAATAGGAGGTCGTTTCTGTTGAAGTCAGATTAGTTGCAACGTTTCAGATTAGTTGCAACGTTTGGTTATCTTCGAAACTTTTAGGTCCAAAATGTAAATAAGAAACATTTTAGGCCCTCTCTCTTCTTAACACATGGGTTACCCCTTATTCAAAACTAGAGTTTATATAATGCTCAATCTTTTCATCTTCTACCTATGTGGGAGATTTGTTTATTTGGCCAAAACATTTCATCTATTCATGTCTCACACACCTTACTTTGTGTATCAATATCTTTTTCATTTTTTAACGAAATTTGACAATACTTTGCACTAATATCATCTACTCATTTAGTAGATTAGGCATGTGCGAAGAAATGATATTTCCGACATGCGGGACCCACGTGTTTAAGTTACTAAAGAATGGAGAAACTCAATCCCACATAGTTAAATTTTCTACAATCCCCTCTTGAAAGTGAATTGGTGCACACAAAGTGCCAAAGTTCAACAATCTTTCAGCAGAAAGATACTGCATCAGAAAAGGTAGCTTTCGGCTTTGAATCTTCCTTAGTCAATTACCATCAGATTTACTTACTGCGCGGTGAACGTGATATCTTGAACTGTCAATATTTAGTGTAAACCAAGACAATGATATCAACACAATAAACTCCCCTTATTCATTTCTTCTTATAGTTTTGTCTGTTGTGGCCATGGACAACTCTTGGATTCTTAAGTGCTTACATTTGAAGCGGTCAATCTTCGCACTTAAATAGGTGATATCCTATAAGGTATCCTGCTATACCCCACTCACAAGTGTTAGGAATCATTAAAAGTTTTAGAAACTTATCCTTTATCATTTATGCAGGTAGCACTTAATGTCTATCGCGAGAACAACCTTGAAATTATATTTCTTTAAAGAATAACAATTCGAAGTGCTCTTACTTCAAGTGAAGCGCTAAAACTGAACCTCTACAATTTAGTTTTCCTATTGAACCAAATTCCTGGGATCTCCAGTCAGTAAGGTTGGGTTACCACCATAAAGATTTTTATTGTTTGGGTTTTAAGCCCATTCCCCTAGACATGCAGAATATTTGATCTTTGGGTAGGCCTTTTAGTTAATAGATCAGCTAAGTTATCCTTTGATTTGATGTAATCAATGAAAATGACATCCGTAGTGATTAAATGCCTAACAATCTTATGTCTCCTATGAATATGTCTAGACTTGTCATTGTACATAATATTTCGTGCCCTTCCTAAAACCGATTGGCTGTCATAGTGATGTCACGACCCGACCTGACGGGCCGCGACTAAGCGTCCTAATGACGTCATTATACTAACCGGTCACGTAATCAGACTAACACTAAGGACAATATGAAATTCGGCAGCATAACGCCGCAATCATAACATATGTCCGAATAGGCAAGCCGGCAAGACTTCCTTTACACCCAAATAACCCTGTCTCCTGAGGAGTCACATCTAAGCAAATATAATAAAGGACGCAAGCCGACAAGGCTGCCACTATATACGGAAACATCCCAAAATGAAAAACAATAGTACAACTGAACAAAACATAGCTACAATCCTCATGTCACCAACCCACATATATACAACCCACAACTGTCTATAGACCTCTATGAGAAGGATAACTATATATGATGGGACAGGGTCCCGTCGTGCCCCGAAATATACATGAATCAAAATAATAGGTTTCTGTACCAAAATGCCAAAGCTCTGAATCAAAAGAGCTCTCCAATCAATTGAACATGAATCCTAGACTAGAGGATCACCAAACTGAGCAGATGTATCTGCGGGCATGAACACAGCCCCCCGAGGAAAAGGGGTCAGTACGAAATAATGTACTGAATATGTAAAACATGTAATACCGTAAAGAAGATCATAAGTGGCCAACAGACAACAGGAAACCAGTATAATAATCAGAATCCAAATCCAACTGTGTCATATACAAATAAGAGTCAGATGTGCCTTATAAAAATGAGAGTCAAATCAAAACCATGAATGCATGTCCATATAGTCATCGTATACATATATATACATATAACGTAATCCGGCCCTCTAGTGCGGGACTCGGTGGAATCATATCATAACCCGGCCCATACTGGGACTCGGTAAAGTCATCATCTCATATATGCATGCATCCTATGTAATCCGGCCCTCTAGTGAGGGGCTTGGTGAACAATGCAAGGCTGTGCACGAACATAAGCCGGCCTGAGACTCGGTGGGGTGAAGTAATAACACTTAGCATGAGTAGATATCATGAGCAACCATATGCAATTAAAAATCATCATTTGACTCTCAATAAAATCATTATAATAAACTCTTTACTGAAAATCATAGGCACTTCTCATAACTAACATCTTTAGGAATTAAACTGTGTAGATATCATATACGTCCGTTGTACTTTCATTAAATCATGTTAAAAAGAAAGAAGAAAGAGTTCCACATACCTTGTCGTCGAATGTATTCTAAGTCCCTACGAATGTTTGTAAACTTTACGAATGGTTTTCCATATTCTATGAATGATTTAAATCACACATAAATCAACATACGAAAACAGATTCATGGAAACATCCTAACGAACACTTTATACGCGTAGAACCTATAATTCTATTTTATAGAAACCTATATATGTAGCGAAACACCTAACCCTCTTAATCATTCCCCTTACTACGTCAATGTCCAAAACAGTCCAGAAATTACATGTTACACCTCGTAATTCCAAGGGCAATAGATTGAGAACGTGATTAAGGAAATAAGATGTTAGTGTCGGAACTTGTAGAAGAAGAAGAAGATATTTAGTGAGAAATGCGTACTATGAATTTCAAGCAAAGCACCGCGGTGCCAAGGGACAGGATCACGATGCTAAAACTTCATAGGGGTGCAGGACTTTATGCACCGCGGTGCCAGAGTGCAGTACCGCAGTGTCGTAACCTCTGAGAGGCCGCAAAATTTTAAGCACCGCGATGCCAGAGTGCAGTACCGCGGTGCCGATGCGGGTTTTTCCAAAACAGATATTTTGAGTGAAGAAGGTACATGGGGACAACTGTCCTCTCTAATTATGCTATATATACACCCATAGCTACTAAGTCTTGAAGACTTAGAACAAAGAAAATCTTCTCTCTAAAACACTTATCCTTTCTCTTCCTTAGCCTTCAAGATTTTGGAATTTCCATAGCCAAAGTGAAGAACAAGATTAAGTCATTTATCCAAAATTAAGCACCTAAGCTAAGTTAACACACCAAGATAGTGGGTCACGGTTTTGGCCAAGAATAAGGTCTTGAAACCCTAAGCTTATTCATAAACTTATTGGAAGAAAAAAAGAAAGCAGGATGGATACAAGCTTGTAGAGGATTCCTTCATGTCGTAGTAACTTGAAGAAGTGGTACAAAGAGGAAACTAGGAGCCGAGAACTTGTGGACTGTTTTGGGCTAAAAATAAGGTAAGGTTTCTTCTTACTCTTGAAGTAATTGGAAGTCATATGATGTTATAATTGATAGACAAACTTGTGGTAAGTAAAAAGGAGAATAAGAAATACATGTCACAGTTTTGGCATGTTAGTCGATTCTGGACAGTTTTTGGTGTGGTTGGATTCATTGGTTGTTATCGTCACTACTTGCATATTGTTAATTGAGGGAAATCATGTTATTACAAGTTGAAACTATTAGGTCTTGTTAGCCGAGATTGTATAAAATTATGGGATATGGTAGTGCTATTTTAGGGACTGTTTTGTGGTGTCATAATGTTGAAAATTCAGTTATCATTATGCATATTTTAATACGGAATAAGAGGCTGAATTTACACGAGAAGTGGGTGTGTAAATCCCCTTTGTTACTATTTTGGTTTTGCCCTTAATTGGTGCGTTGGTTGTTGATGTAATTGGCCTTAATTGTAAGGTGGAAACGTATGTATAAATAGGGAAAGTGCTGCCCAAATTTATACATAAAAAGAGAACCATTACTTGGTATTAACCTACACTAGTATCATGAAGTTGATAGACGTGTTATTGTCATTATATGTTGAAGTACTACTTGAGACGTATTCTAGTTGTCAAGTTGGTAGAGCCTATAAGGTATGTGGAACTCTTCATATCATTCTTTGAGCATGAACCTTATAAAGTGAGTGTAAGGTGGACGTACATGTTTTAAAAGAATCTAGATTTTATGTGGTACATGAGGTGATAGTAACTTGATTTTAGAAGTGTAAACTTGATTTTAAAAGTGTAAGTGACTTGATGTTGCAAGACTAATGCCTTGGGGTTTTATAAAGGAAAGGATGTACGGTGGACGTACATGGTGCTACTGGGTTCAAGTCCCTAATATTACATGACATAGTAATGCCATGAGTTTTTCAAAAATGGGAGTTCATTCTATTTGTTCTAATGAGAGTCAAAGATTATTTTTACTTGCATATGTTTGCTCATATAACCATTCGTGCAAGTGTTATATTTCCATATCACCGCGTCCCTCACTAGAGGGCCGGCAATATTATGTATATATTTCATGGATTATCTCCCATGACGTGAGTTGGTACATACTCATTGCGGGTCTGAAGGACTCAGGCGGGTTCAATTCCCAGGATATTATTCCATGGACTAGCTCTCTGTTATGCGTGTATCGTGTACAGATATCCGTTGCAGGTCTACAAGATCCATGCGGGTTCGAGTCTCATGCGGGTGAAATAGTCCCATGAGTAGGATTGCATAATGATTCTAAGGGCAGGTGTCCCTGATTTTGACATGGCTTTCATCTTTTGAAATGGTAATGATTTCATATTTGAAAGGGGTACGATTGATTTCATCTTTTGAAATGGTATTGATTTCATAACTTGAAATGACACGGTTGATCTCACTTTTAAAAGGCACAGTTGTACTGGTAGTTTGATTATCATACTTGTCTCCTGTTATCTTTTGGACTGTTATGATCTTATTCACATTACTTATTGTTCACATACTTGGTACATTTTAAATCGACCACTTTCCTCGAAATTGCGTTTCATCTTGCAGTGTAGGTACCTGATTTGTTGATCCTTGCTCTTAGGATCTCTACTCAGTTTTTTAGGAAGCTTCATTATTTCGGAGGCTTGTCTTTTTGGTACGGATCCCTATTATTGTAGGCTTATGTACATTCAGGGGTATGGCGGGGCCCTGTCCCATCATAGTTTATTGTCCAAACTCTTAGATGTCTATATTCATATATGGGCTGGACTTGCGGGAGTTGTATATACTGTAGGTCATTTGTACTATTGTATTGTCGGGTTATCCCCCTTTATATATAGCGACAGTCTCATCGACTTGCTTTGTTGCTACATATACAATTTTTCATTTATTATTTGGCCTATGTCTTGTATGGGATGTATGGGTATAAGAGAGAGTGCCCAGGTAGGGCACCAGTCGCGGGCTCGGGGTTCGGGTCGTGACAAAAGTGGTATCAGAGCAGTTATTCCTAGGAATGTCTGCAGACCGTGTCTAGTAGAGTCTTGGGTATGGGTATGTGTGCACCATACTTATACGCAGAAGGCTACAGGATATTTAGGATTTGGTTTCTATTATTCTCACTCTGAGATCGTGCAATAGAGCTGTGTTTTTAGGATGATCCCTCTCTGACATATTATTGTGCTTTCAGTTATGCCTCCGCGGAAGGCAACAGTAGCCCGGAAGGGCAAATCAGCAGCAGGAGCTGCTATTCATACTCAGAGAGTTACTAGGGCACAGGCCCAGTCGATGCCTGAGGGTGTGCGTCAGCAGCTAGTTATGTTACACCGCCAACACCAGAGGAGCTTAGAGCAGTAGCAGCTCCAGAGGCTTCGACACATGAGCCTCCCGTTCCTCATCCAGGGGCAGAGGATAGAGACATGAGGGATACACTCCAGCTGCTGGCTAGGATAGTAGCATGACAGACTTACTGACGAGGCCGTGCTAACCCGAGCGAATAGTTTGAGGTCGGGACTTCGAGTAGTCGCGAGTTTCTGGTCGAGGCCCGAGGATGATCCTCAGGAGTTCATCCGCCAGATACAACGGACGATGAGGGTGATTAAGGCTTCGGAGACCGAGTCGGTCATGTTGGCTTCATACCGGTTGCGCGATATAGTAGTTAACTGGTTTGAGTCGTGTGAGCTGTCTAGGGGCGAGGGTGCTCCTCCAGCAGTGTGGGACGAGTTAACAGAGGCCTTTTTTTACCACTTCTTGCCTCATGAGATGAGGAGAGCCAGGGTTGATAGGTTCTTGACTTTGAGGCAGAGTGGAAGGACGATTAGAGAGTATAGCCTGGAGTTTGACTCGTTGGCTCGGTACGCACCCACTAGAGTAGAGGACATGGCAGAAAGGGTGCACCGCTATGTAATGGGGCTCGATCACTATCTGATTGATGGGTGCATGACAGTAGATCTTCAGCCGGGCATGGATATTGCTCGTATCCAGGTATATGCACAGGGAGTCGAGGAGTGACATAGAGGGTGACAGCCAGATAGAGGACATGATAGGGACCAACCTAAGAGGGCCAAGACGGTTGGGTTTTCGGGTGAGTTTCGAGGCGGGCAGCCTCGGAAGCCGATGAGGTATGCATCTCATCCAGCACATAGTGCTCCTCCACAGTCTTCAGGCAGGAGGTTTGATCGTCAACGGTATTCGGGAGCAGGCCAGAGCTCCAGGGCTTTGGGTTCTCAGGGGAATAGGGGTCCTAGTTGGGCGAGGCCACATTTTCCTCGGTTTGTTCGTTGTGGTAGGTCCTATTATGGGGAATGCCATTCGGTTCCAAGAGCTTGTTATTCTTGCAGCCGTCAGGGCCATCTGAAGAGGGTGTGTCCGTATAGGCACGCAGGTAGTATGGCTCGGCTACTGAGGTTAGTTCTTTGGATCGACATCTTACGTAGCTATCGCGCAGTGAGGTGTTCACGGGCCAGCTAGTCATGGTAGAGGTAGCGGCAGATGTCCTAGTTCTGGCGGTCCTTCGAACCGCATTTATGCCTTGGCCAGTAGGCACGATCAGGAGGCTTCGCCGGATGTCGTCACAGGTATATTATTGATATCTCTCTGTCACGTATATTCTTTGATAGATCCAGGTTCTACTTTGTCCTATATATCTCCTCTTATTGCTGGTAGAACAGGAATAGAACCTGAGTCGATAGGTCTACTTTTAAGCCGGCACAGAGTGCTCCTTCCCAGTTTTCTGGCAGGAGGTTTGATCAGCCGGGTTATTCGGGAGTAGGTCAGGGCTCCATGCCTTTGGGGTTTCGGGAAGGTAGGGATCTTAGTCGATCGAGACCACCCCTATCTCGGTGTGTTCGATGCGGTAGATCCCACCCTGGTGAGTGTCGTACTGCTTCGGGAGCTTGCTTCTCTTGTGGTCAGCAGGGTCATATAAAGAGGGATTGTCCGACCAGAGGTGGCATGGGTGGTATGGTTCAGCCTACAGGGTCAGTTGCTGGGTCTTCATCTTCTGTGACTATGCGCCCCGGAGGGCAGGGTGTTCACGGGCCAGCAGGCTGCGGAAGAGGTCGTGGCAGGGGTCCTAGTTCTAGCGGTCCACAGAACCGCATATATTCCTTAGCCAGTCGACAGGACCAGAAGGTTTCACCGGATGTCGTCACAGGTATATTGTTGATTTCATGTTGTGACGTTTATGCTTTGATAGATCCAGGTTCTACCTTGTCCTACGTGTCCCCTCTTATTGCTGGTAGAATAGGGATAAAGCTGGTGTCGATAGAGCCTTTTGAGGTAGCTACGCCAGTGGGTGATTCGGTGTTAGCTGAGCGGGTGTATAAAAATTGTCTGATGTTCATATACAGTCGTCAGACCCTAGCAGACTTGATAGAGTTGGAGATGACAGATTTTGACGTCATTATGGGTATGGACTGGTTGGCCTCTTGTTATGCCAATGTTGACTGTAGAGACAGGTTGGTCTGATTCCAGTTTCCTAGTGAGCCGGTTATTGAGTGGCAAGGCAATACAGCATCGCCGAGGGGTAGTTTTATTTCTTACCTCAAGGCTAGGAAGATGATTCAGAAAGGGTAACATCTATCATCTGGTTCGGTATTACGTCTGGTGAGTGTCGATTCTTGATCGATTCGGTGGTTAGACAGTTTCCGGATGTATTCCTAGATGATCTCCCAGGTATTCCTCCAGAGAGGGAGATAGAATTTTGTATTGATGTGTTGCCAGACACTCGGCCTATATCTATTCCGCCGTACAGGATGACACCTGCTGAGTTGAGGGAATTGAAGGACCAGCTGAAAGATTTGCTAGAAAAAGGCTTTATTAGGCCTAGTATTTCTCCTTAGGGAGTGCCGGTTTTGTTTGTAAAAAAGAATGATGGGACGCTGCGTATGTGTGTTGACTACAGGCAGCTGAATAAGGTAACCATCAAAAATAGTGTCACGACCCGACCCCGGGGCCGCGACTGGTGCCCTACCGGGGCACCCCGTTCAGGTATACATCAGAGAATAGCAGCGGAACATACATAACACATAAACCTGTAGACAGTAAACATCACCGGCTAGCCGACAAGGCCGTCTTCCATAGAATATACTTAACCAAAGTAAAACAGGACAATTTTGTTCTTACAGCCCAAACCACATACGTGACTACAGACCTCTAGGAATAACAACAGTGGCGGGACAGGGCCCCGCCATACCCCTGAATGTACACAATATCTACAACTTCAGGGAAAACCGTACCAAAAGGAATAAGCCTCCGGAGAAATGGAGCTTCTGACGCCTGATCAGTGATCCTAAGAATGAGGATCCACCACCTTACCACCTACGGCGTGACGCGGTCCGGAAGAAGTCGAGACATAATATGTACCAAGTATGTAAAACTGGAAGAAAATATTGTAGTTTAATCAAAGTCTAAATAAAGCTGGAGTCATAGATGATAGTCAAATTACAGTTCACTGTGCCTCACTAACAATGAGAGTAAATAAGAGCATATTTACAACATAAAAATAAGAGGCTCACGATCAAAGCAGGACCATCCGCCCGCAGTATCATTAAGCAATCCTACTCCTGGGACTATTTCACCCGCATGGGTCGTGTGAACCCGCATGTGGTATTCCTCGCATCATGGGTAGCAAATCCATGGAGTGGTATAATATCTTGGGGGTTTACCCCGCAATCATACTCAGAAGGTGGTATAACGTCTTGGGGATTTACCCCTCATTTATACTCTTACCCTGGAGAAGGTGGTATAATGTCTTGGGGATTTACCCCTCATTTATACTCTTACCCTGGAGAAGGTGGTGTAACGTCTTGGGGATTTACCCCTCATTTATACTCTTACCCTGGAGAAGGTGGTATAACGTCTTGGGGGTTTACCCCTCATTTATACTCTTACCCTAGCATAACCGGCCATCATACATAACATAAATAAGTTAAGAAAGCCCCTAATTTCTTATTAGTCTTGTTCATATACCCTCTCATTTTAGTTTACTTAAGGCACTAACATATCTTAATAAAAGAAATCCGGCAATTTAACCCAAAGTACTACATACTTCTACTCTTTTAAAACTGACTCCTTTTCATATAAAACTTTTAGGCAATTGATGCCTTAAAATCAATTTGCCTTTCATAAATCAAGTCATTAGTCCTTACTTATCTTACTTAGAGTAAATCTCTCCTTTTAACTTTCCATAAAGCTAATATAACCAACTTCCCATAAAGTCGTTATATTAACCTTATACCTTAGTCAATTTCATTCCCCTATATCCAAGGGACTTATACTTTGAAAACGAAACAAGTATCATATACTTAAAACAAGTAAAGGGTATCAAATCTTGTACGTCTACCGTACCATATAAGTACAACTACTCATGCTAAAGAGATAGGAAAGTTCCACATACCTCTTCGGGTCCATCCACTTGCAAGTCCAATATACCGCACGTAGTATGTTTAACCTATAATGACCATAACACGTTCATTAGCCTCTGTCTTCAACGTAGAACATTCTAATTGAAACGTCCCCTATTTCCTACGGAAAATTGGACAACACTTCCTTTGTTTCTACATACTTTGCCACCCTTTTCAAGGCCGAATTCAATAACCAAACACGCCACCTTTAAGGCTCAACAATCCAATCAACACAAAGGAGATTACACGCCTAACTTGGACGTGTACAATTCTGCCCCACAATAAACAACAACTAATACAAACTACAAAGTCCAATTTGGAAATTTTTGAGGTATAGCAACATAATTTCTTATCCAATTCCTTTTTAATCCAAATTCTTATCCAATTTCTACATGTAATACATCTAAAGGCAATATTGACAACTATAAGTCCTTTCTTCCACACATGCAATCCAATTTACTAGCAAAAGAGAAAGGATTGTTACCTTAGAGCTTACCCTAAATTAGTCCAACAAAATCCACTTGTCTTCTTTCCACAATCCTCCTACAAGCTTGTCAACATGTTTCCTCCTTGCCACCTTTTCAGAATTTCTCTAGGCTTAGGTTTCTTCTTGAATTTCTAGAGAGAAGGGAGAGGAATTTTAGAGAGAGGGAAGAGCTTTTTAGAGAGAAGAAAGAGCTTTGAAGAATGACCAAGTCTTCAAGACTTGGTCAATAAATAGGACATGCAAAAATCAGATGGGGGGGAAACTTGTCACCCTCCCATGGCCTTTTTAAAAGAAAATATCCGATTTTTCCTCAGTTTTCCACCAAAAACTCCGCCTCGGCGCCACGGCCCTGCAGCCGGCGCCGCGACGCTGAAACCTCCGCAACCTTTCAGAACTTCCGGCGCCGCTGCCCTGATTTCCGGCGCTGCATCTTCAGCGTTTTCTCAGTTTATCCAGCGCCGCGGCCCTGCATCCGGCGCGCGGCATGGCCACGACCGATGTTGCTTTCTTGCTCATTGCGCCGAACTTGTAACTCCTATAACTTTCTACTCTGATGTTCTATCGACGAACGGTTGGTTGCGTTGGAAACTAGACTCAACGAAATACGTACTAGGACTTTGAAACACCTAGGAACTCTCAATGTAACGGGACATAAACCGCCTCAAAGTTGACTAACAACCCGTCCGAAACATTCCGTCAACCCATCTTTCTAAAATTTAAAACTTAATTCCTTTCGTACGTCCCCCTAAGCATGACCCGAACTACGGGGTGTAACATTCTCCCCCCCTTAGAAACATTCGTCCCGAATGTTCCTTCTACGTCTCCAAAACGCATGCGCCGGTGTAGTCTTCACTACTACACCTATAAAACCAATTATGCCACATATGGCCATAATATACTAACCACGCAAAAGCTTACCTCCCAGCCAACGAGGAATTACCTCCAAAGCGTATAACAACTTATTAGTCCTCATCCATGGTCTAAGGGTATTCTCCTCACAAAAATGATCACTTCCATCCTCTTAACACATGTTCGCTTCTTCTTCCACTTGTCGTATCCTCCTTGCACACTCGAACTCTTTCTAGTATACGTACCACATTTCCGTCATTGCTTCAGTTTTCAAAAAAATCTCGGGGTTACTATCTCCAACTTGGTCACTACTAGCTTCAAATTCCTTTAAGGCCATTCCCAGTCTTCCTGATCCAATTTTTGGTCGAACGCGCCCACGAACTCGTACGATGATTACCTAAACTTGGGCCTAGCACCCACGTGACCTTATCCCTAGAGGGACCACCTCAAACTTACCTCACTTCATTTTCGGATCTGCGGGTTGACCCGCGATTGGTCCTCAACCCGACCCAATACGTACCAAACTCTTGTTCCCGATCCGAGACAATCTCACTATTCAAGTCACGACAACCTAGTGGTTCCCTTAGCTTAGCTACCCACTATCATTTCATACCACTTATGGATTTATCACCCAAGTATACCCCACGTATACTATGTTCCTCGACAAAGGTCCCCAGTAGAATCTTTCACTCAAAATGGCCCTGTATCTAAGGTTCCCACGGTTATCAGAATTCTAAGGCTCACAACTTCCATGTCCCCAAACTTACCCCTTCTACAAACCAGGCTTTATAAAATCACAATTTACATAAAATTACCCGCACATAACACTTAACATGTAACCATCTTATCACACCCACTAATCTTTAGAGGGTTAAGGATATACCTGTAACTATTGCTTCACTTTCCCCTTATCGTTCTAATCATGATCACCTTACCGCATGCGCATAGCAAAGAAAGGCGATGAACCAGCCACGATCGGGTGAATCTCTACATCCGTGCTATCTTTGGTTGGACAGTTCCTCGCAAAATGGCCCTGCTGGCCGCATGTAAAACAAACTCCCCTACTAGCACGACACTCCCCATCGTGGAGCCTGCAGCCGGCGCCGCGACCCTGCTGTCCGGCGCCGCGGCGCTGCATCTTCAGCGTTTTCTCAGTTTATCCAGTGTCGCGGCCCTGCATCCGGCGCCGCGGCACTGTGGCCCCTGACCGATGTTGCTTTACTGCTCGACTGCGCACTGAACTTGTAACTCCCATAACTTTCTACTACGATGTCCTATCGACGAACGGTTGGTTGCGTTGGAAACTAGAATCAACGAACTACGTACTAGGCCTTTGAAACACCTAGGAACTCTCAATATAACGGGACATAAACCGCCTCAAAGTTGACTAACAACCCGTCCGAAACATTCCGTCAACCCATCATTCTAAAATTTAAAACTTAATTCCTTTCGTACGTCCCCCTAAGCATGACTCGAACTACGGGGTGTAACAAATAGATACCCCCTCCCCAGGATTAATGATTTGTTTGACCAGTTGCAGGGTGCGAGGTGTTTCTCCAAGATAGACCTGTGGTCCGGTTATCATCAGGTGCGAGTTAGAGAGGCAGATATCCCGAAGACTGCATTCAGGACCCGATATGGGCATTATGAGTTCAGGGTGATGTCTTTCGGTTTGACTAATGCTCCAGCGGTATTTATGGATTTGATGAACCGGGTGTTCAAGGCATTTCTGGATACGTTTGTTATAGTATTCATTGATGACATCCTGGTTTATTCTCGCACGCAGCGAGGCATCAGAATCGGCGAGGCGGTACTTGGAGTCCTCGGGCCGATTATGCGCCAAATTCTCCAAGTGTGAGTTTTGGTTGGCCTCAGTGGCATTCTTGGGGAACATTATCGAGGCCGACAGTGTTCAGGTTGATACGGAAAATATTGAGGCGGTCAAGACTTGGCCGAGACCTACTACTCCGAGAGTGCGCGCTTCTTGGGTGGCGAGTTATTATCGTAGATTTGTGGAAGCGGTTAAGCGATATCGGCGCCTTTGACTAGCCGACTCGAGCGACTAAGTTCCCGTGGACGGAAGCTTGTGAGAAGGGCTTCCAGTTATTGAAGGAAAAGTTGACGACGACTCCAGTTCTTACTCTTCCCGAGGGGTTAGAGGGTTATGTAATTTATTGTAATGCCTCGGGTATCGGGCTAGGGTGCGTATTGATGCAGCACGGCAAGGTTATAGTCTAAGCTTCCCGGCAGCTACGGAAGCATGAGAGGAATTACCTGTTATACCCCGTATTTCCAGAGTATGTACGTGATGACGTACGTATAATAATTTGAGCCTTAAGTTAGGCAAGTTTCAAATTTGTACACAACACCCGATTAGAGTCGTTTTCTGACGAAACGTTTCCACAGCTTTCGTAGGGAAAATTCCGGCTATGTCATTTAAAATTTTTGCGGATTTTTCCGAGAGACGAAATATTTTGGACCAACGGGAGGGTGACATGTGTCACCCTCACATTGGATGAAGGTTGGACGACATTTGGACGAAATGGAGCACTTTAGTTGGTAGGATATTTTGTGCAAGTGGTTGTGGCAGATGGATAAGGTGCACTTGGCTTAAATCTAGCCCTACACTTGCCTTACACTTGGAAGAATCTTGGCCATTGGTTGGTCCTTTCTTGACCTATAAATACCCCCCTTGTTGAAGAGTTATTTCATCCTAAAGTGAGCAATCTTTCTAAGTCTCAAATACTCCCTCCCTCGTCTTAAAATCGTCCAAAGCCCTCCCCCTTTGAGAGCTTAGCCGAGGCGAAACCCCCCCCCTTGAGTGAGGCTTGGCCGTGGGGTACCCCCCCCTAGCCTAGTTGTCTCGTATAAATACCCCCCCTTTGTGGTATAGAAATAATCTCCTAGTATTGTTATAATGCCCAAAATACTCTAGCCCATATACCTTATAGTACTTTCCAAAGTACCCTTTATCTGAAAAACCGGAAAATGCGATTATACCTCCTTTGCCACTAAACGAAACCCTAAGGAAAAATATTCACCCGTAGTTGAAGTATTAAGTAGAAGTTGTGTAGACACTTCTAAGGGTTTCTTGGAGGCGTTTTGGAGCGCCGCGGAGTAGGAGCTAAACCTTGTTCGGGAGCGACATTTAACTTTCGGATAATTTTGGGCTTATCGAGGTAAATATCTTGTCCCTATTGTAATTGGAAATTACATGATTGTTAGAATATATAGTTGAAGTATACTATATATAGAATGAATATTGAATAGAACTGAACGTAGTTCGGCAATGTCTTTTGACTTAAGCCTGAATAAGAATTGAACAGTAATCACATAGAAGGATAATAAAGAGAAGAACTGAACTGAACTGTAATTACATAGGGCTGTACTACAGTAGACTTGTGTAGCATTACTGTGTAGTAGAATTGTACACGTCCGGTTAGACGTGTTAACCCCCCCCCCCGGGTTTGCTTGGTAGTCGGCCTCGATAAGGAGGAGATTTCTGTTTTGCGAGAGTCTTTGAATTTTACGTAGAATATGGAACGATGAGATCTAGATGTTAATAAGCGCCTTGTGGCCTTATAGGTTGAAGTACTACGTGTGGTGCAATCTACGTGGCTTAAGGAGTAGCCGACTGTTTGAGGTACTTGGAGCATTTTGCTATTAGTCGATAATCGTCGCGAGGTATGTGAACCTCTTCCTATCTTTTCCAGCATGATATGTGTATAACTATGTAGTACGGTAGACGTACATGTGTTAAATGTATTTGATTGGTTTAAAACATAAAGGGTTATAACGGCTTTATGGGAAGTTGGTTATAACAGCTTTATGTAGGTTAAGAAATGCCTTGTGGTTTTTAAAGGGTGCGATTTGACTTATAACTGACTTAATGTGTGACCATAAAGAACTTGAAGTATTTCAAAAGATTAAGAATCCTTTTTTTTGAAAGAAGAGTAATACTTGGTTTTGAAAACATAAGAGTTATACTAGCTTTATGGGAAGTTAGGTATAACGTCTTAAGGGAGGAAAAATGAATGGTTTATTGATCTTAAAAGATAAGAGACTTGACTTGAATGAGTTAATATGAGTTTTGTGTGAAACCTCATTCGTGAGTAATGGGTACTTGGTTTTTAAAAGGAATAATGTTTTACTGATTCGGAAATCAGAATGTGTATCGACAAACCACTGCAGCGTTAATAAAGGAAAATGTATTAAATAAATGAAGTATTATATTAAAACCAGTAGAAACCTCCATCTGCATAGAAGCTAAGATGAGACAAAATGATATTACATTTTCTAGATCATGGCTGCTTAATAAGATTGATTATGAACAGGAATAACATACACTCATATAAGGCATATGTTTTCTCAGATTGTTTAAAAGAGAATTATATTCTTAAATGATTAAGACTATGAACTATGAAACTTTTCTAAAATAAAGAGACTTGAGTAAGTGAAATTAGGCAAACTGGAACTTTAGGGAAAATAATGTTGTTAAGAAGGAAAGTGTTTTGGTTTACCTAAAAATGTGAGTCACTCTATTTTTTATATATACGGGTATCGGGTGACTTTTATAAAAGGAATGAATCTCTTTAAAAGGAATTTAACGTACGTAGTACTTTAGGGTTAAAACCCGGACTTTGGCATAAAATGAAAGTACTTTGAGTTGTGTATGACTTGCCTATGCTTGTTGTGGTGAAACCTGCCTATGCTTGTGATGATAGCCTTTGTTGTGCAAGTGTTGTATTTACGTATTCGCGTCTCTCGATGGAGGGCGGTTGACTTATTGAGAACTTACTTGGGCGTCTTTGGCGATGTGAAGAATTCCACGGGTATGTTTCCATTTTGATTGTTGTCTTGATTGATTGATGTTACATGGACATGTCTACACCGTCACGAATTCGGGGACATATGGCCATGCAGCAGGGTTGATCACCCAGTATATTGTTGTTAATGTAACATGGACGTGTCTACACCGATTCAGAATTACGGGGGCATGTGGCAATGGGGCATTGTTATTATTGTTGCATCATGGACATGTTTACCGTCACGAGTCGGGGCATGCGGCCATGATGCGAACATGATTGGTGTTGTGGGCGTGAGACCCATAGTTATATTTTAGTGATGACTTTGAGGGCGTGAGTCACTGACTTGACTGCTTTTATGTTGCATACTGTATTTTGGTCATCATACATGTCTCTGCTTTATATAGTATTATGATTTAACTCTGATATTTTGATTTCACATACTTGGTACTGTTGTCTTGACCTCCTTGAGGCTGCGTTCAATCTGCAGGTAGAAGTACGTTGGTATCGATCCGCTTTTAGGATCACCTTTCAGCGTATTGGGAAGCTCGTTCCTTGGAGGCTTATCTTTTGGTATGTGTTCCACTGAGTTGTAGGTTCTTGTACATTCGGGGTATGGCGGGGCCACTGTCCGTCATAGTTGTTGTAAATCTTAAGTGCATGAAATCTTGTTGTGGCGGGGTTGTAAAAAGATTAAAGCTATTCGGGGTTTGTATATATTTATCTGAGAAGGCAAGCTGTTTTGGTTGACTGTTTACTTATAATATCTCTTATTTCATGTTCATGTTTTATTTCCGTGATTTTCTCGATGTTGTATCACTAGGGTGCAGGGTAAGGCACGATCCGGGCAGGTTCGGTCGTGACAAAAGTGGTATCGAAGCGATTAATCCTCGGAAAGTGTCTGACCGTGTCTAGTAGAGTCTTGATTATCGATGTGTTGTGCACCATCTATAATCGAGAGGCTGAGACATTTAGGATTGGTTTCCATTTCTTCTCATTACGAGATCGTGCCTTAGAGTTGTGTGATAAGTTGGACCCTCGGCGTATTTCGTTTTTACGATTATGCCTCGCGTAAGCGGCCGGGCCCAGTGGGCAAGGCGGTGAGGAGCTGCTAGTGAGATCTGAGAGAGTGCGAGCGCGAGCGGTCGATACACGAGATAGTACTTGACGGCGAGTTTCGCGACGCCCGCCACCAGCCGAGTTTAGAGCGCGGCGGTGGGCTGCTGAGACTCTGATACTGAGCCTCGGTCCACGATGCAGGGAAAAAGATGGGTTACAAGGAGATGGCGATTCTTGGCGGTCGTGGCGAGATATGAGGATAGCCGGCGCAGCGATTCCGATAGCACGATGTTCACCCTAGATCGGATAGTTTGAGGCTACGAGGACTTCACGAGATGTAGCCGCGAGTTCTGGTCGAGGCACGAGGATGATCGCGAGGAGTTCATCAAACGATTCTGTGGATCATGAGTGATCAAGGCTTGGAGACCGAGTCGGTGGTCTAGGTTCGCGTCGGTGCGTGATACGCGATCGTGGTTTGATTCGTGGGAGCTGTCGGGAGAGAATGCACTTCCGGCCGTTTGGGGCGAGTTTTGAGGGGCCTTCACGGCACATTTCTTGCCTCGCAGATGGGAGGGCTCGGTAAGCAGTTTTTGATGTTGAGGCGAGCAGGCGTCTGATTGAGTACAATTTGGAGTTTGACTCATTGGCGGTATGTTCCGCATTAGTAGCTAGTATGGAGGATCGAGTGCGGATATATTACAGGGCTTGATGATTACCTAGCGAGAGTTGTTGGTGTAGCCGCCCGGTAGGGCATGGACATTGCCGCGTGCGAGCTTATGCACTTGGATGTGAGGCGGAGAAATCGGCGGAATGGCCGAGATCGGCGAGAAGAGGGCGAGCAGCGGGGATCCTTTGGTGACTTTCGAGGCGGACCGCCTCGGCAGCGATCTAGTTTTGTACCTCCGCCGGTGCAGTGGTCCTCCACAACGCCGGGGCATCGAGTATTGAGGCGGTCGAGCTCGAGGGTTGAGTTTCGGGGAGTAGGGTGTTGGCGGATCGATCACCCCTACCGGTGTGGTCGATGTAGTAGACCGCATTTGGGAGTGTCGTGGTGCGAGGAGCTTGCTATTTTTGCGGCCAGCGAGGCCATTTTGCGAGGAACTGTCCGACCAAGGGTAGCACGGATGTTACGACTCAGCCTTCAGGATCAGTGGCTGGTTCATCGCCTTCTACAGTTATGCGCCCTGCAGGGCAGGCCTATGATTAGAGTGGAGCGGTAGATTCAGGTATATCCTTAACCCTCTAGAGACTTGTATGTATTAATGTTATGATGATGTGTTAAGTGTTATGTTCGGATAGCTTTGTGCTAAAATGTGATTTAGGGACCTGGTTGGTGAAAAAGGGTAAGCCTGGGGGTGAGAAAATGATGAACCTTAGGATATTACAGTTGAGACCTTAGATGTAAGGCCGTCTTGAGTACAAGATTTTGCGAGTGATCCTTGTCGGAATACATTTTATGCCTAGAATGTGTTGTGTGATAATTTCCTTGAGTAGTGTAAAATGGAAGTGGTAGCTTTCATGACCTGTAGAGGTAAGATTGTTAGGATCGAGAGCAGGCGTGATGCGTAAGTGGGTCGGGTTGGGGCCATGTTGCGGGCCAACCCGCGGCCTGTTCGAGTGGGGTCAGCTCTGGGTGGTCTGCCGGTGGCGAGTCACGAGAGTGCTAGGCCCAGATTAGATGACCATCGTATGAGTTCGTGGATACGTTCGACGAGAATCGATTCGTGAAGGCCGAGAATGGCCTTAGAGGAGATCGAGGCTAGTAAGATGATCAAGTTTGGAGGTAGTGACTCCTAAGTTTTGGAAACTGAAGTATGGTATGTATACTAGAGAGAGTTCGAGTGTTCGAGAAGGATACTGAGATAGGGGAGAAGTGAGCGTGTGTGATCGTTTCTTTTGAGAAATGAATGTGCGAAGGGTTTATGTTGTTAGACCATGGTGGGATCTCTTGTGATAAACAGAGTGTAATCATTGTTGGCTTGGATTTGGGTTTACGCGCGCAGGGTTTTTTGTGGCGAGATGTGGCATGTTGGGATTCGGAAGTATAGTAGTGAAGGCTATCTGACGCGTGTTTGTTTTGAGGCGAGAAGGAACATTCGGGACGAATGTTTCTAAGGAAGAATGTTATACCAGTATTTCAGTATGTATGTGATGGCGTGCGTATAATAATTTGAGCCTTAAGTTAGGCAAGTTTCAAATTTGTACACAACACCGATTAGAGTCGTTTTACGTGAAAGCGTTTCCACGACTTTCGTAGGAAAATTCGGCTATGTCATTTAAAATTTTGCGGATTTTTCCGAGAGGCGAAATATTTTGGACCAGCGGGAGGGTGACATGTGTCACCTCACATTGGAATGAAGGTTGGGCGGCATTTGGACGAAATGGAGCACTTTAGTTGGTAGGATATTTTGTGCAAGTGGTTGTGGTAGATGGATAAGGTGCACTTGGCTTAAATCTAGCCTACACTTGCCTTACAGTTGGAAGAATCTTGGCCATTGGTTGGTCCTTTCTTGACCTATAAATACCCCCCTTGTTGAAGAGTTATTTCATCCTAAAGTGAGCAATCTTTCTAAGTCTCAAATACTCCCTCCCTCGTCTTAAAATCGTCCAAAGCCCTCCTTTGAGAGCCTGGCCAGGCGAAACCCCCCCCCTTGAGTGAGGCTTGGCCGTGGGGTACCCCCCCCTAGCCTAGTTGTCTCGTATAAATACCCCCCCTTTGTGGTATAGAAATAATCTCCTAGTATTGTTATAATGCCCAAAATACTCTAGCCCATATACCTTATAGTACTTTCCAAAGTACCATTTATCTGAAAAACCGGAGAATACGATTATACCTCCTTTAGCCACTAAACGAAACCCTAAGGAAAAATATTCACCGTAGTTGAAGTATTAAGTAGAAGTTGTGTAGACACTTCTAAGGGTTTCTTGGAGCGTTTTGGAGCGCACGGAGTAGGAGCTAAACCTTGTTCAGGAGCGACATTTAACTCGGATAATTTTGGGCTTATCGAGGTAAATATCTTGTCCCCCTATTGTAATTGGAAATTACATGATTGTTAGAATATATAGTTGAAGTATACTATATATAGAATGAATATTGAATAGAACTGAACGTAGTTAAATCGGCAATGTCTTTTGACTTAAGCTGAATAAGAATTGAGCGATAATCACATAGAAGGATAATAAAGAGAAGAATCGAATCGAATGTAATTACATAGGCTGTACTCTGAGACTTGTGTAGCATTACTGTGTAGTAGAATTGTACACGTCCGGTTAGACGTGTTAACCCCCCCTGGTTGGCTTGGTAGCCGGCCTCGATAAGGGAGGAGATTTACGCTGTTGCGGGGGGGGGGGGGAGGTGCTGCCGAATTTTCTGTAGAATATGGAACGATGAGATCTAGATGTTAATAAGCGCCTTGTGGCCTTATAGGTTGAAGTACTACGTGTGGTGCAATCTACGTGGCTTAAGGAGTAGCCGACTGTTTGAGGTACTTGGAGCATTTTGCTATTAGTCGATAATCGTCGCGAGGTATGTGAACCTCTTCCTATCTTTTCCAGCATGATATGTGTATAACTATGTAGTACGGTAGACGTACATGTGTTAAATGTATTTGATTGGTTTAAAACATAAAGGGTTATAACGGCTTTATGGGAAGTTGGTTATAACAGCTTTATGTAGGTTAAGAAATGCCTTGTGGTTTTTAAAGGGTAACTGATTTGACTTATAACTGACTTAATGTGTGACCATAAAGAACTTGAAGTATTTCAAAAGATTAAGAATCCCTTTTTTTTGAAAGAAGAGTAATACTTGGTTTTGAAAACATAAGAGTTATACTAGCTTTATGGGAAGTTAGGTATAACGTCTTAAGGGAGGAAAAATGAATGGTTTATTGATCTTAAAAGATAAGAGACTTGACTTGAATGAGTTAATATGAGTTTTGTGTGAAACCTCATTCGTGAGTAATGAGTACTTGGTTTTTAAAAGGAATAATGTTTTACTGATTCGGAAATCAGAATGTGTATCGACAAACCACTGCAGCGTTAATAAAGGAAAATGTATTAAATAAATGAAGTATTATATTAAAACCAGTAGAAACCTCCATCTGCATAGAAGCTAAGATGAGACAAAATGATATTACATTTTCTAGATCATGGCTGCTTAATAAGATTGATTATGAACAGGAATAACATACACTCATATAAGGCATATGTTTTCTCAGATTGTTTAAAAGAGAATTATATTCTTAAATGATTAAGACTATGAACTATGAAACTTTTCTAAAATAAAGAGACTTGAGTAAGTGAAATTAGGCAAACTGGAACTTTAGGGAAAAGAATGTTGTTAAGAAGGAAAGTGTTTTGGTTTACCTAAAAATGTGAGTCACTCTATTTTTTTTATATATACGGGTATCGGGTGACTTTTATAAAAGGAATGAATCTCTTTAAAAGGAATTTAACGTACGTAGTACTTTAGGGTTAAAACCCGGACTTTGGCATAAAATGAAAGTACTTTGAGTTGTGTATGACTTGCCTATGTGTCACGACCCGTTCCGGGGCCCGTGACTGGTGCCTTACCCGGGCACCCAAGTAGTCATACATCAGAGAAAAACCAGCGGAATATAAAACAACCAAGATATGAAACAGTATAAATAAGACACGGTTACGGAAAAAGTTGCCTTCGGCATAATGTATATAAATAACCCAAAATGAATAGCGACATCCCAACCTTACAACAGTCTACGGACCTCTAAGAGTTTAAAACAACAATGGCGGACAGGGGCCCCGCCATACCCACGAATACGAATATCTACAACGACGGGACCATACCAAAATGCTAAGCTTAGAGAAGCGGAGCTTTCCCAACGCCAAGCGGTGATCCTAAGAACGGATCAGTAGGAGTACCTTTACCTGCGGCATGAACGCAGCCCCCCGAAGGAGGTCAGTACAACAGGTACCAAGTATGTGAAACTGAAAATACTATAAATGAAATCATAGTAGTCTATATAAGGCAGGAGACATGTATGATAAGCCAAAACTACGATTCACACAATAAATAGCGATCATGTCAAGTCAGGGACTCATGCCCTCAAAGTCATCACAATAGAACCGTACGGGGTAAGTACGAAGGCGTAGCCGACTACTAAAACCCACAGTACCAACAAGGTCATAAACTGTATCATGAGATCTGTCTAGACCGTCACATGATCAAAGCCGCCACTCGCGCGGTATCTAATGTGCGCATCTAGTCACGAACTTCCGCGACTCGCATAGGCCAAGCAGATAGGCCCGCATGAGGTA
This sequence comes from Przewalskia tangutica, assembly GCA_029844215.1. NCBI lineage: Eukaryota > Viridiplantae > Streptophyta > Magnoliopsida > Solanales > Solanaceae > Przewalskia > Przewalskia tangutica. Next base: position 40,875,009 of record CM056724.1, on the reverse strand, counting down.
TAACCCCGCATCGAGGGTAGCTACTCCGGCGGCGTCTAGACTCGTCGTCGCGCATGGCTACAAGAACCGCGTGACCACGAGGGCCGATACTAACACGAACTCCTGCGGTTCGCATAGGCCATCTGCACCGCATAAGGTATTCTCGAATCATAGGTCCATCGACCCGCTGAGTCTACCCCGCCGGAGGAAGCTTAACCGGAGTTATGAATGATATAATATCAACATAAGCGATTATTGCTAAACAACATAAGCACAACAAGGAAAACCCTTTACACAAATATCACAAGATACTAACTCACGTAGCATCCTAACATGTTTACTTATCCAAATAACAAGAAAATATTACAAGACTATCACAAATCAATACAATCAAGTTATTCACACAAGGTACTTTCTACATTATGTTAACAAGTTGGGTTGTTAGCCCCAAAGTACTTCATGTATTACTCTTTTAAAAGATCCGTTTCTTTTACAAAAGTCACCTGATAACAGTAGTATAAAAATAGAGTAATTATCTTTTGAAGTACATTAAAACACTTCTCCTTGTAAAATCAAGTAACAACATTCTTTTCCTAACGTTCAAGTTTGCCTAATTCCAATTACTCAAGTTTCTCATTTTCGAAAGGGTTTGTAGTTCATAGTTTTAATCCTTTAAAACAATTTGAGAAACATATACCCTAAGTGTGAGTAGGTTATTATTATTCGTAACAATCTTATTACAGCAGCCATGATCTAGTAAATGTAATATCCTTTTGTCTCATCTTAGCTCCTATGCAGATGGAAGTTTCTACTAGTTTTAATAATACCTTATTAGTCAAAATAATTCCCTTTATTAGCGCTGCTGTGGTTTGTTCGACATTTATTCTGATTGGTAAAACATCATTCCTTTTGAAAACCAAAAATACTATTTACTCACTAATGAGGTTTCACACTTTTTAACAAAATTCATATTAGTATAATAAGTCAAGTCTCTTATTTCCTTAAATCAATAAATCGTTCTTTTTATCACTCTTAAGCCGTTATACCTAACCTCCCATAAAGCTAGTATAACTCTTAAGCTTTTAAAACCAAGTGTTACTCTTCTGAAAAAAAATGATTCAGTATTCCTTTGAAATGTTTTCAGTTCTTTATTATTCAGGCTTAAGCCGTGAGGCATTGCCGCAAGTGTTATTCAGGCTTAAGCCGTGAGGCATTGCCGTAAGTATTATTCAGGCTTAAGTCAAAGACATTGCCGTAGTTATTATTCGATTAACACATGTACGTCTACCGTACTATATATATTGTAAAATATCATGCTTTAGGAAGAATCACATACCTTCTCGGCGAAAACCTCCTGCCAAGTTGAATATGTCGCGCGCAGAGTATCGACCTATAACAGTCAAATACGTCTATCAACGTCCAGACTGTACTGTACAAAGTTCTAAGCAGAGGGTTCGTTATTCTATGGTCATTTGGGCAGCACTTCCCTACCCGGTGAGCTACTCAAGTCTACTGTGAAAACAGTCCTATGTAAGTACAGTTCTATTATTCATCTTTTAAACCCTTCTACTGTGATAACAGTTCAATTCTATTCTGCAATATCCTTCTAAGTATTTAATACTTATTCCTATACTTCTACAGTATATATATTCTAATTACAAAAGGAGGATAAGGTTATTTACCTCGGTAAGCCCAATAATATCCTAGATAAAAGTCGCGCCTGAGCAAGGTTTAGCTCCTAAGTTGTGCGCTCCGGTAGCTCCAAGAAAACCTTAGAAGTTCTTCACAACTTCTACTAAGGACTAAGGGATTTGGGCTAGGGTAATTTGGGCATTATAACAATACTAGAAGACAACTTTTCTACCAAGGGAGGGGGGGTAGTGTTTCGGCTAGGCTAGCTTTAGAGGGGGGGGGGGGTTGCTCTCGGCTAGGGCTTCTCAAAAGGGGAGGGGTGTGTTTGGACGAAACAACAAGAGGGAGAGGGGGGATTTGAGACTTAGATAGATTGCTCAATTTAGGATGAAATAACTCTTCAACAAGGGGGGTATTTATAGGTCAAGACATGGCCAACCAATGGCCAAGATTATGCCAAGTGCAAGGCAAGTGTAGGGTGAGGATTTAGGCAAGTGTCCTTGGCCAACTTGCACACAAAATATCCTACCAACTACTTGACAAAAATTGTCATCCAATTGGCCTCAATGCCGTGTAACATCCATCAATGAGAGGGTGACAAGTGTCGCCCTCTCGTTGGTCCAAAATGTTTCGTCTCTCGGAAAAATTCGCAAAAATTAGAAATGACATAGCCGGAATTTATCCTACGCGAGTTGTGTAAAACGTTTCGTCTAAAAACGACTCTAAACGGGTGTTGTGTACAAAGTGGAATTCGTCCAAGACAACTAGGGGGTGACACGTGTCGCCTCCTACTCGTCCAAAATATTTCATCTTAGAAAATATCCACAATGGCCAAAATCTCGAAAACAAAGTGGGCCCACAAAATCAGAATTTTCTCCAGTGGGCCCACGTGACCATTTCGAAAATAAAACTCCATAATTCTCTAAAATTCCAAGAAGTCCGAATACCAAACTGGGAATCCAATTCCCATAAACGAATCTTTTCCTTCACAAAACGGAAACTTTTCCGTGGAAAAATCACCTCTTTCTTCCATTCCAATTCGAATGTCGTATTCTCGCACGCACGCCCTCGCATACATACCACGAAACTACGGGTATAACATTCTCCCTCCTTAGAAACATTCGTCGAATGTTCCTTCTAGGTATCAAAACAAGCAGCGCCAAGATAGTCCCATCGCTATACTTACGGAAACAACCATGCCACACTGGTCACAACACAACAAGCGCACATACTTATCTCCAAGTCCACGAGAATCACCTCTATCACAAAAACTCCTACTCGAAATCTAAAAGATACTCCTTCGCCCTACTCTTTACAAGCGAATGATCACACCTATGCTCGTAATACATGCTCGTACTTCCTTTACTCATCGTGATACCACTTTTGTCACTTTGTCGCGAGCCTTGCCGACGACCCAACAAATGGTACCGGCTGCCATGCGATCCACGAGGATGTCGTACACTTCTTGTACGCTCGAACTCTTACCACCTTGCATTCGCTTAGTTTCCAAATCTCGGGTTACTATCTCTAACGTGGTCATCATTAATCGGGAACACTGGGTGGATTTCGATACTTTCGAACATAACAATACGAAGACCGGACGCATCGCCTCCTAAGTCGGACGGCAATGCTAACATATAGGCAACCTGGCCTAATCTTCACATGAACTCAAAAGGCCCAAAGTAACACGCTAAGTTTCCTCTGTTTTCCAAAACTCGTCACCCTATCCACATTCTCTGGAACAAACCTGAACCAACTATCTGAACCTTGCCAACATCGAACCAATCGATCGGCAACTTATACTTCCGCCCCTACAAGGCTTCCTAAGGCGACATCCGAATACTGAAAATGGTAGCTTAAACATTCCTTTACAGAGACGACAATCCACAACTACTCCTCGAAATCCAAACATCGCCAGGCGAATGCGCGATTCGAGACTTACACGAGTTCTTAACCTGCTGGTAAAACTTCCAAAAAGGAAACAGCCGTACCCTGGGCTCCACTGTCTGTCATAAGGTGAAGGTAGGCACCCCGTGCAGCCTTACAACCTTTCTGATATAATCACCCCTACTGAGTACACGGTCTTTGCTAGAAGACAAGACGGGCTGACCTCCTCGGCCCGACTACTGGTCGAATGTATCCACGAACTCGTACGTTGGTTAACTAAACTTGGGCCTAACATCCTAGTGACCCTACCACCCGGCGGGACCACCAAAACTGACCCCACCACCAAACAGGCCACGGGTCGACCCGCCACATGGCCTCCACCCAACCCGGCAATGCGCAAACACTAGCTCCCTGATTCGGAACAATCTCACCAATCACGTTACGAAAACCTAGCGGTCTTCTACCCTCTTTCATTCCACATTACCTAGGGATTCATCCCACAAAATATCTCACGTATACTATGCACCTCGACAAGGGTCAAACACGAAGTAATTCTTTTACCAAAGATGGCCTCGCCTCTAAGGTCTCTACGTACACATCCTAAGGCTCCCACTTTCTCTATCCCCCAATCTTTCCTGATTAACTAATCATGATTCCCAATCGCAGTTAACACAATGCTATCTGAACATAATACTTAAGATATTCGCTACACATATAAATCTCTAAAGGGTTAAGGATATACCAGATTCACGCGCAGACTTCCCTTAGGTCGTTCTAATCAAACCCGCCCTGCTGGGCGCATAGCTGGGGAAGGTGATGAACTATCCACTGATCCTGAAGGCCGAGTCTCTACATCCGCACCACCCTTGGTCGGACAATTCCTCGCAAAATGGCCCTGCTGGCCGCAAACATAACAAGCTGACGCGGAAGAACGACACTCCCCACGATGACATCGACCACAACGGCCACACCGAGGTGGGGGTGGCCTCCTCTGGCTAACACCCCCTCCTCTCCGAACCACTGCATCCACAACTGGTCTAGTAGGCTGAGTTCTCGTGCTTGTATCCTTCCTCATAGAACATTCCCTTGCCATATGGCCCTGACGGCCGCAATAAAAACAAGCACCAGTAAAAAGACGGCACTTCCCGGGATGACACCTGCCACACTGTGAACACTGAGGAAAAACTGAACCCTGTGGAGGGACACTCTGCACTGGCGGAGGCGCATGTCTAATCTGCTGCTGAGGCGATTCGCCTCGAGAGTTACCAAATGATCCTGCCAATCGGGCCCTCTTCTGCTGCTCTCGGTCACTCTGTCGATCTCTACCTCTCTCAGCCCGCTGCACATAATCCTGAACGCAAGCCTGGCTCGTCCCTGACTGAAGAGCTACTCCCTCACAACCCTTCTTTAGATAAGCATCAATATCCTTGGAATACCGGTACATAAAATACTCTCTGGCTGCCAAGTCCTTTGCTAGCAACAGGGCCGTCTCCTTCCAATCCATATTTTCTGCTCCCAGTCGTGGAACGAAAGTCGGATGTCATGACCGCAGTGAGAGCTGCTGCGTTGCCAAACTCATCACTGGCGGCGACGCCTCGTAACTCCTCGCATGAAGCATCACCCAGTGATGATTGGGCCTGTGCCTTCTAAATCTCTCAGACTTACTCGCAGCCTCCTTCGCGCCGCTTTCTTCGGGCCCGAGTTACTGGCGCGGAGGCATCATCGGTAAAGGAAAGGAATACGTTAGAGGGTCCAACTTATAACACGACTCTAAAGAACGATCTCGAGTGAGAAGAATGAAAACCAATCCTAAATATCCTATAGCCTCACGATTATTGGTGTGGTGCACAACACACCGATAATCAAGACTCTACTAGATACGGTCGTAGACACTTTCCGAGGATTAATCGCTCGATACCACTTTTGTCACGACTGTTCGGGGCGTGGATCGTGCCTTACCCGCACCCAAGTAGTCATACATCGAGAAAAACGGTGGAATATAAAACAACCAAGATATGAAACAGTATAAATAAGACACGGTTTACGGAAAAAGTTGCCTTCGGCATAATGTATATAAATAACCCAAAATGAGCGATTACATCCCAACCTTACAACAGGTCTGCAGACCTCAAGAGTTTAAAACAACAATGGCGGACGGGGCCCCGCCATACCTGAATACGAATATCTACAACGACGGGACCATACTAAAATGCTAAGCTTCCGAGAAGCGGAGCTTTCCCAACGCAAGCGGTGATCCTAAGAACGAGGATCAACGGTAGGAGTACCTTTACTGCGGCATGAACGCACTCGGCGAGGTCGATGCAACAGTACCAAGTATGTGAAATCGAAAATATCGTAAATGAAATCATAGTAGTCTATATAAGGCGGAGACATGTATGATAAGCCAAAACTACGATTCAATAAATAGCGATATGTCAAGTCGTGGACTCATGCCTCAAAGTTATCACAATAGAACCGTGACGGTAAGTACGGCGCGTGGCCGACTACTAAAACCCATGCACCAACAAGGTCATAAATCGTATCATGAGATCTGCACCGTCACATTATCAAAGCCGCCACTCGCGCGCAGATCTAATGTGCGCATCTAGTCCTCGAACTTCCCGACTCCGCATAGGCCAAACAGATAGGCCCGCATGAGGTATAACCCCGCATCGAGGGTAGCTACTCCCGGCAGTCCTAGACTCGTCGTCCGCATGGCTACAAGAACCGCATGACCACAAGGGCCGCATACTAACTGAACTCCCGCAGTTCCGCATAGGCCATCTGCACCGCATAAGGTATTCTCGAATCATAGGTCCATCGACCACTTTGAAGTCTACCCCGCATCGGAGGGCAGCTTAACCCCCGGAGTTATGAATGATATAATATCAACATAACCGATTATTGCTAAACAACATAAGCACAACAAGGAAAAAACCCTTTACACAAATATCACAAGATACTAACTCACGTAGCATCCTAACATGTTTACTTATCCAAATAACAAGAAAATATTACAAGACTATCACAAATCAATACAATCAAGTTATTCACACAAGGTACTTTCTACATTATGTTAACAAGTTCGGGTTGTTAGCCCCAAAGTACTTCATGTATTACTCTTTTAAAAGATCCGTTTCTTTTACAAAAGTCACACAATAACCGTAGTATAAAAATAGAGTAATTATCTTTTGAAGTACATTAAAACACTTCTCCTTGTAAAATCAAGTAACAACATTCTTTTCCTAACGTTCAAGTTTGCCTAATTCCAATTACTCAAGTTTCTCATTTTCGAAAGGGTTTGTAGTTCATAGTTTTAATCCTTTAAAACAATTTGAGAAACATATACCCTAAGTGTGAGTAGGTTATTATTATTCGTAACAATCTTATTACAGCAGCCATGATCTAGTAAATGTAATATCCTTTTGTCTCATCTTAGCTCCTATGCAGATGGAAGTTTCTACTAGTTTTAATAATACCTTATTAGTCAAAATAATTCCCTTTATTAGCGCTGCTGTGGTTTGTTCGACATTTATTCTGATTGGTAAAACATCATTCCTTTTGAAAACCAAAAATACTAATTACTCACTAATGAGGTTTCACACTTTTTAACAAAATTCATATTAGTATAATAAGTCAAGTCTCTTATTTCCTTAAATCAATAAATCGTTCTTTTTATCACTCTTAAGCCGTTATACCTAACCTCCCATAAAGCTAGTATAACTCTTAAGCTTTTAAAACCAAGTGTTACTCTTCTAAAAAAAATGATTCAGTATTCCTTTGAAATGTTTTCAGTTCTTTATTATTCAGGCTTAAGCCGTGAGGCATTGCCGCAAGTGTTATTCAGGCTTAAGCCGTGAGGCATTGCCGTAAGTATTATTCAGGCTTAAGTCAAAGACATTGCCGTAGTTATTATTCAGTTAACACATGTACGTCTACCGTACTATATATATTGTAAAATATCATGCTTTAGGAAGAATCACATACCTTCTCGGCGAAAACCTCCTGCCAAGTTGAATATGTCGCGCGCAGAGTATCGACCTATAACGATCCAACACGTCTATCAACGCCCGTATCTTGCATACAAAGTTCTAAGCGAGGGTTCGTTATTCTATGGTCATTTGGGCAGACTTCCTACCGGTGAGCTACTCAAGTTCATCGTGAAAACAGTCTATGTAAGTCTGGTTCTATTATTCATCTTTTAAACCCTTCTATCGTGATAACATCAATTCTATTCTGCAATATCCTTCTAAGTATTTAATACTTATTCCTATACTTCTACAGATATATATTCTAATTACAAAAGGAGGATAAGGTTATTTACCTCGGTAAGCCCAATAATATCCTAGATAAAAGTCGCTGAGCAAGGTTTAGCTCCTAAGTTGTGCGCCCAGAGTCTAAGAAAACCTTAGAAGTTCTTCACAACTTCTACTAAGGACTAAGGGATTTGGGCTAGGGTAATTTGGGCATTATAACAATACTAAGGCAACTTTTCTACTGGGAGGGGGTAGTGTTTGGCTAGGCTAGCTTTATGGGGGTTGCTCTGGCTAGGGCTTCTCAAAGGAGGGTGTGTTTGGACGAAACAACAAGAGGAGAGGGGGATTTGAGACTTAGATAGATTGCTCAATTTAGGATGAAATAACTCTTCAACAAGGGGTATTTATAGGTCAAGACATGGCCAACCAATGGCCAAGATTATGCCAAGTGCAAGGCAAGTGTAGGGTGAGGATTTAGGCAAGTGTCCTTGGCCAACTTGCACACAAAATATCCTACCAACTACTTGACAAAAATTGTCATCCAATTGGCCTCAATGCCGTGTAACATCCATCAATGAGAGGTGACAAGTGTCGCCTCTCGTTGGTCCAAAATGTTGCGTCTCTCGCAAAAATTCGAAAAAATACCAAATCACAGCGCCGCAATTTATCCTACGCGAGTTGTGTAAAACTTTGCGTCTAAACACGACTCTAAACGGGTGTTGTGTACAAAGTGGAATTCGTCCAAGCCAACTAGGGGTGACACGTGTCGCCTCCTACTCGTCCAAAATATTTCATCTTAGAAAATATCCACAATGGCCAAAATCTCGAAAACAAAGTGGGCCCCACAAAACCGTAAATTTTCTCCCGTGGGCCCCACGTGACCATTTCCGAAAATAAAACTCCATAATTCTCTAAAATTCCAAGAAGTCCGAATACCAAATCTGGGAATCCAATTCCCATAAACGAATCTTTTTCCTTCACAAAACCCGGAAACTTTTCCGTGGAAAAATCACCTCTTTCTTCCATTCCAATTCCAATGTCGTATTCTCGTACGTACGTCCTCGCATACATACCCTGAAACTACGGGGTATAACACTATGCTTGTTGTGGTGAAACCTGCCTATGCTTGTGATGATAGCCTTTGTTGTGCAAGTGTTGTATTTCTGTGTTACCGCGTCTCTCGATGGGCGTTGACTTATGAGAACTTACTTGGACGCGTCCGGGCGACGAAGAATTCCACGGTATGTTTCCATTTTGATTGTTGTCTTGATTGATTGATGTTACATGGACATGTCTACACCGACGCGTCAGGACATATGGCTACGCAGCAGGTTGATCACCCAAGATATCATTGTTGATGTTACATGGGCGTGTCTACACCGATGCGCAGACCGGCATGTGGCCATGCAAAGATTGTCATTATTGTTGCATCATGGACATGTTTACACCGATGCAGATTCGGCATGCGGCCATGATGCGAACATGATTGGTGTTGTGGGCGTGAGACCCATAGTTATATTTTAGTGATGACTTTGAGGGCGTGAGTCCCTGACTTGACTGCTTTTATGTTGCATACTGTATTTTGGTCATCATACATGTCTCCTGCTTTATATAGACTGTTATGATTTAACTACGATGATTTCGCCACACATACTGTACCGCCAGATCGACCTCCTTCGGCTGCGTTCACGCCATGGTAAGTACATTGGCTGTCGATCCCCGCTTTTAGGATCACCTTTCATCATATTGGGAAGCTCCGTTCCTTCGGAGGCTTATCTTTTGGTATGTGTTCCCTGAGTTGTAGGTTCTTGTACATTCAGGGGTATGGCGGGGCCCTGTCCCGTCATAGTTGTTGTAAATCTTAGAGGTATGTAGTACTGTTGTGGGCAGGGTTGTAAAAAGGATTAAACTGTTCAGGGTTTGTATATATTTATGCAGAAGGCAACTGTTTTGGTTGACCTGTTTACTTATAATATCTCTTATTTCATGTTCATGTTTTATTTCCGCTGATTTTCTCTGATGTTGTATCACTAGGGTGCCCGGGGTAAGGCACCAGTCACGGGCCCGGGTTCGGGTCGTGACATTACCCTACTCATGACTTAGAGTTGGCCGCAGTTATTCATGCCTTGAAGATTTGGAGACATTATTTATACGGGGTTCATGTGGATATTTATACAGACCACAAGAGCCTCCATTACATCTTCAGCAGGAGTGAACTTGCGGCAGACCGTGGTTAGAGTTCTTTGAAGGATTATGATGTTGATATCCTATACCATCCGGAAAAGCCAACGTGGTTGCGGATGCTCGAGTCGTAGATCTATGGGAGTCCGCCGAGGTACACGGATAGTAGGACATGGTCCGTGAGATTCATCAGCTGGTGAGCCTTGGGGTTCGGTTGGTCGATACCGATGATAGTGGGGTACGGGTTCGAGAGGTTGCCGAGTCTTCCATCATTGAGGAGGTGAAGAGCGGCGTATGAGGATCTGATTACGCAGGTATCGAGATACGGCTCTTCGAGAGGAGAAGAGTTTATTTGAGGTAGCGCCTGATGGGGTGCTAAGATACGAGGGCAGATTGTGTGTTCCCGATGTTGTAGGACTTCGTCAGCAGGTTCTAGGGGAGGCACACAGTGCCCGCTACTCTATTCATACGGGGTCGACTAAGATGTACCATGACTCAGATGTATGTATTGGTGGGATGGCCTGAAGAGGGACGTAGCAGAGTTTGTTGCTCAGTGTCCAAATTGTCAGCAGGTCAAGGTTGAGCACCAGAAGCCCGGTGGGCTATTGCAGGCGATTGATATTCCGATATGAAAGTGGGAGGTGATCAACATGGATTTTGTTACAGGGTTACCTCGTACTCAGAGGAAGTGTGATTCCATCTGGGTTATTGTAGACAGACTGACGAAATCAGCCGACTTTCTTCCGGTCAGGACTACGTATTCGGCTGAGGATTATGCTAGACTTTATATCATGGAGATTGTGAGACTGCACAAAGTTTCTATATCTATTATATCAGACAGGGGAGCCCCATTTACGGCTAACTTCTGGAGGTCCTTCCAGAAGGGGTTAGGGACACAGGTGAGTCTCGGTACCGCGTTTCATCCTCAGACCGACGGGCAGGCAGAGTGTACTATCCAGACACTTGAGGATATGATGCGAGCCTGTGTTGTTGATTTCAGGGGTAGCTGGGAGGATCATTTGCCTATTGTTGAGTTTGCATATAACAACAGCTACCATTCTAGTATACAGATGGCGCCATATTAGGCTTTGTATGGGCGGAAGTGTAGGTCGCCGATTGGTTGGTTCGACGTGGGCGAGGTTCAGTTAGTTAGCCCAGTCTTGATTCAGCAGGCTGTGGATAAGGTGAAGCTTATCCAGGAGAGACTCTTAGCAGCTCAGAGTCGGCAGAAGTCTTATGCAGATAATCGGCGCCGACACTTGGAGTTTTAGGTTGACGATTGGGTCTTCTTGAAGGTATCACCCATGAAGGGTCTGATGAGGTTCGGGAAGAAAGGGAAGCTTAGCCTAAGGTACATTGAGCCTTATCAGATACTCCATAGAGTAGGCAAGGTTGCCTATGTTACACCCCGTAATTACAGGACATGTTTTAAGAACGTAAGTATGAACTCACAAGTGTTAAGATTTGAGACTTGTAAAAATTTACCGGGAATTTGAAATTTGTCGGAAAGCGTATTATTGTGACGAATGGGAGGGCGACACTTGTCACCCCCACTTATTTATGCCTTGGACGAAAATGTCATGGCCAAAATGGTCATTGACCATAGCCTTAAGATGACTAAGTCTTTCTATTAATTAGCTTGACAAAATTGACCAAGTCAAGGGAGTCAATTAGTCTTGATATTTAGCTAGAGCTCGTCCTAGCCACCCAAATGGTTGCATCTTGACCCTCCATGTCCCTATATTATACTACTAGTAGCAAGACTAATGCCAACACTTAGAAATTTTCAAGAGAAATTGATGAACTCAAGAGCATTGCTCTCGGGTTTGCTCCCTTCCACAACAAAAAAATTTTGTTTCTTGTCCAATAATTCCCCCACTTTAAACCAAGGTTCATGAGTGTTAAGTAAGTATATCTCAATAGAAAAATCCCGGAAAAAGAGAGTTTTCGTATTAGTCGCAAGGTGAAAACCTAATGGCTTTTCTAGGTTTTGGTTGGGGGTTTGAAGGAAAATTGTTGGTATGGTTCTAAGGGTCTCAAGTAGCGGATTGAAGTATCTTGGAGAGTCTCTAAGTTGCTAAGGAACGACTTCGGATTTGAAGATTGGTTTGAGAATCGTTAAGGTATAATCTTGTCCTTTAAGATGTTACAAGATTATGTATTATTATTGTTGTTGTTAGCTTTACATGTTGATAGCATGAAGTGGTTAAGTTGAAGTTTATAAGTATTATGGAGTGCTTGTAGCTAAATTCGAAATGTTATATAAGCCTTGTTAAGTTGGATTTCAATTTAGTCGTTATTAGAAATCGTCATGTTACCTACTTCGAGATTATGGATTGTTATAATCAAATACGACTTGATATCATGTTATGCTACCAATTTGGTTTGAAATGGAAATTTGATAAGAATTGGTAAGGTTGAACTCAAGGTGGCCGAATTTTGGACTTTTTAGTTTGTTTTTCATTTGTATTGGACTACTTTCTAAATTGTGAGCCAATTGGGGCTGTTTAGTTAGTCATTTGTATTGGAGTACCTTATAGAAATTGTGAGCCAATTGGGGCTGTTTGGTTATTGTATTCGGCCTTGAAAAAGGTGGCAAAGTAAGTAGAAACAAAGGAGGTGCTGTCCGATTTTCCGTAGAATTTAGCGACTTAGCACCTAAAATATTCTACGTATGAAGTAAGAAGTTAATGGACGTATGGTGACCATTATAGGTTGACGTACTAGGTATAGCGTATCCTACTTGAAGAATGGAATAGCTCAAGGTGGAAGTACTTTGGAGCTTTTTGCTACTTGTCGATAATCGTCGCGAGGTATGTGAACCTCTTCCTTCTTTAGACATGGTTCTATGTATGGAATATACATGTGGTATTATTTCATGATTCCTTCTATTCTTAGAAGTTAAGAAATATGTATGTTGATTTACTCTACGTAAGGGTTATGTCTAAGTTATCCTAAGTTATAAGTATGTTAAATTGTCCTAAGTCCTTACCAAGTCTTATGGGAGATGTTGGTAAGAATGGTTAGGAAAATATGAGATTTGATTTAAAACTATGTGTCTTGATTTAATTAAAGTAAGTAAGTGGATTTTACGTTCAAAAATGACTTGAATTTATATGTGAAAAAGGCTGGATTAAGCTCTTAAGTAAGTATGTAAGAATATGTTGTTAAATCTTATCGAAAGAAGGAAAGGAACGGTTAATATATGATTGATTTCAGGAGTTAAAAGGACGTTCTTTGTACAGTTATGATTTGATTCTTGCACGTTATTTCTGTTCCATATTCGGTACCTGTTGTACTGACCCCCTTCGGGGGGCTGCGTTCATGTCCGCAGGTTTAGGTACACAGTGTGGATCCGCGAGCTTAGGATCCTGGTTCAGCATTTTAGATGGCTCCGATGTTCCGGAGTTGTCATGGCTATGTATATTCAGGGGTATGGCGGGGCCCTGTCCCGCCACAGCAGTTATGTTAAAACTCTTAGAGGTCTGTAGTCACATATTGTGGGTCTGTTTGTAAAGAAAGGAGGCAACTGCTTCGTTCATGTATGTACGTCCAGGAAGGTAGCCCTATCGGCTGACCTGTTGTTTATTTCTGTTGTTTTATGTTATAAGTTTCATGTATGTTCCGCTGATTATCTCTGATGTTTACCTGTAAGGGTGCCCAGGTAGGGCACCAGTCACGGGCCCGGGGTCGGGTCGTGACAAAAGTGGTATCAGAGCAGTTAGTCCTCGGAAAGTGTCTACAGACCGTGTCTAGTAGAGTCTTGATTATCGGTGTGTTGTGCACCACATCTATAATCAGGAGGCTGCAGGACATTTAGGATTGGTTTCCATTCTTCTCACTCTGAGATCGTGCGATGAGTGTGTTGTTAGGTCGCTCCTCCTAACGAGTTATGTTGATCGCGACACGAAAGCGCAATGACCAAGAAGGACTATGTGGATTGCGTATCCAGGTTGGTAATGATTGTAGTATAGTTGGTATGGTGATATACATCTATACGGAGTTATGTACGAGTGTCAGACGCGTGTTGCCTAGAATGATTTTAGATTACCAGAAATTGGTAAAGACTAACTAGATACCGGGAAGGTATGGAATAGTTAATGAATTTTCGCCAAGGTCTTATGTTTTATTTAAGGTAATTGGGAAAGGATGAGTTGTCTGATAGGGTAGTGAACCCTTAAGAAGCCATGTTAAGGAACCTAACGGAATGTCATGTTAATAGATTAAGCTGCGTAGTAAGCTTAAGAGAATTATACGGATGAGGTCTGGATAGAGTAAGTAATGGTTGTTGTGATCGAGACAACATGGTTATGGTTTTATGAGATGTTTTGTACCTTCTTGGGGATGGTAAGGTAGGCGTGGAGCATGGAAATTGCGAGCCTAAGAATATTGATTCTCGCCGAGACCTTAGGTATATAAGGTTTTCTCCGCAATAAGATTTTAAGTCGGACTCAAGGATAAGAGTTAAGTGCGACGAAGTCGGCCGAGGACTGTTACGTCTCCCCATGGCCTGGAATGGAGTGGGATCAGTTGGTAGTAGTTCCGCTACGTGACAGGGTCACGAGGGTGCAAGGCCCAGGTCTAGTTAATTGTTTTACGGGTTCGTGGACGCGTTCCACCGGAACCAGGTCGTGAAAGCCGGAAATGGCCTTATATTGTTTTATAGAGTGACTCCAAAGATTTGAGGCCAGAATTGGTATGGAAGTTATGTATGTATGCTAGTATGAATTGGAAGTACGAAAGGATAATCTCTTTTGGGCTTATGATGGACAAGTATGCGTGTGCAGGTATTAGGGCCATGTGGCATTGTTGGTATGACGGTTGTGAAAGGAAACTATGTCGCTAATTATAAGTTTGACTCCGAAAGAACATTCGAGGACGAATGTTTTTAAGGGGGGGAGAATGTTACACCCCGTAATTACAGGACATGTTTTAAGAACGTAAGTATGAACTCACAAGTGTTAAGATTTGAGACTTGTAAAAATTTACCGGGAATTTGAAATTTGTCGGAAAGCGTATTATTGTGACGAATGGGAGGGCGACACTTGTCACCCCCCCTTATTTATGCCTCGACGAAAATGTCATGGCCAAAATGGTCATTGACCATAGCCTTAAGATGACTAAGTCTTTCTATTAATTAGCTTGACAAAATTGACCAAGTCAAGGGAGTCAATTAGTCTTGATATTTAGCTAGAGCTCATCCTAGCCACCCAAATGGTTGCATCTTGACCCTCCATGTCCCTATATTATACTACTAGTAGCAAGACTAATGCCAACACTTAGAAATTTTCAAGAGAAATTGATGAACTCAAGAGCATTGCTCTCGGGTTTGCTCCTTCCACAACAAAAAATTTTGTTTCTTGTCAATAATTCCCACTTTAAACCAAGGTTCATGAGTGTTAAGTAAGTATATCTCAATAGAAAATCCGGAAAAAAGACTTTTCGTATTATTCGAAAGGTGAAAACCTAATGGCTTTTCTAGGTTTTGGTTGGGGGTTTGAAGGAAAATTGTTGGTATGGTTCTAAGGGTCTCAAGTAGCGGATTGAAGTATCTTGGAGAGTCTCTAAGTTGCTAAGGAACGACTTCGGATTTGAAGATTGGTTTGAGAATCGTTAAGGTATAATCTTGTCCTTTAAGATGTTACAAGATTATGTATTATTATTGTTGTTGTTAGCTTTACATGTTGATAGCATGAAATGGTTAAGTTGAAGTTTATAAGTATTATGGAGTGCTTGTAGCTAAATTCGAAATGTTATATAAGCCTTGTTAAGTTGGATTTCAATTTAGTCGTTATTAGAAATCGTCGCATGTTACCTACTTCGAGATTATGGATTGTTATAATCAAATACGACTTGATATCATGTTATGCTACCAATTTGGTTTGAAATGGAAATTTGATAAGAATTGGTAAGGTTGAACTCAAGGTGGCCGAATTTTGGACTTTTTAGTTTGTTTTTCATTTGTATTGGACTACTTTCTAAATTGTGAGCCAATTGGGGTTGTTTAGTTAGTCATTTGTATTGGAGTACCTTATAGAAATTGTGAGCCAATTGGGGCTGTTTGGTTATTGTATTCGACCTTGAAAAAGGTGGCAAAGTAAGTAGAAACAAAGGAGGTGCTGTCCGATTTTCCGTAGAATTTAGCGACTTAGCACCTAAAATATTCTACGTATGAAGTAAGAAGTTAATGGACGTATGGTGACCATTATAGGTTGACGTACTAGGTATAGCGTATCCTACTTGAAGAATGGAATAGCTCAAGGTGGAAGTACTTTGGAGCTTTTTGCTACTTGTCGATAATCGTCGCGAGGTATGTGAACCTCTTCCTTCTTTAGACATGGTTCTATGTATGGAATATACATGTGGTATTATTTCATGATTCCTTCTATTCTTAGAAGTTAAGAAATATGTATGTTGATTTACTCTACGTAAGGGTTATGTCTAAGTTATCCTAAGTTATAAGTATGTTAAATTGTCCTAAGTCCTTACCAAGTCTTATGGGAGATGTTGGTAAGAATGGTTAGGAAAATATGAGATTTGATTTAAAACTATGTGTCTTGATTTAATTAAAGTAAGTAAGTGGATTTTACGTTCAAAAATGACTTGAATTTATATGTGAAAAGGGGATTGATTTTAAAAGTGAAAGTTATATGGTTTTAAGAGAATAAGTTACTTGGTTTTGGAAGTGTATGGAACTTTATATTTGTTTTGTATAAGTATAAGTAAGTGGATTTTAAAGAATGTATGATATAAGGTTTTAAGACTATGAACTTTGGTTGTCTTCTAAGGATTATGAAACTTTATTTTTCAAGTTGTGGACTTGATTTCTAAAAGTATTGATGACATGATTTTAAGAGTATGTGACTTGAGTTTTAAAAAGAAAGAAGTTTATGATTACATAAGTACGTATGTACGTGGTATTTTTGGGTCTAGTTTCCCTAATGTTGTAAGAATAAAAGTGCCTTGAGTTCTCTAAAATGAAAGGTTGTTATAATAGCTTTATGGGAAGTTGTTATAACGACTTAAGAAGAGGTAACAATACGTTTTAAAATGTTACGTTATGAAATACACCGAGCCTACAAATAGGCCGGATTACGTTATGAAATACACCGAGCCTACAAATAGGCCGGATTACGTTATGAAATACACCGAGCCTACAAATAGGCCGGATTACGTTATGAAATACACCGAGCCTACAAATAGGCCGGATTACGTTATGAGATACACCGAGCCTACACATAGGCCGGATTATGCCATATTACCCCGAGCCTACACATAGGCCGGGTTACGTCATCTTACACCGAGCCCCACAGGTGGGCCGGATTATGCTACATGATTCCACAGTACACCGAGCCCCACAGGTGGGCCGGATTATGCTACATGATTCCACAGTACACCGAGCCCCACAGGCGGGCCGGATTATGTTATATGATTCCACAGTACACCGAGCCCCACAGGCGGGCCGGATTATGTTACATGATTCATCAGTACACCGTGTCCCGCAAATGGGCCGGATTATGTTATGTAAGATATGTAAGTTATGTGAAAAAGGCTGGATTAAGCTCTTAAGTAAGTATGTAAGAATATGTTGTTAAATCTTATCGAAAGAAGGAAAGGAACGGTTAATATATGATTGATTTCAGGAGTTAAAAGGACGTTCTTTGTACAGTTATGATTTGATTCTTGCACGTTATTTCTGTTCCATATTCGGTACCTGTTGTACTGACCCCCTTCGGGGGGCTGCGTTCATGTCCGCAGGTTTAGGTACACAGTGTGGATCCGCGAGCTTAGGATCCTGGTTCAGCATTTTAGATGGCTCCGATGTTCCGGAGTTGTCATGGCTATGTATATTCAAGGGTATGGCGGGGCCCTGTCCCGCCACAGCAGTTATGTTAAAACTCTTAGAGGTCTGTAGTCACATATTGTGGGTCTGTTTGTAAAGAAAGGAGGCAACTGCTTCATTCATGTATGTACGTCCAGGAAGGTAGCCCTATCGGCTGACCTGTTGTTTATTTCTGTTGTTTTATGTTATAAGCTTCATGTATGTTCCGCTGATTATCTCTGATGTTTACTAAGTGGTGCCTGTAGGGCACGACCACGCCCGGTCGGGTCGTGACGACTATGAAGTTGGAGCGAATGTCCGACTTAGAGGCAGTACATTCGGTCTTCCATGTTTCTATGTTGCGGAAGTGTATCAGAGATCCATCGAGAGTTTTCCTAGATAGCGATGTCCAGGTGACAGAGGGATTATCGTATGAGGAGAGTCCCATAGCGATACTCGATCGCCAGGTCAGGCGACAGCGGACCAATGACGTGGCTTCCTTCAAAGTCTTGTGGCGAAATGATAATAGGGATGAGATGACTTGGGAAGCAGAAGAGGACATGTTGAGGAAGTATCCTCACTTATTCCCTACACCTTCAGGTAATTCATTTCCCTTACTTGTCAATTTTGATTGAAGTATTTTACTTAAGTGTTATTATGTGGCCATGTGTGGCATATCTGGTATGTTGGGTGTAGTTAAAGGGGACTATATCGCTATCTAATTAGATTGACTCCGAAAGAACATTCGGGGACCAATGTTTCTAAGGGGGGGAGAATGTTACACCCTGTAGTTCCAGGAAACGTGTAAGATAACGTACGTGAGAAATTTTGAATTCTTTTTGGTTGCAACGATAGAAAGATTATTTTATTTCTATGGAAATTATTCCGAGTCTCATGAAGGAAAAATGTGTAGTAAAGGGAATTGAGTTCCCAAATTTGGTATTTGAGACTTTTAGAATTTATTGGAATTCCGGGAGATGAACTATTTTGGACCAACCGGAGGGCGACATGTGTCACCCTCCACATGCCCATGTTGGGCGAGAATGACTAAGGCAAGTGGACAAGTTGACTCTTGATATTTAAGTCATCCAAATCCAAGCCACACATGTGTTTTATTCTTAGCCCTTGATCTCTTTATATATCCATTACTAGTGCAAGACTAATTTGACACTTAGAAAAATTTCAAGATATTGTCTTGCTCATTGAGAGCTCTCGGCATTAGCTCTATCCCACACAAAAAAAAATTCGTTTGTTGTCCATAATTCACAATACTTAAACCCAAGGTTCCTAGAGGTATTACAAGGATATCTCAATACAAAAATCCCGGAAAACAACATTTCTACCTTAGTCGCAAGATGAAAACCTAAGTTGTTTTCATAAGTTTTGATTAAAAATTGAAGGAAAGTTGTTTATGAACTTCTCAGGGCTTCAAATAGCGGATTGGAGCGTGAAGGAAAGGAGCTAAGTTGCTAAGGAGCGACTTTGAATCTTGAGGTTATATTAGGGCTTATCAAGGTAACAATCTTGTCCTCTTAGTGATTAAAGATTTCATATTGTTGTAGTTATATATAGATAAACAAGCATGTGATATATGTAATGGAGATTGATAAGTGTTATGGATATTGGAACCACTAAATCCGAAACTAACATGTTTAGCCTTTAAGATTGTAATTCAATTTAGTTATTAGTTTTAGTTGTCGCATGTTATAGAAAGAAGGGATTATAGTTGTTAAAGTTGTTTGCGACTATATAACATGTTAGAACGACAATATGGATTGAAAAGTAATTGGAAAGGATTATATGTGGTTGTACATTGTAGCCGAGAATGATATTTAATATTGGACTGTTTTGTATAAATTGTGGGGCAGAATTTTACACGTCCTGTAAGGCGTGTAATCCCCTTTGATTAGTTGATGTGTTGAGCCTTAAATGTGGCATATTGGTTATTGATTTCGGGCCTTGAAAAAAGTGGAAAAGTATGTAGAAACAAAGGAAGTGCTGCCCAATTTTTCGTAGAACAAGTGACTTTACACTTAGAATATTCTACGTTTGAAGCTAGAAGTTGATAGACGTATTATGGTCATTATAAGTTGACATACTATGTGCGGCATATTGGACTTGGCAAGTGGATTGAACCGAAGAGGTATGTAGGACTTTCCCTATCTCTTGAGCATGAGTTTGATAAATGTATAAGTAAGGTAGACGTACGAGTTTTAAAGGAATTCGGTTTTGTTTTGATATCATTGACTTGATGTAATAATGTCTAAGTTTGGTTGAGTTAGAGAAATAACTCACTTGATTTTAAAAATGAAAATGCCTTAGTTTTCTAAAGCGTAAAATTGTTATAACGGCTTTATGAGAAGTTGGTTATAACGGCTTTATGGGAAGTTAAAAGAATGGTTTACTTGATCGATTTCAAAAGAGGACCAAAGACTTGATATAAAGAAGGGTAACTTGTTTAAAGGTATAAGTTACTTAAATTTTCGAAAATGGAAGAATTGATTTCAAAGCCTTGAAATAAATTTCTAAAGGCGTAGTAACTTGATATGGAAAGTAGATATGCCTTGATACTACGGGTGTTAGTATCTTGGGGTTTTTTATATGAAAAAGAGTCATTTTAAAAGGATAGAAGTACGTAGTACTTTGGGGTTAAAATTCCCGAATTTTTCATGAAATGTTAGTGTCTTAAGTTAAATAAAATGAGAGTGCATGCTAATTAAGTCTAATAAGAAGTTGAGGGATTTCTTAACTTACTTATGTTATTTATGGTAGTCGGTTGTGCTTGTGTTATATTATTCTTCACGAGGTCATTCCCCGGGCATGTTGCATATTCCGTGGATTTGCTCCCCACGATGCGAGGAAGTTACCTCATGCGAGTCCGTAGGGCTCATGCGGGTGAAATAGTCCCATGCGGGGCGGACCAGTCCTATGCGAGGAAATTACCTCATGCGGGTCCACACGGCCTATGCGGGTGAAATAGTCCCAGGAGTAGGATTGCGTGATATTACTATGGGCGGATGGTCCTAGGTTAATCACAGGCTTCCTATTTTAAGAACCGGAAATGTTTACTCTTGTTACTCTCATTATTAGTAAGGCACAGTATACTGTTAATTTGGTTATCATACATGTCTCCAGCTTTATTTTAGAACTTATGATATAAATTACAGTATTTCCAATTTTACATATTTTGTACTGGCCCCCTTTCCTCGGGGGCTGCGTTCATGCCGCAGGTAAGGGTAAGCAGGTTGCGGATCCTCACTTTTAGGATCACTGATCAGTTGTCAGAAAGCTCCATTTCTCCGGAGGCTTGTCTTTTGGTACGGTTTCCCTGATGTTGTAGATTTATGTACATTCAGGAGTATGGCGGGGCCCTGTCCCGTCACAGTGATTATGTAAAAATTCTTAGAGGTCTGTAGTCATATCTTGTGGGTCAGTTTGTATAAAGATGGGATGTAACTGCTGTTGGATATGTACTTGTATATATATGTCCAGGGAGGCGGCCTTATCGGCTAGCGTGTTATTTATTTTCTTTTGATGTACGTTAGGAGTTTTATGTATGTTCCGCTGATTTTCTCTAATATATGCCTGTAAGAGTGCCCAGGTAGGGCACCAGTCGCGGGCCCGGGGTCGGGTCGTGACAGTATTACCGGAGGTTTGTGGAGAAGTTCGCCTCGATCTCAACACCTTTGACTAGGCTGACTCAGAAGGCGGCTAAGTTTCAATGGACGGATGCTTGTGAAAAGGGCTTCCAGTTATTGAAGGATAAGTTGACGACGGCTCCAGTTCTTACTTTTCCTGAGGGACTAGAGGGTTATGTTATTTATTGTGATGCTTCGGGTGTTGGGCTAGGTTGTGTGTTGATGCAGCATGGTAAGGTTATAACCTATGCGTCCCGACAGCTCCGGAAGCATGAGAAGAATTACCCTACCCATGATTTAGAATTGGCGGTCGTGATTCATGCTTTGAAGATTTGGAGGCATTACTTATATGGAGTTGATGTGGATATTTATACAGATCAAAAGAGTCTCCAGTATATCTTCAAACAGAAGGAGCTGAACTTACGGCAGAGACGGTGGTTAGAGTTACTTAAGGACTATGATGTTGATATTCTATACCACCCAGGGAAAGCCAATGTGGTTGCAGATGCTCTTAGTCGTAGATCTATGGGTAGCCTGACAGATGTGCAACCAGACAGAAGGGAAATGGTTCACGACATACATCAACTAGAGAGCCTTGGGATCCGGTTGATTGATTCCGGTGACAGTGGAGTTCGAGAGGTTGCCGAGTCCTTGTTGACACCCAATTTTGACCCTCTCGTCCAACCATTAACTATAAAATTACACTAATTTTTTCAAAATAATTTTTTATAATTTTATAATAATAAAATGCAACAATAAAACATTAATACATGCATAAATAAGTAATTTAATAATGGCACCGCGTCCTACGTAGAATATTAAGCACTTGGAGTCTCGCGCCCGCATTTATTAATTTTAAGCCCTATCATAATTCTATGGATTTTTAATAATTTTAATAATAATAAATTAATAATCTAGCAATAACGTCGCATCACACAGCATATTCACATTTATACGCAAGACAATTTCATAATTATTATTTGTAATTTAAACTCCCGTTAAACTAATTTTAATCTAATAATAGCATCGCATTTATAAAAGCATTAAATAATCTTTAAATATCATATCCGCATTTAGCATTTAAGTAATTTAATAATAATTTAAACCCCCCATTAATTCAATTTTAATTTAACATCGCAAAGCATGTATAATAAATAAGATTTTAATAATGGTCTCGCATTATAAAGCATTAAGCACTAATTAATTCGCACGCCCACATTTATTATTGTAATAATTTAAACCCAAGCTAAAACTAAGGTTGTATTAAAATAATTTAATAATAATTTAAACCCCACTTATTTACCAATAATTAAATAATACACCTAAAACTCTACCTAAACCCCACTAATTAAATAAAAATTACCCCAAAACTTAACACCTAAAACCTTTAATTTGCAGCCCACGCCGCCCAGCCCAAAAGCCCAAAACCCGTGCGGCCCAAACACCCCCATCAGCCCTTTTACTTGTCTTCCCCCCCAAACCTAAAGAGAAGAAAAAAAAAAAAAAAAAAAAAAAAGAGGCAACCCTAAGAAGACAAAAAAACGCAGAAGCCTAACACCATCGCCGCCCACACCTAGCCGAGATTCACGCCGTAGAATCCGGCGTAACCAAATCAACCCCATCCGCGAAAGCATATCCATATTTCCGTCCAAAAAAATCTCCCAATATCGCTTACCATTTATAATCGAATCAGAAGACAACCGAACTTACCATAAAATACACCCCAAATCTTGCAAAATCGTCACAAATAAACATCTAAAATCAGCACCAAAAGCACAATCAAATCAACCATAAAAGCTTACCTTGAAACGAAACTCAGAAGGAACTATAAAGAGGAATTCCTACACATGCATTGGGCAGCCTTCAAGCTCGGAAAGAACCCTTTAGCATCAGGGGATAATCTGAAATCAGCAAGAGAAAAGGGCATTCATTTTCTCGCAGAATAAAAAACACTAGGGGGAGCATCAGGAAATCACAAAAACAAAACGAGGAAAAACAGTAGCAAACAAGAGAAAGAATAGCTGAACATCAGGTATTATGAAAGTTTAATCCTTTACAGCAAATCGGGAGTAAGAAAGAAAAAGCTTCACCCCTTTAATCGCATCGCAATACATCACCCGAGTGGGTCGACGACTTGATACGTGGCCTCGGTTCGCTGTCCGGAGAAGGTAAACACATTCCCTTTCAGGGTTCTTATGCGATTTACACTTTATAATTTGTTTGAATAATGTGCTCTGTTAATAATGTTTAATGCCCTTAATTGTTGTTGTGTATAGTCGAAGTTACTGGCTTAATGTCGAATCTGTGTGATTAACGTTAATCGCTATTGACGCTCGCGACTATGCCCATTAATATAGTTTTTGTGGGGTATTATCTGTTAGCTGATAACAGTAGACATCACTGTGGGTGTTAGTTGTTGTTACATCGGATAAATGACATGAATTAGTCTTGTGTGTCCATGTTGTGTCTGTCGTCGGAGGATATGTTTGTTGTTTTCGTTTACTTGCCTTTCTATGGACGATGGATGACAGTATGATTCCAGCTCTGAATCTTGGAAAGCATGTTTATGATCCTGTATACTTGAACTTAAGGTAGTAAAATACAATAAGAAACTTTGTAAGTGTTGATCCGGAACCAAACATAGTCACCAACCTGTAGGTATAAGCCCGATAGATAAAATAACGGAGCTTTGTTTGTCTTGCCAGGCTGCCACCACTGTGATAAAATGTGTTATTTCATTTATTAAGTACTCTAGCCGATCGGATTTGTCCATCATCTCCGAATTTGATACATTAACATTGTGTTTGCTGGTTGGTGCCACCGCGATGTTCAACGCAACAAAAAAAAGGCAGGTCGACATAGTTTGAAACCATCGGGGAAAGGTCTAAATTCATTACACGCCTATGTTTGTTTCATACTTGGTATAGAAGAACATGTCTCTTTGCCATGGTGCGTGCATCATCATTTGACACTATCTGAAAACTACCTTGCTGCTAGGAGAAGTTATAGTCTCTATTTGGCATTTCACATTTAACTTGCAATCCTATTCCATATGGTAAGCATGTATGTAATATAAATTTTAAAAATGCTTCAGTAGAGGTGGTTTGGCAAATGATTTAAATCTGTTTTATTTAAGAATAAGAAATTTCTTCATCTCTTGTTAGAGATGTCCAATTCCTCCTCCTATTTCTGTACACTGCATTGTTCGCATGTTTATTTGGGATAACTAAATGAGAATTGGATCATATATGTGTGTCTAAGTTTATTTCATCCACTCACTAGGCTTGCATCTCTCGTTAAATTGGATTAACATTAATCGAGCATGCCTTCTTGCTTTCCTTTCCATAATAAAAAATATAATCTGGAAACTGCATGTTTAGGCTCGCCTTTTATCTCGTGCATATTTTGAGACAGTGGTAACTAAAACTGTTTGATTGTTGCTCGGACTACTGAAATGAAGTAGTTTGTACGTGTTTTAATTTATATCAATGTCTCGTTTATTATTTGGTAAGATTTGGGATATTTCTCTAATCCTTATCATTTTCTTATTTTTACATGAAATGCAATGCCTTGGATCAAAAGGAAGAGTCTCAATACGAGACTCGTCGCAACTCACGAAGACCCGCATTTATGTGTTTCATCCTCTCCGCATCAGAAATTCCAAGCCATTGGCGAAATGACTTCGCCACTCCTTCGAGTCTTTATTATTGATTCCCATTTCTCCATTTATTTATTGTAACTATTTGTCTAACATTACGCTACTAGTAGAATACTTATAATAGTTAAACCTTGAACCAATAGACTAGAAAGTAGCTTGACATTAGAGATTTGCTTTCCCCCTTTAAGCTAATTATTTTATCTTGCTTAAATTATCATTAAACCATTTAGTAATTTTTCATTCGCATAATTATTTAAGTAGTCAAGACATTATTTATTACTAAATCCTAACATAAGAGACTCCTTTTCTATAAATCCCTATTTAAATTGTAGATGCTTAGCCTTTGCATGATATACATGTTTCATATCCTATGTTTAAGTATATATTTTGGTCAGAGTAGATTCTGCATTATTACTTCTATATTATGCTAAGCAATACATATACTTTATAGAATAATTTCATATGCTCTCTAATTACTTTTTGAATGCATGTTTTCAACTATAACTAACTTTATATATTTTAAACAAATCTCACATTTTATGTTGGTAAAAAATACTTTCTATATCTTTTACTTAAATATCTTTCAAGCATGCATTTTTCATAGAATAATAATTAACCCTAGGTTTGAACGGACAACCGCAAGTTAGCGGATCCTTTAGGGTGTCTAACCTCTTTCCTTTAGGATAATAAAGAACTCTTACCTATAATCTCGTACAGTTTTGCAGACCATTAAATGGAGTTAATGTCGACTTTAACCTAGTTGACATTTAGGTGTCCTAATTCACCCAAAATAATTAGGTGGCGACTCCGCGAACCCTTAGCACTCTAGCACCTTTTTTGCAACCTTTTAGCGCCTTTAACATTTTAGCCCTTTAGCACCCTTTAGCATTTTAGCATCTTTTAGCACTTTTAACATTTTATTTTCTAACATCTTCTAAGCATGAGTTTTATAACGCCGCGGTCGAAAAAGGGCGTGACAGTCCTCCATCGTAGAAGAGGTAAAGAGGCACCAGTATGAGGATCCGGTTCTGGTACGGTATAGAGATGCAGCTCTTTGAAAAGAGAAGACGCTATTTGAGGTTGCACCTGATGGGGTGCTAAGGTATGAAGGTAGATTGTGTGTACCCAATGTTGCAGGGATTCGACAACAGGTTATGGGAGAGGCACACAATGCTTGTTATTCTATTCATCCGGGGTCGATGAAGATATACCATGACCTCAGATGTGTGTATTGGTGGGACGGCCTGAAAAGGGACGTAGCAGGGTTTGTTGCTCAGTGCCCGAATTGTCAGCAGGTTAAGGTCGAGCACCAGAAGCCTGGTGGATTACTACAGGCGATAGAGATCCAGACTTGGAAGTGGGAGGTGATTAATATGTATTTCGTTACAAGCTTGCCTCGTAATCAGAGGAAGTGTGACTTCATTTGGGTTATAGTAAATAGGCTGACAAAATCAGCCCATTTTCTTCCGGTCAGGACTACATACTCGACTGAGGACTATGCTAGGCTATATATCAGGGAGATAGTGTCACGACCCGACCCCGGGACCGCGACTGGCGCCCTACCTGGGCACCCTTTCAGGTAAACATCAGAGAAAATCAGCGGAACATACATGAAACTTAAAAATAAAACATCGTAAGTAAAACAACAGGTTAGCCGATAGGTCTACCTTCCTGAACATATATAAAAACAACCGAAGCAGTTGCCTCCTTTCTTTTTACAAACTGACCCACCATATGTGACTACAGACCTCTAAGAGTTTTGACATAACAACTGTGGCGGGACAAGGCCGCCGTGCCACGAATAAACATAAACGTGACAACTCCAAACACCGGAGCCATCTCAACTTGCGAACCGGGATCCTAAGCTCGCGGATCCACAATCAGGTACCTAAACTGCGGGCATGAACGCGGCCCCGAAGAAGTCGATAACAACAGGTACCGAATATGGAACAGAATATAACGTACAGTAAACAAATCATAACTGTACAAAAGAATGACAAGGACAAGTATAAAAATACATACCAGATCCTGTCGTGTCATTACCACTTATGAACGTAATCGCACCTTATTATCCTTTCCATTCCCAATAAAAGTTATAGTCACATTCTTACGTACATTATTTAGAAAAAGAATCATTAAGTTCATTACCATATAACTTACTTATCTTTCATAACATAGTCCGGCCCACTACGGAGGGACACATATACTACCCTACCAACTGGGCGATCAAGTCACACTAATATCAAAGCATGCCCGTGGAATCCCCCATCACTGTCGACAGCTATTAGTGTAAAATATAACCATGTGACGCTCCCGTGGCATCCCACCTCACTGTCGGCGTACACATACACAATACATATATATATCACCGCGTGAAATCCCACATCATCACGTGATCCAGGTATAATAATACACCAATAGGCATACATGAACACCAAGTCCCACCGGTGGTATAACGTCTTGGGGGGTCTACCCCTCACTTATACTCTTACCCTGGAGAAGGTGGTAAGCGGTGGTATAGCATCTTGGGGTCTACCTCACTTATACTCTTACCTGGAGAAGGTGGTATAACGTCTTGGGGCTTGCCTCATTTATACTCTTACCCTATCTCGACCTGGTCGTCAAACAACACATAAAGCGGGTGGTACAGCGTCTTGGGGTTTACCCTCACTTATACTCTTACCACGGAGAAGGTGGTATAACGTCTTGGGCTTGCCTCATTTATACTCTTACCCTATCTCGTGACCATCAAACAAGACATAAGCACTACCATGTCTTTTATAAAATCCGAATTTAACCCAAGTGCTACAAATAACGGAAGCATACCCGTGGAATCCGTCACCGTCAGATGCGTCAAGTAACTTATAACAAGACAGCCGGCCCTCCAACCGAGAGTCGCGGCAACGTAAAAAAAAACATAATACTTGAACTCAAAGGCTATCTCCAGCACATATAGGCTAAATCTCAGTTAACCAAGCCAAAGTACTTATCAAGGCACACATAGAATAATTCTCATTTAACAAGCCAAAGTACTTATCAAGGCATACTTAGACTAATTCTCAATTAATCAAGCCAAAGTACTAATCAAGACATCACATAGAATAATTCTCATTTAATCAAGCCAAAGTACTAATCAAGGCACAAATAGAATAATTCTCAATTAATCAAGCCAAAGTACTAATCAAGGCATCACATAGAATTATTCTCAATTAAACAGGCCAAAGTACTACGTACGTCCATTCTTTTCAAAAGACTCCTTTCCGAATAAAACTTCCCCGATACTAACAACCGTAGTATCAAGTCCTATCCACCTTTCGAGACAAGTCACAATACCTTTTTAGAAATACAATTACCGGCTTCTAAATCAAGTGACTTCTTTATTAAAAACCTTAAGCAATTGGTACCTTTAAAACAATTTGCCCTTCCTTAACACAAGTTATTCCTTTGATTACTTTACTAGAAAACCATTCTCTTAACCTGCCATAAAGCCGTTATAACCAACTTCCCATAAAGCCGTTATAACCCTTTATGGTTTAGACCAATACGTTCCTTTTATAATCAAGAGACTTCTACTTTTTGAAACCAAGTATTAAATACTTTCAAATCAATTCTCATAACTTTCAAAAATACAATTAGTCTCTTAACCTTTAAAACTCAAGTGACTCATTTTATTATAAAACCTTAGGCAATTGGCCTTAAAAACAAATTGTCTTTTCAATAAAACAAGTCATTTATCTTTCCATAAAGTAAATATAACCAACTCCCATAAAGTCGTTATATTCACTTTATACCTTAGCCATAAACAATGTCCTATCCCAGGGACTTATACGTTTAAAACGGAACAAGTATCACATACTTTAAAACTCTTCAAGTCCCTTAACTTTAAAATCAACTTAAGACATCCTTACTATTTTCAAAGAAGTGAGTTAATCTCCTAACCCACCCGACTTGGCATTACATAAAACAAGTAAAGAATGTCATAGTCTTGCACGTCTACCGTACTACATACGTGCAACTAGTCATGCTCAAAAGATAGGAAAAGTTCTACATAGAGTAAATCACATAACTACCTCTTAACTTCTAAGAGTAGAAGGAAACATGAAATGATACCACAAGTATAGTCCATACATAGAATCATGCCAAAGGAAGGAAGAGGTTCACATACCTCGCGACGATTATCGACAATTAGCAAAACGCTCCAAAGTACTTCAACCTAAAATGGCCACAATACGTCCATAGCCTTGAAAATCAATTTTTTTTGGAGGTCTGCTGGTGGTCTGCAGACTTGCGCCACGCGAGCTCAAGGCGGCATCAATGGCGGATTCCAAAATACTGAGAATTGAGGCTCGGGATTGGTTGCAAAACGTAGCTAAGATCAATACGAACACAATGGTATATGCCTTAGCCCTCAACTGTACCAGAATCGATCGGAATCTTCCAACTTCCGATCGAAGAAAACGTTTTGGTTGACCCGACGATCTGGGTTGAATTGGAGGTCGTGGGTGGTGCCAAAATGTCGGCCTTTCCACCGAATATTTCTACACTAGCCACGGCCGTCGACTCTACCGTGGTGGCGGAAAATGCTCGTCGACGACCTAGGG
Organism: Przewalskia tangutica; assembly: GCA_029844215.1. Lineage (NCBI taxonomy): Eukaryota > Viridiplantae > Streptophyta > Magnoliopsida > Solanales > Solanaceae > Przewalskia > Przewalskia tangutica. The sequence goes on along the minus strand of CM056724.1, from coordinate 40,845,355 downwards.
TTTCGACGAAAATCGATCTGGTCGACGGCGAGTTTGAGCAAGAATCGAGGGTCCTGATTTACATGGAAATGACGGCAAGGAGATGGTGGTTCTTATGGTATACTCCACTCCCGTCGATTGCACCTCAGTTGGTCGGAAAATCAGAAAAACCGAACGGGGAAGATGGATGAACAGTGACCGAAACTTCGATTCGAATCGGCGATTCCAGGAGAATCGACGGTGGTGGTTGGTATGGACGTGACGGGCTCGACGAGACGAAGCTTTTGGTATATGTCTCGCCCCCGACGGATTCCTGGTTTGGCCGGAAATGGCGTTTTTCCGAACACTGTTCATCGAACAACACTGTTCATGGACGGGTTTTCACTGTTCATACTCGTTTTGGTTTTTTTTTTTGTTCTGCGTTTTGCCTTCCCAAACTCCCCAACATGTACAAAATTTCTCGGGTGGTCCCACGTGACCAAATTTCGAGAATTAAATTCAACTAATAAACTTTTTTCCTTTACAAGGTTCGGAGAAATTTTTCAGAATCTTTCATTCTTTCCAAAATTCAATTCCCAAATTCTTACGTACGTTCTTATCTCAACTGCCGGAAATACGGGGTGTAACATCCTTCCTCCCTTAGAAACATTCGTCCTCGAATGTTCTTTCGGAGTCCCATCTAATTAGATAGCGACATAGTCTCCTTTTACTACACCCTTCTTACAACATATGCCACCCATGGCCACATAACAATACTTATACTAAAATGTCAACCTTGGCACTCACGAAGCCAACTAGCCCATACTCATAATGACCACAAAGCCTGTCGTAACCATCTCTACTAGGTCTACTAGGGTCTGACGACTGTATCATCACCGGGCAATTTCATATACCCGCTCAGCTACCACCCCAAACACTCACGGGTGTAGTTACCCCGAAATGTTCTTATGGATTCAGGCTCTATTCCTTTACACTTGGTTGCTATCTTCTTACTGACCGTACTCTTTCCGTACTTCCAACTCTTACTAGCATACATACATAACTTCCATATCGATTCTGGCCTTTAATCTTTGGAGTCACTCTATGAAACAATATAAGGTCATTTCCGGCTTTCACTACCTGGTTCCGGTGGAACGCGTCCCCGAACAGTGAAACAATTAACTAGACTTGGGCCTTGCACCTGCGTGACCTGTCACGTGGCGGAACTACTACCAACTGATCCCACTCCATTCCAGGCCATGGGAGACCGTAACAGTCCTCAACCACTCGTCGCGCACTTAACTCTTATCCTCGTCCGACTTAAAATCTTATTGCGAGAAAACCTTATATACCTAAGGTCTCGGCGATGTCAATATTCTTAGGCTCGCAATTTCTATGCTCCCAGCCTACCTTATCAGTCCCCCCGTAAACGGGTACAAAAACTTCTCATAAAACCATAACCATGTTGTCTCGATCACAACAACCATTACATACTCTATACAGGCCTTATCCGTATAATTCTCTTAAGCATACTACACTTGATCTATTAACATGACATTAGTTAGGTTCCTTAATATGGCTTCTTAAGGGTCCACTACCCTATCGCATGACTCATCCTTTCCCAATTATCTCAAAATAAAACACAAGACCTTGGCGAAAATTCATTAACTATTCCATACCTTCTCGGTATCTAGTTAGTCTTTACCGATTCCTGGTAATCTAAAATCATTCTAGGCAACACGCGTCTGACCCTCATACATAACTCCGTATAGATGTATGTCACAATACCAACTATACTATAATCATTACCTACCTGGATACGCAATCCACATAGTCCTTCCCGGGTCACGCGCTTTCTCGGCTGCAATCAACATAACTCGTTAGGGAGAGCGACCACAACAACACAGCTCTATCGCACGATCTCAGAGTGAGAAGAATGGAAACCAATCCTAAATGTCCTGCAGCCTCCTGATTATAGATGTGGTGCACAACACACCGATAATCAAGACTCTACTAGACACGGTCTGTAGACACTTTCCGAGGACTAACTGCTCTGATACCACTTTTGTCACGACGACCGGGATCGCGATCGCGCCTACACAGGCACCGCTCGAGTAAACATCAGAGAAAATCAGCGAAACATACATGAAACTTAAAAATAAAACATCGTAAGTAAAACAACAAGTTAGCCGAAGTCTACCTTCACGAACATATATAAAAACAACCGAAGCGATTGCCTCCTTTCTTTTACAAACCGACCCACCATATGTGACTACTGGACCTAAGAGTTTTGACATAACAACTGTGGCGGGACAAGGCCCCGCCGTACCCCTGAATAAACATAAACGTGACAACTCCGAAACACTGGAGCCATCTCAACTTGCTGAACCGGGATCCTAAGCTCGCGGATCCACAACTGTGTACCTAAACCTGCGGGCATGAACGCACTTCGAAGAAGTCGATAACAAAAGTGCGAATATGGAGCAGAATATAACGTCTGATAAACAAATCATAATCGTACAAAGAATGACAAGGACAAGTATAAAAATACATACGGATCCCGCCGTGTCATTACCACATGAACTTAATCGTACCTTATTATCCTTTCCATTCCCAATAAAAGTTATAGTCACATTCTTACGTACATTATTTAGAAAAAGAATCATTAAGTTCATTACCATATAACTTACTTATCTTTCATAACATAGTCCGGCCCACTACGGAGGGACACATATACTACCCGGCCCAATCTGGGACGCGATCAAGTCACACTAATATCAAAGTATGCGTGGAATCCCCATCATCGCCGACTATTAGTGTAAAATATAACCATGTGGCGCCGTGGCATCCCACCTCACCGCGGCGTACATACACAATACATATATATATATCCCGCCGTGGAATCCCACATCACCGCGATCCGGTATAATAATACACCAATAGGCATACATGAACATCAAGTCCCACGGTGGTATAGCGTCTTGGGTCTACCCTCACTTATACTCTTACCCGGAGAAGGTGGTAAAGCGGTGGTATAGCATCTTGGGGTCTACCCTCACTTATACTCTTACCCCGAGAAGGTGGTATAACGTCTTGGGGCTTGCCCGCCATTTATACTCTTACCCTATCTCGACTGGTCGTCAAACAACACATAGCGGGTGGTACAGCGTCTTGGGGTTTACCCTCACTTATACTCTTACCACGGAGAAGATGGTATAACGTCTTGGGGCTTGCCCGCCGTTTATACTCTTACCCTATCTCGACTGACCATCAAACAAGACATAAGCACTACCATGTCTTTTATAAAATCCGAATTTAACCCAAGTGCTACAAATAACGGAAGCATACGTGGAATCCCACATCAGTCGATGCGTCGAGTAACTTATAACAAGACGGTGACCCTCCACCAGAAGTCGCGGCAACGTAAAAAAAAACATAATACTTGCACTCAAAGGCTATCTCCAGCACATATAGGCTAAATCTCAGTTAACCAAGCCAAAGTACTTATCAAGGCACACATAGAATAATTCTCATTTAACAAGCCAAAGTACTTGTCAAGGCATACTTAGACTAATTCTCAATTAATCAAGCCAAAGTACTAATCAAGACATCACATAGAATAATTCTCATTTAATCAAGCCAAAGTACTAATCAAGGCACAAATAGAATAATTCTCAATTAATCAAGCCAAAGTACTAATCAAGGCATCACATAGAATTATTCTCAATTAAACAGCCAAAGTACTACGTCGTCCATTCTTTTCAAAAGACTCTTTCAGAATAAAACTTCCCGATACTAACAACCGTAGTATCAAGTCCTATCCACCTTCGAGACAAGTCACAATACCTTTTAGAAATACAATTACGCTTCTAAATCAAGTGACTTCTTTATTAAAAACCTTAAGCAATTGGTACCTTTAAAACAATTTGCCCTTCCTTAACACAAGTTATTCCTTTGATTACTTTACTAGAGAAAACCATTCTCTTAACCTGCCATAAAGCCGTTATAACCAACTTCCCATAAAGCCGTTATAACCCTTTATGGTTTAGACCAATACGTTCCTTTTATAATCAAGAGACTTCTACTTTTTGAAACCAAGTATTAAATACTTTCAAATCAATTCTCATAACTTTCAAAAATACAATTAGTCTCTTAACCTTTAAAACTCAAGTGACTCATTTTATTATAAAACCTTAGGCAATTGACTTTAAAAACAAATTGTCTTTTCAATAAAACAAGTCATTTATCTTTCCATAAAGTAAATATAACCAACTCCCCATAAAGTCGTTATATTCACTTTATACCTTAGCCATAAACAATTTCCTATCCAAGGGACTTATACGTTTAAAACGGAACAAGTATCACATACTTTAAAACTCTTCAAGTCCCTTAACTTTAAAATCAACTTAAGACATCCTTACTATTTTCAAAGAAGTGAGTTAATCTCCTAACCCACCCGACTTGGCATTACATAAAACAAGTAAAGAATGTCATAGTCTTGCACGCCTACCGTACTACATCGTGCAACTAGTCATGCTCAAAAGATAGGAAAAGTTCTACATAGAGTAAATCACATAACTACCTCTTAACTTCTAAGAGTAGAAGGAAACATGAAATGATACCACAAGTATAGTCCATACATAGAATCATGCCAAAGGAAGGAAGAGGTTCACATACCTCGCGACGATTATCGACAATTAGCAAAACGCTCCAAAGTACTTCAACCTAAAATGGCCACAATACGTCCATAGCCTTGAAAATCAATTTTTTTGGAGTGGTCTCGCGGCGCACCGCCGCCACGGCGAGCTCAAGGCGCATCAATGTCGGATTCCAAAATACCGAGAATTGAGGCTCGGATTGGTTGCAAAACGTAGCTAAGATCAATACGAACACAATGGTATATGCCTTAGCCTCAATCAGACGTAATCGATCGGAATCTTCCAACTTCCGATCGAAGAAAACGTTTTGGTTGACCCGACGATCTGGGTTGAATTGGAGGTCGTGGGTGGTGCCAAAATGTCGGCCTTTCCACCCTGAATATTTCTACACTAGCCACGACCGTCGACTCTACCTGTGGTGGCCGGAAAATGCTCGTCGACGACCTAGGGTTTCGACGAAAATCGATCTGGTCGACGGCGAGTTTGAGCAAGAATCGAGGGTCCTGATTTACATGGAAATGACGGCAAGGAGATGGTGGTTCTGATGGTATACTCCACTCCCGTCGATTGCACCTCAGTTGGTCGGAAAATCAGAAAAACCGAACGGGGAAGATGGATGAACAGTGACCGAAACTTCGATCTGAAACTGCCGGCGATTCCGGGAGAATCGACGGTGGTGGTTGGTATGGACGTGACGGGCTCGACGAGACGAAGCTTTTGGTATATGTCTCGCCCCCGACGGATTCCTGGTTTGGCCGGAAATGGCGTTTTTCCGAACACTGTTCATCGAACAACACTGTTCATGGACGGGTTTTCACTGTTCATACTCGTTTTGGTTTTTTTTTTTGTTCTGCGTTTTGCCTTCCCAAACTCCCCAACATATACAAAATTTCTCGGGTGGTCCCACGTGACCAAATTTTGAGAATTAAATTCAACTAATAAACTTTTTTCCTTTACAAGGTTCGGAGAAATTTTTCAGAATCTTTCATTCTTTCCAAAATTCAATTCCCAAATTCTTACGTACGTTCTTATCTCAACTGCCGGAAATACGGGGTGTAACAGATAGTGAGACTGCACGGGGTTCCCACATCCATTATATCAGACAGATGAGCTCAGTTTACAGCTAACTTCTGGAGGTCATTCCAGAAGGGATTGCGGACACAGGTGAGTCTCAGTACAACATTTCATCCTCAGACCGATGGACAGGCAGAGTGTACTATCCAGACACTTGAGGATATGTTGAGGGCCTGTATTATTGATTTCAAGGGTAGCTGGGAGGATCATTTGCCACTTGTGGAGTTTGACTATAACAACAACTATCATTCTATTATTCAGATGGCCCCGTATGAGGCCTTATATGAAAGGAAGTGCAGGTCGCTGATTGGTTGGTTTGATGTCGGCGAGGCTAGGTTAGTCGATCCATACTTGGTTCAGCAAGCTGTGGATAGGGTAAAGCTTATCCAGGATAGATTATTAGCAGCCCAGAGTCGACAGAAGTCTTATGCGGATAATCGACGTTGACACTTGGAATTTCAGCTGGGTGATTAGGTATTCTTGAAGGTATCACCCATGAAGGGTGTGATGAGGTTTGGTAAGAAAGTGAAGCTTAGCCCAAGGTACATTGGGCCTTACCAGATTGTTCGTAGGGTAGGCAAGGTTTCCTATGAGTTGGATCTACCATCTGATTTGGATGCGGTACATCCGGTCTTCCACGTATCGATGTTACGTAAGTGTGTTGGAGATCTTTCCAGAGTCTTCCTAGTAGATGACGTCCAGGTGACAGAGGAGTTGTCATATGAGGAGAGTCCTACAGCCATACTTGATCGCCAGGTCAGACGATTACGGACTAAGGACGTGGCTTTCGTCAAGGTTTTGTGGCGGAATAATAATAGAAAGGAAATGACTTGGGAAGCAGAAGAGGAAATGATGAAGAAATATCCTCACTTGTTCCCTACGCCTACAGGTAATTCGATTCCATACTTGCATATATTGATTGATGTATATGCATGTGTGATATATTGTGGCTATGTGTGGCATATTTGATTCTGTTGGGTATAGTGAAAGGGGACTATGCCAATATTTGTTTAGCTTGAAACTATTGTGAACATTTGGGATGAATGTTTCTAAGGGGGAAAGGATGTTACACCCCGTAATTTCAAGGGCAAGATTGAGAACGTGATTAAGGAAATAAGATGTGAGCGTCGGAACTTGTAGAAGAAGAAGAGATTTAGTGAGAAATGCGTACTATGAATTTCAGGCACAGCACTGCGGTTCCAGAGTGCAGTACCGATGTTCCGTAACCTTTGAGAGGCCGCAGAATATTAGGCACCGCGGTGCCGATGCGGGTTTTTCCAAAACAGATATTTTGAGTGAAGAATGGATATGGGGACAAGTGTCCTCTCCAATTGTGCTATATATACACCCATAGCTACTAAGTCTTGAAGACTTAGAACAAAGAAACTCTTCTCTCTAAAACCCTTATACTTTCTCTTCCTTATCCTTCAAGATTTTGGAATTTCCATAGCCAAAGTGAAGAACAAGATTAAGTCATTTATCCAAAATTAAGCACCTAAGCCAAGTTAACACACCAAGATAGTGGGTCACGGTTTTGGCCAAGAATAAGGTCTTGAAACCCTAAGCTTATTTATAAACTTGTTGGAAGAAAAACAAGAAAACAGGATGGATACAAGCTTGTAGAAGATTCCCGCATGTCGTAGTAACTTGAAGAAGTGGTACAAAGAGGAAACTAAGAGCTGAGAACTTGTGTACTATTTTGGGCTAAAAATAAGGTAAGGTTTCTTATTACTCTTGAAGTAATTGGAAGTCATATGATGTTATAATTAATAGACAAACCTGTGGTAAGTAAAAAAGGAGAATAAGAAATACATGTCACAGTTTTGACATGTTAGCCAATTCTGGACAGTTTTAGGTGTTGTTGGATTCATTGGTTGTTATCGTCACTACTTGCATGTTGATAATTGAGGGAAATCATGTTATTACAAGTTGAAACTATTAGGTCTTGTTGGCCGAGATTGTATAAAACTGTGGGATATGGTGGTGCTGTTTTAGGGACTGTTTTGTGGTGTCATAATGTTAAAAATTTAGTTATCATTATGCATGTTTTAATATGTATATTACACCCCGTAGTTCAGGTCATGCGTATGAGTGCGTACGAGAGGGAGTAAGACTTAAAATTTTCAAAAGATAAGTTGACGGATTATTTCGGACGGGTTTTTAGTCAACTTTGAGTTGGTATATGTCCAGTTACCTTGAGAGTTTGTAGGTGTTTCAAAGGCCTAGTGTGTAGTTCGTTGAGTTTAGTTTCCAACGCAACCAACCGTTCGTCGATAGGACATCGGAGTAGAAAGTTATGGAAGTTACAAGTTCAGTGCGCAGTCGGACAAGAAAGGTGTTTCGGTCAGGGCCACAGGGCCGCGGCGCCGGGTGCAGGGCCGCGGCGCCGGTTATTCTGAGGGAGCGCTGAAGTTGCAGCGCCGCGGCGCCGGAAAGCAGGGCCGCGGCGCCGGATAGTTCTGGGTGTCGGCAGGAGTTTCAGCGCCGCGGCGCCGGCTGCAGGGCCGCGGCGCCGAGGCGGAACTTTTGGCGGAAAAACTGAGGAAATCTGATATTTTCTTTTAAAGAGGCCATGGGTGGGTGACAAGTGTCCTCCCCCATCTGATTTTGCATGCACTACTTATTGACCAAGTCTTGAAGACTTGGTCATTCTTCAAGTTCATCCCTCTCTCTAGAAAATTAAGCTCTCCCTTCTCTCTAGAAAATCAAGAAGAACACAAGGCTTGAGAAAAATCTGAAAGGTGTGGCAAGAAGGAAACTTATTTGCAACTTGTGGGAGTTGTTGTGGTGGTGTTTGTGGAAGAGGAGGCTAGCATTTTGTTGGATTAATTAGGCTAAAGCTCTAAGGTAAAGATTCTTCTCTTGTAGCTAGTTATTGGTGTTGCATGTGAAGAAGAAGGAACTTGTAGTAGTAAATAATGCTCTTAGACTCATTGCATGTAAGAAATATGGTTTGGATGTGAAAGAATTGGTTAGAAAGGTTATGTGAGCATGTTGTAGCCTAAGTACTACTTTAAAATTGTTAAGTTAATTGTTGTACCTTATGGGCCAGAATTTTACACACCCAAGTTTAGGTGTGTAATCCCCTTTGAAATGTTTGGATTGTTGGCCCTTAAATGTGGCGTTTGGATGTTGAATTCGGCCTTGAAAAAAAAGTGGCAAAGTATGTAGAAACGAAGGAAATGCTGCCCACTTTTCCATAGGATTTAGTGACTTGAACTTGGATTATTCTACATTGAACTAGAGGTTAATAAACATACTATGGTCATTTTAGGTTGACGTACTACGTGTGGTGTATTGGACTTAGCAAGTGGATTAACCGGAGAGGTATGTGGAAACTTTCTTATCTCTTGAGCATGAATAGTTATAACTATATAGTACGGTAGACGTACGTGTTTTAAATGAAGTAAATCCATTTGTTATACTTGACTTGTTTTAAGAAAATGTCTAAGTTGGTTGGGTTAAGGAGTTAACCCATTTGTTCTTGAGGAATGGTTTATCCTAAATAAGGTAGACAAGGATTTCTTGACATGAAGAAGGATTTCGAAAATTGTGTAAATTTGATTTGAAGTATAAACCTCTTGGTTAATAAAAGAACGAAATCTTTTGAAACGTAAGGAGTTATAACGGCCTTATGGGAGGTTAGTTATAACGGCCTTACGAAAAAAAATAAGAATGTCTAAAGTTTTAAAGCATAAAGTTAGTATAACGGCTTTATGGGGAGTTGGTTATAATAACTTTATGAAAGGATAAAGAGTCGGTTTTTCTTGAATAAGGTAAACATAGAAATGAAAGTCTAATGAAGTTATGAGTTTACTTGGACGTACCGTCAGTGATGAAGGATTCCACGTGTATGCTTCCATGGTCTTTATATGAGTTTACTTGGACGTACCATCAGTGATGAAGGATTCCACGGGTATGCTTTCATGGTCTTTATATGAGTTTACTTGGACGTACCGTCAGTGATGAAGGATTTCACGGGTATGCTTCCATGGTCTTTATATGAGTTTACTTGGACGTACCGTCAGTGATGAAGGATTCCACGGGTATGCTTCCATGGACATGCTTACGATGAGGGATTCCGAGGCATGCAGTATGAGGGGTAAGAGTATAAATGAGGGGCAAGTCCCAAGATTGTTATACCACCTTCTCCAGGGTAAGAGTATGAATGAGGGGCAAGTCCCAAGATCGTCATACCACCTGCTTCAGGGTAAGAGTATAAATGAGGGGTAAATCCCCAAGATCGTTATACCACATGTTCCGTGGATTTGCTACCCACGATGCGAGGAATACCTCATGCGAGTCCGTTGGGCTTATGCGGGTGAAATAGTCCCATGCGGGTGAGTACAGCCTATGCGAGGAATACCTCATGCGGGTCCACATGACCCATGCGGGTGAAATAGTCCCAGGAGTAGGAGTGTTTAATGATACTGTGAGGCGGATGACCTTGCTTTGATTATGAGCTTCCCATTTTCATGCAGTATAGTATATGATTGATATTCTCATTGTTGGTAAGGCACAGTGTTCTGTAAACTGATTTTTATACATGTCTCCAGTTATTTTAGACTTATGAGGTATTTTCAGTAATTTCGCCGCATACTTGGTACTGTTATCGACTCCTTCGGGGGGCTGCGTTCATGCTGCAAGTTGAGGTACGTAGCTTGATGATCCGCACTTTTAGGATCACTATCAGTTCCTGGAAAGCTCCATTTCTCCGAAGGCTTTGTTTTTGGTACGGTTCCCTGAGGTTATAGACTTTTGTACATTCAGGGGGTATGGCGGGGCCCTGTGCCGCCACAGTTGTTATTCCTAGAGGTCTGTAGTCACGTTGTGGTTTAGGCTGTAATAATAAGTTGTACTGTTTCACTTTCGTTTAAGTTTATTTTATGGAAGGCGGCCTTGTCGGCTTGCCAGTGATGTTTACTTTATTCAGGTTTATGTGTATGTATGTTCCGCTGCTATTCTCTGATGTATACCTGACAGGGTGCCCCGGTAGGGCACTAGTCGCGGCCCCGGGGTCGGGTCGTGACAAAAGTGGTATCAGAGCAGTTAGTCTTCGGAAAGTGTCTACAGACCGTGTCTAGTAGAGTCTTGATTATCGGTGTGTCGTGCACCACATCTATAATCAGGAGGCTGCAGGATATTTAGGATTGGTTTCCATTCTTCTCACTCTGAGATCGTGCCTTAGATCTGTGTTATAAGTTGGACTCTCTCTGACGTATTCTTCTTATAGAAGTGATGTCTCCACGTAAGGCAACCAGGGCCCAGAAGGGCAAGGCAGTTGAGGGAGCTGCGAGTAGGACGCAGAGGGCACAGGCCCAGTCTTTACCGGAGATGATGTTTCGGGCGGCGAGTTCCACGACGTCGCCAGCCTCAGCGGAGTTCGAGGCAGCAGCAGCGGCTACTGAGGCCGCGGTACCAGAGCCTCCAGTTCCACAGCCGGGGGCAGAGTATAGGGATTACGGAGAGCAGATCAGGTTGTTGACTAGCATTGTGGCAGGGCAGTGCCGCCAGGAGCCGGTGACTAACCCTAGAGCCGACAGTTTAAGGATTCGGGACTTCCTGAGTTGTGATCCATCCGAGTTTTATGTGTCGAGGTATGAGGAGGATCTTCAGGAGTTCATTCGGCAGGTGCGGCGGACTATGCAGGTGCTTAGGACCTCGGAGACAGAGTCTGTTGTGTTAGATTCTTACCGACTACGCGATATTGCGTTGAATTGGTTTGAGTCGTGGGTGTTGTCTAGAGGTGTGGGTGCTCCTCCAGCTGTTTGGGATGAGTTCACGGAAGCTTTTCTCGGTCACTTTTTGCCTCCTGAGACGAGGAGAGCCCGCTTGGATAGGTTCTTGGCATTGAGACAGAATGGGAGGACCATCAGGGAGTACAACCTGGAGTTTGATTCATTGGCCAGGTATGCGCCCACTATTGTGGCGGACATGGCGGACCGAGTTCACCGCTATGTGATGGGGTTAGATCGTTACATGGTTACTGCATGTCTGGGAGTGGCTCTTCAGCCAGGTATGGATATTGCCAGGATGCAGGCGTATGCACAGGGGATTGAGGACAGGGAGAGTGAGGGCCAGCCAGGTCCAGCCCAATCCAAGAGGGCCAGGACGACGGGATTTCAGGATAGCTTTCAGGGTGGACAGCCTCGAGAGGTCGGCCCACGTTGGCCAACGCAGAGTGCCCCTTCCCGGTCTTCCGGCGGGTAGTTTGACCGCCGGGGATATTCGGGAGCAGGTTAAGGCTCCGGGGCGGCAGGTTCACAGGTGTCCGAAGATAGTAGCCAGTGGAGGCCACCTTTGCCTTGGTGTGGTCATTGTGGTAGATCTCATTTTGGGGAATGTTGGACTAGAGCGACAACTTGTTACACTTGCGGCCAACAGGGCCATTTGGCGAGAGACTGTCCGACCAGAGGTAGCACTGGTGGGATGGCACAATCTATTGGATCAGTTGCGGGTTCTTCACCTTCAATGGCTAGGCAGGATATTCATGCACCGGCAGGACGCGACAGAGGTCGTGGTAGCAGTTCTCAGTTTTAGCGGTCCTTTGACCCGCCTATATGACGTCAGGTATACCTTTGACCATTTAGAGATTAGTATGCATGATAGGATGGTTGTATGATGGAATGTCATGAGTGGATAATATTAAGGTTATGTATGTATGCTAGCAGTAGGTTGGAAGTACGATAAGAGAATCTTTTAGGCCTTAAATGGGAGTAAAATAGCGTTAGTGCACCCTTGGGATCTGTTTTCTTGTGTGATAGTGATGGATGGATATGCGTGTGCGATATCTTAGGACCATATGTGGCATAATGAAGTTCCATTAGTGTAAAGTACGAGGATGTACCGAGGAATATTAGATTGGCTCCAAAAGAACATTCGGGGACGAATGTTTCTAAGGGGGGGAGAATGTTACACCCCGTAGTTCAGGTCATGCGTATGAGTGCGTACGAGAGGGAGTAAGACTTAAAATTTTCAAAAGATAAGTTGACGGATTATTTCGGATGGGTTTTTAGTCAACTTTGAGTTGGTATATGTTCAGTTACCTTGAGAGTTTGTAGGTGTTTCAAAGGCCTAGTGTGTAGTTCGTTGAGTTTAGTTTCCAACGCAACCAACCGTTCGTCGATAGGACATCGGAGTAGAAAGTTATGGAAGTTACAAGTTCGGTCTGTGATCGAACAAGAAAGGTGTTTGGTCGGCCGCGCATGGCCGCGGCGCGTGGCGGTGCGGTGGCGCGCCGGTTATTCTGAGGGAGCGCTGAAGTTGCAGCGCGCCGGGCGCGAGCGTGGCGCGCGGATAGTTCTGGGTGTCGGCATGAGTTTCAGCGCCGCGGCGCCGAGGCGGAACTTTTGGCGAAAAAACTGAGGAAATCTGATATTTTCTTTTAAAGAGGCCATGGGTGGGTGACAAGTGTCCTCCCCCATCTGATTTTGCATGCACTACTTATTGACCAAGTCTTGAAGACTTGGTCATTCTTCAAGTTCATCCCTCTCTCTAGAAAATTAAGCTCTCCCTTCTCTCTAGAAAATCAAGAAGAACACAAGGCTTGAGAAAAATCTGAAAGGTGTGGCAAGAAGGAAACTTATTTGCAACTTGTGGGAGTTGTTGTGGTGGTGTTTGTGGAAGAGGAGGCTAGCATTTTGTTGGATTAATTTGGCTAAAGCTCTAAGGTAAAGATTCTTCTCTTGTAGCTAGTTATTGGTGTTGCATGTGAAGAAGAAGGAACTTGTAGTAGTAAATAATGCTCTTAGACTCATTGCATGTAAGAAATATGGTTTGGATGTGAAAGAATTGGTTAGAAAGGTTATGTGAGCATGTTGTAGCCTAAGTACTACTTTAAAATTGTTAAGTTAATTGTTGTACCTTATGGGCCAGAATTTTACACACCCAAGTTTAGGTGTGTAATCCCCTTTGAAATGTTTGGATTGTTGGCCCTTAAATGTGGCGTTTGGATGTTGAATTCGGCCTTGAAAATAAAGTGGCAAAGTATGTAGAAACGAAGGAAATGCTGCCCAATTTTCCATAGGATTTAGTGACTTGAACTTGGATTATTCTACATTGAACTAGAGGTTAATAAACGTACTATGGTCATTTTAGGTTGACGTACTACGTGTGGTGTATTGGACTTAGCAAGTGGATTAACCGGAGAGGTATGTGGAAACTTTCTTATCTCTTGAGCATGAGTAGTTATAACTATATAGTACGGTAGATGTACGTGTTTTAAATGAAGTAAATCCATTTGTTATACTTGACTTGTTTTAAGAAAATATCTAAGTTGGTTGGGTTAAGGAGTTAACCCACTTGTTCTTGAGGAATGGTTTATCCTAAATAAGGTAGACAAGGATTTCTTGACATGAAGAAGTATTTCGAAAATTGTGTAAATTTGATTTGAAGTATAAGCCTCTTGGTTAATAAAAGAACGAAATCTTTTGAAACGTAAGGAGTTATAACGGTCTTATGGGAGGTTAGTTATAACGGCCTTACGAAAAAAATAAGAATGTCTAAAGTTTTAAAGCATAAAGTTAGTATAACGGCTTTATGGGGAGTTGGTTATAATAACTTTATGAAAGGTTAAAGAGTCGGTTTTTCTTGAATAAGGTAAACATAGAAATGAAAGTCTAATGAAGTTATGAGTTTACTTGGACGTACCGTCAGTGATGAAGGATTCCACGGGTATGCTTCCATGGTCTTTATATGAGTTTACTTGGACGTACCGTCAGTGATGAAGGATTCCACGGGTATGCTTCCATGGTCTTTATATGAGTTTACTTGGACGTACCGTCAGTGATGAAGGATTCCACGGGTATGCTTCCATGGACATGCTTACGATGAGGGATTCCGAGGCATGCAGTATGAGGGGTAAGAGTATAAATGAGGGGCAAGCCCCAAGATCGTTATACCACCTTCTCCAGGGTAAGAGTATGAATGAGGGGCAAGCCCCAAGATCGTCATAACACCTGCTTCAGGGTAAGAGTATATATTAGGGGTAAATCCCCAAGATCGTTATACCACCTGTTCCGTGGATTTGCTACCCACGATGCGAGGAATACCTCATGCGAGTCTGTTGGGCTTATGCGGGTGAAATAGTCACATGCGGGTGAGTACAGCCTATGCGAGGAATACCTCATGCGGGTCCACATGACCCATGCGGGTGAAATAGTCCCAGGAATAGGAGTGTTTAATGATACTGTGAGGCGGATGACCTTTCTTTGATTATGAGCTTCCCATTTTCATGCAATATAGTATATGATTGATATTCTCATTGTTGGTAAGGCACAGTGTTCTGTAAACTGATTTTTATACATGTCTCCAGTTATTTTAGACTTATGAGGTATTTTCAGTATTTTCCCAGTTTCGCATACTTGGTACCTGTTGTACTGACCTCCTTCGGGGGGCTGCGTTCATGCCGCAGGTTGAGGTACGTAGCTTGCTGATCCGCACTCTTAGGATCACTGTCAGTTCCTGGAAAGCTCCATTTCTCCGGAGGCTTTGTCTTTTGGTACGGTTCCCTGAGGTTATAGACTTTTGTACATTCAGGGGGTATGGCGGGGCCCTGTCCCGCCACAGTTGTTATTCCTAGAGGTCTGTAGTCACGTTTGTGGTTTGGGCTGTAAGAATAAGTTGTACTGTTTCACTTTCGATTAAGTTTATTTTATGGAAGGCGGCCTTGTCGGCTTGCCAGTGATGTTTACTTTATTCAGGTTTATGTGTATGTATGTTCCGCTGCTATTCTCTGATGTATACCTGACAGGGTGCCCCGGTAGGGCACCAGTCGCGGCCCCGGGGTCGGGTCGTGACAACGGAATAAGAGGCTGAATTTACATGAGAAATGGGTGTGTAAATCCCCTTTGTTGTTGTTTTGGTTGTGCCCTTAATTGGTTTCTTGGTTGTTGATGTAATTGGCCTTAATTGTAAGGTGGAAACGTATGTATAAATAGGGGAAGTGCAACCCAAATCTATACATAAAAAGAGAACCATTACTTGGTATCAACCTACACTAGTATCATGAAGTTGATAGACGTGTTATTGTCATTATAGGTTGAAGTACTACTGGAGAGGTATTCTAGTTGTCAAGTTGGTAGAGCCTATAAGGTATGTGGAACTCTTCATAGCTTTCTTTG
Source organism: Przewalskia tangutica (assembly GCA_029844215.1). NCBI lineage: Eukaryota > Viridiplantae > Streptophyta > Magnoliopsida > Solanales > Solanaceae > Przewalskia > Przewalskia tangutica. Next base: position 40,829,544 of record CM056724.1, on the reverse strand, counting down.
AGCATGAATCTTATAAAATGAGTGTACGGTGGACGTACGTGTTTTAAATGAATCTAGTTTTCATGTGGTACATAAGGTGATAGTACCTTGATTTTAGAAGTGTAAACTTGATTTTAAAAGAGTAAGTGACTTGATGTTTCAATGCTAGTGCCTTGGGGTTTTATAAAGGAAAGAATGTACGGCGGACGTACATGGTGCTATTGGATTCAAGTCCCTAATATTACATGATATGATTCTTTTTATAATAAGGATGTACGGTGTACGTACATGGTGCTATTGAGTACAAGTCCCTAATATTACATGACATGGTAATGCCATTGGTTTTTCAAAAACGGGAGTTCATTCTATTTGTTCTAATGAGATTCAAAGATTATTTTTACTTGCATATGTTTGCTCATATAGCCATTCGTGCAAGTGTTATATTTCCACACCGCCGCGTCCCTCACTAGAGGACCGGCAATATTATGTATATATTTCATGAATTAGCTCTCATGACGTGAGTTGGTAAACACTCATTGCGGGTCTGAAGGACTCATGCGGGTTCAATTCTCAGGATATTATTCCATGGACTAGCTCTCTGTGATGCGGGTATCGTGTACAGATATCCATTGTGGGTCTACAAGATCCATGCGGGTTCGAGTCCCATACGGGTGAAATAGTCTCATGAGTAGGATTGCATAATGATTCTGAGGGCAAGTGTCCCTGATTTTGACATGGCTTTCATCTTTTGAAATGGTAATGATTTCATATTTGAAAGGGGTACGGTTGATTTCATCTTTTGAAATGGTATTGATTTCATAACTTGAAATGACACGATTGATCTCACTTTTAAAAGGCTCAGTTGTACTGATAGTTTGATTATCATACTTGTCTCATGTTATCTTTTGGACTGTTATGATCTCATTTACAGTACTTATTGTTCACATACTTGGTACATCTTTCGTACTGAACCCCTTTTCTCGGGGGGCTGCGTTTCATGCCGCAGGTGTAGGTACACAGTTTGTTGATCCTCGCTCTTAAGATCTCTACTCAGTTTTTGAGGAAGCTTCATTATTTCGGAGGCTTGTCTTTTTGGTACGGATCCCTGTTATTGTAGGCTTATGTACATTCAGGGGTATGGCAGGGCCCTGTCCCGTCATAGTTTATTATCCAAACTCTTAGAGGTGCAGATTCATATGTAATTGGACTTCATGGAGTTGTATATCTTTGAGGTCATTTGTACTATTGTATTGTCGGGTTATCCCCCTTTATATATAGCGGCAGTCTCATCGACTTGCCTTGTTACTACCTATACAATTTTTCATTTATTATTTGGCCTAAGTCTTGTATGGGATGTGAGGGTATAAGAGGGGGTGCCCAGGTGGGGCACCAGTCGTGGACCCGGGGTTCGGGTCGTGACATTACACATGCAATTCCCAATCTTCGTCAACAACCTCAACGATACCCAATAACCCAATATTTCGATAATCGTCTACTTGAACTTAGTAAGAATCATATACCGCGAGTTTGGTAAACTAAAGGATAAGTATATTACCTCGATTAAGTAGCAACATGAGTCGTCGGAAACCTTTCGCAAGATCTAGAATTCGACGAGCGTAAACAAGACCAAAAGAATTGATTTTTCAGCACCTCTTCACAATCCAAGATCTTAATTTGGTTCTGGGTTTCTTTAAGCTTGTTGGAAATCTTTATTGGACGGAATTTAGGTCCAAATTGCTATGAAGTCTTTCCCTTTTGGTTCTTGTGAAAGCATACGAATTTCCCCCAACTTCGATCGAGAGCTTCACAGGGTCCCTATACTGAGAAGACTCTTCTGATCCTGAAGTGTGCACTATGTTTCTTGAAGAAGAATTTCTTTGATAGAGATTTAGAGGATTGAAGAGAGGGATGGAGAGGTTGCATGTTCAGAATTTTAAGTCATCGATCGCATATGCAATGCTTTGCCTTTGAGACCGCCTTTTTAAGGCTACCACATGGAATTCCACTTGCTAATGTCCCCAATAATAATTAATCCCACAATTAATTAATTATACACACAACTAAATTCCCGATCTCGTTTCATTTAAATCCCGACGACTTTAAAACCCTTCTTTTACTCAATTTCAATATTCTTATAATATGACACTAGTCCGTAGCCTCTTTGTGGACATACCATTATATAATTATTATTCCTCGTCGTCGCGCTGTTAAATCCAAAATTATTTCGGGATCACGTCTTTTAATACACTAATTTCCTTATTAGTGTACGCATGTACAACATGAATTTCCCGGGGGTTCGGGTCCACTTGCTTACGTTATGCCGAAATCATTACCCGAAAGTACAAGGTGTAACATTTTCTCCCCCTTAGAAACATTCGTCCTCGAATGTTAATGCGACATATCTAGTTCTTGTTACCATAAAAATAAACACACAAATGATCAAGTTAAATAAAACAAGGGAGGAAGTATCAAGTTTCATCACTCCAATTCAGGGACTAATTCAATTTAATGAGAAGATACACATCCATCTAGGACCGCTTCCAAAGAATAGACTCAGGTTCAGGCTAATTTATGTACAATTCCACATACAAAGTGCAATAACACATAGTGATATCTTCGAATTCTAATATCACATAATCTTGGGTGAAGCAATCTTAATTAGTTATTAGCTTAGCTAATAGGGTGACGGATTCTTGTCTGGATCCATAATATATTTCACGTATTCTCCATATCCAATATTAAGCATGTTTAGTAAGGATCATTTAGGCATCATAGCTAGATCATGCTTGTGTAGATAACCCTATACTGGTTTAACTAAAATGCAGCGACCCGAACCGCTTATATTTTTTTTCTTCCTCTGCACAGGATGTACAGCAGCAGTGGCCCTAAAAAGAAGTAACACAGTCCTTAAAATGCAGCAAAAACAGACCCAACATACACCAGCGGAATGACAAAAATGCAGCAACCAAGGTGTAACAGAAACAGTGGTAGCAGCAACAAAAACTGGATAAAAACAGCAGTTAAACAGTACAACAGGTGATATCAATTAACATCTTTAGATAGGGAACTGCAAGGACCACATTGTCCACAAATAAACTAAGCGCTGAAAAGCAAATACATCTCAAACAGAACATGGGAACATGGTGGGGAGGAAAGAAAAAAAGGGGGGGAAAACAAACCAGGTAGAGGCTAGACCAGCAAACATGTAAAATAATAAAAAAAATATAAACACAGATTCAAAGTCTCCCCTTTCTTTTTCTTTTTACCAAGCCAGTTAATTTGGTGATATAATCCTCTCAGTTCCACATCATCAGGTGACAGACATGATTATTCATTAATTATGATACAAGCACCATAGTTCTTCAGTAACTAAATACATTTTGTCTAAGACCACATACATGAATTGTGACCTCATTATCCTGGTTTCTTAACAACCAGACTAACATGCTAGACATTGTATTTCTCATACAGTGATACATCTTTGAATAAAACAAATGAGACTATAGGCAAACAGATGCAATCAGGGCTTGGTCATACTAAGTTATCCTAGACATGGTTTCCATAAACTAACTTTCAAAATAGCATGCTATCAAATACGTATTTTCTCAACAGGCCCACAAAGAGCAGAAAACAATACACATTGGTAAATACACCATGAACTAAACAACATTTGCACATTTCCTTACCTTTAAAATGTCTTTAGTTAGAAATCTAACAAGAGAGGTCATGTTTTAAAACTGAAGGGTTGAAATTCCTCTTGGAGATCAAAATCCACATTTTTGGCATCCTAAATCAGTTATACAGTTAACAAATTCCATATCAACATTTCCGGACATCCCTTTAACTATTAATTTGAATTTTGATCCAAACAGGCTACCATTTATCCTGCTAACAACTCTACATTTATCCAAATAAATCACACATGATTAAGTGATCCTTAACTAGACATTAGGCCAAGCCTACTGAATGGATACAGACTCCTCTTAGTTCAGTTTGAGAAGAGCAGAAAAATACACAGATCTTTAGAACTAGATTTTAAATTAGAACATAGGATACTCAATTTCCAACCATATCAGAGACACATATTCAGAGATTCTATGCAAAACCATTAGAGAGGAAATATGAATATGAGATGGTCAAGAATATTCTACAAAGATATCAAACAGAAGTTGAAGCATGACAGTGGTATCAATACAAAGGCTATGATCACTCGCAATAGGCACGTGTACATCAATTAACAAAAAGCTTAATTCAGTCATAGACCATTTCTAAAGCTAAGGCATAAGTTATAGTTGATCAATTTAAGAACATGCATATACCCCATAAAAAATAGACACCTGTGATCACATAAATAGTTCAATCATAGTCATAATATTGAATCATATCCCTTCCACATGTTATCATATGAAAACATGATCTTGACTTGATATTAAAATACAACTGGACCATAACTTAATGGGGTACAAACATGATTTATCTAGGAACATGTATTAGGTTGGATTCATTAACAGACTAGTTGATAACACCCAATAGTTTTATTTATAATATCACTGAAGTAGAGACAAGATCCTATACTGGGCATAAGACTGGAAATAGGTAATTAAAACCAGATTTAAAGATATTTCCCAAGCTACTTTAACATAAATGGTAATATTTGTTATTAAGTGCATCTGGGACATTAGCAGTAAGTAATAGTAAAACCAGAAATCAGACAATGGTAGCCAGTATCATGCAGAAGATAGCAACTACCCTCAAAAGGTGACACACACCCTCCAGCAACTCAATTGCACATCTCAGGTATGTAACAGCAAGGTGAAAAAGGCAGAGACCAACCAGAGAATAACAATTTAGTGGCAGTAGTTACTTATCTCATACATACCTAAAATGAGTACATAATGACACCTACCAATTTTTTTATACAGTAATCTTGTGTGAAGGAATCTTTACTTAGTAAGTTTCTTAAACAGAAAGTTAATATGTTGCTGGATTCTTGCCTAAATCTGTAGTATATCCCTTACATATATTTTTTTTGCTAATCATGCTTCACTGCTTTATTATCCTCTAGTGTAGTATCTGTTTTATTCCCAGTAGCTCATTGAAACATAGTAACAATAGAATGGATATGATCCAGCAATAAGTTACACCCAAAATGAAGTGTTAATAGATAAGGTACAGTAGTCCCCATGTCCTAAAACTGTCTCAGAGAACAGAACAACTCTTTTTTATCAATAGTCATGGACCATCTCACACTTCAGCAATCCAGTTTAAGGTACTAGTGTCCACACAAAAAAAACAGCAGGTAATGGGAATAGTTTCAACACTTTACCTCAGATCCACACAATAGAGATAGTCAGGACATATATCTACTGTTGAATGACTGAAACAGGGGATAAAACTCATGCCACATAGAGGTTTAAAAAAAACAAGCATATTAATTAACTCACTGATCCAATATATGTGCATATTTAGCTGGCAACAAAGTGATAACATTTCAGTCAATAACTCATGGTAAGGTTTGAAATTAGGCAGTAGATAATTTGTAAGAAGGTGAGACATAGAAGCAGTAGCAACTCCTTTCTTTGGAACAACCACATGACCTAAAAACAGAGGATACATGGTTAAAGTTCAGACATAGAGCACATATATAAGTACCCGTTTTAGGTTAAAGACAAGACACATATGATCATCTTGATATTCCATTAGCAGATGATATAAACACTTAATATTTTAATAGAAATATATGCCCCCTTCCCCTTTAAACTATAATGATATTTGATATCCCTAAGCCTAATCTTGTTGGAAGCAAACAAAAATTGCATGTAGCATAAGACTAGGAGCAAATTATGAAGAGTTTTTCTCAAGACATTTGGACAAACATGGTGACTGTTTAAGACTTATAATCATCATAAAATTGTAGGCAAAACATTGAGTCATGGAGAGATAATTCAACTCAACATAACAAGGTTGACATGAGAAAAGGGATCTTGTTGTTATTCAGTCAAGCATATTCAAATAACTACATTAATCCTTAATCCTGAACTCCTATACTTCTAAGAACTGAGAGATAAAAGCTCAACAAATTAACCACACCATAAAATACTCAGCTTGTCATGTTACTCCTAAATCAAACAATCTTTGTATCACAGATAACAAATTTCAAATACCAGCTGAATTAATTACAAGAACTTATCAGGACAACATGCTTCAATAGATACACCTAAACCAGGATCACACTAAGTCAGGGGTCAAAACAACTACATACCTAAAAAAATTATCATCCTATAATATGGGACAAATACAACAGATCTTATATGTGCTATCAAAATCTAAGGGAGACATCCTATAACCAAAATTCTAGACATGATTACGACAGTCAGAAGATAAGTTACAAGTTAATCAATTAGCAATTTATAATCCCATATTTACAAGGATGCAGGTATATATGTACAACCACTGGAGTTCCAGTCCGAGACATATTTCATATCCCTTTTAATCATAATACACCCAACTGAGTCAATAACATATTTTTTTAAATCAAAGTCTTAAAGCATATCAACAATACCACATCTTAAGCAAGCATACAATACAGTAAGGGGTTGCATACCAACAGTCTACAGAATACTTATCATGTGGGTGTATCTGTGTTATAGTAAATGCCAAATCCCATGGACTCCCAATACACCCATGAATCAGTAAAGCATGCTCAAAATAGTTTCAAGAAAGAGCATTTAGATGATATTCACAACTTACAATTATCACATATATCATATACTTCAACTACGCTCAAGCGTCAAATATCTTATTCAAGAAGGCCTTGGATGTCTAGGGTCTCAACGGCTATCTAACATTCTAAGATTCCCAAATATTCTGCTTCCCAAGCTTACCTTATCTTCTCCCCGTATACAAGTGAGATAGTTTCTTATAATTCGAAATCATATTGTCATTTCTGGCGTACCAATTGTCTGGATATAAATTGCTCCTTTATTGGCTACGGGTATCAACTGACTTAAGTCATTTTTGGTAACCGAGGTTATCGAAACTGTAACAGGCATGAGTTAAACTCGAATTCTTAAAACTCAGCTCTACTGCACGATTTATGAGATGAAAGAATAGAAATCATCCTAAACGTCCGGCAGCCTCCTGCGTATAAGTATGGTGCACAACATACTCATACACAAGACTCTACTAGACACGGTCTGTAGATATTTCGAGGACTAACTGCTTTGATACCACTAAATGTCATGACCCGACCCGACGGACCGCGACTAAGCGCCCTAATGACGATTATACTAACCGGTCACGTAATTAGACTGACACTAAAGACAATATGAAATTCGGCAGCATAACGCCGCAATCATAACATATGTCTGAATAGGCAAGCCGACAAGGCTGTCTTTACACCCAAATAACCCTGTCTCTTGAGGAGTCACATCTAAGCAAATATAACAAATGAAGTAAGACGACAAGGCTGCCACTATATACAGGAACATCCCAAAAAGAAAAACAATAGTACAGCTGAACAAAACAAAGCTACAATCCTCATGTGACGAACCCACATATATACAACCCACAACAGTATACAGACCTCTATGAGAAGGATAACGACATATGACGGGACAGGGCCCCGTCGTGCCCCGAAATATACATGAATCAAAATAATAGTGTTCTGTACCAAAATGGCAAAGTTCTGAATCAAATGAGCTCTCCAATCAGCTGAACAGGAATCCTAGACTGGATGATCACCAAACTGAGCACCTGTACCTGCGGGCATGAACGTAGCCCCCCGAGGAAAGGGGGTCAGTACGAAATAATGTACTGAGTATATAAAACATGTAATACTGTAAAAAAGATCATAAGTGGCCAACAGGCAACAGGAGACCAGTATAATAATCAGAATCCAAATCCAACTGTGCCATATACAAATAAGAGTCAGATGTGCCTTATAAAAATGAGAGTCAAGTCAAAACCATGAATGTTTGTCCATATAGTCATCGTATACATATATATACATATAACGTAATCCGGCCCTCTAGTGCGGGACTCGGTGGAATCATATCATAACCCGGCCCATACTGGGACTCGGTAAAATCATCATCTCATCTATGCATGCATCCTACATAATTCGGCCCTCTAGTGAGAGACTCGGTGAACAATGCAAGGATTTGCACGAACATAAGTCGGCCCGGGACTCGGTGGGGTGAAGTAATAACACTTAGCACGAGTAGATATCATGAGCAACCATATGCAATTAAAAACCATCATTTGACTCTCAATAAAATCATTATAATAAACCCTATACTGAAAAATCATAGGCACTTCTCATAACTAACATCTTTAGGAATTAAACTGTGTAGACATCATGTACGTCCGTCGTACTTTCATTAATTCATGCCCAAAATAAATAAAGAAGAGTTTCACATACCTTGTTGTCGAATGTATTCTAAGTCCCTACGAATGCTTGTAAACTTTACGAATGGTTTTTCATATCCTATGAATGATTTAAATCACACATAAATCAACAGACGAAAACAGATTCATGGAATATTCTAACGAACACTTTATACGCGTAGAACCTATAATTCTTTTTTGTAGAAACCTATATATGTAGTGAAACACCCAACCCTCTTAATCATTCCCCTTACTGCGTCAATGTCCAAAACAGTCCAGAAATTACACATGCAGTTCCCAATCTTCGTCAACAGCCTCAACGATACCCAATAACCCAATTTCGATAATCGTCTACTTAAACTTAGTAAGAATCATATACCGCGATTCGGGTAAACTAAAGAATAAGGAAATTACCTCTATTAAGTAGCAACATGAGTCATCGGAAATCTTTCACTGGTACCGAATTCCGACGAGCAGAAACACTACCCAAAAGAATTGATTTTTCAACACCTCTTCATAATCCAAGATCTTAATTTGGTTTTGGGTTTCTTTAAGCTAGTTGGAAAGCTTTATTGGCCGGAATTTAGGTCCAAATTGCTATGAATTCTTTCCCTTTTGGTTCTTGTGAAAGCATATGAATTTCCCCCAATTTCGGTCGAGAGCTTCAGAGGGTCCCTATACTGAGAAGACTCTCCTGATCCTGAAGTGTGCACTATGTTTCTTGAAGAATAATTTCTTTGATTGAGATTTAGAGGATTGAAGAGATGGATGGAGAGGTTGCATGTTTAGAATCTTAAGCCATCGATCGCATATGCAATGCTTTGCCTTTGAGACCACATTTTTAAGGCTAACACGTGGAATTCCACTTGCTATTGTCCCCACTAATAATTAATCCCACAATTAATTAATTATACACATAACTAAATTCCCGATCTCATTTCATTTAAATCCAGACGACTTTAAAACCCCTCTTTTACTCAATTTCAATATTCTTATAATACGACACTAGTCCGTAGCCTCTTTGGGGACATACCATTATACAATTATTATTCCCCGTCGTCGCGCTGTTAAATCTAAAATTATTTCGGGATCACGTCTTTTAATACACTAATTTCCTTATTAGTGTACGCAGGTATAACATGAATTTCTCCGGGGGTTCGGGTCCACTTGCTTACGTTATGCCGAAATCATTACCCGAAAATACAAGGTGTAACAAGTGAATCATCACTGAAGGTACATGTTTATCCCAATAAGGATAGCCTCTAAGAAGTCGTGAAGCCATTTTGATTCTTCTCCTGCTTTATCCAAAGCAATAAACTCTGATTCCATCATGGATCGGGCGATGCATATTTGCTTAGAGGACTTCCAAGACACAACCCCACTACCAATTGTAAAAACATACCCACTGGTGGATTTGATGTTCTTTATGTTCGATATCCAGTTTGCATCACTGTGTCCTTCTAATACAGTTAGATATCTAGAATAATGTAATCCGTAAGTCAGCGAATATTTCATATATCGTAGTATCCGATTTAATGCCTTTTAGTGATCAATTCCAGGATTACGAGTAAACCTAGCCATTTTATTGACTGGATAAGCGATATCGGATCGGGTATAGTTTGTAATGTACATTAAACTACCAATGAACTGCGCATATCACTCTTGGGATACGAGTGCACCACGATTCTTATCAATTCTATGATTCATATCCATTGGTGACTTCATAGGGGGACTGTCAAATACATCAAATTTTCTTAAAACACCTTCAATGTAATGAGATTGAGATAAGATCATCCCGTCAGATGTCTTAGAAATCTTAATTCCTAAGATTACATCTGCAATACCCATATATTTCATGTCAAAATATTGTTTCAACATATTCTTGGTTTCCAGGATCAAGTTTAGACTACATCCGGTGATGAGCATGGCATCTACGTAAAGGAATATCATGACAAATGAGTCAGAGTTCCCTTTGATATAGATACATTTATCACATTCATTTATGGAGAAACTTTTTGATAATAATGTATTATCAAATTTTTTATTCCATTATTTCGAGGCTTGTTTGAGTCTGTACAGAAACTTAATAAGTCAACATACTTTCTTTTCTTGTCTTGAAACCACATACCCCTCGGGTTGTTCCATGTATATTTTCTCTTCTAACTCTCAGTTTAGGAAGATTGTCTTAACATCCATTTGATGTATCTCAAGGTCACGCAAAGCTGTAATGGCTATGAATATCCTTATGGACGTTAATCTAGACACATGAGAGTATGTGTCAAAGTAACCGAGACCTTCCTTTTGTCTGTAGCCTTTGACTACTAATCTGATCTTATACTTGTCAATAGTTCCATCTGCTTTGTACTTTCTTTTAAGTATCCACTTACAACCCAAAGGTTTGCTTCCCGGAGGAAGATCAACCATTTTCCAAGTATGGTTTTGCATAATGGAATCTAGCTTTCTATAGTTTCTTTCCAAAGCGGTGCTTCTGAAGTTGACAATGCTTTCTTAATTGTCCTCGGTTCATTTTCAACTATATAGGTTAGAAAATCTGGATCAAATGTTTTGTCCTTTTTGGCCCTTTTGCTCCGTCTTGGTTCAACCTCTGGAACCCTTAAGTTCTGTAGATATGGAACATTATGTTCCGGATAGTCAGTAACTTCTGAGTCTTGTAGGTCTGGAATGTCTATCCGGATAATCAGAAACTCACGGGTCTTGTTGATTTTGAGCATTTTGTTCATAACTTCATTTGCGCAAAATTATTTCTTTTTCCTTTCGTGGAAAGATTTGTTCAAAGAATTCAGCATTCCTTGATTCCATGATCGTACCTCGTGGATATCAGGTATCTCTGACTTATACAATAAGAAGCGATAAGCACTACTGTTATTTGCATGTCCGATGAATATGCAATATTAGTCCTAGGTCTAATTTTTACCTGATTTGGTTTAAGTACTTCGATCTTTGCCAAACAGCCCCCCACTTTCAAATATTTGTAAGTGAGTTTCTTTCCTTTCCATGATTCATATGGAGTTTTATCCTTACGCGTATGCGGAACTCTATTGAGAATTGTATTAGCGTTAAGAATCGCTTCGCCCCACATATTTTGGGATAAACCGGAATCGAGAAGTAAGACATTCACCATTTCCTTTAACGTACGCTTTTTGCGCTCGGCAATATCGTTAGACTGAGGCTAGTAAAGAGCGGTCGTTTGATGAACAATGTCGAATTGAGCATAATATTCTTCAAACAATGCTATGTATCATCCCTCTCTATCACTATGAATTGCCTTAATCCGTAGATTTAGTTGATTTTCAACTTCTGCTTTGTAATGTTTAAATGCTTCATCCTTACTTTTTAACAAGTAAACGTATCTTGTACTATCATCAATGAAAGTGACAAAGTACTTGTTCCCCCCTCTAGTTTGTACAAACATTAAATCACATATATCGGTGTGAATAAGTTCTAGAGGAGCGGTGTTTCTTTCGACTGAACGGAAAGACAATTTGGTTAATTTTGCCTCCATCGGGCGGTCGTCCGTCGTCCTAAAGTAGTCCCCGCGAAGCTTTCGGGAAGAGGGTTATGAGGGTTTATGTCGAAGGAATGCAACAATTCCAATTTTACTAACTTTTGAATGGATACATTTCATGATCATCACAAGTGAGTCGTCTATCCTAATATATATGAGATAAATTTCACAAAAATCATAAGGGATAGAAATTTATAAATAACTAATAAATTAAGTTAAGAAAATAGAACACGATATTTGCACATCCTTCTTGTGATCACTATGATTTTCAAATTTGTGCCAATATCGATGGTACTGCAGTGATTAGATTTATATAGAGTTCACAAATTTCTAATTTGGACAAAGCCAGGAAAAAGAAATAAGAAGAGGATGAGTCACCAAATTGCCTGTGTATCTTTTGAAACATTGCCACTCTTTTAATGAAATTATTGTCTTTCTTTTTTCTTTTTGCATTTTGTCTCTTGTGTCTTCAGTTTTCATAGAAAGAAATGGTACTATAGTTTGTACAACAGAGATCCATAATGGGTGATTGACAGTCACAAAAATGACAAACATAATGATCTTCAATGAGGGGAACGTAATGATCTTCAATGAGGGGAACGTAATGATCCTCTAACTTTCAACCAGTTAGAGAATTACTGGGACTGAAACAATCGGTGTCGAGATCTCCAAGGACAACCAAACAACTGCAAAATTTCTTCAATTTCCTTTTCTTAATCCGTGGATCACTATTTCCATTAGTGATCTTCTTCACATCAATATCTCTTTAAGATTGTTAAATAACATATATTAATAGTCCGCGACCCGAGCAGCAGCCGCAGAACCAGAAGTATTTGAAACAGACATTTTTCGAACACTTAGAAAATTGTCTTAAATTGTAGGTTAATAATAATGTTAGAAAGGTTAAACAGAACAAAAATTGAGTCGAGATGTGACTCTCTGTCTTTAAGATAAAATTGCCTCGTATATATATTTTTACGGTAATGAACAATAATCTTCCAAGTTAAAACAACAATAATCAACAATACAAAGCAAGTAAGGTTAATTTTGGCAATGAAGAAAAGAATATAAAATAAATTGCTGAAGAGAGGTTGATTCTTTATTAAACTCTTCTGCGTTTCTGACTGTTGAAGTCAGATTAATTGCAACGTTTGGTTATCTTCGAAACTTTTAGGTCCAAAATGTAAATAAGAAACATTTCAGGGACCAAAAAAAATTCGAAAGACGGCCCGCAGCCCGAGTCGGATCGGATGGGCGGAAGGGCGGCGACGTCCGTGTGAGGCTTAGCCCCGAACCTAAGCTCACCTAGGTCCTCCCTCTTCTTAACAGATGGGTTACCCCTTGGGGTTACAAACCCTTATTCAAAACTAAAGTTTATATAGTGTTCAATCCTTCCATCTTCTACCGATGGGAGATTTGTTTATTTGGCCAAAACAATTCATTTATTTATGTCTCAAATACGTTACTTTGTGTACTAATATCTCTTTCATTTTTTAACGAAATTTGATGATATTTGACACTAATATCATCTATTCATTTAGTAGATTAGGCATGTGCGAAGAAATATTATTTTGACATGCGGGGCTCACTTGTTTAAGTCACTAAAGACAGCAGAAACTCAATTCCACATAGTTAAATTTTTAATATTTCTTAAGAGATGTGTAAAATAAAAAAGTGACCTGACATGGAAGGAGTACATCACATAGATTTTCAATTTAAAATTTCAATAAACAAATTTCTTAAGTTTCGCATCGATCAAACTAGGCAATTAAATACAAATTGGTCGCCGTTGTTTAAGGTTGCCATTTGGCAATTAGAAGTGTCATAGTGAATTGCTTCTTTAGATGTTGCATGAAAGACGCGAGTTATAACTGAGGTTTAATTTCGTGTTTGAAATTATAGGGTGTATTTGGTACAACGTAAAATATTTTTTCGGAAAATGTTTTCAGAAATAAGTGGGTGAATTCAATATTTTGACCAACCTGAAAAAATTAAAAAATATTTTCTAAAAATTATTTTCTCCATAATCAGCATACCCTTAGGTGGCCAAATTTTCTATAAGAAACGCTTATTTTTAATGAAACTTATGCAATGAATATTTAGAAGCCGTTTAGATATGATTTGAAATCATGATGATTTGAAGTTGAAGTTTTGTTTTGACATGAAATTTGGATTTTTTAAGTTGTATTTTTTTTATCTACATAAAAACCTCACAAGTTGGGAAAACCGTACACATTTTTCCAATTATTATATAATCTTACCAAAGGAGCAAGTCATAGTTCATAACAAAATTAATACGCTACTAAAAGACTTTTCTAAAAATACAACATCAATTGATCAAACTTTAGTTCAATAAAATGAAAAATTGAACATGAGTTGTAGTGTATCTACTCTTTAATATATTCATCTCACATGGTTGGTAAGAGTAAATTTGTTATAAATATACTATCAGCTTGTAGATATTTTAATATTTGATATAATGGTTGGTAAACATGATTGATAAATATATTTACCAACTTATGAATCTATTTTTATAAAATATAAACTTATGGACAAACTTATACATTTTAAAAGTTTGAAATCATGATCTGGAATTCAAAATCATGCTTTTTTGGATGATTTGAGATTTCATCACATGAGATGAAATCACATATCCAAACGCTGATTTCATCTCATGGGATGAAATCATGAAATGAAATTGCATGTCCAAACGCCTATTTAGATTGATCAAGATAGTAAATTCTGAATTACTTATTAAAGAGATTGAGAATGAAAGCAAACTTGAATGATTTTATTCAATGATAACATTTACTTAAATACAAGTAAATGTAACTAGCTCGACTAGATTTAATGAACTAATCTAACAACTTAATCTAATCTTGTAGATAAGATTAGATAGATTATTCAAACTAATTCAAACAACTAAACAAATCTACTTCTAACAAACTGATAACATTTGATAACTAAATCTAATCCTGACCAAAAGATAACCATGAGGTTATGTCAATACTCCCCCTCAAATTAGGTGTGGTGCAACTACACCATCAATGTTAGGCTTCGGCAACGGCTTGGTGAAAGTATATGCAACTTGGTCCATAAAATGAAGGTATTTGACAACCAACTCTACCTGATTGCACACAATTTCGCAGATAATGGAAGACCACTATAATATGCTTTATCTTAGTGTGGGAAACAGGATTCTTGCTAAGATATGAAACACCAATGTTATCACAAACAATACTTGGCGTTTGTGAGAGGTGGTATTGTAGTTCATTCAACAAGCAGATGGGGTTTGATCCTAAGAAGATCAAATAACCCGATGTAGAGATTTTGTCACATGGATCACCCGTCCAGTCAACATCAACATACATATACATATTCCTATCGGAATAACGAAGAATTTGCAAAGACGATGTTGCTGATGATTTGAGATATTTAAGAACCCTTTTTACCGCCTTCCAATGCTCCAAACTCATGGAGTGCATATATAAACTGGAATATTTTATTTATTGCAAATGAAATATCAGGGCTTGTGAAGGATAAGTATTGCAGCTTACCTAGAGTGCGGTGATATAGTTTTGCATTGGCAGGCGGTGAACCATCAACTGTTCAGGGTGGTGAACTTGAACACATGGGTGTGGCAACTTCTTTGAAGTTAGTCATATCCACTTTTGAGAGAATCGCAAGAATATATCTGGATTGAGATAAGATAATCCCATTTGAAACTTGCTTAACTTCGATTCCCAAAAAAAATTAAGTTCACCAAGATCCTTTAGAGAGAACGCACTAGCCAAAGAGTTGATGACATATGCAATCAATTTTGGCTGATTTTCGATAATGAGAATATCATCAACATACATCAAAATATAAACTGTGACAACTAATGATTTAAAGATAAACATCGAGGCATTCGATTCAAAGTTAACAAACCCAATATTATTTAAATGAGACTTCAGAGCTTCATACCAGGCACGTGAAGCTTGTTTGACATCATAAATAGCCTTTTTGAGGTGGCATACATGATTATAAAAATCATAATTAATATAGCCTTTTGGTTGAGCCATGAATACCTGCTCTTGTAATTAACCTTGCAAAAACGCATTGTTCACATCAAGTTGGTGAACCTTCCACTTGTTTTGAACAGCTATGAACAGAACAATCATGATTGTTATCGGCTTGACAACGGGACTGAAGTTTTCATGAAAGTCCAATTCCGGATATTGTTGGAAATTTACTAATGTGGAATTAAGGCTATCCCATTATTTATGACTCGAACAATTGGAGCCCCGCACGTCGGAAACGTCGTTTCCACACACGTGCACTTGTAGTGCCAAGTATCGTAAATTTCATTAAGTGAAAGAGATATTGGTACGTAAGTAAATGTTTGAGACATAAAATGATGGACGGTCGTCGACTAAATGATGAGTGTTCCATATTGGTAAATGAAAGAAGAAGTGTAAGATTGAAATGGGTCGGAAAAGGGTCGCGACGTCACCGTGGAGCCGGGGCGTCGCGGTGCCACCACCATCAGGGTCGCGGTGCCTCAATGGCCGAGCCGCGGCGCTACCCAGGAAGTGTATGTGCGATGGAAGTCCAAAAGTTTGGCTGATTATGGGGACGTTTTGGAGCATTGAAATGTCAGTTTTTCCTCCATAAATCAGTCATTATTTTGTTGCATTACCTGGTGGATTGAATGACTATTACATGGGCACTTGAAGAGGCCTTCACTACTATAAATTGAGGCATTTGGTTCAATTGTTGAATACACTACACCTAATACTACACTCAGATTTTCTAAACTTATTCCTCTCTAGCATACTTCAAACACTCAAAGTTTCTTCTTGAGAAACACTTGAGTTTTCTTTGCTCATTTGTTTGATGATGATTTTTCTTAGGAGACTATTTCCTATTAGCGTAAAAGGATATATATACGGACAATCTTGTCTTAAGGACAGAGTGCTACCACTCGACTCAGCACAATTGTAACAAGTAGGGTTTAGTGTCTCTTGATTTCAGATTATTAAGATTCAAGGAGCTTGCTGCAATTGAGACGAATATCCAATACTCCAAGACTGATTCAAGAACTCAATAGTTTGTTGTGGCCTTAATCCTTATTTACTACAAAGTTTGTTGCTATCATAATTCTTATTGTTTACCCTTTCGAAGCACTTGTAACAGTTAGTTACAATGAAGGTTACAAGAAAATGGAAATGTAAGTAATAACAACAAAGATTGCAATTCTGGAAATAAGAACAAGAACAAGGGGTTTGATGAGTCGAGTGATATTCACTGTCTTTAAGACAATATTGCCCCGTATGTATCCTTTTACAGTGATTGACAATTATCTCCAAAGATAAAACAACAACAAACAATTGAGAAAAGGAAACTCAAATGTTTACTAAAAAGAAGAACATTTTGAGTGTGTGAAAGAAAGCAAGAGAGAAAGAAGTATTCAGAGAATCTGATTGCAAGTGTGTTCTTCCAATTGAGCCTAAGGCCTCAATTTATAGTGTGTGTAAGATGACCTCCCATCTAGCCAAGTAATGGCCTTCAATAGCCATGTAATGCCACTTATAGAGGGGTTATAATTCAGCCAGAATTCAATGCCAAGTAATGGAGGATCAATGCTCTAAAACCAGCCCAAAAGTCAGAAATTTTACATCTTCCATCGAGCATTCTGCCATCGAAGCACTGCGGCCCTGCATGGGAGGTGCCGCAGCGCCTAAATTCCAGTAGATGAACACTGTTCAAGTGTCGCGGCTCCGACGGTGTTGCACCGCGACCCTCCACGGCTCCGCGGCGATTTCTGACTCATTTCATCTTTTACACATCATACACTTCTTCCTTCATTTACCAACGTGAAAAACTCGTCATTTGGTCAATAACCATCTATCATATCATGTCTCAAACATTTCATTTACGTACCAATATCTCTTTTACTATGAAAATTTACGATCTTTGGTACAACGTGTGCACATGTATAGAAACGACGTTTCCGACATGCGGGGCCCCAATTGCTCGAGTCATAAATAATAGGATTAACTTTATTTCACATTAATAAATTTTCAACAATCCCCTCTTGAAAGAGATTTTGGCGCACTCACATGGTGCCTTTCTAGCAATCTTTCGGCGGGTCGATGTTGCATCTGGATAGGTAGTCGTGACTTTGAACCTTCCAGAGTAGAATATCATCGGACTTACTTACTGCGCCATGAACATGATGTCTTGAACCATCAGTGTTGAGTGTAAGCCAAGACAATGGTACCAACACAATACATTTTCTTACTCTGTTCTTCTTTAATGTTTTGTTTGTTGTGGTCGTGGACACGTGTTGGATTCTTAAGTGCGTTCACTTGAGGCGGAAAATGCTCGCACTTAAATAGGTGGTCTCCTACAAGGTATTCTGTTATACCCCACTTCACAAGTGTTAGGAACCATTAAACGTTCCCTCAAACCTAACCTCAATTGTTGAGGATCATTAAAGGTTTTGGACACTTAACCTTTACCCACACTGCAGATAGATGTTTCTGTGTAGAAATCATTATCCGAAGTCCTCTTACTTCCACCGAAGCGCTCAACTGAACCTTTACGACTTAGTTTTCCCATTGAACCTAATTCCTGGGATCTCCAATCAGTAAGATTGGGTGTCCACCGTATCAGTTCTTATTAATTGGGTTTTAAGTCCATTCCCCTAGACAGGCAGAACATCTGATCTCTGGGTATGTCCTTCGTCAAGGGATCTTCTATGTTTTCCTTTAATTTCACATAATCAATGGAGATAATACCCGTGGTAATCATCTGCCGAACGGTCTTATGTCTCTGTCGAATATGACGAGATTTGTCGTTGTAAATAGAACTATGTGCCCTTCCTAGAGCCGACTAGCTATCGTAGTGGATCATTACAGAAGGTACGGGTTTATCCCAACAATGGATATCCTCTAAGAATTCATGAAGTCACTCAACTTCTTCTCCAGCTTTATCTAAAGCAATGAACTCTGATTCTATCATGGATCGGGTGATGCAAGTTTGATTAGAGGATTTCCAAGACACAACACCACCACCAATTGTAAATATATACTCACTGGTGGACTTGGTGTTCTCTATATCAGATATCTAGTTTGCATCATTGTACCCTTCTAGTACATCCGGATACCTTGAATAGTGCAATCCATAATTTTGTATGTATTTTAGGTATCATAGTACCCGATTTAATGCTTTCTAGTGATCATCACTTAGATTACGGGTGAACCTAGCCAACTTTTTGACTTCATAAGTGATATCAAGTCGAGTGCAGTTTGTGACGTACATCAAACTACCAATCACCATCGCATATCGCTCCTGGCGTACGGGCGCACCACGATTTTTATCAATCTTTTCATTTATATTCAGTGGTGTCGTTATCGACGAACTGTCGACCATCTCAAATTTCTTCAGCACATCCTCGATATAATGAGATTGAGATAAGACCAGTCTGTCAGATGTCTTAGAGATCTTGATCCCTAAGATGACATCTGTGATACCCATATCCTTCATGTCAAAACATTATTTTAACATGTTCTTAGTCTCTAGGAATAACATAGGACAACTCTCTGTGATCAATATGTCATCTACGTAAAGGCATATCATGACGAATGAATCGACATTTTCTTTCGGTAGACACATTTTTCACACTCATTGATTGTGAATCCTTTCGATAGTAAAGTACTATCAAATTTCTCGTGCCATTTCTTCGAGGCCTGTTTCTGCCCATAAAGAGATTTGACAAGCCGACAAACTTTCTTCTCTTGTCTTGGAACTACATACCATTTAGGAAGGCTATCTTAACATCCATTTGATGTATTTCAAGTTCCTGCAACATGACGATAGCTATGAATACTCGTATGGAGGTCATTCTAGACACCGGAGAGTCTGTGTCAAAGTAATCAAGGCCTTCCTTTTGTCGATAGTCCTTGACTACCAACATGGTCTTGTACTTGTCTATAGATCCATCTGCTTTCAACTTCTGTTTGAGTATCCACTTACAACTCAACGGTTTGTTTTCCATAGGAAGATCAACCAACTCTCAAGTATGGTCGTACAAAATGGAGTCTATCTCACTCTCTATAGCTTCTTTTCAGAGCGGTGCTTTTAGAGTTGACAATGCTTCAACAATAGTCTGTGGTTCATCATGAACCATATAAGCTACAAAGTTCGGACCGAAGGATTTTTCTATCCTGGCCCTTTTGCTTCGTCTCGGTTCCATCTCTAGAACCTCCAAGTCCTAAGAATCTGGAACACTAGATTTCGGATAATTAGCAACTTCGGAGTTCACTAGATCTGAACCGCCTAGATTCGGGTAGTCAATGACTCCTGGAGTCCAAGTTGTGTTGAACTTTTAAATCATTTTCTTTAGAGTGGGGCTCTATAATTTTCCAATTTAACTTGAAAATTTTATTTGACAAGTATGAAAATATTTGAGTAAAAAAATATTTCACAAAATTGGACATCACGACTAACAAATATTTTTGAGTTCACTGGATCAAAACAAAGAATGTGCATGGTGAACTGTAAACGTGTAAATATAGGAAATAATATATTCTCTACCCATAATTAGAATATTTCCATATATTGTGTAAATATAATTATGGTAAGACTAGGATTTCTCTTTTGTATAGGCTTAGGATTCCTATTGTATAAGGGATGAACATTGTACTCTATATATACCTTGATATTAATGAAAAACTCCCCAAGGGAGATTATTATCATCTTACATAGTATCAAGAGCCTAGAAAGAAAACCCTAGAATATTTCTACCAAGCAGCCCCCCTCGAAAATCTCGCCGCGACGCCTCCCTCTCTCTACCCAAATTCTTGATTTTTCTTCTTCATTCCTCTATTCTCTAAATGGATACTCAGGATTTTTCCGCTGTCCTTGACGCATCTTCCTCCACAAATCCCACCACCAAGTCATCACCCTATTTTTATCCCGCCCTAACTGTTTCCAACATCAAGAACCATATCCATATCCTTCTTGATCAAGAAAATAGTCAGTATTCTCCCTGGGTTGAACTGTTTCACAATCATGCATGTCTCTATAACATGCTTGATCATATTGATGACAAAATTTCGCGCCCTCAGGAGGTTGATGATTCTACTTGGCGTTGTCTAGACGCTGGCATCAAACAGTGGATATATGGTAGTATCTCTCAGGATCTGCTCCTTACTATCATGAAATCTGACTCCACAACCCTTGACTTGTGGAATAGTTTGGAGGAAATTTTTCAGGACAACAAGCACACTCGTTCCGTGTTTTTGGAAGAACAATTCAACAAAACACGTCTTGAAAACTTCTCTAATATTTCTGAGTACTGCAAGCAGCTTAAACTTCTAACGGATCAACTCTCCAACGTCTGCACTTCACATCGACGCTAAAATGGTGCTCCAAATTATTGCAGGCCTTACTAAGGGCGAATATGATACTTTGGCCACCATGATCCAACAGGCAGATCCGTTACCAAGTTTTAACAAAGCTCGCTCACAATTGTTGTTCGAAGAAACCTGTTGTGCTAAGCATGATGAGCACGCCCAGCATGTGGTAACTGTCGACTCGCAACCCCAAGATCAGACGCCACCAGAAAACTCCCAACAGCGGCAGGGCCGCGGCGGCAAGGGTAGAAAAGTCCACGGCGGTAGAGGAGGCCATGGTCGTGGCAAGGGTCGCGGTCAACAGAACCAGCAATAGGGATCGCAGAACAACTGGGCCGCGGTTCCTTAGCAGTTCGTCTACAACGCTGCAGCGCCTCCGTACAGCGCCGCGGCGCCCCAGGCCAGAGCCGCGGCGCAAGGTCCATTCCAACCAGCAGCCCTACAATCCGTATTCTTACCCCGGTTTATTGAGCCCCGCTCCAACCTCGCAGCAGGCCCACTTCATGCAGGGTCAGGTCCCGCAGCCCTCCTCTGGCATGACACCCACTGAGTTGGGTCAGGAGTTCAGCACCCTCTCTATGCAACAGTCTGACAATACTTGGTACATGGACTCAGGTGCCACAATCCACGTCACCAAATCTGCAGGTACTATTCCTAAACTGTTTAGTTTAAAGCATCCTCAGTATGTTACAGTTGGTAGTGGACAACGCATTCTAGTTAAAGGTTATGGTACCTCATACACATAACTTCCTCATCCACCCTTCTCCCTCAAAAACACCTTATATGCCCTCCACATGATTAAGAACCTCATATATGTCCGCCAATTTACTCGTAATAATTCTGTCTCTGTGGACTTTGACCCTTTTGGTTTTACTGTGAAGGATCTTCATACGGGGACACCTCTTACGAGATGCAATAGCACGGGGGATCTTTATCCATTCACCTCCACCCCCGCTGCCAGATCTTGCTCTCCCGTCACTCTAGTGGTTATTTCTTCTTCAACATGGCACAATAGACTTGGTCATCCAAGAGTCTCAGTCTTTAATTTTCTTAGAGGCAACAATTTCATTACTTGTAATGGGAAGCTTGCCCAAAATTGTGTTTCTTGTTCTTTAGGCAAACATATTCATCTTCCGTTTAAATCATCTACTAGTGTTACCTTTGCTCCCTTTGATATTATACATGCCAATTTATGGACGTCTCCTATCTCTAGTTCTCTCGGTCATAAATACTATCTTGTGTTGCTTGATGATTACACTATGTTTGGTTATACCCTTTTAAATATAAATCGGAAGTGTTTGCCAAATTTCTTGAGTTTCGCAAGTTCATTCAAACACAATTTGAAAAAGACATAAAATCATTTCAGTGCGATAATGGTCGTGAATTCAATAACTCTATGTTTCACCGTTTTTGTACCAATAATGGCATGGTTTTTCGTTTCTCCTGCCCTCACACCTCACCACAAAACGATAAAGCTGAAAGAATCATACGCACCATTAACAACATGATTCGCACCCTATTGATTCATGTCTCCCTCCCTCCATCATTCTGGGTCTATGCTGCTAAAATGTCAGAATACGTTCTAAATATTCTACCTACTAGCACTCTTCACAATATGAACCCTACCGAAATCCTCTACCATAGAGTCCCCTCCTATGATCATCTACGGATTTTCGGTTGTCTGTGCTATCCTAACCTTAGCTCTACCGCCCCTCACAAGCTCGCTCCTAGGTTCACTCCATGTGTCTTCCTAGGATTACTGCCGAACCATAGGGGCTATATATGTTATGACTTGTCGACTCGTCAAATCCACATCTCTCGTCACATCACATTCGACGAGACCACATTCCCTTTTTTTAATCTTCAAAAATTCCAAAATCTGGATTACTCATTCCTTGACGAGCCTGCCATCTCTCTCATCCTCCTCGAACAACTCGCTTCTTTTGTCCCATCCTCAGCGCCGCGGCCATGCATTGAGGCACCGCAGCGCCAAAATTCCTGCGAGTCGGCACCGCGGCTCTGACAGATGCAGGCGCGCGCCAAATGTCGAGAAGATTATGCACTGTCGCGGCTCGCCTCGCCCTTGCGGCGCGCCGACGCTTCTCCCCAACCCTCTCCTTGTCCTACTTTACCCCCCGTCTCAGACCCCACTCAGCCACCCACTGTCCCTTCTCATCCAATGGAAACTCGTTCAAAGAATAGAATCTTCAAACCCAAAGTCCATTTCAACTTATCTGCCCAAACCATCTCTCCACTTCCAAAGAACCCAAAATTGGCCAAACAAGACCCTAATTGGAATGCAGCTATGTATGAGGAATTCAATGCTTTGACTAAATAACACACGTGGGATCTAGTACTTAGACCTGAGGGGGTGAATGTAATTCATTGTATGTGGCTTTTTCGTCACAAGTTCAGAGACAATGGGGATCTTGAGAGGTATAAGGCCCGTCTTGTGGCTAATGGCACAAATCAGCAGGAGGGCATTGATTGTGGAGAGACTTTCAGCCCGGTTGTCAAATCGGCTACCATTCACACAGTTTTGAGCATTGCCATGGGCAAACACTGGTTGATCCATCAACTTGATGTGAAGAATGCATTCTTACATGGGGACCTGAGAGAAATGGTGTACATGCATGAGCCATCTGGGTTCACCCATCCAGCAGTTCCTCACTATGTGTGTCGTCTCTGTAAGTCATTATATGGCCTGAAACAGGCCCCCCGTGCGTGGTATGATCGATTTGTCAGGTATATCTTGCATATTGGGTTTGTATGCAGCAAGAGTGATACATCACTCTTCATTTTTCATCGAAGTAGTAGCACTGCTTACTTATTACTATACGTGGATGATATTGTTCTGATTGTCTCCTCAGATAGATTGAAAAAAGAGATTATTGTCTTGCTTAAGTCCGAATTTGCAATGACTGATTTGGAAAAGCTGAGTTATTTCTTGGGGATATCAGTGACTGTGTCCGCCAATCACGTGTTCTCGTGTCGTAAGTATGCAGAGATAAGCAGGTGGCTAAGATGGCGAATTGCAAAGTTATGCTACTCCGTCGATTGAAATCTAAGCTAAGTCATGGATGGTGCTCAGGTCTCCGATCCTACTCAGATAGGAGTCTTGCAGTGCACTTCAAGATCTCACATTTACTGGGCCAAACATTTCTTATGTTGTTCACAGTATGTTTATTCACGACGCCTCACGGAGTCTCACATCACTGCTCTTAAGTGTATCATTCGATACATTAAGGGCATTCTTGATTATGGTTTGCACCTATACCCCTCTGCGCCAAACAGGTTGCTCTCATATACGGATGCAAATTGGGCAGGGTGTCTGGACACGCGACGCTCCACCTCAGGATTTTGTGTTTTCTTATGGGATAATATGATTTCTTGGTCTGCCAAGCGACAGACTACCCTATCTAGATCCAGTGCCGAGACTGATTACAGAGGTGTTACAAATGTAGTAGGTGAGATTTGTTGGCTCAGAAATTTACTGTTAGAACTTCAGTGTCCTTTGCGTCAGGCATCTATTATGTACTGTGATAACATCTCTGTCATCTATTTGTCTCTTAATCCGATTCAGCATCAGCGAACCAAGCACATTGAGATAGACCTGCACTTTGTTCGTGAGAAAGTTTCTTTAGGCCATGTCAGAGTGTTACATGTTCCATCATCCTATCAGTATGCAGACATATTTACCAAATGACTTTCCAGACAGTTGTTTCTTGACTTTAGATCCGCCTCGATGTCCGCCTCCCGCCCATTGAGGGTGTGTAAACGTATAAATATAGGAAACAATATATTTCCTATCCATAATTAGAATATTTCCATATATTGTGTAAATATAATCATGGTAAGACTAGGATTTCTCTTTTGTATAGGCTTAGGATTCCTATTGTATAAGGGATGAACATTGTACTCTATATATACCTTGATATTAATAAAAGACTCCTCAAGGGAGATTAATATCATCTTACATGAACAATAAAAACTCCTAAATATACACATGGTGTAGATAAAGGTTGAAGTTTATTTTGTGTATATGGTTTGAGTCATGGGTAACAAAGACAACCAATTTTTTTTAGCAAAGTGTATCTTTGTGGTTCACCAAATAATTTTTGATAAGGAGACGCATTATTTAGGCCTGGTGTATAAAGTTTATTTATGACATAGACGACATGGTGACAAGCAAAGGACCACAATTCAGGTGGTAGTGACGCTTCATTGAGAAGAGCTCTAGCTGTTTCGATAATGTGACGATGTCGTTGCTCAACTATATGGCAACTCGTTGAGGTGTGTAGGGTGGTGAAACTAAATGTTCGATGCCATTTATTATAGGTAGTGTTTAAGTCTCGTGTATTCACCCCCTCCATCTGTATAAACCAACACAATTTTGTGTTTAAATAATTTTTTCACCAAAGGATGAAATTGTTTAAAAATGGAGACGACTTCACTTTTATTTTTGATTGTGTACAGCCAAATATATTTGATGTAATGATCACTAAAAATGCAAGAATATAACTTTTTATTAATGGGCCCCATAAATCACAAAAAAAGTTTGAAGTGGAGCATAACTATTTAAAGTGAGTCGTTGAAACGATGAACTTTATTTGAAGAACAAGCATTACAAAATTCAATTTTTTCCTTGATGAAAATAGGAAGTGAAAATTTATTCCAGAATTTTCATATGTGGATGACCCAAATGACGGTCCACAATTGACGAGAGACTTTAGTGGAGGTAAATTGGTGGAATGTGACATATGCTTCGTATGTGTCCACTCACAGAGTTCATTTTTGTTCCGGCCTTGTACCAACAGCCTTATGAGTTTTGAGATCCTTCATAAGAAAAAAATATGAAAAATATTCGTTAGATTGTCACAACCAAACAGAAGTGAGATTTTTTATAGATGGAGCACAAAGAGTGTCAGAAAGCATGAAATTAGTATTAAATTTTTTTATTTGAATTACACATGTATGAGTAACAGGAATAGTTTTACCATCACCCATAGACACTCCCTCATTGCCAGTGTATTCTTCAAGATTATCCGATTTTGTTGTGACATGCTCCTGAATCAAGAATCCAAGGGTTTGCACCTGATTGATGATTTGATACGAAATTGACCTTTGCTACAAAGTGATTTTGTGACTTTGAGCGACATACGTCAGCAATATGGTTGATCCTTTGTCATAGTTGGTATTTCACAGCTTTCCTGGGTTGCCTCCCATTTTGTTGATTGTCAAAATACTCTTGCAGTTGAGCTGGTGATTTCCAAGACTGATTGGGGAAGTGACGATTGTTCTTGTGGTGTTGAGGCTGAAAGTTGGTCCTTTGTGCAACTATAACAGTGATGATTGAGGATGATTTTTCAAGATCTTGGTGTTTCAGAAAGAGTTCATGATCCGTGAGTTTGTAGAATAATTCCTCAAAGATTAGAGCTGAGTCTCGTGCTCTTATA
Source organism: Przewalskia tangutica (assembly GCA_029844215.1). NCBI lineage: Eukaryota > Viridiplantae > Streptophyta > Magnoliopsida > Solanales > Solanaceae > Przewalskia > Przewalskia tangutica. The sequence continues at coordinate 40,802,791 of CM056724.1, read as the reverse complement.
GCGGCAGAAAATCTCACGGTACTGAGGACCCATGCCACTCAAGATCTTGACTGCTAGTTATTCATCAGCCACGATGAACCTACTACTTTGAGAGCGTCAGCGATGGAGAAGCATTTGTTATTTCTGTGAATAGTGTGTGTTAGCTATATAATCAGTGGAGGCAGAATTTTTATCGAGGGGGTTCAAAATATGAAGAAGTAACACGCAAATATTACATGATAGATAAACGGATGGGACGGTGAAGAGCAATACGAACCTTAACCCGCTAAATCTTAACTCTCCTTGTCATGCCCTCCTTTAACATTTCTTCCTACACTTGCCCCTCCCCCTCAATTGAGCTCTTGTTGAAATTTCTTGATCCTTTTTTCTTTTGTATTTTGCGATTTCTATTTTATTTTTCTTCCGAATTAGTGCCGCTTCAATCATATATTATCTTTAAAAATTATGAAGGTTCTTGAACGGGAAGAAACTGGTATGATTTATTAATGAGAGAGAAAGTGGAACAAGATAATAAGAATCTAATATAATATCTAATTTTTGGAAAATATTCAAGTAAAATGATAGTATTTTTTAAAAATATGCTACATTAATTATAAAATATGCTATAATGAAATTAATCTAAAGAATATGATATTAATATAAATATAAATATAATTTTATAAGAGACCTGCAAGTCTGCAATGTATAAGTAAGCAACTATATAGTTGGGCCTCTTTTACTGGGAACGTAATCGCGGGCCTTACTTTTATCCTATGCATGAAAGCTGAGGGGTTGCTGAAATTAAATGTTATACCCCGTATTTCCAGAGTATGTACGTGAGTACGTACGTATAAGAATTTGAGCCTTAAGATTAGGCAAGGTTCGAAATTGGGCACAAGTGCCGAAAAGAGTCGTTTTCCGACGAAACGTTTCCATTAGCTACGTAGGAAAATTCCGCTATGTCATTAATAATTTTGCGATTTTTCCAGAGACGAACATTTTGGACCAACGGGAGGGACAAGTGTCACCTCACATTGAAGCAAGTGGACGGCAAAGCTAGACCATTGGCACATTTTTTGTGTTGAAATTTTGGTCGAGGTTAGGTAGGATATTTTGTGTAGATGGATAAGGTAGCACATGGCTAAATCTTGCCTTACACTTGCTATGCACTGTCTTCATCTTGCCATTGGTTGGCCTTCACTGACCTATAAATACCTCTAAGTCAAGACTTTCTTCATCCTCACTGAGCAATCTATCTAAGTCTCAAAATACTCCTCCTCTTGTTCTTTCGTCCCACCACACCCCCTCCCCTTTGAGAAGGCCCTTTGGCCGAGAGCTTCCTCCCCTTTTTGTAGTAGCAATGGGTACCCACTAGCCTAGTTGTTTTAGTATAATACCCTTGTTGTGGTATAGAAATACTCTCCTAGTATTGTTATAATGTCCAAATACCGCCCAAATACCTTGTAGTTTTCCCAAGGTTACATTTATACAAAAGCCCGAAAATACTATTATACTTCCTTTAGCCACTAAACGAAACCCTAAGGAAATCTTCATTGATAGTTGAAGTACTTGAGTAGAAGTTGGTCAGAACTTCTAAGGGTTGTTTGGAGCGTCGAGCGCACTGAGTAGAGCTAAACCTTGCTCGGGATCGACATATAAACTCGGATAATTTTGGGCTTATCGAGGTAAACACTCTTGACCTTCTATTGGAAATTACATGTTGTAGGAATATATAGTTGAAGTATACTATATATAATGAACATTATAATTGTGCGCAAATGTCTTTTGACTTAAGCTCGAATAATACTTACGAATGTCTTGCGACTTAAGCCCGAATTTAAAAAGAGAATTGAATCGTAATTACATAGATCAGACATGAGACTTGTGTAGCATTCTTTGTAGTAGAATTGTACACGCCAGGTTAGACGTGCAAACCCCCGGTTGGCTTGTAGCGGCTCGTTAGAGTGAGGAGATTTACGTTGTGCGAGGTATCATTAATTTTCGTAGAATATTCTACATTGAGATCTAAGATGTTAATAGCGCCTTGGCCTCTATAGGTTGAAATCGCGCGTGTGGCGTGGTCTACTTGGCTTAAGGTGTAGCCGACGGTTTGAGGTACTTGGAGCGTTTTGCTATTAGTCGATAATCGTCGCGAGGTATGTGAACCTCTTCCTATCTTTTCTAGCATGATATGTGTGTAACTATGTAGTACGGTAGACGTACATCTGCTAAATATATTTGATTGGTCTAAAACATAAAGTGTTATAACAGCTTTATGGGAAGTTGTTATAACCGCTTTATGTAGGTAAGGAAATGCTTTGTGGTTTTAAAAGGTAATCGATTTGACTTATAAGCGACTTGTTGTGTAATAGTAAAGAATCTTGAAGTATTTCAAAAGAATCAATCATCTTTAATGTAAGAGTAATACTTGGTTTTGAAAACATAAGAGTTATACTAGCTTTATGGGAAGTTAGGTATAACGTCTTAAGAGAGAATGGTTTTACTGATTTTTAGAAGTTAAGAGACTTAATCTTAAAGGATAAGAGACTTGACTTGATATGGATGTTAGTGTGAAACCTCATTCGTGAGTAATGAGTACCGGTCAGAAAAGGAATAATGTTTCCGATTCGAAATCGAATAAGTATCGAACAAACCATCGCAGCGCTAATAAAGGAAAATGTAATGACTAATGAAGTATTATTAAAACCAAGAGAAACCTCCATCCGCATAAGCTAAGATGAGACAAAATGAGATTACATTTTCTAGATCATGGTCGCTTAATAAGATTGATTATGAACAAGAATAACCTACTCGCCAGGCATATGTTACTCAATTGTTTTAAAAGGAGATTAAGACATTGAACTATGAAACTTTTCTAAAAAGAGATCGCGTAATTGAAATTAGGCAAACTGGAACTTTAGGGTAAAGAAAGGCATTGTGTTGTCTTAAAATGGTTTAAAACATAAAGTGTTATAATGACCTTATGGGAAGTTGGTTATAACGACTTTATGAAAACAAAAGAAGGGTTTTTATCATCGGTTTTAATGTGGTAACTTGACTTTAAAAAGAGAAGTGTTTTGTCTAAAAAGAAGGCATGGTATTGCCTTAATTTGGTTTTAAAAGGATAGTATGGAAGTTGTTTTGGTTTACTTAAAGGATATAAGTCACTCTATTTTATGCTACGTATCGGGTGACTTTTATAAAAGTGGAATGGATCTTTAAAAGGAACTTAACGACGTAGTACTTTAGGATTAAAACCGGACTTTGACATAAAATGAAAGTACCTTGAGTTGTGGATAACTTGCCTATGCTTGTTGTTGTGTAACTCGTATATGCTTGTTGTTGTAACTTGCATGCTTGTTGTTGTGTAACTTGCCTATGCTTGTTGTGATAGCCTTTGTTATGCAAGAATTGTGTTCTATATTACCGCGTCTTCGATGGAGGCGGTTGACTTATTGAGGACTTACTTGGACGCACTGGCGGACGGAAAATTTCACGTATGCTCACGATGATAGTGTTATTCCATGGACTAGCTCTCACGAGGTTTCTTCTTGTTCGCCGGTACCGTGGTCGCTTCAGATTGCCCCGCCTCGTGGCCGATACGGCCTGTACTGGTAGTTAGCCCTCGACTTGCCCCGCTTCTGTAGTGGCGAAGTCTCGTGATACGCTGTACTGGTGGTCACCAGATTACTTGCCGCCACGTGACCGCCTTGGTATCTCGTAGTCGGCTCGCACTTGCCTGTCGCCTTCGTGGTTTGGTTGTATTGTATTGTTATTACGGCTTTGGCGCAGGTAGGACTTGGTGTTGGTGTACTTCGAGGTTATCATATCATGATCGCGGCAGTGAGGAAGGTATTCCACGCACGATGGCGATGTTGTGGGCGTGAGACCCATAATTATATTTGAGTAAATGACCCGTAGGGCGTGAGACCCTGACTTGATATAACTGTTATATGTGTGTATTGTAGTTGGGTTATCATACATGTCTCCTGCTTTATATAGACTATTATGATTTCATTTACAGTATTCTGATTTCACATACTTGGTACTCAGATCGACCTCCTTCGGGTGCGTTCACGCCGCAGTAAGTACATCATTGCCGATCCCCGCTTTAGGATCACCTTTCGTATTGAAGCTCCGTTCCTTCGAGGCTTATCTTTGGTATGTTACCACGTCTGTGAGGTTCTTGTACATTCGTGGTATGGCGGGCCCCGTCCCGTCATAGTTGTTGTAAAAATCTTAGAGGTCTCAGAGCACCTGTGCGGTGGTTGTAAGGATTGTAACTGTTCAAACGTTTATATATATACGTTGAAAGGCAACTGTTTTGGTTGGCCTGTTTATTTATAATATCTCTCATTTCATGTTCATGTTTTATTTCCGCTGATTTTCTCTGATGTTGTATCACTATGGTGCCCGGGGTAAGGCACCAGTCACGGGCCCGGATTCGGGTTGTGACATTAAAACACAGAAAAAATACAGCAGCTAACAGGAATTGAACCGGCAACAAAACATAAGATTTGAACCTCCTTGACCACCGAGCAAAACTTCTCAATGTTTATATCCGTGAATATTAAATTTGACATAAAATATACAATGTCATTTTTCGGCGAAGGGAGTGAACCTCCTTCCGCCAGCCTAGCTCCGCCACAGTATATGATGCATGTTGTTAGAGTGGTCGTGTAGGTACTTGTCAATGGACTATTTTAATCACGTACCTTTTACGTGTATTTTGTCGGTGGTGAATGTTGATGTGTATTTGTATAGAAATTTTTCAATATTTCATGTTTGGTTGGTTAAAATATTTTCTCTATGTAAATAAGTTCCTTAAAATTAACTTACCTAGTGAAAATAGAAAAAGTTCACAAATGATATTACGCGTGATCGTGTCCTCCCACCCTTCAACACCCCATCTCAAACTTAGCCCCTATCCCACCACCCCACACCTCTACCTCCATCTTGATCCACTTTTCATATTATTTATATAGATTATATATAAATATTTTGGACTTGTTTCTGTTGAGATAATAGAGAAGTGTACACGAGTACGGTAGGGAGCAATACATAGTATAATACTCAATACAACAGTTTTATATTACTGCATGTCATTAATGTAATTACAGGAGTTAGTTACAGTTAGTTAGGAGTTAGTTGTAATTAGTTTGGTGGTTATATATACCAGATGTGAACACCTGTATAGATTACTTCTTCTCATTCTTTCATATACTTTCTCTGTAATATAAAATGCTTCTGATTTGAGAAGCCTCTTTACATCAATGCAATCTACTGGTGTCACGACCCGTTCCGGGGCCCGTGACTGGTGCCTTACCCGGGCACCCAAGCAGTCATACATCAGAGAAAATCAGCGGAAATATAAAACAAGACAAGAAACATTATTAAAAAGGAGAAACAGTTTATCTGAAGAAAAGCTTGCCTTTCGGCATATATATATAAACATTGTTTTGCAGTTACATCCCAACTGCATAACAGACTACAGACTCTAAGAAAGTAACAACTATGGCGGACAGTGGCTCCGCCATACCCTGAATGTACAAAACTATCTACAATACAGGAGATCATACCCAAAAGTAGAGCCTCAGGAGAAGATGGAGCTCACGACACCAACGCAGATCCTAAGGATGTGGATCTAGCACTGCTTTCCTTACTGCGGCATTTAACGCACTTCAAGGAGGTCGATAACAATGTACTAAGTATGTGAAATCAGAAAGTACTTTAAACGAAATCATATCATTTTAAAACTAATTTTATAAATATGCACGAAACAACCAATGAATCGCACATAGTGCCACATCATAAACAAGAGCAACAATAGGTAAATCAGAATAGTCTTTTCTAGGCCGCGAATGATCAAGCAGGCCAATCGCGCGTAGTATCACTATGCAAGCCTAATCTCGGACTCCGTAGTCCTCATAGGCCACTCACATAGGCCCGCATAGGGTATAACCCCGCATCGAGGGTAGCTACTCTCGCATCGCCCCGACTCGTAGTCCGCATGGCCACATATACCGCATGAGGTATAACCCCGCACACTAACACGGAACTCGTAGCTCGCATAGGTCCCCGGACCCGCATGAGGTATTCTCGAATCATGGTCCTGCATCACCGAGTCTACCCCCAGACGGAGGGCGCTTAACCCCAGAACATGTCAAGAGGTGAGTGATATAATACCAACATAACAGTTTTATCGTTAAACAACATAAGCACAACAAGAATACCCTCTTATACAAACGTTACAAGTCACTACCACACATAGCATCATATCATGTCTACTTATCAAACCATTTTATTATTCTTTCATAAATCAATATAAGTCTGTTATAAACACATAAGTAAACTGTTCCTTTTATAAATCTTAAGTTGTTATACCTAACTTCCCATAAAGCTAGTATAACTCTTAATCTTTTTGTTTAAAAACCAATTAGTTCTCTTCTGTTAAAATGATTCAGTATTCTTTTGAAATGCATCAAGACTCTCATTATTCAGGCTTAAGTCAAAAGACATTGCCGTAATTATTATTCAGGCTTAAGTCAAAAGACATTGCCGTAGTTATTATTCAGTTAACACATGTACGTCTACCGTACTATATATATTTTAAAATATCATGCTTTAGGAAGAATCACATACCTTCTCGGCGAAATCCACCTGCCAAGTCGAATATGTCGCGCGCAGAGAATCAACCTATAATAGTCAAATACGTCTATCAACGTCTAGACTATTCCAGAAATGCTCTAAGAAGAGGGTTCTATTCTACGGAAAATTGGGCAAGACTTCCCTACCGGTGAGCTACTCAAGTCTCAGTGAAAACAAATTCTAAGTAAGTATAGTTCAATTATTCTTCTTTTAAACCCTTCTACTGTGATAACAGTTCAATTCTATTCTGTAATATCCTTCTAAGTATTAATACTTATTTCTATACTTCTACAGTATGTATTCTCTAATTACAAAAGAAGGACAAGTTTATTTACCTCGATAAGCCCAATAATATCCTAGATATAAGTCGATCCGAGCAAGGCTTAGCTCCTAATTTGTACGCCCGATAGCTCCAGGAACCCTTAGAAGTTCTTCACAACTTCTACTAAGTACTAAGGGATTTGGGCTAGGTATTTTGGACATTATAATAATACTAGAAGGCAACTTTTCTACCAAGGGAGGGGGTAGTGTTTGGCTAGGGCTTCTTTTAGAGGGGTATTCGGCCAAGGCTTCTCGAGGGGAAGGAGGCTTGGACGAAAAAGCTTCAGGAGAGGGAGGATTTTCATGACTTGGAAAGCTTGTTTGTGGATGAAGAACTCTTCATCTTAAGGGGTATTTATAGGTCAAGAGGTGCCAACCAATGGCCAAGATTAAGCCAAGTGCTAGGCAAGTGTAAGGCCAAGATTAGGCAAGTGTACCTTATCCACTTGCACACAAAATATCCTACCAACTCCAAGACAAAAATAAGCCATCCATTCGGCCCTATTGCGTCACACATCCATCAATGAGAGGGTGACAAGTGTCGCCTCTCGTTGGTCCAAAGTGTTTCGCCTCGGAAAAATCCGCAAAAATTAGAAATGACATAGCGGAATTTATCCTACGCGAGTCTTGTTAAACGCTTCGTCGGAAAACGATTCTTTGTGTGAGTTGTGCCCAAAAACGCCCTAGGCCTAAACTTTTAAGGCTACACTTTCGCACGCACGCCTTACGCATACACCGGAAATACGGGTATAACATTCTCCTCCTTAGAAACATTCGTCGAATGTTCCTTCCCAAGATAGCTAACGATAAGGTTCCTCATAACTTAAGCGGTTTGCATATGCCACACACGCCACAAAACAACACTTAGGCATAAACGATAATGAAGATTTACAAGTAGGAAAGTGAATTACCCGGAGGTGTGGGAAATAGGTGAGGATACTTCGCCTCATGTCCTCCTCGCTTCCCACGCCATCTCCTCCCGAGCTCGTTCCGCCACAAGACTTTGACGGCCACGCCTCGTCCGCAGACGCTAACTCGACGATCGATTATCGCTATGGGAATCTCTCATACGATAACCCTCGGTCACACCGACATCGCAATCGGGTGTACCTAGATGGATCCGATACATCTCTCAAAGATAGAAACATGAAACATCGGATGCACCGCCTCCAGATCGGACGGCAGATTCAACTCATAGGCAACCTTGCCTACCTCGCGGACAATCGACACGCCCAATGTACTTGGCCGCGTTTCCTTTCTTCCCGAATCTCATCACACCTTCATGGGTGACACCTTCAGAAAACCCAATCATCAACCTCGAACTCTGGATGCCGACGACGATGATCTGCATGACTTATGTCGACTCGAAATGCCAAGAACCTCTCTGGATAAGCTTCACCTTATCCATCGCCTCTGCACCAAATCTGGTCCTACTAATCGCACTCGCCCACATCGAACCAGCCTATGGCGTCTGCACTTCCTCCCATACAAGGCCTCATAAGGCGCCATCCGGATCTTGGAGTGGTAGCTATTATTATACGCAAACTCAACTAGAGGCAAATGATCCTCCCGCCTACCTCGGTCAATAACACGGGCTCGCAGATATCCTCAAGAGTGCGGATAGTGTGCTCGGCCCGTCCGTCTGCATGCGGGTGGAATGCGATGTGCTCACTCGCCCCCAAACCCTTCGAAAGATCTCGGTTAGCCGAACCGGGCTCATCTGCGATATGATCGAAATAGGGACTCCATGCACCGACGATCTCTGATGTAAAGTCCGCATAATCCTCACCAAAAAGTCGCCCCGACGGAATAAAGTGGGCTGATTTCACACCGTCGACGATAACCCATATAGAATCATGTCTCCTCCGAGTGCGAGGTAATCCTGATGAAGTCCATGTTGATCACCTCCCACTTCCGTGTCGGGATCTCTATCGTCAGAACAAACCACCGTGCCTCCGGTGCTCTACCTTCACCGCCGACAACACGGGCACCGAGCTACGAACTCGCAACGCCCATCTTCAAGCCATCCCACCAATACACGGATCTAAGGTCGTGGTACATCTTGGTCGACCGACGGATGGAGTAACGCTACGCAGTGTGCTTCCCAAGAACTCGCCAAGTCCTCAAACATCCGGAACACACAACTCGCTCAAACCTTAGCACCCCATCTGCTACCTCAAATGACCTTTCCTCACGAAGAGCCGTATCACGATAACGTGTCAAAATCGATCCTCGAATTGTTGCCTCTTCTTCACCTCCTCGACGATGGAAGACTCGCAACCTCACGAACTCGAACCCCGTAATCAATCAAACGGACACCAAGGCTCGCTAATCGATGCAAATCACGAACCATGTCCCTCCTCTCTGCCGCACATCCGATAGACTCCCATCGACCTACGACTAAGAGCATACGCACAACATCGCCTTCCCGTGGTACAGATATCAACATCGTAATCCTTAAGCAACTCTAACCACCGCCTCGCCGTAAGTTCACTCCTCTCGGCTGAAGATATACCGAGGCTCTTGTGGTGCGTATAAATATCCACGTGAACCCATACAAGTAGTGCCTCCAGATCTTGGCGTGAATCACCGCTAACTCCAAATCATGGGTGGGTAGTTCCTCGTGTTTCTTCACCGCCGGGATGCATACGCTATAACCTTGCCCCGCTGCATCAACACATCCCAACCCGATGCCCGACGATCACAATACACGACATAACCGCTCGACCTGCGGAAGAGTAAGAAGCGGGCGCCATCGCCTCCTTCGAATCGGAAACCCCGCCACAAGCATCAGTCCATCAAACTTAGCCGCTTACGAGTCACTTATTCAATGCGTAGATAGAAGCAAACTTCTACGAACCGATAATAACTCGCAAGGCCCGTAAATCGCGAACCTGCGCCGGAGTAGTAGGTTCAGGCCAAGTCTCGATCGCCGATCTTGGCCGTATCCACTCGAATGCCATCACCCGACAATATGCCCAAGAAAAGCCACCGGTTAACCAAAACTCACATTTGGAAAACTTGGCGTATAATCGCTGGTCTCGAGAATCACAAGACAAATCCTCAAATGCTCGCATGCTCCCGCTCTGGCGAATAATAAACCAAGATATCATCAATGAACACTATCACAAACGTGTCCAAAAATGGTTTGAACACTCGGTTCATCAAATCCATGAATACCACGAGCATTGGTCAACCCAAAAGACATGACTCGAACTCATAATGCCCGCACGTCCGAATGCGATCTAGGGACACGCTCTCGACTTCGCACTGATGATAGCCCGATCGCAGATCAATCTTGAGAAACATCTCGCGCCGCAACCGTCGAACAAATCATCAATCACGGAAGGGTATCGTTTAATTGTCACCTTGTTCACCGTCAGAATCAACACACATGCGCAGCCCCGCCCTTCTTCTTCACGAACAATACCGGCGCTCCTCGGGGAGAAACACTAGGCTGATGAAGCCCTTCTCCAAAGAAATCTCTAAGGCGATCCTTCAACTCTCTCAACTCGGCAGTGCCATTACGTATGGCGGAATGGAAATAGCCGAGTGTCCGCAACACATCTATACAAACTCGATCTCCTCTCGGGAGGGATACCCGGAGGTCGTCTCGAAACACGTCGAAACTCTCGACTCCGAATCGATCAAAACTGCACCGCGACCTCGTGATCAAAAACCCGAACGAGATGGTAGATATACCCTTCGCACCATCTTCCTAGCCTCGAGGTAGGAAATAAACCTACCCTCGGCGTACGCTTCTTCCTCCCACTCAACAACCGGCCTCAGAAATGGAACTGCATTACTCTCTCCTCGCAGCTACATTGGCGTAGCAAGAAGCTAGCCAATCCATACCCATGATCACGCCGAAATCGGTCATATCCAACTCGATCAAGTCGCCAGTGGTCCGACGATCGTAATGGTCATCGGACAAGCCCTATATACCCGCCGAGCTACCACCGAATCACCATCGGCGTAGCTACCTCGAAAGTGGTCTATGGACTCGTGCTATATCCCTATCCTACTAGCAATAAGGGAGATATATAGGATAGAGTAGAACCCGGATCTATCAAAGCATACACATCAAATCCAGAAACTGATAAGGTACCTGTGACGACATCAGGTGAGGCCTCACGATCCCGCTACCGACAAGGCATAAATGCGGCTCGAGGACCGCTAGAATCTGGGACCCGTGCCACGACCTGCGCCACTGGCCGCCCATGAGTACCTTGCCCTCCGGCGAGTAATCGCTGGGACGGATGAAGACCCAAAGAAAAGAACTCGTAGGTGACTTACTATCTCAGACCGCTCGGTGGACGGTTCAGCAAAGTGACCTCGCTGCTACAATCAAACAAGCTCCCGTAGCAGCACCACAACTCCCGAAGTGGGATCTACCGTATCGGCCACACCGGCGGGTGGTCCCGGACGCCGCACTCGCCGCTCGACGCTCAAGCCCTGGGGCCCCGGGTTCGCCTCGAATATCTCGGGCCAGGCCGAGGACGGCAGAGTGCTCGAGCCGCCGTGGTGCACCCAGATCGCCGAGGCCGCCACCACGATAGCCACCAAAAGACTCGCCGCCCCGGTCTTCTTCGCTGCACGTCACAACCCGTCGGTCTCTACGCTCCTCGCATCCAAGAGAATGAGCCTGCATGCGGGTAATGTCCATACCCGGCTGAAGAGAAACACCCGCACAAGATTCGGCCATATAATCATCTAGCCCGGTGACGTAGCGGTGCACTCTATCCTCCATATATGCTACCAACGCTGGGACATATCGAGCCAATGAATCAAACTCGACATTGTACTCCCTAACTGTGCGTCCTCTCTGCCTCAGTAACAAAAATCTATCGGCTCGTGCCCTCCTCATCTGTGGAGGCAAGAAGTGAGTGAGGAAAGCCTCCGATAACTCATCCCAAGTAGCTGGGGACGCGTGCTCTCCCCGGGATAACTCCCACGAATCAAACCAATCGACTGCGGTATCACGTAGCCGATGCGCGAACCGGCGTCACGGACTCGGTCTCGACGCTGATCACCCGTGATGATCCTTCAGAATCGCCGGATGAACTCGCGGATCATCCTCCGCCTCGACCGTAGAACTCGCGGCGGGCTACAACTCAGAAATCCGTAGCCTCAAATGCTCGCCTCGGGTGAACCACGGGTGCATCGGGCCGGAATCGAATCGCCGTGATCCGGGCGTCTCATGTTCGCCACGATCCCGCGAATCGCCATCTCTCAGAACCCATCTCATCCGCTCCGGTGTGGACTGGAGGTGTAGGTATTGTGGTCTCATCACCATCGCTGCGCCCTAAACCTCCTCGGGGTCGGGCGTCGTAGAACTCGCCGTCTCGTATCGATTGGGCTCGAGCCCTCGTGACTCTAGGTGTCCCACTAGCGCCTCCTACGCTGCCTTCTGGGGCCGGGTTGCCTTACGCGAGGCATAATCATATGTAAAAGGAATACGTTAGAGGGGTCCAACTTATAACACGCCTCTAAAGCACGATCTCAGAGTGAGAAGAATGGAAACCAATCCTAAATATCCTATAGCCTCCTCGATTATTGGTGTGGTGCACAACACACCGATAATCAAGACTTACTAGATACGGTCGTAGACACTTTCCGAGGATTAAGCGCTCGATACCACTTTTGTCACGAATTCGCTTTCGTGGATCGTGCCTTACCCGCACCTGCGATCATACATCGAGAAAATCAATAAAATATAAAACAAGACAAGAAACATTATTAAAAGGAGAAATAGTTTATCTCAAGAAAAGCTTGCCTTTCGGCATATATATATAAACATTGTTTTAGCTACATCCCAACTGCATAATAGGACTACTGCACTTAAGGAAGTAAACAACTATGGCGACAGGGGCCCGCCATACCACGAATGTACAAAACTATCTACAATACAGGAGATCATACCCAAAAGTAGAGCCTCCGAGAAGATGAGCTCACGACACCAACGCAAAGATCCTAAGGATGTGGATCTAGCACTGCCGCTCTTACCGCGGCATGAACGCAGCCCAAGGAGGTCGATACAGTACTAAGTATGTGAAATCAGAAAGTACTTTAAACGAAATCATATCATTTTAAAACCAATTTTATAAATATGCACGAAACAACCAATGTAACCGCATATACACATCATAAACAAGAGCAACAATAGGTAAATCGTAATGTGTCTTTTCTAGGCCGCGAATGATCAAGCAGGCCAATCGCCCGTAGTATCACTATGCAAGCCTAATCACGGACTCGTGAGTCCGCATAGGCCACTCACATGCCCGCATAGGTATAACCCGCATCGAGGGTAGCTACTCTCGCATCGCCCCGACTCGTAGTCCGCATGGCCACATGCATCGCATGAGGTATAACCCCGCACACTAACCTCGAACTCGTAGCTCGCATAGGTCCCCGGACCCGCATGAGGTATTCTCGAATCATGGTCCTGCATCACCGAGTCTACCCCGCACGGAGGCGCCAACCCCAGAATAACATGTCAAGAGGTGAGTGATATAATACCAACATAATAGCTTATCGTTAAACAACATAAGCACAACAAGAATACCCTCTTATACAAACGTTACAAGTCACTACCACACATAGCATCATATCATGTCTACTTATCAAACCATTTTATTATTCTTTCATAAATCAATATAAGTCTGTTATAAACACATAAGTAAATTGTTCCTTTTATAAATCTTAAGTTGTTATACCTAACTTCCCATAAAGCTAGTATAACTCTTAATCTTTTTGTTTAAAAAACCAATTAGTTCTCTTCTGTTAAAATGATTCAGTATTCTTTTGAAATGCATCAAGACTCTCATTATTCAGGCTTAAGTCAAAAGACATTGCCGTAATTATTATTCAGGCTTAAGTCAAAAGACATTGTCGTAGTTATTATTCGATTAACACGTATGACGCTCACCGTACTATATATATTTAAAATATCATGCTTTAGGAAGAATCACATACCTTCTCGAAATCCACCGCCAAGTCGAATATGTCGCCGCAGAGAATCACTATAATAGTCAACACGCCTATCAACGTCTAGACTATTCTCAGAAATTCTAAGCAGAGGTTCTCTATTCTACGGAAAATTGGGCAAGACTTCCCTACCCGTGAGCTACTCAAGTCTCTGTGAAAACAAATCCTAAGTAAGTATAGTTCAATTATTCTTCTTTAAACCCTTCTAACGTGATAATAGTTCAATTCTATTCTGAATATCCTTCTAAGTATTTAATACTTATTTCTATACTTCTACAGATGTATTCTCTAATTACAAAAGAATGACAAGTTTATTTACCTCGATAAGCCCAATAATATCCTAGATATAAGTCGATCAGAGCAAGGCTTAGCTCCTAATTTGTGCGCTCCGATAGCTCCAGGAACCCTTAGAAGTTCTTCACAACTTCTACTAAGTACTAAGGGATTTGGGCTAGGTATTTTGGGCATTATAACAATACTAAGGCAACTTTTCTACGAGGAGGGGGTAGTGTTTGGCTAGGCTTCTTTTAGAGGGGGTATTCGCCAAGGCTTCGGGGAAGAGGCTTGACGAAAAGCTTCAAGGAGAGGAGGATTTTCAAGACTTGGAAAGCTTGTTTGTGGATGAAGAACTCTTCATCTTGGGAAGTATTTATAGGTCAAGAGGTGGCCAACCAATGGCCAAGATTAAGCCAAGTGCTAGGCAAGTGTAAGGCCAAGATTAGGGCAAGTGTACCTTATCCACTTGCACACAAAATATCCTACCAACTCCAAGACAAAAATAAGCCATCCATTCGGCCTTATTGCCGTCCACACATCCATCAATGAGAGGGTGACAAGTGTCGCCCTCTCGTTGGTCCAAAGTGTTTCGTCTCTCGGAAAAATCCGCAAAAATTAGAAATGACATAGCCGGAATTTATCCTACGCGAGTCTTGTTAAACGTTTCGTCGGAAAACGATTCTTTGTGTGAGTTGTGCCCAAAAAAAAAACGTCCTAGGCCTAAACTTTTAAGGCTACACTTTCGTACGTACGCCCTTACGTACATACTCTGGAAATACGGGGTATAACAACTGGATTTGTATATTCATAGCTTCAGTTGAAGCTCTTTATGGTATCAAAGTCGCACGCAATCGAGAAATTGAGATCGAATGAGAAATCGAAAGAATCAAAGGAGTCAAGATCGAACATGCAGTGAAGGAATTGATGATCGAATTAGTTGAGAAGTGGAGATCGAACATGAAGTGAATGAATTGCTTGTTGAAGGGGTTGAGAAGTCGAGATCGAACATTGCTGGTTGAAGGAATTGAGAAATCGAGATCGTGATTTTTTCAGAAAGCAGCAAACACAGTAAGTATGAAAACAATTGGAGATCCTACAACAACAACAACTCCCATTACGATCGACCACAACCATCCGATATGCCTATTTCCCTCGGATGCGCCAGGGTCATTGTCAATTGGAGTAATTCTAACATGTATGGACAATTATACCTTGTGAAGCAGGGCTATGAAATTAGCCTTGCTAGGAAAGAACAAAATCGGTTTTATAGATGGAACTGTGAAGAGAGAATCGTACCATGGATCATTAACTGGACTATGGGAGAGATGCAATGTCATAGTAGTCTCGTGGTTAATGCAGAATGTGAGCAAGAATCTGCTCACGGGAATGTTATACAATTCGAATTCACACATGATTTGGAAAGACTTGAAAGAAAGGTTTGACAAAATCAATAGTTCAATGACATTCCAATTGCACAAGGAGATAGTATCACAAAAACAAGGAACCTTGTCAGTGTCAATGTACTATTCGAAACTAAAGGATTTATGGGATGAATACGATTCAATTATCCCATTGTCAACCTGTTGTGACAAGTCAAAGGAATTTGTGGATCATATGCAATATCAGTGGTTGCTACAATTTTTTATGGGCTTGAGTGACAGTTTTAATCAGCAAAAGAGTCAGGTGTTGATGATGCAACAAGTTTCTTGTTTAAACCAAGTCTATGCCATAATTAACCAAGAAGAAAGTCAAAAATTGATGCAAGACCTGATAGAACCTGCAGCTATGTTCACGGCAAGAAACAAGAATGCTATGAAGCAAAATAAGCACCCAATACAGTTTGTGACTTTTTCCATGTAAGGGGACATTTGAAGATAGATTGTCTTAGACCGATGAAGTGCAATTATTGTCATAAGACTAGACATGTAGAAGATGATTGTTATAAATTGCATGGATATCCTGAAGACTTCAAAGGAAATCGAGGAAGGCAAATATTGTAGTAGGAGAAGATCCACATTTTGAAGATACTGGACAAAGGAACAATATGAATTTTGTTCACTGTAGTCAACATGACAGTGGACAATGTGGTAGTCACTCTCGAAGATCAGATGTTATACATCAGGGCAATCAGAGAGCATCTGGACTACTGGGAAATCTCACAACGAAGCAACAACAAAGACTGTTGAAGATACTTGACAGTGATGATGTAGCAGGGAGTACTATTGATGTTGTTGCAAACATGGCAGGTATGTCTGCACTGAATACAGAAAGGGTCATAAAATGGATTGTGGATACAGGTGCTACAAACCATATGATTAATAATCAGAAGTTATTAAAGATTAAGAAATTTGATAGGAAATGCAGGTAAGGTGCAGATGCCAACATGAGACTCAGTCAACATTACACATGTTGGAGATTACCATTTAGGAGAAGGTGATGTGCTTAAGAGTGTCTTATGCATACATACATTCAAGTTCAACCTTATGTATGTCTCTAAAGTAACCAAGGATTTACATTGAGTGTTACATTATTTCCTGAATATTGTGTGTTTCAGGATCTCTCTCTGGAAAGGTGAGAGTGATTGGTAATGAAGAAGGATGACTGTATATGTTGTGCATTGATAATGCAGAAAATAATAAAGGAGAGATGATTAGGGCGATGACAACTTCACAACATGTTGATGTTGCTACCTGGCATCTAAGAATGTGTCATGTGCCCATGAGAGTATTGCAGAAAATACCATGTTTTAGCAATAATGGCTCTTTTACATTGAGTAATTGCGAAATCTATCCATTAGCTAGACAGGTCAGAATTCCATTTTCCATTAGTACCAGCAGAAGGTTAGAACCTTTTCAATTGTTACATATGGATGTATGGGGTCCTTACAATAGAGAAGTCTACACGAGTACCGTAGAAAGCAATACATAGTATAATACTCAATACAACAGTTTTATACTACTGCTGTCATTAATGTAATTAAGGGAGTTAGTTACAGTTAGTTAGGAGTTAGTTGTAATTAGTTTGGTGGTTATATATACCACATGTGAACACCTGTATAGATTACTTCTTCTCATTCTTTCATATACTTTCTCTGTAATACAAAATGCTTCTGATTTGAGAAGCCTCTTTACATCAATGCAATCTACTGGATTTGCAAATTCATAGCTTCAGTTGAAGCTCTTTAGTTTCTAGAACTTATCAGAAATAGCGTCTCTACCTCCACGAGGTAGAGCTAAGGACTGCCACTACTAAAAAAGTCTCGAACTGAAAAATGTTCAGTGGTTATTTCCCACTGAATGTCGGTGGAAAAAAACAAAAAAAATAGTAAGAGTTAAAGAAGTTTCCTAGAGTTTCAATTGAAACTTGTTTTCCACCATGTGTATTCCCATTGAGGTTGTTCTGTGGGAATGAGATGAGAAAATTATATTTTATAGCACAAATTTCTCATTGAATGTGGGTGGAAAAAATAACGGTTTTTAGTAGCGTGTGTACACTCTATAGACCCTACATGTGGGCTTACATTGACATGTTGTTTTTATTACTTTTCGAATAATATTTTTTACTTATGTATTAAACACAAAAATAAGGCTTTTATCTTATTTCAGATAAGTTAGTGCGTATCTATTCGGGTGGAGACCGAGAATAAAAAGACAAAAAAGATAGACACTTATTTTAAAAATATATTTTTGTTCGTACCAAGCGCACCCTTAGTGGAGTAATTAGTGTTTTGACATGACCAAAAGAAAGTATATGCGATATTGATTTAAGGACATGTTTGGATCAAGCATATTTGTCGGATTAATAAGTGTACATTTATTTTCAAGACGTTTGATTGATTCGATTCTTTGGTTCCCTTATCTCCTCAGGTAGGACACCACACTGATTACATTAGGTTCTCTGTACTACGATTCAATTTTAGATAACACTATTCGTGTTTAAAACTCATATGATTTTATTTTTATTTTTTTTCTTAAAAACATACTCTTAGGCGTTATTAGCCACATATAATTATGAGGTACTTATACTGTACAAATTGTTTATGTGTTGATTATACATGACTTACTTCAAAATGATATTCTTATCGTTAAATAGTTGCAATTCCTGCATTACTGACGCACATATTTTTATTTCACATTCTATAAAACATAAATAAAATATATATAGATTTCTGCATATATAACATAATTAAGATAATAATTTACACCGCCAATCAAATGTTGCATTAATTATGTTATGATTATTTTTTCCTTCTACAATCAACGAAACACTGCATTTTATTATGCAAGATTTTATGTTGGGATTAAAATGTTCCAATGCTATCAACCAAACGACCTTAATGTTTATACGAATTATATCGTAGCACATTTAAGACCATAAGTTTTGAGAGTAATTTTTCACTATACAAATGAACGGGTGGAGAACTAACTTGGAAGATTTAATTTATGGTGATAAAAAAGTCTCATAATTAGAAAAGGTGACAACTTTGACCAGCCAAGGTCAAAGCCCACTTAAAAATCTGATTAAGTTAATTGGGGTCCGAAATGTAATTTTTAAAAATTGTTAATCTTTTACAAAATATAAAAACACACATTATACCAAACCAACCATGACCCCACTTCTTTCATCTTTCAAAATCAAAAAGTCTCCCCAGTTCTCTTATCAAACAAAACGCTCAAATCCTTCCTCTTCTTCACGTTTTTTCTCTTCAATAACGACGATTTGTTCTTCCGCTTCACCGGACCGTTCACTGTAACAATATCGTTTCTCTCTCTCGTCGATGTTGTTGCTGCTTCTCTGTCATTTAAGGTAAAGTTTTCTCTTTCATTGGGTTCAAAAGTTAAGCTTTTGAAATTAAAGTGTGAAAATGATTATTTTGGTCAGAGAAGACGAAGAACATGAGTTTGTCTTTAATGTTGTTTATTTTGTTGTTCCATGCTTGAGAAATCCTTATTTGGGGTATTTGTTTCACTTGTTGGCGTTTGTGTGTTTGTAAATAGTGTATGTGGTTGTGAAATTATGGGTTTTGGTGGTGTTTTTGTTCTTGTTCTCCTTAGAGTTTCGAAAAAAAGGCTTGAAATTTTGTTGATTTTTTCCAACAGCTGAGTAAGTTGTTGCAGCAACTTAAGCACATGTTTGATAGTTGCAAACATTTATTGAGGTTGCAACATATTAACCATCTGTTGTAAAAAATTAAAATAGTTGCTAAGGTTGATGCTGAGGTGTTACAACTATTTTATTTTTTTCAATAGCTGAAGCATCTGTTGCAACAACTCACCAAGTTGTTGCAACATATTCTTCAATTGTTGAAAAATTCGATTACTTGTTGTATTTTGTTTGATCAGTTGTTGTAATTTTTTTTCCTGTTTACTTTGAATGATGCACAAATCAATTGAAACTATTTTTGTTTATCTCTTGTGTGCAGATAAAATGACTTTAAGCAAAAGAAAATGAGATAAATCAATTTAGGAATCTAAAGAGAGTAAACGACTCAAGGGTCAAACACTGTTAGATGAGCTTGCTGAACAAGCTATTTCAGAATCAACAAATATAGATGCAAGTAATAGTCGAAATAAAACACAATCTTCTAATAGAGAAGAGGGCTCAGAGTCCAAGAAAACCTCAAAGTAGAAGTTTCTGGAGATGGCAATGATAAACATCCTGAAAATGGCCAAGAATTAGATAAAACTGAAAAAAAAGATAAGGAAGAGGTAAGGTCTACGTACACTCTACCCTCCCCAGACCCCATATTATGGGACTTTACTGGTATGTTGTATGTTGTTGTTGTTGTTGTAGAATTGAAGCCAACTGTGAAGACGGTCAACCTATATGACTTCCCTAGGGCTTTCATGGTAAACTTCTTCAATATTTTTATCTTTTATCTTCTTCTTTTTTAAAAAATTGTTTTATTACATAGAGGATATAGGAAGGGGTAATAGAGAGGGAATTACAATGCCCTCACCAACAAGGTAAAAGTTCAGGTAGCCAACTAACTAAGCTATTAGATCCCTAATCTTTTTTTTTTGCATTTTAATCATTATTCTGATTTACCTGGCATATTGTTTTCTAGACTTGAACATTTGAAGTCAATCCACACCTTCGGCATCAAGTCAAGGACTACTCAAAAGAAGTTTCTTATCTAAGGAGATGAAGAAAATGTTGAAGGAGATGAAGAAAATGAAGAAAATGCTGAAGGAGATGAAGAAGAAGGAAATGAAGAAGAAGTAAGTGAAGAAGAGAGAGATGAATGGGATGAAGGAGCTGAAGGGGGTGAAGAAGATGCAGAAACTGAAAATGGTAATGAAGAAGAAGAAGAATCAACATATCAGACCTTGGTCGAGTTAAGAAGAAAAAGGAAACATAATGTGGATGCCAATCTTGTTGAGTCTTCTAGTATTGCCACAGATCCCAATAGACCTTCGATTGAGGAAGTCGTCAAGAGTTTCAGCATTGAAAAGCATGGCGTGACGATGCCGCTAAATGGAAATAAGGATTTGTCCGGTGATTTTATGGTTAGATCAACTATGGGCAAGGGCTTTGACACCTTCAGGGGCATTCTCCGGCAGCAGGGGTTGGAGAATTTCTTTAGGGCTAGCTGTTTTGGGCTCTATTTAGATTTTCCTGAAGATACCGGTGCTCGATTTCAAATGACAATGGTTTCTGAGCTTTTCTAAGACATTATGTAATTTAAGTAATATATTAAGTGTTCAGTACTTTTCTAAGACATTTTGTTAAGTATATATTAGGTATTCATTATTTAAGTTGTGTTCAATACATTATGTTCAGTGATTTCAGTAGTTTTAAACAAGTCACAAAATCTAACAACTGTTGAAGAAGTTGCAACAACTGACTCATCTGTTGCAATAAGTTTTTAATATGTTACAATAAATGAGTAAGTTGTTGCAACAAGTTTGTAATTTGTTGCAACAGATGGTTCAGTTGTTGCAACATATGTGTCAGTTGTTGCGATAAATCTAGCTGTTGTTGAAGAAGTTGTAACGACTAACCCATCTGTTGCAATAAGTTTGTAATCTGTTGCAACAGATGAGTCAGTTGTTGCAACAAGATGTAAATTTGTTGCAACAGATGGTTCAGTTGTTGCAATATATGAGTTAGTTGTTGCGATAAATCTAACTGTTGTTTTAGAAGTTGCAACAAGTTGATAATCTATTGCAACAAGTTTGTGATATGTTGCAACAGATGAGTCAGTTGTTGCAATAAATCTTTTAATTGTTGAAGAAATTGCAACAACTAACTCATCTGTTGCAACAAGTTTGTAATCTGTTGCAACAGATGTGTTAGTTGTTGCAACAAGTTAATAATATGTTGCAACATATACATTATCTGTTGTAGCGGATGAGTAACCTTTTTAAAAACTTCACATTTAGTAAATAATAAGTATCATTGGTTTTCGTTGTTTACACCTAAATATGGGTGAATCAAGTAGTTCTCATCAAATTACACCAATGATCGCTCGATTTTGGAAGTATACGCTTAGTTGATCATATGTCCTGACTCAGAATACCATCAATTTGGTTAGGAACATTTAGTAAACAATAAATATCACTGGCTTTTCATTGTTTACACCTAAATATGGGTGAATCAAGTAGTTCTCATCAAATTACACCAACGATCGCTCGATTTGGGAAGTATACGCTTAGTTGATCATATGTCCTGACTCAGAATACCATCAAATTGGTTAGGAACATTTAGTAAACAATAAATATCATTGACTTTTCGTTGTTTACACCTAAATATGGGTAAATAAAGTAGTTCTCGTCAAATTACACCAACGATCGCTCGATTTGGGAAGTATACGCTTAGTTGATCATATGTCCTGACTCAGAATACCATCAAATTGGTTAGGAACATTTAGTAAACAATAAATATCATTGACTTTTCGTTGTTTACACCTAAATATGGGTAAATAAAGTAGTTCTCATCAAATTACGCCAACGATAGCTCGATTTGAGAAGTATACGCTTAGTTGATCATATGTCCTGACTCAGAATACCATCAAATTGGTTATGAACATTTAGTAAACAATAAATATCATTGATTTTCATTGTTTACACCTAAATATTGGTGAATCAAGTAGTTCTCATCAAATTACACCAACGATCGCTCGATTTGAGAAGTATACGCTTAGAATTTCCCATTAAATTAATGAAATCACCGTCTAATCCATTAAAGATGTTAGTAGATAAATATATTGATCACTAAATATCATTGTATCTCTTTGTTTAACACTAAATATCATTGGTTCCCTCTGTTAATAACTAAATATATGTGTATATCCTAGTTGTTGCAACAATTTTATGATCTGTTGTAGCAATTACATAATCTGCTGCAGCAATTGCATAATCTGTTGCAGCAGTTGCATAACCTGTTGCAACAAGTACATAATTTATTGCAGCAATTGCATAATCTGTTGCAGTAATTGTATAACATGTTGCAACAAGTATATAATCTGTTGCAGCATGTAACATAGTTGTTGAACAAGTCATATCACTTATTGGATGATACAACTCATTCCATTTGTTGGATGAAATAAGTTAAGGAATTTCTGCAACAACTCATTTCATTTGTTGTAAAAACTCAAAACACTATAGGAACATACTGTAACAAGTCATGTCACTTGTTGGAAAACCAAGTTAAGTTAGTTGCTGCAACAAGTTCGATTACTGTTTGGCAAAATTCCAACAAGTTACACAACTGTTGCAACAACATTTTTACTTGGTGAAAACTGTTCAGAAATTGCAAAACCACAGAACATACATTGGTGATTTGAGCAAGATCAACATATCATTTAAACCAATTTTACTAACAGAAACAACATAAAAATGTCATAAAATCCAATTTCACAAACACAAACAATAGTAATTATTATTATAAGACATTACAAATTTAACAACTAGGGAACAATTCGGTTTGGGCATGTAGTTTTTTTATGGCCATCTGTTTTGCATATGGAGCATTTTTTTTCCTCGTTGCAAGTGATTCCCCTATTTCACGCCTCCTCTTTGTCCGTCTTCTTTCCGGTTTGCTCGGATCAACATGTGGATGAGGTATTTCTCTCTCTAGAATCTCCATAGGAACTTTCCAAGATTCTTCAGAAGGCACGGGATTCATTTCCTCACAGTATGCAATTATGTAATTCTCCACCCTATAATATAGAGATGAGTAGTCATAAATCCGCCTTCCAAAGTCTTCACCATATTGGACTCGAAGCGCTGTCATAGTCTTCACCTGAAGATATTTTGTTTAACAAAAAATGATCATGAGAGTACATACCAATCTATAACAAAATGAAACAGTTGCAGCAGTTGTTCCAACAGATTATTTACTTATTGGAACAAGTGGACTACTTGTTGCAACAGATAATAAAATTGTTGCAACAAATCACTAATCTGTTGGAGTCAGCTTCTGTTTTTTTGGGATAATATTTCAGATTATTGAAGATATCCAACAGATTATCGAGTTATTGCAACAAGTGTATTACTTGTTGCAACAAGTAATACACTTGTTGCAGCAAGTCAATAATCTGTTGGAAGCAGCTTCCATTTTTTGAGTTCTGTTTCGCATAAAATCAAGCGACTCAACAGATAGTTGAGTTGTTGCAACAAGTGGAACACCTGTTGCAACAACTATACAACTTGTTGTAGCAAGTCAATAATCTGTTGAAAACAGCTTCAGTTTTTTGGGTTACATTTCAGACAAAAATTGAAGTTGACTCCAACAGATAGTTGAGTTGTTGAAACAAGTGGAACACCTGTTGCAACAACTATACAACTTGTTGCAGCAAGTCAATAATATGTTGGAAGCGACTTCAGTCTTTTGGGTTTTGTTTCAGATAAAAACTGAAGCTGACTCCAACAGATCGTTGAGTTGTTGCAACAAGTGGAATATCTGTTGCAACAACTCACTCAGTTGTTGCATGTTATTTATTTAACAATACAACAACTTCATAATCTGTTATAGAAGTTGCAACAACCACATTATATGTTGCAACAACTACAACAACTACTGTAAGTTGTTGGAAAATCAGTAGATTTATACCCAGATGAAAAATTAAAATAAAACAGCATTGTTGTACTTACCAAATGAGCGGAAAACACTTATGAAGTAATTGTCAGTGCTACACCAACAAAATCTAGTCAAAAAATTGTAAAATTGGGTGGTCACATTTTTTTTTCTTTCTTGAGCAACAATGGCGGACGAAGAAGAAGAAGAAGAAATCAGAACAATGGACGACGAAGAAGAAGAAACGAGCAGCAGAATAAAAAGAAGAAGCAAGAAGAAGAAGAAACGAAGCAAAAAATAAGAGCCAAAAATGGTGGAAACGGCGCAGGCAAAACAGAAAATTTGGCGTGTTTTTTTGGCTCTGTAGGGTTTACATGGGTTGGGTCAAAGTGTTAAAAATAAAACTTGGGGACAAAGTGTAAAAAATAAAGTTTGGGGTCAAAATGTTAAAAATATAACTTTGGAGTGAGTCAAAACTCTCAAATCACTAATCCAAAGTTTATCACCCCTACTCAATTAAAAAAATTAGAATTACCTCAACTCAATTTTAAAATATATTTGTCACCTATAATTAAAAACTCCAAGTAACTTGTTGCTTTTTATCTCTTCTTTGGACATCGAAAATTGTGCACAGTTCGACCAAATCGATAATGTTAGCACAGACTCTATATTTATGTTAAAATAACCACTTTATAATTATTATTTTAAAATTCATAAATTCAAAATTCTGTACATGCAGTAAAAATTGAGTTGTTCAGTGGTTGCATACTGAAGAATTTTATCTGAAGTATTTGAGACCCGCAGACTACAGTGTTAGTTGTAGGCTTGTAGCTCAGGTAAAAACATTTTTTCACAATTAATGGCTTTGTGAGCAGTGTTTGGTTGGTTTCTTCATTTTTCTTGGAGAAATAAATGCATGTTTGTTTGGTAAAAAAAGACTAAAGAATACTTGCCTTTATATGGTCAGACATGTCTGGCCTATATGATACAGTACAATTTTTGGAATCACCGGTACAAGTACAACATGTAAGCTGCTTATTAAGAACATGAGACTGTACAGAAAACTTGCACTATTTTAAAAAAAAAAGGATTAACTACAAATAAATTTTATAGCTAAACGGTAAAGTTCGTCGCTGATTTTATATATATACAGTGACGAATTATCAAAGAAATATATTAGCTACGAGTAATTAATGACAAAATTTATAACTAACTCCATTTTTTTAATTGTTAAATGCAGTGACGGATCTAAATATTCACTGAGGGGTTCAAAAAATAAAAATATGGTGCTTGAGATTTGAATTTGAAGCCTCGATGAATTTCTCAAACCACTAAATCAACCTCTTATCTTGTGTTTAGGGTATTTATCTATATATGTGTACTTTTTTATCGAGGGTGTTCGAGTGAACACACCCTAGACGAGCCCTGGATCCACCCCTAGTTAGATGTAACAATGTATACAAAAGGATAAGATATTAAGTGTGATATTCTTGATGACCTGATGTATCACAAACATATACATATCTCCGGGGCATAGTCCAGCTAAAATGGCATAAGGCAGGCGTTTCCGCGTGAGTCGATTCCCGCAAGACTGAAGAAATTTTGCATATTGGAGAATTGGACCTTGTTTTCATTGATCAGTTGTACGCTCCCAGAAATTTGGTCACATGAGCACATCCCGCAATTTACCTGATGATAGTGTTGAAGGACCGGTGCTATTACCTCTGAGTAATACCAGTGAAGTAGTCAGACATAAATCTGGAAACCTGGGTTATAAAAAAAAAAAAAAAAAAAAGAAGAGAGTAAACATAAACATTTTGAATGACGGTTCATATTTTTTAGCTTGCCTAGTCTTAATTGGGAGTGCTCTCATCAGCTATTGTACCAATAATGTATGCTTTTCTTCTTTTGACACGAGAGAGGTACTTGCAAGAGAAAAATAATCATACTCCCTTTTCCAATTTATTGACGTAGTTTAGCTTAGCACAAAATTTAACGGAGAAACTTAAAATTTATCATCTTATACATGTCATAAATTACAATTAAGTTACGTGACTATAAAAAATATCATTAACGATAAAATAGACAATTTAAAATCAAATAATTTTAGAAATATAAAGTCAAATAAAATAGACAGTTTAAAGTCGGATGATTTTAAATATAATAATTATGCATTTTTGAAATATACTAATAAAGATATAGTGCCACAATAAAATATGTTGGGTCCGAGACTACGGATAAGCAAGTAAATTTAAGACAAAATGAGAATTCAAAAATTTGAACAACTAAACAGTTTATGTATGTTGTCTTCAGTGTTGTGTCAACACTTGAGACAACACTTGATAAAACAATAATAAACCTTAAAGAGTAAATGCAGCGGAAAAAGTAAAAGACACAAAATTTATATTTTCAAGGGTATATGTTAATATATCCCTTGATGGTCAATGACCGAAGTAATGTATATATTATATACCATTACAATTGATTTTTTTTTACAATTTGTAGAAATAAAATAAAAAGAAATTACAAAAACGAAGTCGCAGATGACTTCAGCCTAAAGATAAAACATCTATAAAAAAACATACAACATCTTCATTACAATTGCTTCAACATTAAGTTTAATCTATAATCTGGGCAACAATCGTAATGTTGTACTAGATGTTGTTATACTACTTTAGGCAGTGGTGTTTAATCCAGTTTCTGCAGTGAATTTTGTGATAGCTCTCTTAGTGATTCTTTTCGTTGTGATCCGGATACCGATACAATGAAATTCCTCCTCTATTTATAGTGTGAAACTTTCTTGAAATTCTCACTGGTTGGTTGCAGAAGTTGAGAGAAAGTAGGTAGCAACTTGGACCAATTCCACCTCCATAAAAACCTCAACAATATTGACTTGGTCTTCACGTCGCTTTCCTTCCAAGCGTGACTTCTTCTTTTCTCACGTTTTAAACATAGCTTTCTTGTTAGCTTGACTAGATCATTTTTACCTCACAGTAACAGTCATTGTTTTGGCCGAAGAATATGCAGATATTGTCTGTGATGTTGTCACAACACCGCAGACAACATCCTTATGTTCATAAGCGATGTTATCCTGACCAATTGCTCGTGTTGTCACAACACTCATTCAACATCAACAAAATAAAACAAAGAGAATAATATTAAGATAAGTGCATGGCCATCTTTCAGGTAGAAAACACAAATGTGATATCTTTCAAGATCACTTTCAAAGTCATTCTCGTAAATCAGCCCCTTTCTATTACATACTCTCCGTTTCCTTTAACACATTTGGATGGGTGGATTTATCCTATTAAATTTTAAAGGTTTAGATTAACTTAATCTGAGAAATATCATAGTTGTTGTTTGTGTCTTGAATTCTATAAATTCTAGTTACATCATATTTCTTTATAGGTTTGAAAAATTCATTGTTTTTATAGGTTTGGGAAACACATTTTCTTGTATTTTGGGATGCTGTATTAGTTAGTGCTTCAGATTTTCTATAATAATTAGGTTTAATTATAGAAAAAGTCTAGTGTTTGATGATTTACAAGAATATTTTGTTTCTCAACTGTAGTAAGAGTGTAATACTTTGATTGTATGAGGAGTGCACTACTTTACTTTTGCAATACTTGAAGCCCCTTAATGAAATTTAAGAGAAAGATTTTCATCAAAATTTTTATCCTTGGTACTTGCATCTCTCTTTAGAAAATCAGAACAGTGACCTGGTTCTAGAGCCTCCATGTCTACCACAACGGCTGAGGATAGGGAAAATACCAAAGCAGTGACAAAAGCTATTTGGCTACAAGGACTAGTAATCCCGTTTGGTAAAACTTATTAAAAAGAGCTTATATGAGTAGAGCTTTTAGGAGTAGAGCTTTCATAAAAAAATTGTTAATTGTTTGATTGCCAAGAAAAAAAATGTTTTTGTATAAAAAACAAAAAAATAGAAAGTCAAAATAAGTTCTACTCAAGAAGCACAAATTTTGAGCTTCTTTCAAAAATGCTTTTGGGCCAAAAGCATTTATCCATTTGTCAACCAAACACTCCATTTAAAGGCCACAAATATTTTTGACTTTCCAAAAGCACGTTTGGCCTTTGAAAAAGGCCAATCAAACTGACACTAAGTGATCTTGGATTGGCTTAAAGAAGACTTCAATATTTTGTTCAAATATAATATACCAGTATTTGTGATCGACAAGTAATAAAACGATACGTTCATGTGAGGACTTGTGATTGAGAGTTTGTAAACAAGAAACTTATTGTACTTAATAGTTTTTCATACATTTGTAGACAAATGAGCACAAATAAGTATTCTGAATATGCAACAATATTTGACCAAAAAATGCAGTAGTTCATCCATCAAAATGCAACAACAAACCTTAAAATACTGCAACAACAGACCATAATGCAGCCACAGTTTTACCTTGTAAATGTGGCAACAATTAAGCCTCTTTTAAGCTTCAGAAGTTGCAAGTATTTTGCTCCAGAAAGGACACCAAAGAGCAGCCACAATTGGTTCAAAATGCAACAGCAACACTCCATTAGAAATTAACTGACTGCATTTTGACATTAAGACTATTTAGGTAAATCAGCTACTGCATTAGTATTAAGGCAGTCATGATAGATTGCTACTATATCCAAACATTATACTTAATTATCAAATGGCATTCTAAACACAAATGTTAATAAGGACTTGCAAAGAAGAGTACCAAAAAACCAACTGTAAGTTACTGAAGGTAATAAGGAGTCACAATGAAAGATAATAATCCCACAAAGAATTTTTCCATAATACATCCGAAAGGCATCACCTGCTAGCAAAAGTTGCATGCGGTAAATAGGACCCTGTCAGATTCCATCACTGTAAAAGAGATAAGGTCCTACGGTAACGGTTAAAAACAGTCATCAAAGGGGTGGATGACGGTTTTTGTAAGTGTCATTGTAGTCGATGTCACGAATAGATGACGATCTAAATAACTGTCACACAATATGTGACGGACATAAACCATCACAGATTTACTCGTTGACTTTGACTATTTCCCGACAATTGTTCGTTGACTTTGACTATTTCCCGTTTTTTTTAATTTTTCCCGAGTATTTACAAATTTTGACAGTAAAATATTTGAATTTTATTAATTTAATATATTTTTTTGCAGTAAATTTTTAAATAAATTTAAATTTTAATTAATTTAATTTAAATATAAAACAATTGCAGAAAAATTGATTTTGGCGCATATTTTATTTAATAATTAATTTAATTAATTATTTTAAAAAAATTCAATAATAATTCAATTGGAGAGAAAATAGCATATTGTAACTAAAATGTAACTAATTAATCAAGACACCAGTACACTGTACTGTATTGCCAATATGCAACTTGACAGAAAATTCAGAATACCAATTGCTGCAACATACATCTGACTCTACTAGGGACTCTAATATTACAAACAACAACAATAGTCTTAGCCATACTCTCCAAGGTGTTGCTTGTATGTTCAAACTTCCTCAAATTCCTTTCCATCCATAAGCTATGCACAATTTCAACATACACTAATTTGAACGACTGAGCCTCTCTTGACTTCCCTTTAGCATTCTTGAGTACCCATTGACAGTGTTGATCCCAGTTGTGAGCTCAAATGGCTCGTTCAAGTACGTACAAAGGAGGAGGAGAAAAAGAAGGTACAAGTAAGAACGTGTCCCAAAACCCCTAGTCAAGTTAAGAAAAATGCAAATATAAAAAAATAACCAGAAAAAGGAACACATTAACAAAGACATTGATCCAAGTAATTAGAGTTTCTACCAATTTCCTCTTCAGTGTGAAAATCAAAGACATGAACCCACATACCTTCTCCTCCGGCAATGAACCTATTACTGAACTTTGGTTCCATGGAAGCAGATTCAACTTTACAAGTCAAGTCGTAGCTAAATCACAACCGGCCCGGTTGACCGAACCGACCGTTGACCGGTAGTTTAACCGCCGCCGACCAGTGGCATACCGGTCGGGTTTGGTTGCCTCAACCCCAACCCGCGACGTTATTTAAAAACTCAGAAGACCGGACAGTTAGGCGTGAACTAAAACCTGCTCACGGTTAACCTGACCGACGACCAGAATAAAAAATTAAAAATTGCCCAACGGCCAAAATGACCGTTGGCTGGGAGTTTGGGGCAAGGTGGTCACATCTCATTTCGGCATTGGTCGATATATTTTTTTGTTTTTTTTGTTGTTTTGTTTTGTTTTATTATTTATTTTAATTCCATTTTTACCCTTTAATAAATCTATAAATTCTCTACATTTTCTTCATTTTTATCACACAACATTTCTCTCAATTCTCTTATTCTCAATTTCTCATACTCTCTTAATCATCTTTATTATCAATTTTCAAGTTATTAATATTATTAGTTTTCAAATTCAAAGTAGCAAGACGCAAGACTTGAGCTTCGAGTTTCTATCAATTCAATCCCAAGTTTGGTACACTCGTTTCATTCTCTAATTATTTTATTAAATTGTCATATTTATTTGTTGATTATTTAAATATTTTATAATGTCTTTACTAAGGGAATTGCGTGGATCGCTACCAGAAATCTAGTTCAAGGGTAAAAATTGTAGTTCTTCATCATCTAATCAAAATATAGATTATGATCAAATGCAAGAAGATTTTGGAATAGAAGATAATGAATGTGATAACGCTCAATTAGATAATATTGTTGAACTTGAAGAACAAGAACAAGAACCTCCTACACCTCTTAGTGTTCCTTCAACGTTGATCATGCGCTAGTGGTAGTCGTAGTCGCAGACCTCCTTTACCGCAACCGGAGCAAGAAAAAAGGAGTAAAGTGTGGCTCTTTTATGATATAGTTGTGGTACCGATAGAGTTAAATGTAATATTTGTGGGAGAACTTATAAACATAAGCATGCGGGTGGCGACGGGACGCACTATAGGTAGACATATAAAACACGATCATACGCACAATGGGATGTCGTCTCGATTTAGAACCCGGCCAACAACAACTTAATCCATTAACCTGGGTTGGCTAAATACGATCCAAAAAGATCGCGTTGAATTAGCAAAAATGATTGTCTGAGGTTGTTTGCCTTTTCTTTCGCTTCTTCTTCATATTTAATTACATATATTCAAAGAGTATATAATCCTTTTTTAAAGGTGTTCCTCGTAGTACTACTAGAGCCGATATTTTTAGACTTCATAATGATTATGTTATTTTCTTGCAATATTTGTTTGCTAACCTTCCATGCCACGTTAGTTTTACTTCGACATTGGACACGCATTGAACTGTTATGATTATTTAACAATTACTTGTCATTGGATTGATGAAAATTTTAAAATGGAAAACGATATTGCTTTCTGCGTATGGCGAGGATCAAAGTCATCCGAAAATATATGCGAAACTATTTGTTTTTATGCCCAAAAATATAATCTTTATAATAAAATACTTTGTGTATCATTTGATAACGCATCTAATAATACTTCTTTGTAGATCTTTTAAAGCGAAGTACAACCACCACTTCTGATATATTTCATGTTCGTCAGGCTTGTCATATTTATAATTTAATTGTTAAAAGTGGTCTTGATTTATTTTCACCGAAATAAAACTTGTCAAAAGAGTCATTGAGTTATTCAGGTAATAATAGGAAAAATAGAATTATAGAATTTAAAGAAAAATGTAAACAATTTAATTTGAGACCTAAATTCATGCGAAGAGATTATTACACTGGAATTATACTTATTTATTTTTAAAAGAATGTTATAAGTATAAAGACCCCATAACACATGTTGCAAATGCGCATTGTAAGAACGTAATGTATATGTTAACCGACGAACATTGGAAATCAATTGGTGAACTTTTAAAATTTTTACGTAAATTTTACACTGCAACTGTTGAATTTTCAGGATCTTATTACCCAACAGTTTGTAATGCTTTAGCTCATATAAATAAATTTCCTATTTACTTTATGGTTTAAAATCAAATGTGAAATATACAGATGCGATTCTGATTATGTTTGAAAAGTTTAAAAATATTTTTTCCTATTCCCGATGTTTATTGTATTAGTGCGATCTTAAATCCTTCTATTAAAAGGTAGATTGTCATAATCTAATATTTAGTTTATATACTTATATGGAAATAGGTGGAGCAAACTCCATCTTCATTTGATTGCATAAATAAACTTGATACTAATTTAACAACATTATATGAATATTATGCTACATTACATGATAACACCAACTCGCTACTAATATTCCTTCTAGTTCGTTACGTGTCTACACCTGCAGGATTCAATGATGATGACGATGAAGAAGAATCTTTAGACATATGGAGCACTTTTACAACACAACCAACCACAAGCCGATCTTGCGATGAGATGCAATTTTATTTGCAAAAGCCAATGAGCCAAGAAAATTTTGACCCTTTACAATGGTGGCAGGATAACAAAGGCAATTCCTGTACTTGCAATGATGGCGGGATGTTCTTAATGTGTCGATCTCAGCGGTGGCTTCGAAAGTGCATTTAGCCAAGCACGAGATCAAATAGAGACACACGTCACTCATTGGGTGGAAGCACATTAGAAGTGTTAGTCATGGCGGATTGGATCGGATCGAGAGAATAAATCAAGGATGTGGAGACGTTAATTCTCCGTAAGATGAAGAAATAGGCAATATTTTGGAAGGCGAGCGAAGCGGATCGAATTAATACTCGATTTAGAGGCTATGGAGCATAACCAATTCAATCAACCTATAGATTACGAAGAACTTGCAAAAGGATGCATAATATGTAAATAAAATTATTATTACTTCATTATGTACTCTTATTAACGTTATGAAAGTCCAAAAGTTTACATCTTATCATTAATTTTAATTTTACTATCTATTTAGTTGTTAATCTGTATTACTTATAAGTTATATGACTTATATCTACTAATCTAATAAATTAATAAAATTATAATTACAAATTTACAATATAAACTATAAAGTTATAAACTATAAAGTATAAAGTTATAATCTATAATAAAGTATAAAGTTATAAACTATAAAATAAAAGTTAACTTTAAAGTTTCAATTTTAATATATACAACTAAATTATATATTATATTATTATATTACATATTTAAATTGAATTTAGTTTATATTATAGAAAATAAATACTAGAATTTAAAAAAAATTAAAAAAAAAAAAAAAATAAGAAACCGGACCGGTTGGACCGGTTCGACCGAACCGCACGCCAACTCGAATCGGTAACGAACCGACCGTTGGCCGGTAGTCCGTGAACCGACCGGTAATCGTCCGAACCGTTAAACCGGTAAGGCTACCGTCCGGTCAGCCCGTTAGCCGGGTATAGTCGTAGCTCTTCACCAATCCAAAGTTATTTTGAAAGAATTAAGTTAAAATGCATTGTAAAGTGTAAACCATGGGAAATTTCTTTTTTATTTACAATTTTGTTGTGCCATTAAAAGTATGAAAACAATACATACTGGTTGGCATCCCAAAACTTGACAGATGAACCATCAACAGTTGTTATATAAGGACCATCCTGACTTATTTCAGCACTAGTTACAAGAAACTTAGTTTCAAGGATTTGAACAACTTCGCCGCTTCTCACGTCCCATAACCTAAGTTACAACGATTAAATCAAAACATTGTAAAGTGTTTCAATGGACAAAATGCTTCAGCTAAAGAATGTGATTTAAGAATAAGATCGTTGGTAATCAATACAAGAGAGGATTACTGAGAGTTTGTAAACAAGAAACATAATGTACTTAATAGTTTTTCATACATTTGTAGACAAATGAGCACAAATAAGTATTATGAATATGCAACAATATTTGGCCAAAAAATGCAGTAGTTTGCTGCCTTAAAAGTGTAGCAAAGCATCCATCAAAATGCAACAACAAACCTTAAAATACCACAACAGACCATAATGCAACCACCGTTTTACCTTGTAAATGTGGCAATAATTAAGCCTCTTTTAAGCTTCAGAAGTAGCAACTATTTTCCCCCAGAAAAGGGCACCAAAGAGAAGCCACAATTGTACAAAATGCAACAGCAACACTCCATTACAAATTAACTGACTGTATTTTGACATTGAAACTATTTAGGTAAATCAGCTATTGCATTGGTATTAAGGCAGTCATGATAGATTGCTACTATATCCAAACATTATACTTGATTATCAAATGGCATGCTAGACACAAATGTTAATAAGGACCTGCAAAGAAGAGTACCAAAAAACCAACCGTAAGTTACTGAAGGTAATAAGGAGTCACGATGAAAGACAATAATCCCACTAAGAATTTTTCCATAATGCATCTCTGTTGATAGAGAGGCATCACATGCTAGCAAAAGTTGCATGTGGTAAACAAGGCCCTGTCAGATTCCATCACTGTAAAAGAGATAAGGTCCTATGTATGAAAATATATATGCACTTAATAACCTAAAGAGTTAACCATTACCAGATAGAGCAGTTAAAACAATTTAATTTGTTGAAAGAAGGAAGCATCCAATTAAAACTTTTTTTTATGAAGTGGTAAAGTAAAACTTTTTAGCTAAAACTGTATAGTTTGCCAAGATGAATATATGATATCCAAGAGTTCATTGAAAATTGTATAGTTTGCCGGTTCCATTGCAGTGATGTTGCACTTGAAGTTGGAGTTGTGGATGTTTCAGAAGTTCTACTAGCTGCCCCTGAAATAAGTTCCATTTAAATGAAATACAAATGTACTTTTGAAATGAAGATGTCTACCAGGAAGATGGGCTTTTTTTATTCATCCAGAACCAAACAAATTCATACCAGATTAATATCTATCAGTGTACAGTCCATAATACTAGAAGCCGAGGACTGATACACCAGTATACATCAAAAAAACACCTTCTAGTTTTATCCACCCCCCCCCCCCCTTTGAACTAGAGGATGAGGATTTTATAAGCTCTTGTACGACAAACCAATATCCAACAATGATCTAAACAATATGAACCCTACAATTATTCAAACTAACCACATCGTAGAAAGAGAATCAAGTGGTACACTTGACCTAGGAGACAAAGAAGTAGTAGCAGAAGGAAGTAGGAACAAACAGGAAAAAATTTGTTACACCAATAACCTTATGATAAAATATCCAGGGTAGGATCTGCTCTAAGCCAGTAGACGTACTTGTAGTGATTGATATCTAACATCAAGCAAAGGTTACGTGTCACTTAGGGTACTGACATAGGATAATTTAAGTCCAAGAGAAGAGAGGGGAGTAAGAGTGGCCTTCTTCCTAACATCAAGCAAAGGTTACGTGGTAAGAGGTGCCCTTTGAGAAAAAAAAAACGTAAATTTACCATAAGAAGTGGCCTTCTTCCAGATCTGTCCATCAAAAAGGCACCAACAACAATAATGGGAACCTGTCAAAGTAATAAGACTAAAGAGTTAGTGATCCAACACTTTTCACTCACTTTGGAATTTTATCAGATTTATAACATGTTCTCAAGATTTAGAAATATGCACTACATCATAGGCAATATTCCCAATATTGCTATTAGAAAGTCCTGCATTTTTCATTGATATTGGATATACACAGTGAATAGACATTAGCATCGTAAACTAACATGACAACACAAATAACTGATATTGAATCCCAAAACCTACAGTAGGACCTAAACACCAGGACATAACATGGTATGCTAACACTTGGACAATATACATTCAGATTACATATTAACATATAGGTATATATACTAAGTGATTGATCTTAAACTAACAGTTTCACAAGGACATGAACACATATAAGAGTAGGTAGACATGATCTCAACACTGATATGTTAGAAAAACATCATCCAAATATTCAGAGGCCATATATCATGATTTATACTAATGTAAAAGTATACAAGCTAATATTGAGCCCAAATCAACAGAAGAAGAATGCATACGAACATTAAGCAATCATATAGACTAGTATTAAACGAAACTTAGAAAGAAACGGTCACATGACCTATATAAATGCTAAACATGCATATAAAGTCTACATTAAACCTAACCTAGCAAGATATGACTACATGGCCTACATGAAAAAAAAAATATCTAACATCGCATAAAAAATATAGACAAATATTTCAATAATACACAAAAAAGATAAAAAAGGATGAACATTTACCTCTTTCAATAATACACAAAAAAGATAAAAAAGGATGAACATTTACCTCTTTCAATAATACACAAAAAAGATAAAAAAGGATGAACATCCACACACACACTAAAGAAAAGTAATTTGTTTAGACTAAAACCCATATCCAATTAAGTAAAGGTTTAGTCGAATAGACCAATCCCTAGATAAATTGAAACTAGGTTAAATTTCTCCGAAAATACTTTATATGCATTCAAAGCCAAAGATAAAACTCCTCTAAGTTGAGAAAAAATGTCATTTATATAGGAGGACCAAAGCCTAGGTTTGTTAGCAATGTGGGACTTTCCCCAATCATTTGAAATTCGTTCAAACTTTAAAAAAAATTCAAATCCACAATAAGGCGGAGGCCATTAATGCCTCATCTGCGTCAATGAGAACGACAACTAATAAAAAATGAGGAAAATAGGTGGGTGTACCTTCGCATGGCTGAATATGTGCGGAGAAGACAAGTGACTTTCCCGAATTGGCTACGCGAGGCTTGAGAAAAGCAAAAACCTACTATTCCTTTGCCATTTTTGGCCAGACCATGAAGAGAGAGAGATGGCGAGCTAGGGTTTTGCTCTAAAAGAGGGCAATCACGATTTTAACCAAGCCTTTGAGGCTTTGGCCGTTTAAACAACGAATGGGCCGGGTTTGGGTCCATTTTGGACATGGGCTCGGCCGAAAAATGAAAGAAATGGACCGGTTTTTACGTGTTGGGTTGGGTCTAACTCCAAACAATTGGGTCAACGCAAAACAATCGTCACACAATATGTGACGATGCAAATAACTATCATATGCATGTTATAAATTTATGACAGTTTATATAACTGTTACACTTATGTCATAAGTGTCTGTTGACCAAAAAGTCAAGGGAAAAACTGTCATACTATGTGACAATTGTAAAAACGGTCACACTCTGACTATGTCATTTTTGTTGTAGTGAATTAAAGATAACAATAATGCATATATGATTTCTGTGTAGTGACTAAGCAAGGCATGTAAGTATATTCCTATCCTAATTGTGAATCTGTTCCCGGAGGGTCGAGTGCAAAAACTTGCGCTATTAAATCTTATATATTGCAATCTAGAATTTGTTTTTTTTAAGTTTAATTCTAGATTCATAGATAGTATTTCAGTGTTAGCTATGCATATAAATAATTAAACACAGGATATGAATAAATAAATCAATATATTGATAATTAAAATCATCAATTCATGTTTCAACTATGACAATCGTGAATATTTCATGACCATAGAAATAGAAAAACTAGCACACATGTCCATAGAGATAATCTCACAAGTTGTGAAAAGTATAAATCACAAGAAGTAGATGAAAGAAAGGAACAATTCAATGAATCCTTGCTCAACTTCTCTCTTGATCTTCGTAGTTCAGAAGTCCTCCAAAATTACATTTTCATGTATTTATACTATGTATAAATGACCTTAGATCGAAATACGCTTAATGAACCAAATAAGATTGTTCATGCCAAAAATTGATTTGGCACGACATGCCAAGAGGATTTTCAGAGGGTTATTTCTGCGGGAATTTGTCTTGGCACATCGTTCCCTGCGACATTGGGCACACCACGCCAAAAAGGCTTTTCAGAGTTCTCTTTTCTTCTTCACTCAAACCAGACAATCTCAAAAATGTCATTGCACATCATGCCATGTGATGGTGGCACACCATGCAAGTGCATTTTCTACTATTCTCATTTTTAGTTCTTATCATGCACACTAGGTTCTCGAACTCAAGAGTCGACCTCAATTGATTTTCTTGAATTTCTACTCATACTTGAAGCTCCATTTCGTTCGTTTTAGCTCCAAGTTGCTTCTTTTCCTAAAAATTATGTCCTAAACAATAAAAAACACATATTAAGCGTAAAGTGCTCAGGTTCAAACTCAAACACGAATAAAATATTTAAAATATGAGGCGAAATGTAACTTAAAGCATACATTTTTAGCTGAATATCCCTAAAAATCAAATGTTCCATGAATGGACAATGTATATAGAAGTTAAATACATTTTATTCAATACATTGTACCAAAAGGGGTGGTTGATGTTGCACATGATAATCTAGCTAATATGATGACCAATACAATCCAATAAACAAATATAAGCATTGCCTAAACTTGATTGGTGTGCAGTACTCAGTAGATCTCTTGCGAGCACTGAAGGCAAGGCAAAGAGATGTTGTTCCTCTTGATGAAGAGAATTCAAGCCAATGGGAAGATTTGTTGTTCTTGTGTTGAATTTTGATTATGTCAAATTTGGTTTATAGGTTTGAGAAATTCGTGTTCCAGCTTGTAGATTTGAAAACTCATTTTCCTTGTAGGTTTGGGGTGGACTTGAGACTTATGTATAAGAGTTGTAATTCTTTAATTTGTGCTCTTTATTTTCATTCATATTAGAGAACTAGATGATTTTGCTTCGAGAACTGTGATACCCTATCTAGGAAAAAGCTCCATAATGGCAGAACATAGGAGGGATGTTGGGTATATAAGTAAGCAAACTTTACACCCTAGTGACACATTTTAAAGCCACGTGGGTCTAGGAAATGACAAAATACTCTTGGAATAATTTTGCAATTTATAAAATTTGGACATGATATACAATATATTTACCAAGTGATATTTTGTCAAATGAAATGACAAAATACTCTCGAAATAATTTTGCAAAAATCATATTCACATTGTAAAAAGTATATTTCTGTTACACCCTGTATGTCCAGGACATGTATAAGATAATGTACGTAAGGAATCAAGACTTGGAATTAGTCCGAAAGGAAGAATTGTTTTTCCGACGGAAAATCTTCCGAACGTCGGAAAGGAAAAATGTTCGTTGTTGAGAATTGGATTCTCAAAATGTATTATTTGAAGAATATGGAACTTATTAATATTATGGAAATCTATTTTTTACGGATTTGGTCACGTGGGGCCCACCCGAGGAATTTTACGTTTTGCGGGGCCCACGAGGGTTACGGAATTTTGTGGACGAATGAGAGGGCGACACGTGGCACTCCCACATGTGGTGTTGGACGAAATTAGTAAGGGGTATTATGGTCATTTGGCCAATGTTAGGATGACCAAGTCTTGCTAATAATAGAGCTTGATATTGTTGACTAAGTCGAGGACACTTGGCTTGATCTCTTCCTCCAATTTTAACAAGTGTTATTATCTAAGCCATCCAACGTGTTATATATTCACTACACTAGTGCAAGACTAGTCTTAAACACTTAGAAAAATTTCACACCACTTTGTTCTTCAAGTGTGCTCTGGTTCAAGCACTTTGCACACAAAAAATTTGTAGTTTTGTTCCTTTGTCCACAAGACTTTAAACCAAGGTTCCTAAGAGTGTTGTAAGGATATCTCAATAGAAAGATTTGGAAAAACGCATTTTCACGTTAGTCGCAAGGCGGAAACCGAAGGAGTTCTTCAACTTTGAAGTTGAAACTTGAAGATGGGTTCTTCATAGGCCTCTAAGGAGTGCTTGGAGCGGATTGGAACCTAAGGAAATGAGCTAAGAATTGCTAAGGCGCGACTTTGAATCTTGAAAATTTTAAAGGCTTGGAAAGGTATAAATTTTGTCGTTTTAGCAATTAAGTTTACTTATTGATTGTAGCTATGGTTATTAGCAAGCATGAGTTATATATTATGTAGTTGGATTTGTGTTTTGGCTATTGGAACCCTAAATCCGAAAACTAGCATGTTAGCCCTAAGATTTCAATTCAAGTCGATTATTAGTAAAGTCGTCGCATGTTGTAAAAAAAGAAGGAAATTGTAGTTGTTGAAGTGGTTTATAACTATATAACATATTAGACCTTAGAACTTGGATTTGGAAAAGGATTGTAAAGGACTTAGTGTTATTATTCATGTTGGCCGAGAATGGCTAGCTTATGGGGCTATTTCGTATGAATTATGAGGCGGAATTTTACACGTATTGTAAGGCGTGTAATCCCCTTTGTTTGGTTGTTTTTTTGGAGCCTTAAAGGTGGCGTGTTGGTTATTGTATTCGACCTTGAAAAAGGTGGCAAAGTGAGTAGAAACAAAGGAGGTGCTGCCCGATTTTCCGTAGAATTAGAGACCGTATACTTAGTATTATTCTACGTTAGAGACTAGAAGTTGATAGTCTTGTTGTGAACATTATAGGTTGACACTTCTACGCAGCGTATTCGGCTTAGCTTGTGGATTTAGCCGAAAAGGTATGTGAACTATCTCCTCTTCTAGCATGATTCCTTAAGATAAAGAAAGTAAGTTCTACTCCTTAAATGATCCATTCCTTGGTTGTATTTGGATTGCCTAAAATAGAATTCGTTCTATGTACTCCCTTGATTGTACTTTGATGTTTAAATTGTAAGTTGTATAATCCATTTCCTTAGTGAAGTTTGGATTCTTAAAAAGTGAAAGTATTTTACTTAAAGTGCATGTAGTCTTGAAAAGGAAGTGGTTCCCAAACCTTTTGGCTAGTGCCTTAGTTCCAAAACCTAAGGGTTGTTGTAATGACTTTAGGGGAGTTAAAGGAGTGATTTACTTAATTGTTTTAAGAGAGGAGAAATGACATGATTTAAGAGAAGTAACTTGTTTTAAAGGTGTGAGTTACTTGAGGTTTAAAAGTAGAAGAAACTTGTTTTCTAAATATTAAGAGACTCGAAGTATTTTGAAAGTTAAGAGACTCGATTTGAAAGTTTGTGATACT
Source organism: Przewalskia tangutica (assembly GCA_029844215.1). NCBI lineage: Eukaryota > Viridiplantae > Streptophyta > Magnoliopsida > Solanales > Solanaceae > Przewalskia > Przewalskia tangutica. Next base: position 40,761,716 of record CM056724.1, on the reverse strand, counting down.
TGGTTTTAAGTATAAGTCTCTTAGTTATAAAAGAATGAAATTGTCTAAAAACCATAAAGGGTTATAACGACTTTATGGGAAGTTGGTTATAACGGCTTTATGGAAGGTTTAGAAAGTTGTCTATTTTGATTAATGCATAAGTTTCCTAGATTGTAAAAATTTGAAGTTACTTGGTTTCAAGCTTTGAAATGAGTTTCTAAAAGTATAGTAACTTACTTTGAAAAATAGACACACCTTGATACTACGGGTGTTAGTATCTTGGGGTATTACACAAAAAGGAGTCTCTTGAAAAGAATGTACGTACGTAGTACTTTGGCCTGTTTAATTGAGAATAATTCTATGTGATGCCTTGATTAGTACTTTGGCTTGATAAATTGAGAATTTGTCTAAGTGTGCCTTGATTAGTACTTTGGCTTGATAAATTGAGAATTTGTCCATTTGTGCCTTGGTAAGTACTTTGGCTTGTTAAATGAGAATTATTCTATGTGTGCCTTGATTAGTACTTTGGCTTGATAAATTGAGAATTTGTCCATTTGTGCCTTGGTAAGTACTTTGGCTTGTTAAATGAGAATTATTCTATGTGTGCCTTGATAAGTACCTTGGCTTGATTAATTGAGAATTTCCTATGTGTGCTGGCGATAGCCTTTGAGTGCAAGGATTATGTTTTATTAAGTTGTCGCGACTCTCGGTTAGAGGGTCGGTTGTCTTGTTATAAGTTACTTGACGCGTCGACGGTGATGTGGGATTCCACGTATGCTTCCGCTATTTGTAGTACTTGGGTTAAATTCCGGATTTTTATAGAAGACATGGTAGTGCTTCGCTTTGTTTGACGGTCGAGATAGGGTAAGAGTATAAGTGAGGGTAAACCCCAAGACGCTTTACCACCTTCTCCAGGTAAGAGTATAAGTGAGGTAAACCCCAAGACATTATACCCCGCTTGTTTTGTTTGACGGCCTGGTCGAGATAGGGTAAGAGTATAAGTGAGGGTAAACCCCAAGATGCTTTACCACCTTCTCCGGTAAGAGTATAAGTGAGGTAAACCCCAAGACGCTTATATCACCCGCTTTACCTCCTTCTCCAGTGGTAAGAGTATAAGTGAGGGTAAACCCCAAGACGCTTATACCACCGTGGGACTTGGTGTTCATGTATGTCTATTGGTGTTATATTATATCACTGATCGCGGCAGTGAAGGGCGATTCCACGCATGATTGATGTTATGGGCGTGAGACCCATGGTTATATTTTAGAAATGACTTGGCGTACGCGTCCTCGACTTGTTATGATCGCTTATGTGTCACAGACCGTAGTTGGCTATCATACATGTCTCTGCTTTGTTTAGACTATTATGATTTCATTACGATTTCATCGCTTTCACATACTTGGTACATTCTTGACGACCTCCTTCGGGCTGCGTCACGCCGCAGTTTAGGTAATGATTTGGTGATCGGCAGTGTGTAGGACCGCCGTAGTTTTTGGATAGCTCCTTCGCTCGGAGTTTATCTTTTGGTATGAGTTCTTTCAAGATGTGCTTTTGTACGATCATGGGCACGGCGGGGCCTTGTCCGTCATAGTTCAAGATAACTCTTGAGGTCCGTATTCACGTGTGTGGGATTGGACTCATGCGGTGTAGTGTATTTCGTTATGTATATTATATGGCGGCACAGTCGGCTTTGCCTCAGACGCACGATTGGTTTTTAAGAAAAAAGAGAGTGTTATTTAATTTCCGCTGATTTACTTAGTTGTTAAGGTAGAAGGGTGCCCAGTAGGCACCACCACGCCCGGTTCGGTCGTGACAGAGTGGTATCGAGCGATCGGCCTCTAATGTCTGAGCACCGTGTCTAGTAGAGTCTTGATTATCGGTGTGTTGCGCGCCACACCCATAAACAGTGAGGCTACATGACATTTAGGAGTTGGGTTCTATTCTTCTCACTCAAGATCGTGCCCAGAGGCGTGTTAGTAAGATAATTCCTCTCGACGTAATTTTGTGTTACTGATTATGCCTCCCGGGAGAGGCAACGCCCGAAGGGCAAAGGAGTAGCAGAGCTACTAGTCGACTCGAGAGTTGATAGGGCTTGCATGTGGTATACCAGATGTTGTACCACGATCGGCGAGTTCTTCGCGGAGTTTTGAGACCACAACACCGTGAGCCTCTGTTTCTCAGTTAGGGGAAGACTTTAGGGTCATGAAGGAAGCCATATGTTATTGACCAAGATAGCAGTGCTACAGTTTCCTCAGCAGGAGGTTATTCGGCCAGTACAGACAGGTGTACAGAGGGTAGAGGGCCAACGCGGAGATCTGCGTAAGAGGCTAGACCGGTTGGTTATCGGTGAGTTTTGGACGAGCCGCCTCAAGAAATGAGTGAGATATTCGTCCCAGCCTACCCAGTACATACCCCCGCAGCTCACAGGTGGGAGATTTGATCCCACAAGGTATTTAGGAGCCGGTCCGAGCTCCAGGGGTCGAGGTGCTCAAAGCGAGCAGGATTTTCTCACGAGGCCACTTATTCCTCAGTGTTTCCAGTAGTAAGCGTCATTTGGGGAAATGCCGTCTTGGCACAGGTGTTTGTTATTATTGTGGCCGTCCGGGCCATATACTGAGGGTATGTCCTTTTAGAAGGGGCACCGGTGAGGTGGCTCAGCCTATGAGGCCGATGGTTGGTTCCCTTTCCTCCGCAAATGCGTTCCTCAGCGGTGTTCGGATGTTAGCCACCGTGGTAGAGGTCGTGGAGTTTATAGTTCGCGGTCCTTGAACCGCATAGATGACGCGATCATCGGGCAGGATCAGGAGGTGACATCGCACGGGTTTACAGGTATATTTCGATTCTTTTGAATCATACGTGTGTTGATAGATTCAGATTTTACCCTAGCGTATATGTTTTCCCTTTGTTGCTAGAGTTGTAAAGTGATAGTACCCCAGAGGTAGAGATACTTTGATTAGTAAAGTGAAAAGTTAAGAATGTTGTGAGGAATGATAAGTGAACCGAGACTATAGTTGTGTAGAGTTCACAAGTAGTAATTACCCAATGTGATGTGAGACCGATAGGGAAGGATGTCTGAGAAATACTTTGGCTTATGTGACGAACCTCTAGTGAATGGGAGGATAGGGTGAGAAGTACCTTGAGATAAGAGAGATTTATTTGGACTAAGAATGAGAAGTTAAGGGTGACGATGAGTCGGGTTATGGACTCATTTCGGTCGTGAGTGTGGAATCGGGTGATGTCGGTTAGAAATGGTCCCGTATGTGATAGGGTCACGAGGGTGCTAGGCCCAAGTCTAGTTGATCGTTGTACAAGTTCGTGGATGTGTTCCATCGAACTAGATCGTAAGGATCGAGAAGAACCTTACGGGAATGTAAGTAACTATATGGCCAAGTTTGGGTAGTGACTCGAGGATTGGAGAGAAACAAAATTTGAGATTTTGTACGTGTACTAGATGAGTTTGAAAGTACGAGAAAGTATGACAAGTAAGGAAAGAAAGGAACCTCTAAGGATCCCGTGTTTGGGAAGACAGTAACCTTCGAGATTTGTGAGAAGAGACCACGTACGGAAGGTCCATTATTATGTTCACATATGTTTTGTGGTGTCCATGTGAGACATCGTTAGTCTTGTGCATGTTTTGATTGATAGTTATAGTATAGAGTTTATGCCGGAGTTTGTATAGCTTGGCAACCGACTAAGAACATTCGAGGACGAATGTTTCTAAGGGGGGAAGAATGTTACACCCCGTATGTCCAGGACATGTATAAGATAATGTACGTAAGGAATCAAGACTTGGAATTAGTCTGAAAGGAAGAATTGTTTTTCCGACGGAAAATCTTCCGAACGTCGGAAAGGAAAAATGTTCGTTGTTGAGAATTGGATTCTCAAAATGTATTATTTGAAGAATATGAAACTTATTAATATTATGGAAATCTATTTTTTACGGATTTGGTCACGTGGGGCCCACCCGAGGAATTTTATGTTTTGCGGGGCCCACGAGGGTTACGGAATTTTATGGACGAATGAGAGGGCGACACATGGCACTCCCACATGTGGTGTTGGACGAAATTAGTAAGGGGTATTATGGTCATTTGGCCAATGTTAGGATGACCAAGTCTTGCTAATAATAGAGCTTGATATTGTTGACTAAGTCCAAGGGACACTTGGCTTGATCTCTTCCCTCCAATTTTAACAAGTGTTATTATCTAAGCCATCCAATGTGTTATATATTCACTACACTAGTGCAAGACTAGTCTTAAACACTTAGAAAAATTTCACACCACTTTGTTCTTCAAGTGTGCTCTCGGGTTCAAGCACTTTGCACACAAAAAAATTTGTAGTTTTGTTCCTTTGTCCACAAGACTTTAAACCAAGGTTCCTAAGAGTGTTGTAAGGATATCTCAATAGAAAGATTTCGGAAAAAACGCATTTTCACGTTAGTCGCAAGGCGGAAACCGAAGGAGTTCTTCAACTTTGAAGTTGAAACTTGAAGATGGGTTCTTCATAGGCCTCTAAGGAGTGCTTGGAGCGGATTGGAACCTAAGGAAAGGAGCTAAGAATTGCTAAGCGCGACTTTGAATCTTGGAAATTTTAAAGGCTTGGAAGGTATAAATTTTGTCGTTTTAGCAATTAAGTTTACTTATTGATTGTAGCTATGGTTATTAGCAAGCATGAGTTATATATTATGTAGTTGGATTTGTGTTTTGGCTATTGGAACCCTAAATCCGAAAACTAGCATGTTAGCCCTAAGATTTCAATTCAAGTCGATTATTAGTAAAGTCGTCGCATGTTGTAAAAAAGAAGAAATTGTAGTTGTTGAAGTGGTTTATAACTATATAACATGTTAGACCTTAGAACTTGGATTTGGAAAAGGATTGTAAAGGACTTAGTGTTATTATTCATGTTGGTAGAATGGCTAGCTTATGGGGCTATTTAGTATGAATTATGGGGCGGAATTTTACACGTATTGTAAGGCGTGTAATCCCTTTGTTTGGTTGTTTTTGGAGCCTTAAAGGTGGCGTGTTGGTTATTGTATTCGACCTTGAAAAGGTGGCAAAGTGAGTAGAAACAAAGGAGGTCTTTGCGATTTTCCGTAGAATTAGAGACGTATACTTAGTATTATTCTCGTTAGAGACTAGAAGTTGATAGTCTTGTTGTGAACATTATAGGTTGACACTTCACGTGCGGCGTATTCGGCAGCTTGTGGATTTAGCGAAAGGTATGTGAACTATCTCTCTTCTAGCATGATTCCTTAAGATAAAGAAAGTAAGTTCTACTCTTAAACGATCCATTCCTTGGTTGTATTTGGATTGCCTAAAATAGAATTCGATTACATGTACTCCTGATTGTACTTTGATGTTTAAATTGTAAGTTGTATAATCCATTTCCTTAGTGAAGTTTGGATTCTTAAAAGTGAAAGTATTTTACTTAAAGTGCATGTAGTCTTGAAAAGGAAGTGGTTCCCAAACCTTTTGGCTAGTGCCTTAGTTCCAAAACCTAAGGGTTGTTGTAATGACTTTAGGGAGTTAAAGGAGTGATTTACTTAATTGTTTTAAGAGAGGAGAAATGACATGATTTAAGAGAAGTAACTTGTTTTAAAGGTGTGAGTTACTTGAGGTTTAAAAGTAGAAGAAACTTGTTTTCTAAATATTAAGAGACTCGAAGTATTTTGAAAGTTAAGAGACTCTATTTGAAAGTTTGTGATACTTGGTTTTAAGTATAAGTCTCTTAGTTATAAAAAGAATGAAATTGTCTAAAAACCATAAAGGGTTATAACGGCTTTATGGGAAGTTGGTTATAACGGCTTTATGGAAGGTTTAGAAAGTTGTCTATTTTGATTAATGTGCATAAGTTTCCTAGATTGTAAAAATTTGAAGTTACTTGGTTTCAAGCTTTGAAATGAGTTTCTAAAAGTATAGTAACTTACTTTGAAAAATAGACACACCTTGATACTACGGTGTTAGTATCTTGGGTATTACAAAAAGGAGTCTCTTGAAAAGAATGTACGTACGTAGTACTTTGGCCTGTTTAATTGAGAATAATTCTATGTGATGCCTTGATTAGTACTTTGGCTTGATAAATTGAGAATTTGTCTAAGTGTGCCTTGATTAGTACTTTGGCTTGATAAATTGAGAATTTGTCCATTTGTGCCTTGGTAAGTACTTTGGCTTGTTAAATGAGAATTATTCTATGTGTGCCTTGATTAGTAATTTGGCTTGATAAATTGAGAATTTGTCCATTTGTGCCTTGGTAAGTACTTTGGCTTGTTAAATGAGAATTATTCTATGTGTGCCTTGATAAGTACCTTGGCTTGATTAATTGAGAATTTCCTATGTGTGCTGGCGATAGCCTTTGAGTGCAAGGATTATGTTTTATTAAGTTTCCGCGACTCTCGGTTGGAGGGTCGGCTGTCTTGTTATAAGTTACTTGGACGTACCGACAGTGATGTGGGATTCCACGGGTATCTTAGATTATTTGTAGTACTTGGGTTAAATTCGGATTTTTATAGAAGACATGGTAGTGCTTACATTTTGTTTAATGTGGTCGAGATAGGGTAAGAGTATAAGTGAGGGTAAACCCCAAGATGCTTTACCACCTTCTCCAGGAGAGTATAAGTGAGGTAAACCCCAGACATTATACCCCGCTTGTTTTGTTTGATGGCTCGGTCGAGATAGGGTAAGAGTATAAGTGAGGTAAACCCCAAGACGCTTTACCACCTTCTCGAGTAAGAGTATAAGTGAGGGTAAACCCCAAGACGCTATACCACCGCTTTACCTCCTTCTCCCGGGGTAAGAGTATAAGTGAGGTAAACCCCAAGACGCTATACCACCGGTGGGACTTGGTGTTCATGTATGCTATTGGTGTTATATTATATCACGGATCGCCGGTGAGGAAGGATTCCACGGGCATGATTGATGTTATGGGCGTGAGACCCATGGTTATATTTTAGAAATGACTTGAGGCGCGTCACGACTTATTATGGCTTATGTGTTGTGCTGTAGGTTGGCTATCATACATGTCTCTGTTTTGTTTAGACTATTATGATTTCATTACGATTTCATCGTTTCACATACTTGGTACATTCTTGTCTTGACCTCCTTGAGGCTGCGTTCAATCCGCATGAGTTTAGGTCTGCAGATTTGGTGATCGGCAGGTGTAGGACCCTGCTCAGAGTTTTTGGATAGCTCCTTCTGTTCGGGAGTTTATCTTTTTGGTATGAGTTCTTTCAGTACAAGCTTTTGTACAGTCGTGGGCACGGCGGGGCCTTGTCCCGTCATAGTTCAGTATAACTCTTAGAGGTCTGTATTCATGTGTGGGATTGGACTCATGTACGGTGTAGTGTATTTCGTTATGTATATTATATGGCAGCCTGGTCGGCTTTGCCCTTGCACGTACGATTGGTTTTTTAAGAAAAAAAAAAGAGAGGTGTTATTTAATTTCCGCAGTTTACTTAGTTGTTAAGGTAGAAGGGTGCCCAGGTAGGGCACCAGTCACGGGCCCGGGGTTCGGGTCGTGACAATTTCACTCCGTGTGTAACTCGAGAACTTTGAATAATTAAATAAAATTATTGGAGGTTAAAAATTAGGTGTCAACACCAACCCGTATGGTTACCGGTTGAAGGGTGTTTATGGACTACCAAAAGTTGAACCATTGGACAATGATGGATCACTTTTCAATACCGTTTATGGATCAAATGCTTGATAGAATCGCGAAGAGGGACTTCTATTGCTTTCTAGATGGTTATTCAGGATATAATCAAATCACTATTGTCCCCGAGGATTAAGAGAAAACCACCTTCACATGCTCGTGTGGTACCTTTTCTTTTAGAAGAATGCCCTTTGATTTATGTAATGCTCCCGCTACTTTTCAAAGGTGCGTGATGTTTATCTTCTCTGATATGGTGGAGGAGTCTATTAAAATTTTCATTGATGACTTCTCCATAGCTGAAGACTCTTTTGATGCTTGTTTAGAGAATTTGGCTCGTGTTTTGAAACATTGTGAAGAGACCAATTTGGTTCTCAATTAGGAAAAATGTCACTTTTTAGTCATGGAGTGAATCGTTCCTGGGCACAAAATTTTGGAAAATGACATAGAGGTTGATCAAGTCAAAGTTGAAGTGATTGTTAAGATTCATCCACCTATCTCTGTCAAAGATGTTCGAAGTTTTTTAGGTCATGATGAGTTTTATAGGAGGTTCATCAAAGATTTCTCCAAAGTGGATAACCCCTTATGAAAATTGTTGGAGAAAAATACCAAGTTCATGTTCGACGAAGAATTTCTCAAAGCATTTGTGTGTTTGAAAGAGAAGCTCACCTCGACTACTAATTGTTGCTCCGAATTAGTCAAAGTCATTTGAGCTCATGTGTGATGCTAGTGGTTTTGCTATGGGGGTTGTTCTAGGCCAAAAGAGAGATAATATTTTCCATCCCATTTATTATCAATCTAAGACTCTCAATTGAGCGCAAATAAACTATACCGTCATCGAACAAGAGTCACTTGTAATTTTGTCTATGCTTTTGAGAAATTATGAGCCTATTTGTTGGGGACTCGTGTTATTGTACACACAGATAATGTGTATTTTCATTATCTCATGGTAAGAAATATGCTAAGTCTAGATTGATACGTTGGGTCATACTTTTGTAAGAGTTAGATTTTGAGGTCAAATGTAGTAAGGAGTGTGAAAACCAAGTGGCAGATCACCTGTCAAAACTTGAAGAAGGTCTGAATCCAAGTGATGGACTTGAGGTAAATAATTCCTTTCCAGATGAACATGTAATTGAGGTGTCACATAATATGATTACATGGTACGCTAATTTTTCAAACTATCATGCGAGTGACATTATGCCATATAATTTAACTACTCATCAAAACAAAAACTTCTTGAGCGATGTCCAGAAGCTTTATTAGGATGAGCCTTACCATTTCGGGTTTGCGTCGATAACATGATAAGAAGGTACATTTCCGAGGTTTATATGATACCCATAATTGAAGCTTGTCACTCATCTCTCATTATTGGTAATCATAGTAGTGTAAGGACTGCTTTGAAGATTCTCTAAAGTGGTTACTATTGGTCACCTATCCATCAAGATTCATATGATTATGTGAAAGCTTGTTATTAATGCCAAAGGCATGGGGGCATCTCCCAGAAGCATGCGTTATCTTTGACACCAATCCTTAAGATGAAGTTGTTTGATGTTTAGGGCATGGACTTTATGAGCCCATCTGTGAGTTCTTATGGAAGCAAATATATCTTTGTGGCAGTTTATTTGTGTCGAAATGGGTGGAGGCCATAGCGCTTCCAAATAATAAAGGGAAAAGTTTCAACATGTTCTTGAAAAGGTAGATCTTCTTAAGGTTTGGTACTCCTAGGGCTATCATTAGTGATGGTGGTTCACACTTTTGCAATCATTTTTTCAAAGCCCTTCTCTTGAAGTATGGAGTGAAACACAAGGTGGCTACGCCCTATCATCCCCAAACAAGTGGGCAGTGGAAGTTTTAAATAGGGAGATCAAGAGTATCTTATCCAAGACATTTAATATCATAAGAACAAATTGGTCTTGAAAGTTGGATGATGTACTTTTGGCATACCAGACTACTTTTAAAACTCCAATTGGCATGTTCATATATAGGTTGGTATTTGTTAAATCTTGTCATCTCCCGGTGGAACTTTGAGCATAAGGCTATGTGGGCCTTAAATAAGTTGAATTTTGATTGGAATGATGCCTCAAACTTGAGAGTAGAGCAATTGAATGGGTTGGATGAAATCCGACTCAAGGCCTATGAGAGCTCGACACTTTACAAAGCCCAAATGAAGAACTTCCATGACAAGAAGATATTAAAGAGATAGTTTAGCCCAGGGGATCGTGTGTTGTTGTTCAACTCAGACTCCGATTATTTTTCAGAAAGTTAAAGTCAAAGTGGTCGGGGCCTTTTGAGGTCACGCAAGTGTTTCCCCATGGTGCCATTGAGATTGCTTGCCCATGTAGAAATTGAATTAAAGTGAATAGGAAAAGAGTGAAGCACTACTTGGGAGTGCCAAATGAAGTAAAGATAATTGAGGTGATCTACCTCAACGAGCCTGGAAAAGTGGTAACAATGTCGTGCCACGACATAAAATTATGTGCTTCTTGGGAGGAAATCCAAGTGTTTTATTTATTTTTCTTATTTTAATATTTTTCTGAGTATGTAGGTTGCAAAGTTGCAGGGAAAACGGAAGAAAAGGAGTATTAGGAACAACCAAATAATATGGGAATTGAAAAATGTGATGAAGCAAAAAAGATGGGGTTTGCGGAGTAAATGCGATGCCACATTCAGAGTTTGTGGTCGTATTTCACATCGCATTACAGTCCCCAATCCAACCAGTGCAGGTACAAATACTAAATTTACGGGGGAAATGAGACACCACATTTCCAATACAGAGCACTATGAGGTCGTATGTCGTCAACTGTCATTGGGGAAAGTAATGATCAAATGCGAAAAGAATGTGATGCCGTAAACTCTGAATTCGGTCGCATTCTCAACTCATCACTGACGAGTATAAAGGGTCAAATTGAATTTCAATTTTGTACTTTTCCTCTTTCAAGCACTCAACCATACAACTATCCATTTACCCTAATTGATGGGTTTTTACTGAATTCTCGCCTAAACCAACTTTAAGTATCACTCTCACACTGCTCTTTTTCAAATTTCATCCATAAATTGTGTAGATTCTACAATTGCCTAGTCTTCAATCAACTATAAGGTATGTCACTTCTTGCACTTAATTTCTTCCAATTGCAATGTGGATTGAATGAGTAAGCATGAAATGTAGATTCTTTTAGGTTTTATTGTTGATTCTTATGAAAACCTTGCATGTATTGAATGTATTATTGTTTTGAGGATTTGAATGGGCTATGTGTACATAGGTTTTAATGAATTTAGGGGGATTTATAAGTTTTTTTAAAATTGAATGTTCTGGCAATGTCTAGTATGTGTGTGAAGCATGTGAATTATGTGGACGACTTAGAATTCTCGATGATGGATGGCGTGACAAATTTCTTAAGAGAATTAGTCGTGGTTGTTTCTATTGGGTGTGTTCATATTGAATGTGCTGATAAAAATCATGTTATTTATCTATACTGAGGATAGAAAAATAGTTAGGGGTAGTGTTGGGTTGATTTCCATGGAAATTACTCTGAAAACAACCACTAATAGTTGGGGAAGAGGATGCAACATTGATGTCGCATTTTCTGTATACGACTGCATTTCCCTTGGATAACTGGTCGTCACTACACCTAAAGGTTGAAGTATGCGGTCAAAATATAGCATCGCATTCATAGAATGCGACCATAATCCACATCACATACTCCATTGTCAAATTAGACAGTGAAATCGTTGAAATGAATGACTTTGCGACGTATATGCAACACTTCATATTGTGTATCTGGAGTTGTACTCAGTGAATGCGATCACATTTCACTCAATACAGCGCCGCATACTCATCACATTCTGCCAAATTTTATTATTTTAATTGTTTCTTCCATGTTCCTTTGTGTAGTCATAGTTTCTTTTAGAATGCTTTTCATAACATAAAAACAACAAAAAGATTTTTGTTTTATTTTTACTTATTTGTATAAATATTGCTTTCTTTTCATAATGGTTTGAGAAAAATTTGTCGCTAAATGAAATACCTGCAAAGATGGGAGGAATTTGGGGAAGAAGAGAAACAAACCCATTCCGTCTGAGGACTAAGAGGGGTGGACTGATATGGAGAGGCAGTCCACTACTCCCTTCCAGTCTCAACCTCTATCCCAGATTGCGGGAGGAAGTAGTGTGACTTCTGAATACTAAGGCATGAGCTTGAAAAATGGATACACATAGAAGATGCCCTTCAGTTCAAGGATGAGGGGATGAAGCAGTGCTTTGACCAAAAGTGCACCTTCAACTATGAAAAACAAATTCGCATGAGGGGCTTAGAGAACTCATTCCCCAAGATCCTCGAGCAATTAAAGAAGAGAAAGTGGATGGTCTTCACCAAACCTCCTGGAATTTGTACTCGTGCTAGTGATGGAATTTTATGCCAGTCTGGTGTGGCGATGAGAAAGAAAAATCAATACTTGCGTGGTTTCCATATTCGTGGGGTGACGGTACGGTGTTCCATGGGGGGGGGGGGGGATCTATGCCATTTATTTTGGAAATAATAGGACACCACATATAGAGTATGATGAGAAGATTCGTAATGACAACATTAAGAGCCAACGTGCATGGTTGGCTGAAGTGATTGCAGCTTTAGGCACCACACCTCCATGGATTCATCCCTGCACTCCTATTCAAAAGACGAGCCTCAACATTGATGCCAAATTTTAGTTGACGTTCATTATTTGCCAGTTCTGTCCTTCGCAAAATGAAACATTGGTGGGTCTTCCCAAAAAAGTCCTCCTAAGGTGTATCATGACAAGGGTCCATCTAATATAGGTAGAATCATTTACTACCACATTACTAATAGGGCTTGGCAAACTACGAGATCCTTACCATTTTCTTGCTTGATCACTACTATATGCTAGAAGGAAAATGTGTTTGTCTTCCGGCGGGTGGACAGAGATTGCACCCTAACGGGCATTGTAGATATCCTTAAGTTGGAAGATGAGGAAAATTCAAAAATAAAGAAGAAGAAAGCAAATGTTAAGACAATTGAATTGACCGATTTGAGGATATGACCCGACCTACCACCACTACCATGCCTACACCATCTCGTCCTTCTTCTGGTGCTAGTTCTACTAGCATAGTTGTAGGGTCCATGTCACGACCCAACCCCGAGGCCGCGACTGGTACCCTACCGGGGTACCCTGTCAGGTATATGTCAGAGAATAGCAGCGGAACATACATAACACATAACTTATAAAAAGGGTAAACATCACTGGCCAGCCGATAAGGCTGCCTTCCCTAAAACATACTTAAACAAAGTATAGTAGTACAACTGATTCTTAGAGCCCAAAATATAAATGTGACCACAGACCTCTAAAGATAACAACTGTGGCGGGACAGGGCCCCGCCATACCCCTGAATGTACAAAATACCTATAGCATCAGGGAATGTCCGTACCAATAAACAAGCTTCCGGAGAAATGAAGCTTCTGACACCGGAATAGTGATCCTAAGAACGAGGATCCACAATCTGCTTACCCTTACCTGCGGCATGAACGGCCCAGGAAGGGGGTCGATACAACGTACAAGTATGTAAATCGGAAAATACTGTAGTAATATCATAAGTCAAAAATAAGCTGGAGTCATAAACGAAAATCAGTTTACTTTGCACTGTGCCTTACTAACAATGAGAGCAACAAATGTATATATATATACTGCATAAAAATAGGAAGCTCATGATCAAAACAGGGTACCTCGCCCGTAGTATCATTAAGCAATCCTACTCCTGGGACTATTTCACCCGCATAGGTCCTGTGGACCCGCATGAGGTCATCCGCCTCGTCATGGGACTATTTCACCCGCATGGGACTATTTCACCCGCATGGATCCTGTGGACCCGCATGAGTACCATCGCCGTACTCGCATGAGACTATTTCACCCGCATGGATCCTGTGGACCGGATCCGCATGAGTACAAACGCCGCACTCGCATCATGGGTAGCAAATCCATGGCCTAAGTAGTAAACCTTACTATTGGAGCATACCCGTGGGTCACCCATCGTGTCAGTATGTCCAAAGGAAATAACAAGAATAACCCGGGGTTTACCCGTAATAATATATATAACATAGCTCATCCGGCTATCATACATAACATAAGTACTACCGGCCTATCATATCATAACATAAGCACTACCGGCCTATCATATCATAACATAAGCAAGTTAAGAAATCCCCTAACTTCTTATTAACATTATTAATATATATCCTCTCATTTTAGTATACCTAAGGCACTAACATGCCTTTTAATAGAAATACGGGAATTTAACCCAAGTACCATGTACTTCTAACCTTTTAAGAAATAGCTCTTTTTTTATACAAAAATTCCAAGATACTAATCACCATAGTATCAAGTTACAATTTCTTTTCAAAACAAGTCACATTTCCTTTTAGAATTATAATAAGCTTCTAAATCAAGTGACTTCATTTCCTTTAAAACCTTAGGCAACCAATGCCTAAAAATCAATTCACCTTTCTTATTTTCAAATCCTTTACCCGTACTTGTTTTAATTAGAGTAAACCTTTCTTTGTAAACCTTTCAAGAAAACTAATATAACCAACTTCCCATAAAGTCCTTATATTAGCGTTATCCCTTTGTCAAATACATTTCCCCTCAACCCAAGGGACTTATACTTTTGAAATGAAACAAGTATCATATACTTTAAAACAAGTGTAGATTATCAAATCTTGTACGTATACCGTACTACATAGATACAACTATTCATGCTCAAGAGATAGGAAAGCTCTACATACCTCTTTGGTCAAAATACACTTGCTAAGTCCAACTACCGCAAGTAATATGTCAACCTATAATAACCATAGTGCGTTTATTAACCTCCAATTTCAATGTAGAAATTCCAAATTTAAGTTACCAATTCCTAAGGAAAATTGGGCAGCATTTCCTTTGTTTCTACTCACTTTGCCACCTTTTTCAATGACCGATTTTCAACACTCAAACGCCTCCTTAAGGCCCAACATCCAAACCAACACAAAGGGGATTACACATCTAATCTTGGGTGTGTAAAATTCTGCCCCACAAGTTCTAATAATACACTTAACAATTCTAAAGTAGTTTGTAGGCTACAACATGCTCATAATATCTCTTTAGCCAAATCCTTCATACCCAACCCACATTTCTTGCATGCAATGACTCTAATAGCATTATTTACTACCACAAGTACTTTCTTCTTATCATGCAACACTAAAAACTAATAATAGAGGAAGAATCATTACCTTAGAGCTTTAGCCAAATTTATCCAACAATTTGCTAGCTTCTATTCCAAGAACACCGCCACAACAACCTTCACAAGCTAGCCACAAGCTTCTTTCTTGCCTTTTACTTTTTTCCAGATTTTTCCTAAGGCTAGAATGTCTCTTGGGATTTTAGAGAGAAGGAGGAGCTTGAACTTTTAAGAGAGAATGAAGAGCTTTTGTCTAAGAGAGAGAAAGAGAGATGAAGTATGACCAAGTCTTGAAGACTTGGTCAATATAATGCATGCAAAATCAGATTGGGGGACACTTGTCACCCTCCCAGGTCTTTTAAAGAAAAATCTGACTTTTCCTAAGTTTTTCGCCTGAATCCGCCTCGGCGGCGCAAGCCTGCGGACCGCCGGATCTTCCAGCGCTGCCTCGCTTCCCGACACGCGGCGCTGAAACTTCAGCGACCCTCGATTTTCGGCGCCGCGACCCTACAATCACCAGCCTTGGCGCCGCCACGCCTCCGGCGCGCGGCTGAGACTTCGATCGCGGTCGGACCGAACCACGGGATATAACATTCTCCCCCCCTTAGAAACATTCGTCCCGAATGTTCCTTCTAGGCTTACTCAAATCACAATATCAGCATAAACTCAAATAAAGACGCTCCACACGGCCACAACAAAACTCAAGCATAAATACTAAATTTAAGGACCAACAATTTAGAACGTGGGTTACCTGGAGGTATAGGGAATAAGTGAGGATATTTCTTCATCATGTCATCCTCTGCTTCCCACATCATCTCCTCTCTGTTCTCGTTCCGCCATAAGACCTTGACGGAAGCCACGTCCTTTGTCCGTAATCGCCTAACCTGACGATCGAGTATCGCTATGGGACTCTCCTCATATGATAACTCCTTCATTACGAACCTCATGAACCGGGTGCACTCTAGATGGATCTCCAATACATTTCCGCAACATGGACACATGGAAAACTGGATGAACTGCCTCTAGATCGGACGGCAGATCCAACTCATAGGCAACCTTGCCTACCCTCCGGACAATCTGGTAAGGCCCAATGTACCTTGGGCTAAGCTTCCCCTTCTTTCCAAATCTCATCACGCCCTTCATGGGCGATACCTTTAGAAAAACCCAATCATCTATCTCAAATTCCAAGTGTCGACGCCGATGGTCTGCGCATCGACCTGCGACTACGAAGCTGCCAACAACCACTCCTGGATAAGATTCACCTTATCCACTGCCTGCTGAACTAAGTCTGGCCCGACTAACTGAACTTCTCCTACCTCGAACCAGCCTATCGGTGACCTGCACTTCCTCCCGTATAAGGCCTCATAAGGCGCCATCCGAATCGGAATGGTAGCCTTGTTGTAAGCAAACTCCAAGAGGTAAATGATCCTCGGCTACCCTCGAAATCAATAACACAAGCCCGCAGATATCCTCGAGTGTGCGGATAGTGCGCTCGGCTGTCCGTCGATACCGAGGTGAAATGCATCTTGAGACTCACCTGTGTCCCTAATCCCTTCTGAAAAGACCTCCAGAAATTAGCCGAGAATTGGGCTCCTCTATCTGATATAATCGACACCGGGACTCCGTGCAGTCTCACA
Organism: Przewalskia tangutica; assembly: GCA_029844215.1. Lineage (NCBI taxonomy): Eukaryota > Viridiplantae > Streptophyta > Magnoliopsida > Solanales > Solanaceae > Przewalskia > Przewalskia tangutica. Next base: position 40,745,244 of record CM056724.1, on the reverse strand, counting down.
ATTTCTCTAATGTATAATCGCGTAGTCCTCACCGAGAATGTCGCTCGTAGGAAGGAAATGGGTGATTTCGCCACCGCCGACAATCACCCAAATGGAATCACGCTTCCGAGTGGTAGGTAGCCCCGTAATAAAATCCATATTTATCACCTCCCACTTCCAAGTCGGAATATCAATAGCTGCAATGACCACCGGCTTCGTGCTCAATCTTAACTCGCGACAATTCGGGCCGTGCCACGAACTCCAACGCCCTCTTTAGGCCATCCCACCAATACACGATTCGAGGTCATGATACATCTTAGTCGACCCGGATGAATAGAATAACGAGCACCGTGTGCCTCACGAATCTGGACGAAGTCTGTCACATCGGAACACACAACCGCCCTCAAATCTTAGCACCGTGCGCTACCTCAAATAGACTCCTCTCTTTCTGAACAGCGGCATCTCGGTATCGTACCAAAATCGGATCCTCATACTGTCGCCTCTTCACCTCCTCGACGATAGAAGACTCGGCAACCTCTCGAACCCGAATTCCTTCACTAACAGAATCAACCAAACGAACCCCAAGGCTCGCTAGCTGATGTAACTCTCGGACCATATCCCTTTTCTCTGGCTGAACATCAGACAGACTACCCATCGATCTGCGACTAAGGGCATCTGCAACTACATTGGCCTTTCCTGGGTGGTACAGAATATCAACATCGTAATCCTTAAGTAGTTCCAACCACCGTCTCTGCCGCAAGTTCAGCTCCCTCTGGCTGAAGATGTACTGGAGACTCTTGTGGTCTGTGTAAACGTCCACATGAACTCCATATAAATAGTGTCTCCAGATCTTCAAGGCATGAATCACAGCTGCCAACTCCAAGTCATGTGTGGGATAGTTCTTCTCATGCTTCCTAAGCTGTCGAGATGCGTAAGCTATAACTCTGCCGTGCTGCATCAGCACGCACCCAAGTCCGACACCTGACGCATCGCAATAAACCACATATCCATCTAAGCCCTCTGGAAGAGTAAGAACTGGGGCGGTCGTCAACTTCTCCTTTAGCAACTGGAAACTTTCCTCACAAGTATCCGTCCACCGGAACATAGCTGCCTTCTGAGTCAGCTTAGTCAAAGGTGCTGAAATAGAAGCAAACTTTTCTACAAACCTCCGATAGTAACCTGCAAGGCCCAAAAAGCTGCGCACCTCCGTCGGGGTAGCTGGTCCGCCAAGTCTCGATCGCTTCAATCTTAGTCAGTATCAACCCGAATACCGTCGGCCCGATAACATGCCCTAAGAAATCCACAAGCTAACGAACTCGTGCCGAGAACTTGGCATACAACTGCCGGTCTCGGAGGACTCCCAAAACCGTCCTCAAATGATCTGTATGCTCCTGCTCTGTGCGCGAATACACCAAGATATCATCAATAAATACTATAACGAACATATCCAAGAATGGCCTGAACACCCTATTCATCAAATCCATGAATACTGGGCGTTGGTCACCGAAAGACATTACCTCGAACTCATAGTGCCCATACGGGTCTGAATGCGATCTTTGGGATATCTATCTCTCTAACTCGCACTGATGATAACTGCACTACGTGTCTATCTTGGAAAAACACTTTGCACCTGCAGTGGTCAAACAAATCGTCAATCTCGGGAGGGATATCTGTTCTTGATAGTTACCTTGTTCAGCTGCCTGTAATCAATACACATACGCAGCGTCTCATCCTTCTTCTTTACAAATAACACTGGTCCTCCCCAGGGAGAAACATTTGGCCTAATAAAGCCTTTCTCCAGCAAATCTTTCAGCTGGTCCTTCAATTCCTTCAACTCGGCAGGTGCCATCCTGTATGGTGGAATAGATATCGGTCGAGTATCTGGCGCCAAATCAATGCAAAACTGAATCTCCCTCTCAGGAGGGATACCCGGAAGCTCGTGCGGGAATACGCCCGAAACTCTCTAACAACCGGAACTGACTGAATGTCCGGTATCTCAGCCTCAATATCGAATACCCGAACCAAATGGTAAATATACCCCTTCCGTACCATCTTCCTAGCCTTGCGGTAAGAAATAAACCTACCCCTCGGCGATGCAAAGATTCCTTTCACTCGATAACGGCCACCAGAAACCGAACCGAACTAACCTCTCTCTGCAGTCCACATTGGCATAGCAAGACGCTAGCCAATCCATACCCATAATCACATCGAAATCTGTCATATCCAACTCTATCAAGTCAGCTAGAGTCTGATGACCATCTATAGTCACTGGGCAAGCCTTATATACCCGGCACTACCATCAAGCACCTACGCGTAGCCACCTCAACAGATTCTATGGACTCGGGCTCTATCCATATTCTTCCAGCAATATGAGGAGATATATAGGACAAGGTAGAACCTGGATCTATCAAAGCATATACATCACAGCAAGAAACCAATAATGTACCTGTGACGACATCGGGTGACGCCTCCTGGTCCTGACGACTGGACATAGCATAGATGCGGTTCTGAGGACCGCTGGAACTAGAACCCCTGCCACGACTTCGCCGCGGCTGCTGGCCGTGAACACCTCGCCTCGGGGCACAACAATCGAAGATGAAGACCCAAAGAATCGAACTGGTCGGCTGAGCCATAGCATTTTCGTCGCCTCTAGTCGGACAATCTCTCTTCAAATGGCCCTGCTGGCCACAAGAGTAACAAGCTCCTGGAGGAACACGACACCCCCCATAATGGTAATCACCACATCGACCACACCGAGGCATAGGTGGCCTCATCTGACTGGAACTCTGGTCCCTCTGGAAACCCGAAGCCTCGAACCCCGCCCCGCCTCCCGAATACTCAGACGCCCCAAGATGGTGGAGGAGCGCCTCGACCGGCCGTGGTGCAACCGTCTCGCTGGCCGGGTTGTCTACCCTAAAACTACCAGAGGATCCTACCGCCCCGCCTCTTCTCGGATACTGCCGATCCGCGGCCTCGCTCTCACACCTAAGTGCATATGCTCGCACGCGGCAATGTCCATGCCCGGCAAGAGCCACACCGCGCAACTCTCGCCAAGTGATCATCGAGTCTCGTGACATAGCGTGCACTCGCCCTCCATGTTCGCTACAAAGCGGCACATACCGAGCCACTGAGTCAAACTCTACATTGTACTCCCAAACCGACAGCCCACTCTGCCTCACGGTCAAAAATCTATCGGCCCGGGACCTCCTCATCTGCGGAGGCAAGAAATGGGCAAACGCCTCGAGAACTCGCCCCAAATACCGGAAGCGCATGCTCCCCGACGCTTCCATGAATCATACCGCCAATCGCAGTGTCCCGCACCGATGCGAACCTAGTACCACCGACTCGGTCTCCGGCCCCGATCACCTCATGATCCGTCAGAATCGCTTCGGATAAACTCCCGAGGATCATCCTCGTGCCTCGACCCATAAAACTCGCGGGTCCGCAACTCAAAAGTCCTCGCCTCGTTAGCTTGCAGGTTTGAACTACGGCATACCGAATCGCTGCTCTCACTTATCTCATGTCCGCCACGATCTCGCTAGTAATCGGGCCATCTCTCAGTAGCCCATATCCTCTCGCTCGGCCTGGATCGAGGCTCGTGTACCGCGGTCTCGTGAGCCGCCGCCGCCTCGCATTTACTGGGTTGGCGACGTTGTAGAACTCGCCGTCCAAACACCTCATCCGGTAGGATCGGGCTCGTGCCTCGTAACCCTGCGTTCTACTAGTAGTTCTCCACCGCTTGCCTCTTCCGGGCCGCGGTTGCTTGCGCGAGGCATAATCGATACATAAAGGAAAACATCGAGAGGTTCAACCTATAACTCACTCTATTGCACGATCTTAGAGTGAAAGAATGGAAACCAATCCTAAATATCCCGCAACCTCACGATTATAGATGGTGCACGACACACCGATAATCAAGACTCTACTAGACACCTGTCAGGACATTTTCCGAGGACTAATCGCTCGATACCACTTTTGTCACGACTCCAACCTCGGCCGCGATCGGTACTTACCGGTACTCGCCGTATATGTCGAGAATAGCCGCGAACATACATAACACATAACTTATAAAAAGTGGTAACATCATCGCCACCGATAAGGTCGCTTTTCCCTAAAACATACTTAAACAAAGTATAGTAGTACAACTGGTTCTTAGAGCCCAAAACATAAATGTGACCACAGATCTCTAAAGATAAAAACTGTGGCGGGACAGGGCCCCACCATACCCCTGAATGTACAAAATACCTATAGCATCGTGGAATGTCCGTATCAATAAACAAGCTTCCGAGAAATGGAGCTTCGACACCTAATAGTGATCCTAAGAACGAGGATCCACACCGCTTACTCGCAGATTTAACGCACTCGGCAGGAAGCGGGTCGCGACACAACGCTCAAGTATGTAAACCGAAAATACGTAGTAATATCATAAGTCTAAAATAAGCTGGAGTCATAAACGAAACTCTGTTTACTTTGCACTGTGCCTTAATATCTATGAGTGCAAGAAATGTATATTTATACTTCATAAAAATAGGAAGCTCTTGATCAAAACAGGTACCTCGCGTAGTATCATTAAGCAATCCTACTCCGGGACTATTTCACCCGCATAGGTCCCCTGGACCCGCATGAGGTCATCCGCCTCGTCATGAGACTATTTCACCCGCATGGGACTATTTCACCCGCATGGATCCTGTGGACCCGCATGAGTACCATCGCCGTACTCGCATGAGACTATTTCACCCGCATGGATCCTGTGGACCGGATCCGCATGAGTACAAACGCCGCACTCGCATCATGGGTAGCAAATCCATGACATAAGTAGTAAACCATCCTATTGGAGCATACCCGGCCACCCATCGCACAAGATGTCCAAAGGAAATAACAAGAATAACCCGGGGTTTACCCGTAATAATATATATAACATAGCTCATCCGGCTATCATACATAACATAAGTACTACCGGCCTATCATATCATAACATAAGCACTACCGGCCTATCATATCATAACATAAGCAAGTTAAGAAATCCCCTAACTTCTTATTAACATTATTAATATATATCCTCTCATTTTAGTATACCTAAGGCACTAACATGTCTTTTAATAGAAATCCGGGAATTTAACCCAAGTACCATGTACTTCTAACCTTTTAAGAAATAGCTCTTTTTTATACAAAAATTCCAAGATACTAATCACCATAGTATCAAGTTACAATTTCTTTTCAAAACAAGTCACATTCCCTTTTAGAATTATAATAAGCTTCTAAATCAAGTGACTTCATTTCCTTTAAAACCTTAGGCAACCAATGCCTAAAAATCAATTCACCTTTCTTATTTTCAAATCCTTTACCCGTACTTGTTTTAATTAGAGTAAACCTTTCTTTGTGAACCTTTCAAGAAAACTAATATAACCAACTTCCCATAAAGTCCTTATATTAGCGTTATCCCTTTGTCAAATACATTTCCCCTCAACCCAAGGGACTTATACTTTTGAAATGAAACAAGTATCATATACTTTAAAACAAGTGTAGATTATCAAATCTCAGACGTATACCGTACTACATAGATACAACTATTCATGCTCAAGAGATAGGAAAGCTCTACATACCTCTTTGGTCAAAATACACTTGCTAAGTCCAACTACCGCAAGTAATATGTCAACCTATAATAACCATAATGCGTTTATTAACCTCCAATTTCAATGTAGAAATTCCAAATTTAAGTTACCAATTCCTAAGGAAAATTGGGCAGCATTTCCTTTGTTTCTACTCACTTTGCCACCTTTTTCAAAGGCCGATTTTCAACACTCAAACTCCTCCTTAAGGCCCAACATCCAAACCAACACAAAGGGGATTACACATCTAATCTTGGGTGTGTAAAATTCTGCCCCACAAGTTCTAATAATACACTTAACAATTCTAAAGTAGTTTGTAGGCTACAACATGCTCATAATATCTCTTTAGCCAAATCATTCATACCCAACCCACATTTCTTGCATGCAATGACTCTAATAGCATTATTTACTACCACAAGTACTTTCTTCTTATCATGCAACACTAAAAACTAATAATAGAGGAAGAATCATTACCTTAGAGCTTTAGCCAAATTTATCCAACAATTTGCTAGCTTCTATTCCAAGAACACCACCACAACAAGCTAGCCACAAGCTTCCTTCTTGCCTTTTACTTTTTTCCAGATTTTTCCTAAGGCTAGAATGTCTCTTGGGATTTTAGAGAGAAGGAGGAGCTTGAACTTTTAAGAGAGAAGGAAGAGCTTTTGTCTAAGAGAGAGAGAGAGAGAGAGATGAAGTATTGACCAAGTCTTGAAGACTTGGTCAATATAATGCATGCAAAATCAGATGGGGGGGGGGCACTTGTCACCCTCCCAAGGTCTTTTAAAAGAAAAAATCTGACTTTTCCTAAGTTTTTCCGCCCATCCTCGGCTACAAGGCTGAAACTTCAATGACCTCAAGATTTCGCGCGCGTCTACAATCACCCGCCTTGGCGCCATGTTCCTCCAGGCCATGCGCTGAGACCCGATCAGCGTCCGGACCGAACCACGGGGTATAACAGTCCACCACCAATGTCACTCCTCATACCACTTCAACAACACCACTTCAGGGAGTTAGGCCTCCGTTTGTGGCTGATTTCTGGTTTATGGCATGCACCTTGGGTGCGGTGGATTAAAAGTTTACCAACTTCATCAAGACTATCACTGGCATGATCAAATTTGCAGTTACTGAGGCCAACAAAGATTTAAGAGAGTGGGTAGATAGGTTGGAGAAGAGAATATAGAAGGTAGAGACAGGTGATAATGGAGATTTGGCAAGGGTCAAGAGAGACATTGCCTAGCTTCATACTGAGTTCCATACCTCCCACACTCCAATTTTTGCTGCTATGGGTATTGAGATGAGACTTCCAGATGAGAGCATCCCCGTGAAGACTGTGGAGAGTAGCCTAGAGAGATGGGCTCCCGAGGACGAGGGATATGATAAGGGTTCTGATCAGGATGCATACGAGACTTTGGATGATTTTGAGCCACTTCTTGATACCCTGGATACTGATCTTCAGGCAGGGATAACTGTTTTATTTTAGACAAAATATCCCGGTGCCCGTACCGATGAGGAGCTAAAGAGGGACATCCAGGCAGCCTATGAGCACTCATTGATAGATTTGGTAGAGAGACGGATGAAGGGTATAAAGACCCCCCATTAACCGGTTAATAGTGCTAGTTCCTCCCATTCTAAAGGCCACACCCCTTGATGATACCATTTATCCCATTCCACCCACCAAGCCTGGTTTAGCTCCTTCTGAAGCGGCTCAATATGATCTTGATGCGTTCAGGGAGTGCTCACTTCTTTTGCTTATTTTTTATGCATTGAGGAAAATACACAATCTTTTTAGTTGGGGTGGGTCTCTTGTATATTAGTGGGTGGGAGATTGTATGAATTCTGATATTTTGGTTTGTAAATATTTAAATATTTTGATGTTTGATATTTTATATAGTATGGTATTTTGTTAGTATGTTGACATTATTCGTGTGTTTTTCGTTAGTATTTTTATATTGTTTTTGTGTTTTTTATCATGTGTCGTGATATTAGCTATATTCTTGTTTTTTAGTTGTGGTTATTTTTCCAAGGATGTTAATGGTCTTTTGAACCCGGTGTTTTTAGGTATGTTGAGTCGCTTTTCCAAATGATAGATAATTGGAAAATTTCTTAAGGGAATTAAGTCTTGTGGTATGTCATTGTGACTTGTTTGATACCAATACATTGAGTTTTATGCATGTAACAAAAAATTTCAAAAGTTTCAAAAAATGAGAAGGTTGAATGATTAGCAACATTTGGCTTATTGTGTGACTTTTGGATATCATTTTGATAAGTTTGCACAAATTGAGTTTGTCTTAGAGGTTAATTGATCATCTTGTAATACTGCATGTGCCATGTGCGGCGAGCTTTATTCAAATTGGCTTTTATGCTTACTTGTATTTACTAGAACTTTCCCGTCCAGTCTAACGAATCTTATGTTGAGGATGGTAGTTGAGAAAATGAACTTAGGCATTCTTTGTTTGTTCAAAATGCAACCCTTCTAACTTTTCGAGCCTACTAAAATAATAAGTTGATCACTAGTCATCCCTTTTGAGCCTTAATCCTTTCTTTGTAACTACTTTATAAGTCGTAACCTTTATGATATCTAACCTCCTTTGAACCCACCTTTTCTTGATCTTGAAGTCTCAACTTAGGCTTTTGGTCTAAGTTAGGGGTGAAAATCCATATGGATAAGGTGAGAAGATCAACTTAAGATTTTAGCCTAAGTTGGGGGTGGGATGCCAAATATATGAAGGAAACAATGTGTAGTGTAGTTGTTCACAAGACCCCCCCCCGGTTTAAAAAAAAAAGAAAAAGACAAAAAAATGGCATTTTATTTGATGTTTTTATATAGAAGCATGGGGAGAATGTGGAACAAAAATTGGAAAATAAGAGTGGCATCAAATTTGGGATCGCGGTGCCTTCGACGATGTTTCAATTTCGGACATTTTGGAAATTTTACACCTCGGTGCTAATTTTCTTGACCGCGGTTCTATGGCACCGCGGTGCTACTGGGCCAGGCACCGCGGTGGCTCTCTGTCCAGAATTTTCCAGATTTCTTCTATTCTTTTTTGCACTTCTTAGGCTTCATTCTTTTGGGCTGTGCTTGTGCAATTTCATCCTCGAAAGTAGTATCTTCTCCTTTATGCCCGCTGTGACACAAACGAAAGAAAAACACACCTAACATTATACTGAACGCAAAATAAAAGAGTAGAATACTAACTAAATAGGACTCAAAAGAGTGTATAAAATACACTCAACAAACACCTCCAAACTTACACTTTACTCGCCCTCGAGTAAAGCACTAAACAAAAACAAAATAAAATAAAAGACTCAATGAAATAGATCAAGTAGTTATAACAATACTTATTCAAAATCATAGATGAAAGTTAGGATAATATGTTAGAACATATATAGCATGAATTATTAGCAATCTAGAATTTCAAATTAGATATGTCGCAAATTCACTTAGATCACAATCACTGGAAATACCAGCACCTAACCTATGCATGTCAATTTCATTCTATCTTTCCCAAAATGCTATAGATCTGTTTACTTGGTATTCTCCACTAATCATAGACATACATATTAGAGATCATCAGGACTTTCAAGGGTTGTAATTTAGGTTTAGGTAGGGGTAGGTAAAAGTAGGCATTTAGGCTCAATTTACGTACCATAAGCATTATTCATTCAACTCATTTTTCCTTCTTTTTGACTTTCTTTTTAATCTCACACCAATTTGTCCCCTCTTTTCTTTTGTGAGAATGATATGTATCATAAATAACAAGCACCCCAAACTTAGACTTTTGCATATTTTTCATCGGGGTGCATCAAATTTTCACTCTCTTCTTGTTTCTTTTTCAACACTTTACATCCTACTACCTTTCAATTATTACTTATGACACAAATAGGGAATCATAGGGTGTCAAAGAAAGATCTTATTTTAGGCACAAAGGGGATGACTAGTGATACAATTTATGTCAGGATAGGTAATGAATGGTCAGAAGAGCTATCAAAACAATGCCTGAATCATATCCCTAAACATGTATATATTAACTATTTCACCTCAAATAACACGCAAACAGATTTTCCAGATATTTTTTCAATCTTTCTTTTCATAACTGACACACATAGGCTAAGCACAAATATCTCAAATAATTAAATGTCATGAATTTTTGGCATATCCAACTTAAGCACACATATTTTTGCTTTTAATTTCATTACATTATCCCACTTTATCCACTCAATATTGTTAGCAACTATAACATGCATGATCCATTAAAAAAAATTATGACTCAAAAACAATAAGACACTCCCCAAATTTAATCGACACATTGTCCCTAATGTGTGAAGACTAAAAATAAAGAGATAACTTACTGACACAACACAACGGTCATACGGAGGTCTGGGAGGAATGACAAATTACTGTACACACTGCCAAAGGAGGAACCGCGGTCCCTTGACCCTGCACCGCGGTGCTAATTTCGAAAACATTCCAGTGTCCTCCAATTTTCTGCATTGTGAAGCCTTAGCCCTTCAGAGTGAGTCCCTGCATTTATCTGTCATCCAAAAATACTAACATACCAGATCGTGAGACTGTTCAAGACAAAATAAACAAACAAAAACAAAAATTGAAATACCATAATTTAAAATATTGGGTTGCCTCCCAAGTAGCGATATCTTTAACATCTTTTAGCCGGACGCAGGTTACTTACTAGATCAAGGGGTAGAGTGTACCCTCCGCGTATCAACTTTAGCACCATTTTCCTCCTCATTCTCCTTTTCTTTTTCACAAGGCTCATTTCAGGAGGGTTCATTTCCTTGTTCTAATCCACAACATCATTTACGGGTGCAAAATTCTTACCATTAAGGGCATCAGTACCCTTGGAACTTTCATGAGGAGCCTTTTTATTAACTACACCAACAACAAAGCATCTCTCAGTGTCTTGAGGTTCAGGCGATGGCTTGAACACTTTAAAGGTCATCTCTTCATCTTGCATTCTGAGCTTCAACTCTCCCTTTTCAACATCAATAAGTGCCCTCCATGTGGCTAGAAATGGTCTCCCAAGGATGATGGACATATTTTCATCTTCATCCATATCTAAAATGAGTAAATCAATAGTGTTATACCCCGTAGTTCTGACCATACGTGTGAGAGCGTGCGAAAGCATGTAAGACTTAACATTTTAGAAAGATAAGTTGACGGATTGTTCGGACGGGTTTTAGTCAACTTTGAGGCGGGTTATGACCCGGTACATTGAGAGTTCCTAAGTGTTTCAAAGGCCTAGCGCGTAGTTCATTGAGTCTAGTTTCCAACGCAACCAACAGTTCGTCGATAGGACATCGGAGTAGGAAGTTATGGGAGTTACAAGTTCGGTCTTGTGATCGGACAATGTGTTTGCATAAAGCGGCGCGGCGCCGGATGCAGGGCCGCGGCGCCAGATATACTGAGGGGTCGCTGAAGTTACAGAGCCATGGCGCCAGAGCGTAGGGCGCGGAAGTTCGTAAGTCCGCAGAGTTTTACGCGGCCGGCTGCAGGGCAGCCCGAGGCGGAATTCGCGGAAAAAGCGATAAAAATCAGATTTATCTTTTAAAAGACCTTGGGAGGGTGACAAGTGTCCCCCCCCCCATCTGATTTCTTGCATGCCTTATATTGACCAAGTCTTGAAGACTTGGTCATCTTTCAAATCCCTCTCTCTCTAAGCTTAAGCTCTCACTTCTCTCTAAAATTCCAAGAGGAATTCTAAGCCTAAGGAAAATCTGAAAAGTTAAGGACAAGAAGGAAGCTTGTGGCTAGCTTGTAGGAGTTGTTGTGGTGGTGTTCTTGGAAAGGAGGCTAACAAAGTTGTTGGAATAATTTTGGCTAAAGCTTTAAGGTAACATTTCTTCTCTTGTGGTTAGTTATTAATGTGCATGTGAAGAAGAAGGAATTTGTAGTAGTAAATAATGCTCTTAGAGTCATTGCATGTAAGAAATGGGGTTTGAATATGGAATGATTGGTTAAGAAGATATTGTGAGCATGTTGTAGCCTAAAAACCACCTTAAAATTATTATGTGAATTGTTGTACCTTATGGGGCAGAATTTTACACACCCAAGTTTAGGTGTGTAATCCCCTTTGTAATATTTGGATTGTTGAGCCTTAAATGTGGCGTTTGGATGTTGAATTCGGCCTTGAGAAAGGTGGCAAAGTATGTAGAAACAAAGGAAATGCTGCCCAATTTTCCATAGAATTTAGTGGCTTTGAACTTAGATTGTTTCTACATTGAAATTAGAGGTTAATAAACATATCATGGTTGTTATAGGTTGACATATTACTTGCGGTAGTTTGGACTTAGCAAGTGGATTGACCGAAGAGGTATGTGAAGCTTTTCTATCTCTTGAGCATGAGTAGTTGTATCTATGTAGTACGGTAGACATACAAGATTTGGTATTCTTACTTGTTTTAAGTATATAAAGACTTGTTTCGTTTTAAGGAGTATAAGTCCCTTGGTTAAGGGAAAAGTATGATTTTACTAAAGTATAGGGTTAGTATAACAACTTTATGGAAAGTTGGTTTATTAGCTTTATAAAAGGTGGACAAGAAGAGATTTATTCTAAGTAAGATAAGTAAGGACAAATGACTTGATTTATGAAAGGTAAATTGATTTTAAGGCATCAATTGCCCAAAGGTTTTATATGAAAAAGAGTCATTTTTAAAGAAGTATAAGTATGTGGTACTTGGGTTAAATTCCCGGATTTTCTTTTATTAAATATGATTAGTGCCTTGAGTAAACTAAAATGAGAGAGTATATGAACAAGACTAATAATAAGTTATAAGCTTTCTTAACTTATTTATGATTATGATATGATGACCGATTGAGCTAGGGTAAGAGTATATCTGAGGGGCAAGCCCCAAGATCGTTATACCACCTTCTTCAGGGTAAGAGTATGAATGAGGGGCCAGCCCCAAGATCGTCATACCACCTTCTTCAGGGTAAGAGTATATATGAGGGGTACATCCCCAAGATCGTTATACCACCTTCTCCAGGGTAAGAGTATATCTGAGGGGAACATCCCCAAGATCGTTATACCACCTGCTTCAAGGTAAGAGTATATCTGAGGGGCAAGCCCCAAGATCGTTATACCACCTGTTCCGTGGATTTGCTACCCACGATGCGAGAAATACCTCATGCGAGTCCTACGGGCTTATGCAGGTGAAATAGTCCCATGCGGGCGGGTACAACCTATGCGAGGAATACCTCATGCGGGTCCACAGGACCTATGCGGGTGAAATAGTTCCAGGAGTAGGGGTGCTTATTGATACTACGGGCGAGGTACCCTGTTTTGATCATGAGCCTCCTATTTTCATGCAGTATTATATATATACTTGTTACTCTCATTGTTAGTAAGACACAGTGTACTGTATTTTGATTGTCTTTCATGACTCCAGCTTACTTTTAGACTTATGATATCATTATTACAATATTTTCCAGTTTTACGTACTTGGTACATATTGTAATCGACCCCTTCTCCGGGCTGCGTTCATGTCGCAGGTAAGGGTAAGCAGGTGGTGGATCCTCGTTCTTAGGATCACTGTTTCCGGTGTCAGAAGCTCCATTCCTCCGGAAGCTTACTTTGTTGGTACGGATCTTCCCTGATGCTATAGGTGTTGTGTACATTCAGGGGTATGGCGGGGCCCTGTCCCGCCATAGTTGTTATCCTTAGAGGTCTGTGGCCACGTATGTGTTTTGGGCTGTAAGAACAAGTTGTACTGCTATACTTTTGATTTAGTATGTTTTATGGAAAGCGACCTTATCGGTGGCGGTGATGTTTACCTTTTATAAGTTATGTGTTATGTATGTTCACTTGCTATTCTCGATATACACTGACAGGTACCGGCAGGTACCGATCGCGGTCGTGACAAAAAGGAAAGATGAATTTACCTACTTGTACCAACACATCTTCAATTATTCATTCGGGATGCACAACTGAGCGATCAGCTAGTTGCAAGGTGACTGTAGTTGGCCTTGCCTCTCCTAACCCAAGTCTTTTGAACACAGAGAGGGGCATCCGATTGACACTTGCCCCAAATCACATAAATCTCTTTTACATGTAACATTCCCTATGGTGCAAGGTAAGGTGAAACTCCCTGGATCATTCAACTTTGGGGGAAGTTTCTTTTGCAATATAGCACTGCACTCCTCTGTTAGCACCACTGTTTCATAATCTGCCAGTTTCCTTTTCTTAAAAAGGATATCTTTCATGAACTTCACATACGCTGGCATTTGCTCCAAGGCTTCAATGAAAGGAATGTTAATGTGCATTTTTTTAAATACCTCCAAAAAATTTGAAAACTGCTTATCCACAGCCTTCTTCTGCAGTCTTTGAGGGTAATGAATTTTGTCTATGTACTCCCTCATCACTGCGGGTGGAGCCATCTCTAAAGTAGGGTGGTCATCAGTAACCCCATTCTTTTCTACCTCAACTGTCTTCCCCACATCATTTTCTTTTTCAACCACTGGTCATGGTGCCCTCTGCTCTAACTGCTTCCCACTCCTCAAGATAATTTCTTGACACCGCTCCCTTGGGTTCATCACTGTGTTGCTAGGGAGGTTTCCTTGCGGTCTACTGTTCAGTGTGTGTGCCAGTCGTCCCATATGCGTTTCCAAATTTCTGATAGAAGACCTAGTCTCTGTCATGAACTGTTGGGTCTCTGTCATAAATTTTGTCTGAGTATTGGCCAATGATGAAATAGAGGACCTGGTTTCTGCCATGAATTGAGTCTGAGAGTTGGCCAAGGTCAACAGTGCTGCTTTTATGTCATCTGGCTTCTTTTGTAGATCTAATGGGCTGAACTATTGTGAGGATGATGCCTGAAATTGTGGTTTCTGCCCTTGTTCATTCTTCCATGAAAAATTTGGGTGATTTTTCCACCCCGGATTGTATGTGTTAGAGTAGGGGTTATTGTAGGGCCTCTAAAAATTTCTCACCGCTTGAACCTGCTCCATGGGCACATTATTCGGGTCAATTGCTGTATACCTATCAAAAGTATGGGGACCCCCATAAATTTTGCAACTCACAGGTGTCTGAACTGTTTTAACTGACATGGTATTCTACTACATCTGCTTTGACAAAGTGGCTACCTGTGCAGTCAATGTTGTGATAGCATCCAACTCATGAATCCCTGCCACTTTTTTGCTATTCAATGCTCTCTCATCTTCCCCCTGATGGTTGTTTGTGGCCATATCTTCTAACAGATTATGTGCCTCATTGACACTCTTTCTCATGAATGTTCCCCCTGCTGCAGCATCAATAATGGTACGAGTTGTACCATATATCCCATTGTAAAATATGTGGACTAGCATTCACTTCTCAATCCCATGATGTGGGCACTTCCTCTGCAAATATTTAAACCGTTCTCATGCATCATATAGTGATTCTCCCTCTAGCTGATAGAAGTTATTCAACTCACCTCTGAGCTTTGATGCCTTTGCTGGAGGGAAGAACTTGACAAGAAACTTCTAGGCTAAGTCTTTCATGTGGTAATAGAGTTTGTCTGTAATGAGTTCAACCATCACTTTGCTCTATCCCTGAGTGAGAATGGAAAGAGTCTCAACCGAATGACATCATCAGTAACACCATTGTATTTAAAGGTTGCACACAACTCCAGAAAATTTGCTAGATGCAAATGGGGATCTTCAGATGGTAATCCCCCAAACTGAACTGAGCTTTGAACCATGTGCAATATGGCTTCAACAGCTGGAGGCCTCATGCAAGTCTGCACCCCTGTAATTGTAGGCATCACATAGTCCCCCAAGCTCCTTTCTGCAGGGACTTGTCTTAAAACAGGCGGTAACTCATCATTCTCTAAATTATTATTTTGCTGATCTCCCATTGCTAACAAATCAGATGTTTTCTTTTCTTTTCTGTTCTGTCTGCACAATCTCTCGATTAAGAGGAATATGAGTGTCTGCTCCTCTCCTACTTCGCATAAACTAAGTACATGAGACTAATCAAAAACAGCAAACAGATCACAACAGAGTGTTCTGAAATAAAATACTAAAAAAACAGAAAATAAAAAAAACCAAAGAAATAAGAATAGATAAATCGATATTAATAGTACGCTAGTCCCCAACAACGGCGCCAAAAACTTGTTGCAATATTTCTAGATGCTTACGCAAGTGTACGTATCGTTCAAGTAATAAAGATCTGTAAGACCGAGTTATCGTCCACATAGACTGGTTTATTAAGTACCGAATAACTATTCTATGATATCTATCTGGTTGACGTTCTTTAGTTTGAGACTTATAACTACGACTTATGACTAATTGCAGGAAATAAATTAAAGATTATAATACTTTGGGTTTATAATAGTTATGAAGGGAATAGGGTTCCAATCTCCTCAACTATCCGCTCTTTCACGTGTTAATGCAATGCTAATGATCATTCTTCTTTTTAAGATAGCAGGTTACCTAATCTGTCATTATATTCCGGTAGGACATACAAGAGCTCAACCTTGTGCAGAAATCTTATATATTTCTATGATAAGTTTTACCACACAGGAGGATTAAGAACAATAACCTTAAATACTACACAATTATCGGGGTACTTTCGTCCACGATTTTAACCTATGTCTAGACAATTACAACATATTCAAATCTCACCTTTCAAACTTTTGATTCGAAATCATATAAGTGATGACAATTAATAACTAGTTAATTATCAAACAATCATAACAATATTAAATAGATCTTAATACGATGAAGAAGAAATAAATAATCAACATTAACTATATGAAAAAGTTTCAAGAAGATTCGACGAAAACTCTACTAAAGTAATTAGCTCCTAAATATTGTCATGTCAAGAACTAATATAAAATCCAACATAAACTGAAATAAAGTAAAGGAAATAAAAATAACTTGAACAATAAGATGTCTCAAATTGTAGCTTATAGTCGTCATTCTACTCTCCCAAGTAGTATATCTTTAATAATGACAGGATTTAGGGTATTTATATCTGAGAAAAATCTTGCTTCGGACCCTTTTACCCTTGTAAAAAATCGACTCAGATTCTGATTTTTACGCATCGGCATCAGATTACATTGTCGACCGCATGGCTCATTGTCCAGATCGCGTTGCTAATGGTGAAATCACCGGCGACTTCGGAAATATGGCACCGCGGTGCCTTCGATGGTGTTTCAATTTTGGACTATTTGGAAATTTTACGCCTCGGTGCTAATTTTCTTGACCGCGGTTCTATGGCACCGCGGTGCTATCGGGAGTGAACGCGATTGCCTCTCGATTTACGTCGCAATTTTCCAGATTTCTTCTATTCTTTTTGGCACTTCTTAGGCTTCATTCCTTTGGGCTGTGCTTGTGCAATTTCATCCTCGAAAGTAGTATCTTCTCCTTTATGCCCGATGTGACACAAATGAAAGAAAAATACACCTAACACTATACTAAACGTAAAATAAAATTATAGAATACTAACTAAAAATGACTCAAAAGAGTGTATAAAATACACTCAACATCCAGGCAGCCTATGAACACTCATTGATAGATTTGGTAGAGAGACGGATGAAGGGTACAAAAGCCCCTCATTAACTGGTTAATGGTGCTAGTTCCTCCCAGTCACAGTTCTAAGGGCCACACCCCTTGATGATACCATTGCTCTAATTCCACCCACCAAGCCTGGTTTAGCTCCTTCTGATGCGACTCAATATGATTCTTGATGCGTTCAGGGAGTGCTCACTTCTTTTGCTTATTTTTTATGCATTGAGGACAATACACAATCTTTCTAGTTGGGGTGGGTCTCTTGTATATTAGTGGGTGGGAGATTGTATGAATTCTGATATTTTGGTTTGTAAATATTTAAATATTTTGATGTTTGATATTTTATATAGTATGGTATTTTGTTAGTATGTTGAAATTATTCGTGTGTTTTTCGTTAGTATTTTTATATTGTTTTTGTGTTTTTATCATGTGTCGTAATATTAGCTATATCCTTGTTTTTTAGATGTGGTTCTTTTTCCAAGGATGCTAATGGTCTTTTGAACCCGGTGATTTTAGGTATGTTGAGTCGCTTTTCCAAATGATAGATAATTGGAAAATTTCTTAAGAGAATTAAGTCTTGTGGTATGTCATTGTGACTTGTTTGATACCAATACATTGAGTTTTATGCATGTAACAAAAAAATTCAAAAGTTTCAAAAAATGAGAAGGATGGATTATTAGCAACATTTGGCTTATTGTGTGACTTTTGGATATCATTTTGATAAGTCTGCACAAATTGAGTTTGTCTTAGAGGTTAATTGATCATCTTGTAATACTGCATGTGCCATGTGCGGCGAGCTTTATTCAAATTGGCTTTTATGCTTACTTGTATTTACTAGAACTTTCCCGGTTCGTCTAACGAATCTTATGTTGAGGATGATAGTTGAAAAAATGAACTTAGGTATTCTTTGTTTGTTCAAAATGCAACCCTTCTAACTTTTCGAGCCTACTAAAGCAATAAGTTGATCACTAGTCATCCCTTTTGAGCCTTAATCCTTTCTTTGTAACTAC
Source organism: Przewalskia tangutica (assembly GCA_029844215.1). Taxonomy (NCBI): domain Eukaryota; kingdom Viridiplantae; phylum Streptophyta; class Magnoliopsida; order Solanales; family Solanaceae; genus Przewalskia; species Przewalskia tangutica. The sequence goes on along the minus strand of CM056724.1, from coordinate 40,727,141 downwards.
TTTATAAGTCGTAACCTTTATGATATGTAACCTTCTTTGAACCCGCCCTTTCTTGATCTTGAAGTCTCAACTTAGGCTTATGGTCTAAGTTAGGGGTGAAAATCCATATGGATAAGGTGAGAAGATCAACTTAAGATTTTAGCCTAAGTTGGGGGTGGGATGCCAAATATATGAAGGAAACAGTGTGTAGTGTAGTTGTTCACAAGACCCCCCCCCCTAGTTTTTTTAAAAAAGAAATAGTAAAAAACAAAAAAATGGCATTTTATTTGATGTTTTTAGATAGAAGCATGGGGAGAATGTGGAACAGAAATTGGAAAATAAGAGTGGCATCAAATAGGGAAGAATAATCTTGCAAATGAGTAATTTCTTAGAGATGTAGAGTTCAAGGAAGATGTAGTCACTTCATATCCAAATGAGTATCCTACTATGCCCTAAGCCTATATTATCACCTAAAAATCCTTAGAGATCTCCAAACAATCACCTTTGAGTTTGAGTTGAAAGAAAGTAAGGGCAAGCCTATGGTTTGATACTTGTGCACTTAAGATTCTTTGTTGAGTGAGTAATTTCTTTCTCTCCCTTGCTTACTTTATTTCTCTTTCTTTCTTCTTGCGAGAGTGCATGTGTTATGACGAAGAGTTGACAATTGTGCTTTCTTAACTAGCCAAAATGAGTGTGAACAAGATAGTGGTAACCTCTAGTCACACTTTAAGGCTTGTGTTTTCCATATTTGTATTCTCAATATTGGTAGCAACTGACATTCATATGCATCCATCTTGTCAGTAGTCGAGTCCTGTGTGAGTCGAGTCTTTTTGTTTTGAGTATTATGTGAGTTGAGTCTTGTGTTTTGAGTTGTAGTTTTGTGTTGTTGCTTGAGGAAAAGCAAATGATTAAGTTGGGGGTATTGATAAATCGTGAATTGTAGGATTATTAGCACTCATTCCTTATACTTTTAGATGTCTTCTAAGCAAGTTTCCTCTTTATTTATAGTGTTTTTGTGTATTTTCAGGTATTTGACGCTCAATGAATAAAAAAGAACATAATAGTATAAAAAGTTCAAAATAAAACTTGAATGAGATGGAGATACTGCACTGCAAACAATGAATGCGGCAACAAATGGACCACAAACTCTGAGCATAAAATTTGATAAAATTAAGCCCAATACGATGAGTATGCGATACCACAATCTCTCAAATATGGTCGCATACTCTTGAGGAAATAAACCAGTGAACCGAACAAAAAAGAAAGAAGTGTGACGCAAATGCGGCACCACATATCAGAAATGTGATCGCATACTCAAAGCTCAGACAAAACAGTGAAGAAGTATAAAATCAAAGGAAATGCAGTATCACCTGAAGTATGCGACCTCATTCCAAAGGATGTTGCACCGCAAAAGGAGCGAGAAGAAATTTGGATATGAGAATGATGCTAGAATGTGACTGTATACTCTTGATGCGACCGCATTTTGATCGACGCATTCCGACCCATCAACTGCTATTTTATACCTTTTGTCCCTTTTATATAAATACTTTACATATATTTCTGAGCTCACTATTCTAGACATTATTCTCTGAGCAAACTTTTAACCTTCAGTATTGGAAAAGAAACCTTTGGGTGTAGCTTTCAAGATATTCCTCGGTCTTCTTCTCCATTTGTAATTGTAAGGATATGAATTCTTTTACTTTAATGAATGTTTTTGTTTTCTTTACATTGAATATGAGTAGCTAATTTCTTAGCTAGGGTTGTGGGGCCAAAGGGGTTGACGAATGATTGGGTTTGCATTTAATTCATTGGGTTGCTTGATTGTTTTCCAATAACTCTTTGTTGGGTTCTATATATGCTAACGACCACTTTTTCGGAGGTGTAATATGAGTGTATCAAGGCCCAAAAGTGGACAATATCACTAGCAGGTTGAGTCACCCATAGGAGATGTATGTTATACCCCAGCTAGGAAAAAGTCCAACATCGATAGAACACAAGAGAGATGTTAGGTATATGTAAGCAGGACTTACACCCTAGTGATGCATTTTAAAGTCGTGCAGCGGACTGACATGTTACAAGAACTTGATCTAATATTGTTATATTTTTGTATTATTTCTCCTCTATTTGCTTTGCATATGATTATATGTTAGATGAAACACAATATTTTCCAGTATTAACTATAATTAAAAGGATGTATTTTGGAAAACACTCTTTTGGCCCGTAGATATTCATGTTAGCTTTCAAGTTGGCTCTTCAAAAGGTTGTAGTGTATTTTCGATGGTAGTCTATTTTCTTGAGAAATTTTAACTAAAGCTACCATTCAAGTTTTAAAATTAGAAAAGGTGACAACTTTGAACAGCTAAAGTCAAAGGCCACTTAAAATCTGATTAAGTTAATTTGAGGGCTGAAATATAATATTTAAACCGTTAAACGTTTTCCCTCATCTTTTAAAATTTCAAAATTCAAATCCCTCTATGCTCTTTATCTTTTTCATCTCATTCATTCTTCTCTATTTTCTTCTCTTTCTTCATTCTTCTCTCTCCACCATTTTCTTTCTTCTCCTCCTTTATCTCTTCGACAATGATGGTAGTGATAGTGGCGGCGGCAATGAGCGGAGGAGGCGGTGTGAATGTTGGTGGTGGTGGCAGATTGTTCTCCTTTTTTTTCTTATTCTACGAACTATTTTAAGTTGGTAGTAAGAATTTTGTGGAAAAAAGTTGAATTTGTTTTTCACGTCATTGAAAAAAAATCTGCAAAAAATCCAACATATTTTAGAATTTGTTGCAACAATTACGAAATTTGTTGCAATAACTATTGTTTTTGCAATAATTACGAAACTTATTGCAACAATTCAGTATTTTTTGAGTTGTTGCAACAATTATCGAAGTTGCTGCAACAACTATCGTAGTTGTTGCAACACATTTCAGTAATTGTTGCAACAACTACGACATTTATTGCAACAATTATCAAAGTTGTTGAGTTTTTCTGCAGAAAGTGAAGGGTTGAAAGTGAGGCAAAAAAGATGAAGGAAGAGATGATGGTGGTGGTGGTAGAAAGAAGGTAGTGGCGGAAGAGGAAGTGGAAGTAGTGGTAGCAAAGGAAGAGGTGATGGTAATTGTGGAGGAGGAGAAGTAGGTGGCGATGGCGGCGAAGAAGGCGTAAGTGGTAGCGGAGGAGGAGGCCTGGATTGTGTTGGAGGTGGGGGGTGGTGACAACGACGGATGAGGAGTAAGTGAGGGGATGAGGTGGTGGTAGTGGCGGATGAGGGGGGAGTGGGACAAAGTGGTGGCATGGTAGGGGTAGGGGGGCGAGAGGAGGGGCTTTATGTAAATAACAAAACTTTGAGTTTTAAAAATTAGTTTTATTAACACTAATCTCAAAAGAGTCACCCCTACTCAATAAAAATAACTTGAGTCGTCCATTCTTAATTTTGAAACTCAAAGTCACCCTTAGTTAAATTTTCCTACTTTCTCGATATATTTATTTTATGGTAACTTACAGAAATCACTACCTTTTAAGAGCTTTTAACAATCGGTAGCTACGTTTTATGTATTTAAATTTCGTAGCTAATTTTGGATAATTCGTTGTATTTGAGTGTATTTGAATGGACTGTTCAGTTGTATCCAATCTTATTTGATGTCGGGTGTATTTTAATGTATTTAAATACGCGCAATCTTAATTTCTTTGAATACATATGTATTAAAAATAATTATATTCTGGTGCATTTAAATAAAAGATGGACCTATCTATTAGTGTATTGATATATTGATCTATCCTTTTATTTTTTGGCTGCATATAAATGTATTCGGGCTCCGATCAGGAAGGTCATCGCCAGACGTTGCAAGATTGAACGTATTCGACTGTATTTGAATGTATTTACATTTAAAATGATGAAAATGAAGAATACAATCAAATCCGGTCAATTTTTCGGCAAATATACAAAATACACTGTATTTAAAAAGGAAGAATATAATAAAAAGCGGTCGAACTCTGGCGAAATACAAAATACCACTATCTTTACACTAAAACAAATGAAAAATACATTCAAATCCTTTTAAAACAATGTCTTCAGGTGTATTTGATTATTCAAATGCACCGTTTCTCCTTCGAAATATAGAAAATCAGTGGAGGAGAAAGAGGCGACTTCGTTTAACTTCGCTGGAAAACCAAATGCTGATCGGATATGCACTTTCCGGCAGAAATCAGATCTGGCCGAATTTGCATTTTCCGATAGAGACCACTAACGTCGTGAATCAGAAGGAGGCGAAGTAATTGCCGGAGAGCCAACGGTGACAGTGAAGAACTAGAAGGAGGTGGTGGAGTGGCCGATGGAGGGAACCAGATGAGTTGACGGAAGGCACCAGAGGAGACAACACCAGGGTGATGGACTTCCTCCCCAGATGACACCAGAGAGAGTGAAAGGAGAGAGAGGTGAGAGCCGAGGGAGATGAGGGAACGGAGAGAGAGAGGTGAGGGAGGAGAGAGAGGTGAGGGAGAAATAAGCCATAAAACCTAAAGTATTCAATATAGCTATGATAGGTAAATTGAAAATTCAATATAGTTATGAAAAGTAATTAAATTAAGTAATAGTTTACTAATCATAAATACTTCTTAGAGTTAGATGTGTCAAGTAAAAATTCCTTTATTTTATTGAATGTGATTCTTTTTAAGATTATATTTAATTTGCCTTTTGATATTTTCATGCACTGTTTTAAGATTGTGTATCTGGGGAGATTTAAAGTTACGTTGATTCTTTAAATTATACAGAAAATGTTCACACTTTCAATAATTGTAACTTTATTGGAGACCCAAAGACCCCTTTTCATGTTTACAATATCCAACGATGACTAAAAAATATCCATAATCTCAATAGAACAGGTAATTATTTCGATATCCCCATGTCAAAATACTTCATTTTTTTTAGCTTAAGCTCTACTGTCAACGGTACTAAAATTATTTACACAATAATCGCCTATTAGGTAATTTGGGGTACATCTCTTAATAATTATTACCCTGTAATATGATAAATAAGATAACTAAATTGCTATTACAGATTAAAATTATTGATAATTCTTTAAAAAAATACACATAAATTTATGGAACTTAAATTCTTTCTATTTCTAATCAACGTGCGAAAATAATTTGGAGAATATAGCAGCGACTCTCAGGCCTAAAACATTTTTCAATTTCTAATCTTTTACAACAACTATAGGTGTAAAGTATTAATCCTCCAGTCCATTTTGTTGTCACATTTTTCTTTGCACGCCCCTTATAAAAATTTAATAAATGGATAATTTCATTAAATTATTCTTATTTATTTATTTATTTATTTATTTATTTATTTATTTATTTATTTTGATCTCAATTTAATATTACTCTTTTTTCACCATATTAATTTCTCTCCACATCTACTGAATAAGGTAAGGTGAAAACTAATAACTAATTATACCTTAATTTTATAACATGACAACTATTTTTAATCAATTATTTTTAGTATGCAAGACAATTAAGGAGCCGTTTGGACATGATTTGAAATCACGAGATGAAATTGTGAGTAATAAGAAAATGAGAATGTAACAACAACAATAAGGGTTTTAAGAAATCTGGAAATCAACAAAGTAAGTGGCTTGCTGAGTCGATTGGTTGTTCAATCTATCCTTAAGATAATCTTGCCCCGTATATTCCTTTAAACGGTGTAATGTCAACTTATCTCCCAAGATAAAACAACAATCAAACAAGTGAGCAAAGAAGACTCAAGTGTTCGCTTAGGAAAGAAAGATCTTGAGTGTATTGGTGATTGCAAGAGAGGAAGAAGATGGACAAAATTCTGAAGTGTGGTGTGTTATGAATTACCAAAGGCCTCAATTTATAGTAAGATGATTGTGTCTTCCCAAATAGCCTATGTTGACACCCAATTTTGACCCTCTCCCCCATGAATAATCAATAAAATTAACTAATTTTTTAACACCGCCAAATAATTTTTATAATAATAATACGCAATAATAAAAATTAATACATGCGTAAATAAACATTTTTATAATGACTTTGCATTTATACGGAGCATTAAATAATCCTTAAATATAACGTCCACATTTAGCATTTTAAGGACACCGCAAAATAATTTTTTAATGATTTTTACATGCATATATAAACATATAAATAGATAAATAATTTAATAATGACGTCATAAGAATTAAACATTCCTTAAATATGATATCCGCATTTGTCATTTTTTAATATTTAAAACAATATTATTCATAATCTAAACCCAAGCTAAGACTAATAAACACTTAAAATTATACCTAAATTCTACCCAACACAAATAATAAAATCTACCAGCCCAATACTTTTAATTTTCAGACAAGCCCAGTCCCTGACCCGCGGCCCAAGTGCCACAGCCCTTTATCTCATCTTCATCAATCACCCCTAAAAACACCCTAACCTAAAGAACAAATCTTCAAACCGCCGCCTCCATCAATGCCACGCCCAAATTCTGCATTTTCCTTTTCAAAAGCTTACCATAAGTTATCATCTGAATCTTCCCAACATTAAAACTTACCTTACCAAAATTATTCCTTTACCATAACAAAAAATCTAACAAAATTAGCCCAAGAATCAAGCACAAATCACACCAAAAATAAGCACCAAATTAGTACCAAAATTGAGTCAAGACTAGCCAAAATTGAGATATTAACTTACCATAACAAAATCACAATAAGTTTTACATCAAATCACACCAAAATTTACCAAATATGGAACCCAAATCGCGCTAAATATGGTACTGAAATTGACCCCCCAAATCAGTCCAAAGGCCCTTCAAATCTTACCCAAGTATAAGCCAAATCAAGGCTATATAAGAAGGACGAATTACATAGAGAGGAGGAGAAAAATTAGCATTCAAGCAGCCATAACCACAATTCTCAAACCCATTTTCATTCTCACAATTCAGTCCCAAACCAGCAAGCCATTCCCGAAGTAAAACTCGTTCCTTTTTCTTTCTCGTAGCAAAGCAATCCGAGTGGGTCCGACGACATGATACGTTGCCTCGGTTCACTGCCCGGAGAAGGTAAACTTAAACTCCCTCAGTTCATTTTGTATTTTTATGTGTGTTTGTGTGTTAAACATATGTTAGTTCATTCATGTTGCTGTGTCCGTTAATACGCTTCTCTTGCTTCTACATTATTTCTATTTCTACTGATGTTGTTTTTTCTGTCTGGTATTAATCTGCGATCAACACATTATTTGAGATTATTCTATTTAATGGAAATAATGTTGGATGAATATGTTTGTTCGTGGGAACAGTCGAATTTATGCCTGATTTTGTGTTAATTGTGACATGTTATGTTCAAAATAGTCGGGACAAGTTAAATGACTAAACTGATGTTTGTTTCGCCTTAAAAACATGATCTTCATAAATCTGTAAGCATGTTTAGTATTTTTACAACGAGTAAGTTGCTGAACATAAAAGATGTCGGAAATGGCCCAGTTTATGAACATTTAATAGAATTGTGAAACCTGAAATATGTCAGAACAAATTTGTAAACGTTGTTTGACCATCACTTCATATGATAGACACATGAGCATCCATGAAATAGAAATGAGTATTGTGATTATGCTGCTTGAGGTTTTATTTGACTACCTGATTCACCGTGTTCCTAATCACATCAAACTAGTACCATGAATACTTGGAAACCACTGTGGTACATCTCCTATCGTGTCCCATTATTTTGAACTTAGTAACAACACTGGTGCATGGTTAGGAAGATTTTCTGTGTCTAATCACATGTGTTAGTTGCATTAGTAAAATGAGGCCAAATACATTAGGTTAGGGGGCTGTTACATGCTTGCATACTGATGGAATAAAAAATGCTTGTCTTTTCTTTAGTATGTACTGTTATACGTCAAGTATGAAATGAAGCATGTCTAGTATAGCAAGTATGTTTGCTGGGCTCGGCCCGTAATGGCGACTCACACACTGTTTTGATATGGTTGTAACAATCTGTCCTAGATCCAAAGGTCTTCGGTTTTGCTCGATATTGACTGTCTGACATGCGTGTGTGTTTTGGTTAAAACCCATCTGGCTTATTTCTTGTCATCTGTTATCTGCTGGCCTTTCTATAGTTTTAGTCATGAGCATATACATTTATGAATATGAATGCTTGTTAATTGAACCACTTGCATATATAGACTGATATTCCTTTAGTTAGAAAAAATAGTATTTTGGGCCTACTGTTCCTAATTTCTTTTCTGGGTTTGAAGCCTAATGCATGCTCTGTTTTATTCTTGTTATTTTCCTATATCTTGTTCGAATATTAAGTCATCCTGGAAGAGTTCCATTATCTGTTTTGTTTTCTTCTTATGTATATATTTCAGATTCCGCTATTAATCCTTTTTTTTTTCATTACATGAAATGCATCGGAGCAAAAATGAAGAGTCTCATGGCGAGACTCATCATGAACTACTATGTGGACCCGCATCTATGTTCATCGCCGCATTTTACATCTGAAACTCCAAACCGCAGATGGATGATACCGCTATTCCTTCGAGTCGTCTTTGTTGATTTCCTACCTGCCCCCATTTATTTGTGTAAATTAATTGTCTAACATTGCATTACTAGTAGCATACTTAGAATAGTTAACCTTGAATCAATAGATTAGAAAGTAATTTAGTGCTAGAAATTTGCTTCCCCTTAAGTTAATTATTTTAGGCTTGCCATGCATTTCTTGAGTTACATTAAACAACCTAATAATTTCCACTTGCATAACTCTTCACGTAGTTGAGGTATTATTTGCTACCAAATTCCTAAAACAAGAAAACTCTCTTATTAGCATTCAGATAGGAAAAGTTATTTTGATACTTTTATTACCACTTGCAAAATTAGACCTTTTACATACTAGGCCTATTTTCAAAACATGCATTTTTCTTAACATAATAATAACCTAGGTTTGAACGGACAACCGCAAGTTAGCGGATCTTAGAGGGTGCCTAACATATTCCCTCTAGATTAATAAAGAACCATTATCCAGAATCTCACACTAGTTTTGCAGACCATTAAAATGGAGTTAATGTTGACTTTAACTTAGTTAACATTTAGGTGTCCTAATTCACCCAAACTAATTAGGTGACGACTCCGCGAACCCGTTATTTCTTTAGCACTTTTTGCACACCTTTTAGCATTGCATTTTTATTTCTAACAAATAGCAGGATTCGTTGAGAATAATGTTGCGGTCGAAAAAGGTCGTGACAGAAATGACGACTCTGCTGGGGATAAGCAGGTTCTTGACCACAACAAACCTAGGGTTATTATTGGGCATTACTTTTGCATTTAATTTTCTTGTGTATTGTAAATTGCTTTTATTTGTAACTGCTGTAATTGTTATTTTCTTTTGCTTATTTCTTTAAAATGACATTCCGTTCATACTTCTACCACTCTGGAAAAATTCACACTATCACACACTACACGCGATGGTGTGCTTCGCGCACCCGAAAATTTCTTTAAAATACCTAAATTTTAGAAGAGTTGGCGCATGCGCGGAGTAAGATCGGTTCGTCTGATCAATCGCGTAGCCTTCTCACTCGTGTTGTCCGCTCGGGAACCTTGCGTCCAGTAAAGACAAATCTTAGTAAACTTAAGATAGAGCTATACCATATTTATTTTAAGGCATGCATGCATTTATCTTAGGTGAGTCGGTCCTTGGTATCGACGCCACAATTAGGAAAACACCAAATTTGTCGATTGGTTTCTCAACCCAACGACCAATCAACATACTATGTATATCGTGGCAATGGTAGACAAATCCAAGCCTAAACATGACATGCCGAAATTGGAAAATGCACATTCATTTTAGCGTCATTTCCAACAAAAGCATTACAGTTTGACGGCATGAACAAATCTATCATAATCTCGCATATCTGGCGTTTAGGCATACCTCTAACATAAAGAGGTCCCATACATATTAGGAACCGCTTTAATATGATGTTTTGTGTGCAATATAATTGCTATAAGTTTTCTTCACCTTTGCAAAATCATATGTTTTGCGCTAACTCAGTTTGTTGCATTTTGAAGAATTTATCACTTTTTCCAATGTCGATTTGTATTTGACTAAGCAATGTCAGAGCATCAACACTTTACAAGGTCAAGGGCAAGAAACGAAGATATGACTAATTCAGGGGCGTCCGAGCCAAACAGTTTGGGGCTTGTCTCTGTTCCCACCGGCGAAGCAGAAACATCAGAAAAAAAGAATGTTACTGATCAAGATGAGTATCTTGCGTAGTTATTACAACAGATCGCAGACATGCAAATTGAGATGGAAAGGCTCCGAAATTTAACCAATTTGTCCATCAGTTTGAATACACCCATGCCAGAGCAAATTCCATAATTTACCTCTACCTCCACATATCTCCCAAAGTTCTCCCCAAAAACCACAGAACATCACCTCATACCAAACCATCCCTCACCCAGCCAACCCGCAACCCAACCCGCAGAACGACCCCTTCGACACATATATATCTCAACCTCCACCTACTTATATCACCCCATTCAGTCCTAACCGCCAAACCACCCTACATCAGTATACTACACCTATTGCCAGCCCTAATAAACAACATAAACCACTAACATATGCAGCCGAAACTCAGCCCTTCATTATCCCTATGCTTCCCCAAGAGACAAACAATCATGAAGAAATGGAGAGGCAGGCCCGAACCAGAATGGATGAGAATGTGGCTAAGGAGATTCATAGTCTAAAAGAGGCTTTCCGGAGCATGCGGTTAGCCAAAGGCCATGAAGGATTGGACTACGAGGATCTTTGCATCCATCCCGATGTGGAACTACCTATGGGGTATAAAGTGCCTAAGTTTGACTTGTTCGACGAGAAAGAGAATCTCCGTGCGCATCTGAGGTCGTATTGTGATAAGTTGATCGGAGTGGGCAAAAACCCGACAATCATTATGAAATTATTTATTAGGAGTTTGACTGGCGAAACACTAGACTGGTATACTAGCCAAGACCCGCGCAAGTGGCATGGTTGGAATGCATTAGCATAAGATTTCGTGGAACGATTCAGATTCAATACAGACACCGTCCTAGATAGATTCTACTTGATGAAGCTAGAGAAGAAGTCTACTGAAACATTCAGAGAGTACGCCATGAGATTGCGTTCAGAGACGGCGAAGGTACAACCACCTATGGCAGATAGTGAAATGACCACTCTATTTGTACAATCTTTGAAGGATGCGACCCATTACGAGAGGATGATAAATGTCATTAGACGGAGTTTTGCAGAAGTCGTTAGAATGAGTGATTTCATGGAGGAAGGCATCAAAACGGTTCGGATTACAAACCTGCCAGCTTTGCAGGCAACCAACAAAGCGATTCAATCGGAGACACTTCTCAAAAAAGGAAAGACACGGCTTCCCCTTCCATGTTCATACAAGAGCGCGAGCCAGAACCATTTGTGACGTACCAAAACCCACCTTCTCAATCTTCATACTACAACTCAAATAACCAAAATACCACACCTTACTACTCATATCCACCTGCTTCATACCCCAATTACCACACACAGCCCATATACAACGCCTCCCAAACGCATGTTTACCCTGCTCCACATTGACCTACATATCAAGCTCATTCGCAAAATCGAATGCCTGTTGTACCCAAGCCAAACACCAGCTTTGACAAAAGACCGACCAAAAATCGCACCCCACTAGCTGAGCCCATACCTCAGGTGTACGAAAAGCTGAGAGTTGCAGGTTTACTCTAGCCGATTCCAGGAAAGATTCCCAACCCCATCTCGAGATGGTATGATGAAACCAAGCGTTGCGCGTACCACTCAGATATCCCTGGACATGACACCGAAAATTGTCATCCCCTCAGGGACATAATTGAAGCATTAATCAAAGAAGGAGTAATTCAGTTGAAGGATGTCGCCCCAAATGTGCATAATAACCCTTTGCCAAATCACGATAATGCTAATGTTACACCTCGTAAGTTTAAGACAAGGATTAAGAACGTCATTAAGGTTAAGATTCGGATAATGGGGGTGAGATATAATTACACAAGCTACGAACACGTCAATGAGTATTTAATATGATAAGTTATTTACATTTTTTTTTCATTAAAGGAAACCGGAATTCAAGATTTAAAGAAGTGGGTTTAAGAATTACTACTTGGGGGAATTAATCTAGTTAATAGACACTTAGAGGGTCAAAGTGTAATTTGTAAGGGGGACTAATTGGTAATACTAAAAATCTGGAAAAAAAAAAGAGTCTACATTATAACCTAAATACACATATCTTCCACACTTTGAAACCAAAAAGAAAACTCTCCTTCACTCCAACCGTGAACACCCCAACATCCATAGCCAACAATTAAGTTTCATCCCTCCTTTCTTAGGTTAATTCATCTCTAACTCTAAGTAAAATTTAAGTACCCAAACGATTGGGTTTCTGAGTGGGGCTTGGCGAGATTGAGGCCAGATTTTCCAACGTTTTGGGTGAACTTTTAGCAAGAAGAACATAAGGAATGATGGAGAAAATATTTTAGATTATTGTATGTCGATTGGGAATTAAAAAATGTGAAAATTTGAAGCAAAAAGGGCACTGTGATGGCGATTATTTGAGTCTTGACCGAGAATCAAAGTAAGAATTTTCAGATTTTTGGACAGGTTTTTGAGAAGAAAAACGCGAAAGAATGTTGGTCTAACATTGTAGAATTCTTGCATGTTGGATTGAAGTCGAAACGACGACCATTTAGAAAAGAAAAGTCGACGAAACCGCGGGTATCATTGGTGCGATGGGCTCGATTAGGGACTGTTTTGGTGATTTGATTAAGGTAATAATTATTCCCTTAAGTTATAATTGAAGTGCATGTTGTTGTAGTTGAAGTATTGAATTTGTGTTTAAAAATAAACTTAGACTAAGAGGAAATGAGAATAAGAATTGCATGTGGTTGTTGTTGGAATTGGGTTAGCCGATGTTGAGCTTATTTAGGTATACATTGACTTCAAATGGTTGAATTGTTAGTTGTTACCATTCGCATGTTGAGAATTGAAATGTAGCCTTAATAATTAAGAGATAATTAGATATGAAAGATATTACAAGATGAATTAGAATTTTAAGAATTAAAAGGAAAGGTTTTGGAATTACAACATGTTGATATGACCGAAAAGTTGATGGAAATCATTGAACGTTATGGTAATGTATTACGGGCTGAATTAGTATTCAAATATAAGTTACACACATGCATATGTATTGAAGTAGTTACCTATACATGCCTTAAAAGGATTTAAGAGTTAGAAAAGTGTTAATTTCATATTCTTTAACCGGCGATGTTGCTAGAAGATTGGATTGCTCCCATGAATAGTTCTAACATAACCAAATGATTGACTAATATGAGAAGTAAATGTAGTAGTTGCCTTTGCTATTGAAATGGTTAAATGGAATAATTATAAAGAGAAGGTGTGCGCGCTAACGACATAAGTGGAGTAATTGAGATAATTTTGATTAAATCATTGAATGATAGTCGATTGTGGGGTTAACTGGCTTGTTGGTTAACTGTGGAAACGCACATAAACAGATGAGATGCTGCCCAAATTTCTATAGAAATAGAAAGTCGCTATTCGATATAACTTACGTTAGAGATCATAAAGTTAACGAACGAATTACTTTTGTTATAGGTGGAAGTACTAAGTGAGACAAGATATATTTATAGAGTTGGTTAGTTCGTCAATAAGGTATGTGAGACTATCCTTTCTTTCCTTGGCATGATTTTGTGAAAATCCTTCTTCTTTCCTTTGACATGTTTTTAATGAAAGTACGACAGACGTACGTGATTCCTTCAAAGGCTAGTTTTAATCAAATAATGACTCATGATATGTTAAGTGTCTTGACTTTCCAAAAGATGTTATAAAATGATATGTGATACGCTAAGCGCCTTGATTTTCTAAAAGATGATTTAAATGATACATGATATGATAATGCTATTCTCTATTCCATTGAGGGTCAAATGATAATTTAAGCTATATATGGTTGCTCATGATATTCTGCTCGTGTCAAGTGTTATTATTAGTTCCATCGAGTCCCTCATTACAGGGCCGAGACATGTTATATTGATAATCCCATCGAGTCCCTCACTACAGGGCCGAGACATATTATATTGATAATTCCATCGAGTCCCTCATTACAGGGCCGAGACATGTTATACATATATACCTTCATCGAGTCCTCATTCTGGTCGAGACACCTTATAGATATATATATATATATATATATATATATATATATACAGATTCCATCGAGTCCTCATTCTGAGGTTTAAACACGTTATACATACATACATATATACATACATACATATATACATACATATATACATATATACATACATACATATACATATATACATACATATACATATATATATATATATATATATATATCTGATTCCATCGAGTCCCTCCTCAGAGGCGAGACACGTTATCTGATTCTGACAGTATATGGATATGATGATTTTATGGTAGGCATTCATGGTTTCTGATATGACTTTCATTTTTATAGACACAGTTGACTCGCTATTTTACTTGGTACAGTTATGGTCTCATTTGCAGTCTTTCATGTTTTACATATGCAGTACATTATTTCAGACCGACTCTCGAAATTTGCGTTAAATGCCGCAGTACAGTGTTGATTTGGTGACCCTCCGTCTAGGTTCCTACCTTTGTTGGGAAGCTCCTTTGATCGAGCTTGTTGTTTTGATGAGAATCTCTTTTAGACTTATGTATATATTTAGGCACAGCGGGGCCACTGTCCGTCATATGTTCTTATTCTTCTCATAGAGTGCATGAAGCGATTGTGGGTTGTATATGCTTGGGCTGGTTGGCGAAGATGATAATCATGTTTTGTTCAGCAGTACTCTTATATTTCTATTATTGGGATGTTCCCTTATTTAGTGGCAGCCTTGTCGGCTAGCCTGTTATATTTTGTTGGTTAGTTTTGACTCCTCAGGAGGCAGGTACACCCTTATATAAGACAGCCTTGTCGGTTCGCCCATTTTGGGGAGATGTTGTAAAAGCAGCGTTGTGCTGCCGAAATTTCTATACATCTCGATTTTAATTGGATTAAGAGTGACAGGTCAGTAATGACGTCCAATTAGGACGTTTAGTCGCGGCCCGTCGGGTCGTGACAGAAGTGGTATCAGAGTAGTTAGTCCTCGGAATGTCTACAGACCGTGTCTAGAAAAGTCTTGTGTATGGGTATGTTGTGCACCATATTTAAACATAGGAGGCTGCTGAAATTTAGGATTATTTCTATTCTTTCATCTCTTAGATTGTGCTATAGAGCTGTGTTAATAGGATGATCCTTTTACGATGATTTAAAATGTTTCTGACTATGCCTCAGGAAGCGCGCCAATGGCCCAGAAGGCAAATCCTGATGAGGATACAGTGCAGTGCAGAGTTACTGTGTCCCAGACGCGGTCTACGTCCGAGTGTGCCCCGACAGTCCGCCTCGTCACCACCTCCAGAGCTCCTCTCGGGAAACTTAACGCCGTGTATCCGAGGCCGTGCACGAGCCTCGATTCCTCGGCCGAAGTACATGATGGAGATTTGAGAGAGACAGTCCAGTTATTGACTAGGATAGTAGTGGGACAGACTTACGAGCGAGGCCGACGATTAACCCAGGCGAGCGGTTTGAGGTTAGAGATTTCTTGAGTTGCGATCCATGGAGTTTTACTGGTCAAGGCGAGGATGATCCACGAAGTTCATCCGTCAGTCTGGATGGCGTTGAGGGTGATCGGGGCCTCGGTAGTCGATTATATTGGCCTCATACCGGTTGCGCGATATAGCGGTCAACTGGTTTGAGTCATGGGAGTTGTCCAGGGGTGAGGGTGCTCCCCCAGCAGTGTGGGACTAGTTCACGGAGGCTTTTTGTCACGACCCGACCGGCGTGGTAGTGCCTACAGGCACCGTTCGATATACATCAGAGAATAGCAGCGGAACATACATAACACATATTAAAACTTAGAAAATAAACATCAACAGGCTAGCCGATAAGGCCACCTTCCGTAAAATGTACATAAACCAAAATACGTCGATCTGATTACATTCTTTAAAACCCAAACCACAAATGTGACTCTGCACCTCTAGGAATAACAACGATGGCGGGACGGGGCCCCGCCATACCACGAATGTACATAATATCTACAACATCGGGAGAACTGTACTAAAGGCAAGCCTCGGAGAAATGGAGCTTCCGACACGATCGATGATCCTAGAATGAGGATCCACCACCGCTACCACCTGCGGCATGAACGCAGCCGAGGAAGAGGGTCGATTACCTGATATGTACCAAGTATGCAAAACTGGAAAATACTGTAAAATACATCATAAGTCTAAAACAAAGCTGGAGACATGTATGATAAGCAAATTACTGATGCTGCGTGCCTTACTAACGATAGAGTAACAAGTATAAACTTTCTTTGCGTAAAAATAGGAGGCTCGTGATCAAAGTAGGTCATCCGCGTAGTATCATTAAGCATTCCTACTCGTGGGACTATTTCACCGCATGGCCGTATGGACCGCGTGAGGTAACTTCCCGCATGGCGTGTATCCGCGCATAGGTCGTGTGGACCCGCATGAGGTATTCCTCGCATAGGACTGGTCCGCCCCGCATAGGACTATTTCACCCGCATGAGCCTACGGACTCGCATGAGGTATTCCTCGCATCATGGGTAGCAAATCCACGGAATATGCAAATGCCACAAACCCGGGGAATGACCTCGTAATGAATAATATATCACTAGCACAAACCGGCTATCATACATGACATAAGCACTACCGGCTTATCATACATAACCTAAGCACTACCGGCTTATCATACATAACATAAGCAAGTTAAGACATCCCCTGACTTCTTATTAGTCTTACTCATATACACTCTCATTTTAGTTTACTTAAGGCACTAACATGTCTTTATGAAATCCGGGAATTTAACCCAAAGTACTACGTACTTCTACTCTTTTAAAAATGACTCTTTTTCATATAAAACTTCCAAGATACTAATAACCGTAGTATCAAGTCACAACTACTTTTCAAGACAAGTCACCATACCTTTTAGAAATATAATTAGGCTTCTAAATCAAGTGACTTCTTTTCTTTTAAAACCTTAAGCAATTGATGCCTTCAAATCAATTTGCCTTTCATTAATTCAAGTCACTTATCCTTACTTATATTACTAGAGTAAACCTCTCTAGTTAACTTTTCATAAGGCTATTATAACCAACATCCCATAAAGTCGTTATATTACCCTTATGCTTTAGGCAATTACATTTTCCTATATCCAAGGGACTTATACTTTCAAACAAGACAAGTATTGTCACGACCCGATCTCTGGCCCGCGACTGGTGCCTTACCCCGGGCACCCTAGTGATACAACATCAGAGAAAATCAGCGGAAATAAAAACTTACACATGAAACAAGATATACAATGAGAAAATAGGCTAACCAAAGCGGTGCCTTTCTGCGTATATATATAAAAAGATTAAGCTGAGCAGTTACATCGCTTACAAACCACCGCCCACAAAGATTACTACGGACTATAAGAATGTTATTACAACAACGACGGGACGGGGCCCGCCATACCACGAATGTAAGTACCTACAACGAGAGGACTATACCAAAGATAAGCCTCGGAGAAACGGAGCTTCCCAAAATTTGACGTGATCCTATGGCGAGGATCAACAATCGTGTACCTACCGCGGCATGAACGCGGCCAAGGAGTCGATCTGCAACAGTACCAAGTATGTGAAATCGAAAATCGCAAATGAAATCATAATAGTCTATATAAAGCGAAGACATATATGATAACCAATTTACGATACCTGATATGTAAGCAATCATGTCAAGTCGGGGACTCACGCCAAAGTCATCACTCAAATATAACCGTGGGTCTCATCCCACAATATCAATCATGCGTGGAATTCCTTCCTCAGCTGCGATCCATGATATAAAAACACCAAGGAATACACATGAACACGAGTCCGCTGTGTCATAATAAAACCGTCTGGGTAAGTGCGAAGGCATAGCCGACTACTAGAACCACCGTACCAACAATGCTATAAAGCGTATCACGAGGTCTTTCTAGACCGCCACGTGATCGGCGGGCCACTCGCCCTCGGTATCAATGTGCGCGTCTAACCACTGGAACTTACCGCGACTCGCGATAGCCACGTAGGCCCGCGTGAGGTACTCGCCGCATCGGGGTAGCTAACTGCGACATCAACTGGACCCCGAAGTCCGCGTAGCCACGTGGACCGCGTGAGGTATTCCTCGCGTCGGCGTAACACACCCGGAGTGATCATCACGTCTGGAACTCCGCGACTCGCATAGGTCACGTGGACTGCGTGAGGTATTCCTCTCATCGGGGTAGCTAACCCGCAACATAACAAGTCGTGGGTATGTGATATAATACGATCTGGCGGGCTTATCGTTAAACAACGTAAGCACAACAAGAATAACCCCCGTACACAACATCACAAGATACTAACACACGTAGCATCATAACATGTTCACTTTATCAAACCGACAAGAAGTATTACAAGGCTATCACAGGCAAATCATAGGCAAGTTACTCACACAAGGTACTTTTATTTGATGCCAATAAATCCGGATTTTAACCCCAAAGTACTACATACTTTAACTCTTTAAAAAGATCCATTTCTTTCACAAAAGTCACACGATACTCGTAGTATCAAAATAGAGTAACTATCTTTTTAAGTAAACCAAAACAATTTCCATACCTTCTTTTTAAACCAATCTTAAGACAAAAGCATGCCTTCCTTTTTAAACCATTTTAAGACAAAACCATGTCTTCCTTTAAAACAAAGACACTTTTCCTTTTTAAAGTCAAATAGCAATATACTTTTTAAACCAAGTGTCTTACTCTTTTAGAAACAAGTATCCTATACCTTTAAATCATATCTTTTAAGGAAACCAACCTCCAACTTTTAAAATGTCAAGTTATCATTTTAAATCCAATGATAAAACCATTCTTTTGTTTTCATAAAGTCGTTATAAATAACTTCCCATAAAGCTATTATAACACTTTATGTTTTAAACCAACCAAGGACAACTATTCTCATTTTCAAAATCAAGATAACTCTATTCTTTAAAAGACCACACACCCATTACTCATGAATGCGGTTTTACAACTTTTTAACATAATTCAAGTCCTTAATTTTTCATAACAAGTCACTTAACTTTGGAATCAAGTCAAGGACACAAAAGGAAAATCAAATTCCTTTAAACACACGTGCGTCTACCGCACTATATATATTTCACAACAATCATGCTAGAAAGGATAGGAAGAGGTTCACAAACCTCGCGACGATTATCGACAATAAGCAAAATGCTCCAAAGTACTATAACCCTGCTAGCCTTTTCCACCCTTCAAGTAGAATACACTACTCGTAGTCCTTCAACCTATAATGGCCATAAAACGTTTATTAACTTCTAGATCCGCAGTAGAACATTTCTAAGTACAAGGTTCCATATTCTACGGAAAATTCAGCGACCTCCCCGTAACCACATAAATAACCTCCACTAACAAGGCCCGCTACGGGCCAACAACTCCTGGATTACACGTCTAACCTGTACAGTATACGCCTACAATAATACTACAAGTCTCATCAGAATACATCGATGTAAATCTGATTCAATTCTTATCAATATTCATTCTATATATAGTATACTCGACTATGCATTACTCTGACATGTAATCTCCAATTACAATAGGGGATAAAGATTATTACCTCGATAAGCCCAAAATTATCCAAGATTTATAAGTCGATCCTGAGCAACATTTAGCTCCACTTCCTTACGCTCCAACCCGCTCCAAGCAACCCTTAGAAGTTTCTAAACAACTTCTCTTAACACTTCATCCATCTATGAAGGTTTTTCTATTGGAAAAAAAGTAGTATTTCCGGGCTCTTATGTTGGGATAACTTTTGAATACTACTAGGGATACAAGGCTAAGGTATTTGGGACTATATCAACACTTGAAGAATTTTCTACACAAAGGGGGGGGGGGGGGGTGTTTGGACGAGAACAACTAAGGGGGGAGGGAGAATTTTTGCCTTGGAAACTCTTAAGTGGATGAATAAAGTCTTGAAAACAAGGGGGGTATTTATAGGCCAACCAATGGCTAGGATCAAAGCAAGTGTAAGGTGAGGATTTGGTCCAAGTGGGAGTGGAGTCTTCCAACCAAGTGTCCACCACAACAATGAGACATATGTCCACCACAAAAATGGGACAAGTGGCAGCCACTTGTCCACTAAAACGTCCAAGACCACATGTCCTCTAGCCATTCGGCCAATATGGCCACATGGGGGTGACACGTGTCGCCCCCCTACTCGTCCAAAATATTTCATCTTCCGAAAATATCCGTAATGCCAAAAATCCGAAAATAAAGTGGGCCCCACAAAACCGTAAATTTTTCCCGTGGGCCCCACGTGACCAATTCCGAAAATAAAATTCCATAATTCTCAAATATTCTAAAAAGTCCGAATACCAAATCTGGGAATCCAATTCCCATTAACGAACCTTTTTCCTTCATAAAATCCGAAAAATTTTCCGTCGAAAAATCACATCTTTCTTCCTTTCTAATTTTTGTGTCGTATTCTCGTACGAACGTCTTCGTATACATACCCTGGAACTACGGGGTGTAACATTCTTCCCCCCTTAGAAACATTCGTCCCGAATGTTCCTTCTAAGTCTCCAAGCACACTGTCTTGGATAGTCTTCAATACTATACTTACGAAACCAATCATGCCACCAATGGCCATAATATAACTTACGCGCAAAACTCAAATCCAAGCCAACGAAGAATCATCTCTAAAGCGTATAACAATACTAATAGCTCCACCCATGGTCCAAAGGATACTTTCTTCACATCTTTACTTATAAAAAGGACACTTCCATCTTCTTAACACATCTACGCCTCTTTTCTTACCCTCCTCGTACACTCGAACTCTTCCTACTATACGTACCACATTTCTGTCATTGCTTCAGTTTTCAAAAATCTCGGGGTTACCATCTCCAACTTGGTCATCACTAACTGGGAACACTCTGGATGGATCTCCGATACTCTTCCGAAACATAGCAACATGGAAGACCGGACGTACTGCCTCCTAAGTCGGACGACAGTGCTAACTTATAGGCAACCTGGCCTATTCTACAAACGATCTGAAAAGGCCCAAAGTACCTCGGGCTAAGTTTCCTCGCTTCCAAATCTCATCACACCGCCAGGGTGGTACATGAAGACCCACCGTCGGCTGAACTCCAGTGTCGACGCAGATTATCCGCACGACTTATTGACTCGAAATGCTAAAAACCTCTTACGGATAAGCTTCACCTTACCCACATCCTTTGAATCAAGTATGGACCAACTATCTCGAACATTGCCAACCTCGAACCAATCGGCCAGAACCTACACTTCCGCCATACAAGGCTTCGTAAGGCGACATCAGAATCTTGAAATGGTAGCTATTATAATACTCACTCAACAAGAGGAAAATAATCCTTACAACTACCCTCGAAATCAAAACACCGCCCGTAACCTATCCTCAATATGCGGATAAAGCGCTGTTTGTCAGTCGGCGGGGTGAATGCAATCATCGAGACTCACCGAGTTCCTAACCTCTGGTAAAACCTCAAGAAACAAAAGAAATAGCCGAAACCGGCTCCACCGCCGCCATAAAAGTAGGAACCCGTGCACTTACAACCTTCCCGATATACAACATCTCGCATAACCTCCGCCGAGTAAATAGTCACGACTAAAAGACAAGATGGGCTGACCCCATCGGCCCGACCATCGTCGAACGCATCCACATGACGATGGTTACCTAAACTTGGGCCTAACACCGCGTGACTTATCATCTAGCGGGACCACCCCAACCGACCCCACATTCCGGCCGCGGGTTGACTCGCGATATGGCCTCAACCCGACCCACCGTACTAAACTCTCGTTCTCGGTCGGAACAATCTCATTATTCAAGTCATGAGAACTGGTAGTCTTCTAAGCCCAACTACCCACTTCCCTTTCACACCACTCATGGACTTATCACCTGAATATACTCCACGTATCCAACGTACCCCGACAACGATCAAACGTACAATCTTTTACTTAAGACGACCTTGAATCTAAGGTCTCCACGTATAATATTCTAAGGCTCACACCTACCATGTCCCCATACTTACCTTTCTAACTACCTCTGTTTTTTTTTTTCTCAACTAACACAATGCTATCCGTACATAGCGCCCCACATGTATCTACCATAACGACATAAACAAGTCTCTTAAGGGCTGAAGATATCTCTGTAACTACTTCCTCACTTTCCCTTTGTCGTTCTAATCATAATCCTGCCCTGCAGGGCGCCTAGCTATAGAAGGTGATGAACCAACCGCTGATCCCGAAGGCTGAGTCGTAACATCCGCGCCATCTCTGGTCGGACAATTTCTGCATAAAATGTCCTGGCCGCCGCATATCAAGCTATCGAAGTAGTACGACACTCCCCTCAATGACACCTACCACATAGTGAACACTTGAGGAAAAACTGAATTTGGCTGGCTAGAACCTATGTAATATGTGAACCAGAAACCCTGGAGCTCTGACCAACTCCTAAATACCGAGCGTCACGGCACTGGAGGACCACTATGTATCTTGGCGGAGGCGCTAACGATCTGCTGCTGAGAAGGTCCGCCTCGAAAGTTACCAAAGGACCCTGTTGTTCTGGCCCTCTTCTGCTGATCTTGGTTAATCCGTCGATCTCTACATTCCTCGATCGATGCGCGTAGAAGTCATGCGCGGCAACGTCCATGCGGTGAAGAGCTACTCTGCATAACTCTCTACTAGATAATCGTCAAGTCCTGTGACATATCGGTGCACTCTATCCTCCATGTCTGCCACTAAAGCGGGGACATAATGAGCCAATGAGTCAAACTCTATACTGCATTCTCGAACCATCCGCCCGTTCTGCCTCAACCTCAAAAATCTATCTACCCGAGCTCTCCTCATCTGCGACGTCAAGAAGTGTGTAAGAAATGCCTCTGAGGTCTTGATCACTTTCATGATCCGTCAGAATCGTCGAATGAACTCCCGAGGATCTTCCCGTTCTCAATCCATATGACTCGGGTGGATCGCAACTCGAAGTCGAAGTCTCAAAACTATCGGATCTAGGGTGAACTCATCGTGCTGCCGGAACCATCGCTCCGTCCGTCCTCATTCCCACCACGGACTAGCTAGTAATCGCCATCTCTTGTAACTCATATCCTCGGCTCTGGCGTGGATCGAGACTCGGTATCGTAGTCTCGATGAAAGCTGCCGCTCTAAACTCTGATGGGGCTAGCGGCGTCATAAAACTCGTCGTCTGAAGTACTATCTCAGGTAATGACCAGGACTGTGCCCTCGTAACCCTCTGTGTTCTACTCGTAGCTCCCTCTGCTGCCTTGCCCATCTGGGCCCTGGTTGTCTTGCGTAGAGGCCTAACTAGCACATACGAATACGCCAGAGGGAGTCCAACTTATAACACAACTCTAAGGCACGATCTCAGAGTGAGAAGAATGGAAATCAATCCTAAATATCCTGCAGCCTCCTGATTATAGGTGTGGTGCACAACACGCCGATAATCAAGACTCTACTAGATACGATGCGTAGACACTTTCCGAGGATTAACGCTCGATACCACTTTTGTCACGACCGATCTACGGCGATCGTGCCTTACCCCGGGCACCCTAGTGATACAACATCAGAGAAAATCAGCGGAAATAAAAACTTACACATGAAACAAGATATACAATGAGAAAATAGGCTAACCAAAACGGTCACTTCTGCATATATATAAAAAGATTAAGCACGAGCGATTCATCGCTTTTACAAACCACCGCCCAAAGATTACTACAGACCTCTAAGAATGTTATAACAACAACGACGGGATGGGGCCCGCCATACCACGAATGTAAGTACTACAACGGCGGACTATACGAAAGATAAGCCTCGGAGAAACGGAGCTTCCCAAAATGAACTGTGATCCTATGGCGAGGATCAACAAGCGGTGTACCTCTGCACGTGGCATGAGCGGCCCGAAGGAGTCGATCTGGCAATTGCAGTATGTGGCGAAAATCGCAAATGAAATCATAATAGTCTATATAAAACAGAAGACATATATGATAACCAATTTACGATACACAATATGTAAGCAATCATGTCAAGTCAGGGACTCACGCCCTCAAAGTCATCACTCAAATATAACCATGGGTCTCATCCCCACAATATCAATCATGCCCGTGGAATTCCTTCCTCACTGCCGGCAGTCCATGATATAAAAACACCAAGGAATACACATGAACACCAGGTCCCACCTGTGTCATAATAAAACCGTACGGGGTAAGTACGAAGGCATAGCCGACTACTAGAACCCACCGTACCAACAATGCTATAAAACTGTATCACGAGGTCTTTCTAGACCGCCACATGATCGAAGCGGGCCACTCGCCCTCAGTATCAATGTGCGCGTCTAATCCTCGAACTTCACCGCGACTCGCATAAAGCCACATAGGCCCGCATGAGGTACTCCTCACATCGGGGGTAGCTAACCCGCGGCATCAACCTGGACCCCCGAAGTCCGCATAGCCATACATGGACCGCATGAGGTATTCCTCGCATCGGCGTAACACACCCGGAGTGATCATCCTGTCCTGGAACTCCCTGACTCGCGCATAGGTCACATGGACCTGCATGAGGTATTCCTCGCATCGGGGGTAGCTAACCCGCGACAACATAACAATTCAGGGGGGTATGTGATATAATACCAGTACAACAGGCTTATCGTTAAACAACGTAAGCACAACAAGAATAACCCCCTTACACAACATCACAAGATACTAACACACGTAGCATCATAACATGTTCACTTTATCAAACCGACAAGAAGTATTACAAGGCTATCACAGGCAAATCATAGGCAAGTTACTCACACAAGGTACTTTTATTTGATGCCAATAAATCCGGGTTTTAACCCCAAAGTACTACATACTTTAACTCTTTAAAAAGATCCATTTTTTTCACAAATGTCACACGATACTCGTAGTATCAAAATAGAGTAACTATCTTTTTAAGTAAACCAAAACAATTTTCATACCTTCTTTTTAAACCAATCTTAAGACAAAAGCATGCCTTCCTTTTAAAACCATTTTAAGACAAAACCATGTCTTCCTTTAAAACAAAGACACTTTTCCTTTTTAAAGTCAAATAGCAATATACTTTTTAAACCAAGTGTCTTACTCTTTTAGAAACAAGTATCCTATACCTTTAAATCATATCTTTTAAGGAAACCAACCTCCAACTTTTAAAATGTCAAGTTATCATTTTAAATCCAATGATAAAACCATTCTTTTGTTTTCATAAAGTCGTTATAAATAACTTCCCATAAAGCTATTATAACACTTTATGTTTTAAACCAACCAAAGACAACTATTCTCATTTTCGAAATCAAGATAACTCTATTCTTTAAAAGACCACACACCCATTACTCATGAATGAGGTTTTACAACTTTTTAACATAATTCAAGTCCTTAATTTTTCATAACAAGTCACTTAACTTTGGAATCAAGTCAAGGACACAAAAGGAAAATCAAATTCCTTTAAACACACGTGCGTCTACCACACTATATATATTTCACAACAATCATGCTAGAAAGGATAGGAAGAGGTTCACAAACCTCGCGACGATTATCGACAATAAGCAAAATGCTCCAAAGTACTATAACCCTGCTAGCCTTTTCCACCCTTCATACATGACATAAGCACTACCGGCTTATCATACATGACATAAGCACTACCGACTTATCATATATAACATAAGCAAGTTAAGAAATCCCCTAACTTCTTATTAGTCTTGCTCATATACACTCTCATTTTAGTTTACTTAAGGCACTAACATGTCTTTATGAAATCCGGGAATTTAACCCAAAGTACTACGTACTTCTACTCTTTTAAAAATGACTCTTTTTCATATAAAACTTCCAAGATACTAATAACCGTAGTATCAAGTCACAACTACTTTTCAAGACAAGTCACCATACCTTTTAGAAATATAATTAGGCTTCTAAATCAAGTGACTTCTTTTCTTTTAAAACCTTAAGCAATTGATGCCTTCAAATCAATTTGCCTTTCATTAATTCAAGTCACTTATCCTTACTTATATTACTAGAGTAAACCTCTCTAGTTAACTTTTCATAAGGCTATTATAACCAACATCCCATAAAGTCGTTATATTACCCTTATGCTTTAGGCAATTACATTTTCCTATATCCAAGGGACTTATACTTTCAAACAAGACAAGTATCATATACTTTCAAAAATACATCAAGTCCCTTAACTTTGAGAATTAAGACATCCTTAATCTTTTTCACAAGTGAGTTAATCCCCTAACTCAACCAACTTGGACATTCTTAAAACAAGTAAAGGATATCAAAATCTTGTACGTCTACCGTACTATATAGGTACAACTACTCATGCTCAAGAGATAGGAAAGTTCCACATACCTCTTCGGGTCAATCCACTTGCTAAGTCCAATATACCGCACGTAGTATGTCAACCTATAATGACCATAATACGTCTATTAACTTCTTACTTCAAACGTAGAATATTATAAGTGCAAAGTCACTAAATTCTACGAAAAATCGGACAGCACTTCCTTTGTTTCTACATACTTTTCCACCTTTTTAAGACCCGAATTCAATAACCAAACACGCCACATTTAAGGCTCAACAATGTAGTTAACAATAGGGGATTACACGCCTACAAGACGTGTAAAATTCCGCCCCACAATCGATATCAAAACTAGTACAAACTGCAAGTTAAATTCGGCAACTTGAGGTATAACAACACAAATTCTTATCCAATTCCTTTTCAATTCAAGTTGTTTAGTATAACATGATATCAAGCCGCAATCGATTATAACTACTACAATCTTCAAGTAAGTAACACGCGACGATTCTAATTAACGACCAAATTGTATTCCAACTTCAAATGGCTAGAATGTCATTTCGTATTCTAGGCTTCAACTATCCATAACACTTATAAATCTTCAACACAATATACTTCATGCTAGTTAAATGTAAGGCTACAACAATATGAAATCTTATAACACTTTAAGAGAACAAAATTGTTACCTCAACGAGCCTTAATCCAACTTCAAGATCCGAAGTCGCTCCCTAGCAACTTAGAGCCTCTCCTTGACACTTCAATCCGCCACTTGAAGCCCTTAGAAGATCACAAACAACTTTCCTTTAATCTTCCAAACCAAACCTATGAAAGCAACTAGGTTTTCACCTTGCGACTAATACGAAAACGATATTTTTTTGGGATCTTTCTATTGAGATACCCTTACAATACCCTTATGAACCTTGGTTTAAAGTGTGGAGCTTATTGGACAACAAACAAATTTTTTTCCTTCTTTCTCAAACCCTAACCCGAGAGCTCTCCCTTTGTTCATCCAATTTTCTTGAAATTTTTTCTAAGTGTGGAAGCTTGTCTCACTACTAGTATACATATATAGTATAATGGAGGGCCAAGATTAGTACATATGTGTGGCTTAGATGCATTTCACTAGGATCAAGCCAAAGTGACCCTTTGACAAGTCAACAATATCAAGCTACAAGACTTAGCAAGACTTAGTCATCTAACTTATGGTCAAATGACCCTTTTACCCATGTCAATTTCGTCCAAGACCAACTTAAGGGGGTGACACGTGTTGCCCTCCCATTCGTCACAATATTTCATTTTCCGACAATTCCATAATTCCGATAAATTTTTACTAGCCTCAAATCTTAACATTTGGATTCTTACGTACGTTCTTAAAAACATTTCCTGTAATTACGGGGTGTAACATTCTTCCCCCTTAGAAATATTCATCCCCGAATGTTCTTTCGGAGTCAAAATTATAGATAGAGACATATTCTTCTTTTACAACCCCTACATACTAATAATGCCACACGTGGCCACATAATAACACTTAAGCAAAATACTTCAATTTAAAACTTGACAAGTAAGGGAAAATGAATTACCTGAAGGTGTAGGGAATAAGTGAGGATACTTTCTCAACATGTCCTCCTCCGCTTCCCAAGTCATCTCCTCCCTGTTATCATTCCGCCACAAGACTTTGACGGAAGCCACATCCTTGGTCCGCAGTCGCCTGACCTGGCGATCGAGTATCATTATGGGACTCTCCTTATACGATAACCCCTCTGTCACCTGGACCTCGCTAGCTGGGAAAACTCTCGATGGATCTCCGATACACTT
Source organism: Przewalskia tangutica (assembly GCA_029844215.1). Classification (NCBI taxonomy): domain Eukaryota; kingdom Viridiplantae; phylum Streptophyta; class Magnoliopsida; order Solanales; family Solanaceae; genus Przewalskia; species Przewalskia tangutica. The sequence continues at coordinate 40,698,806 of CM056724.1, read as the reverse complement.
CCGTAACATAGAAACATGGAAGACCGGATGTACCGCCTCTAACTCTGATGGCAGATCCAACTCATAGGCAACCTTGCCTACTCTACGGATGATCTGGTAGGGCCCAATGTACCTTGGGCTAAGTTTCCCCTTCTTTCCGAATCTCATCACACCCTTCATGGGCGATACCTTCAAGAAGACCCAATCGTCTACCTGAAACTCCAAATGTCGACGCCGATTATCTGCATAAGACTTCGCCACTCAGCCGCTATCAGTTTCTCTGGATAAGCTTCACCTTATCCACAGCCTGCTGAATCAAGTCTGGGCCAACTAACTGCACCTCGCCCACGTCGAACCAACCAATCGGCGACCTACATTTCCGCCCATACAAAGCCTCGTATGGCGCCATCTGTATACTAGAATGGTAGCTGTTGTTATAAGCAAACTCCACAAGAGGCAAATGATCCTCCCAGCTACCCCTGAAATCAATCACACAGCTCGCAGATATCCTCGAGTGTCCGGATAAGACGCTCCGCCGTCGATACCGAGGATGAAACACTGATCGAGACTCACTTGTGTCCCTAGTCCTTCGAAAGACCTCCAGTTAGCCAAATCGGGCTCCTGCATGCGATATAATCGATATAGGGACTCGTGCGCCTCACAATCTCCGATATACAATCTGCATAATCCTCACCAATACGTAGTCTGGCCGAGGAAGAAAGTGGGCTGATTTCGTCAGCCTGTCAACAATAACCCAGATGGAATCATACTTCCTCTGGGTACGAGGTAACCCTGTAACAAAGTCCATGTTGATCACCTCCTACTTCCATGTCGGAATATCAATAGCTTGCAATAGCCCACCGGGCTTCTGGTGCTCAACTTTGACCTGCTGACAATTAGGACACTGTGCAACAAAACCTGCCACGTCCCTCTTAAGGCCATCCCACCAATACATACATCTGAGGTCATGGTACATCTTAGTCGACCCCGGATGAACAGAATAACGGGCGCTGTGTGCCTCCCTCAGAATCTGCTGATGAAGTCCTGCAACATCGGGAACACACACTCTGCCCTCAAACCTTAGCACCCCATCCGGCGCTACCTCAAATAGACTCTTCTCCTCTCGAAGAGCCGTATCTCGATACCACATCATAACTGGGTCCTCATACTGTCGCCTCCTCACCTCATCAACGATGGAAGACTCGATAATCTCACAAACCCGTACCCCACTATCATCGGTATCGATCAATCGAACCCCAAGGCTCGCTAGCTGATGGATCTGACGGACCATGTCTCGCCTCTGCTCTGCACTCGGCTGCACTCCCATCGATCTATGACTCAAAGCATCTACAACTACGTTGGCTTTCCCCGGATGGTATAGAATGTCAACATTATAATCCTTCAACAACTCTAACCACCGTCTCTGTCGCAAGTTCAGCTCCCTCTGCCTAAAGATGTACTGGAGGCTCTTGTGGTCTGTATAAATATCCACGTGAACCCCATATAAATAATGTCTCCAAATCTTCAAGGCATGAATAACTGCGGCCAACTCTAAGTCGTGAGTAGGGTAATTCCCCTCATGCTTCCGTAGCTGCCGGGAAGCATAGGCTATTACCTTGCCGGTCTTTGCATCAATACGCACTTATCCCGATGCCCGAGGCATCACAATAAATCACGTATCCTCTAACCTCGGGAAGAGTAAGAACCGAGTCTTCGTCAACTTTTCCTTGATGGTGGAAGCCGCTTCTCACAAGCTTCGTCGGCTGGAACTTAGCCGCTACGAGTCACCTAGTCAACGGTGCTGATATCGAAGCAAAATGCTCCACAAACCTACGATAATAACCTACCAGCCCTAAGAAACTGCGCACCTCCGTCGGAGTAGTAGGTCTCGACCAAGACTTGATCACCTCAATCTTTGCCGTATCCACCTGAACACCGTCAACCCCAATAATGTGCCCCAAGAATGCCACTGAGGCCAACCAAAACTCACACTTTGAGAACTTGGCGAACAACTGCCGGCTCCGGAGGACCCCAAGTACCGTCCTCAAGTGATCTGCATGCTCCTGCCCTATGCGCGAATAAACCAGGATGTCATCAATGAATACTATAACGAATGTATCCAAAAATGGCTTGAACACCCGGTTCATCAAATCCATAAATACCGCTGGAGCATTGGTCAAACTGAAAGACATCACCCTGAACTCATATTGCCCATACCGGGTCCTGAATGCAGTCTTTGGGATATCTGCCTCTCTAACTCGCACCTGATGATAACCAGACCGCAGGTCTATCTTGGAGAAACACCTCGCACCCTGCAACTGGTCAAACAAATCATCAATCCTAGGGAGGGGGTATCTGTTCTTGATGGTTACCTTATTCAGCTGCATGTAATCAACACACATACGCAGGGTCCCATCTTTCTTCTTTACAAACAAAACCGGCGCTCCCCAGGGAGAAACACTAGGCCTGATAAAGTCTTTCTCCAGCAAATCTTTCAGCTGGTCCTTCAACTCTCTCAACTCAGCAGGTGTCATCCTGTACGGCGGAATATATATAGGCCGAGTGTCTGGCAACATATCAATACAAAACTCAATCTCCCTCTCAGGAGGGATACCCGGGAGATCGTCTGGAAATACATCTGGGAACTCTCTAACCATCGAATCGATCAAGAGTGGCACTCACCTTTGTATCGAATACTCGAACCAGATGATAGATATACCCTTTCTGCACCATATTCCTAGCCTTGAGGTAAGAAATAAACCTACCTTCTCGACGTGTTGCCCTTCCACTCGATAAGCGGCTCACCAGAAATCGAATCGGACCAACTCGCTCTACGATCAACGTTGGCATAATAAGATGCCAACCACCCATACCCATAATGACGCCAAATCTGCATCTCCAACTCTATCAAGTCTGCTAGTGGTCCGACGATCAGAATAAATACCGTAACCTTTGTACACCCGCCATTAACACCGAATCACCCATCGCGTAGCTACCTCAAAAGGCTCTATCGACACCGCTCTATCCCGATTCTACCAAAGACAAGAGGGGACACATAGGACAAGGTAGAACTCAGTATCTATCAAAGCATAAACGCCACAAAGATGAAATCAATAATGTACTGTGGCGGCGTCAGAAGCCTCACGATCCTGGCGGCTGGCTAAGGAATATATGCAGTTCTGTGGACCTCTAGAACTGGGACCCCCACCACGAACCCTGTCGCGGCCTACCGGTCCGTGAACACCCTGCCCTCTGGGGCGCATAACCACAGAAGAAGAAGATCCAGCAACTGACCCTGTCGGCTGAACCATAACACTCCCGCCGCCTCTAGTCGGACAATCCCTCTTCATATGACCCTGCTGGACACAAAATAAACAAGCTCCCGAAGCCATACGACACTCGCCCGAGTGAGATCTACCGCATCGAACACACCGAGATGCGGGTGGTCTCGATCGGTGACGGTCTCTGCCTCCCTGAAACCCCGAAGTCCTGGAGCCCTGACCTGCTCCTGAATGACCCGGCTGATCAACCCTCCTGCCAGAAAACTGAGAAGGGGCACTCTGTGCCGGCTGAAATGTGGACCTAGTCTGCTGCTGAGGCTGTCCGCCTCGAAAACTGCCCTGAGACCCTGCTGTCCTGGCCCTCTTGGGCTGGCCTGAGTCTAGCTGATCCTCCCTCTCTCTGTCCTCTATCCCCTGCGCATACGCCTGCATCCTGACAATGAGTCAAACTCCAGGCTGTACTCTCTGATAGTCCTCCCATTCTGTCTCAAGGTCAAGAATCTATCCACGCGGGCTCTCCTCATCTCAGGAGGCAAAAGTGATCCAGGAAGGCCTGTGTGAACTCCTCCCAAACAGCTGGCAGAGCACCCTCACCTCTAGACATCTCACATAACTCAAACCAGTTTAACGCAATATCACGTAACCGGTAAGAGGCTAACACAACTGACTCTGTCTCCGAGGCCCTAAGAACCTGCATAGTCCGCTGTAACTGCCGAATAAACTCCTGAGGATCCTCCTCAGATCTCGAACCATAGAACTCGGGTGGATGACAACCCAGAAAATCCCGAATCCGCAAACTGTCGGCTCTAGGGTTAGCTACCTGCTCTGGTCGGCCGCCTGCTATCTTTGGTCAATAACCGGACCGCTCTCGTAATCTCTATACTCGGCCGCGTGGTGGAGGCTGAAGGCTCAGGTACCGGAACCTCTGGAGCTACTGCCGTTCTCGGCTCCTCTAATACTGTCGGCGTGGCTGAACTCGCCGACCCGCCTACAACCTCTGGCATAGTTTGTGCCTGAGTCCTAGTAACCCTCTGCGTACCGCTAGCAACTCTTGCTTGCCTTCTTCACGGGCCCTGTGCGCGCCAGTGGAGGCATAACTGATACATAAGAATAGGTCAGAGAGGATTCAACCTAATAAGACAGCTCTACTGCACGATCTCAGAGAGAGAAGAATGGAAACCAATCCTAAATGTCCTGTAGCCTCCTGATTATAGATGTGGTGCACAACACACCGATAATCAAGACTCTATTAGACACGGCTTGTAGACACTTTCCGAGGACTAACTGCTCTGATATCACTTTTGTCACGACCGACCGGGCGCGGCCAGTGCCTACACAGGCACCGTTCGGGTATACATCAGAGAATAGCAGCGGGACATACATAACACATATCAAACCTTAGAAAATAAACATCAACAGACTAGCCGATAAGGCCACCTTCCGTAAAATGTACATAAACCAAAATACGTCGATCTGATTACATTCTTTAAAACCCAAACCACAAATGTGACTACAAACCTCTAGGAATAACAACAGTGGCGGGACAGGGCCCCGCCATACCCCAGAATGTACATAATATCTACAACATCAGGGAGAACCGTACCAAAAGGCAAGCCTCCGGAGAAATGGAGCTTGACACACGATCGATGATCCTAAGAATGAGGATCCACCACCGCTACCCTACATGCGGCATGAACGCAGCCCCAGCAAAGGGTCGATTACCTGATATGTACCAAGTATGCAAAGCGGAAAATCGTAATACATCATAAGTCTAAAACAAAGTGGAGACATGTATGATAATCACATTCTGATTACTTGTGCCTTACTAACAATGAGAGTAACAAGTATAAACTTTACTGCATAAAAATAGGAGGCTCATGATCAAAGTAGGGTCATCCGCCCGTAGTATCATTAAGCATTCCTACTCATGGGACTATTTCACCCGCATAGGCCGTATGGACCCGCATGAGGTAACTTCCTCGCATAGACTGTATCCGCTCGCATATGTCGTGTGGACCCGCATGAGGTATTCCTCGCATAGGACTGGTCCTCTCCGCATAGGACTATTTCACTCGCATGAGGTATTCCTCGCATCATGGGTAGCAAATCCACGGAATATGCAAATGCCACAAACCCGGGGAATGACCCCGTAATGAATAATATATCACTAGCACAAACCGGCTATCATACATGACATAAGCACTACCGGCTTATCATACATAACCTAAGCACTACCGACTTATCATATATAACATAAGCAAGTTAAGAAATCCCCTAACTTCTTATTAGTCTTGCTCATATACACTCTCATTTTAGTTTACTTAAGGCACTAACATGTCTTTATGAAATCCGGGAATTTAACCCAAAGTACTACGTACTTCTACTCTTTTAAAAATGACTCTTTTTCATATAAAACTTCCAAGATACTAATAACCGTAGTATCAAGTCACAACTACTTTTCAAGACAAGTCACCATACCTTTTAGAAATATAATTAGGCTTCTAAATCAAGTGACTTCTTTTCTTTTAAAACCTTAAGCAATTGATGCCTTCAAATCAATTTGCCTTTCATTAATTCAAGTCACTTATCCTTACTTATATTACTAGAGTAAACCTCTCTAGTTAACTTTTCATAAGGCTATTATAACCAACATCCCATAAAGTCGTTATATTACCCTTATGCTTTAGGCAATTACATTTTCCTATATCCAAGGGACTTATACTTTCAAACAAGACAAGTATCATATACTTTCAAAAATACATCAAGTCCCTTAACTTTGAGAATTAAGACATCCTTAATCTTTTTCACAAGTGAGTTAATCCCCTAACTCAACCAACTTGGACATTCTTAAAACAAGTAAAGGATATCAAAATCTTGTACGTCTACCGTACTATATAGGTACAACTACTCATGCTCAAGAGATAGGAAAGTTCCACATACCTCTTCGGGTCAATCCACTTGCTAAGTCCAATATACCGCACGTAGTATGTCAACCTATAATGACCATAATACGTCTATTAACTTCTTACTTCAAACGTAGAATATTATAAGTGCAAAGTCACTAAATTCTACGAAAAATCGGACAGCACTTCCTTTGTTTCTACATACTTTTCCACCTTTTTAAGACCCGAATTCAATAACCAAACACGCCACATTTAAGGCTCAACAATGTAGTTAACAATAGGGGATTACACGCCTACAAGACGTGTAAAATTCCTCCCCACAATCGATATCAAAACTAGTACAAACTGCAAGGTAAATTCGGCAACTTGAGGTATAACAACACAAATTCTTATCCAATTCCTTTTCAATTAAAGTTGTTTAGTATAACATGATATCAAGCCGCAATCGATTATAACTACTACAATCTTCAAGTAAGTAACACGCGACGATTCTAATTAACGACCAAATTGTATTCCAACTTCAAATGGCTAGAATGTTATTTCGGATTCTAGGCTTCAACTATCCATAACACTTATAAATCTTCAACACAATATACTTCATTCTAGTTAAATGTAAGGCTACAACAATATGAAATCTTATAACACTTTAAGAGAACAAGATTGTTACCTCAACGAGCCTTAATCCAACTTCAAGATCCGAAGTCGCTCCCTAGCAACTTAGAGCCTCTCATTGACACTTCAATCCGCCACTTGAAGCCCTTAGAAGATCAGAGATAACTTTCCTTTAATCTTCCAAACCAAACCTATGAAAGCAACTAGGTTTTCACCTTGCGACTAATACGAAAACAATATTTTTCCGGGATCTTTCTATTGAGATACCCTTACAATACCCTTATGAACCTTGGTTTAAAGTGTGGAGCTTATTGGACAACAAACAATTTTTTTCCTTCTTTCTCAAACCCTAACCCGAGAGCTCTCCCTTTGTTCATCCAATTTTCTTGAAATTTTTTCTAAGTGTGGAAGCTTGTCTCACTACTAGTGTACATATATAGTATAATGGAGGGCCAAGATTAGTACATATGTGTGGCTTAGATGCATTTCACTAGGATCAAGCCCAAGTGGCCCTTTGACAAGTCAACAATATCAAGCTACAAGACTTAGCAAGACTTGGTCATCTAACTTATGGTCAAATGACCCTTTTACCCATGCCAATTTCATCCAAGACCAACTTAAGGGGGTGACACATGTCGCCCTCCCATTCGTCACAATATTTCGTTTTCCGACAATTTCATAATTCCGATAAATTTTTACTAGCCTCAAATCATAACATTTGGATTCTTACGTACGTTCTTAAAAACATTTCCTGTAATTACAGGGTGTAACACTTTTCTTGACCATTTTTTGCCTCATGAGATGAGGAGAGCTACGGTTGACAGGTTCTTGACTCTGAGACAGAATGGGAGGACGGTTAGAGAGTATAGCCTGGAGTTTAACTCTTTGGCCAGGTACACACATACTGTGGTAGCAGACATGGCAGATAGGGTACACCGTTACGTGATGGGATTGGACCACTATCTTATAGATGGGTGCATGGCAGTAGCGCTTCAGGTGGGCATGGATATTGCCCGTATTCAGGCATATGCGCAAGGAGTCGAGGAGCGACATAAATGGAGACGGCTAGATAGAGGTCAGAAGGGAGATCAGCCTAAGAGGTTCAGGACGACAGGATTTTCGAGTGAGTCTCGAGGCAGACAGCCTCAACAACACGACAGGTATTCCTCCCAGCCAACTGATGCGCGAAAAGATGCACACACTTTAACGCAAGTGCACGTTATCGTGACAAGTAATATAGTCTTGGTAAGACCGAATATCGTCCACAAGGTTAAATGTGGAGGCTCTTCTCTTTCTGGCGGACATGGTTAAATCACTTTTTGCAGCTTACAACTTAGTATCACAAATGTTCCCCAACACAATCACACAACAACTAGCAGCTACAACACTAACACCCCCAAACTCCAACTCCTGTACTACACAATACCCACACCCTCCTTGTGTACTCCTCCTCTAAATTTCACAACCAATTTTTTTTTTCAATACCCCAATGATTTCAACAATGCAACACTCCTCCAAACTATTACCTCATTTGACTACTGAAAGCTTTCAAGAAAAGATAAAGATTACCTTTTTGACGGTGTTCTTCAAGGTTTTCTTGCTTCTAATGGTGATTTGAAGCACTTTGATGAAGTTTTGTTGGTTGAAATGGTTAAGGGTTTAGGGACTTTATGAGTTTTTGGTTGTGGTTGGGTTTGATTTATGGAAGATTTGTGGGTGAGGTTTGAATTTTCGTGGGTTTTGTTGGAGAAGAAAGGTTAGGTTTTGGTTTGAAATTGGGGAAAATCGGATTTTTGGGCGTTTTATTACTTTCTGGATTTCCGCTTAGGCGCCGCGGCCCTGCATTTGGCGCCGCGGCGCCCAACTTTCTGCACTACTTCGGGACTTTCTGCGCCGCGACCCTGCTCCTGGGCGCCGCGGTGCTCACCCGTTTTCCTGGAAATCCTGGCTTTTCTTCAGTTTTCGCCCTTCAATTTATTTGCTTACACCTGTCAATCACAACACATACACAAGAACCCAAGACCGTGAGACTGTTCTCGACAAAATAAAATAAACTAAAGACAGAAATTAAAATAACATAATTGAAAACATTGGGTTGTCTCCCAACAAGCGTTGTCTTTAACGTCTTTTAGCCGGACACAATTAACCTTTACGAGTGCCCATTGGATCCTTCTGCGAACTGCTTGCAATCCGCATATTTATTGTTGTAGGTCTCAATTTCCCTACAACCATTTGTTCAAACAAGAGCCTTAAATATTCCATTATCCCCCAAGTACACAAGACAGGCTTGTCTTTTAGGCTTTCTATAATGTAGGAATCAGTGAAATTCTCTACATCTCTCAACTCTAGGGGGTGCCCTTGATGGTGTGGATTTCCTGATTGGGGATCAGCAGTGATAGCTAGTGGTGTTTCTTCTGTAATAAGTGCAGGAAAAAGAATTTCCACAGAATCCAAGAAGGTGAATAGTTGGATTTTTGTAATCTTTTCCTTCTCTATACCAACTATCTCGCCAGATTCCTCAATAGTTGGGTGTGGTTCAGGCTCCTCAATTTGCTTGCCACCTCCCACAGGTGCAGATTGCTTTTCTTGCATTTCGCTGTTCAAAATGACCGCGAGTTCTCCTATTTGCAGTTCCAACTTCTTCATGGACATTCTCGTTTCGTCCATGAACTGAGTTTGATACCTAGCGAAACTGAGTATGGCTTCTCGTAACTCCTCCCTCTCTTCCTGTAGGGTTGGAGCTTCATCATATTGACAGTAGTAATCCATGTCTTCAGGATCCCTGAGGTGAATCAAAACCAACAACGGATCACGGCACACTTGTTTTCACAAAATATATACATAAAATAATAATAAATAAATAAAAAAGAATAAAAAAAATAAAAACCAAATTAGAAATTAAAAATAGATAAAATAGATATTGAACTATGCCTAATCCCCGGCAACGGCGCCAAAAACTTGATGCGCGAAAATATGCACACACTTTAACGCAAGTGCACGTTATCGTGACAAGTAATATAGTCTTGGTAAGACTGAATATCGTCCACAAGGATTCGTGTTCAAGTACCAATTATCTATCTTTTGGTATCTATTTGCTAACCGATATTGATTTTGTTGATTATAACTAACAATTATAAAGGCTAATTAACTATGTGTTTACTTCAGTAGTGATGAAAATAGGGCTTCCAAGTCTCCTCAACTATCTACTTATATTACTTATTAATGCAATGAATTATGGTTCTTCTTCTTTTGGAGCTAGCAGGTTTACTAAATCGTTTTATACTCCCGTTAAGGCTATATAAACACTCAACCCCAGTATCGCCCCTTTCTACCTTTCGGTGATAAGGATGACTCTATAGGAGGATTAAGACAAAAAACCTAGTTAATTGTCACGCGCCATGCGTAAAATTAGGTGTTTAGACCTCTCATTAACGCTACATAAGTAATTGAGGTATTTTCATCCCCAATCCAAAATATGTCTACCCAACTTACAGCATATTCACAACCTCCTCCTTTCGAAGTTTGATTAGAAATCATATAAATAATGATAATTAGTGATCAATTAATTACCAAGCATTCAAAGCAATTATTGGGTAAATCTCACCAATAAGAAGAATAACCATAACATGCATCAATTCATAATATAAGGTTCTAGTGATTTAACATGGAAAGCCCTATAATGGAATTAGTTCCTAGCCATTGACATGACAAGAACTAATTCAATATCCAACATAAAAACTGAAAGTAAAGTAAAGAAAAGAAAATTACTAAGTTAAGGTCTCCAATCTTCAACTTCAAGAATCTTGTGTTTTTGCAAGAAAGGGAACCCTTAAAAACTGTCTAGGGTTCTCCTTTTATAGGCTCAAAACCGCCTCAAACTTTTCCTTCAGCTGGCCTGCACGTCATTAAACTGATTTTCCGCGTGGCGTCGTGGCCTGCATTTGCCGCGTGGCACGGAACTCTGCTGTTTCTGGTGATTTGGCGCCGCGGCCCTGCACTCTCCTGTCTAGAGGCACCGCGGCGCTGCAACTTCTGCGGCCTTCTGGATATTGGGCGTCGCGGCCACGTTCTCGAGGCGCAGGCGCGCCAGCGCGTGTCCGTGCCTCGCCGCCACTTTCCGCTTTAAGCTCTGGAACCTCCACTTTTGCCCTCTTTTCGCTCCTTTTCCGCCATTGGGCCATTTTAACCACTTTGACTCAAAAGAAAGAAATCTATCCTAATACGACACGTATTTGTACAAAAAGGGACAAAAGACTAACTAAAAATGACTCGAAAATGTATATAAAATACATCGATCACCAGCACGGAGTGCACATTCACAGTCTATGAGTAGGAGATTTGATCGCACGGGGTATTAGTTGACAGTCAATTTTGACCCGTTTTTCGTATATTTATTGCAACTTTATGTGTTTTAGGACACCGCATTTTAATCAGCATTTTTTATCTTTTTATTTTAATTATGCATTATGTCTTTGTTAATATTATGTTTTTATTATTGTTACACCGTCGTTTTATTTTATAATATTTGCATCTCTTTAAATAATTAATTGACACCACATTTTTACTTTTAATTAGGCATTAAACATTTCTTAAATATTGCATTTTTGTTAAACCAGTCCACTCCAAGACACAATTTGAATCAGTCCAATCCAACACCATTTTTTTTAATTTCATCCAAACACTCTTTTATTTTCCCCCCTAAAAACAATACCACACTTTTCATTCCCCCCCCAAATACCAAACCCTAATCCTACCCCTATAAAACAAAACATTTCCCAACAAAAGGCTCATGTCAAGACAACCCTAAAGCCCCCTTCATTTTTAGGTCTAACCCTCTCATTGTCCCGTCGCTGCCGCCACTTCGCCGGAGCTCCAAGCTCCGGCGAACCCCCCACCCAGTAGCCGCCAAAAACAACATGCCCTCAGCCGCACCCCTCTCGACTTCTCATCCCCAATCCCTCTCTAAAGATCAGCCGCAACTCACCCCCCACACCCCGTCTCCCGTCGTCGCCGGACCTCCGGCGAACCACACACAACAGCGAACACTGCTATTACCCGACACCCCCACTGTCCCAAGCCTAACCTCGAACCTCACCTGCTCCCGTCGACCAACACCCAACACTGCCACTGCAACTCGCCGGCGAACCTTCACCACCACGCATCGCTTCGCCGACCCCGCCACGCTCGCCTTTTGTGTTGTTGAAATCACTGTTTGTGTCTCTTCGTTGCTGTTATATTATTGATTGTTTGGGCTGATTTTTATTTTGAATCTCTCCGGAGTTTAAAAACTCCGGCGACCTACATTTTATTTTGTTTGGATCTACTGCATACCTTGTTCGTTGAGGCTGATTTTTCTGCTGATTTTTTTTGGCCATCTGGTCGGAGTGACCTCTATTCAGATTTATCTACTGGTTATCTGTTGTTGGGACTGTTTTTGGACCGGAGTTTCGACTCATGTGGACCTCTGGTTTCCCGTATCTATCGCTGGCTATTACTGCACTTTTTTCGCTGTCCGTATGGATTTTTTAGATAATTTGGCCCTATAATTTAGGTATTTACTGATTTTGAACTGAATGATATACTTGGGAATACACTGATTTTTCGATTTTAGCATCCGGCCGGAGTTTTAAGATGTTCTGAAATTTTGGCAATGTTGGTGTTGCTTATTGTTCATCGGTTTTTGGACTGGTTTCGACAAGTTTGCTTTTATTTTATTAAACTGGAGGAACAGATTTCTGCATTTGAATATTGGGTATTTACTGATTTGAACATGATACTACATTTGGCCAATGAAAAAGTTATCCGTCGATTTTTTAGGCCACCACAGTTGCAAAGACGGAAAATAAAATAAAATGAAGCTTTCTGGGCATTGATGATTTCTTCTACTTACACAGGATAACCAACATGTGCTGGCAGGGAGAATTCTCGCAGTCGCACTTGTTTAGGATGTTCCACTTTATTTTTATATATATCTGAGCCCTCTGTGTTTAAAACTATTACTGTTTTGGCGCGGATCTGAAGGTTTTAATTATTTTATTGTTTTTTAACAATATTGGCCGATGAAGGAATCTCCGTCTGATTTCCAAGGCCTCCTCTGTGCAAAAGACGGATTTATTTATTTTGCTTTACTTATTAATTCTTGTCATTGCTTTAAAATTATTTATTCTACTATTAACACTTTTACTAAGTGTTTATGCAGGTACCCGGAGATCATCTTGCGCAGAAGGCCTAAAAAGAGCTAAAAGATGTCCCAGAATTTTATTTTATGTCGCATTTAATTTTAGTTTTATTATTCTGTATTGCACTTTATTGTAATTATAAATTATGAAAAAAATGTTAGAATAGGTAGAATAAAAAGGACAATAAATAATTAACCTAGGTTTGAACGAATAACCGCAAGTTAGCGGATCTTAAAGGATGCCTAACCCCTTCCCTTTAGGATAATAAAGAACCCTGATTCAGAATCTCATTAATTTCGCAGACCATTAAATGGATATTAATTGCAGTATTTTATTGCAATAAATCAAGTGTCATAATTCACTTAACTAATTAGGTGGCGACTCCTTAAAATCAGAATTATTGCTCCATCCAGGGAACCACGCCAAAGAGCAACGTTGCGGATACCGTTCAGACCCAGAGGTCAAAAACGGGCGCGACAGCATGACGACTCCGCTGGGGATATCAGGTTCTTGATCATAGCAAACCCAGGTTAATTAAATATCGCGCTTTATTTTGCTTTTATATTTGTTGTAAATGTTTTATATTGTTTTGTTTTATTTTGTAATTAACTACTTTAATTGCTACATTCTTTTACTGCTTTCCTTAAATTGTCATTCCGCTCATATTTCCTCAATTCTGGAAAATTAACACTATCACACACTACACGCGAGGTGTGTTGTACGCACCCGCAAAATTTCTTTAAATTACCCAATTTTAGGAGAGTTGGCAAAGGCGCGGAGCAGCCGGACCATCCGGTGACCGCGTAGCCTTCTCACTCGAGTAGTCCGCTCAGGAACCATTGTGTCTAGTAAGCCAAATTTTAGAAAATTTAAGTTAGAGCTATACCGCCCTCTTTATTTTAAGTCATGCATGCATACACCCTAGGTGGGTCGATCCGTGGTATCGTCTCCACGATTAGGAAATCCACCAAATTGTCGTTGGGTTTCACAACCCGACGACCAATAAGCATATGTGTGTAGCGTGATAATGATAGACGGATCCAAGCCTGGTCATGACACGCCGAAATTGGAAAAAGTGCATCGTCATTTGGTCGTCATTTCTAACAAAACATTGCAGTTTAACGGCTTGGACTTATTTATCATAATCTCGCATATTTGGCGTTTAGGCCGACCTCTGGCATAAGAGAGGTTCCATGCATATTAGGGCGCGCGCTTGATTTGCAGACTTTTGTTTCTATGGTTTGTCGCTAGCAATTTTGTACATATTATTTAAAGCAATAATTACTCTTTTAAACTCTGTACATATCATGTCATAGGCTTATAACTTCGGGCACGTGCATTTGCATTTTTTGCACTTTATGATGTCGCATTGCAATCAGGACTTCTACTTCATAAATCACTCTCGAATAGCGCGACTTGGACTTTGTAAAGCATCAACCACCAGTCCGGTCGAACCAATCAGGGGAGTCTTTGACTACATTGTCACGCCCTTACATTTTATTATTTTTATGACTTGTCTACTCTCACCCATTTGTCATATTTTTTGCAGGAAGACCGTCCTCGTAAATAGTCAAGGGCGGCCGGAAAAGAAAAAATTATCACAAAAATGAGCGGAAGTTATGTTGACTAATAGAAGTCAGTTTATACCAGATTCAACGAGACATCGCTCTCAGTTCTTCTATATTTTGTATCTTTATACATATTTTAAAATTCAATTGATATGTCTAGTGTTGATTACATAATTATTTATCATGCATTTTACAGCATAATCATTCCAAACTACGCGTGTCTGATTCTCACCACACGGTGTGATACGTAAACAACTCATTTTGTGTTCGGCACCACAAAAATAAAAAAATAAAAAAAATGATAATAAAGAAGCATATTTTTCTCACTCATGCATCTCATTCATCATATTTTCGGGCATTCATTTTCCGTTACATTCATTTTACTTTGCATTCGTCCACATTGGACAATCATTTGTTTTGCACAACTTTATATTGCTATCCTTTATTTGATAAATTCTTTTCAAGCATACATTTTATAACATATTTGAATGAACTACGTGCACCTGATTCCCTCGGCGGGATACGTAGGCAGCCCTATTCGGGTTCGGTACCATTTATTCAAAAAATACAAAAAAAAAACAATTATTCGAAAATACAAAAAAAAAAAGAAATATTTTATTCAAAAAATACAAAAAAAATGTTATTCAAAATACAAAAAAACAATTTTTAAGTATTATTGTTTGACTTTGTTGATACCAACACAGTTACGAGTGTGCATAGAAAAAAAAAGTAATAATCAGTATGAGTTGACTGTGTGGTAAACCATAGATTCTTTTGGTACCTCTTATTCACACCCGTAAATGACATTGTCTTGCGTGTTTCCAAGATAAGGACGAAACCAACCTCATCGTTTCATATGCATTGTGTGGTGAGTTATTTGAATAAGTTCAATTGCATTGCATTGTGATCAAGAACTTGACCTGAATGTTTGTTGAGGTGAAATCCTGAGCAACATTCGGTGTAGGAAATGATCGTAGGCTTTTTTTTGACCCGTTTGAGCCTTTTCAGCCTACCAAATAATATTATACATAGTACACCCCTTTGAGCCTAAACCTATTTCTTTCGACAACCGCATATTACACCTATAACCTTTCTGAGTGCGTACGCACTATCCCTCTCTTGGCCCGACCTCCTTGAGTGCTTTAGAAATGTGCGAGTGACTGACAAAATTCTAGCTGAAGTTTGCAAAGACAAAAATTGTCAAAGTCTCAAAAAATAAAAGCAGAGACGACTTCACACAAAGAGGAAATCAAAAGCCCCGACAATAAAAAAAAAGGGAATATATAACCCCGAAAAAAAAGGGGGCTCCAAATGAAAGATTCAAAAGAAGTCAGTACAGAAAAACTGAGACAAAAAGAAAGCAAGTCAGCATTAAAGCGCACAAATATCAAGCATGGACGTAGTCCAACTCTCGAGGAATGATTAGTCACTTTTATCCAAATGATATCCATTCCTTTCCCCAAGCCTACATTACAAGTCTGTGACAAGCCCTACATGATCTTATACTGAGGGTTCTCACATTAGTAGATACTTATATGACGGCCAAGCCTATGGTATCACAATTGCATGCATTAAACATCTTTCTGAGTGTGAATGTTTCTTCTCTAAACGTCCCAAAATTCAAAATACTGGAATATATGTGAGAAATGGGACTTTCTTTCTGTGAGGGCATTTGAAACGTGAGATTACGTGTAGTTCGAAACCTTGGATGCAAGCAGGTGTGTCGATACTCAGATATGTCTGAGGTACTATCTGAAGCTGTGTGAATTACACCAGAGTCAATCTCGGTTAGACTGAAAGCAATAAAAGAATATCCTTATGCACAATACTAATTGTTGGTATCAACTGAAGTCAGAACGTAATGTCGTCTTCCATTTTTTTCAGAAAAAACAACAAAATGCATATTACATAAAAATTCTTTTTTTGCAGCATGAACTACGTCTTGACATGATTCCCTCAGCGGGATACGTAGGCGGCCACATCGGCTTCGGTCCCACATCATTTTAAAATCATAAAAAATTATTATTTTGCATCATGAACTACGCTCTGACATGATTCCCTCGGCGGAATATGTAGGCAGCCACATCGGCTTCGGTCACTCCATTAGAAATATTTCTTCCTTGTTTTGCACAGGACTCGATTTTGTCCATTCGAGAGTTTAACATCCTCATATATTTCGCATCCATGACTACCTACACATGACTGAGGCATATTATGAGGGTTGCATTCTCATCTACTCAATTGTACATTGTCCATATTCTCGCATTAACTTTACATTCATGATAAAAAAAAAATTGCTTACCTGATCGACTTGATAGCGTCAAGATTCGATCTTACCCAGTTGAAAGTTCAACATCTTTATTACCAGAAACTGAGACATTTTAAGGATTCACTGCAAAAAATAGCAATAGACAAGGAAAAAGCAAACCAAATAGGTCTTCAGTTTAAACCAGTCTGAGCATGCAAGCGTCAAGAGCCAAAGCTACAAAGTCGACGCGAATCAACCACTCATTTCCTAAAACTCACAAGTTTTCTTTGAGTGCAGGATCTTCATATCAGCAAAGGCAGGAGCACAACAATAAGCCCATGCGTGTTACAAACGCACAACGTCTATGCAATGACGTTATCTCAACCCAGGCGAGTCACAAAGCAGGTACGTCCATAAAATAATGCATTTCATAAAAGCCTATGCAACGACTTCACCTTTGTTTCGTCTATGCAACGCCGAACATCTGCATCGCGTCTATGCAACGACGCCATTTATTTTGAGCCTATGCAACAACTTCATCTATGTTTTGTCTACGCAACGACGAACATCTGCATCGCGTCTATGCAACGACACCATTTCATCAAAGCCTATGCAACGGCTTCATCTATGTTTCGTCTATGCAACGACGAACATCTGCATCACGTCTATGCAATGACGCATTTCATCTAAGTCTATGCAACGGCTTCATCTATGTTTTGTCTATGCAACGACGAACATCTGCATCGCGTCTATGCAACGATGCCATTTCATCAAAAGACTATGCAACGACTTCATCTATGTTTCGTCTATGCAACGACGAATATCTGCATCACGTCTATGCAACGACGTCATTTCATCTAAGCCTATGCAACGACTTCATCCATGTTTCGTCTATGCAATGATGAACATCTGTATCGCGTCTATGCAACGACGCATTTCATCTAAGTCTATGCAACGGCTTCATCTATGTTTCGTCTATGCAACGACGAACATCTGCATCGCGTCTATGCAACGACGCATTTCATCTAAGCCTATGCAATGGATTCATCCATGTTTCGTCTATGCAACGACGAACATCTGCATCGCGTCTATGCAACGACGTCATTTCATCAAAGCCTATGCAACGGCTTCATCTATGTTTCGTTTATGCAACGACGAACATCTGCATCGTGTGTATGCAACGACGCCATTTCATCAAAGCCTATGCACCGACTTCATCTATGTTTCGTATATGCAACGACGAACATCTGCATCGCGTCTATGCAACGACGTCATTCCATCTAAGTCTATGCAACGGCTTCATCTATGTTTCATCTATGCAACGACGAACATCTGCATCACGTTTATGCAACGACGTCATTTCATCTAAGCCTATGCAACGGTTTCATCCATGTTTCATCTATGCAACGACAAACATCTGCATGACGTCTATGCAATGACGCATTTCATCTAAGCCTATGCAACGACTTCATCTATGTTTTGTCTATGCAACGACGAGCATCTGCATCGCATCTATGCAACGACGCCATTTCATCTAAGCCTATGCAACGACTTCATCCATATTTCGTCTATGCAACGACGAACATCTGCATCTCGTCTATGCAACGACGCATTTCATAAAAGCTTATGCAACGACTTCATCCATGTTTCGTCTATGCAATGACGAACATCTGCATCGCGTCTATGCAACGACGCCATCTCATTTAAGCCTATGCAACGGCTTAATCCACGTTTCGTCTATGCAACGACGAACATCTGCATCGCGTCTATGCAACGACGTCATTTCATCTAAGCCTATGCAACAACTTCATCCATGTTTCGTCTATGCAACGACGAGCATCTGCATGACGTCTATGCAATGACGCATTTCATAAAAGCCTATGCAACGACTTCATCTATATTTCATCTATGCAACGACGAGCATCTGCATCGCGTCTATGCAACTACACCATTTCATATAAGCCTATGCAACGGCTTCATCCATGTTTCGTATATGCAACGACGAACATCTGCATCGCGTCTATACAATGACGCCATCAACATCTACAAACACCATGTCTTTTTCAGCACCACATCACCTGCAACCAAGTGTCAATCATAATTCGACACTGAAACAAATTTTGAATCTGCGTCGGCATTGTCTTTAATTTTGCAGCATCACAGCAGCCCAGTGTCATCATGATTCGACACTGGGACAATTTTGAATCGGCGTCTACCTGCTTTAATTTTCTAGTATCGCAGCAACTCAGTGTCCTCATAATTCGACACTGAGACATTTTTTAAATCACCGTCAGCTTTGCTTTTTATTTTCGCATCACAACGACCCAGTGTCATCATAATTCGACACTGAGACAATTTTGAGTCTGCATCTGCCCCACTTTTGAGTTCTAGTTTATAAAATAGGACAAAATTGGCTACAAGTCAATATCTTTTTCCGAAGACTCTTCCATCATCTCCGTACAAAGAGGGACATGCTGTTGACAGTCAATTTTGACCCGTTTTTCGTATATTTATTACAACTTTATGTGTTTTAGGACACCGCATTTTAATCAGTATTTTTTGCATTTTTTTATCTTTTTATTTTAATTATGCATTATGTCTTTGCTAATATTATGTTTTTGTTATTGTTACACCGTCGTTTTATTTTAATAATGTTTGCATCTCTTTAAATAATTAATTGGCACCACATTTTTACTTTTAATTAGGCATTAAACATTTCTTAAATATTACATTTTATCATTATTGCATCGACATTTTAAGTTTTGATAATTTTGTACCTTTAAATAATTTTTATTTTAAACAATTAATTCATTTTGCATTTTTGTCAAACTAGTCCAGTCCAAGACACAATTTGAATCAGTCCAATCCAACACCATTTTTTTTTAATTTCATCCAAACACTTTTATTTTCCCCCATAAAAACAATACCACACTTTTCATTCCCCCCCCCCCCCCAAATACCAAACCCTAATCCTACCCCTATAAAACAAAGCATTTCCCTAACAAAAGGCTCACCAATAAGACAACCCTAACCCCCTCTTTCATTTTTTTTAGGTCTCACCCTCTCATTGTCCCGTCTCCGCCGCCCCTTCGCCGGAGTTCCAAGCTTCGGCGAACCCCCATTTAAACACCCAGTAGCCTTCCAACAACAACATGCCCTCAGCCGCACCCCTCTCGACTTCTCATCCCCAATCCCTCTCTAAAGATCAGCCGCAGCTCACCCCCCACACCCTGTCTCCCGTCGTCGCCGGACCTCCGGCGAACCACACACAACAGCGAACACTGCTATCACCCGACACCCCCACTGTCCCAAGCCTCACCGTCGAACCTCACCTGCTCCCATCGACCAACACCCAACACTGCCACTGCAACTCGTCGACGAACCTTCACCGCCACCCACTGTTCTCGTCGACCCCGCCACTGCCCGCTGCCTTTTGCGTTGTTGAAATCACTGTTTGTGTCTCTTCGTTGCTGTTATATTATTGATTGTTTGGGCTGATTTTTATTTTGAATCTCTCCGGAGTTTAAAAACTCTGGCGACCTACGTTTTATTTTGTTTGGGATATACTGCATACCTTGTTCGTTGAGGCTGATTTTTCTGCTGATTTTTTTGGCCATCTGGTCGGAGTGACCTCTATTTAGATTTATCTACTTGTTATCTGTTGTTGGGACTGTTTTTGGACCGGATTTTCGACTCCTGTGGACCTCTGGTTTTCCGTATCTATTGCTGGCTATTACTGCACTATTTTCGCTGTCCGTATGGATTTTTTTAGATAATTTGGCCCTATAATTTAGGTATTTACTGATTTTGAACTGAATGTTATACTTGGGAATACACTGATTTTTCGATTTTAGCATCCGGCCGGAGTTTTAAGATGTTCTGAAATTTTGGCAATGTTGGTGTTGCTTATTGTTCATCGGTTTTTGGACTGGTTTCGACAAGTTTGCTTTTATTTTATTAAACTGAAGGAACAGATTTCTGCATTTGAATATTGGGTATTTACTGATTTGAACATGATACTACATTTGGCCAATGAAAAAGTTATCCGTCGATTTTTGAGGCCTCCACAGTTGCAAAGACGGAAAATAAAATAAAATGAAACTTTCTGGGCATTGATGATTTCTTCTACTTACACATGATAACCAACATGTGCTGGCAGGGCGAATTCTCGCAGCCGCACTTGTTTAGGATGTCCCACTTTATTTTTATATATATATGAGCCCTCCATGTTTAAAACTATTACTGTTTTGGCGCGGATCTGAAAGTTTTATTTATTTTATTGTTTTTTAACAATATTGGCCGATGAAGGAATCTCCGTCTGATTTCCAAGGCCTCCTCTGTGCAAAAGACGGATTTATTTATTTTGCTTTACTTATTAATTCTTGTCATTGCTTTAAAATTATTTATTCTACGATTAACACTTTTACTAAGTGTTTATGCAGGTACCCGGAGATCATCTTGCGCAGAAGGCCTAAAAAGAGCTAAAAGATGTCACGAAGTTTTATTTTATGTCGCATTTAATTTTAGTTTTATTATTCTGTATTGCACTTTATTTTAATTATAAATTATGATAGAAATGCTTAGAATAGATAGAATAAAAAGGGCAATAAATAATTAACCTAGGTTTGAACGAATAACCGCAAGTTAGCGGATCTTAAAGGATGTCTAACCCCTTCCCTTTAGGATAATAAAGAACCCTGATTCAGAATCTCATTAATTTCGCAGACCATTAAATGAAGATTAATTGCAGTATTTTATTGCAATAAATCAAGTGTCCTAATTCACTTAACTAATTAGGTGGCGACTCCTTAAAATCAGCACTCTTGCTCCATCCAGGGAACCGCGCCAAAGAGCAACGTTGCGGATATCGTTCAGACCCCGAGGTCAAAAACGGGCGCGATAGTATTCAGGAGCCGATCAGGGCTCCAGGGCTTCGGGTTCTCAGGAGAATTGGGATTCTAGTCGGTTGAGGCCATATTTTCGTCAATGTGCACGGTGCGGCAGGCATCATCGTGGGGAGTGCCGTCTTACTGCTGGTACTTGCTTTTCCTGCGGCCGCCATGGCCATATAATGAGAGAGTGTCCCTTTAGAGGTGGTTAGGTGGTATGGCTCAGCCTACGGAGTCTATTGCTGGTTCATCGTTATCCATAGCTATGCGCCCCATCGGGCAAGGTATTCAGACGCCAGCAGGCCGTGGTGGAGGCCATGGCGAAGCTCCCAGTTCTAGCGGTCCTTCGAACCGCATATATGTTTTGGCCAGAAGGCATGATCAGGAGGCATCACCAGATATGGTCGCAGGTATATTTTGATCTTTTCGAGACGTATATGCATTAATAAGATTCAGATTCTACCTTATAACATAAATATATATTTCTTTTTCCCTTTGTTGAAATAGGTAATGGCTATTACTTCTTGACGTAGATCATCGTTTGATGTGTATAAAGCCTTAGGTGCTAAATTTTAAAGAGAAGTTCCGAACATCTAACAGATTGTGAGATAATTTTATGTGGGTCAAATATTGAAAAAGACGTTATCTTCTAAATGTACGATAGAAATAATGCTCTCATACATGGAAAATGATATTGGAAGCTAGATATGGCATAGAGTAGGAGATATGGTAGGAGCCAAGGAGTGGAAAAGCTAATAACTGGGTTGACAGGTGAAAATCAGGAGCTGGTATTATGTTGATTCTGCAGGATACACAATGGGTGAGGGAAATGTCATGGTAGGTAATGACAGCTTCAGGTAAATTTACTGTGTCAAGTGTGTGGGATTTGTTGGTTTGCTGAATATAGATGGATAAACACAATTATAAAGGAGGCTCTGCCGAAATTTTTAGAACCTGAGACATGTCAAGAACATTCGAGGACAAATGTTTCTAAGGGGGGGGGGGGGGGGGGAGAATGTTACACCTCATAAGTTTAAGACAAGGATTAAGAACGTCATTAAGGTTAAGATTCGGATAATGGGGGTGAGATATAATTACACAAGCTACGAACACGTCAATGAGTATTTAATGTGATAAGTTATTTACATTTTTTTTCATTAAAGGAAACCGAAATTCAAGATTTAAAGAAGTGGGTTTAAGAATTACTACTTGGGGGAATTAATCTAGTTAATAGACACTTAGAGGGTCAAAGTGTAATTTGTAAGGGAGACTAATTGGTAATACTAAAAATTTGGAAAAAAAGAGAGAGTCTACATTATAACCTAAATACACCTATCTTCCACACTTTGAAACCAAAAAAAAAACTCTCCTTCACTCCAACCGTGAACACCCCAAACATCCATAGCCAACAATTAAGTTTCATCCCTCCTTTCTTAGGTTAATTCATCCCTAACTCTAAGTAAAATTTAAGCACCCAAACTGTGGGTTTACCGCGGGACTGCTGGCCGAGATTGAGGCCAGATTTTCCAACGTTTTGGGTGAAATTTTAGCAAGAAGAACATAAGGAATGATGGAGAAAATATTTTAGATTATTGTATGTCGATTGGGAATTAAAAAGTGTGAAAATTTGAAGTAAAAAGGGCACAAATGGCGATTATTTGAGTCTTGTGAGAATCAAAGTAAGAATTTTCAGATTTTCGGACAAGTTTTTGAGAAGAAAAACACGAAAGAATGTTGGTCTAACATTGTAGAATGCTTGCATGTTGGATTGAAGTCGAAACGACGACCATTTAGCGAAGAAAAGTCGACGAAACCGCGGGTATCGCGGTCAAGCGATGGGCTCGATTAGGAATTTGTTTTGGTGATTTGATTAAGGTAATAATTCTTCCCTTAAGTTATAATTGAAGTGCATGTTGTTGTAGTTGAAGTATTGAATTTGTTTTTAAAAATAAACTTAGACTAAGAGGAAATGAGAATAAGAATTGCATGTGGTTGTTGTTGGAATTGGGTTAGCCGATGTTGAGCTTATTTGGGTATACCTTGGCTTCAAATGGTTGAATTGTTAGTTGTTACCATTTGCATGTTGAGAATTGAAATGTAGCCTTAATAATTAAGAGATAATTAGATATGAAAGATATTACAAGATGAATTGGAATTTTAAGAATTAAAAGGAAAGGTTTTGGAATTACAACATGTTGATATGACCGAAAAGTTGATGGAAATCATTGAACGTTATGGTAATGTGTTACGGGCTGAATTAGTATTCAAATATAAGTTACACACATGCATATGTATTGAAGTAGTTACCTATACATGCCTTAAAAGGATTTAAGAGTAGAAAAATGTTAATTTCATATTCTTGAACCGGCGATGTTGCTAGAAGATTGGATTGCTCCCCTGAATAGTTCTAACATAACCAAATGATTGACTAATATGAGAAGTAAATGTAGTAGTTGCCTTTGCTATTGAAATGGTTAAATGGAATAATTATAAAGAGAATGTGTGCGCCCTAACGGCATAAGTGGAGTAATTGAGATAATTTTGATTAAATCTTTGAATGATAGTAGATTGTGGGGTTAATTGGCTTGTTGGTTAACTGTGGAAACACACATAAACAGATGAGATGCTGCCCAAATTTCTATAGAAATAGAAAGTCGCTATTCGATATAACTTATGTTAGAGATCATAAAGTTAACGAACGAATTACTATTGTTATAGGTGGAAGTACTAAGTGAGACAAGATATATTTATAGAGTTGGTTAGTTCGTCAATAAGGTATGTGAGACTATCCTTTCTTTGCTTGACATGATTTTGTGAAAATCCTTCTTCTTTCCTTTGACATGTTTTTAATGAAAGTACGGCGGACGTACGTGATTCCTTCAAAGGCTAGTTTTAATCAAATAATGACTCATGATATGTTAAGTGTCTTGACTTTCTAAAAGATGTTCTAAAATGATATGTGATACGCTAAGCGCCTTGATTTTCTAAAAGATGATTTAAATGATACATGATATGATAATGTTATTCTCTATTCCATTGAGGGTCAAATGATAATTTAAGTTATATATGATTGCTCATGATATTCTGCTCGTGCCAAGTGTTATTATTAGTTCCATCGAGTCCCTCATTACAGGGCCGAGACATGTTATATTGATAATACCATCGAGTCCCTCACTACAGGGCCGAGACATGTTATATTGATAATCCCATCGGGTCCCTCACTACAGGGCCGAGACACGTTATACATATATATATATATATATACAGATTTCATCGAGTCCCTCATTACAAGGCCGAGACACGTTATACATATATATATATACAGATTCCATCGAGTCCCTCCTTAGAGGGCCGAGACACGTTGTACAGATTTACAGACATGTATATGGACATGATGATTTTATGGTAGGCATTCATGGTTTCTGATATGACTCTCATTTTTATAGACACATTTTACTCTCTATTTTACTTGGTATAGTTATGGTCTCATTTGCAGTCTTTCATGTTTTACATACTCAGTACATTATTTCGTCGACCCGCTCTCGGAGAATGCGTTCATGCCCGCAGTACAGTGTTCGATTTGGTGACCTACGGTCCAGGTTCCTACTCATGTTGGGAAGCTCCTTTGATCCAGAGCTTGTTATTTTGGTACAGAATCTCTTTTAGACTTATGTATATATTTAGGGGCACGACGGGGCCCTGTCCCGTCATATGTTCTTATTCTTCTCATAGAGGTCTGTAGACAGTTGTGGGTTATATATGCTTGGGCTGGTTGGCGAAGATGATAATCATGTTTTGTTCAGCAGTACTCTTATATTTCTATTATTGGGATATTCCCTTATTTAGTGGCAACCTTGTCGGCTAGCCTGTTATATTGTGTTGGTTAGTTTTGACTCCTCAGGAGGCAGGTACACCCTTATATAAGGCAGCCTTGTCGGCTCGCCCATTTTGGGGAGATGTTGTAAAAGCAGCGTTGTGCTGCCGAAATTTCTATAGATCTCGTTTTTAATTGGATTAAGAATGATAGGTCAGTAATGACGTCTAATTAAGACGTTTAGTCGCGGCCCGTCGGGTCAGGTTTTGACAGCTAATTTGCATGTGATAACTCTACATGAAGAATACAATTTGGAGGGGACCATCAGGGCGGTCCTAAGAGAAGAAAAAGTTTAGTATTCAGCTTCCATCACCCTTGCCGAAGAATTGATGCCCACCGATCTTGCAAAGAAAAGAGACATTCCTTTTGCCAAAGCTCATTCCGCCCCTGATTCAGTTCATGTGCCGAAACAAGATGATACTGACAGCGAAGTATAATCCTGCCGAAGAACCAGTCAGCCATGATGCAGAGCAAATAGGCGGTTTGAGAGATTTGGACTTGCATCCCTGTCCTGGCCCACCTAGAATCTAGATAAAAAGAGCATATTAGTTTAGCAGAATAATTTGAGTCCAAACTCGTATTTAAGTTTTAATAATATTTTGCTTTCGTTCTCTTATAATTTGAACTACGTTTGACCTGATTCCCTTGGCGGGATACGTAGACGACCATATCTGCTTCGGTCCCACTTTTAGAAAAAAACCAAAATCCCTTTTGCTAGTAATGTGAACTACGTTTGACCTGATTCCCTTGGTGGGATACGTAGGCGGCCATATCGTCTTCGGTCCCACTTTTAGAAAAAGCACAATTCCTTTTGTTTGTAATTTGAACTACGTTTGACCTGATTCACTCGGTGGATATGTAGGCGGCCCATGTCGGCTTCGGTCCCACCTTTAGAATTTTAATTTTGCCCAGTATTGCTTGTAACGAGCTACGTTATAACATAATTCCCTCATTGGGATACGTAGACGGCCTAAATCGGCTTCGGTTACATCATTAGGAAGTTTCCCCTTTGTTTTGGAACACTTTTGGTAGGATAGACAAACAACCCCACAAGATACTCATTTTAAAACCAAGCACTCTTGCATGTTTTAAAGTTAAAACTGGGACAATTTTGATAATATGTTCATTTAGTCAATTCGACAGAAATTTTTATCAAAATACTCATTTTGCCACAAACAAATAGTTAATAATTAGCCAAGGCAGGAAACCAGACAGGGGTTACAGGTCCAAACAAGCCAGGCACGCAAATATCAAAGGATCAAAGTTGCAGAGTCAATACGAATCGACCCCCCCCCCAAATATTCACAAGTTTTCTTTGAGCGCAGGTTCTTCACAATGACAGAAGTAGAAAATACAATAGCAGAAGCAAAAAACACAACAAGAAGGTTCTTCATACTAGCAGAAACAGAAAGAAGCAGCAGCAGCAGCAGGAAAGACAACTATAATCAAAGCTCAAATTTCGCAGAAGCAGCAATCGAAATTCAAATTTCACAACAAAAAGTAGCAGAAGCAAAAAGACGGCAACAATCAACGTTTAAATTCCGCAGCAGGAGCAGTATAAGCAGAAAAGACGACAAGTGTGTGTTGAGATGACACCAACATTCACAGCATCCAGTAAGTCCGTATAGAGAAGACGATAGCATTCGCACCATCCAGCAAGTCCGTGCAAAGACAACATTAGGATTCACAACATCCATCAAGTCCGTGCAGAGATGACATCAGCATTCGCAGCATCCATCAAGTCCATACAGAGATGACATCATCATTTGCACCTTCCAGCAACTTCGTGTAGAGACTACATCAGCAGTCACAGCATCCAGCAAGTTCGTGCAGAGACTACATCAGCATTCGCAGCATCCAGCAAGTTCGTGCAGTGATGACACCAGCATTCACAACATCCAATAAGTCCGTGCAGAGACGACATCAACATTCGTAGCATCCATCAAGTCCATGCAGAGACGACACCAGCATTCGCAGTATCCAGCAAGTCCGTGCAGAGACGACACCAACATTCGCAACATCCAGCAAGTTCGTGCAGAGACGATATCAACATTCGCAGCATTCACAACATCTAGCAAGTCCGTGCAGAGATGACATCGCATTCGCAGCATCCAGCAGCTCCGTGCAGAGACGACATTAGTATTCACACCATCTAGCAAGTCCGTGCAGAGACTACATCAGCATTCGCAGCATCCAGCAAGTTCGTGCAAAGACGATATCAACATTCGCAGCATCCAACAAGTCCGTGCAGAGACATCAGCATTCGCAGCATCCAGCAAGTCCGTGCAGAGATGATATCAGCATTCGCAGCATCCAGCAAGTCCGTGCATAGACATCAACATTCGTAGCATCCAGCAAGTCCGTGCAGAGACTACATCAGCATTCGCAACAGTTTTGGGACTGTTTTAGACGTGTATATTTGCTGGAAATTTAGTAGTCTTATTGCATGTTTAATGTAGTAGATTGTTAATGAAAGTCCCGAAGGAATAAGGGTGAAAAATGCTTCATATTGTACCTTTAAAGTTGATTAATATGTGGATTGTTTTAATATGATTGTGGGGCAGAATTTTACACGTCAAGTTAGGCGTGTAATCCCCTTTGGTTGCTTCCTTGTTGTGCCCTTAAGTGTGGCTTGTTTGTTGTTGAATTCAGGCCTTGGAAAAGGTGGAAAAGTACGTATAAACAGGGGAAGTGCTGCCCAATTTTCTGTAGAATAAGAGACCCTTTACATGGTATTAATCTACCTTAGAAAGCATGCAGTTGATAGAAGTGTTATTGTATCTATTGGTTGAAGTACTACATTGAGACGTATACTAGTTATCAAGTTGGAATAAGCGGATAAGGTATGTGAACTATCTTTCTTCTTTGGCATGATTGTTCTGAGAAATGAGTGTACAGTGTACGTACATAGCTCTATGAGATTATAATCCTATATGATACATGATACATGATATATTCCCTTGCTAGTTCTTTGGGTTTCTAAGGTAGAAGTTCATTTTTAATTTGATTTACTTGAAAGTCATTAGGCTTGATTTAGTTTGAAAGTTAAGAGACTTGATTTGTTTTGGAAGTCACGAGACTTGATTTATTTTGAAAGTTAAGAGACTTGATTTATTTTGAAAGTTATGAGACTTGATTTACTAGAAAGCTATGTGACTTGATTAGATGAAGTATAAGCGACTTGATTTATATGAAGTATAAATTACTTGAGTTTAAAAGTGTAGTTACTTGATTTTAAAAAGGAAGGCATGGTATTGTCTTGGTTTATTTAAAAAGGAAGGCATGGTATTGTCTTGGTTTATTTAAAAAAGAAGGCATGGTATTGTCTTGGTTTATTTAAAAAGAAAGGCATGGTATTGCCTTGGTATTTCTAAAAAGAAAGGCATGGTATTGCCTTGGTATTTCTTAAAAGGAAGACATTGTATTGTCTTGGTATTTTTAAAAAGAAGGTATGATATTGCCTTGGTATTTCTAAAAAGGAAGGCAAGGTATTGCCTTGGTTGGGAAAGTATAGGTTACTTGATTTGAAAAGAATAAGTAACTTGATTTTGAAAGCGTAAGTTTACTTGAGTTTAAAAGTGAAAGTACCTTGATTTCCTAAATGACGTTTTAAAGTGATACATGGTATCTAGTGTCTTGATTGTCCAAATGAGGATCTAAAATGAAAGTTTATTTTAAAGATTTTATTGAAAGTCCAAAGGATGTTTTAAATTGAACATAATTGCTCATGATAGTTATTTGTGCATATGTTACTGCCCGTGAACTTGTATTCATGATGCGGGATAGATTCCCATGAGATGTTACTGTCTGTGAACTTGTATTCACGATGCGGGATAGATTTCCATGAGATATTATTGTCCGTGAACTTGTATTCACGATACAGGATAGATTCCCATGAGATGTTACTGTTCGTGAACTTGTATTCACGATGTGGGATAGATTCCCATGAGATGTTATTGGTCGTGAACTTGTATTCACGATGCGGGATATATTCCCATGAGATGTTACTGTCCGTGAACTTGTATTCACGATGCGGGATAGATTCCCATGATATGTTATTGTCCGTGAATTTGTATTCACGATGCGGGATAGATTCCCATGAGATGTTACTGTACGTGAATTTGTATTCACAATGCGGGATAGATTCCCATGAGATGTTTATTTTTCGTGAACTTATATTCATGATGCGGATATAGATTTCCATGAGATGTTTGTTAATCTATGGACTTGTATCCACGATGCAGGTATATGATTATATGAGTAGGTATTCATAGTTTTAAAATGACTAAATTTTTAAAAGGTACAGTTGGCTTTTATATGGCACGGTAGGATCTGGTATTTGATTTTCATACTGGCCCCTGTCATTCTTTGTACAGTTATGATCTTATTTACTGTACTTCATGTTGTACTGACCCCCTTCGGGGGGCTGCGTTCATGCCCGCAGGTATTAAGTACTCAATTGGGTGATCCGCGAGCTTAGGATCTCCAGTCAGCTTCTATTGAGACAACTCCACTATTCCGGAGTCTTGTCATTTAGTACGGAGTTGTATTACAATCGTATGTACAGTTTTGGGTACGGCGGGGCCTTGTACCGTTATATGTTGTTATCAAACTCTTAGAGGTCTGTATTCATATGTGGGCTGGACTTGCGGGAGTTGTAATTATGTCATGTACAATTGTAGTCCTATTTGGGTATTATATATTATGACAGCCTTGCCGGTTTTGCATTTGTTGTTAAAAAAAAGGGTGTTGTTTAGTTTCCGCGGGTTACTTGTGTTGTATGGTTAGAAAGGTGCCCAGGTAGGACACCAGTCGCGGGCCCGGGGTTCGGGATTCATTACCCTCAAAGACTGCAGAAGAAGTCCTTAGATAAGCAGTTTTTGAAAATTTTGGAGGTATTTAAAAAACTGCACATTAACCTTTCCTTCATTGAAGCCTCGGAGAAAATGCCAGCATATGTGAAGTTCATGAAAGATATCCTTTTTAAGAAGAGGAAGCTGGCAGATTATGAGACAGTGGTGCTGACAGAGGAGTGCAGTGCTATCTTGCAGAAGAAGCTTCCCCCAAAGTTTAAACATCCAGGGAGTTTCACCTTACCTTGCACTATAGGGAAGGTGATATGCAAGAATGCTCTATGTAATTTGGGGTCAAGTGTCAACATGATGCCTCTTTCTGTGTTTAAAAGACTTGGTTTGGGGAAGCAAGGCCAACCACGGTCACCTTGCAGCTAGCTGATCACTCAATTGTACATCGTCAAGGAATAATTGAAGACATATTGGTGAAAGTAGGTAAGTTCATATTTTCTGCTGACTTCATCATCCTAGACATGGAAGCAGATGAAAATATGTCCATCATCCTTGGGAAGACCATTCCTAGCCACATGGAGGACATTGATTGATGTTGAGAAGGGAGAGTTCAAGCTAAGAGTTCAAGATGATGAGATGATCTTCAAAGTTCTAAGACCATCCACTGAACCACAAGTCATTGGTAGATGCTTTGCTATTGGTGTAGTTGATAAAAAGGCTCATCATGAAAGTTCCAAGGGTACTGATGCCCTTGATGGTAAGAAGTCTGAACCTGCAAATAATGAAAAAGGAATGAACCCCTTTGACAGCAGCCCTGTGAAAAAGAAGAGGAGGAGGAAGAAGAAAATGATGCTGAAATGGATATGCGGAGGGGATACTCTACCCTCTTGATTGAGTAAGAAAACTGCGTCCGACTAAAAGACGTTAAAGACAGCGCTACTTGGGAGGCAACCCAAAGTTTTAATTATGATATTTCAATTTTTTGTTTTAGTTTATTTTATTTTGTCTTGAACAGTTTCACGATCTGATATGTTTAGTATTTTTGGATGACATATGAAGGAGGGGATACTCAAAAGGGCGAAGGGTTAGCAATGCAGAAAACTGGAGGACACTGGAATTTTTCAGGAATTAGCGCCGCGGTGCGGCTAAGGCTGCGGTCCTCACGGAAGTGTGCCGCGATGGTCGTCCTCCTCCTGCACCTCCGTTATGACCGCTATTTTTTGTTTGTAAGTTGTCCCTTTAGTTTTAGTCTTCACACATTGGGGACAATGTGTCAATTAAGTTTGGGGGTCTTACTTTGTCTTATTGTTTTGTTTTGAGTCATTTTTGTTGTCTTTTTGTTGTTTTATGTGTTTGTGAGTCATAATTTTTTTTATGGATCATGTATGTTGTAGTTGCTAAAGATATTGAGTGGATAAATTGAGATAATGTAATGAAATTGAAAGCAAACAAATCTGTGTCCTTAAGTTAGATATACCAAAAATTCATGACATCTAATTATTTGGGATATTTGTGTTTAGCCTATGTGTGTCAGTTATGGAAATAAAGGTTGAAGATGTCTAGAACACATGTTTGCTTGTTATTTGAGGCGAAATAGTTAAGATATACATGTTTAGAAAAATTATTCAGACATTCTTTGATAGCCCTTCTGACCGTTCATTACCTACCCTGACATAAATGGTATCACTAGTCAGCCCCTTTGAGCCTAAATAATATTTTTGTTTGACACCCTATGATTCCTCTATTGTGTCATAAGTAATAATGGAAAATTATTGAAATGAGAAGTGTTGAAAAAAAAAAAAGATGAAAAAAATTGATGCACCCCAATGAAAAATATGTAAAAGCCTAAATTTGGGGGTGCTTGTTAATTATAATATATCTCATTCTCTCAAAAGAAAAGAGGGGGAAAATAAGTATGAGATTAAAAAGAAAATCAGAAAGAAGGAAAAAAGGGAGTTGAATGATAAATGCTTATGGTACGTAGTTTGAGCCTCAATGTCAACTTTTATCTACCCATGCATAAGCCTACATTACAACCCTTGAAAGTCCTGATGCTCTCTAAAGTGTATGTAAATGATTAGTGGAGAATAACAAGTAAACAAGTCTATAGAATTTTGGGAAAGATGGAATGAAAGTGACATGCATAGGTTAGGTGTTTGTATTTTCAGTGATCATGACATAATTGAATTTGCGAAATATCTAACTTGATATTCTAGATTGCTAAATATTCATGCTATGTATGTTCTAACATATTATCCCAGTTTTCATCCATAATTTTGAGGAAGCATTGTTATAGTTACTTGATCCACTTCATTGAGTCTTTTATTTGATTTTATTTTTGTTTAGTGCTTTACTCGAGGGCGAGTAAAGTATAAGTTTGAGGGTATTTGTTGAGTGTATTTTATACACTCTTTTGAGTCCTTTTTAGTTAAGTATTTTCCCTTTTTTGTTTGTGTTTAGTATAATATTAGGTTTTTTTTTTGAGTCACAGCGGTCATAAAGGTGAAATACCACTTTTGAGGATGAAATGAGTGTTACACCCCGTTATTCCAGGATATATATATAGAAATGTACGTAAGGAACCAGGATGTTAAAAATTTAAACGAAAGGAAGAATTGTTTTTCGAAGGAAAAATCTTCCGAACCTCGGCAAAGAGAAGTGTTTGTTAAGGGGAATTGGGTTCTCGAGTTTGCTATTTGAGACATTTAGAATTTATCGGAACTACAGAAGTTTATTTACAGAGTTGGATACGTGTGGCCCACCCGAGAAATTTTACGTTTTTATGGGGCCCACGAGGTTTTCGATATTTTGACCAATTATGGAAATTTCGGAAAACGAAACATTATGGAAGAATGATAGGGTGACACGTGTCACCCCCCCCACACTTGGGCTTGGACGAAAATGGTCAAGAATGGGCCAAGTCTTGAAAGGTCAAGGCTTGACATTATTGACCAAGTCAATAAGCCCACTTAGCTTGATATTTAAATGAATTCATCCAAGCCACACAAATGTTCTAATCTAGACCCTTGAATGTAGTATATATCTATACTAGTAGTGCAAGACTTGGTCATCTCAACACTTAGAAAAATTAGAAAAACTTTGAGCTTGAAAATGGGAGCTCTCGGGTTTGCACTTGGAAGAACAAAAATGTTTTCGTTTGTGGTTCAATGATCCCAATACTTTAAACCAAGGTTCCTAAGGGTATTGTAAGGATATCTCAATAGAAAGATCCCGGAAAAACTACGTTTTCACGTTAGTCGCAAGGCGAAAACCTAAGGAGTTCTTCAACTTTGAAGTTGGAACTTGAAGAGGAGTTCTTCATAAGCTTCTAAGGGTTTCTTGGAGTGGATTGGAACGTCGAAAAGAGGAGCTAAAGTTGCTAAGGATCGACTTGTAATCTTGGATTATATTTGGGCTAAATGAGGTAATAATCTTCGTCTTACTATTGTAATTGAAGATTCCATGTTATGGTAAGTTAGAAATGAGCATGTGATATATGTTATGAAGATTGATAAATGTTATGGAATTTTAGAAGCCTAAAGTCCGAAAAAGTTCATGTTAGCTATTAAGTTTGTAATTCAATTTAATTGTCGATACAATCATCACATGCTATTGAAAGAAGGGATTATAGTTGTTATAATCATCTGCGGCTATATAACATGTTAGACTAAACAACTTGGATTGAAGAAGAATTGGAAAAGACTTTGTGTTGTTGTACATTGTTAGCCGAGAATGACATTGAAATGTTAGACTATTTGGATATCGATTGTGGGGCAGAATTTTACACGTCATGTGCGGCGTGTAATCCCCTTTGTTTAACTGATTGTTGAGCCTTAAATGTGGCATTTGGTTACTGATTTTCGGACCTTGAAAAAGGTGGAAAAGTACGTAGAAACAAAGGAAGTGCTGCCCGATTTTCCGTAGAATTAAGAGTCCTTATACTTAGGAATATTCTACGTTGAAAGCTAGTAGTTGATGGACGTATTATGGTCATTATAGGTTGACATTCTACGTGCGGCGTATTCAACTTGGCAAGTGGATTAAGTCGAAGAGGTATGTGGAAACTTTCTTATCTCTTGTGCATGAGTAGTTATAAATGTATAGTACGGTAGACGTACGAGATTTAAATGAATTCAGTTCATTTGATATCCTTGACTTGTTTTAAGAATGTCTAAGTTTGTTGAGTTAGAGAATTAACTCACTTGTTTTTAAAGGATAGAAATGCCTTGGTTTCAAAAGAATAAAGTTGGTTATAATAACTTTATGGAAAGTAAAAAAGAATGGTTTATTCTAATAAGGTAAACAAAGATTTCTTGACTTGAAAATGTATGGAATACTTGATTTGGAAAGTATTGATTACTTGCATTATTCTAAAGTTAAGAAACTTGATTTCTAAAGTTAAGAGACTTGAAGTATTTTGAAAGTGTATGATACTTGGTTTTTGAAAGTATAAGTCTCTTGGTTATGAAAATAATGTAATTGTCTAAAACATAAAGAGTTATAACGGCTTTATAGGAAGTTAGTTATAACGACTTTATGGAAAGTTAAGAGAATGTCTACTTGATTTATAAGCACGAGTTGCCTAGGTTGTGAAAGTAGAAGTTACTTGGTTTTAAAGCCTTGAAATGTATTTCTAAAGGTATAGTGACTTGTTTTGAAAAGTAGACAAGCCTTGATACTACGGGCGTTAGTATCTTGGGGATTTTATGCAAGAAAGAGTCATTTTTAAAAAGAAAAAAAAAGTACATAGTACTTTGGGTTAAATTCCCGGATTTTATAATGACATGTTAGTGCCTTAAGTAAACTAAAATGAGAGTGTATATATAAATAAGGCTAGTAAGAAGTTAGGGGATTTCTTAACTTGCTTATGTTATGTATGATAAGCCGGTGGTGCTTATGTCATATATGATATCCAGTTGCGCTAGGTTATGTTATTCTTGCGGGATAAACCCCCGGGTTACTACTTATTCCATGGATTTGCTACCCATGATGCGAGTGCGGTGTTTGTACTCATTGCGGGCCCCACTGGTCCTATGCGGGTGAAGTAGTCCTATGCGGGTGAAATAGTCCCATGCGAGGCGGATGACCTCATTGTGGGTCCACAAGACCTATGCGGGTGAAATAGTCCCAGTAGTAGGATTGCTTAATGATACTACGGGCGGGTGGCCCTACTTTGATCATGAGCCTCCTATTTTTATGCAGTAAAGTATACTCTTGATTACTCTCATTGTTAGTAAGGCACAGTGTACTATTATTTGAGTTATCATACATGTCTCCAGCTTTATTTTAGACTCTATGATTTCATTTCAGTACTTTTAAGTTTTACATACTTGGTACATCTGTTGTACTGACCCCCTTTCCTCGGGGGCTGCGTTCATGCCGCAGGTAGGGGTAAGCAGGTGGTTGATCCTCATTCTTAGGATCACTGATCAGTTGTCAGAAGCTCCATTTCTCCGGAGACTTGTATTTTTGGTACGGTTTCCCTGATATTGTAGATTTATCTACATTCAGGGGTATGGCGGGGCCCTGTCCCATCACAGTTGTTATTCTTAGAGGTCTGTAGTCATATCTTGTGGATTGGGTTGTAAGAACAAAGATGTAACTGTTTTATTTTTGGGTTACG
The DNA here is from genome assembly GCA_029844215.1 of Przewalskia tangutica. NCBI lineage: Eukaryota > Viridiplantae > Streptophyta > Magnoliopsida > Solanales > Solanaceae > Przewalskia > Przewalskia tangutica. The sequence goes on along the minus strand of CM056724.1, from coordinate 40,662,845 downwards.
TATATTTCACGGAAGGTGGCCTTATCGGCTAGCCTGTTGATGTTTGTTTGTCTAAGTATTTTATGTATGTTCCGCTGCTATTCTCTGATGTATACCTGTAAGGGGTGTCCAGGTAGGGCACCAGTCGCGGGCCCGGGGTCGGGTCGTGACAATGAGCTTAATCGAGATGAAAAGTTGCACAAGCACAGCCCCAGGAAGAATAGAAGAAATCTGGCGAAAATCGGACGAAAAGCATAAGGCACCGCGGTGCATGACCAAGAGGGACCGCGGTGCTGATGAACCGCGGCCGAAAAGTTTTAAGCCGAGGCATAAAAATTCCAATAGCTGAGGACGAAAAATCACCGTCGAAGGAACCGCGGTGCATCCATTCCAGTGAGCAGCCCAGCGATTTCGACCAATTAGCACCGTGGTGCCTGGTTTCAGCACCATGGTGTCGACGCGAAAAGTTCCAGATTTTGGGCCGAATTTCAGTAAGGGTAGAAAGGTCCGAAGTAAAGTTTTTTTCAGATATAAATACCCTAAACCCTGTCAGTATTCATTATCATACCCGGGGAGAGAAAAATGAGGGTACAAGCTACACAATTGGAGATTCTTGTTCAAGTTCTTTCTCTTTTTTTTTTTTTTTAATTTCAGTTCATGTTGGATTGTAAATTAGTTCTTGACATGACAATGTTTAGGAGCTAATTACTTTAGTAGGGTTTTCCGTCGAATCTTCTTGAAGCTCTTTCATATAGTTAATACATAGTTATTGAGTTCTTCTTTAGCATATTAAGATTTATTCAATATTGTTTTGATTGCTTGATAATTAATTGATCACTAATTGTCATAACTTATATGATTTCGAATCAAGATCCGAGAAGGGAGATTTGAATATGCTGTAGTTGTTTAGACATAGGTTGAAATTGTGGACGAAAGTACCCCGATACCTGTGTAGTTAATTGATCACTAATTGTCATAACTTATATGATTTCGAATCAAGATCCGAGAGGGGAGATTTGAATATGCTGTAGTTGTTTAGACATAGGTTGAAATCGTGGACGAAAATACCCTGATACTTGGGTAGTATTCAAGGTTGTTGTTCTTAATCCTCATCTATGGTAAAATCTATCATAGAAATATATAAGGTTTTTGCACAAGGTTGAGCTTTTATATATCTTAACCGGAATATATAACATATTAGTTAACCTGCTATCTGAATAAGAAGAAAAATCATTAGCATTGCATTGACACGTGAAAGAGTGGATAGTTGAGGAGATTGAAAGTCTTATTTCCTTCATAACTGTTTTTAATCCCAAGTATCATCACTTTAGTTATTTTCTGCAATGTGAACGATAACTCGGTCTTACAGATCTTTATTACTTGAACGATGCGTAGACTTGCGTAAGCATCTAGAAATATCGCAACAGGAAGCAAGGTAAAAATAACCTAGACTCTTGATACCATGAAAGAATTAATCCCTTGATTATTCTTATTGATGAAATACATATATATACAAATTACAATAGGAGAATCATATTCCTACTTTACATCTAAATCTCTATTCTATGAGGAGACTAAATCTACACTTATGATAATATTACAATACTAAGTTAAGTACAAGACTAAGTCTATAATCTACTAAATATACAATATGAAAAATATTAACAAATCTGAAAAAGGGATGGACCGGACGTTGGTGAAGCCCATTCTCTAACAGTTATTTAAAAGAAAACAAAAGAGTGGTGGGACAAAGCTGCAAATTAGGGAAGGGACATATTTTTATAGTACTCCAATTATGATTTATGATTCATAATGCAGCATAAAGTTGATTTAGTATAGAATTTGGGATTAAGTTTGTTCAATATTTAGTTAAAATTAGGATAAAATTTATATTATAATTATGAGATTATGTATCTCATATAAAGGTGGGTTATTATCTAGGTTATAATTATGGATAAGGGCTGGATTTGAACCAAACAACCTCTTAAGATATATACATATTCCTTGTTTTTCACCTAAGGGGTGTGGCGGAATGAAAGGAGTCGATAAGTTTTTGAGTTGGGGAGACTAATCATTTATGAGTAAAAAGCTTCAAAAAATAAAATGTACCCCTTTTCAAGGCAGGCTGATGCATGAATCAGCTAAAGTTGATGCTTTAGGCCTCTTAATTTTGGGTGCCCAAAATTTCCTAATATGTGTATATATTTGTAAGATGATATTAATTTCTTTTGGAGAGTCTTTTTTATTAATATCAATATATATACTGTATAATATTCATCCCTTATACAATAGGAATCCTAGTCCTAATTACAAGAGGAATTTCAGTCTTACCTTAATTATATTTACACATTATATGGAATATATTCTAATTATGGGTAGAGATTTTATATTGTGACTATACACGTTTACACACCCCCTCAGTCGGAGCGAGAGGAGGCCGGACGCTGAGATTGGATCTGAAGTCAAGAAATAACTGTCTGAGAAGTCCTTTGGTGAATATATTTGCATACTGATATGATGAGGGAACATGTAACACACTAACATGGTCTAGCGCAATTTTCTCACAAACGAAATGTATATCCATCTCAATGTGTTTGGTTCGCTGATGTTGGACCGTGTTGTGAAAAAGATAGATTGCAGAGATGTTATCACAGTACACAATAGATTTCTGACGCAAAGGACACTGAAGCTCTAACAGTAAATTTCTGAGCCAACAAATCTCAGCTACCATATTTGCAACACCTCTGTAATCAGACTCGGCACTGGAACGAGATAGGATGGCCTGTTGCTTGGTAGACCATGAAATCAGATTATCCCCTAAGAAAACACAAAAGCCAGAGGTGGAGCGTCGTGTGTCCGGACACCCTGCCCAATCTGCACCCGTATAAGAGACAACCTGTTTAGTGCAGAGGGGTATATGTGCAATCCATAATCAAGTGTGCCCTTAATGTATCGAATGATACGCTTAAGGGAAGTAAAATGAGACTCACCGGGGGCATGCATAAATAGGCACACCTGCTGAACAACATAAGCAATGTCTGTCCTTATAAATGTAAGATACTGAAGGGCACCTGCAAGACTCCTATAAAGAGTAGGTCGGAGACTGGAGCACCATCCATATCAATGAGCTTAGATTTTGAATCAACTGGAGTAGGCATGACTTTGCAATTCACTATTTTAGCCCTGTACCCAATCTCCTCTGCATACTTACGATGACTCAAGAACATGTGGTTGGCAGACCTGCTCACTGATATCCCCAAGAAGTAACCCAGCTTACCCAAACTAGTCATTGCAAATTCGGTCTTAAGTAAAGCAATAATCTCATTTTTCAACCCATCTGATGAGGCAGTAAGAACAATGTCATCCACATACAATAGTAAGTAAGCAATGCTATTACCTCGATAAAAAATGAAAAGGGAATTATCACTTCTGCTGCATACAAACTCAATCTTCATAATATACCTGATAAAGAGATCATACCACACACGGAGGGCCTGTTTCAGGCCATATAGTGACTTACGGAGATGACACACATAGTGAGTGACAACTGGATGGACGAAACCCAGGAGGCTGATGCATATAGACTGTTTCTTTCAGGTCCCCATGTAAAAATGCATTTTTTACATCAAGTTGATGTATTGGCCAGTGTTTGCCCATGACTATGTTCAGAACTGTGTGAATATAGCCGGTTTGACAATCAGACTGAATGTCTCACCACAATCAATACCCTCTTGCTGATTTGTGCCATTAGCCACAAGTCGTGCCTTATACATATCTAGAACTCCATTGTCTCTGAATTTATGATGAAATAGCCACATACAATGGATTACATTCACCCCCTATGGTCTAGGTACGAGATCACATGTGTGATGTTTAGTTAAAACATGAAATTCCTCAGACATAGCCACATTCCAATTAGGGTCTTGTTTGGCCAACTTGGGGTTCTTGGGAATTGGAGAAATGACTTGGGCAGACAAGTTAAATTGGATTTTAGGTTTGAAAATCTCGTGTTTGGCATGAGTTTCCATTTGGTGAGTGGGGACATTTAGTGGCTGCGGAGTCTGAGTGGGGAGATACGAAACAGATGGCATGGTTGGATAAGGGGATGGTGGTGGAAGATCCGTCGACGGCGCCATGATGCCGTGATCAAGGGACGCGGTGCCATTGTCTAGGGTCGCGACGCCTGATGTCCAGTGACTACTGGAGCTTAGGCGCTGCGGCGCCTCCCCTAAGGGCTGTGACGCTAACGACGAGTCGAGAACAGTGGGTTCACTGGAAGGATGACGCCTCCCCGAAGGGCCGCGGCGCTGACGCTATTTGTGGGACACTAGACAGAGAAGGTGATTTTCAGCTGTGCTGTGATCGAGTTGACTGAGAATGATAGGAGAGATCGTAGACTCGTCAAGAAATGAGTAATTCGGTTTTGGAATATTTGAGGAGTTGAAAATGGAAATGTGGTCTCGTCGAACGTGACATGACGGGAAGTGTGGATTTGACGAGTGGACAAGTCATATCAAATATAGCCCCTATGGTTTGGCGGAAAGCATAGGAAGACACATCGAGTGGTCCGAGGAGCTAGTTTGTGAGGGGTGGTGGAAGCAAGGTTAGGATAACAGAGGCAACCGAATATCCGTAGATGATCGTAAGAGGGGACTCTGTGATAGATGATTTCGGTGGGGTCATGTTGAGAATATTTAGAATGTATTCTGACATTTTAGCAGCATAGACCCAGAAGGACGAAGGGAGGGAGGCATGAATTAATACAGTGCGAATCATATTGTTAATGGTGTCAATGATTCGTTCAACCTTATCATTTTGTGGGGAAGTGTGAGGGCAGGAGAAGCGAAAAACCATGTCATTATTAGTATAAAAATGGTAAAACGTAGAGTTATTGAATTCACGACCATTATCGCACTGAAATGATTTTATACCTTTTTCAAATTGTGTTTGAATGAATGTTCGTAACTCAAGAAATTTAGCAAACATTTCCGATTTAAATTTGAGAGGATATAGCCAAAGATAGTGGGAAAAATCATCTAGCAAGACAATATAATATTTATGACCGAGGGAACTAGCAATAGATGATGTCCATAAATTGCATATATAATATCAAATGGTGCAAATGTAACACTAGTAGATGATTTAAATGGAAGACGAGTATGTTTGCCTAAAGAACAAGAAACACAATGTTGGGCAAGCTTCCCATTATTACAAGTAATGAAATTATTGCCTCTAAGAAAATTAAAAACTGGGGCTCCTGGGTGACCAAGTCTATTATGCCACGTGGATGGAGAGATAGCCGCTAGAGAGATGGGAGAGCAAGATCCGACAGCGGAGGTGATGGGAATGGATAGAGATCCCCCGTGCTATTGCATCTCGTAAGAGGTGTACCCGTATAAAGATCCTTCACAGTGAAATCAAAAGGGTCAAAGTCAACAGAGACAGAGTTATTACGAGTAAATTTGCGGACATAAATTAGGTTCTTAATAATGTGTGGGACATATAAGATATTTTTAAGGGAGAAGGGTGGATGAAAAGGTTGTGTGTAGGATGTATCATAGCCCTTTATTGGAATGCGATGGACATTACCAACTGTAATAAATTGAGGATGCTTTAAACTAAATATTTTAGGAATATTACATGCAGACCGGGTGAAGTGAGATATGGCACCGGAGTCCATAATCCAATTGTTGTCCGGTTGTTGCAGGTTAAGACTGCTGAAAGCCTGACCGAAGTCAGTGGGGCCATGCCGGAAACGGGCTGCTAGAATTTGCCTTGCATGAAGTGGGTTTGCTGCGGGGCTGGGCTAGCCGATGGGCTAGAGCTGGGATCAACAACCCGTGTTAAGAATATGGAGAGAAGAGCTGCTGGAACTGGAATTGCGGCGGCGCGGCGACGCCTTGCTGGTACTATTGAGGCACCGCGGCCCAGTGGTTCTGCGGGCCCTGCTGTTGCTAGTTCTTCTGACCACGACCCTTTCCACGACCACGTCCCATTTTCCCGCCGCGGCCCTTGCCACCCTTACTGCGGTTGGGAATTTTCCAGCGGGGTTTGGCCGACGGGAAACTGCTGTTGTGGTTGCGTTTCGACAGCGAGCGCCTTCTGATTGTGCTCATCATGCTTAGCACGATGGGTTTCTTCTAGTAGTAGTTTAGAGCGAGCTTTGTTGAAACTCGGAAGAGGGTCAACCTGCTAAATCATCGTGACTAGGGTGTTATATTCCCCTTTAGGGAGGCCTGCAAGTAGTTGTAACACCATCTTTATTTCGGACACGGGCGTACCAACATTGGTCAATTTGTCTGCCACAAGTTTCAACTGTCGACAGTATTCTGACATATTGGAATAATTTTCCAGATGTGTGTTGTTGAATTGCTCCTCCAAGTACACCGTTTGAGTGTTCTTGTTGTCTTAGAAAATTTCCTTCAATCTTGTCCATAATTCGCGGGCAGAAGCCCCCGTTTTCATGATGGTGAGAAGTAGGTCTTTGAATACAGTGCCATAGATCCACTATTTAACTACGACATCAAAACGACGCCAAGTTGTGTCATCAATCTCCGGGGGACGAGGAACAGACTCGTCGATGTGGTCAAGCACATTGTAAATGCAAGCATGAATTTTAAAGAGTTTGACCCACGACCATCTTCCTGATCATGAATGAGAGGGATGAAATTCTTGATGTTTGTAACGGCGAGAGCCGGATGGAAATATGGTGAGGAATTGGTGGTAGGAGGAGGTGTGAAAGCAGAAGTGTCAGAAAGGGTGGAGGATTCAAGAGTACTCATTTAGATAAGAGAAGAATGAAGAAGAACAAAAAACCAAGAAATTTGGTGGAGGGCCGCGGCGGATCCCGAGGGGAGGGGGGTTGGCCGACGACTTTAAGATAGATTTTCTAGGGTTTTGGCTCTTGATACTATGTAAGATGATATTAATCTCCCTTGGGGAGTCTTTTTCATTAATATCAATATATATAGTGTACAATATTCATCCCTTATACAATATGAATCTTAGTCCTAATTACAAGAGGAATCCTAGTCTTACCATAATTATATTTACACAATATATGGAATATATTCTAATTATGGGTAAAGATTTTATATTGTGACTATACACGTTTACAATATTATTCTCATTTGTTTCAATTTACGTGGCACCGTTCAAATTAAGAAAGTCAAACAAGTTATTATCTTATTATAATTTTTTATATATTTCAAGTATTAATTATTGTGACTTATAGTACTTTTTACATAATTTTTAAATATGTAGATTTTATTTCAAAAAAATTTAAAAATTCTATATTCAAGCGCACGATCAAAGTTAACAAGTTTGAATTTTGAAAAAAATAAAAAATCACATAATTAGGGACATAGAGAGTATTTAAATTTTATACATCGTCATTCGTATAAATAATCTTTTATATTATTAGGTCATCTAAAGTATCTTTATAAGTTGAAATTTAAAATTGTGTAAATAAATTATGTACCTGCTAAGCTATATATATAATCGGATGGTGTAAAATTATTTATACTGACAATTATAGAACCTATAATCATATATGTTAATTTGTTTTTGAAAAACCAAATATAGCTGATTTTTTCCGAAATCAATAGTCATATGATGTCGATGGAATGAGGATTATCCAAGATTAAAAAACAAGAAGAGAGAAGGATTGAAACTTAATTACAAACTAAGGAGCCGTTGATAAATCCCTAATTTAGAAAAAATGTTTTAAGATAGATTAAAGAATTGCATATATTATAAATTACAAAAGAACAATATTATTAGATGAAATCGATTAAAATTATTTTTTTAACATTGCATATAAAAAGTTAGAAAATAGACTTAAAATGAAATTATATATAGTATATGATTTTTTATAAACAAAGTCTTAAGACCTGTAATTTAAATTTTGCTTTATGCCATCATATTTGTTGAGCCGCTGTCACGTCCCTACTTTTCTTAAGTCTTTCCTTAAGACGTGATGGCACCTGGACAATTATTTATTTTCCAGGCGAACCGTTAACTTCTTTTCTTCCTAGATTAAACATGTATTTAAGTATGAAAATAATATATATATAATAATAAGCAATTCAAATCTTACAAAGAACAATCTTGTGTGGGGCATTTCCCGAGTTAATGGAACCTAGTTCTTTAAACATACTTTATGAGAATAACTTTCACCAAATCCGAAATAATGGATTGGTGGGTCAAAGAGGCTGCGAGACGATCGTTAGCCCTGTTGCGGAGCTTTTCCTCTATCACGCTTCCCTGAAATATGTTAAACAAAAGAGTCAGCCCTACCATCCGGGGCTGAGTGAGAACCTCACCCTATAATTCAAAAGTAATCTCACAATATTTTAAGTACAAACATATTAGGACACAATAACCATGTTATGAGACAAACTTCAACATTTTCAATGTATCATAATCAAGTATTCACACAATAATATTCTCTTTCAATTCGTTTCAGGACGTACCACATACATGTTTTATCTCATGTTACATATTAAGGTATTCCTTTGTATTTACATATTTGTTGCGGCGTGCAACCCGATCTGAGGCATTTATAAATGCATTTACATATCTGTTGTGGCGTGCAACCCGATCCATTATGTTTACGTATTTGTGAACGCGTATTCACTTTACGTTTTGTTGCGGCGTGCAACCCGATCCATTATATTTACGTATTTGTGAACACGTATTCACTTTACGTTTTGTTGCGGCGTGCAACCCGATCCATTATGTTTACGTATTTGTGAACGCGTATTCACTTTACGTTTTGTTGCGGCGTGCAACCCGATCCATTATATTTACGTATTTGTGAACACGTATTCACTTTACGTTTTGTTGCGGCGTGCAACCCGATCCATTATGTTTACGTATTTGTGAACACGTATTCACTTTACGTTTTGTTGCGGCGTGCAACCCGATCCATTATGTTTACGTATTTGGGAACGCGTATTCACTTTACGTTTTGTTGCGGCGTGCAACCCGATCCGATGCATTTACAAATGCATTTACATATTTGTTTTGTATGTGTTGTATGTTCAAAAGACTCAATTAATATTTCCTTCTTTCAATATTCCGCCCTTCCCACTTGTATGGGTTACAACTCTCAAACCGTAAGTCGGATTTATGTACGCAAAGTCTCAAACTGTCGAGAACAGAATAACCTAGAACTTTTATTCAACACAAAATTTTAAATTCCCCACCGAAACATTCAGTTTTTCAGTTTTAACAAATACATTAAGAACTGTTTGTCGAATTTATTATCAGAACGATACACGATCTTAAAATAGTCATAACTTCTTATCCGTAAGTCGGACCAAGCCCCGTAAATTATCAAACTGACTAGAAAAGACAAATCTAGGACTTTCATTTGAATCAACATTTCATATTCTGTACCAATTGCTACAGTTTTACCATTTTACCCACTGCTTTACGGACTTTTAACCGATCCGGCGCATAAATTTTAAAATATGATAACTTCTAAACCGTAAGTCCATTCTACCTCTTCGTTAGTTCAATCTGTTCGTAACAAGTTGATTTACAACCATACCAAATTTAGTCTAATTCTAACAAGTGAAACTCGGGAAAAACAGTTCATAATTCTACTTGCTCTCAGATTTCGTCTAAATCTGTGGCAGAAAGTTTGAACTACGATAACTCTTAAACCGTAAGTCCGTTTTATCTCTTCTTTAGTTCAATCTGTTCGTAACAAAGTGATTTACAACCATACCAAATTTCGTCTAATTAAAACAAGTATAACTCCGAAAAACAGTTTGTAACGTTCATGTCCCGAACTAGTTGTTTAAGAAATCTAAATTCATAATTTTTCTTTTAACACCAATATTATATTCTAACATGTATAAAACTTAAAATACAGGATTTCACTAAGAAATTTGAGTGAGGAAAACTCACCTTTGTTGCCTCGTAATTGCGAATGAACTTTCAACTCTAAAACTCTTCCCTTCTTGTTCTCTTATAATTCTTCTTGTTCTCTTATAACAATCTCTTTTCTTTTTTTCTTGTTGTGTGTTTTCTTGTGGTTTTTCTTTTTCTGAAAATCTTTTTGTGAGGTGTGTTTATGGGAAGATTTAATGTGAGAGTTGAGGGGAGTTGAGGGGAGTTGAGGGAGGTTGAGGGAGATTGAGGGAAGAGAGTGTTTTGGAGATTGAGGGAAGTTGAATAAGAAAAGGGGAGGGGGAAAACTGCAATTATTTATTTGTTAATAGTTTATGGGATTTTACATTCTTCCCTCCTTAAACGACATTCGTCCTCGAATGTGAATACAAATTTAACACAACACATTCGCCGGATTTTACATTCTTCCCTCCTTAATCAACATTCTCCTTCGAATGTATAAGGTTTAACACATGCACATAGACATACAAATTGCACACACATGAAACACAACATAACACATTTTTAAATTTCCAAGACTTTACATTCTCCCCTCCTTAAACAACATTCGACATCGAATGTGAATAACACCGTAATACATGCACGTCACACAAACTGCACGTAATGAACACATCTTAACACATTTTATTACCTTACTCAAACACGGATGGATATTTGACTCTCATCGCGTCCCCAGCTTCCCAGGTCGCTTCTTTTGTGGAGTGATTCTTCCATAAAACTTTCACGGAAATAATATTTTTGTTCCTAAGACGCTTAATTTGTCTATCCAGTATTTCCACCGGAATTTCTTCATATTGAAGCTCTTCATTCAGGGCTATCTCTTGGGGTTGGATGACGTGACTTGGATCATGCATATATTTTCGTAACATTGATACATGAAACACCGGATGTACTGCTTCTAATTCTTGTGGAAGGGCTAGTTCGTAAGCCACATTCCCCACTCTTCGTAAGATCTCCTATGGTCCAATAAACCTTGGACTCAACTTCTTTTTCTTTCCAAATCGCATCACTCCCTTCATTGGAGAGACTTTTAAAAATACTTTCTCTCCTTCTTGAAATTCGAGATCTCTTTTGCGATTATCCGCATAAGACTTATGGCGGGTATGAACTGTCTTGATCCCCTCCCAAATTATTTGCACTTTATCGTTTGTTTCCTGAATGACTTCGGGTCCGAACAATAGTGTTTCGCCCACCTCGAACTACCCAAGTGGAGATCTACACTTTCGCACATACAATGCTTCGAACAGAGCCATCTGTATACTAGAATGAAAATTGTTGTTGTAGGCAAACTCAATTAGACATAGATAGTCCAACACACAAGACCGTAAGATGTTCTCTATTGTTTGAATTGTTCGTTCAGCTTGTCCGTCGGTTTGCGGATGAAAAGTCGTACTTAATTTGACCTTTGTCCCGAGGTCTTACTGAAAACTTTGCCAAAAGTGTGAGGTGAACTGGGAACTCCTATCCGGAATAATTTGTAATGAAATCCTATGTAACCTCATTATTTCTTTCAAATAAATGTGTGCATACTGCGGCGCCCGATATGTAGTCTTGACCGGTAGAAAATCGGCCAACTTTGTAAGCCGGTCTACAATCACCCATATAGAATCATAACCTTATCGTATTTTTGGTAGACCAGTTACAAAATCCATATGAATCGCCTCCCATTTCCACATAGGGACGCCAATGTCCTGAAGTAGTCTGCCGGGTTTTTGATGTTCGGCTTTCACCTGTTGGCACGTAAGGCATCTTCCGACAAACTCTGCAACATCTCTCTTCATTCCTTCCCACTAGTAATTTGTCTTGAGATCATGATACATTTTCATTGATCATGGATGAATGGAATATCTGGTATTGTGACCTTCATTTAAGATTTTTCTTCTTAGATCATTTACCTTAGGAACACATAACCTACCCTTATACCGAAGGGTACCATAATTTTCTTCTAATGTAAATTGTGAAGGTTTTTCCTGTTGAATCCTCTCCCGAAACTTAACAAATTTCATATCCTCAAACTAACTTTATTTTATTTCTGAAGCTAAGGCAGACTGTGAGGTATTATGCACCACCACCGTACCTTCACCGACCTCAGTTAAACTAACCCCGGGGTTTTCCAACTTCTGTACCTTACGAACAATACCTCTCTTTAGTATTGCAAATAGGCCAAGCTGTCCATTGATCTCCTACCGAGTGCGTCCGCCACCACGTTAGCCTTTTCAAGATGGTAAAGAATGCTAAGGTCATAATCCTTAAGCAACTCTAACCATCTTCTTTGTCGGAGATTCAAATCCTTTTGTGTGGTTATGTACTGTAAACTCTTATGATCTGTAAATATATCTACATGCACCCCATACAAATAATGTCTCCATATTCGTAAGGCAAACACTATCGTGGCTAATTCCAAGTCATGAGTTGGATAATTCCTCTCATGTACCTTCAATTGTCAAGATGCATACGCAATAACTTTTCCAAACTGCATCAACACACATCCTAACCCAACCCTAGAGGCACCACAATAGACTGTGAACCCTTCTTGCCCCGATGGTAAGGTTAGGACTGGTGCAGTAGTCAATAATTCCTTCAGTTTCTGAAAACTTGTTTCGCATGCTTCTGACCACTGGTACTTAACCGCTTTCTGAGTCAACCGGGTCAATGGAGCAGCAAGACTAGAAAAGCATTCTACAAATCTTCTATAATACCCAGCCAAACCCAAGAAACTTCTAACTTCTATCGGAGTGGTCGGTTTTGGTCAGTTCTTCACTGCTTCTATCTTTTGGGGGTCCACCATAATTTCATCCCTTGACACAACATGGCCCAAGAAAACCACATTTTCCAACCAAAATTCACACTTTAAAAATTTAGCATAAAGTTTCTCCTATTCTCTTCGTTTCTCCTCGAGCAAGAAAATTTTCAAAATCAATAATCTGCATACCACCTTCCACAGTTATTTCCATCATTGTTTTCATAGACATCTTGTCCATTAAAAACACAAAATCAATGTTGTATGCTCCTTGGGAATATGAATCTTTCAAGACCACCAGTCTCCATTTACACGAGTCTCAGTTAGACGTGTAGTAAAAGATCTCCAACGCCAGTCATTAAAAGCTCCCATAATCAAAATATCAGGCTCATTATTCAAAGTGGAAAGACTTTTGTTAAGGAATATTTCGACATCTTCATCAGGTTTTACAACTCTGGAAAACAAATTAATCTGATCCCTTGCAATATATTTTCCTCAGCAAGACTTTCTATAGCCTGCCTACGTTTATTTGATTCCATCTCCAATCTTAAGTTTAGAAGTATCTTTAGTCTCTAAAGTTCCTACAGTTATCAACTCAACCTCTTCAACTGAATCTGATTTTTAAGAAACTACTACTGTCTAATTCACTAATCTCGTTTTTTTTCCAGTATGTTCCACAACACTAGGCTTAGTCATTTTCAATAGCTCACTTGCTACAAGTCCTCCGTATCCAACACTTCCACAAATATTTTCTTTGAATTTTTGTGGCTCATCCAACTCATCGCGGTTGTATTGTTCAATTTTATAACCTCCGCCAATATCCACCTGCAATATCTCAGAAAGTTTGGTACCCACAACATGGTTGCCACATCTGGCATTAGTTGCCCACGAGAATTTTGGAGTAGTCACTCCACTTTGTTCTCTTATTGCGAGAATCAATTAGAAAATCAATCTCTTTGATTTAGTGGAACCATTGATTTCATTATCATCATCATCCCGAAATTGAAGTCCCTTACTTCTCATTTATCGTCATCATCACTAGTTTCAACTTTGACTTCAATTTGTCTTACGGTTGGAAATTTGATTCTTTAGTTGATGAAGCACTTTGACTTTCTTTATCACCATTTCTCTTGATCCTTCTTTGTGTGCTCATTCACGAAGGCTTCTTTGCACAAACCCCCGTGAAAAGCCTTGGCTCCTAGGAGTTGAAACTTTTCTTCGTCTTCTAAAGAAATTTGCACAAGATGGAAATGAAACCACAACAACCATTCCATCGTTCGTCTATGAAGAAGATTGTACTGATAGACTTATGGTTCCATGAGGGACAAACCCAAGAAAATGTTTGATCTTGAGGTGAGTTCTTTCACTGGATACTTGTGCAACTCAATGGTTTTTGTAGTGGCAATGGAACATCCATGACTGATCCAAATTCCAAAAAGGAATGTTTTTTGTAAAACTATTGTTCACCACAGAATCAAATAGAACATCCCATGTAAACTCTCTTCTTATCCTTCATCTACATAATTTCTTCACTTGACGTAGAAGATTTGAGCAAGGAGCCTTCTTTACTATCTCTACATACCTTTATTGCTCTTCTAAACGATGAGTGGAACTCTCTCTGGATGGAGTTGACTATTTTCTATAGTATGACTCCAATCGGATAGTTGAAAAAGGTCGAGTCACATAAATGCCTCTTCCGGGAATACTCTCTTTTTGATTTGGCAAAACCTTCTACCCTCATTGTCATGTTGACGATCTGAAGGTACGTCCGATCATAGGCTAATGACACTACCTTCTCTACCAAGTTCGGGTTTAAACCCTCACAAATCTTTTGACCTTCTCCCTTTCGTAGGAATAATATGCGTTGTATCTTTGAAGATCGCATGAATTAGGTATTATATTCTTTCACATTGCGGTCTTCTTGTTTCAACTGTTCAAACTCACACCTGAGCGCATCTTTTCGGGTGTTAGACATGTACTTTTTAATGAATGCGGCTCTGAACTCCCCCCACGTCATCGGTGGTGACATCGGGGAACGATTTCTTCTAAAATTTCTCCACCACACCCCTGTATTGTCCATAGTTTATCGTTGCACATCCCCTTCCACAATCATTTGAAGGAGGAAGTACGAGAATCAAGTCTTTGAAAAGACTCAAGATAGGCACGAGAAGAGTACGAAAGAAGGGAAACTTTAGGATGTTATTCCGTTCACTTATTACTAAGGTGGCGCGCACACCGTCGCAATAAGTAACCGTTCAAACACCCAACTCGAAGAAAACTTCCTAGAATCTTTTAACCTGGATCTGATACCAACTTGTCACGCCCCTACTTTTCTTAAGTCTTTCCTTAAGACGTGATGACACCTGGACAATTATTTATTTTCCAGGCGAACTGTTAACTTATTTTCTTCCTAGATTAAACATGTATTTAAGTATGAAAATAATATATATATAATAATAAGCAATTCAAAGCTTACAAAGAACAATCTTGTGTGGGACATTCCCCGAGATAATAGAACCTAGTTCTTTAAACATACTTTATGAGAATAACTTTCACCAAATCCGAAATAATGGATTGGTGGGTCAAAGAGGCTGCGGGACGATCGCTAGCCCTGTTGCAGAGCTTTTCCTCTGTCACGCTTCCCTGAAATATGTTAAACAAAAGAGTCAGCCCTACCATCCGGGGCTGAGTGAGAACCTCACCCTATAATTCAAAAGTAATCTCACAATATTTTAAGTACAAACATATTAGGACACAATAACCATGTTATGAGACAAACTTCAACATTTTCAATGTATCATAATCAAGTATTCACACAATAATATTCTCTTTCAATTCGTTTCAGGACGTACCGCATACATGTTTTATCTCATGTTACATATTAAGGTATTCCTTTGTATTTACATATTTGTTGCGGCGTGCAACCCGATCTGAGGCATTTATAAATGCATTTACATATCTGTTGCGGCGTGCAACCCGATCCATTATGTTTACGTATTTGTGAACGCGTATTCACTTTACGTTTTGTTGCGGCGTGCAACCCGATCCATTATATTTACGTATTTGTGAACACGTATTCACTTTACGTTTTGTTGCGGCGTGCAACCCGATCCATTATGTTTACGTATTTGTGAACGTGTATTCACTTTACGTTTTGTTGCGGCGTGCAACCCGATCCATTATATTTACGTATTTGTGAACACGTATTCACTTTACGTGTTGTTGCGGCGTGCAACCCGATCCATTATGTTTACGTATTTGTGAATGCGTATTCACTTTACGTTTTGTTGCGGCGTGCAACCCGATCCATTATATTTACGTATTTGTGAACACGTATTCACTTTACGTTTTGTTGCGGCGTGCAACCCGATCCATTATGTTTACGTATTTGTGAACGCGTATTCACTTTACGTTTTGTTGCGGCGTGCAACCCGATCCGATGCATTTACAAATGCATTTACATATTTGTTTTGTATGTGTTGTATGTTCAAAAGGCTCAATTAATATTTCATTCTTTCAATATTCCGCCCTTCCCACTTGTATGGGTTACAACTCTCAAACCGTAAGTCGGATTTATGTACGCAAAGTCTCAAACTGTCGAGAACAGAATAACCTAGATCTTTTATTCAACACAAAATTTTAAATTCCCCACCGAAACATTCAGTTTTTCAGTTTTAACAAATACATTAAGAACTGTTTGTCGAATTTATTATCAGAACGATACACGATCTTAAAATAGTCATAACTTCTTATCCGTAAGTCGGACCAAGCCCCGTAAATTATCAAACTGACTAGAAAAGACAAATCTAGGACTTTCATTTGAATCAACATTTCATATTCTGTACCAATTGCTACAGTTTTACCATTTTACCCACTGCTTTACGGACTTTTAACCGATCCGGCGCAGAAATTTTAAAATATGATAACTTCTAAACCGTAAGTCCATTCTACCTCTTCGTTAGTTCAATCTGTTCGTAACAAGTTGATTTACAACCATACCAAATTTAGTCTAATTCTAACAAGTGAAACTCGGGAAAAACAGTTCATAATTCTACTTGCTCTCAGATTTCGTCTAAATCTGTGGCAGAAAGTTTGAACTACGATAACTCTTAAACCGTAAGTCCGTTTTATCTCTTCTTTAGTTCAATCTGTTCGTAACAAAGTGATTTACAACCATACCAAATTTCGTCTAATTAAAACAAGTATAACTCCGAAAAACAGTTTGTAACGTTCATGTCCCGAACTAGTTGTTTAAGAAATCTAAATTCATAATTTTTCTTTTAACACCAATATTATATTCTAACATGTATAAAACTTAAAATACAGGATTTCACTAAGAAATTTGAGTGAGGAAAACTCATTTTTGTTGCCTCGTAATTGCGAATGAACTTTCAACTCTAAAACTCTTCCCTTCTTGTTCTCTTATAATTCTTCTTGTTCTCTTATAACAATCTCTTTTCTTCTTTTTTTTGTTGTGTGTTTTCCTGTGGTTTTTCTTTTTCTGAAAATCTTTTTGTGAGGTGTGTTTATGGGAAGATTTAATGTGAGAGTTGAGGGGAGTTGAGGAAAGTTGAGGGAGGTTGAAGGAGATTGAGGGAAGGGAGTGTTTTGGAGATTGAGGGAAGTTGAATAAGAAAAGGAAGAGGGGGAAAACTGCAATTATTTATTTGTTAATAGTTTATGGGATTTTACCGCCGCCCTGCCCTTTTTATCATCATATGCTCCTTTAACTAGCCATCTACCAACATAACAAGCATATCTATCCTTCATTAATTTCTTCTTTTTTTTTGGTTATTCCTTCCCGTTTTATATGAATTTATTTTCCTTTTAGTATGCTTCAAGAGGAATGATTTTTTTTTACAATATCAACAACAACAAAGCTGATGGGATTCAAAATATACGCAGATTTGGTCCCTGTCTTTGTAAGGTAGAGGTTGTTTTGGATAGATACTCGGCTCAAAAGAAGTGAAATTAAAACAGGATTGAAAGAAAATAACGATATCAACATAACAAACAAAACAAAGAAAGCAACATGTAGTAGTAAAATTGAAGAATAAAATACTACGAGAATACTAACTAATACTACTAAATAAATAAAGGATGAGAAGAGGGGGCTAACCCAATAAGATACTACGAGAATACTAACTAATACTACTAAATAAATAAAGGATGAGAAGAGGGGGCTAACCCCTTGCCTCTCTCACAACAAATACAATAACTTCGTCTACCTACTATCATTCTAAACTAATCCTCAACCTTCACATTTTTTTTATTTAGGGTTATGTCTTCAGTAAGCTGAAGATGTGTCATGTCATATCTAATCATCTCAGAAATGATTCTTTTGAACATAATTTTAAAAATTTATTTTACCTTTAATAAGATTTTTTTATAGTCATACAAATGTTATGATACATTTAAGATTACAAGTTTCATAATTTTTTACCTTAATTATATGTTCAATCAAATAAGATTGCATAAATACACACAAGGAATATATTTTGGGTATATTTTATAGCTAAAGCGGCGTTTTAGGGGGGGGGGGGGAGTAGGGGAGACATCATAATAAATCATAATGAACAACCATGAGGTTGTGTTTATCCACTATCTAGTAAGGACTGTTAGTGTCAAGTTTTAATGATGACAAACTCTACTGTGCAGGTTAACTCACAGAAAAAAAAGGAAAGGCCTAAATAACTCGCAAAGCCCAATGAGTGATAGAAGTCTAGTGATAAAACAACGTGTAT
The DNA here is from genome assembly GCA_029844215.1 of Przewalskia tangutica. Taxonomy (NCBI): domain Eukaryota; kingdom Viridiplantae; phylum Streptophyta; class Magnoliopsida; order Solanales; family Solanaceae; genus Przewalskia; species Przewalskia tangutica. The sequence goes on along the minus strand of CM056724.1, from coordinate 40,644,461 downwards.
TGTTTTATGTGTTCATGAGTCATAAATTCTTTTTTTATGGAGCAAGCATGTTATAGTTGCTAAAGATAATGAGTGGATAAAGTGAGATAATGTAATGAAATTAAAAGCGACAATCAGTGTGTTTAAGTTAGATATGTCAAAAATTCATGACATATAATTATTTGGGATATTTGCGCTTAGCCTGTGTGTGTCAGTTATGGAAAGAAAGGTTGAAAATGTCTAGAAAATCTGTTTGCTTGTTATTTGAGACGAAATAGTTAAGATGTACATATTTAGGGAGATGATTCAGGCATTCTTTGTTAGCCCTTCTTACCATTTAGTACCTACCATGACATAAATTGTATCCTTAGTCAGCCCCTTTGAGCCTAAATAATATATTTGTTTGACACCCTATGATTCTCTGTTGTTCCATAAGTAATAATTGAAAAGTTATTGGGATGAAGAGTGTTGAAGAAAGCAATAAAAAGAGAGTAAAATTTGATGCACCCCAATAAAAAATATGCAAAAGCCTAAGTTTGGGGGTGCTTGTTATTTATAATGTGTCTCATTCTCTCAAAAGAAAAGAGGAGAAAAACAGGTATGAGACTGAAAAGAAAGTCAAAAAGAAGGAAAAAGGAGTTGAAAGAAAAATGCTTATGGTACGTAATTTGAGTCTAAATGCCTATTTTTATCTACTCATGCCTAAGCCTACATTACAATCCTTGAAAGCCCTGATGATCTTTAATGTGTATGTCTATGATTAGTGGAAAATAACAAGTAAACTGATCTATAGAATTTTGGGAAAGATGGAATGAAATTGACATGCATAGGTTAGGTGTTTGTATTTCCGTTGATCATGATCTAAGTGAATTTGTGAAATATCTAACTTGAAATTCTAGATTGATAAATACTCATGCTATGTATGTTCTAACATATTATCTCAACTTTCATCCATAATTTTGAAGAAGCATTGCTATAGCTACTTGATCCATTTCATCGAGTCTTTGTTTTTATTTTTTGTTTTTGTTTAGTGCTTTACTCGAGGGCGAGTAAAGTGTAAGTTTGGGGGTGTTTGTTGAGTGTATTTTATACACTCTGTTGAGTCCTTTTTAGTTAGTATTTTACTCTTTTATTTTGCGTTTTGTATAGTGTTAGATGTGTTTTTCTTTCGTCTATGTCACATCGGTCATAAAGGAGAATATACCACTTTTGAGGATGAAATGAGCTTAATTGAGGATGAAAATTGCACAAGCACAGCCCAAAGAATGAAGCCTAAGAAGTGCCAAGAAGAACAGAAGAAATCTGGCACATTCCGGATAAAAATCACATAGGCACCGCGATGCCTGGCCAAGCAGCACCGCGGTGCCATAGAACCGCGGTCAGAAGAATTAGCACCGAGGCGTAATATTTCCAGAAAGTCCGACACTGAATCACCGTCGAAGGCACTTAGGTGTCTGACAGAGAAACTGGGGTTCCTCCATTCCAGTAACTTCCAGTGATTTTGGCTGAATTAGCACCTAGGTCCCTGGCAGAGGAACCGCGGTGCCGACACGTAATTTTCAGGTTTCCTTGGCCGAATTGGAGAGGGTTTTTGGGGTTCGAAAGACAACTTTTCCAGCTATAAAATCCCTAAAATCCTGGCCATATACCACATTCTATACCATATTCTAAACACAACTTTGGAGAGGAGAAAATGAGGCAAGACACAATTGGAGACATCTCATTGTTCAAGTTATTTTCTTCCCTTCACTTTATTTCAGTTTATGTTGGATTGTAATTTAGTTCTTGACATAACAATGTTTAGGAGCTAAATATTTTAGTAGGGTTTCCATCGAATCTTCTTGAAGCTCTTCCATATAGTTAATGCATTGATTATTGATTTCTTCTTCAGCATATTAAGATCTATTCAATAGTGTTATGATTGCTTGATAATTAACTAGCTATTAATTGTCATCACTTATATGATTTCGAATCAAAATTCTGAAAGGTGAGATTTGAATATGCTGTAATTGTCTAGACATAGGTTAAAATCGTGGACGAAAGTACCCCGATAATTGTGTAGTAATTAAGGTTACTGTTCGTAATCCTCCTGTGTGGTAAAATCTATCATAGAAATATAGAAGATTTCTGCATAAGATTGAGTTCTCGTATGTCCTAACCGGAATATGATGACAGATTAGTTAACCTGCTATCTTAATAAGAAGAAGAATCATTAGCATTGCATTAACACGTGCAATAGTGGATAGTAGATGAGATTAGAACCCTATTTCCTTCATAACTGTTATAAACCCAAAGGCTTATAGTTTTTAGTTTATTTCCTGCAATTAGTCATAATTCGTAGTTATAATTCTCAAACTAAAGAACGTCAACCAAATAGATACCATAGGATATATAATCGATACTTAATAAACCAGTCTCTGTGGACGATAAACTCGGTCTTACAGACTATATTACTTGGAACGATACGTACACTTGCGTAAGCACTTAGAAATATCGCAACAATGACATATAAACACAACATATACAAGACACACACACACACACACACACAAATATATATATATATATATAAATATATATATATATATATATATATATACCATATTCAAGTCGGATTAGAAAGAAGAAAAAATACATAGTCATTTACATCCAAACAGAAACAAAATATAATTGTCATATCATTACATCCCAAAATTAAAACAGTGACTACATTAACTACATAATCAATTGTCTTATACAACCCAAATCAGTAACCAACATAGCAACAACACATCACATCAACATTCAGTAATCACAACAGCACAGCAACCCTGCAAGTCAAGCATCAGTAGTAGCTTCCAGCCGCTTTCTACTTTTGCTTGACTTCAACACTGCATCACCGAAGTTAGTCTCTTCTATCTCTCCTTTTTGCATCTGCATCACGAGAATCAGCGACATTGCTAGTCTCAGCCTCCTCCCCCTGCACAGAATCATCTCCCCCTTTTTGGGAAGAAAGCAATAATAAGAGATGGTCCTTGGCTCTTACTAGTGCATTCCTAGCATTGTCAATCTCAACAATTTGTGAGTTGATTTTAGCAATTTGTTCTACCAGCCAAGTTGTAGACAGTTCAGACTGTCTTGGACCAATATTGCCCTGAATGTTGAGAATATTTCTGGCAACATTTTCTCTGTCTGCCTCTTTTGTCCAAGGGAGATCAATTAACCTCTGTTTACTTTTAAGAATAGCTTTGTTTACAGTGTAAAGTTCAGGAGCTTTCCCCAAAATATCCTCTCTCAAAGGCTCTAGTCCTTGGCTAGTTAATTTTGAAAAAATCAGATAGGGAAAAGGTAAAATGGACGTTGATGTTTTTCTGCTAGATTTGCAACTTGATACAAGACTATCTTGCCTATATTAACTTTGAATCCTTTTCCAATTTTGAAGAGCAGAGAGGCTTGTTCACTTGTGACAATTGATTCATTTAAGGAAGGAATCTAATTCTGTATTGCTATTTTGTGGAGAGTTGAAAATAGAGCAGTGAGTTTTGATGCTGGGCATCGAGGAATCCATTTCTTAGGTATACCTCTTGTGAGATATTCTATCATTGTATCCTTATTTTCCAGTCCTCTTTCTGGTTCTCTTACATGCTCATCATCAAGTCCCAGACATTGATTTATGATTGAAGGGGTAAAACGATAAACTTTATTATAGAGGTAAACTTTTCTACATCTCCTAGAAGAGGTATCCTCTATAGTAGAGTCCAAATTTGCATAGAAAAACCTTACAACCTCATAAACATAAGGTTCTTTACTAGTGACAGAGCCCAGAAGCAGTCTGTCCTCAAGAAACTCTACCACTCCATATTCAGCACATAAAGCAATGTCCAATTCTTTTTCCGACCTAATCACCCTATTCCTAAAGTTATCCCGATAATCATGCTTTGCTTTAGAATAACATTTATTAGAGAAATCATTTACCTCATTGTATGTATCCGACATGTCTGGTCTGTTGGAATCTGAGCTGTTGGAGGAATTATGAGAACCTGTTTCTTCAGAAGTCGACTGGAATGTTGGCTGAGATGTTGTGACATCTGGGACAACATCTGTATCAGCATGTGATCTGATTTTGTGAGCAATTCCTTTGCGACAGAATCTTTTCAAGGGGGTGTCATCAGGAATTTCATCATCCTCACACGACTTTTGAGGAACATAAGCAGAGTGCTCCGGGTGAAGCTCAGAAGCTTGTGGTTCACCTTGTTTCTCTTCAACATGAGTTTGGAGAGGTTGTAATTTGTGTCATCAGTGTCACTGCTTGATCAAGCAGGGACTTGCATCTCAAACCTCAATTTCTTGACTGCAGGCTGAGGGTGAACAATTCTATCAAAGATTCTACTCGACCTCCTGCAGGAAAACTGAGAAGTACTGGTCCTCTTTCCTAATACCGAAATATCTAGGGTTGCATCAACATCAATGGGATTGTTATCATCCCATGGATAGCTTATAGCTAGTGGTTATTGGTAAAAAACTCAGGACAATAGCAGAGCATATTAGTGGACTGGTACTCATTGGAGTGTTCTCTGAAATGTTGGTTGACATAGGTGTTGACATCGGGGATGTGTCCATTGGAGAGTAATGAAAATGATATTCTAAGGGTTGAGGGTTTTTGAGGGTTTTAGAAGATGAAGAGTGTGATGATGAATCCATCGGTCTTGGTTGTTTAGACCGAGATTGATGTGATCTTTTCCCTTTTTATTTTCAATTTTCGAAAAAGACAAATGACTTAAAAAGAAGAACTAATGAAGAAGATTTTATACACTTGGAAAACAAAAATATCTTTGTTTTTTGGTGTTTGAATTGTAGTCAAATGCTTGCACCTAAACTTAAGAAAAAGATAGACATCAAAATTTGGAATTTATCTAATCATTTAAAAGTTTCAATTCCAAAATAAGGCATAAAAATAGGGAAGCTAAAAACAAATTTTTCAAAAATCAGTTATGTAATGTATCCAACAAATATCATTATCTGAAAATGTCAACAGTAATGCTGACAACATAAGGATAACACAAGTATTATGATCCCAGAAAAATCTTTTTATTTTGACAATAAATCAAAACACGTTTTATATGTGTTTTTATGACTTTAACCACCAGATCAATGTAATATTTTTGCATTGTGTCCTTGATCTAATCATAAATCACATACAAAATTTATTTTTGTGTCAAAAATAAGAATACTTATTTAGTATCCTCATAATATCATGTTTTAGAACTTGATACTCCTATAGTATAGGAACGATATCATATTTAAGGGCATTGCCCATTTGTACAGTTGCCAAAAGATTGGACAAGGCTTTTCCTTAGTTTGATACTCCCTTTTTATGATATCTAGGATTATCGCTGGGAACGATATTACTTTTTGAATCATGTTCTTATTTTAGGATCATACTTGTGTGAACACAAAATTCATGCCAATAAACAGTAACAAAAATCAGATTATGATATTACATAGGTAAATGTCACCCAAAATGTTAGAGACATTTCAGCCGACATTCACCAAACAATGTCGATTCAGAGATTACAGAGACCAAAAGAATTTTCCAGACTAGAAAATCTCTCATGATCCAAAACTTTTGTAAAAATATCATCTAGTTGATGAAGAGTGTCAACTTGTTCAATTTGAACTAGCTGTTTTCAACCAAATCTCTTAAAAAATGATGTCTTATATCAATATGTCTTGTACGAGAGTGCTGAACTGGATTTTTAGAAATATGTATAACACTCAGATTATCACAATACAAAATTAAGATATTACTTGAAAAACCATAGTCGTCTAACATGTGTCTTAGCCATATTAATTGAGAATAACAACTTTCAGCTGCTACATATTCAGATTCAGCAGTTGAAAGTAAGACACAATTTTGTTTACGACTATACCAAGAAACAAGATTATTGCCAAGATAAAAACATCTTCCACTCGTACTCTTTATGTCATCCACATCACCAGCCCAATCAGAGTCACAATATCCTATTAAATTATGATTAGTGTCTTTGGAATACCAAATTTCCAACTCACATGTGTCGGCAACATATCTAATGACATATTTTACGACATTTAAGTGGGAGACTTTGGGACAAGCTTGGAATCGAGCACACACACAAACACTAAACATTATATCAGGACGACTAACAGTTAGAGATAAATGACTACCTATCATAGATCGATACAATGTTGGGTTGACATTCTCACCAACATCGTCTTTCATATCTTCTGTGTTTATCCCATTGGAGTTCTCATTTGTTTAGCATTTTCCAATCCAAACTTCTTAACTAAATTCTTGGCATACTTACTCTGGGAGATGAAGATTCCGTCTTCATTTTGCTTTATCTGCAAGCATAAGAAAAAAAGTTAGTTCCCCTATCATGCTCATCACAAATGTTGAAGACATAGCTTTGACAAATGTCTCAAGGTAGGACTGTGAAGTCGAACAAAACACTATGCCATCTACATATATTTGAGAAATGACTATATCTACTCCGTGATGTTTTATAAATAAAGTACAATCTACTTTACCACGTTTAAAACCATATTCAATAAGAAAGTGAGTTAAACGATCATACCATGCACGAGGAGATTGTTTTAGTCCATACAAAGCCTTTTTGAGGTTGTATACAAACTGTGGATAGTGAGGATCTTCAAATCCTCTAGGTTGTTCAACATAGACTTCTTTATCAAGATACCCATTCAAGAAAGCACCTTTAACATTCATTTGATGGAGAGTAATCTTTAGACAACAAGCAACAACAAGTAACAATCTAATTGACACAATTCTGGAAACAGGAGCAAAGGTTTCGTCATAGTCAATTCCTTCGACATGCATGTATCCTTGAGCAACTAGGCGAGTTTATTTCACACAACAGTTCCAGATTCATCTGACTTGTTTATAAATATCCATTTAGTTCCAATTACATTGGTATTATTTGGGCGTGAAACTAAATCCCAGACTTCATTTCTTGTGAACTGCTCAAGTTCTTTTTGCATAACTTGAATCCAACAATTATCTTTGAGTGTTTCTGAAACATTCTTAGGTTCTAAAGTAGATACATAACAAGAAAGACTGACCTTTTGATATATGGTAGACATGCACACATATCGAACCATATCTCTGTAGTTCAGAGGTTCTTTCCCTGTTGTTCTTACACCTTCAAACACTTCCCTATCACCTGACCTGTAGGGTGGTTCTTTATAATTCTAGATGAGGGGTCCCTTCATACTTGATCTAGAAATTTAGCATTCGGCTCCTCATTTGTACCTTCTGTGATCTCGGGTCAGGTTCAGATGTTGCTTCGGATGTGGTAACATATGGGGCAACATCTGGTTTTTCAGCATTCTGCTCATTCTTCACTGAAATGATAACGTTATTTTTAGATGTATTCCATGTAAGATCAGAAAAATCATCAAAAACAACATTCACAGATTCTTGTATAGTATTGGTCCTAAGATTGTAGACATGATAAGCATGACTATTTTGAGAATAACCGACAAAAAATCTTTTGTCACTCTTACAGTCAAACTTTGCTAGATGGTCTCTATCATTTAAGTTGTAACAAACACACCCAAACACGTGAACGTAACGCAAATTGGGGTTCTTTAAATTAATTAGTTCATAGGGTGTCATTTTTGTTCCAAGCCTTAGATAGACTCTATTTGTGATGTGACTTGCAGTATTTAAGGCTTCAGCCCAAAAACGTTTTGACATTTTCTTAGAGCTAAGCATGACTCTAGACATCTCTTGTAGAGTTCTATTCTTCCTCTCTGCTACACCATTCTGCTGAGGAGTTTTGGGAGCAGAAAATTCATGAAAAATACCATTTTCTCACAAAATGTTGAGAACAGATTATTTCAAACTCTTTGCCATGACCGGACCTAATCCGAAAAATAGAAGAATGATAAAAATTTATTATCCTAGAGTGCAATAACTTAAACATGCCAAAAGTTTGAGATTTTTCTTTCAAAAAGAATATCCATGAATACCTAGAAAAATCATCTACAATCACATAGGAATATCTCATGCCTCCTAAACTGTCTACCTCGATTGGACCCATAAGATCTATGTGCAATAATTGATAGCAGTGAGACGTACCTGAATGTTGTCCGTCATTCTAGGCAACATTATGGGAGACATGGGTTTGCTTACCTTTTAGACAATCTTTACAGACCACTGTTTTATCTTTAAGACTTAATTTAGGAATGCCTCTTACTGCCTCATAAGAAATTAATCTTTCTAAGTTACGGTGGTTGATATGCCCTAATTTTTTATGCCAAAAAGTTGTGTATTACAGATTTCTTGTTCTCCAACAAGACAAACAATTATCACCTGTTCTTGTACCTGACATAACACATTTGTTAGCTTCATTTGTAACTATACAAGTATACTTATTAAACTTTACCTCAAGATTGTCGTCACACAATTGACTTATGCTAACTAGGTTAGCCATTAAACCTTCAACATGTAACACATTCTTTAAGGCAGAAATACCAGGAACATTTAAGATTTTTCTTCCTATGATTTTACTTTTACCGCCACATCCATAAGTCACGTTACCTCCACTGAGTGAATCGTAGTTTTTTAGGCACTCATTTGTCCCTGTCTGTGGCGTGAACACCCACTATCAAAGTATCAAGAACCTGAAATGTTAGTCCTTAAAGCAGTTATAGCAACATTACATTTCACACTCATTTTGGGAACTCAAACTCTCTTAAAGTATTTTTCCTTTCTAGACTGAGGAATGTTGCTTCGAGTGTTGTCCGAAATGTTGGACAGTCGTCTTGACAACATTCTACTCCTGGACTTCTGAAGTTTGAAACAATATGGTTTTATATGACCAGGGTTGTTACAATGATGACACACAAACTTCATATCTTTCGACATATATGAGACTCTATTATTTAATCCTTTTTCTTTCACAAAACCCATTTTCTCATTTTTGTCAAATAAATCAGAGCATATTGTGTTAAGAGAGTTCTTGTACCCAATACCTGCGTGTGGTGGTTGACTAACACTCAGTATCTCATCCAGTTTGGAAGTTCCTGTATTGAGCTTACGGAAGGTTGCTTCAGCTAGATCCAACTTTGCACTTATTTTACCAAGATCAATGCCTTTTTTGGTAAGTACAACTTCTAAACGAGTTATTGTGCCTTTTAAATATGTATTCTCAAGAGTTAGAGATTTTACTTTTAAGTCAAGTTACTTGGATTCTAGGATTAAGTCCTTACAAAGTTTTTGTAATTCCTTAATCATTTCGTCCTTGGATTCAACTTGATTTTCAAAGTTAGTCTCACTAATAGAAATAACACCACTAAAACAATTAATATTACGATAGTTGAAGTATTCATACCTTTCGGATTTGGTTGGAACTGCAGATGTTGTCGCTGATGTTGTAGTAAATGTGGTGACATTTGGAACAACACTATCGACAACATTTTCCTCATCTGATGAGGACTGTTCAAAAACAGTGGCCAGCATTGCTTGTGACTCTGTTTCTTGATCTCATTTCTCTTATCCTTCGTCGTTACTAAGAGAACCCCACAAACGTTTACCAAATTTTTTCAAGGTATTTGCACATTCATTGGCATAATGAACCCACCCTGAACAAACATGTCATTGCACAATTTCAAGTTGTTTGGGATCAAATTTAGTTCGATCTGAGTTGGTTCTCTTTAGTTGATTTCCTCTTTGTACATAGGAAGGGAGTTAGTTGACTTTTGATTGAAGTCTTGGTTTTGGTGCTCTTTGGATTTAAATTTATTTTTATGATTATTGAACTTCCTTACCATCGAATTGAACTTTCGAGTAAGGAGGGCATCATTTTCAACATCACAATTTCTTCAAGGTTCTCATCCTCTTCATCGATTTGATTCTCTAAGGATTTTACTTGAAGTGCTATATCTTTGCTTTTATACAATGTCCTTTGATTCTCCATATTCATCTCATAAGTTTTGATAATACGCATTAAGGTATGAAGGTCCATTGTAGCAAGATTGTGAGCCTCTTCAATCGCACAAATCTTTATGTTGAACTTTTCAGGAAGAGAAGGAAGTGCTTTTTCCATAAGTTGAATGTTGGTTAATGGAGAACTGTCAGCGATATTTCGACTGCTCACGCAAGCGTATGCATCGTTCACAAGTAATATAGTCTGTAAGACCGAATATTATCCACATAGACTGGTCTCTAAGTACCGTTCATCTTTTTTATGTGATCTATTTGACAATCGATATTTGATTGGGGTATTTATTTAACTACTAGAATAATTGCAAGATTTAAACTAATAAAGTTGTAATCAGTTATGAATGAATTAGGGCTTCCAAAATCCTCGACTATCCACTTTCTTCAATCCTTAATGCAACTAAAATGACTCTTCTTCGTTAAGATAGCGGTTAACTAGACTGTCTTATATTCCGGTTAGGACATATAATCACTCAACCCCAGTACAGAACCTTTCTATATTTCTATGATAGGATTTACCACATAGGAGGATTAAGAACAGTAACATATAATGCTACACAAGTATCGGAGTACTTTCGTCCACAATTTTAACCTATGTCTAGTCAATAGCAGCATATCCAAATCTCTCATTTTGGTTTTTGATTCGAAATCATATAGGTTATGATAACTAATGATCAATTAATTATCAAACATTCATACCAAATATTGACTAAATCTTAATCAAGCGAAGAAGAAATCAAACTACTGCATTAATTCATGAATAACAGTTTCAAGCGATTCATAAGGAAAACCCTAATAGAGTGTTTAGCTCCTAGCCATAGTCACGCTAAGAACTAACACAATATCCATACATAAACTGAATTAAAAGTGAAAGAAAGAAAATTACGTAGAACAAAGTCTCCAATTGTAGCTCCAAATCTGCATGTGTTGTGTTGTAGAATGACCAACTTCTCTCATAGCATTAATCCCTAGGGCTAAAATATCCTCTAATTTTCGTGCCCTATGGACCAATCCTCCCTTAGCCAATTTGCCTTCGGAACTAAAATTTCCCGCGTCAGCACCGTGGTTCTGCATACCGGCACCGCGGTGCCGAAACTCCTGCAGCTTCTCAGCACAAATGGCACCGCGGTACTTTTTGATGGCACCGCAGTGTTGAAAGTCCTGTGGCTCCTCGGTAAATATGGCACCGCAGTTCTACATAGTGGCACCTCGGTTCTGCATAGTGGTACCGCGGTGCTGTCTTCTTTCGCTCTGAGTTGCCAAGTTTCATCCTTTTCGCCTCGGGAGCACCTTTTCTGCCCATTTCTCGTTCCTTTTTGCCATTTTACCTTTTTGCACCGCTGTGACTCAAAAGAAAGAAATACAAACCTACTACTATACTAAACAAACAAAAATGAGTAAAATACCAACTAAAAATGACTCAAAAGGCGTATACAAAATATGCCTAACAAACACCCTCAAACTTAACATTTGCTCGCCCTCGAGCAAAGATCAAACAAAAACAAAGACACAAAAATAAAAGACTCAAATACTCAAATCAAGCAGCTGCACAAAGACTTAGAAACACATGAACGTCAGTTGGGATAATATGCAGGAACATATATAACATGAATTCGGCAATCTAGAATTTCAAGTCAGATATTTCGCAAATTCATTTCAATCACAAGTAGTATAAGCATGAATACCTAACCTATGCATGTCAATTTCATTTAGTTCTACGGGCCTATATACTTGTCATTCTCCACTAATCATAAACATACATACTAGAGATCCTCAGGACTTTTCAGAGTTGTAATGTAGGTTTAGGCATGGGTAGACAAAAGTAGACATTTAGGCTCAATTTACGTACCATAAGCGTTTTTCTCATTCAACCGTTTTGTCCTTCTTTTTGGTATTCTTTTCAGTTCATACCTATTATTCCCCTTTTCTCTTTTTGAGAGCATAAATCAATTCATATAGGCACCCCCAAACTTAAGCTTTTATATTTTTTTATTAGGGTGCATCACTTTTTCACTCTTTTTTTGTATTCTTTTTTCACTCTTTTTCATCCCTTTATTCAATTACTGCTTATGGCACACGAGACAATCATGGGGTGTCAAAGAAAACAACTTATTTTAGGTTCAACAGGGCTGACTAAGGATACAATTTATTGTCAGGATAAGTAATGAAGGGTAAGAAGGGCTATCAAAGAAATGCCTGAATCATCCCTAACATGTACATCTTAACTATTTCGCCTCAAATAACAAGCAAGCAAACTTCACAGACATTTTTCACTTGACAACACATAGGCTAAGCATCAAATATTTCAAATAATCAAATTTTCATGAATTTTTGGCATATCTAACTTAAACACACAGATTTTAGCTTCTCATTCTATTACATTATCACACTTAGTTCACTAGGCGTTTCAAATAAGCACATCATGCATGATCATAAAAAAAAAATTGACTCACATAAAACACAGAAACAACTAAAGACTCACAAAATAAAAATAAAACGAGAACTCCCCCCCAAACTTAAACTACACATTATCCCAAATGTGTAAAAGACTCAAAAATTAAAATGAGATGACTTACAGACATACATCAGTTCAAAATGGTGGTGGAGGCGGATACTGCATTGTCCATTGGGTGAACATGAAACTCAAATTATCAACACGATGGGTCAGGTGTTGATGGTCTTGCATCATTTGCTCTTGATTCCGCAACATCCTTTGTTGGTTCAAGAGCATCTGCTCCATCATTAGCATTAGAGACTCTAAGGACATGGGAGGCTGATGGCTGCTTTCTCCTACTTCATTGTGTGCCTCTGCCTCAGGCTCTTCCTCATCCATAGCTGCTGCGTCTGCTGCTGCTGGGGTCCTTCCCCTTGCTACTGGTCCTGGTTGGGGTCAAGGAAGGAGTGCACTAAACTGTAGGTCACAACAGATTGACTCTTCTCTAGGATATCAGTGGCAAATGTTGGGACTCCATGCCTATCACATAAGGCAGTAATGAGTGAACCATGTTCCAATCCGCCAGTAGTAGTCAGCCTACTAATCTCCCTTATGCTCTGCACTATTTATCTCCCCACATCAATTGTCATGCCCGTCATGATGCCATAAATGAGATTGATTCTGTCTGAGGGAACATTTGTGAAGTAAGTTGACGGAATCAATCGTGCACTTATGAAATATAGTCATCCTTTGGTTGTTCTATTAAATTGGCATATGGCGAGTCTCATAGATCCGTTGCGGGCAAAACTAAACTCAGCGCCTGGGTAGCACAATGTCTGCGCCACTACGTTCCACAGGATGTGGTTGGTGTCTCTTGACCAACTTCTGAAGTGGTTTGGATGATCGTCTCGGTCCTCCACATCATAGGTCCTTAGTATCGCATTCACTATTTCAGAACTGACAGACACATATTTCCCTCTAACAAAGCACCACCCATCCTCTTGCTCGGGGTAATTCGCATAGAACTCCCTCACAAGGCTAGAATTTTAAAGTGAGATCCTTTATGGATTGGTGAACCTTCTTCACCCATTTTCCTCGATCATGGCCCTAATAGACTCGTAGTCATCATCATCATCAAATGTCCTGGCTTGGTAATCCATGCCTCTTTCTGGTATCAATGCCCTAGTGCTAATCTTGTTGTATCGATCCTCCGCCTGTTTGTTGGCGAATCGAGTCACATCATAGGCTGGGGCGGATGAAGATGGAGAAACTCTTGAAGTTCGTTTCCTAGAGGCCATAGTGAAGGTTGTTGGAAAATTTTCAGCAGCGTTTTCTTTGTTTTTTGAGGTTTCCCAACAACTCTCACACCACACAACAACAATAACCAAGTAAAATCGGACCACAACAACAATACACAACAACTACACCACAATACGCCTCAATTCACAGAACTACACAATAAATAACCACTGCAACACATACCCACAACTACACAACACCCTACCAACAAAGCCCGTACACCCCCAACTTGCAAGTTACTTTCCCTACTAGCCTTGAAATTGCAAGAACAATGATGAAGATTACCTTTTTGAAGAGTTTTTCTTCACCAATTTCTTGACTCAATCGGAAGGAATGATGGTGGTGCAAGATGTGAGGGTTTGTGTAGGGATTTTTGGAAGATTTTGGGGAAGTTTGTGGGAGATTTTTATGGGTAGAGAAAAAGATTTTCGGACTTTTTAAAGAGAGGAAGGATTTGTGTTTATGTGGGAAAAGATTTGGGGGATCAGGGCTTTTACTTTGGAAATCCCGTCCCGGCGCCGCGGTACTTCCTGATGGCACCGCGGTGCCAAAAGTACTGTGGCCCTTCTGATTATTCGGCACCGCGGTATTGCGTAATGGCACCGCGGTGCATAAACTCCTGCAACCCCTCTGAACAATCGGCAAGACTGTCTCAAGATAACGACCGCGGTTCTCGATTTTGTGTTTTCCATCCTCTTCTTCGTGCTTAATCTCCGCTTCTTCCACTGTCATCACAACACCATAAAAATACCAAAAGTGAGACTGTTCTAATTAAACTCAATTGCGTAATTTAAAATTGGGTTTCCTCCTAAGTAGCGCTGTCTTTAACGTCTTGTAGCCGGACGCAGGTTACTCATTAAATTATTGGGGTATTTTAACCCCACTACCTATCCATTTTAAAATCATCCTCCTCTTTCTCATTCTGTTTTTCTTTTTCACATGAGGGGGTTTAGTAATACTTACCTGTTCGACGACTTCCATGGCATTCATTTTTGTTTCAGCATTCTCGCTGACTTGTGGGTTCACCGCTGTATGAATGATCTCCCTAGCTTTGGCATGTCTTGGCCGAATCTGCGGTCACCGCGATGATCGAAACACTTGTTGATGGCTTGGGATTCAATGGTGGAATTGAACACTTTGAACACCATCTGTTCCTCCTGAACCCTTAGTCTCAGTTCTCCCTTTTCTACATCAATCAGGGGTCTCCCAGTTGCAAGGAATGGTCTCCCCAAAATGATGGGTATTTCATCATCTTCCTCCATATCAATAATGAGGAAGTCTGGTGAGAAGAAGATCTTTCCCACCTTGACCATAACATCTTCTATTATGCCTCTGGGGTGCACTACGGTTCGGTCGGCCAACTGCAAATTCACTGTGGTTGGTTTGGCTTCACCCAAACCCAATCTCTTGAAGACAGACAGAGGTATGAGATTGATACTGGCCCCTAGATCACACAAAACCTTGTTGCATGTCACCTTATCAATAGTGCAGGGCAAGGTGAAGCTCCCAGGATCCTTCAACTTAGGAGGCAGTTTCTTTTGCAAGATGGCATTGCACTCCTCTGTCAAGGATATTGTCTCATAATCCGCTAGTCTTCTATTTTTTCCAAGTATCTCCTTCATGAATTTAAAGTATGCTGGCATCTGTTCTAGTGCTTCAATGAAAGGGATATTTATGTGAAGCTTCTTAAACACCTCCAAAAACTTGGAGAACTACTTGTCAATTGCCTTTTTTTGAAACCTCTGAGGGTAAGGGATTCTATCAACGTACTCCCTCAAAGGTGTTCGTGGAGCTGTCTCAACTTTAGGGCGGTCCTCAGTTACCCCCTCATTCTCTACCTCAGCTGTTTTCTCACACTCCTTCTCACTTACCACTGCGGGCTGGGGAGCAACATGCTCCAACTGCTTTCCACTCCTCAACAACACTGCTTGACACTGCTCTCTAGAATTTACCTCTGTATTGCTTGGAAGAGTGCCCTGCGGCCTGTTGGTTACCATCTTTGCAAGTTTCCTAACCTGTATTTCCAAGCTCCTGAGAGAGGACCTTGTTTCAGACATGAACTGATTCTGCGAATTGGTGAGTGTAAGCAATGCAACTCTCAGTTCATCAGGCTTCTCCTGTTGTATAGGTGGTCTAAACTGCTGGGATGAAGTGGCCTGATTTTGCACCTGCTGGTTCTGGTAACCACCTTGATATGGTTGCTGCTGAGGCTGATCGTTCCTCCACGAAAAGTTAGGGTGATTTCTCCACCCTGGGTTGTATGTGTTGGAATTATAAGGCCTCTGAATGTTCTCAACCGCCTGTACCTGCTCCATTGGCACATTATTAGGGTCCACCGCTGTGCATATATCAAAGGAATGTGGTCCACCACAAATCTCACACCACAGTACCGGATCGCATTCACGACATGGTGTTCTCGCAGCTGCTTAGCCGCAAGGGCCACTTGCGCTCAGGAAGTGATGGCATCTAGTTCATGTATGCCCATAGACTTCCTGCTGGTCACTGACCTGTCATCTGCCCCTTGATGATTGTTGGCAGCCATATCTTCCAGTAACTCATGTGCCTCATTGGCACTCTTTCTCATGAAAGCACCCCCTGCTGCAGCATCAATGATGGTACGAGTAGTACCACTCGGCCCATTATAAAAAATGTGGACTAACATCCACTTCTCAATGCCATGATGTGGAATTTAATTTGCAGATCCTTGAATCGCTCCCATGAATCGTAGAGTGATTCACCATCACCTGATAAAAGTTGTTTAACTCTCCCCTTAACTTTGCTGCTTTGGAAGGAGGGAAGAACTTTGCTAGAATTTTTTGGGCCAGGTCCTGCCAGGTAGTGACGGAGTTTGGAGGCAGTGAGTTCAACCAGCTTTTGGCTCTTTCCCTCAGTGAGAATGGAAAGAACCTCAGTCTATTGGCATCGTCAGTAACGCCATTGTATTTGAAAGTGGCACACAGCTCCAGAAAGTTTGCAATGTGCATGTGGGGATCTTCAGATGGCAGTACGCCAAATTGTATTGTGTTCTAGACCATGCTCAGGATGGCTGACTTGATATCAAAGTTGTTGGCCCCTATAGCTGGGAGCCTGATGCAAGTCTGTGCACCTGTGACCGTGGGAAGAACAAAGTCCCCCAAACTTCTCTCTGTTGGGACCTATATTGGATCTCCTGCATTCTCAGGAACATCATTGTCCGTCTCGTTCTGATTTGGTTCATTGTTCATGGTCACTGACTCAGATATCCTTTTGTTGCGCATGTTTTGTTTGCACAATTTTTCGATTTCAGGGTTAAAGAGAACAAGTGTATCTGCTCCTCTCCTTCTTCGCATACACTAGATTCCTGAAACATATCAAAATCAACAAACAAATCAAGGCACACGGTTCTAACAGTAAAAATTAAAATTAAAATTAAATAAAAATAAAGCCAAAGTAGAAATAAAAATAGATGATTCCATATTAGATGTACGTCAGTCCCCGGCAACGACGCCAAAAACTTGTCAGCGATATTTCGACTGCTCACGCAAGCGTACGCATCGTTCACAAGTAATATAGTCTGTAAAGCCGAATATCATCCACAGAGACTGGTCTCTAAGTACCGTTCATCAATTTTATGTGATCTATTTGGCAATCGATATTTGATTGAAGTATTTATTTAACTACTAGAATAATTGCAAGATTTAAACTAATAAAGTTGTAATCAGTTATGAATGAATTAGGGCTTCCAAAATCCTCGACTATCCACTTTCTTCAATCCTTAATGCAACTAAAATGATTCTTCTTCTTCGTTAAGATAGCGGTTAACTAGACTGTCTTATAATCCGGTTATGACATATAATCACTCAACCCCAGTGCAGAACCCTTCTATATTTCTATGATAGGATTTACCACATATGAGGATTAAGAACAGTAACCTATAATACTACACAAGTATCGGGGTACTTTCGTCCGCGATTTTAACCTATGTCTAGTCAATTACAACATATCCAAATCTCTCCTTTTGGTTTTTGATTCGAAATCATATAGGTTATGATAACTAATGATCAATTAATTATCAAACATTCATACCAAATATTGACTAAATCTTAATCAAGCGAAGAAGAAATCAAACTACTGCATTAATTCATGAATAACAATTTCAAGCGATTCATAAGGAAAACCCTAATAGAGTGTTTATATCCTAGCCATAGTCACGCTAAGAACTAACACAATATCCATACATAAACTGGATTAAAAACGAAAGAAAAAAAATTACATAGAACAAAGTCTCCAATTGTAGGTCCAAATCCGCCTGTGTTGTGTTCTTTTGTAGAATGACCAACTTCTCTCATAGCATTAATCCCAGGGCTAAATATCTTCTAATTTTCGTGCCCTATGGACCAATCCGCCCTTAGCCAATTTACCTTCGGAACTGAAATTTCCCAACAGCTGATTCGGCATCTGCGTGATCATGCTGAAACTCCCGCAGCCTTCTCAAAGACAAATGGCACCGCTGGTATTTTCTACGATGGCACCGCGACATCGAAAGTCCTGTGGCTCCTTGGTAAATATGGCACCGCGGTTCTGCATAGTGGCACTGCGGTGCTGCCTTCTTTCGCTCTGAGTTGCCAACTTTCGTCCTTTTCGCCTCGGGAGCACCTTTTCTGCCAATTTCTCGTTCCTTTTTGCCATTTTGCCATTTTGCACCGCTGTGACTCAAAAGAAAGAAAAACAAACATACTACTATACTAAACACAACAAAAACGAGTCAAATACCAACTAAAAATGACTCAAAAGGCGTATACAAAATACGCCTAATAAGAACCAAGCACTTGACATTCATTAGATATGTCAGTCAACTTTTCAAAATATGTTTTAATATCTTCCGTCTCATTAATCCTTAAACGTTCATATTTACTCATGAGCATACGAAGATTCGTTCGACCAACACTAGAGCTACCTTCACAATGAGTTTGTAAAGTATCTCCCGCGTCCTTGGCTGTAGAACAATTTTGTATGAGTTTGAACATACAAAGATCAACCCATCCAAAAATGGCATTTAAGGCCTTTTCATTGAAGCTTGCATTGTTGGTTTCTTCCGCATTTCATTCGGATTCAGGTTTAACAAGTATGTCACCTTCCTCATCCGGTGGAAGCATTAGAACAACATATATCCATTGGTAATATATCTCCATGCCCTAACATCAATTGATTTGATATGAGAGCGTATGCGAATCTTCCAATAGAAATAGTTTGAACTATCTAAAATAGGAAGCCTACCAATTGTTACATACTTCAAATAGGCTAACAAAACGTTTGCCATATGAATACTTTGATGAGATCCTAAAATGCTAGTAATTCAATAGATTTTCCTGTTGGGTCCCGGGGGTAATACTATGGAACAATTAAAAACTAACCAAAAGTAAAATAAGCTTGTATGCTAAAACAGTTGCAAATGTCAGCGCTAATGTCGTCTAGCACAAGTGACGTGTCACGACCCGACCTCGGGCCCGCGACTGGTGCCTTACCCCGGGCACCCTAGTGATACAACATCAGAGAAAATCAGCGGAAATAAAAACTCATAAAAGATAAACAGTGAAATAAGAAAACATGCTAACCAAAACGGTTACCTTTCTGCATATATAAATAAAAACTTGAACAGTTACATCCTTTACAAACCCTGCCCACAACAGTACTACAGACCTCTAAGAATTTTTATAACAACTATGACGGGACAGGGCCCCGCCATACCCCTGAATGTACAAGTACCTACAATCTCAGGGAATCATACCAAAAGATAAGCCTCCGGAGAAACGGAGCTTCCCAAAACGCTGAACTGTGATCCTATGAGCGAGGATCAACAACTGGTGTACCTCTACCTGGCAGATGAACGCACTCGGGCGAGGTCGATAACAGTACCAAGTATGTGAAACTGAAAATACAGTAAATGAAATCATAATAGTCTATATAAACAGGAAAAATATATGATAACCAAACTACGATACACAATATGTAAGCAGTCATGTCAAGTCAGGGACTCACGCCCTCAAAGTCATCACTCAAACATAACCGTGGGTCTCACGCCCACCATATCAATCATGCCCGTGGAATTCATTCCTCACTGCCGCAATCTATGATATAATAACACCAAGGAGTACACATGAACACCAGGTCCCACCCGTGTCATAAAACCGTACGGGGTAAGTACGAAGGCATAGCCAACTACTAAGACCTACCGTACCAACAATGCTATAAAACTGCATCGCGAGGTCTTTCTAGACCGCCAAATGATCGGCCGCCACTCGCCTCGGATTATCATTGTGCGCGTCTAACCCTGGAACTCCCGCAGTTCCGCATAGGCCACTTAGGCCCGCATGAGGTACTCCTCACATCGGGGGTAGCTAACCCGCGACAACATCCTGGACTCTCGCAATCCGCATGGCCACATGGACCGCATGAGGTATTCCTCGCATCGGCGTAACACACCCGGTGGTTCCTGGAACTCCCGCAGCTCCGCATAGGTCCCATGGACCCGCATGAGGTATTCCTCGCATCAGGGGTAACTAACCCGCGACAACAAAACAAGTCAGGGGGGGTATGTGATGTAATACAAGCGCAACCGGCTTATCGTAAACAACATAAGCACAACAAGAAAACCCCCTTCACATAAAAGTCCCAAGATACTAACGTCCGTAGTATCCTAGCATGCTTACTTATCAAACCAACAAGAAAGTATTACAAGGCTATCACAAGCAAACATAGGCAAGTTACTCACACAAGGTACTTTTATTTCATGTCAACAATTCGGGTTTTAACCCCAAAGTACTACATACTTTAACTCTTTAAAAAGATCCATTTCTTTCACAAAAGTCACACGATACCCGTAGTATCAAAATAGAGTAACTATCTTTTTAAGTAAACCAAAACAATTTCCAGACCTTCTTTTTAAACCAACTTAAGACAAAAGCATGCCTTCCTTTTTAAACCATTTTAAGACAAAACCATGCCTTAGTTAAACAAAAACACTTCAAATTCTCAAGTCTCTCTCTTTTATAAATCAAGTCCCTTACTTTGGAATTTTAAGAAAATCAAAACTTATTTTTAATGATCTTATTAAAGCAGCCATGATCTAGGAAATGTAATACAATTTTGTCTTATCTTAGATTCTATGCAGATGGAAGATTCTACTTGTTTTAAGTTAATTATTAGTCATTACATTTTCCTTTATTAACGCTGCAATGGCTTGTTCGATACTCTTTCCCATTTCCGAAATCAATACACCATTATTATTTAAAAACAAAGTACTCATTACTCACGAATGAGGTTTCACAACTTTCTACACAATTCAAGTCCTTCACATATCATATCAAGTCAAATATAAGTCAAGTCTCTTATCTTTTAAAATCAATAAACCATTCTTTTACCTACATAAAGTCGTTATAATTAACTTCCCATAAAGCCATTATAACATTTTATGTTTTAAACCAACCAAATTGCTTAGCACACGACGTCACCGCACTACATAGTTCACAACAATCATGCTAGAAAGGATAGGAAGAGGTTCACATACCTCGCGACGATTATCGACAATTAGCAAAACGCTCCAAAGTACTATAACCTTGCTAGCATTTTCCACCCTTCAAGTAGAATACGCTACTCGAAGTACTTCAACCTATAATGGCAATAAACGCCTATTAACTTCTAGATCCCTTCGTAGAACATTTCTAAGTACAAGGTTCCATATTCTACGGAAAATTCGCGTAACCTCCCCGTAACCACATAAAAATCCTCCTATATCAAGGCCCGCTACCACCCAACAACTCCTGTGGATTACACGCCTAACCTGACGTGTACAATTCTTCCCCACAATAATACTACAAGCTCATCAGAATACACCCAATGTAAATACAGTTCAATTCTTATCAATATTCATTCTATAAATAGTATACTCAACTATACATTACTACAACATGTAATCTTCAATTACAATAGGGGGACATAGATCATTACCTCGATAAGCCCAAAATTATCCAAGATTTAAAAGTCGATCCTGAGCAACGTTTAGCTCCAATTCCTTACGCTCCAATCCGCTCCAAGCAACCCTTAGAAGTTTCTAAACAACTTCTCTTAACACTTCAACCAAGCTATGAAGATTTTTCTAGGGTTTCACTTTGTGACTATTGGAATAAAGTAGTATTTTCGGGCTCTTAGTATAAAGATAACTTTGGAATATTACAAGGGATTTTTTTGGCTAAGGTATATGGGATTATAACAATACTTGAAGAAATTCTTTCACAAGAGGGGGGGGGGTGTTGGACGAGAACTACAAAGGGAGGGAGGGTGAATTTTGCCTTGGAAAATATTTCAAGTGTGGGATGAATAAAGTCTTGCACTTAAGAGGGGTATTTATAGAGAAAACCAAGGCCAAGATCAAGGCAAGTGTATGGTGAAGATTGGGTCCAAGTGTGAGTGGATTCTTCCAACCAAATGTCCACCACAACTTTGAGACATGTGGCCACCACATCAAAGAGACATGTGGCTAGCCACATGTCCCTAAAAGACGTCCAAGACCAAGGGGGGTGACCCTATTTTCGGCCATAGGGCCACATGGGGGTGCCATGTGTCGCCCTCCTACTCGTCCAAAATATTTCATCTTCCGAAAATATCTGTAATGCCAAAAATCTCGAAAATAAAGTGGGCCCCACAAACCGTAAATTCCTCCCGTGGGCCCTACGTGACCAATTCCGGAAAAAAATAATTCCATAACTCTTAAAAATTCTTAAAGTCCTAAATACCAAAGTTGAGAATCCAATTCTCAATAAAAACCTTTTTCCTTCACAAAATCCGGAAACTTTTCCGTCGAAAAATCACATCTTTCTTCCTTTCCAATTTTAATGTCGTATTCTCGTACGTACGTCCTCATATACATACTCTGGAACTACGGGGTGTAACATTCTTCCCCCCTTAGAAACATTCGTCCCGAATGTTCCTCCTAAGTCTCTAAACACACATGCGCCGGTATAGTCTTCACTACTATACTTACAAAACCAATTATGCCACACCTGGCCATCATACAACATACGCGCAAAAACTCACATCCAAGCCAACGAAGAATCATCTCTAAAGCGTATAACAATACTATTAGCTCCACCCATGGTCCAAAGAATACTTTCTTCACATCTGTACTTATAAAAAGGACACTTCCATCTTCTTAACACATCTTCGCCTCTTTTCTTACTCGTCGTACCCTCCTTGTACACTCGAACTCTTCCTAATATACGCACCACATTTCTGTCATTGCTTTAGTTTTCAAAATCTCGGGGTTACCATCTCCAACTTGGTCATCATTAATTGGGAACACTCTGGATGGATCTCCGATACTCTTCCGAAACATAGCAACATGGAAGACCGGACGTACTGCCTCCTAAGTCGGACGGCAGTGTTACCTTATAGGCAACCTGGCCTATTCTACTAACGATCTGAAAAGGCCCAAAGTACCTCGGGCTAAGTTTCCCCTACTTTTCAAATCTCATCACACCCTTCCGGGGTGGTACCTTCAAGAAGACCCACCGTCAACCTGAACTCCAAGTGTCGACGCCGATTATCCGCAAGACTTCTGTTGACTCTGAGCTGCTAATAACCTCTTCTGGATAAGCTTCACCTTATCCCCATCCTGATGAATCAAGTATGGACCAACTATCTGAACCTTGCCAACATCGAACCAATCGACCGGCAACCTACACTTCCGCCCATACAAGGCTTCATAAGGCGCCATCCGAATACTGAAATGGTAGCTATTATAATACTCACTCAACCAGAGGCAAATAATCCTCACAGCTACCCCTGAAATCAAAACACCGGCCCGTAACCTATCCTCAAATGTCTGGGTAAAATGCGTTGTTTGTCCGTCGGCCCGAGGGTGGATGCAATACTGAGACTCACCTGAGTTCCTAACCCCGCCTGGTAAAGCCTCCAGGAAAAAAGAAATAGCCAGAACCGGGCTTCACCGTCATTATAAAATAAAAGTAGGAACCCCGTGCAGCCTTACAACCTTCCTGATATATAACATCTCGCATAACCCTCCGTCGAGTAAACAGTCCTGACTGAAAGACAAGATGGGCTGACCCCATCGGCCCGACTACTGGTCGAACGCATCCACGAACTCGTACGATGGTTACCTAAACTTGGGCCTAACACCCGCGTCTCTATCATCTAGCGACCACCTCAAACCGATCCCACCCCATTTCGGCCGCGGTTGACCCGCGATATGGCCTCAACCCGACCCACTTCAGACTAAACTCGCTCCTCGGTCGGAACAATCTCACTATTCAAGTCATGAGAACCTAGTGGTCTTCTAAGCTCAACTACCCACTTCCATTTCACACCACTCATGGACTTATCGCATGAATATACCCCACATATACAATGTATCTCGACAATGATCAAAAACGTAAAATCTTTTACTCAAGACGGCCTTGCATCTAAGGTCTCCACGTGTAATATTCTAAGGCTCACACCTTCCCTGTCCCCATACTTACCTTTTCAACTACCCATGTTTTCTAATCACAACTTACACAATGCTATCCGAACATAACACTTAACATCAAGTCATCATATCACGCATACTAGTCTCTAGAGGGTTAAGGATATACCTGTAACTAATGCTTCACTTTCCCTTTGTCGCACTAACCAAAGTCCTGCCCTGCAGGGCGCATAGCTAGAGAAAGCGATGAACCAGCCACTGATCCCGAAGGCTGAGTCTCTACATCCGCGCTACCTCTGGTTGGACAGCCACCATCCGCCTCGCTGCCTCAAACATAACAAGATGTCGAAGTAGTACGACACTCCCCACAATGACACCTACCACGACGGCCATACCGAGGTGGGGGTGGCCTCCTCTGGCTAACACCCCTTCCTCTCCGAACCACCGACCAAGAATCGACTGGTAGGCTGAGTCATCCCACCTGTATCCCTCCTACTAGGACATTCTCTCCTCACATGGCCCTGACGGCCGCAGGTAAAACGAGCATTAGTAAAAAGACGATATTTCCCGGGATGACGCCTACCACATAGTGAACACTGAGGGGAAACTGAATCTGGCTGGCTAGAACCTATGTAAATCTGTGAACCAGAAGACATTGGAGCTCTGACCAACTCCTAAATACCCCGAACGCCCCAAGTCCGCGGAGGACCACTCAGATCGGGCGGAGGCGCATAACCACCTGAGAAGGTCCGCCGAAAATTACCAAAGGACCTCATTGCTCGCCTCTTCTCGCTGATTCGTTAATCCGTCGATCTCACGTTCCTCAAGATGTCGCGCATAAGCTCAGACGCGGCAATGTCCACGCTCGATCAAGAGCAACTCTTGTACATCTCTTCACTAGATAATCATCTAGACTCGTGCTATATCGGTGCACTCTATCCTCCATGTCTGCCACTAAAGCGGGGACATAACGAGCCAACGAGTCAAACTCTACATTGTACTCCCGAACCGTCCGCCCGTTCTGCCTCAACATCATAAATCTATCTGCCCGAGCTCTCCTCATCTGCGAGGGCAAGAAATGTGTAAGAAATACCTCTGAGAACTCGTCCCAACCAGCTGGAGACGCATGCTCCCCCCGGGATAGTTCCCATGAATCAAACCAGTCGACCGCAGTATCACGCAGCCGATGTGAACCCAATACCACCGACTCTGTCTCTGAGGTCTTGATCACTTTCATGATCCGCAGAATCGTCGAATAAACTCGAGGATCTTCCTCGCTTCTCAATCCATAGAACTCGGGTGGATCAACTCAAGAAGTCCCAAATCTCAAACTATCGGATCTAGGTGAATCATCGTACTACGGAACCTCCGACTCTCGCCCCTCATTCCTAGACACAAGACTAGCTAGTAATCGGGCCATCTCCTTGTAACTCATATCCTCGGCTCGGTCGTGAATCGGAGACTCGTATCGTGGTCTCAGAGCTACCGCCGCTCTAAACTCTCTTGGGGCTAGCGCGCGCAGTAACTCCCGAATGGGCACTATCTCGTAATGACCGGGCTCAGGCCCTCAGAACCTCTCAGATTCTACTCGCCTTCGCCGCTTTGCGCCTTCGGGCTCGCTGCCTTGCGTAGAGGCATAACTAGCACATACGAATACGCCAGAGGGAGTCCAACTTATAACGCAACTCTAAGGCACGATCTCAGAGTGAGAAGAAATGGAAACCAATCCTAAATATCCTGCAGCCTCCTGATTATAGGTGTAGTGCACAACACGCCGATAATCAAGACTCTACTAGATACGGTCTGTAGACATTTTTTTCCGAGGATTAACTGCTCTGATACCACTTTTGTCACGACCCGACCTCGGGCCCGCGACTGGTGCCTTACCCCGGGCACCCTAATGATACAACATCAGAGAAAATCAGCGGAAATAAAAACTCATAAAAGATAAACAGTGAAATAAGAAAACAAAGCAATCCAAAACGGTTACCTTTCTCGCATATATAAATAAAAACTCAACAGCTACATCCTTTACAAACCCCGCCACAACAAAGATTTCATGCACTTCTAAGAATTTTTATAACAACTATGACGGACAGGGCCCCGCCATACCCCGAATGTACAAGTACCTACAATCTCGTGGAATCATACCAAAAGATAAGCCTCCGAGAAACGGAGCTTCCTAAAACGCGAATCGTGATCCTATGAGCGAGGATCAACAATCGGTGTACCTCTACCATGCAGATTTAACGCACTTCGGGCGAGGTCAAGATAACAGGTACCAAGTATGTGAAAATGAAAATACAGTAAATGAAATCATAATAGTCTATATAAACAGGAGACATATATGATAACCAAACTACGATACACAATATGTAAGCAGTCATGTCAAGTCAGGGACTCACGCCCTCAAAGTCATCACTCAAACATAACCGTGGGTCTCACGCCCACCATATCAATCATGCCCGTGGAATTCATTCCTCACTGCCGGCAGTCTATGATATAATAACACCAAGGAGTACACATGAACACCAGGTCCCACCTGTGTCATAAAACCGTACGGGGTAAGTACGAAGGCATAGTCAACTACTAAGACCTACCGTACCAACAATGCTATAAAACTGCATCGCGAGGTCTTTCTAGACCGCCAAATGATCGAAGCTGGCTACTCGCCCTCAGTATCATTGTGCACGTCTAACCCTGGAACTCCCGCAGTTCCGCATAGGCCACTTAGGCCCGCATGAGGTACTCTCGTGACGGTAGCTAACTCGCGCAACATCCTCGACTCCCGCAATCCGCATGGCCATGGACCGCATGAGGTATTCTCGACGGCCAGAACACACCCGGGTGGTTCTCGAACTCCCGCAGCTCCGCATAGGTCCCATGGACCCGCATGAGGTATTCCTCGCATCGGGGGTAGCTAACCCGCGACAACAAAACAAGTCAGGGGGGGTATGTGATGTAATACAAACGCAACCGGCTTATCGTAAACAACATAAGCACAACAAGAAAAAACCCCTTCACATAAAAGTCCCAAGATACTAACGTCCGTAGTATCCTAGCATGCTTACTTATCAAACCAACAGGAAAGTATTACAAGACTATCACAAGCAAACATAGGCAAGTTACTCACACAAGGTACTTTTATTTCATGTCAACAATTTGGGTTTTAACCCCAAAGTACTACATACTTTAACTCTTTAAAAATATCCATTTCTTTCACAAAAGTCACACGATACCCGTAGTATCAAAATAGAGTAACTATCTTTTTAAGTAAACCAAAACAATTTCCAGACCTTCTTTTTAAACCAACTTAAGACAAAAGCATGCCTTCCTTTTTAAACCATTTTAAGACAAAACCATGCCTTCCGTTTAAACAAAAACACTTCAAATTCTCAAGTCTCTCTCTTTTATAAATCAAGTCCCTTACTTTGGAATTTTAAGAAAATCAAAACTTGTTTTTAATGATCTTATTAAAGCAGCCATGATCTAGGAAATGTAATACAATTTTGTCTTATCTTAGCTTCTATGCAGATGGAAGATTCTACTTGTTTTAAGTTAATTATTAGTCATTACATTTTCCTTTATTAACGCTGCAATGGCTTGTTCGATACTCTTTCCCATTTCCGAAATCAATACAACATTATTATTTAAAAACCAAGTACTCATTACTCACGAATGAGGTTTCACAACTTTCTACACAATTCAAGTCCTTCACATATCATATCAAGTCAAATATAAGTCAAGTCTCTTATCTTTTAAAATCAATAAACCATTCTTTTACCTACATAAAGTCGTTATAATTAACTTCCCATAAAGCCATTATAACATTTTATGTTTTAAACCAACCAAATTCGTTTAGCACACGTACGTCTACCGTACTACATAGTTCACAACAATCATGCTAGAAAGGATAGGAAGAGGTTCACATACCTCGCGACGATTATCGACAATTAGCAAAACGCTCCAAAGTACTATAACCTTGCTAGCCTTTTCCACCCTTCAAGTAGAATACGCTACTCGTAGTACTTCAACCTATAATGGCCATAAAACGTCTATTAACTTCTAGATCCCTTCGTAGAACATTTCTAAGTACAAGGTTCCATATTCTACGGAAAATTCGGCAGCACCTCCCCCCCGTAACCACATAAAAATCCTCCTATATCAAGGCCCGCTACTGTGCCAACAACTCCTGTGGATTACACGCCTAACCTGACGTGTACAATTCCGCCTCACAATAATACTACAAGTCTCATCAGAAATACACCCAATGTAAATACAGTTCAATTCTTATCAATATTCATTCTATATATAGTATACTCAACTATACATTACTACAACATGTAATCTCCAATTACAATAGGGGGACATAGATCATTACCTCGATAAGCCCAAAATTATCCAAGATTTAAAAGTCGATCCTGAGCAACGTTTAGCTCCAATTCCTTACGCTCCAATCCGCCTCCAACCCTTAGAAGTTTCTAAATAACTTCTCTTAACACTTCAACCAAGCTATGGAGATTTTTCTAGGGTTTCACTTTGTGACTATTGGAATAAAGTAGTATTTTCGGGCTCTTAGTATAAAGATAACTTTGGAATATTACAAGGGATTTTTTTGGCTAAGGTATATGGGATTATAACAATACTTGAAGAAATTCTTTCACAAGAGGGGGGGGGGGTGTTGGACGAGAACTACAAAGGGAGGGAGGGAGAATTTTGCCTTGGAAAATATTTCAAGTGTGGGATGAATAAAGTCTTGAACTTAAGGGGGGTATTTATAGAGAAAACCAAGGCCAAGATCAAGGCAAGTGTATGGTGATGATTGGGTCCAAGTGTGAGTGGATTCTTCCAACCAAATGTCCACCACAACTTTGAGACATGTGGCCACCACATTAAAAAGACATGTGGCTAGCCACATGACCCTAAAAGACGTCCAAGCACTGGGTGACTTATTTTCGCCATAGGCCACATGGGGGTGCCATGTGTCGCCCTCATACTCGTCCAAAATATTTCATCTTCCGAAAATATCCGTAATGCCAAAAATCTCGAAAATAAAGTGGGCCCCACAAACCGTAAATTCCTCCCGTGGGCCCTACGTGACCAATTCCGGAAAAAAATAATTCCATTACTCTTAAAAATTCTTAAAGTCTTAAATACCAAAGTTGAGAATCCAATTCTCAATAAAAACCTTTTTCCTTCATAAAATCCGGAAACTTTTCCGTCGAAAAATCACATCTTTCTTCCTTTCCAATTTTAATGTCTTATTCTCGTACGTACGTCCTCATATACATACTCTGGAACTACGGGGTGTAACATGACGACACTTCGATAAAAACAGAAAAAACTTTTGAAGAGTAAAATGCAGCGGAAATAATAAAAAACACAAATGTTTACAATATTACAAGATAATACAAAAGGAATAAAAAAGGTTAAGTCGCAGATGACTTATGCCTGAAAAGTCTACCTAAATAGACAACATCTCATTACAATTGCTTCAATAAAGAACAAATCTAGAATCTAAGCAACAATTATAATGTTGGGCAGAATGTTGTCGACATGCTCAGACAACACTTGTGATCCAGTTTTCTGATCGTTATATCAGAGATCTCTCTTGATATTTTATTTTGATTCTTTTGGATATCGATTCAATGATGCAGCCTCTCTATTTATAGTAGAGGGTCTTCCTTGAAATGCTCATTGAATCGTTGTAGAGATTGAGAGAAAGATGGGCAGCTGATAGGATTTGTTTGGAGAAGAATGTGGAGCATGATCCTCTAACTTCTTGGACTTGTTCCCCAAGTTTAGCAACGTCTTGGACTTGGTCTTCCCACGTTTTTCATCAGCTCCAAAGTTCCTTGCCAGGTCACTTTATCATCGTGGTAAAAATTCCACGAGATTAGCTTCAGTCCCGTGAAGTAAGGCAAAACTGTTATCAGAATGTTGGTCTGAATGTCATAACATTTGTTAAAAAAAATTCTGATTTTAACTTAGTACTGAAAATGATATGTTGGGAAAATGTCATAACACCAAACCCAACATTAACATTTGCTTTTAGATAGTTAATATTAGAGTAGAAAAAAGTCCATATACGTCAGGAGTCCACTAACAGATCAACTGAGGCACTATTTTGAGTAGATTGAGAGCAAACGACAAACATATAGTTTTTTTTGTTATAACTTATATATATAATCTTGGATAATGTAAATAATGGATCTTGGATCTAACTCAATCCTAAAAGCTAGTTTGTAGGGTGAGGTTGTTCAAATTCATATAAGGAGTCCATGTTCTCATTCCATGTCCGATGTGAGCCTCTTAACACTCCGCTGCACGCCCAAATCTTGTTAACTGGAGCGTGTATAATATAATTTGGGGGCCCAACATCGATGAACAAAGAATTTGAATGGGTCTGACTCTGATACCATGTCAAGAATAGATCTTGGACCTAACTCAACTCCAAAAACTAGCTTGTAGGATGAAGAATGTCCAAATCCATATAAGGAGTAAATATTTTCATTTCATATACGATGTGGACTCTTAACATATAATTCTAGCTTTTTGAATCAATTTTTGGGTTGAGACCCAAAGTCATACAAACTCATCATCTTGTTGTAATACACGTTGTTAGGTTATCTCACGCTAGATGTCCTCCTGGATGTGCTGAGAGGTCGTTATATCCCAACACTTGTTTCATATGATTTATTGTCTACTTACATGGATTTGCATGATATTTACCTTTTTGAGCTAACTTTTGTTAGTTCAGTAAGCCCACGATCTATTTTATTAACATAAATTGATGTTGTCTCATAAAAGAATATTTGGTTGTGCGAGATTGCTATATTTCTGTCCTTCCACTTGACCCAAATAAAACAAAGAATCTGTTC
The DNA here is from genome assembly GCA_029844215.1 of Przewalskia tangutica. Classification (NCBI taxonomy): domain Eukaryota; kingdom Viridiplantae; phylum Streptophyta; class Magnoliopsida; order Solanales; family Solanaceae; genus Przewalskia; species Przewalskia tangutica. Next base: position 40,613,430 of record CM056724.1, on the reverse strand, counting down.
CTTTTTTATCAAACAAAAGGCCTGTAAGCCCAAAATGCTTGATATCAGAGTTTACAAGTCAAGAATTAAATGGGCAATTCTCACAATTTCCCCTATTTTGACATAGTTTTTAATTTTTATTCAAACTACATGTCTTTAATTTTTGCTCTTCGACACTTGTAATAAAAAGTGATTAAAAATAGCCCTAACATTGAATAAAGCAAATAAAAAAAAAACGGATCCATGACCTAATTTCGCAAGACAAGTTTTGGATAGAAACTATGCCTATTCGTGAAAAGATACATAGAAACTATGCCTTTCCCAACATAGTTTATATGAAAACTTGCCTTACGAAATAATACTACATAACTAGGTCGGATAAGGCATAGTTTGTATGCAGCTTTTCGCGAATAGACATAGTTTCTATCAAAATGTTGTCTTGCAAACTTAACCCACAAATTTTTATTAAATGAGAAGTAGGGTAAAAAATTAAAGACCAGCGATTCGAATGACAAAAATTAAAGACCAGCCCTTTTGAAGGGAAAACCGTGCAATTTTTTGGAATTAAATTGGGTTACTTAGGTTCGAAGGCATGCCTTCTGATTATTTGGGCTACAATGGCAAGATCCAACTATACAAGCTAAATTTTGAAGCAACCTTGCAGGTGACTTTTTTATTATTTTGAAATTCTAGTAGTTCTCTCTAGTTCGAAGAATTCGTTTGATTCTCCCTATAAAAATAGTGAAGGAAAAAGGGGCGCTTTTGTTAAAGGACTAAGTAGAGAAGATTTCCTTGGCTCACGAGGTGGCTTTAAGTGATAGGGGATTTGAACCTAAAGACAACATAGGAGAGAGCTTGATAAAGGCCCATTTGGTCTAAAGTAAGTACAAAATTCATTTCCTATCTTTTAAGTAATAAAAGTTTGTGAATTATATGATGGATAAGTTATTTTTAGGTCTTAATTACAATTATTTACCGTACTTTTTTTTATTTTTTTTTTAATTACAAAGGGGGTAGGGGTAGAAAAATGTGGAGGGGATTATAACATGGAGATTTGAACCTTAACCAACAAAGTGAAATTCAGGTAGTCAATTATAGCAAAATAATAGGTAAAACAAGTTTTTTTCTCTTGCTAGAAACATTCATCTATTAATTCATTAAGGACATTGCAAAGGGGTTATGGAACAATTTTAAAACAAAATGAAATAAACTCGAATGCGAATTCTGTTTCTGAATGTCGGCAATTATGTCGTCTGACACCAGTAACAACACTTTAGTAAGAGTAAATTCAACGGAAATTTAAAAAATACGAAGATTTTAAATTTTCATAAGTTATATATATAATATAACTTCTGATGGTCAATGACCAAGTGTATTGTATATATATTATATACAAATAAACAAATTTATTTCTTTATAGATTTACAAGATAAAACCGGAAGGAATTAAAAGTTGAAGTCGCAGATGACTTCTGTCTGAAAAATCTAACTAAGTAGACATAAACAACCTCTCGTTACAATCGCTCAATACAAAACTAATTTAGAATCTAAATAACAATTGTAATATTGGACAGAATGTTGTTGACACACTCAGGCAACACTAGTGATCCAAACTTCTAAGATGAAATTTAGAGAGCTCTCTTGGTATTTTTACTTTATGGTTCTAGATATCTATTCATTGTAGTAGCCTCTCTATTTATAGTAGAGTGTCTTCCTTGAAAAAACTCATCGATCGGTTGTGGAGGTTGAGGGAAAGGTGGACAACTGGTAGGCTTGGTTGGAGACGATCAAGGAGCAAAAACCTTTAACAACTTTGACTTGTTCCTCATGAAAAGCAGCAGTCTTGACTCGTTCTTCACACATGTTTACCAACTCCTTTTTACCTTGCCAAGTCATATTTACTACATAGTAATCATTACGTGAAGTAAGGCAAAATCAATTCTGAAAATATTGGTCCGAATATTGTGCAACATTTGTCCCAACATACTTACACATTTATATCAATACTTTAGAAGATATTGGGTCAAATGTCATAATACCAAATCCAACATTAACAGACATGATATGTTCAAAGGAGCGTACGTCATCATTGACAATCCAACTCAAGAATATTCCTTATCAAGAAAAATCATGCAACAAAGGAATTAAAAACTTAGCTAATTTATGAGAAAAAAATTAAACCTTCTATGAATATTCGCACTATGACGCGCTATGGCACAAGCTAGTTTATTGCACTACCATCCTTAGGTAAAATAAAAAGGTCATAACTTTTTGTACCAATATTTATTTGACGAATGGATTGAAGTGTTGGAATTAGATTCAAAGGGCTTAATTTAATACCTTATCCAATGCCTAATTTTCTAAACATTAGGAGTAGTGGTCATTCGAAATTAGGAAACTTTAGTCTTGTATAGTTTTCGATTTGGCTTGGTCTTAAAACTCCCCTTAGACTCTACATCCTTTTAATACACCTTGTATACTTATTCAACGTCCAAGTAATATACTTCATATTACTAGCCTTCATTGGCACGCAAATTAATATAGTTAGCGTGCGTAAAACTTCTTAATGGCCTTTAAGCATTTTGAACTTTTCCGGGGTTATATATATATATATATATATATATATATATATATTTCAGCTTTCTCACAAGTTCAGCAAGTAAAATATAAACATGGATTTTGTAAATAATATTTTATTATTTATAAATTAATATATCTCAAAACGCCTATTTCCAAGTATTTTACATAAGAAAATACAACAATTTGTAGATTACTACTCACTTTGTCTCAATTTATATGACACATTTTTTTTTGTCTGTCCAAAAAAGAATGATATTTTTTTTATTTGATAATAATTTAACTTCAAACTTAACATTTTACGCTTAACGAGATGATCTATAACCACACAAATATCTAGCTTGTTTTAGATTACAAAATTAAAAAAAAATCTTTTATTTCTTAAATTCCATGTCAAATCAAACATCTTCATATAAAATGAGTAATAAGTTATTTTAGTCTTTTTCTTCTTTTCTTTTATGTAGGTTTAATTCCCTTTTTATTTGGTCGTACAAATTGAAGATAGTGGTGAGTTTCTAGAAAAAGGGATTGTCCATTGTGCGAAGTTTATTTCAAAGAAGCATTTGATGGTGTTCTCTTTGGATGTTTGGGAATAATTGAAGTCTAAGGCATATACACCCTCCTCAACCCCCAAACACTATGCTTTCATTGTCAAATAAGGTGGCTGTCTCGTCTATCTATAAAATTTAAAATTTCTCGATTACACCCCCAGGAAATTTCAGAAACTCCTCCTTTTCTCACCGTATTAGACTTCGATGGAAACACTATAAAACGAAAACCAAAGTTAGAGCGGCAAATCTAGAAGCATAGTTACTCGTTTCACTTAAATTCAATAGTTGTGTTCAGATTTTGCATATCTATTAAAAAGTTAATACTAAATATTTATAAATATCTGACTGTAAATTTAATTTTTATAATAATATTAGCTTAAAATCATTATAGGATTTAGATATAAACTTTAGAATCTGAACCCGCCTCTCAATTTAGTCACATTATGATCATAGAAGTACGTGGATAGGCGAGTGTAATGTAAGTTCTATAAGTTCATACTGTTAGTACCAATCTAGACATTCAATATATAAACACAACAACATATATATATTCAAAGGAAATTGAATTCAATGTCAATGAAAAACCAGCAATATGAAATACATACTAACTTGTTTGTAGATAGAGGTCTGCTCGACGCAGTGTCCTAAGATAAAAATTCTCCCCCGCTTGTGCTGCAGTTTCACGGACGTCTGCCTTGAGGATACAACTATCTGAGTGATAGTTCTAGCACAAAAACTCCACTCCTGGCGAATTTACTATATGTGTTCTCCAGAAATTTGGTTAAGGAAGAAGAAGAAGAGGTAACAAGAAATGATCTTCAATTGATGTTTTAATTCGCAAATCTGAAGATTAATCTTGTTAGTTCTGTGTTAAATAAGTGATTAACAAGCTTTATATAGAATAAATTTCGACCTAAGCATCCATTCATCAAAGGTTGTGACCTTATATGAAGATAGACAACTTTTGGTTCAAAATCTGAAAATTACCGTTGCGTAGCGCCGTGGCGCTGTCCCCAGCGGCGCGGCTCTGCCTTTCGGCGTTATGGCGCTGAAATTCCTGCAGACCTCTCTGAAGTTTCAGCGTCGTGGCGCAGTCGACGATCTTTATTGCACTGTTCCGGCGTCGTGGCCTTGTCCTTGGGCGCCACGGCGCTCGACCATTTTTTTTCTAGTTTTTTCGAATCACTTTACTCTTCTTTTACAAGTTCCAACAATACCCCACATTTTCTATTCACACATCTTACAATACCCCACATGTGGATAGAAAATAAGTTAAAAGGAACTTATCATTATTTCTGTCAAACACGATATGACATGCATCAGAGACGGTGTCTTTTGGACTTGAACCACTCGTAGTGAATACCTATCGGATCTACTTGTGAGGTAGTGGACGTAATGCCTTGAACTATTCACGTTTTGTAGAAAATCGAGACAACAAGCATCACACATATTATACCAACATATTTCAATTCTTATGGTTGTGTTCTTTTCGGTCATGAAAAACTCCTTTCTTCATGAGAATTTCTAGAGAATGTAGCCATATCGGTTCTGAACCAACCCCTGAATGTACAACAACCGACAATAACGGGGATCTGAACCAAAGATAAGCCTCCAGAGTAATGGAGCTTCTCAACAGCTGAACAGTGATCCTAAGAGTGAGGATCAACAACTCAGATAACTCTACTGCAGATTTAACGCACTTCCGGGCGAGGTCAAGATAACAGTACCAAGTATGTGAAACTGAAAGTACTGTAATGAAATCATATAGTCTAAAATAAAGCTGGAGACATGTATGACGACCAAATTAACAGTACACTGTGCCTTACTAATAATGAGAGTCAACAAGAGTATACTTTACTGCATAAAAATAGGAAGCTCATGATCAAATTAGGGCCACCCACCCGTAGTATCATTAAGCAATCCTACTCCTGAGACTATTTCACCCGCATAGGTCCTGTGGACCCGCAATGAGGTCATCTGCCTCGCATGAGACTATTTCACCACATAGGACTATTTCACCCGCATAGGCCCGGTGGACCCGCAATGAGTACAAACGCCGCACTCGCATCATGGGTAGCAAATCCATGGAATAAGTAGTAACCCGGGGGTTTACCCCGCAAGAATAACATAACACTAGCACAACCGGCTATCATACATAACATAAGCACCACCGCCTTATCATAAATAATATAAGCACCGCCGGCTTATTATAAATAGCATAAGCACCACCGACTTATCATAAATATCATAAGCAAGTTAAGAAATCCCTTAACTTCTTATTAGACTTAATTAACATGCACTCTCATTTTATTTAGACTTAAGGCACTATCATGTCACATAAAATTCGGGAGTTTAACCTAAAGTACTACGTACTTTCGATTCTTTAAAAAGAACCCTTTTATAAAAAAACACCAAGATACTAACACCCGTAGTATCAAGACATGTCTATTTTTCAAATCAAGTTACTACACCTTTAGAAATTCATTTCAAGGCTTTGAAACCAAGTAACTTCTACTTTCACAACCTAGACAACTCATGCCTATAAATCAAGTAGACTCTCTCTAAACCTTCCATAAAGCCGTTATAACTAACTTCCCATAAAATCGTTATAACTCTTTATGTTTTTGACAATTACATTCTTTTTGAAAATAAGAGACTTATACTTTTAAAACCAAGTATCATATACTTTCAAAATATTTCAAGTCTCTTAACCTTAGTCATCAAGTAATCAATACCATTTCAAATCAAGTATTCTATACTTTTCAAGACAAGTAATCTTTCCATGTAATCTCAAGTCACATATAATTTTAAAAGCCAAGTTACCTCACTTTTCAAAATCAAGGCAAAGGATTCCATAATGAAACCGAATTCATTTTAAACATGTACGTCCACCGTACTATACATTCATAAAACCCATGCTCAAGAAGATAGGGAAAGTTCCACCTCTTCGGTTCAATCCACTTGCTAAGTCCAATATGTCGTACGTAGTATGTCAACCTATAATGGCCATAATACGTCTATTAACTTCGAGCTTCAACGTAGAATATTCTAATTGTAAAGTCACTTATTCTACGAAAAATTGGACATCATTTCCTTTGTTTCTCCGTACTTTTCCACCTTTTTCAAGGCCCGAAATCAATAACCAATATGCCACATTTAAGGCTCAACACATCAACCAAATCAAATGGGATTACACGCCTTACAGGACGTGTAAAATTCTTCCCCACAATTTATGTAAAACAGTCCAATATTAAATGTCATTTTCGACTACAATGTACCACCACATACAATCTTTACCAATTCATTTTCAATCCATGTTGTTTAGTCTAACATGTTATATAGCCGCAATCGATTATAACAACTACAATCTTTTCTTTAGATAACATGCGACGACTAAACTAGTAACTAAATTGAATTACAATCTTAAAGGCTAAATCATGCTAGTTTCGGATAGTGGTTCCAATATCCATTTTCCCTATCACAATATCCTTCTCCAACTTCTACAACATGTGACATATTTTACTTCAAGAAGGAGAATGAATTTACCTTGGTATTTCGCCCAAAATAGTCCAACAATCTCGCCCACTTTAGCCCTCTTTCCGCAACTCCTTTTCACGTCAAAATCATCCACACGAACTCTCTACAAGTTTATCAACATTTTATCTTCTTGCCGCCTTTCCAATAATTCCATGAAGGCTTAGGGTTTTATAAACTTTTAGAGAAAGAGAAGGGAAATTTCTATTTTGGATGAAGTCTTGCAAATGACCAAGTCTTGCAAGACTTGGTCATAATATAGGACCTTTCTTGGTCTACAAGTTGGGAGGGACACTTGTCGCCCTCCCATAGGCCTTACACAAATATCTTCTGATTTTTACCCATTTTCCGCAAAACATCCCGCCTCGGCACCGCGGCCCTACAGTCGGCGCCGTGGCGCTGCAACTTCAAAAAGTTTCAGGGCTTACGGTGCCGCGGCCCTGCAGCTGGCGCCATGGTGCTGTGGCGCCTGATTGAAATATTTTTCCTTCTCTTCTGCCAGCTGAACTTCTAACGTCCATAATTCTCTGCTCCGATGTCCTATCGACGAGCGGTTTGTTGCGTTGGAAACTAGACTCAACGAACTTCATATTAGGCTTTTAAAATACCCAAAAAATATTAATATACTAGGATATATAGCACTCCAAAGTTTACTAAAAATCTGTCTAAAAACATTCTGCCACTTAACTTTCCAATTTCAAATCTTATTTCCTTTCGTACGTTCTCATCTCATTCTCTTGGAATTACGGGGCGTAGCATTCTTCCCCCCTTAGAAACATTCGTCCCCGAATGTTCTTTCGGAGTCAATCTAACAGGTAGCGCCATAGTTTCCTTTTATAACCCCTACATACCAATTATGCCACAACTTGGCCACATAACAACATTTAAACAAATATTTCAATTAAAACTGACAAGTAAGGGGAATGAATTACCTGAATGTGTAGGGAATAAGTGAGGGTACTCTTCCTCATGTCTTCCTCGGCTCCCCAAATCATCTTCTCTTTCAAAATCATTCCGCCACAAGATTTTGACGGAAGTCACGTTCTTAGTCCGTAGTCGTCTGCCCTGGCGATCAAGTATCGCTATGGGACTCTCCTCAACGATAACCCCTCTGTAACTTGGACATTACTAACCGGGAAACTCTGGATGGATCTTCGATGCACTCCCATAACATAACAACATGGAAGATCGGATGTACATGCCTCCCAAGAGGACGCCTATCTAACTCATAGGCAACCTTGCCTACTCTACGGACAATCTGATAAGGCCCAATGTACCTTTGGCTTAGTTTCTCTTTCTTCCCAAGCCTCATCACACCCTTCATGGGTGATGCCTTTAAGAAGATTCCATTGTCAATCTGAAACTCTAAGTGTCGACGTCGATTCTCTGCATAAAGCTTCTATCGACTCTGAGCTTACTAATAATCTTTCCTGGATAAGCTTCGCCTTATCCACATCAAGCTGAATCAAGTGTGGGCCAAGTATCTGAACCTCGCCTATGTCGAACCAACTAACCGGCGATCTACACTTTCTTTCATACAAGGCCTCATACAGGGCCATTTGAATACTTGAATGGTAACGGGTATTATACGAAATTTAACGAGAGGCAAAAGATCCTCCCAGCTACCCCTGAAATAAAAAACACAGGCCCGCAACCTATCCTCAAGTGTCTGGATAATATGCCCTTCCTGTCCGTCGGTCTAAGGGTGAAATGCAACACTGAGACTCACCTGTGTCCCTAACCCCTTCTGGAAAACCCCCCAGAAGTTAGCCGTAAAATGAGCTCATCTGTCTGACATCATAAATGTAGGAACCCCGTGCAGTCTCACAATTTTCTTGCTATTTAATCTAGCATAACCCTCAGCCGAGTAAGTGGTCCTGACTGGAAGAAAGTGGGATGATTTCGTCAGCCTGTCCACAATAACCCAGATGGAATCACACTTCCTCTGAGTACGAGGTAATCCTGTAACAAAATCCATGTTGATCACCTCCCACTTCCATGTCGGAATATCAATCGTTTGCAATAGCCCATCGGGCCTCTGGTGCTCAACCTTGACCTGCTGACAATTTGGACACTGAGCAACAAACCCTGCTACGTCCCTCTTCAGGCCATCCCACCAATACATACATTTGAGGTCATGATACATCGTAGTCGACCCCGAACAAATAGAGTAATGAGCATTGCGTTCCTCCCCTAAAACCTGCTGACAAGTCCTGCAGCATCGGACACACACAATCTATCCTCATATCACATCACCTCATCCGGTGCTACCCAAACAGGCTTTTCTCCTCTCGGAGAGCCGTATCTCAATTCCGCACTAGAACTGGATCCTTATACTGTCACCTCTTCACCTCCTCAACGAGGTAAGACTCGGCAACCTCTCGTATCTGAACTCCACTATTATCGGAATCAACCAGCTGAACCCCTAGGCTCGCTACCGGATGAATCTCACGGACCATGTCTGATCTATCTGGCTGTCTATCTGACAGACTACCCATAGATCTATGACTGAGAGCATCTGTAATCACATTGGCTTCCTCCGGGTGGTATAGGATGTCAACATCATAATCCTTAAGCAACTCTAACCACCGTCTCTGCCGCAATTTCGGCTTCCTCTGTCCGAAGATATACTGGAGACTCTTGTGGTCTGCCTAAATATCCACCTGATCTCCACATAACTAATGCCTCCAAATCTTCAAGGCATGAATAACGGTTGCCAACTCTAAATCGTGGCTAGGGTAACTCAGCTCATGCTCCCGTAGCTGCCGGGAAGCATAGGCTATAACCTTACCGTGCTGCATCAGCACACAATCTAGCCCAACACTCAAAGTGTTACAATAATAACCTAACCCCCTAGTCCCTCAGGAGGGGTTAGAACTGTAGTCGTAGTCAACTTATCTTCCAATAACTGCAAGTCTTTCTCACACTTCCGAAATATTCGGGCACGATACAATCTTAATCATGATTCATGTTTCCATTTCTCTATTGCAACCAAACTTGGTCACTATACCTAGATTCGATTCCTTTGCTTGTCTCATGGATAAGACTTCATGCCAATCACAATTTAGTGGGAGACTTCCTTGATCTCGTCAAGTAGTAATCCTATTATTCTCTTTAGGCTCATAGAGCTTATAGTCAGGTGTTCAACCTCAATTCATGGTATTACATAATCCAATGGCTTGCCAAGATTTCTTATCTTGATCCTCGGTCATACATTTCCATTCATGCTTGTTACCAGCATCTATATTCTTACGACACATCCGTAATTACCCCAACACAATATTTTCCCACGGTTATCTAAAACTGTAACTTATAGTATGACGACACTGAAGACCTTACCAGTCTCATATCCATCGCCTAATAACATGGGTACACATAACCCCATAATACGTAAAACTACCCTTTTACGTGGGGGAGAGAGCTTATCTTCCTTTCAAAATCTTAATCATCAAGCGCCACCTTATAATCGTATAGATTTTTAAAACCTACTAACGATGTCTTATGTTTTCCGCAGGCAGCACTCGTACTTATCTTATTCTAGCTTTGCGCGTTTTCCTCAAATTATCCGAAAGGTCGTGGCCCTGACCGCCACACCAAACCAATTCCAAGTATTCTTACTTTCTACATCAATTTACCTCAAATGAACGAGTCACACAGACTTATTAAAATCAATGATGTCAAAGAAGGAAGGATAATTCACTTGTTACAATCACTTCCCTTCCTTTCCACTCGATAACCGGCTTACCGGACAACTGGAATCGAACCAATCTCTCTCTGCAGTCAACGTTGGCATAACAAGAAGCCAACTAGTCTGTACCTAAAATGACCTCAAAGTCTGTCATATCAGCTCCACTAGGTCTGCTAGGGTCTGACGACTGTATCATCACCGGGCAATTATTATATACCCGCTCAGCTACCACCTATCACTCATGGGTGTAGTCACCCCGAAAGGTTCTCATGGATCCAGGCTCTATTCCTTTACACTTGGTTGCTCGCTTTCTTACTGGTCGTACTCTTTCCGTACTTCCCAACTTATTCTAGCATACGTACATAACTTCCATACTGAGTCTGGCCTCCAATATTTGGATTCACTATATTAAACAATATAAGGCCATTTCCGACTCTCACGACCTGGTTCCGGTGGAATGCGTCCACGAACCCGTAAAGCAATTTAACTAGACTTGGGTCTGGCATCCTCGTGACCCTGTCACGTAGCGGGACTACTGCCAACTAATCCCAATCCATTTTAGGTTATGGGGCGACCCGTAATAGGTTCTCAACCCGACCCACCGTCGTACCTAAATCTTACCCTAAGTCTGAATTAAATCTTATTGTCGAGAAGGCCTTATATACCTAAGGTCTCGGCGGTTATAAATATTCTTAGGCTCGCATTTTCCATGCTCCAAGCCTACCTTATCAGTCCCCCCGTAAACGGGTAAAATAACTTTTCATAACCCATAATCATGTTGTCTTAATCATAACAACCATAATTACTTCCATACGGATCTCATCCGTACAATTCTCTTAAGCATACCACGCAGCTTAATCTACTAACATAGTCTTCCATTAAGTCCTTTAATCATGAATTCTTTAGGGTTCATTACCCTTTTAGACGGCTCATCATCTCCTAACTAATTCAAATTAGTACGTAAAACCTTGATGAGAATTTATTAAACTGTTTCATACTTTTCCGGTATCTATTTAGTTCTTACCAAATCTTGGTAATCTAAAATCATTCTAGGCAACACGCGTCTGACCCTCATACATAACTCCGTATAGTTGTATGTCATAATACCAACTATACTACAATTATTACCAACCTGGATACGCAATCCACATAATCCTTCCTGGGTCACTGCTGCCTTTCTCGTAGCTGCAATCAACATAACACGTTACGGAGAGATGACCCTAACAACACAGCTCTATTGCACGATCTCAGAGTGAGAAGAATGTAAACCAATCCTAAATGTCCTGCAGCCTCCTGGTTATAGATGTGGTGCACAACACATCGATAACCAAGACTCTACTAGACACGGTATGTAGACACTTTTCGAGGACTAACTGCTCTGATACCACTTTGTCACGACCCGACCCCGTGTCCGCGACTGGTGCCCTACCTGGGCACCCTTACAGGTAACCATCAGAGAAAGCCAGCGGAACATACATAAAACACACAAATTAAATCAGTAAGAAGTAAACAATTGACTAACCGATAAGGCTGCCTTCCTGGATATATATATATATACATAACTAGTCAAAAGCAATTATATCCTTTTACTTTACAAACCGACCCACATACATGACTACAGACCTCTAAGAATTTTGACATAACAACTGTGACGGAACAGGGCCCCGCCATATCCCTGAATGTACAACAACCGACAATACCAGGGATCTGAACCAAAGATAAGCCTCCAGAGTAATGGAGCTTCTCAATAGCTGAACAGTGATCCTAATAGTGAGGATCAACAACCTGTATAACTCTACCCGCGACATGAACGTAGCCCCCCGAAGGAGGTCAGTAAAACAGGTACCAAGTATATGAAACTGAAAGTACTGTAATGAAATCATATAGTCTAAAATAAAGCTGGAGACATGTATGACGACCAAATTAACAGTACACTGTGCCTTACTAATAATGAGAGTCAACAAGAGTATACTTGACTGCATAAAAATAGGAAGCTCATGATCAAATTAGGGTCACCCGCCCGTAGTATCATTAAGCAATCCTACTCCTGAGACTATTTCACCCGCATAGGTCCTGTGGACCCGCAATGAGGTCATCCGCCTCGAATGAGATTATTTCACCCGCATAGGCCCGGTGGACCCGCAATGAGTACAAACGCCGCACTCGCATCATGGGTAGCAAATCCATGGAATAAGTAGTAACCCGGGGGTTTACCCCGCAAGAATAACATAACACTAGCATAACCGGCTATCATACATAACATAAGCACCACCGACATATCATAAATAACATAAGCACCACCGGCTTATTATAAATAGCATAAGCACCACCGGCTTATCATAAATATCATAAGCAATTTAAGAAATCCCTTAACTTCTTATTAGACTTAATTAACATGCACTCTCATTTTATTTAGACTTAAGGCACTATCATGTCACATAAAATCCGGGAGTTTAACCCAAAGTACAACGTACTTCCGATTCTTTAAAAAGAACCATTTTATATAAAAACCCCAAGATACTAACACCCGTAGTATCAAGGCATGTCTATTTCTCAAATCAAGTTACTACACCTTTAGAAATTCATTTCAAGGCTTTGAAACCAAATAACTTCTACTTTCACAACCTAGGCAACTCATGCCTATAAATCAAGTAGACTCTCTCTTAACCTTCCATAAAGCCGGTATAACTAACTTCGCATAAAGCCGTTATAACTCTTTATGTTTTTGACAATTACATTCTTTTTGAAACCAAGAGACTTATACTTTTAAAACCAAGTATCATATACTTTCAAAATACTTCAAGTCTCCTAACCTTAGTCATCAAGTAATCAATACCATTTCAAATCAAGTATTCTATACTTTTCAAGACAAGTAATCTTTCCATGTAATCTCAAGTCACATATACTTTTAAAAGCCAAGTTACCTCACTTTTCGAAATCAAGGCAAAGGATTCCAAAATGAAACCGAATTCATTTTAAACATGTACGTCCACCGTACTATACATTTATAAAACCCATGCTCAAGAAGATAGGGAAAGTTCCACATACCTCTTCGGTTCAATCCACTTGCTAAGTCCGATATGCCGTACGTAGTATGTCAACCTATAATGGCCATAATACGTCTATTAACTTCTAGCTTCAATGTAGAATATTCTAATTGTAAAGTCACTTATTCTACGGAAAATTGGACAACATTTCCTTTGTTCTCCGTACTTTTCCACATTTTCAAGGCCCGAAATCAATAACCAATATGTCACATTTAAGGCTCAACACATCAACCAAATCAAAGGGGATTACACGCCTTACAGTACGTGTAAAATTCTACCCCACAATTTATGTAAAACAGTTCAATATTAAATGTCATTTTCGACTACAATGTACAACCACATACAATCATTACCAATTCCTTTTCAATCCATGTTGTTTAGTCTAACATGTTATATAGCCGCAATCGATTATAACAACTACAATCTTTTCTTTAGATAACATGCGACGACTAAACTAGTAACTAAATTGAATTACAATCTTAAAGGCTAAATCATGCTAGTTTCGGATAGTGGTTCCAATATCCATTTTCCCTATCACAATACCCTTCTCCAACTTCTACAACACGTGACATATTTTACTTCAAGAAGGAGAATGAATTTACCTTGATATTTCGCCAAAAATAGTCCAATAATCTCGCCCACTTTAGCCCTTTTTCCGCAACTCCTTTTCACGTCAAAATCATCCACACAAACTCTCTACAAGTTTATCAACATTTTATCTTCTTGCCGCCCTTCCAATAATTCCATGAAGGCTTAGGGTTTTATAAACTTTTAGAGAAAGGGAAGGGAAATTTCTATTTTGGATGAAGTCTTGCAAATGACCAAGTCTTGCAAGACTTGGTCATATATATGACCTTTCTTGGTCTACAAGTTAGGAGGGACACTTGTCGCCCTCCCATAGGCCTTTACACACATATCTTCTGATTTTTACCCATTTTTCGCAAAAAATCCCGCCTCGGCGCCGCGGCCGTGCAGCCGGCGCCGTGGCGCTGCAACTTCAGAAAGTTTCAGGGCTTACGGCGCCGCGACCATGCAGCCGGCGCCGTGGCGCTGTGGTGCCTGACTGAAACATTTTTCCTTCTCTTCTGCCAGCTAAACTTTTAACGTCCATAATTCTCTGCTCCGATGTCCTATCGACGAGCGGTTTGTTGCGTTGGAAATTAGACTCAACGAACTTCATATTATGCTTTTAAAATACCTAAAAACTCTTAATATACTAGGATATTTAGCACTCCAAAGTTGACTAAAAATCTGTCTAAAAATATTCTGCCACTTAACTTTCCAATTTCAAATCTTATTTCCTTTCGTACGTTCTCATCTCATTCTCTTGGAATTACGGGGCGTAACATTCTTCCTCCCTTTGAAACATTTATCCCCGAATGTTCTTTCGGAGTAAATCTAACAGGTAGCGCCATAGTTTCCTTTTACAACCCTACATACCAATTATGCCACAACTTGGCCACATAACAACATTTAAAAAAATACTTCAATTAAAACTGACAAGTAAGGGGAATGAATTACCTGAATGTGTAGGGAATAAGTGAGGGTACTCTTCCTCATGTCTTCCTCGGCTCCCCAAATCATTTTCTCTTTCAAAATCATTCCGCCACAAGACTTTGACGGATGCCACGTCCTTAGTCCGTAGTCGCCTGCCCTGGCGATCAAGTATCGCTATGGGACTCTCCTCAACGATAACCCCTCTGTCACTTGGACATTACTAACCGGGAAACTCTGGATGGATCTTCGATGCACTCCCATAACATAACAACATGGAAGATCGGATGTACATGCCTCCCAAGCGGACGCATATCTAACTCATAGGCAACCTTTCCTACTCTACGGACAATCTGATAAGGCCCAATGTACCTTTGGCTTAGTTTCTGTTTCTTCCCAAGCCTCATCACACCCTTCATGGGTGATGCCTTTAAGAAGATTTCATTGTCAATCCGAAACTCTAAGTGTCGACGTCGATTCTCTGCATAAAGCTTCTATCGACTCTGAGCTTACTAATAATCTTTCCAGGATAAGCTTCGCCTTATCCACAGCCCGCTGAATCAAGTCTGGGCCAATTATCTGAACCTCGCCTACGTCGAACCAACCAACCGGCGATCTACACTTTCTTTCATACAAGGCCTCATACAGGGCCATCTGAATACTTAAATGGTAACGGGTATTATACGAAATTTAACGAGAGGCAAAAGATCCTCCCAGCTACCCCTGAAATAAAAAACACAGGCCCGCAACCTATCCTCAAGTGTTTGGATAATATGCCCTTCCTGTCCGTCGGTCTGAGGGTGAAATGCAACACTGAGAATCACTTGTGTCCCTAACCCTTCGAAAACCCCGAAGTTAGCGAATCGAACTAATTGCATCGACATCATAAATGTAGGAACCCCGTGCAGTCTCACAATCTTCCTGCTATATAATCTAGCATAACCCTCAGCCGAGTAAGTGGTCCTGACTGGAAGAAAGTGGGATGATTTCGTCAGCCTGTCCACAATAACCCAGATGGAATCACACTTCCTCTGAGTACGAGGTAACCCTGTAACAAAATCCATGTTGATCACCTTCCACTTCCATGTCGGAATATCAATCGTCTGCAATAGCCCACCAGGCTTCTGGTGCTCAACCTTGACCTGCTGACAATTCGGACACTGAGCAACAAACCCTGCTATGTCCCTCTTCAGGCCATCCCACCAATACATATATCTGAGGTCATGATACATCGTAGTCGACCCCGAACAAATAGAGTAATGAGCACTGCGTGCCTCCCCTAAAACATGCTGACAAGTCCTACAGCATCAAACACACACAATCTATCCTCATATCACAGCACCCTATCCGGTGCTACCCAAACAGGCTCTTCTCCTCTCGGAGAGCCGTATCTCAATTCCGCACTAGAACTGGATCCTTATACTGTCGCCTCTTCACCTCCTCAACGAGGTAAGACTCGGCAACCTCTCGTATCTGAACTCCACTATTATCGGAATCAACCAGCCGAACCCCAAGGCTCGCTGGCGGATGAATCTCACGGACCATGTCTGATATATCTGGCTGTCTATCTGAAAGACTACCCATAGATCTATGACTGAGAGCATCTGTAATCACATTGGCTTCCTCCGGATGGTATAGGATGTCAACATCATAATCCTTAAGCAACTCTAACCACCGTATCTGCCGCAATTTCGGCTTCCTCTGTTCGAAGATATACTGGAGACTCTTGTGGTCTGCCTAAATATCCACCTGAGCTCCACATAACTAATGCCTCCAAATCTTCAAGGCATGAATAACGATTGCCAACTCTAAATCGTGGCTAGGGTAACTCCGCTCATGCTCCCGTAGCTGCCGGGAAGCATAGGCTATAACCTTACCGTGCTGCATCAGCACACAATCTAGCCCAACACTCAAAGTGTTACAATAATAACCTAACCCCTAGTCCCTCAGGAGGGGTTAGAACTGTAATCGTAGTCAACTTATCTTCCAATAACTGCAAGCCTTTCTCACACTTCCGAAATATTCGGGCACGGTACAATCTTAATCATGATTCCTGTTTCCATTTCTCTGTTGCAACCAAACTTGGTCATTATACCTAGATTCGATTCATTTGTTTGTCTCATGGCTAATACTTCCTGCCAATCACAATTTAGTGGGAGACTTCCTTGATCTCGTCAAGTAGTAATCCTATTATTCTCTTTCAGCTCATAGAGCTTATAGTCAGGTGTTCAACCTCAATTCATGGTATTACATAATCCAATGGCTTGCCAAGATTTCTTATCTTGATCCTCGGTCATACATTTCCATTCATGCTTATTACCAGTATCTATATTCTTACGACACATCCTTAATTACCCCAACACAATACTTTTCCCACGGTTATCTAAAATTGTAACCTATAGTATGACGACACTGAAGACCTTACCAGTCTCATATCCATCGCCTAATAACATGGGTACACATAACCCCATAATACGTAAAACTACCCTTTTACGTGGGGGAGAGAGCTTATCTTCCTTTCAAAATCTTAATCATCAAGCGCCACCTTATAATCGTATAGATTTTTAAAACGTACTAACGATGTCTTCTGTTTTCCGCAGGCAGCATTCATACTTATCTTATTCTTGCTTTGCGCGTTTTCCTGAAATTATCCGGAAGGTCGTGGCCCTGACTGCCACACCAAACCAATTCCAAGTATTACTTACTTTCTACATCAATTTACCTCAAATGAACGAGTCACACAGACTTATTAAAATCAATGATGTCAAAGAAGGTAGGATAATTCACTTGTTACAATCACTCCTCTTCCTTTCCACTCGATAACCGGCTTACCGGAAAACTAGAATCGAACCAATCTCTCTCTGCAGTCAACGTTGGCATAACAAGAAGTCGACTAGTCCGTACCCATAATGACCTCAAAGTCTGTCATATCAGCTCTACTAAGTCTGCTAGGGTCTGACGACTGTATCGTCACCGGGCAATTATTATATACCCGCTCAGCTACCACCCATCACTCACGGGTGTAGTCACCCCGAAAGGTTCTCATGGATCCAGGCTCTATTCCTTTACACTTGGTTGCTCTCTTTCTTACTGGTCGTACTCTTTCCGTACTTCCCGACTTATTCTAGCATACGTACATAACTTCCATACTGAGTCTGGCCTCCAATATTTGGAGTCACTATATTAAACAATATAAGGCTATTTCCGGCTCTCACGACCTGGTTCCGGTGGAATGCGTCCACGAACCCGTAAAACAATTTAACTAGACTTGGGTCTGGCATCCTCGTGACCCTGTAACGTAGCGGGACTACTGCCAACTAATCCCAATCCATTTTAGGTTATGGGGCGACCCGTAATAGATTCTCAACCCGACCCACCGTCATACCTAACTCTTACCCTAAGTCTGAATTAAATCTTATTGTCGAGAAGGCCTTATATACCTAAGGTCTCGGCGGTTATCAATATTCTTAGGCTCGCATTTTCCATGCTCCAAGCCTACCTTATCAGTCCCCCGTAAATGGGTAAAATAACTTTTCATAACCCATAATCGTGTTGTCTTAATCATAACAACCATAATTACTTCCATACGAATCTCATCCGTACAATTCTCTTAAGCATACCACGCGCTTAATATACTAACATAGTCTTCCATTAAGTCATTTAATCATGACTTCTTAAGGGTTCATTACCCTTTTAGACGGCTCATCATCTCCTAATTAATTCAAATTAGTACGTAAAACCTTGATGAGAATTTATTAAACTGTTCCATACCTTTCCGGTATCTATTTAGTCCTTACCAAATCTTGGTAATCTAAAATCATTCTAGGCAACACACGTCTGACCCTCATACATAACTCCGTATAGCTGTATGTCATAATACCAACTATACTACAATTATTACCAACCTGGATACGCAATCCACATAATCCTTCCTGGGTCACTGCTGCCTTTCTAGTAGCTGCAATCAATATAACTCGTTAGGGAGAGACGACCCTAACAACACAGCTCTATCGCACGATCTCAGAGTGAGAAAAATGTAAACCAATCCTAAATGTCCTGCAGCCTCCTGATTATAGATGTGGTGCACAACACACCGATAACCAAGACTCTACTAGACACGGTCTGTAGACACTTTCCGAGGACTAACTGCTCTGATACCACTTTGTCACGACCCGACCACGTGCGCGATCGTGCCCTACACTGGCGCACTTACAGGTAACCATCAGAGAAAGCCAGTGGAACATACATAAAACACACAACTTAAATCAGTAAGAAGTAAACAACTGGCTAACCGATAAGACTGCCTTCCTGGATATATATATATACATAACTAGACAAAAGCAGTTACATCTTTTTCCTTTACAAACCGACCAACATACATGACTACAGACCTCTAAGAATTTTGACATAACAACTGTGACGGAACAGGGCCCCGCCATATCCCTGAATGTACAACAACCGACAATACCAGGAATTTGAACCAAAGATAATCCTCCGGAGTAATGGAGTTTCTCAACAGCTAAACAGTGATCCTAAGAGTGAGGATCAACAACCTGTATAACTCTACCTGCGGCATGAACGTAGCCTCGAGGAGGTCAAGACAAGTACCAGTATGTGGCCCAGAAATGCGTAATGAAATCATATAGTCTAAAATAAAGATGGAGACATGTATGACGACCAAATTAACAGTACATTGTGCCTTACTAATAATGAGAATCAACAAGATTATACTTTACTGCATAAAAATAGGAAGCTCATGATCAAATTAGGGCTACCCGCCCGTAGTATCATTAAGCAATCCTACTCCTGGGACTATTTCACCCGCATAGGTCCTGTGGACCCGCAATGAGGTCATCCGCCTCGCATGGGACAATTTCACCCGCATAGGACTATTTGACCCGCATAGGCCCGGTGGACCCGCAATGAGTACAAACGCCGCACTCGCATCATGAGTAGCAAATCCATGAAATAAGTAGTAACCCGGGGGTTTACCCCGCAAGAATAACATAACACTAGCATAACCAGCTATCATGCATAACATAAGCACCACCGGCTTATCATAAATAATATAAGCACCACCGGCTTATTATAAATAGCATAAGCACCACCAGCTTATCATAAATATCATAAGCAAGTTAAGAAATCCCTTAACTTCTTATTAGACTTAATTAACATGCACTCTCATGTTATTTAGACTTAAGGCACTATCATGTCACATAAAATCCGGGAGTTTAACCCAAAGTACTACGTACTTCCGATTCTTTAAAAAGAACTCTTTTATATAAAAACCCCAAGATACTAACACCCGTAGTATCAAGACATGTCTATTTTTCAAATCAAGTTACTACACCTTTAGAAATTCATTTCAAGGCTTTGAAACCAAGTAACTTCTACTTTCACAACCTAGGCAACTCATGCCTATAAATCAAGTAGACTCTCTCTTAACCTTCTATAAAGCCGTTATAACTAACTTCGCATAAAGCCGTTATAACTCTTTATGTTTTTGATAATTACATTCTTTTTGAAACCAAGAGACTTATACTTTTAAAACCAAGTATCATATACTTTCAAAATACTTCAAGTCGTTTAACCTTAGTCATCAAGTAATCAATATCATTTCAAACCAAGTATTCTATACTTTTCAAGACAAGTAATCTTTCCATGTAATCTCAAGTCACATATACTTTTAAAATCCAAGTTACCACACTTTTCGAAATCAAGGCAAAGGATTCCAAAATGAAACCGAATTCATTTTAAACATGTACGTCCACCGTACTATACATTTATAAAACCCATGCTCAAGAAGATAGGGAAAATTCCACATACCTCTTCGGTTCAATCCAATTGCTAAGTCCAATATGCCGTACGTAGTATGTCAACCTATAATGGCCATAATACATCTATTAACTTCTAGCTTCAATGTAGAATATTCTAATTGTAAAGACACTTATTCTACAGAAAATTGGACAACATTTCCTTTGTTTCTCCGTATTTTTCCACATTTTTCAAGGCCCGAAATCAATAACCAATATGCCACATTTAAGGATCAACACATTAACCAAATCAAAGGGGATTACACGCCTTACAGGACGTGTAAAATTCTGCCCCACAATTTATGTAAAACAGTCCAATATTAAATGTCATTTTCGACTACAATGTACAACCACATACAATCTTTACCAATTCCTTTTTAATCCATGTTGTTTAGTCTAACATGTTATATAGCCGCAATCGATTATAAAAACTACAATCTTTTCTTTAGATAACATGCGACGACTAAACTTGTAGCTAAATTGAATTACAATCTTAAAGACTAAATCATGCTAGTTTCGGATAGTGGTTCCAATATCCATTTTCCCTTTCACAATACCCTTCTCCAACATCTACAACACGTGACATATTTTACTTCAAGAAGGACAATGAATTTACCTTGGTATTTCGCCCAAAATAGTCCAACAATCTCGCCCACTTTAGCCCTCTTTCCGCAACTCCTTTTCTCGTCAAAATCATCCACACGAACTCTCTACAAGTTTATCAACATTTTATCTTCTTGCCGCCCTTCCAATAATTCTATGACGGCTTAGGGTTTTATAAACTTTTAGAGAAAGAGAAGGGAAATTTCTATTTTGGATGAAGTCTTGCAAATGACCAAGTCTTGCAATACTTGGTCATAATATAGGACCTTTATTGGTCTACAAGTTGGGAGGGACACTTGTCGCCCTCCCATAGGATTTTACACAAATATCTTCTGATTTTTACCCATTTTCCGCAAAAAATCCCGCCTCGGCGCCGCGGCCCTGCAGCCGGTGCCATGGCGCTGCAACTTCAGAAAGTTTCAGGGCTTACGGTGCCGCGGCCCTGCAGCCGGTGCCGTGGCGCTGTGGCGCCTGACTGAAACATTTTTCCTTCTCTTCTGCCAGCTGAACTTCTAACGTCCATAATTCTCTGCTCCAATGTCCTATCGACGAGCGGTTTGTTGCGTTGGAAACTAGACTCAACGAACTTCATATTAGGCTTTTAAAACACCTAAAAACTCTTAATATATTGGGATATATAGCACTCTAAAGTTGACTAAAAATCTGTCTAAAAACATTCTGCCACTTAACTTTCCAATTTCAAATCTTATTTCCTTTCGTACGTTCTCATCTCATTCTCTTGGAATTACGGGGCGTAACACACCCGTCCAACCCACACATGACTACAGACCTCTAAGAGTTTACAGTGACGGGACAAGTCTCCGTCGTACCCCTGAATATACACAAGTCAAAATGGAAGACCTGTACCAAAATGACTAGGCTCCGGAACAATGAAACTATCCTAAAACGTTGTGCAAGGATCCTAAGCTCGAGGATCACCAAACTGTGTACCTATACATGCGTGCATGAACACAGCCCACCGAAGGGGGTCAGTACAACAAGGTACCAAGTATGTAAACATGAAGTACAATAAATAAGATCATAACTGTACAAAAAATGACAGGGACAAGTATGAAAATCAAATACCATATCCAACCGTGCCATATAAAATAAGATTCAATTGTACCTTGTATCACTATACCACCTAACGTATCCCGACCCATTCTGGAACCCGACCCCTATAACCATCATGACTGTATGTAGAACGTATCTCGGCCCTTTAGTGAGGGACTCGATGGAATCATCAATATAACGTGTCCCGGCCTATTTTTGGGACTCGGTGTTCATTTACACATAACATACCCGGCCCGTTGTGGGACTCGGTGTATCACTGTATTTTATAAAAATGAGAAACAACTGTACCATTTCAAAATATGAAAGTCATGTCAAAATCAGGGACACCTGCCCATAGAATCATTATGCATATCCTATTCATGGGACTATTTCACCCGCATGTGACTCGAATCCGCATGGATATTTTAGACCCGCAATGAGTATCTATACTCGATACCCGCATTATGGAGAGCTAGTCCACGGAATATTTATGGGACTGTTTCATCCGCATGGGACTCGAACCCGCATGGATCTTTTAGACTCGCATGAGTATACCAACTCACATCATGGAGAGCTAATCCATGGAACTATATATAATATCATGAGACTGTTTCACTAGCATGAGTCCTTAGACCCGCATGAGTACATATACACGCATCACGGAAGCATGTCCATGGAACATATATATAAAGTTGCCGACCCACTAGTGAGGGACGCGGTGATGTGGAAATATAACACTTGCACGAATAACTATCATGAGCAACCATATGCAAGTTAAATCATCTTTGACTCTCATTAAAAATCATCTTTAAAATGAGCTTTCATTTTAGAAAAAAACCAAGGCAATACCATGTCTTCCATTTTAGAAACACCAAGTCAATACCATTCCTTATATTTTCAGAAAAAATGAGACAACACCATGCCTCTCATTTTAGACAAACCAAGACAATATCATGCCTTCCATTTTAGAAAAACCAAGGCAATACCATGTCTTCCTTTTTAGAAATACCAAGGCAATATCATGCCTTCCTTTAAAATCCACCTTTTGGAAAGTCAAGACACTATACATCATGTATCATTTTTAAACAATCCTCTGGAAAATCAAGACACTTACACTTTTAAATCAAGTCACTTACACTTATAAACTCAAGTCACTTATACTTATAAAATCAAGTCATGTATCATAAAGGACTTAATGAAATTACGTACGTCCGCCGTACACCCATTACATATAAATCATGTCAAAGAAGAAAGTATAGTTTACATACCGTTTGTCGTCCGCTGTACCCATTAGCATATAATCAATAACATGAATACCTCTTAACTTCTAAGAGTAGAATGAATCATGAAACAATACCACATGTATATTTCGTACGTAGAACATATCAAAAGAAGGAATACATTATTGACGACTAACCAACACGACAAGTAGAATATGTCCCAAATAGGTACTTCAACCTATAATGACAACAACACGTCTATCAACTTCATGAATACTAGTATACGCTATACCACATAATGACTCTCCTTTCACATAAAAATTCGGGCAACACTTCCCATATTTATACGTATGTTACCACCTTACAAATAATGCCAATAACATCAATATCCAAGTACCAATCAAGGGCACAACCAAAACAGCAACCAAGGTGATTCACACACCTACTTCTTATGTAAATCCGACCTCTTAATCACGTAAAACAGTCCACTAAAAACAGTCCACAATCCAACAACAACAAGGGTAAAATGTGAGGCTTTTCAACACATTTCCACCCCTTTATTCCCTTAGGAATTTCATTAACAATTACTACATTTAAACATGCATATTGGTGGCTGAATTTCCAGCATTCCAACGCCACAAAACAGTCCCTAAAATAGCACAACAACGTCTCACAGTTTCATGCAGTTTTTTGGCCAACAACTACAACCAAAGCCATTTCCATTGTCACGACCCGATCCCGGGCCGCGACTGGTGCCCTACCTGGGCACCCCTCTCAGGTAATCATCAGAGAATAGCAGTGGAACATACACAACACATAAGCATACTTAGACAATAACATCACAGGCTAGCCGATAAGGCCGCCTTTCATAAAATGTACTTAGCCAAAAGTAAGACAGTACAACTTTGTTCTTACAGCCCAAACCACAAATGTTACTAAGTATGTAAAACTGGAAAATACTTTAATTACATCATGAGTCTAAAAACAGAGTCGGCGAAATGTATGAAAATCAAATTACAATGCACTGTGCCTTACTAACAATGAGAGTAAATAAGAGTATACTTACAACATAAAAATAGGAGACTCACGATCAAATCATGGATAGCAAATCCATGGAGTGGTATAATGTCTTGGGAGTTTACCCCGCAATCATACTCAGAAGGTGGTATAACGTCTTGGGGGTTTACCCCTCATTTATACTCTTACCCTAGAGGAGGTGGTATAACGTCTTCGGGGTTTACCCCTCATTTATACTCTTACCCTGGAGAAGGTGGTATAACGTCTTGGGGGTTTACCCCTCATTTATACTCTTACCCTAGAGAAGGTGGTATAACGTCTTGGGGGTTTACCCCTCATTTATACTCTTACCCTGGAGGAGGTGGTATAACGTCTTGGGGGTTTACCCCTCATTTATACTCTTACCCTGGCTCAAACGGCTATCATACATAAGATAAGTAAGTTAAGAAATCCCCTAACTTCTTATTAACATTATTAATATATCCTCTCATTTTAGTTCACTTAAGGCACTAACATGTCTTTATAAAAGAATCCGGGAATTTAATCCCAAGTACTACATACTTCTACTCTATTAAAACGAATGACTCCTTTTTATATAAAACTTCCAAGATACTAATAACCATAGCATCAAGTCACTTGTCCTTACTTATCTTACTTAAAGTAAATCTCTCATTTTAACTTTCCATAAGGCGAATTTAACCAACTTCCCATAAAGTCGTTATATTGACCTTATACCTTAGTCAATTTCATTTTCCTATATCCAATGGACTTAAACTTTTAAAACAAAACAAGTATCATATACTTAAGACACTTCAAGTCCCTGAACTTTGAAAACTTAAGACATCCTTAATAGTTTTAAAGAGGTGGGTTAATCTCCTAACTCGCCCAACTTGGCCATTCTTAAATAAGTAAAGGATATCAAAGTATTGTACGTCTACCGTACTAAATAAGTACAACTATTCATGCTCAAGAGATAGGAAAGTTCCACATACCTCTTTGGGTCAATCCACTCGCAAGTCCAATATACCGCACCTAGTATGTTAACCTATAATGACCATAATACGTTTATTAACCTCTAGCTTCAACGTAGAATATTCCAAGTGCAAAGTTACTAAATTCTACGGAAAATCGGACAACACTTCCTTTGTTTCTACATACTTTGCAACCTTTTTCAAGGCCGAATTCAATAACCAAACATGTCATCTTTAAGGCTCAACAATGTAGTTAACAAATAGGGGATTACACGCCTACTAGACGGGTAAAATTCTGCCCCACAATTTATATCAAACTAGTACAAACTACAAGGTCCAATTCGGCAACTTGAGGTATAACAACATACATTCTTATCCAATTCCTTTTTTTAATCCAAATTCTTATCCAATTCTTACATGCAATATATATAAAGGCAATATTGACAACTACAAGTCCTTTCTTTCACACATGCAATCCAATTTACTAGCAAAAGAGAAAGGATTGTTACCTTAGAGCTTACCCCAAATTAGCCCAACAATTTCACTAGCTTCCTTTCCACAATCACCTCCACAAAACCCCCTACAAGCTTGTCAACATGTTTCCTTCTTGCCACCTTTTCAAATTTTTCTCTAAGCCTTGGCTTCTTCTTGAATTTCTAGAGAGAAGGGAGAGGGAATTTTAGAGAGAAGGAAGAGCCTTTTTAGAGAGAAGAAGGAGCTTTGAAGAATGACCAAGTCTTCAAGACTTGGTCAATAAATAGGACATGCAAAAATCAGATGGGGGGGACACTTGTCACCCTCCCATGGCCTTTTTTAAAACAAAACAGTTCTGATTTTTCCCCCCAGCCTCGCAGAACCCGCCTCGGCGCCGCGGCCCTGCAGCCGGCGCCGCGGCGCTGAAACATCTGCAAAGTCTCGGCACTTCCGGCGCCGCGGCCCTGCTTTCCGGCGCCGCGGCGCTGCAACTTCAGCGATTTTCCAGCTTATCCGGCGCCGCGGCGCTGTGGCCCCTGACCGATGTTGCTTTTCTTCTTGACTGCGCACTGAACTTGTAACTCCCATAACTTTCTGCTCCGATGTCCTATCGACGAACGGTTGGTTGCGTTGGAAACTAGACTCAACGAAATACGCACTAGGCCTTTGAAACACCTAGGAACTCTCAATGTAACGGGACATAAACCGCCTCAAAGTTGACTAACAACCCATCCGAAACGTTCCGTCAACCCATCATTCTAAACTTTACGTCTCAATTTCTTTCGTATGTTCTCAAAAGCATGACCTGAACTACGGGGTGTAACATTCTCCCCCCCCCCCCCCCCCTTAGAAACATTCGTCCCGAATGTTCCTTCTAGGCTTACGCAAATCACAATATCGACATAGACCCTCTTAACTATTCTTCTTGCAAATAAAGACGCTCCACATGGCCACAACAATACTTAAGCATAATTGCTAAATTTAAAAACTAACAAGCAGGAAAGTGGGTTACCTGGAGGTGTAGGGAACAAGTAAGGATACTTCTTCATCATGTCCTCCTCTGCTTCCCATGTCATTTCCTCCATGTTCTTGTTCCGCCATAAGACCTTGACGGAAGCCACATCCTTTGTCCGTAGTCGCCTAACCTGACGATCGAGTATCGCTATGGGACTCTCCTCATATGATAACCCCTCTGTCACCTGGACATCACGAATCGGGTGAACTCTAGATGGATCTCCGATACACTTTCGCCACATAGACACATGAAAGACTGGATGTACCGCCTCCAGATCGGATAAAAGATCCAACTCATAGGCAACCTTGCCTACCCTACGGACAATCTGATAAGGCCCAATGTACCTTGGGCTAAGTTTCCCCTTCTTCCCAAATCTCATCACGCTCTTCATGGGTGATACCTTAAGGAAGACCCAATCATCCACCTCAAACTCCAAGGGTCGACGCCGATGATCTGCATACGACTTCTGTCGACACTGAGCTGACAATAACCGCTCCTGGATAGGCTTCACCTTATCCACTGCCTCCTGAATCAAGTCCGGCCCGACTAACTGAACTTCTCCTACCTCAAACCAGCCTATCGGTGACCTGCACTTCCTCCCGTATAAGGCCTCATAAGGCGTCATCCGGATACTAGAATGGTAGCTGTTATTATATGCAAACTCCACAAGAGGTAAATGATCCTCCCAGCTACCCCTGAAATCAATAACACAGGACCGCAGCATATCCTCAAGTTTCTGGATAGTACGCTCGGCCTGTCCGTCGATCTGAGGATGAAATGCAGTACTGAGACTCACTTAGGTCCCTAACCCTTTCTGGAAAGACCTCCAGAAGTTAGCCGAGAACTGTGCTCCCCTGTCTGAAATGATCGATATAGGCACTCCGTGCAGTCTCACAATCTCTCTGATATACAGTCTAGCATAATCCTCTGCCGAAAAAGTCGTCCTGACTGGAAGAAAGTGGGCTGATTTCGTCAGCCTGTCGACAATAACCCAGATGGAATCATGCTTCCTCTTAGTGTGAGGTAACCCTGTAATAAAGTCCATATTGATCACCTCTCATTTCCATGTCGGAATCTCTATCATCTGCAACAACCCACCAGGCTTCTGGTGCTCTACCTTGACCTGCTGACAATTCGGACACTGCGCCACAAACTCCGCAACGTCCCTCTTCAGGACATCCCACCAATATATACACCTGAGGTCATGGTACATCTTAGTCGACCCCGGGTGAATAGAGTAACGAGCACTGTGTGCCTCCCCCAGAATTTGCTGACGAAGTCCTGCCACTTCGGGTACACATAACCTGCCCTCAAATCTTAGCACCCCATCAGGTGCTACCTCAAATAGACTCTTCTCTTCCCGAAGAGCCGTATCTCAATACCGTACCATAATCGGATCCTCATACTGTCGCCTCTTCACCTCATCGACGATGGAAGACTCGGCAACCTCTCGAACCCGAACCCCATTACTATCAGAATCAACCAAAAGAACTCCAAGGCTCGCTAGCTGATGTAACTCGCGGACCATGTCACTCTTCTCTGGCTGCACACCTGACAGACTACCCATCGATCTGCGACTAAGGGCATCTGCAACTACATTGGCCTTCCCTGGGTGGTATAAGATATCGACATCATAATCCTTAAGTAGCTCTAACCACCGTCTCTGCCGCAAGTTCAGCTACTTCTGGCTGAAGATATACTGGAGACTCTTGTGGTCGGTGTAAATATCCACATGAACTCCATATAAATAATGTCTCCAGATCTTCAAGGCATGAATCACTGCTGCCAATTCTAAGTCATGTGTGGGATAATTCTTCTCATGCTTCCTAAGCTGTCGAGATGCGTAAGCTATAACTTTGTCGTCTTTGCATCAAGACGCACTAAGCCCGACACTGACGCATCACAATAAACCACATATCCGTCTAAACCTCTCGGAAGAGTAAGAATCGGTCGTCAATTTCTCCTTCGAATCGGAAACTCTCCTCACAAGCATCCGTCCACCGGAACATAGCTGCTTTCTGAGTCAGCCTAGTCAAAGGTGCTGAGATGGACGCAAACTTCTCCACAAATTTCCGATAATAACCCGCAAGGCCCAAAAAGCTGCGCACCTCCGTCGGTGTTGTGGGTCTAGGCCAAGTCTTGACCGCCTCAATCTTTGCTGTATTAATCCGAATACCATCGGCCCCGATAACATGCCCTAAGAAAGTCACTGAAGCCAACCAAAACTCGCATTTCAAGAACTTGGCATACAATCGCGGTCGGAAGACTCGATCACCGTCGCCAAATGATCTGCATGCTCCTGCTCTGTGCGCGAATAAACCAGGATATCCTCAATGAATACTATAACGAACATATCCAAGAATGGCTTGAACACCCGGTTCATCAAATCTATGAATACTGCTGGGGCGTTGGTCAACCCGAAAGACATCACCCTGAACTCATAGTGCCCATACCGGGTCCTGAATGCAGTCTTTGGGATATCTGCCTCTCTAACTCGCACCTGATGATAACTGCATCGCAGGTCTATCTTGGAGAAACACCTCGCACCCTGCAACTGGTCAAACAAATCATCAATCCTGGGGAGGGGGTATCTGTTCTTGATAGTTACCTTATTCAGCTGCCTGTAATCAACACACATACGCAGCGTCCCATCCTTCTTCTTTACAAATAAAACCGGCGCTCCCCAGGGAGAAACACTAGGCCTGATAAAGCCTTTTTCCAGCAAATCCTTCAGCTGGTCTTTCAACTCCCTCAACTCAGCAGGTGCCATCCTGTAGGGTGGAATAGATATAGGTCGAGTGTCTGGCGATGTATCAATGCAAAACTCAATCTCCCTCTCAGGAGGGATACCCGGGAGATCGTCTGGGAATACGTCTGGAAACTCTCTAACAACCGAATCGATCAAGCTCGTGTCTCGGCCTCGATGTAAGACCCGAATCATATGGTAGATATACCCCTTCCGCACCATCTTCCTAGCCTTGAGGTAAGAAATAAACCTACCTCTCGGCGACGCAGTATTCCCCTTCCACTCGATAACCGGCTCCCCAGGAAACTGGAACCGTACCAATCTCTCTCTACAGTCCACATTGGCATAGCAAGACGCTAGCCAATCCATACCCATAATCACATCAAAGTCCGTCATATCTAACTCTATCAAGTCGGCTAGGGTCTGACAACTGTATATAGTCACTGGAAAAGCCTTATACACCCGCTCACCTACCACCGAATCACCTACTGGCGTAGCTACCTCAAAAGGTTTTTATGGACTCGGGCTCTATCCCTATTCTACCAGCAATATGAGGAGATATATAGGACAAGGTAGAACCTGGATCTATCAAAGCATATACATCACGACATGAAACCAATAATGTACCTGTGACGACATCTGGTGACGCCTCCTGGTCCTGACGGCTGGACATAGCATAAATGCGGTTCTGAGGACCGCTGGAACTGGGACCCCCACCACGACCCCTGCCGCGGCCTGCTGGTCCGTGAACACTCTGCCCTCCGGGGCGCCTAACCACCGAAGACGAAGATCCAGCAACTGACCCTGTCGGCTGAACCATAACACTCCCGCCGCCTCTGTTCGGACAATCTCTCTTCAAATGGCCCTGCTGGCCACAAGAGTAACAAGCTCCCGAAGTCATACGACACTCGCCTGGGTGGAACCTACCGCATCGTACACACCGAGATGGGGGTGGTCCCGATCGATGATGGTCTCTGCCTCCCTGAAGTCCCGACTGATCAACCCTCCTGCCAGAAATCGAAGGGCACTGCAGGCTTGGTGAAATGTGGATCTAGTCTGCTGCTGAGGTTGTCGCCTCAGCGCCACGAGACCTGTCCTGCCTCTTGTCTTTGGCTCGAGTCAAGCTGATCCTCCATCTCTCTATCTTCTATCCCCTGCGCATACGCCTGCATCCTGACAATATCCATACCTGGCTGAAGAGCCACACCCAAGCATGCAGTAATTATATGACGGTCTAGCCCCATCACATAGCGATGAACCCTGTCTGCCATGTCAGCTACAATGGTGTGCGCATACCTGGCCAATGAGTCAAACTCCAGGCTGTACTCTCTGATAGTCCTCCCATTCTGCCTCAAGGTCAAGAATCTATCCACGCGGGCTCTCCTCATCTCAGGAGGCAAAAAATGACCCAGGAAGGCCTCCATGAACTCCTCCCAACCAGCTGGAAGAGCACCCTCACCTCTAGACCGCTCCCATGACTCAAATCAGTTCAACGCAATATCGCGTAACCGGTAAGAGGCTAGCATGACTGACTCAGCCTCCGAGGCCCTAAGCACCTGCATAGTCCGCTGCAACTGCCGAACAAACTCCTGAGGATCCTCCTCGGATCTCGAACCATAAAACTCGGGTGGATGACAACCCAGAAAATCCCTAATCCGTAAACCGTCGGCTCTAGGGTCGGCTACCTGCTCCTGTCGGCGCTGCCCTACTACTATGCTGGTCAACAACCGGATCTGCTCCCCGTAATCTCTATACTCACTCGGCCGTGGAATCAAGGCTCGTGTACCGCGGTCTCGTGGTCGCCGCCGCTGCTCGAGCTCTGCGGTGGCGACGTCGTGGAACTCGCCGTCCGAAACATCACCTCCGTGGGGCGGGCTGTGCCCTCGTAACCCTCTGCGTCCTACTTGCAGCTCCCTCAGCTGCCTTGCCCTTCTGGGCTCTGGTTGTCTTGCGTGGAGGCATAACTGGTACATAAGAATAGGTCAGAGAGGATTTAACCTAGTAGGACAGCTCTACTGCACGATCTCAGAGAGAGAAGAATGGAAACCAATCCTAAATGCCCTGCAGCCTCATGATTATAGATATGGTGCACAACACACCGATAATCAAGACTCTACTAGGCACGGTCTGTAGACACTTTCCGAGGACTAACTGCTCTGATACCACTTTTGTCACGACCCGACCCCGGGCCGCGACTGGTGCCCTACCTGGGCACCCCTCTCAGGTAATCATCAGAGAATAGCAGCGGAACATACACAACACATAAGCATACTTAGATAATAACATCACAGGCTAGCCGATAAGGCCGCCTTCCATAAAATGTACATAGCCAAAAGTAAGACAGTACAACTTTGTTCTTACAGCCCAAACCACAAATGTTACTAAGTATGTAAACCTGGAAAATACTATAATTACATCATGAGTCTAAAAACAGAGCCGGCGACATGTATGAAAATCAAATTACATTGCACTGTGCCTTACTAACAATGAGAGTAAATAAGAGTATACTTACAACATAAAAATAGGAGACTCACGATCAAATCATGGGTAGAAAATCCATGGAGTGGTATAATGTCTTGGGGGTTTACCCCGCAATCATACTCAGAAGGTGGTATAACGTCTTGGGGGTTTACCCCTCATTTATACTCTTACCCTAGAGGAGGTGGTATAACGTCTTGGGGGTTTACCCCTCATTTATACTCCTACCCTGGAGAAGGTGGTATAACGTCTTGGGGGTTTACGCCTCATTTATACTCTTACCCTAGAGAAGGCGGTATAACGTCTTGGGGGTTTACCCCTCATTTATACTCTTACCCTGGAGGAGGTGGTATAACGTCTTGGGGGTTTACCCCTCATTTATACTCTTACCCTGGCTCAAACGGCTATCATACATAAGATAAGTAAGTTAAGAAATCCCCTAACTTCTTATTAACATTATTAATATATCCTCTCATTTTAGTTCACTTAAGGCACTAACATGTCTTAATAAAAGAATCCGGGAATTTAATCCCAAGTACTACATACTTCTACTCTTTTAAAACGAATGACTCCTTTTTATATAAAGCTTCCAAGATACTAATAACCATAGCATCAAGTCACTTGTCCTTACTTATCTTACTTAAAGTAAATCTCTCATTTTAACTTTCCATAAGGCGAATATAACCAACTTCCCATAAAGTCGTTATATTGACCTTATACCTTAGTCAATTACATTTTCCTATATCCAAGGGACTTAAACTTTTAAAACAAAACAAGTATCATATACTTAAGACACTTCAAGTCCCTTAACTTTGAAAACTTAAGACATCCTTAATAGTTTTAAAGAAGTGGGTTAATCTCCTAACTCGCCCAACTTGGCCATTCTTAAATAAGTAAAGGATATCAAAGTATTGTACGTCTACTGTACTAAATAAGTACAACTATTCATGCTCAAGAGATAGGAAAGTTCCACATACCTCTTTGGGTCAATCCACTCGCAAGTCCAATATACCGCACCTAGTATGTTAACATATAATGACCATAATACGTTTATTAACCTCTAGCTTCAACGTAGAATATTCCAAGTGCAAAGTTACTAAATTCTACGGAAAATCGTACATCACTTCCTTTGTTTCTACATACTTTGCCACCTTTTTCAAGGCCGAATTCAATAACCAAACACGCCATCTTTAAGGCTCAACAATGTAGTTAACAAATAGGGGATTACACGCCTACTAGACGGGTAAAATTCCGCCCCACAATTTATATCAAACTAGTACAAACTACAAGGTCCAATTCGGCAACTTGAGGTATAACAACATACATTCTTATCCAATTCCTTTTTTTAATCCAAATTCTTATCCAATTCTTACATGCAATATATATAAAGGCAATATTGACAACTACAAGTCCTTTCTTTCACACATGCAATCCAATTTACTAGCAAAAGAGAAAGGATTGTTACCTTAGAGCTTACCCCAAATTAGCCCAACAATTTCACTAGCATCATTTCCACAATCACCTCCACAAAACCCCCTACAAGCTTGTCAACATGTTTCCTTCTTGCCACCTTTTCAAATTTTTCTCTAAGCCTTGGCTTCTTCTTGAATTTCTAGAGAGAAGGGAGAGGGAATTTTAGAGAGAAGGAAGAGTCTTTTTAGAGAGAAGAAGGAGCTCTGAAGAATGACCAAGTCTTCAAGACTTGGTCAATAAATAGGACATGCAAAAAGCAGATGGGGGGGGGGACACTTGTCACCCTCCCATGGCCTTTATTTAAAATAAAATTGTTCTGATTTTTCCCCCCAGCCTCGCAGAACCCTCCTCGGCGTCGCGACGCTGAAACATCTGCAAAGTCTCGGTACTTCCGGCGCCGCGGCCCTGCTTTTCGGCGCTGCAACTTCAGCGATTTTCCAGCTTATCCGGCGCCGTGGCCCTGCATCCGTAGCCGCGGCGCTGTGGCCCCTGACCGATGTTGCTTTTCTGCTCGACTGCGCACTGAACTTGTAACTCCCATAACTTTCTGCTCTGATGTCCTATCGACGAACGATTGGTTGCGTTGGAAACTAGACTCAACGAACTACGCACTAGGCCTTTGAAACACCTAGGAACTCTCAATGTAACGAGACATAAACCGCCTCAAAGTTGACTAACAACCCGTCCTAAACGTTTCGTCAACCCATCATTCTAAACTTTAAGTCTCAATTTCTTTCGTACGTTCTCAAAAGCATGACCTGAACTACGGGGTGTAACATCCATAACTTCTTATAATCCAATTTACATTCCAACACTTATATATAAACCATAACAACTTGTAATAACAAGATTTCCTTCAATCTAACATGCACTTAGTGACGATAATAACAACAACAACCAACGAATCCAACATATACAAAAATGTTCATTAAATCGGCTAACATGCCAAATATCACATGCACTTCTTATTCTCTAATTTTCTTAACACAAGTTCAACTCTTAACTATAAAAACATGTAATCTCCAATTACTTTAAGAGAAAGAAGAATTCTTACCTTATTTTCTTAGCCAAAATAGTCCACTAGTCTCGGCACCACCACTTCCTTTTGCACCACTTCTTCAAGTTCCAGTAACACACATGTATCCTCTACAAGCTTGTATCCATCTTACCTTCATGTCTTTCTTCCAAAAAGTTCATATCCAAGCCAAGGGTTTCAAGACAATTTTGGCCAATACCATGACCACTTGTTATGAAGAGTTAACTTGGCTTAGTAAACTTGGTTAAGGTGCTTAATCTTTGGAAAAAATAAGTTAACTTTTTGTTCTCTTTTGGCTTGGTTCGAAAACTAAAGGAGAAAGGGAGAGATATGAGAGGTTTGGATGAAGATATTATGAGCCTAAGTCTTGCAAGACTTGTAGATATTAGTTGTATGTAGCACAAGTAGAGGGGGACTCATGAACCCCACATGTCCACTTGTCTTCACAAAATATCTCCCACTTGTCCACTTGTTCCTCTTCACAAAATTTTCATCCAACACTTAGCCAAAAATATAATAATTTTGATGGAACCCCCCAAAATTGTGAAATTTTGTGGACCCTATATTATTAATGTCAAGACTTCATAATACAATACTAAGTCCATAAATCCATATTAAGGAATCTAACTCCAAGTTAATAAATTTTCGTCTTCACATTTTTCCAAAATTTTTTCTTAAGAAAATGTAATTATACTTTCCTTCCAACCTTCCAATCTTATTTCCTTACTTACGTTCTCACTTATATGCCCTGAAACTACGGGGTGTAACAATAATGACACATGCATTCTTACATTCCTTAATGTAGACACATTTGTCACATTCGTTTATTTGAAAACCATTTGATAACAATGTATTAACAAACTTCTCATGTCATTGCTTTGGCGCTTGTTTAAGTCCATATAACGACTTAACTAATTTACAGACTTTCTGCTCTTGACCTTTAACAACAAACCCTTCGGGTTGTTCCATGTATATTTCTTCCTCTAGTTCACCATTCAAGAATGCAGTCTTCACATCCATTTGGTGTATTTCCAAATTATGAATTTCTGCTATAGCAATTAACGTCTTTATCGACGTTATTCTAGACACTGGTGAGTAGGTATCAAAGAAATCTACACCTTTATTTTGTCGAAATCCTTTGGCTACCATACGAGCTTTGTATTTCTCTATAGTACCATCAGGTCTTAACTTTCGTTTAACGATCCATTTATGACCTATTGGTTTCTGTCCCGGAGGAAGATTAACCAATATCTATGTATTATTTTGTACAATGGATTCTACTTCACTTTGGATTGCCTCCTTCCAATAAGGTGCTTCAGATGATTCCATAGCAGCCCTATACGTTTGAGGTTCTCCTTCCACGGAAAAGGTCATAAAGTGTGGTCCAAGATCTTTGGCAATTTTTCCACGTTTACTTATTCTTATTGTAAAATAATTTTCTTGAATGGACGAAGTAAGATTCTCAACATTTAGAGTGTCTTGGTTTGACTCATTTTGAGGCAGTGTCCTCTTCTTATAATTAAGAACACTTTTATCATTGTCTTTATAAGGAAATATATCCTAAAAAAATTCTGATTCAGCAGATTCCATTAGTGTGTTCTTGTGAATACCTTCAACATCAGAATGATACACCAAAAACTTATACACTGCACCATTATTGGCAAGACCAACATAAATGCAATCCACTGTTTTTTTTCCAAGTTTAGTTCTCTTTGGTAAAGGAACTTGAACCTTTGCGAGGCAACCCACACTTTCATCATTTGAAAGTAGGCAATGTTCCATTCCATAATTCGTATGGAGATTGATCACTTTTATTTTGAGTAATTCTATTTAATATCATATTTGCAGTAATTAATGTCTCACCCCAAAGATTAAGGGGTGCACCCGAACTGATCAACATTGAATTTATCTTGTTCTTCATTGTTCAGTTCTTTCGTTCGGCAACTCTATTTTGTTGTGGGGCTCGGTGTTCATTTACACATAACATACCCGGCCCGTTGTGGGACTCGGTGTATCACTATCTTTTATAAAAATGAGAAACAACTGTACCATTTCAAAATATGAAAGTCATGTCAAAATCAGGGACACCTGCCCATAGAATCATTATGCATATCTTATTCATGTGACTATTTTACCCGCATGAGACTCGAACCCGCATGGATATTTTAGACCCGCAATGAGTATCTATACTCGATACCCGCATTATGGAGAGCTAGTCCACGGAATATTCATGGGACTGTTTAACCCGCATGGATCTTTTAGACCCGCATGAGTATACCTACTCGCATCATGGAGAGCTAGTCCATGGAACTATATATAATATCATTGGGCTGTTTCACCCGCATAAGTCCTTAGACCCGCATGAGTACATATACTCGCATCACGGAAGCATGTCCATGGAACATATATATAAAGTTGTCGGCCCTCTAGTGAGGGACGCGGTGATGTGGACATATAACACTTGCACGAATAGCTATCATGAGCAACCATATGCAAGTTAAATCATCTTTGACTCTCATTAAAAATCATCTTTAAAATGAGCTTTCATTTTAGAAAAAAACCAAAGCAATATCATGCCTTCCATTTTAGAAACACCAAGTCAATACCATGCCTTCTATTATCGAAAAAACCGAGATGACACCATGCCTCTCATTTTAGACAAACCAAGGGAATACTATGCCTTCCTTTTGAGAAAAACCAAGGCAATACCATGCCTTCCTTTTTAGAAATACCAAGGCAATATCATGCCTTCCTTTAAAATCCACCCTTTGGAAAGTCAAGACATTATACATCATGTATCATTTTTAAACCATCCTTTTTAAAATCAAGACACTTACACTTTTAAAATCAAGTCACTTACACTTTTAAAATCAAGTCACTTACACTTATAAACTCAAGTCACTTATACTTATAAAATCAAGTCATGTATCATAAAGGACTTAATGGAATTACGTACATCCGCCGTACACCCATTTCATATAAATCATGCCAAAGAAGAAATGATAGTTCATATACCGCTTGTCGTCTGTACCAACTCGATAATCTAAATTCGTCTCGCTCCCCTAGATAACATTATGGAAACATTTGCATGGTGATAACCGATCCTAATTGCCAAATTAATTCATTTTATGAACCGTTAGTAGGTTATATTTTTATAATGATCTTATCTAATCAGCTGTGAACTAGAAAATGTAAAACGAACTGGTTATATTTTAGCTTATATGCAGATGGAAGTCTAATCATTTCAATATAATTGATTGTCGATACCTTTTTCATTTAACGCTGAAATTGCTTGTTTTAATACGTTTACAAAAAATCAGTCTCAACGCTGAATACTTATTAGTGTTGTAACTTAGCAAGGTCAACTCGACACCATTGCTTACTAAAAACTCTTACCAACATCTTCCATAAGACTTGGTAAGGACTTAGTAATAATAAAGACAAGCCTTTAGCATAGAATCAATAACATGAATACCCCTTAACTTCTAAGAGTAGAATGAATCATGAAACAATACCACATGTATATTTCGTACGTAGAACATGCCAAAAGAAGGAAGAGGTTCACATACCTTATTGACGACTAACCAACACGACAAGTAGAATATGTCCCAAATATGTACTTCAACCTATGTCTATCAACTTCATGAATACTAGTATACGCTATACCACATAATGACTCTCCTTTCACATAAAAATTCGGGCAGCACTTTCCATATTTATACGTACGTTTCCACCTTACAAATAAGGCCAATAATATCAATAACCAAGAACCAATCAAGGGCACAACCAAAACAGTCCCTAAAACAGCACAACAACGTCTCACAGTTTCATGCAGCTTTTCGGCCAACTACTACAACCAAAGCCATTTCCATAACTTCTTATAATCCAATTTACATTCCAACACTTATATATAAACCATAACAACTTGTAATAACAAGATTTCTTTCAATATAACATGCACTTAATGACGATAATAACAACAACAACCAATAAATCCAACATATACAAAACTGTCCATTAAATCGGCTAACATGCCAAATGTCACATGCACTTCTTATTCTCCAATTTTCTTAACACAAGTTCAACTCTTAACTATAAAAACATGTAATCTCCAATTACTTTAAGAGGAAGAAGAATTCTTACCTTATTTTCTTAGCCAAAATAGTCCACTAGTCTCGGCACCACCACTTACTTTTGCACCACTTCTTCAAGTTCCAATCACACACATGTATCCTCTACAAGCTTATATCCATCTTACCTTCATGTATTTCTTCCAAAAAGTTCATATCCAAGCCAAGGGTTTCAAGACAATTTCGGCCAACACCATGACCACCTGTTATGGATAGTTAACTTGGCTTAAAACTTGGTTAAGGTGCTTAATCTTTGGAAAAAATAAGTTTACTTGTTCTTCTCTTTTGGCTTGGTTCGAAAACTAAAGGAGAAAGGGAGAGATATGAGAGGTTTGGATGAAGATATTTTGAGCCTAAGTCTTGCAAGACTTGTAGATATTAGTTGTATATAGCACAAGTGGATGGGGACCCATGAACCCCACTAGTCCACTTGTCTTCACAAAATATCTCCCACTTGTCCACTTGTTCCTCTTCACAAAATTTTCATCCAACACTTAGCCAAAAATATAATAATTTCGATGGAACCCCCCAAAATTGTGAAATTTTGTGGACCCCATACTATCAATGTCAAGACTTCATAATACAATACTAAGTCCATAAATTCATATTAAGGAATCTAACTCCAAGTTAATAAATTTCCGCCTTCACATTTTTCCAAAATATTTCCTTAAGAAAATGTAATTATACTTTCCTGCCAACCTTCCAACCTTCCAATCTTATTTTCTTACTTACGTTCTCACTTATATGCCCTGGAACTACGGGGTGTAACAATAATGACACATGTATTCTTACATTCCTTAATGTAGACACATTTGTCACATTCGTTTATTTGAAAACCATTTGATAACAGTGTATTATCAAACTTCTCATGTCATTGCTTTGGCGCTTGTTTAAGTCCATATAACGACTTAATTAATTTACAGACTTTATGCTCTTGACATTTAACAACAAACTCTTCGGGTTGTTCCATGTATATTTCTTCCTCTAGTTCACCATTCAAGAATGCAGTCTTCACATCCATTTGGTGTATTTCCAAATTATGAATTGCTCCTATAGCAATTAACTTCCTTATCGACATAATTCTAGACACTGGTGAGTAGGTATCAAAGAAATCTTCACCTTCCTTTTGTCGAAATCCTTTGGCTACTATACGAGCTTTGTATTTCTCTATAGTACCATCAGGTCTTAACTTTCATTTAACGATCCATTTATGACCTATTGGTTTCTGTCCCGTAGGAAGATTAACCAATATCTATGTATTATTTTGTACAATGGATTCTACTTCACTTTGGATTGCCTCCTTCCAATAAGGTGCTTCAGATGATTCCATAGCAGCCCTATACGTTTGAGGTTCTCCTTCCACGGAAAAGGTCATAAAGTGTGGTCCAAGATCTTTGGCAATTTTTCCACGTTTACTTATTCTTATTGTAAAATAATTTTCTTGAATGGACGAAGTAAGATTCTCAACATTTAGAGTGTCTTGGTTTGACTCATTTTGAGGCAGTGTCCTCTTCTTATAATTAAGAACACTTTTATCATTGTCTTTATAAGGAAATATATCCTCAAAAAATTCTGCTTCAGCAAATTCCATTAGTTTGTTCTTGTGAATACCTTCAACATCAGAATGATACACCAAAAACTTATACACTGCACCATTATTGGCAAGACCAACATAAATGCAATCCACTGTTTTTTGTCCACGTTTAGTTCTCTTTGGTAAATGAACTTGAACTTTTGTCAGGCAACCCCACACTTTCATCCTTTGAAATTAGGCAATCTTCCATTCCATAATTCGTATGGAGATTAATCACTTTTCTTTTGAGGAATTCTATTTAATATCATATTTGCAGTAATTAATGTCTCACCCCAAAGACTAAGGGGTTCACCCGAACTAATCAACATTGAATTTATCATGTTCTTCAATGTTCTGTTCTTTAGTTCGGCAACTCCATTTTGTTGTGGGACTCGGTGTTCATTTACACATAACAAACCCGGCCCGTTGTGGGACTCGGTGTATCACTGTCTTTTATAAAAATGAGAAACAACTGTACCATTTCAAAATATAAAAGTCATGTCAAAATCAGGGACACCTGCCCATAAAATCATTATGCATATCTTATTCATGGGACTATTTCACCCGCATGAGACTCGAACCCGCATGGATATTTTAGACCCGCAATGCGTATCTATACTCGATACCCGCATTATGGAGAGCTAGTACACGGAATATTCATGGGACTGTTTCACCCGCATGGATCTTTAGACTCGCATGAGTATACCTACTCGCATCATGGAGAGCTAGTCCGTGGAACTATATATAATATCATAGGACTATTTCACCCGCATGAGTCCTTAGACCCGCATGAGTACATATACTCGCCACGGAAGCATGTCCATGGAACATATATATAAAGTTGTCGGCCCTCTAGTGAGGGACGCGGTGATGTGGAAATATAACACTTGCACAAATAGTTATCATGAGCAACCGTATGCAAGTTAAATCATCTTTGAATCTCATTAGAAATCATCTTTAAAATGAGCTTTCATTTTAAAAAAAACAAGGCAATACCAAGCCTTCCATTTTAGAAACACCAAGTCAATACCATGCCTTCTATTTTCGGAAAAACCGAGACAACACCATGCCTCTCATTTTAGACAAACCAAGGCAATAACATGCCTTCCATTTTAGAAAAACCAAGGCAATACCATGCCTTTCTTTTTAGAAATACCAAGGCAATATCATGCCTTCCTTTAAAATCCACCTTTTGGAAAGTTAAGACACTATACATCATGTATCATTTTTAAACCATCCTTTGGAAAATTAAGACACTTACACTTTTAAAATCAAGTCACTTACACTTATAAACTCAAGTCACTTATACTTATAAAATCAAGTCATGTATCATAAAGGACTTAATGGAATTACGTATGTCCGTCGTACACCCATTTCATATAAATCATGCCAAAGAAGAAAGGATAGTTCACATACCGCTTGTCGTCTGTACCAACTCGATAATCTAAATTCGTCTCGCTCACCTGGCTAACATTATGGAAACATTTGCATGGTGATAACTGATCCTAATTGTCAAATTAATTCATTTTATGAGTCGTTAGTAGGTTATATTTTTATAATGATCTTATCTAATCAGCTGTGAACTAGAAATTGTAAAACGAACTGGTTATATCTTAGCTTCTATGCAGATGGAAGTCTAATCATTTCAATATAATTAATTGTCGATACCTTTTTCATTTAACGCTGCAATGGCTTGTTTTAATACGTTTACAAAAAATCAGTCTCAACGCTGAATACTTATTAGTGCTGTAACTTAGCAAGGTCAACTCGACACCAATACTTACTAAAAACTCTTACCAACATCTCCCATAAGACTTGGTAAAAACTTAGGAATAATTTAGACATGCCTTTAGCATAGAATCAATAACATGAATACTCATTAACTTCTAAGAGTAGAATGAATTATGAAACAATACCACAGGTATATTTCGTACGTAGAACATGCCAAAAGAAAGAAGAGGTTCACATACCTTATTGACGACTAACCAACACGACAAGTAGAATATGTCCCAAATATGTACTTCAACCTATAATGACAACAACACGTCTATCAACTTCATGAATACTAGTATATGCTATACCACATAAGGACAACAACACGTCTTTCACATAACAATTCGGGCCGCACTTCCCCTATTTATACGTACGTTTCCACCTTACAAATAAGGCCAATAACATCAATAGCCAAGTACCAATCA
Source organism: Przewalskia tangutica (assembly GCA_029844215.1). NCBI lineage: Eukaryota > Viridiplantae > Streptophyta > Magnoliopsida > Solanales > Solanaceae > Przewalskia > Przewalskia tangutica. Next base: position 40,570,761 of record CM056724.1, on the reverse strand, counting down.
AGGGCACAACCAAAACTGCAACCAAGGTGATTCACACACCTACTTCTTATGTAAATCCGTCCTCTTAATCACGTAAAACAATCGACTAAAAATAGTCCACAATCCAACAACAACAAGGGTAAAATGTGAGGCCTTTCAACACCTTTCCACCCATTTATTCCCTTAGGACTTTCATTAGCAATTACTACATTTAAACATGCATATTGGTGGCTGAATTTTCCAGCATTCCAATGCCACAAAACAGTCCCTAAAATAGCACAACAACGTCTCACAGTTTCATGCAGTTTTTCGGCCAACTACTTCAACCCCATTTCCATAACTTCTTATAATCCAATTTACATTCCAACACTTATATATAAACCATAACAACTTGTAATAACAAGATTTCCTTCAATCTAACATGCACTTAGTTACGATAATAACAACAACAACCAACGAATCCAACATATACAAAACTGTCCATTAAATCGGCTAACTTGCCAAATGTCAAATGCACTTCTTATTCTCCAATTTTCTTAACACAAGTTCATCTCTTAACTATAACAACCTGTAATCTCCAATTACTTTAACAAGAAGAAGAATTCTTACCTTATTTTCTTAGCCAAAACAATACACTAGTCTAGGCACCAACATTTCCTTTTGCACTACTTCTTCAAGTTCCAATCACACACATGTATCCTCTACAAGCTTGTATCCATCTTACCTTCATGCCTTTCTTCCAAAAAGTTCATATCCAAGCCAAGGGTTTCAAGACAATTTCGGCCAACACCATGACCACTTGTTATGGAGAGTTAACTTGGCTTAGAACTTGGTTAAGGTGCTTAATTTTTAGAAAAAATAAGTTAACTTGTTCTTCTCTTTTGGCTTGGTTGGAAAATTAAAGGAGAAAGGGAGAGATAGGAGAGGTTTGGATGAAGATCTTATGAGCCTAAGTCTTGCAAGACTTGTAGATATTAGTTGTATGTAGCACAAGTGTAGGGGGGCCCATGAACCCCACTTGTCCACTTGTCTTCACAAAATATCTCCCATTTGTCCACTTGTTTCTCTTCACAAAATTTTCATCCAACACTTAGCCAAAAATATAATAATTTCGATGGAACCCCCCAAAATTGTGAAATTTTGTGGACCCCATATTATCAATGCCAAAACTTCATAATACAATACTAAGTCCATAAATCCATATTAAGGAATCTAACTTCAAGTTAATAAATTTCCGACTTCACATTTTTCCAAAATTTTTTCTTAAGAAAAAGTAATTATACTTTCCTTCCAATCTTATTTTCTTACTTACGTTCTCACTTATATGCCATGGAACTACGGGGTGTAACAATAATGACACATGTATTCTTACATTCCTTAATGTAGACACATTTGTCACATTCGTTTATTTGAAAACCATTTGATAACAATGTATTATCAAACTTCTCATGTCATTGCTATGGCGCTTGTTTAAGTCCATAGAACGACTTAAATAATTTACAGACTTTCTGCTCTTGACCTTTAACAACAAACCCTTCGGGTTGTTCCATGTATATTTCTTCCTCTAGTTCACCATTCAAGAATGCAGTCTTCACATCTATGTGGTGTATTTCCAAACTATGAATTGTTGCTATAGCAATTAACGTCCTTATCGACGTAATTCTAGACACTGGTGAGTAGGTATCAAATAAATCTACACCTTCCTTTTGTCAAAATCCTTTGGCTACTATATGAGCTTTGTATTTCTCTATAGTACCATCAGGTCTTAACTTTCGTTTAACGATCCATTTATGACCTATTGGTTTCTGTCCCGGAGGAATATCAACCAATATCGATGTATTATTTTTTACAATGGATTCTACTTCACTTTGGATTGCCTCCTTTCTATAAGGTGCTTCGGATTATACCATAGCAGCCCTATACGTTTGAGGTTCTCCTTCCACGAAAAAGGTCATAAAGTCTGGTCCAACATCTTTGACAATTTTTACACGTTTACTTCTTCTTATTTTAAAATAATTTTCTTGAATGGACGAAGTAAGATTCTCAACATTAAGAGTGTCTTGGTTTGACTCATTTTGAGGCAGTGTCCTCTTCTTATAATTAAGAACATTTTTATCATTGTCTTTATAAGGAAATATATCCTCAAAAAATTCTGATTCAGCAGATTTCATTAGTGTGTTCTTATGAATACCTTCAGCATCAGAATGATACACCAAAAACTTATACACTGCACTATTATTGGCAAGACCAACATAAATGCAATCCACTGTTGTTTTTCCAAGTTTAGTTCTCTTTGGTAAAGGAACTTGAACTTTTACGAGGCAACTCCACACTTTCATCCTTTTGAAAGTAGGCAATCTTCCATTCCATAATTCGTATGGAGATTGATCATTTTTCTTTTGAGTAATTCTATTTAATATCATATTTGCAGTAACTAATGCCTCACCCCAAAGATTAAGGGGTGCACCCGAACTAATCAACATTGAATTTATCATGTTCTTCAATGTTCTGTTCTTTCGTTCGGCAACTCCATTTTGTTGTGGGACTCGGTGTTCATTTACACATAACATACCCGGCCCGTTGTGGGACTCGGTGTATCACTGTCTTTTATAAAAATGAGAAACAATTGTACCATTTCAAAATATGAAAGTCATGTCAAATTCAGGGACACATGCCCGTATAATCATTATGCATATCTTATTCATGGGACTATTTCACCCACATGGATATTTTAGACCCGCAATGAGTATCTATACTCGATACCCGCATTATGGAGAGCTAGTCCATGGAATATTCATAGGACTGTTTCACCCGCATGGATCTTTTAGACACGCATGAGTATAGTTACTCGCATCATGGAGACCTAGTCCATGGAACTATATATAATATCATGGGACTGTTTCACCCGCTTGAGTCCTTAGACCCGCATGAGTACATATACTCGCAACACGGAAGCATGTCCATGGAACATATATATAAAGTTGTCAGCCCTCTAGTGAGGGACGCGGTGATGTGGAAATATAACACTTGCACGAATAGCTATCATGAGCAACCATATGCAAGTTAAATCATCTTTGAATCTCATTAGAAATCATCTTTAAAATGAGCTTTCATTTTTAAAAAAACAAGGCAATACCAAGCCTTCCATTTTAGAAACACCAAGTCAATACCATGCCTTCTATTTTCGGAAAAACCGAGACAACACCATGCCTCTCATTTTAGACAAACCAAGGCAATAACATGCCTTCCATTTTAGAAAAACCAAGGCAATACCATGCCTTCCTTTTTAGAAATACCAAGGCAATATCATGCCTTCCTTTAAAATCCACCTTTTGGAAAGTCAAGACACTATACATCATGTATCATTTTTAAACCATCCTTTGGAAAATTAAGACACTTACACTTTTAAAATCAAGTCACTTACACTTATAAACTCAAGTCACTTATACTTATAAAATCAAGTCATGTATCATAAAGGACTTAATGGAATTACGTATGTCCGTCGTACACCCATTTCATATAAATCATGCCAAAGAAGAAATGATAGTTCACATACCGCCTGTCGTCTGTACCAACTCGATAATCTAAATTCGTCTCGCTCACCTGGCTAACATTATGGAATATTTGCATGGTGATAACCGATCCTAATTGCCAAATTAATTCATTTTATGAGCCATTAGTAGGTTATATTTTAAAAATGATCTTATCTAATCAGCTTGAACTTGAAAATGTAAAACGAACTGGTTATATCTTAGCTTCTATGCAGATGAAAGTCTAATCATTTCAATATAATTGATTGTCGATACCTTTTTCATTTAACGTTGCAATGGCTTGTTTTAATACGTTTACAAAAAATCAGTCTCAACGCTGAATACTTATTAGTGTTGTAACTTAGCAAGGTCAACTCGACACCAATGCTTACTAAAAACTCTTACCAACATCTCACATAAGATTTGGTAAGGACTTAGGAATAATTTAGACATGTCTTTAGCATATAATCAATAACATGAATACCCCTTAACTTCTAAGAGTAGAATGAATCATGAAACAATACCACAGGTATATTTCGTACGTAGAACATTCCAAAAGAAGGAAGAGGTCCACATATCTTATTGACGACTAACCAACACAACAAGTAGAATATGTCCCAAATAGGTACTTCAACCTATAATGACAACAACACGTCTATGAACTTCATGAATACTAGTTTACGCTCTACCATATAATGACTCTCCTTTCACATAAAAATTCGGGCAACACTTCCCCTATTTATACGTATGTTTCCACATTACAAATAAGGCCAATAACATCAATAACCAAGTACCAATCAAGGGCACAACCAAAACAGCAACCAAGGTGATTCACACACATACTTCTTATGTAAATCCGTCCTCTTAATCACGTAAAACAATCCACTAAAAACAGTCCACAATCCAACAACAACAAGGGTAAAATGTGAGGCCTTTCAACACTTTTCCACCCCTTTATTCCCTTAGGACTTTCATTAGCAATTACTATATTTAAACATGCATATAGGTGACTGAATTTCCAGCATTCCAACGCCACAAAACAGTCCCTAAAACAGCACAACAACGTCTCACAATTTGATGCAATTTTTCGGCCAACTACTACAACCAAAGCCATTTCCATAACTTCTTATAATCCAATTTACATTCCAACACTTATATATAAACCATAACAACTTGTAATAACAAGATTTCCTTCAATCTAACATGCACTTAGTGACGATAATAACAACAACAACCAACGAATCCAACATATACAAAACTGTCCATTAAATCGGCTAACATGACAAATGTTACATGCATTTCTTATTCTCCAATTTTCTTAACACATGTTCATCTCTTAACTATAACAACATGTAATCTCCAATTACTTTAAGAGGAAGAAGAATTCTTACCTTATTTTATTAGCCAAAACAATCCACTAGTCTCAGCACCACGACTTTATTTTGCACCACTTCTTCAAGTTCCAATCACAAACATGTATCCTCTACAAGCTTGTATCCATCTTACCTTCATGTCTTTCTTCCAAAAAGTTCATATCCAAGCCAAGGGTTTCAAGACAATTTCAGCCAACACTATGACCACTTGTTATAGAGAGTTAACTTGGCTTAGAACTTGGTTAAGGTGCTTAATCTTTGGAAAAAATAAGTTAACTTGTTCTTCTCTTTTGGATTGGTTCGAAAACTAAAGGAGAAAGGGAGAGATATGAGAGGTTTGGATGAAGATATTATGAGCCTATGTCTTGCAAGACTTGTAGAAATTAGTTGTATGTAGCACAAGTGGAGGGGGACCCATGAACCCCACTTGTCCACTTGTCTTCACAAGATATCTCCCACTTGTCCACTTGTTCCTCTTCACAAAAATTTTATCCAACACTTAGCCAAAAATATAATAATTTCGATGGAACCCCCCATAATTGTGAAATTTTGTGGACCCCATATTATCAATGTCAAGACTTCATAATACAATACTAATTCCATAAATCTATATTAAGGAATCTAACTCCAAGTTAATAAATTTTCGTCTTCACATTTTTCCAAAAAAATTTCTTAAGAAAATGTAATTATACTTTCCTTCCAATCTTATTTCCTTACTTACATTCTCACTTATATGCCCTAAAACAACGGGGTGTAACAATAATGACACATGCATTCTTACATTCCTTAATGTAAACACATTTTTCACATTCTTTTATTTGAAAACCATTTGATAACAATGTATTATCAAACTTCTCATGTCATTGCTTTGGCGCTTGTTTGAGTCCATATAACGACTTAACTAATTTATAGACTTTCTGCTCTTGACCTTTTACAACAAACCCTTCGGGTTGTTCCATGTATATTTCTTCCTCTAGTTCACCATTCAAGAATGCAGTCTTCACAACCATTTGTTGTATTTCCAAATTATGAATTGCTGCTATAGCAATTAACGTCCTTATCGACGTAATTCTATACACTGGTGAGTAGGTATAAAAAAAATATACACCTTCCTTTTGTCGAAATCCTTTGGCTACTATACGAGCTTTGTATTTCTCTATAGTACCATCAGGTCTTAACTTTCGTTTAACGATCTATTTATGACCTATTGGTTTCTGTCTCGGAGGAAGATCAACCAATATCGATGTATTATTTTGTACAATGGATTCTACTTCACTTTGGATTGCCTCCTTCCAATAAGGTGTTTCGGATGATTCCATAGTAGCCCTATACGTTTGAGGTTCTCCTTCCACGAAAAAGGTCATAAAGTCTGGTCCAATATCTTTGGCAATTTTTCTTTTACTTCTTCTTATTTCAAAATAATTTTCTTGAATGGAAGAAGTAAGATTCTCAACATTTAGAGTGTCTTGGTTTGACTCATTTTGAGGCAGTTTCTTCTTCTTATAATTAAAAACACTTTTATCCTTGTCTTTATAAGGAAATATATCCTCAAAAAATTATGTTTCAGCAGATTCTATTAGTGTGTTCTTGTGAATACCTTCAACATCAGAATGATACACCAAAAACTTATACACTGCACCATTATTGGCAAGACCAACATAAATGCAATCCACTATTTTTGTCCAAGTTTAGTTCTCTTTGGTAAAGGAACTTGAACTTTTGCGAGGCAATCCCACACTTTTATCCTTTTGAAAGTACGCAATCTTCCATTCCTTAATTCGTATAGAGATTGATCACTTTTCTTTTGCGGAATTCTATTTAATATCATATTTGCAGTAATTAATGCCTCACCCCAAAGACTAAGGGGTGCACCCGAACTAATCAACATTGAATTTATCCTGTTCTTCAATGTTCTATTTTTTCGTTCGGCAACTCCATTTTATTGTGAAGTATATGGCGCAATGGTTTGATGAATGACACCATGAGTATAACAGAATTCTTTGAACTCATTTTACGTATATTCACCACCTCGGTCTGACCTTAGAATCTTAATTCTTTTGTCAAGTTGGTTTTTCACTTCTGATTTGTATGTTTTAAACATATTCAAAGCCTCGTCTTTGGTATGTATTAAGTATACATAACAAAATTTATTACAGTCATCAATACATGATATATAATAATTATTTTCTCCACAAGAGGGGGTTGCTTGGTAATCACACAAATCGCTATGAATTAAACCAAACACTTCATTTGATTTCACAACAGATTTATGAGGATGACTTGTATATTTTGATTCTATGCAAACCCCACATTTAGTCATTTTGTTCATGGAACACTTTGGCAATATGTCTATCTTTACCATTCTTTGTAAGGAACGATAATTTACATGGCCTAATCGAAAATGCCATAAAGAAGAAAGGGAATCAATGACATACTCAGAAGCAATGCTAATGCCTGCATTTTTATTGATAGCGGCAAATATCTTAGTACATACAACACTTAGTTTAAGAGCCTCTCACTGAGATAGCCCTTTCCTACATACACTCCACCCTTGGTGAGTACAAATTTATCAGATTCAAAAACTAACTTAAAGCCCTTGTTGCTAAGAACAGGGCCAGAAATTAATTTTTTACAAATTTCAGGCACATGTAGTACATTGGTGAGCACAAGATCATTCCCGAAAGTGAGCCTCAAAGTCATATTCCCTTTGCCTTCCACCTTTACAAAAGCAGCATTCCCAACAAACAACGGTTCTCCATGCTTGATGGCTTGGTAAGATGAAAACATGTCCTTATCTGAACATATATGCATAGTAGCACCCGTATCCATCCACCAATCGGTTGAATTTGTAACCAGATTTGCTTGAGCAGTAACAACCCCAGTGAATTGGTTTTTAGTTTAAGTACGGTTAGATTGGTTGACATTACTCGAACCTCTACCACCACCACTTTGGCTCTTGCGAAGGCAAAAGTACTTTGGTATGTGCCCTGGCTTTTCGCACACCCAACAAACACCAACTTGTTTCTTGAACGCATTGACCTTTTGTGGGGCGAGTGTGCTTCTTCCGGCAGCAAAAGATGGCTTGGCAACAAACTTGCCCTTGCCTTTCTGAAACTTGGATTTTGATGAATTCCCTTCAACCATATTTGCATTTGGCTCCAAAAAAACGGCATCAGCCTTCTCACTTTTCTGGCTATCTTCCTCAACACGAAATTTGAGAACCAGTTGCTCAAAACTCATTTCCTCCATTAGATGCTTCAAATAAACCTTAAAGTCCTTCCATGAAGGAGGTAATTTTTCAATAATGACACCAACAATGAAATGTGGGTTAAGTCCCATACCTTCAACATCCAATTCATGAACAATGACTTGAAGTTCCTCCACTTGCTTGACAACAACCTTGGCATCGCTCATCTTGAAGTTCAGAAACTTACCGATGACGAACTTCTTTGAACAAGCAACCTCTGTTTTGTACTTGTTCTCGAGTGACTGCCACAACTCCCTCTCCGTTATGAACGAGGAGTAGATATCATAGAGAGAGTCATCCAAGGCGTTCAAGATATAGTTTCTGCAAAGAAATTCTTGAGTCTCCCAAGTCTGAATAGCCTTGAGATTTCCAGCCTTTGCCTCCTCAGTTGGAGCATTCTCTCCTTCTCCAACCGGAAGTACTGTTGGAGATTCGGCAGTCAACACATTTGCTATATGGAGAGTGGTCAAATAAAATAACATCTTTTGATTTCAGCGTTTGAAATCATCACTCTTGAATTTCTCAGGTTTCTCCACATGGTTTTTCACCATTGATGATCCAGATTGATCCATCCTTTTGCAAATCAGGAAGTTTATTCTCTGAAATTTTTTGCAAGCTTTATACAATCAGAAAAATAAATTTTCTGAGAAGAATTTTTGTTTTAGATTGTTAGTACCAATCTAGATCTTCAATATATAAACACAACAACATATATATATTCAAAGGAAATTGAATTCAATGTCAATGAAAAACCAGCACTATGAATTACATACTAACTTGTTTGTAGATATAGGTCTGCTCGACGCAGTGTCCTAAGACAAAAATTCACCCCCGCTTATGCTGCAGTTTCACAGACGTCTTCCTTGAAGATACAACTATCTGAGTGATAGTTCTAGCACAAGAACTCCACTCCTGGCGAATTTACTATATGTGTTCTCCAGAAATTTGGTTAAGGAAGAAGAAGAAGAGGTAACAAGAAATGATCTTCAATTGATGTTTTATTGCTCAAATTTGAAGATTAATCTTATTAGTTATGTATTAAAACAAGTGATTAACATGCTTTATATAGCATAAATTTCGACCTAAGCATCCATTCATCAAAGGTTGTGACCTTACATGAAGAGAGGCAACGTTTGATTCAAAATCTGGAAATTACTGTTGCGTAGCGCCGCGGAGCTGGACCTGGCACCGTGGCTCTTCCTCTCGGCGTCATGGCGCTAAACTTCCTGCAGACCTCTCTGAAGTTTCGGCGTCCTGGCGCTGTCGACGATCTTTATTGCACTGTTCCAGCGTCGTGGCCCTGTCCTTGGGCGCCTCGGCGCTCGACCATTTTTTTCCAATTTTTTCGATCTGTTTACTCTTATTTTACAAGTTCCAACACATACTAACTCAATATTTTAGCACATAATTTATATGTGCTATGTAAAATATGTAGAAATATCAAATTCTGCAACCATAATCTCAAAAGTACAATGAATACAATAATAGAAACATAAAAATTGAACCCATTAAGTTGAAATTTCAATCCTCATTAGTCGCCATCTATATTAAGAGGGATAGGATTAGAAATGAGAATATACGGGACAAGGTGGGAGTGGCCTTGATAGAGGAAAAGATGCAGAAAGCGATGCTGAGATGGTTCGGCCATGTGAAGAGGATAGGCGTGGATGCCCCAGTAGGAGGTGTGAGAGGCTGACTATGGATGACTTCAGGAGATGTAGAGGTAGACTAAAAAAGTATTTGTTGAAAATTTACTAATGTGGAATTAAGTTTAACCCATTATGATGACTCGAACAATTTATGTCTCGCACGTCGGAAGCGTCGTTTCCACACACGTGCACACGTAGTGCCAAGTATAGTAAATTTCATTAGTGAAAGAGATATTGGTATGTGAGTAAATGTTTTAGACATGAAATGATGGAAGGTCGTTGGTTAAATGACACGTGTTCCACGTTGGTAAATGAAGGAAGAAATGTACGAAGTGTAAGATCGAAACGGGTCGGAAAAGAGTCGCGACACCACCGCAGAGTCAGGGCATCGCGGCGCTAATCCAGGATGGCAATCCAAGAACCATTCAAGACATATCAAGAACTCATAAGTTTACTGTAGCCACAACTCTTGTTGGCTACAAGTTTGTTAACTGTTGTAATTCATTATTATTTATCCTTTCGAAGCACTAGTAGTAGTTGTATACTATTCTCGTACATCCATTGTAACTCACAGTATTGGGAGAGATGATCAGACAAGACATGACGCAGTTGCAACTTACCGAGGACATGATCTTAGATAAGAGGTTGTGGAGGATGCATATTAGGGTAGTAAAGTAGTAGAAGTAGAGAGTTCCATACTAGTAGGCGTAGTTTTTATGTTGTAGTTTCTTGTTCTTTGATTTTTGCTATTATTTATTGTCTCTCGTTCCTGCGTAGTGTATTATTTTGTTGTAGCTACTGTTCCTCTCTTATTTGATTTGCTTTGCTATTGTTCTACTGTTATTGTTGTATTGTGTTGTTCTTAGCCGAGAGTCTATCATAAACAACCTCTCTACCTCCCAAGATAGAAGTAAAATCTGCATACAACCTACCCTTTTCAGACCCCACTTATGAGATTATACTGGATATGTTGTATTAGTAGTCAGCTATACACATCACATATTACTAAATTCATGGATATCTTTCATAATCATCAGGGGGTTAAGTAACAAAATACAACAATGATCATGTTGATCATATATACAAATATTAGGAAATTGTAAATACGCAATTTAGAAAAAAGATGTCATACAAGTCATGATCAACATCTGCCTCTTAAGAACTTTAAAAGTTTTCTTTTCTTTATGAAGTGCCTTTTTGAAAAATGACTTACAAGACATGTATCAACATCCAGACGAAGCAAGTAATGTTTGTAGAGATATAAGACCGAATTCTATATTTAACTGAATTTATTTCTTTCAACTCAGATTATATACACATTGTAAAAAAGAGAATTAATGTGGATAATAACAAGATTATGCTCATCCTGAGCTACTAAGTTCTATATATACATTTAAAAAAGAGAATTTAATGTGTATATAAGAACAAGATCACGCTATGTTGAACTATCTACTCCTATATATGCATCTAAAAAAAATTAATGCGTATATATAACAAGATCACACTCGTCCTGATCTACTTACTCGAGTGAGTTGGCTTCTAGATATTTGGCCACATGAAAGAAATTCATCTCTCGAATATCAAAAGCGGATTTTCTTAATTATGGTTAGGTTTGAAACATTAGATTCCCGAGGTAATAGTACAATGAAAATCCAACAGGAAGGGAGAAAATACAGACATAAAGAGGACAAGAAAGGAAGAAAAGGAAGAGGTGGTAGGAGGGAAGTCTATATCCCAATCATGATCTAAATATTCCCTTTTGCTTTTGGATTGAGAAAAAAGATGGTTTGCATGGAGGGCTCACAGCGTTATTAGTCCACAACATTATTGTGTAGGTGAACAATATAGGAGTTAAATTTTAAGAGTTTGAGTTGAAATTTTATCATAACTTATTTAATTAACTAGTTTTGAATTTTATTATTCATACTTATTAAACGAAACTTTTGTTGAAATTTATTAATGTAGAATAAAGTTTATCCCGTTATTTATGACTCGAATAATTGGGGTTTCGCACGTCGAAAACGTCTTTATCACATACGTGCACACATTGTACCAATGATAGTAAATTTTATTAGTGAAAAAGATATTGGTACGTAAATAAAATGTTTGAAACATAAAATGATGGACGATCGTTGGTCAAATGACAAGTGTTCCACGTTGGTAAACGAAGGAAGAAGTGTGCATAGTGTAAAAATGAAACGGATCGTAAAGGGCCGCAGAGTCGAGAAGGGCCACGACACTAATTCAGGCCCAAGTTACTGGCGCCGCGACGCTTCCGAGGCCCAGGCGCGACGCCACCCAGGAAGAATGTCTGATACAAAAATCTGACTTTTGGAGACGTTTGGGCTGCCCTCAATTACATTCATTTCAGCATTATTCAGCCATTATTTGGGCAATTTATTGCCATTACTTGGGCAATTCATTGTCATTACATGGGTGATTCAATGCCATTACTTGGCACTTGAAGAGACAATTCTTACACTATAAATTGAGGTCTTTGGCTCAATTGTTAAACCAAATGAGCATTTTTTGGTTGCATCACTGATTAAAAAACTACCTCCGTAGTGGGTTGCTACCCAAGGAACAACCAATGGCTTTCCTACGACTCAAGGAAATGCCCGAATCCCTCCACCTGTCGGGTTTCATCATGAACGCTCTGAGAAGTTCATGGGCATTGATTTCAAAAGATGACAATAGATAATGTTGTTTTTCCTAACCGTAATGGGAGTGGCACGTTGTGTCGCTGAAGACCCTCCTGAAATTGGATATTGTGCGGACCCTCAGTCTATTGATATGGCTGAAGGGGGCCAAGGTTTCCAGGCTCGCCTGTGAATGACTTTTGATACATGGACTCATAATGATTTCATGTGTAAGAACTACATCTTGTCAGACCCGCTCACACGGTGTATTGCATCGTAGGACCGCAAAAGAGTTGTGGGAGAAACTTCAGAATAAGTATAAAGCACAAGATGCAGGTATAAAGAAATTCATCATTGGAAAATTCTTGAAATTTCTAATTGTGGATAGCAAGACAGTGATGTCTCAAGTCCAGGAATTCCAAATGATTCTACATCGCATGGATTTGGAGGGTATGAAACCAAATGAGCAGTTTTTGGTTGCATCACTGATTAAAAAATTACCTCCCACATGGAGTGAGTTTATGAGTTACTTAAAACTCAAAACAAATGAACTGACCTTTCAAGAACTTATTATCAAAATCCAAATTCATGAAGATAATAAGAAGTCCTTGCCTAAGGGAAAGCAAAACGCTGAGGCCAAGGGAAATCTGGTTTATGCCAAGGGAACCCAAGAAAAAAACACAAGTTCCATAAAGATGGCAAGACCCAGACAACGATGAAGTTCAAGGGAAACTATCATCACTGTGGCAAAATTGGTCACATGATCAAGGACTGCCGCAAGCTCCAGATGGAGCAGAGTTAGAAGGTCAAAAACAAGGCAAAGGCTAACGTCATCGAGGACACACTTCTTGGCGACATGATTGAGGAATTTTCTGCGGTGGTGCTAGAAGAAAACCTTGTAGAAAATACCAAGTAATGGTGGATGGAAATGGGTGCTACCCATCACATCTGTTCCGATATAGATGCATTCTCCACGTATACACCAGTTACAGACAAAAAGTTGTTCATGGGTAACAACGCTTCCTCTGACGTGCTAGCGGTAGGAAAAGTGGTCTTTAAGATGACTTCTGGCAAGGAGCTCACTCTGAAGGAGGTGATGCATGTCCCTGAGATTAGGAAGAATTTAATTTCAGGTCTTGTATTGGTTAATGCTGGTTTAAGGCTAGTATTCGAGTTTAATAAGTTTGTAATCACCAAAAATAGAACCTTTGTGGGAAGGAGCTTCATCTGTGAAAGCCTTTTCAAGGTTAACGCCATGTCAGTCTTTCATTCAAGCATTAAAAATGAAGTTTCTTCTTATTTGGTTGAGTCTTCTAATTTATGGCATCATAGATTAGGACATGCGAACTACAAATCCATCCAAAGGTTGGTAAAATTGGATTTATTACCGTCTATCGAGGTAAACCCTCAATATAAGTGTGAGGTGTATGTAGAGGCAAAACTCACTAAGACCCCCTTTAGATCCATCGAAAGGGATATCGCTCCTCTAGAACTTATTCACACAAATATATATGTGATTTCAAGTTTGTACAAACGAGAGGGGGGAACAAGTAGTTTGTGACATTTATAGATTATATCACAAGGTATTGTTACCTTTACTTGTTGAAAAGTAAGGATGAAGCCTTTCAAGCGTTAGACACTACAAAGTAGAAGTTGAAAAACAACTAAGCTTACATATTAAATCAATTCATAGTGATAGAATGGGAGAATACGTAGCGCCGTTTGAAGAATATTGTTCCCAATCGGACATTGTTCATCAAATGACGACTCCATACTCACCTCAGTCGAAAGGTGTCGCTGAACGCAAGAACCATACAGTGAAGGAAATGATGAATATCTTGCTCATCAATTCTGGTCTTCCCCAAAATATGTGGGGAGAAATTGTCCTTACCGCTAGTGCGATTCTTAATAGAGTCTCACATAAGGGTAAGGACAAAACTTCATACGAGTCATGTAAAGAAAAGAAACCCACCTACAAATACCTGAAGGTGTGGGGTTGTCTGGCAAATGTTGAAGTACCTAAGCTAAAGCAGATTAAGATTGGACCTAAGACTGTAGATTGCATTTTCATCGGATATGAAAACAACAGTAGTTCTTATCACTACTTAGTGCATAAGTTAGATGTACCAGATATCCATGGGGGTACGATCATGGAATCGAGGAATGCATAATTCTTTGAGGATACTTTTCCTAGAAAGGAGAGACATAACCTCTCGCAAACAAAGTTATGAACAAAACTCTCAGGAACCAGGAGTCGTTGACTGCCCGGATCTAGATGGTTCAGATCTAGTGGACTCCGAAGTGGCTGAATATCTCGAATCTAGTATTACAGATTCTCAAAACTTAGAGACTCTAGAGATGGAATCAAGACGAAGTAAAAGGGCCACGAAGAATAAATCCTTCGGCCTTGACTTTGTAGCTTATATGGTTCATAACGAACCACTGAAAATTGCTAAATCGTTGTCAACTCCAGAAGAACCGCTCTGGAAATAAGCTTTTGAGAGTGAAATAGACTCCATCTTGAAAAACCATACCTGGGAGTTGGCTGATATTCCTTCGAGAAACAAACGGTTGGGTTGTAAGTGGATACTCAAATTGAAGTATCAAGTTGATGGATCTATAGATAAGTACAAGGCCAGGTTAGTAGTTAGGGTATATCGATAGAATGAAGGCCTTGACTATTTTGACACGTACTCTCTGGTGTCTAGAATGACATCCATATTAGTATTCATTGCGATCGCAACATTGCGTGACCTTGAGATACATCAAATAGATGTCAAACAGCCTTCCTAAATGGTAATTTGGAAGAAGAAATTTATATGGAACAACCCAAGGGGTATGTGGTTCCAGGGCAAGAGAAGAAAGTCTGTCGACTTGTCAAATCTCTGTACGGACTGAAACATTCCCTGAAGTAATGGCACAAAAAAATTGATAGTACTCTACTATCGAAGGGTTTCTCCATTAATATGTGTGACAAACAAGAAAGGTAATTTTGACTCGTTCGTCATGAAATGCCTTTACATAGATGACATATTGATCACATGGAGCAGTTGTTGAGTGTATTTTTAGTACTATTTTAGAGTATGTTTTAGGGAGTCTTTCGGTGTCTTTTAATTGTTTTGTACAGTATTACGCATGTTGTTTTGTGCTTTCAGGTTTTAAGTGATCCAGAATTGAATACGGCGGATTCAAAGAAAATATGTGGTATAGAGGAAAAAATGCACATTGAGTCTCAAACAATCAATCAAAGAAGTCACGAGAAGATCAGGAAGCAGTCTAAACCAAAATCCAGATGAAAAAAGATGAAGAGCCGCGGCTCCGAGAAGAATGAGCCGTGGTGCCTGACCGGCAGAAACCAATGATCGAATTAGAGTCGCGACGCCGGGTAGCTACGCTGTGGCACTGACGGCGTCGGTGAGCGGAAAAACCTAAAATTTTACTAGGGTAACATGGTCTATTTGAGTGGTTTTCGTGATATAAGATTCAAGAGGCAGATTTTAGGAATAATTTCATATTTGGAGGAAGAAACAAGAGGTTAAGAAGCAATTAGAGATGTCGATTGTTCAAGTTCTTTTCCTTTTCTTTTTTCAGTTCATGTTGGTTTTGAAAACAATTAGTTTTATTAGCATGTCTATGAACTAATTTCTTTATTAGGATTTTCCGTCGATCACTCTACACTCTATTATGAATTAATGCATTGCTAGTGTTTCTTCTTCATCTATTAATATATATTCAACTTGTGTTTATTGAATGAAAAATAACTGGTCATTAGTTTTCATTACTTATATAATTTCAAATCAAGATCTAAAAAGGGAATTTGAATATGCTATAAATGATTAGACGTAGGTTTAATCTTGAACGAGAGTATCACGATTGTCTGTATAGCGTTTTAGGTTATTGATATTAATCCTCCTATGTGGTTGAATTTATCATAGAAATATATAATATTCTGACTAGATTGAGTTTTTATATGTCCTAACTGGAATATAGAACACCTCAGTTAACATGATATCTTGATAAGAAGAAGAATTGCAAGTCTTGCATTAACGAATGATAGAGTGGATAGTTGATGAGATTGAAAATCCTAATTTCCTTCATTACTGAGTTAAACTCCTTGTGTTTTTATTCTTATTTTATTTATGTAAATTACTTTAGTTTGTTTTCGTAGTTTAGAAATCTCCATCTATATTCGTTTACCAAATATAAACCAAAGATTAAGTAGTTGGTAATTGATAATTCAGTCTCTGAGGACGATACTCGGTTTACCAAAATAATTACAAATTGTGATACGTACACTTGCGTAGCATATAGGAATCTCGCAACAACAGTCCTAGTTTGATCCTAGAGACTATGAATATGTTGAAACAATGTTTCGATATGAAGGATATGAGTATTGCAGATGTCATCTTAGGGATCAAGGTCTTTAAGACATCTGACAGACTGGTCTTATCTCAGTCTCACTACATCGAGGATGTGTTGAGAAAGTTAGAAATATTCGACAGTTTTCCGATAAAGTCACCACTAGATATGAATCAGAAAATTGATAAAAATCATTGTGCACTTGTATTCCAGGAGCTATATGCGCAGGTGATTGGGAGTTTGGTGTATAAAACAAACTTCACCCGACGTGATATCGCTTATGCAGTCAACAAATTGGCTAGGTTTACCCATAACTCTAGTAATGGTCATTGGAAAGCATTGAATCGGGTGCTACGGTACCTGAAATACACGCTAACCTACATGTTGCATTATTCGAGATATCCAGATGTACTAGAGGGTACAATGATGCAAATTAGATATCTAATATAGAGAACAACAAGTCCACCAGTGGGTATATATTTACAATTGATGGTGGGGTTGTGTTTTGGAAATCCTCTAAGCAAACTTGCATCGCCCAATCCACGATGAAGTCAGAGTTTATTGCTTTAGACAAAGCAAGATAAGAAGCTGAGTGGCTTCATGACTTCTTAGAGGATGTCCCGTGTTAGGACAAACCCGTATCTTATGTAATGATCCACTGCGGCAGCCAGTCGACTCTAGGAAGGGCACAAAGTTCTATGTTTAACGGCAAGTCTCGTCATATTCGACGGAGACATAAAACCGTTAGGTAGCTGATCACCATAGGTATTATTTCCATTGATTATATAAAATCAAAGAATAACATAGCAGACTCTTTGACTAAGGGCATATTCAGAGATCAGATGTTTTGATTATCTAGGGGAATAGGCTTAAAACCCAAATAATAAGGATTGATATGGTGGTAACCCAACCTTACTGACTGGATATCCCATGAATTAGGTTCAATGGGAAAACTAAGTTGTAAAGGTCCAGTTGAGCGCTTCGGTGAAAGCAAGAGTACTTCGGGTTATGATTTCTGTAAGGAACATAAACCCAAAGTCGTTCCCGCGATAGACATTAAGTGTCATATGCAGTGTACGTAGAGGTTAAGTTTCTAAAACTTTTAATGATCTTCAATTGTTGAGGTTAGGTTTGGGGAAATTTTTAATGGTTCCTAACACTTGTGAAGTGGAGTATAGTAGGATACATTGTAGGAGACCACCTATTTATGTGCGAGGACAGACGGCCTCAAATGAACGCACTTAAGATTCCAAGATGTGCACGACCACAACAGAGAAAATATTAGGAAGAATAGAGTAAGGAAAGTTGTTGTGTTGGTATCGTTGACTTGGTTTACACTAAACACTGACGATTCAAGACATCACCTTCATCGCGCAATAAGTAAGTTTGATGGTATTCAACTAAGGAAGGTTCAAAGAGAAATCTACCTCTCTTAATGCAACATCGGTCCGCTAAAAGATTGCTAGAAATAGGCACCTTGTGAGTGCGCCAAAATCTATCAAGAGGAGATTGTTGAAAATTTATTAATGTGGAATAAAGTTTATCCCATTATTTGTGACTCAAACAATTGGGGTCCCACACGTTAGAAACGTCATTTCCACATACGTGCACACAGTACCAAGGATCATAAATTTCATTACTGGAAGAGATATTGGTACATAAGTAAAATGTTTGAGACATAGAATGATGAACGGTCGTTCGCCAAATTACAAGTGTTCCACGTTGGTAAACGAAGGAAGAAGTGTTCATAGTGTAAAGATGGAACGGGTCGGAAAGAGCTGCAGAGCCGAGAAGGGTCGTGGTGCCAGGAGGCGCCCGCGGCCTTGGCCGTCGAGCCGCGGCGCCTCGATGGTTGGCCGCGGTGCTTATTCAGCCCCAGTTATTAGGCGCGGTGATTAGAGGCCAGGTAGCGCGCGCCACTGGCGAGGATGCGAAGCGAAAAATATGATTTTGGAGACGTTTGGGCTACCCTCAATAGCATTCATTTCAACATTATTTAGTTGATAAATGGGTGTCATTACTTGGGTAATTAATTGACATTACTTGGGCAATTCATTGTCATTACATGAGTGATTCAATGTCATTACTTGACACTTGAAGAGACAATTCTTACACTATAAATTGAGGCTTTTGGCTCAATTGTTATACACTTGGAAATTTCAAAAAATCTGAAAAACTTCTTCCTCTCTAGCATTCTTTCAATTCTTCAACAGAAACACTTGAGTTTCCTTTGCTCAATTATTTTAGTAGTTGTTTTATCTTGGAAGACTATTGCCTAGCAACGTAAAAAGGATATATATGGGGCAATCTTGTCTTAAATACAAAGTGTCATCACTCGACTCAGCGATCATTCAGATCAAGTGTTCGTTCTTATTTCCAGTTATTTGTTAAGATCATTTCTTTTGGTTGTAATCTTTTGTTTTCCATCTTTCCTAATTCTTGTAATAACATTCATTTTTACTAACAACTTTCAATACATATACAAATTTTGAACTTAAACTAATGAATTCATATGAACCTATAGATTTCTACATTATATTGGTGCCTTTGCAAAAGATAATATTAGTCCACAATGTTGTAATAGTTGGGAGATTATGATGATTGATGTGTTGAATGAGGCCACGATCCAAAGCAACCTCTAGTCATTGTGTCTTTTACTTGAAAATGGACATTATAAAGGTCATGTTGAAAATGGCCTTTCACCAGCAATCACCCACCCCCTCTCCCACAAACCAACCCACAAACCAACCCTCACACTTGCAGTTCTCTTCACCACCTTCTTAACCTAACAACTTTTTGCGACTATATTTCTCTATAAGATAATTTGTTCATATTCGATATTTGTACTAAATTTAGTTTAAATTAACACGCAAAATATATTTGTTACTTAAAACATATTTATTAATATAATATTTATATATTTTACATGCTTTCTGACTCTCAGAAGTCATTGTCTGGTTAAGAAGTAAGTCATGCAAGAATTAACAAAGCATGAATTATTATACATGGATTACAATGTATGAATTAAAAACATGAGAATAATATTTGTTGTATGTTTGACTTGTTATATTAAAAATGGGTATACATTATATAATAGGTATTTACTTTTCAATAAAATAAAAGATTATTACTCCATTTGTTTCAAAAAAATTGTCCTACTTTTCTTATTAGTTTGTTCGAAAAAGATTAACACCTTTCTATATTTAGAAATAATTTAACTTTATAAGATAATTTACAGTCACACAAATATCTAAGACTTGTTTTAGAACACATATTTGAAAAGTCTTCCTTTATTTCTTAAACTTTTGTACCAAGTCAAACTAGTCCAATCTTTTTGACACTGATGAAGTATTAGATATATAAGATGATATTAATCTCCCTTAGGAGTCTTCTCATTGATATCAAAGTATATAGTGTACAATATTCATCCCTTTTACAATAGGAATTCTAAACCTAATCACAAGAGAAATCCTAGTCTTACCATAATTATATTTACACAATATATGAAAATATTCTAATTACGGGTAGAGAATATTGTTACTTTGACTATACACACTATTCACACGTTTACACACCCCCGCAGTCGGAGCGGGAGGAGGCCGGACTCTAAGACTGGATCTGAAGTCAAGAAATAACTGTTTGGGAAGTCCTTTGGTAAATATGTCTGCATACTGATAGGATGATGGAACATGTAACACTCTGACATGGCCTAGCGCAACCTTCTCACGAATAAAGTGTAGGTCTATCTCAATGTGCTTGGTTCGCTGATGTTGAACTGGATTATGAGAAAGATAGATGACAGAGTTATCACGATACCTGATAGATGTCGCAAAGGACCGAAGTTCCAATGATGAAATTTACGAGCCAACAAATCTCAGCTACCACATTTGCAATGCCTCTGTACTCAGCCTCGGCACTGGAACGAGATAATTAGATTATCCCCTAAAATACACAAAAGTCGGAGGTGGAGCGTCGCGTGTCCAGACACCCTGCCCAATCTGCATTCGTATAAGAAAGTAACTTGTTTGGTGCAGACGGGTATAGGTGCAAACCATACTCAAGTGTGTCCTTAATGTATCGAATGATACGCTTAAGAGCAGTGAAATGAGACTCCCTAGGGGCATGCATGAAAAGGCATACCTGCTGAACAACATAAGCAATGTATGGCCTAGTGAATGTGAGGTACTGAAGTACACCTGCAAGGCTCCTATACCTGGTAGGATCGGAGACTGGAGTACCATACATAGCACTGAGCTTAGATTTCGAATCAACTGGAGTAGGTGAGACTTTGCAATTCGCCATCTTAGCCCTGTACATGATCTTCTCTGCATACTTACGCTGACACAAGAACATGGTTGGCAGACCTGGTCACTGATATCCCCAAAAAGTAACTCAGCTTCCCCAAATCAGTCATTGCAAATTCGGACTTAAGTAATGCAATAATCTCATTTTTCAATCCGTCGGTGGAGGTAGTAAGAACAATATCATCCACGTAAAGTAATAAGTAAGCAGTGTTACCTTGATGAAAAATGAAGAGTGATGTATCACTCTTGCTGCATACAAACTCAATCTCTAAGATATACCAGGCAAAGCGATCATACCACGCACGAGGGGCCTGTTTCAGGCCATATAGTGACTTACGGAGATGACACACATAGTGAGGAACTACTGATGGGTAAACCCTGGCGGCTGATGCATGTAGACTGTCTCTCTCAGATCCCCATGTAAGAATGCATTCTTCACATCAAGCTGATGGATCAGCCAGTGTCTGCCCATGGCAATGCTCAATTCTGTGTGGATGGTAGCCGTTTTGACAACCGGACTGAAGGTCTGACCACAATCAATGCCCTCCTGCTGATTTGTGCCATTAGCCACAAGTCGTGTCTTATACCTCTCAAGATCTCCACTGTCTCTGAATTTGTGACGAAATAGCTGTCAGCGATTTTACAAATGCTCAACGCAAGTGTACGTATTGTTCACAAGTAATATAGTCTAGTAAGACCGACTATCGTCTTCAGAGACTGGTTATCAAGTATCGATTATCTAAGCTTTAGTTTCTATTTGGTTAAAGTTAATTTGTTTGTATTTTTATCTAATAACTAAGACTAAGTAGTTGCAGAAAATAAATTAATTATGATAATACTTTGGTTTAAATCAGTTATGAAGGAATTAGGGCTTCCAATATCCTCGATTATCCACTCTTTTCAATCCTTAATGCAACTAGAATGACTTCTTCTTCTACGTTAAGATAGCGGTTAACTAGACTGTCTTATATTCCCGTTATGATAGATAATCACTCAACCCCAGTGCAAAACTCTTCTATATTTCTATGATAGAATTTACCACATAGGAGGATTAAGAACAATAACCTATAATGCTACACAAGTATCGGGGTACTTTCGTCCGCGATTTTAACCTATGTCTATTCAATTACAGCATATCAAAATCTCTCCTCTCGGTTCTTGATTAGAAATCATATAGATTATGATAATTATTGGTCAATTAACTATCAAACATTCATACCAAATATTGAATAAATCTTAATCAGGCGAAGAAGAAATCAAACTAATACATTAATTCATGAAATTGAGTTTCAAGCGATTCAAAAGGAAAGCCCTAATAAAGTAATTAGCTCATAAACATTGTCATGTCAAGAACTAATACAAACCAACATAAACTGAAATAAAATAAAGGAAAGAAAAGAAACTTGAACCAAAGTTGTCTCCAATCTTGTGTTGTTGCCTCCTTTCTTGCCTCCCCAAAGTATGAATTACAATATGTACCAGATGTTCTCTTTAGGTCAGGGTTTTAGTGATTATATAGTTGAGAAAATTCGGACCCTTTGGCCCTTCGAAAATCGATCTAGAAAATCAGAAATCCCGCCTCGGCGCCGCGGCCTGCTGACTGACGCCACGACTCTGGAAAACCCGAGAGCAAATCAGAGCCCGCAGTACATTAGGCGTCGCGACGCCTGTGACGTTCTTCTGCCAGTTTTTTTATTCTGTGTCCATTTTTCGTCTGATTTATTCTATACTTTTCAGGACTTCTTAGACTTCATTTCCTGGTCTTTTCTTGTGCAATTACACCTCAATTAAGCTCATTTCATCTTCTTTTGTCATTTATCCATTTAGGACCGCTGTGATTCAAAAGAAAGAAAAACGGCCATAATACTATACTAAACACAAATAAAATGAGTAAAATACTAACTAAAAATGACTCAAAAAGTGTATATAAAATATGCCTAACAAACCCACAAACTTAACATTTGCTCGCCCTCGAGCAAAGCAGAAAACAAAAACAAAACAAACGAAGGCTCTATGTAATGGATCAAGTAGCTATAGCAATGCTTCTTCAAAAATTATGGATGAAAGATGGAATAATATGTTAGAACATATATAGCATGAATAATCAGCAATCTAGAATTTCAAGTTAGATATTTCGCAAATTCACTTAGATTATAATCAATGGAAACATAAACACCTAACCTATGCATGTCAATTTCATTTCATCTTTCCCAAATGCTATAGACATGTTTACTTGCTATTCTCCACTAATAATAGATATACACATTAAAGATCATCAGGACTTTCAAGGGTTGTAATGTAGGCTTAGGCAGGAGTAGGTAAAAGCAGGAATTTAGGCTCAAATTACATATCATAAGCGTTTTTCATTCAACTTCTTTCCTTCTTTTGGTTTTCTTTTTAGTTCCGTACCCACTTTCTCCCCTCTTTTCTTTTGAGAGAATGATATGTATTATAAATAGCAGGCACCCCCAAACTTAGGCTTTTGTATATTTTTCATTGGGGTGCATCAAATTTTTATTCTTTTTTTATTGCTTTTTCAACACTTCTCATCCCAAGAGTTTTCAATTATCACTTATGACACAACAAAGGAATCATAGAGTGTCAAAGAAAGATATTATTTTAGGCTCAAATGGGCTAACTAGTGATACAATTTATGTCAGGGTAGGTAATGAACGATTTGAAGGGCTATCAAAGAAATGCCTGAATCATCTCCCTAAACATGTACATCTTAACTATTTCGCCTCAAATAACAAGCAAATAGATTTCTAGATATTTTTCAACATTTCTTTCCATAACTGACACACATAAGCTAAGCACAAATATCCCAACGAATTAGATGTCATGAATTTTTGGCATATCTAACTTAAGCACACAGATTGTCGTTTTTAATTCCATTACATTATTCCACTTTATCCACTCAATATCTTTTGCAACTACAACATGCTTGATCCCTAAAAAAAATTATGACTCAAAAACACATAAAACAACATAAATAAAAGACAACAAAAAGACTCAAAACCAAATACACAATAAAATAAGACACCCCCCCCCCCCCCAAACTTAATCAACACCTTGTCCCCAATGTGCGAAGACTAAAAGTAGGGACAACTTACTGACACAACACAGCGGTCATAAAGGAGGTCTGGGAAGAGATTCTTGAGTTTGCACAAGCTTCTGGGCTCTCTGAAGTTGCAGCGCCATTTATTTTTTCCCCCTTAGGGTCAGTCCCTAGTCCACCTGCCAACAATACATAAGACAAAACACAAGACCGTGAGACTGTTCAAGATAAAATAAAATAACTAAAACTAGAATTGAAATAACATAATTAAAAATGTTGGGTTGCCTCCCAACAAGCGTTGTCTTTAACGTCTTTTAGCCGGACGCAGTTAATCTTTACTAGTGCCCAGTGGATCCTTCTGCGAACGGCTTGCAATCCGCACAGTTATTGTTGTGGGTGTCACTTTACCGACAACAATTTTTTTAAACAAGGGCCTCAGATTTAAGATTATCCCCCAATTACACAAGGTAGGCTTGTCTTCTAGGCTCTCTATAATGTAGGGATTAGTTAAACTCCCTGCATCTCTCAACTTTTTGGGGTGCCCTTGAGGGTATGGACTTTCTGGTTGGGGCTCAGCAATGATAGTTGGTGGTGTCTCTTCTGCAACGGGTATATGAAAAAGAAATTCCAAGGAATCCAAAAAGGTTAAAAGTTGGATCTTAGTAACCTCTTCTTTCTCTACACCAACTATCTCTCTCAATTCATTATCATTCTCAACAGCTTGTTGTGGTTCAGGTTCCTCACTCTACTTATCACTCCCCACAATTATGTCACTAGGCAGATTTTCTTACGGTACATTGCTCACCATATCCATTAGCTTCCCTATTTGTGTCTCCAAATTTGTGACGGACACCCTTATCTTAGCCATAAACTGAGTCTGGCACTTGATGAGCGTGAGTATGTCTGCCTGCAACTCATTTTGATCTTCCTGTAGAACCTGTGGGTTAGGCTGTTGTTGATGATTCCACTGCCCCTAATAGTAGTAGTAGTCCATTTTTTTTTTATTTTTTTTAAACTTTACCTACAAAATAAGAAAAACAACAAAAAGTGATAAAAAGATGCTCGCAGAACAAGTTAGAAACGTGTTCCTGGAGCAACCAAATTAGAAATAAAATAACATAATCAAATATATACAAACCAAATTATAAGTAAGATTAGATAATTCGATATTGAAAGTACGTCAGTCCCCGGAAACGGCGCCAAAAACTTATCAGCGATTTTACAAATGCTCAACGCAAGTGTACGTATTGTTCACAAGTAATATAGTATGGTAAGACTGAATATCGTCCTCAGATACTGGTTATTAAGTACCGATTATCTAAGCTTTAGTTTCTATTTGGTGAACATTAATTTATTTATATTTTTATCTAATAACTAAGACTAAGTAATTGCAGAAAATAAACTAATTATGATAATACTTTGGTTTAAATCAGTTATGAAGGAATTAGGGCTTTCAATATCCTCGATTATCCACTCTTTTCAATCCTTAATGCAACTAGAATGACTTTTTCTTCTACGTTAAGATAGCGGTTAACTAGACTGTCTTATATTCCGGTTATGATATATAATCACTCAACCCCAGTGCAGAACCCTTCTATATTTCTATGATCGAATTTACCACATAGGAGGATTAAGAACAATAATCTATAATGCTACACAAGTATCGGGATACTTTCGTCCGCGATTTTAACCTATGTCTATTCAATTACAGCATATCCAAATCTCTCCTCTCGGTTCTTGTTTCGAAATCATATAGATTATGATAATTAATGGCCAGTTAATTATCAAACATTCATACCAAATATTGAATAAATCTTAATCAAGCGAAGAAGAAATCAAACTAATGCATTAATTCATGAAATAGAGTTTCAAGAGATTCAAAAGGAAAGCCCTAATAAAGTAATTAGCTCCTAAACATTGACATGTCAAGAACTAATACAAACCAACATAAACTGAAATAAAACAAAGTAAAGAAAAGAAACATGAACCAAAGTTGTCTCCAATCTTGTGTTGTTGCCTCCTTTATTGCCTCCCCAAAGTATGAATCAGAATATGTATCAGATGCCCTTTTTAGGTCAGGGTTTTAGGGATTATATAGTTGAGAAAATTCGGACCCTTTTGCCCTTCAAAAATCGATCCAGAAAATCAGAAATCCCGTCTCGGCGCCGCGGCCTTGCTATCTGGCGCCGCGGCTCCGGAAAACCCGAGAGCAAATCAAAGCCCGCAGTACATTAGGGCTGCGGCGCCTGTGACGTTCTTCTGCCAGTTTTTTGATTCTGTGTCCTCTTTTCGTCCAGACTTCGTCTGATTTCTTATATACTTCCCGAGACTTCTTAGACTTCATTTCCTGGCCTTTTCTTGTGCAATTACACCTCAATTAAGTTCATTTCATCTTCTTTTTGCCATTTATCCATTTAGGACCGCTGCGACTCAAAAGAAAGAAAAACGACCATAATACTATACTAAACACAAACAAAATAAGTAAAATACTAACTAAAATGACTCAAAAAGTGTATATAAAATATGCCTAACAATAGCCACAGACAACGAATCACATTCACCCCCTCAGGTCTAGGTACTAGATCCCATGTGTGTTATTTAGTTAAAGCATTGAATTTCTCAGACATAGCCGCATTCCAATTAGGATCTTGTTTAGCCAATATAGGGTTCTTGGGAATCAGTGAAATGGTTTGGGCAGACAAATTAAATTGGACTTTGGTTTGAAGATTTCATGTTTTGCACGAGTATCCATTTGGTGAGTGGGGATAGTGGGAGGCTCCAAGGCGGAGGGATTTGTTGGATATGGAGAAGGAGGGGCTGACGTCGTAGGAGGCACCGCGGTGCCTAGATCAAGTATCGCAGTGCTGGAAGGAGCCGTCGGAGGCGTCGTGTTACCGTGATCAAGGTCCGCGGCTGGAGGAGCCGAACCTCTACGATGTTTTGGCGCGGTGCCTCGGCCTTCTGCGCAGCCTTGTCCGGCGATGAAGCGAGGAACACATTCGCAGGAGTTGTGGCACCATGGCGCTGACGCTGAAGAAGCGCTATGCTCTAGTTGACTGAGGATGATGGGAGAGATGGCAGGCTCGTCAAGGAAAGAGTAATTCTATTTTTGGAACTTTTTAAGATTCGAAAACGGGAATGTGGTCTCGTCGAATGTGATGTGATGTGATGGGAGAGATGTGATGTGATGGAAGATGTGGATCTGACGAGTGGACAAGTCATAGCATATATATCCCCTATGGTTCGGCGGAAAGCCTAGGTAGACACATGGAGTGGACCGATGAGCTAGTTTGTGAAGAGCATTAGAAGCAAGGTTAGGATAGCATAGACAATCAAATATCCGAAGATGCTCATAAGATGAGACTCTATGATAGAGGATTTCGATAGGGGTCATATTGTGAAGGGTTATAGTTGAGAGAATATTGAGAACGTATTCTGACATTTTAGCAGCATATACCCAGAAGGACGGAGGTAGGGATGCATGAATCAATAGAGTGTGAATCATATTATTAATGGTGCGGATGATTCATTCAGCTTTACCGTTTTGAGGAGAAGTGTGGGGACAGGAGAAGCGAAAGACCATGCCATTATTATTACAAAACCGGTGAAACATAGAGTTATTGAATTCACGACCATTATCGCACTAAAAAGATTTTATGCCTTTTTCAAATTATGTTTGAATGAATGTTCAAAACTCAAGAAATTTGGCAAACACTTCCGATTTAAATTTGAGAGGATACAACCAAACAAAGTGAGAAAAATCATCTAGTAAGATAAGATAGTATTTATGACCGAGAAAACTAACAACAGGTGATGTCCATAAATCGGCATGTATAATATCAAAAGGTGCAAAAGTAACACTAGTAGATGATTTAAACGGAAGACGATTATGTTTGCCTAAAGAACAAGAAACACAATTTTGGGTAAGCTTCCCATTACAAGTAATGAAATTATTGCCTCTAAGAAAATTAAAAACTGGGGCTCCTGGATGACCAAGCCTATTATGTCAAGTTGAGGAAGAAATTGTCGCTAGAGAGACGGGAGAGCTAGATCTGACAGCGGAGGTGGGAGTGAATGAATATATATCCCCCGTGCTATTGTATCTCGTAAGAGGTGTCCCCGTATGAAGATCATTCACAGTAAAACCAAAAGGGTCAAAATCAACAGAGACAGAATTATTACGAGTGAATTTGCGGATAGAGATTAGATTCTTAATTACATGTGGGGTATATAGGGTATTTTGAAGTGGGAATGGATTAGGAGGTGGTGTGTATGATGTACCAAAATCATTTACTGGAATGCGGTGGCTACTACCAACTGTCACAAATTGAGGATGCTTTAAACCAAATAGTTTGAGAATATTACCTGCAGTCCGGGTGAGGTGAGAAGTGGCTCCGGAATCCATGTACCAGTTGTTGTCAGGTTGTTGCATGTTGAGACTGCTGAAGTCCTGACCTAACTCAGCGGGTGTCATGCTGGACGAGGGTTGCTGGAACTGGCTGTGCATGAAGTGGGCTTGTTGCGGGTACTGGACTTGCCGAGGGGCCGGAGCAGGGCCCAACACACCTTAGTGGGAGAACTGGTGGAAGGATTGTTGGTACTGGAACTGCGGCAGCGCCGCGGCGCTGTATGGGTACTGTTAAGGCGTCGCGGCACTGAAATGACTCTGCGGGCCCTGTTGTTGCTGTGGCTGGTTCTGCTGTCCGCGACCCTTGCTACGACCATGGCCTCCTCTGCCGCGGCCCTTGCCACCCTTTCCACCGCGTCCCTGCTGTGGTTGAGAGTTTTCTGGCGACGTTGGATCTTGAGGGCGCGTTTCGACAGCTAAAGCCTTTTGATTGTGCTCATCCTTCTTAGCACATCGAGTCTCTTTGAGCAACTGCGAGCGAGCTTTGTTAAAATTGGGAAGTGGATCTGTCTGTTGAATCATGGTGGCTAACGTATCATAGTCACATTTGGGAAGGCCTGCAATCAATTGCAACACCATCTTAGTCCGAGACAGGCGTGTCGACGTTGGAGAGTTGATCCGCCAGTAGTTTTAATTGTCTGCAGTTAGAGATGGCAATGGATCCCGGACCCGATCCGGATCTGGTGGATCCAGATCCGTTTTATAGGATATGGATATTTAAAGTTTGGACCCGACGGATCCGGATCGGACCCGGATCCGTTTATGATGGATCGGATCTGGATCTGGATCTTGTCTTTGAGATCGATCCGTCAGGTCCACCCGTGAATCCGTTTTTTATTAAATTAATTATACATTTATTATTTATACATCATGACACCGAATCCTTTGTAATCTTTATTTTATTTTATATTCAAAGGGCCGAAGGCCATTATTTTTTTTAATTGAGACACGTTTTGCGTGTTATTCTTTAATCATTATATTAATAATTTATGTGGTACTTATGTAGTAGCTTAGGTATGGAGAGGATTGTTTCTCACTACAAAGATAACGATAGGCATAACAATTGTCAACAATGTCATTTAGTCCTAATTTACGGATGCATTCCCATGATTCCGTTAAATTAAATTGACTTTTTTCTAGAAAATTTGGACTGATTAGAAGGTATAACTTAATAATCAGTCACTTTGATTTGGATCCAGATCCGATCCGTGGATCCGGTGGATCCGATGGATCTGGATTTGGATATGATTTTATGGACCCTATGGATCTGGATCTGGATATGGATACATGTATGTAAAACGGATCCAGATCTGGATCTAGTAGGATCCGGTCCAGATCCTACCCGTTGGCCGTTGCCATCCCTATCTGCAGTATTCAGTCATGTTGGAGAAGTTTTCAAGGTGTGTATTGTTAAATTGCTCCTCCAAATACACCGCACGCGTGTGCTTGTTATCTTGAAAGATTTTCTCAAAGCGGTTCCATAATTCACGGGCTGTGGCGCCAGATTTCATGATAGTAAGAAGAAGATCTTGAGAAATACTACCATAAATCCAGCCGACGTCTAGACGACGCCAAGTAGACTCACCAACCTCCAGAGGGCGCAGAATAGTGTCGTCGATGTGATCAAGCACGTTATAGAGACATGCGTGATTACGAAACAGTTCAACCCAAGGAGAATACTGACTGTTTTCTTGATCAAGAAGAATAGGAATATAGTTCTTGATATTGGTAACAGTTAGGGCTGGATGAAAAGGGGATGACGACATAGTGGTGGGATTTGTGGAGGTGGATGCGTCAGAAGTAGTGGAAGAATCCTGAGTAACCATTTAGATAAGAGAGGAAGGAAGAAGAAAACCCAAAAAAAATGGGAGGAAAAGAGGGAGGCGCGGCTGAAGTCCGAGGATGGGCGGCGGCTGTAGAAAAAAATTCTAGGGCTTTTGTTTTAGGCTCTTGATACCATGTAAGATGATACTAATCTCCCTTGGGAGTCTTTTCATTGATATCAAAGTATATATAGTATACAATATTCATCCCTTTTACAATAGGAATCCTAAACCTAATCACAAGAGGAATCTTAGTCTTACCATAATTATATTTACACAATATATGAAAATATTCTAATTATGAATAGGGAATATTGTTATTTTGACTATACACACTATTCACACGTTTACAAGATATTTTAATTCTTATGTACATTGTTTATTCTTATTTTATATTTTATTTAGGCACAAATAATTTATTGATTTTTGTATTACAGGGGCGAAGCCAAATGGGAGGAACGGGTTACATTCAAACCTCCTTCGTAAAAAAATTATAACATACATATATACATACACACACATATATGTTAACATTAAATTTTATCTAAATGTGACCAATCAAACATTATTTCATAGTTAAATTTATCTAATTTGATACAAATATCGGGGAGTAGATCATTCACTTTTAGTTAGACGTTTCGAGTCCGACACCTAAAAATGAACTTTTAATATAGTGTGAATTCAAATTAATCTAAACTTCAAAGTTGCTCTTACGACCTCAAAGAAAAAGCAATAAAAAAGTATTCCAAGCCACCTTTTATTGGATTTTGTGTCATTTTCATCTTTCAAACGTGCGCTAGCCGTTTCTCCTTACTCCTTGCGAGTGCGTCATTTAGTATAAAATCTGCAATTGGATGTTTTGCTAAAACCAAAACGTGGCCGACTTGTAGCCGAAACAATAAACGTAAAGAAACAACCTCTATGGACATATATTCCCTATTCTTTTTTTTTCTTCTTTAAATCCCTCTCACCCTTTAACTTCTCCCTGAGCCATTTAATTTCTTTATTCATCTTCTCCAAAACTTGAGAAATTTAGTTTCCTATATTTATGTTATATATGAATACTACCTTTAGAAGTACACCATGTTCAGTCTACAGACAAGGATATATAGGAGAAACAACGGTTATTATAAAGGGTTGGTATTAAAGAAAAATGAACTGATGGTCTATCGGAAACAACCTCTCTACTCCACAAAAATAGATGTAAGATCTATGTACATCATATCTTCCCCATACTGGATATGTTGTTTTGGTATTAAAGAAGAAAATTATTGAAGATGGATTAAGAAAAATTTCTTCTCTTTTTAGACACATTCTCTTTTGGTGCAAAAGTGGAGATTTTTCATTTTCAGGATGAAAGATAAGATCTCTTAACATTAAGCTTGGAAAGAGGCAAACAGAATGGAGCCAGGCAATTTTTGTTTTTTATTTCTGTTTATTCCTTTTTTTGTTGCTCTCTTATTTAGAGATTGATCATACTCAGGCTCTATGTTGACTAATAATTCTTGAACAAGAGCCAAGAGGAGTGAAGGACATCTTTTGATTTATTTTAGTTATTTTATAACTCTTTTATTAGAGCAAGTTGGTGCCTAATATATAGCCTGGTTGCTTTATTAATCCTTATGATTCTTAGCTAATTTATGCTTGAACGTTATTAATTGTGTTTAGTTCTATTTATTACTTTGGGAATTTATATATTACAAATAAAGATGCTACTATAGTCTATAAGTTTCCACCAATGTGTAAATCCCAATGATATCTTAGAATTAATGTGATTAGTGCCGGCTAATATTCTCAATCAACTATATATCTTATTATAGATGCTACGAGCAGGGGCAAATTTAGTTAGTGAAATTAGAACCAGTGTGATCTTACTATATGTTTATATCTAATATTTTGTATAGTATACATAATATTTGGCCAATGAATAGGGGTGGCAAAACGCCCCAATCCGTCCAAGATTTCATGAGTTTGGGCAAGAGTAATTTTGATGATGGGTAAGTTTGGGCTAGCCCAAGTTGACCCATCATAAATCAACAGCCCAAATAAGCCTATGATGATGCCCAAACTTGACCCATCAAAATACTTAATTTTAATGATTAGAGTTCCACTCTAGATTAAATTTTTATTTATAAATAATTATTTAAAAATTCCTTTATTATTTCGGAACAATAAAATTACACCAACCACACTATCCATCAACCCTACCCCCTCCCCTACACCAACCTCCACTCAAGCACTGAACCACTCTCACATCTATGCCCATACATTTCCTACTCCACCCCGCCCCACCCACTTCTACCCCACCTAACCTCACATCTGATCCTACCCCCACCCCGGCCTACCACCTCCACCCCAACCTCATTGCCCCACCCCCATTCTCAAATTTTCTATTTCATATTTTTTGTTATTTTTATAAAAAAAATTATTAAAAATATGAATTTTTTTCTTACCCCCTACCCCACCCTACCACATTCTCAAATTTCTATTTTATATTTTTTTACTTTTATAAACAATTTATAAAAAATATGAATTTTTTTCTTATCCCCCTCTGTCCTACCCCCCACCCCACCTCACCCCCACCTAGGGCTGTTATCGATCCGGTTCGGTCCGGGTATCAACATACCGGAACCGGACCGATAAGAATTCGGTCCTGTAAAGAGATCCGGGATCGGACCGATACTTTATCGGGCGGGTACTCGATCCGGTCCGATAAGGTTATCGGTCCGGTTCTGGATACTGTTTTCGATCCGAAACCGGTCCAAAATATTAAAATCCCTGCTTTACTTAAAAATCTCAATTTTACTTATAATTTTTTTTATAAAAATCCCTGCTTTACTGCTTTACATAATACATATTAACAAACTTAAAGCAATATATAATAGCAATATTCCAAGGATTGATCATCAATTCATCATCCCAATTTCCAAACTATTCTAAGGGTATCAGACCGGGACTGATAACATATAAGTTATCGGGTAATTAGACCTGGTTGCCAGACCGGATCCTTATGTCTGGTACTCGTATCCGGACCGTTAACTTTTCGGTCTGATTATTTCGGTCTGGTTCTGGGTGGTTCTCGGGTTATCCGGACCGATAACAGCCCTACCCCCATCCCATTCTCAAATTTCTATTTTATATTTTATTACTTTTATAAATAATTTATAAAAAATATGAATATTTTTCTTACTCCGCTCCTAAGTCTTATCCACACCTACCCCTTCCACCTCCACCTCATCCTCAAATTTATATTTCATATTTTTTTGCTTTTATAAAAAATGAAAAAATTCTTTAAAATATTATTCTTATTTTAAAAATAAAGATATGGAAAAATCAAATATCATACAAAATAAAATAGCATCATAGAAGGTAAGTTTGAAATTTGTAAAAGAAATGAGTCAAGTTGGGCAATTTGGGTTATGACCTATCATTTAGCCCATTTTTACCCGTCCATCTTAGCCCATGTAAATTTTGGGCGGATTGGACATTGGCACATCTAGAATTTCAGTCCATCTTGACCCGCCCAACTTCAGTCCAAACGGTCCATCTGCCACCCCTACCAATGAATTTAGTTGAAGACCGAGAAGTTCTCCTAGAACCTCCTTTCATTGTCGCCGTTCTTTTACTATTTACAATATACAAGGGCGGATCCGGCGTTGAAGTTATCGATTCGACAAACAAAGTAATTTTAATTCAAACCTTGCATTTCACGTATTAAGAAAATTACTTAATATATTTAAATAATCTATTAAGAACTCAGGAAGCAAAAAAAATTGAGCATTCAAATAATAAATAAATTTAAAATTTTGGATCTGTCTCTGCAATCAAGAGAGTGCCAGATGGTATAACCATTTTACCCTAATTATTCATGCGAATTATATAATAGCTCATTCTCCTAATCTTCAATGAGCCATCTTGAGGACAAGTTCTTATATCCTTATATATTATCTTGACTTTTGATAATGTAGATTAAGTTTTAACATTGATTTAACTAAATAACCATTTTGTGCTATCTAGGTGCGACTTAAGTTGGGGAAATTTTCAAGTTTGGTTGATTTAACATACTTATAGTTACTTACTCCGAGGTTTCGTTTCAGCCTTTGGTTATTTATGCTGGCATGTTCTGCTTGAATTTTACTTGTATATCATGCTATATACACGATGGGGATCTCAAAATTGGAAAGTTAGAGGTTAATATTAAAAGGTGTAAATATACTCTCAAACTTTGAAGTGGTGCAAACCTACTCTCGCAAGTTAAACTACATTGAAGAAGTAAATATATGAATAAAGTTTATAATATAATCACCTTTAGCTTATGTAGTTGAAAAATAGTTATTATCATGAAATTTTAATTTACACGGGTGAAAATTCAGAATATTATCATGAAATTTCACATGTGAAATTCAAAATTTTATAACATCGGCTATTTTTTAGAAACTGGGCCGAACAATGTTGAGTAGGTGCTATTTCTACTAAATATACCAAATGATGATATATAAATTAGATTGGAGATGTTTATTGGTTTATATAGGTGAGATTAAACAATAATAACATATCTAGTGAAATCTCAGTATACAGATTTTATCCTCGCCAGATAGAGAAGTTATTTTCAATTGATTTTCTTATAATATTTAGTACCAAAGCAGAAGAGGCAAGTATTTAATTAATTAGAGTATCATTTATCCGAGCATCTCTAGGGAGAATACAATTTGTCGACAACCTGCAAGGCCAGTTTGCTGAAGTTTCTTAGAGAGCTGGCCAACTTAATTTTGGTATAATTGCTGGTTAGGAACTGCACAGGCCACATAGATTTAGACCTGCATATATGTTTTACGCCCATTAAACTTATCAATAATTTTTATTTAAATATTAATTTATGATCAGTTCCAATTGAGTATACCAGAATATATGATAAAAT
The DNA here is from genome assembly GCA_029844215.1 of Przewalskia tangutica. Classification (NCBI taxonomy): domain Eukaryota; kingdom Viridiplantae; phylum Streptophyta; class Magnoliopsida; order Solanales; family Solanaceae; genus Przewalskia; species Przewalskia tangutica. The sequence continues at coordinate 40,535,474 of CM056724.1, read as the reverse complement.
GTTCTTATTAGATTTTTTCATCACAAATTTTGGAAATTTTTTTGAGTGTATCCTCAAGCGTCAATTACGTAGTCAGATAAAATATTAACACCTCCTTTAATAATACACATCAGTCTGAATTCGAACAGAATTGAGGTTTTACGATTTATTAAGATTAATGAGTATAACTAAAGGAAGTGACATATTTTAATATAAATAATTAACTTATCTACGAGCTTGAAAATAAGCTCATAAACTTTTTCAAAAATGTTAGTTGAAAGTAACTAATAAGAATACTTATCATATGTCAAAGTGCTAAATTAAAACATGTCATAATTCAAGTGTCTAAGTAAACTGTAATGGCAAATTTGAGTGGCTATTGATGTATCCAACCTACTGTATATTTCAGTTTAATATACAAGTTTCTTGACACTTGACTTCGTTTGTCCCTCAACAACATTAGACACCTAAAATTATAAGGACAACAATTAGAATTATGTCGGACTCATTGTCTAAAAAGGTGCCAAAAGGGATGTAACAACCTCCTTGGAAGATACCCTTTGACGCAGATTGACCCACAGACAGTGATATGAGAATATTGAAGAGGCAGAAATTAATACTCCTTCTCTCCCCATTTATATGCACAATTTTTTTAGCCAGTTCAAAAAAAATGAGATATTTTTTTATTTGATAATAATTTAATTTTAAACTTTACCTTTTATGCTTAATGAAATGATTTATAACCACACAAATATTTTTGACTTATTTTGAACATCAAGATTCAAAAGTCTTTTTTTATTTTTTAAACTTCATATCCAGTCAAATTACATCACAAAAATTAAAACAAATGAAATATTATTAGGTTGCTCGCTGTGGGTTCCTTACTTCCTTACCATGCTTCAACCTGCCGAATTTGCTATTTTAGGGGATAGCTACCTAACGCTTTTAAAAATTTGGACGTTTTAAAAAGGGATAGCTAAATCTTGTTTACCAGGCCTTCCCTTTAGTGGCGAATTCATAAATTTCTCTAATGGTATTTAAGATTTAGTATATATGTATAAAAAATTTATAAAAAATGTGTAAAAAGTATTTTTGCCATATATACACAATATAGTTTTTTTTGTATATTCGGTATAATTTTACAATGAAGGGTGTTTAACTGACTACTCTTACTTTAGGTAGCTACACCACTTGCTTTCTCTTCGTCTCATTTTATGTATTTGTAAATGTGTAAAAGTTCTTTTAGGTGCATAAATGAATTTTAACTAAACATTTACGTGTTTGAATAAAAGTATTAAAATTGATAACAAATAGATGATATGTTTGATAAAAAGGTGTTGAAACACATTTTTTATGTTAATATAACTTAAATATCCTTAAAATTATTTTCAGAAAAATATAAATTTAAAAGTAATTTCACTTGAAAAATGATAAAGGGCAGCATGCACTACTAAAAAGATGGGGGTAAATCAACATAAAAAGTGACGGATTTCATGGGATTTTTTAATATTTTTTAAAATCCCTTTTAATGAAAATCCGCGTATTTTTGTTGGTTATTTTTCACGTAAAAATGTGCAAAAATTATAATTTTTTAAATACTTTTTCTAAAACAAACTGACGAAAGCCCGCAATTTTTAGAGCGCAAAATTATAGTTATGAATATAAATTAAAACAATGAAAATATTTGATCAAAGAGCATGAGTGGTCTAGTGGTAGAGTTGTTCAATGTCATGGTACATACTTGAGTTTGATGTCAAGTTGCTAGCCTTGGAGTAACTGGTAAGGTTGTTGTCATGTGACCATGAGGTCACAAGTTCAAGCTTCTGTTGTGTAATTAGGATCGCGGCGCCTACGGTCCAGTAACTCCATAATTTTAAAATGAAGCTTTTAATCGCGGATTTTGGATAGAAGCTGCGACTTCTGCCTTTTACCATGACTGGCGCCGCAGCGCTGCACTTATGGAGTCGAGGCACCTCCACAGCGCCCTACCAAAAGGTCGCGGCGCTGACGTTCTGACAGAACGTATCTGTGTTGATTTTCTAAAAATCGTCCAAATCCTAAATTCAATTTAGGTATTAGATCACAAATCCTTTATTATCAACCACCAATATCAATAACTCACATATCGACCATCATCTATTTCTATCTGTTCTTCGTGGTGCACCATGTTCACAATGAGCCGATTTTTTGCACTAGGCTTAGTTCGAGTAGAACAGAATGACTTCCTCGATTTAGCGTAGTTGATAATTTAGGGTGATATCAAAAGGTTAACCATTCATCCAAGGTATGTAGGATTTCAAGTAGCATTGTTTTAATTTAGTTTAAGAACCAATTTTATATTTAACCATATTATTATGTTATTCAATTGTTATGTAACCATTGAACCAACCTGGGCTCTGATATCATTGTTGGGTTTATTGGGTTCAAAACATGTGAATAGTGCACAACAGAAGTTTAAAATTTATTTTCGTACCTAATAATTTCGTCTGTTATAGTTATATGACAATTGAAACCTGTAATGTAAAACATAAACATGAACACTTATAGGTTGTTATTCTGGAATCTAAGCATTTTATTTATCTGCCACATATCCATCATCCACGTGCATATGTCTCTTAAAATTCATCTACCAATCCCAATTAATGTGATATAGTACTAGTCCATAGCCTCTTTTGGAACACACAAAATATTATTATTAATCCTCGTCGTCACATTTGTTAAATCCTAAATGGTTTTTGGACTTCGCCCATTTATATACTAAGCTCTTCATTCGCATATGTGAGTATGACATAAACCCTCCAACGCTCGGGTCTATGTACATACACCTAGCGATACAAACCATGACCCGAAAGTATGTGATGTTATATTCTTTCCCCTTTAGAAACATTCATCCTCGAATATTGGGGTGACACATCTAATCCCCGTCATGTAGCCAGAAAAAGACAACCACTCATTCATGGGGCTATATAATATTTATCATTACATCAGACATCACATGGTCCTCAAGCATTAATTATAATAATCTGAAATAGAACTTACCTTATACTTCTCTCGGAACCTCGGCATTGGTCTGAAATGGGTAGGGATATTTATGTTTCATCTCTTCTTCCGCTTCCTATATCATTCTTCTACATTCTTATTCTGCCATAGAACTTTCACAGAGGCTATTGCTTTAGTCCTCAACTTGCGAACCTGTCAAAATAAGATAGCAATAAGAACCTCTTCATATGATAGATCCTCCATAACCTTCACATCGTCAATTGGTACAATTCGGGAAGAATATCCAACACATTTTCTTAACATAGAAATATGGAAAATTGGATGAACAAACTCTAACTCTGAAGGTAAGTCTAACTCGTAAGCCACTTGGATGATTCGTCGAATTATGTGATATGGCCCAATATACCTTGGACTAAGATTTCTCATTTTCCCAAATCTTAATACCCCCTTCATAGGCGAGATCTTCAAAAAAATCCAATCATCTCCCTGAAACTCTAAGTCTCACCGTCGCACATCTGAATACGACTTCTGATGACTCTGCGGGTTAAAAATCATTCTTGGTTAAGCTTTACCTTCTATATGGATTGGTGTACTAAGTCAGGCCCAAATAGTACTGATTCACCTACTTCTAAGTTTTTACTCCGATATGAGATATACATCTCCGTCCATACAAAGCTGCATATGGAGTTATTTTAATGTTAACATGATAACTGTTATTATACGTAAACTCAATAAGATGTAGCTAATCATTTTAACTTTCCCTTAAAGTCCAATACACAAGCTCGTAGCATGTCCTTGAGCATTTGAATCGTATGCTCGGCCAACCCATCTGTCTGAGGGTGGAAAGTTGTGCTAATATTAACTTGAGTGCCCAAACTTTTTTGAAATAATTTCCAGAAATTAGTTATGAACTGCTCACCTCGATCATATATAATAGAAATAGGCATACCATTGTTAGGCATGTTTCATATACCTATTTTGAGTCATTTTTTATTAATATTTTACCCATTTTCGTTGTGTCCAGTACAGTTTTAGGGTTGTTTTTCTTTTGAGTCACAGCGGTTCAAAAAGGCAAAATGACAAAAAGGAGCGAAAAATGGACATAAAAAGAGGTCCCGAGGCAGAAAAAGGTCAAAAATCGATGACTCGGAAAAACCACAGCAGCACCGCGATGCCCAGAGGCAGGACCGCGATGCCAAAACAGTAAAAACCCGCATGACTTTCAGCACCGGGGTGCATTCAGACAGAACCGCGGTGCCATTTATTCAGAGAGCTGCAGGAGTTTGACGCGCAGTCGCGACTGCAGAATCGCTTTTTACATAATTTTTCAGTTCCGAGTTGGAATTGGCCAAGGACAATAGGGTCTCTAGGGAACAAAATTGATACCTATTTAAAGCCCTAGGGATCAGTTTTTAGGAGGGAGTCCATTCTTGAACACAAGAACAACACAAGGCACTTGGAGAAACAATTAGAGACTTTAATCTTCGTAATTTTCTATCTTTAGTTTTTATTTCAGTTTTATGTTGGATATTGTGTTAGTTCGTAGCATGTCTATGGCTAGGAACTAAACACTTAATTAGGGCGTTCCTTATGATTCACTTGAACTTTTATTCATGATTTGATGCAATAGTTTGATTACTTCTTCAGTTGTTAAGATCTATTCAATAATTGATGTGAATGTTTGATAGTTAATTGATCACTAAATATCATAACATATATGATTTCGAATCAACAACCGAGATGAGAGATTTGGATATGTTGTAGTTGAATATACATAGGTTAAAATCGTGACTGATGCACTCGATACTTGTGTAGCTTTATAGGTTACTGTTCTTAATCCTCCTATGTGGTAAATCCTATCATAGAAATATAAAAGGGTTCTACACTGGGGTTGAGTAATTATATATCCTAACCGGAATATAAGACAGTCTAGTTAACCGCTATCTTAACATAGAAGAAGAATCATTCTAGAACGCATTAAGGATTGAATAAAGTAGATAATTGATGATTTTGAAAACCCTAATTCATTCATAATCTGAATACAACCTAATTAGTTTACTTATTTCTTGCAATCATTCCAGTAGTTAAATAAAAAACCCAATCAATATTCGTTCGCCAAATAAATAACACAAAATAGATGCTCGGTACTTAGAAACCAGTCTCTGTGGACGATATTCGGTCTTACAGACTATATTACTTGAGACGATACGTACACTTGCGTTTTGCGCGTGTGGAAATCGCCTAACATGTTTTTGGCGCCGTTGTCGGGGACTGACGTATATCTAATATCGAACCATCTATTTTTATTTCTAATTTGGCTTTATTTTTATTTTTATTATTAGAACCGTGTGTCGTGATCTGTTTGTTGATTGTGATCTATTTCAGGAATCTAATGTATGCGAAGTAGGAGAGGAGCATACACTCTTATCCCTCTGAACCCTGAGATTGAGAGACTTTGCAGACAAAACAAGAAAGATAAAAGAACTGCTGAATTATTAGCAATGGGAGATCAGCAGAACAACAATGGGATACCAGTAGAGGGGTTGACTAATGAGGTACCGGTTGCCCCGGGACAAGTCCCACCACATGCGGAGATGAGTTTGGGAGACTATGTTCTTCCCACAGTCATGGGAGCACAGACTTGCATCAGGCTCCCAGCTATAGGGGCTAACAATTTTGAGATCAAACCAGTCATCCTGAGCATGGTCCAAAACACGATCTGATTTGGGATCGGCCATCCAAGATCCCCACATGCACATTGCAAACTTCCTGGAGCTGTGTGCTACTTTCAAATACAATGGTGTCACTGACGATGTTATCAGACTGAGGATCTTCCCATTCTCACTGAGGGATAGAGACAAAAGTTGGTTGAACTCACTGCCTGCCAACTCCGTCACTACCTAGCAGGACCTGACCCAAAAGTTTATAGCAAAGTTCTTCCCTCCTTCTAAAGCAACAAAGTTAAGAGGAAAGTTGAACAATTATTACCATGTGGATGGTGAGTCGCTCTATGATGCATGAGAGCAATTTAAGGATCTGCAGAGGAAGTGCCCACATCATGACATAGAAAAGTGGATGTTGGTCCACATCTTTTATAATGGGCTGAGTGGTACTACGCATACCATCATTGATGCAGCAGCAGGGGGTGCCTTCATGAAAAAGAATGCCAATGAGGCACATGATTTACTAGAGGATATGACAGCCAACAACCATCATGAGCGGATAGTGTCGGTGACCAGCAGGAAGGCCATGGGTATTCATGAATTAGATGCAATCACTGCCCTGAATGCACAGGTAGCCCTTCTGACAAAGTAACTGCAGCAGAACATCATGACTGCGAATGCAGTCCAGACGCCTATAAATTGTGAGATTTGTGGGGGCCCGCATTATTTTGACAGATGCACAACAGTTGATGCAAACCACATCCCAATGGAGCAGGCTCAATGTCAGGCTGTGGGACACTTTCAGAGGCAATACAACAATGCACAATCTAACACATATAACCAGGGGAGAAAAAATCATCCAGATTTTTCGTGGAAGAATGATCGTGGCGATTATCGCTCATTCACCACCCACACGAGGAGTCAGATGAGTTGAAAACAACACTATTGACATTGGCAGACTCCCAAGCACAATTCGTCACAGAGACAAGGTCATTCATGGCAGAAACTAAGTACTCAATTTCAACCTTGGCCAATTCCCAAGCAATAATGACCAACTCTCAGACCCAGTTTATGACGGAGACGAGATCTTCTATGTGGGTTTGGAAACTCAAATAGGCGATTGGCGAGAGAAGTTGAGTGATAGACCTCAGGGGCTCTCCCCAGTAAGACAGTGATGAATCCAGGGGAGCAATGCCAAGCGATCGATGCGAGAAGTGAAGCGATTAGAGCGATGGGGCCCCAACCAGAAGTGGAGAAGACAGTTGAAATAGAAAAGGAGGGGGTTATTGGATAGATCTCAACAAGAAGAAGAATAACCATAAACATGCATTAAATCATAACATAAGTTTCTAGAGATTCAACATGGAAAACCCTATAGAGGAATTAGTTCATAGCCATTGACATGACAAGAACTAATCTCATGTTCATCATACAAAAACTGAAATAAAGTAAAGAAAATGAAAAGAAATTACTTAAGACTGAGTCTCCAAGCCAAGCATCCAAGGGTTGTGTTGTGGAATATTTACAAGATGGATTGGTGGAAGGATGGATGTAGAATGGTGAATGGTGGAATGGAGAATGAATAATTCTTCTAATGATGTAGAGTATTTATAGCCAAAGAATCCTTTTGGTGAAGGGTTAGAGATTTTGTAGGTAGGAAAAGTTATTAGAATCCTTTTAGGTAAGGGTTTTAAGGTAGGAAAAGTTATCCCTTTAGGAAGGAAAAGTTATCCCTTTAGGAAGGAAAAGTTATCCCTTTAGGATTCTGAAAACATGTCAAATTCGGCCAGCACTTCATAATTCCGCGTCGTGTCGCGGCCTATGACCAGCGCGGCTACCAAGATCAACAACTTTCGGACTTCGCATCACATTGGCGCCGCTGGCTTCCAGTATGCGGTGACATTTTTCTCGCGAATTCGTTTGTCGTCTTTTCTCGTCCGCCGTCGATTTCCTCTATAATTCCCGGAACTTCTTAGACTTCATTTCTTGGCCCTTTTTGTGTGCAATTCCATCTCAATTAAGCTCATTTTCTCTTCTTTTCGCCATTTCTCCATTTCTGACCGCTGTGACGCAAAAGAAAGGAAAACGACCCTAATACTATACTAAACATAAACAAAATGAGTAAAATACTAACTAAAAATGACTCAAAAAGTGTATATAAAATACACCGATCAAGCCACTGGGAAAAATTGGGCCTATTTGGGAGGCTAATTTATGGACCAAATACGGAGGCATGCTATCATCAAGAAATACGTAGGTAGGAGGCACAGAACAATGTAATTTGGCAAAGGAAATTTTTGATTCATCAAAGACCACCTGGCGACTCACGATTATTTTATTAGAGGATAAGTCGTAACATTTGTAACCACGATGGTTTGACGTATATTCCAAAAAACACATGGAGTAGACCGGGATTGGAGTTTATTGATGGTAGTAGAAGGAAAAAGAGGATAGCATAAGCACCTGCATACCCGTAGATGGAAGTAAGATGGATCCCTTAGATATAGAGTTTTGAGAGGGAATTTATAGGCTAATTGTTTGCTCGAAAGTATGTTAATGAGATAGGTTGTCATTTTAATGCATGATGCCAAAATAATGGTGGTAGAAAGGAATGTGCAAGTAAGGTTCTAACAATGTTATTAATGGTTCGGATTTTTCTTTCCGATTTTCCATTTTGAGATGAGGTATGTGGAAAATAGAGACGAAAAGATAAACCATTAGCTTTGCAAAAATCTCAAAATGACCTATTATCAAATTCTATACCATTATCACATTGAGTATTTTAATGTCCCGTATAAATTAAGTGCGGATGAATTTTATAAAGGAGATAAATGTGAAAAAAAACTTGTGACTTTTTAGATAAAGGAAATTTTCACAAAAAATTAGAGTAATTATCCAACAAAAGAAGATAATATCGATGGCCCGAAGATCTCAAAATGGGAGATATCCAAATATCAATATGGATAATATCAAAAGGCATAACAGTGCATGAATTAGAGGCAACAAAAGGCAAATTAACATATTTCTCAAGTGGACAAGAACGACAAACATGAGAATTACGAGTGCTAGTACACGAAATAAATTTATTTTATTTAAGGAGGCAAAAACATGTGCTCCCGGATGACCCAAACATTCATGCCATAAAGAACGAGATAAAGTTGCAAAATGGATAGTAATGTGGCTTGATGTGTGGTTGTGGTGATCAGATAAAGCTCGTCCTGACTATCACATCTAATTAGACACGTTCCCGTCTGAAAATCCTTCAGGGAAAACCCAAAAGAATCAAATTCAATAGAAACTGAATTGTAAGTAGTAAATTTTCTAACTAAAATCAAGTTTTCATAAATTGAGGAGCATAAAGGACATTCTTTAAAGTTAACGGTGGGTTCAGGGGAGACATTTTTGTAGTACAATACCCATAAATTAGAATTGAATGACCATTTCTGACAATTATACCACGATTATCGCTCAAATTAAAATAGGACGAGAGACTACCTTGTGAGCCCTTCATATGGGACGTTGCTCCGGTGTCCCTGTACCAATTTGCGTCGCACGGATTAAGCCCAAGAGTGTGCATTGCGGCCTCGATGTCGGTTGAGGTTGCTATCGCCGACCGCTCGTTGCCACCGGGTTCAACATGGCCCAAAATTCCCGTTGTTGGTTGTTGGTCAGGCCGCTCGATGGTCTCAAGATAGGCTCGGTCCAGCTTCCGAGGAAAGGGGCAGGGAGGCACGGCCCAAGGCCACTGCTAGGCCCACTATGTCGGTCCACTGCCCCACCGGGCCCTCGACTGTCACTGGCGGGAGTGCTGCTGGTGGTCGTCGCCCCTACCGCCACCTTCACCGCCACTACCGCCATGTTGGTGGCCACCACCCTTACCATTATCACGGCCACCACCTCGGTTTTAACCTCCATTATTACCATTTCTGTCATTTTGGCCACGATTTGGCGGCAAACTTTCAAATTGTGAAGAGTTATCATCGGACGGAGCAGCAACCATGGCGGAATTCGACATTGTGGATGTCTTTTTGGCAAAATTCGCTTCTTCTAGTATGAGCATAGAACAAACTTGGTAAAATGGCGGAAGAGTGTTGTTTTGGCGGCTGAGCGTACCTACTCCACTATATGCATCAGTTAGGAGACAACCATTTGTAAAACGAGCCGATTGTTAGTTACCGGCACCCCGACATTCTTGAGTTGGTTCGATAAAATCTTGAGTCGTTGACAATATGCTGATGCATTGGGAAAATTCGGCATGTCAGTGGTGAAGAATTATTGCTCAAGTGTGGCGGCCCGAAAATTCTTATTATCTTGGAATATGTCGCGTAAGCGATCTCAAGCCTCCATTGTCGCGGAGTCGAGTTCAGGAATAGTATGCAACAAATCACTTGAAATTGTGGCATAAATTCACTGGAGAACCGTAGCATCAAGGGTCAACCATAATTCCATTTCGTCATCGATTTTCGGCACCTTCTCCTTGCTTTTTTCCGGGGGAATTATGTGATGGATAACCCGGTGTGACCGACAGTGAATTTTGAAAAGCTTCACCCACGTCGCATAATGGACGTTTTCCATCTCAAGAGTGATGGAGATATGTGATGGAAATAAGTGATTTAATGTTTGAAACTGTGAGGGCTGGATGAAAATTTGATTTCGAGTCAGACATGACTGACGGAAGAAGAGGGGAGTCAACGGTGGAGAGAAGGGTCGGGAGCCACCATGAAGGAGTATATTTTTAGGGTTTAGGAACTTTTCCTAATCTCTAATACCATGTAAAAAATATTTTTTCTTGATTATTTAATTTCAAAGTGATAGCAACTATACTCATAATACAAGTATAATTTCAGGCCAGAGTTAAAATAATGAATAATTAAATATATATTTATTATATACAGAATATATTAATTATTATTTCATATTCTATCAGTTTTGGCATATGTAAAATTGGGTTTAAAATTATACGTGCTGCTCCAAATCATGAATTTGTCACTTTTAGTAAAACTTATCCTCTTCTTTTTTTTTTCCCGGGGCATGATGATGTCTATTAGTATATGTTATCAAAGTTTTTAAAAGCGGAAAGTACCAAAAAAAAAGATGATAAGATCAAAGAACCACCGTATTTCATTTTAATCCTGAGACGATTCACAATTGAAGTTTATGAATTTCTACATCAATAACATATTGATATTATAATAATAGTTAAAATACAAATAATTAAATATTTATAAATTTATAATAAATTTATTAATATATATAAATTCGGATAAAAACTATTTTCTCCGGATCAAAAAGTGTGTCTACTTAGTTTTTATTTTTTGATTCAAAAAGAGTGTTTTATCAAAAAACAATTAATTTTATTTTTTCAGATTTATTCTTATAATGTGTTAGATGATCAAATCTCAATATCTATATAATTAGAGATATTTTAGTTAAATTATTTATTTTTATCTAGAAGTTAGTATTTTTTAAGGGACGTGAAAATGATTAACAGGACATTATTTTTAATCCGAAGAGAGTATTGAATTTACTTAAATGGTAACCTCTCAGCTTTACCTCGCTTTATCACTTTAAGTGACGAAGCAGTCACTTTTAATAACGTGGCATATTAAGGACCTTTAGCTTAGGTAGTCAAATATTTTTTTATAGCATAGGTGCATGAACCAGTGCAACTACTTGCTGGGACACCTCAATGAACCAGTGCAACTACTTGCTGGTTATATACTAGAAATATGATAACTATAATCCATTTTATTAAAAATCTCGATAAATGAATATCATTGAGATCAACAAAAAATATTTATTTAGGGAGATTATTTATTTATTGATAAATGAATAAATTATTCATTTATCGATAATGAATATTTATTCATTTACATAATATTTTTATATTTTTTTGTGACATGCATTTTATTATATATTTTTATTATTATTTTAATTAAGGTTCATGCATGTAATTTTAAATATATGTATTGAAAAACTAAAAAAAAAATTAAGTACATTGTAATAAATTTAGTAAAGGATGAACATGAACTATCATGTATGCATGAATTTTCTTTTAATAATCATTAATTATAATTATTAAGAAATTAAAAGATGAAATTAAGTTAAACTATCTAACAAAAAAGCTAGTAAATATGTAATACATGAATGGACTTTATATTAATATTTACTTATTATTAATTGAGAAATTAAATTTGAACTAAGTACTTTATAAGAAACAATTTCAAAAAACGAAACACATGAATTGTATATTGATAAAACAAAGTACATTGTAACCAAAAATTTATTAAATGTTATGCATGAACACAAACTCTATAAATACGTTAGTTTTCTTTTCATTTTCAAATTATTAAATTTTTCTTTTATTTCTCCTTCGTGGCTTCAAATTTAAAAGGAGTGAAAAAATACACCTTGTGAAATGAGAATAGCATTATGTGAGCATAAAATTAGCAGCCCGCTGAAATTATTCGAGCATTGAAAATTCATTATCGACGTCGTCTTTATTCAAGCATTAACTCTACGAGTCGGGAGAGACAAGTCCAAACAAAATTAGTGTGTTGAATGCTATCATTTTTATTAGTGCGGCTTGGAATGTTGATGTGAAAATAACAACTAATGCAAATTATTTTCGACATTGCAGAATTCGATCAGACGAAGATATGAATATTGAACAACCACTTGGTGAAGATGAAGGCATCCAGGGATTATATGAAGTTATCAATGATTTAGGTTATAGAAATGCAATGGATGTGGGAGACCTTATAAACTATCCTAATGAAAATAATGCACTGATTGAGTCTCCTACTGATGAAGAAATTATTCAAGGAGTAATAGAAACATTTGTTGATAATGATCAAGATCCAGATGATAGTCAGAATTTGCCAATGATATCAACAAAAGAAGCAATGCAAGCAGTGAAAGTCTTAAATAAGTATTTTTACAACAAAAAAAGATGTATCAAATGCACTGCATGTTTTGCAGAAAATTAAGGATGAGATTGGATTAAACATATGAGCAAAGAAAAAATAAAAAACTTTAGATGAATATTTTTAAAAGAGTTGAATTTAAGAAGTTATCAGAGTAATATCAATAAAAATAAGAATATTATGTGTTATTTTTAATTAACATTTTATTTATATTTTATCAATTATTCATTTATATTATTGTTGGGACTTTAAGGATTTAAAAAAAATTACCTTATGCATTTAGCGAAATTATTCATTTAGTACACTGACCCAAATCGAAACCGGAAGAATTTATTCATTTATCGAGATATTCATTTATCTGTTTAATTATAAATTTAGAACATATTTGAAAAATAATCTTTAAAAAAAATCCAAATTCCAAAAACTGATCTTTTTGGAATTTCCATTCATAAAACTTCAAATTTTTTTAAAATAAAATGCATGTTCAATCTTCAAACACAACTTCAAATTTCAAAAATCACACTTCAAAAATTCAAAATTTTCAAATTTCAAATTTTAACTTCAAAATCTATGGCAAAAAGGGATCTTAGATTCTTGCAATTTTTTTAAAAGTTGAGCCTGCGTAGAAACAAATCAAACAATTGGCAGAAAATTGTATTTTACTGTTATTAGCAAGGTTCATCCTAATTTAACATTTTTAATAAAAAATATTGGCAAACTGTCGCCAATTACTTAAATCCAAATTTATGTTACTTTCAGCCTTCATTCTCCTCATAAGCTTCACTAAATTCAAGCTCTCTCTATATTTAGTGCCCACGAGTTATCTTTTTGCGAACAAAGTGAATATCAATCTCAATATGTTTAGTGTGCTGATGTTGGACCGGATTTCTTAAGAGATAGACCGCACTAACATTATCGCAGTAGACCAAGGTAGTTTTCATAGAAAAGTGAAGCTCTAATATAAGATTACGCAGCCAACAAGACTCAAACACCACGTTGGCTACTCCTCGATACTCGGTATCCACAATGGATCGCGATAAAGTAGTCTGACGTTTGACCGACCAAAAGATCAAGTTATTACCAAGAAACATGCAATAACCAGATGTCGAACGTTTGGTATCTGGACATCTACCTCAATCAGCATTTGTATAAGACACGAGAGTAGAGACAAAGGATAGATATAAATGCAAATCATAATCAAGAGTGCTCATGTATGTAACGCACAATCCATTTAAGACAATACATGTGCTCGTCCCTGGGATCATGCATAAATAAACACATCAGTTGCACTGCATATGTAATATTGGACCTAGTGAAAGTAAGTGATGCGCGATTTATGCACACACTAACGCAAGTGCACGTGTCGTGTCAAGTAATATAGTCTAGAAGACCGAGTTATCGTACTCAGGGATTAATGTTCAATTCTCAAATTCTATTCTATGGTATCTATTTGGTAACCGATGATTGATAAATTGTTTATAGCTATAATTAAGAATGCTAACTAGATTACTTTGTTTTACTTCAGTGATGGTGGAAATAGGGCTTCCAAATCTCCTCAACTATCCGCTCATCTTACTTGTTAATTCAATCAATTAAGGTTCTTCTTCTATTTTGATATAGCAGGTTAACTAAGCCGTTTTATACTCCTGTTAAGATAATATAAACACTCAACCCCAATATAGAACCCTTCTAGCTTTCGGTGATAAGATTGACTATAAAGGAGGATTAAGAGCAATAACCTATTAATACTACACAAGTATCGGGGTACTTTCGTCCACGATTTAACCTATGTTTATTCAACTATAGCAAATTCACAATCTCCCCTTTCGGATTTCGATTAGAAATCATATGGATTATGATAATTAGTGATCAATTAATTACCAAACATTCAAGACAATTATTGAATAAATCTCAACAATGATAAGAAGAACCAAAAACATGCATTAATTCATAAGAATAAGGTTCAAGTGATTTGACATGGAAAGTCCTAGATTAAGTTAGTTCCTAGCCATAGACATGACAAGAACTAAATTAAAATCCAACATAAACTATAAAGAAATAAAACAAGAACAAGAAATTACTAAGAAGTGGTCTCCAATCTTGATCTCCAAGGTCAGGTGAATCGCGAGGTTTGGAACCTTTAATTCTGACCTAAAGGCTGCTTTTTATAGCCTCAAAACGTTTTCCATGTTTTCCTTCAGGCCTTGGCCCATTCCCATTCGAATATTTCAGTTTTTCCGCTGGCCATGTTCAGAATCAGCCGCGCCAAACTCCCGCACGCCTTCAGAATTCAGCCGCGGCCTCGACTCTGGCCGAGGCTCATGGCGCCGCTCGTTTCATGCTCGGTCGCTAACTTTCGCCGAGCTCTGGAACCTCTGTTTCTGCCATCTTTTTGCTCATTTTCCGCCAATGAGCCACTTTAAACCAATATGACTCAAAAGAAAGAAAATATATCCTACGACGACACGTATTTGTACAAAAATGGGCAAAAGACTAACTAAAAATGATTCAAAAGGTGTATATAAAATACACCGATCAAACACCCCCAAACTTAACATTTGCTCGCCCTCGAGCAAAGATCAAAAGAAAGAATTAAAAACAAGAGAAGAAAGAAAAATAGACTGACTCCGAGACACTGATCACTTTGCTGCATCATTGTTACTTAGAAAAGCATGAAGGTTAGCAGAATAATATGCAGGAACATATAGCATGAATTTTTAGCATTCTAAACACATTAAGTTAGATATTTCGCAAATTCACATTTAATCATGCTTAATGGAAGTAAAAATACCTAACGATGCATGTCAATTTCAAAATCCTATGACATGTTTACTTGCTATTCTCCACTAATCATAGATACACATGTAAGAGATCTTCAGGGCTTTTCAGGGTTGTAATGTAGGCTTAGGCATGAGTAGGTAAAAATAGGCATTTAGGCTCATTTTATGTACCATAAGCTCTTTTGCGTTCAACTCTTCCATTTTCTTTTGATTTTTCTTTCTTCACTTCACACCTATATTTCCCCTCTTTTGTTTTGAGAGAGTGAAGTGTATTATGAATAACAGGCACCCCCAAACTTAGGCTTTTGCCTATTTATTGTTACTTTTTCACTGGGGTGCATCAAGATTGTTCACTCTTTTTGTCTCTTTTTTAACACTTTCTATTCCAATCACCAAAATTTTTCACTTATGACACAAGTGTGGAAATATAGGGTGTCAAAGAAAAAGTCTAATTTTTAGGCTCAAAGGGGCTGACTAGGGATGAACTTTAAATATCAGGGATAGGCAAAAGTGGTAAGAAAGGGCTAACAAAGAAATGTCTGAGTCATCTCCCTAACATGCATATCATAACTATTTCGCCTCAAATAGAAAGCAATCATACACATAGGTTCAATCATAAACAATGCACAAATCAAGCAAGATACCCCAAATAATCTGATTTCATGAATTTTTGACATATCTAACCTAAGTGTCTAGATGGTTGCTTCTAATTCCATTACATTATTCAACCTTACTTCACTAGGCGTTTCAAGTAACTACAACATGCATGATCTTTTAAAAAAAATATGACTCGAAAATACTTAAAACAAATCAAAAAGACTAAAAAACACTAAGACACCCCCCCAAACTTAAATCACACATTGTCCCCAATGTGTGCAAGACCCAAAAAAATACAAAAATAAAAGAAAACAGGACAACTTACAAACTTGGTTTAAAGTGGTGGTGGTGGCGGCGGATAATGCATGGCAGATAATGTCAGGAATCCCGTCAGAGTTGAAGGGCTTTTGATTTTTGATTTGGAGGAAGGAAAATCGGATTAGGGCTGCTTCAAAAATTCAGAATTTCCGTCGCGGCGCCGCGGCCCTACCGCGACGCCCAAACTTCTGCGCCTCTCTGAACTTCCAGTGCCGCGGCGCTCTGATTTGGCGTCGCGGCTCTGGGCCGTTTTTCTTTGATTTTTCTTTGATTTCTCCGTTTTCGTCCTCCAAATTCGTGGCCCTGTACCTGTCATCACAACATATAAACAATACCCTCCGTGAGACTGTTCTAAGTAAAAAAAACTAAATTGAATTAAATTGAATAAAATAAGATAACCTTGGGTTGCCTCCCAAGTAGCGCTGTTTTTAACGTCTTTTAGTCGGACGCAAGTTCCTTATTATGTTAGAGTGAGATGGGTTACTAGGCTCATATATTCTGTTTCATTGATCAAATAGGGTTTTAACCTCTCCCCGTTTACCTTGAAGGGGGCTCCCTCTCTCCCTTTTACTTCAACTGCACCATAGGGGAATGCTCTTACCACAGTGTATGGTCCTGACCAACGCGATTTGTGCTTGCCTCGAAACAGCCTTAACCTTGAGTTGAATAAAAGCACTTGTTGTCCTTCTTGGAAGTCTTTCGGGATCAACATCTTGTCATGCCATACTTTAGTCCGTTCCTTGTAGATCTTTGCATTCTCATAAACGTTGTGTCTGAATTCATCCAACTCGCTCAGCTGTAGAAGCCTCTTCTGCCCTGCTGCTTTGGCATCCATGTTCAGCTTCCTCATTGCCCAATAAGCTCTGTGTTCCAACTCTACTGGCAAATGACATGCATTACCAAAAACTAACTTATATGGTGACATTTCAATTGGGATTTTGAATGCTGCTCTGTATGCCCACAGTGCGTCATCCAGTTTGATAGACCAATCTTTCCTTGAGCCATCCACTGTCTTTTCCAATATGCTCTTCACTTCCCTATTTGACACTTCGCGCCCATTCGGCGAGGTGATAGGAAAGTGTGGTGCGGTGGTAGATTCCATATCGGGAAAGCAATGTATTAAGCTGTCTGTTGCAAAAATGACTTCCTTCATCACTGATGATGGCCCTCGGAGTACCAAACCTTGTGAATATATTCTTTTGGAGGAATCTTTGAACAGTCTTACTGTCATTTCCTTTAGTGGCTACTGCTTCTACCCATTTGGACACATAATCCACTGCCAGAAGAATGTACTGATTTCCAAAGGACGACGGGAATGGACCCATGAAGTCGATCCCCCACACATCAAATAGTTCTACTTCCAATATCCCATGCGAAGGCTGTCACGACCCGACCGGCGCGGTGGTGCCTCTAGGGCACCGTTCAGTATACATCGAGAGAATAGCAATGAACATACATAACACATAACCTGTAGATAGTAAACATCACTGGCGAGCCGAGAAGGCCGCCTTCCATAAAAATATACTTAATCAAAAGTAAAATAGTACAACTTGTTTTTACAGCCCAAACTACAACGTGACTACAAACCTCTAGGAATAACAACTGTGACGGGACAGGGCCCCGCCATACCCCCTGAATATACAAAAGTCTACAACCTCAGGGAACCGTACCAAAAGACAAAGCCTCCGGAGAAATGGAGCTTTCCAAGAACTGAACAGTGATCCTAAGAGTGTGGATCAGCAAGCTACGTACCTCAACCTGCGGCATGAACGCAGCCCCCCGAAGGAGGTCAGTACAACAGGTACCAAGTATGCGAAACTGGGAAAATACTGAAAATACCTCATAAGTTTAAAATAACTGGAGACATGTATGATAATCAGTTTACAGAACACTATGTCTTACTAATAATGAGATTATCAATCATATACTATACTGCATGAAAATAGGAAGTTCATGATCAAAGCAAGGTCATCCGCCCCACAGTATCATTAAGCACTCCTACTCCTGGGACTATTTCACCCGCATGGGTCATGTGGACCCACATGAGGTATTCCTCGCATAGGCTGTACTCACCCGCATGGGACTATTTCACCCGCATGAGCCCTACGGACTCGCATGAGGTATTCCTCACATCGTGGGTAGCAAATCCACGGAATATACAACTGTCACAACTACACTGGAAGCATACCCGTGGATCCCACATCACTGTCGGTACGTCCAGGTAACCTCGTGTTGCATGCCTCGGAATCCCTCATCGTAAGCATGTCCAAGGTGCGTACCCGTGGAATCCCACATCATTGTCGGTACGTCTAAGTAAGCTCATACTATGACCATGGAAGCATACCCGTGGAATCCTCCATCACTGACGGTACGTCCAAGTAAGCTCATACTACGACCATGGAAGCATACCCGTGGAATCCTCCATCACTGACGGTACGTCCAAGTAAACTCATACTAAGACAATGGAAGCATACCCGTGGAATCCTCCATCACTGACGGTACGTCCAAGTACTTTCATAACTTCTTTAGACTTTCATTCATCTACAAAATAAATCTCATTCTTGACCTTAAGGCACCTTCTTATTGCTTAATCAAATCCGGAGAATTTAACCCGAAGTACTATGTACTTCTACTCTTTCAAAAGATCCCTTAACCTTCCATAAAGCTATTATAATCAACTCCCCATAAAGCCGTTATACTAACGTTATGCTTTAGAAATTTAAGACATTCTTATCCTTTCATAAGGCCGTTATAACTAACTTCCCATAAAGCCGTTATAAATCCTTATAAACAATTTCGTTCTTTTATTAACCAAGAGACTTATACTTCAAATCAGTTTACACAATTTTCAAAATACTTCAAGTATACCAAAGGAGTTACTTATTTAAAACACGTACGTCTACCGTACTATATAGTATAACTACTCATGCTCAAGAGATAAGAAAGTTTCACATACCTCTCCGGTTAATCCACTTGCTAAGTCCAATACACCACACGTAGTACGTCAACCTATAATGACCATAATACGTTTATTAACCTCTAGTTACAATGTAGAATACTCCAAGTGCAAGGTCACTAAATCCTACGGAAAATCGGGCAGTATTTCCTTTGTTTCTATATACTTTGCCACCTTTTTCAAGACCGAATTTAACACCCAAACGCCACTTTTAAGGCCCAACAATCCAAACATTTCAAAGGGGATTACACACCTAAACTTGGATGTGTAAAATTCTGCCCCACAATGTATAACAATTAACTTAACAAGTTTAAGGTAAAATTTAGGCTACAACATGTCCACATCCTAACCTTATTCAATCAATTCATATCCAAACCATATTCTTACATGCAATTCTTCTAAGAGCAATATTTACCACTACAAGTTCTTTCTTCTTCACACGCAACACCATAAACTAACAAAGAGAGAATGAATTGTTACCTTAGAGCTTTAGCCAAATTAATCCAACAAATTTGCTATCCTCCTTTCCAAAACACCACCACAATAACTCCTACAAGCTTGCAAATAAGTTTCCTTCTTGCCACACTTTTCAGATTTTTCCCAATCCTTGATTTATTCTTGATTTTCTAGAGAGAAAGAAGAGCTTATAATTTAGAGAGAGAGAAGAGCTTGAAGAATGACCAAGTCTTCAAGACTTGGTCAATAAATAGTACATGCAAAAATCAGATGGAAGGGGACACTTGTCACCCTCCCATTGGCTTTTTAAAAGAAAAGATCTGATTTCCTCAGTTTTTTCGCCAGAAACTCCGCCTCGGCGCCGCGGCCCTGTAGCTGGCGCCGCGGCGCTGAAACCTCCGCCACCTCACAGAACTTCCGGCGCCGCGGCGCTGCAACTTCAGCGCTCCCTCAGAATATCCGGCGCCGCGGCCCTGCATCCGGCGCCGCGGCGCTGTGGCCCCTGACCGAAAACACTTTTCGGCTCGACTGCGCACTGAACTTGCAACCTTCATAACTTTCTACTCCGATACCCTATCGACGAACGGTTGGTTGCGTTGGGAACTAGACTCATCGAATTACATGTTAGGCCTTAGAAACACCTACAAACTCTTAATGAGCTAGGAGATATGCCGCTCCATAGTTGACTAAAAACCCATCCGAATCATTCTGACAACCTATCTTTCTAAAATTTTAAATCTTAACTCCTTTTCGTACGCCCTCATACGCATGGCCAGAACTACGGGGTGTAACATTCTCCCCCCCTTAGAAACATTCGTCCCCGAATGTTCTTTTGGAGCCAATCTACTATTCCTCGGTACCTCCTCGTACTTCACGCTTAATGGGACCTTATAATGCCACTTATGACCCTAAGATATCGCACACGCATACCCATTCATCGTAAGTCAAATAGGAAACGAACCCAAAATATGAACCATTACCACTTACTCCCGTTCACGGCCTAACAGAATTGCCCGTTCATATTTACCAACTTATTCTATCACATGTACATAGTCTCGATATCCTCCGTTCATGACACTAAATCATACAACAATCCTATCATGCATACTAATCTCTAAAGGGTCAAAGATATACCTGACATCACATAGACGGGTCAAAGGACCGCTAAAACTGGGAACTGCTACCACGGCCTCTGCCGCGTCCTGCCGGTGTATGAACATCCTGCCTAGCCATTGAAGGTGAAGAACCCGCAACTGATCTAATAGATTGTGCCATCCCACCAGTGCTACCTCTGGTCGGACAGTCTCTCGCCAAATGGACCTGTTGGCCGCAAGCGTAACAAGTTGTCGACCTAGTCCGACACTCCCCAAAATGAGATCTACCACAGTGACCACACCGAGGCAAAGGTGACCTCCCCTGGTTACCATCTTCGGACACCTGTGAACCTACCGCCTGGAGCTCGACTGCTCCCGAATATCCCGGCGGTCAAACCACCGCGTCGGAAGACGGGAAGGGCACTGCGACGGCGAAAATGTAGACCCGGCCACTGAGGCCATCCACCAAAGCTATCTCGAAACCCCGCTGCCCCGCCCACTTGGTGGGCTGACTGGGCCCTCACTCTCCCGCCTCAATCCGCGTGCATACGCCGCATCCCGCAATATCCATACCGGTGAAGAGCCACTCCTGCATACGCAGAACCATATAACGGTCTAGCCCCATCACATAGTGGTGAACTCGTCGCCATGTCCGCCATAGTGGCGCGTACCGCCAATGAATCAAACTCGTGTTGTACTCACGATGGTCCTCCCATTCGTCTCAATGCCAAGAACCTATCCAAGCGGGCTCTCGCCGTCTCGGGGAAAAAGTGACCAGGAAGGCTTAGTGAACTCATCCCAAACAGCTGGAGGAGCACCCACACCTCTAGACAACACCCACGCCTCAAACCAATTCAACGCAATATCGCGTAACCGGTAAGAAGCTAACACAACGGACTCCGTCTCCGAGGCCCTAAGCACCTGCATAGTCTGCCGCACCTGCCAAATGAACTCCTGAGGATCCTCCTCAGACCTCGACCCATAGAACTCGGGTGGATCACAACTCAGAAAGTCCCGAATCCTTAAACTGTCGGCGCTGCCCTGCCATAATGCTAGTCAACAACCTGATCTGCTCTCCATAATCCCTATACTCTACCCCCGGCTGTGGAACTGGAGGCTCAGGTACCGCGGTCTCGATGGCGCCGCTGCCGCCTCGAACTCCATTGAAATTTGGCGACGTCGTGGAACTCGCCGCCCGAAACATCATCTCCGGGAAAGACTGAGCCTGTGCCCTCGTAGCCTCTGCGTCCAACTTTCATCTCCCTCAGCTGCCTTGCCCTTCTGGGCTCTGGTTGCCTTGCGTGGAGGCATAACTGGTACATAAGAATAGGTCAGAGAGGATTCAACCTAGTAGGACAGCTCTACTGCACGATCTCAGAGAGAGAAGAATGGAAACCAATCCTAAATGCCCTGCAACATCCTGATTATAGATGTGGTGCACAACACACCGATAATCAAGACTCTACTAGACACGGTCTGTAGACACTTTCCGAGGACTAACTGCTCTGATACCACTTTTGTCACGAGCCGGGCGCGGCGGTGCCCTACCGGGGCACCCCGTTCAGGTATACATCAGAGAATAGCAGCGGAACATACATAACACATAACCTGTAGATAGTAAACATCACTGGCGAGCCGACAAGGCCGCCTTCCATAAAAATATACTTAATCAAAAGTAAAACAGTACAACTTGTTTTTTCAACCCAAACCACAACGTGACTACAGACCTCTAGGAGAAACAACTGTGACGGGACAGGGCCCCACCATACCCCCTGAATATACAAAAGTCTACAACCTCAGGGAACCGTACCAAAAGACAAAGCCTCCGGAGAAATGGAGCTTTCCAAGAACTGAACAGTGATCCTAAGAGTGCGGATCAGCAAGCTACGCACCTCAACCTGCGGCATGAACGGCTTCCGAAGGAGGTCGATAACAGTACCAGTATGCGGCGGGAAAATACTGAAAATACCTCATAATTCTAAAATAACTGGAGACATGTATGATAATCAGTTTACAGAACACTGTGCCTTACTAATAATGAGATTATCAATCATATACTATACTGCATGAAAATAGGAAGCTCATGATCAAATAAAGGTCATCTGCCCAACAGTATCATTAAGCACTCCTACTCCTGGGACTATTTCACCCGCATGGGTCATGTGGACCCGCATGAGGTATTCCTCGCATAGGTTGTACTCACCCGCATGGGACTATTTCACCCGCATGAGCCCTACGGACTCGCATGAGGTATTCCTCGCATCGTGGATAAAAAATCCACGGAATATACAACTGTCACAACCACACTGGAAGCATACCCGTGGAATCCCACATCACTGTCGGTACGTCCAGGTAACCTCGTGCTGCATGCCTCGGAATCCCTCATCGTAAGCATGTCCAAGGTGCGTACCCGTGGAATCCCATATAACTGTCGGTACGTCTAAGTAAGCTCATACTATGACCATGAAAGCATACCCGTGGAATCCTCCATCACTGACGGTACGTCCAAGTAAGCTCATACTACGACCATGGAAGTATACCCGTGGAATCCTCCATCACTGACGGTACATCCAAGTAAACTCATACTAAGACAATGGAAGCATACCCGTGGAATCCTCCATCACTGACGGTACGTCCAAGTACTTTCATAACTTCTTTAGACTTTCATTCATCTACAAAATAAATCTCATTCTTTACCTTAAGACACATTCTTATTGCTTAATCAAATCCGGAGAATTTAACCCGAAGTACTATGTACTTCTACTCTTTCAAAAGATCCCTTAACCTTCCATAAAGCTATTATAACCAACTCCCCATAAAGCCGTTATACTAACTTTATGTTTTAGAAATTTAAGACATTCTTATCCTTTCATAAGGCCGTTATAACTAACTTCCCATAAAGCCGTTATAACTCCTTATAAACAATTTCGTTCTTTTATTAACCAAGAGACTTATACTTCAAATCAGTTTACACAATTTTCAAAATACTTCAAGTATACGAAAGGAGTTACTTATTTAAAACACGTACGTCTACCGTACTATATAGTATAACTACTCATGCTCAAGAGATAAGAAAGTTCCATATACCTCTCCGGTTAATCCACTTGCTAAGTCCAATACACCACACGTAGTACGTCAACCTATAATGACCATAATATGTTTATTAACCTCTAGTTACAATGTAGAATACCCCAAGTTCAAGGTCACTAAATCCTACGGAAAATCGGGCATCATTTCCTTTGTTTCTACATACTTTGCCACCTTTTTCAAGGCCGAATTTAACACCCAAACGCCACTTTTAAGGCCCAACAATCCAAACATTTCAAAGGGGATTACACACCTAAACTTGGATGTGTAAAATTCTGCCCCACAATGTATAACAATTAACTTAACAAGTTTAAGGTAAAATTTAGGCTACAACATGTCCACATCCTAACCTTATTCAATCCTTTCATATTCAAACCATATTCTTACATGCAATTCTTCTAAGAGCAATATTTACCACTACAAGTTCTTTCTTCTTCACATGCAACACCATAAACTAACAAAGAGAGAAGAAATTGTTACCTTAGAGCTTTAGCCAAATTAATCCAACAAATTTGCTAGCCTCCTTTCCAAAAAACCACCACAATAACTCCTACAAGCTTGCAAATAAGTTTCCTTCTTGCCACACTTTTCAGATTTTTCCCAATCCTTGATTTATTCTTGATTTTCTAGAGAGAATGAAGAGCTTCTAATTTAGAGAGAGAAGAGCTTGAAGAATGACCAAGTCTTCAAGACTTGGTCAATAAATAGTACATGCAAAAATCAGATGGGAGGGGACACTTGTCACCCTCCCATGGCCTTTTTAAAAGAAAAGATCTGATTTTCCTCAGTTTTTCCGCCAGAAACTCCGCGTCGGCGCCGCGGCCCTGCAGCCGGCGCCGCGGCGCTAAAACCTCCGCCACCTCAAAGAACTTCCGGCGCCGCGGCCCTGCTTTCCGGCCCTGCAACTTCAGCGCTCCCTCAGAATATCCGTGCGCGATCCATCGGTAGCCGCACTGGCCTCGACCGAAAATACTTTTCGGCTCGACTGCGCACTGAACTTGCAACCTTCATAACTTTCTACTCCGATACCCTATCGACGAACGGTTGGTTGCGTTGGGAACTAGACTCATCGAATTACATGTTAGGCCTTAGAAACACCTACAAACTCTTAATGATCTAGGAGATATGCCTCTCCAAATTTGACTAAAAACCCGTCTGAATCATTCTGACAACCTATCTTTCTAAAATTTTAAATCTTAACTCCTTTTCGTACGCCCTCATACGCATGGCCAGAACTACGGGGTATAACAAAGACATTTCATTTCGTCTTGATATGTTCCCTGTTCTTTGACAACGATCACACCTCTTCACAAAGGCGTGGGCATCCTTAAAAAGTGTTGGCCAATAGAACCCGCTTTGCAGTACCTTTGCCGATGTTCTTGATGCCCCAAAGTGTTCACCACATTGTAGGGTATGACAATGAGTGAGAATCTGGTGCATCTCCTCCTCTGGTATACATCGCCTGATGACTTGATCGGCGTAGTGTTTGTATAACATCGGCTCTTCCCAATAGTAGTGTTTTACTTCGGAGTAAAACCTCTTCACTTGCTGCCTTGTCAGTCCTGAGGGTATTACCTTAGCTGCAAGAAAATTAACAAAATTAGCGTACCAAGGTAACTTAAAAACCGCACTTACTTGAAACAATTGCTCATCTGGGAAGTGATCATTTATCTGCCCATCCTTGGTGTTTTGGCTCTCTGTCTTCTCAAGTCTTGACAAGTGGTCTGCAACTGAGTTCTCTGTCCCCTTCTTGTCACGAATCTCCACGTCGAATTCTTGTAATAGCAGGACCCATCGGATGAGGCGAGGTTTTGCATCCTTCTTTGTAATCAAATACTTTATAGTAGAGTGGTGAGTGTATACTATCACCTTATTCCCAATCAAGTATGGCCTGAATTTCTCAAATGCATACACTATTGCTAGCAATTCTTTTTCTGTAGTCGTGTAATTTAACTACGCGTCATTCAGAGTTTTACTAGCATAGTAAATGGATCTAAATACCTTATCGATTCTCTGCCAAAGCACTGTCCCCACTTCATAATCACTTGCATCACACATTAGTTCAAATGGGAGCTCCCAATTTGGTGCAATGACTATGAGTGCTCAGATAAGCTTCTCCTTGAGTGTCTGAAAAGCGGTCATGCATTCCTTATTGAATTCAAAAGCAACCCCCGTCATTAGCAAGGTGGAAAGAGGCTTCGAGACTTTTGAGAAACCCTTGATGAATCTTCTATAAAAACCGGCATTCCCAAGGAAACTTCTGATCCCTTTTGTTGATACTGGGGGTGGTAGATTTTCGATTACTGAAATATTTGCTTTGTCCACCTCAATACCTTGGTTGGATATTTTGTGTCCCAGGACAATCCCCTCTTTTACCATGAAGTGACACTTCTCCCAGTTCAGCACAAGGTTGGATTCTTCACATCGTTTTAACACTGCTTCCAAGTGCCTTAAACACTCGTCGAACGAGGCCCCTGTTATACCCCGTATTTCCAGAGTATGTACGTAAGGGAATACGTACAAAAAGTTTGGCCTTAAAGTTTAGGCCTTGGACGTTTTTTGGGCACAACTCACAAAACGAATAGTTTTCCGATGAAACGTTTCCACAGCTTTCGTATGGTAAATTCCGGCTATGCCATTTCTAATTTTTGCGGATTTTTCCGAGAGACGTAACACTTTGGACCAATGAGAGGGCGACACTTGTCACCCTCTCATTGATGGATGTTACACGGCAATATGGCCGAATGGATGGACATCCTTGTCATGTAGTTGGTAGGATATTTTGTGTGCAAGTTGGCCAAGGACACTTGCCCTAATCTTGACCTTACACTTGCCTAGCACTTGGCTAAATCTTGGCCATTGGTTGGCCATGTCTTGACCTATAAATACCCCCTTAAGATGAAGAGTTCTTCATCCACAAATTCCTTTCCAAGTCTTGAAAAACCTCTCTGCGCCCTTGTAGCCTTTTTCGTCCAACACCCTCGAGTGAGCTTGGCGAGGCAACCCTCCCCTAGCCTAGCCGAAATCTACCCTCCCTTGGTAGAAAATTTTACTTCTAGTATTGTTATAATGACCAAAATACCCTAGCCCAAATCCTTTATTACTTAGTAGAAGTTGTGAAGAACTTCTAATGTTTCCTGGAGCTCTGAGCGCATAACTTGTGAGCTAAACCTTGCTGAGCGACTTTTATCTAGGATATTATTGGGCTTACCGAGGTAATAAACTTGTCCTTCTTTTGTAATTAGAGAATACATCTTGTAGAAGTATAGAAATAAGTATAAATACTTAGAAGGATATTAAAGAATAGAATTGAATATTATCACAAGAAGAGTTTTAAAAGAAGAATAACCGAATCAGATTTACATGGATGTTTCACATGAGACTTGAGTAGCTCACCGGGTAGGGAAGTGTTGCCCAATTTTCCGTAGGATATAGAACCCTCTGTTTAGAATCTGTTTACAAAGTAGTCGAACGTTGATAGGCGTGTCGACTATTATAAATTTGATTCTCTGCGCGACATATTCAACTTGGCGGTGGTTTTATTTGAGAAGGTATGTGATTCTTCCTAAAGCATGATATTTTACAATATATATGTAGTAATGCGGTGAGCGTACATGTGTTAACTGAATAATAACTACTGCAATGTCTTTGACTTAAGCCTGAATAATACTTACGTAATGCCTCACTAGCTTTGAATAATAAAGATCTGAAAGCATTTCAAAAGAATACTGAATCATTTTTAACAGAAGAGAACTAATTGGTTTTTAAAACAGAAGCTTAAGAGTTATACTAGCTTTATGGGAAGTTAAGTATAACCACTTAAGAATGATAAAAGAAACAGTTTGCCTATGTGTTTATAACAGACTTTTATTGAATTGTGAAAAGAATAATAAGATGGTTTGATAAGTAGACATGATATGATGCTATGTGTGTTAGTGTCCGGTAACGTTTGTATAAGAGAGTATTCTTGTTGTGCTTATGTTGTTTAACGATAAGCTGTTATGTTAGTGTAATATCACTCACCTCTTGACATATTAGGGGTTAAGTTGCCTCCGACGGGGTAGACTCGGTGATGCAGGACCATGATTCGAGAATACCTCATGCGGGTCCAGGGACCTATGCGGAGCTACGGGAGTTCGGGTTAGTGATGCAGGTTATACCTCATGCGGTCTATGTGGCCATGCGGACTACGAGTCGGGGCGATGCCGAGGAGTAGCTACCCTCGATGCGGGGTTATGTACCTATGCGGGCCTATGTGAGTGGCCTATGCGACTACGGAGTCGAGATTAGGCTTGCATGGTGATACTACGCAATTGGCCCGCTTGATCATTCGCACCTAGAAAATACATTCTGATTTACCTATTGTTGCTCTTGTTTGTGATGTGGCACTATGTGCGGTTTCCTTGGTTGTTTCATACATATTTGTAAACTGGTTTTAAAAATGATATGTTTTCATTTAAGTACTTTACAGTTTTGCATACTTAGTACTTGTTATCGACCTCCTTGGGGCCGCGTTCATGCCGCAGGTAAGCGGCAGTGCTAGATCCGCATCCTTAGGATATTTTGCGTTGGTGTCGAGCTCCATCTTCTCCGAGGCTCTACCGTGGGTATGCTCTCCTGTTGTAATTAGTTTTGTTGATCGAGGTATGGCGGGGCCCGTCCCGCCATAGTTGTTTACTTCCTTAGAAGTGCAGTAGTCTGTTATGCGATTGGGATGTAATCGCAAAAACTTGGGTTATATATATATGCGAAAGGCAAGCTTTTCATCGAGATAAATTGTGTCTCATTTACAATCGCTTTATGTCTTGTTTTATATTTCCGCTGATTTTCTACGATGTATCGCAGGTGCGGGTAAGGCACGATCCACGGGCCGGGCAGTCGTGACAAAAGTGGTATCGAGCGATTAATCCTCGGAAAGTGTCTACGCATCGTATCTAGTAAGTCTTGATTATCGGTGTGTTGTGCACCACACCAATAATCGTGAGGCTATAGGATATTTAGGATTGGTTTCCATTCTTCTCATTCCGAGATCGTGCCTTAGAAGGCGTGTTATAAGTCGGACCCTTCTAACATATCCCTTTTTCAGAATGATTATGCCTCCACGTAAGGCAACCCGCCCAGAAGGGCAAAGCGTGAGAGAGTCGCTAGTGGGACACCTAGAGTCACGAGGGCTCGGGCGATCTATACGAGAGCGAGTTTTACGACGCCGCCGGCCCCAGAGAGACCACAGCACCCACACTCGTCCCGCGGCTGGGCGGAGGAGTTAGGTACAAGGAGACGCCCACTCGCCAGATCATGGCGAACACGAGCGAGCTGGATCTGGCAGATTCAGTCCAACCCCGATCGTACCGTGGTTCACCCGAGGCGAGAGTTTGAGGCTACGAGACTTCCCGAGTTGTAGCCCGAGTTTTACTGGTCGAGGGAGGATGATCCGCGAGTTCATCCGTCGGCTACTGAGAGGATTTTGAGAGTGATCGGGCGTCGGAGACCGAGTCCGTGATCTTTGGTTCACATAGGCTGCGTGATACCGCAATGATCGATTGGTTTGATTCACGGGAGTTATCCCGGGAGAGCACGTCCCGGCCTACTGGGATGAGTTCTCGAGGCTTTCCTCACTCACTTCTTGCCTCCACAGATGAGGAGGCGCGGTCGATAGATTTTTACCGGCGAGAGAGGACGCCTTGTTGGAGTACAATGTCGAGTTTGATTCATTGGCTCGATATGTCCCGGCGTTAGTAGCGAGATATGGAGGATAGGGTGCCGCCACGCCACCGGGCTAGATGATTATATGGCGAGTCATACGCGGGTGTTTCTCTTCAGGGTATGGACATTACCCGCACGCAGCTCATGCTCTTGGATGTGAGGCGTAGAGACCGAAGCGGGTTGTGACAGCAATGCGAAGAAGACCGGGAGGCGGTCTTTTGGTGGCTATCGTGGTGGCGGCCTCGGCAGTGATCTAGATTTGCACCACGGCCGGCTCGAGCACTCCTGCGTCTCGGCCTGACCAGATATTCGAGGCGGACGGGGCCCGGGACTTGACGTCGACGCGGCGAGGTGCGGCGATCGGGACCACCCGCCGGTGTGGCCGTCGGTAGATCCCACCGGGAGCCGTGGTGCCGCACGGAGCTTGTTTGATTGTGGCAGCAGGGTCACTATGCGGCTGTCCGACCAAGGCGATCTTGATGGTAAGTCGGCCTCTGAGTTCTTTCACGGTCTTCCGTCCCCGATGCCTACTCGCCCGGAGGCGGTACTCATGGACGGCCAGTCGCGGCGGTCGTGGCGCTGGTCCCGCTTCTAGCGGTCCTCGTAACCGCATTTATGCTGTCGGTAAGCGGGATCGTGAGGCCTCACTGATGTCGCCACAGGTACCTTATCGGTTCGGGTTTGATGTGTATGCTTTGATAGATCGGGTTCTACTCATCTATATATCTCCCTTGTTGCTAGTAGGATAGGGATAGAGTGCGAGTCCATAGACCACTTTCGAGGTAGCTACGCCATGGTGATTCGGTGGTAGCTCGGCGGGTATATAGAGCTTGTCCTATGACCATTTACAGTCGTCAGACCCTAGCCGACGTGATAGAGTTGGATATGATTGATTTTGACGTGATCATGGGTATGGATTGGCTAGCTTCTTGCTACGCCAATGTAGCTGCGAGGAGAGTAAATGCAGTTCCGATTTCTGAGGCGGTTGTTGAGTGGGAGCACGCGGTATCGCCGGGGGTAGGTTTACTTCCTACCTCAAGGCTAGGAAGATGGTGCAGAAGGGCTATATCTACCATCTCGGTCGGGTGTTTGATACTGAAGCTGCGGTGCCAGATTTTCCGTCGATTCGATGGTCGAGAGAGTTCCCAGACGTGTTTCAGACGACCTCGGGTATCCCTCCCGAGAGGAGATTGAGTTTTGTATAGACATATTGCGGACACTCGGCTATTTCCATTCCGCCATCTGAGAATGACCCTGCCGAGTTGAGAGAGTTGAAGGATCGCCTTAGGGATTTCTTTGGAGAAGGGCTTCATCAGGCCTAGTGTTTCTCCCCGGGAGCGCGGTATTGTTCGTGAAGAAGAAGGGCGGGGCCAGCTGCGCATGTGTTGATTCTGACGGTGAACAAGGTGACCATTAAGAACGAATACCCTTCCCGTGATTGATGATTTGTTCGACGATTGCGGCGCGAGATGTTTCTCCAAGATTGATCTGCGATCGGGCTATCATCAAAGTGCGCAGTCGAGAGGTGGATGTCCCTAGGATCGCATTCGGACGTGCGGACGCATTATGAGTTCGGTCATGTCTTTTGGGTTGACGATGCTCGGCAGTATTCATGGATTTGATGAACCGAGTGTTCAAACCATTTTTGGACACGTTTGTGATAGTGTTCATTGATGATATCTTGGTTTATTCGCTCGAGGCGAGGAGCATGCGGAGCATTTGGCGATCTTGTGATTCTCGGAGACCAGTGATTACGCCAAGTTTTCCAAATGTGAGTTTTGGTGACTTGGTGGCTTTTCTTGGGCATATTGTCGGGTGATGGCATCCGAGTGGATACGCCAAGATCGGCGATCAGACTTGGCCTAGACCTACTACTCGGCAGAGGTTCGCGATTTCGGGCCTTGCAGGATATTATCCGGTTCGTGGAGAAGTTTGCTTTATCTCTGCACCTTTGACTAGGTGACTCGGGCGGCCAAGTTTGATGGTGATGCTTGTGGCGGGGTTTCGATTCTTTGAAAGAGAGGCGACGACCCCGTTCTTACTCTTCCAGAGGTCCAGACGGTTATGTTGTGTATTGCGATCGTCGTGCATCGGGTTGGGATGTGTGTTGATGCGGCATGGCAAGGTTATAGCGTATGCATCCCGGAATGAAGAAACACGAGAGAACTACCCGCGATTTGGAATCGGCGGTGATTCACGCCAAGATCCGGAGGCACTACTTGTATGGGGTTCATGTGGATATTTATACGCACCACAAGAGCCTCGGTATATCTTCGGCCGGAGGAG
The DNA here is from genome assembly GCA_029844215.1 of Przewalskia tangutica. Classification (NCBI taxonomy): domain Eukaryota; kingdom Viridiplantae; phylum Streptophyta; class Magnoliopsida; order Solanales; family Solanaceae; genus Przewalskia; species Przewalskia tangutica. The sequence continues at coordinate 40,503,629 of CM056724.1, read as the reverse complement.
TGAACTTACGGCGAGACGGTGGTTAGAGTTGCTTAAGGATTACGATGTTGATATCTGTACCACCCGGAAGGCCATGTTGTGGCGGATGCCTTAGTCGTAGGTCGATGGGAGCCTATCGGATGTGCAGCTAGAGAGGAGGGCATGGTTCGTGATTTGCATCGATTAGCGAGCCTTGGTGTCCGTTTGATTACGATAGCGGTGGGGTTAGAGTTCGTGAGGTTGCCGAGTCTTCCATCGCCGAGAGGTGAAGAGGCGATTCGAGGATCGGCTTTGATTCGATATCGTGATACGACTCTTCGTGAGAAAGCGGTCCTTTGAGTAGCACGATGGGGTGCTAAGGTTTGAGGGCGAGTTGTGTGTTCCGGATGTTTGAGGACTTGGCGAGTTCTTGGGGAAGCACACGGTAGCGCGTTACTCTATCCATCCAGTCGACCAAGATGTACCACGACACCAGATCGTGTATTGGTGGGATGGCTTGAAGAGGACGTTGCGAGTTCGTAGCTCGATGCGTGTTGTCGGCGGTGAAGGTAGAGCACGAGGCACGGTGGTTTGTTGCGACGATTGAGATCCCGACCGGAAGTGGGAGGTAATCAACATGGATTTTATCACGGGATTACCTCGCACTCGGAGGAGACATGATTCTATATGGGTTATCGCCGACAGTGACGAAATCAGCCCACTTTCTTCCGTCGGGGCGACTTTTGGTGAGGATTATGCCGACTTTACATCCAGAGAGATCGTCGGATCGCATGGAGTCCCTATTTCGATCATATCGCATGCAGAGCCCGGTTTCGGCTAACTTCCTGAGGTCTTTCCAGAGAGGTTTAGGGGCGGTGAGCACGAAATCTGCATTCCATCCACGCATTGACAGACGAAGCCGAGCGCACTATCCGCACTCTCGAGGATATGTGCGAGCTGTGTTATTGACCGGGTAGGGGAGGATCATTTGCCTCTAGTTGAGTTTGCATACAATAATATCTACCACCCAAGATTCGGATGGCGCCTTATGAGGCCTTGTATGGGAGGAAGTGCAGATCGCCTATAGGTTGGTTCGATGTGGGCGAGTGCGGCTAGTGGGACCAGATTTGATACAAGCGATGGATAAGGTGAAGCTTATCCAGGAGAGGTTCTTGGCGACTCGAGTCGGCGAAGTCATATGCATATCATCGTCGTCGGCATCTGGAGTTCGAGGTTGATGATTGGGTTTTCCTGAAGGTGTCACCCATGAAGGGTGTGATGAGATTCGGGAAGAAGGAAACTTCGGCCCAAGGTATATCGGGCGCTTGATTGTCCACAGGGTAGGCAAGGTTGCTATGAGTTGGATCTGTCGTCCGATCTGGAGGCAGTGCATCCGGTGTTTCATGTTTCTATGCTGAGGAGATGTATCGGGGATCCATCTATGGTACACCCGATTGACGATGTCCGTGTGAGGGGTTATCGTATGAGGAGATTCCCATAGCGATAGTCGATAGTCGGAGTTAGGCGTCTGCGGACGAGGGCGTGGCTTAGTCAAGTCTTGTGGCGGAACGAGCTCAGGAGGAGATGACGTGGGAAGTCGAGGAGGACATGAGGCGAAGTATCTCACCTATTCCCACACCTCCGGGTAATTCACTTTCCTACTTGTAAATTTTCATTATCGCTTATGCCTAAGTGTTGTTTTGTGGCCGGTGTGTGGCGTTTGCAAACGTTTAAGTTATGAAGAACCTTATCGTTATCCTGTCTTGGGAAGGAACATTCGACGAATGTTTCTAAGGAAGGGAGAATGTTATACCGTATTTCGTGAGTATGCGTGGGAATACGCATAAAGTTTGGCCTTGGGCGTTTTTGGGCACAACTCACAAAGCGAATAGTTTTCCGACGAAACGTTTCCACGGCTTTCGTAGGGTAAATTCGGCTATGCCATTTCTAATTTTTGCGGATTTTTCGAGAGACGTAACACTTTGGACCAATGAGAGGCGACACTTGTCACCCTCTCATTGATGGATGTTACACGGCAATAGGGCGAATGGATGGCCATCCTTGTCATGTAGTTGGTAGGATATTTTGTGTGCAAGTTGGCGAGGACACTTGCCCTAATCTTGACCTTACACTTACCTAGCACTTGGCTAAATCTTGGCCATTGGTTGGCCATGTCTTGACCTATAAATACCCCTTAAGATGAAGAGTTCTTCATCCACAAATTCCTTTCAAGTCTTGAAAATCCTCTCCTCTCCTTGTAGCCTTTTAGTCCAACACCCCTCCCTTTGGTGAGCTTGGCGAGGCAACCCTCCCTAGCCTAGCCGAAATCTACCCCCCCTCCCTTGGTAGAAAAGTTGTCTTCTAGTAATGTTATAATGCCCAAAATACCCTAGCCCAAATCCCTTAGTACTTAGTAGAAGTTGTAAAGAACTTCTAAGGTTTCCTTGGAACTACCGGAGCGTACAACTTAGGAGTTAAACCTTGCTCAGGCGTGACTTTTATCTAGGATATTATTGGGCTTACCGAGGTAATAAACTTGTCCTTCTTTTGTAATTAGAGAATACATACTGTAGAATTATAGAAATAAGTATAAATACTTAGAAGGATATTAAAGAGTAGAATTGAATCATATCACAGTAGAAGGGTTTTAAAGAAGAATAATCATGTACTTACATGGGATGTTTTCTGATGAACTTGAGTAGCTCACGGGTAGGAAGTGCTGCCCAATTTTCCGTAGGATATAGAACCCTCTGTTTAGAATCTGTTTACAAAGTAGTTCGAGCGCTGATAGGCGTGTCTAACTATTATAGGTGATTCTCTGCGCGACATATTCAACTTGGCGGTGGTTTTATTTGAGAAGGTATGTGATTCTTCCTAAAGCATGATATTTTACAATATATATGTAGTACGGTAGACGATACGTGTTAATCGAATAATAACTACGGCAATGTCTTTGACTTAAGCTCGAATAATACTTACGGCAATGCCTCGGCTTAAGCACGAATAATAAAGATCCAAAGCATTTCAAAAGAATCTTGAATCATTTTTATGTAAGAGAACTAATTGGTTTTAAAATGAAGCTTAAGAGTTATACTAGCTTTATGGGAAGTTAAGTATAACCACTTAAGAATGATAAAAAAAGCAGTTTGCCTATGTGTTTATAACAGACTTTTATTGAATTGTGAAAAGAATAATAAGATGGTTTGATAAGTAGACATGATATGATGCTATGTGTGTTAGTGTGCGTAACGTTTGTATAAGAGAGTATTCTTGTTGTACTTATGTTGTTTAACGATAAGTCGTTATGTTAGTGTAATATCACTCACCTCTTGACATATTACAGGGGTTAAGCGCCTCCACGCGGGGTAGACTCGAGCGGTTTGGGACCATGATTCGAGAATACCTCATGCGGGTCCAGGGACCTATGCGAGCTACGGAGTTCCGTGTTAGTGATGCGGGGTTATACCTCACGCGTCATGTGGCCACGCGGACTACGAGTCGGGGCGACGCAGGAGTAGCTACCCTCGATGCGGGGTTATGTACCCTATGCGGGCCTATGTGAGTGGCGTATGCGGACTACGAGTCGTGATTAGGCTTGCATGGTGATACTACGCAATTGGCCTGCTCGATCATTCGCAGCCTAGAAAAGACACATTCTGATTTACCTATTGTTGCTCTTGTTTGTGATGTGGCACTATGTGCGGTTTCCTTGGTTGTTTCATACATATTTGTAAACTGGTTTTAAAAATGATATGTTTTCATTTAAGTACTTTACAGTTTTGCATACTTAGTACTGTTATCGACCTCCCCGGGCTGCGCTCATGCCGCAGTGGCGGCAGTGCTAGATCCGCATCCTTAGGATCTTTTGCGTTGGTGTCGGGAGCTCCATCTTCTCCGAGGCTCTCTTTGTTGGGTATGTCTCCTGTTGTAATTAGTTTTGTTGATCGAGGTATGGCGGGGCCCTGTCCCGCCATAGTTGTTTACTTCCTTAGAGGTCTGTAGTCCTGTTGTACAGTTGGGATGTAACTGCAAAAACTTGGGTTATATATATATGCCGAAAGGAAAGCTTTTCATCAGATAAATTGTGTCTCATTTTACAACTGTTTTATGTCTTGTTTTATATTTCCGCTGATTTTCTCTGATGTATGACTGCTTGGGTGCCCGGGTAAGGCACCAGTCACGGGCCCCGGAACGGGTCGTGACAGCCCCAAAGACCTAGAAATCATCCATAAAGATCTCTATAGTCCTTTCTACCATGTCTGAGAAAATTGCCATCATACACCTCTGAAAGGTCGCAGGTGCATTGCAAAGCCCAAATGACATCCTTCTGAATGCAAATGTACCAAAAGGACAGGTGAATGTTGTCTTTTCCTGATCTTCTGGTGCTATTGCAATCTGATGATACCCTGAGTAACCATACAAAAAGCAGTAGTAGTTGTGCCCCGCAAGTCTATCCAACATCTGATATAGAAATGACAACGGGAAGTGGTCTTTTCTGGTCGCCTTGTTCAACTTGCGATAGTCAATGCAGATTCTCCACCCAGTAACTGTTCTAGAGGGAATAAGCTCGTTCCTTTCGTTGGTCACTACTGTCATACCACCCTTTTTGGGCACCACTTGTACTGGATTCACCCATACGCTGTCAGATATAGGATAAATTACTCCAGCATCGAGCCATTTCATGATTTCTTTTTTGACTACCTCTTTCATGTTTGGGTTTATTCTCCTTTGTGCCTCAATGGAGGGTCTGCTCTCCTCATCTAGACGGATTTTATGCATTACTGTTGACGGACTTATCCTCTTTATGTCTGCTAATGTTCACCCAATGGCACGGTTGTAAGCCCTCAGCACTCTCAGCAGCTTATCAATCTCTACTGTGGATAGATGACATGAGATGATCACTGGTAAGGATTGATCTTCACCTAAATATTGGTACTGTAAATGTTCGGGTAGAATTTTTAACTCTAACTCTGGAGCCTTTTCTGTGGATGGTACTGATCTCTCTGGCATCTGCCCAAGCTCTTCATATCTCTTCTTATCACATTTTTCATAAGAATTCATCCAATTTGCATACTCCATCAGCCTTGGGTCGTTTCCACTACTATCATCCCATCTGGTCAGTACTTCTTCAAGCATATCATCATTTCTGAACTCGTTTTCTGACACTGCATCTTCGATTATGTCAATGGCCGAATAGTTGTCACTTGCATCTAGGAAGGTTGCTGTCCGAAAAACATTTAAAATCACTTCTTCTTCTTCCACCCGAAGTTTCAGCTCCCCTTTGTGAACATCGATGAGAGCCTGTCCTGTGGCTAGGAAGGGTCTGCCAAGTATGATGGGGATTATGTCGTTATCTCTTATGTCTAAGATGACGAAATCAGCGGGAAAGATGAACTTGTCCACCTTTACCAACACATCCTCGATGACTCCTCTAGGGTGGACTATGGAGCGGTCAGCTAACTGCAAAGTGATGTTTGTAGGTTTGACTTCTCCCATTCCAAGTTTGCAAAAAACTAGGTAGGGCATCAAATTTATGCCTGCCCCCAGATCGCACAACGCCTTCTGACACTCAAACTTTCCAATAGTGCATGGGATGGTGAAGCTCCCATGATCTTTTAATTTCTGAGGTAGTTTTCTCTGTAGGATGGCACTGCATTCTTCAGTCAACACCACTGTTTTGTAGTCCTCTATCCTCCTCTTTTTGCTAAGAATATCCTTCATGAACTTTACATAGTTTGGCATCTGCTCTAGTGCTTCAGCAAACGGGATATTGAGTTGCAATTGTTTGAGAATTTCCACAAATTTAGAGAATTGTTTGTCAAGAGCACATGTTTTTAGCCTCTGGGGGAACGGTATCTTCATCTGGGGTGCGTTCACAATAGCTTCCAGCCTCATTTTAGCTTCTGGGCTCTGGGCGCCGCGGCCCTAAGATTCGGCGCCGTGGCGCCTAAAGCTCTGCACTGTCCCAGAATCTTCGGCGCCGCAGTGCTGCTCGGTGGCTGCGCGGCGCTGCTGCTGCTGCGAATTTTCTGCTTCCACTGATTCGGCCTTTTTCAGGTCAATCGTCTGACATTGCTCTTTTATATTTCCTCCATTATGTGCAGAGTGCTTTTCTTGCATTCTGATGCTCAGCATGCCCGCGAGTTGTCCTATTTGCGTTTCCAGATTCTTCAAGGACACTCTCGTTTCGTCCATGAACTGAGTTTGGTGCCTAGTTAACCTGAGTATGGCTGCTCGTAACCCATCCTGCTCTTCTTGTGGGGCCGAAAGATTACCTTGTTGATAGCAGTAATCCATGTTTTCAGGATCCCTGAGATGAATCAAAACCAACAAACGGATCACGGCACACTGGCTTTTACAAATAAAAGAGAAAAATAATAATAAATAAAAACAAAAATAAAAAACCAAATTAGAAATTAAGAATAGATAGAATGATATTGAACTACGTCAATCCCCGACAACGGCGCCAAAAACTTGATGCGCGATTTATGCACACTAACGCAAGAGCACGTGTCGGGTCAAGTAATATAGTCTAGAAGACCGAGTTATCGTCCTCAGGGATTAATGTTCAATTCTCAAATTCTATTCTATGGTATCTATTTGGTAACCGATGATTGATAAATTGCTTATAGCTATAATTAAGAATGCTAACTAGATTACTTTGTTTTACTTCAGTGATGGTGGAAATAGGGCTTCCAAATCTCCTCAACTATCCGCTCATCTTACTTGTTAATGCAATCAATTATGGTTCTTCTTCTATTTTGAGATAGAAGGTTAACTAAGCCGTTTTATACTCCTGTTAAGGTAATATAAACACTCAACCCCAATATAGAACTCTTCTACCTTTCGGTGATAAGATTGACTATAAAGGAGGATTAAGAGCAATAACCTATTAATACTACACAAGCATCGGGGTACTTTCGTCCACGATTTAACCTATGTTTATTCAACTATAGAATATTCACAATCTCCCCTTTCGGCTTTCGATTAGAAATCATATGGATTATGATAATTAGTGATCAATTAATTACCAAACATTCAAGACAATTATTGAATAAATCTCAACAATGATAAGAAGAACAAAAAACATGCATTAATTCATAAGAATAAGGTTCAAGTGATTTGATATGGAAAGCCCTAGATTAAGTTAGTTCCTAGCCATAGACATGACAAAAACTAAATTAAAATCCAACATAAACTATAAAGAAATAAAACAAGAACAAGAAATTACTAAGAAGTGGTCTCCAATCTTGATCTCCAAGGTTGTGTGAATTGGAAAGGGTTTGGAACCTTTAATTATGACCTAAAGGCTGCTTTTTATAGCCTCAAAACGTTTTCCAGGTTTTCCTTCAGGCCTTGGCCCATTCCCATTCGAATATTTCAATTTTTTCGCTTCGCCGCCGCGGCGCCGAAACTCCTGCAGGTCTCTGTAAATTGGGCGCCGCGGAGCCGCCCTGTTTCATGCCCGGTTCGCCAACTTTCTCGCTTTTCGAGCTCTGGAACCTCTGTTTCTGCCCTCCTTTTGCTCCTTTTCCGCCAATGAGCCACTTTAAACCAATATGACTCAAAAGAAAGAAAATCTATCCTACGACGACACATATTTGTACAAAAATGGGCAAAAGAATAACTAAAAAATGACTCAAAAGGTGTATATAAAATACACCAATCAGTAAGCTACTGAAGAGCCCCTGCAAAACTGCGATAGTGAGAAGGATCCTCGTAAGGTGTGCTAGAAGTAGCACTCATCTTCGGTTTATCGTCCTTTGGAGTAGGAGAGGACTTACATGTTGATATGCCAGCCCGGTCAATAATCTCAGTCGCATACTTTCGCTGGGATAGAAATAGACTACCTGCATGACGAGTTACAACTATACCCAAAAAATTACCCAAAGGCCTCAAGTCTTTCATAGCAAATTCAGAACTGAGAAGAGACATGATAGACTTGCGCAGTTTGTCAGAAGAGACAACCAATATAATATCATCCACATATAACATAATGTATGCCAGAGAAGTACCACAACGATAGATGAACAGATAATGATCAGACCTGCTGTGAGAAAACTCAATAGTAGACACATAATCTGCAAACCTCTTATACCAAGCCTGATGGGCCTGTTTAAGCTCATACAAATACTTCTTGAGCAAACAGACATGATTAGGATGATCGGGGTTCCTGAAACCCAAGGGTTGATGCATGTATACTGTCTCCTTGAGATCATCGTGTAAGAAAGTAGTTTTCACATCTAGCTGATGAATGGGTCATGCTTTCGAGAGAGTCAGACTGAAAACAATGCGAATGATTACTGATTTGACCACCAGATTAAATGTCTCTCCACAATCCACGCCAACTTGTTGAGTTTTACCATCACCTACAAGACGAGTCTTATGCGTCTCAAAACAACCGTCACATTTTTCCTTATGAGTAAAATTCCACATAAAACGAATAACATTGACACCAGTCAGACGGAGCACCAGCTTTTACGTCTTATTTTCAATAAGAACATTATATTCATTATTTATAGTCATTTTCCAATTCGGGTCATGAAGAGAAGACACTGGGTTACGTGGTAGGGGTGATTTAGTGACATTAGAATTTAGATTAAAATATCGTTTCGGTTTTAAAATACCCCGTTGAATACGAGTAACGGGCCCTTGATGCGGAGTAGAAGTGGCCATACACTGGGTTACGTGGTAAGGGCCTTTGTTAGGGAGTATGTTAAGGAGGTAAGTAGCCATTTGTAATGCATGATGTCAAAAAGAAGGGGGTAATGAAACATGGACTAGTAAGTTCGAACAATATTATTAATGGTATAAATTTTCCTTTTGGCTTTTCCATTTTATGAGGACGTATGAGGATAATAAAAACAAAAATATATGTCATTAGTGTTACAAAACTCCAAAAACATCCCATTATAAAATTCTCTTCCATTATCACATTGAATGTTTTTAATTTTCCGTTCAAATTGAGCACAAATAAATACTCTAAACATTAGTAATGTGGAAAAAACTTAAGACTTTTTAGATAAAGGAAAGTTCCAAAAATTAGAATAATCATTCAAAAATAACACATAATAATGGTGGCCCAAAGAGCTCAGAACGGGAGATGTTCACAAATCACTATGATTAATATCAAAAGACAACAAAGTACTAGAATTTGAGGCTACAAACGGTAATTTAACATGTTTCCAAGCAGACAAGAAGGATAAATGTTAGTACTACGGGCACTATTACATTCAATAAAATTATTGTTTTTAAGAGAAGAAAGAACAGACACCCTCGGATGACCAAAATGTGCATGCCACAAGGAAGGTGCTAAAGCGACAAATGTTGATGGTGTGGCTTGATTTGTGGAAGTGGTGGTGGTGGTGGTGATTGGATAAATCTCTCCCCGACTATTATATCTCATTAGAGGTATCCCTGTCATGAAATCCTTCACATAAAATCCAAAAAGGTCAAAGTTAATAGAAATTCAATTATCATTTGTTAATTTTTTAACATACACCAAATTTTTAATTAAGTGAGGAGCATGAAGGACATTTTTTGTCACGACGACCAGACTCATCGCAGTGCCCTACACAGGCACCTGTTCAGGTATACATCAGAGAATATAGCAGCGGAACATACATGAAACTTATAAATAAAACAACGAAAGTAAAACAACAGGTTAGCCGATAGGGCTACCTTCCTGGACGTACATACATAAACGAAGCAGTTGCCTCCTTTCTTTACAAACAGACCCACAATATGTGACTACAGACCTCTAAGAGTTTTAACATAACTGTTGTGGCGGGACAGGGCCCCGCCATACCCCTGAATATACATAGCCATGACAACTCCGGAACCTCGGAGCCATCTAAAATGCTGAACCAGGATCCTAAGCTCGCGGATCCACACTGTGTACCTAAACCTGCGGACATGAACGCAGCCCCCCGAAGAAGTCGATAACAATTGCGAATATGGAGCAGAAATAACGTGCAAGAATCAAATCATAATCGCAAAGAACGTCCTTTTAACTCCTGAAATCAATCATATATTAACCGTTCCTTTCCTTCTTTCGATAAGATTTAACAACATATTCTTACATACTTACTTAAGAGCTTAATCCAGCCTTTTTCACATAACTTACATATCTTACATAACATAATCCGGCCCATTTGCGGGACACGGTGTACTGATGAATCATGTGACATAATCCGGCCCGCATAGGGCTCGATTATCTTGTGGAATCATATAACATAATCCGCCCACCGGGGCTCGATTATCTTGTGGAATCATGTAGCATAATCCGGCCCACCTGTGGGGCTCGGTGTACTGTGGAATCATATAACATAATCCGGCCCACCTGTGGGGCTCGGTGTACTGTGGAATCATATAACATAATCCGGCCCACCTGTGGGGCTCGGTGTACTGTGGAATCATGTAGCATAATCCGGCCCACCTGTGGGGCTCGGTGTAAGATGACGTAACCCGGCCTATGTGTAGGCTCGGGGTAATATGGCATAATCCGGCCTATGTGTAGGCTCGGTGTATCTCATAACGTAATCCGGCCTATTTGTAGGCTCGGTGTATTTCATAACGTAATCCGGCCTATTTGTAGGCTCGGTGTATTTCATAACGTAATCCGGCCTATTTGTAGGCTCGGTGTGATTTTCCTTACGTAACCTTTTAAAACGTATTGTTACCTCTTCTTAAGTCGTTATAACAACTTCCCATAAAGCTATTATAACAACCTTTCATTTTAGAGAACTCAAGGCACTTTTATTCTTACAACATTAGGGAAACTAGACCCAAAAATACCACGTACATACGTACTTAAAAGAATCATAAACTTCTTTCTTTTTAAAACTCAAGTCACATACTCTTAAAATCATGTCATCAATACTTTTAGAAATCAAGTCCACAACTTGAAAAATAAAGTTTCATAATCCTTAGAAGACAACCAAAGTTCATAGTCTTAAAACCTTATATCATACATTCTTTAAAATCCACTTACTTATACTTATACAAAACAAATATAAGGTTCCATACACTTCCAAAACCAAGTAACTTATTCTCTTAAAACCATATAACTTTCACTTTTTAAAATCAATCCCCTTTTCACATATAAATTCAAGTCATTTTTGAACGTAAAATCCACTTACTTTAAATAAATCAAGACACATAGTTTTAAATCAAATCTCATATTTTCCTAACCATTCTTACCAACATCTCCCATAAGACTTGGTAAGGACTTAGGACAATTTAACATACTTATAACTTAGGATAACTTAGACATAACCCTTACGTAGAGTAAATCAACATACATACTTCTTAACTTCTAAGAATAGAAGGAATCATGAAATAATACCATGTATATTCCATACATAGAACCATGTCTAAAGAAGGAAGAGGTTCACATACCTCGCGTGACGCTTATCGACAAGTAGCAAAATGCTCCAAAGTACTCCAACCTTGATAGCTATTCCACTCTCCAAGTAGGATACGCTATACTTAGTACTTCAACCTATAATGGTCACAATCGTCCATTAACCTCTTACTTTAAACGTAGAATATCCTAAGTGCCAAGTCACTAAATTCTACGGAAAATCGACAAGACCTCCTTTGTTTCTACTTACTTTGCCACCTTTTTCAAGGCGAAATACAATAACCAAACAGCCCCAATTGGCTCACAATCAATATGGAAGGTAGTCCAAAACAAATGCATAACTAAATGTACCCAATTGGCTCACAATTTAGAAAGTAGTCCAATACAAATGAATAACAAACTAAAAGTCCAAATTCGGCCACCTTGAGTTCAACCATACCAATTCTTATCAAATTTCCATTTCAATCCAAATTGTTAACATAACATGATATCAAGTCGCATTTGATTAAAACTACCACAATCTTCAAATCAATAACATGCGACGATTCTAATAACGACTAAATTGAAATCCAACTTAACATGGCTTACATTACATTCGGTTCCAAGGCTACAATCAATCCACAATCCTTATAAACTTCTACATAACAACTTCATGCTAGCAACACGTAAAGCTAACAACACAAAATAAATATATAACCTTGTAACACTTTAAAAGACAAGATTATACCTTAACGATTCTTAATCCAATTCCAAATCCAAGTCGCTCCTTAGTAGTTTAGAACCTCTCCAAGACACTTCAATCCGCTACTGAGACCCTTAGAACCACACCAACAATTATCCTTCAACTCTCCAAACAAAACCTAGAAAAGCCACTAGGTTTTCACTTTGCGACTAACCCGAAAACTATCTTTTTCCAAGATTTTTCTATTGAGATACACTTACATAACACTCATGAACCTTGGTTTAAAATGTGGAGCTCAAAGAACAAGAAACAAAAATTTTTTTCCTTTAGAGAGTAAGTGAAGCCGAGAGCTTGCTCTTGCAAGTCTTCAAATTTGTGAAATTTCTCTAAGTGTTGAACTCCCTCTTGCTACTAGTAGTCTTATATAGTGTAATGGAGGGTCATGATATAAACAAATGGGTGATTTGGATGAGCTCTAATTAAATATCAAGCTAAAGTGGACCCATTGACTTAGTCAATATTGTCAAGCTACTACTTGCAAGACTTGTCATCTAATACTATGGTCAATGACCATCTTGGCCATGCCTAAAATCGTCCAAGGCAACTCTAAGGGGGGGTGACACGTGTCGCCCTCCCATTCGTCACAATAATACGTCTTCCGAAAAATCCATAATTCCGATAAATTTTTACAAGTCTCAAATCTTAACAATGTGAGTTCTTACGTACGTTCTTAACACATGTCCTGTAAGTACGGGGTGTAACATTCTTCCCCCCTTAGAAACATTCGTCCTCGAATGTTCTTTCGGAGTCAAACTTATAATTAGCGACATAGTTTCCTTTCACAACCCCGACATACCAACAATGCCACACATGGCCCTAATACTCGCACACGCATATCCGCTCCATCATAAGCCCAAAAGAGATTACCTTTTCGTACTTCCAACTCCTTCTAATATACATACATAACTTCCATACCGATTCTGGCCTCAAATCTTTGGAGTCACTCTATAAGACAATATACGACCATTTCGGCCACGACATGGTTCCGGTGGAACGTGTCCACGAACCCGTAAAACAATTAACTAGACTTGGGCCTTGCGCCCTCGTGACCCCGTCACGTAGCGAAACTACTACCAACTGATCCCACTCCATTCCAGGCCATGGGGAGACCCGTAACAGGTCCTCAACCCGACTCAGCGTCGCACTTAACTCTTTATCCTTGGTCTATACTAAATCTTTCTGCAGAAGACCTTATACAACTAAGGTCTGGCGGTCTTAACATTCTTAGGCTCGCACTTTCCATGCTCCAAGCCTACCTTATCTGTCCCCACGTGGCGGGTACAAAACTTCTCATAAAACCAAAACCATGTTGTCTCGACCACAACAACCATTACTTACTCTATCGGACCTCATCCGTACAATTCTCTTAAACTACTATGCAGCTTAATCTATTTACATGACATTCCGTTAAGTTCCTTAACATGGCTTCTTAAGGGTTCACTACCCTATCGGACAGCTCATCCTTCCCAATTATCTCAAAATAAAACACAACCCTTGGCGAAAATTCATTAACTAATCCATACCTTCCCGGTATCTAGTTAATCTTTACCACTCTTGGTAAATCTAAAACCATTCTAGGCAACCCATAAATGACCCTCATACATAACTCCGTATAGATGTATGTTACAATACCAACTATACTATAATCATTACCAACCTGGATACGCAATCCACATGGTCCTTCCTGGGTCACTGCTGCCTTTCTCGTAGCTGCAATCAACATAACTCGTTAGGGAGAGACGACCCTAACAACACGGCTCTATCGCACGATCTCAGAGTGAGAAGAATGGAAACCAATCCTAAATGTCCTGCGACCTCACGATTATAGATGTGGTGCACAACACACCGATAATCAAGACTCTACTAGACACGGTGCTCAGACACTTTCCGAGGACTAATCGCTCGATACCACTTTTGTCACGACCAGACCGGGCGCATCGGTGCCCTACACAGGCACCTGTTCGTATACATCGAGAGAATATAGCGTGGAACATACATGAAACTTATAAATAAAACAACGAAGTAAAACAACGAGTTAGCCGACAGGCTACCTTCGCGACGTCATACATAAACGAAGCGATTGCCTCCTTTCTTTACAAGCAGACCCACATATGTGACTACAGACCTCTAAGAGTTTTAACATAAGCTGTGTGGCGGGGCGAGGCCCCGCCATACCCTGAATATACATAGCCATGACAACTCCGGAACCCGGAGCCATCTAAAATCTTGAACCGGGATCCTAAGCTCGCGGATCCACTGCGTAATACCTAAACTGCGGACATGAACGCGGCCCGAAGAAGTCGCATAACAGTGCGAATATGGAATGTAAATAACGTGCAAGAATCAAATCATAAGCGTACAAAGAACGTCCTTTTAACTCCTGAAATCAATCATATATTAACCGTTCCTTTCCTTCTTTCGATAAGATTTAACAACATATTCTTACATACTTACTTAAGAGCTTAATCCAGCCTTTTTCACATAACTTACATATCTTACATAACATAATCCGGCCCATTTGCGGGACACGGTGTACTGATGAATCATGTGACATAATCCGGCCCGCCTGTGGGGCTCGATTATCTTGTGGAATCATATAACATAATCCGGCCCACCGTGGGTTCGATTATCTTGTGGAATCATGTAGCATAATCCGGCCCACCTGTGGGGCTCGGTGTACTGTGGAATCATATAACATAATCCGGCCCACCGCAGGGCTCGATTATCTTGTGGAATCATATAACATAATCCGGCCCACCGTGGAGCTCGATTATCTTGTGGAATCATGTAGCATAATCCGGCCCGCGTGGGGCTCGGTGTAAGATAGCGTAACCCGCCTATGTGTAGGCTCGGGGTAATATGGCATAATCCGCCTATGTGTAGGCTCGGTGTATCTCATAACGTAATGTCCGCCTATTTGTAGGCTCGGTGTATTTCATAACGTAATCCGGCCTATTTGTAGGCTCGGTGTATTTCATAACGTGTCAGGCTGTTGTAGGCTCGGTGTGATTTTCCTTACGTAACCTTTTAAAGCGTATTGTTACCTCTTCTTAAGTCGTTATAACAACTTCCCATAAAGCTATTATAACAACCTTTCATTTTAGAGAACTCAAGGCACTTTTATTCTTACAACATTAGGAAACTAGACCCAAAATACCACGTACATACGTACTTAACAGAATCATAAACTTCTTTCTTTTTTAAAACTCAAGTCACATACTCTTAAAATCATGTCATCAATACTTTTAGAAATCAAGTCCACAACTTGAAAAATAAAGTTTCATAATCCTTAGAAGACAACCAAAGTTCATAGTCTTAAAACCTTATATCATACATTCTTTAAAATCCACTTACTTATACTTATACAAAACAAATATAAGGTTCCATACACTTCCAAAACCAAGTAACTTATTCTCTTAAAACCATATAACTTTCACTTTTAAAATCAATCCCCTTTTCACATATAAATTCAAGTCATTTTTGAACGTAAAATCCACTTACTTACTTTAAATAAATCAAGACACATAGTTTTAAATCAAATCTCATATTTTCCTAACCATTCTTACCAACATCTCCCATAAGACTTGGTAAGGACTTAGACAATTTAACATACTTATAACTTAGGATAACTTAGACATAACCCTTACGTGAGTAAATCAACATACATACTTCTTAACTTCTAAGAATAGAAGGAATCATGAAATAATACCACATGTATATTCCATACATAGAACCATGTCTAAAGAAGGAAGAGGTTCACATACCGCCGCGACGCTTATCGACAAGTAGCAAAATGCTCCAAAGTACTCCAACCTTGATAGCTATTCCACTCTCCAAGTAGGATACGCTATACTTAGTACTTCAACCTATAATGGTCACAATCGTCCATTAACCTCTTACTTTAAGCGTAGAATATCCTAAGTGCCAAGTCACTAAATTCTACGGAAAATCGACAAAGACCTCCTTTGTTTCTACTTACTTTGCCACCTTTTCAAGGCGAAATACAATAACCAAACAGCCCCAATTGGCTCACAATCAATATGGAAGGTAGTCCAAAACAAATGCATAACTAAACCCCCAATTGGCTCACAATTTAGAAAGTAGTCCAATACAAATGAATAACAAACTAAAAGTCCAAATTCGGCCACCTTGAGTTCAACCATACCAATTCTTATCAAATTTCCATTTCAATCCAAATTGTTAACATAACATGATATCAAGTCGCATTTGATTAAAACTACCACAATCTTCAAATCAATAACATGCGACGATTCTAATAACGACTAAATTGAAATCCAACTTAACACGGCTTACATTACATTCCGGATTTCCAAGGCTACAATCAATCCACAATCCTTATAAACTTCTACATAACAACTTCATGCTAGCAACACGTAAAGCTAACAACACAAAATAAATATATAACCTTGTAACACTTTAAAAGACAAGATTATACCTTAACGATTCTTAATCCAATTCCAAATCCGAAGTCGCTCCTTAGTAGTTTAGAACCTCTCCAAGACACTTCAATCCGCTACTTGAGACCCTTAGAACCACACCAACAATTATCCTTCAACTCTCCAAACAAAACCTAGAAAAGCCACTAGGTTTTCACTTTGCGACTAACCCGAAAACTATCTTTTTCCAAGATTTTTCTATTGAGATACACTTACATAACACTCATGAACCTTGGTTTAAAATGTGGAGCTCAAAGAACAAGAAACAAATTTTTTTCCTTTAGAGAGTAAGTGAAGCCGAGAGCTTGCTCTTGCAAGTCTTCAAATTTGTGAAATTTCTCTAAGTGTTGAACTCCCTCTTGCTACTAGTAGTCTTATATAGTGTAATGGAGGGTCATGATATAAACAAATGGGTGATTTGGATGAGCTCTAATTAAATATCAAGCTAAAGTGGACCCATTGACTTAGTCAATATTGTCAAGCTACTACTTGCAAGACTTGTCATCTAATACTATGGTCAATGACCATCTTGGCCATGCCTAAAATCGTCCAAGGCAACTCTAAGGGGGGTGACACGTGTCGCCCTCCCATTCGTCACAATAATACGTCTTCCGAAAAATCCATAATTCCGATAAATTTTTACAAGTCTCAAATCTTAACAATGTGAGTTCTTACGTACGTTCTTAACACATGTCCTGTAAGTACGGGGTGTAACATTTTTCAAGGCTAAAGGTTGGTTCTGAGGAGATAAATTTGTGTGATCATAACCACGAATAGGAATTGAATTTCTATTACCAACAATAATACCATGATTTTTGCTCAAATTGAAATAAGATGAGAGATTACCTGACGCGAAAGTCATACGAAAAGTGGCCCCAGTGTCTATGCAACATTTGCGTTATGAGGATTAAATTCAAGTGTGTGCATCTCTGTCTCGATATTAATGAAAATCAGAATCGTCGTTGGGCCTACAACAGCGAAGACATGCGAAAGTCAAGGCCCAAGCAGGCCAGCCTGCTCCCAGAGCCCAGTCCATGACTGCAGGGCTTCCTGGGGCTGTTGGGGGTGATTGGGCCTAACCCAATTGGCTAGAAAAATAGGAAATCGTGGCGTGGCCCACTGCCTACTGGCCTAGCCCCACGACCACTATGAACTGGCCCAAGACTGCGACCAGTGGTGCTACGGCCTAGCCAGCTGTCCACTGCCACCACGTCCCCCGCCACTTCCGCCACTGCCACGTCCTCCGCCATTGCCACCGCCACTGTTGCGGCTGTCGTCACGATTCTTTCCATAATGTTTTCAATTTTGGCCCTTTTTGCCGCCACCGTTATTACGATTTTGGCTAGAATTGTCCGAGAATGAGTGAGGGTTATCAGACGTGGCCATCATCATAGTGGAGTGTGCACCGGTTGCCACCTTTTTAGCCAAGCCGACCTCTTTTAATGTGAGCATGGAACGTGTTTGATAGAATGGTGAGAAAGGATTACTTTGACGAAGAAGTGTCTTAACACCATTATGAGCCTCAAAGAGGCCTGCAACCATCTGAAGAACAAGACGGTCATTCGTGACGGGTGCGCCAACATTCCTGAGTTTATCCTACAACTCTTTGAGCCTCGTACAATAGGCGGAGACATTAGGAAAATCCTCCAAGTTGATATGGGAGAATTCCTGCTCCAGGGTCACGACACGGGAATTTTTGTTATCCTGGAATATATCACGCAACCTATTTCAAGTGTCCATTGTCGTGGCGTCGGGTTCAATAATAGTCTGCAAGAGGTCTGCAGAGATAGTTGAATAAATCCACTAGAGTACCGTAGCATCAAATGTTGTCCACAACTCTATTTTATCATCGGTGTTAGGCATTGTCTCCTTGCCTATTACTGAGGGGATGATGTGATGGAGGAATCGATGAGACAGTGCGTGAACTTTAAATAGGTCTGCCCACATCACGTATTGGACTTTTTCCATCTCAAGAACAATAGGGATGTTGGACACTGTAAGGGCAGGATGAAATATGTTCTTTGTGGTAGAGATAAGGAAAGAATAAGGGTTTTGGGAAATAAAAAAAATTGAAGGGAGGAGGGGGTATGGCTTACGGCCACTAGTCGAGCAGGGCGACGGAAAATGGATTATTTGTTGAATGAAAATTTTACCCTTGACTGTTGATACTATGATAGAAAATAATCCTTTATTATTTTCATGAATAAAAAGATATGTATACATGATATACCAACTCTAATTAAGGAAAGTAAATCTAACTTTTCCTAATACAAGTCTAATAGCTTTTCCTAGTACAAGACTATTGTTAGACCCTAAAACTCATCCATGACGGACGTCGGACGGAGGCAGTGTCAACTGCTTATGCATTGCCCCTTGGCATTAGCCTATTGAGGAAATGGAAGAAATGTGCCGCTGAGTCAAGAAAGTGGGATGACTCGGGCAGACGTGAGTGTTGGCATGGGCTGGATGAGGGCAAGGCGGCCTTGACAAATGATAGTGGCATAGACAGATGCATGGCACCGATGTGGCATGCGTGCAAGGCAGTGAAATGGCTCGGAAATATATGAGTGTTGACATGAGCTGGATGATGGCAAAAATGTGCGCGAGGCAAAGACATCGCATGGCCAGAAAGGCAAGGAAAATTGGCTAAGTGTGGGTGAAGCTGGGAAGCTGAGCAAAAGAGCAGACACACGCGAGGTTCGTGACAAAAGTGACGGTTATGTCATTGTGTGCGACACATGGGACGTTTACATAATATATGCGACACACAATGGTTACACGACGGTTATGGGCGAGAAGCGTGAAGCTACTGAAGTAGGGTGATGTGCCCCTGATTTATGCTTAGTGTTTCCTTTTATTATGGACAAGCAATTTCCAAGATCGCCACTGTTCCCCCTGGTAACTTCCACGGGCAGATTCCCCTATTTATGTTGTATTTCGGCTAAGGCATTGGGCATCTAGAAATTGTGAGAGACCTACGAGCAACTGTTGGTCACATGAGTTTGTAAGTGTTGGTCAGTTTTGTAGCCTCCTTGTAAACGAGAGTCCTTTGTATTATTGAGAATAATAAAAGGTTGGGCATTATTGCCTGTAAACATGTATGTTCCATTTTTGTCCCTAATGTCTCAAAAATAATTCTAAATGTGAGAATTGAGTTGTGTGGAACGGCTGAAGTTAGTAGTGTGTGTTGATTGTAGTGTAGTGAAATAAAAAAAATCACCCATGTCTTAAGTGGTATCAGATCGCAGGCTTCCTAGGTTGCAAACGATGGCTAGCGGAAATTCAAGCATTGAACTGCGGGGAAGAATCGAACGTTTGGAGGTGTTGGTGGGATTAACTGACGATGCTCAGGGTTTGGTTGATCTTATAACCCAGATTTATGGCATAAACCATTTGTTAGT
This sequence comes from Przewalskia tangutica, assembly GCA_029844215.1. Lineage (NCBI taxonomy): Eukaryota > Viridiplantae > Streptophyta > Magnoliopsida > Solanales > Solanaceae > Przewalskia > Przewalskia tangutica. Next base: position 40,483,706 of record CM056724.1, on the reverse strand, counting down.
AATTTCAATTCAAAATTTAGGAAGTAATTCCACCTTTCCACTCCCCAAATAAGAAAATAAGGTAATGTAAGCACAAAACGTGGGCTTTTTCTCTCTATTTTAAATTTCAAGGACCTCTTCACATTCTGCTTCTAGAAAACAGACTACAGTTACTGTGAAACATATACTCCCTGTGTCCAATTTTATGCGACATCAATCGAATTTCGAGAATTAAACTTTTTAATATTGACTGTGAATTCGCACTTGAGTAGAATTACGGTAGAAGGCCAGCTAGATAGTGGAGTGGTGTATTACTTATGCGTACATACTAGTAGTCACGGTAGTATTCTTGAAGTTTCTTGTTATTCGATTTCTGTTACTTGTTAATGTTTCTTGTATTTCCATGATCATATTATTTTGTTGTAGATACTATTCCTTTTTAAAGTTGTTGTCATGTTATCAGGAGGTCATGAGTTCAAGCTGTGAAAACAACCTCTAACATAAATGTGAACTAAGGCTGCGTACAATAGACCTTGTGGTTCGGCCCTTTTCCGGACCCCGCACATAGTGGGAGCTTGGTGCACCGGACTGCCCTTTTTTATACTATAAATTTTAAGAATGATCGCATGCTTTCTTTAGTGTTGTGTCATAGTTTCTTCTCTCCCATTATTTTCTATTTTCGAACTTCTTTGATATGTTTTTACTTGAGCCAAGGGCCTATCAGAAACAACCTCTCTACCTCTCGCGATAGGGGTAAGGTCTGCGTATAATCTACCCTTCCGGACCCCATATGTGCGATTACACTGTGTATGTTGTTGTTGTTGTTGTAATTCGGACTTGGAATTTTACGTATTTTAAAATAACCTTTACATATTTGGAAAACAACCTAAAAAGTACTATAGTCGAAATAATTGATAATTCAAAAATTTAAAAGACATGGCAGTCAAATCAAAACTGTTTTACTCTCAAAATTCGAACAGTGCCACGTAACTTGGGAAGTGGGAGTAAGAGAAAAGAGGATCTACGAAAGGCGTGTTTCTGATAGTGCAAAAGATAAACACTATAGATAATGAGAACAACAACAATATACTTAGTGTAGTCTCATACGTAGGGTATAACTTTACCCCCACCTTTTGTGGGCAGAGAAGATAGAAACCTAAATTCATGACTAAATTCAATTTTAAGAGTTGACATACCTCTGAATAGAAAGAAGATGATTTGGCCAATTCTTTTTGGTCTGCATAATCATAAATGTATACAACTCAGTATATTGTATGCAATCATTTAATCGATTTGGGGGAAAGAAAGATCTTACTTACTATTATAATATCCATAGAACAAACCTAAATTGGACTTTTAATGTCCGGTAGCAATGCCAGCCACCTAAATTGGAATTTCAATGCCAACTTCCTATTTTATTTTATTTTATTTTGCTTTATACATTCATAAGCATTACTTCTGACATTTTGGGCGAAAATTAATTACTAGGAAAATGACGAAGAAATACCGCTATAACAGTTTCTATACGTCAATTCCATGCTCCAAAGTTGAAAATATTAATATGCAAAAGTATGAAATGAAGAATCAGGATGAAAGATGTTATTTGTGGCAGAGATAAAGAAAAGAATAAGGGTTTTGGGAAATAAAAAAATTTGAAGGAAGGAGGTGGTATGGCTGACGGCCACTAGTCGAACAGGGCGACGGAAAGGGATTATTTGTTGAATGAAAAGTTTACCCTAGACTGTTGATACCATGAAAGAAAATAATCGCTTGATTATTTTCATTAATAAAAAGATATATATACATGATATACAAACTCTAATTAAGGAAAGTAAATCTAACTTTCCCTAATACAAGTGTAATAGCTTTTCCTAGTACAATACAATAATAATGTGTCCACTGCTGGACACTAATGGGCCCTTTGGATATGGCCTGCCCGTGGACCCCACTGAACGTGGATACTGTTTAAAACAAACAATTTTAAGACAACCAATCTGAACGAGCAAAATTAGTTATGTGACCACTCACTAGTGTTGTAGGATCGATGAACTTTCACTATTCTTGATCAGAGATTTTCAAATTACACAAGTTAAATTCTACAGAATTATCATGTAATTTGAACTGTGAAATTTAAGCTCCATGACAATGTCTATCTCTCCATTACAAGACTAAAATGTAACTAGCCTGTGTTATTACTATGGTCTCAAATATACATATCGTTGTTGGTAGGCCTAATACTTATTTGCCCTACCAACTTGTTCCATTTTTTTGAAACATTCTATTGTCATGAAAAAAAATATATTACATACCAAAACTTATTCAAACTGTAGCATTTATGTCACGACCCAAATCGGAGGGCCGCGACGGGCACCCGGACTCTACCCGCCGGGTACCACTAGCCGTATAGTCGACACCTAATCACAATTGAATACGGACTAAGCCGAAAGAAAATGTGAAATCTTTATCCAGAAAACAAAAACAACTTATAAATATGCATACCCATGCCAAGGCCGACAAGGCCATACAAGTCTACTACACACACATGAAACCATCTACAAGCCTCTAAAGAGTATACGACATCAAAAGGTCGGGACGGGGCCCCTTCATACCTGTATATACAAGCAAAGATATATTGTAACAAGATAGACCGACACTCCAAAACAAGGGGAGTGCTCCAAAAATCCGCTGAGTCAGCAACCTACTAACGTGGATCGTCGTCCTGTCTACGTGAACCTGCGGGCATAAAACGCAGCATCTCCCGACAAAAGGGACGTCTGTACTGAGTATGTCAGACATGAATAATAGCATAACATGGATATAACAATAACTGAAATAGAAACAACTGACCAACAATAAGTGCCTTTGATGGCCCTAATACATATGTCTAAATGTTACGCACAATGCAAATGCGGTATACATATAAATATGGGCCACACAAGGGCATCTTCCTGTCCATAACCGCCTCTGTGGGCATCAACTTATATTGGTCGCACAAGGATATCATATCATATTGGAAACACAAGGGCATCAATATTGACCTCTTCGGGCTCTTTTGTGATAGTCTGTACCAGCTGTAGGTGGTGTGCGTATATAACGTCTTTCCCTTTCCCCATCCCCTACATATATATACAATATTTACCATATAGTAATATGCATAGCACAAGTGGTCCAGGTTAATACATGAATATAATGCAAATGAAAATGCATGAATGACAATAAAATATCCTGCGTGACATAGTATTCTTGCCCCTTTGGCTAACACTGTGAATATCAACATCTTTTTTGTATGCCTCAATAAGGACTTAGGAACATATTTAGACATGCTTTTAACATATAAATCAATAATATGAATATCATTAACTACTAAGAGTGGAATAAATTATGGAGTAATATTACAGTTATATTTCGTTACATGGAACATGCCAAAAGAAAGAAATAATTTACCTTAATATACCTCGAATAATAACGGAACCAACCCCTTTTTACTAATTACCTACTGGAATGTTGTTTGAATAATATTTACAGAATATTTTGTTTAAAATCATTGCTGGACGTCTTCTCCTCTTCAAATGAAACCAAAATTGAATTGTAGAAAAGAAATATACTTCTTATGTTTTGTTCACTCTTGTTGCCTTTCATTTGATTAGATTGTGTTTGTAACTCTCTCAATTTGGTTGAATCGAAATCAGATGACGAGAACAAAACTGCAACAATATACTGCCACCACTTAGTCCTTTAAGCTTAGTCCTTAGGTAATTTGCTGTAACGCCTCGAAATTTCGGGTAATGGTTTGAACCCATAAACGTCGACAAGTAGATCCGGACTTCGAAAAGTTTATGTTGTATTTGCGTATACTAATAAGGAAATTAGTATATAAAAGGATGTGATCCCGGAATAATTTGAATTTAACAAGTGTGACGACGGAGATTGATAATAATAATTGTATGTCCCCAAGAAGGCTACGGACTAGTGTCATATTATAAGAATTATGACATTGGGTACACGAATATTTTATAAGTCATCCGGTTTTAAGCGAATTGAGATCTAGAATTTAATTATGTGTATAATTAATTATTAATTGGGGACAATAGACAGTGGATGCTACGTGTAATATCATATCACACCGTCTGAGTGACTAGGCTTATTTAACACAACGGTGGCAGCTTCACAACATCAAAAATGACTCACACTCTTGTAATATAGGGTCTCCATCTCTTCAAGCTCTTTTATCTCTGCAAAACCTTCATTTCTCAAAATCTTCTTTAAAAAATTTGTTCTTGGAGAAGAAATCGATACACCTCCATTAGAAAGGATATGTCTCTATTTATAAACTTTGAAATTCTTGATCGAATTTTGGAGAATTGCCGAATACTCTGCTTACCCAAAAGGGGAGAAAATTCAAGATGTTTTGGGCTTTAGTTCTAGTAAACCAAAGCTGTGAACAAGCATAAGGAATCAAAACTCAAACCACGACCCAAAGCTTCATCGAAATCGAGTTTTGGACGGGTCCCTGTCTACTGAAACTTGTGCTAGGTGAATAGTTTTCCGACGGTTCTCGTCACGGCATCTGACAAAGGTAACGATTCTTGTTCTTGGGTTTATACAATTACAGAACATGACTCTTGTTGACACCCAATTTTGACCCTTCTGTCCAGACATTAGCTATAAAATTACACTAATTTTGCAAAAAATAATTTTTTAATGATTTTTATAATAACATGCATCAATAAAACATTAATACAGGCATAAATAAATAATTTAATAATGGCACCGCGTCTTACGTAGAAAACTACGCACTTAGAGTCTCGCGCCCATATCTATTAATTTTAAGCCCTGTCATAATTCTTAATAATAAATAATAAATACATAAAATAATAATCTAACACACGCGTTTTAATAAAAGCATTCATAAAAAAAGAATTAAGAAGTCCTATCTGCATGTAACATTTAAATAACTCAATTTTTTATTTTATAAGTTTTAATAACGACATCACATTATAAAATGTTAAGCACTAATTAAATAGCACGCCCATCTTTATTTTTTATAATAATTTAAACTCAAAATTAAATAAAAAACACCTAAAACTAATAACACTAATAACCCACCTAAAATTAATACCATCAGCCCACTCTTTAATTCCCAGCAGCCCATAAACCTTTGACCCAAATCCGTGAGCCCAACCCCCTTAATTAATAAATCAAAACCCAGACCCCACTCCCCTCAGCCCAGAGCCCCTTCTTCCATCGTCCCTTCTTAAGCACAACCCACGAAAAAACGCAAAACCTAGCAACCATCCATCCGCCGCACCTCCCGCACCTCGCCCCCATCGCCCAGTCGGGATTCTCGCCTGAGAATTCGGCGTAACCCAAGCTTCCCTTAACCAAATCGACATCCAAATTACCCTAACCAGAATATACCTTAAGAATCCTCTCAAATCGCACGAAATCAGTACTCCAAATCTCCTCTTTTTCGTTTTGATAAATGTCACCCTAAAATCGCACCAAATCTCCTTCAAATCGACCTAAAATCAGAACTTGCCTTAATCAGATCCTACAAAGACTACCTAAAACGAATACCTAAAATGGGAGCAGAATCAGTCCAAAATCAATTCAAAGATTGACCATAAGGGTTGTCCAAAATCAGAACCCGAAATGGAGGCTATATAAATCATTCAAATACACATGCAAAGGCAGAAGGGGGGTCTACAAAAAGACCTGTTTAGTAATATAGCAATCTAGAGAACTGGACGGGAAGATCCCGGAGTTTACATAGAGGAAAAACACTAGAAAAACAGAGAAGAATGAGTAGGTGAGGGTTTCTTACCAACGAAATCAGGAACCCAGCAATTAAGCACAAATCTGAAACCTTTCTTCTCAATAATAGCCTGGAATCGACTCCAAACCGCGTCGCTTTCAATCGCATCGCAATAACACATCGAGTGGACCGACGACTTGGTACGCTGCCTCGGTTCGCTGTCCGGAGAAGGTAAAATCACTACCCTTTCAGTCTTAAATTCGTTTGATATCAATGTGCGTAATGTGTCTTTGGTACGACTGTCCAAGTGTGTATCAAATTGGTGGTAACGACTGCTTATGCTTATTAAACTAAATCGCCAAACCTATTTGGATAATGTTAATTGATGTTCACAAATGTGTTTGTTAATGTGATTAAGCCAGCGTTTAGCCTCTGTTGTGTGTCTTTATACATCAGTCACAATTTGAGTTCATGAGGTCGATTCGAGTTATATTAGTTATGTTTAGTAAGCCCAGATTATTATGGTAACCGTTGTGTATTTAAGGGCTCATCATATTAAAGCAGTTAAACAGGTACCAACTCTTGAAGTTAAGAAGTGGTTTAGATCATCCATGAGTTATTTTGTGCTGAAGTTGACCATAATTATTGATTACCGATTCCTCACGTGTGATCTGGTCAGTGGATGCTTAACATGTTGTTTTAAGGCTAGCTTTGTTCACATATAAGTTGTCACGACCCGAACCAGGGCCCGTGACTGGTGCCTTACCCCGGGCACCCTAGTGATACAACATCAGAGAAAATCAGCGGAAATAAAAACTAAAACATGAGACAAGTCATAAAGCATAAACCAGGCTAACCAAAACGGTCACCTTCCTGAATATATACATATATATATCAACCTGAACAGTTAAATCCTTTTACAAACCCTGCCCACAACAGTACTACAGACCTCTAAGAATGTAACCATAACTATGACGGGACAGGGCCCCGCCATACCCCTGAATGTACAAGTAACTACACTGACAGGGGACTATACCAAAGATAAGCCTCCGAAGAAACGGAGCTTCCCAAAAGTGAATCAGGCTCTAAGAGCGCGGATCCACAACCGATGTACCTACTGCGGATGAACGCAGCCTCGGGCGAGGTCAAGACAACAGTACCAAGTATGTGAAATCAGAAAATATCAGAATGAAATCATAATAGTCTATATAAAGCAGGAGACATGTATGATAACCAAACTACAGTCCATAATATATAAACAGTCATGTCAAGTCAGGGACTCACGCCCTCAAAGTCGTTTACTCAAGTATAACAATGGGTCTCACGCCCACAACATCAATCATGCCCGTGGAATACCTTCCTCACTGCCGGCAGTCTATGATATAATCACACCAAGAAGTACACATGAACACTAGGTCCCACCTGTGTCATAATAACCGTACTAACAATATTATACAACCAAACCACGGTCGACACGGCAAGTACGGCCGACTACGGATACCGCGCCGTGTCACGAAATGGCCGGGGCAATCACGGGCTAACTACCAGGTACCAAGGCCGTGTCACGAGACTTCGTCACTACACTGAACGGGGCAAGTGCGAGGGCTAACTACCAGGTACCAAGGCCGAATCAGCCACGAGACGGGGCAAGTACGAAAGCCGACCACCAGATACCAAGGCCGATCAGTAAACCTCATGGAGAGCTAGTCCATGGAACAACAATCCTAATGGAACCATACCCGCGGCGCCACGATCGTGGTCAAGATGTCCAAAAGGAAACAACAAGACAGCAATCAAAATGGAAGCATACTCGTGGGCCACCCATCGTGTCAGTATGTCCATCCATCAAGAATAACATGACCGGCCCTCCATCGAGAGACGCGGTAACATAAGAATACAACACTTGCACAATAAGGCTATCACACGCAAACATAGGCACTTTACACACAACTCAAGGTACTTTCATTTTATGCCAAAGTCCAGGTTTTAACCCCAAAGTACTAATTACGTTAAATTCTTTTTAGAAGATCCATTTCTTTCACAAAAGTCACCCGATACCCGTAGTATCAAAATAAGGTGACTAACATTTTTAATTAAAACAACTTCCAGACTTTCCTTTTTTAAAACATATTAAGACAATAACATGCCTTCCTTTTAGACCAAAACGCTTCTCCTTTTACAGTCAAGTTACCATTTTAAAATCAATGATAAAACCATTCCTTTGTTTTCATAAAGTCGTTATAACTAACTTCCCATAAAGCTGTTATAGCACTTTATGTTCTAAACCAAAAACTCTTCAATTCCACAAGTCTCTTTTCTTTTAAAACAACAACAAGTATTCTTTTAAAACCCAATAATGTACTCTTTTCAAAACAAGTAACCTATACTTAAAATCAAGTTACTTCTCTTTTTCCGAAAACAAGTCGTTATAAGTCAAGTCTCTTATCTTTCAAGATCAAGTCTCTTAACTTTCAAAATCAAGTCGTTTATAAGTCAAGTCTCTTATCTTTGAAGATCAAGTCTCTTAACTTCTACAATCAATAAACCATTCTTTTACCTACATAAAGTCGTTATAACTAACTTCCCATAAAGCTATTATAACACCCTATGTATTAAACCAACCAAATCACTTAGCACGTATCGCTCACCGTACTACATAGTTCACAACAATCATGCTAGAAAAGATAGGAAGAGGTTCACATACCTCGCGAAGATTATCGACAATAAGCAAAATTCTCCACGGTACTGTAACCCTGCTAGCCTTTTCCACTCTTCAAGTAGAATACGCTACTCGAAGTACTGCAACCTATAAAGGCCACAAAACGCCTATCAACTCCTAGATCTCTTATAGAGTATTCTAAATACAAGATTCCGTATTCTACGTAAAATTCGGCACCTCCCCACGCTATCACATAAATCTCTCCCTATCCAGTCCGCTACAGCCAACAACTCCCAGGGGATTACACGTCTAACCGGACGTGTTCAATTCTGCTTCACAATAATACTACACAAGTCTACTGTAAGTACAATCCAATGTAAATACAGTTCAATCCTTTATAATCATCATTCCAATATAATATACTCAAGTATAACTACTACAACATGTAAAATCCAATTACAATAGGGGGACATAGATCATTACCTCGATAAGCCCAAAATTATCCAAGTTTATAAGTCGATCCAGAGCAACGTTTAGCTCCAATTCCTTACGCTCCAACCCGCTCCAAGCGACCCTTAGAAGTTTCTAAACAACTTCTCTAAAAACTTCCACCAAGCTAGGAAGATTTTTCTAGGGTTTCGTTTGCGACTATTGGAATAAAGTAGCATTTCCGGGCTCCTAGTATTAAAATAACTTTGGAATACTACTAGGGATACTAGGCCAATGTATTTGGGATTATACAATAATACTCCAAGTATTTTCTTACACAAGAGGGGAGGGGGACGAAACATAGCCTAAAGGGAGGGAAATATTTTGCCTTGGAGGCTTTAAGTGTGAGATGATTTAAGTCTTCAACTTAAGGGGTATATATAGAAGGATCAAGGGCCATGATCTAAGCAAGTGGGTGGTCAAGATTGGGACATGTGTGTGTGGGTCCCACCACACCACATGGCCAACGAATTGGGTGCCAAGTGTTAGGGCCATTTTCGGCCAAGTGAGTAGGTGACAAGTGGCTAGCCACTTGTCACACCATTCGCCCACATGGCACACAAGGGTGACACGTGTCGCCCCCTTACTCGTCCACAATATTTCGTCCTCCGAAAATATCCAAAATACCGAAAATCTCAAAACAAAGCGGGCCCCACAAAACCGTAAATTTCTCCTGTGGGCCCCACGTAACCATTTCTGAAAATAAAATCCCAAAATTCTAATAAAATCCAAGAAGTCCAAATACCAAATCTGGGAATCCAATTCCCACTAACGAACCTTTTTCTTCACAAAAACCGAAAACTTTTCCGTCGAAAATTCACATATTTCTTTCATTCCAACATTTCTGTCGTAAACTCGTACGTATGTCCTCACATACATACTCTGGAACTACGGGGTGTAACATAAGTCGTATAATCTATCTAATGCCCAGTTGAGACTTGAATGATCATATGAAATCTGCTTGAGTGAGTGTTGGTCACATAGTACACATAGGGGGTAATTAAGTATCAAAGATTATTTAAATTGACAAGAAGGGATAAAATGTATTTGCTTCTTATCAAAACTATATTCTCATGTCTAGTTTCATGCTTTAAAGTATGCCTATCAACAATATGTATCCATTTCTAAAATATGTCTAAAAGGAATAAGAATGGAAAGCTCCCTTCTAAGCCTTGATTATTAAGCATGCCTATCTATCTTACTGTCTGCATCATCTCTTCTTGGTCGTATATTTGGCCCATTCTTTAATTTCTCTGTATTGAGGTCTGCTCATGTCACGTAAGTAAGGCATGATTGGGATGTAATCTATCATATAATGTTCGCATACACATAAATTTTGTTTGTCTTGTTTAAAATTATCCCTGTTATTGCTTCATTCTAAGCTTAAAAATGTTAGAATGCCTTCTTCTCCTCCTAGATATAGCATAGGTGAGGTATGCCTGATTCAAGTTTCAATTTGAGCGTATTAATGTGTATCTCTGGTTTGTCATTATGTACGTGATTCATATTAAAGTTCTGGTATCTACCTTCTTATGCATACATTAATTGTTGCTCTTGCTGTGTTTGTGATCACTTGTTCAAATGTTTATCATTTCGTGGGCCTGCACTATTTTTTTTACTGCTGGATGTATTGTGAAGACTTTCCATATCTCATTACCTATAAAGGCCACGATCCAAGGCCTGGGCTGGCCTGCTTCCTGCTTTTTTAAAAAAAAAATATGAAAGATTGTTTTTTTTGGGCCTGTCTTCCTATTGCTACTCCCTTAAGAAATCTGAGAACTATAAAATAATAGGCCTGCCTTCTCGTTTCAGTTTCACCTGAAACTGTATGTGTGGGCCAACATATTTTCATAATCTGGAAATTACAGTGTTGGGCCCATTTTTCTCTTGAACTGCCGAAATGCAATGATCCAAATGTGTTAAAGTTTATGTCAATGCTTATGTACTACTTGATAAGGTTTCGGATATATACTAATCCTTATCTTTTTTTTTTTTTTTACATGAAATGCATCGGAGCGAAATGAAGAGTCTCACGGCGAGACTCATTACAAGCTACAACAAATGAAGACCCGCATCTTATGTGTTTCATCCTCTCCGAATCATTAACTCCAAACCATAGGCGAAATGACTTCGCCATTTCTTCGAGTCCTTATTAATTCATATCCTCACCCCATTTATTTGTTGTAATTATTTGTCTAACATTACACTACTAGTAGTACACTTAGAATAGTTAAACTTTGGGTTGTCATTAGAAAATAGTTTGACGCTAGAAATTCACTCTCCTTAAATTAATTATTTTTATGACTAGCTATGCATTGCCTAAGCCATACTAAAATGACATTAAATATTCACGTAGCTAAAGTGTCACTCACGATCAAATCCTTAGCATAAAAAATTAATTTCTTCATAAACCCTTACTAACATTCATAATTAAAAATTATTTTGTTAGTCTTTGCATAATAGATATTCTACATCTTATTTTATAAGTACACATTTCGTCATAATAAGATTTTGCATTATTACAACACAAGTATCTTATCTAATACGTTACATATGCATTTTTTTCCAAAGTTAACTTTATATTCTAAATAAGTCTTATAATTTTATACTTTTAAAACATGCATTACACTCTTAGCATAATAATTCCTAGGTTTGAACGGACAACCGCAAGTTAGCGGATCCTTTAGGGTGCCTAACCCCTTCCCTTTAGGATAATAAGGAGCCCTTACCCAGAATCTCATTAAGTTTAGCAGACCATAGAAAATGGAGTTAATGTTTACTTTAAACTAGTTAACATTTAGGTGTCCTAATTCACCCAAATTAATTAGGTGGCGACTCCACGAACCCTTTAGCACTTAGCACCTTTTACTTTTAAACTTTAGCATTTAGCACCTTTAGCACTCTTAAACATTTTAGCAACCCTTTTTGCACCCTTTATCATTTTATTATTTGTTTTCTAACATTTTTACTTAAGCAGGGTTCGCTAGAAAAAATGTCGCGGCCGAAAAGGGGCGTGACAACTCTTATTAATTCTAAGATGATTAACGAGAATACAAAGTTGTTGGGTATCGACGGGACTGTTCGTATAAAATTGGGAGGCTGCATGTGTAATTACTGAACTGTTGGAATACTGTAGTAACTAAGGAAGAAGGTTAAGAAAGCTGATTATGTTGCCACATGAATAGATTTTCGATATAGAAGAAGTATAGGTTCTACGCGTATAAGATGTTCGATAAAATGTCTTAACAGAATCTGTTCTCCGTATATTGATTTGTGTGTGATTTAAATCATTCATAAGGTGTAGATAATCATTCTTAAGTGTCACGACCCGAATCTGGGCCCGTGACTGGTGCCTTACCCCGGGCACCCTAGTGATACAACATCAGAGTAATCAGCGGAACATAAAACACATACATGAAACAAATGGAGTACAAAGCGATGTCGAGAAAACTTGCCTTTCGGCAAATATATAAATAACAACTCCTACAAATGAGCAGTTTAATCCTTTTTACAAACCTCTTACAATTTACGCCACAGCGATTTTCTGAGACCTCTCTACGAATGATATGACAACAACGGGGCGGGGCCGTCATACCCTGAATGTAGCACCTACTGACAACAGGGACTATACGAATAAGCCTCGGAGGAACGGAGCTTCCCAAAGCGAATCGTGATCCTAAGAGCGAGGATCAACGGCGGTGTACCTTTACTGCGGCATGAACGCGGCCGAAGGAGGTCGATACAACAGTGCAGAGTATGTGGCGAAAAATATCGTAAATGAAATCATAGTAGTCTATATAAAGCGGGAGACATGTATGATAACCAAACTACGATTCACAATAATTAAGCGATCATATCAAGTCGGGGACTCACGCCTCAAAGTCATCACTCGATATAGCAATGGGTCTCACGCCCACAACATCAATCATGCGTGGAATACCTTCCTCGCCGGCGATCATGATATATAAAGCACCAAGGAATACACGTGAACAGCGAGTCCGCTGTGTCCAAATAAAACGATGCGGGGTAAGTGCGAAGGCATAGCCGACTACTAACACCGCGGTACTAACAAGGTCATAAAGCGTATCATGATATCTGTCTGACCGCCCGCATGATCAAAGCTGATCGCCGCGCAATATCAAATGTGCGCGTCTAGCCACGAACTCCCGCGACTCGCATAGGCCAATCTCATAGGCCCGCGTGAGGTATAACCCGCGTCGGTAGCTACTCCGGCGTCGCCTGGACTCGCGATCCGCGTAGCCACACGTAGCCGCGTGACCATAAAGGCGCGCGCTAACACGGAACTCGTAGCTCGCGATAGGCCCGGGACCCGCATGAGGTATTCTCGAATCATGGTCCTGCATCGCTTTGAGTCTACCCGCGTCGGAGGCGCTTAACCCGGAAACACGGTGAGTGGTATAATACCAACATAACGGTTTAACGTTTAAACAACATAAGCACAATCAAGGAAAGCCCTTTACACAAACATCACGAATACTAACACACGTAGCATCCTAATATGATTACTTATCAAATCAACACGAAGGTATTACAAGGCTATCACAAACCAATACAATCAAGTTATTCACACATAAGGTACTTTCTACTATGTGTCAACATGTTCGGGTTTCTATCCCCAAAGTACTTCATACATTAACTTTTTAAAAGATCGTTACTTTCACAAAAGTCACACAATACGTAGTATATGAAAATAGAGTGATTATCTTTTAAGTGAATCAAAACACTTATCTTTGTAAAATCAAGTAACAACATTATTATCCAAACGTCCAAGTTTGCCTAATTTCAAATGTTCACGTTTCTTATTTTAGAAAGGTTTCGTAGTCATAGTCTTATTCATTTAAGAATATAATTCTCTCTTTTAAACTATCCGAGAAACATAAGCCTTATATGTGAGTAGGATATTCTTGTTTATAACAATCTTATTACTGACCATGATCTAGGAAATATCATTTTGTCTCATCTTAGCTTACATGCGGATGGAAGTTTCTCCGGTTTTAATAATACTTAATCTGTTAAAACATTTCCTTTTAATGTAGCTGCGATGGTTTGTCGATACATTCGATTTCGAATCAAGAAAACATTCTTAAGCCGTTATTACCTAACTTCCCATAAAGCTAGTATAACTCTTAAGTTTTCAAAAACCAAGTATTACTTCTTTCTTCAAATGATTCAAAATCTTTTGAAATACTTCAAGTTCTTTATTAACACATAACAAGCCGCTTATAGTTCAAATCGATTACCTTCTAAAAACCACAAGTATTTTCTTACCAACATAAAGTCATTATAACCAACTTTCCATAAAGCCGTTATAACACTTTATGTTTTAAACCAATCAAATACATTTAGCACGTATGCGTCACCGTACTACATAGTTCACACATATCATGCTAGAAGAGATAGGAAGAGGTTCACATACCTCGCGGCAGTATCGACTAATAGCAAAATGCTCCAAGTACCTCAGCCGTCGGCTACTCCTTAAGCCAAGTAGATCGCGCCACACGCAAAGATCTTGACCTATAAGGCCACAAGCGCTTATTAACATCTAGATCTTATCGTAGAACATTACGAGAAAATTGGCACCTCCCCGCAACAGCGTAAATCTCCTCCTCTATCGGGCGGCTACCAAGCCAACCGGGGTTATACGTTAATCCGGCGTGCACAATTCTACCTCACGTAAAAGCTACACAAGTCTCATGTCTGATACCCTATGTAAATCTGATTCGATACTCTTCTTTGAAAAGGTTTCTTATTATTGGGCTTAAGTCAAAAGACATTGCGATAACAACGTTCGATACTATATATAGTATACTTCAACTATATAATCTAACAACATGTAATTTCCAATTACAATAGGGGGACAAGATATTTACCTCGATAAGCCCATAATTATCCGAGTTTAAATGTCGATCCTGAGCAAGGTTTAGCTCTACTCCGTGCGCTCAGGCCGCTCCAAACAACCCTTAGAAGTTCTAACCAACTTCTACTTAATACTCCAACTAACTATGGAGATTTTCCTTAGGGTTTCGGTTTTGTGACTGAAGGGAAGTATAATAGTATTTCTGGGCTTTTCGTATAAGTATAACCTTAGAATACTACAAGGTATACGGCTAAGGTAATTTGGGCATTATAACAATACTTTTGAGAGTATTTCTACCAAGAGGGGGGGTATTATACGAAAACAACTAGGCTAGGGGTACCCCGGCTAGCACCCGAGAGGTACCCACGGCTAGCACCCCACGGAGGGGGGTGTGTATACCCCTCGGCCTACCCCACTAGGGGGGAACTCTCGGCCAAGGGGAAGAGGGCCTCTCGGCCAAGACACTACACTAAGGGGGAAGGAAGAAGCTTTCAAGACTTAGGCAATTTTGTGGATGAATTAGTCTTCAAAGGGGTGGGTATTTATAGGTCAAGTGAAGGCCAACCAATGGCCAAGATCTTGCCAAGTGCAAGGCAAGTGTAGGGCCAAGAGCTTGCCAAGTGCACCTTATCCAGCTACCCCATCATATCCTACCAACCCGCCGACCAAACAATGGCCATTCGGCAACCCCCTTTCCGCGAGGTGTTCCAATGAGAGGGTGACAAGTGTCGCCTCTTGTTGATCCAAAATGTTTAAATCTCTCGAAAAAACCCGAAAAAATTAAAAATGACATCGCCGCAAATCCCCCAACCAACGGTTTTAAAACTTTTCGTCGAAAAACGACTCTAATCGGGTGTTGTGAACAAAAAGAATTCGGCCAAGCCTAAATCACAAGTTCAAATTTTTCTACGTACGTCCTTACGTACATACTCTGGAAATACGGGGTATAACATTAAGAGCTTACAAGGATCCGTGGAAAGGGTGTTGTGTCATTCAGGTTATTCGGTTGTTGTTCATGCATATTTATTTGCAGTTCATATAATACCCTGAACCTCTAAGGAGCTATATGCTCTACTATATATATATGGAAAATGGGAAAAAGGGAAAGGTGTTATATACAAACACAACCTGCAGCTGGTACAGACTATCATAAAAGAGTCCTAAGAGGCCAAAATGATGTGATGTGATGTAATTCCCACAGAGGCGATTGGGACGGGTTGCACGATCCGCAACACTAACACACACACACACACACACACACACATATATATATATATATATATATATATATATATATATATACCGCATTTGCATCATGCATGCATTCATTAACCAACATATGATGTGATGCCCCCAGAGGCTGCTATGGTAAGAAGGATTGCCTGATGAGGCCGAGATATGTACATACTGCATTGTGCATAACATTTAGACATATTCATTAGGGCCCTAGAGGCAATTACTGTTGGTCAGCTGTTTCTGTTTCCGATTATGATATATCTTTGTTATGTTATTTCTTATGTCTGACATACTCAGTACATCAGTCTTACTGACGTGGGCAAAGGGGATGATGCGTTTTATGCCCGCATGTTTATACTAAGAGGGTGACATATTGTGCTAGTAGGTTGCTGGTTCAGCTGATACTTGGAGCACTCTACTTATTTCAGAGTTGCAGTCTGATCGTGGTATGTCCTTCTCTTAGAGGCTTGTAGATAAGTATCATTTGGTTAGTTGTCATACATGGCCTTATCGGCCTTGATGTATTTATAAATATATGGTTAATTTTGGGTTGTATGATCAGGAGTGCCAGGTGGGTTGGATCCGTGTGCCCGTCGCGGCCTCTAATTTGGATGGTGACATTTGCTTAGGGAATTACACGTAGAGATTCCCTAATTAATATGTTAAAACAACCACTAACTCGTCCCCCACTCAACTTTGCTCC
The DNA here is from genome assembly GCA_029844215.1 of Przewalskia tangutica. Classification (NCBI taxonomy): domain Eukaryota; kingdom Viridiplantae; phylum Streptophyta; class Magnoliopsida; order Solanales; family Solanaceae; genus Przewalskia; species Przewalskia tangutica. The sequence continues at coordinate 40,467,007 of CM056724.1, read as the reverse complement.
TCTACTAAAATTAATTAATCACACACACAATTAATTCTTGATCTCAATTTACTTAAATCTCCATGACTTATAAATCCTTCATATACTCAATGTCATAATTTTGTAATATAACACTAGTCCATAACTTTGGGGAGATACAACTATTGTTATTAATTCTCGTCGTCACACTTGTTACGTCCAATTATTTCGGGACTGCATCATTTGTATACTAATCTCCTTATTAGCATATATACGTAAATATAACATGAATTTCCTGAGGTCCGGATCTATTTGCCCACGTTTAGGTTCTCAAACCATTGCCCAAAATTACGGGAGGTTACAATTTACATGCCTGTTCAATGTTTACCCTTTTCTTCCAAACAAATATGTGGCACGCAAAGCTTAATTTATTCAAATTTTTGTTTCACGTTTTCCAGATATATATTCCTATTTTATTTTTGATAAATTTGATTTCATTTCTTTCGGTTATCCCGCCTCCCCTTTTATGGTATATTAATTACAAAACGAATTTCTTCAATATATAAAATATAATTTCAATAGCTTTGGCTACTACTAGTAGCAAAAAGAAAAAATTCAACTTAAGCCTCATGCTTGAGAAGGGTTATCATTCCTTATTTTTAATGTTTTTGGTGTATTTTTGTTAGGGAGAGCCGAACCACGCTGATGTCCAATATGCCACGATACGTGTCATCAACTTAAAATTACATTTTTAACCCGAAGACCATCTTCTCCGATCTTCACCTTCCTCTCTCCATGCCAGAAAATAACAAGGTTTCAAGGATGCATGTGATCAAGCTCATCATAATGAAGAATATATTCTTTTTGACAACCAGAATGATTTTTATTCAACTTTGCACCAACAATACAACAACCTATACATACATATAACTCATCTTCAGACTCCTAACACAACCAGAACACAAAGTACAGAAAAAAAATTCTATGTCTAGTTTTCTATCCCCCTCAATTGACTCAGTTCCCCCTATACTCCTATTACATATCTTCTCTATCCATTCTTTATTTTTACAAGTTATTTTCCTGTGTAGAATATCAAAAACCCTATATGTACTCTCTTCTTGGATTCTCCTGTTAATCAGCTGAGGTTTAGACACTTGATGTCTCCATAAAGCTTCATTCCTTGCCATCCAAATATTGTATATTAATGCAGCCTGAACCCCCCCCATACAAATGCCCTACTAATCTTTCCTTTAATTTTGCGCACCAGTCTGCTCCATATACATGCACATCTTTGTTATGCACTGTAATTCCCAGCCATCTCAACACCTCCTCCAAACATATTCTTGAGAATATACGTTCAAAGAATATATGATCAGTAGTTTTAGGATCGATAATCTCCACATAGCAGACATGAAGTATCCTGACATATCCCAATTTTGCAAGCGTCTCCCTAGTTATCAATCTTCCATGCATTGCAAGTTAACATATAAAGCTATGCTTAGGGATCACTGCCTTGCTCCACACTCCTCTCCACCATGGCCACTCATTACCAGCCTCCTTTCTCCATTTATATCTCCCTTGTATGGTGTATTTTCCTGTTTGTCTCAACCAGTTAGTCTCACAAAATCCAGCAGCAAACTTTTCCTTAATTGTGCATATCTCCTTCCAATACCAACAACTGTCATTTAGAGCCTTGTATTGCCACCAATCTTCCTCTTTTATATAGACATGATTCGAAAAGCGCTTTCATAGCGCTCTTTTTAAGGCTTGCATAGCGCTTAAAAAGGCGATATGCAAGCTTACTACTACCATGACGCTTTTCTTAGATAACGCAAAAAAGCGCTATGCAAGTTATACTTCTATTTTGAAGATACTAGCTTGCATAGCGCTTAAAAAAGCGTTATCCAAGTGTTTTATCTGTTTTTTTTATTTTTTATTTATTGTTTTGGTACCTATTTTCCCCCCATGTTTTTCACCTAATAAATAAAATATCAAAAAGATAACAAAAATAATACTTATTCAAAATATAATATAATATAATATAATCATTCTCATAAAACATAATAATATATTTAAAATAATATCTCAATTAGTAGCTTATAATAATTAGCTAATAACAATACGACATAGTCAACAATTATATCAAAATGCTAACTAATAGCTTCAACCTTCCATTTTTCTTTGAAGAATCGATTGTACAAGTAGTCTGCCCAATTAATTCGAAAATTCTTCATTTTGCTTGTAGGATAAACTTTGAGTGGTGAACTATGAACAAACTGCAAAACATAGATGTTACAAAAACATAGTTAGAATAGAAACGTCCAACAAATAAACATACTTACACAAATAACCTCATACAAATATGGTTGGGTATGAACAACAATATAATCACAACACAGTAGGGTATGCATTTAACAAGAAAGTTAAAATCATATAAAGAGAGAGTGAAGATAACTTAACGGTATTTTCCTTTTCTGCGCGGGTTTTAACTTTAGGATGCGCCTCCGGGTATCTGCAAAAGACACTTAGTAAAAGAGTTAGTAAAATGAATAAATACGAGTAAAACCTTCGGATCCGTAATAAAATAATAGGAGTTATAATTACGGAAGGCTCAGATCTATATTTTGTAAAGGGACATCTCAAACAAGTCATGGGTGTGTCCTAGTAACTTGTCAGTCAATCTAGTCGCCCCCCAAGCATGTTGGTATCCAGTATATATGTAATAAATCCATAAGTGTCATCATCGCCTTTTCCGAAGGAAAGCATACCGAGGGACAACCTTTCTGGAAGGGTCATGTATTATCATGTTCAAATCAGTATTATACCGAAATCGAAGGGACGCGGCCTCAATTTCAATTTCATTGGCCTAAGTGTAGCCTCACATTAGAATCAGTGAATATCGGGGATATTATAGCTGTCTAAAACAGTTTTAAACAACAGTTGTCGGCCAAGAAAACCAGCAGCAACTCGCAGCATTTTTCAGCCAAGAAACCAGCAGCAACTATGCTAAAAAATACGGTAGTGAATGACATTAAACAAGTCTAGTAATACAACGATACTTTGACCAGAACGTTACACCTGTTTTAACTCAAAATATAGCATTAGATTCAACTCCACGTACAACAAACTAATCGGGTGTAGCATCTGTTTTTAATGAGCGAATTTATCAAGGGATATCTGAAGGCAGAAATCAGATTTTAGAATCTCATAAATCGAAGATCGCCCGGACTTAACCGACAAACTAGCTGGCTTAGCAGCTAACAACTACTGGAACCTTAGGGAATCATCTACTCCTCAACAACTATCAATATCAACAACTCAGCAACTGACAATTGTTGGTTTCATCCTTCAAATACTGCAACAAGAATTTAACTCAAGATGTGGCAATTGCTCCAAAAAGTAACATCAAGTATAACAGTTTCAACCCCAAAGAATTTACTTCAAGATCAGCCATCAGATGGTACCAGAACAGTAGCAAATAGCAACAACTAGCAGCAGCTTACTCAAGTGCCACCATTGTTTTTGTCTTAAAATATGGCAGCATACTCACCAAAATGTCTCAAGTCTAGCAATTGTTTTCCTCAAAGGGCAGCAGTGACTTGTTCAGTAACTCATGGCAATAAGCTCCTCATTTATATCTGTACAAGTTGTCACAGACTCGCATTTATATCTTGTTCTGGTTTTTTGACTCCAACAGAAATTGTCATGGTTGTTAACTATATCCAAATCAAGTAGAACATATAAATTTCAATCAAATATGTTGTAGAAAGAAAGGTCTAGTAGTTAATTTGAGGGCCGCCTAATTATGATAAATCCTCGGGGTTATGACTTCTATTTGACGTGTTGCAAAACATACATTATGATACAAGTTTTAAGTTCTATGCATCACGGTAATTATACGTACAAGTAAGTTACATTATAACGAAATTACAAGTAAATTCTCTATAATAAACATCAATTGGTAACTTACACAATCGAGTCACTAAGTTACAACATAATTATAAGTAAATCTCTATAATAAGCATCAATTGGTAACTTACACAATCAAGTCACTAAGTTGTAAGACAATTACTGGTAAATTTCTATAATAAACAGCAAGTGTAACCTCGTGAAAATGGCAACTAACTTGTTATCATTGGTTGTATAGCTTGATAGTTGTCACTTGTCATATAATGACTACCAACTAGGATTCGACACAAACATTTGTAGGAATCCAGTTTCAAGATAATTATAGAAGTTCAGAAAGCTACCTGGAAAAGGTTGAGCACATGAGGTTAGAATTGACATTCGACAAGATTGGAAAACTAACCGTGTACAATCTATAAACATTCATTTCCCGCCGGACGAACTGCACTAAGAAATCCATGTTGCTTGTGTCGAAAGATCACATAGTAATCAACGACACACTCATTAATGATAACAAAAAACAACAAAAACAAAATAAAAGAATTGACCATTTTTTCAAGAGGAGGCTACCCAGTCACCGCATCAGCCATTCTGCCAGCAACAGTGGTGTATTTGGTAGACTCGTCGACTGGGGATGAATTGATGGTGGAGAGTGGGTGAAAAATGTCGGCGAGATATTGGTGAGTCTAGTGGTACCACCCTCGACCGTCGATTGAAGCCAAGTGGCCGGAAAATCAATCGGCGGCGCTAGGGTTTATGTAGGTTTCGATTTGGGAGATTTGACTATAGAGGTTGAATCGAGCAGTGAGGTTGGTGTAGAAATGACGGGGAGGTGATGGCGAAGCCATTGGTACCACCTCCAGACCTTGAGGTTGCCTGAGTCCGCCGGAATTCGCAAAGAACAGATCGGAGAACTGTGTATTTTTCGATCTGAAATTCCCGTCGATGTAGGTTGAATCGACGTGAGTGGTTGGGATGGATATGACGGGCTTGAAGAGACGAAACTAATGGTATAAGTCTAAATGCGCAGCGGAGTTACGTGGTGGCGGAATCACTTTGTTCTGGCGGAAATCGCCACTCTCAACCAGTGCAAAATAACGTACTACGTACTATAGAAATTATGCCAATTAATTATTTTGTAATTCTTTACTGCAATAGCGCTTCCACAAGCGCTATCTAAGTGAGAATATTTATATTATTATATTAATAAATTACTTAGGTAACGCAAATTATAATAGCGCTTTAAATAAGCGTTATGCAAGGAGTAACTTGCATAGCGCTTCGAATAAAATTTCCGAAAAGCGCTATGCAAGTATTATTTGTTAGATTTTTTTTTTAATTTGAAAATTTGAAAAAGCGCTATGCAAGCTGTTACATAGATAGCGCTTTTACAAAGCGTTATCTAAGCTGCGTTACGCAAGCTGAAATCTGTAGTAGTGATTAACCCTGTCGCGCCCGTCTTTGACCTCGGGGTCTGAACGGTATCCGCAACGTTGCTCTTTGGCGCGGTTCCCTGGATGGAGCAATAATGCTGATTTTGAGGAGTCGCCACCTAATTATTTAAGTGAATTAGGACACTTGATTTATTGCAATAAAAATACTGCAATTAATCTCCTTTTAATAGTCTGCGAAATTAATGAGATTCTGGGTCAGGGTTCTTTATTATCCTAAAGGGAAGGGGTTAGGCATCCTTTAAGATCCGCTAACTTACGGTTATCCGTTCAAACTTAGGTTAATTATTTATTGCCTTTTTGTTCTACATATTCTGAGCAGTTTTGATAATTTACAATTTCAATGGAATGCAATACAGAATAATAAAGCTAAAATCAAAATAAACTCCGGGACATATTTTAGCCCTTTTTAGGTCTTCTGCACAAGATGATCTCCGGGTACCTGCACAAACACTTAGTAAAAGTGTTAGAAATAAAATAAATAATTTTAAAGTAATAGCAAGAATTAATAAGTAAAGCCAAAAATAAATTCGTCTTTTGTACAGGGGAGGCCTTGGAAATCAGACGGAGATTCCTTCATCGACCAATATTGCTAGAAACAATAAAATAAATAAAACCTTCATATTCGTGCCAAAACAGTAATAGTTTTAAACACGGAGGGCTCAGATATATAAAAAAATAAAATGGGACATCTTAAACAAGTCCAGCTGCGAAAATTTGCCTCGCCAGCGCATGTTGGTTATCCGGTGTAAGTGGAAGAAATCATCATTGCCCAGAAAACTTTATTTTATTTTATTTTCCGTCTTTGCAACTGTGGAGGCCTAAAAAATCGACGGATAACTTTTTCATTGGCCAACAGTGTAGTATCAGTTCATTATCAGTTAATCAGCAAAACAAATGTCAAAAATACAGCCAAATAGAGTTGTAACCAGTGAAAAAAATGGATACCAAAAAGACAAACCAACAAGAGATACCAACAGTAACACCCACACGCAAAAAATGCATCCAAGCCAAAAACCAGTCAACAACAGTCGACTAGAACACCAGAAAGGCAAAGCCACATCGGAGAAAATTAGGACGTCGCCGGAGCACGTTAAAACAAGGCTAAATCAGTCCAACAATCAGTAATAACAGTAATAACAACGTAACAAACACCAGTGAATCCGCAAAAACAGTTGGAACAAACACAACCTAGTCTCACCGGTAATTTGGAACGTCGCTGGAGTTTCCCCAAAAAATAGAAAATCAAGTCAGCCCAACAACAACAAATATAACAACCAAAATAAGGTCGACCAAGGGTCACCGGAGTTCAAAAACTCTGGCGAGATGCCCAAAACAAAAAAGAAACCAGATCAGTCAAACAACCATCATAACCATAAGAGAATAAAAAACAACGAGCATCGCCGGAGTTCAAACTCCGGACGATTTCAACAACACAAAAATGGAGTTCGGCGGCATCACTTCCACGGCTAACGCCGGAGCGACGCCACCAGTGGTTGTCGACAGTAGCAGTGATAACAGGAGAGTGACAGATAGCGATGGTGGTTGATGGGTGTGTGGAGGTGAGGTCGACGGGTGAGCAGTGGTCGACGGGAAGGGGTTCGTCGGAGATGGAAGGGGATGTGCGGCTGGAGAGAGAGTTAGGGAGACGATTTTGGTTTTCAAGGGAAAGGGGAGGAGTGTGTTGTGCGGCTGGGTTGATGTTGTGGTTTGTTGGGGAAGGAAGGGGAGGGACTGATGGTGGTTGCTTCTTGTTGAGAATATAAATGGTGTGGGTATGAGAGGATGATTTGATGAAGAGAGGAGTGATAAAAGTGAGAGAGATGGAAGGGGTGATGGACTCCGCTGGCGGCCTTTCTAAGAGGGGGGGGGGGGGTAAGGTTTTTTTTATTTATAGGGGTATTTAGGTTTAGGGTTTTGGCTATTGGGGGAAAAAGATGAAAGTTGTACTGGGCCTCATTTTTGGGTCTCAGTTTAGGCTTCGGTTTTCGGCGGATTGGACTGATCCAGATTGTGGCTCGGACTGAAATGATTTGACAAAAAATGCAAAATGGGTTTATTATTTAAAAGAAAAATTATTTAAAAAGATGAAAAATTATTAAAATGCAAATGCCGATGCAATAATAATAAAATACAATATTTAACAAATATTTAATGTCTAATTAAAAGTAAAGACGGGATGTCAATTAATTATTTTAAGAGATGCAAAATTATTAAAATAAAATGATCGCGCAATAATAATAACATAATATTTGAAAATGTTTAATACCTAATTAAAAGTAAAAACGTGATGCCAATTTACAAAAAATAAAACAACATAGAATGTTAGGTAAAAAATATACAAAAATGCCAAAAAATGGTGACTAAAATGTCGTGTCCTAAAACACTTAAAATTGCAAGAAATATCCAAAAGATGGGTCAAAATTGGGTGTCAACGGCTTGTCCCTCTTTGACTGAAGACGAAGAAAGAGTTTCGGACAAAGACGTTGACTTGTAGCCAATTTTGTCTCCATCCTCAGAATTAAAACAAAGATCAAGAAAATGAATGGGCAAAAAGCTGATGCAGATTCAAAATTTTTGTCCCAGTGTTGAATTATGATGACACTGGGTCGTTGTGATGCCACAATAAAAGACAAAGCTGATGCAGATTTAAAATTTGTCTCAGTGTCGAATTATGAGGACACTGGGTTGCTGCGATGCTAGAAAATTAAAGCATGCAGACGCCGATTCAAAATTATCCCAGTGTCGAATCATGATGACACTGAGCTGCTGTGATGCTGCAAAATTAAAGACAATGCCGACGCAGATTCAAAATTTGTCCCAGTGTCGAATTATGATTGACACTGGGTTACTGGTGATATGGTGATGTAACAGACAGGGTGTTTGTTCCCTGAAATGCCTCTAGGATGTTTGTTCCCGAGGTCCAAATGCAAAAGGTGTTTGTAGATGCTGATGGCGTCATTGCATGGACGCGATGCAGATGTTCGTCATTGCATAGACGAAACATAGATGAAGTCGTTGCATAGACTTTAAATAAAAATGTGTCGTTGCATAGACGCGATGCAGATGCTCGTCGTTGCATAGATAAAACATAGATGAAGTCGTTGCATAGACTCACATGAAATGGCGTCGTTGCATAGACGCGATGCAGATGCTCGTCGTTGCATAGACGAAACATAGGTGAAACCGTTGCACAGACTTACATGAAATGGCGTCGTTGCATAGACGCGATGCAGATGTTCGTCGTTGCATAGGCGAAACATAGGTGACGCTGTTGCATAGACTTACATGAAATGACATCGTTGCATAGACGCGATGCAGATTGTTATACCCCGTAGTTCGTGCGGATCATTGTCAGGGCCTCAGCGCATGGCCAGAACGGCGAGGCAGCGGTGCAAGCGGGTGATTGTAGGGCATGGCGGAAAGCAGGGCGCGCCGTAAGATCTGAAGGGTTGAAGTGTCGGCCGCGCCGGAAGCAGGGCGCTGGAAAGTCTGAGGCGACAGTTTCAGCGCATGGCCATTTCTGAGGCAGAGGCGGGTTCGGCGAGAGTTAGTGGAAATTTCTGCACTGTTTTGTTTTAAAAGAGTTCATGGGTGGGTGACAAGTGTCCCCCCCCCCATCTGAAATATTGCATGCCTTATATTGACCAAGTCTTGAAGACTTGGTCATCTTTCATCTCTCTCTCTCTAAGCAAAAGCTCTCACTTCTCTCTAGAATTCCAAGAGGAATTCAAAGCTTAAGAAAAATCTGAAAAGTTAAGAACAAGAAGGAAGCTTGTGGCTAGCTTGTAAGGGTGGTTGTGGTGGTGTTCTTAAAGAGAAGGCTAGCAAAATTTTTGGAATAATTTTGGCTAAAGCTCTAAAGGTAACAATTCTCTCTTGTAGCTAGTTATTGATGTTGCATGTGAAGGAAAAGGAACTTGTTATAGTAAATAATGCTCTTAGATTCATTGCATGTAAGAAATGTGGTTTGGATGTGAAATAATTGGTTAAGAAGATTATGTGAGCATGTTGTAGCCTAAAAACTACCTTAGACTTGTTAAGTTGGTTGTTTTACCTTGTGGGGCAGAATTTTACACATTTAAGTTTAGGTGTGTAATCCCCTTTGAAATGTTGGATTGTTGGGCCTTAAATGTGGTGTTTGGATATTGAATTCGACCTTGAAAAAGGTGGCAAAGTATGTAGAAACAAAGGAAGTGCTGCCCAAATTTCCTTAAGAATTAGTAACTTGAACTTGGAGTTTCTACATTGAAATTGGGGGTTAATAAACGTATTATGGTCATTATAGGTTGACATATTACGTGCGGTATTTCGGACTTAGCAAGTGGATTAACCGAAGTGGTATGTGGAACTTTCCTATCCCTTGAGCATGAGTATTTGTACCTATGTAGTATGGTAGACGTACAAGATTTGATATCTTTCACTTGTTTTAGTGTATGTGATACTTGTGTCATTTTTAAAAGTATAAGTCCCTTGGATTTAGGGAAAATGTATTTGACTAAGGAATAACGCAAATATAATGACTTTATGGGAAGTTGGTTATATTAGCTTTTGAAAGGTTAACAAAGAAAGGTTTACTCTAAGTAAAACAAGTACGGGTAAAGGATTTGAAACTATGGAAGGTGAATTGATTTTTAGGCATTGATTGCCTAAGATTTTAAAAAGTGAATGAAGTCACTTGATTTAGAAGCCTATTATATTTCTAAAAGGAAATGTGACTTGTCTTGAAAAGAAATCGTAACTTGATACTATGGTGATTAGTATCTTGGAATTTTTGTATAAAAAGAGTTATTTCTTAAAAGGTTAGAAGTACATGGTACTTGGGTTGAATTCCCGGATTTTCTATTAAAAGACATGTTGGTGCCTTAGGTATACTAAAATGAGAGGATATATTAATAATGTTAATAAGAAGTTAGGGGATTTCTTAACTTGCTTATGTTATGATAAGCCGGTAGTGCTTATGTTATGTATGATAGGCCGGTAGTGCTTATGTTATGTATGATAGGCCGGTAGTGCTTATGTTATGTATGATAATCGGATGAGCTATGTTATATCTATATATTATTACGGGGTAAACCCCGGGTTATTACTTATGTCATGGATTTGCTACCCATGATGCGAGTGCGGCGCTTGTACTCATGCGGATCCGGAACACAGGATCCATGCTGGTGAAATAGTCTCATGCGAGTACGGTGATGGTACTCATGCGGGTCCACAGGATCCATGCGGGTAAAATAGTCCCATGCGGGAGAAATAGTCCCATGACGAGGCGGATGACCTCATGCGGGTCCACAGGATCCATGCGGGTGAAATAGTCCCAGGAGTAGGATTGCTTAATGATACTACGGGCGAGGTACCCTGTTTTGATCATGAGCCTCCTATTTTTATGCAGTAAGATTTATACCATTACTCATTATTAGTAAGACACGGTCTGAGGTAAATTGATTTTCGTCTATGACTCAAATTATTTTGACTTATGATATTATTACGGTATTTTCGACTTTTACATACTTGGTACATATTGTGTCTTGACCCCCTCGGGGCTGCGTTAAATCTGTGAGTAAGGGTAGCGGTGGTGGATCCTCATTCTTAGGATCTTTGCTCAGTGTCGAAGCTCCATTACTCGGAGGCTTGACTTGATTTTTAGTGCAGTTCTCCACGGCGTTGTAGGTTTTGTGTACATTCGAGGTATGGCGGGGCCTGTCTGTCATGGTTGTTACAAATTCTTAGAGGCACGTAGTCGGTTATAAATTGGGTTATCAAGGATGTAACTGTTCAGTTCTGTTTTATTTACGTTACGGAAAGGTAGCCATTTTTGGGTTAGCCTATTTTATCTTATATGGTTCTTGTTTGTGAGTTTATTTCCGCTGGTTTTCTCTGATGTTGTATCACAAGGGTGCCCGGGGTAAGGCACCAGTCACGGATCCGAGGTCGGGTCGTGACACAGATGCTCATCGTTGCATGAACGAAACATAGATGAAACCGTTGCATAGGCTTACATGAGATGGCGTCGTTGCATAGACGCGATGCAGATGCTCGTCGTTGCATAGACGAAACATAGATGAAGCCGTTGCATAGGCTTACATGAGATAACGTTGTTGCATAGACGCGATGCAGATGCTCGTCGTTGCATAGATGAAACATAGATGAAGCTATTGCATAGGCTTACATGAAATGACGTCGTTGCATAGACGCGATGCAGATGCTCGTCGTTGTATAGACGAAACATGATGAAGCCGTTGCATAGGCTTAGAATATATGGCGTCGTTGCATGGACGCGATGCAGATGCTCGTCGTTGCATAGACGAAACATAGATGAAGCTGTTGCACAGGCTTACATGAGATAGTGTCGTTGCATAGACGCGATGCAGATGTTCGTTGTTGCATGAACGAAACATAGATGAAGCCGTTGCATAGGCTTACATGAAATGTCGTCGTTGCATAGACGCGATACAGATGCTCGTCGTTGCATAGACGAAACATAGTGAAGTTGTTGCATAGGCTTACAATGAAATGGTGTCGTTTTATGGACGTACCTGCTTTGTGACTCGCCTGGGTTGAGATAACGTCATTGCATAGACGTTGTGCGTTTGTAACCCGCGTGAGCTTATTATTGTCCTCCCGCCTTTGCTGATATGAAGATCCTGCTTCAAAGAAAACTTGTGAGTTTTAGGAAAGGAGTGGTTGATTCGCGTCAACTTTGTAGCTTTGGCTCTTGACGCTTGCATTCTCAGACTTAAGCAAAATGTTAGTGCATAATTGTTAAGGCAAAAATGATAACGCATGAATTTATAAGCTTGTAATTGTATGAGTAGAAATATTATCCTATAAAACGTGATGGCGGTTGTATTGATGTGATGCTACAAATGTTGAGATTTCATCCTTGCACGGACGTGTTAAATGTTGTGAATGCTTACTGAATGTTGCGAGTGCTGATGCAGTCTCTGTGCGTACTTGCTGGATGTTGCGAATGCTTGCTAAATGTTGTGAATGCTGGTTGAATGCTGCGATTACTGATGTAGTCTCTGCATGGACTTGCTGGATGCTGCGAATGCTTGCTGAATGTTGCGATTGCTGATGTAGTCTCTGTCACGCCCTTTTTCGACCGCGACATTTTTTAAATAAAATGGCTCCTGTTTAATAAAAGGTTAGAAAATAGATAATAAAAAATGCTTAAAATGTAAAAAGAAAAGATGTTAAAAGTTAAAAAGGGTGCTAGGGAGTCGCCACCTAATTAATTTGGGTGAATTAGGACACCTATAATGTTAACTAGGTTAAAGTCAACACTAACTCCATTTATCGGTCTGCTAAACTTAATGAGATTCTGGGTAAGGGTTCTTTATTATCCTAAAGGGAAGGGGTTAGGCACCCTAAAGGATCCGCTAACTTGCGGTTGTCCGTTCAAACCTAGGGTTAATTATTTGTGCTAAGAAAAGGCATGTTTGAAAGATATTTAATAGAAAGTATTTTGGCAAAGAGATTGACAAAATTAGTGCTGTAAAACACATGTAAAATTGAAAACATGCTCTATATTATTTATGAAAAAATAGGTGATGAAAAGTGGATTGATAGACTAAATGCATATATTTGCCTACCTTAATTAGTATCCCATATGCTTAAGGGGGTTCCTTAGTATACATATAAAAATAAGATTTATATATGGATTTTATAGCAAATGGTTTAGGGATGTTAGAAAATAATATCCTAGCTACATGATTAATTAAGTCAATTAAGATTTAATGACAAATATAATGTCTAGCCTACATGAGTAATTATGCGACTAAATGGTTTAATTATAATTTAAGCTAAAATGGTTTACTTTGAGGGGCACGTAAATTTCTAATGTTAAACCCCTTACTAAGGACGACCCAAGCTCAAACTATTCTAACTATATTAATGTTAAGGGTAAATGTTAGGCAAATAATTACAACAAATGAATGAAGAAGGATATAAATAAAGGGGATGACTCGAAGAATGGCGGTGTCCTTTCGCCGCGGTTTGGAACTTCAGGGCGGAGATGAAGATGCACACAGATGTAGGTCCTTGTTTTGCTATGGCTCATGATGAGTCTCGCAATGAGACTCTTCGTTTAGCTCCGAGGCGTGCCATGTAAAAGAAAGAAAATAAAGATTAGTATATGTCTCAACTATTGGAATTATAGAAAAGATCTACACACACATGATCCATACTTACACCCAACCAGTACATAATGATGCATAAGTCAGTGAACAAACTGAAACCAACTGCTGCGACAGTCAGTAAACAGAGACAACCAGCAACGAAATACAGTGAGATTAACATACTTAGATCGCGATATGTATGAACATTATCATCAGATGCATATAGTAGGAGTAGATCACAATTCCTTTTCAGCGTGTATTATGGCAGCAAACAGAAATGCAGATGGTCAAACAGCACACAGTGGGCAATTCAGACAAACAAGGCAGACATTCCTCCAAACAGGAGAATTACAAGTATGCAGAGGTTATAGGATGTACCCCACCACAGGAAATGAATGTAGAATGGTCATGCATAGCTTAAAATATAAATAGAGATGGATAGGAAATCAGGTACCAAACATGCATATTTCCAGCTTATTTGAAACAGTAGATAGGCATTTTTTTAAGATGGAATAGAGACAGTATATGGCCAATTATGGCATGATTCAAGATGTACAAACACAACATTTAACCAACTAGCAGGCATGCGAGGACAAAAGGAGGGGGCAGAAAAGGCTACAGAAATCGGCAAGCAGGTACACAAAAAGATGTTCTAAACATTCTTGAAACTAATTTGACATAGTCAGGAACACGACACGAGCGAGGATTAGATGGCAGAATCGTACAACATCTGTTCATGGTTCAGGGATATTCACATGTTATTCTTATAACTTAGATGGTAATTAATCCACTAGGCCAGGTATACAAGCACACAACTACTGCTAGTATTAACAACCACATTCGCAAATATAAATGGCAATTATCATTTATTAAGCAAGTATAACAAATATCTTAATAAGCATGACAACTATTTGACACATGTCTAATCGATCATATCAACACATATAGCCATACTGATATCAAAAGGTAATCTTGAGATACAGATCAACAGATTAACCCATCCAGGTCATCGGGCATGATTCAACTTAATTTCCATCCCTTTCAGATATTCGTCGAAGCATTTTCAACACTGATTTCAACAAATAAACAAAGTCAATTTGAACCAGCAACAAGTCGACTTGGCACATGTATTAACCCAAACTGGGGAACCAGTATCCTATAACATATGGCTTTTATAACTACACTTGTTGATCATATTTCGGTTATTTACCTAAACAGAATAGAACATACTTAAAGCGTAATAGCAGGCTATAATCAAACATATGAACACATAAGCACGTGAAGAGACACAAAGGAACTGAGAAGAGTTTTGGTTTTACCTTCTCCGGGCAGCGAATCGGGGCAGCGTATCAAGTCGTCGATCCACTCGAAGGGGTTGCTAATGCGGTGGAAAGAAAAATGAGGTTTTTGCGAGAATTGTTGGCTATTAAGGGGGTTAGGTTCTTTTCTGAATGCTCGATTGGATAGCTGCTCTGAATGCTGGTTTTCTGAATCCTGAATCGATGATCTATTGCATGCATAGTGGTTCTATATTTATAGCTAGGATTTTGGGTTCCAAGTTGGTAAGTAATCAAGGTACGATTCTGGAGGGATTTCGTTGTTCTGTTTATGGCAAGTTCGTATTCGATTTTGAATGGTACTGGTTTCGTGTGATCTTTGACGAGATTTGGGTCGATTTTGTGTGAAACTTCAATAGCTTTAGGAAGGTTTTGGGTGATGGATATTGTAAGGAACGAGCTGGCTGTGTGCATGGGTAAGGAAAGTCCCGGATTCTCCGGCGAGAAATCCGAGCGTGGCGGCGATTGAAGCTTTTAGGTTTAGGGTTCGTCGAGGGCTGAGGGAAATAGGCTGGGCGTGGGCTAGATAAGGGAAAACGATGAAAGGGAAATGAAGGTTGGGCGTGGGGTAATGTAAAGGGCTGATGGGCTGCTGGGCGGAAAGTAAAGGGACTGGGCCTTGCGGGTTGGGCTGGTAATTTTAAAGAGTGGGCTGATTAGGGTAGCATTTTAAGAGTTAATTAATTAGGTATTAGTTATTTAATTTGTCAATTAGGTATTAGTTATTTAATTTGTCAATTAGGTATTTAACCTTAGGTGCTTAATTAGTGGTAAAGTAAATTAATAAATTGTGATTAAATTATCTAGGTGCTTTATTAATCTAATTGTTATAAATGCGGGTGTGCTTTTTAATTAGTGCTTAATATTTTAGAATGCGGCGCTATTTATTTAAAATCTTATTTATTGTGCATTATTATTTAAAATAAGTTATGAAATTGCTTTTGCGTATTAATAAATGCGACTATGCTACTTGACACGACGTCATTGCTAACTTATTTATTTTATGTATTTATTATTAATTAAGAATTATGACAGGGCTCAAAATTAATAAATGCGGGCGCGAGACTCCAAGTGCTTAGTGCTCTACGTAAAATGCGGTGCCATTATTAAATTGCTTATTTATGCCTGTATTTAATGTTTTATCGCTGCATTTTATTATAAAAAATCACAAGATTATTTTACAAAATTAGTCTAATTTTATAGCTAATGACTGGACGGGAGGGTCAAAATTGGGTGTCATCAGCTGTCCCTCTTTGTATGGAGATGATGGAAGAATCTTCGGACAAAGACTTTGACTCATAGCCAATTTTGTCTCGACCCTCAGAATTAGAATGTTGGGCAATTAGGCAAGGCTGACGCGGACTCAAAAACTGTCCCAGTGTCGACTTATGACAACACTGGGCTACCATGGTCAAAACACCAAGGCGGGCTAATGCGTCTCAAAATTGTCCCAGTGTCGAGTTACGACGACACTGGGCTACCATGGTCAAAACACCAAGGCGGGCTAACGCGGACTCAAAATTTGTCCCAGTGTCCTGTAGAATAAATGCTCCTGCAAGCTAAGCTTGAGAAAACGTTAGTGTATACCTGTTTAGACAAAATGATAAATACATATGAGAAGTGCAATTTTATGGGTAGAGATGTCGTCCCTGATACGCCAGATGAATACTGAGATGTTTTCCTTGCACGGACATGCTAAATGCCGTCGATTTAATTGTCATGATGCCTTTGTTGGGCGCGATGCGCGAGTTGCCAATTTGACTTTATGCCCGAGTTGATGCGCTAGGTTTTGTTGCGGAACTCTGAACTTTGACTGCTGATTGTTGATGCCTCTTTTCCGCTGCTGCTGCTTACGCTAATATGAAGAAACCTTTCGCCGTATTTTACATCTCGCTATTGCACTTTACCTTACATTAATATGAAAAGACTGCGCCAAAGAAAATTTGTGAGTTTTGGGGTCGATTCGTATCGACTTTTGCCTTGTCCTTGATGTCCGCGTGCGGCTTTGTTTGGACTTGCAACCTGTCGACCTCTTTGAGATGTTTAATAAGCGTTCAAAGCATTTTCCAAAACGAAATGTTTTCATGAAGTATGCACAAAACATCTTTTAGAAATAAATATTTATATGATATGCGTTAAAAATGTAAAAGCCTCGTCGAATTTGCCGAATATGACACGTATTTTGACCAAACGAACATCCTTTGGAGTCCTTGTTATTGCCTTCTTCATGGTGCGCAAAATTGTCTCAGTTTCGTTATATGGCGCGTGTGCAGAACTTAACTTCGGCGGGAATTGCTCATATCGCTTTTGGAATAACCAAACACCTTTGTTGCATGCAGACAAATGGGAAGATTCCTAACGGTGTGACCGAAGCCGATTTAGGCGCCACGTATCCCCGTGAGAATCAGTCATGGCGTAGTTCATTACAAGTGGAGAATTATGAGGTTTTCTAAAAGTGCCGGCGGATGTAGGCGCCACGTATTCCACCGAGAATCAGTCACAACGTAGTTGATTACAAGTAAAGGCTTTCTAATTCGCGTGGCGAGACCTTATATGGGCTCTATGCATATCCCAGAGGAATGCAGCTTTTACAATGTAAAGGAGATTACATGGAAAACAACTACTCCTAGACGTAATATCTCTTCACTGCATCTGCGTTGATAGCTTTAGGCCATACTTCGCCATCCATCTCAGCTAAGATTAGAGCCCCTCCACTTAATACTCGATGAACCATGTAGGGCCCTTGCCAATTAGGTGCGAACTTTCCTTTAGCCGCTTTGATTCGAAATATCGTTTCAAAACCAATTGTCGGCTTGAATAACCTTGGCCTTACTCTCTTGTTAAAAGCTCTAGCCATTACATTACGATAAAGCGCCCATGATTGCATTCAACCTTTTTTCGTCAATCAACATCAACTGCTCATAACGATCCTGTATCTATTCGGCTTCGCTCAACTCGGCTTCTTGGATGATTCTCAACGATGGTATTTCCACCTGCTGGTAGTACGACATGCTCCATACACCAAAAGATCGGCATTGCCGGTAGAAGTCCGGATTGTGGTGCGATAACCCAGCGCAAAGGCAAATTCCGTACCAATGTTTGTAGTTGCTGATCATCTTGCGCAATATCCTCTTGATGTTCTTGTTGGCTGCCTCTACTGCTCCATTCATCTGAGGCCGATATGGGGTGGAATTACGGTGAGTGATCTTAAAATTTCCACATATCTCACGCATCAAGTTGCTGTTGAGGTTGGTTCCGTTGTCGGTCACAATCGATTCAGGAACCCCAAATCGACAAATGATGTTGTTGCGAACGAAGTCGACTACCACCTTCTTCGTCACTGATCTGTGTGATGATGCTTCCACCCATTTAGTGAAATAGTCAATTGCTACGAGGATGAATCTGTGCCCATTTGAAGTAGCTGGTTCGATAGGGCCGATGACATCCATGCCCCAAGCTGCGAATGGCCAAGGAGAACTCGTCACATTGAGTTCATTCGGAGGTACTCGAATCAAATCGTCATGAATCTGGCACTGCCGACATTTCTGCACAAAACGAATACAATCTGTTTCCATCGTCGTCCAAAAATAACCTGCTCGCAGAATCTTTTTCGCCAAAGTGAAGTCGTTCATATGAGGTCCACATGTTCCCCCGTGTATTTCCTCTACTAGCTTGCCCGCCTCTTGAGCGTCAACACATCTTAGTAAGCCTAGATCTGGAGTCCTTCGGTATACAATCTCCCCGTTCAAAAAGAAATGGTTTGCTAATATTCGAAGTGTTTTCTTCTGAATGTTGGTTATGCCTTCTGGATACTCTCCTGCTTTGAGGTACCTTTTGATGTCATGGTACCATGGATTCCCGTTTATTTCCTCATCTATATGAGAGCAATAAGCCGGCTGTTCCAGCACACTCACTGTGATCGGATCGATGTAATTCTCAACCGGATGTTGAATCATGGAGGATAAGGTTGCCAATGCATCAGCGAATTCATTCTGGATCCTCGGGACATGCCTGAATTCTATATTGAACCAAATGCGTAATTCCTTCACGCAAAGCAGGTAGGAGAGTATCTTCATATTCTTGGTTGCCCATTCACCCTGTACCTGATGGATCAACAAATCGGAATCACCTATGACCAGTAATTCTTGTATGTTCATATCCACGGCCATTCTGAGCCCCAATATGCAAGCTTCATATTCTGTCATATTATTGGTGCATGGAAATCTGAGCTTCGCGGAGATCGGATAATGCTGACCTATTTCTGAAATCAAAACTGCTCCGATGCCGACTCCCTTGCAGTTTGCCGCTCCATCAAAAAACATCCTCCATCCCGGGTAATCCTCTGAGATATCTTCTCCGACAAACAATACCTCTTCATCAGAAAATAGGTCAGAAGGGTTCGTACTCATCGACCGGGTTCTCAGCAAGATGATCAGCTAATGCCTGTCCTTTTACGTCTTTCTGCGTGACGTAGACGATGTCAAACTCGCTCAACATAATTTGCCATTTTGCTAGTTTTCCGGTGGGCATGGGCTTCTGAAGGATATACTTAAGTGGATCCATCCTCGAAATAAGATAAGTAGTGTATGCTGATAGATAATGCGAACTTAGGCGACCCAAGTTAATGCAACAAATGCGTTCAGTGAGTGTAACGGGTTTCATATGCTGTGAACTTCTTACTCAAATAGTATATGGCCTGCTCCTTTTTCCCTGTTTCATCGTGTTGCCCCAACACGCATTCGAAAGCATTTTCTAACACTGACAAATAGAGTAGCAAAGGTCTCCCCGGTTCTGGCGGTACTAGAACTGGCGGATTAGAAAGGCATTCTTTGATTCTGTCAAAAGCATGTTGGCAATCTGTTGTCCATTTGGTAGCTGCATCCTTTTTCAACAATTTGAATATCGGCTCGCATATCACGGTAGATTGGGCTATGAACCTGCTGATGTAGTTGAGGCGACCAAGAAAGCTCATCACGTCCTTTTTGCTTTTCGGAGGAGGTAACTCTTGGATGACTTTTATTTTCGAGGGGTCTAGCTCAATCCCTCTCCTGCTCACTATAAAACCCAACAACTTTCCTGCGGGAACGCCAAATGCACACTTTGCAGGATTCAGTTTCAAGTTATACTGTCTTAGTCGTTCGAAAAATTTCTTCAAGTTTGCCAAATGGCCCTCCGCTTTTCGCGATTTGATGATGACATCGTCCACATAGACCTCAATTTCTTTATGAATCATGTCATGGAAGATGGTAGTCATTGCTCTCATGTAGGTGGCGCCCGCGTTCTTGAGACCGAACGGCATAACTCGATAATAGTACACCCCCCACGGGGTAGTGAATGCTGTCTTTTCTGCGTCCTCTTCTGCCATAAGGATCTGATGATAACCAGCAAAGCAGTCGACGAACGACTGTAGTTCATGCTTCGCACAATTGTCGATGAGTATATGGATGTTTGGAAGAGGAAAGTCATCCTTCGGGCTAGCTCTGTTGAGGTCTCTGTAATCCACGCAGACTCGGACCTTTCCATCTTTCTTCTTTACCGGCACGATATTTGCTAACCAAGTAGGATACTTTGCAACTCGAATTACCTTTGCGTCGAACTGTTTAGACACCTCTTCTTTGACCTTCAAACTCATGTCTGGTTTGATCTTTCTCGGCCTTTGTTTTACGGGGGAATAGGATGGCTCAATAGGCAACCTGTGTGCGACGATGTCCGTACTCAAACCTGGCATGTCCTCATACGACCAGGCAAACACATCGGTGTATTGTTTCAGGAGCTCAATTAATTCTTTCTTCTGTGTGACGTTTAGGTGGGCGCTGACTCTAGTCTCTTTCACAGTTCCCTCATCGCCTAAGTTTATTAACTCTGTTTCTTCCAAATTTGGTTTAGGCCTATTCTCAAAGTTTTCCAGCTCTTGGCTAAGTTCTGATTGCGGACATTCTTCTTGTTCCTCGGGGTTATACTCGCCATTTGAACTTTGTTCGTTGGTCTCATTACATGTCATATTCGCATTATCAACAGGTTTATTAATGTGATCGCTGAAAGAAAAATGCTTAAAGAATTTAATTTTAACACAAACAAAATCTTTTAAAGCTGCAAAAAATATCCTGGAATTTATGATGAAAGTAAAATTGCGAGATTAAAAACATATTAAGAAACATAAATGCATGTCTGTTTTCTTTCTAGATAAAAAGTCACACTGCTAGAACTAATCATAAATTCTACCAAGCTTCTCGGACGGTCAGGACAGGGGTGCAAGTCCAATTATTCAGGCTGTATCCATGCTCTGCATCCCAAATGGTGAGCTCCTCCTTGTGATCTCCTGCGATCATGCAACAATCTGCCTCATCGTCACCTATGAACAGATTCCGGAACCCTGCTGCAAGATCATCTGGGTCATCTTCTCTCGGCATCTGGATGGTGTAGGCTTTGACGAATGACTGACTCAAGGGCGGAATGGGCGCAGGCAAGGGAATGTATCCCTTTTTCCGGAGGTTCGCGGTCATCAAATCCTTCGAAGTGGGCTGGTATCCCAAACCAAAAGTGTCCTTCTTCCCAAACAACTGGATAGGCTCTGTGATCCCCTTCATACTGGCTCCAAGACCTCTGCCGGGCTCGTATCCATTTCTTAACATTTCCTTGGCCACCATTTTGAGAGAATCACGGTAGGCTGGCGGTCGACCACCTTGCTCTCTTGATCTCATTAATATGAAAAACCGAACCATCCAACTGTTTCACGTCCTCTATGACAGGGACTGCATAATCAGTGTTGATGCTTCCTTTTTTATCTCCAAATACTACCACTTCACGGTGATTCCATATAAACTTGCAATCGATGCAGGTGGGCGGGATCGCACGGCTTCATGGATCCATGGCCTTCCTATCAACAGGTTGTAACATGTAGCAATATCCAATATTTGAAATTCCACAACGAATTCTGCAGGTCCGATCAGCAGTGTGAGGTCCATTACGCCCTCGACTCCCCTATGGACTCCGTCGAAACCTTTGACTCTGATATGACTTTCACGAATTTTCTTACAGTCTGCCCCCAATTTCAACAGTGTCGTCATGGGACAAATGTTGACGGCTGAGCCTCCATCAATCAGCACCGTTGAAACAATCTTATGCGACTTGGATGGTGATATTCAATGCAAAGTTGTGTCGACTCCATCGAGTAACTCATCATCGTGAAAGGCGATTCTGCGGGCCTCTAGTACTTGTCCGACCAAAGCTGCTAAGTTCCCGTCTGTTGTACCCTCCGGAACGTATGCATCCTTCAACACCTCCATTAATGCAGTCCGGTGTGAGGCAGAATGCATTAACAATGAAAGTAGAGAGATATGCGCTGACGTTTTCTTTAACTGCTCTATGACGGAATACTCTTTAGTGGGCATCTTCCTCCAAAACTCCTCGACTTCAGCCTCTGTCACGGGTTTCTTTTGCGGTGCCTCCTTGGCTGCCTCTACAGGTGTGTAATACCTCCCTGACCTGGTTATACCTGCAGCGGTGACTTCTATGACTCGCTTCCCACTTTCTCTGCGATCCACTTTGATTGATGGCCTCTTCCCAGGCGTCTGAACAACTGTGATTGAACCCTTGTGTCTCGGCGGTGCCCTTTCCAACTCAAATACTGCTTTCTTTCGAGGATCGGTGACAGGGGCGACGAAAGCAGAAGGTTCGGCTCTTCCTTCACTTCGAACTGACCGGATGGTTCCCTCCAAGTTGTATTCCTCATCTAGGGTTATCAAGTGTACATTGGCATTGCCGTGGTTTGGCAAGGGATTATCATGCACGTTTGGGGCAGGATCCTTCAGCTGAATTACTCCTTCTTTGATCAACTCTTCGATTTTGTCCCTGAGGGTGTAGCAACTTCCGGTGTCATGCCCTGGGCTATCAGAGTGATACGCACAACGCTTATTCTCATCATACCATCTTGGGATAGGGCTAGGAATCCTCCCTGGAATTGGTTGGATCAAGCCTGCAGCTCGCAGTCTTTCGTATATCTGGGGTATGGGTTCAGCCAGTGGGGTGCGGGTTCTGGATGGTCTTCCTTCAAAATTCGTGTTTGGTCTGGGCGCATTGGGTGCTCTATGTTGTTGGCGGGCTTGATGGGCGGGTTGATGCGGGACTGGATAAATGGGTGCTTGGGAAGCGTTATATATGGGTTGTGTGTGGTAGCTGGGGTGTGGGGCAGGTGTATAGTGAGGTGTGAAGTTTTGGCTGCTTGTGCGGTAGTAAGGGGTTTGGTTGGATGGGTTTTGGTATGTTATGAATATTTCGGGTTTACGTTCTTGTATGAACATGGAAGGGGAAACTGTCTCTTTCTTCCTTGAAGTACCCCCGATCGTCCCTGACTGAATCGCCTTATTGGTTGCCTGCAATGCTGCCAGATTCGTAATCCTGCCAGTTTTGATACCTTCTTCTACGAAGTCGCCCATTCTGACAACCTCTGCAAAATTCCGCCCGATGACGCTTATCATCCGCTCATAGTAAGTTGCATCCTTCAAAGATTGTACGAATAGTGTGGTCATCTTACTCTCTACCATGGGTGGTTGTACCTTTCTTTGCCTCGAACGCCACCTCATGGTGTACTCCGCGAAAGTCTCTGTAGACTTCTTTTCCAACTTCATTAGATAGAACACATCCACGCGGTTTACGTGTTGAATCGAACGCTCACAAAGTCACAGGCGATGCATTCCAGCTATGCCATTTTCGCGGATCCTGGCTAGTGTACCAATCTAGTGCCTCGCCGGTTAAGCTTCGAATGAACAACTTCATGATGACTGCTGGGTTCTTCCCTACCCCGATTAGTTTGTCGCAATATGATCTCAAGTGTGCACGGGGATTTCCCTTCCCATCAAATAGATCGAACTTCGGCACCTTGTATCCTGGCGGCTCCACATCCGGATGCATGCAAAAATCTTCATAATCTAGTCGCCGTGACCTTTGTCGGATCGCGTACCACGAACCGCTTCTTCGGTGTGAATCTCTCGCCTCGTCATCGTCTATTTTGGCTCGGACTTCCTTTCCATTTCTTCGTAATGATCCACTTCTTGGTGAAGTGCGGGGGCGATAAAAATGGGTTTACATTGCGTAAGTTAGTATGCAGGTTGTTTCTTGAAATTGGGTAATGGGTATGGTGCGTGGGCATTGGTTGGCTTGGCGATTAGGGCTGATTGTGGTGAAGTAATTAGGCGGGGGCTGAGGTACATGGGTAGTAGGAGGATCATTTTGAAGGTGGGGTTGATGATTGGCTGGGCGAGGGGCAGTTGGGTCGGTAACTGGCGGTCTTTGTGGGGAGTTTTGGGAGATATGTGGTGGTGGAGGTCGCTCTGGGATGGTTTGTGAGGTAGTGGCCCTTTGCTCCGGCATAGGGGTATTCAAACTGATGGATAGGTTGGTCAGATTCCGTAGCCTCTCCATCTCAACCTGCATATCAGCAATATGTTGTAGCAACTGCGCAATACATTCTTCCTGACTGGTGACATTCCTCATACGAAGGTTACATTTGTTGTGAGGAATAATTCCCAAACCATTTGGCTCGGGCGCCCGAGCCAGTCATATCATCATTTCTTGCCTTGGACCTGGTAAAGTGTGGATGCTCCGACATTGTTGAGTCAAATACGAACCGACCTTTGGGGCAGATGATAAATCTTTCTAAAAAATGCAACAAACGGTGTTAGCATAAAGCGCATAATTTGCAAGTATGTAGCAGATATATTGCACGTAGCACATTCAAACGTTTCCTAATATGCAGGGGGACCTCTTTATGCCAGAGGTAAGCCTAAACGTCACATATGCAAGATCATGATAAAAAATCCAAGCCTTTAGATTGATATGCTTTAGTCGAAAATAAGTTGCAATTTATAACAATAAGACATCAAAAGCCTATAACTAAATTGCTGGCGCGGTGGTGAAGCTCAGGTTTTCTTTGGTATAACTCCTGCCTGTTCCAAGTATCGTACTGCATCGTGCATTAGGGCCCACATGTCTGGGGTGATGACCTTCTCCTTGAGTTGATTATCCTTCATTCTGTTCTTTGCAGCAATGTCCTCAACGCCTTGCTCCCCTTCTGAACTATATTCCATGCGATCTAGAAACCATGCCTGATACTGCGGGAGACCGCTGGCCAGCAGGAGCGATGAATTCTGGTCGAATTGAATTTGGAGGCTCTCATGTCGGCTATGAGAGGATTACTTGCGTATGGCCAAAGCCCATGCAGTGCGGCGTAGTGGAGCATATGGTTGTAGTCCTTTTAGACCTATAAGTCTGATATAATACAATCCCTTATGTCTCAAGTAGACCCTTTTGACTATGTGAAGCAATGGATACTTCCATTGAACCTGACTGCTACTGCGGGATGCTAAGTACTTGTGCCAATCCTCTGTGCCGAATGGTGACACATAACGCTTTGTTCTTTCATAAAAAGTAGAGATCTTGTTGTCTGCGCTGTGACACACATCGGTCATGTTTGAACGCTGATAAAAATGTTCTATTGCCCACATCTGCAAAATGAGATTACTGTCTTCAAAGAAGCTTGATTCACCCCTTCTGCATCTATTCAAAGCTCTAAATAGTTCTGCCAAGATCATGGGCGTCAGAGTGAGTCGTTTGCCACCAACATCGTCGAACACCGCTCCAACCACTGAACATATGCATGTGCTGATCCTTCCATGCTCGAGCGGAAATAAAAGAATCCCTAGGAAAGCCATAGCGAATGCAATAGGACGTCTAACTCTCGATGGTCTCTGATGCAGCAAAATTCGTTTTTAAACAACCTGTATCCGTCTCGGCAACCATATCTCTCGTACAGGTAGTCTAGAGAAACCCAATTGTTTTCAAAGCAACGCAATTCTCTGGTGTTCTTCAAACCCAAATAACGGAGGAGCTTTTTCCCTGACTGGCCATGCGGGATAACTGGTTTTCTGTCGTGATATGCTAAAGCAGTAAAGTAGCTGACTTCTTCTAATGTGGGGGTTATCTCGAAATCCCTGAATTTGAAGGTAACTCGATCTGGGTCCCAAAATTGGATTAATGCTCTGACCAAATGCTGGTCGGGAGAGATGTCGATTAATGAGGTGAGGCATCCCAACCTTCTTCTGATTGCCATCTGACTACCTAAGTCGAATTTTGACCACCATGTCCTCAATTTGCTTGGAATCCCATTCACCATTCTGATCTGAGGGATAGGTTCCATCTAAAAGAAATAATACAAAAAATGAGTACGCATTTTCCACTTAGGCATTTCAACTTCAGGCTTGGTTTCGTTTATCATGACTATGCAACACATAATATGCTTTTGGGCCGCGGGGTTATAATAACCCGTTGACCAATTTGGAGTTCTTCCTAATTGTGGTATCAATGCCAAGGATTGATCCACCTAGGGTAAATGCATGCATGCCTTAAATAAGGGTGGTATAGCTCTATCTTAAGTTTCTAAGATTTGGCTTTTCTAGGCCTTGAGTTCCCGAGCGGACAACTCGAGTGAGAAGGCTACGCGGTGATCGAACGAACGATCTAACTCCGCAGCGCCAACTCTCTTAAAATTTGGGTATTTGAAGAAATTTGCGGGTCTTGCGAAGCACCAGCGTGAGTGTGTTTGTGTGAATTTTCCAGAATGGAAGAAATATGAGCGGAATGCCAGTTTAAGGAAAGCAGTAAAGCAAATAGTAATTAAAACAAACAGAATACAGCACGTAAAAATCAAAAAAATGCAAAAATAATGCCAAATAATAACCCTAGGTCTGTTGTGGTTAAGAACCTAAAATCCCCAGTGGAGTCGCCATTTCTGTCACGCCCTTTTTCGACCGCGACATTTTTTAAATAAAATGGCTCCTGTTTAATAAAAGGTTAGAAAATAGATAATAAAAAATGCTTAAAATGTAAAAAGAAAAGATGTTAAAAGTTAAAAAGGGTGCTAGGGAGTCGCCACCTAATTAATTTGGGTGAATTAGGACACCTATAATGTTAACTAGGTTAAAGTCAACACTAACTCCATTTATCGGTCTGCTAAACTTAATGAGATTCTGGGTAAGGGTTCTTTATTATCCTAAAGGGAAGGGGTTAGGCACCCTAAAGGATCCGCTAACTTGCGGTTGTCCGTTCAAACCTAGGGTTAATTATTTGTGCTAAGAAAAGGCATGTTTGAAAGATATTTAATAGAAAGTATTTTGGCAAAGAGATTGACAAAATTAGTGCTGTAAAACACATGTAAAGTTGAAAACATGCTCTATATTATTTATGAAAAAATAGGTGATGAAAAGTGGATTGATAGACTAAATGCATATATTTGCCTACCTTAATTAGTATCCCATATGCTTAAGGGGGTTCCTTAGTATACATATAAAAATAAGATTTATATATGGATTTTATAGCAAATGGTTTAGGGATGTTAGAAAATAATATCCTAGCTACATGATTAATTAAGTCAATTAAGATTTAATGACAAATATAATGTCTAGCCTACATGAGTAATTATGCGACTAAATGGTTTAATTATAATTTAAGCTAAAATGGTTTACTTAAAGGGGCACGTAAATTTCTAATGTTAAACCCCTTACTAAGGACGACCCAAGCTCAAACTATTCTAACTATATTAATGTTAAGGGTAAATGTTATGCAAATAATTACAACAAATGAATGAAGAAGGATATAAATAAAGGGGATGACTCGAAGAATGGCGGTGTCCTTTCGCCGCGGTTTGGAACTTCAGGGCGGAGATGAAGATGCACACAGATGTAGGTCCTTGTTTTGCTATGGCTCATGATGAGTCTCGCAATGAGACTCTTCGTTTAGCTCCGAGGCGTGCCATGTAAAAGAAAGAAAATAAAGATTAGTATATGTCTCAACTATTGGAATTATAGAAAAGATCTACACACACATGATCCATACTTACACCCAACCAGTACATAATGATGCATAAGTCAGTGAACAAACTGAAACCAATCGCTGCGACGATCGATGCTTGAGACAACCAGCAACGAAATACAGTGAG
This sequence comes from Przewalskia tangutica, assembly GCA_029844215.1. NCBI lineage: Eukaryota > Viridiplantae > Streptophyta > Magnoliopsida > Solanales > Solanaceae > Przewalskia > Przewalskia tangutica. The sequence goes on along the minus strand of CM056724.1, from coordinate 40,439,244 downwards.
ATTAACATACTTAGATCGCGATATGTATGAACATTATCATCAGATGCATATAGTAGGAGTAGATCACAATTCCTTTTCAGCGTGTATTATGGCAGCAAACAGAAATGCAGATGGTCAAACAGCACACAGTGGGCAATTCAGACAAACAAGGCAGACATTCCTCCAAACAGGAGAATTACAAGTATGCAGAGGTTATAGGATGTACCCCACCACAGGAAATGAATGTAGAATGGTCATGCATAGCTTAAAATATAAATAGAGATGGATAGGAAATCAGGTACCAAACATGCATATTTCCAGCTTATTTGAAACAGTAGATAGGCATTTTTTAAAGATGGAATAGAGGCGATATGGCGATTATGGCATGATTCAAGATGTCTGAACCTGACATTTAACCAACTAGCAGGCATGCGAGGACAAAAGGAGGGGGCAGAAAAGGCTACAGAAATCGGCAAGCAGGTACACAAAAAGATGTTCTAAACATTCTTGAAACTAATTTGACATAGTCAGGAACACGACCTGAACAGGGGATTAGATGGCAGAATCGTACAACATCTGTTCATGGTTCAGGGATATTCACATGTTATTCTTATAACTTAGATGGTAATTAATCCACTAGGCCAGGTATACAAGCACACAACTACTGCTAGTATTAACAACCACATTCGCAAATATAAATGGCAATTATCATTTATTAAGCAAGTATAACAAATATCTTAATAAGCATGACAACTATTTGACACATGTCTAATCGATCATATCAACACATATAGCCATACTGATATCAAAAGGTAATCTTGAGATACAGATCAACAGATTAACCCATCCAGGTCATCGGGCATGATTCAACTTAATTTCCATCCCTTTCAGATATTCGTCGAAGCATTTTCAACACTGATTTCAACAAATAAACAAAGTCAATTTGAACCAGCAACAAGTCGACTTGGCACATGTATTAACCCAAACGGGAACGGTATCCTATAACATATGGCTTTTATAACTACACTTGTTGATCATATTTGATTTATTTACCTAAAGAATAGAACATACTTAAAGCGTAATAGCGGCTATAATCAAACATATGAACACATAAGCACGTGAAGAGACACAAAGGCGAGAAGAGTTTTGGTTTTACCTTCTCCGGGCAGCGAATCGGGGCAGCGTATCAAGTCGTCGATCCACTCGGAGGGGTTGCTAATGCGGTGGAAAGAAAAATGAGGTTTTTGCGAGAATTGTTGGCTATTAAGGGGGTTAGGTTCTTTTCTGAATGCTCGATTGGATTGCTGCTCTGAATGCTGGTTTTCTGAATCCTGAATCGATGATCTATTGCATGCATAGTGATTCTATATTTATAGCTAGGATTTTGGGTTCCAAGTTGGTAAGTAATCAAGGTACGATTCTGGAGGGATTTCGTTGTTCTGTTTATGGCAAGTTCGTATTCGATTTTGAATGGTACTGGTTTCGTGTGATCTTTGACGAGATTTGGGTCGATTTTGTGTGAAACTTCAATAGCTTTAGGAAGGTTTTGGGTGATGTGTCACGACCCGAACCCGGACCCGTGACTGGTGCCTTACCCCGGGCACCCTAGTGATACAACATCAGAGAAAACCAGCGGAAATAAAAACTTAAAATAGACATGGATCAAGATAAAAGTAAATAGGCCAACCAAAACGGTTGCCTTTCAACATATATATATATATACAGACATTTGAACAGTTACAATCCTTACACCGCTTACAACAATTACTCTGCACTTAATATTTATACAACAACTATGACGGACGGGGCCGCCATGCCACGAATGTACAAGAACCTGCAGACTCGGGTAACATACAGCAGATAAGCCTCAGAAGAACGGAGCTTCCAATACGCTGAAATGTGATCCTAGAAGCGAGGATCGACGGTAGATGTACCTCACTGCGGCATGAATCGGCCCGAAGGAGGTCGATCTGACAGTACCAGTATGTGAAGCGTAAAATCGTAAATGAAATCATAGCGATCTATATAAAGCGAGACATGTATGATAACCAAACTACTGACACCACATATAAACGATCATATCAAGTCGTGGACTCACGCCTCCAAATCATCACTCGTGCGTGGATTCCTTCCTCATGGCCGATGCATGATATAACAACGGCGAGTATATGTGAACACGTGTCCTACGTGTCAATAAAACCGTCTGGGGCAAGTATAACTACCGATCCGACCGTACCAATAATCTGTACAACCATATCACGGCCGACACGCGTGGCAAGTCTGATAGCCTCGCGACTCCACTGCGCCCGCGTAGGCGGCGGGCAAGTGAATCGGCTATGCCCCGGATCACAACCGTAAGTCACGAAGCTCCATCCAAATCGACTCGCGAAGGCGACCGTGGCAAGTACTAGCCTCGCACCAGATCCACCGCGTCACGTGGCGGCGGGGCAGTGAATCGGCGGGCACCGATCACAACCGTAAGTCGCGATACGCGCGAAGGCGACACGTGGCGGTCGATAACCTATACCAGATCCACGCTGCGTCACGTGGCGGCGGGGCAAGTAAGCAGTCTGCGCCCGATCACAACCGTAAGTCACGATCTTCGCCATAAATAACCATAATGGTCACATATCCACATCATCCGTAGACATGCCCATGTAATAATAATAATGAAAGTATACTGCGTGGAATCTCCGTCACGCCGGTATGTCCAAGTAAGTTCTCAATAAGTCAACCGCCTCCATCGAGACGCGGTAGTATAGAAACACAATTCTTGCACAACAAAGACTATCACCATAAGCATAGGCAAGTTAAACAACACCACGCGCGCAGGCAAGTTACACAACAATCAAGCATAGGCAAGTTACACAACAACGAGCATAGGCAAGTTAAACAACACCACACATAGGCAAGTTATACATAACTCAAGGTACTTTTATTTTATGTCAAAGTCCGGGTTTTAACCCTAAAGTACTACGTACGTTAAATTCCTTTTAAAGAGATTCATTCCTTTTATAAAAGTCACCCGATACCCGTAGTATAAAATAGCGTGACTTACATCTTTTAGGTAAACCAAAACAACTTCCATACTTTTCTTTTTAAAACCAATTAAGGCAACACCATGCCTTCTTTTAGACCAAAACACTTCTCTTTTTAAAGTCAAGTTACCACATTAAAATCAATGATAAAACCCTTCTTTTGTTTTCATAAAGTCGTTATAACCAACTTCCCATAAAGCTGTTATAACACTTTATGTTTTAAACCATTTTAAGACAACACAATGCCTTTCTTTTTGTCACGACCCGACCCCGGGACCGCGACTGGTGCCCTACCTGGGCACCCTTACAGGTAAACATCAGAGAAAATCAGCGGAACATACATGAAACTTAAAAATAAAACATCGGAAGTAAAACAACAGGTTAGCCGATAGGGCTACCTTCCTGAACATATATAAGAACAACCGAAGCAGTTGCCTCCTTTCTTTTACAAACTGACCCACAATATGTGACTACAGCACTTAAGAGTTTTAACATAACCATCGTGTGGACAGGCCCCGCCATACCACGAATGTACATGAATCTACTACCTCGGGAAAACTGCACAAGAGCTAAGCCTCCGAGCAAATGGAGCTTTCCTCAATAATCGAACCGAGATCCTAAGAGCAAGGATCACCAACAGTACCTAAACTGCGGCATTTAACGCGGCCCGAAGGGGTCGATAACAAAATTTAATATGAAATGTAAATAACATACAAGAAATGATCATAATCAGACAAAAGAATGACAAGGACAAGTATAAAAATACATACGGATCCCGCCGTGTCATTACCACTTATGAACTTAATTTCACATCAATATCTTTTTCCATTCCATTAAGAGTTATAGCCATATCTTACGTACTTACTTAGGAGAAGTCATTAAGTTCATTTCTGTCTAACTTACTTATCTTTCATAACATAGTCCGGCCCACTACTGAGGGACACATATACTACCCTACCAAATGGGACGCGATCAAGTCACACCAATATCAAAGCATGCCGTGGAATCCCATCCCCGTCGGACTAACAGTGTAAAACATAACCATGGGTCTCACGCCCATAATATCAATCAAAACAGGTGGTATAACGTCTTGGGGCTTGCCCCTCATTTATACTCTCACCCTGGAGAAGGTGGTAAAGCAGGGGGTATAACGTCTTGGGGCTTGCCCCTCATTTATACTCTTACCCTGGAGAAGGTGGTATAACGTCTGGGCTTCTCATTTATACTCTTACCCTATCTCGACTGGCCAAACAACACATAAAGGGTGAAATGGCGTCTTGGGGTTTACCCTCACTTATACTCTTACCACGGAGAAGGTGGTATAACGCCTGGGCTTGCCTCATTTATACTCTTACCCTATCTCGACCGACCATCAAACAAGACATAAGCACTACCATGTCTTTTATAAAATCCGGGAATTTAACCCAAGTGCTACAAATAACGGAAGCATACCCGTGGAATCCCACATCACCGCTTTGACGTCCAAGTAACTTATAACAAGACACTGACCCTCCAACCGAGAGTCGCGGCAACGTAATAAAACATAATACTTGCACTCAAAGGCTATCACCAGCACATATAGGCTAAATCTCAATTAACCAAGCCAAAGTACTACGTACGTACATTCTTTTCAAAAGACTCAATAAAACTTCCCCGATACTAACCACCGTAGTATCAAGTCCTATCCACCTTTCAAGACAAGTCACAATACCTTTTTAGAAATACAATTACCGGCTTCTAAATCAAGTGACTTCTTTATTAAAAACCTTAAGCAATTGGTACCTTTAAACCAATTTGCCCTTACCCAAAACAAGTTATTCCTTTGATTACTTTACTAGAGAAAACCATTCTCTTAATCTTCCATAAAGCCGTTATAACCAACTTCCCATAAAGCCGTTATAACCCTTTATGGTTTAGACTAACACGTTCCTTTTATAACCAAGAGACTTCTACTTTTTGAAACCAAGTATTATATACTTTCAAATCAATTCTCATAACTTTCAAAAATACAATTAGTCTCTTAACCATTAGAAAACAAGTGACTCATTTTATTAAAAAACCCTAGGCAATTGATGCCAGAAAATCGATTGCCTTTTTACATAGTCAAGTCATTTATCTTTCCATAAGGCAAATATAACTAACTTCCCATAAAGCCGTTATATTCACTTTATACCTTAGCCATAAACAATTTCCTATCCAAGGGACTTATACGTTTAAAACGGGACAAGTATCACATACTTTAAAACTCTTCAAGTCCCTTAACTTTAAAATCAACTTAAGACATCCTTACTATTTTCAAAGACGTGAGTTAATCTCCTAACCCACCCGACTTGGCATTACATAAAACAAGTAAAGAATATCATAGTCTTGTACGTCTACCGTACTACATACGTGCAACTAGTCATGCTCAAAAGATAGGAAAAGTTCTACATAGAGTAAATCACATAACTACCTCTTAACTTCTAAGAGTAGAAGGAAACATGAAATGATACCACAAGTATATTCCATACATAGAATCATGCCAAAGGAAGGAAGAGGTTCACATACCTCGCGACGATTATCGACAAGTAGCAAAAAGCTCCAAAGTACTTCCACCTTGAGCTATTCCATTCTTCAAGTAGGATACGCTAAACTTAGTACATCAACCTATAATGGTCACCATACGTCCATTAACTTCTTACTTCATCGTAGAATATTTTAGGTGCTAAGTCGCTAAATTCTACGGAAAATCTGGACAAAGACCTCCTTTGTTTATACTCACTTTTCCACTTTTTTCAAGGCCGAATACAATAACCAAACAGCCCCAATTGGCTCACAACAATATAGAAGGTATTCCAATACAATGAATAACTAAATGACCCAATTGGCTCACAATTTAGAAAGTAGTCCAATACAAATGAATAACAAACTAAAAGTCCAAATTCGGCCACCTTGAGTTCAACCATACCAATTCTTATCAAATTTCCATTTCAATCCAAATTGGTAGCATAACATGATATCAAGTCGCATTTGATTATAACAATCCATAATCTCTAAGTAGGTAACATGCGACGATTTCTAATACGCGACCAATTAGTAATTCAATTTTCAAGTGGCTTATATAACATTTCGAATTTAGCTACAAGCACTCCATAATACTTATAAACTTCTACATACCAACTTCATGTTGACAACGTGTAAAACTAACAACAACAAAAATATATAATCTTGTAACATCTTAAAGGACAAGATTATACCTTAACGATTCTCAATCCAATCTTCAACCAAGTCGTTCCTTAGCAACTTAGAGACTCTCCAAGATACTTCAATCCGCTACTTGAGACCCTTAGAACCATACCAACAATTTTCCTTCAAACTTCCAACCAAAACCTAGAAAAGCCATTAGGTTTTCACCTTGCGACTAATACGAAAACTCCCTTTTTCCGGGATTTTTCTATTGAGATATACTTACATAACACTCATGAACCTTGGTTTAAAGTGTGGGGCTTAATGGACAAGAAACGAAAAATCTTCCTTTTGAAAATGGAGGGAAGCCGAGAGCAACAATGTGATGTTCTTCCAATTTTGTGAATTTTAGCTAAGTGTGGAACTCTTGTCTTGCTACTAGTATTATATAGGGACATAGAGGGTCAAGGTGTGCACAAATGGTTGGCTAGGATGAGGTCTTAACAAAAATCAAGACTAATTGTCCCCTTGACTAAGTCAAACATGTCAAGCTTTCAAGTTGCAAGACTTGTCTTGCCAACAAAGGTCCAATGACCCTTTAGCCCTTGCAAAAATCGTCCAAGGCATCATCTAAGGGGGGGTGACACGTGTCGCCCTCCCATTCGTCACAACAAAACGTTTTCCGACAATTTCATAATTCCGATAAAATTTTACAAGTCTCAAATCTTGATACCTCTTGAGTTCTTACGTACGTTCTTAAAACATGTCCTGTAATTACGGGGTGTAACATTCTTCCCCCCTTAGAAACATTCGTCCTCGAATGTTCTTTCGGAGTCAAACTTATAATTAGCGACATAGTTCCTTTCACAACCCCGACATACCAACAATGCCACACATGTCCCTAATACCTTGTACACGCATACCGCCCATCACAAGCCCAAAAGAGGTTACCTTTTCGCTTCCAACTCCTTCTAACATACATACATAACTTCCATACCTATTCGGCCTCTAATCTTTGGAGTCACTCTATGAAACAATATAAGGTCATTTCCGGCCACTACCGGTTTCGTGGAACGCGCCCCAACCCGTAAAACAATTAACTAGACTTGGGTCTTGCACCTCGTGACCACACGCAATGGAACTACTACCAACCGATCCCACTCCATTCCAGGCCATGGGAGACCCGTAACAGTCCTCAACCCGACTCGGCCGCGACTTAACTCTTATCCTCGTCCGACTTAAAATCTTATCACAGAGAAAACCTTATATACCTAAGGTCTCAAGAATCAATATTCTTAGGCTCGCAATTTTCATGCTCCCAGCCTACCTTATCAGTCCCCCCGTAAACGGGTACAAAAACTTCTCATAAAACCATAACCATGTTGTCTCGATCACAACAACCATTACTTACTCTATACAGGCCTTATCCGTATAATTCTCTTAAGCATACTCACGCACTTGATCTATTAACATGACATTCCGTTAGGTTCCTTAATATGGCTTCTAAGGGTCCACTACCCTATCGCATACCTCATCCTTTTCCAATTATCTCAAAATAAAACACAAGACCTTGGCGAAAATTCATTAACTATTCCATACCTTCCCGGTATCTAGTTAGTCTTTACCGATTCCTGGTAATCTAAAATCATTCTAGGCAACACGCGTCGAATTTCATACATAACTCCGTATAGATGTATGTCACAATACCAACTATACTATAATCACTACCAACCCGATACGCAATCCACATAGTCCTTCCCGGTCATCGCTTTCTCGGCTCGCAATCAACATAACTCGTTAGGGAGAGACGACCTAACAACACGACTTTCATCGCACGATCTCAGAGTGAGAAGAATGGAAACCAATCCTAAATGTCCTGCAGCCTCCTGATTATAGATGTGGTGCACAACACACCGATAATCAAGACTCTACTAGACACGGTCTGTAGACACTTTCCGAGGACTAACTGCTCTGATACCACTTTTGTCACGACCCGACCCCGGGACCGCGACTGGTGCCCTACCTGGGCACCCTTACAGGTAAACATCAAAGAAAATCAGCGGAACATACATGAAACTTAAAAATAAAACATCGGAAGTAAAACAACAGGTTAGCCGATAGGGCTACCTTCCTGAACATATATAAGAACAACCGAAGCAGTTGCCTCCTTTCTTTTACAAACTGACCCACAATATGTGACTACAGACCTCTAAGAGTTTTAACATAACCACTGTGGTGGGACAGGGCCCCGCCATACCCCTGAATGTACATGAATCTACTCCCTAAGTGATAACCGTACCTAGAGCTAAGCCTCCGGAGCAAATGGAGATTTGCCTCAATAACTGAACCGAGATCATAATAGCAATGATCACCAACGTGGTACCTAAAACTGCGGCATTTAACGCAGCGGCGGAAGTCGATAACAGTACGAATATGGAATGTAAATAACATACAAGAAAGATCATAATCGCATAAAAGAATGACAAGGACAAGTATAAAAATACATACGGATCCTCGCCGTGTCATTACCACTTATGAACTTAATTTCACATCAATATCTTTTCCATTCCATTAAGAGTTATAGCCATATCTTACGTACTTACTTAGGAGAAGTCATTAAGTTCATTTCTCTAACTTACTTATCTTTCATAACATAGTCCTACCACTCTTCGAGGACACATATACTACCTACGCCCAAACCGACGCGATCAAGTCACACCAATATCAAAGCATGCGTGCGGAATCCCCATCCCCGGCGACAGCTAAAAGTGTAAAACATAACCATGGGTCTCACGCCCATAATATCAATCAAAACAGGTGGTATAACGTCTTGGCTTGCTCATTTATACTCTCACCTGGAGAAGGTGGTAAGCGGTATAATGTCTTGGGCTTGCCCTCATTTATACTCTTACCACGGAGAAGGTGGTATAACGTCTTGGGGCTTGCCTCATTTATACTCTTACCCTATCTCGAAGGTCACAAACAACACATAAAGCAGGTAGTACAGCGTCTTGGGGGTTTACCCCTCACTTATACTCTTACCCTGGAGAAGGTGGTATAACGTCTTGGGGCTTGCCCCTCATTTATACTCTTACCCTATCTCGACCGACCATCAAACAACACATAAAGCAGGTAGTACAGCGTCTTGGGGGTTTACCCCTCACTTATACTCTTACCCTGGAGAAGGTGGTATAACGTCTTGGGGCTTGCCCCTCATTTATACTCTTACCCTATCTCGACCGACCATCAAACAAGACATAAGCACTACCATGTCTTTTATAAAATCCGGGAATTTAACCCAAGTGCTACAAATAACGGAAGCATACCCGTGGAATTTAGCTCCTACTCCGTGCGCTCCAACCCGCTCCAAACAACCCTTAGAAGTTCTACGCAACTTCTACTTAACACTTCAACCGACTATGAAGGTTTTCCTTAGGGTTTCGTTTTTGTGACTGAGGGAAAGTATAATAGTATTTCCGGCTCTACGTATAGGTAACTTTGGAAAGTACTACAAGGTATATGGGCTAAAGTATTTGGGCATTATAACAATACTGGAGAGTATTTCTACACCACAAAAGGGGTATTATACGAAAACAATTTAGGCTAGGGGTACCCACGGCCAGACACTACTGAGGGGAGGAGGCCCGGCCAAGAGCTTCACTCGAGGGCTTTGACGATTTCAACACACAAAGGGGGAGAGATTTCAAGACTTGGAAAATGATTTTTGGATGAAGAAAGTTCATCACTTAGGGGGGTATTTATAGGTCAAGGAAAGGCCAACCAATGGCCAAGATCCTTCCAAGTGTTAGGCAAGTGTAGGGCTAGGATTAAGCCATGTGAACCTTATCCATCTACCACACCAACTTGCACAAAATATCCTACCAACTACAATGCCACCTTTTCGTCCACTATGCCGCCCCTTCCTTCCAATGTGAGGGTGACACTTGTCACCCTCCCGTTGGTCCAAAATGTTTCGTCTCTCGGAAAAATCCGCAAAAATTAAAAATGACATAGCCGTATTTTTCCTTTCGCAAGTTTAGTAAAACGTTTCGTCGAAAAACGACTCCTTTCGGCACTTGTGTACAAATTTCGAAACTTGCCAAATCTTAAGGCTCAAATTTAAATACATACGCCCTCACGTACATACTCTGGAAATACGGGGTATAACATGATGGATATGGTAAGGAACGAGCTGGCTGTGTGCATGGGTAAGGAAAGTCCCGGATTCTCCGGCGAGAAATCCGGGCGTGGCGGCGATTAAAGCTTTTAGGTTTAGGGTTAGGTCGAGAGAAATAAGTGGGCGTGGGCTAGATAAGGGAAAACGATGAAAGGGAAATGAAGGTTGGGCGTGGGGTAATGTAAAGGGCTGATGGGCTGATGGGCGGAAAGTAAAGGGACTGGGCCTTGCGGGTTGGGTTGGTAATTTTAAAGAGTGGGCTGATTAGGGTAGCATTTTAAGAGTTAATTAATTAGGTATTAGTTATTTAATTTGTCAATTAGGTATTAGTTATTTAATTTGTCAATTAGGTATTTAACCTTAGGTGCTTAATTAGTGGTAAAGTAAATTAATAAATTGTGATTAAATTATCTAGGTGTTTTATTAATCTAATTGTTATAAATGCGGGTGTGCTTTTTAATTAGTGCTTAATATTTTAGAATGCGACGCTATTTATTTAAAATCTTATTTATTGTGCATTATTATTTAAAATAAGTTATGAAATTGCTTTTGCGTATTAATAAATGCGACTATGCTACTTGACACGACGTCATTGCTAACTTATTTATTTTATGTATTTATTATTAATTAAGAATTATGACAGGGCTCAAAATTAATAAATGCGGGCGCGAGACTCCAAGTGCTTAGTGCTCTACGTAAAATGCGGTGCCATTATTAAATTGCTTATTTATGCCTGTATTTAATGTTTTATCGCTGCATTTTATTATAAAAAATCACAAGATTATTTTACAAAATTAGTCTAATTTTATAGCTAATGACTGGACGGGAGGGTCAAAATTGGGTGTCAACAGTCTCTGCACGGACTTGCTGGATGCTGTGAATGCTTGATGAATGATGTGATTGCTGATTTAGTCTCTGCACGGACTTGCTGGACGCTGTGAATGCTTGCTGAATGCTGCGATTGCTGATTGCTTTTGAAATCCTTATTATAATCTCTTCACGGTGCATTTCCCAAAATTGTCCCAGTTTTCGTTATGCGGGGCGCGTGGACAAGACTTAACTCTGGCGGAAATTGCTCATATCTTTTTTCGGATTAATCAAACGCATTCTGTCGCACGCGAGCCAATGGGAAAATTTCTAATGGTGTGATCGAAGCCGATTTAGGCCGCCTACGTATCCCGTTGAGGGAATCAGGTCAAGACGTAGTTCGTGATGCAAAAGAAAAAATGATCGTACAATTTTCAAAAAAATGAGACCGAAGCCAATGTGGCCGCCTACGTATCCCGCTGAAGGAATCATGTCAAAACGTAGTTCGTGATGCAAAAAATGATTGTTCAATTTTCAAAAAATGAGACCGAAGCCAATGTGGTCGCCTACGTATCCCGCTGAGGGAATCAGGTCAAGACGTAGTTCGTGATGAAAAAAATGATTGTACAATTTTCAAAAAATGAGACCGAAGCCAATGTGGCCGCCTACGTATCCCGCTGAGGGAATCAGGTCAAGACGTAGTTCGTGATGCAAAAAATGAGAATTTTTATATATGTATTTTTTTTTTGAAAGGTGGAAAGAAAGCATCATGTTCTGACTTTAGTTGATACCAACAATTAGTATTATGCTTAGGAATTCCGTTATTCACTTTCAGTCTAACCAATACTGACTTCTGGGTAATTCCTATAGTTTCAAATGGTACCTCAGACACCTAAGTATCGACACACTTGCTTGCAGCCAAGGGTTCGAACTACACGTAATCTCATGTTTCAAATGCCCTCACTGAAGAAAGTCTCATTTCTCACATATATTTCAGTATTTTGAATTTTGGGACGTTTAGAGAAGTACTCTCACACTCAAAAGGATGTTCAATGCATGCAATTGTGATACCATAGGCTTGGCCATCATGTAAGTATCCACTAATGTGAGAACCCTCAGTATAAGATCATGTAGGGCTTGTCACGGGCTTGTAATGTAGGTTTGGGGAAAGGGATGAATATCATTTGGGTAAAAAGTGACTAATCCTTCCTCGAGCGTTGGACTACGTCCGTGCTTGATATTTGTGTGCTTTAATGCTGACCGGCTTTCTTTTTATCCCAGTTTTTATGTACTGACTTCTTTTTGAATCTTTCATTTGGAGCCCCTTTTTTCCAAAGTTATTCTCTCATTTGTATTCATTTTCATTTTTTTTATAATGCCGGGGCTTTTGATTTCTTCTTTTTGTGAAGTCGTCATTTGTGTTTTTTCTTTTTCCTTTTGGGACTTTGACAATTTTCGTCTTTACAAATTTCGACACAGAATTTTGTCAGCCACTTGCACATTTCTAAAGCGCTCAAAGAGGTCGGGCCAAGAGAGGGATAGTGCGTACGCACTCAGAAATGGTATATGTGTAATATGCGATTGTCGAAAGAACAAGTTTTAGGCTCAAAAGGGGTGTACGACGGATAATGTTATTTGGTAGACTGAAAAGGATCAAACGGGTCAAAGAAAGCCTACGATCATTTCCTACACCGAGTGTTACTCAGGATTTCGCCTCAACAAACATTCAGGCCAAGTTCTAGATCACAATGCAGTGCAATTAAAATTATTCTAAAACTCACCACACAATGCACATGAAATGATGAGGTTGGTTTCGTTCATATCTTAAAAACATGCAAGAATGTCATTACAGGTGCGAGTGAGAGGTACGAAGAGAATATATGGTTTACCACGAAGTCAAACCATATTGATTATTACTCATTCTTTCCTATGCACACTCCTAACTGTGTTGGTATCAACCAAGTCAAACAATGATACTTAAAAAATGTTTTTGCATTTTTGGATAACATTTTTTTTGTATTTATGAACAAAATATTTTTTTTGTATTTTTTGAATAAAGGGTACCGAACCCGAGTAGGGATGTCTACGTATCTCATCTTTGACGAGAATCAGGGGTGCGTAGTTCGTTCAGATATATTATAAACGTATGATTTAAAAAGAATTCATTCATGAAAGAAATGCAAAAGTAAAAGCTGTGTAAAACAAATGATTGTTCAATATAAGACTAATACAAAGTAAAATGAATGTAATGGAAAAATGAATGACTGTGATAGAATGAATGAAATGCATGAGTGAAACAAATATGTCCTCCCTTTTATTAATTAATTAATTTTTTTTATGTGGTGGTGTCGAACCCAAGATGAGTTGCCTATGTATCACACCGTATGGTGAGAATCAGACACGCGTAGTTCGGAATGATTATGTTGTAAAATGCATGATAAAGAATTATGTAATCAACACTAGACATATCAATTGAATTTGCAAATATGTATAAAGATACAAAATATAGGGTCCAGAGCGATGCTTCGTTGAATCTGGTATAAGCTGACCTCTTTCCGTCAACAGAACTCCAACTCGTTATTGTGATGATTTTTTTTTTTTGCAATTCTTTTTCTTCCTTTTTTTTTTCCGGCCGCCTCGACTATTTGCGAGGACGGTCTTCCTGCAAAAAAAATGATAATTGGGTGAGAGTAGGCAAGCCACAAAAATAATAAAATGTAAGGGCGTGACAATATAGTCAAAGACTCCCCTGCTTGGTTCGACCGGACTGGTGGTTGATGCTTCACAAGGTCCAAGTCGTGATGTTCAAGGATGATTTAGCCAATAGGAGTCTTGATTGCAGTGTGACAGCAAAAAGTACTAAAATACAAAGATTCGTGCCCGGAGTTGCAAGCACATGACATGATATGTACAGAGTTGAAAGAATAAATATTACTTTAAATACTATGTGCAAATTTGCTAAAGACAAACAATAGTGATCAAAAGCATGCAAATCAAGTGCACGCCCTAATATGCATGAGACCTCTCTTATGCCAAAGGTCGGCCTAAACTCCAGATATGCGAGATTGGGATAGATTGACCAAAGTTGTTAAACATTAATGCTTTTGTTGGAAATGGCGACCAAATGACGGTGCACTTTTTCCAATTTCGGCGTGTCATGATCAGGCTTGGATCCGTCTATCATCATCACGCTACACATAGTATGCTAATGGATCGTTGCGTTGTGAAACCCGTCGACAAGTTTGGTGGATTTCTAATTGTGGCGTTAATACCAAGGATTAACTCACCTAAGGTTTATGCATACATGAATTAATATAAAAGGGTGGTATAGCTCTATCCTAAGTTTCTAAGATTTTGCTTACTAGACGCAAGGTTTCCGAGCGGAAAACTCGAGTGAGAAGGCTACGCGGCTGACCAGACGAACCGATCTAACTCCGCGCAAACGCCAACTCTTCTAAAATTGGGTATTTTGAAAGAAATTCGCGGGTGCGCGAAGCACACCAGCGCGTGTAGTGTGTGACAATGTGAATTTTCCAGAGTGGAGGAAATATGAGCGGAATGTCAGTTTAAGGAAAGCAGTAAAAGCAAAGAACATTTAAAATAATTAAGCATACAAAATTAAAACAACCAATTTTAAGGCATTTAAAATAAATAAAAGCAAATAAAGCCAAGCAATAATAAACCTAGGTTTGCTATGGTCAAGAACCTGATTATCCCGGTAGTCGCCATCTTTGTCGCGCGTTTTGACCTCGAGTGCGAGCGGTATCCGCAACGTTTCTCTTTGGCGCGGTTCCCTGAATGGAGCAATAATGTTGATTTTGAGGAGTCGTCACCTAATTATTTAAGTGAATTAGGACACTTGATTTATTGCAATAAAAATACTGCAATTAATCTCCATTTAATGGTCTGCGAAATTAATGAGATTCTGGATCAGAGTTCTTTATTATCATGAAGGGAAGGGGTTAGACATCCTTTAAGATCCGCTAACTTACGGTTATCCGTTCAAACCTAGGTTAATTATTTATTGCCTTTTTGTTCTACATATTCTGAGCAGTTTTCAAAATTTACAATTACAATGGAATGCAATACACAATAATAAAGCTAAAATCAAAATAAACCCCGGGACATCTTTTAGCCCTTTTTAGGTCTTCTGCACAAGATGATCTCCGGGTACCTGCACAAACACTTAGTAAAAGTGTTAGAAATAGAATAAATAATTTTAAAGTAATAGCAAGAATTAATAAGTAAAGCCAAAAATAAATTCGTCTTTTGTACAGGGGAGGCCTTGGAAATCAGACGGAGATTCCTTCATCGGTCAATATTGCTAGAAACAATAAAATAAATAAAACCTTCAGATTCGTGCTAAAACAATAATAGTTTTAAACACGGAGGGCTCAGATATATAAAAAAATAAAGTGGGACATCCTAAACAAGTCCAGCTGCGAAAATTTGCCTCGCCAGCGCATGTTGGTTATTCGGTGTAAGTGGAAGAAATCATCATTGCCCAGAAAACTTTATTTTATTTTATTTTTCGTCTTTGCAACTGTGGAGGCCTCAAACATCGACGGATAACTTTTCATTGACCAACAGTGTAGTATCAGTTCATTATCAGTTAATCAGCAAAACAAATGTCAAAAATACAGCCAAATAGAGTTGTAACCAGTGAAAAAAATGGAGCAGCTATCAAAGCAAGTCACCAGTAAACTCACATAATATCAGTTCCCCAAAAAGACAAACCAACAAGAGATACCAACAGTAACACCCACATGCAAAAATGCATCCAAGCCAAAAACCAGTCAACAACAGTCGACTAGAACACCAGAAAGGCAAAGCCACATCGGAGAAAATTAGGACGTCGCCGGAGCGCGTTAAAACAAGGCTAAATCAGTCCAACAATCAGTAATAGCAGTAATAACAACGTAACAAACACCAGTGAATCCGCAAAACAGTTGGAACAAACGCAACCTAGTCTCACCGGTAATTTGGAACGTCGTTGGAGTTTCCCCAAAAAACAGAAAATCAAGTCAGCCCAACAACAACAAATATATCAACCAAAATAAGGTCGACCAAGGGTCACCGGAGTTCAAAAACTCTGGCGAGATGCCCAAAACAAAAAAGAAACCAGATCAGTCAAACAACCATCATAACCATAAGAGAATCAGAAACAACAAGCATCGCCGGAGTTCGAACTCTGGACGATTTCAACAATGCAAAAATGGAGTTCGGCGGCATCACTTCCATGGCTAACGCCGGAGTGACGCCACCAGTGGTTCTCGACAGTAGCAGTGATAACAGGAGAGTGACAGATAGCGATGGTGGTTGATGGGTGTGTGGGGGTGAGGTCGACGGGTGAGTAGTGGTCGACGGGAAGGGGTTCATCGGAGATGGAAGGGGATGTGCGACTGGAGAGGGAGTTAGGGAGACGATTTTGGTTTTTAAGGGAAAGGGGAAGAGTGTGTTGTGCGGCTGGGTTGATGTTGTGGTTTGCTGGGGAATGAAGGGGAGGGACTGATGGTGATTGTTTCTTGTTGAGAAGATAAATGGTGTGGGTATGAGAGGATGGTTTGATGAAGAGAGGAGTGATAAAAGTGAGAGAGATGGAAGGGGTGATGGACTCCGTTGGGGGCCTTTCTAAGGGGGGGTAAGGTTTTTTATTTATAGGGGTATTTAGGTTTAGGGTTTTGGGTATTGAGGGAAAAAGATGAAAGTTGTACTGGGCCTCATTTTTGGGTTTCAGTTTGGGCTTCGGTTTTCGGCGGATTGGATTGATCCAGATTGTGCCTCAGACTGGACTGATTTGACAAAAAATGCAAAACGAGTTTATTATTTAAAAGAAAAATTATTTAAAATTATTAAAATGCAAATGCCGATGCAATAATAATAAAATAAAATATTTAACAAATATTTAATGTCTAATTAAAAGTAAAGACGGGATGTCAATTAATTATTTAAAGAGATGCAAAATTATTAAAATAAAATGATCGCGCAATAATAATAACATAATATTTGAAAATGTTTAATACCTAATTAAAAGTAAAAACGTGATGCCAATTTACAAAAAATAAAACAACATAGAATGTTAGGTAAAAAATATACAAAAATGCCAAAAAATAGTGATTAAAATGCGGTGTCCTAAAACACTTAAAATTGCAAGAAATGTCCAAAAGATGGGTCAAAATTGGGTGTCAACAAACCCATTTCACTCATAGATTATCTTCTTTGTAAGAATGGAATAAACTCCCTTAGGGATTTCTTTCATTAATTCACAATATATATAGTTTTACAAAGGTGATTCTTAATACAGTAAGAATCCTAAGCTATGTTAAATACATAACAATAATAATTACAATATATACTGTAAATATTTAGAGAATATTCTCTAATACTCCCCCTCAGTCGGAGTTGGAGGATACCGAACGCTAAGACTGGATCTGAAGTCTATGAATAATTGTCTGGGTAGCCCCTTTGTGAAGATATATGCATACTGATATGAGGAAGGTACATGCAGTACTTTGACCTGACCAAGAGCTACCTTCTCTAAAGTGGATATCCATCTCAATATGTTTGGTCCGCTGATGTTGGACCGGATTGTGAGACATATAGATGACAGATATGTTATCACATGAGACTATAGACGGTTTACGCAGTGGACAGTGGAGCTCCAAAAGAAGATTTCGGAGCCAACAGACCTCAACAACTACATTAGCAACGCCTCTATACTATGATTCAGCACTCGAGCGGGATACAGTGGCTTGCCACTTGGCAGAACAGGAAATGAGATTATCCCCCAGAAATACACAATAGCCGAAAGTAGAGCGTCGCGTGTCTGGGCATCCTGCCTAATCAGCATCTCTGTAAGAGAGAAACCTGATCGGAGCAGAGGGATAAACATGCAACCCATAGTCAAGTGTGCCCTTAATGTATCTGATAATACTCTTAGGGCAACAAAATGGGGCTCCCTTGGGGCATGCATAAACATACACACCTGCTGAACGACATATGTAATGTCGGGCCTTGTAAATGTGAGATACTGAAGGGCACCTGCAAGACTCCGATAGGGAGTAGGATCAGACACTGGAGCACCATCAACAACACTAAGCTTGGATTTCGAATCGATCGGAGTGGGCATAACTTTGCAATCGACATCTTAGCTCTGTACACTATTTCTTCTGCATACTTACGCTGACTCATGAATATATTATCTGTAGATCTAGTCACTAAAATACCCAAGAAGTAACTCAGCTTGCCCAAATCAATCATGGCAAATTCAGTTTTGAGTAGAGCAATGATTTCATTTTTCAATTTATTGGATGAGTCGGTGAGAACAATTTCATCCATATATAATAGTAAGTAAGGAGTTCCACTACCATGATGAAAAATGAAAAGAGAGTTATCAAACCTGCTACATATAAACTCAATCTGCAAATTATACCTGGCAAAGCGGTCATACCAAGATCGGAGTGCCTATTTCAAGCCATAGAGTGACTTCCTGAGACGACATACATACTGAGGGGTTGTAGGATGAACAAAACCAGGTGGCTGATGTATATACACAATTTCTTTCAAATCCCTATGAAGAAATGCGTTTTTGACATCAAACTGATGAATAGGCCACTGCTTGCATATAGCAATACTAAGAACAATACCAATCGTAGACGGTTTAACAATCGGGCTAAATGTCTCACCACAATCAATTTCCTCCTGCTGATTAGTACCATTTGCCACAAGTGCCTTATACCGCTCCAAGTCACCACTGTCCCTGAATTTGTGATAAAATAGCCACATGCAACGGATTACATTCACCCCATCCAGTCTAGGTACCAAATCCCAAGTATCACAATATATATAGTTATACAAAGGTGATTCTTAATACGGTAAGAATCATAATCTACCTTAAATACATAACAATAATAATTACAATATATACCGTAAATATTCGCTAATATTCTTTACCTGCTATGTTCCACACATACTTTGCTGTTGCTATCTTATTTCATACAACACTATCATGCACACCTAATCCGCCCTCCCTTCTAGGCTTATATTCAGTTTCCCAAGAAATAGGAGGTGACTTGAGTTCACTTGCCCACTCCACAAAAAAGTCCTACACACTGCTTTTATTTCCTTTAGCACTCTCTTAGGCAAAAGAAACATGCAGGACCGGTATGAGTGTATCTGCATCAACACCGAGTTCACCAATAATACTCTTTCAGCATATGATAAATTTCTTGACCCCCATGTTCGAATTCTTGTCATCAATTTGTCCACTAGCATCTCACAGTCTATGGATAATAAATCTTTGCAGAGATGGTACACTCAAGGATCTGAAAGGAAGTTGCCCTGTCTTGTATCCTGTAAGTTCACATATATTATCAAGCACCTGCTTATCCATGTTATCTGAAAAGATATTTAACTTTGTAGAATTAGTTTGTAACCCTGATACCTCTGAGAAAGACAATAGGCCTCTTACCATTAATATCAGACTGAAAATCACCTTTGCTGAATATCAACATGTCATCAGCAAAGTAAAGGTGATTCAGTTTCAAGGCCTTACACTTAGTATGATATTCAAACCCATGTTGTTCTCCCACCCACTTCATTATCCTTGTGAAGTACTCCATGCATATGACAAATAACAATGGTGATATGGGATCACCTTGTCTTAACCCCCTCCTCCCTTTAATCTCACCATGTACACCCCCATTCAAGGCAATTGTATACTGGGTGGATGTGACACACTCCATTATCCACCTAAAAAATCTAACGGAAAAGTTCAGACCATGCATCATCTCCTCTACAAACCCCCACTCCACATAGTCATAGGCTTTCCTCAAATCTATCTTAATTAGGCAACTTTTTGTAATATTCTTCCTATTATAAAGCCTCATCAATTCTTGACAAATCAATATATTCTGTACAATTGTTCTGCCTGCGCCAAATGCACTCTGATTCTCAGATATGATCTCAGGAAGTACCTCGCTCAATCTAGAACAAAGCATTTTAGAGATCACCTTATAGATTGTGTTGCAGCAAGAAATAGGTCTATAGTCCCCAACTGATGCAGCATGGGTGGTCTTTGGTATCAAAGTAATCACAGTATCATTAATGTCCTTTAACATCTTCCCTGTGTGAAAGAATTCAAGCACCCCATCCACCAAGTCCCTCCGCACAGTTTCCCAGCTATCCTTCAAAAATTGGTTTCCATATCCATCTGGCTCAGGTATTTATTCTATTAAAGGAATGTACATATTTTCATATTGTCTACGAATGTTTGTAAATACTTATCTTTTTTTATCTGTGATTCTTATTAGTACTACAGTCTACAACTCTACAAGGATTCCTATACTACATGTAATCTATGTGTATAAGTATCCTTATATATATAATGAAAATTGTGCGACAAAATGCACTATATAAGCGAAGAATGTTCCAAAATCTGTAAATCCATGTTCGGACAATCTTAGTCAATCTAAGGAAGCAGAATCACCGCCTAGTTTAGTGCTTTGTTTCATGTCATTTCTTGTCCTTAATTAATCTTGAAGCAAATATTGAGTCAATCAAGAGTTCAAGACTTACAATGTGTATGACCAGGTCTGCCTTATAGTTTGGCAGTGTTAAATAAATCACATAACATATCACATAATTAACTAATTAAAAAAATGTTCTTTCTAAACATTTAAACTTTTAAATAAGAAATGGTCAAAAAATAAAAAGAAATAGTCACACTGTTTAATTTGTTATCATCTCATGCAGAGCTAGATTTTGGATTCAAGTCTTACCGCCTCCAATCCTGGAAGCAAGATATATTTCTATGCACTTAATTACCAAAGAAAAAGATTAACCATGCACATTACGAAATATTTTGCACTTATGCACTTGAACGGGATTAGCAACGCCTCTGTATTCTACTTATGCACTTGAACGGGATAAAGTGGCTTGCCTCTTGGCAGACCAAGAGATTAGATTATCCCCTAAGAACACACAGTATGTGGAGCGTCGCGTGTCCGGACGACCTGTCCAATCAACATCCGTTTATGATAACAACCTGGTCGGTGCTGAGGGGTATAGATGTAATCCAAAATCAAGTGTGCCCTTAACATATCGAATGATACGCTTAAGGGTAGTAAAAAAATGGCTTCCTGGGGTATGCATGAATAAGCATACCTGCTGAACAACATAAGCAATGTCAGACCTGGTGAATGTAAGATATTGTAGTGCACCTGCAAGACTCATGTATAGTGTGGGATCAGACACTGGATTACCATCTGTTAGGCCGATTTCCAATTACTCACGCAAGTGTACGTATCGTTACAAGTAATACAGTCTGGTAAGACCGAATATCGTCCTCAGAGACTGGTTTCTAATTACCGAACATCTATTTTAGGTTATCTATTTGGCAAACGATAAATTTATTTGGTTTTTATCTAACACTGGTAGAGTAATTGCAAGAATTAAACTAAATTATTGAGGTTTCATCAGTTATGAAGGAATTAGGGCTTCCACTATCCTCAACTATCCACTCTTTTCAATCCTTAATGCAACTAGAATGACTTCTTCTACGTTAAGATAGCGGTTAACTAGACTGTCTTATATTTCGGTTAGGATATATAATCGTTCAACCCCAGTGCAGAAACCTTCTATATTTCTATGATAGGTTTTACCACATAGGAGGATTAAAAACAATAACTTATAATGCTACACAAGTATCGGGGTACTTTCGTCCGCGATTTTAACATATGTCTATTCAATTACAGCATATCAAAATCTCTCATCTCAGTTCTTGATTCGAAATCATATAGATTATGATAATTAGTGATCAATTAACTATCAAACATTCATACCAATATTGAATAAATCTTAATCAAGTGAAGAAGAAATTAAACTAATGCATTAATTCATGAAATAGAGTGTCAAGAGATTCAATAGGAAAGCCCTAATAAAGTGTTTAGCTCCTAGCCATAGACATGCTAAGAACTAATACAAATCCCAACATGCACTGAATTGAAAACTAAAGAAAGAAAAATTACTTAGAACTAGGTCTCCAATTGTAGTCTCCAAATTTTCATGTGTTATCTTCTGTTGTGGAATTCCCCTCTGTAGAATAATCCCTATGGCTTAAGTATGCTGCTATTTTCGTGCCCTCTAGACCCTATTTGTCTCTGGCCAATTTGTCCTCGGATCTGAAATTTTTTGTGTCGGCGCCGCGGTCCTGGTGCTAGGCGCCACGGCGCTGCTTTTCCTTCGTCCGAATCTCCAATTTTCAACATTTTGCCTCGGGATCCTCCTTTTATGCCCACTTTTCGCTCATTTTCGCCATTTTGTCTTTTTGAACTGCTGTGACTCAAAAGAAAAAAAAACGACCCTAACACTATACTTATTTAAACGAAAATGAAGAAAATACTAACTGAAAATGACTCAAAAGCGTATACAAAATACGCCTAACAAATACCCCCAAATTTAACCTTTGCTCTCCCTCGAGCAAAGATTAAAACAAAATCAAAGAAACAAAAACAAAAAGACTCAAAGACTCGATGACTCAAATCAAGAAGCTGCACAAGATTAGTTAGAAAAGCATGAACGTCAGTTGGGATAATATGTTGGAACATATATAGCTTGAATATATCAATCTAGAATTTCAAGCCAGATATTTCACAAATTCATTTCAATCACACTCAATGGAAACATGAACGTTAACCTATGCATGTTAATTTCATTTAGTTCTATGGACATGTTTACTTGCTATTCTCCACTAATCATAGACATACATTCTAGAGATCTTCAGGACTTTTCAGGGTTGTAATGTAGGCTTAGGCAGGGGTAGATAAAAGTTGGCATTTAGGCTCAAATTACGTACCATAAGCGTTTTTCTCATTCAATCATTTTGTCCTTCTTTTTGGTATTTTTTTCCGCTCATACCTATCATTCCCCTCCTCTTTTTGAGAGCATGAAACACATTCACATAGGCACCCCCAAACTTAAGCTTTTACACTTTTTTTTTCATTAGGGTGCATCAATTTTTTCACTCTCTTTTGATATTCATTTTTCACTCTTTTTTCTCCCTATTTTCAATTACTGCTTATGACACACAAGGAAATCATAGGGTGTCAAAGAAATAACTTACTTTAGGCTCAAAAGGGCTGACTAAAGATATAATTTATTGCAGGGTATGTAATGAATTGTAAGAAGGGCTATCAAAGAAATGCTTGAATCATCTCCCTAAACATGTATATCTTAACTATTTCGCCTCAAATAACAAGCAAGCAGACTTCATAGCCATTTTTCAATCATTCTTTCCACAATTGACAACACATAGGTTAAGTACAAATATCTCAAATAATTAGATTTTCATGAATCTTTGGCATATCTAACTTAAGATTTTAGCTCTAATTCAATTACAGTATTCCACTTAATTCACTAGGCGTTTCCAGCAACTACAGTATGCATGATCATAAAAAAAATTGACTCATATAACACAAAAATATAATAAAAAAAACTCTAAAAATAGACACACAAAAATAAAATAAAATAAAATAAGAACTCCCCCCAAACTTAAACGACACACTGTCCCAAATGTGTAAGACTCAAAAATAAAAGGGATGACTTACAGACAATAACGGTTCAAAATGGTGGTGGTGGCGGTGGATACTGCATTGACCACTTGTTGAACATGGTGCTCAAATCATTGACGCGCTGGCTCAGCTCCTGATGCTCTTGCATCATCTGTTGCTGATTTTGCATTATCTGTTCGTGGTTTTGCAGCATTTGTTGTTGATTTAGGAACATCTGCTCCATGATTGGCACTGGAGGCTCCAAAGCTATGGGAGGCTGGTGGTTGCTTCCGCCGCTCATCTTGTGTGCACTCGCTCCTCTTATCTATCAAGGCTCGCCGCTTCCGCCTTCTTCTCGACCTCGTCTCTTATCCGCTGGATTTGTCGGGTCAGGATATGAATGGACTAGACTGTATGTTATAGGTGGAAGAGTCTTCTCAAGAATGTCTGTGACGAATGTTGGGACTATGTGCCTAGCACATAATGCAGTGATGAATGAACCATGTCCCAATCCGCCAGTAATGGTCAATCTCCTGATTTCTTCAATACTCTGCACTATCTCCATTCCAATATCAATAGTCAGGTCCCTCATGATGCCAAATATGAGCTTGATTCTGTCTGCTGGTAAATTGGAGAAATGAGTTGACAGAATCAACCGAGCACTCATCAAATATAGTCAAGCCTTGGCTACTCTGTTGAATTGGCACCAGAAAAGTCCTCTGCCCCCGCTGCGGGAATAACGAAACTGCGCTCCTGGGTAGCATTGGGCCTCAGCAACTACATCCCAGTGTATGTGGTTGACATTCCTTGACCAGGTTCTGAAATGGGTTGGATGGTGGCCCTGGTCCCCAACATCAGCTATCCCAAAAATAGCATTCACTGCTTCAGTACTAACGTGTACATAACGCCCTCTTACAAAGCATCTCTCATCGCTTTGTTCTGAATAATTGGCATAAAATTCCCTCACAAGGCTGACATTTTGTTGTTGAATAGCCTCTGCCTCGACGAACCTCTCCCAACCATTAGCTTCAATCGTGGCCCTAATAGGCTCGTATGCATCCTCCTCATCGAGTGGTTCGGCCTGATAGTCCATTCCTCGCTCTAGTATTATTGCCCTACCACTTATCTTGTTATACCGATTCTCCGCATTTCTATTAGTGAATCGGGTAATATCATGATCTGGAGCTGATGAAGATGAAGTGGTTCGGGCAGTTTGTTTCCTTGAGGACATTATGAGGGTTGTTGGAAAATTCTTTGCAGCGTTTCCTTTGTTTCCTTGAGGTTTCCCAATAACTATCAACCAATCACAATTCAAACACAACAGCACCCAAGAATAATCACACCACAATATACCCAATCAACAACACCGAACAACATCAACAACACACAACACAATAGAACGCAACCCCCAATCACACAGCACAACACAAAAGTGGCCCGTACACTACCCAAAACTTGAAGTTACTTTCACCACTTAACCAAGAAATTTCAAGAGAATTAATAAAGATTACCTTTTTGAAGAGTTTTTTTTCACAAATTTCCTGACCCAAGTGAAGGAGTGGTGATGGTGAAAGATGTGAGGATTTTTAATGGGGTGGTGTGTAGGGATTTTTGAAGAATTTGGTAGAGTTTGTGGAAGATTTTTAGTGAAAGGGAGAGTGGATTTTCGGTACTTTTGAGAGAGAGAAAGAGTTGTGTGATTATGGGAGGAGATGAGGGATTTAGGGTTCTTTATTTATGAAAACGCGCCGCGGCCCTACTGTACGGTGCCGCGGTGCCCAAATTCCTGCAACCTCTCAGAACATTCGGCGTCGCGGTCCTGCTGCTAGGCGCTGCACCAATTTTATGTTTACAGCGTTTTTCCGCGCTTTATGTCCAAATACCTTCACATGTCATCACAACACAACCAGAAAAATACCAAAAGTGAGACTGTTCTATTTAAACTAATTGCATAATTTAAACATTGAGTTTCCTCTCAAGTAGCGATGTCTTTAACATCTTTTAGTCGGACGCAGGTTCCTTATTCAATCACTGAGGTAAATTAACCCCACAACCTATCCATTTAAAGATCATTTTCCATTTCCTCACTCTATTATTCTTTTTCGCAGGATTGAGTTCAGTAAGGTTTACCTTTTTGTCAGTTTTCATCTCATCCACTTTTGTTTCAGCAATCAACCTAACATGTGGGTTCACAGTTGTCGCAGTGATTCCCCTACCTTTGGTTTGTGCTTGATAAGTTGTCGTGTCAGCTGTGCTCACTGCAAAACATTTGCTGCTGGCCTGGGATTCAATGGTAGATTTGAAAAGTTTGAATACCATCTCTTCTTCTTGAACCCTGATTCTCAACTCTCTATTCTCCACATCAATTAGGGCTCTACCCGTTGCAAGGAATGGTCTCCCCAAAATTATGGGCATGTCCTCATCTTCCTCCATGTCAAGAATAAGGAAGTCCGCTGGAAAAAAGAACTTGCCCACCTTGACTAACACATCTTCCACTATGCCTCGGGGTGCCACGGATCGGTCAGCAAGATGCAGATTAAATGTGGTTGGCTTGACTTCCCCCAAACCTAATCTCTTGAACACTGATAGAGGCATACGATTTATGCTAGCCCCTAAGTCGCAAAGTGCCCTGTTGCATGTTACCTTTCCAATAATCACATTGAAATGATTTTATGTCTTTTTCAAATTACGTTTTAACCAGTGTACGAACTCAATAAATTTGGAAAACACTTGAGATTTGAGTTTGAGTGGATACACCCAAACAAAGTGAGAGAAATCGTCCAAAAATACCAGATAGTATTTGTGGCCTAAGTTGCTGGTTATGGGAAATGTCCATACATCAGTGTTAGGACCGTGTCCAATTGCTCACGCAAGTGTACGTATCGTTCACAAGTAATATAGTCTGTAAGACCGAGTTTATCGTCCACATAGATTGATTTCTAATTATCGAACATCTATTCTAGATTATCTATTTGGTAAATGATATTTGATTTGGGTTTTTATCTAACTACTAGAATAATTGCGAGAAGTAATCTAAATTATTGAGGTTTAATCAGTTATGAAGGAATTAGGGCTTTCAAAATCCTCAACTATCCACTCTATTCAATCTTTAATGAAACTAGAATGACTTCTTCTTCTACGTTAAGATAACGGTTAACTAGACTGTCTTATATTCCGGTTAGGATATATAATCGTTCAACCCCAGTGCAGAAACCTTCTATATTTCTATGATAGGTTTTACCACATAGGAGGATTAAAAACAATAACCTATAATGCTACACAAGTATCGGGGTACTTTCGTCCGCGATTTTAACCTATGTCTATTCAATTACAGCATATCCAAATCTCTCCTGTCGGTTCTTGATTCGAAATCATATAGATTATGATAATTAGTGATCAATTAACTATCAAACGTTTATACCAATTATTGAATAAATCTTAATCAAGTGAAAAATCAAACTAATGCATTAAATCATGAGATATAGTTTCAAGCGATTCAAAAGGAAAGCCCTAATAAAGTGTTTAGCTCCTAGCCATAGTCACGCTAAGAACTAATATAATTCCAAACATAAACTGAATTAAAAAGAAAGAAAAGTATTGCGAACTAAAGTCTCAAATTGTAGCTTCTAATCTTTGCCCTGTGATGTGTTGTGTGTTAGAATGACCAACCTCCCTCAATAGAATAATCCCTAGAGCTTAAGTATGTTGCAAATTTCGTGCCCTCTGGACCCTTATGCCCTTGATCAATTTTACTTCAGATATGAAATTCCCAGCATTGGCACCGCGGTCTTGCAGAATAGCACCGCGGTGCCTAAAGTCCTGCATGTTCTCTGATCTTATGGCACCGCGGTCCTGCTGCTGGGCACCGCGGTGCTACTTTGCCTTCGTCCGAATCTCCAATTTTCAACCTTTTTCTGCCTCGGGACCCTCCTTTTATGCCCATTTTTCGCTCATTTTCGTCATTTTGCTTTTTTGAACCGCTGTGACTCAAAAGAAAGGAAAACGACCCTAACACTACACTTATTAAACGAAAATGGGAAAAATACTAACTAAAAATGACTCAAAAAGCGTATACAAAAATACGCCTAACAATCAGCGTGGATAATATCAAAGAGAGAGAAAGTAGTACTCATAGAAGTCGTAAATGATAGTCTAACATATTTTCCTAACTGACACGAGGAGCAACTATGAGAAAGATTCCCTTTGTTGCATTGGATTAAATTTTGATTTCTAAGAGAATAAAAAACATGAGAACCCAGATGACCAAGTTTACTATGCCACATTGAGGGAGATATGATTGTTAGAATGGTGGGAGAAGTGACACTGACAGCGGATGTGGGTAGGAAAGGATATAGGTCCCCCTCACTATTACATCTCGTAAGTAATTTTCCTGTGCGGAGGTCTGTTACATAAAATCCAAACGGATCAAAATTAATTGAGACAGAATTATCGGTGGAAAATTTTCTAACATAAATTAGATTTTTGATAATTTTTGCGACATAGAGGACGTTTTGAAGAGAGAAGTGTGGATGTGGTGGTGGGGTAAGAGTGTGGCCAAATCCTTGAATTGGAATGCGATGACCATTACCGACCATAATAGATTGTGGGGTTGGTAATTGGCGCAGTTGAGGAAGATTAACTGAATTATTGGTTAGGTGAGACGTGGCCCCCGTATCCATATACCACACATTATCGAACTGCTTAGGAGTCAAGAAAGTCGCTCTACCTACCAAGGTGAAGGTGAGGTCTGTATACATTCTACCCTCCCCAGACTCATATTGTGGGATTTCACTGAATATGTTATTGTTGTTAGGAGTGAAGAAAGTCATTGATTAGCACTCGTATAAAGGACAAAATTTTAATTAATTTCGGATAAGGAGAAAAAAGAGAAAATAGAAAGCACAAAATATGAATTGATTCTTGAGCAGTGAAGAAGACACGAAAGAAAAAACATTGCTTTCTCAACATATTGAAACAATAGAATCCTTCCCTAATAAGGATCCTAATTCTATCATAATTATATAATATAAAATATGATAAATTATGTAATATATACACATGTTAATAATAATTTAAACTCAATTAAATAATTAAAATTATGCTCTTAATAATTTTATTTTTTGAGACAAATAATACACACTTCAAGTTTATCCATGTGCATCTAATTCTAAGAAATCATTTGGGTCGATGACATTCAAAAATTCAAACTGAATCCAATAAATCAGATATGCGTATCCATGATCTCCAGCATCAACCTGCTTAACCAATCATGAACTTCTTAATACATATATATTAAATAGAGTATTTTGGAGTCCTAATTTTTTTTCAAATTGACCGGTGAAGTAAATTCTAAGATCATTAACATTAAAATAAAGTATTATTTCATCATTTTTATATGAGAAAAATCGTGACTAGTAGTCTGTTGGCATTTTTGTCTCCCATGATTCATGAGGTTAAATAAACTTTGACTAACATTGTAAAAATTAACTTTCTTTAGCCTTTCGAGTATCAATCAGGAATTATTATAACTTACCCGCAAGGGTAGCCAAGTTGGTGCCAGAAGAAGCGAATGACCGCAAGCCACGAAGTTCGATCCTCGCATAAACCTTCTTATTGAACTCACACACTGCCAAGTGTGGTTAATCGGCGACGTGTTGCGCGCTATTACGTCGATCCGGAGTTTACGCAAGCACTAAAAAGAGAATGCCGCGAATTCCTTCGTCAACAAAAAAGGAATTATTATAACTTAACTAATAATTTCCCTTTAACTAGTCCCCTAATGTAAAGAAGAGACTAAAAAGTTTATTTTCAAAATTAAGCCCACCGAAAGGGGTTACATAGTCAGTTAAATTAATAATCACAACTACTATAAGGTAAATGACATTTTTCTTGAATTGAAATAGCTCAACTATCCGGTGGTAAAACGTTGATATTACTATAACTCCATGTGTGATAATACCGGATTCGATAATCACAAACAAAGTAACGTAAATAGTTACTCGCACCGTTTACACTAAATCGTGTAAATTTATTATAGTTAAGTGATTTAACGAAGTGAAAATACATTGTGCAAATATATGACATGTATTTATTAATTTGGTACAAATATATGGGGAGATTAATTTTTTTACCGGAAAAGTAACGGATTCAAAATCCATTATATAGAACAAGTTATTAGACACAAACACATGCAAGACCAATCGGGTTTTAAAAATCGGCACACGTTATGACGGTTTTACCATTGACTTTCTGATCAATGGGCGCTCGTGACAAATGTGTGACGGTTTTATTAACCGTCACAACTTTATGACAGCTGTGTGATGGTTATTTCAACTGTCACATGTTTTTGCGACGGGTTTTAAAATACGAATTTAATTTTCTTTTTTTAAAATATAATTTATACTCGACCCAATCCATTTTATTTCTAAACCCAATATCCCTTAAAACTAAATCCAAATCAGAAACATTTCTTTACTCCATCTCCACAAAAAACAAACGCAACCATCCTTTGCCTAAGCGTGAAGCCTGTCCCAAAATGTAAAGCTTCTGATAGAATGGCGATTTTCGCGCCGCTACAGTAACTTCGCCGGAGTTTTGCCTTGTCCGGCGGCTGTTGCCACCGAGAACACATCCATTAGACTCGTCTCAATACCAACTTCAAGTCTATACCAGTCTCGACCTTCGATTCAACCCCAAGCCCCATCGATTTTAGCTCGCAAAAATCTGGACATTTTTACTCCCGACGGCGATTTGTATTTTCGGCTAACTCCGATCGACTCGAAGGTTGAGAGTTGTGCCTTTGTTTTCATCTACCTTAGATCTATACTTTGCACCTACTCTCTTACTTCGATTCAAGTTATTTTGGGTCAACTTTCAGATCGAGTTTTCGCAAATCGTGATCTGAGTTTCCGACGTGTTCCGGCAAAGGCGAGCTTGAAAGTGGTACCAATCGATTCGTCACAGTCTCATCTTCATTCTACACTAATATTTGGTCTCGATTCATCCCCAACTGTTTTCTCAATACTATGATAAATTGTTCGATAAGTTCCAGCTGAATAGTGATCTATGTTTATTTTTTTGCTTCATATTGATATCTTATATTTTGTTTTAGTTGCAAGATTCTATAGATAAGGAAATTGATTTCTTTATAACATCATCTATGCGTCTTTTTCATCTGAATGTATCTTATTTTATAATCTTCAATTTTGTTGTGATTCCTAATTTATTGCGTTTTATAGGTTGGTTCCCATGTAAAGCATATCCCTGTTGTCAGCAATTTGCAGAAACAAATCGCTTGCGACCCAACACATGTCAAATGGAGTAGCACCGAGCCATCTTTGAAGAATGATCTTTCAGCAACTGACTATAGAGGGTGAATTTTGTTTTGCTTTCTTACTTTTTGATTTGT
The DNA here is from genome assembly GCA_029844215.1 of Przewalskia tangutica. Classification (NCBI taxonomy): domain Eukaryota; kingdom Viridiplantae; phylum Streptophyta; class Magnoliopsida; order Solanales; family Solanaceae; genus Przewalskia; species Przewalskia tangutica. The sequence continues at coordinate 40,408,122 of CM056724.1, read as the reverse complement.
ATTTTCACCTATCATGCTATATTGCCAATAACTTCGTATTTCAGTACACATGATATATTACAAGTTTACAAATTTATTAGTAATCACTTGACTTTACATTTGCAGATATAAGGGACATGATATGTTGGCACCCTTCACTACCGAGTGGTATACTACTGATTTGGAACCTTTAGTTATACAAAAATCCGAGGTTAGATTTGCATCTTTCTTTGGCTGTCTACTCGAGAAGCTACTTCTCTGTTTAACATTTTTTGCATTTGTCATAGGGTTCTTATGTCTATGACATTAACGGGAAGAAATACCTCGATGCTCTAGCTGGCTTGTGGTGCACATCCTTAGGTACTTACAATTTATGTTGTTCAATTCTTCAAAAATGCAGACATGTGGGTTTCATATAAATTGGAATAGAGGGAGTATGTCATTTGACTTATATAAACTGTTAAAGTATTGGTTGATATGATGAAGTTTAAAGTTTTAAGCTAATAAAGTAGAAACTGAGAACTCCCACTTTTATTCTCTTAGTTTCAGTAATTACTGTTTGTTTGAGCAAATGAAAAATGACATGTTAAAAAAAGGGGGTTCTTTCTTTTCCTTTTGAATTGAGGAATTTCAGCTGATTTATTGTGTTCGGCATCAGAGATTTGTTTGCCTGCTAATGAAGTTTAATATGTTTATTTGACTTATTAATAAGCCCTTTACCTTATAAAAAAATGCAACAAAAACCTGCATCTACTCATGTATCATGATTGTTCATACGGTACTAGTTAAAAACTTTCCATCTTCATTTTTGTACTTTTTTTCGGCTGAGATGTTCTTATATGTGTGTTGTTTTATAACTTTTTTCTTTTGTCGTGGTGTTAGTTCATTATTTATTTATTATTTTACTAACTCTTTTACTAAGTGTTTTTGCAGGTATCTGGAGACACATCTCAAAGTTAAAGTGTTTTTGCAGATATCCGTAATCAAAATTACTGTTGTTTTGCTACTGTTTTAGCACATTTTGTTGTTGTTTTGCACTATTTTTTAGCACATTTTGCTGTTGTTTTTAGCACTTTTTGCTACTGTTTTGTTGCTGTTTTTACACTGTTTTGGGTTGGTTTAGCCTCCCCGATAGCCTTTCATGCCTAAGATTCTAGAAATCTTTTTGATCTTTGTTGCGGCATCGGAAATGGATGGTGGTATCCCCCTTTGCTCTCTTATCTATCACGTTGGAAGGACTCATAGTCAGGATGCTTGTACCATTTATTGTTCTATTTCTGCTGCATTTTTTAAGTAAACGGATGATGTAATTTAAGGGAATTAACTGCTACGTTTGGAGGCTAAAATACATTGCATTCTCGAGGTTGAGTGTTGGCTGTGTTTGGGGCGTTTTGAGGCTCAAAATGTTGTATCTTGGCTGTTGTACTTGGGTTGATTGCTGCTATCTTCACTACATTTTATTTCCACTGTGCTGTTGCATTATGATGCTATTTTGGGTTGAACCACAGTCGTGTTTGGCCAGACTGCTGCTGCATTTTAGCCAGATTTAAGGCCAGTTCACATTCTGTTTTCAAGTCTCTTGTTGCTACATTTTGAACTAAACAACTGCTGTTTTTCTGGCCACATTTTAACCAGTATATTGTTGGATTTTCAAAGCAGCTACTGCTGCGGTTTCTAAGGCAAAACAGATTGCTACACCTGATAAAACCCCCACTGATTTGAACATGATACTATACTTGGCCGATGCGAATAATTAATTTGAAGTCATGACCCTTCCGGAAAGCTTGTCCCTCGGTTTGCTTTCGTCGGAAAAGAGCGATGATGAGACTTATGGATTCTCATACATCTACGGGAAACCAACAAGCATTGGCAAGGTGACTAAAATGACTGACGAGTCACTAGTTCGCAACCATGACATGATTGGAATGTCCCTTTACAAAAAATATAGATATGAGTCCTCCGTAATTAAAACTCCTATTGTTTTATACGGATTCTTAAGGTTTTACTCGCATTTATTTATTATTTTACTCTTTTACTAAGTGTTTTTGCATGTACCCGGAGACGCATCCCGATGTTAAAGCCTGCGCAGAAAAGAAAAATAAAAGTGAAATACCGCTAAGTTCTCTTCACTCCCTCTTTATATGATTTTTGCTTTCGTTACAACCTTGTTAAATATATCTTATTTAAATATTTGCATGCCTAGTTTAAATATCTTTTAGTTAGTTTAATAATTGTAGAATACCTTTAGAATACATGTTAGCACAATAATACCAACCTAAGTTTTACTGGACAACCGCAAGTTAGCGGATCTTAGATGATGCCTAACCCCCTCCCTTTAGGATAATAAAGAATCCTTATCCGAAATCTCATAAATTTCGCAAACCCTTAAAAATAGAGTTTAATGTTGACTTTATTTAGTTAGATTAAAACTCATATTGTTTTATACGGATCTGAAGGTTTTACTCGCATTTATTTATTATTTTACTAACTCTTTTACTAAGTGTTTTTGCAGGTACCCGAAGACGCATCCCGATGTTAAAGCCTGCGCAGAAAAGGAAAATAAAAGTGAAATACCGCTAAGTTCTCTTCACTCCCTCTTTATATGATTTTTGCTTTCGTTACAACCTTGTTAAATATATCTTATTTAAATATCTGCATGCCTAGTTTAAATATCTTTTAGTTAGTTTAATAATTGTTGAATACCTTTAGAATACATGTTAGCACAATAATACCAAACCTAAGTTTGACCGGACAACCGCAAGTTACCGGATCTTAAAGGATGTCTAACCCCCTCCCTTTAGGATAATAAAGAATCCTTACCCGAAATCTCATAAATTTCGCAGACCCTTAAAAATAGAGTTTAATGTTGACTTTATTTAGTTAGATTAAAACTCCTATTGTTTTATACGGATCTGAAGGTTTTACTCGCATTTATTTATTTTTCTAACTTCTTTTCTTTTACACTTTGCGAGGAACATTCGAACAATACGGCATATCAAAGTGGGATTCTACAGAGATGAAGATTTGTTGGAATCGCACAAGTTTTCAATGGTTGTGATTTTCATATTATATTTTTTTTTTTGTATTTGATGATAACATTAGATGTTTTGAAAAACAATTTGTAATGTTTCGATTTAATGTACATTTTAGTTATAATATATTTACAATTCTAATTTATTTTTATTTAATAAATTAAAATATAAAAAAATGTCAAAAACTAATTTTCCCGCCAATTTAAATCAAATTTAATAAAACAAATCCACCAATTTAAATTAATTTTATTTAAAAATATTTGCCAAAAAATATTATTTAATTAATAATTTCGCATGAAAATTTTAAAAAAGGAAAATTCAAAGTCAAACATCACATTTTGTGACGGTTTTTATAACCGTCACGAATTTGTGACAGTACCTACCGTGACACTTAGAAAAACCATCACAAAATCCCTTTCGTGACGGTTTTTAACCATCGCGGTTGGCCTTTTTTTGTAGTTTATTGTGACAACATCACATACAACATCTCTGTAAACAATTTGCCTATTCTTTCGGCCAAAATAGTGATTGTTACTGTGAGGTAAAAATGATATAGGCAAGCTAACCAGGAAGCCATGTTTAAAACATGAGAAAAGAAAAAGTCAAACTTGGAAGGAAAACAACGTGAAAATCAAGTCAATGTAGTTGAAGATTTCATGGAGGCTGAATCGGTCCAAGCTGCTTCCTATTTTCTCTCAACTCCCGCAACCAACCAGTGAGAATTTCAAGAAAGTTTCATATAATAAATAGAAGAGGAACTTCATTGTATCGGTATTCAGATTACAAAATAAAGAATCACCAAGAGAGCTCTCGGAAATTCACTCTAGAAACTGGATCAATCACCACTGCCTAAAGTAGTATAACTGTTACACCCCGGAATTCCAGGATATGTTTATAAGAACGTACGTAAGAACTCAAAAGTGTTAAGATTTGAGACGAGTAAATTTATCGGAATTATGGAAATGTCGGAAAATGAAGTATTGCGACGTACGGGAGGGCGACACGTGTCACCCCCCTTAGTGGTCTTGGACGAAAATGACATGGTTAGAATGGTCATTTGACCATTAATGAGATGACCAAGTCTTGCAAAGACTTAAGCTTGACATTGTTGACTAAAGTCCAAGGGCCACTTGGCTAGAATCCTTGTGAAACTCTTCCAAGCCACCCATTTGTTTTAATCTTGACCCTTCCTAGTGTTATTTAAGTATACTAGTAGCAAGACTTTGTCATTCTACACTTAGAGAAAAAAATTGAAATCTTGTTTTTGCTCTCTTTAGTAGCTCACGGCAATGGTGCATTTTTCAAGAGGAAAATTTCCAATTGTTGTCCAATAAGCTCCACACTTTAAACCAAGGTTCCTAAGGTTATTGTAAGTGTATCTCAATAGAAAGATCCCGGAAAAGTGGCGTTTTCGTATTAGTCGCAAGGTGAAAATCTAGTCACTTTCCTAGGTTTGGATTGGGAACTTAAGGAAGTTGTTTGTGGTCTTCGAAGGGCTTCAAGTGGTGGATTGGAGTGTCAAGGAGAGGCTCTAAGTTGCTAGGGAGCAACTTCGGATCTTGAAGTGGATTAAGGCTCACTAAGGTAACAATCTTGTTCTCTTAAGTGTTATAAGACTACATATTGTTGTAGCCTTACATTTTTTACTAGCATGAAGTATATGTATTGAAGATTGATAAGTGATATGGATTGTAGAAGCCTAAAACCGAAAATGACATGTTGAGCCATTTGAAATTGAAATCCAATTTGGTCGATAATTAGAATTGTCGCATGTTACCTACTTGAAGAATGTAGTAGTTATAATCGATTGCGGCTTTATTACATGATATACTAAACAACTTGAATTGAAAAGGAATTGGAAAGTTTGTTATGTTGTTACACCTTTGGCCGAATTGACATTGTATTTTTGGACTAGTTTGATATCAATTGTGGGGCGGAATTTTACACGTCTTGTAGGCGTGTAATCCCCTATCGTTAACTACATGGTTGAGCCTTAAATGTGGCGTGTTTGGTTATTGAATTCGGCCTTGAAAAATGTGGCAAAGTATGTAGAAACAAAGGAAGTGATGTCCGATTTTCCGTAGAATTTAGTAGCTTTGCACTTGGAATATTCTACGTTTGAAACTAGAAGTTAATAGACGTATTATGGTCATTATAGGTTGACATACTACGTACGACATATTGGACTTACCAAGTGGATTGAACCGAAGAGGTATGTGGAACTTTCTTATCTCTTGAGCATGAATAAGTTGTAAATGTATAGTACGGTAGACGTACAAGATTTTGACAATCTAGTCCATTTGATATCCTTGGCTTATTTTAAGAATGTCCAAGTTGGTTGAGTTAGGGAATTTACTCACTTGTTTAAAAATATTAAGGATATCTTGGGTTCTAAAAGTTAAGAGACTTAAAGTATTTTGAAAGTATATGATACTTGTTTTGTTTGGAAAGTTTAAGTCTCTTGGTTATAAAGAAGAATGTAAGTATCTAAGGTATAAAGCTAGTATAACGGCTTTATGGGAAGTTGGTTATAATAGCTTTATGGAAAGTTAAAAAGAGTGGTTTACTCTAAGTAATATAAGAATGATAAATGACTTGAAATAATGAAAGGCAAATTGATTTAAAGGCATCAATTGCTTAAGGTTTTTAAATAAAGAAGTCACTTGATTTAGAAGCCTGAAAATGTATTTCTAAAAGGTATTGTGACTTGTCTTAAAATGTAGTTATGACTTGATACTACGGTTATTAGTATCTTGGAAGTTTTGTATGAAAAAGAGTCATTTTAAAAGAGTAGAAGTACGTAGTACTTTGGGTTAAATTCCCGGATTCTTATAATGACATGTTAGTGCCTTAAGTAAACTAAAATGAGAGTGTACATGTATAAGACTAATAAGAAGTTAGGGAATTTCTTAACTTGCTTATGTTATGTATGATAAGTCGGTAGTGCTTATGTTAGGATATGGTAAGCCGGTAGCGCTTATGTTATGTATGGTAAGTCGGTAGTGCTTATGTTATGTATGATAGCCGGTTTGTGCTAGTGATATATTATTCATTACGAGGTCATTCCCCGGGTTTGTGGCATTTGCATATTCCGTGGATTTGCTACCCATGATGCGAGGAATACCTCATGCGGGTCCGAAAGGGCTTATGCGGGTGAAATAGTCCCATGCGGGGCGGACCAGTCCTATTCGAGGAATACCTCATGCGGGTCTACACGACCTATGCGGGCGGATACAGTCTATGCGAGGAATACCTCATGCGGGCCCATACGACCCTTGCGGGTGAAATAGTCCCAGGAGTAGGATTGCCTAATGATACTGCGGGCGGGTGGCCCTGCTTTGATCATGAGCCTCCTATTTTTATGCAGTAAAGTATACTCTTGTTTACTCTCATTGTTAGTAAGACACGATTATGCATTAAGCGAGTTATCATATCTGTCTCGCTTTTATTATAGACTTATGATTTCATTCTGATCTTTCGATTTCACATATTTGGTACATGTTGTCTTGACCTCCTTGAGGCTGCGTTAAATCTGCGAGTAGAGTATCTGAGTTGATGATCCTCACTCTTAGGATCACTGTTCAGCTATTGGGAAACTCCATTACTCCGGAGGCTTATCCCTGGTTCAGATCTCTGGTATGGTCGGTTGTTGTATATTCAGGGGTATGGCGGGCCCCTGTCCCGCCACAGTTGTTATTCTTAGAGGTTTGTAGTCACATTTGTGGATTGGGTTTGTAAGAACAGAGATGTACTGTTTTAAATTTTGTATTATGTATATGTTACGGAAGGTGGCCTTATCGGCTAGTCGGTTGATGTCTTTTGTCTAAGTATGATTTTTATTTTATGAGTTGTGTATGTTCCGCTGCTATTCTCTGATGTATACCTGAAAGGGGTGCCCAGGTAGGGCACCAGTCGCGGGCCCGGGGTTGGGTCGTGACAATAACAACATCTAGTCCCACATTACTATTGTTGCCCAGATTCTAGATTAAGCTTATTGTTGAAGCAATTGTAATGAAGATGTTGTATTTTCTTTATAGATATTTTGTCTTTAGGCTGAAGTCATCTGCGACTTTGTTTTGTAATTTCTTTTTATTTTATTTCTACAAATTGTAAAAAGAAATTCAATTGTAATTGTATATAATATATACATTACTTCGGTCACTGGCCATCAAGGGCTATATTAATATATACCCTTGAAAATATAAACCTTGTGTCTTTTACTTTTTTCGCTGCATTTACTCTTTAAGGTTTATTACTGTTTTATCGAGTGTTGCCTCAAGTATTGACACAACACTGAAGGCAACATAAAGTAACTGTTTAACTTTTCAACTTTTGAATCTTTATTTTTCTTACATTTATTTGCTTACCCGTAGCCTCGGACCTAACAAGTGGTATCCGAGTCAACACTTAACACAATAAGTGCTTGATCTTGTACCTAATGGCTATGGACTCAGCTATCCAAAATGTTGGTAGACTTCCTATTATTGATGGAATAAATTATGCCTATTGGAATATCCGACAACGTCGCACATCAAATCCATTGATTTTCGGGCATGGATATCTGTCACCGAATTATATATCGTTCCCAAGTATCCAGCGGATGAGGATGGTAATATTCTTATCAAACCCGAATCTGAGTGGACTGCGGAAGAAATTATTAATGTAGCTTTAACGAAATGGCCTTGAATGATGTATTCGGATGGGTAGATCTATACATGTTCAAACTCATTCAGAATTGTACATCGGCTAAAGATGTCTGGGAGACCCTGCAAACTCATTGTGAGGGTACCTCGAGTGTGCGATGAACAAAGCTACGTATGCTTTTGAGCCAATATGAGCGCTTGAGGATGGAAGAAATATGAGGATATAAAGTCCTATTTTAAAAAGTTAATTGATATTGCACATCAGTGTCAAGTTCTTGATTCACCTTTGACCGACACACAACTTTTGGACAAAACCCTCAGATCTCTTCCTGAAAGATTTAACACAAATATTTGTGCTATTGAAGAAGCTCATAATCTTGCCACAATGGATCTACATGTCTTGATGAACATCTTTCAAACTTATGAGATGAACATCAAGAGTCAAAGGGATTTGTATAGGGACAAGACGATGACACTCCAAGGACAAACCTCAGAAACAAACATTGAAAACGATGATGAAAACCTTGAAGAACTAGGCGATGGTGCAACTGTTGCCTTACTCACTCGAAGATTTAATTCGATGATGAGGAAGATCAACAATGATCGAAGTAAAGCTAAATATAAACAGCACTAAAACCCACTCTTTAATAAACATCCAATAAGATCACCTTCAGGGCAAAGAAGTGAGAATCCACTGAGAAAAACAAACTCAGACAATACCAATTTTAATCCCAAACAACTCGAGGGAGTGCAATGTCATGCATTCTCTGGTTGGGGAAATTATGCTAATGAGTGTGCAAACACCCTTAGAAAAGTTAGTAAAAGTATGTGGGTGTCTCTAAGTGATGATGAAAATGAAGAAAAAGAAGGAGACCGAGAAGAAGAATCACAGGCGATGCTGGCAACAATATTCAAACATTCAATGTCCGACAATCAAGATGTTGTTGACAATGATGTCACAGCATCTGTGACAACATTGGATACAACATCTGAAATCCCAACAACATCAGAAAGGTATGTGTATCTTGATTATTCTGATATTAATTGTTTTAGTGGTTTGAAAGAAAACATAGCAAATCCTTTGACTAAAGGCATAGCCAGCGATCAGATATTCTGCCTGTCTAGGGGAATGGGCTTAAAACCCAATCAATAAGAACCGATACGGTGGATACCCAACCTTACTGACTGGAAATCCCAGGAATTAGGTTCAATGAGAAAACTACTTTGTAGAGGTTCAGTTGAGCGCTTCGATGCAAGCAAGAGCACTTCGGATGTTGATTTCTGTAAATAAATATGAATCCAAGATCGTTCCCATGATAGACATTAAGTGCTATCTTCAGTATGGGTAGAGGTTAAGTTTCCAAAACCTTTAATGATCATCAATGGTTGAGGTTAGGTTTGGGGAAACTTTTAATAGTTCCTAACATTTGTGAAGTTGGGTATAACATGATACCTTGTAGGAGACCACCTATTTAAGTGCGAGGAAATTCCGCGTCAAATGAACGCACTTAAGAATTCAAGAAGTGTCCACGGCCACAACAGACAAAACATTAAAGAAGAACATAGTAAGGAAAGTTGTTGTGTTGGTACCGTTGACTTGACTTACACTAAAAACTGACGGTTCAAGACATCATGTTCACCGCGCAGTAAGTATGTCCGATGGTATTCAACTATGGAAGGTTCAAAGCTAAGGCTACCTATCCATAAGCAATATCGGTCTGCCGAAAGATTGCTAGAAAACACCTTGTGAATGCGCCAAAATCTCTTTCAAGAGGGAATTGTTGGAAATTTACTAACTATGGAATTAAGTTTATCCCATTATTTATGACTCAAATAATTTGGGGCCCCGCACATCGGAAACATCATTTCCACACACGTGTACGCGTAGTGCCAAGTATCGTAAATTTTGTTAATGAAAGAGATATGGTACGTAAGTAACATGTTTGAGACATAGAATGATTGACGTTTATTGGCCAAACGACAAGTGTTCCACGTTGGTAAACGAAGAAAGAAGTGTGCGAAGTGTAAGATGAAACGAATCGAAAATCACCGCGGAGCCGCGAAGGGGTGTGACGCTTCCCAGGCAGTGAAGGCGACGGAAAATGTAGAATTTTTTACTCTTGGGCTGGTTTTGGAGCATTGAATCTCCATTACTTGGCACATGAATTCAGTCATTATTTGGCTGATTGTAACCTCTCAATAAGTGCCATTACATGGATATTGAAGGCCATTAGTTGGCTAGTTGAGGGGTCATCTTCATAGCACTATAAATTGAGGACTTGACTCAATTGGAAAAACACACCAAATTCAGATTTCTGATATTCTTCTTCTCTAAGCTTTCTTTCACACACTCAAAGATTCTTCTTTTAGTAAACATTTGAGTTTTCTTTGTTCATTTGTTTGTTGTTGTTTTATCTTGGGAGACAGTTGCCCATTACCGTAAAAGGATATATAAGGGCAATATTGTCTTAAGGATAGAGTGAATATCACTCGACTCAACAAACCTTATATTTGTTATTGTTTTCCAGTTGGTAACCTTTGTAATAGTTACTTACTTCTCGTTACTCTACCATTGTTGTACTCACAGAAAAAACTTTATAAAAAAGTGATAATTAGAAGACAAGTTACGTTCTTGGTAAAAATTTTATTTTTCAAATTGTGTATTTACAAGCCAATGTAGTGATGCATATATAAACATGCCAATAAGCATCGTATAAAACCCAATCTGAGTTCTTCTATAGTTGGATTGCACTCCGCCGTCGTTCAATGATAATGGATAAGAGATTCGTGGGATTGACGTAAGGGGACAGAGATGACTGTATTTCTAAGATTGAACTCGAGACGAATATGAAGCATATGGATACAAGTTATTTTTTAGAATGAAAGACAATTCTAAAATATGTTTTGTTTACGAACAAGGAAGCTATAAGTAATGCAACTATGAATCTAATATCCCGTAGGCGGAGGAGCAAAAAGAAGGAATCCATCCAAGGAGAAGTTCATGTTGAATTAGCTAGTTGGTGAGGCAATAACTTACTAAGGCGGATTTCATAGGAGTTCTAGATAGGGGTGTACAAAGAAAATCGACAAACCACACCAAGCCTACAAACCCGACTTTTATTAGTTTTGGTTTAGTTTGTAAATTTAAAAATCCGATATCATTGATTTTGTTTGGTATTTGAAAAATCTGAATCAACCCGATCTATGTACACCCCTAATTCTAGACAACATACACTTCATAGTTTTGATTGTTGTGGATCCAACGAGAAGAAGATAAAAGGGTTATACAGAAATTAAGTTAAAAAGGGTATTTACGATGATTGCGATAACAAAAATTATTAAATATCTCAATCATGCTAAAAAAGAAAAAAGAAGCATTTCTCACTTTTGACACACACACATATGCTGCGATATCAAATAATGTTTGAATAATCCATATAAATCTTGCATAACTATTCTCACCATTAATGTAATAATGTCAAGTTTAGTTGGAGATAATGGTGACATTTCACAAACAGTCCCTTCTAACAAAGTATTAACAAATTAAAGGGACTAAATCAAAGTCCATTGGCCCTTATCCTAATTTTATCATTCTCATAAAGATTCAAGGATTCTACTTTATGAACCAAGATTTGGATCATCCATCAAGTCTTTGGTGGACCTAATTTCGACACTACTCAGCAATAATACAGACCTAACCTACCCTTGAATCTTGACTCACTCACTTCTTAATTAATTTGAACTCTAGTATCCCTAAAGAGAGAGGATATTGACCGAAGGGGTCATATGATAGTCATATTAGTTATACGAGAATTATAATATAAAAATTATTTAAGGGGTCTGATAAAGAAGAGATTTGAAGAAAGTAATTAATAGTAATAAAGGGTTATTGTTTCTGATAGGCAAGCGTAGTTGATCTTTCTTCTGACTCGATGCATGGAAGCAGTCTGTACACTACTTTTATTTTATTTTATTTACCTCTACATCCGTGACTCAGAGAAACAATTGAATTTGCTTAATAGTTCTGGAACACGCAGGTTAAAATGACCAAACAATGATGTTATTAATGCTAATTTGCTGAATAATAACAGTAAAGTATGACGAAACGGATAAATAAACAAAGTGTATAAAGGTAAGAGATTCTCATTCAAGTGTTACCGGGAATGTTGTCTGGCAACATCTATGGAAAGTAACAATTGTCTAAACTGAAGAATAACTTAAAGAGTTTGAACAACAACCGAGTGAAATAATAACTTGCAATACAAGAAAGTATAGAATTGACAAAAAAAAAATTAGCAACAATAAATACATTATTGCTAAAAAACGTAAATGACAACAACTTTTGTTGAATTTGTCGTTACGAATTTTTTTTTGCATCGGAGGTTATTGCAACGGCTTGCAACAATTTTTGTTGTTGTGAAAGTCATTTTGGCAACAACATCCGACATATGGCAATAAAAAATGTTGTTGATAAATGTCTTTCTTCTCGTAGTGTTGGTGATTAAAAATCAAATGGAGTTCAGTGATGGGAAGGGGTACTTTATAGCATAATCCTAAATATGTATGTATTCTGCATCGTATGCCCCTCTTCGATGGTCATTATCTGCACGTCTCAGCCGTTACATAATAGTTAAGATTCTCTAGGGATGAATCTCGATTTCTTTGATAATGGTTACTTGATGGACTTATCTTGATTGACCTTAGACACATTTTGGACGTTGCATCTCCGAAGCTAGGCAGGCTTGTGGCCCGGTTTCAGTTTTTCAAAGGATAAGGTCGACCACCCAGAACCAGAGGACGTACTTATGTTTCTGGCCTGAAGCTGCTAATGCTGAGTCACACCTATCCTACTATTGTTCTACACGTGTCATCTCCCGATTTGTGCACACACTTAGACCAGATTATTTCATGTTATACGGGTGTATTTTGTAGGAAATTTTATCTACTTTAGGAACATCTTTGTCTTTAATCAAACACTGCATCAATTAATACTGTCAACTCAAAGTATACTCCTATTATTTAATACTGTCAATCAAACACTTCATCAATTAATTATCCCAAAAATATTTTTATTGTGCGGCCATTTAAAAACCACACTTTTGGAGTTTCAGTAACGCTTTTCTGGGTGATCGACAAGAATAATATGAGAATAACTTACTTAGTCAAGGTTCCTCATGGAGGAAGCCATAGTTGTAAGGTTCTGCAGGAATTTAATAAATTAAAGTACAAGAATTTAAAAGAATTTAAAGGAATTTAAAGTAGGTGACTGTGTCAATCATGGATGCAGAATTTAAATAATTAAAAGACAGGAATTTAATTGCAGCAGGTGGTAAAACCAACCATGTTGCAAGATAATTAAAATAATTAAAAACGTGAATTTAAATGCAAGAATTTAAAGAGCATGAATATTTAAAAGATATAGGAGGCAGTGTCATCCATAATCGTTTTTATTCAAAATTTTAAAGTACTTACAAGAAGTTTAGTTTCGAACGGAGTATTTGGTTAATTTCGAACGGAGTATTGGTGTTTATCTGTTTATGAATCAGTAAGTGAACTGAATCATGTCAATTGGATAATTTTCGGGTAAGGAATATTTGAGAATATTTGTTCATAGACTCCCGAGGCCTTATGAACTTGGAATATTTTAGTAACTAATCTACTAAGGGGATGAACTTGGAAGATCTTCAACTTCTAGAGAGAAGGAAGAGAATTCTAAACTAAGAGAAGAAAAAATTTGTCTAACTAAGGGAGAGAGGTTCTCTTTTTTATAAGAGAATTACAAAGTGAGAATTTACTATTACAAGAATATTTTAATAATTAAACTATTCATCCAAGTGGAGAATGCATGCATGACCTCGGTATTTTTGTCTTCATCTCGAATTCTGCTTTCACTATTTGAGCACTGAGATTTGTCGGGAATTTTCGTCAATTATTCCTCCGGGATTTTCGGTATTTTTGGCAGCATCTAGAATTCACTGTTGCCGAAAATAGGAATATTTTCATCATCAATTCCGGGTGCTACCTCATCAGTTGAAGAGCTCTGTTTTGATGAAGGTGGTGCAAATTTCTGGAATATTGTCTGTATCTCTTCTGGAGTTTTAGCGGCAGCCAGCATTGAGGCCATCTGGGATTTTTGGGAAAAGAACTGGGTATGTTCCTTCGATTGGAATGGCGCCTGTGGTGTCTGGGGAGGTGCCTGTAAAGGAATTGGTTTATTATCATCTAACCATTGTTGGACATTTGGTGGTGCGAGGGTTTTTGGTATTTTAAAGCTGTCCCACCATCGAATTTTAAATCTTCTTCGGATGACTGGTATTTTGTCATCTGAATAGTCTACAAACCATGTGAATACCCATGGAAGGTGGAATTTTGTGTGGAATAGGTGCAACGGGATAAATCTTTTTTCTTCCTCTGAGGGAGTGAATTGGGATTTGAAGAGACTAAAAGATTTAATTATTTCGGGTTTTTGTATATCCAATGTAGATCCGAATTGTTTCCACCATGAATTTCACCAAGTGGGAAATTGCGAAGCATCACATGAAGTATCAAAATGAAAAAGTCAAGTATGTGATAACTTGGAATTTTGAATTAAAAAGGAATTAAACCAAGCTTGTTGGTAATCCCAGTAATTAAAAGGAATGACAAAAAAGGGCTCATTTTTGTGGGAATTTGGAAAATTTATGAGTTTTGACAAGTCATTCCCCCAATGAATTGGAGCAATTACTTGGTGTATTTTGCAGATCGAATAAGATGGATTTGAATTGTTATTGAAAAAATTTACTTTTGTTGTTGTCGATCCTGTTACGTCAAGGATAGCCTGGTAAAAGTATGGAGTTTTTAAATCATCCCATGATTTATAAAATAATTTTGATCCAAAATAATTTTGTAGTGCCAAAAAAAGGTTCTTTATTAAAGTATCCTTTTTCAAGAGTTACAATGTTTTGAAAAAAATGATTTTACGAAAAATTCAGGAGCAGATTTTTTGGGTACTTGTGGTGTCACAAGCTGGTTTTTGGAAAATTGTTTTTGAGAAAGGTTTTTTGAAAATTCATCTTTCTCGATTTTGGTATTTAAAAATTCATTTTGAGAAAAGTTTTTTGAAGATTCTCCTTTCTCGATTTTTGTAGCAATTCTAGAGGTTTTTTCCTCTAGTTTTTCCTGGGTCATTTCCTCTTTCGGAATTTACAGTTGCCTTAGTGCCTTTTCTAATTCTGGTGATTTGTAAGGAGTTGAAAAAGATTTTCAGCGGTTAATTCTTGCGCGGTATTTGCTGGTGTTTTCTGCACAGATTCTGTGCTGCTGGAATTTTCTCGTTCTTCTATCATAACTGCATCATACCAGGACATCGGTTTTTCTGGGGATTTTTCTTTTTCTTTTTTCACTGTCTTGGAATTTGTATTTTGGGGTTTTTTGGGAGCCATGGAATTTTCTTCTTGTTGTTGTGGTGCAGTAGCTGGGGTATTTATCGAGGGAAGGGTTTCTTTCTGTCTTTTTTGGAGCAAGGATCCACATACTGCCTGTATACAATATTGTCCACATTCACGCATATCTTTCCTTGATATTTTGTGATTGTAGGCTATACACCTGTTATTCGGGCAATGATAGGACATTTTGAAATAATCACGGACCAGGATTCCTGGAAAAAGTTCTTTAAATATTAATTTGAAGAAAATTAATTTTAATGCGGGGTTTTGAAAATATGCATGATTTGGAAATTCATTTTGAAGAGGGAATTTGATCTTATTATCAATTGGGTTGTCAGAAAAATTATTTTTTAATTGTATTGAGCATGTTTTTATGAGATTGAGATCTTTTATTTTTGGTGTTGATATTAACTGGAATTTTAGTTTTTTGTTTTTGAAATTAAAAGATATTGATTTATTTTTTTCTTCATAAGGAGTGATCAAATTCATTATTGGTGTTCCTAGTATTACGGTATTGTGAATTTCTTCAACCAGGACAAATGATGTTGTTATTGAAGTTCCATCATTTATAATTGATGCCTTGGTTTTATACTTAATTTCTAATTTAGAATTGTTAGCAGCTGCCAATGAGTCCTGTGTCTCTTTTAGGAATTTTTCCGGTATTATACCAGTTTTTATGCAGTTTAAGTCTGCTCCTGTGTCAAAGAGAGCAACAGTTGTTATTTTGAAATTATCTGAGAATTTTAGTGTTATTTTTATTAAGTATTTCTTCGTTGTTATTTGTCTTAATACCGTTAGAAAATCTTCTGGGATTTCTTCTAAATTTTCCATTTGGTTATCATTTATGGGATTTTCTGAATCGGATGAGTCATCATCCTCTGGAACGGTGTTTTGTTTTGCTCTATTTGAAAGTATAATTTTAATTAATTTAGAATCTTTTTGTTGTTTTTCTTTTAATTCTTCCACTTCTAATTTTACCTGAATTACTTGTTTTTGTAATTCTTGAATTGTTATTTCTTTAATTTTCTTACCTTTTTCCAGGATTTTTGTTAAATCATATTTTCTGGAAGTACATGGTAATATATTGTTTTTTATTTCTTTCTTTTCTGGGGTAAAGATTTTAAGGAGTTTATTCAAATATTTTTTTTGGTGCTGAGTATCTATGTGTTTAATCATATCTATCATAAATTCTTGATCTTTGGTCAACACACATATTCGTTTTCCTTTAGCTTTTTCAGGTTTTTCTGTTGAACTACTCGTGAGTAATTCGTCTACTTGGAGGGTTTTATTGTCTTCTGATGAAAGAGAGAAATAGTCAGGATCTGACTGATCTGCTTCCGAATCAGAGGAATCAAGTAATAGATTAGAGATTTTTTTAGTAGTATCTTTGTCGAGATTTAATTCTTGTAGCTTTTTATTCATTCTACAGTATTTTGATGTATGTCATTTCTTATTACATTTGTAACAAGTTAGATTTTTGTATTTGAAATTGTAATTCTTTTTTGTATTTCTATTATTCTTATAACGATTATTTTTATAAGGATTCTTATAATAATGTTACACCCCGTAAGTTCAGGACATGCGTAAGTGAATGTACGTAAGGAACACAAGACTTGGAAATTAGTACGAAAGGAAGGATTGTTTTTCCGACGGAAAGTCTTCCGGACGTCGGAAAGGAAAAATGTTCGTTGTTGAGAATTGGATTCTCAAAATGTATTATTTGTAAAGTATAGAACTTATTAACACTATGGAAATTTATTTTTTACGGATTTGGTCACGTGGGGCCCACCCGAGGAATTTTACATTTTGTGGGGCCATGAGGTTCTGAATTTTATGGACGAATGAGAGGCGACACGTGGCACCCAACAAGTGGTCTTGGACGAAAATGTTAAGGGTAAAATGGTCATTTACCATGGTGGAAGATAAGTCTTGCTAATTAAGAGCTTGAGATTGTTGACGAGTCGAGGGCCATTTGGCTTGATCCCTATCATCCAATTAATACAAGTGTTTTTATCTAAGCCTCCATTTGTGTGTTATAAACACTACTAGTGCAAGACTAACTCATTTACACTTAGAAAAATTAGAGAACATTTTGTTCTTCACAATAGCTCTCGGGTTCAAGCCTCTCCCACAAAAATTTTGTGATTTTGATCCATTAGCCACAAGACTTAAACCCAATGTTCCTAAGGGTGTTGTAAGGTTATCTCAATAGAAAGATTTGGAAAACGGAGTTTTCACGTTAGTCGCAATGAAACTAAGGAGTTCTTCAACTTTGAAGTTGGAACTTGAAGAAGGGTTCTTCATAGGCCTCTAAGGAATGCTTGGAGCGGATTGGAACTTAAGGAAAGGAGCTAAGAATTGCTAAGGCGCGACTTTGGATCTTGGAAATTTTAAGGGCTTGGAAAGGTATAAATTTTGTCGTTTTAGTAGTTAAGACTTACTTATTGTTGTAGCTATGGAGTTTAGCAAGCATGTGTTATATAGTATGAAGTTTGATATGTTTATGGGCTATTGGAACCCTAATCCGAAAACTAGCATGTTTAGTTTTAAGATTGGAATTCAAGTTGATTATTAGTTTAAGTTGTCGCATGTTGTGTAAGAAGGAAATTTTAGTTGTTGAAGTTGTTTATGACTAAGTAACATGTCGACTTAAGAACTTGAAATTGGAAAAGGATTGGAAAAGACGTTGTGTTATTGGTTATATGTTGGCCGAGAATGGCTAGTGTAGTATTATACTTTGGTATGAATTGTGGGGCGGAATATTACACGTATTGTAAGGCGTGTAATCCCCTTTGTTTGGTTGTTGTTGGATCCTTAAATGTGGCTTGTTGGTTATTGTATTCGGCCTTGAAAAAGGTGGCAAAGTGAGTAGAAACAAAGGAAGTGCTGCCCGATTTTCCGTAGAATTAGAGACCGTATACTTAGTATTATTCTACGTAGAGACTAGAAGTTGATAGTCTTGTTGTGACCATTATAGGTTGACACTTCTACGTACGGCGTATTCGGCTTAGCTTGTGGATATTAGCCGAAAAGGTATGTGAACTATCTCCTCTTCTAGCATGATTCCTAAAGATAAAGAAAGTAGGTTCTACTCCTCGAATGATCCATTCCTTGCTTGTATTTGGATTGCCTAAAATAGAATTTGTTCTATGTACTTCCTTGAGTGTACTTTGATGTTTAAATTGTAAGTAGTATAATCCATTTCCTTAGGGAAGTTTGGATTCTTAAAAGTGAAGGTATTTTTCTTAAAGTACATGTAGTCTTAAAAAGGAAGTGGTTTCCAAATCTTTTGGCTAGTGCCTTAGTTCTAAAACCTAAAGGTCATTATAGTGACTTTAGAAGTCAAAGGAGTGATTTACTTATTTGATTTAAAAGAGAAATGACATGATTTAAGAGAAGTAACTTGTGTTAAGGGTGAAGTTACTTGAGGTTTAAAAAGTAGAAGAAAACTTGTTTTCTAACTATTAAGAGACTTGGAGTATTTTTGAAAGTTAAGAACTTGATTTGTAAGTATGTGATACTTGGTTTTAATAGTATAAGTCTCTTGGTCATCTGAAGGAATGGATATGTCTAAAATCATAAAGGGTTATAACGGCTTTATGGGAAGTTGGTTATAACGGCTTTATGAAAGATTTAGAAAGTTGTCTATTTTGATAAAAGGGCATAAGTTGCCAAGATTGTGAAAATTTGGAGTTACTTGATTTCAAGACTTGAAATGAGTTTTCTAAAAGTGTAGTAACTTACTTTGAAAAATAGACACGCTGATACTACTGGTGTTAGTATCTTGGGGCTTTACATAGAAAGAGTCTTTTATAAAAGAATGCGTCACGTAGTACTTTGGCTTGATAAATTGAGAATTTGTCTAAGTGTGCCTTGATAAGTACTTTGACTTGTTAAAAGAGAATTATTCTATGTATGCCTTGATTAGTACTTTGGCTTGATAAATTGAGAATTTTTGTATTTGTGCCCGATAAGTACTTTGGCTAGTTAAATGAGAATTTATTCTATTTGTGCCCTGATAAGTACTTTGGCTTGTTAAATGAGAATTTATTCTAATTGTGCCCTGATAAGTACTTTGGCTTGTTAAATGAGAATTTATCCTATGTGTGCCTTGATAAGTACTTTGGCTTGGTTAATTGAGAAATTGAGTATATGTGCTGGTAATAGCCTTTGAGTCAAGTATTATGTTTTATTAAGTTCGCGACTCTCGGTTGAAGGGTCATTTGTCTTGTTGTAAGATTCTTGGGACGTCTGCGGTGATGTGGGATTCCACGGGTATGCTTCCATTACTTGTAGTACTTGGGTTAAATTCCCGGATTTTTATAGAAGACATGGTAGTGCTTATGTCTTGTTTGATGGTCGGTCGAGATAGGGTAAGAGTATAAGTGAGGGGTAAACCCCCAAGACGCTGTACCACCTTCTCCAGGGTAAGAGTATAAGTGAGGGGTAAACCCCCAAGACGTTGTACCACCTGCTTTATGTGTTGTTTGACGGCCGGTTGAGATAGGGTAAGAGTATAAATGAGGGGCAAGCCCCAAGACGTTATACCACCTTCTCCAGGGTAAGAGTATAAATGAGGGGCAAGCCCCAAGACGTTATACCCCGCTTACCACCTCGCCCGGTCGAGTATAAATGAGGGGTAAACCCCAAGACGTTATACCACCTGTTCGTTTGCCTTCTTGGCCCGTACTGTTTTTAGAACACATGTGGGACTTGGTGTTCATGTATTCCTATTGGTGCTATGTTATATCATGGACTGCCGGCAGTGAGGAAGGATTCCACGGGCATGATTGATATTATGGGCGTGAGACCCATAGTTATATTTGAGTAGTGACTTTGAGGGCCTGCGTCCCTGACTTGATATGACTGCTTATGTATTGTGTAATGTAGGTTGGCTATCATACATGTCTCCTGCTTTGTTTATCTTGTTATGATTTCATTACGATGCTTCATTCACATACTTGGTACATTCTTGTCTTGACCTCCTTGAAGTGCGTTCATCTGCTTGAGTTTAGGTCTGTTGTTTGTGTCAGCAGTGTAGGATCTGCTCGGGGTTTTGGATAGCTCCTATGTCCGAGTTTATCTTTTGGTATATATCCTTGATGTGCTTTGTACAGTTTTGGGTACGGCGGGGCCTTGTCCCGTCATATTTCAGTTTAACTCCTAGAGGTCTGTATTCATATGTGGGATTGAACTCGTGTACAGTGTAGTGTCTTTTGTTTATGTATATTATATGGCAGCCTAGTCGGCTTTGCCTTACACGTACGTTGGTTAAAAAAAAATGAGTTGTTATTAATTTCCGCAATGTACTTAGTTGTTAAGGTAGAAGGGTGCCCAGGTAGGGCACCAGTCACGGGCCCGGGGTTCGGGGCGTGACATAATCATTATTAGATTTATAATCTTTTGTGGATTTCTTGTGTGGTTTATTAGTTTTGCTACAATCTCCTTCGCAGCTTTTGAAATTTTCTATGGTAGCTGGTTCGAATTGTTTGCAAAATGTTCCTAATTCACATTTTGTTCTTTTTAATTTTTTTTAAGGTGTTTTTGTATTTTTAGATTTTGACAGATTTTTAATCCTTCTTGTTGAGTTATACAGACTAATTCTCCGTATGTAAACTCATCGTAAGGTATTATTTGTTTTCCACAATTTTCTTTAATTTTATTCCTAACATTTTCTCCCAAGAGGCTTGATAATCCGGCTAAGAATTTTTCTTTTCAGAATGGTTGATCAGAATCTTCTCTAATCATTATTCTGGTTAAGAAGGTATTTTTATACCATTGAAAATCACTTAATTTTTTACATTTTAAATTTGAAAGTAATTCAGCATTTTTCTTTTTAAGATGTGTAGAATCACCTATGAAATTCAAAGATATTGTTAGTATCAAGGTTGATACTGCATCTTGTATAGGTTCTCCTATATCAGTTCATATTGGTATTC
Organism: Przewalskia tangutica; assembly: GCA_029844215.1. Taxonomy (NCBI): domain Eukaryota; kingdom Viridiplantae; phylum Streptophyta; class Magnoliopsida; order Solanales; family Solanaceae; genus Przewalskia; species Przewalskia tangutica. Next base: position 40,387,105 of record CM056724.1, on the reverse strand, counting down.
CTTCTTCATCGGTTTTTATGACATTTAGAATGTTTTCTTTTTGTTGGTTAGTGAGGTAATGGTCCCACCATCCTTTTAATTGACCTGAGAATCCTGCGATTAGCAGTTCTGCAGAGGTTTTATCGAGGACTTCTTTTTGTGTTTGGTAGGCATTTGCTCTCATTGTCATTTGTTGGAGGAAGCTGAGGATATTGTATTCAGTCATTCCATCGAGGTTCCAATCATAAATTGAAGCGGCATTGTAACGAGATTGAGTTAGGGGTTTAATTATTCCTAGATCTGGAGCAGGGATTATTTGTAACCCTGGAGCTATTTGTATTCCTTGTACGTGTTGTTGTTCCCAATTCATATTGTTGATGAGGAATTTTTCGAATTGTTCTAGTGTATCACTGCTATCGGATTTATGTGTTAACATCGTTATACTAATTCTCGATAGTGGGATCTATTTTTTTAAGAAAGAGATATTTTATGGAGTTTTGAGAGGAATATATCTCAAACCACTTGAAAAAAGGAATATTAATTTTCTTCCCCTAGTTTAGAGAAAAGAAAAAAGGAATATTACAATTATTCTTGTCGATCACCCCCAAAAAGCGTTACTGAAACTCCAAAAGTGTGGTTTTTGATCAAATACCACAATTTTAACAATTTACGCTTCACTTTTTGAGATGGTTAAACACTTAAAATATTGTAGTGAGTATACCAAACAACCCCTAAAATTAAGATTCTCCTATGGATTCCAAGAAGAACATGGCATGCAACACGTGCATGCATGACCTTCTTATCTTAAATTGGAATTAACTCTATCTTTGAAAATAGTAGTAGAATATTTATTCATCAATTTAGTAAACTTAGAGGTGAAGAAAAGGAAGAGACACATGGTCACTTCCAACCCCTCGACGCCTTTATTGACGTCTAATTTGGAAGATGTTATGAGGGAGATTGAAGAGAAAAAAGGCATGTGGGAGCTTCTAAGTTTAAGGGATCTAATACTAATTGTAGCCGTCCTTGGTCTTTACCTACCACTTAACACGTTCCTTTAAACTTTTCTTTTGATTTTTCATTCTGTGTCTGATATATGTATTATGATTGGTGTAAATTTAGATTTACGTTAGAAAATTTCATATTGAGAGGTAAAACGTTTCCTGATAATAAAAGAACTCCATATCTAAGAGGACTCGAATTTAAAACCTCTGATTAAAAATAAATAGACCATGAACTTTGTTGATTCCTTAAAGATATCAGAGAAACAACCTAACATTTCTCCACATAAATAATATTCATCTATCAACTATAATTGGGTCACAATCAGGTCGGTTACCTGTCTTATTCTATTTGCTTCAATTGATTTTGAAATTTTCTACCATCTGTCCTAAATTAATGCAATTCTTTTCTAATATATTAAAAAAAAATAACATACCCAGTGAAATCTTCTGGAGAGAATATAGTGTATGCAAACCTTATTTCTATCTTAGTAGGTAGAGCATCTATTTTTGAAAGACTCTCGACTCAAGCACAAACAAAGCATGATAAACGGTCATAACCGGACAAGAAGTTTAAAGCATTATGAAAATGATGGTAACAAGAGCAAACAAGCCATGATAGCGCATTCTGATTAAAATAAGAAACATCAACTAACGCAAGTAAATAAGATAAACAAAGTACACTAAAGAACACATAGCAGCAGAAATCAAACGATAGGGGACTATAAAGCAATACTGCGCCTTCTAGTATGATAGGCTAATCAGACATACAATAATAGCACTGCAACTATCAGTTTTTAAGCGTAAGTAGTACTACACTCAACTACATAATATCGTTCTACTTAATTCGTGTCTTCCATAACCCCCTATTTAATGTCATGTCCTCGGTAAGTTGTACATGCGACATATCTCGTCTTATCACCTCTCTCCAATAAATTAATCTCAGCATCTTCATCTCCGCAACTTTCATCTTTTGGATGTGTGAAGTCTTGACTGGCCAACACTTCGCCCCATACAACATAATCGGTCTAACCACCACCCTATAAAACATGTCTTTAAGTTTTGTTGGCACCTTCTATCGCATAGGACTTTAGATGCGAGCCTCTATTTCAACCACCCTACCCCAATATGATGTGTGACATCGTCATCAATCTCACTATTTCCTTGGATAATAGACCCGAGATAGTTGAATCTTTCTTTCTTTGGAATGACCTGAGTACCAAGTCTTACCTCCACGTCTGTCTCAAGGTCAATCCTATTATTGAACTTGTACTCCAACTACTCTGTCTTGGTCCTACTCAGTCTGAACCCTTTAGACACTAGCGTCTATCTCTAAACCTCCAACTTAATGTTCACTTCGCTGCGAGTCTCATCCATCAGGACTATGTCATCTGCAAATAACATACACCGTGGCACCTCCCCTTTGATTTGTCACGTCAGTTCATTCATCACCAAGGTGAATAAGAATGGGCTAAGAGTTGATAACTGGTGCAGCCTCATCATCACTAGAAAGTGCTCTGAGTCTCCTCCTACTATCCATACGATGGTCTTGGCTCCATCGTACCTATCCTTGATCATCCTAATATACGCCATATGTAAACGTCTAACCTCCAAACATCTCTATAAAACCTCCCTAGGAACTTTGTCATATGCCTTCTCAAGGTCTATGAAAACTATATGTAAGTCTCTCTTACTCTCCCTATACTGCTCCACCAACCTCCTAATAAGATGAATGACTTCTGTAGTCGAATGCCCTAGCATGGATCTAAACTAGTTCTCAGAAATAGACACAACTCTTCTTACCCTTATCTCCACAACCATTTCCCAAACTTTCATAGTATGGCTTAGCACCTTGATACCCATATAGTTGTTGTAACTATGGATGTTACCTTTGTTCTTGTACAAAGAAATCATTGTACTTCACCTTCATTCTTCAAGCATTCTCGATGTCTTAAAAATGACATTAAACAACTCAGTCAGCCACTCCAAACCTGCCCTGCTTGCGCTCTTTGAAAATTCAACTAGGATATCATCATGCCCGGTGGCTCATCTCTTGCGCATCCTGTGAACAACACCCTTAACCTTCTTCACCTTAATGCTTCTACAATATTCAAAATCTCGGCACCTTCCGGATTGCTCCAGATCTCCCAACACAATGTCTATATCTCTTTTTTCGTTCAAGAGTTTATGAAAGTAAGACAGTCACCTCCGTCTAATATGCGTGTCCTTCACCATTACTTTGTCTTCCTCATCCTTGATGCACCTCACATGATCCAAGTCACGGGCCCTCCTCTTCCTCGCCTTGGCTAGTCTGTATAATTTTTTATCTCCGTCTTTTTCCTATAATTCCACGTACAGATGTTCAAAAATCGTCGTTTTAGCCATCGTAACCGCTATCTTTGCCTCCTTCCTCGTCATCTTATACAATTCCCTATTCGTCCACTTCTCCACCTCATCCTTGCTTTCTACCAATTTCGCATATGTCGCTTTCTTTGCTTTCACCTTCTCTTGAACCTTACCATTCCACCACAAGTCCCCTCAATGCTCACCATGATTACCCCGCGAGACTCCTGACACTTCTCTAGCTACTATTCAAAAAAAAAAAATCATCTTATATTAAAAATAATGTAAGTTTAAATTTTTTAATTTTATTCTTAATGAAATTATTTTTAATCATAAATAAATTTCAAAAGTCTAATCATAAATAAATTTCAAAAGTCTTTTTTTATACTCCCCATCTTATTATATTACCTCATATAAATTGGGATGGGGAAATTAATTACTAACATGTCATTTATCAAGGATAATCACAAGTAAATGAAATATGTAACCTGAAAATGCATGGATTTATTAGCTGCTATAACATATTAAAATATATTAATAGTGCAAATTCTTTACCCTATTATTATAAACTTGATAGTATAAAAATATATAAAATATTACCAATATTCATTTATAATAAGGAAAAAAATCATAATTGTCGGTGTAGTGCTAATCAACTTGATCTAAAAGTGATTGCGCGTGTTTCATAATGCCCAATTTTATTATTTGCAATTTTTTGTAGTTCACATCATAAAGCATTCATGAATCTAGACTATGACGATTTACGTTATTCTTTTATCCTTTGGTACAATTTTTTTTAGTTTGTCGCAAAAAAAAAATATTACTTTTCTATAATTAAAATTTAGAAATAATATAACTATCACTTTTCCTTTATAGTCACATAAATATCTAAAATTTATTTTAGATCATAATTTTTTTTCTATTAATCTTTATGTCTAATCAAATAGTACCACATAATTAAAACGAAGGAAGTAATTATTTACCTGCTTTTGGTCAATGGGTGTTCAGCAAGGTTCATGCTTAGTGTTAATTGTTAAAGGCGCACGGCATTTTGCTTGTCATGAGACATTTTAAAATAGAAAAATATAAAAGTCATTAGAAATAATTTTAATTATAGAAAATAAAATAAAAATTGTACAAATTTTATCTGACTCTTGGTAAAATTTTATTTTTATACTCTAAGCCACCAACTAAATTTTGGACTCTAACTATATATAAGTTATGTCAAATGGTTAAGTAAATTTTATCTACTAATTGAGTTGGTAATGATCTATGAGATTTTAGCCTCTCATAGTTACCTCAGGACATTTAGAGGCTGCCTCCCCATAGACGGGGGTGGATGCATTTTACTGTTATCGGATGTAGGGTTTTTATCGGGTTCGTACACGCAGCGAAATTTGAAAATTTATGTTTCAAACCCGACGGGCGGTCAAACTTATGGATCATTATATAATGTAAAACACGTAGAAACTGTAATGCATCGATAGAACACTTACAGTTTGCAAAATTTGAAATCTTCAACTTCAAGTGTACGCCGAGGGTGAGCACGCAACTGTTCCTCGATTGCAAGTCCAAGACTCCGATGTAATTACTCCTTTGGAAAGTTAGGAAATCCAACAGAGTTTCAGCAGAGAATAATTCTTGTGAATTGGGTGTATTAAAATAATGATTGAACCTTCTATTTATGGCTAAAAAAATCAGTTAGGGTTCCAACTGGGCCAGTGGACACGTGGAGCCGCAACGCTCAATGAGAGGCGTCGCGGCCCTAGTCAAATTCTGCCTCATTTCTATTTTAATTAAATCCGAAACATCATCTTGATTTAATTAAATAATCATTATTTATTCTAATGTCTCGATTATAAATCGAATATATATATTCTCTCTGATTACATCCTTGAATCGACGAAATAATTGACTTAGTGTTACCCTACAGGCCTTCACATATCGACACTAATATCATTAGGGTCTACACGGAACTTCTAGACGGCGCTGGAAGACGAACTCAATATGTGAAGTATAGTTACACGAAACCTATGAACTGAACCTCTATGTGGGTAGATAAAATCATTTCATTCACGACATACTCGATCAATCTTAGGACCTGCCAAGTGTCTATCCAAATGGCTTGATCATTATATCTCATTTATATTAGCTGACAACAAGACCATATTATAGATATGTCTACTGCGTTGGGCAACGACTTAGTCAACCTAATACCATATGAGAATTTGAGTGTTCTCTCGAAGATACATTCGAGGAATGAATCCTAATCTTGGCTCACCTAACACCTTTAATCTACGTCGCAATATACCTAATACAAGCCGTTTCTTAACCTATAAGGCATTTGAGCTTAGGACATGATCAAAGTATGTTACTCTGTAAACAAGGTGCATATCGACCTCAAGTCTAAGGACTTCTATCTCCCACACGCTGATGATACTTTAGACATTTATAACAAACAGTACATCAGCATGGTATACCAATACTTCTACAACTATCCATGTGTCCATCACTAGTTGTCATAACTCGTAGCAGGTGAGACATACTACATCCCTAAGGATATGATGCAGACCACATGTCGACGTATCACATATCATCGATATCCCATTCTCGATGATCATTAGTCGAGACAATTTAAGAGTTACGTTATAATATTAATCTCTCACATTATTAATAATCACGTAACCTCTAGGGATGCAATTATAAAATATTATAAACAATCAACTAATAATTCAATAACTGCAAATGCCATAATATTAATCTGTATTAATATAAATATGAATGTGTATAAAGTACATTTGTCCTAATACTGATTGTCTCTAGGACATAAATATATTTTCAATCTCCCACTTGGCCTAGAGCCAATCACCAACATATCTAATACCCATGTTCTCAAAATGACCATTATGCTTAACCAAGCATAATGGTTTAGTAAATGGGTCTGCTAGATTATTGTCTGTGGAAACATAATCTAATATATTATTTTCAGTCTCCACCATCTCTCTGAGTATGTGGTACTTCTTTGGTACATGTTTGTTTCTGTTTGTTGATCTTGGTTCCTTTGCTTGTGCAATTGCACCAGTGTTGTCACAATAAATGGTTATTGGACAACTAGCACTCGGAACAACCCCTAGTTCCTTCAGGAACTCAGAAATCGCGACAACCTATTTACTACCTTCCGATCCAGCAATGTACTCTGCTTCAGTAGTCGAGTCAGCAGTTGTAACTTGTTTGGAACTCTTCCAACTCACTGCACCACCATTGAAATGAACATATAACCAGACTGAGATTTGAAGTCATCAACATCTGTCTGGAAGCTAGCATCAGTGTATCCAGTAACAACTAGCTTCTCATCTCCAACATAGACCAAGAAGTAATCTTTAGTACGTCTGAGTTACTTAAGAATACATTTGACTGCCTTCCATTGTTCCTCACCAGGATTCTGTTGGAACTTACAAGTCATAGTATAAGTGCAAAGGTCACATCTGGCCTAGTACAAGTCATGGCATGCATGATTGATCCTATAGCCAAAGCATATGGGATCATCTTCAAGTGCTCAAGTTCTACAGCACTAGAAGGGAAATTCTTCTTAAGATAACTTGATGTCTTGACCCATAGGAAGACCACCTTTCTTGAAATTTTCCATAGAAAAACGTCTAAGCACTTTGTCTATGTAGACCGACTATGATAGCCCCAAAAATTTATTAGGTCTATCTCTATAGATCCTAATTCCCAGATTGTAGCAGGCTTCACCTCAGTCTTTCATCATGAAGGTACTGGACAATCATTTCTTAACTGACTGCATGAGAGTTTTATTGTCTCTCATTATCAATATGTCATCAACATATACAACAATGAAGACAATACCCTCATCCTTCTGTTTTCTATAAACGCAATGATCTTCTTTGCTTCTGACGAAATCAAATGACTCGATAGCCTTGTCAAAGCAAATGGTCCAACTCCTAGAGTCTTGTTTAAGTCCATAAATTGACTTTTGTAGATTGCACACAAAATTTGGTCTAGACTCTGATGAAAAACCCTCGGGTTGTTTCATATACACTTCACTATAAGAAAAACACCCTACGGTGACGGGTAAAAACCGTCATCTAACCCCTAAGATGACGGTTCCTGTAAGTGTCATCTTTGCCACTGTCACAAACAGATGACGGTTCTGGAATCGTCACACGACATGTGACGGTTTTTACCCGTCACCCATAACTGCACAAAGCAGATACATGTTTGATGGACATCTAAAAACGTCCCCATGAAGGTATTTCCAACCCACTTCTTTGTCTTCCTCTTCATCACCGCTAGACCATCTACATATCAGTCATACAAATATGAAGGCAGTGCTTTCAACTTCAGATGCTTTCATGTAAATATACATAGATTACTTGTTGTGTCCATTAGCAATAATAAGCATGATATAAGACTTACTTTCTCATATCATTCTTAAGGCGCTGCATACTACTCACAGCAAAAAAGGCCATCAGCAGAACATAAATAACAATTGAATTAATTACTGAAAACCAATGAACTTGATGGACCACTGATTTTACTGAAGCCTAGAGTATCTTTCCATTCTATTCTTGAATAGAGTTGATGTTTCATTCCAGCGTACATTATACGTGAAGGTAACAACTTGGTCTATATCTTCTGTTTTATACACAACATGGCTTGGATCACTAAAATCATGTATTTCTATGACTTATTTTCCATTGTAAAGGACATCAAATTGGACATGCAAAAAGAGAAAATAATTGGGGCCCTTTCCATCCAGGGTCCAGTGTTCATCTTCAATTTTACCAACAAATCCCCAGAAAGGGAGATCATCAAAGTAGTAGTATTCTTTAATAATAGCAGCCCTGAACTTTGAGACATCATTTTGATTAAGCTTCTTGTGGCATAGGACAACCTCATCTTTGTCCACTCTAAATTTCAAATGATACAATGTATTGGTTAAACAGTCACCATTCAGAACTTCCCCAAGGGATTCCTTTTCTGGAAGCAGCTCACCTGTGTCAAGTGAAACTATAAAGTCAAAAATCGTAAAGATTAGATAGTTAAACTTTTAACATAAATAACTCAAGCGATTACCAGTTATACTAAACAAAATGTATAAAATTGTATCGTGAATAACATCGTATCACTGACCTAGGGGCGTAGAACTAACACATACTTTTAAATAAGTATGGCAGCTTCAACAGTAACACAACAAAAATACGTCAAATTAATACATAATATACTAAAACATCAGATATCAACTTAAACTTAATGAAAATTGGGCATAAAAGTAAAAAGAGATTGTGGATTACCTCTTGTGGTAGCAGCTGAGTCAAGGTTGGGTCTTAGACTTCACTCCTCCACTCGATTCACACTCACACACATGAAAAAAAGAATTTTTTAGAACTGATGGGACCAATCGACACTTAGGGTTCCACCAAAGGGCTTGGAACCCAAATTAATCGAAATAATCCCAAATTTAGATGATAAACTAAGCTCTTAAGAAATTAAAGCTCACCTTTGCGGCGTTCTAGCGAAGTAAATCCTCTTGCCCAAAATGGACAAAGCAACAACTGAGCCAAAGCGATCATAATGCTTTCCTTGCAACTGAGCCAAACCCTCGTAAAAATTCCCAACTCAAACTGAAAGAAAAAAATAAAATAATCGAAAACCTAGTAGAGGGCTTGACCCTTACCTGCGTATTAGCGGTCGTATGGCGGTACTGGGCAAGAGAAAGTATTGCTCTTACCCCATTTTGACGAGCACACAACCTGTGAAAGGTTCGAACCGCTGCACCTTTGCCATTTCGGCCATGAGAGACAAAGAGAGGAAGAGCAGTTGTTGATTGAAATTGTGCAAATGGAATTGATTAGGGCTTTTGTTCATTCAGACGACACCGTGTTCTGTATTTTAATTGCACCAAAATAGGAATGTTGTTCTGTATTTTAATTTTAAGAACATATAATGTGTAGAATTAAATTTATAGATATATATTTATAATTTAATCTTTTATTTTTTATAATGTTAAAACGATAACATCAAAACAATTTTAAAAAATAAATAAAAATCATATAAGTCTTAATTTGAATTAAAAAAATGCTAAATAAAAAATAAAAACGGTGTCGTTTTAATAAGTCAAACGCGTCATTTTTTGTTAATTTAAACATGCGTCACTTATTTATGTGACATTTCACAAAACCGTCACACAAACATCATAAATAAATGACACTTAAACAAACCATCATACAAATGTCATAATTTTATGATACTTAAAAAATCTGTCACACAAATGTGATAATTTTGTGGCACTTAAAAAAACTGTCACATGAATGTCAAGAAAAAGCATAAATTTAGTAAAAAGATGTGACAGTTGCATTTCTGTCACACGTGAACTGTCACCGTAGACTGTTTTTCTTGTAGTGCTTGCTCAATTAGATTACTATTGAGGAATGCAGCTTTGACGTTCATCTGCCACATGTCATAGTCATAATGTGCAGCTATTGCAAGCAAAATTCGAATAGACTTAATCTTAGCAACAGGTGAATAGATTTTATCATAATCGAAACCAGGCCGCTGATTATAACCTTTAGCCACCAGTCTAGCTTTATAAGTCTGAACCTTGTCAAATGCATCAATATTCTTCTTGAAGACTCATTTGCATCATATGGGTTTAACCCCATTTTCAAATCAACCAAGTTCCACACTTGATTGATATAGATAGATTCCATTTCAGATTTCACGGCTTATTGTCATATCTTCGAATAAATGTCCACCATTGCTTCGTTGTAGGTTGTAGGCTCATCATCATCTGAAATATCTATCTCACTATGTGTTTCCACAAGTAGATTTAGTCTTTCTGGAGAACGATGAGTTCTTACAGACCTAGGGAGTTGATTGTTTTGCAGTTCAGTTGTAGGTATGTTCTGACTGTGAGAAATTTCTTGTGTGTTGGTTGATCCACCAACATGAGAGCTTTCAGGAATATCATTTTCATGTCTTTCCGGAATAGGTGGGGGTGTAATCGTTGCACTTGCTCCCAAGGTCTGTGTAGGAGGGTCTTGTATTTCTGCATCATTCCTTGCAACACTCCCACTGGCCGAAGGGCGTATCCTAAGTATCCAATATTCGCCAAAAGCTCCCACTGAATTCTTGTCTTTATCATTAGGCAAGGATTCAACCTCTATGTTACTTTGTTGTTCTTGAATTTCCTCAAGTTCTATCATTATGCAACTCTCTTCCTTGTAGACATATTCTTCTTCAAGGAAAGTTGTGTTCCTAGAAACAATGATCTTATGTTCTCTAGGAAGATAGAAATAGTATCCCTTAGTTTCCTTTGGATACCCTACAAAGTAACATTTCTCACTCTAGGATTCCAACTTATCAGTAAGCATATTTTTTCCATATGCAAGACACCCCAGGGCCTCATATGTCTAAGAGCTGGCATTTTGCCACATCATATCTCATATGGCGTCTTTTCAACTAATTTGGAAAGAACCCTGTTTAGAACATATATCGAGGTTTGTATAGCATATCCCTACAGGTATGTTGGTAGAGTTGTAAAGCTCATCATGAAACGAACCATATCAAGTAGGGTTCGGTTTCTCCTCTCGGCAACACCATTCATCTGTGGTGTTTCAGGAGGTGTCCATTCGGAATGAACTCCATGTAGCTTCAAGTAATCTAGAATTTGTTTACTTAAGTATTCACCTCCTCGATCAGATCGAAGAGTCTTGATACTCTTTGTGAGTTGTTTCTCCACTTCACACTTGTACTTCCTAAACTTTTTGAAGGCCTCGGACTTGTGTTTGATAAGATACACATATCCATACCTTGTCAAGTCATCTGTAAAAGTTATGAAGTAAGGGAAACCTCCTCTAGCTTGAGTAAAAAATGGTCCACATACGTCAGTATGTACCAACTCAAGTACCTCCTTGGCTCGTATCCCCTTTCCAGAAAGAGGTTTATTGGTCATCTAACCTTTCAAATAGGATTCACAGTTACCATAAGATTTTAAGTCAAATGGTTCAAGGTAGTTAAGTTTCCTCAACCGTTCTATCCTTGTTTGATTGATATAACCAAGTCTACGATGCCACATGTAGGTAGAATTTCTTTTACTTATTTTAGCTCATTTGTTTTGTACATTGGAAATTTCTTTTTATTTCAATGACGTACATACCTTATCCACTAGAGGTAGAAGAATCTTGTGATTTTCCTCCTAGTGCAGTGCAGTCCTTTCTTCCAATGCCCCTTCCTATTACAGTTGAGGCATACATCCTTGGCCGGAATCACCTTTTCTTCTTCACACCTCCCTTAGATTTCATTGTTGAGGGCGCAGCGATAGTTTTGCCCTTCTTCTTCTGCCATTCCTTACCTTTTGGTTTGGGCCGGCTAGAGGAGCTCATCATGAGCACAGCTCTGCTCTTGGAAGTTGAAAATTAAAAGGTCTTTAGCATGTCATGCAGTTCCGACAGACTCGCCTTCATTCCGTTCATATTGTAGTATACAATAAAATTCTCGAACGAACGATGGAGAGAGTTCAGGATAAGGGTTGAGCGACGTTATTCTGCAACCTTATACCAATCGAGGTAAGCCTTTCTATCATCCCTATCATCTTCAACACGTGCTGAGACACTTGGCTCCCTTCACTTAGCTTACACTTAAAAAATTTCTATCAACAACTCATATTCTATAGTTTGGGACTGAGAGTCATAGAGTCTCTTCAAGTGTTCGAGCATTTCGTTAGGGACCATGTTCTCATGATGTCTCTGTAGATCCACTGACATGCAAGACAACATGATGCATCGTGCTGAAGTGGCGTCATCTATGTTCTTATGGTAGACTACCTTATCAAATGTGGCATATTCTGCAGAATCTTCGGCAGGGGCTGTGGGGAATACATTGTCCAACACATATTCAATTATTTCTTGCCTTAGGACAATTCTTAGATTCCTAAGCCAATCCAAATAGTTTGGTCCGGTGAATTTGTTCATTTACAATGATAGGCTCGACATTTTTATGTTTTGAAGATTTAGATAGACAGGAAAATACAATCAAAATTTATTTTCCCTTTTATACACATTTGTTTTAAACTAATCAAACATGGTCTTTTGTTTAATTAACTCCCACTATTTTAGCATACTTCTACGACCCCAAGGTAGAATACGGACCTAAAATCATTTTAAGGTCATAATGAGTCAAGATCCAAAACTATGTTAAATTCGCGTTTGCTTTGACTGATAACTTCAATAGCACATGTTGGTAGGTCCAAAAACAATTGCAAAGCATATTTGCAACTCTTGGTTGATTAAATAATTCAATTTTAATCTTGCATCCTTAGATTAGTCCGACACTTTGGCGCTAAGATTTGTCTAAGCAAGTCAACCCCATTACACGACTGCGTTTATGTATCTAAGTAAACTTGGTCTTTGCGAGCAAACACTTGGGTGTAAATACCCACAAAAATTTATCATCTACTTTTATGTTTAACACATCTATGAAAGGGTCTCAGTCCTCGTAGACTTAGAGAAAATGCTTGGGCATAAATACTCGTATCGCCGAAAAGGATTTTGCACCCTAACAATTATAATGGACGACGCATTTTAATTTTAGATTTGTATTCAATGTTTGGAGAATATTTTTCAGTTTTCGGGGATTTCAACCAAGATCAACATTATGTCATATATCATACGACATCCTATCATGCAATGCATATTTAGACGGGAAACCATCAACCCAATATGCATGATAAGGATGGTTTTAATCAACTACTGGGCGCCGCCTACCCAGACAGTTATTGCGGTTATTCATGTAAATCAATTACTGGATGCCGCCTACCCAGACAATAATAGCGGACACTATGCTAATAATTAAATACTAGCATATAAACCTTTGCACATTTGTATATTATACAATAATATACTATTAATGACAATCATGAATCTATTTGTCTAAACTCTAAAATATATGTCTATGCCAAACAGTCCCTAAATATTTTCTGATTTAAAATTTCTGATTTTCATGAAATTCTGTAAACTTTTAAAATTTACAGTATAGCCCCTCAAGAATTTAAAATTCAATTTGAACCTTATTAAATTCAAAAAATCCAATTTTAATTTTTAGAAAGCATTTTTAGATTTCAGGGACCTGTTTGCAATTTCCAGATTTTAAAATTCAGTTTTCAGAAACTTTATTTAATTCAGAATTGCCCGAAAGGACCAAATCTGTCTAATTAAAAAGCTTTAATTTTCGATTCTGAATATTTTAAACTTCAGAATCAGAATCTGAAATATTGAAAACTTCAGTTCCTGATTCCGAAATTTTTTCTTTAAAATAATTCACTGTTGGCGTCGCGGCACCTCGGAGGCAGTAACCAAAAAAATTGATTTTATGCTTCGGGATGAACAGAGTCGCGACGCCTCTGAAAACCCTAGGCAGCGCCGCGGCGCTCCATCGTGGAGATGCGCCGCCGCCGTCAAAACCTAGCAGGTGCCTCTGCCCCAGAAACGCAAAATTCTACAATTCTGAAACCCTAAAACTGATTCAAGGTCAGATTTGCAGATTCAACCTCGTACTCCTTCATCATCAAACAACACGATCATCGACCATCATCCAATCCCCTCTCGTTCTTCGTCTTAGTGCACCATGTTCGAAACGAACCAGTAACGCACATCAACTTAGAAGAGTTATATCGGAATGACTTCCTCAATTACATAATTGTTCAATAGTTTACGAGACAAGGATTATTCGTTTTTGAGGTTTAAGGTTTTAAAGCTTCATAACGATATAAAATTAGATTTAAACAGATCTTAACCCATATTATCATTAATATTCATTATATAATCACACAAAACAGCCCAGACTCTGATACCACTGTAAGGTTTTTGTCGGATTTGTACACGCAGCGGAATTTGAAAATTTATGTTTCAAATCCGACGGGCGGTCAAACTGATGAATGATTATATAATGTAAAACACGTAGAAACTATAATGCGTCGATAGAACACATACAGTGCAAAAACTGGAATCTTCAACTTCAAGTGTACGCCGAGGGTGAGCACGCAATTGTTCCTCGATTGCAAGTCCAAGACTCCGATGTAATTACTCCTTTGGAAATCTAGGAAATCCAGCAGAGTTTCTGCAGAGAATAATTCTTGTGAATTGGGTGCATTAAAATAATGATTGAACCCTCTATTTATGGCTGAAAAAATCAGCTAGTGTTTTCAAGTGGGCCAGACTCAAAAACCAAGGCAGAGTGGGTCACTTCGTACCCACTGGACACGTGGAGACACAACGCTCAATGGGAAGCGTCGTGACCCTTGGTCCCTTGAGTCGCGGCTGATCGGTGTATTTTATATACACTTTTTGAGTCGTTTTTAGTTAGTCTTTTGTCCCTTTTTGTACAAATACATGTCGTCTTAGGACAGATTTTCTTTCTTTTGAGTCAAATTGATTAAAATGGCTATTTGGCGGAAAATGAGCTAAAAGAGGGCAAAAGTGGAGGTTCCAGAGCTTAAAAGACGAGAAAGTGGCGAACCAGCACGCGGATACGGCCAGCGCACTCCTCCGTGAACAGTCCAGCGCCCGGCCCAATATCCGAAGGTCTCGAGTTGCAGGCCGCGCGCTCTAAACAGCCAGAGTGCGGTCAGCGCGCTAATCACTAGAACAACACAGAAGTTCCGGCGCCGCGGCGCCGACGCGGGAAAAATCAGGGTTTTGACGAATTTTTGGGCCAGGCCTGAAGGAAAACCTTAAGGGCGGTTTTGAGGCTATAAAAAGAGAACCCTAGGCAGTTTTCAAGGGTTCCCTTTCTTGCACAAACACAAGACTTCTTGGAGTTGAAGATTGGAGACCTTTACTTAGTAATTTTCTTTTCTTTTCTTTACTTTACTTTCAGTTTTTATGTTGGATATTGAATTAGTTCTTGTCATGTCAATGGCTAGGAACTAATTCCATTATAGGGCTTTCCATGTCAAATCACTTGAACCTTATGTTATGAATTGATGCATGTTTATGGTTGTTCTTCTTATTGTTGAGATTTACCCAATAATTGCTTTGAATGCTTGGTAATTAATTGATCACTAATTATCATTATTTATATGATTTCTAATCAAACTTCGAAAGGAGGAGGTTGTGACTATGCTGTAAGTTGGGTAGACATAGGTTGGATTGGGGATGAAAATACCTCAATTACTTGTGTAGCGTTAATAAGAGGTTTAAACACCTAATTTCACGCAAGGCGCGTGACGATTAACAAGGTTTTTGGTCTTAATCCTCCTATAGAGTCATCCTTATCACCGAAAGGTAGAAAGGAGCGCTACTGGGGTTGAGTGTTTATATAGTCTTAACGGGAGTATAAAACGAATTAGTAAACCTGCTAGCTCCAAAAGAAGAAGAACCATAATTTATTGCATTAATAAGTAATATAAGCGGATAGTTGAAGCGACTTGGAAGCCCTATTTCCATCACTACTGAAGTAAACACATAGTTAATTAGTATTTATAATTGTTAGTAAAATCAACAAACTCAAATATCGGTTACCAAATAGATAACAAAAGATAGATAATTGGTACTTGAACACTAATCCTTGAGGACGATATTCGGTCTTACCTAGACTATATTACTTGTCACGATAACGTGCACTTGCGTTAAAGTGTGTGCATTAAATCGCGCATCAAGTTTTTGGCGTCGTTGTCGGGGATTAGGCATAGTTCAATATCAATTTTATCTATTTTTAATTTCTAATTTGGTTTTTATTTTTGTTTTATTAATTTCTTTAATTTTTTTTTTTTTTGAAAACAAGTGTGTCGTGATCCGTTGTTGGTTTTGATTCATCTCAGGGATCCTGAAGACATGGATTACTACTGTCAATATGATAAAGCTCCAACCATACAGGAAGAGAGGGAAGAGTTACGAGAAGCCATACTCAGTTTCACTAGGTATCAAAATCAGTTCATGGACGAAACGAGAATGGCCATGAAGAAGTTGGAAACGCAAATAGGAGAACTTGCGGTCATGTTGAACAGCGACACGCAAGAAGAGCAATCTGCACCTGTGGAAGGCAATATGAAAGCACAATGTCAGGCGATTGACCTGAAGAATGCCGAATCAATGGAGATAGAAAGTTCGCAAGAAGCAGGCCGCCACGATGAGGTGGCCGTGGCGCCAAGATTCTCGGGACAGGCAGAGTTTGAGGCCGCGGGCGCCAGATGTGGCCGCGGCGCCCAGAGCCCAGAAGCCGAAAAGTCGGTAGAAGCTGTAGCGAACGCACCCCAGGTGAAGATACCATATCCCCAGAGGTTAAAAACATGTGCTCTTGACAAGCAATTCTCTAGATTTGTGGAAATTCTCAAACAATTGCAACTCAATATCCCGTTTGCTGAAGCATTAGAGCAGATGTCGAGCTACGTAAAGTTCATGAAGGATATTCTTAGCAAAAAAAAAGAGGATAGAGGACTACGAAACAGTGGTGTTGACTGAGGAATGTAGTGCCATCCTACAGAGAAAACTACCTCAGAAATTACAAGATCCAGGAAGCTTCACCATCCCATGCACCATTGGAAAGTTTGAATGTCAGAAAGCATTGTGCGATTTGGGGCAGGCATAAATCTGATGTCTTATCTAGTTTTCTGCAAACTGGGAATGGGAGAAGTAAAAACTACAAACATCACTTTGCAGTTAGCTGACCGCTCCATAGTTCATCATAAAGGAGTCATCGAAGATGTATTGGTGAAGGTGGACAAGTTCATCTTTCCCGCTGACTTCGTTATTTTAGACATAAAAGATAACGACGGAATCCCCATCATACTTGGCAGACCCTTCTTAGCCACAGGACATGCTCTCATTGATGTTCACAAAGGGGAGTTGAAGCTTCAGGTGGATGAAGAAGAAGTGATTTTCAATGTTTTTCGGGCAGCAACTTTTCCAGATGCCAATGATAACTGCTCCGCCATTGATCTTATCGAAGATGCAGTGTCAGCCAAAGGGTTCAGACATGATGATACGCTTGAAGAAGTACTGACCAAATGGGATGATAGTAGTAGAAACGACCCAGGGCTGATGGAGTATGTAAATTGGATGAATATTTATGAGAAATAGGATAAGAGGATGTATGAAGAGCTTGGGCAGATGCCAGAAAGATCAATACCATCCACAGAGAAGGCTCCAGAGTTAGAGTTAAAAATCCTACCCAATCATTTACAATACCAATACCTAGGTGAAGATAAAACCTTACCAGTGATCATTTCACGCCATCTATCCACCGAAGAGATTGATAAACTGCTAAGAGTCTTTGAGGATCACAAGCGTGCCATTGGATGGACATTAGCAGACATAAAAGGGATAAGTCCGTCGACGGTAATGCATAAGATCCGTCTAGATGAGGAGAGCAGACCATCCATCGAGGCACAAAGGCGACTAAACCCAAACATGAAAGAGGTAGTCAGAAAGGAAATCCTAAAATGGCTCGATGCAGGAGTAATTTACCCTATATCTGACAGCGCATGAGTGAGTCCGGTACAAGTGGTGCCCAAAAAGGGTAGAATAACAGTGGTGCCCAATGAAAGGAACGAACTCATTCCTTCTAGAACAGTTACTGGATGGAGAATCTGCATTGACTATCGCAAGTTGAACAAGACAACCAGAAAATACCACTTCCCGTTGCCATTTCTAGATCAAATGTTGGATAGACTTGCAGGGCACAACTACTACTGCTTTTTGGATGGGTACTCAGGGTATCACCAGATTGCAATAGCACCAGAAGATCAGGAAAAGACAACATTCACTTGTCCCTTTGGTACATTTGCATTCAGAAGGATGTCATTCAGACTTTGCAATGCACCTGCAACCTTTCAGAGGTGTATGATGGCAATTTTCTCAGACATGGTGGAGAGGACTGTAGAGATCTTTATGGATGATTTTTCGGTCTTTGGAGCATCGTTCGATGAATATTTGAGGCACTTAGAAGCAGTATTAAGCCGGTGTGAAGAATCTAACCTTGTGCTAAACTGGGAGAAGTGTCACTTCATGGTAACAGAAGGAATTGTCCTGGGACACAAAATATCAGACCAAGGTATTGAGGTAGACAAAGCAAATATTTCAGTAATCGAAAATCTCCCACCTCCAAAGACAAAAGGGGAAAGCTTGCGGGCATGCGAGTTTCTATAGAAGATTCATCAAGGATTTTTCAAAGGTTTCAAAACCTCTTTCCACATTGATAATGACGGGGGTTGCCTTTGACTTCAATAAGGAATGCTTATCCGCTTTTCAGACACTCAAGGAGAAGCTTATTTCAGCACCCATAGTCATAGCACCAAACTGGGAGCTCCCATTTGAACTAATGTGCGATGCAAGCGATTATGCAGTAGGAGCAGTTCTTAGACAGAGAATCGACAAGGTATTTAGATCCATTTACTATGCTAGTAAAACTCTAAATGACGCACAGTTAAATTACGCGACTACAGAAAAGGAATTACTAGCAATAGTGTATGCATTTGAGAAATTCAGGCCATACTTGATTGGAAATAAGGTGATAGTATACACTGATCATTCTGCCATAAAGTACTTGATGACAAAGAAGGATGCAAAACCTCGCCTCATTCGATGGGTCTTGCTACTACAAGAATTCGATGTGAAAATTCGTGACAAGAAAGGAACAGAGAATTCAGTTGCAGACCACTTGTCAAGACTAGAGAACATAGAGAGCCAGAACACCAAAGATGTGCAGATAAATGATCACTTTCCAGACGAACAACTGTTTCAAGTAAGTGCGAATCTTAATTTACCTTGGTACGCTGATTTTGTTAATTTTCTTGCAGCTAAGGTAATACCCCCAGAATTGACAAGACAGCAAGTGAAGAGGTTTTACGCCGAAGTAAATCACTACTATTGGGAGGAGCCTATGTTATAAAAACACTGTGTCGATCAAGTCATCAGGCGATGTATACCAGAGGAGGAGATGCACCAGGTTCTCACTCATTGCCACACCCTATCATGTGGTGGACACTTTGGGGCATCAAGAACAGCGGCAAAGGTACTGCAAAGCGGGTTCTATTGGTCAACACTTTTTAAGGATGCCCATGCCTTTGTGAAGAGATGTGGTAGTTGTCAAAGAATAGGGAACATTTCAAGACGAAACGAAATGCCTTCGCAAGGGATATTGGAAGTGGAACTATTTGATGTGTGGGGAATCGATTTCATGGGACCATTCCCGCCATCCTTTGGAAATCAATATATCCTTCTGGCAGTGGACTATGTGTCCAAATGGGTAGAAGCAGTAGCCACAAAAGAAAACGACAGTAAGACTGTTCAAAGATTCCTCAAAAAGAATATTTTCACAAGGTTCGGCACTCCGAGAGCCATCATCAGTGACGAAGGAAGTCACTTTTGCAACAAGCAGCTGAATTAATTGCTTTCCCGATATGAAGTCTACCACCGCACCACAACTGCCTACCACCCTCAAGCGAATGGGCAAGCAGAAGTGTCAAATAGGGAAGTGAATAACATATTAGAAAAGACGGTGAACGGCTCAAGGAAGGACTGGTCTATCAAACTGGATGACGCATTGTGGGCATACCGAACAGCATTCAAAACACCAATTGGTATGTCACCATATAAGTTAGTTTTTGGTAAAGCATGTCATTTGCCAGTAGAGTTAGAACACAGAGCGTATTGGGCAATGAAGAAGTTAAACATGGGCCTTGGCGGCGGGACGAGAGGAGGCTACTACAGCTGAGCGAGTTGGATGAATTTAGGCACAATGCCTATGGGAATACAAAGATCTACAAGGAACGAACGAAAGTATGGCACAACAAGAGGTTGATACCGAAAGACTTCCAAGAAGGACAACAAGTGCTTTTATTCAACTCAAGGTTGAAATTATTTCCAGGCAAGTTAAAATCACGTTGGACAGGACCATACACGGTGGTAAGAGTATTCCCATATGGTGCAATTGAAATAAAAGGGAGAGAGGGAGCGTCCTTCAAGGTAAACGGACAGAGGTTAAAACCCTATCTGATCAATGAAATGGAATACATGAACTTAGTAACCTCTCTCACCCTAGAATAATAAGGAACTTGCGTCCGGCTAAAATACGTTAAAGACAACGCTACTTGGGAGGCAACCCAAGGTATTTCAGTTTATTTATTTTAATGCAATTAGTCTTTATTTAGAACAGTCTCACGGAGGTAGTGCTATGTGTTGTGATGACAGGTGCAAGGCCAAGAACTTGGAAGGCGAAAACTGAAGAGAAGCCAAGGATTTTCAGAAAATCGCCAGAGCGCCGCGGCGCCAAAAGATCAGAAGAAGCCCAGAAGTTTGAGCGTCGCGGCGCCCATTTGCAGGGCCGCGGCGCCACAACGCAAAAATCTGAATTTTGAAAGACGCCCTAATCCGAAGGACCTGTCGCCAAATCAAAAATCCAGAGCTCTCCTTCCCTCACGGAATTCAAAGCACTATCCACCGCCACTGCCACCATTTTAACCAAGTCTGTAAGTGTCTTGTTTTCTTTTATTGTCTTTGAGTTTACACACATTGGGGACAATGTGTGATTTAAGTTTGGGGGGGTGTCTTATTTGTGTCTTATTGTTATAGTAATGTTTGAGTCTTTTTGATTGTTTTTGTGTATTTTTGAGTCATAATTTTTTTTCTTTTGAGTCATAATTGTCTGTCAAAGATCATGCATGTTGTAGTTACTAGAAACACCTAGTGAAGTAAGGTGGAATAATGTAATGGAATTAGAAGCAACTATCTAAACACTTAGGTTAGATATGCCAAAAACTCACAAAATCTGTTTATTTGGAGTTTCTTGCTTGAATTGTGCATGATAAATGATTAAAACCTATGTGTTATGATTTCTTGCTATTTGAGGTGAAATAGTTAGGATATGCATTTTAGGGAGATGACTCAGACGTTTCTTTGTTAGCCAATTCTTACCACTCTTTTCTATCCCTGACATTAAAGATATCCCTAGTCAACCCCATTGAGCCTAAAAATTGAACTTTTTCTTTGACACCCTATATTCCCACACTTGTGCCATAAGTAAACATGTGAAATAGTTGGAATAGAGTGTGTTAAAAAAGAGACAAAAAGAGCAAACAAGATTGATGCACCTCAATTAAAAAGTAATAAGAAATAGGCAAAAGCCTAAGTTTGGGGGTGCTTGTTATTATGATACACTTCACGCTCTCAAAACAAAAGAGGGGAAAAATAGATTTGAAGTGAAGAAAAGAAATCAAAAGAAAAGGGAAACACTGAAAAGCTAAAGAGCTTATGGTACACAAAAATGAGCCTAAATGCCTATTTTTACCTACCCGTGCCTAAGCCTACATTACAACCCTTAAAAGTCCTGAAGATCTCTTAGATGCATATCCATGATTAGTGGAGAATAGCAAGTAAAAATGTCATAGGATTTTTGAAATTAACATGCATGATTCAGTATTGTGACTTCCATTAAGCATGATAAAAATGAGTTTGCGAAATATCTAGTTTAATGTGTTTAGTGTGCTAAAATTTCATGCTATATGTTCCTGCATATTATTCTGCTAAACTTCATGTTTTTCTAAAGTAACACCAATGCAGCAAAGTGATCAATGTCATTGAGTCCTTTATTTTCCTTTTTCTTGAGTCTTTATTTCTTTTTTTTTTATCTTTGCTCGATGGCGAGCAAAGGTTCAGTTTGGGGGTATTTGATCGGTGTATTTTATATACACTTTTTGAGTCATTTTTAGTTAGTCTTTTGTCCCTTTTTGTACAAATACGTGTCGTCTTAGGATAGATTTTCTTTCTTTTGAGTCAAATTGGTTAAAATGGCTATTTGGCGGAAAAGGAGCTAAAAGAGGGCAAAAGTGGAGGTTCTAGAGCTTAAAAGACGAGAAAGTGGCGAACCAGGCACGGACACGGCCGGTACGCGCTCGTGAACAGTCGAGCGCCCGGCGCCAATATCGAAGGTCTCGAGTTGTTGCGCGTGGCGCCTCTAGACAGCAGAGTGCAGGGTCGCGACGCCTAATCACCAGAACAGCACAGAAGTTCCGGCGCCGCGGCGCCGATAGCAGGGCCGCGGCGCCGACGCGGGAAAAATCAGGGTTTTGACAAATTTTTGGGTCAGGCCTGAAGGAAAACCTTAAGGGCGGTTTTGAGGCTATAAAAAGAGAACCCTAGGCAGTTTTCAAGGGTTCCCTTTCTTGCACAAACACAAGACTTCTTGGAGTTGAAGATTGGAGACCTTTACTTAGTAATTTTCTTTTCTTTTCTTTACTTTACTTTCAGTTTTTATGTTGGATATTGAATTAGTTCTTGTCATGTCAATGGCTAGGAACTAATTCCATTATAGGGCTTTCCATGTCAAATCACTTGAACTTTATGTTATGAATTGAAGCATGTTTATGGTTGTTCTTCTTATTGTTGAGATTTACCCAATAATTGCTTTGAATGCTTGGTAATTAATTGATCACTAATTATCATTATTTATATGATTTCTAATCAAACTTCGAAAGGAGGAGGTTGTGACTATACTGTAAGTTGGGTAGACATAGGTTGGATTGGGGATGAAAATACCTTAATTACTTGGGTAGCGTTAATAAGAGGTTTACACATAATTTCACGCAAGGCACGTGACGATTAACAAGGTTTTTGGTCTTAATCCTCCTATAGAGTCATCCTTATCACCGAAAGGTAAAAAGGAGCGCTACTGGGGTTGAGTGTTTATATAGCCTTAACGGGAGTATAAAACGAATTAGTAAACCTGCTAGCTCCAAAAGAAGAAGAACCATAATTTATTGCATTAATAAGTAATATAAGCGGATAGTTGAAGCGACTTGGAAGCCCTATTTCCATCACTACTGAAGTAAACACATAGTTAATTAGTATTTATAATTGTTAGTAAAATCAACAAACTCAAATATCGGTTACCAAATAGATAACAAAAGATAGATAATTGGTACTTGAACACTAATCCTTGAGGACGATATTCGGTCTTACCTAGACTATATTACTTGTCACGATAACGTGCACTTGCGTTAAAGTGTGTGCATTAAATCGCGCATCAGCGGTCTAGTCCAATTCTGTCTCGTTTCTATTTTAATTAAATTTGAAACATCATCTCGATTAATTAAATAATCATTATTTATTCTAATGTCTCGATTATAAATCGAACATATATTCTCTCTGATTACATCCTTGAATTGACGAAATAATTGACTTAGTGTTACCCTACAGACCTTCATATATCGACACTAATATCATTAGGGTCTACACGGAACTCCTAGACGGTGTCGGAAGACGAACTCAATATGTGAAGTACAGTTACACGAAACATATGGACTGAACCTCTATGTGGGTAGATAAAATTTTTTCATTCACGACACACTCGATCAAGCTTAGGATCTGACAAGTGTCTATCCAAATGGCTTGACCATTATATCTCATCTATATTATCTGACAACAAGACCATATAATATATGTCTACTGCGTTTGTCAACGACTTAATCAACCTAATACCATATGAGAATCTGAGTGTTCTCGAAGATACATTCGAGGAATGAATCCTAATCTTGGCTCAATTACCACTTTAATCTACGTCGCAATATACCCAATACAAGTCGCGTCTCAACCTATAAGACATTTGAGCTTAGGACATGATCAAAGTATATTACTCTGTAAACAAGGTGTGTATCGACCTCAAGTCTAAGGACTTCTATCTCCCACACGCTGATAATACTTTAGACATTTATAACAAACAGTACATCATCAGAGTGTTAGCCGATTTCCAAATGCTCACACAAGTGTACGTATCGTTACAAGTAGTATAGTCTGTAAGACCGAATATCGTCCACAGAGACTGGTTATCAATTACCGAACATCTACTCTATGTTATCTATTTGGTTAACGTTAATTTGTTTGGATTTTTCTCAAATAACTAAACTAAAGTAATTTGCAGAAAATAAACAAAGATGATGGTACTTAGGGTTTAAACCAGTTATGATGGAGAATTGGGGCTTCCAATCTCCTCAACTATCCACTCTTTCACGTGTTAATGCAATGCTAATGATTCTTCTTCTTATTAAGATAGCAGGTTAACTAGTCTGTCTTATATTCCGGTTAGGATATATGTTACGACCCGACCCCGGGCCCGCGATTGGTGCCCTACCTGGGCACCCTTACAGGTATACATCAGAGATAATCAGCGGAAACATACATAAACTTAACAATGAAATAAATAATAGGTTAGCCGATAAGGCTACCTTCCTGGATATAAACAAATCCAAAAGTAGTTACCTCAATTTTTTTTATAAAGTGACCCACAAGATATGACTACAGACCTCTAAGAGTTTACATAACAACTGTGACGGGACAGGGCCCCGCCATACCCCTGAATGTACAAAAGTCAACAACTTCAGGGAATCATACCAAATACAAAGCCTCCGGAGAAATGGAGCTTTCCAAGAACTGAACAGTGATCCTAAGAGTGCGGATCAACAAGCTATGTATCTCAACCTGCGGCATGAACGCAGCCCCCCGAAGGAGGTCAGTACAAAATATGTACCAAGTATGCAAAACTGAAAGTACTGTAATTTAAATCATAATAGTCAAAATACAGCTGAATACATATATGATATCCCAATTAACAGTACACTGTGCCTTACCGAAGTGGAAGTAATGAAAGTCAGTTTTACCTTGTACCGCCTGTTTCAACATATGAACGATGGTCACACCAGGGCTATGAACACCAGCCCTCAAATATCAAAGCGCGCCCGTGGGATTCCCCATCACTTCCGACCGCTAGGTGTAAAAACCTAACCATGTGACGCGCCCGTGGCATCCTACCTCACTGTCGACGTACACACATACAACACATATAAACCTATATATATCTCATGCCCGTGGAATCCCTCATCTCGGGTACATGACTTCATGGGGAGCTAATCCATGGAGTAGTAATCGTATCCGGGAATTTAACCCGCATCCTGGTCGCATGCCTCGGAATCCCTCATCGTAAGCATGTCCAAGGCGCATGCCTCGGAATCCCTCATCGTAAGCATGTCCAAGGATCAACCACACTAGATGCATACTCGTGGAATCCCACATCACTGCCGGTACGTCCAGGTAAGCTCATACTATGACAATGGAAGCATACCCGTGGAATCCCACATCACTGCCGGTACGTCCAAGTGAATTCACAATAAGACAATGGAAGCATACCCGTGGAATCCCACATCACTGCCGGTACGTCCAATTAAGTTCATAACTTCTTTAGACTTCCAGTAATATACAAAATGGATCTCATTTTATGACCTTAAGGCACTTTTCATATCACTTAACAAGTTCGGGGGAAAATTCAACCCAAAGTACTATGTATTTCTACTCTTTCCAAAGATCCCTTTTCCACATAAGACCCCAAGATACTAACACCCGTAGTATCAAGGCTCATCTACAATTCAAACAAGTCACTATATTATTAGAAATATACTTCGACTTCTACATCAAGTGACCCTCATTTTAAACTTTAAGCAATTGATGCCTTTAAATCAAATTGCCCTTCTTAGTTTCAATTCTTTCCTCTAGGCTTACTTATTCGAGAAAAACCATTTCTTTAACCTTCCATAAAGTTATTATAACCAACTTCCCATAAAGCCGTTATACTAACTTTATGCTTTAGAAACTAAGACAATATTTTCCTTTCATAAGGCCGTCAAAACTAACTTCCCATAAAGTCGTTATAACTCCTTATGTCTTAGACAACTTCGTTCTTTTTTATGATCAAGAGACTTGTACTTCGAATCAAGTTACACAACTTTCAAAAACGCTTCAAGTCTCTTTACTTTAGAAGACAAAATTCTTAATTTAGACAACAAGTTCTTATCTTTATAATAGTTCCAGAATCAATACTTTCAAATCAAGTATTCCATACTTTTTCACGTCAAGAAGTCCTTGTTTTCCCCATTAGAATAACCCATTCTTATAACCTTTTCTCAAGGACAAGTGAGTTAATCCTCTAACTCAACCGACTAGGCATCTTTAAAACAAGTCAAGTATATCAAATGACTTTACCTTATTTAAATCACGTACGTCTACCGTACTTATACAGTTATAACTACTCATGCTCAAGAGATAAGAAAGTTTCCACATACCTCTTTTGTTTAATCCCCTTGCCAAGTCCAATATGTCGTCCGTAGATGTCAACCTATAATGACCATAATACGTCTATTAGCTTCTAGCTTCAACGTAGAATATTCTAATGTAAAGTCCCTTGTTCTACGGGAAAAATTGGACAACATTTCCTTTGTTTCTACGTACTTTTCCACCTTTTTCAAGGTCCGAATTCAATTGTTGTCTTTCATGAGTAAGGAGAAATGAGGAGGTATGATGGTGTATATGTAGTGTATGGAGCCTAATTAGATTACATATTGAAATGGTTGTGATTATTGGTTGATTTGGATTATTGATTAATTGTGGATACGCACATAAACAGAGGAGATACTGTCCCAAATTTTATAGAATTAAGAAAGCCGTTATTCAAATAACTTACGTTAGGAGTCCTAAAATTAATGGTCTTATTATTATGATTATAGGCTGATGTACTAGATGAGGTGCATCCTAGTTTTACATTGGTTGAGCGACTAAGAGGTATGCGAGACTATCCTTCTTTCTTTTGGCATGATTTTGTGAAACAAATTTTCATTTGACATGATTTTAATAAAAGTACGGCGGACGTACATGATTTTCTACAAAGTTAGTTTTAAAGGAAAATTATTATGACAAGTGCCTATGATTTTCAATAAAGAGCTTATTATGATGATATTATCAAAAGTCAAAGATGATTTCTAATTGCATATAGTTGCTCATGATATCTACTCGTGCCAAGTCTTATTACACATTCACCGAGTCTCTCACATAGAGGGCCGACACTATATTGTATGTTCCGGATTCGAGTCCCAAGCGGGTTCAACTCCCGGTTTATTATTATTCCATGGATTAGCACTCCATGATGCGGGTTCGAGTCCCATGACATTATATTATTCCATATACTTTCGTGGGTTCGAGTCCCACGATATATATACTTACTTGGGTTCGAGTCCCATGATATATACATACTTACTTGGGTTCAAGTCCCATGATATATACATACTTACTTGAGTTCAAGTCCCATGATATATATATACCTAGACGGGTTCGAGTCTCGTGCCATTATATCATGAGGATAGGAGTTCATGACTTTGGCATGATTTGCATATTTTGAAAAAGGTAAGAACTGATTTTCATTACTCTCATTTGGTAAGTACGATTATCTTTGTTAAGTTGATTTCATACTTGCTTCTGTTATACGTTGAATTATGATCTCAATTCTGATATTTTTGATTTCACATACTTGGTACATCTATCGTACTGACCCCCTTTTCCCCGGGGGGCTGCGTTCATGCCCGCAGGTACAGGTGATCGGTTAGGTGACCCTCCAATTTAGGACATCTACCGCAGCTAAAGAGCTCTCTTGTTCCGGAGCCAGTTATTTTGGTACAGATCTTTACATTTCAGACTTATGTATATTTTGGGCACGACGGGCCCCTGTCCCATCATATGTCAGTATTGTACTCAGTTTACGACTAACTTCTGGAGGTTTTCCAGAAGGGATTAGGGACACAGGTGGGTCTCAGTGTTGCATTTCACCCTCAGATCGACGGACAGGCAGAGCGTACTATCCAGGCACTTGAGGATAGGTTGCGGGCCTGTGTTATTGATTTCAGAGATAGCTGGGAGGATTATTTGCCTCTTGTTGAGTCTGTGTTTAACAATAACTACCATTCCAGTATTCAGATGGCCCTGTATGAGGCTTTGTATGAAAGGAAGTGTAGATCGCCGATTGGTAGATTCGACGTAGGCGAGGTTCAGTTAATTGGACCAGACTTGATTCAGCGTGTAACACCCCATTTTAAACCGGAGTCGAAAACGGGATTCTGGCGAACCCTGCTTAATAAGAACATGTTAGAAAATAAATAAAAGTGTTAAATGTTAAAAGGATACTAAAAGTTAAAAAGTGCTAAAGGGTTGCAAGGGAGTCGCCACCTAATTAGTTTGGGTGAATTAGGACACCTAATGTTAACTAGTTTAAAGTAACATTAACTCCATTTAGTGGTCTGCTAAACTTTAGTAAGATTCTGGGTAAGGGTTCTTTATTATCCTAAAGGGAAGGGGTTAGGCACCCTAAAGGATCCGCTAACTTGCGGTTGTCCGTTCAAACCTAGGGTTAATTATTATGTTAGAGAAAAATGCATGTTTTGGAAATATATATAGAATGCTTCAAAATATTTTAAAAGAGGAGGTATGTTGAATAAAATTTATAATGCTGATGCTATAAAAATATATATATAAAAAAAGCTTTAAAGTGTGCACTTATATTGTTTATAGATACATGCAAGGTTGGTTTATGACCAAAGATATGCTTTTAAAATCAACATGTATGACGTAGTGCAGAAGGTAATTTCTTTTTTTGTAATTTTATGATAAAGAAGGCTATTCAACATAAATTGTTCATATTGTGCTAATAAAAGTTCTTTGTGAGAAAAGCAATTTATTTTATCATGTTAGTTGCGAGTTGAAATATTTAGTAAAGCTTAGACATGCATGACAAGTAACTTAAAGTACGTTTCCGATTTTAAAACTACCCACCCAATTTATTTATTCCAGCGGGCTAATTGTTCTATGTCTCCTATTAATTACAAAGTTAAAGAATTAGGCAACAATTTAAACAAATAATATAAAAGGTGGATATGATCACGGCTCTCGAGACATGTGGCGACATCATCTTGTCCTATTTGGTCTTAGGAATCTCTGGAATGCGGGAATGCAGGGTGCACATAGACGCGGGTTGACATTTGAAGTGGCTCGCGATGAGTCTCGCAACGAAACTCTTCATTTGCCTTCTCCGGGCAGCGAACCGAGGCAGCGTATCAAGTGTCGGTCCAATCGACGGGTTTTGGGCTTTGCGATGCGAATGACAGTCGATCGTTTGTTCTTGATTTTGGTTGGAATTGAAATAAGGAGATTTGAACTACCTATTTCGTGCTATGCTAGTGATGCTTTGTGTCCTCTCCAACTGAGCTCTTCGACTGACCCCTCTGTTGCCTTGTTCGATCTCCTCAATTTCGACCTGCTCTCTGTGTTTGGTGATGCTAAGGGTTTC
The DNA here is from genome assembly GCA_029844215.1 of Przewalskia tangutica. Taxonomy (NCBI): domain Eukaryota; kingdom Viridiplantae; phylum Streptophyta; class Magnoliopsida; order Solanales; family Solanaceae; genus Przewalskia; species Przewalskia tangutica. The sequence goes on along the minus strand of CM056724.1, from coordinate 40,357,613 downwards.
ATGCTATCGGTTCCCTAAATTGCTATGTAGTTTTCTGCTCCTCACTCCTCGAGTCACCGCCTCTTTCTCCCTCATTGCATGTCGTTTAAATAGCCTCACTCTAGGTTCTACAATTGGTAAGTAAATAAAGGCTGAGATTTCGTAAGAGATTCGTGCTATTTCTAGGTGTGATTCGGTGCTGATTCGAAGGGATTATGTGGAAGATTTCGCGATAGGAAGGAAAGTAGATAGTGGGTTTAAGGTAAGAAATCGCTGAGGCAGTGCGTGGTAAGGAAAGGCTCAGATTCTCGCGAGAATCTCGAATTTCTTGGTGTTGCGATGGGGAGGGGAAGAGGCGAGGGAGGCTGCTGGTTTTTTAGGTTTAGGGTTCGTTTTGTCGACAGGGAAGGGCTGAAGACAGGGAAATAAGGCTAGGCGGGCTTCTGATAAGAAAAAGGGTGTGGGCCGGGGCGACGGGTCGACGGGATTTGGGCCATGCGGGTTTGGGCTGGGTAGAGTTAGGGATTAAATTAGTTTTAGGCTAGTTAATTAATTAGGCTTTTAATTAGTGACAAATTAATTAATTAATAAACAAATGTGATTAAATTATTTAGGTGCCTTATCAATCTAATTGTTATAATAAATGCGGGCGTGTCATTTAATTAATGCTTTAATATTTTAGAATGCGGCGCTATTATTTAAAATCTTACTATTATGCATTATTTATTATTCTTTAAGCTAAAATTAAATTATCCTAATATGACTTTAGGTGCTACAATGATTACGAGATTGTTTTGCATAAATGCGGCTATGCTATTCGTCTTTGCTAAATTATTTATTTTATGTATTTATTATTAATTAAGAATCATGACAGGGCTTGAAATCAATTAATGCGGGCGCGGGACTCTAAGTGCTTAAAACTCTACGTAAGACGCGATGCCATTATTAAATTACTTATTTATGCCTGTATTTATGTTTTATCGCTGCATTTTATTATAAAAATCATAAAGAATTATTTTACAAAAATTAGTCTTATTTTATAGTTAATTTGGACGGAGGGTCAAAATTGGTGTCAACGATTCCTCTTTGTATGGAGATGATGGAAGAATCTTCGGACAAAGACGTTGACTCATAGCCAATTTTGTCTCGATCTTCAGAATTGCAAAATGTTGGGCAGGTAGACGAGGCTGACGCAAAAATCAAAATCTGTCCCAGTGTCGAGTTATGACGACACTGGGTTACCATGGTCAAAACACCAAGGCGGGCTAACGCGGACTCAAAATTTGTCCCAGTGTCGAGTTATGATAACACTGGGCTATGGTGCTAAAGTAAAAAAAAAAAAAAAAAAAAAAATTGGCTTGAACCTGGGGTGTACCGCTATGACTTATGATGCTGGGTTCTATGGTGATGTGGAGCGAGTGGACCGACGCTTGAGGCCGCTTCTGCCATTCATTGGGAAGGTTGGCCCCCCAACAAATTGCCCCGGTTCGCTGTAAGAGAAAATCCACGTTGTGCTCCTGCTCCTGCATGCTAAGACTTCAAACAAACGATTAGTGCATAACTGTTAAGGCAAAAATGATGATGCATAATTTTAAAAACAATGTAACTGTGAGTAGAAAAGGTTATCCTGCAAAAATGTGATGCCTGCTGTGTTGATACGATGTTGCGAATGCTGTGATTTTCGTCCTTGCACAGACGTGTTGCGATTGTGAACGCGGGTATGTTGTCTTGCTCAATCGCCACTCGTAGACTAAAGCTCAAGAAAGAGTTAGTGCGAATCGCTAAGACAGAATAATAAAACATGCGTACGAAATGCAATTTCGGGAGTACAGAAATCGTCCCTGTGTGATATGCTGATGATGGCGTCGTTTTCGGACTTGTTGTGTTGATAACGTCGTTGCCTGGACGTGTTGCTGCTGGCGTCGTTGCGTAGACGCAATGCTGATGGTGTCGTTGCTGACACACGCCGATAACGCGTCGTTACTGGACGTGTTATTCTTTGGCGTCGTTGCGTAGACGCACGCCGATGGTGTCGTTCGACACACGCCGATAACGCGTCGTTACTGGACGTATTCCGCCGGGCGTCGTTGCGTGACGCACGCCGATGGTGTCGTTGCTTGGACACACGCCGATAACGTCGTTACTGGGCGTGTTCTTCTGGCGTCGTTGCGTGACGCACGCCGATGGTGTCGTTGCTTGGACACACGCCGATAACGCCGCGTCGTTACTGGGCGTGTTCTTCTTTGGCGTCGTTGCGTGACGCAATCTTGATGGTGTCGTTGCCGACACACGCCGATAACGCCGTCGTCGACGGGCGTATTCTTCGCTGGCGTCGTTGCGACGCAATGCTGATGGAGTCGTTGCTTGGACACAATCGCGATAACGTCGTTACTCGGGCGTATTGGCTTTGGCGTCGTTGCGTGACACACGCGATGGTGTCGTTGCTGGACACAATCGCCGATAACGCGTCGTTATGCGGGCGTATTCTTCTTGGCGTCGTTGCGTGACGCACGCCGATGGTGTCGTTCGACACACGCCGATAACGCCGTCGTTGCCTGGACGTATTGCTGCTGCTCCTGTAGAGTAAATGCTCCTGCAAGCTAAGCTTGAGAAAAACGTTAGTGTATACCTGTTTAAACGAAATGATAAATGTATATGAGAAGTGCAATTTTATGGGTTGAGATGTCCTCCCTGATACGCCTGGTGAATACTGAGATGTTGTCCTTGCACGGACATGTTCAACGCCGCAACATGACGAATTGCCATGATGCCCTTGCTGTGTGTGATGCGTGGGTTGCAAATTTGGCTTTATGCCCGAGTTGATGCGCTAGGTTTTGTTGCGGAACTTCGAACTTTGACTGCTGATTGTTGATGCCCCTTTCTGCTGCTGCTGCTTTTGCTGCGGACTTTGGATTGTTGTCATCCTCTGCCTTTCCGCTTTCGCTTACGCCAATCTGAAGAAACCTTTCGCGTATTTTGCTTCGCTATTGCACTTTCTCGCTTACATAATATGAAGAACCTGCGCTCAAAGAAAATTTGTGAGTTTTGGGGGGGGTCGATTCGTATCTGACTTCGCCGCCTTGTCCCTTGATATCCGCGTGCCTGGCCTGTTTGGACTTGCAATCCCTGTCTGGTTTCCTACATGGTCCCAGTTTTGAAAAGGGTGTCTGGCCTAACGTGGGTCTTCAATGTAGTCGCTTGTATGTTATGTTTCTGGGCCTTCTGATTTCGGCCTGTAGGGTTGCCATTTGCTGCGGTAACTGGGCGAGGCGCTCGATCGGATCTATGTTGTTTTTCTTTTCTGAGACCCCTGCTTTGCCTATAGGAACCAAGACAGGTTCCGACTCGTTCTGCAAAAAATGCCCTTGAATCCATCGTGTTGCCGGACCGTGCCTTTGATCTCGTGAGATATTGATGCTCTGTCATTGCTTAGTCAAATGCAAATCGACCCTTTGGGGGAGATGATAAATCTTTCTAGACAAAATGCAGCAGACTGCGTTAGTGTAAAGCACATGATTTGCAGGTATGTAACAGATATATTGCACATAGCACATTCAAACGTTTCCTAATATGCAAGGGGGACCTCTTTATGCCAGAGGTAAGCCTAAACGTCACATATGCGGGGTCATGATGGATTTGTCCGAGCCGTCCAACTGTAATGCTTTTGTTGGAAATGGCGACCAAATGACGGTGCACTTTTCCCAATTTTAGCATGTCATGACTGGGCTTGGATTTGTTTGTCATTGCCACGCTACACATAATATGCTGGTTGGTCGTTGGGTTGAGAAACCCGTCGACAAGTTTGGTGTCTTCTTAATTGTGGTGTCAATGCCAAGGATTGACCCACCTAAGGTAAATGCATGCATGCCCTAAAATAAGGGTGGTATAGCTCTATCTTAAGTTTTCTAAGATTTGGCTTTACTAGACGCAAGGTTCCCGAGCGGACAACTCGAGTGAGAAGGCTACGCGGCTGATCAGATGAACCGATCTAACTCCGCACAGGCGCCAACTCTCCTAAAATTTGGATATTTATGAAAGAAATTTGCGCCGTGAGCACACCAAATGCGTGAGTGTGTGATTTGTGTGAATTTTCCAGAATGGAAAAAATATGAGTGGAATGCCGGTTTAAGGAAAGCAGTAAAGCAAGTAGCAAAAAATAAACAAAATACAACACACAAAATTAAATGCAAAATAATTGCCAAACAATAACCCTAGGTCTGTTGTGGTTAAGAACCTAAAATCCCAAATGAGTCGCCATCCAGAACACCCTATTTTAAACCGAGTCGAAGCGGATTAGCGAACCACGCTTAATAAGAACATGTTAGAAAATAAATAAAAGTGTTAAATGTTAAAAGGATACTAAAAGTTAAAAAGTGCTAAAGGGTTGCAAGGGAGTCGCCACCTAATTAGTTTGGGTGAATTAGGACACCTAATGTTAACTAGTTTAAAGTAACATTAACTCCATTTAGTGGTCTGCTAAACTTTAGTAAGATTCTGGGTAAGGGTTCTTTATTATCCTAAAGGGAAGGGGTTAGGCACCCTAAAGGATCCGCTAACTTGCGGTTGTCCGTTCAAACCTAGGGTTAATTATTATGTTAGAGAAAAATGCATGTTTTGGAAATATATATAGAATGCTTCAAAATATTTTAAAAGAGGAGGTATGTTGAATAAAATTTATAATGCTGATGCTATAAAAATATATATATAAAAAATAGCTTTAAAGTGTGCACTTATATTGTTTATAGATACATGCAAGGTTGGTTTATGACCAAAGATATGCTTTTAAAATCAACATGTATGACGTAGTGCAGAAGGTAATTTCTTTTTTTTGTAATTTTATGATAAAGAAGGCTATTCAACATAAATTGTTCATATTGTGCTAATAAAAGTTCTTTGTGAGAAAAGCAATTTATTTTATCATGTTAGTTGCGAGTTGAAATATTTAGTAAAGCTTAGACATGCATGACAAGTAACTTAAAGTACGTTTCCGATTTTAAAACTACCCACCCAATTTATTTATTCCAGCGGGCTAATTGTTCTATGTCTCCTATTAATTACAAAGTTAAAGAATTAGGCAACAATTTAAACAAATAATATAAAAGGTGGATATGATCACGGCTCTCGAGACATGTGGCGACATCATCTTGTCCTATTTGGTCTTAGGAATCTCTGAAGCGGGAATGCGAAAAGCGGGTGCACATAGACGCGGGTTGACATTTGAAGTGGCTCGCGATGAGTCTCGCAACGAAACTCTTCATTTGCCTTCTCCGGGCAGCGAACCGAGGCAGCGTATCAAGTGTCGGTCCAATCGACGGGTTTTGGGCTTTGCGATGCGAATGACAGGTCGACTGGTTTGTTTGCTGATTTTTGGTTGGAATTGAAATAAGGAGATTTGAACTACCTATTTCGTGCTATGCTAGTGATGCTTTGTGTCCTCTCCAACTGAGCTCTTCGACTGACCCCTCTGTTGCCTTGTTCGATCTCCCCTCAATTTCTGACCCTGCTCTCCTCTGTGTTTGACTGCTGCTAAGGGTTTCGATGCTATCGGTTCCCTAAATTGCTATGTAGTTTTTCCTGCTCCCCTCACTCCCTCAGAATTCGACTGCCCTCTTTCTCCCTCATTGCATGTCGTTTAAATAGCCTCACTCTAGGTTCTACAATTGGTAAGTAAATAAAGGCTGAGATTTCGTAAGAGATTCGTGCTATTTCTAGGTGTGATTCGGTGCTGATTCGAAGGGATTATGTGGAAGATTTCGCGATAGGAAGGAAAGTAGATAGTGGGTTTAAGGTAAGAAATCATGAGGCAGTGCGTGGTAAGGAAAGGCTCGGATTCTCGTGAGAATCTCTGGGTCTTGGTGTTGCGATGGGGAGGAAGAGGCGAGGAGGTCGGTTTTTAGGTTTAGGGTCTGTTTTGTCGACGGAAGAGTGAAGACAGGGAAATAAGGCTAGGCGGGCTTCTGATAAGAAAAAGGGTGTGGGCCGGGGCGACGGGTCGACGGGATTTGGGCCATGCGGGTTTGGGCTGGGTAGAGTTAGAGATTAAATTAGTTTTAGGCTAGTTAATTAATTAGGCTTTTAATTAGTGACAAATTAATTAATTAATAAACAAATGTGATTAAATTATTTAGGTGCCTTATCAATCTAATTGTTATAATAAATGCGGGCGTGTCATTTAATTAATGCTTTAATATTTTAGAATGCGGCGCTATTATTTAAAATCTTACTATTATGCATTATTTATTATTCTTTAAGCTAAAATTAAATTATCCTAATATGACTTTAGGTGCTACAATGATTACGAGATTGTTTTGCATAAATGCGGCTATGCTATTCGTCTTTGCTAAATTATTTATTTTATGTATTTATTATTAATTAAGAATCATGACAGGGCTTGAAATCAATTAATGCGGGCGCGGGACTCTAAGTGCTTAAAACTCTACGTAAGACGCGATGCCATTATTAAATTACTTATTTATGCCTGTATTTATGTTTTATCGCTGCATTTTATTATAAAAATCATAAAGAATTATTTTACAAAAATTAGTCTTATTTTATAGTTAACGGCTGGACGGGAGGGTCAAAATTGGGTGTCAACACAGCGGGTTGTGGATAAGGCAAAGCTTATCCAGGAAAGGTACATTGGGTCTTATCAGATCGTCCGTAGAGTAGGCTAGATTGCCTATGAGTTGGAACTGTCGTCCGACTTGGAGGCAGTACATCCGGTCTTCCATGTTTCTGTGTTACGGAAGTGTATCGGAGATCCATCCAGAGTTTCCCAGTTAGTGATGTCCAAATGGCAGAGGGGTTATCGTACGAGGAGAGTCTCATAGCGATACTTGATCGCCAGGTCAGGCGACTACGGTCTAAGGACATGGTTTTCGTCAAGTCTTGTGGCGGGATGATACTAGAGAGGAGATGACTTGGGGGGCAGAGGATGACATGATGCAGATGTACCCTCATCTATTTTTCCCTACACCTCCAGGAAATTCATTTCCTTACTTGTCGATTATTATTGACGTGTTTGCATAAGTATTATTATGTGGCCATGTGTGGCACATGAGATTATGTTGGGTGTAATTAAATGAGACTATGCCGATATCTAGTAAGATAGAGCCTCGAATGAACATTCGGGGATGAATGTTTCTAACGGGGGGGAGAATGTTACACCCTGAAATTTCAGGACAGGTATATGAGAATAGACGGGAGAACACAAGACTTAAAATTCGAACGAAAGAAAAATTTTGATTCTTAAGGAAAATCTTCTGAACCTCGGGAGGGAAATGTTCGTTAATGAGAATTTGGTTCTCAAATTTGTTACTTGAGACATTTAGAATTTATCGGAATTATGGAAGTTTATTTACAGAGTTGGATACGTGGGGCCCACCTGAGAAACTTTACGTTTTTGTGGGGCCCACAAGGTTTTCGATAATTTGACCAATTATGGAAATTTTGGAAAACGGAATGTTATGGACCAATGGGAGGTCGACACGTGTCACCCTCCACATGGTCATCTTGGGCGAAAAGGATGATTAAGGAATAGCCATTTTGGCTTTATAAAATGGACCAAGTCAAAGGGTCAATTTAGCTTGACATAATTGACCTCATCCTAGCCACACATTTGCCTTGATCCAAGCCCTTGAATGTAGTATATATCTATACTAGTAGTGCAAGACTAGATCATTTCCAACACTTAGAAAAAAATGACTAGTTGTGTGCTCAAGTGAGAGCTCTCGGCAATGAGAGAAAAAAAGGATAGAAAATTTTACAATCTTGATTCATAAATCCCAATATTCAAACCCAAGATCCCTAAAGGTATTCTAAGGATATCTCAACACAACAATCCCAAAAAAACTACGTTTTTACGTTAGTCGCAACATGAAAACCTAAGAGGTTTTTCATAGATTTAGCTAGAACTTGAAGAAGAGTTCTTCATAAGCTTCCAAGGGTTGCTTGGAGTGGATTGTAACGTCAAGAAGATGAGCTAAAGTTGCTAAGGATCGACTTTGAGTCTTGGATAATATTTGGGCTTATTGAGGTAAAACCTTCGTCTTCTTAATGTAATTGAAGATTACATGTTATAGTAGTTGATAGACGAGTATGTGATATATAGAATGAAGTTTGAAAAGATTTGGATCATGTTGAGATGTTAAAAACCAAAAATTGGCATGCTAGCCATTAAAGTTGTAAATCAATTTGGTTGTTGGTTAAAATCGTTACATGTTATATAAGGAAGAGAATATAGTTGTTTTAATTGATTGTGACTTATATAACATGTTGGAATAATGATTTGAATTAGAAAGGAAATGATAAAGACTATATGTTGTGATACATTGTAGCCGAATATGACTTAGAAATATTGGACAGTTTTATATCCATTGTGGGGAAGAATTTTACACGTCCGGCTAGGCGTGTAATCCCCTTTGATTAGCTAATTATTGAGCCTTAAATGTGACATTTGGTTATTAATTTTTTGGGCCTTGAAAAAGGTGGAAAAGTACGTATAAACAAAGGAAGTGCTGCCCGATTTTCCGTATAATAAGAGTCCTTGTACTTAGAAATATTCTACGTTGAAATCTAGAAGTTGATAGGCGTATTATGGTCATTATAGGTTGACATTCTACGCGCGGCGTATTCAACTTAGCGAGTGGATTGAGCCGGAGAGGTATGTAGAACTTTCCCTATCTTCTTGAGCATGAGTTTTATAAATGTATAGTACGGTGGAAGTACATGTTTAAAATGAATTCGGTTTCATTTTGGTATCCTTTGCCTTGATTTCGAAAAGTGAAGTAACTTGGCTTTTAAAAGTATATGTGACTTGAGGTTACATGGAAAGATTACTTGATTTGGAAAAGTATTGATTACTTGATTTCTAAGGTTAAGAGACTTGAAGTATTTTGAAAGTATATGATACTTGGTTTTAAAAGTATAAGTCTCTTGGTTTAAAAAAAAATGTAATTGTCTAAAACATAAAGAGTTATAACGACTTTATGGGAAGTTAGTTATAACGGTTTTATGGAAGGTTAAGAGAGTGTCTATTTGATTTATAGGCATGAGTTGTCTAGGTTGTGAAATTAGGAGTTACTTAGTTTCAAAGCCTTGAAATGAATTTCTAAAGGTGTAGTAACTTAATTTGAAAAATAGACATGCCTTGATACTACGAGTGTTAGTATCTTGGGGTTTTATACAAAAATGAGTCTTTTGAAGAGAACGGAAGTACGTAGTACTTTGGGTTAAACTCCCGGATTTTATATGACATGTTAGTGCCTTAAGTTAAATAAAATGAGAGTGTATGATAATTAAGGCTAATAAGAAGTTAAGGGATTTCTTAACTTGCTTATGTTATGTATGTTAGCCGGTTGTGCTAGTGTTATGTTATTCTTGTGGGGTAAACCCCCGGGTTACTACTTATTCCACGGATTTGATACCCATGATGCGAGTGCGGTGTTTGTACTCATTTCGGGTCCACCGGGCCTATGCGGGTGAAATAGTCCTATGCGGGTGAAATAGTCCCATGCAGAGCAAATTGCTCCATTGCGGGTCCACAGGATCTATGCGGGTGAAATAGTCCAGGAGTAGGATTGCTTAATGATACTACGGGCGGGTGGCCCTACTTTGATCATGAGCTTCCTATTTTTACGCAGTAAAGTATACTCTTGTTTGCTCTCATTTTTAGTAAGGCACAGTGTACTGTTATTTTGGTTATCATACATGTCTCCAGCTTTATTTTTAGACTATATGATTTCATTTCAGTACTTTCAGTTTCACATACTTGGTACATATTTTGTACTGACCCCCTTTCCTCGGGGGGCTACGTTCATGCCGCAGGTAGAGTTAAACAGGTTGTTGATCCTTACTCTTAGGGTCACTGTTCAGCTGTTGAGGAGCTCCATTACTCCGGAGGCTTATCTTTGGTTCAGATCCCTGGTATTGTCGGTTGTTGTACATTCAGGGGTATGACGGGGCCCTATCCTGTCACAGTTGTTATGTCAAAACTCTTAGAGGTCTGTAGTCATATCTTGTGGGTCGGTTTGTAAAGAAAAAAGATGTAACTGCTTTTGGTTATTTTTATATATATATATATCCAGGAAGGAAGCCTTATCGTCTAGCCTGTTGTTGACTTCTTATTGGTTTAAGTTGTGTGTTTTATGTATGTTCCGCTGATTCTCTCTGATGGTTACCTGTAAGGGTGCCCAGGTAGGGCACCAGTCGCGGCCCCGGGGTTGGGTCGTGACACCTACCCCCAGCACCTCTGAAGATGAGTTGTTGCCCATGAACAACTCCTTATCTGTGACTAGTGTATACGTGGAGAAAACGTCTTTATTGGAATAAATATGACGGGTAGCACCCGTTTCCAACCACCATTGCGTCGGATTCTCAACAAGGTTTGTTTCTAGCACCACTGCTGAGAATTCTCCAATCATATCGTCTAGGAGCGTGTCTTCGATGATGTTTACTCTATCTTTGCCTTTGGTCTTATCATGTTTTTGCTTGCGGCATTATTTGGCCATATGACCAACTTTACCACAATAGTGGCATGTCCCCTTAAACTTTTCAGTTGTTTGGGGCTGACCATCCTTCCGGAACTTCCGCTTTTTGCTTGCGTTCCCTTTGACTTTCGTCAGATTTGCCTTAGACTCAGCGGGTTGTTTCCCCTTTAGCATGACATTCTTATTGTCCTCTTGAATCTGGAGTTTGACAATAAGTTCGTCTAAGGTCATCTCCTTCATTTTGAGTTTCAAGTAATTCATAAACTCATTCAACGAGGGAGGCAACTTCTCGATTAATGCCCCAATCAAGAATTTCTCGTTGGGCTTCAATCCTTCCAAGTCTAGGTGATGTAGAATCATTTTAGTAAGAAATTCCTAGACTTGGGATGACACACTTTTGTTGTCCACCATTTGAAATTTTAGAATTTTTCCAATGATGAACTTCTTACTACCCGCATCTTGGGTGTTGTACTTCTTTTGTAGTTTGTCCCACAACTGTTTGACAGTTTAAACGATACAATATACCGTGTTGAGAGGATCGGACAAACTGTTTAGAATGTAGTTCCTACACATGAAATCACTGTGTTCCATGCCTCACGAACCATCTTCGTGTCGTCATCAACATGGTTACCTTGGCCCCCTCCTGCCAAATCATTTGGTTGAGGGTCCGTGTCTTCCCCAACTTGTGGAGGGTCTTCGGTTAGAAAATGCTTTAGTCCCATAATTGTCAGGAAAAATAACATCTTTTGCTGCCATCGCTTGAAATGTGCACCTATGAACTTCTCGGAACGTTCATGGTAAAAACCAGCGGGAGTTGGAGCAGGAGTACTCCCTTGACCAGTAGCAAAGGCGTTGTAAATACCTTGAGCAGGAGCATATGCGTTGTGAACGCCTTGAGAAGCAGTGGGGGCACTAGTTGTGCCAAACGTATTGTTGACACCAGTTGTGCCAAACGCAGCAGGTTGGAAGGCATTTGGAATGCCTAGATTAGTGGGGGAGTAGGCAGAGTCATTGCCTTGAGGAGTGTCTGAATTTCCAGCTTTGATTTGATCTTCATCAGACATTGTTGTTGTTGATAGCAGCGAATATTATCTTAAGTTTGTTGGATATGAAATGTAGAAACAAGGAAATGAGAATTGTAGCAAATACAACAAGTAACAAGAAATCTGGAAATTAAACAAAGAGATGATCTTGCTGAGTTGATTGGATGAACAATCTATCCTTAAGATAATATTGCCCCGTATATCCTTTCAACGGTGGTATGACAACTTATCTCCCAAGATAAAACAACAATCAAACTAATGAGCAAGGGAGACTCAAGAGTTTGCAATAGAAAGAAAAATCTTTGAGTGTTTGATTGCAAGAGAGAAAGAACAATTTTTCAGAAATTGTTAAGTGTACAATGTCAAGTGTGTCTTGCAAATGAGCCAAATACCTCATTTTATAGTGTTGAGAAAAAAACCCTCTAACTAGCCAATTTATGGCTTTGAATGACCACGTAATGACCATTAGTATGGAGTTACAATTCAGCCAAGTAATGGCTGAATTCAAGAGCAAAATAATGAAGAGTCAATCCTCCAAAGTCAGCTCAAACGTCAGTTTTTTATTCTTCTCCAACGGACTGAAAACGGTCACAGCGCCGCAGCCCTTCAGGGAGGCGCCGCGACTCCAGAACTTCAGAGGCACAACGCCGCGGCCCTGCAGTGGCGCGCCATGATCCAAAGACTACTACGGCCTTGCGCGCTACCGATATTCATGACTCGTTTCATCTTTTAACACATTGTACACTTCTTCCTTCATTTACTAACGTGAAACCTACGTCATTTGGCCAATAACCGTCTATTTTCTTATGTCTCAAACAATTCGTATACTTACCAATATCTCTTCCATTTAAGATAATAATGATCCTTGGCACTATATGTGCACGTGTGTGAAAACAACGTTTCCGACGTGCGGGGCCCCAATTTGTTCGATTCATAATTTAATAGGATTAATTTTATTTCACGGTTTATAAATATTTCCAACATAATGACGAGACCAGATCACTTCCGGAGCTAGAAGTCGAGCTATATGTTCAGCTATACCGCTAGCAATTTTAATTCAAATCTTATATTTATATTAAAATTCACTAAATATGTACAAAAACTAAATTCAGAACTCAACTATTAATACCTGATAATACTATTATAGAATTAAAAGCTTATAAGTGTAAATTCTGGCTCCGCTCACCGACGAGATGTGGATTCAAGAAGTGCACGCGTTTAATAGTGTGAAAGGGTGTAGCTCAGTTGGTTTCAGGGTGGTAGATTGACCCAATTAAATGAAACTAGTTGAAAATGCAACGTTAAAGACAAAGAAAGAGACTTTATATTTATAGAATAAAGCCAAACAATGCATTGGGTCTTTTAGCACACACCATAATGGCTTTGATTTTTTGCTTTAAAAATAAAACCGCCATTTGGCCGCCCACAACCTCAAAACTCCTAGAGTCTATAGACGAATTTATTCTATTAACACTCTTTAATTTACAAAAAATAGAGAGAGAGAGAGAAAGATAGGAATATCGTTTTGTTCATCCATGTTTAATATATAGTGCTTACAATTACGCAAGCATGTTTAATTTTATTGATGATTTAATGTAGTTTCATTAATGGTTTGTGGTCTTTGTTCCACGTAATTAATATTGCATGGCCATGCAGAGGAATTGTACAAATATTGCTGATGAAGTTGCCGGGCTAGTAAGATTTCACGTATACTCTCGAGTCTCTGATAGAGTAAAATCAATTCGGTTCGTAGCATATCGTTGTTTCTCTGGACCAGGTGGCAATGGCCGGTTACCAAGTGAACCCGGTTTGTTAAATCCCGGTTTTCGACTTTGAGCAGGTTCGCTTGGTTCCTCAAGTTCTCTAAATGTTTTTGCTTTCGCATGCGGGATCGCCTGGCTGACTCACAGTTCGAAATCATGCGCTTTCGCTTTCTCTCGTTTATAGCCAAGTCATCATAGCCGAAATTAAGGCTATTATTATTCACGTTCGGTTCATCAGAACCGAAACTAGAATTAGAAGAATCGGGTTTTGATCTGTTAGAGCCTGAACCGGAGTCATGTGAAATTACCCGTTCAGGGATTGGGGATGGTGAAAATACCGATTCTACCCCTTGTTCGGAGCACATATAAGCCTGTTCAAAACAATCCCATAAAGTGAAACCGTCATGAAAAGAAGGGAAGGCATTAGGAAAAATTCCGCCGGAGGACAGAATAGTAGACAACATGGTCGGAAAATTTCTTATAGAGGGGGGTGAGAAGGTAGGAGGAGAAAAGGGATGAAACTAGGTGAAGAGTGTAGTATTTAAAGGCAAGAGGGAAGGGGTCACAGAGGGTATTTTGGTCATTGCATAACAGCTTTTGAGTCAGGTGGCATTATTGGGTGGGGTAGTAACTAGTAATTCAACTTTTATTTAAAAGAAGATGTGGTACACTATTCTCTGTCAATCTTTTATTTCCTCCTAATTGTGATCTGTGAGAAGTGGAGTTTAGGTCATTCGATCTTCACTTTTTAATGTTAATTTTTAATCCTACTTCAAAACGATTTTACTCTAAAATATTATACCTAAACACATAAAAAGTGCAACTAGGAAAGAGTTACACGTATATTAAAAGTGAACTAATTGGAAGGAATTCTTTTACTAACACTCGATATTTATCTTAATTAAATCTATAAAAACATGACATGTGTTTGTTACAATCGATAGAGAATAAATAAATATTCTATAATTATTATTCTAGTGTAATTAGGTAAAATATAACTCCTTATACAATTATGTTTGTAATTGTAAACACCTATATATATTGCATAAATGAGAATGTGATTGGTTGTCTATGCTACCCGAATCTCGCCTCCACAACCCCTCACAAATTAGCACCTAGAACTACCCATTTCATTTTCTTAGGTTTTTCGTAAACCATAGGGGTACTTATGTTATGATTTGTCCACAAATAAAATTCTAGTCTCTCTCCATGTCACATTCGAGGAGAACATTTTCCCATTTGCAAATATCCAAAAATTTCAAATCCCTGATTACGGTTTTCTTGATAATCTGGACACGTCCCCTCTCATTAGAAATGTCATACATCGTGTCACCCATTCCGTCTCGTCACTTCCCCAGCTCACATCCCCTTTCATTAGAAACGCAATATATATATATATATATATATATTCTCGCCTCTTTTTAAAATTATATAAACCACAATAAATAAATATGATTTGATGTGAACAGTATTTAACATGCGCAAAGACTAAATAATAGAAGGAAAATTGAAAAGTTTGGTCACAGAAGTCCGACTATATATCTTTCAATCATCTTTATCCATTGTGATTGTGAGAAGTGTTTGGGGGAAAAATTGTTAGAAGTGAAGTGGTGTATTAGTTGATTTGTAATTAAGTAATAACATTTCCTTTTCTTGAGGTCAAATCTTAATCCAACTTCAAAAATTAGCTACTTTAGTCTATAGTACTATTATACTTGAAAACACATAAAGTGCAACTAGTGGAGATACTAGTCGATTTGTTTGTTTTCTAGTGATAATGTACTTTCGTAATCTCTTAGCAAAGTGAGTAAGTAAAACCAATTAATATTTACCTCAACTGACTATTCTCCAAAATAATGGGGAACAAAAACAAAAAAGAAGGAAACCACTCAAAGCATAATACTTTAACTAAGAATCTTATAGTAAGACGGCAAAACAAGAATTCATAAATTATTGTCTAATCCTTATGTTGTTTCTTAACTTCTGTATTTTTTTTATCGCTTTGATTTGTTTTTCTTTGAGTTAAAAAGTCTATCAAAAATAATATCTTTGTTAGGAATTGTCTTGAATTTTCTATTTTATTTGAATTCTACTATAATTGTATTTTACTTCAAAAAGAATTTTTTAATAGAACAAAGGTTTCTTTGTAAAAATATTTATCTTTTTTCTTGGAGGAGAAGTTTTGAACTTCTATAAATAGAATATATATTCTTCTCATATACAACACAATAGCATCCACAATGTAGTCATTTAGAGAGTTTTATTTAGTTTGAGATTTTTATCTCATAGTTTTTATGCTTTCTTTGATATTAGTTTTCTAGGTTAATTGACCAAATCATATTAAATATGTGTTTTTTTAGTATAGTTTATGTGTCATTTGATTTATCGCTGCCAAGATTTACAATTATAAGTTTTTCCATGACACTGATTTTTTCGATTCCCAACACTCTCTACCTCCCAACCCAAGGTAGGGGTAACGTCTGAATACACTCTACCCTCTTCACACTCCACTTATAATATTACACTAGAAATGTTATTGTTGTTGTATTGTCTAATCCCAAATTTTGTACATGATTCTTTTTTCTTGAATATGCAATAAATTTACCAATTTAAGTTTCATACACTGATGATGTATAATTTTTGTACATCATTAGTAAATCCTTATAAGAAATCTGATATAATGTGAGAATTATAATAATAACATGCTAATTATTGTTAAAGAATGGATCGAATGCAACCCCTCATTCATAAGGTGAGAATTGTCCAAATTGTATAAATAGACCATTTTACCCTTAAAGAGTCGATGCGGGATTCAACACCCCCGCGTGTACGTTTAGGATTGGACATAAGGCCAAATATCGGATAAACATTAAATATCGGGATGAGGCTGACACTGATACCATAATAAAGAAATGGGCCTCGCCCCTAACTCAACCTCTAAAGCTACCACATGAGGTGAGGATCGTCAGAGAACCATAAAAATCATCTCACCTATGAAGAGCCAATACGGGACTCAACACATCCCGTACGCTCAGGACTAGTTATGTGGAGTGCGGACAATATAAAATAGAAGCTTAACATCGGGTAAGTAATGAATCAAGATGAATTAGGCTGACTCTGCTACCATGTTAAAAACATTAGTCCTAACTCAAACCTAAAACTAGTTCATTAGGTGAGGATTGTTTAAGAATCATATAAAGACCATATCACCCCTAGAGAGCCGATATGAGACTCAACACCTCATGTACGTTCAAGATTAGATATCTGGAGCTCGGACAATATAAGATGGAAGCTCAACATGGGGTAAGTAATGAATCAGAATGAGGCTGACTCTCATACCATGTTAAAGAAAAATTGACATTAAACCTAACTCAAACTCCAAAAGCTAGCTCATAAGGTGATTGTCCAAAATCATATAAAGAGATTATCCCACCTCTAAAGAGCCGATGTAAGACTCAACACCCATGTGTGTCCTGTTGGACTGGATATTTGGAGCGTGAAAAATATAAGATTGGGGATGAACATCGAATAAATAATATATTAGGATGGGACTAACTCACATAGACTAATATCAAATTAAAGAAAATGGATCTTGAACCTAACTCAATCTCCAAAATTATTTCATGACGTGAAGATTGTTCAAATTCATATATATATATATATATGTATATATAAAGGGACGATCATACCTCTAAAGAGCCGATGTGAGACTTAACGATCATAGATCAATTACATTGAATTGATAAAATATAAAATTATTTGCATTGTTTGTATGTAATATAAAACTTAAATCCGTAGTTTATAGTGCTGAATTCAATTATTGTTATTAGTCAATCTTTCGAGACATCAATTTGTTGGTGTAACAGTTCGCGGCAGATAATATATATCAATGGAAACCGAAACCGACATGCGTCTATATTCTCATAACATAACTAACTGTCAATGACCTAAAAAGGTTTCAAAGTACTGGACCTATTTTCTTTATAGGCCAAGCCTAAGCACACTAGAGGTAGAGAACACTACAAGTGTAAAAGGCTATTACTTATTCCTTGTTTAAAGTCTTAGATATGAATGAGAATAATGAAATATAGATACTCCATTTAATTTTTGTGACATAGTTTAAATCGATACGAAATTTAATAAAATAAAACTTATGATTTTAAACATGTTATATTATTTGTGTGATTAAAAAAGTTTCTTAGTGGGTGTTTTGACATACAAATGTGAAATTTGAAAAAAAAATATAGTATTTGAAAAAAAAAGTGATATTTGAAAATTGAAATTGTGTTTGGACATCAATACAACTTGATTTTTTTTTGTGATTTGGAGTGAAAATAGGTATTTGGTGATTTTCAAATTTGGGATTATGAAGTTGAATTAATTCCGAAATATTATAGCAACAATTTTATGTCCAAACATGAATCCAGAATAAAATTCCAAAAAGAAATGAACTTTCTATATAGCCAAACGGGCCCTTATTAAGAGTAAATCGAATTATATTATTTACAAATATATTATTCTTTTAAAATAAATTTAAAAGGAATATTAAATATATCGCATAAAAGAAAAGGGAGTAGTAGAAAACTAAAGTATTCCTTTTTCCATTTTGTTAATTTTACAAAGATTCTTCAACTAACTCCATCATTAAAAGCTGATTATTAGAAGGAAACTCTATATAAAGGAATCTGATTCTAAATATTAGAAGGAAACCCTAAGCCATTAATAGGGAATCAAATCAAGGAAAGGAGCTTTAACCATGAGGCCGACATCAGAACGTATATTAAAACAGCTAACCATGTCTATTTTAGAACCCCTTTTTTTTTCTTTAACAGATCACACAAAAAAAAGAATTTGGAAGAACTGACACGAATTTCCCTTTATTATGTTGTGTTTCATCCATAATTTGTATGATTCCAGAATATTCACTCAATCCATCTTTCCAAGTTATGTAGCTTTTATTATTAAGTTAATTACTATAAAATTAGGGTGAATCAAGAATTTAAGGTTTATGATTATTGGCTCTAAGTTTATTGTACCATTATAAATACTATCCACGTAGAATCCGGTTCCTCTGTAGTGCATTTTACGTGTAATGCACAATTTTAATGTGTTGACATTGTTAGAAATCATTAAATCATTTGAGATATGTATATTTCAAATGATCTAATGATTTCTAACAACGCCAACACATTACATGTTTTATACTTAGTTTGTTAAAATTCTAATAGTTCTTTATATAAATATATTCCTCCCTGGCTTGTTGACATGCATGAAATTACAAGGGTTCATTTGGTTGGTTGAATAAGAAATTATAATTTTGGAATAAATTGTGTAATTATATTTGGTATAATTTTTTATTTTGGGATTAGCAATTTTGAAAGTGTTTACCAATCATAATTTTGATATTATTTTTATATCATACTCTAGGTGACATAGCAATCTTAGGATAAAATAATAAAATGACATGTTTCTCCTTTTCTAAAACTTTGCTAGTAATATTTTTTTTTTAAGAAAGACAAGGTTAAGCTTAAAAGTAAAAATGTATTCCTAATTTAAACTAAATAATGTTTTTTTTATTATACTCAATATATTTCATTTTAAATTCTAATGAACGAAACATTGACCAATAAAAATTCACTAAATAATTTCATTATTATTTAATCTGGTTATTATAATCCCAAAACCCCCCTAATAGATTGCCTTCTACAACACCTAGATGAAAAAGACAAAAAAATAAAAAATAAAAAATGGAATGCATGTAAGGGACGACTTCAGTGCACATATATAGTCTCTTTTATATTAAAAATATAACATTTAATTATTCCTTTCTCAATATGTCTGGCAAGCATATTAGCGGCCGGCTTATCCTATACTACTATATTTATTTTGGTATTTGCCTTCAAAACAAAGAGGGATGGTCAATAACTTTATTCAAATTTTATATTTATTTTTAAATTTTATTAACTTTGGATCATTGTACTTTGCATGATAGTTTATTAAAAAAATAATACATGGGCGGCTTTCTAGAATTTTCATGTTTTTGACCACATTCTCATTTATAAACACAACTGCTTTAATTATTTAGGTTGATGTTTTACATTTATCAAAAGTATATTTGACTAATTCACTATAAAAATTTATTATATTGTGACGCCTTATTCATGGGGTTACGAGAAATCCCCTAATAGCATCTACAGTGGCTTACCTCCTTTAAAACATTTGGATGAAGTTTTGGATGCAAGACAAGGTTGATGAGCTTCAATTGGAGATCAAGAATGGAAGAAACTGCACAGTTTCCCTTCAAATGGGTTGCTCTTTAATTTTATCCTGAATTTATGTCTTAGCAAGCTGGCATAATTTCTTCAAGGGCACAAACATAAATTGTAGGCATGCCAAAATATAAACATATACTCCGCGAATAAGTTATTTGTCTTTGAGGGAAAAAATCAAAGACCACCACGAAATAGGGGCAAAAGTGAAATGATCCTCAATGTGCTTATCGTGGAAGAGAAGTCCAACAATGTGAAAATAGAGAAAATCATTTTAGGGACAATGTACTAGAACACATTCATATTATTATTGATATATTTATGACATTTGCGATTACTGAATTATTATTTGATTGTTTGTAATTATTTATTAATGTGCATCCTTTGAGCTTACGTTGTCATTGATAAAGTGAGACATTAATGATAGAACGTAATTCTAAAGTAGCCTCGACTGATGATCATTGAGAATGAGATATCAATGATATGTTATAAGTCGACATGTGGTCTGCATCACATTCTTAGAGAATGTAGTATGTCTCACTTACTACTAGTAATCATTACTAGTGATGGACACATGGATACTCTTAGAGGGTATTGGTATGCCCTGCTGATAAACTATTTGTTATACATGTCTAGAGTATCATCAGCATGTGGGAGATAGAAGTCCTTTGACTTGAGGTCAATGCGCACCTGATTTGCAGAGTAATGTACTTTGATCCTGTCCTAATCTTAATGTTACACCCCGTATTTACAGGACATGTGTTAAGAACGTACGTAAGAACTCACAAGTGTTAAGATTTGAGACTTGAAATTTTTTATCGGAATTATGAAATTTTCGGAAAACGTAATATTGTGTCGAATGGGAGGGCGACACGTGTCACCCCCCCTTAGAGATGTCTTGGACGAAATTTACATGGGCACAAGGGTCATTTGACCCTTGTTAGGAAGACAAGTCTTGCTAGCCTTAGAGCTTGACAACATTGACCAAGTCAATGACCCCACTTAGACTTGATATTTAGTAGAAACTCATCCAAACCTCACAAGTGTTCTAATCTACACCCTCCAATGTTTTATATATTCATCCACATTGCAAGACTAGTTCCATACTTAGAAAAATTTCCACAAATATTGTGCTACACATTAGGGTGCTCTGCCAAGATCACCTCCAAGAAGGAAAAAATTGTTCCTTGTCCAATAAGCTCACACTTTAAACCAAGGTTTATGAGGGTATTGTAAGTGTATCTCAATAGAAAAATCCGGAAAAAGAGAGTTTTCGTATTAGTCGCAAGAGTGAAAACCTAGTTGATTTTCTAGGTTTTGGTTGGAAGATTGAAGGAAGATTGTTGGTGTGGTTCTAAGGTCTCAAGTAGCGGATTGAAGTATCTTGAAGAGGCTCTAGGTTGCTAAGGAGCGACTTGGATTTTAGAATTGGATTAAGATTCGTTGAGGTAATAATCTTGTCTCTTAAGTGTTACAAGATTTTATATTGTTGTTAGCCTTACATTTTGCTAGCATGAAGTCTATGTGATGAAGTTTGATTAGTATTATGGATTGCTTGTAGCCTTAAATCCGAAATATAATGCAAGCCGTATGAAGTTGGATTACAAATTGTCGTTATTAGAATAGTCGCATGTTAATTACTTAAAGATTATGGTTATTATAATCAAATGCGACTTGATATCATGTTATGTTAACAATTTGGATTGAAATGGAAATTGGATAAGAATTGGTATGGTTGAACTCAAGGTGGCCGAATTTGGACTTTTAGTTTGTTATTCATTTGTATTGGACTACTTTCTAAATTGTGAGCCAATTGGGTCATTTAGTTATTCATTTGTATTGGACTACCTTCTATTGTTGTGAGCCAATTGGGGCTGTTTGGTTATTGTATTTTGGCCTTGAAAAGGTGGCAAAGTAAGTAGAAGCGAAGGAGGTCTTTGTCAGATTTTAGTAGAATTTAGTGACTTAGCACTTAGAATATTCTACGTTTAAAGTAAGGGGTTAATGGACGTATTGTGGCCATGATAGGTTGAAGTACTAAGTTTAGCGTATCCTACTTGAAGAATGGAATAGCTCAAGGTTGAAGTACTTTGGAGCATTTTGCTACTTGTCGACAATCGTCGCGGTATGTGAACCTCTACTTTCTTTGGCATGATCCTACGTATGAAATATCCATGTGATAGTATTTCAAGATTCCTTCTACTCTTAGAAGTTAAGAAGTATTTACATTGTTGAATCTAAGTTAAGAGTATGTTTAAATTGTCATAAGTCCTTACTAGGTCTTATGGGAGACGTTGGTAAGGATGGTTAGGAAATTATGAGATTTGATTTAAGGGCTATGTATCTTGATTTATTTAAAGTAAGTATGTAAGTTGATTTTTATGTTTGAAAATGACTTGAATTTATATGTGAAAAGGGGATTGGTTTTAAAAGTGTAGATGACATGATTTTACAAGTATAAGTAATTGGACTTTAAAGAAGGTATGTTATGAAGTTTTAAGACTATGAACTTTGATTTTCTTTAAAGGATTATGAAACTTTATTTTTCAAGTTATGGGACTTGATTTCTAAAGTATAAGCGGCATGATTTGAAAGAGTGTATGCTATGAGGTGTTAAGGCTATAAGCCTTGATTTTATAAGTAGAAATGACTTAATTTTACAAAGTATGGCTTCCAAAAGAGTATGTGACTTGAGCTTTAAAAAAAGAAAGGAGTTCTATGATTCTTTTTAAGTATGTATGTACGTAGTATCTTTGGATCCAGTTTTCCTAACTGTTGTAAGAATAAGTGTCTTAAGTTCTCTAAAACGAAAGGTTGTTATAACAGCTTTATGGGAAGTTGTTATGACGACTTAAGAAGAAGTAATAAGATGATTTAAAAATGTTACGTAAGGAAAATCACACCGAGCCTACAAATAGGCGGACACGTTATGAAATACACCGAGCCTACAAATAGGCGGATTACGTTATGAGATACACCGAGCCTACAAATAGGCCTGATTACGCCATATTACCGAGCCTTCACATAGCCGTTACGTCATCGTCTGACACCGAGGCGGATTATGTTATATGATTCCATGCAAGACTTGAGCGGGCCGGATTATGTTATATGATTCCACAAGACACCGAGCCCCACAAAGCGGGCGGATTATGTTATATGATTCCACAAGACACCGAGCCCCAGGCGGGCGGATTATGTTATATGATTCCACAAGACACCGAGCCCCAGGCGGATTATGTTATATGATTCCACAAGACACCGAGCCCCGGCGGGCGGATTATGTTATATGATTCCACAAGCACCGAGCCACAAAGCGGCCGGATTATGTTATATGATTCCACAAGACACCGAGCCCCACGGCGGGCGGATTATGTTATATGATTCCACAAGACACCGAGCCCCACGGGCGGATTATGTTATATGATTCCACAAGACACCGAGCCGGGCGGATTATGTTATATGATTCCACGATCGAGCCCCACAGCGGTGGCGGATTATGTTATATGATTCCACAAGACACCGAGCCCATGGGCGGATTATGTTATGTAAGATATGTAAGTTATGTAAGATATGTAAGTTATGTGAAAAAGACTGGATTAAACTCTTAAGTAAGTATGTAAGAATATGTTGTTAAATCTTATCGAAAGAAGGAAAGGAACGGTTAATATATGATTGGTTTGGGAGTTAAAAGGACATTCTTTTATACAGATATGATTTGGTTATTGCATTTTATTTCCATATATTAAATGTTGTTATGCGATTCTTCGGGCTGCGTTCATGCCCGCAGTTTTAGGTACCAGGTTGGTGATCCTTGCTCTAGGATCTCTGCTCGATTTTGGAAAGAAGCCCTTTCACTCCGGAGGCTTGTCTTTTGGTACGGTTTCACGATGTGGTAAACTTATGTACATTCAGTGGTATGGCGGCCCGTCCCGCCGCAGATTGTAATTCTTAAGTGCGTAGTCACGTATGTTGGGGGTCGGTTTGTAAAAAGAAAGGGATGTAACTGCTGTTGTCATGTATATGTATATGTGTCCAGGAAGGTAGCCTTATCGGCTAACCTGTGATTTAATCTGTCGTTATTTTTTTATTTTATAAGTTTCATGTATGTTCCGCTGCTATTCTCTGATGTATGCACAGCAGGTGCCTGTAGGTACGATCGCGGGCCGGTCGGGTCGTGACAAAAGTGGTATCGAGCGATTAGTCCTCGGAAAGTGTCTGCAGGCCGTGTGCAGTAGTCTTGATTATCGGTGTGTTGCGCACCACATCTATAATCGTGAGGCTGCAGACATGTAGGATTGGTTTCCATTCTTCTCACTCTGAGATCGTGCGATAGAGCTGTGTTGTTAGGGTCGTCCCCCCCTAACGAGTTATGTTGATTGCAGCTACGAGAAAGGCAGCAGTGACCCAGGAATGAATATGTGGATTGCGTATCCAGGTTGGTAATGATTGTAGTATAGTTGGTATTGTGATATACATCTATACGGAGTTATGTCACGGTCGACGCGTGTTGCCTAGAATGATTTTAGATTATCGAATTGGTAAAGACTAACTAGATCACGGAAGGTATGGAATAGTTAATGAATTTTCGCCAAGGTTTTGTGTTTTATTTGAAATAATTGGGAAAGGATGAAGTCATGCGATAGGGTAGTGAACCCTTAAGAAGCCATGTTAAGGAACTTAACGGAATGTCATGTTAATAGATTAAGTTGCATAGTAGGCTTAAGAGAATTGTACGGATGAGGTCCGTATAGAGTAAGTAATGGTTGTTGTGATCAAGACAACATGGTTTTGGTTTTATGAGAAGTTTTTGTACCCGTTTACTGGGGGGACTGGTAAGGTAGGCTTGGAGCATGGAAATTGCGAGCCTAAGAATATTGATTCGCCGAGACCTTAGGTATATAAGGCTTTCTCGTGATAAGATTTTAAGTCGGACGAGATAAGAGTTAAGTGCGATTTGAGTCGGGTTGAGGACACATTACGGTCTCCCATGGCCTGGAATGGAGTGGGATCAGTTGGTAGTAGTTCCGCCACGTGGCGAGTCACGAGGCGCAAGGCCCAAGTCTAGTTAATTGTTTCTGAGTTCGTGGACGATTCCACGGAACCGGTCATGAAAGCGGAAATGGACTTATGTTGTTTTATAGAGTGACTCAAAGATTTGAGGCAGTCGGTATGGAAGTTATGTATGTATGTTAGAAGGAGTTGGAAGTACGAAAAGATAATCTCTTTTGGGCTTATGATGGACAGATATGCGTGTGCGAGGTATTAGGGCCATGTGTGGCATTGTTGGTATGTCGGGGTTGTGAAAGGAAACTATGTCGCCAATTATAAGTTTGACTCCGAAAGAACATTCGAGGACGAATGTTTCTAAGGGGGGAAGAATGTTACACCCCGTATTTACAGGACATGTGTTAAGAACGTACGTAAGAACTCACAAGTGTTAAGATTTGAGACTTGAAAATTTTTATCGGAATTATGAAATTTTCGAAAAATGTAATATTGTGTCGAATGGGAGGGCGACACGTGTCACCCCCCCTTAGAGATGTCTTGGACGAAATTTACATGGGCACAAGGGTCATTTGACCCTTGTTAGGAAGACAAGTCTTGCTAGCCTTAGAGCTTGACAACATTGACCAAGTCAATGACCCCACTTAGACTTGATATTTAGTAGAAACTCATCCAAACCTCACAAGTGTTCTAATCTACACCCTCCAATGTTTTATATATTCATCCACATTGCAAGACTAGTTCCATACTTAGAAAAATTTCCACAAATATTGTGCTACACATTAGGGTGCTCTCGGCCAAGATCACCTCCAAGAAGGAAAAAAATTTGTTCCTTGTCCAATAAGCTCCACACTTTAAACCAAGGTTTATGAGGGTATTGTAAGTGTATCTCAATAGAAAAATCCCGGAAAAAGAGAGTTTTCGTATTAGTCGCAAGGTGAAAACCTAGTTGATTTTCTAGGTTTTGGTTGGAAGATTGAAGGAAGATTGTTGGTATGGTTCTAAGGGTCTCAAGTAGCGGATTGAAGTATCTTGAAGAGGCTCTAGGTTGCTAAGGAGCGACTTCGGATTTTAGAATTGGATTAAGATTCGTTGAGGTAATAATCTTGTCTCTTAAGTGTTACAAGATTTTATATTGTTGTTAGCCTTACATTTTGCTAGCATGAAGTCTATGTGATGAAGTTTGATTAGTATTATGGATTGCTTGTAGCCTTAAATCCGAAATATAATGCAAGCCATGTGAAGTTGGATTACAAATTGTCGTTATTAGAATAGTCGCATGTTAATTACTTAAAGATTATGGTTATTATAATCAAATGCGACTTGATATCATGTTATGTTAACAATTTGGATTGAAATGGAAATTGGATAAGAATTGGTATGGTTGAACTCAAGGTGGCCGAATTTGGACTTTTAGTTTGTTATTCATTTGTATTGGACTACTTTCTAAATTGTGAGCCAATTTTGTTTAGTTATTCATTTGTATTGGACTACCTTCTATTGTTGTGAGCCAATTGGGGCTGTTTGGTTATTGTATTTTGGCCTTGAAAAGGTGGCAAAGTAAGTAGAAACGGGAGAGGTGCTGTCCGATTTTCCGTAGAATTTAGTGACTTAGCACTTAGAATATTCTACGTTTAAAGTAAGGGGTTAATGGACGTATTGTGGCCATGATAGGTTGAAGTACTAAGTTTAGCGTATCCTACTTGAAGAATGGAATAGCTCAAGGTTGAAGTACTTTGGAGCATTTTGCTACTTGTCGACAATCGTCGCGAGGTATGTGAACCTCTACTTTCTTTGGCATGATCCTACGTATGAAATATCCATGTGATAGTATTTCAAGATTCCTTCTACTCTTAGAAGTTAAGTATTTACATTGTTGAATCTAAGTTAAGAGTATGTTTAAATTGTCATAAGTCCTTACTAGGTCTTATGGAGACGTTAAAGGATGGTTAGGAAATTATGAGATTTGATTTAAGGGCTATGTATCTTGATTTATTTAAAGTAAGTATGTAAGTTGATTTTTATGTTTGAAAATGACTTGAATTTATATGTGAAAAGGGGATTGGTTTTAAAAGTGTAGATGACATGATTTTACAAGTATAAGTAATTGGACTTTAAAGAAGGTATGTTATGAAGTTTTAAGACTATGAACTTTGATTTTCTTTAAAGGATTATGAAACTTTATTTTTCAAGTTATGGGACTTGATTTCTAAAGTATAAGCGGCATGATTTGAAAGAGTGTATGCTATGAGGTGTTAAGGCTATAAGCCTTGATTTTATAAGTAGAAATGACTTAATTTTACAAAGTATGGCTTCCAAAAGAGTATGTGACTTGAGCTTTAAAAAAGAAAGGAGTTCTATGATTCTTTTTAAGTATGTATGTACGTAGTATCTTTGGATCCAGTTTTCCTAACTGTTGTAAGAATAAGTGTCTTAAGTTCTCTAAAACGAAAGGTTGTTATAACAGCTTTATGGGAAGTTGTTATGACGACTTAAGAAGAAGTAATAAGATGATTTAAAAATGTTACGTAAGGAAAATCACACCGAGCCTACAAATAGGCCGGATTACGTTATGAAATACACCGAGCCTACAAATAGGCCGGATTACGTTATGAGATACACCGAGCCTACAAATAGGCCGGATTACGCCATATTACCCCGAGCCTTCACATAGGCCGGGTTACGTCATATCAGACACCGAGCCCCACAGCGGGCGGATTATGTTATATGATTCCACAAGACACCGAGCCCACAGCGGGCGGATTATGTTATATGATTCCACAAGACACCGAGCCCCACAGCGGGCGATTATGTTATATGATTCCACAAGACACCGAGCCCCACGGGCGGATTATGTTATATGATTCCACAAGACACCGAGCCCCACAAAGTGGCGGATTATGTTATATGATTCCACAAGACACCGAGCCCCACAAAGGCGGGCGGATTATGTTATATGATTCCACAAGACACCGAGCCCCACAAAGCGGGCGATTATGTTATATGATTCCACAAGACACCGAGCCCCGGGCGGGGATTATGTTATATGATTCCACAAGACACCGAGCCCCATGCGGGCGATTATGTTATATGATTCCACAAGACATCGAGCCCCACAGCGGGCCGGATTATGTTATATGATTCCACAAGACACCGAGCCGGCGGGCGGATTATGTTATATGATTCCACAAGACACCGAGCCCCACTGGGCGGATTATGTTATATGATTCCACAAGACACCGAGCCCCACGGGCGGATTATGTTATGTAAGATATGTAAGTTATGTAAGATATGTAAGTTATGTGAAAAGGTCGGATTAAACTCTTAAATAAGTATGTAAGAATATGTTGTTAAATCTTATCGAAAGAAGGAAAGGCAGTTAATATATGATTGGTTTCGAGGAGTTAAAGGACATTCTTTATACAGATATGATTTGGTTATTGCATTTTATTTGTTTCCATATTTGGTACTGTTATCGACTTTCTGGCCGCTCATGCCCGCATGAGTTTTAGGTACCAGTTGGTGATCCTTGCTCTTAGGATCTGCTCGATTTTGGAAAGAAGCCCCTTTCACTCCGGAGGCTTGTCTTTTGGTACGGTTTCCCTGATGTGGTAAACTTATGTACATTCAGGGGTATGGCGGGGCCCTGTCCCGCCGCAGTTGTAATTCTTAGAGGTCTGTAGTCACATGTTGTGGGTCGGTTTGTAAAAAGAAATGGATGTAACTGCTGTTGTCATGTATATGTATATGTGTCCAGGAAGGTAGCCTTATCGGCTAACCTGTGATTTAATCTGTCGTTATTTTTTTATTTTATAAGTTTCATGTATGTTCCGCTGCTATTCTCTGATGTATGCCTGAACAGGGTGCCCAGGTAGGGCACCAGTCGCGGGCCCGGGGTCGGGTCGTGACACTTAAATTACTTATAGGATAAGACATGACTTGTATTGGGTACATTGCGATGAAAACTAAGGTGGTAGTTGAGCTAAGAATATGATTCATTCCTCGATTAGATATTCGAGAGGGAACACTCAGATTCTCAGTAATATTAGGTCGACCAAGTCATTGGCCAATGCAAGAGATATATCTAGGGTATGATATGGTTGTCGACTAATATATATGAGATAAAGTGATCAAGTCATTTGGATAGACACATGACAGATCCTAAGCTTGATCGAGTGTGTCACGAATGAAAGGAATTTATCATCTCACATAAAGGTTATGTTTACTGGAGTCTTGTAAACGTACTTCACATATTGAGTTCGTCATATGGCGCAGTCTAGGAGTTTCGTGTGAACCTTTATTTGATTAAGTGTCGATGTGTGAAGGCCTAAAGGGTCACACTAAGTCGATTATCTTTTCGGTCTAAGGTTATAATGAGAGAGTATAAAATATTCGATTTAGAATCGAGATATTTAAATCAATAATAAATTATGGGATAATTTCTATTTGATGGAAATTATTTAATTAAATCAAAATTGGATTGCCGGACTTAAAACGAAAAAAACGTGTTGAATAATATGGGGAAGCGCTGCGGCGCCTGAGAGGCTGAACCGCGACGCCTTTATGGTAGTGGGCCCAGTTCGACTGGCCCACCGCATCTCAGAATTTGAGTCATGTTTTAAGCCTAATCCTAATCTGATTTGTATATTATTTCCCCTATATATTCAACACTTAACTCATAATTTCATAACACTTAATTCTTACTTTCTGAACTCAGAGTTCAGAGAATAAAATCCTCTCAAGCCTCTGCCAAGATTTCCTGGCTTTCCTGACGGGAGAATATACATGTTAGCGATTTTACAAATGCTCACGCAAGTGCACGTATCGTTCACAAGTAATATAGTCTGGTAAGACCGAATATCGTCCTCAGAGACTGGTTTTCAAGTACCGATTATCTAAACTTTAGTTTCTATTTGGTGAACGTTAATTTGTTTGTATTTTTATCAAATAACTAAAACTAAGTAATTGCAGAAAATAAACTAAGCACTATAATACTTTGGTTTAAATCAGTTATAGTGGAAATAGGGCTTCCAATATCCTTGACTATCCACTCTTTTCAATTCTTAATGCAATTAGAATGACTTCTTCTTCTACGTTAAGATAGCGGTTAACTACACTGTCTTATATTCCGGTTCGGATATATAATCGCTCAACCCCAGTGCAGAACCCTTCTATATTTCTATGATAGAATTTACCACATAGGAGGATTAAGAAAAATAACCTATAATGCTACACAAGTATCGGGGTACTATCGTCCGCGATTTTAACCTATGTCTATTCAATTACAGCATATCTAAATCTCTCCTCTCGGTTCTTGATTCGAAATCATATAGATTATGATAATTAATGGTCAGTTAACTATCAAACATTCATACCAATATTGAATAAATCTTAATCAAGTGAAGAAGAAACCAACTAATGCATTAATTCACGAAACGAGGTTCAAGCGATTCAAAAGGAAAGTCCTAATTAAGTAATTAGCTCCTTGATAACGATTTATCCACACGCTTAACGCAAGTGCACGTATCGTACAAGTAATATAGTCTGGGTAAGACCGAATATCGTCCTCAGAGACTGGTTTTCAAGTACCGATTATCTATGCTTTAGTTTCTATTTGGTTAACGTTAATTGGTTTGGAATTCTAGACTAATAATGCAGGAAATAAACTAAGTATGAAAATACTTTGATTTAAATCAGTTATGACGGAGAATTAGGGCTTCCAAGATCATCAACTATCCGCTCTATTCAATCCTTAATACAATTAGACTGACATCTTCTTCTACGTTAAGATAACAGGTTAACTAGACCATTTTATATTCTGGTTAGGATATATAAACATTCAACCTCGATGCAGAACTCTTCTATCTTTCGATGACAGGATTTACCACAAAGGAGGATTAAGAACAATAACCTATAAAACTACACAAGTATCGGGGTACTTTCGTCCACGATTTTAACCTATGTTTATTTAACTATAGCATATTCAGAATCTCGCCTTTCGGATTTCGATTCGAAATCATATAAATGATGATAATTAGTAGCTAATTAACTATCAAGCAATCAAAACAACTATTGAATAAATCTTAATCAAGTGAAGAAGAAAACAAACTAATACATTAATTCAGGAATAAGAATTTCAAGCGAATCACAAGGAAATCCCTAATAAAGTAATTAGCTCCTAACCATAGTCACGCTAAGAACTAATACAATCTCCATACATGAACTGAAATAAACAAAGAAAAGAGAAAGAAAAGAAAATACTTGAACTAGGTCTCAAATCTTCGCCTCCTAGAGTTGTGTTGTATGTACAATGGATGGAATGAATAATGAGCAGGATTTTAGGGATTATATAGGTTTTTTAGGTAGGAAAAGTTATCCCTTTTGGACTCTGAAAACGTGTCAAATTCGGCCCAAAACGTCAAAAATATCGTGTTGGCGCCGTAGCCCTGAGATTGGGCGCCACGGTGCTAAAATTCTGCAACTTTCGGACTCCGCAGAACATTGGGCGCCGCGGCGCCGGAGGCGTGAATTTGGCATTTTTTTATTTCTTCGTCCTTTTTTCGTCCGAACTTCGTCTGATCTCCTCTATACTTCTCGGAACTTCTTAGACTTCATTTCTTGGCCCTTTTGTATGCAATTCCATCTCATTTATGTTCATTTCATCTTCTTTTTGTCATTTCTCTATTTTTGACCGATGTGACACAAAAGAAAGAAAAACGACCCTAATACTATACTAAACATCACCAAAATGAGTAAAATACTAACTAAAATGACTCAAAAAGTGTATATAAAATACACCGATCAAAACACCCCCAACCTTAAACTTTGCTCGTCCTCGAGTAAAGCACAAAACAAAAATAAAACAAAACGAACAAAGACTCAAAGAGATGGATCAAGTAGTTATAACATTGCTTCTTCAAAATCATGGATGAAAGATGTGATAATATGTTAGAACGTATACAACATGAATAATCAGCAATCTAGAATTTTAAGTTAGATATTTCACAAATTCACTTAGATCATGGTCAATGGAAATACAAACACCAAACTTATGCATGTCAATTTCATTCCATCTTTCTCAAATGCTATAGACATGTTTACTTGTTATTCTCTACTAATCATAGACATACATATAAAAGATCATCAGAACTTTCAAGGGTTGTAATGTAGGCTTAGGCAGGGGTAGGTAAAAATAGGCATTTAGGTTTAGTTACATACCATACGCATTTTTCATTCAACTCATTTTTCTTCTTTTTGACTTTCTTTTTAGTTTCGTATCCACCTTCTCCCCACTTTTCTTTTGAGAGAATGATATGTATTATGAATAACAGACACCCCCAAACTTAGGCTTTTGCATATTTTTCATTGGGGTGCATCAAAATTTTCACTCTCTTTTTATTTCTTTTTCAACACTTTTCATTTCAATACTTTTCTATTATTACTTATGACACAACAAAGGAATCATAGGGTGTCAAAGAAATATATTTATTTTAGGCTCAAATGGGCTGACTAGTGATACATTTTATATCAGGGTAGGTAATGAATGGTCAGAAGGGCTATCAAAAAAATGTCTGAATCATCTTCCTAAAAATGTACATCTTAACAATTTCGCCTCAAATAACAAGCAAACATATGTTTTAGACATTTTTCAACCGTTCTTTCCATAATTGACACACATAAGCGAAACACAAATATTTCAAATAATTAGATGTCAGGAATTTTTGGCATATCTAACTTAAGCACACAGATTGTCGCTTTTAATTCCAGTACATTATCCCACTTTATCCACTCAATATCTTTAGCAACTACAACATGCATGATCCAAAAAAAAATTAT
Organism: Przewalskia tangutica; assembly: GCA_029844215.1. Classification (NCBI taxonomy): domain Eukaryota; kingdom Viridiplantae; phylum Streptophyta; class Magnoliopsida; order Solanales; family Solanaceae; genus Przewalskia; species Przewalskia tangutica. The sequence goes on along the minus strand of CM056724.1, from coordinate 40,325,232 downwards.
GACTCAAAAACACATAAAAACAACACAAAGACAACCCAAAAAGACTCAAAAACAAAATAAAACAAGAAAACACCTCCCCAAACTTAATCGACACATTGTCCCCAATGTGTGAAGACTAAAAATAGGGACAACTTACTGACACAATACAACGGTCATAACGGAGTTCTGAGAGGAAAAATTCTGGAATTTGCACGGAATTTGGCTCTCGGAACTTTTGGCGACACGACCCTGAGATTTGGCGCCGTGGCGCTCAAATTTCTGCGGGCTTTCTGAACTCTCGGCGCCACGGCCCTGATTCTGGGCGTCGTGGCGCTGATGACGACTTTTTCTTGTTTCAGCGTTTTTGCTCCTTTTTCCTCAGAGTTAGCTTTCAGTCCACCTGTCATCCTACAATACAAGACAAGAACCCAACACGTGAGACTGTTCAGGACAAAATAAAACAACTAAAACAAAAACTAAAATAACATAATTAATAACATTGGGTTGCCTCCCAACAAACGTTGTCTTTAACGTCTTTTAGCCGTGACGATTAACCTTACTAGTGCTCGACGGCTCCTTCTCGCGAATCGCCAGATTCCGCATATAGTTATTGTCAGAGTCTCACTTTTCCTACAACACCTTTGCCGAACAATGGCCTCAGATCTAAGATTATCCCCCAATTCCACAAGACATGCTTGTCTTTTAGGCTCTCTATAATGTATGTATCAGTGAATCTCCCTACATCTCTCAACTTTTGGGGGTGCCCTTGAGGGTATGGACTTTCTGGTTGAGGGTCAGCAATGACCTTTGGTGTAGTCTTTTCCGTAATAGGGTGGTCCTCAGTGACCTCTTCTTTATCTACACCAACTATCTCTCCAAATTCTTCAACAGCTTGTTGTGGTTCAGGTTCCATATTCTGCTCACCATTCCTCGTAACTGGGTCACTTGGTGGACTTTCTTGAGGTGTAATGGTTATCATGTCCATCAGTTGCCCGATTTATGATCCCAATTCAGAATTTGTTCCATTGGAGTTTCCAAGTTCTGAAGAGGGGGTCTTACTTCCACCATGAATTGAGTTTGGACGGTTCTGAGTGCCAACAATACCGCTCTCAATTCGTCTGGCTCCTCGGATGGGGCCTGAATCGTGGTTGAAATTGCCTCGAGGATTCTGCTGGGTGAGCTCGAGTAAGGCTTCTGCACTGCTTCGATCTTCTGTGGAGCCTGGGTTAACTTGTTGATGAATCTCACGCTGTGGATAGTAGTCGTAGTACTGCTGCCCCTAATAGTAGTAGTAGTCCATGTGCCTTTTTTTTACCTACAAAATAAGAAAAACAACAAAAGGAGATAACAAGATGCTCGCAGAACAAGTTAGAAACTTGTTCTTGGAGCAACCAAATTAGAAATAAGAATAGATAAATCGATATTGAAAGTACGTCAGTTCCCGGCAACGGCGCCAAAAACTTGATAACGATTTATCCACACGCTTAACGCAAGTGCACATATCGTACAAGTAATATAGTCTGGGTAAGATCGAATATCGTCTTCAAGGATTGGTTTTCAAGTACCGATTATTTATGCTTTAGTTTCTATTTGGTTAACGTTAATTGGTTTGGAATTCTAGACTAATAATGCAGGAAGTAAACTAAGTATGAAAATACTTTGATTTAAATCAGTTATGACGGAGAATTAGGGCTTCCAAGATCATCAACTATCCGCTCTATTCAATCCTTAATACAATTAGACGGACTTCTTCTTCTACGTTAAGATAGTAGGTTAACTAGACCGTTTTATATTCTGGTTAGGATATATAAACACTCAACCCCGATGCAGAACTCTTCTATCTTTCGATGACAGGATTTACCACAAAGGAGGATTAAGAACAATAACCTATAAAACTACACAAGTATCGGGGTACTTTCGTCCACGATTTTAACCTATGTTTATTCAACTATAGCATACTCAGAATCTCCCCTTTCGGATTTCGATTCGAAATCATATAAGTGATGATAATTAGTAGCTAATTAACTATCAAGCAATCAAAACAACTATTGAATAAATCTTAATCAAGTGAACAAGAAAACAAACTAATGCATTAATTCATGAATAAGAGTTTCAAGCGAATCACAAGGAAATCCCTAATAAAGTAATTAGCTCCTAGCCATAGTCACGCTAAGAACTAATACAATCTCCATACATGAACTGAAATAAACAAAGAAAAGAGAAAGAAAAGAAAATACTTGAACTATGTCTCAAATCTTCGCCTCATAGAGTTGTGTTGTATGTACAATAGATGGAATGAATAATGAGCAGGGTTTTAGGGATTATATAGGTTTTGTAGGTAGGAAAAATTATCCCTTTTGGACTCTGAAAACGTGTCAAATTCGGCCCAAAACGTCAAAAATCTCGTGGTGGCGCCGTGGCCCTGAGATTGGGCGCCACGGCGCTGAACAATCTGCAACTTTCGGACTCCGCAGAACATTGGGCGTCGCGGCGCTGCTGCCAGGCGCCGCGGTACCGGAGGCGTGAATTTGACATTTTTTTATTTCTTCGTCCTTTTTTCGTCCGGACTTCGTCTGATCTCCTCTATACTTCCCGGAACTTCTTAGACTTCATTTCTTGGCCCTTTTGTATGCAATTCCATCTCATTTATGCTCATTTCATCTTCTTTTTGTCATTTCTCCATTTTTGACCGCTGTGACACAAAAGAAAGAAAAACGACCCTAATACTATACTAAACATCAACAAAATGAGTAAAATACTAACTAAAAATGACTCAAAAAGTGTATATAAAATACACCGATCACTCCTAAATATTGTCATGTCAATAACTAATACAAACCAACATAAACTGAAATAAATAAAAGGAAAGAAAATGAAACTTGATCCAAAGTTGTCTTAAATATTGTGTTGTTGCCTCATTTCTTGCCTCCCCCAAAGTAGAATGTGGAATTATGTACAAGATACCTCATTTAGGTCAGGGTTTTAGGGATTATATAATGCAAAAATCGTGTGTCTTGGACCCTTCTGCCCCTGGCCAATTTCTCCTCGGATATGGAAAAACGCGCCTCGACACCGCGGTCCTGCAGAATGGCACCGCGGTGCCGAAAGTACTGCAGCCTCTCTGAATATTAGGCACCGTGGTTCTGCATTACGGCACCACGGTGCCGATGGCTTCCCATTCTGGATTTTCTGATTTTTCGTTATTTTCTCGTCCGGACTTCGTCTGATTTCTCTTATGCTTTCCGGAATTTCTTAGGCTTCATTTCTTGGCCCTTTTAGTGTGCAATTCCATCTAAATCAAGCTTATTTCATCCTCTTTTTGCCATTTCTCCATTTAGGACCGCTATGACTCAAAAGAAAGAAAAATCGACCTAATACTGTACTAAACACAAACGAAATGAGTAAAATACTAACTAAAAATGACTCAAAAAGTGTATATAAAATATGCCTAACAAACCCCCATACTTAACCTTTACTCGCCCTCGAGTAAAGCAAAAATAAAAACGAAAACAAAACAAACGAAGACTCTATGAAATGGATCAAGTAGCTATAACAATACTTCTTCAAAATCATGGATGAAAGATGGGATAATATGTTAGAACATATATAGCATGAATAATCAGCAATCTAGAATTTCAAGTTAGATATTTCGCAAATTCACTTAGATCATGGTCAATGGAAATACAAACACCTAACATATGCATGTCAATTTCATTCCATCTTTTCCAAAATGCTATAGACTTGTTTACGCTATTCTCCACTAATCATAGACATACACATTAAGATCATCAGGACTTTCAAGGGTTGTAATGTAGGTTTAGGCAGGGGAAGGTAAAAATACACATTTAGGCTCAATTACGTACCAAAAGTTTTTTTTTCATTCAACTCATTTTCCTTCTTTTTGATTTCCTTTTTAATCTCATACCTATTTATCCCCTCTTTTATTTTGAGAGAATGAGATACATTATAAATAACAGGCACCCCCAAACTTAGGCTTTTGCATATTCTTCATTGGGGTGCATCAAATTTTTCAATTCTCTTTTTGTTTCTTTTTCAAAACTTTTCATCCCACTAACTTTCAATTATCACTTATGGCACAAACAGGAAATCATAGGGTGTCAAACAAAGATCTTATTTTAGGCTCAAAGGGGCTGACTAGTGATACAATTTATGTCAGGGTAGGTAATGAATGAAAAGAAGGGCTATCAAATAAATGCCTGAATCATCTTCCTAAACATGTACATCTTAACTATTTCGCCTCAAATAACAAACAAACAGATTTTCTTGACATTTTTCATCTTTTCTTTCCATAACTGACACACATAGGCTAAGCACAAATATCCCAAAAAATTAGATGTCATGAATTTCTGGCATATCTAACTTAAGCACACAAATTGTCGTTTTTAATTCTATTACATTATCCCACTTTATCCATTCAATGTCTTTAGCAATTACAACATGCTTGATCCATAAAAAAAATTGACTCACAAAACACATAGAACAAACAAAACGACAATAAAAAAGACTCAAAAATAAACACACAAAACAAACTAAGATCCCCCCAAACTTAAACGACACATTGTCCCTCATGTATGAAGATTGAAAATAAGGGACAACTTACTGACACAACACAACGATCATAACGGAGGCCTGGGATGAGATTCTAGAAATTGCACATCTTTTGAATTCTCTGAAGTTTCAGCACTTTTGATTCGTTTCCCCCTTAGGGTCAGTCCCTAGTCCACCTGCCATCAAAACATAGACAAAACCCAAGACTGTTCAAGATAAAATAAAACAAACTAAAACAAAAATTAAAATAACTTAATTAAAAACATTGGGTTGCCTCCCAACAAGCGTTGTCTTTAACGTCTTTTAGACGGACGCAGTTAACCTTTACTAGTGCCTATTGGATCCTTCTGCGAACTGCTTGCAATCTGCACCGTCATTGTTGCAGGTCTCACTTTCCTATAACATTTTTTTTCAAACAAGGGCCTCATATCTAAGATTATCCCCCAATTACACAAGGCAGACTTGTCTTCTAGGCTCTCTATAATGTAGGGATCAGTGAAACTCCCTACATCTCTCAACTTTTGGGGGTGCCCTTGAGGGTATGGACTTTCTGATTGGGGCTTAGCAATGGTAGTTGGTGGTGTCTCTTCTGCAACAGGTATAGGAAAAAGAAATTCTAAGGAATCCAAAAAGGTGAAAAGTTGGATCTTAGTAACCTCTTCTTTCTCTACACCAACTATCTCTTTCAATTCATTATCATTCTCAACAGCTTGTTGTGGTTCAGATTCCTCACTATTCTTATCACTCCCCACAATTATGTCGCTAGGCAGATTTTCTTGCGGTACGTTACTCACCATATCCATCAGCTGCCCTATTTGTGTCTCCAAATTTTTGACGGGCACCCTTGTCTCAGCCATAAACTGATTCTGGCATTTGGTGAGCGTTAGTATGGCTGCATGCAACTCATTTTCATCTTTCTGTGGAACCTGTGGGTTAGGCTGTTGTTGATGATTTCAATGCCCCTAATAGTAATAGTAGTCATTTTTTTACCTACAAAATAAGAAAAACAACAAAAAGTGATAAAAATATGTTCGCAGAACAAGTTAGAAACTTGTTCCTAGAGCAACCAAATTAGAAATAAAATAACATAATCAAATATATACAAACCAAATTAGAAATAAGACTAGATAATTCGATATTGAAAGTACGTCAGTCCCCGGTAACGGCGCTAAAAACTTGTTAGAGATTTTACAAATGCTCACGCAAGTGCGTGTATCGTTCACAAGTAATATAATCTGGTAAGACCGAATATCGTCCTCAGAGACTGGTTATCAAGTACCGATTATCTAAGCTTTAGTTTCTATTTGGTGAACGTTAATTTGTTTGTATTTTTATCTAATAACTAAAACTAAGCACTATAATACTTTGGTTTAAATCAGTTATGGTGGAAACAAGACTTCCAATATCCTTGACTATCCACTTTTTTCAATCCTTAATGCAATTAAAATGACTTCTTCTTCTACGTTAAGATAACGGTTAACTAGACTGTCTTATATTCCGGTTAGGATATATAATCGCTCAACCCCTGTGCAGAACCCTTCTATATTTCTATGATAGGATTTACTGTTGACACCCAATTTTGTCCATCCCTGTAAATAATAACCAATGAATTAAACAATTTTCTTTTTTTGAACTGCAATTTTTACTTCGTAAAATACACATAATAAGTAAGTTTTAATAACGGTCTCACATTATAAATATTAAGCACTAATTAATTAGCATGCCCACATTTATTATTATAAATAGCTTAGACTAATAAAACACCTAAATAATTTAATTTAATCACAATTTACATTTCATTTATCTATCATTAATTAAATAATACACCTAAAACTTTGTCTATAACCCATTAATTAAATAACAACTATCCTAAAGCCTTCCCCCCTTACCTTTTCAAATTTCACTACCGCACCTCAACACCTTCCTCACTTTTAAATTCCCATCGCCCAACACCCGCGTGCCCAAACTCGTCGCCTACCCACGTCCCTATCCATTTATTTCCCACTACCGCGTTTCATTTCCCTTTAGCCTTTCACTTCGCCCTCATTTAACCCTTACCGATCGACTTTCCCTTTCAGAAAAAAACCTAAAAGAACCCTAATCCCACTACCCTTCAATCGCATGCAACCCTCCCTCACGCCACCTCCCCAGCCGAGATTCTCGCCTGAGAATCCGGCAACCTTCCCCATTTTACCACAAAACCTCTCCTTATCAATTTCGGTAAGAATCTCAGAATCCGAAAATGGTAACAAATCGTTTTAAAGTCCTCCAAATCATCCACAGCCAGCTCGCCCCTTACCATAACAAGAACAGTACGAAATCTTAACAAAATCAGTACAAATCATCCCTTGAATCCGTCCTAAACTTACCATAGAAACGAAGCCTAATTAGAGGCTATAAATACCAACGTTTGGACATGCAATAGGTCATCAGTCATAGGGAAGTCATCAGTCATCGAGGAATCGGACAATCGAGAATACTCATAGCATCAAGCCTATAAACCCCTCTTTTATTTTCAGTTTTACTATTTTCCATTCTGCAAACAGTTCCTCACGAACTTTCATTCGACGATTCTGGGAAAATTTTGTCGTCGCCTCAGTTCGCTACCCATAAAAGGTCCGGGAATCTATCCTTTTTTCTATTATTGAGTTATTGATATTGTGTGCTCTGCATGATAGGATTTGTATGTTATCTTATCAAATCTATTTGACTTAACTCGGTTTAGCCACTGATCTTTTCTTAGATGAATCTGTCAGTTGTGGCTTTCGATTTTGTGGTGTCGATTCTGTTCTTGAGCATGTGTGCGTATTCGAGTGTATTTTCTGCATGTATGATGGGGTGTATAACGTTTGTATAAGAGTCGCAAATCCATTTTGTTGGTTATATGCTATTAACTGATGTTCAGTTAAATGGATCTGGATATTCTATTTTGTAAACTTTATAAGTATGTATGCTCATGTGAATGTTTATATGCATGTTTAACATTGTTTGTATGAGATCTTTCATGCCATCTCAGGATATTCATGGTCAGGGAGTAGTAAGACAGTGTTTCATCTTCAAAAATCACTATCTGTGGCATTTAAATATCTGTTTGTTAATTCATTTAAACACTCTTAAAATTGGATGAAGTAGTGTCCTGCCTCTATACCCTTCTAAAAAATTTCATTGAACATTGTGGAAATACATGCTATCTGTTAAGAGTCGAAACATTTGAGGCCACTTGGCACCATTGTCCTGCCCAAGTTTGGCTCCATTTAGACCATACCAATATCACCATTCGAACCATTTTTGTCCTGCTTAGAACATATGAGTGTATGTTAGTTTGCCTAAGTTGTATCCCTGCTTGAAAATGTCATATTGATGGATATGCAGTATGAAGGTGGCCACATCTGCTTAATCAGGCCACCAATGGCTATGTAGGATCTAATATATTGCTTCTAATGAGTCTTCTAGCCATTCATACATGTTGGTTATGTCTAATAAGCCATTATGCCTCACATATCTTACTAATGAATTCCAAGTCAGCAGTTGTAAGTCTGTCCCCCCATGCATCTAAATCAATGGTTTTTTAGAAAAATGTCCATTCTGCCAATCCAGTGTATTAGTGGTCATGTATCACAATAAATATAACTACATACTTATCCTCATACCTGCTCCGCTGTTAAATGACCAGTACTTCCATTATCTGATGTTCTGTTCATATCTCACTAGTATACATTTAGTGTATATGGGTTGTATACCCCGTATGGTTTATGTGTATATCAATCCTTTATGGCTAGATATATTAGAGTGGAGTTTGTGTAAATGGATCTGTTTGGGTGATAACATCGATATTTCTTTGAAATCTGAGAAGCAAAATCTGACGCTATTAATCATGTTGACTGTATATCGAGACTCATTCAATTGATTAATTTTCTAAATGTTCTATTGTGAGTAGAATTCGTTATCTGTATTGACCAGATAAAGCCGGCAAAGTGTATGTGTGTGTTTAGTTTAAATACTTTCACTTACTTTCATATATGATGGAGTTTAGAACATTTACTAATCCTTTTCTTTCTTATTTTTTCTTACATGACATGCATCGGGAGAATAACCAAGAGTCTCGGTATGAGACTCATCATGACTTCCATATCGCCAACCACACTTCCGCCGCAGGTCTTCCAAACAGCTATAGGATAGATGGTGTCGCCATCCGTTCTAGACGTTACAACAACTCCAAACTCCCTCCTCCCTTTGCTTATTTATGCATTTATTTATTTGTTTATTTATTATTGTCATATTTATTAACCTTGTAATTAATAGGGTAATTAACTCTACTAGTCTTCGAATATTTTGGAAGGGGTAGTTAAAGATAAATTCATCCTTTACTTAATCTAGGCTCATCATATAAATCCAAATCTAAAATAATTAATCCTAGCTATGCTTTAGTCATGTAGTTAATATATTCCTCCATATTTAATGCTTAAGAAATAAATTTTATCATAAATTCTTCATAAATACCATAGGAAGTAATCATCGCACATACGTATAAAAATAAGTTCATAACTAACTTTATCCTAACCCTACATATACTGTTGGGAATAATTTATCACTTTCTTACTTTTTTTGTCAAAAATAAAATAATTTCATGTCTTATAATTTCATAATCAACTTTGTGTATTTTTATGAATCTTATAAGGCCCTTTAGTTATCAATATATATTCCTTAGATATTTGCCACACCCCCTTTTTACTTAGATAATTTTTCTAAAAAAACATACATCCCCCAGCCAAATAAATTAACCTATGTTTGAACGGACAACCGCAAGTTAGCGGATTCTAAAGGATGCCTAACCCCTTCCCTTTAGGATAATAAAGAACCCTTACTCAGAATCTCATTCAGTTTCACAGACCATTAAATGGAGTTAATGCTGACTTTAATCGGTTAGTATTTAGGTGTCCTAATTCACCCCAATTAATTAGGTGGCGACTCCCTTAACATTATCTTATTTTTACATTTTGGAGAGGATAACCATTCCGTCGCGCATTCAAGTCTGAGAGTTCAAAATCGGGTGCGACAGCATGGCGACTCCACTGGGGATAGACAGGTTCTTAACCATAACAAACATAGGTTAATTATTGTGCTTCACTATTTTTCTTTCTTTATTTTTTATTTATTTGCTTAATTTGCTTATTTTGTGTTTCACACTTATTTGCTTTTATGTTTTGCCTAAACTATTTTGCTTTGCATATAAACATCTGCATATTGTTTTAACTTCTATTTGTTCTCGCTTTAAACGGCATTCCGCTCATACTTCCTCCTTATGGAAAATTCACACTATCACACACAACACGCGGTGTGCTTTGCGACTGCAAATTTCTTTCAAAACACCCAAATTTAAGAGAGTTGGTATTTTGCGGAGAATCCGGTCCAACCTGGTTGCGTAGCCTTCTCACTCGAGTAGTCCGCTCGGGAACCTTTGCGTCTAGTAAGCCAAATCTTAGCAAACTTAAGATAGAGCTATACCACCCTTTATTTTAAGGCATGCATGCATTTATCTTAGGTTGGTCGGTCCTTGTATCGACACCACTATTAGGAAGACACCAAACTTGTCGATGGGTTTCTCAACCCAACGACCAACCAGCATATTATGTGTTGCACAATCATGATAGATTTATCCAAGCCAAAAGACATGCCCAAAGTTGGAAATGTAAGTTTATTATTATTTATTGTCTTTCAGCATTTGTAACATGGATCATATAAGAATGGTTAGCGGAGTTCCTAATAAGCTAAGAGTATGGTGGGAGGATTTCGACATCAGCAGTCAGACGATGATTAGGAAGAAGTTGGGGTGTCTCATCTCACTATTTGGTATTTCGCCAGATCCGCATTTGATCCGAGCTTTAATCCAGTTTTGGGATCCAGACCGAGTCATTTTCAAATTCAAGGATTTCGAAATAACTCCTACATTGGAAGAAGTGCATTATTTCACCAGCCTAGTTTACCAAGGTAGAAGACAGATTATTCCCAACAGCCAATCAGGGAAGAAATTCCTCCGCTACATGGGTCTTAAGAATACTAAGGAGTTGCGTTGCTTCGAGAACAACTGGGTGTCTCTTGACTATCTTTACGAGAGGTATGGACATAATAACGCTTACAAGACATGCAAAACAGAATTCTCATGCACTCTACGCCATTGGCAAAACAGGCGTCCTATTGCATTCACTGTCGCTCTACTTGGCACCTTGATTTTTCCTCTGGAGTATGGCAAGATAAGTACTTGCATATGTTCCGTGGCCAGATCACTTTTCGAGGGAATTGACGGCATACAACCCACTTTGGTTCCTATGATTTTGGCAGAAATATTCCGAGCTCTTGGGAAATGCAAAAGAGGACAGACAAACTTCTTTGAAGGTTGCAATCTTATCTTACAAATGTGGGCCATGGAGCATTTTTACCAACGGTCAAATATGATAGACGTTTGTTTCAAAAGATCTTACAAGATCGGCTTTCGATGATAGGACGAAACGGTTTGTGTCACCGGTCGGCACCAAAGATTGGTGCAAGTTTTTGACATCCCGCACCCAGGACCAGATCCAGTGGAAATATCCCTTACTCCTCGCTGTGGGAGCCTTTATACGGTAAAGAATTATACTATATTGAGCTTATTGGTTTAAAGGGTCTGCAACCATACGCCCCTACGCTGCATTTGACAATTCGCCAAGAAGATAATCCCACTCGACGGACATGGGAGTTTGAAGTCACATTTGGACCAAACTTCATCGTGCCGAACTAGACAAATTTTGAGAGAATGGGGCGACATCAACAAGGTAAACATCGGAGATGAACAGGCAGGATGCACATCCGAATATCATACATGGTTGCAAGAGGATCACAGTAGCACAACCTACAGCCCAAAAGGAGAGCCAGGTTTCGAGGACGTGGGCACGAGCAATAGGATGAAAGATTGTCTACTCAAAGAAAGGTCATCACCCGCATGTGGTCACGATGCACGATGCGATTACAATATTTGGAGCAGGTGGGCTATACCAAAGAAGACCTAAGTTTCAGATCACATCGACACATAGTTATTTAGTTTGGGATTTTCATTGTTTTTCTTATAAAATGTCATTTCAATTAGCTTTATTTCCAATAAAGGCATTCCAATACAATGGCTTGGGTACATCTAAGGTGACTTTGCGTATATGACGCTTAGGCCTACCTGCGCATGATAGAGGCCCCTTGCATATTAGACGCCGCTTTAATCTGCTTTATTTGTTGAAGCTTCATTATATGCCCATATGTTCTGCTATTCTGTTTAATACTGACACATGTTTTGAACAAAAGGATTTTTGCTGTATTACTCCCCTCGTCGGCTGATTTGTGTTGGCAAGCACCGGGCCGAGCACCCATATTTCACGGATCCAAAGCACGAGCAACAAAAATGAATGATTCGGGCAAACGAGCAGGATGGCTTGGGACTCATCGCCATTCAACGAGAGGAACCAGAGAGACATCGAGTGGAAATGCTCCATATTCGATGAATACCTTGCTCAAGTACTGCAACAAATGGCGGTCATGCAAGCAGAAATGGATAGACTCCGGGAAATTACTAAGCTATCTATAAGCCTCAACACACAACTACCCACACTTCCTAATTCACCGTCCTTTCGACGCCATTCCCAACACCCAACAGATAACCCACAACCTCCCAATCCACAATACAACAACACGCCTCCTCATAACCCACAGCCCCCAAAGCCACAACACAACAACCCACCTCCTCGTAACCCACAGACCATAAATGACCCTAACCCGCACACACCTCAGCCCCAGATAATACAAGCCACCTTACCCGCCCAAGACAACCAACCTACTCAACCAGCACCGATGACATACCATAATAAACAATACGGATCACCCGTGTATGTGACCCATGCACCACATCTCACACTGCACTATACCCTCCCTGAGTTTGCTCGATATGAAGAGATGGAGAAGAGGACAAGAGTTGGGATAGATGAAAACATGGCCAGAGAAATTCACGACTTGAAGAAAGCTTTTAAGAACCTTCAGATGGACAAGGGTCATGAGGGATTAGAATACGAGGATTTATGCATGCATCCCGACGTCGAACTGCCCGTTGGATACAAGGTACCAAAGTTTGACCTGTTTGACGGCAAAAGTAATCCTCGTGCACACTTGAGATCCTATTGCGACAAATTAGTGGGTGTGGAAAGGGATCAATCGATCATCATAAAGTTGTTTATAAGGAGCTTGACTGGAGAAGCCTTGGATTGGTATACTAGCCAGGATCCAAGGAAGTGGCGTAGTTGGGGGGCGATGGCACAGGACTTTGTAGACAGATTCAGATTTAATACGGACAACGTCCTGGACAGATTCTATCTCATGAAATTGGAGAAAAAGTCAATAGAAACCTTTAGGGAATATGCGATGAGGTGGAGATCTGAAGCAGCGAAGGTCCAGCCACCTATGAAAGAAAGTGAAATGACAACACTGTTTGTACAATCCCTGAAGGACCCTAATGCACTATGAGAGGTTGATCAGCGTTATTGGACGCAATTTTTCTGAAGTGGTAAAAATGGGAGATTTTGTGGAAGAGGGACTTAGAACAGGTAGGATCATGAATCTGGCTGCTTTGCAAGCAACAAGCAAAGCAATACAATCAGAGTCAATGAGAGGGATGAATAAGAAGAAGAAGGATGGAGTTTACTATCATGACGGCAACAACACAAAACGACCTGCCCACGACATACCAACCCCAACCCCAAACATACCAACCCCAAACATACCAACCCCAAACATACCAAACCCCCATGGTATGTGACGAGTTTTGGAAGACAGAGGGAACTTAGCCCGAGTTACTTTGGGCCGTTGAGTCCATGTGAAGAATAGGCCAGGTTGCCTATATGTTAGCTTTTGCCGTCCGACTTAGGAGGCAGTATGTCCGGTCTTTCGTATTGTTGATCGGGAAAGTATCGGAGGTCCATCCAGAGTGTTCCCAGTTAATGATGACCACGTTAGAGATAGTAACCCCGAGTTTAAACCGGCAAAGATCAAGAGTTTGGGTGCACGACACCGCAGATGATCGACGCATCGGTACCATTTGTTGGGTCGCCTGAGAAGGTTTATGCCTCGGGCAAAGTGACAAAAGTGGTATCATGTGGTATGAATTCGAGTGTACGAGAAGGGTACGACACGTAAGGGAAGAAACGAGCGTGTATGGCGAGCGTAGATGTGATCATTTCTTTTGTGTGGAGAAAGTGCGAAGGAAGTATATTTTTGACCCCGGTGAGAAGTGTTTTGTGGTGATGATTAGAGGTGTTTTTCCTCGTGGACTTGGATGTAAGTATTTTGCGCAGTTGTTTCTGTGGCCATTGTGGCAGGATTGTTTCGTAAGTATGGTAGTAAGACTATCTTGGCGCACGTTTGTTTTGAGACTTAGAAGGAACATTCGGGACGAATGTTTCTAAGGAGGGGAGAATGTTATACCCCGTATTTCCAGAGTATGTACGTAAGGACGTACGTAGAAAATTTGAACTTGAGAAAGTAGCTTGGCCGAAATTTATTTGTGCACAACACCCGATTAGAGTCGTTTTTCGACGAAACGTTTTCACAGCTTTCGTAGGGGAATTTCCGGCTATGTCATTTTTAATTTTTGCTGATTTTTCCGAGAGACGAAACATTTTGGACCAACAAGAGGGCGCCACTTGGCACCCTCTCATCAGCGGTAGAGTGGACGAAATGGTGACTATTTTGTCAAGTAGTTGGTAGGATATTTTGTGTGTAGTTGGTTAAGGTGCACTTGGCAAGATCTTGCCCTACACTTGCCTTGCACTTGGCAAGATCTTGGCCATTGGTTGGCCTTTGCTAGACCTATAAATACCCCTTTGAAGACTAATTCATCCACAAATTGCCTAAGTCTTGAAAGCTTCTTCCTCCCCTTAGTGTAGTGCTTGCCGAGAGCCCCTCTCCCCTGGCCGAGAGTTCCCCACAGTGGTAGGCCGGCGGGTAGCCACCCTCCTCGGGTGCTAGCCGTGGTACCCCAGCCTAGTTGCTTTCGTATAATACCCCCCTCTGGTGGGAGAAATACTCGCAAAAGTATTGTTTTAATGCCCAAATTACCGTAGCCGTTTACCTTGTAGTAGTCTAAGGTTATACTTATACAAAAGCCGTAAATACTATTATACTTCCTTCCACACAAAAACCGAAACCCTAAGGAAAATCTCCACAGTTAGTTGGAGTATTAAGTAGAAGTTGGCTAGAACTTCTAAGGGTTGGTTGGAGCCGGTCGAGCACACTGAGTAGAGCTAAACCTTGCTCGGGATCGACATTTAAACTTCGGATAATTATGGGCTTATCGAGGTAAATATCTTGTCCTCTATTGTAATTGGAAATTACATGATTGTTAGACTATATAGTTGAAGTATACTATATATATAGAATCGAACGTTGTTGTCGGCAATGTCTTTGGACTTAAGCACAATTATAAGAAACCTTTTGAAAGAAAGAGTAATCGAATCAGATTTACATAGATCGTATTACAGAGACTTGTGTAGCTTTTACGTGGAGTAGAATTGTACCCGTCGTTAGATGTATAACCCCACGGTTGGCTTGTAGCCTACCGATAAAGGAGGAGATTTACGCTCATGTGGGGAGGTCGCGAATTTTACGTAGAATGTTCTACGAAGGGATCTAAATGTTAATAAGCGCGTGGCCTTATAGGTTGAAGTACTACGTGTGGCGCGATCTACGGCAAGGAGTAGCCGACGGTTTGAAGTACTTGGAGCGTTTGCTATTAGTCGATACTGTCGCGAGGTATGTGAACCTTTTCCTATCTCTTCTAGCATGATATGTGTGAACTATGTAGTACGGTGAGACGCATACGTGCTAAATGTATTTGATTGGTTTAAAACATAAAGTGTTATAACGGCTTTATGGGAAGTTGGTTATGTGACTTTATGTTGGTAAGATACTTGTGGTTTTTAAAAGGTAATCGTTTGAACTATAAATCGCTTGTTATGTGTTAATAAAGAACTTGAAGTATTTCAAAAGATTTTTGAATCATTTTGAAAGAAGAAGTAATACTTGGTTTTTGAAAACTTAAGAGTTATACTAGCTTTATGGGAAGTTAGGTATAAGCGCTTTAAGAATGTTTTATCGATTTGAAATCGAATGTATCGACAAACCAACTGCAAATTAATAAAAGGAAATGTTTTGTGATTAAGTATTATTAAAACCAAGAGAAACTTCCATCCGCATAAGCTAAGATGAGACAAAATGATATTTCCTAGATCACTACAGTAATAAGATTGTTATAAACAAGAATATCCTACTCACATATAAGACTTATGTTTCAGATTGTTTAAAAGAGAATTATATTCTTAAATGAATAAGACTATGAACTACTAAACCTTTCTAAAATAAGAAACGTGAATATTTGAAATTAGGCAAACTTGACGTTTGGAAAATAATGTTGTTACTTGATTTTACAAAGGTAAGTGTTTTGGTTTATTTAAAAAGACAGTAAATCTATTTTATACTACGCGTATTGTGTGACTTATGTGAAAGCAACGGATCTTTTAAAAGATTTAATGTATGAAGTACTTTGGGGTAGATACAGAACTTGTTAGCTTAAAGTACCTTGTGTGAATAACTTGATTGTGTTGGTTTGAGATAGCCTTGTAAATACTTTCTTGTTGATGTGATAAGTGAAAATGTTAGGATGCTACGTGTTAGTATCTTGTGTGATCATGATGTAAGGGGTCATTCTTGTTGTGCTTACGTTGTTAAGCGTTAAGCCCGTTGTACTATTATTGTATCACATACCCTTTGACTTATTATACCGAGGGCTTGCCACCCTTGACGCGGGTCTTACGGCCCATGCGTCCTCGTGACTATGCGAGCGCGGTAGCTCCGGATTGATCATTCCGGTGTTTAGCCTGACGCGGGGATTCTATGCGTCCGGCTGAGACTATGCGGTCTTTTGAGACTATGCGGGTTGGAGCCTAGCGGATACCGAGGGTTAGCCGCCGACGCGGGTATACCTCGGTGATGCAGGACCATGATTCGAGGAATACCTCATGCGGTCCGTGTGTGACCTATGCGAGTCTGCGAGTTCCAGGATAGACGCGCACATTGATATTGCGCGAGTGGCTAGCTTCGATCGTGGTGCGCCCAGAAAGACCTCGGATACGATTTGTGGTATTTTTGGTGCGTGGGTCTTAGTAGTCGGCTATGCCTTCGTACTTGCCCCGCACGGTTTTATTGTGATGACTTTGAGGCGTGAGTCCCCGACTTGACACGATCGCTTATTTGTTGTGAATCGTAGTTTGCTTATCATACATGTCTCGCTTTATAGACTATTATGATTTCATTTCTGATTTTTAGTTTCACATACTGCACTGCCAGATCATCGACCTCTTCGGGCCGTTCATGCCGCAGTTGAGGTACACCGCCGTTGATCCTAGCTCGTGGTCGCGCCAGTTTGGGAAGCTCCGTTTCTCGGAGGCTTATCCGTGGTATAGTCCCCGTCGTAGTAAGTGTTTACATTCGGGGTTTGGCCTTACCGCTCCGCCATTGTTGTCATATCATTCTGCAGGTCCGTAGTAATCGCCAGTGTGGTTTGTAAAAAGGATTAAACTGCTCATGTTGAAAAGGTTGTTATTTATATATATGCCAGAAGGCAAGTTTTCTCGATTATTGTTTCATATTTTATAATATGTCTTGTATCGCTTTATGTTCACTGATTACTGATGTTGTATCACTAGGGTGCCCGGTAGGCACGATCCACGGCCCTGAACGGTCGTGACAAAAGTGGTATCGAGCGATTAATCCTCGGAAAGTGTCTACATCAGTATCCAAGAGAGTCTTGATTATCGGTGTAGGCACCACATCAATAATCGGGAGGCTATAGGTATTTAGGATTGGTTTCTATTCTTCTCACTCGAGATCGTGCCTTAGAGCCGTGTTGTAAGTTGGACCCTCCGACGAAATTATTTCTTATCATTATGCTCCGCGTAGGCAAACCCGCCCAGGAGGCGGCAGCGGCCGAGGCTGAGTAGAGTTCGTGAGGGTTACGAGGGCACGAGCCCAATCATCACCGAGTTAGGTGCTTCGTTCGGGATTTCTGCGACATCACTAGCCCGAAAGTTTAGCACGGCGGCGCGCCTCATCGCGCCATGATATTTGAACCTTCGGGCCCACGACCGTGAACAGAGAATATGGATTGCAAAGAGGCGACGCATTAGCATGGATTTAACTACGAGAGTATACCGATGTACCGCGAGTCTTGATGAATATCAACGAGAGGGTTGCAAAGAGTAGTTCTTGATTAGTTGAGCATGGCTGCGCACGAGCTTATACACAGCAGGCCGAGAAACGTAGAGATCGACGGGTTAACCAAGGACAGCAGAAGAGGGCCAGAGCAGCAAGGTCCTTTGGTAACTTTCGAGGCGAGTCACCTCACCAGCAGATTTGATTATGCGCATCCACAATGCGGAGTGGTCTTCCACGGATTTCAGGACGTTCGGGGTATGCAGGAGTTGGTTAGAACTCCAGAGCTTCCGGTTCACATTTTGGCGCACGCCATCCCGGAATGTCGTTTTAGTTGGTACTTGTTGTACTGCGCCGTCGGGGCCATGTGGTCGAATGGGTGACCTAGTAGGAGGACCTTGCCTTGATCCGGTGGGTAGTTCGTCACCTTCCTTAGCTGCGCGCTCACAGGCGGTTTGATTAGAACGACTAAGGGAGTGAAGCAGAGATATAGATATATCTTTAACCCTCAGAGATCCGTATGTGTGATAAGGTGAGTATACCTTAAGTGCTATGTTCGATAGCCGTGTTAGTCGTGATTAGATCATGGTTGTTTAACCGAGTAAGATTTTGGGGGATAGAAGGTGTGAGCCTTAGAGCTTCTACGTAAAGACCTTGTGAGGTGAGGCCATCTCGAGAAAAGGTGTAATGTTATGTTTGACTTATCGGAAGTGCATAGTGCACGTGAGTTATGTTAGGATAGGTCCTAGTAGTGTGGAGCGAAAGGGGTAGTTGAGCTAAGAAGACCGCTAGGTTTTCAAACGTGATTAGTGAGATTGTTCGGATCGGGAGCTAGTATTATGCGGCGTTGCGGGTCGGGTTGAGGCCACGCTGGGTCAACCCGCGGTAGGTTTAGTGGTGGGGTCAGGTTGTGGTGGTCCCGCCTTGTGTTAGGGTTGTGAGGTGTGTTAGCCCAAGTTTAGTTGACCACAGACGAGTTCGTGGACGATTCGACCGATGGTTGGGCGAGGAGGTCACCGTGTTGTCTTAGCAAAGACCGTGTACTCGCAGTAGGTTACGCGAGATGATATATCGTAAAAGTTGTAAGGTTGCACGGGTGCCTACCTTCACCTTATGTCGCATGGAGCCTGGTTGTTTCTTTTCCGGAGGTTTTACCGTGCAAGGTTAGGAACTCGAGTAAGTCTCGACCACATTCGCCTCGCCGTTGTTTGATTTCGAGGATAGTTGCAGAATTGTTGTCTCGGTTGAAGGAGTGTTTAAGCTACCATTTCGTGTTCGGATGTCGCCTTATGAAGCCTTGTAAGGGCGGATGTGTGAGTCGCGGTCGATTGGTTCGATGGCGTGGATTCGATAGTTGGTTCAGCTTGTTCCAGCAGATCGTGGATAGAGTAAAGCTTGTCTAGAAGAGGTTACGTGACTCGGAGAAATCGTGCGGATAATCGGCGACGACGCCAGAGTTTAGGTTGACGGTCGATCTTTCTTGAAAGCACCGCCTGGGGTGTGACGAGTTTTGGAAGACAGAGGAACTTAGCCCGAGTTACTTGGGCCGTTGAGTCCATGTGAAGAATAGGCCAGTTGCCTATATGTTAGCTTTGCCGTCCGACTTAGGAGGCGAGATGTCCGGTCTTTCGTATTGTTGATCGGAAAGTATCGGAGGTCCATCCGCAGTGTTCCCGTTAATGATGACCACGTTAGAGATAGTAACCGAGTTTGAACCAAGCGAAGATCAAGAGTTTGGGTGCACGACACCGCATGATCGACGCATCCGGTACCATTTGTTGGAGTCGCTGAGAAGGTTTATGCCTCGGGCAAAGTGACAAAAGTGGTATCATGTGGTATGAATGAGTGTACGAGGAAGGACACGTAAGGAAAAGCAGCGTGTATGGCGGCGTAGATGTGATCATTTCTTTGTGTGGAGAAAGTGAAGGAAGTATATTTTAGACCCCGGTGAGAAGTGTTTTGTGGTGATGATTAGAGGTGTTTTTCCTCGTGGACTTGGATGTAAGTATTTTGCGCAGTTGTTTCTGTGGCCATTGTGGCAGGATTGTTTCGTAAGTATGGTAGAAGACTATCTCGGCGCACGCTTGTTTTGAGACTTAGAAGGAACATTCGGACGAATGTTTCTAAGGCGAGGAGAATGTTATACCGTATTTCAGTATATACGTGGGGCGTCGTAGAAAATTTGAACTTGAGAAAGTAGCTTGGCCGAAATTTATTTGTGCACAACACCCGATTAGAGTCGTTTTTCGACGAAACGTTTTCACAGCTTTCGTAGGGGAATTTCCGGCTATGTCATTTTTAATTTTTGCGGATTTTTCCGAGAGACGAAACATTTTGGACCAACAAGAGGGCGCCACTTGGCACCCTCTCATCAGCGGTAGAGTGGACGAAATGGTGACTATTTTGTCAAGTAGTTGGTAGGATATTTTGTGTGTAGTTGGTTAAGGTGCACTTGGCAAGATCTTGGCCCTACACTTGCCTTGCACTTGGCAAGATCTTGGCCATTGGTTGGCCTTTGCTAGACCTATAAATACCCCCCCCTTTTGAAGACTAATTCATCCACAAATTGCCTAAGTCTTGAAAGCTTCTTCCTCCCCCCTTAGTGTAGTGCCTTGGCCGAGAGCCCCTCTCTCCCCCCCTTGGCCGAGAGTTCCCCCCCCTAGTGGGGTAGGCCGAGGGGTAGCCACCCCTCTGGGTGCTAGCGTGGGTACCCCTAGCCTAGTTGCTTTGATAATACCCCTCTCTTGGAAGAAATACTCTCACACGTATTGTTAGAATCCCCAAATTACCTTAGCCGTTTACCTTGTATTATTCGAAGGTTATACTGATCCGAAAAGCCCAGAAAGACTATTATACTTCCCTTCCGTAACAAAACCGAAACCCTAAGGAAAATCTCCACGATTAGTTGGAGTATTAAGTAGAAGTTGGTTAGAACTTCTAGGGTTGGGTTAGTTGAGCGGGTTGGAGCACACGAGTAGAGCTAAACCTTGCTCGGGATCGACATTTAAACTCGGATAATTATGGGCTTATCGAGGTAAATATCTTGTCCCTCTATTGTAATTGGAAATTACATGATTGTTAGACTATATAGTTGAAGTATACTATATATATAGAATGAACGTTGTTGTCGCAATGTCTTTGGACTTAAGCCCAATTATAAGAAACCTTTTGAAAGAAGAGTAATCGAATCGTATTTACATGGATCAGACATGAGACTTGTGTAGCTTTTCGTGGAGTAGAATTGTACCCGTCGTTAGATGTATAACCCCGGTTGGCTCGCAGTGGCCTCGATAAAGCGAGAGATTTACGCTGTTGCGGGGAGGTGTCGCGAATTTTCGTAGAATGTTCTACGAAGGGATCTAAATGTTAATAAGCGCCTTGTGGCCTTATAGGTTGAAGTACTACGTGTGGCGCGATCATCGCTAAGGAGTAGCGACGGTTTGAAGTACTTGGAGCGTTTTGCTATTAGTCGATGCTGTCGCGGTATGTGAACCTCTTCCTATCTCTTCTAGCATGATATGTGTGAACTATGTAGTACGGTGACGCATACGTGCTAAATGTATTTGATTGGTTTAAAACATAAAGTGTTATAACGGCTTTATGGGAAGTTGGTTATAATGACTTTATGTTGGTAGAAGATACTTGTGGTTTTTAAAAGGTAATCGGTTTGAACTATAAGCGCTTGTTATGTGTTAATAAAGAACTTGAAGTATTTCAAAAGATTTTGAATCATTTTGAAAGAAGAAGTAATACTTGGTTTTTGAAAACTTAAGAGTTATACTAGCTTTATGGGAAGTTAGGTATAAGCGCTTAAGAATGTTTCTTCGATTTGGAAATCGAATGTGTATCGACAAACCATCGCAGCGTTAATAAAAGGAAATGTTTTGACAGATTAAGTATTATTAAAACCGGAGAAACTTCCATCTGCATAAGCTAAGATGAGACAAAATGATATTTCCTAGATCACTACTTTGTAATAAGATTGTTATAAACAAGAATATCCTACTCACATATAAGACTTATGTTTCTCGATTGTTTAAAAGAGAATTATATTCTTAAATGAATAAGACTATGAACTACTAAACCTTTCTAAAATAAGAAACGTGAATATTTGAAATTAGGCAAACTTGACGTTTGGAAAATAATGTTGTTACTTGATTTTACAAAGGTAAGTGTTTTAGTTTATTTAAAAGATACCACTCTATTTTATACTACGTATCAGGTGACTTATGTGAAAGCAACGGATCTTTTAAAAGATTTAATGTATGAAGTACTTTAGGGTAGATACGAACTTGTTAGCTTAAAGTACCTTGTGTGAATAACTTGATTGTGTTGGTTTGAGATAGCCTTGTAAATACTTTCTTGTTGATGTGATAAGTGAAAATGTTAGGATGCTACGTGTGTTAGTATCTTGTGTGATCATGATGTAAGGGGGTCATTCTTGTTGTGCTTACGTTGTTAAGCGTTAAGCCCGTTGTACTATTATTGTATCACATACCCCCTTTGACTTATTATACCGAGGGCTTGCCACCCTTGACGCGGTCTTTACGGCTATGCGGTCCTCGTGACTACGCAGTCGCGGTAGCTCGGGATTGATCATTCCGGTGTTTAGCCCGACGCGGGGATTCCTATGCGGTCCGGCTGAGACTATGCGGTCTTTTGAGACTATGCGGTCATGGAGCCTGAGCGGATACCGAGGTTACCGCCTTCACGCGGTATACCTCGGTGATGCAGGACCATGATTCGAGGAATACCTCATGCGGTCCGTGTGTGACCTATGCGAGTCGCGAGAGTTCGAGGATAGACGCGCGACATTGATATTGCGGGCGAGTGGCGGCCGATCATGGTGCGGTCTAGAAAGACCTCGGGATACGATTTGTGGTATTTTTGATGCTGGGTCTTAGTAGTCGGCTATGCCTTCGTACTTGCCCCGCACGGTTTTATTGTGATGACTTTGAGGCGTGAGTCACCGACTTGACATATCGCTTATTTGTTGTGAATCGTAGTTTGCTTATCATACATGTCTCCCGCTTTATAGACTATTATGATTTCATTTCTGATTTTTAGTTTCACATACTCTGCATCAGATCGACCTCCTTCGGGGCTGCGTTCATGCCGCAGTTGAGGTACACCGCCGTTGATCCTAGCTCGTGGTCAGGCCAGTTTGGGAAGCTCCGTTTCTCGGAGGCTTATCCGTGTATAGTCCTGTCGTAGTAAGTGTTTACATTCGGGGTTTGGCGGGCCCTGCTCCGCCATTGTTGTCATATCATTCTTAGAGGTCTGTAGTAATCTGTTGGCAAGCGTGGTTTGTAAAAAGATTAAACTGTTCATGTTGAAAAGGTTGTTATTTATATATATGCCGAAAGGCAAGTTTTTCTCAGATTATTGTTTCATATTTTATAATATGTCTTGTATCGTTTTATGTTCCGCTGATTACTCTGATGTTGTATCACTAGGGTGCCCGGGGTAAGGCACCAGTCACGGGCCCCGGAACGGGTCGTGACATTTAAAAAGTAGAAGAAAACTTGTTTTCTAACTATTAAGAGACTTGGAGTATTTTTGAAAGTTAAGAACTTGATTTGTAAGTATGTGATACTTGGTTTTAATAGTATAAGTCTCTTGGTCATTGAAGGAATGGATATGTCTAAAATCATAAAGGTTTATAACGGCTTTATGGGAAGTTGGTTATAACGGCTTTATGAAAGATTTAGAAAGTTGTCTATTTTGATAAAAGGGCATAAGTTGCCAAGATTATGAAAATTTGGAGTTACTTGATTTCAAGACTTGAAATGAGTTTTCTAAAAGTGTAGTAACTTACTTTGAAAAATAGACACGCCTTGATACTACGGGTGTTAGTATCTTGGGGCTTTACATAGAAAGGAGTCTTTTATAAAAGAATGTACGTACGTAGTACTTTGGCTTGATAAATTGAGAATTTGTCTAAGTGTGCCTTGATAAGTACTTTGACTTGTTAAAAGAGAATTATTCTATGTATGCCTTGATTAGTACTTTGGCTTGATAAATTGAGAATTTTTCTATTTGTGCCCTGATAAGTACTTTGGCTTGTTAAATGAGAATTTATTCTAATTGTGCCCTGATAAGTACTTTGGCTCGTTAAATGAGAATTTATCCTATGTGTGCCTTGATAAGTACTTTGACTTGGTTAATTGAGAACTTGACTATATGTCCGGTAATAGCCTTTGAGTGCAAGTATTATGTTTTATTAAGTTGCCGCGACTCGGTGGTTGAAGGGCGGTCTACCGTCTTGTAAGTTACCGACGCACGACCGATGATGTGGGATTCCACGTATGCTTGCATCGTAGTACTTAGGTTAAATTCGGATTTTTATAGAAGACATGGTAGTGCTTATGTCTTGTTTGATGGTCATCGAGATAGGGTAAGAGTATAAGTGAGGTAAACCCCAAGACGTTGTACCACCTTCTCCGTGGTAAGAGTATAAGTGAGGGTAAACCCCAAGACTGCACCACCCGCTTTATGTGTTGTTTGGCCGGTTGAGATAGGGTAAGAGTATAAATGAGGGCAAGCCCCAAGACGTTATACCACCTTCTCCAGGTAAGAGTATAAATGGCGGGCAAGCCCCAAGACGTTATACCCCGCTTTACCACCTCCTTCGTGGTCGAGTATAAATGAGGTAAACCCCAAGACGTTATACCACTGCTCGTTTGCCTACTGCCCGTCAGCTTTTTAGAACACAGTGGGACTTGGTGTTCATGTATGCCTATTGGTGCTATGTTATATCATCATGGCGGTGAGGAAGGATTCCACGCATGATTGATATTATGGGCGTGAGACCCATAGTTATATTTGAGTAGTGACTTTGAGGGCTGCGTCCCCGACAGTATGACCGCTATGTATTGTATCTTGTAGGTTGGCTATCATACATGTCTCTGCTTTGTTTAGATCGTTATGATTTTATTACGATTTCATCGCTCACATACTTGGTACATTCTTCTCCGACCTCCTTGGCTGCGTTACGCCGCAGTTTAGGTACGCTGTTTGGTGATCGGCAGTGTAGGATCCTCGCCAGGTTTTTGGATAGCTCCTCTGTCTGTGAGTTTATCTTTTGGTATATATCCTTCAAGATGCTTTATGCAGCTGGGTACGGGGCCTTGTCGTCGCCATATTTGATTTAACTCCAGAGGTCCTGTATTCATATGTGGATTGGACTCGTATGCAGTGTAGTGTCTTTTGTTTATGTATATGATATGGCAGCCTAGTCGGCTTTGCCTTGTACGCACGTTGGTTTTAAAAGAAAAAAATATGAAATTATTAATTTCGCAATATACTTAGTTGTTAAGGTAGCAGGTGCCTGTAGGGCACGACCACGCCCGAGGTTCGGGTGTGACAGAGTGGTATCGAGCGATCGATCCTCGAATGTTTACGCACTGTCTAGTAGAGTCTTGATTATCGGTGTTGCGCGCCACACCCATAAGCAGAGGCTACGGACACGTAGAGTTAGTTTCATTCTTCTCACTCAAGATCGTGCCATAGAGCCGTGTTAGTAAGATAATTCCTCTCGACGTATTGTTGTGTTACGCTTATGCCTTGAAGGAGGGCAACACCGCCTGAAGGGCAAAGGAGTAGCAGGAGCTACTAGTCGACTCAGAGAGTTGATAAGGCTTATGCGAGTTATACCGGATGTTGTTCCGCGATGGCGAAGTTCTTCTTCGCGAGTTTTGAGAACACTGCACGAGCCTCAGATTTCGCCTTAGGCAGACTTTAGGTCATGAAGGAAGCCATTATGTTATTGACCAAGATAGCAATGCTGCAGCTTCTCACAGAGGTTATTCGCCAAGCAGCATGCATGTACAGAGGTAGAGGCCGCGGAGATCTGCGTAAGAGGCTAGACCGGTTGGTTATCCGTGAGTTTTGGACGAGCCGCCTCGAAGAAGTGATATATTCGTCCCACTACCCGGACATACCCCGCAGCTCACGGTGTGGGAGATTTGATCTCACAAGGTATTTAGGAGCAGGTCCAAGCTCCAGAGGTCGAGGTTCTCGGAGAGCAGAGATTTTCTCACGAGGCCACTTATTCCTCGGTGATGTTTCCATTGTAGTAAGCGTCATTTGGGAAATGCCGTCGCACAGTGTGTTTGTTATTATTGTGGCCGTCCGGCCATATACGGAGGGTATGTCCTTTTAGAAAAGGCACCGGTGAGGTGGCTCAGCCTATGAGGCCGATGGTTAGTTTCCTTTCCTCCACAAATGCGCCCCTGCGGTGTTGGATGTCACCGGTCGTGGTAGAGGTCAAAGGAGTTTATAGTTCGCGGTCCTTCGAACCGCATAGATGACGTGATCATCGGGCAGGATCGGAGGCGACATCGCACGGTTCTGGTATATTCGATTCTTTTCAATCATACGATGCGTTGATAGATTCAGATTTTACCACTAGCATATATGTTTTCCTTTATTCTTGGAGTTGTAAAGGGATAGTACCCAGAGGTAAGGATACCTTGATTAGTAAAGTGAAAAAGTTAAGAATATTGACAAGAATGATAAGTGAACTGAGACTATAGTTGTGTAGAGTTCACAAGTTGTATTTACCTGTAATGATGTAAGACCGATAGGAAGGATGTCTGATGAAATACTTTGACTTATGTGAGAACCTTTAGTGAATAGGGGATAGGTAAGAAGTACCTTGAGATAAGAGAGAGATTTATTTCGGACTAGGAACAAGAAGTTAAGTGTGACGATGAGTCGGGTTGTAGACTCATTCGGTCAACCGATTGTATGGAATCGGGTGATGTCGATTAGAAATGGTCTGCATGTGGTAGGTCCCGAGGATGCCAGCCCAAGTTTAGTAAATCGTTATGCGAGTTTGTGGACGCGTTCCACCTAACTAGGTCGTAAGGACCGAGAAAAGCCTTAACGGAATGTAAGTAACAATATGGCCAAGTTTGGTTAGTAACTCTAAGGATTGGTGACGTAAACAAAATTTGAGATTGTGTACGTGTACTAGATGAGTTTGAAAGTACGAAAGTATGACAAGTAAGGAAAGAAAGGAACCTCTAAGGATCCGTGTTTGGGAAGATCAGAACCTTCGAGTTTTGTGAGAAGGGACCACGGACGGAAGGTCCATTATTATGTTTACGTATGTTATGTGGTGGCCATGTGTGGCATCGTTGGTCTTGTGTATGTATTGACTGTTAGTCATAGTATAGAGTTTATGCCGGAGTTTGTATAGCGTGACAACCGACTAAGAACATTCGGGGACGAATGTTTCTAAGGGGGGAAGAATGTTACACCCCGTAAGTCCAGGACATGTAAAAGAGAATGTACGAAAGGAAACAAGACTGGGAAATTAGTACGAAAGGAAGAATTGTTTTTCCGACGGAAAATCTTCCGGACATCGGAAAGGAAAAATGTTCGTTGTTGAGAATTGGATTCTCAAAATGTATTATTTGAAGAGTATGGAACCTATTGGCATTATGGAAATTTATTTATTACGGATTTGGTCACGTGGGGCCCACCCGAGGAATTTCACATTTTTGTGGGACCCACGAGGGTTACGGAATTTTATGGACGAATGAGAAGGCGACACGTGGAACCCCCACAAGTGGTCTTGTACGAAATTGGTAGGCAAAATGGTCATTGACCACCTTGAAGATTAGTCTTGCTAGCGTTTATTATCATTGACTTGTCAACTTGTCCACATAGGCTTAATCCAAGTGAAATTCATCTTAGCCACCCATTTGTTTAAGTCTAAGCCCTCCAATATGTGTTATATACTAAGTTAGTGCAAGACAAGCTCATTTTACACTTAGAAAATTTAGAGAACTTGAGCTTAGCCTTAAGAAGCTCTCGGCTTTGTCCAACTTTCCCACACAAAATTTTGTAGTTTTGATCCATTAGCCACAAGACTTTAACCCAATGTCCCCAAGGGTATTGTAAGGTTATCTCAATAGAAAGATTTCGGAAAAAATGCATTTTTACGTTAGTCGCAAGGCGGAAACTAAGTGAGTTCTTCAACTTTGAAGATGGAACTTGAAGATGGGTTCTTCATAGGCCTCTAAGGAGTGCTTGGAGCGGATTGGAGCCTAAGGAAAGGAGCTAAGAATTGCTAAGGCGCGACTTTGGAATCTTGGAAATTTTAAGGGCTTATAAAGGTATAAATTTTGTCGTTTTAGTAGTTAAGACTTACTTATTGTTGTAGCTATGGATTTTAGCAAGCATGTGTTATATAGTATGAAGTTTGATATGTTTATTGACAATTGGAACCCTAATCCGAAAACTAACATGTTTAGCCTTAAGATTTCAATTCAAGTCGACTTTTGGTCTAAGCGTCGCATGTTGTATAAAGAAGGAAATTCTAGTTGTGAAGTAGCTTATAACTATATAACATGTTAGACCTTGGAACTTGGAATTTGAAAAGGGTTGGAAAAGACTTAGTGTTGCTATGTAAGTTGGCCGAGAATTGGCTAGTGTTCATTAGACTTCTTCGTATGAATTTTGTGGCGGAATTTTACACGTATTGTAAGGCGTGTAATCCCCTTTGTTTGGTTGTTGTTTGGAGCCTTAAAAGTGGCTTGTTGGTTATTGTATTCGGCCTTGAAAAAGGTGGCAAAGTGAGTAGAAACAAAGGAAGTGCTGCCCGATTTTCCGTAGAATTAGAGACCAAACACTTAGTATTATTCTACGTTGAGACTAGAAGTTGATAGTCTTGTTGTGACCATTATAGGTTGACACTTCTACGCAGCGTATTCGGCAGCTTGTGGATTTTAGCGAAAAGGTATGTGAACTATCTCCTCTTCTAGCATGATTCCGTAAGATAAAGAAAGTAGGTTCTACTCCTAAAATGATCCATTCCTTGGTTGTATTTGGATTGCCTAAAATAGAATTTGTTCTATGTATTTCCTTGAGTGTACTTTGATGTTTGGATTGTAAGTTGTAGAATCCATTTTCTTGATGAAGTTTGGATTCTTAAAAGTGAAGGTATTTTTACTTAAAGTACATTTAGTCTTAAAAAGGAAGTGGTTTCCAAATCTTTTAGCTAGTGCCTTAGTTCTAAAACCTAAAGGTCATTATAGTGACTTTAGGGGAGTCAAAGGAGTGATTTACTTATTTGATTTAAAAGAGGAGAAATGACATGATTTAAGAGAAGTAACTTGTGTTAAGGGTGAAGTTACTTGAGGTTTAAAAAGTAGAAGAAAACTTGTTTTCTAACTATTAAGAGACTTGGAGTATTTTTGAAAGTTAAGAACTTGATTTGTAAGTATGTGATACTTGGTTTTAATAGTATAAGTCTCTTGGTCATTGAAGGAATGGATATGTTACACCCCGGAAATTCCAGGATATGTTTGTAAGGACGTACGTAAGAACTCAAAAATGTTAAGATTTGAGACGAGTAAATTTATCGGAATTATGGAATTGTCGGAAAACGAAATTTTGCGACGAACGGGAGGGCGACACGTGTCACCCCCCCCCCCCCCTTAGTGGTCTTGGACGAAATTGTCTTGGATGGAATGGTCATTTGACCAATTTTAGGATGGCCAAGTCTTGCAAAGACTAATAGCTTGATATTGTTGACTTAGTCAAGTCCACTTGGCTAGGATCCATGTGAAACTTATCTAGGCCAACCATTTGTGTAGATCTTGACCCTCCATAGTATTATATATGTGTACAAGTAGCAAGACAAGGCTTTTAACACTTAGCTAAATTTTCAAACAAATCTTGAAGAGCATTAAGAGGGCTCTCGCTTTGGTGAGGGTTTCAAGAGAAGAATTTTCAATTGTTGTCCAATAATCTCCCCACTTTAAACCAAGGTACCTAAGGGTATAGTAAGCATATCTCAATAGAAAAATCTCGGAAAAAGATAGTTTTCGGGTTAGTCGCAAGGCGAGAACCTAAGTGGTTATTCAACTTTGAAGTTGGAATTTGAAGATGAGTTATTCTTAAGCTTAGGGTTGCTTGGAGTGGATTGGAACGTCGAAAGGAGGAGCTAAAGTTGCTAAGGATCGACTTGTAGTCTTGGATCATATTTGGGCTAATATGAGGTATAATCTTCGTCTTACTTTTGTAATTGAAGATTCAATGTTATTATAAGTTAGAAATGATCATGTGATATGTGTTATGAAGTTTGATAAGTGTTATGGAATTTTAAGAGCTCAAAACCGAAATGGCATGTTTAGCCCTTTGAAATTGTAATACAATTTTAGTCGTTATTAGAAATCGTCATGTTGCCTACTTAGAGATTATGGATTGTTATAATCAAATACGACTTGATATCATGTTATGCTACCAATTTGGATTGAAATGGAAATTTGATAAGAATTGGTAAGGTTGAACTGGTGGCGAATTTGGACTTTTTAGTTTGTTTTTCATTTGTATTGGACTACTTTCTAAATTGTGAGCCAATTGGGGCTGTTTAGTTAGTCATTTGTATTGAGTACCTTATAGAAATTGTGAGCCAATTGGGGTTGTTTGGTTATTGTATTCGGCCTTGAAAAGGTGGCAAAGTAAGTAGAAACAAAGGAGGTCTTTGTCGATTTTCCGCAGAATTTAGCGACTTAGCACCTAAAATATTCTACGATGAAGTAAGAAGTTAATGGGCGTATGGTGACCATTATAGGTTGACGTACTAGGTATAGCGTATCCTACTTGAAGAATGGAATAGCTCGGTGGAAGTACTTTGGAGCTTTTTGCTATTTGTCGACAATCGTCATGGCGATGTGAACCTCTTCCTTCCTTTGGCATGATTCTATGTATGGAATATACCGTGGTATCATTTCATGTTTCGTTACTCTTAGAAGTTAAGAGGTAGTTATGTTGAATTACTCTATGTAAAAGCTACGTCTAAGAAATCCTAAGTCCTTACCAAGTCTTATGGGGATGTTGGTAAGAGTCTTTAGGAAGTATTTGAGTCGAGTTGACTTTCGGCAAATTTACTGCACGAATGAGAATAAGTATCGAACAAGCCATTGCAGGCGTTAATAAAGGAAAATGTAATGACAATTAATTATGTTAAAAACAAGTAGAATTCTCCATCCGCATAGAAGCTAAGATAAGACAAAATTGTGTTACATTTTCTAGATCATGGCTACTTGAATAAGATCGTTATAAATAAGTATAACTTATTCACAACGCACCAAAGTATATGTTACTTAATTTAAAAGAGTTTACGTATGGAGTTTTAAGACTTGAAACTTGTTTTCTTAAAAGTTAAGAGACTTGAAGTATTTTGAAAGCTATGTGATTTGATTTGAAAGTATAAGTCTCTTGGTTATAAAAGAATGAATTAGTTTAAGGCATAAAGTTAGTATGGCGGCTTTATGGGAAGTTGGTTATAATAACTTTATGGAAGGTTAAGAGAATGGTTTTCTCTAATGTAAGCAAAGAATGTTTTGAAATAAAGAAGGGCAAATTGTTTTAAAGGTACCAATTGCTTAAGGTTTTTAAGTAAGAAGTCACTTGATTTAGAAGTTGGTAATTGTATTTCTAAAAAGGTAGTGTGACTTGTCCCGAAGGTAGAGATGACTTGATACTACGGTTGTTAGTATCCGGGAAGTTTTGTTTGAATAAGAGTTTTCTAAAGGAGTAGAGTGCGTAGTACGTTGGGTTAAATTCGGGTTTTATATGACATTATCGACCAGAGATGGCAAAGGTATACCTTACGCGGACTACATGACATTATCGACCGAGAATGGGCCGGCAAGATACCTTTATGGGCGGACTAGATGGCGTTATCGACCGAGATCGGGCGGCAAGATACCTACGCGCACTATGTGACCTTGATCGCGTCCTAGATTGGGCCGGGTAGTATAGGTGCCCCTCCTTACAGGGCCGGATTATACTTATGAAAGATAGGTAAGTTATATAGTAATGAACTTAATGATTTTTTCCTAATCATGTACGTAAGAATGTGGCTATAGTTTTTATAGAGAATGAAAAAGATAATAAGGTGCGATTAAGTTCATAAGTGGTAATGACACTACAGATCCGTATGTATCTTTATACTTGTCCTTGTCATTCTTTTGTACAGTTATGATCTGTTTACTATACGTTATTTCTGTTCTATATTCGCACTGTTGTTATCGACTTCTTCGGGGCTGCGTTAATGCCCGCAGTTTTAGGTACCAGGTTGGCGATCCTTGCTCTTAGGATCTCGGTTCAGTGTTTGAGAGAAAGCTCCATTTGCTCCGGAGGCTTATCTCTTGGTATGGTTTTCCCTGAAATAGTAGATTCATGTATATTCAGGGGTATGGCGGGGCCCTGTCCCGCCACAGTTGTTATGTTAAAAATCTTAGAGGTCTGTAGTCACATTTTGTGGGTCAGTTTGTAAAGAAAATGAGGCAACCGCTTGGCCAGGTATATTTATGTCTGGAAGGTAGCCACATCGGCTAACTTTGTTGTTTTACTGTTGTTTTATTTTTAAGGTTCATGTATGTTCCGTGATTATCTCGATGTTTATTGTAGCGGTGCCTGGTAGGGCACGATCGCGATCCGGTCGGTCGTGACAAAAGTGGTATCGAGAGCGATTAGTCCTGAAAGTGTCTACGCACCGTGTCAGTAGTCTTGATTATCGGTGTGTTGTGCACCACATCTATAATCGTGAGGCTGCAGGACATTTAGGATTAGTTTCATTCTTCTCACTCCGAGATCGTGCGATAGAGCCGTTGTTAGTGGTCGCCCTCCCTAACGAGTCATGTTGATTGCATTACGAGAAAGCGCAATGACCGGGAAGGACTATGTGGATTGCGTATCCGGTTGGTAATGATTATAGTATAGTTGGTATTGTGACATACATCTATACAGAGTTATGTATGAGGGTCATACGCGTGTTGCCTAGAATGATTTTATATTACCAAGAGTTGGTAAAGACTAACTAGATACAGGGAAGGTATGAAATAGTTAATGAATTTTCGCCAAGGTCTTCTGTAGAAAGAGTTATTATAGATCAAGAATAAGAGTTAAGTGCGACACGGTCGGGTGAGGACTCATACGGTCTCCATGGCCCGGAATGGAGTAGGATCAGTTGGTAGTAGTTCCGCCACGTGACGGTCACGGCGGTGCAAGGCCCAAGTCTAGTTAATTGTTTTACGGGTTCGTGGACGCGTTCCACCGGAACCAGGTCATGAAAGCCGGAAATGGCCTTATGTTGTTTTATAGAGTGACTCCAAAGATTTGAGGCGGAGTCGGTATGGAAGTTATGTATGTATGTTAGAAGGAGTTGGAAGTACGAAAGATAATCTCTTTGGGCTTATGATGGATGATATGCGTGTGAGGTATTAGGGCCATGTGTGGCATTGTTGGTATGTCGGGTTGTGAAAGGAAACTATGTCGCTAATTATAAGTTCGACTCAAAGAACATTCGAGGGCGAATGTTTCTAAGGGGAAGAATGTTACACCGGAAATTCCGGATATGTTTGTGGGACGTGCGTAAGAACTCAAAAATGTTAAGATTTGAGACGAGTAAATTTATCGAATTATGGAATTGTCGGAAACGAAATATCATGACGAGCGGGAGGCGACACGTGTCACCCCTTAGTGGTCTTGGACGAAATTGTCTTGGATGGAATGGTCATTTGACCAATTTTAGGATGGCCAAGTCTTGCAAAGACTAATAGCTTGATATTGTTGACTTAGTCAAGTCCACTTGGCTAGGATCCATGTGAAACTTATCTAGGCCAACCATTTGTGTAGATCTTGACCCTCCATAGTATTATATATGTGTACAAGTCGCAAGACAGGGCTGTTAACACTTTGGTAAATTTTCAAACAAATCTTGAAGAGCATTAAGAGGGCTCTCGCTTTTAGGAGGGTTTCAAGAGAAGAATTTTCAATTGTTGTCCAATAATCTCCCACTTTAAACCAAGGTACCTAAGGGTATAGTAAGCATATCTCAATAGAAAAATCTCGGAAAAGATAGTTTTGGGTTAGTCGCATGGCGAGAACCTGGGGTTATTCAACTTTGAAGTTGGAATTTGAAGATGAGTTATTCTTAAGCTTCAGGGTTGCTTAGAGTGGATTGGAACGTCGAAAGGAGGAGCTAAAGTTGCTAAGGATCGACTTGTAGTCTTGGATCATATTTGGGCTAATATGAGGTATAATCTTCGTCTTACTTTTGTAATTGAAGATTCAATGTTATTATAAGTTAGAAATGATCATGTGATATGTGTTATGAAGTTTGATAAGTGTTATGGAATTTTAAGAGCTCAATAACGAAATGGCATGTTTAGCCCTTTGAAATTGTAATACAATTTTAGTCGTTATTAGAAATCGTCGCATGTTGCCTACTTAGAGATTATGGATTGTTATAATCAAATACGACTTGATATCATGTTATGCTACCAATTTGGATTGAAATGGAAATTTGATAAGAATTGGTAAGGTTGAACTCAGTGGCGAATTTGGACTTTTTAGTTTGTTTTTCATTTGTATTGGACTACTTTCTAAATTGTGAGCCAATTGGGTGTTTAGTTAGTCATTTGTATTGGAGTACCTTATAGAAATTGTGAGCCAATTGGGGCTGTTTGGTTATTGTATTCGGCCTTGAAAAGGTGGCAAAGTAAGTAGAAACAAAGGAGGTCTTGTCAGATTTTCCGCAGAATTTAGCGACTTAGCACCTAAAATATTCTACGATGAAGTAAGAAGTTAATGGGCGTATGGTGACCATTATAGGTTGACGTACTAGGTATAGCGTATCCTACTTGAAGAATGGAATAGCTCAAGGTGGAAGTACTTTGGAGCTTTTTGCTATTTGTCGACAATCGTCGCGAGGTATGTGAACCTCTTCCTTCCTTTGGCATGATTCTATGTATGGAATATACCTGTGGTATCATTTCATGTTTCCTGTTACTCTTAGAAGTTAAGAGGTAGTTATGTTGAATTACTCTATGTAAAAGCTACGTCTAAGAAATCCTAAGTCCTTACCAAGTCTTATGGGGGATGTTGGTAAGAGTCTTTAGGAAGTATTTGGAGTCGAGTTGACTCGACAAATTCTACACGAATGAGAATAAGTATCGAACAAGCCATTGCAGCGTTAATAAAGGAAAATGTAATGACAATTAATTATGTTAAAAACAAGTAGAATTCTCCATCTGCATAGAAGCTAAGATAAGACAAAATTGTATTACATTTTCTAGATCATGGCTACTTGAATAAGATCGTTATAAATAAGTATAACTTATTCACAACGCACCAAAGTATATGTTACTTAATTTAAAAGAGTTTACGTATGGAGTTTTAAGACTTGAAACTTGTTTTCTTAAAAGTTAAGAGACTTGAAGTATTTTGAAAGCTATGTGATTTGATTTGAAAGTATAAGTCTCTTGGTTATAAAAAGAATGAATTAGTTTAAGGCATAAAGTTAGTATGACTTTATGGGAAGTTGGTTATAATAACTTTATGGAAGGTTAAGAGAATGGTTTTCTAATGTAAGCAAAGAATGTTTTGAAATAAAGAAGGGCAAATTGTTTTAAAGGTACCAATTGCTTAAGGTTTTAAGTAAGAAGTCACTTGATTTAGAAGCGGTAATTGTATTTCTAAAAAGGTAGTGTGACTTGTCTGAAAGGTAGAGATGACTTGATACTACGGTTGTTAGTATCTGGGAAGTTTTGTTTGAATAAGAGTTTTCTAAAGGAGTAGAGGTGCGTAGTACGTTGGGTTAAATTCCCGGGTTTTATATGACATTATCGACCCAGAGATGGGCCGGGCAAGATACCTGCAGGCGAGACTATATGACATTATCGACCCGAGAGATGGGCGGCAAGATACCTTTACGCGACTATATGACATTATCGACCCGAGAGATGGGCGGGCGATACCTTTACGCGCACTACATGACATTATCGACCGAGAATGGTAGGCAAGATACCTTTATGGCGGACTAGATGGCGTTATCGACCGAGATTGGGCGGGCGATACCTTACGCGCACTATGTGACCTTGATCGCGTCTAGATTGGGGTAGTATAGGTGCCCCTCTTACAGGGCGGATTATACTTATGAAAGATAGGTAAGTTATATAGTAATGAACTTAATGATTTTTCCTAATCGTATGCGTAAGAATGTGGCTATAGTTTTTATAGAGAATGAAAAAGATAATAAGGTGCGATTAAGTTCATAAGTGGTAATGACACGGCAGATCCGGTATGTATCTTTATACTTGTCCTTGTCATTCTTTTTACGATTATGATACATTTACTATCGTTATTTACATTACATATTAAATTTGTTGTTATCGACCGCCGCTGCGTTAAATGCCCGCAGTTTTAGGTACCAGGTTGGCGATCCTTGCTCTTAGGATCTCGGTTGATGTTTGAGAAAGCTCCATTTGCTCCGGAGGCTTATCTCTTGGTATGGTTTTCCCTGAAGTAGTAGATTCATGTATATTCAGGGGTATGGCGGGGCCCTGTCCCGCCACAGTTGTTATGTTAAAAATCTTAGAGGTCTGTAGTCACATTTTGTGGGTCAGTTTGTAAAGAAAATGAGGCAAGCTCGGTTGTGTATATTTATGTCGGGAAGGTAGCCTATCGCTAACTTGTTGTTTACTGTTGTTTTATTTTTTAAGGTTCATGTATGTTCCGCTGATTATCTCTGATGTTTACCTGTAAGGGTGCCCAGGTAGGGCACCAGTCGCGGTCCCGGGGTCGGGTCGTGACAGGATATGTCTAAAATCATAAAGGGTTATAACGGCTTTATGGGAAGTTGGTTATAACGGCTTTATGAAAGATTTAGAAAGTTGTCTATTTTGATAAAAGGGCATAAGTTGCCAAGATTGTGAAAATTTGGAGTTACTTGATTTCAAGACTTGAAATGAGTTTTCTAAAAGTGTAGTAACTTACTTTGAAAAATAGACACGCCTTGATACTACGGGTGTTAGTATCTTGGGGCTTTACATAGAAAGGAGTCTTTTATAAAAGAATGTACGTACGTAGTACTTTGGCTTGATAAATTGAGAATTTGTCTAAGTGTGCCTTGATAAGTACTTTGACTTGTTAAAAGAGAATTATTCTATGTATGCCTTGATTAGTACTTTGGCTTGATAAATTGAGAATTTTTCTATTTGTGCCCTGATAAGTACTTTGGCTTGTTAAATGAGAATTTATTCTAATTGTGCCCTGATAAGTACTTTGGCTTGTTAAATGAGAATTTATCCTATGTGTGCCTTGATAAGTACTTTGACTTGGTTAATTGAGAACTTGCCTATATGTGCTGGTAATAGCCTTTGAGTGCAAGTATTATGTTTTATTAAGTTGTTGCGACTCTCGTGAAGTTGACCGTCTTGTTGTAAGTTCTTGGACGCATCAAGCGGTGATGTGGATTCCACGGGTATGCTTCCGTTACTTGTAGTACTTGGGTTAAATTCGGATTTTTATAGAAGACATGGTAGTGCTTATGTCTTGTTTGATGGTCGGTCGAGATAGGGTAAGAGTATAAGTGAGGGGTAAACCCCCAAGACGCTGTACCACCTTCTCCAGGGTAAGAGTATAAGTGAGGGGTAAACCCCCAAGACGCTGTACCACCTGCTTTATGTGTTGTTTGACGGCCGGTTGAGATAGGGTAAGAGTATAAATGAGGCAAGCCCCCAAGACGTTATACCACCTTCTCCGGGTAAGAGTATAAATGAGGGCAAGCCCCAAGGCGTTATACCCCGCTTACCACCTCCTTCAGGTCGAGTATAAATGAGGTAAACCCCAAGACGTTATACCACTGCTCGTTTGCCTACTCGCCCGCAGCTTTTTAGAACACAGGTGGGACTTGGTGTTCATGTATTCCTATTGGTGCTATGTTATATCATGGACTGCCGGCAGTGAGGAAGGATTCCACGGGCATGATTGATATTATGGGCGTGAGACCCATAGTTATATTTGAGTAGTGACTTTGAGGGCTGCGTCACGACTTGATATGACCGCTTATGTATTGTATCGTAGGTTGGCTATCATACATGTCTCTGTTTTGTTTAGATCGTTATGATTTTATTACGTACTTTCATCGCTCACATACTTGGTACATTCTTCGTACTGACCTCCTTCGGGGGGCTGCGTTCATGCCGCAGGTTTAGGTACGCTGTTTGGTGATCGGCAGGTGTAGGATCCTGCTCAGGGTTTTTGGATAGCTCCCTCTGTCCAGGAGTTTATCTTTTTGGTATATATCCTTGATGCAGGCTTTGTATGATTTGGGTACAATGGGGCCTTGTCCGTCATATTCGATTTAACTCCTAGAGGTCTGTATTCATATGTGGGATTGGACTCGTGTACAGTGTAGTGTCTTTTGTTTATGTATATGATATGGCAGCCTAGTCGGCTTTGCCTTGTACGTACGTTGGTTTTAAAAGAAAAAAAAATATGAGCTGTTATTAATTTCCGCAATATACTTAGTTGTTAAGGTAGTAGGGTGCCCAGGTAGGGCACCAGTCACGGGCCCGGGGTTCGGGGTGTGACAGTGTCGCCCTCCCATTCGTCACAATAAAACGTTTTCCGATAATTTCATAATTCCGATAAATTTTTACAAGCCTCAAATCTTAACACTTGTGAGTTCTTACGTACGTTCTTAAAACATGTCCTGTAAATACGGGGTGTAACAGAGATGATGTTATTTGATCACAGAAGGAAGGGTGAGTCTTATCTGCCAAGACCTGTTCCACCCCTGAATCATTCATTCGTCAAAGCATACCCTGCTCAGCTACCAGAAGAGGAGGATGCATACATTCTTGCGGAGGGACTTCAAGGCCTTTTCATTTCTGAGGAAGAAGCAGAGTGTCACGCGGTTTTGGAAGACTACACAGATGACCAGACCATTTGGAGTGCAGAGCCAGGAGATGTCTTGAGCAACTGGACCTGTACTCCAACACTGTTTTTTCATGAGTCTGGGTAGAATTAATAATTAGACGTTTTTAAACAATTCAATTCGTATTTTTTCTGAATTATGGAACACAGTTTTATGAGCTTATTTCCCTTTTGAAGTTTTAATAACAAGTTATGTTTTAATCAACGCTCTTTATTCCCTTTCTTTCAGCATACAAAATAATATACTTGTCGATAATGAAAATGTGACATGTCATGAAACAAGCGAACAAAGTCAGAATAATCCAACAGAACCCGAAGGAAATTTCCCGTTGGGGGAATTAACAGAAGAGTTAGGAAAGTTCGAGGATAAGTCGAAACCTAATCTGGATGAAACAGAAATAGTAAACCTAGGAGATGATAAAGTCGTGAAGGAGACAAGGATCAGCGTTCACTTGAATACCGCACAGAAAGAAGATCTGGTGTCCCTGTTGAAACAATATGTTGACATATTCGCTTGGTCTTATGATGATATGCCAGGTCTAAGCACGGACATCGTTTCTCATAAGTTGTCCATTGAACCATCCTGTCATCCAGTGAAGCAAAAACCAAGGAAAATCAAGCCGGATCGGAGTTTGAAAGTCAAGGAAGAGATCTCCAAACAATTGGACGCAAAAGTCATCCGGGTAGCGAAATACCCTACTTGGTTAGCCAATGTTGTGCCGGTAACAAAGAAGGATGGTAAGATACGAGTTTGTGTCGATTACAGGGATCTCAACAAGGCAAGCCCTAAAGATGATTTCCCCCTTCCGAACATCCATTTACTCATCGACAATTGTGCGAAGCACGAGTTGCAGTCATTTGTCGATTGTTTCGCCGGGTACCATCAAATCTTAATGAACGAAGAAGATGCAGAGAAGACCGCATTCACCACTCCGTGGGGGGTATATTATTATCGAGTCATGCCATTTGGACTTAAAAACGCAGGTGCCACTTACATGAGAGCCATGACTACCATTTTTCATGATATGATCCATAAGGAAATTGAAGTCTACGTGGATGACGTCATTATCAAGTCACGGAGGGCTACGGACCATCTGGTCCATCTGAAGAAGTTCTTCGAACGATTGAGGCAATACAACCTGAAGTTAAATCCGGCAAAGTGTGCCTTCGGCGTTCCAGCAGGAAATTGTTAGGTTTCATTGTGAGCAGAAGGGGAATAGAGTTGGATCCTTCGAAGATAAAGGCCATTCAGGGACTACCTCCTCCGAAAAATCGCAAAGAGGTGATGAGTTTTCTCGGTCGTTTGAATTATATCAGCAGGTTCATAGCACAATCAACGGTGATATGCGAACCAATATTCAAGTTGCTAAAGAAGGACGCTGCCACTAAGTGGACGTTGGAGTGCCAACAAGCCCTTGACAAAATCAAAGAGTATCTCACAATCCATGGTCTTGTGCCTGAGAACCCGGGAGGCCTTTGCTGTTATACTTATCCGTATTGGAAAATGCGTTTGGATGTGTGTTAGGACAACATGATGAGACGGGAAGGAAGGAACAAGCAATATACTACTTGAGTAAAAAGTTCACGCCGTATGAAGCTCGCTACACAATGCTGGAACGCACATGTTGTGCCTTGACTTGGGTCGCACAAAAATTCAGACATTATTTATCCGCATACACCACCTACCTCATTTCGAGGATGGACCCGCTCAAATATATCTTTCAGAAGCCTATGCCTACTGGAAAACTTGCAAAATGGCAGATTCTTTTAAGTGAATTCGACATCGTATATGTCACTCAAAAGGCAGTCAAGGGGCAAGCATTAGCAGATCATCTCGCAGAGAATCCGGTAGACGAGGAATACATCCCCTTGCGGACCTACTTTCCATATGAAGAGGTGATGTTTGTAGGAGAAGACATCCTAGAGGAATATCCGGGTTGGAGAATGTTCTTCGATGGCGCCGCGAATTTCAAAGGAATAGGTATCGGAGCTGTTTTGGTATCAGAAACAGGACAACACTACCCAATATCAGCAAAGCTCAGATTCCCGTGCACCAATAATATGTCTGAATATGAGGCTTGCATACTAGGACTCCGAATGGCTATTGACATGAACATACAAGAGTTGCTGGTCATAGGGGACTCAGACCTGTTGATTCACCAAGTGCAAGGCGAATGGGCCACCAAGAATAGGAAGATACTTCCTTACCTACACTGCGTGAAAGAATTGCGCAAGAGGTTCGTTAAGTAGAGCTCAGGCATACTCCGAGGGCTCAAAATGAGTTTGCAGACGCTCTAGCAACTTTGTCCTCCATGATTCAACATCCAGACAAGAACTATATTGACCCAATCAAAGTAGATGTGCTAGAGCAGCCAGCCTATTGTTCTCAGATAGATGAAGAATCAGAAGGCAAACCTTGGTATGGCGAGATCAAGAGGTATCTCAAGGCAGGTGAGTACCCGGAAGGCACGACCAACATACAAAAGAAGACTCTTCGGAGGTTAGCCAACCATTTCTTCCTGAGCGGCGAGGTCCTTTATCGGAGAACTCCGGATTTAGGTTTGTTAAGATGTGTTGACACTCGAGAAGCAAACAAGTTATTAGAAGAGACACACGGAGGTATGTGCGGACCCCACATGAACGGCTTCATGCTAGCAAAGAAGATACTACGAGGAGGTTACTTCTGGATGACGATGGAAACAGATTGCATCGATTCGATGCGAAAGTGCCATCAATGCGGATCCATGGCGACTTGATTCACGTGCCACCAAATAAACTCAGCGTCACTAGTTCCCGGCCATTCGCAGGGGCATGGACGACATCGGTACTATTGAGCTGGCAGCGTCAAATGGACACAGGTTTATCCTAGTGGCGATCGATTACTTTACAAAATGGGTAGAAGCATCATCGTACAAGTCTGTGACCAAGAAAGTAGTAGTGGATTTTGTTCATCACAACATCATCTGTCGGTTCGGAATTCCAGAATCAATCATAACCGACAACGGGTCCAATCTCAATAGTGGTCTGATGAAGGGAATGTGTGAGAAGTTCAGGATCACTCATCGCAACTCTACTCCATATCGACCACAAATGAATGGAGCAGTTGAAGCGGCCAACAAGAACATCAAGAGGATACTGAGGAAGATGATAGATAACTACAAGCATTGGCATGAAAATTTGCCTTTCGCCCTCTTGGGTTACCGTACTACAATCCGGACCTCCACAGGAGCGACACCGTATCTTTTGGTTTATGGAACAGAAGCTGTGCTGCCAGCGGAGGTGGAAATACCGTCTTTGAGAGTCATCCAGGAAGCCGAACTAAATGAAGCCAAATGGATACAGAGTAGGTACGAACAATTGATGCTTATTGACGAATGAATGAATGCATCACGGACAACTTTACGAGCAGAATGGCGGAGCTTTTAATAAGAGCGTGCGACCAAGAAACTTCCAACCGACAGTGGTCAAACGTATATTCCTAATCAAAGTGAGGCGAAAGGGAAATTCGCCCAATTGGCAAGGCCTTACGTGGTTCACCGAGTGCTTGCGAGGGCCCTCATTTTAGCTGAAATGGATGGCGAAGTGTGGCCGAGAGCCATCAACGCAGATGCAGTGAAGAGATACTATATTTAGAGTGCTTTATTTTCCATGTAATCACTTTGCTTGTAATCTGAACTACGTTTGACCTGATTCCCTTTGCGGGATACGTAGGCGGCCATATCGGCTTCGGTCCAATTTCTAGAAAATGACCAATTATTTTGCTTGTAATCGGAACTACGTGTGACCTGATTCCTTGGCGGATACGTAGACGGCCACATCGGCCTCGGTCCCATCTCGAAAATGTTTAAAATTTTGTCTGTAACGAACTACGTTCGACCTGATTCCCTTAACGGATACGTAGGCGGCCTACATCGGCCTCGGTCACACCATTAGAAAATCTTCGTTTTGTCAATTGGCATTTTTTGTGAGTTGTACTCAGTCCTGTCATACACACGAGACAAATGAACGACATATGTCCGACCCAGTTTCATCAGTCAAAACTGGGACAATTTTAAGGATTTCGCCGCGAAAGGACACCGACAAATATGATTCCATATGCTCGAAAGATCGACATAAACTGGGACAATTTTAAGGGTTTTACTACAAATGACATCAATGGACATGGTTAAGTTACGCACAGGGTTCCATGTCCCAAAACTGGGACAAATTTTAAAAGAGAGCCTGACGGCTGGAGCACCGAGTATGGGAGAATATACCGCCGATTTCGGATAAGGAAGTTCGCTTTGTTTCACAACATGTCACTATTCAAATATCGACATAATTTCCTACTAGCATATATAAGCATATTTTCTCAAGATAGAATATTTTTCAACAAAATGTTTTGACCGAGACTCGAAATCAGACAGGGGATACATGTCCAGACAAGACAAAGCGTGCAAGTATCAAGAGCCAACACAAATCGGCCGACCCCCTCCCCGAACTCACGATTTTTCTTTGAGTGAATTTTGCAGGACAACAGGAACAAGGAGGACAACAACATTCCAATACAACAAATTCGCTCACGAAGTCCATCTGTAACAAGTCTACATCAAATACATCTCGCAAAAGCCACATCTTCTTTACTCAGGCTACATTATTTACACTCTAATTATTTTCATCTAGCTTTGATTATGCATAACACAACTCCATATGTAGAACAATTTTATCTATGCCCTAAAAGGCGTCATTTGCATCTCGTCTATACAACGACGAACGTTTGCATTTCGTCCATACAACGACGAACGTTTGCCTTTCGTCCATACAACGACGAACATCTGCATTTCGTCCATACAACGACGAACATCTGCATTTCGTCCATACAACGACGAACATCTGCATCTCGTCCATACAACGATTTAACATCTGATCTCGTCCATACAACGACGAACATCGTATCTCGTCCATACAACGAACATCTGCATCTCGTCCATACAACGCATTTAACATCGCATTTCGTCCATACAACGATTTAACATCGCATTTCGTCCATACAACGAAACATCTGCATTTCGTCCATACAACGATTTAACATCGCATTTCGTCCCATACAACGATTTAACATCTGCATTTCGTCCATACAACGACGAACATCTGCATTTCGTCCATACAACGACGAACATCTGCATTTCGTCCATAC
Organism: Przewalskia tangutica; assembly: GCA_029844215.1. Lineage (NCBI taxonomy): Eukaryota > Viridiplantae > Streptophyta > Magnoliopsida > Solanales > Solanaceae > Przewalskia > Przewalskia tangutica. Next base: position 40,281,488 of record CM056724.1, on the reverse strand, counting down.
AACGACGAACATCTGCATTTCGTCCATACAACGACGAACATCTGCATTTCGTCCATACAACGATTTAACATCGCATTTCGTCCATACAACGACGAACATCTACATTTCGTCCATACAACGACGAACATCTCCATTTCGTCCATACAACGACGAACATCTGCATCTCGTCCATACAACGACGAACATCTGCATCTCGCCACTACAAGACGGCGTATCATCACATCATTTCATTATACAGTATATACAATCTGACTACAACCACAGCACAAATTCACATTCTTACATTGTTTTGTTTTGACAGTTATGCACTAATGCCTCTATCTTAGCTTCAATCTACAGGAACGTTAACAAGCTGCAAAGGGCGGAGCACAACGTGGACCTACCTCTTACGGCGAACTGAGGTAATTTGTTGGGAGCAAGACTTCCCAACAAAAGGCAAAAGTGGACCAGAACGTCGACCTACTCTCTCCCAACATTCTAGCACCACAATAACTCATTGTCACCAGAGCTCGACACGGGGACAGATTTTAAATCCGCGTCGGCCCCACCTTCAGTTTTCAGACACCGACAACACTTTGCTCCAATTCCGATGACCCAGAAAAAATTGGCTATAAGTCAACGTCTTTGTCTGGAGATTCTTTCATCTTCTCCATACAAAGAGGGACAACTGTTGACACCCAATTTTGTCCATCTCTGTAAATAATAACCAATGAATTAAACAATTTTCTTTTTTTGAACTGCAATTTTTACTTCGCAAAATACACATAATAAGTAAGTTTTAATAACGGTCTCACATTATAAATATTAAGCACTAATTAATTAGCATGCCCACATTTATTATTATAAATAGCTTAGACTAATAAAACACCTAAATAATTTAATTTAATCACAATTTACATTTCATTTATCTATCATTAATTAAATAATACACCTAAAACTTTGTCTATAACCCATTAATTAAATAACAACTATCCTAAAGCCTTCCCCCCTTACCTTTTCAGCCCACTACCGCAGCCCAACACCTTCCCCAGCCCCTTTAAATTCCCCATCGTCCAACACCCGCGTGGCCCAAACCCGTCGCCCCGGCCCACGTCCCTATCCATTTATTTCCCACTACCGCAGCCCATTTCCCCCCTTTAGCCTTTCACTTCGTCCCCCTCAGCCCAGAACCCTTACCGATCGACTTTCCCTTTCAGAAAAAAACCTAAAAGAACCCTAATCCCACTACCCTTCAATCGCCGCATGCAACCCTCCCTCACGCCACCTCCCTAGCCGAGATTCTCGCCTGAGAATCCGGCAACCTTCCCCATCTTACCACAAAACCTCTCCTTATCAATTTCGGTAAGAATCTCAGAATCCGAAAATGGTAACAAATCGTTTTAAAGTCCTCCAAATCATCCACAGCCAGCTCGCCCCTTACCATAACAAGAACAGTACGAAATCTTAACAAAATCAGTACAAATCATCCCTTGAATCCGTCCTAAACTTACCATAGAAACGAAGCCTAATTAGAGGCTATAAATACCAACGTTTGGACATGCAATAGGTCATCAGTCATAGGGAAGTCATCAGTCATCGAGGAATCGGACAATCGAGAATACTCATAGCATCAAGCCTATAAACCCCTCTTTTATTTTCAGTTTTACTATTTTTCATTTTGCAAACAGTTCCTCACGAACTTTCATTCGACGATTCTGGGAAAATTTTGTCGTCGCCTCAGTTCGCTACCCATAAAAGGTCCGGGAATCTATCATTTTTTCTATTATTGAGTTATTGATATTGTGAGCTCTGCATGATAGGATTTGTATGTTATCTTATCAAATCTATTTGACTTAACTCAGTTTAGCCACTGATCTTTTCTTAGATGAATCTGTCAGTTGTGGCTTTCGATTTTGTGGTGTCGATTCTGTTCTTGAGCATGTGTGCGTATTCGAGTGTATTTTCTGCATGTATAATGGGGTGTATAACGTTTGTATAAGAGTCGCAAATCCATTTTGTTGGTTATATGCTATTAACTGATGTTCAGTTAAATGGATCTGGATATTCTATTTTGTAAACTTTATAAGTATGTATGCTCATGTGAATGTTTATATGCATGTTTAACATTGTTTGTATGGGATCTTTCATGCCATCTCAGGATATTCATGGTCGTGAGTAGTAAGATGATGTTTCATCTTCAAAAATCACTATCTGTGGCATTTAAATATCTGTTTGTTAATTCATTTAAACACTCTTAAAATTGGATGAAGTAGTGTCTCGCCTCTATACCCTTCTAAAAAATTTCATTGAACATTGTGGAAATACATGCTATCTGTTAAGAGTCGAAACATTTGAGGCCACTTGGCACCATTGTCCTGCCCAAGTTTGGCTCCATTTAGACCATACCAATATCACCATTCGAACCATTTTTGTCCTGCTTGGAACATATGAGTGTATGTTAGTTTGCCTAAGTTGTATCCCTGCTTGAAAATGTCATATTGATGGATATGCAGTATGAAGGTGGCCACATCTGCTTAATCAGGCCACCAATGGCTATGTAGGATCTAATATATTGTTTCTAATGAGTCTTCTAGCCATTCATACATGTTGGTTATGTCTAATAAGCCATTATGCCTCACATATCTTACTAATGAATTCCAAGTCAGCAGTTGTAAGTCTGTCCCCCCATGCATCTAAATCAATGGTTTTTAGAAAAATGTACATTCTGCCAATCCAGTGTATTAGTGGTCATGTATCACAATAAATATAACTGCATACTTATCCTCATACCTGCTCCGCTGTTAAATGACCAGTACTTCCATTATCTGATGTTCTGTTCATATCTCACTAGTATACATTTAGTGTATATGGGTTGTATACCCCGTATGGTTTATGTGTATATCAATCCTTTATGGCTAGATATATTAGAGTGGAGTTTGTGTAAATGGATCTGTTTGGGTGATAACATCGATATTATTTTGAAATCTGAGAAGCAAAATCTGACGCTATTAATCATGTTGACTGTATATCGAGACTCATTCAATTGATTAATTTTCTAAATGTTCTATTGTGAGTAGAATTCGTTATCTGTATTGCCCAGATAAAACTGGCAGCATGTGTATGTGTGTGTTTAGTTTAAATACTTTCACTTACTTTCATATATGATGGAGTTTAGAACATTTACTAATCATTTTCTTTCGTATTTTTTCTTACATGACATGCATCGGGAGAATAACCAAGAGTCTCGGTATGAGACTCATCATGACTTCCATATCGCCAACCACACTTCCGCCGCAGGGCTTCCAAACAGCTATAGGATAGATGGTGTCGCCATCCGTTCTAGACGTTACAACAACTCCAAACTCCCTCCTCCCTTTGTTTATTTATGCATTTATTTATTTATTTATTTATTTATTATTGTCATATTTATTAACCTTGTAATTAATAGGGTAATTAACTCTACTAGTCTTCGAATATTTTGGAAGGGGTAGTTAAAGATAAATTCATCCTTTACTTAATCTAGGCTCATCATATAAATCCAAATCTAAAATAATTAATCCTAGTTATGCTTTAGTCATGTAGTTAATATATTCCTCCATATTTAATGCTTAAGAAATAAACTTTATCATAAATTCTTCATAAATACCATAGGAAGTAATCATCGCATACATTATAAAAATAAGTTCATAACTAACTTTATCCTAACCCTACATATACTGTTGGGAATAATTTATCACTTTCTTACTTTTTTTGTCAAAAATAAAATAATTTCATGTCTTATAATTTCATAATCAACTTTGTGTATTTTTATGAATCTTATAAGGCCCTTTAGTTATCAATATATATTCCTTAGATATTTGCCACACCCCCTTTTTACTTAGATAATTTTTCTAAAAAAACATACATCCCTCAGCCAAATAAATTAACCTATGTTTGAACGGACAACCGCAAGTTAGCGGATTCTAAAGGATGTCTAACCCCTTCCCTTTAGGATAATAAAGAACCCTTACTCAGAATCTTATTCAGTTTCACAGACCCTTAAATGGAGTTAATGCTGACTTTAATCGGTTAGTATTTAGGTGTCATAATTCACCCCAATTAATTAGGTGGCGACTCCTTTAACATTATCTTATTTTTACATTTTGGAGAGGATAACCATTCCGTCGCGCATTCAAGCCTGAGAGTTCAAAATCGGGTGCGACATTTACCACATAGGAGGATTAAGAAAAATAACCTATAATGCTATACAAGTATCGGGGTACTGTCGTCCGCGGTTTTAACTTATGTCTATTAAATTACAACATATCCAAATCTCTCCTCTCGGTTCTTGATTCGAAATAATATAGATTATGATAATTAATTGTCAGTTAACTATCAAACATTCATACCAACATTGATTTAATCAAGTGAAGAAGAAACCAACTAATGCATTAATTCATGAAACGAGGTTCAAGCGATTCAAAAGGAAAGCCCTAATTAAGTAATTAGCTCCTAAACATTGTCATGTCAAGAACTAATACAAACCAACACAAATTGAAATAAATAAAAGGAAAGAAAACGAAACTTGAACCAAAGTTGTCTCCAATCTTGTGTTGTTGCCTCCTTTCTTGCCTCCCCCAAAGTAGAATGTGGAATTATGTACAAGATATCTCCTATAGGTCAGGGTTTTAGGGATTATATACTGCAAAAATCGTGTTCTCTGGACCCTTCTGCCCCTGGCCAATTTCGCCTCGGATCTGGAAAAACGCGCCTTGGCACCGCGATCCTGTAGAATGGCACCGCGGTGCTAAAAGTACTGCAGCCTCTCTGAATATTAAGCACCGCAGTGTCGGTGGCTTCCCATTCTGGATTTTCTGATTTTTCATTATTTTCTCGTCTGGACTTCGTCTGATTTCTCCTATGCTTTTCGGAACTTCTTAGGCTTCATTTCTTAGCCCTTTTAGCGTGTAATTTCATCTAAATCAAGCTCATTTCATCCTCTTTTTGCAATTTCTCCATTTATGACCGCTGTGGCTCAAAAGAAAGAAAAACCGACCTAATGTTGTACTAAACACAAACGAAATGAGTAAAATACTAACTAAAAATGACTCAAAAAGTGTATATAAAATATGCCTAACAATACCACAACAAATGATTGCGGTCGAAAGGATAATCGCGTGCGCTCACTCTAGTAGAGACTTCAGATAACATAAACTGTAAGTCTACTTTTATCTTTGCAGATTTCAATTGTAACGCAATCATACCAGACAGAATTGTTAGGGGTAAGTAAGTTAACAAAATTTTAAATTTTCGTTGTGCCTTACTTATGTATTTTAAACCCAACAAAACCCTACAGTGGTATCAGAGCTCAGACTGGTTCAATGGTTACGTAACAATTGAAAGACTTAATAATATGAGTTAAAACGTAAAATTGATTTTAAATCTGAATTAAATCAAAGCTACTTGAATTTCGACATACCTTGACTGAACAATTGACTTTTGTAATCACCCTAAAATATCAACTACGCTAAATCGAGGAAGTCATTCCGTTTTAGCTCGAACTAAGCCTAGTGCAGAAAACCAGTTCATTGCGAACATGGCACACAGTGAGAAACGAGTAGGAACGGATGATGGTCGATATGTGTGTTATTAATAATGGTGGGTGATGATAAACGACACGTGATCTGATCCCTAAATTGGATTTAGGGCTTGGACGATTTTAGAAAATCAATACGAAACTATTCTGAAAGGACGTCAGCGTCGCGGCCCTACAGTAGGGCGTCGCGGTGCCTGTCACGGTAATAATAATGGGTCGCGGCTTCTGTCCGAAATCGTGATTAAAAGCTTCGTTTTAAAATTCGGAACCTACTGGACCTAAAGCGCCACGGCCCCATGGTGGAAAGTCGCGACTCTAATTCACAGAACAAAAACTGAAAAGTTTCTTCCCCGCAAGCGCCGCACTCCTAGAAGGAGCGCGGCGGCGGCGCGGCAGCTCCATGGTGGAGCGACGCGATGCCAGATGTCCAGAAAGTAAAATTTTAGTTTAAAAAAAAACAAATTAACCCATGATTATTATCATACAATATATTTAGTGTACTGTTTTATGTGCTAAATGATCGTCATTTATTATGCTAAAATAGCGTCCACATATAATGCTTGGGTAGGATGCGCTTAATACTAGTTTAGCATCTGCAAATTATGCTTGGGTAGGCGGCGCTCAATACTTGTGTAACTGTTTAATACCATGCTTTGAGTCATGTTTGAAACATGTTAGAGTTGATCCTGTTTAAAACCCTGAATTAAAATATTCCCCAAATTTAATACAAGTCTCATTTAAAATGAATATGTTGTCTGCTATAATTGATTATAGTGAGAAATCCTTTTCGTCGAGATGAGTATTTATGCCCCAGCATTTGCTCTAAGTCTACGAGGACTCAGACTCATTCATAGAAGCATATAAATGTAAAAGTTGGTGATAAACATTCATGAGTATTTACACCTCAGTGTTTGCTCTAGGATGGCAAAACTCACTTAGATACATAATTATAGTCGTGTAACGGGGTTGACTTTCTAGGTTGTCTTGGCGCCTCAGTGTCGGGCAAGCCGAGGGACGCATATCATTTTGTTTAGAACATGCGATCAACCAAGAGTTGCAAATTATTTGTATTTGGTTTAGAGACCTACTACATCATGTTGTTGAAGTTATCAACCTCAACAAATGCGGAGACAATATGAGACTGGATCTTGTCCTATTATGACTATATTTGATATGAGCTCGTATTCTTTCATGGGGTAAAAGGGAATTTTTCTTGTAGCTCGGCTTCTTCCTCTTTTCAGAGTTATACCTTATATCCAGGATTAATTAGTTAACGAATATGTTCAATAGAAATCATATTAGGATGTTAATCTCAAGTCTATCTTTTGTTCAGTTTACAATGTCGAATCTGTCACTTAAAATGTTGGTTAAAAAAAACAAGCTGACTGGAGAAAACCTCACTGATTGGTTAAGAAATCTACGTCTGATGTTACGATTGGAAAAATTTGAGTATGTGTTAGATACAACACTCCCAACAGTCTCTGCTGATGATTCTGAAGAGTATGCCCTGTTTGACAAGGCAACCTATCAGAAATATCTTGATGATGCTATTACGGCACAATGTGTTATGTTATCTTCTATGACTCTAGAGTTACAAAGACAGCATGAAAACATGGACCCCAACGAGATGCTAGAACAGTTGAAGAGTCTCTATGACTCACAGTCTCAGACAATGGAGTATGAACTGTTGAGAGATATCTTCAAGTGTAAGTTGAACGAAGGGGGTCAGGTGTCATAACATATTTTGAAGATGATTGGTTTAATAGAGAGGTTGGCTTCGATTGAAACGAAGCTGCCCGTGAATGTTTCTGTCAACCTAATCTTGAACTCGCTCCCTGTTTCATTTGAGAACTTTATTGTAACTTCAACATGAATGGAACCAAGGCGAGTCTCCCAGAGCTTCACAATATGTTGAGAATATTCGAATCATTCACCTCCAAATGTAAGGCTATGCTTATGATGGGCTCCTTTAGCAAATTCAAACCTAAAGGTAAGAACGTGCAAAAGAAGAAGGGTAAGGCGGTTGCCGCCACACCCACAGTTTTGAGACCTCAAGGAGTTGTTCAGAAGAAGGTGAAGATAGTTGCAGATGTTTGCCTCAACTGCAAGAGAATGGGGCATTGGAAGAAGGATTGCACAGCTCCAAGCCTTGCTAGACAAGGTATGTTTGTTATTGAAATAAATATGTCTATAACTAATTCTCACTGTTGTGTATTATATACCGCTTATGGCTCACACATTTGTAACAATGTGCAGTGGCTAACTGAAAACAGAAGGGTTGGACCGTGGAAAGTAGATCTGTGCGTTAGAAATGGAGCACGAGTGGATGTTGAACGCGTGGGGACTTATAGACTAGATTTACCTTCTGGCATTTGTTTAGAACTTAATAATTGTTATTTTGTTCCCTCGTTAACGAGGAATATTATTTTGGTCCCAATGTGAGACGTTGAGGGGTTTTCCTCATTTATTACAAATGACAATTTTGTGCTATCTTTTAATGGTTTTATTTGTGAAAATGCGCCGCTTGTGGATGGATTGTATGTTCTAAATTGTAGTCATGAAATTTTCAATATACAAAATAAACGAGCTAAAATAAGTAATCCAATAAATCTCACCTACTTATGGCAGTGTAGACTTGGTCACGTCAATGAATCAAGGATAGCAAGGTTAAGAAAATTAGATTACCTAGAACCATTTGACTTAAAATCATATGGTAATTGTGAATCTTGCTTAAGAGAAAATATGACCACCAAATTACTTTCTGGGAAAGGGGTATGTGTCAAAGAGGTGATTGAGTTAGTCTATACCGATGTATGTGGGCCATTTTCAACTCAGGCTAAGGGAGACTTTCCTTACTTCTTCACTTTTATAGGCGATTTCACAAGGTTTGGGCATGTGTATCTTATTAAAACACAAGTCCGAAGCTTTTGAGAAATTCAAGGAGTATAAGTTGGAAGTATAGAAGCAGCTTGAAACAAGTATCAAGACCCTTCGACCAGATCGATGAGGTGAATAATTAAGTAAAGAATTTCAAGATTACTTGAAGCTTCATGGAGTCCAATCACTATAGACACCTCCCGGAACGCCACAAATGAATGGTGTTGCTGAAAGGAGAAATGGAACTGATCGGTGTATTTTATATACACATTTTGAGTCAGTTTTAGTTAGTCTTTTGTTCCGTTTTGTACATATAAGTGTTGTATTAGGATAGTTTTCCTTTCTATTGAGTCAAAGTGGTTAAAATGGCCAAATGGCAGAAAAGGAGCTAAAAGAGGGCAAAAGAGGAGATGTCGGAGTGAAAGCGAGAAAGTGGCGAACGAGGTGAAATCGGACGGCCAGCGGCGCCTCCTGCGATCAGCGAGCGGCGCCACTATTCGTGAGAGGCTGCGAAGACTTCGGCGCGGCGCGCTCGAGACGGCAGTCACGGCGCGGCGCCTAAACATCCGCGGAGCTACGAAGATCTGCGGCCGCGCTACCGAACGATAGATATCGGGCGGCGCCAAAACACCCGACGGATTGCAGAACTTCGGCCGCGCGCTGCGATCGCGGCAGCGCCGAAAAAATTAGGTCTTTGACAAAATTACAGGCCTGAAGGAAAAGAGGGAGGCGGTTTTCAGCCTATAAAAGGAGAATCCTAGGCAGTTTTTAAGGGTTCCCCTTCTTGCACAACACAAGACTTTTTCTTGGAGATTGGATACCATTAGTTTAGTAATTTCTTTTCCCTTTCTTGTTCTTTATTTCTATTTTGTATGATGAACATGGAATTAGTTCTTGTCATGACAATGGCTAGGAACTAATTCTCTTATAGGGCTTTCCATGTTGAATTGCTAGAAACTTATGTTATAAATTAATGCATGCTTATGGTTATTTTTCTTATTGTGAGATCTATCAAATAATTGAGTTGAATTCTTGGTAATTAATTGACAACTAATTATCACTATATGATTTCTAATCAGATTCCGAAAGGGGGGGATTGTGAATATCTTTGTAAGTTGGGTAGACATTCTTGGATTGGGGATGAAAATACCTCAATTATTTATGTAAGCGTTGATGAGAGGCTTAACAACCCTAATTTTGCGCATTGTGCGTGACGATCAACTAGGTTTTGTTCTTAATCCTCCTATAAAGTTATCCTTATCACGAAAGGTAGGTAAGGTGCGATCTTTGAGGTTGAGTGTTTATATAACCCTAACGGGAGTATAAAACGATTTCGTAAACCTGCTTTCTCCAAAAGAAGAATACCATAAGTTAATGCATTAGTAAGTAGCATAAGCGAATAGTAAGGATACATGGAAGCCTTATTCTCATCATCACTGAAGTAAACCCTTTTAGTTAAATAGCTTTTATAATTCTTAGTTATAAACAACAAATCTAAATATCAATTTACCAAATAGATACCAAAAAAATAGATAGTTGGTAATTGAACCCTAATCCTTGAGGACGATATTCGGTCTTATCAAGACTATACTACTTGTCACGATAACGTGCACTTGCGTTTAAAGTGTGTGCATCTTACCGCGCATCAAAGTTTTGGCGCCGTTGCCGGGGATTAGGCATAGTTCAATATCAAATTTATCTATTTTTAATTTCTAATTTGGTTTTTACTCTTTGTTAATTTTTATATGTTTTTATTTATTCTATTTTATTTTATTCTTTTTCGTTTTATGTATTTATTGTGTGAAAACAAGGGTGCCGTGATCCGTTGTTGGTTTTGATGCATCTCAGGGATCCTCAAGACATGGATTTCTACTGTCAATATGATCGAGCTCCAACCATAGAGGAAGAGAGAGAGGAATTGCGAGAAATCATACTCAGTCTCACTAAGTATCAGCGCGATTCATGGGCGAAATGAGATTGGACATAAAGAAGCAGGAAAAGCAAATAGGAGAACTTCATGATCATTTTTAACGTGACGACAATTTGAGGAGCCTGAACCAAACCCAACTATTGAGGAATCTGGTGAGATAGTTGGTGTAGAAAAGGAAAAGATTGCAGAGATCCAATTATTTACCTTCTTGGACTCTGTAGAAATCCTTTTTCTTGCACCTATTACAGAAGAACCACCACTAGCTATCACGGTGATCCCCGATTAGGAAGCCCATACCAGTGAGGGTAACCCCAGAGTTGAGAGATGTAGAGAATTTCACGGATTCTACGTTATAAAAGCATAAAAGACGAGTCGGTCTTGTGTACTTGGGGGATATTGTATGTTTAAGGTTCTTGGTTGTGTAAATAGTTATAGGGAAATTGAGACCTATATCAATAAATCTGCGAATTGCAAAGTAGTCGCAGAAGGGTCCAATGAGCACTCGTCTTAGGTTAATTGCGTCCGGCTAAAAGGCGTTAAAAACGCTTGTTGGGAGGCAACCCAACGTTTTCAATTATGTTATTTTAATTTACGTCTTTAGTTTATTTTATTTTGTCTAGAACAATCTCACGGTCTTGGGTTCTTGTGTTTGTCTTTGTGATTGATAGGTACAGGAAATAAAGCGGCGCGGAAAAAGCGAATTTCGGAAAAAGCGGGAAGCGCGCGCCAGTGAGCGAGGCATGGCGCCAAAAGAAGCGAGCAGCGCAGTTTAAGCGCGCCAGAGCAGGCGCGGCGCCAAAATCGAAAAATTTGCCAAGTTTAGCGCGCGCCATGAATGCCGCGCAGAAAGTCGAAGGCGCTTGAAGATTGGCGCGGCTAAAGCGAACACGCGCGGCGGAATCGAACTTAAAACGCCCAGAAAATCAGATTTTCCCCAAATCCAATTTCAAAAACCTAACCCTTCCTTTCCAAAACCCACGAAAATCCGAAAAATCGCCCACAAATCCTCCATAAATCCAACCACAATCAAAACTCTTAAATTCCTAAAAATCCTTAGCTATCTCAAACAACAAAGCTCCATTCCATAGCCTCAAACCACCAATTGAAACAAGAACAAGCTTGAATCTTCTCATAAAATGGTAATCTTTTTTCTGTTCTTGAGTCCTTTATTGAAGTCACAGGAGGTAGTAGTTTGAAGGAGCATTGTAGTTGAAGTAGTTGGGTACTGAAAAGTTGATTGTGAAGTTTGAAAAAAAGAGTAGAAAAGGAGTGTGGGTAGTGGGTAGAAAAGTTGAAGTTTGGGGGTGTTGTGTTCGCTGCTAGTTGTAGATTGTGTAGGAATCCTTTGTGCCACTAAATTGAAAGCTCCAGAAACTATTTTAAAACCATGGCCACCAGGAAGAGAAGAGGCTCCACATCCACCCCAACCCCACAATACGATGAAAATAGGTTTGTGAGCTACCAAGCCTACCAAAGATCTGAAAGCTTGATACGGACCCTTAATACGAGAAGGGAATGGACTACGAGAGGAGTCATATGGTGAAGAAGATGTTTATGAGCCCGTTCGGGCGATGATTGAGTTAAGGAGTGGAGGAAATTTGTGAATCAGGAGAAGATAGCACGATAAACACAACAATGGTGCGTGAATTTTATGCCAATTTTCGGAGAAGGTGGAAAGGATGCTTTGTGGGGAACACTATGTATGCGTGATGAGAAGATATAAATATACAATTGAAAACAGTTGATGTTGAAGGAGGAATTGGTGATCGGAGCCATTTTAGAACATGGTCTAGGAGCACCGACAACATAAACTGGGATACCGTCGCAAACACCGTGAGCTACCATGGAGCGGTTTTTGATATTGGAAGAAATGGGTCAAGAGCACTGAACAGGTGCCAATTCAACAAAGTAGCCAAAGGTTGGCTATATTTCGTCAGCGCCCGCATGATTCCATCCACGCACTTCACCAGAGTGCCAGAGGATAGGATTAAACTGATATATGGAATTATGAGGGGGTTGACGATTGATGTGGGGAAAGAAATAGTGCAGAGCATTGAGGAAATCAGCAGGTTGGTAACAACAGGCGGATTGGGACATGGCTCAGTTATCACCAAGCTATGTCACATGAGTGCGGTTCCAAAACTACCCACTGACACTCATGAAAGAAACCAACTGCCCGTGTCCTATGGGATAGTGCACTCTTTCCCAGACCCAAGCCCCCCAGCAGCCAGACGGAGAGTACAACCAGCAGCAGCAGCAGCAGAGGCCGCCATGGACGAAGATGAGCCTGAAATAGGGGCTCAATATGAGGCAGGACCTAGCCACCGGCCAACTACAGGAGCAGAACCTCCAACGCCCACAATGGAGCAATTGTATCAAAATCAGATGAGGATGATGCAGACCTTGGACACAGTAGTACAAGGACAGCAAGAAACAAGGCAACAAATCAACGAGTTGAGTTCCTTGTTCAACCAAAGTCGATGCATTATCCACTACCACCACCATTTTAACCAAAGTTTGTAAGTGTCTTATTTCTTTTCTGTCTTTGAGTCTACACACATTGGGACAATGTGTGATTTAAGTTCGGGGTGTTTTATATGTGTCATGTTATGTTTTATTTAAGTCTTTTTATTGTTTCATGTTTATTTTGAGTCACCAAATTTTTTTCTTTTTGAGTCATAATTGCACATCCAAATATCATGTATCTTTGTAGTTGCTAGAAACACCTAGTGAAGGAAGGCGAGAATAATGTAGCAATTGAAGCAACTATCTAAACACTTAGGCTAGATATGCCAAAAACTCACAGAATCTGTCTATTTGGAGTCTCTTGCTTGAGTTATGCATGTTAAATGATAAATACTTATGTGTTATGATTGCTTGCTATTTGAGGCGAAATAGTTAGGATATGCATGTTAGGGAGATGACTCAGGCATTTCTTTGATAGCCAATTCTTACCATTCTTTTCTATCCCGTACTTTAAAAATATCCCTAGTCAGCCCCATTGAGCCTAAATTTGAAACTTCTTCTTTGACACCCTATATTCCCACAAATTGTACCATAAGTGAAAATAGGGGAATACATTGTGTTAAAAAAAAAGAGACAAAAAGAGTGAATAAGTCTGTTGCACCCCAATACAAAAGTAATAAGAAATAGGCAAAAGCCTAAGTTTGGGGGTGCTTGTCATTATTATATACTTCACTCTCCCAAAACAAAAGAGGGGAAAGATAGAATCGAAATGAAGAAAAGAACAAAAAGAAAAAAAAGGGAAATACTGAAAAGCTGAAGAGCTTATGGTACACGAAATGAGCCTAAATTGCCTATTTTTACCTACCTATACCTAAGCCTACATTACAACCCTTAAAGTCCTGAAGATATCTTTTATGCATATCCAGAATTAGTGGAGAAGAGCAAGTAAGCATGCCATAGGAATTCTTGAATTTATATGCATGATTTAGTATATTGACTTCCATTAAAGCATGATGAATAGGAGTTTGCGAAATATCTAGCTTAATGTGCTGAAATGTCATGCTATATGTTCCTGCATATTATTTTGCTAACCTTCATGTTTTTCTAGTAACACTAATGCAGCAAAAGTAATCAATGGCAGTGAGACTTTTATTTTCGTTTCTTTGAGTCTTTTATTTTATTTCTTTCTATCTTTGCTCGAGGGCGAGCAAAGGCTAAGTTTGGGGGTATTTGATCGGTTTATTTTATATACACCTTTTGAGTCAGTTTTAGTTAGTCTTTTGTCCCATTTTGTACATATAAGTGTTGTATTAGGATAGTTTTCCTTTCTATTGAGTCAAAGTGGTTAAAATGGCCAAATGGCGGAAAAGGAGCTAAAAGAGGGCAAAAGAGGAGATGCCAGAGCTGAAAACAGAGAAAGTGGCGAGCGGTGAAATCGGACCAGGCCGCGGCCTCCTGCGAAAGCGAGGCGCGGCGCCACTATTCGAAGAGGCTGCAGAAGACTTCGGCGCGCTCTCGAGCAACAGTCTGTGCGCCGCGGCGCCGGACAACGAATATCGGTCGCGACGCCAAAACACCCGACGGATTGCGAACCGCGCGCCATGCGGCGCCGCGGCATGAAAAATTAGGTCTTTTGACGAAATGCAGGCCAGCTCAAGGAAAAGAGGGAGGCGGTTTTCAGCCTATAAAAGGAGAACCCTAGGCAGTTTTTAAGGGTCCCCCTTCTTGCACAACACAAGACTTTTGCTTGGAGATTGGATACCATTAGTTTAGTAATTTCTTTTCCCTTTCTTGTTCTTTATTTCTATTTTGTATGATGAACATGGAATTAGTTCTTGTCATGACAATGGCTAGGAACTAATTCTCTTATAGGGTTTTCCATGTTGAATTGCTAGAAACTTATGTTATAAATTAATGCATGCTTATGGTTATTTTTCTTATTGTGAGATCTATCCAATAATTGAGTTGAATTCTTGGTAATTAATTGACAACTAATTATCACTATATGATTTCTAATCAGATTCCGAAAGGGGGGGATTGTGAATATGCTGTAAGTTGGGTAGACATTCTTGGATTGGGGATGAAAATACCTCAATTATTTATGTAGCGTTGATGAGAGGCTTAACAACCCTAATTTTGCGCATTGTGCGTGACGGTCAACTAGGTTTTTGTTCTTAATCCTCCTATAAAGTTATCCTTATCACCGAAAGGTAGGTAAGGTGCGATACTGGGGTTGAGTGTTTATATAACCCTAACGGGAGTATAAAACGATTTCGTAAACCTGCTTTCTCCAAAAGAAGAATACCATAAGTTAATGCATTAGTAAATAGCATAAGCGGATAGTAAGGATACATGGAAGCCCTATTCTCATCATCACTGAAGTAAACCCTTTTAGTTAAATAGCTTTTATAATTCTTAGTTATAAACAACAAATCTAAATATCAATTTACCAAATAGATACCAAAAAAATAGATAGTTGGTAATTGAACCCTAATCCTTGAGGACGATATTCAGTCTTATCAAGACTATACTACTTGTCATGATAACGTGCACTTGCGTTTAAAGTGTGTGCATCTTACCGCGCATCAAGAACCCTATTAGATATGGTTAGATCCATGATGAACTTCTCAGCTCTACCAACATACCTTTGGGGATATGCATTACAAATTTCAATCTACATTCTGAACAGAGTTCCATCAAAGTTAGTAGAGAAAACCCCATATGAGATATGGAACGACAAGAAGCCAACACTAAAATACATGCGACCTTGGGGTGCCCTGCATATGTAAAGAAGTTGCTTACTGACAAGTTGGAAACTAAAAGTGAGAAATATTATTTTGTGGTGTATCTAAAGGAAACTAGGGGATACTATTTCTATATTCTTGGAGAACATAAGGTCATTGTTTCCAGAAATGCAATTATCCTTGAAGAAGACTTAGTCTACAAGGAACAGAGTTGCAACAAGATAGAACTTGAAGAAATTCAAGAAGTACAAGATAATACAGAGGTTGAACCCTTATCAAATAACCTAGGTAAGAATTCAGTGAGAGTATTTGGTGAAGATTGGGTACTTAGAGTACGCCCTTAAGCCAGTGGGAGTACTGTGAGAGATAGTACAGAAATGCAAGACTCTCATACATGACCAATGGAAGATGATACAATAGTTGTACATCATCACATTCAGAAAAGATATGAAAATGACATTCCTGAATGCTCTCAAGGTGGTGGATTATCCAACATACAAACACCTTCTCACAATCAGAATACGACAAACACTGAAACACAAAATATTCAACTCCGTAAGACCACTAGGACTCATCGTCCACCTGAAAGACTTAATATCCTTGTTGAAACACACAATGGGATAGATATTCCTGATGATGATGAACCTACAACCTATAGCGAAGCCATGTTAGACGTTTATTCGCAGAGATGGCAAGAAGCCATGAAATCTGAAATGGACTCAATGTACATCAATCAAGTATGGAACTTGGTTGATTTGCCAATAGGGTTAGACCCATAGGATGCAAGTGGGTCTTCAAGAAGAAGATTGATGCATATGGCAAGGTATAGACTTATAAGGCAAGACTGGTGGCTAAAGGTTATAATCAACGGCCTGGGGTCAATTATGATGAAATATTTTCACATGTTGCGAAGATCAAGTCCATTCGAATTTTGCTTGCAATAGTCGCATACTATGATTATGATATTTGGCAAATGGATGTTAAAACTGTCTTCCTCAATGGTAATCTGATTGAGGATGTGTATATGATGCAACCAGAGGATTTTACATCCAAGACTCAGCCAAAAGCAATATGCAAGCTTTAAAAGTCCATTTATGGACTTAAGCAAGCCTCAAGGAGTTGGAATATTTGTTTTTGACAAAGTAGTCAAATCGTTTGACTTTGTTAGAAGCAAAGAAGATCCATGTATTTATAGTAAACACACGATGAGAGCATTGTCTTCATTGTTATATATGTTGATGACATATTAAAAATGGGAGATAATAAGACTCTCATGCAGTCAGTCAAGGAATGGTTATCTAGAATTAGGATCTACAGAGATATGCCTAATAGATTGTTGGGGCTGTCACAATCCTTATATATAGACAAAGTGTTAAAACATTTCTCTATGGAAAATTCCAAGAAAGGAAATCTTCATATAGGTCAAGGGATTAGGTTATCAAAGAAGGATGAGTTGCCTACGTATCACACCGTGTGGTGAGAATCAGACACGCGTAGTTCGGGATTATTATGTTGTAAAATGCATGATAAAGAATTATGTGATCAACACTAGACATATCAATTGAATTTGCAAATATGTATAAAGATACAAAATATAGGACCCAGAGCGATGCTTCGTTGAATCTGATATAAGCTGACTTCTTTCCGTCAACATAACTCCAGCTCATTCTTGTGATGATTTTTTTTTCTTTTCTTCCCTTTTTTTTTGTTGTTTTCCGCCCTAGACTATTTGAGAGGACGGTCTTCCTGCAAAAAATATGACAAATGGGTGAGAGTAGGCAAGCCACAAAAATAGTAAAATGTAAGGGCATGGCAATATAGTCAAAGACTCTCATGATTGGTTCGACCGGACTGGTGGTTGATGCTTCACAAAGCCCAAATCGTGTTGTTCAAGAGTGATTTACGCAGTAGAAGTCCTGATTGCAATGTGACAATAAAAAGTGCAAAAATACAAATGCTCGTGGCCAGAATTATAAGCATGATATGTACAGGGATTAAAAGGGTAATTATTGCATTAAATAATATGTACAGAATTGTTAGCGACAACAATAGTAAACAAACGCATGCAAATCAAGCGCGCGTCTAATATGCAGGGGACCTCTCTTATGCCAGAGGTCGGCCTAAACGCCAAATATGCGAGATTATGATAAATAGGTCCAAGCCGTCAAACTGCAATGATTTGCTTGAAATGGAGACCAAATGACGGTGCACTTTTTCCAATTTCGGTGTGTCATGACCGGACTTGGATCCGTCTATCATTGTCACGCTACACATATATGCTTATTGGTCGTTGGGTTGTGAAACCCGTCGACAATTTGGTGGATTCTCTAATTGTGGAGACGATACCAAGGTCCGATCCACCTAAGATGTATGCATGCATGCCTTAAAAAATAAAAGGTGGTATAGCTCTATCTTAAGCTTTCTAAGATTTGGCTTACTAGGCCTTGAGTTCAGGCGGACAACTCGAGTGAGAAGGCTACGCGGCCACCGGTTAGACCGGACACTCCACGTATATTACCAACTCTCCTAAATTTGGGTTTTTAAGAAAGAATTTTGCTGATGCACCCAGCGCACCTCGCATGTAGTGTGTGATAGTGTGGATTTTCCAGAGTGGAAGAAATATGAGCGGAATGCCAGTTTAAGGAAAGCAGTAAAAGCAAATAGGAATTAAAACAGCTAAGCATACAAGATTAAAGCAAGCAATAATAAACCTAGGTTTGCTATGGTCAAGAACCTGATTATCCCCAGTGGAGTCGCCATGCTGCCGCGCCCGTTTTTGACCTTGGAGTCTGAACGGTATCCGCAACGTTGCTCTTTGGCGCGGTTCCCTGGATGGAGCAATAATGCTGATTTTGAGGAGCCGTCACCTAATTATTTAAGTGAATTAGGACACTTGATTTATTGCAATAAAAATACTGTAATTAATCTCCATTTATGGTCTGCGAAATTAATGAGATTCTGGATCCGGGTTCTTTATTATCCTAAAGGAAAGGGGTTAGACATCCTTTAAGATCCGCTAACTTGCGGTTATCCGTTCAAACCTACGTTAATTATATATTGGCTTTTATTCTACATATTCTAAGCATTTTTACACAATTTACAATTAAAATAAAATGCAATACAGAATAATAAAACTAAAATTAAATGCGACATAAGATAAAAATTCAGGACATCTTTTAGCCCTTTTTAGGCCTTCTACACAAGATGATCTCCGAGTACCTGCATAAACACTTAGTAAAAGTGTTAGTAGTAGAATAAACAATTTTAAGAGCAATAACAAGAATTAATAAGTAAAGCCAAAAATAAATCCGTCTTTGTACAGGGAACACCTTGGAAATCAGACGGAGATTCTTTCATCGGCCAATATTGCTAGCAACAATAAAATAAATAAAAGCTTCGGATCCGCGCCAAAACAGTAATAGTTTTAAACACAGAGGGCTCAGATATATATAAAAAATAAAGTGGGACAACCTAAACAAGTGCGGCTGCGAGAATTCGCCTTGCCAGCACATGTTGGTTATCCGGTGTAAGTGGAAGAAATCATCATTGCCCAGAAAGCTTCATTTTATTTTATTTTCCGTATTTGCAACTGTGGGGGCCTCAAAAATCGACGGATAACTTTTTCATTGGCCAATGTAGTATCTGTTATAAATCAGTTACCAACAGTGCAGTATTTGTTCTAACTCAGTAAGTACTTAAATCAAAGGGCAAAATTGTTCAAAATTGTCCAAAACCATAGCTAAGCAACAACAAACAGTAGACAAAAATTACAGCGACATAGATCTCCCAGAAACGCACCAAACAACCAACATAATTTCATAACGTCGCGGAAGCGACAAAAATCAGAAAATTAGTAACAACAAAACAGGCAACTAATCCCAAACACATTAGAACTCCGGTAGAACACCCTATCCGAAAAAGTCAGTCCAACAAAGGCCAACGACAACAGATAACTAACAAAATAAACCAACAACATTCGCCGGAGCTTTTAGAACTCAGGCAAGATATCAAAAAACATAAGTAATCAGTCCACTGACCAAAACCAACAACATATATCAAGAAATAGAACCAACGTAGGTCGCCGTTGTTTTAGAACTCCGATTAGATATAAAAATACGAAAATAGTCCATACAGAGAAACCAACACACAAAAGGGGGAACGGGTCGGCGTCGCCTCATCGGCAAGATGTCGGGGCGACGCCAGAATCTATTCCGATCAGATCTGAAAAGCCAAATGACCGAATATTGTTGTGGTTCCAAGTTTCAATGGTGGTTCGGGTGTGGTACAGTGGTGGTGAGCAACGACTGATTCTCTCTAAGAGAGGGGAGATGAGTGTTTTTAGGGTGAGAAAATGGGAGCAGGGGAGTGAGGTCGACGGGGGTATGGTCGACGAGTAGTGGTCGACGGAGGTATGGTCGATGGGAATGGCAGTGGGGAAGGGGTGTTGCTGATGTTGTATGTGTTGTGATGTGTGTGTGCGTGAAAGTGAGGTGGGCGGCGAGTTGTGGGCGCTGGGGAAGGAAGGGGCGGTTGAGGGGAAAAGGGGAGGGCAATCAGGAGTGTGCGGCTGCTGGGTGTTTAAAGGGGTTCGCCGGAGCTTGGAGCTCCGGCGAGGGCGGCGGCGACGGGAGAGGTGAGGGAGTGAAAAAATCTGAAAAGGGAGGGGGGTTTTAGGGTTGTGCGATGACTGCTGGGCTTATGTTGGGCGGCTGCTGAGGGTGTTCGCCGGAGCTCCAAGCTCCGGCGAAGGGCGGCGACGACAGTGTGAGAGAGGAGAGGGGTAAGGGATGAGAGAAAAAATCTGAAAAGGGGTGGGGGCGTTTTTAGGTTTGTGCGGGAGAGGTGGGGCCGCTGAGTGTTTAGGGTTGCTGAGAGTTAAAGAATGGTGGGTAAGGTTTTTATTTATAGGGTATTTAGGTTTAGGGTTTAGGGTTTTGGGGTTTGGGTATTGAGTATTGGAGGGAAAAGATGAAAGGTGTATTGGGCCTCAGTTTGGGCTTCGGTTTTTGGCGGATTGGACTGGTCCAGATTGTGCCTTGGACTGGACTGGTTTGACAAAAAATGCAAAACGAATTAATTATTTAACAGAAAATTATTTAAAAAGATGCAAAATTATTAAAATGCAAATGCCGATGCAATAGTAATAAAATACAATATTTAACAAATATTTAATGCTTGATTAAAGTAAAGACGAGATGTCAATTAATTATTTAAAGAGATGCAAAATTATTAAAATAAAATGATCGCGCAATAATAATAACATAATATTTGAAAATGTTTAATACCTAATTAAAAGTAAAACAACATGATGCCAATTTATAAAAAATAAAACAACATAGAATTTTAGGTAAAAAATATACAAAAATGCCAAAAAATGGTGATTAAAATGCGGTGTCCTAAAATGCTTACAATTGCAAGAAATGACTAAAAGATGGGTCAAAAGTGGGTGTCAAGAACAATCAACCTATTAGAGGTGACACTTACCAAGAAAGATCTAGAGCTTGGTAAGATTCGTGTACGATTGAACGTAGCTGAGACCACTTTTCAAAGGCTCAACATGGGAACCTCCAAACTAGATGAAATATTGAACTTCAGTAATCCTACAAGGACTAGGCTTGGGTACCAATCTCCTAGCAAAACCAATACTTCCGGAATCCATAGTCAAACTGAGAGGATAAAATTTGTCAAAGAAAAATCGAGTAACTCTCAGATCACTATGATTGGATCGAAGGTTGTATGTAATTTCTGTAAAAGGTCAGGACATCTTATGCCCTACTGATACAAACTTCAAAATTCTGCACTCAGATTATTGCCTAAAATGTCATCAGTAATGTTGTCCAACATCACTGACAACATTCAAAGAAACAAGCCTGAGAGCAGAAGGAAGAAAGGTTTGAAAAAGAATGGGTACCTAAACTGAATCTGAGATGTAAGGTGTGCATAACCGCCTTTCGTACTAACATTACAGGTTCTTGGTACTTCGATAGTGGCTGCTCACGTCATATGACAGGTACCAAAAGTCTATTAAAGGACTATAAAGAATTCAATAGAGGGTATGTGACCTTTGGAAGAGGAAGTAAAAGTAAGATAATTGGTATATGAACTCTTAATGTTCCGGATGTACCAGCCTTGAAAAATGTTCTTCATGTAGAATGTTTGGTTGCTAATCTTCTTAGCATAAGCCAACTATGTGATGATGATCTCGAGGTGAAATTCAACAAGCTTGGATGCAAGGTTACAGATTCTGCAAACAAGTGTGTCATGTTAGAAACCCAAACCGAAGATAATTGATATCTAATAGGCAGACAAGAGTTTTGCAACTCCGCAAAGGTAGGTGACTTGACACTTTGGCACCAGAAGTTGGGACATGTCAACTACGACACCTTGGAGAAGCTGATCTCATTTGAAGCCATTAGAGGCATTCCCAGACTGGATCTAAAAGATAAAACACTGTGTGGAGATTGTTTGAAGGGAAAGCAGACTCGAGTCTCTCATAATGTTGTCCAACATGACGGACAACATTCAGGTACGTCTCATTGTTTTCAATTGTTGCATATGGATCTCATGGGTCCAATTGAGGTAGATAGTCTAGGAGGAATAAGATACTCGTATGTGATAGTAGATGATTTTTACAGGTTCACTTGGATATAATTTTTAAAGGAAAAATCACAAGCCTTTGACATGTTTAGAACACCTCTAGAATTAGGAATATGTTTTGTTCTTCAATTTTCAGAATTAGATCTGACCATGGAAAATAATTTGAGAATCAAACCTTTGCAAAATTATGTGAAAAGAAAGGTATATTCCATGATTTTTCGGCACCAAAAACACCACAACAAAATGGGGTTTCCGAAAGAAAGAACTAAACTTTACAAGAAATGGCTAGAGTGTTGTTGAGTTTTAAGCATTTTTCAAAGAGGTTTTAGGCAGAAGCCTTGAACACATCATGTCACATATCCAATAGAGTCTATCTAAGGCAAGGGATCAACATGACACCCTATGAACTGTTAAATGGAAAGAAACCTACATTGAGGTACTTTCATGTCTTTGGGTGTGAGTGTTATCTTCTTAATGATAGGGATAAACTGGCTAAATTTGACTCTAAGAGTGACAATGGGATATTTGTTGACTACTATCAGAATATCCATGCTTACCGAATATACAATCTTCGGAAAAAGATCATACATGAGTCTGTTAATGTTATTTTTATGACCTGCTGGATATATCTGGTAGATCTTCAGAAACAACATTGTGGTTGCAGTTGAAGAGGAGAAATCCACTAAAGCAACAGATGTTGTCCCAACATCAGAAGACACATCTGAACCTCAAAGAGAGAACATAGAGGATGAAGTCAAGGAGGAGTCTGCTACTGAACTGAATGATCAAGTGAGAAGAGACCCTCCATCGAGGATTAGAAAGAACCATCCACCCGACCAGGTGATATGGGGAGTTTTTTAGCAGAGACGTACAAGAAAGAAAAAACCAGTGATCTATCGAGAAATGGTAAGGTATGTGTGTATGTCCATCATATACCAACAGATTAGTATTTCTTGTATTACATCTACTTTGGAACCTAAAATATTGGGGAAGCATTGAAAGATAATTTTTGGATTCAAGCCATGCAAGAAGAGCTTGAACAATTTACCCGAAATGAGGTTTGAAATTTGGTACCACGACCCAACAACACAAATGTTATTAGGACCAAGTGGATATTCAAAAACAAATCAGATGAGTTAGGGAAGATTGTTAGGAACAAAGTTCGACTTGTTGCTCAAGGATATACATAAGTAGAAGGTATCGACTATGACGGGACCTTTGCTCCTGTGGCTAGACTTGAGTCAATAAGATTGCTTCTTGCTATTGCTTGCTACTTGAAAATTACATTGCACCAAATGGACGTTAAAGGTGTCTTTCTCAATGAATACTTGGACAAAGAAGTATATTTTGAACAACCAAAGGGATTTGAGGACCATCCACATCATGTGTACAAGCTGAAGAAAGCTTTATATGGTATAAAACAGGCACCACATGCATAGTATAGTCGTTTAACTAACTTCCTTGTTGAGTTTGGTTTTACCCGTGAAGCAGCTGACAGAACTTTATTCATTAAAGATACGGTGTAAATGTAATAATAGCTCAAATCTATCTTGATGATATTGTTTTTGGCTCGACTACAGAATCATTCTTGAAATCGTTTGTCGAAGCAATGCCAACAACATTTGAGATGAGCATGATTGGAGAACTAACATTTTTCTTATGCTTGCAGATTAGACAGAATGAAGAAGAGATCTTTGTATCTCAAAGCAAGTACACCAAAAATCTTGTTAGAAAATTTGGTTTGGAAAATGCTAAACACATGAAGACTCCAATGGGCTCTATGCAACAGGTATGTAAAGATGATGTTGGACAAGATGTTGACCCAACATTGTACCGATATATGATAGGTAGCCTTTTATACCTACCAGCCAGTCGCCCTGATATCATGTTTAGCATGTGTGTTTGCGCCAGGTTCCAAGCCAGTCCCAAGATATCTCATCTTAATGTCGTGAAACATATCATTCGATATGTTGCCGGTACAAGTGACTTAGAAATTTGGTACAAAGACACTAATCCTAATCTAATAGGATATAGTGACTCAGATTGGGCCGGTGTTGTAAACGATAGGAAAAGCACTAGTGGTGGGTGTTTTTATCTTGGCAATAATCTAGTCTCATAGTACAGTCGTAAATAAAATTGTGTATCACTCTCGACTGCTAAATTCGAATATGTGATAGCCGGAAGTTGTTGTGCTCAACTGATTTGGTTACGACATATTCTTGATGACTATGGCATTTCTAACAACTCCATGATTTTGTACAGTGATAATCTGAGTGCTATTAATATTTCCAAAAATCCTGTTCAGCATTCACGTACAAAACACATAGACATAAGACATCATTTTTAAGAGACTTAGTGGAAAAACAACTAGTTCAAATCGAACATATTGATACTCTTTCTCAACTAGCTGTCATTTTTACCAAACCCCTAGATCATGAGAGATTTTCTAGCTTGAAAAATCTCTTTGTCTCTGTTTTCTTTGAAAATAAGACAGGCTAGGTAGATGTTGTCTGAAATGTTGTCCTAACATTCTAGGTAACATTTACTGATTGAGTCAATATACAGAATATGTGTTGTAGTAATGTTGTACTGTTTTTCATAAGAATCAAGCATGACTTCACAAGGACAATGTTTGAACGTGATACCGTTCTCTGCGATGATATATATAAAAATAATTATGTATATCATAAAAAATGAGTATCATAAGAAGGAAATGCATTTACTAAAGATTTGGATGTATACAAAAAGAGCAAAGCTCTGAGATTGGTATCATTCCTATTCTATAGGAGTACCATATGTTTCAAGAAGGTTGAAAATTTCTTAATATTTTTTCTTTATCTGTATGTGTTCAACTAAGTTGATTAAGGACAATGGTAAAATGTCACATTAGTCCAGCGATGAGTCTCATAGGGAATATATACGGAATAATCAACTGCCAAATCAGAAAATCCTTGGAATCTCATAATGTTTGTTGAACTTTGAAATGTTTCCAACATCATTCACAACATCGTGTTCCAGTACATTAATCAATTTTACTTTTCTTAGTTTATTCTTGGTTTTGGTATGTTAACACGTCTCCGTCAATAATGAAAATCCAAAATATTTGGAGGACCGTTTTTTTAAAGTTTAAATGATGTTTTGTGCTATGAAAAACCTTTTGTTTTAGGTATGTAAAAAGTTCTTATTTTTTTATACTACCTAAATTTAAGGAAAAAGAGTTTGAGTGTAATTATATTTTGCCGTAATGAAAACCCCATTTGTGTCTTGAAATTGTCACATCAGCCGTCTATCAATCCATCAAGTCATGGAACACCAAACATCACCCTCACATTTTCCAACCCAAAGCTTCTACAACACACTAAACTCGTCGAAACCCTCTCCTATGTTTATTTCTCCCAAATCTTTAAACACCAAAAAATATTAGCCAATGTCAACAAGTCCACCAAATAGCAACAAGATGTACAAGCACTATGTACCCATCAATAAACTGAAACCTGCTGAGGAAGACGCCACTGTAGCGATGTTTCTGCTTGGTTCAGAGGAACCATTACAGATAAGCTTTTTAGGTGACTCAAAAAACTCAATCGATGTTGATACAACATTTGATTTCTCCAACATTGCATCAAGAGTAAAAATCAACAATGCCGACGAGAAGTCAAAAAGGGTTTTTGAAAGCCAGTTCGGTGAAGGTCAAACTGCTAAAAGGTCTAGGGTAGAGTTGACTTTCACTGTTGAAGAATCGACTCTTACTGTTGACACATCCACAAGCAGGAGCACTGACACTGATTTTGGTGTGCATAGTCCTCCCAGCTTTCCCTTAACATCCACTCTACCAGATGAAGCCGAGAAGGAAGAAGAAGAGGAAATGTCAGACGACATTCCCCTAAGGAACTTCATTCCAAAGGGGGTCCGCAAAACATTCTAGAATTTTACACCAAATGTTGTCTCAACATCAAGTGCAACTGATGATGCAAAGGACCCTGACTATGTTGCCCCAACATCCGAGGTAACACTAACACCCACCTCATCAGAAAAGGAGAATACAGAATCTGAAACAGATTCTGAGGCAATGCCTTGCTCCCCTATGTTCCAAAATAAATCATGCTTTGATAGGTAGAATTGGCTTAAGAACAAAGAAGTTAGAGGAGAAAAGTGATAGACCTGTCTTCATTTTTTGAATATGGTTTAATTGATTTTTTGAGCAGTCTTATACCCACGGTGTGAGATTTCACTGGTTATGTAATTGTTGTTGTTGTTAAGTTAAGAGGTAAGTTTAGAAAAGAACATTATTGTGATAAGTATACTAAACTTGTATTATCTTATAAAAAAATTATATCATTCCTAACATAAAACTATTGAGTTAATATAACTGGTTAATTTCTAACGAATTCTTCTTACTTTCTCAATTGCCATTTTCCATTTAAAGAAAAAGTATCTTTAATTAATAGTTAGCGCATTAAGCATGTCTTGCCTTCAGGAATATCTGCAGCTATGACAGCAACTTCAGCTAGCAACCACAAACAGTACTTAACAAATACTGGATATTCAGCCCTACATAATTCTAATAAATGTTTGCCTGCAAAATAAAAATGGGATAAAAGCGTTAAAAGAAGCCCAGCGCCGCGGCCCTTTCCCGTGTACAGTGCCCTATTTTCTGTATATTTGGTATTAGACTTGTACCATAATTAGAATTGTAATATTTCCATAAGTGTATAATTATTCTTTATATAGAATGGAGTTTTAGATGTAAAGTAGGAATAAGATTCTCCTATTGTAACTTGTATATATATGCCTTCAATCAATAAGAATAATCAAGATATTAATTATTTCATGGTATCAAGAGTCTAGGTTCTTTTCCTTGCTTCCGCTTTTCACTTATTTCTCAAAATACCGTGACAAATCCCCCCCCCCCCATCGGTTTCTCTGAAAATCCGAGACCCCCCTCTTCTACAAATACTGTCCAAAATTTATTCTATTCACCATGACTGATAAGAACACTTTTCATCCTACCCTCACCGTTTCTAACATCAAGAGCGTTCTCCATATTGTTCTTGATCTAGAGAACGTCCAATATGGGACGTGTGCAGAATTATTCAAGATTCATGCTATGACATATAAAGTTCTTCACCACATCATCCCTCCCACTACTCCTACGGGGGTGATATGACGTCTACGTCTACAACGGTTGCGCCCACCAAAGAAGCACAACCAAACTTATGTGTCATGCTTGATGCCAAGGTTTTCTAGTGGATTTATGTCACTATCTCCTTTGTAACTTATTTTTGGGTATAATTAGGGGCGACTCAATAAAATTAGTTTATCTAAAATCAAATCTTAATAAGAGGTCTCAAGTATATTCAATAAAACTAGTGTTGAAATATGTCTTGAATCCGGGCATATTAGTTTTATACCATGTTTAGGAATACTTTTTTCCTTTTCTGTTTGGAAAACTTTTTCCTTTTCTGTTTGAAAAACCTTTCCTTAGTCTGTGTAAGGGGTACTCTATATAAACCTCATAGGTCATAACCTAATAAGCAATCTGAAATACAATCCAAAGAAATCCCAAAAAATATATTCCTCAAGATCAATAAAACTTTTCTCTCTTATGCCCGTGGACGTAGCTAACACGTTGTTAGTGAACCACGTTAAATCGTTTGTGTCCTTTACATTCATTATTATTCTTTCTTCTGTTTAATTGCCTCCGCTATAACAAATTTGTTTCAGAGCAGGATTTGTTTGTTTGAAAGATATCTGGAATGAATGTGAAAATCGACAAATTTACGTGGAGAAACAATTTTCGTCTGTTGCAGATTAAGATGCGAGCCTTGTTAAAACAACAAGGACTTTGGACGCCGCTTGCTAGGAAGCCTACAGAGCCCGTTAACGCTGAGACGACCGTTCTGGAAGAGAAGGCTCATTCAACAATTATGTTGAGCCTTGCTGATGATATTATCACTGAGGTCGCGGAGGAGGAAACCGCGCAGGGTCTATGGGTCAAGCTCGAGAGTCTTTATATGACGAAGTCCTTAACCAACAAGTTGCTTCTGAAGCAACGTTTGTTCAGTCTACGAATGCAGGAAGGTATGCCTCTTCGAGATCACTTAGATTAACTAAACACAATCTTGTTAGAGTTGCGTAATATTGATGTGGAAGTTGAGGATGGGGATGCTGCATTGATTCTGTTGGTATCTTTACCATTATCGTACGAAAATTTCGTACAGTCGTTCATTGGTGGAAAATATACTGTATCTCTAGAGGAGGTGAGATCGTCTCTCCATACTAGGGAGCTACGCCATAAGGCGGCTGGTACAGGTGCAGATAATCAGGCTGCAGGGTTAGTAGCCAGTGAAAGTCATGGACATAGAAATCTGGGGGAGAAGAAGTTCAAGAAACCGTTTTCTAAAGGTCCAAAACCAAATGATATCTGTAATTACTGTAAGGATAAGGGACACTGGAAATCTGATTGTCCCAAGAAGAAGAGGCAGCAAAATAATTCGAGAGGTACTGCTGCTGTAGCAGATACCAACTCTGAAGATGATATTGCTCTAGTTGCTAATGAGTACACGCATCACAATGATGTGTGGATCCTCGATTCAGTAGCATCTTACCATATATGTCTGTGCAGGGAGTGGTTTACAACCTATGAGCAAGTGGATGGTGGCAGTGTTTCTATGGCTGACAGTTCTGTTTGCAAAATGGTTGGGATAGACTCTATTATAATTCGGACACATGATGGTAAATTCTGCACATTGAATGACGTCAGGCAAGTTCCATCCATGACAAATAATCTGATACCATTGAGCATGTTAGATAGCAAGGAGTTCAGATTTTTAGGTGGAGGTGAAGTTCTATATGTCTGCAAGGATTCGAATGTGGTTCTGAAGGGCATAAAACGTGGTACCTTGTATTTCCTTCAAGGTTCTACGTTATCAGGTTTTGTTGTTGTTTCATCCTCAGAGGTTGATAAAGAAAACTTGATCAAGTTATGGCATATGAGGCTTGGCCATATGAGCGAGAGAGGGATGCAAATTCTGTCAAAAGGAGATCTTATTTGTGGTCACAAGGTCGAGGACCTTAAGTTTTGTGTATAATGTGTATTCGGGAAATTACATCGCAGTAAATTTCCCAAAGCAATACACAGAACAAAAGGCACATTTGATTACATCCGTTCTGATTGTTGGGGTCCTTCCCGGATGGAGTCTCTAGGAGGTCACAGATATTTTATGACAATTATTGATGATTTCTTAAGGATGACTTGAGTGTTCTTCATGAAGCATAAAAGTGAAGTTTTCAAGAACTTCAAGCAGTGGAAAACATTAATGGAAAATCAAACAGGGAAGAAGATCAAAAGACTGCAAACTAATAATGGTCTGGAATTTTGTTGTTCCGAGTTCAATGAGTTTTGCAGAAAAGAAGGGATTGCTAGTCATCATACAGTCAGGGACACGCCACAGCAAAATGGTGTAGCAGAACGCATGAATCAGACACTTCTGGAGAGAGCTAGATGCATGCTCTCTAATGCTGGACTAACTAGGACATTCTGGGCAGAGGCGGTTAGTACAACTTGCTATCTGATAAATCGTGGACCTCACACAGATATACATCTCAAAACTCATTTTGAGATGTGGTTTGGTAAGCCTGCTGATTACTCTGGCTTGAGAGCTTTTGGTTGCAATATTTATTATCATGTGAACGAGGGTAAATTAGAACCACGAGCTAAAAGGGGGGTGTTTGTGGGTTATGGGGATGGTGTTAAAGGTTACAGAATATGGTCCCCGTCTGAGAAGAGGGTTATACTGAGCATGAATGTAGTTTTTGATGAAAATTCTATGTTTAACCCTACTGTGAAGTCTATTGTTGGTGGCAGTTTTGGGAAACATGTGGAGCAGAAAGTCACTCCAGATGAGGGTGAACCAGTATATGAAGTCCAACAACCACAGTCAGAAGCAGAATCATCAGGATCTTCATTACCAGCAGCAAATCAGCACAATTTGGCTCTTGATCGATCAAAGAGAGCAAATTATGGAATACCTCCCAGAAGGTATGGTTTTGAAGACATGGTAGCTTATGCATTGGAGGTTGTTGAAGAAGTGGATCCTGACTCACATGAGCCATCCACTTACAAAGAAGCAGTTATATGTACTAAATCTTCCCAATGGCTTGCTGCTATGGAATAGGAGAAGGATTACACGTCTCGAGTTCCCTATGCTAGTGCAGTATGAAGCTTGATGTATGCAATGGTCTGCACTAGACCTGATCTTGCACAGTCTGTTTGCAGGTTTATGAGTGAGCATGACAAAGAGCATTGACAAGATGTGAAGAGGATTTTTCGATACCTCAAAGGTACGTCTGATGTTGGTCTTATTTATGGAGGTGATACAAAGTGTTAGGTGACAGGGTTTTCAGACTCCGACTATGCTGGAGATATTGACAGTAGAAGATCTATGACTGGTTATGTTTTCACTCTTGGTAGTTCAGTTGTCAGTTGGAAAGCTACTGCGACTCTGATGACTTTGTCGACTCTGACGAGTACATGGAATTAACAGAAGCCGCCAAGGAGGGAATCTAGTTGAAAGGATTGATCAGCGATCTGGGTCTACATCAGGATTAGGCCATAGTGTATTGTGACAGTCTCAGTGTAATATGTTTAGCCAAGAATCAAGTCCATCATGAGAGGACTAAGCACATTGATGTGAGGTATCATTTTATGAGAAGTGATAAGAAAATCAAGGTGAACAAAGTGGGTACTGTTGATAACCTAGTTGATATGTTCACAAAGCCGGTTCCACACAACAAGTTTCAACACTGTTTGGACTTGCTCAATGTTCGGAGTTGTTGATTGCCCCTTGAGGGAAAAATCTGGGGCAGAAGGAGTATATTACATATAGAACTATAATGGTACATCTGGTACATATGTTATTTGTGAGAGGATTCAAGTCAAGGTGGAGATTTGTTGAAATATGCCTTGAATTCGGGCATATTAGGTTTATACCTTGTTTAGGAATACTTTTTTCCTTCTCTGTTTGGAAAACCTTTTCTTTTTTTGTTTGGAAAACCTTTCCTTAGTCTGTGAGAGACTCTATATAAACCCCATAGGTCATAACCTAATAAGAAAACTGAAATACAATCCAGAGAAATCTCAAAAATTGTATTCCTCAAGATCAATAAAGCTTTTTTCTCTTCTGCCCGTGGACGTAGCTAACACATTATTAGTGAACCACGTTAAATCATTTGTGTCCTTTACATTCATTATTATTCTTTCTTCTATTTAATTACTTCCGCTATAACAACTACCATTTGTGTGCGTCACACGTGTATCTCATGCACCTCACGTGCATCTTGTGCACTGCATGTGCATCTCGTGTGTCGCACGTGTGCACCGTACGTGCATATCATATCAATTATTATCAATTAGTAAAAATACTTTAAAATCACATATATATTATTGTTAAACATGTGAGTGAGATATACATCTAAATTTTTTTTAAAATTAATGCAAACTGAAAATGATGAAGGATTATCCTTTTTCAACAGACTTGATAGTTAAACTCAATATTATTAGACATTTTTTAAATTTGGGACTGTTGTTTCTGGAAATAGTTCGATGAGCATATGAGATTTACTATTATGAACTATTTTCTAGCTTAATTCAATATATTTTTAAAATAATAAATCTATACACCTAACATTACTTTTACTAACTATTGAAAAATAGGCCCCTAAAATTTATGGGCCTAAAGCACTTGACTTAGTGGCTTGTAGTTGAGCCGGCCCAAGTATAATACTTATGTTATCTCGACTCTGCTACGCATTTTGAATGCCATTCTGATAATTGCCTGCAAAACAAAATGGGATAAAAGAGTTAAAATAAAATTCCGTAGGAAATATGCAATAATGTATTAATGTTTTGACTAACTTACCAGTGCTTACTCCAAGATTAGCCGCAAGTGATTGAATAATAAGAGCAAATATCAATCCAATGAGAATCACCCAAAGAAGCTGCAAAGTTTGAGTAACAAATACTAAGATATATGTATTTTCTAGGAGTAGCTAAAGTTTTTGCTCATACCAAAGTTTCTCATTTTTTACCTCATATACATGGCTTGATCCAGCTTGCAAATCAGTTTCCACTGTATCATTAATTTTCAAAAACAACAAATTATTACTTTAAACAACTAAAAGAAATAAGTCCACATAAATTATTATGTGAACTCTAAAATTTTAGGCATGAAAAAAAATACAAGCGATGACTTACAATTCCCTGGATCAAGATATGCCAAGGAAACAAAGAAACCAGGCCCTATGTATGCAAAGAAGTTTTTCCATCCATGTTTCTACATAATTATTCACAAACAACATAATTAGGGAAGTTTTTAATTTTCATCAGAGATATTTTCAAGATCTTGGAAGGTCTTAAAAAGAAAAATAATAGCAAGGTGAAGTAAATTAAAAAACCTGATGCTCAATATGATGATTATTGTTAGGATTTGTAGAAGGTAATGGACTCACATTAATTCTCTTGCTTCCTCCAATCACTTGGTTTTGTTGTTGATTCTCCATTCTTTATTTTGTTTTCTCTCTTTTGCACTCACTATGACTCCTAAACTCTGTGTTTACTTAGATGAGACATAAATATGTCTCCTTATTTATAGTGCACTAATTTGAACACTTCTGTATTATGATGTCATGTAACTGAGAAGGTAAGGAAAGGTGATTGGGATTGATTTGTTTTTTGGGAGGTGCGGAGAGGGGCGTGCTCATATAGAATCATACGAAAAGAACATTAAGAGGTAAGTTTCTGTCTCCCGGAAACATCCGCTCTACCTACCAAGGTGGAGATAAGGTCTGTGAACACTCTACCCTTTCATACCCACAGTGTGGGATTTCACTGGGTATGTTATTATTGCGGTTGTTAAGTTAAGAGGTAAGTTTAGAAAAGTTTGTCACGCCCCGGACCCCGAGCCCGCGACTGGTGCCCTACCTGGGCACCCTTCTATTCATACAACACAATAAACCGCGAAAGATAAATAACACTCATTTTTTTTTCTTAAAACAAAGACAAAGCCGATAAGGCTGCCATAATATAAATCACCCGAAAGGGTCTACACTGTACAACAATATAAATACAACTCTAGTCAGTCCAGCCCACATATGAATACAGACCTCTAAGAGTTTGGACAATTACTATGACGGGACAAGGCCCCGCCGTACCCCTGAATATACCTAGCCATAATGACAAGCTCCGGAACAATGGAGTCATCTCAAAATGCTGAATCAGGATCCTAAGCTCGCGGATCCACAAATGTGTACCTAGACCTGCGAACATGAACGCAGCCCGGGAAGAGGTCAAGCAGTACCAAGTATGGAACGAAATCTGATGCGATAAACAAGATCATAACTGTACAAAAGAATGGCAGGGGCAAGTATGAAAATCAAATACCAGATCCTACCGTGTTATATAACAATCAGAGCCAACTGTACCTTGTATCACTGTACTACTATAACACCGTACCACTTTCACATATGAAAGTCATGTCAAAATCAGGGACACCTGTCCTCAGCATATAATATCACAGAAACATGCTCGTGGAATACAACATCACTGTCAGCATGTAACAAGTATAATATACCACCCTCATCAGATAAGCATGCCCGTGGAATTCCAACATCACCGTCGGCATGTAAAAAGTACAATACTCAAATATCAGTACACTGTGCCTTTTTTAAAAAGTAGAGTAAACTTTACCGCTTTAAACTAGGAAGCTTATGATCAATCTAGGGTCACCCGCCCGTAGTATCATTATGCAATTCTACTCTTGGGACTATTTCACCCGCATAGGTCTTGTGGACACGCATGAGGTAATTTCCTCGCATAGGACTATTTCACCCGCATAGATCACGTGGACCCGCATGAGGTAATTTCCTCGCATAGGACTATTTCACCTGCATGAGACTATTTCACCCGCATGAGCCCTACGGACTCGCATGAGGTAGTTTCCTCGCATCGTGGGAAAATCCACGGAATATGTATAATGTCTTGGGGGGTTACCCCGCAATCATACTCAGGGGATGTATAATGTCTTGAGGGTTTACCCCACAATTATACTCAGGGGATGTATAATATCTTGGGGGTTTACCCTGCAATTATACTCATAACACTAGCATCAATGGCTATCATGAACAACTTATGCAAGTTAAGTAATCTTTAACTCTCATTAGACAAAATGAAGGCACCATCTTTTTGAACAACCAAGGCAATACCATGCCTTCCTTTTAAAACAAACAAGACAATACCATGCCTTCCATTATGAAATAACCAAGACAATACCATGCCTTCCTTTTAAAACAAACAAGACAATACCATGTCTTTCTTTCTAAAATAACCAAGACAATACCATGCCTTCCTTTTAAAACAAACAAGACAATACCACGTCTTCCTTCCTAAAATAACCAAGACAATACCATGTCTTCTTTTTCTGAAACAAACAAGACACTAACAAGTCTTTCATTTTATAACATCAAGGCCCTATCACACTTGCATCACTAAGGATTAAAGTCCATTACAACAAGGTACGTGAGCCGTACATTCACTTTATAAACTAAATTTCCATTTTTAGAAAAGCCCAAGTACTACATGTATCACTAGGAAGTAGAATTCAATACATGTATCAGTTTGAAACCATCATCAAGACACTTATCATACCAAGTATCTTTCTAAGACATGGTTTGGCAAATCAGGGTAATAGACATCACGTATTACTTTAAAACATCTTTGAAAATCAAAGTTCCACATATCATGTACTATATTAAGGACTTAACCATGAACATTCTCACATGATTTCCTTACAACATTTTCAACCATCTCTTGACTTTTCACAAACCTTATTATAACAAACTTCCCATAAAGCCGTTATAACACTTTCATTTTAGAAAACTAAAGCATTACCATATCATGTACGAGATTTGAACCCAAAGTACTATGTACGTCTATTCTTTACAAAAGAATCGTTTCATGAAATATTTAGGGAGTTGAACCCAAAAGCACTTTCACTATTAAAACCAAGTTACTTACCCTTTTAAACTCAAGTAACTTATACTTTTAAAACCAAGTAACTTATGCCTTTAAATCAAGTTACTTCTACTCTTTAAATTAAGTAACATATACTTTTCAAATCAAGTTACTTATTCTCTTTGAATCAAGTAACATATACTTTTCAAATCAAGTTACTTATTCTCTTTGAATCAAGTAACATATACTTTTCAAATCGAGTTACTACACCTTTTTCAAAACTCAAGTCATTTATACTTTCGAAATCCAAGTCTCGTGTACTTTCAAAATTAATACTTTTATGAGTTGTGAATAGGTTATACTCGTTTATAACGATCTTGTTAAAGCAGCCATGATCTAGAAAATGTAATACAATTTTGTCTTATCTTAGTTTCTATGCAGATGGAGAATTCTACTCATTTCAATATAATTGATTGTCGATACGTTTTTATTAACGCTGTTGTGGCTTTTTCGACACCTATTCTCATTAGTGTAGTAAATTAGCAAGGTCAACTCGACTCCAATACTTCCTAACGACTCTTACCAACATCCCCCATAAGACTTTGGTAAGAACTTAGGAATATTTTAGACATGCTTTTTGCATAAAATCAATAACATGAATACTTCCTAATGACAAGGTAAGTACTTCAAGAAAACAAGTCACGTATACTTCAAAACAAGGCAAGTTTACTTCAAGGATAGTCATGTCGATAGAAGGAAGAAGTTCACATACCTCGTTGGCGACTAACCCAAACGACAAGTAGCAATACGCTCCAATGTACTTCAACCTTATTGGCTATTCCACAAGCCAAGTAGAATGTGCTACACGTAGTACTTCAACCTAAAATGACAATAGCACTTCTATCAACTACAAGCTATCAAGTGTAGGACTTATACCAAATAATGGACCTCTAATTCTACGGAAAATTGGGCAGCACTTCCTTTGTTTCTACGTACTTTTCCACCTTTTCCAAGACCCGTATTCATCAACCAACAAGCCACATTTAAGGCACAATCAAATCAGAAACCAAAGGGGAACACACATCTACCTTACGTGCAAAATTCGGCCCATTAACTTATATAAAACAGTCCATAATTCAACCCATAAAAACAGTCCACAATCCAACTATAACGAGGGTAAAATGTGAGGCCTTTTAACGCCTTTCCACACCCTTATTCCCTTAGGACTTTCATTAGCAACTACTACACTTAAACATGCATAACAACAACTAAATTTACAGCATTTAATACCTCAAAACAGTCCACTAAACGACACAACAACGTCTAACAGTTTTGGGCAGTTTCTTGGCCACAACAACTACAACCCGATAACTCATTCCTTGATCCATTTTATTCCAATTCGAGTTCCAAAACTTCTACATAAGTTATAACAACTTATTAACAACAATATTAATCCATTATAACATGCAATCGGTGAAGATAACAACGACAATAACCAACGAATTTCATTTGCACCAAATCTGTCCCAAATCGGTTTTAGCCTCAAAAATGGCTCAAACGCTTTTTATTCTTCATTATTTTTAACACAAGTTCATCCATACATAATAACAATAAGTAATATCCAATTACTTTAAAAGAAGAAGGACTTTTACCTCATTCTTTGCCCAAAAACGCTCCAAAACAGTCCGGTCTTTATTGGTCTGCAGTTTTCGTTTCGCTCCACTTCTTTAAGTTCCAATCACATATATGTACCCCCTAAAACCTTAGGAGCAACTTCTCTTTGAATCTCACTTCCAAAAAGTCGACGAAACCCCTAGGGTTTTGGCATCAACTTTCGGCCAAGACAAGTAAACGTGTAGAATATTAATCTAGGCTTAGCACTTGGTTTAAGGGCTTAATCTTGGAGAAATAAATTGATCAACAATGGGTGTTCTTAGCCAAGGGGCTCTCGAAATTAGGGAGCTAAAGGGGAGAAGATGAGAGCTTATTTTTTAGTTCAAGTGTATAATGAATCCAAGTCTTCAAGACTTGGATATATATCAACCTATAATGCTAAGTGGAGTGGGCCCCACATGTCCGCTTGGCCTCAAAATATCTTAGAGACTTGTCATCTTGCAAGACCAAGTGGAGGGGTGACAAGTGTCGCCCTCCGATTGGTCCAAAATACTATAATTTTTCGAAGGTCCCCGCGAAATTGTGAAATTCTCGGCGGACCCCATATTATTAGTCCCGCGTCTTCACAATAGTATTCTACGCTCGTATCTCAAATTTGGAATGAAACCGACCCCTCGTGAAGAAATTATGGTGTCACGTTCGTTGTGACCAAATTTGCTCTAAATCGAAAATGTAACTACACTTTCTTTCCAATATTTCAATCTTATTACCTTACGTACGTTCTCATCTCATTCTCTTGGAAATATGGGGTGTAACAAAACATTATTGTGATAAGTATACTAAACTTGTATTATCTTACAAAAAGATTCTACCATTCCTAACAGAAAATTATTGAGTTAATATAATTGGTTAATTTCTAACGAATTCTTCTTACTTCCTCCATTGCCATTTTCCATTTAAAGAAAAAGTATCTTTAATTAATAGTTAGAGCATTAAGCAAGTCTTGCCTTCAGGAATATCTGCAGCTATGACAACAACTTCAACTAGCAACCACAAACAGTACTTAACATACTGGATATTCAGCCCTACATAATTCTGATAAATGTTTGCCTTTAAAACAAAAATGGGATAAAAGCGTTAAAAGAAGCCCAGCGCCGCGGCCCTTGTCCGTGTACAGTGCCCTATTTTCTGTATATTTGGTATTAGACTTGTACCATAATTAGAATTGTAATATTTCCATAAGTGTATAGTTATTCTTTATATAGAATGTGGTTTTAGATGTAAAGTAGGAATATGATTCTCCTATTGTAACTTGTATATATATGCCTTCAATCAATAAGAATAATCAAGAGATTAATTATTTTATGGTATCAAGAGTCTAGGTTCTTTTCCTTGCTTCCGCTTTTCACTTCTTTCTCAAAATACCATGACAAATCCCCCCCCCCCCCCCATCGGTTTCTCTGAAAATCCGAGACCCCCTCCCCCTTCTATAAATCTTGTCCAAAGTTTGTTCTATTCACCATGACTGATAAGAACATTTTTCATCATGCCCTCACCGTTTCTAACATCAAGAGCGTTCTCCCTATTGTTCTTGATCTAGAGAACGTCCAATATGGGACGTGGGCAAAATTATTCAAGATTCATGCTATGACACATAAAGTTCTTCACCACATCATCCCTCCCACTACTCCTACGGGGGGTGATATGACGTCTACGTCTAAAACGGTTGTGCCCACCAAAGCAACAGATCCAGACTTATGGGTCATGCTTGATGCCAAGGTTCTCCCATAGATCTATGCCACTTTTTCCTTGGTAACTTCTTTTTGGGTATAATTAGGGGCGACTCAATAAAATTAGTTTATCTAAAATCAAATCTTAATAAGAGGTCTCAAGTATATTCAATAAAACTAGCATTTGCGTGCGTCACACGTGTATCTCGTGCACCCCACTTACATCGTGTGCACTGCATGTGCATCTCGTGTGTCGCACGTGTGCACCGCACGTGCATCTCATATCAATTATTATCAATTAGTAAAAATACTTTAAAATCACATATATATTATTGTTAAACATGTGAGTGAGATATACATCTAAATTTTAAATAAAATTAATGCAAACTTAAAATGATGAAGGATGATCCTTTTTCAACAGACTTGATAGTTAAACTCAATATTATTAGACATTGTTTAAATTTGAGATTGTTGTTTATGAAAATAGTTCGATGAGCATATGAGATTTACTATTATGAACTATTTTCTAGCTTAATTCAATATTCTTTTTAAATAAATAAATCTATACACCTAACATTACTTTTACTAACTATTGAAAAATAGGCCCCTAAAATTTATGGGCCTAAAGCACTTGACTTAGTGGCTTGTAGTTGAGCCGACCCTAGTATAATACTTATGCTATCTCGACTCTGCTGCGCACTTTGAATGCTATTAATAGTAACAGACTTGAAAAAAATTCTTCATTTTCTTAATTTTTGTTAACTTTATCTATTACAGTTATTATTTATTGAGATTAAGATTCACCCAACCTGTAAGTTGATAAGGTTATTTTGTGACTATAGTTAGATTTATTTCTAATGCTATTTGTTTAGAATTATGTGTTTTGATTAATAGTATTATCTCTCCTAATCCCTTTTTATAGGAAAAAGTACATAATGACTATCCATAGGAAAAAGTACATTTGCGTTATATTTTGATCACAAAAATAATATAAAAATTTCATGGAGTGCTCTATTTTGGTCACCCTATTTGACTGGTATCCACGCCTTTCCTTGTTTTTGCACGAATAACTAGTATTGGATGCTATTACTGGTAAAAGATCTTTAAAATGTATTTTTTTTCACTTTTTTGCTTAAAATTATGTGTTTTGATTAATGTCTCTCCGAACCCAATGTTTTGAAACTCGGACGGGACATCGAATCGGACGACCAGGTCACTAGTTCAACCGGTTGGACCGGTTCAAAAAATCGGTATCCACACACACACATATATATATATATATATATATATATATATATTTTACATATATATATATATATATATATATATTTTACATATATATATATATATATATATATATATATTGAATGTCAAATACATATCTATATCCAAACATATGAAATAACGAAGATCCATGTCCATCAACTAATTTCAAAACACATGTCCATAAACTAAATTGTCGATGTCCATTAAGCTAAATAACCAAGATGCCATGCATATCTAAATTCAAGATGTAGAAACTAGAAACTTGATTATCCACGTCCTCACAAAATAAATAACTTCAAAACACATGTCCATAAACTAAAATAGTCAAAAGAACTTGAATAATAAAAATCTCAATTAAGTCCAAAGATGTCATCTATGTCGTCATCAACACCTCTACTATTGCTATTTTGATGGTCAAAACCTCTTAACTCAGCATCATTAATCATGTCTTCATCAACTTCTTTATCTAAAATAATAAATAAATAACTAATATAATATAATATTCAATCTAATTATAATATGGGAAGATGAAAAGTTTAATTAATTTTTTTAAAAAAAAATACATGAATAAACAAAAACCTGGTTTGTACGAGTTACTGAGTCACCGGTTCATACCGATTTTTACGGGTTGCGTCGAGTTTGATACCATCCGTTCCTACAATAAACTCGGGCCGACCTCGATACCAGTTCCCGATCCGACCGGCCGGTCCGGTCCGAGTTTCAAAACATTGTCCGAACCCCTTTCAAAATAAAAATTAGGCAATGACTATGATAGAGTATACGTAAATATTCTCCATATATTCTGTAATTATTATTTTAGTGTAATTATGTAAAGTCGATATTCTCATACGATTAGGATTACAATTGTAAACACCTATATATATTGTATTAATGAGAAGACTCCAGACAAGGAGAATTTAATAATGGTATCAAGAGCCAAGCCCTAAACACCCTCACTACCATTTCGCCCCCCTCTTCTTCCTTCCGGTGGCAAATAAGAGAATTTCATATTTCTCTTCTTGCACCGCCAAAAACAGCCACTTCATGGCTTCTCCCGAATCTCCCGAGGGTTCCTCCTCCACCCCCCGACGTCACAACTCATCCTCTCCTAGCTCTTTTAATCCAGCCTTCGCCGTAACATATATCAAGAACTTTATCCCTTTGATTCTTGATCAAGAGGATGGACAATACTCTTCGTGGGTGGAATTGTTTCAAATCCATGCTTGTGCCTACAACATTGTTGATCACATTGATGCCACCACACCCCGTCCACCCCTACGTTAACAACACAACATGGAAATGGCTTGATGCTATCAATGGATATATGACACTATATCCAAAGATCTACTTTATACTATTATGAAGACAGGGGCTTCGTCTCACGAACTATGGACAAGGCTAGAGGAAATCTTCCAAGATAACAAACATACACGTGTCGTGTATCTAGAGGAACAATTCAATAACACCCATCTTGAGAACTTTACGAATATGTCCGACTATTGTAAAAAATTAAAATTAGTTGCAGATCAATTATCTAATGTGGGCACACCAATTTCTTAAATGAAGATGGTTTTGCAACTAATTAATGGTTTACCAAAAGGTGAGTATGATACACTTGCGACGATAATCCAACAAGTTGATCCCCTCCCCAGTTTCAACAAGGCCCGATCACAATTGCTCTTGGAGGAGACCAGGCGTGCAAAATATGACTAAAATAATCAAAAGTCGTTGGTGGTTGATGCAGCGGTGAGGACCACAACACCCGTAGGACAGTCGTAACACACGGAAAACCAACCGCCGCGGGGCGGCCGCAGTGGTGGCAGGGGCAGAGGCCCCGGTGGCGGATGTGACGACAGATAGAAAAGATGTGAGGGACAGTCCAATTTCGTCGGCCAAACACAGCAGACACAATACCCATCTCAGTGGGTGGCCCGGCTGCCGCATCGATTCGACAATTGGGCCTCGCCCCTACCCACACCCAGCGGTCGGCCTAACGGGCTAGTGGCAGCAACCCAGTATTCTAGGCCACCATACAGGCCCACTTTCGATGTGCCAAACATCGCATGCCCACTTCTCGGCGACCCAACGGTAACAACAACCATACGACCTCCTTACTCCTACCAAACTGGGTCAAGCCTACAACACCATGAATTTATAGCAGCCCAATGATGCCTGATATATGGATAGGGGAGCCATTTCCCACCTCACTCGTAACTCCGGTAATCTTGCTTAACTGTTTAATTTGAATAATCCTCAATTTATTTTGGTCGGAAATGGTAATCGCATTCCAATTCAAGGCTATGAGACCACACAAACTAAACCACATGTTAGCGATATTTCGAATGCTCACGCAAGCGTACGCATCGTTGACAAGTAACATAGTTTGATAAGACCGAATATCGTCCTCAGAGACTTATTTCTAATTACCGTTCATCTATTTATGTTATCTATTTCGCAATCGATATTTGAGTTGGGTTTTGTTTAACTACTAGAATAATTGCAAGAATTACTGAACTATTTAAGTTTGATGCGCGAAAAGATGCACACACTTTAAACGCAAGTGCACGTTATCGTGACAAGTAGTATAGTCTTGATAAGACCGAATATCGTCCTCAAGGATTAGGGTTCAATTACCAACTATCTATTTTTTGGTATCTATTTGGTAAATTGATATTTGGATTTGTTGTTTATAACTAAGAATTATAAAAGCTATTTTAACTATAAGGTTTTACTTCAGTTGTGATGAGAATAGGGCTTTCATGTCTCTTCAACTATCTGCTTATGTTATTTATTAATGCAACGAACTATGGTCTTCTTCTTTCGGAGAAAGCAGGTTTACGAAATCGTTTTATACTCCCGTTAGGGTTATATAAACACTCAACCCAAGATGTCGCCTTACCTACCTTTCGGTGATAAGGATAACTCTATAGGAGGATTAAGAGCAAAAACCTAGTTAACCGTCACGCACCATGCGCAAAATTAGGGTTGTTAAGCCTCTCATTAACGCTACATAAATAATTGAGGTATTTTCATCCCCAATCCAAGAATGTCTACCCAACTTACAGCATATTCACAATCCCCTCCTTTCGGAGTCTGATTAAAAATCATATAGTGGTATTTAGTTGTCAATTAACTACCAAGCATTCAATTCAATTATTGGATAGATCTCAACAAGAAGAAGAAATACCATAAGCATGCATTAAATCATAACATAAGTTTCTAGAGATTCAACATGGAAAGCCCTATAGAGGAATTAGTTCCTAGTCATTGACATGACAAGAACTAATCCTATGTTCTTCATAAAAACTGAAATAAAAACAAGAAAAAGAAAAGAAAATACTTAAGAATGAGTCTCCAAGCCAAGCATCCAA
This sequence comes from Przewalskia tangutica, assembly GCA_029844215.1. NCBI lineage: Eukaryota > Viridiplantae > Streptophyta > Magnoliopsida > Solanales > Solanaceae > Przewalskia > Przewalskia tangutica. The sequence continues at coordinate 40,238,330 of CM056724.1, read as the reverse complement.
GGGTTGTGTTGTGGAATATTTACAAGATGGATTGGTGGAAGGATGGATGTTGAATGGTGAATGGTGGAGTGGAGAATGAATAATTTTTCTAATGATGTAGAGTATTTATAGCCAAAGAATCCTTTTGGGTAAGGGTTAGGGATTTTGTAGGTAGGAAAAGTTATTAGAATCCTTTTAGGTAAGGGTTTTAAGGTAGGAAAAGTTATCCCTTTAGGTAGGAAAATGTCACAGCCCGAACCCCGGGCCCGTGACTGGTGCCCTACCTGGGCACCCTTCTACCTTAACAATACAAGTAAGCTGCGGAACAGAAATAACACCCCATTTTTTTTTTTAAAACAAACGTACGTGCAAGGGCAATGCCGACAAGGCTGCCATACATACATAAACAAAAGACACTACCGCATATGAGTCGATCCCACGTATGAATACGGACCTCAGGAGTTAAATCGAACTATGACGGACAAGGCCCCGCCGTACCCAAAACTATACAAAGTCTGTACTGAAGGACATATACCAAAGATAAACTCCGGAATAGAAGGAGCTTATCCAAAACCCTGAGCAGGATCCTACACCTGCCGATCACCGAACTGCGTACCTAAACCTGCGGCATGAACGCAGCCCCCCGAAGGAGGTCAGTACGAAGAATGTACCAAGTATGTGAGCGATGAAATGCGTAATAAAATCATAGCGATCTAAATAACACGGGAGACATGTATGATATCCAACCTACGATCACATAACACATAAGCGATCATATCAGTCGGGGCCTTGACCGCCGAGTCACTACTCGGATATAACTATGGGTCTCACGCCCGTAATATCAATCATGCGTGGAATCCTTCCTCACTGCCGGCAATCCATGATATAACATAACATCAAGTCCCACCGGTGGTATAGCATCTTGGGGGTTTACCCCTCACTTATACTCTTACCCTGGAGAAGGTGGTAAAGCAGGTGGTATAGCATCTTGGGGGTTTACCCCTCACTTATACTCTTACCACGGAGGTGGTATAACGTCTTGGGGCTTGCCTCATTTATACTCTTACCCTATCTCAACCGTACAAACAACACATAAAGCGGGTGGTGCGTCTTGGGGTTTACCCTCACTAATACGCTTACCTGGAGGAGGTGGTATAACGTCTTGGGAACGCCGCCGTTTATACTCTTACCCTATCTCGTGACCATCAAACAAGACATAAGCACTACCATGTCTTATAAAAATCCGGGAATTTAACCCAAGTACTACAAGTAGCGGAAGCATACGTGGAATCCCACATCACTTGTCGATGCGTCGGTAACTTCTGACAAGACGGTGACCTTCAACCGAGAGTCGCGACAACTTAATAAAACATAATACTTGCACACAAAGGCTCTTTCCAGCACATATAGGCAAGTTCTCAATTAACCAAGCCAAAGTACATATCAAGGCACACATAGGATAATTCTCATTTTATCAAGCCAAAGTACTAATCAAGGCATACATAGAATAATTCTCTTTTAACAAGTCAAAGTACTTATCAAGGCACACTTAGACAAATTCTCAATTTATCAAGCCAAAGTACTAATCAAGGCATACATAGAATAATTCTCTTTTAACAAGTCAAAGTACTTATCAAGGCACACTTAGACAAATTCTCAATTTATCAAGCCAAAGTACTAATCAAGGCATACATAGAATAATTCTCTTTTAACAAGTCAAAGTACTTATCAAGGCACACTTAGACAAATTCTCAATTTATCAAGCCAAAGTACTAATCAAGGCATACATAGAATAATTCTCTTTTAACAAGTCAAAGTACTTATCAAGGCACACTTAGACAAATTCTCAATTTATCAAGCCAAAGTACTAATCAAGGCATACATAGAATAATTCTCTTTTAACAAGTCAAAGTACTTATCAAGGCACACTTAGACAAATTCTCAATTTATCAAGCCAAAGCACTACGTACGTACATTCTTTTCAAAAGACTACTTTTTATGTAAACCCCAAGATACCAACACCCGTAGTATCAAGGCATGTCTATTTTTCAAAGTAAGTTACTACACTTTTAGAAAGCTCATTTCAAAGCTTGAAATCAAGTAACTTCAAATTTTCACAATCTTGGCAACTTATGCCAATTAATCAAAATAGACAACTTTCTTAACCTTCCATAAAGCCGTTATAACCAACTTCCCATAAAGCCGTTATAACCCTTTATGGTTTTAGACATATCCATTCCTTCAATAACCAAGAGACTTATACTATTAAAACCAAGTATCACATACTTACAATTCAAGTTCTTAACTTTCAAAATACTTCAAGTCTCTTAATAGTTAGAAAACAAGTTTTCTTCTACTTTTTTTTAAACCTCAAGTAACTTCACCCTTAGCACAAGTTACTTCTCTTAAATCATGTCATTTCTCCTCTTTTAAATCAAATAAGTAAATCACTCCTTTGACTCCCCTAAAGTCATTATAATGACCTTTAGGTTTTAGAACTAAGGCACTAGCCAAAAGATTTGGAAACCACTCCTTTTCAAGTCTCTATGTACTTTAAGAAAAATACCTTCACTTTTAAGAATCCAAACTTCCTAAGGAAAGGGATTATACTACTTACAATTTAAACATCAAAGTACACTCTAGGAAGTACATAGAACAAATTCTATTTTAGGCAATCCAAATACAAGCAAGGAATGGATCATTCAAGGAGTAGAACTTACTTTCTTTATTCTAAGGAATCATGCTAGAAGAGGAGATAGTTCACATACCTTTTCGGCTAATATCCACAAGCTAAGCCGAATACGCCGTACGTAGAAGTGTCAACCTATAATGGTCACAACAATACTATCAATCTTCTAGTCTCTAACGTAGAATAATACTAAGTATTTGGTCTCTAATTCTACGGAAAATCGGGCAGCACTTCCTTTGTTTCTACTCACTTTGCCACCTTTTTCAAGGCCGAATACAATAACCAACAAGCCACATTTAAGGCTCCAAACAACAACCAAACAAAGGGGATTACACGCCTTACAATACTTGTAAAATTTCAGCCCCAATTCATAATGAAGTAGTCTAATGCACACTAGCCAATTCTCGGCCAACTTACATAGCAACACTAAGTCTTTTCCAACCCTTTTCCAATTTCAAGTTCTTAGGTCAACATGTTATATAGTCTAAACAACTTCAACAACTACACTTTCCTTCTTTATACAACATGCGACGCTTAAACTAATAATCGACTAGAATTGAAATCTTAAAGTTAAACATGCTAGATTTGGATTAGGGTTCCAATAGCGATAAACATATCAAACTTCATACTATATAACACATGCTTGCTAAAATCCATAGCTACAACAAGTAGTAAGTCTTAACTACTAAAACGACAAAATTTATACCTTTCAAAGCCCTTAAAATTTCCAAGATTCCAAAGTCGCGCCTTAGCAATTCTTAGCTCCTTTCCTTAGGTTCCAAACCGCCCAAGCACTCCCAGAGGCCTATGAAGAACCCATCTTCAAGTTCCAACTTCAAAGTTGAAGAACTCCAATAGTTTCCGCCTTGCGACTAACGTGAAAACTCCGTTTTTCCGAAATCTTTCTATTTAGATAACCTTGCAACACCCTTAGGAACATTGGGTTAAAGTCTTGTGGCTAATGGATCAAAATCACAAAATTTTTTGTGTGGGAGGTGCACTAAGCCGAGAGCACTATTGTCTATTGGCTAAGCTCAAAGTTTCTTGAAAATTTTTCTAAGTATAGAATGCTCAAGTCTTGCTACTAGTAGTATACTTATAACACAATGGAGGGCTTGGATAAAAACACTTGTTAAAATTGGAGGGAAGAGATCAAGCCAAATGGCTCTTGACTTGGTCAACTTTGTCAAGCTCTAGCAAGACTAATCTTCTACATAGGTCAAATGACCATAACACCCTTGCAATTTTCGTCCAACACCACATGTGGGAGTGCCACGTGTCGCCCTCTCGTTCATCCATAAAAATTCCGTAACCCTCGTGGGCCCCACAAAAATGTAAAATTCCTCGGGTGGGCCCCACGTGACCAAATCCGTAAAAATAAATTTCCATAATTTTAATAAGTTCCATATTCTTCAAATAATACATTTTGAGAATCCAATTCCCAACAACGAACATTTTTCCTTTCCGACGTTCGGAACATTTTCCGTCGTAAAAACAATTCTTCCTTTCGTATCCTTTTCCAAGTCTTGTTTCCTTTCGTACATTCTCTTATACATGTCTTGGACTTACGGGGTGTAACAGAAAATTTATCCCTTTAGGATTCTGAAAACATGTCAAATTCGCCCATAATTCAGCGTCGGCGCGCACCTGATGGCGCGCGTCGCTGAAATTCAGCAACTCTCGGGACTTTCAGCACTATGGGCGCCGCGGCTCCGGTGACGTTTTTCTGGCAGATTTCGTCTCGTTGCCCTTTTTTCGTCCGGACTTCGTCTGAACTCCTCTATAATTCCCGGAACTTCTTAGACTTTATTTCTTGGCCCTTTTTGTGTGCAATTCCATCTCAATTAAGCTCATTTTCTCTTCTTTTCGTCATTTCTCCATTTTTGACCGCTGTGACACAAAAGAAAGGAAAGCGACCCTAATACTGTACTAAACATAAATGAAATGAGTAAAATACTAACTAAAAATGACTCAAAAAGTGTATATAAAATACACCGATCAAAGTTGTAATTAGTTATGAATGAATTAGGGCTTCCAAAATCTTCGACTATCCACTCTATTCAATCCTTAATGCAACTAGAATGACTTATTCTTCTACGTTAAGATAGCGGTTAACTAAACTGTCTTATATTCCGGTTAGGACATATAATCACTCAACCCCAGTGCAGAATCCTTCTATATTTCTATGATAGGATTTACCACATAGGAGGATTAAGAACAGTAACCTATAATGCAGACAAGTATCGGGGTACCGTCGTCCGCAATTTTAACCTTTGTCTAGTCAATTACAGCATATCCAAATCTCTCCTCTCGGTTCTTGATTCGAAATCATATATATTATAATAATTAGTGATCAATTAATTATGAAACATTCATACCAATTACTGACTAAATCTTAATCAAGTGAAGAAGAAATCAAACTACTGCATTAATTCATGAATAGAAGTTTCAAGCGATTCATAAGGAAACCCCTAATAAAGTGTTTAGCTCCTAGTCATAGTCACGCTAAAAACTAACACAAAATTCATACATAAACTGAATTAAAAATGAAAGAAAAGAAATTACTGCGAACTAAGTCTCCAATTGTAGTCTCCCTTGTTGTCTTGTGTTGTGCTATGTTGTAGAATGACCAACCCCTCATAGCATTAATCCCTAGGGCTTAAATATGTTCCAAATTTTGTACCCTATGGACCAATCTGACTTAACCAATTCTTCTTGAATGAGATTTTCCGCGCAAGACCGTGATTACTGCATGCGCACCGCGATCTGGGAGACTCTGCACCTTCTCGGAAATATGGAGCGCGATTCGCATAGTGGCACCACGATGCTGAAAGTCCTGTGGCTTCTCAGTAAATATGGCACCGTGGTTCTGCATATTGGCACGCGATCTGAAAATCGCCGTCTGATGTACAACTTTCGACCTTTTTGCCTCGGGAGCACCTTTTTTGCCCAATTCTCGCTTCTTTTCGCCATTTTACCTTTTGGAACCGATGTGACTCAAAAGAAAGAAAAACAAACCTAATACTATACTAAACACAACAAAAACGAGTAAAATACTAACTAAAAATGACTGAAAAGACGTTTACAAAATACGCTTAACAAACACCCCCAAACTTAACCTTTGCTCGCCCTCGAGCAAAGATCAAAACAAAACAAAGACACCAAACAAAAGACTCAAATCAAGCAGCTGCACAAGTACTTAGAAATACATGAACGTCAGTTAGGATAATATGTATATACATATATAGCATGAATTTAGCAATCTAGAATTTCAAGTCAGATATTTCATAAATTCATTTCAATCATCTGTAATGGAAGCATGAATACATAACCTATGCATATCAATTTCATTTAGTTCTATGAGCCTATTTACTTGCTATTCTCTACTAATCATAGACATATATTTTAGAGATCATCAGAACTTTTCAGGGTTGTAATGTAGGCTTAGGCAGGGGTAGGTAATATTAGACATTTAGGCTCAATTTACGTATCATAAGCATTTTTCTTACTCAACCATTTTGTACTTTCTTTTGGTATTCTTTTTCAGTTCATACCTATATCCATCTTTCTCTTTTTTAGAGCATGAAACAATTCATATAGACACTCCCAAACTTAAGCTTTTACATTTTTTCATTGGGGTTCATCACATTTTCACTCTCTTTTCGTATTCCTTTTTCACTCTTTTTCATCCTAATTTTTCAATTACCGCTTATGGAACATGAGGGAATCATTGGGTGTCAAAATAAATAACTTATTTTAGGCTCAACGGGGCTGACTAGGGATACAATTTATTGCAAGGTAGGTAATGAATGATAAGAAGGGCTAACAAAGAAATGTCTGAATCATCTACCTAACATGTACATATTAACTATTTCGCCTCAAAGAACAAGCAAACAGACTTCACAGACATTTTTCAATTGACAGCACATAGGCTAATCACTAAATATTCCAAATAATCAAATTTTCATGAATTTTTGACATATCTAACTTAAGTACACAAATTTTAGCTTCTCATTCCACTACATTATCACACTTAGTTCACTAGGCGTTTAAAATAAGCATAACATGCATGATCATAAAACAAATTGACTCACATAAAACACAAAAACAAATAAAAGACTCAAAAATAAAATAAAACACAAAAACAAACAAAAGACTCAAAAATAAAATAATATAAGAACTCCCCCAAACTTAAACTACACATTGTCCCAAATGTGTAAAAGACTCAAAAATTAAAGAGGGACGACTTACAGCCATACATCGGCTCGAAATAGTGGTGGCGGCTGCGGATATTGCATTGAGACGGTATCTGTGGGAGGAGATTTGGTGATTCAGGGGCTTTTTATTATTCGAAAATCGCTAATATGGCACCGCGGTTCTGCATAGTGGAACCACTGTACTGAAAGTACTATGCCTCTCTGAACATTAGGCACCGCGGTCCTGCACAATGGCACCGCGGTGCTTCCCCGATTACGTGTTTTCCATCCTTTTCTTCGTGCTTAGTGTCTCATTCCTTCACCTGGCTTCACAACACAACAAAAATATACCACAAGTGAGACTGTTCTAATTAAACTAAATTGCATAATTTAAACATTGGATTGCATCCCAAGTAGCGTTGTCTTTAACGTCTTTTAGCCGGACACAAGTTCATTATTAAATCATTGGGGTAAATTAACCCCAAAACCTATCCACTTGAGGATCATTCTTCTCTTCCTCACTCTATTTTTCTTTTTCACAGTTTGGGTTCAGTAGAAATTACCTGTTTGTCAGCTTTCATGTCATGAACTTTTGTTGCAGCTTTCAAACAAGTCTGTGGGTTCACAGCTGTAGGAATGATCTCCATAGGTTTGGTTTGTGCTGAATCTGTTGTCACCGTGCTATCGCGAAGCACTTGTGGCTGGCCTGAGACTCAATGGTGAATTTAAACACCTTAAATACAATCTCTTCTTCCTGAACCCTCAATCTCAATTCTCCCTTCTCCACATCGATTAGGGCTCTACCCGTTGCAAGGAATGGTCTCCCCAAAATGATGGGTATTTCATCATCCTCCTCCATGTCAAGATGAGGAAGTCTGCTGGGAACAAGAATTTTCCACCTTAACAAGCACATCTTCCACTATGCCTCTGGGGTGCACCACGGTTCGGTCAGCCAGCTGCAGATTAACTGTGGTTGATTGGCTTCCCCCAAACCCAATCTCTTGAACACAGACAAAGGTATGAGATTGATACTAGCCCCTAAGTCACAAAGTGCCCTGTTGCATGTTACTTTACCAATAGTGCAGGGCAGGGTGAAGCTTCCTGGATCTTTCAACTTAGGATGCAGTTTCTTTTGTAGAATGGCGCTGCACTCCTCTGTCAGTGTTACTGTCTCATAATCTGCCAACCTTCTCTTCTTTCCAAGTATCCCCTTCATGAATTTGAAGTATGCAAACATTTGTTCTAACACCTCAATAAAGGGGATATTGATGTGAAGCTTCTTAAACACCTCCAAGAACTTGGAGAACTGCTTGTCTATGGCCTTCTTTTGGAGCCTCTGTGGGTAAGGGATTCTATCAGTGTATTCCCTCAAAGGTGCTGGTGGAGCTTTCTCAACTGTAGGGTGGTACTCAGTGACCCCCTCATTTCCTTCCTCAACTGCTTTCTCACCCTCTTTCTCATGAACCACTGCGGGTTGGGGAGAAACCTGCTCCAACTTCTTTACACTCCTTAACAACACTTCCTGACACTGCTCTCTTGGATTGACCTCTGTATTGCTTGGGAAAGTACCTTACGGTCTGTTAGTTACCATTTTTTCCAGTTGCCCAACCTGCATTTCCAGGTTCCTGAGAGAGGACATGGTTTCAGATATGAACTGATTCTGTGAATTAGTGAGTGTAAGCAATGCGACCCTCAGCTCATCAGGCTTCTCCTGCTGTGTAGGTGGTCTAAACTACTGGGATGAGGTAGTCTGATTCTGTCCTTGTTGGTTCTGGTAACTACCTTGATATGGTTGCTGTTGGGCCTGGTCGTTCCTCCATGAAACGTTAGGGTGATTCCTCCACCCTGGATTGTATGTGTTAGAATTATAAGGCCGCTGAAAGTTCCCAACTGCCTGAACCTGCTCCATTGGCACATTATTAGGGTCCACCGTTGTGCATCTGTCAAAGGAATGCGGTCCACCACAAATCTAACAATTTACAGGCATCTGGACTGCATTCACAAACATGGTGTTCGGATGCATTTGTGTTACACCCCGTAGTTACAGGGTATGTATACGAGGACGTACGTACGAGAATACGACATTAAAATTGAAAAGGAAGAAAGATGTGATTTTTCGACGGAAAAGTTTCCGGATTTTGTGAAGGAAAAAGGTTCGTTAATGGGAATTGGATTCCCAGATTTGGTATTCGAACTTTTTAGAATATTAGAGGATTATGGAATTTTATTTCCGGAATTGGTCACGTGGGGCCCACGGGGAAAATTTACGATTTTGTGGGGCCCACTTTATTTTCGGATTTTTGGCATTACGGATATTTTCGGGAGATGAAATATTTTGGACGAGTAGGGGGCGACACGTGTCACCCCCATGTGGCCATGTTGGCCGAATGGTTGGAGGAAAAGTGTCTTGGACGTTTTTGGTGGACAAGTGGCAAGCCACTTGTCCCATTTTTGTGGTGGACATATGTCTCATTGTTGTGGTGGACATTTGGTTGGAAGACTCCACTCCCACTTGGACCAAATCCTCACCTTACACTTGCTTTGATCCTAGCCATTGGTTGGCCTATAAATACCCCTTTGTTTGCAAGACTTTATTCTTCCACTTAAGAGTTTCCAAGGCAAAAATATACTCCCTCCTTAGTGTAGTTCTCGTCCAAACTCCCCCTTTGTGTAGAAAAAATTCTTCAAGTGTTGTTGTTATCCCAAATACCTTAGCCTAGTATCCCTAGTAGTATTCTAAAGTAATCCCAACATAAGAGCCCGGAAATACTCATTTATTTCAATAAGTCGTAAAACGAAACCCTAGGAAAATCTTCATAGATGATGAAGTGTTAAGAGAAGTTGTTTAGAAACTTCTAAGGGTTGCTTGGAGCGGGTTGAAGCGTAAGGAAGCGGAGCTAAACGTTGCTCAAGATCGACTTATAAATCTTGGATAATTTTGGGCTTATCGAGGTAATGATCTTTATCCCCCTATTGTAATTGGAGATTACATGTTGTAGTAATGTATAATTGAGTATATGATATATGGGAGAATGATTAAAAAGAATTGAACTGTATTTACAGTAGACTTGTAGTATTATTGTGGGGCAGAACTGTACACGTCCGGTTAGACGTGTAATCCCCTCTTAGTTGTTGGCTTGGTAGCGGGCCTTGATATTGGAGGTTATTTATGTGGTTACGGGGGGGGAGGTGCTGCCGAATTTTCCGTAGAATATGGAACCTGGTACTTAGAAATGTTCTACGAAGGGATCTAGAAGTTAATAGACGTTTTATGGCCATTATAGGTTGAAGTACTACGAGTAGCGTATTCTACTTGAAGGGTGGAAAAGGCTAGCAAGGTTATAGTACTTTGGAGCGTTTTGCTAATTGTCGATAATCGTCGCGAGGTATGTGAACCTCTTCCTATCCTTTCTAGCATGATTGTTGTGAACTATGTAGTACGGTAGACGTACGTGTGCTAAACGAATTTGGTTGGTTTAAAACATAAAGTGTTATAATGGCTTTATGGGAAGTTAATTATAACGACTTTATGTAGGTAAGAGAATGGTTTATTGATTTTAAAAGATAAGAGACTTGACTTATATTTGACTTGATATGATATGTGAAGAACTTGAATTGTGTAGAAAGTTGTGAAACCTCATTCGTGAGTAATGAGTACTTGGTTTTTAATAATAATGTTATATTGATTTCGGAAATGGGAATGAGTATCGAACAAGCCATTGCAGCGTTAATAAAGGAAAATGTAATGACTAATAATTAACTTAAAACAAGTAGAATCTTCCATCTGCATAGAAGCTAAGATAAGACAAAATTGTATTACATTTCCTAGATCATGAATGCTTTAATAAGATCATTAAAAACAAGTTTTGATTTTCTTAAAAATTCCAAAATAAGGAACTTGATTTATAAAAGAGAGAGACTTGAGAATTTGAAGTGTAAATGGTTTAAAAAGGAAGGCATGGTTTTGTCTTAAAATGGTTTAAAAAGGAAGGCATGCTTTTGTCTTAAGTTGGTTCAAAAAGAAGGTATGGAAATTGTTTTGGTTTACTTAAAAAGATAGTTACTCTATTTTGTTACTACGGGTATCGTGTAACTTTTGTGAAAGAAATGGATCTTTTTAAAGAGTTAAAGTATGTAGTACTTTGGGGTTAAAACCCGAATTTGCTGACATAAAATAAAAGTACCTTGTGTGAGTAACTTGCCTATGTTTTGCTTGTGATAGCCTTGTAATACTTTCTTGTTGGTTTGATAAGTAAACATGCTAGGATACTACGGGCGTTAGTATCTTGGGACTTTTATGTGAAGGGGGTTTTCTTGTTGTGCTTATGTTGTTTACGATAAGTCGGTTGCGCTTGTATTACATCACATACCCCCCCTGACTTGTTATGTTGCCGGGGGTTAGCTGCCCCCCGATGCGAGGAATACCTCATGCGGGTCCATGAGACCTATGCGGAGCTGCGGGAGTTCCAGGAACCGCCGAGTGTGTTACGCCGACGCGAGAATACCACGCGGTCCATGGCCATGCGGATTGCGGGAGTCGAGGATGTTGCCGAGGGTTAGCGCCTGCGATGCGAGGAATACCTCATGCGGGCCTATGTGGCTTTACGCGAATCGCGGGAGTTCGAGATTAGACGCGCGACACGATCTGCGGCGAGTGGCCCAGCTTCGATCATTGGCGGTCTAGAAAGACCTCGCGATACAGTTTTATAGCATTGTTGGTACGATGGGTTCTAGTAGTTGGCTATGCCTTCGTACTTACCCCGGACGGTTTTATGACAGGTGGGACTCGTGTTCATGTGTATTCCTTGGTGTTTTTATATCATGGATCTGGCGATGAGGAAGGAATTCCACGCATGAGTGATATTGTGGGCATGAGACCCATGATTATATTTGAGTAATGACTCTGAGGGCGTGAGTCCCTGACTTGACATGACTGCTTACATATTGTGTATCGTAGTTTGGTTATCATATATGTCTCATGTTTTATATAGACTATTATGATTTTATTTATAGTATTTTCGTTTCATACTGTACTGTTATGATTCTGACCTTCGGCCGCGTTCATGCCGCAGTAGAGGTACACGATTGTCGATCCTCGCTCATAGGATCACGATTGACGTTTGGGAAGCTCCGTTTCTCCGGAGGCTTATCTTTTGGTATAGTCCCCTGTCGTTGTAGGTACTTACATTCAGGGGTATAGCGGGGCCCTGTCCCGTCGTAGTTGTGGTTACATTCTTAGAGGTCTGTAGTACTGTTGTGGGCAGGGTTTGTAAAAGGGATTTAACTGTTCAGGTTTAATCGTTTTTATATATATGCAGAAAGGTGACCATTTTGGTTAGCCTATTTTCTTATTGTATATCTTGTTTCATATGTAAGTTTTTATTTTCGCTGATTTTCTCTGATGTTGTATCACTAGGGTGCCCGGGGTAAGGCACCAATTACGGGCCCGGGGTCGGGTCGTGACAAAAGTGGTATCAGAGCAGTTAATCCTCGGAAAGTGTCTACAGACCATATCTAGTAGAGTCTTGATTATCGGCGTGTTGTGCACCATACCTATAATCAGGAGGCTGCAGGATATTTAGGATTGGTTTCCATTCTTCTCACTCTGAAATCATGCCTTAGAGCTGTGTTATAAGTTGGACTCCCTCTGGCGTATTCGTATGTGCTAGTTATGCCTCTACGCAAGGCAACCAGAGCCCAGAAGGGCAAAACAGCAGAGGGAGCTGCGAGTAGAATACAGAGGGTTACGAGGGCACATGCCCGATCCATTACCGAGAGATGCTTCATTCGGGAGTTACGCGACGCCGCTAGCCCAGGAGAGTTTAGAGCGGCGATGGTAGCTACAGAGACCACGATACGAGCCTCTAGTCGCGGCCAGAGCAGAGGATATGAGTTACAAGGAGATGGCGATTACTAGCTAGGCTTGTGGCGAGGCATGAGGGCACGAGAGTCGAAGTTCGGTAGTACGATAGTTCACCCTAGATCCGATAGTTTGAGACTTGGACTTCGAGTTGCGATCCACCCGAGTTCTATGGATCGAGCGAGGAAGATCCTCGGGAGTTTATTCGGCGATTCTACGGATCATGAGTGATCAAGGCTTCGGAGACACGAGGTGGTCTTAGGTTCGTCACGCGTAATCTGCAATGATCGTGGTTTGATTCATGGAACTATCCCGGGGAAGCATGCGCCTCGGCCTGGTTGGGACGAGTTCTCGAGGCATTTCTTACACTTCTTTCCTCGCAGATGAGAGCTCGGGCAGATAGATTTATGATGTTGGCGAGCAGGCGCGACGGTTCGGGAATACAGTATGGAGTTTGACTCATTGGCTCATTATGTCCCCGCTTTAGTGGCAGACATGGGGGATAGAGTGCACCGATAGGTCACAGGACTTGACGATTATCTAGCAGAGAGTTGTACAGAAGTAGCTCTTCAGCCGGGCATGGACATTGCCCGCGTACAGGCTTATGCGCAGCAGAATGAGGAACGTAGAGATCGACGGATTAACCAAGATCAGCAGAAGAGGCGAGCAGAGGTCCTTTGGTAACTTTCGAGGCGGACCTTATCAGCAGCAGACTGATTATGCGCCTCCGCCAGTACAGAGTGGTCCTCCACAGGCTTCAGGACATTCGGGGTATGCAGGAGTTGGTCAGAGCTCCAGGGTTTCTGGTTCACAGATTTACATAGGTTCTAGCCAGCCAGATTCAGTTTTCCCTCAGCGTTCACTATGTGGTAGGCGTCATCCCGGGGAATGTCATTTTTTTTTTACTGGTGCTTGTTTTACCAGCGGCCGTCAGGGCCATGTGATGAGAGGATGTCCTAGTAGGAGGGATACAGGTGGGATGACCCACCTACCAGTCGATTCGCGATTGATTGTTCGGAGGAGAAGGGGTGTTAATCAGATGAGACCACCCCTACCTCGGTGTGGCCGTTGTGGTAGGTGTCATTGTGTGGAGTGTCGTACTACTTCGACAACTTGTTATGTTTGCGGCTAGCAGGGCCAGATGGTGAGAAACTGTCCAACCAGAGGTGGCGCGGATGTAGAGACTCAGCCTTCGGGATCAGTGGCTGGTTCATCGCTTTCTCTAGCTATGCGCCCTGCAGGGCAGGACTTTGGTTAGTGAGACAAAGGGAAAGTGAAGCAGTAGTTACAGGTATATCCTTAACCCTCTAGAGACTAGTATGCGTGATATGATGACCTAATGTTAAGTGTTATGTTCGGATAGCATTGTGTAAGTTGTGATTAGAAAACATGGGTAGTTGAAAAGGTAAGTATGGGAACATGGAAGGTGTGAGCCTTAGAATGTTACACGTGGAGACCTTAGATGCAAGGACGTCTTGAGTAAAAGATGGTACGTTTGATCGTTGTCGGGGTACATTGTATATGTGGAGTATATTCAGGTGATAAGTCCATGAGTGGTGTGAAATGGAAGTGGATAGTTGAGCTTAGAAGACCACTAGGTTCTCATGACTTGAATAAGGAGATTGTTCGGTCGAACGAGAGTTTAGTACGAAGAGGGTCGGGTTGAGGCCATATCCCGGGTCAACCCGCAGCCCGGAATGTGGTGGGATCAGTTTGAGGTGGTCCCGCTAGATGTTAGGGTCACGAGGGTGTTAGGCCCAAGTTTAGGTAACCATCGTACGAGTTCGTGGATGCGTTCGACCAGTAGTCGGGCCAATGAGGTCAGCCCATCTTGTCTTTCAGTCAGGACTGTTTACTCGGCGGAGGGTTATGCGAGATGTTGTATATCAGGAAGGTTGTAAGGCTGCACGGGGTTCCTACTTTTTATGGCAGGCAGTGGAGCCCAGTTTTCGGCTATTTCTTTTGTTTCTGGAGGTTTTACCAGGCGGGGTTAGGAACTCAGGTGAGTCTCAGTATTGCATTCACCCTCGGGCCGACGGACAAACAACGCGTTTTATCCAGACATTTGAGGATAGGTTACGGGCCGGTGTTTTGATTTCAGGGGTAGCTGTAAGGATTATTTGCCTCTTGTTGAGTGAGTATTATAATAGCTACCATTTCAGTAGTCGGATGGCGCCTTTGAAGCCTTGTATAGGCGGAAGTGTAGGTTGCCGGTCGATTGGTTCGATGTTGGTAAGGTTCAGATAGTTGGTCCATACTTGATTTAGCAGGATGTGGATAAGGTGAAGCTTATCCAGAAGAGGTTTTTAGCAGCTCAGAGTCAACAGAAGTCGTGCGGATAATCGGCGTCGACACTTGGAGTTCGAGTTGCCGACGGTGGGTCTTGAAGGTACCACCCCGGAAGGGTGTGACGAGATTTGGAAAGCAGGGGAAACTTAGCCCGAGGTACTTTGGGCCTTTTCAGATCGTTGTAGAATAGGCCAGGTTGCCTATAAGTTAGCACTGTCGTCCGACTTAGGAGGCAGTACGTCCGGTCTTCCATGTTGCTATGTTTCGGAAGAGTATCGGAGATCCATCTAGAGTGTTCCCAGTTAATGATGACCAAGTTGGAGATAGTAACCCCGAGATTTTGGAACCTGAAGCAAGGTCAGAAATGTGGTACGTATATTAGGAAGAGTTCGAGTGTACGAGGAGGGTACGACAAGTAAGAAAAGAGGCGAAGATGTGTTAAGAAGATGGAAGTGTCCTTTTTATAAGGTAAAGATGTGATGAAAGTATCCTTTGGACCATGGGTGGAGCTATTAGTATTGTTATACGCTTTAGAGATGATTCTTCGTTGGCTTGGATGTGAGTTTTTGCGCGTATGTTGTATTATGGCCATGTGTGGCATAATTGATTCCGTAAGTATAGTAGGGAAGACTATACCGGCACAGGTATGCTTGGAGACTTAGAAGGAACATTCGGGACGAATGTTTCTAAGGGGGAAAGAATGTTACACCCCGTAGTTCCAGGGTATGTATACGAGGACGTACGTACGAGAATACGACATTAAAATTGAAAAGGAAGAAAGATGTGATTTTTCGACGGAAAAGTTTCCGGATTTTGTGAAGGAAAAAGGTTCGTTAATGGGAATTGGATTCCCAGATTTGGTATTCGGACTTTTTAGAATATTAGAGGATTATGGAATTTTATTTCCGGAATTGGTCACGTGGGGCCCACGGGGAAAATTTACGGTTTTGTGGGGCCCACTTTATTTTCGGATTTTTGGCATTACGGATATTTTCGGGAGATGAAATATTTTGGACGAGTAGGGGGGCGACACGTGTCACCCCCATGTGGCCATGTTGGCCGAATGGTTGGAGGACAAATGTCTTGGACGTTTTTGGTGGACAAGTGGCAAGCCACTTGTCCCATTTTTGTGGTGGACATATGTCTCATTGTTGTGGTGGACATTTGGTTGGAAGACTCCACTCCCACTTGGACCAAATCCTCACCTTACACTTGCTTTGATCCTAGCCATTGGTTGGCCTATAAATACCCCCTTGTTTGCAAGACTTTATTCTTCCACTTAAGAGTTTCCAAGGCAAAAATATACTCCCTCCTTAGTGTAGTTCTCGTCCAAACTCCCCCTTTGTGTAGAAAAAATTCTTCAAGTGTTGTTGTTATCCCAAATACCTTAGCCTAGTATCCCTAGTAGTATTCTAAAGTAATCCCAACATAAGAGCCCGGAAATACTACTTTATTTCAATAAGTCGTAAAACGAAACCTTAGGAAAATCTTCATAGATGGATGAAGTGTTAAGAGAAGTTGTTTAGAAACTTCTAAGGGTTGCTTGGAGCGGGTTGGAGCGTAAGGAAGTGGAGCTAAACGTTGCTCAGGATCGACTTATAAATCTTGGATAATTTTGGGCTTATCGAGGTAATGATCTTTATCCCCCTATTGTAATTGGAGATTACATGTTGTAGTAATGTATAATTGAGTATATGATATATGGGAGAATGATTAAAAAGAATTGAACTGTATTTACATTGACCGTATTCTGATGAGCTTGTAGTATTATTGTGAAGAATCGTACACGTCAGGTTAGACGTGTAATCCCTCTGAGTTGTTGGCTTGGTAGCGGGCCTTGTTATTGGATGTTATTTATGTGGTTGCGGGGGGGGGGGGGGGGGAGGTGCTGCCGAATTTTCCGTATAAAATGGAACCTGGTACTTAGAAATGTTGAAAGAAGGGAACTAGAAGTTAATAGGCGTTTATGGCCATTATAGGTTGAAGTACTACGAGTAGCGTATTCTACTTGAAGGGTGGAAAAGGCTAGCAAGGTTATAGTACTTTGGAGCGTTTTGCTAATTGTCGATAATCGTCGCGAGGTATGTGAACCTCTTCCTATCCTTTCTAGCATGATTGTTGTGAACTATGTAGTACGGTAGACGTACGTATGCTAAACGAATTTGGTTGGTTTAAAACATAAAGTGTTATAATGGATTTATGGGAAGTTAATTATAACGACTTTATGTAGGTAAGAGAATGGTTTATTGATTTTAAAAGATAAGAGACTTGACTTATATTTGACTTGATATGATATGTGAAGAACTTGAATTGTGTAGAAAGTTGTGAAACCTCATTCGTGAGTAATGAGTACTTGGTTTTTAATAATAATGTTATATTGATTTCGGAAATGGGAATGAGTATCGAACAAGCCATTGCAGCGTTAATAAAGGAAAATGTAATGACTAATAATTAACTTAAAACAAGTAGAATCTTCCATCTGCATAGAAGCTAAGATAAGACAAAATTGTATTACATTTCCTAGATCATGGCTGCTTTAATAAGATCATTAAAAACAAGTTTTGATTTTCTTAAAAATTCCAAAATAAGGAACTTGATTTATAAAAGAGGGAGACTTGAGAATTTGAAGTGTAAATGGTTTAAAAAGGAAGGCATGGTTT
Organism: Przewalskia tangutica; assembly: GCA_029844215.1. Taxonomy (NCBI): domain Eukaryota; kingdom Viridiplantae; phylum Streptophyta; class Magnoliopsida; order Solanales; family Solanaceae; genus Przewalskia; species Przewalskia tangutica. The sequence goes on along the minus strand of CM056724.1, from coordinate 40,220,657 downwards.
TGTCTTAAAATGGTGTAAAAATGAAGGCATGCTTTTGTCTTAAGTTGGTTCAAAAAGAAGGTATGGAAATTGTTTTGGTTTACTTAAAAAGATAGTTACTCTATTTTTATACTACGGGTATCGTGTGACTTTTGTGAAAGAAATGAATCTTTTTAAAGAGTTAAAGTATGTAGTACTTTGGGGTTAAAACCCGGATTTGCTGACATAAAATAAAAGTACCTTGTGTGAGTAACTTGCCTATGTTTTTCTTGTGATAGCCTTGTAATACTTTCTTGTTGGTTTGATAAGTAAACATGCTAGGATACTACGGGCGTTAGTATCTTGGGACTTTTATGTGAAGGGGGTTTTCTTGTTGTGTTTATGTTGTTTACGATAAGCCGGTTGCGCTTGTATTACATCACATACCCCCCCTGACTTGTTATGTTGCCGGGGGTTAGCTGCCCCCCGATGCGAGGAATACCTCATGCGGGTCCATGGGACCTATGCGAGTGCGGAGTTCGAGAACCGCCAGGGTGTTACGCCGATGCGAGGAATACCTCACGCGTCCATGTTGCCATGCGATTGCGGAGTCGAGGATGTTGCCGAGGTTAGTTGCCTGCGATGCGAGGAATACCTCACGCGCCTATGTGGCCTATGCGGAATCGCGGAGTTCCAGGATTAGACGCGCACAATGATACTTAGGGCGAGTGGCCCAGCTTCGATCATTGGCGGTCTAGAAAGACCTCGCGATACAGTTTTATAGCATTGTTGGTACGGTGGGTTCTAGTAGTTGGCTATGCCTTCGTACTTACCCCGTACGGTTTTTATGACACAGGTGGAACCTGGTGTTCATGTGTATTCCTTGGTGTTTTTATATCATGGACTGCCGGCAGTGATGAAGGAATTCCACGGGCATGATTGATATTGTGGGCATGAGACCCATGGTTATATTTGAGTAATGACTCTGAGGGCGTGAGTCCCTGACTTGACATGACTGCTTACATATTGTGTATCGTAGTTTGGTTATCATATATGTCTCCTGTTTTATACTATTATGATTTCATTTACAGTATTTTCGGGCCACATACTTGGTACTGTTATCGACCTCCTTCGGGGGGCTGCGTTCATGCCGCATGTAGAGGTACACCAGTTGTCGATCCTCGCTCATAGGATCACAGTTCAGCGTTTTGGGAAGCTCCGTTTCTCCGGAGGCTTATCTTTTGGTATAGTCTCCTGTCGTTGTAGGTACTTATATTCAGGGGTATGGTGGGGCCCTGTCCCGTCGTAGTTGTGGTTACATTCTTAGAGGTCTGTAGTACTGTTGTGGGCAGGGTTTGTAAAAGGGATGTAACTGTTCAGGTTTAATCATTTTTATATATATGCAGAAAGGTGACCATTTTGGTTAGCCTATTTTCTTATTGTATATCTTGTTTCATGTGTAAGTTTTTATTTCCGCTGATTTTCTCTGATGTTGTATCACTAGGGTGCCCGGGGTAAGGCACCAGTTACGGGCCCGGGGTCGGGTCGTGACAATTTGCTTCGTCAGAAGGGCCACCTGTGCATTTAGGGCAATGATGGCAACTAACTCATGTATGCCCATAGTCTTCCTACTATTCACTGACCTGTCGTCTGCCCCTTGATGATTGTTGGTAGCCATGTCTTCCAGTAACTCATGTGCCTCATTGACACTGTTTCTCATAAAGGCTCCCCCTGCTGCAGCATCAATGATGGTACGAGTAGTACCACTCAGCCCATTATAAAAAATGTGGACTAACATCCACTTCTCTAGGCCATGATGTGGGCATTTCCTTTGTAGATCCTTAAATCGCTTCCAGGCATCATAGAGTGACTCACCATCCACCTGGTAGAAATTGTTTAACTCTACCCTTAACTTTGCTGCCTTTGAAGGAGGGAAGAACTTTGCGAGAAACTTTTGGGCTAAATCCTGTCAGGTGGTGACGGAGTTGGCAGGTAATGAGTTCAACTAGCTCTTGGCTCTGTCCCTAAGTGAGAACGGAAAGAGCCTCAGTCTAATGTCATCGTCAGTAACACCATTGTACTTGAAAGTGGCACACAGCTCCAGAAAGTTGGCAATGTGCATGTGGGGGTCTTCAGATGACAATCCTCCAAACTGTACTGTGTTCTGGATCATGCTCAGGATGGCTGGCTTGATCTCAAAGTTGTTCGCTCCTATTGCTGGGAGCCTGATGCATGTCTATGTTTGTGTACCAGTAACCGTGGGCAGAACATAATCTCCCAAGCTTCTTTCTGGAGGTGGTGGGACTTGTCCCATATCAGTCGGTACCTCTTTATTCAACACCTCTTCAGGTACCCCGTTGTTGTTATTCTGCTAATTTTCCAAGGCTAGTAAATCAGCAATTCTTTTCTCATGAATATTTTTCTTGCACAGTTTTTCAATTTCAGGGTTGAAGGGAACAAGTGTATCTGCTCCTCTCCTTCTTCGCATACACTAGATCCCTGAAATAGACCAAAATCAACAAATAAATCGAGGCAACAGTGTTCTAACACTAAGAAAAAAATAAAAATAAAGCCAAAGTAGAAGTAAAAATAGATGGTTCGATATTAGATGTACGCCAGTCCCCGGCAACGGCGCCAAAAACTTGTTAACGACATTTCGAATGCTCACGCAAGCGTACGCATCGTTGATAAGTAATATAGTCTGATAAGACCGAATATCGTCCTCAGAGACTGGTTTCTAATTACCGTTCATCTACATTATGTTATCTATTTGGCAATCGATTTTTGAGTTGAGTTTTTGTTTAACTACTAGAATAATTGCAAGAATTACTGAACTATTTAAGTTGTAATCAGTTATGAATGAATTAGGCCTTCCAAAATCCTCGACTATCCACTCTATTCAATCCTTAATGCAATTAGAATGACTTATTCTTCTACGTTAAGATAGCGGTTAACTATACTGTCTTATATTCCGGTTAGGACATATAATCACTCAACCCTAGTGCAGAACCCTTCTATATTTCTATGATAGGATTTACCACATAGGAGGATTAATAACAGTAATCTATAATGCTACACAAGTATCAGGGTACTGTCGTCCGCGATTTTAACCTATGTCTAGTCAATTACAGCATATCCAAATCTCTCCTCTCGGTTCTTGATTCGAAATCATATATATTATGATAATTAGTGATCAATTAATTATCAAACATTCATACCAATTATTGACTAAATCTTAATCAAGTGAAGAAGAAATCAAACTACTGCATTAATTCATGAATAGAAGTTTCAAGTGATTTATAAGGAAACCCATAATAAAGTGTTTAGCTCCTAGCCATAGTCACGCTAAGAACTAACACAAAATCCATACATAAACTGAATTAGAAACAAAAGAAAAGAAATTACTGCGAACTAAGTCTCCAATTGTAGCCTCCCTTGTTGTCTTGTGTTGTGCTATATTGTAGAATGACCAACCCCTCATAGCATTAATCCCTAAGGCTTAAATATGTTCCAAATTTCGTTCCCTATGGACCAATCTGCCCTTAGCCAATTCTTCTTCGGAACTGATATTTTCCGCACCCGCACCGGCATCGCGGTGCCGAGACTTCTGCACATTCTCAGCAAATATGGCACCACGGTTCTGCGTAGTGGCACCGCGGTGTTGAAAGTCCTGTGGCTTCTCAGTAAATATGGCACTGCGGTTCTGCATATTGGCACCGCGGTGCTGAAAATCCTTCGTCCTGATGTACCAACTTTTGTCATTTTTGCCTCTGGAGCACCTTTTCTGCCCAATTCTCGCTCATTTTCGCCATTTTGCCTTTTGGAACCGTTGTGACTCAAAAAAAAGAAAAACAAACCTAATACTATACTAACCACAACAAAAACGAGTAAAATACTAATTAAAAATGACTGAAAAGGCGTATACAAAATACGCCTAACACCACCTCACCCTCCATTTTCCCTAAAAAACATCCTACAAGCTCCTAACATCAATAAAAACTTAATCTCCTTTAGGAAATTTGCTAGTGATAATTTTGTATCTATTGAGTTTGACCCTTTTGTTTTTTTTGTGAAGGACCTACGTATGAGGATAATTCTTACGAGATGCAATAGTGTGGAGGACCTCTATCCTTTCTCATCTAATTCTGCTGCAAGTGTCAATCCATATATCTCTCTAGCTGCAATCTCTCCGTCAACTTGACAGAGTAGACTTGGGCACCCGAGAGCACCAGTTTTTAACTTTCTTAGAAGTCAAAATTTGATTCAATAAAATAAAGAAAAATCTACCAAAAATTGCTATTCTTATCCTTTAGGGAAGCATGTTAGACTTAATTTACGTCATCTTTAAGTGTTACTTTTTCTCCTTTTGACATCATTCATGCGGATTTATGGACATCTCTCATTACTAGAAAACTAGGTCATAAATATTATTTGGTATTATCAAATGTTTTCTCTCATTTTTAGGGTTTATCTTCTTAAATATAAGTCTCAAGTTTACTCCATGTTTCTTGAATTTCGAACATATGTTAAAACACAATTTAAGAAGGACATAAAATTATTTCAATCTGACAATGGTCGTGAGTTTGACAATTCCTCCTTTCATAAATTATGTGCGGACAATAGCGTGGTGTTTCAATTCTCGTGCCCCCATACCTCACCTCAAAATAGAAAAGTAGAAAGAATCCTCCACACCATTAACAATATTGTCACGCCCCGAACCCCGGGCCCGTGACTGGTGCCCTACCTGGGCGCCCTTCTACCTAACTGACACAAGTAAACTACGGAATTTAAATAACACCTCATTTTTTTTAAAAACCAACATACGTGCAAGGGCAAAACCGACAAGGCTGCCATATAATATACATAATCAAAAGACACTACACTGTACATGAGTCCAATCCCACATATGAATATAGACCTCTAAGAGTTTTACTGAACTATGACGGGACAAGGCCCCGCCGTACCCATAACTATACAAAAGCACAGATCAAGGATCTATACCAAAAGATAAACTCACGAGCAGATGGAGCTATCCAAAACTACGGCGGTCCTATACTGCAGATCACCAAATCACGTACCTAAACTCATGCGGATGAACGCAGCCGAGGAGGTCGAGACGAAGAATGTACCAAGTATGAAATGCGATGAAATCAGTAATGAAATCATAACAGTCTAAACAAAACAGGAGACATGTATGATAGCCAACCTACAGTACACAATACATAAGCAGTCAAGTCAGGGACGCATGCCCTCAAAGTCATTACTCAAATATAACCATAGGTCTCACGCCCATAATATCAATCATGCCCGTGGAATCCTTCCTCACTGCTGGCAGTCCATGATATAATACAACATCAGTAAGCACACTGAACCTTGCAATCATGAGAGTAATGCAATCTTTTTTATCTTTTAAGTTATGACTTTAACAATGAGAATTACTGTTCCACTTTAATTCATACACACACTGCACCCTTTCATTAATGAAATCACTACCGTTTCAAAACATGAAGGTCGTGCCAGTGCCAGGGTCAACCACCCTCTGTGTTATAATGCAACCTATCATAGGACTATTTCACCCGCAAGGAACTATTTCACCCGCTTAGGTCATGTGGACCCGCAATGAGTCATCGGTACACGATACTCACATCACGGATAGCTAATCCATGGCTTATATATATCCGGGAATTTAACCCGCCTGAGTCAAATACCGACCCGCCGTGAGTGTGTACAACTCACCCCCATGGGGAGCTAACCCATGGTATCCTTGAAACAAGTTGCCGGCCCTTTATGGAGGGACGCGGAGATTTGGAAATATGACACTTGCACGATTTTCTATATGAGCAACCCATATGCAAGCAAACCAAGACAAAACCATGCCTTTACACAAATCAAGACAATTACCATGCCTTTCTTTTTGTCATAAACCAAGAAAATACCATGCCTTTCCTTTTACACAAACCAAGACAATACCATGCCTTTACACAAACCAAGACAATTACCATGCCTTCTTTTTACATAAACCAAGAGAAATCCTTATTTAAGCAAGCCAAAGTACTTATCAAGGCACACATAGAATAATTCTCAATTAAACAAGCCAAAGTACTATCAAGGCACACATAGAATAATTCTCATTTAAACAAGCCAAAGTACTACCAAGGCACAAATGGAAAAATTCTCATTTAAACAAGCCAAAGTACTACGTACGTACATTCTTTTCAAAAGACTCCTTTTTATGTAGAACCCCAAGATACTAACACCCGTAGTATCAAGGCATGTCTATTTTTCAAAGTAAGTTACTACACTTTTAGAAACTCATTTCAAAGCTTGAAACCAAGTAACTTCAAATTTTCACAATCTAGGCAACTTATGCCCATTAATCAAAATAGACAACTTTCTTAACCTTCCATAAAGCCGTTATAACAAACTTCCCATAAATTCGTTATAACCCTTTATGATTTTAGACCAATTCATTCCTTTTTATATCCAAGAGACTTACACTTTTAAAACCAAGTATTACATACTTACAAATCAAGTTTCTTAACTTTCAAAATACTTCAAGTCTCTTAATCTTTAGAAATCAAGTTTCTTCTACTTTTAAATCTCAAGTAACTCACACCTTTAAAATAAGTTACTTCTCTTTAAATCATGTAATTTCTCCTCTTTTAAATCACGTAAGTAAATCACTCATTTGACTCCCCTAAAGTCATTATAACAACCTTTAGGTTTTTGAACTAAGGCACTAGCCAAAAGGTTTGGAAACCACTTCCTTTTCAAGACTCTATGTACTTTAAGTAAAATACTTTCACTTTTAAGAATCCAAACTTCACTAAGGAAATGGATTATACAACTTACAATTTAAACATCAAAGTACAATCAAGGAAGTACATAGAACAAATTCTATATTAGGCAATCCAAGTACAACCAAGGAATGGATCATTTAAGGAGTAGGACTTACTTTCTTTATCTTAAGGAATCATGCTAGAAGAAGAGGAGATGGTTCACATACCTTTTCGGCTTAATCCACAAGCTAAGTCGAATACGCCACACGTAGAATTGTCAACCTATAATGGCCACAACATGACTATCAATTTCTGGCTTCTAACGTAGAATAATACTAAGTATACGGTCTCTTATTCTACGGAAAATCGGGCAGCACTTCCTTTGTTTCTACATACTTTGCCACCTTTTTCAAGGCCGAATTCTATAACCAAACATGCCACATTTAAGGCTCAACATACCAACCAATCAAAGGGGATTACACGCCTTACAATACGTGTAAAATTCCGCCCCACAATTCATACCAAGTAGTTTAATAACCAAGCCATTCTCGGCCAACATATACAACAACACTAAGTCCTTTCCAATTCTTTTTTCAATCCAAGTTCTTAGGTCTAACATGTTATATAGTCATAAACAACTTAACAACTAATATTCCTTCTTCATATAACATGTGACGACTTAAACTAATAATCAACTTGAATTGTAATCTTAAGGGCTAAACATGCTAGTTTCGGATTAGGGTTCCAATAGTCAATACACTTATCAAACTTCATACTAAATACCTCATACTTGCTAATATCCATAGCTACAACAATAAGATAACTTTAATTGCTAAAACGACAAGATTTATACCTTTACAAGCCCTTAAAATTTCCAAGATTCAAAGTCGCTCCTTAGCAATTCTTAGCTCCTTTCCTTTACGCTCCAATCCGCTATTTGAGGCCTTTAGAAGTTCACAACCAATTTATCTTCCATTTCCAATCCAAACTTGTAAAAACGACTTAGGTTTTCGCCTTGCGACTAACGTAAAACGTCGTTTTTCCGAAATCTTTCTATTGAGATATTCTTACAATACCCTTAGGGACCTTGGGTTAAAGTCTTGTGAATAATGGATCAAAACTACAAAATTTTCTTGTGTGGAAAATGTCAAAGCCGAGAGAACATGTTGAAGAACAAATTGTTGTGAAATAATTCTAAGTGTTGAAGAGCTAGTCTTGCACTAGTGTGGTATATATAACACAATGAAGGGTCAAGATTATAACAAATGTGTGGCTTGGATGAAGTACACTTGGATAACTACACAAGTGGCAAGTTGACTTGGTCAATATTATCAAGCTAGCAAGACTTATTCATCTTCAATGGTCAATGACCATTTTACCCTTGTAATTTTCGTCCAAGACCAAGTGGGGGAGGTGCCACATGTCTCCCTCCCATTCGTCCATAAAATTCTGTAACCCTCGTGGGCCCCGCAAAACGTAAAATTCCCCCACATGACCAAATCCGTAAAAATAAATTTCCATAATGTTAATAAGTTCCATATTCTTCAAATAATGTATTTTGAGAATCCAATTCTCATCAACGAACATTTTTCCTTTCCGACGTTCGGAAGATTTTCCGTCGTAAAAATAATTCTTTCTTTCGTACCAATTTCAAGTCCTGTGTTCCTTCGTACATTCTCTTATACATGTCCTGGACTTATGGGGTGTAACAAATATGATATGTGCAATGCTCTTTCAAGCTTCTTTTCCCCCCTGGTAGCATACATTCTTAATATATTACCTACACATACCTTTCAAAATAAAATCCCTATCGAAATTTTATTCCGTCGGATCCCTTTCTATAGTCACCTTCGGACTTTCAGTTGCCTATGCTACCTTAATCTCGCATCGACGACCCCTCACAAATTAGCACCTAGGCCAATTCCTTGCATTTTCTTAGCTTTCCCGTCGAACCATAGGGGGTACTTATGCTATGATTTGTCCGCAAATAAAATCCTAGTCTCTCGCCATGTCACATTCGAGGAGAACCTTTTCCCATTTGCAAACTTCTAAAAATTTCAAGTCACTGATTACGACTTCATTGATGATCCATACACCTCTCCTCTCATGAGAAATGAAATACATAGTGCTAGTATTCTGGATGTCTAGTCACGACACCTCCCTAATGTTCCATCCATACCTCACAAACCATCGACCCTCTCCCATCCTGTCGACCCCCCTACCTACTACTCTCATCATGGCCTCATTGTTACCGTCAAACAACCCACTGCCTCACTGCCTAAAATCCCTAACGAAGTCCCCACAACCCTCGTCGACCACCCACTACCCCTGATAACCCTACTTCCCTTACAACCCTACTACCCCTAAATTATCGTCACCCAAACAACCCCACTGCTCCAGTTCCCGTCATCCAAACAGTCCCGATCTTGACCCACCACATGGAAACTCATACCCTGCATGGGGTTTTCAAATGGAAAGTTCAATTTAACCTACCAACTCAAACTATCTCACCTCTACCTAAAAACCCAAAATTAACGATGCTTGACTCGAATTGGAATGCGTCTATGCGTGAGGAATTTGATGCGCTCACTACTCAGCGCACTTGGGATATTATCCCGAAACCAGAGGGGGTTAATGCGATTCATTGTATATGTCTATATTATCATAAATTTAGAGATAGTGGTGATCCTGAACACCATAAGGCGAGAATTATGGCAAATGGCACGGGCCAACAAGAGTGAGGTTATTGTGGTGAGACCGTCAGTCCAGTGGATAAACCAACCACCATTCACACTATTTTGAGCATATCTATGGGAAATAATTGGTCGATTCATTAGCTTGATGAGAAAAATGTGTTCTTTCATGGGGATTTGAAACAAAACGTATATATGCATCAACCGCGTGACTTTGTGCATCGATCGGCTCCTCATTATGTCTGTCGTCTTTGAAAATCACTCTATGGCTTGAAACGACCCCCAGGGCCTAGTATAAACACTTTCCCACTTACATCATGCAGATCAGGTTTTCTTGTAGCAAAAGTGATAACTCACTTGTTATTTTTCATCGAAGTAATGACACTGCATACATTTTGCTCTATGTGGATGACATTGTTTTGACTGCCTCATCTGATGTGCTGAAATACGAGATTATTACCCTGCTCAAATCCGAATTTTCCATGACATACTTGGGTAAGTTGAGTTATTTTTTTGGAGATTTGCGTGACCAGATCCGAGAATGAAATGTTCCCATGTTAGCGAAAGCATGCCGAAGAGATTGTCTACAAGGCTAAAATGGTAAAGCACAAGATTATTCCCACTCTAGTCGACTCAAAGTCAAAACGTAGCGCCAATGACGGGGATCCGGTTCTTGATCCTTCTATTTATAGGTGTCTCGCTAGTGCACTTTAGTACCTTACCTTCAATAGGTCCGATATTACATATGTCATTCAACATGTGTGTTTGTTTATGCACGCTCCCAGGGAGTCTTACTTTACTGCCCTTAAACGTATCATTCGGTATGTTAAGGGCACTCTTGACTACGGATTACATCTTTATTCATCTACACCGACCAGGTTGATCCCTTATACGGACACCTATTTGGGCGGCTGTTTAGACACACGTCGATCTACTTTTGGCTACTGTGTATTTTTGGGTGATAAACCTCATCTCGTGGTCTATAAAACTGCAAGCCATGCTTTCTCATTCTAGTGCAAAAGTAGAATATAGAGGCGTTGCGAATGTTGTTGCTGAAATTTGTTGGCTCAAAAACCTCCTTCTAGAGCTTCATTGTCCCTTATGTAAGACATCTATTGTCTACTGTAATAACATATCTACTTGTCTCATAACCCGATTCAGCATTAGTAAACCAAACATATTGAGATGGATATTCACTTTATTCTTGAGAAGGTTGTCATGGGCCATGTTCAGGTGTTACATGTTCCCTCTTCCTATCAGTACACATATTTATTTACTAAGGGACTCTCTCGGCAGTTGTTCCTTAACTTCAGATCCAATCTGAGTATCCGACCTCCGCTCGCTCCGATTGAGGGAGTGTGATAGAGAATACATAAATATTCTCTATATATATTATGTAATTATTATTTTAGTGTTATTATGTAAAGTATATATTCTCATACGATTAGGATTACAATTGTAAATATATATATATATTGTATTAATAAGAAGACTCCAGACAAGGAGAATTTCATAATTCAACAGACTATCTGTGCTATTATAATAGCGCTGCTTGGATGAACATCCAATTTGGTCAACCATATTCGCGTTATATTTTGATCGCGAAAGTAATCACTGGAAGCTTGGTTGGTTGATAAGGCTTTTCGTCGTTCTCTATATTGTAAGGAAATAGTAAGTCCTCTCGATAAAATTATATTTTTTGGAGAAACTTTACACTTCTAAAGTTATATTCAATTTTTTTGGTTACAAGGAAAATGAAAGACAACTAAATGGGAGAACTACCAGAAGCAATCAAATAGTTGATACTTTTCATAAAAGGAAACTTTTCAAGTACAACCAAGTTTGCCTCAAAGAGCAATAACAAACACTCAAAGTGCAGCAACTGTTTGTCTCAAACTGAAACATTTTTCTTACCTCAAATGTAGCAACAAGAATTTTAGCTCAAGGTGTGGCAACGACTTTAAAATAGCAACTTAAGTGTAGTATTTGTTCAATTCTTAAAAGATGAAGAAGGCAACAACCAACTCTCAAAACATAACAATAGTTTTACTTGAACTGCAACCACAACCTGGCTTTGAAAAGTGCAGCAAGGATCTACATGTTCTTCTCAAGTAGAAGCAACTAGAAACTAGCATCAAACAATAGCATATAGGAGCATCTTTCAGCACAATTGTGAAATCGACAAACATAGCAGCCACATACTTTCCTTTTAATTGTAGCGGAGTAGCATCCAATAGATTCCAAAAAGGAACAGCCAAAAATATAGCAAGATAATTTATCAAGATACCTTATCTAAATGCAAAATTGCTTGGCTTTAAGGTGCAACATCTGGCTGCTTTAAAGTGTGAAAATAAGCCAAGTATAGCAGTCATTATTCATTTGATATTCTTTTTCATTTTCCCACCATCCTCAAGTGCTTCAATTTTTATTCAAGCTCACAGATTTCTCTAATAATTTTGAATAAAAAATCCATAGCAATTCAATCTCATTATCACACCAAAATGATACAAATGTATGTTAATAACCAAAAGATAAAGAGTTAGCTAGAAGATTGTGGAGATGTGAATAGAATATTAGATCCAAAAAGTCCACTTACTTGTTAACACTGTCAAGTTGTTCCTTAATCAAATTGGATTCCTTGGAGCATTTTTATCATACAATAGCACCAACAGCCATCCATGTAGCAAATTTATCATTTCTAGCAGTTTTTGAACTAACTGTTGTATTACTTACACCACCAACAGAATTAACTGTAGCATTAGCACAAGTAGAATTAATTACATCAACCGAATTGTTTTTATTTACAGTAGCTAAACCAGTAGCCAAACCAGTAGCCCAGTCATTGACGCAGCCATAGAAGAACTGGAGCATCTAAGGACTGGAGCATTAGCACAAGAAGAACGGGTGTTTTCATTATCCATCGATAGAACATCGAATCAGAATGTGATGGCTAAAAAGATAACCAATCCTAACATGCACTTTTAGTTTAAACTGCTTAGGTAATTCAGTCCGTAGAAAATCTATGTGTGGCATTCCATGACTAAATTTACCAATAACAGCCCATTTCAACTCTTGTCTCTCAATTAACACATCAATTTTAGATTGATCAAACTTGAAAGTAGGTTCACCATATAAATATGATACCTGTTTAGAAGGCAAAAGAGGTGGCAATGTACTGTTCTGATTTGCAATGGAATTGCCTCCACTGCCTCCAGTAATTCCAATAGTTGCACCCTTTGATTTCAACATTTATGAATATGATGTTGGTGTCGACCTTGCCACATTATTGGTTTGTTGAGTAGGTTCTGAAATAGCAATAGATTCCCGAAGATTTTCATCATTGTGACATGTAGCTATGCCAGAATTCAGATTTGTAGAATTGGGATGTTATGGGTGTATTAGAATAGGGAAACTGGTGTTTAATGACTCTAGGGCGTCGGGCGGCGGTTGCCCAGTCACCGCCGCTGCCAATGCCACCAACGTACTGCCAGAAAAAATGGCGAATGGAGTTCAAAATGAAATCGAGCTCAGGGATTTAATGTATGTTGTAGAGAATGTTGAGACGAACACAGTGATGCCACCCACAGTCGTCGACGCTACGGGAGTTGACCGGAAAACGCAAAAAAGCTTTCAGTTTTTCCGATTTGGTCGACCGGAGAAATAGTGAAGAACTGAAGGTGTTAAGTGGGAGTATAATGTTGGAAAGATGATGGAGAATGTAATGGTACCAGCCACGAGCTTGATTATTGCTCCGGTGGCCGGAGAATCGATGGCAGCGGTTAGGGTTACAACACCTATTGAAATGGCCGATGGGTCGAAATGGAAGAGACGAAGCACGATGGTGGTATGGAAATGACCGCTGTGATACGGTGGTCACAGCGGTAGTGGTGTAACCCACCGTCGTCGAAACTCGCTCGTCCGTCGGAATTTCCAAAAAACAGATCGAAATAGAGGATATTTTCGATATGAAATTGGTGGATAAATAGGATGAATCAAAGGTTGTGGTTAGTAAGGAAATGGCGGGCTTGAAGAGACGAAGATAATGGTGTAAATCTCGCCTCCAATGGATTCATGTGGTGGCCGAAAATGGTACCCGCGCGAAGCATCGCTCACTGACGGTTCATCAGTAGCGAGGTTTTTGGATGATGAATAAATTGGTGTTGTTATGAATTTGGTCGATTTTAGTAATGAAAAAGGGGTTTTATTGTTAAATGGATCGGGTCGGATGGATTAAAAAAATAAAAAGCTAATTTAAAAAACTGTCACAAAAATATGTGACGGTTGAAATCATCGTCACATCGCTGTCACAAAGCTGTGACGGTTAAAAAATCGTCATATATCTGTCACAAAAGTCCATCGACCAGAAAGTCAATGCTAAAACCGTCATAACGTGTGACGGTTTTTAAAACTGTCATAACGTGTGACGGTTTTTAAAACCGTCACACTCAAACTGTCACGGTAGGCCTTTTTTTGTAGTGGTTTTGCAATCTGGAATCTTCAAGTGTAATCCGAGGGTGAGCACACAATAGTTCCTCGATTGCAAGTTCTGAAAACTCCGATGTAATTTCTCTTTCGGAAAGCTAGGAAATCCGACAGAGTTTCGGGAGAAAATAATCTTAATGAATTAAGTGTCTTAGAATAATGATGGAACCCTTTATTTATAGCTGTGTAAAATACAACTGGGTTTCTCAGTGGGCCATGCCCAGAAATCGAGGCAAAGTGGGTCAGTCAGACCCCACTGGATTGGCGGCGTCGCGGCCCTTGGTCCCATGCACCGCGTCCCTAGTCCAATTTTACCTCATTTCTATTTTAATTAAATCTGAAATCCAATCTTGACTTAATTAAATAATCATTATTTAAAATGTCTCGATAATAAATCGAACATTTGTATTCTCTCTCATTACATCCTTAGATCGATGGAATAATTGACTTAGTGTTACCCTTCAGGCCTTCACATATCGACACTTATAACATTAGGGTCTACACGGAACTCCTAGACGGCGCCGGTAGACGAACTCAATATGTGAAGTATAGTTACACGAACCTGGTAAGCTAAACCTTTATGTGGGAAGATAAAATTATTTCATTCACGACACACTCGATCAAGCTTAGGATCTGCCAAGTGTATATCCAGGATAAAGTGATAATCAATATTTATGTGTTTTGTACGTTCATGAAACACTGGATTTGCAGTGATCTGGATAGCAGACTTGCTATCACAATGGAATAGTCAGCTTTAGGCATACATCCAACTCAGCAAACAGCCCATAAATACACACTATTTCTGCCACAACAGAAGCTAAACTCTTGTACTCAGCCTATATTGGGCTTTTTTATATTGTTGGCTGCTTCTTTGACTTCCAAGAGATGAGGAGGCCCCAAAGAATACAAAATAACATGTAACTAATTTTCTGGTGTTGGGACTGTTACACCCCGTATTTACAGGATATGGTGTAAGAACGTACGTAAGAACTCACAAGTGTTAAGATTTGAGACTTGTAAAAATTTATCAGAATTATGAAATTGTCGGAAAACGTTTTGACGAATGGGAGGGCGACACGTGTCACCCCCCTTAGAATGCCTTGGACGAAATTAGGCATGGCCACAATGGTCATTGACCATAGCCTTAGGATGACTAAGTCTTCCAATTAATGAGCTTGAGAATGTTGACTTGGTCAAGGACCCACATAGTCTTGATATTTACTAAGAACTCATCCAAACCACCCAATTGTTTGCATCTTAACCCTCCATGTCCCTTTATAATACTAGTAGTAGCAAGACTTTGTCCAAACACTTAGAAAATTTTCACAAAATTTGAAGAGAGCTCTAGCTTGCTCTCGGGTTCATGGCACTTGAGAAGAAAAAAAATTTCGTTGCTTGTTCTTTAAGCTCCACACTTTAAACCAAGGTTCCTAAGTGTATTGTAAGCATATCTCAATAGAAAAATCCCGGAAAAAGAGAGTTTTCGTATTAGTCGCAAAGTGAAAACCTAGTAGCTTTCTAGGTTTTGGATTGGAAGATTGAAGGAAAGTTGTTGGTATGGTTCTAAGGGTCTCAAGGAGCGGATTGAAGTGTCTTGAAGAGTCTCTAGGTTGCTAAGGAGCAACTTCGGTTTTGAAGATTGGATTAAGAATCGTTGAGGTATAATCTTGTTCTTTGAAAGTGTTACAAGATTAATTATTTTGTTGTTAGCTTTACTTGTTGCTAGCATGAAGTATATGTGTTGAAGTTTATAAGGATTATGGATTGATTGTAGCCTTGGAAATCCGAAATGAAATGTAAGCCATGTTAAGTTGGATTACTAATTGGTCGTTTATTAGAAATCGTCGCATGTTACTTACTTAAAGATTATGGTTGTTATAATCAAATGCGACTTGATATCATGTTATGCTACCAATTTGGATTGAAATGGAAATTGGATAAGAATTAGTATTGTTGAACTCAAGGTGGCCGAATTTGTACTTCTAGTTTGTAATAGTTTGTTTTCATTTGTATTGGACTACCTTCTATATTGTGGTGAGCCAATTGGGGCTGTATGGTTATTTATTTATATTGGACTACCTTATAGATTGTGGTGAGCCAATTGGGGCTGTATTGGTTATTGTATTCGACCTTGAAAAAGGTGGCAAAGTTAGTAGAAACAAAGGAAGTGCTGTCCGATTTTTCAGAATTAGTGACCTAGCACTTAGAAAAATTCTACGTTACAAGTGAAAGGTTAATGGACATATTGTGACCATTATAGGTTGAAGTACTAAGTATAGCGTATCCTACTGGGAGAGTGGAATAGCTATCAAGGTTGAAGTACTTTGGAGCATTTTGCTACGTGTCGATAATCGTCGCGAGGTATGTGAACCTCTTCCTTCCTTTGGCATGATTCTATGTATGGAATATACTTGTGGTATCATTTCATGTTTCCTTCTACTCTTAGAAGTTAAGAGGTAGTTATGTGATTTACTCTATGTAGAACTTTTCCTATCTTTTGAGCATGACTAGTTGCACGTATGTAGTACGGTAGACGTACAAGACTATGATATTCTTTACTTGTTTTATGTAATGTCAAGTCGGGTGGGTTAGGAGATTAACTCACTTCTTTGAAAATAGTAAGGATGTCTTAAGTTGATTTTAAAGTTAAGGGACTTGAAGAGTTTTAAAGTATGTGATACTTGTCCCGTTTTAAACGTATAAGTCCCTTGGATAGGAAATTGTTTATGGCTAAGGTATAAAGTGAATATAACGGCTTTATGGGAAGTTAGTTATATTTGCCTTATGGAAAGATAAATGACTTGACTATGTAAAAAGGCAACTTGATTTTACGGCATCAATTGCCTAGGGTTTTATAATAAAAGGAGTCACTTGTTTTCTAATGGTTAAGAGACTAATTGTATTTTTGAAAGTTATGAGAATTGATTTGAAAGTATAAAATACTTGGTTTCAAAAAGTTTAAGTCTCTTTGTTATAAAAGGAACGTGTTAGTCTATACCATAAAGGTTATAACGGCTTTATGGGAAGTTGGTTATAACGGCTTTATGGAAGGTTAAGAGAATGGTTTTCTCTAGTAAAGTAATCAAAGGAATAACTTGTATTAGGTAAGGGCAAATTGGTTTAAAGGTACCAATTGCTTAAGGTTTTTAATAAAGAAGTCACGTGATTTAGAAGCGTGAATTGTATTTCTAAAAAGGTATTGTGACTTGTCTTGAAGGTGGATAGGACTTGATACTACTTGGTTAGTATCGGGAAGTTTTATTTGGAAAGGAGTCTTTTGAAAAGAATGTACGCACGTAGTACTTTGGCTTGTTAATTGAGATTTAGCCTATATGTCTGGTGATAGCCTTTGAGTGCAAGTATTATGTTTTATTACGTTGTCGCGACTCTCGTTGGAGGGCCTTTGTCTTGTTATAAGTTACTTGGACGCATCGAAGCGGTGATGTGGGATTCCACGTATGCTTCCGTTATTTGTAGCACTTGGGTTAAATTCCCGGATTTTATAAAAGACATGGTAGTGCTTATGTCTTGTTTGATGGTCGGTCGAGATAGGGTAAGAGTATAAATGAGGGGCAAGCCCCAAGACGTTATACCACCTTCTCCAGGGTAAGAGTATAAGTGAGGGGTAAACCCCCAAGACGCAGTACCACCGGCTTTATGTGTTGTTTGACGACCGGTCGAGATAGGGTAAGAGTATAAATGAGGGGCAAGCCCCAAGACGTTATACCACCTTCTCCAGGGTAAGAGTATAAATGAGGGGCAAGCCCCAAGACGTTATACCCCCTGCTTTACCACCTTCTCCAGGGTAAGAGTATAAATGAGGGGCAAGCCCCCAGACGTTATACCACTGCTTTTGATTGATATTATGGGCGTGAGACCCATGGTTATGTTTTACACTTTTAGTCGGCGGTGATGGGGATTCCACGCATGCTTTGATATTGGTGTGACTTGATCGCGCCCCATTGGGTAGTATATGTGTCCCTCCGTGGGCCGGACTATGTTATGAAAGATAAGTAAGTTAGATAGAAATGAACTTAATGACTTCTCCTAAGTAAGTACGTAAGATATGGCTATAACTCTTAATGGAATGGAAAAAGATATTGATGTGAAATTAAGTTCATAAGTGGTAATGACACGGCGAGATCCGTATGTATTTTTATACTTGTCCTTGTCATTCTTTTGTACAGTTATGATCTGTTTACTGTACGTTATTTCTGTTCCATATTCGGTACATGTTATGCGACTTCTTCGAGGCCGCGTTCATGCCCGCAGTTTAGGTACACAATTGTGATCCGCGAGCTTAGGATCCCGCTCAGAAGTCGACGGGCTCGGTGTTCCGGAGTTGTCACGTTTATGTTTATTCAGGGGTACGGCGGGGCCTTGTCCCGCCACAGTTGTTATGTTAAAACTCTTAGAGGTCTGTAGTCACATATTGTGGGTCAGTTTGTAAAAGAAATGAGGCAACTGCTTCGGTTGTATTTATATATGTTCAGGAAGGTAGCCTATCGGCTAACCCGTTGCTTTACTCGATGTTTTATTTATAAGTTTCATGTATGTTCCGCTGATTTTCTCGATGTTTACCGTAAGGGTGCCTGGTAGGGCACCGCCGCGATCCCGGTCGGTCGTGACAAAAGTGGTATCGAGCGATTAGTCCTCGAAAGTGTCTACGCACCGTGTCTAGTAGAGTCTTGATTATCGGTGTGTTGTGCACCACATCTATAATCAGGAGGCTGCAGGACATTTAGGATTGGTTTCCATTCTTCTCACTCCGAGATCGTGCGATAGAGCTGTGTTGTTAGGGTCGTCCCTCCCTAACGAGTTATTTTGATTGCAGCTTCGAGAAAGGCAGCAGTGACCCAGGAATGACTATGTGGATTGCGTATCCAGGTTGGTAATGATTATAGTATAGTTGGTATTGTGACATACATCTATACGGAGTTATGTATGAGGGTCAGACGCGTGTTGCCTAGAATGATTTTAGATTACCAGGAATCGGTAAAGACTAACTAGATACCGGGAAGGTATGGAATAGTTAATGAATTTTCGCCAAGGTTTTGTGTTTTATTTCGAGATAATTGGGAAAGGATGAGCTGTCTGATAGGGTAGTGAACCCTTAAGAAGCCATATTAAGGAACCTAACGGAATGTCATGTTAATAGATTAAGCTGCGTAGTAGGCTTAAGAGAATTGTACGGATGAGGTCCGCATAGAGTGAGTAATGGTTGTTGTGATCGAGACCACATGATTTTGGTTTTATGAGAAGTTTTTGTACCCATTTACTGGGGGACTGGTAAGGTAGGCTTGGAGCATGGAAATTGCGAGCCTAAGAATATTGATTACTGCCGAGACCTTAGGTATATAAGGCTTTCTCTGGCAATAAGATTTTAAGTCAGACCAAGGATAAGAGTTAAGTCGCGACGGTCGGGGTGAGGACTCACACGGTCTCCTTGGCCTGGAATAGAGTGGGATCAGTTGGTAGTAGTTCCGCTACGTGATAGGGTCGCGAGGGCGCAAGGCCCAAGTTTAGTTAATTGTTTTACGGGTTCGTGGACGCGTTCCACCGGAACCAGGTCATGAAAGCCGGAAATGGCCTTATATTGTTTTATAGAGTGACTCCAAAGATTTGAGGCCAGAGTCGGTATGGAAGTTTTGTATGTATGCTAGTATGAGTTGGAAGTACGAAAAGATAATCTCTTTTGGGCTTAAGATGGACGAGTATGCGTGTACAAGGTATTAGGGCCATGTGTGGCATTGTTGGTATGACGGGGTTGTGAAAGGAAACTATGTCGCAAATTATAAAGATTGACTCCGAAAGAACATTCGGGGACGAATGTTTCTAAGGGGGGAAGAATGTTACACCCCGTATTTACAGGACATGGTGTAAGAACGTACGTAAGAACTCACAAGTGTTAAGATTTGAGACTTGTAAAAATTTATCAGAATTATGAAATTGTCGGAAAACGTTTTGACGAATGGGAGGGCGACACGTGTCACCCCCCTTAGAATGCCTTGGACGAAATTAGGCATGGCCACAATGGTCATTGACCATAGCCTTAGGATGACTAAGTCTTCCAATTAATGAGCTTGAGAATGTTGACTTGGTCAAGGACCCACATAGTCTTGATATTTACTAAGAACTCATCCAAACCACCCAATTGTTTGCATCTTAACCCTCCATGTCCCTTTATAATACTAGTAGTAGCAAGACTTTGTCCAAACACTTAGAAAATTTTCACAAAATTTGAAGAGAGCTCTAGCTTGCTCTCGGTTCATGGCACTTGAGAAGAAAAAATTTCGTTGCTTGTTCTTAAGCTCCACACTTTAAACCAAGGTTCCTAAGTGTATTGTAAGCATATCTCAATAGAAAAATCCTTAAAAAAGAGAGTTTTCGTATTAGTCGCAAAGTGAAAACCTAGTAGCTTTCTAGGTTTTGGATTGGAAGATTGAAGGAAAGTTGTTGGTATGGTTCTAAGGTCTCGGAGCGGATTGAAGTGTCTTGAAGAGTCTCTAGGTTGCTAAGAGCAACTTCGGTTTTGAAGATTGGATTAAGAATCGTTGAGGTATAATCTTGTTCTTTGAAAGTGTTACAAGATTAATTATTTTGTTGTTAGCTTTACTTGTTGCTAGCATGAAGTATATGTGTTGAAGTTTATAAGGATTATGGATTGATTGTAGCCTTGGAAATCCGAAATGAAATGTAAGCCATGTTAAGTTGGATTACTAATTGGTCGTTTATTAGAAATCGTCGCATGTTACTTACTTAAAGATTATGGTTGTTATAATCAAATGCGACTTGATATCATGTTATGCTACCAATTTGGATTGAAATGGAAATTGGATAAGAATTAGTATTGTTGAACTCAAGGTGGCCGAATTTGTACTTCTAGTTTGTAATAGTTTGTTTTCATTTGTATTGGACTACCTTCTATATTGTGGTGAGCCAATTGGGGCTGTATGGTTATTTATTTATATTGGACTATCTTATAGATTGTGGTGAGCCAATTGGGGTTGTATTGGTTATTGTATTCGACCTTGAAAAAGGTGGCAAAGTTAGTAGAAACAAAGGAAGTGCTGTCCGATTATTCGTAGAATTAGTGACCTAGCACTTAGAAAAATTCTACGTTACAAGTGAAAGGTTAATGGACATATTGTGACCATTATAGGTTGAAGTACTAAGTATAGCGTATCCTACTGGGAGAGTGGAATAGCTATCAAGGTTGAAGTACTTTGGAGCATTTTGCTACGTGTCGATAATCGTCGCGAGGTATGTGAACCTCTTCCTTCCTTTGGCATGATTCTATGTATGGAATATACTTGTGGTATCATTTCATGTTTCCTTCTACTCTTAGAAGTTAAGAGGTAGTTATGTGATTTACTCTATGTAGAACTTTTCCTATCTTTTGAGCATGACTAGTTGCACGTATGTAGTATGCAGTGACGACAAGACTATGATATTCTTTACTTGTTTTATGTAATGTCAAGTCGGGTGGTTAGAGATTAACTCACTTCTTTGAAAATAGTAAGGATGTCTTAAGTTGATTTTAAAGTTAAGGGACTTGAAGAGTTTTAAAGTATGTGATACTTGTCCCGTTTTAAACGTATAAGTCCCTTGGATAGGAAATTGTTTATGGCTAAGGTATAAAGTGAATATAACGGCTTTATGGGAAGTTAGTTATATTTGCCTTATGGAAAGATAAATGACTTGACTATGTAAAAAGACAACTTGATTTTACGGCATCAATTGCCTAGGGTTTTATAATAAAAGGAGTCACTTGTTTTCTAATGGTTAAGAGACTAATTGTATTTTTGAAAGTTATGAGAATTGATTTGAAAGTATAAAATACTTGGTTTCAAAAAGTAGAAGTCTCTTGGTTATAAAAGGAACGTGTTAGTCTAAACCATAAAGGTTATAACGCTTTATGGGAAGTTGGTTATAACACTTTATGGAAGGTTAAGAGAATGGTTTTCTAGTAAAGTAATCAAAGGAATAACTTGTATTAGGTAAGGGCAAATTGGTTTAAAGGTACCAATTGCTTAAGGTTTTAATAAAGAAGTCACGTGATTTAGTTCTGGTAATTGTATTTCTAAAAGGTATTGTGACTTGTCTTGAAAGGTGGATAGGACTTGATACTACGGTTGGTTAGTATCGGGAAGTTTTATTTGGAAAGGAGTCTTTTGAAAAGAATGTACGACGTAGTAGTACTTTGGCTTAGTTAATTGAGATTTAGCCTATATGTCTTGGTGATAGCCTTTGAGTGCAAGTATTATGTTTTATTACGTTGCCGCGACTTCTGGAGGGCATTTGTCTTGTTATAAGTTACTTGGACGTACCGACAGTGATGTGGGATTCCACGGGTATGCTTCCGTTATTTGTAGCACTTGGGTTAAATTCCCGGATTTTATAAAAGACATGGTAGTGCTTATGTCTTGTTTGATGGTCGGTCGAGATATGGTAAGAGTATAAATGAGGGGCAAGCCCCAAGACGTTATACCACCTTCTCCAGGGTAAGAGTATAAGTGAGGGGTAAACCCCCAAGACGCTGTACCACACCGCTTTATGTTGTTTGACGATCGGTCGAGATAGGGTAAGAGTATAAATGAGGGGCAAGCCCCAAGACGTTATACCACCTTCTCCAGGGTAAGAGTATAAATGAGGGGCAAGCCCCAAGACGTTATACCCCCTGCTTTACCACCTTCTCCAGGGTAAGAGTATAAATGAGGGGCAAGCCCCAAGACGTTATACCACCTGTTTTGATTGATATTATGGGCGTGAGACCCATGGTTATGTTTTACACTTTTAGTCGATGCGGTGATGGGATTCCACGCATGCTTTGATATTGCGTGATTTGATCGCGTCCCGGTTGCGGTAAGTATATGTGTCCCTCCGTAGTGGGCCTGACTATGTTATTAAAGATAAATAATTTATATATAAATGAACTTAAATACTTCTCCTAAGTAATAACGAAAGATATGGAAATAACTCTTAATTGAATTGAAAAAGATATAGATGAGAAATTAATATCATAAGTGGTAATGACACGCATGATCCGTATGTATTTTTATACTTGTCCTTGTCATTCTTTGTACGCTTATGATCGCTTATCAGACGTTATTTATGTTCCATATTCGGTACCTGTTGTATCGACTTCTTCGTGGCCGCGTCATGCCCGCAGTTTAGGTACGATTGTGGATCCGCGAGCTTAGGATCCCGGTTCAGCAAGTCGAGATGGCTCCAGTGTTTCGGAGTTGTCACGTTTATGTTTATTCAGGGGTACGGCGGGGCCTTGTCCCGCCACAGTTGTTATGTTAAAACTCTTAGAGGTCTGTAGTCACATATTGTGGGTCAGTTTGTAAAAGAAATGAGGCAACTGCTTCGGTTGTATTTATATATGTTCAGGAAGGTAGCCCTATCGGCTAACCTGTTGTTTTACTTCCGATGTTTTATTTATAAGTTTCATGTATGTTCCGTTGATTTTCTCTGATGTTTACCTGTAAGGGTGCCCAGGTAGGGCACCAGTCGCGGTCCCGGGGTCGGGTCGTGACAGGGACATGATACCCGATCAACATCACAATAGGCAGACAGACTATGAGAATCTCCTACAGGTATGAAAATTCCCAAACATGGTGCTTGCTTGATATATCTAACCACTCGGTTGGCTGCCATCATGTGAGAACCCTTGGGTGCCTGCATGAACTGGCTTAGAAACTGAACAACAAAGTCTATAGCAGGCCTGGTATTAGTCAAATATAAGAGTCTACCAATAAGTCTTTGATAACATGCAGGGTCTTCCAATAGAGGACCAGTAATCACATTTCTAGTACCATTAGTTGCATTCATATCATTCACATGTCTATCAAACACAACAGAAGTCAGCTTAACATTCAACTCAATTGGCGATCCAACTGGTTTGGCTCATGTCAACCCCATATCAGATATTAACTCTAAGTGAATATTTCCTTTGATGCATCACAGTTCCCAAATCTTTGATTTTGAAATATTATTGCAATGCATCCTTAGTTTCTCTAATGAGACTTTCATCATTTCCAGTTATGAGTAAATCATTTACATAGATGAGGAATATGACTATCCTGTCCCCATCTTTTTTGTAAGAAGTGAGTAGTCCAAGTGACTTTGTACAAAACCAGATGACATTAAAGCAGTAGTCAACTTAATATTCTATTCTCTTGATGCTTGCTTAAGCCCATATAATGACCTAAGTAACCTACACACCTTTCATTGCTCATGTGCAAAGCCCTGGGGCAAATGCATGTAGACTTCTTTATTAAGATCTCCTTGTAGAACTGCATTGAACACATTCATCTGATGCAAAATCTAACTCTTTGCAGCAACCACTGAGATTACTGATCTCAGAGTAATCATATTCACTACTGGTGAAAAAGTGTCCTGGTAATCAATTCCCTCCTTCTGGTTATATCCTTTTGCTACTAATCTTGCCTTAAATCTTTCAACTTCACTTGTTGCCTTGTACTTAATCTTGTACACCCACTTGCAGCCTATTTCCTTTTTGTTACTTGGTAAATCAACTATCTCCCAAGTCTTGTTATCTTCAAAAGCCTGAACCTCAACTTTCATTGCTTTTATCCACTTTTTATCTTTTGCTGCTTCAAATTATGATATTGGTTCATATTATTCTGAAATTTTAGTTATAAATCCTTGATAAGACACAGACAGTCCAACATAACTATATCAAATAGTGGATATAAGGATCGCATATTCCTTGAACCTGTTGTTGATTGAATGAAAGTTTTCATCCATGTAGGGTTTTTTTGTCCCTAACAGACCTCCCCTTCTACAAAGGTGCGTGATTGAAAAATAAGTCTTGTGGAGATAACACAGTCTCAGATGGCATAATCTCAGGTGGATGAGGATTAATTCCATCACTCATTCCATCATTATCTCCATCAACTTTACTCCCCTGTGTTTGTCATGGCTTCTTCAATAATGAACTCCTTTGTTCCCCCTGGCTCAGTAAAGCCTTCAGCTGCAACATGTTCCTATATATTATTATATGTTGTATCATCAACATGTGACTCAAGTGTAGGAAAATAATCTTTGTCTGCATCTGATACATGTAGC
Source organism: Przewalskia tangutica (assembly GCA_029844215.1). Lineage (NCBI taxonomy): Eukaryota > Viridiplantae > Streptophyta > Magnoliopsida > Solanales > Solanaceae > Przewalskia > Przewalskia tangutica. The sequence continues at coordinate 40,195,648 of CM056724.1, read as the reverse complement.
TCTACATCACACTGTCTGTTTTGAATAAAAAGAAATATATCCTCATAAAAGGATACATCCCTGTCACGTCCATTTTTAACCGGAGGGTCGGGACGGAACTGCAACATATCTTGGTGATTCCATGAATTGATGAAATGCTAAGGCTGAGGAGTCGCCATCTAATTATTTTTACGGTGAATTAGGACACCTAAATGTTAAATAAAATGCTGCAAAATAAACTCAATTTAGTGGTGTGCGAAAATATGAGATTCTGGGTAAGGGTTCATTATTATCATAAAGGGAGGGGGTTAAACATCCTTTAAGATCCGCTAATTGCGGTTGTCCGGTCAAACCTAGGTTAATTATTGTGCTAAAAGAATGCTTGTTTTTGAAAGTATAAAGTTAATAAAAGATATTACAAGTATTAATTAAAAGATGCATTTTTGATAAATTGCAATGACATTGTTTATGAAAATACATGCAAAATTGATTTGTTGAAAGAAGTATGTATTGTATAGCATAGCTCGTAAAATGCAATGTGGAATTAAGTTTTGATACAAATTACATGTATTTACATGACATGGTTTATAAAATACATGTAAAAAATTGATTGGTTGAAAAAAGTAGGTATTTGCATGCAAAATTGAGTTTGATGAAAAGTATACACTGCAAGCCTAAAAATAAATAAAAACTAGCGGCGGGTTTCTTCAATTTTCTACCCTTTCTAGTTTATTAGTCCTAGGTCTAATTCTTCTAAATAATTAAAAAATCATACAAGCAGAGCAATTAAATTACAATACAAAATAAAAGAAAAGCGGAATTTAACGAAACTAAAACAGTGAGAGCTGAGGCGATGACTACAACATCTCTTGGGATTTGGGCGCAAGCCCGTCAATCTTGTTGTCCTTCGTCTTTGTAGAGTCACGCTTTGCTATCTCGTATTGTTTATATGTTCCTAGCAAAAGGTAAAAGAAAAGACAGTTAGAAATCAATAGATATGAGTAAAACCTTCGGATTCGCACCAAAACAATACAAGTTTTGATTACGGAAGACTCATACTAATATTTTATAAAAAAAAAAAGACATTTCAATCATATCGTGGTTGTGAACTAATGACTCGTCAGTCAATCTAGTTGTCTCGCCAACACATGTTGGTTTCACGTAGATGTGGGGAAAAAGTAAAGTCTCATCATCACCCAATTCCGAAGGAAGCAAACCGCGGGACAACCTTTCAAAGGGACATTGCCTCAATTTCAGTTTCATTGGCCCAGAGTGTAGTATCTGTTCAAATCAACTCAATATTCAAATGTAGAAATCTGTTCTTTTTTTAAATAACATTTTGTTCCAATCAGGTTAATAAAATAGATAAAGGGGAAAATTGTCAAAAAATCAGTCTGGAGCCCATCGAAACAGTAAAAGCAACAACAACATATGATTGCCGGAGTCTGAGCTCCGGCGGTGAAACTAAAGATTTGTTCAAAATGGGCATATTAACACCACTGAATCAAGAAATCCAGTACATTTATCAATTCAATAAAAGTACCAAGGCAGTAGAAAGGGGGCAAAAACAGTCCAAAATACACAATAATGCCGACAAAATAGGCAGAAACCATTAGCCCACACATGAACACAATATGAAATCAGGACACAAGTTCAACGCAACAATAATCAGAGAAGCAACAACACAACAATCGTGAAACAAGAAAAATATTGAATCAATTTCTCAAAGGGATATGGTTCATAAACATCAACAGAGAACCCAAAGAAACTAATGACGAGTGGATGGTGGTGTTGGTGTTCGCCGGAGATGGAGGGAAAGACGAAGGAGGCAGAGGGTTGTTGTTGGGTTGGAGACGGCGATGTGTCAGTGTGAGGGTTCGCTGGAGCTATGAGGGACTGATGGTGATGGTGGTGCCTCGCCAGAGATGTAAATGCTAGAGGAAGGCGGTGATGTTTTATTTAGATATTACCGGAGATAGTGTTTTCCATCGCCGGTCGTCCGGTGGTCAAATCTGGCGGTGGCAAAATGGTCGAAAAATAATGGGAATTCTGGTCGATACAGTGTCGGTGATGAAAGCAGGGACAGAGGGGTGGCGGCGGCTGATCCCCTTTTCATTTTCTTAAGGTTATAATATATAAGGGGGTGAAGAGGGTGTGTGGTGGGTTGATGGAGGAAAGGACCAGATTTTCCAGCCGATTTAGTGGCCGATAAATCTAGCTCAGATCGCGGCATGGATGGGGTGTCGGCGGCGGTTTGGATGATAGGGAATAAAAGGAAGATAGATTGAAAGGGCTTGGGGCTGGTTTGTTTTTGGTAAACAAAATAAGGGTATTGGACTGGTCCGTGGCACACCCTATAATCACACTACCCACTCTGATTCAAACGATAATGGGAATATGACATGTGGTGAAACAAGTGAACAAAGTCCAAACGATAAACCAGAGACTTCAGAAATACATGAGGGCACGTACGGCCCTCATATAAATGGTTTTACTCTAACAAAGAAGATTCTGCGAGCACACAATTTTTTGGATAACCATGGAAACAGATTGCATTCGCTTTGTGCCAAAACGTCACCAGTATCAGATTCACGAAGATTTGATCATAGTGTTTCCAAACGAACTCAATATGACGAGTTCTTATTGGCCATTTGCAGCTTGGGCCATGGATGTCATAGGCCCTATCAAACCCGCAACATCAAATGGGCACATATTCATCCTAGTAGCAATTGACTACTTCACGAAGTGGGTAGAGGCATCATTTGACTTTGTTCGCAACAACATCATTTTTTGGTTATAACATATCGCGCCCGTTTTTTACCGAGGGTCAGAACGGAACACAACGCTATTGGTGATTCCCGAATTTGGTGAAATGCTAAGGGTTGAAGAGTCGCCACCTAATTATTAGAGTGAATTAGGACACTTGAATGTAGCATAAAAATATAGCAACTGATCTCCATATGATTGGTTTGCGAAATTATGAGATTCTGGATCAGGGTACTTTATTATCCTAAAGGGAAGAGGTTAGGCAACCTTTAAGATCAGCTAACTTCGGTTATCCGGTCAAACCTAAGTTAATTATTATGCTAAAGAAAAATGCATTTTTTAGATACAAAATTAATTAAAAAGGATATAGCAAGTAATTAATTAAAATATGCATTGTCTAGAATAAATAAACTAGAGGCGTTTTGTAACATGAATGACGACCTAAAATAAATAAACTAGAGGCGTTTTGTAACATGAATGACGACCTAAAATAAATAAACTAGCGGCGGATTTCCATTTTTTAAAATTACCCTTTCTAGTTTACCAATTTTAGGCCTAATTCCTCTAAATATTCTAACAATCAGACAAGCGGAATAATTAAATTACAATTCAAAATAAAAGAATGCGGAATTAAAGAAATTAAAAATGATAGTGATTGTGGCGATGGTCGTGTTCTCTTGAGCTTGGGGCACAAATCTGTCAATCTTGTTCTCTTTCATTTTCGTAAGTGTTCCTCGCAAGTTATCAAGAACAAACGGTTAGAAACAATTGAATATAAATAAAACTTTGGATCCGTACTCAAAACAGTAAATGTTTTTATTACGGAGGTCTCAGACTTAAATTTTGAAAAGATCATTTCAATCACATCATGGTTGCGAACATATGATTCGTTGGTCATTTTAGTCGCCTTGCCTAACGAACATGCTAGTCTCTCGGGTGAAATAAAAAAGATTTAATTTTAATCCTTGCCCAGAAAATTTTATTTCCATCTTTCCAATTGTGGAGGCCTAAAAATCGACGAATATTTTTCATCGGCCAGTGTAGTGTATGTTCAAATCAGTAAATATCCAATACAAGATTAAACAGAACATTGAATGAGTTTTATAAGCCAGCAGAATTAGCCAAAAATGTCAAAATAGTCCGAAAATATATCATGACAGTGAGCAATAGCGGGACAGTAGTAAGTAAACAACAAGTCGCCAAAAAACATCTGTTATCACCAGAAAATTCAGAATGTCGCTGTAGCGACCAAAAACGTGCAAAATCAGTCCATTAGCAAAAACAGACAACAGATCCCAAACAAATAAGGGCAAACAAAGGTCATCGGAGTTTCTAAAACTCTGATGATATACCAAAAATTAGAAAAATCAGTCTATTAGCAAAAGCAGCCAACAAATCCCAAACGATAAGCCAAACAAAGGTCGCCGGAGTTTTAAAAACCTCCGGCCAGATACCAAAATCGTGAAAATCATTCCAACAACCAAAGCAGGCAAACACATCCATGGAATAAATGAAACGGTAGCCAAAGACGGAGTAAAAAAAGAAAAAGTAAAAATCAGTAGTACAATCACAGAAAACAAAAACAACAACTATGGTCGCCAACATTCATGGGGGGCTCGCGGCTGATCAAATGAAAATGTGGGGGGTAGGTTTTTTAGGGTTTTATTTTTAGAGGGGAAGGGGGGTCTGTGGCTCTGAAAAAATCATAAGGGTAGTGTTATTATAGGGTGTATTGCGGACCAGAGAGAAAATGAAGGGGGTAGGTTTTATTTATAAGATTTTTTTAGGTTTAGATTTAGTTTTGGGGGGAAAATGAAAAGGCTGTTGGGTCTGGGTTTGGCGGATTGGGCTGATCCGAATTGGGCCTCGGATTGGATTGGGTAGTTTTAGGGAGTAGTTTAGGGGAAATGGGTGTTTGGATGAAATGGGTTTGGGTTAGAATATAAAAGGGGTTTATTATTTAAAAGAAAAAATGATTTGAAGAGATGCAAAATTATTAAAATAAAACGATGATGTGATAATAATAAAAACATAATATTAAGAAAAACTTAATGCTTAATTAAAAAAAAAATTGCGATGTCACTTTGCGAAAATAGGATAACGTAGAATATTTATGATTATGATATATAAAACTGCAAAAATGATGATAAAAATGCGGTGTCAAAAATATTTAAAATTATAGCAAATATTCAAAAAAGATGGGTCAAAATTAGGTATCAACATAACAAACAATGGAGCCAGCCTTGACAGTGATTTGATGCATGAGATATGTGAGAAGTTCAAGATCATTCACGACAATTCCACTCCATACTAACCTCAAATGAATGGAGTAGTCAAAGCAGCCAACAAAAACAAAAACATCAAGAGAATATTGTGAAAGATGATTGATAATTACAAGCATTTACACAAGAATTTACCCTTTATACTTCTGGCTATCACACTACAATCAGGACTTCTACTGGGGAAATGCCTTAAAGCAAAGTGGATACAGAATCGATACGAGCAATTGATATTGATTGATGAAAAGCGAATGAATGCATTTTGTCATGGCAGCTTTATCAGAACAGGATGACTAAAGCTTTCAACAAGAAAGTAAGACCAAATATTTTCAAACCGGGGAAATTGGTGTTGAATGCATATTACCGCACCAAAACAAAGCTAAAGTAAAATTCGCACCTAATTGGCAAGGGCCTCACATGGTTCACCAAGTGCTAACTAGAGGAGCACTAATCCTAGATGAAATGGACAGCGGAGTATAGCCAAAAGTTATCAATGCAGATGCAATGAAAAGATACTACATTTAGAGAAAAAATTCATGTAATGCATTTCATGTGTTGTAAAAATTGCGCCCCCTTGGCGGGATACACAAAGAACCCATGTCGGGTTCCACTTCTTTAAAACCACAAATTTCCCCAAACCATTTATGTGCCACATGAACTACGTTATGACCTGATTCCCTCAGCGGGATACGTAGGCGGCCACATCAGTTTCGGCACTTTAGAAAACCTCACAATCCCCTTTTACTTGTAAGAAACTACGTTATGACCTGATTTTCCCGGCGGGATACGTAGGCGGCCTATATCGGCTTCGATCACACCATTAGAAATTTTCCTCCCTTATTTTTTTCATACAACAAACTACACGCATCTGATTGCCTTGATAGGACAGGCAAGCAGCCTACACAAAACTCAGTTTCTATCCAGTTGGAAGTGCAACATCCTCGCATAGCATAAATTGGGGAAATTTTTAAGGGTTCACCGCAAGAAGACGCCGATAAACACGAAAAAGTGTTGGTCAACTAAGTCTTCAATCAGAAGAAGGATTTTTGACAAAGTTTGCTTTGTTTCACTACATGTCACTATTCGAGAATTGACAGAAGTTTTACTAAATGCATACTTTCTTATAAGCATATTATTTTCAACCAATATTTTCCCACTAACAACTAGCCAAGACAAGAAACCAGACAGGGGTTACATGTTCATATCAGTCTGAACATGTAAGCGTCAAAAGCCAGAGCTACAAAGTCAATGCGAATCAACCATCCTCTCCCCCGAACTCACAAGTTTCTTTGAGTACAGGTTGAAAGAGACAGGGAAGCCACAACATCTATGTTAAATTTCGCAAAGAACTTCCGCATAGCAGTTCACCACAAGGATCACACTCCTGTTTTGCGTATGTACAAAGCATCATCTCGACCTACAGGGTGCCAACCGTATCATGCCTATACAAAAACGTTCGCAAGAGTTTGAATTCATAGGAGCTTCAACACAACACGTCTGGGAAATAATGCCATTTGCACTACGTCTACGCATGGAAGTCGCATCACATCTTGTCTGTGCGAGAACGACACTTCAAATCACAGAGAGTTTGAATCGGCAGGAGCTTCAACAACTATCTCTTACAACAAACTGACAACAAGAACATCATCAACATTACGTCTACGCAACGACACCATCAACATTACGTTTACACAATGACGACATTAACATTACGTCCATACACAACGTTATCAGCATTACATCCATAAAACGACGTCATCAGCATTACGACCAAACAACGATGTTATCAGCATCACGTCTCTACAACGATGTTATGAGCACCATGTCTATACAATGATGTCACCAGCATTACGTCTACGCAACAATGATATTAGCATTACGTCTATGCAACAACGTCATCAGCATTACATCTACGTAATGATGTCATCAAAATTACATCCATACAACAATGTTATCATCATTATATCCACACAACGACGTCATCAGCATTATGGTGATACAATGACGTTATTAGCATCACGTCTATACAATGACGTTATTTGCACCACATCTATACAACGACGTCACCAGCATTACGTTTATGCAACGACGACATCAGTATTACGTTTACGCAATGATTTCATCAACATTACGTCTATACAACAACGTTATTAGCATCACGTCTATACAATGACGTTATCAGCACCACGTCTATACAATGACATCACTAGCATTACATTTATAAAACGACAACATTAGCACTACATCCATACAATGATGTCATCAACATTACGTCTATACAATGATGTTATCAGCATTACATCTATACAACGACAACATCAGTATTACGTCTATACAACGGCATCATCAGCATTATGTCTATTTAATGATGTCATCAGCATTACGTCCATACAACGATGTCATCAGTAGTATGTATACACAACGACGTCATTAGCATTACATATATGGAACAACGTCATCAATATTATATCTACGCAATGATGTCATCAACATTATGTCTACACAATGATATCATCAGCATTACGTTTACGCAATGATGCCATCAATATTACATCTACGAAATGACGTCATCATCATTACGTCTATACAACGACGTTATCAGCATTATGCCTATACAATGACATCATCAACATTACGTCTATATAACGACGTCATCAATAGTACGTCTATGCAATGACATCATCAACATTACAGTCATACAATGATGTTATCAGCATTACGTCCATACAATGACGTCATCAGCATTACGTCTATACAATGACGTTATCAGCATTACGTATATACAATGACATCATCATCATTATGTCTATACAACGATGTCAGCATTGCATCCATACAACGATATTATCAGTATTACGTACATACAATAACGTTATCAGCATTACGTCCATACAACGATGACATAAGCAGTACATATATGCAATGATAATAAACGCATAGCGTCTATGCAAACGATGCTATTTTAGCCCATGTGGTTCACAAATGCACAATGTCTAGGCAATGACATCATTTCAGCCCATATGGGCCGCAAACGCATCACGTCTAGGCAACGACGTCATCTCAGCCCATGTGGGTCGCAAACGCATAACGTCCAGGAAACGACATTATCTCAGCCCATGTGGTTCCCAAATGCATAATGTCCAGACCATGACATCATCTCAACCCATGCGTTTTGCAAATACACAGCGTCTAGGCAATAATGTCTTATCAGCTCATGCGGATCGCAAACGCATAATGTCTAGGCGATGATGTCATCTCAACATTCGTAGTTACAATGCACCTATAATCATAGCACCGCAGTTGTAACATGCCTTTGCAGGGACGTCATCTCAGCATTTATAGTTACAACGCGTCTATGCAAGGACATCATCACAACATCTCAATTATAATACGTCTGTGCATGGACGCCATCTAAGCATTCACAGTTATAACATATCTATGCAAGAACATCACCTTAGCATTCGTAGTGCAATACGTTTGTGCAAGGACATCATCTTAGCATCCGCAGTTATAACACGTCTATGAAAGAAAGCCATCTTAGCATCGCAGTCACAACATGTCCATGCAAGGACGTCATCTCAGCATCAACAAATCTATTAAAAGACGTCATCTCAGGATCGCAGTCACAACATGTCCATGAAAAGACGCTATCTCAGCATTACGTCCAACAAAAGGCAAAGGCTACCTCGAACGCCGAACCACTTTCTCTCAATACCCTGTCGCACCCATAACCCAGTGTCATCATAATTCGACACTAGGACAATATTTTGATTCTGCATCAGTCCTACTTTTTAATTTGCTGGCATCACAAATCTCCTATTTTTGAAAATTTGTTTGCCCATGCGCTCTAGTTTGGATAAATCAAGACAAAAATAGCTACAAGTCAACGTCTTTGTCCGAAAACTCTTTCATCATCTCCAGCCAAAGAGGGGCAATCTGTTGACACTCAATTTTGTCTCATCTCTTCCTATTATTCGTCTGCAATTCAAAATATTTATGACACCGCATTTTAATATCATCTACATTTTTTTATATATCATAATCATAAATATTCTATGTTATTCGATTTTCGCAAAATAGCATCATATTTTTTATTTTTAATTAAGCATTCCATAAATATTATATGTTTTGTTATTAATCACATCGTTATTTTTTAGTTTACGTTCTTTCTTCAAATCATCTTTTATAATCCTTTTATATTTTTTACCACAACCTTTTTCATCCACTTTATTCTAAACTAAAACAAAACCCCTACCCCAGGCTCAAACTAAAATCATCCCACACAGACCATTTCGGACCAGGCCCAAACCGAATCGACCAAGCCCAATACCCTTCTTTTTTTTACAAAAAACCAACCATCCCCAAGCCCTTTTAACCCATCTTCCTTTTATTCCCTCCCACAAAGATAAAACCCTAAACAAACAAAAAAAATAGGAAAAGCCTAATAAGCCTCTCTCGTCCATACCACCACCGACACCACATCCATGTCGTGATCTGCGAGGGATTTTCCGGCCACCAAATCGGCTGGAAAATCTGGTCTTTTCCGATATCAACCCACTGCATACCGCTTCACCCCCTTATATATTATAACCCTAAGAAAAAAAAGGGATCAACCGTCGCCACCCCTCTGTCCCTGCTTTTATCACCGACACTGTATAAGCCGGAATTCCTATTGTTTTTCCACCATTTTGCCACCGTCGAATTTGACCACCGAACGGCCGGCGATGACAAACACCATCTCCGATAATATCTAAATAAAACATCATCGCCTTCCTCTAGCATTTACATTTTTGATGAGGCACCACCATCACCATCCATCCCCCATAGCTCCGGCAAACCCTCACGCCGACACATCGGCGCCCCCAACCCAACATTAACCATCTGCCTCCTTCGTCTTTCCCTCCATCTCCGGCGAACACCCATCTGTCTCTCTTTATTATCTCCAGCGAACTCACGACGCTGGAGTTTAACAACCACCGTCCACTAGTCACTGGTTTCTTTGGGTTCTCTGTTGATGTTTATGAACCATTTCCCTTCGAGAAATTGATTCAACATTTTACTTGTTTCACGATTGTTGTGATGTTGCTTCTCTGCTTATTGTTGCATTGAACTTGTGGTCTGGTTTCATATTGTGTTCATGTTGGGCTAATGGTTTCTTCCTGTATTTTGGACTGTTTTTGCAACCTTTTTCTACTGCCTTGGTACTTTTATTGAATTGATAAACGAACTGGATTTCTCAATTCAGTGGTGTTAATATGCCCATTTTGAACAAATCTTTAGTTTCGCCGCCGGAGCTCCAACTCTGGAAATCATATGTTGCTGCTGCTTTTACTGTTTCGCTAGGTTCTAGACTGATTTTTTTGACAATTTTGCCCCTTTATCTATTTTATTAACCCGATAGGAATAGACAATTATTTCAAAAAAGAACAGATTGCTACATTTGAATATTAAGCTGATTTGAACAGATACTACACTTAGACCAATGTTGTCTGTTTTTGCTACTGGATTGATTTTGCACGATTTTGGTCGCTCCAGCGACATTCTAAATTTCCCGGTGATAATAGATATTTTCCGGCGACTTGTTGTTTACCTACTATTGTCCCGCTATTGCTCACTGTCATGATATATTTTCAGACTATTTTGACATTTTTGGCTAATTCTGTTGGCTTCAGAACTCATTCAATGTTTTGTTTAATCTACTATTTTTTTCTTGTATTGGGTATTTACTGATTTGAACAGATACTACACTGATCGATGAAAAAATATTCATCAATGTTTTAGGCCTTCATAGTTGGAAAGACGAAAATAAAATCTTCTGGGCAAGGATTAAACTTAAATATTTTTTATTTCACCCGAGAGACCAACACGTTCGTTAGGCATGGCGACTAAAATGACCAATGAGTTATATGTTCATAACCACGACGTGATTGGAATGATCTTTTAAAAATTTAAGTCTGAACCCTCTGTAATCAAAACATTTACTGTTTTGGGTACGGATCCAAAGTTTTATTTATATTCAATTGTTTCTAACTGTTTGTTCTTGATAGCTTGCGAGGAACACTTACGAAAATGAAAGAGAACAAGATTGACAGATTTGTGCCCCAAGCTCGAAAGAACGTGACAATCACCACAATCACTGTCATTTTTAATTTCTTTAATTCGACATTCTTTTATTTTGTATTGTAATTTAATTATTTCGCTTGTCTGATTGTTAGAATATTTAGAGGAATTAGGCCTAAAATTGGTAAACTAGAAAGGGTAATTTTACAAAATGGATATCTGCCGCTAGTTTATTTATTTTAGGCTCGTCATTCATGTTTCAAAACGCCTCTAGTTTATTTATTCTAGATAATGCATCTTTTAATTAATTACTTGCTATATCCTTTTTAATAAATTTTGTATCTAAAATGCATTTTTCTTTAGCACAATAATTAACCTAGGTTTGACCGGATAGCCACAAGTTAGCGGATCTTAAAGGATGTCTAACCCCTTCCCTTTAGGATAATAAAGAATCCTGATCCAGAATCTAATAATTTCGCAGACCAATAAAGAATATGAAGATCATTTGCAGTATTTTTATGCTGCATTCAAGTGTCCTAATTTACTCTAATAATTAGGTGGCGACTCTTCAACCCTTAGCATTTCACATAATTCGGGAATCACCAGTAGCGTTGTGTTCCGTTCTGACCCTCGGTAAAAAACAGGCGCGATATGTTATAACTGACAAATGATGTTGTTGCGAACAAAGTCAAATGATGCCTCTACCCACTTCGTGAAGTACTCAATTGCTACTAGAATGAATATGTGCTCATTTGATGTTGCGGGTTTGATAGGGCCTATGTCATCCATGGCCCAAGCTGCAAATGGTCAAGGGGAACCCGTCATATTGAGTTCGTTTGGAGGCACTCGGATCAAATTGACGTGAATCTGATACTGGTGTTATTTTGGCACAAAGCGAATGCAATCTGTTTCCATGGTCATCCAAAAAATAGTCTACTCGCAGAATCTTCTTTGGTAGAGTAAAACCATTCATATGAGGCCAGCACATGCCCTCATGTATTTCTGAAGTCTCTGGTTCGTCGTTCGGAATTTGTTTACTTGTTTCACCATATGTCATATTCTCATTATCGACAGATTCATTAGTATGTTTGCCTGAAATTGATTAGACAAAACAATTGTTGAAATTACAAAAAGCGGTTTGAATTTTAATCTTTCAAAAGACGGAGGCAAAACACATAGAATGCATAAATGTGATTCAGGCCTAGATTTGAATTAATGCTAATACAATTTTAATCAAGTTTGCAGGAAAAATAGGGTCGGGGTACATGTCTTATTTTAGAACATCTCCATGCTCCGTATCCCAAATAATTGAGTGTCCGTGACTCAGTCATCTTGATGGGTGATCGTGCCTTTGATCTTGAGAAGTAAGGGTGTTTTGCCAGTTTTAGTCAACACGAACCAATCTTTGGGAAATAAGCTAAGCAAAAGAAACCTTGCAAACTGAAGCAAACCAAGTCAGTATGAAATGGGTAATTACTGATTTAAATAATATGTACCGAGTTGCAAGCGATAAATAATAGTAAGCAAATTGCATGTGAATCAAGTGCGCACCCTAACATGCATGAGACCTCTCTTATGCCAGAGGTGGGCCTAAACGCCAAATATGCGAGATTAGGATAGACTGATCCAAGCTGTTAAACTGTAATGCTTTTGTCGGAAATGAAGACAAAAATGAATGTACATTTTCCAATTTTGGTATGTCATGGTTAGGCTTGGATTCGTCTATCGTTATCATGTTACATATAATATGCTGATTGGTCGTTGGGTTGTGAGACCCGTCGACAATTTGGTGGATTTCTTAATTGTGGAGTCGATACCAAGGATCGACCCACCTAAGATGTATGCATGCAATGACTTAATATAAAGGGTGGTATAGCTCTATCCAAATTTTTTTATGATTTGGCTTACTAGATGCAAGGTTCCCGAGCGGACTACTCGAGTAAGAAGGCTCCGGACGCTCCGCGCATATGCCAATTCTCCTAAAATTTAGATATTTGCAAGATTTTTTTATGGGTGCACGAAACACACCTCGCGTGTAATGTGTGATAGTGTCAATTCTCCAAAGTGGATGAAATATGAGCGGAATGTCAATTTAAGGAAAATAGTAAAAGAAAGTGGCAATTAAAGTAGATAAGCATACTAAATTAAAAGGAAACAATTTAAAGCATTTAGAACAAATAAAAGAAAAATGAAGTGCAATAATAATTAACCTAGGTTTGCTATGGTTAAGAACTTGATATTCCCCACGGAGTCGCCATGATGTCGCGCCCGTTTTTATGCGGAGGGTCGGGACGGAATTGCAACATATCTTGGTGATTCTTTGGATTGATGAAATGCTAAGGTTGAGGAGTCGCCACCTAATTATTTTTACGGTGAATTAAGACACCTAAATGTTAAATAAAATGCTGCAAAATGAACTCCATTTAGTGGTCTGCGAAAATATGAGATTCTGAGTAAGGGTTCTTTATTATCCTAAAGGGAATGTGTTAGGCATCCTTTAAGATCCGCTAACTGCGGTTGTTCGATCAAACCTAGGTTAATTATTGTGTTAAAAGAATGCTTATTTTTTAAAGTATAAAATTTAAAAAAGATATTGCAAGTATTAATTAAAAGATGCATTTTTGATAAATTGCAATGACATTTTATGAAAATACATACAAAATTGATTTGTTGAAAGAAGTATGTATTGTATAGCATAGCCCGTAAAATGCAATGTGGAATTGAGTTTTGATTTAAAAAATGCATGTATTTGTATGACATGATTTATAAAAATATATGTAAAAAATTGATTTGTTGAAAAAAGTATGTATTCGCATGCAAAATTGATTTGATGAAAAGTATAAATAAATACAAACTAGCGGCAGGTTTCTTCAATTTTCTACCTTTTCTAGTTTGTTAGTCCTATGTCTAATTCTTCTAAATAATTAAACAATCATACAAGCAGAGCAATTAAATTACAATACAAAATAAAATAAAAGCGGAATTTAACGAAATTAAAACAGTAAGGGCTGAGGCAATGACTGCATAATCTCTTGGGATTTGGGCGCAAGCCCATCAATCTTGTTGTCCTTCGTCTTTGTAGAGCCACACTTTGCTATCCCGTATTGTTTATATGTTCCTCGAAAAAGGTAAAAGAAAAGACAGTTAGAAATCAATAAATGTGAGTAAAACCTTCGTATTCGCACCAAAACAATACAAGTTTTGATTACGGAAGGCTCAGACTAATATTTTGTAAAAAAAGACATTTCAATCATATCGTGGCTGTGAACTAATGACTCTTCAGTCAATCTAGTTGTCTCGCCAACACATGTTGGTTTCACGTAGATGTGGGGAAAAAGTTAAGTCTCATCATCACCCAATTCCGAAGGAAGAAAACCGCGGGACAACCTTTTAAAATGGACATGGCCTCAATTTCAGTTTCATTGGCCCTGAGTGTAGTATCTGTTCAAATCAGCCCAATATTCAAATGTAGCAATCTGTTTATTTTTTTTGAAACAAAGGTTTGTTCCAATTAGTTTAATAAAATAGATAAAAGGACAAAATTGTCAAAAATCAGTCTGGAACTCAGCTGAACAGTAAAAGCAGCAACAACATATGATTGCCGGAGTCGGAGCTCTGGCGGCGAAACTAAAGATTTGTTCAAAATGGGCATATTAACACCTCTGAATCAAGAAATCCAGTTCGTTTATAAATTCAATAAAAGTACCAAGGTAGTAGAAATGGGGGCAAAAATAGTCCAAAATACACAGTAATGTCGAAAGTAACAAGCAAAAACCATTAGCCCAACATGAACACAATATGAAATTAGGCCATAAGTTCAATGCAACAATAATCAGAGAAGCAATAGCACAACAATCGTGAATCAAGCAAAATATTGAATCAATTTCTCGAAGGGAAAGGGTTCATAAACATCAACAGAGAACCCAAAGAAACCAGTGATCAGTGGATGGTGGTGGGGTGTTGGTGTTGGTTGTTAAACTCCGGCTTCATAAGTTCGCCGGAGAAATTAAAGAGAGACAGAGGGGTGTTCGCCAGATATAGAGGGAAAAATGAAGGAGGCAGAGGGTTGTTGTTGGGTTGGGGGCGACGATGTATCGACGTGAGGGTTCACCAGCGCTATGAGGGACATATGGTGATAGTGGTGCCTCGTCGAAGATATAAATGCTAGAGGAAGGCAGTGATATTTTATTTAAATATTACAAAAGATGGTGTTTGCCATCGTCGGCCGACCGGTGGTCAAATCTGGCGGCGGAAAAATGGTGGGAAAATAATGAGAATTTTGGCTGATACAGTGTCGGTGATGAAAGCAGGGATAGAGGGGTGGCGGCGGATGATCCCCTTTTCTTTTTCTTAGGGTTATAATATATAAGGGGGTGAAGGAGGTGTGCAGTGGGTTTATCGTGGAAAGGACCGGATTTTCCGGCCGATTTGGTTTTCGAAAAATCCGGCGCAGATCGCGGCATGGATAGGGTGTCATCGGTGGTTTGGATAAGAGGGGCTTATTAGGTTTTTCCTATTTTTTTGGTTTGTCTAGGGTTTTATTTTTGGTGGGAGGGAATAAAAGGAAGATTAGTTGAAAGGCCTTGGGGCTGGTTGGTTTTTGGTAAAACAAAAGAAGGGTATTGGGCTTGGTTGGTTCAGTTTGGGCCTGGTCCGAAATAGGCGGTGTGGGCTGATTTTGATTTGGGCCTGGGGTAGGGGTTTTGTTTTAGTTTAGGTTAAAGGGGATGAAAAGGGTCGTGGTAAAGAATATGAAAGGATTATAAAAGATGCTTTGATGAAATAACGTAAACTAAAAAATAACGATGTGATGAATAACAAAAGATATAATATATACAGAATGCTTAATGCTTAATTAAAAATAAAAAATGCGATATCATTTTGCGAAAATAGAATAACATAGAATATTTATGATTATGATATATAAAAAAAATGCAAATGATAGTAAATGTTGTGTCAAAAATATTTTAAATTGTAGACGAATAATAGGAAGAGATGAGACAAAATTAAGTGTCAACAATTCCTACTTACAAATATAGTTTTGTTAACTAAATCCAATAGTCTATATCCTTTTTTGCCTAGTGGCATAACTAAGAAATACTGACTTAGTGGCTCTGGCATCAAACTTATCCTTCTTGACTAAGTTAGTGGCACAACATAAGCAACCCACAACCCTCATATAAGACAAGGAATGTCTTTTCTTAAACAATCTCTCATAGGGTGACATGTTCCCTATTACTAAAGAAGGGATCCTGTTAAATATATACATTGTTGTTTTACACATCACCCCAGAATCTTGTTGGCAAGTGGCTTTGAAATTTGATGGCCCTTGCAATCTCCAAAATGTGCATGTGTCTCATTTCCATCATTCCATTTTGTTGTGGAGTATATGGACAGAAACTCTGATGTATGATTCACATTCCCAGTGAATAGATCCTGTAGGATAAATAAATTAGGGAAATATTTGCACAACAGTTTAACTCTTTTGTCAACTTTGAAACTGATAGGAGATTAAACTTAAAACTTGGCACACATAATACATGTTTTATAAAATCACCTCATGTCAATCTGCAACTTCATATTTGAGTAATTGTTATTGTATCACCAGTAGGTAATTGGACTTGTCCTATATTTTCTATTAAATCACTCTTTTCAATCATGTTCTCATTATTCACCATATGATTAGTTGCTCTTGAATCAACTATCCATCTAGGGTTACTTTTCTTATTGAATATATGTTTTCCTGTCATATGAACTTTAGGTACTGGTGTATTGTTATGATGGTCACCAGCTTCTGAAGATTGATTTAGCATTATAATCACCCTCTCATACTTTTCTGGAGTACATGGTCTCAATATAGAACTGAGTTGTTCATGTTGATCCTGGGACATCTGCCTATGCTCCCATGACTTGTATTTCCCATGTGTCCACTATAGGTTTGTTGACATGAGTTACCTCATTCTCCATGTGAATCATTTGTCATTATTGTATTTGCCTTTTTTTTTTCTTTGAAGTTAGAAGGATAGCCTATGAGCTAATAACAACTATCCCTGACATGCGTCTTATTTTTTAAATAATCACAATACATTAATTTGTAACATGTATCCCTAGTGTGTTCCTTCATCTGACAGAAGTCACAAAATGCATTTGGAATGTAAGGCTTCTTTTGTCTGTATTGAGGAAACCTGATAACCAGTGTCATGGGTTCAACAATTTCTGCTGCAACTGTATATCCTCATGTGATCAATCTTTGGCTTTCATCTTGTGCAACCATATCATATGTTTGATTCACACTAGGAGTAGGTGACATCAGGAGAATATGGCTCATTGCTTGATTATAGCCGTCATTAAGCCCCATAAGAAACTCAAGCAATCTCTGATTTGCTAAATGTTGTATATACTCCCTAAGACTGTCACAATTACATGAAGGTGGATGAATGATTGAATCAATTTCATCCCATAGATCCTTCATCCTTGAGTAATAATAACTGGACACAGGTGAGACACATTGTTGCAATAATGCAAGCTCATTTTTCAATTGATATACTCTAGATAAGTTGATTCTATCAAACCTCTCCTTCAAATCCTTTCATACTGCATATGTTGTGGATCTATACAATATATCACTGAGTAAACTCTTACTCACATTTCTCATGATCCTTGAGATCACCATTGCATTATATCTATTCCACTGCTTCACCTGATTTGGACCGTAAGTGTCTCGTTTAACTGATCCATCAATGAATCCAATTTTGTTCTTCATCAATAGAGTTAACTTCATGGCTCGACTCCACAAAGTATAATTTTTTATTCCTATCAGTTGAATTTCTACTTGTACATCTCCAGGTGTGTTAGATGCGCTTAGGAAAAGTGGATGATTATGATCGACAATATTCAAACCTGCATTCGAACTTTCATCGACAAATAATGATGCATTCGGTAATGTATTCTCCATGATTTACCATAGTTCTTCAACAATTATGCAAATCAACACTGATATGAACAGAACAAGTTCACACAATTCACAGAATCAGAGACAAACCTTCTGCGATTGAAGATAGCTCGAAAACACACTTAAATCTTCAGTGTACAGCTGCGATCTACCGGTAATTGCTTCGATTCACTTAATATGAAGCTCTAATATCATGTTAGCTATTAAAAATGAATCTAAACATCACTGCATGTGTTGTTAGTGCAGTGCAGCTCACTGGACCAGAGAAAAGTTTGTGGGAGCTTTTCTTCCTTTTATTTTCCGTCTAAGAAAAAATTTACAAAGTAGAATACTCTCATATTTATAGTAATGAGAAGTAGTAGAAAGAAAATCACAAAGAAAGTAAAATATCTAATTTAGCTCTTACAACCTTTAACTAATTCTAACTAAAGGTGTCTAACGTGACCTGGTCCGACCAGAGCTCACCGATTTTAACTTCGGATCGTTACTGGTCCGTTTATCGACTACGCCAACCGGTCCGGTTGTTACCGGATTCCGTGTCGCCCGTGTTCGGGTCGAACAGTCCTACCGGTCGGTTTCTATTTTTTTAATTTCTAGTATTTATTTTCTATAATATAAACTAAATTCAATTTAAATATGTAATATAATAATATAATATATAATTTAGTTGTATATATTAAAATTGAAACTTTAAAGTTAACTTTTATTTTATAGTTTATAACTTTATACTTTATCTGATTTATAGTTTATAACTTTATATTGTAAATTTGTAATTATACTTTTATTAATTTATTAGATTAGTAGATATAAGTTAACAAATAAGTAATAACAGATTAACAACTAAATAGATAGTAAAATTAAAATTAATGATAAGATGTAAACTTTTGAACTTTCATAACGTTAATAAGAGTACATAATGAAGTAATAATAATTTTATTTACATATTATGCATCCTTTTTGCAAGTTCTTCGTAATCTATAGGTTGATTGAATTGGTTATGCTTCATAGCCTCTAAATCTGGAGTATTAATTTCAGTCCCGCCTCCGCTCCCGCCTTCCAAAATATTGCCTATTTCTTCATCTTTCGGAGAATTAACGTCTCCACATCCTTGATTTCTTCTCTCTGATCTGATCCAATCCCTTAAGCAGACTAACACTTCTAATGTGCTTTCACCCAATGAGTGACGTGTGTCTCCTATTTGATCTCGTGCTTGGCTAAATGCACTTTCAGAAGCCACTGTTGAGATCGACACATTAAGAACATTCCGGGCCATCGCTGCAAGTACCGGGAATTGCCTTTTGTTATCCTGCCACCATTGTAAAGGGTCAAAATTTTTCTTCAGTTCCGCTGGCTTTTGCAAATAAAGTTGCATCTCATCGCAAGATCGGCTTGTGGTTGGTTGTGTTGTAAAAGTGCTCCATATGTCTAAAGATTCTTCTTCATCGTCACAAGATTGAACTGCGGTGTAGACACAGAACCAGAACTAGAAGGAATATTAGTAGCAGAGTTGGTGTTATCATGTAATGTAGCATAATATTCATATAATGTAGTTAAATTAGTATCAAGTTTACTTATGCAATCAAATGAAGATGGAGTTTCTGTTCCACCTATTTCCATATAAGTATATAAACTAAATATTAGATTATGACAATCTACTTTTTTAATAGAAAGATTTAAGATTGCACCAATACAATAAACATCAGGAATAGGAAAAAAATATTTTTTAAACTTTTCAAACATAATCAGAATCGCATCTCAGATATTTCACATTTGATTTTAAACCATAAAGTAAATAGGAAATTTCAGCTATATGAGCTAAAGCATTACAAACTGTTGGGTAATAAGATCCTGAAAATTCAACAGTTGCAGAGTAAAATTTACGTAAAAATTTTAAAAGTTCACCAATTGATTTCCAATGTTAAGTCGGTTGCTAACATATACATCACGTTCTTACAATGCGCATTTGCAACATGTGTTATGGGGTCTTTATACTTATAACATTCTTTTAAAAATAAATAAGTATAATTCCACCGTGTAATAATCTCTTCTGGCATGAATTTAGGTCTCAAATTAAATTGTTTACATTTTTCTTTAAATTCTATAATTCTATTTTTCCTATTATTACCCTGAATAACTCCAATTTCTTTTGACAAGTTTTATTTGTGAAAATAAATCAAGATCACTTTTAACAATTAAATTATAAATATGACAAGCACAACGAACATGAAATATATCAGGAAGTGGTGGTTGTACTTCCGCTTTTAAAAGATCTACAGCAGCAGTATTATTAGATGCATTATCGAATGATACACAAAGTATTTTATTATAAAGATTATATTTTTGGGCATAAAAATAAATAGTTTCGCTTATATATTTTCCAGTATGACTTTGATCCTCGTCATACGCAAAAACAATAATACGTTTTTCCATTCTAAAATTTTCATCAATCCAATGACAAGTAATTGTTAAATAATCATAACTGCTCAACGATGTCCAATGTCCAAGTAAAACTAACATGGCATGGAAGGTTAGCAAACAAATATTGCAAGAAAATAACATAATCATTATGAAGTCTAAAAATATACGCTCTAGTAGTACTACGAGGAACACCTTTAAAAAAGGATTATATACTCTTTGAATATATGTAATTAAATATGAAGAAGCGAAAAGAAAAGGCAAACAACCTCCGACAATCATTTTTGCTAATTCAATGCGATCTTTTTTTGGATCGTACTTAGCCAACCCCCCAGTTAATGGATTAAGTTGTTGTTGACCGGGTTCTAAATCAGGGACAACATTCCATTGTGCCGTATGATCGAATTTTATATGTCTAGCTATAGTGCTCGTCCCCCTGTCACCACCCCCTGTCTTATGTTTATAAGTTTTCCCACAAATATTACATTTAACTCTATCAGTACCCACAACTTTATCATAAAAGAGCCACACTTTACTCCTTTTTTTCTTGCTACTGGTTCTGGTAAAGGAGGTCTACGACTACGACTACCACTAGCAGTACCAACATTGACAGAAGGAACACTAGTAGGTGTAGGAGGTTCTTGTTCTTCAAGTTCAACAATATTATCTAATTGAACGTTATCACATTCATTATCTTCTATTCCAAAATCTTCTTGCATTTGATCATAATCTATATTTTGATTAGATGATGAAGAACCCATGATTTTTACCCTTGAACTAGATTTACTACATGATCCGACGCAATTCCCCTTAGTAAAGACATTATAAAATATTTAAATAATCAACAAATAAATATGACAATTTAATAAAATAATTAGAGAATGAAACGAGTGTACCAAACTTGGATTGAATTCAATAGAAACTCAAGCTCAAGTCTCAAGTCTTGCTAATTTGAATTTGAAAACTAATAATAATAATAACTTGAAAATTGATAATAAAGATGATTAAGAGAGTATGAGAATAAGAGAATTGAGAGAAATGTTGTGTGATAAAAATGAAAAAAATGTAGAGAATTTATAGATTTTTAAAGGGTAAAAATGGAATTAAAATAAATAAATAAACAAAACAAAAAAAAAAAAAATAACGGTCGAAATGACCGTTAGCCGCTACGCCGCCCCACTTTCTTCCCCAACTGGCCGAAATGACCGTTGGGCAAAATTTAATTTTTTTTTTTGTTCTGGACCGGTCCGGTCCGTTAACTGTAATGGAACCGTTTTTATCGCCTAACCTGGTCCGGCCTTACGTGTTTTTATAACTCGTGCGGGTTGGGGTTGGGGCCAATCCAACCCCAACCCAGATGCCCCACGGTCCGATCCGGCCGGCCCTAAACTACCGGGTCAACCGGTCCGGTTCCGAGTCAACCCGGACCGGTTGACAGGTATAATTCTAACAACCTCTTAACTAACTCTAACAACCTCTAACAACTTCACACCAAATTTGTGCATTTTAACCTCCTAATGATGTTGATGCCTTCATCTCAACACTGCCAAGTGCAATGTTACTTGATGAGGCAATATATGTTGGCAGGTTAATCAAATAGTAGTAATTATTTATTTTTCTTATTAAAAGCCGTTTGCACATGATTTGAAAT
This sequence comes from Przewalskia tangutica, assembly GCA_029844215.1. Taxonomy (NCBI): domain Eukaryota; kingdom Viridiplantae; phylum Streptophyta; class Magnoliopsida; order Solanales; family Solanaceae; genus Przewalskia; species Przewalskia tangutica. The sequence goes on along the minus strand of CM056724.1, from coordinate 40,173,546 downwards.
CATTATATGAAATTAATAATTTGAAATTATGATGGTTCGAAGTTGAAGTTTTTTTTGGACATGCAATTTGAGTTTCTTAAGTTGTATGTTTTCTCATAGACATAAAAACCTCACAAGTTGTGAAAACCATTAAAACGTTTTCAATTTTCTCATATAATCTTACCAAATGAGCAAATCATAGTTCATAAAAAATTAATACACTACTAGAAAGGTTTATAACATCAATTGATGGAACTTTAGTTCAATAAAAAAAAATTGAACTTGAGTTGTAGTGTAACTATTGTTTAATATAATCCTTCCACGTGGTATGAACAATCTCTTAATATACTACCAACTTACATATCTTTTAATATTTGATAAAATGGTTGGTAAACATGATTAGTAAATATATTTACTAACTTATGGATCTTTTTCTACAAAATATAAACTTATGGGTCAAGTTTTACTTTTAAAATAAATATTAAAATCATGATTTTGAATTCTCAAATCACACATTTTTGGATGACTTGGAATTTCAAATCATGATATGAAATTGAAATTTTGTTCAAATTACATAAACAAACGATGATTTAAAATCAAACACATGGTGAAATGCTTACTAAAACTTTCAATCTATTTTGTGTAATACATACCTTAACTTCGCGAGCGTCTCCTTATTACTTTCTTAAGTGATGATATGGCAGTTGAAAAAACAATATCCCAATCGTGCGTGAGATGAAAAGTTTGGGTTAAAAACTGATGGTACATTTCATTTCTTAATTGGACACTCAAATAATTCTATGTGGTCTTCTCGTTATTCCATAAGCTGGGCTTGAGATGAAAATTTTAAAAAGATTCCAGCTTTTAGACATTGAATATAAAGTCACTTTTATTTCTTCTATAATATTCATCTCTTTGTATAAATAAAGACCATTCATTTTGTTTCCTGGCCAAGTTTTATTGACCGTATATAAAAGTAATAAATAATAAACACATCAACGAGAAGTTTCATATCAGAAAATACAAACACTTTATAGCCAATTGTGTCTTTAGCCGTATTACTAATATCGTGCTTTGTTATGCATATGATAATATCAAATAGTAGGTTGAAAAGTACACCAAATAAAATATTAATTTTTCTAATACCTTCTATCAAACGACCCTTAAGTAGTGGAACATGGGAAGAAATGAAGGGAAATGGGTCCCTTTAAGATGGGAAAAAAGTATGGATTTGATTTAAATCTTAATCGTAAAATAAATTTTGAAGCCGGTTGTTGCTTGGTGGATCGATTGATATGTATATATTAAACTCAGACTAGATTGCTGCTCACTCGAATGAGAAGGAAGATGTTGCATATTGGTTTCTTCAAATGGTAGCTTTTGATTATGATGAACTGGACAACTCTTTGCTTTTCATTTAGAGCAAATGACGAAACTGTCCATGATATAAATGAGTATTGTAGTAAGAGGGGTATATTGGGAAAACAAATAATGGAGAGGATGCTAACATACTACTACATTCATGCAGGGGTCATTTATTTATATTAAGATTAAGACATCACATCTTGTATGATTAAGATTTTTAGATTTTAATATTGAATGATTAAACTTATTTATTTTTAACATCTGAATGTGTATATTTTATTTATATTTAAACATAATAAATATATTTTTTATCCGTAAATTATTATAGTTGAATTTATGCACGTGATCAAAGACATGTGTGTCTCAAGTGACTGATCTGATAAATATGTTAGTCGATAAATAATGCAAATAAAGAATAACAAGATAAGATTAAGGAATAGTTAGTCTGAGCCTGCTAGAAGCTTCTTGATAAGACTTCCAGATCGAGTACTTAGCTAGTATGAAAACACAAATACTGAGACAAAGAATGTGAATCGAAAAGTGTTGTTGTAATAACTTGAATATGATGTTTTATAATGGAATAATTGATCATATTTATACTCGGACTAACGGGTACACATTCCATGATTGATGCACGTATTAATATAAATAAATGAATGATATAATAATTGAACAGTTAGTGTCTTTATAAATGTCATTAATGCGCTCTTGGAAGGTGTAGAATCGAACAAGTAACGGTCATCCGTCGGAAGTCTAAGTTGTTCACCAGACTTTCGATATCTCATGACCTTCTAATACCTCCGATGTCATTTCTGCATTATGTCCAGTTATATAACATAAATTTTACCTCATACATATACAATTCAAATAGAATATTAACTAACTACAATAACAACGGAGTATTAGAAAAATATGTTAATCTGAAAAAAATTAAAATCATTATTTGATAAAATTGAAACATATAGATGAATATTTTATATTTAATACTAAAAAATATAAGTCCCTAAAGTGCAAACAGTACATATTCATTCCTCCCCTCTTATGGTGTTCACAAAGACCCAGCAATTGCGGACGCACACAAATAGTAACAACAACAACATATCCAGTGAAATCTCACAATGTGGGTCTGGGGAGGATATAATGTACACATAACTCACCTCCACCTTGGTAGGTAGAGAGGTTGTTTTCGGGAGACCCTTTGCTCAAGACAAAGCATAATCAGACAAAGCAAGCAAAGCAAAACAAAGTATGAAAAATTGTCAGACTCAGACGAGAAATTAAAGCAATGTGGACATACAGATAGTAAAAATCAAATACGCACTGGTAGCGCATTCTAACAACAGGAAGCAGTAGCTAACACAACTAAATAAGATAAATAAATTACACTAAAGGACACATAGCAGCATGAATCAAACTACAGAATACTAAAGAACAATAATGCGCATATAAGTGTGACAGGCTAATCGAACCTACAATAATAACACTACACTATCATTTTGTAAGCGTAAATAGGACTACGCTCGATTACCTACTACCCTAATTCGTGTCATCCACAACTCCCTATCTAAGGTCATGTCCTCAGTAAGTTGCATCTGCGTCATATCTCATCTAATCACCTCTCCCCAATATTTCTTTGGCCTACCTCTACCCCTCCTGAACCCATCCATAGCCAACCTCTTACACCTCCGCACTGGGGTATCTGTGTCTTTCCTCTGCACATGCCCGGACCATCTCAACCTCGCTTCCCGCATCTTATCCTCCACCGAGGCCACTCCCACTTTATCCCGGATATCATCATTCCTAATTCTATCTCTTTTTGTATGCCCACACATCCATCTCAGCATCCTCATCTCCGCAACTCTCATCTTTTGTATGTGTGAAGTCTTAACTGGCCAACACTCTGCCCCATACAACATAGTTGGTCTAACCACCACCCTATAGAACCAACATATATTTTCATCTAGTAATCCTTTAGTATCAGACAGTATATTTTCCGAGGTACTCCTTTATCTTCAATTGCTGTTAACTCACATAAAAAGAAAGGCCTCTTCAAGGGAAGAAATAGAAATCATAAGGTCTGACCAAAGCTATATATATGATGAATCGGTGATAATAATAATCATATCCTACAAGGAGAACCACACAATGGTATGAGGTTTGTCGAAGAATACAGGGCTTAAAGCTTTCATGGTTTGGAACGTCTGAACAGTTTTAAGACTTAGATCCTAAATCTGACCGAATTCACATTCAGACCTAAATTAAGTGCAAACAAATGAGGTCGTAGTGTGTTAACGGATCCTATACATATATATTATATATGTATGTGTGTGAAGAGACACATTTATATGCACTCTTGCCATTATTTTTACTCCCATTAGGATGATATGAGCTATAGCTTATGAAATTTATGATCCTATAATTTATTTAGGGAAAATTACAGGCTTCAGAATCAGAAATAGTATGAACAATTCAAAAGTAAGACAAACTACAATTATTTGTTTGGGTTTGTCCTGAGGAGTTAAATCTCTTAATCTTCAAATCGCGAAACTCTTCAACTTCAAGCTTAATCTTCAAGTCGCGAAACTCATCAAATTACGAGTCAAATTCTCAAATCGTGAAGCTCCTCAAATTTGAAGTAAATCTTGAAATCACATAGCTTCTCAAAATTGAGTTGTCTTCGAATCGCAAAGCTCCTCAAATTCTAGCTAAATCTTGAAATCGCAAAGCTTCTCAAAATTGAGCTAAGTCTTCAAATCTCAAAGCTCCTCAAATTCAAGCTAAATCTTCAAGTCGCAAAGCTTCTCAAGTTCAAGTTGTCTTCAAATTACAAAGCTCCTCATATTTGAGACAAATCTTCAAGTTAAAATGCTCCTTGACGTACGAGCATAAACTGCATCTTACTCCAGACCTGCAAGAGTATAAATTGTGCACGAGTATAGTCTTCAAGCTGATAATCTCTAAATTTTGAGTCTTAAGATGGATTATTTTGTCCCTTTGCACCTTAAGTTGGTCTTATCATGGATTTGTCCTTTGATATTTCGTCGGTATGAGTAGTTGGCGTCGTGAATTTGTACTTTGATATTCCGTCGGTATGGATATTTGGCGTCGTGAATTTGCCCTTTGATATTCTGTCGGTATGAATTTTTGGCATTGTGAATTTATCGTTTGATATTCCGTCGATATGGATATTTGTTATCGTGGATTTTCCCTTTGATATTCCGTCGATATATATATTTAGAGTCTGGATTTGTGCATTGATATCCGTTGGTATGAATATTTGGCATCATGAATTTGTCCTTTGATATTCCGTTGGTATGGATATTTGGTGTCGTGGATTTGCACTTTGATATTTCGTCCATATATATTTGGAGTCGTGGATTTATGCATTGATATCCTATCGATATGAATATTTAGCGTCGTGGTTTATCCTTTGATATTCCGTCGGTAAAGGCGTTCCATCGATATGAGCATTCCATCGATATGAGCATTATATCAATAAGGGAATTCCAACCATATGAACATTTTGTCGTTATGGATACTCCATTGTTATTGAACAAGAACAGGCTCTTTTGGCCACAAAAAAAAGACAAGAAGCATAACAAAAAAATGCAGAGTAGAAGTAAAAAAAAAATTACCTCGGCAATGTGCTTCCTAGGCGTGGCACGGACTTTGTGACTTGACTGTAAGATGTTGGAATAATTTTTCTTAGGGATTTCTTTCATTAATCACAATATATATAGTTGTACAAAGGTGATTTCTAATACAGTAAAAATCCTAAGTTACCTTAAATATATGATACTAATAAATACAATATATACTGTGAATATTTGAAGAATATTTGCTAATACTCCCCCTCAGACGGAGCGGGAGGAGGCCGAATGCTCATGCTGGATCTGAAGTCTGTGAACAGTTGTTTGGGTAGTCCCTTTGTGATGATGTCTGCATACTGATAGGAGGAGGGTACATGTTGAATTTTGACTAGACCAGATTATGAGACATATAGATAGCAGATATGTTATCACAATAGACTATAGATGCCTTACACAATGGACAACTGAGCTCCAAGAGAAGATTCCGGAGCCAACTGATCTCAGCAACTACATTAGCAACACCTCTATACTATGTTTCGGCACTGGAGTGGGATAATGTGGCTTGTCGCTTGGCAGACCAAGAGATAAGATTATCCCCTAAAAATACACAATAGCTCAAGTAGAAGGCCACGTGTCCGGCACTCGCCTACCAAGATCTGTAAGAGACCAACCTATAATGTCATTTTTCAATTTGTCAGATAAGGCAGTGAGAACAATGTCATCAACATATAATAACAAGTAAGCAATATCACTACCATGATGAAAAATGAACAGAGAGGTGTCACACCTGCTGCAAATAAACCCAATCTACATAATATACCTGGCAAAACGGTCAATACCAAAAACGAGGTGCCTGTTTTAGACCATATAGTGACTTCCTGAGATGACAGACATATTGGGGAACAGCAGGATGAACAAAACCAGGTGGCTGATGCATGTGCACAGTTTCTTTCAAATCCCCATGAAGAAATGCGTTCTTGACATCCAGCTGATGAATTTGCCACTTTTTACCCATAACAATACTAAGAACAGTACGAATCGTAGTCGGTTTAACAATCGGGCTAAAAGTATCCTCACAGTCAATTCCCTCATGCTGATTAGTGTCATTTTCCACAAGTCTGGCCTTGTAGCGTTCCAAAACACCACTGTCTCTGAATTTGTGACGAAAAAGCCACAAGCATCCCCTCTGGTCTAGGTACTAGATCTCAAGTATGTTGCTTAGTTAAAACATTATATTTCCCAGACATGGCCGTATTCCAATTAGGGTCAAGTTTAGCCAATTTGGAGTTCTTTGGAAGTGGGGAAATGGTTTGGGCAGACAGGTTAAACTGGACTTTGGGTTTGAAAATCCCGTATTTGGCACGAGTTTCCATTTGGTGACTGGGTACAGTGGGTGGCTGCATTGGTTGAGTAGTAGGGTCCAAGACAGCTGGAGATGGGGAAGATTGTTGATTTTCCGTCAGAGGACTAGAGAGGACTGACGATGGTGAAAGTTCAACTTGCTTATTAGAAGACTGGCACTGCGGTGCATTTCCTAGGGGTTGCGGCGCTGAAGTCGATATAGGAGTGAGCTGACTTAGAATGCTGGGAGATATGACTGGTTCATCAAGAAATGAGTAGTCAGGTTTTCGGTATTTCTGAGGATCCGAAAATGGAAATATCATCTCATTGAACGTGACATGACGAGAAATGTGAATCTGACGAGTGGGCAAGTCATAACACAGATAACTCCTATGGTTCGGTGGAAAATCGAGGAATACACATGGTGTAGTTCTAGGAGCCAACTTATGAGGGGTGGTGGAGGTAAGATTGGGATAGCACAGACAACCGAAGATCCGTATGTGGTCATAAGATGGAGTCCTATGATATAGAATGTATGTGGGGGTCTTGTTTTGTAAGGTGCTAGTAGGTAAAATATTTAGGAGGTATTCTACCATTTTGACAGCATAGACCCATAAAGATGATGGCAGACATGCATGAAAGATAGAGTATGAACCATGTTATTAACAATGCGAATAATTCGTTCAGCTTTACCATTTTGATGGGAGGTGTGAGGGAGGACAAGAGAATCGGAACACCTTGCCTTGTTAGGAGCAAAACTTATGGAAAACCGGATTATTAAATTCACACCTATTATCACATTGAAATGATTTTATTGATTTTTCAAGCTGGGTTTTAATAAATTTGTGAAACTCAAGAAATTTAGCAAAACCCTCAGATTTGAATTTGAGTGGATAAATCTATACAAAATGTGAAAAATCATCTAATAAAACAAGATATAATTTGTGACCTAGAGAGCTAACAACAGGAGAGGTCACAAGTCAGCATGAACAATGTCAAATGGTGAAACTGTAATACTCATTGAAGATAGAAAAGGAAGACGAGTATGTTTGTCAAGCAGACAAGAAAAATAGTTTTGGAAAAGTTTCCCATTATTACATTTAATAAGCTGATTATTTCTAAGAAAAGAAAAAACATGATCTCCTGGATGTCTGAGTCTATTATGCCAGGTGGATGGAGACAATGCAGCAAGGGATACTGGTTGTTGATTTCTGACAGCGGAAGAGTTTGTGAAAGGGTAGAGGTCTCCCACACTATTGCATCGCGTAAGAATTCTCCCCGTATTGAGATCCTTCACAGAGAAACCAAAAGGGTAAAAATCTACATACACCCAATTATTATGAGTGAATTTCCTAACAGATATCAACTTTTTAATATTTTGAGGGGCGTAGAGGACATGGTTAAGTGAGAAGGGTGGATGAGGATTTTTAATGTGTGTATTGTCATAACCTGCAATTGGAATGAGGTGACCATTGTCAACAGTAATGTATTGAGGATACTTTAACTGAAGCAGTTGGGAAAAATTACCTGAAAAGTTGGTCAGGTGTGATGTGGCTCCGGAGTTCATATACCAATTATTGTCGGGTGGTTGCAGAGTGAGAGTGTTGAAAGCTTGGCTCAAATCAGTGGGTTGCATCTGCTGAGCCGACATCAGATGGGTCTATTGAGGAGATGGGCCTGTTGGTGCTGGACCGAGAATACTGGGTCGCTACTGCTGCTGAAACTGTTGTTGCGGCCACTAGAAATGCTGCTGGCGCCGCCACCGTATCGCCGAGGTAGTGGCGCCGCTCGCCGCCGCTGCTTGCAAGCCGCCATCGGTATCGCTGAGGCGATGGCGTTGCTCGCCGCCGTTTCCTTGCCTTTGTCGCGACCCTTCCCCTTATTTCCTTGCCCTCGTCCTCTGTTGCCTCTGCCTCCACTGCGGCTCTGCTGTTGCTGGTTGTCCGTCGGTGGTGGAGCAGTGGTGATGGTCGGCGACTGCAAATTTTCAACGCCTAATGCTTTCTTATTGTGTTCATCCTATTTAGCACGTCGTGTTTCTTCCAACAACAATTGTGAACACGCCTTGTTGAAGGTTGGAAGTGTATCAGCCTGTTGAATCATTGTTGCAAGAGTATCATATTCTCCTTTTGGTAATCCTGCAACGATTTGTAGTACCATTTTAGTCTCAGAAACCGTTGTCCCAACATGAGAGAGTTGGTCGACGACAAGTTTCAGTTGTTTGTAATAGTCAGACATGTTGTTAAAATTCTCAAGGCGAGTGTTGTTGAACTGCTCTTCTAAATACACCGCCCGAGTATTTTTATTATCCTAAAATATATCTTTTAAGCGTATCCAAAGTTCGCGTGCCGATGCACCAGTTTTCAGGTTAGTACACAGCAAGTCTTTTGAGATGGTACCATAGATCCATTGTTTAACAATTGCGCCAAGACGACGCCATGTCGAGTCATCAATCTCAGAATGGCGAGGGATTGAATCATCAATGTGGTCGAGCACGTTATACGCGCTGGCATGGATGTAAAATAGTTCTACCCACATAGAATATTGACATTCTTCTTGATAAAAAAATAATAGGGACAAAATTCTTGATGTTTGTGACAACAAATGCCGGATGAAAAGAAGACTTTGAGGAAGGAGGGGTGTCAATTAATCTGAAGGTAGAACCAGCGGATTTAGGAGAGGTATGAGGAGACATGATAGCCACAGGGTTAGAAATTCAAGGGAAGAACCGCCAATGCCGAGAGAGGGTGGCACTACTACATTTCTAGACTAATGTGACGCCTCAAAATCGTCGCATTAGGGCCTTCTGGACGTTGCATTAGACCTAATGCGACGGTAGAAGACGTTGCATCTGCTGCCGTTGCATTAGGTCTAATGCAACGACCAGAAGGACCTAATGTGACGGCTGTTACTGTCGTCGCATTAGATGTGTACCTAATGTGACGGCTGCCCTTAGCCGTCGCATTAGCTGCATATCTAATGCAACGACCACTACCACCTAATGCGACGGCCAAGGGCAGTCGTCGCATTAGATATGTTACTGTTGAGAGGCCTATTTTGACACCTAATGCGACGGCCAGAACCCCTAATGTGACGGTCAAGGGTAGCCGTCGCATTAGATGTGCACTGTTTGATTGCTAGATTGTTCACAAATTACAAAATGTACAATATTACAAAAGGATTAGCTCACAATATTACAAAATGAAAAAATAAATAATAAAAAGAGAAAAATAATTTAAAAAAAAGGATTGTATTACTAATTGTTCACAAATGTACAATATTATAATATTAGACCTCATAGGACATATTATAAAATAATTGTTCACAAAAGTATCTACTGTGAAGATGTTCTTTTATCCTCATCTCTTGTACAACACTGATCACATCAAATCACAAAGAATGTGATCCAAGAAATACATAACAGAGAATGTCAAGAAACCATTAAGATCTCAAAATCAATCCCAAACTTCATTTCCGCTCAAATGTAGACAACACAAGACTCACTTTCTTTTGTCCCTGAAAATAAGGACCAAAACTATAAACTTTCAGCTAAAATTCAGATATCATGCCTATAAATCAAACAAATTATAACAGAATATGCAACAAAAGTTACTTTCGCTGGTCCATAGGACATAAAAATGAAACAACAAGAACTTGCTGAATTATTTAACTCAGTTGCTTTCAGGCCATTGTTATCTCACAAAAGCTAGAGAACCAAACTCAATAATATATATTCATTGGTTTAGACATCCCTCTCGGATTCATTCTAACATTATACAAATACAAATATTTTTGCCTGGCCACATACAAGTGAAACAAAATATTTAGCTGCATTTTAACACACACCAACAGAGAGGTGTTTCAGAAATGCCATCTGAATTGTTAAAAAGACATAGTGTAAATCTCAAGTTCTCAACCACAATCACTTTCAAAATTCCTTGCTTAAGGCTAAATCAATGGTACCTTTTTTGAGAACTTGAACCCACAACATATGAAGAAAAACATAGAAGTATTATGACAACACGAATATACCTAACAAAGAATCAAACATAGGGCACAGAAGGGCGAAGGTTTCCCATCCTAGTACCTGAAAGATTTAGTATTCAATGACATATATTAAGTAACACCAAGGTACATTGACAATCAGCTAAACGACTCAAGGCCTACCTCAGTTGAGTAGAAAATACCATCAGCAGGATTAAGAAATTTATAGAATGTAAAAACATGCTTAAGCAGTTCAAGACATCAGTTGCATAACATGAAACTTAAAAAATGTGGAACAATTCGAGAAATTAAGAGTCCAAAAGCTTATCAATAACAACAACATACCCAGTGAAATCACACAATGTGAGGTCTGAGGGGGGGGGGGGGGGTAGATTGTACACAGACCATATACTTACCTTGGATAGTATGGATTGTTTTCAAAAGACCACCGACTCAAGAGAAAATATAGAAAGGTCAATATAAATAATGAAAGTCAATAAGCCATGGTAAAGAAAAAAATGAGCAGTTGCTACTACAAAGAAATAAGTTAATCAACGTATAATCTACGTCAATATATGATCTTGATATGAAAAAAATAGAATCAAATGATTATTTTTTAAAACAAGTTGGGAAAGCACTACGCATTCTAATTGCAGAATATTGCCATAACAACTAACATAAGTTTGCAAGAAGAGAGAGCAAAGGCCTAATACTTCAGAAAGAAAACATTAAAATCATAAATAATGTTCCTTATGTAATCCAATATACTCATGTATATAAGCTTATAAAAGGGTATAGTACTTTCCAAAGAAGATAACCCACAAAAGGCATCATCTTATTATTATTACAGTATCCAAAATATGCTTCCTATTATTATTTCTTAAACTTTCCAATTTTTTTTGGTCCAGGAACTTTCATTGTACAGTCCCTTAGGGACTTAGTTCACCTTTAGTTTCTTTTTATGTACAAGCCACCATTAACGTTTGACAAGATTAAAGTACTTACAGTATTCTAATAATAAGTGTAGGAATTATAATCGACGAAGCAACGATGGTAAAATCTGAGCAAATCTATACACATACAGTAATCTAACCTTGAATTAACAACGACAAAACATGAAAGGAGAAGGTAAAACGTAATCTAACCTTGGAGAAGAGGGAAGAGCAGTTCGACGAAGTGGATGCGACGACGAGTGGAAACGGTGACAACGAGCAGTGGGGGAAGGGGATGGCGTAGGCGATGAGCAGTGGGGAAGAGTGCGGCGGCGGCGGTGGGGAGGATGGTGACGACGACAGTGGGGCAAGGGGATGGCGACAATGATGGGGAAGGGTGTGACGACTAGCAGTGGGGGAAGGCAAAAAAAAAAATGGAGGGTAAATGAAAATATAAAACAATGATTTAAGATTTTAAATCGCTGCCCGTCGCATTAGCCTTCCCAGATTGTACACAGACCATATACTTACCTTGGATAGTATGGATTGTTTTCAAAAGACCACCGACTCAAGAGAAAATATAGAAAGGTCAATATAAATAATGAAAGTCAATAAGCCATGGTAAAGAAAAAAATGAGCAGTTGCTACTACAAAGAAATAAGTTAATCAACGTATAATCTACGTCAATATATGATCTTGATATGAAAAAAAATAGAATCAAATGATTATTTTTTAAAACAAGTTGGGAAAGCACTACGCATTCTAATTGCAGAATATTGCCATAACAACTAACATAAGTTTGTAAGAGAGAGAACAAATGCCTAATACTTCGTAAAGAAAACATTAAAACAATAAATAATGTTCCTTATGTAATCCAATATACTCATGTATATAAGCTTATAAAAGGGTATAGTACTTTCCAAAGAAGATAACCCACAAAAGGCATCATCTTATTATTATTACAGTATCCAAAATATGCTTCCTATTATTATTTCTTAAACTTTCCAATTTTTTTTGGTCCAGGAACTTTCATTGTACAAATTCTCAGGGACTTAGTTCACCTTTAGTTTCTTTTATGTACAAGCCACCATTAACGTTGACAAGATTAAAGTACTTACAGATTCTAATAATAAGTGTAGGAATTATAATCGACAAACAACGATGGTAAAATCGAGCAAATCTATACACATACAAAGAATCTAACCTCGAATTAACAACGACAAAACATGAAAGGAGAAGGTAAACGTAATCTAACATTGGAGAAGAGGAAGAAGCGGTTCGACAAGTGGATGCGACGACGTGGAAACGGTGACAACGAGGCGGTGGGGAAGGGATGGCGTAGGCGATGAGTCATGGGAAGGGTGCGACGGCGACAAATGGGGAGGAAGTGGCGACGACGATGGGGGAAGGGATGGCGACAATGGACAGTGGGAAGGTGTGACGCCTAGCAGTGGGGGAAGGGAAAAAAAAAATTGGAGGGTAAATGAAAATATAAAACAATGATTTAAGATTTTAAATCGCTGCCCGTCGCATTAGCCTTCCCAGATTGTACACGCATATACTTACCTTGGATAGTATGGATTGTTTTCAAAAGACCACCGACTCAAGAGAAAATATAGAAAGGTCAATATAAATAATGAAAGTCAATAAGCCATGGTAAAGAAAAAAAATGAGCAGTTGCTACTACAAAGAAATAAGTTAATCAACGTATAATCTACGTCAATATATGATCTTGATATGAAAAAAAATAGAATCAAATGATTATTTTTTAAAACAAGTTGGGAAAGCACTACGCATTCTAATTGCAGAATATTGCCATAACAACTAACATAAGTTTGCAAGAAGAGAGAGCAAAGGCCTAATACTTCAGAAAGAAAACATTAAAATCATAAATAATGTTCCTTATGTAATCCAATATACTCATGTATATAAGCTTATAAAAGGGTATAGTACTTTCCAAAGAAGATAACCCACAAAAGGCATCATCTTATTATTATTACAGTATCCAAAATATGCTTCCTATTATTATTTCTTAAACTTTCCAATTTTTTTTGGTCCAGGAACTTTCATTGTACAGTCCCTTAGGGACTTAGTTCACCTTTAGTTTCTTTTTATGTACAAGCCACCATTAACGTTTGACAAGATTAAAGTACTTACAGTATTCTAATAATAAGTGTAGGAATTATAATCGACGAAGCAACGATGGTAAAATCTGAGCAAATCTATACACATACAGTAATCTAACCTTGAATTAACAACGACAAAACATGAAAGGAGAAGGTAAAACATAATCTAACTCGAGAAGAGGAAGAGCAACGACGGCCGACGATGACGACGAGTGAAACGGTGACAACGGCATGGGGAAGGGGATGGCGTAGGCGATGGGGATGGGAAGTGCGACGGCGGTGGGGAGGATGGTGGCGACGACGGTGGGGAAGGGATGGCGACAGCTGATGGGGAAGGGGGTGTGACGACTAGCAGTGGGGGAAGGCAAAAAAAAAAAATTGGAGGGTAAATGAAAATATAAAACAATGATTTAAGATTTTAAATCGCTGCCCGTCGCATTAGCCTTCCCAGATTGTACACAGACCATATACTTACCTTGGATAGTATGGATTGTTTTCAAAAGACCACCGACTCAAGAGAAAATATAGAAAGGTCAATATAAATAATGAAAGTCAATAAGCCATGGTAAAGAAAAAAAATGAGCAGTTGCTACTACAAAGAAATAAGTTAATCAACGTATAATCTATGTCAATATATGATCTTGATATGAAAAAAAATAGAATCAAATGATTATTTTTTAAAACAAGTTGGGAAAGCACTACGCATTTAATTGCAGAATATTGCCATAACAACTAACATAAGTTTGCAAGAAGAGAGAGCAAAGGCCTAATACTTCATAAAGAAAACATTAAAATCATAAATAATGTTCCTTATGTAATCCAATATACTCATGTATATAAGCTTATAAAAGGGTATAGTACTTTCCAAAGAAGATAACCCACAAAAGGCATCATCTTATTATTATTACAGTATTCAAAATATGTTTCCTATTATTATTTCTTAAACTTTCCAGTTTTCCTTGGTCCAGGAACTTCCATTGTACAGTCCCTCAGGGACTTAGTTCACCTTTAGTTTCTTTTTCTGTACAAGCCACCATTGACGTTTGACAAGATTAAAGTACTTACAATATTCTAATAGTAAGTGAAGGAATTATAATCGACGAAGCAACGATGGTAAAATCTGAGCAAATATATACACATACAGTAATCTAACCTTGAATTAACAACGACAGAACATGAAAGGAGAAGGTAAAACATAATCTAACTCGAGAAGAGGAAGAGCATTGACGAAGTGGATGCGACGACGAGTGAAACGGTGACAACGCGATGGGGAAGGGGATGGCGTGGCGATGGCGATGGGGAAGAAGTGCGGCGGCGGTGGGGAGGATGGTGGCGACGGCGATGGGGAAGGGATGGCGGCGACAGTGGGGAAGGGTGTGACGACTAGCGGTTGGGGAAAGGCAAAAAAATTGGAGGGTAAATGAAAATATAAAACAATGATTTAAGATTTTAAATCGCTGCCCGTCGCATTAGCCTTCCCAGATTGTACACAGACCATATACTTACCTTGGATAGTATGGATTGTTTTCAAAAGACCACCGACTCAAGAGAAAATATAGAAAGGTCAATATAAATAATGAAAGTCAATAAGCCATGGTAAAGAAAAAAATGAGCAGTTGCTACTACAAAGAAATAAGTTAATCAACGTATAATCTACGTCAATATATGATCTTGATATGAAAAAAAATAGAATCAAATGATTATTTTTTAAAACAAGTTGGGAAAGCACTACGCATTCTAATTGCAGAATATTGCCATAACAACTAACATAAGTTTGCAAGAAGAGAGAGCAAAGGCCTAATACTTCAGAAAGAAAACATTAAAATCATAAATAATGTTCCTTATGTAATCCAATATACTCATGTATATAAGCTTATAAAAGGTATAGTACTTTCCAAAGAAGATAACCCACAAAAGGCATCATCTTATTATTATTACAGTATCCAAAATATGCTTCCTATTATTATTTCTTAAACTTTCCAATTTTTTTTGGTCCAGAACTTTCATCAGACAAATTCCTTAGGGACTTAGTTCACCTTTAGTTTCTTTTTATGTACAAGCCACCATTAACGTTTGACAAGATTAAAGTACTTACAGTATTCTAATAATAAGTGTAGGAATTATAATCGACGAAGCAACGATGGTAAAATCTGAGCAAATCTATACACATACAAGAATCTAACCTTGAATTAACAACGACAAAACATGAAAGGAGAAGGTAAAACATAATCTAACCTCGAGAAGAGGAAGAGCGTTCACGAAGTGGATGCGACGACGAGTGAAACGGTGACAACGAGCGATGGGAAGGGATGGCGTGGCGATGAGCGATGGGGAAGTGCGACGGCGGTGGGAGGATGGTGACGACGACAAGTGGGAAGGGATGGCGACAATGACAGTGGGAAGGGGTGACGACTAGCGCTGGGGAAGGCAAAAAAATTGGAGGGTAAATGAAAATATAAAACAATGATTTAAGATTTTAAATCGCCGTCGTGATTAGCCTTCCCAGATTGTACATGCACCATATACTTACCTTGGATAGTATGGATTGTTTTCAAAAGACCACCGACTCAAGAGAAAATATAGAAAGGTCAATATAAATAGTGAAAGTCAATAAGCCATGGTAAAGAAAAAAAATGAGCAGTTGCTACTACAAATAAATAAGTTAATCAACGTATAATCTACGTCAATATATGATCTTGATATGAAAAAAAATAGAATCAAATGATTATTTTTAAAACAAGTTGGAAAGCACTACGCATTCTAATTGCGTAATATTGCCATAACAACTAACATAAGTTTGCAAGAAGAGAGAGCAAAGGCCTAATACTTCAGAAAGAAAACATTAAAATCATAAATAATGTTCCTTATGTAATCCAATATACTCATGTATATAAGCTTATAAAAGGGTATAGTACTTTCCAAAGAAGATAACCCACAAAAGGCATCATCTTATTATTATTACAAGATCAAAATATGCTTCCTATTATTATTTCTTAAACTTTCCAAATTTTTTGGTCCAGAACTTTCATCAGACAATTCCCTCAGGGACTTAGTTCACCTTTAGTTTCTTTTTATGTACAAGCCACCATTAACGCTTGACAAGATTAAAGTACTTACAGATTCTAATAATAAGTGTAGGAATTATAATCGACGTAAGCAACGATGGTAAAACTGAGCAAATCTATACATACAATAATCTAATCTTGAATTAACAAAGACAAAATATGAAAGGAGAAGGTAAAACGTAATCTAACCTTGGATAAGAGAGAAGAGCAGTTTGCCGAAGTAGATGCGACGACGAGTGGAAAACGGGGACGACGAGCATTGGGGAAGGGGATGGCGTGGCGATGAGCGATGGAGGAAGGAGTGCGGCGGCGAAAGTGGGGAGGATGGTGGCGGCGACGGTGGGAAGGGATGGCGGCAATGGCGATTGGGAAGGGGGTGTGACGACTAGCAGTGGGGGAAGGCAAAAAAAAAAATGGAGGGTAAATGAAAATATAAAACAATGATTTAAGATTTTAAATCGCCGTCACGATTAGCCTTCCCAGATTGTACACGCACCATATACTTACCTCGATAGTATGGATTGTTTTCAAAAGACCACCGACTCAAGAGTAAATATAGAAAGGTCAATATAAATAATGAAAGTCAATAAGCCATGGTAAAGAAAAAATGAGCAAATACTACAAAGAAATAAGTTAATCAACGATAATCTACGCCAATATATGATCTTGATATGAAAAAAAATAGAATCAAATGATTATTTTTTAAAACAAGTTGGGAAAGCACTACGCATTCTAATTGCAGAATATTGCCATAACAACTAACATAAGTTTGCAAGAAGAGAGAGCAAAGGCCTAATACTTCAGAAAGAAAACATTAAAATCATAAATAATGTTCCTTATGTAATCCAATATACTCATGTATATAAGCTTATAAAAGGTATAGTACTTTCCAAAGAAGATAACCCATAAAAGGCATCATCATATTATTATTACAGTATCCAAAATATGCTTCCTATTATTATTTCTTAAACTTTCCAATTTTTTTTGGTCCAGGAACTTTCATTGTACAGTCCCTTAGGGACTTAGTTCACCTTTAGTTTCTTTTTATGTACAAGCCACCATTAACGTTTGACAAGATTAAAGTACTTACAGTATTCTAATAATAAGTGTAGGAATTATAATCGATTTACAACGATGGTAAAATCTGAGCAAATCTATACACATACAGTAATCTAACCTTGAATTAACAACGACAAAACATGAAAGGAGAAGGTAAAACGTAATCTAACCTTGGAGAAGAGGGAAGAGCAGTTCGACGAAGTGGATGCGACGACGAGTGGAAACGGTGACAACGAGCAGTGGGGGAAGGGGATGGCGTAGGCGATGAGCAGTGGGGAAAGTGCGGCGACGGCGATGGGGAGGATGGTGACGACGATGGGGAAGGGGATGGCGATGACAAATGGGAAGGGGGTGTGACGACTAGCAGTGGGGGAAGGCAAAAAAAAAAATTGGAGGGTAAATGAAAATATAAAACAATGATTTAAGATTTTAAATCGCTGCCCGTCGCATTAGCCTTCCCAGATTGTACACAGACCATATACTTACCTTGGATAGTATGGATTGTTTTCAAAAGACCACCGACTCAAGAGAAAATATAGAAAGGTCAATATAAATAATGAAAGTCAATAAGCCATGGTAAAGAAAAAAAATGAGCAGTTGCTACTACAAAGAAATAAGTTAATCAACGTATAATCTACGTCAATATATGATCTTGATATGAAAAAAAATAGAATCAAATGATTATTTTTTAAAACAAGTTGGGAAAGCACTACGCATTCTAATTGCAGAATATTGCCATAACAACTAACATAAGTTTGCAAGAAGAGAGAGCAAAGGCCTAATACTTCAGAAAGAAAACATTAAAATCATAAATAATGTTCCTTATGTAATCCAATATACTCATGTATATAAGCTTATAAAAGGGTATAGTACTTTCCAAAGAAGATAACCCACTAAAGGCATCATCTTATTATTATTACAGTATCCAAAATATGCTTCCTATTATTATTTCTTAAACTTTCCAATTTTTTTTGGTCCAGGAACTTTCATTGTACAGTCCCTTAGGGACTTAGTTCACCTTTAGTTTCTTTTTATTTACAAGCCACCATTAACGTTTGACAAGATTAAAGTACTTACAGTATTCTAATAATAAGTGTAGGAATTATAATCGACGAAGCAACGATGGTAAAATCTGAGCAAATCTATACACATACAGTAATCTAACCTTGAATTAACAACGACAAAACATGAAAGGAGAAGGTAAAACGTAATCTAACATCGAGAAGAGGAAGAGCGGTTCGGCGACGAAGTGGATCGACGGCAGTGAAACGGTGACAACGAGCGATGGGAAGGGATGGCGTAGGCGATGAGCGATGGGGAAGAAGTGCGACGGCGATGGGGAGGATGGTAGCGGCAGCGATGGGGAAGGGGATGGCGACAACGAATGGGGAAGGGGGTGTGACGACTAGCAGTGGGGGAAGGCAAAAAAAAAAAATTGGAGGGTAAATGAAAATATAAAACAATGATTTAAGATTTTAAATCGCTGCCCGTCGCATTAGCCTTCCCAGATTGTACACAGACCATATACTTACCTTGGATAGTATGGATTGTTTTCAAAAGACCACCGACTCAAGAGAAAATATAGAAAGGTCAATATAAATAATGAAAGTCAATAAGCCATGGTAAAGAAAAAAAATGAGCAGTTGCTACTACAAAGAAATAAGTTAATCAACGTATAATCTACGTCAATATATGATCTTGATATGAAAAAAAATAGAATCAAATGATTATTTTTTAAAACAAGTTGGGAAAGCACTACGCATTCTAATTGCAGAATATTGCCATAACAACTAACATAAGTTTGCAAGAAGAGAGAGCAAAGGCCTAATACTTCAGAAAGAAAACATTAAAATCATAAATAATGTTCCTTATGTAATCCAATATACTCATGTATATAAGCTTATAAAAGGTATAGTACTTTCCAAAGAAGATAACCCACAAAAGGCATCATCTTATTATTATTACAGTATCCAAAATATGCTTCCTATTATTATTTCTTAAACTTTCCAATTTTTTTTGGTCCAGGAACTTTCATCAGACAAATCCTCAGGACTTAGTTCACCTTTAGTTTCTTTTTATGTACAAGCCACCATTAACGTTTGACAAGATTAAAGTACTTACAGTATTCTAATAATAAGTGTAGGAATTATAATCGACGAAGCAACGATGGTAAAATCTGAGCAAATCTATACACATACAGTAATCTAACCTTGAATTAACAACGACAAAACATGAAAGGAGAAGGTAAAACGTAATCTAACCTTGGAGAAGAGGGAAGAGCAGTTCGACGAAGTGGATGCGACGACGAGTGGAAACGGTGACAACGAGCAGTGGGGGAAGGGGATGGCGTAGGCGATGAGCAGTGGGGGAAGGGGGTGCGACGGCGACAGTGGGGGAGGGGATGGTGACGACGACAGTGGGGGAAGGGGATGGCGACAGCGACAGTGGGGGAAGGGGGTGTGACGACTAGCAGTGGGGGAAGGCAAAAAAAAAAAATTGGAGGGTAAATGAAAATATAAAACAATGATTTAAGATTTTAAATCGCTGCCCGTCGCATTAGCCTTCCCAGATTGTACACAGACCATATACTTACCTTGGATAGTATGGATTGTTTTCAAAAGACCACCGACTCAAGAGAAAATATAGAAAGGTCAATATAAATAATGAAAGTCAATAAGCCATGGTAAAGAAAAAAATGAGCAGTTGCTACTACAAAGAAATAAGTTAATCAACGTATAATCTACGTCAATATATGATCTTGATATGAAAAAAAATAGAATCAAATGATTATTTTTTAAAACAAGTTGGGAAAGCACTACGCATTCTAATTGCAGAATATTGCCATAACAACTAACATAAGTTTGCAAGAAGAGAGAGCAAAGGCCTAATACTTCAGAAAGAAAACATTAAAATCATAAATAATGTTCCTTATGTAATCCAATATACTCATGTATATAAGCTTATAAAAGGGTATAGTACTTTCCAAAGAAGATAACCCACAAAAGGCATCATCTTATTATTATTACAGTATCCAAAATATGCTTCCTATTATTATTTCTTAAACTTTCCAATTTTTTTGGTCCAGGAACTTTCATTGTACAGTCCCTTAGGGACTTAGTTCACCTTTAGTTTCTTTTTATGTACAAGCCACCATTAACGTTTGACAAGATTAAAGTACTTACAGTATTCTAATAATAAGTGTAGGAATTATAATCGACGAAGCAACGATGGTAAAATCTGAGCAAATCTATACACATACAGTAATCTAACCTTGAATTAACAACGACAAAACATGAAAGGAGAAGGTAAAACGTAATCTAACATCGAGAAGAGGAAGAGCGGTTCGGCGAAGTGGATGCGACGGCAGTGGAAACGGTGACAACGAGTGGGGAAGGATGGCGTAGGCGATGAGCGATGGGAAGAAGTGCGGCGCGGCGGTGGGGAGGATGGTGACGACGACGGTGGGGAAGGGATGGCGGCGGCGGCGATGTGGGAAGGGGTGTGACGACTAGCAGTGGGGGAAGGCAAAAAAAAAAATTGGATGGTAAATGAAAATATAAAACAATGATTTAAGATTTTAAATCGCTGCCCGTCGCATTAGCCTTCCCAGATTGTACACAGACCATATACTTACCTTGGATAGTATGGATTGTTTTCAAAAGACCACCGACTCAAGAGAAAATATAGAAAGGTCAATATAAATAATGAAAGTCAATAAGCCATGGTAAAGAAAAAACGAGCAGTTGCTACTACAAATAAATAAGTTAATCAACGTATAATCTACGTCAATATATGATCTTGATATGAAAAAAAATAGAATCAAATGATTATTTTTTAAAACAAGTTGGGAAAGCACTACGCATTCTAATTGCAGAATATTGCCATAACAACTAACATAAGTTTGCAAGAGAGAGCAAAGGCCTAATACTTCAGAAAGAAAACATTAAAATCATAAATAATGTTCCTTATGTAATCCAATATACTCATGTATATAAGCTTATAAAAGGGTATAGTACTTTCCAAAGAAGATAACCCACAAAAGGCATCATCTTATTATTATTACAGTATCCAAAATATGCTTCCTATTATTATTTCTTAAACTTTCCAATTTTTTTTGGTCCAGGAACTTTCATTGTACAGTCCCTTAGGGACTTAGTTCACCTTTAGTTTCTTTTTATGTACAAGCCACCATTAACGTTTGACAAGATTAAAGTACTTACAGTATTCTAATAATAAGTGTAGGAATTATAATCGACGAAGCAACGATGGTAAAATCTGAGCAAATCTATACACATACAGTAATCTAACCTTGAATTAACAACGACAAAACATGAAAGGAGAAGGTAAAACGTAATCTAACATTGGAGAAGAGGGAAGAGCAGTTCGACGAAGTGGATGCGACGACGAGTGGAAACGGTGACAACGAGCAGTGGGGGAAGGGGATGGCGTAGGCGATGGCGATGAAGAAGTGCGGCGGCGATGGGGAGGATGGACGGTGACGACGATGGGGAAGGGATGGCGACAATGACAATGGGGAAGGGGTGTGACGACTAGCGATGGGGAAGGCAAAAAAATTGGAGGCTAACTCAAAATATAAAACAATGATTTAAGATTTTAAATCGCTGCCCGTCGCATTAGCCTTCCCAGATTGTACACAGACCATATACTTACCTTGGATAGTATGGATTGTTTTCAAAAGACCACCGACTCAAGAGAAAATATAGAAAGGTCAATATAAATAATGAAAGTCAATAAGCCATGGTAAAGAAAAAAAATGAGCAGTTGCTACTACAAAGAAATAAGTTAATCAACGTATAATCTATGTCAATATATGATCTTGATATGAAAAAAAATAGAATCAAATGATTATTTTTTAAAACAAGTTGGGAAAGCACTACGCATTTAATTGCAGAATATTGCCATAACAACTAACATAAGTTTGCAAGAAGAGAGAGCAAAGGCCTAATACTTCATAAAGAAAACATTAAAATCATAAATAATGTTCCTTATGTAATCCAATATACTCATGTATATAAGCTTATAAAAGGGTATAGTACTTTCCAAAGAAGATAACCCACAAAAGGCATCATCTTATTATTATTACAGTATCCAAAATATGCTTCCTATTATTATTTCTTAAACTTTCCAATTTTTTTTGGTCCAGTAACTTTCATTGTACAGTCCCTTAGGGACTTAGTTCACCTTTAGTTTTTTTTTATGTACAAGCCACCATTAACGTTTGACAAGATTAAAGTACTTACAGTATTTTAATAATAAGTGTGGGAATTATAATCGACGAAGCAACGATGGTAAAATCTGAGCAAATCTATACACATACAGTAATCTAACCTTGAATTAACAACGACAAAACATGAAAGGAGAAGGTAAAACATAATCTAACCTTGGAGAAGAGGAAGAGCGATTCGGCCGAAGTGGATCACGACGAGTGGAAAGCGACAACGAGCGATGGGGAAGGGATGGCGTGGCGATGAGCGATGGGAAGGGTGTGGCGGCGAGTGGGGAGGATGGTAGCGACAGCGATGGGGAAGGGATGGCGGCAGCGGCGGTGGGGAAGTGTGACGACTAGCGGTGGGGAAGGCAAAAAAAATTGGAGGGTAAATGAAAATATAAAACAATGATTTAAGATTTTAAATCACGCCGTCGCATTAGTCTTCCCAGATTGTACGCACCATATACTTACCTCGATAGTATGGATTGTTTTCAAAAGACCACCGACTCAAGAGAAAATATAGAAAGGTCAATATAAATAATGAAAGTCAATAAGCCATGGTAAAGAAAAAATGAGCGATTGCTACTACAAATAAATAAGTTAATCAACGATAATCTACGTCAATATATGATCTTGATATGAAAAAAAATAGAATCAAATGATTATTTTTTAAAACAAGTTGGGAAAGCACTACGCATTCTAATTGCAGAATATTGCCATAACAACTAACATAAGTTTGCAAGAAGAGAGAGCAAAGGCCTAATACTTCAGAAAGAAAACATTAAAATCATAAATAATGTTCCTTATGTAATCCAATATACTCATGTATATAAGCTTATAAAAGGGTATAGTACTTTCCAAAGAAGATAACCCACAAAAGGCATCATCTTATTATTATTACAGTATCCAAAATATGCTTCCTATTATTATTTCTTAAACTTTCCAAATTTTTTGGTCCAGGAACTTTCATTGACAAATCCTTGGGACTTAGTTCACCTTTAGTTTCTTTTTATGTACAAGCCACCATTAACGTTTGACAAGATTAAAGTACTTACAGTATTCTAATAATAAGTGTAGGAATTATAATCGACGAAACGATGGTAAAATCGAGCAAATCTATACACATACAAAGAATCTAACCTTGAATTAACAACGACAAAACATGAAAGGAGAAGGTAAACGTAATCTAACTCGAGAAGAGGAAGAGCGGTTCACGAAGTGGATGCGACGACGAGTGAAAGCGGTGACAACGAGCGATGGGAAGGGGATGGCGTGGCGATGAGCGATGGGGAAGAAGTGCGGCGGCGAAAGTGGGGAGGATGGTGGCGACGACGGTGGGAAGGGATGGCGACAGCGGTGGGGAAGGGGTGTGACGACTAGCGGTGGGGAAGGCAAAAAAATTGGAGGGTAAATGAAAATATAAAACAATGATTTAAGATTTTAAATCGCCCGTCGCGATTAGCCTTCCCATTGTACACGCACCATATACTTACCTCGATAGTATGGATTGTTTTCAAAAGACCACCGACTCAAGAGAAAATATAGAAAGGTCAATATAAATAATGAAAGTCAATAAGCCATGGTAAAGAAAAAACGAGCGAATACTACAAAGAAATAAGTTAATCAACGTATAATCTACGCCAATATATGATCTTGATATGAAAAAATAGAATCAAATGATTATTTTTAAAACAAGTTGGGAAAGCACTACGCATTCTAATTGCGAATATTGCCATAACAACTAACATAAGTTTGCAAGAGAGAGCAAAGGCCTAATACTTCGTAAAGAAAACATTAAAATCATAAATAATGTTCCTTATGTAATCCAATATACTCACGTATATAAGCTTATAAAAGGTATAGTACTTTCCAAAGAAGATAACCCACAAAAGGCATCATCTTATTATTATTACAAGATCCAAAATATGCTTCCTATTATTATTTCTTAAACTTTCCAATTTTTTGGTCCAGAACTTTCATGTGATCCGCAGGGACTTAGTTCACCTTTAGTTTCTTTTTATGTACAAGCCACCATTAACGCTTTGACAAGATTAAAGTACTTACGATTCTAATAATAAGTGTAGGAATTATAATCGACTTACAACGATGGTAAAACTGAGCAAATCTATACACATACGAATCTAACCTTGAATTAACAACGACAAAACATGAAAGGAGAAGGTAAAACGTAATCTAACTCGAGAAGAGGAAGAGCGATTCGGCGAAGTGGATGCGACGACGAGTGGAAACGGTGACAACGAGCAGTGGGGGAAGGGGATGGCGTAGGCGATGAGCGATGGGGAAGAGTGCGACGGCGATGGTGAGGATGGTGACGACGACAATGGGGGGATGGACGGCGACAATGAATGGGAAGGGGGTGTGACGACTAGCAGTGGGGGAAGGCAAAAAAAAAATTGGAGGGTAAATGAAAATATAAAACAATGATTTAAGATTTTAAATCGCTGCCCGTCGCATTAGCCTTTTAAGGCCGTTGCATTAACATTCTATGAGTCGTTGCATTAGCCTTGGACAAATGAGTCGTTGCATTAGCATTCTATGATCCGTTGCATTAGCCTTGGACAGTTGTTGCATTAGATAAGCTAATGCGACGACCATGTTGATACGTTGCATTAGACCATATGCGCCGTTGCATTAGCCTATCTAATGCAACGACCACGAATTATAACGTTTACCCGTCGCATTAGCCACATCTAATGCGACGGCACTACAATGTCCGTCGCATTAGACCTACATGGGGCGTTGCATTAGGTCAGAAATGTAGCAGTGGGGGGGAGGGGGGTGGGCGGCGGAAATTAGTATAGAATTTCTAGTGTTTAGGGAGATTAGGCTATTTATATCATGTAAGATGTTGAAATAATTTTCCTTAGGAATTTCTTTCATTAATCACAATATATATAGTCGTACAAATGTGATTCATAATACAGTAAAAATCCTAAGTTACCTTAATATATGATACTAATAAATATAATATATACTGTGAATATTTGAAACAAACGGAAGAGCATGGGGTTTATATAGTTCTCAACAGGCTGCTATTAGGGGATAAATACCGATGTGGGATGATGCTACAATCAATTTCCTAGACGAACTTGGTTTGTTAGAGGCGGCGGAACAGTTGGCTCGTACTGCCACTGTCCAGTTATATGGTCATTGCATATATGAGGAACTCTTAAACGAGTAGAAGTGCTATGCTAAAGAAGGTGAAACATTTTGACTTTGATACAACTCATCAATTCTGGCATAAATTTACTTGGACCAGAAGTAATATTTTTTCCACAACAACTTTTATCTCAGAAGGATGGAATTTTACAAGGCAAAGTTACATCAATTTTGATGAACCCACGCTATGAGATTGGAACACAAAATTTGAAAGAATGATGGCCATTATAATAATTCTTATTATTATAACTTTTGCTCGGATAGCAATTGCAATGTTACCAATATCGCAATGAATAATGATATCAATGAAGTTAATTCATTACGTTGTTCTGCTCCAATATCGATTTTGACATGCAAAGAGACAGCTTATCATTTATCTTTAAAGAGGGGGCATTTGTAGATGACACAATTTTATTAAATTTAAATACACAAAAAATTCAAATGATATTAAATTGAAGATATATTAGTCCAAATAAATATTGTTGGCTAATATATTTGGATTAATGATTTAAGTCCAATAAATATGAATTTAATTAAAATCCATTTTTATTGGACTAGTCCATTGATTTGAGCTATAAATGACGAGTCCACTTTGTCAATTTCAAAATGTCATCTAATCCTACAGGTCCAAATTGGTTTCATGTGTCAAATGACATTGCACGCCAAGTCAAACGAAGGAGCCAATAGGATCATGTCACGTGTTAAAATGATGCAGCATGCCTAGCAAAATTAAAGGTCAATGAAGATGTGCCACGTGTACAAATGACATGTTCTGACCAATCAAATATCATCATGTCACCTTAAATCTAATTGGCCAAAAGAAGTTTGTGATTATCACAACTCCATCCTACAACTATAAATAGGAGTCTCATAATTCAGAAAAAGATGAATTCTAACAAGAAGCGAGAGAAAGGTCGTAGATCGAACGTCACATATTTCTCTACAAACTACAAGCATTCAAGCAATCAAATATTTCACTACAAGTTCTAGAGATCAAGACTAGATTCAAGATCAAGCTTCGTGCCCTTGAATCCAAGTACAAGTCAAGATCAAGACCAGATTTAAGATCAAGCTTTAGGCCCTTGAATCCAAGTACAAGTCAATATCAAATCCACTAAGTTCAAGATTAAGCTCAAAAGCCTTTGAATTTATTATCGAAAAGACGAATCAGAAGATTCATAGAGATTGTAGCACTCATATTTAAAATCAAATACTACGATTGTTGTGATATTTTTCTGTCTTTGTTATTATTTTCTCGACCGCGTATTTTAGGAAATGAAGATGCATACATTTTGGGATTGGAACCTATTCGGCAAGACTGCACTAGCCAAAAGTTGATGAGAAGTTCTAACCAGAGTTCCTGCGGCAGCATTGCATATTGATACCAGCATCTCTGATTTTGGTTTCATGGCCAGGGTTAGTCGAGACAGAAATGATTTAATCATAGGCGTTGGTATTCATTGTCTTATTAAGATAAACACCAAAGTGCTCACAAACAGTTGTACAACTATGCCACAAAATGCTCTGGTAATGTGTTTTGGTATTTATTTCCCGTAGATAGTGCAAAGCACTCAGTATGCCAAATCTTGCATATCCCAGTAAGTCAAATCTTCGGTAAAAAACCCATAGCTGCTTTAATTCATCCTGATGTTTCACGGCTATAGAGCACGTGACTCACTATTTGTTCAAAGAAAGAAAACGGAATAAATAGACAAAATAAGGAATTGTATAGGAGAGCAGCTATTACGATTTACAACAATTTCCAGTGTTGGAAATTCTAAAGTTACTAGATTCTGGAAACTTTGGCATATACGGTTGAGGGAATTATGGCTTGCACGTTATTCAGCCTTCGTGTAACCTGAACTATACATGTTAAAGGATATGCTGAGTTTTCTAGTTCACTCTTCCAGTCTCTTAAACAATTCGACACCTCTAAGTCAATGGACTCAGCGACCTTCAACGATACTGAAGAGTCGCGAAGTCCAAGATGGCATCCCAACTCAATAAGGAAAGGGAGCTTAGCTACTAGATAGACCTGGTTTGCATATATTTTTTATTGCCTAACAAAGTTATGCTCAGGATTCCACAGGTTAACGAAACAGAAACAGCTACATCGGGATTGCTGGTCTTTTAGCATCCAGACTGTAAGTGGTTAGACATTTTCTAACACAATCAAGGTAAACTGAAACTGTCGTACTAAGTATCAGTGGCTGAACCAGGAAATTTTATGGGATACAAAAATTTCAAACTTGCAACCTAAAGTACATCAAGGGATTCAAAAGTTTATATATATATAAGAAAAATTGAAGGGAACCTTGGCGTAACTGGTAAAGTTGTTGCCATGTAACCAGGAGGTCACAGGTTCGAACCGCGGAAACAATCTCTTGCAAAAATGCAGGGCTGCGTATGATAGACCCTTGTGGTCTGGCCCTTCCCCAGACCCCACATATAGTGGGAGCTTAGTGCACCGGGCTACCATTTATATAAGGAAAATGTTTTTTCCTATTTCCGCATTAAAATATTCAAATAAAGGTGATTCAATTAAACCCCTCCACAGCTGCCAAATATAATTAAATAAACTAGTAATTCTTCATTTCGTGTTCTATGTACAAACATAAAGTTTTAGAATCACTAGTCCAGAGAGAAAAGTGCAGCCTTTAGAACCAAAATATCTATTCACAGCAGAAAAAGAAATGAGTGGGAGAAAACTCTATTCAAAATCTTACATTGGATCAAGCGACTTCAATGTCATCAACATCCAGCCAGTCGCTGGGCTCTTTGCTATCAGGGGTATGGGCATTTGCTTTGGTGGATCCAAAAGAGTTGGCATCTTTTGACAAGTTGGTGGAGCTTTTTCTCAACTGAACCCAATCTTAAGAGTCCTTATCAGAACTATGATTTACTATCTTAAAATTTGCAGGCACATCCATATCGTCTTCTTCAAGATCACTAAATGATAGATCCTCCTCATTGTCAATAGGAATAGTGGTCTTACTAACACCTGCAATTTCTGCGGTTTCTTCCTTTAACCAATCATCACCATCATCTTCATCACTCTCTTCCAACTTACTAGTGGAGACAGATTTTGGTTTTTCAACATTCTTATGGGTAACAAGTCCTTCAACCACAGATTTGTCAACAATTTGGATTCCGCTGCTTGTCACAGGCTGCTTTTCAACATTACCATGGGTAACAAGTCCTCCAACCACAGGTTTGTCAACAATTTGGATTTCACTGCTAATCACATGCTGTTTCTCAACATTATTATGGGTAATAAAACCCCCTTGAACCACTGGCTTGTCAACAATTTGGATTTCACTGCTAATCACAGGCTTTTTTTCAACATTACCATGGGTAACAAGTCCTTCAACCACTGGTTTGTCAACAATTTGGCTTTCACTACTAAGGACAGGCTGCTTCTCGCTAGCAGGGATAGGTACTGCAGTATTAGTGCTTGATTCCACACCAGACATTTCTTGAACCACATCTGCAGAAAGCGACGTGGATGGCACTGAGAGAATAACTTCATGCCGAGAGTCATTGTTGTCATTTGATTTGGGAGTCCTCTTCTCTGACCAGTCTTCTTCAATTGGCTTAGTTCGCTTATGCAACTTTTGTGCTAATGAGGCCCTGGCTTTGACAACCTGCATACAAATAGCATTTGCAGTGCTAGTCTT
The DNA here is from genome assembly GCA_029844215.1 of Przewalskia tangutica. NCBI lineage: Eukaryota > Viridiplantae > Streptophyta > Magnoliopsida > Solanales > Solanaceae > Przewalskia > Przewalskia tangutica. Next base: position 40,144,018 of record CM056724.1, on the reverse strand, counting down.
TAAGATCGCTCATTCTCACATAAAATGATAAAACCAAGCATCGGTGAACACACAAAATAGCTAAAAACAAGAAAGAGGCAACTATTATAAAAGCTGAAATGATACAAGTCAAACGGACAAGTTGCACTCTACGTAATACAGTTACTATCAAAGCCCAACCAATCATTGTGATTCAGTTTGAATTAGAGTTGCCACCCCTAGTTTTTGTTGAATGAGTTAATGTCTTCCTTCCCTCGCATCATCCTTGTGCAGAAAAGAGGGAGTACTTGTACATGCAGGAAAAAGAACAAATAATTCACATGACAGGCTGAGCTTTGTGGGATTAACTTTTGGATGCCCAGGGGGTATCAAGAAACAAAAGCCAAGCAAGGGAGGCCCACCAAAAGAAAAAATATTCAAATAAGGTAAAGGTGAAATCATGAAAGTCTAACTGCCATAGGTAGGAGGGGTCCTTGTGGGGTGGGGGGAGTTTGGATGAAAAGGTAGATGACAAGAATGTTTGACTCTCTCTGATGAATGACCTACAGAGTTTTCAATAAACATGTGAAGCTGTAAAGGTTCAACCATAAAGTAAGTAGCAACACATGAATGGGACAAACTGAAACTTTTAATCCCCCCAGCCCGCTCCCCCACCCATCCAGAAAAAGCTATAGATGTGTTCTTCTTCTTGAATTGGTTGTTTAACACTGTACCCAGAGGGACTCCTCATGTAGGAGTCTTACCCTACGTACATACAGAAAGGTAAGAAATTATTGTCTAAATAATTATTCACCTATAGTTACATAGGGATGTTCAAGAATATCAAGAATATTCTTCATACAATTCTCATACTTAAAATCAATGAATGTAGACATTTTGTAAATCTAAGCACATATAAACATACACATCACTTCTCTTAATTTTCAAAATATTACATGTAGAAGCAGATCATTCCAGAACCTAAAGAATCCAAGCAAATTTTGTAACCACTACAATTAATCATGATAACAAGTCTAATTTAACTATTGAACTTTAATACAGAAATCAAAATCGGCCAGTCCTCAGCTCTAGCATGGACCCTGTTGATCTACTCATCTAAAGGAAAAATATGTAGTTGGCAATTAGTGTTATCAGCAGAGAATTCAAAGGCAGTAAGAGATGCATGGAGTATATTCAATTATGTAGGCAGATATAGTATCAAATAAGGACATCTAAGACAGCAGAAAATGAGTAACCGTTACGGTTACATGAGACTGCCCTACCTGAGGTGTTGACAAAACTTAGCTTCTTGTTTATCCAGTCTAGGGTGAAGAAGTACAAAGTAGATCTCCCAAAAGCGAGCTTCACTCATGTAAATTGGGCAGAGCTCAATCCTCAAAGCAGCCAATCTTGGGGCAAGATGTTCAACAGCCAATGCATGCTCTTGTTGTGCATCAGATAAGTAGAAATCTACGTCAAAGGAAATCCATAAGATAATTGGTGTGAGCGGGTCACCTTGACACAGAGGATACATAGTACAATAACTATGCTGGGAAGAATTAAAAGTCATTAGACCCAATAGTTTATGCATTAAGGGCTCAAAAAATAACCAGTTGAGTTAGAACAAAAATAGAAATATTACCTACGAAAAGCAATAAATATTCCTCTAGAAGCACCATTACTAGTCTCGATTGACATCATCAACTCATAAGCCAAAGACTGTAAGCGATTTATGGAGTGATTCAACTATTTATGGAGGTAGTCACTTCAACTCTTAAATATACAGCATACTTTTTGTAAGGGAAATAACGGTTCCATGTCACTGCCTTAATTGGGGTGTAGGCATACAGTTCAGAATATGTTTATCCAGTCTAGGGTGAAATAACATACGTACCAACTGTTATTGCTTTTGTTTTTTCCTATAAATACACTTACCTAATGCTATTAGAATTGGCATCCTGAGAAGAATCATTTTAGAGGCGTTGGGATCAAATAGTAGAACAGAATGGTTGATGAGAGTTTCTCTATTTAGTAATAACGGTAGAAGAGTCCAACTTTAGCGTAGGCATGTAAAATAAAGTCTATTATAATTATGCAACATAAAAGACAGATCAGCCATACAAAACCTATAGTATAAGTTTTGAACAAAGAAGAAGTATCAGAATAAAGATAATACTCTCACTCTCTCTCTCTCTCTCTCATGTTAATTTCACAAATCAACCTATGATGTAACTGAGAACAAAATTTTGGATAAATTTGTATATTGATATTGATGAAGAAACGTTTAGGATAATAGTCTGAGATGTGACAAAATTTAGGAGTCGGAAAAGAAAATGCTACATCAAATTTGAAAGACAATAAAATAGCATTACTTCATTTTAGTTTGAATTGATGGAGGGGAAACCGTTTTAGGAAATAGAATGGGACAAACTAAATTCAAACATAGGCCAATGAAAGTGAGACAAAAGTAATCAATATGCATGTGTTGTTGTTAAAGTAGAATTGTTAATTATTATTCATAAGGTAGTTTAAGTATAGTAGTTAGTCTAACAGCTGTATAGTAAGAAAGTACAATAAAAAGGAGTAATAAAATTTGCAAAAGCGATAGGATCACAAGGACTGAAAGATCTTACTTGAAATCCTAAACGAGCCTGTGACTATAAGATCCTATGACAACCCCACTTAGATCCTTTCGATTCTTAACTCTGTGAATGAATTGGATCAATCTTATGAATTTGCACGATCATATGAACCAAATATGATTTTAATAACAAGGCACCTATTCATCCAAAATATAATAGGCGTGTCATCGCGTGACAGCAAATAATAATCTAATGCTAAGAAGCTTTCATTCATTTATAGGTTATATACTTATATCCATATCAAAAACTTGTTAACACAAACGAGATGCACTTTAACAAACATTTGACAAAATTTCCTACTGTTTTGATTGAACGTATAAAAGATAATGCTCACACTACAATGTTTTTCTTCAGTTTTGAGGAGTATAAGACACTAAGGTCAGCAAGAATGTTACATATTTTGAAGCATTAGTCCAAACAAAGCTTTGAAATATTTTTCTAGCATGTCCGTTCTCCTGAAATATATATTTAATTTTGTCCTGGCACGACTTTGTTTATCAGAAATGACACCACTATTAACTTGAAGCCTTCTTTGTATTAAGGTTTATTAGTTACTCTCTCCGTTCACTTTTACTTGTCACGTTTCACTTTTTTAGAGTAAATTTGACTAATCTTCGGAGCTAAATTGAATTAGATTAACTCACTATTTTAAAATTAAAATCTAGATGTTCGAAAACTATATGTAAAATACTATAAGTTGCAATTCTTCTCATATTAATATGATAAAAAAAAATACATCTTAAGATGTTGGTCAAAGTCTGTAGTTTGACTGTCGAGAATCGAAATGTGACAAGTAAAAGTGAACGGAAGGAGTACTATTTAACTTATAGGTCAGAACTTGCTGCTCCATTACAAGACATTAACTTCATTACAGAGCTCCGTTCAGCCTTAACTAGGATAACTGGTACATATATTCTCTAAAATTCAACTTCATTTAGGACAGTACTCGTCATTAAGCTAGACGTTAAATGATTAACTTAAGAAAGCCTAATCATTCAATTTCTATATCAGTCTCTAACACCCCCTCCCAAAAGAATAATTGAAATATCTCCATTTCTTTTGCTTTTAAAGTCCCATTACCTGTACGCAGCACACTAAGACTGTATTTACCAATAAGCAAGAAGGAAATCATTCTGTCTCATACTCAGCAGTCAGATTTTTTACTTTCATGCAGTCAAACAGAACAACAATTAACACTCAATGGTACATAGTTCTATTTCCTTTGGCAAAACGAATCTCTGTGCAAAACAGATCTGCTGCCTCTACCTACTACGACTTTACTGATTGCAATATGATATCATGATAGTAGTTTCAGAACCCTCTGAAACCTGCATATAAAGTGTTCATCTTTATGTTTTCAAGTAGTACATCTACACTTAGTTGTTTAAGATTTTTTTTCAGATAAATCTCAATTCGAATTGGCAGTTCATCTGTTACAGCCTGCAACAGAGTAATGCACCTATCTAAATTCACTATTGATCTAATTCTTTAGAAATAAGAATTAATGCATATGTGAAAAATTATGGGAGAAAAATGTTAAAGAGTGCCACATCGGAAATGGAATGCGAACATGGACTCCTTATATAGACTTGGAGAATCCTCACCCTACAAGCTAGCTTTTAGGGTTGAGTTAGGCCCAAGATTCATTATTTACATGGTCCGAGCCAAACCCATTCCAATTTTTTGTTCGTCGATGTTGGCCCCTCAAATTATATTGTTCACGCTTCAGCTAAAGAGGTCTGGGCGTGCGGGGGAGTGTTAAGAGTCCCACATCGGAAATGGAATGGGAACATGGACTCCTTATATGGACTTGGACAATCTTCACCCTACAAGCTAGCTTTTGGGGTTGAGTTAGGTCCAAGATCCATTCTTTACAAAAAATATTATTATGAATTGTGTATCTACATAATTACACTGAGCCCTATTTATAGACACTACATTACAATCATTTTCTTAATAGGATACTATATATGAAATCATATTCCTATTCTAACACTCCCCCCAAGCTTGGTGTATACAAGTCATATGTACCGAGCTTGTTACAAATGTAATTAATACGAAGACTGAGACTTGGTGAAAATATCTGCAAGTTGATCGCTCGACTTCACAAATTTAGTAACAATATATTCAGAGATAATCTTTTCACTGACAAAGTGACAGTCAATCTCAATGTGTTTAGTCCTCTCATGAAATACCGTATTTGATGCGATATAAAGGGCCGTTTTGTTATCACACATAAGTTTCATTTGACTGATTTCTCCAAATTTTAGTTCTCTGAGGAACTGCTTAATCCAAACTAGCTCACAAGTTGCTACAGTTATTGCTCGATATTTTGATTCAGCACTAGATCGAGTAACGACACTTTATTTCTTACTCTTCCAGGACACTAAATTACCTCCTATTAACACACAATATCCGGATGCAAAACGTCTATCAGAAGGTGATCCTGCATAATCAGCGTCTGTATATCCAACGATTTGCTCATGGCCTCAATCTTCGAAAAACAACCATTTACCTAGAGCTGACTTAATATATCGCATAATACAGACAATTGCATCCCAATAACTATCACAGGGAGAATTTATAAACTAACTTACAACACTCACATGAAACAAATGTCAGGTCTAGTCACTGTGAGATAATTCAACTTACCACTGAGCCGCCTATATCTTTCAGGATCACTGAGTGGCTCCTCTTGTCCTGACAGAAGTTTAGCAATCGGATCCATAGGAGTGTCAATGGTCTACATCTCATCATTCTTGTCTCCTCAATAATGTCTAAGGCATACTTGCGTTGCAAAGTAACAATACTTGACGTGGATTGAACAACCTCAATACCTAGAAAATACTTCAGTTTGCCGAGATCTTTAGTCTGAAAATGCTGAAAGAGATGTTGCTTTAAATTAGTGATGCCATCTTGATTATTGCCAGTTATAACGATGTCGTCAACATAAACAACCAAATAAATACTCAAATTTGGAGCAGAATATCGATAAAACACATAATGATTTGCTTCACTGCGAGTCATGTCAAACTCCTGAATTACTGTGCTGAATTTACCAAATCAGACTCAAGGAGACTATTTCAGATCATGAAGTGACCGACGCAATCGACACACCATATTAGACTCCCCCTGAGTAACAAAACGAGGTGGCTGCTCCATATAAACTTCCTCCTCAAGATCACCGTGGAGAAAAGAATTCTTAATGTCCAACTGATAAAGAGGTCAATGACGGACAACATTCATGGATAGAAAAAGATGAACAAATGCTATTTTAGCCGTGGAAGAGAAAGTATCACTATAATCAAGCTCAAATATCTATGTATACCCTTTCGCGACAAGACGAGCCTAAAGCCGATCAACTTGACCGTCCGGATCAACTTTTACTGCATAAACCCAACGACAACCAACAGTGGATTTACCTAAAGGAAGAGGAACAAGCTCTCAAGTATCACTTGTGTGTAAAGCAGACATCTCGTCAATCATAAGTTGTTGCCATTCGGAATGAGAAAGGGCTTCACTTGTAGATTTAGGAATGGGAATGGAGGATGATGATACAAAGGCATAATGGGATGATGATAGACGATGATAACTTAACAACATACTCAGTGAAATCCCACAATAGATCTGGGAAGGGTAGAGTGTACGCAGACCTTACCTCCACCTTGGTAGGTAGAGCGGTTATTTCAGGGAGACCCTCGGCTCAAGACAAAGCATAATCACAAGCAAGACAAAACAAAGCAAAGCAAAGAGAGAGAAATGGTCAGACTCAGACAGAAAATTAAAGCACTATGGACAGTATGAACATGCTGATAACAAAATCGAATACGCCATGGTAACGCATTCTAACAACAGGAAACAGTAGCTAACACAGCTAAAGGGTATAACGTGGGTTAGTATTACGAGTGGACCGTTTACCTTTCTGAAATGCAATATAAGGAGACAAGTCCACAATAGGTGCAGGGTCCGACGCAGGATATGAATCATCTGGACCTGATGTTGGATTATATTGTACGTGGTCGACGATGATAAGTTCAAAAGTGGTGGCACCATGACTGGAGATGTAGAAGTAATTGTAGATTCTTCAAAGATCGATGTAAGTAAAACCTGAGGTATATGTAAGACCAGATATCAGGATGATTAGAAGGAGACCTAAAGTAAGGTTGAAACTCAAAAAATATGACATCGACAGACATAAGATATCGACGGAGATCAGGTGAGAAGCAATGATACCCTTTTTTGGACCCGAGAATAATCAAGAAAGACACATTTAAGAGAGCGAAAGGCTAATTTATCTGTCCCCGGAGCTAGGTTATGCACAAAACATGTGCTCCCAAAAACACGAGGAAGAGGGTATAGAGATGACTGAGGATATTGATCGGTGTATTTTATATACACCTTTTGAGTCAGTTTTAGTTAGTCTTTTGTCCCGTTTTGCACATATAAGTGTCGTATTAGGATAGTTTTCCTTTCTTTTGAGTCAAAGTGGTTAAAATGGTCAAATGGCGGAAAAGGAGCTAAAAGAGGGCAAAAGAGGAGATGCCAGAGCTGAAAACAGAGAAAATGGCAAACGAGGGTGAAATCGGACAGCACGCGGGCCTCGCTGTGCCAGGTCGCGGCGCCACTATTCGCAGAGAGGTCGCAGAAGACCCAGCGCGGCGCCTCGCAGCCAGATATCGGGCCGCGCGCGCTAAAACACCCGACGGACAGAACTTCCGCCACGGCGCTGTCGCAGGCGCCGACGCGGAAAAATTAGGTTTTTGGACGAAATTCTGGGCCAGGCCTGAAGGAAAAGAGGGAGGCGGTTTTCAGCCTATAAAAGGAGAACCCAGGCGCTTTTAAGGGTTCCTTTCGCACAACACAAGGCTTCGCAGAGATCGAGACCATAGTCTAGTAATTTCTTTTCCTTTTCTTTTCTTTATTTCGCTTTTTGTATGATGAACACGGGATTAGTTCTTGTCATGTCAATGGCTAGAACTAATTCCTCTATGTGGCTTTCCATGTTAAATCTCTAGAAACTTTTGTTATGAGTTAATGCATGCTTATGGTTATTTTTCTTATTGTGAGATCTATCCAATATTTGAGTTGAATTCTTGGTAATTAATTGACAACTAATTATCACTATATGATTTCTAATCGATTAGAAAGGGAGATTGTGAATATCTTTGTAAGTTGGATAGACATTCTTGATTGGGGATGAAAATACCTCAATTATTTATGTAAGCGTTAATGAGGCTTAACAACCCTAATTTTGCGCATTGTGCGATTGGCTAACTAGGTTCTTGTTCTTAATCCTCCTATAGAGTTATCCTTATCACCAAAGGTAGGTAAGGTGCAATCTTGGGTTGAGTGTTTATATAACCCTAACGGGAGTATAAAACGATTTAGTGAACCTGCTTTCTCCAAAAGAAAAAGACCATAAGTTATTGCATTAATAAGTAGCATAAGCGGATAGAGAGGAGACGTGGAAGCCCTATTCTCATCACAACTGAAGTAAACCCTTATAGTTAAATAGCTTTTATAATCCTTAGTTTAAAAACAACAAATCTAAATATCAATTTACCAAATAGATACCAAAAAATAAATAGTTGGTAATTGAACCCTAATCCTTGAGGACGATATTCGGTCTTACTAAGACTATACTACTTGTCACGATAACGTGCACTTGCGTTTAAAGTGTGTGCATCTTACCGCGCATCAAGTTTTTGGCGCCGTTGCCGGGGATTAGGCATAGTTCAATATCAAATTTGTCTATTTTTAATTTCTAATTTGGTTTTTAATTTTTATTTTAATTTTTAACTTTTACGTTTTTTTATTATTTTTGGAAAATTCGAGGTACCGTGATTGGTTGTTTGTTTTTGATCTATTTCAGGAAATCAGTTTATGCGAAGGAGAAGAGGAGCAGACACTCTTGTTCCCTTCAATCCAGAGATTGAGAAAACCTGCAAACAGAACAGAAAGAATCAGCGGATTGCAACTTTGATAGAAATGGACGGAGGTCAAAACAATAACATGATGAGAGAAGGGTTAGGTGAAAATCAACCTAACCCAGGAATGCCTCGGCAAATGCCAATAGACGCGAGGAGAGAGTCCAAATCCGGCCCGTGAAGGAGTTTGGGGACTATGTCTTCGCCAAGAGTGAATGGAGCACGATACGCATTAGGCTCCCCGCACAGTGAGTCAACAACTTCGAGATAAAACCAATGATTACGAGCACGGTACAAAGACACAGTGCAATTTGAGGATCGCCATCGGAGGATTCACATACGCATATGCACATAGCTAATTTCGAGCTATGTGCAACTTTCAGATATAATGGCGCATCGATGATGCCGCCAGATTGAGGCTCTTTCCTTCTCACTCGTGGATAGAGCAAAAGTATGGTTGAATTCCTGTACGATTCGATTTTTACATGGCACGAAATGGCACGTAAATTCTTAGCCAAGTTCTTTCCTCCGTAAAGCAAAGAAACTAAGAGGAGTTGAACAACTTCTACCAAGTAGATGGAGAGTCCTTATATGAAGCTTGGGAAAGGTTCAAAGATCTACAGAGAAAGTGCCCACACCATCGCATTGAGTTGTGGAACTTGGTCCACATCTTCTACAACGGCCGAAAGCAAAGACAACCGTAACCATTATAGATGCAAAGAAGGTGGAGCATTCATGAGGAAAATGACCACGACGCCATGAGTTATTAGAAGATATGGCCACTAACAACCATGTCACGTACAGAGGTCGACAAATGGGAGAAGAACAATGGAGTCCACGAAATAGATGCTATTCTCACGCCTTGAATGCCCAAGTGCCCTTTAGCGAAACAATTGCAAAGAACATACAAAGGTCGAGAACGCGTGCAGATGCCTAGAAGTCTGCGAGATACGTGTGGCCCACATACATTTGATAGGTGTCCTTCACCGATCCCAACAATATACCAATGGAGCAGCAGAGTGTCGCCATAGGTAATTATCGAGGCAATGAACAACCCTTACTCCAACACTTATAATCCGGTGGAGGAACCACCCAAATTTCTCATGGAGAGAGACTGGCGCAGAATCCAAAGACCGTAACCAGCAGAATCCAAAGACCAAGGCAAGAGAATCAATACTGTGGGCAAGAAACCAATACAGGGCCGCACGTAATCCAAGCACTGTAATCAATGCTCTTCATTCAAGCCCCACATTCAACAGCTCAATGCACCGCTCAAGAAGAAAAGCCAGACGAGTAAAGCAACAGGATAAAGACTTGCCAACGCCTAGACCCAGCTTCATAATGAAGCTAGATCCTCATTCAGAACTTGAAACCTGCTGGTCACTAGCAAAGCAGTAAACAAAGAAAGCCACGGGACATTGCCAAGCAACACAGAGGTAAATCCAAGGAGCAATGTCGCAAAGGTAATCGAGAAGTCGCAAACAATGGAGCAAAGAAGCCACCGCACCCAATAGTTGAGAAGAAGGCGGTGTTAGAAAAAGAGGTGATTGAGCCCACCAGAGTAGTAGAAAACCTGCAGAAGAGTATACGTAAAAGATCCCTTTCCCAGAGACTACAAATGAAAAGGCGGTTGATAAACAATTCTCCAAATTTTTGGAGACATTCAGAAGTCGATATCAACATACCTTTCATAGAGGCATTAGAGCGATGCTCTCCTATTTCAAGTTTATGAAGGAGATCTTGGGAAGAAGAAAAAGCTGGCAGAGTACGAAATAGTAGTAGCACTAATGTAAGAGTGTAGTGCTATCTTGCGAAAAAGTTGCCACCAAAGCTAAAAGATCCGAGCTTTACACTACCTTGCACAATGGTGGTAACTTGCAACAGAGCTCTATGTGATTTAGGGGCAAGTATAAATCTCATGCCCTTATCGCATTTAAAAGATCGAGTTGGGTGAGGCCAAACCAACCACAAGAAGCTCCTTGCAACCGCCGACAGATGGTTCATCCAAGAGGCAAGATCGAGGACGTGATTGTGAAAGTAGGAAAATTCTTCTTTCCCGCACTTCCTCATTCTTGATATGGAAGAAGACGCGAAATCCCCATCATATTGGGAGGTCATTCCTAGCAACGAGAGCGTTGATTGATGTTGAAAGAAGAGAGTTAACATTGGGTGGAGAATGAAGAAATGGTGTTTAAAGTTTTTAAACACGCCATCGAGCCACCAACAATGAGTGGTGCTTTGCAATCAAGACCATCAAACCCCACGCGAGCCAATACAAGTCAACCAAAGAGCGATGAGCCCAAGAAAAGGCATGGTTTCTTGAAATGCCACTAGGAGGTAAGTATTCCCGAACTCCCTTACCGATAATGCTAAGAGAAGAAAAAGAAAACGCCAAATGTGAGGAAATGGATTGGTTGGGCTTAATCCACCCTGTGGTTATTAAGGCTAAGGAACTCGTCCGCTAAAAGACGTTAAAGACAGCTACTGGGAGGCAACCCAACGCTTTTCAATTATGTTATTTCAATTCCTATCCTTAGTTTATTTTATTTTGTCTTGAAGCCTCACGGTCTCGGGCCCTTGTGTTTGTATTGTGTTGACAGTGAAAGCGAAGGATTTGGAAGCGAAACCAAGAGAAGCAAAGGATCTCCGAAAAATCGCGAGGCCGCTACGCCTGTGCCAGGCGCGCCAAAAATCGTAAGACGCCAGAACTGAGCGCCACGGCTCCCATTTGCAGGCCGCGCGCAGAAGTTCGTAACCAAAGACAGAGTTCAGCCGCGCCCATTTGCAGAGCCGCGGCGCCACAACGGCAAATCAAACACCAAGAGCTCTCCTCCCCTCACGGAATTCAAAGTATTATCCACCGCCACCACCACCATTTTAGCCAAAGTCTGTAAGTGTCTTAGTTCTTTTATTGTCTTTGAGTCTACACACATTGGGGACAATGTGTGATTTAAGTTTGTGGGTGTTTTATTTGTGTTTTATTTTCTTTGTGTCATGTATGTTTTATTTAAGTCTTTTTATTGTTTTATGTATTTTTGAGTCACCAAAATTTTTTCCTTTTTTGAGTCATAATTACCTGTCAAAGATCATAATTGTTGTAGTTGCTAGAAACACCTAGTGAAGTAAGGTGAAATATGTAACGGAATTGAAGCAACTATCTAAACACCTAAGTTAGATATGCCAAAAACTCACGTAACTGCTTATTTGGAGTTTTGCTTGAATTATGCATGCTAAATGATAGATGCTTATGTGTTATGATTGCTTGCTATTTGAGGTAAATAGTTAGGATATGCATGTTAGTGAGATGACTCAGCATTTCTTTGATAGCCAATTCTTACCATTCTTTTCTATCCCGTAATTTAAAAATATCCCTAGTCACCCTATCGAGCCTAAATTTGAAACTTCTTCTTGACACCCTATATTCCCACAAAATTGTACCATAAGTGAAAATATGAAATAGTGGAATACATTGTGTTAAAAAAGAGACAAAAATAGTGAATAAGTCTGTTGCACCCCAATACAAAAGTAATAAGAAATAGGAAAAAGCCTAAGTTTGGGGGTGCTTGTCATTATTATATACTTCACTCTCCCAAAACAAAAGAGGGGAAAGATAGAATCGAAATGAAGAAAAGAACAAAAAGAAAAAGGGAAATCTAAAAGTCAAGAGCTTATGGTACACGAAATGAGCCTAAATTGCCTATTTTTACCTACCTATACCTAACCCTACATTACAACCCTTAAAAGTCCTGAAGATCTCTTTTATGCATATCCAGAATTAGTGGAGAATAGCAAGTAAGCATACCATAGGAATTCTTGAATTTATATGCATGATTTAGTATATTGACTTCCATTAAAGTATGATGAATAGGAGTTTGCGAAATATCTAGCTTAATGTGCTGAAATGTCATGCTATATGTTCCTGCATATTATTTTGCTAACCTTCATGTTTTTCTAGTTAACACTAATGCAGCAAAAGTGATCAATGTCAGTGAGTCTTTTATTTTTCATTCTTTGAGTCTTTTATTTCTTTCTTTCTATCTTTGCTCGAGGGCGAGCAAAGGTTAAGTTTGGGGTATTTGATCGGTGTATTTTATATACACCTTTTGAGTCAGTTTTAGTTAGTCTTTTGTCCCGTTTTGCACATATAAGTGTCGTATTAGGATAGTTTTCCTTTCTTTTGAGTCAAAGTGGTTAAAATGGTCAAATGGCGGAAAAGGAGCTAAAAGAGGGCAAAAGAGAGATGCCAGAGTGAAAACAGAAAATGACAAACGAGGTGAAATCTGCACAGTACGCGCCTCGCTGCAGCAGTGGTCGCGCGCCACTATTCGAAGAGGTCTGAAGAAGCACCTGGCCGCGCATGCCAGACGCAGGTCGCGGCGCTAAACATCCGGAAGCTACAGAGTTGCAGGCCGCGCGCTCGCATGCCAGATATCGGCCGCGCCAAAACACCCGACGGATTGCAGAACTCCGGCCAGCGCGCTGTCACAGGCCGCGCCGACGCTGAAAAATTAGGTTTTGGACGAAATTACGGGCCAGCTCAAGGAAAAGAGGAGGCGGTTTTCACTATAAAAGGAGAACCCAGGCGCTTTTAAGGGTTCCCTTTCTTGCACAACACAAGGCTTCGCTTAGAGATCGAGACCATAGTCTAGTAATTTCTTTTCCTTTTCTTTTCTTTATTTCGCTTTGTATGATGAACACGGGATTAGTTCTTGTCATGTCAACGGGCTAGAACTAATTCCTCTATGTGGCTTTCCATGTTAAATCTCTAGAAACTTTTGTTATGAGTTAATGCACGCTTATGGTTATTTTTCTTATTGTGAGATCTATCCAATATTTGAGTTGAATTCTTGGTAATTAATTGACAACTAATTATCACTATATGATTTCTAATCGATTAGAAAGGGAGATTGTGAATATCTTTGTAAGTTGGATAGACATTCTTGATTGGGGATGAAAATACCTCAATTATTTATGTAGCGTTAATGAGAGGCTTAACAACCCTAATTTTGCGCATTGCGCGACTCGCTAACTAGGTTCTTGTTCTTAATCCTCCTATAGAGTTATCCTTATCACCGAAAGGTAGGTAAGGTGCACATGGGGTTGAGTGTTTATATAACCTAACGGAGTATAAAACGATTTAGTGAACCCGCTTTCTCCAAAAGAAAAGACCATAAGTTATTGCATTAATAAGTAGCATAAAGCGGATAGAGAGACGCGAAGCCCTATTCTCATCACAACTGAAGTAAACCCTTATAGTTAAATAGCTTTTATAATCCTTAGTTTAAAAACAACAAATCTAAATATCAATTTACCAAATAGATACCAAAAAATAGATAGTTGGTAATTGAACTCTAATCCTTGAGGACGATATTCGGTCTTACTAAGACTATACTACTTGTCACAATAACGTGCACTTGCGTTTAAAGTGTGTGCATCTTACCGCGCATCAGATATACTATGGAATATGAAATCTGATTCTGAATAGAAGATGAGAGCATTCAATTAATTAAATGACAAGACATGAGGACTGCATCGCCCCAAAAATGCAGCGGAACATGGGATTCAATGAGAAGAGCGTGAGCAATCTCAATGAGATGCCTATTCTTTCTTTCTGATACTTCGTTCTGCTGAGTGGTGTAGGGACAAGATGTTTGATGAATAATTCCTTGGTGAGTCATAAACAGCTAAAACTGAGAGGATTTGTATTCTAAGTCATTATCACTACGAAAAGTACGAATAAAAACACCAAACTAATTTTGTATTTCAGCACAAAAATTCTTGGATATAGAGAATAACTCAGAACAATCTTTCATTAAGAATAACCAAGTGCATCTGAAAAAATCGTCAATGAAACTAACAAAATAACGAAATCCTAAAGGTGAACTGACTCTACTAGGACCCCAAATATCAGAATGAGCTATTAAAAAATAGACTCTGCACGACTTTCAGCACTACGTGAAAAGGTAGTGCGAGTGTGTTTCCCAAGCTGATACGACTCACAATCTAATTTGAACAAACTAGACAAACTAGGCACCATCTTTTGTAGCTTGAATAGACTCTGATGTCCCAATCGTTTATGGATTAAGTCTGGAGGATTTAGGAGTAAAGGTAAGGTAGTAGAGGCCTTATGATTCATATCCTACGTCAATCCTCTATCTCGTACTGCGGTGCTGCATAATAAAAGAATCATCAAGAAATAGTATGACACAATTTAAAGCACGAGTCAAGCGACTGACCGATGCAAAATTAAAAGGACAACCAGGGACACAGAGAATAGAATTTAGATTGACAGAGGATACGGATTTAGCTTGTCCAACTCCTTTGTTTTTGTTTGAATCCCATTGGCTAAAGTAATAGCGGGAAGAGACGGTGAATAATTAATATCCGACAAAAGTGATTTATCACCAGAAATATGATCATAAGCGTTAAAGTCTACAACCCATGATCCAGCGGTATTAGATTGTGCGACTAGGGCTACTTGTTGAGATGTCTATTTATGTGTTCGATACTGAAGGTACTCATTACATTCTTCCTCTGCTAAATAAACACGTTGATTACCCGTAGTGGCTGAGCAACATGAGCATTCTTGGGTGGTCGACCATGCAGAGAATCACGAGTGTGTCCAAATCTATTACAATAATTACACTTAGGTCGAGATCTGCATACTTCATGAGTATGTCTGAACCTATGACAATAATTACACTTATGTTTAAATCTTCCAAAACGACCTCTTTTTCATTGAATTTTAGACTGTGTGTTTGATTTTCTGATCTCCATATTAAGGGTTTTGAATTAATCATAGGACTTAAATTTTCAATTCCTGTGTTTTTGGAATTAAAAACATAAAGTCCGAGAGACATGATTCAAAACTTTAAGAAATCTAAAGAGGCTGATGATGCTCAGAATCTGTGATGCAAAAGCTGCAGAAAACAGACACCCAAGTAAGGGGGGGGGGGGGACATAAAATGTGAAAAAGATTAAACACCTTCATTTTCGGGTAAAGGGAAATCCAACCAAGTTTCAGGATGCATCGCAATGTCCCTTACAAAAGCCACTACTTCTTCCGTAACACCAACAGCACCTTTGTCCAGATCAAATCCTTTCTCATCTTCCGGTCCCAATTGCAGTAAATTCGAGGCGATTTTCGCAATTTCCGATACAGCAATATTATTCGACAGTATAGATATTCCACTCTTAAACTTGCCACTGATTTCAGAAAAATCACTCTGAAGACTTACGATCCCCGCCGGGTCGGGTTCGTCCTCATCCGGATCCGATTTGGAATCATCTAGAGGCTTATACGAATCGGATTGTGGCGGTGGAGCGAGAAATGAGGCTACGCCCCAAAATTGATTGGTTATTGTTTTAGTTAGCTCCGTTAAGTCATTTTTAACACCACGTGACGGTGAAGATGAATTGTCTGTTTGTTGATTTTCTAGTTTTGGATTGGGAGAGGGAAGGGCGTCATTGTCGAGGTTGGTGATTGATTGAGGTAACCATGACATTGTTAGTTAGATGATTGAGAGAAGTGATCGGAGTTTGAAAGAAGAAAGTTAACTTTGAACCTTTTTCTCGTTTATATAGTTTTCTGAATTTTATAATTAGTCTAATTAATTATTTAAAGCACCAATTAGACTTCTTCTTATTAAGGCCTTTCAGATTACTCTGAAAATGTTGTCTAATGGACTGTTCTGCCGCTCCACAATTGTCTTCCTGGCCCAACACTACTTTCAGAGAGCTCATGAGAATTGCAGCTTCCACAAGGAGTATATATGGTGGAATCAGAGCTTATCAATCAAGAATATGCCTTTTTTTTTTCTTTTTTTTTGAGATTATAAGGGAACTCGCAGCCGCTACTTTATTACAAGTGTACACTGGGTAAACCCTCGAACTGACGCAATAGCCTGCAAACCACGTAAACCACACTTGGCAAGTCATGTGTGACAGACTCAACCAAGAATGTGTTGGCAGGGGGAATCGAACTCATGACCTTTCGGTCTCGCGCTCTCCTACTCCACCAACTTGACGTAGGGTGCGTGTGGTTCCCGTGGAATTTTTTTAATAATTGTTGAAATGTGTGTGTCAACTATACTATCCTTAGAAATATTTCATCAAAAGCAACGTGTTCTTCAAAAGTAAAAAATTCTTCTAGTATAAACTATACACTAAGGGACTGTTTAAATTGGCGGTGGGTAAAAATGCTTCTAGCATAAGTGATTTTGTCAGAAGTGATTCTGACAGAAGTGATTTATGTTTGGATGCAACATTATAAAAGTGATTGTTATCAATAAATGATGTTTGGATAGTTTTGATCAAAATTGTTTTTTGAATGTAGAATTACCCAAATGAACATTTAGTCAATACATATAAATAAAAATTACTAATAAATGTAAGTATGTAAATAAAAATTATAAATAAATAATAGAATTTAAAGTGTAATATAGTACTTCATTATGATTTGCATACCCGTTAGAACGTCTAAAATCAGGAAGGTGATAGTGTTCACATCTGTAGGGACCAATAGACCTTGGGAGGAGGCGTCGCGGCGCTCTTCAGGCAATTCTTCAAAAATAATAAAAAAATTCGATATTTCAACTTGGGTATATTTATTTCTTGTTTGTTCAAAATATAATGTATTATAGTAGTAATATTCGGAGTATTTGAAAGAATACAATAGAAAAAGGAGAAGGATAATCCTCGTATAATCGGACAACGTTAGGATGTTTGAGGAATTTAAAGTTCTAATTTGCAATCACACATGAACAAATGTCAACTTTAGTAGTATATTTGATTTTTTTTAATTAAAACAGAACATGAGTAGTATATTTGATTTTTTTAATAATTATTTCTAGATATTTAAAGAGGGTAATGAAAGTTGTATATTTGGATTTTTTTAGTAATTATTTCTTGATATTTAAAGAGGGTAATTGAAGTTGTATATTTGAATTTTTTTTAGTAATTATTTCTAGATATTTAAAGAGGAATGAAGGTGGATAGAGTTGTTGATGAAAATTAAAGAGGACAATAAAGGAAATGGTAAAATTGAAATTGAAATAAATGGTAGAAGTGCTTCTGCATTTTAGCTTCTGCCAGCACTTCTGAAAAGCCAAACCAAACATGTCAATTTTGTCATTTTCACGAAAGTGGATACCCAGAAGCACTTTTGGGTACTCAGAAGCCAATCTAAACAGGCACTAAGTGAAGAAATAACAAAAGTTTATTAGGTAAAAAATAATGATCAGTATGTTTTTCAAAGAAGCAAAGGTCTGAATTTATAAATTGTATAGTGTATGGGGCGGAGTGTTGCCAGTCAAAACTTCGCACACCCAAAAGATAAAAGTTGCGGAGATGATGATGCTAAGATGGATGTGTGGGCATACGAGGAGGGATATAATTAGAAATTGTGATATCCGGGACAGAGTGGAGTGGTCTCGGTAGAGGATAAGATGTGGGAAGCGAGGTTGAGATGGTTCGGGCACGTGCAAATGAGAGACACAAATGCCTCAGTGCGGATGTGTGAGAGGTTGGCTATGGACGGGTACATGAGGGGTAGAGGTAGGCCGAAGAAGTATTTGGGAGATATAATTAGACGGGATATGGCGCAGGTGTAACTCACTGAGGACATGACCTTAGATAGGGGGTTATGGAGGACAAATGATTAGGGTAGTAGGTAGTCCAACGTAGTCCTACCTACGCTTACAAACTGGTAGTTATAGTGTTATTATTTTAGGCCCACTTAGCTTATCATACTAGTAGGCACAATATTGCTTTATAGTCCTCTGTCGTTTGATTGATGATGTTATGTGTATTTTTGATCTTATTTACCTGCATTAGTTATTTCTTCTTTTTCAGAATTCGCTATCATGGCTTAGTCGCGTTGTTTGTCTTACTTTGCTTGTGCTTGTGCTTTGTCTTGAGTCGATGGTCTCTCGGAAACAGTCGTTCTATCTACCAAGGTAGAGGTAAGATCTGCGTACACTCTACCCTCTCTAGACCCCACGTTGTGTGATTTTACTGAGTATGTTGTTGTTGTATAGTGTGATACATTCTCTGCTCTTCTTTTAAGCAGAGCAATTATCTCATTTTTCAATATATCTGATAAGACAGTCAGAACAATATCATCCACATATAATAACAAATAAGCAATGTTACTACCTCGATTAAAAATGAACAGAGAATTATCACATTTGCTTCATACAAACCCATTCTCCATAAAGTAATTGGCAAAGCGTTCATACCACGCTGTGGAGGCATGTTTCAAACCATAAAATAACTTACGAAGACAACATACATATTGAGGGGCCTCCGGATGGACAAAGACTGGCGGTTGGTGCATGTAAACTAGGGCTGGCCAGTGGGTCGGGCCGACCCGAGCCCGACCCGGTCCCGTCCCGTCCTGTCCCGATCCCGTCCCGGCCCCGATGAAATTAAAAAAAAAATTAGCGGGTCTGGGGCTCGAACCGGGACGGGACATGGTATGGTCCCACCCGACCCGGTCCCGCTAGGACCCGACCCGTCCCGGTCCCGCCCCAGTCCCGCCATTTGCCAAAAATAGTCGTTGTCTAACGGCCATTTTACATTTTGGCCGTTAGACAACGGCCATTTTTGGCTTCCCCCACTCCCCCAACCCCCTACCCCTTTATATTTATTTTTAACCCCTAAGTTATTATATTTACACTTTAACTCAATTTTCCAACTATAAATACCTCATTTTTTCTTCTTATTTCTCACAAATCTTCCTACATTTTCTCTAATTTCTATACAACATTGTCTACTACATATTCACTCTATTTATTAATTTGAGAATTGGGAGTGAAGTTGGCAACTAGCTTGAGGATTAATCTATCGAGCAAAGTTTCAATTTTCAACCTCTCGATTACACATCGACTCTACATCGACGTTTGGTACATTCGTTCTCTCATTAAATTATTATTTTGTTTTTATTTTATTTAGCACGTTTAATTTCATTATCTTTAACTTTTTAAGTCTTTAACTATTTATTACCATAATTAAAATGAAAAGAACAAAAAATGTTTTGGGCAAGGCCTTGGGTATCAAGGGTAAGGGCAAGGGTACTTCTTCTAGTATTCCTAGACAAGATGATTTTATGGATCCTGAACTGTTTTATGAAATATCATATGATCTTGACACAAATATTTATCCTCAAAATGAAGAAGATTTTAATTTAGATGACACTCTAGATGATGATACACCTACTAATGTAGATGATGATACACCCACTAGTGAAATGCCTCATATCCCCCCCTAGTATGAGACGAGGTCCGGCAAAACAACTATTAACATCAGCTGTATGGAAATATTTTCATAGGGACGTACCGAATCAAGTAGCTATATGTAAAACTTGTAAATCTGTTTATACTTTTAAAACTGGACAAGGTCATGGTGGGACGGGGGTTTAGCAAGACACATATTGCAAAAACACAAAGCCTTGCATGCCCAATACCTTATTGAAAAAGATGGTGAGCAAGCGTCCTCTCAATCGGGACAAGGTTCACATACTGTCTCGGACAAAGTACAGGGTCAAATTAACCCTATGACGGGAGGAGTTGTAGGCCCTAAATACGATAAACATAAAGATAGGGAAGCACTAGCAAAATTAGTTGATGTAGAGGGTTTGCCTTTTTCATTTCCCGAATCGCTTGGTTTTATTAATTATATTAGAGATATGTATAATTCTGCTTATAAAGGTTTTCCTAGATCAACGGTTAAGAGAGACGTGTTTAAATTTGCACACGAATATCAACAATATTTGCGTTATTCATTATATCATTTAAATTGCAAAGTCACTCTAACTTCTGATATAGGTCGTAGTACTAACGGTCATGATTATTTAACGGTAACTTGTCATTGGATAGATTATAAATGGTCTTTGCAAAAATGTATTTTAGCATATAGATATATAGATAGTAGGCACACTGGTGATTTTATTTCACAAAATATTTATTTAGTCTGCGATTATTACGGAATAACTGATAAAGTTATGAGTATTACATTAGATAATACAGCTTCTAACAGTTCTGCTATTTATGTTTTAAAAGAAGTTTTAACTCCGTCTTTTTCAAAACATTTTCATATCAAATGTGTGTGTCATATTTATAACTTAGTTGTAAAGGATGGTCTTTCACTTTTTCAAGATATTCTTGAAAAAATACAATTTGCTATAAACTTTATTTTTAAAAATAATAGAATTTAACAGAGAAAAGAATATAAAATAACTTATCACGATTGTGGACTATCTTTAGATGATTTCTCTCACTTTATTTGGATTTACCCACTAAAATTCAAGTCGGAAGTTTTTGCCAAGTTTCTTGAATTTCACATTTTTATCAAAACTCAATTTGAAAAAGCAATCAAATCTTTTCAGTGTGATAATAGTCATGAATTTATAATTCCACATTTCACAAATTTTGTAAAAATAATGACATGATTTTTCGGTTTTCGTGTCCCCACACCTCCCCTCAGAATGGCAAAGCAGAACGAATCATCCGCACCATAAATAACACGGTTCATACTTTTTTTTCATACCTCTCTCCCTCACTCTTTTTGGGTCTATGCAGTCAAAATGGTAGAATACATCCATAATATTTTACCTAATAGTACTCTTCATAACATGACCCCAACCGAAATTTTATACCGTCGGATCCCCTCTTATGACCACCTTCGAATCTTCAGTTGCCTTTGCTACCCAAATATTACCTCCACTGCCCCTCACAAATTAGCACCCCGAACCACTCCTTGTGTCTTCGTAGATTTCTCGTCTAATCATAGCGACTATATGTGCTATGACTTGTCCACTCGTCAAATTCACGTCTTTCATCACGTCATGTTTGACGAGACAATTTTCCCTTTTACAAACATCCAAAGGTTCCGCAACACAGACTATACCTTTCTAGATGAGTCCGCTACCTCCCCCGTCATACACACCGAATTCGGTCATACTGCCACCACAACCCCTGTATCTTCGTCACTACCCACTGCCATCACTGGCCTATGTCCGGCCAATCTCGGTCACCGCTGATTGCCACTGCTATCACCGCAAATCGGTCTACTATCCCCCAGAATAATCACGTCATCGTCTCTCTGACCCATCGGCAACCAACTATGCAACCAAATAAACCCGCCGCAAACCAGTCACCTTAACAAACCCCAGGCCACCCTATTGCGACAACATAACCACCCTCCCACCCAGTACCGTCACTGGACCAGAAATCGCGTCCCACTCATCCACATGATCTGACCCAAACTCTAACCCCACACGATTTGTCTCGTGCACCCGAGAACAATCACCAAACTCCTACCTCGTCGACCTCCCCCGACAGCCACTTCCCACCTTCACTGCCTCACAAATTCAGACCTAGCAGAGCAACCCAGACCTGACACCCTACCAAAATACCCAACCTACCCCTCCCCCCACGCACCTAATGGAAACATGTGCTCAACACGGGATTTTCAAACCCAAAGTCCATTTTAACCTTTCCGCACAAATCATATCCCCAATTCCTAAAAACCCAAAATTATCCAAACTTGACCCTAATTGGAATGCTGTCATGCGTGAGGAATTTAATGCTTTAACGAAACAACACAATTGTGATTTGGTTTCTAGATCAGATGCGGTGAATGTGATCTGATGCAGTGGTTATTTCGTCACAAATTCAGAGATAGTGGTGACCTAGAGTGATATAAGGAGACACTAGTAGCTAATTGTACTAATCAGCAGAAGGGTATTGATTGTGGTGAGACGTTCAGTCCGGTTATTAAATTGGCTATCATTCGCACAGTTCTGAGCATTGCTATGGGTAAGCATTGGCCAATTCATCACCTTGAAATCAATAATGCATTCTTACACGGGGATTTGAAAGAAACTGTTTACATTAGGTGGCCAGCCGACGGCCGGGCCCATCGATCGGATAGGCGAGGCCCGACGGTCAGCCGGGCAAAGCAGTGGACCAGATCGGGCGAATGATACCGTGTCCCATCCTGCACTCGGCCCGCGCTGGTCAGACGGATTCGCCTGACGGGCGGGCCCTTTTTTTTTAAAAAATTTTTCCACTAAATTAAAAATACTAAATTACTAACAAAGTAACATATAGTCATATTATAGTGATAGTCATATACTCATATTATACTATTATAGTATTATACTCATATATATTTATAAACTAAATAATTAAACAAAGACAAGAAGAGTGTAAAAAAAACATCCCAAAGCTGTTTTTGTGCCTCTTATATTATTAATTATTTTATTGAAATATACAAGATTCAGAATTATAACATTGTAGAAGACATAGAAAAAATTACTAAAATTGCAATGAAATATATTACCAATTTGAAAATACTTTTTCTAGTTTCTTTATAATTTCGTGTGGTTCTTCGGTTGGAATTGGTATATCTTGGTCAAATTGTTCCACGTCACTACTCATGCCTTCAGATAAGATGTCGTTGTAGTTTTCGTCTTCTTCTTCGTTAATCTGCGATCAGACCTTCTTCGCTCCGCTCGTATTCAATCTCTGAATAGTACCGTCATCTCCAAGCTGTCTCCGGCTAATGAGTGTCTGCGCTCTCCTATTTGAAATCTGCCTGCAGAAAAAGCGCTTTCAGAAGCAATTGATGACGCTTGAATGTTCAAAATATCTCGGGCCATCATTGAAAGTGTCGGAAATGTCTTCTCATTCTGCATCCAATATTTCAGCAAGTCTTCCTTTCCGTCTTCATTGACAACTGCTTGGTAAGGTAAAGTGTCCTGCAAAACAAAAACATCGAACTCGCTAATTTGGTTAGCAGTGCTACCACCGCACATTCTATTTCTGAGGCTTTCAATACTGTCCGCAGAAACAACATGTCTTTTTTGAGGCTGTGTTGAAGCAGAAGAAGATGGTACGAAAGCCGGTTGGTTACTAGCACTTTCTTGCTGGTAATGCCGATATACTTTTTTGCATTCATCTTCTACGCTATCCAACACTTCTTCTAGCGTTTGTTCAATAGGTGGCTCAACATTTAAATTTTTGGGAGTTGGAGGTGGTAGTACGTCCATACAGTTATAAATATTTTCAATAAGACTTTTACAACCGTCTACTTTAATAGTCGGGTTTAATACAACACCAATAATATAAATAGGGGGAATAGGAATAAAATATTTCTTTAATTTCATAAACATTTTTTAATAGCTGCCTTATAAGCAGGTTTTTCCATATATTCTTTAAGAAGTAAAAATATTATAGCTATATAAAACAACATAGTTGAAATAGTAGGATAATATAAAGTAGAAAATTCTTTTGTTGCTCGTTGAAAATTCTCTAGAAATACAATAAGTTCTTTAATTTTGTCTCAATCATTATCCACAATCATATCAATTGGATTTTGATTATGGGCGTTAAAAAATAAAGTGATAGATTTTCTATAGTCATAAGCAACAACTAGTTGGTCATATAAAGAATTCCACCTAGTTGGTAGGTCAAGACGTAGTTCGTGATGCAAAGAATAAGGATTTTTATGGGTTTTCAAATAATGTGGACTGAAGCCAATGTGGCCGCCTACGTATCCCGTCGAGGGAATCAGGTCAAGACGTAGTTCGTGATGCAAAAAATGATTGTTTTTATATATGTTTTTTTTTTGAAAAGTGAAAAGACAGCATCACGTTCTGACTTCAGTTGATACCAACAATTAGTATTGTACTTAGGAATTCCGTTATTCACTTCCAGTCTAACCAGGACTGACTTCTGGGTAATTCCTATAGTTTCAAGTGGTACCTCGGACACCTAAGTATCGACACACTTGCTTGCAGCCAAAGTTTCGAACTACACGTAATCACATGTTTCAAATGCCCTCACTGAAAGAAAGTCTCATTTCTCACATATATTCCAGTATTTGAATTTTGGGACGTTTAGAGAAGTACGCTCACACTCAAAAGGATGTTCAATGCATGCAATTGTGATACCATAGGCTTGACCGTCATGTAAGTATCCACTAATGTGAGAACCCTCAGTATAAGATCATGTAGGGCTTGTCACGGGCTTGTAATGTAGGCTTGGGGAAAGGGATGGATATCATTTGGGTAAAAAGTGACTAATCCTTCCTCGAGCGTTGGACTACGTCCGTGCTTGATATTTGTGTGCTTTAATGCTGATCTGCTTTCTCCCCTTTTTTTTCTTTCTTTTTGTCCCAGTTTTTCTGTACTGACTTCCTTTTGAATCTTTCGTTTAGAGCCCGCTTTTTCCAAAGTTATTCTGTCATTTCATTCATTTTTTTATAATGTCGGGGCTTTGATTTCTTCTTTTGTGAAGTCGTCATTTGTGTTTTCTTTTCCTTTTTGGGACTTTGACAATTTTTGTCTTTGCAAATTTCGACGCCGAATTTTGTCAGCCACTTGCACATTTCCAAAGCGCTCAAGGAGGTCAGGCCAAGATAGGGATAGTGCGTACGCACTCAGAAAGGGTATATGTGTAATATGCGGTTGTCAAAAGAATAGGCTTTAGGCTCAAAAGGAGTGTACTACGGATAATGTTATTTGGTAGGCTGAAAAGGCTCAAACGGGTCAAGAAAGCCTACGATCATTTCCTACACCGAGTGTTACTCAGGATTTCGCCTCAACAAACATTCGGGCCAAGTTCTAGATCACAATGCAATGCAATTGAACTTATTCTAAAACTCACCACACAATGCACATGAAACGATGAGGTTGGTTTCGTTCTTATCTTGAAAGCATGTAAGACAATGTCATTTACGGGTGAATAAGAGGTACCAAAAGAATCTATGGTTTACCATGAAGTTCACCCATATTGATTATTACTCGTTCTTTCCTATGCACACTCCTAACTGTGTTGGTATCAACCAAATCAAACAATGATACTTAAAAGAACTTTTTTTTTATGCTTTTTGAATAAAATATTTTTTGTATTTTTTGAATAAATGGTACCGAACCCGAATAGGGCTGCCTACGTATCTCATCTTTGACGAGAATCAGGTGTGCGTAGTTCGTTCAGATATGTTATAAAACGTATGATTTAAACAGAATTCATTCATGAAAGAAATGCAAAAGTAAAAGCTGTGCAAAACAAATGATTGTTCAATATAAAACTAATGCAAAGTAAAAGGAATGTAATGAAAAATGAATGGCTGTGATAGAATGAATGAAATGCATGAATGAATGCATGTGCTAGAATGATTGAAATGCAATAATGAATGTCCGTGATTGGATAAATGCAATGAATGGGTGAACCAAGTATGTCCCCTTTTTTTTATGTGGTGTCGAACCCTAGATGGGTTGCCTACGTATCACACCGTATAGTGAGAATCAGACACGCGTAGTTCGGGATGATTATGTTGTGAAATGCATGATAAAGAATTACGTAATCGACACTAGCCATATCAATTGAATTTGCAAAAAATATATAAAGATACAAAATATAGGACCCAGAGCGATGCTTCGTTGAATCTGGTATAAGCTGACTTCTTTCCGTCAACATGACTCCCGCTCATTTTTGTGATGATTTTTTTTCCTTCTTCCTTTTTTTTTGTTGTTGTCCGCCCTCAACTATTTGCGAGGACGGTCTTCCTGCAAAAATATGACAAATAGGTGAGAGTAGGCAAGCCACAAAAATAATAAAATGTAAGGGTGTGGCAATATAGTCAAAGACTCCCCTGCTTGGTTCGACCGGACTGGTGGTTGATGCTTCACAAAGTCCAAATCGCGCTGTTCAAAAGTGATTTACGCAGTAGAAGTCCTGATTGCAATGTGACAACAAAAAGTGCAAAAATGCAAATGCTCGTGGCCGGAGTTATAAACACATAGCATGATATGTACAGGGGTTTAAAGGATAATTATTGCATTAAATAATATGTGCAGAATTGCTAGCGACAACAATAGTAAACAAAAACATGCAAATCAAGCGTGCACCTAATATGCATGGGGCCTCTCTTATGCCAGAGGTCGGCCTAAACGCCAAATATGCGAGATTATGATAAATAGGTCCAAACTGTTAAACTGCAATGTTTTGTTGGAAATGGCGACCAAATGACGGTGTACTTTTTCCAATTTCGGTGTGTCATGATCAGATTTGGATCCGTCTATCATCATCACGCTACACATAGTATGCTAATGGGTCGTTGGGTTGTGAAACCCGTCGACAAGTTTTGGTGGATCTAAAACTATTACTGTTTTGGCGCAGATCTGAAGGTTTTATTTATTTTATTGTTTCTAGCAATATTGACCGATGAAGGAATCCCCGTCTGATTTCCAAGGCCTTCCCTGTTCAAAGACGGATTTATTTTTGGCTTTACTTATTAATTCTTGCTATTACTTTAAAAATTATTTATTTTATTACTAAAACTTTTACTAAGTGTTTATGCAGGTACCCGGAGATCATCTTGTGCAGAAGGCCTAAAAAAGGCTAAAAGATGTCCCGGAGTTTTATCTTATGTCGCATTTAATTTTAGTTTTATTATTCTGTATTGCATTTTATTTTAATTGTAAATTATGTAGAAATGCTTAGAATATGTAGAATAAAAGCCAATATATAATTAACCTAGGTTTGAACGGATAACTGCAAGTTAGCAGATCTTAAAGGATGCCTAACCCCTTCCCTTTAGGATAATAAAGAACTCTGATCCAAAATCTCATTAATTTCGCAGACCATTAAATGGAGATTAATTGCAGTATTTTTATTGCAATAAATCAAGTGTCCTAATTCACTTAAATAATTAGGTGACGACTCCTTAAAATCAGCATTATTACTCCATCCAGGGAACCGCGCCAAAAAGCAACGTTGCGGACACCGTTCAGACCCCGAGGTAAAAAACGGGCGCGACATGTATTATTGAACTGCTCCTCTAAATACACGGCACGATTGTGCTTATTGTCCTGAATAATCTCCTTCAAACGTAACCATAACTCACGAGCCGAGGCACCAGTTTTCATAATCGTATGAAGTAAGTACTTAGAGATGGTGTCATAAATCCACTATTTGACGATGGCGTCAAGGCAACGTCATGTCGGATCATCAACCTCGATAGGGCATGGGAAAACTCCGTCAATGTGATCAAGCACGCTATAGGCACATGCATGAATGCGAAAGAGTTCCACCCACGAAGAATATTGACCATCTTCTTGATCAAGAACAATATGAACAAAGTTCTTGATGTTGGTAACGGCAAACGCCGGATGGAAAGAAGAGATGGTGGGTGACGACTGGGGAGGAATAGAAACCCTCGATGGATGTAGGGGTAGTTGTGGGGGTCATTGGATGACGGGTTAGTAGATTATGGTGTTGTGCCGTCGGCCGAGGGAGGTAGGGGGACTTATAAAAGAAAAGGAAAGAAAAAAATTAGGTGTTTATAGTTTTGGCTCTTGATACCATGTAAAATTGTATTAATCTCTTTTGGAGAGTCTTTCGCATTAATACAAATATATATAGTGTGTACAATGTGAAATTTTAATACAATAAAGAGCATATATCTATCATAATTATACAACACTAATAATTACAAAATATATAATGAATATATATTCTAATATTCACAACCATTCAAGTGGGTAACAAATGGCCTCCTCAAATTACCCTTAATTAGGTACTCCTCCCAAAGCTTAACGTACCACTCACTTACCTTCTCTGCATGCCGCCTCCTCGAAATAGGCATTTTTTTCTCAATCCCAATATACTTGTCTGTAATATACTTTCAAGAGTAAATAGGATAGACCTGACTGATCATCGGATTGTGGAAATTAAGTTCTTTGTCCTTGAAGGTAGTTCTTAATATTTCGCCCCATTTATCGTACTCTGGTGATTGTGGTCCCATTTTTGCCCAAGCTTCTATTAAGCCCATTGACCGTTGACAACTTCGAATCAAGAACACTCCCGCATTGATACCTGTCCATAGAAGTAAAGAGATCAATTAGACCATTTTAATTTATGTGACAATATTTAATTAAATAAGTAAAGTTTAAAAAAAAATATGATTTAGAATTTAAAGTAAATCAATAAGAGCACGTGCTTCCTCACATAAATTTTAAATTATTGAAGAGTTACAAACATTTATATGATTATAAATCCACTACTAACAATAAAATGAGAATTTTAATACGTAATATATTATTTCTAAGGAAAAAAATATTTTTTTAAACAGAGGACCAAATGTATACTATATGACATAAACTGAGATAGGAGAGATTCTATTTTTTTTTTGTTAATTGGTCCATTTGTCCAAGTTTAAACGGATTAGAGTATAATGTGTTGGTTATATAATTTGATATTAAATTTGTTAATGACTTATAAAATTATTGAGTAAAATGGATCAAAATGCAACCCACATTCAAACATAAAAAAATCAAATTTGAAAACAGGGAATTATGTAAATTTAGATATGTTTAAGGTAATAATTAAAAAATTACATTAATTTTCACTTTGTCTTTCCAAAAACAAAATAAAAAGGGATGGGAGATTAGGCCATGTTGGTTGAGTTGAATTAATTATTAATGACTAGTTATTTTGCTTATCTTAGTTCAACTCATTTTGATTGTTACTAGATTTAATCCTGAATTGTTTATTGATATAACTCATTTTAACTTGCTCAAATTATACGCAAACCTGCCCATATATAACCTTCGATATGTTTAATTTACTATAAGTGGCCACTTTCAAACTTCATGCGACTAGTTGATGCGCGATTTATGCACACACTTAACGCAAGTGCACAAGTCGTGTCAAGTAATATAGTCTTAGAAGACCGAGTTATCGTCCTCAGGGATTAGTGTTCAATGCTCAAATTCTATTCTATGTTATCTATTTGGTAACCGATGATTGATATGTTGTTTATGACTATAATTATGCAAGCTAATTAAACTACGTTGTTTTATTTCAGTAATGGTGGAAATAGGGCTTCCAAATCTCCTCAACTATCCGCTTAACTTACTTATTAATGCAATTAATTATGGTTCTTCTTCTATTTTGAGATAGCAGGTTAACTAAGTCGTTTTATATTCCTGTTAAGGTTATATAAACACTCAACCCCAATATAGAACCTTTCTACCTTTCGGTGATAAGATTGACTATAGAGGAGGATTAAGACCAATAACCTATTAATACTACACAAGTATCGGGGTACTTTCGTCCACGATTTAACCTATGTTTATCCAAATACAACATATTCACAACCTCCCGTTTCGGCTTTCGGTTAGAAATCATAAGAATTATGATAATTAGTGATCAAGTAATTACCAAACAATCAAAACAAATATTGAATAAATCTCAACAACAAGAAGAAGAACCAAAAAACATGCATTAATTCATAAAGAGAAGTTTCAAGTGAATTGACATGGAAAGCCCTATATTGATTTAGTTCCTAGCCATAGACATGACAAGAACTAAATTAATATCCAACATAAACTGTAAAGAAAGTAAAACAAGAACAAGAAATTACTAAGAAAATGTCTCCAATCTTGATCTCCAAAGTTGTGTGATTTGGCAAGAAGAGGAACCCTTAAATCTGACCTAGAGTCCTCTTTTTATAGTCTCCAAAACGTGGTACAGGTTTTCCTTCAGGCCTGGCCCATTGTCATTCCAATATTCTGATTTTTCCACGCCGCGCAGAATCAGCTGCGCGGCTACTGAACTCTGGCTCTCTGAAGATTGGGCGACGTGGCGCTCGCCCCGCTGGCCGAGGCATGCGCCGCCTGCTTTGTGTCCTGCTCGCCAACTTTCTCGCCGAAGTTCGAACCTCTGTTCGCCTCTTTTGCTCATTTTCCGCCAATGAGCCACTTTAAACCAAATTGACTCAAAAGAAAGAAAATCTATCCTAAGACGACATGTATTTGTACAAAAATGGACAAAAGACTAACTAAAAATGACTCAAAAGGTGTATATAAAATACACCGATCACTAGTCTAATTTGGCAAAATATAACCAAATAGCGATATGACTTTTGTGCAAGAGATCTCATTTTCTCTATGACTTTGAGTAGATAAACCAATAAAATATGTACCTGTCCAGTTCTTCTTCTCGTAGATTAACTTGGGCCAACCATATACCACAAAGTTATGGTCCTTGTATTTTTCGAAAGGTAGCTTGAAGTCCATATCAGTGAAGGCAGCATCAGAGTCCACCAACCAAATCTACTCTGCATCTGGATGATCTACCATTGCTGGTCTAACGGCTGGCAATTTTGTCCAGAAGAACATTTTTGGTTGCAGTAACACGTTATTGTAGAATAAATCGTACCCGTGGATTCTACCGTGACTCTGTGAGTTAAATTTTAGTAGAACAATTACAATAATTGTATGATTACAAGGAAATTAGAATGTAAGCAACTATTGAAAGTATATTTATGTCCTAGAGACAATCTGTATTAGCACAAATGTACTTTATACACATTCGTATTTATATTAATGGAGATTAATTTTATGGCATTCGCAATTATTGAATTATTAGTTGATTGTTTATAATATTCTATAAATGCATCCCTAGAGGTTACATGGTTATTAATAATGTGAGATATTAATATTATAGCGTAACTCTTAAAACAACATCGACTAATGATCATCGAAATAGGGATATTGATGATATGTGATAAGTCGACATGTGATCTGCATCATATCCTTAGAGGATGTAGTATATCTCACCTGCTACGAGTTATGGTAACTCATGATGGACATGTGGATACTTGGGAAGTATTGATATACCCTGCTAATAGATTGTTTGTTATATATGTCTAAAGTATGATCATCGTGTGAGGTGAAAGAAGTCCTTAGACTTGAGGTCGATACGTGTCTTGTCTACAGAGTATTGTATTTGATCCTGTCCTAAGCTCAAATGTCTTATAGTTTGAGACGCGACTTGTATTGGGTACATTGCGACGTAGATTAAAGGTGGTAGTTGAGCCAAGATTAGGATTCGTTCCTCGAATGTATCTTCGTGAGAACACTCAGATTCTCATATGGTATTAGGTTGACTAAGTCGTTGGCCAACATAGTAGACATATCTATGATTGGTCTTGTTGTCAGCTAATATAGATGAGATATAACGATAAAACCATTTGGATAGACACTTGGCAGATCCTAATCTTGATCAAGTGTGTCGTGAATGAAATGATTTTATCTTCTCACATAGAGGTTTAATTTACGGGATTCGTGTAACTATACTTCACATATTGAGTTCGTATTCTGATGCCGTCTAGGAGTTTCGTATAGACCCTAATGTAATTAGTGTCGATATGTGAAGGTCTGTAGGGTAACACTAAGTCAATTGTTCCGTCGATTCAAGGATTAGGAACCCTAGCTGGTCTTTGCAGCTATAAATAAAGGGCCGCAACGCCTCCCATTTAGGGTTGCTTGGGACCCAGGGAAGCGACGCCTCCCAGTTAGGGCCGCAACGCCTCATGTCTAGTGGACAGTCAGACTGACTCACTTTACCTCGGTTTTTGGGCCTGGCCCAAGTAGGAACCCTAGCTGGTTTTTTGCAGCTATAAATAAATGGTTCAATCATTATTTTAATATACCCAATTCATAAGAATTATTCTCTGCTAAAGCTCTGTCGGATTTCCTAGCTTTCCGAAAGAGTAATTACATCGGAGTCTTGGACTTGCAATCGAGGAACAGTTGCGTGTTCACCCTTGATACACACTTGAAGATTCCAGATTATACAAACTGTAAGTTTTTGTTCGATGTATTACGATTAACAAGATGTTTGTATGTTTATTTCATTACATAATCATACTGCAATTCGTCCATCTGTCGGGTTTGAAACATAAATTTTTAAATTCCGCTGCGTACACGAACCCGAGAAAAACCTACAACTATTACAAAGATTACAATCTAGAAATGAGAACAAAATAAGGTTTGTTGAGTCGAGTGATATTCACTCTGTCTTTAAGACAATATTGCCTCATATAAATTCTTTTACGGTAATTGGCAACTTGTCTCCCAAGATAAAACAACAACTAACAAGTGCGCAAAGGAAACTCAATTATTTACTAAAACAAGAACCTTTTGAGTGTGTGAAAGAAAGCTTAGAGAGGAAGAAGAAAATCAAAAATCT
This sequence comes from Przewalskia tangutica, assembly GCA_029844215.1. Taxonomy (NCBI): domain Eukaryota; kingdom Viridiplantae; phylum Streptophyta; class Magnoliopsida; order Solanales; family Solanaceae; genus Przewalskia; species Przewalskia tangutica. Next base: position 40,111,447 of record CM056724.1, on the reverse strand, counting down.
GAATTTGGTGTGTTCTTCAATTGAGCCAAGAGCCTCAATTTATAGTGTATGAAAGATGACCTTTCATCTAGCCAAATAATGGCATTCAATAGCCATGTAACTGAACTTATTAAGAGGTTTCAATCAGCCAAATAATGGTTGAATTCATGTGCCAAAATGGAGAATCGATGCCCCAAGCCAGCCCAAAAATCAGAAACTTTTCAGCTTCCCGTAGACCATTCTGCCTCCGAAGCGCCGCGGCTCCGCGACAATTGCCGAGTCGTTTCATCTTTTACACATCGTACAATATTCCTTCATTTACCAGCGTGAAACATTCATCATTTGTCCAATAACCATCTATCATTTCATGTCTTAAACATTTTGTTTATGTACCAATATCTTTTTCACTAAGAAAATTTACGATCCTTGGTACAACGTGTGTGGAAATGATGTTTCCGACGTGCGGGGCTCCAATTGTTTGAGTCATAAATAATAGGATAAACTTTCACGTTAATAAATTTCCAACATCTACTAAAGTATACCTATTAGAAATTTGAATGTTAAGACAACACTAAAACAATCAAAACATATTATGAGAGGATTGAAAGAAAGATAGACTAAATATTCAAAAACTACAGTGATCTATACAAAATAAATAGGATACTTAGAGTTGGAGATAATATATATATGTAGCACGTAAAAAGTACACAAATATTACATGTGACACCCACGATGGATTGCTAGCTGATGAGGGAAAGTTAAAAAGGCTTTTTAAACTAACAAGTTTCTGAAGATAAGTACACATTATATCTTAGGTGAATTTCACATCAAAACATAGAGAGAAAAGTAAAAGTGCTACATACAGACATATCTGTAAGATTATATTAATCTCTCTTGGAGAGACTTTCTCATTAATACAAATATATATAGGTGTACAATGTTGAATCCTTCTATAATAAGGATCCCAATTCTACCATACTTATACAACATGAATTATGGTAAATCTATTGTAAATACACGTGCTAATACACCCCCTCATTCTGAGCGGGAAGAAGCCGAACGCTAAGACTGGATCTGAAGTAAAGGAAGAGTTGTCTAGAAAGGCCTTTTGTGAATATATTTACGTACTCATAAGAGGAAGACACATGTAATACTCTGACATGACCGATAGAAACCTTCTCACGAACAAAGTGGATGTCCATGTCAATATGCTTGGTTCGATGATGCTGAACCGGATTATGAGATAGATATATGGCGGATATGTTATCACAATAAACCAAATACACCTTACGCAACAGACACTGAAGCTCCAAAAGAAGGTTTCGGAGCCAATAGACCTCAACAACACCTCTGTACTCTGCCTCTACACTCGAACGGGATTATACGGATTGTCTCTTGGCAGACCAAGATATAAGATTATCCCCCCAGAACACACAATAGCCTGAGGTGGATCATCACATGTCTGGACAACCTGTCCAATCAACATTCGTATATGACAACAATCTGGTCGGTGCTGAGGGGTAGAGATGTAATCCATAATCAAATGTGTACTTTAAGGGCAGTAAAATGAGGCTCCCTGGTGGCATGCATGAATAAGCAAATTTTGTTTTGAGAAATATAATAATCTCATTTTTTAACAACTCTGATGTGGCAGTGGGCACAATATTATCCACATATAATAATAGATATGCAGTACTACTACCACTATGAAAATTAAATAGAGAATTATCACACTTGCTGCATACAAACCCAATCTGAAATATATATTGTGCAAAGCGATCATACCACGCTCTAGGGCATGTTTCAACTCATAGTGACTTATGGGGATGACATACATACGGCAGGGCTGCGGTGTTGCGACTTTTTGCGAGATTTCTATATGCTACGCAAGTGTACGTATCGTATTTCGTAATAAATTTGGTAAAATCCAGTATCGACTTCAGAGACTGAATTATCAATTACCAACTAACTAATCTTTGATTTATATTTGGTAAAGGAATATAAGTTTTGATTTCTAAACTAAGAACTAATAAAATAAAGTAATATGCAGGAATAAAATAAGAATGAAAATATTTGGAGTTTAACTCCGCAATAAAGGTAATTATGATTTCCAATCTCATCAACTATCCCCGCTATTATTCGTTAAAGCAAGACAAGTTATTCTTCTTCTTCTTATCAAGATAACATGTTAACTGAGGTGTTCTATATTTCGGTTAGGACATATAAAAACTCAACTCAAGTGGGAATTTTCTCTATTTCTATGATAAATTCTACCACATATTATGATTAAGATCAATAACCCAAAACCCTACACATACAATCGTGATACACTCGTTCAAGATTAAAGTTATGTCTAATCAACTATAGCATATTCAAATCTCCCTTTTCAGATCTTGATTTGAAATCATATAAGTAATGAAAACTAATGGCCAATCAATTCTCATTCAATAAACGCAAGTTGATTAGATAATGATAGAAGAAGAAGAAATACTAACAATGCATTAGTTCATAATAGAGGTTCAAGTGAATCGACATAAAATCCTAATAAAGTGATTAGCTCATAGACATGCTAATAACGCTAATTAACTCAATATCAAACATGAACTGAATTAAATAAAAGAAAAGGAAAAGAACATGAACAAAGATGGTCTCCAGTTGCTTCCTAGCCTCCTATTCCTTTGCTCCAAAGTGTGATTATCCCTAAAATCATCCTCCCACAATTTATATACCGGAAAACCCTTCTTGGACCTTTTTACCCTCGTTAAAAATAGATGTTTCTCACTTATTTTCGCCGTCAGCGCAGCGTCTCTTCAACCATTCACCGCGACGCTAACTCCCTGTGAACTCTCTGCCAGTGGTGCGCCGCGACGCTTGATTTGGGTGCCGCGGCCCTTCGGCTTGTTGCGCCACAACTCTTCAGCCTTGTTTGTTCGATTTTTTTGGCCAGATTGCTTCATACGCTTCTCGGGACTTCTTTGACCACTTACTTGGGACTCGATGTGCATTTTTAGACAAAATACTTAAACTCGATGTGCATTTTCGAAAACGCATAATATTGTACAAAATAATTTAAGGACAACAAAAGACTCCCTAAAACACACTCTAAACAGTACTAAAAACAGACTCAACAAACACCCCCAAACTTAAACTTTTCTCGTCCTCGAGTAAATAACTCTAAACACCCTAAAAAGAAAAACACACATAGACTCTAAAAATGAATCAAGTTAATTATAATAGATTATGCCTCGAAGATCATGAACACATGCAATATCATTTTCAGAAACATTCTAGCCACAAATTTCCTATCTAGAATTTCAAGTCAGATAATCATCAAACTTGCTTAAAGTTATTAAGGCATATGATCACTCAACCATGATTATTGACTCAAACATGTACTCAATATCAGTTTATACACAATGAATTATTTCCAACAGTCCATCATGCCAAAATTCTATAAGCTTGCTAACTTGTTGCTCTCCCCGAATGTAGGAAACACATGCTCAAGAATCAATAGGACTTTTATAGGTTATATCATTAGGCTTAGGCACGGGTAAATAAATGTCATTTAGGTTCAAGATTACCATAAGCATAGGAACCAAACAATCCCAACTTGATATCACATTATACTTCACAGCAATCCCCATTCTCCTTCTTTTCTAGATTGAGAAATTCTTTTTTTTTGAACTACTACACTCTCCCAAACTTGTTTTTCATTGTATGTACAAGAGGTGTGTAGTTTATTTTTTTAGATGTTTTTCTCTATCTTTACACTTCTTATTGATAATAATCAGTCTAAAATACCATTTACTTGAATTTAATCCCCAAACTTATATGCTTCTATACTTATGGTAATTCAAGGAAATGGAACAATAGTGAAGTGTTTCAAGTAGGCTCAAATATAGGTGTTAATCAACAAAGAATGATTCATTAAGGCTCAAAATGGGTAACTAGGGATTAATGTAATCAAGGGTGGATTGAAAGGCTCAAACGTTCCAAAGATGACCTAAATCATTTTCCTAAGCATGCATTATCTAGAATTTCATCTCAAGTAGCAAGCAAGCAAGTTATTGGCCAAATGACGAGTGTTCACGCTGGTAAATGAAGGAAGAAGTGTACGATGTGTAAAAGATGAAACGAGTCCGAAATTTTCCCGGAGCATCGGCGCAGCCCCGTCGGAACTGCGGCGCAACCCCGTCGGAACCGCAGCGCCGGAGCACCGCGACACCTCAGTCTGAGCGGAAAGAGGCCGAACGCTAAGACTGGATCTGAAGTAAAGGAAGAGCTTTCAAGAAAGTCCTTTTGTGAATATATTTGCGTACAGATAAGAGGAAGACACATGTAATACTCTGCATGACTGAGATAAACCTTTTCACGAACAAAGTGGATGTCAATCTCAATATTCTTGGTTCGCTGATGCTGAACCGGATTATGAGATAGATAGATTGCGGATATGTTATCATAATAAACCAAAGACGCCTTACACAACAGACACTGAAGCTCCAAAAGAAGGTTTCGGAGCGAATAGACCTCAAAGAACACCTCTCAGACTGCTCTATACTCAACGAGATAATATGGCTTGTCTCGCATACCAAGACATGATATTATCCCCCCATAAAACACAATAGCCTGAGATGGATCATCACATGTCTGGACAACCTGTTCAATCAACATCCGTATATGACAACAATCTGGTCGGTGCTGAGGGGTAGAGATGTAATCCATAATCAAATGTGTATTTTAAGGGCAGTAAAATGAGGCTCCCTGGTGGCATGCATGAATAAACATACCTGTTGAACATCATAAGCAATATCAGGTCTAAAGAGAGTGAGGTATTGTAGTGCACATGCAAGACTCCTATAGAGAGTAGAATCTGACACAGGATCACCATCCAAAGCACTAAGCTTTGATTTGGAGTCAACTGGAGTAGACATGATCTTGCAATTTGCCATTTTCTCCATGTACACAATATCCTCTGCGTACTTACATTGACAAAGAAATATAGTGTTTGCAGATCTAGTCACCGAAATCCCCAAAATGTAGCTCAACTTCCCAAGTCATTCATAGCAAATTCTGTTTTGAGAAATGTAATAATCTCATTTTTAACAACTCTGATGAGGCAGTGGGCACAATATCATCCACATATAATAATAGATATGCAGTGCTACTACCTCTATGAAAATTAAATATAGAATTATCACGCTTGTTGCATACAAACCCAATCTGCAATATATATTGTGCAAAGCGATCATACCACGCTGTAGGGCCTGTTTCAACTCATAAAGTGACTTATGGGATGACATACATACAGTAGGATGCGGTGTTGCGACTTGTTGCGAGATTTCTATATGCTACGCAAGTGTACGTATCGTATTTCGTAATAAATTTGGTAAAAACCGAGTATTGTCCTCAGAGACTGAATTATCAATTACCAACTAACTAATCTTTGATTTCTATTTGGTAAACGAATATAAGTTTTGATTTCTAAACTAAGAACTAATAAACTAAAGTAATGTGCAGTAATAAAATAAGAATGAAAATATTTGGAGTTTAACTCAGCAATGAAGGTAATTAGGATTTTCAATCTTATCAATTATCCCCGCTATTATTCGTTAAAGCAAGACAAGTTATTCTTCTTCTTCTTCTTATCAAGATAACATGTTAACTGAGGTGTTCTATATTTCGGTTAGGACATATAAAAACTCAACCTAAGTGGGAATTTTCTCTATTTCTATGATAAATTCTACCACATATTATGATTAAGATCAATAACCTAAAACCCTACACATACAATCGTGATACACTCGTTCAAGATTAAAGTTATGTCTAATCAACTATAGCATATTCAAATCTCCCTTTTCAGATCTTGATTTGAAATCATATAAGTAATGAAAACTAATGGCCAATCAATTCTCATTCAATAAACGCAAGTTGATTAGATAATGATAGATAAAGAAGAAATACTAACAATGCATTAATTCATAATAGAGGTTCAAGTGAATCGACATAAAATCCTAATAAAGTGATTAACTCATAGACATGCTAATAACGCTAATTAACTCAATATCCAACATGAACTGAATTAAAGAAAATAAAAGGAAAAGAACATGAACAAAGATGGTCACCAATTGCTTCCTAGCCTCCTATTCCTTTGCTCCAAAGTGTGATTATCCCTAAAATCAACCTCCCACAGTTTATATACCGAAAAACCCTTCTTGGACCTTTTTACCCTCGTTAAAAATAGATGTTTCTCGCTTATTTCCGCCGTCAGCGCAGCGTCGACACTAATTCCTGAAACTCTCTCGCGAACGGGCGCCGCGACGCTGATAAGTGGCGCCACGACCGTTTTGCTTGTCACGCAGCTCTTCAGCCTTTTCGTCCGATTTTTTGGCCATATTGCTTCATACGCTTCTCGGGACTTCTTTGACCACTTACTTGGGATTCGTTGTGCATTTTTGGACAAAACACTTAAACTGTTAAAGGACTCGATGTGCATTTTTAGACAAAATACTTAAACTCGATGTGCATTTTCGAAAACGCATAATATTGTACAAAATAATTTAAGGACAACAAAAGACTCCCTAAAACACACTCTAAACAGTACTAAAAACAGACTCAACAAACACCCCCAAACTTAAACTTTTCTCGTCCTCGAGTAAATAACTCTAAACACCCTAAAAAGAAAAACACACATAGACTCTAAAAATGAATCAAGTTAATTATAATAGATTATGCCTCGAAGATCATGAACACATGCAATATCATTTTCAGAAACATTCTAGCCACAAATTTCCTATCTAGAATTTCAAGTCAGATAATCATCAAACTTGCTTAAAGTTATTAAGGCATATGATCACTCAACCATGATTATTGACTCAAACATGTACTCAATATCAGTTTATACACAATGAATTATTTCCAACAGTCCATCATGCCAAAATTCTATAAGCTTGCTAACTTGTTGCTCTCCTCGAATGTAGGAAACACATGCTCAAGAATCAATATGACTTTTATAGGTTATATCATTAGGCTTAGGCACGGGTAAATAAATGTCATTTAGGTTCAAGATTACCATAAGCATAGGAACCAAACAATCCCAACTTGATATCACATTATACTTCACAGCAATCCCCATTCTCCTTCTTTTCTAGATTGAGAAATTCTTTTTTTTTGAACTACTACACTCTCCCAAACTTGTTTTTCATTGTATGTACAAGAGGTGTGTAGTTTATTTTTTTTAGATGTTTTTCTCTATCTTTACACTTCTTATTGATAATAATCAGTCTAAAATACCATTTACTTGAATTTAATCCCCAAACTTATATGCTTCTATACTTATGGTAATTCAAGGAAATGGAACAATAGTGAAGTGTTTCAAGTAGGCTCAAATATAGGTGTTAATCAACAAAGAATGATTCATTAAGGCTCAAAATGGGTAACTAGGGATTAATGTAATCAAGGGTGGATTGAAAGGCTCAAACGTTCCAAAGATGACCTAAATCATTTTCCTAAGCATGCATTATCTAGAATTTCATCTCAAGTAGCAAGCAAGCAAGTTATTGGCCAAATGACGAGTGTTCACGCTGGTAAATGAAGGAAGAAGTGTACGATGTGTAAAAGATGAAACGAGTCCGAATTTTCGGAACATCGGCTGACCGCCGGAATCGCGCGCAACCGTCGGAACCGCGGTCACGAGCACCGCGACACCTCAGTCTGAGCGGAAAGAGGCCGAACGCTAAGACTGGATCTGAAGTAAAGGAAGAGCTTTCAAGAAAGTCCTTTTGTGAATATATTTGCGTACTGATAAGAGGAAGACACATGTAATACTCTGCATGACTGAGATAAACCTTTTCACGAACAAAGTGGATGTCCATCTCAATATTCTTGGTTCGCTGATGCTGAACCGGATTATGAGATAGATAGATTGCGGATATGTTATCATAATAAACCAAAGACGCCTTACACAACAGACACTGAAGCTCCAAAAGAAGGTTTCGGAGCGAATAGACCTCAGCAACACCTCTGTACTCTGCCTCTATACTCGAACGAGATAATATGGCTTGTCTCTTGGCATACCAAGACATGATATTATCCCCCCATAAAACACAATAGCCTGAGATGGATCATCACATGTCTGGACAACCTGTTCAATCAACATCCGTATATGACAACAATCTGGTCGGTGCTGAGGGGTAGAGATGTAATCCATAATCAAATGTGTATTTTAAGGGCAGTAAAATGAGGCTCCCTGGTGGCATGCATGAATAAACATACCTGTTGAACATCATAAGCAATATCAGGTCTAAAGAGAGTGAGGTATTGTAGTGCACATGCAAGACTCCTATAGAGAGTAGAATCTGACACAGGATCACCATCCAAAGCACTAAGCTTTGATTTGGAGTCAACTGGAGTAGACATGATCTTGCAATTTGCCATTTTCTCCATGTACACAATATCCTCTGCGTACTTACATTGACAAAGAAATATAGTGTTTGCAGATCTAGTCACCGAAATCCCCAAAATGTAGCTCAACTTCCCAAGTCATTCATAGCAAATTCTGTTTTGAGAAATGTAATAATCTCATTTTTAACAACTCTGATGAGGCAGTGGGCACAATATCATCCACATATAATAATAGATATGCAGTGCTACTACCTCTATGAAAATTAAATATAGAATTATCACACTTGTTGCATACAAACCCAATCTGCAATATATATTGTGCAAAGCGATCATACCACGCTGTAGGGCCTGTTTCAACTCATAAAGTGACTTATGGGATGACATACATACAGTAGGATGCGGTGTTGCGACTTGTTGCGAGATTTCTATATGCTACGCAAGTGTACGTATCGTATTTCGTAATAAATTCGGTAAAAACCGAGTATTGTCCTCAGAGACTGAATTATCAATTACCAACTAACTAATCTTTGATTTCTATTTGGTAAACGAATATAAGTTTTGATTTCTAAACTAAGAACTAATAAACTAAAGTAATGTGCAGTAATAAAATAAGAATGAAAATATTTGGAGTTTAACTCAGCAATGAAGGTAATTAGGATTTTCAATCTCATCAACTATCCCCGCTATTATTCGTTAAAGCAAGACAAGTTATTCTTCTTCTTCTTATCAAGATAACGTGTTAACTGAGGTGTTCTATATTTCGGTTAGGACATATAAAAACTCAACCTAAGTGGGAATTTTCTCTATTTCTATGATAAATTCTACCACATATTATGATTAAGATCAATAACCTAAAACCCTACACATACAATCGTGATACACTCGTTCAAGATTAAAGTTATGTCTAATCAACTATAACATATTCAAATCTCTCTTTTCAGATCTTGATTTGAAATCATATAAGTAATGAAAAATAATGGTCAATCAATTCTCATTCAATAAACGCAAGTTGATTAGATAATGATAGATAAAGAAGAAATACTAACAATGCATTAATTCATAATAGAGGTTCAAGTGAATCGACATAAAATCCTAATAAAGTGATTAACTCATAGACATGCTAATAACGCTAATTAACTCAATATCCAACATGAACTGAATTAAAGAAAATAAAAGGAAAAGAACATGAACAAAGATGGTCACCAATTGCTTCCTAGCCTCCTATTCCTTTGCTCCAAAGTGTGATTATCCCTAAAATCAACCTCCCACAGTTTATATACCGAAACACCCTTCTTGGACCTTTTTACCCTCGTTAAAAATAGATGTTTCTCGCTTATTTCCGCCGTCAGCGCAGCGTCTCTTCAGCCATTCACCGCGACGCTAATTCCCTGTGAACTCTCTGCCAATGGGGCGCCGCGACGCTTGATAAGGGTGCCGCGACCCTTCGTTTTGTTGCGCCACAGCTCTTCAGCCTTTTCGTTCGATTTTTTGGCCATATTGCTTCATACGCTTCTCGGGACTTCTTTGACCACTTACTTGGGATTCGTTGTGCATTTTTGGACAAAACACTTAAACTATTAAAGGACTCGATGTGCATTTTTAGACAAAATACTTAAACTCGATGTGCATTTTCAAAAACGCATAATATTGTACAAAATAATTTAAGGACAACAAAAGACTCCCTAAAACACACTCTAAACAGTACTAAAAACAGACTCAACAAACACCCCCAAACTTAAACTTTTCTCGTCCTCGAGTAAAGAACTCTAAACACCCTAAAAAGAAAAACACACATAGACTCTAAAAATGAATCAAGTTAATTATAATAGATTATGCCTCGAAGATCATGAACACATGCAATATCATTTTCAGAAACATTCTAGCCACAAATTTCCTATCTAGAATTTCAAGTCAGATAATCATCAAACTTGCTTAAAGTTATTAAGGCATATGATCACTCAACCATGATTATTGACTCAAACATGTACTCAATATCAATTTATACACAATGAATTATTTCCAACAGTCCATCATGCCAAAATTCTATAAGCTTGCTAACTTGTTGCTCTCCCCGAATGTAGGAAACACATGCTCAAGAATCAATAGGACTTTTATAGGTTATATCATTAGGCTTAGGCACAGGTAAATAAATGTCATTTAGGTTCAAGATTACCATAAGCATAGGAACCAAACAATCCCAACTTGATATCACATTATACTTCACAGCAATCCCCATTCTCCTTCTTTTCTAGATTGAGAAATTCGTTTTTTTTGAACTACTACGCTCTCCCAAACTTGTTTTTCATTGTATGTACAAGAGGTGTGTAGTTTATTTTTTTAGATGTTTTTCTCTATCTTTACACTTCTTATTGATAATAATCAGTCTAAAGTACCATTTACTTGAATTTAATCCCCAAACTTATATGCTTCTATACTTATGGTAATTCAAGGAAATGGAACAATAGTGAAGTGTTTCAAGTAGGCTCAAATATAGGTGTTAATCAACAAAGAATGATTCATTAAGGCTCAAAATGGGTAACTAGGGATTAATGTAATCAAGGGTGGATTGAAAGGCTCAAACGTTCCAAAGATGACCTAAATCATTTTCCTAAGCATGCATTATCTAGAATTTCATCTCAAGTAGCAAACAAGCAAGTTGTTGGCCAAATAACGAGTGTTCACTCTGGTAAATGATGGAAGAAGTGTACGATGTGTAAAAGATGAAACGAGTCGGAAATTGTCGCGGAGCCGTGGCGTAACCCCTTTGAAACCGCAGTGCCGGAGCACCGCGACGCCTCCAGCTTGTGCCGTGGCGCTTGGTGGTCAGTTTATTAATAGAGTTCAGGCTCCGAGGTGCCTCCCAGGCAGTGCCGCGGCTATGGATGGAGGTGTCGCACCTCCCAGGCAGCGCTGCGGCTCCGACGGGGCTGCGCCGCGATAATTTCCGACTCGTTTCATCTTTTACACATCGTACACTTCTTCTTTCATTTACCACCGTGAAACACTCGTCATTTGCCCAACAACCGTCTATCATTTCATGTCTCAAACAATTTGTTTTCGTACCAATATCTCTTTCACTAAGGAAATTTACGATTCATGGTACAACATGTGCACGTGTGTGAAAATGATGTTTCCGACGTGCGGGGCTCCAAATGTTCGATTCATAAATAATAGGATAAACTTTCACGTTAATAAATTTCCAACATCTACTATAGTCTACCTATTAGAAATTTGAATGTTAAGACACCACTAAAATAAAACATATTATGAGAGGATTGAAAGAAAGATAGACTAAATATTCAACAACTATGGTGATCTATACAAAATAAATAGGATACTTAGAGTTGGAGATGATATATATATGTAGTACGTCAAAAGTACACCAATATTACATGTGACACCCACGATGGATTGCTAGCTGATGAGGGAGGGTTAAAAAGGCTTTTAAACTAACATGTTTCTGAAGATAAGAACACATTATATCTTAGGTGAATTTCACATCAAAACATAGAGATAAAAGTAAAAGTACTACATATAGACATATCTATAAGATTGTATTAGTCTCCTTTGAGGAGCCTTTCTCATTAATACAAATATAAATAAGTGTACAATGTTGAATCCTTCTATAATAAGGATCCCAATTCTACCATAATTATACAACATGAATTATGGTAAATATATTGTAAATACACGTGCTAATACACCCTCTCAGTCTGAGCGGGAAGAGGCCGAACGCTAAGACTGGATCTGAAGTAAAGGAATAGTTGTCTAGAAAGATCTTTTGTGAATATATTTGCGTTCTGATAAGAGGAAGGCATGTGTAATACTCTGACATGACCGAGATAAATCTTCTCACGAACAAAGTGGATATCCATCTCAATATTCTTTATTTGCTGATGCTGAACCGGATTAAGAGATAGATAGTGGCGGATATGTTCTCACAATAAACCAAAGACACCTTACGTAACAGACATTGAAGCTTCAAAAGAAGGTTTCAGAGCCAATATACCTCAGCAACACCTCTGTACTCTGCCTTTACACTCGAACGGGATAATATGGCTTATCTCTTGGCAGCCCAAGACATGAGATTATCCCCCCAGAATACACAATAGCCTGAGGTGGATCATCACATGTCTGGACAACCTGTCCAATCAACATCCGTATATAACAACAATCTGGTCAGTGCTGAGGGGTAGAGATGTAATCCATAATCAAATGTGTACTTTAAGTGCAGTAAAATGAGGCTCCCTGGTGGCATGCATGGATAAGTATACCTGTTGAACATCATAAGCAATATCAGGTCTAGTGAAAGTGAGGTATTGTAGTGCACCTGCAAGACTCCTATAGAGAATAGAATCTGACATTGGATCACCATCCAAAGCACTAAGCTTTGATTTGGAGTCAACTAGAGTAGACATGATCTTGCAATTTGCCATTTTCGCCATATACACAATCTCTTCTGCATACTTACATTGACAAAGAAATATAGTGTGTGCAAATCTAGTCACATAAATCCCCAAAGTGTAGCTCAACTTCCCAAGTCATTCATAGCAAATTTTCTGTTTTGAGAAATGTAATAATCTCATTTTTTAACAACTCTGAGGAGGCAGTGGGCACAATATCATCCGCATATAATAATAGATATGCAGTGCTACTAACTCTATGAAAATTAAATAGAGAATTATCACACTTGCTGCATACAAACCCAATCTGCAATATATATTGTGCAAAGCGATCATACCACGCACTAGGGCCTGTTTCAACTCATAAAGTGACTTATGGGGATGACATACATACGGTAGGGCTGCGGTGTTGCGACATGTTGCGAGATTTCTATATGCTACGCAAATATATGTATCGTATTTCGTAATAAATTCGGTAAAATCGAGTATCGTCCTCAAAGACTGAATTATCAATTACCAACTAACAAATCTTTGATTTCTATTTGGTAAACGAATATACATTTTGATTTCTAAACTAAGAACTAATAAACTAAAGTAATATGGAGGAATAAAATAAGAATGAAAATATTTGGAGTTTAACTCAGCAATGAAGGTAATTAGGATTTCTAATCTCATCAACTATCCCCACTATTATTCGTTAATGCAAGACTAGTTATTCTTCTTCTTATCAAGATAACAGGTTAACTAAGGTTTCTATATTTCGGTAGGACATATAAAAACTCAACCTAAGTGAGAATTTTCTATATTTCTATGATAAATTCTACCACATATGAGGATTAAGAACAATAACCTAAAACCCTACACAGACAATCGTGATACACTCGTTCAAGATTAAACCTATGTCGAATCAACTATATCATATTCAAATCTCCCTTTACAGATCTTGATTTGAAATCATATAAGTAATGAAAACTAATATCATATCAATTTTCATTCAATAAACGCAAGTTGATTAGATAATGATAGATGAAGAAGAAATACTAATAATGCATTAATTCATAATAGAGGTTCAAGTGAATCGACATAAAATCCTAATAAAGTGATTAACTCATAGACATGCTAATAACGCTAATTAACTCAATATCCAACATGAACTGAATTAAAGAAAAGAAAAGGAACTTGAACAAAGATGGTCTCCAATTGCTTCCTAGCCTCCTATTCCTTTGCTCCAAAGTGTGATTATCCCTAAATTCAGCCTCCCACAGTTTATATACCGAAAAACCCTTTTTGGACCTTTTTATCCTCGTTAAAAATAGATGTTTCTCGTTTATTTCCGCCATCAGCGCAACGTCTCTTCAGCCATTCACCGCGACGCTAATTCCCTATGAACTCTTTGCAAGTGGGGCACCGCGACGCTTGATTTGGGTGCCGCGGTCCTTCGGCTTGTTGTGCCACAACTCTTTAGCCTTTTTCATCCGATTTTTTGGCCAGAATGCTTCATACGCTTCTCGGGACTTCTTTGACCACTTACTTGGGACTCGATGTGCATTTTTGGACAAAACACTTAAACTCGATGTGCATTTTCAAAAACGCATAATATTGTACAAAATAATTTAAGGACAATAAAAGACTCCCTAAAACACACTCTAAACAGTACTAAAAATGGACTCAACAAACACCCCCAAACTTAAACTTTTCTCGTCCTCTAGTAAAGAACTCTAAACACCCTAAAAAGAAAAACACACGTAGACTCTAAAAATGAATCAAGTAAATTACAATAGATTATGCTTCGAAGATCATGAACACATGCAATATCATTTTAAGAAACATTCTAGCAACTAATTACCTATCTAGAATTTCAAGTCAGATAGTCATCAAACTTGCTTAAAGTTATTAAACCATATGATCACTCAACCATGATTATTGACTCAAACATGTACTCAATATCAGTTTATGCACAATGAATTATTTTCAACTGTTCATCAGGCCAAAATTCTATAAGCTTGCTAACTTGTTGCTCTCCCCGAATGTAGGAAACACATGCTCAAGAATCAATATGACTTTTATAGGTTATATCATTAGGCTTATGCACGGGTATTTAAATGTCATTTAGGCAAAAGATTACCATAAGCATAGGAACCAAACAATCCCAACTTGATATCACATTATACTTCACAGCAATCCCCATTCTTCTTCTTTTCTAGATTGAGAAATTCTATATTTTTTCGAACTACTACACTCCCCCAAACTTGTTTTTCATTGTATGTACAAGAAGCGTGTAGTTTATTTTTTTAGATGTTTTTTCTAAATCTTTACACTTCTTATTGATAATAACCAGTCTAAAATATCATTTACTAGAATTTAATCCCCAAACTTATATGCTTCTATACTTATGGTAATTCAAGGGAATGGAACAATAGTGAAGTGTTTCAAGTAGGCTCAAAGATAGGTGTTAATCAACAAAGAAGTATTCATTAAGGCTAAAAATGGGTAACTAGGGATTAATGTAATCAAGGGTGGCTTGAAAGGCTCAAACGTTCCAAAGATGGCCTAAATCATTTTCCTAAGCATGCATTATCTACGATTTCGTCTCAAGTAGCAAGCAAGCAAGTTTTTGGCCAAATGACGAGTGTTCACGCTGGTAAATGAAGGAAGAAGTGTACGATGTGTAAAAGATGAAACGAGTCGGAAATTGTCGCGGAGCCCGGCGCAACCCCTTTGAAACCGCAGCGCCGGAGCACCGCGACGCATCCAGCCTGAGTCGTGGCGCTTGGTGGTCAGTTGGTTACTAGAGTTCAGGCGTCGCGTGCCTCCCAGGCAGTGCCGCGGCTATGGATGGAGGCACCGCACCTCCCAAGCGGCGCTGTGGCTCCGACGGGGCTGCGCTGAGACAATTTCTGACTCGTTTCATCTTTTATACATCGTACACTTCTTCCTTCATTTACCAGCGTGAAATACTCATCATTTGGCCAACAAGCGTCTATCATTTCATATCTTAAACAATTTGTTTAAGTACCAATATCTCTTTCACTAAGGAAATTTACGATCCTTGGTAAAGCGTGTGCACGTGTGTGGAAACGATATTTCCGACGTGCGGGGCTCCAATTGTTCGAGTCATAAATAATAGGATAAACTTTACGTTAATAAATTTCCAACATCTTCTAAAGTCTACCTATTAGAAATTTGAATGTTAAGACAACACTAAAACAATCAAAACATATTATGAGAGGATTGAAAGAAAGATAGACTGAATATTCAACAACTATGGTGATCTATACAAAATAAATAGGATACTTAGAGTTGGAGATGATATATATATGTAGTACGTAAAAAGTACACCAATATTACATGTGACACCCACGATGGATTGCTAGCTGATGAGGGGGGGGGGGGGGGGTTAAAAAGGCTTTTAAACTAACAAGTTTCTGAAGATAAGTACACATTATATCTTAGGTGAATTTCATATCAAAACATAGAGAGAAAAGTAAAAGTACTACATATAGACATATATGTAAGATTGTATTAATCTCCCTTGGGGAGCCTTTCTCATTAATACAAATATATATAGGTGTACAATGTTGAATCCTTCTATAATAAGGATCCCAATTCTACCATAATTATACAACATGAATTATGGTAAATATATTGTAAATACACGTGCTAATACACCTTCTCAGTCTGAGCGGGAATAGGCCGAACGCTAAGACTGAATCTGAATTAAAGGAAGAGTTGTCTAGAAAGGCCTTTTGTGAATATATTTGCGTACTGATAAGAGGAAGGCACATGTAATACTCTGACATGACCGAGATAAACCCTCTCACGAACAAAGTTGATGTCCATCTCAATATTCTTAATTCGTTGATGCTGAATCGGATTATGAGATAGATAGTTGGCGGATATGTTATAACAATAAACCAAAGACGCCTTACGCAACAGACAGTGAAGCTCCAAAAGAAGCTTTCAGAGCCAATAGACCTCAGCAACACCTCTGTACTCTGCCTATACACTCGAACGGGATAATATGGCTTGTCTCTTGGCAGCCCAAGACATGAGATTATCCCCACAGAATACACAATAGCCTGAGGTGGATCATCACATATCTGGACAACCTGTCCAATCAACATCCGATATGACAATAATCTGGTCGGTGATGAGGGGTAGAGATGTAATCCATAGATCAAATGTGTACTTTAAGGGGAGTAAAATGAGGCTCACTGGTGACATGCATGAATAAGCATACCTGTTGAACATCATAAGCAATATCAGGTCTAGTGAAAGTGTTGTATTGTAGTGCACCTACAAGACTTCTATATTTAGTGGAATCTGACACTGGATCACCATCCAAAGCACTAAGCTTTAATTTTTAGTCAACTGGAGTAGACATGATCTTGCAATTTGCCATTTTCGCCATGTACACAATCTCCTCTGCATACTTACGTTGACAAAGAAATATAGTGTCTGCAGATCTAGTCACAGAAATCTCCAAAATGTAGCTCAACATCCCAAGTCATTCATAGCAAATTCGATTTTGAGAAATGTAATAATCTCATTTTTTAACAACTCTGATGAGGCAGTGGGCACAATATAATCCACATATAATAATAGGTATGCAGTGCTACTACTTCTATGAAAATTAAATAGAGAATTATCACACTTGCTGCATACAAACTCAATCTGCAATATATATTGTGCAAAGCGATCATACCACGCTCTAGGGCCTGTTTCAAATCATAAAGTGACTTATGTGGATGACATACATACTATAGGGCTACGGTGTTGCGACTTGTTGTGAGATTTCTATATGCTACGCAAGTATACGTATCGTATTTCGTAATAAATTCGATAAAACCGAGTATCGTCCTCAGAGACTGAATTATCAATTACCAACTAACTAATCTTTGATTTCTATTTGGTAAACGAATATATGTTTTGATTTCTAAACTAAGAACTAATAAACTAAAGTAATATGCAGGAATAAAATAAGAATGAAAATATTTGGAGTTTAACTCAGCAATGAAGGTAATTAGGATTTCCAATCTCATCAACTATCCCCGCTATTATTAATTAATGCAAGACTAGTTATTATTCTTCTTATCAAGATAACAAGTTAACTGAGGTTTTCTATATTTCGGTTAGGACATATAAAAACTCAACCTAAGTGGGAATTTTCTATATTTCTATGATAAATTCTACCACATATGAGGATTAAGATCAATAACCTAAAACCCTACACAGACACTCGTGATACACTCGTTCAAGATTTAACCTATGTCTAATCAACTATAGCATATTTAAATCCCCCTTTTCAGATTTTGATTTGAAATCATATAAGTAACGGAAACTAATGGCCAATCAATTCTCATTCAATAAACGCAAGTTGATTAGATAATGATAGATGAAGAAGAAATACTAACAATGCATTAATTCATAATAGAGGTTCGAGTGAATCGACATAAAATCCTAATAAAGTGATTAGCTCATAGACATGCTAATAACGCTAATTAACTCAATATCCAACATGAACTGAATTAAAGAAAAGAAAAGGAAAAGAACTTGAACAAAGATGGTCTCCAATTGCTTCCTAGCATCATATTCCTTTGATCCAAAGTGTGATTATCCCTTAAATCAGCATCCAACAGTTTATATACCGAATACCCTTCTTGGACCTTTTTAACCTCGTTAAAAATAGATGTTTCTCGCTTATTTCCGCCGTCAGCGCAGCGTCTCTTCAGCCATTCACCGCGACGCTAATTACCTGTGAACTCTCTGCCAGTGGGGCGCCACACGCTTGATTAGGGTGCCGCGGCCCTTCAGCTTGTTGCGCCGCAACTCTTTAGCCTTTTTCGTCTGATTTTTTTTGGCCAGATTGCTTCATACTCTTCTCGGGACTTCTTTGACCACTTACTTGGGACTCAATGTGCATTTTTGGACAAAACACTTAAACTATTAAAGGACTCAATGTGCATTTTTGGACAAAACACTTAAACTCGATGTGCATTTTCGAAAACGCATAATATTGTACAAAATAATTTAAGGACAATAAAAGACTTCCTAAAACACACTCTAAACAGTACTAAAAATAGACTCAACAAACATCCCCAAACTTAAACTTTTCTCGTCCTCGAGTAAAGAACTCTAAACACCCTAAAAAGAAAAACACACATAGACTCTAAAAATGAATCAAGTCAATTACAATAGATTATGCCTCGAAGATCTTGAACACATGCAATATCATTTTCAGAAACATTCTAGCCACTAATTTCCTATCTAGAATTTCAAGTCAGATAATCATCAAACTTGCTTAAAATTATTAAGGCATATGATCACTCAACCATGATTATTGACTCAAACATGTACTCAATATCAGTTTATGCACAATGAATTCTTTCCAACAGTCCATCAGCTCAAAATTCTATAAGCTTGCTAACTTGTTGCTCTCCCCGAATGTAGGAAACACATGCTAAAGAATCAATATGACTTTTATAGGTTATATCATTAGGCTTAGGCACGTGTATATAAATGTCATTTAGGCTCAAGATTACCATAAGAATAGGAACAAAACAATCCCAACTTGATATCACATTATACTTCACAGCAATCCCCATTCTTCTTCTTTTCTAGATTGAGAAATTCTATATTTTTTCGAACTACTACACTCTCCCAAACTTGTTTTTCATTGTATGTACAAGAAGTGTGTAGTTTATTTTTTTAGATGTTTTTCTCAATCTTTACACTTCTTATTGATAATAACCAGTCTAAAATATCATTTACTAGAATTTAATCCCCAAACTTATATGCTTCTATACTTATGGTAATTCAAGGAAATGGAACAATAGTGAAGGGTTTCAAGTAGGCTCAAAGATAGGTGTTAATCAATAAAAAAGGATTCATTAAGATTCAAAATGGGTAACTAGGGATTAATGTAATCAAGGGTGGCTTGAAAGGCTCAAACGTTCCAAAGATGGCCTAAATCATTTTCCTAAGCATGCATTATCTAGGATTTCGTCTCAAGTAGCAAGCAAGCAAGTTGTTGAACAAATGACGAGTGTTCACGCTGGTAAATGAAGGAAGAAGTGTACGATGTGTAAAAGATGAAGCGAGTCGGAAATTGTCGCGGAGCCGCGCCGCAGCCCCTTTGAAACCGCAGCGCCGGAGCACCGCGACGCCTCCATCCTGAGCCGTGGTGCTTGGTGGTCAGTTGGTTACTAGAGTTCAAGTGCCGCGGTGCCTCTCAGGCAGTGCCGCGACTATGGATGGAGGCGCTGCACCTCCCAGGCAGCGCTGCGGCTCCGATGGGGCTGCGCCGCGACAATTTCCGACTCGTTTCATCTTTTATACATCGTACACTTCTTCCTTCATTTACCAGCGTGAAACACTCGTCATTTGGCCAACAACCGTCTATCATTTCATGTCTCAAACAATTTGTTTACGTACCAATATCTATTTCACTAAGGAAATTTACGATCCTTGGTACAGCGTGTGCACGTGTGTGAAAATGATGTTTCCGACGTGCGGGGCTCCAATTGTTCGAGTCATAAATAATATGATAAACTTTACCTTAATAAATTTCCAACATCTACTAAAGTCTACCTATTAGAAATTTGAATGTTAAGACAACACTAAAACAATCAAAACATATTATGAGAGGATTGAAAGAAAGATAGACTAAATATTCAACAACTATGGCGATCTATACAAAATAAATAGGATACTTAGAGTTGGAGATGATATATATATGTAGTACGTAAAAAGTACACCAATATTACATGTGACACCCACGATGGATTGCTAGCTGATGAGGGAGGGTTAAAAAGGCTTTTAAACTAACAAGTTTCTGAAGATAAGTACACATTATATCTTAGGTGAATTTCACATCAAAACATAGAGAGAAAAGTAAAAGTACTACATATAGACATATCTGTAAGATTGTATTAATCTCTCTTGGGGAGCCTTTCTCATTAATACAAATATATATATATATAGGTGTACAATGTTGAATACTTCTATAATAAGGATCCCAATTCTACCATAATTATACAACATGAATTATGGTAAATATATTGTAAATACACGTGCTAATACACCCTCTCATTCTAAGCGGGAAGAGACCGAACGCTAAGACTGGATCTGAAGTAAAGGAAGAGCTGTCTAGAAAGGCCTTTTGTGAATATATTTGCGTACTGATAAGAGGAAGGCACATGTAATACTCTGACATGACCGAGATAAACCTTCTCACGAACAAAGTGGATGTCCATCTCAATATTCTTTGTTCGTTGATGCTGAACCGGATTATGAGATAGATAGATGGCGGATATGTTATCACAATAAACTAAAGACGCCTTACGCAACATATACTAAAGCTCCAAAAGAAGGTTTCAGAGTCAATAGACCTCAGCAACACCTCTGTACTCTGCCTCTACACTCGAACGGGATAATATGACTTGTCTCTTCAGCCATTCACCGCGACTTTAATTCCCTGTGAACTCTCTGCGAGTGGGGCGCCGCGACGCTTGATTTGGGTTCCGCGGCCCTTCGGCATATTGCGCCGCTGCTCTTCATCCTTTTTGGTTCGATTTGTTTGGCCGCTTCATACGCTTCTCGGGACTTCTTTGACCACTTACTTGGGACTCAATGTGCATTTTTGGACAAAACACTTAAACTATTAAAGGACTCGATGTGCATTTTTGGACAAAACACTTAATCTCGATGTGCATTTTCGAAAACGCATAATATTGTACAAAATAATTTAAGGACAACAAAAGACTCCCTAAAACACACTCTAAACAGTACTAAAAATAGACTCAACAAACACCCCCAAACTTAAACTTTTCTCGTCCTCGAGTAAAGAACTCTAAACACCCTAAAAAGAAAAACACACATAGACTCTAAAAATGAATCAAGTCAATTACATAGATTATGCCTCGAAGATCATGAACACATGCAATATCATTTTCAGAAACATTCTAGCCACTAATTTCCTATCTAGAATTTCAAGTCAAATAATCATCAAACTTGCTTAAAATTATTAAGGCATATGATCACTCAACCATGATTATTGACTCAAACATGTACTCAATATCAGTTTATGCACAATGAATTCTTTCCAACAGTCCATCAGGCCAAAACTCTATAAGCTTGCTAACTTGTTGCTCTCCCCGAATGTAGGAAACACATGCTCAAGAATTAATAGGACTTTTATAGGTTATATCATAAGCTTAGGCACGGGTATATAAATGTTATTTAGTCTCAAGATTACCATAAGCATAGGAACCAAACAATCTCCACTTGATATCACATTATACTTCACAACAACCCCCATTCTTCTTATTTTCTAGATTGAGAAATTCTATTTTTTTTAAAACTACTACACTCCCCCAAACTTATTTTTCATTGTATGTACAAGAGGTGTGTAGTTTATTTTTTTAGATATTTTTTCTCAATCTTTACACTTCTTATTGATAATAACCAGTCTAAAATATCATTTACTAGAATTTAATCCCCAAACTTATATGCTTCTATACTTATGGTAATTCAAGGGAATGGAAAAATAGTGAAGGGTTTCAAGTAGGCTCAAATATAGGTGTTAATCAACAAATAAGGATTCATTAAGGCTCAAAATGGGTAACTAGGGATTAATGTAATCAAGGGTGGCTTGAAAGGCTCAAACGTTCCAAAGATGGCCTAATGCATTATCTAGGATTTCGTCTCAAGTAGCAAACAATCAAGTTGTTGGCCAAATGACGAGTGTTCATGCTGGTAAATGAAAGAAGAAGTGTACGATGTGTAAAGATGAAACGAGTCGGAAATTATCGCGGAGCCGCGGCGCAGACCCTTTGAAACCGCAGTGCCGGAGCACCGCGACGCCTCCAGCTTGTGCCGTGGCGCTTGGTGGTCAGTTTATTAATAGAGTTCAGGCTCCGCGGTGCCTCCCAGGCAGTGCCACGACTATGGATGGAGGAGTCACACCTCCTGTGCGGCTCACTGGTCGCGCGCGATAATTTCTGACTCGTTTCATCTTTTACACATCGTACACTTCTTCTTTCATTTACCACCGTGAAACACTCGTCATTTGCCCAACAACCGTCTATCATTTCATGTCTCAAACAATTTGTTTTCGTACCAATATCTCTTTCACTAAGGAAATTTACGATTCATGGTACAACATGTGCACGTGTGTGGAAATGATGTTTCCGACGTGCGGGGCTCCAAATGTTCGAGTCATAAATAATAGGATAAACTTTCACGTTAATAAATTTCCAACATCTACTATAGTCTACCTATTAGAAATTTGAATGTTAAGACACCACTAAAATAAAACATATTATGAGAGGATTGAAAGAAAGATAGACTAAATATTCAACAACTATGGTGATCTATACAAAATAAATAGGATACTTAGAGTTGGAGATGATATATATATGTAGTACGTCAAAAGTACACCAATATTACATGTGACACCCACAATGGATTGCTAGCTGATGAGGGAGGGTTAAAAAGGCTTTTAAACTAACAAGTTTCTGAAGATAAGAACACATTATATCTTAGGTGAATTTCACATCAAAACATAGAGATAAAAGTAAAAGTACTACATATAGACATATCTGTAAGATTGTATTAATCTCCTTTGGGGAGCCTTTCTCATTAATACAAATATATATAGGTGTACAATGTTGAATCCTTCTATAATAAGGATCCCAATTCTACCATAATTATACAACATGAATTATGGTAAATATATTGTAAATACACGTGCTAATACACCCTCTCAGTCTGAGCGGGAAGAGGCCGAACGCTAAGACTGGATCTGAAGTAAAGGAATAGTTTTCTAGAAAGATCTTTTGTGAATATATTTGCGTTCTGATAAGAGGAAGGCACGTGTAATACTCTGACATGACCGAGATAAATCTTCTCACGAACAAAGTGGATGTCCATCTCAATATTCTTTATTAGCTGATGCTGAACCGGATTATGAGATAGTTAGATGGCGGATATGTTATCACAATAAACCAAAGACACCTTACGCAACAGACATTGAAGCTCTAAAAGAAGGTTTCGGAGCCAATATACCTCAGCAACACCTCTGTACTCTGCCTCTACACTCGAACGGGATAATATGGCTTATCTCTTGGCAGCCCAAGACATGAGATTATCCCCCCAGAATACACAATAGCCTGAGGTGGATCATCACACGTCTGGAGAACTTGTCCAATCAACATCCGTATATGACAACAATCTGTTCGGTGCTGTGGGGTAAAAATGTAATCCATAATCAAATGTGTACTTTAAGGGCAGTAAAATGAGGCTCCCTGGTGGCATGCATGAATAAGCATACCTGTTGAACATCATAAGCAATATCAGGTCTAGTGAAAGTTAGTTATTGTAGTGCACCTGCAAGACTCCTATAGAGAGTGGAATCTGAAACTGGATCACCATCCAAAGCACTAAGCTTTGATTTGGAGTCAACTGGAGTAGACATGATCTTGCAATTTGTCATTTTCGCATGATTATTGACTCAAACATGTACTCAATATCAGTTTATGCACAATGAATTCTTTCCAACAGTCCATTAGGCCAAAATTCTATAAGCTTGCTAACTTGTTGCTCTCCCCGAATGTAGGAAACACATGCTCAAGAATTAATAGGACTTTTATAGATTATATCATTAGGCTTAGGCACGGTTATATAAATGTCATTTAGGCTCAAGATTACCATAAGCATAGGAACCAAACAATCCCAACTTGATATCACATTATACTTCACAGCAATCCCCATTCTTCTTCTTTTCTAGATTGAGAAATTATATTTTTTTTCGAACTACTACACTCGCCCAAAATTGTTTTTCATTGTATGTACAAGAGGTGTGTAGTTTATTTTTTTAGATGTTTTTCTCAATCTTTACACTTCTTATTGATAATAACCAGTCTAAAATATCATTTACTAGAATTTAGTCCTCAAACTTATATGCTTCTATACTTATGGTAATTCAAGGGAATGGAACAATAGTGAAGGGTTTCAAGTAGGCTCAAAGATAGGTGTTAATCAACAAATAAAGATTCATTAAGGCTCAAAATGGGTAACTAGGGATTAATGTAATCAAGGGTGGCTTGAAAGGCTCAAACGTTCCAAAGATGTCCTAAATCATTTTCCTAAGCATGCATTATCTAGAATTTCGTATCAAGTAGTAAGCAAGAAAGTTGTTGGCCAAATGACGAGTGTTCATGCTCGTAAATCAAGGAAGAAGTGTACGATGTGTAAAAGATTAAACGAGTCGGAAATTGTCGCGGAGCCGCGGCGCAGCCCCGTCGGAACCGTATTCCCCCAAACTTAAACTTAAAACTTTACTCGTCCTCGAGTAAAGAACTCTAAACACCCTAAAAATAAAAACACACAGACTCTAAAAATGAATCAAGTCAATTACAATAGATTATGCCTCGAAGATCATGAACACGTGAAATATCATTTTCAGAAACATTCTAGCCACTAATTTCCTATCTAAAATTTCTAGTCAGATAATTATCAAACTTGCTTAAAGTTATTAAGGCATATGATCACTCAACCATGATTATTGATTCAAACATGTACTCAATATTAGTTTATGCACAATGAATTCTTTCCAACAGTCCATAAGGCAAAAATTCTATAAGTTTGCTAACTTGTTGCTCTCCCCGAATGTAGGCAACACATGCTCAAGAATCAATAGGACTTTTATAGGTTATATCATTAGGCTTAGGATTCACTAAGGCTCAAAAGGGGTAACTAAAGATTAATGTAATCAAGGGTGGCTTGAAAGACTCAAACATTCCAAAGATGGCCTAAATCATTTTCCTAAACATGCATTATCTAGGATTTCGTCTCAAATAGCTAGCAAGCAAGTTCTAGAATTTTTCTCCATTTTTTCTCAAACCAAAATTCTATCATGCATAACCCGAATAATTGAGTACAAAAAAGTCAACAATCATGATCGAGTTTCATCTTTATTAATAACATAATGCAAACTCAAAAACTATCCAACTTAAGCACACAGATTTATGCATTTCATGGTTATCAATAACATCCAGTTTTATCACATGCATTCACTCAATCTCATGGACTATTATTTTTAACTTGATTCATTGACACAAGATACTAAAACAAAGACACAAACAACTAAGCATAAAAACAATTAAAAACTACTAACACAAATTAGTAAGACTCCCTCCAAACTTATTCAAGACATTGCCCCCAATGTGAGAAAGTAAAGCAAAGGAACGAAGACTTACAAAAACCTAATAGCGATTCAAAATGGTGGTGATGGTGGCGGGTGATGAGGCGTCGGGTACATTGGAGGGTATCAAAGATATGACTCATTTGTTATATTATCCACGAACCAATTTTGCATGAAATAGTTTATTTGGTCTACACTCGTGACCTCATACTCATGTCTTTGTTTCATGTAGGTGTTCATGTAATGCTGGTTTTGTATGAGGTACTGATTCTGCTGAATAATGTACTTATTTTTCTTGGAACAGTTGATCCAATCTCTCCACTGGTGGCTCAATGGCCAAAGGAGGTTGTTGACTGCTCTGTCCAGGATCACCTATCTCTGCAAGCTCTTCCTCCGTCCCTCTATGTCGTCACTTGGTAGGCGTTGGCCGCTTTCTTCCGTAGGGGCCAATGGTACAGGGTCTGAATATGTATTTACCATTGTTCGATTTAGCGGTTGTTTTACCTTTCCCTTTACATCATTAATGCCCTACAATACTCCATGTGCAACACATAGAACAGTGATCAATGATCCATGTCCTAATCCCGCTATTGAGTTCAATCTGCATATCCAGTGGATACTATTCTGGATGACTTGACCTACATCGACTGAAAATCCCCTCATGATAGCACACACCAACATGATAAGATCCACTGGTACATCCGAGAAGTGTGTTGAGAGAATCAGACAGACACTCACAGAGTAGAGCCAAGCTTTGGCCACTTTGTTGAGTTGGATGTGGTACATGCCTTTGGGTACGTCATTTGTATATATGCAACGGGTCTCTGAGCATCCCACTAACTCAGCTACCTCCACCCAGTCGATTCTTGAGCGCCTCCATTCAGTGAAGTCATCTTCCTCCTCCTCTTCTTTATTCAGAAAATTTATGACCCCACATATAGCATTTATGGTTGTTGCTCCAACTGGTACTCTTTTCCCTCGTATGAAATGTTGGCTTGCTTCTCTAGATAGTTGGCATATAATTCATATATGAGGGAAGTATTTGGTTTCATCAGATAAGGATTGAAAAAGTTCTCCCAACCTCTATAAGCAATCATAACCCTGATGGGTTCATACACCTCATCATTATATGTGGAGTTTTGAAATTCCATTCCCCTTTATGGTACCAACGAACGGGTACGTAGCTTGTCGTACCTGTCTTGGACATCTTTATTGGAAAATATGGTTGCATCATACTAAGGTGTGGAGGTTCTAGAAGTGGATGCTCTGACACTTGTTTTCTTTCGACCCATTTCAAACTATATGTACTTTTGAAAAGATTTGAGCAGAGGTTCCCCTTAATTGCTCAGTTTACCCACCAGCAAATCACTCACAACAATAATCTACAAATAATAATACAAATTCAGCCCACTTCCACAATTATCAACCAACAACCCACAATCTACCACAAATTTTAATCCCCAAACTTCAAAGTCTACCAATTTCTACGATAGGGCACAAAGACTTCAAAAAGAAAACTTTAATGCAATGGTTACCTTATGAAAATTTTCCTCTTGTAATGATGTTTTGCACCAGGTAGTGAGGATTTGGGAATGCTATGGATGACTTTATACCAGATTGGGGTTGTAGGTTCTTGAAAGATGAAGTTTTATGGGATTTGGGAGGATGGACTTTACTTCGGGAGATGATTTTTTCGGAGAAGAGAGTGAGTGAGGAGAATATTTGTGATATTGGGGAAAAAATGTGAAGAGGCTAGGGTATTTTAACTCTGGGACCCGACGCGGCGCTGCGACTCTAGCGATAGGGCGCCGCGACGCTAATTAAAATTTTTTGATTCTGTTGCGCAGGGGCCGCGACTCAACGTTGAGGCGTCGCAGCGCTAACTACTCCCAAATGTGCCCAGTGTTCTGCCAACATAGCACCGCAGCTCAGCTCATAGCGTCGTGGCGCTAATTCATCAAAAAAAATTATTTTCTTTCTGCCTTCAGAGCGTTGCAGCTCAGCTTCTGGGCGCCGCAGTGCTAAGTCAATTTTGGGCATTCTACTTTTCGCTTCTGATTTCAACCTCTCGCGGTACCTTTTAGCCCCCAATTCACCTATTCATAAGAAACATAGACCAAGAAACAACAAGATAGTGAGATTGTTCAAACTAAAGATAAAACAAAATAAAATAACACAATTAAAATATTGGGTTGCCTTCCAATAGCACTGTCGTTAACGTTATTTAGCCGGATGCAGATTTCTTCTTCATTTCAAGGGGTAAATTACCCCTGCAACATAGACATTTCAGGATTTTTTTTCTTTTTCCTTTTTCTTTTCCCGAAGAGGGGTTCTGAGTGGTTAACACAGTTGGCGTATTCCACACGCTCAATGTCTGCAATGTTAGCCTTTTCACATTGTGTTAATGGCACTTCCGAAGCCTCAGTGCTCTTAAAGCTTTTATAAGAAACAGGTTCAGCCACATTAATGAAAAAATGGTCATCACTTATTCTTATCTCGGTTGTCGCCCTGAAAACATTAAAGATCATTTCTTCGCCCTGTACTCGGAGTTTTAGCTCACCCTTCTCAACATCTATCACTGCTCTCCCGGTAGCTAAAAATGGTCTCTCAAGGATTATTGACACCTCAATATCCTCTTTCATGTCAAGAACAATAAAATCAGTCGGAAAGATAAATTTGCCCACTTTCACCAGCACGTCTTCAATTATACCTCGGGGATGCTTGATTGAACGACCTGCTAGCTGCAAGGTAATGGTTGTAGACTTTGATTCCACCACTCCAAGTCTACAAAACATAGAATAGGGCATCAAATTGATACTTGCCCAAAAATTTCATAGAACATGCTGGCACTCAAAGCTCCCTATAGCGCATGGGATGGTGAAGCTTCTTGGATCTCTCAACTTCTGGGGCAGCTTCCTCTGAAAAATAATACTGCATTCTTCAGTTAATGTCACTGTCTCATACTCTTCCAGCTTCCTCTTTTTAAAGAGGATATCCTTTATGAACTTGACATAACTGGTCATCTGCTCCAGGGCTTCAGCAAAAGGGATATTGATATGCAGCTTCTTGAAAACCTCCAAAACCTTAGAAAATTGTTTATCAAGAGAATTTTTTTCTAAGCCTCTGGGTATGGAATTCTGATTTGAGGTTTCATAACAACCATTGGTGGTTACTTTTCTGTAATAGGGTGGTCTTCAGTAACCCTATCTTTCTCGGAACCAGGTGTCTCTCCCAACCAGTCAGTCGTATCCACATGTGGTTGAGCTGCAGATTGCTCAATTAGTTTACCACTTCTCAAACTGATGGCCTGACACTGTTCTTTTGGATTTACAACAGTATTGCTAGGGAGGTTCCCTTATGTTCTGTTGTTCAACATATTTGTCAGTTGTCCCACCTGTGTTTCCAAGTTCCTGATGGATGATTTAGTTTCTGTCATGAACTGGGTTTGAAAGTTTGTAAGAGTCAGCAAGGCTGC
Source organism: Przewalskia tangutica (assembly GCA_029844215.1). Lineage (NCBI taxonomy): Eukaryota > Viridiplantae > Streptophyta > Magnoliopsida > Solanales > Solanaceae > Przewalskia > Przewalskia tangutica. The sequence continues at coordinate 40,081,986 of CM056724.1, read as the reverse complement.
TTGTAATTCATTTGGCTCCACCCTGGATTGTAAGTATTGGAGAAATGGTTATTGTACGGACGCTGAAAATTCCCAACAGCTTGAACCTGAGCTTGATCTATGGGGATATTATTGGGATCCACGATTGTGCAGTGATCGAATATATGTGGCCCCCCATAAATTTCAAATCCCACAAGTGTATGAACAAAATTGGTTGTCATAGTGTTCTGCTGTAATTGCTTTGTCAACGAAGCAACTTGAGCAGTAAGTGTAGTGATATCGTCCAATTCATATACCCCAACCATTTTCCTGCTGTTAGCAGATCTCTCATCGGACTACTGATGGGTATTCATGGTCATATCATCTAGCAACTCATGTGCCTCATAGCACTCTTGCTCATGAATGTTCTTCCAGCACCAGCGTCAATAATGGTACGAGTAGTACCACACAACCGTTATAAAAATTATGGACCAACATCCATTGCTCAAGTCCGTGATGCGGACACTTTCTTTGCAACTCCTTGAACCTCTCACATGCATCATACAAAGACTCTCCATCAAGCTGATAAATATTTAGTTCTTCTCTGAGCTTTCCGGCCTTTGACGGTGGAAAGAACTTGGCAAGAAATTTCAGAGCTAAATATTACCAAGTAGTAATAGAGTTCGCCTGAAGGGAGTTCAACCAGATCTTGGATCGATCCCTGAGTGAGAATGGAAAAGCCTCAATCTAATGACATCTTCAGTAACACCATTGTATTTGAAAGTAGCACATAGCTCTAGTAAGTTTGCTAAATGCATGTGCGGATCTTCTGAGGGCAACCACCCAAAATGGACTGTGCTCTGAACCATGTGCAAAATCGCTGGATTGATCTCAAAATTATTGGCTTCTACCGCTGGTATCCTGATGTAAGTTTGCACTCTTGTAACCGTTGGTTGGATATAGTCCCTTAAGCTCCTCTCGGTAGGATTCTGGACTCATTCTATCATGTCTGCTGGTACTCCTTCATTTAACCCATTATTAAGATGTTGATTTTCCATTGAGATTGAATCAGCTATTCTTTTGTTTTTCCTATTCTGCTTGCACGCTTTCTCAATTTCTGGATTCAAAGGGACAAAGTTATTTGATCCTCTTCTACTTCGCATAAAACAAAGCTACTTAAAAGTGATAAAAAACAATACACACAGATCAAGGCAAAATTGTGTTATAAAAAAAACAAATTAGAAATAAGATTAGCTACTTTGATATTGATAATACTTCAGTACCCGGCAACGGCACCAAAAATTTATTGCGAGATTTATATATGCTACGCAAGTGTACGTATCGTAATTCGTAATAAATTTGATAAAACCGACTATCGTCCTCAGAGATTGAATTATCAATTACCAACTAACTAATATTTGGTTTCTATTTGATAAACGAATATAAATTTTGATTTCTAAACTAAGAACTAATAAACTAAAGTAATATGCAGGAATAAAATAAGAATGAAAATATTTGTAGTTAACTCAGCATTGAAGGTAATTAGGATTTCCAATCTCATCAACTATCGCCTCTATTATTAGTTAGTGCAAGACTAGTTATTTTTCTTATTATCAATTTAACAGGTTAACTGAGGTGTTCTATATTCCTGTTAAGACATATAAAAAAACTCAACCTAAGTGGGAATTTTCTATATTTCTATGATAAATTCTACCACATATGAGGAATAAGATTAGTAACCTAAAACCCTACACAGGCAATCGTGATACTCTCGTTCAAGATTAAACCTATGTCTAATCAATTATAGCATATTCAAATCTCCCTTTTCAGATCTTGATTTGAAATCATATAAGTAATGAAAACTAATGGCCAATCAATTCTCATTCAATAAACGCAAGTTGATTAGATAATGATAGATGAAGAAGAAATACTAACAATGAATTAATTCATAATAGAGGTTAAAGCGAATCGACAGAAAATCCTAATAAATTGATTAGCTCATAGACATGCTAAGAGCGCTAATTAACTTAATATCCAACATTAACTGAATTAAAGAAAAGAAAAGGAAAAGAACTTGAACAAAGATGGCCTCCAATTGCTTCCTAGCCTCATATTCCTTTGCTCGAAAGTGTGATTATCCCTAAATTAGCCTCCCACAACTTATATACCTAAAAACCCTTCTTCGACCTTTTTACCCTCGTTAAAAACATATTTTTCTCACTTATATTTGCCGTCAACGCCGATGCATTGATTCCTTGTGAACTCTCTGCAAGTGGGGCGTCGTGGTGCTTGATTTAGATGCTGCGGCCCATCGGCGTTGTCGCCCTTCGGAGTTTTGCGCCGCGGTCAGCCTTTTTCATCCGGAGTTTTGGCCAGATTACTTCCTATACTTCCCGGGACTTTTTTGACCACTTGCTTGGGACTCGATGTGCATTTTTGGGCCTCCATAAACGCCTATTTGGTTTTAATTCACCTTAAACCTTATGAATCTCTTAAACCCTGAAAACACAACATCAAACACATAATACTGTACAAAACAAGTAAAGGACAACAAAAAAACTCTCTAAAACACACTCTAAATAGTACTAAAAGTAGACTCAACAGCTGGATGGACAAAACTAGGTGGTTGATGCATATAAACTATTTATCTATCCCCATGAAGAAACACATTTTTCACATCAAACTCATGGATGGGCGAATGCTTACCCATAGCAACTCAACATTGTGCGAATGGTAGCCGGTTTAACAATCAGACTTAATTTCTCACCACAATCAATACCCTCCTGCTATTTAGTAGGGTTAACCACAAGTCTTACCTTATATCTCTCAAGGTCACCACTATCTCTCTACTTGTGGTGGAAAAACCACATGTATCGGATCACATTCACCCCCTCCGGTCTATGAACCAAATCCCAAGTATGTTGTTTCATTAAAGCATTAAAATCTTCACACATAGTTGCATTCCAATTTGAGTCTACTTTGGCCAATTTTTTGTTTTTGGGAATTGAAGATATAGTTTTGTGGATAGATTAAATTGGACTTTGGGTTTGAAAATCCTGTATTGGGCATGGGTTTCCATACGATTCGAGGTGGCAAGGATCTATGGGGTGGGATTGTTGGGTGTTAGGTTAGCTGGTAGGGTTGTGCTTAGTATCTGTGTAGGGTCAATTTGATGGACTGTCAGTAGAAGTGAGGCATTAGAATTGGTACAGTGTAGTAGGTATGGACTAGTGGTGGCAGGTGACACTTGTTGGGTGGGGTAAGCTATCGGAGGTGGTGACAGTGCATGTGTTGATGTCGTGTTTGGGGTGTCGGTAGAGTTACAGTAAGGTTCTCGATCTGGGTTGGGTTGATTGGTCGGAGCTACGGTTGTGGGTATGGGTAAAACTCAGGCTGACCTGTGAGTGGAGGGTGGGTGGATGATTGGTGACTGGGGGGACCGACGAAGTGTTAGCGGGGGTTGTCAGCGGTGGAGGAGACCCTCAATATTGGTGAACAGTGGGTATGTTGTTTGTCAGAAGAGACGGAGACGGAAGGACAGCGATGGCGGGATGACTGACCCTAGCGGTAAGCTGGTGCTGGGCCTAAGACACTCGGCTAGTGAAATTAGAATTGGGTCGAAGAGAAAGCTAGGTATGAGGCAAAATTCTGGGCCTGGAGTGTAGCAACTTGGGCCCTGGAACGAGGCAAGCATGTTAGGCTGTTGCAGTTGTTGGCTGGCCTCCTACCCCCTACATCCGTTCCCGTGGCCCTTCCCGCCATGACTGCTGTTGCGGCCCCTGCCGCCCCTTTCGCCACAATTGACTATTTTCCAGTAGTGGCGGCTGGCCACGAGTTTTAACTGTTTGCAATATTCGAACATAGTGGAAAAAATTTCCCGACGGGTATTGTTGAATTGTTCTTCAAGTACATTGCGTGAGTATTATTGTTTTCTTGAAAAAATTCTTAAAATCTTGTCCATTGATCACGGGCGGAAGCCCTCGTTTTTATGATCGTGAATAGGAGGTCTTTGGATACACTACAAGAAAAATGACCTACAGTGACAGTCAGAGTGTGACGGTTTTACAACTGTCACATAGTATGACAATTTTTCCTTGACTTCTTGGTTAACACACTTATCACATAAGTGTCACAGTTATATAAACTGTCATAAATTTATGACACATATATGATAGTTATTTTCACCGTCACATGTTGTGTGACAATTTTTTTTTACGTTGACCCATATTTTTTGGAGTTAGACCCGACCCAACACGACTAAGCCCAGTCTATTTATGGACCAGGTCCAGCCCAAATCCTTTAAACTATGAGCAAAGAGGAGAAGCCTTCATTTCATTTCAGCTATGGTAAGAACCCTAGCCACCGTCACCCTCCCTTGCCCGCACGCTACCGATCCAACACGCTTCAGTCTCTCTTCGCCATTGCCGATTTTTGCAAAAAATCAGAGTTGATACTTTGTGTCAGTCGTACATGGCCGATTCAGGGAAAGAGCAATTAAGTCTATCCTTCCACTTCCATTTGTATTCATCAAACCCTAGCCGCGATGGTAAAATACAGAAGGTGCGATGGTTCTACAGCCGTTATGTGTTCACTGGGAAAGATTAATTAATACTCTTGACCCTTCCATCAACAACACCCCACCACTAGGGCTGTTAGTGGTTCGGATATACTCGAGAACCGGACCGAAACCGGACCGAAACCTTAACGGTCCGGATACGAGTATCAAAAAAATACCCGGACCGATAAGGAACCGGACCAGAACTCCAGAAAATACCCAGAACGGTCCCCCCACCCCCAGCCTCCACCACTCCAAAAGCCCACTCCGGCCTCCCCCAATTTCCCCTCTCACACTAATTAGTTGTAAATTGATCAAACTTTATATGGTCATAACTTTGCGCTCGGACGTCCGTTTTACCTAATTTGTTTTTTGATTTTGCGTATTTTTTCGAGACGAATAATCCCAAACGGACTAAACTTCAGCCGATTTCTCCAAAAACGTCCATCTTGCCCCTCAATTTCACTTTTTCCCCAAATCGTTACGTTTTTTCCCTTTTCAAATCTAAATATCTCGCGATGTATAATTGATTTCAACGTAAAAATTGCGTGGCACCGCGTCCGAGAATGTCAATTTCAGTATTGGAAATTCAATTTTTTTTTTAAAAAAAAAAAATGGCCCGACCCGGAAAATTCTTACCGGTCCGGACCGAGAACCGGACCGATAAGGTTTCGATCGGACGGTTCTCGTTCAGGGCCGAAACCTTACGTCTGACGGTCTTGGCCCGACGGTAAGCTTATCGGACCGGTCCGTGAAGTCGATACCGGGCCGGACGGTCCGGAAGACTACCACCACCACCATAAGTGAGGTTATTGTTAAGATTTGTTCTTAGTCAATTTTTTTTAAAATTTTCTAGGATTTTGTAACAGATCTCGTGATCTGTTACTGGTTTGGATTGAAGGGAAGGAGGGGGAAGGAAGAGAGAGAAGAGAGAGAATTTTAGGGTTATATTCTGAATAATATGAGAGGGTAATTGTCGATGGCTTTAAAGCCTTACAGGGGCACAAAGTAAATAATAAGACTAAGGGGTTAAAATTATCACTATTACAAATAAGGGACCTATTGTGACTTAATTAAAAAACTTGTCACAAATACAAGTTTGTGACACTCCATCCTCCTTCGAATTTGACTCGTCTTCAGAAGGTCGCAATTTCTGGAAATTGCGACTTGATGAAATTGTAGTCCTCCCAAGTAGATTCTTCAGGTGCAAGGTTGGCCCATTGTATCAGGATCTGCGTAATAGCCTTGTTTCCTCTCTTAATCAGTCTTACATCCCCGCCATCGTTCGATTCTAATCGACCGCCGCCAGAGCGAAAGGGGGTCTATTGAAGGTGAGAGGTGGTTTCCAATTCTCTTCTTTAACTGCGAGACATGAAAAACAGGGTGTATCTTTGCTTTTGGAGGCAATGCTAACTTGTAGGCTACGGGTCCAATCTTTTGGGTTACATGATAAGGTCCATAGAACTTGGATGCCAGTTTGAGACTTTTTTTTATGGCAACCGAAGTTTGTCTGTATGGCTGCAATTTCAGATATACCCAATCCCCTTCTTCGAATTCTCTTTCGGATCTCCTCTTATCTGCATTCACTTTCATTCTGTTCTGAGCTGCTAGTAGGTTCTCCTTTAGCATCTTAGTAACTACTTGCCTTTCCTTAAGCAGATGGTCGATTGTATCTACCTTGGATTGAGTGAGGAGTTCAAATGTCAACTGAGGTGGCTCGTACCCATACATTACTTTGAATGGTGTCATTTTTAATGCTGTGTGGTAGTTGCTGTTGTACCAGAATTCAGCCTGTGATAACCACTTATGCCACTCCTTGGACTTGTGACTAGTCATACACCTCAAGTAGTTTTCCAAGCATCTGTTGAGTCTTTCTGTCTGCCCATCAGTTTGTGGGTGGTATGCTGAGTTGTAGCATAATTGCACTTGCAGGAGTTTGAACAGCTCTCTCCAAAAGTTACTAAGAAACACCTTATCTCTGTCTGAAACTATGCTCTTAGGCATACCATACAGCTTATATATGCAGTCTAAGAATAGCCGAGCCACTTGGGGTGATGTAAAAGGATGACTCAGACCAATGAAATGGGCATACTTGCTGTATATGTCAATGACTACCAACATAGTATCTCTTCCTTCAGATTTAGGCAATCCTTCTATGAAGTCCATAGAGATATGTTCCCAAGCCCCTTCTGGTATGGGTAGAGGTTGTAACAGGCCTGGATAGGCTACTTGCACACTTTTACACCTCTGACAAACATCACAACTCTGGACTGCAGATTTTATGTTTTCTATCATAGTTGGCCAGTAAAAACAACCGTGAGCCTCTGATAGGTTGCCCAGGCTACTGAGTGCCCTCCCAGTCATGACTGGTGTACAGTTGCTATCAATTTGTGCCTTAAGGATCCATTCTGCCCTACCCATACTCTCCCTTTGTGTCCTTGTTGTAGAGATAAGTCTAACTCAGGTTCAGTGTTGGTACTAATGGTGGTGATAGATTGTAAAACCTCCTGATCTCCCTTATAACTCTCCAGGACTTCTTCAATCCACTTAGGTTGAATTTGTGTGATAACCCTGCAATGTAGTACCTCTGTCTCATTATCTGACTCTCTTTGGCAAGGTATCCTCCTGGATAATGCATCAGCTATCACATTTTCGACCTCTTTCTTGTATTGGATGTCAAAGCTCAAACCCATCAACTTAGTCAACCCTTTATGTTGTAATGTAGTGGTGATCTTTTGCTCTTGTAAAAATTTAAGACTGAAATGGTCAGTCTTGATTATGAAGTTTTGTGGACTCAGGTAATGCCTCTACCTTTCCACTGCTTGTAGTAAAGCTATTAGTTCTTTCTCATAAGTGGATAACCATTGATGCCTCTTATTCAGTACTTGACTTATAAAGGCTAGTGGTCTCTTCTCCTGCATCAGTACTGCCCTAACACCAGTGTTACTTGCATCCACCTCTAACACAAATATCTTATTGAAATCTGGTAATGCTAAGACAGGTGTGCTAGACATAGCCTTCTTCAATCTGATGAAGGCAGATTCAGCCTCAGGGTTCCAGCCAAACTCCCCTTTCTTCAGCAGACTTGTTAATGGTTTACTGATGTGAGCATAAGTTTTTACAAACTTTCTGTAGTACCCAGTCAGTCCTAGGAATCCCCTTAGTTCTTTGATAGTATTTGGTTTGGGCCACTCCATCATAGCAAAGACCTTACTGGTCAAGATTACCCTTGTGGCAATAATGTGCCCCAAATATTCCACTGAGTCATCAATGCACACTTGCCGAGCTTAGCATTGATTGATCGCCTTGGCGATTGCAGGGTAGTTTCTATGTGCCTCGGATGCTCATCGACAATTTTGTTGTATATCAAAATGTCATCAAAGAAAACCAGAATGAACTTCCTAAGATAGTTCTTGAACACACTATTCATAAGAGCTTGGAAAGTGGCAGGTGCATTAGTGAGGCCAAAAGGCATCACTCTGAATTCCCAAAGTCCAAAGCAGTTTTATATTCTTCCCCTTCCTTCATCCTTACTTGATGGTACCCTGCTCTAAGGTCCATCTTAGAGAAGATCTTAGCTCCAGATAACTCATCCAATAAGTCCTCCATCATTGGTATGGGGTATTTATTCTTCACAGTCAAGTTGTTTAGTTTCCTGTAGTCCACACACAGCCTCCATGAAGCATCTTTCTTCTTAACCAGCAGGGCAGGGGATGCAAAAGGTGATTGGCTAGAGATTCTGATTCTGCTTCAACCATTTCTGTTATTATGGCTTCAATAGCATTCTTTTGGTCAAAAGAGTATCTGTAGGGTCTTAAATTGAATGGTTGGGCTCCCGGGATAAGATTGATTCTATGGTCACATTCTCTTTTGGGTGGAAGTTCATTGGGTTCTTGGAATACCTTCTTGTACCTCTGCAACAGTTTCTCAATTGCTGGCATCCTCAGTTCGCTCTTTATTCTTTCCTTGTTATTGATCAAGGCTAATTCATTACTCTTCCACAGCTTCCACAGTGTAACATTCTTCTCAGCTTCTTAGTGTCAATTGTTGTTACTCTAGCATTATATTGCACCCCATACAATGTGATCATCTTCCCTTTATACCAAAAACTCAGAATGTGTGGTCTAGTGTGTAAGATGATAGGTGATACCTCATTTATCCAATCCATGCCTAAAATCATATCACATCCCCCTACTTTGAGTAAACTGAATTTAAATTCGAAAAGATCCCCTTGCATTGCCCACTGGAATGCTGAAATCTCCTCCTGGCAAGTCATGTCCTGCCCATTGGCTACCACTACCTTCAAAGGTCTCCTCATAGGTTGCTTAGTCAGTTTTAGTCTTTTGGTGACATATGGATCAAGAAATGAATGGGTTGATCCACTGTCGATCAACACTGTAATTGACACCTTGTTGACATGCCCCAAAATCCTGATAGTTGATCTTTTTCCCCTGTCTGAGCTTATCCCCAACAAGGCATGAATTGTTATACCCCGTATTTCCTGAGTATGTACGTGAGGACGTACGTAGGGAAATTTGAACTTTAAAGTGGCTTGGCCGATTTTATTTGTGCACAACACCCGAATAGAGTTGTTTTTAAATAAACGTTTTACATAACTTGCGAAGGGAAAATTCCGGCTATGTCATTTCTAATTTTTGCGGATTTTTCCGAGAGACGAAACATTTTGGACCAACGAGAGGGCGACACTTGTCACCCTCTCATTGGGGACGTTGGGCGGCAACAAGTGGGACGAAATGGGTTGGTTTTTGTCAAGTAGTAGGTAGGATATTTTGGTGGTAGATGGATAAGGTGCACTTGGCATGATCTTGGCCCTACACTTGCCTTGCACTTGGCATCATCTTGGCCATTGGTTGGCCTTTGCTTGACCTATAAATACCCCTCCCCTTTGAAGACTTATTCATCCTAAAATGTTCTAAGTCTTAGAAATCCTCCTCCCTTGTTGTTCTCGTCCTCCCTTTGAGAGGCCCTTGGCGAGAGTTCTCCCCTTGGCGAGTACCCCCAGTGGGGTAGTAGAGGTATACACCCCCCCCCTTGTGGTGTTGTCTCGTATAAATACCCCCTCTTGGTAGAAATACTCTCAAAAGTATTGTTACTATACCCAAATTACCTTAGCCGTATACCTTGTAGTATTCTAAGGTTATACCTATACGAAAAGCCCAGTAATACTATTATACTTCCCGGTCCACAAACCGAACCACAAGGAAAATCTCCATAGTTAGTTGGAGTATTATGTAGAAGTTGGTTAGAACTTCTAAGGGTGGTTTGGAGCGGGTTGGAGCGCACGGAGTTGGAGCTAAACGTTGCCCAGGATCGACATCTATACTTGGATAATTATGGGCTTATCGAGGTAAATATCTTGTCCCCCTATTGTAATTGGAAATTACATGTTGCTAGAATATATAGTTGAAGTATACTATATATAGAACTGAACCTAGTTTTGTGGCAATGTCTTTGGACTTAAGCCTGAATTTAAAGAAGAGAACTGAACTGTAATTACGTAGGACTGTATTACAGTAGACTTGTGTAAGTTTGACGGGTAGGGAAGGGCTGCCCATTTTCCCGTAGGATCTTGTATCTAGATTTATTCTACCGAGTAGTCTAGACTTTGATAGACTTGTATAACCTGTATAGGTTGAATGTTCTGCGAGTAACATGTGCTACTTGAGAAGGTGGACCAAAGGCTAGGGTTATAGCCGTGAGCGATTTGCTAATAGTCGATAATCGTCGCGAGGTATGTGAACCTCTTCCTATCTCTTCTAGCATGAGATGTGTATAACGATGTAGTACGGTGAGCGACGTGTGTTAATTGAGCGTGGTTATGCGGCAATGTCTTTTGACTTAAGCCCGAATAATAATAATCTTGAAGTAGTTCAAGAGAATTAAGAACTGTTTTTAAAGGAAGAGTAATACTTGGTTTTAAAAGCTTAAGAGTTATACTAGCTTTATGGGAAGTTAGGTATAACGGCTTAAGAGAGATAAAACAAATGATTTATTTTAGAAGTTAAGAGACTTGATCTTGTAAGATAAGAGACTTAACTTAAATGAATTATATGAATTTTGTGTGAAACCTCATTCGTGAGTAATGAGTACTTGGTTTTTAAAAGGGATAATGTTTTACTGATTTCGGAAATCAGAATGTGTATCGACAAACCACTGCAGCGTTAATAAAGGGGAATGTTTTGATTAATGAAGTATTATAAAACCAGTAGAAACTTCCATCTGCATAGAAGCTAAGATGAGACAAAATGATATTTCCTAGATCATGGCTGCTGTAATAAGATTGTTATAAACAAGAATATCCTACTCTCATATAAGGTATATGTTTCTCAGATTGCTTAAAAAGATAATTATATTCTTAAATGAATAAGACTATGAACTACGAAACCTTTCGAAAATGAGAAACTTGAGTAATTGAAATTAGGCAAACTTGAAACGTTTAGAAAAGAATGTTGTTACTTGATTTTACAAAGAGAAGTGTTTTGATTTACTTCAAAAGATAATCACTCTATTTTCATATACTACGGGTATTGTGTGACTTTTGTGAAAGTAACGTATCTTTTAAAAAGAGTTAATGTATGAAGTACTTTGGGGATAAAAACCCGATCTTGTTAATCATATAGTAGAAAGTGCCTTGTGTGTATAACTTGATTGTGTTGGGTTGTGATAGCCTTGTAATACTTTCTTGTTGATTTGTTAAGTAAACATGCTAGGATGCTACGTGTGTTAGTATCTTGTGATGTTTTGTGTAAAGGGGTTTCCCCTCGATTGCGCTTAAATAGTTTCACTATCAGCCGTTATGTTGGTATTGTACCACTCACCTTGACTTGTTTCCGGAGGTTGGCGCCTCCGTCTGGGGTAGACTCGGTAGTCCAGTGACCTATGATTCGAGAATACCTCATGCGGGTCGGGGCCTATGCGAGCTACGAGAGTTCGAGTTAGTACGCGGCCTTTATGGTCACGCGGTGCATGTGGCGTGCGGATGCGAGTCCGGCGGATCTTGGGAGTAGCTACCTCGATGCGGGGTTATACCTCATGCGGGCCTATGAGTTTGGCCTATGCGGGCTGCGGAGAGTTCGAGGCTAGACGCGCCGCATTAGATCTGCGAGGCGAGTGGCGGCTTTGATCATGTGATGATGCAGACAGATCTCATGTCTGATTTATGACCTTGTTGATGCGTGGGTTTTAGTAGTCGGCTATGCCTTCGCACTTACCATGCGGTTTTATTAGGACACAGGTGGGACACGGTGTTCAGTGTATTCCGATGCCTTTATATCATGGCTGCCGGTGAGGAAGGTATTCCACGGCATGATTGATGTTGTGGGCGTGAGACCCATAGTTATATTTGAGTGATGACTTTGAGGCGTGAGTCACGACTTGACATGGCTCGCTTATTTATTGTGAATCGTAGTTTGGATATCATACATGTCTCCCGCTTTATATAGACTACTATGATTTCATTTACGATTTATTTTGATTTCACATACTAAATTTTTGTTATGCGACCTCGCCCGGGGCTGCGTTACGCCGCAGTAAAGTACACGATCGTTGATCCTCGCTCTTAGGATCACGATTCGGCGTTGGGAAAGCTCGTTTCTCGGAGGCTTATCTTGGTATAGTCCCTGTTGTTGTAGGTGCTTACATTCGGGGTATGACGAACCCGTCCGTCGTTGTTGTCATATTATTCGTAGAAGTGCATGAAATCTTGTTGTGGCGGGGTTTGTAAAAGGATTAAACTGCTCATTTTGAAAGAGTTGTTATTTATATATATCTTGAAAGGCAAGTTTTCTCAATTCTTGTTTCTTACTTCATAATATTTTCATGTCTTGTTTTATGTTCATTGATTACTCGATGTATGGCTACTTGGGTGTCGGGTAGGCACGATCCACGGGCCGGGTTGGTCGTGACAAAAGTGGTATCGAGCGATTAATCCTCGGAAAGTATCTACGAGCCGTATCGAAGAAGTCTTGATTATCGGTGTGTTGTGCACCAATAATCGGAGGCTATAGGATATTTAGGATTGGTTTCTATTCTTCTCACTCGAGATCGTGCCTTAGAGTTGTGTTGTAAGTTGGACCTCTAACGTATTTCTTTCCACTTACCGCTATGCCTCGCGTAGGCAACCCGGGCGAGGAAGGCAAAGCGTGAGAGCTGCGAGTAAATCTGAGAGGTTACGTGGGCACAGCCCAATCATCACAGGTGGTGCTTCATTCGGGAGTTCTGCGACGTCACTAAGCCCGTGAGTTGAGCACGGCGGCGGCGATTCCTCTGCGGCCATGATGTTTGAACGCCCGATTCCACGGCCGAAACGATGAATTTAGATTGCGAAAGCGACCTGTTACTAGCTATGGATTGGCTACAGAGTATACCGATGTACGCGAGTCTTGATGAATATCAACGAAAGGGTTGTCTGAAGTAGTTCTTGATTGAAGCGAGCATGGCACGTATGCGGGCTTATGCCGCAGCCGAGAAAGCGTAGAGATCGGCGGGTTAACGAGGGCGAGAAGAGGCGAGCAGCGAAGGTCCTTTGGTAACCTTCGAGGTAGTCACCTCGCGTGATTAGATATGCACGCCCATGCGAGTGGTCCTCGGGGTTCGGGGCGTTCGGGGTAGGCGAGTTGGTCGAACTCCGGGGCTTCCGGTTCTGATATGATGAGCGCCATCGGGAATGTCATCTTGTTGTTGGTACTTGTTGTACGTGCGGCCGTCAGGGCCAGGTGTCGAAAGGGTGTCCTAGTAGAAGGGATGCTAGTAGGAAGACTTAGCCTTCAGGATCGATGGGTAGTTCGTCACCTTCCTTAGCTATGCGCCCTACGGGGCAGGTTTGATTAGAACGACTAAGGGGAGTGAAGCAGTAGATGCAGGCATATCTTTAACCCTCTAGAGTTTTGTATATATGATAAGGTGAGTATACCTTAAGTGTTATTGTGTAAATTGTGATTAGAAATCATGGTTAGTTAACCAAGTAAGATTTGGGGGATAGAAAAGGTGTGAGCCTTAGAGTTTTGTACGTAAAGACCTTAGAGGTAAGGCCATCTCGAGTAAAGGTGTAGTGTTATGTTTGATCCTTATCGGAGTGCATAGTGCACGTGAGCTATGTTTGGGATAGGTCCCTAAGTAGTGTGAAATGAAAGAGGGTAGTTGAGCTAAGAAGACCGCTAGGTTTTCGTAACATGATTAGAGAGATTGTTCCGGATCGGGGAGCTAGTGTTTTGCGCATTGCCGGGTCGGGTTGAGGCCATGTTGCGGGTCAACCCGCGGCATGTATGGTGGTGGGGTCAGTTTGTGGTGGTCCCGCCGAGTGGTAGGGTCACGAGGGTGTCAGGCCCAAGTTTAGTTAACCAGTCTGAGTTCGTGGACGATTCGACCGATGGTCGGGCGAGGAGGTCGGCCGTCTTGTCTTCTAGCAAAGGCAGTGTACTCGATGAGTGTTGATTATATCGAGAAGGTTGTCGAGTGCGCAGGTGCCTACCTTCACCTTAGGACGCACGGTGGAGCCAGTCTGCATTGTTTCTTTTTCTGGAAGTTTTACCAGGCAGGGTTAAGAACTCAGGTGAGACTCAGAATCGCATTCGCCCTCGGGCAGTGTTTGGAGTTCAGGGGTAGTTGTGAGGATTGTTGTCTCCTGTGGAGGGAGTGTTTAAGCTACCGTTTCAATGTTCGGATGTCGCCTTATGAAGCCTTGTAGGGGCGGAAGTGTAAATTGCCGGTCGATTGGTTCGATGTTGGCAAGGTTCAGATAGTTGGTTCAGGCTTGTTCCAGCAGACTGTGGATAGGGTGAAGCTTATCTAGAAGAAGTTATTGGCAGCTCAGAGAAATCGTGCGGATCATCGGCGACGACGCTTAGAGTTCAGGTTGACGGTCGGTCTTCTTGAAGGTACCACCCCGGTTAGGGTGTGACGAGTTTTGGAAAACAGAGGAAACTTAGCCCGTATTACTTTGGGCCTTTTTGAGTTCATGTGAAGAATAGGCCAGGTTGCCTATATGTTAGCATTTGCCGTCCGACTTAGGAGGCGATGCGTCCGATCTTCGTATTGTTATGTTCGGAAGTATCGGAGATCCATCTAAGTGTTCGATTAATGATGACGCGTTAGAGATAGTAACCCGAGTTTTGGAAAGCGGCGATGTCGAAGCGTGGTAGGTTATGAGAAAGAGTTCGAGTGTACAAGAAGTGTACGACATCCTCAGGGATCGCATGCAGTCCGGTACCATTTGTTGGGTCGCCGGAGTGACACTAGAACCTCGCGGCAAAGTGACAAAAGTGGTATCGGGAAGAAGCGAGCATGTATGGCGAGCATAGATGTGATCATTTCTTTTGTAAAGAGAAGGTGCGAAGGAAGTATATTCTAGACCCCGGAGAGAGGTGTTATGTGGTGATGTTAGAGGTGTTTCCTCGTGGACGTGGATGTAAGTACTTTGCGCGGGTGTTTCTGTGGCCAGGTGTGGCAGGTTTGTTCTCCTAATTATAGTAGTGAAGGCTATACTGGCGCGCGTTCGTTTTGAGACTTAGAAGGAACATTCGGGACGAATGTTTCTAAGGAGGGGAGAATGTTATACCCCGTATTTCCTGAGTATGTACGTGAGGACGTACGTAGGGAAATTTGAACTTTAAAGTGGCTTGGCCGATTTTATTTGTGCACAACACCCGAATAGAGTCGTTTTTCGACGAAACGTTTTACATAACTTGCGAAGGGAAAATTCCGGCTATGTCATTTCTAATTTTTGCGGATTTTTCCGAGAGACGAAACATTTTGGACCAACGAGAGGGCGACACTTGTCACCCTCTCATTGGGGACGTTGGGCGGCAACAAGTGGGACGAAATGGGTTGGTTTTTGTCAAGTAGTAGGTAGGATATTTTGGTGGTAGATGGATAAGGTGCACTTGGCATGATCTTGGCCCTACACTTGCCTTGCACTTGGCATCATCTTGGCCATTGGTTGGCCTTTGCTTGACCTATAAATACCCCTCCCCTTTGAAGACTTATTCATCCTAAAATGTTCTAAGTCTTAGAAATCCTCCCCCTCCCTTCTTGTTGTTCTCGTCCTCCCCCTTTGAGAGGCCCCCTTGGCCGAGAGTTCTCCCCTGGAGAGTACCCCCACAGTGGGGTAGGTAGAGGGTATACACCCTTGTGGTGTTGTCTCGTATATATACCCCTCTTGGTAGAAACACTCACAAAAGTATTACTTTATACCCAAATTACCTTAGCCGTATACCTTGTAGTATTCTAAGGTTATACCTATCTGAAAAGCCAGTAATACTATTATACTTCCGTCGGTCACAAACCGAGACCACTAAGGAAAATCTCCATAGTTAGTTGGAGTATTATGTAGAAGTTGGTTAGAACTTCTAAGGGTGGTTTGGAGGCGGGTTGGGCATGTGAGTTGGAGCTAAACGTTGCCAGTGATCGACATCTATACTTGGATAATTATGGGCTTATCGAGGTAAATATCTTGTCCCCCTATTGTAATTGGAAATTACATGTTGCTAGAATATATAGTTGAAGTATACTATATATAGAACTGAACCTAGTTTTGTGGCAATGTCTTTGGACTTAAGCCTGAATTTAAAGAAGAGAACTGAACTGTAATTACGTAGGACTGTATTATAGTAGACTTGTGTAAGTTTGACGGGTAGGGAAGGGCTGCCCATTTTCCCGTAGGATCTTGTATCTAGATTTATTCTACCGAGTAGTCTAGACTTTGATAGACTTGTATAACCTGTATAGGTTGAATGTTCTGCGAGTGGCGTGCTACTTGAGAAGGTGGACCGTGGCTAAGCGGGTTATAGCGTGAGCGATTTGCTAATAGTCGATAATCGTCGCGAGGTATGTGAACCTCTTCCTATCTCTTCTAGCATGATATGTGTATAACTATGTAGTACGGTAGGCGTCGTGTGTTAATTGAACGTGGTTATGCGACAATGTCTTTTGACTTAAGCCCGAATAATAATAATCTTGAAGTAGTTCAAGAGAATTAAGAACTGTTTTTAAAGGAAGAGTAATACTTGGTTTTAAAAGCTTAAGAGTTATACTAGCTTTATGGGAAGTTGGGTATAACGGCTTAAGAGAGATAAAACAAATGATTTATTTTAGAAGTTAAGAGACTTGATCTTGTAAGATAAGAGACTTAACTTAAATGAATTATATGAATTTTGTGTGAAACCTCATTCGTGAGTAATGAGTACTTGGTTTTTAAAAGGGATAATGTTTCTTGATTTGAATCGAATGTGTATCGACAAACCATGCGGCGTTAATAAAGGGAATGTTTTGATTAATGAAGTATTATAAAACCGGTAGAAACTTCCATCTGCATAAAAGCTAAGATGAGACAAAATGATATTTCTAGATCACGGTACGTAATAAGATTGTTATAAACAAGAATATCCTACTCTCATATAAGGTATATGTTTCTCAGATTGCTTAAAAAGATAATTATATTCTTAAATGAATAAGACTATGAACTACGAAACCTTTCGAAAATGAGAAACTTGAGTAATTGAAATTAGGCAAACTTGAAACGTTTAGAAAAGAATGTTGTTACTTGATTTTACAAAGAGAAGTGTTTTGATTTACTTCAAAAGATAATCACTCTATTTTCATATACTACGGGTATTGTGTGACTTTTGTGAAAGTAACGTATCTTTTAAAAAGAGTTAATGTATGAAGTACTTTGGGGATAAAAACCCGATCTTGTTAATCATATAGTAGAAAGTGCCTTGTGTGTATAACTTGATTGTGTTGGGTTGTGATAGCCTTGTAATACTTTCTTGTTGATTTGTTAAGTAAACATGCTAGGATGCTACGTGTGTTAGTATCTTGTGATGTTTTGTGTAAAGGGGTTTCCCCTCGATTGCGCTTAAATAGTTTCACTATCAGCCGTTATGTTGGTATTGTACCACTCGCTTGACTTGTTTCGGAGGTTAAGCCTCCGTCGGGGTAGACTTCGGTAGTGCAGTGACCTATGATTCGAGAATACCTCATGCGGGTCCCGGGCCTATCGCGGAGCTACGAGAGTTCGAGTTAGTATCGGCCTTTATGGTCACGCGGTGCATGTGGCCGTGCGGGTGCGAGTCCAGCGGATCTTGGGAGTAGCTACCTCGACGCGGGGTTATACCTCATGCGGGCCTATGAGTTTGGCCTACGCGAGTGCGGAGAGTTCGAGGCTAGACGCGCACATTAGATCTTGCGCGCGAGTGGCGGTTTGATCATGTGATGCCAGTGCAGATCTCGTAATCTGATTTATGACCTTGTTGGTGCTGTAGGTTTTAGTAGTCGGCTATGCGCCGTGCCTTACCATGACGGTTTTATTAGAACACGTGGGACACGGTGTTGGTGTATTCCTTGATGCCTTTATATCATGGATCGCCAGCGGTGAGGAAGGTATTCCACGGGCATGATTGATGTTGTGGCGTGAGACCCATAGTTATATTTGAGTGATGACTTTGAGGCGTGAGTCACGACTTGACATATCGCTTATTTATTGTGAGCTGTAGTTTGGATATCATACATGTCTCGCTTTATATAGACTACTATGATTTCATTTCTGATTTATTTTGATTTCACATACTTGTACTGTTATCGACCTCGCCCGGGCCGCGTTCATGCCGCAGTAAAGGTACACGATCGTTGATCCTCGCTCTAGGATCATGATTGGCGTTGGGAAAGCTCCGTTTCTCGGAGGCTTATCTTCGTATAGTCCCTGTTGTTGTAGGTGCTTACATTCGTGGTATGGCGAACCTGTCCGTCGTTGTTGTCATATCATTCGTAAGTGCAGTAATCTTGTTGTGGGCGGGGTTTGTAAAAAGGATTAAAGCTATTCATTTTGAAAGAGTTGTTATTTATATATATCGAAAGGCAAGTTTTCTCAATTCGTTTCTTACTTCATAATATTTTCATGTCTTGTTTTATGTTCCGCTGATTACTCTGATGTATGGCTACTTGGGTGTCCGGGTAAGGCACCAGTCACGGGCCCGGGTTCGGGTCGTGACATGAATTGAAACTTCAGCTTGTTCTTCCTCAATTCCCTCTAGTGTGTCAGCCACATCCACAAACTCTTCAGGCTGCTCCTCATCACCCTCTTTTTCCATGCCTTCCGTAACATGCAAAGTCTGCAGCCCCTTAGCTTTGCATTGATGACCATGTGTGTACCTCTCCCTACACCTATAACACAGCCCTTGCTGTCTCAGATTCTCCAGGTGTGGGGGTAGGTTATTTGGAATAAAGTGAGGTCTTATGGGTGGTCTTTGATTGGTATAAGTGAGTTTGAGTGGAGCTTGGTGAGTTGGGTTCTGGGTAGGTTTATTTGGGGCATTTACTGACTGTTTTTGGAAATTACTGGGGTTAGTTTTTGATGGTATATGGGCTGTATATTTGTGGTTGGCAAAAGGTGTAAGGGCTTTAAAAGACTCTTCATATAATTTAGCAATTTCATACGCATCCAACACAGTGATAGGGGATGCTAATTTCACCAATGGTTTGATTTACGGCGAGTCGGCTGATGGCGGCTACATCGTAGTGTGCTTCATTAGTAGTGGCTTTAGCAATGCCATGTGGCTTATTAACTACACGAATATGTTTTGATTTTGCTATACTGTACCCTCTTGAGTAATTTTATTAAATTCTTCCAACACATCCCGTGGTCTTAAGCTTCCAAACCTCCTCTGAACTTGTGAGAATTTGCCCGTGATGGAGCCCCTTTTTGGTGTAATGTATAACCATCCAACCACAGGTCTACCCTATCACCAATATGTACCGACGCGTAACGTAATTTTTCGTGGTCTGGGATATTATACAACTCGAAAAATTTCTCACATTTTCTCAGTCAGCTTTTGGGGTTCACCCCTTCAAATTCCGGGAAGTTAATTTTGGGTTTTTGGGGTCTGTTTTGATTAGGGTTTTCTGGAGTGTGGACTATGGTTCCGGATAAGGTTGGTGGTGAGGATGAGTACATTGGGTTTCTGAAAATAGGAGGGCTCGATAAGAGGGGTGCTGGGGGAAAGGTAAATCCCCTACCGACACTACCACTCGACGATGCGAAGTGATGATAATAAGAGTTAGGGTTTAGATTACCTTATATGCATTCGTTCATCGTACCAGGTAATCTGATTTGCATGTTGGTTGGGATGATTCCGATGGTGAAAGGGGTTGCATCGTTGCCGGCGTCGCTGGTGTTGAGTTTCCAGATGTGTTCTGCTGTAGCAATAAATCGAGTTTTCTATTCAGTTCACGATTTGCTTCGGAGTATTTCAGATCGAAGGTATCCAATCTTCTGTTGGTTTCATCTGATTCTTTCCGTTTTCTTCCACCACCACTGCTAGCTGAGCTTTCAAGACTCTCAGGTCATCATATAGGTGTTGTAGTTCCGGCGGAAGGTCGGTCCCCGGCGTCGGAAGGGCTCCTGATACCATTTGTAACAGATCTCGTGATTTGTTACTGGTTTGGATTGAAGGGAAAAGGGGGGAAGGAAGAGAGAGAAGAGAAAGGAAATTAGGTTTTGTATTCTGAATAGTAATAGAGAGCGTAATTGTTCGATGGCTTTAAAGCCTTACAGGTGCACAAAGTAATAAATAAGACTAAGGGGTTAAAATTATCACTATTACAAATAAGGGACCTATTGTGACTTAATTAAAACTTGTCACAAATACAAGTTTGTGACAGATTTCTTCGATTTTTGGTGAAGTTTGATAGTTTTGTGTAGTATATTTTGAAGATTTTGTGGTGAAGTTTGACTAATTTTGTGGTGAACGAATAATTGACAAAATTAGGGTTTGCAATTCGGAGTTCTTCACAAATCTAGGGTTTTCATTCGCCGTAGTTGTTGTTGTATTTGTTCATTCGTTGTAATAAGTTTTCATTTCATTATTTGTTCTTAATTTCTGTATTTCTTTAATCTTGTAAGATTCTACACCAATGGACAGACTGGAGATTGGATTGAAAGATTTGAATGGCATAAAAGAGCCATGTGGAGTTGTTGTTTGGAAAAACACGCTCTTTGTGTTGCATATGCATCTGCCAATTTCAACGCGTATGTTATCTGGCTTCACTTCAGTACTTTGAAAATAAGCATTTAAGTGACGTTTTATGGTGACCAGTCTTTATTTCTGTATATTTGGTCAACTGAATGCTTGCTAGAAAAATTTCATTTGGTCAGTTGGATAATAAAATCGAAGAGTTTTTTTGCTAGGTTTATTGTTGCATTTATAGGCTTTATGACTGATGTTCTTAGCAATAATTTATATTTAGCCGAGTTAGAGGAAAAGTTTTGATTTGGGCATCTTTCTAGATACTCTTTAGCATTTACTGCCACTACACTGGAAAAGTGAGGCTTTCCTCAAGGAATCCTGGCTTTAATTTCAACAATCCACCGTTCATGATACTGATTTGTGGAAAAAATGTTTGTTATTTTTCTTGGATTGGCATTGCATTTGTTTTTATTCTCTTATCTCCTTGAGTATGCTGGGTTCTGTGGCGTGATTGAGCTATATGATATTTCTATTAATCAAATTTGTTTTGGTAGGAATAGTTTCATGTCTTTGTATTATAACTATTTATGTGTCTCACTTATGAAATATCTTGATGTTTATGTTAATCTTTGATTTACATCAGTGTTTTCATATATTTTTTTCACACCTGAGGCTTATGTTGTTTATTGCGACAACATGTTGCCTAAACTCACATATATATAGAGAGTTGTTTTGTTAAATGTTTCTTAGTTTCGAGATTCTTATCCTCCTCTCTAATCTTGACAGTTGTGACTGTTATTTGATCTTTTCATCTTCTGATTTATGAGTCCATTGCAGGTTTAGTCTGTACTTGATCGTGATATTTCATAAACAAAATGATCTTGAGTCATTTCTCTACTGATGCAACATAGATGAACCCTTTTTACATCTTGCAAGCTTAAGCTCTTATATAGCCCAGCAATTTGTTCAATTTATTGGTCAGTTCTCAAAAAACTTATCCATGTGCAAAATATAGAGTCCCTGAACACCTATTGTTTATATTCTCTGTGTATGGCTATTTGATAAAGGTTTCTCTTTGTTCTATTCTACTACAGAGGATCTTCTCTGCAGAGATATCCTTGGTTGGTCAGAAAATTTAGTTGACTTTGGTTGTCAGCTTTTAAACTTTACCAGTGATGGGGGTAGTAGAACAGTTCCTGAGGCTTGCTCATTTCCTTCGAGAGTATCCGACACAGGAACGAGTTTTATATTTCACACAAGAAGATCTTCCAACGTCGATGATAACTTGCCTGCATATTCGATATTAGAAGTTGTAAGAAGTAATCAAAGTTATGGAGGTTTCAACCTCATTATTGAAGGGTAATCTTTTCATTTGTATGCTTTTCTCATCTTCCATCAAAGTCATTATGCAGGATCTATATGGATTCAGAATTAGAACTCAAAACATAAGAAATCAACTTATCTTGGTTTTATTTTTCTATTAGCACATCTCTCAAATGGGGATGTGCTTTAGTTCGAATTATTTTTGCACCTGTCAAATTGCATAGGTCATTGCCGAACACTTGAATCTTGAAGAGATTGAAGTAATCAGAGAGATGTTTGCATTGATGGAATATGATGGTGATGGGAATATAACATATGATGAACTAAAGGCTGGACTTAGAAAAGTCGGTTGGCAGAAGCAGAGATGAAGTTGCTGATGGATGTGGTAAACATTCCTGTCCACATAAACACGCTGAAATAATTTTTTGTTCTTTCTTCTGGTTGGTTTTATGAGATTTAAAAGTTTTATATGCCAAATGAGAACATATTTTGCTTCTACTGCTCAGTTTCCTGTATGCTTACTAGTATGTGTTGCTGTAACTTGTAGTTCCTTCTAAGTTTCTTCACGTTTAACCATCTCACTCACCAGCCTCTATTGTCATCTCCCAGTTTTTGTGTAATAGATGTATACATAATATGTGTGTATGTTTGATGTCTCTGTTATGCTGGGTTTTATCTAATTCTAAAATTCTGATAGTATACTTGGTACCAGGGTCCTTAATTACTTAGTACAAATTTACTGCTAGAGTTTAGCTCATTACATTGAAGCAGGTAAAGCATGTTTGTGTTATCTAACTAACATCTTCTCTATCACTTCTCCCTTTCCTTGCGTTGTCTCCATATTCTGATGTCCTATCTAAATGAATATATTCTGATATGTTTCATGGCAACTACCGAAATTCTGTAATGTCATCTGGTGTATTTTCGCTGTGCATTCAGAATGAGGGGAAATAATCAGCTGTTCCGCGGAACTCACTCTCACTCCCTCTCTCTGCCCTCTTCGTTTAAACTGTGAGTTTGCCAGAAGTGACTCTTCCAAGTGATGTACGCTTGTGATCTCAGTTATTCCTCTATTGCTTTTTTTCTTTTGATTGTTTCAAATATCGGAGCTTTTGAAGGAGATGGAAAATTGATAGTTCCATGTGTCTTTTAGTCCTACATCACTTACTTTACCATAGCTTAGAGTTTCAGTGTACTATTACTACTGCAAGTTATCAATTGATTGATATATAGAAATCCCACATATGTGGTGAATTTTAACAACAATAAGTTTTCTTATCTCTATTGTGTATTATAATTGATCTAACATGTTGAATTATATTTGGATCTAATAATATTAGAATGACCTAATTATGATTAGAAAATTTTAATTGATCTTTATTGTGTTTAACGGTATAATGAAAAAGAAGTTTTTTCACAGCATGAGCTTGATGAGGTCCGGATTGAGTGGGCACATCATTTTTCAAAGATTCTCCGTACTACAGAAGTTGTGCCACCTTCATGATGTTTGGATAATATGTACTTAAGCTCATTTTGTTTTGTAAAAGATTTTGTTTTGGATACATTTGGGAACAAGAGGATTTATAACATATTTGATTAATTAGTTACATTTTAGTTACAATCGTAAATGTTTCAATATTATGTATTAAAATGATTGGATTAATTAGTTGCATTTTAGTTACAATATGCCATTTTCCCACCATTTAACTATTATTGATTTTTAAAAAAAATAATTAATTAAATTAAATTAATAATTAAATACAAAATGCGTTAAAATTAAATTTTCTACAATTGTTTTATATTTAAATTAACTTAATTAAAATTAAAATTTATTTAAAAATGTACCGCCAAAAAATATATTAAATTAATAAAATTCAAATATTTACCGCCAAAATTTGTAAATTTCTGGGAAAAAAATAAAAAAATGTGAGAAATAGTCAAAGTCAACGACCAAATGTGTGACGATTTATGTCCGTCACATATTATGTGACAGTTATTTAAACTGTCATCGATGAAGGACTTACCGTGACACAGACTACAATGACACTTACAAAACGTCATGCACCCCTCCGATGATAGTTTTTAACCGTCACTGTAGGTCTTTTTTCTTGTAGTGATATAGTACCATATATCCACTATTTCACCATGCCATCGAGACGACGCCATGTTGTGTTATCAAATTCGGGAGGGTGAGGGACAGAGTCGTTGATGTGATCAAGCACATGGTAGACACATACATGAATTTTAAACAGTTCCACGCCCGACCAATATTGGTCATCTTCTTGATCAAGAATTAGAGGGATAAAGTTCTTGATGTTAGTAACGGCTAGAGCGGATGGAAAGCTGGTGAGGATGGGATTGTGGGGGGTTTTTGAAGGACGACTGGGTTAGAAGCGGAAGCGTCAGAAGACGTGGGAGTAGCTAAAGGATGCATTTAGAGTAGTGGAGAATAGAAAATAGAAGAATAGGAAAACAAAACCAAGAAAATTTGGGGGTGGGGGGAGGGGTTGTCGCGTGCCGACGGAAAAGGTAGGGTTGGGGGTCACAACGGCGGTGGCTTGGTATTTCTAGGTTTGTAGGGTTTTGGCTCTTGATACCATGTAAGATTGTATTAATCTCTCTTGGGGAGCCTTTCTCATTAATACAGATATATCTATGTGTACAATATTGAATTATTCTATAATAAGGATCTCAATTCTACCATAATTATACAACATAAATTATGGTAAATATATTGTAAATACACGTGTTAATATTATCAACAGTTGACATGATACACGCACTTTCGACTACTATGAGTACATGTGTCAGAAAATTCATTAAATATTTATAAATATTTAATTGTAAACTTAATTATCATTGTATATTGATTTGAGATAGTTAGAAGAATACATAAACTTTATATATCATGAACTTAGACTGCACCAATGCCCTTAGTCTATATATCAGTTGTTGAACGACGTTTAGATATCTTAACACTAGCTATATACCTTGTTCTTGAAGAACCTTAGTGTTAAATATACATATAATATACACATGATATACATGTATATTGTATGTATATTTAGTATGGGAAAGTTTGATTCACTTTGGGTTATCGTGGATAGGTTGACTAAGTCCGCGCACTTCATTCCGGTTCAGACTACTTATAACGCGGAGAAGTTGGCCAGGATCTACCTCCGAGAGATAGTGCGATTGCACGGGGTTCCTATTTCCATCATTTCCGACAGAGGCACTCAGTTTACTTCCCATTTCTGGAGGACTTTGCAGAAGGAATTGGGAACTCAGTTAGATCTTAGCACCGCGTTCAACCCATGACAGTTATGTCACGACCGACCGGGCGCGCGGTGCCTACACAGGCACCGCTACAGGTATACATCAGAGATAATCAGCGGAACATACATAAACTTAACAAGAAAAAAAAAATAACAGGCTAGCCGATAAGGTCACCTTCCAAAAATATACACGTAACCCAAAAAGCAGTTACTTTTTTTTTTCTTTACACAACCCATTCCACAAGATATGACTACAGACCTCTAAGAATTTCTGACATAACAATGTGGCCGACGGGGCCCTCCATACCCCGAATGTACATAAATCTACAACCTCGTGGAATCTGTACCAAAAATACAAAGCCTCGAAATAATGGAGCTTTCCAACCCGGTGAACAGTGATCCTAAGAATGAGGATCGCAAGCTATGTACCTCAACTGCGGCATGAACGCAGCGGCCGAGGTCGATGCGAAATATGTACCAAGTATGTGGCGAAAATATCAGAATGAAATCATGCGATCATATAAATTTGTCGAGACATGTATGATAACCAAAATAACGATGCACCGTGCCTTGCCAAAGTGAAAGTAATGAAAGTCGGTTTACCTTTTAAAGACTATTTCAACACATGAACAATAGTCACGGGGCTGCATACAAGCCCTCAAATATCATCACATAATCCGATGGGGTCTCAAGCCCACAAATATCACGCAGCGTGCGTGGAATCCCATCACTTCCGACCATAAGTGTAAATTATAACCGTGTGGCGTGCGTGGCATCCCACTCACCGCTGCGTACATATACAATACATATATATATCTCCTGCCCGTGGAATCTCCCATCACTGCCGACAGCCTTAAGTGTAACATATAACCATGTGACGCGCCCGTGGCATCCCACCTCACTGTCGGCGTACACACATACAATACATATATATATATAATAATCGTATATAACATGCCCGTGGAATCCCTCATCTCGGGTACATGTCTTCATGGGGAGCTAGTCCATGGAGTAATAATCGTATATAACATGGTCGCATGCCCCGGAATCCCTCATCGTATAAGCATGGCCATGGGGTAATAAAACAAATCTGGGAATCTAACCCGCCTCGGTCGCGTGCCGGAATCCTCATCGTATAAGCATGTCCAGGAGTAATAAAACAATCCGAATCTAACGCGTCACGGTCGCATGCCCCGGAATCCCACATCGTATAAGCATGTCCAAGGATCAATCACAATGGAAGCATACCCGTGGAAGCCTCTGTCACTTTCGGTACGTCCAAGTAAATTCACAACAAGACAGCCGGCCCTCCAACTGAGAGTCACGGCAGCGTAAACATATAATACTTGCACTCAAGGCTATCACAAGCAAGCATAGACAAGTTCATAAAATCTTTAGACTTTCATTTTATATACTCAAGGCACTTTTCATTTTACATAAAAAAATCCGGGAATTTAACCCAAAGTACTACGTACTTCCATTCTTTTCAAAAGACTCATTTTCATATAAAACCCCAAGATACTAATAACCGTAGTTTCAAGTCATATCTACTTTTCAAGACAAGTTACAATACCTTTTAGAAATACATTTATAGGCTTCTAAATCAAGTGACTTCTTTCTTTAAAACTTTAAGCAATTGATGCCTTCAAATCAATTTGTCTTTCTTCATTTCAAGTCATTTATCCTTATTTACATCACTAGAGTAAACCATTCTTTTATCTTTCCATAAAACTATTATAACCAACTTCCCATAAAGTTGTTATACTAACTTTATGATTTAGACACTTACATTCTTTTTTTTTATAACCAAGAGACTTATACTTTCAAATCAAGTTACATAGCTTTCAAAATACTTCAAGTCTCTTAACTTTAGAAATCAAGTTTCTTAACTTAGAATATCAAGTCTCTTTAACTTAGAATTTCAAGTCTCTTAACCTTTTAAGAATTCAAGGTTCATGATCTTAAAACTTCATAACGTAAACTCTTTACTATTAAGTAACATATACTTTTATGCGTTGTGAATAAGTTATACTTATTTATAACGACCTTATTAAAGCAGTCATGATCTAGAAAATGTAATACAATTTTGTCTTAACTTAGTTTCTATGCAGATGGAGAATTCTACTCATTTTAATATAATTGATTGTCGATACATTTTCTTTTATTAATGCTGCAATGGCTTGTTCGATACTTATTCTCATTCGTGCAGTAAATTAGCAAAGTCAACTCGACTTCAAATGCTTCCTAACGACTCTTACCAATATTTTTCATAAGACTTGGTAAGAACTTAGGATAACTTAGACATAACTTTCACATAGAGTAAATCAACATACATACCTCTTAACTTCTAAGAGTAGAAGGAATCATGAAATAACACCACATGTATATTTCATACATAGAATCATGCCAAAAGGAGGAAGAGGTTCACATACCTCGCGACGATTATCGACAAGTAGCAAAATGCTCCAAAGTACTTCAACCTTGAGCTATTCCATCCTTTAAGTAGAATACGCTACTCGTAGTACTTCAACCTATATTAATCATAACATGTCTATCAACTCCTCACTTTTTAACGTAGAATCATACTAAGTTCTAGGTCTCTTATTCTACGGAAAATCGGGCAGCACTTCCTTTGTTTCTACGTACGTTTCCACCTTTTTCAAGGCCCGAAAATCAATAACCAAACGCCACATTTAAGGCCCAACAATTCAGCAAATACAAAGGGGATTACACACCTAATAGGACGTGTAAAATTCTGCCCCACAATCAATATAAAACTGTCCAATAATTCCAAGCCCTATTCGGCTACAATGTCACAACAATTATCAATTTGCTTTCAATTCCTTTTTCAATTCCTTTTTCAATCCAAGTTGTTATTCCAACATGTTATATATATAATAACAATTACAACAACTATAAATCCTTTCTTCCTTAACATGCGACGATTGTAACTACCGTCCAAATTAATTACAACATTAATGGCTAACTTGTCCATTTTTCGGTTTTAACATGTCGACATGATCCAAATCTTTTCAAACTTCAATATATATACCACATGCTCATTTCTTAACTACTATAACATGTAATCTTCAATCATAAGAAGAAGATGAAGCTTTTACCTCAATAAGCCCTAATAAAGTCCAAGCGTAAAAGTCGATCCTTAGCAACTTTTAGCTCCTCTTCTTATGTTCCAATCCGCTCCAAGCACTCCTTAGAAGCTCATGAAGAACTCCTCTCCAAGTTCCATCTTCAAAGTTGAAGAACACCTTAGGTTTTCGCCTTGCGACTAACGTGAAAACGTCGTTTTTCCGGGATCTTTCTATTGAGATATCCTTACAATACCCCTAGGAACCTTGGGTTAAAGTCTAGTGAAGAATGAACCAAAGTTACAAAAAATTTGTGTGGGAATGGTGATGAACCCGAGAGCTATCTTGCTAGCACAAGGTTTCTCTAATTTTTTCTAAGTGTTGAAGACTAAGTCTTGCACTAGTGTAGTATATATAATACAATGGAGGGTCAAGATAACAACATATGTGTGGCTAGGATGAAAAATACTTAGATATCTATACAAGTGGCAAGTTGACTAAGTCAATTATCTCAAGCTTGAAGACTTGATCATTCACAATGGTCAATGACCATTTTACCCTTGTCCCAATTCGCACAAGCCTATGTGGGGGGGGGGGGGGGGTGGGTGACACGTGTCTCCCTCCCATTCGTCCATAAAATTTCGTAACCCTCGTGGGCCCCACAAAACGTAAAATTTCTCGGGTGGGCCCCACGTGACCAAATCCGTAAAAATAAATTTCCATAATATTAATAAAGTCCATATTCCTCAAATAATGCATTTTTGAGAATCCAATTCTCATCAACGAACATTGTTCCTTTCCGACGTTCGGAACATTTTCCTTCGGAAAAACAATTCTTTCTTTCGTACCAATTTTCAAGTCTTGTGTTCTCGCGTCTATTCTCTTATTCATGATCTGGAATTACGGGGTGTAACACATATGGTCAGTCCGAGAGGACTATTCAGGTGCTTGAGGATATGCTGAGGGCTTGTGTTATTGATTTTGGTGGTCATTGGGACAGTTTCGTACCCTTGGCAGAGTTCGCGTACAACAATAACTACCATTCCAGTATTGACATGGCTCCATTCTAGGCTTTATATGGTAGGAGGTGTCATTCTCCTATTGGATGGTTTGACGCTTTTGAAGTTAGACCGTAGGGTACAGATTTGCTGCGGGAGTCTTTAGACAAGGTGAAGCTTATTCAG
This sequence comes from Przewalskia tangutica, assembly GCA_029844215.1. Classification (NCBI taxonomy): domain Eukaryota; kingdom Viridiplantae; phylum Streptophyta; class Magnoliopsida; order Solanales; family Solanaceae; genus Przewalskia; species Przewalskia tangutica. The sequence goes on along the minus strand of CM056724.1, from coordinate 40,052,625 downwards.
GAAAATCTCCTGGCAGCTCAGAGTAGGCAAAAAGAGTATGCGGACCGGAAGGTTTGTGATACAGAGTTCATGGTTGGCGAGCAGGTCCTATTGAAGGTTTCACCCATGAAGGGGTGATGCGTTTCGGGAAGAAGGGCAAGTTGAGCCCTAGGTTTATTGGCCCTTTTGAGATTATTCGTCGTGTTGGCGGGGTGGCATACGAGTTAGCTTTGCCATCAAGTTTGGCAGGTGTTCATCCGGTATTCCATGTTTCCATGCTGAAGAAGTACCATTCAGATGGGTCTTACATCATCAGGTGGGATTCAGTATTATTTGATCAGAATATGTACTTCGAGGAAGCGTCGATAGCGATCTTGGATAGGCAAGTGAGGAAGTAGAGGTCCAAGGAAATTGCTTCAGTCAAGGTGTAGTGGAAGCACCGTCCGGTTGAGGAGGCCACTTGGGAGACCGAAGAGGATATGCGGAGTAGATATCCTCAGTTGTTCGACAGTTTAGGTACCTCCTTTCCTCCACCCCTACTCTCGTCGCTCGAGGACGAGCGATTGTTTGATTGGTATCTAATGTAACGATCCGTTTGGCCGTTTAGCACTTTAAAACTACGAAAGGAGTATGATACTATAGGGTACTAAATTATAGGAGTTTCAATATACAATTTGTGCATGAATTTAATTAAGTGGGCCAAGCCCACTACCCTTGATAGGGCACAACTGATTACAAGAAGGGAAAAGGGGAGGGGAACGAACCCTAGCAGCTAAAAAGAAAAAAAAAGGAAAAAACAAAGAAAAGAAACCCTAGTATCAAAAAGAAGAGAGGGACGACAACAACAAAGGAGAGGGAGAACGTTGCAGCAGTAGGAAAAAAAGAGGAGAAGGAAAGAAAGAAAAGAAACGCTAGTAACGGGACGAGGAGGAAGCGCTCAATTAAGTTCAGGTTAGGTTCTATGTTATATGGTTGAATTAATCTATTCATGATCCTTATACTAATGTGTTATTGAATGCAATCAAATTTCAAAGAGGTCATTACACGAAAATTCCACAATCCACTTAAATAGAGAAACTTGAGGGATTTATCATGGCATAATGATTACATCAGCCTGTAAAACATGGAAACTATACAAATACGTAAGGAATATAAAAGTCTGGGATTAATGAAAGTTGTATATTACTCTGTTTCCATCAGTTTGAGATCTTACGGGGATAAATCTGACTTATGGTTTGAAAGTTATGACCGTTTAAAGTTTCTCTCTTATTTTACAGAAATCCAGACGAGCATCATGAAAAACATGAAAATTGTACAAATCCGTAAGGAATATAAAAGTGTGTGCTGAATAAAAGTTGTAGATTTCCCTATTCCCGTCAGTTTTTGACCTTAAGGAGATAAATCCGACTTGTGCTTTGGAAGTTATGACTGTTTAAAATTTCTGCCTTATTTTGCAAAAGTTCTGGCGACACAGATTTCATAGGGTTGTTTCCTTCGTAATTATTCACCAACTACACTAAGTATTGTCATATGGGATTCGGTATAATAGTAGATCCTAGTGTTTCCTTCGATGTGGTACAATTAACACCTGATTTGGAGTTACGAATTTAATGTTATATCCTTTACAAGCGGGAGATACGAGAAAGTTGAAAGAAATGAATGTTATTTGAATTTCCTGAAGTTATGCTAATATTTTAATATGCGTAGGAGTTTAGTCATACAATTGAATGGTAAAAATATTGTTAATATAAATATAACAATATGGGTGTCCTTAGATTCGTATTATAACGTAGTTCACATATTTTCTAGATTTTAAGCGTTCAGAGGTTCTACGCAAGGGGAAGACATTGGTTTGATTGTTCGTGACACCCGCTCGACATTGAGGTAGGTTACTGTTCACTTTAGTTAGACTTTGATTATAGAATCGTATGTAGTTGTAGGAAGTGACGGGGATAGCATGATAGGCCTTCGGGCATGAAGTGGATATGAATTACAATTACATTGGTTCTGTCAGCTGTTATGTGGGCTTGTCTTCATATGTGTTATTTTCTGTGATTATCATTTGATTGTATGTTAGTGATGTGTTGAGACTTGATATCATGCCTGACATACTTTCCAGATTATTTTGTGATGATGGTGAGGTGAGTGATTAAGAGAGATTGATAGCCTCCGAGGTTTCTGCCGGAGAGCACGAGTGATTGATAGCCTCCGAGGTTTCTGTCGGAGAGCACGGGTGATTGATAGCCTCCGAGGTTTCTGCCGGAGAGCAGGAGTGGTACATGGACTTCACGGGTCCCTCATGGGTCATGGCTTTGAGGCACTGCCCTTAGCATGTGTGTACAGGAATGGAGTGAGAGAGGTGACTATTGCACTGCATTGCATTCAGCCACTCTTATATTTGACTGATCATTGGTGAATTTTATCTGTCCTGGTTGTTTGATTTCTTTACACCTTACCTGTATATGATATGTGACCATGCTTGTGTGCTACTTGTTGGTTTCAACTTCTTCATGCGTTATCTAATCATTGTCGGCCTATGATGCTTACCGGTACTAGTGTTGTACTAATACTACTCTTGCTACACTTTTGTTGAGTGCAGAGTACGATCCAGGTTCCAGTTCTACGCCCCGTGGTTGATCCGCGAGGTGGACATTTTCCATTCATTCAGGGTGAGCTACTTGGTCGTTCGTGGCCCGTGAAGGCTTCTTAGTTAATTCCATTTACTTGTTAGTTGGCAAACAGTATGTAGCCTTCGGGCGTTCTTTCAGACTTTTATTTTCAGACTTGTTAGCGCTCTTGTACCTTTTTTACCAGATTTTTGGGAAACTAAGTGTTTAAGACTTATAACTTTTTTTTCTTTATTTATTTTCCGATGATTTGACTTGTTAATGAGAACGTGGTTCGCCTACTCGGGGGATTAGGGTAGGTGTCATCACGACTCGTGAGTTGGGTTGTGACAGTTACAATATGCCATTTTCCCACCAATTTAACTATTATTGAAAAATTTAAAAATTAATTAATTAAATTAAATTAATAATTAAATACAAAATGGGAAATTGATAGTTCCATGTGTCTTTTAGTCCTACATCACTTACTTTACCATAGCTTACAGTATCAGTGTACTATTACTACCGCAAGTTATCAGCTGTTTGATATATAGAAATCCCACATATGTGGTGAATTTTAACAACAATAAGTTTTCTTATCTCTATTGTGTATTATAATTCATCTAACATGTTGAATTATATTTGGATGTAATTACATTAGAATGGCCTAATTATGATTAGAAATTTTAATTGATTTCTATTGTGTTTAACAGTACAATGGAAAAGAAGTTTTTTAACAGCATGAGCTTGATGAGGTCCGTATTGAGTGGGCGCATCATTTTTCAAAGATTCTCCGTACTACAGAAGTTGTGCCACCTTCATGATGTTTGGATATTATGTACTTAGGCTCATTTTGTTTTGTAAAATATTTTGTTTTGGATACATTTGGGAACAAGAAGATTTATAACATGTTTGATTAATTAGTCACATTTTAGTTACAATCCTAAATGTTTCAATATTATGTATTAAAATGATTTGATTAATTAGTTACATTTTAGTTACAATATGTCATTTTCCCACCAATTTAACTATTATTGAAAAATTTAAAAAATATTTAATTAAATTAAATTAATAATTAAATACAAAATGCGTCAAAATCAAATTTTCTGCAATTGTTTTATATTTAAATTAACTTAATTAAAATTAAAATTTATTTAAAAATTTACCGCCAAAAAATATATTAAATTAATAAAATTCAAATATTTATCTCCAAAATTTGTAAACTACCGGGAAAAAAATATAAAGCGGGAAATAGTCAAAGTCAACGACCAAATGTGTGACGGTTTATGCCCGTCACATATTATGTGACAGTTATTTAAACTGTCATCGATGTAGTACCTACCGTGCTACAATGACACTTACAAAACGTCATGCACCCCCTCCGATGATAGTTTTTAATTATCACTGTAGGTCCTTTCATTGTAGTGATATAGTGTCATATATCCACTGTTTCACCACGGCATCGAGACGACACCATGTTGTGTTATCAATTTTGGGAGTGTGAGGGACAGAGTCGTCGATGTGATCAAGCACATGGTAGACACATGCATGAATTTTAAACAGTTCCACCCCCGACCAATATTGGTCATCTTCCTGATCAAGAATTAGATAGATAAAGTTCTTGATGTTAGTAACGGCTAGATCCGGATGGAAAGCTGGTGAGGATGGGGTTGTGGGGGGGGGGGGTGTTTGAAGGACGATTGGGTTAGAATCGGAAGCGTCAGAAGACGTGGGAGTAGCCAAATGATGCATTTAGAGTAGTGGAGAATAGAAAATAGAAGAATAGGTAAACAAAACCAATAAAATTTGGGGAGGGGGAGGGCTGCCTTGAAGTGAAAAGGTAGGGGTGGGGGGCAGGACGACGGTGGCTTGGTATTTCTACGTTTGTAGGGTTTTGGCTCTTGATACCATGTAAGATTGTATTAATCTCCATTGGGGAGCATTTTTCATTAATACAAATATATATATATATATATATATATATATATATATATGTGTGTGTGTGTGTGTGTGTGTGTGTGTGTGTGTACAATATTGAATTCTTCTATAATAAGGATATAAATTCTACCATAATTAGACAACATAAATTATGGTAAATATATTGTAAATACAAGTGTTAATATTATCAACAGTTGACATGATACACGCACTTTCGACTACTATGAGTACATGTATCAGGAAGTTCATTAAATATTTATAAATATTTAATTGTGAACTTAATTATCATTGTACATTAATTTGAGATAGTTAGAAGTATCCATAAACTTTATATATCATGAACTTAGACTGCACCAATGCCCTTAGTCTATATATCAGTTGTTGAACGATGTTTAGATATCTTAACACTAGCTATATACCTTGTTCTTGAAGAACCTTAGTGTTAAATATACATACAATATACACATGATATACATGTATATTGTATGTATATTTAGTATACAAAGTCACGGCATTGGCAACAACCCAGTCCACTCACCAGCCTCTATGGTCATCTCCATGTTATTGTGTAATAGATGTATACATAATATATGTGTATGTTTGATGTCTCTGCTATGTTGGGTTTTATCTGATTCTAAAATTCAGATAGTACACTTGGTACCAGGGTCCTTAACTAATTAGTGTTGACACCCAATTTTGTCCCCTCTTTACCGATTATTTATTCGGGTCATCATTTTATCTTTAATTAATTTTACTATGCTTCTTAGTCTTAAAAATTCTCAAAATTAGTAATTTTAATTTTTTTCCACTAATTATCGCATAATTTTTGAAATACCGGATATTATATTTTATAATATAAACAAAATAATTTTAATATCTCAGCATTGGCTTTGATGATTGATTTTCTCGTAATATTTTCACCAATTACCAAATTAATCTTTTTCATATAAATATTACATTTTACTAAAATTAAATATATATATTAAATCTTTTGTACTGTAATTAGGGCGAAGAAATATATTTTAATTAATTAGGAAAATTGGATTAGTCACAAATTAATTCGGCATCGAGTTGATTAATTCCTCAATTTAATTCTCTACCAAATTCCCTTTCCTAAACTAAATTTCCATATCAGCAGCCCACACCCTTTATTCCAATTCTCAACCCAATTCAGTGGCCCAACCGAACCCAAGCCCTTTTCGTCCAAGCCCCAGCCTTTCCCTTTAACCCCCCTAACCCTAAACACTTAAAACAAATAAAAAAAACTAAATACAAAACAAAAATCAGCCTCCCTTTCTCTCTCCCACCGCGCCCATCGCCCTACCCCTACCGTCACCCAACCGCCTCCGCCCATCACCTCAACCCATCTCCCATTCTCGGAAATCTGGATTCAAATCCCCCAAAATCCGGATGAAAATCAGTCGGGTATTTGCTTTTTTGAATTGGTTTGAACGTTAGTAAAAGGGAACGTTGGGGGGAAATGTAACAGATCTCGTGATCTGTTACTTTGTTTGGATTGAAGGGAAGAGAGAAAAGAGAAGGAAAATTAGGGTTAGTATTCTGAATAATATGAGAGAGGGCAATGTTCGATGGCTTTAAAGCCTTACATGTGCAAAAAGTAATTAATAAGACTAAGGGGTTAAAATTATAACTATTACAAATAAGGGACCTAATGTGACTTAATTAAAACTTGTCACAAATACAAGTTTGTGACACTCCATCCTCATTCGAATTTGACCCCTGTCTTCAGAAGGTCGCAATTTCTGGAAATTGCGACTTGATGAAATTATAGTCCTCCCAAGTAGCTTCTTCAGGTGCAAGGTTGGACCATTGTATTAGAATCTACGTAATAGCCTTATTTCCTCTCTTAATCAGTCTTACATCGGCCAAAGACCGCCATCGTTCGATTCTAATCGACCTTCAAAAGCGAGAAGTGGTCTATTGAAGGTGAGAGGTGGCTTCCAATTCTCTTCTTCAATTGTGAGACATGAAAAACATGGTGTATCTTTGCTGTTGGAGGCAATGCTAACTTGTAGGCTACGGGTCCAATCTGTTGGGTTACCTGATAAGGTCCATAGAACTTAGATGATAGTTTGAGACTTTTTCTGATGGCAACTGAAGTTTGTCTGTATGGCTGCATTTTCAGATATACCCAATCCCTTTCTTCGAATTCTCTTTCGGATCTCCTCTTATCTGCATTCACTTTCATTCTGTTCTGAGCTGCTAGTAGGTTCTCCTTTAGCATCTTAGTAACTACTTTCCTTTCCTTCTGTATCTACCTTGGATTGAGTGAGGAGTTCAAATGTCAACTGAGGTGGCTCATACCCATACATTACTTTGAATGGTGTCATTTTTAATGCTGTGTGATAGTTGTTGTTGTACCAGAATTCATCCTGTGATAACCACTTATGCCACTCCTTGGGCTTGTGACTAGTCATACACCTCAAGTAGTTTTCCAAGCATCTGTTGAGTCTTTCTTTCTGCCCATCAGTTTGTGGGTGGTATGCTGAACTGTAGCATAATTGCACTTGCAAGAGTTTGAACAACTCCCTCCAAAAGTTACTAAGGAACACCTTATATCTGTCTGAAACTATGCTCTTAGGCATACCATGCAGCTTATATATGCAGTCTAAGAATAGCCGAGCCACTTGGGGTGATGTAAAAGGATGACTCAGACCAATGAAATGGGCATACTTGTTGTATCTGTCAATGACTACCAACACAGTATCTCTTCCTTCAGATTTAGGCAATTCCTCTATGAAGTCCATAGAGATATGTTCCCAAGCCCCTTCTGGTATGGGTAGAGGTTGTAACAGGCCTAGATAAGCTACTTGCTCACTTTTACACCTCTGACAAACATCACAACTTTGGACTGCAGATTTTATGTTTTCTATCATAGCTGGCCAGTAAAAAACAGCCTTGAGCCTCTGATAGGTTGCCCAAGCTCCTGAGTGCCCTCCCAGTCCTGACTGGTGTACAGTTGTTATCAATTTGTGCCTTAAGGATCCATTCTGCCCTACCCATACTCTCCCTTTGTATCTGATCAATCCTTGTTGTAGAGATAAGTCTAATTCAGATTCAGTGTTGGTACTAATGGTGGTGATAGCTTGTAAAACCTCCTGATCTCCCTTATAACTCTCCAGGACTTCTTCAATCCACTTAGGTTGAATTTGTGTGATAACCCTGCAATGCAGTACCTCTGTCTCACTATCTGACTCTCCTTGGCAAGGTATCCTCCTGGATAATGCATCAGCTACCACATTTTCGACCCCTTTCTTGTACTGAATGTCAAAGCTCAAACCCATCAACTTAGTCAACCCTTTATGTTGTAATGTAGTGGTGATATTTTGCACTTGTAAAAATTTAAGACTGAAATGGCCAGTCTTGATTATGAAGTGTTGTGGACTCAGGTAATGCCTCCACCTTTCCACATCTTGTAGTAAAGCTATTAGTTATTTCTCATAAGTGGATAACCCTTGATGCCTCTTACTCAGTACTTGACTCATAAAGGCTAGTGGTCTCTTCTCCTGCATCAGCACTGCCCCAACACCAGTGTTACTTGCATCCACCTCTAACACAAATGTCTTATTGAAATCTGGTAATGCTAAGACAGGTGTGCTAGACATAGCCTTCTTCAATCTGATGAAGGCGGATTCAGCTTCAGGGTTCCAGCCAAACTCCCATTTCTTCAGCAGACTTGTTAATGGTTTACTGATGTGAACATAATTTTTTACAAACTTTCTGTAGTACCCAGTCAGTCCTAGGAACCCCCTTAGTTCTTTGATAGTATTTGGTTTGGGCCACTCCATCATAGCAGAAACCATACCAGGGTCAGTGCTCACCCCATTTTGGGCAATAATGTGCCCCAAATATTCCACTTGAGTCTGTCCAAATTCACACTTGCTGAGCTTAGCATTCAGTTGATTGTCTTCAAGCAGTTGCAGGATAGTTTCTATGTGCCTCAGATGCTCATCAACAGTTTTGCTGTATATCAAAATGTCATCAAAGAAGACCAGAATGAACTTCCTAAGATGGTTCTTGAACACACTATTCATAAGAGCTTGGAAAGTGGCAGGTGCATTAGTGAGGCCAAAAGGCATCACTCTGAATTCCCAAAGTCCATGGTGTGTCCTGAATGCAATTTTATATTCTTCCCCTTCCTTCATCCTTACTTGATGGTACCCTGCTCTAAGGTCCATCTTAGAGAAGATCTTAGCTCCATATAACTCATCCAATAAGTCCTCCATCATTGGTATGGGGTATTTATTCTTCACAGTCAAGTTGTTTAGTTTCCTGTAGTCCACACACAGCCTCCAGGTGGCATCTTTCTTCTTAACCAGCAGGGCAGGGGATGCAAAAGGTGATTGGCTAGGGGTTACAGTTTCTGCTTCAACCATTTCTGTTATGATGGCTTCAATAGCATTCATTTTGTCAAAAGAGTATCTGTAGGGTCTTAAATTGAATGGTTGGGCCCGGGATAAGCTTGATTGTATAGTCACATTCTCTTTTGGGTGGAAGTTCAGTGGGTTCTTGGAATACCTTCTTGTACCTCTGCAACAGTTTCTCAGTTGCTTGCATCCTCAGTTGACCTACTGTTCTTTCCTTGTTATTGATCAAGGCTAATTCAGCTACTACTTCACAGCTTCCACATTGTAACATTCTTCTCAGCTTCTTAGTGTCAATTGTTGTTACTCTAGCATTATATTGCACCCCATACAATGTAATCATCTTCCCTTTATACCAAAAACTCAGACTGTGTGGTCTAGTGTGTAAGATGATATGTGACACCTCATTTATCCAATCCATGCCTAAAATCATATCACATCCCCCCACTTTGAGTAAACTGAATTTAAATTCGAAAAGATCCCTTGCATTGCCCACTGGAATGCTGAAATCTCCTCCTGGCAACTCATTTCCTGCCCATTGGCTACCATTACCTTCAAAGGTCTCCTCATAGGTTGCTTAGTCAGTTTTAGTCTTTTGGTGACATAGGGATCAAGAAATGAATGGGTTGATCCACTGTCGATCAACACTGTAATTGGAACCTTGTTGACATGCCCCAAAATCCTGATAGTTGATCCTTTTCCCCTGTCTGAGCTTATCCCCAACAAAGAATGAATTGAAACTTCAGCTTGTTCTTCCTTAATTCCCTCTAGTGTGTCAGCCACATCCACAAACTCTTTAGGCTGCTCCTCATCACCCTCTTTTTCCATGCCTTCCATAGTATGCAAAGTCTGCAGCCCCTTAGCTTTGCATTGATGACCAGGTGTGTACTTCTCTCTACACCTATAACACAACCTTTGTTGTCTCATATTCTCCAGGTGTGGGGGTAGGTTATTTGGAATAAAGTGAGGTCTTATGGGTGGTCTTTGGTTGGTATAAGTGAGTTTGAGTGGAGCTTGGTGAGTTGGGTTCTGGGTAGGTTTATTTGGGGCATTTACTGACTGTTTTTGGAAAATACTGGGGTTAGTTTTTGATGGTATATGGGTTGTATATTTGTGGTTGACAAAAGGTGTAAGGGCTTTAAAAGACTCTTAATATAATTTGACAATTTCATACGCATCCAACACAGTGGTAGGGGATGCTAATTTCACCAATGGTTTGATTTCTGGCTTGAGTCCACTGATGAAACTGGCTACATAGTGTGCTTCATTAAGTAGTGGATTTAGCAATACCATGTGGCTGATTAACTCCTCGAATCTGTTTTGATATTGATCTACTGTATCATCTTGAGTAATTTTATTAAATTCTTCCACCACATCCTGTGGTCTTAAGCTTCCAAACCTCCTACAAACTTCAGCACAGAATTTGCCCCATGACGGAGCCCCTTTTTGGTGTAATGTATAACCGTCCAACCACAGGTCTACCCTATCACCAATATGTACCGACACATAACGTAATTTTTCGTGGTCTGGAATATTATATTACTCAAAAAATTTCTCACATTTTCTCAACCAATTTCTGGGGTTAACCCCTTCAAATTCCGGGAAGTTAATTTTGGGTTTTTGGGGTGTGTGTTGGTTAGGATTTTCTGGAGTGTGGACTATGGTTCCGGATAAGGTTGGTGGTGAGGATGAGTCCATTGGGTTTCTGAAAATAGGAGGGCTCGATAAGAGGGGTGATGTGGGAAAGGTAAATCCCCTACCGACACTACACTCGACGATGCGAAGTGCTGATAATAAGAGTTAGGGTTTAGATTACCCTCTGTTTGTTCATTATCGTACCCCGATGATACAATTTGCATGTTGGTTGGGATGGTTCCGATGGTGAAAGGGGGTTGCATCGTTGCCGACGTCGCTGGTGTTGAGTTTCCAGATGTGTTCTGATGTAGCAATAAATCGAGTTTTCTATTCAGTTCACGATTTGCTTCGGAGTATTTCAGATCGAAGGTATCCAGTCTTCTGTTGGTTTCATCTGATTTCTTTCCGTTTTCTTCCACCACCACTGCTAGCTGAGCTTTCAAGACTATCAGGTCATCGTATAGGTGTTGTAGTTCCGACGGAAGGTCGGTCCCCGGCGTCGGAAGGGCTCTTGATACCATCTGTAACAGATCTCGTGATCTGTTACTTTGTTTGTCTTGAAGGGAAAAGAGGGGAGGGAAGAGAGAAAAGAGAAGGAAACTTAGGGTTAGTATTCTGAATAATATGAGAGAGGGTAATGTTTGATGGCTTTAAAGCCTTACAGGTGCAAAAGTAATTAATAAGACTAAGGGGTTAAACTTATAACTATTACAAATAAGATACCTAATGTGACTTAATTAAAACTTGTCACAAATACAAGTTTGTGACAGAAAACTTATCTATAAAACCCCTTTTGTTCTTCATTGGAAAGAGATCCCGAATTTGATAATTGATTTTGCATATCATCTGTTTGTTCTTCATTTTAAAAGGTCCGAAATTTGACTCTTGATTCTTGCATTACATTCTTTGTTCTTCATTCTTCAAAGTGAAGTCCGAGAAATAGAAAATATATACTCTTCTTTGTCCTCTAATTCTCAAACCTGAAAATATTTTATTTTAATCTCAAGCCTGAAAATCTCTTGTTGTTCTGCATATTTCGGGTAGGATAAAAAATCCGAAAATACTTCTTTTGTTTCCAAACTTGCAATCTGAAAATCAGACTTTATTCCTCACCTTTTTGCATTTTTAAATTCGGGTCGCGTAACGTTCCTGGTCGAGTCGGGCAGAACCGAAAATCGTTTCTTGTTTTCTGTCCCAAATCAGAAAAAATCAGATTTCTTAAAATAATTCTCCAAGCGCGACGCCTCGGTTCGCTGCCCGGAAAAGGTCCGTAAAACTCAAAGCCTTCTCATTTTTCTATTTTTCTGCGTCTTGTGTTTTGTTATTTTGTTTAGTGATAATGTAGCTTATTTTTACGTCGTTGTGTTTAGTGTTAAGCTGTTTGAGTTTGTTAGTTTATTTATACTTAGAAATACTTTGATGGATGATTATTGTTGTTTGAAAGAATTAGGACGTTTGATTAGATCAAGTAATTGGTATTAGCTTTCTTATCAACGTATCTGATTTGACTATCAATATAATAGGTACTATCTTGATACTTTTTTACATAGAGATTACAATGCATAGTTAGCTAAGTTTCAGCCTATTTAAAGGGGATTAGAACGTTGATTAGTTAAGTATCATTAACTGCTTTTCTTGTTAATTGACTTCTTATGCCCAAGTATGTGATGCCGAGTTTATATTTGGAGTTATGTGACGCATATACAGCCTCAGTATCTGTTTTAGTGAAGATCACGATATAAGGAATTAGTATAATATTTTATCTTATTTTTAGCACCATGTTATATATAGTTCAGTTGTGGATATTCTCTTGTACTTTGGTCTTCGATCTGTTTGAATCTCGTGTTAAGTAGTCATAAAGCTTTAATTATTTGAACCTGGATTTATGTCTGTGTGACCTAGTCACATATCTGTAGGGATTTGTTGGGTGTAAAACACACAAGTAAGGCACAACGAAAGTTTAAAATTTTGAGTAAACTTACTTGCTCCAACAAACATTCCTGGTATGATTATGCGATAATACAAATCTGCAAAGACATGAAAACTTACAGTTTATGCTTTTAATGCAATCTCTACTAAAAGGTGCGCACGCGATTGTCAATCCGGGTGCAAGCCTTGCTTCAGTATATTCCTTTGCCCAAGAAAGCTAGGAAATCTTGGCAGAGGTTTGAGAGAAGTTATTTCCTGAACTCTAAGTTCAGAAAGTGAAAAATGAGTTCTGATAAATTATGGGTTAAGTGCCAAATATATAGTGAGGAAACCCTAAACCCAATCAGATTTGGATCAGGCTTGGGCGACCCGAATCCAAATTGCTGATGGGCGATCATTGGGCCCATTTGTTATGACTCCTTTATTTATTTTTCAGACGCGTTTTAGTTCTAATTAAATCCAAGACTTAATTTTAACTTAATTAATTAATTTTCATCAAATGAAAATTATCCCATAATTTATTATAAAATAAAATATCTTGATTCAAAATCCGATATTTTACATTCTCTCAATATACCCTTAGACCGAAAAGACAATCGACTTAGTGTGACCCTTTAGGCCTTCACACATCGGCACTTGATCAAATCAAGGTTCACACGGAACTCTGACGGCGCGGTGGCGGACCCGATATGTAATCACGTTTACAAGACTCAAGTAAACAAACCTCTATGTGAGATGATAAATTCCTTTCATTCGCGACACACTCGATCAAGCTTAAGATTTGCCAAGTGTCTATCCAAATGACTTGATCACTTTATCTCATCTATGTTAGTCGACAACTAGACCATATCCTAGATATGTCTCTTGCGTTGGCGATGACTTGAGTCGACCTAACATCTCCGAGAAGTGAGTGTTCTCGAAACTCCAATCGAGGAATGAATCCTATTCTTGGCTCAACTACCACCTTCAATCTACTTCGTAATGCACCCAATACAAGCGCGTCTCAACCTATAAGGCATTTGAGCTAGGACATGATCAAAGTGCATTGCTCGTAAACAAGGCGATATTGACCTCAAGTCTAAGGACCTCTATCTCCCGTCGATAATACTCTAGACATGTATAACAAATAGTTTATCGCCAGGTATGTCAATACTCCTCAAGAGTATCCACGTGTCCATCACTAGCAACTATTGCTTGCGATGAAGTGAGATATACTACATTCTCTAAGAATGTGATCACGGACACGTGTCGACTTATAACATATCATTGATATCCCATTCTCAATGATCATTAGTCTAGGCTATTTTAAGAACTACACTCTATCATTAATATCTCACACTATTAATGACAATGTAAGTTCAAGGGATGCACATTAATGAATAATATAAACAATCAAATAATAATTCAATAATTGCAAATGCCAAATATATATTAATCTTATTAATAATATAAATGTGTTCAAGTACATGTGCTCCTAAAATGATTGTTTGTAGGACATATATACTTTCAATATCTTCTATGTTTTAGGAGTAGTTAGGGTAAGTTTGCTTTGAATGTTTCTTAATATCACCATAAGATGCATGAAACGGAATAATAAAATTGTGATTGACTAGTTGTAGATTAAGACGTTGAAGTAGGCTGCTTTGATTTAGTTCCTTAGATGGGCTCAGCAGGCGTTAGTTATTTATTAGTCATGATATATTGGCCATTGGACTTGTAGCATGCTTAATAACCATCCAAATTGTTCCTTATGTGAAGTGTCATCATGCCTAACAAATAACATGGATATGAATATGTATGATTGGTTTGGCAAATTGACTATAGGCTTCCCATATCTGCTTAGGTAAAAGTGCCTCCGTGTTAACATGAGAAAGTCCTTTAGGCTATATGGTGTATTACTTTCTCGGGTAATATTTTATTTACATTTTTCTTATGTATATATTTTCATGTTCCGTCAACTGATCCTTTTCTTTCTTTTATTTACATGACATGCATCGGGGGCAATAAGGGAGTCTCATAGTGAGACTCACTACATCCGGGTTCCATAATCCCGCCTCAAGATTTCCAAACAAATAGGGCAGGATGATATCGTCATCCGTCTTAGTCGTTTCTTTCAAATTCCTTAATTATGCTCATTTTATGTTGTAGTAGTTTAATTATGCAATTTTGTATTAATATTGAAATGCGTAGAATAGGTAGACTTATGATTAATAAATTAGAAAGGAGAGTAGTTTAAAATTAGAAATCCCTTCGCTAGTCTATTTTAGGCTCGTCACATATATTTTGCCATATAAAGGCATATCTTTATTAAAAATCAATTTTTACATACAATATATACTTTCCCAACAAAACTATTTTCCATGCGTTTATTTTAAACAAACTTCATGCAAATTTCTCAAAAAATATATACATCTTTCAAATGATTATTTGCAACATCTTTTCTTAACTTTATACTTTTCAAAACAACATGCCTTTTTTTAACTTTATAATTAACCTAGTTTGAACGGATAACCGCAAGTTAGCGGATCTTAAAGGATGCAAAACCCCTTCCCTTTAGGATAATAAATAACTCTTACTCTGAATCTCATATTTTCCACAGACCTTTTAAATAGAGATCATTTATAGCATTTTTTATGCCATTTAAAAGTGTCCTAGTTCACTATAATAATTAGGTGGCGACTCCTTCAAAACGGTGATTTAATTCATCACTGCAAGCAACGTTCCAAATACCGTTCGAAGGCCTCCGGTCAAAAATGGGCGCGACACTTAGTACAAATTTACTGGTAGAGTTTAGCTCATTACATTGAAGCAGGTAAGCCAGGTTTGTGTTATCTAACTAACATCTTCCACATCACTTCTCCATTTCCTTGCCTTGTCTCCATATTCGGATGTCCTATCTAAATGAATATATTCTGATGTGTTTCTTGGCAACTACCCAAGTTCTGTAATGTCATCTGGTGTCTTTCGCTGTGCATTCAGAATGACGGGAAATAATCAGCTATTCCGCGGAACTCACTCTCACTCCCTCTCCCCTCCCTTTTCGTTTAAACTGTGAGTTTGACAGAAGTTACTCTTCCAAGTGATGTACGCTTCTCAGTTATTCCTCTTCTCAATTGCTTTTTTTCTTCTGATTGTTTCAAATACCGGAGCTTTTGACGGAGATGGGAAATTGATAGTTCCATGTGTCTTTTAGTCCTACATCACTTACTTTACCATAGCTTAGAGTTTCAGTGTACTATTACTACTGCAAGTTATCAGTTGTTTGATATATAGAAATCCCACATATCTGGTGAATTTTAACAATAATAAGTTTTCTTATCTCTACTGTGTATTATAATTGATCTAACATGTTGAATTATATTTGGATGTATTTACATTAGAATGGCCTAATTATGATTAAAAAAATTAATTGATCTCTATTGTGTTTAACAGTACAATGGAAAATAAGTTCTTTCACAACATGAGCTTGATGAGGTCCGGATTGAGTGGGCGCATCATTTTTCAAAGATTCTCCGTACTACAGAAGTTGTGTCACCTTCATGATGTTTGGATAATATGTACTTAGGCTCATTTTGTTTTGTAAAACATTTTGTTTTGGATACATTTCGGAACAAAAAGATTTATTACATGTTTGATTAATTAGTTACATTTAAGTTACAATCGTAAATGTTTTAATATTATGTATTAAAAATGATTTTATTAATTAGTTACATTTTAGTAACAATATGTCATTTTCCCACCAATTTAACTATTATTGAAAAATTTAAAAAATAATTAATTACATTAAATTAATAATTAAATACAAAATGCGTCAAAATCAATTTTTTTTGCAATTGTTTTATATTTAAATTAACTTAATTAAAATTAAAATTTATTTAAAAATTTACCGCCAAAAAATATATTAAATTAATAAAATTTAAATATTTACCGCCAAAATTTGTAAATTCCCGAGAAAAAAAGATGCGGAAAATAGTCAAAAGACCAAATGTGTGACGGTTTATGCCTGTCACATATTATGTGACCGTTATTTAAACCGTCATAGATGAAGGACCTACCATGACACAGGCTACAATGACACTTACAAAACATCATGCACCCCCTCCGATGATAGTTTTTAACCATCATTGTAGGTCCTTTTTCTTGTAGTGATATAGTGCCATATATCCACTGTTTCACCACGGCATCGAGACGCCGCCATGTTGTGTTATTAATTTCGGGAGGGTGAGGGACATTCGTCGATGTGATCAAGCACAAGGTAGACACATGCATGGATTTTAAACAGTTCCACCCCCGACCAATATTGGTCATCTTCTTGATCAAGAATTAGAGGGATAAAGTTCTTGATGTTAGTAACGGCTAGAGCCGGATGGAAAGCTGGTGAGGATGTGGTTGTGGGGGGGGGGGGGGTGTTTGAAGGACGATTGGGTTAGAAGCGGAAGTGTCAGAAGACGTGGGAGTAGCCAAAGGATGCATTTAGAGTAGCAGAGAATAGAAAATAGAAGAATAGGAAAACAAATCCAAGAAAATTTGAGGGGGGGGGGGGGGGTGCTGCTGCCGACAGAAAAGGTAGGATTGGGGGTCAGGACGGCGGTGGCTTGGTATTTCAAGGTTTGTAGGGTTTTGACACTTGATACCATGTAAGATTGTATTAATCTCTCTTGGGAGCCTTTCCCATTAATACAAATATATATATATATATGTACAATATTGAATTCTTCTATAATAGGAATCTCAATTCCATCATAATTATACAACATAAATTATGGTAAATATATTGTAAATACACGTGTTAATATTATCAACAGTTGACATGATACATGCACTTTCGACTACTATGAGTATATGTATCAGGAAGTTCATTAAATATTTATAAATAATTAATTGTGAACTTAATTATCATTGTATATTAATTTGAGATAGTTAGAAGTATCCATAAACTTTATATATCATGAACTTAGACTGCACCAATGCCCGTAGTGTATATAGCAGTTGTTGAACGACGTTTAGATATCTTAACACTAGCCACTAGCTATATACATTGTTCTTGAAGAACCTAAGTGTTTAACATACTTACAATATACACATGATATATATGTATATTGTATGTATACTATTATACAAAGTCACGGGTTACAAGCTCATCGGCATTGGCGGCAACCCATTCCACTCACCAGCCTCTATGGTCATCTCCCAGTTTTTGTGTAATAGATGTATACATAATATGTGTGTATGTTTGATATCTCTGCTATGCTGGGTTTTATCTGATTCTAAAATTCTGATAGTATACTTGGTACTAGGGTCCTTAACTACTTAGTACAAATTTACTGTTAAAGTTTAGCTCATTACATTGAAGCAGGTAAAGCATGTTTGTTTTATCTAACTAACATCTTCTCCATCACTTCTCCATTTCCTTGCCTTGTCTCCATATTCTGATGTCCTATCTAAATGAATATATTCTGATGTGTTTCATGGCAACTACCCAAGTTTTGTAATGTCATCTAGTGTCTTTTCGATGTGCATTCAGAATGAGGGGAAATAGTCAGTTGTTTCGCTGAACTCACTCTCACTCTCTCTCTGTCTGCCCTCTTCGTTTAAACTGTGAGTTTTCCAGAAGTTACTATTCCAAGTGATGTACGCTTGTAATCTCAGTTATTCTTCTTCTATGTTGCTTTTTTTCTTCTGATTGTTTCAAATACCGGAGCTTTTGAAGGAGATGGGAAATTGATAGTTCCATGTGTATTTTAATCCTACATCACTTACTTTAACATAGCTTAGAGTTTCAGTGTACTATTAATACAGCAAGTTATCAGCTGTTTGATATATAGAAATCCCGCATATGTGGTGAATTTTAACAA
The DNA here is from genome assembly GCA_029844215.1 of Przewalskia tangutica. Lineage (NCBI taxonomy): Eukaryota > Viridiplantae > Streptophyta > Magnoliopsida > Solanales > Solanaceae > Przewalskia > Przewalskia tangutica. The sequence goes on along the minus strand of CM056724.1, from coordinate 40,034,298 downwards.
CAATAAGTTTTCTTATCTCTATTGTGTATTATAATTGATCTAACATGTTGAATTATATTTGGATGTAATTACATTAGAATGACCTAATCATGATTAGAAATTTTAATTGATCTCTATAGTGTTTAACAATACAATGGAAAAGAAGTTTTTTGACACCATGAGCTTGATGAGGTACGAATTGAGTGGGCGCATCATTTTTCAAAGATTCTTCGTACTACAGAAGTTGTGCCACCTTCATGATGTTTGGATAATATGTACTTAGGCTCATTTTGTTTTGTAAAACATTTTGTTTTGGATACATTTGGAAACAAGAAGATTTATAACATGTTTGATTAATTATTTACATTTTAGTTACAATCATAAATGTTTCAATATTATGTATTAAAATAATTTGATTAATTAGTTACATTTTAGTTACAATATGTCATTTTCCCACCAATTTAACTATTATTGAAAAATTTAAAAAATAATTAATTAAATTAAATTAATAATTAAATACAAAATGCGTCAAAATCAAATTTTTTGCAATTGTTTTATATTTAAATTAACTTAATTAAAATTTATTTAAAAATTTACCGTAAAAAAATATATTAAATTAATAAAATTTAAATATTACCGCCAAAATTTGTAAATTCACGAGAAAAAAATAAAAAATAAAAAGCGGGAAATAGTCAAAGTCAACGATCAAATGTCTGACGATTTATGTCCGTCACATATTATGTGACATTTATTTAAACCGTCATCGATGAAGGACCTACCGTGACACATGCTACAATGACACTTACAAAACGTCATGCACCCCCTCCGATGATAGATTTTAACTGTCATTGTAAGTCCTTTTTTTTGTAGTGATATAGTGCCATATATCCACTGTTTCACCACGGCATCGAGACGACGCCATGTTGTGTTATCAATTTTGGGAGGGTTAGGGACAGAGCCGTCGATGTGATCAAACACATGATAGAAACATGCATGAGTTTTAAACAGTTCCACCCCCGACCAATATTGGTCATCTTCCTGATCAAGAATTAGAAATTTAAAGTTCTTGATGTTAGTAACGGCTAGAGCCGAAAGGAAAGCTGGTGTGGATGGGGTTGTGGGGGGGGGGGGGTGTTTGAAGGACGATTGGGTTTGAAGCGGAAGTGTCAGAAGACGTGGGAGTAGCCAAAGGATGCATTTAGAGTAGCATAGAATAGAAAATAGAAGAATAGGAAAACAAATCCAAGAAAATTTGAGGGGGGGGGGGGGTGCTGCCGCCTGCCGACAGAAAAGGTAGGATTGGGGCTCAGGACGGCGGTGGCTTGGTATTTCAAGATTTGTAGGGTTTTGACTCTTGATATCATGTAAGATTGTATTAATCTCTCTTGGGAGCCTTTCTCATTAATACAAATATATATATGTGTACAATATTGAATTCTTCTATAATAGTAATCTCAATTCCATCATAATTATACAACATAAATTATGGTAAATATATTGTAAATACACGTGTTAATATTATCAATAGTTGACATGATACATGCACTTTTGACTACTATGAGTATATGTATCAGGAAGTTCATTAAATATTTATAAATAATTAATTGTGAACTTAATTATCATTGTATATTAATTTGAGATAGTTAGAAGTATCCATAAACTTTATATATCATGAACTTAGACTGCACCAATGCCCGTAGTGTATATAGCAGTTGTTGAACGACGTTTAGATATCTTAACACTAGCCACTAGCTATATACATTGTTCTTGAAGAACCTAAGTGTTTAACATACTTACAATATACACATGATATATATGTATATTGTATGTATACTTATTATACAAAGTCACGGGTTACAAGCTCATCGGCATTGGCGGCAACCCATTCCACTCACCAGCCTCTATGGTCATCTCCCAGTTTTTGTGTAATAGATGTATACATAATATGTGTGTATGTTTGATATCTCTGCTATGCTGGGTTTTATCTGATTCTAAAATTCTGATAGTATACTTGGTACTAGGGTCCTTAACTACTTAGTACAAATTTACTGTTAAAGTTTAGCTCATTACATTGAAGCAGGTAAAGCATGTTTGTTTTATCTAACTAACATCTTCTCCATCACTTCTCCATTTCCTTGCCTTGTCTCCATATTCTGATGTCCTATCTAAATGAATATATTCTGATGTGTTTCATGGCAACTACCCAAGTTTTGTAATGTCATCTAGTGTCTTTTCGATGTGCATTCAGAATGAGGGGAAATAGTCAGTTGTTTCGCTGAACTCACTCTCACTCTCTCTCTGTCTGCCCTCTTCGTTTAAACTGTGAGTTTTCCAGAAGTTACTATTCCAAGTGATGTACGCTTGTAATCTCAGTTATTCTTCTTCTATGTTGCTTTTTTTCTTCTGATTGTTTCAAATACCGGAGCTTTTGAAGGAGATGGGAAATTGATAGTTCCATGTGTATTTTAATCCTACATCACTTACTTTAACATAGCTTAGAGTTTCAGTGTACTATTAATACAGCAAGTTATCAGCTGTTTGATATATAGAAATCCCGCATATGTGGTGAATTTTAACAACAATAAGTTTTCTTATCTCTATTGTGTATTATAATTGATCTAACATGTTGAATTATATTTGGATGTAATTACATTAGAATGGCCTAATTATAATTAGAAATTTTAATTGATCTTTATAGTGTTTAACAATACAATGGAAAAGACGTTTTTTCACACCATGAGCTTGATGAGGTCCGGATTGAGCGGGCGCATCATTTTTCAAAGATTCTCCTTACTACAGAAGTTGTGCCACCTTCATTATGTTTGGATAATATGTACTTAGGCTCAATTTGTTTTGTAAAACATTTTGTTTTGGATACATTTGGGAACAAGAAGATTTATAACATGTTTGATTAATTAGTTACATTTTAGTTACAATCCTAAATGTTTCAATATTATGTATTAAAATGATTTGATTAATTAGTTACATATTAGTTACAATACGTCCTTTTCCCACCAATTTAACTATTATTGAAAATATTTAAAAATAATTAATTAAATTAAATTAATAATTAAATACAAAATGCGTCAAAATCAAATTTTCTGCAATTGTTTTATATTTAAATTAACTTAATTATAATTAAAATTTATTTAAAAATTACCGCTAAAAAATATATTAAATTAATTAAATTCAAATATTTACCGCCACAATTTGTAAATTTCCGTGAAAAAAAAAGCGGGAAATAGTCAAAGTCAACGACCAAATGTGTGACGGTTTATGTCCGTCACATATTATATGACAGTTATTTAAACGTCATCGATGAAGGACCTACCGTGACACAGGCTACAATGACACTTACAAAACGTCATGCACCCCCTCTGATGATAGTTTTTAACCGTCACTGTAGGTCCTTTTTCCTGTAGTGATATAGTGACATATATCCACTGTTTCACCACGGCATCGAGATGACGCCATATTGTGTTATTAATTTCGGGAGGGTGAGGGACATAGTCGTCGATATGATCAAGCACATGGCAGACACATGACAGAGTTTTAAACAGTTCCACCCCCGACCAATATTGGTCATCATCCTGATCAAGAATTAGAGGGATAAAGTTATTGATGTTAGTAACGGCTAGAGCCGGATGGAAAGCTGGTGAGGATGGGGTTGTGGGGGGGTGTTTGAAGGACGATTGGGTTAGAAGCGGAAGCGTCAGAAGACGTGGGAGTAGCCAAAGGATGCATTTAGAGTAACAGAGAATAGAAAATAGAAGAATAGGAAAACAAATCCAAGAAAATTTGAGGGGGGGGGGGGGGGGACTGCCACCTGCTGACAGAAAAGGGAGGGTTGGGGGTCAGGACGACGGTGGCTTGGTATTTCTAGGTTTGTAGGGTTTTGGCTCTTGATACCATGTAAGATTGTATTAATCTCTCTTGGGAGCCTTTCTCATTAATATATATATATTTAATTCTTCTATAATAGGAATCTCAATTCTATCATAATTATACAACATAAATTATGGTAAATATATTGTAAATACACGTGTTAATATTATCAACAGTTGACATGATACACACACTTTCGACTACTATGAGTATATGTATCAGGAAGTTCATTAAATATTTATAAATAATTAATTGTGAACTTAATTATCATTGTATATTAATTTGAGATAGTTAGAAGTATCCATAAACTTTATATATCATGAACTTAGACTGCACCAATGCCCTTAGTCTATATAGCAGTTGTTGAACGACATTTAGATATCTTAACACTAGTTATATACCTTGTTCTTGAAGAACCTTAGTGTTAAATATACATACAATATACACATGATATATATGTATATTGTATGTATATTTAGTATACAAAGTCACGGGCTACAAGCCCATCTCGACAGCAGCGTTACAAACCCATCTCGGCAGCAGCGTTTCAAGCCCATCTCGGCATTGGCAGCAACCCATTCCCGTGTAGAATAGAAGATTATGGTATATATTAATTATTGTATATTACCCTTGTATGTTAATTAGTCTTGTAGTCTTACTATAATCGTATTATTAGTCTCCAAATAGAATAGGATTTTAGATGTAGAATAGGAAAAGGATTTTCCTATGTAACTTATATATATATATATATGTCTTTCATCAATAAGAATAATTAAGGGATTAATTCTTTCATGGTATCAAGAGTCTAGGTTATTTTTACCTTGCTTACACTCCTCTCTTTTTCTCTAAAATTCTGTGATAATCCCCCCCCCCCCTCGGTATTTACTAACCCGAGACAAATTTGTCTTCCAAAACCTCCCTCACAAATTCCCTTCTCCGAATCATTGTGTTCTATTCACCATGACTGATTAGAACACGTTTCATCCTGCCCTTACAGTTTCTAACATCAAAAGCGTTCTTCCTATTGTTGTTGACCTATAAAATGTCCAATATGGGACGTGGGCATAATTATTCAAGATTCATGCGATGGAAAATCAAGTCCTCCACTACATAATTCCTCTGGCTACTCCTACGGCAGATGATACGGCAGCTACAGAGGCAGTGCCCACCAAAGAAGACGGTCCAAAATTATAGGTCACGCTTGATGCAAAGTTTCTCCACTGGATTTATGCCACTATCTCCATAGACCATTTACAGACGATTATGGAACCCAACTCCACAACTATGGAGGCTTGGAATCACTTACATGATATATTCAAGATAACAGTCATTCCCGCATTGTTACCCTTGAACAAGAATTTTCTCAAGTCAAGATGGAGAATTTCCCAAACGTTTCATCCTATTGCAAACGACTCAAGGACTTAGCGGATCAACTTCACAACGTGGGTGCTCCTGTTAGTAATAGTCGTCTCGTTCTACAGATGGTTGCAGGCTTGTCTGAGGCCTATAACGGCGTTGCTTCAATTCTTTGTCAAATTAACCCTCTTCCGGAATTTTATCAGGTCCAATACATGCTTACGTTGGAAGAAGTCGGGTTGGCTAAGAAGGCGGCTACCGGGGCTAGTACTGTCTTCACGATGATTGAGTCTAATTTCCTCCTTCCGACTCCACCAACCCGAGCCATAATCTCAACAGCGGTGGTGGTAAAAAGGGTCAAAATTGGAAAAATAATGGCAAGAATTGCGGCAGCGGAGCGATGGCGGTGGAGGTCAACGGCGACAATGCATAGCCCGCGGTGGGTCCTATGCGATGGAAGTGGCTCGATCCTGCTTTCGGTAACCCGACTCATTACGAAGCGGGCTCCAATTTCGACCCAGTTTCTCTGGTCCAACAACAGGTTTCAGGCCCATCAATGGATCGGGGCAGAAGTCCGGATTGCTTAGGCCCCGGCCCCCTCAAGCCCATCACGCAGCGGGACCCACACAAACAGACATAGAAGCCGCAATGCACACGCTTGGAATGACTCAACCGGACCCGAATTGGTACATGGACACATGCGCCACTACCCACATGACATCTGACCAAGGTACTCTCTCGTTTTATTCCAATTGGAGCAGTAATCGTGGTATAATTATTGGTAATGGTAATTCAATTTCAATTAAGGGTTATGGTCATAAAACTTCGTCTCCTCCCCATCCACCACTTGTCTTGAAAAACAACCTTCATACCCAAAAACTAATTAAAAATTTGGTGTTTGTTCATAAATTCACCACTAATAATTGGGTTTCTATTGATTTTGATCTTTTTGGGTTTTTTGTGAAGAATTTCAAGACGGGGAGTCCTCTCATGAGGTGTGACAGTAGGGTGAATCTTTATCCAATCACACCAAGTCTCGGTCCTTGCATCAAGTCATGCATTTCACTTTTGCAGCTCTTGCTCATTCCTTGTGGCATGCTCGTTAAGTTCATCCGGGGTCGTCTATTTTATCTACTTTAGATAGAAATAAGTTTATTTCATGTAAGGGTACACGTAGTACTCCAAATTGTCAATCTTGTTCTCTTGCAAAAATTATTAAGTTGCCATTTGTAGACTCAAATTCTTGTACTTCAATTCCATTTGATATTATTCATAGCGATTTATGGACATTTCTCGTTCTCAGTTCTATGGGTCATCGTTATTATGTTTTATTCTTGGATGATTACTTTAAATTTTTATGGACGTTTTCAATAGCGAAAAAATCCCAAGTTTTTTTCATCTTCTTAAAATTTAGAGCTTTCATTAGAACTCAATTCTAACGAAAAATAAAAAGTATTCAATGTTATAAAGGCAAAGAATATGACAATGGGGAGTTTTGAGAGTTTTGTGCTAAAAATGGGATAAATTTTCATTTTTCTTGTCCTCATACGTCTTCACAAAATGGGAAAGTCAAAATTCGTACCATTAATAACATTATCCGCACCTTATTGGTCCATTCTTCCGTACCCCCATTTTTTGGCATCATGCTCTACAAAATGGCTACATATATGCTTAACATTCTTCCTTTTAAAGGTTTGACATATTTGTCCCATCTTCAAATTTTATATAATAACACTCATTCGTATTCTCATCTTAGGGTCTTTGGATGCTTGTGTTATTCCCCTTTTCCATCCACCACAATTAACAAACATCAGGTCCATTCTACTCCTTGTGTGTTTTTGGGTTATCCTTCAAATCATCTTGGTTATAAATGTTTTGATTTGTCATCTAATCGAATCATTATTAGTCGTCATGTTATTTTTGATGAGTCCCAATTCTCATTTGCTAAGGTAGAAAGTCTCGTGCCTAGTTCGTATAATTTTTTGGATGATGATATATCCCCGTATTTAATTCAACATTTTTCGGACATATCTCGCGCCCCGAATCCACGGTGGGTCCATCGCCGGCTGTCCTAATATCACATCGCTGCTCGATCTGGGTCCAACATCCGGGCGCTCCCGATCGATTCGGCCTAGTTCGGCACGCCTCGGCGTCGATTTCGGCCCATCACGAGTTCGGTGTCGATTCTTGGCGAGCCCAGCACTCTTGTCTCACACGTCCCGTGTCCCGGTCCCTCCCAAAATTCACCCAATTCAGCCCCGAGTCATGGACCAGTCACCCGAGCCTAATGGGGTATTTTTAAACCAAAAAGACATTTTAATTTAAATTCTAATGTTGTTAAATCACCCTTACCCCGTAATCTTGTGTCTGCTTTAAATGACCCAAATTGGAAAATTGTCATGACCGATAAATATAATGCTCTTATTGATAATATTATGTGGGAGTTGGTATCCCGTCCATCTGGTGTTAATATTATTCGGTCTATGTGGATTTTTGCTCATAAAGATAAATTTGACAGTTCGTTTGCAAGGCACAAAACTCGTCTTGTAGGTGATGGTAAGACTCAGCAGGTTGGTGTAGATTGTGGTGAGACATTTAGCCCGGTGGTCAAGCCGGCTACCATTCGCAATGTGCTCAGCTTGGCTCTGTCGAAATCATGGCTCATTCATCAGCTAGACGTAAAGAATGCTTTCCTACATGGTGATATCAAGGAGACAGTCTATATGCATCAACCCTTGGGGTTTAGAGATACTAGATATCCTCATCATGTCTGTTTGTTGAAGAAATCCTTGTATGGGATAAAGCAGTCTCCACGAGCTTGGTATAAGAGGTTTGCTGACTATGTTTCGACTATTGGGTTCTCTCACAACAGGTCTGATAATTCATTATTCATATATCGTCGGGGTTCTTCCATGGCTTATATAATATTATGTGGATGATATTATCTTGACTGTCTCTTCTGATGCTTTGCGAAAGTCTATCTTGACAATGCTCAATTCTGAGTTTGCCATGAAAGACTTGGGGCCATTGAGTTATTTTTGGGGATTGTTATCACTCGTCATGCAGGTGAACTGTTCTTATCACAAAGGAAGTATGCAGTTGATATCATTGAGAGCGCTGGGATGTCATCCTGTAAGTCCACTTCTACTCCAGTTGATACTAAACCCAAGTTGGGTCTGCGGTGGTTCCCACATGAGATCAGGCCATTATTGTAGTCTTGCAGGAGACCTTCAGTATCTTACGTTCACGTGACCTGATATTACGTATGTCGTACAACATGTGTGTTTGTTTATGCATGATCTCAGGATTGAACATATGAATGCGCTCAAACGCATTCTTATACTACAAGAAAAATGACCTATGGTGACGGTTTAACACTTGTCACTGTAGGGGGTGGATGACAGTTATTCTAAGTGTCATAGTAGTCGGTGTCACCGTATATTATCCCTACGATGACAGTTTAAATAACCGTCACATAGTGTGACATGCATAAACCGTCACACAGTTCACGTTTTGTTTTTTTCCCGGGAATTTACAAATTTTGGCGGTAAATAGTTAAATTTTATTAATTTAATATATTTTTTGGCTGTAAATTTTTAAATTAATTTAAATATAAAACAATTGCGGAAAAATTAATTTTGACGCATTTTATATTTAATAATTAATTTAATTTAATTATTATTTTTAATTTTTTTAATAATAGTTAAATTGGTGTGAAAATGGTATATTGTAACTAAAATGTAACTAATTAATCAAATCATTTTAATACATAATATTGAAACATTTACGATTGTAACTAAAATGTAACTAATTAATCAAACATGTTACAAATCTTCTTGTTTCCAAATGTATCCAAACCAACATGTTTTACAAAATAAAATAAGCCTAAATACATATTATCCAAACATCACGACGGTGACACAACTTCTGTAGTACGGAGAATCTTTCAACAATGATGCGCCCACTCAAACCGGACCTCATCAAGCTCATGTTGTGAAAAAACTTTTTTTCCATTGTACAGTTAAACACAATAGAGATCAATTAAAATTTCTAATCGTAATTAGGCCATTCTAATGTAATTAGATCCAAATATAATTCAACATGTTAGATCAATTATAATACACAATAGAGATCAATTAAACTATATATAGACAGGTACATAAATAAGAAATAATGTTAGATATTTACATTTTTTGGCAGAAGAGATAAATCATTCATGAGGTCTTTAATGAAATGCAACATATAGTAATCACACTCGTATCCATTAGGTTATTGTGGTACCTTAAAGCAAATTTAACTCAAACATTTACTTAACTGAACAAATTTAAATTTACATTACATGTAATCATTACATGCAGGTGAATTAATCAAGAGTTTTTCAGGTGTATCATGGTGTAAATAGCAGGAAGGTAAACAAATGGTGTAAATGGAATGAAGGTAAACAAGATGAGAACAGATACACCATCGACACAATGCAAAGAGGGGAATTAAAGGAAAAGGGCAACAAGTATTAGCCTCTTGTATGATATATCCATTGATGTAGTAATCTGGTAGCAAACTAATCACACATCTAGATTAAGTGGCAGCAAGCAAGAGTAATCTGTAGTGCTAGTCTAAATATTTGGTTTGAGAGGCCAAGGAAAAGCTACTCCCATATATGCTAAACAAAAAGTTAACTTCGCAACAAAAGCAATAACTGAAGATCAGTTTCAGAATTACAAAAGAAGTGCACAGTAGAATTGATTACAAGGTCACTAGCAAACTAACATACGCAAAAAGGAAGGGTGCCACAACCATTCCATAATACTACTAAATCAATTGATAAACAATTAAATTCTCACAAACTATTCTGCAGAAGTTTTCAAAATAGTGTCACTAGGATTTTAGGGGTGAATTGGAGGCACACATTTCTAGTCCATTTCATTCAGATGCAACATCTTTCTCTACTAGAGTAGAGAAGCCTTACACAAGAAATAATCCTCCGAAGCAACAAAATAATTATTCACAGAAGGTGAATTTTGACAACAAGAGGACAAATAGCAACAACAATCTATTTTGTAGATATTGTAAGAAGCATAGGCATGTCATTGAAAATTGTATAAAACTTCAGTATCTGAGCAATCTCACTAATAATAATAATAATAATTCCATATACAATTTTGTTGTAACCATTTCTTCAAACTATTATAGGAGAACTATAGCTTTTGTTCAGGGTTGAGACAACAATTATCACACCAAAATAATATCATAAAGTGCAACACTTGACTTTAGATAAGTAGCAATATTTGACCTTAGTGAAGTAGCTTCCATAGGACAAGAATGTAGCTAATCATTTCATCAAGAGCGACAGCTAAATATAGCAAATCAGCAACACTTAATAGCAGCATATTTTAGCAAAGAAATCAACAACAATTAGGCTTGGAAATACAACAATCGTGAACATCAACTGTGCTCAAAAGTGAAGCAATGGTTTGGCCAGAATGCAGTGCCAAAAAATAGCAACTAGTAGCATTAAATAGTATCCATCAGTGGCATAAAAATAGTAACAGGTGCAGCAGTTAAAACATAGCAGTAAACAACAATTCAGCCCAAAAATGTAGCAGTCGGCATTCTCGGAAGCAGCAGCAGTTCATCTCAATGATAAACCAACAAAATGTGTCTCAAAGTATAATACTTTTTGTCACGCCCCGAACCCCGGGCCCGCGACTGGTGCCCTACCTGGGCACCCTTCTATTCATACAACACAATAAATCGCGGAAGATAAATAACACTCTTTTTCCCCCCTTAAAACAAAGGAAAAGCCGATAAGGCTGTCATAATATAAATCACCCAAAAGGGTCTACACTATTCAATAATGTAAATACAACTCTAGTCAGTCCAACCCACATATGAATACAAACCTCTATGATTTTGGACAATACTATGACGGGACAAGGCCCCGCCGTACCCCTGAATATACCTAGCCATAATGACAAGCTCCGGAACATTGGAGTCATCTCAAAATGCTGAACCAGGATCCTAAGCTCGCGGATCCACAACTGTGTACCTAAACCTGCGTACATGAACGCAGCCTCCCGAAGGGGGTAAGTACAACAAGTACTAAGTATGGAATGGAAATAAAGTACATCAATTATGTCCATAACTATACAAGGAGTGACAGGGGCAAGTATGAAAATCAAATACCAGATCCTACCGTGTCATATAAAAATCAGAGCCAACTGTACCTTGTATCACTGTACTATTGTAACACCGCACCACTTTCAAATATGAAAGCCATGTCAAAATCCGGGACACCTGCCCTCAGCATATAATATTACAGAAGCATGCTCGTGGAATACAACATCACTGTCAGCATGTAACAAATATAACATACAACTACCCGCACACTGTGCCTTTTTAACAATGAGAGTAAACTTTACATGCTTTAAAATAGGAAGCTTATGATCAATCTAGGGCCACCCGCCCGTAGTATCATTATGCAAACCTACTCCTGGAATAATTTCACCCGCAAGGGTCTTGTGGACCGCATAGGACAATTTGCCCGCATAGGACTATTTCACCCGCGAGGACTATTTCACCCGCTTAGGCCTACGGGCCGCATGATGACATATACGCCATGCTCGCGTCATGGGTAGCAAATCCATGGAGATGTATAATGTCTTGGGGTTTACCCGCAATTATACTCGAGAAGGTGTATAACGTCTTGGGGTTTACCCGCATTTATACTCGGGAGGTGTATAACGTCTTAGGGTTTACCCGCATTTATACTCGGAGGTGTATAACGTCTTGGGGTTTACCCCGCATTTATACTCAGGAGGTGTATAACGTCTTGGGGGTTTACCCCGCATTTATACTCAGGATGTGTATAACGTCTTGGGGGTTTACCCCACATTTATACTCATAACACTAGCACCAATGGCTATCATGAACAACATATGCAAGTTAAGATAATCTTTGACTCTCAACATCATAAAATGAATAAACCATCATTTTAACAAACCAAGACAATTTCCATGCCTTCTTTTTCAACAATTCAAGACAATACCATGCCTTTCCTTTTTAACAAATCAAGACAATACCATTTAGGCAAGCCGAAGTACTATCAAGGCACAAAATAGAATAACTATCATTTAAGCAAGCCAAAGTACTATCAAGGCACTAACACACCTTGCATTACTAAGGATTAAAGTCCATTACGACAATGTACGTGAGTCGTACATTCACTTTATGAACTAAATTTCCATTTTAGGAAAGACCAAGTACTACATGTATCGCTAGGAAGTAGGATCCAATACATGTATCATTTTGAAACCATCATTTAGAAAATCGAGACACTTATCGTACCAATTATCCTTCTAAGACATGGTTTTGGCAAATCAAGGCATTAGACCTCACATGTTACTTTAAAACATCTTGAACATCAAAGTGCCACATATCATGTATTATATTAAGGACTTAATCATGGACATTCTCACACGATTCCCTTAAAACATTTTAAACCATCCCTTGACTTTCCACTAAAACTTGTTATAACAAACTTTCCATAAAGTCGTTATAACCACTTCATTTTTAGACAACTAACGCACCATTACCCCTTTTCTTTTTATCAAAACCAAGGCATTATCATGCCACGTAAGGGAATTGATCCCAAAGTACTTTATACATCTATTCTTTACAAAAGAATCGTTTCATGGAATATTAGGGCGTTGGGCCCAAAAGTACTTTCACCATTAAAACCAAGTTACTTACTTTTTTTAATAAGACCAAGTAGCTTATTCTCTTTAAATCAAGTAACATATACTTTTCAAATCGAGTTACTACACATTTTCGAAATTTAAGTCCCAAGTACTTTCGAAAATCAAGCCTCGTGTACTTACAAAATTAATACTTTTATGAGTCGTGAATAGGTTATTCTCGTTTATAACGATCTAGTTAAATCAGCCATGATCTAGAAAATGTAATACAATTTTGTCTTATCTTAGTTTCTATGCAGATGGAGAATTCTACTCATTTCAATATAATTGATTGTCGATACATTTTCATTAACGCTGCAATGGCTTATTTGATACCTATTCTCATTAGTGTAGTAATTTACCAAGGTCAACTCGACTCTAATACTTCCTAACGACTCTTACCAACATCCCCCATAAGACTTGGTAAGAACTTAGGAATATTCTAGACATGCCTTTAGCATAAAATTAATAACATGAATACTTCCTATACAAGGCAAGTATTCTTCAAGAAAACAAGTCAAGTATACTCCAAATAACAAGGCAAGTATACTTCAAGAAAACAAGTCAAGTATACTCCAAATAACAAGACAAGTATACTTCAAGAAAACAAGTCAAGTATACTCCAAATAACAAGGCAAGTATACTTCAAGAAAACAAGTCAAGTATACTCCAAATAACAAGAAAAGTATACTTCAAGGAAAGTCATGTCGATAGAAGGAATAAGTTCACATACCTCGTGACGACTAACCCATACGACAAGTAGCAAAATGCTCCGAAGTACTTCAACCTCATCGGCTATTCTTTAAGCCAAGTAGACTATGCTACACGTAGTACTTCAACCTATAATGACGATAGCACTTCTATCAATATCATAGTTACTTAGTATAAGACTTATACCAAATAATGCCCTCTAATTCTACCGAAATTCGGGCAGCACTTCCTTTGTTCCTACGTACTTTTCCACCTTTTTCAAGGCCCGTATTCATCAACCAACAAGCCACATTTAAGGCGCAACCAACAGTTAGCCAAATGGGATTACACGCCTAACTGGACGTGTAAAATTCTGCCCCACAATTATACAAAACAGTCCACAAATCAGCCCATAAAAATAGTCTGTAATCCAACAATAACGAGGGTAAAATGTGAGGCGTTTCAACACCTTTCCACACCCCTATTTCCTTAGGACTTTCATTAGAAAATACTACACTTAAACATGAATATTAGGGGCTTAATTTCCAGCATTATTCACGCCCAAAACAGTCCATAAAATGATACGACAATGTCTAACAGTTTTAGGCAGCTTTTCGGCTAAAACAACTACAATCCGATAACTCTTTCCTTAATCCATTTTATTACAATTCGAGTTCCAACACTTCCATATATGACATACCAACTTATAAACAACCATATTACCTTATTTTAACATGCGACAAGTGTGGATAACAACAACCATATAACAAACGAAACCAAGGCCACAAAATTGCCTCAAATCGGCCAACAACATATCTACCTCATACACATCTTATTTTCCATTTCTTTCTTAACATGAATTCATCTATACATTATAAAAATAAGTAATATCCAATTACCTTACTTTAAGAAGAACTATTACCTCATTTTTGTGCCCAAAAACGTCCCGGGCAGAATGCTAAACAATGTCCCGTAGTTTTTGTTTCGCTCCACTTCTTCAAGTTCCACTTATATATATGTATCCCCTACAACCTTGGGAGCAACTTATATTCACGTTTCGCTTCCAAAAAATCGACGGAAACCCCTAGGGTTTCATCACCATTTTAGGCCCAATCCTAGATTTAGGGGTTAAGGGTGCTTAATCTTGCTAATCACTTGGTTAGGGACCTTAATCTTGTATAATGAACTAAGCTTGGAAGATTTGAAGTCTTGTTCTTCTATTTTTAGCCCTAAGGTCGAGAGCAATGGAGAGGGAGATATATTTGCTTGATGAAGAATGGTTAAGTGTTGGCTAGGTCTTGCAAGACATCTCTATGTATATATAATGTATCACCTAGGCTTGGATGATGACAAGTGGAGGGTGAGATGGTGGACAAGTGTGGGTGGGACCCACTTGTCCACTTGTCTTCATTTTCATGAAAATATTTAAAGTAAAAAAGTCAAATAGTCAAAGTCTTCCAAGACCAAGACAAGGGGGGTGGGGTGTGCCACATGTCACCCTATGATTCGTCCAAAATATTTTCATCTCCCAAAAAGTCCATAATTGGCCAAAATATCGAAAAACTTGTGGGCCCCACAAAAACGTAAAATTTCCCGGGTGGGCCCCACATGACCAAATCCGAAAATTAAAATCCATAATTCCAATATATTCTCTAAGTCCCAAATATCAAAGAGAATCAAACTCCACTTTATAAACCTTTTTCCTTCAGGAGGTTCGGAGGATTTTTCCGGAATTTTTCATTCTTTTCAAAATTCAAATCTCAATTTCTCACGTACATTCTTATCTCATTGCCTTGGAAATTTCGGGGTGTAACACTTTTTAGAACCACAACAGTTAGCACAAAGTTAGACAAATATTCTGAACTCATCTTTTACCTAGATATGCATTAGATATGTAAGATAGAAACAAATTGGATGTATTTTAAACATACAGCAGTAGTGTGAACATATAGATAGATGCAAACAGTATCTTAACTGAACAAATTTAAACTTACATTAGATGCAATTAAAGACTTAAATAAAATGAAGTACCTTAACAATTTTCAGCATTCTAGAAAAAGCTCATTTCTGATTATAACCTTTTTGAGTTGTGTACATGCGCATGACACTATAAAAATGACAAAATAGTAAAACATGCTTGTCAACATTCTTGAAATATAATTGACTAACAATATTAAAATAAGTTAGTAAATAATAACAAGTAAATAATACGTACTGTGTGATAAGTTTTTCCAAGTCTTGATGAGGAGCAATATTAAGAGAATCCAGATAGTATACCTCAAATTTAGATACATAAAAAATAACCAATACCCAATGATTTCTACAAATTATGTATATTCAGTATTTGTCAATCTAATTAAGGGAAAAAGAGACTTTAAATACAACATATAAAGAAAACAGAATTGACATACTGAGGATTATATGGCATGAAGATATATTGTCCGTCTTTTCCTTTCAACAAACGATCACATAGACTTGTTGCTCTTTTTTCAGGTGGACTGTTTGGTTTACCTTTTGAATTTATATTTGCACACACCAAACCAGGCAGCATAAACCCAAATGGCCGCACTCTTCCTCTTCCCGGCTGGTTGTATTTACCATGCAACAAGCTAAAATAGAAACATGGAAAACAAATGTCAAATGCACACATCACAACAGAACAAAATGTAAAAAAAAAATAGCCAATAAATTAAAAGATGTACCAAATGTAAATTTCAATTTGATTAACACCTAACTAATCCATTTTGAGTAATGACTCGTATTCGTCCTTGCCAATATGAGCTTTGACAGAGTTTGTGGTCTCAAAAATAGAATCATCCACAAGGTATGGCACAGAATAGTCTGCTGGCAACCTCATGTCCACAATGTCCCCAAAAAGAGCAAGCACTTCATTATGTTCTCATTGTTGCACTCCTGAATGCCGTATTTTTCTCATTGGCTGTGGAAGATTTACAGTTTTCTTTTTCCCTTTCTTCCTCTCATTTTCTAAAACATCTATCTCATTATTCAACACCATCATATCACCATCATCTACCAGCAACTATTGGTTGGTGGTAGGCTGATGCACTTCATCAACGACAAGAATTTGATATTTCTTTGGTGATTTTTCCTGGCCACCAACGCCATCCTTATCATCATTGTCAGCATCTGGAGGTGCATAGAAACAACTTGCCATGTTTGAATGTTTAACATTTGCTGCTTTACTTGGCTCCTCAGTTCCTCCAACTCACTCTCAATGTTAAACAGTCGCTGTTCGAATCTCTTATTGCTTCTGAATCCATCAAATGTGTGAATGTACAAAGTAGCAGTATAAAATTTACCTGTCCCTTGCATATGACCATTTTTTGGAATCTTTTTCATAGCTCTTGCAAGTATGTTGTTCTTTTCACGAACCTTGAGTTTAACCTCTTCAACATCCTTTCTAATCATTTTTTGTCAACAATAATGTAAGATAGAATTCAGGTGAGACATTTCCTAAATAAAGTTACATTTGTCAATTAAGGCATTATGTATTCTTATAATTGAGAGCTTACAATTTCGTTGACTATTAACTTCCACTTCCGGGTAAAATTTTCCATCTCTCATCATTCGAGCTTGCTTCCAAAGCTCACTCATATCAATCTGCTCCTCTGAAACGCCGGATGAAGATCACTGTATATTAAACAAAAAATAAGTCAGATGGTTTAAGTTCAAGCACAGTTTTCTACATTGAAACAAAAATATAAAACTTACATTTTTTTTCTATAAGCCCCGTATATCCTGCTCTGCTCAAGCGATGATTCAAATTATTCTTTGCCCTCTTTACTTTTGCAACTTTACTTTTTTCTGATTAAAGAAATTTTGAAAAGAATTATTTTTTTCATTTATTGAACTACATCTGAAAGGAGTTATTTAGTTTTGTTCATTTACTCACCAGGAAGTCTTCAGAAAGATGAGACTTGACAAACTTCTCCCAATCAGATTTGGTAATATGTTTGTATTCAAATGGAGGAGTGTACAATGACTGACAATCATTTACACGTTGGACAATATATTTTTTTGTCAGTTTGTATTTGAAGTTTCGAAACATATGTCCAATTCCTTATAGAATTTGCTTCTTACTTCGTGGATGAACCACAAAATGTACCTGAAATGACATTTACACAAAATTTTCAGCCCCTTATCCATCACCAATCACAAGTTTCTACAATAATAAGGTGAAGAGAAGAAGAGATTGAATGTGAAGAGAAGAAGAGATACAAGTAATCAGACATATTATGAACTTACCTTAACTGATTCCCAAAGCCTGTCTTTTTCTTCTTCCGGAAGCAACCACCAATCATCATGAAGTATAGGCACTGTTGTGCGGACCAAAACTCCTAAATGAGTGCATAAATCATTGTCTGATTCGCCTATTGGAATCCCCAACTTATTGTACTTAACCACAATTCTTCCACATCTTGTTCTTTTCATATTCTATTTATGGCCAACAGAAGCACCTCTACTACGGATGTTATCCTCAGGTTTGTCTCCATCACTTGTATCTTCTCCATCATCTTCGCTGTTTTCTGCATTTTCTCTAGAATAAAAATTAGGAATGGGTTTAAGTTTGCATTGCACTGCAGCAACATCATTCTTTTCATTTTCATCAGATACACAATCTGACAGTTGGTCATTATCATTGTTACAATACGCATCTTCCTTTTTATTCTTCTTCTTATCCATGTCAAAACTGCAAAAATGATTTATAATTGATCATAATCAAGTGAAAACAACAAAAATGATTCATAATTGATCATAATCAAATCAAAACAACAAATATGATTCATAATTGATCATAACCAAGTCAAAACATCAAAAATTGATCTATACTTACACTGAAACATGCACAACTAATTACACCCAAATTCCATCTTTTCCATCTCCTAAGTATACACCAAAGTCGTCATCATCATTCACCAGTAATGCATTTGCAGTGGGAGCATGATCCATCATATTGTCTATATCATCATCAGTACCTTTATTCGGCATACAACACACTACAAACCACTTTTCATTACTTGGATCAGATACGTAAAACACGTGTGTTGCCTGCGAAGCCAAAATGAATGGTTCTGACTTATGGCCTAATCGTTGGTGATTTACAAGTGTGCATCCAAGCTCATCTTTTTATATGACACCACCAGCATTCTCTATCCAATCACACTTGAAAACTGCAACTGTAAACATATTGTAATTGATATCCCAAATCAGATCTATAACTCCGTAAAATTCCATGTCACGAGTTTTAGGATTTTGATCCTTAGAACTCGCAAATTGCATGGTTGAAGCAATAATAGTTACACCAATATTATGTGTCTTTGAAATTGTGTCGTGCTCACATGTTTGAAAATGATATCCATTCACATCATATCAAGAATGTTTGTAAACAATGGGAGAAGGACCATGAGATAACCAACACAAAGTTTCTGAAACTTCAACACCATTGCGTATTAATTCATAAACCTAAGAAAGCAATTCATAATCAATAATGTCATACAGACTAAAATAAAAAATGAGAACCATAATATAACTATATGATTTTGACCTTATACTTGAGCCAAGCAGCAAAGTGTTTGTTGTGTTCAGTCTTACACCACTGCTCAGATCTCTTTGAATGATTTAACCATGCACTCAAAATGTTCACTTCCACATTAAATGAACAGAACAAATTTCAGTGATAATGTGTATAAAAGCAAGCAACAAGACATGTATTTTAACTAAGAAAATAATAAATTACCCAATAAATTATTGAATTTCAACTGTATTCTCCAAAATTCACAAGTGGGCTTGGAATAACAAAGCTGAATCAGGCTGGATTATTTTGTCACGACCCGACCCCGGATCCGTGACCGGTGCCTTAACCCGGGCACCCTTGTGACACAACATCAGAGAAAACCAGCGGAACATAAACTCATAATAAACAACCATAATGATATAAATAGTCTAGCCCAAAATGGCTACCCCAAAAGTACATAAAACCGAACAGTTACATCCTTAAACAAACCAAGTTATGACAAGACTACATGCCTCTAAGAAGGAGTAACACTATGACGAGACAGGGCCCCGTCATGCCCCTGAATGTACAAAACATCAACAACACCAGGGAGAACCATACCAAAAGTCGAGCCTCCGAAGAAATGGAGCTCCTGACACCTGAGTAAAAGATCGTAGGAATGAGGATCTACCACCTGTTTTCCCTTACCTGCGGCGTGAACGCGGCCAGGAAGGGTCGATGCGACGTACGAGTATGTAAAAGTGGAAAATCGTAGTAATATCATACGTCAAAAATAAGCCGAGTCATAGATAAAAATCAATTTCCTTGCTGTGCCTTACTAACAATGAGTAACAAGTATAAAACTTATAGCATAAAAATAGGAGGCTCACGATCAAAACAGGTACCTCGCGTAGTATCATTAAGCAATCCTACTCTCGGGACTATTTCACCGCATGGGTCTGTGGACCCGCATGAGGTCATCCGCCTCGTCATGGGACTATTTCACCCGCGTGGGACTATTTCACCGCACGGGTCCCGTGGACCCGCATGAGTACCATCGTCGTACTCGCGTGAGACTATTTCACCCGCGTGGATCACGTGGTGGGATCCGCGTGAGTGCAAGCGCACTCGCATCATGGGTAGCAAATCCATGGCATAAATAATAACGGGGTTTACCCGTAATAATTTTAATATATAACATAGCTCATCCGGCTATCATACATAACATAAGCACTACCGGCCTATCATATCATACATAAGCACTACCGGCCTATCATATCACAACATAAGCACTACCGGCCTATCATAACATAAGCAAGTTAAGAAATCCCCTAACTTCTTATTAACATTATTAATATATCCTCTCATTTTAGTATCTTAAGGCACTAACATGTCTTTTAATAGAAAATCCGGGAATTCAACCCAAGTACCATGTACTTCTAACTTTTTAAGAAATAATTCTTTTTATACCAAAAACTCCAAGATACTAATCATCATAGTATCAAGTTACGATTTATTTCAACACAAGTCACATTTCCTTTTAGAAATATAATAGGCTTCTAAATCAAGTGACTTCATTTCCTTTAAAACCTTAGGCAACCAATGCCTAAAAATCAATTCACCTTTCTTAGTTTCAAATCCTTTACCCGTACTTGTTTTAATTAGAGTAAACCTTTCTTTGTGAACCTTTCAAGAAAACTAATATAACCAACTTCCCATAAAGTCATTATATTAGCGTTATCCCTTTGTCAAATACATTTTCCCTAAATCCAAGGGACTTATACTTTTGAAATGAAACAAGTAGCATATACTTTTAAAACAAGTGAAAGATATCAAATCTTGTACGTCTACCGTACTACATAGGTACAACTACTCATGCTCAAGAGATAGGAAAGTTCCACATACCTCTTTGGTCAATCCACTTGCTAAGCTCAACTACCGCAAGTAATATTTCAACCTATAATAATCATGATACGTTTATTAACCTCTAACTTCAATGTAGAATAATCCAAGTTCAAAGTCACTAAATTCTATGGAAAATTGGGCAGCATTTCCTTTGTTTCAACATACTTGCCACCTTTCTCAAGGCCAAATTTATCATCCAAACGCCACATTTAAGGCTCAACAATCCAACATTTCAAAGGGGATTACACACCTAAACTTGGGTGTGTAAAATTATGCCCCATAAGGTACAATAATTCTCTTAACAATTCTAAGGTAGTTTTTTTGGCTACAACATGCTCATAATATCTTCTTAACCAATTCTTGCATATCCAAACCACATTTCTTGCATGCAATGACTCTAAGAGCATTATTTACTACCACAAGTTCTTTCTTCTTAACAAGCAACACTAGAAACTAATTCTAAAGGAAGAAATGTTACCTTAAAGTTTTAGCCAAACTTATTCCAAATATTTTGCTAGCTTCCTTGCCAAGAACACCACCACAACAACACCAACAAGCTAGCCACAAGCTTCCTTCTTGTTCTTAACTTTTCAGATTTTTCCAAAGGCTAGAATTTCTCTTGGGATTTTAGAGAGAAGGATGAGCTAATTTAGAGAGAGAGAGAGGGGTTTGAAAGATGACCAAGTCTTCAAGACTTGGTCAATATAAGGCATGCAAGAAAAATCAGATGGGGACACTTGTCACCCTCCCATGGCCTTTTAAAAGAGAAAATCAGATTTCCTAAGTTTTTCCGAGAATCCCGCTTGGCGCCGCGTTCACAGCGGCGCGCGCTGAAACCTCTGCGGACTCTCGGAACTTCCGGCGTCGCGGCCCTGCTGTCTGGCGCCGCGGCGCTGCAACTTCAGCGACCTCCGTATACGGCGCGCTGCCTGCATCCGGTGTCGCGGCCCTGTCGCCTTTGTCCGAAACACATTTCTGTCCGACTGCACACTGAACTTGTAACTCTCATAACTTTCTACTCCGACGTCCTATCGATGAACGGTTGGTTGCGTTGGAATCTAGACTCAACGAACTACGCCCTAGGCCTTTGAAACACTTAGGAACTCTCAATGTACCGGGTCATAACCCGCCTCAAAGTTGACTAAAACCCGTCCGGAATAATCCGTCAACCTATCCTTTGAAAATTTTAAGTCTTACATGCTTTCTTACACTCTCATACGTAGGGTCCGAACTACGGGGTATAACATTCTCCCCCCTTTAGAAACATTCGTCCCGAATGTTCCTTCTAGGCTTACTCAAATCACAATATCGACATAGACCCTCTTAACTATTCTTTTGCAAATAAAGAAGCTCCACGAGCCACAACATACTTAAGCGTAAATGCTAAATCAAAACTAACAAGCAGGAAAGTAGGTTACCTGGAGGTATAGGAAATAGGTGAGGGTACTTCTTCATCATGTCATCCTCTGCTTCCCACGTCATTTCCTCCCTGTTCTCGTTCCGCCATAAGACGCAGCGGAAGCCACGTCTTTCGTCCGAAGTCGTCTAACCTGACGATCGAGTATCGCTATGGGACTCTCCTCATACGATAACTCCTCTGTCACTTGGACATCATGAACCGGGTGCACTCTAGATGGATCTCCAATACATTTCCGCAACATGGACACATGGAAAACTGGATGTACCGCCTCCAAATCGGACGGCAGATCTAACTCATAGGCAACCCTGCCTACCCTACGGACAATCTGATACGACCCAATGTACCTTGGGCTAAGCTTCCCCTTCTTACCAAATCTCATCACGCCCTTCATGGGCGATACCTTTAGGAAAACCCAATCATCTATCTCAAATTCCAAGTGTCGACGCCGATGATCTGCATACGACTTCTGCCGACTCTGAGCTGCCAACAACCGCTCCTGGATAAGCTTCACCTTATCCACTGCCTGCTGAACTAAGTCTGGCCCGACTAACTGAACTTCTCCCACCTCGAACCAGCCTATCGGTGACCTGCACTTCCTCCCGTATAAGGCCTCATAAGGCGTCATCTGAATACTAGAATGGTAGCTGTTGTTATAAGCAAACTCCACAAGAGGTAAATGATCCTCCCAGCTACCCCTGAAATCAATAACACAAGCCCGCAGCATATCCTCAAGTGTCTGGATAGTGCGCTCGGCCTGTCCGTCAGTCTGAGGGTGAAATACTGATCGAGACTCACTGTGTCCCTAATCCCACGAAAAGACCTCCAGAAGTTAGCCGAGAACTGGGCTCCTCTATCTGATATAATCGACACCGGGACTCCGTGCAGTCTCACAATCTCTCTAATATATAATCTGGCATAGTCCTCAGCTGAGAACGTCGTTCTGACCGGAAGAAAATGGGCTGATTTCGTCAGCCTGTCGACAATCACCCAAATGGAATCATGCTTCCTCTGAGTGGTAGGTAGCCCTGTAATAAAATCCATATTTATCACCTCCCACTTCCAAGTCGGAATATCAATAGCCTGCAACAGCCCACCGGGCTTCTGGTGCTCAACCTTAACCTGCTGACAATTCGGGCACTGTGCTACGAACTCCGCAACGTCCCGCTTAAGGCCATCCCACCAATACACGCATCTGAGGTCATGATACATCTTAGTCGACCCCGGATGAATGGAATAACGAGCACTGTGTGCCTCCCCCAGAATCTGCTGACGAAGTCCTGTCACATCGGGAACACAACCGCTCAAATCTTAGCACCCAGCGCTACCTCAAATAGACTCCTCTCTTTACGAGCGGCGTCGATGCATCAAAATCGGATCCTCATACTGTCGCCTCTTCACCTCCTCGACGATAGAAGACTCGGCAACCTCTCGAACCCGAATTCCATCACTATCAGAATCAACCAAACGAACCCCAAGGCTCGCTAGCTGATGCAACTCTCGGACCATATTCCTCTTCTCCGGTTGTAGATAGACTACCCATCGATCTGCGACTAAGGGCATCTGCAACTACATTGGCCTTCCCTGGGTGGTATAGAATATCAACATCGTAATCCTTAAGTAGCTCCAACCACCGTCTCTGTCGCAAGTTCAGCTCCCTCTGGCTGAAGATATACTGGAGACTCTTGTGGTCTGTGTAAATGTCCACATGAACTCCATATAAATAATGTCTCCAGATCTTCAAGGCATGAATCACTGCTGCCAACTCCAAGTCATGTGTGGGATAGTTCTTCTCATGCTTCCTAAGTTGTCGAGATGCATAAGTTATAACCTTGCCGTGCTGCATCAGCACGCACCCAAGCCCGACACCTGACGCGTCACAATAAACCACATATCCCTCTAAGCCCTCTGGAAGAGTAAGAACTGGGGCGGTCGTCAACTTCTCCTTTAGCAACTGGAAACTTTCCTCACAAGTATCCGTCCACCGGAACATAGCTGCCTTCTGAGTCAGCTTAGTCAAAGGTGCTGAAATAGAAGCAAACTTCTCCACAAACCTCCGATAATAACCTGCAAGGCCCAAAAAGTTGCGCACCTCCGTCGGTGTAGTGGGTGCAGGCAAGTCTTGATCGCTTCAATCTTAGTCAGTATCAACCCGAATACCATCGACCCGATAACATGCCCTAATAAAGCCACTGGCCTAAAACTCGCATTTCGAGAACTTGGCATACTCGCCGATCGCGAGGACTCAATACCGCCTCAAATGATCTGTATGCTCTGCTGCAGGCGCGAATACACCAAGATATCATCAATGAACACTATAACGAACATATCCAAGAATGGCCTGAACACCCTATTCATCAAATCCATGAATACCGCTGGAGCGTTGGTCAATCCGAAAGACATCACCCTGAACTCATAGTGCCCATACCGGGTCCTGAATGCAGTCTTCGGGATATCTGTCTCTCTAACTCGCACCTGATGATAACCAGAACGCAGGTCTATCTTGGAAAAACATCTCGCACCCTGCAACTGGTCAAACAAATCATCAATCCTGGGGAGGGGATATCTGTTCTTGATAGTTACCTTGTTCAGCTGCCTGTAATCAATACACATACGCAGCGTCCCATCCTTCTTCTTTACAAACAACACTGGCGCTCCCCAGGGAGAAACACTAGGCCTGATAAAGCCTTTTTCCAGCAAATCTTTCAGCTGGTCCTTCAACTCTCTTAACTCGGCAGGTGTCATTCTGTATGGCGGAATAGATATCGGTCGAGTGTCTGGCGCCAAATCGATGCAAAACTCAATCTCCCTCTCAGGAGGGATACCCGGAAGCTCGTCTGGGAATACGTCTGGAAACTCTCTAACAACCGAAACTGACTGAAGGTCCGGTATCTCAGCCTCAGTATCGAATACCCGAACCAAATGGTAAATATACCCCTTCCGTACCATCTTCCTAGCCTTGAGGTAAGAAATAAACCTACCCCTCGGCGATGCAGTATTCCCCTTCCACTCGATAACCGGCTCAACGGGAAACCGAAACCGAACTAACCTCTCTCTACAGTCCACATTGGCATAGCAAGACGCTAGCCAATCCATACCCATAATCACATCAAAGTCGGTCATATCCAACTCTATCAAGTCAGCTAGAGTCCGACGACTATCTCTGATCATCGGGCAAGCCTTATATATCCGCTCAGCTACCACCGAAGCACCTACCGGCGTAGCCACCTCAAAAGATTCTATGGACTCGGGCTCTATCCCTATTCTACCAGCAATATGAGGAGATATATAGGACAAGGTAGAACCTGGGTCTATCAAAGCATAAATATCACAGCAAGCAACCAACAATGTACCTGTGACGACATCAGGTGACGCCTCCTGATCCTGGCGGCTGGACATAGCATAAATGCGGTTCGAGGACGGCTGAATCGGAACCCCGCCACGACCCTGCGCGGCTGCTGGCTGTGAACACCCGCCTCGGGCGCATACTCACGAAGATGAAGACCCAACAAATGAACTGGTCGGCTGAGCCATATCATTTCCGCCGCCTCTGGTCGGAAAATCTCTCTTCAAATGGCCCTGCTGGCCACAAGAGTAACAAGATCCTGGAGGAACACGACACCCCCCATAATGGCAATCACCACATCGACCACACCGAGGCATAGGTGGCCTCATCTGACTGGAACTCTGGTCCTCCGAAACGAAGCCACGGAACCTCGCCCCGCTCTCGAATACTCATGCGTCCGAAGATGGTGGAGGCGCCTGCCGGCCATTGTGGTGCAAATCTGGTCTCGCTTTGGGGTTGTCTACCCCTAAAACTACCAGAGGACCCTGCTGTCCTGGCCCTCTTCTGCTGATACCTGTCGATCCGTCGGCACCTGCGTTCCTCACACCAGTGCATATGCACTGCGCGGCAATGTCCATGCCCGGATGAAGAGCCACTCCCGTGCAACTCTCGGCCAAGTGATCATCAAGTCCTGTGACATAGCGGTGCACCATGTCCTCCATGTCTGCTACCAAAGTGGGCACATACCGAGCCAATGAGTCAAACTCCACGTTGTATTCCCGGACCGTCCGCCCACTCTGTCTCAGTGTCAAAAATCTATCGGCCCGAGCCCTCCTCATCTGCGGAGGCAAGAAATGGCCAAGTAACGCCTCTGAGAACTCGTCCCCAAGCGGTGAGCGCATGCTCCCCCCGGGACAGTTCCCATGAATCATACCAATCAACTGCAGTGTCCCGCAGCCGATGCGAACCTAGTACCACCGACTCGGTCTCCGAAGCCCCGATCACCCTCATGATCCGCTGTAACTGTCGGATAAACTCCTGAGGATCATCCTCAGGCCTCGACCCATAAAACTCGGTGGCTGCTTCAAAAAGTCCTCGGTCTCAAGCTAGCGACTCTGTCTTTGAACTACGAATGCAATGGCGGGCTGTCTCCGGCTATCCTCGTATGCAGCCACGATCTGGCGATGGCGGGCCATCTCCTTGTAGCCCATATCCTGCGCCTCGCCTGGATGGAGGCTCAGTACGCGGTCTCGATGGCAGCTGCGCCTCGGACTTCTTGGGGTTGGCGACGTTGTAGAACTCGTCGTCCGAAACACCTCATCCGTAAGGCGGGCACGTGCCGTAACCCTTGGTGCCCTACTAGTAGTTCCCTCTACTGCCTTGCCCTTCTGGGCCGCTGTTGCCTTGCGTGGAGGCATAACTGATACAGGAAAAATATGTCAGAGGAAATTCAACCTATAACTCAGCTCTATTGCACGATCTTAGAGTGAAAGAATGGAAACCAATCCTAAATATCCTGCAGCCTCCTGATTATAGATGTGGTGCACAACACACCAATAATCAAGACTCTAATAGATACGGCCTGTAGACCCTTTCGGAGGATTAATCGCGCGATACCACTTTTGTCACGACCGACCGGATCGTGGCCGGTGCCTTAACGGGCACCGCGTGACACAACATCAGAGAAAACCAGCGGAACATAAACTCATAATAAACAACCATAATGATATAAATAGTCTAGCCCAAAATGGCTACCCCAAAAGTACATAAAACCGAACAGTTACATCCTTAAACAAACCAAGTTATGACAAGACTACAGGCCTCTAAGAAGGAGTAACATTATGACGGACGGGGCCGTCATGCCTGAATGTACAAAACATCAACAACACGGGAGAACCATACCAAAAGTCGAGCCTCAGAAGAAATGGAGCTCACGACACTGAGTAAAAGATCGTAGGAATGAGGATCTACCACCGCTTTCCACCTGCGGCATGAACGCAGCCCAGAAGGGGATCGATTACCACGACGTGCAGTATGTAAAAGTGGAAAATCGTAGTAATATCATACGTCAAAAATAAGCGAGTCATAGATAAAAATCAATTTCCTTGACCGTGCCTTACTAACAATGAGAGTAACAAGTATAAAACTTATAGCATAAAAATAGGAGGCTCACGATCAAAGCGGTACCTCGCCGTAGTATCATTAAGCAATCCTACTCCGGGACTATTTCACCCGCATGGGTCATGTGGACCGCGTGAGGTCATCCGCCTCGTCATGTGACTATTTCACCCTCAGGTGACTATTTCACCCGCATGGGTCATGTGGACCCGCATGAGTACCATAGCCGTAATCGAATGAGACTATTTCACCCGCGTGGATCCCGTGGTGGGATCCGTATGAGTCTCGCACGCTTTCGCATCATGGGTAGCAAATCCATGGCATAAATAATAACCCGGGGTTTACCCCGTAATAATATAAATATATAACATAGCTCATCCGGCTATCATACATAACATAAGAACTACCGGCCTATCATATCATACATAAGCACTACCGGCCTATCATATCACAACATAAGCACTACCGGCCTATCATAACATAAGCAAGTTAAGAAATCCCCTAACTTCTTATTAACATTATTAATATATCCTCTCATTTTAGTATCTTAAGGCACTAACATGTCTTTTAATAGAAAATCCGGGAATTCAACCCAAGTACCATGTACTTCTAACTTTTTAAGAAATAATTCTTTTTATACCAAAAACTCCAAGATACTAATCATCATAGTATCAAGTTACGATTTCTTTCAAGACAAGTCATATTTCCTTTTAGAAATATAATAGGCTTCTAAATCAAGTGACTTCATTTCCTTTAAAACCTTAGGCAACCAATGCCTAAAAATCAATTCACATTTCTTAGTTTCAAATCCTTTACCCGTACTTGTTTTAATTAGAGTAAACCTTTCTTTGTGAACCTTTCAAGAAAACTAATATAACCAACTTCTCATAAAGTCATTATATTAGCGTTATCCCTTTGTCAAATACATTTCCCCTAAATCCAAGGGACTTATACTTTTGAAATGAAACAAGTAGCATATACTTTTAAAACAAGTGAAAGATATCAAATCTTGTACGTCTACCGTACTACATAGGTACAACTACTCATGCTCAAGAGATAGGAAAGTTCCACATACCTCTTTGGTCAATCCACTTGCTAAGCTCAACTACCGCAAGTAATATTTCAACCTATAATAATCATGATACGTTTATTAACCTCTAACTTCAATGTAGAATAATCCAAGTTCAAAGTCACTAAATTCTATGGAAAATTGGGCAGCATTTCCTTTGTTTCAACATACTTGCCACCTTTCTCAAGGCCAAATTTATCATCCAAACGCCACATTTAAGGCTCAACAATCCAACATTTCAAAGGGGATTACACACCTAAACTTGGGTGTGTAAAATTATGCCCCATAAGGTACAACAATTCTCTTAACAATTCTAAGGTAGTTTTTTTGGCTACAACATGCTCATAATATCTTCTTAACCAATTCTTGCATATCCAAACCACATTTCTTACATGCAATGACTCTAAGAGCATTATTTACTACCACAAGTTCTTTCTTCTTAACAAGCAACACTAGAAACTAATTCTAAAGGAAGAAATGTTACCTTAAAATTTTAGCCAAACTTATTCCAAATATTTTGCTAGCTTCCTTGCCAAGAACACCACCACAACAACACCAACAAGCTAGCCACAAGCTTCCTTCTTGTTCTTAACTTTTCAGATTTTTCCTAAGGCTAGAATTTCTCTTGGGATTTTAGAGAGAAGGATGAGCTAATTTAGAGAGAGAGAGAGGTTTGAAAGATGACCAAGTCTTCAAGACTTGGTCAATATAAACATCTGAAAAATCAGATGGGGAACCCTTGTCACCCTCCCATGACCTTTTAAAAGAGAAAAATCAGATTTCTAAGTTTTTCCGCCAGAATCCCGCCTTGGCGCGCGGCCAGCCGCGCGCGCTGAAACCTCTGCGGACTTCGGAACTTCCGCGCGCCTCGCTGTCTGGCGCGCGCTGCAACTTCAGCGACCCCTCCGTACTTCCGGCACCGCGGACCTGCATCCGGTGCCGCGGCCTTGTCGCCTTTGTCCGAAACACATTTATGTCCGACTGCGCACTGAACTTGTAACTCTCATAACTTTCTACTCCGACGTCCTATCGACGAACGGTTGGTTGCGTTGGAATCTAGACTCAACGAACTACGCCCTAGGCCTTTGAAACACTTAGGAACTCTCAATGTACCGGGTCATAACCCGCCTCAAAGTTGACTAAAACCCGTCCGGAACAATCCGTCAACCTATCCTTTGAAAATTTTAAGTCTTACATGCTTTCGTACACTCTCATACGTAGGGTCCGAACTACGGGGTATAACATATTTCCAGTCCACCAGTTGATTTTTCAATTGATATACTCTGCATGTGTCCTTTCTGTACACCAACTGTTTTCATATCTAACATGTATGTGGAGCAAAATTCTAAGTCTTCCTCAACAATATAACTCTCAGCAATACAACCTTCTGGACAATTATGATTCCTCACATAACTCTTCAAGATTTTCATATTTCTCTCGAAGGGATACATCCAACGAAGAAAAACAGGCCCATATTGTCTCACCTCACTTACCGAGTGCACAGTTAAATGGACCATTATATCGAAGAAATATGGAGAAAAACATTTTTTTAGCAAACACAAAGTTACTACAAGATCCTTCTGTAACTGATCTAATGTTGTGACATCAATAACTTTTGCACATCAAGCATTAAAAAACATAACCTCATGACTGCTTTTTTAACATGCTTATTCTTCAAACTCCTGAATTCAATCGGCAAATTTGTTGCATTAAAACATGACAGTCATGGGACTTCAGTCCTTGAAGTTTCAATTGCTTCATACAAACTAGGCTACGAATGTTGAAAGAATATCCTTCGGAACTTTAATGTTTTTTAAACATTTACGAAAGATCCTTTGTCAATGTGTAACATGCTGGAGGAAGTAAATTCTTATTTTTTTTCTTAACTTGCGGTGCTAACTTTTCCCTAATTTTCAATGCAACTAGGTCAATTCTCTACTTCAAGCCATCTTTAGACTTACCTGAAATATGAAGCAAAGTCCCATATACACTCTCATACACATTCTTTTCAATGTACATAACATATAATTGGTGTCTCACAAGTAAGTGCTTCTAATATTCTAAATTGTAGAATATTGTTTTCTTCTTACACCATAATCTCTCAGAATCATCCCCATATTTTCCCTTCTTACCAATTTTCGTCCCCCATGTATTGTTAACACATTCAACTAAGTGTAATATTTCCTTACCATTCAACAGTACAGGGGAATTTTGCTCTTCTATTTCATTGTCAAAGGCAGATTTTTGCCATCTGTATTTATGTCCTTTTGGAAGCCAACGATGATGACCAAGATACACATTTTTCTTGCTATGTCGAAGTCTACATCGGGGAGTATCAGCACCACAATATGGACACGCGTAATAATCCTTAACGGTACAGCCCGCTAAATTTCCATATGCAGGAAAGCCATTTATAGTCCACATCAAGACAACCCGCAAATTAAATCTCTTTCTTGAAAGAATTAAAAAACTCAACCCTGCCTTTCCATAAGATTTGTAAATCATCTACTAAAGGTTCTAAGTATAAATCAATGTCATTCCCTGGTTGTTGTAGACCAGATATTAGGAGAGATAACATCAAGAATTTTTTTTTCATACAAAGCCACGGGGCAAGGTTGTAGGTTGTAAGAACAATTGGCCAACAACTATATATACTACTAAGGGAGCTATGTGGGTTGATTCTATCTGCCGATAAAGTTAGACGAAGTTTCCTAGGGTCTTTTTGCAAACTTAGTCACTTCTCATCTATTAACTCCCAAACTTTTGAATCTGCTAGATGTCGAAGCTTCTCATCTCAGATCCTCTCTTTTGTATGCCAAGTTAAGTCTTTGGCTGTTTGAGAGCAATGAAACATTCGACAAAACCTAGGGATAATAGGGAAGTACCATAAAACCTTAGAGGGTATCCCTACTCTATCTTCTTCACTCTCATTTTTTTCCATCTTGAAACAGAACATGTAGGGCATTTTTCCAGTTTTTCATATTGTTTTCTATAAAGTATGCAATCATTAGGGCATGCATGAATTTTAATATACTCTAACCCTAAAGCAGTCATTGTTTTCTTAGCATCATAAAAGACACAGGCAATTCATTTCCCTCAAGCAAAATTTGAGATATAAGCTTCAATATCTCAGAAAAACTTTTGTCAGATAAACCAAATTTACCCTTGATATTAAAAAGTTTAACTAGAGCACCTAACTTAGTGAAATTTGTGCATCCTGGATATAAAGGTTTCTCTGCGTCTTTAAGAACCTCTTTAAAAGATTTATTATCGACACAATTATTAAAAGCATCAGTAACCATATCTACAGTGTCCCCATCATTGTAGTTAGACTCAAACTGGTCACCTATTCTAGAGTCCATATTTTCAGACCTTTCCCCATGCCAAAACCAGATTTTATATTCACTATATATCCCAAGTCGTTGCGCGTTAGCGCATCCGTTTTCTTGCTGCATCCATTTTCTTGTTGTAACGCGCATCCGTCTTTCACTAAATGAAAAGACAAATTCTCACATTAAGTGCAAGGACACCTAATCATACTACTGTCTACATCATTGGCTACAACAAATTGCAAAAATTTCTTAACGCCTTTATCATATTCATGTGATAATCGAGAACATGAAATCCAAGACTTGTCCATCGAAGAACAGTCATAAGAACAACACCTGACACACAACAAAAGTCATGCACACATATCATTCAACCACATTTAAAAAAAATACCAATGCAAATTTTTTAATTTAATATACTTGTAGCTCAGCAACGAAACCAGCAATTTTAGGGCACACAGTGATTGTTCTTAGCTTAGAACAATTTAAGGGCTCAGATTTTAGTTTGCATGTGCTCAGATTTCAGTTTGCACTAAGTTTCAGGAATTAGACGATTTTAGGGCTCAAATTTAGGGCTAAGAACAAAATAACTAAGGAAGAAAGTAAGATTTAGGGCTAAGAACTCAGATTTCGATTTTAGGGCTCATATTTTAGGAAAGAAAGCATGAAAATATTTGGTGATGAAAATGGTCGCGGGAAAACTGAGAGCGTTTTTTGGCTGATGAAATGAAGATGAATGTGATGAATGTTAAGAAAATGTGTTAGATGGGCCTGAGCCTTTTTTCGACCTAAATGGCTTATTTATATGGGCTGAATTTTAAGGGTTGGGTCGGGTCGACTCCAAAAAGAATGGCCCAACGCAAAAAAATCATCACATAAATAACTGTCATATTTCTGTCATAAATTTATGACAGTTTATATAATTGTCACACTTAAATAACTGTCATATTCTTCTACGTCTAGTTATTGTATATTTTTTGGAAATAACTTGGTCTCATGATCTGCCAAACGTCAATCTACGCTTTCATATTAAAGTGCAGAGGCCGAGTATCGAGGGGTAGTCAATGTTGTTTCTGAATCATGTTGGTTACGTAATCTTCTTTTAGAGCTCCATTGTCCTATTCAGAAAGCTACCTTGGTGTATTGTGATAATATTAGTGCCATATACCTTTCTGGTAATCCGGTTCAGCACCAGCACACTAAACATATAGAGATGGACATTTACTTTGTTAGAGAAAATGTAGCTCGAGGACAAGTACACGTTTGTCATGTCTCTTCCAGATATCAAATTGCAGACATCTTTACAAGGGTCTTCCCTCGGTCCTTTTTGAAGATTTTAGAGACAGTTTCATCGTACGAAGACCGCCCGCTATGACTGTGGGGTGTGTTAAATATACATACAATATACACATTATATACATGTATATTGTATGTATATTTAGTATACAAAGTCACGGGTTACAAGCCCATCTCGGCAGCAGCGTTACAAGCCCATCTCGCCATCGCGTGACCTCATTCCGTGTAGAATAGAAGATTATGGTATATATTAATTATGGTATATATTGTATATTACCCTTGTATGTTAATTAGTCTTGTAGTCTTACCATAATTGTATTATTAGTCTCCAAATAGAATAGGATTTTAGATGTAGAATAGGAAAATAATTTTCTTATGTAACTTGTATATATATGTGTTCGACATATTTTGTATACACTTTTTGAGTCATTTTTAATTGGTATTTTTTCCATTTTTGTTGAAATAAGTGTCATGTTAGGGTCGTTTCTCTTTCTTTTGAGTCACATCGGTTCTAAATAGAGAAATGGAAAAAAGAATATGAAATAAGCTTAATTGAGGTGTAATTGCACAAGAAAAGGCCAAGAAATGAAGTCTAAGAAGTCCCGGGAAGTATAGAAGAAATCAGACGAAGTCCGGACGAGAAAATGACAAAAAAATCAGAAAATCCGAGAATGGACGTCGCCGGCGCCGCAGGGCCAGCCAGCAGGGCCGCGGTGCCCAAAAGTACTGCAAGGGTGATTTTGCTTCAGGACTTCCGGCGCCGAGGCGGAAAAACTGATTTTCTGGGCCGAAATTGACACGGTTTTTAGGCTCCGAAATGTAATTTTCTCAACTATAAAATCCCTAAACCCTGACCTTATGGAGGAATCTTGTACATATTACGCACATTCTAACACAACTTTGGAGGCGACAAGATTTGAGACCTAGTTCAAGTTATTTTATTTTCTCTTTTCTTTGTTCTTATTTCAGTACATGTTGGATATTGAATTAGTTTTAGCATGTCTATGGTTAGGAGCTAATCTTTTAATTAGGGCTTTCCCTTGAATAGCTTGAAACTCGTTTTTATGAATTAATGCATTAGTTTGGTTTCTTCTTCATCTTGTTAAGATTTATTCAATATTGTTCTGAATGTTTGATAATTAACTGATCACTAATTGTCATAATTTATATGATTTCGAATCGAGATCCGAGCTGGGAGATTTGGATATGCTGTAATTGAATAGACATAGGTTAAAATCGTGGACGAAAGTACCCCGATACTTGTGTAGCATTTTAGGTTACTGTTCTTAATCCTCCTATATGGTAAAATCTATTATAGAAATATAGAAGGTTTCTGCATAGGGTTGAGCTTTTATATACCCTAACCGGAATATAAGACAGGCTAGTTAACCTGTTATCTTAACGTAGAAGAAGAAACCATTGTTGTTGCATTAAGAATTGAAAATAGTGGATAGTCGAGGATATCGGAAGCCCTATTTCCACCATAACTGATTTAACCTAAAGCATATTTAGTTTAATTCTTGCAATTACTGTAGTTAGTTCATAGATAAAACCCAATCAAACTATCGTTAGCCAAATAGATAACATAGATTAGATGTTCGGTAATTGAAAACCAGTCTATGTGGACGATATTCGGTCTTATAGACTATATTACTTGGAACGATACGTACACTTGCGTGAGAATCTGGAAAATTGCTAACAAGTTTTTGGTGCCGCTGCCGGGGACTGGCGTATAATCAATATCGATTTAGCTAATCTTATTTCTAATTTGGTTTGTATATTTTTGGTTATGTTATTTTGTTTCTAATTTGGTTGCTCCAGGAACAAGTTTCTCACTTGTTCTGCGAGCATCTTTTTATTACTTTTTATTGTTTTTCTTATTTTGTAGGTAAAGTTAGTAAAAAAACAAAAAAGGGCATTGACTACTACTACTATCAGGGGCAGTGGAATCATCAACAACAACCTAACCCATAGGTTCCACAGGAAGATCAAAATGAGTTGCAGGCAGTCATACTCATGTTCACCAAGTGCCAGACTCAGTTTATGGCTGAGACAAGGGTGTCCCTAAAAATTTGGAGACACAAATAGGGCAGCTGATGGATATGGTGATCAATGTACCGCAAGAAATTCTGCCTAGCAACACAGTTGTGGGGAGTGATAAGCAGAGTGAGGAACCTGAACCACAACAAGTTGTTGAGAATAATGAGGAATTAAGAGAGATAGTTAGTGTAGAGAAAGAAGAAGTTACTGAGATCCAATTTTTCACCTTTTTGGATTCCTTAAAATTTCTTTTTCCTATACCAGTTGCAGAAAAGACACCACCAACTATCATTGCTGAGCTCCAACCAGAAAATCCATGCCCTCAAGGGCACCCCCAAAAGTTGAGAGATGTAGGGAGTTTCACTGATCCCTACATTATAGAGAGCCTTGAAAACAAGTCTTCCTTGTGTAACAATCTTAAATCTGAGGTCCTTGTTTGGAAAAATCGTTATAGGTGAAGTGAGACCTGCAACAATAACTGTGTGGATTGCAACCCATTCGCAGAAGGATTCACGGGGTAATAGCGAAGATTAATTGCATCCGGCTAAAAAATGTTAAAGACAACGCTTGTTGGGAGGCAACCCAATATTTATTAATTATGTTATTTTGATTTTTGTTTTAGTTTGTTTTTATTTTATTTTGAACAGTCTCACGATCTGGTATGTTTAGTGTTTTTGGATGGCAGGTGGACTAGGAACTGACCCCGAGGGGAATAGGAGACGAAAATCATGAAAAAGGGAAAAATTAGTAGCAGCGCCACGGCGCCAACATGCAGGGCCGCGACGCCAGAACTTCAGAGTTCCGATGACCTGTGCAATTTCAAAAATCTCATCCCAGACCTCCGTTATGATCGTTGTTGTGTGTCTGTAAGTTATCCCTTTATTTTTATTCTTCACACATTGGGGACAATGTGTCGATTAAGTTTGGGGGGGTCTTACTTTGTTTTCTTATTTTGTTTTGATTATTTTGTTTTGAGTCTTTTTATTGTCTTTTTGTTTGTTTTATTTGTTTAGTGAGCCAAAAAAAAATTATGGATCAAACATGTTGTAGTTGCTAAAGATATTGAATGGATTAAGTGGGATAATGTAATGGAATTGAAAGCAAAAATCTGTGTGCTTAAGTTAGATATGCCAAAAATTCATGACATCTAATTATTTTGGATATTTGTGCTTAGCCTATGTGTGTCAGTTATGGAGAGAAAGGTTGAAAATGTCTAGAAAATTTGTTTGCTTGTTATTTGAGGCGAAATAGTTGAGATGTACATGTTTAGGGAGATGATTCAGGCATTCTTTGATAGCCTTTCTTACCGTTCATTACCTACCCTGACATAAATTGTATCACTAGTCAGACTCTTTGAGCCTAATATAATAGCATTTATTTGACACACTATGATTCCATGTTGTGCCATAAGTGATAATTGAAGATTCTTGGAATGAAAAGTGTTGAAAAAGAGATAAGAAGAGAATGAAAAATTTGATGCACCCCAATGAAAAATATGTAAAAGCCTAAGTTTGGGGGTGCTTGTTATTTATAATGTGTCTCGTTCTCTCAAAAGAAAAGAGGGGACAAATAAGTATGAGACTAAAAAGAAAGTCAAAAAGAAGGAAAAAGGAGTTGAATGAAAAATGCTTATGGTACGTAATTTGAGCCTAAATGCCTACTTTTACCTACCCCTGCCTAAGCCTACATTACAACCCTTGAAAGTCCTGATGATCTCTAATGTGTATGTCTATGATTAGTGAAGAATAGTGAGTAAACATGTCTATAGCATTTTGGGAAAGATGAAATGAAACTGACATGCATAGGTTAGGTGTTTATGTTTCCATTGATTATGATCTAAGTGAATTTGCGAAATATCTAACTTGAAATTCTAGATTGCTGAAAATTCATGCTATATATGTTCCAACATATTATCCCAGCTCTCATCCATGATTTTGAAAAAGCATTGCTATAACTACTTGATCCATTTTATAGAGTCTTTGTTTTTATTTTTTTTTGTTTTTGTTTAATGTTTTACTCGAGGCCGAGTAAAGGTTAAGTTTGGGGGTATTTGTTAGGCATATTTTGTGTACACTTTTTGAGTCATTTTTAGTTGGTATTTTTTCTATTTTTGTTGAAATAAGTGTCGTGTTAGGGTCGTTTTTCTTTCTTTTGAGTCAGCAGTTCTAAATGGATAAATGACAAAAGGAAGATGAAATGAGCTTAATTGAGGTGTAATTGCACAAGAAAAGACCAAGAAATACAGTCTAAGAAGTCTCGGGAAGTATAGAAGAAATCAGACGAAGTCCGGACCAGAAAATGACAAAAAAATCAGAAAATCCGAGAATGGACGTCGCCGGCGCCGCGGTGCCATCCAGCAGGGCCGCGGCGTCCAAACTACTGCGAGGGTGATTTTGCTTCAGGACTTCCAGCGCCAGCCTGCAGGGCCGCGACGCTGAGGCGGAAAAACTGATTTTCTGGGCCGAAATTGACACGGTGTTTAAGGTCCAAAACGTAATTTTTCTCAACTATAAAATCCCTAAACCCTGACCTTATGGAGGCATCTTGTACATATTACTCACATTCTAACACAACTTTGGAGGTGACAAGATTGGAGACATAGTTCAAGTTATTTCTTTTCTCTTTTCTTTGTTCTTATTTCAGTACATGTTGAATATTGAATTAGTTCTTAGCATGTCTATGGCTATGAGCTAATATTTTAATTAGGGTTTTCCATTAAATCGCTTGAAATTCATTTTTATGAATTAATGCATTAGTTTGGTTTCTTCTTCATCTTGTTAAGATTTATTCAATATTGATTTGAATGTTTGATAATTAACTGATCACTAATTGTCATAATTTATATGATTTCGAATCGAGATCCGAGAGGGGAGATTTGGATATGTTGTATTGAATAGACATAGGTTAAAATCGTAGACGAAAGTACCCCGATACTTGTGTAACATTTTAGGTTACTGTTCTTAATCCTCATATGTGGTAAAATCTATCATAGAAATATAGAAGGTTTCTGCATAGGGTTGAGTTTTTATATATCCTAACCGGAATATAAGACAGACTAGTTAACCTGTTATCTTAACGTAGAAGAAGAAACCATTGTTGTTGCATTAAGGATTGAAAAGAGTGGATAATCGAGGATATTAGAAGCCCTATTTCCACCATAACTGATTTAACCCAAAGCATATTTAGTTTAATTCTTGCAATTACTCTAGCTAGTTCATAGATAAAACTCAATCAAACTATCGTTAGCCAAATAGATAACACAGATTAGATGTTCGGTAATTGAAAACTAGTCTCTGTGGACGATATTTGATCTTACAGACTATATTACTTGGAACGATACGTACACTTGCGTGATCATTTGGAAAATCTCTAACAATATGTCTTTCATCAATAAGAATAATCAAAGGATTAATTCTTTCACTTAGCAACAAATGATCGCTGATGGGATTCTTCCTACACGGCATTGATTGTGAACTTGAAACAATTAAAATCCATTCTTTTAAACAGCGCGCAAATGAAGGAGGGAGAAGAAGCTATGATTAGGGTTGTTAGTGGTTCGGATATATTCGAGAACCGGACCAGCGGGCCAGAAACCGGATCAAACCGACCGAAACCTAGCGTCGGACACGAGTATCAAAACATACGGACCGATAAAGAACCGGACCGGTAACGATAAAATACGTGCAGGTCCCCACCCCTCCCCCCCGCCCCATCCCGTCACCCGGCCCGGCCAATGAAGCCCCGTGATCCCTCGTATGGCTCACTAATTAGTTGTAAATTGATCAAACTTTATATGGTCATAACTTTGCGCTCGGACGTCCGTTTTACCTTTTTTTTTTTTGATTTCGCGTATTTTTTCGAGACGAATAATCCCAATTTCAGCCGACTTCTCCAAAAACGTCCATCTTGCCCCTCAATTTCACTTTTTCCCCAAATCGTTACGTTTTTTCCATTTTCAAATCTAAATATCTCGCGATGTACAATTGATTTCAACGTAAAAATTGCGTGGCACCGCGTCCGAGAATGTCAATTTCAGTATTGAAAATTCTTACCGGTCCGGACCGATAAGGTTTCGATCGGGACGGATCGTCGGAGACCGAAACCTTACGGTCGGTCGATCGGCCGATGGTAAGCTTATCGGACCGGTCCCGGTAAGCTGATATCCGGACCGGACCGGTCCGATAACAGCACTAGCTATGATTAGCTTTTCGAAAAATTTCCAAACGAACTACTTTTTAAAGAAGAATAAATGGGTTTATATAAAAAGAATGCTATAAATATTTCGAAATAAGCTATATTGACTGAAAGGGATGAAGCTTCAGCCATTGCCTTAGCTTCTCGTCCCAATTCTTTATTGGATTCTCTATAGTGTAGCTCAAATCTGGGTCATCATAGAAAGTTGGTTCTTTCGAGTCCCACTGATCTGGAGTCTCCTGAAATGGCCAAAGTGGACTTCATCATAATGGTAGAAAAACTGGAATTGGGGCTGATGAAGGACAATAAGGCCCAGATCACAAGTAAAGCCACTAATGTTCCACCAACAAACATAAATCCTTCGGAGAAAAATGATGAAACTTTGCTCCTACAATGTTCCTGCTTAGACATTATTGAGCAAGGTTCATGATCATGGCTGATTGGAGATACCAACATAAGGAAGAGCACTTTTGGCTATTGTACAAATACTAGTAAAACAAGAAGAGCACTTTTGGGGGAGGCAGATTCTCGGAAAAGCTTATTGCTATTTGCTAGCACGGAAAGGATGTAGAAATGAAGAGAGACAGAAAGGAGGGAGAGAATAACTATAACAACAACATATCCAGTGGAATTTCACAACGTATGGTTTGAAGAGAGCATAGTGTATGAAAACATTACTTCTATCTTGAAGGAAGTAATTATAATGTTTTATATTAAATCATTTTTAAGCAATTTAAAATTATAATCAAGTAAATAGAAGAGTGTGCTCGCTAAGATTGAAAGATGAGATAAATATCATATTTCGATGTGATATTGGAGCAGGTAAAAATTCAAGATTTGAGTAATATCGTCATATGAGAAGATATGTTAAAGACATTATTAAATAAATAAAAATGTATTATCTTTAAATGTTTAAATTATCTATTTAAACAAAATAATAAATGCATTATATATGATTTCTCGCGTAACTGTTATAAGTATTGTATTACTAGTATGTTGTATATTCAGATTTCAATGTAACTAGTCCAACATCCAATGACAACATTTGTAAAATATTCTTTCCTTGATTTAACCATTCCATGGCTGAAACCTATTAACTTGACTAATTCAAATTTCAATCGAAATGTTTAATCATGAAGGAACTTTTACCATTAATATTCCACCAAGAATGTTGCTGAATCAAAAAGTGCATAATTTATCCTGTACCGAGTGACCCCTAATTATTGGCTTTTAGTGTTGGTCCTTAACACGTATGCCTGCATGGAAAGTAGCCCTTAAATTGTTGGCTTTTGCAAGCAAATCATTCCATTACGATTTGGTTAGGAAAGAATTAATCTACATCTGAGATTTTTTAATTGGCTAGTTATAAATAGCCCCAGGATTATGAAACAAAGGATTATCTCGGACCTAGATCGAGGTATTGATGGTGATTTTATAATCTCGCATAACAGAATGTGATACGATGAGATAGAATGCAATAGAAACAAAGACAGGGAACGGATTACCTACTCTTAACGGGCAAAGCGAGCCCCTTTATTCTGAATTCTTTAAAAGACATATATATACAAGTTATAGTAGAAGAATCATATTCCTACTTTACATTTAAAACTTTATTCTATAAGGAGACTAACTATACAATTATGGTAATATTACAATAGTAATTAAGGTACAAGACTAATTCTAATATATATCAAATATACATAATCCGGAACATTGTTCACGGATAAGGGTCGAGCTTATGGGCTGGTCACGGAGTCGACATCGCTTAACACACCCGCAGCCATAGCAAGGCCTTCGTGACGAGATCGTTTCTAAAATCTTTAAAAAGGACCGAGGGAAGACCCTTTATAAAGATGT
Organism: Przewalskia tangutica; assembly: GCA_029844215.1. Classification (NCBI taxonomy): domain Eukaryota; kingdom Viridiplantae; phylum Streptophyta; class Magnoliopsida; order Solanales; family Solanaceae; genus Przewalskia; species Przewalskia tangutica. Next base: position 39,992,629 of record CM056724.1, on the reverse strand, counting down.
CTGCAATCTGATATCTATAAGGTACATGGCAGACGCGTCTTTGTCCTTTAGCTACCTTCTCTCGAACAAAGTGAATATCCATCTCTATGTGTTTAGTACGCTGGTGCTGAACTGGATTACCAGAAAGGTAGATGGAACTTATATTATCACAATATACCAAGGTAGCCTTCTCAATAGGACAATAATGCTCAAAAAGTAGATTTCGTAACCAACATGACTCAGAAACCACATTTGCTACCCCTCGATTCTCGGCCTCTGCACTTGAACGTGAAAGCGTGGATTGACGTTTGGCAGACCATGAGACCAAGTTATTACCTAAAAACATGCAATAGCCAGACGTAGACCATCTGGTGTCAGGACAACCACCTCAATCAGCATTTGTATAGGAGACTAGTGTTGACGTCGACGAAGGATACAAATGCAAGCTTCATCAAATATGCCTATTCTCATTGAAATATGGAACAAGGAGAAAGACTTACTTTAAAGAGTAAGGAAAAAGACTGTAATTCGAGTTTCTTCAGCCTCTCAGAGTTCTATATTGTGTACGTCACCCAGAAGCCCTAAATGAGTAAGGCAAGGGGTAGGGATTGAAAATTACAACAAGAAGGTATGTCTTGCGCCTTCACCGTCCATTTCGGAACCAAAACTACCGTCAAGGACAGGTCCATACTCAAGTGTTCCCTGAATGTACCGAAGAATGCGTTTGAGCGCATTCATATGTTCAACTCTGGGATCATGCATAAACAAACACACCTGATGTACAACATAAGTAATATCATCGTCAGATACTGAAGGGTGTCTGCAAGACTACGATAGCTGGTCGGATCCTCATAGGTAGAGCCAGCTGCAGCACCCAACTTGGGTTTAGTATCAACTGGAGTAGAAGTGGACTTACAGGATGACATCCCAGCCCTTTCAATGATCTCTGTTGCATACTTCCTCTGTGATAAGAACAATCCACATGCATGACGAGTTACAGCAATCCCCAAAAAGCAACTCAATGGACTCAAATCCTTCATGGCAAACTCAGAACTGAGCATTGTCATGATAGACTTTCGCAAAGCATTAGAAGAGACAGTCAAGATAATATCATCCACGTATAATAGAATATAAGCCATCGAAGAATCGTGACGATATATGAATAATGAATTATCATACCTGCTGTGAGAAAAATCCATAATCGAAACATAATCAGCAAACCTCTTATACCAAGCTCGTAGAGACTGTTTAAGCTCATACAAAGAATTCTTCAACAAACAAACATGATTAGGATATCTAGTATCCATAAACCCCAAGGGCTGATGCATATACATTGTCTCCTTGAGATCACCATGTAGGAAAAAATTCTTCACATCTAGCTGATGAATGGGCCATGATTTTGAAAGAGCCAAGCTGAGCACAGTGTGAATGGTAGTCGGCTTGACCATCGGGTTTCCATAGCCACGACCCAACCGACGGGCGCGGCGTGCCTCTACACGGGCACCCTTATACCCACACATAACATATAATCAGCGGAAACTAAGGAACAACTCATAATTATATAACAAGGGAATCCTGTCCCCTTAATTGTAATGGCAAACTCTTATACTAAAACAGGCAAGCCGACAAGGCCGCCACTGTATATAGAAATATCCAAATAACTACAAATGTACATATGTCCAACCCACACATGACTACAGACCTCTAAGAGTATAACAGTAGCTATGACGGGACAAGGTCCCGCCGTACCCCTGAATATACATAAACCGGTAACAGCAAAACTGTACCAAAATAATAAGCCCCGAAAAAATGGAGCTATCCCAAAAGCTGAGCAATGATCCTAAGTACGCGGATCACCAAACTGGGTACCTACACCTGCGGGCATGAACGCAACCCCCCGGAGAAGGGGGTCAGTACAACAATGTACTAAGTATGTAAACATAAGTACAGTAAATCAGATCATAACTGGACAAAAGATGACAGGGACAAGTCTGAAAATCAAATACCAGATCCAACCGTGCCATAAAAATAAGAGCCAACTGTACCTTGTAAAAATAGAGAGTCAACTGTGCCTTTTTTAAAAAAAATAGAGTCATTTCAAGATCATGAATGTTTGTCCATATAATCATATACTGTCATGAGTATCTGTACTCGCATCATGGATACATGTCCATGGAATCGTATATTGTCGTGAGTATCTATACTCGCATCATGGATACATGACCATGGAATTGTATACTGTCGTGAGTATCTATACTCGCATCATGGATACATGTCCATGGAATCGTATACTGTCGTGAGTATCTATACTCACATCATGGATACATGTCCATAGAATCATATACCGTACCCGGCCCATATACCGTACCCGACCCATTATGGGACTCGGTGAAATGGAATAATAACACTTGCACGAATATCTATCATGAGCAACTTTGTGCAATTTAAATCATCTTTTGACTCTCAATAAAATTATATTTAAAATGAACTTTCATTTTTGAAAAACCAAGGCACTATCATATCTTTCATTTTAGGAAACACCAAGACACTATCACATCTTTCATTTTACAAAACACCAAAGAACTATCACATCTTTCCTTTTAGAAAACACCAAGGCACTATCATATCATGTATAACTCATTAATATGAACTTTCATTTTAGAAAAAACCAAGGCACTATCATATGTAATCATAAAGGATTCAATGAAATTACGTACGTCCGTCGTACACCCATTTCATATAAATCATGTCAAAATAAGAAAGGATAGTTGCACATACCTTATCGGTTATACCAACACGACAAGTAGAATACGCCTCAAGTAGTACTTCAACCTATAATAACGATAACACATCTATCAACTTCATGCTTACTAGTGTAGGTCATATACCAAGTAATGGTTCTTTTTTCATATAAAAATTTGGGCAGCACTTCCCCTATTTATACATACACTTCCACCTTACAAATAAGGCCAATAACATCAATAACCAAGCACCACTTAAGGGCACAACCAAAACAGCAACAAAGGGGATTTACACACCCACTTCTCATGTTAATTCGTCCTCTTAATCCATATAAAAACAGTCCATATTTCAACACAACGAGGGTAAAAAGTGAAGCATTTCTACACCTTTCTATACCCTTATTCCTTTAGGACATACGTTAGAAATTACCACATTAAACATGCATAATTGTAACTAAATTTCCAGCACTATAACTTCACAAAACAGTCCCTAAAACTACACCACAATATCTAACAGTTTTATGAAGTTCTCGGCCAACACCCTTTTGTAACTCCTTAAAATCCAATTCATATTTCAACACTTTTATATAAACCATATCAACTTTCAATAACAATATTCCTTCATTTTAACATGCAATAAGTGATGATAACAACAACAATAACCAACGAATCCAATATAAACAAAACTGTCCAGAATCGGCTAGCTTGCCGAAATTGTGACATGCACTTCTTATTCTCCATTTCTCTTAACACAAGTTCATCCCTTAGCTACAACATCATGTAACTTCCAATTACTTCAAGAGGAAGAAGAAATCTTACCTTCACTTTAGCCAAAACAATCCATAAGTTTCGGCCACCACCACTTCCTTTTGCACCACTTCTTCAAGTTACAACAACACACATGTATCCCTTACTAGCTTGTAATCATCTTACTTTCATGTTTTTCTTCCAAGAAAGTTCATCTCCATGCTTAGGGTTTTTAGGGTAGTTTTCGGCCAACACATTGCCCACTATTTTGGTGTGTTAACTTGGCTTAGAACTTAGCTAAGGAGCTTAATCTTGAAAAATAAGTTAATCTTGTTCTTCACTTGGCCATGGTAAATTCAAAATTTTGGAGGAGAAGAGAGGTTAAGGAGAGTTTGGATGAAGAAGATATTTGTGGACAAAGTCTTGCAAGACTTGTAATATAAAGGTGTATGTAGCACAAGTGGAGGGGGACCCTTATAGACCCACTTGTCCACTTGTCTTCTCTTCACAATAATATCTCCCACACTTAGCCAATCTTGCAATACATATATATAATTAGAGCTTTGTTACACAAGTGGGGAGGGACACGTGTCACCCTCTAATTCGCCCATAATTCTCTTCACAAAAATAATTCCATACTTAACCCAAAATTCTTAATATTTCGATGGGTCCACCAAAAATTTCACAATTTTTGGTGGACCCCATATTATCAATGCCAAGACTTCATCATACAATACTAAGTCCATAAATCCATTGGAAATAATTTAACTAATAGTTAATAAATTTTCGTCGTCACATTTGTAGTATCCAAATTTTTTCCATATAAGAAAATGTAAATATACTTTCCTTCCAACATTCAAATTTTATTGCCTTAATTACGTTCTCAATCTATTGCCCTAAAATTACGGGGTGTAACAGTTTTACCATAATCCACAACAACCTGATGAGTCTTACCATCACCTATAAGACGAGTCTTATGCCTTGCAAATGAACCATCAAAATTTTTCTTATGAGCAAAGATCCACATAGACCGAATAATATTAACACCAGATAGACGGGGCACCAACTCCCACGTCTTATTATCAATAAGAGCATTATATTCATCGGTCATGACAATTTTCCAATTAGGGTCATTTAAGGCAAACACATGATTACTGGGTAAGGGTGATTTAAGAACATTAGAATTAAAATTAAAATGTCTTTTTGGTTTAAAAATACCCCGTTGACTGCGAGTGACTGGACCATGACTCTATGCTGGATTGGGTGATGAACAATGCTCTCTGGAATTTTTGTGCCACGGCGCATCCCCGAAGGGCCGCGGCGCTGACGACGATGAAAAAATATTTTGGTTACTAGAAGATTGGAGTCGTGGCACCTCCCCTAAGAGTCACGGCACTGACGACGGTGGTTCTGAAACTTGGTTACTGCCTGATATGCACCGCGGCGCCTCCCCTAAGGATCGCGGCGCTGGAGACAAACTTTGTGACAGATCTGAAAAATGACGGAGAATATAGGGGGAGATATCATCATCCAAAAAATTATACGAGCTAGGCATGAGTTTTTCTACTTTAGAGAAAGGGAATTGGGATTCATCAAAAAGAACATGACGACTAATGATGATTCATTTAGAATACAAATCAAAGCATTTATAACCACGGTGATTTGACGGATAATCCAAAAATACACAAGAAGTAGAACGTGCCTGAAGTTTGTTGATCGTGGTGGATGGAAATAGTGGATAACATAAGCATCTGAAGATCCTAAGATGAGAATACGAAGGAGTCTTATTGTATAATACTTGAAGAGAGGAAGAATATGTCAAACCTTTAGAGGGAAGAATATTAAGTAGATTTGTAGTCATTTGTAGCGCATGATGCCAAAACAACGGAAGGACAGAAGAATGAACCAATAAGGTGCGGATAATGTTGTTAATGGTACGAATTTTTCGTTCAACTTTCTCATTTTGTGAAGACGTATAAGGACAAGAAAAACAAAAAACTATCTCATATTGAGCACAAAACTCCCTAAACTCCCCATTGTCATATTCTTTACCATTATCACATTGAATGCTATTTATTTACCGTTCGAATTGAGTTCTAATGAAAGCTCTAAATTTTATGAAGATGGAAAAAACTTGAGCTTTTTTCGCAATTGGACACATCCATAAAAATTTAGAGTAATCATCCAAGAATAAAACATAATATCAATGACCCATAGAACTAAGAACGGGATATGTCCATAAATCGCTATGAATAATATCAAATGGCATTGAAGTATGAGAATTCGAAGCTACAAACGGTAACTTAATATTTTTTCCTAAAGAACAAGATTGACAATTTGGAGTACTACGCGTACCCTTACATGAAATAGACTTATTTTTATCTAAAACAGACAAAATAGACGACCCCGGATGACCTAGACGAGCATGCCACAAGGAAGGAGCAAGAGCTGCAAAAGTGGATGGCATGGTTTGACGCGAGATGTTGAGACTTGGTGTGATTGGATAAAGATCTCCCATACTGTAACACCTCATGAGAGGACTCCCCGTCTTGAAATCCTTCACAAAAAATCCAAACGAATCAAAATCAATAGAAACTCAATTATCATTGGTGAATTTACGGACAGACATCAAATTTTTAATTAGTTTTGGGGCATGAAGGGTATTTTTCAAGACAAGTGGTGGATGAGGAGGGGACAAAGTTTTATTACCATAATCCTTAATTGGAATAAAATTGTCATTACCAACAATGATACCACGATTACTGCTCAAATTGGAATAAGACGAGATAGTACCTTGGTCGGATGTCATGTGGGTAGTGGCGCCTGTGTCCATGTATCAATTAGGGTCCGATTGAGTCAAGCCAAGCGTGTGCATCGCGGCTTCAATGTCGGTCTGTGTGGGTCCTTGTGCGTGATGAGCCTGAGGGGGATGAGGCCCGAGTACTCCGGACTGCTGCCCTGGCCCATAAGCTGATCTGAAACCCGGAGCCTGATCCGAGAACTGCCCCGGGAAGATATGTGGCCGCGACGCTGGCCTGGGCTGCGACGGTGGTGCCGCAGCGCTCTACTGTGCTGGGACCCACTTCCACCGTCCAGGGGCCCACTGTGGGCCTCAAACCTGCTGCTGCTGCTGATTGGCCGCGGTGGCTGACCCGCCACCGTTCCGGTTTCCTCCGTTGTTCCCACAGCGATTCTTGCCATTTTTTTTCAATTTTGGCCCTTCTTACCACCACCGTTGTTATTTTGGGTCACGTTGGCTGGATTGAAAGGGGGAAATTTTGAAGCAATCATCATAACGACGGGGCTAGCCCGATAGACGTCTTTTTAGCCAAACCTGCTTCGTCCAAAGTGAGCATGGAGCGGGCTTGATAGAACTCCAGCAGGGGTTTACTTTGACGAATAACCGAAGCAATCCCGGTATAGGATTCAGATAGACCGACAACCATCTGAAGGACGAGACGACTATTAGTAACAGGAGCACCCACGTTGTGAAGCTGATCTGCCAAGTCTTTGAGGCGTTTACAGTAAGAAGAAATGTTAGGAAAATTCGCCATAGCAACTTGGAAAAATTTATGCTCAAGGATAACAATTCGAGAATGACTGTTATCTTGGAAGATATAACGCAATCGATCCCACGCCGCCATAGCTGTGGAGTTGGGTTCCATAATAGTCTGTAAAAGGTCCAAGGATATAGTGGCATAAATCCACTGGAGAACCTTTGCATCAAACATGACCCGTAAGTTTGGATCTGCTTCTTTGGTGTCACAACTGTTGTAGACGTAGACGCCGTCGTATCACCCCTTTGGAGGAGTTGGAGGGATGATGTGGTGAAGAAATTGATGTGTCATAGCATGAATCTTGAATAATTCCGCCCATGTCTCATATTGGACGTTCTCTAGATCAAGAACAATAGAAAGAACGCTCTTGATGTTAGAAAATGTGAGGGAAGGATGAAACATGTTTTTATCAGTCATGGTGAATAAAACACGAAGATTCGGAGAAGGGAATTTGTGAGGAAGAAAGAAGAGAAGGCCTCGGTTTAGAGGAGAAATCCGAGATTGTTAGAGGGATTTTGAGGAGCATAAGCAAGGTAAAGAGAACCTAGACTCTTGATACCATGAAAGAATTAATTCCATGATTATTCTTATTGATGAAAGACATATATATATATACAAGTTACAATAGGGGACTTTACATCTAAAATCTTATTCTATAAGGAGACTAACTATACAATTATGGTAATATTATAATAGTAATTAATGTACAATACTAATTCTAATATATACCAAATATATATAACCTGGAACACTGTTCACGGATAAGGGCCACAGCGCTGGACACGGTTTAACAGGCTCGATTATTTAAACACAAAATTAAAGCAGATTCCCTTCACTTTGCCAATAGCAGAACAGGTTAATTGTGTAGGACACATGACCATTCCATAATTATATATGGAGTCTCCCTTTACTTACTGTTTACGTTATCTTTCAACCTAAAGCTTAATTAGCCAGATAAAAACAATTATATACTTAAATAACAATTAGAGGAATTTGAATCAATCCAAATTTTGGATCATATGATATTACATTCTGAATTTTGCCCACGATGGATACAACTATATTTATGTTGATAACTTCTAGTCATTCTAATTTAAATGTCTATATTCTCTGTTCTTTCAAAATTGTGTTGACCTTTCTAATAGAATTTTTTTAAGCATATATAGAAGAAACAAAAACTGTAGGGTTGACTCTGAAACACAAACAAACTCATTTTGTCCAGTGTGAATCTGAATTTGTTATGACTTATGAATTATGATGCTTAGTAACTATTAATAAAGTTTATATTTTATGACCCAAAAAAAAACTTCAAATCTATGAAACTTCTAGTTTTTGTTTGTTTGCATGAGATATGAACTGGACCGTTGGTTCCCAATTCTCAATGCGACTTTGCATTTTCGAACGTGTAAAGACTACACTATTTTGTGTAAATACTTCCTATCTAAATAATTGAAATTAATGTAAAAATACATATCGGCGAAGAAGTGATAAAATGTCTGTTAGAAAATATATACATTCATGCTTTGGGGTAAACCTCGAATGAGTATTATAGTAGTTACTTCTTCCTCTTGTTATTTCTTTTCTCTATGGTCAGTATTGTGGAGGATAAAAAAAGGGCTCCCGCTATGTCCGAGGTTTGGGAAAGGGCCGTACCACAAGGGTCTATTGTACGCAGTCTTATCTTGTATTTCTAGAGGATATAAACAGATTTTGTTATTGCTGTTAGCAAAAATATCTTTTTAGTTAATTCTTTGACTTTAACAGAACTTTGAAGCAAAGTGAGTGAATTCCACGTTCAATTTACCCTTTTAATATTACTCTTCTCATATTTCAAGTTGGAACTCCATTAAGGTCAAGGAAAAATGCAATATGATTTGCTAATCGCAAATGCATGAAATGTCCCGAAAAAATAGAATTTTCATATAGTCGAAGGATAATTTTGACCCTTTTTCAAACCTAAAACATGGGTTTCAATCTTTACATTTTTAGTTCAAATATCAGGTGAGTACAAACTGCGCCTGTTGAATCACTATGAGCAAATTTAGATAGTTGCAAAATTAATTAGTCATTCTTGAACATGGTTCAACAACAAAGGGTCTTGACCTCTCATCCACTATATTTATATACATTTAAATGAACCTAATAGGCCACAAGTTGAAATCCTGAGCAACTCTTCCCCTTCTTTGGTGATTCTTAGCACCCTTGCTGGTCACGCCATTTCAGATAAATTAATCCGGCACGATAATGTGTATAAGCCCCAGCCACTACAAGTACATGAAATAGGTTGTGGCTATGGCCAGCAATGTCAAATTTCCCCGGCATCCATCTTTCTGGAACTCTAAGGGCATAGACTAACGCTCCAACGCCATAAAAAACGCCCATCAAAACTTCATAACCAGTCGTATAAAGTGCCTGGGGTTGGTTCCAATATAGAACCAACTTGTGCATAATAGGTGCTACACCTGACATGCCCATCCCAAAAAATAGACCTGCCCGAAGGCTTCGATATTGTGGCTTTTGAAACACTGGAAGGAGAGACACCAACATTGTGCCGACTCCAAGGACAGTGATAAATCCGAGGTAGAGGTTTAAGAAAAAGGGGTAGCACATGAAGGAATAATAGACAGGGGGGTAAAATGAAGTTGATATTAGGGCAGCAATACCGGCATAGTCGAGCCTCAGCATTATGTACGATAATTTCTCTGAATGGCAAGAAAGTAAATGACATGTGCTGCTTGCTAACAAGCAAAACATTGCCCCACCAAGGAAGGCATAGAATGGCCACCGCGTTATTGGCTGACTCACCATCAATGGTGCTATCACGTTCGCCGCATCCTTCACACTATGCTGCACAAATTTGAAAAAAGACAGAAATATCGATCACCAATCATGGTCAGAAAACAAATGGTTTTCTGCATGTATTCTAGTATTCATCAATAGACTTCCACTACTAATGACTTCTGAAATTGTTCATTTGCTGTGAACCAGTATGTTCTTTAGGAAACAGACATTCAATCAGAAGACCTATTCAGGGTGAAAGAACTTGAATTTAAGAAAATCTCCAGCAGATGACAGTCAGAACAAATGGAAGACATACACAAGGGTAACGCTCGACTGGGCCATTCAGTCCATCTACCACCACAAGAATAGGAGAAAAAACTATAATGACCCAATCAAATGATTTCTGCTCTGATTAACATTTGTTGTGCAAGTAACAGGGTTACACCAATATATATATATTGACATTGTAATATCCATGATTGAAATCTATACCTTGTCTTGTTATTTTTGGGAGGACAGGCATCACTATATTGGTGGTCATTTACAAATGGGAAGGTTTGACTAGAGAAAACTTCCTAATGAAACTGATTAATATGTCTCTTTTGAGGTCAGCTTCCTTATATCATATTAATATCACACAATCATTAGCTTCTTCACTGGTTTGAAACTGCAGCACATGCTTACCGGGCATGAAGCAGCACTTAAGTTCCCCCTTTCCCCAAGAGTAAAGGTATAAGTTCTCATTTTGATCTTTGATGCAAAGGCTTAAAATATTAGAAAAACAAAAGAAGATGAATAAAGAAAAACATTTAGCTGTGAAGAAAAGGAATTATTCAGCAGAAATTAGTAATCTATGAACCAGCTTAAACTGAAATAAGAAATTCTCAGTAAGCACAACTAAAAAAAAGGGTCTAAGCTCCCGCTATGCGCGAGGTCCAAGGAAGGGCCGGACCACAAGGGTCTATTGTACAAAGCCATTAATGACATAAATTGCAAATTGCAAGGCACCATCTGTGATCAAGAATATGAATCAAACTAAAGAATAAAAGTATAGCTTAGAGATAGCTGAACATCTATTGATGTTTAAGCTCAAGTAAAAGAGATCCTAAGCAGTAATATTTCTAACGAAGAGGAGGGAACCATACCAGAACACCAACATCACTATGATTGCTGTGGGAAAAGCGCTCGGGTAGACAATTAGACAGGAGTTGCAGAAAATCCTCTCGAAGTTTGTGCAAACCAGGCATATTTGGCAAAGAAGGAATGCAGGGTAAAAGTTCTTCTGGTAATTTGTGTAGATCAATCTTCCTAAGATTCTCAGGGAGATTTTGTAAAGTCTGAAGATCCACAATATCTGGGACCTTCACTGCAGTATAAATGGTCAGCACAAGGAATAGAAAGAATCCTATCAAATGCCTGCAACAAACAGAGAATTCAAGATTCAAATAAGGAATTCTTCTTGATTCGTCGTTTTTTCTCCACAAGTTAAACCAGGATAGTATGAGAGAAGGATAAAATGGATTTAATAAATAAGCCTTAACAGTAGTAATAACTCCAATCACATCGTCAAACCTCATACCTAAATTCATACAAGCTACCATCATAGATTATGCAATTTATTCACGAAGGATGTGAGAGGCCTTCCAGAACTCTTTCTGTATCACAGTGAACTTTGTTGGAAGATGTTTCTAACTGTATTCTCCACTTACTGAACCCTCTACCTGGTCCTTTAAGAAACTGTGAAAAGTATTTGACCTATTGAGTAGATCACTTTTAGGAATCTTATCCTTGGGATAATTGATAGGATCGTGAACCGGGATAGTGCAGAATTTAGCCGAACAATGTTATAGTGACAATAACAAAGACAATGATAACGGTAAGTTACGGAAATAAAGGAGGCACAAATTTAATGTGGCTCGGTCAGTGTGACCTACTTCCACAAACAGAGAGGAGGAAATTTACTATAACAAGGTACACAAAAGAGAGTACATAATTAGAGATGAAACTCTAATGATCCCAAAAGGTATTCCAAGAAAATACCTTACAAACACTCCAAAGAAAAGGTTCACGAAAGTGTCTTCCAACACAACTCTCTTACAAAATATTCTCTAAAGAAGAAAACAAACTCTGATTTTGGACTATCCGGACACGTACTTTGTGAAATGGTTCATGCATGTTTGTTGCCAGGAGCAACAAGATCAAGTTGGTAAGAATTAACGCTTCATTTTTATTTCTATGGTCGATGATCAATAACAACAAAAGCAGCGGAAGATCCTGCAGTAGTATTTAGTGGAATAGATTCAAGCATCCGGGCCAATAGATCAACAGCAAATAGGCGTTGACTTAGTTGCTTTTGCAGTTTATTTTAATCCCGATGTCAGTTCTTCTCAAATTGGTGTGTTGAAACTAAAAGAGTTGCCTCATTTTATAGCAACAAAATCGTGGCCTCCAAGTTGAGAAAAGGAAAGGGAAAATTTGTAAACAAATTCTCCACCACATAATACATACTTGGTCCCCAAGTATTGCTATCAACCAAGTATCTGATAAATAGGCATAAGCCTATTGATGGGCATGGATCTCACAATAATGTGAGAAAAAAGAACGGCCACATTAAAAATTTCCAACTTGGCCTGATTTTGACTAATATAGTAAATATGCTCCATTCTCTCCATAAATGTCAATCAAGTTCAAGCCAACTGGAAGAGGCTTCGTGAACATGTCAGCAGAGTTGTCTCTAGTGTTGATCTTCAGCACATAGAAGTTTCCTTCAGCAATGGTATGCACACGTCTAGACATTTCACAAGCGGTTAGTGTTGTAAGTCGGTATATGGCTTATCTTGGTAAAACACATTGGCAGGTTATGAAATAGATTCTCGGATACTTCTGAGGTACTTTAAACGCAAGTTTGGAGTTTGAGAGAAATACTACACTTTGGTTAGTTTTGTAGACTCTGATTATGCAGGTCATCTTGACAAAAAAATCACTAACAGACTGTTTTTTGCATTGGTGGTTGTACTATCAGTTGGAAAGCTACATTACAACATGTAGTAGCTTTATCTACTAACAAAGCGGAATATATGGCTGTGACTGAGGAAATCAAATAAGCCTTATGGTTGAACGGTCTATTTGCTGAACTCAATTTACACTAAGGTGGTATTACCATTTTCTGTGATAGTCAAAGCGTACTAAAGATAAAATGTATCATGAGAGGACGAAGATATCAAGTATCCCTTCATCAGGGAAACCATTGTATAAGAAAAATCTCTGTTCAGAAGATCAACACTAGAGACAACCGGCTGACATGTTAGTTGGCAAGTTCAAGCTTTTGCTTGAAATTGATTGGCATTATGAAGAATGATTTAGCCCTTAAAGGCTTTTGCGGAGAGGATGAAATATGAAGCATATTTATTATTTTAGTGGTTAGACCGACTATGTTGTATGGGGCGGAGTCTTGGCCAGTCAAGACGTCGCACATCCAAAAGATGAGAGTGGCGGAGATGAGGATGCTGAGATGGATGTGTGGACATATAAGGAGGGATAGGATTAGAAATGATGATATCCGGGACACGGGAGTGACCTCGGTGGAGGATAAGATGCGGGAAGCGAGGTTAGGATGGTTTGGGCATGTGCAGAGGAGAGACACAAATGCCCAGTGCGGAGGTGTGAGAGGTTGGCTATGGACGGGTTCAGAAGGGGTAGGAGGTAGGCCGAAACAATATTGGAGAGAGGTGATTAGACGGGATATGGAACATGCGTGACTTACTGAGGACATGACCTTAGATAGGGGGTTGTGGAGGACACTGATTAGGGTAGTAGGTAGTCGAGCGTAGTCCTACTTACGCTTACAAACCGCTAGTTGTAGTGTTATTACTGTAGGCTCGCCTAGCATATCATACGGATAGGCGCAGTATTACTTTATAGTCTCATGTAGTTTGATTTCTTTTACTATGTGTTCTTTAGTGTACTTTGTTTCCTGCGTTAGTTACTGCTTCTTTTTTTCAAGATGCGCTATCATGGCGTATTATAGGCGTGATACCAGCATTTTGATACTGCTTTAAATTTTTGACCGGGTCTGACTGGTTTTCTTGCTTTGCTTGTATTGAGCCGAGATCCTCTCGGAAACAACCGCTCTACCTACCAAGGTAGAGGTAAGGTCTGCGTACACTCTACCCTCCCCAGACCCGACGTTGTGGAATTTCACTGGATATGTTGTTGTTGTTGTTGTTGGCTGAGAGCACTACTTGGGGACCAAATATGAATTATGTAGTGGAGAATTTGTTTACAAATTTCCATTTTTGTCTCAACTTGGAGGCCACGATTTTGTTAGTATAAGATGAGTCAACTCTTTTAGTTTCAACACATCAAATTGAGAAGAACTACTTGGGTTTGTTTTCCTTCTTTAGAGAGTATTTTATACGAGAGTTGTGTCGGAAAACACTTGTGTGACCCTTTTTTTGGACTGATCTTGTGAGGTTATTCTCTTGGGGTTTGGGGATTAATTAGAGTATTTACTCCAATTTTTTACTCTTGTTGGTATATAGTGAATTTGCTCCTCTTAGGTCACACTGACCGAATCATGTTAACTTTGCGCCTTCTTTATTTGCTTTACTTACTGTTATCATCAACTTACTATTGTATTTGTTATTGTCAATATAACATTGTTTGGCCAAATTCTGCACTACCCCGGCTCCCGATCCTAACAATAATAGTAACCAATCATTAGTTATGCGAGAGGCATCAAACAAATGCTGTTATAACTATCTCTAGGCAATCCCTGTCTGAAAAGAAGATGTCTACCTTCCAGGCAATGATATCACCATTTCTAATTAATACTACAGCTATTTACAGAACTTTACTTGAATACTACCGCGACTTGGTAAAATTTCCACATTCTCAACCTAAGTACAAAGATAAAGCACAATGAATAATCCCTTCTTATAGAAGCTATAGATTTGCAAACGTCCAGAGAGACAAGCTTGAAACTATCTTGTCAGTAACTATCCTAAGTACGACTACCCAAAAGGAGGTACGTGTAATGCAGCTAATCTGGTCCTGCCTTATCTGACCATTCCTTTTGCCAACGTACCCACAAACCTACAAAATTGGTATAAGTTCATGGACAAATCCACGGACAATGCTATTAAGCTCAGTCAAATGATTGCTCACTGGAATAACCACCTAGTTTCTGAATATTGTATCCTTGAAAAGTTCTGTGTTGGAACCATAAAATATCCTTGATTAACCACTCCATACAAAGTAGCGGATAAGGAACTGGGAAATACTGAGTGAAATCATCTTAATATATGGAGTAGCATGGATTTTCTAAAAACAAAGCGAGCACTTAGATTGGTGTTTCCTGAGAAACTTAGCATAAAATGTTTCAGATTCAACACCTGTACCTTCAAATTATGCACAGCAAAACATCATCTCTTGTGCATAATTACCAAGATTAAGTGTGATTGACAAACAAAAAAGCGCCAAGTTCGGAGAACCGTCCAAGCTAATAATCCCAAGAACATCTTACGAAGAAAAGCATCATAGTGCATTTTGACGCATGTTTGTCTTAATCGAGCTAGAGTTGAACTGGAATCGAGCTGGAAGAGTGATACTAAGTTGAATTTTAGCTGGAAGACTATACGGGCGCAGCTGAGTTGAATTATGAATATATCTAAGGAGTTAGTTAAGCATTGTACTTTCAGTTAGTTAGTGGAAAGTCAGTTACACGTATGAGTTAGTTGGAAAATGAGGTGAACAAGGAAAACTGTAATATCTTCATCTGGTATCATGTGAAAATATCAAGACCTCCCTCTTCTTCCTATTTGATAGTTAGTTTCTCGGACAGGTCATCAGCAAACCTTCATTTCCCTCAAATCTTTCTAGTTCCTGGGAAATTCTGATTTAAACTCAATTACCCTTCAATTTCTTCTTCTTTGTTACTTTATAGGATGTTTAAAATCATGAAATCCTGATATAGTTCTAAGGGATCGTTTGGTTGCTGGTTAGGAAGTGAATTATTAATGTACTAAAATAAGCATAACTAGTACCACATTTGATAGCATTTTAGTTGTTAGGTATAAAATTCAGCACACCAAGTACGGTGCTTAGCTTCCAACTTACAATCTCACATAACTAATACATGTATAAGTTATTCGGTAACGGCCGCTCTACCTACCAAGGTCCAAGGTAGAGGTAAGGTTTGTGTACACTCTATCCTCCCCAGACCCACGTCGTGGGATTGTACTGGGTATGCTGTTGTATAAGTTATGAGGAAATCTATGTATTATTTTAGGCAGGGTAGAGATGCATAACTAATTAATAACTAAACCTTACATAACTCTAACCAATAACCAAACGATCCCTAACTATATAATATGAGGCAAATAGGTTTGTTCTGATTTAAACTCAATTACCCTTCAATTTCTTCTTCTTTGTTACTTTATAGGATGTTTAAAATCATGAAATCTTGATATAGTTCTAAGGGATCGTTTGGTTGCTGGTTAGGAAGTGAATTATTAATGTACTAAAATAAGCATAACTAGTACCACGTTTGGTAGCATTTTAGTAGTTAGGTATAAAATTCAGCACACCAAGTACGGTGCTTAGCTACCAACTTATAATCTCACATAACTAATACATGTATAAGTTATTCGGTAACAGCCGCTCTACCTACCAAGGTAGAGGTAAGGTTTGTGTACACTCTACCCTCCCCAGACCCACGTCGTGGGATTGTACTGGGTATGCCGTTGTATAAGTTATGAGGAAATCTATGTATTATTTTAGGCAGGATAGAGATGCATAACTAATTAATAACTAAACCTTACATAACTCTAACCAATAACCAAACGATCCCTAACTATATAATATGAGGCAAATAGGTTTGTTGTTGAAAGCGAAGAGTGGGAATTCTTACGTCCAAACGTTGAGGGTCTCATTGTGAATTGTGAAAACGCTGAGTAAAGCCTGCTTCACTGGCCACTCGGACCGGTAATGACCAAGAATGAATTCATTGTCTTTCAAATAGTCAGGCAATGAATGATACTCCACCAGCTGATACTTCCCCTTCTTCGACAATCTCTTTCGCTTCCCTTCCTTTGAATTTGAATCACACAACGGTTGAGTTTCATATGAACCACTAGCATTCAAGGCCACTTCAAGACTTTCCACATCGTTACCCATCTTCCGTTTAACCATTAACTGTACGTGAAAATAAGATTGAACAATGAGATTAAGAAATTGATATACTATCACACAAAAATGCATAAAAGATAGAACTTTGAATTGAAAGCAAATACTCCAACAAAATGTTTGGCATTCTCCTAAAGAACTTTGATCAATATTCAAAATGCATCTTATCAACAAAAGGTTTGGTATTCAAAATTAGTATCCAGAACCGGCCCAATTAATCCTAATTGGCGCGGTAAAAAGCCCATTGTAGGGGGGTTTATGGGCTCCCTACCAAGAGAACTTCATTTTCAGGGATCGAACACGAGACCTCCGGCTAAGGAAGGAGGAACCTTTACCATTCCATCACGCCCTTCCGTTATGTTACTAGGACGATTCTAATGTATAGTATTTTCCTGTAGTTTTTATATAAATTTAGAAGAATGATTTTTTATAATTTTGATATCTTGGTTAGCTTGCGCCCACTTCAACTAATTCGAGGAGGTACATGTTGCCTCCAACAAGAGCAAAAGGGCAGCAAGGTGCACACAGCATCTCGTGTTAGCAGATCTGACGAAGCTCCATACCCCAAGGGGTGTAATTGTGTAATATAGATGGTCTAACCTAATGCAATCATTAGTGGCGGCTTCCACGGCTCGAACAGGTGATGTATAGAGGCAAATTTATCACTGCTCTAAAACTCCCCTCCCACCAGCGCAATTACCGAATACTTTTAAAAAATGAACTAATCAAGTTAAAGGTTGATCAATTTGACTTTAAACAAGAAAAGCAAACAAATTGAGACAAAAGGTTAAAATTCATAGGCCGTTGTGAATGGAGAATTCTCATATAAAAGCAATACAAATTGGGAAATATAGTCAAGAATGAAATTTACCAGGAAGAATGGGAAAAGGCCTGAGAAAGAGGGAGATGCGCATAATTGGACGTATATATATGTTCCTACCTATAATTCTTCCAGGTAATGGACGTGCAACAAAACCGGAGTTAAGTTGTAAGATTAAAGTCGAAAATGTAAATACATGTGCGTTTGCTTAACAAGTAAAATTAGATACAAGTATACACGAACGTTAACTTCTATACTTGATATTTGTCTAATTATAAATTATCTCACCTCATAAAGTTAAATTATTTTTAAATATAAAAAGATTCTAATATTTTTATATAGTATCACATCATAGACCCCCAACGTCCCTCCTTCCCATTCAACTTATTCTTTCAATTAAAATTGAGATTTTTGACTACCCTCCTATTTTATTTTGCAAAATTTGACTATGGAATCTGTTGCTCTGGTCGTTGTTCTGTTACCCGATTTTGGTGGTGTAGTGGAGACTAATTCCTTCCGGCTAATGAAAATACTACTCTAATTTTTTCAGGTAAGAGATTTGTAGTTCGAGTTGGAGTGGAAGCAGTGAAGGAGGCGAGTTCCCTAACCTACGCGAGCCTAAAGAGAAGAGGGTTATTGTTATGGGGTATATCAAGGTTAAGTCTTCGGTTCATATTTCGTCGACCAATCTAACAACAAAAAATAGGATTGATCAAATTCTATTGAGTTTGACTCATGATGATCATTTATCTAAGAATGACTCTGATTATTAAATGATAATAAGGAAATTGGACAATCTTTTTAAAACCGATGGAGTATAATAACTCATAATAACAATTATTCATAATATACGTTAAGATCCTTAAAAGTACATCTCCAGTTTCATTAAGTACCAGCGTTAAATTACTTGATTTGAACACAAATATTTTGGAGTCATTTGATTGGTGGGATAAGGGTAACAATCCCGAAATAAAATGCAGGATTATGTTATTTGTTTGTGTCTAGTTATGAGTATTAATTAATCTCAAGATTATTTTATTCCACTAAATATATAAAAATGGTGAGATTAATTATCTCATATAGAAGATGAGATAGCTAATATAATGAGATATCTGTCCCACTATTTTTCAAATCTACATAAAAATGAGTAAAAAATAATTATGATAGTAATAATGTTACGTAAAATGCACAAATGGGGTTTTAATAACAGTATATAAAATGACAAGTTTTATTAGAGATAATTTTGGAGATCTCCCTCCTCTCTTTATCACACTGACCTCAGGCGCGGACTTGTTGTGTGCACACTTGTGCACATGAACAAACGGATTTTTTTTTGCAATGTTATTTTTCACTTTTGAACAAGCACAACATCCTTATTCCCTTATACAACGCTGTAAATTTTTTTCGAACAACCTCCCTTGTGCACGTAGATCCGCCCCTGACTGACCTCCTCTGTAATTTATCATATTACGATTAACTCCCTTATTTTGAATCTTTTGTAATCATTCTTTAGACCTATTTAAAATTGTAGGAGTTATAAAAATGTCACATTAAAATATCTTATTGTGTTGCCTTTAACATTTTTTGTTAGTAGAAATTATACATAATTACTCTTCACGTTTTTTGTCCATAAAGAAGGCAAGCGTGGTCTTTCATTTCTTACGTTTTTGGTTGGCAAAATGTGGCCACAAGTTAGTCTTAAATTCTTGTAACCTTCAACCCTTTTACTCACCCACATTTTTCCTATTTGGGGTTGTAATTCATGCCATAATTCTTTCATTATCTACCTATATTTTTATTTTTCCTTAATTCTTTCATTCCAAAATCATAGTACATATACTAAAATACAAACATAATCCTAGGCTACAATTACGGTAAGTAATAACTACAATATATATCTACCATATACAAAATATACATAATTATGACTAAATATAATTTTCCTATTCTATCACACCTCCGCAGTCGAAGCGGGAGGTCGGCGTATGCTGAGACTGTCCCGAAAGTCTTCAAATAAAACCAGCGGAAGACCTTTTATAAAAATGTCGACAATCTGATAACGTGACGAGACATGTAAGACACGCACTTGTCCACGAGCAACCTTTTCGTGAACAAAGTGAATATATAACTCAATATGTTTAGTGCATTGATAGTGAACCAGACTCCCTGAGAGATAAATTGCATTAACATTATCAGAATAAACCAATGTCGCCTTCGAAACCGGACAGTGGAGCTCTAAAAGAAGGTTCTGTAGCCAACAAAATTTAGATATTACATTGTCAACTCCTCGGTATTCGGCTTCAGCACTGGATCTGGACAACGTCGCTTGCCGTTTTGAGGACCAAGATACCAAATTATCATTAAAAAAATACACAATAACCAGACGTGAAGTGTCTGGTATTCGGACACCCACCCCAAACGACATCTGTGTATGAAATAAAAATGGTTGTCGAAGACGGATATAAATGCAAGTCATGATCGAGAGTGCCCTGAATATAATGCACACTGCGTTTGAGAGCATGCATGTGAACCTCCATCGGGTTATGTATGAATAGACAAACTCATTGTACAAAATAAGAGATGTAGGGCCTCGTGAAAGTGAGATATTGCAGGCCCCTGCAAGGTTGCGGTAATGTGATGGATCGACATACAGCTTGCTGGAAGAAACACTCAACTTCGATTTAGTATCAACCGGAGTGGTGGACGGCCTACACGATGATATGTCAGCTCGTTCAACAATCTATATTGCATACTTCTTTTGGGATAAAAATAAATCACATGCATGACGTGTCACAACTATCCCCAAGAAGTAACTCAGTGGTCCTAGATCTTTCATTGCAAACTCAGAGCCAAGCAGTGACATGATAGACTTGCGAAGAGCATCAGATGAAGCAGTTAATATAATATCATCCACATATAAAAAATTGTGCGCGATATCATTACCCTGACGTTATATGAATAGAGAATGATCAGATCTGCTGTTAGAAAACCCAATATGTGAAACATATCTGCAAACCTCTTATACCAGACCCTAGGAGCTTGTTTGAGCCCATACAATAATTTATCCAACAGACACACATGATTAGGATAAGTAGGGTCTTTTTACCCCATGGGTTAATACATGTACACTGTTTCATTAAGGTCTCCATGCAGGAAGATATTTTTTTCATCAAGCTGACGAAGCGGCCATGCCTTTGAAAGAGCCAAATTGAGGATCGTTCTGATAGTTGTCGGTTTGACAATCGGACTGAAAGTCTCACCACAATCTACACTAATCTCTTGAGTCTTCCCATCACCTACAAGACGGACTTTATGTCTCTCAAATATACCATCAGATTTTTCTTTATGACTAAAAATCCACATAGACCGAATCACATTAACATTAGGGGAACAGGGCACCAAATCCCACGTCTTATTATTAATAAAAGCATTAGATTCATCATTCATAGCCATTTTTTAATTAGAGTCATTAAGGGCAGACACATGATTATGGGGCAACAGTGACTTGGCAACATAAGTGTGAATACCTTATTTTTTGTTTTGCTTAAAAATCTCGTGTTGACTATGAGTGACATGTCGTTGGGCCGGAACTGGATTTGGGCCAGATAAGAATGATGAACTGCCTGGAAGTGACTAGACTGTCGGACAGTGGGTCAGCGGATGATGGACTGCTCAAGCTTGACGTTGGGCCGAGACCCAACGGATTGCCAGCCACTAGGCCTCTCGGCAGTGGGCTGCCAGCGAGAGGCACAGCTGGGCCAGCAACCTCTGAGCTTGGAAATTGGCTGAGACACCAGGAGAAATTGAGCTCATTGGGGAGGCCAATTTATGGATCAAATACGAGGGTATGCTATTGTCAAGAAATTCATAGGTAGGAGGCCCGAAACAATGTAATTTGGCAAAAGGGAAATGTGTTTCATAAAATATTATGTGGCGGCTTATGATGATTTTATTAGAGGATAAGTCGTAACATTTGTAACCACGATGATTTGACAAATATTCCAAAAAAACACTCGGAGTAGACTGGCTTAAAGTTTATTGAGGGTAGTAGAAAAAAAATGATATCATAAGCACCCGAAAACCCGTATATGAAAATATGAAGGGTCCCTTAGGTATAAATTTTTGAATGGAGATTGTTAGGCTACTTGTTTGCTCGGAAGTTTGTTCAAAAGATAGGTTGTCATTTGTAATGCATGATGCCAAATGGATGATGGTAGAGAGGCATGCGCAAGTATGGTTCGAACAATGTTGTTAATGGTTCAAATTTTTCTTTCTGTTTTTCCATTTTGAGATGATGTATGTGGACACGATAGACGAAACGATAAACCATTAATTTTGTAAAAGTCCCAAAATGACCCATTATCAAATTCTCTACAATTATCACACTGAATATTTTTAATATATCGTTCAAATTGAGGGTGGATGTTTGCTCTAAAGGATAGAAATGTGAAAAAACATGTGACTTTTTAGACAATAGAAACGTCCACAAAAAATTAGAGTAATCATCCAACAAAAGAAGCTAATATCTATGGCCTGAAGAGCTCAAAACGGGAGATGTCCAAATATCATTATGAATAATATCAAAGGGCATAACAGTACGAGTGTCACACCCCGAACCCCGGTGATCGTTCTCGCCACGACCGACCAAGCTCGCGATCGTGCCCTACTGGGCACCCTACGGTATACATCGAGAAAATCAATGAACATACATGAAACTTATTAAATAAAACAACGATAATAAACAACAAAGTTAGCCGATAGGGCTACCTTCCCGAACGTCACATACATAAACGGCAGCTTGCCTCCTTTCCTTTACTAACTGACTCACAAAATGTGACTTCAGAGGTCTAAGAATTACATCTGCGGCTGGACAGGGCCCCGCGATACCCGTGAATGTACTTAAGTCTTACATATCAGGGAAACCGTACCAAAAGATAAGCCTCCGGAGTGAAAGGAGCTTTTTCCAAAAGCGAGCAGATCCTAAGAGCAAGGATCACCAACCTGGGTACCTATAACTGCGGGCATTTAACGCGGGCCGCATAACAGTACTGCGTATGGAATGTAAATAAAATGCAATAACCAAATCGATTCAGATAAAAGAATGTCCTTTTAACTCACGAAATCAATCATATATTAACTGCCTTTCCTTCTTTCAATAAAATTAACATATATTCATACATACATACTTAAGAGTTTAATTCTTTTTCACATAACTTACATATCTTACATAACATAATCCGCCCATTATGGAGGACTTCTTATTTGGGAGCTTACTTTGATTATCCATACGTGATAACGTAATCCGCCCGATGGCGGGACACGCGGTGTACTCATAAATCATGTGGCATAATCGGCCCGCTGTGGGGCTCGGTGTCTTGTGGAATCATGTAGCATAATCCGCCCGCTGTAGGGCTCGGTGTCTTGTGGAATCATGTAGCATAATCCGCCCGCCGTGGGGCTCGGTGTAAGATGACGTAACCCTATGTGAAGGCTCGGTAATATGGCGTAATCCTATGTGTAGGCTCGGTGTATCTCATAACGTAATCCGCCTATTCGTAGGCTCGGTGTATTTCATAACGTAATCCGGCCTATTTGTAGGCTCGGTGTATTTCATAACGTAATCCGCCTATTCGTAGGCTCGGTGATTTTTCCTTACATAACATTTTTAAACCATCTTTTCACTTCTTCTTAAGTCGTCATAACAACTTCCCATAAAGCTATTATAACAACCATTCATTTTAGAGAACTTATGTCACTTTTATTCTTACAACATTTAGGAAAACGGGATCCAAAGATACTACGTACATACATACTTAAAAAGAATCGTATCGCTTAAAACTTCATAATCCTTAAAAGACAATCAAAGTTCTTAGTCTTCAAACTTCATAACATACTTCCTTTAAAGCCCAATTACTTATACAAAAACATATAAAGTTCCATACCTTCCAAAACCAAGTAATTTATTCCCTTAAAATCATATAACTTCCACTTTTAAAATCAATCCCCTTTTCACATATAAATTCAAGTCATTTTCGAACATAAAATCCACTTACTTTAAACAAATCAAGACACATAGCCTTTAAATCAAATCTCATAACTTCCTAACCGTTCTTACCAACGTCTCCCATAAGACCTAGTAAGGACTTAGGGCAATTTAAACATACTCTTAACTTAGATTCAACAATGTAAATACTTCTTAACTTCTAAGAGTAGAAGGAATCTTGAAATACTATCACATAGAGATTTCATACGTAGGATCATGCCAAAGAAAGAAGAGGTTCACATACCTCGCGAAGACTAGCGACAAGTTGCAAAAAGGCTCCAAAGTACTTCAACCTATAATGGCCACAATACGTCCATTAACCTTTTAATTCAAACGTAGAATATTCTAAGTGCTAAGTCGCTAAATTCTACGGAAAATCGGACAGCACCTCCTTTGTTTCTACTCACTTTGCCACCTTTTTCAAGGCCAAATATCAGAACCAAACAGCCTCAATTGGCTCACAACAATAAAGAAGGTAGTCCAATACAAATGAATAACTAAATGCCCAATTGGCTCACAATTTAGAAAGTAGTCCAAATTCGACCACCTAGAGTTCAACCATACCAATACTTATCAAATTTCCATTTCAATCCAATTTGTTAATCATAACATGATATCAAGTCGCATTTGGTTAAAACTACCACAATCTTCAAATCAATAACATGCGACGATTCTAATAACAACTAAATTGAAATCCAACTTAACATGGCTTACATTACATTCGGATTTCCAATGCTACAATCAATCCACAATCCTTATAAACTTCTACATATCAACTTCATGCTAGCAACACGTAAAGCTAACAACAACAATATAAATATATAATCTTGTAACACATTAAAGGACAAAATTATACCTCAACGAATCTTAATCCAATTCCAATCCGAAGTCGCTCCTAGTAGTTTAGAACCTCTCCAAGACACTTCAATCCGCTCGTTGAGACCCTTAGAACCATACCAACAACTTTCCTTCAACTTCCAATCCAAAACCTAGAAAGACCCTTAGGTTTTCGTTATTGCGACTAACCCGTAACCTATTTTTTCCACGGTTTTTCTATTGAGATATGCTTACACTACCCTCAAGAACCTTGGGTGAAAGTGTGGAGCCTAAAGAACAAGAAACGAAAATTTTTCCTTTTGAAGGAGAGGGAACCCAGCTTCGCTCTTGCTCTTCAATTCTTGTGAATTTTTCTAAGTGTTAAGCTAGTCATACTACTACTAGTATTATAAAGAAACATGGAGGGTCAAGATGTGAACAATTGGGTGGTTTGGATGATCTCTTAACAAATATCAAGACTAGTGGGACCTTGACTTAGTCAAACTTCTCAAGCTAATCAACTTGCAAGACTTGCCATCTAGGACTATGGTCAATGACCATATTGGCCATGCCAATTTCGTCCAAGGCATCTATAAGGGGGGGGGGGGTGACACGTGTCGCCCTCCCATTCGTCACAATAATATGTTTTCCGACAATTCCATAATTCCGTTAAATTTTACAAGTCTCTAATTTAACACTTGCGAGTTCTTACGTACGTTCTTAAAACATGTCCTGTAATTACGGGGTGTAACATTCTTCCCCCCTTAGAAACATTCGTCCTCGAATGTTCTTTCGGAGTCAAACTTATAATTAGTGGCATAGTTTCCTTTCACAACCCCGACATACCAACAATGCCACACATGGCCCTAATACCCCGCACACGCATATCTGTCCATCATAAGCCCAAACGAGGTTACCTTTTCATACTTCCAACTCCTTCTAACATACATACATAACTTCAATATTATCCGTTCTGGATACTTAAACATAAAATAACCTTATCATGCATACAGATCTGTAAAGGGCCGAAGATATACCTGAATTCATATAGGCGGTTCAAAGGACCGCTAAAAATGGAAACTTCCACCACGACCCCTGCCATGGCCTGCCGGTGGATGAACATCCTGCCTAGCTACTGAAGGCGAAGAACCCGCAACTGATCTGGTAGACTTTTCTATCCCTCCTGCAACTCTCCTACTAGGACAATCCCTCAACATATGGCCCTGACGGCCACAGGCAAAACAGGCACGATGAGACGACGACATTCCCATGGTGATGCCGGCCACACGTGAACATCGAGGAAGAGGGCCCCGATCGCTAGAACCCATGCGTGCGATACGAATCAAAGCTCGAGCTCTAACCGGCCCCGACTACGGCCGATCTAACCTCCGCCAAAATCGGGAAGGAGCACTGTGCTACCGAATCAGACCTAGCTCGCCTTGAGGCTCTCCGCCTTGAAAATCACCTCGAACCTCGCTGCCCCGCCCTCTTGGGCCTTCGCCTGGTCGGTCCTCTCTCTCGCCTCGATCCGCGTGCATAAGTTCGTATCTGGCAATATCCATTCTCGGTGAAGGGCTACTCCTGTGAAAGCAGTTGATCATATAAACGTCTAGCCCCATAACATAGAGAAGAACTCTATCACCATGTTAGCCACAATAGTATGCGCATGCGGCGAGTCAAACTCCAAGCTATACTCTCGATAGTCCTCCCGCTCGCCTCAAGGTCAAGAACTGTCACCCGGGCTCTCTCATCTCGTGAGGCAAAGTGATCCATGAAGGCCTCAGAAACTCCTCCCAAACAGTGGAAGAGCATCATCACCTCTTGAAAGCAACCACGACTCAAACCGGTTCAACGCGATATCGCGAATGCCAGGAGGCTAGCGTAATGCACTGTCTCTTAAGCCCTAAGAACCTGCGTTGTCCGCTGTAGCTGACGAATGAACTCCTGGGGATCCTCATCAGACCTCGAACCATAAAACTCAGGTGGATGACATCCTAGAAAATCCCTAATCCGCAAACTGTCGGCTCGGGGTGGTCGCCGCTTCGGCCGCCCGACTACTATACTAGTCAATAATCGGATCGCTTCCTCGTAGTCTATACTCGCACCGGCCGCGAAGGCTGCGTACCGGAACCTCTCGGAGCTACCGCGCTCGCCTCTAATACCGGCGTGGCTGAACTCGCCGACCCGCCTACTACCTCAGGCATATTCTGCGGCCCGACTCGTAACTCTTCGCGCCATCGCGCCTCGCTGCCGCTTGCCCTTCGGGCCCCGGCCGCTTCCGTGGAGGCATAGCCGATTCACATACATAAGAATACATCGAGACGGATCAACCTATTAATACTCTCATCGCACGATCTCAGAGTGAGAAGAATGGAAACTAATCCTAAATGTCCTGCACCTCACGATTATAGATGTGGTGCACAACACACCGATAATCAAGACTCTACTAGACACGGTCTGTAGACACTTTCCGAGGACTAACTGCTCTGATACCACTTTTGTCACGACCCGACCCCGGGCCCGCGACTGGTGCCCTACTTGGGCACCCTTACAGGTATACATCAGAGAAAATCCGCGGAACATACATGAAACTTATTAAATAAAACAACAGTAATAAAACAACAGGTTAGCCGATAGGTCTACCTTCCTGAACGTACATACACAAATGAAGCAGTTGCCTCCTTTCCTTTACAAACTGACCCACAAAATGTGACTACAGACCTCTAAGAATTACAACTGCGGCGGGAAAAGGCCCCGCCATACCCCTGAATGTACATAAGTCTACCATACCAGGGAAACCGTACCAAAAGATAAGCCTCCGGAGTGAAAGGAGCTTCTTTCCAAAAACTGAACAGAGATCCTAAGAGCAAGGATCACCAACCTGCGGGCCTATGAGCGGCCCAGAAAGTCGATCTAACAGTACTGCGTATGATGGAATGTAAATAAAATGCAATAACCAAATCGTATTTGTATAAAAGAATGTCCTTTAACTCGCGAAATCAATCATATATTAACTGCTCTTTCCTCTTTCAATAAAATTAACGACATATTCATACATACATACTTAAGAGTTTAATTCAGTCTTTTTCACATAACTTACATATCTTACATAACATAATCCGGCCCATTATGGAGGGACTTCTTATTTGGGAGCTTACTTTGATTATCCATACGTGATAACGTAATCCGGCCCATTAGCGGGACACGGTGTACTCATAAATCATGTGGCATAATCCGGCCCGCCTGTGGGGCTCGGTGCATCGTGGAATCATGTAGCATAATCCGCCCGCTGTGGGCTCGGTGTCTTGTGGAATCATGTAAGCATAATCCGCCCGCCCTTTGTGGGCTCGGTGTAAGATGACGTAACCCGGCCTATGTGAAGGCTCGGGGTAATATGGCGTAATCCGGCCTATGTGTAGGCTCGGTGTATCTCATAACGTAATCCGGCCTATTCGTAGGCTTCGTGTATTTCATAACGTAATCCGGCCTATTTGTAGGCTCGGTGTATTTCATAACGTAATCCGGCCTATTCGTAGGCTCGGTGTGATTTTTCCTTACATAACATTTTTAAACCATCTTTTCACTTCTTCTTAAGTCGTCATAACAACTTCCCATAAAGCTATTATAACAACCATTCATTTTAGAGAACTTATGTCACTTTTATTCTTACAACATTTAGGAAAACGGGATCCAAAGATACTACGTACATACATACTTAAAAAGAATCGTATCGCTTAAAACTTCATAATCCTTAAAAGACAATCAAAGTTCTTAGTCTTCAAACTTCATAACATACTTCCTTTAAAGCCCAATTACTTATACAAAAACATATAAAGTTTCATACCTTCCAAAACCAAGTAATTTATTCCCTTAAAATCATATAACTTCCACTTTTAAAATCAATCCCCTTTTCACATATAAATTCAAGTCATTTTCGAACATAAAATCCACTTACTTTAAACAAATCAAGACACATAGCCTTTAAATCAAATCTCATAACTTCCTAACCGTTTACTAACGCCTCCCATAAGACCTAGTAAGGACTTAGGGCAATTTAAACATACTCTTAACTTAGATTCAACAATGTAAATACTTCTTAACTTCTAAGAGTAGAAGGAATCTTGAAATACTATCACATAGAGATTTCATACGTAGGATCATGCCAAAGAAAGAAGAGGTTCACATACCTCGCGAAGACTAGCGACAAGTTGCAAAAAGGCTCCAAAGTACTTCAACCTATAATGGCCACAATACGTCCATTAACCTTTTAATTCAAACGTAGAATATTCTAAGTGCTAAGTCGCTAAATTCTACGGAAAATCGGACAACACCTCCTTTGTTTCTACTCACTTTGCCACCTTTTTCAAGGCCGAAATACTGTAACCAAACAGCCTCAATTGGCTCACAACAATAAAGAAGGTAGTCCAATACAAATGAATAACTAAACAGCCCCAATTGGCTCACAATTTAGAAAGTAGTCCAAATTCGACCACCTAGAGTTCAACCATACCAATACTTATCAAATTTCCATTTCAATCCAATTTGTTAATCATAACATGATATCAAGTCGCATTTGGTTAAAACTACCACAATCTTCAAATCAATAACATGCGACGATTCTAATAACAACTAAATTGAAATCCAACTTAACATGGCTTACATTACATTCCGGATTTCCAATGCTACAATCAATCCACAATCCTTATAAACTTCTACATATCAACTTCATGCTAGCAACACGTAAAGCTAACAACAACAATATAAATATATAATCTTGTAACACATTAAAGGACAAAATTATACCTCAACGAATCTTAATCCAATTCCAATCCGAAGTCGCTCCTAGTAGTTTAGAACCTCTCCAAGACACTTCAATCCGCTCGTTGAGACCCTTAGAACCATACCAACAACTTTCCTTCAACTTCCAATCCAAAACCTAGAAAGACCCTTAGGTTTTCGTTTTGCGACTAACCCGTAAACTATTTTTTTCCAAGGTTTTTCTATTGAGATATGCTTACACTACCATCAAGAACCTTGGTTTAAAGTGTGGAGCCTAAAGAACAAGAAACGAAAAATTTTCCTTTTGAAGGAGAGGGAACCCGAGAGCTTCTTGCTCTTGCTCTTCAATTCTTGTGAATTTTTCTAAGTGTTAAGCTAGTCATACTACTACTAGTATTATAAAGAAACATGGAGGGTCAAGATGTGAACAATTGGGTGGTTTGGATGATCTCTTAACAAATATCAAGACTAGTGGGACCTTGACTTAGTCAAACTTCTCAAGCTAATCAACTTGCAAGACTTGCCATCTAGGACTATGGTCAATGACCATATTGGCCATGCCAATTTCGTCCAAGGCATCTATAAGGGGGGGTGACACGTGTCGCCCTCCCATTCGTCACAATAATACGTTTTCCAACAATTCCATAATTCCGTTAAATTTTACAAGTCTCTAATTTAACACTTGCGAGTTCTTACGTACGTTCTTAAAACATGTCCTGTAATTACGGGGTGTAACAGTTCCCTACCTGAGCACCCTCCTATTCATACAATACAATATATCGCGGAAGATAAATAACACTCATTTTTTTTTCTTAAAACCAAGGCAAAGCCGATAAGGCTGCCATAATATAAATCACCAAAAAAGGGTCTACACTGTCCAACAATGTAAATACAACTCTAGCCACCCAAATTTCACATATGAATACAGACCTCTAAGATTTTGGACAAATACTATGACGGGACAAGGCCCCGCCGTTCCTCTGAATATACATATCCATAATGACAAGCTCCAGAACATTGGAGCTATCCCAAAATGCTGAACAAGGATCCTAAGCTCACGGATCCACAACTGTATACCTAGACTTGCGGACATGAAAGCAGCCCCCCGAAGGGGGTCAGTACAACAGGTACCAAGTATGGAACGAAAATACAGCACAGTAAACAAGATCATAACTGTACAAAAGAATGACAGGGGCAAGTATGAAAATCAAATATCAGATCCTACCGTGTCATATATCAATCAGAGCCAACTGTACCTTGTATCACTGTACTACTCTAACACCGTACTACTTTCACATATGAAAGCCATGTCAAAATCAGGGACACCTGCCATCAGCATATAATATCACATAAACATCCTCGTGGAATACAACATCACTGTCAGCATGTAACGAGCATAATATATAACCAATTATGTCAAAGTTAGGGACACATGCCCTCAAAGTCATTATACAATTCTAACCATGGGTCTATTTCACCCGCATAGGTCACGTAGACCCGCATGAGGCAATTTCCTCGCATAGGACTGTTTCACCTGCATAGGTCACGTGGACCCGCATGAGGTATTACTCGCATAGGACTATTTCACCCGCATAGGTCACGTGGACCCGCATGAGCTATTCCTCGCATAGGACTATTTCACCCGCATAGGTCACGTGGACCCGCATGAGGTATTCCTCGCATAGGACTATTTCACCCGCATAGGACTATTTCACCCGCATGGACCCTGTGGGCCCGCAATGAGTATATCCGCCATACTCGCATCATGGGTAGCTAATCCATGGAAATGTATAATGTCTTGGGGGTTTACCCCGCAATTATACTCAGAAGGTGTATAACGTCTTGGGGGTTTACCCCGCATTTATACTCATAACACTAGCACCAATGGCTATCATGAACAACATATACAAGTTAAGATAATCCTTGACTCTCATCATCATAAAATGAATAAACCATTATTTTAGCAAACCAAGACAATACCATGTCTTTCCTTTTTAACAAACCAAGACAATTTCCATGCCTTCCTTTTTAAACAAATCAAGACAATACCATGCCTTTCTTTTCAACAATTCAAGACACTTACCATTTAAGCAAGCCAAAGTACTATCAAGGAACAAGATAGAATGATTATCATTTAAGAAAGCCAAAGTACTATCAAGGCACTAACACACCTTGCATCACTAAGGATTAAAGTCCATTTCGACAATGTACGTGAGCCGTACATTCACTTTATAAACTAAATTTCCATTTTAGGAAAACCCAAGTACTACATGTATCGTTAGGAAGTAGGATCCAATACATATATCATTTTGAAACCATCATTTAGGAGATCGAGACACTTATCATTCCAAGTATCTTCTAAGATATGATTTTGGCAAATCAAGGTACTAGACCTCACGTGCTACTTTAAAACATCTTTGAACATCAAAATGCCACATATCATGTATTATATTGAGGACTTAATCATGGACATTCTCACACGATTTCCTTAAAACATTTTAAACCATCCCTTGACTTTCCACAAAACTTGTTATAACAACTTCCCATAAAGTCGTTATAACCACCTTCATTTTAGAAAACTAAAGTACTACCACGTCTTTCCTTTTAATACAACCAAGGCATTATCATATCATGTAAGGGAATTGAACCCAAAGTACTTTGTACATCTATTCTTTATAAAAGAATCGTTTCATGAAATATTAGGGCGTTGGACCCAAAAGTGCTTTCACAATTAAAACCAAGTTACTTACTCTTTTAAACTCAAGTAACTTATACTTTTAAAACTAAGTAACTTATGCCTTTAAATCAAGTCACTTACTCTTTCCAATCAAATCATTTATTATCTTTAAATCAATCAAGTAACTTATACCTTTAACTCAAGTTACTTCCCCTTTCAAAATCAAGTAACATATACTTTTCAAAACCAAGTCTCATGTACTTACAAAATTAATACTTTTATGAGTCGTGAATAGGTTATACTCATTTATAACGATCTTGTTAAATCAGCCATGATCTATAAAATGTAATACAATTTTGTCTTATCTTAGTTTCTATGCAGATGGAGAATTCTACTTATTTCAATATAATTGATTGTCGATACATTTTCATTAACGCTGCAATGGCTTGTTCGATACATATTCTCATTAGTGTAGTATATTAGAAAGGTCACTCGACTCCAATACTTCCTAACGACTCTTACCAACATCCCCCATAAGACTTGGTAAGAACTTAGGAATATTCTAGACATGCCTTTAGCATAAAATCAATAACATGAATACTTCCTATGACAAGGAAAGTATACTCAAGAACAAGTCATGTATACTCCTAACAACAAGGCAAGTATACTTCAAATATCAAGGCAAGTATACTCCTAACAACAGGGCAAGTATACTTCAAATATCAAGTCATGTATACTCCTAATAACAAGGCAAGTATACCATAAAAATACTCATGTCTATAGAAAGAAGAAGTTCACATACCTCATGACGACTAAGCAAAACGACAAATAGCAAAATGCTCCAAAGTACTTCAACTTCATCGGCTATTCCTTAAGCCAAGTAGACTCTGCTACACGTAGTACTTCAACCTAAAATGGTCATAGTACTTCTATCAATATCATACTTACATTGTAAGACTTATACCAAATAATTGCCCTCTAATTCTACGGAAAATCGGGCAACACTTCCTTTGTTTCTACGTACTTTTCCACCTTTTCTAAGGCCCGTATTTATCAACCAACAAGCCACATTTAAGGCGCAACCAACAGTTAACCAAAGGGGATTACACGCCTAACTGAACGTGTAAAATTCTGCCCCACAATTTATATAAAATAGTCCGCAAAACAGTCCACAATTAATCCATTATTAAGGGTACAATGTGAAGCCTTTAACACCCTTATTCTTTAGGACTTCCATTAGCCAACTACTACATTAATCATGCATGTTTAGGGGCTGATTTTCCAGCATAATAACACCCCAAAATAGTCTATAAAATGACACAATGACGTCTAACAGTTTTAGGCAGTTTTCGGCTAACAACAACTACAACAATACAAAGTCCTTTTCCTTAATTCCTTTTAACACAATTCTCATTCCAACATGTTATATAAGTTATATAATATATATCCAACAATATTTCCTTCATTATATAACATGCAATACGTGAAAATAACGACAATAAAAATCAACAAATCTATTGTCGACAAAAGTGCTACTCTCGGCCCACTCTTCCAAAGTAGGGCATGCACGCTTTATTTTCCATATCTTCCTTAATACAAGTTCATATATATACTATAACAATGAGTAATATCCAATTACTGCGGAAAAAGAAGAATCATTACCTCATTTTTGTGCCCAAAAACGTCCCGGGAAGAATGCTACATTTTGGTCCGCAGTTTTCGTTTCGCTCCACTTCTTCAAGTTCCAATCACATATATGTATCCATTACAACCTTTGGAGCAACTCTCTTCACGTTTCACTTCCAAAAAGTCGACGGAAACCCCTAGGGTTTCATGACCATTCTCGGCCCAATGAAGATTTGAGGTTAGTGGTGTGTTATCTTGGCTAATAACTAGGTTAGGGACCCTAATCATGTGTTAATAAAGTAAACTAACTTGGAAGGTTTAAGAATTTTTGTCCAAGAATCTTAGCCAAAACCGAGAGCAACAATATAGAGAGGGGAAATATATTTCTTGAAAATGTTCCAAGTGTTGGAAGACTTGTCTTCCACCTCCTCTGTTGTATATATAATATATCTCTAAGGTTGAATGCTTGACAAGTGTATGGCCTTATGTGTAGCAAGACAGGTGGAGTGGGACCCACCTCCGCTTGTCTCCAAAATATCTGAAATGGTCAAAGTCTTCCAAGACCAAGACAAGGGGGTGGGGGTGTGTCACCCTACCATTCGTCTAAAATATTTTCACCCTCCAAAAAGTCCATAATTGGCCAAAATATCGAAAAACTTGTGGGCCCCACAAAATTATAAAATTTCCCGGGTGGGCCCCACATGACCAAATCCGAAAATAAAATTCCATAATTCTAATATATTCTATGAATCCCACAGACCAAATTTGAGAATCATATTCCAATTAATGAACCTTTTTCCTTCACGAGGTTCCGAGATTTTTCCAGAATTTTTCATTCTTTCTAAAATTCAAATCCCAATTTCTCACGTACGTTCTTATCTCAAATTGTTGGAAATACGGGGTATAACATTCTTCCCCCCTTAGAAACATTCGTCCCGAATGTTCATACTAGGTTCAATCTAAATAGATATAGGTATAGTCTCCTTGGAACTACACCCTCTGAAACCAATCATGCCACATATGGCCCTAATGCATCACACCTGCATATACATAAATCATAAGCCAACCGAGGAATTAAATCTAAAGTGTATAACATCACTATTAACTCCCCTTCATGGCCTAAAAGGATACTCTCTTCGTACCTTCACTTCCCATACTATAAACACTTCAATCTTTTAACACATGTTCGCTTCTTTTCTTACTCGTCGTACTCTTCTCGTGCTTCCAAACTCTTCCTAGTACACGTACATAATTTCAAACACTTCTTCTGTTTTCCAAACCTTGGAAATACTACATCCAACAATTTAAGGTCATAATACTAGATTCAATTTCTTTTAAGGCCATTCTCGGCCCTCACGACCCGATCCTGGTGGAACGCATCCACGAACCCGTACAACGATTAACTAGACTAGGGCCTTGCACCCTCGTGACCCTATCACATGGCGGGACCACCTCGAACTGACCCCACTTCATCCCGGGTTACGGGTTGACCCGCAATTGGCCCACAACCCGACCCATCGTCACACTTAACTCTCATTCTTGGTCTGAAATAATCTTACTACCCGAGAAGGCCTTGTACATCTAAGGTCTCAGCGGTTATCAATATTCTCAGGTTCACAATTATTCCATGTCCCAAGCTTACATTATCAGTCCCCATATATGGGAAATGTAGCTTCTTAAGATTTTGTTGTCTTTATCACAACAACTTTATTTATTACATACCATTATTATTCACACAATCACTTAAGCGTACAACACAGCTTAATCTAACAACATGGTATGTTATCAAATCAATAAAACATGATCTCTTTTAAGAGTCTATCACAATCTCAGATCGTTCATTACCTTCTGACCATTCCAAATTAGTACATAAATAAAGCCTAGGTGTGGGTTCAATAAACTGTTTCACACCTTCTAAGTAATTACTAAGGCTTAACCAACTCCTGTTAAACCATAACCATTCTAGGTAACATACACACAACTCCAATAAATACATTCGTACAGATATACTTCCTCAATATACCTACTATACGATAAGTTTTACCAATCTGGATACGCAATCCGTAAAATCTGTTTCGGGCCACTGTTGCCTTTCTCAAAGCTGCAATCACAATAACTGTTAGGGAAAGACCATCCTAACAACACAGCTCTATCGCACGACCTTAGAGTAAGAAGAATAGAAACCAATCCTAAATATCTTGTAGCCTCTTGTGTATAAGTATGGTGCACACATACCCATACCCAAGACTCTACTAGACACGGTCTGTAGACATTCCGAGGACTAACTGCTCTGATACCACTCTGTCACACTCCGAACCCCGGGCCCATGAATGGTGCCCTACCTGGGCACCCTCATATTCATACAATACAATATACCGCGGAAGATTAATAACACTCATTTTTTTTCTTAAAACCAAGGCAAAGCCGATAAGGCTGCCATAATATAAATCACCCAAAAAGGGTCTACACTGTCCTACAATGTAAATACAACTCTAGCCAGTCCAGCCCACATATGAATACAGACCTCTAAGATTTTGGACAAATACTATGACGGGACAAGGCCCCGTCGTACCTCTGAATATACCTATCCATAATGACAAGCTCCAGAACATTGGAGCTATCCCAAAATGCTGAACAAAGATCCTAAGCTCACAGATCCACAACTGTGTACCTAGACCTGCGGACATGAACGCAGCCCCCCGAAGGGGGTCAGTACAACAGGTACAAAGTATGGAACGCAAATACAGCAAAGTAAACAAGATCATAATTGTTACACCCCGTAGTTCAGGTCATGCGTTTGAGAGCGTACGAAAGGGGGTAAGACTTAAAATTTTCTAAGGATAGGTTGACGGATCGTTCCGGACGGGTTTTAGTCAAGTTTGGGGCGAGTTATGACCCGATACATTGAGAGTTCCTAAGTGTTTCAAAGTCCTGGGGAGTAGTTCGTTGAGTCTAGATTCCAACGCAACCAACCGTTCGTCGATAGGACGTCGGAGTAGGAAGTTATGAGAGTTACAAGTTCGGCGTGATCGGACAGAAATGTGTTTGTGACAGGCGATGCGGCGCCCGGATGCAGGGCCGCGGCGCCGAATGTACTGAGGGGTCGCTGAAGTTTCAGCGTCGCGGCGCCGGGAAGCAGGGCCGCGGCGCCGGAAGATCTGAGGGTCCGCAGGAGTTGCGGCGCCGAGGCGGGATTCTGGGCGGAAAAACTTAGGAAAAGTCAGATTTTTCTTTTAAAAGACCTTGGGAGGGTGACAAGTGTCCCCCCCATCTGATTTTGCATGCACTATATTGACCAAGTCTTCAAGACTTGGTCATACTTCATCTCTCTCTTAGACAAAAGCTCTCCCTTCTCTCTTAAAAGTTCAAGCTCCTCCTTCTCTCTAAAATTCCAAGAGATATTTTAGCCTTAGGAGAAATCTGAAAAGAAAAAGGCAAGAAGGAAACTTGTGGCTAGCTTGTGAAGATTATTGTGGTGGTATTCTTGGAAAGGAGGCTAGCAAAATTGTTGGAATAGATTTGGCTAAAGCTTTAAGGTAACATTTCTTCCTTTAGAATTAGTTCCTAGTATTGCATGTTAAGAAGAAAGAACTTGTGGTAGTGAATAATGCTCTTAGAGTCATTGCATGTAAGAAATATGGTTTGGATGTGAAAGAATTGGTTAAGAAAATTATGTGAGCATGTTGTAGCCTAAAAACTACCTTAGACTTGTTAAGTTAATTGTTTTACCTATTTGTGCAGAATTTTAAACACCCAATTTTAGTTTTGTAATACCCTTGAGATGTTTGGATTGTTGGGCCTAAGAAGTGGCGTTTGGATGTTGAATACGGACCTTAAAAGGTGGCAAAGTATGTAGAAACAAAGGAAATCGCCCAATTTTCCATAGAATTTAGGGGCTTTGAACTTAGATAATTCCTACATTGAAATTAGAGGTTAATAAACGTATTATGGTTATTATAGGTTGGCATATTACTTGCGGTAGTTTGAGCTTAGCAAGTGGATTGACCGAAGAGGTATGTGGAAACTTTCTTATCCTTTGAGCATGAGTAGTTATAACTATATAGTACGGTAGACGTACGTGTTTTGAATGAAGTAAATCCTTTTGTTATACTTGACTTGTTTTAAGAAAATGTCTAAGTTGGTTGGGTTAAGAAGTTAACCCGCTTGTTCTTAAGGAATGGTTTATCCTAAATAAGATAGACAAGGATTTTCTTGACCTAATGAAGTATAGAGTACTTTTGGTGTGAAAGTATTGAATATTGAATTATTCTAAAAGATAAGAGACTTAAATTTTTGGAGGTAAGAAACTTGTTTTCTAAAGGATAAAATGCTTGAAGTATTTTGAAAATTGTATGAATTTGTTTGAAGTATAAGCCTCTTGGCTAGTAAAAGAACGAAATGGTTCATAAGGAGTTATAACGGCTTTATGGGAAGTTAGTTATAACGGCCTTATGAATGGATAAGGATGTCGTAAATTTCTAAAGCATAAAGTTAGTATAACGGCTTTATGGAAGTTGGTTATAATAACTTTATGGAAGGTTATGAAAGTTGTCTATTTTGATTAATGAGCATAAGTTGTCTAGATTGTGGGAAAAATTGAGGTTACTTGGTTTCAAGCTATGAAATGATTTTTCTAAAGGTGTAGTAACTTACTTTGAAAAATAGACACGCCTCGATACTACGAGTGTTAGTATCTTGGATTTTACATAAAAATGAGGCTTTCGAAAAGAATGTACGTACATAGTATTTTGGCTTGTTTAATTGAGAATTATTCTATGTGTGCCTTGAAAAGTACTTTGGCTTGCTTAAATAAGAATTCTCTTGGTTTATGTGAAAAGAAGGCATGGTAATTGTCTTGGTTTATATAAAGGCATGGTATTGCAATTCGAATTAAAAGCATGTAATTATGAGTCTATCTATTCGGGCGCATCGGTGATGGAGGATTCCACGTACGCGCCACGATGAGGGTTCGTTTCCGCTGATGGTATTATTCCATGGATTAGCTCTCCATGAGGTTCATCACGCAGGTGGATCTAGTAGTTAGCTCGCACCGCCCCGCCGAGACGTGATGCAGGTGGATCCGTAGTTGGCTTTCGTACTTGCCGGTCGTGTTGGGCGGCGTGGTGTGATGCAGGGTGGATCTGGTGGTTAGCCTGCGTACTTGCCCCGGTCAGCGATGTGACGCAGGGTGGATCTGGTAGAGGCTATCGCACTTGCCCCGGTCAGCTTCGTGATTTCAGTTATAGTATTGTTGGTACGGGTGGATCTGGTAGCTGGCTTTCGCATTGCCTGGCGATTGAGGATGCAGGGTGGATCTGGTAGCTATGCCTTCGTACTTGTCTCGTACGGTTCTTATGATACAGGTGGGATCTAGTATTCATATGTACTCCTTATTGTTGTTACATCATAGACTGCCGGCAGTGAGGAAGGAATTCCACGGGCACGATTGATATTATGGGCATGAGACCTATGGTTATATTTGAGTGATGACTTAGAGGCGTGAGTCCCCGACTTGACACTGCCGCAGATATGTGTATCGTAGTTTGGCTATCATACATGTCTCCGCTCATATATATACTATTATGAATTCATTACGATTTTCGCCACATACTTGGTACTGTCAGATCGACCTCGGGCCGCGTCACGCCGCAGTCGAGATACGAGCTTCTCGTCCGCACTCTGGATCACTGCTCATTTCTTGGGAAGCTCCATCTCTCCGAGGCTTGTCTTTTGGTATGATTCCTCGAGGTTATAGACTTTTGTACATTCAGGGGTATGGCGGCCCCGTCTCCGCCACGATTGTTATTCCTAGAGGTCTGTAGTCACGTTGGTGTTTTGGGCTATAAGAACCAGTTGTATTACTATACTTTTGTTTAAGTATGTTTTATAGAAGGCAGCCTTATCGGCTGGCCAGTAATGATTACCCTTTTTTTTAAGTAATGTGTTATGTATGTTCCGCTGCTATTCTCTGACATATACCGAGTGGTACCTGCAGGCTACGCCATGGCCCTGGCTGGTCGTGACAATAATTGTACAAAAGAATGACAGGGCAAGTATGAAAATCAAATACCAGATCATACCGTGTCATATAACAATCAGAGCCAACTGTACCTTGTATCATTGTACAACTATAACACCGTACCACTTTAACATATGAAAGTCATGTCAAAATCAGGGACACCTGCCCTCAGTATATAATATCACAGAAGCATGCTCGTGGAATACAACATCACTGTCAGCATGTAACGAGCATAATATATAACCAGTTATGTCAAATTTAGGGACACATTCCCTCAAAGTCATTATACAATTCTAACCATGAGTCTATTTCACCCGCATAGGTCACGCGGACCCGCATGAGGCAATTTCCTCGTATAGGATTGTTTCACCCGCATAGGTCCCGTGGACCCGCATGAGGTATTCCTCGCATAAGACTATTTCACCCACATAGGTCACGTGGACCCGCATGAGGTATTCCTCGCATAGGACTATTTCACCCGCATAGGTCACGTGGACCCGCATGAGGTATTCCTCGCATAGGACTATTTCACCCGCATAGGTCACGTGGACCCGCATGAGGTATTCCTCGCATAGGACTATTTCACCCGCATGGACCCTGTGGGCCCGCAATGAGTATATCCGCCATACTCGCATCATGGGTAGCTAATCCATGGAAATGTATAATGTCTTGGGGGTTTACCCCCGCAATTATACTCAGAAGGTGTATAACGTCTTGTGGGTTTATCCCGCATTTATACTCATAACACTAGCACCAATGGCTATCATGAACAACATATACAAGTTAAGATAATCCTTGACTCTCATCATCATAAAATGAATAAACCATTATTTTAGCAAACCAAGACAATACCATGCCTTTCCTTTTTAACAAACCAAGACAATTTCCATACCTTCCTTTTTAAACAAATCAAGACAATACCATGCCTTCCTTTTCAATAATTCAAGACACTTACCATTTAAGCAAGCCAAAGTACTATCAAGGCACAAGATAGAATGACTATCATTTAAGCAAGCCAAAGTACTATCAAGGCACTAACACACTTTGCATCACTAAGGATTAAAGTCCATTTCGACAATGTACGTGAGCTGTACATTCACTTTATAAACTAAATTTCCATTTTAGGAAAACCCAAGTACTACATGTATCGTTAGGAAGTAGGATCCAATACATGTAT
The DNA here is from genome assembly GCA_029844215.1 of Przewalskia tangutica. Lineage (NCBI taxonomy): Eukaryota > Viridiplantae > Streptophyta > Magnoliopsida > Solanales > Solanaceae > Przewalskia > Przewalskia tangutica. Next base: position 39,951,682 of record CM056724.1, on the reverse strand, counting down.
CATTTTGAAACCATCATTTAGGAGATCGAGACACTTATCATTCCAAGTATCTTTCTAAGATATGATTTTGGCAAATCAAGGTACTAGACCTCACGTGCTACTTTAAAACATCTTTGAACATCAAAGTTCCACATATCATGTATTATATTGAGGACTTAATCATGGACATTCTCACACGATTTCCTTAAAACATTTTAAGACTTTCCACAAAACTTGTTATAACAACTTCCCATAAAGCCGTTATAACCACCTTCATTTTAGAAAACTAAAGTACTACCACGTCTTTCCTTTTAATACAACCAAGACATTATCATATCAGGTAAGGGAATTGAACCCAAAGTACTTGGTACATCTATTCTTTATAAAAGAATCGTTTCATGAAATATTAGGGCGTTGGACCCAAAAGTACTTTCACTATTAAAACCAAGTTACTTACTCTTTTAAACTCAAGTAACTTATGCCTTTAAATCTAGTCACTTACTCTTTCCAATCAAATCATTTATTCTCTTTAAATCAATCAAGTAACTTATACCTTTAACTCAAGTTACTTCCCCTTTCAAAATCAAGTAACATATACTTTTCAAAATCAAGTCTCATGTACTTACAAAATTAATACTTTTATGAGCCGTGAATAGGTTATACTCGTTTATAACGATCTTGTTAAATCAGCCATGATCTAGAAAATGTAATACAATTTTATCTTATCTTAGTTTCTATGCAGATGGAGAATTCTACTTATTTCAATATAATTGATTGTCGATACATTTTCATTAACGCTGCAATGGCTTGTTCGATACCTATTCTCATTAGTGTAGTATATTAGAAAGGTCACTCGACTCCAATACTTCCTAACGATTCTTACCAACATCCCCCATAAGACTTGTTAAGAACTTAGGAATATTCTAGACATGCCTTTAGCATAAAATCAATAACATGAATACTTCCTATGACAAGGAAAGTATACTCTAGAACAAGTCATGTATACTCCTAACAACAAGGTAAGTATACCTCAAATATCCAGTCATGTATACTCCTAACAACAAGGCAAGTATACTTCAAACAACAAGTCATGTATACTCCTAACAACAAGTCATGTATACTCCTAACAACAAGGCAAGTATACTTCAAATATCAAGGCAAGTATACTCCTAAAAACAGAGCAAGTATACTACAAATATCAAGTCATGTATACTCCTAATAACAAGGCAAGTATACCATAAAAATACTCATGTCTATAGAAAGAAGAAGTTCACATACCTCGTGACGACTAACCAAAACGACAAGTAGCAAAATGCTCCAAAGTACTTCAACTTCATCGGCTATTCCTTAAGCCAAGTAGACTCTGCTACACATAGTACTTTAACCTAAAATGGCCATAGTACTTCTATCAATATCATACTTACTATTGTAAGTCTTATACCAAATAATTGCCCTCTAATTCAACGGAAAATCGGGCAGCACTTCCTTTGTTTCTACGCACTTTTCCACCTTTTCTAAGGCCCGTATTTATCAACCAACAAGCCACATTTAAGGCGCAACCAACAGTTAACCAAAGGGGATTACACGCCTAACTGGATGTGTAAAATTCTGCCCCACAATTTATATAAAACAGTCTGCAAAACAGTCCACAATTAATCCATTATTAAGGGTACAATGTGAAGTCTTTAACACCGTTATTCTTTAGGACTTCCATTATCCAACTACTACATTAATCATGCATGTTTAGGGGCTGATTTTCCAGCATAATAACACCCCAAAACAGTTCATAAAACGACACAACGACGTCTAACAGTTTTAGGCAGTTTTCGGCTAACAACAACTACAACAATACAAAGTCCTTTTCCTTAATTCCTTTTAACTCAATTCTATTTCCAACATGTTATATAAGTTATATAATCTATATCCAACAATATTTCCTTCATTATATAACATGCAATACGTGAAAATAACGACAATAAAAATCAACGAATCTATTATCGACAAAAGTGCTACTCTCGGCCCACTCTTCCAAAGTAGGGCATACACACTTTATTTTCCATACCTTCCTTAATACAAGTTCATCTATATACTATAACAATGAGTAATATCCAATTGCTGCGGAAAAAGAAGAATCATTACCTCATTTTTGTGCCCAAAAATGTCCCGGGCAGAATGCTACATTTTGGTCCGCAGTTTTCGTTTCGCTCCACTTCTTCAAGTTCCAATCACATATATGTATCCTCTACAACCTTAGGAGAAACTTCTCTTCACGTTTCGCTTCCAAAAAGTCGATGGAAACCCCTAGGGTTTCATCACCATTCTCGGCCCAATGAAGATTTGAGGTTAGTGGTGTGTTATCTTGGCTAATAACTAGGTTAGGGACCCTAATCATGTGTTAATAAAGTAAACTAACTTGGAAGGTTTAAGAATTTTTGTCCAAGAATCTTAGCCTAAACCGAGAGCAACAATATAGAGAGGGGAAATATATTTCTTGAAAATGTTCCAAGTGTTGGAAGACTTGTCTTCCACCTCCTCTCTTGTATATATAATATATCTCTAAGGTTGGATGATTGACAAGTGTATGGCCTTATGTGTAGCAAGACAAGTGGAGTGGGACCCACCTCCACTTGTCTCCAAAATATCTAAAATGGTCAAAGTCTTCCAAGACAAGGGGGTGGGGGTGTGCCACGTGTCACCCTACCATTCGTCTAAAATATTTTCACCCTCCAAAAAGTCCATAATTGGCCAAAATATCGAAAAACTTGTGGGCCCCACAAAATTATAAAATTTCCCGGGTGGGACCCACATGACCAAATCCGAAAATAAAATTCCATAATTCTAATATATTCTATGAATCCCACATACCAAATTTGAGAATCATATTCCAATTAATGAACCTTTTTCCTTCACGAGGTTCCGAGATTTTTCCGGAATTTTTCATTCTTTCTAAAATTCAAATTCCAATTTCTCACGTACGTTCTTATCTCAAACTGTTGGAAATACGGGGTGTAACAACAAGAATGGAAGCAACAAAAGGCAACTTAACATGTTTTCTAAGAGAACAAGAATGACAAACATAAGAATTATGAGTTCTAGTACACTCAATAAATTTATTTTGTTTAAGGGAAGCAAAAACATGTGTTCCCGGATGGCCCAAATGTTCATGCCATAACACAAAATGCTTAGGATCACTTTCTTCTTCACTTTTCCCTTGGGCTTCATTGCTGAGGGTGCAGCGACAGCTTTGCCCTTCTTCTTCTTCCACTCATTACCTTTCGGTTTGGGATCACTAGAGGAGCTCATCATGAGCACAACTCTGCTCTTGGAAATTTAAGATTTAAAAAGTCTTTAGCATATTATACAACTCCTGCAGACTTGCTTTAGTTCCATTCATGTTGTAGCTGATAATGAAACTCTCGAACGAACGGGGAAGTGAGTTCAGGATGAGCGTGGAAGAGACGTTATTCTGCAGCTTATACCAATCGAGGCTAGCCTTTCTATCATCTTCAACACATCCTGAGACACTTGGCCCCTTCACTTAGCTTACACTTGAAGAGTTCTATTAACAACTCATATCCCATAGTTTGGGACTGAGAGTCATAGAGACCCTTCAAATGTTTGAGCATCTCGTTAGGGCTCATGTTCTCATGTTGTCTCTGAAGTTCCACAGACATGGAAGAAAACATTGTGCATTGTGTAGAAGTGGCGTCATCTAGGTTCTTATGGTAGGCTATCTTATCAAATGTGGCATATTCTGCAGAATCAACGGCAGGACTGTGGGGAATACATTGTCCAATACGTATTCTATCTTTTCTTGCTTTAGGACAATTCTTAGATTTCCTTAGCCAGTCTAGATAGTTTGGTCCGGTGAGTTTGTTCATTTCAATAATAGGCTCGGCATTTTGAAACTTTGAAAATATTGATAGACAGGAAAATACAATCAAATTTATTTCCCTCTTATACACATTCATTTTAAACTAATTTAACATGGCCTTTTGTTTAATTAGCTCCCACTATTTTAGCATACTTCTACAACCCCAAGGTAGAATACGGACCTAAATCATTTTAAGGTCATAATGGGTCAAGATCCAAACCTATGTTATATCCGCGTTTGCTTTGGCTGATAACTTCAATAGCACATTTTGGTATGTTTAAAACCAATTGCAAAGCATATTTGCAACTCGTGGTTGATTAAATAATACATTTTAATCCTGCGTCCTTCGATTAGTCCAACACTTTGGCGCCAAGATTTGTCTAAGCAAGTCAACTCCATTACACGACTGCGTTTAAGTATCTAAGTAAACTTGGCCTTTGCGAGCAAACACTTTGGTGTAAATACCCACAAAAGTTTCTCATCTACTTTTACTTTTAACACATCTATGAAAGGGTCCGAGTCCTTGTATACTTAGGGAAAATGCTTTGACATAAATACTCGTATCGCCGAAAAGAATTTTGCACCCTAACAAGTATAATGGACGACGCGTTTTAATTTTACACTTGTATTCAATGTTTGAGGAACATTTTCAGTTTTCGGGGATTTCAACCAAGATCAACATATATGTCATATATCATACGACATCTTATCATGCCATTTCTAAAATACATTTAGATGGGAAACCATCAACCCAATAGGCATGATAAAAGATGGTGTTAATCAACTACTGGGCGCCGCCTACCCAGACAATTATTGCGGTCATTTATGTAAGTCAATTACTGGGCGCCGCCTACCCACACAATAATAGCAGACACTATGCTAATAATTCTATGCTCGCATTTAAAACGCTTAGCACATTTGTATATTATACAATAATATACTATTAATGATAATATGAGTCTATTTGTCTAAACTCTAAAATCTATGTCTATGCCGAACAATCCTTAACTATTTTCTAAATTAAAATTTCTGATTTTCAGGAAATTCTATAAACTTTTAAAATTTATAGTTTAGTCCCTCAAGAATTTAAAATTTTATTTTGAACCCTATTAAATTCAGAAAATCTAATTTTAATTTTCAGAAAATACATTCAGGTTTCAGGGACCTGTTTGCAATTTCCATATTTAAAATTCTGATTTTAGAAACTTCGTTTAATTACAGAATTTTCCGAAAAGACCAAATTTGTCTAATTAAAAGTTTTAATTTTCAGTTTCTGATTTCGGATTTTTTAAAAAAATAAATCAACGTCGGCGTCGCGACGCATGACGGGCATCTTCTGGAAAAAATTATATTCGGTTCAGCGCTGCAGCGCCTCAGTCAGCGCAGCGGCGCCGCCGTCAAACCCTAGGAGGCGTCGCGGCGCCTCGATCGTAGAAACGCGAAATCTGTATTTCCGAAGCCCTAAAATTGGTTCAGGGTCAGATTTATAGATTTATCCTCGTTCCCCTTCATCATTAAACAACACGTTTGTTACACCCCGTAATTCAGGTCATGCTTATGAGAACGTACGAAAGGAATTAAGATTTAAATTTTAGAAAGATAGGTTGACGGAATGTTCGGACGGGTTTTAGTCAACTTTGTGGCGGTTTATGTCCAGTTGCATTAGGAGTTCCTAGGTGTTTCAAAGGCCTAGTATTTAGTTTGTTGAGTCTAGTTCCCAACGCAACAAATCGTTCGTCGATAGGACATCGGAGTAGAAAGTTATGGAAGTTACAAGTTCAATGCGCAGTCAAGCAGAAAAGTATTTTCGGTCAGGAGCCACAGCGCCGCGGCGCCGGATATACTGAAAATTCGCTGAAGTTGCAGCGCCGCGGCGCTGGAAAACAGGGCCGCGGCGCCGGAAGAACTGAAGTTCTCGGAGGTTTCAGCACCGCGGCGCCGGTTGCAGGACCGCGGCGCCGAGGCGGGTTTTTGCGAAATCTGGGGGGGAAATCAGAAGATATTTTTTTTAAATGGCCATGGGAGGGTGACAAGTGTCCCTCCCATCTGATTGTGTGGAAGCACTATTTATTGACCAAGTCTTGAAGACTTGGTCTTTCTTCACAAAACCCCCTTCTCTCTAAAAATTTCCTCTTCCTTCTCTCTAAAAATTCAAGGAAAAACCAAGGCCTAGAGAAATTTCGGAAAGGTGGCAAGAAGGAAATATGTTGACAAGTTTGTAGGAGGTTTGTGAAAGTGATTGTGGAAAGAGGGCAAGTGAGATTTGTTGGACTGATTTGGGTAAACTCTAAGGTAACAATCCATTCTCCTTTTTAAGTAAATTGTGTTGCATGTGAGGAAGAAATGACTTGTAGTTGTCAATATTGCTTTTAGGTATATTGCATGTAGGAATAACGATTTGGATTTGAAAGGATTGGATAAGGATGATATGTGAACATGTTATAGCCAAGATACTACCTTAAACTTATTGGATTATTTAATTTGTATTGTGGGACAGAATTTTACACGTCCAAGTTAGGCGTGTAATCCCCTTGTATGGATGAATTGTTGGGCCTTAAATGTGGCGTTTAGTAGTTGATATCGGACCTTGAAAAGGTGGAAAAGTATGTAGAAACAAAGGAAGTGTTGTCCAATTTTCCGTAGAATAAGGAACTTTATGCCTAGAATATTCGACGAAGAAGTCTAGACGTTAATAGACGTATTTGATTATTATAGGTTGATACTCTACGCGCGGCATATTCGACTTGGCAAGTGGATTTAGCCGAGGAGGTATGTGATTCTTCCTATCCTTTTGAGCATGATATTTGTAAATATATAGTACGGTAGTCGTACGTGTATTAACTGAATTTGGTTTCACTTTGATGTCTTTTGACTTGAGTTCTAAATGTTAAGAATCTTGAAATATTTCAAAAAGAGTTATGAATCATTATTCGAAAGGAAATTAATACTTGGTTTTAAAAGAATAAGTTCTTTTGGTTTTCCAAACAAATGTGAATGTTTTGATTTATTACAAAGTTTAAGTGTTATACTAACTTTATGGGAAGCTAGTTATAGCGACTTAAGGGAGCTAAAAAGAATGGTTTACTTACTTGTTTGTAGAAGCCTTGTAATGATTTCTGAGTGTGTGGTAAGTTGGTTTGAGAAGTAAACATGTTATGTTACTATGGGTGTTAGTGCCTTGAGTTTTGTTGTGGTAAGGGGGTTCTCTCGTTGTGCTTATGTCGTTTACGATAAGCCGGTTGTGCTTGTGTATATCACCTACCCCCCCTGATTTGCTATGATGTCGCGGGTTAGCTACCCCCGATGCGAGGAGTACCTCATGCGGGTCCACATGACCTATGCGGACTACGGTAGTCCAGGAATCACTCCGGGTGTGTTACGCCGATGCGAAGAATACCTCATGCGGTCCTAGTGGCCATGCGGACTACGGTAGTCCAGGAAATGTCGCGGGTTAGCTACCCCCAATGTGAGGAGTACCTCATGCGGGTCCACGGGACCTATGCGGACTACGGAAGTCCAGGATTAGGCTCGTATAATGATACTATGGGCGAATGGCCCTGCTTCGATCATTAGCGGCCTAGAAAAGACCGGTTGCGTTACACCTGTTTACTCTTATTTATGTTGTGGCACTGTGTGCGGTTAATTGGTTTTTCATACATATCTGTGGATTTGGTTTGGAAATGTTATGATTTCATTACAGTATTTTCAGTTCACATACTTGGTACCTGTTGTACTGACCTCCTTCGGGGGGCTGCGTTCATGTCGCAGGTCGAGGTACATCGGTTGTTGATCCTCGCTCTTAGGATCACCGTTCTGCTTTTGGGAAGCCCCGTTACTCCGGAGGCTTATCTTTTGGTATGATTCCCTGTCATTGTAGATTCATGTACATTCAGGGGTATGACGGGGCCCTGTCCCGTCATAGTTGTTACAAACTCTTAGAGGCCTGTAGTCCTGTTGTAAATTGGGTTTTGTAAAGGATGTAACTGTTCAGTTTTTGTTATATTTATATTTACAGAAAGGTAACCATTTTGGTTAGCCTGTTTCTTATTTATATTGTTTCATGTTTATGAGTTACTTCCGCTGGTTTTTCTCTGATGTTGTATCACTAGGGTGCCCGGGGTAAGGCACCAGTCACGGGCCCGAGGTCGGGTCGTGACAACGTTCATCGACCATTATCCAATCCATTCTCGTTCTTCGTCTCAGTGCACCATGTTCGAAAATGAACTGGTTAATCACATTGACTTAGAAGAGTTATATTGGAATAACTTACTCGATTACATCATTGTTTAACAGATCCGGAGACAAAGATTATGAGTTCTTAAGATTTTAAGGTTTTAAAGTTTCTTAACGACAAAAATTAAATTTAGACGAATCCTAACCGATATAATCATTAATATTCATTATATAATCACACAAAACAACCTGGCTCTGATACCACTGTAGAATTTTGTCGGGTTCGTACATGCAGTGAAATTTGAAAATTTATGTTTCAAACCCGACGGGCGGTCAAACTAATGGATGATTATATAATGTAAAACATATAGATAATTGTAATACTTCAACTTAATACTTACAGTTTAGCAAATCTGGAATCTTCAAACTTCAAGTGTGTAATCCGAGGGTGAGCACGCAACAGTTCCTCGATTTGCAAGTCAAAGACTCCGATGTAATTACTCTTTTGAAAAGCTGGGAAATCCAGTAGAGTTTCAGCAGAGAATAATTCTATTGAATTAGGTATATTAAAATAATGATGGAACCTCTATTTATAGCTGTAAAAGCAACTAGGGTTTTCCACGTGGGCCAGGCCCAAAAAACAAAGCAAACTCGGATCAGACGACCCACTGGTCATCAGGAACCGCGACCCTAAATGGGAGGCGTCGCGTCACTGGGGCGACGTGGCCCAAAGTCCCAAGAGTCGCGACCCTTATTCCATTTTGCCTTGTTTCAATTTAATTAAATCTGAAATATCATCTCGATTTAATTAAACAATCATTATTTATTCTAATGTCTCGATCATAAACCGAACATTTATATTCTCTCTGATTACATCCTTGAATCGAAGGAACAATTGACTTAGTGTTACCCTACATGTCTTCACATATCGACACTAATAACATTAGGGTCTACACGGAACTCTTAGACGGTGCCGGAAGATGAACTCAATATGTGAAGTATAGTTACACGAAACCTGTGAACTAAACCTCTATGTGGATAGAAAAAATTCTTTCATTCACGACACACTCGATCAAGATTAGGATCTACCAAGTGTCTATCCAAATGACTTGATCAAAATATCTCATCTATATTAGCTGATAACAAGATCATATCAAAGATATGTCTACTGCATTGGACAATGACTTAATCAACTGTTATGAGTATTTTGTATATGCTTTCTGAGTCATTTTTAGTTAGTATTTTTCCCATTTTTGTTTAAATAAGTGTCGTGTTAGGGTCGTTTTTCTTTCTTTTAAGTCACAACGGTTCAAAAGGGCAAAATGGCAAAAAGGAGCAAAAAGTGGGCACAAAAGGAGGGTCCCTAGGAAAAAAGGACGAAAGTTGGCAATTCAGGACAAAAGACTTCAGCATCGCGGTGCCGTTCATCTGATCGCGGTGCCATAATGCGAGAGGTTGCAGGACTTTCGGCACGCGGTGCCATTCTCAGATCGGTGCCAATGCGGGGAATTTCAGTTCCGAAGTAAATTTGGCCAAGGGCAGAAGGGTCCATAGGGCACAAAATTTACAACATACTTAAGCCCTAGGGATTAGTCTAGTGAGGGGAGAGGTCATTCTAACACACAACACAACACATGGCAAGGATTGAAAGCTACAATTGGAGACTTTAGTTCGCAGTACTTTTATTTCTTTCTTTTTAATTCAGTTTATGTTTGAAATTGTATTAGTTCTTAGCGTGACTATGGCTAGGAGTTAAACACTTTATTAGGGCTTTCCTTTTGAATCGCTTGAAACTCTGTTTCATGATTTAATGCATTAGTTGATTTCTTCTTCACTTGATTAAGATTTATTCAATAATTGGTATGAATGTTTGATAGTTAATTGATCACTAATTATCATAATCTATATGATTTCGAATCAAGAACCGAGAGGAGAGATTTGGATATGTTGTAATTGAATAGACATAGGTTAAAATCGCGGACAAAAGTACCCCGATACTTGTGTAATTGATAGGTTACTGTTCTTAATCCCCCTTTGTGGTAAATCCTATCATAGAAATATAGAAGGGTTCTGCACTGGGGTTGAACAATTATATATCCTAACCGGAATATAAGACATTCTAGTTAACCGTTATTTTAACGTAAAAGAAGAAGTCATTCTAGTTGCATTAAGGATTGAATAGAGTGGATAGTCGAGGATTTTTGAAAGCCTTAATTCCTTCATAACTGATTACAACTTCAGCAGTTTAGTTAATTCTTGAAATTATTCTAGTAGTTAGACAAATACCCAAATCAAATATCGTTTGCCAAATAGATAACCTAGAATAGATGTTCGGTAATTAGAAACCAGTCTATGTAGAAGATAAACTCGGTCTTACAGACTATATTACTTGTAAACGATACGTACACTTGCGTGAGCAATTGGACACGGTCCTAACACTTCCCCCAAACCCAATCTCTTGAACACAGACAGAGGCATGAGATTGATACTAGCCCCTAAGTCACAAAGTGCCCTGTTGTATGTTACTTTGCCAATAGTGTAGGGCAGGGTGAAGCTTCTTGGATCTTTCAACTTAAGAGGCAATTTCTTATGTGCTTGTTGGTTCTGGTAATTACCTTGATATGGGTAATTACAAAAGAAACTGTCTCCTAAGTTGAAAGATCCAGGAAGTTTCATCCTGCCCTGCACTATTGGCAAAATAACATACAACATGGCACTTTGTGACTTAGGGGCTAGTATCAATCTCATGCCTCTGTCTGTGTTCAAGAGATTGGGTTTTGGGGGAAGTGTTAGGACCGTGTCCAATTACTCACGCAAGTGTACGTATCGTTTACAAGTAATATAGTCTGTAAGACCGAGTTTATCATCCACAGAGACTGGTTCTAATTACCGAACATCTATTCTAGGTTATCTATTTGGCAAACGATATTTGATTTGGGTATTTGTCTAACTACTAGAATAATTTCAAGAATTAACTAAAATGCTGAAGTTGTAATCAGTTATGAAGGAATTAGGGCTTCCAAAATCCTCGACTATCCACTCTATTCAATCCTTAATGCAACTAGAGTGACTTCTTCTTCTACGTTAAGATAGTGGTTAACTAGATTGTCTTATATTCTGGTTATGATATATAATCGCTCAACCCTAGTGCAGAAACCCTTCTATATTTCTATGATAGGATTTACCACATGGGAGAATTAAGAACAGTAACCTATAATGCTACACAAGTATCGGGGTACTTTCGTCCGCGATTTTAACCTATGTCTATTCAATTACAGCATATTCAAATCTCTCCTCTCGGTTCATGATTCGAAATCATATAGATTATGATAATTAGTGATCAATTAACTATCAAACATCCATACCAATTTTTGAATAAATCTTAATCAAGTGAAGAGGAAATCAAACTAATGCATTAAGTCATGAGATAGAGTTTCAAGCGATTCAAAAGGAAAACTCTAATAAAGTGTTTAGCTCCTAGCCATAAACATGCTGAGAACTAATACAAATCCAAACATAAACTGAATTGAAAACAAAAGAAAGAAAAATTACGTAGAACTATGTCTCCAATCGTAGCCGCCAAGCGTTGTGTTGTGAGGAATGAGAATAGAATGAATTATATCCCCCCTAAAATCTGTCCCTAGTGATTATATTTGTTGTTAAAAACGTGTGTCTTGGACCCTTCTGCCTCTTGCCAATTCTATTTCGGATCTAAAGATTCACGCCTCGGCACTGCGGTTCTACAGGATGGCACCGCGGTGCCGAAAGTCCTGCAGCCTCTCAGTAATAATGGCACCGCTTCCTATATGAACGGCACCGCGGTGCTGCAGTCTTTTGTCCTGAATTTCCAATTTTCGTCCTTTTTGCCTCGGGACCCTCCTTTTGTGCCCACTTTTTGCTCATTTTCGTCATTTTGCCTTTTTGAACCGCTGTGACTCAAAAGAAAGAAAAATGACCATAACACGACACTTATTTAAACGAAAATGTGAAAAATACTAAAAATGACTCAAAAAGCGTATATAAAATACACCTAACAAATACCCCCAAACTTAACATTTTCTCGCCCTCGAGCAAAGATCAAAACAAAAAAAAGAAACAAAATCAAAATGACTCAAAGACTCAAATCAAACAGTTGCACATGGTTACTTAGAAAAGCATGAACGTCAGTTGGGATAACATGTTGGAACATATGTAGCATGAATATAGCAATCTAGAATTTCAAGCCAGATATTTCGCAAATTCATTTCAATAATAATTAATTGAAGAATGAACACCTACCCTATGCATGTCAATTTTATTTAGTTCTACGGGTCTGTTGACTTGTTATTCTCCACTAATCATAGACATACATATTAGAGATCTTCAGGACTTTTCAGGGTTGTAATGTAGGCTTAGGCAGGGGTAGGTAAGAGTAGGCATTTAGGCTCAATTTACGTACCATAAACGTTTTTCTCATTCAATCATTTTGTCCTTCTTTTTGGTATTCTTTTTCAGTTCATACCTATCGTTCCCCTCTTCTCTTTTTGAGAGCATGGAACACATCCACATAGGCACCCCCAAACTTAAGCTTTTATATTTTTAATTTTTTTCATTGGAGTGCATCAAATTTTCACTCTCTTTTGGTATTTCTTTTTCACATTTCTTCATCCCAGTTTTTCAATTACTGCTTATGGCACACAATGGAATCACAGGGTGTCAAAGAAATAACTTATTTTAGGCTCAACGGGGCTGACTAGTGATATAATTTATTGCAAGGTAGGTAATGAAAGGTAAGAAGGGCTAACAAAGAAATATCTGAATCGTCTCCCTAAACATGTACATCCTAACTATTTTCGCCTCAAATAATAAGCAAGCAGATTTATAGACATTTTCACAATTGACAACACATAGGCTAAGCACAAAATATCCCAAATAATTAGATTTTTATTAATTTTTGGTATATCTAACTTAAGCACACAGATTTTGGCTTCACATTCCATTATATTATCTCACTTAATTCACTAGCGTTTTCAATAACTACATCATGCATGATCATAAAAAACATTGACTCATATAGACACAATAAAAGACACAAAAAAACTCAATCACAAAGACTCACAAACATACAAGACTCAAAAGCATAAGTACCCCTCCCCCCCATACTTAAACGACACATTGTCCCAAATGTGAAATAACTCAAAAATTAAAAAGGGACGACTAACAGACAATAGCGGTTCAAAATGGTGGTGGTGGCGGCGGATACTGCATTGAGACGGTATTTGTGGGAAGGGATTTGGTGATTTAGGGCTTTTTATTTTTCTGAAATCGCGCTTCGGCACCGCGGTCCTACATGACGGCACCGCGGTGCCTAAAGTATTGTGGTCTCGGAACATTCGCACCATGATCCAAGAAAATAACATGATCGCAGGCCCGATTTCGTATTTTCCACTCTTTTCTTCGTGCTTAGTCTCCGATCCATTCACCTGTCATCACAACACAACAAAAATACCAAAAGTGAGACTGTTCTATTTAAAACTAAATTGCATAATTTAAACCTTGGGTTGTCTCCCAAGTAGCGATGTCTTTAACGTCTTTTAGTCAGACGCAGGTTCCTTATCAAATCATTGGGGATAATTAATCCCACAACCTATCCACTTAAAAATCATTTTCCTTTTCCTCACTCTATTTTTTTTTCACATCATTGGGTTCAGTAAGGTTTACCTGTTTGTCAGCTTTCATGTTATGAACTTTTGTTGCAGATTTCAAACTAGCATGTGAGTTCACAGCTGTAGGAATGATCTCTCTAGTCTTGGTACGTTCTTGCAGAACTGATGTGTCAGTTGTGCTTACTGCGAAGCACTTGTTGCTGGCCTGGAGCTCAATGGTGTGTTTGAACACCTTGAATACCATCTCTTCTTCCTGAACCCGTAGTTTCAATTCTCCCTTCTCCACATCGATTAGGGCTCTACCCGTTGCAAGGAATGGTCTCCCCAAAATGATGGGTATTTCATCATCTTCCTCCATGTCAAGAATGAGAAAGTCTGCTGGGAAGAAGAACTTTCCCACCTTGACAAACACATCTTCCACTATGCCTCTGGGGTGCACCACAGTTCGGTCAGCCAGCTGCAGATTAACTGTGGTTGGTTTGGCTTCCCCCAAACTCAATCTCTTGAACACAGACAGAGGCATGAGATTGATACTAGCCCCTAAGTCACAAAGTGCCCTGTTGCATGTTACTTTGTCAATAGTGCAGGGCAGGGTGAAGCTTCCTGGATCTTTCAACTTAGGAGGCAGTTTCTTTTGAAAGATGGCGCTGCACTCCTCTGTCAGCGCTAGTGTCTCTTAATCCGTCAACCTTCTCTTCTTCCCAAGTATCTCCTTCATGAATTTGAAGTATGCGGGCATTTATTCTAACACCTCAATGAAGTGGATATTGATGTGAATCTTCTTAAATACCTCCATGAATTTGGAGAACTGCTTGTCTATGGCCTTCTTTTGGAGCCTCTGATGGTAAGGAATCTATCAGTGTATTCCCTCAAATGTGTTGGTGGAGCTTTCTCAACTGTAGGGTGATCCTTAGTGACCCCCTCATTTCCTTCCTCAACTGCTTTCTCACCCTCTTTCTCATGAACCACTGCGGGTTGGGGAGCAACCTGCTCCAACTGCTTTCCACTCCTTAACAACACTTCCTGACACGACTCTCTTGGATTGAACTCTGTATTACTTGGGAGAGTACCATGTGGCATGTTGGTTACCATCTTCGCCAGTTGCCCAACCTGCATTTCAAGGTTCCTGAGAGAGGCCTTGGTTTCAGACATGAACTGATTCTGTGAATTGGTGAGAGTAAGCAATTCAGCCCTCAGCTCATCAGGCTTCTCCTGTTGTGCAGGTGGTCTAAACTGCTGGGATGAGGTAGCCTGATTCTGTGCTTGTTGATTCTGGTAATTAACTTGATATGGTCGATGCTGGGCCTGGTCGTTCCTCCACGAAAAGTTAGAGTGATTTCTCCACCCTGGATTGTATGTGTGGGAATTATAAGGTCGCTGAAAGTTTCCAACTGCCTGAACATGCTCGATTGACATATTATTAGGGTCCACCGTTGTGCATCTGTCAAAGTAGTACGGTCCACCACAAATCTCACAATTTACTGACATTTGTACTGCATTCACAGACATAGTGTTCTGCTGCAGTTGCTTCGTCAGAAGGGCCATCTGTGCATTCAGGTAGTGATGGCATCTAATTCATGTATGCCCATAGTCTTCATGCTATTCACTCACCTGTCATTTGCCCCTTGATGATTGTTGGCAGCTATGTCCTCCAGTAACTCATGTGCCTCATTGACACTCTTTCTCAAGAACATCCCCCTGCTGCAGCATCAATGATGGTACGAGTAGTACCACTCAGTCCATTATAAAAAATGTGGACTAACATCCACTTCTCTATGCCATGATGTGGGCATTTCCTTTGCAAATCCTGAAATGGTTCCCATGCATCATAGAGTGACTCACCATCCACCTGATAATAATTGTTTAACTCTCCCCTTAACTTTGTCTCTTTTGAAGGAGGGAAGAACTTTGCAAGGAACTTTTGGGCTAGTCCCTGCCAAGTGGTGACGGAGTTGGCAGGCAGTGAGTTCAACCAGCTCCTGGCTCTGTCCCTAAGTGAAAACAGGAAGAGCCTTAGTCTAATGGCATCGTCAGTAACGTCATTGTACTTGAAAGTGGCACACAGCTCCAGAAAGTTGGCAATGTGCATGTGTGGGTCTTCAGATGGCAATCACCCAAACTGTACTGTGTTCTGGACCATGCTCAGGATGGCTGGCTTGATCTCAAAGTTGTTTGCCCTATTCTTTGGGAGCACGATGCGTGTACGTGCACGATAACCACAGCGTAACATAATCTCCCAAGCTTCTTTCTGCTGGGACCGGTATTGGCTCCTCTCCATGTTCAGGAACCTCATTGTTTGCACCATTCTGATGCAGTGGTTGGTTGTCCATAGTCACTGAATCAGCTATCCTTTTATTTCGCCTGTTTTGCTTGCACGTTTTCTCAATTTCAGGGTTGATGGGAACGAGTGTATTTGCTCTTCTCCTTCTTCGCATGCACTAAATCCCTGAAAAATACCAAAATCAACAAACAAATCAAGGCAACAGGGTTCTAACAGTAAAAAAAATAAAAATAAAGCCAAAGTAGAAATTAAAATAGATTGTTCGATATTAGAAGTACGTCAGTCTCCGGCAACGACATCAAAAACTTGTTAGGACCATGTCCAATTGCTCACGCAAGTGTACCTATCGTTCACAAGTAATATAGTCTGTAAGATCGAATTTATCATCCACAGACACTAGTTTCTAATTATCGAACATCTATTCTAGGTTATCTATTTGGCAAACGATATTTGATTTGGGTTTTTGTCTAACTACTAGAATAATTCCAAGAATTAACTAAACTGCTGAAGTTGTAATCAGTTATGAAGCAATTAGGGCTTCCAAAATCCTCGACTATCCACTCTATTCAATCCTTAATACAACTAGAGTGACTTCTTCTTCTACGTTAAGATAGCGGTTAACTAGACTGTCCTATATTCCGGTTAGGATATATAATCGCTCAACCCCAGTGCAGAACCCTTCTATATTTTTATGATAGGATTTACCATATAAAATGATTAAGAACATTAACCTATAATGCTACACAAGTATCGGGGTACTTTCATCCGCGATTTTAACCTATGTCTATTCAATTACAACATATCCAAACCTCTCCTCTCGGTTCTTGATTCGAAATCATATAGATTATGATAATTAGTGATCAATTAACTATCATGCATTCATACCAATTATTGAATAAATCTTAATCAAGTGAAGAAGAAATCAAATTAATGCATTAAGTCATGAGATAGAGTTTCAAGCGATTCAAAAGGAAATCCCTAATAAAGTGTTTAGCTCCTAGACATAAACATGCTGAGAACTAATACAAATTCAAACATAAACTGAATTGAAAACTAAAGAAAGAAAAATTACGTAGAACTATGTCTTCAATCGTAGTCGCCAAGCGTTGTGTTGTGAGGAATGAGAATAGAATGAATGATATCCCTCCTAAAATCTGTCCCCAGGACTTATATTTGTTGTTAAAAACGTGTTCCTTGGACCCTTCTTCCCCTTGCCAATTCTATTTCGGATCTGAAAATTCACGCATCGGCACCGCAGTTCTGCAGGATGGCACCGCGGTGCCGAAAGTCCTGTAGCCTATCAGTAATAATGGCACTGCGGTCCTGTATGAACGGCACCGCGGTGCTACAGTCTTTTGTCCTGAATTGCCAATTTTTGTCCTTTTTGCCTCGGGACCCTCCTTTTTTGCCCACTTTTCGCTCTTTTTCGTCATTTTACCTTTTTGAACCGTTGTGACTCAAAAGAAAGAAAAATGACCCTAACACGACACTTATTTAAACGAAAATGGGAAAACTAACTAAAAATGACTCAAAAAGCGTATACAAAATACGCCTAACAAATACCCCCAAACTTAACATTTGTTCGCCCTCGAGCTAAGATCAAAACAAAAACAAAGAAATAAAATCAAAAAGACTCAAAGACTCAAATCAAACAGTTGCACATGGTTACTTAGAAAAGCAGGAACGTCAGTTGGGATAATATGCTGGAACATATGTAGCATGAATATAACAATCTAGAATTTCAAGCCAGATATTTCGCAAATTCATTTCAATCGTAATTAATGGAAGCATGAACACCGACCCTATGCATGTCAATTTCATTTAGTTCTATAGGCTTGTTGACTTGCTATTCTCCACTAATTATAGACATACATATTAGAGATCTTCGGGACTTTTCAGGGTTGTAATGTAGGCTTAGGCAGGGGTAGGTAAGAGTAGGCATTTAGGCTCAATTTACGTACCATAATCGTTTTTCTCATTCAACCATTTTGTCCTTCTTTTTGGTATTCTTTTTCAGTTCATACCTATCGTTCCGCTCTTCTCTTTTTGAGAGCATGGAACACATCCACATAGGCACCCCTAAACTTAAGCTTTTATATTTATATTTTTTTCATTGGGGTGCATCAATTGTTCACTCTCTTTTGGTATTTCTTTTTCACACTTATTCATCCCAATTTTTCAATTACTGCTTATGACACACAATGGAATCACAGGGTGTCAAAGAAATAACTTATTTTAGGCTCAACGGGGCTGACTAGGGATACAATTTATTGCTATGTAGGTAATGAAATGTAAGAAGGGATAATAAAGAAATGCATGAATCATCTCCCTAAACATGTACATCCTAACTATTTCGCCTCAAATAACAAGCAAACAGACTTATAAACATTTTTCACAATTGAAAACACATAGGCTAAACACAAAATATCCCAAATAATTAGATTTTCATAAATTTTTGGCATATCTAACTTAAGCACACAGATTCTGGCTTCTCAATCCATTACATTATCTCACTTAATTCACTAGGCGTTTTCAGCAACTACAGCATGCATGATCATAAAAAAAATTGACTCATATAGACACAAAAAAAGACACAAAAAAAAACGCAATCACAAGGACTCACAATTATACAAAGACTCAAAAATATAAGTACCCCCCCCCCCCTCCCCCCAAACTTAAATGACACATTGTCTCAAATGTGTAATGACTCAAAAATTAAAAAGGGACGACTTACAGACAATAGCGGTTCAAAATGGTGGTGGTGGCGGCAGATACTGCATTGAGAAGGTATTTATGGGAAGGGATTTGGTGATTTAGGGCTTTTTATTTTTCTGAAATTGCGTTTCGGCACCGCGGTCCTGCATGACGGCACTGCGGTGCCTAAAGTACTATGGTCTCTCTGAATATTCGACACCGCGTTCCTGTAAAATGGCACCGCGGTGCCGACCCGATTCTGTATTTTCCACCCTTTTCTTCGTGCTTAGTCTCTGATCCCTTCACATGTCATCACAACGCAACTAAAATATCAAAAGTGAGACTTTTCTATTTAAAACTAAATTGCATAATTTAAACCTTGGGTTGCCTCCCAAGTAGCGTTGTCTTTAACGTATTTTAGCCGGACGCATGTTCTTTATCAAATCATTAGGGATAATTAATCCCACAACCTATCCACTTAAAAATCATTTTCCTCTTCCTCGCTCTATTTTGTTTTTCACATCATTGGGTTCAGTAAGGTTTACCTGTTTGTCAGTTTTCATGTCATGAACTTTTGTTGCAGCTTTCAAACTAGCATGTGGGTTCACAGTTGTAGGAATGATCTCCCTAGTATTGGTCTGTGGTTGCTGAACTGCTGTGTCAGTTGTTCTTACTGCGGAGCACTTGTTGCTGGCCTGGGACACAATGGGGCGTTTGAACACCTTGAATACCATCTCTTCTTCCTGAACCCGTAGTTTCGATTCTCCATTCTCCAAATCGATTAGGGCTCTACCCGTTGCAAGGAATGGTCTCCCAAAAATGATGGGTATTTTATCATCTTCCTCCATGTCAAGAATGAGGAAGTCTGCTGGGAAGAACAACGTTCCCACCTTGACAAGCACATCTTCCACTATGCCTGCAAGTGCGCATGGTTTGGTCGACCAGTGCGGTTAATCACGACCTGCCGTTCGGGGATCGTGCCTTACCCGCACCCAGTAGTCATACATCGAGTAATCGTGAATATAAAAACAAGACATGAAACAGTTGTAAAAAGAGACACAGTTTTATGTGAGAAAAAGTCGTCTTTCGGCATATATACATAAACGTAGTTTTTGCAGTTACATCCCAACTGTACAACAGGACTACAGACCTCTAAGAAAGTAAACAACTATGGCGGGACAGGGCCCCGCCATACCCTGACTGCACAAAACTAACTACAACAGGGAGATCATACCAAAAAGTAGAGCCTCCGGAGAAGATGGAGCTCCCGACACCAACGTAGAGATCCTAAGGATGTGGATCTAGCACTTGCTTGCCCTTACCTGCGGCATGACGCGGCCCGAAGGAGGTCGACAACAGTACTAAGTATGCGAAACTGTAAAGTACTTAATGAAAACATTTCATTTTTAAAAATCAGTTTACATATATGTATGAAACAACCAAGGTAACGCATAGTGCTACATCATAAACAAGAGCAACAATAGGTAAATCGTAGGTCTTTCCTAGGTGTGAATGATCGAGCGAGGCCAATTGCCCATAGTATCATTAAGCAAGCCTAATCACGGACTCCGTAGTCGCATAGGCCACTCACGTGAGCTGCGTAGAGGCATAACCCGCATCGAGGGTAGCTACTCCTCGGCGTAAATCCTGGACTCGTAGTCGCGTGGCCACATAGACGCATGAGGTATAACCCGCATACTAACACGGAACTCTCGCGACTCCGCATAGGTCACACCACCGCATGAGGTGTCCTCGCATCATAGTCACACATCGCACGAGGTATACCCGCGTGGAGGCGACAACCCGGTATTTATGTCAAGAGGTGAGTGATATAATACTTAACATAACAGCTTATCATTAAACACATAAGCACAACAAGAATACCCTTTTATACAAACATTACAAGACACTAACACACATAACATCATATCATGTCTACTTATCAAACCATTTTATTATTCTTTCCATAGATCAATGTAAGTCTGTTAAAAATACATAAGTAAACTGTTCCTCTTATCATTCTTAAGTGTTATACCTAACTTCCCATAAAGCTAGTATAACTCTTAAGCTTTCTGTTTAAAAACCAATTAGTCCTCTTCTGTTAAAAATGATTCAGTATTCTTTTGAAATGCATCAAGACTCTTATTATTCAGGCTTAAGTCAAAAGACATTGCCGTAGGTATTATTCAGGCTTAAGTCAAAAGACATTGTCGTAGGTATTATTCAGGCTTAAGTCAAAAGACATTGCCGTAATTATTATTCGATTAACACGTACGCGTCTACCGTACTATATATATATTTTAAAATATCATGCTTAGGAAGAATCACATACCTTACCGCGAAAACCTCTGCCAAGTCGAATATGTCGCGTGAAGAATCGACTATAATGATCAAATCGTCTATCAACGTCTCAGGCTGACCTGTATAAAGCTTTAAGCGAGAGGGTTCTCTATTCTATGGGAATTTGGGCACTTCCCTACGGTAAGCTATACGATCTCTTTGTAAAGCAGTCTATGTGATGCAGTTCAATTATTCTTCTTTTAAACCGCCTACTTTGTGATAACAGTTCAATTCTATTCGTAATATTCTTCTAAGTATTCAATACTTAATTCTATACTTCTACGGTATGTATTGTCTAATACAAAAGAGGTTAGGATTATTTACCTCGGTAAGCCCAATAATATCCTAGATATAAGTCGATCAGGAGCAAGGCTTAGCTCCTGAGTTGTACGGTCCGATAGCTCCAAGGAAACCTTAGAAGTTCTTCACAACTTCTACAAAGTACTAAGGGATTTGGGCTAGGGTATTTTGGGCATTATAACAATACTAGAAGGCAACTTTTCTACCAAGGGAGGGGGGGTAGATTTCGGCTAGGCTAGGGGGAGGGGTTGCCTCGGCCAAGCTCACTCAAAGGGGGGTGTTTTGGACGAAAAGGCTCGAGGAGAGGAGAGGATTTCAAGACTTGGAAAGCTTGTTTGTGGATGAAGAACTCTTCATCACAAGAGGGGTATTTATAGGTCAAGGGATGGCCAACCAATGGCCAAGATTATGCCAAGTGCAAGGCAAGTGTAAGGTCAAGATTAGGGCAAGTGTACCTAGCCAACTTGCACACAAAATATCCTACCAACTACTTGACAAAATTGGCACTCCATTCGGCCATATTGACGCCTCACGTCCACCAATTGGAGGGTGACAAGTGTCGCCCTCCCGTTACCCAAAGTGTTTCGTCTCTCGGAAAAATCCGCAAAAATTAGAAATGACATAGCGGAATTTATCCTACGCGAGTTGTGTAAAACGTTTCGTCGGAAAACGATTCTTTTAAGGAGTTGTGCCCAAAAAACGTCTTGTGCCTAAACTTTAAGGCTAGACTTTGTCGCACGCCGCTACGTACATACTCAAAATACGGGCTATAACATTCTCCCCTCCCTAGAAACATTCGTCCCGAATGTTCCTTCCCAAACGATTAACGATAAGGTTCCTCATAACTTAAGCGATTGCAAAGCCACACGGCCCGCGTAACAACACTTAGGCATAAACGATAACGAAAATTTACAAGTAGGAAAGTGAATTACGGAGGTGTGGGGAATAGGTGAGATACTTACGCCATGTCCTCTTGACTTCCCACGTCATCTCCTCCCGAGCTCGTTCCGCCATAAGACTTTGACGGAAGCCACGTCCTTGGTCAGACGCTAACGGCGATCGATTATCGCTATGGGAACCTCTCATACGATAACCGCCGGTCACATGGACATCGTCAATCGGATGCACTCTAGATGGATCCCGATACATCTCGCCGGATAGAAACATGAAACACCGGATGCACCGCCTCGGATCGGACGGCAGATCCAACTCATGCAACCTTGCCTACCTGCGGACAATCGAAGCGGCCCGATGTACCTTGGTGAGTTTCCCTTCTTCGAATCTCATCACACCTTCATGGGTGACACCTTTAGGAAAACCCAATCATGAACCTCGAACTCCGGATCGGCGGCGATGATCTGCGTATGACTTACATCGACTCGGTGTCGCCAAACTCTCTGGATAAGCTTCACCTTATCCGCTGCACGTGCACCAAATCTGGTCCCACTAATCGTACCTCGCCCATCGAACCAGCCTATAGGCGATCTGCACTTCCTCATACAAGGCCTCATAAGGCGCCATCGAATCTTGGAGTGGTAGGTATTATTGTATGCAAACTCGACTACAGGCAAATGATCCTCGCAGCTACCCCTGAAGTCAATCACACAGGCTCGCGACATATCGCCGAGTGCGGATAGTGCGCTGCTGTCCGTGCATGCGTGGATGGAATGCGATTACTCGAGCTCACTGCGTCCCTAAACCCTCTGGAAAGACCTCCGAAGTTAGCGTAAGCGGGCTCCTGCATGCGATATGATCGAAATAGGGACTCATGCGATCGGCGATCTCTCGGATGTAAAGTCTGGCATAATCCTCAGCCGAAAAAGTCGTCCTGACGGGAAGAAAGTGGGCTGATTTCGTCAGCCTGTCAACGATAACCCATATAGAATTATGTCTCCTCTGAGTGCGAGGTAATCCTGTGATAAAGTACATGTTGATTACCTCCCACTTCCAGGTCGGGATCTCTAACGCATGCAACCAACCACCAGGCCTCTGGTGCTCTACCTTCACCTGCTGACAACACGGGCACTGAGCTACTAACTCTGCAACGTCCCTCTTCAAGCCATCCCACCAATACACAGATCTAAGGTCGTGGTACATCTTGGTCGACCCCGGATGGATAGTAACGCTTGTACCGTGTTCTTCCCAAGAACCTGCCGAAGTCTGAAACATCTGGAACACACAACACGCCCTTAAACCTTAGCACCCGTCGGTGCTACCTCAGGACCCTTGCTCTCACGAAGAGTCGTATCACGATAACGTGTCAAAGCTGGATCCTCGAGCTGTTGCCTCTTCACCTCGCCGGCGATGGAAGACTCGGCAACCTCACGAACTCGAACCCAGCTGCTATCGAGAATCAATCAAGCGGACACCAAGGCTCGCTAAGCGATGCAAATCACGAACCATGTCCTCTCTCTCTCTGCACATCCGATAGGCTCCCATCGACCTACGACTAAGGCATACGCCACGACATTGGCCTTCCCGGGTGGTATAGGATATCAACATCGTAATCCTTAAGCAACTATAACCACCGTCTCTCGTAAGTTCGGCTCCTCTGGTGAAGATATCTTTGGAGGCTCTTGTGGTGCGTATAAATATCCACATGAACCCATACAAATAGTGCCTCGGATCTTGAAAGCGTGAATCACCGCGCGACTCCAAGTCATGGGTGGGGTAGTTCTCGTGTTTCTTCATTGTCGGGATGCATACGCTATAACCTTGCCATCTGCATCAACACACATCCCAACCCGATGTCGGCGCGTCACAATACACGACATAACCGTCTGGACCTGCGGAAGAGTAGAAGCGAGGCGGTCGTCGATCTCTCCTTCAAGAATCGAAACCACGCTCACAAGCATCGATCCATGAAACTTAGCCGCCTTACGAGTCGGCCTAGTCAATGGTGCGAGAGAGAAGCAAACTTCTCCACGAACGCCGATAATAACTGCAAGGCCCGAGCTGCGAACCTGCGCCGGAGTAGTAGGTCAGGCCAAGTCATTGCCTCGATCTTGGCGTATCCACTCGAATGCCATCGGCCCGACAATGTGCCCAAGAAAAGCCACGAAGTTAACCAAAACTCACATTTGGAAAACTTGGCGTATAATCGCTGGTCTGGAGAATCGGCCGCGATACTCAAATGCTCCGCGTGCTCGCTCTGGCGAGAATAAACCAAGATATCATCAATGAACACTATCACAGCGTGTCCAAAAATGGTTTGAACACTCGGTTCATCAAATCCATGAATACCGCCGAGCATTGGTCAACCAGACATGACCACGAACTCATAATGCGTCTGGGTCGGAATGCGATCCTAGGGATGTCCGACTCTCGACTCGCTTTGATGATAGCGGCCGTAGATCAATCTTGGAGAAACATCTCGCACTACGCTGGTCGAACAAATCATCAATCACGGGAAGGGTATCTGTTCTTAATGGTCACCTTGTTCATTTGCTGTAATCAACACGCGCATGCGCGTCGTCCTTCTTCACGAACAACATCGGCGCTCCCGGAAACACTCAGTCACGATGAAGCCGCTTCTCGGCCAAGTCTCTAAGTGATCCTTCAACTCTCAACTCGGAAGGTGCCATTCTATATGGCGGAATGGAAATAGCCGAGTGTCCGCAACACATCTATACAAAACTCAATCTCCTCTCGGGGAGGATACGAGGTCGCCCTGGAAACACGTATGGGAACTCTCTCTGGGCCCGATGAAAATCTGGTGCGACCTCGATTATCAAACACGAGCGAGATGGTAGATATACCGCTGCGCACCATCTTCCTAGCCTTGAGGTAGGAAATAAACCTACCGCTCGGCGTCTGATGCTCCTCCCACTCAACAATGGCTCCTGAGGCTGGAACCGCACTACTCTCTCCTGCGGTCTACATTGGCGTAGCAAGAAGCTAGCCAATCCATACCCGTGATCACGTCGAAATCAATCATATCCAACTCTATCAAGTCGGCTGAGTCTCGACGTAAATGGTCACAGACAAGCTCTATATACGCCGAGCTACCACCGAATCACCATCGGCGTAGCTACCTCGAAAGGGTCTATGGACTCGGGCTCATCCCTATCCTACTAGCAACAAGGGAGATATATAGGGCCAGTAGAACCGGATCTATCAAAGCATACACATCAAACCCGAGCGATAAGGTACTGTGGCGACATCGGTGAGGCCTCACGATCTGCCCGGTGGACAAGGCATAAATGCGGATTCGAGGACCGCTAGAATCGACCGCGCACGACCTGCCGCGACCTGCTGGCCCGTGAGTACCTTGCCTCGGGCGAGTAGCTGTCGGGGATGAAAACCGGCAGCCCGACCTCGTAGCCGAGCCTACCACCCTTGCCCGATCGGGCAAGCCTCGCAATATGACCCGTCGCGCAGCGTAACAAACCCTCGGAGAGCACCACAATTCGAAATGGGATCTACCGCATCGGCCACGGCTGAGGGTGGTCGACCGCCGCACTCTGCCACCCGAAAGTCCGAAGTCTGGGGCACGACACGCCCCGAATACTCTGGTGTCTTGAGGATGGTGCGGGAGTGCTCTGGCTGGCCGTGGTGCGAATCTAGACCATTCTTGAGGCCGTCCACCACGATAACTACCAAAGGACCTGCCGTCTGGTCCTCTTCTCTTCTTTGTCAGTCAACCCGTCGGCCTCGGCGCTCGCATCTGGTGCATGAGCTGCGTGCGGGTAATGTCCATACCGGTGAAGAGAAACACCCGCGAACTTCGGCCATATAATCATCTAGCCGGTGGCGTGGCGGTGCACCTGTCCTCCATATCTGCTACTAATCTTTGGGACATATCGAGCCAAAGAATCGAACTTCGACATTGTACTCCCTGGCTATGCGTCCTCTGTCTCGTGATAAAAATCTGTCGGCCGCGCCTCCTCATCTGTGGAGGCAAGAAGTGGTGAGGAAAGCCTCGAGAACTCATCCCAGTAGGCGGGGGCGCGTGCTCTCCCGGGATAACTCCCACGAATCAAACCAATCATTGCGGTATCACGCGGCGATGCGAACAAGATCACGGACTCGGTCTCCGACGCCACGATCACTCTCATAATCCTCTGAAGGCGACGGATGAACTCCTGCGGATCATCCTGCGGCCTCGACCGTAAAACTCGGCGGGCTCTGACTCAGGAAATCTCGTAGCCTCAAACTCGGCCTCGGGTGAACCACGAATACGGCGGTGAGGCTGAGGCTGCTGCATCGATCTGTCCTCGTATGCGCCACGATCTGGCCAATAGTGGTCATCTCCTTGTACCTAACTCCTCCGCCCCAGGATGTGGGACAGGAGGTGTGGGTACTGTGGTCTCTGCTGGGGCCGGCGGCGTCATAGAACTCGCCGTCTGAGGTATAGACTGGGCCTGAGCCCTCGTAACTCTCGGTGTCCTACTAGTAGCTCCCTCGGCTGCCTTGCCCTTATGGGCCCGGGTTGCCTTATGTGAAGGCATAACTGTTACAGAAAAGGAATACGTTAGAGGTCCACTTTAACACGACTCTAAAGCACGATCTCGAGTGAGAAGAATGGAAACCAATCCTAAATATCTTATAGCCTCACGATTATTGGTGTGGTGCACAACACACCGATAATCAAGACTACTAGATACGATGCAGAGACATTTTAGAGATTAAGCGCTCTGATACCACTTTTGTCACGACGTTCGGGGCGTGGTCGTGCCTTACCCGGCACCCAGTAGTCATACATCAGTTAATCGTGGAATATAAAAACAAGACATGAAACGATTGTAAAAAGACACGCTTTTATGTGAGAAAAAGTCGTCTTTCGTATATACATAAACGTAGTTTTTGCGATTACATCCCAAGTACAGCGGGACTACAGGACCTCTAGAAAGTAAATAACTATGGCGGGACGGGCCGCCATACATACCTGGCACAAAACTAACTACAACGGGAGATCATACCAAAAGTAGAGCCTCGGAGAAGATGGAGCTCCGACACCAACGTAGAGATCCTAAGGATGTGGATCTAGCACTGCCCGCCTACTGCGGCATGAACGGCCCGAAGGAGGTCGATCAACGGTACTAAGTATGCAGCGTAAAGTACTTAATGAAAACATTTCATTTTTAAAAATCGGTTTACATATATGTATGAAACAACGAGGTAACGCATAGTGCCATCATAAACAAGAGCAACAATAGGTAAGCGTATAGGTCTTTCCTAGGCTGCGAATGATCGGCGAGGGCCAATTGCCCATAGTATCATTAAGCAAGCCTAATCTCGGACTCCGTAGTCCGCATAGGCCACTCGTAGGCTGCGTAGAGGCATAACCCGCATCGAGGGTAGCTACTCCTTGGCATCGCCCCTGGACTCGTAGTCGCGTGAGGTATAACCCGCATACTAACGGAACTCTCGCGACTCCGCATAGGTCACACCGACCGCGTGAGGTGTCCTCGCATCATAGTCACCAATTGCACGAGGTATACCCGCGTCGGAGGCGGCTTAACCCGTATTTATGTCAAGAGGTGAGTGATATAATACTTAACATAACGACTTATCGTTAAACACATAAGCCTGACAAGAATACTACTTTTATACAAGCGTTACAAGACACTAACACACATAACATCATAACATGTCTACTTATCAAACCATTTTATTATTCTTTCCATAGATCAATGTAAGTCTGTTAAAAATACATAAGTAAACTGTTCCTCTTATCATTCTTAAGTGTTATACCTAACTTCCCATAAAGTTAGTATAACTCTTAAGCTTTCTGTTTAAAAACCAATTAGTCCTCTTCTGTTAAAAATGATTCAGTATTCTTTTGAAATGCATCAAGACTCTTATTATTCAGGCTTAAGTCAAAAGACATTGCAGTAGGTATTATTCGGGCTTAAGTCAAAAGACATTCAAGTAGGTATTATTGAGCTTAAGTCAAAAGACATTGCCGTAATTATTATTCGATTAACACGTATGCGTCTACGTACTATATATATATATTTTAAAATATCATGCTTAGGAAGAATCACATACCTTCCGCGAAAACCTCCGCCAAGTCGAATATGTCGCGAGAGAATCGACTATATGATCCAAATACGTCTATCAACGTCTAGCTGCGTTGTATAAAGCTTTAAGCGAGAGGGTTCTCTATTCTATGGAATTTGGGCGACTTCCCTGCAGGTAAGCTATACGATCTCTGTAAAGCAGTCTATGTGAGTACAGTTCAATTATTCTTCTTTAAACCCTTCTACGTGATATGATTCAATTCTATCAGTAATATTCTTCTAAGTATTCAATACTTAATTCTATACTTCTACAGTATGTATTCTCTAATACAAAATAGGGTTAGGATTATTTACCTCGGTAAGCCCAATAATATCCTAGATATAAGTCGATCCGGAGCAAGGCTTAGCTCCTAAGTTGTACGCTCCGATAGCTCCAAGGAAACCTTAGAAGTTCTTCACAACTTCTACAAAGTACTAAGGGATTTGGGCTAGGGTATTTTGGGCATTATAACAATACTAGAAGACAACTTTTCTACCAAGGGAGGGGGGTAGATTTCGGCTAGGCTAGGGGGAGGGGTTGCCTCGGCCCAGCTCACTCAAAGGGGGGGTGTTGTGGACGAAAAAGGCTCCAGGAGAGAGAGGATTTCAAGACTTGGAAAGCTTGTTTGTGGATGAAGAACTCTTCATCACAAGAGGGTATTTATAGGTCAGGGATGGCCAACCAATGGCCAAGATTATGCCAAGTGCAAGGCAAGTGTAAGGTCAAGATTAGGGCAAGTGTACCTAGCCAACTTGCACACAAAATATCCTACCAACTACTTGACAAAATTGGCACTCCATTCGGCCATATTGACGCCTCACGTCCACCAATTGGAGGGTGACAAGTGTCGCCCTCCCGTTGGCCCAAAGTGTTTCGTCTCTCGGAAAAATCCGCAAAAATTAGAAATGACATAGCCGGAATTTATCCTACGCGAGTTGTGTAAAACGTTTCGTCGGAAAACGATTCTTTTAAGGAGTTGTGCCAAAAAAAACGTCTTGTGCCTAAACTTTAAGGCTAGACTTTCGTACGTACGCCCTTACGTACATACTCTGGAAATACGGGGTATAACATTAATTGTGGTTGGTTTGGCTTCCCCCAAACCCAATCTCTTGAACACAGACAGATGCATGAGATTGATACTAGCCCCTAAGTCACAAAGTGCCCTGTTGCATGTTACTTTGCCAAAAGTGCAGGGTAGGGTGAAGCTTCCTGGATCTTTCAACTTAAGAGGCAGTTTCTGTTGTAAGATGGCACTGCACTCCTCTGTCAGCGCTACTGTCTCATAATCCGTCAACCTTCTCTTCTTCCCAAGTATCTCGTTCATGAATTTGAAGTATGCGGGCATTTGTTGTACCGCCTCAATGAAGGGGATATTGATGTGAAACTTCTTAAATACCTCCATGAATTTGGAGAACTGCTTGTCTATGACCTTCTTTTGGACCCTATAAGGGTAAGGGATTCTATCAGTGTATTCCCTCAAAGGTGCTGGTGGAGCTTTCTCAACTGTAGGGTGGTCCTCAGTGACCCCCTCATTTCCTTCCTCAACTACTTTCTCACCCTCTTTCTCATGAACCACTGTGGATTGGGGAGCAACCTGCTCCAACTGCTTTCCACTCCTTACCAACACTGTTTGACACTGCTCTCTTGGATTGACATCTGTATTACTTGGGAGAGTACCCTGTGGCCTGTTGGTTACCATCTTCGCCAGTTGTCCAACCTGTGTTTCCAGGTTCCTGAGAGAGGACCTGGTTTCAGACATGAACTAATTCTGTGAATTGGTGAGTGTAAGCAATGCAGCCCTCAGCTCATCGGGTTTCTCCTGTTGTGTAGGTGGTCTAAACTGCTAGGATGAGGTAGCCTGATTATGTGTTTGCTGATTCTGGTAATTACCTTGATATGGTTGTTGTTGGGCCTGGTCGTTCCTCCACGAAAAGTTAGGGTGATTTCTCCACCCTGGATTGTATGTGATGGAATTATAAGGCCGCTGAAAGTTCCCAACTGCCTGAACCTTCTCTATTGACACATTATTAGGGTCCACCGCTGTGCATCTGTAAAAGGAGTGCGGTTCACCACAAATCTCACAATTTACCGACATCTGGAGTGCATTCACATACATAGTGTTCTGCTGCAGTTGCTTCGTCAGAAGGGTCACCTGTGCATTCAGGGCAGTGATGGCATCTAATTCATGTATGCCCATAGTCTTCCTCTTATTCACTGACCTGTCATCTGCCCCTTGATTATTGTTGGCAGTCATGTCTTCCAGTAACTCATGTGCCTCATTGGCACTCTTTCTCATAAACACCCCCCCTGCTGCAGCATCAATGATGGTACGAGTAGTACCACTCAGCCCATTATAAAAAATATGGACTAACATCCACTTCTCTATGCCATGATGTGGGCATTTCCTTTGCAGATCCTTAAATGGCTCACATACATCATAGAGTGACTCACCATCCACCTGATAATAATTGATTAACTCTCCCCTTAACTTTGCCGCTTTTGAAGGAGGGAAGAACTTTGCAAGAAACTTTTGGGCTAGGTCCTGCCAGGTGGTGACGGAGTTGGCAGGCAGTGAGTTCAACCAGCTCTTGGCACTGTCCCTAAGTGAGAACGGGAAGAGCCTTAGTCTAATGGCATCGTCAGTAACGTCATTGTACTTGAAAGTGGCACACAGCTCTAGAAAGTTAGCAATGTGCATGTGGGGGTCTTCAGATGGCAATCCCTCAAACTGTCCTGTGTTCTGGACCATGCTCAGGATGACTGGCTTGATCGCAAAGTTGTTTTCCCCTATTGCTGGGAGCATGATGCATGTATGTACACCAGTAACCGTGGGAAGATAGAAGTCTTTAGACTTGAGGTCGATATGCGCCTTGTTTACCTAGTAATGTACTTCGATCCTGTCCTAAGCTCAAATGCCTTATAGGTTGAGACGCGACTTGTATTGGGTAATTGTTACATAGGTTAAAGGTGGTAGTTGAGCCAAGCTTAGGATTCATTCCTCGAATGTATCTTCGAGAGAACACTCAGATTCTCATATGGTATTAGGTTGATGTTAGGATCATGTCTAATTGCTCACGCAAGTGTACGTATCGTTCACAAGTAATATAGTCTGTAAGACCGAGTTTATCGTTCACAGAGATTGGTTTCTAATTACCGAACATCTATTCTAGATTATCTATTTGGCAAATGATATTTAATTTGGATTTTTATCTAACTACTAGAATAATTGCGAGAAGTGATCTAAATTATTGAGGTTTAATCAGTTATGAAGGAATTAGGGCTTCCAAAATCCTCGACTATCCACTCTATTCAATCCTTGTCACGATTAGAATGACTTAACCTACGTTAAGATAGCGGTTAACTAGGCGTCTTATATTAGGTTAGGATATATAATCGCCAACTTGATGCAGAATCCTTCATATTTCTATGATATGATTTACCACATAGGAGAATTAAGAACGATAACCTATAATGCTACGCGATATCGAGTACTTTAAATGCGATTTTAACCTATGTCTATTCAATTACAACATATCCAAATCTCTCCTCTCGATTCTTGATTCGAAATAATATAGATTATGATAATTAGTGATCAATTAACTATCAAGCATTCATACCAATTATTGAATAAATCTTAATCAAGTGAAGTGAAAATCAAACTAATGCATTAAGTCATGAGATAGAGTTTCAAGCAATTCAAAAGGAAAGCCCTAATAAAATGTTTAGCTCCTAGCCATAAACATGCTGAGGACTAATACAAATCCAAACATAAACTGAATTGAAAACTAAAGAAAGAAACATTACATAGAACTATGTCTCCAATCGTAGCCGCCAAGCGTTGTGTTGATACAGGACCGCGGTGCCATAATTACTGAGAGGTTGCAGGACTTTCGGCATCGCAGTGCCATTCTGCAGGACCGCAGTGCCAATGCGGGGAATTTCAGTTCCAAAGTAAATTTGACCAAGGGCAGAAGGGTCCATAGGACACGAAATTTACAACATACTTAAGCCCTAGGGATTAGTCTAGTGCGGGGAGAGGTCATTCTAACACACAACACAACATAGGGCAAGGATTGAAAGCTACAATTGGAGACTTTAGTTCGCAGTATTTTTCTTTCTTTCTTTTTAATTCAGTTTATGTTTGGAATTGTATTAGTTCTTAGCGTGACTATGGCTAGGAACTAAACACTTTATTAGGGCTTTACTTTTGAATCGCTTTGACACTTTATTTCATGATTTAATGCATTAGTTGATTTCTTCTTCACTTGATTAAGATTTATTCAATAATTGGTATGAATGTTTGATAGTTAATTGATCACTAATTATCATAATCTATATGATTTCGAATCAAGAACCGAGATGAGAGATTTGGATATGTTGTAATTGAATAGACATAGGTTAAAATCGCTGACGAAAGTACCCCAATACTTGTGTAGCATTATAGTTTACTGTTCTTAATCCTACTATGTGGTAAATCCTATCATAGAAATATATAAGGGTTCTGCACTGGGTTGAGCGATTATATATCCTAACCGGAATATAAGACAGTCTAGTCAACCGCTATCTTAACGTAGAAGAAGAAGTCATTCTAGTTGCATTAAGGATTGAATAGAGTGGATAGTCGAGGATTTTGGAAATCCTAATTCCTTCATAACTGATTAAACCCCAATAATTTAGATTACTTCTCGCAATTATTCTAGTAGTTAGATAAAAACCCAAATCAAATATCGTTTGCCAAATAGATAATCTAGAATAGATGTTCGGTAATTAGAAACCAGTCTCTGTGGACGATAAACTCGGTCTTACAGACTATATTACTTGTGAACGATACGTACACTTGCGTGAGAAATTGGACACGGTCCTAACATCAACCTAATACCATATGAGAATCTGAGTGTTCTCTCGAAGATACATTCGAGGAATGAATCCTAATTTTGGCTCAACTACCACCTTTAACATACGTAACAATTACCCAATACAAGTCGCGTCTCAACCTATAAGGCATTTGAGCTTAGGACAGGATCGAAGTACATTACTAGGTAAACAAGGCGCATATCGACCTCAAGTCTAAGGACTTCTATCTTCCACACGCTGATGACACTTTAAACATATATAACAAACAATACATCAGCAGGGTATACCAATACTTCTACAAGTATTCATGTGTCCATCACGAGTTGTCATAACTCGTAGCAGGTGAGACATACTACATCCCTAAGGATATGATGCAGACCACATGTCGACGTATCACATATTATCGATATTTCATTCTCGATGATCATTAGTCGAGGTAATTTTAAGAGTTATGTTATAATATTAATCTCTCACAATATTAATAATCACGTAACCTCTTAGGTATGCATTTATAGAATATTATAAACAATCAACTAATAATTCAATAACTGCAAGTGCCATAATATTAATCTTCATTAATATAAATATGAATGTGTATAAAATATATTTGTTCTAATATAAATTATCTATAGAACATAAATATACTTTCAAAAACATTTGTCCGAAGAGCATATTTTCAAACACTTATTGATGTACATGTGGAAAAATAGCCGGGGGAGGGGGCAGAAACTAGGAAGCAGCCTTTGTTAGAGTAAATAAATCATGCCATTATCACTCTGAAATAGTACATTAGACATAGTCATGTACGTTGAATCCTTCCCAAAATTGTATGTTTGGGCTATGTGTGGCTGATATGAGAGAGTTATTATATGTAATATAAACCATTTGTCCTTGAGGATACCCAAATCTCTCTAGATCAATTGATAACATTTACATATTTAATGCTCCTGTGCATGGAGGCATCCGATATTTAGTGGAATAATAAAAGTGAGTAATTGACTCCAACACTATTATTATAAAAATAAAATATGCACGTACCCAGTGTGAACTTACGACTACACCAAAATATATAAACATGTGTAAAAGAATCTTGAAAATAGGAAGGTGATAGAGAGATACTTTGTTGTGAACATAGATAACTCATATAATGCTTATGGGACAATTATCTTAGATAGAGGTTGCATCTTATTGCACGGATTGGCCTTCAAACGCACTGCTCTTTAAGTTGCCCCTCATGTGGTTTTTAAATTTTTGTCTTTGGTACTTATTTAATGTAAAAATATTCAGATCTGTTTCGCAAGACATATTTATGTAATATTTTTATCTTTGCAAGTTGTACTTTTGTCTCGCTCAGTATAAATTCTGTAAGAATTAAGTTATGCGACATAAATTTTGTAGGAGTAGTATTCTTCTATTGTGTTGAGTGTTGAAAGTTTTACCTTATTCGAAATAATTTTTGTGATTGTTATGACACATATGTCAAAGTTAAACGTAAATTATGCCACGAGAAATATAAAATTATGTCGTTTTTCAGATTATGTCGAGTGTTGAAAGTTTTTCCATGCCGCCATAATTTGGGTGGATATTTTGATACCAAATTAAATGTGAAGTGTATCTTTTAAAATCTAAATTATGCCGTATCAAAATTCGAAAGGACAAAAATTAAAGACCATGAAATATGGGAATTTTGTGTGAATGATCCTAGAGGCTGGCCAAGCTGTTGGAAACAACGAAGAGGCCGAAGAATTAGACGGCCCAGAAGTTTATTTGCTTAGGATCCAGGTTGAGTA
The DNA here is from genome assembly GCA_029844215.1 of Przewalskia tangutica. Taxonomy (NCBI): domain Eukaryota; kingdom Viridiplantae; phylum Streptophyta; class Magnoliopsida; order Solanales; family Solanaceae; genus Przewalskia; species Przewalskia tangutica. Next base: position 39,916,747 of record CM056724.1, on the reverse strand, counting down.
AGAAAGCACATGACAAAGCCGATAAAAGTTTTTTTTTTCCTAAGTTAAAGTTTTTCATCCCTTATCCTTACTTGTTATTTCAATATTTTCCATTATATGGGATTAGGACAGCATATGATCCTCTGGCCACCGGCCAAAATAAGCTTATCTGATTTGGAGAGAATGAAGATTGATTAAAAAACTATTTAATATTTGGATATGTGGTTCGTATTGTTTTTCTGCCGGCGCAAATTATGGGGAATAATAGTGTTCTCGCTCCAAATTCTATCTTATGTCGTTGTATCGGCTGATCGAATTGGGAGACAAATTAATTCTATAACTCAAACGATTCGGGCTAGAAATGGAACTCTAATTTTCAGCAATGGGTTCCCCGACTACTCAGAAAGCGTTAGGACGGTGGTATTAGTGAACTAAGAGGTAAAAAAACATGAATACAACTTAGTACAGTAAAGATAAAGGGATAAAGTAAGGATAAAAGATAAAGATAGATAAATTTTGGTTTGTTTGATTGTGTGTCTCTAATATGTACAAAGAATGAGTATTTATAGTACAAAAAAGAAGAAAAATTGTACAAACGTGCCCCCCCCCCCCATGTCGGTCGTCAAATAACCCACTAAGTTCCACGGCTGACTATGGGGGAGGTGGTGCCGATTTTCTCGCCCTCTACTCCTCTAGCTCGGATAATGGCTCTTCCATTTAGCTGTTGTTGGTTGTTACCGCTTTTGGGTCTCGAAACCCTTTTGACTTGATCGTCGAGGCGCCTACATCTGAGTGGATCCCAGCCGTACCTAACCAACGACTTCGGCTAAGATGTCTTAGTAGCCGATGAAGTTCTTGTAGTCGAGGGCTAGGAGTAAATCCGTCTCCTGAATATTTCGGCTGTCAGTAGATTCGGCTAAACACTTGAATTATTTTTTAGTGTTAACAATTGCCCCCTACATTAACTCGTGTGGTTGTTGAGTTAATGTATTCGAGAATAGCCGTAGTTTCAGTCTGACAGTCGCTCATGTCACTTCAATTGTCTTGTCTCTAGTGCATGCAATGATGACTACTTTTTGGAGGGTGTTTCCCATTTAACCGAGACGTCTTTATTACCGTGAATTGGCTCTGATAATTTTTTAGTCGTGCTTTTGAAAATAATGAATTAATCTCAGTCGCGCCTCTGCAGGTTATTTAAGAAAAGGTTTCCCATAAGTATATCACCTAACTTTTGGCCCTCTTCTTAGTCGGAAACCATGGTTTCATCCTTTTTTATCTCGAAGATCATGAACAACTATTCTAGCCCATAGTGTTCTGACCTCTGCCATGGTTTTTATTGATGAACCGCTGGTCCTGACTCTATATGGTGGACCGTAACAAGGTGATTTTCTCTTGTTTCAGTACCTCAGCTCGATAAACCATGATTTTTTTTCTTGTGACTGGTTTATCGGCGGCCGTTGTTCGGCTAACCTTCGTACCTGGCCGACTCTGGGCGCTCACTATTCGGGTCGGTCATCCCGAGTAGAGTTGGTCGCAGAGGCCAACTGGAGGCGCATAGGTCTTTTGATGTCGTCGTATTGTCGGGGTTTGATTTCCACTGTAATGTCGGACTCGGGTATGTGTGGCGCCTCTGTTTTTGTGCTTGGTTTGCTTTGATGTGGAAATTAATATCTCACCCTTTAACTTCAGCATTTCTCTCGGCATCCCTGAGCAAATTTGAAACATACCTCGCAGGTGTGATGGGCCATTATTTCTGACCACTTGGCATGCGCTTCTTCGTCTGAGTCGTGCGACCAACCTTACGACACAGACGTGTGAGAGAAACAGTTTCCCCTCTCGGCATCCCTGAGCAAATTTGAAACATACCTCGCAGGTGTGATGGGCCATTATTTCTAACCACTTGGCATGCGCTTCTTCATCTGAGTCGTGCGACCAACCTTACGACACAGGCGTGTGAAAGAAACAGTTTCCCCTGTATTTTATGACCATGTAGTCGGTCAATGGCTATCATTTAGCCATACATCTCTCGTCGAAGGGAATTAGCTTATTTTGCGCGACCAGACAACCGGTCTGTGGCTGTCGTTTATTCATGCATGTCCCAAATTGAAGGGTAGTACTTTTTTAAATACTTGCAATTTACATTTATGTCCATTGTCATGCATATTTATCAGTCAATACGCGTTGCCGATGATCCGTTGGCTTACTACGAAAGGTCCTTCCCAATTTGGCGACCATTTGCCGAATTTACGATATTTCATTCCAATCGGCAAAACGGTTTTCCAAACTAAGTCTCCCACGACAAATATTTTAGGCTTAACAAGTTTGTTGTATGCGTTAGCTATTTTTCATTTACCGATTTCAATTTTCTCAGGTCCATCAGTCGATCTTCATCTAGTTGGTCCAATTCCATTAGCATGTCCTGTTGATACTCCTCTAAATTTAGAGAGTTCTGTTTGTCAACCCGTAAGGATTTGACATTAATTTTCAATATCAACACTGCATCTTGGCCATAGGTTAGCCGATAAGGTGTCGCCCGGTAGCTGTAGATTTAGAATTCCTAATCGCCTAAATGGATTCATCCAGAGTGAGATGCCACATTCCTGGTTTATCCTCTATGTTTTTACTGATTATGTCCACAATAAGTTTGTTAGCTGCCTCGACTTGCCCATTCACCTGTGCATAATAAGGCGAGGATGTGATCATTTTGATCCCAAATTTCTCAGCGAAAGTTGCCACTTTAGAACCAGTGAACACCGTCTCTTGATCAGTTGTAATCGTCTCGGGGATACCATATCTATATATTATCTGGTGTTGGATAAAATGAATGACATCTGTCTGATGAACCCTCTTCATCGGCTGAGCATCCACCTATTGAGTGAAATAATCGGTAGCCACGATAATGAAATTGTGGCCTTTAACTGATTGCGGGTGAATCTTGCCGATGAGGTTCATAGCCCATCCTCTGAAGGGACAAAGTTTTATGACTGGGTGCAGCACCTCGGCTGGTACTCGTTGATTGGTCCATGTTTCTGACATTCTCTACATCCTTTTGCATATTGGAAGCAGTCAGCTGTGATAGTAGGCCAATAATAGTTGTGGCGATAAATCAGCCACAGGCCCCGCTCTGTGTGATTCACATATCCCTTCATGGACCTCTCTCATGACCAAGGCCTCTGTTTGATCAATGAACTTGAGCAGTACTCCATTCACACTCTTTTTATAAAGGTCGTCGTCAATGAGCACGTATTTCAAGGCTCTTTTTTTAGACTTGGGATCCTTGCAACTGGAAGGATCTTTTAAATGATCAATCAGTAACTGCCTCTATGAGTCGATTCGATCAACGGCTAACACTTCGACTGGCAGTTCGTCATACTCTAAAGTGAGTAGAGATTTCCTAAAGCCATAAACTTCTTGTGCTAAGTCGTTAGCCTCAATTTTTATGTCTCTGGAACATGATTTTATGTGATTGATGTGAACTCTCTAATAAACCTACTAGCCATTTCGTAATATGCCAACAAATTTGGGTTCTTACAATCATATTCCCCAGCCTGCTGTTTGATCACCAGCTGAGAGTCTCCTCGAATCTCGATGCACCTTGCCTTCATGAAAACTAGGACTTTGAGTCCTATGATGAGGGCATCGTATTCGGCTTGGTTGTTTGTCAATTCAATATCTAGCTGATAGGAGAACCTCCATGTTTTATCTCTCGAATTGGTTATCGTGACTCCGGCTCCAACCCCTTTCTAGGTTCTAGATCCGTCAAAGGTTAAAATCCATGACACAATGTCCATACATGCAGCAAGAGGGGTGCATATATCCTCTACGTCCATACTAGGATGTTCAGCCAAAAAATCAGCTATTGTTTGTCCTTTGACGACCCTCAGTGGCTTATACTCGAGAGAATGCGGTGAGCTTGATAGCCCATTTCATTAACCGTCCTTGCAAGATATGTCTATTTAATAAGTACCCGGACGATGTCAATTTTGCACATAACGTATACAACGTGAGGCATCAGGTAGTATTCGAGTTTTGTGCAAGCATAAGGAAAAAGACATGCAAAGTTTCTCCAAAAGAGTATATCTGGTTTCCGCATCGTTGAGCAATCGACTAATATAATAAACTGATCTTTTAGTTTCATCATCGGCCTCTTGTGCTAGCAAGCAGTCGATAGATAACTCTACAATCGAAACATACAATTTCAATGGCTTCCCTGGCACGGGAGGCACCAGTGTGGAGGCAGTAGCTAAGGCCTTTTTAATTTGATCGAAGGCCTCTTGTTGTTCTGAACCCCGTACTATATCTTCTGACTCCTTAAGTCTAAGCAAAGGCGAGAAGGCCTTCATCTTGCCAACCGAGTTAGATATGAATCTCCTTAAAAATTGATCTTTCTCAATTGGCTTTGTAACTCCTTCTTTGTCTTGGGTGGTGCGAATCCCATTACTGCCTTGGCTTTGTTATGATCCATCTTGATGTCTTTCTTGTGTACCAAAAAGTCAAGGAAGTTGCCAGCCGATACTCCGAACATATATTTGGCTGGATTCATTTTGAGATTATGAATCCTCATTCTTGTTAATGCTTGTTCAAGATCGATTAAATGATCCTTGAAGTCCTTAGACTTTACTACTACATCATCAATGGAAACCTCCATAGTCTTGCTGATCAGATCATGAAAGATGGTGTTCATTGCTCTCTAATAAGTGGCACCAACATTCTTCAGACCAAATGACATAACTACCCACTCGTAAATGCCCAACACTCCTGGACATCTGAAGGCGGTTTTGTGAATATCATCCTCGACTACTAATATTTTATTAAATCCAGAGTATCCGTCCATGAAGGTCAACACACTATTAGCGGTTGTTGAGTTGACTAGCATATCAGCTATTGGCATGACATACTCATCTTTAAGAGTGGCTAAGTTTAGGTCCTTGTAATCAATACATACCCGCACCTTTCCATTATTCTTCTTGACCGGTACGATGTTTGTCAACCATTCTACATATTTTACCGTTTTGATAAATCTGGCTTTCAGAAGTCGCTCGATCTCAACCTTGATTTGAGGCCTCAGCTGAGGGTGATACCTTCTGGGCGGCTGCTTGTGGGGTTTGAAACCCTCCTTAGTTGGCAGTCTATGTTCCACAAAAGTATGTGCCAGCCTAGGCAACTCATGATAGTCCCATGCGAATCAGTCTTTATACTGCAGTAGAATGGATGTTATGCCTTGTTTGTCTTCTTCCTTCACCAAGCCACTAATATGTGTTAGCCGAGAGACTTCTTCGGTACCCAGGTTGATATCATCCAAAGGATCCTGAGATTCGAAACTAGGCATAGCCCTTCTTATGGGCGATTCAAATTCTACCGGTGGCTCGACTTCATCGGCTGCCAGAGATGGTTCTTCGTCGTGATATACATATAGATTGTATCAGTGATATAATATAGCATCATTCATAGGATTCTCTTGTGTTAAATATACATACAATATACACATGATATATATGTAGATTGTATGTATATCAGATATATTAGTCAAAACCGAGAAAGGGGTGGCCCATAGCCCATCTCGGTCATCTTGGTCAAAATAGAAGATTTGGTAAATATTATATATTAGTATTGTGCCTTAATTAGTCTTGTACACTTTACCATAATTGTATAATTAGTCTCCAAATAGAATAGGATTTTAGGAGTAGAATAGGAATAGGATTCTCCTATTGTAAAGTGTATAAATTGTCTTTCAATTAATGAAAATAATCAAGGGATTATTTCTTTCATGGTATCAAAAGTCTAGGTTATTTTTTTCTTTCTTCCGCTACTCTACCTCCTCGGTTTGCATGCAAAGAACCCCCCCTCGGTTTCCAGCAAAACCCGAGACATAAAATCCATTCTCCCAAAAACTTCTTGTTCTATTAACTATGTCTGATAAGAACATTTTTCATCCTGTCCTAATAGTTTCTAACATCAAGAGTGTTCTTCCTATTGTTCTTGACCTAGAAAACGTTCAATATGGAACGTGGACAAAGTTGTTCAAGATTCATGCAATGGTACATCAAGTTCTCCACCACATACCTCCGGCTCCTGATACGGAGGGTGTGCCCACCAATGGGGACAATCCTAAATTATGGATTACTCTTGACGCAAAATTTCTCCAGTGGGTTTATGTCACTATCTCTCTTGACCTCTTATAGGCGATTATGGAACCTAACTCTTCAGCTATGGAGGCTTGGAATAGATTGCGTGATATATTCCAGGATAACAGTCATTCCCGCATTGTCACCCTTGAACAGGAATTTTCTCAAGTCGCTATAGAGAATTTTCCAAACGTTTCATCTTATTGAAAATGACTCAAGGACTTGGCGGATCAACTTCGCAACGTGGGTGCTCCTGTTAGCAATAGTCGTCTCGCTCTACAGATGGTTGCAGGTCTGTGCGAGGCCTATAACGGCATTGCTTCGATCATTCATCAAAGTAACCCCCTACCGGAATTCTATCAAGCCCGCTCCATGCTTACGTTGGAAGAAGTCAGGTTGGCTAAGAAGATGGCTACCGGTACTAGCCTCGTAGTCATGTTAACGTCCTCCACAAATTCTCTAAGTTTCGATGATAATTCGGGCCAAAACTGTGCTCACGATGGCGGCAAAAATAATCGTAAAAATAACGGGAAAAATCGCAGGGGCAAACGCGGCGGTTCCGACAAAGGGAACGGTGACCAAAACAGTGGGCCCTCGACCCACCGGCCCCAGCAGCAGTGGGCTCCATGGCAGCAGGGCTGGGGCAGTGGGCCTTGGCCCAACAGCCCCTATGGTTATGGTACAACGCACAGTGGGCAGCCCAACCCAGTTTTCGGCCCAACAACAGTGGGCGACTTCAATTCGGCCAGCGCGGGCGGCGGTGGGGTAAGTGCGGGGCCTCAACCCACTCATGCATTCTCAGTTGTGGGCCCCACACCGACTCAAACCGACATTAAAGCTGCGATGCATACACTTGGATTATTTCAACCGAACCCGAATTGCTACATGGACATCGGCGCCACTACCCACATGACATCCGACCAAGGTACTTTCTCATCTTATTCTAATTTGAGTAGTAATCGTAATATAATTGTTGGTAATGGTAATTCAATTCCAATTTGTGGTTATGGTCATTAAACGTTGTATCCCCCCATCCACCACTTGTCTTGAAAAATACCTTTCATGCCTCAAAATTGAGTAAAACTTTGGTGTTTGTCCGTAAATTTACAACTGATAATTGGGTTTATGTTAATTTTGATCTTTTTGGGTTTTCTGTGAAGGATTTCAGGACGGGGACCCCTCTCATGAGGTGTGATAGTAGGGGATTTATTTATCCAATCACACCCAGTCTTGGTTTCTCGAGTCCATTCATGCCCATGCCTTCAACTTTTGCAGCTCTTTCTCATTCCTTGTGGCATGCTCGTCTAGGTCATCCGAGATCGTCTATTTTGTTTGTCCTAGATAAAAATAATTTTATTTCTTGTAAGGGTACGCGTAGTACTCCGATTTGTCAATCTTGTTCTTTAGGAAAAATTGCTAAGTTGACATTTGTAGACTCTAATTCTCATACTTTAATGTCATTTGATATTATTCATAGTGATTTATGGACATCTATTGTTCTTAGTTCTCTGGGTCATCGGTATTATGTTCTATTTTTGGATGATTATTCTAAGTTTTTATGGACTTTTTCAATAGTGAAGAAATCTCAAGTTTTTTCCATCTTCTTAAAATTTAGAGCATTCATTAGGACTCAATTCGAACGTGAGATAAAAAATATTCAGTGTGATAAAGGAAAAGAATATGACAATGGGATGTTTCAGGAATTTTGTGCTAATAATGGGATCAATTTTCGGTTTTCTTATCCTCATACGTCTTCACAAAATGGGAAAGCCGAACGCAAAATTCGTACCATTAATAATATTGTCCGAACTTTATTAATTGCATGCTTCTGTACCCCTGTATTTTGGCATCATGCTATACAAATGACTACAGATATTCTTAACATTCTTCCTTCCAAAGGTTTGACATATTCATCCCCTCTTCAAATTTTATATAGTAAGACTCTTTCGTATTCACATCTTAGGGTCTTTAGGTGCTTGTGTTATTCACTTTTTACGTCCACCGCAATTAACAAACTTCAGGCCCGTTCTACCCCTTGTGTGTTTTTGGATTATCCGTCAAATCATTGTGGTTATAAATGTTTTAATTTATCATATAATCGAATCATTATTAGTCGTCATGTAATATTTGATGAGTCCCAATTTTCGTTTGCTAAGGTAAATAGTCATGTGCCTAGTTCGTATAATTTTTTTGATGATGGTATATCCCCATATATTATTCACCATTTTTTGGACATGTCCCGCACCCAAACTTATCCGGCGGGTCCACTGCCCGCTGGTCCCACGCCACTACCACAATCCAATACCCCAGTACCATCACTAGGCTAGCTTCCAGGTTTGGGCATGTCCATCTCAATACTAGAACTGGTCCAGTTCCCGTGTCGACAGCTTCCCGAGTTAGGCCAGCAGGCCCATTGCTTGTTAGCCAGTCCGTCACGTCTCCCGAAAATTTCCAAAATTCACCCAATCCAGCCCCGAGTCCTGGGCCATTCACCCGAGGTCAACGGGGTATTTTTAAACCAAAATGACATTTTAACTTAAATTTTAATGCTCTTAAATCACCCTTACCCTGTAATCATGTGTCTGCTTTAAATGACCCAAATTGGAAGATTGCCATGATCGATTAATATAATGCTATTATTGATAATAAGACATGGGAGTTGGTACCTCATCCATTTGGTGTTAATATTATTCGGTCTATGTGGATATTTGCTCATAAGGATAATTATGACGGTTCTTTTGCGAGGCATAAGACTCGTCTTGCAAGTGATGGTAAGACTCAGCAGGTTGGTGTTGATTGTGGTGAGACATTTAGTCTGGTGGTCAAGCCATCTACCATCCGCACAGTGCTCAGCTTGGCTCTATCGAAAGCATGTCACATTCATCAGTTGGATGTGAAAAATGTTTTCTTACATGGTGATCCCAATGAGACAGTTTATATGCATCAACCCTTGGAGTTTAGGGATCCCAAATATCTGCATCATGTATGTTGTTGAAGAAGTCCTTATATGGGCTTAAACAGTCCCCACAGCCATAGTATAAGAGGTTTGCAGATTTTGTGTCGACTATTGGGTTCTTTCACAACAAGTCTGATAATTCGTTATTTATATATCGTCGTGGTTCGTCATTGGCTTATATACTCTTATATGTGGATGATATTATCTTGACTGTTTCACCTGATGCATTACGTCAGTCTTTCATGACAATGATCAGTTCTGAGTTTGCTATGAAAGACTTGAGACCCTTGAGTTATTTTTTGGAGATTGTTGTCACTCGTCATGCAGGTGGATTGTTCTTATCACAGAGGAAGTATGAAGCTGAGATCATTGAGAGGGCTGGAATGTCATCTTGTAAGTCCACTTCCACTCCAGTTGATACTAAACCCAAGTTTGGTGCTACGGCTGGCTCCCCATATGAGGATCCGACCCGATATCGCAGTCTTGCAGGGGCACTTCAGTATCTTACATTCACGCAATTTGATATTACATATGTCGTGCAACAAGTGTATTTGTTTATGCATGATCCCAGGATTAAGCACATGAATGCGCTCAAACGCATTATTAGGTACATCAATGGGACACTTGATTATGACTTGCATTTGTATCCCTCGTCGACATCTACACTTGTCTCATATACAGATGTTGATTGGGATGGTTGTCCGGATACCAGACGGTCTACGTCTGGCTATTGTATGTTTCTTGGTAATAACTTGGTCTCATGGTCTGCCAAGCGTCAATCAACGCTATCACGTTCGAGTGCAGAGCCCGAGTATCGAGGGATAGCCAATGTGGTCTCTGAGTCATGTTAGTTACGTAATCTTCTTTTAGAGCTCCATTGTACTATTCAGAAGGCTACCTTGGTGTATTTTGATAGTGTTAGTTCCATCTACCTTTCTAGTAATCTAGTTCAGCACCAGCGCACTAAACATATAGAGATGAACATTCACTTTGTTCGAGAAAAGATAGCTCGAGGACAAGTACGTGTCTGTCATGTCCCGTCCATGTATCAAGTTGCAGACATCTTTACAAAGAGCCTTCCCTCGGTCCTTTTTGAAGATTTTAGAGACAGTCTCAGTGTTCGAAGATCGTCCGCTATGACTGCGGGGGTGTGTTAAATATACATAAAATTTACACATATATACATGTAGATTGTATGTATATCGGATATATTAGTCAAAATCGAGAAAGGAGTGGCCCATAGCCCATCTCGGTCATCTTGATCAAAATAGATTTGGTAAATATTGTATATTAGTATTGTACCTTAATTAGTCTTGTACACTTTACTATAATTAGTCTTCAAATAGAATAGGATTTTAGGAGTAGAATAGGAATAGGATTCTCCTATATTATGAAGAGATTATTTCTTTCATCTTGTATGGGATGATAACTCATTGTTCTCTCTTTTAAGTCATCCCAAGTAATAATTAGTGGCCACAATCCCTCACATAGTTTATAACATAAATGACATCTTTCTCTTAAGCGTTGTAGAGAGTTCTTGAAGACAACTCCAACTTTTTCCCATTCCAAGTAGACGTCATTACAAGCAAAGATCTCCATTTGAAGTTCCCATTGGATATAAGCTTCCCATTTAGATGTAATGCACAATTTTAGCATTACAGTCGACTATTATCCCTTTTGGTACTTCCTTCACGATTATCCATTGCTCCAAACTTTCTTGTACCTATGGAAGAAATCTCGATAGCAAACAATTAGATGTAAAAGTTCCTCAACGACACCTTTACGAGTTTTCCCTCAAAGATGTAACTCAACTCTCGTATTTCTCTCAATACAGGCTTTTACTCGCTCTAATAATTTCAGTCTATCGTTTTTCCATTCTATGGATATCCAAAGTTTGAAATCAACTCACGGGAATAACCAACAATTTTGATTTTCTTGAGGTAATTTTCTAGAGTGGAACTGATGTGAACAAAAAAGGACGATAAACGCTAACGGATTAAAATCAACGATGTCCAACGAAATAAACAAGAAAAGCACAAAAGAATTGGCATGAATGAAATACTGAGTTCAGATATTAAGAACATCTTAATGCAAACTGGCACTACATTTTTCTTAACACAATCCAACTTTTGCCCAACAATGGAAGATTTTAGTCCAGCCGAAAATCGATATATTCTTCCCCCCTGCCCTTTTTGTTTTCTGATAATTCTTCCCAAATCTAAACAATAATGAAAACAACCTTCTTTTTAACTTTTTCTAATAATCAAGAACTAAGAAAGGAGGGTTTATACGAATAAGCCCAAGCCAAAGCTCTGATCTGGCAGTGGCGGATGCAGCCCTCAGGTACCGGATTCATATGAACCAATACTTTCAAAGCGGAACATAAATTAATGTGTAAAAGTTCATTAAAACAGTAATAAGTAGTAGGTTTGAACCCATAATCGTAAAAATACAATTCGTTCAATGCCAAGAACCTTAAAAATAAACCCAGCCTAGGATATTAGGTTATTCATCTGGATACTGTTAATCCAAAACTTGACATTTAAATGCTCCTTTGGTAGCCAAAGCAGCGCATCGACTCGTATTTTATGTTCTCCTCAACTTGTTTGTAGCAATTCCTAAGCTCCAAACGTGGTATTCCATGAATGCTCTTGGTCTTGGCACGAGTCGACGGTCCACTAAACATCTTGAAATTGTTCGCAATAGGCTCCGTACTATCTGGCTATCCAGGATCGTGTCAACTATCAATTAATTTCTCATAGTCATGCTTTGTTGGTCTTGCACTTTATTGAAGAATGTTGAATCCTTAAAAGTTGAGACAAACTGTTGTGTTTACTTCTCTTCTATCTACCTTAACGCAGTTGGTGTCCTTGAACTTTTTGGTCTGAATTAAAATTCTGGGTATATTATTGCAATCGCCAATAACTTTCTATTCCAAAAAAAAAAATTGCAGATTACATTGAGAAGAAGGCATCCTCCCTTGGATTGCAAACGCTGTTCCTGCTTACAAGTCACACGGCTGATTGGTACGTTCGTTTCCACTTTCCTGTACCCTGGCCAATATATGTATATTGTTGGCGAATGAACATTGATTGCTGACCTGAAATGCAATGGACAATGGCAGTTAGCTGTGTGTCATAAATTTGTAATGTAGGTCTTTCTCTACTCATTTTTCAACTAATCTTTGGATTCTTTATTATGAAGTAGTTATTTCAACTAGGAGATAAAGTTAAGATGATATTTGAAGCTACAGAGAATCTTAAAAGGAAAAAAAAAGAGTTCCTCTTGGTTGACTCTTATTATTATTACTACTTGTTTTTTATTACGCGTGTTATTCGTGTTATCCATATCAATGAGTTTAAAATTTTGAAAATCACATAAATATTATTAAATGACGTGTTTGAGTTAAAGAATTTGTAAAAGATTGAAATAATTTCTCTTAGGGATTTCTTTCATTAATCACAATAAATATAGTTGTACAAATGTGATTCCTAACAGTAAGAATCATAAACTACCTTAAATACATATCAATAATAAATACACTATATTCGCTAATACTTCCCCTCAGACGTAGCGGGAGGAAGCCGAACGCTCAGACTGGATCTGAAGTCTATGAACAGTTGTTTGGGTAGTCCTTTGTGAAGATGTCTGCATATTGATAGGAGGAAGGCAGATGCAGTATTTTGACTTGACCAAGTACTACCTTCTCACGTACAAAGTGAATATCCATCTCAATATGTTTGGTCCGCTGATGCTGGACCGGATTACGAGACATATATGGCAGATATGTTATCACAATAGACTATAGACGCTTTACGCAGTGGACAACGAAGCTCCAAGAGAAAATTTCGGAGCCAACAGACCTCAGCAACTACATTAGCAACACCTCTATACTCTGCTTCAGCACTGAAGCGGAATAAAATGGCTTGCCGCTTAGTAGATCAAGAAATAAGGCTATCCCCTAAAAAGACACAATAGTCGGAAGTAGAGCGTCGCGTGTCCGGGCATCCTGCCCAATCAGCATCTGTGTAAGAGAGCATCCTGGTCGGAGCGGAGGGTAGACGCAACCACAGCCGAGTACCCCGCGTATCGAAATACGCCAAGAGCAAAGAAATGTGATTCCCTCGGGGCATGCATAAGCAGAAACACCTGTTGAACGACATATGCAATATCGGTCCTGGTAAATGTGAGGTACTGAAGAGCACCTGCAAGAATCCGATAGAGAGTAGGATCAGACACCACCGGATCACCATCAGAAACACTGAGCTTGGATTTCGAATCAACCGGAGTATGAACAGCTTTGCAATTCGACATCTTAGCCCTGAACACAATTTCTTCTGCATACTTACGCTGACTCGGAAACATAGTATCTGCGGATCTAGTAACTGATATACCCAAGAAGTAACTTAGCTTGCCCAAATCAGTCATAGCAAATTCAGTTTTGAGAAGAGCAATAATGTCATTTTTCAGTTTGTCAGAGGAGGCATGAGAACAATGTCATCCACGTATAATAGTAAGTAAGAAATGTCACTACCATGATGAAAGATGAATAGAGATGTATCACACCTGCTACAAATAAACTCAATCTGTATAATATACTTGGAAAAACGGTCATACCAAGCATGAGGTGTCTGTTTTAAGCCATAAAGTGACTTTCTGAGACGACAGACATACTGAGGGACTGACTGGATGAATAAACCCTGGTGGCTGATGCATATACACAGTATCTTTCAAATCTCTATGAAAAAATGCGTTCTTGACATCCAACTGATGAATCGGCCACTTTTTACCCATAGCAATAAAAAGAACAGTGTGAATCGTAGTCGATTTAACAACCGGGCTAAAAGTCTCACCACAATCAATACCCTTCTGCTGGTTAGTACCATTTGCCACAAGTCTTGTCTTGTAGCGCTCCAAGTCACCACTGTCTCTGAATTTGTGACGAAATAGCCACATGCATCGGATCATATTCACCCCCTCCAGTCTAGGTACTAGATCTCACGTGTGTTGTTTGGTTAAAGCATTGAATTTCTCATACATAGCCGCATTTCAATTAGGGTCTTGTTTGGCCAATTTGGGGTTCTAGGGAATTGGAGAAATGATTTGGGCAGACAAGTTAAATTGGATTTTGGGTTTGAAAATCTCGTGTTTGGCACGAGTCTCCATTTGGTGAGTAGGGACAGTGGGCGGCTGAGTGGCGGGTTCCGAGACAGATGGTATGGTTGGATATGGGGAGGGTGGGGGCAATCCCGTCGAAGGATCGGTAGTGGCGCGCGATCGAACGCGGCGCTGAGGTCGATGCTCTCGAAATTTAGCGCGCGGCCTCGGAAAAGTCGCGACTCTGATGACGATATGGAATCACTGTGGCCACTGGAAGGTAGGCACGCGATGCCTCCCGGAAGTCGCGACCCGGCAGCGGTGATTCTTGGAGAGGCGGTTACTGCGGTGGATGGAACGCAGCTTGATGGACACGGGTGACAGAAGGGATGTTTCGGTAAAGCTATGATCGAGTTGACTGAGAATGATAAGAGAGATGGCAGGCTTGTCAAGGAAGGATTAATCTGATTTTCGGAATTTCTGAGGATTCAAAAACGGGAATATGGTCTCATCGAACGTGACGTGACGGGAAATGTGGATCTGACGAGTGGACAAGTCATAACAGAGATAGCCCCTATGGTTCAGCGGAAAGCCTACGAAGATACATGGAGTGGTCTGGGGTGCTAGTTTGTGAGGGGCGGTGGAGGAAATGTTGGGATAACAGAGGCAACCAAAAATCTGTAAATGGTCGTAGGAAGGAATTCTACGGTATAGGATTTCGGTGGGGGTCATATTGTAAAGGGTACTTGTCGGGAGAATATTTAGAATATATTCTGACATTTTTGCGGCATATATCCAGAATGACGGAGGAAGAGATGCATGAATCAATAAAGTACGAATCATATTGTTAATGGTGTGAATGATTCGTTCAACCTTACCGTTTTGTGGGGAGGTGTGAGGACAAGGGAATCGATAAACCATGCAATTATTTTTACAAAACCGGTGCAAGGTGGAGTTATTGAATTCACGACCATTATCGCACTAAAAAGATTTTATACCTTTTTCAAACTGTGTTTGGATAAAAGTATGAAACTCAAGAAATTTGGCAAACACTTCCGATTTGAATTTAAGAGGATATACCCAAATGTAGTGAGAAAAATCATCTAGCAACACAAGAGAATATTTATGACCGAGGGAACTAGAGATATGAGATGTCCATAAATCGGCATGTATAATATCAAACTGTGCAAAAGTAACACTAGTAGATGATTTAAACGGAAGACGGGTATGTTTGCCTAAAGAACAAGAAACACATTGTTGGGTTAATTTCTCATTATTACATGTAA
Source organism: Przewalskia tangutica (assembly GCA_029844215.1). Lineage (NCBI taxonomy): Eukaryota > Viridiplantae > Streptophyta > Magnoliopsida > Solanales > Solanaceae > Przewalskia > Przewalskia tangutica. The sequence goes on along the minus strand of CM056724.1, from coordinate 39,901,304 downwards.
TAAAATTATTGTCTCTAAGAAAATTAAAAATTGGGGCTCTTGGATGACCAAGCCTATTATGCCACGTGGATGGAGAAATAGCCGCTAGAGAGAAGGGAGAGCAAAATCTGGCAGTGGAGGTGGATGAGAATGGATAGAGATCCCCCGTGCTATTGCATCTCGTAAGAGGTGTCCCCCTGTGAAGATCCTTCACAGTAAAGCCAAAAGGTTCAAAGTCAACAGAGACAGAATTATTACGAGTAAATTTGCAGACATAAATTAGGTTCTTAATTATGTGAGGGGCATATAGGACATTTTTAATGGAAAAAGATGGATGAGGTGGTTGTGTGTAGGATGTTCCATAGCCCTGTATTGGAATGCGGTGGCCATTGCCAATGGTAATATATTGAGGATGTTTTAAATGAAACAGTTTAGGAATATTACCTGCAAATCGGGTGAGATGAGACGTGGCGCCCGAGTCCATGTACCAAGTGTTGTCCGGTTGCTGCAAATTGAAGCTGCTAAAATCCTGACCCAAATCAGTAGGGGACATACTAGATGCGGGCTGCTGGAACTGACCTTGCATAAAGTGGGCTTGCTGCTGGTATTGGGCTGGGCGGTAGTCTTTGGCCCAACAACCTTGCCGAGCATACGTACAGCTGATGGTTATTCTTCGAATCAGGCTGGGCGCCGGTGCTCTGCTGGAACTATTGAGGCGCCGCGACCCAATCGAACTGGGAACTGGGCAGTGGTTGTTGCTACTGGTTCTGCTGGCCGCGACCCTTGCCACGACCACGGCCTCCTCTGCCGCCGCGACCCTTGCCACGACCACGACCTCCTCTGCCGCCGCGACCCTTGCTGCGGTTAGGAATTTTCCGGCGGGGTTTGACCGGCAGGAATTTGATTTGGGGGTTGCGTTTCGATAGATAACGCCTTCTGATTGTGCTCATCCTGCTTAGCACGACGGGTTTCCTCGAGCAACAACTACGAGCGAGCTTTGTTAAAACTGGGTAACGGATCCGCTTGTTGAATCATGGTGGCCTAAGTATCATATTCGCCTTTCGAAAGGCCTGCAATCAATTGTAACACCATTTTAGTTTCCGAGACAGGCGTGCCGACGCTGGTGAGTTGATCTGCCACAAGTTTTAACTGTTTCCAGTACTTAGTCATGTTGGAGAAATTATCAAGACGTGTGTTGTTAAATTATTTCTCCAAGTACACAGCACGGGTGTGCTTGTTGTCTTGAAAGATTTCTTCCAACTGAATCCATAACTCACGGGCTGAGGCACCGGACTTCATTAAAGTGAGTAGCAAATCATGAGAGATGCTACCATATATCCACTGCTTAATCGCGGCGTCAAGCCTAAGCCAAGCAGCGTCGTCGACTTCGGGGGGCGCGGGAAGGAGTCATCTATGTGGTCAAGTACGTTGTATTGACATGCATGAATACGGAATAGTTCGACCCATGGTGTGTACTGACCGTTTTCTTGATCAAGAATGATTGGGAGACAGTTCTTGAGTTCTGTGTTTGCTTTAAACAAAGATAGAGTGCTTACTTGTACTTATAATAATGAACTTCATTTGTTTTACTTTGTTAAACTCAACTCGGAGCACTAATAAATCTGACTTTTTTTTTAGAAGCACCATTAAGCTTTTCTATTGAAGTTCGATTCATAAAATGTTCAATTTTGAGGCTGAATTTGGTCCTTGAACAAGAAAAATATCATTAATATTTGGTTTGATGTTACATGTATGTGTTTTTCTCCTTCACAGGTTTGTGAGGCGCGGTTTTTCTGAATGTTCCATCGACCGCATACCAGCTCAAAGAAGGAAAAAGATCAATCTCTCTCGTAGGTCAAAGTATTACATGCTCTACATAAGGGAATTGCCATAGTTTAGGACTTTTGTAGGATGCATCTCTCTTATGCTTAGCTTGGGCACTCACGACTACCCAACTTGTGGGTTAGCTTGAGCTTTTATTACTGACGAGCTTAAATCTTGTGCTGACATGCCTAGCAGAGACACACTAGATTTACATCGTCTGTACGCCGTGGGCACGCCCGCAAAACATGTACATTCGGATGATTATTAATACACATTTACCTTTCCATAAAAAAAAAAAGCATTACATGAAGAAGCTGCTACCTGATAGAAGTGGTATACACTTTGACAGCCTTTTTCATAAGAAAAATAAGGGGTTTCTGCTTGTCTCCGTGGTGGCTCTGCAATAAGCTTGGATTAAATGGATAGTCCTTGTTATTGTGTGACAGTTAAGTGTAATCATAGGAAAGTAGTGTGTAAAAAGATGCGCCTGTACAATAATTACAAAGATAAAATTTCAGGTATGTAATATTGTCTGCTATATAAGGTGGCCTATGCTTGATTTGGTTGCTAATATTCGTCTTTCTTTTTTCTTTTCGGGTCAAATTTTATAGTTCCTGTTGAGGTAACGAAAGCTGAAGCCAAGGTTCCTTCCTGTGGAGAGCTCCACAGATGTTCATTTGATTCTTGTGGATTTTGTGTTGAGTCTCTTGCTAAGTCGATCTAGTGGTACATTAATCATCCTAAGCAGCTAATTGCTACTATGTTTCACAGAAGTTGACTAATTCTTCATTTACACATTTGTTAAGTTTTGATCTACGTAATCTTGACGTGTATGGTATCCTTTTACCTTCTGAGTTATTACATTACATAGTCTAGGGATGATGACGTGTATGGTATCCTTTTACCTTCTGAGCTAGTACATTACATAGTGTAAGGATGGGCGTTTTACTGACTCAGTGACTTTAACACCAGGTGTTTCCAAAATGGGGACTATTTTAGGCAATGAGATTATGACTTCATCCTTTTATGTGTTCTATATAGCAGTAGAATAGGGCCTTGCATCTAGTGAAAATATGTTTTGCAGCGAGAGCTTTGACATCTTTCTTTAAGTGTTTCTTTCAATCGCTTCAATTTGTTCTCAACTCATTTGAAAGTGGAAAGGAATAAAAGTTTGAATTGAACCCAATAGCCAGTTTTAGGACTGGTTGTCTTGTTGAAAGATAAATAACGTTTGAAATGCAAAATTAGTCAGTTTTCCATTACAGACTTATTGTGTAGCTCTTTGGGACATAGGAGGAACTTCCTTGCATTTTGGCTAGGATCTTGTTATTATTTCTATAGTAGTGATATTTCAATCCCGATGTATAGGATCAGGGCCGTCTTTGAATCCGTGCGAGATGTGCTACCGCACAGGGCCCCCGAAAAACAAAAAAAATTAGGAGCCCCTTTTTTTTTCATTTTTTATTAAGTAGTATTAACCAGAATTTACTGTAAATGCTCATAATTCGCAGGTATTAGCTCAATCAAAGTAAAGTGATTCAGTTTCAGTGACGCGCGCATGTGGAGACCCAAATTCAGATTATTGAAATCGTATATTTACTTATATTAAGGACCCATTTTTACGAATTAGAACAGAACCCCAAATTATTTGAGACGACATTGAAACCTGTTCCAATCTATACTACCTTTCCCCCATCACCATAGGTATACATAACACGGATGAATGGCACAGAAAAAAAAACAATTATGCAACTAAATTGAACCTCTCAACATTGTCACGCCAAGCAATGACTAATTCAAAGTTTCTAGGCTTTCGCACTTTTCTTGCCAAGCGAGACTTCTATCCATTCTAACACGTATGTTTGGAGTTTTAGTGTACAACTTAAAACTTCAACACAATATTCAAGAATTCAAATTTATAAAAAGTGAAAGTTCTAATATATACAGGTGAAACCCCATCAAACTCGAGAAAAATTCACAACTAGACACTTTTTGGATCGCTAATTAAGCTTTAGCCAACATCTCAAAACTATTCAAAGGTTTAGCCACTTTTAAATGTGAAAATAAAACTTGAATAAAAATATCGCCAACTAAGAGAGGAAATATGTCACAATGTGTTGGAGTTCAAACTCCATTTGATTGTACCGAACACTCATAAAGTCACAATTTGGTATCAACAATTCAGACTGCTGTATAAATAGAGAAATTAAAATCAATTAGTTTCTTCAAATTAATCAAGAAGTCTTCCTTCCGAAAAAAAACATTCGCGATCACATCTCCATAGAAGGAAAGAGGTTACGCAATTTGCAGGCTGGGATAACCACATACTAAAATACATGTACGAACTCTTTCAATTGGCAAAAGAATTTACTTTACACACAAGAAAACTCTGAAGAAACCAGCAGAAGGAATAAATAGCCTGAAAACTTTAATAGATCAGTAGTACAAGAAAGGGTGTCATCCTTAACTTTTTGATTTTGAGTGCTTAACGAGCCACTCAATGACTGAGTCAATATTGGTGGAATTTTTGCATGATATCATATAGCAACATACCTCCCTATCTGTTATAGATTTCAAGTCCCTGCAAAATAACGGATCATTCAAAAGAGAATCCAAATGAAGAAAATATGTAATGCAATGTTCAATTGAGGTTTAAAGGAAAGGAGGGGGGGGGGGGGGGGGATACAAAAAAGAGGGGTAGCACGAGGGATAAGAGTTTCATCCTGTTCAATAGAACAAGAACAGAAGAAAATGAAAGGGAATTTGCTTCCTATCACAAGACTTCTCGACCAATTAGCCAAAATGAAAGAAGTAAATCTTTCTTTAACTTCTCAATTTTACCAACCTAAGGGAAAGATAAGGCTCAAAAAAGGGAAGTAAATAAAGCCACCTTTCCCTAATCAACCATAGTGCAAATTAGCCTATTTGGCGGAAGTAAAAAATGCTTATTCTTTTAAAATGTTTATTTTAGAGAGTTGAGGTGTTTGGCTAAACGTTTAGGGAAAAATAAGTGTTTTTGAGTAATAGCATAAGCTGTATTTTAGAAGCTGAATAGTTAAGTTTTTTTCAGAAGCACTTTGAAACCTTCGTCAAACACAAATTGCTGCTATAATATTAACAAAAGTACTTTTCAAATTAATTAGCTAAGCACAAACTGCTCCTCCCAAAGTATTTTTTTGAAAAGCACTTTTGAAAATAAGCAGATTTTGGAAGATTTTGGAAGCTGTCAAACAAGCTAGTAAACAAAGAGAAACCAATGTGTGTGCAATTTTATATGCTTACATCTGATCAGTCAAAGCCTGCTTGGAAAGGGCTCCAGGCTTGTCAATCTTGTTACCCAATACCAGCAATGGAATACCACTCAATGATGGCTTGCTCAGCAGGTCATGAATTTCACTTCTTGAAATACTAACATTATCATGATCAGCAGCATCAACAACATAACTGCAAGGAAGGACATTTAAACAACTCAATAACAAGATATCACAATGGCTACCATGATAATTAGTAGAATTCCTTCATAATTTCAAAAGAAAAAAACGCCTAAAAGGAAGGAATTCTATCACCCCTAAGGTATATTAGAAATGAATCTGTCAAAAGCCTGATCAGGTAATTTGGATTAGCATCGGTTCTTTAACAAACCATGGTTGGAGAAAACTAAATGCAACCCAACAACAAGAAGACCACTGATCTAATATGTGCTGTCTTCCATTTATTCCAAAGGTATTATGACTATGCATAACGATGAAGCACTCAAAAAAGACGAAGAAGCAGTGAATTTGTTTGTATAAGTGAAAGTAATACTGAGCATATAACTGGATTAATTTACTTCCATCTACAAAAGAACAATGAGGAAGGAACAGTAGCATCTACACAATGTAATCAAATAAGCTGAAGATAGATGCATACACTATAGCAGAAACTGCACGGCAGTATCTTTCCCACATACTGCGGAATCTGGGTTGACCTCCAAGGTCCCACAATTTTATAGTCACATTTCCTTTAGTCACTTTCCGCATGTTAAACCCCACCTAAACATTCAATAGATTTGTATGATTATCACAGATCAAAATGATGTAGTGAAATTGGAATTGGCTTATGACTAAAGAGCTAGGAAGATGACGACTTACTGTTGGTATCATGTCTTCACTGTATCCACCAGTCTAAGTAAGACAGATTGAAAAAATTAGTATTAAGGCATCAGATTCAATCAGAGTACACGGAAGCAAAAGGATACGAAAAAAATAAGCATGGAAGAATTATCTACTCACAGCAATGACATTAACAAGCGATGTTTTTCCTGCATTCTGCAACCCTATCAAAGAAAGCTCCATTTCCTGCTGAAAGAAGAGGCTGAAGGAAAAACAAGCAATGAGCTGACATGAGGAATCTTTTCATAAGAGATGAAGCCAAAGCAATCAAAGTCCAAGTGCATATGCAAAATGCCAACTCCAATGTGTGTTAAAAGACCTTTGAAAATAAAGATACAAATAACTTCCAGTTCTCAAACTTTTAAGCCACAAAGCAGAAGTAACAATTCCACACAAAGGCTACGTTGAGGAACCAAAAACGAAGGTCCAAGTTGCACAACACGGCGTGAAACTACTAACACAGGATGGATGGAAAATAACCGTGGGTCAGTCAATAATTAGTTTTTTGATCCAGTTCATCTCCTAAACCAACCCTCTCCTTTGACAGTTCAGGCATAAGATGGAAGCACAGCTCACCCACAACTGCCAAAAAATGTACAAAAGGAGAGAGGGCCCACCAAACATTTATTTGATAAGATTGATTTCAAATAATAGGAAATGTGTCCAATCATAGGGATCATCCATCACCCACACAGATAAATTATGCTTTTTGTGAGAGAGAGGAGGCCTCAGAACCAGACAACCAATCTGTTTACAGCAATAAACCTCCGCATGAATTTAGTAAGAAAGCCTAAAGTTACAAGAACACAAGAACTTAGGCAGAAGAAACTGCTACTGGCAACTTTTGCAAAATATTTGATGTGTGGAAGACATGGAAGTCCCAAGCTTGATTAGAACAAACGAATTAGCAAATTTTCAATAGTCCACTACGAGAAATCTTAATGAATAATGCAACTAGTGTCAGCGTCTGCTTGAGTCTGAAAGGTTAAATAGTACTAAGTTGAACCACAAATCAAAATTTTCTTGTCATAGAAGTAAATGACACTCCCTTAGGGACTTTCCCCAGACCCTACGCGAGCATAGAATGCTTCGTGCACCTAGCTCCGGAATGACACTTCTTTTATATTCTTCATGTGCAAGGGAGGAGTCTGGATAATGAATGAAGTACATTGGGGAAGTTGACTAAAAATTTGCTCTTGATCTCCTTTTCCACAGGTTTGGCTCTATCTCCGTGTATTTCATGCCATTAAACTCAGCAATAAAAATTTCTAAAATATGAGGCATTCGATCACCACTACAATCCAAGTTTCATGACAGAAGTCATAGAAGATTCAATGACACTTGTCACCTAAAATGAGTCTCTTTGAGTGTATCTCAATCTCGTTTCTCATCTAAAAGCTTAAGCTAGTAGAGAGGATACAATATTATATTATGTCTTGGTAGAGTCAATAACTATTAAAGGTAATCGCAGAGATTACATATATCAACTCATTTAAATTCCCGAAACAAATGAGAAAACATAAGTACCAGCAATAATAATCACATATTCAACTCATAAAACTCCAAATAATCAGAATTCCTTCAGAGGAATTATTTCATAATGATAAAATTTAACAATAGAGAGCTCGCAATTTTTTTGATACTAATGATGTTTGGGTCAACTTGCGTGCACTTGACTAATTTCGCTAGCTCCCACCAATAAAGAAATCACCTATTCTTTTGCCTCTGCTAATATTAGAACCTGGGACCTCGTGATTCTCCGGTAGGCCACACCCTAGGTGCTAAAGTTTTTTTATTTTACATCAATCAATCACTTAGTCATGTTTGGTATGCTGTATTACGCTAGACTGCACTGGACAAAAAAATAATACATTTGGTGGGCGTTTTCAGCTGGACTGCACTGTAAGACCCCTGTACTGTACTAAAAAAAATACAGCCCATTATATATTAATACTCTAATAACGTCCCGTGTATATTAATACAGTTCAGTCAATTACAATACAATACAGTCCATGCAAATTATACAGTCCAGTACGACGTACCAAACGAGCCCTTAATGCTCAATTCCAAACTAGTCATTTATTATATTAAATATGACGGAAAAGAATTAGATCGGAATATATACCTTCGAAGGCAATTGAGGAAAGCTTCCCAAAGACCCATGGCTAACGAGACCCAGAGATGTATGCCAATTAGACAATCCAAGTGTTCGTGTAGTTCACCAAGTCCCTCAATTATTGGGCTTATGTTGATTGGTCTCCAAATATGTGTGAAATGTACTTACAATCAAATCTCTATAATTATGGCCGGTGAGGTAATGTTATATATATAAAAAATATTTGATAGTTAAATCTTTTTTAATTAGTATAAATAAAAGTACACAAATAATTATTCTTCTTTAACTTTTATGTTATACACGAAAATAATATACTTATTAATTTTAAAACCTTAATTGATTTTCATATTTCATTAATTAAAAATTGAAAAAATTATTAAATTAATAATAAATCTATAAATAATTGTACCGTATCGATAAAGAATATCTAAGGAACATATGCACTTAAAAGTAATTGAGAATTTAAATATTTCAAATTTGGCATAAGAATTCTACAATTATAGGTTGTTTCGTAAATTTTAATCTATTAGTGATAATATAACGCTTGTATTGACGGATAATTTTGTTCAAACTTTCGGTAAAAGAGAATTCAAGTAGCTTTCTCTTGAAAGTTGCTAAGAGCTTAACATACATCATATTTCTTATAAAATATTACTACACAATATTTGAGTATGACTAGTATATAAAAGTAATTTTAGAAAGAGTGTACCGCTATAATGAATGTCACTGTTGTTATAGGTAGAATGTTATTATAGAAAAGTAAAATATAACATGAAAATTCAATTCCGGAGAAAATTAGGTGGTTATAGACTTGTAGTGAAATGTTATTATAACGAATGACAATTATAAAAAGGTTGACTGTGTTAATATAGTTATATTTATACCAAAAGAATAGTCAATCTTATAATGGTACCAGCCATACTTGAAAGCTAGTTGCTAGTTTTTGTCTACAAGTAGGGGTTTAAAATTTAAATGGACAGGTTTGGTTGAAATTGGGCAAGTTAAAATGTGTTGAATTAATAAATGAGTTGGTTTAAAATTTGGCCCAAAAGTTATTTAAGCAGTTTGGGTTCGTATCCCGGTGTGCAAATTTTTCTTTCTTCTGGAATAAGACCTTGTAGGTGATATCAGTTGTTCTGTTCTCAAATTTTGGTCATTTAGGCACATTTCGCGATTTACTGATAGTAGTGTTGAGGGACTAGTACTACTATCTCCAGAAATGTCTGGCGTAAGCCAGGAAGCTGGATATAAAAAAAAGATATAAAATTTTGCTAGTTTATGGCTACAAGTAAGGGTTTATATGGGCAGGTTGGGTTGAAATTGGGCAAGTTAAAATGTGCTGAATTAATAAATGGGTTGGTTTAAAATTTGGCCCAAAGTTATTTGAGTTGAAATGGGTTGGCTCATGACCCGCCCAGTCACGACCCGAACCGACGGGTCCGCGACTGGTGCCCTACCTGCGCACCCTTATACCCACGTATCACATATGACCAGCGGAAGCTAATGAAAAACTCAAATCTCAAAACAAAGGGATCTCCGCCCCAATCACATATAATAAAATAGTAAGACGACGAGGCCGCCATTATATACACAATCAAAATGAAATACAACCGCATATATGTCTAACCCACACATGACTACTGCACTTAAGAGTAAGACAAGAATTCATGACGACAAGGCCCCGCTGCACTTCGAATATACATAAGCACAGAATTCAAGAAATCGGCACTAAAATGATAAGCCCCGTAACAAAGCGAGCTATCCTAAAGCCGAGCAATGATCCTAAGCACGCGATCACCAAATGAGTACTACACTGCGGCATTTAACGCAAATTTCGAGAAGGGGGTCGATAACAAGGTACTAAGTATGTAAACATAAAGCACAGTAAATAAGACCATAATCGCCAAAAGATTTATGGGACAAGATGAAAATCAAATACCGATCCAATGCGTGCAAATAAAATAAGAGCTAATCAGCATTTTTTAAAAGTGGGAGTCATATACCGTCATCGGTATCTATACCCGCATCATGGATACATGTCTATGGAATCATATACTATCATGAGTATCTATACTCGCATCATGGAAACATGTCCATGGAATCATATATGTCATAGGTGTCTATACCCGCATCATGGATACATGTCCATGGAATCATATACATATAACGCATCTACTTAATGGAGGTCTCTGTTCACGGGTATCTATACCCGCATCGTGGATACGTGTCCATGAAATCATACATATATAACGTGCGACCGACCAATGAAGGTCTCGGTGTTCATGGGTATCTATACCCGCATCACGTGGTCAGTAAGTCCGTGGAATCATACATATAATGTGCGACCGCTTTAACAGGTCTCGGTGATCATATACATACCTTACCAGGCCCATTTTAGGACTCGGTGTGAAATCATCATCTCAAGCATGAATAGATTACCGTGAGTAACCATACGCAATTTCAAATCTTCTTTTGACTCTCAAAGGAATAAATAGAATGACTTTCATTTTAGGAGTAACCAAGGCATTCTCATATCATGTATCAATAAGAATTAAGATCCAATAAAACTAGGTACGTCTGACGTACACTCACTTTATACAAATCATGTCAAAAGAAGAAAGAATAGTTCACATACTTTATCGGCTATACCATCACGATAAGTAGAACACGCCTCAAATAGGTACTTCAACCTACAATAACAATAACACTTCTATCAACTTCATGATACCAGTGTAAGTCATATACCACATAATGGTTCTCTTCATATAAAAATTTGGGCAACACTTACCCTAATTATACATACATTTCCACCTTGTAAATAAGGCCAATAACATCACTAACCAAGCACCACTTAAGGACATAACCAAAACAGCAACCAAGGTGATTCACACACCTATTTGTTATGTAAATCCGGCCTCTTAATCCATATAAAAACAATCCATAAAAACAGTCCATATTTCAACACAACATGGGTAAAATGTGAAGTCTTCCTACACCTTTTTATACCCTTATTCCTTTAGGACATACGTTAGCAATTTACCACCTTAAACATGCATAATTGTAACTAAATTTCCAGCATAATACACGTATAAAACAGTCCCTAAAACAGCACAACAACGTCCAACAGTTTTAGGAAGTTCTCGGCCAAACCGTGACCAACTATCACTTTGCACTACTTCTTCACGTTACAATCACACACACGTATCCTCTACAAGCTTGTAACCATCTTGCCTTCATGTTTTTCTTCCAATAAGTTCATAAACAAGCTTAGGGTTTCAAGACAATTTTCTTGGCCATGTGCCGTGACCCACTGATTTGCAAGGTTAATTTGGCTTAGAACTTAGTTAAGGTGCTTAATCTTGTAAAATAAGTTGATCTTCTTCTTCACTTTGGCTAGGGATTTTCGAGAACCTTAAAGGTTAAGGGAGAGATGAAGGTTTGGATGAGAAGATATTTGTGAGCCTAAGTCTTGCAAGACTTGGATAATATAAATGTATATAACACAAGTGGAGAGGGACCCATGAACCCCACTTGTCCACTTGTCTTTTCTTCACATAAAATATCTCTCACACTTAGTCATTTTTTTTCAATATTTTCGATGGCCACACTTCATAATACCAAGACTTAATTAATTCACACTAAGTCCATAACTCTATTGGAAATAATCCAACCACTAGTATTAATTCTTGTCATCACATAAATCTCGAAAATTTTCCATATAAGAAAATGTAAAAATCATTTCCTTCCAACATTCAAAACTTTTTTCCATAACCATGTTCTCACTTAGTAGCCATGGAATTACGGGGTGTAACATTCTCCCCCCCTCCCCTTAGAAACATTCGTCTCGAATGTTCATAGTAGGTCTTAGCTATAACAGTTTCGGCATAGTCCCCTTTAACTATACCCATCAACCAATATTCAACAAACACAATGATGTCACACATGACCACAATATAACACATAGTCTCATTCATAAATCAAATAGTCAAATAGGGGTCAGAATTACATGTAGGCACCGGAAACAAGTGAGGATACTTCCTCTTTATCTCATCTTCTGCTTCCCATGTCATCTCTTCCCTATTATTGTTCCGCCAAAATACTTTAACGGAAACCACATCCTTAGTCCGTAACCGTCTAACCTGGCGGTCAAGTATGGATATGGGACTCTCCTCATAAGTCAACTCCTTTTTCACATGGACATCATCTACTGGGAAGACTCTAGAAGGATCACTAATACACCTACGCAACATCGATACATGAAAAACTGAATGTACCGCTTCCAAAATAGATGGTAGATCCAACTCATAGGCAACCTTTCCTACCCTGCGAATAACCTGGTAATGCCCAATATATCTCGGGCTGAGCTTCCATTTCTTACTGAACCTCATCATACCCTTCATGGGTGATACCTTCAAGAATACCCAATCATCAAGCTGAAACTCCAAGTGTCGGCGTCGATTATCTGCATACGACTTCTGTCGACTCTGGGCTGCTAATAATCTCTCCTGGATAAGCTTCACCTTATCCATAGCTTGCTGAATCATGTCTGGGCCAAGTAACTTAGTCTCGCCCACATCAAACTACCCAATAGGTGACCTGCACTTCCTCTCATATAAGGTCTCGTACGGGGTCATCTGAATACTAGAATGGTAGCTGTTGTTATATGCAAACTCAATTAGTGGTAAATGATCATCCCAGCTACTTCTGAAGTCAATAGTACAGGCTCTCAACATGTCCTCTAATTTCTGAATAGTACGCACTGTCTGCCCATCAGTCTGAGGATGAAATGTGGTGCTAAGACTCACTTGTGTCCCCAATCCCTTATGAAACGACCTCCAAAAGTTAGCTGTAAACTGAGGCCCTCTGTCCGATATAATAGATGTGGGAACCCCGTGCAGTCTCACTATCTTCATAATGTACATCCTAGCATAATTCTCAGCTGAGTAAGTAGTCCTGACTGGAAGAAAATAGGCTGATTTCGTCAGCCTATCCACAATAACCCTATATGGAGTCATACTTCTTCTGAGTACGAGGTAAGCCCGTAATGTAATGCATATTAATCACTTCCCACTTCCACGTTGGGATCTCTATCTGCTGTAATAATCCACCAGGCTTCTGGTGCTCAACCTTAACCTGCTGATAATTCGAGCACTGCGCAACAAACTCCGCTACGTCCGTTTTCAGGACATCCCACTAATATACGCATCTGAGGTCATGATACATCTTCGTTGACACCAGATGAATAGAATAACGAGCATTGTGTGCCTCTCTCATAACCTACTGTCGTAACCCTACAACCTCAGGTACACACAATCTGCCTTCATACCGTAGCACCCCATCAGGCGCAACCTTAAATAGAGTTTTCTCCTTTCGAAGAGTCGCATCTCTATACCGTGCCAGAATAGGATCCTCATACTGATGCCTCTTCACCTCTTCTACAATAGAGGACTCAAAAACTCCTCGAATAAGAACTTCATTATCTCCAGAAACGACCAACCGGACTCCAAGGCTCGCTAGCTGGTGTATCTCACGAACCATATCCTTTTTTTCCGGCTGCACATCTGTCAAACTACCCATATACCGACGGCTAAGAGCATCCACTACCACATTGGCTTTCCCTAGGTGGTACAAGATATCAACATCACAGTCCTTAAGTAACTCTAACCACCGTCTCTGCCGTAAGTTTAGCTCCTTCTGTTTGAAGATATATTGGAGACTCTTATGATCCGTATAAATATCAACATGAACTCCATATAGATAATGTCTCCATATCTTCAAAGCATGTATCACTGCCGCCAACTCCAAATCATGAGTAGGGTAATTCTTTTCGTGCTTCTTGAGCTGTCAGGATGTATAAGCTATAACCTTACCATGCTGCATCAACACACAACCTAGCCCAACACCCGAAGCATCACAATAAACAACATAACCCTCTAGTACCTCGGGAAGAGTTAGAACTGGCGTCGTAGTCAACTTATCCTTCAACAACAGGAAGCCTTGCTCACAAGCATCCGTCCATTGGAACTTAGCCGTCTTTTGAGTTAGCCTAGTCAAAGGCGCTGAGATCGAGGCAAATTTCTCCACAAACCTCCGGTAATACCTTGCAAGCCCCAAAACACTGCGTACATCAATAGGTGTGATAGGTATGGGCCAAGTCTTCACTGCCTCAATCTTCTGTGTATCCACCTGAATACCATCATCTCCAATAATATGCCCCAAGAATGTCACTAAGGCCAACCCAAATTCACACTTAGAAAACTTGACATACAACTTCTGGTGCTGGAGTACCTTAAGTACAGTCCTCAAATGGTCTGCATGCTCCTCTTATGACCGTGAGTAGACCAGAATATCATCAATGAACACGATAACAAACGTATCCAGAAATGGATTGAATACCCGGTTCATCAAATCCATAAACACTGCTGGAGCATTGGTCAACCTAAAAGACATCACCCTAAACTCATAATGCCTGTATCGGCTCCTGAATGTTGTCTTTGGGATATTTGTCTCTCTCACCCGCACCTGATGATAACCGGACCGCGGGTCTATCTTCGAGAAACACCTAGCACCCTGCAACTGGTCAAACAGATCATCAATCCTGGGGAGGGGATACATGTTCTTGATGGTTGCCTTATTCAGCTGCCTATAATCAATGCGCATTCGCGGCGATCCATCCTTCTTCTTCACAAATAATACTGGTGCTCCCCAATAAGATGTACTAGGCTTAATGAAGCCTTTTTCCAGCAAGTCTCTCAGCTGGTCATTCAACTCCTTCAACTCTTCAGGTGTCATTCTATAAGGAGGAATAAATATCAGTCGGGTATCTGACAGCACATCTATACTGAACTATATCTCCCGCTCTGGAGGAATACCTGAAAGATCATATGGAAATACATCCGGAAACTCACTAACTACCGGAACTGACTGAAGACCTGGTACCTCAGCTTCTGTATCATGCACCCGAACCAGATGCTAGATATATCCTTTTCTAACCATCTTCCTTGTCTTGAGGTATGAAATAAACTTACCCTCTACGATGTTGTATTCCCTTTCCATTCTATAACTGGTTCTCCTGGAAATTGAAATCGAACCAACTTCCCTCTACAATCAACGTTAGCATAACAAGAAGCTAACCAGTCCATACTCATAATCACATCAAAGTCAGTCATGTTTAACTCTATCAAATCTGATGTGGTACGACGACTATATATAACCACCGAGCAATTTTTATATACACGCCTAGCCATGACTGAATCTCCTACCGGCGTAGCTACCTCAAAAAATTCTATCGACTCAGGTTCTATCCCAATTCTACTAGCAACAAGGGGAGAAATATAGGATAAAGTGGAACCTGGATCTATCAATGCATACACGTCACAAAAAAAATCAATAATATACCTGTGACAACATTCAGTGACGCCTCCTGGTCGTGTCTACTGGCCAAAGCATAAATACAGTTCGAAGGACCGCCAGAACTAGAAGCTCTGCCACGACCTCTACCACGACCTGCTGTCCTGTGAACACTCTGCCCTGCAGGGCGTATAGCTATAGAAGATGACGAACCAGCAACTGATCTAGTAGGCTGAGTCATACCACCTGCACCACCTTTGGAAGGACAATCTCTCATTAAATGGCCTTGACGTCCGCAAGCAAAACATGCACCTGTACCAGAACGGCATCCCCCAAAATGTTGTCTACCGCACCGAGAACACCGAGGCAAAGGTGGCATCGACAGGCTAAAACTCATGTATATCTGCGAACTGCGCACTCGGAGCTCGACCGACTCACGAATACCGTCGCGATCGAACCTCCCGCGCGTGAAGCTGCGGGTACACTCTGTCTTGGTGGGAAGAATATTCGCCTATTCTTGGAATTTGTCGCCTCGAAACTCACCAAACGGTCCCGCCTACCTAGCCTCTTGGTGGCCGGTCGTGCTCTGCTCGGTGGCGCCACTATGTCTGTCATCCACCCCTTGTGCATATGCCTGGATCTGGGCAATATCCATACCTGGCTGAAGAGCTACTGCCAAACAACCATCAGTCAGATACCGATCTAGTCCCATCACATAGCGATGAACTCTATCGGCCATATCAGCCACAATCGTAGGCGCATATCTCGCCAATGAATCAAACTTCAGGATATACTCGCGAATGGTCCTGCCACTCTGCCTCAACTCTAGGAATCTGTCAACTCTAGCCCTCCTCATCTCTGGAGGCAAAAAGTGACCAAGGAAGGCCTTTGTGAACTCATCCCATGTAGTAGGAGGAACATCCTCTCCCGTAGACAACTCCCAAGACTCATACCAGTTTGTAGCTATATCCCGCATCCTATATGAAGCTAACTCAACCGACTTAGTCTCTGAAGCCCTGATTACCCTCAGTGTACGCTGCATCAGTCGGATGAACTCCTGCGGATCATCCTCGGGCTGTGACCCAAAAAACTCTGAAGGGTTGCAATTCAAGAAATCATGAACCCTCAAACTGTCGGACCTAAGATCAACTCCTAGTCCCTGCCTGCGTCTCTGCCCTGCCACTAGTCTAGTCAGCAGCTGAACTACATCTCTCATGGCCCTATCTTCTACCCCTGGCTGAGGAACTGGAGGCTCAAGTATCGGGGCCTCTGGAGCCGCTCAAAGCTCCTCTGGTGACGGCGGTGTAACTGAACTCGCCGACTGGCGTACAATCTCAGGCACAGACTGGGCATGTGCCTTAGTAACTCTCTGAGTCTGACTAGTAGCTCCTGCTACTGATTTGTCCTTCTGGGCCACTGTCACTTTCCTCGGAGGCATAACTGTAACACAATAATATGTTAGAGAGGGGAATTCTCCTAATAACACAACTCTATTACACGATCTAGGAGATGAAAGAATGGAAACCAATCATAAATGTCCATCAGCCTCCTGTGTATAAGTATGGTGCACAACATACTTATACTCAAGACTCTACTTAGACACGGTCTGTAGACATTCTGAGGATGAACTGCTCTAATACTATTTATTTCACGACCCGAGCCGACAGGTCCGCGACTGGTGCTCTACCTGGGCACCCTTATCCCCACATATCACATATGATAAGCGGAAGCAAATGAAAAACTCAAATCTAAAAACAAAGGGATCCTGTCCCCAGAACTGTCATATAATAAAATAGGCAAGCCGACGAGGCCGCCATTATATACACTAATCCAAAATGAAATACAACTGTACATATGTCCAACCCACACACGACATGCACTTAAGAGTAAGGCGAATTATGACGATAAGGCCCCGCTGCACTTCGAATATATATAAGCTTGTAACGACAAAACTGTACCAAAATGATAAGCCCCGTAACAATGGAGCTATCCCATAAGCTGAGCAATGATCCTAAGCACGCGGATCAGCAAAATGAGTACCTACACTGCGGCATTTAACGCAAATTTCGAGAATGGGTCGATAACAAGGTACTAAGTATGTAAACATAAAGTACAGTAAATAAGATTATAACTGGCCAAAAGATGACAGAGACAAGTATGAAAATCAAATACCAGATCCAACCGTGCCAAATAAAATAAGAGTCAACTGTACCTTTTTAAAAAGTGGGAGTCATATACCGTCATCGGTATCTATACTCGCATCATGGATACATGTCCATAGAATCATATACTGTCGTGAGTATCTATACTCGCATCATGGATATATGTCCATGGAATCATATATGTCATATGTGTCTATACCCGCATCATGAATACATGTCCATGAAATCATATACATATAACGTACCCGACCTGTAATGAAGGTCTCGGTGTTCATGGGTATCTATACCCGCATCATGGGTTGCAAGTCCATGAAATCATATATATAACGTACCCGACCCTTTAATGAGGGTCTCGGTGTGATAATATACATACCGTACTCGACCCATTTTGGGACTCGGTGTGAAATCATCATCTCAAGCATGAATAGATTACCGTGAGTAACCATACGCAATTTCAAATCTTCTTTTGACTCTCAAAGGAATAAATAGAATGACTTTCATTTTAGGAGTAACCAAGGCATTCTCATATCATGTATCAATAAGGATTAAGATCCAATAAAATTAGGTATGTCTGTCGTACACTCACTTTATACAAATCATGCCAAAAGATGAAATGATAGTTCACATACCTTATCGGCTATACCAACACGATAAGTAGAATACACCTTAAATAGGTACTTCAACCTATACTAACAATAACACTTCTATCAATTTCATGATACTAGTGTAAGTCATATACCACATAGTGGTTCTCTTTCATATAAAAATTTAGGTAGCACTTCCCCTAATTATACATACATTTTCACCTTACAAATAAGGCCAATAACATCACTAACCAAGCACCACTTAAGGACATAACCAAAACAGCAACCAAGGTGATTCACACACCTATTTCTTATGTAAATCCGGCCTCTTAATCCATATAAAAACAGTCCATAAAAATAGTCTATATTCCAACACAACAAGGGTAAAATGTGAAGCCTTCCTACACCTTTTTATACACTTATTCTTTTAGGACATATGTTAGCAATTTACCACCTTAAACATGCATAATTGTAACTAAATTTCCAGCATAATACACGTATAAAATAGTCCCTAAAATAGCACAACAACGTCCAACAATTTTAGGAAGTTCTCGGCCAAACCGTGACCAACTTTCACTTTTTGCATCACTTCTTCACGTTACAATCACACACGTATCCTCTACAAGCTTGTAACCATCTTTCCTTCATGTTTTTCTTCCAACAAGTTCATAAACAAGCTTAGGGTTTCAAGACAATTTTCTTGGCCATGTACCGTGTCCCACTGAATTGCAACGTTAACTTGGCTTAGAACTTAGTTAAGGTGCTTAATCTCGTAAAATAAGTTGATCTTGTTCTTCACTTTGGCTAGGGATTTTCGAGAACCTTGAAGGTTAAGGGAGAGATGAAGGTTTGGATGAGAAGATATTTGTGAGCCTAAGTTTTGTAAGACTTGGATAATATAAATGTATATAGCACAAGTGGAGAGGGACCCATGAACCTCAATTGTCCACTTGTCTTTTCTTCACATAAAATATCTCTCACACTTAGTCATTTTTTCTCAATATTTTCGATGGCCACACTTCATAATACCAAGACTTAATTAATCCACACTAATTCCATAACTCTATTGGAAATAATCCAACCACTAGTATTAATTCTTGTCATCACATAAATCTCGAAAATTTTCCATATAAGAAAATGTAAAAATCCTTTCCTTCCAACATTCAAAACTTTTTTCCATAACCATGTTCTCACTTAGTAGCCATGGAATTACGGGATGTAACACACCCCAACTTGACCCAATTTTTTTTTATAGAAATACATTTTTCGAAGAATTTTTTTTCGTGAAATATAATCTAGAGAAAAACCGTTTTCGTGGAATTTTTTCTTCTTCATATCAAACACACCCCAAACTTATAAGATAAATGATACAAGAATAATGAATACATAAATCAAAATTAAAGTAAATCTCAAGCAATAAATTCAAATTAAAATAAATCTTAAAAAATGGACTAAATTGGAGATCACTTTAAAGTTAGTTATGTTGGGTTGGGCTAAAATCAATCCAATGCAAAATTATCTTGAGCCCAACTCATAAATTTTTGGATCTTCTATCAAATTTTGGGTTATATTTGACACCCCTAATTATAAGTGATATATTTTTTCAGTCCTAATTTGTCTGACACTAATTTAATTGAACATGAAATCTAAAAGAAATTCTAAAATGCGGAATATCTACTCACAAATTATTGGACATAAAGTGATCATCCTAGTATTATGATTGTTCGAATGTGTCTCCTATATTGTCAAAACACATATTGCCATTGGTTCTTTTCTTTTTGAAGTTTTCATTCTCTTGGCAAGATAGAGAACTTGTACCAAAAGTAGCACAAAGTAAATTTGGAACCTCATTAGGGTGTGCAATTGAATCAAATTTTTGATTAATTAGTTTGATAATTTCTTTGCTTTGGTTAGAAGGAATGATTTTTAAAAAAATGGTTTCTAATTTACAAAATAAAAATGACAAATAAAAAAACAAATTATTTTATATGTACATATTAATTTTATTAGAATAATTCTTTACACACGCGTCTTTTATGTATAATCCACACGATATGCTAACGGTGCAAACAGTGTCTACGTAGAATAATAGTAGCCCACTTGAGGTGTCTAAATGAAACAAAGATCAGTTTAGGTATTTAAGTGAAAGACTCGTTCGACCACAAGAGTAATAACTACAACTCATATCTTTCATGTTAGTGTGGGTAGAATTGGAAGTGTTGAAATTAAAATTTTACCTAAAAAAGAGTGAAACATAAAAATTGAGAAGAAGGAAGTAGTTACAATTTATTTGAAAGTTGATCAATTTGGTGATCAAACAACATTTTTGTTTGACTTGATTTTAAATTTAATTTTTTTAAATATTTTATAATAAACTTTAAATATTTGAAAACTCAATAAAGAGTAGTATAAATTATAATTAATAATTCATAATATATATAAAAAATCATAATTAAAGAAAGAAGTGATTGACCCAAAAGTAAGTGTAGTGTTGGGAAGCTTTTTGTTTTTGTGGTGAGAAAAGCGGGGGACCGACAAAGGAGGTTTGGTGTCAAGTTTCATCATCGTTGAAGTCCTCAAGATCCAAAAAATTGTTGGAACAATTCACTTGAATTAAGTAGCCAAAAATGACTTGTATAGCTGATTTAGTGAAATGAATGGGTTCTGAGTACCTCATAATGGGTTCTTGAAGACTTAGCTAATTTTGTGAAAATTCATATACATACAACTTTGTTTGGCTTTGTGTTTTAAGCTGAAACATATGTCGAGAGATTTTGTTCAATCCACTTCAAGGCTCTGTTATGGTAAGCTTTTTCCTTTCTCTTTTATTTTCAATATTCGGCTTCATTTATCAGACCACTGAGAAACTTACTTTCTTTGGAATCAAGATCCATCCGTCCCAATTTATGTGACGTAGTTTAACTGGGAACAGAGTTTAAGAAATACGTAAAGACTTTCGGATATTGTGGTCTAAATTTGTGTGGTTATAAATTTATTCCGTTAAGCATAAAAGTTAAAATTTATAGTTAAATTGTTGTCAAATAAGGATATGTATCATTCTTTTTTAGTCATATAAATTGAGAAGAGGGAGTAGTTGAGTGATCGTTTGAGAAATCAACTCTTCAATTTTCCGAAGAATTTTATGATTTCCCTCACTCCCCCTTTTCCTTTCTCATTGTTGTTTCCCCCTTAAATAATTTGCTTTGTATGCCTTAATTATTTTGTTGGAGTTTGTTTGGCTCATATTTTGAGTGTTTGGTTCCCCAATGGTGTTTATTGTGGATCTTGAGCTGACACATTTGGCTTTTAGATGGTCTCTCTGCTGAAAGATTTGTTTTCAGATAGAGGATAGTTGTTTATAGTTATTCCTATAGGGATCAAAATTGCATACTTTAGATGATATTCTTGGTTGGTGTAATCTTTACCCCAAAAAAAAAAGATATTGGTTAGTGTAATGTTTGAGAGATGAATTTTGTACAATACGTAGAATTTGGGGTTTATTTTGGTAATTTTTTTAATCTAGTTGTCGTTTGCTTGGACCAAATTATATAAAATTGGATGTTGTTTGTGCTTAGTGTTCGATAGACCAACTCTCCTAAACTTAAAGGGAGCATTTGGGTCGAAAACTCATTGATTACACTTTTACATTGTGTTATAAATGTCTCGTCAAATGATTTCTTTGACTTTAGGATACTCTATTCGAAGGGCAGCCTTGGAGTAACTGGTAAAGTTGATGTCATGTAACCAGGAGGTCATGGGTTCAAGCCGTGGAAACAACCTCTTGCAGAAATGTGAGCTAAAGCTGCGTTTAATAGACCCTTGTGGTCCGGCCTTCCCCGGACCCCGCGCATAGCGGGAGTTTAGTGCACCGGACTACCATTTTTTTTAGGATACTCAGATTCGCTGTTCATCTTTTTTCGTGTTATCTTTCTTCATTTATACAAGTTATGCAATTTCATATACAATCAACCCCTCTATAACAACATCGTTTGTCCCGATATGTTTTGGTTACTATAGCGAAATGATGTTATAATGAAAGATCGGTTCCACAAAAAACATGATTATTATAGTGAAGTGTTGCTATAAAGGATTGTTGTTATAGAGAGATCTGACCATACATTCGTGAGCATATGCATCTTGTCTCTATTATGCTCAACATATATCTTTTTGTAATAGTGACTTTATCTTGAATTTCCTTAGCTCTTCAAGATAAAAAGGGTGCAAAATGAGGGTCAAGAACAAATTCAGGAAATCAATCATTTTACATTGCAATGCAGGGGGCAGATTGTTTCCGCTTGTTGTAGGGTGCCTTCTTTTACTTCAGTTTTTCTCCTTTGCTCATCAAAGATATGCGCAAAATGGGGAGACTCTCTTAAGTACAAGCCAGCGCACACAGTTTCACATACTTGAAAAGGTTGAGGAGGAGAATATACAGCTTCCACAACCCAGGAAGCAATCCCCACGTGCTGTCAAACGGAAAAAACCTAAACGACCAACCACCTTTATTGATGAATTCCTTGATGAGTCTTCCCTACTAAGGCATATGTTTTTTCCTGATCGGAGGACTGCTGTGGATCCTAGGAAGGATTATGGGAACAATACATATTATTACCAACCAGGAAGAATGTGGTTGGATACAGAGGGAAACCCTATACAAGCTCATGGGGGAGGCATTCTTTATGATGCGAGGACAAAAATGTATTATTGGTATGGAGAATATAAAGATGGCCCCACTTACCATACTCACAAAAAAGGAGCAGCAAGGGTAAGTTTCGGACTTGGTGCATTTGGTTATAGGTTAATAACTTCTATTATTTAATGTCATTGCTGTGTTACCAAGAACAGTATTTAGTCACCTGTGAATCCGTATCTGTAATAGAGCTCTAGAGGTCCTTTTCTCCATTCCATTGGTTACGCATCTGCATTCTTTGCTACTCTACCTACTTTCCTTTTTATGAGTTAACCATCCATTTGTGTCCTTTGTGAAAGTAAGACAATTATGCAGCAGTTAATACTATCTCTAATACTATCTCTGTTCTTTTTTTGTCTATGGATAAAATCATCATCTATTGGTTCTCTCAGTTCTGCATTTCTATTTGTCAGCACAGCACTGCTTTTGTCGATTCTATCATTGCTGGTCAATTGACATGCCAAGTCACTTTTTAGGTTGTCGAGCATGTTTCTTATCTTTTAAATATCAGCAGTATGATGGCCTTGTATGTAGGATTTTGTTGGGGTCTAATACACATAAGTAAGGCACATCGGAAGTTTAAAATTTTGTTTAACTTACTTACCCCAACAATTCCGTCTCTGGTATGATTACGTTGCAATTGAAATCTGCAAAGACATAGAAATAAAACTTACAGTTGTTATTCTCTGGAGTCTTTACTATAGGGTGCGCATGAGAGTATTCTTTCGACCGCAAGCCTTGCTGTGGTATATTCCTCTGTCCGGAAAGCTATGAAATCTTGGCAGAGGTTTGAGAGGATTTAATTCTCTGAACTCTAAGTTCAGAAAAGTAAGTATTCAGTTATAAATTCAGTCAACCAAATAATGGATTTTAAGTGCTGAATATATAGGGAAGGCTAGGTTACAAATCAAATTAGGATTATGCTTTAAACTGCACTCCAAATTCGGCGCATGGGCGATCGAAATGGGTCCACTTACATCTGCCATGGCCCCGGCATATATTAATATTTCAGCACGTTTTGATTTAATTAAATCCAAAATCCAATTTTGACTTAATTAAATAATTTCCATCAAATAGAAATTATCTCATAATTATTATTGGTTTAAATATCTTGATTCTAAATCAAATATGTTATACTCTCTAAATATATTCTTAGATCGAAAAGACAATCGACTTAGTGTGATCTTTTAGGCCTTCACACATCGACACTTAATAAGATTAAGGTTCATATGGAACTCCTAGACTGCGTCATATGACGAACTCAATATGTGAAGTATGTTTACATGACTCCGGTAAACACAACATTTATGTGAGATGATAAATTTCTTTCATTCGCGATACACTCGATCAAGCTTAGGATCTACCATATGTCTATCCAGACTTGATCACTTTATCTCATCTTTATTAGTCGACAACTAAACCATATCTTAAATATGTATCTTGCATTGGCCAATGACTTGGTCGACCTAATATCGGAGAAGCTGAGTGTTCTCTCGAACATCCAATCGAGGTATGAATCCTATTCTTGGCTCAACTACTACCTTAGTTTGCATCGCAATGTACCCAATACAAGCCATGTCTTATCCTATAAGGAATTTAAGCTTAGGACAAGATCAAAGTACGTTACTCTGCAAATTAGGTGCGTATTGACTTCAAGTCAAAGGACCTCTATCTCCCACGTGCTAATAATACTCTAGATATTTATAACAAACAATTTATCAGGGCATGCCAATACCCTCTAAGAGTATCCATGTGTCCATCACTAGTAATGATTACTAGTGTAAGTGAGACATACTACATTCTCTAAGAATGTGATGCAGACCACGTGTCGACTTATAATATATCATTGATATCTCATTCTCAATGATAATCAGTCGAGGCTATCTCCATCAAATAAATCATCAGACAGTGATTATTTTCTGTTTTGATATCTGAAAATTTTGATGGAGTGATTGGCTATGGACGGGTTCAGTGGCATAGAGGTAGGCCGAAGAAGTATTGAGGAGAGGTGATTAGACGGGATATGGTGCAGATGCAACTTACGGAGGACATGACCTTAGATAGGGGATTGTGGAGGACATATATTAGGGTAGTAGGTAGTCGAGCGTAGTCTTACTTACGCTTACAAAATAATAAGTGTTATCACACTTATTGACGCAGTATTATTTTGTAGTCCCCTGTAGTTTGACTTCTGTTGCTATGTGTTCTTTAGTGTACTTTGTTTATCTACTGCTTCCTTTTGTTAGAATGCGCTACCATGGCGTATTCGATTTTGTTATCAGTATGTTTATACTGCTTTAATTTCCTGTCTGAGTCTAACCGGTTCTCTTGCTTCGCTCTGCTTTACTTGCTTTGATTGTGATTATGCTTTGTCTTGAGCCGAGAGTCTCCCGGAAACAACCGCTCTACCTACCAAGGTAGAGATAAGGTTTGCGTACATTCTACCCTTCTCAGACCACACGTTGTGGGATTTCACTGGGTATGTTGTTGTATATCTGAAAATGTTAATTGAACATTGTTCCTCATTGATTTGTTTATCCTATGAATTCATGAATTGTAACTTGATTATGGTATGAGGTGTATTTTCTCTGAAAAATTCCCCCTTAATTGCTGTTGTGTCTACAATTATAATGTGTGTCAGAAAGAAAGCAATGCGTACTAATTTTATTCTTAGCTTTTGGCTGCTGTATCATTTTTCATGTGTTTTTAATAATCTTATAAAGTATTATCTCATTTTTCATGCTAAAATGAGATTACTTTCTAATCCAAGTGTAGGTCGTTCTTGTTATGCCAGTTGGTACTTAAGGAATCATTGGCAGGCAGGATATGAGCTTTGGGAGTTGAGTTTGGGAATCCCAGACATTGTAGTGATATAGTTCGTGGGCAAATGTGATATACATAAAATGTGACCCAGATGTTGCTAATGTTGATTATTTTCAGTCTGGATTTTGTTGTTCATGTCGACAAATGTTTTGTACACGACATTTAGTTCTTTATCGAAATGATGTCTCGTGTTCCTAGCCCATTACACTAATTATTTGTCTCCGTTTCCTCAAATACTGCTGAATCAGATAGGTATTAGGAATGTTGTTAATTCCTTCATAGTTGATCTCTTATCCATTATCTTAAATTTGTGCTCTTATAAGCTGTTGAGAAGCCTTTGGGCAACTCAATAGGAATCAGAGGAGAAAGGTAAGAGTATTTGACTAGGGCCAAATGTTTTTTCTCGGTTGGCAGTCAGTTGTGCCTTAAGGTTTGCAACTTTTCATCTCAATTCTTTCGTCCTTGCAGGTTGATATCATTGGTGTCAGTTGCTATTCATCAAAAGATTTGTGGACGTGGAAAAACGAAGGCATTGTTTTAGCAGCTGAAGAAAAAAATGAGACACATGATTTATACAAATCGAATGTGCTAGAGAGGCCAAAAGTAATTCACAATGACAAGACACATAAATACGTAATGTGGATGCATTTAGACGATGCAAACTACACCAAAGCTTCTGTGGGTATTGCCATTAGTGATTTTCCTACTGGCCCCTTCCGTTATTTGTATAGCAAACGGCCTCATAGATACGATAGCAGAGACATGACATTGTTCAAAGACGATGATGGTGTGGCATATCTGATTTACTCATCGGAACACAACAAAGACCTTCATATTAGTCCACTTAACAAAGAATATATAGATGTGATGGATAGCATGAAAAAGATTCTTATCGGACAACACAGGGAAGCACCTGCTTTATTTAAGCACCAGGGGACATATTACATGATCACGTCGGGGTGCACTAGTTGGTCTCCAAATGAGGCCCTTGCTCATGCATCCGAATCAATTATGGGGCCATGGGAGACCATTGGAAACCCATGCATTGGTGGGAACAAAATTTTACGACTAACTACATTCTTTGCTCAGAGTACATTTGTGGTTCCTTTGTCCGGGCTACCTGGTCTCTTTATTTTTATGGCAGATAGGTGGAATCCGGCTGACTTGAAGGATTCAAGGTATGTGTGGCTACCGTTAACAGTGGGCAGGCCTTTAGACCGTCCTCCGGAGTACGATTCCGGGTTGCCTTTGTGGTCTAGAGTGTCTATATATTGGCATAAGAAATGGAGACTTCCTTACAGGTGGTAGCAATGAAAAATGTAAATTGGGGTTTACACTCTGATTTCTTTGTAAAATATGTTTTCTTTTCTTTGTTTTTTTCGAGTATTCTTCCCCATCATTTGTTGTAGTTATTACTGTTGATTTTAAAAAGGATCATCATTGGTGTAAATTTGTAGAGTTTGAGCTGCTGGACCCAATATTCATTCCATGTAATATATAGACTGTAATTTCTTGAGCTAGAATCACTTCCTTTTTTTTTCTCCTTGCCTGAGCGAAACTAGCTTTGGCATTTGTTTGCAATTTGGCGGTGTGGATGGTAAAGATGTGAATAGTTGATATAGAGAAACTAAAGTTTTATAATATAGATCGGGACGGGCTTAGTCGGAGTGACATGGATAGCAAAGATATGAATATTTGATTTAAACTTGCTTGTGATTGAGGCGTAACTGATATTATTTTTTTGCATTGGCAATACAATTTTTTATTCTTTTTGTTTTTCACCCGGCATCTCGTATCTATATTGAGGCACCGATTAATGAGCATTTTTTTTATTTCTTAAAAATTTGACTTTAAACAAGAATTTTATATAAACAAAATTTAATGAAAAAATCAACTTAAATAGGTTGGGTGACTTATTAAGTAAAATATCAATAATTGAGTGACTTTTTTAATTGAAAAAAAAAGTTGTGTGTGTTGAAGGAAAGCAAGAAACAGTTAAGGAAGGAAAGCAAGAAGTAGTTAAAGAATCAAGAAAGAAGTTAGAAAAGTTGGTTAGGAGCCTTTGTAATTAGTGAGGAGCCTCTACAAAATGTAATATCTCTATATCTCTAGTTTCTACAAGTATATATAGAAGATACATCTGCATGTACAAGTAATCGAATGAAATAAAATTCACATCTCAGATTTCATCTTCTTTCTTCTTCTTCCTTCTCTTCATTCTTGTATATCTGTTAAACTGTATATACAGATTGTAAACTGGGTGTATAACACCTGAGTTCCTCAAAGTTTCTTCAGTCACTGACTTTCTGAGTGAACTGCTGAATGACTTTTGGGTTAGAAAATAAAATTAAGTGACTTTCTGAATGAACTACTCTTAATTGAGTGACTATTTTATATTTTATGAGTACTCAAAGTATGTCATTTGATATGTATTAAACGTTTTTTTTTCATTCTTAAATTTTGTGCTAGTCGAACGTAAAAGGAAATGGGGAAGTAATTTTCCAAATATGTTTTTTTTTTTGAAAAATTAAAGATCTAAGATCAACTCACAACAAAAATTAGGTATTTATTGTATTTTACCTATCATATTTTTCTAAATTCATCATTCTTTTCAAATGGAGAGGGTACTTAGTAGTAAGGGATGATTTGCACAAGTAAGATGATTTGATGCCACTGTCTATATTTTGTCCCGTTTAATAAAGTTTTGCAAAGTAATCTTGGCGCTACATGGCTGGAAAAATGAAAATTTTACGTTTGTTCAGTAATATACAAGTTTCGCAATTAACTTTGAGACTATCTTTATTCTACATATCTTGTTAAATTATTCATAAGTTTTTCGAATGGACAAATTTTGTCTTATTCACAAAATTTGTGAGATGCACAACTTGCTACTATTTTCAGTCTACCGATTTTATTATGTTGTTTACAAAGTTTTGGCATATGGATAAATCTTGTATGTGTTGTTCAATTGTTCACCAATTTAACGAGCGGAGCACAAGTTGATACTAATCGAAAACGGTATCGACAATCATAACCTCCACTCCCAGATATACTTTGGTTAAACCAAATTACCAAATGATGAGTTAATGCAAAAGCAGATCAAGTTCCGTAAAAGCCCTACGAGACTCCTATTACAAAATAAATTCTACCTTGAGGAAGCCAATCATGAGAACTTCTAATCACCGGAAAAGAGTAATAAGCATACTTTCACAATAGTCTTGTCCACAAACAAATGAACCGCTCAAATGAATGTTTTTATTAAACGTCTTGATGTCCAAGATAAAAAGAACAAGGGAAAGAATAGACAAGGCGTACTTTTTCAAAGAGAAAATTGTGATTAAAAAACGCGACGAGAATTCTAAACTCGAGAATGGTCCTTTTAAGTAGATGACTCATTGAGCGGTTGGAGGGGACTTCTTTGGAAAAAAAAGGTTCCTGCTCTTATTTTTTTCTTGAAGGCACAGTTTTTACGAGTAAAATTAACACGTGGATAAACTAATGGATCACAGGTAGTTGCTCCATAATTTGGGGGGCAATTCAGACGAATGCCCTTATTTTGGGTGGTCTTTAATTTTTTTCCTTTACCTAATATTTTGAGGTTCTGAACTTGAATCACTGCTCAAGTAAAAAATTAAAACTAATTACACAAGACAGAGGTTTGTAACAAAATTAAGCTTATTCATGTAAAATTAGGTCTATTGGGGCAAAATTAGGGATTTATTAGGCCTATTCGAAATAGGTTTGTTTGTCATAAGACAAACATTTATCCAAAATTAGGCCTTAACGCAAATCTCTTCACAAACTTCTGCTGATATAGGCCTAATTAATGTCTAATTTTGTTCAAATAGACCTAATTTTGTTACAAACCTCTGTCTTGCGATTTTTCTTTTAATTTTTGTCTGAGGAAGGATTCGAACCCGGAAACCAAAAGCTTTTATATGAAAGACAAAAATTAAAAATTTCAAATTTGAGAGACAAAAATTAAAACTAGTGCCTTTGAATGACATTCCGCACAAAAAAATTGCAAATTGAGTTCTTGGGTTCGCCCTTCGAGGTTGGCTCCCCGCTCCAGCCTCTACGGGCTCAATAACAGCTTCTTGGGCTGGGCCACCAGCTTGAGGTTGTTCCTGATGCTAAACTCCAACCATGGTAGTCATTCATGGTACCTACTTTAAAATATTTCAAAATTTTAATTAGGAATATTTTATTATAAATGTTATTTTTGCATTTAACGTATGTGCCTTTTTTGTTTATTTTGTTCATCTCTGTGGAACGTTTAGTGATTAAAGTTAAGAATGACATGCTTATTGTTTATTTTGAGGGTCTATATATGTAGTTAAGAGGTAATTAAGACTGCAGAGGAGTAACAAGCAAACCTAACTTTGTAGTTCATAGTGCCTTCTTGGCTTGTACTTAGTCACGGGGCCGGTTCAACACATGTTGAGGTCTTATGCGAATTCCAAAATGAAGCCTTTTTAGTTATTAATAAAAAATTGGTGAAAGTAATTTTTTTGTTTAGAATTTTACTTTTCGAGCTTTATGAGATATAAAATCATTAATTAAATTATTATAATTGATTTCGTTTAACTTTTTTTTTTCAATCGATAATAAAGTCAATCCATTTAATCTTTGTTGAGACATTGTTGATCTTAAATAAGATTTTATTAGCTTTAATTTTGAAAAACTTCTTTCGGCAGATGCAACAGTTATAGAAATTCCATTATGTTCTTGGTAAATCTTTTCGTTTGTTCCGCGAAAGGCTAAGTTGTTTTTTTCAAGAGTTTTAACAATCGCAATTATTCTAAATAATACATTTCTCCAATGATATCTATCTCTATTTATTTGTTCCTGGACATGTATGTCAATTGTTTTATTTTTTAACAATCTCATTTCTAGATCAATCCATGAATTCATATTAACAATATGCTCGTTACTCATGTCATGACTCCTTAACGTATTACCTATATTTTTCAGAACCCTAATACAATCACTTGCTAATTTACTTGTACTAGAAAGAGTATTAAACAATTTACAACAAAAACAAAATACTTTATTCAAATCTTGAGAATATATTAGTCACCTTCTTTCATGTTTTTCTCCGTTTGACAACTTTTGAGTATAAAATGAGGAGAAAAAGTGTCTTGAGGATTCGTCCTTAGGAAAATCTATATTGGTAACTTTAATCGGACCTTTTTCTACTAATAAATCTCTCAATCTTGTACTAATATTTGTCCACTAACTTGGATCATATATATTTTTAGTGGTATCTACACTATCAAACCCTAAATTTTTATCTTCATCTACAATGTTAACTTCTTCTACTAATAAATCTCTATTTTCCTTTTCATTTTCGTCTATGACTATATTGTCGACTTCTACATTGTTAACTTGTTCATTCGATGAACAATCACCTAAATTTTCAATTTTTTTTGTATGTTTTGATAAATATAGCTAATGATCCCTTTTGTGATTCAATTAAAGCTTAAACTCTTTTCTGTTTTTTTAGTGACCCTCCTAATTCAAATTTTCGAGTTGACATTACTCTAA
The DNA here is from genome assembly GCA_029844215.1 of Przewalskia tangutica. Classification (NCBI taxonomy): domain Eukaryota; kingdom Viridiplantae; phylum Streptophyta; class Magnoliopsida; order Solanales; family Solanaceae; genus Przewalskia; species Przewalskia tangutica. Next base: position 39,870,078 of record CM056724.1, on the reverse strand, counting down.
AATAAAATAAATAAAATTCAACAAAAAAATAAAATAGAAAAAAATTAAATTAATCAAATAAAAGGATTATAATTAAAAACTAAATGAGAAATAGTTAGATAAATAAAACCTGTTTTTGTTCTTTGTTGGTGGCGTGGAGAGCCCAACCTATACAAGGGGAAAAAGAAGGTTCCAATGAGTTAGAGGAAAAAAACAACACATTATGGCCATGACCGGCTAAAGATCACTGCCATCTCACGCATTCGCTAATAAACTGAGCCAACCAAGTCCCATGTCCCTGTAGTACCTTCTTGGTTTGCTAGTATAGTGAATCTATTGTTTGTTTATTTATTTTGGAAAATGATTGTTAGAGTACGTGTGACCCACTAGGGATACTAACTACTGGATTCGTGCCCTGGCCTCCTCTTGCTATTCTCTTTCTTTCTCTTTTTTTTTTATACTTGGTTGTCAACCTTTTTCACGAAAGCTTCACCCAAGAGGGAAGAGTCGGCTATAGCTATAGCAAAAACTACTTATCTCGATGATCACTACACTACCTTTTGTTTTCGTTACTGAGCGACTTTGATTCCCATTTCCTTCACTCACGGAAAACTTGCAAATGCCAATCTCGATTCACAAGCAAAGACTATCACCACTCATTGTCAGCAACTTAAAGTACCACGCACTTGACGGGACCTATTTTCATGATGGTACGATCGACATACCTTGGAACAACGGTATGCGTCGTACCTTAGGAACGTACCTCAGAATCAAATCTTTCAAATAGGGTCGCATCTCAGATGCAACAACCTCAATTGAAGAGATTTATTTTGAAGGAGCCGATCTTACTCAACAAGCACCTTTTTTAGTAAGGTTGCTTGTTTCCCTGAAAAGTATCACGACCGTAAAGAGAAGAAAAAGGAATGAGCGTTGGAGTGGAGAAATGAAGAAATGATCTTAGAGTCTTGCTCAAATAGTCAAATGACAGTTGGAATGGAGATGGAGAACTTTTGCTTGCAGCTGCTGGAGAAATAAATGAACCGTTGAAGGGAAAAAAATCAGGCAAAGTAGGTTTGATACTTTGATAAAGTATTTTCTTATTGTATTATAAATTTCTTTTTTTTGGCCCATATCAATTTTTTGAGGCCACTAGCACATTTTTTAGGTCAAACTTACAGATTCTATTATAATTTTTTTTAGGCCCAAGACAAAGGCCTAGTTTGTCTATGTCTTGGGCCGACCCTGCTTAGTGAAAGTTATGTTTGGCCCATGTCTTTGGTTCAAGAACATGTAGATTTAATTTTAGTTCATGTTTGATTGTAAACTATTTATTGTTCACATCCCAAAGTGTAGAGTTGCTAGCGCATATTGATAGTTTTTAATTGGTTCTCCTAATAGGATCACCTAAATAGAGCAAGTTTTGCACTTGTGCTATTAATAGGATCATCCAAATAGAGCAATTTATGTGTTTGTTCTTGTTAAATATACACATAATATACAAATTTGTATATTATGTGTATATTCAAGAGCAATAAGGATGCAGTCCAGGCCCATCACGGGAGCAGGCCCCAGCCCCATCACGGGTTCAGTCCAGATTTGTTAATATGTATATTTGGTATATATTAGTTGTACCTTAATTAGTATTGTAATATTACCATAAGTGTATAGTTAGTCTCCATATAAAATAGGAATTTAGATGTAGAATAGGAAAATGATTTTCCTATTGTAACTTGTATATATATGTCTTTCATCAATAAGAATAATCAAGGGATTAATTCTTTTATGGTATCACAAGTCTTGGTCATTTTCCTTGCTTCCGCTACTCTATTCTTTCTCGAGTTTTCTTCTCAAATACCGTGACAAATCCCTCCCCCCCTCGGATTTTTTCCTAAAAGCCAAGACACACCTAAATATCCATTCTCCAAAATTCTTTGTTCTATTCACTATGACTGATAAGAACATATTTTATCCGGCCCTAATAGTTTCTAACATCAAGCGCGTTCTTCCTATTGTTCTTGACCTAAAAACGTTCAATATGAGACGTGGGCAGAATTTTTCAAAATTCATGCCATGGCACACCAAGTTCTCCACCACATCATCCCGCCGACCACTAATACGGAAGGTGATACGGAGGTTGTGCCTACCAAAGAGGATTTATGACACTATCCTCCTTGACCTCTTACATGCGATTATGGAACCCAACTCCACAGCTATGGCTGCTTAGAATCGATTGCGGGATATCTTTCAGGAAAACAGTCATTCCCGCATTGTCACCCTTGAACAGGAATTTTCCAAACGTTTCATCTTAGTGTAAATGACTCAAGGACTTGGCAGATCAACTTCGCAATGTGGGTGCTCCTGTTAGCAATAGTCGTCTCGTTCTACAAATGGTTGCAGCCATGTCTGAGGCCTATAACGGCGTTGCTTCGATTATTCATCAGAGTAACCCTCTTCCGAAATTCTGTCAAGCCCGCTTCATGGTCACGTTAGAAGAAGCAAGTTTGGCTAAAAAAACTGCTACCGGTACTAGCATCGTAGTCATGATGACGTTCTCCACACCTTCTCCAGGTTTTATTGATAATTCGGGCCAAAACGGAGATCAAGGTGGCGGCAAAATTAATTGTAAAAACAACGGGAAAAATCGAGGCGGCAACCCCGGTGGTTTCGGCAACAATAATGGTGGCAGCATGCCAACTTTTAGCGGCAGTGGGCCACAACCCAAGTGGTCCCAGCTGTGGGCCTGGACAAGTGGGAAGTGGCCCAACAACCACTGGTCCAGCACAGTTCCAGAGACACAGGGAATGGGCCAGCAACAATATTCCAGGCCCAACATGTCGTGGCCCAACAATCTCGGTCCAGCAAGCCGGGGTGCTTGGGCCCCGGCCTCCTCAGGCCTATTATACAGCGGGTCCTACCTCGACCGACATTGAGGCTGCAATGCACACACTTGGTTTGATGCAATCGGACCCAAATTGGTACATGGACACCGGCGCCACTATCCACATTACATCCGACCACGGTACGCTCTCGTCTTATTCCAATTTGAGCAGTAATCATGGCATAATTGTTGGTAATGGTAATTCAATTCTAATTTATGGTTATGGACATAAAACTTTATCTCTTCCTCATCCACCACTTGTCTTGAAAAATACTCTTCATGCCCCAAAATTGATTAAAAATTCGGTGTTTGTCCGTAAAGTCACAACTGATAATTGAGTTTCTGTTAATTTTGATCCTTTTGGATTTTCTGTAAGGGATTTCAAAACGGGGATCCCTCTCATGAGGTGTGATAGTAGGGGAGATATTTATCCAATCACACCTAGTCTCAGTTTCTCGCGTCAAGCCATGCCTCAACTTTTGCAGTTCTTGATCCTTCCATGTGGCATGCTCGTCTAGGTCATCTGGGGTCATCTATTTTATCTGTCTTAGATAAAAATAATTTTATCTCTTGTAAGGGTACGCGTAATACTCCAAATTGTCAATCTTGTTCCTTAGGTAAAAATTTTAAGTTGCCATTTGTAGACTCAACTTCTCATACTTCAAAGCCATTTGATATTATTCATAGTGATTTATGGACGTCTCATGTTCTGAGTTCTATGGGTCATCGGTATTATGTTCTATTTTTGGATGATTATTCTAAATTTTTATGGACCTTTCCAATAACAAAAAAATCTCAAGTTTTTTCCATATTCTTAAAATTTAGAGCATTCATTAGAACACAATTCGAACGGAAAATAAAAAACATTCAATGTGATAATGACAAAGAATATGACAATGAAGAGTTTTGGGAGTTTTGTGCTAAAAATGGGATAAATTTTCGTTTTTCTTGTCCTCATACGTCTTCACAAAATGGGAAAACTGAACGTAAAATTCGTACCATTAATAACAGTATCCGCACCTTATTGGTTCATTCTTCCGTCCCTCCGTTGTTTTGACATCATGTCCTACAAATGGCTACATATTTGCTTAACATTCTTCCTTCTAAAGGTTTGACATATCCGTCCCCTCTTCATATTTTATATAATAAGACTCTTTCGTATTCACATCGTGGAGCGGCAGCGCCTCAACCCCAGAAACGCAAATACCGAAAATCCGAAGCCTCAAAACTCGTTTAGGTTCAAATTTTCAGATCTATCCTCGTATCTCCTTCACCATCAAACAACACGTTCATCGAACATCATCCAATCCCTTCTCGTTCTTCATTTCAATGCTCCATGTTCTAAAAGAACCGGATAACACATATTAACTTAGAAGAGTTAGATCGGAATGACTTCTTCGATTACATCATTGTTTTAACAGACCCAGTTACAAATCCAATGCGTTCTAAAGATTTAGGATTTTAAAGCTTCTTAAAGACATAAAAATTAGATCTAAACAAATCCTAACTCATATTATCATTAATATTCATCATCTAATCACACAAAACAGCCCAGGCTTTGATACCACTGTAGACATTTTTGTAGGGTTCATACGCGCAGCGGAATTTAAAAATTTATGTTTAAAACCCGACATGGCGGTCAAACTGTAGTATGATTATAGAATGTAAAGCAAAAAGAAAAATGTAATACTTCGAATGAAGACTTACATTTGTAGCAATCTGAGGGTGCGCACACAAATATTCCTCGATTTGCAAGTCAAGAACTTTTATGTAATTTCTAACTCGTGGAATGCTAAGATTTCCAGCAGAGCTTTAGAAGAGAATTCTCTCTTGGTTTAGGGTTAGAAAATATGTGAGGAGAACCCTCTTATTTATAGCTAAAGAGGACAGCTAGGGTTCCCCAAATGGGCCAGCCCATAAAACCTCAGCAGACTGGGTCATCGTGGACCCGCTGGACACTTAGCGTCGCGGCGCTGAGTAAGTGGCGCCGCGGCCCTGAGCCCATGGCGTCGCGGCCCTGTTCCATTTTCTGCCTTGGTTTCTATTTTCTTTTAATGTCTCGATTATAAACATATATATATATTCTCCTTCTAATTACATCCTTGAATCGACGGAACACTTGACTTAGTGTTACCCTTCAGGCCTTCACATATCGACACTAATAACATTAGGTTCTACACGGAACTCCTAGACTACGCCGGAAGACGAACTCAATATGTGAAGTATAGCTTGCCTTTTTTACTCTAGAGTTGTATCAATTATCTCTGTCTTGGCCATATTTCTATGCATATTGTGCGAGAAAATGATCAAACTAGTCGTTAATTCTAGGGTCTTGAATACTTTGATCCTTAATGTATACCCTTAATAGAAATCAGGGCCGTCCCTGGGCGGTCAAGGCGGCCCCCCGCCGCCCGGCCCTCCGCTCCAGAATTTTTATTTTTTTTATTGGTTTCAATTATTAAGATATGTATTAAACATGTCTCCAATATTATCAGTGAGAGTTGTAGCCTAGTTGTCACGACCCGTCCCCGGGGCCGCGACTGATGCCCTACCTGGGCACCCCGTTCAGGTATACATCAGAGAATAGCAGCGGAACATTGATGCGCGGTAAGATGCACACACTTTAAACGCAAGTGCACGTTATCGTGACAAGTAGTATAGTCTTGATAAGACCGAATATCGTCCACAAGGATTAGGGTTCAATTACCAACTATCTATTTTCTAGTATCTATTTGGTGAATTGATAATTGATTTGTTGTTTATAACTAAGAATTATGCAAGCTATCTAAATATAAAGATTTATTTCAGTGATGATGAGAATAGGGCTTCCCTGTATCCTTACTATCCGCTTATGCTACTTACTAATGCATTAACTTATGGTATTCTTCTTTTGGAGAAAGCAGGTTTACGAAATCGTTTTATACTCCCGTTAGGGTTATATAAACACTCAACCTCAAAGATCGCACCTTACCTACCTTTCGGTGATAAGGATAACTCTATAGGAGGATTAAGAACAAAACCTAGTTGATCGTCACGCACAATGCGCAAAATTAGGGTTGTTAAGCCTCTCATCAACGCTTACATAAATAATTGAGGTATTTTCATCCCCAATCCAAGAATGTCTACCCAACTTACAAAGATATTCACAATCCCCTTTCGAATCGATTAGAAATCATATAGTGATAATTAGTTGTCAATTAATTACCAAGAATTCAACTCAATTATTGGATAGATCTCACAATAAGAAAAATAACCATAAGCATGCATTAATTTATAACATAAGTCTCTAGAAATTCAACATGGAAAGCCCTATAAGAGAATTAGTTCCTAGCCATTGACATGGCAATAACTAATCCCATGTTCATCATACAAAAACTGAAATAAAGTAAAGAAAAGGAAAAGAAATTACTAGACTATGGTCTCCAATCTCTAAACAAGAAGCCTTGTGTTGTGCCAGAAAGGGAACCCTTAAAAGCGCCAGGGTTCTCCTTTATAAGCAAAACCGCCTCCTCTTTTCCTTCGTGCCCGCCTGTAAATTCGGCCCAAAACCTAATTTTTCCGCGTGCCGCTGCCGCAGCGCATGGCGCCGCGGAAGTTCGCAATCCGCGGGTGTTTTGGCGCCGCGCCCGATATTCGCTGTTCGGTAGCCGCGCCGCAACTTCTGTAGCTTCTCGGATGTTTAGGCGCCGCGCTGCATCGTTGCTGCAGCCGCGCGCTGGGAGTTCGCAGCCTTCTGAATAGTGGGCGCCATGCCTCGCTGATCGCAGGAGGCCGCGGCGCTGGTCCGATTTCACCTCGTCGCCACTTTCTCTGCTACCGCATCTCCTCTTTGCCCTCTTTAGCTCCTTTTCCGCCATTTGGCCATTTTAACCACTTTGACTCAATAGAAAGGAAAACTATCCTAATACAACACTTATATGTACAAACGGACAAAAGACTAACTAAAATCGACTCAAAAGGTGTATATAAAATACACCGATCAAATACCTCAACTTAACCTTTGCTCACTCGAGCAAAGATAGAAAGAAATAAAATAAAAGACTCAAAGAAACGAAAATAAAAGACTCACCGCCATTGATTACTTTTCTTTGCATTATTGTTAACTAGAAAAACATGAAGGTTAGCAAAATAATACGCAGAACATATAGCATGACATTTCAAAGACATTAAGCTAGATATTTCGCAAACTCCTATTCATCATGCTTTAATGGAAGTCAATATACTAAATCATGCATATAAATTCAAGAATTCCTATGGCATGCTTACTTGCTATTTTCCACTAATTCTGGATATGCATAAAAGAGATCTTAAGGACTTTAAAGGGTTGAAATGTATGCTTAGGTATAGGTATGTAAAAATATGCAAATTAGGCACATTTAGGTGTACCATAAGCTCTTGACTTTTTCAGTATTTCCCTTTTTCTTTTTGTTCTTTTCTTCATTTCAATTCTATCTTTCCCCTCTTTTGTTTTGGGGGAGTGAAGTATATAATAATGACAAGCACCCCCAAACTTAGGCTTTTGCCTATTTCTTATTACTTTTGTATTGGGTGCAATGACTTATTCACTCTTTTTGTCTCTTTTTTAACACAATGTATTCCACTATTTCATATTTTCACTTATGGTACAATTTGTGGGAATATAGGGTGTCAAAGAAGAAGTTTCAAATTTAGGCTCAATGGGGCTGACTAGGGATATTTTTAAAGTACGGGATAGAAAAGAATGGTAAGAATTGGCTATCAAAGAAATGCCTGATTCATCTCCCTAACATGCATATCCTAACTATTTCGCCTCAAATAGCAAGCAATCATAACACATAAGTATTTATCATTTAGCATGCATAACTCAAGCAAGAAACTCCAAATAGACAGATTCTGTGAGTTTTTGGCATATCTAACTTAGATGTTTAGATAGTTGCTTCAATTCCGTTATATTATTTCACCTTACTTCACTAGGTGTTTCTAGCAACTACAGCATACATGATCTTTGACATGCAATTATGACTCAAAAAGAAAAAAAAATTGGTGACTCAAAAATAAATATAAAAACAATAAAAAAGACTTAAGTAAAACATAACATGACACAAAGAAAATAAAACACAAATAAAACACCCCCAAACTTAAATCACACATTGTCCCCAATGTGTGTAGACTCAAAGACGGTAAAATAAATAAGACACTTACAAACTTTGGCTAAAATGGTGGTGGTGGCGGTGGATAATGCATCGACCATTGGTTGAACAAGGAACTCAACTCGTTGATTTGTTGCCTTGTTTCTTGTTGTCCTTGTACTACTGTGTCCAAGGTCTGCATCATCCTCATCTGATTTTGAAACAATTGCTCCATCGTGGGCGTTGGAGGTTCTCGCTTCCTGTGGTTGGCGGCTAGTCTCGCCTCATATTGAGCCCCTATTTCGTGCTCATCTTCGCCCATGGCGCCTCTGCCGTACTCTTCGCTCGCCGGGCTTGGCTTGGTCTGGGAAAGAGTGCACTATCCCACAGACACCGATTGGTTTCTCTCATGAGTGTCGGTGGTAGTTTTGGGACCGCACTCGTGGCAAAGATCGTAATGAGTGAACCGTGTCCCAATCCGCTGTTGTCACCAACTCGCTGATTTCTTCAATGCTCGCACTATTTCTCTCCCACATCAATTGTCATTCCTCATAATTCCATATACCGCTTTAATCCTATCCTCCGCACTCAGCGGTGAAGTGCGTGGATGGAATCATGCGGGCGCTGACGAAATATAGCCAACCTTTGGCCACTTTGTTGAATTGGCACCTGTTCATTGCTCTTGATCAATTTCTTCCAATATCAAAAACAGCCCCATGGTAGCTCACGGTGTCTGAAACGGCATTCCAGTCGATGTGGTAAGTGCTTCTAGACCATGTTCTAAAGTGATTCCAATCACTTCTTTCTTCAACATCAACCGTCTTCAATTGTGAATTTACATTCTCTGTTGTCACAGCCACATAAGCTCCCCTAACAAAGCATCCCCTTTCCACCTTCTCCGGAAGGTTGGCATAAAATTCACGCACCATTGTTGTGTTCACTGGTGCTATCTTCTCCGGATTTACGAATCTCCTCCACCCCCTTAACTCAATCATAGCCCGGATGGGCTCATAAACATCTTCCTCCCCATATGACTCCCTCTGGTAGTCCATTCCCCTTTCTGGTATTATGGGTCTGGTATCAAGCTTTTTGTATCTTTGGAAGGCTTCGTAGCTCACAAACCTTGTATTATCGTAATGTGGGGTTGGGGTGGATGTGGAGCCTCTTCTCTTCCTGGTGGCCATGGTTTAAAATAGTTTATGGAGCTTTTCAATTTAGTGGCACAAATGTTTCCTACACAATCTACAACTAGCAGCGAACACAACACCCCCAAACTTCAACTTTTCTACCCAATACCCACACTCCTTTTCTACTCTTTTCTCCAAACTTCACAATCAACTTTTCAGTACCCAATTACTTCAACTACAATACTCCTTCAAACTACTACCTCCTGTGACTTCAGTAAAGAATTCAAGAACAGAAAAATATTACCTTTTTATGAGAAGCTTCAAGCTGTTCTTGTTTCTAATGGTGGTTTGAGGCTATAAAATGGAGCTTTGTTGGTTGAGATGGCTAAGGGTTTTTAGGAATTTAAGAGTTTTGGTTGTGGTTGGGTTTAATTTGTGGAGGATTTGTGGGCAAATTTTTGGAATTTCGTGGGTTTTTGGAGAGGCGGTTAGGTTTTTGAAATTGATTTGGGGAAAACTGATTCGGCGCTTTAAGTTCGATTCCCGCCGCGCTGTTCGCTTTAGCCGCGCGCTACCAAACTTCGCTCCTTCGATTTTCTCAATACGGCTAAATTTGGCAAATTTTACGAATTTTTAGCCTACGCTTACCCGCTTTCGAAATTCGCTTTTCTTGATTTCGCCTTCGCTTTATTTCCCATGCACTGTCAATCACAAAGACAAACACAAGACCGTGAGATCGTTTCTAGACAAAATAAAAATAAACTAAAGATGTAAATTAAAATAACATAATTGAAAATGTTGGGTTGCTCCCAACAAGCACTGTTTTTAACGTCTTTTAGCGGGACGCAATTAACCAGACGAGTGCTCATTGGACCCTTCTGCGAACTGCTTGCAATTCGCAAATTTATTGCTATAGGTCTCAATTTCCCTATAACTATTTGTTCAAACAAGAGCCTTAAACATATAAGTATCCCCCAAGTACACAAGATAGGTTTGTCTTTTAGGCTTTTTATAGTGTAGGAATCCGTGAAATTCTCTACATCTATTAACTCGGGGGTGCCTTGATGATATGTAATTCCTATTTGGGAGCCATTAGTGATAGCTAGTGGTGTTTCTTACGTGATAGGTGCAGAAAGAATTTCCACAGAATCGAAGGCGATAATTGATCCTGAAATCTTTTCCTTCTCTACACTAACTACCTCGCCAGATTCCTCAATAGTTGGGTTTGGTTCAGGCTCCTCAAATTGTTGTTCGCTGTTAAAAATGACTGCGAGTTCTCCTATTTGCAGTTCCAGCTTCTTTATGGCCAATCTCATTTCGTCCATGAACTGCGCTTGATACTTAGTGAGACTGAGTATGACTTCTTGCAATTCCTCTCTCTCTTCCTCTATGGTTGGAGCTCGATCATATTGACATTAGAAATCCATGTCTTGAGGATCCCTGAGATGCATCAAAACCAACAACGGATCACGGCACCCTTGTTTTCACACAATAAATACATAAAACAAAAAAGATTAGAAAAACTATACATAAAACCCAAATTAGAAATTAGAAATAGATAAATTTGATATTGAACTATGCCTAGTCCCCGGCAACGGCGCCAAAAACTTGATGCGCGGTAAGATGCACACACTTTAAACGCAAGTGCACGTTATCGTGACAAGTAGTATAGTCTTGATAAGACCGAATATCGTCCACAAGGATTAGGGTTCAATTACCAACTATCTATTTTCTAGTATCTATTTGGTGAATTGATAATTGATTTGTTGTTTATAACTAAGAATTATGCAAGCTATCTAAATATAAAGATTTATTTCAGTGGTGATGAGAATAGGGCTTCCCTGTATCCTTACTATCCGCTTATGCTACTTACTAATGCATTAACTTATGGTATTCTTCTTTTGGAGAAAGCAGGTTTACGAAATCGTTTTATACTCCCGTTAGGGTTATATAAACACTCAACCTCAGATCGCACCTTACCTACCTGTCGGTGATAAGGATAACTCTATAGGAGGATTAAGAACAAAAACCTAGTTGACCGTCACGCACAATGCGCAAAATTAGGGTTGTTAAGCCTCTCATCAACGCTACATAAATAATTGAGGTATTTTCATCCCCAATCCAAGAATGTCTACCCAACTTACATCATATTCACAATCCCCTTTCTAATCGATTAGAAATCATATAGTGATAATTAGTTGTCAATTAATTACCAAGAATTCAACTCAATTATTGGATAGATCTCACAATAAGAAAAATAACCATAAGCATGCATTAATTTATAACATAAGTCTCTAGCAATTCAACATGGAAAGCCCTATAAGAGAATTAGTTCCTAGCCATTGACATGACAAGAACTAATCTCATGTTCATCATACAAAAACTGAAATAAAGTAAAGAAAAGGAAAAGAAATTACTAGACTATGGTCTCCAATCTCTAAACAAGAAGCCTTGTGTTGTGCGAAAGGAACCCTTAAAAGCGCCAGTGGTTCTCCTTTTATAGTGAAGACCGCCTCTTTTCCTTCAAGCCCGCCTGTAAATTCGTCCAAAACCTAATTTTTCCGCTGTCGCGCCGCGTTCGCATAGCCGCGCCTAAGTTCGCACCGGGTGTTTTGGCGCCGCGCCTCGATATCCGCTGTTGAGCGCATGGCCGCAAGTTCTGTAGCTTTCGGATGTTTAGCGCCATGCCTCGTGACTTCTGTTTGAGCGCCGCGTACTGGAGTTCTGCAGCCTCTCGAATAGTGGCGCCATGCCCTCGCTGATCAGGAGGCCGGCGCTGGTCCAGATTTCACCTCGTTCGCCACTTTCTCTGCTACTCTGCATCTCTCTTTGCCCTCTTTTAGCTCTTTTTCCGCCATTTGGCCATTTTAACCACTTTGACTCAATAGAAAGGAAAACTATCCTAATACAACACTTATATGTACAAAACGGGACAAAAGACTAACTAAAACTGACTCAAAAGGTGTATATAAAATACACCGATCAAACATACACAACACATATCCATACTTAGAAAATAAACATCAACAGGCTAGCCGATAAGGCCACCTTCTTTAAAATGTACATAAACCAAAATACATCAGTACAACTCTGTTCTTTAAAAACCAATCCACAAATATGACTACAGACCTCTAAGAATAACAACTGTGGCGGGACAGGGGCCCGCCATACCCCTGAATGTACATAAATCTACATCATCAGGGAAAATCGTACCAAAAGACAAGCCTCCGGAGGAATTGAGCTTTTGTCACATGATCAGTGATCCTAAGAATGAGGATCCACCACCTGCTTACCCCTACCTGCGGCATGAATGCAGCCCCCGGGGAAAGGAGGTCAGTACAACAGATGTACCAAGTATGTAAAACTGGAAAATACTGTAAATACATCATAAGTCTAAAATAAAGCTGGAGACATGTTTGATAATCAAATTACAGTACAATGTGCCTTACTAACAATGAGAGTAACAAGTATATACTTTACTGCATAAAAATAGGAGGCTCATGATCAAAGTAGGGTCATCCGCCCGTAGTATCATTAAGAAATCCTACTCCTGGGACTATTTCACCCGCATAGGCCGTATGGACCCGCATGAGGTAACTTCCTCGCATAGACTGTATCCGCCTGCATAGGTCGTGTGGACCCGCATGAGGTATTCCTCGCATAGGACTGGTCCGCCCCGCATAGGACTATTTCACCCGCATGAGCCCTACGGACTCGCATGAGGTATTCCTCGCATCATGGGTAGCAAATCCACGGAATATGCAAATACCACAAACCCGGGGAATGACCCGTAATGAACAATATATATATCCCTAGCACAACCGGCTATCATATATAACATAAGCACTACCGGCTTATCATACATAATACAAGCAAGTTAAGAAATCCCCTAACTTCTTATTAGATTTGTTCATAAACACTTTCATTTTAGTTTACTTAAGGCACTAACATGTCATTACAAAAATCCGGGGATTTAACCCAAAGTACTACGTACTTCTACTCTTTTAAAATGACTATTTTTCATATAAAACTTCCAAGATACTAATAACCGTAGTATCAAGTCATATCTATTATTCAAGACAAGTCACAATACCTTTTAGAACTACATTTAGGCTTATAAATCAAGTGACTTATTTCTTTTAAAACCTTAAGCAATTGATACCTTTAAATCAATTTGCCTTTCATTAATTCAAGTCATTTAACATTACTTACATTACTTAGAGTAAACCACTCTTTTAACTTTCCATAAAGCTAGTATAACCAACTCCCCATAAAGCCGTTATACAAGTTTTATACTTTAGATACTTACATTCTTCTTTATAACCAAGAGACTTAAGCTTTCCAAACTAAACAAGCGTCATATACTTTCAAATTACTTTAAGTCTCTTAACTTTTAGAAGCTAAGATATCCCTAATACTTTTAACCAAGTGAGTTAATTCCCTAACTCAACCAACTTGGACCTTCTTAAGATAAGCCAAGGATATCAAATGGACTAGATTCGTCAAAGTCTCGTACGTCTACCGTACTATATATATTTACAACTATTCATGCTCAAGAGATAGGAAAGTTTCACATACCTCTTCGGTTCAATCCACTTGCTAAGTCCAATATGCCGTACGTAGTATGTCAACCTATAATGACAATAATACGTCCATTAGCTTCTAGCTTCAACGTAGAATATTCTAATTGTAAAGTCCCTTATTCTACGGAAAATTGGACAGCACTTCCTTCGTTTCTACGTACTTTTCCACCTTTTTCAAGGCCATAATTCAATAACCAAACACGCCATATTTAAGGCTCAACACATTAATCAATAAAAGGGGATTTTACGCCTTACAGGACGTATAAAATTCTGCCCCACAATTCATATAAAACAGTCCAATATTAAAGGTCATTTTTCGACTACAAAGTACAACCACAATAAATCTTTTCCAATTCCTTTTCCATCCATAATGTCGTTCTCGCATGTTATATAGTCGCAACCAATTTCAACAACTATAATCTCTCATTTAGATAACATGCGACAATTATAACTATCGATTCATTTGTATTGCAATTCCAAATGGCTAGCGTGCCATTTCGGATTTTTTTTAGGCTTCCAATATCCATAATACTTTTCAATCTTTAACACATGATTAACGTGGTCAATATCAACTATTACATGTATTATAATTTATTTCCAAGAGGAGAGGGAATTTTCCCTTTAGGATTTTGCCCACTATAGCCCTTTTTTCGCAACTCCTTTTCTCATCGAACTCGTCCACGCGAGCTTTCTACAAGTTTATCAACACTTTATCTTCTTGCCGCCTCTCCAACAATTTTCACTAGGCTTAGGTTTTCTTTAAAATTCTAGAGAGAAGGGGAGAGGGGTTCTTTAGGATGGTTCTTTGCAAAATGATCAAGTCTTCAAGACTTGGTCCTAAAATAAGACCTTCTCTTGGTCAAAAAGATGGGAGGGACACTTGTCACCCTCCCATAAGCTTTTTCACAAACATCTCCTGATTTTCTCCCATTTTTCGCGAAAAATCCCGCCTTGGCGCCGCGGCGCTGCAACTTCAGAGATTTTCAGGATTTACGGTGCCGCGGCGCTGTGACGCATGACTGGAATATTTCCTTTCGTTTCTGCCCACTGAACTTCTAACGCCCATACCTTTCTGCTCCGATGTCCTACCGACGAGCGGTTTGTTGCGTTGGAAACTAGACTCAACAAACTTTATACTAGGCTTTTTAAACACCTAAAAATTCTTAATAATTGGGGTATATAGTACTCCAAAGTTGACTCAAAATCTGTCCAAAACATGTTTGTCAACTTATCTTTCCAATTTCAAATCTTATTTCCCTTCGTACGTTCTTATCTTATTCTTCTTGAATTTACGGGGTGTAACATTCTTTCCCCCTTAGAAACATTCGTCCCCAAATGTTCTTTCAGATTCAAACTTATAGATAGCGACATAGTCTCCCTTTTACAACCCCTACATACCAATAATGCCACACGTGGCCACATACTAGCACTTAAGCAAACATACTTCAATTAAAACTTGACAATTAAGGGGAAATGAATTACCTGAAGGTGTAGAGAATAAGCTAGGATACCTCCTCAACATGTCCTCCTCCGCTTCCCAAGTCATCTCCTCCCTATTATCATTCCGCCACAAGACTTTGACGGAAGCTACATCCTTGGTCCGCAGTCGCCTGACCTGGCGATCGAGTATCGCTATGGGACTCTCCTCATACGATAACCCCTCTGTCACCTGGATATCGCTAGCTGAGAAAACTCTTGATGGATCTCTGATACACTTCCGCAACATAGAAACATGGAAGACCGGATGTACCGCCTCTAAATCTGATGGCAGATCCAACTCATAGGCAACCTTGCCTACTCTACGGATGATCTGGTAGGGCCCAATGTATCTTGGGCTAAGTTTCCCCTTCTTCCCGAACCTCATCACACTCTTCATGGGTGATACCTTCAAGAAGACCCAATCATCTACCTGAAACTCCAAATGTCGACGTCGATTATCTGCATAAGACTTCTACCGACTCTGAGATGCTAACAGTCTGTCTTGGATAAGCTTCACCTTATCCACACCTTTGAACCAACCGCCCAACTAATCGAACCTCGCCACGCCGAACCATCCAATCGGCGACTCATCGTTCGCCATACAAAGCCTCATATGGCGCCATCTGAATGCTAGAATGGTAGCTGTTGTTATAAGCAAACTCTACAAGAGGCAAATGATCCTACCAGCTACCCCTGAAATCAATAACACAGCTCGCAAAGATATCCTCAATCGTATCGATAGTACGCTCGCCGCCGTCGCCTGAGGATGAAACGCAGTATTGAGACTCACCTGTGTCCCTAATCCTTTCTGGAAAGACCTCCAGAAGTTAGCCGTAAACTAGGCTCATCTATCTGATATAATCGATATAGGGACTCCGTGCAGTCTCACAATCTCCCTGATATACAATCCGCATAATCTCTACAAAACGTAGTCCCGATCGAAGAAAGTGGGCTGATTTCACGACGTTAACAATAACCCAGATGGAGTCATACTTCATCTGAGTACGAGGTAACCCTGTAACAAAGTCCATGTTGATCACCTCCCATTTCCATATCGGAATATCAATAGCCTGCAATAGCCCACCGGGCTTCTGGAGCTCAACCTTGACCTGCTGACAATTAGGACACAACGCAACAAAACCTGCCACGTCCCTCTTCATGCCATCCCACCAATACATACATCTGAGGTCATGGTACATCTTAGTCGACCCCGGATGAATAGAATAACGGGCGTTGTGTGCCTTCCCCGGAATCTGATGACAAAGTCCTGCCACATCGGGAACACACAACCTGCCCTCAAACCTTATCACCCCATCAGGTGCTACCTCAAACAAACTCATCTCCTCTTGAAGAGTCGTATCTCGATACCGTATCATAACTGGGTCCTCATACTGTCGCCTCTTCACCTCATCAACGATGGAAGACTCGGCAATCTCACGAACTCGTATCCCACTATCATCGGTATCGACCAATCGAACCCCAAGGCTCGCTAGCTGATGGATCTGACGGACCATGTCCTGTCTATCTGGCTGTACCTCTGACAGACTCCCCATCGATCTACGACTCAAAGCATCTGCAACGACTTTGGATTTTCTCGGGTGGTATAGGATATCAACATCATAATCCTTCAACAACTCTAACCACCGTCTCTGCCGCAAGTTCAGCTCCTTCTGCCTGAAGATGTACTAGAGGCTCTTGTGGTCTGTATAAATATCCACATGAACCCCGTATAAATAATGCCTTCAAATCTTCAAGGCATGAATAACTGCGGCCAACTCTAAGTCGTAGGTAGGGTAATTCCTCTCATGCTTCCATAACTGTCGGGAAGCATAGGCTATAACCTTAACGTGCTGCATCAATACGCACCCTAGCCCGATACCCGAGGCATCACAATAAATCACGTATCTCTCTAACCTCTCTGGAAGAGTAAGAATTGGAGCCGTCGTCAACCTTTCCTTCAGTAACTGGAAGCCCTTCTCACAAGCTTCTGTCCACTGGAACTTAGCTGCTACGAGTCACCTAGTCAAGCGGTCGATATCAAGCAAATCGCTCCACAAAACTATGATAATAACTCGCCATTTCTAAGAAATCGCGCACTCCGTCGGAGTAGTAGGTCTCGCCAAGACTTGACCGCCAATATTTGTCGTATCAACTCAACACCATAAGCCCGATAATGTGCCCAGAATGCCACCGAGGCCAACCAAAACTCACACTGAGAACTTGGCGAACAATCGCCGGCCCGAGGACCTCAAGTATCGCCTCGAAGTGATCTGCATGCTCTGCTCAGACGCGAATAAACCAGATGTCATCAATGAATACTATAACAAACGATTCAAAATGGCTTGAACACCCGCTCATCAAATCCATAAATACGGCTGAGCGTTGTCAAACCGAAAGACATCACCATGAACCCATAGTGCCCATACCGGTCCCGAATGCGATCTTTGGGATATCTCGCCTCTAACTCGCACTTTGATGATAACTGCACCGTAGGTCTATCTTGGAGAAACACCTCGCACCCTGTAACTGGTCAAACAAATCATCAATCCTGGAGAGGGGGTATCTGTTCTTGATGGTTACCTTATTCAGCTGCCTGTAATCAACACACATCCGCAGCGTCCCATCCTTCTTTTTTACAAACAAAATCGGCGCTCCACAGGGAGAAACACTAGGCCTGATAAAGCCTTTTTCCAGTAAATCTTTCAGCTAGTCTTTCAACTCCCTCAACTCAGCAGGTGCCATCCTGTACGGCGGAATAGATATAGGCCGAGTGTCTGGCAACATATCAATACAAAACTCAATCTCCCTCTCAGTAGGGATACCCGGGAGATCATCTGGGAATACATCTGGGAACTCTCTGACCAATCGAATCGATCAAGAGGCGGCACTCACCTCTCAGACGAATACTCGAACCAGATGATAGATGTACCCTTTCTGCACCATCTTCCTAGCCTTGAGGTAAGAAATAAACCTACCCTTCGGCGACGCTGTGTTGCCCTTCCACTCGATAACTGGCTCACCAGGAAACTGGAATCGGACCAACCTGTTTCTACAGTCAACGTTACCATAACAAGAAGCCAACCAGTCCATACCCATAATGACGTCAAAATCTGTCATCTCCAACTCTATCAAGTCTGCTAGGGTTTGACGACTGTAAATAAACACCGGGCAACCTTTGTAAACCCGCTCAGTTAGCACCGAATCACCCACTGACGTAGCTACCTCAAAAGGCTCTATCGACACCGGCTCTATCCCGATTCTACCAGCAATAAGAGGGGACACATAGGACAAGGTAGAACCTGGATCTATCAAAGCATAAACGTCACAGAATGAAATCAATAATGTACCTGTGACGACGTCCGGAAGCTCACGATCACGAGGTGGCTAAGGAATATATGCGGTTCTGTGGACCGCTAGAACTGGGACCTCCACCACGACCCATGCCGCGCCTCGCCGGTGAACACCGCCTCCGGCGCATAACTAAGTAAGAAGATCCGCCACCGACTCGCTGAACTATACCACCCCGCCGCCTCGCCTGACAATCCTCTTCATATGGCCTCGCCGCCACAAGAGAAACAAGCTCCGGCAATACGACACTCGCCGTGAGATCTACCACATCGAACACACCGAGATGCGTGGTCTCGACGGCGACGCCGCTTCGAACCTCAAGTCTCGAGCTCGACACGCCTCTGAATGACCCGGTGATCAACCTCCCGCCGTAAAACCGGAAGGGCACTGCGTGCCTGAAATGTGGACCTAGTCTGCCGAGGCCGCTCGCCGCAAATTGCCACGAACCTCGCTGCCTCGCCTCTTGGCCGCTCGAGTCTAGCCGATCCTCTCTCTCGCCCTCTATCCTCGCGCATAAGCATGCATCTCGGAAATATCCATACCGGCCGGGCGGCCACCCCAAGCACGCAGAATCATATGACGCTTCAGCCCCATCACATAGCGATGAACTGTCGCTATGTCGCCCACGATGGTGGGCGATACCGCCAATGAGTCAAACTCAGTGTCTCTCGATAGTCCTCCCATTCTGCCTCAATGTCAAGAATCTATCCACGCGGCTCTCTCATCTCGAGGCAAAGAGTGATCGAAGGCCTCGTGAACTCATCTCAAATACCGGAAGAGCACCTCACCTCTAGACAGCTTCCCATGACTCAAACCGTTCAACGCAATATCGCAGAATCCTGCAGACGGTTAACACAACCGACTCGTCTCCGAGGCCCTAAGCACTGCGATAGTCCGTCAGAATCGCCGAATAAACTCCTGAGGATCCTCCTCAGATCTCGAACCAAAGAACTCGGGTGGATGGCAACCCAGAAAATCCCGAATCCGCAAACTGTCGGCTCTAGGGTTAGCTACCTGCTCCGCTTGCCGCTCGCCACTATGCCGTCAATAACCGATCGCTCTCCGTAATCTCTATACTCACCGGCCGTGGAATCGAGGCTCGTGCAGGAACCTTCGAGCTATGGCCGCCTCGGCCTCTAATACTGCTGGCGTGGATGAACTCGCCGACCCGCCTACAATCTCAGGCATAGTCTGTGCTCGAGTCTCGTAACCTTCACTGCACCGCGCCTCGCCGCTTTGCCCTTCTGCCCCGCCGCCTCCGTGAGGCATAACTGATACATAAGAATAGGTCAGAGAGGATTCAACCTAATAAGACAGCTCTACTGCACGATCTCAGAGAGAGAAGAATGGAAACCAATCCTAAATGTCCTGCAGCCTCCTGATTATAGATGTGGTGCACAACACACCGATAATCAAGACTCTACTAGACACGGTCTGTAGACACTTTCCGAGGACAAACTGCTCTGATACCACTTTTGTCACGACCCATCCCCGGGGCCGCGACTGATGCCCTACCTGGGCACCCCGTTCAGGTATACATCATAGAATAGCAGCGGAACATACACAACACATATCCATACTTATAAAATAAACATCAACAGGCTAGCTGATAAGGCCACCTTCTGTAAAATGTACATAAATCAAAATACATCAGTACAACTCTGTTCTTTAAAATCCAATCCACAAATATGACTACTGCACTTAAGAATAACAATCGTATGGACAGGGGCCCGCCATACCCCTGAATGTACATAAATCTACATCATCAGGGAAAATCGTACCAAAAGACAAGCCTCAGAGGAATGAAGCTTTTGACACCTGATCAGTGATCCTAAGAATGAGGATCCACCACCTGCTTACCCCTACCTGCGGCATGAACGCAGCCCCCGGGGAAAGGAGGTCAGTACAACAGATGTACCAAGTATGTAAAACTGGAAAATATTGTAAATACATCATAAGTCTAAAATAAAGCTGGAGACATATATGATAATCAAATTACAGTACACTGTGCCTTACTAACAATGAGAGTAACAAGTATATACTTTACTGCATAAAAATAGGAGGCTCATGATCAAAGTAGGGTCATCCGCCCGTAGTATCATTAAGCAATCCTACTCCTGGGACTATTTCACCCGCATAGGCCGTATGGACCCGCATGAGGTAACTTCTCGCATAGATCAGATCCGCTCAGATAGGTCGTGTGGACCCGCATGAGGTATTCCTTGCATAGGACTGGTCCACCCCGCATAGGACTATTTCACCCGCATGAGCCCTACGGACTCGCATGAGGTATTTCTCGCATCATGGGTAGCAAATCCACGGAATATGCAAATGCCACAAACCCGGGGAATGACCCCGTAATGAACAATATATATATCCCTAGCACAACCGGCTATCATATATAACATAAGCACTACCGGCTTATCATACATAATACAAGCAAGTTAAGAAATCTCCTAACTTCTTATTAGCTTTGTTCATAAACACTAACATGTCATTACAAAAATCCGGGGATTTAACCCAAAGTACTACGTACTTCTACTCTTTTAAAATGACTATTTTTCATATAAAACTTCCAAGATACTAATAACCGTAGTATCAAGTCATATCTACTATTCAAGACAAGTCACAATACCTTTTAGAACTACATTTAGGCTTCTAAATCAAGTGACTTCTTTCTTTTAAAACCTTAAGCAATTGATACCTTTAAATCAATTAGCTTCTAGCTTCAACGTAGAATATTCTAATTATAAAGTTCCTTATTCTACGGAAAATTGGACAGCACTTCCTTCGTTTCTACGTACTTTTCCACCTTTTTCAAGGCCCGAATTCAATAACCAAACACGCCATATTTAAGGCTCAACACATTAATCAATCAAAGGGGATTATACGCCTTACAGGACGTATAAAATTCTGCCCCACAATTCATATAAAATAGTCCAATATTAAAGGTCATTTTTCGACTACAAAGTACAACCACAATAAATCTTTTCCAATTCCTTTTCCATCCATAATGTCGTTCTCGCATGTTATATAGTCACAACCAATTTCAACAACTATAATCTCTCATTTAGATAACATGCGACAATTATAACTATCGATTCATTTGTATTGCAATTCCAAATGGCTAGCGTGCCATTTCGGATTTTTTTAGGCTTCCAATATCCATAATACTTTTCAATCTTTAACACATGATTCACGTGGTCAATATCAACTATTACATGTATTATAATTTATTTCCAAGAGGAGACAGAATTTTACCTTTAGGATTTTGCCCACTATAGCCCTTTTTCCGCAACTCCTTTTCTCATCGAACTCGTCCACGCGAGCTTTCTACAAGTTTATCAACACTTTATCTTCTTGCCGCCTCTCCAACAATTTTCACTAGGCTTAGGTTTTCTTTAAAATTCTAGAGACAAGGGGAGAGGGATTCTTTAGGATGGTTCTTTGCAAAATGACCAAGTCTTCAAGACTTGGTCCTAAAATAAGACCTTCTCTTGGTAAAAAAGATGGGAGGGATACTTGTCACCCTCCCATAAGCTTTTTCACAAATATCTCCTGATTTTCTCCCTTTTTTCGCGAAAAATCCCGCCTTGGCGCCGCGGCGCTGCAACTTCAGAGATTTTCAGGATTTACGTCGCCGCGGCCCTGCTGACGGCACCGCGGCGCTGTGACGCCTGACTGGAATATTTCCCTTCGTTTCTGCCCACTGAACTTCTAACGCCCATACCTTTCCGCTCCGATGTCCTACCGACGAGCGGTTTGTTGCGTTGGAAACTAGACTCAACAAACTTTATACTAGGCTTTTTAAAACCCCAAAAATTCTTAATAATTGGGGTATATAGTACTCCAAAGTTGACTCAAAATCTGTCCAAAACATGTTTGTCAACTTATCTTTCCAATTTCAAATTTTATTTCCCTTCGTACGTTCTTATCTTATTCTTCTTGAATTTACGGGGTGTAACACTAGTGGTTGAAGGTTTCCTTCAAAAGTCATTCTCTAGTGAGAGGTCGCGTGTTCGAATCCAATGAGCAGTAAAATGTTTTTTAAGAACACAAAAATAAATTGGCCAAAGTTCAGCCCCCGCCCAAAATAAATTTGGGCCCAAATTCCATGTCCCAATCGACCACCCTCCCTCTTTAAATAAAAAAACAGCCCCCAAAGTTCAAGTCCCCCAGCCCCCACCCAAAACAAATTCGGGCTCAAGTTTCATGGCCCAATCGTCCACCCTCCATCTTTAAACAGAAAAACAGTCCTTTCTCTCTTTAAATAAAAAACCAAAAACATCCATTGGATTCACGACAAATACAATCCAAAAAAAAAAGTTCTCCCATTAATTATTGTAGAAATCTCAATTTCCAAGTAAAGATTTTTTTGTTGAGTTATTGTTTTGAGAATTATTTTGCTATAATTCACCATTAAGATGGATTGATTGCATCAATGTTTATTCCATTTTGCTTCGGATTTCAAATTTCTCAAATCTCAATATTAAGGGTTCTCAATATATAATAATAAAATAATACGTAATACATCCATAAAGTTTTCCAAATATTTATTCATTTTTAAATGGTTAAACTATGATTATTTAGTGCAACTTTCACCATGATATTGCAACAGTGACACAAGAAAGATCAAAAACAATGTTTCCACAAATTGAATTATTTCCATTAGTTATTATGCTATCTTTTGGTTTTATTAGACCAAGTATTCTAAGTTTGATATTTTTGTATGGTTGTCCAACTGAGCTCATCCAACGACAATATTAAATTATTTGATATTATTTGTTTATTTCTTTGTCGTTTGTGTGCAAAAATGTAATTTAAAAGGGACGACATTTATGTCACGCCCCGAATCGACGGGCCGCGACTAGTGTCATACCTGGGAATCCTTATACCCTCACATCACATATAATCAATGAAAGCAAAGGAACAACTCATAATCACATAACAAAGGGATCATGTCCCCTGAACTGTAATAACAACCCATATAATAAAATAGGCAAGTCGGCAAGGCTGCCATTATATACACAAATCCAAAAAGAGCTACAATTTTACACACGTCCACTCACACATGACTACAGACCTCTGAGAGTAAGACAATGAACTATGACGGGACAAGGCCCGCCGTACCCCTGAATATACGCAAGTCTATAACAGCTGATCTATACCAAATGACAAGCCCCGAAACAATGGATCTATCCCAAAAGCTGAGCAAAAATCCTAAGCTTGCAGATCATCAAACTGAGTATTTATACCTGCGGCATTTAACGCAAATTTGAGAATGGGTCGATAACAATGTACTAAGTATGTAAACATAAAGTACAGTAAATAAGATCATAACTGGCCAAAAGATCACAGGGACAAGTATGAAAATCAAATACCAGATCCAACCGTGCCATATAAAATAAGAGTCAACTGTACCTTGTAAAAATAGAGAGTCAACTGTGCCTTTTTTAAAAAAAGTGAGAATCATTTCAAAATCATGGATGTCTGTCATGAGTATCTATACCCGTGTCATGGATACATGTCCATGGAACCATATACTGTCATGAGTATCTATACTCGCATCATGGATGCATGTCCATGAAATCATATATATATAACGTACCCGACTCTTTAGTGAGGGACTCGGTGTGAATGCCTTAAATCTGCGCACGAACATACCCGGCCCATTATGGGACTCGGTGTCATGGGTATCTATACCCGCATCATGGATAGCATGTACATGTAATCATGTACATATAACGTACCCGGACCTCTAATGAGGGACTCAGTGTGAATGGAATAATAACACTTGCACGAATAGCTTTTCATAAGCAACCTTGCGCAATTTAAATCATCATTGGACTCTCAATTAAATCATTAAAATGACATTTTATTTTAGAAAAGCCAAGGCACTATCACATCTTTCATTTTAGAAAACACCAAGACACTATCACTCTTTCATTTTAGAAAACACCAAGACACTATCACATCTTTCATTTTAAGGATTAAGATCCAATAGAACTATGTACGTCTGTCGTACACTCACTTCATATAAATCATGTCAAAAGAAGAAAGGATAGTTTCACATACCTTATCGGCTATACCAACACGACAAGTAGAATACGCCTCAAGTAGTACTTCAAACTAAAATAACGATAACACATCTATCAACTTCATCCTTACTAGTGTAGGTCATATATCAAGTAATGGTTCTCTTTTCATATAAAAATTTGGGCAGCACTTCCACTAATTATACATACATTTCCACCTTACGAATAAGACCAATAACATCAATAATCAAGCACCAATTAAGGGCACAACCAAACAATAACAAAGGGGATTTACACCCACTTCTCATGTAAATTCAGCCTCTTAATCCACATTAAAATAGTCCTAAAAACAGTCCATATTCCAACAACACCGAGGGTAGAATGTGAAGCCTTTCTACACCTTTATACACCCTTATTCCTTTAGGAATTACATTAGCAATTACCACATTTAAACATGCATAATGGTAACTGAATTTTCAGCATTATAACACCACAAAACAGTCCCTAAAACAGCACCACAATATCCAATATTTTTATACAATCTCGGTCAACAAGACCTAATACCATTTCCCTTTTCATAATTCCTTATAATCCAATTCAAGTCTCAACACTTTAATATAAACCATTTCAACTTTCAATAACAATATTTCCTTCAATTTATAACATGCAATAAGTGATAATAATAACAATCACAACCAACGAATCCAAAGATACTAAAAACTGCCTCAAAATCGGCCAACACCCAAAACTGTCACATGCACTTCTTATTCTCCATTTCTCTTAACACAAGTTCATCCCTTAACTATAACAACATGTAATTTTCAATTACTTCAAGAGGAAGAAGAAATCTTACCTTATTTTTAGCCCAAAATAGTCCACAAGTTTCGGCTCACAGTTTTCTCTTTGCTCCACTTCTTCAAGTTACAACAACACACATGTATCCTCTACAAGATTGTAACCATCTTAATTTTTTTTTCTTCCAAAAAGTTCATCTCCAAGCTTAGGGTTTTTAGGCAAAATCTCGGCCAAAATCGTGACCCACTGATTTGGAAAGTTAACTTGGCTTAGAACTTAGTTAAGGAACTTAATCTTGGAAAAGAACTTAATCTTGTTCTTCACTTGCTAAGGATTTCGAAAACTTGAGGGTTAAGGAAGAGAGAAGAGAGTTTGGATGATGAAGATATTTGTGAACAAAGTCTTGCAAGACTTTTATATAACTAGTGTATGTAGCACAAGTGGAGGGGGACCCATGTAGACCCACTTGTCCACTTGTATTCTCTTTAAAAATATCTTCCACACTATATTCTATTCACAACATTTTTAATCCAACACTTAGCCAAAATCTTATAATTTTCGATAGACAAGGCCAAAATTGTGAAATTTTCGATGGACCCCATATTATCAATGTCAAGACTTAATAATACAATACTAAGTCCATAAATCCATTGGAAAGAATTTAACTACTAGTTAATAATTTTCGTCGTCACATTTGTTGTATCCAAAATTATTCCATAAGAAAATGTCAATATACTTTCCTTCCAACGTTCAAAGCTTAATTTCTTAATCACGTTCTCAATCTATTGCCCTGGAATTACGGGGTGTAACATCCTTCCCCCCTTAGAAACATTCGTCCTCAAATGTTCATCAAAGGTCTCAAGCTATACAAATTTCGGCATAGTCTCATTTAACTATACCTATCGACCAATATGCAGCAAACCATAGAGGCCTCATAGGGCCACAATATAACACATAGTCTCATCCATAAATCAAAATAGTCAAATAGGGGATGGAATTACATGTAGGCATAGGGAACAAGTGGGGATACTTCTTCTTCATCTCATTTTCTGCTTTCCACGTCAACTCTTCCCTATTATTGTATCGCCACAACACCTTGACGGAAGACACATCCTTAGTACGTAACCGTCTAACCTGTCGATCAAGGATAGCTATGGGACTCTCCTTATAAGACAACTCTTCTGTCACCTGGACATCGTCTACTAGGAATACTCTAGAAGGATCGTCAATTACTTGCGCAACATCGATACATGAAAAACCGGATGTACCGCTTCCAAATCAGATGGTAGATCCAACGCATAGGCAACCTTGTCTATCTTACGAATCAGCTGATAAGATCCAATGTATCTCGGGCTAAGATTCCCCTTCTTACCGAACCTCATCACACCCTTCATGGGTGATACCTTCAAGAATACCCAATCATCAAGCTGAAACTCTAAGTGTCGACGTCGATTATCTGCATACGACTTCTGTCAACTCTGGGCTGCTAATCTCTCCTGGATAAGCTTCACCTTATCCACAGCTTGCTGAATCATATCTGGGCCAAGTAACTTAGTCTTTCCCACATCAAACCAACCAATAAGTGACATGCACTTCCTCTTTTATAAGGCCTCGTACGGGGACATCTAAATACTAGAATGGTAGTTGTTATTATAGGCAAACTCAACAAGTGGTAAATGATCATCCCAGCTACCCCTGAAGTCAATAGTACATGCTCTCAACATATCCTCTAGTGTCTGAATAGTATGTTTTGCCTGCCCATCAGAGTGAGGATGAAATGTTGTGCGAGACTCACCTGTGTCCCCAATCCCTTCTGGAACGACCTCCAAAAGTTAGATGTAAACTGATATCCTCTGTCCGATATAATAGATGTGGGAACCCCATGCAGTCTCACTATCTCCCTGATGTATAGCCTAGCATAGTCATCAGCTGAGTAAGTAGTCCTGACTGGAAGAAAATGGGATGATTTCGTCAGCCTACCCACAACAACCCATATGGAGTCATACTTCCTTTGAGTATAAGTTAAGCCTGTAACGAAGTCCATATTAATCACTTCCCACTTCCAAGTTGGGATCTCTATCTCCTACAATAATCCACCAGGCTTCTGGTGCTCAACCCTAACATGTTGACAATTCGGGCACTGAGAAACAAACTCCGCTATATCCCTTTTTATGACATACCACCAATACATACCTTTTGGGATTATGATTCATCTTAGATTCATGGTGAATGAAATACTGTGAACCATGGACCTCCGTCGTAATCTTGTTTCGTAATCCTGCTATATTCGGAATGCACAAATTGGCCTCTCATCTGAGGGTCCCTTTTCTATAATACTCGAAGGTTGCAGTTTTTATTTTGTTAGACATCTTTCCCAATATATTCCATAAATGGGACCTTTATCATGAAGTTCTTTTTCCTTCCCGTATGAGGGATGACTCTGATGTATTCTGAGTCATATGGCTATCACTATCTGAATCCTTCAATCGAACTCCCACTTAACTAAGTGATGTGTTCCCTCATGTCAACTTCTCTCCTTAGTCCTCACATTAGTCAAGCTGCTTGTGGGTGAATGATCCTATCGTCAAATTAGCTTTGTTACTAACTGGTGTGCTGGAAATTCTTATATTTGTAGTATCGCAATCATGAACACTTTATGGACAATGTCATTGAATCTAAAGTGTGTGTATCATCACAATTAACTCCCATTCATGGTCTGAAATGAATCTTTTTTTTATATCTTCTCACTACTCGTAATTATAAACAACTTCAATTCTTTTGCCACTTGTTCACTCCTTTTCTTACTTGTCGTACTCTTCATAATTCCAAAATATTTTGGTATACATACGTAATCTCAAACATTGCTCCTTATTTCAATCCTTGGCGTTACTATATCCAAACTTGGTCATTATACTTAGATTCAAATTCCTTCACTTGCCTCATGGCTAAGACTTTCTGTTAATGGCGTTTTAGGAAAAGATTTTCTTGATCTCGTCAAGCCGTAACCCATTACTTTATCTATCTCATAGAACTTATGGTCAGTTCAAATAGGCTCATAGGCATCTGTGTTTGCCTGATAATTTATCTGTTTTATAATGTCATCATCTCTTGACATATATCTTTAATGTCTACCTTATAATTATAACCATAGGCGTCATTGACCTCTTTTCAACTGTTTAGGTGCTCTCGAGCTTTACTCATTGTTACTTCCGTTTATACACTTTCTGAAAGGTATGTCTACCTACGTTGGGGAGCCGATGCTTCATGTGTTTAGATCCAATTCATGGTGTTACATGATCCAATAACTTGTCAAGCTTTCTTGTCTTATCATTATTAGGTCTCTCGTCGACCGAGTGCCCATTCGTTTTACCTCTACATTCCCATTTCAAGTTGCCTTGGGGGTCTCTTATCTCAAATATTTCTCATAATATCTTCCTGAACATCAGATGTTCGTCACCTTTGGCCGAAAAGTTCTTATTGTCCTTTCTCTACTGTTGGTCCTTACACTGTTCTGAAGTAATCATACCTTATGAAATCTGCATAACTATAATTTCATTCACCTTTATCATTCTTGTCGTAATCCTTCCTCCTACTCGTCATTAAACGAAAGAAAAAAAAAACATTCCTGCCTTGATACTTGATCATACAGTTCCATTCATACTTATTAACTACTTTCACATTCTTAAAACACTTCTTCGATTGTCCCATAGTGTCGTCCTCAATTACCCTCAAAAAACTATTATTATCCATAGGTTATGTAGAATTGTAACATGTTGCACCACGTAGCCGAAGCCGAGGACCTTACCAGTCCAATAACTATAGCATACCTTAACTTACTAACCTTGATACCCGTAATTCTTAATAATACGCAGTATCGCCCTTTTAGTCCTTTATATTGAATATCATATTATCAAGCTGTGGAATACTTTTGTATTCATATCTCCATATATTGTCCATTGAATTTTTGCACTTCTGTTGAAAGAATTTTGTCCTTGCCTTATTCCACCTCTGATAGTCCTTAGCACATTGTACTTCCTTTGTAATCAAAGTCACATTCATAAATGTAAGTTCATGTCCATATAAGATCATCATATATAAACTGCCCGACCCTCTAATTAAGGACGCGGTGAAATGATCTACTCACATTAAGCACACATAAAATCCTTCAAAGATCTTATTTCCAGTTTCAATATTATCTCCAACTTTAACAACACAAGTGGTTTATACTCAAACCAAGGAATCATCACAACCACTATACATCGCATATACTATGTACTTTAACCAAGATCAAACATAAAATATTTTACTCCAGAAGGCCTTGTATATCTAAGGTCTCAACGATGATCATTATTCTAGGATTCTCAAATATTCCATGTCCCAAGCTTACATTATCTTTCCCCGTATACGGGTAAGATAGTTTCTCATAATCTCAAAATCATGTTATCTTAACCATAACAACCTATTTACTCCATACAAATATTATTCCTACTCATCACTTAAGCATACAACATAACTAAATCTAACAACATGGTATGTCATTAAGTCAATTAAACACGATCTTTTAAGAATTCATCCCAATCTCAGAGAGCTCATCACCTCCTGAATATTCCAAATTAGCACACCTTGTATGCTTGATTTAGATTCATTAAACTGTTTCATACCTTCCAAGCAATTATTAAAGCTTAACAAACTCATGATAACCCCAAATCACTT
Organism: Przewalskia tangutica; assembly: GCA_029844215.1. Lineage (NCBI taxonomy): Eukaryota > Viridiplantae > Streptophyta > Magnoliopsida > Solanales > Solanaceae > Przewalskia > Przewalskia tangutica. The sequence continues at coordinate 39,840,033 of CM056724.1, read as the reverse complement.
CAGACAACACACACATGACCCTAATAAACATGTTCGTATAGATGTACATCATCATCACACCAACTATATAACAATTTTACCAACTTATATACAAAGTCCATATATTCCCCTTCTGGGCCGCTGTCGCTTTCTTTGGAGGCATAACGGAAAGCACCATAATACGTTAGAGAGGGATTTTCCTACTATCATAGCTTTATCGCACGATCTTAGAGTAAGAAGAATAGAAACCAATCTTAAATGTATTGTAGCCTCCTGTTTATAGGTTTGGTGTACAACACACTGATAACCAAGACTCTACTGCACACGGTTTGTAGACATTCCGAGGACGAAATGCTCTGATAGCACTTTTGTCACACCCCGAACCGACGGTCCGCGACTGGTGCCCTACTTAGGCACCCTTATACCCGCACATCACATATAATCAGCGGAAGCTAAGGAACAACTCATAATCACATAACAAAGGGATCCTATCCCTTGAACTGTAATAACAACCCATATAATAAAATAGGCAAGCCGGCTAGGCTGCCATTATATACACAAATCCAAAACGAGCTACAAATGTACACACGTCCAACCCACACATGACTACAGACCTCTGAGAGTAAGACATTGAACTATGACGGGACAAGGACCCGCCGTACTCCTGAATATACGCAAGTCTATAACAGCAGATCTATACCAAATGACAAGCCCCGGAACAATGGAGCTATCCCAAAAGCTGAGCAAAGATCCTAAGCTCGCGGATCACCAAAATGAGTATATATACCTGCGTTCGCGACGCATTTAACGCAGAGATCGATAACAACAATGTACTAAGTATGTAAACATAAAGTACAGTAAATAAGATCATAACTGGCCAAAAGATGACAGAGACAAGTATGAAAATCAAATACCAGATCCAACCGTGCCATATAAAATAAGAGTCAACTGTACCTTGTAAAAATAGAGAGTCAACTGTGCCTTTTTTTTAAAAAGTGAGAATCATTTCAAAATCATGGATGTCTGTCATGGGTATCTATACCCGCGTCATGGATACATGTCCATGGAACCATATACTGTCATGAGTATCTATACTCGCATCATGGATACATGTCCATGAAATCATATAGATATAACGTACCCGACCCTCTAGTGAGAGACTCGATGTAAATGCCATAAATCAGCGCACGAACATACCCGGGCCATTATGGGACTCAGTGTCATGGGTATCTATACCCGCATCATGGATAGCATGTACATGTAATCATGTACATATAACGTACCCGGCCCTCTAATGAGGGACTCGGTGTGAATGGAATAATAACACTTGCACGAATAACTTTTCATGAGCAACCTTGTGCAATTTAAATCATCATTGGACTCTCAATTAAATCATTAAAATGACCTTTCATTTTAGAAAAACCGAGGCACTATCACATCTTTCATTTTAGAAAACACCAAGGCACTATCACATCTTTCATTTTAAGGATTAAGATCCAATAGAACTATGTACGTCCGTCGTACACTCACTTCATATAAATCATTCCAAAAGAAGAAAGGATAGTTTCACATACTTTATCGGCTATACCAACACGACAAGTAAAATACGCCTCAAGTAGTACTTCAACCTAAAATAATGATAACACATCTATCAACTTCATGCTTACTAGTGTAGGTCATATACCAAGTAATGGTTCTCTTTTCATATAAAAATTTGGGCAACACTTCCCCTAATTATACATACATTTCCACCTTACGAATAAGACAAATAACATCAATAACCAAACACCAATTAAGGGCACAATAAAACAGCAACAAAACGGATTTACACACCCACTTCTCATGTAAATTCAGCCTCTTAATCCACATTAAAACAGTCCTAAAAACAGCCCTAAAAACAGTCCATATTCCAACAACAACGAGGGTAGAATGTGAAGCCTTTCTACACCCTTATTCCTTTAGGACTTACATTAGCAATTACCACATTTAAACATGCATAATGGTAACTGAATTTTCAGCATTATAACACCACAAAACAGTCCCTAAAACAGCACCACAATATCCAACAGTTTTATACAATCTCGGCTAACAAGACCTAATACCATTTCCCTTTTCATAATTCCTTATAATCCAATTCAAGTCTCAACACTTTAATCTAAACCATTTCAACTTTCAATAATAAGATTTCCTTCAATTTATAACATGTAATAAATGATGATAATAACAATCACAACCAACGAATCCAAGATACTAAAAACTGCCTCAAAATCGGCCAACACCCAAAACTGTCACATGCACTTCTTATTCTCCATTTCTCTTAACACAAGTTGATTCCTTAACTATAACAACATGTAATTTTCAATTACTTCAAGAGGAAGAAGAAATCTTACCTTATTTTTAGCTCAAAACAGTCCACAAGTTTCGGCTCACAATTTTCTCTTTGCTCCACTTCTTCAAGTTACAACAACACACATGTATCCTCTACAAGCTTGTAACCATCTTACTTTCTTGTTTTTCTTCCAAAAAGTCCATCTCCAAGCTTAGGATTTTTAGGCAAAATCTCAGCCAAAATCGTGACCCACTGATTTGGAAAGTTAACTTGGCTTAGAACTTAGTTAAGGAACTTAATCTTGTTCTTCACTTGCTAAGGATTTCGAAAACTTGAGGGTTAAGGAAGAGAGAAGAGAGTTTGGATGATGAAGATATTTGTGAACAAAGTCTTGCAAGACTTTTATATAACCAGTGTATGTAGCACAAGTGGAGGGGGACTCATGTAGACCCACTTGTCTTCTCTTTAAAAATATCTTCCACACTATATTCTCTTCACAACATTTTTAATCCAACACTTAGCCAAAATCTTATAATTTTCGATGGACACTTGGCCAAAATTGTGAAATTTTTTATGGGCCCCATATTATCAATGCCAAGCCTTAATAATACAATACTAAGTCCATAAATCCATTGAAAAGAATTTAACTACTAGTTAATAATTTTCGTCGTCACGTTTGTTGTATCCAAAATTATTCCATAAGAAAATGTCAATATACTTTCCTTCCAACGTTCAAATCTTAATTCCTTAATCACGTTCTCAATCTATTGCCCTGAAATTACGGGGTGTAACACTTTATGACTCAATAATACATTAAATTAATTGTATTTAGCTTTAGATTTTACATTACTTTTATTGGTAATGTATGTAATTGATGACTTGTATTTTACATGATTACATTAAATTTGGTTTGTCTTTTTGTTTCAATAGGATAATTACAAATGTCTCCTACCCGAAAATATTCGTCTGGACATGAAAAACGTAAAAAAAAAGACACACAAAAGAGTTCATCAAATCTCAAAGAGGGACATTAAATAGATTTTTTGTGAACCCGACAAATTCATCACTTGAAAATTTAGATAATGAAGAACAAAATGATGGTGGTGAATTACATAAAGGCTTGACATTTGAAAATGATGTGGATGAACACGTGAATGAAATTGAGGACAATCAAAGTGGCAATGGTTTAATCATAGAAAATGTTGATAATGTTGGTGAAGCTCATGACGACGGTGATGATAATGGTGATGGTGATGGTGATGGAGATGAAATTATGCACTCTGAATCTAATGGTGTGAATGAAGAACCAAATACATCAATTCCACTTGACATCTTTGATCCAAGAAATTGGGATAATTTAGATCTTAAGTGGAAGGACCAATTAGTGAAAAAGGGTCCTATAAGAGATTTATTAATCGAAAAAGGTCCAAAAGATGTATCAAAGAGATGTTTCTCTTCAGAATTCTATACCCGAATTTTACCAAATCGCCAAAACGCCATAGAGATTGATTGGTGTATTTAAAAGCACTTGACAGAGTATTTTGTTTTTGTTGCAAGTTGTTTAAAAAGGGCCCTCAACAAAGTCAATTGACAAATAAGGGATATTGTGATTGGGGGCATCTTGGTAGTAGACTTAAAAAGAGCATGAAACAAGTATTGAACATGTAAAAAACTACACAAGTTGGATTGAGTTGTGTATCCGATTAGATAAGGGTAAAACAATTGATCATGTCGTTCAAGATCAAATCAAGAAAGCAAAAGTGCATTGGAGGTTGGTATTACATCGATTAATTTAAGTTGTTTAAAGCGAGATCCAGCTAAGGTAAGGAAGTGTCGCGACTTTGGCTAAACAAACCTTGGCATTTCGTGGTAGTAATGCGAAAGTATGTGAAGATAACAATATGTGATTGAGATAATTGCTTAATGGGATCCAGTTATGAGGGAGCATCTTGAAAGTAAGGTACATCATCATTATCTTAGTCCTAAAATTCAAAATGAATTGATATGTTTGTTAGCTTCTGAAATCAAGAGTTCTATTTTTAAAAAGATTAAAAAAGCTAAATTCTTTTCCGTGATACTTTGATTGTACTCCTGATATTAATAACCAAGAGCAAATGTCTTTGGTTATAAGATGCGTTGATGTTTTATAACTCCAATAAAAGTCGAAGAATTCTTTTTGGGATTTATAAAAGTTAATGATACATCTGGACAAAGATTGTTTGAAGAGTTGCAACATGTGTTGAATAGTCTTGGTCTTGATATTGATAATGTGAGAGGTCAAGGATATGATAATGGGGCCAATATGAAGGGGAGACACCAAGGTGTACAAAAGAAACTTTTGGATATAAATCCTAGAGCATTATATACTCCATGTGGTTGTCATTGTTTGAACTTAACTCTTTGTGATATTGCAAATTCATGTGGAAAAGCAAAAGACTTCTTTGGAGTGATGCAAATAATATATACATTGTTTTCTCATTCTACAAAGAGGTGGAAGATTCTGATTGATAATATAACGACTAAGTGTTTAACTCTTAAGCCATTGTCAACTACTCGATGGGAAAGTCACATTGAAGGTGTGAAAGCGATAGTTCTTCAACCTCAACAAATTAGAGAAACTTTACTTCAACTTGACTAAGAAAGAGATACTGACTCTAAAATAAGAAGTGATGCTAAGTCCTTGGCAACATTTGAACTACAAAACTTTGAATTCTTAGTAGGAATAGTTATTTGGTATGACATATTTTCTAAAGTTAATATTGTTAGCAAAGAATTACAATCTAAGGATATGTTTATTGATGTTGCTATGGCCAAGGTTAAGGGGTTAATTGCTTCTTTTGAAGAGTATAGAGATATTGAATTCAAACAAACAATCAATACCGCAAAAGAACTTGCTTCATCAATGGAGATTGATCTTATTTTTCCAAAAAGAGACAAATATATAAAAAGAAGTATTTTGATGAGCTCTCTTGTGAGTCTTCCCAAATGCAACAAGAATCTCCGGATGAAGCTTTTAGAATTCATTACTTTTTATACATAGTTTATCAAACAATTGGGTCATTGAAGAAAAGGTTTGGGCAATATGAGGAATATGAAGATCTTTTTGGATTTTTTTTCACAACTGCTAAGTTGAGCTCATAGAATGATGAGGACTTGAAGACTCATTGCAAGAATGTTGAAAGAAAACTACAAATGAAAGAGTGCATATGACCAAATATTTCAGATTTGAATGGGGATGATTTATATTAAGAATTGAAGATCATGCAACATATTCTACCACATGAAGCAAAAATAGCTAGTGCAATAATAAACTTTTTGAAAAGAATGAATTATTTTTTCAATTCATTCATTGCATATAAGATGTTGTTGACTATTCCGGTGACTGTTGCATCTGCAGAGAGAAGCTTTTCTAGATTGAAGTTATTGAAATCTTATTTGAGATCAACCATGACGCAGACAAGAATGAGTGCATTATCTTTGATTTCAATTGAGAGTGAATTTCTAGACATTCTTGATTATGAAAGATTGTTTGATGACTTTGCAGATAAAAATGCAAGGAGATCAATTTTCTATGCCTAATGTAATGATAATTTTTCTTATAATATGTAATGACATTAAGGTATCTATTTTGTAGCATTATAATTTATTGTACTGAAATTGAAAACATTGAATCGAATATAGTATTTACTATATATTTATTTGATGTTTTGATCAATAATTTTTTTTAATATTGATTAATTAGTTAATTTTAATTTTTCATGTGAATAAAAAATAATTTTTTTTTCTCGCATCATGCCTTTAAAAGTATAGGAATGACCCTGATAGAAATAATCTCTAATATATGCAAAAAGTAGGCACTTTTGGTCCATTTCCCAAAACCAACGGGTTCCTTCAAAATTTACTTACCTTGAAAGGCTAATGGTATGAGAGTGCCAATTTTTGCTTTAGTTATTGTGTGACTAACCTATTTTCAAGAGATAGGTACGGAACAACTTGAAACATTACAGAATACCTTCATCTGTATATTTGGGGCTCAATTTTTGCCTAGCAAAAACTTTACGTCAGTTTACTATGCAGCTCTGCTGCAGCTACACGTTCCCCCCTCCCGAACCATAATACTTTAGCTTGTACTCCTTCTGTCTCAATTTATATGATTACACATTTCTTTTTAGTTAGTTCCTAAAAGAATGACATATTTTTTTATTCGACAATAAATTTAATTTTAAACATTGTCTTTTACGCTTCTATAACCACACAAATATTTTTGATTTATTTTAGTCCATAAAATTCAAAGATCTTTTATTATTTCCTAAACTTTGTGTTCGGTCAAATTACATCATATACATTTTTTTGTTTTTGGTACGTTATCTGAAGTGAATATTCGATGTGGTTGTCTGGTTATTAGAGGTGCATAAATGAGGTTCCGGCTCTCCCAAAAAGGATGCATAGCATGCAAATAGCTCGTTTGGTTGGAAGATGTATTTATTTTGAAAAATACTTGTGTTTTCTGAAATTGGAAGATCTATTAAACCATGCTATTCTCAATCTCAGACAAAGTCAAATTGGTCCTACTAGTCAGTCATTGGCCCGAAGGCTCAGCGTCAATCGAGGCATACATGCATGGTTTCAGATAATCTTTGGTTTAAGCAATCGCTGTAATTAGATGACTATCACATCAGGTACAAAAAAAACTGCTAATTTCTGGACTTAATTGCATATGTAGACTTTCGCGGAAAATACGAGAATGAAATGCCACAAGCTGGTCTACTTTTGGAACCACCTATAGGAATTCATCCATTCCGATGAAAAACAATGTCTATGAACTACTTATTGAGTGCCTCCTTTTCTCGTGCTACCCCCAAATATATCCTCAGTATGAGTTGACGAATTGCAGGCTACAAAATGCTATCAAGGCTTAAGAGCTAGGGCCACACCACCAAACTTGGGAATCTTATCCAAGGCCTTGGTGTCAAACTCACTAGAAATGGTCAACAATCACTTTGGAATCACCTCATGCTGCAAGACAGCCCCCAAATTTCCATGATTATTGAGCTTGAGTTTCACAATTGTCAGGTTATCACCAGCATAGGACCCTCCAACTGTAAATGTGTTCTCATTTGTAGAGAACCGTCTAGTGATTTCACCTGTAGCAGCACTCTTCTTCAGTGAATCCAGATGATGTATGTATGATGCCTTTATGGTGTCCCCTTTGTCACCTCTGAGGCCAAAAAAGAGCAACAAATATCACAAACTCTAAATCTTTTTATCAATTGTGCTTCTAATGGGACAAGTTGCGGACACATTAATGCTGAAACATACAAGATTATAGCAGCACAAGAATCCAGTTTTGTCACGCTAATCCCAGCAGTATACTTTGTTAGTTTACTTGTTCCAGTCTCATAACTCGTCTCTGCACCAAAAGCAAAAGTTGGAGTACCAAGTGTGATAGAAAGATCAACTGCAGGGGATTGTTTCATAGCAACAGCTGTGGTGAAGGTTGCATGATGGTGAAAGTACTGAGCCTCCAGCTGCAAAATAAAGCAAAATGCAAGTTTTGAGAAACTCTTATCATTTCCAGCAATGGACCAAAGCAATGCACCCAAAACAGACGAAAAGATCTTACCTTGCCAGAACTGTAGTCAGGGAATTTCAGAGAAGCAATGTTTTTGTTGATGGGACAATGTCAGTCAAAGTAAAAGTTGTTGAAATCTGCAGGAAGATAGAAATGTGAAGGGTATCCAACAAAAACAAACATCATCAAGAGGACCCTGGTGTGAGCAAACCCATGTTTGATCCTGTATCAACTTTGACGTCAATCAAAGTGTTCTTATATTTGTACAGCGCTCCTACATCTCCAGTTGAAAGTCATCCTTTCTTCACTACAGTTGATGTAAGGGCCTGCTCTAAGAAATCGTGATTAGAGAACATGTGTTGAGATATATTGAGTTAGCAAGTGGTTAGTAAATTGTTAGGTTAGTTAAATAGTTTGTTAGGTGGTTAAATCAAGTTGTTAGAAGTTGTTAAAATAGGTAGCTTCTAGAATTGTAGTTGATCCTTTGCATTTGCACTTGTATAAATAAGCACTTAGTGCTCTATGTTTGGAGATAAGAAAATAAGAAAAGCGCACACAAAAATATCTCTCTTCCCTCTCTTCTCTCTCGTTTTACCTTCTCTGTTTTCCTTCTTCTCTGTTGGCAATTTTCCTTTTCTGTTTTTCATTATTCTCTGTAATCGATCCAGATTTTAACATGGTATCAAAGCGAGGTACAGTGTAGATCGAGAAGATCCAATCGCATACAGTGAGAATCGAAGGATCGATACCTATAATCGAAGCAATTGAAGTTACACGCAGTGAGGAATTCAAAGGAATTCAAGCATATGCAGTGAGGAATTCGAAGGAATCTGTGTATACGATGAAAGAAATTGAAGGATCTATGTTCAATTGAGATACAATTGGAGAAATCGAAGGTGTATTTCACGAAGGTCGTTCACTTTCCGGTAGCGAAAGTGCTAGTATTTTCGTTCTACTCATTTTATACTTTGATTGACGGTGTTGTAGTTTGAAAACCTAGGATTTTCTTCGTATCTTCTCGAATCTGTTATTGAGATTGTTGATCTGTTGTTTTATCCTCGTCTGGTTCAAATTGCTTATTTGGTTAGAGATTTGTTGTCTTGATTTGAGAATTGATGTGGAATTTCATCAAGTTGTTGCGAATTTCATGCTATTGAAGTTGCTAGGTTCTTCGGTACTTTGAGGAATTGTCTGAGTTACCTAATTCTGAATTTTTTGTTTGATAATTCTGCCAAATTCAAGGAAGGTGTTTCTTTCGTTGTTGTATTTTACACGAAAATTCTAAAAGAAAGTATCATTTGGTGGTTTCTGTAATTATATGGACATTATTAAAAATCTGCTAGTGTAAGTGAGTTGTAATCTCTATGTGAAGTTCCACGAACTGCTATTCGTGAATGCAGTTGAAAACTCAACAAAGAAGAAAGAGAAATTGTACTTTCTTCTTGTTTCAACGATTCCACTGATAAAGGATTGAAGTTTTGATTGAATGGAGGAATAAATATCGAGGATTTTTGTTCTTGAGGTATATGAAGTTGTTCCTGAAAGTAGTGTGGTGAATAATAGAACAAAGAAGAAAATAAAAATGGAGGAAGTGGACATCGTCATTGTTGTTGAAGATGTTCAGAGCCTTCTCAGTTTAATCTTCCCGTATCACTTCCCAATGTGCACATGCTCAGACCAGCTACTGGACAAGTGAATGATGATGCGTTGGGCTTGACTGATGCTTTTGTTGATGGTTCTATGGCTAGGGGAGCTGATTTCTATGATCTTGATCAGCCTTTGTGGTCAAATGACCGTTCTGAAAATTCAGCAGCACTCCAGGTAAATCCATCTAACATTGATGATACTAGCCCTTTGTTAGTTGCAGATTCCTCTGATCATGATCAAGTTGGGCAGTGTGATGCCTTTGATCTTGAGCATCCACTTAGAGGTGCAAAGGCAACTTCAGGATCTCAGAGTGTAGGGGAAAGAATCTGAAGGTCTAAAAATAAGGTGAGTGTGAAAGAGAGAACTGCTTGTACAGGAAATTCTTCAAGTTTTGATGAAATGGGAAAAAATCTGGAATTCTTCAAGTTTTCACATGTCGATCAACTGTTCGATTACCTGTTTTCATTTGTTTATCTCAGGACAGGAGAATCGAGGAATTTCTAGTCGGAATTGGACTAAAAATTGAGGGAGAGACTCCACTGCATATCCGAGCTTATTCTAAGAGCTTGCATAGGAAGAATCGAGGGATTTTCTAGTCCGAGTGTGACTAGAGAACGAAGGGTTCTTCATTGCTGCTACTAATAGGGAGAATCGAGGGATTCTCTAGTCCGAGTGTGACTAGAGGACGAGGGGTTCTTCATTTCGTTGCTACTACATTCTTATTTTTAGTTTTTTATTGATGGATTTGAAAATGGCTTGAAGCAAGGAGTACTAAATGTTGTTGCTCACTGTGTTGCTGCTCAATGTGTTGCTGCTCACTGTAACTCATGTTCAAGCTAGGAATGAAGAATGTCTTCATATCTCCTAGCTTGCGAGGGGTGTTGAGATATATTGAGTTAGCAAATGGGTAGTAAATTGTTAGGTTGGTTAAATAGTGGTTAAATTAAGTTGTTAGAAGTTAAAATAGGTAGCTTCTAGAATTGTAGTTGATCCTTTGCATTTCACTATATATAAGCACTTATCTATGTTTGGAGATCTTCCCTCTCTTCTCTCTCGTTTTACCTTATCTGTTTTCCTTCTTCTCTGTTGGCAATTTTCCTTTTTTGTTTATCATTTATCGATCCAGATTTTAACAACATGCAATTCCGTCTCCATAGATCTGTTGCTATAAGAATTAATTAGAAGATAACTACTGCACATGGAAAAAGAGATGATCGAGGGAAAAGAGTTGAAACTACGAACTAGACTGAGAAGAAATGTTAAGGAAAAAGATACAAAAAGTCAATCAAACATAAGGCATCACCCTAAGAACAAAAAACTAGAAAGATTTTTGCATATGTCTTGAAGAAACTGACTATCTTCCATGTGTTGCGTGAAAAGATGTGAATTGAGAAGCTTCTTCTTGATTTTACTTGTTAACTTTTTGAGCAGGAATTTGCCCATCAAGTTCATGCTTTGCAAGAAACTACACGAATGGGGATTATAATATACCAATGTGAGTAGGGCACACGTCATGACTCTGAACCTTTCCGCGGACTGAAGCATGATATTTAAGTGAAATACCACATGGTTGGGGCAACTATCCCACATGGTATTTCGACTAATATAAATTCAAACTTAATTACTTATCAAAAAAAGAGATCTAATCAATGCACATTTTCTTCTATGTATGTCTCTAATCAAATTGATGACTTCAATATAATGGCAGTTTCATTGAACAACAAAATGGGATTAGTTGAGATTTAAAGATAGGACATGCAAGAGCAATTTTTAACACAAATATACACATCAAAGATATGGCAGATAAAAACAATGAAGAGAAGATGCAACATATTCTGTCTCATCAAATAAAGACTTCTAAAACATCTAGCGAAACACATCAAAGTTTAAGAGTTGTTTGTCTCAGTTGACTTTAGTGAATGAAAAGTCAAAAAACTATTGCCAAGTTTACTGTTCCATCCAACTGATGAGGCACGTTACGTATACAGTCAGTATTAGCTGTTTTTCCTTAGATATGATTCAGATTCAAAGGTAATATACCTAATTAATCTCTTTAATCAAATTGAATTACTCCTCTTTAAATAAGAATAGATAAGCAGCTAAAATTGAAGGAAGGCATACCAGTCCTGTGTAACTGTAGGTAGAGATGGACAATTTGTGATGGGAGATATAGTCCTTGGTTAGCAGTGTTAGAACTCATATAATTTAAGGCAATAACGAAAGTAAAGAAAAGAGAATAAGAATATTATTGATAATGAATTGGTAAGTTAAAGAAAAACAACTACATCCCTTTATATAGAGTATAATACAGAAGATATAAAGGAAAAGTAACGATATGAGACAAAACATTTTGACAAATGCTAGCATCCCCTCTCAAGCTCGCGATGGTGTAGAGAGAAACATCGAGAGTTTGTCAAGAAAGACCGGTGGCGATGTAAGGTATGTGTCTTTGTGAAGAAATCTGCAAGTTGCATCGAAGATGAGACAAATGACAAGGATAGAGTGTCTTGTTGAAGATGATATAGAACAATATGACAATCAATCTCGATATGCATGGTACGTTCATGAAAGTGTATTGTGTGTAATCTGAATAGAACTCTTATTATCGCAGTACATCGGTGTCGGTGAGGAAAGAGAACACTCATATCAGCCAATAACCAACGTAATCATACAATCTCACACGTAGTAAAAGTCATAGCATGATACTCTGCCTCGGTTGAAGAGCGAGAAACAACATCTTATTTCTTACTTTTTCATGAAATGAGTGAATCTCCTAAAAATACACAATAACCAGTAGTGGATTTCCGATCAGTTGGGTTACTAGCCCAATCTGCATCAGAAAATGCACGAAGCTCTAATGATGAGGTTGATGGAAACAAGAGACTCTGATAAATCGTTCCTCGGAGATAGCGAAGAATACGCATAATCGCAACCCAATGTACAGATGTAGGAGAACAAACAAATTGACTAACAATGTGAACATCATATGCAATGTCAGGGTGAGTAATGGTAAGGTACACCAGGCTACCCATAACTGAACGATATAAAGTGGGATCAGGAAGAGGATCTCCGTCAGTAGGGGTATAACGAACATTGACCTCAAGAGGAGAGTCAACAATACGAGTATCTGTGAGACTAGCCTGCTCAAGAATATCTGCAGCATACTTAGACTGAGAGAGAAGATACCCCTTCTCAGAATAAGTTACCTCAATGCCTAAAAAATAACGTAGATGACCTAAATCTTTCATCTCAAAGCGATGAGACAAAGCGAATTTTAGGTTTGTGATACCATCAATATCATCACCTGTAATGATCATATCATCAACATACAACAAAAGCAAAATATGGCCTGCCGGGGACGATCTAACAAATAATGCCGAATCATAAATAGCTGAAAATAAACCCAAGAGAAGATACTACAGTGGAAAACTTGTCTAACCAAGCTATTGGGGCTTGTTTGAGACCATACAAAGCCTTCTTAAACCTGCATACCTGTCCTGGATTATGTGACACACCAGGTGGAGGGACCATATAAACTTCCTCTTGAAGATCCCCATTCAAAAAGACATTTTTAACATCCATTTGTGAAATATGTCAATGACGAACAGAGGCTACTGCAATAAGAACCCTTACAGATGTCATCTTTGCAACAGGTGCAAAAGTCTCCTCATAATCCATACCATACTCTTGAACAAAGCCCTTTGCAACCAAACGAGCTTTATCGATCAATAGAACCATCAGACTTGGTTTTAATCTTGTACACCCATCGAGAACCAATAGTTTTCTTACTAAATGGTATAGAAACCAAATCTCAAGTACCAGTTCTGTCCAAAGTAGACAATTCCTCACTCATATCTTTTTTCCATAGAGGATCACGAGCTGCCTCATAGTAAGAGGTAGGCTCACAAAGAGAATTAATATAAACTACAAAAGAGGTGAATGATGGAGAATAGCAAAAATAATCATAATCAGATATCTGGATAGATCGATTAGTGCGTTTAGGATAGGGAGGTGGATCTTGATCTGTAATCACAAGAGGTTCTGGAACAGTCGTATGAGGGGGTAAGTATCAATATCATAGAACCTGTTAGAAGACTAAGAAGGAATAGACGATATAGATGTAGAATCAGATGGACAATTAGTAGTAAAAGGATCAATATCAACAAGGTCAGATTTTGATATGCCATGTGAAGTAGATGGGATGTAGAAGAAAGGAATATGCTCAATAAAGGAAATATTACGAGAAACATACAATTTTTCAGAAACTGGATCATGACAACGATAACCTTTTTGCCCAACTCCATATCCAAGAAAAACACAAATAGCGACACGAGATGATAACTTAGTACGCTCTGCATGTGGACGCAGAACAAAACATGTTGAGCCAAAAACTCTCAAATGGGAATACAGTGGGGTGTGACCAAATAGTCTAGCATACAGAGAAATCTCAGAATTATGAGAGGTAGGAATCCTATTAATAAGATAAACAGATGTTAGGACAGCTTCTCCCCAAAATTCGTTAGGAACATTAGCGGACAAAAGCATAGATCGAGCGGTCTCAATAATATGTCTATTCTTTTTCTCGGCTATCCCATTTTGTTGTGGGGTATCAGTACAAAAAGATTGATGTATTGTATCATCAGCTTTGAAAATACCAGAAAGATCTCCACTAGTATATTCACCCCCTAAATCAGCTCGAAAACATTTAATAGTGGTAGAATGTTGAGTTTTCATATAGGCTTGAAACTCAGTATAAATATGTACAAGATCAGAACAACGTTTTAGTAAATAAACCCAACAATAGCGACTATAATCACAATAAAAGAAACATAATATTTGGAACCCCCCTTAGTAGGGATAGGTGTCGGCCCCTAAACATCAGAATGAACTAGATCAAATGGAGCAGAAGAAGTAGAAGTATTGAGATTAAAAGGCAAAGTCGAAAATTTTCCAAGTTTACATCCACTACAGTCAGAAATATCATCGGATTGTAAATCACCAAGAATACCAGAAGTACACATAAAATTTAGGCGAGAGCCTGATATATGACCGAGTCTAGAGTGCCACAAATAAAATTTTGAAGAAGAAGACGTCGAATGGAAAGAAGACAAATTAACAGGCATAATTGTTGCATGAGTAGGGAGATGCAGCTCATCCAAAACATATAGATCTTTTCCCTTCCTACGCACCTGTCCCAATCACTCTCTTGGATATTAGATCCTGCACATAACAAGAATTGGGGAAAATGCCAATAAAACAACCAGAGTCACATATTTGACCAGCAGAAGCAAGATTCATATGTAATTTGGGAATGCAATAAACATCAGGTAAAGATATAGTGGATGTATGAATGGTATCAATGTCTGTCAATGGCATAGGTGTGCCATCAGCAGTCACAACAGAATTGGATGGGGGGTTACAAGACATAGTATAAAATCAGAAGAATCAGGAGACATATGATTTCCAGCTCCATAATCCAAAATCTAAGAAGACGAATTGATACCTGAACTAATAGATGGTGATGAACCGGAAGGAGCAGAAAGAGCATAAGACTGTGGATTACATTGAAACTGCTGGAAGGCGAGGAACTTCTTAAATTGGTCATTTCTGAGTCGATCGACTCATGAGTTCCCGGTGAGTGATCAATAGAGGGCACAAAGGCAGCCTGAATATGTGGATATGAGTTCTGGGACTGACCCCCAGAGTATGACTTTTGTTTCCCGCTATGATATTGTTGTGGAGGCTTCCGTCCTTGTGACCTTGACTGTGGATGCTTCCAACCTAACGCCTTTCGTAGCTCAGGACATTGATCTTTCCAGTGTCCTAGTTCCTTGCAATAATTACAATGACCTATGGAAGATGTTTTATAATGGTGTGTAGGAGCTGCAAAGACTGATGTAGATGGAGATATTGTAAAGACGAAGGTAGAAGCAGTATGCACCCCTTTTAGAGTCTTCAAACAAGTTTCTTCGACCATGAGTTCATTTATCACATGGTAGGGGTTTGCGGTGCAAAAGGCCTGAACGACAATTTTCAAATTCTAGATGAAGTCCCATCAATATATGAACAAGACGGTCTTCATCTCTACATTTAATATAAGCACCACATGCTTGTAATTCAATAGATTCCGTCAAAGCTAATTTATCTCAAAGAGTATTCATTTCACAGAAAAAAATCTTGAATACTCAAATCATTATGTACTAGTGCACGAATTTCAGATTGTAATTGATATTTAACAGCAAAATTATTCTGCACAAACAGTCTTGACAAATAATCTCAAATCTCTTTAGCATTTTTGAACTTTGCCAATTGGACACTAATTCTTTGTTCAACAGAGTTATTGATCCAAGTAATAATTTTTGAATTATTGGTCTCCCAAATACGAAATAATTCTTCAAAATTTTCATCTTCAATTTTAGGACATTTGACTTTTCCAGAAATATAGTCTCAAAGCTCCTTACCCTTCAAAAACTTTATCATAACATAACTCCAATATGAATAATTGTTTCCATCTAAAAGAACACCAATAGATTGTAATGAATCGTCACCTCCAGCCATCGAAATAATTTAAACAGAAAAATCCCAATTAACAAGCAACAATCTCAATCTCACCAATCAAAATGCTGAAGTGGTGGAACCGATCAGAACAAGAACCCAAATTTAATAAGAACGAACACAAATAGCGAAAACAAGATAGGCGGTATAACCGACCAATATTATAATATAATAATTCATGTAATAGGTGGTAGAACCGACCAATATCATAATGCGATAATTTATATAATAGGCGGTAGAACCGGACAATAATTTAAAATAATATTAATTTAAAATTAATATGATTTTATTTTCTATGATATCATGTTAGAATTCATATAATTTATGAATCCTTATAAGGCAATAACAAGAGTAAAGAAAATGGAATAAAAATATTATTAATAGTGAATTGATAAGTTAAAGAAAAACAACTACATTCCTTTATTTAGAGTATAATACAGAAGATATAAAGAAAAAGTAACGATGTGGGACAAAACATTTTGACAAATGCTAATAAGCAGGTCTATGAATTGTAACAACACAACATTTATTATTAATTATTCAAAAACAAATAATTGGATCGGAAATTACCTTTGGCCTTTTTTCCAATATCGGAGAACAATCCAGGTATTCCTTTTGTTTTTTGTTAAAATGAAGCTGGGAGTAATTCTTTTTAAATACACAAACATAAGTGATAAGAGTATCAAATGGAATGAGAATATGGACTCCTTATATGACATGGACATTCTCGTTTTACAAGCTAGCTTTTGGGATTGAGTTTGTTGGAAATTTATCAATGTGGAGTAAAATTTATCCCATTATTTATGACTCGAACAATTGGGGCCTCACACATCGGAAACGTCGTTTCCACACACGTGCAAACATTGTACCAAAGATCGTAAATTTCCTTAGTGAAAGAGATATTGGTACGTAAGTAAAATGTTTGAGACATAGAATGATGGACGGTCGTTGGCCAAATGACGAGTGTTCCACGTTGTTAAATGAATGAAGATATGTGCATAGTGTAAAGATTGGAACGGGTCGGAAAGGGCCGCGACGCTAATTTAGTGCCAAAGTAACTGGAGTCGCGTCGCATCTGAGGCTCAGCCGCGGAGCATCACTGGCAATTAGGGGTGGCCAGTGGGTTGGGCCGGGGTAGGGCGGGTGGGGGCGAGACGGGGAGGTAGCGGGATCGAGCTAGGGCGGGACTAGGGGGTCGGGTTCGAGTGGGACGAGACCAAGTCTCGTTGGCTACGCGGTAGGGGCGGGATCGGTCTGGGGCGTTTTTTTTTTTTGCACTTAATTAAAAAAAATAACATATATATAAACAACTCAATAATGGAACAAGAGAGTGTAATATAGAAATGTGATTTTATTCTAATACAGTATACAAATACAATTGTCAAAATTTACAGCTTTATAGTGTCGTTCAAAAGTTGTAAATTACATAGTAAAATTGCAATTAAAGAAATTACATTTTTCAAAAAAACATGTTCTATTTTCCTTATAATTTCATGTGGTTCTTCGGATGGAATTGATATTTGTTGGTCAAATTGCTCCACGTCGCTACTCATACCTTCAAATAAGATGTTGTAGTTTTCGTCTTCTTCTTCATTGATCTCCGGTTGACCGCACCTTCTCCGCTCCGCTCGTATCCAATCTCTGAATAATACTGCAATCTCCAAATTGTCTCCGGCTAATGAGTGTCTATGCTCTCCTATTTGAAATCTGCCGGCAAAAAAAGTGCTTTCAGACGTCGTTGATGACGCTTGAATGTTCAAAACATCTCAGGCCATCATTGAAAGTGTCGGAAATGTCTTCTCATTCCCCCTCCAGTATTTCAGCAAGTATTCATGTCCTTCTTCATTGACAACTGCTTGGTACGGTAAAGCACCCTGCAAAACAAAAATATCAAACTCGCTAACTTGATTAGTAGTGTTAGCATCACACATTTTATTTCTGAGGCTTTCAATACTAGCTGCAGAAACAACATGTCTTTTTTGAGATTGTGTTGAAAAAGAAGAAGATGGTACGGAAGTCGGTTGGTTGCTAGCACTTTCTTGTTGGTAATACTTATATACTTTTTTGCATTCATCTTGTATGTCAGACAACACCTCTTCTTTAGTTTGTTCAATAGGTGGTGAATCATTTGGATTTTTGGGAGTTGGAGGTGGTAATACTTCTATACAATCATGAATAGTTTTAATAAGTGATTTACATCCGTCTATTTAATAATCAGATTTAATACATCACCAATAATATAAGTGGGAATAGGAATAATTTTTTTTTTTATGAACATTTTTAATAGTTGTCTTATAAGTTGGTTTAGCCATATATTCATTAAGTAATAAAAATATGAGAGCTATATAAAACAACATAGTTGAAATAGTAGGATAATATATACCGAAAAATTCTTTTGTTGCTTGAAAACAATTCTCTAAAAATACAATAAGTTCTTTAATTTTGTCTCAATCGCTATCTACAAGCATATAAGCTGGATTTTGATTATGGACGTTAAAAAAATAAAGTTATAGGTCTTCTATAGTCATAAGCAACAAGTTGTTGCTGGTACAAAGAATTTCACCTAGTGGGTACTTCTTCGGGAATTTTTCTATAAGGTAATTGACAATCGTGACAAGTTTTTTTTATATTCCTTTTTTCGTTGTATTCTATTATTTTTAAAAATATAGTTTATAGCAAATTGTATTTTATCAAGAATGTCTGTAAAAAGTGATAGACTATACTTTACAACTAAATTATATATATGGCACACACATCTTATATGAAAATGATCTGGAAAAAATGGAGTTAAACTATTTTTTAAAATATTAATAGCATAATTATTAGAAGAAGCGTTATCTAATGTAATAGTCATAATTTTATCAGTTATGCCATAATAATGGAAAACATAATAAATATTTTCTGCAATAAAATTACCAGTGTGCCTATCATATATATATATATATATATATATATATACGCTAAAATACATTTTTGCAGAGACCATTTATAATATATCCAATGTCAGGTTACCGTTAAATAATCATGATCGTTAGTACTACGACCTATATCAGAAGTGATAGTCACTTTGCCATTAAAATTATATAATGAGTACCGTAAATAATGTTGATATTCATGTGCAAATTTAAATACATCTCTCTTAACAGTTGATCTAGGAAAATCTTTAAAAACAGGATTATACATTTCTCTAATGTAATGAATAAAACCAGGAGATTCAGAAAATGAAAAAGGCAAACCCTCCATGGCAAATTTTGCTAGTGTTTTCCTATCTCTATGTTTATCATATTTAGGGTCTACAATTCCCCCTGTCACATGATTAATTTGACTCTGTACTTGATCCAGCACAGTATGTGAACCTTGTCCCGATGGAGAGGGCGCTTGCACACTTTTTTTTTTATTCTTGTATTGGGCATACCTAGCTGAGTGTTTTTGTGCTATGTGTCTCATTAAACCCCCCGTCCCACCATGACCTTTTCCAATTTTAAAACTATAAACCCCTTTACAAATTTTACATATAGTTACTTGATTCGCTACGTCCCTAATAAAAAAATGTCATGCATCTGATTTTAATAGTTGTTTTGCTGGACCTCGTCTCATAATAGGAGGAATAGGAGGAATTTCAGTTGAAGGCACATTAGTGGGTGTGTCATCTACATTAGTGGGTGTGTCATCTACATTAGTGGGTGTGTAATCTACATTAGTGGGTGTGTCATCATCTAGATCATCTTCTAAATTAAAGTCTTCTTGAGTTCCAGAAAATATCTCCTCATCTAAATCATATGGTATTTCAGGAAAATCTTCAGTATCAACAAAATAATCTAGTCTAGTAATAGGATTCTGTCTACGAATATGATGACTAGAACTAGAAGAAGTACCCTTACCCTTATTACCCCTACTAGTAGAAACACTTTTACCCTTACTCGTAATCATACGTTTAAATCCTTTGATTATAATTATGCAAATAAATAATTAAAGATAATGAAATTAAGTGTGCTAAATAAAATGAAGAAACAATAATAATTTAATGAAAGAACGAATGTACCAAACGACGACGTAGTGTCGACGTGTAATCGAGAGGTTGAAAATTAAAACTTTGTTCGATCGATGATCCTCAAGATAGTTGCCAACTTCACTCTCAAATGAATAAATAAAATTGAATATTAGTAGACAATGTAGACTTGTAAAGAGATTGATTGAGAGATTGTAGAAAGATTTGTGAGAAAGATGAAGAGAAAATGAAGTATTTAAGTTGGAAAATTGGGTTAAAGCGTAAATATAATAATTTAGAGGTTAAAATAAATATAATTTTGGTCTCTTTCTTCTAGAAAATAAAGCGAAGCAAAGCACATGGCAAAGAAGCAGCCAGCTGACTTCGTACACAAAATTTATAGTATAGTTAAAAGGTGTCGCTCCAAACACCCCCTTCCCAACATGAAAAGAAGGGGTAGGGGGTTGGGGGAGGTGGAGGCCAAAAATGGTCTTTGCACAACGGTCAAAATGTAAAATGGTTGTTGGTGCAATGACTATTTTTGCAAAGGGGGGTTTCGGGCGGGACCGGGGGTGGGGTGGGACCGGGGTGGGTCGGGTCTTGGCGGGCCTGGGGCGGGACGAGTCCATGTCCCATCTCGGGTTCAAGTCCCAGTATCATATTTTTTTAAACGGGGTCGGGGCGAGACCGGGACTAGGTCGGCCCGGCCCACTGGCTAGACCTACTGGCAGTAAGTGCGACGGAAGTCCAATGGTTTGGCTGATTATGGAGAGGTTTTGGAGCATTAAAATGACAGTTTTTCCTCCATAAATCAGTTATTATTTGACCGCATTAGTTGGTGAATTAAAGGGCCATTACATGGCATTTAAATGACCATTACATGGGCACTTGCCAATCTTACACTACTATAAATTGAGGCATTTGACTCAATTGTTAAACACATGAACTTGTACTTGATTAGAAAATCTTCTTCCTCTCTAGCATATTTCAATACTCAAAGTTCTTCAAGAGAAACACTTGAGTTTCATTTGCTCAAGTGTTAGTAGCTATTTTATCTTGGAAGACTATTGTCTATCAACATAAAATGATATATACGGGGCAATCTTGTCTTAAAGACAAAGTGTCATTACTCGACTCAGCCACCGTTGTAACCATCCATATTTGGTGTTTATTCATTTCAGGTTATCAAGATACAAAGATCTCTCTGCAACTGGTGCAAAGATTCAAGAACTAAGATCTCAAAAGCTTATTGTTGTCACTATTCTTGTTGGCTACAAGTTTGCTGCTATTGTAATCCTTATAGTTTATCCTTTTGAAGCACTTGTAATGGTTATTTATTATTCCCGTACTGCTTTGTTTTCCAACAATTTTAAGACAAAATCGTATTAGTGTTTGAAAGATGTCGGTCAACAGTTGTGTGACCAAATCTGGTTATGGTTGTGGTTCTCTGATTGAAGACATATCCATTGTCAGTTCTGTTGACAGTAGCTCTATTTGTGTCAACAAACTAGACTATGGTTCTGATGCTGAGGTTCAGAGTGCATATGTTGGTCATGATGTTTATGTTCAAGGTGCTGATGGTGGTGGAAGCAAGCGCTCACGAGAGGTGGAGAATGTCAACTGGGACAAGAGGAGAAGGCTGAAGATGTGGTTTTATCTTGCAGCAGAAGGCCTATATTTGTCCCAGACAAAGGATCCGAATTATGGTAAGGAGGAAATGGACACTCAGTCCAACAAAGTGACTGACGTGGGCCAGAATCCAAAAGGTCTAAGTTAATTATCCTTCCTTGTCTGTAATGTGTTTAGATAATTTCTGAATAAAAGTCTGTAAAACAAGACAAGGAATATGAAAGTGTTTTCATTAAAAACTTATATTCCCTACATTCTAAAATCAGAAATTGAATCTCTCTTCTTCTCGACTAAAGATTGGATACTAGATAACAAGTCTTAAAAGATCCGTTCTTTTGGGTATAATTATTAAAAGTGTGTAAAGTATGTTCGCTCATATAAAAGAGAGAGATTCACTGACTGTGCGAAAACTATTACCAATCTTAAGCAAGATCCAGGAAATATTTGGGCACCAATCTTGAATGAATAAGACTAAAAGATAATGGCTTATATTAAGACGTTGAACCTGTCACACTATCTGACAGAAAATCCTTCGTTTGATAGGATGATATTGGACACTCAGTAGTACAAAGCCTACGGGCGACTGGAGTGGGCCAACTTTCCAGGTCTTAAACGATCTGAAGGCCCAAAGAAAGGCAGAAAAGAAATTGGACACTTAGTCTGCCAAAACAACTGGAGTGGGCCGGAGTATCTAGATCACATATGATTCGGTTACGCCCTAACCACGGACAAGAGGTTGTTCATGTGAAGCAACACCACCTCTAAAGTAGAAGAGGTTGGAGAGGTTGTCCTCAAAAGGACTTCAGGGAATGAGATCACTCTAACAGGAGGTGACACATGTCCCAAACTTGGTTTCAGGGACGATGTTGGTCAAGATGGTTTGAGTCTAGTCCAACAGTTTTGTAATAACTAAGAATGTTACAATATGTTTGTATTCAAATGAATGATATATTTGTAATTCGTGCATCTATGCCATCATAGATTAAGACACGTTAAATTGAAAGTCATTCAAAAGCTAACTGCGTTAAGATTATTGCCTTCTGTCGACATAAACCCTCAAAATGAATGTGAGGTGGGCGAAGAGGCAAAATCACCTTTCCATTCCGTCAAAAGAATAGCGAAAGAAACACCGCTCCTTTAGAACTTAGTCATACCTACATGGGTGATTTGAAGCTTGTACAAAATAGAGGGGGGAGACAAGCACTTTGTGACCTTCATTGACGATGCTACAACATACTTTTACAATAACAACATACCCAGTGAAAATCCTACAATATGTGGTCTGGGAGGGTAGAATGTACACAGACCTCACATCCACCTTGGTAGGTAGAGCGGCTATTTCCGGAAGACGTATTGCATCTTTTGTTTGTTGAAAATCAAAGATGAAGTTATTGAAGCGGATTAGCGCTACAAAGTAGAAGTTGAAAATCAACTAAGCCTACGGATTGCGGAATTCATAGTAATAGAGGGGGAGAATGTGAAGCATCGTTCATCAAACGACCACTCCTTACTCACCTCAGTCTAACGATGTTAGCCAAGCGCAAAGTTGTACGCCCAAAAATATGTGGGGCAAGATGATCCTTACCGCTAATGCGATTCTCAACAGAACTCCGCATAAAGATAAGAATAACCCTCAATGTGAAACATGGAAAGGATATCACCTACAAATATTGTGGTTGGTAGAGGTTGGAATACTGGAACAGGTCAAGTTGAACCTAAGACTGTAGATTGCATATTCGTTGGATTTGCAAATTAATAACAATACTGTTTGTCGCCTCTTGGTATCAAAGAATAGTGAATTCTTTGAAGTTAACTTTCCTTGAAAAGAAAAAAGAAGTAATTGTTTGAGGTTAAAAAGAATCTGTGAGTGTCTGGCTGTCCGGAACTAGACGTTCCAGATCTATATGACTCAGAAATTGCTGACTATCCGGAACTTATTATTCTAGATCTACAAAACTCAGAAATTCTAGATGTTGAATCAAGACGGAGCAAAGAGGGGATAAAGACTTGTTTCATGCATTCTAGCTTGTATGGTGGAGAATGAACTATGGACAATTAACAAAGAATTGTCAACTCCAGAAGCACTGCTTTGGAAAGAAGTTACAGAGAGATAAATATACTCTATCTGATATAATCATACTTGTGTGATGATTGACCTTCCTCCGAGAAAAGAACATTTGGATTGTAAAAGTGGATACTCAAATTGCCACATTATAGATTAATCTACTGACGAGTATAAGGCATCTGCTACTTGGACACATGCTCCCCTGTGAATAGATTAACATCCAGGGCCACTGAAGTCTTGCATGACACGGATGTTGAGACAACCTTCCTAACCGGAAAGTTTATTTGGTGGACTGTTGGGCTTCTTTCTGAACTTTCATTTTGGTCCTTGAAATGTTTACATGGTCCTGGAAGGTTTAGATGAAATAAAAATAATGAATAAATAAAAATAATGAATCTGACAACAGAAACATTGACTCTGAAGTTAGAAAGCAAACAATTGGAAAACCAACAGTCTGAAAGTGGAAGAATAAATTTGTATGAAACAACCCGAGAGGTATGTGGTTTCAGGGCAAGAGGAGAAAGTCTGTCGACTTGTCAAATCTCTGTACGGGCTGAAACAGGCCCCGAAGCAATGGCACGAAAACTTTGATAGTACTCTACTATCGAAGAGTTTCTCCATTAATAAGTGTGACTAATGTGTCTATATGAAAAATAATTCTGACTCAGTCGTGAAAATATGTCTTTACGTATACGACATGTTGATCACAGGGAGTAATCCTA
Organism: Przewalskia tangutica; assembly: GCA_029844215.1. Taxonomy (NCBI): domain Eukaryota; kingdom Viridiplantae; phylum Streptophyta; class Magnoliopsida; order Solanales; family Solanaceae; genus Przewalskia; species Przewalskia tangutica. Next base: position 39,815,547 of record CM056724.1, on the reverse strand, counting down.
GTTTAATCCTAGAGACTAAGAATATGTTGAAATGATGTTTCGATATGAAGAATATGGATATTGCAGATGACATCTTAGGAATTGGAATTTCTAAGACATCTAACGGACTGGTCTAATTTCAAACTCATTTGTGAGGTATTTGACAGTCTCATTGAAGTCACCAATGAATATGAATAATATAATTTATTGGAATCATGGTGCACCCGTATACTAGGAGCGATATGCACAGGTCACATGTAGTTCAATGTATTTTACACACTACAATCGGCCCGGTATCGTCTTACAAAGTAGATCAGTTGAACTAAGGTTCACTCGTGATTCTGAAAATGATCGATAGAAGGCGGTAAATCGGATATGACGATATCTGAAATATTCGCTTATCTACGAATTGTGGTATTCTGGATGTCCAACGGTTCTGGGAGAACACAGTGATGCAAACTGGACATCGGACTTGAAGAACACCAAAGCCAAAAGTGGATGTGTATGTTATGTCTTTGAAAATCCTCTAAGAAAACTTGCATCGGCCGATTCATAATGGAATCGGAATTTATCGCTTTGGACAAAATTTGAAAAAAATTTGAGTAACTTCACGACCTCTTAGAGGATCTCCCTTATTGAGATAAACACGTTCCATCGTCAGTTATACATTGTGACTAGTGTTATACCCCGTAGTTCCAGGGTATGTATTTGAGGACGTACGTACGAGAATACGACAGAAATATTGGAAAGAAAGAAAGATGTGATTTTTCGACGGAAAAGTTGCCGGGTTTTGTGAAGGAAAAAAGGTTCGTTGATGGGAATTGGATTCCCAGATTTGGTATTTGGGCTTCTTGAATTATATTAGAATTATGAGATTTTATTTTCGGAAATGGTCACGTGGCCCACGGGAGAAATTACGGTTTTGTGGGGCCCGCTTTATTTTTGAGATTTTGGCCATTATGGATATTTTCGGAAGGTGAAATGGTTTGGACCAATAGGAGGGCGACACGTGTCACCCCTAGGTGGGCTAGGTTGGCCGAAATTCTTGGACAAGTGGCCAAGACAAGTGGCCAAGTCTTGCTAGATATTTTTAGTTGGACAAGTGGCTTGTGGGTCCCACACACACTTGTCCCCAATCTCAACCACACACTTGCCTTCATCCTAGCCCTTGGTTGTCCTATATATGCACCCTTTGTTGATGAAATCTTGCACACTTAGATATTGGAAGACTTGAGAAATATTTCATCTCCCTCCCTCTCTCACATGCTCTCGTCGAACTCCTCCCCCCCCCCCCCCTAAACAAACTTTGTCCAATAATTCATAAACTCTTAAGTGTTCTTCCCTAGTGTATTAGGAAGACTATTAACCAAAAGTTGGAAAAGATTTCACCCCCCCTAGCCTTTTTCCATGCCTTGGCTGAGAGCTCCTTGAATAAGAACCTTAGTGTTCTTCACTTGTTTGAGTTGGTTCTTGAAGAGATGATGGTTAGGAGCTTCTTAGGGTGATTTGTGATGGTTTGTAACATAAAGATTGGAGCTAAGACTTGCTTGGAACGACATTAAGTTCTTGGATAGATTTTGGGCTATTCGAGGTAGTAAATCTTAAACTCTTGTGATTTGGTCATTATACATATATTATAAGTATATTATGGAGTAAATAATATATGGAATAAAGTTTGGAAGAGTTGGATCTTGTTAACTTGTTAAAAGAAAGGATTGGCCGTTTGCCATTAAAATGGTAAAAACGTATCTTACTTGTGAAGAAGTAATTAACAAAGTAACTATAACTTATATTAAGATGGAAATATAAGTTGGATGACTAATGAGTAAATTGGATAAGTAAAATGGACAAAGTTGGCCAAGGACCCCAACTTAAGGACTGTATTTACTTTGGACCGTATTTACTTTGGACTGTATTTACATTGGACTGTATTTACATTTCTGTTAAGGGGAAGATTTTTCAATCGCGTTCCGTTTGGGCGTGTGATCCCCTTTTTAATTATTGTATTGTTATGAAGGCGTGATAGTAAACCGCGTTCTGGTTGGCGCGTAATCCCCTCTTTTACTTATTGTTGTTATGGGCGTGATAGTAAACGCGTTACTGGTTTGGGCGTGTAATCCTTCTTTATGTTGTTTAATTATTACGCCTTATATATATATATGGTATATATATTACGGTTATTCGCCTTGGAGAAAGATGGAAAAGTGAGTAAAAGCGGAAGTCTTTGAATTTTCCGTAGAATTAGAGGGCTTTTATTGGTATAAGTCTTCAATGGTAAGAAAGGTTTGATAAAAGTACTATGACCGTTTTAGGAGTGGAGTACTACGTGTGGCGTGATCTACTTGGCTTAGGAGTAGCAGCGGGTTGAAGTACTTGGAGCGTTTTGCTATTTGTCGATAGTCGTCGCGGTATGTGAACCTCTTCCTATCTTTTCTAGCATGATTGTTGTGAACTATGTAGCACGGTGAGCGACGTGTGCTAAATGAGTTTTGGCTGGTTTAAAACATATAGTGTTATAATAGCTTTATGGGAAGTTAGTTATAACGACTTTATGTAGGTAAAAGAATGGTTTATTGATTTTAGAAGTTAAGAGACTTGATCTTAAAAGATAAGAGACTTAACTTATAAATGACGTTTTATGAAATGTTAAGGACTATGAATTGTGTTAAAAAGTTGTGAAACCTCATTCGTGAGTAATGAGTACTTGGCTTTTGAAGAATAATGTTTTACTGATTTCGGAAACGAGAATAAGTATCGAACAAACCATTGCAGCGTTAATAAAGGAAATGTATTGACTAATGGATTGTTATTAAAACCAGTAGAAACCTCCATCTGCATATAAGCTAAGATAAGACAAAATTGTATTACATTTCCTAGATCACGGTTCTTTGTAACAAGATTGTTATAAACAAGAATAAACGGCTCACACATAAGACTTATGTTACTCAATTGTTTTAAAAGAGATTAAGACTATGAGTTATGAAACCTTTCTAAAATAAGAGACTTGAGCATTTGAAATTAGGCAAACTTGAACGTTTGGAAAATAATGTTGTTACTGGATTTTACAAAGGGAGGTATTTTGGTTTACTTAAAAAGATAGTCACTCTATTTTTTATACTGCGGGTATTGTGTGACTTTTGTGAAAGAAACGGATCCTTTAATAAGAATTAATGTATGTAGTACTTTGGGGTTAAAACCCGGATTTGTTGTAACAAAATATAAGTCTATGAGTTTGTTGAACTTGCCTATGCTTGTTGTGATAGCCTTTGTTGTGCAAGTGTTGTATTTACGTATTCTGCGTCTCGTTGGAGGCGGTTATCCGTTGATTGATGGACATCTCGACGATGGGTGGCCCCCGAGTATGCTTCCACTAATCGATCCTTTTGGACATACTGACCCGATGGGTGGCCCACGGGTATGCTTCCATTAGGAGTGTTATCTTGTTATTTGCTTTGGACATCGACACGATGGGTGGCCACGAGTATCTTCCATTTCGATTGTTATCCGGATATTTCCTTTGGACATACCGACACGATGGGTGGCCACGGGTATCTTCCATTAGGACGGTTCCATGGCCACGCTTATACCGAGTGAGATCGCGGCACGCGGCGTTGTTGAGTTAAATTCGGGTTATATTTGAGTGATGACTTGAGGCGTGAGTCACGACTTGGCGGATCGCTTTTATGTTGTGAATCGTAGTTTTGTTATCATACATGTCTCTGTTTTTATATGTATTATGATTTCATTTCTGATATTTTGATTCCACATACTGTACTGTTATCGACCTCCTTCGGGGCTGCGTTCATCCGCAGTAGAGTACATCGGTTGTGGATCCTCGCCATAGGATCACGATTCAGCGTGTTAGGAAGCCCGTTTCTTGGAGGCTTATCTTTTGGTATGTTACCACAGTCTGCAGGGTTCTTGTACATTCGTGGTATGGCGGGGCCCTGTCCGTCATAGTTGTTGTCACTTCTTAGAGGTATGTAATCTTGTTGTGGCGAGTTTGTAAAAAGGATAAGCGTTTGGGTTTTTATGTATATATCTGAGCAAGCTGTTTTGGTTGGCTGTTTATTTATCATGTCTCTTGTTTCATGTCTATGTTTTTATTTTCGCTGATTTTCTCGATGTTGTATCACGAGGTGCCCGGTAAGGCACGATCCACGGGCCGGTTCGGTCGTGACAAAAGTGGTATCGTGAGCGCTTAGTCCTCGGAAAGTGTCTCTGCATCGTGTCAATGAAGTCTTGATTATCGGTGTGTTGTGCACCACATCTATAATCAGGAGGCTGCAGGACATTTAGGGTTGGTTTCTATTCTTCTCATTCTGAGATCGTACCTTAGAGCTGTGTTGTCAGTTGGACTCCCTCTGACGTATTCTTATGTGCCAGTTATGCCTCCACGCAAGGCAACCAGAGCCCAGAAGGGCAAGGCAGCCGAGGGAGCTGCTAGTGAGATACAGAGGAGTACGAGGGCGCAGCCGGCCAAGACGAGATTGTGCTTGACGGCGAAGTTTTGCGGCCGCCAGCTCAACAGAGTTTAGTCGCAGCGATGGTTGCTGAGACCACAAGATACGAGTCTCGATCCAGCGGCTGGAGCAGATGAGATGGTACAAGCGAGATTCTGGCCATCGTCGTGGCGAGATATGAGGATAGGCCGGATCAGCGATTCGATTCAGAGCACCCGTAGTACACCCCCGAGTAGATAGTTTGAGGCTACGGGACTTTCTAAGTTGTAACCCGCCAGAGTTTTATGGGTCGAGGCCTGAGGATGATCCGCAGGAGTTCATCAAGCGATTCTGGCCGTCAAGAGTGATCAAGGCTTCGGAGACGTAGTCGGTGGTCTTAGGTTCGCATCGGCTGCGTGATACCGCAGTCGACTGGTTTGATTTGTGGGAGCTGTCCCGGGGAGAGCATGCGCTTCCAGCAGTATGGGACGAGTTCCCAGAGGCATTCCTAACTCACTTCTTGCCTCGCGAGGAGGGCACGCCGGCAGATTTATGATCTTTGAGGCGAGAGGCACGGTTCGGGAGTACAACGTGGAGTTTGACTCGTTGGCTCGGTATGTCCCCGCTTTGGTGGCAACCATGGAGGATAGAGTGCACCGCTACGTCACCGGGCTAGATGATTACCAGCGAGGCTTGTTGTGTAGCTCTTCACCGGGCATGGACATTGCCCGCACGCAGCTCATGCACCAGGATGTGAGGCACGGAGAGGTCGCGGAATAACTGGATCGCGAGAAGGCAGGCGGCGCAGGTCTTTGGCGACTTTCGAGGCGGACGCCTCGAAGAAGTTAGTTATGTACCCCGCCAAGTGGTCCTCCACCGTCTTCGAGGCAGTCGTGGCTCGAGGTTCAGATTTTGGGAGAGCAGGGTGTTAGCCGGTGAAGCCACCCCTACCGTTGTGACCGTTGTGGTAGGCTCCATTTTGGGAGTATCGTGCTAATTTGGGAGTTTGTTTTACATGCGGCAGGCCATTTTTGAGAAATTGTCCAGGCAGTAGCGCGGATGTAGAGACTCGGCCTTCAGGATCTATGACTGGTTCATCACCTTCTACAGTTATGCGCCCTGCAGGACAGGCCTATGATTAGAGTAAAGCGGTGAATACAGGTATATCCTTAACCCTCTAGAGTTTTGGTATGCTTGATATGATGATCTTATTATTGTGTGCTATGTACGGATAGCGTTGTGTTATTTGTGAGTTAGAAAACATGGTTAGTTGGAAGGATAAGTTTGGGGTCATGGAAGGTGTGAACCTTAGAATATTATACGTGGAGACCTTAGATGCGAGGCCGCCTTGAGTAAAAGATTTGTTTACGATTGACCTTTGTCAGAGAGCATAGTATACGGGGGGTATAATTGTGTGATAAGTCCCTGAGTGGTGTGAATTATAAGAGGGTAGTTGAGTTAAGAAGACCACTAGGTTTTCGTGACTTGATTAGTGAGATTGTTCCGGATCGGGGGAAATAAGAGTTTGGCGCGGTTATGGGTCGGGTTGAGGACCATTCGCGGGTCAACCCGTAGCCCGGAATATGGTGGGGTCAGTTCGTGGAGGTCCCGCCAGGTGGTAGGGTCACGAGGGCGCTAGGCCCAGGTTTAGGTAACCATCGTACGGGTTCGTGGATGCGTTCGACCTGAGTCGGATTGTGAAGGCCGGGAATGGCCTTAGAGTAAATTGAAGCTAGTGGGAGCTGTTGTGAGATTAGAAATGATTCCTCGTTGGCTTGGATTTGAGTTTTGCACACATGTTACCTTCTGGCCATTGGTGGCATGATCGGTTTTGTAAGTATAGTAGTGGAGACTATACCGACGCAAGTACGTTTGGAGACTTAGAAGGAACATTCGGGACGAATGTTTCTAAGGGGGGAAGAATGTTATACCCCGTAGTTCCAGGGTATGTATGTGAGGACGTACGTACGAGAATACGACAGAAATATTGGAAAGAAAGAAAGATGTGATTTTTCGACGGAAAAGTTGCCGGGTTTTGTGAAGGAAAAAGGTTCGTTGATGGGAATTGGATTCCCAGATTTGGTATTTGGGCTTCTTGAATTATATTAGAATTATGAGATTTTATTTTCGGAAATGGTCACGTGGGGCCCACGGGAGAAATTACGGTTTTGTGGGGCCTGCTTTGTTTTTGAGATTTTGGCCATTATGGATATTTTCGGAAGGTGAAATGTTTTGGACCAATAGGAGGGCGACACGTGTCACCCCTAGGTGGGCTAGGTTGGCCGAAATTCTTGGACAAGTGGCCAAGACAAGTGGCCAAGTCTTGCTAGATATTTTTAGTTGGACAAGTGGCTTGTGGGTCCCACACACACTTGTCCCCAATCTCAACCACACACTTGCCTTCATCCTAGCCCTTGGTTGTCCTATATATGCACCCTTTGTTGATGAAATCTTGCACACTTAGATATTGGAAGACTTGAGAAATATTTCATCTCCTCCTCTCTCACGTACTCGTCGAACTCCTCCCCCCCTAACCAAACTTTGTCCAATAATTCCTAAATTCTTAAGTGTTCTTCCCTAGTGTATTAGGAAGACTATTAACCAAAAGTTGGAAAAGATTTCACCCCCCCTAGCCTTTTTCCATGCCTTGGCCGAGAGCTCCTTGAATAAGAACCTTAGTGTTCTTCACTTGTTTGAGTTGGTTCTTGAAGAGATGATGGTTAGGAGCTTCTTAGGGTGATTTGTGGTGGTTTGTAACATAAAGATTGGAGCTAAGACTTGCTTGGAACGACATTAAGTTCTTGGATAGATTTTGGGCTATTTGAGGTAGTAAATCTTAAACTCTTGTGATTTGGTCATTATACATATATTATAAGTATATTATGGAGTAAATAATATATGGAATAAAATTTGGAAGAGTTGGATCTTGTTAACTTGTTAAAATAAAGGATTGGCCGTTTGCCATTAAAATGGTAAAAACGTATCTTACTTGTGAAGAAGTAATTAACAAAGTAACTATAACTTATATTAAGATGGAAATATAAGTTAGATGACTAATGAGTAAATTGGATAAGTAAAATGGACAAAGTTGGCCAAGGACCCCAACTTAAGGACTGTATTTACTTTGGACCGTATTTACTTTGGACTGTATTTACATTGGACTGTATTTACATTTTTGTTAAGGGGAAGATTTTTCAATCGCGTTCCGTTTGGGCGTGTGATCCCCTTTTTAATTATTGTATTGTTATGAAGGCGTGATAGTAAACCGCGTTACCGGTTGGGCGCGTAATCCCCTTCTTTTACTTATTGTTGTTATGGAGGCGTGATAGTAAACCGCGTTACCGTTTGGGCGTGTAATCCCCTTCTTTATGTTGTTTAATTATTACGTCTTATATATATATATGGTATATATATTACGGTTATTCGGGCCTTGGAGAAAGATGGAAAAGTGAGTAAAAACGGGGGAAGTGCTGCCGAATTTTCCGTAGAATTAGAGGGCTTTTATTGGTATAAGTCTTCAATGGTAAGAAAGGTTTGATAAAAGTACTATGACCGTTTTAGGAGTGGAGTACTACGTGTGGCGTGATCTACTTGGCTTAAGGAGTAGCCGACGGGTTGAAGTACTTGGAGCGTTTTGCTATTTGTCGATAGTCGTCGCGAGGTATGTGAACCTCTTCCTATCTTTTCTAGCATGATTGTTGTGAACTATGTAGCACGGTAGACGTACGTGTGCTAAATGAGTTTTGGCTGGTTTAAAACATATAGTGTTATAATAGCTTTATGGGAAGTTAGTTATAACGACTTTATGTAGGTAAAAGAATGGTTTATTGATTTTAGAAGTTAAGAGACTTGATCTTAAAAGATAAGAGACTTAACTTATAAATGACGTTTTATGAAATGTTAAGGACTATGAATTGTGTTAAAAAGTTGTGAAACCTCATTCGTGAGTAATGAGTACTTGGCTTTTGAAGAATAATGTTTTACTGATTTCGGAAACGAGAATAAGTATCGAACAAACCATTGCAGCGTTAATAAAGGAAATGTATTGACTAATGGATTGTTATTAAAACCAGTAGAAACCTCCATCTGCATAGAAGCTAAGATAAGACAAAATTGTATTACATTTCCTAGATCATGGCTGCTGTAACAAGATTGTTATAAACAAGAATAAACGGCTCACACATAAGACTTATGTTACTCAATTGTTTTAAAAAGAGATTAAGACTATGAGTTATGAAACCTTTCTAAAATAAGAGACTTGAGCATTTGAAATTAGGCAAACTTGAACGTTTGGAAAATAATGTTGTTACTGGATTTTACAAAGGGAGGTATTTTGGTTTACTTAAAAAGATAGTCACTCTATTTTTTATACTGCGGGTATTGTGTGACTTTTGTGAAAGAAACGGATCCTTTAATAAGAATTAATGTATGTAGTACTTTGGGGTTAAAACCCGGATTTGTTGTAATAAAATATAAGTCTATGAGTTTGTTGAACTTGCCTATGCTTGTTGTGATAGCCTTTGTTGTGCAAGTGTTGTATTTACGTATTCTGGCGTCTCGTTGGAGGCGGTTATCCGTTGATTGATGGACATCGACACGATGGGTGGCCCACGAGTATGCTTCCACTAATCGATCCTTTGGGACATACGGACACGATGGGTGGCCCACGGGTATGTTTCCATTAGGAGTGTTATCTTGTTATTTGCTTTGGACATATCGACCACGATGGGTGGCCACGAGTATCTTCCATTTCGATTGCTATCCGGATATTTCCTTTGGACATACCGACACGATGGGTGGCCCACGGGTATGCTTCCATCGGGACGGTTCCATGGCCACGCTTATACCGAGTGAGATCTTGGGCGTGCGGCCGTTGTGCGGGTTAAAGTCCCGGGTGATATTTGCGTGATGACTTGAGGCGTGAGTCACGACTGACGTGGATCGCTTTTATGTTGTGGCTGTAGTTTTGTTATCATACATGTCTCTGCTTTTATATAGTATTATGATTTCATTTCTGATATTTTCGATTTCACATACTTGGTACTGTTATCGACCTCCTCGGGGCCGCGTTCATCGCGCAGTAGGTACATCGGTTGTGGATCCTCGCCATGAGATCACGATTGGCGTGTTAGGAAGCCCCGTTTCTTGAGGCTTATCTTTTAGTATGTTACCACAGTGCAGAGTTCTTGTACATTCGTGGTATGGCGGGGCCACTGTCCGTCATAGTTGTTATCACTTCTTAGAGGTATGTAAATCTTGTTGTGGCGAGTTTGTAAAAGGATAAGCTGTTTGGGTTTTTATGTATATATCTGATGCAAATATTTTGGTTGGCCTGTTTATTTATCATGTCTCTTGTTTCATGTCTATGTTTTTATTTCCGCTGATTTTCTCTGATGTTGTATCACGAGGGTGCCCGGGGTAAGGCACCAGTCACGGGCCCCGGTTCGGGTCGTGACAACTAGCCAGTCGGCTTTAGAGAGGGCACGAATGACGGCGTTTGGACATTTTTAACAGAGACATAATACCGTTGGACAGTTGATCATCACGGGTGTCACTTCCTTGATTACTTATCAAAGGATATATCAGACTCTTTAACGAAGGGACTACCCGAAGATCAAGAGTTCTGCCTGTCTAGGTGAATTAGCTTAAAACCCAAACAATACGAACCTTTGCGGTGGTAACTCAACCTTACTGACCGGATATCCCATGAATTAGGTTCAATGGAAAAACTAAGTTGTAAAGGTCAGTTGATTGCTTCGGTGGAAGCAAGAACACTTCGGATGATGATTTCTGTAAAGAAACATGGATCCAAAACCGTTCCCGTGATAGACATTAAAGTGCTACATGTGTGATGGATAGAGGTTAAGTTTCCAAAATCTTTAATAATCCTCAACGGTTGAGGTTAGGTTTGGGGAAACTTTTAATGGTTCCTAACACTTGTGAAGTTAGGTATAGCAGGATACTTTGTAGGAGATCACATATTTAAGTTCGAGGATAGACCGCCTCAAATGAACTCACTTAAGAATCCAAGAGTGTCCACGGCCACAACAGACAAAACATTAAGGAGAACAGAGTAAGGAAAGTTTTTGTGTTGGTACCGTTATCTTGGCTTACACTAAACATTGATGGTTCAAGATATCATGTTCACCGCGCAGTAAGTAAGTCTGATGGTATTCAACTAAGGAAGGTTCAAAGCAGAAGCTACCTCTCCTGATACGCATCGGTCCGCTGAAAGATTGCTAGAAAGATACCTTGTGAGTACACCAAAATTTCTTTCAAGGGGGGATTGTTGGAGATTTATCAATGTGGAGTAAAGTTTATCTCATTATTTATGACTTGAACAATTGGAGCCCCGCACGTCAGAAACGTCGTTTCCACACATGTGCAAACATTGTACTAAGAATCATAAATTTCCTTAGTGAAAGAGATATTGGTACATAAGTAAAATGTTTGAGACATAGAATAATGGACGATCGTTGGCCAAATGACGAGTGTTCTACGTTGTTAAATGAAGGAAAAATTGTGTATAGTGTAAATATTGGAACGGGTCGAAAAGGGCTGCAGCGCCACCGCAGAGATGGGGAGCACCGCCGCGCCACCCCCATCAGGGTCGCGGCGCTAATTCAGTGCCACAGAGGTCACTCTTACACTACTATAAATTGAGACATTTGGCTCAATTGTTAAACACATGAACTTGTACTTGTACTTGATCAGAAAATCTTCTTCCTCTCTAGCATATTTCAATACTCAAAGTTCTTCAAGAGAAACACTTGAGTTTCCTTTGTTCAAGTGTTAGTAGTTATTTTATCTTGGGAGACTATTGCCTATCAACGTAAAAGAATATATACGGGGTAATCTTGTCTTAAAGACATGGTGTCATCACTCGACTCAGCCACAGTTGTAACCATCCATATTTGCTGTTATTCATTTCAGGTTATCAAGATACAAAGAGCTCTCCGCAACTGGTACAAAGATTCAAGAAAGAAGATCTCAAAAGCTTATTGTTGCCACAATTCTTGTTGGCTACAAGTTTGTTTTTATTGTAATCCTTATCGTTTATCCATTCGAAGCACTTATAATAGTGATTCACTATTCCCGTACTGCTTTGTTTTTTCCAACAGAGTTAGGCCCAAGATCCATTCTTTACATTCTTACATGGTATCAGAGTCAAACTCATTCCAATTCTTTGTCTGGACGTGTGGGGAGTGTTAAAAGTCTCACATCGGAAATGGAATGGAACATAGACTCCTTATATGGACTTGAACAATCCTTACTTTACAAGCTAGCTTTTTGGGTTGAGTTAGGCCCAAGATCCATTCTTTACGATAAGCACTAACAAAATTGTTGAAATAGGAGTCAGTAAGGAGCATAAAGCATTCATTGTTACATAGGGCGTTCACGTAGGGTTGCAAGAATCAATAACTGATTTTACCATCAAATTCATGTTTTGTAGATCACACAAAAATAATTGTACCGTTGTACCAAAGCTCACTCTTAAAAGTTGTTAAAATAAGAATTAAAAATACTTTATATCACAACTCATATATCTTTGTCGGGCAGTCGGAGTAATATAGTGTCATATAAGCCGAAAGGAAGGACATATTACACAACCCTTTAACTGTTTATCCTTCATACACATGTTTTTTCAACTATGTTTATGTGAATTTTGCATAATTAGTTCAAAATCCAGATGAAAAGGGAGGGTTGCGCTAAGCAGCTAACCAGTCATAATTGTCCTTTAAAGAGTTTCAATGAGCTCTTTAACTTGCTACTCATTTCTTTTGTTACTTTGAACAGGAGTGAGCTTAATGTTTTGCCTATGGCATTAGGTTGACATAATCTGGCATTAGTGACCCAAAAGTGATATTCACTTATCCCCCTTGAATGCAAAAAGTGTAGGGTCCATAAATATATAAGGAAAAAGTTGTAAGTTGATCTTGAACTTTAGTGAGATTGTTCCACCATGCCCACCGTTCCAAGTTCGAAACAGAATAGCTCTTGCCATTACGCAAAATCTCACATTTCTTATGTTTCAATTCAACAAATGGAATCCATGTAAGGCGTGTAATGTGAGAAAAGCAACAAAGATCATCGTTAATATTGTTCTTGTTGTTACTGGTCTGATCTAGAGATTTGGGTTGTTTATCCTCCTGAATGGGATGCCTAAGCAACCTAAATCTCAAGATATGACCAGTAACAACTAGAGTTGCGACAATGAAGAATAAGATATATTCCAAGGCAAGCTCCTACTAGATCTTACTATTCCTGATATTCCTACTGGATTTGAGCAACTCAGTCAACAGTCCCAGAGCCTATTTTTGAAAAGAGCTGATACCATCGCAAGGAGTCTGCTAGACAGACATTATCGAATTTGGCCCTACTTCTAAAGATAGATAGAAAAGGTTGGAGAGAATGACTCACATTTTAGGTGGCTTCAATTTGCTAAGTGAAAAATAAGGCCACATTTGGGTAACGGGGACCTTCTGTGGTAAACTTCTAAGGATGTCATGGTTTAATCACCTTCACATAGTTAATAGGCAAATATGGACTTTTCCCCAAATAAATACATTCAGTACTCTTTTTGCCTTTCATACGCTGGAAAAGTATGTTTCAAATTTTAACAGCATCTAATATGAGCAAATTCTACATCAGCTAATATTAAATGGCTCATTGGTACCATCAGTTCTTGAAGGAAAATATAACCCATCTGGTTCATGACTGCACCACTTGGAACATGATAATTGGTCTAGCACATTTTTCCTCCCTTTATGTACAATATGATCCAGCATCTGCAAGCTTTAAGAGTTGCTGTGTTAGTACGTTCATCTTGGCGGAGACAAGGAGTCTGATAGCTTTAGTGTTGTCACATTCCGATTAAGTACATCCATATAAAACACATACATATATTTGGTTGATTTACACCGAAATCCAGTTTTTCTCCCTTTATAAGCCTGGCTAGTGTCCATTTTCGCCAATGTCCATTTATCCATTGCAAACCGTGTTTAAGATGAGAAAGAAACCTACTCTTCTTCAAAGGAATTCCTCGCATCATCACATAAATAACACTTCCAAACAGGTTCAACCAATGCCCTTGCACTCTGTAACTCCTGTCTTGCATCCTCACCACTACATAATTCTTCTTCTAACTCCAGTTGAGGGTAGATCTGCTGGAGGGATGTCAGCATTGATGTAAGTTCCTTCCACTCTCTTTCGTCATGTCTGACTAGCTTAACACACACAAAATGCAGGATCCCAAACACAAGATCAAATTTCTTTCTTTGCAGTCCAACTAGCAAATTATTCAATAAAGTCAGCCCAACTGCATCCAGGACATTATAATTAGCTCTCAACAGCTGAACCATTAAGTTCACAAGTTTCTTGAATGTTTTGAAGTCCCCCGTCTTAGAAATTCTATCAGGCTCCTCATCATAACTTGTATCTTGTTGTTCATCCAGCTCAGTCCTCGCTAATGTGGATACCCACAATGGAAGATCATCTTTTGGACTAAAGGAACTAGTCTGCTTCATCAAGTTTACAGATCCTAATGCCAAAATTAGATCAGGAACCCATGGTTTGACTGCAGGAAAGAGACGAACAGCATATCCACAGCCCAAGTGCTCTTCAATGGAAACGTAGAGGTTTAACAATTCATTTGCAATGTCAAAAGCTCCCCATAAGGGTTGTGACGCCTCAGAGAAACTCTTGAGCACTACATTCATCAACTTGGCCACATATGTGAAGGAACTCTTCAGACAGAGATATATCTCTTTCAACATGTGTTCTGTAAATTGCAGCTCCTCATCAGAACTTTCCCTCAAACTTGAGATGATAAATTTTATGTTTTTCAGAGTAAAGGACAGGCATTCCTCCTGGCTTTTATGGACAAGATCCATCGTATGAGCATCAGCAATGAACTTCAGCACTGCGGTTAGCATATTGACCACATTTAATATCCTCTGTTGTTTAGTAAAATCAGATCCTGGATACATGTTGTATACATAGATCAATTCAGTTTATGCATTGGCCAAAAAGAGGAGAAAGAACTAAACCGCCAAAAGGGCTGTTAGTTAAGACATAAATTTTGATGTTATACAGCAATTCTGCATAGAAGTTGGTTCAAACTAAAAAGTTCAAGCAGGGCCACATTCTGATCTAATGGAGCAGCTATAAGAATTTTAACCTCCCAAAAGGCCAATGTTAAGAGTTCAAATGTTGGTCCACTAAGAACATCATAGTGGAAAGAAGAAACACTATGAACATTTTGCACTATTGAAACTTTCTTACCATAGAGGTTATTTAAAGCAAACAAGACAACTCAAACTCATCATCACAAACTGAGCCTAATCTATTCTCCAATAAGTTCACCAGATATATCGTAATAATCAAGGTCGAATGGCAGCTCTGACAACTAACCAGTACCATTATTGATAGATCAAAAGAAAAAAGAATTTCAAAACCAATAACATCAGATGATTTATTCATCACATTCTAAGCCCTGCACACAAAGAAAACTCTATTTAAAGTGCACCTCAAAAGGAAAAACCAGAGGGAAAGGAAAAGCTAACCATTACCGGTGAGGTCAGATATTTCACTTAATGGTGCTCTGAATAGCTTATTTGTGCAGCCAAGAAGATGATGAATTGTCATTTCTAATGCAGTTTCCTGGAAGATAAAAAGAAGCACATGAACCCAAATTGCTTCCAGTAAAGAAGTGCGAAAATCAAATCACCAATATGTAGAGGGGTAAAAGTTCAGAGAAGATATGAAACAAGAAAGATAAACTTTCTAATGTCGTGTATTGAGCTATCCAACCAACAAGAAAATTAACCTAAAGCAGAAATACTTTCACCTAGAAGAAAACTTCAAAACAGTGCTACCACAAAATAATTTCCATAGACATGAACTGCATTCCATAAATGAAGTTATGCATTAATATGATATTTTGGTTCAATTGTTTAAAGCATTAATATGTCTGAAAATATTAATAATATGCTGCATAGATAGCTTAATTGGAAGCCTTGAAAGGTTGAAACAATAAATTTAAGCCAATTGTTTTTTCATCTACAGCACCAGTAACAGAAATAGAACATTTTGGCACCAGATCATTGACATCCTAGCGGGAACATAAATATGAGATCTGTTGCATCTATCTGAACACCAACAAATAGTATCTCTGTTATTTGTGCTGCAAAAGCTTGGTGCCTCCATATTCCTTAAGCCCGGTACAATATATGAACCCCTTCGATACCGACGATGCACAGAAGATGGAACCCTGATCTAAATAAAAGACTAACTCAAAAAAGAGCAGAAACTGGTTTTAGTCTATTGAACTATATGTACGGGAAGTTTCATTGAAGCATAGAGCAATAGGAAAACACCAATCACCTCCGATGATTCATTTGCAGATTCCATTTTACGCTTCTTCTTATTGACATTTTTGTGTCCACCTAAGCTGTTGTCCTGAAAAGACCTGTGAAGAGCAAGAGCTGTGTATGCCAAAATTGGGGACACACTCATATGATCACATTGTGTACATTGTAAAATGCTAACTTCAGAGAAAGCCTTCAAAGAAAGGAATATAGTTTCTAAGCTTCCGCTCCGTAGAATAGCATTCCTTGTATCTTCAGATAAAAGGAGGTCCTTTATCTGCCAAGCCACTCCCACAGTGATTTCATACTCTTCCTTGAAGCTACATTTAACCTTATTGGACATCTTTTTCTCACTCACGTGCTTTGATTTAGAGAGCTTAATGGAGGATTTAGTATTTCCCCGTTTAGCTGATGGAACACTGAATTTTACCAGTTCCGTTCCAAATCTCTTGTGGCATTGGGAGGCAGTTCTTTGCAGAAGCCTAGCTAGATTTTCAAACATCTCGTCCAACCAATTGCAGGATAGCATCATCTTGTGGACAGACCTCACCTCAGCTTGCTTTTCTAAAGAACTGGATAAACCTACACAATTTGTTACCAAGGTCATGCATTCATCGAAAAGGTCATCCCCTGCATCTGGACAGACACTTGAAATAATGTTACAGACAGAGGCCTGGGCACACGCCGAGGTTGCAGCAGCAAATAAGTGCTTCAGTCTTTCACCAGACAATTCCTCTTTAAGTTTAGTCTGATAAGACCCATCACGTACAAGATAGATACAGAGGTGGGAGGCTGCAATAATTGAACCATCAATCTGCTCCGCCTCCAACTTGCCAGATGATAAAATCAAACTGATGAGAATTCTCAAGAGCTCCATCCATGACTGCAGCGAGGTTCCTTCTGATACAGCAAATTCACAGAACCTTGCACCAGCTAAAGGAGACCTTTTTATAAGTGTGACACAGCGATTGCATGCTTCTTTCATGTTTACTTTCGAGGGGAAGTATGAAGGAAGGAGAAGCTTAGTGATTTTCTGACCAATCATTGGTTGGTCATTTGCAAGTGTAGACAACAACAGGTCTATATGCACAACCTGCATAAGAAAATGTTAAATTGACTTAAGCATAAAAACCTATTAATTATCCAGGCTTGTGTACGTTTTAGGTTATATAGTTCAGACCATACCTTGTGAAACTGAAATTTTCTTAAATCCGTTAAAGTGAGAAGGAGATCCACAACTGCAGCACGAACTGGAGGAGAAATATCATGAATCAAATGACTCATTCTCGGTAATAGCACTTTAAGGATGTCGTGAGAATGGGGGTTTCCAAGTAGGTATATCACAGCATTTACTGTTGACAACCTGACCTCAGGGCATGAGTCATGTATCATATGTTCAAAGATTTTGGTTAGAGTTTTTGTGATTGTTGGTGAAGGGATAATTTCCCAAAACAAATGAAGAATGCGGCAACAACCTTCAACTGCTACAACCCGTACATCAGGGCACTCATCTACAAGTAATTTGTCCAGTAGAAAGAACTGTTTATCTAGGAGCGAGTCTTTCACCTCCTTTGTTGCATCAGGATCTTCAAGAGGGAATAGATCGAGAAATAAGTGCAAGGAATTTTGTCGGACATTTGAGTTTGCAACCTACCAGAAAAGCAGAGGTGTTATAAAGTCACTATCATTAGTAGGCATAAGACTTCAAACTGGATAACGAAGTAGGAATGCCAAAAAGGAAAGAAATTATTAATGCTCAAGATATGCTACATATTCTCTAACCATTCCCATTGGTAATACAGTAAGCATCAAAGAATTAGCATATTAGGAGAAGAACCTAATAAAGAGCAGATCGTTGGTAGCTTCGTTTGAGATTATTGAACTAAATTTCAAGTGACTTCCAGAATCCTAGGCGGCAAACAAAGAAAGGTTGAAATTCTTGAAATGACAATTCTTTGGAAAATCAAGACGGAAATTGTACATTGAGTTCATCAATCTCACTATTTTTTTTTTGAAACTGGTAACTGCTCTCATCAATCTCACTATTAGAACTAGAAATGCAGAAAGGTCCATGCTTTTAGCAAAGTTTCTACTTATTGAACTCAACCACAATGAAACTCGTAAATGAATGATGTACAACACCTTATATCTGAATGGCGAAAACTTTTCAAATAGAAATCTCAGAATATAAAGATAAGTTAAGAGTTGAGTAAGACATACAGGACGTGGAAGGGTGTCATAGAAAGTGAGCAAAACTATACCCAATACCTGCAAGGACCGGAAAATGATAGGCTCAGCAAGACGAAATATGAGCTTCTCAACCCCCTCTGTAGTTCTCTGGTTAATAAAACCCCCTAAAACCCTTCTAATGGACACGGCAAGTACCCCCGAACTCGCATGTATACAACTATCTATCATCCCCTGCAAAAATCCATTCTCGATCTCATCCTTCGACACCCCTTCCGCCATCTTCCACGCCCGAAAAACAATCTCCCCGAACGCCTCCAAAATCGACTTACGCCCGAACGGTATCTGACATTTAAGCATAGCCAACGCCTCTTTCATAAGCTGCATGCTCAAACCAAACGTAAACGCAATAAATTTCCTCCCATCCTCAGTCTTCAAAAACAACGGCGAAATCACACATCGCATAATCAAATGCTTCAAATCCTCAATACTCTCATCCTCAAAATCCAACAACGTAAAAGCCTCTCTTAACATATAAACCCTATGCACATCCACTTTCTTCTTTAAAGTCAACGCCCTCGACAACAAAAACGGTAATGCTTGAGAAATTAGTGTTTCTTTCCCAAAATACCCCTCCTTCCACCACTCTTCACATAAATTAGCAATTTCAGATAACAAAACAGAATCAGACTCAAATAATATCAAATTATCATGTAAATCCCGAACCGCTGGCAATAAATCAGTATCCCTAAACGCTTTTTCCGGATGAGTAACACATAAAAACGATATATAAACATATATACGAAGACCTTCAACGAGTAGTCGCTTCGCATCTTCGTTTCCATCTTCAATTTCATCTTCATTCTTCTTCTTGTTTCGCCCAGATCTACGTAGACGCTTAGTTGGCGGCGTTTGAGGAGATGATAAAACGACGTCGTTTGAGTTAGTTAGGGTTTTGTATTTTCGTATGGATTGTGTAATGGAGTGGTGGAGGGCTAAGGGGAGGGTAGTTGTGAGATCTGATGAATTATTAAGGTTGAGGGTGTGAATTAAGGTTTTCAGTGAGGGTTTAATGGATTTATTAAACCCTAATTTTGAGGTTGACGAGAGGAATTCTTCGGCTGAGGTTTTGAGAGATGAACGAAGTCGTTTCTCCATTGAACAACTGATTCAATGGCTTCTTGTGATTCAATGGTTTTGAGAAATGAACAATTTTGAATTTGAAATAACTGGCATTGCCGCTCGGATGGGGAAAAAGACATTGTTTAAGGCTGTGTTTGGCAGGGCTAGCCATAAATAACGGAAACTCCAATTACCGAACCGAAGATATTTGGGATCTACTTTCAATTACCGATTACCGAAATTTGAAAATATTGAATTGAATATCGAACGTCCACCCTTAGTGTTTGGTATGGAGTTTTTTTTCAATTTTTTCATGTTTGGTTGGCCATAAATTTTGAAATATATTATCTCTAGGAAAATAAGTTCATAAAAAATGTGAAAAATAAGTTTTTTAACGAAGACAAATTATATAAGTGACATTCCAAATTCATTATAGAGAGAGGAATGAACAATTTTGAATTTGAAATAACCGGCATTGCCGCTCGGATGGGGAAAAAGACATTGTTTAAGGCTAAGTTTGGCAGGGCTAGCCATAAATAACGGAAACTCCAATTACCGAACCGAAGATATTTGGGATCTACTTTCAGTTACCGATTACCGAAATTTGAAAATATTGAATTGAATATCGAACGTCCACCCCTAGTGTTTGGTATGGAGTTGTTTTTCAATTTTTTTCATGTCTGGTTGGCCATAAATTTTGAAATATATTATCTCTAGGAAAATAAGTTCATAAAAAATGTGAAAAATAAGTTTTTTAACGAAAATAGGGAAGACAAATTATATAAGTGACAAGGCCGCCTCAAATGAACGTACTTAAGAATCCAAGTGTGTCAACGGCACACGACGGACAAAACATACAAGAAAGATAGAGTAGGAAAAGTGTTGTGTTGATATCATTGTCTTGACATATACTAAACACTGACGGTTCAAGACATCACGTTCACCGCTCAGTAAATATGTCTGATGGTATTCTGCTATGGAAGGTTCAAAGCTACGACTACCTCTCCAGATGCAACATCAATTCGCCAGTTGATTGCTAGAAAAGGCACCAGTTGCGTGCACCAAAATCTCTTCCAAGAGGGATTGTTGGAAATATTTATTAAACGTGAAATAAAGCTAATCCTATTTAATTATGACTCGAACAATTGGGGCCCCGCACGTGGGAAACCTTGTTTCCACACACGTGCACACGTAATGAAAAGGAACATATTTCCTCAATGGAAGAGATATTGGTACCAATATGAATTGTTTGAGACGTAAGGTAATAGACAGTTATTGGCCAAATGACGTTGATTTCACGTTGGTAAATGAAGGAAGAAGTGTACAATGTGTTTAAAGATGAAATGAGTATCGGGCCGCGGCGCCAACTCTCTGAAGTTGTGGCGCCACGGCGCCTCCCGACAGGGCCACATCGCCAACTCTTTGAAGTTGGAGCGCTGTGGCGCCTCCCTGCAGGGCCGCAGCGCTGGTAGTCCAGAGGTTGCGACGGGAGACGAAAAGACATGACACTTGGGCTGGTTTTGAGGCATTAAACCTCCATTACATACCAAATGAATTCAGCCACTATTCAGCTGAATTAACACTCCATAATCAAGGCCATTACATGGTCATTCAAGGCCATTACATGGACAATTGGAAAGTCATCTTCTCAACATTATAAAATGAGGTCTTTGGCTCATTTTCAAGAACACACTTAACACATTCTCTAGACAATTTCCTGAAATTGTTCTTCTTCTTTAGCAATCAAACACTCTAAGATCTTTCTTCCTATAGCGAACTCTTGAGTCTTCTTTGCTCATTAGTTTGGTTGTTGTTTTATCTTGGGAGATAAGTTGTCATTACTCCGTTGAAAGGAATATACGGGGCAATATTATCTTAAAGAAAGATTGTTCATCAATCGACTCAGCGAGACAAGTTTCCTTGTTCACATTGGTAGTTGTTGTGACTTTTCCCGTTCCTCCTTATTACCAATATATTCCAACAAGTTTAAGATAATATTTGTTGTTTCAACAACAACATGTCTGCTTAAGATCAAGTCAAAGCTATGGACATCGACGTTGCTGCTCAAGGTAAGATGAACCGAACTGCGCAAGGCATTCCAAACGTCTTTTTAATGTGGGTTAAGAGGCCGAATTAACATAAGAAGTAGGTGTGTGAATCACCTTGGTTGCTGTTTTGAACTACCCTTAATTGGTACTTGGTTATTGATGTTATTGGCCTTGTTTGAAAGTTGTGGATGTGAGTATATATAGGGGAAGTGCCGCCCAATTTTTTATACGAAAAGAGAGTCATTATGTGGTATAGCGTATACTAGTATTCATGAAGTTGATAGACGTGTTATTGTTGTTATAGGTTGAAGTACTAATTGAGATGTATTCTACTTATTGTGTTGGTATAGCCGATAAAGTATGTGAAACTATCCTTCCTTCTTTTGGCATGACATTTATATGGAATGGATGTACGGCGGACGTACGTAATTCCATGGAATCCTAATTTCTAGTGATACATGATATGATAGTGCCTTGGTTTTTCTAAAATGAAAGTCATTCTATTTATTCCCTTGAGAGTCAAAAGATGATTTAAATTGCACATGGTTGCTCATGATAGCTATTCGTGCAAAGTGTTATTATTCTACTTCACTGTGTCCTTCATTAGAGGTAGGGCAGTATATGACTACACCGCATCCCATAATGGGCCGGGCAGATTCGTGCACAGTCCCTTATATATTCATCGCGTCCTTCACTAGAGGGCCTGACAGTATATGTATATGATTTCATGGACACGTATCCATGATGCGGGTATAGATATCCATGACAATATATGATTATATGGACAGACATTCGTGATCTTGATATGACTCTCTATTTTAATAAAAGGCACAGTTTACTCTATATTTTTAAAAGATATAGTTGACTCTCTATTTGTACAAGGTACAGTTGACTTTTGTTTTATATGGCACGGGTGGATCTGGTATTTTGATTATCATACTTGTCTCCTGTCATATTTTGGTCAGTTATGATCTTATTTACTGTACTTTATGTTTACATACTTGGTACATTGTTGTACTGACCCCCTTCTCCGGGGGGCTGCGTTCATGCCCGCAGGAATAAATACTCATTTTGGTGATCCTAAAGCTTAGGATCCTTGCCCAGCGTTTTGAGATAGTTCCACTGTTCTGGAGCCTGTCATTTTGGTACAGATCTTTGATTATAGGCTTATGTATATTAAGGGGTACGGCGGGGCCTTGTCCCGTCACATTTCATTGTCAAACTCTTAGAGGTTTGTAGACAGGTGTGGGTGGTAAATGTGTACTTGGACATGTATATGTTGTAATTTGTTTTGGACATATTCTTTATATAGTGGCAGTCTTGTCGGTTTGCCTATTTTTATAAAATGAGTTTACTATTACAGTTCAAGGGACAAGATCCCTTTGTTATATGGCGTTACGAGTCTCAGTCGGGTATATGTGATGTATGGGTATAAGGGTGCCCAGGTAGGACACCAGTCGCTGCCCGTCGATTCGGGTCGTGACATTAAGTTGGATAAGGATGGACGATTAATTGGATAAATTAATGTCTCCCACGACGGTATACTAAAAGAAGAAATGTGCAAAATATGGAAAATGGAGAAGAGTCACGGTGCCGTAACAGGGCCGCAGCGTCGAGCAACGACGGGCCAGCGCCGCGGCCCCAAAACTCTTGGGGCTCAAAGTCGGTTTCACTTAAGGAAAGAGTGCTAACACTCGATTCGACAATGTTACACTTAGCTTTATTTAGTCTATCTTTTCAGTTCTTCCGTTTCCGTTCACACTCCCAAATTTACAACAAATTCTACATTTTTTAGATCTAAAAATTTAAGAAAAAGTATATAGGTAGAATATTACTTTATATCAAATTTAAAATAATTTTGATTATCCTTAACGAAAATTCTAGGTTTACAGCTGCAAACAGGGATTTTATTAGTACTTGACCACAAGAGGTGTTGCATGTGGTTGAACAGTTTAGAATTGAATGTTCTCCGATAAGATTTTTCTTCTAAACCAATCAAATATATATATATACAAATTGTTGCAAATATTTATTAAACGTGAAATAAAGTTAATCCTATTTAATTATGACTCGAACAATTGGGGCCCCGCACGTGGGAAACCTTGTTTCCACACACGTGCACACGTAATGCCAAGAATCATATTTCCTCAATGGAAGAGATATTGATACAAATATGAATTGTTTGAGACGTAAGATAATAGACGGTTATTGGCCAAATGACGTTGATTTCACGTTGGTAAATGAAGGAAGAAGTGTACAATGTGTTTAAAGATGAAACGAGTATCGGGTCGCGGCGCCAACTCTCTGAAGTTGTGGCGCCGCGACGCCTCACTGCAGGGCTGCTGCGCCAACTCTCTGTTGGAGCACCGCGACACCTCCCTGCAGGGCCACAGCGCTGGTAGTCCAGAGGCTGCGACGGGAGACGAAAAGACATGACTCTTGGGCTGGTTTTGAGGCATTAAGCCTCCATTACATACCAAATGAATTCAGCCATTATTTGGCTGAATTAACACTCCATAATCAAGGTCATTACATGGTCATTCAAGGCCATTACATGGGCAATTGAAAAGTCATCTTCTCAACACTATAAAATGAGGACTTTGGCTCATTTGCAAGAACACACTTAACACATTCTCTAGACAATTTCCTGAAATTGTTCTTCCTCTTTAGCAATCAAACACTCTAAGATCTTTCTTCCTATAGCGAACTTGTCACGACCCGATCCCGGGCCCGTGACTGGTGCCTTACCCCGGGCACCCTAGTGATACAACATCAGAGAAAACCAGCGGAAAATAAAACATAAACATGAAACAAGATATATGATCATAAAACAGGCCAACCAAAAACAGTTGCCTTCTGTATATATACATAAAACCCGAACAGTTTAATCCTTTTTACAACCCTGCCCACAACAGTATTACAGACCTCAAAGATTTACAACAACCATGACGGGACAGGGCCCCGCCATACCCCTGAATGTACAAGAACCTACAACTCAGGGAACACATACCAAAGAATAAGCCTCCGGAGAAACGGAGCTTCCCAATCTGTTGAACGTGATCCCATGGCGAGGATCCACTACAGGTGTACTCTACTGCGGCATGAACGCGGCCCCAAGGAGATCGATAACAGTACAAGTATGTGAAATCAGAAAATCAGTAAATGAAAACATAACGATCTATATAAAAGCAGAGACATGTATGATAACAAAACTACGATTCACAACATAAAAGCGATCGTATCAAGTCGTGGACTCACGCCTAAGTCATCACTCAAATATAACTATGGGTCTCACGCCCACAACATCAATCATGTTCGCATCATGGCGCATGCCGGAATTCTGCGCCGGTGTAGGCATGTCCATGATGCAACAATAATAATAATGCCCACGGCCATGCCCCGAGTGCGCCGGTGTAGACACGCCCACGTGACATTAACAACAATATCTTGGGTGATCAACCCCGCCGCACGCCACACGCCCGACTGCATCGGTGTAGACATGTCCATGTAACCACAATAACAATATATCGTAATCAACCCATCGCGTAGCCACATGCCGGAATCTGCGTCGGTGTAGACATGTCCATGTGACATCAACAACAATATACCGCACAACCAGGCTATCACAAACAAGCTCAAGCAAATTACCATACTTCTAGACTTTTATAAAAAGATCCACTCCTTCCCAAGAAGTCACCTGATATTAACACTTGCACAACAAAGGCTATCACAACAAGCATAGGCGAGTTACACAACAACAAGCATAGGCAAGTTACACACAACTCAAGGTACTTCCATTTCGTATCAAAGTCTGGGTTCTTGTGACGCCCCGAAACCCGGGCCCGTCACTGGTGCCTTACCCCGGGCACCCTAGTGATACAACATCAGAGAAAACCAGCGGAAATAAAAACTTTACACATGAAATGAGAGACATAAATAAATAAACAGGCCAACCCAACCGTTGCCTTTAGTATATATACATAAAACCGACAGTTATCCTTTTACAAACCACACTTGTGATTACTCTGCACTTAAGATATCTGACAACTATGACGGGATGGGGCCGCCATACCACGAATGTACAAGTACTCTACAATGACAGGACTATACAAAAGATAAGCCTCGGAGGAACGGAGCTTCCTGACTGCGATCCATGAGCGAGATCAACCAATCGGTGTACCTCTACTGCGGCGTGAACGCGGCCAAGGAGTCGATCTGGCAGTACCAAGTATGTGGCGAAAATACGTAATGAAATCACATTTCATCATTTTATAAAACCATTTCGCAATACGAAATGCAGTTATGTCAAGTAAGGGGACGCATATCCCCAGAATAATCACTCACACATAATTATGGGTCTCACGCCCATAATACCACTCATGCCCGTGGAACTCATTCTCATCGGCGGATACATGATGTAAAACAACACCCGTATGTGAACTCGAACACTAGATCCCGCTGCGTCATCAAAACCGATCGGGCAAGTAGAATAGCCAACTACGGTCAAGCTAGTCATATCCCATCGGGCAAGGTGCGGAAGCCAACTACTATCCAAAAGCTAGCCACGAATGTCGCCGAGGCAAAGTATCTTAAGCTAACGTCTGATAGCCTACCGTCTCACAAGATATGGCCGAGGCAAGTATCTTAAGCTATCTACGGAGGCTCGGTCTGCGAGAAAATGACCGAACAAGTATCTAAAGTGTGCACGAACCACACGTACAAACCAAGCGTGATCGCTCGTCGCGCGGCAAGCTTCATGGATTAGCGGTCCGTGGACTAACGATCGAACCTCACAATGACCGCGTGCCCGACATCTTACCTCGGAAGTCACGGCCATGAAACCATCCCATCGGACGCGTGCGTGGAACATCCATCACGTCGGCATGTCCAAGAAATAAATCGGATAGCGGCCTCCTGCAGAGTCACGACGATCTGAAACAACGATCGATACTCAAAGTGGACGATACTCGTGGACCACCCAACGTCGGTATGTCGGTCAATCAATCGGATAGCGGCCCTCCCGAGTCACGGAAGACATCAACAAAACACTTGCACATCAAAGACTATCACAACAAGCATAGGCAAGTTTAACATACATTCATTTTAATCAACAATCGGGTTTCAAACCCAAAATACTACATACTTTCCTTCTTTCAAAAGACCTCTTTCTATGTAAAAGCCACATGATACTAATACTCGTAGTATATAAAGAAAACACGTTTTACTTTTAAAACCAAATTACTTCACCTTCGTAAAAATCTTTACAAGGCTTTTAAAATCAAGTACTCTATACTTTATAAACCAAGTGCTTTTCTTTTAGAACAACATCAAGTATACTCTTTTTAAAACCCAATTAACTTACTCTTTTCAAAACAAGTAACCTATACTTAAATCAAGTTACTTCTCCTTTTCCGAAAACAAGTCGTTATAAGTCAAGTCTCTTATCTTTCAAGATCAAGTCTCTTAACTTTCAAAATCAAGTCGTTTACTGTCAAAACCAAATCTTTCTTTTATCTTCATAAAGTCGTTATAACTAACTTCCCATAAAGCCATTATAACACTTTATGTTTTAAAACAAACAAAAATTGTTTCACACACGCGTCGTCTCGCACTATATAGTTCACAACAATCATGCTCAAGAGTATAGGAAGAATCACATACCTTTAGCTTAAACCACAAGCCAAGTCAAGTATGCCGCGTAGAAAGATCCACCTATAACAACCACAATATATAAATCAACTTCTAGCACTCTCGTAGAATATTCTAAACACAAGATTCCTTATTCTACAGAAATTTCGGCAGCACCTCCCCCCCCGCTATCACATAAATCTCCTCCTAACCAGGCCCGCTACCAGGCCAACAACTCCGAGTGGATTACACGGCTAACCGGACGTGTTCAAATATGCTTCACAATAATACTTACACAAGTCTCGTAAATACAGTCAATGTAAATACTGATTCAATCCTTTATAATCATCCTTCCAATATAATATACTCAAGTATAACTACTACAACATGTAATATCCAATTCTGATAGGGGGCATAGATCATTACCTCGATAAGCCCAAAAATTATACAAGTTATAAGTCGATCCCGAGCAACGTTTAGCTCGATCCTTACGCTCAACCCGCTCAGCGACCCTTAGAAGTTTCTAAACAACTTCTAAATACTTCCACCAAGCTAGGAAGATTTTTCTAGGGTTTCGTTTACTGGTATTGGAATAAAGAAGAATTTCAGGCTACTACTATTGAAATAACTTTCTAATACAACTACGGATACTAGGCCAAGGTATTTGGGATTATACAACAATAAACCAAGTATTTTCTACACAAGAGGGAGGGCGAAATCTACACAAAGGGAGGAAACATTTGCTTTGGAAAGCTTTCAAGTGAGGATGATTTTACTCTTGAGCGAGTATTTATAGAAGAACGAGGCAAGATCAATATAAGTGTAGGGTCAAGATTGGGCCATGTGTGTGTGGGTCCCACCACACCACATGGCCAAACGAAATGGTGCCAGTGTGAGGCCAATCGGCGAGGAATGATGCCTAGCCACTGTCCCATTCGACCAAGTGCCACATGGGGTGACACGTGTCGCCCAATTAAATCCAAAATATTTCGTCTTGAAAATATCCAAAATACGGAAATCTCAAAACAAAGCGGGCCCACAAAAGTAAATTTCTCCCGTGGGTCCCACGTGACCATTTCGAAAATAAAACCTCAAAATTCTAATATAATCCAAGAAGTCCAAATACCAAATCTGGGAATCCAATTCCCATTAACGAACCTTTTTCTTCACAAAACCGGAACTTTTCCGTGAAAAAATCACATCTTCCTTTCTTTCCAAAATTTACGTATTCTCGCATGCGTCGTCCTCACATACATACCACGGAACTACGGGTATAACATTCTTCCCTTAGAAACATTCGTCGAATGTTCCTTCTAAGTCTCCAAACGAACGTGTCTTGGTATAGTCTTCACTACTATACTTACGAAACCAATCACGCCATCAATGGCCATAGTATAACATACAAATCCAAGCTAACGAGGAAATCATTTCTAATCTCACAAGCTCCTACTAGCTTCATTTACTCTAAGGCTATCTCGGCCTTCACGATCCGATTCGATCGAACACATCCCGAACTCATACGATGGTTACCTAAACTTGGGCCTAGCACGCCGTGACCTACCACCGTGGGACCACCTCGAATCGACCCCTCAATCCGGCTGCGGGTTGACCGCGACTGCCTCAACCCGACCCGCTATCGCGCCCAATCTCTCTCGTTCCCCGATCCGGAACAATCTTACTAATTCACGTCATGAAAGCTACCACTTCCATCTTACACTACCCATGGAATTATCACACCAACATAATGCTATCAGAACATAATAATTAAAAATATACTTATCTTAATACAAATGCATACTAGTCTCTTAGAGGGTCAAGGATATACACGATATCACAAAACAAATAGGCGATTTCAGGACCGCTATAATCGGGAACTTCCACCACGACCCGCCTCGCTCGCGTATATGAACACCGCCTAGCTATCGAAGGCGAAGAACCCGCAATGATCCGAAGGTGAGTCTCAACATCCGCGCTACCTGGTAGGACAATTTC
Organism: Przewalskia tangutica; assembly: GCA_029844215.1. Classification (NCBI taxonomy): domain Eukaryota; kingdom Viridiplantae; phylum Streptophyta; class Magnoliopsida; order Solanales; family Solanaceae; genus Przewalskia; species Przewalskia tangutica. Next base: position 39,786,780 of record CM056724.1, on the reverse strand, counting down.
GCAAAATGGCCCGTGCCACATGTAAAACAAGTCCTCGACACTCACGAATGGGGTTTACCATGTTGGTTACACTTAGGTCGGGGTGGCTTCCTCCGGCCACCCAACTCCCGAAAACTGAACCTCGGAGCCACGACCGCTCCGAATACTCTGGAGGCCACGAAGGCGTGAGGACCACTCTGTACTGGCGGCGGCGTATAACTTGTCTGCCGAGGCGGTCCGCCTGAAAGTTACCAAAGGACCTGCTTGTCACGGCCTCTTCTGCGATATTGGTCAATCCGGTTGCCTCTCGTGCCTCACACCCAGTGCATGAGCTGCGTGCGGGCGATGTCCATGCGGCTGAAACGATACACCGAACAAGACTACGCCAAGTAGTCATCAAGCCTGTGACGTGGCGGTGCACTCGTCCTCCATATTAGCTACTAACGCAGGACATATCGAGCCAACGAGTCGAACTCTACGTTGTACTCCCGAACGTGCGTCCTCGCTCTCAAGATCGAAACACGCCGGCGTGCCCTCACCATCTGCGGCAAGAAATGGTGAGAAATGCCTCGAGAACTCGTCCCAAGCACCGGGGCGCATGCTCCCCGGGACAGCTCCCATGAATCAAACGATCATGCGGTATCCGCGCGGCCGATGCGAACCGAAAATCACGGACTCGGTCTCGAAGCCTTGATCACTCGCATGATCCTCTCATGAAGCGGATGAACTCCTGCGGATCATCCTCGTGCCTCGACCCGTAGAACTCGGCGGGATACAACTCGAGAAAATCCGTAGCCTCAAACTATCCGATCCGGGATGAACTACGGGGCTCTGGGAAGGCTGCTGCGTCGGCCTCTCGCCGTGTGCGGCCACGATCACGGCGAATCGGGCCATCTCGCGTAACCCGTCTCCTGCTCCGGTGTGGGTGGAGGCTCAGTGCGTGGTCTCTGCGACCACCGCGGCTCTAACCTCTCTTTGGTGGCGGCGCAAAACTCGCCGTCTGAAGAACTATCTCGGTAATGGCCGGGCTGCGCCTCGTACTCCTCTGTGTCCCACTAGCAGCTCAGTGCGCCTTGCCACGGGCGGGTTGCGCTTGCGCGGAGGCATAATCGCGAGAAAGAACACGTCGGAAGGAGTCCAACTTACAACATCGCTCTAAGGCACGATCTCGAGTGAGAAGAATAGAAACGATCCTAAATGTCCTGCGACCTCACGATTATCGATGTGGTGCACAACACACCGATAATCAAGACTACTAGACACGGTCAGACACTTTCCGAGGATTAATCGCTTCGATACCACTTGTGACGCCCGAAACCGGGCGTCGTGCCTTACCCCGGGCACCCTAGTGATACAACATCGAGAAAACCGGTGGAAATAAAACTTTACACATGAAATGAGAGACATAAATAAATAAGCAACCCAACCGTTGCCTTTAGTATATATACATAAAACCCGACAGTTATCCTTTTTACAAACCCCGCCCACATTGCTCTGCACTCTAAGATATACAACAACTATGACGGGACGGGGCCCGCCATACCACCGAATGTACAAGTACCTCTGATGGGGGACTATACAAAAGATAAGCCTCGGAGGAACGAGCTTCCTAATGACTGCGATCCTATGAGCGAGGATCAACCAATCGGTGTACCTACTGCTGGCGATGAACGCAGCCGAAGGAGTCGATCTGCAAGTACCAAGTATGTGAATCGAAAATACGTAATGAAATCACATTTCATCATTTTATAAAACCATTTCGCAATACGTGCTTGATTATGTCAAGTAAGGGGCGCGTATCCCGAATAATCACTCACACATAATTATGGGTCTCGCCCATAATACCACTCATGCGTGGAACTCATTCTCACTGCGGCGATACATGATGTAAAACAACACCCGTATGTGAACTCGAACACTAGATCACGCTGCGTCATCAAAACCGTCGGGCAAGTAGAATAGCCAACTACGGTCAAAGCTAGTCATATCCCATCACGGGCAAGGTACGGAAGCCAACTACCAGTCCAAAAGCTAGCCACGCAACTGGCCGAGGCAAGTATCTTAAGCTAACGTATAATAGCCTACCGTCTCACAAGATATGACCGAGGCAAGTATCTTAAGCTATCTACCGAGGCTCGGTGCGAGAAAATGACCGAACAAGTATCTAAAGTGTGCACGAACCACACGTACAAACCAAGCCCGTGATCGCCGTCACGCGGCAAGCTTCATGGATTAGCGGTCCGTGGACTATGATCAACCTCACGATGACCGCGTGCCGGCGATCTTACCTCGGAAGTCATGGCCATGAAACCATCCTGCGGACGCGTGCGTGGAACATCCATCACGTCGGCATGTCCAAAGGAAATAAATCGGATAAGCCCTCAGCAGAGTCACGGCGATGCGAAACAACCAGTCCATACTCAAAGTGGACGCATACTCGTGGACCACCCAACGTCAGTATGTCCAGTCAATCAATCAGATAGCCGGCCCTCCCAGAGAGTCACGGCAGCACATCAACAAAACACTTGCACATCAAAGACTATCACAACAAGCATAGGCAAGTTTAACATACATTCATTTTAATCAACAATCCGGGTTTCAAACCCAAAATACTACATACTTTCCTTCTTTCAAAAGACCTCTTTCTATGTAAAAGCCACGTGATACTAATACTGTAGTATATAAAGAAAACACGTTTTACTTTTAAAACCAAATTACTTCACCGTAAAAATCTTTACAAGGCTTTTAAAATCAAGTACTCTATACTTTATAAACCAAGTGCTTTTCTTTTAGAACAACATCAAGTATACTCTTTTTAAAACCCAATTAACTTACTCTTTTCAAAACAAGTAACCTATACTTAAATCAAGTTACTTCTCCTTTTCCGAAAACAAGTCGTTATAAGTCAAGTCTCTTATCTTTCAAGATCAAGTCTCTTAACTTTCAAAATCAAGTCGTTTTACTGTCAAAACCAAATCTTTCTTTTATCTTCATAAAGTCGTTATAACTAACTTCCCATAAAGCCATTATAACACTTTATGTTTTAAAACAAACAAAAATCGTTTCACACACGTACGTCTACCGTACTATATAGTTCACAACAATCATGCTCAAGAGTATAGGAAGAATCACATACCTTTAGCTTAAACCACAAGCCAAGTCAAGTATGCCGCGCGTAGAAAGATCCACCTATAACAACCACAATATATAAATCAACTTCTAGCACTCTCCGTAGAATATTCTAAACACAAGATTCCTTATTCTACATAAATTTCGGCAGCACCTCCCCCCCCCCCCCGCTATCACATAAATCTCCTCCCCTAACCAGGCCCGCTACCAGGCCAACAACTCCCAGGGGATTACACGTCTAACCGGACGTGTTCAAATATGCTTCACAATAATACTTACACCAGTCTACGTAAATGCGGTCAATGTAAATACGATTCAATCCTTTATCATCATCCGTCCAATCTAATATACCCAACTATAACTACTACCACAGGTACTATCCAATTCTGATAGGGGGCATAGATCATTACCTCGATAAGCCCAAAAATTATCCAAGTTATAAGTCGATCCCGAGCAACGTTTAGCTCGATCCTTACGCTCCAACCCGCTCCAGCGACCCTTAGAAGTTTCTAAACAACTTCTAAATACTTCCACCAAGCTAGGAAGATTTTTCTAGGGTTTCGTTTACTGGTATTGGAATAAAGTAGTATTTAGGGCTCTAGTATTGAAATAACTTTGGAATACTACTAGGGATACTAGGCCAAGGTATTTGGGATTATACAACAATACACCAAGTATTTTCTACACAAGAGGGGAGGGACGAAATCTACACAAAGGGAGGGAAAACATTTGCTTTGGAAAGCTTTCAGTGAGGATGATTTTACTCTTCAAGCGAGGGTATTTATAGAAGAACGAGGGCCAAGATCAATATAAGTGTAGGGTCAAGATTGGGCCATGTGTGTGTGGGTCCCACCACACCACATGGCCAAACGAAATGGTGCCAAGTGTGAGGCAAATCGGCGAGGGACAGTGGCCTAGCCGACATCCACCCATTCGACCAAGTGCCACATGGGGTGACACGTGTCGCCCCAATTAAATCCAAAATATTTCGTCTTCCGAAAATATCCAAAATACCGGAAATCTCAAAAACAAAGCGGGCCCCACAAAACCGTAAATTTCTCCCGTGGGTCCCACGTGACCATTTCTGAAAATAAAACCTCAAAATTCTAATATAATCCAAGAAGTCCAAATACCAAATCTGGGAATCCAATTCCCATTAACGAACCTTTTTCTTCACAAAAACCGGAACTTTTCCGTCGAAACAAATCACATCTTCCTTTCTTTCCAAAATTTCTGTCGTATTCTCGTACGTACGTCCTCACATACATACCCTGGAACTACGGGGTATAACAGTTTTAACCCTAAAGCACTACGTACATTAACTCTTTTTAAAGGATCCGTTTCTTTCACAAAAGTCACATAATACCCGTAGCATAAAAATAGAGTGACTATCTTTTTAAGTAAACCAAAATACTTCCCTTTGTAAAATCAAGTAACAACATTATTTTCCAAACGTTCAAGTTTGCCTAATTTCAAATGCTCAAGTTTCTCATTTTAGAAAGGTTTCATAACTCATAGTCTTAATCTCTTTTAAAACAATTGAGTAACATATGTCTTGTACGTGGTAGTTTATTCTTGTTTACAACAATCTTGTTCAAAGACCATGATCTAGGAAATGTAATACAATTTTGTCTTATCTTAGCTTCTACATGCGGATGGAGGTTTCTCTTGGTTTTAATAACAATTTGTTATTTGTCAATACACTTTCCTTTATTAGCGCCACGTGGTTTGTTCGACACTTATTCTCATTTCCGAAATCAGTAAAACATTATTCTTTTTAAAACCAAGTACTCATTACTCGCGAATGAGGTTTCACAACACTTTTAACAAAATGTTAATTACCAAGTAAAACAAGTTAAGTCTCTTATCTTTTAAGATCAAGTCTCTTAACTTCTACAATCAATAAACCAATCTTTTACCTACATAGAGTCGTTATAACTAACTTCCCATAAAGCTATTATAACACCCTATGTTTTAAACCAACCAACTCATTTAGCACATGTACGTCTACCGTACTACATAGTTTACAAAGCATCATGCTAGAAGGATAGGAAGAGGTTCACATACCTCGCGACGATTATCGACAATAAGCAAAACGCTCCACAGTACTGTAACCTGGCTAGCCTTTTCCACTCTTCAAGTAGAATACGCTACTCGTAGTACTTCCACCTATAAGGCCACAAACGTCTATTAACTTCTAACCGCACGGTTCCATATTCTACAGAAAATTCGGCAGCACCTCCCCCCCGCAACCGCGTAAATCTCCTCCTCTATCGAGGCCGGCTACCAAGCCAACCAGGGGGGGTTATACGTCTAACCGGACGTATACAATTCTACTATACAGTAATACCACAAGTCTACTGTAATACAGTCCTATGTAATTACTGATTCAGCTCTTCTTTAAATTCAGGCTTAAGTCAAAAGACATTGCCGCAAAGCTATGCTTAGTTCTATATATAGTATACCTCAACTATATAATCCTACAATATGTAATTTCCAATTACAATAAGGGGACAAGAATATTTACCTCGATAAGCCCAAAATTATCCAAGTTATAATGTCGATCCTGAGCAAGGTTTAGCTCTACTAGTGCGCTCCAATCCGCTCCAAACAACCCTTAGAAGTTCTAACCAACTTCTACTTAAATACTTCAACCAACTATGAAGATTTCCTTAGGGTTTCGGTTTGAGACTAAAAGGACAAAAGGTAGTATTTAGGTTCTAATGATAGAGGTAACTTTTGGAATACTACAAGGTAAAGGCTAAGGTATTTTGGGCATTATAACAATACTTGGAGGAGTATTTCAATACTATGAGGAGGGTATATTTCTCGAAACAACTAGGCTAGGGGTACCCTGGCCAGAGCACTACCAAGGGGAGGGTACTTCTCGGCCACAAGGCCACTCAAAGGGAAGGGAGGAGAGGCTTGACGGCACAACAAGAAGGGGGGAGGGAGATTTCAAGACTTAGAATGAAATGAGGGATGAAGAAAAACCTTCAAGCAAGGGGGTATTTATAGGGACACCAACGGACAAGATCAAGCCATGTGTGGGGCAAGTGGATGGCCAAGATTGGCACAAGTGCACCCTAACCTACTCCTTAAATCCCTCACAAAACAAAGACCCATGAAAAGGGCCTCAAAACCCTCCTCGCCGTGGCCCTCTTTATCATTCAAACGAGGTGACAAGTGTCACCCTCCCGTTGGTCCAAAAATGTTCCGTCGCTCGGAAAAATCCGCAAAAATACAAAACGACATAGCCGGAATTTTCCCTTCGTAAGCTTAGTAAAACGTTTCGTCGAAAAACGACTTTAATCGGGTGTTGTGCACAAAATTTCGAAACATGCCTAACTTTAAGTCTCAAATTGTCGCACGTACGTCCTTACGTATATACTCTGGAAATACGGGGTATAACAGAACTCTTGAGTCACTTTTGCTCATTAGTTTGGTTGCTGTTTTATCTTGGGAGATAAGTTGTCATTACTCCGTTGAAAGAAATATACGGGGCAATATTATCTTAAAGAAAGATTGTTCATCAATCGACTAAGCGAGACAAGTTTCCTTGTTCACATTGGTTGTTGTTGTGACTTCTGTCGTTCCTCCTTATTACCAATATATTCCAACAATTTTAAGATAGTATTCGCAGTTTCAACAACAACATGTCAGATGAAGATCAAGTCAAAGCTATGGACATCGACGTTGCTGCTCAAGGTAAGATGAACCGAACTGCGCAAGGCATTCCAAACGTCTTTTTAATGTGGGTTAAGAGACCGAATTAACATAAGAAGTAGGTGTGTGAATCACCTTGGTTGCTGTTTTGAACTACCCTTAATTGGTACTTGGTTATTGATGTTATTGGCATTGTTTGAAAGTTGTGGATGTGAGTATATATAGGGGAAGTGCCGCCCAATTTTTTATACGAAAAGAGAGTCATTATGTGGTATAGCGTATACTAGTATTCATGAAGTTGATAGACGTGTTATTGTTGTTATAGGTTGAAGTACTAATTGAGATGTATTCTACTTATCATGTTGGTATAGCCGATAAAGTATGTGAAACTATTCTTTCTTCTTTTGGCATGACATTTATATGGAATGGATGTACGGCGGACGTACGTAATTCCATTGAATCCTAATTTCTAGTGATACATGATATGATAGTGCCTTGGTTTTTCTAAAATGAAAGTCATTCTATTTATTCCCTTGAGAGTCAAAAGATGATTTAAATTGCACATGGTTGATCATGATAGCTATTCGTGCAAAGTGTTATTATTCTACTTCACTGTGTCCTTCATTAGAGGTAGGGCAGTATATGACTACACCGCGTCCCATAATGGGTCGGGCAGATTCGTGCACAGTCCCTTATATATTCATCGCGTCCTTCACTAGAGGGTCTGGCAGTATATGTATATGATTTCATGGACACGTATCCATGATGCGGGTATAGATACTCATGAACATCGAGACCCTCACTAGGGGGCCAGGTACGGTATGTATATAATTCCATGGACATGTATCCATGATGCGGGTATAGATACCCATGACAGTATATGATTATATGGACAGACATTCGTGATCTTGATTTGACTCTCTATTTAAAAAAAAGGCACAGTTGACTCTATATTTTTAAAAGGTACAATTGACTCTCTATTTGTACAAGGTACAGTTGACTTTTGTTTTATATGGCACGGGTGGATCTGGTATTTTGATTATCATACTTGTCTCATGTCATCTTTTGGCCAGTTATGATCTTATTTACTGTACTTTATGTTTACATACTTGGTACATTGTTGTACTGACCCCCTTCTCCGGGGGGTTGCGTTTATTCCCGCAGGTATAGGTACTCAGTTTGGTGATCCTCGAGCTTAGGATCCTTTCCCAGCGTTTTGAGATAGTTCCACTGTTCTGGATCCTGTCATTTTGGTACAGATCTTTAATTATAGGCTTATGTATATTAAGGGGTACGACGGGGCCTTGTCCCGTCACATTTCATTATCAAACTCTTAGAGGTATGTAGACAGGTGTGGGTGGTAAATGTGTACTTGGACATGCATATGTTGTAGTTCGTTTTGGACATATTCTGTATATAGTGGCAGTCTTGTCGGCTTGTCTATTTTTATAAAATGAGTTTACTATTATAGTTCAGGGGATAAGATCCCTTTGTTATATGGCGTTACGAGTCTCAGTCGGGTATATGTGATGTATGGGTATAAGGGTGCCAGGTAGGGCACCAGTCGCTGCCCGTCGGTTCGGGTCGTGACATTAAGTTGGATAAGGATGGACGATTAATTTGATAAATTAATGTCTCCCACGACGGTATACTAAAAGAAGAAATGTGCAAAATATGGAAAATGTAGAAGAGCCACGGTGCCGTACCAGGGCCGCAGCGTCGAGCCACGACGGGCCAGCGTCGCGGCCCCAAAACTCCTGGGGCTCAAAGTCGGTTTCACTTAAGGAAAGAGTGCTAACACTCGATTCGACAATGTTACACTTAGCTTTATTTAGTCTATCTTTTCAGTTCTTCCGTTTCCGTTCACACTCCCAAATTTACAACAAATTCTACATTTTTAGATCTAAAAATATAGGAAAAATTATATAGGTAGAATATTACTTTATATCAAATTTAAAATAATTTTGATTATCCTTAACGAAAATTCTAGGTTTACAGCTGCAAACAGGGATTTTATTAGTACTTGACAACAAGAGGTGTTGCATGTGGTTGAACATTTTAGAATTGAATGTTCTCCGAAAAGATTTTTCTTCTAAACCAATCAAATATATATATACAAAGTGTTGCAAATATTTATTAAACGTGAAATAAAGTTAATCCTATTTAATTATGACTCGAACAATTGGGGCCCCGCACGTGGGAAACCTTGTTTCCACACACGTGCACACGTAATGCCAAGAATCATATTTCCTCAATGGAAGAGATATTGATACAAATATGAATTGTTTGAGACGTAAAGTAATAGACGGTTATTGGCCAAATGACGTTGATTTCACGTTGGTAAATGAAGGAAGAAGTGTACAATGTGTTTAAAGATGAAACGAGTATCGGGCCGCGGCGCCAACTATCTGAAGTTGTGGCGCCGCGGCGCCTCACTGCAGGGCCGCTGCGCCAACTCTCTGTTGGAGCACCGCGATACATCCCTGCAGGGCCACAGCGCTGGAAGTCCAGAGGCTGTGACGGGAGACAAAAAGACATGACTCTTGGGTTGGTTTTGAGGCATTAAACCTCCATTACATCTCAAATGAATTCAGCCATTATTTGACTGAATTAACACTCCATAATCAAGGCCATTACATGGGCAATCGGAAAGTCATCTTCTCAACAATAAAATGAGGCCTTTGGCTCATTTGCAAGAACACACTTAACACATTCTCTAGACAATTTTCCGAAATTGTTCTTCCTCTTTAGCAATCAAACACTCTAAGATCTTTCTTTCTATAGCGAACTCTTGAGTCTCCTTTGCTCATTAGTTTTAATGACACCTTATCTTGGAAGAGAAGGTGTCATTACTCCGTTGAAAGGAATATACGGGGCAATATTATCTTAAAGAAAGATTGCTCATCAATCGACTCAGCGAGACAAGTTTCCTTGTTCACATTGGTTGTTGTTGTGACTTTTGTCGTTCCTCCTTATTACCAATATATTCCAACAAGTTTAAGATAATATTCGTTGTTTCAACAACAACATGTCTGCTGAAGATCAAGTCAAAGTTATGGACATCGACGTTGCTGCTCAAGGTAAGATGAACTGAACTGTGCAAGGCATTCCAAACGTCTTTTTAATGTGGGTTAAGAGGCAGAATTAACATAAGAAGTAGGTGTGTGAATCACCTTGGTTGCTGTTTTGAACTACCCTTAATTGGTACTTGGTTATTGATTTTATTGGCCTTGTTTGAAAGTTGTGGATGTGAGTATAAATTGGGGAAGTGTCGCCCAAATTTTTATACGAAAGTAGAGTCATTATGTGATATAGCGTATACTAGTGTTCATGAAGTTGATAGACGTGTTATTGTTGTTATAGGTTGAAATACTAATTGGGATGTATTCTACTTATCGTGTTGGTATAGCCGATAAAGTATGTGAAACTATCCTTTCTTCTTTTGGAATGATATTCATATGGAATAGATGTACGGCGGACGTACGTAATTCCATTGAATCCTAATTTCTAGTGATACATGATATGATAGTGCCTTGTTTTTCTAAAATAAAAGTCATTCTATTTATTCCCTTGAGAGTCAAAAGATGATTTAAATTGCACATGGTTGCTCATGATAGCTATTCGTGCAAAGTGTTATAATTCTACTTCACCGCGTCCTTCATTAGAGGTAGGGCAGTATATGACTACACCGCGTCCCATAATGGGCCGAGCAGATTCGTGCACAGTCCATTATATATTCATCGCTTCCTTCACTAGAGGGTCGGACAGTATATGTATATGATTTCATGGACATGTATCCATGATGCGGGTATAGATACTCATGAACATCGAGACCCTCACTAGGGGGCCAGGTACGGTATGTATATAATTCCATGGACATGTATCCATGATGCGGGTATTGATACCCATGATAGTATATGATTATATGGACATACATTCGTGATCTTGATATGACTCTCTATTTTTTTTTAAAAGGCACAGTTGACTCTATATTTTTAAAAGGTACAGTTGACTCTCTATTTGTACAAGGTACAATTGACTTTTGTTTTATATGGCACGGGTGGATCTGGTATTTTGATTATCATACTTGTCTCCTGTCATCTTTTGGCCAGTTATGATCTTATTTACTGTACTTTATGTTTACATACTTGGTACATTGTTGTACTGACCCCCTTCTCCGGGGGGCTGCTTTCATGCCCGCAAGTATAGGTACTCAGTTTGGTGATCCTAAAGCTTAGGATCCTTGCCCATCGTTTTGAGATAGTTCCACTGTTCTGGAGCCTGTCATTTTGGTACAAATCTTTGATTATAGGCTTATGTATATTAAGGGGTACGGCGGGGCCTTGTCCCGTCACATTTCATTATCAAACTCTTAGGTGCAGAGAAAGTGTGAGTGGTAAATGTTTACTTGGACATGTATATGTTGTAGTTCGTTTTGGACATATTCTGTATATAGTGACAGTCTTGTCGGCTTGCCTATATTTATAAAATGAGTTTACTATTACAGTTCAAGGGCACAAGATCCCTTTGTTATATGGCGTTACGAGTCTCAGTCAGGTATATGTGATGTATGGGTATAAGGGTGCCCAGGTAGGGCACCAGTCGCTGCTCGTCGGTTCGGGTCTTGACATTAAGTTGGATAAGGTTGGACGATTAATTGGATAAATTAATGTCTCCTACGACGGTATACTAAAAGAAGAAAAGTGCAAAATATGGAAAATGGAGAAGAGCCACGGTGCCGTAACAGGGCCGCAGCGTCGAGCCACTACGGGCCAGCACCGCGGCCCCAAAACTCCTGAGGCGCAAAGTCGGTTTCACTTAAGGAAGAGTGCAAACACTCGATTCGACAATGTTACACTTAGCTTTATTTAGTCTATCTTTTCAGTTCTTCCGTTTCCGTTCACACTCCCAAATTTACAACAAATTGTACATTTTTTAGATCTAAAAATTTAGGAAAAATTATATATGTAGAATATTACTTTATATCAAATTTAAAATAATTTTGATTATCCTTAACGAAAATTCTAGGTTTACAGCTGCAAACAGGGATTTTATTAGTACTTGACAATAAGAGGTGTTGCATGTGGTTGAACAGTTTAGAATTGAATGCTCTCCGAAAAGATTTTTCTTCTAAACCAATCAAATATATATATATATATACAAATAGTTGAAAATATTTATTAAACGTGAAATAAAGTTAATCCAATTTAATTATGACTCAAACAATTTGGGCCCCGCACGTGGGAAACCTTGTTTCCACACACGTGCACACGTAATGTCAAGAATCATATTTCCTCAATGGAAGAGATATTGATACAAATATGAATTGTTTGAGACGTAAGGTAATAGACAGTTATTGGCCAAATGACGTTGATTTCACGTTGGTAAATGAAAGAAGAAGTGTACAATGTGTTTAAAGATTAAATGAGTATCAGGCCGCGGCGCCAACTCTCTGAAGTTGTGGCGCAGCGGCGCCACAACTACAGGGCCGCGACGACAACTCTCTATTGGAACACCACGACACCTCCCTGCAGGGCCACAACACTGGTAGTCCAGATGCTGCGACGGGAGACGAAAAGACATGACTCTTGGGCTGGTTTTGAGGCATTAAACCTCCATTACATCCCCAATGAATTCAGCCATTATTTGGCTGAATTAACACTCCATAATCAAGGCCATTACATGGTCATTCAAGGTCATTACACGGACAATTGGAAAGTCATCTTCTCAACACTATAAAATGAGGCCTTTGGCTCATTTGCAAGAACACACTTAACACATTCTCTAGACAATTTCCTGAAATTGTTCTTCCTCTTTAGCAATCAAACACTCTAAGATCTTTCTTCCTATAGCGAACTCTTGAGTCTCCTTTGCTCATTAGTTTGGTTTCTGTTTTATCTTGGGAGATAAGTTGCCATTACTCCGATGAAAGAAATATACGGGGCAATATTATCTTAAAGAAAGATTGTTCATCAATCGACTCAGCGAGACAAGTTTTCTTGTTCACATTGGTTGTTGTTGTAACTTTTCCCGCTCCTCCTTATTACCAATATATTCCAACAAATTTAAGATAATATTCGTTGTTTCAATAACAACATGTCAGCTGAAGATCAAGTCAAAGTTATGGACATCGACGTTGCTGCTCAAGGTAAGATGAACTGAACTGCGCAAGGCATTCCTAACGTCTTTTTAATGTGGGTTAAGAGGCAAAATTAACATAAGAAGTAGGTGTGTGAATCACCTTGGTTGCTGTTTTGAACTACCCTTAATTGGTACTTGGTTATTGATGTTATTGGCCTTGTTTGAAAGTTGTGGATGTGAGTATATATAGGGGAAGTGCCGCCCAAATTTTTATACGAAAGTAGAGTCATTATGTGGTATAGCGTATACTAGTATTCATGAAGTTGATAGACGTGTTATTGTTGTTATAGGTTGAAATACTAATTGGGATGTATTCTACTTATCGTGTTGGTATAGCCGATAAAGTATGTGAAACTATCCTTTCTTCTTTTGGCATGACATTTATATGGATTGGATGTACGGCGGACGTACGTAATTCCATTGAATCCTAATTTCTAGTGATACATGATATGATAGTGCCTTGGTTTTTCTAAAATGAAAGTCATTTTATTTATGCCCTTGAGAGTCAATAGATGATTTAAATTGCACATGGCTTCTCATGATAGATATTCGTGCAAAGTGTTATTATTCTACTTCACTGCGTCCTTCATTAGAGGTAGGTCAGTATATGACTACACCGCGTCCCATAATGGGCCGGGCAGATTCGTGCACAGTCCCTTATATATTCATCGTGTCCTTCACTAGAGGGTCGGGCTGTATATGTATATGATTTCATGGACATATATCCATGATGCGGGTATAGATATCCATGAACACCTAGACCCTCACTAGGGGGCCAGGTATGGTATGTATATAATTCCATGGACATGTATCCATGATGCGGGTATAGATACCCATGACAGTATATGATTATATGGACAGACATTCGTGATCTTGATTTGACTCTCTATTTAAAAAAAAAGGCACAGTTGACTCTATATTTTTAAAAGGTACAGTTGACTCTCTATTTGTACAAGGTACAGTTGACTTTTGTTTTATATGGCATGGGTGGATCTGGTATTTTGATTATCATACTTGTTTCTTGTCATCTTTTGGCCAGTTATGATCTTATTTACTGTACTTTATGTTTACATACTTGGTACATTGTTGTACTGACCCCCTTCTCCGGGGGGCTGCGTTCATGCCCGCAGGAATAAATACTCATTTTGGTGATCCTAAAGCTTATGATCCTTGCCCAGCGTTTTGAGATAGTTCCAATGTTCTGGAGCCTGTCATTTTGGTACAGATCTTTGATTATAGGCTTATGTATATTAAGGGGTACGGCGGGGCCTTGTCCCGTCACATTTCATTATCAAACTCTTAGAGGTTTGTAGACAGGTGTGAGTGGTAAATGTTTACTTGGACATGTATATGTTGTAGTTCGTTTTGGACATATTCTGTATATAGTGACAGTCTTGTCGGCTTGCCTATATTTATAAAATGAGTTTACTATTACAGTTCAAGGGCACAAGATCCCTTTGTTATATGGCGTTACGAGTCTCAGTCAGGTATATGTGATGTATGGGTATAAGGGTGCATATGTAGGTCATCAGTCGCTGCCCTTCGGTTCGGGTCATGACATTAAGTTGGATAAGGATGGACGATTAACTGGATATATTAATGTCTCCTACGACGGTATACTAAAAGAAGAAATGTGCAAATATGGAAAATAGAGAAGAGCCACGGTGTCGTAACAGGGCCGCAGCGTCGAGCCACGACGGGCCAGCGCCGCGGCCCCAAAACTCCTGAGGCGCAAAGTCGGTTTCACTTAAGGAAAGAGTGCTAACACTCGATTCGACAATGTTACACTTAGCTTTATTTAGTCTAGCTTTTCAGTTCTTCCGTTTCCGTTCACACTCCCAAATTTACAATAAATTCTACATTTTTTAGATCTAAAAATTTAGGAAAAATTATATAGGTAGAATATTACTTTATATCAAATTTAAAATAATTTTGATTATCCTTAACGAAAATTATAGGTTTACGGCTGCAAACAAGGATTTTATTAGTACTTGACAACAAGAGGTGCTGCATGTGGTTGAACAGTTTAGAATTGAATGCTCTCCGAAAAGATTTTTCTTCTAAACCAATCAAATATATATATACAAATTGTTGCAAATATTTATTAAATGTGAAATAAAGTTAATCCTATTTAATTATGACTCGAACAATTGGGGCCCTGCACGTGGGAAACCTTGTTTCCACACACGTGCACACGTAATGCCAAAAATCATATTTCCTCAATGGAAGAGATATTGATACAAATACGAATTGTTTGAGACGTAAGGTAATAGACGGTTATTGGCCAAATGACGTTGATTTCACGTTGGTAAATGAAGGAAGAAGTGTACAATGTGTTTAAAGATGAAACGAGTACGGGACGCGGCGCCAACTCTCTGAAGTTGTGGCGCAGCGGCGCCTCACTACAGGGCCGCGGCGCCAACTCTCTGTTGGAGCACCACGACACCTCCCTGCAGCGCCACGACACTGGTAGTCCAGAGGCTGCGACGGGAGACGAAAAGATATGACTCTTGGGCTGGTTTTGAGGCATTAAACCTCTATTACATCCCAAATGAATTCAGTCATTATTTGGCTGAATTAACACTTCATAATCAAGGCCATTACATGGTCATTCTAGGCCATTATATGGGCAATTGGAAAGTCATCTTCTCAACACTATAAAATGATGCCTTTGGCTCATTTGCAAGAACACACTTTAACACATTCTCTAGACAATTTCCTGAAATTGTTCGTCCTCTTTAGCAATCAAACACTCTAAGATATTTCTTCCTATAGCGAACTCTTGAGTCTCCTTTGCTCATTAGTTTGGTTGATCTTTTATCTTTGGAGATAAGTTGTCATTACTCCGTTGAAAGGAATATATGTGGCAATATTATCTTAAATAAAGATTGCTCATCAATCGACTCAGCGTGACAAGTTTCCTTGTTCACATTGGTTGTTGTTGTGACTTTTCACGTTCCTCCTTATTACTAATATATTCCAACAAGTTTAAGATAATATTCGTTGTTTCAACAACAACATGTCTGTTGAAGATCAAGTCAAAGCTATGGACATCAACGTTGCTGCTCAAGGTAAGATGAACCGAACTGCGCAAGGCATTCCAAACGTCTTTTTAATGTGGGTTAAGAGGCCGGATTAACATAAGAAGTACGTGTGTGAATCACATTGGTTGCTGTTTTGAACTACCCTTAATTGGTACTTGGTTATTGATGTTATTGGCCCTGTTTGAAAGTTGTGGATGTGAGTATATATAGGGGAAGTGCCGCCCAAATATTTATACGAAAGTAGAGTCATTATGTAGTATAGCGTATACTAGTATTCATGAAGTTGATAGACATGTTATGGTTTTTATAGGTTGAAGTACTAATTAGGACGTATTCTACTTATCGTGTTGGTATAGCCGATAAGGTATGTGAAACTATCCTTTCTTCTTTTGGCGTGACATTTATATGGAAAGGGTGTACGGCGGACGTACGTAACTCCATTGAATCCTAATTTCTAGTGATACATGATATGATAGTGTCTTGATTTTTCTTGAATGAAAGGCATTCTATTTATTCCCTTGAGAGTCAAAAAATGATTTAAATTACACAAGGTTGCTCAAGATAGCTATTCGTGCAAAGTGTTATTATTCTACTTCACCGCGCCCTTCATTAGAGGTCGGGCAGTATATGACTACACCGCGTCCCATAATAGACTGGGCAGATTCATGCACAGTCCCTTATACGTTCATCGCGTCCTTCACTACAGGGCCGGGCAATATATGTATATGATTCCTTGGACATGTATCCATGATCCGGGTATAGATACCCATGAACACCGAGATCCTCACTAGGGGGCCGGGTACGGTATGTATATGATTCCATGGACATGTATCCATGATGCGGGTATAGATATCCATGACAGTATATGATTATATGGACAGACATTCGTGATCTTGATATGACTCTCTATTTTAAAAAAAGGCACAGTTGACTCTCTATTTTAAAAAGGTACAGTTGACTCTTGTTTTATATGGCACGGATGGATCTGGATATTTTAATTATCATACTTGTCCCCTGTCATCTTTAGGCCAGTTATGATCTTATTTACTGTATTTTATGTTTACATACTTGGTACATTGTTGTACTCACCCCCTTCTCCGGGGGGCTGCGTTCATGCCTGCAGGTATAGGTACTCAGTTTGGTGATCCTCGAGCATAGGATCCTTGTCCAGCTTTTTGAGATAGCTCCACTGTTCCGGAACCTGTTATTTTGGTACAGATCTTTGATTATAGGCTTATGTATATGCAGGGGTACGGCGGGGCCTCGTCCCGTCACATTTCATTATCAAACTCTTAGAGGTCTGTAGACAGATATGGGTGGTAAATTTGTACTTGGACATGTATATGTTGTAGTTCATTTTGGACATATTCTGTATATAGTGGCAGCCTTGTCGGCTTGCCTATATTTATAAAATGAGTTTAGTATTACAGTTCAGGGGACATGATCCTTTTGTTATATGGCGTTACGAGTCTCAGTCGGGTATATGTGATGTATGGGTATAAGGGTGCCCAGGTAGGGCACCAGTCGATGCCCGTCGATTCGGGTCGTGACATTAAGTTAGATAAGGATGGACGATTAATTGGACAAATTAATGTCTCCCACGACGGTATACGAAAAGAAGAAATGTGAAAAATATGGAAAATGGAGAAGAGCCATGGTGCCGTAACCGGGCCGCGGCGCCAAAACTCCTGAGGCTCAAAGTCGGTTTCACTCAAGGAAAGAGTGTTAACACTCGACTCGACAACGTTACACTTAGCTTTATTCAGTCTATCCTTTCAGTTCTTCCGTTTCCGTTCACACTCCCAAATTTACAACAAATTATACATTTTTTAGATCTAAAAAATTAGGAAAAAGTATATAGGTAGAATATTACTTTATATCAAATTTAAAATAATTTTAATTATCCTTAACGAAAATTCTAGGTTTACAGCTGCAAACAGGGATTTTATTAGTAATTGACAACAAGAGGTGCTGCATGTGGTTGAACAGTTTAGAATTAAATGTTCTCCGAAAAGATTTTTCTTCTAAACCAATCAAATATATATATACAAATTGTTGGAAATATTTATTAAACGTGAAATAAAGTTAATCTTATTTAATTATGACTCGAACAATTGGGGCCCCGCACATAGGAAACCTTGTTTCCACACACGTAATGCCAAGGATCATATTTCCTCAATGAATGAGATATTGGTACAAATATGAATTGTTTGAGACGTAAGGTAATAGATGGTTATTGGCCAAATGACGTTGATTTCACGTTTGTAAATGAAGGAAGAAGTGTACAATGTGTTTAAAGATGAAACGAGTATCGGGCTGCGGCGCCAACTCTCTAAAGTTGTGGCGCCGTGACGCCTCCCTGCAGGGACGCAGCACCAACTCTCTGAAGTTGGAGCGCCGCGGCGCCGGTAGTCCAGAGGCTGCGACGGGAAACGAAAAGACATGACTCTTGGGCTGGTTTTGAGGCATTAAACCTCCATTACATCCCAAATGAATTCAACCATTATTTGGCTGAATTAACACTCCATAATCAAGGCCATTACGTGGGCAATTGGAAAGTCATCTTCTCAACACTATAAAATGAGGCCTTTGGCTCATTTGCAAGAACACACTTAACACATTCTCTAGACAATTTCCTGAAATTGTTCTTCCTCTTTAGCAATCAAACACTCTAAGATCTTTCTTCCTATAGCGAACTCTTGAGTCTCCTTTGCTCATTAGTTTGATTTCTGTTTTATCTTGGGAGATAAGTTGTCATTTGTCCGTTGAAAGGAATATACGGGGCAATATTATCTTAAAGAAAGATTGATCATCAATCGACTCAGCGAGACAAGTTTCCTTGTTCACATTGGTTGTTGTTGTGACTTTTCCCGTTCCTTGTTATTACCAATATATTCCAACACAAATCTACAACCATTTTGATATACATCGAATGTCGTACATCTACCCATCCCGGTAGTTTCTCCATTTTCCACACGAAGCTTGGGACTCTGTCAAAAAGCCACTTTAAAAATATATATTGATGAAAAAGTCACAAATTTTTAAGTATTGATTAAAAGGTCACCTTTTATTATGTCAATTTTTGTTGCCTCCAAACCTAACTCCTAAATTTTAAAAATATATTTTGGCCCCCAACCCCCAACATTTTAATTACCCCCCAAAAAATAGAAAATTAAATATTTCCCTCCATTTAACTACCTCAAAAAATAAAAAATAAATAAATATTTCCTTCAAAAGCTCCTGATTTCTTCACTTTTCAGATCACGTTTCAGCGAAAATTTTAGGTTTTCATCGAAAAATCAATCCGAACAACTTATTATGGCGTCGATTACAATCATAGACCATTGACATGGTCTATTATAGATTTATTATGCCGTCGATTGCAGAATATATTATAGTAGGTGGTGATTATATGGGTGAATGGGAGGAGATCTCAAAATGTTGGAATTGGATTTTTATAAGGAAGGTGACATGATGATCCTGATAGTGATGACGAATAGTGTAACAAACAAAAAGAAATTAAAAGAAATGAAACATCAAACCCCAACCCTAAATCTCAATTTACAAAAATCTAATGGACCGTGGATAGATATACCATAAACGGACCGTCATCAATATCTAATAGTTATCAATTAGGCTCGACTTCATGCATGGTCAATAATTTTCCACATGTTAAAATAGATCAAGGACAATATTTTTCTAAGAATTATAAATAAACAATAGGACATGCCACTATTTAAACATTTTAATACATCATATGAGAGTCCTCGTCCATTGAGCACATGATCAAAAGAGTTTTAAGTCAAGTAATGTTACTTAAAAGGTCAATATTTGTCTACAAAAGTTATAAGTAAATAAAATAAAATAAATAAAAAGACTTGATACTATTTAAATATTATAATCATACTTTAATACATGATATGAGAGTCCCCATCCATTGAGCACAGGATCAAAAGAGTTTTAGGACAAATAATGATACTTAAAAGATCAATATTTATCTAAAAAGTCATAAATAAATAAAATAAATAAAAAGACTTGATATTATTTAAATATTATAATAACACTTTAATGGATCATATGAGAGTCACATCAATTGAACGCATGATCAAAAGAATTTTAGAACAAATAATGATACTTAAAAGATCGATATTTGTCTAAAAAGCCATAAATAACAAAATAAAGTAAATAAAAAGATTTTATACTATTTAAACATTATAATAACACTTTAACATCATATTAGAGTCTCATCCATTAAACACATTATCAAAAGAGTTTTAGGACAAACAATGATAATCATAACACTAGTATTCAATTAGTCTGACAATAAGTTATTGTTTTCAAAGCACAACCTTGTTCTAAGGACAACCATTACGTGTGCTTATACTATTTGGATCATGTGTTCAATTGATGGGGACTATCATATGATGTATTAAAGTGTTATTATAATGGTTAAATAGTATCAAGTCTTTTTATATATTTTATTTATTTATGGCTTTTAAGATAAATATTGGTCTTTTAAGTACCATTACTTGTCCTAAAACTCTTTTGATCATGTGTTCAATGGATGTAAACTCTCATATGATGTATTAATGTGTTATTATAATGTTTAAATAATTGTATGTCCTTTTTATTTCATTTTATTTATTTATGTCTTTTTGTTAGATAAATATTGACATTTTAAGTATCATTACTTGTCCTAAAACCCGTTTGATTATGTGTTCAATGGATGGAGACTCTGATATGATGTATTAAAGTGTTATTATAATATTTAAATAGTGGCATGTCTTATTATTTATTTTATTTATGTCTTTTTAGACAAATATTGTCTTGATCTATATATAACATGTGGATAATTATTTACCATGCGTAAATTCGAGCCTAAATGATAGCTATTGATGACGGTCAATTTATGGTATACCTATTCACGGTCCTTTAAATTTGTGCGATTTGGGATTTGAATTTCATTTTTTTATTTTGTTTCCCGTTAGACTAGTGCAGATTCAACATGCTTCACATTCCAACATCCACCTTTATTTTTCTAGTTATCATCGATCAAAATGGTCTAAAATTATCCTAAGCAGTGAATTATTATAGAACAAGGTGATTTATTTTCGATTTGACTTATAATTGACCCAACACACTTAATTTTATTTCGATTGACAAACCACAAATTATTTTACAACGGTAATGAAATAAAAAAAATCTTAAATTTATAACTGTAATAATTCATCCATCCATATATAAAATCGACCCAAAGTTCAATCTTCTCCATTGTCTTTTTTCTTGATCAAACTCTTCCATTGTCTCTTTTATTGATCAAACTAATTCATTCTCTTTTCATAAATAAAAGGACAGTCCGGTGTACTAAGTTTCCGCTATGAGCGGAGTTCGGAGAAGCGCCGGACCACAAGGGTCTATTGTATGTATCCTTACCTTGCATTTGCAATAGACTATTTTCACGACTTGAACTCATGACCTCTTGGTCATATGATAACAATTTTACCAGTTACTTCAAGGCTCCTCTTCTCCAAGACTCCCCTTCATAAATAAGAGTTTTATAAAAAAAATACATAAAAATAATAGTCTATTAGGGAGTAGAAAGATGGTGGTCTGATCATCTTCTCTTTCTCGAGCCTTTTAATGATTACACGTAGAGAATATGCATTTTCATCTGATGTATATGATTTATATGCAAATAATAGAGTGATGTTGACCAACCACAATATAAGAATAATAATAATTGACAACAAGTCTATTAATTGACCAATAAAAAAGACTAAAATTTCAAATCTAGTAATAAACCAAGATGAATTGGCAAAAACAAAAAGAGAAAAAAACACGATCGAAACAAGCAAAATAAGTAAAAATAACACATATTTCAATAAAAAAAGAGGCTAAAGTTTCAAAAAATTGAAAAAACTCAGAACTTTATGAACACTAGAATTTATCAAGTTCGAAATAAATAGAAACTTTTATATAGGCAATATGGAGCTCAAAATACTTCGAAATTGATACAAAACTAATTAATGTGCCCAAAAATGATGATCGAGGAGCTTCTGAGCACCGGAGAGAAGAAAAATCAAAATGAGATTTTGATAGAAACGATGAAGAGAGAAAGAGGAAGACTTATTCATACTTTAGAAGAAAATAGAGTGATTTTTTTGTGAATTTTAATACAACTCAAATTTATTTAAGTGTAGAAGTTTAAAACTCCAAACTTTTAAAACTGTCAAAATCACTCCAGACCCATATATTCAAAATTTTAATATACAAAAATAAATTTAAAAAATTGAATAACATGTTGGCCAATTTAAATTTGGACAGAGGGAGTATTATTTTATCCTATGTGAAAATTTTCTTTTGAAGATTTAACTTAGTCTTCGGAGGGTATAAAAATTGATTACTGTTTCAGAAATATTTTACTCAGTATTTAGTGTTTTATTAATATTCGTACTTTTATATAACGGAGTAGTAATTTCCACACAGGGCTCAACAATTTTCGTGTAACAAGCTCAAAATTTAATCTTATAGAAAGATGAAATTTGAACTGTCATATAGTACTTACAATTCCATATTGCATCACTTAAGTGCGGGATTAATTCGTACCCTTTCCTCTTTATTATATTTGATTATCTCACATTCTCAAAATTGTATTGAAGTAATAAGTATTTATTCATCTTTAATCAAAGATAACTACGGATTCAGATCTAACGAATAGAGTTGCATTTGATAAAAAAATATTTCATTCCTAAAATAGATTTTTTTGGTACGAAATTAAATTAGTCGAACCCGAAATCAAATAGTACTAAACACGGAATAAGAAATAAACAAACAAAAAAAAGTTGGCCCACTTGAATTAAGAATAAAGTGAGGGAAAAAAATTATAAGGAGATAGAGAACATTGATTTCATCACTAAATGTTGTGGTGTAGTGGATAAAGCTGCTCCTTTCTTAATCAGATGTTTTTGGTTTGAGCCTTGAATATGAAAAATTCTTTGTAGGGAGTGCTTCCCCCAGAAATGGACTCTATCCGGCGCAAATTCGGATATAATCAAACACCACAGACGGACCTGAAAGTATATGTATGTCCTAGAGACAATCTGTATTAGGACAAAATGTATTTTATACACACTCGGTTTTATATTAATGATAATTAATATTATGACATTTTGCATTTGTTGGATTATTAGTTGATTGTTTACAATATTCTATAAATGCATCTCTAGAGCTTACGTGTTTATTAATACTGTGAGATATTAATGTAATAGTGTAAGTCTTAAATTACCTCGGCTAATGATCACCGAGAATGAGATTTCGATGATATGCGATACGTCGACATGTGGTATGTATCATATCCTTATGGATGTAGTATGTCTCACATGCTACGAGTTGTGGTGACTCAAGATGGACACATGGATACATGGATACTTGTTGAAGTATTGGTACAACATGCTAATATAATGTTTGTTTCACATGTCTATATTTATATTGACGTGTGGGAGATAGAAGTCCTCATACTTGAGGTCAATATCAACTTGTTTACGGAGTAATGTACTTTGATCCTGTCCTAAGCTCAAATGTCTTGTAGGTTAAGATACGACTTGTTTTGGGTACATTGTGAAGTAGATTAAAGGTGGTAGTTGAGCCAAGATAAGGATTCATTCCTCGAATATATCTTCGAGAGAGAACACTCAGATTCTCATATGGTATTAGGTTGACTAAGTCGTTGGCCAACGCAGTAGACATGTCATTGTATGGTCTTGATGTCAACTAATATAGATGAGTTATAATCAAGCTATTTGGATAGACACTTGACAGATCCTAAGCTTAGTTGAGTGTGTCGTGAATGAAAGAATTTTATCTTCTCACATAAAGGTTCAGTTCACAGGTTACGTGTAACTAGACTTCACTTATTGAGTTCGTCTTCCGGCGCCGTCTAGGAGTTCCGAGTAGACCCTAATGATATTAGTGTCAGTATGTGAAGGCCTGTAGGATAACACTATGTCAATTGTTCCGTCGATTCAAGGATGTAATCAGAGAGTTAATAAATGTTTGGTTGATGATCGAGACATTAAAATAAAATAGAAACGAAGCAAAATGGAGCGAGGGCCGCGGTTCCTCAAGCGTCGCGGCGCCACTTACTCAAGGGACGCGGCGCCTCGCGTCCAGCGGGTCCGAAGTTGACCTGTTCTGCATTGGTTTCTGGGCCTGGCCCACGAGGGAAATCCTAGCTGATTTATTCAGCTATAAATACAGGGTTTAGCCTCACAAATCATATATCATCTTTTATAAGATTAAAACTCTGCTGAAACGCTACCGAATTTCCTAGCTTTCCGAAAGAGAATTACATCAAAGTCTCTGACTTGCAAATCGAGGGACTCTTGCGTGCGCACCCTCAGGACACACAAATTCAATTAGAAGATTTGGAAGTTGCTCTAACTGTAAGTGTTCTTATCGAAGCATTACAGTTACTATGTATTTACATTGTTGTAATCATCCTACAGTTCTACCGACGTCGGGTTTGAAACATAAATTTTCAAATTCCGCTGCGTGTACGAACCCAACAAAATCCCTACAGTGGTATCAGAGTCTGGGCTGTTTTGTGTGATTATAACAATGAATATTAATGTTAATATGAGTTAGGATTTGTCTAGATCTAAATTTTGTCTTTTAAAAGCTTTAAAACCTTAAAATCTCAAGAACGCATAATCCTTGTC
This sequence comes from Przewalskia tangutica, assembly GCA_029844215.1. Taxonomy (NCBI): domain Eukaryota; kingdom Viridiplantae; phylum Streptophyta; class Magnoliopsida; order Solanales; family Solanaceae; genus Przewalskia; species Przewalskia tangutica. The sequence continues at coordinate 39,762,104 of CM056724.1, read as the reverse complement.
TCTGAATTTATTGAACAATGATGTAGTCGAGGAAGTTATTCCAATCTAACTCTTCTAAGTCAACGTGCGTAACCGGTTTGATTTCGAACATGGTGCACTGAAACGAAGAACGAAGCGGATCGATAATGGTCGATGAACGTGTTGTTTGATAATGAAAGGGAACAAGGGTGAATCTGAAAATCTGACCCTGAACTAGTTTTAGGGCTTCGGAAATACGGATTTCGCTTGGGTCGGCGCGCCGCACCTCCTGTGGTTTGACGGCGTGCCGCGCTTGTTCCGGCGGTCGCGACTCTAATTATTTTTCGCTCAGCATTGTTCATCGCTCACAAGCGCCATGCACAAATTTCGAGGCCGCTACCCAACGATAATTTTAAAAAAAATCGGAATCAGAAACTGAAGTTTTGAGTATTCAGATTCTGATCCTAAAATTATAATTATTCAGAATCTGGAAGATTAAAGTTTTAAATTAGACAGATTTTGTCCTTTCGGGCAATTCTGTAATTAAGTAAAGTTTCTGAAAATTGAAATTTTGAAATCTGGAAATTGCAAACAGATCCCTGAAACCTGAAAATATTTTTTGAAAGTTAAAATTACATTTTCTGAATTTTATAGGGCTCAAATTGAAATTTTAATTCTTGAGGGACTAAACTGTAAATTTTGAAAAGTTTACAGAATTTCAGAAAATCAGAATTTTAAAATCGAAAATTATTTATGGACTGTTTGGCAACATAGAGTTTAGAGTTTAGAGTTTAGACGAATAGACTCATGATTATCATTAATGATATATTATTTGTAATATATAAATGTGTTAAGTGATTGAATGTGATGCATTTAAATTATTAGCATAGCGTCCGCAATTAATGTTTGGGTAGGCAGCGTCCAGTAATAGTTTACTTTCAAATGACCGCGATAACTGTCTGGATAGGCGACATCCATTACTTGATTAAAATCATCTTTGATATCATGCATATTGGGTTTGATGATTACCTATTTAATTGTGTTTAGAAAATTGCATGATAGGATGTCATATGATGGATGACTTGATTGTTGATCTTGAATGAATCCCCGGAAAACTGAAAATGTTCCCCAAACATTAAATATAAGTCTAAATTATAATGCGTCGTCCATTATAATTGTTAGGGTGCTAAGTCCTTTTCGGCGATAAAGATATTTATGCCAAAGAATTTGCTCTAAGTCTAGGAGGACCGAGGCCCTTTCATAGATGTGTTAAAATGATAGTAGATAATAAACTTTTGTAGGTATTTACACCAAAGTGTTTGCTTGCAAAGACTAAATTTACTTAGGCATTTAAACGCAATCGTGTAATGGGGTTGACTTGTTTAAATGAATCTTAGCGCCAAAGCGTCGGACTAGTCTAAAGACGTAAGATTAAAATGAAAGATATTTAATCAAACCAAGAGTTGTAGAGTTGCTTTACAATTGGTTGAGGACCTACCAAAGTGTGTTATTGAAGTTATCAGCCAAAGCAAACGCGGATATATCATATGTTTGAATCTTGGCCCACTATGACCTTTATATTGATTTAGGTCTGTATTCTACCTGGGGATCGTAGAAGTATGCAAAATAGTGGGAGCTAATTAAAACAAAAGGCCATGTTGAAATTAGAAAATTATGAATGTGTATAAATTATAGGAAGAATGAATTATTGATTGCATTTTCCTATTCTATCTATTATCTTCAGATCTTCAGAAATGTTAAACTTTTCGTTGGAAATGCTTATGGAGTCAAACAGACTCACCGGACCCAACCTCATTGACTGGCTGAGAAATGTTAGAATTGTTCTTAGACAGGAAGAAATTGAGTATACATTAGACAAGGTATTCCCAACCACTCCGGCGGAGGACTCTGAAGAGTATGCAACTTTTGATCAGGTTGCCTACAAGAAACATTATAAAGATGTCAGCGCAGCTCAATGCTTAATGTTGTCTTCTATATCACCTACATTGTAAAGACATCATGAATTTATGGGGCCCAACGAAATGTTAGCCCATTTGAGGAGTCTTTATGATTCGCAGAGTCAGACAATGGAGTATGACTTGCTCATAGAACTTTTCAAGTGTAGGCTAAGTGAAGGGGGCCAAGTTTCACCTCATGTGTTGAGGATGCTTGAGCTGGTTGAAAAGTTAGCTTCTATTGACACAAGGTTTCATGACAGAGTCTCCACCACCCTCATCATTGCCTCACTTCCAAAGTCGTTTGAGAGTTTCATTGTTAATTACAACATGAATGGGACTAAAGCGACATTGCCAGAGTTACATAATATGTTGTTTTTTTTAATCTTTGACCTCTAAGACCAAGCCTATTCTGATGGTTGGCTCCTCTAGTCGCCCCAAACCGAAAGGTAAGGGACAACAGAAGGGGAAGGGCAAAACCGCGTTCGACAGCAGAATGAAGCCCGGGAGGGCGAAGAAGAAGGAGAAATCGCCGCCATCGACGTTTGCATGAATTGCAATGCGGCGGCATTGGAGAAAGGATTGCACTGCTCCAGGCGGAGGAATGACACCAGTGGCTAATGTGAAAGGTATGTTTGTAATTGAAATTAATCTATTTATAAATGATTCTCATTCCTGGGTACTTGATACCGCTTATGGCTCACACATTTGTACAAATGTGCAGGGGCTAACTAATAGCAGGAAGGTCGGGCTCGCGAGGTGGACCTGCGCGTCTGAAATGGAGCACGAGTTGCTGCTGAGCGTGTGGGAACTTATAGGATAGATTTACCTTTTGACAAAGTTTTAATGTTGAACAATTATTTTTATGTTCCTTCTTTGACAAGGAATATTATTTTCATTCATGTACTTGATTCAGAGGGTTTTTCCTCAAAAACATCTAATGGCAATATGGTTTTGACTTTAGATAATGTTGTGTATGGAATTGCGCCTCTTGTGAATGAATTGTATACATTAAACTGCCACATGAAAATTTTCAATGTACAAAATAAAAGGGTCAAGTTAAATGAAAGAAATTCTACCTACTTGTGGCATTGCAGACTTGGTCATATCAATCAAACAAAGATAGAACGGTTGAGGAAATTAAATTACCTCGAACCATTTGACTTACAATCTTATGGTAACTGTGAATCACGTTTGAAAGGTAAGATGGCCATTAAACATCTTTCTGGAAAGGGGATCTGTGCCAATGAGGTGCTTGAGTTGGTACATACGGACGTATGTGGACCATTTCGGACTCAAGCTAGAGAAGGTTTCTCGTACTTCATCACTTTTACAGACGACTTATCAAGGTTTGGATATGTGTATCATATGAGATACAAATCTGAGGCTTTTGAGAAGTTTAAGGAGTTTAAGTGTGAAGTTGAAAAACAGCTCTCAAAGAGTATCAAGACTCTCCGATCTGATCGTGGGGGTGAATACTTAAGCAAAGAATTTCTTGACTACTTAAAGCTTCATGGAGTTCATTCCGAATGGACATCTCCTGGAACACCACAAATGAATGGTGTTGCCGAGAGAAGAAACCGAACCTTGCTTGACATGATTCGTTCCATGATGAGCTTTTCAGCTCTTCCTACATACCTTTGGGGATACACTATTTTGACCTCAATATATGTTCTAAACAGAGTTCCATCTAAATCAGTAGAAAAGACACCATATGAGGTATGGTGTGGCAAAAAGCCATCACTTAGACACATGAAGCCCTGGGGGTGTCCTGCATATGTCAAGAAGTTGATCACTGATAAGTTGGAATCTAAAAGTGAAAAATGTTACTTTATTGGGTATCCAAAGGAAACTAAGGGATACTATTTTTATCTTTCTGGAGAACATAAGATATTTGTTTCCAGGAACGCAACTTTCCTTGAAGATGAATATGGTTACAAGGATGAGAATTGCACAGAGATAGAACTTGAAGAAATTCAAGAACAATGTAACATAGAGTTTGAATCCTTGCCCGATGATGAAGGCAAGAATTCAGTGGGAGCTTCTGGCGAAGATTGGGTATTTAGAGTACCCTCTTCGGCCAGTGGGAGTGCTACAAGGAATAATGCAGTAATGCAAGATCTTCCGGCACAGACCTTGGGAGCAAGTGCACAAGTTGCATTTCCTCCCATTCAGAAAAGACATGAAAATGATATTTCTGAAAGCTCTAATGTTGGTGGATCAACCAGCGCACAAGAACCTACTCACAAATGTAACATACCAGAATCGAATCGCAAGACAATCAACTCCGTAGGTCTACTAGATCTCATCGTCCTCCGGAAAGACTAAATCTACTTGTGGAAACACAAAATGAGCTAGATATTCCAGATGATGACGAGCCTAGAACCTATAACGAAGCAATGCTAGACATTGATTCGAAGAGATGGCAAGAAGCCATGAAATCCGAAATGGAATCTATGTATATCAATCAAGTGTGGAAATTAGTTGATTTGCCAAATGGAGTTAAACCCATAGCATGCAAATGGGTCTTCAAGAAGAAGATTGATGCATCTGGCAAGGTTCAGACTTATAAAGCTAGACTAGTGGTTAAAGGTTTTACTCAGCGTCCTGGTGTGGATTATGATGAAACCTTTTCATCGGTGGCTAGGATAAAGTCTATTCGGATTTTGCTTGTGATAGCTGCACATTATGATTATGACATTTGGCAGATGGACGTCAAAACTGCATTCCTCAATGGTAATCTAATTGAGGAAGTGTATATAAAACAACCCGAGGGTTTTTCATGTGAGTCCAGACCAGATGCTGTGTGCAGGCTACAGAAGTCGATTTATGGGCTTAAGCAAGCCTCTAGGAGTTGGAACATTTGTTTTGACAATGCTATCAAATCTTCTGATTTTGTCAGAAGCAAAGAGGATCCTTGTGTTTATTCCAAACACAAGGATGATGGTATTGTCTTCATTATTATATATGTTATACCCCGTAGTTCTGGCCATGCATATGAGAACGTACGAAAGGGCTTAAGACGTAAATTTTGGAAGGATAGGTTGACAGATTGTTTCGGACGGGTTTTTGGTCAACTTTGAGGCGGGTTATGACCCGTTAAATTGAGAGTTCCTAGGTGTTTCAAAAGCCTAGTACGTAGTTCGTTGAGTCTAGTTCCCAACGCAACCAACCGTTCGTCGATAGGACATCGGAGTAGAAAGTTATGGGAGTTACAAGTTCAGTGCGCAGTCGGACAGAAAGGTGTTTCGGTCAGGAGCCACAGGGCCGCGACGCTAGATGATCTGAGTGGTTGCTGAAGTTGCAGCGCCGCGGCGCCGGAAAGCAGGGCCGCGGCGCCGGAAGTTTTGATAGTAGGCAGAAGTTTCAGCGCTGCGGCGCCGGCTGCAGGGCCGCGGCGCCGAGGCGGGTTCTGCGAAGTTGAGTGGAAAAATCTGAACTGTTTTGTTTTAAAAAAGGCCATGGGAGGGTGACAAGTGTCCCCCCTCCCCCCATCTGATTTTTGCATGCACTATTTATTGACCAAGTCTTGAAGACTTGGTCATTCTTCAAGTTCTTCTCTCTCTCTAAAAATAAAAGCTCTTCCTTCTCTCTAGAAATTCAAGAGGAAATCTAAGCTTGAGGAAAATCTGAAAAGTGTGGCAAGAAGGAAACTTGTTGGCAAGCTTGTGGGAGTTATTGTGGTGGTGTTTGTGGAAAGGAGGCTAGCAAATATGTTGGATTAATTTGGCTAAAGCTCTAAGGTAACAATTCTTTCTCTTGTTGTTAGTTTTGGTGTCAGATGTGAAGAAAGAACTTGTAGTTGAAAATATTGCTCCTAGATAAATTGCATGTAAGAAATATGGGTTGGATATGAAAGAATTGGATAAGAAGGTTATGTGAGCATGTTGTAGCCAAAATACTACCTTAAACTTGTTAAGTTAATTGTTATACATTGTGGGGCAGAATTTTACACATCCAAGGTTAAGTGTGTAATCCCCTTTGAAATATTTGGATTGTTGGGCCTTAAAAGTGGCGTTTGGATGTTGAATTCGGCCTTGAAAAAGGTGGCAAAGTATGTAGAAACAAAGGAAATGCTGCCCAATTTTCCATAGAATTTAGTGACTTTGAACTTGGAATATTCTACATTGTAACTGGAGGTTAATAAACGTATTATGGTCATTATAGGTTGACATACTACGTGCGGTATTTTGGACTTAGCAAGTGGATTGGCCGAAGAGGTATGTGGAACTTTCCTATCTCTTGAGCATGAATAGTTTTACCAATATAGTACGATAGACGTACATGGTTTTGATATCCCTTACTTGTTTTAAAGGATGGCCAAGTTTGGTGAGTAAGGGGGGATTAACTCATTTCTTTAAAAGTATTAAGGGTGTCTTGAGTTTTCAAAGTTAAGGGACTTGATGTGTTTAAGTATATGATTCTTGTTTCTTTTTAAAAGTGTAAGTCCCTTGGGTTTAGGAAAATGTATTTGACTAAGGTATAACGTTAATATAATGACTTTATGGGAAGTCGATTATATTAGCTTTATGAAAGGTTAACAAAGGAAGATTTACTCTAAGTAAAATGAGTACGGATAAATGATTTGAAGTTGTGAAAGGCAAATTGATTTTAAGGCATTAATTGCCTAAGGTTTTAAAAGAGTAAAAACACCTAGTATAGTACTTTGGGTTAAATTTCCGAATTTCATAAAAGACATGTTAGTGCCTTAAGTAAACGAAAATGAGAAGGTGTGTGAACAAGATTAATAAGAAGTTAAGGGGTTTCTTAACTTGCTTGTATTATGTGTGATAGCCGGTTTGTGCTAATGATATATATTATTATTTATTACGGGGTCATTCCCCGGGTTGTGGCATTTGCATATTCCGTGGATTTGCTACCCACGATGCAAGGAATACCTCATGCGAGTCCGTAGGGCTCATGCGGGTGAAATAGTCTCATGCGGGTGAGTACAACCTATGCGAGGAATACCTCATGCGGGTCCACATGACCCATGCGGGTGAAATAGTCCCAGTAGTAGGAGTGCTTAATGATAATGCGGGGCGGATGACCTTGCTTTGACCATGAGCTTCCTATTTTCATGCAGTATATTATAAGCTTGATATTCTCATTGTTAGTAAGGCACAGTGTTCTGTAAACTGATTTTTATACATGTCTCTAGTTATTTTAGACTTATGAGGTATTTTCCAGTTTCGCATACTTAGTACATAATGTGTTACACCCCGTAGTTACAGGGTATGTATACGAAGACGTTCGTACGAGAATACGACACAAAAATTGGAAAGGAAGAAAGATGTGATTTTTCGACGGAAAAGTTTCCGGATTTTATGAAGGAAAATGGTTCGTTAATGGAAATTGGATTCCCAGATTTGGTATTCAGACTTTTTAGAATATTTGAGAATTATGGAATTTTATTTCCGGAATTGGTCACGTGGGGCCCACGGGGAAAATTTACGGTTTTGTGGGGCCCACTTTATTTTCGGATTTTTGGCATTACGGATATTTTTGGAAGATGAAATATTTTGGACGAGTAGGGGGGCGACACGTGTCACCCCCATGTGGCCATGTTGGCCGAATGGCTAGAGGACATGTGGTCTTGGACGTTTTAGTGGACAAGTGGCTTGCCACTTGTCCCATTTTTGTGGTGGACATATGTCCCATTGTTGTGGTGGACACTTGGTTGGAAGACTCCACTCCCACTTGGACCAAATCCTCACCTTACACTTGCTTTGATCCTAGCCATTGGTTGGCCTATAAATACCCCCCTTGTTTGCAAGACTTTATTCATCCACTTAAGAGTTTCCAAGGCAAAAATTCTCCCTCCCCCCTTAGTTGTTCTCGTCCAAACCCCCCCCCCCCCCTTTGTGTAGAAAATTCTTCAAGTGTTGGTATAGTCCCAAATACCTTAGCCTTGTATCCCTAGTAGTATTCTAAAGTTATCCCAACATAAGAGCCCGGAAATACTACTTTTTTTCCAATAGTCGCAAAATGAAACCCTAGGAAAAACCTTCATAGATGGATGAAGTGTTAAGAGAAGTTGTTTAGAAACTTCTAAGGGTTGCTTGGAGCGGGTTGGAGCGTAAGGAAGTGGAGCTAAACGTTGCTCAGGACCGACTTATAAATCTTGGATAATTTTGGGCTTATCGAGGTAATAATCTTTATCCCCCTATTGTAATTGGAGATTACATGTTGTAGTAATGTATAGTTGAGTATACTATATATAGAATGAATATTGATAAGAATTGAACTGTATTTACATTGGACTGTATTTACAGTAGACTTGTAGTATTATTGTAGGGCAGAATTGTACACGTCCGGTTAGACGTGTAATCCCCTGGGAGTTGTTGGCCTGGTAGCGGGCCTTGTTAGTGGAGGTTATTTATGTGGTTACGAGGGGGGGGAGGTGTTGCCGAATTTTCCGTAGAATATGGAACCTTGTACTTAGAAATATTCTACGAAGGGATCTAGAAGTTAATAAACGTTTTATGGCCATTATAGGTTGAAGTACTACGAGTAGCGTATTCTACTTGAAGGGTGGAAAAGGCTAGCAGGGTTATAGTACTTTGGAGCATTTTGCCTATTGTCGATAATCGTCGCGAGGTATGTGAACCTCTTCCTATCCTTTCTAGCATGATTGTTGTGAAAAATATATAGTGCGGTAGACGCACGTGTGTTTAAAGGAATTTTATTTTCCTTTTGTGTCCTTGACTTGATTCCAAAGTTAAGTGACTTGTTATGAAAAATTAAGGACTTGAATTATGTTAAAAAGTTGTAAAACCTCATTCATGAGTAATGGGTGTGTGGTCTTTTAAAGAATAGAGTTATCTTGATTTAGAAAATGAGAATAGTTGTCCTTGGTTGGTTTAAAACATAAAGTGTTATAATAGCTTTATGGGAAGTTATTTATAATGACTTTATGAAAACAAAAGAATGGTTTTATCATTGGATTTAAAATGATAACTTGACATTTTAAAAGTTGGAGGTTGGTTTCCTTAAAAGATATGATTTAAAGGTATAGGATACTTGTTTCTAAAAGAGTAAGACACTTGGTTTAAAAAGTATATTGCTATTTGACTTTAAAAAGGAAAAGTGTCTTTGTTTTAAAGGAAGGCATGGTTTTGCCTTAAAATGGTTTAAAAAGGAAGACATGCTTTTGTCTTAAGATTGGTTTAAAAAGAAGGTATGGAAATTGTTTTGGTTTACTTAAAAAGATAGTTACTCTATTTTGATACTACGAGTATCGTGTGACTTTTGTGAAAGAAATGGATCTTTTTAAAGAGTTAAAGTATGTAGTACTTTGGGGTTAAAACCCGGATTTGTTGGCATCAAATAAAAGTACCTTGTGTGAGTAACTTGCCTATGATTTGCCTATGATAGCCTTGTAATACTTCTTGTCGGTTTGATAAAGTGAACATGTTATGATGCTACGTGTTAGTATCTTGTTATGTTGTGCGGGTTATTCTTGTTGGCTTACGTTGTTTAACGATAAGCCCGTTATCGGTATTATATCACATACCCCGACTTGTTATGTTGTCGCGTTAGCTACTCCGACGCGAGGAATACCTACGCAGTCCACGTGACATATGCGGAGTCGCGGAGTTCCAGACGTAATGATCACTCCGGTGTTACGCCGATGCGAGGAATACCTCATGCGTCCATGTGTGGCTACGCGACTTCGGGGTCCAGTTGATGTCGCGTTAGCTACCCCGATGCGAAGAGTACCTCACGCGCCTATGTGGCTACGCGGATCTGCGTGAGTTCTGTGGTTAGACGCGCACATTGATACTGAGGGCGAGTGGCCAGCTTCGATCATGTGGCGGTCTAGAAAGACCTCGTGATACAATTTTATAGCATTGTTGGTACGGTGGGTTCTAGTAGTCGGCTATGCCTTCGTATTTACCCCGTACGGTTTTATTATGACACAGGTGGGACCTGGTGTTCATGTGTATTCCTTGGTGTTTTTATATCATGGATCGCCATGAGGGCGAATTCCACGCATGATTGATATCGTGGGCATGAGACCCATGGTTATAATTGAGTGATGACTTTGATGGCGTGAGTCCCTGACTTGACATGACTGCTTACATATTGTGTATCGTAAATTGGTTATCATATATGTCTTCTGTTTTATATAGACTATTATGATTTCATTTACGATTTTCGCCACATACTTGGTACCGCAGATCGACCTTCGGGGCCGCGTTCATGCCGCAGTGAGGTACACCGATTGTTGATCCTCGCCACGTGATCACGTCAGCGTTGGGAAGCTCCGTTGCTCGAGGCTTATCTTTCGTATAGTCCCCGCCGCCAGAATTTACATTCAGGGGTATGGCGGGGCCCTGTCCCGTCGTTGTTGTTATAACATTCTTAGAGGTCTGTAGTACTGTTGTGGGCAGGGTTCGTAAAAGGGATGTAACTGTTCAGGTTTAATCTTTTTATATATATATATATATATATATGCTGAAAGGTGACCGTTTTGGTTAGCCTATTTTTCTCATTGTATATCTTGTTTCATGTGTAAGTTTTTATTTCCGCTGATTTTCTCTGATGTTGTATCACTAGGGTGCCCGGGGTAAGGCACCAGTCGCGGGCCCGAGATCGGGTCGTGACAAAAGTGGTATCAGAGCAGTTAATCCTCGGAAAGTGTCTACAGACCGTATCTAGTAGAGTCTTGATTATCGGCGTGTTGTGCACCACACCTATAATCAGGAGGCTGCAGGATATTTAGGATTGGTTTCCATTCTTCTCACTTTGAGATCATGCCTTAGAGCTGTGTTATAAGTTGGACTCCCTCTGGCGTATTCGTATGTGCTAGTTAGGCCTCTACGCAAGGCAACCAGGGCCCAGATGGGCAAGGCAGCAGAGGGAGCTACGAGTAGAACACGGAGGGTTACGAGGGCACAGGCCTGGTCATTACCTGAGATAGTACTTCAGACGACGAGTTTTATGACGCCGCTAGCCCCATCAAAGTTTAGAGCGGCAACAGTTTCTACTGAGACTACGATACCTGAGTCTCCAGTCCACGGCCAGGAGCTGAGGATATGAGTTCTGAGAGATGGCGATTACAAGCTAGTCGGTGGTGGGAATGAGGACAGACGGAGCGGTGGTTCCGATACGATGAGTTCACCCTAGATCCGATAGTTTTGAGACTTCGGGACTTCTTGAGTTGCAGTCCACCCGAGTCCTATGGATTGAGAACTGAGGAAGATCCTCAGGAGTTTATTCGACAGTTGCAGCGGATCATGAAAGTGATCAAGACCTCAGAGACATTTCTTACACACTTCTTGCCCTCGCAGATGAGGAGAGCTCGGGCAGATAGATTTTTGAGGTTGAGGCAGAACGGGCGAACGGTTCGAGAATGCAGTATAGAGTTTGACTCATTGGCTCGTTATGTCCCCGCTTTAGTGGCAGACATGGAGGATAGAGTGCACCGATATGTCACAGGACTTGACGATTATCTAGTAGAGAGTTGTACATGAGTAGCTCTTCAGCCGGGCATGGACGTTGCCGCGTCTGCACTTACGCGCATCGGCGAGAACGTGAGAAGCAGCGGATTAACCAAGATCGCGAAGACGGCGAGCAGCAGGTCCTTGGTAACTTTCGAGGCGGACCTTCTCAACAAAGCGGTAGTTGGCGCCTCGCCAAGATGCAGTGGTCCTCGCGTGCCAGGACGATCGGGGTATTTAGGAGTTGGTCAGAGCTCCAGGGTTTCTGGTTCACAGATTACATAGGTTCTACCCAGCCAGATTTTCCTCAAGTGTTCACTATGTGGTAGGTGTCATTGAGGAGTGTCGTCACTTGATAGCTTGATATGCTTTGCGGCGTGAGCCATTTGCGAGAAATTGTCCGACCAGAGGTGGCGCGGATGTTACGACTCAGCCTTCGGGATCAGCGGCTGGTTCATCACCTTCTATAGCTAGGCGCCCTGCAGGGCAGGATTATGATTAGAACGACAAAGGGAAAGTGAGGCAGTAGTTACAGAGATATCTTCAGCCCTTAAGAGACTTGTTTATGTCGTTATGGTAGATACATGTGGGGCGCTATGTACGGATAGCATTGTGTTTGTTGAGAAAAAAAAAATAGAGGTAGTTAGAAAGGTAAGTATGGGGACATGGTAGGTGTGAGCCTTAGAATATTACACGTGGAGACCTTAGATGCAAGGCCGTCTTAAGTAAAAGATTGTACGTTTGATCGTTGTCGGGGTACGTTGGATACGTGGAGTATATTCAGGTGATAAGTCCATGAGTGGTGTGAAAGGGAAGTGGGTAGTTGGGCTTAGAAGACCACTAGGTTCTCATGACTTGAATAATGAGATTGTTCCGGACCAGGAACAAGAGTTTAGTACGAAGTGGGTCGGGTTGAGGCCATATCGCGAGTCAACCTGCAGCCCGGAATGTGGTGGGGTCAGTTTGGGGTGGTCATTAGATGATAGGTCACGGGTGTTAGGCCCAAGTTTAGGTAACCCTGCAGTGTGGATGCGTTCGACGATGGTCGGGCGATGGGTCAGCCCATCTTGTCTTTTAGTCGGGGTATTTACTTGGCGGAGGTTATGCGAGATGTTGTATATCGGGAAGGTTGTAAGAGGCGCGGGGTTCCTACTTTTATGGCGGCGGTGAGCCCGATTTTGGCTATTTCTTTTGTTTGGAGGTTTTACGGCGGGGTTAGGAACTCGGTGAGTCTCGATGTGCATTCACCCTGGGTGACTGACAAACATCGCGTTTTATCCGCATTGAGGATAGGTTACTGGTGCTTTGATTTGAGGGTAGTGAAGGATTATTTGCCTCTTGTTGAGCGAGTATTATAATAGCTACCATTTCAAGATTCGGATGTCGCCTTATGAAGCCTTGTATGGGCGGAAGTGTAGGTTCTTGGTCGATTGGTTCGAGGTTGGCAAGGTTCAGATAGTTGGTCCATACTTGATTCAGCAGGATGTGGGTAAGGTGAAGCTTATCCAGAAGAGGTTTTTAGCAGCTCAGAGTCAACAGAAGTCGTGCGGATAATCGGCGTCGACACTTGGAGTTGAGCCGACGGTGGGTCTTCGAAGGTACCACCGGAAGGGTGTGACGAGATTTGAAGCGGGAAACTTAGTCCGAGGTACTTTGGGCCTTTTCAGATCGTTTGTAGAATAGGCGGGTTGCCTATAAGTTAGCACGCCGTCCGACTTAGGAAGACGTCGTCGTCTTCCATGTTGCTATGTTTCGGAAGAGTATCGGAGATCCATCCAGAGTGTTCCCAGTTAGTGATGACCAAGTTGGAGATGGTAACCCCGAGATTTTTGAAAACTGAAGCAATGACAGAAATGTGGTACGTATAGTAGGAAGAGTTCGAGTGTACGAGGAGGGTACGACGAGTAAGAAAAGAGGCGTAGATGTGTTAAGAAGATGGAAGTGTCCTTTTTATAAGTAAAGATGTGAAGAAAGTATCCTTTGGACCATGGGTGGAGCTATTAGTATTGTTATACGCTTTAGAGATGATTCTTCGTTGGCTTGAATTTGAGGTTTGCGCGTAAGTTATATTATGGCCATTGGTGGCATGATTGGTTTCGTAAGTATAGTAGTGAAGACTATACCGGCACAGGTGTGCTTGGAGACTTAGAAGGAACATTCGGGACGAATGTTTCTAAGGGGGGAAGAATGTTACACCCCGTAGTTCCAGGGTATGTATACCAAGACGTTCGTACGAGAATACGACACAAAAATTGGAAAGGAAGAAAGATGTGATTTTTCGACGGAAAAATTTCCAGATTTTATGAAGGAAAAAGGTTCGTTAATGGGAATTGGATTCCCAGATTTGGTATTCAGACTTTTTAGAATATTTGAGAATTATGGAATTTTATTTCCGGAATTGGTCACGTGGGGCCCACGGGGAAAATTTACGGTTTTGTGGGGCCCACTTTATTTTCGGATTTTTGGCATTACGGATATTTTCGGAAGATGAAATATTTTGGACGAGTAGGGGGGCGACACGTGTCACCCCCATGTGGCCATGTTGGCTGAATGGCTAGAGGACATGTGGTCTAGGACGTTTTAGTGGACAAGTGGCAAGCCACTTGTCCCATTTTTGTGGTGGACATATGTCCCATTGTTGTGGTGGACACTTGGTTGGAAGACTCCACTCCCACTTGGACCAAATCCTCACCTTACAATTGCTTTGATCCTAGCCATTGGTTGGCCTATAAATACCCCCCTTGTTTGCAAGACTTTATTCATCCACTTAAGAGTTTCCAAGGCAAAAATTCTCCCTCCCCCCTTAGTTGTTCTCTTCCAAACACCCCCCCCCTTTGTGTAGAAAATTCTTCAAGTGTTGGTATAGTCCCAAATACCTTAGCCTTGTATCCCTAGTAGTATTCTAAAGTTATCCCAACATAAGAGCCCGGAAATACTACTTTTTTTCCAATAGTCGCAAAATGAAACCCTAGGAAAACCTTCATAGATGGATGAAGTGTTAAGAGAAGTTGTTTAGAAACTTCTAAGGGTTGCTTGGAGCGGGTTGGAGCGTAAGGAAGTGGAGCTAAAAGTTGCTCAGGATCGACTTATAAATCTTGGATAATTTTGGGCTTATCGAGGTAATAATCTTTATCCCCCTATTGTAATTGGAGATTACATGTTGTAGTAATGTATAGTTGAGTATACTATATATAGAATGAATATTGATAAGAATTGAACTGTATTTACATTGATTTGTATTCTGATAGACTTGTAGTATTATTGTAGGGCAGAATTGTACACGTCCGGTTAGACGTGTAATCCCCTGGGAGTTGTTGGCCTGGTAGCGGGCCTTGTTAGTGGAGGTTATTTATGTGGTTACGAGGGAGGTCTGCGAATTTTCCGTAGAATATGGAACCTTGTACTTAGAAATATTCTACGAAGGGATCTAGAAGTTAATAAACGTTTTATGGCCATTATAGGTTGAAGTACTACGAGTAGCGTATTCTACTTGAAGGGTGGAAAAGGCTAGCAGGGTTATAGTACTTTGGAGCATTTTTCTTATTGTCGATAATCGTCGCGAGGTATGTGAACCTCTTCCTATCCTTTCTTGCATGATTGTTGTGAAAAATATATAGTGCGGTAGACGCACGTGTGTTTAAAGGAATTTGATTTTCCTTTTGTGTCCTTGACTTGATTCCAAAGTTAAGTGACTTGTTATGAAAAATTAAGGACTTGAATTATGTTAAAAAGTTGTAAAACCTCATTCATGATTTATGGGTGTGTGGTCTTTTAAAGAATAGAGTTATCTTGATTTCGAAAATGAGAATAGTTGTCCTTGGTTGGTTTAAAACATAAAGTGTTATAATAGATTTATGGGAAGTTATTTATAACGACTTTATGAAAACAAAAGAATGGTTTTATCATTGGATTTAAAATGATAACTTGACATTTTAAAAGTTGGAGGTTGGTTTCCTTAAAAGATATGATTTAAAGGTATAGGATACTTGTTTCTAAAAGAGTAAGACACTTGGTTTAAAAAGTATATTGCTATTTGACTTTAAAAAGGAAAAGTGTCTTTGTTTTAAAGGAAGGCATGGTTTTGTCTTAAAATGGTTTAAAAAGGAAGGCATGCTTTTGTCTTAAGATTGGTTTAAAAAGAAGGTATGGAAATTGTTTTGGTTTACTTAAAAAGATAGTTACTCTATTTTGATACTACGAGTATCGTGTGACTTTTGTGAAAGAAATGGATCTTTTTAAAGAGTTATAGTATGTAGTACTTTGGGGTTAAAACCCGGATTTGTTGGCATCAAATAAAAGTACCTTGTGTGAGTAACTTGCCTATGATTTGCCTATGATAGCCTTGTAATACTTCATCGGTTTGATAAAGTGAACATGTTATGATATGCGTGTGTTAGTATCTTGTGATGTTGTGTAAGGGGTTATTCTTGTTGTGCTTACGTTGTTTAACGATAAGCCCGTTATCGGGTATTATATCACATACTCCGACTTGTTATGTTGCGCGGGTTAGCTACCCCGTCGAGGAATACCTCAATGCAGTCCACGTGACCTATGCGCGAGTCGCGGAGTTCCGGATAGGATGATCACTCCGGGTGTATTCTGGCCGTCGAGAATACCTCACGCGGTCCACGTGTGGCTATCGCGGACTTGGGGTCCAGTTGATCTGCGGTTAGCTACCCCGTCGCGAGTACCTCATGCGGGCCTATGTGGCTACGCGAGTCGCGGTGAGTTCGAGGTTAGACGAGGGCGACGAGTGGCGCCGATCATGTGGCGGTCTAGAAAGACCTCGTGATACATTTTTATAGCATTGTTGGTACGGTGGATTCTAGTAGTCGGCTATGCCTTCGTACTTACCCCGTACGGTTTTATTATGACACAGGTGGGACCTGGTGTTCATGTGTATTCCTTGGTGTTTTTATATCATGGATTATCAGCAGTGAGGAAGGAATTCCACGGGCATGATTGATATTGTGGGCATGAGACCCATGGTTATATTTGAGTGATGACTTTGAGGGCGTGAGTCCCTGACTTGACATGAATGCTTACATATTGTGTATCGTAAATTGGTTATCATATATGTCTTCTGTTTTATATAGACTATTATGATTTCATTTACAGTATTTTCAGTTTCACATACTTGGTACCTGTTATCGACCTCCCCGGCTGCGTTCATGCCGCGGTAGAGGTACACGATTGTTGATCCTCGCCATAGGATCACGATTCGTTTTGGAAGCTCCGTTTCTCGGAGGCTTATCTTTCGTATAGTCCTGTCGTTGTAGGTACTTACATTCGTGGGTATGGCGCCTGTCCGTCGTTGTTGTTATAACATTCTTAGAGGTCTGTAGTACTGTTGTGGGCAGGGTTTGTAAAAGGGATGTAACTGTTCAGGTTTAATCTTTTTATATATATATATATATGCAGAAAGGTGATCGTTTTGGTTAGCCTATTTTTCTCATTGTATATCTTGTTTCATGTGTAAGTTTTTATTTCCGCTGATTTTCTCTGATGTTGTATCACTAGGGTGCCCGGGGTAAGGCACCAGTCGCGGGCCCGAGATCGGGTCGTGACATAATGACCCCCTTCCTCGGGGGCTGCTTTCATGCCGCAGGTAGGGGTAAGCAGGTGGTGGATCCTCATTCTTAGGATCACTATTCTGGTGTCAGAAGCTCCATTCCTTCTGAGGCTTGTTTTGTTGGTACGGTTTTTCCCTGATGCTATAGGTATTATGTACATTCAGGGGTATGGCGGCCTCGCCACGCTTGTTATTCTTAAGTGCGTAGTCACGTTTGTGGTTTTGGGCTGTAAGAATAAAGTTTTACTGTTGTACTTTTGACTAAGTATATTTTTATGGAAGGCAGCCTTATACAGGTTTATGTGTTGTGTATGTTCCGCTGCTATTCTCTGATGTATACCTGACGGGGTGCCCCGGTAGGGCACCAGTTGCGGCCCCGGGGTCGGGTCGTGACAAAAAGTGGTATCAGAGCAGTTAGTCCTCGGAAAGTGTCTACAGATCGTGTCTAGTAGAGTCTTGATTATCGGTGTGTTGTGCACCACATCTATAATCAGGAGGCTGCAGGATATTTAGGATTGGTTCCATTCTTTCACTCTAAAGATCTTGCAATAGAGCCGTGTTATAGGTTGAACTTCCTCTGATAATTTCCTTTATGTACCAGTTATGCCTCCACGCAAGGCAACCGCGGCCCAGAAGGGCAAGGCAGCTGAGGGAGCTGCTAGTAGGACGCGGAGGCTCACGAGGGCACATGCCCAGTCTTTACCAAAGATGATGTTTCGGGCGGCGAGTTCCACGACGTCGCCAGCCTCAACGGAGTTCGGCGTGGCGGCGGCTGCGAGACCGCGATCGAGCCTCGATCCCACGGCCGAGTGAGTATAGAGATTACGAGCAGATCGGTTATTGACCAAAGTAAGTAGCGGCGGCACCGAAGCGGCGCCAACCCAGAGCCGGCGATTACGGATTCGGGATTTCTTGGGTTGTCATCCACCCGAGTTCTATGGTTCGAGATCCGAGGAGGATCCTCAGGAGTTTTTTCGGTAGTTACAGCGGACTATGCAGGTGCTTAGAGCCTCGGAGGCTGAGTCCGTCATGCTAGCCTCTTACCGGTTACGCGATATTGCGTTGAACTGGTTTGAGTCATGAGAGTTGTCTAGAGGTGAGGATGCTCTTCCAGCTGTTTGGGAGGAGTTCACAGAGGCTTTCCTGGATCACTTCTTGCCTCCTGAGATGAGGAGAGCCCGCGTAGATAGATTCTTGACCTTGAGGCGAGCAGGAGGACTATCGAGTCTGACTAGAGTTTGACTCCTTAGCCGGTATGCGCACACCATTGTAGCGACATGGCGAGCGGTTCATAGATATGTGATGGGGCTAGACCGTCATATGATTCTGCATGCTTGGGGTGGCTCTTGGCCAGTGGATGGATATTGCCAGATGCAGCGTATGCGAAGAGATTGAGGCGAGAAAGTGAGGATAAGCTAGACTTAGGCCAGCAAGAAGGCAGGCAGTGGTCTCGAGGCGATTTGAGGCGGGCGGCCTCAGCGAACTAGGTCCACTTTTCGGCCCGGCCACGAGTGCTCTTCTCGATTTCGGCGGGAGGTTTGATCAACCGGTCATTCAGAGCGGTCGGGCTCCAGACTTGGGGTTTCAGGAAGCGGCGCTATCGATCGAGACCACCCCATCTTGGTGTGCTCGATGCGGTAGGTCTCCCAGCGAGTGTCGTGTTCGCCGGGAGCTTGTTACTCTTGTAGCGGCAGGCCATTTGAAGAGAGATTGTCCGTCCAGGGGTGGCGGGAGTGTGATGGTTCACCGCGAGTCGATTCGGATCTTCGTCTTCGACGATTATGCACCGGGCGGTGGTGTTCACGGGCGGCAGGCGCGGCGAGGTCGTGGTGGGGTCCCGATTCTGGCCGGTCCTCGAACCGCATTTATGCTATGTACACCGTCAGGACCGGAGGCGCCACGGATGTCGCAGTACATTATTGGTTTCATGCTGTGATGTATATGCTTTGATAGATCCAGGTTATACCTTGTCCTATATATCTCCTCATATTGCTGGTAGCATAGGGATAGAGCCCGAGTCCATAAAACCTTTTGAGGTGGCTACGCCAGTAGGTAATTCGGTGGTAGCCGAGCGGGTACATAAGGCTTGTCCAGTGACTAATTACGGTCGTCAGACTCTAGCTGACTTGATAGAGTTGGATATGACGGACTTTGACATAATTATGGGTATGGATTGGCTAGCATCTTGTTATGCTAATGTGGACTGTAGAGAGAGATTGGTACGGTTCCAGTTTCCTGGTGAGCCGGTTATCGAGTGGAAGGGGAATACTGCGTCACCGAGGGGTAGGTTTATTTCTTACCTCAAGGATAGGAAGATGGTGCAGAAGGGGTATATCTACCATATGGTTCGAGTATTCGATATTGAGGCTGAGATACCGGACCTTCAATCAGTTTCGGTCGTTAGAGAGTTTCCAGACGTATTCCCAGACGAGCTTCCGGGTATCCCTCCTGAGAGGGAGGTTGAGTTTTGCATTGATATGTCGCCAGATACTCGACCGATATCTATTTCTCCATACAGGATGACACCTGCGGAGTTGAAGGAATGGAAAGACCAGCTGAAAGATTTGCTGGAAAAAGGCTTTATCAGACCAAGTGTTTCTCCCTGGGGAGCGCCAGTGTTATTTGTAAAGAAGAAGGATGGGACGCTGCGTATGTGTATTGATTACAGACAGCTGAACAAGGTAACTATCAAGAACAGATATCCCCTCCCCAGGATTGATGATTTGTTTGACCAGTTGCAGGGTGCAAGATGTTTCTCCAAGATAGACTTGCGGTCTGGTTATCATCAGGTGCGAGTTAGAGAGGCAGATATCCCAAAGACTGCATTCAGGACCCGGTATGGGCACTATGAGTTCAGGGTGATGTATTTCGGGTTGACCAACGCCCCAGCAGTATTCATGGATTTGATGAACCGGGTGTTCAAGCCCTTCTTGGATATGTTCGTTATAGTATTCATTGATGATATCCTGGTTTATTCGCGCCGAGCGAACATGCGGATCGGCGAGGACGAGATTGAGTCCTCGGGGGCGATTGTATGCCAAGTTCTCGAAATACGAGTTTTGGTTGGCTTGTGGCTTTCTTAGGGCATGTTATGGGGCGATGGTATTGGGTTGTCTGACAAAGATTGAGGCAGTCAAGACTTGGCCTAGACCCACTACACCAACGGAGGTGCGCAGCTTTTTGGGCCTTGCGGGTTATTATCGGAGGTTTGTGGAGAAGTTTGCTTACATCTCAGCACCTTTGACTAGGCTGACTCAGAAAGCAGCGGTGTTCCGGTGGACGGATGCTTGTTAGGAGAGTTTCCGGTTACTGAAGGAGAAATTGACGACCGCCCCAGTTCTTACTCTTCCAGAGGGTTTAGACGGATATGTGGTTTATTGTGATGCGTCAGGTGTCGGGTTTGGGTGCGTGCTGATGCAGCACGGCAAAGTTATAGCGTACGCATCTCGACAGCTCAGGAAGCATGAGAAGAACTATCCCACACATGACTTGGAGTTGGCAGCAGTGATTCATGCCTTGAAGATCTGAAGACATTATTTGTATGGAGTTCATGTGGATATTTACACAGACCACAAGAGTCTCCAGTATATCTTCAGCCAGAGGGAGCTGAACTTGCGGCAGAGACGGTGGTTAGAGTTACTTAAGGATTACGACGTCGATATTCTATACCACCCAGTGAAGGCCAATGTAGTTGCAGATGCCCTTAGTCGCAGATCGATGGGTAGTCTGTCTGATGTACATCCAGAGAGAAGGGATATGGTCCGAGAATTACATCAGCTAGCGAGCCTTGGGGTTCGTTTGGTTGATTCTGATAGTAATGGAGTTCGGGTTCGAGAGGTTGCCGAGTCTTCCATCATCGAGGAGGTGAAGAGGCGATAGTATGAGGATCCGATTATGGTACGGTATCGCGATGTGGTTCTTCAGAAAGAGAAGAGTCTATTTGAGGTAGCTCCTGATGGGGTGCTAAGCTTTGAGGGCCGGTTGTGTGTTCCCGATGTGACAGGACTTCGTCAGCAGATTCTGGGGGAGGCTCACAGTGCTCGTTATTCTATTCACCCGGGGTCGACTAAGATGTACCATGACCTCAGGTGTATTTATTGGTGGGATGGCCTGAAGAGGGACGTTGCAGAGTTTGTGGCGCAGTGCCCGAATTGTCAGCAGGTCAAGGTTGAGCACCAGAAGCCCGGTGGGCTATTGCAGGCTATTGATATTCCGACTTGGAAGTGAGAGGTGGTAAATATAGATTTTATTACAGGGTTACCTCACACTCAGAGGAAGCATGATTCCATTTGGGTTATTGTCGACAGGCTGACGAAATCAGCACATTTTCTTCCAATCAGGACAACGTTTTCGGCCGAGGATTATGCTAAACTGTATATCAGAGAGATTGTGAGATTGCACGGAGTTCCTATATCGATTATTTGCACGGAGGAGCCGATTCGACTAACTTCCGGAGGTCTTTCCGGGAAGGGATTAGGGGCGTGGTGAGTCTCAAGATCGCGTTTCATCCTCGCAGCCGACGGACGGTGATCGTACTATCCAGACACTTGAGGATATGCTGCGGGCTTGTGTTATTGATTTCAGGGGTAGCTGGGAGGATCATTTACCTCTTGTGGAGTTTGCTTATAACAACAGCTACCATTCTAGTATCCAGATGACGCCTTATGAGGCCTTATACGGGAGGAAGTGCATGTCACCGATAGGCTGGTTTGAGGTGGGAGAAGTTCAGTTTATTAGGCCAGACTTGATTCAGCAGGCAGTGGATAAGGTGAAGCTTATCCATGAGCGGTTATTGTCAGCTCAGAGTCGACAGAAGTTGTATGCGGATCATCGGCGTCGACAGTTGGAGTTTGAGGTAGATGATTGGGTCTTCCTGAAGGTATCCCCCATGAAGGGCGTGATGAGATTTGTAAAGAAGGGGAAACTTAGCCCAAGGTACATCGGGCCTTATCAGATTGTCCGTAGGGTAGGCAAGGTTGCCTATGAGTTGGATCTGCCGTCCGATCTGGAGGCAATACATCCAGTTTTCACGTGTCTATGTTGCGGAAATGTATTGGAGATCCATCTAGAGTGCACCCGATTCATGATGTCCAGGTGACAGAGGGGTTATCGTATGAGGAGAGTCCCATAGCGATACTCGATCGTCAGGTTAGGCGACTTCGGACAAAGAATGTGGCTTCTGTCAAGGTCTTATGGCGGAACGAGAACAGGGAAGAGATGACGTGGGAAACAGAGGAGGACATGATGAAGAAGTATCCTCACTTATTCCCTACACCTCCAGGTAACCAACTTTCCTGCTTGTTAGTTTTAATTTAGCAATTATGCTTAAGTAATGTTGTGGCTATGTGGAGCTTCTTTATTTGCAAGAGAAATAGTTAAGAGGGTCTATGTCGATATTGTGATTTGAGTAAGCCTAGAAGGAACATTCGGGAGGAATATTTCTAAGGGGGGGAGAATGTTATACCCCGTAGTTCTGGCCATGCGTATGAGAACGTACAAAAGGGCTTAAGACGTAAATTTTGAAAGGATAGGTTGACGGATTGTTTCGGATGGGTTTTTGGTCAACTTTGAGGCGGGTTATGACCCGTTACATTGAGAGTTCCTAGGTGTTTCAAAAGCCTAGTACGTAGTTCGTTGAGTCTAGTTCCCAACGCAACCAACCGTTCGTCGATAGGACATCGGAGTAGAAAGTTATGGGAGTTACAAGTTCAGTGCGCAGTCGGACAGAAAGGTGTTTCGGTCAGGAGCCACAGGGCCGCGGCGCCGGATGCAGGGCCGCGGCGCCAGATGATCTGAGTGGTTGCTGAAGTTGCAGCGCCGCGGCGCCGGAAAGCAGGGCCGCGGCGCCGGAAGTTCTGATAGTGGGCAGAGGTTTCAGCGCCGCGGCGCCGGCTGCAGGGCCGCGGCGCCGAGGCGGGTTCTGCGAAGTTGAGTGGAAAAATCTGAACTGTTTTGTTTTAAAAAAGGCCATGGGAGGGTGACAAGTGTCCCCCCTCCCCCCATCTGATTTTTGCATGCACTATTTATTGACCAAGTCTTGAAGACTTGGTCATTCTTCAAGTTCTTCTCTCTCTCTAAAGATAAAAGCTCTTCCTTCTCTCTAGAAATTCAAGAGGAAATCTAAGCTTGAGGAAAATCTGAAAAGTGTGGCAAGAAGGAAACTTGTTGGCAAGCTTGTGGGAATTATTGTGGTGGTGTTTGTGGAAAGGAGGCTAGCAAATTTGTTGGATTAATTTGGCTAAAGCTCTAAGGTAACAATTCTTTCTCTTGTTGTTAGTTTTTGGTGTTGCATGTGAAGAAGAAAGAACTTGTAGTTGAAAATATTGCTCCTAGATAAATTGCATGTAAGAAATATGGGTTGGATATGAGATTATCACCCAAAAACACACAGTAGCCGGAGGTAAAGCGGCAGGTGCCTGGACATCCTGCCCAATCTGCATCTGTGTAGGACAATAGTTTGTCCGGTGCGGAGGGTATAGGTATAGTCCATATTCTAGTGTGTCCTTAACATATCGAATGATACGTTTAAGGGCCATAAAATGAGGCTCCCTGGGGGCATGCATAAACAAGCATACCTGTTGAACAACATAAGCAATGTCAGACCTGGTGAACGTGAGATATTGAAGTGCACCTGCAAGACTCCGATACGGAGTAGGGCCAGTACTAGATTACTATCCATTGCACTCAGTATGGACTTAGAATCAACTGGAGTAGACATGATTTTGCAATTGTTCATCTTAGCCCTGTGTACAATCTCTTCCGCATACTTACGCTGGCAAAGAAATATACGGTCTGCAAATCTATTCACATCTGTTGCATGTAAAACCAATACGCATAATAAACTATGCAAAATGATCATACCATGCTCTGGGGCTTGTTTTAAACTATAAAGCGACTTACGTAGACGATATACATACTGAGGTGCGGCTGGATGAACAAAACCTGGTGGCTGGTGCAAGTAACAGTTTCTCTTAAATCCCCATGAAGAAAAGCATTTTTTACATCAAGCTGATGAATCGAACACTGTTTTCCCATAGCAATGCTTAGAACTGTGCGAATAGTAGCCGATTTAATAACCGGACTGAATGTCTCACCGCAATCAATACCCTTCTGCTAGTTAGTACCATTTTCCACAAGTCTTGCCTTATATCTCTCTAAGTCACCATTGTCCATGTACTTCTGACAAAAAAGCCACATGCAATGGATCACACACCCCCTCCGGTCGAGGAACCAAGTCCCAAGTATGCTATTTCGTTAAAGCGTTAAACTCCTCACACATGGCCGCATTCCAATTCGGGTCAATTTTGGCTAATTTGGGTTTTTGGGAATAAGTGAAATTATTTGGGTGGACAGGTTGAATTGGACTTTCGGTTTGAAAATCCCGTGTTGAGGACGGGATTCCATACGATGTGTAGGCGTTGGTTGGGTAAGGTTATGGGTCGACTGGTTTGCTATTGGGTATCGAAACAGTAACGATGGGCTGGTCTAAGGTCGATTGGGTGTGGTTGTTGTTGGTGTCGGTATCTGGGTTAGTTGAGAGAGGTGATCGATTGCTAGTAGTGGTGCCCATTGGCGGTGACGATGCCAAAAGGGATAACACTAGCAGGGATGCCGAGGGGGAGACTGGGTGAGTGGCAGAAGTTGGTTGTGACATGGTAGTGAGACTGCTCGAAAATAGTTCCTGAAGGGTGACTAGAGAGAGGTTTGACCCGTCTAGAAAGTTGTAATCCTGTTTCCAAAAATTTTAGATGTTCGAAAATGGGAACGTAGTTTTGTCAAAGGTGACATGACGAGAGATATGAGTTTTACGAGTGAACAAGTCGTAGCACAGATAACCCCTATAATGCGACGGGATGCCCAAAAATACACAAGGAGTGGTGTGAGGGGCTAATTTATGAGGTGTAGTGGAGGTGAGATTGGGATAACAGAGGCAACCGAATATCCGAAGGTGGTCATAGGAGGGAATCCGATGGTGTAAGATTTTGGTTGGAGTCATTGTAACACCCCATTTCAACCGGAGTCGGAAACGGGATTACTGCGCATGGTTGATTCCTAAAATGCATTTTAAGGAGTCGCCACCTAATTATTATAGTGAATTAGGACACTAAAAATGTAGCATAAAATACTACAAATGATCTCCATTTTTTAAGGTCTGTGAAACTATGTGAGATTCTAGGTAAGAGTTCTTTATTATCCTAAAGGGAGGGGTTAGGCACCCTAAAAGATCCGCTAACTTGCGGTTGTCCGATCAAACTTAGGTTAGTATTATTTAAAAATGCATATTTAAGAGAACATGGGTTGAAAAGATGTTTGCGAATAATTATTTAAAAGATATGTATGTATATATAGTTTCCATAGAATTGCATGAAGTTTATTTGTAAAATGCAAGAAAATATTCTATTTGAACAAAGCAATTGCATGAGGTTTATCATAAAAAAATGCAAAATAATAAAAAGATGGTTTACTAAAAATACGTATTATATGTAAAACTTAATCTTTATAAAAGGTATGCAAATGGGTAGAAAGATTTTCCTCTTTTGCACTTGGTAATAAGAAAATAGATCTTTGTTATAAAAAATAGATTTTTATGAAATTTAATGAGAATTGAGTTTTGATAGAACATGATTTTGTTTTATGCCAAAGTAGATATAGTGTAAAAGAAACTAGTGTTTTGAAAATATAGGCGACGAGCCTAAAATGAATAAAAACTACCGTTTTGGAAATATGGATGACAGGCCTAAAATAAATAACTAGCGGTTTCCGATTTTTAATTCCAACCTTTATTAATTCTAAGTCTACCTATTCTAAGTAATTCAATAATTATGCAAGTACAAATAATTAAATTATAATAAAGTAAAGTGGCGAATTAAGGGCAATGACTAGGACGGATGTCGATATCATTCCGCCCTATTTATTTTAAGGTTCCGAGACCGAAGAATGCGAGAAGTATGGATGTGAATCCTTTGCTTGACAAAGTCATGATGAGTCTCATAACGAGACTCTTTGTCCCTCCCGATGCAAGTCATGTAAAAGAAAGAAAAAGAAAAGGATTAGTATATGTTATAAACTTCGCCAAATAATAGATAAATAGTCAAAACTTAGTGACAAAATAACCATAAAATCAGTCTGAAAAATAGCCAGAAAACTAATCCGGGAATAGCAAAAAACCAGCAACAAACAGGGCCGAACAACAGTCTAAAACTGGCCAAAAAAAGCAATAAAGCGAGGCCAAAATCTGTCTGAAACTGGCCCAAAACCAGCAGCTAAAGAGGCCAAAATCAGTAGCAAAATGGCCCAAAATCAGTCCGACGAACAGTGAAATCAGTCCGACATACAGTGAACCATATACAGAAATGCAAAGCCAAAGTATTCTAAACATAAGACTTGGAAGGTGAACTCAACCCAATATGTAATGGGCCCAATAAAAACACATGCTCACCTTCATAGATATACTAATTCACATAATATATGTTTAGATATATTATTTCACATATCTGAGAGATATACATGAGGTGATATACATACAATATCCATAATATATCGGGCATGCTTTCGATATTCAGACAACAAAGACAAATATGTGGTCAATTCAGGGAAAATAGGAAGGATTAGAAATGCATAATAGCCCTTTAAATGCAACATCTCAAGTATTCAGAATCTATGAAAGGCTAAACTAAGTGTGCGGAACTAAGTGTGTGGGGTCCCTCCTGCACTACATTACTGGGCCTAAGGGCACAAATCAGTCCTGAAATTGGCCCAAAATCAGTCCAAACAGGGGGCTGAAAATCAGTCCGAACGGGGTTGAGAATCAGTCCGAAATACACTTAGATCAACTTTCATTTTTACTAGTCGAGGGACAAATAGGGCCAAAATATAGATCCCAAGTAAATACGAAATAAATAATGGGCCTTAGGATACACATGGGCAGAATATACGGACAGACCAGATTAAATACGGAAACGAGGCATACATAGGCATGATGGACCAAATAACTAAGCCATTTAGTACACTGAACCATATTGACCATACGACAGTTCACAATCCATACAAGCATGACACTACAGATGCAGATTAGGCCCAAATGGGACTTAGATCAATTTTGAATCACTTAAATGTTCAGAAATAAAGAAAACCTGAAACTGCAGTTTTGTAGGCTTCTTCTACACTTAAACTAAGTGATAGTGAGCTTATGATACCCACAGAATTTACATGTGAGGCAGCTAAGAAGCTAATGGCCTATACATGCATATCCTATACTTGATCATCAAAAACGAAGGCAAAGCAACTTGTAATAGGTCAATATCAGCACACATAAGAACTAGACAAATTCAAAACAGGGCTTAGGGACCCAGAACCTCTCCTGGAACAGTTCACAGTATGTTAAACGAATGCCATTTTAATAACTTGACAGACCTAGGAATGACACAAATGGCTCAAACAACATAGTATGTTCGGGGAGAGAGGGGCATGTTGCTAAATGACTTGAAAAATATGACAGTCTAACATGGATATATTTCACATCTAGACATACCCAATAAGTATCAACAGATTCGTGAGGACATCATAGATGACCCAAATGACCAAATAAATAGCATTTTTTTTTCAAACATAGAAGGTAGTTGGAGTTGCCCTAAGCATATAAGAACTATATATCTTTTATCAAATATATCAAGGACTATCACTGTAAACAACACCACAGGATCATGCATGATCCTCCAAATATATATTGACAAGTTGATTAACTAACAAAGCACAGTTGATCAAACCACTGTTGTCCTTTAAAACTGAACCAGTCCTAGAAATTAAACTAGATATACACATTTTAGCATTTATTGAATCTCTCGTGATCATGTAAAAAAAAATCCAGAAACTACACACATGCTATACTGCTAGCCACATTTTATTATCCCATACTCACAAGGTAACAGATTTCACATGCATGCTAGTCAAGATTCATAGTGACAACATATCCTAATACCTCTCATGGTTTAAGAAGGAATGTGAGCAGATTAAACCTCATGTAGAGGAGTTAAGTATGTACGACCAGTCCAAAAGTGTAGAAAATAAACAAAGATGGCATATTCTGGAATCCCAATCAACTACATATCATATACTACCAAAGTAAACTCCTAAGCTTTTATTTAAGTTATAAAAAAAATCATAAACAGGAATACATGCTTCAAGAACTTAAACTAACAAGGTATAGACTTAACACAACTAAAACAATCCAAATATGATTAAACAAAACCTTAAACTATCACAGTGGACACTTCTCTATCTAATCATGCTTGTAGCTTGCAGTGGTGAACACCAAACAATGATTTCAATCAATTAAAATATACTATATTAATCAATGGCGACTTAATAAAAAATTACATAAATTCAGGGATTTAATACATGGTTCAAACTAACCTTAAACTAAAACGATAGTCATTTATCTAATTAATCACATAAAAATCAGCCAAAAACAGTGGTTCAAACACACTGATCATTAGTCCAATGAACACAAACGACGTATGATTTAACTAAACATGCTTAACAGTTAACCTAACAAGCTCAGACGATAACTAGTTCTAACTAAAACATGATTGATAGTCACATAAACACGCAATACAAGTTACATACTTTAAATTAAACAGCAAAATTAAAAGGGGGATGTGTTTACCTTCTCCGGACAGCGAACCGAGGCGCGTTTTGACTTGTCGATTCTACTCGAAGAATATGTATGTGGGTGCGAATGAAGAAAACAAAGCTTGAATGTTTTTTTTTTAGATTTTCTGAATCATTACTGGGAGTAAAAGAGATGTGAAATAGAAGATGTAATGTGAAATCCAGAGTAGAAAATCTGACCCTAAACGCAAAAAAATTAAAAACGAAAACAAAATAGATGATATGCAAGATAAATTCTCAAATTTCGGGTCCCTCCAATGAAGAACAAATGGGGTCTTTTATAGGTGAAATATTGGGTTTGAATTCGAAATAGAGCTGTTAAAGGTCTGATTTTTGGACGATTTGTTGGTTCAAATTGCGGGTTTTAGGGAGATGCAGGGAATGGGCTGTGTAGGTGAAGTGAAAAGAGTAGTTGGGGGTGCAGGGAGTGGGCATGGCAGTTGCTTCGTTTTAGGTTTGAGCCCCCTAAGGGCTGTCGACGATGGGGGGGGGGGGGAGGGAAAAGGTCTAGGGGTTATGGGCTGCGGGTCGTGGGCTGGGTAGTTATTTAGGTTGTGGGTTGTGGGCTGGTAAATTATGTAATTAGGTATTAGTTTTAGGAGTTTGTTTTAGGTAAAATTAATTAGTGGTAAATTAGAAATTCAAAATTGTGATTAAATTATTTAGGTGCTTGAAATTAAATTATTACAAAAAATAAAGACGGGCGTGTTATTCAATTAGTGTTTAATGATTTATAATGTGATGCCGTTAAAAAATCTTATTTATTATGCGTATTTTGCGATGTTAAATTAAAATTGAATTATTTAAATGCTACATGCAGATATGACATTTAAGGACTGCTTAATGCTTTTATAAATGTGACGCTATTAAAATGCATGTATTAGATTAAAATTAATTTAAATTACGAATTACGAAATTGTCTTGCTTTTAGTAAAAAATGCGAATATTCTATTTAACACGACGTTATTGCTAAATTATTTATTTTATGTATTTATTTATTTATTTATCGTTAAAGATTATTCGAGTTTCAATTAATGGAAAATAAGGCTTAAATTACGAATGATATTAATGAAATTGCTTGTTATTAAAACGACGAATGCGAGCGTGAGACTCAAGGTGTGCTTAATACTCTACGTAAAATGCGGTGCCATTATTAAATTGCTTATTATGCCTGTATTAATGTTTTATCGCTGCATTTTATTATAAAAAATTATTTTGCAAAATTAGTGTAATTTTATAGTTAAGAACTGGACGGGAGGGTCAAAATTGGGTGTCAACAACTTGTCCCTCTTTGTATGGAGATGATTGAAGAGTCTTCGGACAAAGACGTTGACTCATAGTCAATTTTGTCCCGGTCTTCAGAAAAAATGTTGGGCAAATCTGCCGCAAAATTCAAAATTGTCCCAGTGTCGAGTTATGACGACACTGGGCTATCATGGTCAAAACACCAAGGCGGGCTAACGCGGACTCAAAATTTTTCGCAGTGTCGAGTTATGACGACACTGGATTACCATGGTCAAAACACCAAGGCGGGCTAACGCGGACTCAAAATTTGTCCCAGTGTCGAGTTATGACGACACTGGATTGCCATGGTCAAAACACCAAGGCGGGCTAACGCAGACTCAAAATTTTTCCCAGTGTCGAGTTATGACGACACTGGGTTACCATGATCAAAACACCAAGGTGGGCTAACGCGGACTCAAAATTTGTCCCAGTGTCGAGTTATGACGACACTGGGCTACCATGATCAAAACACCAAGGTGGGCTAACGCGGACTCAAAATTTGTCCCAGTGTCGAGTTATGGCGACCGGGCTACCATGATCAAAACACGAGGTGGGCTAATCGTCACGATCCGAACCGGGCGTGATGGTGCCTTACCCGCACCTAAGTAGACATACATCGAGTAACGGCGGAATAAAAACAAGACATGAAACAATTATGAAATGAGAACAGTTTATCGAAAAGATTGCCTTTGGCATGTATATATACATAAAGAGTGAGCGATTCTACAACCCAACTTTACAACAGACTACAGACCTGCAGGAAAGTAAACAACTATGGCGGGACGGGTCCCGCCATACCTGAATGTACATAAATCTACAATGACAGGAGATCATACCTAAAAGATAAGCCTCCGAGAAATGGGGCTTTCCCAGCGAAGCGGTGATCTTAGGAGCGGGGATCAACAACGAGTACCTCACTGCGGCGTGAACGGCCCAAGGAGAGTCGATTACAACAGGTACCAAGTATGTGAAACTGTAAAGTACTTAAATGAAGTCATATCATTTTAAAACCAATTTTACAAATATGTACGAAACAACCAATGTAACCGCACATAGTGCCACAGCATAACCAAGAGCAAAATAGATATAACATAACTGGTCTTTTCTAGGCCGCTAATGATCGAAGCAAGGCCATTCGCCCATAGTATCATTATGCGTGCCTAATCCTGGAACTCCCGCAGTCCGCATAGGCCACATAGGCCCGCATGAGGTATTCCTCGCATCGGGGGTAGCTAACCCGCGACATCATCCTGGACCCCCGAAGTCCGCATAGTCCTATGGACCGCATGAGGTATCCCTCGCATCGGCGTAACACACCCGGAGTGATCAATCCTGGAACTCCCGCAGCTCCGCATAGGTCACATGGACCCGCATGAGGTATTCCTCGCATCGAGGGTGGCAAGTACTCGACATAATAACAAGTCAGGGGGGTATGTGATATAATAGCAGTACAACGGGCTTATCGTTTAACAACGTAAGCACAACAAGAATAACCCCCTTACACAAACATCACAAGACACTAACACACGTAGCATCATAACATGTTTACTTATCAAACCATCTTACTACACTTTCCAGAGATCAATACAAGACTTTCATAAACAAATAAGTAAGCCGTTCCTTTTATCTTTCTTAAGTCGTTATACCTACCTTTCCATAAAGCTAGTATAACTCCTTAAGCTTTTAAAACCAAGTATTACTTTTCTTTCAAAAATGATTCATAACTCTTTTGAAATATTTCCAAGATTCTTATCATTTAAAACTCAAGTCAAAAGACATCAAAGTAAAACCAAGTTTAGTTAACACATGTACGTCTACCGTACTATATATATTTCAAAAGTATCATGCTCAAGAGGATACAGAGAATCACATACCTCCTCGGCTCAATCCACCTGCTAAGTCGAATATGTCGCGCGCAGAGTATCAACCTATAATAGTCAAATACGTCTATCAACGTCTAGACTACTCTGTAGAATATTCTAAGCAGAAGGTTCTTAATTCTATGGAAAATTGGGCAGCATTTCCCTACCCGTCGAACTACCCAAGTCTACTGTAAATACAGTCCTATGTAAGTACAGTTCAATTCTCTTCTTTTATACCATCCTTCTATAAATATTATACTCATTTCTATACTACTACAGTATGTAATCTCTAATTACAATAGAAGGACAAAGATATTTACCTCGGTAAGCCCAAAATTATCCAAGATTAAATGTCGATCCTGAACAACGTTTAGCTCCTAATTTGCACGCTCCGATAGCTCCCAGAAACCCTTAGAAGTTTCTAAACAACTTCTACTTAATAATTCAACCAACTATGAAGATTTTCCTAGGGTTTCGTTTTGTGACTAATGGATATAAAGTAGTATTTCCGGGCTTTTAGTATAGAGGTAACTTGGGAATACTACAAGGGATTTGGGCTAAGGTGTTATACCCCGTAGTTCTGACCCTACGTATGAGAGCGTACGAAAGCATGTAAGACTTAAAATTTTCAAAGGGTAGGTTGACGGGTCGTTCCGGACGGGTTTTAGTCAACTTTGAAGCGGGTTATGACCCGGTACATTGAGAGTTCCTAAGTGTTTCAAAGGCCTAGGGCGTAGTTCGTTGAGTCTAGATTCCAACGCAACCAACCGTTCGTCGATAGGACATCAGAGTAGGAAGTTATGAGAGTTACAAGTTCAGTGCGCAGTCGGACAGAAATGTGTTTCGGACAAAGGCGACGGGGCCGCGGCGCCGGATGCAGGGCCGCGGCGCCGAAAGTACTGGGGGGTCGCTGAAGTTTCAGCGCCGCGGCGCCGGGAAGCAGGGCCGCGGCGCCGGAAGATCTGAGGGTCCGCAGGAGTTGCGGCGCCGCCACGGAAGCGCAGGCTGGCGCGGATGAGCGGGAAAACTTAGGAAAAGGTTGATTTCTCTTTTAAAAAGGCCATGGGAGGGTGACAAGTGTCCCCCCCCCATCTGATTTTGCTTGCATGGCTTATATTGACCAAGTCTTGTAGACTTGGTCATCTCTCAAACATCTTCCTCTCTCTAAAAATCAGCTCCTCCTTCTCTCTAAAAACCCAAGAAAAATCTGAAAGTTAAGAACAAGAAAAGGAAGCTTGTAGCTAGCTTGTGGTGGTGTTCTCGGCAAGGAAGCTAGCAACATTTGGAATAAGTTTGGCTAACACTTTAAGGTAATGATTCTTCCTTTAGATTTAGTTTATAGTGTTGCATGTTAAGAAGAAAGAACTTGTGGTGGTAAATAATGCTCCTAGAGTCATTACATGCTAGAAATGAGGTTTGGATATGAAGAGTGGGTTAAGAAGAGATTATGAGCATGTTGTAGCCTAAAAACTACCTTAGAATTGTTAAGTGAATTGTTGTAAGCTTATGGGACAGGATTTTGGGTATGTAATCCCCTTTGAATTGTTGGATTGATTGAGCCTTAAATGTGGTGTTTTGATGGTAATTTCGGCCTTGAGAAAGGTGGCAAAGTGAGTAGAAACAAAGGAAATGCTGCCCAATTTTTCCCTAGAATTTAATGGCTTGGAGTTAGATTATTCTACATTGAAATTAGAGGTTAATGAACGTATCATGATTATTATAGGTTGAAATATTACTTGCGGTAGTTGAGCTTGTCGGATTGACCAAAGAGGTATGTGGAGCCTTATCTCTTGAGCATGAGTAATTTGAACTATATAGTACGGTAGACGTACGTGTTTTAAATGAAGTAAATCTACTTATTGTACTTGACTTGTCTTAAGAAAATGTCTAAGTTGGTTGGGTTAGAGAGTTAACCCACTTATTCCTTAGTAATGGTTTAACCTAAATAAGGTAGATAAGGATTTCGTGACATGAAGAAGTATTACGGAAATGGTGTGAGTTTGATTTGAAGTATAAGTCTCTTGGTTAATAAAAAGAACGAAATCTTTTGAAACATAAGGAGTTATAACGGCCTTATGGGAGGTTAGTTATGTGACACTTATGAAAGAGTATGAACGTCTAAAGCTTTAAAGCATAAAGTTAGTATAACGGCTTTATGGGGAGTTGGTTATAATAACTTTATGAAAGGTTAAAGAGTTGGTTTTTCTTGGATAAGGTCACGAAAATGAGATTCATTTTGTGTGTTAATGAAAGCCTAAAGAAGTTATGAGTTTACTTGGAGCGTCTGCTTGATGATGAAGGATTCCACGGGTATGCTTCCATTGTTAAGTTATGAGTTTACTTGGACGTACCGCCAGTGATGAAGGATTCCACGGGTATGCTTCCATTGTTCAGTTATGAGTTTACTTGGACGTGCCGCCAGTGATGAAGGATTCCACGGGTATGCTTCCATTGTTCAGTTATGAGTTTACTTGGGCGTCCGCTTGATGAAGGATTCCAGGTATGCTTCCATTGTTCGATTATGAGTTTACTTGGGCGTCGCCGCGATGATGAAGATTCGACGGGTATGATTCCATTGTTCAGTTATGAGTTTACTTGGACGTACCGCCAGTGATGAAGGATTCCACGGGTATGCTTCCATTGTTCAGTTATGAGTTTACTTGGACGTACCGCCAGTGATGAAGGATTCCACGGGTATGCTTCCATTGTTCAGTTATGAGTTTACTTGGACGTGCCGCCAGTGATGAAGGATTCCACTGCACGCCCATTGTTCGATTATGAGTTTACTTGGGCGTCGCCCGATGATGAAGGATTCCGCAGATGCGCTTCCATTGTATTTTGATTATGAGCTTCCTATTCTTCATGCCGTAGTATATGATTGATGTTCTTATTGTTAGTAAGGCACAGTAAAAGGTAATTTGATTTCATCCACGATCCCACTTGTTTTGGACTTATGTTTTCATTCTGACATTTTCGATTTCCACATACTTGGTACCGTTGTATGCGACCTCCTTCGGGGGTTGCGTCATCTGCCGCAGTCGAGATACGTAACTGGCGGTCCACACTCTTAGGATCACTGTTCATTTTCTGGAAAGTTCCATCCCTCCGGAGGCTTTGTCCTTTGGTATGATTCCCTGAGGTTATTTACTTTTGTACATTCAGGGGGTATGGCGGGCCCCGCCACGTGATACTCCCGGAGTGCGTAGTCACGTTTGTGGTTTGGGTCAGAATGATAAGATGTAATGTTTCACTTTCGGTTAAGTTATTTTATGAAAGCGGCGCCTTATCGGCTTGCTAGTGATGTTTACCTTATACTGATTTTGTTTCATGTATGTTCATTGCTATTCTCTCGATGCATACGATAGTACCATTAGGGTACAAGTCGCGACCGGGTGGGTCGTGACAAAAGTGGTATCAAAGCGATTAGTCCTCGGAAAGTGTCTAGCCGTATCTAGTAAGTCTTGATTATCGGTGTGTTGTGCACCACATCTATAATCGTGAGGCTGCAGGATATTTAGGATTGGTTTCCATTCTTCTCACTCCGAGATCGTACCTCAGAGCCGTGTTATAAGTTGGACTCCTCAGCGTATTCTTTTATAGCGTGATGCCTCCCGTAAAGACAACGAGCCCGAGAATGGCAAAGCGGTTGAACCGCAAGTAGGGCCTTGAGAGGCTACGAGGCGAGCCCGTCTTTGCCGGAGATGATGTTTGGCGGCGAGTTCCACGTCGCCGGCCTCGGCGAGTTCGGCGGCAGCATTCGCCATCGAGACGCGGTACGAGCCTCCCGTTCCACAGCCGGGGGCAGAGTATAGGGATTACGGGGAGCAGATCAGGTTGTTGACTAACATTGTGGCAGGGCAGTACCGCCAGGAGCCGGTGGCTAACCCTAGAGCCGATAGTTTAAGAATTCGGGACTTTCTAAGTTGTGATCCACCCGAGTTCTATGGTTCGAGTTCTGAGGAGGATCCTCAGGAGTTTATCCGACAAGTGCGGCGGACTACGCAGATGCTTAGGGCCTCGGAGATGGAGTCCGTTGTGTTAGCTTCTTACCGGTTACGCGATATTGCGTTGAATTGGTTTGAGTCGTGGGTGTTGTCAAAAGGTGTGGGTGCTCCTCCAGCTGCTTGGGATGAGTTCACGGAAGCCTTCCTCGGTCACTTTTTGCCTCCGAGACGAGGAGAGCCCGCTGGATAGGTTTTGGCATTGAGACAGAATGGGAAGACCATCGGGAATACAACCTAGAGTTTGATTCATCGGCGGTATCGCCCACTATTGTGGCAAACATGGCGGCGAGTTCACCGTATGTGATGGGATTAGATCGTTACATGATTCTGCGTATGCAGGGTGGCTCTTCACCCGGTATGGATATTGCCAGATGCAGCGTTTGCGAGGATTGAGGGCGGGAGAGTGAGGGCCGGCCAGTCGGCCCGGCCGAGGGCGGGGCGATAGGGTTTCGGATAGCTTTGGGGTGGACAACCTCGTGAGTTGGGTCTACATTCGCCAATCGAGTGCCCTTTCCCGGTCTTCCGGCGGGTGGTTTGACCGTCAGGGATATTCAGGAGCGGGTCAAGGCTCCGGGGTGACAGGTTCACAGGTATCCGAAGATATTATGCAGGGGGGGCCACCTTTGCCTCGATGTGGTCATTGTGGTAGATCTCATTTTGGGGAGTGTCGGACTAGATCGACAGCTTGTTACACTTGCGGCCAACAGGGCCATTTGGCGAGAGACTGTCCGACCAGGGGTAGCCCTGGTGGGATGGCACAATCTATTGGATCAGTTGCGGGTTCTTCACTTTCAATGGCTAGGCAGGATGTTCATACACCGGCAGGACGCGACAGAGGTCATGGTAGCGGTTCCCAGTTTTAGCGGTCATTTGACCCGCCTATATAACGTCAGGTATACCTTTGACCCTTTAGAGATTAGTATGCATGATAGGATTGTTGTATGATGGAATGCCATGAGTGGATGATATTAAGGTTATGTATGCTAGCAGTAGGTTGGAAGTACGATAAGAGAATCCTTTTAGGCCTTGAAGAGAAGTAAGATAGCGTTAGTGCACCCTTGGGGTCTGTTGTCTTGTGTGATAGTGATGAGTGGATATGGGTGTACGATATCTTAGGACCATGTGTGGCATAATAAAGTTCCATTAGTGTAAAGTACGAAGTGCAGGGATATTAGATTGGCTCTAAAAGAACATTCGGGGACGAATGTTTCTAAGGGGGGGAGAATGTTATAC
Organism: Przewalskia tangutica; assembly: GCA_029844215.1. Lineage (NCBI taxonomy): Eukaryota > Viridiplantae > Streptophyta > Magnoliopsida > Solanales > Solanaceae > Przewalskia > Przewalskia tangutica. The sequence continues at coordinate 39,725,120 of CM056724.1, read as the reverse complement.
CCCGTAGTTCTGACCCTACGTATGAGAGCGTACGAAAGCATGTAAGACTTAAAAATTTTCAAAGGGTAGGTTGACGGGTCGTTCCGGACGGGTTTTAGTCAACTTTGAAGCGGGTTATGACCCGGTACATTGAGAGTTCCTAAGTGTTTCAAAGGCCTAGGGCGTAGTTCGTTGAGTCTAGATTCCAACGCAACCAACCGTTCGTCGATAGGACATCAGAGTAGGAAGTTATGAGAGTTACAAGCTCGGTCGTGATCGGACGAAATGTGTTTGGACAAAGCGGCAGGCGCGGCGCGGATCTGGAGCGGCGCCAAAAATCGGGGTCGCTGAAGTTTCAGCGCCCTTGCGGGGAAGCAGCGCGGCTCGGAGAAGATCCGAGGTCATGCGGGAGTTGCGGCGCCATGGCCGAAAGCAGTGGATGCCGAGGCGGAAAAACTTAGGAAAAGGCTGACTTCTCTTTTAAAATGGGAGGGTGACAAGTGTCCCCCCCCCCCTCGGAGTTTGCTTGCATGGCTTATATTGACCAAGTCTTGTAGACTTGGTCATCTCTCAAACATCTTCCTCTCTCTAAAAATCAGCTCCTCCTTCTCTCTAAAAACCCAAGAAAAATCTGAAAGTTAAGAACAAGAAAAGGAAGCTTGTAGCTAGCTTGTGGTGGTGTTCTCGGCAAGGAAGCTAGCAACATTTGGAATAAGTTTGGCTAACACTTTAAGGTAATGATTCTTCCTTTAGATTTAGTTTATAGTGTTGCATGTTAAGAAGAAAGAACTTGTGGTAGTAAATAATGCTCCTAGAGTCATTGCATGCTAGAAATGAGGTTTGGATATGAAGAGTGGGTTAAGAAGAGATTATGAGCATGTTGTAGCCTAAAAACTACCTTAGAATTGTTAAGTGAATTGTTGTAAGCTTATGGGACAGGATTTTAGGTATGTAATCCCCTTTGAATTGTTGGATTGATTGAGCCTTAAATGTGGTGTTTTGATGGTAATTTCGGCCTTGAGAAAGGTGGCAAAGTGAGTAGAAACAAAGGAAATGCTGCCCAATTTTTCCCTAGAATTTAGTGGCTTGGAGTTAGATTATTCTACATTGAAATTAGAGGTTAATGAACGTATCATGATTATTATAGGTTGAAATATTACTTGCGGTAGTTGAGCTTGGCAAGCGGATTGACCAAAGAGGTATGTGGAGCCTTCTTATCTCTTGAGCAAGAGTAATTTGAACTATATAGTACGGTAGACGTACGTGTTTTAAATGAAGTAAATCTACTTGTTGTACTTGACTTGTCTTAAGAAAATGTCTAAGTTGGTTGGGTTAGAGAGTTAACCCACTTATTCCTTAGTAATGGTTTAACCTAAATAAGGTAGATAAGGATTTCGTGACATGAAGAAGTATTACGGAAATGGTGTGAGTTTGATTTGAAGTATAAGTCTCTTGGTTAATAAAAAGAACGAAATCTTTTGAAACATAAGGAGTTATAACGGCCTTATGAGAGGTTAGTTGTAACGGCCTTATGAAAGAGTATGAACGTCTAAAGCTTTAAAGCATAAAGTTAGTATAACGGCTTTATGGGGAGTTGGTTATAATAACTTTTTGAAAGGTTAAAGAGTTGGTTTTTCTTGGATAAGGTCACGAAAATGAGATTCATTTTGTGTGTTAATGAAAGCCTAAAGAAGTTATGAGTTTACTTGGACGTACCACCAGTGATGAAGGATTCCACGGGTATGCTTCCATTGTTCAGTTATGAGTTTACTTGGACGTATCGCCAGTGATGAAGGATTCCACGGGTATGCTTCCATTGTTCAGTTATGAGTTTACTTGGACGTACCGCTAGTGATGAAGGATTCCACGGGTATGCTTCCATTGTTCAGTTATGAGTTTACTTGGACGTACCGCCAGTGATGAAGGATTCCACGGGTATGCTTCCATTGTTCAGTTATGAGTTTACTTGGGCGTCTGCTTGATGATGAAGGATTCCAGGTATGCTTCCATTGTTCGATTATGAGTTTACTTGGGCGTCTCGGTGATGAAGGATTCCACGGGTATGCTTCCATTGTTCGATTATGAGTTTACTTGGGCGTCGCTTGATGATGAAGGATTCCCGCACGCTTCCATTGTTCGATTATGAGTTTACTTGGGCGTGCCCGGTGATGAAGGATTCCACGGGTACGCATCCATTGTATTTTGATTATGAGCTCTCTATTCTTCATGCCGTGTAGTATATGATTGATGTTCTTATTGTTAGTAAGGCACAGTAAAAGGTAATTTGATTTCATCCCTGATCGGCTTGTTTTCGGACTTATGTTTTCATTACGCATTTCGATTTCACATACTTGGTACCGTTGCTTGACCTCGCCGGGCTGCGTTCATGCCGCAGGTCGAGATACGTATCTTGCTGGTCCACACTCTTAGGATCACTGTTCATTTTCTGGAAAGCTTCATCCCTCCGGAGGCTTTGTCTTTTGGTATGATTCCCTGAGGTTATTTACTTTTGTACATTCATGGGGTATGGCGGCCACGTCGCCGCGATCGTATTCCTGAGTGCGTAGTCACGTTTGTGGTTTGGGCTGTAATGATAAGATGTACTGTTTCACTTTCGGTTAAGTTATCTTATGAAAGGCGGCCTTATCGGCTTGCTAGTGATGTTTACCTTATACAGATTTTGTTTCATGTATGTTCACCGCTATTCTCGACGATACGATAGGTACCCTTGCAGGTACTAGTCGCGGCCTGGGTGGTCGTGACATAAGGTATTTTGGAATAGTAACAATACTTGAAGACAATTTCTACCAGGGGACTTGTTTGAGCAGAGCTAGGGAAAAGGGGAGTTTTGGACGAGAACTAGCAACTAAGGGGGAAGGATTTTGTGACTTGGAAATGTTAAGTGAATGAAGAAGTCTTGCACTAGAGGGGGGGTATTTATAGAACCTTCAATGGCCAAGATTAAAACAAATGGAGGGTGAAGATTGGGTTGCTTGTGTGAGTGGAGTCTTCCACCAAGTGTCCACCACAATATTGGGACATATGTCCACCACAACATTGGGACATATGTCCACCACAACAATGAGCCATGTGGAAAGCCACTTGCTTCACCAAAACCGTCCAAACCTACTCCCACTATCCCAAAAAAATATCTTGTAAGACTTGACTTATTGACTTGACTACTAGCCCACAATTTTCGTCCAACCAATGCCACCTAAGGGTGACACATGTCGTCCTCCTATTGGTCCAAAATATTCATCTCTCGGAAAAATCCGTAATCGGTTAAAATATTAAAAACGTAAAATTTCCTTCACAAGGTTCGGAATCTTTTCCGTTAGAAGTTCACAATTTCATCCTTAACCTAATTAGGGCTTATACAATTGTACATACGTCCTCAAATACATACTATGGAAATACGGGGTATAATACTAACGCGGACTCAAAATTTGTCCCAGTGTCGAGTTATGACGACACTGGGTTGATGTGATGTAAAAATAAAATAAACTGGCTTGAACTTAGGGGTGTACTGGTATTGACTTATAAAAAATGCTGGGCTTATTGGTGATGTGGAATGAGTGGACCGACGCTCGAGGCCGCTTCTGCCATTTGTTGGGAAGGTTGGCCCCCCAACAAATTGCCCCGGTTTGCTGTAAGAGAAAATCCACTTTGTGTTCCTGCTCCTGCATGCTAAGACTTAAACAAACGGTTAGTGCATAACTGTTATGACAAAATGATGATGCATAATTTTAAAAGCAATGTAACTGTGTGAGTAGAAAGTGTTATCCTGTAAAAAATGTGATGCTCGTTGCGTTGATGTGATGCAGAGGTCATCGTTGCATAGATGAACTGTTGATAAAGCCGTTGCGTAGGCATAATGAGATAACATCATTGTATAAACGTGATATGGATATCGTCGTTGCATGGACGAAATGCAGAGGTCATCGTTGCATGGATGAACTGTTGATGAAGCCGTTGCATAGGCATAATGAAATAACGTCGTTGCATAGACGTTATATGGATGTCGTCGTTGCATGGACGAAATACAGATGAAGCTGTTGCATATGCATAATGAAAGGGACGTCGTTGCATAGACGTGATGCATAGATCATCGTTGCATAGATGAACTGTTGATGAAGCCGTTGCATAGGCATAATGAAATAACGTCGTTGCATAAACGTTATATGGATGTCGTCGTTGTATGGACGAAATGCAGAGGTCATCGTTGCATAGATGAAATGTTGATGAAGTCGTTGCATAGGCATAATGAGATAACGTCGTTGCATAAACGTTATATGGATGTCGTCGTTGCATGGACGAAATGCAGAGGTCATCGTTGCATAGATGAACTGTTGATGAAGCCGTTGCATAGGCATAATGAGATAACGTCGTTGCATAAACGTTATATGGATGTCGTCGTTGCATGGACGAAATGCAGAGGTCATCGTTGCATAGATGAACTGTTGATGAAGCCGTTGCATAGGCATAATGAGATAACGTCGTTGCATAAACGTTATATGAATGTCGTCGTTGCATGGACGAAATGCAGATGTCATCGTTGCATAGATGAACTGTTGATGAAGCATTTGCATAGGCATAATGAGATAACGTCGTTGCATAAACGTTATATGGATGTCGTCGTTGCATGAACGAAATGCAGAGGTCATCGTTGCATAGATGAACTGTTGATGAAGCCGTTGCATAGGCATAATGAAATAACGTCGTTGCATAAACGTTATATGGATGTCGTCATTGCATGGACGAAATGCTGCTGGCGTCGTTTTCGGACTTGGCGTGCTGATAACGTCGTTGCCTGGACGTATTGCTGCTGCTCCTGTAAAATAAATGCTCCTGCAAGCTAAGTTTGAGAAAAATTAGTGCATACCTGTTTAAACGAAATGATAAATACATATGAGACATGCAATTCTATGGGTAGAGACGTCGTCCCTGATACGCCTGATGACTACTGAGATGTTATCCTTGCACGGACATGTTAAACGCTGCAACTGATGAATTGCCATGATGCCTTTGTTGTGTGCGATGCGTGGGTGGCAAATTTAGCTTTATGCCCGAGTTGACGCGCTAGACTTGTTGCGGAATTTTGAATTTTGACTGCTGATTGTCGATGACTCTTTCTGTTTCTGCTGCTTCTAGTGCGGACTTTGAACTTTAGATTGTTGTCATATCCTCTGCCTCTGCTGCTTCTATCTGCTTCTGCGAAGAAACTTTTTGCCGTATTTTTTGCTTCGGCTGTTGCACTTTCTGCTTATGTTAATATGAAAAACCTGCGCTCAAAGAAAATTTGTGAGTTTTTTGGGAGGGGGGGGGGGGGGTCGATTCGTATTTGACTTCGCCGCCTTGTTCCTTGACATCTGCGTGCCTGGCCTGTTTGGACCCGCAACCCCTGTCGGGTTTCCTACCTTGTCTTAGTTTTGAATATGCAAAGGGCGTTTGGCCTAAGGTGGGTCTCAATGAAGTTGCTTGTATGTTATGTGTATTCTCGTTATTTTCACAACAAAGGGAAAGTTTCCTAATGGTGTGACCGAAGCCGATTTAGGCCGCCTACATATCCCCATGAGGGAATCAGGTCATGACGTAGTTCATTACAAGAGAAAATGGGTAAAATTCTAAAGGTGGGACCGAAGCCGATATGGCCGCCTACGTATCCGCCAAGGGAATCAGGTCGAACGTAGTTCCAAATACAATAAAAACTTAAGCAAAACATTATGAAAAGTTAAATATGAGTCTTAAATTAATCTGCTAAACTAAATTGTTCTCTTTATCTAGACTCTAGTCAGACCAGAACAAGGGTGCAAATCCAATCTACCAATATGCCTTCTTGCTCTGGATCCTGGCTGGCTGGGTCTTCATGCTCTGCTATCAGTATCTCCTTCTTTTGGCTCCTGCGTGGTGCATGCTTGGATAACTGACTGATTCAGGCGGGGCGGGTTCTGGCCAGGGAACACCTCTCTTCCTTTGGGGTTCATTGTACTCATTGGGGTAGGCATCCTCCACCTGAATGACTCCCTCTTTGATTAACGCTTCGATTTTGTCCCTGAGGGTGTAGCAACTTTCAGTGTCATGCCCTGGGCTATCGGAGTGATACGCGCATCGCTTATTCTCATCATACCATCTTGGGATAGGGCTAGGAATCCTTCCTGGAATTGGTTGGAGTATCCCTGTAACTCTCAACCTCTCGTACAACTGCGACAAAGGCTCGGCTAAATGGGTGTATACTTTGGCTGGCCTTTCTGTGGCATTTAGGCGGGGTGTGAAGATGTTTAGTGGACGGGCTTTTGGCTGTGGCGTATACACGTGTGGGTATCGCAAGGGGTTGTCGTATGCATTGCGAAAATAGGTTTCTGGTGGCCTTTGGTTTGTGTTTAGCTGGAGTATATTAGGCATTTGGTTTTGTGTGGGATATATGGGTGCATTGTATATTGGCTGAATGGGATATGTAGTAAGCGGGCACTGGTAATAATTTGGAGGGTTTTGATTATTTTGGTTATTTGCAGTGACGAGTGCTCTGGTGAGGTTTCGGAGCCTTTTAATTTCAGCCTGCAGGGTTGCCATTTGCTGCGGTAATTGGGCGAGGTATTCGATCGGATCTACGCTGCTTTTCTTTTCTGAGACCCCTGCTTCGCCTATAGGAACCAAGACAGTTCGACTCGCTCGCTTCAAATGCCCTTGAATCGGTCATGTCGCTGGACCGTGCCTTTGATCTTGTGAAATATCGATGCTCTGTCATTGCTTAGTCAAATACAAATCGACCTTTGGGGAAGATGATAAATCTTTTTAGACAAAATGTAGCAAACTGCGTTAGTGTAAAGCACGTGATTTTGCAAAAGTGTAAAAACATTTAACAAGTACATGTTGCCCATAAATTATCACATTGCAAGCGAGTCCTAACATGCGTGGGACCCCTTTATACCAGAGGTAGTCCTAAACGTCACATATGCGAGGTTATGATGGATTTGTCCAAGTCGTCCAACTGTAATGCTTCTGTTGGAAATGATGACCAAATGACGGTGCACTTTTTCCAATTTCAGCATGTCATGATTAGGTTTGGATTTGTCTATCATTGTCACGCTACACATAATATGCTGGTTGGTCGTTGGGTTGAGAAACCCGTCGACAAGTTTGGTGTTTTTCTAACTGTGGCGTCGATATCAAGGACCGACCCACCTAAGGTAAATGCATGCATGCCTTAAAGTAAAGGGTGGTATAGCTCTATCCTGAGTTTCTAAGATTTGGCTTTACTAGACGCAAGGTTTCCGAGCGGACAACTCGAGTGAGAAGGCTACGCGGCCACCGGTTGGACCGGATTCTCCGCGTAAAATGCCAACTCTCTTAAATTTGGGTATTTGAAATAAATTTGCGGGTGTGCAAAGCGCACCTCGCGTGTAGTGTGTGATAGTGTTAATTTTCCATAAGGGAGGAAATATGAGCGAAATGTAAGTTTAAGAAAAGCGGTAACAAATAGCAGTTAAGACAATATGCGAAATATTTATATGTAAAGCAGAATAATTTAGGCAAAACAATAAAATTAAATAAGTGTAAAACATAAAGGAAGCAATTTAAGCAAAAAATAAAGCACAATAAATTAATCTATGTTTGTTGTGGTTAAGAACCTAAATTCCCCAGTGGAGTCGCCATGCTGTAACACCCCATTTCAACCGAAGTCGGAAACGGGATTACTGCGCATGGTTGATTCCTAAAATGCATTTTAAGGAGTCGCCACCTAATTATTATAGTGAATTAGGACACTAAAAATGTAGCATAAAATACTACAAATGATCTCCATTTTTTAAGGTCTGTGAAACTATGTGAGATTCTAGGTAAGAGTTCTTTATTATCCTAAAGGGAAGGGGTTAGACACCCTAAAAGATCCGCTAACTTGCGGTTGTCCGATCAAACTTAGGTTAGTATTATTTAAAAATGCATATTTAAGAGAACATGAGTTGAAAAGATGTTTGCGAATAATTATTTAAAAGATATGTATGTATATATAGTTTCCATAGAATTGCATGAAGTTTATTTGTAAAATGCAAGAAAATATTCTATTTGAACAAAGCAATTGCATGAGGTTTATCATAAAAAATGCAAAATAATAAAAAGATGGTTTACTAAAAATACGTATTATATGTAAAACTTAATCTTTATAAAGGGTATGCAAATGGGTAGAAAGATTTTCCTCTTTTGCACTTGGTAATAAGAAAATAGATCCTTGTTATAAAAAATAAATTTTTATGAAATTTTATGAGAATTGAGTTTTTATAGAACATGATTTTGTTTTATGCCAAAGTAGATATAGTGTAAAAGAAACTAGTGTTTTGAAAATATAGGCGACGAGCCTAAAATGAATAAAAACTACCGTTTTGGAAATATGGATGACGGGCCTAAAATAAATAACTAGCGGTTTCCGATTTTAATTCCAACCTTTATTAATTCTAAGTCTACCTATTCTAAGTAATTCAATAATTATGCAAGTACAAATAATTAAATTATAATAAAGTAAAGTGACGAATTAAGGGCAATGACTAGGACGGATGGCAATATCATTCCGCCCTATTTATTTTAAGGTTCCGAGACCGAAGAATGCGAGAAGTATGGATGTGAATCCTTTGCTTGACAAAGTCATGATGAGTCTCATAACGAGACTCTTTGTCCCTCCCGATGCAAGTCATGTAAAAGAAAGAAAAAGAAAAGGATTAGTATATGTTATAAACTTCGCCAAATAATAGATAAATAGTCAAAACTTAGTGACAAAATAACCATAAAATCAGTCTGAAAAATAGCCAGAAAACTAATCCGGAAATAGCCAAAACCAAGACAAACAGTGAACAACGATCTAAAATCGGCCAAAAAGCAATAAAGCGAGGCCAAAATCTGTCTGAAACTGGCCCAAAACCAGCAGCTAAAGAGGCCAAAATCAGTAGCAAAATGGCCCAAAATCAGTCCGACGAACAGTGAAATCAGTCCGACATACAGTGAACCATATACAGAAATGCAAAGCAAAGCCAAAGTATTCTAAACATAAGACTTGGAAGGTGAACTCAACCCAATATGTAATGGGCCCAATAAAAACACATGCTCACCTTCATAGATATACTAATTCACATAATATACGTTTAGATATATTATTTCACATATACAGAGATATACGCAAGGACTGATATACATACAATATCCATAATATATCGGGCATGCTTTCGATATTCAGACAACAAAGACAAATATGTGGTCAATTTAGGGAAAATAGGAAGGATTAGAAATGCATAATAACCCTTTTAAATGCAACATCTCAAGTATTCAGAATCTATGAAAGGCTAAACTAAGTGTGCGAGGTCTCTCCTACACTACATTACTGGGCCTAAGGGCACAAATCAGTCCTGAAATTGGCCCAAAATCAGTCCAAACAGGGGGCTGAAAATCAGTCCGAACGGGATTGAGAATCAGTCCGAAATACACTTAGATCAACTTTCATTTTTACTAGTCGAGGGACAAATAGGGCCAAAATATAGATCCCAAGTAAATACGAAATAAAGAATGGGCCTTAGAATACACATGGGCAGAATATACGGACAGACCAGATTAAATACGAAAACGAGGCATACATAGGCATGATGGACCGAATAACTAACCCATTTAGTACACTGAACCATATTGACCATACGACAGTTCACAATCCATACAAGCATGACACTACAGATGCAGATTAGGCCCAAATGGGACTTAGATCAATTTTGAATCACTTAAATGTTCAGAAATAAAGAAAACCTGAAACTGCAGTTCTGTAGGCTTCTTCTACACTTAAACTAAGTGATAGTGAGCTTATGATACCCACATAATTTACAGGTGAGGCAGCTAAGAAGCTAATGGCCTATACATGCATATCCTATACTTGATCATAAAAACGAAGGCAAAGCAACTTGTAATAGGTCAATATCAGCACACATAGGAACTAGACAAATTCAAAACAGGGCTTAGGGACCCAAAACCTCTCCTGGAACAGTTCACAGTATGTTAAACGAATGCCATTTTAATAACTTGACAGACCTAGGAATGACACAAATGGCTCAAACAACATAGTATGTTCGGGGAGAGAGGGGCATGTTGCTAAATGACTTGAAAAATATGACAGTCTAACATGGATATATTTCACATCTAGACATACCCAATAAGTATCAACAGATTCGTGAGGACATCATAGATGACCCAAATGACCAAATAAATAGCATTTTTTTTCAAACATAGAAGGTATTTGGAGTTGCCCTAAGCATATAAGAACTATATATCTTTTATCAAATATATCAAGGACTATCACTGTAAACAACACCACAGGATCATGCATGATCCTCCAAATATATATTGACAAGTTGATTAACTAACAAAGCACAGTTGATCAAACCACTGTTGTCCTTTAAAACTGAACCAATCCTAGAAATTAAACTAGATATACACATTTTAGCATTTATTGAATCTCTCGTGATCATGTAAAAAAAATCCAGAAACTACACACATGCTATACTGCTAGCCACATTTTATTATCCCATACTCACAAGGTAACAGATTTCACATGCATGCTAGTCAAGATTCATAGTGACAACATATCCTAATACCTCTCATGGTTTAAGAAGGAATGTGAGCAGATTAAACCTCATGTAGAGGAGTTAAGTATGTACGACCAGTCCAAAAGTGTAGAAAATAAACAAAGATGGCATGTTCTGGAATCCCAATCAACTACATATCATATACTACCAAAGTAAACTCCTAAGCTTTTATTTAAGTTATAAAAAAAATCATAAACAGGAATACATGTTTCAAGAACTTAAACTAACAAGGTATAGACTTAACACAACTAAAACAATCCAAATATGATTAAACAAAACCTTAAACTATCACAGTGGACACTTCTCTATCTAATCATGCTTGTAGCTTGCAGTGGTGAACACCAAACAATGATTTCAATCAATTAAAATATACTATATTAATCAATGAGCAGCTTAATAAAAAATTACATAAATTCAGGGATTTAATACATGGTTCAAACTAACCTTAAACTAAAACGATAGTCATTTATCTAATTAATCACATAAAAATCAGCCAAAAACAGTGGTTCAAATACACTGATCATTAGTCCAATGAACACAAACGACGTATGATTTAACTAAACATGCTTAACAGTTAACCTAACAAGCTCAGACGATAACTAGTTCTAACTAAAACATGATTGATAGTCACATAAACACCCAATACAAGTTACGTACTTTAAATTAAACAACAAAATTAAAAGCGGGATGTGTTTACCTTCTCCGGACAGCGAACCGAGGCGCGTTTTGACTCGTCGATTCTACTCGAAGAATATGTATGTGGGTGCGAATGAAGAAAACAAAGCTTGAATGTTTTTTTTTTAGATTTTCTGAATCATTACTGGGAGTAAAAGAGATGCGAAATAGAAGATGTAATGTGAAATCAAGAGTAGAAAATCTGACCCTAAACGCAAACAAATTAAAAACGAAAACAAAATAGATGATATGCAAGATAAATTCTCAAATTCCGGATCCCTCCAATGAAGAACAAAGGGGGTCTTTTATAGGTGAAATATTGGGTTTGAATTCGAAATAGAGCTGTTAAAGGTCTGATATTTGGACGATTTGTTGGTTCAAATCGCGGGTTTTAGGGAGATGCAGGGTATGGGCTGTGTAGGTGAAGTGAAAGGAGTAGTTGGGGGTGCAGGGAGTGGGCATGACAGTTGCTTCGTTTTAGGTTTAAGCCCCCTAAGGGCTGTCGACGATGGGGGGAGAGGGAAAATGTCTAGGGGTTATGGGCTGCGGGTCGTGGGCTGGGTAGTTATTTAGGTTGTGGGTTGGTAAATTATGTAATTAGGTATTAGTTTTAGGAGTTTGTTTTAGGTAAAATTAATTAGTGGTAAATTAGAAATTCAAAATTGTGATTAAATTATTTAGGTGCTTGAAATTAAATTATTACAAAAAATAAAGACGGGCGTGTTATTCAATTAGTGTTTAACGTTTTATAATGTGATGCCGTTAAAAAATCTTATTTATTATGCGTATTTTGCGATGTTAAATTAAAATTGAATTATTTAAATGCTACATGCAGATATGACATTTAAGGACTGCTTAATGCTTTTATAAATGCGACGCTATTAAAACATGTATTAGATTAAAATTAATTTAAATTACGAATTACGAAATTGCCTTGCTTTTAGTAAAAAATGCGAATTTTCTATTTAACACGACGTCATTGCTAAATTATTTATTTTATGTATTTATTTATTTATTTATTTATTTATCGTTAAAGATTATTCGAGTTTCAATTAATGGAAAATAAGGCTTAAATTACGAATGATATTAATGAAATTGCTTGTTATTAAAACGACGAATGCGGGCGTGAGACTCAAGGTGTGCTTAGTACTCTACGTAAAATGCGGTGCCATTATTAAATTGATTATTATGCCTGTATTAATGTTTTATCGCTGCATTTTATTATAAAAAATTATTTTGCAAAATTAGTGTAATTTTATAGTTAAGAACTGGACGGGAGGGTCAAAATTGGGTGTCAACAGTCATGTTATAAAGGGTACTAGTGGGTAAAATATTAAGGACATATTCTACCATTTTGACTGCATATACCCAAAAAGATGGAGGGAGAGAGACATGAAATTGGAAAGTGTGTACCATGTTATTTATCGTACGGATGATACACTCAACTTTTCCATTTTGAGGGTACGTGTGAGGATACGAAAACCGAAAGACCATGCCATTATTTTTGCAGAATTTTTGAAACGCTTAATTATTAAAATTCACGGTCATTGTCACATTATAAAGATTTTATGACTTGTTCAAATTGCGTTTTGATAAATGTGCAAAATTTAAGAAATTTGACAAAAACTTCAGACTTGAATTTAAGTGGGTAAATTCAAATAAAGTGAGAGTAGTCATCCAATAGTACGAGATAATATTTATGACCCAGGGAGCTAGTAATGAGAGCCGTCCACAAATCAGCATGAACAATATCAAAGCGAGCAAACGTAACACTAACTGATGAATTAAATGGAAGACGAACATGTTTTCCTAATTGACAAGAAACACAGGTTTGGGAAAGGTTCCATTACATTGAATAAAATTATTACTTCTAAGAAAATTGAAAATAGGAGTTCCTGGGTGTCTAGGCCTATTGTGCCAAATTGACGGAGACAGAGCAGTTAGGGATGTGCGAGAGCGGGAACTGGTAGGGGATGAAGATGTGAATGATATAAGTCCCCTGTGCTATTGCATCTCGTAAGAGGTGTCTCTATACGTAGATCTCTCAAAGTAAAACCAAAAGTCTCAAAATCAACAGACACAGAGTTATTACGAGTAAATTTCCTAATGGATATTAAATTTTTGATGATGTGTGGGACATATATGACGTTATTTAGGGAGAAAGGTAGGTGAAGTGGCAGAGTGTGGGTGTGACCATATCCCTGAATTGGAACGCGGTGACCATTGCCAACTATAATAAATTGAGAGGACTTTAAACGAAATAATTTGGAAAGGTTACATGCGGACCGGGTGAGGTGAAATGATGCTCCGGAGTCCATTTCCAATTTTCATTCGGCTGCTGCAAACTCATACTGCTGAACGCCTGGCCCAAATTAGTGGGGATTTGATTTGGGTATTGTTGCAGGAACTGGGATTGTGCAATGTGTGCCTGATGTTGCTGAAATTAGGCTGGTCGAGAATACTGAGCCTGGCCCAGCGCCCCTGGTTGCTGAAATGAGTATTGGGCCGGTTGGTAACCTGGAAACGAGGCCTAGTTCTGGTTGGGGTAACTGGAAGCTGGGCCGGTCCATGTGGCATTATGACTGGGTTGCTGGAGCTACTGTCGTATGCCTTTCCCGCAGCCATTGCCACCTCACCCACTACCGCGGCCCCTTTCACCCCTGCCGCCGCGGTTCTTCTACCGTGGTTCTGTCGCTATTGGCTATTTTCCGGTAGGGGCTGTTAGCCGGACCCGACTTGATTTTGTGGTGGCGTTTCAACCGCTAACGTCTTTTGGTTGTGCTCATCCTGCTTCGCACATTGTGTTTCCTCCAATAATAATTGCGAGCGTGCTTTGTTGAAACTTGATAGAGGTTCAACATGTTGTTTCATCTTGGCAAGGGTGTCATACTCACCCTTTGGGAGACCTGTAAATAATTGTAACACCATATGTGTTTAAAGCAGCGTATCAATGTTGGGCCATTGATGCATACGCTTTTATCGCTTGCCATAGTTTGACATATTAGAAAAAAATTCAAGACATGTGTTGTTGAACTGTTCTTCCAAGTACACTGCACGAGTGGTTTTGTTGTCTTGAAAGATTTCTTCTAAACGTGTCCATAACTCACGGGCAGAGGCGCATGTTTTCATAATCGTGAGAAGTAAATCTTTTGAGATTGTGCCATATATCCATTGTTTGACGACGGCATCAAGACGACACTAAGTTACGTCATCGATTTCGGGAGGGCAAGGGACAGAGTCATCGATGTGGTCAAGCACATGATACACACATGCGTGAATACAAAACAGTTCCACCCAGGACCAATATTGGTCATCTTCCTGATCAAGCATTAAGGGAACAGAGTTCTTCATGCTACACTACAACAAATCGGCTCAAAGAGTGCGACTGATTTATACCAAAAAGGGCGACTTTAAAGTTGCCCTTTTTAATTTCACCAAAGGGGGTGACTTTCAAGTCGCCTTTTTTGGTATAACCAAAGGAGGCGACTTGAAAAATTCACCCTTTTTGGTCCGCACCATAGGGAGCGACTTAAAAAGGTCGCCTTTTTTTGTCCTAACCAAAGGGGGCGACTTCAAAGTCGCCCTTTTTGGTACAAGCCAAAGGAGACGACTTAACCCTTTTAGGTCCTAACCAAAGGGGGCGACTTGAAAAGTCGCCCTCTTTGGACCTAACTTCACTAATTGTTAATTGACTATATATAAACCTGTTTAGATAAAATATTTTAATGGTGACAAAATTAACTAGATTTTAAAATGCATTTAGCGGGGTTGTAATCACTGCTGCAGCCCCTTTATATTTTTTTTTAAAATTTGTTGTTTAATTATTTATTTGTTAATTTTTAATTTATGTTTAGATGTTAATTAATTATTTAGTTGTTAATTAGTTTAGTTGTTTAGTTTCTTAGGAGATTAGTTGTTTCTCCAAAGCATGAATAAGTGCTAATTGTTAATTAATTGTTTACTTGTTAATTAGTTAATAATCTCATAATTGTTAATTAGTTATAACCTTTTTATTATTTCGTGACCAAAGAGGCGACTTGAATGGTGCAAACCAAAGGGGGCGACATAAAAAGTTAATTGCATAACTAGTGGTGTAGTGGTAGTATAGTACAATGTCACAATTCAGACCAGGGTTCGAATACCAATTGATGCATTTAATTTTTTCTCTTTTTTGAAACATATCAAAAAGGGCGACTGTAGTCGCCCTATTTGATCCACTCCAAATAGGGCGATTTTCAAGTCGCCTCCTTTGGTGAGGACCAAATAGGGCGACAAGAAAAATCGCCCTATTTGGTGTGGTTCAAATAGGGCGACTGTAGTCGCCTTATTTGGCTCTTACCAAAGGAGGTGACTTGAAAAATTGTCCTTCTTGATCTAATACAACGGACGTAATAAGACGAATTTAAGGGCGACTAAAAATCGCCCCCTTTGATCTATGAGGGCGATTTTCAAAGCAAAGAGGGTGACTTTGCTCGCCCTTTTAGAAGTGTTTTGTTGTAGTGTTAGTAACGACAAGAGCCGGGTGGAATGACGGTGAATAGAGGTTGGTGGTGGGTCAAAACAGGATTTTCAAACTTTTCTTTGATGGGTTCGCTTTATGCTTTCAGCTTCTTTCCGACGCAGAGTAAAGTCAAGTTGCTTTCACACGAGTTTCTGTTTTCTCTTCTTTTTTTTAAGGCCTCTCGCGCTCATCTGTTGCTTGTTGCGCAACGGCTTTCATGCAAGTGCGCTCATCCGCTGCTTGTTGCGCAACGGATTTCGCGCTAGTACGCTCTGAACGAATTCAATTTTCCTTATTTTGGCTATTGATGACCAGTCTTGAGAGGAACGAAGCTTCGTCTTTGTTTTTCTTCAAACCCCCAATCCGCTCTCGCTCGAGTTTTAGGAAGGGTTTTCAAAATCACCGGTATATAAGATTAAAAAAGAATGAAGACCTTCACGGAGCGGTAAGGAGATCGATGAGTTTTTAATCTTCTTATAACATTGGGGATGTAGGTCCAACCGAGACTATGTTCTACTGACCAAGTGCAGTTGCCTCAATAGAAATGTTTTCCCCGGAAGTTAAAGGTTTAACGTAGCCCCAGTTTCAATCTTAGTGCATTTTTTGGAAATTATAGAATAATGGAGGAGGTGACGAGTGGAACCATGGACCAATCCAAGACCATATAAGTGTGAGGAGGCACCCCTTCTCCCGTAGTTACGAGGCTATTTTGTCGAGTTCCTTAGAGAGAGTTGTCTCGCGCCCCTAGGTATTCTCTACCTACCAACCTGTGTAGGTTTCGGGTACAGGTACCCGGGTTAGTAATGCTCTAAGTGCGGTTAGTACAAGAAGGTACTGCGGCTTACTACCATTAGGAATAAGATGGGATTGGAATCCCTTTTTGTAGAGTCCACCATGGCAAAATCACCCAATGTGATAGGAGTACCTAGGCCCCTGGTTAGTAATAGAGCATACTTTTTCTTAAACTAAGTGAAACCCTCTCGTATCGGAGATGGACCTGGAGCTCACAAATGTGAAGTAATGGAGGATCTGATATAGATTGAAAAGAGGGAAAGCTAAGCTAGCTAACGAAGGGGTTGGGATTCGCCTCATTAAGTCTTTCTTTATCTTTAATAAATATAGGAGTCTTTCTCGCTACTACCAACTACAAGAACTGAAAAAAGGGGCTAATCGCCCTTACCCGCACTCCGAGCAGGTGGGTATCGACAGACACAACAACTTAATCAACCAGATCCACCAAAGCTATTTCCTCTAGACAGAATGAGGCTCCCCGACACTTTTGGATGACAACTGGGGTAGCAGTGGATTCGTCAGAGGACGTGGGAGTAGCCTTAGGATGCAGTGGGTAGAGGAAAGAAACGAGGGAAACAAAAAAAAAACCGAGAGGGGGGGGGGGGGGGAGTCGCCGGCTGCCGAAAAATATTTGGAGAGGGGGGCGGCGGCGGTATGAATATTACTCTAGGTTTTTAGTGTTTTGGCTCTTGATACTATGTAAGATGATATTAATCTCCTTGGGGAGTCTTTCTCATTAATATCAATATATATAGTGTACAATAAACAATCATAATACAAGAGGAATCTTAGTCCCAATATAAAAGTAATCCTAGTTTACCGTAATTATCTATTACTAAATATTTACATAATATATGTGATATATTCTAATTATGGGTAGGGCTTATATTAGATGTGTTGTACACGTTTACAATATCACCTCCTCTATGATTTGCACCACGAAAGCACTATTACGTGTAGATGGAGAGATATAAGTGAGACACTTACTCAATTGTAAGGTCAGATTGCGTTGCATTGCCTTCTCATCAATCGGAGAATCACTCAACTTAGTAGGCGAGTTGTCAACTACCGTTGGAGAGGCATGAGTTGAGGCTTGAATAGTAGGCGAGGTTTGTAAATCAAACATTGTATTTGAACTTTCCTAGATAAATCAACCAATAGGTCCTTCCACTTTCAAACGATCAAAACAAGGTCGAGTCTTATCTTAGTGGCCAAATCCATATGTAAAGGCTTCCCTACCACCAAAGCTAATGAGAATAACGATTCTTTCATAAATTAAATTAGTGGCAGTGTGGGAGAAGAGATCCAGACAACATCTATTGTTTTTTGTCTTTAGAATCAAACCATGGATCCCATTTAAGATATCTCATTTGATAATACACATTTCTACACTTTATGTAATGAGTAGGTTTCAATAATAATTGCACATAATCCTCAAGTAAACTCAATCTAATCAATACATGACAATTGCATAAATCTTGTAACTCTACCCAACGACAGGAAAACTTGCTTACGATTGCATATTGGATATTCTCATGGACAATCATACGCTCAATCTATTCAAAACTCCATTAGACAGTTGATTCATTATAAAAATACAAAATAGGTTTAATTGTAAATGTTGTATGGGCTGCATTTGGGGGGGGGGGGGGGGGAGGTGTTTGGGTAGATGGTTGGAGCAGCATAACATAGAAGGGGGCTTGGGAGGTTGAACAACCTCACCAAGAGGTTGTCTGTCGACCTGAGTGGCCACTAGAGGCTTGCGACTTTGGTCGCCTCTTATGTCACCGAAATCGCCAAAGGAGAGATCTCTCAAAGACGTATCATCAATCCTTTATCCTTTCCTATGGTTTTTAATCAATACAATTTAACATGATATAGAAAGTTATGTATTTTATTTTAAAGATAATAAATTTCACTAATTATTGGTAATAATCTTAAATAACTACTTTTAAAGTTACTAGTGTAGAATAATGTAAATCTCCTTGAGTGGAGTCCTTTCATTAATTCAATATGTATAGTGTATACAATTGCAGTTCTAATGGAATAAGGATCTATACTTTACATAATTACACTAAAATATTAATTACAGAATATACAGTGAATATATATTCTCTATCACACCCCCTCAGTCGGAGCGGGAAAAGGTCGGACGTTGAGATTGAATCTGAAGTCAAGGAACAGTTGTCGAGGAAGTCTCTTAGTGAAGATATATGCATGCCGATATGAAGAAGGAACATGCAACACCCTAACGTGACCCATTGTAACATTCTCACGAACAAAGTGAATATCAATCTCAATGTGCCTGGTGTTGCGATATTTCTATATGCTTACGCAAGTGTACATATCGTTCAAGTAATAAAGATATGTAAGACCGAGTCACAGAGACTGATTTTTCAAGTACCGATTATCTATTCTATGGTATCTATTTAGTTAACGTTCTTTTGTTTGGATTTATGACTAAGACTAAAATTATGGTAAAGCGCATAAATTAAACTAAGAATGATAATACAATGGGTTTTAAACAGTTATGAAGGAAATAAAGCTTCCAATCTCCTCAACTATCCACTCTTTCACTTGTTAATGCAATGTTAATGATTCTACTTCTTATTAAGATAGCAGGTTAACTAATCTGTCATTATATTCCGGTTAGGACATACAAGAGCTCAACCTTGTGTAGAAACCTTCTATATTTCTATGATAGATTTTACCACACAGGAGGATTAAGAACAATAACCTTAAATACTACAAAAGTATCGGGGTATTTTCGTTCACGATTTTAACCTATGTCTAAACAACTACAACATATTCAAATCTCCCCTCTCAGATCTCAATACGAAATCATACAAATTATGACAATTAATGGTCAGTTAACTATCAAGAAATCATAACAATATTGAAAAGATCTTAATACGCTGAAGAAGAAATCAATAACTAATGCATTAACTATATGAAAGAATTTCAAGAAGATTCGACGGAAAACCTTAATAAAGTAATTGGCTCCTAAACATTGTCATGTCAAGAACTAAATTACAATCCAACATAAACTGAAATAAAATAAGGGAAAGAAAAGAACTTGAACAATGAGATGTCTCTAATCTTGCTCTTACCTCCTTCTTTTCCTCCACAAACTATGATATAGAATGAATAATAAGGTCAGGGTTTATGGATTTTATAGTTCAGAAAAATTACGTTTCAGACCTAAAATCGTGTCAATTTCGGCCCAGAACGTCAAGTTTCTGCTGGCGGGAGCGGCGACACCAAAACTACTGCAGCTCCCAGGACTTCTGGCGCCGCGGAACCGTCGACGTGATTTTCCAGATGTTGTCATTTTTTTGTCTGATTTCTTTTATGCTTCCTGGACTTCTTAGGCTTCATTTCTTTAGGCTTTTCTTGTGAAATTACATCCTCAAAAGTAGTATCTTCTCCTTTATAATCGTTGTGACACAAACGAAAGAAAAACACACCTAACACTATACTAAATGCAAAATAAAAGAGCAACATACTAACTAAAAATGACTCAAAAAAGTGTATAAAATACACTCACATAAGCTGGCATTTGCTCCAAAGCTTCAATGAACATGAGATTGATATGAAGCTTTCTGAAGACCTCTAAAAATTTGAAAAATTGCTTGTCTAAGGACTTCTTCTGCAGTCTTTGATGGAATGGAATTTTTTTCTACATATTCTCTCATGACTGCCGGTGGGGCTTTCTCTAAAATAGGGTGGTCCTCAGTAACCCCCTATTTCTCTGCCTCAACTGCTTTCTCCAACTCGATCTCCTTTTCAACCACTGGCTTGGGTGCCATCTTCTCTAACTGTTTCCCACCCCCTCAAGCTAATTGCCTGACACAGTTCTCTTGGGTTCACCACAGTGTTACTAGGGAGATCCCCCTGAGGTTTGTCATTCAATTTCCCTGCAAACTGCCCCATTTGAGTTTCCAAGACTCTAATAGATGCCCTAGTTTCGGTCATGAATTGTGTGGTCTCCTTCATAAATTGTGTCTGGGCGTTAGCCAGGGTTACTATTGTTGCTCTTATTTCTTTTATTTCATCTGACCTCTCTTGTGGGGCTGGTGGGCTGAACTGATATGAGGACGATGCTTGATTCAAGGGTTGTTGTGGACTGCTCTGTTGATACTATCCCTGAATTGAGGTTGCTGCCCTTGATCATTTCTCAATGAAATGTTGGGGTGATTTCTCCACCCCTGATTATATGTGTTGGAGAATGCATTATTGTCGGACCTCTGAAAATTTTCAACTGCCTGAACCTGCTCCATAGGCACATTATTTGGGTCCACTGCTGTGCATCTATCAAAAGTATGGGGACCCCCACAAATCTCACAGCTCATTGGTGTCTGAACAGCTTTAACGTGCATAATATTCTGCTGCATATGCTTTGTAAAATTGGCAACCTACGTAGTCAATGCAGTGATAACATCTAGCTCATGAATCCCAGCTACTTTCCTGTTGTTTGTTGCTCTCTCATCGGCCCCCTGATGATTGTTTGTGGCCATATCTTCTAGCAAATCATGTGCCTCATTGGCACTCTTTCTCATGAATGTTCCCCCTGCTGCAGCATCAATAATGTTACGAGTAGTACCACACAGCCCATTATAGAATATGTGTATCAACATCCACTTCTCAATCTCATGGTGCAGACACTTTCTCTGTAGATCTTTGAACCGCTCCCATTCCTCATACATCGATTCTCCCTCTAGCTGATAAAATTTATTCAATTCTCCTCTAAGTCTAGCTGCTTTTGATGGAGGGAAGAATTTGGCTAGAAACTTCTGCGCCAAGTCTTGCCATGTGGTAATGGAGTTTACCTACAATGAGTTTAACCAGCTCTTTGCTTTATCCCTGAGTGAGAACGGGAAGAGTCTCAACTGAATGACATCGTCACTAACACCATTGTATTTAAAGGTTGCACACAGCTCCAGAAAATTTTCTAGATGAAAATGGGGATCTTCAGATGGTAACCCCTCAAACTGAACTGAGCCTTGAACCATGTGCAAGATTGCTGGTTTGATCTCAAAATTATTAGCTTCCACAGCTGGAAGCCTGATGCAAGTCTGCACCCCTGTAATAGTCGGCATCACATAGTCCCCCAAGCTCCTTTCTGCAGGGACTTGTCTTAAGACAGGCGGTAGCTCATCATTCACCAAATTGTTGTTTTGCTGATCTCCCATCGCTAATGAATCAGCACTTCTCTTTTCTTTCCCGGTCTGTCTACACAATCTCACAATTTCAGGGTTCAAAGGGATAAGAGTGTATGCTCCTCTCCTACTTCGCATAAACAACTTTGCTGAAACTAATCAAAAACAACAAACAGATCACGACAAAATGTTCTAAAATAAAAATAATAACAAGACAGAAAATAAAAACCAAATTAGAAATAAATAAATAATTCGATATTAACAGTAAGTCAGTCCCCGGCAATGGCGCCAAAAACTTGTTGCGATATTTCTAGATGCTTACACAAGTGTACGTATCATTCAAGTAATAAATATCTGTAAGACCGGATTATCGTCCACAAAGACTGGTTTTTCAAGTACCGATTATCTATTCTATGGTATCTATTTGGCTAACATTCTTTTGTTTGGATTTATGACTAAGACTAAAATTATGGTAAAGTGCATAAATTAAACTAAGAATGATAATACTATGGGTTTTAAACAGTTATGAAGGAAATAGGGATTCCAATCTCCTCAACTATCCACTCTTTCACTTATTAATGCAATGCTAATGATTATTCTTCTTATTAAGATAGCAGGTTAACTAATCTGTCACTATATTTCGGTTAGGACATATAAGAGCTCAACCTTGTGCAGAAACCTTCTATATTTCTGTGATAAATTTTACCACACAGGAGGATTAAGAACAATAACCTTAAATACTACACAAGTATTGGGGTACTTTCTTCCACGATTTTAACCTATGTCTAAATAACAACAACAATAACATTCCCAGTGAAAATCCCACAATGTGGGGTCTGGGGAGGGTAGAATGTACACAGACCTCACCTCCACCTAGATAGGTAGAGCGACTGCTTCCGGGAGACCCTCGGCTCAAGACAGAGTATAGTCACAGGCAAAGTAGTCCAAGCAGAGCAAAGTAGAGCGAGGGAAATGATCAGATTCAGACGAGAACTTACAAATAAAGCATTATGAACATACAAATAATATAATCAAATACGATAGGGTATTGCATTCTAGCAACTTGAAGCAGTAGTTAACACAACTAAATAAGATAACAAATTACACTAAAGCACACATAGTAGCATGAATTAAACTACCAGGCACTATAAGGAACTACAAAGCACTAATGCGCCTATAAGTGTGATATGCTAATCGGGTTTACAATTATAACACCACCCTAACATTTTATAAACGTAGGTAGGTCTACGCACGACTACCTACTACTCTTCTATCATAATTTGTGCCCTCCACAGCCCCCTATCTAAGGCCATGTCCTCAGTGAGTTGCACATGTGTCATATCCCATCTAATCACATCTCCCCAATACTTCTTCGGCCTACCTCTGCCCCTCTTGAACCCATCCATATCTAACCTCTCAGACCTCCGCACTGGGGCATATGTGTCTCTCCTCTGCACATGCTCTAACCATCTCAACCTCGCTTCCCGCATCTTATCCTCTATCGAGGCCACTCCCACTTTATTTCGGAATTTCGAATCCTATCCCTTCTTGTATACCGACACATCCATCTCAGGATCCTCATCTCCGAAACTCTCATTTTTTGTATGTGTGAAGTCTTGACTGGACAACACTCTGCCCCATACAACATAGTCGGTCTAACCAAAATCTCCCCTTTCGGATCTCGATTTGAAATCATACAAATTATGACAATTAATGATCAGTCAACTATCAAGAAATCATAACAATATTGAATAGATCTTAATACGCTGAAGAAGAAATCAATAACTAATGCATTAACTATATGAAAGAGTTTCAAGAAGATTTGACGGAAAACCCTAATAAAGTTATTAGCTCCTAAACATTGTCTTGTCAAGAACTAAATTACAATCCAACATAAACTGAAATAAAATAAGGGAAAGAAAAGAACTTGAACAATGAGATGTCTCTAATCTTGCTCTTGCCTCCTTCTTTGCCTCCACAAAGTATGATATAGAATGAATAATAAGGTCAGGGTTTAGGGATTTTATAGTTGAGAAAAATTACGTTTCGGACCCTAAAACCGTGTCAATTTTGGCCCAGAACGTCAAATTTCCGCCTCGACGCCAAAACTACTGCAGCTCCTAGGACTTCCGGCGTCGCGGCGCCGTCGACGTGATTTTTCGGATTTTGTCATTTTTTCGTCTAATTTCTTTTGTGCTTCCTTGGACTTCTTAGGCTTCATTTCTTTAGGCTTTTCTTGTGCAATTACATCCTCAAAAGTAGTATCTTCTCCTTTATAACCGCTGTGACACAAACGAAAAACAAACACACCTAACACTATACTAAACGCAAAATAAAAGAGCAACATACTAACTACAAAGGACTCAAAATAGTGTATAAAATACACTCAACAAATTCCCCCAAACTTACATTTTACTCCCCCTCGAGTAAAGCCCTAAACAATAAACAAAAAATAAAAACAAAACAAAGACTATATGAAATGGATCAAGTAGCTATACAGTGTTGCCTCAACATCATGGATGAAAACTGAGATCATATGTTAGAACATACTGTTATAGCCCGTAGTTCCGGCCTTACGTGTGAGAGCATACGAAAGGGATTAGGGCTTAAAATTTTCGAAAGATAGGTTGACGGATTGTTTCGGAAGGGTTTTAGTCAACTTTGAGGCGGGTTATGACCCGGTACATTGAGAGTTCCTAAGTATTCCAAAGGCCTAGTGCGTATTTCGTTGAGTCTAGTTTCCAACGCAACCGACCGTTCGTCAATAGGACATCGGAGTAGAAAGTTATGTAAGTTACAAGTTCGGTGCGCAGTCGGACAGAAATGTGTTTGGACAGAGCGCGGGGGCGCCGGATATTCGAGGGGTCTGAAGTTGCAGCGGCGCGCGGGAAGCGGCCGCGACGCGAAGTTACGTGAGGTGGCGGAAGTTTCAGTATGGCGGATTTGGCGGAAAAATTTAGGAAAATCAGATTTCTTCTTTTAAAAAGGCCATGGGAGGGTGACAAGTGCCCCCCCCCCCATCTGATTTTTGCATGTCCCTTATATTGACCAAGTCTTGAAGACTTGGTCATCTTTCAAAGTCTTCCTCTCTCTAAGCTAAAGCTCTCACTTCTCTCTAAAATTCCAAGAGGAATTCAAAGCTTAAGGAAAATCTGAAAAGTTAGGACAAGAAGAAAGCTTGTGGCTAGCTTGTAGGAGTTATTGTGATGGTGTTCTTGAAAGGAGGCTAGCAAAATTGTTGGAGTAATTTTGGGCTAAAGCTCTAAGGTAACAATTCTTCTCTTGTAGCTAGTTACATATGTTGCATGTGAAGAAGAAGGGATTTGTAGTAGTAAATAATGCTCTTAGATTCATTGCATGTAAGAAATGTGGTTTGGATATGAAAGGATTGATTAAAAAGGTTATGTGAGCATGTTGTAGCCTAAGTACTACATTAACTTTGTTAAGTAAATTGTTGTACCTTATGGGGCAGAATTTTACACACCCAAATTTAGGTGTGTAATCCCCTTTGAAATGTTTGGATTGTTGGGCCTAAGATGTGGCGTTTGGATGTTGAATTCGGCCTTGAAAAATGTGGCAAAGTATGTAGAAACAAAGGAAATGCTGCCCAATTTTTCATAGAAATTAGTAACTTTGAACTTGGATTATTCTACATTGAAATTAGAGGTTAATAAACGTGTCATGGTTATTTTAGGTTGACATATTACTTGCGGTAGTTTGGGCTTAGCAAGTGGATTGACCGAAGAGGTATGTGGAGCTTTCCTATCTCTTGAGCATGAGTAGTTGTATCTATGTAGTACGGTAGACGTACAAGATTTGGTATTCTTACTTGTTTTAAGTATATAAAGACTTGTTTCGTCTTAAAAAGTATAAGTCCCTTGGTTATGGGAAAAGTATAATTTTTACTAAAGTATAGGGTCAATATAACAACTTTATGGGAAGTTGGTTTGTTAGCTTTATGAAATGATAATAAAAAGAGATTTACTCTAAGTAAGATAAGTAAGGACGAATGACTTGATTTATGAAAGGCAAATTGATTTTAAGGCATCAATTACCCAAAGGTTTTATATGAAAAGGAGTCATTTTGAAAGAATATAAGTATGTGGTACTTTGGGTTAAATTCCCGGATTTTCTTTTTTTTTTAAATATGTTAGTGCCTTGAGTAAACTAAAATGAGAGGGTATATGAACAAGACTAATAAGAAGTATGAGCTTTCGTAACTATATATATATATATATGATATGATATGATGACCGATTGAGCTAGAGTAAGAGTATAAATGAGGGGCAAGCCCCAAGATCGTTATACCACCTTCTCCAGGGTAAGAGTATGAATGAGGGGCAATCCCCAAGATAGTCATACCACCTTCTTCAGGGTAAGAGTATAAATGAGGGGTAAATCCCCAAGATCGTTATACCACCTGCTTCAGGGTAAGAGTATAAATGAGGGGTAAATCCCCAAGATCGTTATACCACCTGTTCCGTGGATTTGCTACCCACGATGCGAGGAATACCTCATGCGAGTCCTATGGGCTTATGCGGGTGAAATAGTCTCATGCGGGCGGGTACAGCCTATGCGAGGAATACCTCATGCGGGTCCACAGGACCTATGCGGGTGAAATAGTCCCAGGAGTAGGGGGCTTATCGATACTACAGGCGAGGGACCCTGTTTTGATCACAAGCATCCTATTTTTATGCAGTAAAGTATATACTTGTTACTCTCATTGTTAGTAAGGCACAGTGTACTGTATTTTGATTTTCTTCCATGACTCCAGCTTATTTTTCAGACTTATGACATTATTATTATAGTATTTTCCAGTTTTACATACTTGGTACATATTGTGTAACCGAATTTCTTCCTGGGCTGCGTTCATGCGCAGGGTAAGTAGCAGTGGTGGATCCTCGTTCTTAGGATCACCGTTAGGTGTCGAAGCTCCATTCCTCGGAGCTTGTTTTGTTAGTACGGTTTTCCACGATGTTATATGCATTGTGTATATTCGGGGTATGGCGGCCCCGTCCCGCCACGGTTATTATCCTTAAGTGCGTGGTCACGTATGTGTTTTGGGCTGTAAGAACAAGTTGTACTGCTATACTTTTGATTAAGTATGTTTTTATGGAAGGCAGCCTTATCGGCTGGCCAGTGATGTTTACCTCTTTATAAGTTATGTGTTATGTATGTTCCGTTTCTATTCTCTGATGTATACTTGATGGTACCCTTGCAGGTACCGCCGCGCTGGCCTGGGTCGTGACAAAAGTGGTATCAGAGCAGTTAGTCATCGGAAAGTGTCTACAAACCGTATCTAGTAGAGTCTTGATTATCGGTGTGTTGTGCACCACATCTATAATCTGGAGGCTGCAGGATATTTAGGATTGGTTTCCATTCTTTCACTCTAAGATCGTGCAATAGAGTTGTGTTATAGGTTGAACCTCCTCTGATGTTTTCCCTTATGTACCAGTTATGCCTCCATGCAAGGCAACCGCGGCCCAGAAAGGCAAGGCAGCTGAGGGTGCTGCTAGTGGGACGCGGAGGGTCACGAGGGCACAGGCCCAGTCTTTACCAGAGATGATGTTTCGAGCGGCGAGTTCCACGACGTCGCCAGCCTCAGCGGAGTTCGAGGCAGCGGCCATCGAGACCGCGACGAGCCCCCAGTCCCACGATCGAATGAGTATAGATTATGGGAACAGATCCGCTTATTGACCAAAGATAGTGGTGGCGGCACGACAGAGAAAGCGACAACCCAGAGCCGAAGCCATGATTCGGGATTTCCTAGGTTGTCATCCACCCGAGTTCTATGGTTCGAGATTCGAGGAGGATCCGCAGGAGTTTGTGCGGCAGTTACAGCGGACCATGCAGGTGCTTAGGGCCTCGGAGACTGAGTCCGTTATACTAGCTTCTTACCGGTTACGCGATATTGCGTTGAACTGGTTTGAGTCATGGGTGTTGTCGAGAGGTGAGGATGCTCTTCCAGCTGTTTGGGAGGAGTTCACAGAGGCTTTCTTGGATCACTTCTTGCCCCCTGAGATGAGAGAGCCAGCGTAGATAGATTCTTGACCTTGAGGCGGGGCGAGGACTATCAGAGAGTACTTGAGTTTGATTCCTTGGCGGTACGCACACACCATCAGCGGACATGGCGCATGAGGTTCATCGATATGTGATTGGGTTAAACCATCATATGATTACTGCATGCTTGGGGGTGGCTCTTCAGCCAGGGATGGATATTGCCAGGATGCAGGCGTATGCGCAGGGGATTGAGGACAGAGAGAGGCAGGATCAGCTAGATTTAGGCCAGCCCAAGAGGGCCAGGACAACAGGGTCTCAGGGCAGTTTTCGAGGCGGACAGCCTCAGCAGCAGACTAGGTCCACATTTCAGCCAGCACAGGGTGCTCCTTCTCAGTTTTCTGGCAGGAGGTCTGATCAGCCGGGTCATTCAGGAGCAGGTCAGGGCTCCAGGACTTCGGGGTTTCAGGGAGGCAGAGACCGTCACCAATCGAGACCACCCACATCTCGGTGCGTTCGATGCGGTAGGTCTCATCCGGGCGAGTGCCGTATGGGTTCGGGAGCTTGTTACTCTTGTGGCCAGCAGGGCCATGTGAAGAGGGATTGTCCGTCCTTAGGCGGCGGGAGTGTTATGGTTCAGCCGACGGCCGATTCTTTGGATCTTCGCCTTGGTGGTCCGACGCCCGAGGCGGTGTTCACGCCAGCAGCCGCGCAGAGGTCGTGGTAGGGTCCTGTTCTAGCGGTCCTCGAACCGCATCTATGCTATGTCCACCGTCAGACGGGAGGCGTCACGGATGTCCGCCAGTACATTGTTCGTTTCTTGCTGTGATGTATATGCTTTGATAGGTCCAGGTTCTACCTTGTCCTATATATCTCCTCATATTGCTGATAGAATAGGGATAGAGCCTGAGTCCATAAGACCTTTTGAGGTGGCTACGCCATGAGTGATTCGATGGTAGCCGGCGGGTATATAGAGCTTGCCGGTGATCGTAGATCGTCGACTCTGGCCGACTTGATAGAGTTGGATATGACGACTTTGATGTGATTATGGGTATGGATTGGCTAGCGTCTTGCTATGCCAATGTGGACCGTAGAGAGATTAGTTCGATTCGGTTTCTGCGAGCGGTTATCGAGTGGAAGGGAATACGCGGCCGCCGTAGGGGTAAGTTTATTTCTTACCTCAAGGCTAGGAAGATGGTGCGAAAGGGTATATCTACCATATGGTTCGGTATTCGACATCGAGGTGAGATACCGGACCTTGATCGATTCCGATCGTTAGAGAGTTTCAGACGTATTCCCGCACGAAGCTCGCATCCTCCCGAGAGGAGGTTGAGTTTTGCATTGATTTGGCGCGGATACTGATCGATATCTATTCCTCCATACAGATGGCACTGCCGAGTTGAAGGAATTGAAATACCACCAAGGACTTGGAGAAGCGGCTTTATCGGGCCAAGTGTTTCTCCCAGGGAGCACGGTGTTATTTGTAAAGAAGAAGGATGGACGCGCATGTGTATTGATTACGGAAGTTGAACAAGGTAACTATCAAGAACAGATATCCTCCCGTGATTGACGATTTGTTTGACCCGCAGGTGGTGCAAGGTGTTTTTTCAAGATAGACTGCGGTGCAGTTATCATCAGTGCGAGTTAGAGAGACAGATATCCCAAAGATCGCATTCAGACCGGTATGGGCACTATGAGTTCAGTGGTGATGTCTTTCGGGTTGACCAACGCCCAAAGAAGATTCATGGATTTGATGAACAGGGTGTTCAAGCCATTCTTGGATATGTTCGTTATAGTTTTCATTGATGATATCTTGGTGTATTCGCGCACAGAGCAGGAGCATACATATCATTTGAGGACGGTATTGGGAGTCCTCATGGACCGACAGTTGTATGCCAAGTTCTCGAAATACGAGTTTTGGTTGGCTTCAGTGGCTTTCTTAGGGCATGTTATCGGGGCCGATGGTATTCGGGTTGATACAGCGAAGATTGAGGCAGTCAAGACTTGGCCCAGACCCACTACACCGACGGAGGTGCGCAGCTTTTTGGGCCTTGCAGGTTATTATCGGAGGTTTGTGGAGAAGTTTGCTTCCATATCAGCACCTTTGACTAAGCTGACTCAGAAAGCAGCTATGTTCCGGTGGACGGATACTTGTGAGGAAAGTTTCCAGTTGCTAAAGGAGAAATTGACGACCGCCCCAGTTCTTACTCTTCCAGAGGGTTTAGATGGATATGTGGTTTATTGTGACGCGTCAGG
The DNA here is from genome assembly GCA_029844215.1 of Przewalskia tangutica. Taxonomy (NCBI): domain Eukaryota; kingdom Viridiplantae; phylum Streptophyta; class Magnoliopsida; order Solanales; family Solanaceae; genus Przewalskia; species Przewalskia tangutica. The sequence continues at coordinate 39,695,151 of CM056724.1, read as the reverse complement.
TGTCAGGCTTGGAGTGCGTCGACGCAAAGACGGCAAGGTTATAGCTTACGCATCTCGACAGCTTAGGAAGCATGAGAAGAACTATCCCACACATGACTTGGAGTTGGCAGCAGTGATTCATGCCTTGAAGATCTGGAGACATTATTTATATGGAGTTCATGTGGATATTTACACAGACCACAAGAGTCTCCAGTATATCTTCACCGAGGAGCCGAACTTGGCGAGAGGCGTGGTTGAGCCGCTAAGAATTACGATATTGATATTCTATACCACCCGGGAAGGCCATGTAGTTGCAGATGCCCTTAGTCGCAGATCGATGGGTAGTCCATGCGATGTCTGACCGAGAAAAAGGATATGGTCCGAGAGTTACATCAGCTAGCGAGCCTTGGGGTTCGTTTGGTTGATTCTAATAGTGATGGAGTTCGGGTTCGAGAGGTCGCCGAGTCTTCCATCGTCGAGGAGGTGAAGAGGCGACAGTATGAGGATCCGATTATGGTACGATATCGAGATGCATCTCTCCAGGAGGAGAAGAGTCTATTTGAGGTAGCACCTGACGGGGTGCTAAGATTTGAGGGCCGGTTGTGTGTTCCCGATGCGGACAGACTTCGCCGCAGATTCAGAGGCACACAGTGATCGTTATTCTATTCATCTGGGGTCGACTAAGATGTACCGCGACCTCAGATGTATGTATTGGTGGGATGGCCTGAAGAGGGACGTGGCCAGTTTTGTTGCACAGTATCCTATTTGCCAGCAGGTCAAGGTTGAGCACCAGAAGCTCGCTGGTACATTGCAGTTATTGATATTCGACTTGGAAGTGGGAGGTGGTAAATATGGATTTTATTACGGTTACCTTCCACTCGGAGAAGCATGATTCCATTTGGGTTATCGTCGACAGCCGATTGAAATCAGCCATTTTATTTCGGGAGACGACTTTTTCACGAGGATTATGCTAGATCGTATATCGGGAGATTGTGAGATCGCACGGAGTTCTATATCGATTATTTCGCAGAGAGCCCGGGCCACGGCTAACTTCTGGAGGTCTTTCCAGAAGGGACTAGGGACACAGGTGAGTCTCAGTACGGCGTTTCATCCTCAGACCGACGGACAAGCCGAGCGCACTATCCGGACACTTGAGGATATGCTGCGGGCTTGTGTTATTGATTTCAGGGGTAACTGGGAGAATCATCTGCCTCTTGTGGAGTTTTCTTATAACAACAACTACCATTCTAGTATTCAGATGGCGCCTTATGAGGCCTTATACGGAAGGAAGTGCAGGTCACCGATAGGCTGGTTCGAGGTGGGAGAAGTGAAGTTAGTCGGGCCAGACTTGGTTCAGTAGGCAGTGGATAAGGTGAAGCTTATCCAGGAGCGATTATTGTCAGCTCAGAGTCGACAGAAGTCATATGCAGATCATCGGCGACGACACTTAGAGTTTGAGGTTGATGATTGGGTCTTCCTGAAGGTATCACCCATGAAGGGCGTGATGAGATTTGGAAAGAAGGGGAAACTTAGCCCAAGGTACATTGGGCCTTATCAGATTGTCCGTAGAGTAGGCGAGGTTGCCTATGAGTTGGATCTGCCGTCCGATCTGGAGGCGGTGCACCCAGTCTTTCATGTATCTATGTTGCGGAAATGTATTGGAGACCCATCTAGAGTACACCCGATTCATGATGTCCAGGTGATAGAGGGGTTATCGTATGAGGAGAGTCCCATAGCGATACTCGATCTTCAGGTTAGGCCACTGCGGACGAAGGACGTGGCTTCCGTCAAAGTATTATGGCGGAACGAGAACAGAGAGGAAATGACCTGGGAAGCAGAGGATGACATGATGAAGAAGTATCCTCACTTATTTCCTACACCTCCAGGTAACCCACTTTCTTGCTTGTTAGTTTTTATTTGGCAATTATGCTTGAGTAATGTTGTGGCTTGTGGATCATCTCTAATTGCAAAAAGAATAGTTAAGAGGGTCTATGTCGATATCGTGATTTGAGTAAGCCTAGAAGGAACATTCGGGACGAATGTTTCTAAGAGGGGGAGAATGTTATACCCCGTAGTTCCGGCCTTACGTGTGAGAGCATACGAAAGGGAGTAGGGCTTGAAATTTTCGAAAGATAGGTTGAAGGATTGTTTCGGACGGGTTTTAGTCAACTTTGAGGCGGGTTATGACCCGATACATTGGGAGTTCCTAAGTATTTCAAAGGCCTAGTGCGTATTTCGTTGAGTCTAGTTTCCAACGCAACCGACCGTTCGTCAATAGGACATCGGAGTAGAAAGTTATGGGAGTTACAAGTTCAGTGCGCAGTCGGACATAAATGTGTTTCGGACAGGAGCCACAGGGCCGCGGCGCCGGATTCAGGACCGCAGCGCCGGATATTATGAGGGGTCGCTGAAGTTGCAGCGCCGCGGCGCCGGGAAGCAGTGCCGCGACGCCAGAAGTTCTGTGAGGTGGCGGAAGTTTCAGTGCCGCGGCGCCGAGGCGGGATTTCTGGCGGAAAAAATTAGGAAAATCAGATTTCTTCTTTTAAAAAGGCCATGGGAGGGTGACAAGTGTCCCCCCCCCCATCTGATTTTTGCATGTCCCTTATATTGACCAAGTCTTGAAGACTTGGTCATCTTTCAAAGTCTTCCTCTCTCTAAGCTAAAGCTCTCACTTCTCTCTAAAGTTCCAAGAGGAATTCAAAGCTTAAGGAAAATCTGAAAAATTAGGACAAGAAGGAAGCTTGTGGCTAGCTTGTAGGAGTTATTGTGGTGGTGTTCTTGAAAGGAGGCTAGCAAAATTGTTGGAGTAATTTTGGCTAAAGCTCTAAGGTAACAATTCTTCTCTTGTAGCTAGTTACATATGTTGCATGTGAAGAAGAAGAGATTTGTAGTAGTAAATAATGCTCTTAGATTCATTGCATGTAAAAAATGTGGTTTGGATATGAAAGGATTGATTAAAAAGGTTATGTGAGCATGTTGTAGCCTAAGTACTACATTAAATTTGTTAAGTAAATTGTTGTAGCTTATGGGGCAGAATTTTACACACCCAAGTTTAGGTGTGTAATCCCCTTTGAAATGTTTGGATTTTTGGGCCTAAGATGTGGCGTTTGGATGTTGAATTCGGCCTTGAAAAAGGTGGCAAAGTATGTAGAAACAAAGGAAATGCTGCCCAATTTTCCATAGAAATTAGTAACTTTGAACTTGGATTATTCTACATTGAAATTATAGGTTAATAAACGTATCATGGTTATTTTAGGTTGACATATTACTTGCGGTAGTTTGGGCTTAGCAAGTGGATTGACCGAAGAGGTATGTGGAGCTTTCCTATCTCTTGAGCATGAGTATTTGTATCTATGTAGTACGGTAGACGTACAAGATTTGGTATTCTTACTTGTTTTAAGTATATAAAGACTTGTTTGCCTTAAAAGTATAAGTCCCTTGGTTATGGGAAAAGTATAATTTTTACTAAAGTATAGGGTCAATATAACAACTTTATGGGAAGTTGGTTTGTTAGCTTTATGAAATGATAATAAAAAGAGATTTACTCTAAGTAAGATAAGTAAGGACGAATGACTTGATTTATGAAAGGCAAATTGATTTTAAGGCATCAATTGCCCAAAGGTTTTATATGAAAAAGAGTCATTTTGAAAGAATATAAGTATGTGGTACTTTGGGTTAAATTCCCGGATTTTCTTTTTTTTTAAATATGTTAGTGCCTTGAGTAAACTAAAATGAGAGGGTATATGAACAAGACTAATAAAAAGTATGAGCTTTCGTAACTATATATATGTGATATGATATGATGACCGATTGAGTTAGGGTAAGAGTATAAATGAGGGGCAAGCCCCAAGATCGTTATACCACATTCTCCAGGGTAAGAGTATGAATGAGGGGCAATCCCCAAGATCGTCATACCACCTTCTTCAGGGTAAGATTATAAATGAGGGGTAAATCCCCAAGATCGTTATACCGTCTGCTTCAGGGTAAGAGTATAAATGAGGGGTAAATCCCCAAGATCGTTATACCACCTGTTCCGTGGATTTGCTACCCACGATGCGAGGAATACCTCATGCGAGTCCTATGGGCTTATGCGGGTGAAATAGTCTCATGCGGGCGGGTACAGCCTATGCGAGGAATACCTCATGCGGGTCCACAGGACCTATGCGGGTGAAATAGTCCCAGGAGTAGGGGGCTTATCGATACTACAGGTGAGGGACCCTGTTTTGATCACAAGCATCCTATTTTTATGCAGTAAAGTATATACTTGTTACTCTCATTGTTAGTAAGGCATGCATCGTATTTTGATTTTCTTCCATGACTCAAATTATTTTTGGACTTATGACATTATTATTATAGTATTTTCAGCTTTACATACTTGGTACATATCAGGTACGACTTCCTTGGGCCCGCTCACGCCGCAGGTAAGTAAGCGGTGGATCCTTGTTCTTAGGATCACCGCTCCAGTGTCGTAAGCTCTATTCCTCCGAAGCTTGTTTTGTTAGTACGGTTTTCCACGATGTTATATGCATTGTGTATATTCGGGTATGGCGTTCGCCACGCTTGTTATCCTTAAGTGCGTGGTCACGTATGTTTTGGGCTGTAAGAACAAGTTGTACTGCTATACTTTTGATTAAGTATGTTTTTATGGAAGGCAGCCTTATCGGCTGGCCAGTGATGTTTACCTCTTTATAAGTTATGTGTTATGTATGTTCCGTTGCTATTCTCTGATGTATACTGCGGTACCGGCAGGTACGCCGCGCCGGTCGGTCGTGACACACATACATAGCATGAATGATTATCAATCTAGAATTTCAAGCTAGATATTTCGCAAATTCACTTAGATCTTAATCAATGGAAATACAAACACCTTACCTATGCATGTCAATTTCATTCCATCTTTCCAAAAATTCTTGTCACGACCCGACCGCTCGCGATAGTGCCCTACACAGGCACCCCGCTGTATAAATCGAGAATAGCAATGAACATACATATAACTTAGACAAGAACAACAACAAAGCTAGCCGATAAGGCCACCTTCCGTAAAAAAATACTCAATCCATAAATAACAAAGACATTTTTATTTCTTTACAACCCAATCCACAATGTGACTACTGCACTTAAGAATAACAACTCAAGTGACGGGCCCCGCCATACCCCGAATGTACAATAACCGACAATACCAGTGGATAAGCCTCAAATGAAGGAGCTTCAACAAATGAACAGTGATCTAAGAGCGAGGATCGCACTGCAGACTTCCACTGCGGCGTGAACGCACCCAAGGAGGTCAAGACAACATGTACCAAATATGTGAAATCAGTATCAGAATGAAATCATAAGTCTAAATAAATCAAGACATGTATGATAACTCAATTAACGACATCGTGCCTTACTAACAATGAGAGTAAAATAGGAGTATACTTACAATATAAAGTAGGAAAGCTTACGATCAAAGCAGGACCACCCGCCCGCAGTGTCATTAAGCAATCCTATTCCTGGGACTATTTCACCCGCATAGATCCAGTGGACCCGCGTGAGGTATTCCTCGTGACGGGACTATTTCACCCGCATAAGCCCTTACGGACTCGCATGAGGTATTCTCGATAGGTCGGACCCGCCGCACGGGACTATTTCACCGCATAAGCCCTACGACTCGCGTGAGGTATTCTCGCATCGTGGGTAGCAAATCCACTAAATATACAATGCCACAAACCCGGAATGACCGCACGATTAATATATCACTAGCACAAATCCGCCATTACACATAACATAAGCACTACCGGCTTATCGTACAATACATAAGCAAGTTAAGAAATCCCCTAACTCCTTATTATTCTTGTTTATATACACTCTCATTTTAGTTTACCTAAGGCACTATCATGTCTTTTATAAAAAAAAATCCGGGAATTTAACCCAAAGTACTACGTACTTCTATCCTTTTAAAATGATTCATTTCATTATACAACTTCCAAGATACTAATAACCATGGTATCAAGTTACAATTACTTTTCAAGACAAGTCACAATACTTTTTAGAAATAAAATTAGGCTTCTAAACCAAGTGACTTCTTTTCTTGTAAAAACCTTAGGCAAATGATGCCTTTAAAACAAATTGCCTTTCAAATAAATCAAGCCATTTTATCTTTTCATAAAGCCAATATAACCAACTCCCCATAAAGTCGTTATATTCACTTTATACCTTAGTCAAGTACAATTTCCTTTCCAAGGACTTATACGTTTAAAATGAAACAAGTATCACATTCTTTAAAACTCTTCAAGTCCCTTAACCTACTTAATTTACTTAGAGTAAACCACTTTAAACTTTCCATAAAGCTATTATAACCAACTTCCCATAAAGTTATACTAGCCTTATACATTAGCAAATTACATTCTTTCCTTGTAACCAAGAGACTTAAACTTTCCCACAAAACAAGTATTAAAATACTTTCAACATACTTAAAGTCTCTTAACTTTTGAAAACCAAGATATCCTTAATATTTAAACAAGTGAGTTAATTCCATAACTCAACAACTTGGACATTCTTTAAAATAAGCCAAGGATATCAAATAGACTAGATTGTCAAAATTCAGACGCTCACCGTACTATACATTTACAACTTAATCATGCTCAAGAGATAAGAAAGTTCCACATACCTCTTCGGTTTAATCCACTTGCTAAATCCAATCGCCGTACGTAGTATGTCAACCTATAATGACCATAGTACGTCTATTAACTTCTAGTTTCAAACGTAGAATATTCCAAGTGCAAGTCACTAAATTCTACGGAAAATCGGACAAAGACTTCCTTTGTTTTTACTAACTTTGCCACCTTTTCCAAGGTCGAAATACAATAACCAAACAGCCCCAATTGGCTCACAATAATATAGAAGGTAATCCAATGCAAATGAATAACCAAACAGCCCCAATTGGCTCACAATAATATAGAAGGTAATCCAATGCAAATGAATAACCAAACATCCCCAATTGGCTCACAATAATATAGAAGGTCATCCAATGCAAATGAATAACCAAACAAATTTCAATTGGCTCACAATAATATAACAATACCAATTCTTATTCAATTTCTATTTCAATCCAAATTGGTAGCATAATAAGATATCAAGCCGCAATTGATTCTAGCTACTACATTCTCCAAGTAGGTAACATGCGACAATTCAATTTATCGATCAAATTGGATTTCAATTTCAAATGGCTAAATATGACATTTTCGGTTCTAGGCTTCTACAATCCATGTCACTTATCAAACTTCATAACACAAATCACATGATCACTTATAACTTATCATAACAAGAAATCTTCAATTACAAAAGTAAAACGAAGAGTATACCTCAATTAGCCCAATTATGATCCAAGATCACAAGTCGCTTCCTTAGCAACTTTAGCCCTCCTTTCGACGTTCCAAACCACTCCAAGCAACCCTTGAAGCTTATGAATAACTCATCTTCAAGTTTCAACTTCAAAGTTGAATAACCCTTAGGTTTTCGCCATGACTAATACGAAACGCCTCTTTCCGGATCTTTCTATTGAGGAACACTTACAATACCCTTAGGTACCTTGGTTTAAAGTGGGAGATTATTGGACAACAATTGCAATTTTTTCTCTCAAACCCTCCCTATGGCCGAGAGCCTCTAAGTGAAGAACACAAAACTCTTGAAATTTCGTAAGTGTAAAAGTCATCTAGCACTAGTAGGATGAATATATAACCAATGGAGGGTTAGGATTAGAACAATTGTGTGGCTTGGATGAGTTTCACATGGATCAAGTCTAGGTGGCCCTCGACTTAGTCAACTTTGTCAAGCTTCAAGACTAGCAAGACTTGGTCATTTAATTTATGGTCAAAAGACCATTCTAACCATGACAATTTCGTCCATGACCATATAAGGGGGTGACCCTGTCGCCTCCCGCTCGTCGCAATATTTCGCTTTTCCGACAAATTCCAAAATTAGATAAATTTTTACTCGCCTCAAATCTTACCATTTGAGTTCTTACGCACGCTCTAGAAACGATCCCGAACTTCCGGTGTAACATTCTTCCCCTTAGAAACATTCGCCCCGAATGTTCTTTCGAGTCCAACTTAAGATAGCGACAAAGTCTTCTTTTACCACCCCTACATACCAATAATACCACACGAGGCCACGTGAATAATACTCATACCAAAATGTCAAATCAACCCCACGTGTCAACATTGGTTATCGCGATAAAGCTTCCGCCGACTGAGCTTACTAGTAATCTTCCCGGTAAGCTTTCTTTATCCATGCTTCGTTGAATCAAGTCCGCTCAAATAATCAACCTCGCCTATGTCGGTATCCAACCGGCGATCTACACTTTCTACATACAAGGCCTCCTACAGGGCCATCCGAATACCGAAGGGTGTCTATAACACAACGAGGCAATAACCCTCCCGCTATTCGAATCAAGAACACAGCCCGCAACCTATCCTCGTGTTCGGATAGTACGCTCGCTCGTCCGTCGGTCTGAGGGTGTAATGCAACACTGAGACTCACCTGTGTCCCTAAAACCCTTCTGAAAAACCTCCAGAAGTTACTTGTAACCGAGCTCATCGGTCTGACATCATAAACGTAGGGACCCCGTGCAGTCTCACAATACCCCTGCTATACAAGCTAGCATAATCCTCACCAGTAAGTGGTCCCAACTGAAGAACACTACTGGTTTCGCCAAATTTAATTACCATGACCTGTGGAGTCGCACTTCCTCTGAGTACGATGCCACCCTGTAACAAGATCCATAAAAAAATACTTCTCATATCTAGGTTGGGATTTCAATCGCCTGCAATAGCCCACTGGGCTTCTGGTGCACAACCATGACCTGCTACTAACTCTGATACTACAAGAACTCCGCTATGTCCCTTTCCGATCATCTTACCCATTCATACATCCGAGGTCACGACACAACTTGGTCGACTCTCGAACAGCAGGAACAATAAGCACCGTATGCCTCCTTATAACTCGCCGACTAGTCCTGGCAAAGACCGGTACACGCACTATCTCATCTCACAAAGACTTATCCGTGCTACTCAAATGAGCTCTTCTCTCTCTGAGAGCCGTATCTCGATATCAGATCATAATCGATCCTCATACTGCCGCTTCTTTACTTCCTCAACAATGGAAGACTCGAACCTCTGATCTGAACTTCATTAACTTGAAACAAATAATCGAACCCCTAGGCTCGTAACTAAAGAATCTCACCGACCACATCCTGCCTATCCGCTGCCCATCCGCGTAATACCCCAGTCCACGACAAAGAGTATTCCAGAATCGCTTCGCTTTCCTGATGGTATAGATATCAATATCACAATCTCGAGTAACTCTAACCACCATCGCTGCCGCAAATTCTACCGCTCACCGCAGATATACCGAGGCTTTTGTGGTCCGCATAAGTATCCACATGAAGTCTCAGATATACGTCATGCCCCCAAATCTTCAAGGCATGATTTAACCGCCACTCTAAATCGCGAGTGGCGCAATTTCCTTTCCCGCCTCCCTAACTACCGGAAAACATAGGTTCTATCCTTATCTGATTGCGTACAAGACACAACCTAGCCCAATACCCAACGTGTTGTAATAATAACATAACCCTCTAGTCTCACAGGAGGGGTTAGAATTGTAGTCGTGGTCAACTTATCTTCCAATAACTGAAAGCCTTTCTCATTCCTGCGAAATATTCGGGTATCCTTAATCTCACTTATGGTTCCTGATTCCCTTTTGTTGCAACCAAACTTGGTCACTAACTTAGACTTAATTCCTTTGCTTGCCTCACGGCTAAGACTTCATCACAATCACATTCTAGGGGAGGTTTCCTGGTCTCACAAGTAGTAACCTGCTTTTCCTTTCCCAGTTGCAGAGCCTAACTAGGTGTTACCACCCTTTTCTCGAAATGTTCTTACTGCCCATTACCTACTAATGGTCTTTACACTAGTCTGGGGTAAACATATCTCGTGCAACCTACATTTATATCTTTACGATACTTCCTCACCAATTCAGATGCTCTTAATTACCCCAACACAACACTTTTCCCACTGTTATCTACAATCAGAACCTATGGTATGACGATATCAAGACCTTACAGCCTTATATCCTTCGCCTAACAACACGGGTACACGCAACCCCATAATACGCAAACCGACCTTTTACGTGGGAAGAGAACTTATCTCCCTTTCTTAAACTTTCTCGAGTCACAACCCTAATCACGTGTCCTCTTGTCCAAGAATTAGCTAATCGCCACGCACCGCCTTAAAGTCATGCAGATTTTCAAACCTACCAAAGATGCCTCAACTTTCTGCCAAGAAGACTGTGATTTATCTTATTCATGCCTTGCATATTTTCCCGAAATTATTCGGAAGGTCGTGGCCCCGACCGCCACACCAAACCAACTCCAAGTACTTCCAAGGGCACTTAACACAACTTCCTCCAAATTCAATTATTACATACTTTCACGCCAATTTACCCCAAGTGAAACAAGTCACACAGACTTAAAAGGAAAAACAATGATGCTAAAGAAGGAAGGATAATTCATCGTTACTACCACTTCTCTTCCTTTTCACTCGATAACCGCTTATCGGAACCGTACCGAATCAATCTCTCTCTCAGAGTCCACGTTGGCATAACAAGAGGCCAACTAGTCCGCATCAGAGTAACCTCAATGTCTATCATAACACCGCTGGGTCCAACGACTTTATCGTTACGGAAATTATCTACCCGCCGCCTACCACCCAACACTCACGTGTAGTCACCTCAAAGGTTCTCATAGATTCGCTTTTATTTCTTTACACTGGTTGCTTTCTTTGTCACCGGTCGATTTCTTCCGCATTTCCAAACTTATACTAGCATACGCATACAAAATTCCATACTAATTCGCCTCAACTCTTTGAAGTTACTAAATTAATCAATACAAGGCCCATTCCGCTCACAACTGTTCCGGTGGAACACGCCCACGAACCCAGAAATGACTAACTAAACTGCCTTGCACCTCGTGACCTTGTCACGAATCTGACTACTACCAACCGATCCCATTTCATTTCAAGCTATGGGGCGAATTTAATAGATCCCCAACTCGACTCGGCGTCGCACTTAACTCTTTTCCTAGGTCTGTCTTAACTTTTCACTACCCGAGAAGGCCTTATATACCTAAGGTCTCGGTGGTTATCAACATTTTTAGGCTCGCAATTTCCATGCTCCAAGCCTATCTTATCACCTCAGAACCGTACAAGAACTTCTCGTAATACCATAATCGTGTTGTCTTGTCCACAACAACCATACTTACTCCATACGGATCTCACCCGTACCATTCTCGAAATCCTTCTACGTAGCTTAATCTATTAACATAGTCTTACTTTAAGTCCCTAAATCACCCTCTTGAGGGTCCATTACATTCTCATATAGCTCATCATCACCTAATTATCTCAAATTATCACGTAAACTTGATGAGAGTTCATTATTCTGTTCCATACTTTCCTGCATTTATTTAGTCCTTACCAAATCCCGGAAATCTAAAATCATCCTGTGCAAATACATATGTGACCCCATACATAAATCCGCATAGTCAGATGTAACAATACCAACTACACCATTACTAACTCGATACGCAACCCACGTAATCCTTCCCCGGTCATCACGCTTCCTCGTAGTCGCAAACAATCATAACTTGTTGTGGAGAGACGACCCTAACCATACAAATCTATCGCACGATCTTAGAGTGAGAAGAATGGAAACCAACCCTAAATGTCCTCGCAGCCTCCCCGATTATAGATGTGGTGCACAACACACCGATAATCAAGACTTACTTAGACACGGCCAGACACTTTCCGAGGACTAATCGCTCGATACCACTTTTGTCACGACCGACCTCGGCTCGCGATCGTGCCCTACCCGCACCCCGCTGTATAAATCGAGAATAGCAAATGAACATACATATAACTTAGACAAGAAACAACAACAAAGCTAGCCGATAAGGCCACCTTCCGTAAAAAAATACTCAATCCATAAATAATAAAGACATTTTTATTTCTTTACAACCCAATCCACAATGTGACTACTGCACTTAAGAATAACAACTCAAGTGACAGGCCCCGCCATACCCCGAATGTACAATAACCGACAATACCAGTGGATAAGCCTCAAATGAAGGAGCTTCTCAACAAATGAACAGTGATCCTAAGAGCGAGGATCGCACTGCAGATTTCCACTGCAAGATGTAACGCACTCGGCGAGGTCGATAACATGTACCAAATATGTGAAATCGAAAGCATCAGAATGAAATCATAAGTCTAAATAAAATCAAGACATGTATGATAACTCAATTAATAAGACATCGTGCCTTACTAACAATGAGAGTAAAATAGAGTATACTTACAATATAAAGTAGAAAGCTTACGATCAAAGCAGGACCACCCGCCCGCAGTGTCATTAAGCAATCCTATTCCTGGGACTATTTCACCCGCATAGATCCAGTGGACCCGCGTGAGGTATTCCTCGCATGGGACTATTTCACCCGCATAAGCCCTTACGGACTCGCGTGAGGTATTCTCGTGATAGGTCGGACCCGCCCGCACGGGACTATTTCACCGCATAAGCCCTACGGACTCGCATGAGGTATTCCTCGCATCGTGGGTAGCAAATCCACGGAAATATACAATGCCACAAACCCGGGGAATGACCCCGCACGATTAATATATCACTAGCACAAATCCGGCTACTACACATAACATAAGCACTACCGGCTTATCGTACAATACATAAGCAAGTTAAGAAATCCCCTAACTCCTTATTATTCTTGTTTATATACACTCTCATTTTAGTTTACCTAAGGCACTATCATGTCTTTTATAAAAAACAAATCCGGGAATTTAACCCAAAGTACTACGTACTTCTATCCTTTTAAAATGATTCATTTCATTATACAACTTCCAAGATACTAATAACCATGGTATCAAGTTACAATTACTTTTCAAGACAAGTCACAATACTTTTAGAAATAAAATTAGGCTTCTAAACCAAGTGACTTCTTTTCTTGTAAAACCTTAGGCAAATGATGCCTTTAAAACAAATTGCCTTTCAAATAAATCAAGCCATTTTATCTTTCATAAAGCCAATATAACCAACTCCCATAAAGTCGTTATATTCACTTTATACCTTAGTCAAGTACAATTTCCTTTCAAGGGACTTATACGCTTAAAATGAAACAAGTATCACATTCTTTAAAACTCTTCAAGTCCCTTAACCTACTTAATTTACTTAGAGTAAACCACTCTTTAAACTTTCCATAAAGCTATTATAACCAACTTCCCATAAAGCCGTTATACTAGCCTTATACATTAGCAAATTACATTCTTTCCTTGTAACCAAGAGACTTAAACTTTCCCACAAAACAAGTATTAAAATACTTTCAACATACTTAAAGTCTCTTAACTTTTGAAAACCAAGATATCCTTAATATTTAAACAAGTGAGTTAATTCCATAACTCAACAACTCGACATTCTTTAAAATAAGCCAAGGATATCAAATAGACTAGATTGTCAAAATCTTGTACGTCTACCGTACTATACATTTACAACTTAATCATGCTCAAGAGATAAGAAAGTTCCACATACCTCTTCGGTTTAATCCACTTGCTAAATCCAATCGCCGTACGTAGTATGTCAACCTATAATGACCATAGTACGTCTATTAACTTCTAGTTTCAAACGTAGAATATTCCAAGTGCAAGTCACTAAATTCTACGGAAAATCGGACAGCACTTCCTTTGTTTTTACTAACTTTGCCACCTTTTCCAAGGTCGAAATACAATAACCAAACAGCCCCAATTGGCTCACAATAATATAGAAGGTAATCCAATGCAAATGAATAACCAAACAGCCCCAATTGGCTCACAATAATATAGAAGGTAATCCAATGCAAATGAATAACCAAACAGCCCCAATTGGCTCACAATAATATAGAAGGTAATCCAATGCAAATGAATAACCAAATAGCCACAATTGGCTCACAATAATATAACAATACCAATTCTTATTCAATTTCTATTTCAATCCAAATTGGTAGCATAATAAGATATCAAGCGCGATTGATTCTAGCTACTACATTCTCCAAGTAGGTAACATGCGACAATTCAATTTATCGATCAAATTGATTTCAATTTCAAATGGCTAAATATGACATTTTCGGTTCTAGGCTTCTACAATCCATGTCACTTATCAAACTTCATAACACAAATCACATGATCACTTATAACTTATCATAACAAGAAATCTTCAATTACAAAAGTAAAACGAAGAGTATACCTCAATTAGCCCAATTATGATCCAAGATCACAAGTCGCTCCTTAGCAACTTTAGCCCCTCCTTTCGACGTTCCAAACCACTCCAAGCAACCCTTAGAAGCTTATGAATAACTCATCTTCAAGTTTCAACTTCAAAGTTGAATAACCCCTTAGGTTTTCGCCTTGCGACTAATACGAAAACGCCTCTTTTCCGGGATCTTTCTATTGAGGAACACTTACAATACCCTTAGGTACCTTGGTTTAAAGTGGGGAGATTATTGGACAACAATTGCAATTTTTTTCTCTTGAAACCCTCCCTATGGCCGAGAGCCTCTAAGTGAAGAACACAAAACTCTTGAAATTTCTGTAAGTGTAAAAGTCATCTAGCACTAGTAGGATGAATATATAACCAATTGGAGGGTTAGGATTAGAACAATTGTGTGGCTTGGATGAGTTTCACATGGATCAAGTCTAGGTGGCCCTTGACTTAGTCAACTTTGTCAAGCTTCAAGACTAGCAAGACTTGGTCATTTAATTTATGGTCAAAAGACCATTCTAACCATGACAATTTCGTCCATGACCATAAGGGGGGGGGGGGGTGACCCGTGTCGCCCTCCCGTTCGTCGCAATATTTCGTTTTCCGACAAATTCCAAAATTCCGATAAATTTTTACTCGTCTCAAATCTTACCATTTGAGTTCTTACGTACGTTCTTAGAAACGTATCCTGGAACTTCCGGGGTGTAACAATTCTATAGACCTGTTTACTTGCTATTCTCCACTAATCATAGACATTGTTAGCGATATATCCACACGCTTAACGCAAGTGCACGTATCGTGACAAGTAATATAGCCTGGGTAAGACCGAATATCGTCAGCAGGGATTAGTGTTCAATTACCAATTTCTATCATATGGTATCTATTTGGTGATCGATATTTTGATGGTTGTTTGTATCTATGACTACTAAATAATTATAAAAGTTAACTAAATTACTTTACTTAAATCAGATATGGTGGAAATAGGGCTTCCAATCTCCTCAACTATCTGCCCGCTTTAATCTTTAATGCAATGATAAAGGTTTTTCTTCTATATTGAGATAGCAGGTTAACTAAGCCGTTTTATATTCCGGTTAGGATATATAAACACTCAACCCCGATGCAGAATCCTTCTATCTTTCGATGATAAGATTTACCACAAATGAGGATTAAGAACAATAACCTATTAAACTACACAAGTATCGGGGTACTTTCGTCCACGATTTTAACCTATGTTTATTCAACTATAGCATATTCAAAATCTCCCCTTTCAGATATCGATTAGAAATCATATATGTGATGATAATTAGTGATCAATTAATTACCAAGCAATCAAAGCAATTATTGAATAAATCTCAACTATATAAAGAAGAAACTAAAACCATGCATTAAATCATAAAACGAGGATCAAGTGATTCGAATGGAAAGCCCTAATTAAAGTTTAGCTCTTAGCCATAGACATGCTAAGAACTAAAAGATTATCCAACATAAACTGAAAAATAAATAAAGTAAGAAAAAGAATTACTCAAGAACAAGTCTCCAATCTTGAAGCTTTCAAGAACTATGTATTGTGTAGAGTTAGGGATTGTGGACCCCTTCAAAAATCTTCCCTAAGGCCTTTTTATATCCTCCAAAAACGTTCTCAACTTTTCCCTCTTGGTCTTGGCCCATTCCCATTCAGATTTGGCTGAAAACCCGCGTCGGCGCCACGGCCCTGAGACCGGCGCTGTGGCGCCGAAACTCCTGCAGCCTTCCATGACCGGGCGTCGTGGCCTCGCTGCTCGATGGATCAGCCACTGGCGCCGCCAGATTTTGCCCGGGGTGCCAACTTTTCGTCTCTTTGTGCTCTGGAACCTCTGTTTTTGCTCTCTTTTTGTTTCTTTTCGCCAATGTACCATATTAAACCACTGTGACTCAAAAGAAAGAAAATCTATACTAACATGACACGTATTTGTATAAAAATGGGCCAAAGACTAACTAAAAATAACTCAAAAGGTGTATATAAAATACGCCTAACAAACACACAAACTTAACATTTGTTCGCCCTCGAGTAAAGATCAGAAATAGAGACAAAGACATGAAAAAAAGAAAATAAAATGACTCAAAGACACTGATCAATTTGCTGCACAATTACCACTAGAAAAACATGAAGGTTAGTAGGATAATATGCAGGAACATATAGCATGAATTTTTAGCATTCTAAAACTCTTAAGTCAGATATTTCGCAATTTCAATTCAATCATTCTCAATGGACGTAAGAACACTTAACCTATGTATGTCAATATCAAAATTATATGGCCTGTTTACTTGTTATTCTCCACTAATCATGGGTACACATACTAGAGATCTTCAGGACTTTTCAGGGTTGTAATGTAGGCTTAGGCAGGGGTAGGTAAAAAAATAGGCATTTTGGCTCAACTTACGTACCATAAGCTCTTTTTCTTTCAACTCTTCCCTTTTCTTTTGATTTCCTCTTTAATCCCGTATCTATCTTTCCCCTCTTTTTGTTTAGAGAGAATGAGGTGCATTGTGAATAACAGACACCGCCAAACTTAAGCTTTTGCATTTTTTTTATTGGGGTGCATTAAATTTTTTTTCTTCTCTTTTTGTCCTTTTTCAACACTTTTCATTCCAAACATCTTAATTTTCCACTTATGACACAATTATGGAATTATAGGGTGTCAAAGAAAGATCTTATTTTTGGCTCAAAGGGGCTGACTAGGGATACAATTTTAATGTCAGGGATAGGCAATGAATGGTAAGAAAGGGCTAACAAATAAATGCTTGAGTCATATCCCTAACATGTATATCCTAACTATTTTGACTCAAATAACAAGTAAACAGACACATAGGATTAATCATTAACAAATTCATAAATCAAGCAAGATATCCTAAATAATTTGATTTCAAGAATTCTTGGCATATCTAACTTAAGCGTTCATATTTTCTGCTTCTAATTCCATTACATTATCCCACTTTACTTCATTAGGCGTTTCAAGTAACTACATCATGCATGATCATAAAAAAAAATAGACTCATATAAGACATAAAAATAAACAATAACAAGACTCAAACACACAAAAATAGACTCAAAAATAAACTATCAAAAATAAACTAAGAACCCCCCCCCCCCAAACTTAAATCACACATTGTCCCTAATGTGTGCAAGATTCAAAAAAAAAGAAATATGAGACAACTTACAGACTTGTGGTTTAAAATGGTGGCGGTGGCGGTGGATAATGCATGACAGATAATTTCAGGGTGGCGCCACGACTCTGAGTGTCGGCGTCGTGGCGCCCAAAGTACTGCGAGGTCTGAGAACTCGGCGCCACGGCGCTTTGCTACACGTTTTTGGCCTTGTACCTTGCATCACAACATCAAAAACAATACCAGATGTGAGACTGTTCTAACTAAGCTAGAAATGCATAAATTTAAAACCTTGGGTTGTCTCCCAAGTAGCGCTGTCTTTAACGTCTTGTAGCCGGACGCAGGTTCCTCTACACACTGTCTTGAGATGGGTCACAGAGCTCACATGTTCCATGTCATTTATCAAGTACAGTTTCAATCTCTGTCCGTTCACTTTGAACGGTGCTCCCTATTTTCCTCTTTTTTCAACCGCACCATAGGAAAATACTCTTTCAATAGTGAATGGGCCTGACCATCGAGATTTAAGCTTACCTGGGAAGAGTCGCAACCTTGAGTTGAATAAGAGTACTTGTTGTCCTGCTTGGAATTCTTTAGGGATCAAGTTCTTATCATGCCATGCCTTGTATCTGAATTCATCCAACTCACTCAGCTGTAGCAACCTCTTCTGTCCTGCTGCCTTGGCATCCATGTTCAGCTTCTTCATCGCCCAATAAGCCCTGTGTTCTAACTCCACCGGCAGATGACAAGCTTTCCCAAAAACCAATCAGTATGGTGACATTCCAATGGGAGTTTTGAACGTTGTTCTATAGGCCCAGAGTGCGTCATCCAACTTGATAGACCAATTCTTCCTTGAGCTATCCACTATCTTTTCCAGTATGCTTTTCACCGCCCTGTTTGAAATTTCGGTTTGCCCATTCGCTTGAGGATGATAGGGCAGTGTAGTGCGGTGGTAGACTCCGTAGCGGCCAAGTAGTGTATCAAGATGCTTGTTACAAAAGTGGATTCCTTCATCGCCGATGATGGCTCTGGGAGTACCAAACCTTGTGAATATGTTCTTTTGGAGAAACTTTTGGACTGTCTTACTGTCATTCTCTTTAGTGGCTACTGCTTCTACCCATTTGGACACATAATCCACTGCAAGAAGAATGTATTGATTCCCAAATGATGACGGGAAAGGACCTATGAAGTCGATCCCCCACACATCAAATAGCTCCACCTCCAAGATCCCATTCAGGGGCATTTCATTTCGCCTTGATATGTTCCCCGTTCGCTGACAACGATCGCATCCCTTCACAAAGGCGTTGGCATCCTTGAATAGGGATGACCAATAAAACCCACTCTGCAATACTTTGGCGGTTGTCCTTGATGCTCCAAAATGCCCACCACATTGTAAGGTGTGACAATGAGTGAGAATCTGGTGCATCTCATCTTCTGGTACGCATCGCCTAATGACTTGGCTACAAGAAGATTTGCAGAGCATTGGCTCCTCCCAATAGTAATGTTTTACCTCTGAGTGGAACCTCTTCACCTGTTGTCTTGTCACTCCTGGGGGTACTACCTTAGCTGCAAGAAAATTAACAAAATCAGTGTACCAAGGTAAATTAAAGACAACGCTTACTTGAAACAATTGTTCATCTGGGAAGTGATCATTTATCTGCAAATTCTTGGTGTTCTGGCTCTTTTTTTTTCAAGCCTTGACAGGTGGCAACTGAGTTCTCTGCCCCCTTCTTGTCACGGATTTCCATGTCAAATTCTTGTAATAGCAGTACCCATCGGATAAGGCGGGCTTTTGCATCCTTCTTTGTCATCAGATACTTTATGGTAGAGTGGTCTGTGTATACTATCACCTTATTGTCAATTAAGTATGGTCTGAACTTCTCAAATGCATATACTATTGCTAACAATTTTTTTCTGTAGTGGCATAATTCAATTGTGCATCCTTAAGGGTTTTTCTAGCATAGTAAATGGATCTGAATACCTTATCAACTCTCTTCCCAAGAACTGCTCCCACTGCATAGTCACTTGCATCACACATTAGTTCAAATGGGAGCTCCCAGTTTGGTGCAATGACTATAGGTGCTGAGATTAGCCTCTCTTTGAGTGTCTGAAAGGCGGTCATGCGTTCCTTATTGAATTCAAAAGCAACTCCAGTCATTAGCAAGGTGGAAAGGGGTTTCGAAACTTTTGAGAAGTCTTTGATGAATCTTCTATAGAAACCAGCATGCCCAAGGAAACTTCGAATTTTTGTCGACATCGAGGTGGTAGATTTTCACCATCAAATCTTCGCCTGGCCCACCTCAATACCTTAGTTGGATATTTTGTGTCCAAGGACAATCCCCTCTCTCACCGTGAAGTGACACTTCTCCCAATTCAGCACAAAGTTGGACTCTTCACACCGTGTCAACACTGCTTCCAAGTGACTTAAACACTCGTCGAAAGAAGACCCAAAGACCTTGAAATCATCCATGAAAATATCTATGGTCCTCTCCACCATATCAGAGAAAATTGTCATCATGTACCTCTGAAAGGCGACAGGTGCATTGCAAAGCTCAAATGACATCCTTCTGAAAGCAAACGTACCAAAGGGGCAGGTGAATGTTGTATTTTCCTGATCTTCTGGTGCTATGGCAATCTAATGATACCCTGAGTAACCATCCAAGAAGCAATAATAGTTGTGCCCTGCAAGCCTATCCAGCATCTGATCTAAAAAGGGGAATGGAAAGTGGTCTTTTCTGGTTGCCTTGTTCAACTTGCGGTAGTTAATGCAAATCCTCCACCCAGTGACTGTTCTAGATGGAATGAGCTCATTTCTTTCATTGGTCACCACTATCATGCCACCCTTTTTGGACACCACTTGCACAGGACTCACCCATGCACTGTCAGAGATAGGATAAATTACCCCAGCGTCAAGCCATTTCATGATTTCTTTTCTTACTACCTCCTTCATGTTTGGATTCAGTCTCCGCTGTGCCTCAATGGAGGGTCTGCTCTCATCTTCTAGACGAATCTTATGCATCACTGTTGAAGGACTTATTCCCCTTATGTCTGCCAATGTCCATCCAATGGCACGTTTGTGAGCTCTCAGCAGCTTCTCAACCTCAACTGTGGATAGCTGACATGATACGATCACTGGTAAGGATTGGTTCTCACCTAGATATCGGTATTGCAAATGATCTGGTAGAGTCTTCAACTCTAACTCTGGAGCTTTTTCTGTGGATGTTACTGATCTCTCTGGCATCTGCCCTAGCTCTTTATATTTCTTCTTATAGCATTGCTCATACGAATCCATCCAATTTGCATACTCCATCAATTTCGGGTCATTGTCGTTATTCTCACCCCATTGGGTCAGCATTTCTTCAAGAGCATCAGCACTCCTGACCCCATTTCCTAAAACTGCTTCTTCAATCATATTAATGGCATAACAGTTGTCATTTGCCTCTGGGAAGGTTGCTTCTTGGAATACATTGAAAATCACCTCTTCTTCTTCCACACGAAGTCTCAGCTCACCTTTTCGAACATCAATGAGTGCATGTCCCGTGGCTAGGAATGGTCTGTCAAGGATAATGGGGATCATGTCATTATCTCTCATGTCTAAGATGATAAAATCAGCGGGAAAGATGAACTTGTCCACTTTAACCAACACATCCTCGATGACTCCTCTGGATGGACGATGGAGCGATCAGCTAGCTGTAAAGTGATGTTTGTAGGTCTTTCTTCTCCCATTCCAAGTTTTCAAAACACCAGATAGGGCATCAAATTTATACCTGCCCCCAGATCACACAACGCCTTCTGACATTCAAACTTTCCTATAGTGCAAGGGATGGTGAAGCTTCCCGAATCTTTCGACTTCTGAGGTAACTTCCTCTGTAGGATAGCGCTGCATTCTTCAGTCAACAATATTGTTTCATAGTCATATATTCTCCTTTTTTTTACTGAGAATCTCCTTCATGAACTTTACGTAACTCGGCATCTGCTCTAGAGCCTCAACAAACGGGATGTTGAGTTGCAGTTGTTTGAGAACTTCCAAGAATTTAGAGAACTTTTGTCAAGGGAACTTGTCTTTAGCCTCTGAGGATACGTTATCTTCACCTGGGGTGCTTCCACAACTTCTATCAGTCCTCCTTGTTCTGGATGAAGGTCTCCAGTAACCACTGCGCCTTTTTGATCTTGCGACGCCACGGCCCTGAGATTCGGCGTCGTGGCGCCCAAACTCCTGCAAAGTCTCTGGACTTTCGGTGCCATGGCGCTGCTCAGTGGAGCCACGACACTGCAAATACTACGAGCATTCTGGACCATCCTTCTCTGGATACGACGGTGGGGAGCTTGCTTCCACTGGTTCGCCATTTCTTAGGTTAACCGTCTGACATTGCTCTTTTGGATTCGCCCCAATATTTTCAGGGTGCTTCCCTTGTATTCTGTTGCTTAGCATGCCCGCGAGTTGTCCTATTTGTGTCTCCAAATTCTTTAGGGACACTCTTGTCTCATCCATGAACTGAGTTTGATGCTTAGTTAGCCTGAGTATGGCCGCTCGCAACCCATTCTGCTCTTCCTGTGGGACATGAGGGTTACATTGTTGTTGATAGTTCTGTAGCCTGTGATAGTGGTAGTCCATGTTTTCTGGATCCCTGAGATGAATCAAAACCAACAAACAAATCACGGCGCACGGTTCCACAAATAAAATAAAATAAAAACCAAATTAGAAATTAAGAATAGATAGATTGATATTGAACTACGCCAATCCCCGACAACGACGCCAAAAACTTGTTAGCGATTTATCCACACGCTTAACGCAAGTGCACGTATCGTGACAAGTAATATAGTCTGGGTAAGACCGAATATCGTCCTCAGGGATTAGTGTTCAATTACCAATTTTTATCCTATGGTATCTATTTGGTGATCGATATTTTGATGGTTGTTTGTATCTATGACTACTAAATAATTATAAAACTTAACTAAATTACTTTACTTAAATCAGATATGGTGAAAGTAGGGCTTCCAATCTCCTCAACTATCCGCTCGCTTTAATCTTTAATGCAATGATAAATGTTCTTCTTCTATATTGAGTTAACATGTTAACTAAGCTGTTTTATATTCCGGTTAGGATATATAAACACTCAACCCCGATGCAGAATCCTTCTATCTTTCGATGATAAGATTTACCACAAATGAGGATTAAGAACAATAACCTATTAAACTACACAAGTATCGGGGTACTTTCGTCCACGATTTTAACCTATGTTTATTCAACTATAGCATATTCACAATCTCCCCTTTCGGATCTTGGTTAGAAATCATATATGTGATGATAATTAGTGATCAATTAATTACCAAGCAATCAAAGCAATTATTGAATAAATCTCAACTATATAAAGAAGAAACCAAAACCATGCATTAAATCATAAAACGAGGTTCAAGTGATTCGAATGGAAAACCCTAATTAAAGTTTAGCTCTTAGCCATAGACATGCTAAGAACTAAAATATTATCCAACATAAACTGAAAAATAAATAAAGTAAGAAAAAGAATTACTCAAGAACAAGTCTCCAATCTTGAAGCTTTCAAGAACTATGTGTTGTGTAGAGTTAGTGATGGTGGACCCCTTCAAAAATTTGTCCTAAGGCCTTTTTATATCCTTCAAAAACGTTCTCAACTTTTCCCTCTTGGTCTTGGCCCATTCCCATTCAGATTTGGCTGAAAACCCGCGTCGGCGCCACGGCCCGAGGCCGCGCGTGGTGCCGAACTCCTGCACTGTCCAATGACCGGGCGCCGTGGCCTCGCTCGATGGATGGCGCCTGCCGCGCTCATATTTTGCCCGGGGTGTCAGCTTTTCGTCTCTTTGTGCTCTGGAACCTCTATTTTTGCCCTCTTTTTGCTTCTTTTCGCCAATCTGTCATTTTAAATCACTGTGACTCAAAAGAAAGAAAATTTATACTAACATGACACGTATTTGTACAAAAATGGGTCAAATACTAACTAAAAATGACTCAAAAAGTGTATATAAAATATGCCTAACAGACATACACATTACAGATCTTCAGGGCTTTCAAGGGTTGTAATGTAGGCTTAGGTAGGGGTAGGTAAAAGTTGGAATTTAGGCTCAAATTACGTACCTTTAGCATTTTTCATTCAACTCCTCTTTCATTCTTTTTGACTTTCTTTTTAATCTCATACCTATGTTTCTCCCCTCTTTTCTTTTCTTTTGAGAGAATGAGATACATTATAAATAACAAGCACCCCCAAACTTAGACTTTTGCATATTTGTCATTGGGGTGCATCAAATTTTCACTCTTATTATTTCTTTTTCAACATTTTTCATCCCAATATTTTCAACTATTACTTATGGCACAAACCGGAAATCAAAGGGTGTCAAAGAAAAAACTTATTTTAGGCTCAAAGGGGCTGACTAGTGATACAATTTATGTCAGAGTAGGTAATGAATGGTAAGAAGGGCTATCAAAGAAATGCCTGAATCATCTCCCTAAACATGTATATCTTAACTATTTCGCCTCAAATAACAAGAAAACAATTTTTTTAGACATTTTCAACCTTTCTTTCCATAACTAACATACATAGGCTAAACACAAATATCTCAAATAATTAGATGTCATGAATTCTTGACATATCTAACTTAAACACGCAGATTGTCGCTTTTAATTCCATTACATTATCCACTTTATCCACTCAATATTTTTAGCAATTACAACATAATCTATAAAAAACAATTATGACTCTAAAACACATAAAACACAACCAAAAAGAAAACAAAAAGATCCAAAACAAAATAACAAAACAAAATAAGACACCCCACCCCCCCAAACTTAATCGACACATTGTCCCCAATGTGTAAAAACTAAAAATAAAAGGACAACTTACTAACACAACACATCGATCATAACGGAGGTCTGGAATGATATTTTTGAAATTGCACATCATCTGGGCTCTCTGAATTTCTGGCGCCATGGCCCTGCATTTTGGTGCCACGACGTTGTGCTCAATTTCCCGAATCTCAGAACCACCTGACATCCAAAAACATAAGACAAGAAATCAATACCGTGAGATTGTTCGAGACAAAAATTAAAGTAACATAATTAAAACATTGGATTGCCTCGTAGCGTTGTCTTTAACATCTTTTAGTCGAACGCAGTTTTCTTACTCAATCAAGGAGGTAGAGTATCCCCTCCGCATATCCATCTTATTATCATTCTCTTCCTCCTTCTCCTTCTCTTTTTCACAGAGTTAATTTCAGGAGGGTTCATTTTCATTTCAACATTCGCTGGTTCCTTGGCCCTACTCTCAGGTTCCACACTTTTCTTTAATGGCACCCCACGAGCATCAGTACTTATGAGGCTTTTCGCAGAGACAGCTCCTTCAATGACTCCAATAGCAAAACATATATCCTGTACTTGTGGCTCAGGTGGTGGCTTGAACACTTTGAAAGTTATCTCTGGCTCAGGTGGTGGCTTGAACACTTTGAAGGTCATCTCTACATCTTGAACTCTGAGCTTCAACTCTCCCTTCTCAACATCAATAAGTTCCCTCCCTATGGCTAGAAATGGTCTCCCAAGGATGAGGGGAATATTTTCATCTTCTTCTATGTCTAGGATGAGGAAGTCAGCAGGAAAGATGAATTTATCCACTTTAACTAGCACATCTTCGATTATACCATGTGGATGCTTTACTGAGCGATCTGCTAGCTGCAAGATTACTTTCGTAGGCTTAGCCTCGCCTACTCCAAGCCTTCTAAACACAGAGAGAGGCATTAGGTTGACACTTGCCCCCAAGTCACACAGGGCTTGCTTGCATGTCACCTTCCCTATGGTGCAGGGTAGGGTGAAACTCCCTGGATCTTTCAATTTAGGGGGAAGTTTCTTCTGCAAGATAGCACTGCACTCCTCTGTCAGCGTTATTGTCTCATAGTCTGTCAGCTTCCTCTTCTTAAACAGGATATCTTTCATGAACTCACATAAGCTAGCATTTGCTCTAAAGCTTCAATGAACGGGAGATTGATATGAAGCTTTTTGAAGACCTCTAAAAATTTGGAAAATTGCTTGTCTAAGGACTTCTTCTACAGTCTTTGAGGGAATGGAATTTTTTCTACATATTATCTCATGATTGCCGGTGGGGCTTTCTCTAAAATATGATGGTCCTCAGTAATCCCCACTTTCTCTGCCTCAACTTCTTTCTCCAACTCGATCTCCTTTTCAACCACTGGTTTGGGTGTCATCTGCTCTAAATGCTTCTCACTCCTCAAGCTAATTGTCTGACACTGTTCTTTTGGGTTCAACACATTGTTACTAGAGAGATCCCCCTGAGGTCTGTCATTCAGTTTCCTTGCCAACTGCCCCATTTGAGTTTCCAAGCCTCTAATAGATGCCCTAGTTTCAGTCATGAATTGTGTGGTCTCCTTCATAAATTGTGTTTGGGCGTTGGTGGATTGATTCTGGGCGTTAGCTAGGGTTACTATTGATGCTCTTATTTCTTTTATTTCATCTGACCTCTCTTGTGGGGCTGGTGGGCTGAACTGATGTGAAGACGATGCTTGATTCAAGGGTTGTTGTGGACTGCTCTGTTGATACTGCCCCTGAAACTGAGGTTGCTGCCCTTGATCATTTCTCCAAGAAAAGTTGGGGTGATTTCTCCACCCCTGATTATATGTGTTGGAGAATGCATTATTATAGGGCCTCTGAAAAATTCCAACTGTCTGAATCTGCTCCATAGGCACATTATTTGGGTCCACTGCTGTGCATCTATCAAAGGTATGGGGACCCACACAAATCTCACAGCTCATTGGTGTCTAAACAGCTTTAACGGGAATAATATTCTTCTGCATTTGCTTTGTCAAATTGGCAACCTGCGCAGTCAATGCAATGATAGCATCTAACTCATGAATCCCAGCCACTTTCCTGCTGTTTGTAGCTCTCTCATAGGCCCTCTGATAATTGTTTGTGACCATATCTTCTAGCAAATCATCTGCCTCATTGACACTCTTTCTTATGAATGTTCCCCCTGCTGCAGCATCAATATTGGTACGAGTAGTACCACACAGCCCATTGTAGAATATGTGGACCAACATCCACAGACCAATCCCATGGTGCAGACACTTTCTCTGCAGATCTTTGAACCGCTCCCATGCCTCATACATCGATTCTCCCTCCAGCTGATAAAAGTTATTCAACTCTCCTCTGAGCCTTGCTGCTTTGGATAGAGGGAAGAATTTGGCAAGAAACCTCTGCGCCAAGTCTTGCCATGTGGTAATGGAGTTCGCCTGCAATGAGTTCAACCAGCTCTTTGCTCTATCCCTGAGTGAGAATGGAAAGAGACTCAACCGAATGGAATCGTCACTAACACCATTGTATTTAAAGGTTGCATACAGCTCCAGAAAATTTGCTAGATGGAAATGGGGATCTTCATATGGTAACCCCCCAAACTAAACTGAGCCTTGAACCATGTGCAAGATTGCTGGTTTGATCTCAAAATTATTAGCTTCCATAGCTGGAAGCCTGATGCAAGTATGCACCCCTGTAATAGTCGGCATCACATAGTCCCCCAAGCTCCTTTCTGCAGGGACTTGTCTTAAGACAGGCGGTAGCTCATCATTCACCAAATTGTTGTTTTGCTGATCTCCCATCGCTAATGAATCAGCACTTCTCTTTTCTTTCCTGTTCTGTCTGCACAATCTCACAATTTCAGGGTTCAAAGGGATAAGAGTGTATGCTCCTCTCATACTTCGCATAAACAAATTTTCTGAAACTAATCAAAAACAACAAACAGATCACGACAGAATGTTCTAAATAAAAATAATAACAAGACAGAAAATAAAAACCAAATTAGAAATAAGAAAAAATAATTCGATATTAACAGTAAGTCAGTCCCCGGCAACGGCGCCAAAAACTTGTTGCGATATTTCTAGATGCTTACGCAAGTGTACGTATCGTTCAAGTAATAAAGATCTCTAAGACCGATTTATCATCCACAGAGACTAGTTTGTCATGTACCGGTTATCTATTCTATGGTATTTATTTGGCTAAAATTCGTTTGTTTGGATTTATGACTAAGACTAAAATTATGGTAAAGTGCAGAAATTAAACTAAGAATGATAATACTATGGGTTTTAAACAGTTATGAAGAAAATAGGGATTCCAATCTTTCCAACTATCCACTATTTCACTTATTAATGCAATGCTAATGATTTTTCTTCTTATTAAGATAGCAGGTTAACTAATCTGTCATTATATTTCGGTTAGGACATATAAGAGCTCAACCTTGTGCAGAAACCTTCTATATTTCTGTGATAGATTTTACCACACATGAGGATTAAGAACAATAACCTTAAATACTACAAAAGTATCGGAGTACTTTCGTCCATGATTTTAACCTATGTCTAAAACAACAACAACAACAACATTCCCAGTGAAAATCCCACAATGTGAGGTCTGAGGAGGGTAGAGTGTACACAGACCTTACCTCCACCTTGATAGGTAGAGCGGCTGCTTCCGGGAGACCCTCGGCTCAAGACAGAGCATAGCCACAGGAAAAGTAGTCCAAGCAGAACAAAGTAGAGCAAAGTAGAGCGAGGGAAACGATCAGATTCAGACGAGAACTTACAAATAATAAAATCAAATACGACATGGTATTGCATTCTAGCAACATGAAGCAGTAGTTAACACAACTAAATAAGATAACAAATTACACTAAAGCATACATAGTAGCATGAATTAAACTACCAGGCACTATAAGGAACTACAAAGCACTAATGCCCATATAAGTGTGATATGCTAATCGGGTCTATATATATAACACCACCCTAACATTTTATAAGCATAGGTAGGTATACGCACGACTACCTACTACTCTTCTATCGTAATCCGTGCCCTCCACAACCCCTATCTAAGGTCATGTCCTCAGTGAGTTGCATATGTGTCATATCCCGTCTAATCACTTCTCCCCAGTACTTATTCGGCCTGCCTCTGCCCCTCCTGAACCCATCCATAGCTAACCTCTCACACCTCCGCACTAGGGCATCTGTGTCTCCCCTCTGCACATGCCCAAACCATCTCAACCTCGCTTCCCGCATCTTATACTCTATCGAGGCCACTCCCACTTTATTTCGGATATCCTCATTTCTAATCCTATCCCTTCTTGTATACCAACATATCCATCTCAGCATCCTCATCTCCGTAACTCTCATTTTTTATATGTGTGAAGTCTTAACTGGTCAACACTCCGCCTCATACAACATAGTCGTCTAACCACCGCCCTATAGAACTTGCCCTTAAGTTTTTGTGGCATGTTTTTGTCGCACAACCTATGTCTAAACAATTACAACATATTCAAATCTCCTTTCTCGGATCTCGATTCGAAATCATACAAATTATGACAATTAATGGTCAATTAACTATCAAGCAATCATAACAATATTGAATAGATCTTAATACGCTGAAGAAGAAATCAATAACTAATGCATTAACTATATAAAAGAGTTTCAAGAAGATTCGACGAAAAACCCTAATAAAGTAATTAGCTCATAAACATTGTCATGTCAAGAACTAAATTACAATCCAACATAAGGGAAAGAAAAGAACTTGAACAATGAGATGTCTCTAATCTTGCTCTTGCCTTCTTCTTTGCCTCCACAAAGTATGATATAGAATGAATAATAAGATCAGGGTTTAGGGATTTTATAGTTGAGAAAAATTGCGTTTCGGACCCTAAAACCGTGTCAATTTCGGCCCAGAACGTCAAATTTCCGCTGCCTCGCTGTGGCGCCATGTGCCAAAATCGCTCCGAGACTTCGACGCTGTAGCGTCGTCGACGTGATTTTCCAGATTTTGTCATTTTTTCGTCTGATTTCTTTTGTGCTTCCTGGGACTTCTTAGGCTTCATTTCTTTAGGCTTTTCTTGTGCAAATACATCCTCAAAAGTAGTATTTTCTCCTTTATAACCGATGTGACACAAACAAAAGAAAAACACACCTAACACTATATTAAACGCAAAATAAAAGAGCAACATACTAACTAAAAAGGACTCAAAAGAGTATATAAAATACACTCAACACCTGGTTCGTTGATGCTGAACCGGGTTATGAGACAAATAGACAGCACATATGTTATCATAGTAAACCAAAGATGTCTTACGTAAGGGACAATGAAGCTCAAGAAGGAAATTCTAGAGCCAACATAGCTCAGCAACAACGTTCACAATGCCTCGATATTCTGCTTCTGCACTCGAACAAGAAAGGGTGTCTTGCCGCTTGGCACACCACGAAATAATATTATCCCCCAAAAATACATAATATCCAGACATAGAGTGACGGGTGTCCGAACAGCATGCCCAATCTGCATCTGTGTAAAAAAGTAACCTAGTCAGTGCGGAGGGATATAGCTATAGTCCATAGTCAAGAGTACCATTAACGTATCGAATGATACATTTAAGAGTTGTGAAGTGAGGAACCTTAGGAGCGTGCATGAACAAGCACACCTGCTGAATAAAATATGCAATATCGGGCCGAATGAATGTGATATACTGAAGAGCATTTGCGAGACTCCTATAAAGAGAGGGATCGATGACCGGATCCTCGACATCTACACTAAGTTTTGACTTTGAGTCGACAGGAGTGGACATGATCTTGCAGTTTGCCATTTAGCCTTATAGGCAATCTCCCCTGCATACTTATGTTGACATAAGAACATGCATGACATGTGCTGATCTGGTAACTAATCCTTAAAAAATAACTCAATTTACCCAAATCTGTCATAGCAAATTCGAACTTGAGCAAGGTAATGATCTCATATTTCAGTGTATCAGAAGAAGCTGTCAGAACAATATCATCCACATATAAAAAAAATAAGTTGTGTCAGTACCTTGATGAAAAATAAATAGGGAATGATCACTCTTGTTGTACACGAACCCGGTATGTATGATGTATGTAACAAACCTCTCATACTAAGCCCTAAGGGCTTGTTTCAAACCATATAGTGACTTACGAAGACGACAGCCATAATAAGGAATCTCCTGATGAACAAAACTAGGCGGTTGATGCATATAAACGATTTCTTTCAAATCCCCATGTAAGAAAGCATTTTTTACATCAAACTGGTGAATAGGCCAATGTTTCCCCATAGTTATACTCAAGACTATGTGAATGGTGGTTGGTTTGACCACCGGCTAAAAGTATCACCATAATAAACTCCATCTTGCTGACCAATATCATTAGCCACAAGTCTTGCCTTATGGCATTCAAGCTCTCCACTATCTTGAAATTTCTGACGATAGATCAACATACAATGAATCACATTCACCCCCTCTGATTTTGGAACAAGATCCCAAGTATGCTAATTGGTTAACACATTAAACTCCTCACACATGGTCGTATTTCAATTTGGGTCAAGTTCATCTAAGTTTGGTCTTTTAGGAATAAGTGAGACAGTTTGAGTGGATAGGTTAGAGTGAACTTTTTGTTTGAAAATCCCGGGTGTGCATGGGTTTCCATATGGTGTGGGGGGCGGTCATGGGTGGGGCCGGGGGTTGGGTGGTGATGGGTTGGAAAAGGTAGTGAGGTCGAGCATGGGCTAGGAGGGTGATGGGAAGTATGGCTAGGCAGTGGGGTGAGGTAATGACGGGTTGTATGTCGGGTTGGTGGTGTGGGGCAGTGTAGTGATAGGCTCGTCGGGTGGAGAGGTCGACGGGACGAGTAGTGGTACGACCCGAGGGTGGGAATTTTGTAGTGCATTTTAGACTAGAGGTGAGGTATTCGAGTCATCAAGGAATCCGTAATCAGTGGGTCAAAATTGGTAGATATTGGCAAAGGGAAAGACGTTCTCCTCAAACGTGACATGACGTGAGACTGATATTTTGCATGTGGACACGTTATAGAATAAGTACCTCTATCGTTTGATGGGAACCCTAAGAAGACACACAAAGTGGAACGGGGTGCTAATTTGTGAGGGACGGTAGAGGGTAGATTCGGTTAGTAGAGACAACAAAAAATACGAAGATGATCGTAGGTAGAGATTCGACAAAATAAGAATTTGGTATGAGTCCTATTATAGAGCGTACGAGTAGGTTGTATATTAATAAGGTATTTTGCCATTTTAATGCATATACCTAAAAGCTGGGGGGAAGAGATGCATGAAAAAGTAGGGTATGAATCATATTATTAATGGTGCGTAGAATTCGTTCGGCTTTACCATAATGATGGGAATTATGGGTCAGGTGAAACGAAAGACCATGCCATTAGCCGTATAGAATTTATGAAAGAGAGAATTGTTAAACTCACGACCATTGTCACATTGAAATATTTTATTTCTTTTTCAAATTACGTTTTACATACGTACGAAATTAAAGAAACTTGGAGTAGACTTAAGGTTTAAAATGGAGCGGATGGACCCACAGGAAGTGAGAAAAATCATCCAAGAATATTAAATAGTATTTATGACCCAATTTTCTAGTAATAGGAGATGTCCATAAATCTGCATGAATAATATCGAATGAAGAAAAAACAATACTCAAAGATGACGTAAACGGAAGTCTAAAATGTTTTCTAAGATGACAAGAATAGCAATTTTGGGCAAGGTTCCCTTTATTACATTTAATTAAACTACGGTTTCTAAGAAAGTAAAAAATATAAGCTCAGGGATGTCCAAGTCTACTATGACACGTTGAGAACGAGATTGCAGTTAGAGATGTGGGAGGATTGACACTGGCAGCGGACGTGGATGGGAAATATAGAGGTCCCCCACACTATTTCATCTCGTAAGAAGTCTCCCTGTACGTAGGTCCTTCATGGAAAAACCAAACAGGTCAAAATCAATAGGTACGAAAATATCAGTGGTAAATTTCCTAACAAAGATTAGGTTCTTGATAATGTTAGGGGCATATAGGAAATGTTTAAGGGAGTATTGGGGGTGCGGTGGTGGAGTTAGTGTGTGGCCAAACTCTTGAATTAGAATGCGATGACCATTTCTGACCATAATAAATTGAGGAGTATTTAAGTTGCGTAGTTGAGAAAGATTATCCGAATTGTGGGTGAGGTGAGACGTGACGCACGTATCCATATAACATATGTCATCAGGCTGCTGAAGATTCAAGGAACTGAAGGACTAGCCCAAGTTGGTTGGAATTAGGCCGGATGCGGACTGTTGGGCCTGTAAGAAGTGGGCATGTTAGCTACCAGGTTGAGCCGCTGGAGGCCCCAGTATGCTGGGTCGCGTCTGGTACCACTGGTGTTGTTGGGCCGCGACTGGGGAGGCCCAGTTGCTAAAATACTACCATGGTAGTGGGTCGGGCCACTGCGTTGGGTGTTGGGCTTGCTGTTGTAGGCTGTCTGCCTGGCGTCGACCCATTCGGCATTTTCCTTTGTTTCCCCGACCACCCCCACGACCTCTGCCACCTTCACCGCAGTTGTTTTGCGATGGGTAGTGGTCGGTGTGCGGCAGCTAACCGGTGGGTGCGGCATTTGCCGCGACGGCGTCGACTGCCAATGCCTTGGAATTGGGTTCATCTTATTTTTCTCGTCTCGTCTCCTCTAATAACAATTAGGATCGGGCTTTGTTGAAACTCGGTAGGGGATTGGATTATTGGATCATCATTGCAAGGGTGTCATATTTACCTTTCGATAAACCATTTATCAATTCCAAAACCAATTTTGTGTCTGGAATTGGATTGCCCACATTAGATAATTGGTCCGCAATCAATTTTAAACATTTGTAGTATTCGACCACGTTTGCAAAATTTTCAAGACGGATGGTGTTGAATTGTTCCTCAAGATACATAACACGTGTATGTTTGTTGTCTGGAAAAATCTCCTTCAACCGTGTCCATAACTCATTAGTCGTGGCTCCGATATTCATAATAGTATGAAGTAAGTCCTGGAAGATAGTGTCATAAATCCATTACTTGACGATGGCGTCAAGCCGCCTCCACGTCATGTCATCGACGTCAGATGGACGGGGATAGGTGGTATCAATGTGGCCAAGCACGTTGTAAGAACATGCATGAATATGGAAGAGTTCAATCCATGACGCGTATTGTCCATCCACCTGATCAAGAATCAACGCTATGAAGTTCTTGATATTGGTTACGGTGAAAGCCGGATGAAAGGTGGTGGGGTGGAGGAGGGAGGAATTTTTTGCTTTGATACCATGTAGAATAGTGTAAATCTTCTTGAGTGAATTCCTTTCATTAATTATCTTTCTCTCTCTCTCTCTCTCTCTCTCTATATATATATATATATATATATAATTGTAGTTCTAATGAAATAAGGATCTCTACTTTACATAATTACACTAAAATATTAATTACAGAATAATACAGAATATACTGTGAATATATATAAATATATTCACTATCAACTAGATCGATAGTGTAAACAAAATTTATATTTGGTAGAGTGAGTTAGAGTCCCACATTGATTGGGGAATGGACTGGTGGTTTGCTTATATAGACTTGGGTAATCCTCTCTTCTTGAGCTAGCTTTTGGGGTTGAGTTAGGTCCATTTGTCATATCAGAGCCAGGTTCATTCCCTTTTGGGCTCTTGATCCACGCTTCAGTCGGGCCTGACCGTGAATGGAGGTGTTAGAGTTGGTTAGAGTCTCACATTGGTTGGAGAATGGACTGATAGTTTGCTTATATGAACTTGAACAATCCTCCCCTCTTGAACTAGCTTTTGGGGTTGAGTTAGATCAGGTACCATATTTTTACAATATTGATACCAGACCTTGCTAATTGAGAATGTCATTTGTAATTGCTATTGTTTTCAAAAACTAATTCTCGTTGACCACGTACAATACGAATTACTTAATAACAAGTGTAGTTTGAAAGGTTCATATGAGAAACTACGCCAAACGATGACAAATTCAATTAATCAAAAATTGAGAATCTAAAATTTCACTCATCAATGGGTTTGCACGCAAACATTTTACCTATACCCTAATTATTTATGTTAAGAGTCTCACATCGGATATGAAATGAGAACATGGACTCCTTATATGAACTTGGACAATCCTCACCCTAAAAGCTAGCTTTTGGGGTTAAGTTAGGCCCAATATCCATCTTTACATAGTATCAGAGTCTGACACATTTCAATTCTTTGTTCACTTATATTGGGCACCCAAATTATATTATTCACTCTTCAGTTAACAAGGTCTGAACATGTGGGGGAGTGCTAAGAATCTCATATCGGATATGAAATGGGAACATGAACTCCTTATATGGACTTAAACAATCATCATCCTACAAGCTAGTTTTGGGGATTGAGTTAGACCCAACATCCGTTCTTTAGCGTTTAACGTTGGATTTCAAGCTTATTCATATTCCATTATTGCAACTCGCACACGATATGGAAAGATTAAGGAACTTGGTCCCATATTATTAAAACAACTACTAAATTCTAGTTTGCAATCTTTTCTTTTCATTCAGAGGCCATGCAAATTTCAAACAAAATCATTGATCTTTTAGCTCTCAATTAAATGCTCCACAGTCTATGAATATTTCCATTCTTACCCGTCTTAACACCAACCCGGCCCAATTTAATCATTGCATTCACAAATGCCGTTTGGAAAACTTTGGAATTGCTGGCCCACGAATCTACAGTACCCTTGGACCGTTGGTCTGTGAATAACACTTGATCGGACGTGAATAGACCCATTCCTTTTTGTAGGCTTTGGAAGTAGACATTGTCAAAGGCCCTGGGTGTGATTGGGCCCATGTTGATGGCTATCCTTGGGTCCACATTCTTTGGACACATTTGTTGTAATTGGGCTGCATATGTCTTGTTTAGGGTTGGGTCAACTGGATTTTTAGGGTTAAACTTGTAAATTCAGTTGGAGAATTTGTTGCAGTTAGGGATGTCAGTGGGGCGGGTAAATGCGGGTACCGCCCCGCACCCGCTCCAATTGGGGCGGGTATGGGGGATGGTTTGGTGGGTGGTGGGGCGGGTATGGGTATCAAAAGTGCTACCCGCCATGGGTAGTGGGGCGGGGTGGATTTCATATAAGACCCGCCCCGCACCCGCCCCGCCCCGCTACCCGCACCATACCCACACCGACCGTACCCGCACCGCCCATATTCATATCATCTATTAGTTTATTTACGAATTTATTTGACCCTTTCTTGATTTAAAATGTGACTTGAGCTAACCCGCACTGCATGCACTAATGCTTCTTTTCTTATTCTCTTTGTTCTCCTTTTTTTTGTTAAATATTTTTATCTTTACTGTTTTTTAATATTCATAATATTTTGACAAGGTTTTAGAATTGATATTCGATACACAATAGTGGAAAGGTTCCTTTTTTTTCCTTTTTCTTATATAACTCATTTTGGTGACTAAAACAATTGCTAGACATTATTTGAGCATTTTATTAATGCACCACGTAAGTGGGTATCCGCGTGAAGTAAGTGGGCGGGCGGGTGGAAGAATTACTACAGTGATGGGTGGTGGGCGGGTGGGGATGTGTTTTAGGTGGTGGGTACGGGTATGGGATACCCTTCCCCGCCCCCGCCCCGCCCCATTGACATCCCTAGTTGCAGTGAGAAAATCCAAGAGTATGGGCCGCTGTATAAAAGAAAAAAAGTTCCTATCAGCAGACGAAGACACTATAAACACGTTTGGTACATACTTCTTCTATCTCGTTTTATATAGAGACGAAGTCAGAATTTAAATTTTATGAGTTTTGCATTTTCAGAGTCATAACTTCAATTTTCAAACACTAAAAAATGGATTTTAAAGAAAATATGTGCACATATTTAATAAATTTCTTAACACAAATACATTATTTAGGCAAAAGTAACCCAGAGTTTGATCATATGTGGATTTCTACCTCCGTCCTTGGTTTTATAGAGTATATAATGGTATTTGATCGATGACAATTTGTGATAACAAGTACATGTTTCATCTTTGCATGTGTTTTAAGTTCAATTAAAAAATGAACTCATGTATCTCTTAAAAGATTTGCTAAATGGGATAAAATCTTAGAGAAAAGAACATCATACATTGTGTTTGTGTAATACATTAAATATAATTTTAGGCCTTAACCTTAGAAAGAGTATTAACTTTTGAAGTTAACTGAATGAGAAAGAGACGGCTACGTGTGGAATAAATCAGTCCTAACTGGCACCATTGACAAAGCTAGATCCTCTATATTTTGGAAAAAATGCCTCAAAGGCCTTGTCATACACATCTCCTCTATATTTTTGGTATACTTTTAAGGCATTCTCTCATAATCATAAGAATATTATGACATAATCAAAATTACAAGCTTTACTTTTGTTATGTATAAAACAACATTTTTTTTAATTTTTTCTAAATTTAATAAGATAATATCATATAAAATGAAACGGATAAAGTAATAGAAATTTACTAGAGAGGACGATCATATCGGCCTGATTTAGACCATGAGAAGCAAACACGATATTGATCAGTTGATCCAAATTGAATGTTGGCTTGGGAAGGTTGCCTTCCACGTTTGAAGATTTTGATATCAATCCATCTAGCCTTCCCAATTCAACTGGATACCCTGATCCACCAGACTCCATGTATTGTATAAGTTAATGAGTTTTTTTATGTAGAACAATTATGTTTCAATCATAAATTCGTTGGCACCATTCTCGTGAATTGTCACATATT
Organism: Przewalskia tangutica; assembly: GCA_029844215.1. Classification (NCBI taxonomy): domain Eukaryota; kingdom Viridiplantae; phylum Streptophyta; class Magnoliopsida; order Solanales; family Solanaceae; genus Przewalskia; species Przewalskia tangutica. Next base: position 39,658,079 of record CM056724.1, on the reverse strand, counting down.
ATGCCACTCTGTATAAGATCATCTCGTACTAATATTACACAATTTAAAGTTCTGGAGAAAAAAAAGGTCTTTGTATTTTTATTTTTTCTAAATCAATCGATCAACTTCTTCATATTTGAAGAAGGATTTGACTTAAAATTCGTCTTGCTGATACGATATTCCCATCCTATGGGTATGGCCATGTTTGTCTCGATAATAGGATAGGAAAAGATAATCATAGACAATATCAATTGGGACCGGACCTTTGTATCTTCATCTTTTTCTTTTATTATTTTTGCCTGCTGAGGACCTATGTTTCAATTAGGAAGGACTACTCGAAGGAAAAGAGCTTCTGGAGACTAAGATGACTAAAACTTATTTTAACTAATTGGTATCGCCTATATATATTGTAAACATGTATAAGGGATGAATATTATACTCTATATATATTTTGATATTAATGAGAAAACTCCTTAAGGGAGATTAATATCATCTTACACATATAATTACTATATCCTATCGAACTAATTAATAGTGTAAGAAGAAATTATTTAATTAAGCCATGCATGAAAGGCAGAATTGAAAAAGAAACAAGTAAAAGAAAAAGACATGCGAAAGTGTTAAATAAAAGTTACGATAGTAAGTGGGTCCAGCCGTGTGGCTCATGTTCATGTATCGTGTGTGGTTTTTTCCCTTTCCTTGTGTATTTGGTAAATATTAGACTTAAGTATCTTAATTAATAGTATAATATTACCATAATTGTAAAGTTAGTCTTCAAATAGAATAAGAATTTCTAGATAGAATAGGAAGAGAATCTTCCTTGTAACTTGTATATATATGCCTTTCATTAATAAGAATAATCAAGAGATTATTTCTTTCATGATATCAAGAGTCTAGGTTCTCTTTACCCTGCTTCCGCTCCTCAAAATTTCTTCTCTTTTTTCCCGAAATTTTGCCCTAATTCTCGAGTTTTGTGGGTTCTTCCTCCTTCACCAATACCGAGTATCTTCTCTTCCAAAAACCTTTCTCACAAATTCTCTTCTCTGAATCTTGCTATTTCCTATGGCTGATAAGAACACTTTTCATCCTGCCCTCTCGGTTTCTACCATCAAGAGCGTCATCCCTATTGTTCTTGATCTTGAAAACATCCGTGGGCGGAATTATTCAAGATTCATGCTAAGCACATAAAATTCTTCACCACATCATCCCTCCTCATCCTTCAAAGGAGGGTCATAAGGCGTCTACATCTAATGTGCCCACTCAAGAAGCAGACCCAGAATTATGAGACATGCTTGATTCCAAGGTTCTTCAGTGGATTTATGTCACTATCTCCTTGGATCTCTTACAGACGATTATGGAACCCAACTCTACAGTTATGACGACGTGGAACCGTTAGCGTGACATATTTCAAGATAACAGTCATTCTAGAATTGTTATTCTTGAGCAGAAATTTTCGCAAGTGGCTATGGCAAATTTTCACAACGTCTCTTCTTATTGCCAACGCCTCAAGGACTTGGCGGATCAACTTCGCAACGTGGGTTCTCCTGTTTCTAACAAATGCCCGTTCTTCAGACGGTTGCAGCCCGCCGAGGCCTATAATGGTGTTGCTTCAGTTATTCGATAGAGTAGCACCTTGCCAGAGTTCTATTAGGCCCGTTCCATGATTACATTGGAAGAAGCTGGCTTGGCTAAGAAAGCAGCGATTGGGAGTAGTCATATCGAAATAGTGACTGCTTCCAATTTTTCTCCTTCCAATCCAGCCACCGTGACCCAAAGTCACAACAACGGAGGTGGTAAGAAAGGCCAGAAGAAGAAGAATAATGGCAAGAATCATGGCGGAAACAACCGACAACAACAACAGCAGTCGTGGAGCCCACAAGGGCCCTCTGGACAGGCGGGGCTGGTCCCAAAGACTCGCGGCACGCGACTAACCTTACAGAGCGGCGGCCACCTTACAGCACTGCGGCTACCAAGATCCTCCAGATACTCGCCGCCCAGCCTTCTCCCGCCTCGCAGCCTAGTATACTGGTCTCGCCCCATCGTGCTCACCACGCAGATGACATACTGCATCCGACATCAAGCAATGACGCACACACCGTCGCGCCCGCTTTTTTACCCTGGTGCGAGCGGTATCCGCAACGTTGCTCTTTGGCGCGGTTCCCTGGATGGAGCAATAGTGCTGATTTTAAGGAGTCGTCACCTAATTATTTAAGTGAATTAGGACACTTGATTTATTGCAATAAAAATACTGCAATTAATCTCCATTTAGTGGTCTGCGAAATTAATGAGATTCTGAATCAGGGTTCTTTATTATCCTAAAGGGAAGGGGTTAGACATCTTTTAAGATCCGCTAACTTGCGGTTATTCATTCAAACCTAGGTTAATTATTTATTGCCCTTTTTATTCTATTTATTCTAAGTATTTTTTCATAATTTATAATTAAAATAAAGTGCAATGCAGAATAATAAAAACTAAAATTAAATGCGACATAAAATAAAACTCCGGGACATCTTTTAACCCTTTTTAGGCCTTCTGCACAAGATGATCTCCGGGTACCTGCATAAACACTTAGTAAAAGTGTTAGTAATAGAATAAATAATTTTAAAGCAATGACAGGAATTAATAAGTAAAGCCAAAATAAATAAATAAATAAATCCGTCTTTTGCACAGAGGAGACCTTGGAAATTAGACGGAAATTTCTTCATCGGCCAATATTGTTAAAAGCAATAAAATAAATAAAACCTTCAGATCCGCGCCAAAACAATAATAGTTTTAAACACGGAGGGCTCAGATATATATAAAAATAAAGTGGGACATCCTAAACAAGTGCGGCTGCGAGAATTCGCCCTGCCAGCGCATGTTGGTTATCCTGTGTAAGTAGAATAAATCATCAACGCCCTGAAGCTTCATTTATTTTATTTTCCGTCTTTGCAACTGTGGAGGCCTCAAAAATCGACGGATAACTTTTTAATTGGCCAAAAAGTGTAGTATATGTTCAAAATCAGTTTAATAAAAATAAGAGGGGCAAAATCGTCCGAATCAGCCCAGAATACAGCGAAAATCAGCCCGAAAAATAGCCAAAAATCAGTAGCAAAAATGCCGAAAATCAGTCCCAAAAGAAAAGCCAAAAGCAGTAGCATCAGTAGCCAACAACAGATAATAATATAACCGCCGGAGCATAACTCCGGCATATTACCAAAACAGGAAATCAAAGCAGTCCGCCAACAACAGATAAACCAACAAATACTGAAAATCATGCCAACAGGGTCTAACAAACAACAGTTCGCAATCAGTCCAAAACAAAACATAACATAGGTCGCCGGAGTTTAACAAACTTCGGCGAGTTTCAAAATAATAAATCAGTTCAGTTAACCACATCAAGCACAGATATCCGAAAATAAAGCCATCAAGATCGCCGGAGTTTTAGAACTCCGGCAAGAACCACAAAACGCAAGAAAAATAGTCCAATAACCCAAAGCAAGCCACGGATCTCAGAAACAAAACAAGATTCGCCGGAGTTTTTAAACTCCAGCCAGATGCTAAACTCGTGAAATCGATCCCAACAAATAACCAAAACATGAAAAATCTCGAAACAAAATAAAACCGAGGTCGCTGGAGTTGACAAAACTCTTGCCATATTCGAACAAAATAGAAAGGCGGCGACGTCTCTTCCACGACGAACGCCGGAGCGACGCCACCGTAACGGTGGTATGGCGAGCAGTGGGTGTGACAGTTCTATCTCACAGTGGACTAGGGCGACGGTGAGTAGTGGTGATGGTTCACCGAAGCTCTGAGCTCCGGCGATGGCAGCGGACAGAGGGTTGAGGGTGTTGGGGTGAGACTAAAAAATGAAAGGGAGAGTATAATAGAAAGAGACGGTTGTTATCTTGAGAGAGAGGGGTTTCAAATGAGATATAGGGGTGTGCTGCGGCTGATATGTTGTGTGTGTCGGTGATGAAGTTGGCTCGCCGGTGCTTGGAGCTCCGGCGTTGGAGCGGCGACGGGATTGGCAGGGAGAGGGCAGGGAGAGAGGGGTGTGGGCTGTGAGGGCAGATGGGTTTGTGTGGCTCTTAAAGAAAGAGATGGTAGTATTTATTATATAGGGTATGATTAGGGTTTGGTATTTGGGGGGGGGGGGGGAATGAAAAGTGATATTATTTTAGGGGGGAAATAAAGAGTGTTGGGATAAAAAAATAAAAATAAAAAGGGTGTTGGATTGGACTGATCCGAATTAAGCCTCGAACTGGAACTGATTTGATGAAATGCAAAATGGATTAATTATTTAAAAGAAAATTATTTAAAAAGATGCAAGATTATTAGAATGCAAATGCCGATGCAATAATAATAAAATACAATATTTAGCAAATGTTTAATGTCTAATTAAAAGTAAAAACGGGATGCCAATTAATTATAATAGAAACATAATATTAACAAAGATATAATGCTTAATTTAAGATGAAATGTCACTTCGTGAATAATAAAACACAGAATATTAGGTAAAAATATGCAAAATAACGATTAAAATGCGGTGTGCTAAAATACTTAAAATTGCAATAAATATATGAAAAACGGGTCAAAATTGACTGTCAACAGCATGTCCCTCTTTGTACGGAGATGATGGAAGAGTCTTGATCGGTGTATTTTATATACACTTTTTGAGTCATTTTTAGTTAGTCTTTTGTCCCTTTTTGTACAAATAAGTATCGTATTAGGATAAATTTTCTTTCTTTTGAGTCAAAGTGGTTAAAATGGCCAAATGACGGAAAAGGAGCTAAAAGAGGGCAAAAGTGAAAGTTCCAGAGCTTAAAAGCAGAGAAAGTGGCGAACGAGGCAGAAACACGAGCCGCGCGCGCCTCGCCAACAGTGGTCGCGCGCCCAATACCTGTAAGATCGCGAGCAGTTGCGGCGCGCTGCATAGCAGAGCGAGCGGCCGCGCGCCAAATCATCCAAGTATCCCAGACTTCGGCGCGCCGACGCGGAAAAATCAGGTTTAATGACGATTTTCTGGGCCAGGCCTGAAGGGAAAAGTTAGAGACGGTTTTGAGCCTATAAAAGGAGAACCCTAGGCAGTTTTTAAGGGTTCCCTTTCTTGCACAACACAAGGATTCTTGGATTGAAGATTGGAGACCATAGTTTAGTAATTTTCTTTTCTTTTCTTTCCTTTATTTCAGTTTTTATGATGAACTTTGAATTAGTTCTTGTCATGTCAATGGCTAGGAACTAATTCTTTTATAGGGCTTTCCATGTTAAATCACTAGAAACTTATGTTATGAATTGATGCATGTTTATGGTAATTCTTCTTCTTGTTGAGATTTATCCAATAATTGCTTTGAATGTTTGGTAATTAATTGATCACTAATTATCATTACTTATATGATTTCTAATCAAACTTCGAAAGGAGGAGGTTGTGAATATGCTGTAAGTTGGGTAGACATATTTTGGATTGGGGATGAAAATACCTCAATTACTTATGTAGCGTTAATGAGAGGCTTAACAACCCTAATTTTACGCATGGCGCGTGACGGTTAACTAGGTTTTTGGTCTTAATCCTCCTATAGAGTCATCCTTATCACCGAAAGGTAGAAAGGAGCAATACTGGGGTTGAGTGTTTATATAGACTTAACGGGAGTATAAAACGATTTCGTAAACCTGCTAGCTCCGAGAGAAGAAGAACCATAATTCATTGCATTAATAAGTAACATAAGCGGATAGTTGAGGAGACGTGGAAGCCCTATTCCCATCACTACTGAAGTAAACATATAGTTAATTAGCTTTTATAATTGTTAGTTATAAACAACAAAATCAATATCGGTTACCAAATAGATACCAAAAGATAGATAATTGGTACTTGAACACTAATCCTTGTGGACGATATTCGATCTTACCAAGACTATATTACTTGTCACGATAACGTGCACTTGCGTTAAAGTGTGTGCATCTTTTCGCGCATCAAGTTTTTGGCGTCGTTGCCGGGGATTAGGCATAGTTCAATATCAAGTTATCTATTTTTAATTTCTAATTTGGTTTTTTTTTTTTTTACGTTTTTTGTTATTTTTCGGGAAAAAATCAGGGTGCCGTGATCTGTTTGTCTGTTTTTGATCTGTTTCAGGAAATCAGTTTATGCGAAGGAGAAGAGGGGCAGACACTCTTGTTCCCTTCAATCCAGAGATTGAGAAAACACAGAACTGAGCAGAAAGAACCAATGGATTGCGGCCTTAGTTGAGATGCGGTGTCGAACACAATAATATGATGAGAGAAGGGTTAGGTGAAAATCAACCTAACTTCGGGAATGCCTCGGCAAGTACATGGATGTCGAGGAAAGAGTTCAAGTCGGCGAGAAAGAAGCTTGGGAGACTATGTGATGCAGGGTGAATGGAGCACGACATGTATTAGGCTCCTGCACAGAGCAAACAACTTTGAGATAAAGCGGCGATTACGAGCATGAGTGCGAGACACGATGCAATTTGGAGGACTGCCATCAGAGGATCCACATATGCACATAACTAATTTCTTGGAGCTATGTGCAACTTTCAGATATAACGGCGTTACTGATGATACCGTCAGATTGAGGCTCTTTCCCTTCTCACTCAGGGATAGAGCAAAAGTATGGTTGAATTCCCTGCCAGCCGATTCGATTTTTACATGACAAGAGCTGGCACAAAAATTTCTAGTCAAATTCTTTCCCCCATGCAAAGCAGCAAAATTGAGAGGGGAGTTGAATAACTTCTACCAAGCAGATGGAGAGTCCTTGTACGAAGCGTGGGAAAGGTTCAAAGATTTGCAGAGAAAATGCCCACACCATTGCATTGAGTTGTGGAACTTGGTCCACATCTTCTACAACGGGCTCAGCGGAACAACCAGAACCATTATAGATGCAGCAGCAGGTGGGACATTCATGAGGAAAACAGCCCACGATGCTCACGAATTATTGGAAGATATGGCCACCAACAACCATGTCACAGAAGAGAGATCAATGAGTGGGAGGAGAACAGTGGGAGTCCACGAAATAGATGCCATTGCTTCCTTGAATGCCCAAGAAGCCCTTTTGGCGAAACAGTTGCAGCAACATACAATATCAGTGAATGCAGTGCAGATGCCAAAGAGCTGTGAAATCTGTGGAGGCCCACATACATTCGATAGGTGTCCTTCAGCTGATCCTAATAATATGCCAATCGAGCAGGCAGAATGTCAGGCAGTGGGTAACTATCAGAGGCCACAAAACAATCCATACTCCAACACATATAATTCAGGGTGGAGGAATCACCCAAATTTCTCATGGAGAGGAGACCAGGGGCAGCAGAACCAATATAGGGGCGATGCAAACCCAGCGAGAACGAGAATCAGCGACCGCTTTACCGGGCCCCACATTCTCAGCGATTCAATGCCGGTTCAACAAGAAAAGCGACGAGTGAGAGCGACCTTGTTGCACTCACTAACGCCTGCACCCGATTCGTGGCGAAGCTAGATCCTCATTCAGGAACTTGGAAATACAAGTGGGTCAGCTAGCAAAGCAAGCAAATAGCAGACCGCAGGGTACACTGCCAAGAAACACAGAGGTGAATCTGAGGGAGCAATGCCAGGCAGTACAATTGAGAAGTGGAAAACAGTTGGAGCAGCAGTCGCCTCAGCCATTAATTGAGCAAATGACAGAGATAGAAAAAGAGAAGGTAGTTGAATCTCGCCCAGTAGTAGAGAAAACTCCAGAGAAGGAGTATACAGAGAAGATCCCATTCCCTCAGAAATTACAGCGGAAGGCAGTTGATATACAATTCTCCAAATTTTTGGAGACATTCAGAAAGCTGCATATCAACATACCATTTATAGAAGCATTGGAGCAGATGCCCTACTATTTCAAATTCATGAAGGAGATCTTGGGGAATAAGAAGAAACTGGCGGAGTATGAGATAGTAGCACTAACGGAGGAGTGTAGTGCTACCCTGCAGAAGAAGTTGCCCCCTAAACTAAAAGACCCAGGGAGCTTTACACTACCTTGCACAGTTGGCAAGGTGACATGCAACAGGGCTCTGTACGATTTAGGGGCAAGTATAAATCTGATGTCGTTATCGGTATTTAAACGATTGGAGTTGGGTGAGGCAAAGCCAACCACAGTGAGCCTACAACTAGCCAATAGGACAGTGGTTCATCCAAGATGGAAGATTGAGGACGTGATTGTTAAAGTAGGAAAATTCTTTTTTCCTGCGGACTTCCTCATTCTTGACATGGAAGAGGATGCAGAAATCCCTATCATATTGGGGAGACCATTCCTGGCGACAGGGAGAGCATTGATCGATGTAGAAAGAGGAGAGCTGACATTGAGGGTGGAGAAGGAAGAAATGGTGTTTAAAGTATTTAAACACATCATTGAGCCACCAACCATGAGCAGGTGTTTTGCAATCAGCACCATCAAACCCCCCTGTGAGCTAGTACAAGTCAAACCAAGGGAGATAAGCCCACGAAAGCAAGCATGGATGGCCGAACCTCCACAAAAGCAGGTATGTGTTCCTGAACTTTCCCTTAACGATAATGCTAAGAGGAGAAGAAGAAAAAGAAAACGAAAAATGTGGAGAAAATGGATTAGCTGTGGGGTTAATCCACCCCACATTTATTGAGTTAAGGAACTTGCGTCCGGCTAAAAAACGTTAAAGACAACGCTACTTGGGAGGCAACCCAAGGTAATTTGATTTATTTTACTTTAATATAGTAGTTTTTTTTATTAAGAACGGTCTCACGGAGGTAGTGTTTGTGTTGTGATTGGAGTATAGGCGATAAATTTAAGGGCGGCGAGAACAACAGGGATTTCCAGAAAAATGGGTAAGCGCCGCGGTGCCGAAGCGGCATGGCGAAAAAAGCGAAAAGCGAAGTTTAAGCGCCGTATTTCCAAATGTGAACATGGCGAAATTCGGCGATCTGCGAACATTGGCGCGCTGACCCACGATTCTGCCTCGTTCGCCACTTTCTCTGTTTTTAGATCTAGAACCTCCTCTTTTGCCCTCTTTTAGCTCCTTTTCCGCCATTTGGCCATTTTAACCACTTTGACTCAAAAGAAAGGAAAACTATCCTAATACGACACTTATTTGTACAAAAAGGGACAAAAGACTAACTAAAAATGACTCAAAAAGTGTATATAAAATACACCGATCAAATACCCCCAAACTTAACCTTTGATCGCCCTCGAGCAAAGATAGAAAGAAAGAAATAAAGGACTCAAGTAAACGAAAATAAAAGACTCACTGTCATTGATCACTTTTGCTGCATTGATGCTATCTAGAAAAACATGAAGGTTAGCAGAATAATATGCAGGAACATGTAGCATGAAATTTCAGCACACTAAACACATTAAGCTAGATATTTCGCAAACTCAGATTTATCATGCTTAATGGAAGTCAACATACTAAGTTATGCTTGTAAACTAGAAAATCATATGACATGCTTACTTGCTATTCTCCACTAATTCTGGATATGCATAAAAGAGATCTTCAGGACTTTAAGGGTTTTAATGTAGGCTTAGGTATATGTAGGTAAAAATAGGCATTTTAGGCTCATTTTGTGTACCATAAGCTCTTTAGCTTTTCAGTATTTCCCTTTTCTTTTTGTTCTTTCCTTCACTTCGATTCTATCTTTTCCCTCTTTTGTTTTGGGAGAGTGAAGTGTATTATAATAACAAGCACCTCCAAACTTAGGCTTTTGCCTCTTTCTTATTACTTTTTTATTGGGGTGCAACAAGCTCATTCACTCTTTTTGTCTCTTTTTTAACACAATTGATTCCACTACTTCACATTTTTACTTATGGCACAATTTGTGGGAATATAGGGTGTCAAAGAAGAAGTTTCAATTTTTTAGGCTCAATGGGGCTGACTAGGGATATATTTAAAGTCCGGGATAGAAAAGAGTGGTAAGAATTGACTATCAAAGAAATGTCTGAGTCATCTCCCTAACATGTATATCCTAACTATTTCGCCTCAAATAGCAAGCAATCATAACACATAAGTATTCATCATTTAGCATGCACGATTTAAGCAAGAAACTCCAAATAGACAGATTTTGTGAGTTTTTGTCATATCTAACCTAGGTTTTTAGATAGTTGCTTCAATTCTATTACATTATTCCACCTTACTTCACTAGGTGTTTCTAGCAACTACAGCATACATGATCTTTTGACAGACAATTATGACTCAAAAAGAAAAAATTTTGTGACTCAAAAATACATAAAAACAATAAAAAGACTTAAATAAAACATAACAAGACACAAATAAAACAAGACACAAATAAAATACCCCCAAACTTAAATCACACATTGTCCCCAATGTGTGTAGACTCAAAGACATCAAAAGAAATAAGACACTTACAGACTTTGGCTAAAATGGTGGTGGTGGCGGTGGATAATGCATCGACCATTGGTTGAACAGGGAACTCATCTCGTCAAACTGCTGGTGCAACTGTTGTTGCTCCTGCCTCAATTCTTGTTGCCCTTGTCGCAACTCATGTTGTCCCTGTCTCAACTCATTTTGTCCTTGTATCATTGTGTCGAAATGTTGCATCATCATTCTCTGGTTCTGGAGCACTTTAACCATCATAGGCACTGGGGGTTCTGATTCTGTGGTTGGCTGGTGGCTAGGTCCTGCCTCATATTGAGCCCCTATTTCAGGCTCATCTTCGTTCATTGCGGCCTCTGCTGCTGCTGCTGCTGGTTGTGCTCTTCTTCTGGCTGCTGGGGGGCTTGGGTCTGGGAAAGAGTGCACTATCCCATAGGACACCGGCAGTTGGTTTCTCTCATGAGTATCAGTGGGTAGGATTGGGACCCCATTCATGTGACATAGCTTGGTGATAACTGAGCCATGTCCCAATCCACCTGTTGTTACCAACCTGCTGATTTCTTCAATGCTCTGCACTATCTCTTTCCCCACATCAATTGTTTTCCCCGTCATGATCCCATATATTAATTTGATCATATCTTCTGGCACTCTGGTGAAGTGCGTTGATGGGATCAGACGGGCACTGATGAAATATAGCCAACCCTTGGCTGCTTTGTTGAACTGGCACATGCTCAGTCCTCTTGACCCATTTCTTGCAAGATCAAACGGCCCGGGGTAGCTCACTGTGTCTGCAATGTTATTCTAGTCGATGTTGGAGGTGCTTCTAGACCATGTTCTAAAGAGGTTCCAATCATCACTTTCTTCAACATCAACCGTCTTCAATTGTGTATTTATATCTTCTGCTGTCACAGGCACATAATTTCCCTTTACAAAGCATCCCCTTTCCACCTTCTCCGGAAAGTTGGCATAGAATTCACGCACTATTGTTGTGTTCACTGGTGCTATCTTCTCCGGATTTACAAATCTCCTCCACCCCCTTAACTCAATCATTGCCCGAATGGGCTCATAAACATCCTCTTCCCCAAACGACTCCCTCTGATAGTCCATTCCCCTTTCAGGGATTAAGGGCCTAGTACTAAGCTTTTTGTATCTTTGGAAGGCTTCGTAGCTCACAAATCTAGTATCATCGTAATGTGGGGCTGAGGTGGATGTGGATGCTCTTCTTTTTCTGGCGGACATGGTTAAAAACACTTTCTGCAGCTTACAACTTATTAGCACAAGTGTTCCCCAACACAATCAACACTCTAGCAGCTAAATACAAACACCCCCAAACTTCAACTCTACTACCCAATACCCACACCCTCCTTGTCTACTCCTTCTCTAACTTCACAATCAATTTTTCAACACCTAAACTACTTCACAATGCAACACCTCTCCAACTATTACCTCATTTGACTACTAGCAACTTTCAAGAAAAAAGTGAAGATTACCTTTTTGATGGTGTCTCCACGATGTTCTTGCTTCCAATGGTGATTTGAGGCTATGGAATGGAGCTTTGTTGGTTGAGATAGCTAAGGGTTTTTAGGAATTTAAGCATTTTGGTTGTGGTTGGGTTTGATTTGTGGAGGATTTGTGGGTAATTTGTGGATTTTCGTGGGTTTTGTGGAGAAGAAGGGTTAGGTTTTGGTTTTGAAATTGGGGCAAATTTGATTTCTGGGCGTTTTTAAGTTTCTGGATTTCGCCGGTCTGCGGCCAGCTTTTAGCGCGCGGCTGATCTTCTGCATTCCTGCGGGATTTTCGGCGCCGCGACCCTGTTGCGGGGCGCCGCGGCGCCAAAACTTGGCATGTGTCTGGATTTTTGGCACCGCTGCTCGCAGGCGCGCGCGCTTTCAGCGCCTCTTACATTATTTTGGCGCGCGTTCTGCACTGGCGTATGCTACCCGCTTTTCTGGAAATCCTCGCTTTTCTTCAGTTTTAGCCGCCCAATTTATTGGCACTGCCAATCACAAAGACAAACACTACCTCTGTGAGACCGTTCTTAATAAAAACTACTATATTAAAATAAAATAAATCAAAATAATTTGGGTTGCCTCCCAAGTAGCGATGTCTTTAACGTGTTTTAGCCGGACGCAAGTTCCTTAGTTTTAATAACTGTGGGGTGGATCAACCCCCCAACTAATCCATTTCCTCCACATTTTGCATTTTCTTTTTCTTCTTTTCCTCTTAGCATTATCAGTAAGGGGGAGTTCAGGAACACATACCTGCGTCAGTGGGGGTTTGGCAAACCATGCCTGCTTTCGTGGGCTCATCTCCCTTTGGTTGAATTGTAATGGCTCACAGGGGGGCTTGATGGTGCTGATTGAAAAGCACCTTCTCATGGTTGGTGGCTCGATGACATGTTTAAAAACCTTAAACACCATTTCTTCCTTCTCCACCCTTAATGTTAACTCTCGTCTTTCTACATCAATCAAAGCTCTCCCCGTTGCTAGGAATGGTCTCCCTAATATGATAGGGATTTCCGCATCTTCTTCCATGTCTAGAATGAGGAAGTCTGCAGGAAAAAAGAATTTTCGTACTTTGACAATCACGTCCTCAATTTTTCCTCTTGGATGAACCACTGTCCTATCGGCTAGTTGCAGACTCACAGTGGTTGGTTTGGCCTCACCCAACTCCAATCGTTTAAATACTGATAAGGGCATCAGATTTATACTTGCCCCTAAATCACACAGAGCTCTGTTGCAAGTCACCCTGCCCACTGTGCAAGGTAGTGTAAAGCTTCCTGGATCCTTTAGTTTTGGTGGCAACTTCTTCTGCAAGATAGCACTACACTCTTCTGTTAATGCTACTATCTCATATTCCGCCAGCTTCTTCTTCTTCCCCAATATTTCCTTCATGAACTTGAAATAGGAAGGCATCTGCTCCAAAGCCTCTATAAAAGGTATGTTGATATGCAGTTTCCTGAATATCTCCAAGAATTTAGAGAATTGTTTATCAAACGCCTTCCGCTGTAATCTCTGGGGGAAGGGCACCTATCGAATGTATGTGGGCCACCATATATTTCACAACTTTTAGGTATCTGGACCGCATTCACTGACACTGTATGTTGCTGCAACTGTTTTGCCAAAAGGGCCACTTGGGCATTCAAGGCAGCAATGGAATCTATTTCGTGGACTCCCACTGTTCTCCTCCCACTTGTCGACCTCTCTTCTGTGACATGGTTGTTGGTGGCCATATCTTCTAATAACTCGTGAGCGTCGTGGGCTGTTTTCCTCATGAATGCCCCACCTGCTGCTGCATCTATGATGGTTCTGGTTGTACTGCTCAGCCCGTTATAGAAGATGTGGACCAAGTTCCACAACTCAATGCAATGGTGTGGGCATTTTCTCTGCAAGTCTTTGAACCTTTCCCAAGCTTCATATAAGGACTCTCCATCTGCTTGGTAGAAGTTGTTCAACTCCTCTCAATTTTCTTTGCTTTGCATGGGGAAAGAACTTGGCTAGGAATTTACGTGCCATTTCGTGCCATGTAAAAATCGAATCGTGGCGTGGAATTCAACCATACTTTTGCTCTATCCTCGAGTGAGAAGGAAAGAGCCTCAACTGACGGCATCATCGATGCGTCGTTATATCTGAAAGTTGCACATAGCTCCAAGAAATTAGCTATGTGCATATGTGGATCCTCCGATGGCAGCCCTCCAAATTGCACTGTGTGTTGTACCATGCTCAGAATCGCTGGTTTTATCTCAAAGTTGTTCGCTCACATGGCGGGAGCCTAATACATGTTTGTGCTCCATTCACTCTGCGGCACATAGTCTCCCAAGCTTCTGCATGCGGACTTGAACTCTTTCCTCGACATCCATAGGTACTTGCCGAGGTATTCCTAGATTGGGCTGATTTTCACCTAACCCTTCTCATCGTATTTGTTGTTATGCGAGTCCATCTCTATCAAGGTTGCAATCCGATTCTTTACGCTTACGTTTACGAGTTTTCTCAATCTCTGGATTGAAGGGAACAAGAGTGTCTGCCCCTCTTCTCCTTCGCATAAACTGATTTCCTGAAATAGATAAAAACCAGACAACAAATCACGGCACCCTGATTTTTGAAATAAATAAATAAATAAATAAAAAACGTGAAAATTAAAAATAAAAAATAAAAACCAAATTAGAAATTAAAAATAGATAAATTTGATATTGAACTATGCCTAATCCCCGGCAACGGCGCCAAAAACTTGATGCGCGAAAAGATGCGCACACTTTAACGCAAGTGCACGTTATCGTGACAAGTAATATAGTCCTGGTAAGATCGAATATCGTCCACAAGGATTTGAGTTCAAGTACCAACTATCTATCTTTTGGTATCTATTTGGTAAATTGATGTTTGATTTTGTTGTTTATAACTAAGAATTATAAAGACTATTTTAACTAATGAGTTTACTTCAGTTGTGATGGGAATAGGGCTTCCATGTCTCATCAACTATCCGTTTATGTTATTTATTAATGCAACGAATTATGGTCTTCTTCTCTCGGAGCTAGCAGGTTTACGAAATCGTTTTATATTCCCGTTAAGGATATATAAACACTCAACCCCAGTATTGCACCTTACCTACCTTTCGGTGATAAGGATAACTCTATAGGAGGATTAAGAACAAAAACCTAGTTAACCGTCACGCACCATGCACAAAATTAGGGTTGTTAAGCCTCTCATTAACGCTACATAAATAATTGAGGTATTTTCATCCTCAACCCAAATATGTCTACCCAACTTACAACATATTCACAACCTCCCCCTTTCGAAGTTTGATTAGAAATCATATAAGGATAATTAGTTGTCAATTAATTACCAAACATTCAACGCAATTATTGGATAAATCTCTCAAAGAAGAATAATAACCATAAACATGCATTAATTCATAACATAAGTTTCTAGTGAATCAACATGGAAAGTCCTATAAGAGAATTAGTTCCTCATACAAAAACTGAAATAAAAGAAAAGAAAAGGAAAAGACAGTACTAAATTATGGTCTCCATTCTCCAAGAAGGAATCCTTGTGTTGTGCAAGAAGGGGAACCCTTAAAATCTGCCTAGGGTTCTCCTTTTATAGGCTGAAAACCACCTCTCTCTTTTCCCTGCAGGCCTGGCCCAGAAAATCGTCAAAACCCTGATTTTTCCCGCATCGCGCGGCCGGAACCTGTGGTCGCCCGGGTGAATTGGCGCGCGGCCGATCTCTGGCATGCGTGGGCGCCGCGGTGCTACTTCTTCTGTAGCCTCTCTGGATATTGGGCGCCGCGACCCTGCTACTGTTGGCATGAGGCGCCGCGGCGCTGACCCGCGATTCTGCCTCGTTCGCCACTTTCTCTGTTTTTAGCTCTGGAACCTCCTCTTTTGCCCTCTTTTAGCTCCTTTTGCGCCATTTGGCCATTTTAACCACTTTAACTCAAAAGAAAGGAAAACTATCCGAATACGACACTTATTTGTACAAAAAGAGACAAAAGACTAACTAAAAATGACTCAGAAAGTGTATATAAAATACACCGATCAATATTCGGTCTTACCAAGACTATATTACTTGTCACGATAACGTGCACTTGCGTTAAAGTGTGTGCATATTTTCGCGCATCAAGTCTTCGGACAAAGATGTTGACTTGTAGCCAATTTTGTCCTATTTTATAAACTAAAAACTCAAAAGTAGGGATGATGCAGACTCAAAATTATTCCAGTGTCGAATTATGATGACACTGAGTCGTTGTGATGCGAAAATAAAAAGCAAAGCTGACGCTAATTTAAAAATGTCTCAGTGTCGAATTATGAGGACACTGGGTTGCTGCGATGCCAAAATTATGAACGGACGAATACCGATTCAAAAACATGTCCCAGTATCGAATCTTGATGACACTGGGTTACAATTGCGATGGGATGCTGGAAAATTAAAGCAGGAAGACGCCGATTCAAAATTGTCCCAGTGTCGAATCATGATGATACTGGGCTGCTGTGATGCTGCAAAATTAAAGACAATGCCGACGCAGATTCAAAATTTGTTCCAGTGTCGAAGTATGATTGACACTGGGTTGCAGGTGATGTGGTGCTGGAAAAGACATGGTGTTTGTAGATGTTGATGGCGTCATTGGATGAACGTGATGCAGATGCTCGTCGTTGCATACACGAAACATGGATGAAGCCGTTGCATAGGCTTTGATGAAATGACGTCGTTGCATAGACGTGATGCAGATGTTCGTCGTTGCATAGACGAAACATAGATGAAGCCGTTGCATAGGCTTAAATGAGATGACGTCGTTGCATAGACGCGATACAGATGTTCGTCGTTACATAGACGAAACATAGATGAAGCCGTTGCATAGGCTTAAATGAGATGACGTCGTTGCATAGACGCGATGCAGATGCTCGTCGTTGCATAGACGAAACATGGATGAAGCTGTTGCATAGGCTTATATGAAATGGCGTCGTTGCATAGACGCGATGCAGATGCTCGTCGTTGCATAGACGAAACATGGATGAAGCCGTTGCATAGGCTTATATGAAATGGCGTCGTTGCATAGACGCGATGCAGATGTTCGTCGTTGCATAGACGAAACATGGATGAAGCCATTGCATAGGCTTAGAAAGGGCGTCGTTGCATAGACGTGATGCAGATGCTCGTCGTTGCATAGACGAAATATAGATGAAGCCGTTGCATAGGCTTATATGAAATGCCGTCATTGCATAGACGCGATGTAGATGCTCGTCGTTGCATAGACGAAACATAGATGAAGCCGTTGCATAGGCTTACATGAAAGGGCGTCGTGGCATAGACGCGATGCAGATGCTCGTCGTTGCATAGACGAAACATAGATGAAGTTTTTGCATAGACTTACATGAAATGACGTCGTTGCATAGATGCAATGCAGATGTTCGTCGTTGCATAGACGAAACATGGATGAAGCCATTGCATAGGATTAAATGAGATGACGTCGTTGCATAGACGCGATACAAATGTTCGTCGTTGCATAGACGAAACATTGATGAAGCCGTTGCATAGGATTTTATGAAATGCGTCGTTGCATAGACGCGATGCAGATGCTCGTCGTTGCATAGACAAAACATGAATGAAGCCGTTGCATAGGCTTAAATGAGATGGCGTCGTTGCATAGACGCGATACAGATGTTCGTCGTTGCATAGACGAAACATGGATGAAGCCGTTTCATAGGCTTTTATGAAATGTGTCGTTGCATAGACGCGATGCAGATGTTCGTCGTTGCATAGACGAAACATAGATAAAGCTGTTGAATAGGCTTAAATGAAATGCGTCGTTGCATAGACGCGATGCAGATGCTCGTCGTTGCATAGACGAAACAGAGATTAAGCCGTTGCATAGGCTTAGATGAAATGCGTCGTTGCATAGACGCGATACAGATGTTCGGCGTTGCATAGACGAAATATGGATGAAGCCATTGCATAGGCTTGATGAGATGGCGTCGTTACATATACGCGATGCAGATGCTCGTCATTGCGTAGACGAAACATAGATGAAGCTGTTGCATAAACTTAAATGAAATGACGTCGTTTTATGAACGTACCTGCTTTGTGACTCGCCTGAGTTGAGATAACATAATTGCATAGACGTTGTGCGTTTGTAACCTGTATGGGCTTATTGTTGTGCTCCCGACTTTGCTGATATGAAGATCCTGCACTCAAAGAAAACTTGTGAGTTTTTTAGAAAAGGGGTGGTTGATTAGCGTCGACTTTGTAGCTTTGGCTCTTGACGCTTGCATTCTTGGTTTGGACTGAAGACCTAGTTGGCCTGTTTTTTTCCTGTCTATTGTCATTTCCTTGCAGTGAATCCTTAAAATGTCTCAGTTTCTGGTAAATGAAGATGTTGACTTTCAACTGGGTAAGGTTGAATCTTGACGCTATTAAAGCGATCAGGTAAATTTTTTTATTTTTTATCATGAATGAAAAGCTAATGCGAGAATGTGGACAATGTACAATTGAGTAGATGAGAATGTAACCCTCAGAATATGCCCTAGTCATGTGTAGGTAGTCATGAATGCAAAATATATGAGGATGCTAAACTCTCCAATGGACAAAAATCGAGTCCTGTGCAAAACAAGGGAGAAATATTTCTAATGGTGTGACCGAAGCTGATATGACTGCCTACGTATCCCGCCGAGGGAATCAGGTCAAGACGTAGTTCGTGATGCAAAAATAAGGATTTTTTTTATGATTTTAAAATGATGTGGGACCGAAGCCGATGTGGCCGCCTACGTATCCCGCAGAGGAAATCAGGTCAAGACGTAGTTCATGATGCAAAAAATAAGAATTTTATGTAATATGCATTTTGTTGTTTTTTTTTGAAAAAAAATGGAAGACAACATCACGTTCTGACTTCAGGTGATACCGACAATTAGTATTGTGCATAAGGATTTTCTTTTATTGCTTTCAGTCTAACCGAGATTGGCTCCGGTGTAATTCACACAGCTTCAGATTGTACCTCAGACATACCTGAGTGTCGACACACCTGCTTGCATTCAAGGTTTCGAACTACACGTAATCTCACGTTTCAAATGCCTCACTGGAAGAAAGTCCCATCCACACATATATTCCAGTATTTTAAATTTTGGGACGTTTAGAGAAAACACACTGTCACGCCCCGACTTTTCCTAAGTCTTTACTTAGGGCGTGATGACACCTGGACAATTATTTTCCACCAGGAGCACCATTTAATTCTCTTATTTAGAAATTTGAACTTATATTCAAATACGGAGCGATTAATAAAAATAACAATAACGAAATATGTTTATGACTTTATATGAAAAAAAACATAACGCGAGCCCATGCTCGTGCAAATATTGTTTCTACATAGACATACTGACAAAGATTAGTCTAAGTTGGAAGAGAGATCATTCCACACGGGCATATCCCGAGACATTGGAGCTGACATTCTGAACCTGACGAGTACCAAGTCCGAAACAATGGACTTGGTATGAAAAGAGGTCATGGACGATCGCTAGCCTTGACGTGGAGCCTTTCCTCTATCACCCTTTCTGAAACATGTTAAATAAAGAGTCAACCCTACCATACGCAAATTTGGTGAGAACCTTACCTGCAATTCAAAGTAACACCACAATATTCCAAGTGCAATCACATTATAACGTAATAAGCATATTGCAAAACATATCGATTACAACGTCTTTAAATATGCAACAACTCCTCATAGGAAATTCTTGGTTTAACTAACACTTCATTTTATCTCGTATTATACGTTAAGACATTCCCTGCATTTCCACATGTCTATTACATTTATATATTTGTGAGCAGCGTATTCACTTTTCATATTTATATATAGGTAAACATGTATTCATCTTTCATATTTGTTGCGTGCAACCGATCCATTATATTTACGTATTTGTGAACACGTATTCACTTTACGTTTTGTTGCGTGCAACCCGATCTATTATGTTTACGTATTTGTGAATGTGTATTCACTTTACGTTTTGTTGCGGTGCAACCCGATCCATTATATTTACGTATTTGTGAACATATATTCACTTTACGTTTTGTTGCGGCGTGCAACCCGATCCATTATGTTTACGTATTTGTGAGCAGCGTATTCACTTTACGTTTTGTTGCGGCGTGCAACCCGATCCATTATATATTTATATATTTATGTGAACACGTATTCACTTTTCATATTTTTGAAGATCAAATAAATACTATTCTCTTTTCTAACATTCTCATTCATACTTGTAACGATTATAACTTTTTAACCATAACTCCAACTAAGGTGTTTCTCAGCGGAAACTAAGGTAAGACGGGGATCTTTCACTGTACCAAATTTCATTTAAAACTACTTTGGGTAACTAACACAAATTTATCCTCAAAACAGCCACATGAAATTTGTTTCGGCAGAATTTTTATTAAACAGCACCCAATCTTATAATAGTCATAACTCCTAATCGTAAACCCGTTCAATCCCCATAAATTCTCAAAGCAGCGAGAACAGAGAGCTACACGTCTCCATGTGAACCATTCTTTCATATTCTGTACCATTTGGTACAGTTTTACACTTTTATTCGCTGCCCTTCCTGGATATCGATAGATCCGAGGCAGAAACTTTAAACAGCGATAACTCTCAATCCGTAAGTCGTATAGACCCCCGTAAGGTCTCAAAATGTCCACAACAAAGAGATCTAGAACTTTCATTTAGCAACAATTCTCATATTCCCCACAGATTAGTACAGTTTTACGTTTCAACGTCCTGCCCTTCTGGATTCCGACGAATCCGAGGCAGCAACTTCAAACTACAATAACTCCCAACTCGTAAGTCCGTTTTAATAAATCTTTATATATATCTGTCCGTAACAGAGATTTACAACCATGTAAATTTTCATATAATTCTAATAAGTAAAACTCAATAAAAACAGTCCGTAATTATGCCTTTCCGAATTTCGACCAAATCTAAGGCAGGAACTTTGAACTATGATAACTTTCAAACCGTACGTCCATTTTACCTCATTTTTGGTTCTATATGATCATATTAGAGAGGTGTACAATTCCTCTGAATTTCATCAAATTCTAACAATTATAACTCAGTGAGAACAGTTCGTAAAGTTCATGACGCAACTGGTTGTCTAAACAATCAAAAGTTCAATATTTCTTTTCAACACTCAATTCTTATTCTAACATGTATTGAACTAAAAATAAAGGATGTTACCAAGAATTTTTGAGTGAGAAAACTCACCTTGTAAGTGTGAAGATTATTGTTGTGTGGTTGCTAAAATTATCCTTACTCTTTAGTATTTTGCTCCTTGTTCTTCTTGCCCTCTTGGTATTTTTTTCCTCTTCTTTTCACTTGTTTTTTTCTGATTTTCTAACCTTTATGTTATGTACTTTGTTTGTGTGTAAATACAATGTATAAATGGAGAGTTTTCTATAACCTATGGGAGGTGAAAAACCAAAAGATTGAAGGGGAAATGAAAAGGGGGGGAGGGGGAAAGCTTGGGACGTGCAGCAATGCTGCATGTTTCTCTTCTTTTTTTTTTTTTTTTTTTTGCATCTTAATGTTATTGCACACATTTTTTGTCTTTAAATGTTTTTTTTTCCATTTTATTTATCTATTTATCTAACTTTAATACAAACTTCATCCCATGCAATTTATTCTTTGTTTTCTTATATATATATATATTTATTAACTCAATCACAACTATATATTATTATTTTTTTTTCCGGATTTTACATTCTCTCCTCCTTAAGCAACATTCGTCCTCGAATGTGAATAAGGTCGTAACATAATCACGTAGACACAATAATAACATAATCACATAGACACAATAATGTTTATTGTTATTGTAACAAATTTGGGGCTTCACATTCTCCCTTCCTTAAGAAGCATTCGTCCTCGAATGAGAATAAGGTTGTAACACACGTAAAGACACGCAAATGACACACGTATGAAGTACTATGTAATGCATTTTTTTATTACCTTAGTCAAATAGGAACGGATATTTGACTTTCATCGCCTCTTCCGCTTCCCAGGTGGCTTCCTCGGTGGAGTGGTTCCTCCATAGGACCTTCACGGAAGCAATATCTTTATTCCTAAGACGCTTAACCTTCCTATCAAGTATTTCCACCGGAACTTCTTCATATTGAAGCTCTCATTAAGAACTATCTCACGGGAAGGATGGCGTGACTTGGATCGTGCAAGTATTCTCGTAACATTGACACATGAAATCTGGGATGCCTGCTTCCGACTCTTGTGGAAGTGCTAATTCGTAAGCCACATTCCCACTCTTCGCAAGATCTCATATGGCCCAATAAACCTTGGGCTCAATTTCCCTTTCTTACCAAAGCGCATCACTCCGCCATTGGGGACACTTTTAAAAATACTTTCTCCCTCTTGGAATTCAAGATCTCTTTTAGATGATCCGCATAGGACTTATAGCGACTATGAGCTGTTTTGATCCGCTCGAATCATCATGCCTTATCATTTGTTTCTTGAATGACTTGAGTCGAGCGATTGCGTCTCGCACCTCGAACCATCAGTGGAGATCTACATTTTCGTCCATATAATGCTTCAAGCGGGGTCATTTGTATGCTAGAGTGAAAACTATTGTTGTGGCGAACTCGATTAGACATAGATGGTCGACCGAACTTCACGAAAATCTAACACACAAGATCGCGACATGTCCTCGAGTGTTTGAATTGTTCGCTCGACTTGCCCGTACATTTGCGGGTGGAAAGTCGTGCTTAACTTAACTTTTGTCCGAGACCTGTGGAAACTTTGCCAAAAGTGTGAGGTGAGCGGAACCCTATCTGAAATAATTTGTAAGGGAATCGGTGTAACCGCACAATCTCCTCAAATAAATCTGTGTGTCTTGTGGTGCGCGTCGTAGTCTTGGCCGGTAAGAAATGGGCTGACTTTGTAAGCCGATCAACAATCACCCAAATAGAATCATACCGCTTCTCGAGTTTTGGTGGACCGGTTACAAAATCCATATGAATCGCCTCCCATTTCCACATGGGGACTCGATGTCTGAAGTAATCCGCGGGTTTTGATGTTCGGCTTTCACTGGCGACATATAAGACATCTCGACAAATTCATGGCGTCCTTCTTCATCCCGTCCACGATAATTTGCCTTGAGGTCACGATACATTTTGTTGACCACGGATGAATGGAATATCTTGTGTTGTGACCTCATCTAAGATCTTCCTCCTTAGATCTTTTACCTTAGGAACACATAACCTACCCTTATACCGAAGGTTCGTCATTATCTCCCGATATAAGCGTGAAGGTTTTCCTGTTGGATCCTCTCCGAAATCCAACAAACTCCGTATCCTCAATGACTTTCTTTTATTTACGAAGCTAAAGGATGAGGTATCATGTACCACCACCCTTTCACCGATCTCGATTAAGCTAACCCCGATGTTTCCCAATCTTTGTACCTCGAACAATACCCTCTTTTGTATTGCCAAATGGGCCAAGCGCCCGTTGATCTCTCTTGAGTCGTCGACCACCACGTTAGCTTTCGGGATGGTAAAAATACTAAGGTCATAATCCTTAAGCAACTCTAACCATCTTCTTTGCCGGAGATTCAAATCATACGTGTGGTTATGTCGCAAACTCTTATGATCTGTAAATATGTCCACATGCACGCATTACAAATAATGTCTCCATATTCGTAAGGCAAACACCACCGACTAATTCCAAGTCATGAGTTGGGTAATTCTTCTCATGTATCTTGATTGTCTAGATGCATCTGTGATAACCTTTCCAAAGCGCATCAACACACATCCTAACCCAACTTGACTACAGAGGCATCGCAATAGGCGTGAACCCTTCTTGTCCCGATGGTAAGGTTAGGGTGGTGCGATGGTTAACAATTCCTTTAGTTTACGAAAACTTGCCTCACATGCTTCGACCACCGGTACTTAATCGCTTTTGAGTCAGCCGGGTCAAAGGAGCGTGAGACTAGAAAAACCTTTACGAATCTTCTATAATACCCACCAAACCCAAGAAACTTCTAACCTGCAGCCGGGTGGTCGGTTTGGCAGTTCTTCACTTCTATCTTACGGGGTCTACCATAATTCCATCACTTGACACAACATGGCCCAAAAAGGCTACCTTTTCCAACCAAAATTCACACTTTGAAAATTTAGCATATAGTTTCTCCTGTTTCAAGACTTGAAGCACTACCCTCAGATGCTCTTCATGTTCCTCAACACTCTTACTGTAGATTAGGATATCATCTATGAACACAATCACGAACAAATCTAGAAATGGTTTGAAGATTCTGTTCATTAAATCCATAAAAGCTGCTGGGGCATTGGTTAACCCAAAAGACATGACCAAGAATTCATAATGGCCGTATCGGGTTCTAAAGGCTGTTTTGGATATATCATCTGGATTTATTTTCAGCTGGTGATATCGACGGAGATCAATCTTGGAAAAATAGCTAGCTCACGAAGTTGGTCAAAAGATCATCGATTCTTGGTAATGGGTATCGGTTCTTGATCGTGACCTTATTGAGTGCCGATAATCGATGCACGTTCGGGCGATCCGTCTTTCTTTTCACAAGCGGTGAGTGCACTTTGAGAAACACTAGGCCTTATAAAGCCTTTATCGAGAAGATCCTTCATTGTTCTTTTAACTCCTCAATTAATTGGGGCCATTCGATATGGAGGAATAGAAATGGGTCTTGTGCCGGAATTAACTCTATAGCAAACTCCACTTCTCTATCAGGAGGAAGGCTGGAAGATCTTGGGAAAAACCTCGGAAAATTTGAACAATAGGAACATCATTCATTGAGGATTCTTTTTGGGTATCCACTATATTAGCGGATATCATACTCCACTCTGTGACTTCTCGATAACTTTTGAGCCCCAGGTAGGAAATAAAGCGACTGAGGATATTCCAACCCTACCGCTTATAACAACTTACGGTTCTCGGGAAAAGTTAATCTCACTATCTTTCGTCGACAATCCAACATGGCATAACATGCCGACAACCATCCATACCCAAAATGGCGTCGAAGTCTACCATATCAAGTAGTACTAGGTTCACATTGTTCCTGCCATTCACTTCTAATGGAAAATTATTTACCACGAGAGGCCCAAATTGAGGCCCTGCGGTGTCATAACCTCAACAGTTCACTTAAATAAGAAGGTTCTACATGTAAATTCTTAGCAAAGCTCATTGACACATATGAAAATGTAGGCGGGATCGTATAATACAAATGCGGGAATACTCGAGACTAGCAAAATACCCGTGACCACCGCGTTAGATGCTTACGCCTCATTCCTGCAGGGCAAAGCGTGAGCCGATTAAATTGTTGGGTTGTTGACCTCACGACTCTGGCGGGGTTGGTTTCCCGATTTCCCACAAGCGGTGTGGTTGCTTCGACCTCCCGAATATATTGAGTTTGGGTCCTCTTCTTGCAATCCACGGCATAGTGGCACGACTCCCGCGATTATAACATGTCTTCGTTAAGAGCATTCTCGGTGTGTTTTCTTTGACAAATCTTACAAATCGGTTTGTCGCCTCGCCGTGTTAGGGTTGGTGGTCTTGTCGCGCTACCTTGGTAATTAGACCAACTGTGCCCTTAGGCTTGAAATAAGGCCGCGAGTTGGTTCGGTCTGAAGATCCCTTACTAAACTCACGCTTACGATTTTGACTACGGTTAAATGATCTGGCGTCAGAAATCTCTTCTGCGAATATTCTCTTTTTGCTTTAGCGAAACCTTCTACCTCAAAGCCATATCGACAATCGAAGATAAGTTCGATCGTTGGCTAACGCCACCACCTTCTGCTATGTTCGGGTTTAAACCTCTACAAATCGCTTGACTCTATCCATTTCGTAGGGCGACATGTGTGTTGTATGCCGATAACCTCACGAATGTATCATATTCTTGTACCGCTGCGGCCACGCTTGCTTCAATTGTTCAAACTCCGTCGGCGCGTCCTTGCGCGTATTAGGCATAAACTTCTCGATGAATGCCGCTCAGAACCCTCCCAAGTCATTGGTGGTGACATCGGGGGCGATTTTCCTAAAATTCCTCCACCACACCCCTGCATCATCCACTAGTCGTGCGCTACCAAGTTGGCGCCTGCGTCTCACGCGTCGATGTGAACATTAAGTCTTCAACTTCATCGAGGAATACCATCGGGTCGGCCTTGGGGTCCTTCCGCGAGTCTGATGGTTCTCTTCTCCTCATAAAATTTGCCCAGCCTATCGGTATTGCTTGGGATTCTACACTCCGATGCGTGGTTCGATCATGATAGGTCCTGGTCGTGCAGTTACGGTTCGGGGCTATGGCGAGAGACACTAGGTGCGGGCGGAACCATGTGTGGGCTGCGGTGTCATTAACTCTATGAGTCTATCTAGTTTTTGTCCCACCGTTTCTTGGGCCATTTGACTCGTTCTCTCAACATTTTCTCAGACATTTTCTCGCTCCCTTGAGACACCACTACGTCAATTGGAGTACATGAGCTTCGTGATGAACCTCTCTTGAGCCCGGGATTTGTGAATTCACCATTTTACGTGAAGACAAACACACTCGTATTTTAGAAGGCGGAATGTCTATTCTAGCTCCTAAATTTTCTTATAGTTCATAAGCGTGCAACACCACAATATGCCAACAAGGAAAATAATTTAATAAAACATATCCTTTCTTTCTTGTATTCATAGCACTTCATTCATCATATTTTAAAATAACAATGTCATAACTACAATACATCACATCAGGTCAACTCTGCCATTGTGCAACCCGCTATAGCCGCATCTTTGGAGCAGACACCTACTATCACGCGCGTTCGAAAGGGCTTAACCGCATGATTCGTCTATTCTGCAGTTGACATTCAACTCCTGAACCTTCCTTTTTTCTCTTTCCATATAGTTCATTTTATACCTTACTCCTCTTACATGATCACGAGAAATTGGTGCAATGAATTTTCTGTAATATCTTCTCTTAGCATCCTTGCCTTTCTGAATGCGGAATGAAACTTTTCTGGGACGGAATTGACTATTATTTGTAGTATGACTCCAATTGGAAAGTTGAAGAAGGTTGGGTCGTATGAACGCCTTTTCCTTCTAGTCCTAAGCAAATATGTACATAATGCGATTGTGTAAATCAATGTACTCATCAAAATCACCTTACGAGTCCATCTTGCGGCGCATGAACTCCTCTGAGCTCTCATTTCCTTTACATTCCATGAGTACTTCCCTCTTTGTTGGAACTCGCCTTATAATCGACATCTACACAAATCATATTAGTCAGTATAACGTTGTACAATCCATTTTTCTAACCCGTGTGAAGGAGGTAGTACGAGAAATCAAGTCTTTGAAAAGACTCGAGGTAGGCACGAGAAGAGTGCGAAAGAAGGAAACTTTAGGATGTTATTCGTTCACTTATTACTAAGGTGGCGCACACCGTCGCAATAAGTAACCGTTCAAACACCCAACTCGAAGAAAACTTCCTAGAATCTCTTAACCTGGTTTAGCTTTGATACCAACTTGTCACGCCCCGACTTTTCCTAAGTCTTTACTTAGGGCGTGATGGCACCTGGACAATTATTTTCCACCAGGAGCACCATTTAATTCTCTTATTTAGAAATTTGAACTTATATTCAAATACGGAGCGATTAATAAAAATAACAATAACGAAATATGTTTATGACTTTATATGAAAAAAACATAACGCGAGCCCATGCTCGTGCAAATATTGTTTCTACATAGACATACTGACAAAGATTAGTCTAAGTTGGAAGAGAGATCATTCCACACGGGCATATCGAGACATTGGGCGACATTACGAACTGGCGAGTACCAAGCCGAAACAATGGACTTGGTATGAAAAGAGTTTGTCGGGACGATCGCTAGCCTTGGCGTGGAGCCTTTCCTCTATCACCCTTTTACGAAACATGTTAAATAAAGAGTCGGTCCTACCATCCGGTGGTGAGAACCTTACCACTGCAATTCAAAGTAACACCACAATATTCCAAGTGCAATCACATTATAACGTAATAAGCATATTGCAAAACATATCAGGTTACAACGTCTTTAAATATGCAACAACTCCTCATAGGAAACTCTTGGTTTAACTAACACTTCATTTTATCTCGTATTATACGTTAAGACATTCCCCTGCATTTCCACATGTCTATTACATTTATATATTTGTGAGCAGCGTATTCACTTTTCATATTTATATATAGGTAAACATGTATTCATCTTTCATATTTGTTGCGTGCAACCCGATCCATTATATTTACGTATTTGTGAACACGTATTCACTTTACGTTTTGTTGCGTGCAACACGATCCATTATGTTTACGTATTTGTGAATGTGTATTCACTTTACGTTTTGTTGCGGCGTGCAACCCGATCGATTTGATTTACGTATTTGTGAAGATATATTGACTGTACGTTTTGTTGCGGGGTGCAACCCGATGCATTATGTTTACGTATTTGTGAGCAGCGTATTCACTTTACGTTTTGTTGCGGCGTGCAACCCGATCCATTATATATTTATATATTTATGTGAACACGTATTCACTTTTCATATTTTTCAGAAGATCAAATAAATACTATTCTCTTTTCTAACATTCTGTCATTCATACTTGTAACGATTATAACTTTTTAACCATAACTCCAACTAAGGTGTTTCTCAAGCGGAAACTAAGGTAAGACGGGTATCTTTCACTGTACCAAATTTCATTTAAAACTACTTTGGGTAACTAACACAAATTTATCCTCAAAACAGCCACATGAAATTTGTTTCGGCAGAATTTTTATTAAACAGCACCCAATCTTATAATAGTCATAACGCCTAATCTGTAAACCCGTTCAATCCCCATAAATTCTCAAAACGACGAGAACAGAGAGCTACACGTCTCCATGTGAACCATTCTTTCATATTCTGTACCATTTGGTACAGTTTTACACTTTTATTCGCTGCCCTTCCTGGATATCGATAGATCCGAGGCAGAAACTTTAAACAGCGATAACTCTCAATCCGTAAGTCGGATAGACCCCCGTAAGGTCTCAAAATGTCCACAACAAATATATCTAGAACTTTCATTTAGCAACAATTCTCATATTCCCCACAGATTAGTACAGTTTTACGTTTCAACGTCCTGCCCTTCTGGATTCCGACGAATCCGAGGCAGCAACTTCAAACTACAATAACTCCCAACTCGTAAGTCCGTTTTAATAAATCTTTATATATATCTGTCCGTAACAGAGAGATTTACAACCATGTAAATTTTCATATAATTCTAATAAGTAAAACTCAATAAAAACAGTCCGTAATTATGCCTTTCCGAATTTCGACCAAATCTAAGGCAGGAACTTTGAACTATGATAACTTTCAAACCGTACGTCCATTTTACCTCATGTTTGGTTCTATATGATCATATTAGAGAGGTGTACAATTCCTCTGAATTTCATCAAATTCTAACAATTATAACTCAGTGAGAACAGTTCGTAAAGTTCATGACGCAACTGGTTGTCTAAACAATCAAAAGTTCAATATTTCTTTTCAACACTCAATTCTTATTCTAACATGTATTGAACTAAAAATAAAGGATGTTATCAAGAATTTTTGAGTGAGAAAACTCACCTTGTAAGTGTGAAGATTATTGTTGTGTGGTTGCTAAAATTATCCTTACTCTTTAGTATTTTGCTCCTTGTTCTTCTTGCCCTCTTGGTATTTTTTTCCTCTTCTTTTCACTTGTTTTTTTCTGATTTTCTAACCTTTATGTTATGTACTTTGTTTGTGTGTAAATACAATGTATAAATGGAGAGTTTTCTATAACCTATGGGAGGTGAAAACCCAAAAGATTGAAGGGGAAATGAAAAGGGGGGGAGGGGGAAAGCTTGGGACGTGCAGCAATGCTGCATGTTTCTCTTCTTCTTTTTTTCTTTTTTTTTTTGCATCTTAATGTTATTGCACACATTTTTTGTCTTTAAATGTTTTTTTTTTCCATTTTATTTATCTATTTATCTAACTTTAATACAAACTTCATCCCATGCAATTTATTCTTTGTTTTCTTATATATATATATATTTATTAACTCAATCACAACTATATATTATTTTATTTTTTTCCGGATTTTACACACACTCACACTCATAAAGATATTCAATGCATGCAATTGTGATACCATAGGCTTGGCCGTCATGTAAGTATCCACTAATGTGAGAACCCTCAGTATAAGTTCATGTAGGGCTTGTCACGGGCTTGTAATGTAGGTTTCGGGAAGGGATGGATATCATTTGGGTAAAAAGTAACTAATCATTCCTCGAGAGTTGGACTACGTCCGTGCTTGATATTTGTGCATTTTGATGCTGACTTGCTTTCTTTTTGTCCCAGTTTTTCTGTACTGACTTCTTTTGAATCTTTCATTTGGAGCTCCTTTTTTTTGGGGTTATATATTCCCTTTTTTTTTTATTATCGGGGTTTTTGATTTTCTCTTTATGTGAAGTCGTCTTTGCTTTTGTTTTCTTTTCCTTTTGGACTTTGATAACTTTCGTCTTTGGAAACTTTAGCTAGAATTTTGTCAGTCACTTGCACATTTCTAAAGCACTCAAGGAGGTCGGGCCAAGAGAGGGATAGTGCGTACGCACATAGAAAGAGTATAGGTGTAATATGCGGTTGTCAAAAAAATAGGTTTTAGGCTCAAAGGGGTGTACTAGAGATAATATTATTTGGTAGGCTGAAAAGGCTCGAACGGGTCAAAGAAAGCCTACGATCATTTCCTACACCGAGTGTTCCTCAGGATTTCGCCTCAACAAACATTCAAGCCAAGTTCTAGATCACAATGCAGTGCAATTGAACTTATTCAAATAACTCACCACACAATGCATATGAAACGATGAGGTTGATTTCGTCCTTATCTTGGAAAAACGCAAGACAATGTCATTTACGGGTGTGAATAAGAGGTACCGAAAGAATCTAAGGTTTACCACAGAGTCAACTCATATTGATTATTACTTTTTTTTTCTATGCACACTCGTAACTCTGTTGGTATCAACAAAGTCAAATAATAATACTTAAAAAATGTTTTTTTTTTGTATTTTGAATAACATTTTTTTTGTATTTTTTGAATAAAATATTTCTTTTTTTTTGTATTTTCGAATAATTGTTTTTTTTTGTATTTTTTTGAATAAATGGTACCAAACCCGAATAAGGCTTCCTACGTATCGCGCCGAGGGAATCAGGTGCGCGTAGTTCAGTCAAATATGTTATAAAATGTATGCTTGAAAAGAATTTATCAAAGAAATGATAACAATATAAAGTTGTGCAAAATAAATGATTGTCCACTGTGGACGAATGCAAAGTAAAATGAATGTAACGGAAAATGAATGCCCGAAAATATGATGGATGAGATGCATGAGTGAGAAAAATATGCTTATTTATTATCATTATTTTTTTATTTTTATTTTTGTGGTGTCGAACCCAAAATGAGTTGCCTACGTATCACACCGTGTGGTGAGAATCAGACACGCGTAGTTTGGAATGATTATGCTGTAAAAATGTACGATATGAAAGAACTATGTAATCAACGCTACACATATCAATTGAATTTGTGAATATGAATAAAAATACAAAGTATAGAAGAACTGAGAGCGATGTCTCGTTGAATCTGGTATAACTTCCGCTCATTTTTGTGATAATTTTTTCTTTTCCGGCCGCCCTTGACTATTTGCGAGGACGGTCTTCCTACAAAAAATATGACAAATGAGTGAGAGTAGGCAAGTCATAGAAATAATAAAATATAAGTGCGTGACAATATAGTCAAAGACTCCCCTGATTGGTTCGACCAGACTGGTGGTTGATGCTTCATGAAGTCCAAGTCGCGATATTCAAGAGTGATTTACGCAGTAGGAGTCCTGATTGCAATGTGACAGCAAAAAAAAGTGCAAAAATACAAATGCTCGAGCCCGAAATCACAAAAGGATAATTATTGCATTAAATAATATGTACATAATTGCTAGCGACAACAATAGTAAACAAAAGCATGCAAATCAAGCGCGCGCCCTAATATGCATGGGACCTCTCTTATGCCAGAGGTCGGCCTAAACGCCAAATATGCGAGATTATGATAAATAAGTCCAAGCCGTTAAACTGCAATATTTTATTGGAAATGGCGACCAAATGACGGTGCATTTTTTCCAATTTTGGCGTGTTATGACCAGGCTTGGATCCGTCTATCATTATCACGCTACACATATATGCTTATTGGTCGTCGGGTTGTGAAACCCAACGATAATTTGGTGGATTTCCTAATCGTGGAGACGATACCAAGGATCGACCCACCTAAGGTGTATGCATGCATGACTTAAAATAAAGAGGGCGGTATAGCTCTGTCTTAAATTTTCTAAAATTTGGCTTACTAGATAGAATGGTTCCCGAGCGGACTACTCGAGTGAGAAGGCTACGCGGCCACCGATTGGATCGAATTCTCCGCGTAAAATGCCAACTCTCCTAAATTTGGATATTTGAAAGAAATTTGCGGGTGTGCAAAGCACAACTCGCGTGAAGTGTGTGATAATGTCAATTTTCCAGAATGGAGGAAATATGAGCGGAATGACAATTTAAGGAAAGCAGTAAAAGAATGTAGCAATTAAAGTAGTTAATTACAAAATAAAAGCAAACAATATAAAACATTTACAACAAATATAAAAGCAAAATAAGGCGCAATATTTAATTAACATGGGTTTGCTATGATCAAGAACCTGATATCCCCAGCAGAGTCGCCATGTTGTCGCGCCCGTTTTTTACCTCGGGGCCTGAACGGTATCCGCAACGTTGCTCTTTGACGCGGTTCCCTGGATGGAGCAATAGTGCTGATTTTAAGGAGTCGCCACCTAATTATTTAAGTGAATTAGGACACTTGATTTATTGCAATAAAAATACTGCAATTAATCTCCATTTAGTGGTCTGCGAAATTAATGAGATTCTGAATCAGGGTTCTTTATTATCCTAAAGGGAAGGGGTTAGGCATCCTTTAAGATCCGCTAACTTGCGGTTATTCATTCAAACCTAGGTTAATTATTTATTGCCCTTTTTATTCTACCTATTCTAAGCATTTTTTCATAATTTATAATTAAAATAAAGTGCAATGCAGAATAATAAAAACTAAAATTAAATGCGACATAAAATAAAACTACGGGACATCTTTTAACCCTTTTTAGGCCTTCTGCACAAGATGATCTTCGGGTACCTGCATAAACACTTAGTAAAAGTGTTAGTAATAGAATAAATAATTTTAAAACAATGACAGAATTAATAAGTAACGCCAAAATAAATAAATAAATCCGTCTTTTGCACAGAGGAGGCCTTGGAAATCAGGCGGAGATTCCTTCATCGGCCAATATTGTTAAAAGCAATAAAATAAATAAAACCTTCAGATCCGCGCCAAAATGGTAATAGTTTTAAACACGGTGGGCTCAGATATATATAAAAATAAAGTGGGACATCCTAAACAAGTGTGGCTGCGAGAATTCGCTCTGCCAGCGCATGTTGGTTATCTTGTGTAAGTAGAAGAAGTCATCAACGCCCTGAAAGCTTCATTTATTTTATTTTCCGTCTTTGCAACTGTGGGGGCCTAAAAAATCGACGGATAACTTTTTCATTGGCTAAAAAGTGTAGTATATGTTCAAAATCAGTTTAATAAAAATAAGAGGGGCAAAATCGTCCGAATCAGCCCAGAATACAGCGAAAATCAGCCCGAAAAATAGCCAAAAATCAGTAGCAAAAATGCCGAAAATCAATCCCAAAAGAAAAGCCAAAAGCAGTAGCATCGATGGCAACAACGGATAACAATATAACACGGAAACTTAAACCGCTTTGAGCAAAACTCCGGCATATTACCAAAATATGAAATCAAACCAGTCCGCCAACAACAGATAAACCAACAAATACTGAAAATCATGCCAACAAGGTCTAACAAACAACAGTTCGCAATCAGTCCAAAACGAAACATAACATAGGTCGCCGGAGTTTAACAAACTCCGGCGAGTTTCAAAATAATAAATCAGTCCAGTTTACCACATCAAGCACAGATATCCAAAAATAAAGCCATCAAGATCGTCGGAGTTTTAGAACTCCGGCAAGAACCACAAAACGCAAGAAAAATAGTCCAATAACCCAAAGTAAGCCACGGATCTCAGAAACAAAACAAGATTCGCCGGAGTTTTTAAACTCCGGCCAGATGCTAAACTCGTGAAATCGATCCCAACAAACAACCAAAACATGAAAAATCTCGAAACAAAATAAAACCGAGGTCGCTGGAGTTAACAAAACTCCTGTCATATTCGAACAAAATAGAAAGGCGGCGGCGTCTCTTCCACGACGAACGTCGGGCAGCGCCACCGTGCGGTGGTATAGCGGCGATGGGTGTGGCGATTACGTCTCACAGTGGACTAGGGAGACGGTGAGCAGTGGTGATGGTTCGCCGGAGCTCTGAGCTCCGGCGATGGCAGCAGACAGAGGGTTGAGGGTGTTGGGGTGAGACTAAAAAATGAAAGGGAGAGTATAATAGAAAGAGATGGTTGATATCTTGAGATATAGGGGTGTGCTGCGGCTGATATGTTGTGTGTGTCGGTGATGAAGTTGGCTCGCCAGAGCTTGGAGCTCCGGCGTTGGAGCGGCGACGGGATTAGCAGGGAGAGAGGGTGAGGGAGAGGGCAGGGAGAGAGGTGTGTGGGCTGATGGGTTTGTGCAGCTGACCCTCTCTATTAAAGAAAGATGGAGTAGTATTTATTATATAGGGTATGATTAGGGTTTGGTATTTGGGGGGAAAATGAAAACTGATATTATTTTAGGGGGAAAATAAAGAGTGTTGGGATAAAAAATAAAAAATAAAAAGGGTGTTGGATTGGACTAATCCGAATTAAGCCTCGAACTGGAACTGATTTGATGAAATGCAAAACGGATTAATTATTTAAAAGAAAATTATTTAAAAAGATGCAAGATTATTAGAATGCAAATGCCGATGCAATAATAATAAAATACAATATTTAGCAAATGTTTAATGTCTAATTAAAAGTAAAAACGGGATGTCAATTAATTATAATAGAAACATAATATTAACAAAGACATAATGCTTAATTTAAGATGAAATGCCATTTCGTGAATAATAAAACACAGAATATTATATAAAAATATGCAAAATAACGATTAAAATGTGGTGTGCTAAAATATTTAAAATTGCAATAAATATATGAAAAACGGGTCAAAATTGACTGTCAACACACACTTGGCTTTACTCAACCGGACCCTAATTGGTATATGAACACCTACGCCACTACCCACATGACATCCGATCAAGGTACTCTCTCGTCTTATTCCAATTTGAGCACTAATCGTGGTATAACTGTTGGTAATGGAAATTCTATTTCAATTAAGGGTTATAGTCATAAAACATTGTCCCCTCCTCATCCACCACTTGTCCTGAAAAATACCCTTCATGCCCCAAAATTAATTAAAAATTTAGTATATGTCCGTAAATTCACAACTGATAACTGGGTTTCTATTAATTTTGATCCATTTGGATCTTCTGTGAAGGATTTCAAGATGGGGAGTCATCTCATGATGTGTAACAGTGGGGGGGGGGTATATCCAATCACACCAAGTCCAAGCGTCTCGCGTCAAGCTATGTCATCCACCTTTGCAGCTCTTGCTCCTTCCTTGTGGCATGCTCGTCTAGGTCATCCGGGGTCGTCTATTTTATCTTCTTTAGATAGACATAATTTTATTTCTTGTAAGGGTATGCGTAGTACTCCAATTTGTCAATCCTGTTCTTTGAGAAAGATTATTAAATTACCATTTGTAGCTTCAAATTTGAATACTTCTATGCCATTTGAAATTATTCATAGTGATTTATGGACATCTCCGATTCTCAGTTCTATGGGTCATCGTTATTATGTTATATTCTTAGATAACTATACTAAATATTTATGGACGTTTCCAATTGCGAAAAAATCTCAAGTTTTTTCCATCATCATAAAATTTAGAGCCTTCATAAGAACGCAATTCGAACGGAAAATCAAAAATATTCAATGTGATAATGACAAAGAATATGATAATGGAGAATTTAGGGAGTTTTGTGCTCAAAATGGGATAAATTTTCGTTTTTCTTGTCCTCATACGTCTTCACAAATGGGAAAGCTGAGCGAAAAATGCATACCATTAATAATATTGTCCGCACTTTATTGGTTCATTCTTCCGTTCCTCTATTCTTTTGGCATCATACACTACAAATGGCTACCGATCTCCTAAATATTCTTCCCTCTAAAGGCTTGACATATTCATCCCCTCTAAAAGTATTATACAATAAGACTCTGTCATACACTCATCTTAGGGTCTTCGGATGCTTATGTTATCCACTATTTTCATCCACTACAATCAACAAACTTCAGACACGTTCTACTCCTTGTGTATTTTTGAGTTTTCCGTCAAATCACCGTGGTTATAAATGTTTTGGTTTGTCCTCTAAACGAATCATCATTAGTCGTCATGTTCTCTTTGATGAATCCCAATTTTCCTTCTCTAAAGTAGAAAAACCCGTGTCTAGTTCCTATCATTTTTTTGATGATGCTATCTCCCCCTATGTTCTCCGACATTTTTCAAGTTTGCCAGAAAATACGTAGGTTCCCCAAAACCCGCCCTCAGCGTCGCAGCCCTGCATAGAGGCACCGCAACGCTAAAACTCCTGCGAGCTCTGTAGTACTTCTGGCGCCGCGGCGCCTTCGACGGTACTTCTAGATATTTTTGAAAATTCTCAAAATTGACTCAATCCATCCCAGAGTCATGGTCCAGTCACTCGTAGTCAAATGAGTGTTTTTAAACCAAAAAGACATTTCAATTTAAATTCAAATGTTCTTAAATCTCCATTACCCCGTAATCATGTGTCTGCTTTAAATGACCCTAATTGGAAAATTGCAATGACCGAGGAATATAATGCTCTTATTGATAATAAGACGTGGGAGTTGGTACTCCGTCCATCTGATGTTAATATTATTCGGTCTATGTGGATTTTTGTTCATAACGAAAATTTTATGGTTCATTTGCAAGGCATAAGGCTAGACTTGTAGGTGATTGTAAGACTCAGCAGGTTGGTGTAGATTGTGGTGAGACATTTAGCCCAGTGGTCAAGCCGGCTACCATTCGTACTGTGCTCAGCTTGGCTCTTTCGAAATCATGGTCCATCCATCAGCTAGATGTGAAGAATATTTTCCTACATGGTGATCTTCAGGAGACAGTGTATATGCATCAGCCTTTGGATTTAGGGATACTAGATATCCTAATCATGTATGTCTATTGAAGAAGCCCTTGTATGGGCTTAAGCAGTCTCCACGAGCTTGGTATAAGAGGTTTGCTGATTTTATTTCGACTATGGGTTTTTCTCACATCAGGTCTGATAATTCATTATTCGTATATCGTCGAGGATCTTCCATGGCTTATATTCTGTTATATGTTGATGATATTATCTTGACTGCCTCTTCTGATACTTTGCGTAAGTCTATTATGACAATGCTCAGTTCTGAGTTTGTCATGAAGGACTTGGGCCATTTAAGTTACTTTTTGGGGATTGCTGTAACTTGTCATGCATGTGGGTTGTTCTTATCACAGAGAAAGTATACATCAGAGATCATTGAGAGGGTTGGGATGTCATCCTGTAAGTCCACTTCTACTCCAGTTGATACTAAACCCAAGTTGGGTGCTGCAGCTGGCTCTCCGTATGAGGATCCGACCAGCTATCGTAGTCTTGCGGCGCCGCCGATGTCGGCGTTCACGCGACCAGACATTACATATGTCGTACAACAGGTGTGTGTTTTTATGCATGATCCCAGAGTTGAACATATGAATGCATTCAAACGCATTCTTATGTACATTCAGGGAACACTTGAGTATGGTTTGCATTTGTATCCTTCGTCGACGTCTACATTGGTCTCCTATACAAATGCTGATTGGGGTGGTTGTCCTGACACCGGACGCTCTACGTCTGGATATTGTATGTTTTTGGGTAACAACTTGGTCTCATGGTCTGTCAAGCGTCAATCTACGCTTTCACGTTCAAGTGCAGAGCCCGAGTATCGAAGGGTAGCTAATGTGGTCTTCGAATCATGTTGGTTACAAAATCTTCTTTTAGAGCTTCATTGTCCCATTGAGAAAGTTACCTTGGTGTATTGTGATAATATAAGTGTCATCTACCTTTCTGGTAATCCAGTTCAGCACCAGCGTACTAAACACATAGAGATGAATATTCACTTTGTTCGAGAAAAGATAGCAAAAGGACAAGTACGCGTCTGCCATGTTCCTTCGAGATATCAAATTGCAGACATCTTTACAAAGGGTCTTCCCTCAGTCTTTTTTGAAGATTTTAGAGACAGTCTCAGCGTACGAAGACCGTCCGCTATGACTGCGGGGGTGTGTTAAACAGTGGGTCCAGCCGTGTGGCCCATGACCATGTACCGTGTGGGGCCATTTTCCTTTCCTTGTGTATTTGGTAAATATTAGACTTAGGTTTGTACCTTAATTAGTAGTGTAATATTATCATAATTATAAAGTTAGTATTCAAATAAAATAGAAATTTTTAGGTAAAATAAAAATATGATCTTCCTTATAACTTATATATATATGCCTTTTATTAATAAGAATAATCAAAAAATTATTTCATTCTAACTACATACTAGGTGAATGACATCTCGAGTGGCTATGGCAAGAATGCCGGCACAAGAAACTTTATTTTTACAACTTGGGATCGCATCAACGACAGCTTTTTCTTTGATAACAGTGTCAAATCCATCTCCAACCAATGAAAGATTATCTGGATGATCCTTTTCTGTTGTATTCCCCGCTGTTAATGCTACTATCACCGAAGCAATATAACACCCTACATCGACATTAAAAACATATAATTAGATACTATATATTCAAAAAATTAGCTCATAAACCCCACGCGTTATTAACTGTATAAGCGTATATATAGTCAATTAGTCATCTCTATTCCATAATTAAAATATATTATATATTCCATAATTAGAATATATTTCATATATTGTGTAAATATAATTATGATAAGATTATGACTTCTATTGTATAATGGATAAATATTATATATTATATATACTTAAATATTAATAAGAATAATTTTTAAGAAAAATTAATATCATCCTATACGATATTAAGAGCCAAAACCTGAACTCTTTTCTTTCTTTCCAACACTTGTGCGTGCTAATTGCAACACTTTGCTTTCTGCACAACACTTTGCTGTCTGCTTTCCGTTTCTCTTTCCAACACTTGTGCGTGCTAATTGCAACACTTTGCTTTCTGTTTCTCTTTCCAGACCTTCTCCCACTTTAATTGCACCACTTTGCTAATTGCCTTCTCTTTAGTTTTTCCCTTCTTTCCAGCTAATTATTATTTGGTCTACTGTTATATACATTTGCAAGTAGAAAATATTTTTCTTTGGTTTTAATTAAAAGTGGTTCTCTCTTCCTAATTCACTACAATGATTTTTTCCACTTCCTTTGTGAATTTGAGTTCGGCTTTCGCCATATCTGTGAATCAGTTCAGCACCGCAGCGCCCCAACAATACCGATGCAGCGCGCGGCCGCGCATGATTCGGTGCAGCAACCCTACAACCAGTTCTCCCATCACGGGTTGTTGAGCCATGCTCCAGCCCCTTGACAAGTCCAGTACCCGCATCAAGCCCACTTCATGCACGACCAGTTCTAGCAGCGCTCATCCACCATGACACCCACTGAGTTAGGTCAGGCCTTCAGCAGTCTCAATATGCAACAACCTGACAACAACAGGTACATGGACTCCGGAACCACGTCTCACCTCACCCGGTCTGCAGGTAATATTTTCAAATTGTTTAGTTTAAAGCATCCTCAATTTGTGACAGTTGGTAGTGGTCACCGCATTCCAGTAAAGGGTTATGGTACATCCTACACACCACCTCTTAATCCATTCCCCCTTACAAATACCCTATATGCCCCACATGTGATTAAGAATCTAATCTCTATCCGCAAATTTACTCGTAATAATTCTGTCTCTGTTGATTTTGACCCTTTTTGTTTCACTGTGAAGGATCTTCATACGGGGACACCTCTTACGGGATGCAATAGCACGGGAGATCTCTATCCATTCACTCCCACCTCCGCTGTCAGATCTTGCTCTCCCGTCTCTCTAGCGACCATTTCTTCTTCAACATGGCAGAATAGGCTTGGTCATCCAGGAGCCCCCGTTTTTAATTTTCTTAGAGACAATAATTTCATTACTTGTAATGGAAAGCTTGTCCAAAACTGTGTTTCTTGTTCTTTAGGCAACATACTCGTCTTCCGTTTAAATCATCTACTAGCGTTACTTTTGCACATTTTGATATTATACATGCCGATTTATGGACATCACATGTTGCTAGTTCTCTCGGTCATAAATACTATCGTATCTTACTAGATGATTTTTCTCACTTTGTTTGGTTGTATCCTCTCAATTTTAAATCTGAAGTATTTGTCAAATTTTTTGAGTTTCGAACAATCATTCAAACACAGTTTGAAAAAGATATAAAATCTTTTCAGTGTGATAATGATCGTGAATTCAACAACTCTATGTTTCATCATTTTTATTCTAATAATGGCATGGTCTTTCGCTTCTCCTGCCCCCCCCCCCCCCCACACCTCCCCTAAAAACGATAAAGCTGAAAGAATCATCCGTACCATTATCAATATGATTCACACTCTATTGATTCATGTTTCCCTACCTCCGTCTTTCTGGGTCTATGCTGCTAAAATATCAGAATACGTTCTTAATATTCTCCCAACTAGCACCCTTCATAATATGGCTCCTACCGAAATCCTTTATCATAGAGTTCCATCTTATGAGCATCTTCGGATATTCGGTTGTCTATGCTATCCTAATCTTGCCTCTACTGCCCCTCACAAACTAGCTCCTAGGTCAACTTCATGTGTCTACCTAGACTTCCCGCCAAACCATAGGGGCTATCTATGATATGACTTGTCCACTCGTCAGATCCACGTCTCTTGTCGCGTCATATTCGACGAGACCACATTCCCGTTTTCGAATCTTAAAAAGTTCCAAAAATCGGATTACTCTTTTCTTGACGAGCCTACCATCTCTCCCATCATTCTCAGTCAAATAAATCATAGTACTAACACAAAATCACCTTCTTTGCCCAGTAGTTCTTCTCCAGTGTTAACGCCGCGGCCCCAAGGGTCGACGTCGCGGTGCCGAAACTCCTGCGAGCAGATTTCCTCCAGCATCGCGGCCCTTGATCACGGAGTCGCGATGCCTCTGATGGTGTCACCTCCTCATTCTCCATATCCAACCAATCCCTCAGTCTCGGCTCTTCCCACTCAGCCGACACAGCCTCCCACTGTATCTACTCACCAAATGGAAATTCGTGCCATGCATGGAATCTTCAAACTCAAAGTCCAATTTAACTTGTCTGCCCAAACCATTTCTCCAATTTCCAAGAATCCTATATTTGCTAAATAAGACCCTAATTGGAATGCGGCTATGTCTGAGGAATTCAATGCTTTAACTAAACAACAAACATGAGATCTAGTACCTAGACCTGAGAGGGTGAATGTAATCATTGTCTGTGGCTATTTCGTCATAAATTCAGAGACAGTGGCGATCTTGAGAGGTACAAGACACGACTTGTGGCTAATGGCACAAATAAGTAAGAGGGCATTGATTGTGGTGAGACCTTCAGCCCGGTTGTCAAACCGGCTACCATTTGCACAATTTTGAGCATTGTCATGGGCAAACACTGGCCGATCCATCAGCTTGATGTGAAAAATGCATTCTTACATGGGGATCTGAGAGAAACATCCTACATGCATCAGCCGCCAGGGTTCACCCATCCAGCAGTTCCTCACTATGTGTGTCGTCTCTGTAAGTCACTATATGGCCTGAAATAAGCCCCCCGTGCGTGGTATGATCGTTTTGCCATGTATATCTTGCAGATTGGGTTTGTATGCAGGACTTCATTTTTCATCGAGGTAGTAGCACTGCTTACTTATTACTTTACGTGGATGATATTGTTTTTACTGCCTCCTCCGACGGGTTGAAAAATGAGATTATTGTCTTGATTAAGTACGAATTTGCAATGACTGATTTGGGGAAGCTTAGTTATTTTTTTGGGATATCAGTGACCAGGTCTGTCAACCACATGTTCTTGTGTCAGCGTAAGTATGCAGAGGGGATCGTGTACAGGGCTAAGATGGCGAATTGCAAAGTTTTACCTACTCTAGTTGATTCAAAATCTAAGCTCAGTGCTATGGATGATGCTCCAGTCTCTGATCCTACTCTGTATAGGAGCCTTGCAGGTGCTCTTCATTATCTCACATTTACAAGGCCAAACATTGCTTATGATGTCTGCAGGTATGCTTATTCATGCATGCCCTCAAGGAGTCTCATTTCACTGTTGTTAAGCGTATCATCCGATACATTAAGGGCACACTTGATTATGGTTTGTACCTATACCCCTCTGCACCAAACAGTTTACTCTCTTATACTGATGCAGATTGGGCAGGGTGTCTGGACACGCGATGCTCCACCTCCGGCTTTTGTGTATTTTTAGGGAATAATCTAATTTCATGGTGCGCGGCGGCTACCCTATCTCGTTCGAAAGGTCGGCCGAGTCTGAGGCGTTGCAAATGTGGTAGCTGAGATTTGTTGGCTCAGAAATTTACTGTTAGAACTTCAGTGTCCTTTGCGTCAGGCATCTATTGTGTACTGTGATAACATATCTGCTATCTATTGTTCAACATCAACGAACCAAGCACATTGAGATAGACCTACACTTCGTTCGTGAGAAAGTTGTGTTAGGCCATGTTAGAGTGTTACATGTTCCATCATCCTATCAGTATGCATACATATTTACCAAAGGACTTCCCAGACAATTATTTCTTGACTTCAGATCCAGTCTCAGCGTCCGGCCTCTTCCCGCTCCGACTGAGGGGGTGTGTAAACGTGTACATAGTCGATTAGTCATCCCTACCCCATAATTAGAATATATTCCATTTATTGTGTAAATATAATTATGGTAAGACTAGGATTTCTCTTGTGATTAGGTTTAGGATTTCTATTGTATAAGAGATGAATATTGTACACTATATATACTTGGATATTAATGAGAAGACTCCCTAAGGGAGATTAATATCATCCTACAGACTGGATGTATGGAGCGTGTACAATATAACATGATACTCGACAGTTAGACATTTCTAACCAAGAAATAGAGCTTGAACGACATAACACGAGGCTCGATATTAGTGCCAATAAATTAATGATATGTCTCTGATTATGGTACTTCGAAAAAGAACTTTGGAACAATTCAGCTCAAAAGCTAACTCACACGACAAAAAAATTCCAAACTGATAAAGATACGTCAGTTAGCGGTGGAGCCAGAATTTTTAGTTTATGAGTTCTGAATCATAAATTGTTTAGTTTACATACTAAATTATTTTTAAACATCAATACTAGGTTTAAGCGAAAATCACTAATTCGTAACTTGCATGTGGCTCCCCGTTTATTCCATCAACTAATGTGAGACATTTTAACGGAAACAAAGTTATGATTCAAATAATAATTATATCAAAGTCTTTACGCGGAGTAATGCAAAGGGGAGAAAATAGTACCTCAACAAAGCAATCGTGGAAAAGAGACGGATAATAGCAGGGATTATGACAAATGTTTGTTGGATTTTCTGATTAACGACATTGTGTACAATGGTTTCAACATTAGGACAAGTTTTGGCATAATAATTGGTCTCACTACAAGAAAAATGACCTACGATAACAGTCAGAGTGTGACGGTTTTTGCAACTGTCACATAGTATGACAGTTTTTCCGTTGACTTCTCGGTCAACAGACACTTATGACATAAATGTGACAGTTATATAAACTGTCATAAATTTATGGCATGCATATGATCGTTATTTGCACCGTCACATGTTGTGTGACGGTTTTTTGTGTTGGCCCATTTTTTTTGGAGTCGACCCAACCCATGCCTTAAAAATCAGCCCATCTAAATAAACTATTAGGTCGAATTTTTTCCATAAACCAGCTATGCATCTTTCTTTCAAACCAAAATCCCTAAACTTTGGCTAGATAATCTGAGCCCTAATCAAAACATGGCTAGATAATCTGAGCTCAAAATCTGAGTTTATCTTTCGTTCTTAGCCCTAAATTTTACTTTCTTGGTTTTTTCGTTCTTAGCCCTAAATCTGAGCCCCAAAATTCTCAATGTGTGCAAAACGAAATTTGAGCACATGCAAACCAAAATCTGAGCCCTAAAATCATTCTGAGCTACCCTAAAATCACTGTCTAAATTCGTTCTGAGCCGTAAAATTGTTCTAGACCTAGCTGAATAAGTCATTCATAGTCTAAAACCATCTCTTTTATGTGATTTATGTGAGTTTGAGGTACCCTTTCATTTTTGTTTTAAGTTGTTTACATGACTTGCATTATGTGTTCTATGTGCTAAATAAGTATGACTAGTAATTGTTTAAGTTCTATTTTTTAGTAAACACGGGCCTTGTCCAACATTTAGCTTGTTATCTGTAATATAAGATGTGATGTTGATTTAGCTTATTACCTGTAATATAAGACTTGATTCGTCATCTGCAGTTTAAGAGTACTTTTAATTATGTGTTAGACTGCTTGATTAAG
Source organism: Przewalskia tangutica (assembly GCA_029844215.1). NCBI lineage: Eukaryota > Viridiplantae > Streptophyta > Magnoliopsida > Solanales > Solanaceae > Przewalskia > Przewalskia tangutica. Next base: position 39,613,587 of record CM056724.1, on the reverse strand, counting down.
ATGATGTTCATTTTGTTGAATTGAGCCTTGTTTACTATAAGTAGAATGACTAGTATGTTGATTTGGATCTTGCTTTAGATGACTAGAATGTTCTCTGGAAGATTAAAAATAACTTGTGTAATTAGAAGTAATGTATTAAGAATCAGATATGTTGAATTTTATGAACTCTAATGTTTTATTACAACTTTAGATATATAAAGTTGGTGAGGCAACATGGGCTGGATATTTCACAACCTGGTGTTAGCATCAAACAATGAGTTGTCATGGCGGATGACAAAAAGATGAAATGACACTGAAGTCCACAAGTAGGGACACTTACATTACTATCTATAACGGCAGACTACATCATCTCATGCACACATAGCACTTGATTTCATATACAGTCTATTGTTTGTGCTTGCAGGAAAACAGAGGAAAGATGTCACGACCCGAATCGACGGGCCGCGACTGGTGCCCTACCTTGGCACCCTTGTACCCACACATCACATATAATCAACAGAAGCTAATGAACAACTCATTATCTCATAACAAATGGATCATGTCCCCTGAACTGTAATAACAAACTTGTATAATAAAACAGGCAAGCCGACAAGGCCGTCACTGTACATAGAATTATCTAAACGAACTACAAATGTACATGTCCAACCCACACATGACTACAGACCTCTAAGAGTATGGCGGTGAAATATGACGGGACAAGGCCCCGCCGTACCCCTGAATATACACAAGCCTATAACAGCAGATCAGTACCAATGACAAGCCCCGGAATAATGGAGCTATCCCAAAATCTGAACAAAGATCCTAAGCTTCGAGGATCACCAAACTGAGTAGTTATATCAGCGGGCATGAATGCAGCCCCCCGGAGAAGGGAGTCAGTACAACAATGTACCAAGTATGTAAACATAAAGTACATTAAATAAGATCATAACTTGCCAAAAGAATGACAGGGACAAGTATGAAAATTAAATATCAAACACAACCGTGCCATATAAAATAGAGGCAACTGTACCTTTTAAAAAATAGAGAGTCAACTGTGCCTTTTAAAAGTGAGAGAGTCGTATCAAAATCATATATGTCTGTCCATACAACGTATCCCGACCCATTCTAGGACTCGGTGAGCTCATCATCATCGTATATATACATATAAACATTGTCGGCCCATTATGGGACTCGGTGAACATTGCCAACACATTTTGGGACTCGGTGAACATAGGCTAGGATCTGCGCACGACTGTCATGAGTATCTATACTCGCATCATGGATACATGTCCATGAAATCATAATACATATAACGTTGTCGGCCCTATAGCGAGGGACTCGGTGAACATTGTTGGCCCATTATGCTCGGTAAAAGGAATATAACACTTGCACGAATAGTTATCATGAGCAACCTTGTGCAATTTAAATCATCATTTGACTCTCAATAAAACCTTTAAAATGAACCTTCATTTTAGAAAAACCAAGGCACTATCATATCATGTATCACTTTGGAATCATCTTTTGAAAACTCAAAGACACTATCATATCATGTATCATTAAGGATTAAGATCCAATAGAACTGTGTACGTCCGTCATACACTCACTTTATAACAAACATGCCAAAAAAAAAAGGATAGTTTCACATACCGCTTGTCGTCTGTACCAACTCGATAATCTAAATTCGTCTCGCTCCTCTGGATAACATTATGAAAACATCTGAATGGCGATAATAGATCCGAATTTTCCTAGTTAATTCTTATATGGGTCGTGAGTAATTTATCTTTTTTTTATAAAGATCTTATCTAATCAGATGTGAACTAGCAAATTTAAAATAAATTGGTTATATCTTAGTTTCTATGCAGATGACATTCTAATCATTTTAATATAATAATCGTTTGTCGATACCTATTTCACTTAACGCTGCAATGACTTGTTTTAACACGTCTACTAATAATATACTTACTTATTTATTAAACCAGTTTCAGCACTTAATACTTAACAATTCTTTTAAGTAAGCAGAGTGTTACACCCCGTAGTTCAGGTCATGCTTATGAGAACGTACGAAAGGAATTAAGATTTAAATTTTGGAAAGATAGGTCGACAGAATGTTTCAAACGGGTTTTAGTCAACTTTGGGGCGGATTATTCCCAGTTACCTTAGGAGTTTCAAAGGCCTAGTGTGTAGTTCGTTGAGTCTAGTTCCCAACGCAACAAACCGTTCGTCGATAGAACATCGGAGTAGAAAGTTATGGAAGTTACAAGTTCAAGGCAATGAGCGTAAAAGCATTTTCGTCAGGCCGCAGTGCAGTCACGGGATGCAGCGCGCACGATATGCTGAGAATTCTCTGAAGTTGCAGCGCCGCGGCGCCGGAATGCAGGGCCGCGGCGCCGAGGCGGGATTTTTGCGAAATCTGGGGGGAAAATCAAATATTTTCTTTTAAAAGGCCATGGGAGGGTGACAAGTGTCCCTCCCATCTGAGTTAGTGGAAATGCTATTTATTTGACCAAGTCTTGAAGACTTGGTCATTCTTCCAAAAATCTTCTTCTCACTACAAAATTTTCCTCTTCCTTCTCTCTAAAAATCCCTCTCCCTTCTCTCTAGAAATTCAAGAAGAAACCAAGGCCTAGAGAAAATCCAAAAAGGTGGCAAGAAGGAAACTTGTTGACAAGCTTGTAGGAGGTTTGTGGAGGTGATTGTGGAAAGAAGGCAAGGGAAATTTGTTGGACTAATTTGGGTAAGCTCTAAGGTAACAATCCTTTCTCTTTTTGCTAGTAAATTGTGTTGCATGTGTGGAAGAAAGGACTTGTAGTTGTCAATATTGCTCTTAGATATATTGCATGTAGGAAATACAAATTTGTATTTGAAAGGATTGGATAAGGGTGATATGCGAACATGTTATAGCCAAGATAATACCTTAAACTTATTGGATTGTTTATTTTGTATCGTGGGGCAGAACTTTACACGTCCAAGTTAGGCGTGTAATCCCCTTGTATTGCTGAATTGTTGGGCCTTAAATGTGGCGTTTAGTAGTTGATATCGGACCTTGAAAAGGTGGAGAAGTATGTAGAAACAAAGGAAGTGATGTCCAATTTTCCGTAGAATAAGGGGCTTTTCAATTAGAATGTTCTACGTTGAAGCTAGAAGCTAATGAACGTATTATGGTCATTATAGGTTAACATACTACATGTGGTATATTGGACTTGCGAATGGATTGACCCGAAGAGGTATGTGGAACTTTCTTATCCCTTGAGCATGAATAGTTGCACTCATATAGTACGGTAGACGTACAAGACTTTGATATCCCTTACTTGTTTTAAGAATGGCCAAGTTGGGTGAGTAAGGGGATTAACTCATTTCTTTAAAAGTATTAAGAATGTCTTAAGTTTTCAAAGTTAAGGGACTTGAAGTGTTTTAAGTATATGATACTTGTTTCGTTTTAAAAGTATAAGTCCCTTGGATATAGGGAAATGTATTTGACTAATGTATAAAATTAATATAACGACTTTATGGAAAGTTGGTTATATTAACTTTATGGAAGGTTAACAAAAGAAAGATTTACTCTGAGTAAAATAGGTAAGGATAAATGATTTGAATTTATGAAAGGCAAATTGATTTTAAGGCATCAATTGCCTAAGGTTTTTAAAAGAAAAGAAGTCACTTGATTTAGAAGCCTATTATATTTCTAAAAGGAAATGTGACTTGTCTTGAAAAATAGTCGTGACTTGATACTACGGTTATTAGTATCTTGGAAGTTTTATATAAAAAGGAGTCATTCTTAAAAGGTTAGAGGTACGTGGTACTTGGGTTGAATTCCCGGATTTTCTCTTAAATGACATGTTAGTGCCTTAAGTAAACTAAAATGAGAGGATATATTAATAATGTTAATAAGAAGTTAGGGGATTTCTTAACTTGCTTATGTTATGATAAGCCGGTAGCGCTTATGTTATGTATGATAGTCGGTTGTGCTAGGTTATGTATTCTTACGGGGTAGACCCCGGGTTACTACTTATTCCATGGATTTGCTACCCATGATGCGAGTGCGGCGTTTGTACTCATGCGGGTCCATAGGACCCATGCGGGTGAAATAGTCTCATGCGAGGCGGATGACCTCATGCAGGTCCACAGGACCTATGCGAGTGAAATAGTCCCAGGAGTAGGATTGCTTAATGATACTACGGGCGGGTGACCCTACTTTGGTCATGAGCCTCCTATTTTTATGCAGTAAAGTTATACTTGTTACTCTCATTGTTAGTAAGGCACAGTGCACTGTAATTTGATTATCATCCATGTCTCCAGTTTTATTTAGACTTATGATATAATTACGGTATTTTCCAGTTTTACATACTTGGTACCTATTGTGTACTGACCCCCTTCCTCGGGGGCTGCGTTCATACCGCAGGTAAGGGTAAGCAGGTGGTGGATCCTCATTCTTAGGATCATTGATCAGGTGTCAGAAGCTCCATTTCTCCGGAGGCTTGTCTTTTGGTACGGTTCTCCCTGATGTTATAGATATTATGTACATTCAGGGGTATGACGGGGCCCTGTCCCGTCATAGTTGTTACAAACTCTTAGAGGCATGTAGTCCTGTTATAAATTGGGTTTGTGAAGGAGGTAACTGTTCAGTTTTTGTTACATTATATTTACAGAAAGGTAGCCATTTTGGGTTAGCCTGTTTCGTATTTTATATTGTTTCTTGTTTATGAGTTTACTTCCGCTGGTTTTCTCTGATGTTTTATCACAAGGGTGCCCGGGGTAAGGCGCCAGTCACGGGCCTGAGGTCGGGTCGTGACACAGAGTCAACTCGGCTCTCATGCTTACTAAAAACTCTTATCAACATCTGTCTCATATGTCTTAATAAGGACTTAGGAATAATTTAGACATGCTTTTAGCATAGAATCAATAACATGAATATTCCTTAATTCCTAAGATTAGAGTAAACTATGGAGCAATACCACAGTTATAATTCACACGTAGAACATGCTAAAAGAAGAAAGGATAGTTCACATACCTTATCGGTTATACCAACACGATAGTATAATACGTCTCAAATAGGTACTTCAACCTATAACAACAATAACACTTCTATCAACTTCATGAATACTAGTGTAAATCATATACCACATAATGACTCTCCTTTCATACAAAAATTTGGGCGGCACTTCCCCTATGTATACTCACATCCACAACTTTCAAACAAGGTCAATAACATCAATAACCAAGTACCAATTAAGGGTAGTTCAAAACAGCAATCAAGGTGATCGACACACTTATTTCACATGTTAATCTGACCTCTTAATCCATATTAAAACAGTCCATATTTCAACAACAACGAAGGTAAAATGTGAAGTCTTTCTACACATTTCTATACACTTATTCTTTTAGGACATATGTTAGAAATTACCACATTAAACATGCATAATTGTAACTAAATTTCTAGCATTATAACTCCACAAAACAGTCCCCAAAACAGCATAACAATATCCAACAGTTTCATGAAGTCTCGGCCAACAACCAATACCAAAGCCCTTTTCATTACTCCTTAAAATCCGATACATGTTTCAACAATTTTATATAAACCATATCAACTTTCAATAACAAGATTTCCTTCATTTTAACATGCAGTCTGTGGCGATAATAACAACAATAACCAACGAATCCAATATACTAAAAACAATCCAAAATCGGCTAACATGCCAAAACTGTCTCATGCACTTCTTATTCTCCATTTCACTTAATATAAGTTCATCCCTTAATGATAACGTCATGTAACTTTCAATTACTTCAAGAGGAAGAAGAAATCTTACCTTATTTTTAGCCCAAAATAGTCCACAAGTTTCGACTCACAGTTTTCTCTTTGCTCCACTTCTTCAAGTTACAACAACTCACATGTATCCTCTACAAGCTTGTAACCATCTTCCTTTCATGTGTTTCTTCCAAAAAGTTCATCTCCAAGCTTAGGGTTTCAAGACTGTTTTCTTGGCCAAAATCGTCACCCACTGTATTTGGTATTTAACTTGGCTTAGAATTTGGTTAAGGTGCTTAATCTTGGAAAATAAGTTAAGCTTGTTCTTCACTTTGCTATGGTTCAAAATCTTGAAGGAGAAGGAAGAGATAAGAGAGGTTTGGATGATGAAGATATTATGACTCTAAGTCTTGCAAAGCCTTGTATAATATAAGTGTATATAGCACAAGTGGAGGGGGACCCATGAACCCCACTTGTCTACTTGTCTTTCCCTTCACAAAATATCTGACTTGGAAATTCCAGACGGCACCGCGCAGATCTTGCAAAATGGCACCGCGGTTAGGAATTCTGTAGCTCAAGTTTCAAAGACCATGTCCTCGTTTCTTTGGCACCGCGATGTTGTGCCTGAAATTCACACCATGCATTTCTCTCACTAATATGCCCTGGAATTACGGGGTGTAACATTCTTCCCCCCTTAGAAACTTTCGTCCTCGAATGTTCATAATAGGTCTCGAACTATAAACATTTCGGCATAGTCTCCTTTAACTATACCTATCAACATATACTTAGCAACACAAGATGTCACACAGGGCCACAATATAACACATGTATTCTTCACCAACAATATAGTCAAGTAAGGAATCGAATTACCTGTATAACTATAATTCCATTCACATTTATCGTTCTTGTCGTAATCCTTCCTTCTACTCGTCATTAAAAGAATGAAAAACATTCCTGCCTTAATACTTGATCATACCATTCCATTCCTACTTATTCATTATTTTCATATTTCTTACAGCTATTCTTCGACTGTTCCATAGTTCCCATCCTCAATTACCCCCAACATACTACTGTTATCCAAAGGTTATTGTTATACCCCGTAGTTCTGGCCATGCGCATGAGAGCGTACGAAAGGGATTAAGACTTAAAATTTTAGAAAGATAGGTCGACAGAATGTTTCGGATGGGTTTTTAGTCAACTTTGAGGCGGTTTATGTCCAGTTACATTATGAGTTCCTAGGTGTTTCAAAGTCCTAGTATGTAGTTCGTTGAGTCTAGTTCCCAACGCAACCAACCATTCGTCGATAGGACATCGGAGTAGAAAGTTATGGAAGTTACAAGTTCAGTGCGCAGTCGGACAGAAAAATAATTCGGTCAGGAGACACAGGGCCGCGGCGCCGAAAGTTCTGAGGGGTTGAGGGGGTTTCAGCGCCACGGCACCGGCTGCAGGGCCGCGGCGCCGAGGCGGGTTCTGCGAGGCTGGGTGGAAAAATCTGAACTGTTTTGTTTTAAAAAAGGCCATGAGAGGGTGACAAGTGTCCCCCCCATCTGATTTTGCATGTCCTATTTATTGACCAAGTCATGAAGACTTGGTCATTCTTCAAGCTCTCATCTCTCTCTAAAAATAAAAGCTCTCCCTTCTCTCTAGAAAATCAAGAGGAAATCAAGGCTTGAGAAAAATCTGAAAAGGTAGCAAGAAGGAAACTTGTTGGCAAGCTTGTAGGAGTTTTTGTGGTGGTGATTGTGGAAAGGAGGCTAGTGAATTTGTTGGATTATTTTGGGTAAGATCTAAGGTAACAATTCTTTCTCTTGTTGCTAGTTTTTGGTGTTGCATGTGAAGGAGAAAGAACTTGTAGTTGTAAATATTGCTCTTAGATAAATTGCATGTAAGAAATATGGTTTGGATATGAAAGGATTGAATAAGAAGGTTATGTAAGTATGTTGTAGCCAAAATACTACCTTAACTTATTGGTTAGTTAATATGCATTGTGGGGCAGAATTTTACACATCCAAGATTAGGTGTGTAATCCCCTTTATATTGATTGGATTGTTGAGCCTTAAGAGTGGCGTTTGGATGTTGAATTCGGACCTTGAAAAGGTGGCAAAGTGTGTAGAAACAAAGGAAATGCTGCCCGATTTTCCATAAAATTTAGTGACTTTGCACTTAGAATATTTTACGTGAAACTAGAGGTTAATAAACGTATTGTGGTCATTATAGGTTGACGTACTACGTGCGGTATTTTGGACTTAGCAAGTGGATTGACCGAAGAGGTATGTGGAACTTTCCTATCTCTTCAGCATGAATAGTTTTACCTATATAGTACGGTAGACGTACAAGACCTTGGTATCCTTTACTCGTTTTAAAGTGTCCAAGTCGGTGGAGTTAGGGGATTAACTCATGTCTTTAAAAGTATTAAGGATGTCTTGAGTTTTCAAAGTTAAGGGACTTGATGTGTTTAAGTATATGATTCTTGTTTCTTTTTAAAAGTGTAAGTCCCTTGGGTTTAGGAAAATGTATTTGACTAAGGTATAACGTTAATATAATGACTTTATGGGAAGTTGGTTATATTAGCCTTATGGAAGGTTAACAAAGGGAGATTTACTCTAAGTAAAATGAGTACGGATAAATTATTTGAAGTTGTGAAAGGCAAATTGATTTTTAAGGCATTAATTGCCTAAAGTTTTAAAAGAGTAGAAGTACATAGTACTTTGGGTTAAATTCCCGGATTTCATAAAGACATGTTAGTGCCTTAAGTAAACTAAAATGAGAATGTATGTGAACAAGACTAATAAAAAGTTAGGGAATTTCTTAACTTGCTTGTATTATGTACGATAGCCGGTTTGTGCTAGTGATATATTATTATTTATTACGGGGTCATTCCCCGGGTTGTGGCGTTTGCATATTCCGTGGATTTGCTACCCACGATGCGAGGAATACCTCATGCGAGTCCGTAGGGCTCATGCAGGTGAAATAGTCCCATGCGGGCGGGGACAGCCTATGCGAGGAATACCTCATGCGGGTCCTCATGACCCATGCGGGTGAAATAGTCTCAGGAGTAGGATTGCTTAATAATACTGCGGGCGGATGACCTTGCTTTGATCATGAGCTTCCTATTTTCATGCAGTATAGTATATGCTTGATATTCTCATTATTAGTAAGGCACAGTGTTCTATAAATTGATTACCATACATGTCTCCAGTTATTTTAGACTTATGAGGTATTTTCAGTATTTTCCAGTTTCGCATACTTAGTACATATTGTGTACTGACCCCCTTTCTCGGGGGTTGCATTCATGCCGCAGGTATGGGTAAGCAGGTGGTGGATCCTCATTCTTAGGATCACCGTGCAGTGTCGAAGCTCCATTCCTCGGAGGCTTGTTTTGTTGCACGGGTTTTCCACGATGTTATAGGTATTATGTACATTCGGGGTATGGCGGCCCGTCCCGCCACGATTGGTATTCTAAGTGCGTAGTCACGTTTGTGGTTTGGGCTGTAAGAACAAGTTGTACTGTTTACTTTTGAATAAGTTTAATCTATGAAAGACGGTCTTGTTGGCTAACCAGTGATGTTTGCTATATACATGTTTATGTATGTTCCGCTGCTATTCTACGATGTATACTGACGGGTGCCGGTAGGGCACGATTGCCAGCCCCGGTCGGGTCGTGATAAAAGTGGTATCAAAGCAGTTAGTCCCCGGAAAGTGTCTACAGACCGTGTCTAGTAGAGTCTTGATTATCGGTGTGTTGTGCACCACATCTATAATCGTGAGGCCAGGATATTTAGGATTGGTTTCCATTCTTTCACTCTAAGATCGTGCAATAGAGTTGTGTTATAGGTTGAACTCCCTCTGATATTTTCCTTTATGTATCAGTTATGCCTCCACGCAAGGCAACCGCGACCCGGCGGCAAGGCGGTGAGGAGCCGCTAGTAGACGCGGAGGGTCACGAGGGCACAGCCCGATCCTTACGAGATGATGTTTGGCGGCGAGTTCCACGACGTCGCCTTTCACGGAGTTCGGGCAGCGCGGCTTCATCGAGACCGCATGCACGAGCCTCGATCCCCACACGGGGCTGAGTATAGAGATTACGGGGATCAGATCCGGTTATTGACAAGCATAGTGGCAGGGCAGCGCCGACATGAGCAGACATCCAACCCTAGAGCCGACAGTTTACGGATTCGGGATTTCCTGGGTTGTCATCCACCCGAGTTCTATGGATCGAGATCCGAGGAGGATCCTGTCACGACCCGACCCCGGGGCCGCGACTAGTACCCTACCGGTACCGCCGTATAAGTCGAGAATAGCGGTGAACATACATAATGATACGTATAAAAGGTAACATCAGCGGTAGATAAGTGCCGCCCATAAAACATACTTAAACAAAGTATTTATAATACAACCGGTTCTTGTAGCCCAAAACAAATGCGTGACCACGCACTCTAGAGATAACAAGCGTGGCGACAGGGGCCCGCCATACCACGAATATACACAATGTCTATAACATCGTGGAAAAACTGCACCAACAAAATAAGCTTAGGGATGGAGCTTACGACAACGAACAATGATCCTAAGAACGAGGATCCACAATCTTCTTACCCTTACCGCAGATGAACGCAGCCAGGAAGGGGGTCGACACAATATGTACCAAGTATGTAAAGTGGAAAATATCAGTAATGATGATAACATAGTTTAAAAGTAAATCGTAGTCATGGAAGATAGTCAAAATACCTTTACCGTGCCTTACTAACAATGAGAGTGACAAGTATATCTATACATATATAATGCCGCATAAAATAGGAGGCTCGTGATCAAAGCAGGTACCTCGCCCGTAGTATCAAAAAGAAACCATCCTACTCCGGGACTATTTCACCCGCGTGGGTCTGTGGACCCGCGTGAGGTACTCCTCGATCGGTGTACCTTGGCGTGGGACTATTTCACCCGCATAAGCCCATAAGGACTCGCGTGAGGTATTCCTCGCATCATGGGTAGCAAATCCACGGAAGGTGGTATAACGATCTTGGGGACTTTCCCCGGATATATACTCTTACCACAAACAGATGGTATAACGATCTGGGTCAGACTCGATATACTTTGCACCGAGCGGATGGTATAACGATCTTGGGGCTTGCCTCCGGATATACTCTTATCTGGTGCGGATGGTATAGCGATCTTGGATCTGCCTCGATATACTCTTACATCAAGCGGATGGTATGACGATCTTGGTGGCCCTCGGACATACTCTTACATGAAGGAGGTGGTATGGCGATCTGGGGCTTGCCCGCCGGACATACTCTTACCCTATCACAAAGTCATCATAGCATAATAATAATAAGTTAAGAAAACTTATAACTTCTTTTTAGTCTTGTTCACATACTCTCTCATTTTAGTTTGCTTAAGGCACTTAACCATATCTTTAATAAAAGAACAGAATTTAACCCAAGTACTACATCTTGACTCTTTCAAAAGTGACTCTTCTTTATACATAAAAGCCTTTGGGCAATTGATGCCTTTAAATCAATTTACCTCTTCTTATAATTATCTTACTTAGAGTAAATCCTTCTCATTAACCTTTTATGAAGCTAATAGACCAACTTCCCATAAAGTTGTTATATTAACTCTATACTTTAGTAAAATCATACTTTTCCTTAACGAGGACTTATACGTTTAAAGCGAACAAGTCATTTTATACTCAAACAAGTAAGAACACCAAATCTTGTACGTCTACCGTACTACATAGTTTCATCTATTCATGCTCAAGAGATAGGAAAGCTTCACATACCTCTTTGGTCAATCCACTTGCCAAGTCCAAACTACCGCAAGTAATATTTCAACCTATAATAGTCATGATACGTTTATTAACGTCTAATCTCAAAGTAGAACAATCCAAATTCTAAGTCACTAAATTCTAGGAAAAATTGGGCAGCATTTCCTTTGTTTCTACTCACTTTGCCACCTTTTCTCAAGGCCGAATTTATCATCCAAACACCACAATTAAGGCTCAACAATCCAACATTTTAAAGGGGATTACACATCCAAACTTGGGTGTGTAAAATTCTGCCCACTAGTTACAACAATTTACTTATCACTTCTAAGGTAGTTTTAGGCTACAACATGCTCATAATCACTTCTTAGCCATTTCTTTCATACCCAAACCACATTTCTAACATGCAAAGATTCTAGAAGCATTATTTACTACCACAGTTCTTTCTTCTAAACATGCAACACTTAGAACTAATTCTAAAGGAAGAAATGTTACCTTAAAGTTTTAGCCAAAACTTATTCCAACTATTGCTAGCTTCCTTGCCAAGAACACCACCACAACAATGCCAACAAGCTAGCTACAAGCTTCCTTTTCTTGCCCTTAACTTTCAGATTTTTCTTGGGTTTCTAGAGAAGGTGGAGCAGATTTTAGAGAGAGGGAGAGAGAGTGTGAAGATGAAAGATGGGAAGAATGACCAAGTCTTGGTCAATATATTGCATGTAGCAGAAAATCAGATGGGGGGGGACACTTGTCACCCTCCCATGGCCTTTTAAAAGAGAAATCGACTTTTAAGTTTTTCCGCCCAAAATTTCCGCCTCGGCCGCTCGCTTCCGGCGGCGCCGCAACTCCCTGCGACTCGGATCTTCGGCGCGCGGCCTCGCTTCCAGCGCGCGGCTCAAACTTCAGCGACCTGCAGCATTTAGGCGCCGCGACCTCGCGGCCCGGGCGCCCTGCCGCGCTTTAGTCCAAACACGTTTCGTCGATTGCGCACTGAACTTGTAACTCTCATAACTTCCTACTCCGACGTCCTATCGATTTAACGGTTGGTTGCGTTGGAATCTAGACTCAACGAGCTACGCCCTAGGCTTTTGAAACTCTTAGGAACTCTCAATATTCCGGGTCATAACCCGCCTCAAAGTTGACTAAAAACCCGTCCGGAACAATTTGTCAACCCATCCTTAAAAATTTTAAGTCTTACATACTTTCGTACGCTCTCGTACGTAGGGTCAGAACTACGGGGTATAACATTCTCCCCCCCTTAGAAACATTCGTCCCGAATGTTCCTTCTAGGCTTACTCAAATCGCAACATCGACATAGACCCTCTTAACTATTCTTTCGCAAATAAGAAGCTCCACGAGCCACAACATTCTGAAGCGTAAATGCTAAAATCAAAACTACAAGCAGGAAAGTAGGTTACCTGGGGATATAGGGAATAAGTGAGGATACTTCTTCATCATGTCATCCTCTGCTTCCCACGTCATTTCCTCCCTGTTCTCGTTTCGCCACAAGACCTTGACGGAAGCCACGTCTTTCGTCCGTAGTCGTCTAACCTGACGATCGAGTATCGCTATGGGACTCTCCTCATACGATAACTCTTCTGTCACCTGGACATCATGAATCGGGTGCACTCTAGATGGATCTCCAACACATTTCCGCAACATAGATACATGAAAATCGATGCACCGCCCCAAATCGGACGGAAGATCTAACTCATAGCAACCTTGCCTACCCTACGACACCGATACGACCCGATGTACCTTGGGCTAAGCTTCCTTTCTTTCCAAACCTCATCACGCCCTTCATGGGCGATACCTTTAGGAAAACCCAATCATCTATCTCAAATTCCAAGTGTCGGCGCCGATGATCTGCATACGACTTCTGCCGACTCGAAGCCGCCAACAAACGCTCTGATAAGCTTCACCTTATCCATCACTGTGAACTAAATCGGCCCGACTAATGAACTTCTCCCACTCGAACCAGCCTATCGGTGACTGCACTTCCTCCCGTATAAGGCCTCATAAGGCGCGCCATCCGAATCTTGGAATGGTAGGCGTTGTTATAAGCAAACTCCACGAGAGGCAAATGATCCTCCCACTACCACGAATCAATAACACAAGCCCGCGCATATCCTCGAGTGTGCGGATAGTGCGCCGGCTGTCCCGTCGCACGAGGATGAAACGCCGCATCGAGACTCACTTGTGTCCCTAATCCTTCAAAAGACCTCGAGTTAGCCGAGAAGCGGGCTCTCTATCTCGATATAATCGACACCGACTCGTGCCTCACAATCTCTAATATATAATCGGGCATAGTCTCACCAAAACGTCGTTCGGCCGGAAGAAAATGGTGATTTCACACCGCCGACAATCGCCCAAATGGAATCATGCTTCCTCCGGAGTGGTAGGTAGCCCGTAATAAAATCCATATTTATCACCTCCCACTTCCAAGTCGGAATATCAATGGCTGCAACAGCCTCCCAAGCTTCGTGCTCAATCTTAACTGGCGACAATTCGCAGCGTCACGAACTCCGCAACGCCCCTCTTTAGGCCATCCCACCAATACACGATGCGAGGTCATGGTACATCTTAGTCGACCGGATGAATAGAATAACGAGCACCGTGTGCCTCCCGAATCTGGCCGACGAAGTCCTCGCACCTCGGAACACACAACCGCCTCGAATCTTAGCACCCCATCAGCGCTACTCAAATAGACTCTTCTCTTCGAGAGGCTGCGTCTCTGATCGTACCAAAATCGGATCCTCATACCGCCGCCTCCTTACCTCGCCGATGATAAGACTCGCAACCTCTCGAACCCGAATTTCACTATCGAATCAACCAAGCGAACCCCAAGGCTCGCTAATCGATGTAACTCGGACCATATCCTCTTCTGCGGTGAACATCAGACGGACTACCCATCGACCGCGACTAAGGGCATACGCCACCACATTGGCCTTCCCCGGTGGTATAAAATATCAACATCGTAATCCTTAAGTAGTTCCAACCACCGTCTGCGCCGCAAGTTCGACTCCTCGGTGAAGATATCTTGGAGACTCTTGTGGTGCGTGTAAATGTCCACATGAACTCCGTATAAATAATGTCTCCAGATCTTTAAGGCATGAATCACGCTGCCCGACTCAAGTCATGTGTGGGATAGTTCTTCTCATGTTTCCTAAGGCTGTCGGGATCATAAGCTATAACCTTGCCGTCTGCATCAGCGCTGGCTCCCGACACTGGCGTCACAATAAACCACATATCCATCTAAGCCCTGCGGAAGAGTAAGCTGAGGCGGTTGTCAACTTCTCCTTTAGCAATGAAAACTTTCCTCACAAGTATCCGTCCACGGAACATACGCCTTACGAGTCGGCTTAGTCAAAGTCTTTGAAATAGAAGCAAACTTCTCCACAAACCTCAGATAATAACTGCCCGGGCCCAGCTGCGCACTGCAGCCGGTGTAGTGGGTCTAGGCCAAGTCTTGGCTGCTTCAATCTTTCTTTGTATCAACGAATACCATCGGCCCCGATAACATGCCCTAAGAAAGCCAGCGACGCCCGACCAGAACTCGCGCCGAGAACTTGGCATCTGTTGCGGTCTCGGAGGACTCGATACCGTCGCCGAATGATTCGTATGCTCCGCTCCGTGCGCGAATACACCAAGATATCATCAATAAACACTATAACAAACATATCCAAGAATGGCACGAACACCCTATTCATCAAATCCATGAATCTTCTTTGGGGCGTTGGTCAACCCGAAAGACATCACCCTGAACTCATAGTGCCCATACCGGGTCCTGAATGCAGTCTTTGGGATATCTACCTCTCTAACTCGTACCTGATGATAACCAGACCGTAGGTCTATCTTGGAAAAACACTTTGCACCCTGCATTGGTCAAACAAATCGTCAATCACGGGAGGATATCTATTCTTGATAGTTACCTTGTTCACCGCATGTAATCAATACGTCTGCTGGCGTCCATCCTTCTTCTTTACAAATAACATGGTGCTCCCGAGGAGAAACACTTGGCGAATAAAGCCTTTCTCGATAAGTCCTTCAACCTGGTCCTTGATTCCTTCAACTCGGCAGGTGCCATCCTATATGGCGGAATAGATATCGGTCGAGTATCTGGCGCCAAATCAATGCAAAACTCAATCTCCCTTTCGGGAGGGATACCCGGAAGCTCATCTGGGAATACATCTGGAAACTCTCTAACGACCAATCGATCAAGGTGCGGTACCTCGACCTCAGTGTCGAATACCCGAACCATATGGTAGATATACCCCTTTCGCACCATCTTCCTAGCCTTGAGGTAAGAAATAAACTTACCCCTCGGCGACGCAGTATTCCCCTTCCACTCGATAACCGGCTCGCCGGGAAACTGGAACCGAACTAATCTCTCTCTACAGTCCACGTTGGCATAGCAAGATGCTAGCCAATCCATACCCATAATCACATCAAAGTCATCATATCCAACTCTATCAAGTCGGCTAGAGTCGGCGGCTTATCTATAGTCACAGGACAAGCCTTATACACTCGCCGCCTACCATCTGAATCACCCATGGCGTAGCCACCTCAAAGGTCTTATGGACTCGGGCTCTATCCCTATTCTCGTGATATGAGGAGATATGTAGGACAAGGTAGAACTGGATCTATCAAAGCATATCATCACAAGAAACCAATAATGTACTGCGGCGACATCGCGGCGCCTCCCGGTCTGTCATGGACATAGCATAGATGCGGTTACGAGGACCGCTAGAATCGAACCCTACCACGACCTCTGCGCGGCCGCCGGCCATAAGTACCACGCCTCGGCGTCTAACCATCGAAGATGAAGATCCAAAATGCACCCGTCGGTGAACCGTAATGCTCCGCCGCTGGGGCGGACAATCCTTCGGATGGCCTGCGTACAAGAGTAACATGATCTCGAACCCATCGGCACTCGCCGGATGAGACCTACCGCGTCGAGCGCCGAGAGGTAGGTGGTCTCGATTAGTCTGGTCTCGCCTCGCGAAAACGGCGTCCCGGAGTCTCCGACTGTTCTGAATAACCTCACGATCGGACCTCCCGAGAAAAGCGTGAAGGAGCACTCAGCCGGGTGGAAGGTGGACTAGTTCGCTGCGAGGCCGCCTCAGCGCTCGAGAACCCGATGTCACGGCCTCTTGGTGGCCCAAATCTAGCGATCTGCCTCTCTGTCCTCTATCACAATGCGTATGCTGCATCTCCGGCAATATCCATCTCGGCTGAAGTGCCACTCCTAAGCAAGCGATGTCGTGTGACGGTCAGCCCATCACGTATCTATGAACCACATGCGCCATATCGCCTACAATGGTGTGTGCATATCGGCCAGGAGTCAAACTCGGTGTACTCCCGATAGTCCTCCGTCTGTCTCAAGTCAAGAACCTATCCACGCTGGCTCTCCTGCTCGGGAGGCAAGAAGTGGTCTAGGAACGCCTGCGTGAACTCCTCCCAATCACCGGAAGAGCATCATCACCTCGACAATACCCATGACTCAAACCGGTTCAACGATATCGCGTAGCCCGTAGAAGCTAGTATAACGACTCGGTCTCGATGCCCTAAGAACTGCATGGTCCAGAATGCTTCGGACAAACTCCTGCGGATCTCATCAAATCTCGAACCATAGAACTTCGGGTGGGTGACAACCCAAGAAATCCCGAATCAGTCGCTATCGGCTCTGGGTTAGCCGCCGCTCTGTCGCTGCCGCCACTATCTTTGTCGATAACCGAATCATTCCCATAATCTACGTACTCGGGCCACGGCTGTGGGATGGAGGCTCGTCTGCGCGGTCTCGATGGCGCGTCCGCCTCGAACTCTGCTTGGTGGCGACGGCGTGGAACTCGCCGCCTAAACATCATCTCGGTAAGGTGGGCACGTGCCTCGTGATTCTCCGCGTCCACTAGCGGCACCTCGTTTGCCTTGCCGCCACGGGCGCGGTTGCCTTGCGTGGAGGCATAAGCGATACATAAAGGAAAACATCGGGGAGATTCAACCTATAACTCGGCTCATTGCACGATCTTAGAGTGAAAGAATGGGAACCATCCTACATATCCTGCGACCTCCCGATTATAGATGTGGTGCACAACACACCGATAATCAAGACTCTACTGACACGGTCTGTGGACACTTTCAGAGGACTAAGCGCTCGATACCACTTTTGTCACGACCGGCCGGGGGCGCGACTAGTACCTGGGGTACCTGTCAGTATAAGTCGAGAGAATAGCAATGAACATACATATGAATACGTATAAAAGGTAACATCACCGGCGTAGATAAAGTGCCTTCCATAAAACATACTTAAACAAAGTATTTATAATACAACTGGTTCTTGTAGCCCAAAACAAGTACGTGACCACAGACCTCTAGAGATAACAACTGTGGCGGGACAGGGCCCCGCCATACCCCTGAATATACACAATGTCTATAACATCAGGGAAAAACCGTACCAACAAAATAAGCTTCCGGAAGGATGGAGCTTCTGACAACGGAACAATGATCATAAGAACGAGTATCCACAATCTTCTTACCACCTGCGGCATGTAACGCGGCCCAGGAAGGGGTCGACACAATATGTACCAAGTATGTAAAGCTGGAAAATACTGTAATGATGATAACATAGTTTAAAAGTAAACTGTAGTCATGGAAGATAGTCAAAATACCTTTTACCGTGCCTTACTAACAATGAGAGTGACAAGTATATCTATACATATATAATGCTGCATAAAATAGGAGGCTCATGATCAAAACAGGGTACCTCGCCCGTAGTATCAAAAAGAAACCATCCTACTCCTGGGACTATTTCACCCGCATGGGTCCTGTGGACCCGCATGAGGTACTCCTCGCATCGGCTGTACTGTGGCGTGGGACTATTTCACCGCGTAAGCCCATAAGGACTCGCGTGAGGTATTCGCCGCGTCATGGGTAGCAAATCCACGGAGCAGGTGGTATAACGATCTTGGGGACTTTCCGCCGGATATACTCTTACCACAAAGCAGATGGTATAACGATCTTGGTGTACCTCGGATATACTCTACACCTGGAGCAGATGGTATAACGATCTTGGGGCTTGCCGCCGGATATACTCTTATCTGTGCGGATGGTATAACGATCTTGGATCGCCTCGGATATACTCTTGCTGGCGGATGGTATGGCGATCTTGGGTGGCCGCCGGACATACTCTTTACATCGAAGGAGGTGGTATGGCGATCTTGGGGCTTGCCCGCCATATACTCTTACCCTATCACAAATGTCATCATAGCATAATAATAATAAGTTAAGAAAACTTATAACTTCTTTTTAGTCTTGTTCACATACTCTCTCATTTTAGTTTGCTTAAGGCACTTAACCATATCTTTAATAAAAGAACACCGGGAATTTAACCCAAGTACTACATACTTGACTCTTTCAAAAGTGACTCTTCTTTATACATAAAAGCCTTTGGGCAATTGATGCCTTTAAATCAATTTACCTCTTCTTATAATTATCTTACTTAGAGTAAATCCCTTCTCATTAACCTTTTATGAAGCTAATAGACCAACTTCCCATAAAGTTGTTATATTAACTCTATACTTTAGTAAAATCATACTTTTCCCTTAACCAAGGGACTTATACGTTTTAAAACGAACAAGTCATTTTATACTCAAACAAGTAAGAACACCAAATCTTGTACGTCTACCGTACTACATAGTTTCATCTATTCATGCTCAAGAGATAGGAAAGCTTCACATACCTCTTTGGTCAATCCACTTGCCAAGTCCAAACTACCGCAAGTAATATTTCAACCTATAATAGTCATGATACGTTTATTAACCTCTAATCTCAAGTAGAACAATCCAAGTTCTAAGTCACTAAATTCTATGGAAAAATTGGGCAGCATTTCCCTTGTTTCTACTCACTTTGCCACCTTTTCTCAAGGCCGAATTTATCATCCAAACACCACAATTAAGGCTCAACAATCCAACATTTTAAAGGGGATTACACATCCAAACTTGGGTGTGTAAAATTCTGCCCCACTAGTTACAACAATTTACTTATCACTTCTAAGGTAGTTTTTAGGCTACAACATGCTCATAATCACTTCTTAGCCATTTCTTTCATACCCAAACCACATTTCTAACATGCAAAGATTCTAGAAGCATTATTTACTACCACAAGTTCTTTCTTCTAAACATGCAACACTTAGAACTAATTCTAAAGGAAGAAATGTTACCTTAAAGTTTTAGCCAAAACTTATTCCAACTATTGCTAGCTTCCTTGCCAAGAACACCACCACAACAATGCCAACAAGCTAGCTACAAGCTTCCTTTTCTTGCCCTTAACTTTCAGATTTTTCTTGGGTTTCTAGAGAGAAGGTGGAGCAGATTTTAGAGAGAGGGAGAGAGAGTGTGAAGATGAAAGATGGGAAGAATGACCAAGTCTTGGTCAATATATTGCATGTAGCAGAAAATCAGATGGGGGACACTTGTCACCCTCCCATGGCCTTTAAAAGAGAAATCAGACTTTTCTAAGTTTTTCGCCCAAAATTTCGCCTCGGCGCGCACCTTCCGGCCTTGGCGCGCGCTCTGCGGACCTCCGGATCTTCGGCGCGGCCTGCTTCCAGCGCGCGGCTCAAACTTCAGCGACCTGCAGCACTTTAGGCGCCGCGGCCTGCGTCGGCCATGCCGCGCTTTAGTCCGAAACACGTTCGTCATTGCGACCGAACTTGTAACTTCTATAACTACTCAGTCCTATCGACGTCCCATAACGGTTGGTTGCGTTGGAATCTAGACTCAACGAGCTACGCCCTAGGCTTTTGAAACTCTTAGGAACTCTCAATATTCCGGGTCATAACCCGCCTCAAAGTTGACTAAAAACCCGTCCGGAACAATTTGTCAACCCATCCTTAAAAATTTTGAGTCTTACATACTTTCGTACGCTCTCGTACGTAGGGTCAGAACTACGGGGTATAACAGATCCTCAGGAGTTTGTTCAGCAGTTACAGCGGACTATGCAGGTGCTTAGGGCCTCGGAGGCTGAGTCCGTCATGCTAGTCTCTTACCGGTTACGCGATATTGCGTTGAACTGGTTTGAGTCATGGGAGTTGTCTAGAGGTGAGGATGCTCTTCCAGCTGTTTGGGAGGAGTTCACAGAGGCCTTCCTGGATCACTTCTTGCCTCCTGAGATGAGGAGAGCCCGCATGGATAGATTCTTGACCTTGAGGCAGAACGGGAGGACTATCAGAGAGTACAGCCTGGAGTTTGACTCATTGGCTAGGTATGCGCACACCATTGTAGCTGACATGGCAGACAGGGTTCATCGATATGTGATAGTGTCACGCCCCGACTTTTCCCAAGTCTTTACTTAGGGCGTGATGACACCTGGACAATTATTTTCCACCAGGAGCACCATTTAATTCTCTTTATTTAGAAATTTAAACTTATATTCAAATACCGAGCTATTAATAAAAATAACAATAAAGAAATTTGTTTATGACTTTATTGAAAATATACCGCGAGCCCATACTCGTGCAAATATTGTTTCTACATAGACATACTGACAAATATTATTCTAAGTTGGAAGGGAGACCATTCCACACGGGCATTTCCCGAGACATCGAACCGACATTCGAACTCGACGAGTACCAAGCCCGCAATGGACTTGGTATGACAAGAGGTCATGGACGATCGCTAGCCTTGGCGTGAGCCTTTCCTCTCTCACGCTTTCCTGAAACATCTTAAATAAAGAGTCAACCCTACCATCCGGGTCTGAGTGAGGACCTTACCATGCAATTCAAAGTAAAACCACAATATTCCAAGTGCAATCACATTATAACGTAATAAGCATATTGCAAAACATATCGTTACAACATTTTTAAATATGCAACAACTCCTCATAGGAAATTCTCTTAACTAACACTTCATTTTATCTCGTATTATACGTTAAGACATCCTGCATTTCCACATGTGTATTACATTTATATATTTGTGAACGCGTATTCACTTTTCATATTTATATAGGTGAAAATGTATTCATCTTTCATATTTGTTGCGTGCAACCCGATCCATTATATTTACGTATTTATGAACACGTATTCACTTTACGCTTTGTTGCGCGCAACCCGATCCATTATGTTTACGTATTTATGAGCGTGTATTCACTTTACGCTTTGTTGCGGCGCAACCCGATCCATTATATTTACGTATTTGTGAACGCGTATTCACTTTACGCTTTTGTTGCGCGCAACCCGATCCATTATGTTTACGTATTTGTGAACGCGTATTCACTTTACGTTTTGTTGCGGCGCAACCCGACCCATTATATTTACGTATTTGTGAACGCGTATTCACTTTACGTTTTGTTGCGACGCAACCCGATCCATTATATTTACGTATTTGTGAACACATATTCACTTTACGCTTTGTTGCGCGCAACCCGATCCATTATGTTTACGTATTTGTGAACGCGTATTCACTTTACGTTTTGTTGCGGCGTGCAACCCGATCCATTATATATTTATATATTTATGTGAACACGTATTCACTTTTCATATTTTTCAGAAGATCAAATAAATACTATTCTCTTTTCTAACATTCTGTCATTCATACTTGTAACGATTATAACTTTTAACCATAACTCCAACTAAGGTGTTTCTCAAGCGGAAACTAAGGTAAGACGGGGATATTTCACTGTACCAAATTTCATTTAAAACTACTTTGGGTAACTAACACAAATTTATCCTCAAAACAGCCACATGAAATTTGTTTCGGCAGAATTTTTATTAAACAACACCCAATCTTATAATAGTCATAACTCCTAATCTGTAAACCCGTTCAAGCCCCATAAATTCTCAAAACGACGAGAACAGAGAGCTACACGTCTCCATGTGAACCATTCTTTCATATCCTGTACCATTTGGTACAGTTTTACACTTTTATTCGCTGCCCTTCCTGGATCTCGATAGATCCGAGGCAGAAACTTTAAACAGCGATAACTCTCAATCCGTAAGTCGGATAGACCCCCGTAAGGTCTCAAAATGTCCACAACAAAGAGATCTAGAACTTTCATTTAGAAACAATTTTCATATTCCCCACATATTAGTACAGTTTTACGTTTCAACGTCCTGCCCTTCTGGATTCCGACGAATCCGAGGCAGCAACTTCAAACTACAATAACTCTCAACTCGTAAGTCCGTTTTAATAAATATTTATATATATCTGTCCGTAACAGAGATATTTACAACCATGTAAATTGTCATATACTTCTAATAAGTAAAACTCAATAAAAACAGTCCGTAATTATGCCTTTCCGAATTTCGACCAAATCTAAGGCAGGAACTTTGAACTATGATAACTTTCAAACCGTACGTCCATTTTACCTCATTTTTGGTTCTATATGATCATATTAGAGAGGTGTGCAATTCTTCCGAATTTCATCAAATTCTAACAATTATAACTCAGTGAGAACAGTTCGTAAAGTTCATGACGCAACTAGTTGTCTAAACAATCAAAAGTTCAATATTTCTTTTCAACACTCAATTCTTATTCCAACATGTATTGAACTAAAAATAAAGGATGTTACCAAGAATTTCTGAGTGAGAAAACTCACCTTGTAAGTGTGAAAAGATTGTGTCGGTTGCTACAAGTGGTCCTTGCTCCTTAGTGTTCCCTAATTTTCTTGTTCTCCTTCCTCCCTTGAGATTTTCTTGATTTTTTTCCTTCTTGTTCACTTGTTTTTTTTTTCTGATTTTCTAACCTTTATGTTATGTCCTTTGTTTGTGTGTAAATACAATGTATAAATGAAGGAGTTTTCTATAACTTATGGGAGGTGAAAAACCAAAAGATTGAAGGAAAATGAAAAGGGGGGAGGGGTAAAGGGAAGGGAGCTTGGCTTACGTGCATTCTACATTCTGCATGTTTTTTTTTTTGTTTTTTTTGTTTTTTTTTTTCTTATTTTCATTTCATCTATCTATTTATCCAACTTTAATACTAACTCTATCCCATGCAATTTATTCTTTGTTTTCTTATATATATATATATATATATATTATTTTTTTTATTAACCCAACCACAACTATATATTATTTTATTTTTTTCCGGATTTTACATTCTCTCCTCCTTAAGCAACATTCGTCCTCGAATGTGAATAAGGTCGTAACATAATCACATAGACACAATAATAACATAATCACATAGACACCATAATGTTTATTGTTATTGTAACAAATTTGGAGCTTCACATTCTCCCTTCCTTAAGGAGCATTCGTCCTCGAATGAGAATAAGGTTGTAACACATGCATATAGACACGCAAATGACACACATATGAAGTACTATGTAACGCATTTTTTATTTATTACCTTAGTCAAATATGAATGGATATTTGACTTTCATCGCCTCTTCATCTTCCCATGTGGCTTCCTCTGTGGAGTGATTCCTCCATAGGACTTTCACGGAAGCAATATCTTTATTCCTAAGGCGTTCTATCAAGTATTTCTACCGGAGCCTCTTCATATTGAAGCTCTTTATTAAGAACTATCTCCTGGGGAAGGATGACGTGACTTGGATCGTGCAAGTATTTTCGTAACATTGACACATGAAATACCGAATGCACTGCTTCCAGCTCTTGTGGAAGTGCTAATTCGTAAGCCACATTCCCCACTCTTCGCAAGATCTCATATGACCCAATAAACCTTGGCTCAATTTTCCTTTTTTACCAAAACGCATCACTCCCTTCATTGGGGACACTTTTAAAATACTTTCTCCCCCTCTTGGAATTCAAGATCTCTTTTCCGATGATCCGCATAGGACTTATGACGGCTATGAGCTGTTTTGATCCGCTCCCGAATCATCTCAGACCTTATCATTTGTTTCTTGAATGACTTGTGTCCGAATTGGTTGTCTCACCCACCTCGAACCATCCAAGTGGAGACCTACATTTTCGTCCATATAATGCTTCAAACGGGGCCATTTGTATGCTAGAGTGAAAACTATAGTTGTAGGCGAACTCAATTAGACATAGATGGTCCAACCAGCTTCCCTGAAAATCTAACACACAAGATCGCAGCATGTCCTCAAGTGTTTGAATTTTTCGCTCAGCTTGCCCATCTGTTTGCGGGTGGAAAGTCGTGCTTAACTTAACTTTTGTCCCGAGACCCTGCTGGATACTTTGCCAAAAGTGTGAGGTGAACTGTGAACCCCTATCCAAATAATTTGTAAGGGAATCCCGTGTAACCGCACAATCTCCTTCAAATAAATCTGTGTGTACTGTGGTGCGCGATACGTAGTCTTGACCGATAAGAAATTGGCTGACTTTGTATACCACCACCCTACCTTCACTGATCTCAGTTAAGCTAACCCCGAGGTTTCCCAATCTTTGTACCTCCCGAACAATACCCCTCTTTTGTATTGTCAAATGGGCTGCCGCCCATTGATCTCCCATCGAGCGTCACCACCACGCTGGCTTTCCTGGATGGTAAAGAATACAAAGGTCATAATCCTTAAGCAACTCTAACCATCTTCTTTGTCAGAGATTCAAATCCTTCTGCGTGGTTATGTACTGCAAACTCTTATGATCTGTAAATATGTCCACATGCACACCATACAAATAATGTTTCCATATTCGTAAGGCAAACACCACCGCAACTAATTTCAAGTCATGAGTTGGGTAATTCTTCTCATGTATCTTCAATTGTCTAGATGCATACGCAATAACCTTTCCAAACTGCATCAAGACACATCCTAACCCAACTCTGGAGGCATCGCAATAGACTGTGAACCCTTCTTGTCCCGATGGTAAGGTTAGGACTGGTGCAGTAGTCAACAATTCCTTTAGTTTCTGAAAACTTGCTTCACATGCTCCTGACCACTGGTACTTAACCGCTTTTTGAATCAACCGGGTCAAAGGAGCAAAGAAGACTAGAAAACCTTTACGAATCTTCTATAATACCTACCAAACCTAAGAAACTTCTAACCTCGCTTGAGTGGTTTTTGGCGATTCTTCATCGCTTCTATCTTCCGGGTTCTACCATAATTCCATCCTCGACACAACATGGCCCAAAAAGGCTACCTTTTCCAACCAAAATTTACACTTTGAAAATTTAGCATATAGTTTCTCCTGTTTCAAGACTCAAGACTACCTCGATGCTCTTCATGTTCTTCAACACTCATCAGAAATTAGGATATCATCTATGAACACAATCACGAACAAATCTAGGAATGGTTTGAAGATTCTGTTCATTAAATCCATAAAAGCATTTGGGGCATCGTTAACCCAAAAGACATGACCAAGAACTCATAATGGCCGATCGGGTTCTAAAGGTCGCTTTTGGATATATCATCCGGATTTATTTTCATTGATGATATCTCGAACGGAGATCAATCTTGGAAAAATAGCTAGCTCCTCGTTGGTCAAAAAGATCATCGATTCTTGGTAATGGGTACCGGTTCTTGATCGTGACCTTATTGAGCTGCCGATAATCGATGCACATTCGGAGCGATCCGTCTTTCTTTTTCACAAACAGGACTGGTGCACCCCAAGGGGAAACACTAGGCCTTATAAAACCTTTATCCAGAAGATCCTTCAATTGTTCTTTTAACTCCCTCAATTCAATGGGCCATTCGATATGGAGGAATAGAAATGGGTCTTGTACGGAATTAACTCTATGGCAAACTCCACTTCTATCCGGAGGAAGGCATGGAAGATCTTCAGAAAACCTCCGAAAATTTCGAACAATAGAAACATCATTCACCGCTGGGGATTCTTTTTGGGTATCCACTATATTAGCCAGATATGCATACTCAACTCTGTGACTTCTCAATAACTTTTGAGCCCCAAGGTAGGAAATAAGCTGACATGAGAATATTCTTCGCATCATGGGTAGCAAATCCACGGAACAGGTGGTATAACGTCTTGGGGGTTTTCCCCTCATTTATACTCTTACCCCGGGTGGTATGACGTCTTGGGCTTTCCTCATTCATACTCTTACCGCGAGAAGGTGGTATGGCGTCTTGGGGCTTTCTCATTCATACTCTTACCACGGAGAAGGTGGTATAACGTCTTGGGGCTTGCCCCTCATTTATACTCTTACCCTAGAGAAGGTGGTATAACGTCTTGGGGGTTTACCCCTCATTTATACTCTTACCCTGGAGAAGGTGGTATAACATCTTGAGGGTTTACCCCTCATTTATACTCTTACCCTAGCTCAACCGGCTATCCTACATAACATAAGTAAGTCAAGAAATCCCCTAACTTCTTATTGACATTATTAATATATCCTCTCATTTTAGTTCACTTAAGGCACTAACTTGTCTTAATAAAAGAATCCGGAAATTTAATCCCAAGTACTACATATTTCTACTCTTTTAAAACGAATGACTCTTTTTTTTTATATAAAACTTCCAAGATACTAATAACCATAGCATCAAGTCACTTGTCCTTACTTATCTTACTTAAAGTAAATCTCTCCTTTTAACTTTCCATAAAGCGAATATAACCAACTTCCCATAAAGTCGTTATATTAATCTTATACCTTAGTCAATTACATTTTCCTATTTCCAAGGGACTTAAACTTTTAAAACAAAACAAGTATCATATACTCAAAACACTTCAAGTCCCTTAACTTTGAAAACTTAAGACATCTTTAATAGTTTTAAAGAAGTGGGTTAACCTCCTAACTCGCCCAACTTGGCCATTCTTAAATAAGTAAAGGATATCAAAGTATTGTACGTCTACCGTACTATATAAGTACAACTATTCATGCTCAAGAGATAGGAAAGTTCCACATACCTTTATTGATCTTCTAAACGATAAGTGGAACTCTCTCTGGATGGAGTTGACTATTTTCTATAGTATGACTCCAATCGGATAGTTGAAAAAGATCGAGTCACACAAATGCCTCTTTCGTGAATACTCTCTTTTTGATTTGGCAAAACCTTCTACCCTCGTTGTCATGTTGACGATCTGAAGGTACGTCCGATCATAGGCTAATGCCACTACCTTCTCTGCCAAGTTCGGGTTTAAATCCTCACAAATCTTTTGACCTTCTCCCTTTCGTAGGAATAATATGCACGTTGTATGATGAAGATCGCATGAATTAGGTATTATATTCTTTCACATTGCGGTCTTCTTGTTTCAACAGTTCAAACTCACGTCTGAGCGCATCTTTTCGGGAGTTAGGCATGTACTTTCACCGAACGCGACTCAACTCCCCACGCCATCGGTGGTGACATCGAAAATGATTTCTTCTAAAATTTCTCCACCACACCCGTGTCGCCCACTAACCGCGGCGATTACCAAATTGACGTCATGCCTCCACACATCCCCGTAAACCGTAGGTTTTCTACCTCATCGAAATACTATTGAGTTAGACTTGTAGTCCTTCCTCAGATAGATATGTTCCCTTCTTCTCACAAAATTTGCCCCATAGTCTATCTGGTACCTCTCCTACCTTTTCGGTCGGTAGTGCAGTCACATATGGTTATTTTATCGTTGTACACTCCTTTCCACAATCCTTTGAAGGAGGTAGTACGAGAACCAAGTCTTTGAAAAGACTCAAGATAGGCACGAGAAGAGTATGAAAGAAGTGAAACTTTAGGATGTTATTCCGTTTACTTATTACTAAGGTGGCGCGCACACCGTCGCAATAAGTAACCGTTCAAACACCCAACTCGAAGAAACTTCCTAGAATCTCCTAACCTGGTTTAGCTTTGATACCAACTTGTCACGCCCCGACTTTTCCCAAGTCTTTACTTAGGGCGTGATGACACCTGGACAATTATTTTCCACCAGGAGCACCATTTAATTCTCTTTATTTAGAAATTTAAACTTATATTCAAATACCGAGCTATTAATAAAAATAACAATAAAGAAATTTGTTTATGACTTTATTGAAAATATACCGCGAGCCCATACTCGTGCAAATATTGTTTCTACATAGACATACTGACAAATATTATTCTAAGTTGGAAGGGAGACCATTCCACACGGGCATTTCCCGAGACACCGAACCGACATTACGAACTCGACGAGTACCAAGCCCAGCAATGGACTTGGTATGACAAGAGGTCATGAACGATCGCTAGCCTTGGCGTGGAGCCTTTCCTCTATCACGCTTTCCTGAAACATGTTAAATAAAGAGTCAACCCTACCATCTGGGGCTGAGTGAGAACCTTACCCTGCAATTCAAAGTAACACCACAATATTCCAAGTGCAATCACATTATAACGTAATAAGCATATTGCAAAAACATATCAGGTTACAACATTTTTAAATATGCAACAACTCCTCATAGGAAATTCTCGCTTAACTAACACTTCATTTTATCTCAGATTATACGTTAAGACATCCTCGCATTTCTACATGTGTATTACATTTATATATTTGTGAACGCGTATTCACTTTTCATATTTATATATAGGTGAACATGTATTCATCTTTCATATTTGTTGCGGCAACCCGATCCATTATATTTACGTATTTATGAACACGTATTCACTTTACGCTTTGTTGCGCGTGCAACCCGATCCATTATGTTTACGTATTTGTGAACGCGTGTATTCACTTTACGCTTTGTTGCGGCGCGCAACCCGATCCATTATATTTACGTATTTGTGAACGCGTATTCACTTTACGCTTTGTTGCGCGCAACCCGATCCATTATGTTTACGTATTTGTGAACGCCGTATTCACTTTACGTTTTGTTGCGCGCAACCCGACCCATTATATTTACGTATTTGTGAACGCGTATTCACTTTACGCTTTGTTGCGCGCAACCCGATCCATTATATTTACGTATTTGTGAACGCGTATTCACTTTACGCTTTGTTGCGACGCAACCCGATCCATTATATTTACGTATTTGTGAACACATATTCACTTTACGCTTTGTTGCGCGTGCAACCCGATCCATTATGTTTACGTATTTGTGAACGCGTATTCACTTTACGCTTTGTTGCGGCGTGCAACCCGATCCATTATATATTTATATATTTATGTGAACACGTATTCACTTTTCATATTTTTGAAGATCAAATAAATACTATTCTCTTTTCTAACATTACGTCATTCATACTTGTAACGATTATAACTTTTAACCATAACTCCAACTAAGGTGTTTCTCAGCGGAAACTAAGGTAAGACGGGATATTTCACTGTACCAAATTTCATTTAAAACTACTTTGGGTAACTAACACAAATTTATCCTCAAAACAGCCACATGAAATTTGTTTCGCAGAATTTTTATTAAACAACACCCAATCTTATAATAGTCATAACTCCTAATCAGAAACCCGCTCAAGCCCCATAAATTCTCAAAACGACGAGAACAGAGAGCTACACGTCTCCATGTGAACCATTCTTTCATATCCTGTACCATTTGGTACAGTTTTACACTTTTATTCGCTGCCCTTCCTGGATCTCGATAGATCCGAGGCAGAAACTTTAAACAGCGATAACTCTCAATCCGTAAGTCGGATAGACCCCCGTAAGGTCTCAAAATGTCCACAACAAAGAGATCTAGAACTTTCATTTAGAAACAATTTTCATATTCCCCACATATTAGTACAGTTTTACGTTTCAACGTCCTGCCCTTCTGGATTCCGACGAATCCGAGGCAGCAACTTCAAACTACAATAACTCTCAACTCGTAAGTCCGTTTTAATAAATATTTATATATATCTGTCCGTAACAGAGAGATTTACAACCATGTAAATTGTCATATACTTCTAATAAGTAAAACTCAATAAAAACAGTCCGTAATTATGCCTTTCCGAATTTCGACCAAATCTAAGGCAGGAACTTTGAACTATGATAACTTTCAAACCGTACGTCCATTTTACCTCATTTTTGGTTCTATATGATCATATTAGAGAGGTGTACAATTCTTCCGAATTTCATCAAATTCTAACAATTATAACTCAGTGAGAACAGTTCGTAAAGTTCATGACGCAACTAGTTGTCTAAACAATCAAAAGTTCAATATTTCTTTTCAACACTCAATTCTTATTCCAACATGTATTGAACTAAAAATAAAGGATGTTACCAAGAATTTCTGAGTGAGAAAACTCACCTTGTAAGTGTGAAAAAGATTGTGGTTCGGTTGCTACAAGTGGTCCTTGCTCCTTAGTGTTCCCTAATTTTCTTGTTCTCCTTCCTCCCTTGAGATTTTCTTGATTTTTTTCCTTCTTGTTCACTTGTTTTTTTCTGATTTTCTAACCTTTATGTTATGTCCTTTGTTTGTGTGTAAATACAATGTATAAATGAAGGAGTTTTCTATAACTTATGGGAGGTGAAAAACCAAAAGATTGAAGGAAAATGAAAAGGGGGGGAGGGGTAAAGGGAAGGGAGCTTGGCTTACGTGCATTCTACATTCTGCATGTTTTTTTTTTGTTTTTTTTGTTTTTTTTTTTTTCTTATTTTCATTTCATCTATCTATTTATCCAACTTTAATACTAACTCTATCTCATGCAATTTATTCTTTGTTTTCTTATATAAATATATATATATATATATATATATTTTTTTTTTTTTTTTTATTAACCCAACCACAACTATATATTATTTTATTTTTTTCCGGATTTTACAGATAGGGCTAGACCGTCATATGATTACTGCATGCTTGGGGGTGGCTCTTCAGCCAGGTATGGATATTGCCAGGATGCAGGAGTATGCGCAGGGGATAGAGGACAGAGAGAGGGAGGATCAGCTAGACTAGGCCACCAAGAGGCTGTGACACAGGTCTCAGTGGCATTTTTCGAGGCGACAAATTTCATCAGCAGACTAGGTCCACATTTCAGCCAGCACAGAGTGCTCCTTCTCGGTTTTCTGGTGGGATGTCTGATCATTCGGGTCATTCAGGAGCAGGTCAGGGCTCCAGGACTTTGGGGTTTCAGGGAAGCAGAGACCGTTACCGATCGAGACCACCCCCATCTCGGTGTGCTCGGTGTAGTAGGTCTCACCCAGGCGAGTGTCTTGTTCCTTCAGGAGCTTGTTACTCTTGTGGCTAGCAGGGCCATTTGAAGAGAGATTGTCCGACCAGGGCGGAAGTGTTATGGTTCACCGGCGTGGTCGGGCTGGATCTTCGCTCGACGGCATGCGCCGGAGGCGGGGTGTTCACGCCAGCCGCGGAGGGGTCGTGGTAGGGGTCCCAATTCCAGCGGTCCTCAGAACCGCATTTATGCTATGTCCACCGTCAGACCGTGAGGCGCCACGGATGTCGCCACAGTACATTATTGGTTTCATGTTGTGATGTATATGCTTTGATAGATCCAGGTTCTACCTTGTCCTATATATCTCCTCATATTGCTGGTAAAATAGAGATAGAGCCCGAGTCCATAAAACCTTTTGAGGTGGCTACGCCAGTAGGTAATTCGGTGGTAGCCGAGCGGGTATATAAGGCTTGCCCAGTGATTATATACGGTCGTCAGACTCTAGCCGACTTGATAGAGTTGGATATGACGGACTTTGATGTGATTATGGGTATGGATTGGCTAGCGTCTTGCTATGCCAATGTGTACTGTAGAGAGAGATTGGTACGGTTCCAGTTTCCTGGTGAGCCGGTTATCGAGTGGAAGGGGAATACTGCGTCGCCAAGAGATAGGTTTATTTCTTACCTTAAGTCCAGGAAGATGGTGCGGAAGGGATATATCTACCATATGGTTCGGGTATTCGATACTGAGGCTGAGATACCGGACCTTCAGTCAGTTCCGGTCGTTAGAGAGTTTCCAGACGTATTCCCAGACGAGCTTTCGGGTATCCCTCCTGAGAGGGAGATTGAGTTTTGTATTGATATGGCGCGATACTGACCGATATCTATTCCACCATACGGATGACACCGCCGAGTTGAGGAATTGAAAGACCACCAAGGACTTGCTAGAAAAGGCTTTATCAGCCAAGTGTCTCTCCCCGGGAGCGCCGCTTTATTTGTAAAGAAGAAGGATGGACGCCGCAGATGTGCGTTGATTACGGTGAATAAGGTAACTATCAAGAACAGATACCCCCTTCCCAGGATTGATGATTTGTTTGACCAGTTGCAGGGTGCAAGGTGTTTCTCCAAGATAGACCTGCGGTCTGGTTATCATCAGGTGCGAGTTAGAGAGGCAGATATCCCAAAGACTGCATTCAGGACCCGGTATGGGCACTATGAGTTCAGGGTGATGTCTTTCGGGTTGACCAACGCCCCAACAGTATTCATGGATTTGATGAACCGGGTGTTCAAGCCATTCTTGGATATGTTCGTTATAGTATTCATTGATGATATCCTGGTTTATTCGCGCACAGAGCAGGAACATGCGGATCATTTGAGGACGGTATTGGGAGTCCTCCGGGACCGGCAGTTGTATGCCAAGTTCTCAAAATGCGAGTTTTGGTTGGCTTCAGTGGCTTTCTTGGGGCATGTTATCGGGGTCGATGGTATTCGGGTTGATACAGCAAAGATTGAGGCAGTCAAGACTTGGCCTAGACCCACTACACCAACGGAGGTGCGCAGCTTTTTGGGCCTTGCGGGTTATTATCGGAGATTTGTGGAGAAGTTTGCTTCCATCTCAACACCTTTGACTAGCCGACTCGTAGCGCCTATATTCCGTGGGACGGATGCTTGTGAGAGTTTCCATTACTAAAGGAGAAATTGACGACCGCCCAGCCTCTTACTTCCGCAGGTTTGACGGATATGTGGTTTATTGTGATGCGTCGTGTCACGACTGCCCGTTCCGTGGATCGTGCCTTACCCGCACCCAAGTAGTCATACATCGAGTAATCGGAACATAAAAACAATACATGAAACAAAATGTGAAATGAGACACATTTTACCCGAGAGAAAATCGCTTACGATATATATATAATTACAAAGTTGAGCAGTTTAATCCTTACAACCCCGCCACACAACAAAGGCTGCACTCTAAGATTTATACAACAACTATGACGGACAGGCCCCGCCATACCCCGAATGTACAAGAACCTGCTGCACTGTGGTAACATACCAAAAGATAAGCCTCCAAGGAACGGAGCTTCAATACGCTGAAATGTGATCCTAAACGCGGATCGACACCGATGTACTTACCGCGGCGATGAACGCACTTCGGGCGAGGTCAAGACAACAGTACCAAGTATGTGAAACTATAAAATATCAGAATGAAATCATAGCGCTATATAAAGCGTGAGACATGTATGATAACCAAACTACGATTCACGATAAATAAGCGAATATGTAAGTCGTGACTCACGCCTCGTAGTCATCACTCAAATATAACTATGGGTCTCACGCCCGCAACATCAATCATGCCCGCGGAATACCTTCCTCACTGCCGGCAGTCTATGATATAAGAACACCAAAGAGTACATATGAACACCAAGTCCTACCTGATGCCAAAGCCGTACTAACAATACTATACAACCAAACCACGGCGACACGGGCACGTAAAGCCGACTACCGATACCAAGGCCCGCCACGTAGTCGACCGGCAAGTACGAGGGCTAACTACTGGTACCAGGTCGTATCACGAGACTTCGCCACTACACCGAACGGGCAAGTGCGAGGGCTAACTACTGTGTACCAAGGCCGAATCACCACGAGACGGCAAGTACGAAGCCACCACCGTGTACCAAGGCCGAACGAAGAAACCTCGTGGAGAGCTAGTCCATGGAATAACACTATCAACGCGAGTGTACGGTGGAATTCTCCACACCGCAGACGCCCAAGTAAGTTCTCAACAAGTCAATCGGCCCTCCACCGAGAGACGCGGTAGTATAGAAACACAATTCTTGCACAACAAAGGCTATCACAACAAGCATAGGCAAGTTTCACAACAACAAGCATAGGCAAGTTATACACAACTCAAGGTTCTTTCATTTTATGTCAAAGTCCGGGTTTTAACCCTAAAGTACTACGTACGTTAAATTCCTTTTAAGAGATCCATTCCTTTTATAAAAGTCACCCGATACCCTTAGTATATAAAAAAATAGAGTGACTTACATTGTTAAGTAAACCAAAATGCTTTCCTTTGTAAAATCAAGTAACAACATTATCTTCCAAACGTTCAAGTTTGCCTAATTTCACATGCTCAAGTTTCTCATTTTCGAAAAGGTTTCATAGTTCATAGTTTTAATCATTTAAAACATAATTCTCTTTTAAACAATTTGAGAAACATATGCCTTATATGTGAGTAGGTTATTCTTGTTTATGATCAATCTTATTAAGCAGCCATGATCTAGGAAATGTAATATCATTTTGTCTCATCTTAGTTTCTATGCAGATGGAGGTTTCTACTGGTTTTAATAATACTTCATTATTCAATACATTTTCCTTTATTAACGCTGCAGTGGTTTGTCGATACTAATTCTGATTTCAAATCAAGAAAACATTTCTCCTTTTAAAACCAAGTACTCATTACTCACGAATGAGGTTTCACACAAAATTCATATTAATTCATTCAAGTCAAGTCTCTTATCTTTTAAGATCAAGTCTCTTAACTTCTAAAAATCAGTAAACCATTCTCTTTACCACTCTTAAGACGTTATACCTAACTTCCCATAAAGCTAGTATAACTCTTATGTTTTCAAAACCAAGTATTACTCTTCTTTCAAAACGGTTTCTTAATCC
Organism: Przewalskia tangutica; assembly: GCA_029844215.1. NCBI lineage: Eukaryota > Viridiplantae > Streptophyta > Magnoliopsida > Solanales > Solanaceae > Przewalskia > Przewalskia tangutica. The sequence continues at coordinate 39,578,531 of CM056724.1, read as the reverse complement.
TTTGAAATACTTCAAGATTCTTTATTATTCAGGCTTAAGTCAAAAGACATTGCCGTAACACTACATTCGCTTAACACGTACGTCTACCGTACTATATATATATTCCTTTAAAATACTTCAAGATTCTTATTATTCAGGCTTAAGTCAAAAGACATTGCCACACGTACGTCTACCGTACTATATATATTATTCAGGCTTAAGTCAAAAGACATTGCCACACGTACGTCTACCGTACTATATATATATTCTTTTAAAATACTCCATGCTCAAGAGTATAGGAAGAATCACATACCTCGCGACGATTATCGACTATAAGCAAAACGCTCAACGGCTATAACCCGGCTAGCCTTGTCCACCTTCCAAGTAGTTCATGCTACCCGCAGAACATTCAACCAATAAGGTTATAAGTTCATCAGAATACAAATTCTATGTAAGTACAGTTTAATCTTCTACTTATATTCTTCTGGTGTGATTTCAGTTCAAGTCTTTATTGTAATATCCTTCTATTACAGTTCAAATCTCTTCTATGTATCTTATATTCATTTCAATACTACTACAGTATGTAATTCCCAATTACAATAAAAGGACAGTAGTATTTACCTCGATAAGCCCAAAATTATCCAAGTAAAAATGTCGATCCTGAGCGACGTTTAGCTCCTACTCTGGGCGCTCCAACCCGCTCCAAACAACCCTTAGAAGTTCTACGCAACTTCTACTTAACACTTCAACCGACTATGAAGGTTTTCCTTAGGGTTTCGTGGATCGAGGGAAAGTATAATAGTATTTTCTGCTCTACGATAGAGGTAACTTTGGAAAGTACTACAAGGTATATGGGCTAAGGTATTTAGGGCATTATAACAATACTTGAGAGTATTTCTACCAAGGGGGTATTTCTAAAACAACTAGGCTAGGGGTGTGCTTTCACGAGGGCCTTTCTCAAAGGGGAGGGGGGATGGCTTTGGACGAAACCTCAAGAGGGAGGGAGTATTTTGAGACTTAGAAAAATGCTCAAGTTTGGATGAAGAAAGTCTTCAACTTAGAGGGGGTATTTATAGGTCAAGCAATGGCCAACCAATGGCCAAGATCACTCCAAGTGTTAGGCAAGTGTAGGGCTAGGATTTAACCATGTGTACCTTATCCATCTACCACACCAACTTGCACAAAATATCCTACCTAACCAATGCCACCAATTTCGTCCATTACCGCCCACAATTCTTTCCAATGTGAGGGTGACACATGTCACCCTCCCGTTGGTCCAAAATGTTTCGTCGCTCGGAAAAATCCGCAAAAATAATAAATGATATAGCCGGAATTTTCCCTTCGCAAAGTTTGTAGAACGTTTCGTCGGAACACGACTATTTTTGCTAGTTGTGCACAAATTTCGCCACTATGCCTACTTAAGGCTTAAACTTATATACGTACGCCCTCACGTACATACTCTGGAAAATACGGGGTATAACATTCTCCCCTCCTTAGAAACATTCGTCCCGAATGTACCTTCTCAAGACGGATAACGATGAAGTTCTTAACTTAAACAAGTTGTCAATGCCACACATGGCCACAAAAAAATAACCCACGCTCCAATACTTAACCCAAGTCAACGAGGAATCACCTCTAGCTTTACCAAAGCTTCCACCCCCGGTCTAACAGATATTCCTTCGCACATTTTACTTCACAAAGGTAACGATCATTCCTATTCTCTCAGCACAAGTTCACTTCTTTCCTTTCTCGTCGTACCCTTCTCGAACACTCGAACTCTTCCTAATACGCGTACCACACTTCAGTCAACGCTTCTGTTGCCAAAACTTTGGAGTCACCACCTCCAAACTTGGTCATCTTACTAGCTTCACTTTCCTCTAAGGCCATTCCCGAGCTTCACGAACCGATTCTGGTCGAACGTATCCACGAATTCATACGATGGTTAACTAAACTTGGGCCTAGCACCCTCGTGACCCTACCACCTGGCGGGACCACTGAATCGACCTAACCCCAAACCGCACGTTGACCCGCAACATGGCCCCAACCCGACCCACTTAACGCATCAAGCTCTTGTTTCCCGATCCGGAACAATCTTACCTATACAGGTCATGAAAGCTACCACTTCCATTTTACACAACTCACGGAATTATCCCACAATACATTTATACGCAAACCAAGTATTTAGACAAAGACTAACCGTAAAATCTTTTATTCAAGTCGGCCTTATATCTAAGGTCTCAACGTGTAATATTCTAAGGTTCATACCTTCCCTGACCCCACACTTATTCTTTCAACTATCCATGTCTCTAAACCACCATACACACAAAGCTATCTCAGACATAGCACTCAACATACAATCATTGTATCACGCATGCAAAACTCTGCAGGTTAAGGATATACCGAAAAGATAGGCGGTTCAAAGGACCGCTTAAAATCGGAACTTCCACCGCGACTGGCCGTGGCTCGCCTGTATGAACATCCCGCCTAGCTATGGAAGGTGAAGAACCCGCAATCGATCTCAGTAGTTTGTGCTATCCTACCGCTACTCGGCCTGGACGCCTTCGCCAAATGGCCCCGCTGGCCGCAAGAATAACAATCTCCCAAGTTAGTACGACACTCTCCTTATGAAGTTTTCCACAACGGCCACACCGAGACAAGGGCGACTCATCCGGCGAGCACTTACTCCTCAAAATCAAACTGGGAGCCCCGACCGCTTCCCGAACGCCCCGGCGTCCCGGCGCCGCGAGGACCACTCAGATCGGGCGAGGTACATAACTAGTATGCCGAGGCGGTCCGCCTCGGCGTTATCAAAGGACCTCGTTGTTCGCCTCTTCGCCGATTCGTCATTCCGCCGATTTCTCCGCCTCACATCCAAGTGCATAAGCTCGCATGCGGCAATGTCCATGCCCTATCAAGAGCTACACCAACAACTTTCGCTAGGTAATCATCGAGCCTCAGAACATACTTCCGCACTCGATCCTCCATACTAGCTACTAACGCGGACGCATCGCCAATGAGTCGAACTCCACATTGTACTCCAACCGCACGCCTGCTTCGCCGCAACACCAAAAATTTGTCTACCGAGCCCTCCTCATCCGCGAGGCAAGAACGTGCAAGAAAAGCCTCGAGAAATCATCCCAAACGGCCGGAAGTGCATTCTCCCGACGGCTCCCACGAATCAAACCACCGATCGGCGGATCACGCACCGATGCGAACCTAGACCACCGACTCGGTCTCCGATGCCTCGATCACTTACGATCCGTCAGAATCGCTTGATGAACTCCTGCGATCATCCTCGTGCCTCGACCCATAAAACTCGCGGCCTACAACTCGTAAAAATCCCGTAGCCTCAAACTATCTCGATCTAGGGTGAACCATCGCGCATCGAACTGCCGCGCCCATTTATCTCAAGTCCGCCACAACCCCGCCATTAATCGCCCACTTTGTAACCCATCTCTCTCGCTTCCGCATCGCGGATCGAGGCTCGTGCATCGTGGTCTCAGTAGATCGCCGCTTTACTCGCAGCCTCCTTCACGCTTTGCCCTTCTCGGGCCCGGTTGCCGCTGGCGAGGCATAATCGTGAAAACGGCACGCTGAGGGTCCAACTTATCACACGCCTCTAAGTCACGATCTCGTAATGAGAAGAATAGAAACTAATCCTAAATGTCTCGCACCTTCTCGACATAGATGTGTGCACAACACACCGATAATCAAGACTTACTAGACACGGTCGTAGACACTTTCCGAGGATTAATCGCCTGATACCACTTTTGTCGCGACCCGCTCGGCTCGTGGATCGTGCCTTACCCGCACCCAAGTAGTCATACATCAGTAATCGGAACATAAAACAATACATGAAACAAAATGTGAAATGAGACACATTTTACTCCGAGAGAAAATCGCTTTACTGATATATATATAATTACAAAGTTGAACAGCTTTAATCCTTACAACCCCGCCCACAAATACTGCTGCACTTAATATTTATACAACAACTATGACGGGACAGGGCCCCGCCATACCCCTGAATGTACAAGAACCTACAGATTCAGGGTACCATACCAAAAGATAAGCCTCCGAAGGAACGGAGCTTCCCAATACGCTGAAATGTGATCCTAAACACGAGGATCGACAGCCGATGTACCTCTACCTGCGGCATGAACGCAGCCTCGGGCGAGGTCAAGACAACATGTACCAAGTATGTGAAATCAGAAATATCAGAATGAAATCATAGCAGTCTATATAAAGCAGGAGACATGTATGATAACCAAACTACAGTTCACGATAAATAAGCAGTCATGTAAGTCAGGGACTCACGCCCTCAGAGTCATCACTCAAATATAACTATGGGTCTCATGCCCGCAACATCAATCATGCCCGCGGAATACCTTCCTCACTGCCGGCAGTCTATGATATAAGAACACCAAGGAGTACATATGAACACCAAGTCCTACCTGATGCCAAAGCCGTACTAACAATACTATACAACCAAACCACAAAGCTGACATGGGGCAAGTACGAAAGCCGACTACCAGATACCAAGGTCGGCCACGTAGCTGACCGGGGCAAGTACGAGGGCTAACTACTGGTACTAAGCGTCAGATCACGAGACTTCGCCACTACAATCGAACGGGCAAGTGTGAGGGCTAACTACTGTACCAAGGTCGAATCACCACGACGGCAAGCACGAAAGTCGACCACCGGTACCAAGGCCGAACAAGAAGAAACCTCATGGAGAGCTAGTCCATGGAATAACAATATCAACGCGAGCTGCACTGCGGAATTCTCCACCACCGCAGACGCCCAAGTAAGTTCTCAACAAGTCAACCGCCCTCCACCGAGAGACGCCAGAGTATAGAAACACAATTCTTGCACAACAAAGGCTATCACAACAAGCATAGGCAAGTTTCACAACAACAAGCATAGGCAAGTTATACACAACTCAAGGTTCTTTCATTTTATGTCAAAGTCCGGGTTTTTACCCAAAAGTACTACGTACGTTAAATTCCTTTTAAGAGATCCATTCCTTTTATAAAAGTCACCCGATACCCTTAGTATATAAAAAAATAGAGTGACTTACATTGTTAAGTAAACCAAAATGCTTTCCTTTGTAAAATCAAGTAACAACATTATCTTCCAAACGTTCAAGTTTGCCTAATTTCACATGCTCAAGTTTCTCATTTTCGAAAAGGTTTCGTAGTTCATAGTTTTAATCCTTTAAAACATAATTCTCTTTTAAACAATTTGAGAAACATATGCCTTATATGTGAGTAGGTTATTCTTGTTTATGATCAATCTTATTAAGCAGCCATGATCTAGGAAATGTAATATCATTTTGTCTCATCTTAGTTTCTATGCAGATGGAGGTTTCTACTGGTTTTAATAATACTTCATTATTCAATACATTTTCCTTTATTAACGCTGCAGTGGTTTGTCGATACTCATTCTCGATTTCAAATCAAGAAACATTTCTCCTTTTAAAAACCAAGTACTCATTACTCACGAATGAGGTTTCACACAAAATTCATATTAATTCATTCAAGTCAAGTCTCTTATCTTTTAAGATCAAGTCTCTTAACTTCTAAAAATCAGTAAACCATTCTCTTTACCACTCTTAAGACGTTTTACCTAACTTTCCATAAAGTTAGTATAACTCTTATGTTTTCAAAACCAAGTATTACTCTTCTTTCAAAACGGTTTCTTAATCCTTTGAAATACTTCAAGATTCTTTATTATTCAGGCTTAAGTCAAAAGACATTGCCGTAACACTACATTTAGTTAACACACGTACGTCTACCGTACTATATATATATTCCTTTAAAATACTTCAAGATTCTTATTATTCAGGCTTAAGTCAAAAGACATTGCCACACGTACGTCTACCGTACTATATATATTATTCAGGCTTAAGTCAAAAGACATTGCCACACGTACGTCTACCGTACTATATATATATTCTTTTAAAATACTCCATGCTCAAGAGTATAGGAAGAATCACATACCTCGCGACGATTATCGACTATAAGCAAAACGCTCAACGGCTATAACCCGGCTAGCCTTGTATACCTTCCAAGTAGTTCATGCTACCCGCAGAACATTCAACCAATAAGGTTATAAGTTCATCAGAATACAAATTCTATGTAAGTACAGTTTAATCTTCTACTTATATTCTTCTGGTGTGATTTCAGTTCAAGTCTTTATTGTAATATCCTTCTATTACAGTTCAAATCTCTTCTATGTATCTTATATTCATTTCAATACTACTACAGTATGTAATTCCCAATTACAATAAAAGGACAGTAGTATTTACCTCGATAAGCCCAAAATTATCCAAGTAAAATGTCGATCCCGAAATGACGCTTAGCTCCTACTCGGGCGCCCAACCCGCCTCCAACAACCCTTAGAAGTTCTACGCAACTTCTACTTAACACTTCAACCGACTATGAAGGTTTTCCTTAGTGGTTTCGTTTTGTGGATCGAGGAAAGTATAATAGTATTTCCGGGCTCTACGTATAGAGGTAACTTTGGAAAGTACTACAAGGTATATGGGCTAAGGTATTTAGGGCATTATAACAATACTTGGAGAGTATTTCTCTACCAAGGGGGGGTATTTCTCGAAAACAACTAGGCTAGGGGGGGTGTGCTCGGCCGAGGGCCTTTCTCAAAGGGGAGGGGGGATGGCTTTGGACGAAACCTCAAGAGGGAGGGAGTATTTTGAGACTTAGAAAAATGCTCAAGTTTGGATGAAGAAAGTCTTCAACTTAGAGGGGTATTTATAGGTCAAGCAATGGCCAACCAATGGCCAAGATCAATCCAAGTGTTAGGCAAGTGTAGGGCTAGGATTTAACCATGTGTACCTTATCCATCTACCACACCAACTTGCACAAAATATCCTACCTAACCAATGCCACCAATTTCGTCCATTACCGCCCACAATTCTTTCCAATGTGAGGGTGACACATGTCACCCTCCCGTTGGTCCAAAATGTTTCGTCGCTCGGAAAAATCCGCAAAAATAATAAATGATATAGCCGGAATTTTCCCTTCGCAAAGTTTGTAGAACGTTTCGTCGGAAAACGACTATTTTTGCTAGTTGTGCACAAATTTCGCCACTATGCCTACTTAAGGCTTAAACTTATATACGTACGCCCTCACGTACATACTCTGGAAAATACGGGGTATAACACGTCGGGTGTCGGGCAGTGTGTCTTGACGCAAAGACGCAAGAAAGTTATAGCTACGATTTCGACTGAAGCATGAGAAGAACTATCCCACACATCACTTAGAGTTGGCAGCAGCGATTCATGCCTCAAGATCCGAGACATTATTTGTATGGAGTTCATGTGATATTTACACGTACTACAAGAGTCTCCAGATATCTTCACCGCAGGAGTCGAACTTCGCGCAGACGGTGGTCGAGTCGCTAAGGATTACGATGTCGATATTCTATACCACCCGCAGAAGGCCAATGTAGTTGCAGATGCCCTTAGTCGCAGATCGATGGGTAGTCCGTCCGATGTACAAACTGCAGGCGGATATGGTCCGCGAGTCAGACGCTAGCGAACCTTGGGGTTCGTTTGGTTGATTCTGATAGTAATGGAGTTCGGGTTTGAGAGGTTGCCGAGTCTTCCATCGTCGAGGAGGTGAAGAGGTGACAGTATGAGGATCCAATTATGGTACGGTATCGCGATGCGGCTCTTCAGAAAGAGAAAAGTCTATTTGAGGTAGCGCCTGATGGGGTGCTAAGATTTGAGGGCCGACTGTGTGTTCCCGATGTGACAGGATTTCGTCAGCAGATTATGGGGGAGGCACACAATGCTCGTTATTCTATTCATCCGGGGTCGACTAAGATGTACCATGACCTCCGATGTGCATCGTGGGATGGCTCAAGAGGACGCTGCGGAGTTTGTGGCGCAGCGCCAAATTGTCGCAGGTCAAGGTTGAGCACCGAAGCCGGTGGGCTATCAGAGCTATCGATCTTCCGACTTGGAAGTGGGAGGTAAATATGGATTTTATTACGTGGTTACCTCACACTCGAGGAAGCATGATTCCATCCGGTTATTGTCGACAGTCGATTTAAATCAGCCCACTTTCGCCATCGGACGACTTTTTCGCCGAGGATTATGCTAGATTGTATATCAGAGAGATTGTGAGACTGCACGGAGTGCCTATATCGATCATTTCAGATAGGGAGCCCGCTTCGGCTAACATCCGGAGGTCTTTCCGGCGGATTAGGGACACAGTGAGTCTCAAGATCGCGCTTCATCCTCAGCCGACGACAAAGCCGAGCGCACTATTCTGCACTCTGGGCGATACGCCGCAGCTTGTGTTATTGATTTCGTGGGTAAATGGAGGATCATTTACCTCGTGGAGTTTGCATATAACAACAAATACCATTCTAGTATCCATGGCGCCTTATGAGGTCTTATACGGAAGAAGCGCAGTCACCGATAGTTGGTTTTGGGAGAAGTTCACTGGTCGGGCGGACTTGATTCAGCAGATGGATAAGGTGAAGCTTATCCAGAGCGGTTATTGTCACCGAGTCGACAAAAGTCGTATGCAGATCATCAGCGTCGACACTTGGAGTTTGAGGTAGATGATTGGGTCTTCCTGAAGGTATCACCCATGAAGGGCGTGATGAGATTTGGGAAGAAGGGGAAATTTAGCCCAGAGTACATTGGGCCTTATCAGATTGTCCGTAGGGTAGGCAAGGTTGCCTATGAGTTGGATCTGTCGTCCGATCTGGAGGCAGTACATTCAGTTTTTCACGTGTCTATGTTGCGGAAATGTATTGGAGATCCATCTAGAGTGCACCCGATTTGTGTTGTCCAGGTGACGGAGGGGTTATCATATGAGGAGAGTCCATAGCGATACTCGATCTTCAGGTTAGGCGACTTCGGACAAAGGATGTGGCTTCCGTCAAGGTCTTATGGCGGAACGAGAACAGGGAGGAAATGACGTGGGAAGCAGAGGAGGACATGATGAAGAAGTATCCTCACTTGCTCCCTACACCTCCAGGTAACCCACTTTCATGATTGTTAGTTTTAATTTAGAAATTATGCTTAAGTAATGTTGTGGCTATGTGGAGCGTCTTTATTTGCAAGAGAAATAGTTAAGAAGGTCTATGTCGAGATTGTGATTTGAGTAAGCCTGGAAGGAACATTCGGGATGAATGTTTCTAAGGGGGGGGGGGGGGGGAGAATGTTATACCCCGTAGTTCTGGCCATGCGTATGAGAGCGTACGAAAGGTATTAAGACTTAAAATTTTAGAAAGATAGGTCGACAGAATGTTTCGGATGAGTTTTTAGTCAACTTTGAGGCGGTTTATGTCCAGTTGCATTATGAGTTCCTAGGTGTTTCAAAGGCCTAGTACGTAGTTCGTTGAGTCTAGTTCCCAACGCAACCAACCATTCATCGATAGGACATCGGAGTAGAAAGTTATGGAAGTTACAAGTTCGGCGCAATCGGACGTAAAAATAATCTTGGCCAGAAATGGTACGCACACAAAGTTCTGAGGGGTTGCGGAGGTTTCAGCGCCGCGGCGCCGAGGCGGGTTCTGCGAGGCTGGGTGGAAAAATCTGAACTGTTTTGTTTTAAAAAAGACCATGGGAGGGTGACAAGTGTTCCCCCCCCCCCCCCATCTGATTTTGCATGTCCTATTTATTGACCAATTCTTGAATACTTGGTCATTCTTCAAGCTCTCCTCTCTCTCTAAAAATAAAAGCTCTCTCTTCTCTCTAGAAAATCAAGAGGAAATCAAGGCTTGAGAAAAATCTGAAAATGTGGCAAGAAGGAAACTTGTTGGCAAGCTTGTAGGAGTTTTTGTTGTGGTGATTGTGGAAAGGAGGCTAGTGAATTTGTTGGATTATTTTGGGTAAGCTCTAAGGTAACAATTCTTTCTCTTGTTGCTAGTTTTTGGTGTTGCATGTGAAGGATAAAGAACTTGTAGTTGTAAATATTGCTCTTAGATAAATAGCATGTAAGAAATATGGTTTGGATATGAAAAGATTGAATAAGAAGGTTATGTAAGCATGTTGTAGCCAAAATACTACCTTAACTTATTGGTTAGTTAATATGCATTGTGGGGCAGAATTTTACACATCCAAGATTAGGTGTGTAATCCCCTTTATATTGATTGGATTGTTGAGCCTTAAGAGTGGCGTTTGGATGTTGAATTCGGACCTTGAAAAGGTGGCAAAGTGTGTAGAAACAAAGGAAATGCTGCCCGATTTTCCATAAAATTTAGTGACTTTGCACTTAGAATATTTTACGTGAAACTAGAGGTTAATAAACGTATTGTGGTCATTATAGGTTGACGATTCACGATGCGGTATTTTGGACTTAGCAAGTGGATCGACCAAGAGGTATGTGGAACTTTCCTATCTCTTCAAAGATGAATAGTTTTACCTATATAGTACGGTAGACGTTAAGACCTCGTATCCTTTACTCGTTTTAAAGTGTCCAAGTCGGTGGAGTTAGGGGATTAACTCATGTCTTTAAAAGTATTAAGGATGTCTTGAGTTTTCAAATTTAAGGGACTTGATGTGTTTAAGTATATGATTCTTGTTTCTTTTTAAAAGTGTAAGTCCCTTGGGTTTAGGAAAATGTATTTGACTAAGGTATAACGTTAATATAATGACTTTATGGGAAGTTGGTTATATTAGCTTTATGGAAGGTTAACAAAGGGAGATTTACTCTAAGTAAAATGAGTACGGATAAATGATTTGAAGTTGTGAAAGACAAATTGATTTTTAAGGCATTAATTGCCTAAAGTTTTAAAAGAGTAGAAGTACATAGTACTTTGGGTTAAATTCCCGGATTTCATAAAGACATGTTAGTGCCTTAAGTAAACTAAAATGATAATGTATGTGAACAAGACTAATAAGAAGTTAGGGGATTTCTTAACTTGCTTGTATTATGTACGATAGTCGGTTTGTGCTAGTGATATATTATTATTTATGACGGGGTCATTCCCCGGGTTGTGGCATTTGCATATTCCGTGGATTTGCTACCCACGATGCGAGGAATACCTCATGCGAGTCCGTAGGGCTCATGCGGGTGAAATAGTCTCATGCGGGCGGGTACAGCCTATGCGAGGAATACCTCATGCGGGTCCTCATGACCCATGCAGGTGAAATAGTCCCAGGAGTAGGATTGTTTAATGATACTGCGGGCGGATGACCTTGCTTTGATCATGAGCTTCCTATTTTCATGCAGTATAGTATATGCTTGATATTCTCATTATTAGTAAGGCACAGTGTTCTGTAAATTGATTACCATACATGTCTCCAGTTATTTTAGACTTATGAGGTATTTTCAGTATTTTCCAGTTTCGCATACTTAGTACATATTATTATCGACCCCCTTCCTCGGTGCGTTCATGCGCGGTAGGGTAGCGGTGGTGGATCCTCATTCTTAGGATCACCGTCCGTGTCGAAGCTCCATTCCTCGGAGGCTTGTTTTGTTAGTGCGGTTTTCCACGATGCTATAGGTATTATGTACATTCGGGGTATGGCGGGCCTTTCCGCCACGCCATTGCTATTCAGAAGTCCGTAGTCACGTTTGTGTTTTGGGATGTAAGAACAAGTTGTACTGTTTACTTTTGAATAAGTTTAATCTATGAAATGCGGCCTTGTTGGCTAGCCAGTGATGTTTGCTATATACAGGTTTATGTGTTATGTATGTTCATTGCTATTCTCGATGTATACTGACGGGTGCCTTGGTAGGGCACGATTCTTGCCCGGTCAGTCGTGATTATGTAAAATGGTAACATGTTGCACAACGTAGCCGAAGCTGAGGACCTTACCAGTCCAATATCTATAGCATACCTTAGCTTACTAACCTTGCTATATGTAATTCATAATAATACGCCATATCGCCCTTTACGCGAGAAAGAAGGCTTATCTCCCTTTCATAATCTTCCCTCCTAGCATTGATCTCTGTTCCTCACTTACCACTGCTCCTTGTCTCATTATATTACTGGTTGCATGATCCCTGACGTAACATTTAGAGTTTCACCCTTTTTGTCCTTTATATTGAATATCTTATTATCAAGCTGTGAAATACTTTTGTATTCATATCTCCATAGATTAGCCATTGAATTTTTGCACTTCCGTTGAAAAAAAATTTTCCTTGCCTTATTCCACCTCTGATAATCCTCTTCCTTTGTAGTCAAAGTCACATTTATAAGGTCCTATTGTAGTTCCCTCTAGAATTCTAATCAGCAAAAGTCACCGTAAAACGCGTGGATCCTTATAACCTACTAAACCTTCCAATGATGTCTTCTGTTTTTCATCCAAACCAGTGTACCTCCATGTACCTCCCAAGCACCCATAAGGTCCTTCAAAGATCTTATTCCTAGTTTCAATATTACCTCCAACTTTAACAACACAAGTGGTTTATACTCAAACCACGGAATTATCACAACTAATATACTTCACATATACTATGTACTTTAACCAAGATCAAACATAGAATATTTTACTCAAGAAGGCCTTGCATATCTAAGGTCTCAACGGTTACTCAATATTCTAAGATTCTCAAATATTCTGCTTCCCAAGCTTACATTATCTTCTCCCCTTATACGAATGATATAGCTTTTTATAATCTCAAAATCATTATTCCCTTCTGGCATATCAACAGTCGGGGTATAAATCGCTATACCTTCCAAACAATTACTAAAGCTTAAGAACTCATGATACCCCATAATCACTTCAGGCAACACACACATGGCCCTAATAAATATATTCGTATAGATGCACGTTATTATCATACCAACTATACAATAATTTTACCAACCTGTATACAAGGTCCATATATTCCCCTTCAGGGACGCTGTCGCTTTCTTTGGAAGCATAGCTGCAACCACAATAGTACGTTAGGGAGGGACTATCCTAACAACACAGCTCTATCGCACGATCTTATAGTAAGGAAAATAGAAATCAATCCTAAATGTACTGTAGCCTCATGTTTATGGGTGTTGTGCACAACACACCGATAATCAAGACTCTACTGCACACGGTCTGTAGACATTCCGAGGACTAACTGCTCTGATACCACTTTTGTCCCGACCCGAACCGACGGGCTGCGACTGGTGCCCTACCTGGGCACCCTTGTACCCACACATCACATATAATCAACGGAAGCTAAGGAACAACTCATTATCTCATAACGAAGGGATCCTGTCCCCTAAACTGTAATAACAAACTTGTATAATAAAACAGGCAAGCAGACAAGGCCGCCACTGTACATAGAATTATTCAAACGAACTACAACTATACATGTCCAACCCACACATGACTACAAACCTCTAAGAGTATGATGGTGAAATATGACGGGACAAGGCCCCGTCTTACCCCTGAATATACATTAGCCTATAACAGCAGATCAGTACCAATGACAAGCCCCAGAACAATGGAGCTATCCCAAAAGCTGAACAAAGATACTAAGCTTCGAGGATCACCAAACTGAGTACTTATACCTGCGGGCATGAACGCAGCCCCCCGGAGAAGGGAGTTAGTACAACAATGTACCAAGTATGTAAACATAAAGTATAGTAAATAAGATCATAACTTGCCAAAAGAATGACAGGAACAAGTATGAAAATCAAATACCAGATCCAACCGTGCCATATAAAATAGAGCCAACTGTACCTAATAGAATAGTGAAATGAGAATAGGCAAGAAGTAAGGAAATGAGACAATTTTTAAAAAATAGATAGTCAAATGTGTCTTTTAAAAGTGAGAGAGTCATATCAAAATCATAGATGTCTGTCCATACAACATATCCCGGCCCATTATGGAACTCGGTGAACATTACCGGCCCATTTTAGGACTCGGTGAACATAGGCTAGGATATGTGCACGATTGTCATAAGTATCTATACTCGCATCATGGATACATGTCCATGGAATCATAATACATATAACATTTTCGGCCCTATAGCGAGGGACTCAGTGAATATTGCCGGCCCATTATGGGATTCGGTGAAAGGAATATAACACTTGCACGAATAGCTATCATGAAAAACCTTGTGCAATTTAAATCATCATTTGACTCTCAATAAAACCTTTAAAATGAACCTTCATTTTAGAAAAACCAAGGCACTATCATATCATGTATCACTTTGAAATCATCTTTTAAAAACTCAAAGGCACTATCATATCATCTATCATTAAGGATTAAGATCTAATAGAACTGTGTACGTCCGTCGTACACTCACTTTATAACAAACAAGCCAAAAGAAGAAAGGATAGTTTCACATATCGTTTGTCGTCTGTACCAACTCGATAATCTAAATTTGTCTCGCTCCTCTGGCTAACATTATGGAAACATCTAAATGGTGATAACAGATCCAAATTTGCCTAATTAATTCTTATATGGGTCGTGAGTAATTTATCTTTTTTTATAAAGATCTAATCTAATCAGCTATGAACTAGCAAATATAAACTAAATTGGTTATATCTTAGTTTCTATGCAGATGTCATTCTAATCATTTTAATATAATAATCGTTTGTCGATACCTTTTTCACTTAACGCTGCAATGACTTGTTTTAACACGTCTACTAATAACAAACTTACTTATTTATTAAACCAGTTTCAACACTTAATACTTAACATTTCCTTTAAGTAAGCAGAGTCAACTCGGCTCCCATGCTTACTAAAAACTCTTATCAACATCTGTCTCATATACCTTAATAAGGACTTAGGAACAATTTAGACATGCTTTTAGCATAGAATCAATAACATGAATATTCCTTAATTCCTAAGAGTAGAGTAAACTATGGAGCAATACCACAGTTATAGTTCACACGTAGAACATGCGAAAAGAAGAAAGGATAGTTCACATACCTTATCACCTATACCAACACGATAGTAGAATACGTCTCAAATAGGTACTTCAACCTATAACAACAATAACACTTCTATCAACTTCATGAATACTAGTGTAAGTCATATACCACATAATGACTCTCTTTTCATACAAAAATTTGGGCAGCACTTCCCCTATGTATACTCACATCCACAACTTTCAAACAAGACCAATAACATCAATAACCAAGTACCAATTAAGGGTAGTTCAAAACAACAACCAAGGTGATCGACACACATACTTCACATGTTAATCCGGCCTCTTAATCCATATTAAAACAGTCCATATTCCAACAACAACGAGGGTAAAATGTGAAGTCTTTCTACACCTTTCTATACACTTATTCCTTTAGGACATACGTTAGCAATTACCACATTAAACAGGCATAATTGTAACTAAATTTCCAGCATTATAACTCCACAAAATAGTCCCCAAAACAGCACAACAATATCCAACAGTTTCATGAAGTCTCGGCCAACAACCAATACCAAAGCCCTTTTCATAACTCCTTAAAATCCGATACATGTTTCAACAATTTTATATAAACCATATCAACTTTCAATAACAAGATTTCCTTCATTTTAACATGCAGTCTGTGGCGATAATAACAACAATAACCAACGAATCCAATATACTAAAAACAGTCCAAAATCGGCTAACATGCCAAAACTGTCTCATGCACTTCTTATTCTTCATTTCATTTAATACAAGTTCATCCCTTAATGATAACGTCATGTAACTTCCAATTACTTCAAGAGAAAGAAGAAATCTTACCTTATTTTTAGCCCAAAACACTCCACAAGTTTCGGCTCACAGTTTTCTCTTTGCTCAACTTCTTCAAGTTACAACAACTCACATGTATCCTCTACAAGCTTGTAATCATCTTCCTTTCATGTCTTTTTTCCAAAAAGTTCATCTCCAAGCTTAGGGTTTCAAGACAGTTTTCTTGCTCAAAATCGTAACCCACTATTTTTGGTATTTAACTTGGCTTAGAATTTGGTTAAGGTGATTAATCTTGGAAAATAAGTAAAGCTTGTTCTTCACTTTGCTATGGTTCGAAATCTTGAAGGAGAAGGAAGAGATAAGAGAGGTTTGGATGATAAAGATATTATGACTCTAAGTCTTGCAAAGCCTTGTATAATATAGGTGTATATAGCACAAGTGGAGGGGGACCCATGAACCTCACTTGTCCACTTGTCTTTCCCTTCACAAAATATCTGACTTGGAAATTACCGCATCGGCACTGCGGTACTGCAAAATGGCACCGCGGTTCCGTTATTCTGCGGCTCACGAAGTTTCAACCGCTGATCCACATTCTTTTCTTCGCGATGTTGTACTGAAATTCACAGCACGTATTTCTCTCATTAATATGCCCTTCAATTACGGAGTGTAACAAAAGACATGGTTGGTGCACTGATTCGTAATTGCCACCATGTGCAGCGTATGTTAATCCATGATATTTTTTCTACAAACTACCTTCCTCACTTCATGGCACCTGTTTTCTCTAGAGAGGCATGGCGGTGTGTTTGGTATATGATCCAGGTATAAAATATGTTTCATCCTTTTTTAGCATCTACAATCTGGAAAAATTGCCCTGCAAAAGTGAGAAATATAGAGTAAAATGATAATGAATATTGCGCATAAGGAGGTGGGTGTCACGACCAGGCCACATGGCCCAGTGCCCTACACGGGCACCCTTCTTATATACATCAGAGAAAATCAGTGGAACATACATGAAACTTATAAAATAGAACAACAGAAGTAAAACAACAGGTTAGCCGATAGGGCTACCTTCCTGGACATACATATATACTGGCAAGCGGTTCTCCTTTTCTTTACAAAGCGACCCACAAATATGTGACTACAGACCTCTAAGAGTTCTAACATAACATGCGTGGCGGGACGGGGCCGCCATACCACGAATATACATGAATCTACTACTTGAAAACGTACCAAGAGATAAAGCCTCGGAACAAATGGAGCTTTTTCCCCAAAATCAACCGAGATCCAAGAGCGAGGATCACCAACCTGGTACCTAAAACTGCGGCATGAACGCGGCCCGAAGTCGATAACAGTACGAATATGGAGCGAAATAACGTCTGATGCGGTCATAAGCGTACAAAAGAATGACAAGACAAGTATAAAACAATACCTACGGATCCCAGTGTCATTACCACTTATGAACTTAATCGCACTTTATTATCTTTTCCATTCTTAATAAAAGTTCTGACCACATTCTTACGTGCATTATTAGAAAAAGAATCATTAAGTTCATTACTATATAACTCACTTATCTTTCATAAGTATAATCCGACTGTAGGAGAGGCGCTATACTATCCGCCCGATCTAGACGCGATCAAGGTCACATAGTGCGCGTAAAGGTATCTTGCCGGCCCGTTCATTCTCGGTCGATAATGTCATATAGTGCGCCCATAAAGGTATCTTGCGGCCCGTTTACGGGTCGATAATGTCATATAGTCGCCCGTAAAGGTATCTTGCCGCCCGTTTACGGGTCGATAATGTCATATAGTCGCCCGTAAAGGTATCTCGCGGCCCATTTTCGGGTCGATAATGTCATATAGTGCGCCCGTAAAGGTATCTTGCCGGCCCGTTTCTCGGTCGATAATGTCATATAGTCGTCGTAAAGGTATCTTGCCGCCCGTTTCGGTCGATAATGTCATATAGTTTGCCCATAAAGGTATCTTGCCGGCCCGTTTCGGTCGATAATGTCATATAGTCTGCCCATAAAGGTATACTGCCCGGATACTACCAACTATAGTATCAAGTCCTATCCACCCTTTCAAGACAAGTCACAATACCTTTTTAGAAATAAAATTTCCGGCTTCTAAAACAAGTGACTTCTTTCTTAAAAACCTAAATCGGTACCTTAAAAACAGTTTGCCCTTCTTTATTTCAAATCATTTCTCTACTTACATTACTGAAGAAAAGCATTCTTTTGTCCTTCCATAAAGCCGTTATAACCAACTTCCCATAAAGCCGTTATAATCACTTTATGCCTTAGTCAAAAACAATTTTTTTATCCAAGGGACTTATATGTTTAAAGCGGAACAAGTATCACACAACTACCTCTTAACTTCTAAGAGTAACAGGAAACATGAAATGATACCACAGGTATATTCCATACATAGAATCATGCCAAAGGAAGGAAGAGGTTCACATACCTCGCGACGAGTATCGACAATAAGCAAAATGCTCCAAGTACTACAACCTTGCTAGCCCCTTTCCACTCCTCAGTAGAATCGCTACTCTTAGTACTTTCACCTAAAAAGGTCACAAACGTCTATTAACTTCAAAACACAAGGTTCCATTTCTCTGAGAAAATTCGAAGACTCTCCCTCCGCGGCGTAAATCTCCTCCTCTATCGGCGGCCACCAAGCCAACGGGGAGTTTTACACGTCTAACCGGACGTGTACAATCCTACGCAGTAATATTACACCAGTCTACTGCAATACAGTCCTATGTAAATACAGTTAAGTTCTTTTCTTAATTCTTCAGGCTTAAGTCAAAAGACATTGCCACAGTACTAAGCTTAGTTCTATATATAGTATACTTCAACTATATATTCTAACAACATGTAATTTCCAATTACAAATAGAGGGACAAGATAATTACCTCGATAAGCCCATAATTATCCAAGTTAAATGTCGATCCTTAGCAACGCGTTTAGCTCGACTCGGTGCTCCATCCGCTCCAAACAACCCTTAGAAGTTCTAACCAACTTCTACTTAAATACTTCAATCAATCGTGAAGATTTCCTTGGGGTTTCGTTTTGAGACTAAAGGGACAAAGGTAGTATTTCTGGCTCTACGTATAGAGGTATCTTTGGGATATTACAAGGTACAAGGCTAAGGTATTTTGGGCATTATAACAATACTTGGAAGACAACTTTCTACCAAAGGGGGGGTAGGCTCGGCTAGCACAACTAGGCTAGGGGAGGTGTTCTCGGCGAGGGCCTTTCTCAGGGGAGAGGGAGTTGGACGAGAGCAACAACAAGGAGAGGAGGATTTCAAGACTTAGACAAAGTGAGGAGTGAATGAATAAGTCTTCACTGGGGAGGTATTTATAGAAACCAATGGCCTTGATCAAGCCAAGTGCAAGGCAAGTGTAAGGCCTTGATCAAGCCAAGTGCACCCTAACCCCTACACCACAAAACAAGGCACAAAACATGGCACCAAACAAGCCACAAAACATGGCCAAAACAAGGAGCCAATTGGCCTTGAAAGCGTGACCAATTCGTCGAGGTTGCCGCCCTAGCTTCCAATGTGAGGTGACACATGCCACCTCCCGTTGGTCCAAAATGTTCGTCTCTCGGAAAAATCCGCAAAAATAACAAAAGACATAGCCGGAATTCTCCTACGTAGTTCGTGGAAACGTTACGTCGGAAAATGACTCTATTCGGCACTTGTGCCCAAATTTCGACCCAAAGCCTAACTTTAAGGCTCAAATTCTCTACGTACGTCCTTACGTACATACTCTGGAAATACGGGGTGTAACAGTGGGATTGGAGGATATTAACCATTTCGTGAATTCAAATATGAGTACTTGATTTGTTATTACAGAATGACTTGGTCCATGGATGGGGTCTTGATTTAGCCCCCAGGAAATGGGTGGAAGTAAGTAATTCACCTTATGTAGTGCGGTAAATTTCTCCTATATGCTTAATCAATTGGCCTTATCTTAAGGATGCTTTTGGATGAGTTGTCAGCCCATGAAAAGATAGAAGTTGTAGATTCTCAATGGATTATGCACCAAACTGTCCCTTCACTCGGAAATTAGGTATATCCCCATTTCAGCCTTGGTTTATGTCGTAATAGGTTAAAAGTTGACTGTAATGATTATCTTTTTGAACAGGGACAAGCAGAGAAAGGAAAAACACTATGGGAAGGGGTATGTTGCAATATCTGATTCTCCACTAGTTTGAAATTTGATCAAGAAAGACGGATGGTTAAAGAAATATAATCACATTTTGAATTTGCATATTAACTTTTAGACTCGGTTCAAATCTCGTGTTCATGAACGAATTTATGCTTATCCTTTTCATTGTATCATATAATATTAGGAGTAATTGTTCTAGTTGAACTTAAACATGTACTTCCTGATGATGCATTATTTGGAGAAAGCTTCTCTATGAACTCTCTATCTACTGCATTTGCTGACGAAGTATTTTCTTGATCTTGTTACAAAGACATATGCTAATCATTGATTATATTGCCGAAGTCCAATGTTCATTTTGTCTTAGGTAAGAGACATGTGTAAAAAAGAGTGGACAATGTTCAAGAAGTGTATGGCTACTGCAGAGGAAGATTATTACTATAAGGCAAAGGGAATTGATCCCCTTAATTCTACATCTCATTAGGTAAAAATTCACATGATTAAGATGTCGGACACTTCTTTCTGGATTTTTTTAACACTATCAGTTGTTAGTTACCAACTAATGCTTATCACATAGATTTACCTTTAAATACTTTTTATACTGTCAATGGAAATAACTTAAACATATTTTCTAATAGGGTGTGATTATCTAGTGTCGGTTGACCAATTTACAGGAGAAATAGTTTATGCATTGTCCTAATTTTTTTTGTTTTGTTAGAAATAATATTTCATTTTTTTTAGCACCGAATCACTTGGTGTAATATTTGATGTTGGAAAACGAGTTTAGGACCTTAATGCTGCTGTTAGGAAAAACACATTGGAAATGGTCGAACAATGAAATCGGAAATAAATAAAAAAAGTTGAAGAAATTCGAACATTTTGTTGGGACGAATGGTGTTGGAGTTATTACGTGAAGATTCAAGAAGACATTATATTTTCGGCCTTCTTGTTGGTCTTGGTCGAGACCATGCATTTCTTTTGTTTTGGGAACATTTTGTTTTGTAAAACAATTCGTAAAAGTTTTAATATTGTTTATTAAAATGATTGATTAATTAGTTACATTTTACAAACAATTTGTATTGTGTATTATGCTATTTTCCACCAATTTTACTATTATTGAAAAAAAATTAAAAACCAATTAATTAAATTAAATTAATTATTAAATAAAAAATGCGCCAAAATGAATTTTCCCGGGAAAAAAAAACGGAAAATAGTCAAAGTCAAATACCAGATGTGTGACGGTTTATGTAAAATCACATTATGTAACGATTATTAAAGCGTCGCGTAGGAAGGACTCACGATGTGTTTCTGATAACACTTAACTGAATCGCCATGCACATACATGATATACACCTATGATGTGGTTTTTAACCGTCATGGTAGATCATTTTTGTTGTAGTGTTGAGCAGCAACCAACTCTGGCATGAGAATACTAACACAAGAAATTTGACAAAACTGATATAATAAAAAGATGTAAACTTCCCATTTCTATAAGCACGACAATATATTGGAAATACAAATTGGTTTTACAAATCTTGAATTTAAGACAAGGATTATATATAAGAAGAAGAGAGTCACTATAAAAGCCAGTTGGCCAAAGAATCTTTCTGACTACAAAAGTAGTTTAGCTTTTAAAAACAAAGACAAGTCGGTCTATACTGTATAGTGAATGAGACATGAACTCTTGGGCATTGTTTATTAGCCGCGTTACATTTGTTTTTTTCTGTTAGTATGAGTAATGTTCTATTCTAGTAGAAGTCGTTCTCTTCTAGGTTGAGTTAAATTCCTGAAATATGCTTACTGCTATTATGCTTTTTTTATATTTATATGGGATCTGTTATAGCTTTGGATGAGTGTTGCTTACACCATCAAAATTCAGTATTTTTGGTTGTCTTATTTGTCTCTAGTTATTTTGCTTGTTAAAACATAGATTAATGCTTTAAAATGATGTTTGATTAGCCTGTTTTATTTGAATTAAGTATTTAGACTATGTAGTTAGTGTAAGATTTATGTTTCCCTGTTGTATGCTTAGTGTATTATTAAATATTTACTTAAGAGAGTATAATATTAGATACTGGATTGACAGAATTGTGTGTAAGAGTTTAGCATAAATGTCCAGCTATGACTATCATGAATTAAGTATAACTTTTGTACACTTTCATGTATGTGGAATGTGTTTATTCTTGAAAACATCTTTGATTCCTTTGTTGTTTTCAAACCTATAGAGCAAAGCCGAATGGTAAAATCTCTTTCTGTATATCTCTTTTTTCTTTGAATGTCTTTCACACTTCTTTTTTGACATTTCTACTTTCTGATTTTAAAATGTTTAGTCTTCCTTGGCAGGGGCTAAAAGCAGGCATAAAGAAACAGAAGTATGAGAGGATCAATGAGAAGAAAGTTTCAACATCAATAAAGACATTTTATGTTCTAACAATTAGTAAATGTTTCAATATTATGTATTAAAATGATTTGATTAATTAGTTACATTTTAGTTATAATATATTATTTTCTCTCCAATTTAACTATTATTGAATTTTTTTAAAAACAATTAATTAAATTAAATTAATTATTAAATAAAAAATGCGTCAAAATCAAATTTTCCGTAATTGTTTTATATTTAAATTAAATTAATTAAAATAAAAATTTATTTAAAAATTTACCTCAAAAAAATATTATATTAATAAAATTAAAATATTTTACTGCCAAAATTTATAAATAACCATGATTTTTTTTAAGTCGTGACGGTTTATGCCTGTCACATACTGTGTGAAAGTTATTTAAGTCGTCATCTATTCGCTACAATGACACTTACAAAAACCGTCATCCACCCCCTCCGATGACAGCTTTTAACCGTCACCGTAAGTTCTTTTTATTGTAGTGTATTAATTATGCGGGACCAAAAACGGTAACCAAACACCATATTTGGTGCTGAATTTTATACATATAAACTAAAATGCTATCAAATATGTTACTAGTTAGGCTAGTTTTAATTCATGAATAATTCACCTCCTAATAAGTAACAAAACGACCCTCAGTAATTTAATTAAGTGAATGAAAACAATATACACGTGACATACACAGTATACACTGCCCATAGTTGTATACCGTGTATATCACGGTATCCGAGAGCCTTAGTTGTAGAATCCTATTTGTATACCAATTTATTGTATAAACTTACCATAGTTGTAGAATTTTTATACAAATATAATTAGAATATTAGTAGTATAGTAGGAATGTGATTTTTCATATTTTGAAATTTTAATTTGTATATATACCTCTTCATTAATGAAAATAATCATATAAGGCTAAAATTAATATGAATAAATATAAATCATGTCCAAGAAATCGAGATTCAACATATTAACTAGAGAAGATTAGAAAACATAGTAGTGTGGATTCCATACGCATAATAGGCTTGAGCCTCTGTCACATGATACATTATTATTATATGGACAAAAGACCAAAAGTTAGATTTGTGTGGTGGAGAAAGCTTCTTGCAAATTTTCTTTTGGCCGAATAGAAAAATCAACACTTTTACTTGCATTGGAATTGTGTTTTCGCTCCTTAAATCTATAATTTTAATTAAAATAAGGGTTTAAATGCCTCGGTTGATCAAGCTTATGTGACGTTAATTGAGCCGATTTGGATTAAAAAACAAGAGATACACGCTTGTTATGTATGAACTACTTACTTTAATGGCATTTATTCTTTAACTATCTCATATTATTAATACACATATTCTCATTTTATATTCGTGCAGAAAATAATATATAAATTATAATGTAACTTAAATGTTGATGTATTATTAGTTAAATATTGCATTACATATAGAGTTCATATTTTTTTTCTTATGTATGCAAGGACTAAACACACCGTTGTGTGATATCAATAGATTCGAGACAAGTGGAGAGCGAATCTCTGCAATATATAAGATATGTATATCCAAGAATCCTTCGTGTTTAAAGGAATATGTTCCTTTTATCTTATTGATAATGATTTACAATATATAAGGTTATAAGAATATTACTTTGATAGAAACTAGGTAAGTAATAAATTTAATTACAAAAGAATTATAATTTTATCTAAAATAGGAAATATACAATTAATGAAAGAATGTTGGGAAATATTCTATTACACTCCCGCAGTCGAAGCGGGAGGTTCTCGAAAACTGAGACTGACTAAAAAATCATCAAATAGTATGCGCGGAAGTCCTTTGATGAAGATGTCGGCAATCTGAATGAGTTTAGTACGTTGATGTTGGACGGGATTGCCAGAAAGATATATCACACTAATATTATCGCAGTAGGCCAGTTTTGCCTTTTGAATCGGACAGTGAAGCTTAAGTAGAAGATTACAGATCCGACAAGACTCAGAGACGACGTTGACAACACCTCTGTATTCTGCTTTTGTACTGGATCGGGATTGTGTAGATTGTCTATTGGAAGACCAAAATAATAGGTTATCTTCGAGGAAAATGCAATAACCAAACGTGGATCGTCGGGTGTTAGGACATCCACCCCAGTCAACATCAGAATAGGTAGTGAGACCAGTGAGCGAATACCTATATAGATGTAATCCGAAGTGAAGTGTACCTTGGACGTATCGTAAAATACGTTTGAGGGCATGCATGTGTGCTTCCGTCGGACTGTGCATATGCAAACAGATATGTTGCACGATATATGATATGTATGGTCTCGTGAATGTGAGGTACTACAGGGCCCCATCTAGGCTACGATAGTGAGTCAGGTCTGAATATGAAGGGTCAGAATCAACGTTGAGCTTGGAATTAGTGTCTATAGGTGTGTGTGATGGTTTGTAAGATGTCATGCCTGCACGGTCAAGGATATATTCGGCGTACTTCTTCTGACATAGAAATAGAGCGCCATAATGTCAAGTAACAGAGATGTCCAAGAAATAACTCAGAGGGGCTAAATCTTTCATAGCAAACTCAGAGAAAAAAGAGACATAATAGACCGGCGGAGAGCATCAGATGATGTGGTGAGACTCATGGCATCAACATATAATAATAGGTAAATCATATATGTACCCTTTTTGTAGATGAATAAGGAATGATTGAATCTGCTGTGTAAAAAACTAATAGAGGAAAAATAATTGGTGAATCGCTGGTACCATGCTCGAGGAGCCTATTTCAGTCCATAGAGTGATTTCCGCAACAGACACACATAATCCGATTGAATAAGATCCTTAAAACCCATTGGTTGATGCATATATATCATTTCATGAAGATCCTCATGTAAGAAGGCATTCTGGACATCAAATTGATGAATGAGCCAAGACTTAGATATGGAAATGTTGAGGACGATCTGAATGGTTGCGGGCTTTATGACCGGACTGAATGTTTCATCACAATCCGCTCCCACCAGTTGAGACCTGTCATCATCTACAAGACGAACCTTATAGCTCTCAAAAGAACCATCAGATTTCTTTTTATGTCTAAAAATCCACATAGAACGAAAGATGTTAGCATCAGGTGGACGGGGTACTAGGTCCCACGTCTTATTATCAATAAGAGCATTATATTCGTCAATCATTACAGCTTTTCAATTAAGATTCGACAAGTCATCATTCGGGTTATGAGGGACAGAGGAAATGACAACTGAAATGGAAAAGTTAAACAACCGTTTAGGTTTATGAATTCCGTACATGACACGGATTTTCATTGTAATATCCTATTTTAACCAGAGTAAAAAACGGAATACGACATATACATGATTCCTGAATTAAATCATCATTTTTAAGGAGTCGCCATCTAATTATTTGGTGAATTAGGACACCTAAATGTTAACTAAAGTCATGTCAACATTAACTCCATTTAAAGATCTGCGAAACTATGAGATTCTGCGTAAGAATTTTCTATTATCCTAAAGGGAATGAGTTAAATATCCTCTAAAATCCGCTAACATGCGATTATCCGTCAAACATAGGCTTAATTATTGTATAAAAAGCTGCATTTTTTTTGAAAATATACAGTTTAATAAAATGATGTTGCAAAGAGTTAATTTAAATGATGCATTTAGAAATATATACAAAATCAATTTTGTGTAAATTGACATATATTTACTTTGATAAAATATGATAAAATGCAATATGAAAATTGAGTTTTGATATAAAATAACATGAGTTTGTTTTATGCCAAAATAGATATTATATAAAAATAAACTAGCCTTTTGAAAATATAAGTGACGAACCTAACATAAGTAAAACTAACGTTCGAAGTCCTGGGCAACGGGCCTAAAATAAATGAACTAGCATTTCAGATTTTAATCTATCCTTTTAGGTTATTAATCTAAGTATACCTATTCTAAACAATTTTATAATTATACAAATACAAATAAATAAATTACAATACAACAAAAAATACAGAAAATAAACTAGAAATTAAATACAAGTAAAAATAAATCTTCAAATGCGTCTTCTTTAGCCTTCATAGACTTCTTCAAAGCTGTCAAAATAAACGGTTAGAAATAAACATAAATAATTTTGGATCCGCACCCAAAACAATAAATATTTGGGATACGGAAGGCTCAGATTTGTATTTTGAAAAGATCATTCCAAACACGTCGTTGTTGCTGACATATGACTTGTTAATCATTTTAGTCGCTTCTCATCTGAACGAGTTGGTCACTTGGGTAGGGGAAAAAATTATGTATCATCATTGTCCTATTAGAAGGAGAAGCGGGCCAGGGACGTGGTCTCAATTAACCGTTGGCGTAAGTATAGTATCATGTTCAAATCGGTGTTATACCAATGGACATGACATCAAATTTTATTTTCATTGTCATAAATGTTTTATCAATATTCTAATCAGTAAATAAATAACAAAATAAGCCAAACAACCTTTGTTTTTTTGAAGCGAATTCGACAAGAGGGATAGTGAATTGGATTCAAAATTCAAATTCAAAACAGAAAATTTCTCAAAATTAAGATAACCAATCATAAAATTATATGCATTATTCTAGAATTTTTTTTATATTTTTTTAGACAGGGTCGGTGACCCGAATTCGGGTCGACCCGATCCGAAATAGTGAATCCGGATTCGAAAAATTCAATCCGAGACAAATTTTTGTTCTAAAAATTTCCGATATCCAAACATACAATAAAAATTAGAAAGATATCACAAATTCATGCCCAAAATAGACACGGTGGCGCCGGATTTGGGTCGCCTGCGGGACGATGAGCACAACCCAAAAAAAATTGCAGATTTTTATCTTGTTTTTGTTATATTTCCAGAATACAAAGAACAATGAAAAATAGGTAAAAACATTAAATTAAAATCCAACCTTTGTTTTCATATTCGGATCCGAAGTGGAGAATAAATGGTATCGAAGGATGGTGAAGAATAGAGTGATGTCCAACAACAATATTCAATCAAATAAATCTGATTTCTCTTCTTAATGTTTCGGATTTTTTGCTACCTCAAACAAGAACACAATAAATATCAAGTTTTAAGCCTTCAATTTCCATTTTTTGGTTCCATCAACAATATTTCTTTTTTCATTTTTCGGTCCCCTTTTCATAGAACAAAGGGGTGTATTTATAGGTGGGTTTTCCCCCCAAACGTTCATCACCAACTTTCCCAACAGATTCAAAAATAATAATAAACAAACATGTCTTTCAATTCGGATTTAGAGGAATAGGGGTGTGGGTTGTGTCAGGGGAGGTCGGCGAGAGTAATGATGAGGGTGGGTAGGTGCGGTAGTCTAGGGTATAGGGCAGGGAGGTGGCGACTAGGGTGAGGGAAGTGAGAGAGAGTAGTTTTTTTTTTCTTTTGTTTTAATTTACATTGTAGGTTTAGGTTAAAGGGAAGGGCTTAGGATGTTTTATGGATTTGGGCTAGAGTTGTGTGGCAAAATAGGCCTCAGATTTGGGCACAGGGTGGTCTGAAAATTAAAGGGGGTTTGGTTTTGGGTTTTATTTATTGTGTTGGGTAAAACAAATGTTTTGAGTTGCGATTAAAAATGTAAAAAGTGGTTTATTAATAAAATAAAGTGTTTTAGAAATTGTAATTATTTAAAATAAAATGATAATATAAATATAATATTTGCGGAATGCTTAACGCTTAATTAAAGTAAAAATGTGATGCCTATTTTCTAGAATATTTAGAAAAATTATGATTATGATATTAAAAATAATGCGAATAATAATGATAAAATAAAAATAATGACAATGTAATAATAATAAAAAATATAATATTTGTGAAATGCTTAACGCTTAATTAAATTAAAAAGTGATTTCATTTTGTGAAAATAAAACATAAAAAATATGATTATTATAAAAAAAATGTAAAAATGATTATAAAAGTGTGATATCAAAAAATTGCAACAAATAATCAGAAAAGATGGGACAAAATTAGGTGTCATCTTGTCCCTCTTTGGCTGAAGATGATGAAAGAGTTTTCTGGACAAAGACGTTGACTTGTAGCCAATCTTATCTTCATTGTCAGAATTAGAACAAAGATCAGGAAATGCATGGGCAAAAGGAATTTTAAGAAGAATTGAAAGTAAAGCTGATGCAGATTCAAAGTTTTGTCTCAATGTCGGATTATGATGACACTGGATTATTGTGATGTTTGGAAAATTAAAGGCAAGGCTAACGCGAATTCATAAATTTATCTCAGTGTCGAATTATGATGACACTGGGTTCTGTGGTGCTAGAGAATTGAAGGCAAGGCGGACACAAATTCAAAATTTATCCCAATAACGAATTATGATGACACTGGGGTCATTGGTGTTGCGGGATGATGGAGGAGAGCGGATCGACATTCGAGGCCGCCTTTGCCTTTTGTTGGGAAGTCTGGCTCCACAACAAATTGTATCGGTTCGCTGTAAGAGATAGTTCCACGTTGTGTTGAAGCTTCCCCCGATTCGAATTCCTGTAGACTAGAGCTAAGATAAAGGTTAGTGCATAACTGTTGAATAAAATATATATATATATATGAGAATACGATCCTGTGAATTGATATGACAAATGTCATTTCCGGATGTAAGGCATATGACGTCATTTTCGGACGTAATGTAG
Organism: Przewalskia tangutica; assembly: GCA_029844215.1. Classification (NCBI taxonomy): domain Eukaryota; kingdom Viridiplantae; phylum Streptophyta; class Magnoliopsida; order Solanales; family Solanaceae; genus Przewalskia; species Przewalskia tangutica. The sequence continues at coordinate 39,549,750 of CM056724.1, read as the reverse complement.
ATATTCGTCATTTTCGGACGTAATGCAAATATTCGTCGTTTTCGAACGTAATGCAGATATTCATCGTTTTCGGACGTAATGCAGATATTCATCGTTTTCGGACGTAATGCAGATATTCGTCGTTTCCGGACGTAATGCAAATATTTGTCATTTCAGTACGTAATGCACATATTAATCGTTTCCGGACGTAATGCAAATATTTGTCGTTTTCTGACGTAATGCAGATATTCATCGTTTCCGGACGTAATGCATATAGTCGTTTTCGGACGTAATGCAAATATTCATCGTTTTCGGATGTAATGGACATATTCGTCGTTTTCGGACGTAATGCAAATATTTGTCATTTCCGGACGTAATACATATATTCATCGTTTCCGGACGTAATGTAGATATTCGTCGTTTCCGGAAGTAATGCAAATATTCATCATTTTCGGACATAATGTAGATATTCGTCATTTCCGGATGTAATGTAGATATTCGTCGTTTTCGAACGTAATGTAGCTATTCGCTGTTTCCGGACGTAATGTAAATATTCATCGTTTCCGGACGTAATGCAAATATTCATCGTTTCCGGATGAAATGTAGATGACGTCGTTTCCGGACGTAATGCAGATGACATCGTTTCAGGACGGAATGCAGATAATCATTGTTTCCGGACGTAATATAGATATTCGTCGTTTCCGAACGTAATACAGATATTCATCATTTCCGAACGTAATGTAGATGAGTCAAAATATCGTCCTTGTGCGAACGTAATGTCGTTGAGGCCATGTAGGTCAATTTTGTGTAGCCGTCCAATAGGAGTGTGATTCATTGTGATGCAGAAATTCTTTTCGGAATTAAACAACAGTGTTGCGATTTTTGTGCCTCTGTTAATTTGAAAACTTGCACTCAAAGAAACTTGTGAGTTTGGGGGAGGGGCGGTTGATTCACGTTGACTTTGTAGCCCCGACTCTTGATGTTTGTATGTTCAGACCGGTTAGGACCTGTGATACGGTTGCATCTGTCTTTTGTTCTGGGAGCGGTGTATTTAAGCTAATGGACATGTTCGTGAGGTTTTGGAGCCTCTCCATTTAGGCATGCATGGTTTCCATTTGTTGCAATATTTGGGCGAGGTATTGGTCTTGATCTGTAGTATTTTCTTTTTCTGAATTTTCCGGTTCATCTCTTGGAAGAGTGACAAGTCCTAGGCCAGTTTGTTCGGATGACCGTGAATCAGTCATTTTGCTGGATGATTGTGCTTTTGATTTTCTGAAGTGGAGATGTTCTGTCAGTCAACGCGAATTAACCTTTGGGGAAATAAGTTAGGCAAAAATAATCTTTCTAAAAAAGAAGCAAATCGAGTTAGTATAACATGGGTAATTATTATTTTGAATAATATATACAGAATTGCAAGCGACAAACAATAATAAGCAAATTTCATGCAAATCAAGGGTGCGCTCTAATATACTTGGGACCTCTCTAATGCCAGATATGGGCCTCTTAGAGGTCTGTAGACAGTTGTGGGTTGGACGTTAGTACCTTGTTTTGGTTTTCGATGTTGTTATACTCTGTGTTGGGATGTTTCCGGTTATACCTGTTGTTATTTAGTGGCAGCCTTGCCGACTTGCCTATTTTGACTGTTCCTTTGTGTATATGATGCTAGTTGGTGGAAGCCTAGTCGGCTAGCCTGTTGTGTTTGTTGATTAGTTGTGTAAGGCAGCCTTATCGGCTCGCCTATTTTGGGGATATGTTATAGAAGCAGCGTTGTGCTGCCAAAATTTTTATAGATCTCGGTATTAATTGGATTAAGAGTGACATGTCAGTAATGACATCCAATTAGGACGTTTAGTCGCGGCCCGTCGGGTCAGGTCGTGACAAAAGTGATATCAGAGCAGTTAGTCCTCGGAATGTCTACAGACCGTGTCTAGTAGAGTCTTGTGTATAAGTATGTTGTGCACCATACTTATACGCAGGAGGCTGCCGGACATTTAGGATTGGTTTCTACTCTTTCATCTCGTAGATCGTGCAATAGAGCTATGTCATTAGGATAACCCCCCTCTTCCTAATAATTATTGTGGTTGCAGCTATGTCTCGAAAGACAAATGATGGCTCGAAAGGGAAAATCAGAGTTATTCGGACTTGACTTGGTGCATCAAGCCATAAGGGAATTGAAAGAGTTTGAAGAGAAGTATGATGACCAGGTTTGGAGGTACTAGGTCCACGTCAGGTAAGGTAACTCTTCAGAATCTTCTATATGCTGAATAAGGGATGATATCGTCAAGGATTGGGACCAGGAGAAATGTCTGAGGTTACGTATGTATACTAGAATATGTTGGAATTATGAAAAGTACGACAAGTAAGAAATAAGTGAATAAGTGTTAAAAGAAGTGGAGTTGCTTACAATTACGAGTAGTGAAGAGATCTCTTTCAGACCATGAATGAGGTGTCGACTTGTGAAATGAATTGCAGTAGTCTCTATCTTACGAATTGGTATTCCGTTATGCTACGTTATCTGCTCTATAGTTACGGAGATTGATTTTTTCCTTCCAAAGATAGAAAATGAAGTTTACCTACTCTTTTCTCCTTCATACCTTTAATTAAATGTTGAACTCTAATTGTTAGAATCTGTGACGATTTTATGGTATACCATGTTGCTGGACTATGTGAAGGTAGGAAACTGCAAAAGAACGTTGTTCTCAGGTAAGAATAAGAAGAGGCTATTACTTACGGAATAATAAGATTGATATAAGGGAATGAAAGTATTTTTCTTACTTTGGACCGAATGTTGGGAATTATTGGACATAGGGACCATTTGGGTTTCTTTCGCAAATAACTTAGAACTTGGAAATGATAAGCATCCTATTGGTGTATAGTTGTGCCAAACATTTTAAATATCGTAACCTCTGGAGTTCATATTTTCAGTTAAGAAGTTATTTGAAGGATTGGTAACCAAGGTGTGTATTCATGCACAGTTTCAATGCATTAGTTCACGCAGAATACTAAGATGAGGCTATTTGGTCTCTTGGAACCAAAGGTTAAAAAGGGAAGAAGCTCATAATACCTCGCTTAATTTGCGTAGTGGGTGATCTTCTAAGTACTAATCTTACCGAGCATCCAAATGGAGGAATATGGTTATTGTGGAAGTCTCATCTCTATGAAGTAGATATTAAAGTGTACAGAATAATGGATATACTGCGGGGTAACACCTAGGGGTACAAAGAAAAGTTTCCATGTGACCTTGGTGTATGCGATTAATGATGTGGCTCTTAAAAAGAAAACTGTGGTTAGACATTAGAAGAGTGAAGTGTCATGTCGCTAAGACTGAGATAAGAGATTTTAAGCAGTATGTAGCAGATTATGGTGAAACGAGAGGCATGCAGGGTGTATAGCAGCACTTACTAATCAAGAATGAGTTGATAACCTACATGCTTCTAAGGTGCCTTTCAAGAAACCAGGTCTATATGAACATTCTCTTGGGTTAATTGGATGAGAAGTAGGCTTAAAGACTTAGTATAAGTTCAGATACTTTAATAGGTGAAGGTTGAATCCTGAATTTCTACATACCATAATAGAAGGATGGAAAACAGATAAGAGAGGTGCAAGCTATAGATGAATTCAACGAAGTAATAATAGATATTCAGTGTGATGTATCCAAAGTGACTAATGTTGACGCAGCCAAAGACACAACTGAATTAGTAAGTCCAACGAGAGGATAAAACAAATGTCACTTGAGGAGGCAAACGGTAATAATGCAAATAAGGAGGAATAAAGAGATATTGGGGAAGAATATGGAAATAAATAGAATAAGGAAGACGACGATGGTAAGGTGGTAGAAGTAAAACAACTCATTAAAGACCCACAATTGATAGAAGAATCAAAGGCAACTCTTACTACTAAAGAACAAGTTGAAGGAGTTTTTGTAGCAGGAAAAGTTAATGAGGGAGCGGAATGTTGACAAGAGTCGGGAGGTGTGTACCAATGGTAACAACTCTAATAATAGTAACGCAATAATATTAGAGGAAGATGGGATGATGATGTCCAATGTGGAGCAGAACATGACAGTGGAAGTGGATATGTCTATCCTGAATATATTGATCAGCAGAGAAACTTAATCAGAGATAATATGAGGGATAATTAACATGACAAACTTAAGGACTCATTGGTAAAGGAGTTACATGAACTAGGTAGATATACTATGTATATGCAAAGAGTGATGCATTAGGAAGGCTGTCTCTGGGATAGTTTTTACTATATTGTCGACGATATGAGGGATCCTTGGCTAGTTAGTGGGGATTTCAATGTTATTATAAATGGAAGGGAGACAATAGGCGATCTTCATATATATCCTGCAGAGCGTGAGGATTTTTTTGCATTTTGTATTAATTCATGTGAAATATTTGAAATTGAATTTAAAGGAGTCCTTTTAAGTAGTGGAATGAAATAGTCGATAATGACATGTTATTTTAAGAAGTTCGATAGAATGTTGGCAAACATTTATTTTAGCTTGGGTTGGACAGAATATGAAACATTCTTTTAGGCGCTAAATCAAAATTGGCACACTGTTGTTGATTAAGATGATTTCTTTTCTTTTATACCGAAACTGAAGAATGTCAAGACTGCCCTATTATTATGGAGTAAGGAAACTTTTGAAGATGTTTTTAAGAAACTAAGTTTAGGGAGGATATTGTTAGATTTAAAGAGGAGTTGTTTGAAGAATTTCCAACAGAAGCAAATGGAATAATTTTACAAGGAGTTAAGGCAGACTTGGAAAGAGTATGAAGAAGCTTCTGGCCATTTGATCAATAAAAGGAGAGTTCTGTTTATATGCATGCTAAGACTCCTAGTAACCCGATTCAGCAAGAGAAAAGATATTACTGATTTCACAAGGGGAACATTCCCATTCATGTATTTAGGATATCCAGTATTACATGTTAGAAAGAGGAAGATAGACTATGCTGAATTAATTAAGAAGATTAAAGACAAGTTACAGGCTTGGAAAGAAAAATTGTTGTCACCATGAGGTAAAACAGTGTTGATTACTAGTATATCACAAGTGTGCCTATACACATACTGCCTGCTATAAGACTTGCAAAATGTGTGATCAAAGATATACATACAAATAGTTATAATTTTCTTCTGGTGTATAGTAAGGATGATGTTAAGGCTAAGCATTGGGTTACATGGTTAAAAACGTACTTGCCTAAGGATGATAGTGGATTGGGATTCAGACCTCATTTTGGATATATTAAATGCATTGTGTAAAAAGCTATGATGGAAATCTAAGACCACCAACTCTCTATGAGTTAACTTTCTAGGATACATGTACTTTGAAGCATTACCCTCAATATGTGCAACGGGAAGGTGATTCTCAAGCCTTGGAAATGGGTGTTGAGGTAAAGAATAACATTGAACAAGAAATATGGTGGGAAACAAAGAGTGGGACCACTAACATTTGATTTGATAATCGTACCAAATTGGAAACATTATACTATGTACTACTATCAGAGTTTCTTATTGATGAAAGGGTGGAAGATTTCAAAAGAACTGCTATGTGGGGATTGATGAGATTTGTCAAAGCTAGGACAATATCTACCAGATGACATTGTCTCACATGTCAATACATATTTGGTATATACCCTGTGGATAATCCTTAGTGGATAATGACAAGTTCTAGTAAATTTACTGTGTCAAGTGTATGAGATTTATTGAGATAAAGATCCTATCCTTCTGAGGTATATAGGTAAATGTGGGTTAAAAGAATGTCATTCAAGGTATATTTCTTTCTATGGACGATGTGAAATCTAAAATTCCAGTGGATAAAGTGTTGCATAATATTGAAATTAATATAGTATCAAGATACTGCTGATATAATGTCTTATATCAAGGAATGAGAGATCCTTATTTCGTACAAAGGAGTTGTCAAATCTCTATGGAACTATGTTAACAATGCAGCGGGTATACACATGAATTGTCGTCATGATTAAGCATGCAATACATATTTAGGAGAAACATTACATATCATTTACAAATTAAAGCAGGTGTACAAGGTAGTACCAGCTGGAATGTTGTGGCAAATTCAAAAATAGAGGAGTATAGCACCGCATGGAGACTCTTTAACTTTGTTCAAGGTATTACATAAGATTCAGTTGAATGTTCACAGGTAATTTGGTTCCTTAACGATTTTGAATTGATGAATTGCATGTGTGTTATATTGTGGCCCTGTGAGGCATCTGTTGGTTTGTTGGATATAGGTGAATAGACATAGTTACAAAGGAGACTCTGCCGAAATTTTTCTGGCATAAGACTTGTTATGAACATTCGAGGACGAATGTTTCTAAGGGGGGGAAAATGTTACACCTCGTGAGTTTAAGACAATAAGTAAGGACGTAATTAAGGAAAATAGAATTCGAGTATTGGAAATTAATATACTTAAGAATGTGATTATAGAATAATTTTTGGTAATGACAAATGCGACGCCGGAAAATTCTTTAGTAATGGTGGTATATACATATATAATTTCCGTTATGGATTAGTAAGATATATAAGATACGACGATAAGAATTTAAGGCAACGAGTGTTGAGATTAATTGAAGGAGGGGTTAAGATTTATTACTTGGGGTTGTTTTTAACTAAGAGGGCATTAAAGAGGGCCAAAGTGTAAGTCTAAACAAGTATTTTCAGATTTCCTTAAAATACCAAAACCCTTCTATTCTAATTTCAATTTCATTCTAAACACCAAGTTCATCTCCTCCTCTCTCAACCCAAATCCGAAAATTGCACCATTCTTAGCAAGAATTGAAGTCATTCTATAACCTTCTTCCTAGATTAATCCATATAACAATTAGAAGTCCAAATAGGAACCAAAAACAGTGAGTTTTTCGGGATTTTAGGGTAGAATTTTAGTCAACTTTGGAGGGATATATATCCTATTATATTAGGAGTTTTTGGGTATTTCAAAAGTCTAAAATGAAGTTCGTCGAGTCTAGTTTCCAACGCAACAAACCTCTCATCGATAGGACACCGGAGTAGAGAGTTATGGACGTTATAAATTCAGCTGACAGAACAGTGGGCATTTCGCCACTGCTGCCCGCGATTTGAGCCTCAATTTTCGGATTTTTGAGACGAATTTGTGGAAGCAAAAATATGTTAGAATGTTGGGTTAACATTGTAGAACACATGCATGTCAATTTGGAGTTGAAGAAGTGACAAAATTGGACAAGAATTTGATGCAAGTTGAGACAAAAATCGGGCTGGGAAGTGACGTTTTTGGGACTGTTTTGGGACCAATTTAAGGTATGAAATTCTTCTTTTTATAGAGTATTTGGAAGATTAAGTGATGTTGTAACTAAGGGATTAACTCTTGATAAAGAAAGAACTTGAAATTTGAGATTGCATGTGAATATTTTGGGGTGTTAATGTCAATTGTGGACTGTTTTGTATATATGGGTTTGATTATTGTTGTTGTTAACATTATCACTAATTGCATGTTGAGAATTGAAAAGAGATCATGATGTTTAAGTTATAATTGGTTATATGAAAGTATTGAAACATGAATTGGATTTTAAGAGTTAAGAAAAAGAGCTTGGGTAATGTGGATATTGACCGAAAACTTGCTTGAAATTATTGGAAATTGTTGTGATGTATTAGGGGATGTTATTGTTAAGTTATAATGATGGAAAATAAGTTATGAACTTATAAATACGTTGTGGTAATTGCCAACACATATCTTAAAGAAATTAAAATGTAGTAAGGTGATATGTTGCAAATTAGAAGACTTGCACTCTTGATGGTTGTATTCCATAAATGTAAGGAGAAAGAATGCATAACTATGGTGTAAATAGAGTATATGGACTGATTTTGTGATATCTTGGAATTGTGACTTGTTAATTGGTATTGTTGTCATCTGTTGAAAATTGTGGATGTACATATAAATAGGGGAAGTGCTGCCCAAATTTTTATAGAAAAGAGAGTTGTTATTCGATATAAAGTATGCTAGTAATCATAGAATTGACGGACATATTACCATTATTATAGGTTGAAGCACTAGAAGAGACGTATTCTAATATTGAGTTGATTAGTTCGACTAAAAGGTATGTGAGACCTTTCCTTCTTTCTTTTGGCATGATTTTTATGAAAGTACGGCGGACGTACTTAACTCCTACCAGTTCAGTTTTAAAAATGATTATTTACTAGTGATTATGATTTCAGTAACAGAGTTTATGGTAATAATTTTATTAAGGGTCACATAATGGTTTTAATTGCATACAGTTGCTCATGATATCTACTCGTGCTAAGTTTTACTATTTCACTCCACTGAGTCCCGGGTCAGGTCATGTTCGTGCGCAGCCATGCATCATTCATCGAGTCCCTCACTAGAGGGCCGAGACACGTTATATATATATATACAGATTACATCGAGTTCCTCCATAGAGGGCCGAGACACGTTACACGCGCAGATACAGATTCCATCGAGTCCCTCCATAGAGGGCCGAGATATGTTATACAGTTTTATATATAGACATGAACATGATGATTTATGATTCAGTATACATGATATGATTTTCAGACATTATTCTCAGTTTTATGAAATTTGATGACTCTCTGTTTTACTTGGTACAATTGTTATTCAGTTTTCAGTATTTTATGTTTTACATACTCAGTACATTATTTAAATCGACCCCTCTCTCTGGCTGCGTCCATGCCCGCAGGTTCAGGTGTCCAGATAGGTGACCCTCCAGTTTAGGACTTCTGTACAACAGTTGGAGAGCTCCTTTGTTCCGGAGCCAGCTATTTTGGTATAGATCTTCATCTTTCAGACTTATGCATATTTTGGGCACGACGGGGCCCTGTCCCGTCATATGTCAGTGTCGTACTCTTAGAGGTCTGTAGACAGTTGTGGGATGGACGTTAGTACCTTGTTTTGGTTTTTGATGTTGTTATACTCTGTGTTGGGATGTTCCCGGTTATACCTGTTGTTATTTAGTGGCAGCCTTGCCGGCTTGCCTATTTTGACTGTTCCTTTGTGTATATGATGCTAGTTGGTGGCAGCCTAGTCGGCTAGCCTGTTGTGTTTGTTGATTAGTTGTGTAAGGCAGCCTTATCGGCTCGCCTATTTTGGGGATATGTTATAGAAGCAGCGTTGTGCTGCCGAAATTTCTATAGATCTCGATATTAATTGGATTAAGAGTGACAGGTCAGTAATGACGTCCAATTAGGACGTTTAGTCGCGGCCCGTAGGGTCAGGTCGTGACAATGTTGTAGTTTAAGAAATGAACTTGTGTTAAGAGATGAACTTAGATTAAGAGGAAATGGAAGTAAGACAATGCATGTGGTTGTTGTGATGTTGTTGTTACCGATTTTTGGGGACTGTTTTTGTGTACATTGGATTCGTTGTTGTTGTTGTTGTTATCATTGTCACTAATTGCATGTTAAAATTGAAGAAAATCTTGATATTTAAAAGTTGTAGATTGGTTAGATGAAAGTATTAAAAGGTGAATTGGATTCTAAGGAATTAAGAGGAGAGTTGAGGTATTATGGTTGTGGCCGAGAACTTCATGAAATTGTTGGACATTGTTGTGTTGAAGTATGAACTGATTTTGTCAAGTTATAATGCTGGAAATTATAAGTTATGAACATGTATATACGTTGTGGTAATTACTAATACATGTCTTAAATGAATTAAAGTGTAGTAGAGTGTTATGTTGCAAACTATAAGACTTGCACTCTTGTTGTTTGCTAGAGTTAATGGACTGTTTTTAAAGGTTGTTTTAATAAGGATTAAAGGTTGAATTAACATGAGAAATAGGTGTAGTAATCACCTTGATTGTTGTAGTTGTTGTATTACATGAACGTAAAGAGAAAGAATGCATAACTATGGTATAGACATAGTATGGACTGATTTTGTTATATCCTGGAATTGTGCTTGGTTATTGGTATTGTCGACATTGTTTATGAGTTGTGGATATGTATATAAATAGGGGAAGTGTTGTCCGAATTTTTATAGAAAAGAGAGTCGTCACTTGATATAACTTACGCTAGAAATCATAGAGTTGGCAGACATGTTGCTATTATTATAGGTCGAGGTGTTAATCGAGACGAATATTATAGAGTTGGTTAGTTCGACAATAAGGTATGTGAAACTATCCTCTCTTCTTTTGGCATGATTTATATAAAGTAAGTGTACGTCGGACGTACATAATTCCATTGAATCCTAATTCCTAGTGACACTTGGTATGATAGTTGTCTTTGATTTTACAAGTGATAAGCTCATTCTATTTATTCTATTGAGAGTCAAAAGATGATTTAAATTGCATATGGTTACTCATGATACTCTATTCGTGCTTGATGTGATTATATCATTTCACCGAGTCCCGGACCGGGTATGTTCGTGCGCAGATTTATTGCATTGATTCACCGAGTTCCTCACTAGAGGGCCGGGACACGTTATATGTATATATGATGATTCCATGGACAGGAATCCATGATGATGATGAGCTTACCGAGTCCCAGAATGGGTCGGGTATGTTATATGGACAGGTATCCATGATATGATGATTCCACCGAGTCTGTCACGACCCGACCCCGGGCCCGCGACTGGTGCCCTACCTGGGCACCCTTACATGTATACATCAGAGATAATCAGTGGAACATACAAAAACTTAATAATGAAATAAATATTAGGTCAGCCGATAAGGCTACCTCCATGGATATAAACAAATCCAAAAGCAGTTACCTCAAAAAAAAAATTATAAAGTGACTCACAAGATATGACTACAAACCTCTAAGAGTTTATATAACAACTGTGACGGGACAGGGCCCCGCCATACCCCTGAATGTACAAAAGTCAACCACTTCAGGGAACCATACCAAAGACAAAGCCTCCGGAGAAATGGAGCTTTCCAAGAACTGAACCGTGATCCTAAGAGCGCGGATCAGCAATCTATGTACCTCAACCTGCGGCATAAACGCAGCCCCCCGAAGGAGGTCAGTACAAAATATGTACCAAGTATGCAAAATTGAAAGTACTGTAATTTAAATCATAATAGTCAAAAATACAGCTGAAGACATATATGATAACCCAATTAACAGTACACAGTGCCTTACTAACAATGGAAGTAATGAAAGTCAATTTTACCTTGTACAGCCTGTTTCAACGTATGAACGATAGTCACACCAGGGCTATGAACACCAGCCCTCAAATATCAAGCGCGCCCGTGGGATTCCCCATCACTGTCGACCGCTAGGTGTAACATCTAATCATGTGACGCGCCCGTGGCACCCCTACCTCACTGTCGGCGTACACACATACAACACATATAAACCTATATCCTCTGCCCGTGGAATCCCCCATCACTGCCGACAGCCGTAAGAGAAAAATACAACCATGTGACGCGCCCGTGGCATCCTTCCTCACTGTCGGCGTACACACATACTACACATATATACCTATATATATATCTCATGCCCGTGGAATCCCTCATCTCGGGTACATGACTTCATGGGGAGCTAATCCATGGCGTAATAATCGTATCCGGGAATTTAACCCGCATCCTGGTCGCATGCCTCGGAATCCCTCATCGTAGACATGTCCAAGGCGCATGCCTCGGAATCCCTCATCGTAGACATGTCCAAGGCGCATGCCTCGGAATCCCTCATCGTAAGCATGTCCAAGGGTCAACCACACTGGAAGCATACCCGTGGAATCCCACATCACCGCGTCGACGCGTCGGGTAAGCTCATACTGCATGCCTCGGAATCCCTCATCGTAAGCATGTCCAAGGTGCATGCCTCGGAATCCCTCATCGTAAGCATGTCCAAGGATCAATCACAAGGGAAGCATACCCGTGGAATCCCACATCACTGCCGGTACGTCCAGGTAAACTCGTACTAGGACAATGGAAGCATACCCGTGGAATCCCACATCACTGCCGGTACGTCCAGGTAAACTCGTACTAGGACAATGGAAGCATACCCGTGGAATCCCACATCACTGCCGGTACGTCCAGGTAAACTTGTAACTTCTTTAGACTTTCATTAACATTCAAAATGGATCTCATTTTATGACCTTAAGGCACTTTTCATATCACTTAACAAGTCCGGGGGAGTTTCAACCCAAAGTACTATGTATTTCTATTCTTTCCAAGATCTCTTTTCCACATAAGACCCCAAGATACTAACACCCGTAGTATCAAGGCTTATCCACATTTCAAACAAGTCACTATACTATTAGAAATATACTTCGGCTTCTAAATCAAGTGACCCTCATTTAAAACTTTAAGCAATTGATGCCTTTAAATCAAATTGCCTTTCTTAGCTTCCATTCTTTTATCATTGTTTATCTACTCGAGAAAAACCGTTCCTTTAACCTTCCATAAAGTTATTATAACCAACTTCCCATAAAGCCGTTATACTAACTTTATGCATTAGAAACTAAGACATCCTTACCCTCTCATAAAGTCGTCATAACTAACTTCCCATAAAGTCGTTATAACTCTTTATGTCTTAGACAACTTTGTCCTCTATATACCCAAAAGGCTTGTACTTCAATTCAAGTTACACTACTTTCAAAATACTTCAAATATCTTAACTTAGAAAACAAGTTTCTTAACTTAGGAATAGTTCAAAAATCAATACTCCCCAAATCCAGTATTCTATACTTATTCATGTCAAGAAATCCTTGACTACCTTATTAGGATAAACCATTCTTATAACTCTTCCTTAAGGACACGTGAGTTAATTCTCTAACTCAACCAACTAGACATCCTTAAAACAAGTCAAATATATCAAATGACTTCACTTCATTTAAATCACGTACGTCTACCGTACCATACAGTTATAACTACTCATGCTCAAGAGATAAGAAAGTTTCCACATACCTCTTACGTTTAATCCACTTGCCAAGTCCAATATGCCGTCCGTAGATGTCAACCTATAATGACCATAATACGTCTATTAGCTTCAACGTAGAATATTCTAATGTAAAGTCCGCGTTCTACGGAAAAATTGGACAAGACTTCCTTTGTTTCTACGTACTTTTCCACCTTTTTCAAGGTCCGAATTCAATAACCAAACGCCACATTTAAGGCACAACAATTCAGCTAACCAAAAGGGGATTACACGCTTTTACAGGACGCGTAAAATTCTGCCCCACAATAATACCAAACAATCCAATAATTTCAAGCCACATTCTGCTATAATATCACAACAATTATCAATTTCCTTTCAATTTCCTTTTAACCCAACTCGTTATCCCAACATGTTATATAAATCATAACCACTTATATACCCCCCCCTATTTGTAACATGCAACGATTTTTAGCTAGCAACCGAATTGATTACAACATGAGTGGCTAACATGCCCATTTTCGGTTTTCAACAAGTCGACATGACCCCAATCTTTTCAAACTTTAATATAACAGCCTCAGGCTCAGTTCTTAACTATTATAACTTGAAATCTTCAATTACACAAGAAGGTGGAGATTTTACCCCAAGAAGCCCTCTTTCCGAAATCTTCTTCACTTCAAAATTACCCACACGAACCCTCTACAAGCTTGCCAATACTTCTCCTTCTTGAAGCCTTTCCAAAAATCTCACCGGGGTTCACCAATTTGAGAGAGAGGAGAGGGATTTTTCTTTAGGGAAACCCTTGCAAATGGCCAAGTCTTGAAGACTTGGCCCTAAAATAAGACTCTCACTTGGTCAAAAGATGGGAGGGATACTTGTCACCCTCCCATAGGCCTTCTATCAAAATATCCCCTATTTTTCGTCCCTTTCCGCGTAAAAATCCCGCCTTGGCGCCGCGGCCCTGCCGCCGGCGCCGCGGTGCCTCAACCTCAGAGGACTTTCAGAATTATCGGCGCCGCGGCGCTGCGACGCCTGCTGGGAAATCTGCCCTCTGCGTCAGCCCACAGAACTTCTAACGCCCGTAACTTCCCACCCCGATGTCCAATCGACGAGTGGTTTGTTGCGTTGGAAACTAGACTCAACAACCTTCATACTAGTATTTTAAAACTCGCCAAAACTCCTAAAGAACTAGGAGATATACCGTTCCAAAGTTGACTGAAAGTCTGCCCACAACCTTTTTGCCATCCCAACTTTCCAAATTCAAATCTTATCCCCTTTCGTACGTTCTTGACTTAACCTCTTGAATTTACGGGGTGTAACATTCTTCCCCCCTTAGAAACATTCGTCCTCGAATGTTCTTTTGGAGTCAATCTAATACTCCTCGTACCTTACAATTAATGGAACTTTATTATGCCACTTATGACCCTAAGATATCGCACCAACGCTATTTACTCCCATTCAAGGCCTAAAATGCTCCTCTTATCGTACTTCCCACCTACTTCTAGCATACATACATAGTCTCCATATAATCCATTCATGACACTTAAACACACCACAATTTTATCATGCATACAAGTCTCTAAAGGATAAAAAAAATATACCTGAAATCGCATAGGCGGTTAAAAGGACCGCTAAAGCGGGAATCGCTACACGACCTCTGCGGCTGCGGTGCATGAACATCCTGCCTAGCCATTGGAGGCGAAGAACCCGCAATCGACCCGATAATGTGCTACCCGCGATGCCACCCCGGTCGGACGATCCCTTGCCAAATGGCCCGCTGGCGCAGCATAACAATTTGTCAACCTAGTCCGACATTCCCCAAAATGAGCTCTACCACAGTAACCACACCGAGGCAAAGGTGGCCTCCCCTGGCTATTATCCCCATACATCTCGTGAAATGCGGCCGAGCCACGGCCGCTCGAATATCCACTGGCGGTCAAACCACCCGCGGAAGGTCGAAAGGAGCATGCGTCGGTGAAATGTAGACCTAGCTTTATTCTTTGAGGTCGCCTCGAAAACTATCTGAAACTCTGCCCTGGCCTCTTGGTGGATGAATCTGGCCGCTCTCTCTCTCCTATCCTCGATCCTCGTGCATAAGCTCGCATCTCGGCAATATCCATACCTGGCTGAAGAGCCACTCCCAGACATGCGGTAACCATATATCGGTCTAGTCCCATCACATAGCGGTGAACTCTGTCCGCCATATCCGCCACAATAGTGGGTGCATACCTGGCCAAAGAGTCAAATTCCGGGTTGTATTCTCTGATGGTCCTCCCATTCTGTCTCAATGCCAAGAACCTATCCAGGCGGGCTCTCCTCGTCTCAAGAGGCAAAAAGTGGTCGAGGAAGGCTTCCGTGAACTCATCTCAAACAACTGGAGGAGCACCCACACCTCTAGACAACACCCACGACTCAAACCAGTTCAACGCAATATCGCGTAACCAGTAAGACGCTAACACAACGGACTCCGTCTCCGAGGCCCTAAGCACCTGCATAGTCCGCTGCACCTGCCGAATGAACTCCTGAGGGTCCTCCTCAGACCTCGAACCATAGAATTCGGGTGGATTGCAACTCAGAAAGTCCCGAATCCTCAAACTATCGGCTCTAGGGTTAGCTACCGGCTCCTGTCGGCGCTGCCCTGCAACAATGCTAGTCAATAATTGGATCTGCTCTCCGTAATCTCTATACTCATCCCCTGGCTGTGGAACTGGAGGCTCAGGTACCGGAACCTCTGGTGTTACTGCCGCTCTCGGCCCCTCTAATACTGCCGCGTGGCTGAACTCGTCGATCCCCCCATAACCTCAGGCATAGTCTGGGCCTGATTCCTAGAAATCCTCTGTGTACCACTAACAACTCTTTGCCGCCGCCTCGCCACGGGCCCTGGCCGTCTTCCGTGGGCATAATCGATACATAAGAATAGGTCGGAGAGGATTCACCTAGTAGAGACGACTCTCTTGCGATCTCGAGAGAGAAGAATGGAAACAAATCCTAAATGTCTGCGACCTCACGATTATAGATGTGGTGCACAACACATCAATAATCAAGACTCTACTAGACACGATGCAGAGACACTTTCAGGACTAATCGCTCGATACCACTTTTGTCACGACGACCCGGGCGCGGCTGGTGCCCTACAGGCACCGCATGTATACATCAGAGATAATCAGTGGAACATACAAAAACTTAATAATGAAATAAATATTAGGTCAGTCGATAAGGCTACCTCCATGGATATAAACAAATCCAAAAGCAGTTACCTCAAAAAAAAAATTATAAAGTGACTCACAAGATATGACTACAAACCTCTAAGAGTTTATATAACAACTGTGACGGGACAGGGCCCCGCCATACCCCTGAATGTACAAAAGTCAACCAACGGGGAACCATACCAAAGACAAAGCTTAGAGAAATGGAGCTTTCAAGAATCAAGTGATCCTAGGCGCGGATCGGCAATCTATGTACCTCAACTGCGGCATAAACGCAGCCGAAAGTCAAGACAAAATATGTACCAAGTATGCAAAATTGAAATCAGTAATTTAAATCATAATAGTCAAAAATACGGTGAAGACATATATGATAACGATTAACGATTAAGCGATGCCTTACTAACAATGGGAGTAATGAAAGTCAATTTTACCTTGTACAGCCTGTTTCAACGTATGAACGATAGTCACACCAGGGCTATGAACACCAGCCCTCAAATATCAAGCGCGCCCGTGGGATTCCCCATCACTGTCGACCGCTAGGTGTAACATCTAATCATGTGACGCGCCCGTGGCACCCCTACCTCACTGTCGGCGTACACACATACAACAAATATAAACCTATATCAACTGCCCGTGGAATCCCCATCAGAAGCGGTAGTAAGAAAAATACAACCGTGTGGCGCGTGGCATCCTTCCTCACTGTCGGCGTACACACATACTACACATATATACCTATATATATATCTCATGCCCGTGGAATCCCTCATCTCGGGTACATGACTTCATGGGGAGCTAATCCATGGCGTAATAATCGTATCCGGGAATTTAACGCGTCACGGTCGCGTGCCGGAATCCTCATCGTAGACATGTCCAGCGCGTGCCTCGGAATCCTCATCGTAAGCATGTCCAGGTCAACCACACCGGAAGCATACGTGGAATCCCACATCACGTCGATGCGTCGGGTAGCTCATCTGCATGCCTCGGAATCCTCCGTATGGCGTGTCGAGGTGCATGCCTCGGAATCCTCATCGTAAGCATGTCCAGGATCAATCACAAGGAAGCATACGTGGAATCCCACATCACCGCGATGCGTCCGGTAAACTCGTACTAGGACAATGGAAGCATACCCGTGGAATCCCACATCACCTGCAGTGCGTCTGGTAAACTCGTACTAGGACAATGGAAGATACGTGGAATCCCACATCACCGCCAGACGTCTGTAAACTTGTAACTTTAACAGACTTTCATTAACATTCAAAATGGATCTCATTTTATGACCTTAAGGCACTTTTCATATCACTTAACAAGTCCGGGGGAGTTTCAACCCAAAGTACTATGTATTTCTATTCTTTCCAAGATCTCTTTTCCACATAAGACCCCAAGATACTAACACCCGTAGTATCAAGGCTTATCCACATTTCAAACAAGTCACTATACTATTAGAAATATACTTCGGCTTCTAAATCAAGTGACCTTTTAAATCAAATTGCCTTTCTTAGCTTCCATTCTTTTATCATTGTTTATCTACTCGAGAAAAACCGTTCCTTTAACCTTCCATAAAGTTATTATAACCAACTTCCCATAAAGCCGTTATACTAACTTTATGCATTAGAAACTAAGACATCCTTACCCTCTCATAAAGTCGTCATAACTAACTTCCCATAAAGTCGTTATAACTCTTTATGTCTTAGACAACTTTGTCCTCTCTATACCCAAAAGGCTTGTACTTCAATTCAAGTTACACTACTTTCAAAATACTTCAAATATCTTAACTTAGAAAACAAGTTTCTTAACTTAGGAATAGTTCAAAAATCAATACTCCCCAAATCCAGTATTCTATACTTATTCATGTCAAGAAATCCTTGACTACCTTATTAGGATAAACCATTCTTATAACTCTTCCTTAAGGACACGTGAGTTAATTCTCTAACTCAACCAACTAGACATCCTTAAAACAAGTCAAATATATCAAATGACTTCACTTCATTTAAATCACGTACGTCTACCGTACCATACAGTTATAACTACTCATGCTCAAGAGATAAGAAAGTTTCCACATACCTCTTACGTTTAATCCACTTGCCAAGTCCAATATGCCGTCCGTAGATGTCAACCTATAATGACCATAATACGTCTATTAGCTTCTAGCTTCAACGTAGAATATTCTAATGTAAAGTCCGCGTTCTACGGAAAAATTGGACAACACTTCCTTTGTTTCTACGTACTTTTCCACCTTTTTCAAGGTCGAATTCAATAACCAAACGCCACATTTAAGGCACAACAATTCAGCTAACCAAAAGGGGATTACACGCTTACGTAACGCGTAAAATTACGCCCCACAATAATACCAAACAATCCAATAATTCCAAGCCACATTCGGCTATAATATCACAACAATTATCAATTTCCTTTCAATTTCCTTTTAACCCAACTCGTTATCCCAACATGTTATATAAATCATAACCACTTATATACCCCCCTATTTGTAACATGCAACGATTTTTAGCTAGCAACCGAATTGATTACAACATGAGTGGCTAACATGCCCATTTTCGGTTTTCAACAAGTCGACATGACCCCAATCTTTTCAAACTTTAATATAATGACCTCAGGCTCGATTCTTAACTATTATAACTTGAAATCTTCAATTACACAGAAGGTGGAGATTTTACCTCAAAAGCCTCTTCCAAATCTTCTTCACTTCAAAATTACCCACACGAACCTCTACAAGCTTGCCAACACCCTTCTTGAAGCCTTTCCAAAAATCTCATGGGTTCACCATTTGAGAGAGAGGAGAGGATTTTCTTTAGGAAACCCTTGCAAATGGCCAAGTCTTCAAGACTTGGCCCTAAAATAAGACCCTCACTTGGTCAAAAGATGGGAGGGACACTTGTTACCCTCCCATAGGCCTTCTATCAAAATATCCCCTGTTTTTCGCCCCTTTCCGCGTAAAAATCCCGCCTTGGCGCCTCAACCTCAGAGGACTTTCAGAATTATCGGTAGCGGCGTACTGCGGCGCTGGGAAATCGCCTGCGTCACCACGAACTTCTAATGCCCGTAACTTCCCACCCCGATGTCCAATCGACGAGTGGTTTTTGCGTTGGAAACTAGACTCAACAACCTTCATACTAGTCTTTTAAAACTCGCCAAAACTCCTAAGGAACTAGGAGATATACCGTTCCAAAGTTGACTGAAAGTCTGCCCACAACCTTTTTGTCATCCCAACTTTCCAAATTCAAATCTTATCCCCTTTCGTACGTTCTTGACTTAACCTCTTGAATTTACGGGGTGTAACTGAGTCCCTTACTAGAGGGTCGGGACACGTCATATGTATATAGATATGATGATTTTATGAACATGCATCCATGATTTTGATATGACTCTCATTTGATAAGGCACAGTTGACTCTCATTCTTTATATGACACAGTTGTATTGGTATTTTGGTTATCATACTTGTCTCCTGTTATCTTTTGATCAGTTATGATCTTCTTTACAGTACTTCATATTTTATATACTCAATACATTATTTGCATCGACCCCCTTTTCTGGCGGGAAGTCTGCGTTTCATGCCGCGAATCTGAGATATCGGTTTGGTAATCCTCCAGTCTAGGACTCATGTTCAGCTATTTGGAAAGCTCCATTGATCCGGAGCTAAGTCATTTTGGTACAGACCCTTTTGTTATAGACTTTTGTATATTCAGGGGTAAGGCAGGGTCCTGTCCCGTCATATTTCATTATCGTACTCTTAGAGGTCTGTAGACAGGTGAGAGTGGTAGATGTGTTTTGGACTTGTGTGGATTGTATATGTGTTTTGGCTAGCTGTATTGTTGTACTCATTTTGGGATGTTCCCGTATATAGTGATAGCCTTGCCGACTTGCCTATTTTGATATGATTTACAGATTACTACATTATCTTTGGTATCCCTGTGATTATGTGACAGATGGGTATAAGGGTGCCCAGGTAGGGCACCGGGTCGCGGCCCGTCGGGTCAGGTCGTGACATAAATAAACTAGTGTTTCCGATTTTAATCTATCCTTTTAGGTTATTAATCTAAGTATACCTATTCTAAACAATTCTATAATTATACAAATACAAATAAATAAATTACAATACAACAAAAAAATAGAAAATAAACTAGAAATTAAATACAAGTAAAATAAATCTTCAAATGCTTCTTCTTTAGCATTCATAGACTTCTTCAAAGTTGTCAAAGCAAACGGTTAGAAATAAACATTAATAACTTCAGATCCTCACCCAAAATAATAAATATTTTTGATACGGAAGGCTCAGATTTGAATTTTTAAAAGATCATTCCAAACACGTCATGGTTGCTGACATATGACTTGTCTTCGAACAATTGGTCACTTGGGTAGGGAAAAAATTATGTATCATCATTGTCCTATTAGAAGGAGAAGCGGCCAGGGACATGGTCTCAATTAACCGTTGGCGTAAGTATAGTATCATGTTCAAATCGGTGTTATACCAAACAGACATGACATCAAATTTTATTTTCATTGGCCTAAATGTAGTATCAATATTCTAATCAGTAAATAAATAACAAAATAAGCCAAACAACCCAATCGTTTTTTTGAAGCGAATTCGACCAGGGATAGTGAAGGATTCGAAAATTCAAATTCAAAGCAGAAAATTTCTCAAAATTAAGATAACCAATCATAAAATTATATGCATTATTCTAGAATTTTTTATATTTTTTAGACAGTCGGTGACGAATTCGGGTCGACCGATCCGAAATAGTGAATCGGATTGAAAAATTCAATCGAGACAAATTTTTGTTCTAAAAATTTCCGATATCCAAACATACAATAAAAATTAGAAAGATATCACAAATTCATGCCCAAAATAGACACGAATTGGTATGATTTGGGTCGCCCGGCCAAGGGATGAGCACAACCCAAAAAATTGCGATTTTTATCTTGTTTTTGTTATATTTCCAGAATACAAAGAACAATGAAAAATAGGTAAAAACATTAAATTAAAATCCAACCTTTGTTTTCATATTCGGATCCGAAGTGGAGAATAAATGGTATCGAAGGATGGTGAAGAATAGAGTGATGTCCAACAACAATATTCAATCAAATAAATCTGATTTCTCTTCTTAATGTTTCGGATTTTTTGCTACCTCAAACAAGAACACAATAAATATCAAGTTTTAAGCCTTCAATTTCCATTTTTTGGTTCCATCAACAATATTTCTTTTTTCATTTTTCGGTCCCCTTTTCATAGAACAAAGGGGTGTATTTATAGGTGGGTTTTCCCCCCAAACGTTCATCACCAACTTTCCCAACAGATTCAAAAATAATAATAAACAAACATGTCTTTCAATTCGGATTTAGAGGAATAGGGGTGTGGGTTGTGTCAGGGGAGGTCGGCGAGAGTAATGATGAGGGTGGGTAGGTGCGGTAGTCTAGGGTATAGGGCAGGGAGGTGGCGACTAGGGTGAGGGAAGTGAGAGAGAGTAGTTTTTTTTTTCTTTTGTTTTAATTTACATTGTAGGTTTAGGTTAAAGGGAAGGGCTTAGGATGTTTTATGGATTTGGGCTAGAGTTGTGTGGCAAAATAGGCCTCAGATTTGGGCACAGGGTGGTCTGAAAATTAAAGGGGGTTTGGTTTTGGGTTTTATTTATTGTGTTGGGTAAAACAAATGTTTTGAGTTGCGATTAAAAATGTAAAAAGTGGTTTATTAATAAAATAAAGTGTTTTAGAAATTGTAATTATTTAAAATAAAATGATAATATAAATATAATATTTGCGGAATGCTTAACGCTTAATTAAAGTAAAAATGTGATGCCTATTTTCTAGAATATTTAGAAAAATTATGATTATGATATTAAAAATAATGCGAATAATAATGATAAAATAAAAATAATGACAATGTAATAATAATAAAAAATATAATATTTGTGAAATGCTTAACGCTTAATTAAATTAAAAAGTGATTTCATTTTGTGAAAATAAAACATAAAAAATATGATTATTATAAAAAAAATGTAAAAATGATTATAAAAGTGTGATATCAAAAAATTGCAACAAATAATCAGAAAAGATGGGACAAAATTAGGTGTCATCTTGTCCCTCTTTGGCTGAAGATGATGAAAGAGTTTTCTGGACAAAGACGTTGACTTGTAGCCAATCTTATCTTCATTGTCAGAATTAGAACAAAGATCAGGAAATGCATGGGCAAAAGGAATTTTAAGAAGAATTGAAAGCAAAGCTGATGCAGATTCAAAGTTTTGTCTCAATGTCGGATTATGATGACACTGGATTATTGTGATGTTTGGAAAATTAAAGGCAAGGCTAACGCGAATTCATAAATTTATCTCAGTGTCGAATTATGATGACACTGGGTTCTGTGGTGCTAGAGAATTGAAGGCAAGGCGGACACAAATTCAAAATTTATCCCAATAACGAATTATGATGACACTGGGGTCATTGGTGTTGCGGGATGATGGAGGAGAGCGGATCGACATTCGAGGCCGCCTTTGCCTTTTGTTGGGAAGTCTGGCTCCACAACAAATTGTATCGGTTCGCTGTAAGAGATAGTTCCACGTTGTGTTGAAGCTTCCCCCGATTCGAATTCCTGTAGACTAGAGCTAAGATAAAGGTTAGTGCATAACTGTTGAATAAAATATATATATATATATGAGAATACGATCCTGTGAATTGATATGACAAATGTCGTTTCCGGATGTAAGACATATGACGTCATTTTCGGACGTAATGTAGATATTCGTCATTTTCGGACGTAATGCAAATATTACGTTTTTGAGCATGTCACGAATATTCATCGTTTTGGACGTAATCACGAGATATTCATCGTTTTGGGCGTAATCACGAATATTAAATCGTTCGGGCGTAATGCAAATATTTGTCATTTCAGTACGTTATGAACATATTAATCGTTTCCGGACGTAATGCAAATATTTGTCGTTTTCGGACTTAATGCAGATAGTAATCGTTTCCGGACGTAATGCATATAGTCGTTTTCGGACGTAATGCAAATATTCATCGCTTTGGATGTAATGGACATATTAAATCGTTTTCGACGTAATGCAAATATTTGTCATTTCCGGACGTAATTCATATATTCATCGTTTCCGGACGTAATGTAGATATTAAATGCGTTTCCAAGTAATGCAAATATTCATCGTTTTCGGACATAATGTAGATATTCGTCATTTCCGGATGTAATGTAGATATTAAATGCGTTTTGAACGTAATGTAGCTATTATTCGCTTCCGACGTAATGTAAATATTCATCGTTTCGGACGTAATGCAAATATTCATCGTTTAGGATGAAATGTAGATGACGTCGTTCGGACGTAATGCGAGATGACATCGTTTCGGGCGGAATGCGAGATAATCATTGTTTCCGGACGTAATATAGATATTAAATGCGTTCCGAACGTATCTGATATTCATTTCGAACGTAATGTAGATGAGTCAAAATATCGTCGCATGCGAACGTAATGTCGTTGAGGCCGTGAGGTCAATTTTGTGTGGCGTCGATAGGAGTGTGATTCGTTGTGATGCGAAATTCTTTTGAATTAAACAACGATGTTGCGATTTTTGTGCCTCTGTTAATTTGAAAACTTGCACTCAAAGAAACTTGTGAGTTTGGGGAGGCGGTTGATTCACGTTGACTTTGTAGCCCGACTCTTGATGTTTGTATGTTCGCACCGGTTAGGACTCGTGATACGGATTGCATCATCTTTTGTTCTGGGAGCGGTGTATTTAAGCTAATGGACATGTTCGTGAGGTTTTGGAGCCTCTCCATTTAGGCATGCATGGTTTCCATTTGTTGCAATATTTGGGCGAGGTATTGGTCTTGATCTGTAGTATTTTCTTTTACGAATTTTAGGTTCATCTCTTGGAAGAGTGACAAGTCCTAGGCCAGTTTGTTCGGATGACCGTGAATCAGTCATTTTGCTGGATGATTGTGCTTTTGATTTTCTGAAGTGGAGATGTTCTGTCAGTCAACGCGAATTAACCTTTGGGGAAATAAGTTAGGCAAAAATAATCTTTCTAAAAAAGAAGCAAATCGAGTTAGTATAACATGGGTAATTATTATTTTGAATAATATATACAGAATTGCAAGCGACAAACAATAATAAGCAAATTTCATGCAAATCAAGGGTGCGCTCTAATATACTTGGGACCTCTCTAATTTCATGCAAATCAAGGGTACTCATTTTGGGATGTTCCCGTATATAGTGATAGCCTTGCCGACTTGCCTATTTTGATATGATTTACAGATTACTACATTATCTTTGGTATCCTTGTGATTATGTGACAGATGGGTATAAGGGTGCCCAGGTAGGGCACCGGTTCGCGGCCCGTCGGGTCAGGTCGTGACATAAATAAACTAGTGTTTCCGATTTTAATCTATCCTTTTAGGTTATTAATCTAAGTATACCTATTCTAAACAATTCTATAATTATACAAATACAAATAAATAAATTACAATACAACAAAAAAATAGAAAATAAACTAGAAATTAAATACAAGTAAAATAAATCTTCAAATGCTTCTTCTTTAGCATTCATAGACTTCTTCAAAGTTGTCAAAGCAAACGGTTAGAAATAAACATTAATAACTTCAGATCCTCACCCAAAATAATAAATATTTTTGATACGGAAGGCTCAGATTTGAATTTTTAAAAGATCATTCCAAACACGTCATGGTTGCTGACATATGACTTGTCTTCCGAACGAATTGGTCACTTGGGTAGGGGAAAAAATTATGTATCATCATTGTCCTATTCCGAAGGAGAGCAGACCGAGGGACATGGTCTCAATTAACTTCATTGGCGTAAGTATAGTATCATGTTCAAATCAGTGTTATACCAAACAGGACATGACATCAAATTTTATTTTTCATTGGCCTAAATGTAGTATCAATATTCTAATCAGTAAATAAATAACAAAATAAGCCAAACAACCCACTGTTTTTTTCAGAAACGGGTCGACCCGACCGGGATAGTGAACTGGGATTCGAAAATTCAAATTCAAAACAGAAAATTTCTCAAAATTAAGATAACCAATCATAAAATTATATGCATTATTCTAGAATTTTTTTTATATTTTTTTAGACAGGGTCGGTGACCCGAATTCGGGTCGACCCGATCCGAAATAGTGAATCCGGATTCGAAAAATTCAATCCGAGACAAATTTTTGTTCTAAAAATTTCCGATATCCAAACATACAATAAAAATTAGAAAGATATCACAAATTCATGCCCAAAATAGACACGGGTCGGCGCCCCGGATTTGGGTCGCCCGACCGGGACAGTGAGCACAACCCAAAAAAAATTGCAGATTTTTATCTTGTTTTTGTTATATTTCCAGAATACAAAGAACAATGAAAAATAGGTAAAAACATTAAATTAAAATCCAACCTTTGTTTTCATATTCGGATCCGAAGTGGAGAATAAATGGTATCGAAGGATGGTGAAGAATAGAGTGATGTCCAACAACAATATTCAAACAAATAAATCTGGTTTCTCTTCTTAATGTTTCAGATTATTTTCTACCTCAAACAAGAACACAATAAATATCATGTTTTAAGCCTTCAATTTCGATATTTTTGGTTCCATCAACAATATTTCTTTTTTCATTTTCCGGTCCCATTTTCATAGAACAAAGGGGTGTATTTATAGGTGAGTTTTCCCCCCAAACGTTCATCACCAACTTTCCCAACAGATTCAAAAATAATAATAAACAAACCTGTCTTTCAATCTGGATTTAGGAGAATATGGGTGTGGGTTGTGTCAGGGGAGGTCGGCGAGAGTGATGATGAAGGTGGGTAGGTGCGGAAGTCAAGGGTATAGGGCAGGGGGTGGCGGCTAGGGTGAGGGGAGTGAGAGAGAGAGTAGTTTTTTTTCTTTTGTTTTAATTTATGTAGTGTAGGTTTAGGTTAAAGGAATAAAGGGAAGGGCTTAGGATGTCTTATGGATTTGGGCTGGGGTGTGTGGCCGAAATGGGCCTCAGATTTGGGCCTAGGGCGGTCTGAAAATTATGGGGTTGGTTTTGGGTTTTATTTATTGTGCTGGGTAAAACAAATGCTTTGGGTTGTGATTAAAAATGTAAAAAGTGGTTTATTAATAAAATAAAGTGTTTTAGAAATTGTAATTATTTAAAATAAAATGATAATATAAATATAATATTTGATGAATGCTTAACGCTTAATTAAAGTAAAAATGTGATGCCTATGTTCTAGAATATTTAGAAAAATTATGATTATGATATTAAAAATAATGTGAATAATGATAATGGCAAAATAAAATAATGACAATGTAATAATAATAAAAAATGTAATATTTGTGGAGTGCTTAACTCTTAATTAAATTAAAAAGTGATGTAATTTTGTGAAAATAAAACATAAAAAAATGATTATTGTATAAAAAATGTAAAAAAGATTATAAAAGTGTGACATCAAAATATTTAAAAATGCAATAAATAATCGGAAAAGATGAGACAAAATTGAGTGTCAACATCCATGGTCCTAGAGTGATATGATCCTAGAAGCTCATGGGCGACTATGAAAGCTAAACTCGTGATAGAGCTTCGGACATGCATTTCTATGTCATATGTCTTTTGGTGATGGATACAGGGCCTTTGAAGGCAATGGAAGGACAAGTCATAAAGGCATATATTGTGTGGATGATTGCTTGAAAGAATCACGGAGATCAAGGTCAATTGATGAAAGCCACACAATGTGGTTAGAAGTGCTAATTCGAGGATATGATTGTAATTCAAGAGGAGAAGGGCCTATATTAGGTTATTTGTGCAAATGTCACTTTTGGCTCTTTGTTGTAATATGGATATTATATAAGGAACCCTTAGCCTTATTTTAATTCTTAATTTTGAAGATAATTACTAAACTCATATGAGTGTGTTAGTATTATTTTAGGATAGTTTGTAGTGTTAATTAGTGTTTAGTGAAAGATATATTTAAGGTGGATTCCTTAGTTGGTTATTGAACCCAATTCCATCAATTTCATAATTGAGTTGTTCACTTGTGGATTCATTTGAATCATCTCTTTTGTTGAAATTGAATAATATAGGTTCTTTTGGTTGAATTCAATTGGAGGGTTTTGATTTCATATATCCAAGTTTGCTCGTAAATTCATTACCAATCGAGTCTTGCTTCTATCCATCTTTTCTCATCCCAATTTTTATGTTATTTTAGTTTCCGCATTTGTTGTTGTTTGAATCTGTGTCTTCCACAAGCTGGAGCGTATCTTTTGGTATTAGAGCTTGGTAGAAGAATCGTTTCATCAGTTCTTCATCCTTAGTTAAAAAAAACAAAAAAAATGAAATTTCAAAAAATTCCAAAAAAAAAATGTTAATTTTGTTGTTTGACACTAGATTCTTGTTCCCTAGTGTTAGTTGAACCTAAATTTCAAGTTTCACTCAATTTAAAGGTCTATTGAAGATTCTACCATTGAAGGACTTTGAAGGTTTGAAGTTTGAAGATGGGTTTTGGGGGAAGAAGGTGATTTTGGCTTCAAGAGTTACTGGGTTTTGTTCTACCAACCAAGAGGAGCTTAAATTTAAAATTTGGTGCAATTTGGTGTTGATTAGAAGGTGTTTGGAAATTTGGTGTTCTTGAAGAACTTCAAATCTTCATGGAGAAGAAGACTCAAAAGAGGTGTGTTTAATCTAAAAAACCTCAAGTAAAAGGTTGAAAAGTGTTTGGGGTAAAGAAGAAACAAAAAAGGAAAATCAGTCCAAATTTCTGATTTTTTTTTAAAAAACAACCACGTCAGCAGCACGCCTGCAGGGCGCGTGTATCCCAATTTCAGAGAGCAAATTGCTCTGTTTTCCCCCTGTTTTGGGCGATTTTGACCCCATTTTCGCTTAAATTTCTTCCGGTTTGATTTCTTCTTCTAATTTTCTTGTATTTTATCCTTTTAATTAATTAACAACTAGTAATTAGACCTATTTATTTGCTAATTAATTCTTGAATTTCATAACTTTCATCCCAAATTTCCAAAAAATATTCGAAGTGTTGAAATTCGAATTTTCTTCTTTCCTTTTTATTTCTTTAATTTTCTAAACTAATTAACAATTAGTAATTATTCTTACTTGATTTTTCTTGAGTCCGAATTTTCATTTCGTGCCAATTTCTTTTGTGTTTTTCTCTTTTATTTCGTTGTGAATTGCTTGGCTCTTGTCCGTTTTTTTGAGTCGTTCATCATTCCTTAAACAAAAATCTATTCTTCCACAAAGCTTAGCAACTGTGTGAATTGATTGGACAAGTGGTTTCTATACCAACTTTGGAAGAAGCATTAGGTTGTGGTAACTTGAGTGCAAATACAAGTGATGTGAGGAGCTTTTGCTACTAACTTTCTTGCTCATTTTGTAGGTACAAGAAGATGAGTCATAAGGGAAGGATACATAAGGAATTATGTCATCCATAACATTGGAATCCTACGATGGTGAGATGGAGAGCTATACCGCTAGTAATAGAGGATATTACTATGCAGTGATGAAGAATATGGATGTGGCGATGGTCAACATGATCATGGTCAATATGATGGTGAGAATTAATACTCCGGAGTTAATATCGGACAAATGTTTCTCATGGGGCTTATGAAGAAGGTGAAGATGCCTATGGTGAGGATGAAGATGATGAAGGTTTTCACACTACATACCATGGGTATGGAGACGACTTGAGGTATATTCCTTTCTCACACCTATGTTATGAATCAATTGGAGGAAACTTGGGTGAATTAGAAAATTGTGACGAACATGAACCTTGTGGTGAATATGACCAAGAAGGTAATGAGTTTATGTCACGACCACCCTGCTCGCATCGTGCCCTACACAGGCACCCCTTTCAGATACATCGAGAATAGCAATGAACATACACAACTGATAAAATTTTAAAACATAAAATAACAACAGGCTAGCCGATAAGGCCACCTTCCGTAAACTATACAAATAAAACAGTACATTTTTTTTCTTTACAACCCAAACCACAATGTGACTACAGGCTGCACTTCTAAGAATAACAACTCAAGTGACAGGGCCCCGCCATACCCCGAATGTACAACAACCGACAATACTGTGGATAAGCCTCGGAAATAAAGGAGCTTCTCAACGGTGAACAGTGATCCTAAGAGTGAGGATCAACAACTCAGACTTCACTGCAGATTTAACGCGGCCCAAGGAGGTCAAGACAACATGTACCAAATATGTGAAACCGAAAGATCAGAATGAAATCATAAGTCTATAATAAAGCTGAGACGGTATGATAACTCAATTAATAAGACTACGTTGTCTTACTAACAATGAGTAAGCAAAAGTATACTTACAACATAAAAATAGAAGCTCGCGATCAAAGCAGACCACCCGCCGCAAGATCATTAAGCAATCCTACTCTGGACTATTTCACCCAGATAGTCGTGGACCCGCATGAGGTATTCTTCGTGATAGTCAGACTACCGCGTGAGACTATTTCACCCGCATAAGCCCATAAGGACTCGCGTGAGGTATTTCTCGCATCATGGGTAGCAAATCCACTAACAGTGGTATAACGATCTTGGGATTTACCCTCATTTATACTCTTACCGGCGTGGTATAACGATCTTGGGGGTTTACCCCTCATTTATACTCTTACCCTGGAGAAGGTGGTATAACGATCTTGGGGGTTTACCCCTCATTTATACTCTTACCCTATCTCAACCGACCATCATACATAACATAAGCCCTACCGGCTTATCATACATAACATAAGGACTACCGGCTTATCATACAATAAATAAGCAAGTTAAGAAATCCCCCTAACTTCTTATTAGCCTTATTCATATACACTCTCATTTTAGTTTACTTAAGGCACTAACGTGTCATTATAAATCCGGGAGTTTAACCCAAAGTACTACGTACTTTTATTCTTTTAAAATGACTCATTTTCATATAAAACTTCCAAGATACTAATAACCGTAGTATCAAGTCATAACTACATTTTAAGACAAGTCACAACACCTTTTTAGAAAAATACATTTTCGGGCTTCTAAATCAAGTGATTTCTTTCTTTTAAAACCTTAAGCAATTGATGCCTTTAAATCAATTTGCCTTTCGTTATTTCAAGTCATTTAACATACTTAAATTACTTAGAGTAAACCACTCTTTTAACTTTCCATAAAGCTATTATAACCAACTTCCCATAAAGCCGTTATACTAGCTTTATACATTAGCAACTTACATACTTCTTTATAACCAAGAGACTTAAACTTTCCAACAAAACAAGTATCAATAATACTTCAACATACTTAAAGTCTCTTAACTTTTGAAAACCAAGATATCCTTAATATTTTAACAAGTGAGTTAATTCCCTAACTCAATCAACTTGGACCTTCTTAAAATAAGCCAAGGATATCAAATGGACCTAGATTGTCAAAAATTTGTACGTCTACCGTACTATACATTTACAACTTATTCATGCCTCAAGAGATAAGAAAGTTCCACATACCTCTTCGGTTCAATCCACTTGCTAAGTCCAATATGCCGTACGTAGTATGTCAACCTATAATGACCATAGTACGTCTATTAACTTCTAGTTTCAAACGTAGAATATTCCAAGTGCAAAACTACTAAATTCTACTTTAAAAATCGGACAAAGACTTCCTTTGTTTCTACATACTTTGCCACCTTTTCAAGTAATTCAATAACCAAACACGCCACATTTAAGGCTCAACAAAGTAGTTAACAATAGGGGATTACACGCCTACAAGACGTGTAAAATTCTGCCCCACAATTGATATCAAACAAGTCCAAAATACAATGTCAATTCGGCAAATTAGGGACAACAATACAAATTCGTTTCCAATCCCTTTTCAATCCAAGTGGTTTAATATAACATGTTATCTAGCCACAATTGATTATAACTACTACAATCCTCAAGTAGGTAAACATGCGACGATTCTAATTATCGACCAAATTGTATTTCAATTTCAAATGGCTTAACATGTCATTTTCGGATTTGAGCCTCCAAATTTCCATAACACTTATCAATCTTCATAACACATATCACATGATCATTTCTAACTTATAATAACATGGAATATTCAATTACAAAAGTAAGACGAAGATTATACCTCATTTAGCCCCAAAAATGATCCAAGATTACAAGTCGATCCTTAGCAACTTTAGCTCCTCTTTTTGAAATTCTTCTTCCCGCTAAAATCATCTCTACTAACCCCCTACATGCTTGCCAACATATTTCCTTTTTGTTGCCCTTCCAAAATCTCATTTAGGCTTAGGGTTTTAACCATTTGAGAGAGAAGAGAAGAGAAGATTTGGGTGAAGTCTTGAAAATGATTTAAATCTAGCAAGACATGTCTTATATAGTCTTTATCTTGTTCCACAAGTTGGGGGGACACTTGTCACCCACCCAGGGGTCCTTTACAACAAATATCTTCTATTTTTACCCTATTTCCGCAAAAATCCTGCCCCAGCCTTGGGCGCTGCAATTTGCACAATTTTAGGCTTTCCGCCTGGGCCGCAGCTGCCGCGGCGCCTGACCCTGTCTGTTCTGTCAGCCGATCTTGTAATGTCCATAACTTTCTACTCCGATGTCCTATTGACGAGAGGTTTGTTGCGTTGGAAACTAGACTCAATGAACTTCATATTAGGCTTTTGAAACACCTAAAAACCCCAATTAGACTAGGATATATACTGCTTCCAAGTTGACTGAAAAACTGTCCAAAAATATTCTGCCAATTTTTTTTTCTTTTTCCAACTTCGAATCTTATTTCCTTTCGTACGTTCTCATATCATCCTCTTGGAATTACGAGGTGTAACATTCTTCCCCCCTTAGAACATTCGTCCCCGAATGTTCTTTCGGAGTCCAATCTAAACGGATATTGGCATAGTCCCTTGACTACACCCAACATAATCACATTTGCCACACCTGGCCATATAACAATACTTATGCTACAACGTTAACCTGAACTCCAAGTGTCGACGTCGGTTATCTGCATAAAGCTTTTATCGACTCTTAGCTTGCTAATAATCTTTCCTGGATAAGCTTCGCCTTATCCACACTTGAATCAAGTCCGCCAAATAATCGCATTTCGCCACGTCGAACCAACCAACCGGCGATCTACACTTTCTTACATATAAGGCCTCATACAGGGCCATCTGAATACTGGAAGGGTATCTATTATCATACGTAACTCAACAAGAGGCAAATAACCCTCCCGGTTATCCCTGAAATCAAGAACACATGCCCGCCACCTATCCTCAAGTGTCTGGATAGTACGCTCTGCCTGTCCGTCGGTCTGAGGGTAGAATGCCACACTGAGACTTACCTGTGTCCCTAATACCTCCTGGAAAACCTCCATAAGTCAGCCGTAAACTGAGTTCATCTGTCTGACATTATAAATGTAGGAACCCCGTGAAGTCTCACAATTTCCCTGCTATAATCTAGCATAAACCTCAGTCGAGTAAGTGGTCCTAACAGAAGAACACTACTGGTTTCACACTGCTTACTATGACCCTGCAGAGTCGCACTTCCTCTGAGTACGATGCCACCCTGTACAAGATCCATATTACTCACCTCCCGTATCTAAGTCGGGATCTCAATCACCTGTAATAGCCCATTGGGCTTCTGGTGCTCAACCTTGACCTGCTACTAATTTGGACACTAAGCAACAAACCTCGCACGTCCTTCGTGCCATCTTACCAATACATACATCGAGGCCATGATACATCTTGGTCGACCAGAACAAAATAAAGCAAGAAGCACGCGTGCCTCCCCTAAAACTTGCCGACAAGTCTGCGGCATCGGGCACACACAATCTTTTCATAACACAAAGACCCCATCTGGTGCTACACAAACAGGCTCTTCTCTTCTTGGAGAGCCGTATCTCGATATCATATCATAACTGGATCCTCATACTGTCGCCTCTTTACCTCTTCGACAAAGGAAGACTCGGCAACCTCTCGGATCTAAAGCTCCATTAACCTTGGAACAAATAATCGAACCCCTCGGCTCAGTAGCTGATGAATCTCACGGACCACGTCCTGTCTATCTGGATGTCTATCTGACAGACTACCCTTAGATCCACTACTAAGAGTATCTGTAACCGTCTCGGCTTTCCCCGGGTGGTATAGGATATCAATAACACACTCCTTGAATAACTCTAACCACCGTCGCTGTCGCAAATTCTACTGCCTCAATCTGCAGATATACCGGAGGCTTTTGTGGTCTGCACAAATATCCACATGAAGTCTATATATACGTCATGCCCCCAAATCTTCAAGGCATGATTTAACTGCCGCCAGCTCTAAGTCGGAAGTGGCGTAATTTCCTTTCCTGCTTCCCTAACTACCGGGAAAACATAGGCTCTATCCTTATCGGGTTGCGTCAGCACACAACCTAGCCCAACACCCAACGTGTTAACATAATAACCTAACCCTCTAGTCTTTCAGGAGGAGTTAGAACTGTAGTCGAGTCAACTTATCTTCCAATAACTGGAAACCTTTCACATTCTTGCGAAATATTCGGGTGTCATTAATCTCAATTATGGTTCCTGTTTCCTTTTCTCTGTTGCAACCAAACTTGGTCATTAACTTAGATTTGATTCTTTCGCTTGCCTCCTGGCTAAGACTTTCTGTCAAATACAATTTAGGGGGGGGGATTTCCTTGATCTCGTAAAGTAGTAACCCGATTTTTCTTTCCCAGTTTGTAGAGCCTATAGCTAGGTGTTACCACATTTCCTCGAAATGTTCTTACTTCCCATTATTCACTAATGGTCTTTACACTAGTCTGGGGTAGTCATATCTCGTGCAACTTACATAACCATAGTCGTATTCTCCTTTTTCATTCCGGCCATATCCTTACCTTAGGCTTATTATTAGCAAAAGTATTTCTATCTTGATTCATAATCGTGCGATTCATACACGCTGCAAACCTGCATTTATATCTTTATGATACTCCTCGACCAATTAAATGCGTCGTTCTTAATTTCCCAACACAACACTTTTCCCACGGTTATCTACAATTGTAACCTATGGTAGACGATACCAAGACCTTACCAGTCTCATATCCTGCGTCTAACAACATGGGTACACGCAACCCCATAATACGTAAAACTGTCCCTTTACGTGGGGGAGAGAACTTATCTCCCTTTCTTAAACTTTCCTTGGAGTCACAACCCTAATCACAGGGTCCTCTTGTGGTCCAGTAATTATCTAATCATCACGCACCGCCTTTAAGTTCGTGTAGATTTTCCAACCTACCAAAGATGCCCTCAGCTTTCCGTCGGCAGCACTCGTACTTATTTTATTCTTGCCTTGTACATTTTCCTGAAATTATCCGGAAGGTCGTGGCCCTGACCGCCACACCAAACCAACTCCAAGTACCTCCAAGGGCACTTAACATAAATTCCTTCAAATTCAATTATTACTTACTTTCTGCGTCAATTTACCCCAAGTGAACAAGTCACACAGACTTAAAAAGAAAAACAATGATGCCAAAGAAGGAAGGATAATTCACTGGTTACCACCACTTCACTTCTTTTCCACTCAATAACCGGCTTACCGAGAAACTGGTACCGAATCAATCTCTCTTCTGTAGTCCACGTTGGCATAACAAGAGGTCAACTAGTCCGTACTCATAATGACCTCAACGTCTGTCATAACAGCTCTGCTAGGTCTTCTAGGGTCCAACGACTGTATCGTCTCCGGGAAATTATTATACACCCGCTCAGCTACCACCCATCACTCACGGGTGTAGTTACCTCTAAAGGTTCTCATGGATTCAGGCTCTATTTCTTTCACACTTGGTTGCTCACTTTCTTACCGGTTGTACTCTTTTCCGTACTTCCAAACTTATTCTAGCTTACGTACATAACTTCCATAATAAAGCTGGCCTCCAATCTTGGAGTTACTAAGTTAAACAATATAAGGCCATTTCCGGCTCTCACAACCTGGTTCCGGTGGAATGCGTCCACGAACCCGTAAAACGATTAACTAGACTCGGGCTTGTACCCTCGTGACCCTGTCACGTAGCGGGACTACTATCAACTGATCTCACCCCATAAACGGGTACACTAACTTCTCATAATACCATAACCGTGTCATCTTGATCACAACAACCATTACTTACTCCACACGGATCTCATCCGTACTATCCTCTTAAGCATACCACGTAGCTTAATTTACAAACATAGTCTCCCATTAGGTCCCTTAATTAGACTTCTTAAGGTTCCATTACCTTTTCCGACAACTCATCATCTCCTAATTATCTCAAATTAGCACGTAAAACCTCGATGAGAGTTCCTTAACTGTTCATACCTTCCCGGTATCTATTTAGTCCTTACCAAATTCTGGTAATCTAAAATCATTCTAGGCAACACATATGTGACCCTCATACATAAATCCGTATAGCTGTATGTCACAATACCAACTATACTACAAATATTACCAACCTGGATACGCAATCCACATAATCTTTCCTGGGTCACTGCTGCCTTTCTCGTAGCTGCAAACAACATAACCTGTTAGGGAGAGACGACCCTAACCACACAGCTCTATCGCACGATCTTAGAGTGAGAAGAATGAAAACCAATCCTAAATGTCCTGCAGCCTCCTGATTATAGATGTGGTGCACAACACACCGATAATCAAGACTCTACTAGACCGCGATGCAGACACTTTCCGAGGACTAATCGCTCCGATACCACTTTTGTCACGACCCGGCCGGGCGCGGTGCCTACACAGGTACCCTTTCGGTATACATCAGAGAATAGCAGCGGAACATACACAACTGATAAAATTTTAAAACATAAAATAACAACAGGCTAGCCGATAAGGCCACCTTCTGTAAACTATACAAATAAAACAGTAAAAAAAAATTTCTTTACAACCCAAACCACAATGTGACTCTGCACTTAAGAATAACAAGTACAGCGGGACGCCATACCCCTGAATGTACAACAACCGACAATACCAGGGATAAGCCTCCGGAAATAAAAGAGCTTCTCAACAGCTGAACAGTGATCCTAAGAGTGAGGATCATCAACCTGTACTCTACCTGCAGCATGAACGCAGCCCCCCGAAGGAGGTTAGTACAACATGTACCAAATATGTGGCCCGAAATCAGTAATGAAATCATAAGTCTATAATAAAACTGGAGACATGTATGATAACTCAATTAACAGTACACAGTGTCTTACTAACAATGAGAGTAATCAAAAGTATACTTACAATATAAAAATAGGAAGCTCGCGATCAAAGTAGGACCACCCGCCCGCAGTATCATTAAGCAATCCTACTCCTGGACTATTTCACCCGCATAGGTCATGTGGACCCGCATGAGGTATTCCTCGCATAGGTTTGACTCCGCGCGTGGGACTATTTCACCCGCATAAGCCCATAAGGACTCGCATGAGGTATTCCTCGCATCATGGGTAGCAAATCCACGGAACAGGTGGTATAACGATCTTGGGGATTTACCCCTCATTTATACTCTTACCCTGAAGCAGGTGGTATAACGATCTTGGGGGTTTACCCCTCATTTATACTCTTACCCTGGAGAAGGTGGTATAACGATCTTGGGGGTTTACCCCTCATTTATACTCTTACCCTATCTCAACCGACCATCATCATACATAACATAAGCCCTAAGCATACATCATACATAACATAAGCACCGCTTATCATACAATAAATAAGCAAGTTAAGAAATCCCCCTAACTTCTTATTAGCCTTATTCATATACACTCTCATTTTAGTTTACTTAAGGCACTAACGTGTCATTATAAATCCGGGAGTTTAACCCAAAGTACTACGTACTTCTATTCTTTTAAAATGACTCATTTTCATATAAAACTTCCAAGATACTAATAACCGTAGTATCAAGTCATAACTACATTTTAAGACAAGTCACAACACCTTTTTAGAAAAATACATTTTCGGGCTTCTAAATCAAGTGATTTCTTTCTTTTAAAACCTTAAGCAATTGATGTCTTTAAATCAATTTGTCTTTCGTTATTTCAAGTCATTTAACATACTTAAATTACTTAGAGTAAACCACTCTTTTAACTTTCCATAAAGCTATTATAACCAACTTCCCATAAAGCCGTTATACTAGCTTTATACATTAGCAACTTACATACTTCTTTATAACCAAGAGACTTAAACATTCCAACAAAACAAGTATCAATAATACTTTCAACATACTTAAAGTCTCTTAACTTTTGAAAACCAAGATATCCTTAATATTTTAACAAGTGAGTTAATTCCCTAACTCAATCAACTTGGACCTTCTTAAAATAAGCCAAGGATATCAAATGGACCTAGATTGTCAAAAACTTGTACGTCTACCGTACTATACATTTACAACTTATTCATGCTCAAGAGATAAGAAAGTTCCACATACCTCTTCGGTTCAATCCACTTGCTAAGTCCAATATGTCGTACGTAGTATGTCAACCTATAATGACCATAGTACGTCTATTAACTTCTAGTTTCAAACGTAGAATATTCCAAGTGCAAAGCTACTAAATTCTACGGAAAATCGGACAGCACTTCCTTTGTTTCTACATACTTTGCCACCTTTTTCAAGGCCGAATTCAATAACCAAACACGCCACATTTAAGGCTCAACAAAGTAGTTAACAATAGGGGATTACACGCCTACAAGACGTGTAAAATTCCGCCCCACAATTGATATCAAACAAGTCCAAAATACAATGTCCATTCGGCAAATTAGGGACAACAATACAAATTCGTTTCCAATCCCTTTTCAATCCAAGTGGTTTAATATAACATGTTATCTAGCCACAATTGATTATAACTACTACAATCCTCAAGTAGGTAAACATGCGACGATTCTAATTATCGACCAAATTGTATTTCAATTTCAAATGGCTTAACATGTCATTTTCGGATTTGAGCCTCCAAATTTCCATAATACTTATCAATCTTCATAACACATATCACATGATCATTTCTAACTTATAATAACATGGAATATTCAATTACAAAAGTAAGACGAAGATTATACCTCATTTAGCCCCAAAAATGATCCAAGATTACAAGCCGATCCTTAGCAACTTTAGCTCCTCTTTTTGAAATTCTTCTTCCCGCTAAAATCATCTCTACTAACCCCCTACAAGCTTGCCAACATATTTCCTTTTTGTTGCCCTTCCAAAATCTCATTTAGGCTTAGGGTTTTAACCATTTGAGAGAGAAGAGAAGAGAAGATTTGGGTGAAGTCTTGAAAATGATTTAAATCTAGCAAGACATGTCTTATATAGCCTTTATCTTGTTCCACAAGTTGGGGGGACACTTGTCACCCACTCAGGGGTCCTTTACAACAAATATCTTCTATTTTTACCCTATTTCCGCAAACAATCCCGCCCCGGAGCCGCGGCCCTACAGCCGGCGCCGCGGCGCTGCAATTTCAGACAATTTTAGGCTTTCCGCCGCCGGCTGCTGTGCCCGCGCCGACCTGTCTGTTCTGTCAGCCGATCTTGTAATGTCCATAACTTTCTACTCCGATGTCCTATTGACGAGCGGTTTGTTGCGTTGGAAACTAGACTCAATGAACTTTATATTAGGCTTTTGAAACACCTAAAAACCCCAATTATACTAGGAGATATACTGCTTCCAAGTTGACTGAAAAACTGTCCAAAAATATTTTGCCAACTTTTTTTTCTTTTTCCAACTTCGAATCTTATTTCCTTTCGTACGTTCTTATATCATCCTCTTGGAATTACGGGGTGTAACAGTTTAAATATGATATTTGTGAAGAACCATCTAGTAGTTATTCATGTACATTGACTCGTGATACTTCCTATACTAAGCGAGATGGTATAAGTGTGTAGGTTGGAGGAGGTAAAAGTCATCCTAGAAGGAAAAGAGAGTGTACATTTCCTACTTCAAGAAGTACAAGATCTTATGTTCCTTATCCTAATACAAATGTGTCATATTCTCAATATGGATATGATGTTGAAGGTAGGAGGGAAACATCGATAGGCATTCGAAGTAGAGGGAACCCAATGTATCAACAAGGGATTGATCCAAAAAGGCAAACTATCAAAACCAAGGTGAATATTTGTGGATGTGCGGAATTATCTCTTGTGTTTGATGATGATTGTTATAAAAATTTAATCACCCTTCATGTTGTTTAATGATTGAGGATACCTTGTGTGATGAGACGATATCCTTATTATGACGAGAGAGGATATTTGGTTGATAGAAAAGTGAAGGTATTCATTACACATGGTGAGTACCAAGAGAAAAATTGGTGTGATGTGCTGCACATGGATACTTGTCACATATGTTTAGGATATCATTGGTTCCAAGAACATAGGATTCCATATGAGCATGAATGGTACAAGTGCATAGTGGATGCTATTGGAAAACTTCTATTTCCACCCATGAATCTTAATATCAAAGCGAATGCAAGTGAAGCCAAAGGGGAAGAAGAAGTGAAGGATTCACCAAATCCTTCACAAGAGATTCTTAACACGTGCCCCAACTCCCATGAAATTGAGAGAGAAAAGATTGAGATGAGTAAGAGAGAGAAAAGTGACAACTCTAGAGAGGAAAAATGAGAGGTTGTGTGGAGTGATGAAAGAGGGTTATCACAACTCAATTCTAATTCAGATAACTTTTCCTTCTTTTCTAGTTGTCTTGATAATGGTGTAGGTATTCTTGGAAGCAAACTGAAAGATGAACCTTAAAATTTTAAAGCTCATGAGTTAGTTAAAGGCTTCCCAAAAGAGCAAATGTGCTCCACCATTGAAAATCATGGTAAAACAGATACTTTGTGTGAATTTCAAGGTAAAATAGCTAATCTCGGCACTTCAATTAATGTTAATGTTTATGTTGTTGACTTGGGTGTGAATGATAGTTTGTCCTTATGTGAACTTAGTGAGTCTTTACCATGCTGTGAGCATAATTATTTAATGATTATTGATAATGTTGTTGATATTGGTGTTTCAACACTAGTTGATCCTTTTGATGATCGAATTGATTCATTTTATGAGATCAATTTGTATCCACCTAGTGTTGACACGTATGATAAGAGCGTTTGTTCATTGTCAGGTATTAAGATTGCTCACCCATTAGTTGATCCTATTGATGATTGATTGATTCTTCTAGAAAGATCGATTTGTGTCTAACTAGTGTGAATATTTATGTTGATCAACTTGATTGTTGTGATAACCTACTAATTGAGGATCTTGGTGATGTGCTTAATGAACCTCAAATTAGTGAAGATATTGATATAGCTGATCATGTTGATAGTTATGAAAAGAAAAATGCTTTGAAAAATGACGATTTTCTTTATGAGAGTGAAGTTACATGTTTGCAATCCTCATCATTCATTGACTATTCTCTCTTTAAAGATAATGTCTTATTTGATGATGACATGACTAGTAAAAATGAAGTGCATAGTGGTATGTGTTGTGACGATGAACATGTAACCACCTTTGGAGGCTACAAAGTATTTGGTAATTCACTATGGGAGGATCATGCCCTCCCCGATGACGGAAAGTCTTTCTTGAGGGTTTGTGGCCCACTTGATGGGTCAACGTCGTGTGTGAAAAAAGCTTCTAAAAGTGAAGTGTGCTCTTTAAAAAATGAGAGCAATTTGAAAGGAAAAGAACATACTTTTTGGAAGGACTATGTTATATCTTCTAACCTAAAGGGGGAGGAGATGCTACTCAAAGTT
The DNA here is from genome assembly GCA_029844215.1 of Przewalskia tangutica. Classification (NCBI taxonomy): domain Eukaryota; kingdom Viridiplantae; phylum Streptophyta; class Magnoliopsida; order Solanales; family Solanaceae; genus Przewalskia; species Przewalskia tangutica. The sequence continues at coordinate 39,509,006 of CM056724.1, read as the reverse complement.
TGGCATAGGATCGTTGAGCTTAAAGGTAAAACTCTATCTCTTGATGAACTTGATTATGTGATTAACTTCTTTGTGAAGTTTCATCAAAAGAAGAGACTTGAAGAGGAATTTTGGAGGGAACCTCATTGGCCAACAACTTGGTATGATATCACATCTTATACTTCCTTAGAGGACGGTATGTATTCGTGGCTCATGCTTATTCTTGGGTTTTCTAAAGCCATGGAGGTAATTTCTTTGTGTGATGAATATGGTAGTAACACTTCTAGTCATTCATGTGATTTTTTTACTAGTGTTTTTACTTAATTTTATGTTGGGCTTACATGGAGAATGTGAGCAAAATAGTGTGGGGGATATCTTTGTATTTGATCCCGATATTGACTTGATAGTGGATCCAATCTTGGGATCGACTAGTGTAATAATTAGGCATTTGACTTGGGTTGATTTTGTTTGTGATGTTGCACTTAGCCGTGAGGGATATCACTTGTTTCTTGACTTAAGGAAAAATATGTGTTTCTTGATGCTAGGATCACTGTGAACTTGCATGTTTATTTTCTTAAATGCATTGGATTCCTTAATTTACCCTTTTGTCAACATGTCTTGAATAGCCAAGTGCCTTGGGCATTATTGGGATACATAGTCTTTCTAGATCCTTATGATGCTTGGTTATATTATAATAGTGAATCATTTAGTGTGTTGGTTGCATGTTTTGCTTACTTTAGGTATTATCATCTACCTTATGATGATAACCTTATTTGTTGTGTGCGAAGATATGCACTCATACTCTTCTATGTCTTGCAAGGTACGGATTCGAGGACAAATCCTTTTGAAGAAGGGGAGGATGATATGATCCTAGGAAGCTCATGGGCAACTATGTAAGTTAAAACTCGTGATAGAGCTTCGGACATGCATTTCCATGCCATATGTCTTTTGGTGATGGAGACATGACCTTTGAAGGCCATGGAAGGACAAGTCATAGAGGCATATATTGTATGGATTATTTCTTAGAAGAATCACGAATATCATGGCTAATTGATGGAAGCCACACAACGTGGTTAGAAGTGCAAATTCGAGGATATGATTGTAATTCAAGGGGAGAAGGTCCCATGTTAGGTTATTTGTGCAAATGCCACTTTTGGCTCTTTGTTGTAATAGGGATATTATATAAGGAACCCTCAGCCTTATTTTCATCCTTAGTTTTGAAGATAAATATTGAACTCATATGAGTGTGTTAGTATTATCTTAGGATTGTTTGTAGTATTAATTAGTATTTAGTGAAAGATAATTAAGGTAGATTCCTTAGTTAGTTACTGAATCCAATTCCATCAATTTCATAATTGAGTTGTTCACTTGTGGATTCATTTGAATCATCTCTTTTGTTGAAATTGAATAGTATAGGTTCTTTTGGTTGAATTCAATTGGGAGGATTTTGATTTCATATATCCAAGTTTGCCCATAAATTCATTATCAATAGGGTCTTGCTTCTATCCCTCTTTTTTCATCCCAATTTCTTCAATTCTCATTCCCAATTTTCTTATTATTTTAGTTTCCGCATTTGTTGTTGTTTAAATCCGTGTCTTCCACAAGTCAGAGTTTATCATAGAGTGTGTCTCGTGACAACAGACGGGAGGGGGTTTGCCACGGGACTGTCGGTAAGAGGAGGAAAGACAGGGGTGACAGTACTTGCTAGCCGAACCTCGGGTTGCCGAAAGGTGACTGTAGAATAACCCTGAGGCGGGCTATTTCGGGCCACCCTCGGCAAAATCGAGTGGGCAACTAGTCTCGGACTGGCTGAGGTGGTGGCGGGGTATGTGATGACGGACTATGTAAATGGTGAATTATTAGAGGGTTTAGGCAATCATCTAGGAAGTCTTAGAAATATCGAGGTGGAGGGTGTAGAGAGACAAAGGAGAATTGAGACTCATCAAATAGGACATGCCGTGAAATAACAATTTTATGGCTCGACAAGTCATAGCATGAGTAACCATGATGATTGGCAGGGTAACCCAGAAACACACACGCAGAAGATCGGGGTTGGAGTTTGTGAGTGGTCGGATGAAGAAGGTAATAAAGACATCCAAAGATATGCAAGTGTTGGCAGGAGGAGTTCCTACGAAACAGAACTTGGGTGGGCGACCGTTGAGCTAGAGACTTGTTTGAGATTATATTTAGGAGATATGTGGCTATGAAGAGTGCGTAATTCTAGAATTAAGGGAGAATTGAGGCATGATCAAGTAGGGAACAAATGAGGTTGTTTATGGTTCAGATTTTTCATTCGGCTTTACCATTTTTGGAGGATGTGTGAGGGCAGGAAAAACGAAAGGTAAGACCATTTTTTGAGCAAAACTCTTTGAATTGGTTATTATCGAATTCTCTGCCATTGTCACATTGAAAACATTTAATGCTCTTTTCAAATTGTGTTTTTACGAAAGTACTGAATGAAGAAAAAATGGGGTAGACCTGGAATTTTTATTTCCAATTGGAAAAGTCCATAGAAAGTTAAAGTAATCATCCAAAATAATACATAATATTGATGGCTAGCCGCACTAAAAAATAGGAGATGTCCACAAATAACTATGTATGATATCGAAAGGCATTAAAATACAATTTATGGATGTAGAAAATGGTAATTTGACATGTTTCCCAAAAATACAAGATTTACATATAGGAGTCCTAGAAATACGATTGAAATTAATAAAATTATTTTTTCCAAGCGAGCGTAAAACAGAGTCTCCCGGATGTCCTAATCTAGAATGTCATAAGGAAGACGAAATACCAACAAAGGTTGAGGAGATTGAGGCTGGATTATTTATGGTGTTTGAAATAGGGTAGAGATCTCCGGTGTTGTCACATCTTATTATTCGTCTCCCTGTCATAAAATTCTTTACAGTAAAAACCAAAAGGATCAAAGTCAAGGGAACCCAATTGTTAGTTGTGAAACGTCGCACATAGATTATATTCTTAATGTGTTTAAGGGAATGAAGGGCATTTTTTAATATTAGTGTTGGATGTGGTGGGGACAATGAGGAATGACCATAACCACGGATGGGAATGCCTTGTCCACTACTAATAATAATATTCCGATTTAAATTACTCAAATTAGAATAAGATGTGAGGGTATCTTGTGATGTCATCATGTGATATGGCCTGTGTCCATATACCAATTTTCGTCTAGAGTGTTGAGTGACATTGTGCTCATAGTTGTCTCACTGTCAGTCGGTGCATAAGTCGATGGGTGGGGCTGTGCTGTATAGGCCTGTTGTGGACGTGGTCAAAATATTCCAGTTTGGTCCTATCAGTTCTGAGGAGGAGTCCACGAGGATGTCGTATACGGGCAATGATGAGAGGCCCATGACAGTGGGGCCAACGCGGCCCACAGCGGGTAGGCAGCCCACGTCGGAGGCTGCTGCCACTACCGCAATCGTGGCTGTTTCTAGCCGGCGGGGGCTACCCCTTCAAGCCACCGTTGTTACCGAAATTTCTGCCGCCACGACCCTTCCCAGACTGCCTATTCCAGTGATTGTTACGGGAGCAAGTGGACTATTATGGGTTCTCTTGCCAATGGTTCTGGTTGTCGGACTGGGAGACCCTGCCGTCGGTGGAGGGCCCGACGGTAGTAGTAAGGGCGGCATGGGAAATACTGGGCTGAGTGGTGCTGCACTTGATTTTTCGGATTTCCTCAAGGATAAGCTTCGAACGGGCCTCATAAAACAGAGGTAATGACGTGCATTGCTACATGATTGTGGAAATGCCATCATAAGATTCATTCAAACTTACAATAAGTTGCATGACCCATCGTTGATTAGTGACTGGTGCGCCGATGTTAGAGAGTTGGTCGACAAACATCTTGAGTTCTTGATAATAGGTAGACACATTTGGGAAATCGTCCTGATGAACATCCTTGAACTTATTTTCAAGGTATAACGCTCGTTGAGTTTTGTTATCGTAGAAAATAATGTAAAACATTCCCACATTAGGCGGGCAGTGGCATCGGTCTCAATGATGGTGCGCAACAGATCATTAGATACCGTGTTGTATATCCACTGGAGGACGACTATGTCTAAATGAGACCAGAGTGCATCATCAGAAGTCGAAGCCGATGGTACATCTTTGGACTTCAACGTGAGAGGGATGATGTGGTTGATAACTTCATAAACACAACAATGGATCTAAAAAAGCTCCACCCACGAGTAGTATTGACCCTTTTACAACTCAAGAGTCACAGGGATGAAGTTTTTAATATTGTTTACGGCAAGTGTCGGATGAAATTTGGTTTTGTCAGCTATGGAAGAGGAGGTCGAGAAGGTGTATCGGCGGCTAAGGCAGGGTTTGTAGTTTTTGGCCACTGATACCATAATTCCCTGATCTTATTGATGAATGATTTACACTATATATAAGGTTACAAGAATATTTACTTTGATACAAACTAGATTACTAATTAACCTAATTACAAAAAGATTATAATTCTACCTAAAATATGAGATATACAATTAATGAAAAAATAATGGGAAATATTCTATTAATGTTAACCAAGATATACCAAAATACAAGTTTGAGTTATGTAAAAATATTATTGGCATGTACTAAAACTAGAATTTTGGTGTTACCTTCTTTAAGAGAATGGGTTTGGATGGGGGATATTTCTTCGGAGTAACTTTCTATATTCCATAAGGTTACAGATGAAGCTTACTTTTGGTGGATCCCCTTATCCATACTTTTAATACTTTTGGTGGATCCCCTTATCCATACTTTTAATAGGCTTGAGCCTATTTACCATGATACTTAGCTGAAGATTATTCTTGGGACTAAGTTTGGTTTGAATATTGGAGATTGTTTTGCAATTTTTCCAGTTTTCGTTTTCTATTACTTGGAGCCCACAATTCTGCAACTATAAAGGGGGGTTGCACTTCCCTTGTAAATGCATAAAAAAGAGAATTAATATGCAAAAGTGTAATAAAAATAGTTTGCGTGAAATATAGAGATTCTGATCCGGATGGTAGTGAGATTCGTAAATCAAAATCAATTTTTAGGAGTAATATGTAATGGTATCTTAAGTATTCTACCTAGTACTATGGAGTTTAAAGTTCTCACTATAGTGATATTAATTTGCTTCTCGTGATTTTTCCTATTATTAACAAAGATGTTTCCCTCCGAAGTGTTCATCGTCTTTCGGCTGATGAAATCAGATGATAAATTAATTTCCTTAACTAAGCGGTTTTGGCTGAAAGTGGAACTTTGACTTTCAGTAATGGGTTCCCCAACTACTCCAAAAAGTATTGAGATGGTGACTAAATGAACTAAGTGGTAAGAACCATGAACATGACTAAATTGCAATAAAGGCGATAAAAGTAAGAATATGTAAAAATCAGTTTTAGATTGATTAAGTGTGTCTTATGTATAAATGATTCCTATATTTATAAAAAAAAAAAGGTGATCCCCCTATGTTAGCCACCGAACTACCCACTACATCCATTAGCCAATTATGAGGAGGTGGTGCCGATTTTTTCGTCTAGACTTCTAGCACGATTTGTTGGTTGCTTTTTTTCTAGAAGGTCCTTTGACTTGGTCTTCAACACGTCTGAGTATGTGTGGGTCTCAGCCGTTTCTCGGAATTATGACTTGTCCAGACTACTGTAATAGCCGATGAGGCTTTCTTGACTAACGGATTCTGCTCAGTTATCGACTTAGAATTTTCCACTTTCGGCTGTCACTCGATTCGGCCAAACATTTTTTAGTGTTAACAATTGCCCCCTACATTAACTCGAGTATGACTATTGAGTTAATGTATTAAAAATAGTTGTTATTTCAGTCTGATAGTCGTGCATGTCACTTCAATCGTATAATCTTCGGTGCATGCAATGATGATTTCTTTTGAATTGCGTTTTCCCTTCTACTGAAGCATTATTATGACCACGAATCAGTCCCAATGTTTTCTAACCGTGCATTCGAAGAATTATCCCCAATTAATGTTGTGCATCATAATCTATTTAAGGAGAGACATCTTTTCGAGAAATTTTTCACTTGCTCTTATCATCTCCGATTTCTATCCTTCTGCAAAAAGAAAAACCCTAATCTCGGACCTTTTCTTACTCGGACGCTATGTCTTCTTCTTCCTCTTCTCAAAAGTATACGGGACCACTTTAACCGATAAAGACCTAACTGATGCCCTGTTCTTTGTTGATGAACAGTTGGTTCTGGCTTCATATGGTAGGCCGGAACAAGGCGACATTCTTTTATCTCAACACCTCAGTCCGGTGACCTATGACCTTCCCTGCTGCGGCGCTGCCGATCGTTGTCCGACTAACTCGTGCTGTGCCAAGGTCACCAACTATTCTGCTTGGGTGGATCGGGTCAAGTCGGCCAAGGGATTTGAATGGAAGCATATGGGTCTTTACGACACTATTGCACTATCGGGGTCTGATATCTCCTATAATATCGGCCTCATATATGCATTTCTTGGTTATTGGTCGACCACCGCCAATGCCTTTATTTTTCCTTGGGTCATGGTGACTCCTACCCTACTCGATGTCATGTCAATACTAGGCCTCCCGATATTGGGAGCCAAAGCACCAACCCTGAGTGAAATCAAATTTCCCCACTTGGGAATTGTTGTTTCAAAAAATTTCTCCAGCTATGGTACTTTTATGGCCGCTAACCGCCGAAGTCCGTCTCTTCCGGTCGATGATGCTGAGCATCATGATTATTTGTTTTATTGGTTAAGTCGTTACTTCGTTTGTACATGATCTTGTGCAATTGTCAAAGAGTTAGAGATTTTTGTGGCTTTGGCCATCTCCGGGGAAGATATTAGTTGGGCATCCCTCTTCTTGGCCTATTTGTACATGGCCTTGCGCGATGCTCAAATCGGGTTAAGGGACTCTCCGAATCTAGATACTCTGGCCGGTCCTCTGTGGTTCTTTCGGTTGTAGATAACTTTTTACTTCCCAAAATTCATCCCTGCCAATTTTGAAGGCAGTCTTTCTCCGTTAGATTCGCCAGTGTTAGCCAACATTCTACGGTCTCCACCATTTATGGTCTGTCTCGAGACCATTACGTAGCTTGGAAATCGGTCCTTAAAAATGGGCCACTCCTGATTGGGTTAATCAAATAGTCTATGAGGGCTTTGTGTTCACTCAGCGGAAGGTCATGAACTTAGTGTGGAGGCGTATCCTTACGGCTAGGGATCTTTTGGGAGGCTTGAACCCTAACTCTAGGCATAACAAGTTGACCTCGGAGCCTTATCGACCCAAGTTTGTGTCGCGGCAATTTGGCCTGACTCAGCACATACCGTGGCCTCACCGTAGTGTGGCTCATTTGACCCACTGTTGCTCTCTAAATGCCAAGCAAACAGAGGAGGTAGCCGCTGGATAAGCTTGCCCTATTTGTGTGGCATTCGTTCTCCGCAAGGGCAGACACCACTATTGCTTTTATTGACTGGTGGAGGGTAGCCAAAGAAAAATTCTTCCAATCCTATTTAGAAGTCTACAATGATCGGTTGATCCAGGAAAAACAGAGTGATCGGTGGTATGGCCAAGAAGAAAACCAGACGCCCGAGGACAAAGAGACCGCCCGAGTGGTTTCAATCAATTCATCTAAGCCTACTATCTCTTGGTCTTCCGTCAGGTCGCGACAGACAAAGAGAAAAGTGGATTATTTTTCTTCATAAATGTTGGCCAGAACTTCTTATATATTTCAGGCCAACACTTTTCATTAACTTCATTTTTCTCAGGGTTTGTTGATTTGGAGGGATCTCCGTTGACTAGGAGATCTGTTTAAAGCAACCCAGGTTAGGTGGAGGTGTTGTTATTCGTGACTGTAGGGAAGAAAGATCGTGCGGGGCCGAAGTCCCTATTTCTAAAGAGGAGGATGATGAGGTATATCCCTTATCTGCCTAGACTACCTTGGTATCGGCTATCTTTTATTGCTCATGTTTCTTGGTTTTGTCTTTCACGAACCACTGTTATTAAGGCGCATTAGGTAGGGGGAGTACATGATGCCTCTCTCCGTATGGAAGAGACGTCCTCTTTGGCTCGTACTTCCGAACACCGACATGATTCTCTATCGGCTAGCCTCGATACCAGAGTTTCTCCTATTGAGGCAGCCAAAGAGGTAACCGTAGATGTATATCATTTTCTTTCCAGTCTTGTTATCAACTGTGTCTTTTGCCTCTTTTTTTGAAATTGTTATTCCATGTGTAGGAGACGGCTAGAGAAGGTCCCTCGGAGGAAGTTGACTCAATTGATGACCCAGAGTCGTCGGTAGAAGTCATACATGAGGAGGTACAATATTTTGGCTTAGTCGACATCGTACATGCACCCTCTTCATCGATTGGTGTTTATTAAGGAAGATTTGAAGAGTTTCTAGCCTAGGGCATCCCCACCAGCAAGGAGGAACTTCATTCATTGAAGACCTCTCTGTTTCGATTATCGAAGGAGGCGAGGGACTCTCCAACTCTAGCGGCCGCTTATAATAAAATAGCCTTGGCTTTGAATGACTTGTTTGCTTTACATAAGGCGGCCAAAGATAGCCGTGGTGAAGTGGCCTTAGCTCTGCAACACTTAGAGTTTATTTAGCAATAGAAGAATCAGGTCCAGGCTATTTTTGCCAAGGTAAATAAGGAGAGGCAGCGAAGTGTCGATCAGATGCGTGATTTGCAGGGGCGGCGGTCCCAATTGTAGGCAGAGTTAGAGAGGATCTAGGCTAAAATAAAGACTATAACCCCTGTAATAAACGTCCTAGACTCCACTATTAAAACCCATAACTCCTCTCGCTCCTCTTTGTTTCGGCAAGGCCACAATCTGGATAATGAGATAGAGAAGTTTGGCAGCCAACAAGTTGTTTGGGAGTCGGATCTGTGGATGGGTAATGAACAACTGGCTAAACTAGAAAATGAGTGTGCTGAATGGAGGGCAAAACTTATTTGTGTAAAGACGCTATTACCTACCGATCCTTCTGAAGTGCATCAGTCTTCGGCTATGACAACTTCTTTGCCAATTGATTTTGCCGTCCAAGTGCCAGATGACCTTCCTACAGTATTGCAAGATAGATCGGCCCGATCGGAATAGTAACCAGAAGATACTCCAGCAGCCGGTACGTATGTTTTTATTGGGATCCAATCAACTAGTGTGGCTGAGATAGCTCAGGAGGTAGGAGTAGGAGTTACTAAAGAGTTTGATAAGGTAGTTGTTGGTGCAGCTGATGAGGAGGAGCATACTGGAGTAATTCGGGAAGACCAAGCAACCGTTGATTCGGCTGATCCTGAGACTTCAACAGCTGATGTAGTACAGTCTTAGATGGGTTCAAGGCCGACCAATTCGACTTCTTAATTGTATCGATCCCAAATCAAAGGGTATGTTATTGTGACAAGACTGCTGGTATGTGGTTGTCGTTTTGCCCGTACTTTTCCCCAAATCGAAGAGAAATCAGTTTATTTTGTGACCAGGCAGTCGGTCTGTGTCTTTCGATTACTTATGCATGCCCTAGAACTGATGGGTAATATTTCAAAAGTGTCTATCCTTTACCTTTATTTTCCATTCATATTTATCGCTTGATTCATATTGTCGGCAGCCCGTGAGTTCGCTACGAAGGGTCCTTCCCAAATTGGTGACCATTTTCTGAATTTACGATCTTTCATCTCAGTCAGCAAAATAGTTTCCAAATTAAGTCTCACTCGGCAAACCTCTTAGGATTGCCATGTTTTTGTATGCTTTAGCCATTTTATGTTTACCAGCTTTGACTCTTTCTATGATTGCCAGTCGATTTTCATCCAACTGACCAACCCCATTAGCATGGTCTGTTGATATTCATGCAAACTTAGAAAATTCTGCTTGGTCATCCTTAATGATATTAACTCCTGATGACAACACTGCATCTTGGCCATAGATTTAACTGATAGAATGTCGCCCTCGTAGATATGGTTTTGGAATTTCTAAATGCCCATTTCATTTAAGACATGTCTTTGTAAAATGAGTTTATTCAAACTTTACAAAACATACACAACACGGGGTATTAAATAACACTCAGAGTTTTGTAATAACGTAGAACAAAGACAAATAAAGTTAGGCGCAAAATTCCTATTGGTAGCTCAAAATGTTGTTGGCCACCAGATCTAGTTTTCTGTCATAGTCCTCCATCTGTAATGCCTCGGCTATCCTTGCTTCAGAACTTAAAGCAGTCAGACGATGCCACAAATCATGTATGATTTGTGTCTCCTCAATCATCTAACTATTCTAAGGTAAGTTGTAGTTCAGCTAATTGGTTTACCTTAAAACCTCGTGAAGTAAGCTTGCAGTATTCCCAATATCCTTCTTCGTATTGCTCCACAACAGCTATGGGAGCCACATAGGGTGAGTATAGGACGACCTCCTAATCTTAACCCCTGCTTAGAATGGGTTATCATTGGCCGGCATAACCTTTATCTTATCCCTTTACCAGAAAATGAGCTTTTGATGCATAGTGGAAGAGAGGAATCAGCTGGTGTGAATCCAGTCCCTTCCCAATAAAATGGCGTAATACGGTTTGCCATACATTACAAAGAAAGTAGATTTGACCGTCTTAAGGTCTACGGTGATTTCTGCCACTAATATCCTTAAGGCTTCAGAGGCCTCTCCTATAAAGCTAGTCATTTTCATGTTAGTTGGGATGAGATCTTCCCTGGTTTTGTTGAGATTTTTCAGAGTCAGCAGTGGTATCACATTCAACACAACCCCATTGTCGACGAACACTCGGCTGGTAGCTCTGGCGTTAATGCAGGCTCTAACATAGAGGGGTTTAAGGTGTTTAACCATTTCTTCTGTAGGTGTAAAGAATACAATGCTTAAAACATCCCTAGTCGTAGTGTCAGCTATAGTCTCCCATTCAGAATCTTTCACACACACATCGCCTTCCAGGCATCTTGTGTGGAGCAGTCGGCCCGAAACTCGCTTGGGGTCAGGATGACCATTTCAGTAGCTGCCAAAGTCTTATTGGCCGACTCTTATTGGAATAGATCGAGGATGGAGCCATCCATCTCATCCAATTCGGCTGACAAGAAGTTAATACCCTCCATCTCCTGGAGGTATATAGGTATTGGCTAAGGTTCTAATGCTTGGACCCTCTACGTAATCTGCGGAACCATCTTGGCTAAGGATTCTGTTATGATAATTGTCTCATATCGAGGTTCCTATTTTAGGTTGCTACCAGGTGTTGACACCCAATTTTGTCCCTCCCTTTCAATTATTTATCATAAAATTAAACTTTTTTTAATACCGCAAGATAATTGTAACAATAATAACACATAATAAATAAGAATTTTAAATAATAGTGTCGCATGTATAAAACATTAAGCAATTTAATAATACTCAAAATAACTTTATAAATAATTTAAACCCCATTTACTCTCCATTAATTAAAACTCAACACCTTAGTCTCTACCCAAATAGAATCCCACCAATTTCATCAAATAATATATCAGCCCAAACTAAATAATCTCCTCCTCCCCATAGCCCAAAACCGAGGCCCAATCTGATTTTCCCCAAAGCCCATTCCGCCTCCCAGCTCCCTAAAACCTAAAAAAACATAATACACTCGAGGAAAAGCCGCACAAGAGAGGGGGGCCGATATTTTTTTTCCTCTGGACAACAAGAGCATCAGCCAGCCAAGGAAAATATCGGTTCCTATCTTTAATTTTGAGGAGGCTTCATCTTCTTCACCCCCCTGGCCCGTCGGCCCCCACTGGTCCATCAACCATCGACCACCTCACTCCGGCGAAGTCATGCCTTCGACCCCCACTGCGTCACCACTTACATCCCGTTAGATCTTTGCCTCGTCGGAGCTGACCACCGACGACTTGGCGGAGAACTCTGGCGACGTTTGGTTTCATTTTCACGGTCATATGTTCGTAGTTTCTGTCGGATTATTCTTTGGGTGTTTCGGTTACATATGATGATGTTATTGTGTTGGTTATCTGTGTTTGTTGTTCGAATCCAATTAGTTTAAATTATATCGCGTTAGTTGTGGATTGTTACAGTATGTCGGTGTCGATTCATTTCTCAAATGGTAAACATGTTTAGTATGCATTAATGACTACTTTAGAACATTGAATTAGCTATTAAAAAATGATTAAGAGGCTGTTGATTCTATTTTTGTATTTTGTTGTGATGTTTGTTATTTAAGGGCAAGGATTTGTTGTTTGTTTGTTTGTTTACAACTAAATATGTGGTGTTATTCAATATCAATTAACTGAAGAGTTATCGCTAATTTGGCTTGACTGTATATGTTGTGCTGAATTTATACTTTGTAGTTCCATGATACGTGTTCGACACAGTGTTATGACTATTATTGTGACTGTCTGTTTCGTTACAAAGATCATGACCAGTGTTAATTCAGGGTCTGTTTTATTGATTATAGTTTAGTCTTCCACATCTTTAGATCATATACAATTAATCTTTTAAGTATCCACGCATTGTCATATTTATTAGGACATAAGGTTGTGTTGATTCATGAATGGTACATGGTAGATTCCCTTCAAATCTTATTAGTATGAGGACTGGAATATATGAGTTTAGGATGGTAAATTACGAAGCTTTGGGTAAATCTACACGGTCTAGATACTTGTAGTTTACCCATGGACTGAAAATGTTAAAAACATGTTCTTTTATTAATTCCCAATAACCAGTTCAATAGGTATTGACTATTTAAGAGATATTGTATATCAGTATATTGGTCGCTTGACTTGCAGTGTGCCTGGAAGTCCTCCCAATTGTGTTGTGACTTACTTTAAAGTTTTATCATGTTTGATATTCATCACGAATGTTCTGTGAGTTTAATGTAGCCTGAACAGCCTTGCATGCGTAAAATATTGTCTCTGATTAATCATGTAGTCTCTCTCTATGCATCTCTCTCTCTCAAGTTAACTGTGATGCCTTGCTTGTTTGTCGAATTGTTCTAAATGATATATATGTTTGCATCTTGAGTCTATTCAAACTACCGGGTCATGCTAAAGCCATACTTTCATTTCACACCTATACCAAGCTTTTCCTATACTTGTCTGTGCATATTTAGCTAAACTATCCACCTGGTGATATCCTTAATTTGAGATTTAACTGGATTATGATCTATCCATTTTCTTCTAGATTACCTGAGCATGTAAAAATCGCTAGTATCCAGTAGATACACTACGCATATCTTGACTGTATTTTTGGGCATCAGTTGTTATCTTGGTTAATGGGTTGATTTTATGTTTTTGGGGCATCTGCCGGAGTTTTAAGACTCGTGACGTTTTGAAATTCGGTGAATTTTTTATTATTGTTTCCTTTATTCGTGACATCCTATTCTACTATTTTCGATGATATTGTTGGCTGCTGCTGTTGTTGGTTGTTTCTACTATCATGTTGTTCTCTGGACTGATTTTACAATTTTGCCTTCTAAATTATTTTTATTAAACTGATTTTAAAAAAAAAAACAGATACTACACTTGGTATTTTACTGTTTGAACAAGATACTACACTTGGTATTTTATTGATTTTGAACATGATACTACACTGGTCTGCGAAGGATTTATCCGTCGATCTGGAGGCCTCCATGGTAAGTGAGACGGAATATGTGGGCGAGGAGGAAAGTGAAAAGATTAGACGAGAATGCATAGTGTCGTTCATCGGCGGGGCGAGTCGACCGCAGCCGAAGCGATCTTGGCTTCTCATGTCTTAGTATCCTTGACATAACACTAGCTGAGCCCACACTATATAAAATTTATCTTTTACATACATATATCTATATATATGCACATACGTTGTGTTTATTCGTATTTATTTATTTTACTAACTCTTTTACTAAGTGTCTTTGCAGGTACCCGGAGGCGCACCCCAAAGTTAAAGCATTCGCATAAGAGAAAAATAAAGCGAAATACCGCTAAGTTCTTTTCACTCCTTCTTTATATGATTTTTGCTTTCTTGTTAAATGCATATCTTATTTAAATATTTACATACCCAGTTTAAATATCTCTTAATTTAATAATTGTAGTACATCTTTAGAATAGTGAATACATGTTAGCACAATAATATTAAGCCTAAGTTTGACCGGACAACCGCAAGTTAGCGGATCCTATAGGATGCCTGACCCTTCCCTTTAGGATAATAAAGAACCCTTACCTAGAATCTCATATAGCTTTCGCAGACCTTTAAATGGAGATCATTTGTAGCATTTTTATGCTATTTAATAAGTTTCCTAATTCACTAGACATAATTAGGTGGCGACTCCTTGAATAAATTTAGGAATCAACCATACGTAATACTCCCGTTTCGACTCCGGTTAAAATGGGGTGTTACACCAGGTTGATCACTCAGCTTTGGCTGGTCCAAAGTTTCTTCATATAGCCCAGCTTCTGAAGAGATTGAGTCAAATGCCCTTTCGATGGCCTCAGCTGCGTCTGATTCAGGAATTTCTTGCTTATCGGCTACTCTATCAGGTGCAATGTCTACTTCATATTGTGCAAGGCTTTTAACACACTGCAACCTTCTTTTCTGAGTCTTTTATAAGACATTCGGCGATGCCTCTTTCTCTCTAGTCGCCTGATTAACGAACCACTTTCATTTTTCAATATTGGCGGCTGGATTGATCATTATCTGGGGTTTTGTCTGGTCTTCTTTTCTCACTGTATTATGTAAGGACGAAACATCATTGTTCACGTTAAACTCGAACACACTTTGTCTGGTTTTAGGGAGTGGTTCTTCATCTATTCGAGATATACTCGATTGTTTGTTGGTTGGCATCCGCACTTGCCCCCTAGGCCCAAGTCTGGCGTTGATAGGGACCCTTGTAAACCTCATGGTTTGTTCCTGAAGTTCTCATTCAACATATTTTTAATATTTAGGGCGGCCATGAAAACTGCTTCTAGCTGGCTGGCTGCCATCATGAATGTCATGTAAGCTGCCTAACCGGTTGAACATGGAGGTCTTTGTGGCCTTCTCCTCTTCGGTAGGTTTCTTTGTGACCCATACCCTTTTAACCGGTTGTCTCCTTTTGGTGTCTCTTAACTCATTGGGCTTAGCAAAAGATACCATTAATATTGGTACCTCGGGAAAAGGGTCGGTATCAATGGAAATTTTAGCCACTCTTGTCGGCTAACTTGAACCTCCCTTCCTTAATGTCTTTCTGTATTGCCTTACTGAAGACCACGCAGTTGGAAGTAGCGTGGTTATATGAGTTGTGCCACTTGCAATACTTTTTATCCTTGAGCTCTTCGGCAGGTGGAATTCTATGTCCATCAGGCAGCCGAATCTGTTTATCCTTAAGGAGATGATAGAAGATTTGGTCTGCCTTGTAATATCAAATGAGTAGTCTCCTGCCATCAGTTGGACTCGTCTCCTTTTCTTTTGTAGCTTTCAAGGTTGGGCAAGAATAAACCTTACCCATGACAATCTTGGTTTCCATCGCGTATGGCGTATAGTCAGCTGACTTTGAGTCAGATTCATCTGCCTCAACAATGAATACCAAGTGAGAGCCTCGATTTCGGCTAGCCCTTTGTTTTTCTTTCTCCTTGATATATTGCTCTATCTGGCTAGCCTTCTCGGCTAATTGGCTTAAATCAAAGCAGGATTAACCCGCTAATTTTTCTTTTAGTTGGGGTGCATGTTGTTGATTATCATGTGGACGCACTCCGATTCAGGAAAGAGTGCAGTGCATTTCCCAACCTTTCTCCTAAATCTCTCGAAAAATTTAGTAGCCGATCCATCAACCTGCTGCTTAAGGTTTGTCAAATCGATCACAATGACTTACGGTTGGGGCCAGTAAAATCTATCATGGAAACATCGCTCCATTTCAGCCCAACTCTGTATAGAATCAGGGGCCAAAGATGAGTACCAGGCAAACGATGTCCCGGTCAGAGAAATAGGGAATAGTTATAGTTTATGATACTCATTTTGGCCAACCTCGCCACACTAAGAGGTAAATCTGCCGATGTGATCAATAGTAGATTTGCCATCATCGCTTGAGAAGGTGGCGAAATCAGGCATTTTGAAACCCTTCGGTAGTGGGGCTATCCGGTCTACCCAATCGGGGTAGGTCTTCTTGTAAATGGGCCTTTCTAATGGTTTCAGTTGGATGCCAAAGTATCTCTTCATGGTATTCGCGATAGTTTCAGGGATCATTAGTTGAGACGTCCCCTGCTAATTCTCAGTGAAATCGGTTGGTAGGCATTCTGAATTGGAGGCCTCTATTATGTACCTTATAGAGTAGGGTTATAAAAATTGTAGGCATTCTGCTGGACATTACCCATAGGTGGCTAAATCCCTATTGATATTGTTGGGTATAACCACCACCGCCTGCAACCTGAGCTCATGGAACAATCGATGGAGCCTGAAGATAAAATGGAACACTGTTCCATGTCTTCTCTTCTCGGACGTCGATCGACCTTGGAAAGTGTGTGCTTCCTTAATGGTATGGATTGGGTACCGGTTGTGACTGTTGGAATGGTGCCTCACTGTAAACAACGTCACCAGATAGCCTAGCAGGGTCATAGCTCGGGGCTATCAGTTGTCAATTCGGTTCGCCAACATGGGTTGCCTGAACCGTAGGATCTCTTGCATGAGCGTACGACATAACGAGCGGCAACCCAAGGTGTCCAGATTCTTGAACTGGTCTCCAAGCCATATTGATTTGTCCATACTTTAGACTCGCTTGGTTGAGTGGCACATTTTGCCCTCCAAGGTTCGGCGGCGACTATGAAGTGTGTTGGTTGCCTGTCGATTGAGCTTGTGTTCCTAGGTATGCTACCGGTTGCACCTGAATAGGCATTAGCTGATGCACATGCGGCTGAGGAACGACATCGGGAGTCACGATTTCATGTTGAACCTCATTATGTACCATCGACTTCACAATGTCAGCCAACTGTTTAGAAACTTAGTACATAATATCGTGGATGCCCAAGTCCATCTCTTGTCTAATAAAAGACGTGTTCATTATGGTTGGACCTTCAGGTTGGATAGTTTCTTCCATAGCTTGGGTTGATAGAGGAAGTGGGGGTATCAACCGATATAGGCATACCCGAGGAGGATGCTGGTTCGTTGTTCCTTTTGGGAGAATTTTTTTTAGGATGTGGACTGGACTCAGGGTTCATTTTCTTATCAAACCTTAGAAGCATACACCAAGAATGATCTTGGCCTGGAGAATCAAACTTTGCTATTAATTCACATATGGTCCCACTAGATGTGCCAAATTTGTTTCCCTCCAAAGTGTCCACTGTTTATCGGCTGACGAAATTGAATGACAAATTGAATTCCTTAACTAAGCGATTTCAGCTGAAAGAGGAACTCTGACTCTCAACAATGGGTTCTCCAACTACTCCAGAAAGCGTTGAGATGGTGACTAAATGAACTAAGTGGTAAGAAGCATGAACCCAACTAAATTGTAATAAAGGCGATAAAAGTAAGAATATGTAAAAATCGTTTTCTGATTGATTAAGAGTCTTCTGTACAAATGATTCCTATATTTATAGTACAAGAAAAAAATAAACGTGATCCCCCTATGTTAGCCAACGAACTACCCACTACATCCATTAGTCAACTATGATGAGGTGGTGCTAATTTTTTCGCCTGGACTTCTAGCACGATTTACTGATTGCTTCTTTTCTAGAAGGTTATTTGACTTGTTTTTCAAGGCGTCCTAGTATGTGTGAGTCTCAGCAGTTCCTCGGAATTATGACTCGGTCAGATTGCTGTAATAGTCGATGAGACTTTCCTGACTAACAGATTCGACTATGATTCCGCTCAGTTATCGACTTAGAATCTTTTTTCACCTTCTGTCACTCGATTCGGCTAAATATTTTTGAGTGTCAACAAAAGTCTTCGCAGAAGGTTTCACATGTCTGTAGAGGCTTACAAGCTTGTCATCCCAACACTTTTTTCATCGTGATCATAATCACCCCCCGTCCATGCTCGCGGGCACCAAATATTTCAACTACTCATTTCAAGCTGCAAACTTGTCTATTCCTCCCCGAGCTCCTCAGATTCCAATCAAGCCATATCAACAAGTTCCAAACCAACTTAAGCAAAATCTTGAAACAAGAATTTAAATACAAATTCGGTGGTTACACCTTTTTTCCAAGCCTTTTAGCACCATGCATGTTTCACTGTGCTATAAAGCTAGTATGGTGCTACACTACTAGACTTAGGGTTCGTTTGGTAGAGAGTGTGTATAAGAATAATGTAGGGTGTATTAGTAATACTGGTATTAGTAATGCTAGTATTAGTAATGCTGATATTTTTTATCCACTGTTTGATTTGGTGTATTAGAAATAACATGCATTGTATAATTTTTAAAAATAATTGGTTGTTTACAAAAATACCCTCCATACTATATTATCTCAGATACTTCAGGGGAAATTATGTCTTTAACCATACTTATGCATGCAATAAAATTCATTGCATTGCTAATACTATGGTTTGTTAGGTATTAGTTATGCTTATGATAATACCAAATAGAGTGTATAATTAATGCTTGCATTAGTTATACATAAATTGAAAAAATATATCAAATAATATATTAATAATACACAAAGCTAATACATGCATTATTTTTTCTAATGCACTCACGACTTAGTGAGTGCTGCCACATTTGGTACGTCTACATGGTACTGCCTCATTAATGCCAAGATTTCATTTTCTTCACGTGTGGGGCCATAGTTATGTTACTATTAAAAATTATTATTTTCCACTGAAATTTCCTATATTCCACATATATTTTGATTAAATTAGTGAGAAAAAAATAGTAATATTTTCACCCAGAAAAATTAGAAAGTGTCTCAATATTTTAATGAAAATCTGTTTTTCACCGTGCATTTTTTCAGTGAGTTAGTTCATATTTATAACACCAATTTCGTACTGATTATCTGTGAAAAAATGTTTGTTTCTAGTAGTGTGTTGTAGTTCCATTAGGGTGTGGTCCTCTTGTCCATTGAGAAGATATAAGATTTTTTTTTTTATAATCCAGATCTCGGGATGGGCTTTATCTCATCATATCGTCACTGCACAAATCTGGTCTTACGCTCCCGAGGCGAATGGAACCCGTTCTTAGCTGTCACCGCCAGGTAAATCGCGGAATGTGCGCCCCGCATTCAGTGTCTGATCGTCACTGATCGCCACCAACGGATCAATGCTATAAGGTCCAACCCCCCAACAGGGATTGTCTGAGGGAGTATCAAACTCACACTGCAACATGCCCGCGCGGTTAAGCTACTGGAACTTTATCGAGGCATATCGCGGAGAACGTATCTGAGAATCGAACTTGTACTAAGGCCACAAATTTGGTAATAATGGCTGACCACTGTCTTCGGATGAAAAGATATAAGATATTGATGCGGTGGGCTGCATTGTATTGCTCTGGCTTAACGCAAAATTCACTCATTGCGCCTTAATAACGTTAGCGTTTCAGCACCATTAAGGCACAAGTTTGTAAGTTTTCTGGTTTGCTTGTTGTTTGTTCAATTTTGATTCTATAATGCTCCAATTCAATTCCTAAGTTCCCTACCCCACAAAATCAATAATTGGCAAAGTACGGCAAATTTAACACTCAAATTACATTAGAAAAAAGGTAAAGATATGGTGCAATTGATATTAAACCATAAACATAGATGCCCAACATAAGATTCCAAAACTAATTTTTGTCAAGCTGTAACTCGAAAGGGTTGGCATATGGCAGACACACCATTAAATTAAGGTTAAACTAATAAAAATACTTGTTATGGGAAAGATCTCGGATTCTCTTGTTTTGTGCCTTCACCAGAATAATTGATGGCTGCTAGGTACAGAGGAAGAAATGTTAGGTCAATAATTCCTGAACTTAGATCTTGGATACTATATTTTTATACCTGCTATGATTTGTTCATGGAACTAAACAAGTTTGATCTTCAAAAATCTCTGTTGAGTTTTCAAACGGAAAGAAATAATCTCTTGATTATTCTTATTGATGAAAGACATATATATATACAAGTTACAATACGAGAATCTTATTCTTACTTTATATCTAAATTTCTATTATATATGAAGAATAACTATACACTTATGGTAATATTACAATTCTAATTAAGGTAAAAGACTAATTACCAAATATACACAAAATATACCATTGTTCACGGAACAGTGGCTGGAAGGGCCGCGGCGCTGGGCTTCATTTAACACACTCTCGCAGTCTAACCCACTCTCGCAGTCATAGCGGACGGTCTTCGTACGCTGAGACTGTCTCTAAAATCTTTAAAAAGGACCAAGGGAAGACCATTTGTAAAGATGTCTACAATTTGATATTTGGAAGGAACATGACAGACGCGTACTTGTCCTTTAGATACCTTCTCTCGAACAAAGTGAATATCCATCTTTATGTGTTTAGTGCGCTGGTGCTGAACTGGATTACCAGAAAGGTAGATGATACTTATATTGTCACAATACACTAAGGTAGCTTTCTCAATTGAACAATGAAGCTCTAAAAGTAGATTTTGTAACCAACATGACTCAGAAACCACATTGGCTACCCCTCGATATTCGGCCTCTGCACTTGAACGTGAAAGCGTGGATTGACGCTTGGCAGACCATGAGACCAAGTTATTACCTAAAAACATGCAATAGCCAGACGTAGACCGTCTGGTGTCAGGACAACCACCCCAATCAGCATCTGTATAGGAGACTAGTGTAGACGTCGACGAAGGATACAAATGCAAGCCATAATCAAGTGTTCCCTGAATGTACCTAAGAATGTGTTTGAGCGCATTCATATGTTCAACTCTGGGATCATGCATAAACAAACACACTTACTGTACGGTATATGTAATATCAGGTCGCATGAACGCAAGATACTGAAGGGCGTCTACGAGACTACGATAGCGGGTCGGATCCTCATAAGGAGAGCCCGTTGCAGCACCCAACTTGGGTTTAGTATCAACTGGAGTAGAAGTGGACTTAAAGGATGACATCACAACCCTCTCAATGATCTCAGCTGCATACTTCCTCTGCGATAAGAACAATTCACCTGCATGACGAGTGCCAGCAATCCCCAAAAATAACTCAATAGATCCAAGTCTTTATGACAAACTCAGAATTGAGTATTGTCATAATAGACTTTCGCAAATCATCAGAAGAGGCAGTTACGATAATATTATCCACATATAATAGTATATAAGCCATATATATACAAGTTACAATAGGAGAGTCTTATTCCTACTTTACATCTAAATTCCTATTATATATGAAGAATAATTATACAAGTATGGTAATATTACAATCCTAATTAAGGTACAAGACTAATTACCAAATATAGACAAAATATACCACTGTTTACAGAACAGTGACTGGAAGGGCCGTGGCGCTGGGCTTCATTTAACACAAACAAACATATTGAATCGTGCATCACGATTCAACGAATCTCAATTGAGTTGTCAAACTAATCAACATGTAGAATGAAGCATCATAATGATTAACTATGGCAAATGCATGATTTAAAATTTATGAATTTCTACATCAATCTCAAATTAATACTACAATAATAATTAGGTTAATAAAACGTTTAGAAATATTCAGTAGATTTTTTAATATATTACATATAGGATATGTGCAAAATTAAACTAGCTGGTTCACGTAAATTCATAGCCGATCCTATACATTTACCCCTGATGATGCATAGAACGGTGCTTACATTACTTATTTTATGATCTATTATAAATATTTTTTATCTAGTTAATGATTCTTTTTATAGGATATTTGAAAAAAACAATATACACAACAAACATATCGAGTGTAGTTCAACAAGTGGATCTGAGGAGGATAGAATTTACGCATACTTTATCCCTACCTGTGTAGGGTAGGGAGGTTGTTTCCTATAAATCCTCGACTAGAAAGAAAAGAAAAGGATGTGAACCAATGTATCAAAAAATAATACAACAAAGTAGCAAGATAAATAGCAAATGAGACAATAGACGGTAATATACATCGCAGAAAAGAAACTATGTGATTACTAACTAATACAACTAATAAAGAGACTACTCGACTACCTACTAACATTTTAACCTAATACTCGACCTTCATACCTTTTTATCTAGGATCGTGTCCTTAGTAAGCTAAAGTTGTGTCATATCATGTCTAATCACCTCCCCAAGTTCCTTTTCGGCCTACCTCTACCTTTCATAATATTTTTTATAGCCAACCTAGCACACCTCATTACTAGATCATCCACACACCTCCTCTTCAAATGCCCGAACAATATCAGTTTCGCTTCCTTCATCTTATCTATCATAGGGGTCACTTCCACTTTACCCCGTATAACTTCGTTCCTAATAATATCCCTCCTAGTATGTCCGCATATTCATATGAGCATCCTCATTTCTGCTACACTCATCTTCTGAACGTGGTATTCTTAATTGGTAATCACACTGCCCTATACAATAAGGTCGGTCTAACCACCAGTTTGTAGAATTTACCTTTAAGACTTGACGACACATTCTTATCGCACTGTTCTCCGGACGCAAGCCTCTATTTCACCACCCCGGTCCATACGATGAGTAACATCATCATCAATCTCTTTGTTTCCTTTTATTATGCACCCAAGATACTTGAAACTACCTTTTTGGATAAGACTTATGCTTCTTCACTGTCACCTCTGCTCCTACTTCACTCACTGAAATTTAACCTAAAACCTTTAGACTATAAGGTATGTCGCCAAACTTTTATCCTATCATTAACTCCATCACGCATTTTGTCAATTAGTACTAAGTCATATGCGAATAATATACACCATGACACCTCTCCTTGAATATGTTGTGTCAGTTAGTCCATTACTAAGGCGAACATGAACGGGCTAAGGGTTGATCCCTGGTGCAACCCACCATGACCGAGAAGTGTTCTGAGTCAACCCCTCCCCTCTACCCCCATTTCGTTCTAATTTAGGCATTGACTCTATCGTACATGTCCTTAGTAGCTCTAATGTAAGACACATGTACACCTTTAGACTCCAAACATTTCTAAAGAACCATTCGAGGGACTTTATCATAAGTCTTTTATAGGTCAATGAATATCATGGGTAAGTTTTTTTTCTTATCAAAAAATAATAGATCGATATATAAAATATAAAAGATATTTATAGAATTACGTTTTATTCAAATAGTAATTGCTCATAGAAGATCATTCCCTCGCCTGTCTTGCTTCTTTTCTTCCTGGATTTTGTATTTCATTGTTTGATATTTTAGCTTAAGTGAGTCACCCTATATTGGTAGTATTAACGTGTACCACTGTTATATTATATTTTATATATTGTGTAATATTTAGTGATATATAATTATGATAAATATAAGATTTTTGTTGTAGTAAAATTTCACATTATACAATATATATTTATTTTAATAAAAAAGACTTTCTAAGAAAGAGATTAATACATCCCAAAAATTAAACCCTACTTTTTTTCTTTCCGCCGCAGCCGCCCCTCATCTTCTGCGACACAGTCTGTGGTCTGTTTGTTGTTTCTCTACCCGAAAACCAAGATAAGCTCATCACTTTTATTCTCTGTTTTCCTTTTGTTTCCCATTAGTCATCAAAGGTGTGCCCTCTGTCTTTCTCTTTATTTTCTGCCCGAGAAACAAACGGTAGTTTGTCAGCCTTTTCTGCTATTCGTTTCCTTTCCTTTCTACTTACCCGAGAACATAATAAATGGCTCATGTCATCTGTCATCATAAAAAACCCATCTGCTCCCTCTTCCACTCCTTTTTCATCCGGCCCTCGCCGTCATAAATATCAAAAATTTCATTCCTATTATTTTTTATCAAAAAAACGATCAATACTCTTCATAGATTGACCTTTTCAGTATCCATGCATGCGTCTATAACATGCTGGATCACATTAACGACTCCTCCCCTCGCCCCATTAAGGTTGACGACATTACATGGTGTTGTCTTGACTCTTGACGTCATTGTGAAACAATGGGCACTATTTCTCAGGACTTGCTCCTCACTATTATGAAAATTGACGCCTCTGCTCGCGAATTATGGATTCGGTTATAATAAATTTTTCAGGACAACAAGCACTATTTGAAAAATCAATTCAACAACACACGACTTGAAAATTTCTCTAACATGTCTGCATACTGCAAGCAATCGAAATTAGTAGCGGACCAATTATCAAACGTGAAAACGCCTGTTTTTAAAATAAAGATGGTTCTCCAACTAGTCGTATGTCTTTCAAAAGGTGAGTATGATACCCTAGCTACAATGATAAAACAGGCGAATCTCTTACCCAATTTCAATAAGGTTCGGTCACAATTATCAACTTATTTTATTTGTTTGCCTCCCAAAATACAGATATATAACCCTAATATGCAATAGCACAGTTCCTCCTCCTCCTCCTCTACATTTTCCATGGTTTCAAACTTGTACCGCCCAACCATTTCCTCCTCCTCCTTTACATTTTCCATGGTTTGCATTCACGGTCCTAATATAGTTTCAAACTTGTACCCCAACCATTTCATTTTATCTATTTTAGTTTGATGGATACAAAATTTAAGAATATAAAAAAATAAGTTTTTAATTCTCTAATCTTAAATTATAATTGTGTATAACAAACCAAAAATTACACGATTCTAAATATGTAATGACATTCCTATAAGCTGAGTTTCCTTAAATATAAAATAATTTTTTTAGTAATTAGAATTTACTAAATATAAAAATTGTTAGCATTGGTTATTTTGGCATAAAATATCAAATGTCCACATTGGAAAATTACTTTTATGTCTTATGTATTAGACCCTATATAAAAGGATCTAATTGCTTCTTTTTCACTAGCACTTTTAGCTCTCAAGAATAATATTATTTTATTATCTTGTTATTGCTTTGTAAGAATTGATGTTATGAATAAAAGACTTTCATGAATTCTATCATGGTATCAAATCCAAGAGCGCAAGTTAATATTTTTAGCTCGATCGCGAATCAGTTAGTTGGGGGTTCGCATGCAGCACGCCCCTAGTATCAGTTTTTTTTTGCTTGTTCTTGGCTTGTTTTGGAAGCTCGTGCTCGTTCTGGTCTTGGCTTCCGCATCTGATTGGTGAGATCTGCCCCTTATTATTGTTGCTTGTTATTTGGGATGGTTGTTTGTTATTTGTGATTTTTTTCTGTTTAAAATTCATAATGGCTGGAGACATGGGTAATTATAATTATTGCAAGAAATCAGGACATTGGAAGAATCAATGTCCTGAGCTGCGGAAGATGGGACAAGGACAGAAGTTCTCAACAGAAGCCATATTCTGGGGGTCAATTCCAGAACTCGTATCCATCGAGTCAGACTGCCTTTGTGCCCTCTCTTGATCACCCAACTTCAGGAGCTTCTGTGAGTCACAAGATCGATTCTATACCGACCAATTTCGTAAGCTTCCAACAGTTTCAAAAGAATTCTCAGTCTTATGCTCTTTCTACTCCTTCCGGCTAATCACCATCTATTGGTTCAGGTATCATTTCGTCTTCTTGGACTCTGGAGCTGGAAATCACATGTCTCCTGATTATTCTGTCTTTGTATCTATGTCTTCTGACCCGCCCCTTCCACTTCTGTTGTGACTGCTAATGACACACCTATGCAATTGACAGGAATTGACACCATTCATACATCTACTATATCATTTCTGATGTTTATTACATTCCAAAATTACATATAAATCTTGCTTCTACTGGTCAAATATGTAACTCTGGATGTTTTATTGGACTTTTTCCTAATTCTTGTTATGTACACGATCTAAAATCCAAGAGAGTGATTGGGACATGGCGTAGAAAGGGGAGAGGTATCTATGTTTTGGATGAGCTGCATATTCCTACTCATGCAGCAGTTATGCCTGTTAATTTGTCTTCTTTTCATTTAACATTTTTCTCTTCGAAGTTTTATTTGTGGCACTCTAGACTTTGTCATGTATCAGGCTCTCGTCTGCATTTTATGTGTAGTACTAGTGTTCTTGGTGATTTACAATCCGATGATATTTCTGATTGTAGTGAATGTAAACTTGGAAAATTTTCTGCTTTGCCTTTTATCTTAGTACTTCTACTTCTTCTGTACCATTTGATCTAGTTCATTCAGATGCTGGGGGCCAGCACCTATCCCTACTAAAGGAGGCTTCAGATATTATGTTTCTTTTATTGATGATTATACTCATAATTGTTGGGTTTATTTGTTGAAGAAACGTTCTGATTTTGTTCATACTTATGTTAAGTTTCAAGTCTATGTGAAAACTCAACATTCTGGCATTATTAAATATTTTCGAACTGATTTAGGAGGTGAATATACTAGTGGGGATCTTTCTGGTATTTCAAAGCTGATGGTACAATACATCAGTCTTCTTGTACTGATACACCACAATAAAATGGGATAGCCGAGAGAAAGCATAGGCATATCATTGAGACCGCTAGATCTATGCTTTTGTCCGCTAGTGTACCTAGTGAATTTTAGGGAGAAACTGTCCTTACATCTGTTTATCTTATTAATAGGATCCCTACCTCTCATAATTCTGGAATTTCTCCGTATGCTAGACTATTTGGTCACACCCCACTATATTTCTATTTGAGAGTTTTTGATTCTACATGTTTTGTTCTACGTCCACATGTAGAGCGTACTAAGTTATCTTCTCGTGTTGTCATTTGTGTTTTTCTTGGATATGGGATTGGGCAGAAAGGTTATCGTTGTCATGATCCAGTTTCTGGAAAATTATATTTGTCTCGTAATGTTTCCTTTATTGAGCATGTTCATTTCTTTTCCATCCCACCTACCTCACATGGCATGACAAAAGTTGACCTTATTGATATTGATCCCTTTGATGTTGATTGTCCATCTGATTCTACATCTATATCATCTGTTTCTTCTTAGTATTCTGGCAGGTCTCATGACATTGATACTCAGCCCCCTCCTACGCCTATTTCAGAACCTCTTGTGGTTGCAGATCCAGATCCACCTCGCTATCCTGAACACACTCTGCGATCTACTCAGGTATCCGATTTTGATTATTCTTGATATGCTTCATCATTCGCTTCATTTCTAGTTTCTATTAATTCTCTTTGTGAGCCTACCTCCTACTCTGAGGCAGCTCATGATCCTCTTTGGCAAGAGGATATGAATGAGGAATTGGCTGCTTTGAACAAAACGGGTACTTGAGATTTGATTTCTCTACCGACTGGTAAGAAAACTATTGGTTATCGATGGGTGTAAAAGATTAAGACCAAGTATGATGGTTCTATTGAGCGATATAAAGCTCGTTTGGTAGCAAAGGATTTTGCTCAAGAATATGATATGGATTATGAAGAGACTTTTTCACCTGTTGCAAAGATGACATATGTCCGGGTTCTTATTGCAGTGGCCTCTGTTCGTCATTGACATATTTCACATATGGATGTTAAAAATGCTTTTTTGAATGGAGATCTTCAAGAAGAAGTCTATATGGTCCATCCACCTGGTGTTTCACATAGTCCAGGACAAGTGTACAGGCTTAAGAAAGCTTTGTATGGTCTCAAACAAGCTCCAAGAGCTTGGTTTGACAAGTTCTCCACTTTAGTATCATCTCTTGGGTTTATTTCCAGCTTTCATGACTCAGCGTTATTTGTTAAATCATCATCTGCAGGTCGTATTTTGCTTTTGTTGTAAGTTGATGACATAATCATTACAAGTGATGATATTGATGGTATTGCAAACCTAAAATCTACTTTTTCTTGCCGTTTTAAGATGAAAGATTTAGGTCATCTACGTTACTTTTTAGGCATTGAGGTAGCTTATTCTGAGAAGAGATGTCTTCTCTCTCAGTCTAAGTACACCGTAGATACTTGAGCGGGCCCGTCTCACAGATACTCGTATAGTTGACTCTCCTCTTGAGGTTATGTTCGATATACACCTACTGACGGGGATCCTCTTCCTGATACCACTTTATATCGTTCAGTTGTGGGGAGTCTGGTGTACCTCACCATTACTCGCCCTGACATTGCATATGTTGTTCACATTGTCAGTCAGTTTGTTTGCTCTCATACATCTGTACATTGGACTGCAGTTATGTGTATTCTTCGCTATCTTCGAGGAACGATTTATCAGAGTCTTTTGTTTCCATCGATCTCATCATTGGATCTTCGTGCATTTTCTGATGCAGATTGGGTTAGTGACCTAACTATCGAAAATCAACTACTGGTTATTGTGTATTTTTAGGAGATTCACTCATCTCATGGAAAAGTAAGAAACAAGATGTTGCTTATCGCTCTTCAACTGAGGCAGAGTATCGTGCTATGGCTTCTACTACGTGTGAGATTGTATGGTTACGTCGGTTATTGGTTGATATTGGTGTCTCTCTTTCCTCACCAACACCGATGTACTGTGATAATAAGAGTTCTATTCAGATTGCGCACAACACAATCTTTCATGAACGTACCAAGCATATTGAGATTGATTGTCATATTATTCGATATCATCTTCAGTAGGGCACTCTATCATTTCCATTTGTCTCATCTTCGATGCAACTTGCAGATTTCTTCACAAATGCGCATACCTTAAAGCGTCACCGTTTTTATCTTGGCAAACTCTCGATGCTTCTGTCTACACCATCGCGGGTTTGAGAGCGGATGTTAGCATTTGTTATTTTGGCATAAAATGTCAAATGTTCCACATTGAAAAATCACTCTTATGTCTTATGTATTAGACCCTATATAAAAGGATCTAATTGCTTCTCTTTCGCAGCACTTTTAGCTCTCAAGAATAGTATTATTCTATTATCTTGTTATTGCTTTGTAAAAATTCATGTTATAAATAAAAGACTTTTACCAATTCTATCAAAAATATGATATTTTTGTCGAAACAAACTACAAAGAAAGCTAACATACATTAGGAAATAACGCAAGTAGTAAAGAGAGTATATTGGATTTATGTATGTGTTGACTCCCTTTTGATAAATTTCCCTACAAGTGTCCCATCTTTTAACATCAAACTAGTTATGCGCCCGTATCGCGCGGATGATTATAGGAAAATGTTAATCATGATCGGACTTTTTTGGACATATTAGATCGTATATAAATTTCAACCATCATCTTATTTCTCAACACAATATACTCGATAACAAAATATCTATTAAATTAAAGGAAACTCATATATATAATCATCAAATAATCTTTTTGTTTTGTATTATTTCCTTGCTAACAAAACATAAGTTGTCTCCTATTAGGATTAGCGATGAATGTTATTGTTTAAGTACATAACTTCCCTCACTAATAATCTTTTTGTTTTAATCCGAAGCCCTAGACCAGTTGGTCTTGAAGGCAGAGGGTATCCTCATTGGGTGGTGTGGGAGAGAACGATCACAAGTTGAAATCCGAGTAACGCACGCCTGCGCCTCTTGGGGCGCATTACACTGACTGCAAGTGTGGTTTAAGCGGTGGCGTGGTTTGCGGTATTGCGTCGATCGGGGTTTCTGCTGTCTTGTTTCGAAGAAGCGGCCAATGCGGATTCGCAACAAAAAAAAAAAAAAACTTTTTGTTTTGTATTATTTCCTTGCTAACAAAGCATAAGTTGTCTCCTATTAGGATTAGCGATGAATGTTATTGTTTAAGTACATAACTTTCCTCACTAACTTATGTTTTTAGTATAATTCTTATACAAATAATTAAATAATGCCATAATTAAAATCTTATACAAATTTTGAATTCTCTTATGATGAGATATTGAGTTCTTTTGACAAAACAGTGTAGACGAAATTGAATTGATCCATGGCTAATGTTGAAAATTTTAGTAACCAAACTCTATAAACAAATCATAAATTGAAAGCTAATTATTTATGGCCAAAAGAATAAGTCAATCAATTCATACCTTGATAATAATATCTTTGTGGGTACTATCTCTACAAATAGATTTACTTAAGGTTGAGTGGCAAGAGACGTGAGGAGGTTATCAAAGCCTACGTCATTTGGCCCGAAGAAATGATTTCACCTTAACTATGTTGTGATCCTTCTTGTATTTTAATAACAAACAATTAAACAAATAGGTTTCTTTGATCTACAAAACGGGCCATTGCATTCGTCTGTATAACATAAGACTATATTTTTTATTTTTAAAATACTTGATTAAAAAAGCATTTTATGGAGTCACTCTGTCATAAATTGCTAAGACTATTTACCCAAGACGACAAAACCTATAAAAGATAATGCTCAAATTTCGAGTTGATCTCTGGTACTCAACTAATAATTATTATTTCAGAAAGTCACTTTCTTTGTTAAAAGAAATTAAAGTAACGAAGAAAATTGATTTTATGATATAAATTATTTATGGAGTGACCATATGATAAATCAACCTCTCAAATTCACAGTAACATCTACTTCTAAATAGGAGTTGAAAGAGAAATGTCATTTTCTTGATCAAGATCAAGCATGTTTATATTCGGATATGTAACTTAAGACAACACCATTAAGAGGATGTAGAATGAAAATTTGCCGACTTGAGATGCTCGCATGGAAATAACAATTGTTAAGTTAAAAATATAATCTCTTATATAGCGTGACATATCAAAAATAGTTATGTAAATGGTAATAAAGAAAATGACTTAAATGTGAGTAAGTTTTTTCTGGCTTAATTGAAACCTCGAAAACTTCATTTGCCGAGGAGCATTTGGCGGTTCATCATCCACTACAAGAAAAATGATCTACGGTGACAGAGTGTGACGATTTTTGCAACTGTCATATATTATGACAACTTTCTCCTTGACTTCCTGATCAACAGACACTTACGACATAAGTGTGACAGTTATATAAACTGTCATAAATTTATGACACACATATGATAGTTATTTGCACCGTCACATATTGTGTGACGTTTTTTTTTTTGCGTTGACCCTTTTTTTAGATGACCGTAAATATCCGAATTATTTTTCTTTTTTTAATTGGCACGTAGGCCTATATCCGACCCAACTCATAAATTCGACCCATTGATGGGTTGAATAATTTTTGGGGCTTTTAGTATAAACCAATGAAGAAAGAAACTTAAATTAAAATTTTCATATAAATATAGTTCTAGTGAAGTAACAATATTGAATATCTAGTATGGTAGCTTTATTTATACATTTTTTTAAAAATGAATTATGTCCTTAAAGGGCATTTATTGATAAATAAAATGCAAATAATGGACAAGTGTCCAAGTCCAAAAATAGAAAAGGAAACAAAACAAATGAATTAAAATATAACAAAATAAAATATGTGGGCAATATCATTTGTTGCCCTAAAAACTCCCAGTGCTTTCTCTCTCTAACCATAATATTCTCTTTAACTCCAATTGCATATATATAAGAAACATATATCAGTTTTTATAAATTAAGAAAGACAATTATCTAATTAATCATCCAAATTATTTATTATTAAATGAATTAATGTTTCGCTCCGTAAATTAAGAAAATTGAGTTAATTAAATAGAATGTCAAAATAAATCTCAATTTTATTTCTTAAAGTATTTACGTCTTATGGTTTTAGTTCTAACTAGTCTTTTTTATTTTATTTTTTATTTTTGGCCTAAATTATTTTTCTATTGATCTATTCTTTTATAATTGGAAAAAAATTAGTCATTTCTTAAATTAATTCATGGCTTGAATTTGCAAAATTATTCCCCAAATCCCAACCCCTCTTTATTTAAATTCACCTTTGGGCTAATTCATTTTAAATTGGCTGAGCCCAGTCCAATTGGAACAGACCCAACCCAAAAGCCTTATTAAACACCAAAGTGGCTTCCCTCTTTTCATTAGGCTAAGGGTCTTTCTCAAAGAGAAACCCTAGCCGCCCATAGTTGTTTCGTCTCTCTCAGCTGTTTTTCGCCCTAAATGTCAATGTTTCACTATGAATCGCTTTTGTAGACCTCGTGTGTTCATTTTGAGTAAGAGAAATTAATGCTCTCGCACTCTCATACGAACTATCGTGTTTCCGCCAAGGACAGAGGTAAAACTTCTCCTCTTTCTTTTTTATGATGCATATGTTGTGTATGTATATGATGGCTATGTATAATATGGGATCCTAATTTTGTCTCAGCTCTGATTCTTTTCAAATTTTACTTGTTTTGTGCATTATGTTGTGTGAATGACTGTAAAATTCTAATCTTTACGATTCATTGTTTCTGTGTGGTTTGCTGTGTGAATATCTGTAGAGTTTTATCTCTGGGATTTATTGTTTCTCTATTATGATGTATGTGTGATTAAAAAGGTATTATATTTAGGGTGTGGAGTTTTCATTTTTATGATTTATTTATGTGTATTGTATTGTACAAGTGATCGTAAATGTTTCATCTTTATAATGCATATGTTGTGTATATACTGTAAATGTTGCCTATATATGATGTGGGATGCTAATATTTGATGCTAAATCTGTTTTTATTGAAGGAAGTAAATCTATAGAATTGCTTATAGGCGCAGCATAACAACGCGAGCAAAGCTTTATCAACAACAAAGAGTTACACCTGCATTTTCTTACTTTCATAAGGATGATGATGATCGTAAGAGCCTTGCACACAATTTCAATATATCCTATCTTTACTCTGTTACTCAAAACTTGTTGTATGGAGCTCTTCCATAAGATTGCAAATATATCATTCTCTTTTAAACTCAAAAGCTCATAAAGTATATATAACATTCCTAACGAGATATTAATTATATTTAATTTCCATATAAAATTTTGAGTCTTGTTTATAATTATTACAATTTCCTATACGAGATATTAATTATATTTTTAGACCTATTCTCCTCCTTGTACATTTTTGTTTTCCTGTTATGATATTTTAATAGTCTTTCCTCATTTAATGTTTTAATTGAAACGTGGCTTTTAGAACAAAAATAAGAGTTAAACTTCCCCACAATATTAATTAATTATGTCATGTGACTTTTTTCTAGGCCGTCACTTTGCTTAATGTGATGCTTTTTTTTTTTGGCTTTTAATAATATATAGACTTCACGTGCATACGCTTAATCCAATTCTCCACAAAGAGTGAGTCATGTCCAGGCAATCAAACTGGACAAAAAGATGTTGACTCCTACTCCATGCTAAACCTCATGGAGCTACATAGGAAAAGATACTAATTCTGACCAAATCCAATAAGGTTTGCACGCTAGTACGACTTTGTCCGGTGTAAGCAGTTGTATTAATAGCACAACTTTGTATAATAATGGATTTCTTCCTGTTATTTGGACGGACTGTAATCGTAATTTTGATTCTATTGTGATTAGATGACCCATTCAAAATTTTATGGGTTTGGATAAAAGTGATTTTGATGATGGATTGGTTTGGGATAATCCAAGTTTACTCATCATAAATCAGCAACTCAAATAAACTCATGATAATGCCCAAACAGAACCCACGAGAATGTTCAATCTTAACGATTACAGTTCTACTCTAGATTAAGATTTTTGTTTATAAATAATTATTAATTTTTTTTTATTTTCGAACAATAAAAATACACCAACGCACCCCAACCACCCACCAAACTATCCATCCACCCTACCCCCTACCCTACACCAAACCCCACCCAAGCACTGAACCACCCTCACATCTATGCCCCCTACCTTGCCTACTCCACCCACCCCCTACCACCCCTACTCACATCTACCACACCTATCCCATCTTACCCCCACCCTCACTTCCCTTATCATATTCTCAAATTTCGATTTCATATTTTTTTTACTTTTATAAATAATTTATAAAAAATATAAAAAAAATTCTTACCTCCCTACCTCCACCCCATTTTCCCCCACCCCACCCTACCAACACCTACCCCTCCTCCACCCCACCCAATTGACCTACCCCCATCCTCAAAATTCTATTTCATATTTTTTTTATAAAAAATATGAAAAAATTTCTTACCTACCCCCACCTACCCCTTCCACCCTCACCCCATCCTCAAATTTCTATATCATATTTTTTTTATTACTTTTATAAAATAAATATTAAAAATATAATCTTTTTTCTTACCTCCCCTTACCCCTCACTCCATGTCGTACCCCATCCTTAAATTTCTATTTTATATTCTTTTTACTTTGATAAAAAATTATAAAAAAAAATTGTACCTCCCCCCCTGCCCTACCCGATCCTCAAATTTTTATTTTATATTTTTTGTTACTTTTATAAAAAAATATTAACAATATGAATTTTTTTCTTACCTTCACCCCGCCCTACCCACACCTACCCCCTCCACCCCACCCCATTGTCTTACCATCATCCTCTAATTTCTATTTCATATTTTTTTTTACTTTTATAAACACTTTATAAAAAATATGAAATTTTTTCTTACTTCTCCCTCCACACCACACCGCCCTCCACCCCCACCCCATTGTCTTACTTCATCCTCAAATTTTTTATTTCATTTTTTTACCCCACTACTCACTCCCCGCCCCACTACCCCCTGCCCTGCCACCCACTATTTTATATATTTATTTTACTTTTATAAAAACAAAATCTTAAAAATATTATTCTTACTTTAAAAATAAAGATATGGAAAAAAACAAATATCATACAAAATAAAAAAAATCAGAGAATGTAAGTTTGAAATTTGTAAAAGTAATGAGTCAAGTTGGGCAAATTGGGTTATGACCCATCTTGATCCGCCCATTTTAGCCCAAGTAAGCTTTGAGCGAATTGAGCATTGAGTCATTTATTAATTCAGTTCATCTTGATCCACCCAACTTCAGCTCAAACGGCTCATCTGGCCCCTAATTGTGATATCTCTTTATGTCGCAATTGAAATCGTGAATGGAGGTGACTTCTAAACATTTGTTACCAATTAGCAATAATCTATTCGATTACTCATTAACGACTTCTTACAACTTTAAAAGAGACACTTCTCAACCAGATGTTACTACACAATTGATTGTCTGTTAGGCTAAGTTGTCCAAATGAACTTATTACAAGTACTTATTCTGTTGACATATTGGTATACATGTATATACATTTAGTATACATGTAGTTATTAGTGTGTTGGTTAAATAAGGCTTAGTGATAGTGGCCCATGGCCCATTATGTACTGGCCCATTGTGTTTAGTTTATTTCTGATTCAGTTTGTATAATTAGGACCTATGTGATTCATTTTGAGTTAATGAGCAAACATGTAAAGCTTCCACAAAATTGTTGCCTTCTCTCTCTCGTTTCTCATCTTCCTTCTTCTACACAATTTATCTTCTTCTTCAGTTCTTCTGGATTCTGTCCAGAATATACACATGCAGGATCTCTTCACTGGGAAGGTGAAGGACATTTGTAAAATGGTTTATGGGCTCTACATGTTGAAAACAAGATTGAGAGGAAACTCTGGTAGGATGGTTGATGGTCTGTATATACATGACAAACAGATGAAGTCTTTGGCAGCTGATTTTGCAAAGAATGACAGGCAGAGAGAAGGAGAGTTATGACATAAGAGGCTGGGGAATGTTCCAATGAGTATGTTGAGGAAAATAACCAGCTTTGAAGACAAATCCAAGTTTACAATAAAACATTGTGAAATCTATCCAATAGCTAGACAAACTAGGAAAACATTTCCCACTTGTACTACCAGAACATTGTTTGTTTTTCAATTATTACATATTGATGTTTGGGGACCTTATAGGGTACCTACTTATAATGGAATGAGTACTTTCTCACTGTTGTGGATGATTATACCAGATGGACTTGGGTTTTTTTGTTACATATGAAGTCTGATGTGTCAACTATCCTTAAAAACTTCCTAGTTGAAATTAGAAACTAGTTTAATATGGGAGTGAAGACCATTAGAACAGACAATGGGATAGATTTTTTTTAATAATGTATGTCATGATCTATTTAGACAGTATAGGATTATACACCAGAGCTCCTGCCCATATACTCCACAGCAAAATGGAGTAGTGGAAATGAGGCATAGGCACATTTTGGAGATTGCTAGAGCTATCAAGTTTCAAGGACATTTGCCATCAGAATTCTGGAGAGATTGTGTAGAAACAGCAGTGTATGTGATCAATAGAATTCCCTCTGTTGTTCTAGGGAGCATCTCTCCCTATGAGAAATTATTCAGGAAAGTCCCTTGTTTGTCTCACATGAGAATTGTTGGATGTCTTTGTTATGCTACTAATTTGGTCAAGAAGGATAAGTTTGATGTTAGGGCCATTAAAGTTGTGTTGTTGGGCTATGCAATTAGACAGAAGAGATATAGGTTGCTTGATTTAACTAACAAAACAATTTTTGTAAGTAGATGTGTGGTCTTTCATGAAGATCATTTTTCATTCTTACATATACGGGGAGGAACCAGTGGAGCCAATGTTGGGGAGTCACATCTTGATCCTCATGTATCCACCTCTCCTGATATTACATCTCATGATATTAATCCTTTCATTTCTAATAGTTTTGATCTTGATGAGTATGTTGATCATGGAGGAGCTGCTATTGCTGATTCAGAAATATTAAGCAGGCGAAGTGATATTGTCCCTGATGCAGTCAGTGAGGATTCTGGTGCTGATGATAAAATGGAGTTGGTTGAGACAAAGAGTGCATCCCCATCATACAGCCAGTCAAAGACCAATACACAGGACATGGTTGTCTCTTAATCACCAACAGAAATCAGAAGGTCAGCGAGCGAGAAGCCCTTCGATTTACGGACTTTGTTCAGCCTGCTGCAGAAACAAGAGGTGTTAGATATCCACTATCAGATACAATCAGTTATGTTGGGTTATCTGCATCATACCAAAGTTTCGTAGCTAAAATATCAGAAGAGGTTGAGCCCCAGTCATATACAGAAGCATCCAAGGATGCAAGATGGATTGAGGCCATGAAGACAGAAATTAGGACCTTAGAAGATAACAGAACATGGAAGGTGGTAGATTTATCGGAGAACAAGACAACTATTAGTTGCAAATAGGTCTATAAGATCAAGTACAAGTCTACATGTGAAATGGAAAGATAGAAGGCACGATTGGTGGCAAAAGGGTATAATCAGAAAGAAGGAATCGATTATCAGGACACCTTTGCACTTGTGGTGAAAATGGTGACCGTTAGATCTGTTATCTCAATTGTTGCTTCACAAGGCTGGATAGTGCATCAGATGGATCTGTTTAATACCTTCTTACAAGGTGATCTTAATGAGGAGGTGTACATGACTCTTCCACAAGGATTCACACACAAGAAAGAAAAGGTTTGTAGGTTGTTGAAGTCGTTGTATGGGCTGAAGCAGGCTTCAAGACAGTGGAACATCAAACTAACCACTGCTTTGATATCCTCAGGGTTCACTCAGAGTCACATGGAGTACTCACTACTCACTAAGAAGGTGAATGACATTATTGTGATAGTATTGATATATGTAGATGATTTACTTGTGACTGGAAATGACATAAAGCTAATAGAGGAGACTAATAATGCACTGCAGCAACACTTCAAGATCAAGGACCTCAGAGAATTGAGGTATTTCTTGGGGTTTGAGTTTGCTAGAAGCAAGGATGGGATAGTGATGCACCAAAGAAAATATGCCCTGGAACTGGTTGTGGATATGGGACTGACATGAGACAAGCTTGTTAATTCATCAATGGAAGTGAATATGAAACTCACTTCTCATGTATATGACAAACATTTAGAAATGAATGGGGGTACTGCCTCCACAGAAGATCCTTTATTGACAGATGTTGCTAGCTTTCAGAGGCTCATTGGCAGATTGTTGTATCTCACTAACACCAGACATAACATTTGTAGTGCAGATTTTGATCCAGCTTATGTAAGCCCCGAAGAGATCACACATGCTGGCAGCAGAAAGAGTAGTTCGATATGTCAAAAGGGCTCATGATTTGGGTATTTTCATGGCTGCTGGGAGCACAGATAAGTTGTCTGCTTACTGTGATGCTGATTGGGCTTCATGCCCCAATACAAGACGATCAGTCACAAGTTATTTTGTATTCTATGGTTCTTCCCTCATCTCGTGGAAGTCTAAGAAACAACATACAATCTCCAGAAGCTCGGCAGAAGCTGAATATCGAAGTTTGGCATCTGTGGTGGCTGAAGTGGTCTGGATTTCAGGACTGTTTGCTGAGTTGAATATTTGTCTGAAGTTGCCTGTTCCTGTTGGTTGCGACAGTAAGTCGGCCATTCAATTGCTGCAAATCCGATGTTTCACGAGCATACAAAACATATCGACATCGACTGTCATTTCATTCGGGAGAAGGTTCGACATGGTCTGGTGTCTCATATACGTTTGTACTGCAGGGCAGCCAACGGATGTTTTGACAAAGAGTTTGGTACAGAATCAACATTCTTATTTGTTGTCCAAGCTAGGTGTCAAGAATTTGTTTAGTACCTAGCTTGCGGGGGGATGTTGACATATTGGTATACATGTAGTTATTAGTGTGTTGGTTAAATAAGGCTTAGTGGTAGTGGCCCATGGCCCATTATGTACTGGCCCATTGTGTTTAGTTTGTTTCTGATTCAGTTTGTATAATTAGGACCTATGTGATTCATTTTGAGTTAATGAGCAAACATTAAAGCTTCCACAAAATTGTTGTCTTCTCTCTCTCGTTTCTCATCTTCCTTCTTCTTCACGGTTTATCTTCTTCTTCTTCAGTTCTTCTGGATTCTGTCCAGAATATACACATGCAGGCTCGGATTATGGAATCTAACATATTCAATGCGCGTTTTGAAAAAGTGAATTGGTAGAGTAGTGATTTTTGTTCGGCTAAATAATTTCTTTGTTAATAGTTTATGTTTGGTCAATATTTTCAAAAACTAATTTTACGTGTCAACTTAGGAAAATAATTACGACTAATTTTAATTTGGGATATAGATAATTCTGTCGAAAACAAAACTAAAACACTTCATTTTCTTGGAGAAATTAATTGTTTTTCTCCTTATTTAATAGTTGGAAATTAGTCTCTGCTATTATTCAAAAGCATGTATTTCTTCACTAACAACTTTGCCAACACCTTTAAAAAAGGGACAGACGGTGCACTATGTTCTCGCTGTGTGCGGATCCAGGAAGGGTCAGACTATAAGGGTCTATTGTACGCAACCTTAGACTGCATTTCTGCAAGAGGTTGTTTTCACTGTTTGAACCTGTGACCTCCTGATCACATGACAACAATTTTACCACCTACCCCAAACACCTTCATTCTATAAAATAAATATTTTTCCTTAAAATAAGCACTATTGACCTTTCTCAAGCTTGGCTAAACATGTTGTAAATTCAATCTCTCGCCACACAAGCTTTTAATATGACCCTGTTGAGTGTTGTAGCAACTAGTGAAAATGTTTGGTGTGTTGTTCCTATTGTAAGTATTATAAATCAGTTGCAGTTCTTATAATATGTAATAAATGAACATCTAAAAGGATGAAGCTTTTACAGTGATGAATTGGACTAATATCTAGTCCGGCCCAGTATCAATTTTATCCACGAACACGACCAAACAAAACCCTTTAGTAAGGTTTGAATCCAATAATAGAACATAATAAAGACAATAAAAATTTTGTACGAAATTCTGCTATCATAGAATAGTTATGTTACTTAACAGAATCTAGGAGTTTTTACTTTTTGTTTTAATTTTTTTTACCTTTTACCCTAGAGTTGTAGCAGCACAGGTTGTAATGCATTAATTTTCTTATGTTTTCAAGACTTAACTTCGCTGGTATAATTTCGCAAAGCGTAACCGGTTTCACTCTTAGGGGTGTAGGGCGCAAAGATGCGGATTTTACCCGCACCCTCTTTCTTTTTTCTTTAAATAGAGAAAGTTATTCAATTGAGATTTTAAAAGACTATTTGTTGGCGTTACAGTGGATGTATGTGAATAGTATACAACTATCACTAGTGCTTAGAAAGGATAATCAATTACAATTTCAAAATAATAGACTTGAAGCCTAACATCAGTTGTCACAACATCAATAAGTGTTGATGATCTTAATCTTCGGTCTTTGATCCTTCCCTGAAGTCTTGAGATCTTGGTTGAAACTGCAGCAAGCCTCGAACAACAACAACAATATGTTTAGAAATATGGAAATAGAATAAGATAATTGGCTTGCTGAGTCGATTGAATTCTCAATCTATCCTTAAGATAATATTGCCCCGTATATCCTTTCAACGGTGTAATGACAACTTATCTCTCAAGATAAAACAACAATCAAACAAATGAGCAAAAGGACTCAAGTGTTCGCTAGAATAGAAGGATTTTTGAGTGTGAAGATTTCAAGAAAGGAAGAGATTTCATCAAATCTGAAATCATCTAAGTGTTGAGAGTACTTCTCTTATGTATAATATATCTTCTCAAATCTGAAATAAGGAATTATTATATAGTGTTTAAGGATGAGAAAATGTGTTAATATGTGATTAAGAGGGCTGTTAATGGCCTTCATAAAGGTCATAAACGTTGTGGCATAAGTTCCAAACGTTTTAGCAAGTAATGTACATCATTCTGATTTATTATCGTTGACTGGGAGCTCACTGGACACGCAGCCCACGACCCGCGACCCGGGCGGGTAGGTGGTGGTGGCGCGCGTGTGAGTCTAGTCTCGAACCCAACCACACCTAGGTCTTCCCTCCTTCAAACACATGGGTTACCCCTTGGAGTACCAATCCCTTATTCAGTTTTGAGGCTTATATTATGAACAATTCTTCCTTTTCCTACCGATGTGGTAGATTTGTCACACACCACTCTTTCATGTCTCAAACACCTTACTTCGTGGACCAATATCTTTTCCATTTCTCAATGAAATTTGACGATTTTTGGCCCTACGGTCATCTACTCACTTAGTAGATTATGCACATGTGAAGAACCAGGGTCTCCAACATGTGAAACCATTACGTTTAAGTCATTGAAGATGGGCGGATCCAACCTCCACCAAAGGCAAATTTCCAACACTATTTATAGATAAATAAGTGCAGTGAATTTTAAAAGACTATTTAGGAATGTAATGACTTAAAATATTTTAAAAGACAATAAAAAAAATTATGTTTGAATTTTAAAAGATTTATCATAAAATTTGAAAGGACCACATGGATTTTTCATGTCAATTTCTCTAACATGTATTTCACCGAACAACTTGCATGCATAGATTTCTGAGACCTCTTCTAACATTCCATCGTGAAAATCAGATAGGAAATCTGCTAAAGGAACTTGGGTATGTGTTTGGTCATAACATTCCTGAAGTGATGATTGACACATTAATCAATAGTGTCCAAATCAGTGACCATGGGATCTTCAAGGACAGGAGAAAATTTTTCCAAATGAAACTCCTGAGATCTTCAAGGACAGGGGATGATGGAGTCGACACAGTTGGTGTGGGTGGGGTTCATCGGTGAGTGATGCGCGATTTATGCACACACTAAATGCAAGTGCACGTGTCGTGACAAGTAATATAGTCTAGAAGACCGAGTTATCGTCCTCAGGGATTAGTGTCAAATTATCAACCTCTATTATGTAGTATCTATTTGGTAACCGATAATTTGATGAATTGTTTATAGCTAAGATTATAGACGCTAACTAAATTAATTTATTTTACTTCAGATATGGTGGAAATAGGGCTTCCAAATCTCCTCAACTATCCGCTCGTTTTACTCGTTAATGCAAATAATTATGGTTTTTCTTCTATTTTGAGATAGCATGTTAACTAAGTTGTTTTATACTCTTGTTAAGGTAATACAAACACTCAACCCCAATGTAGAACCCTCCTATCTTTCGATGACAAGATTGACTACAAAGGAGGATTAAGAACAATAACCTATCAAACTACACAAGTATCGGGGTACTTTCGTCCACGATTTAAACGTATGTTTATTCAACTATAACATATTCACAATCTCCCCTTTCGGATTTCGATTAGAAATCATATAAGTTATGATAATTAGTGATCAATTAATTACCAAGCAATCAAGACAATTATTGAATAAATCTCAACAATAATAAGAAGAAACCAAAACATGCATTAATTCATAAGAACGAGGTTCAAGCGATTCGATATGGAAATCCCTAAATTAAGTTAGTTCCTAGCCATAGACATGCCAAGAACTAAACTAATATCCAACATACACAAAAAGAAACAAAATAAAGAACAAGAAACCTACTTAAAAGGAAGTCTCCAATCTTGATCTCCAAGTTGTGATGAATTATCAAGTGTGGGATCCCCAAAATCTGACCTAAAAGATCCTTTTTATAACATCAAAAATGTCTCAAACCTTTTCCTTCTTGGCCTTGGCCCATTCAGTCAGTTTGGCAATTTTGCGCCTTGCGCCATGACCCTGGCGTGGCGCCAAAACCTGCGACTCTGCTCTTTGGGCATCGTGGCGCTGCTTCTGCTAATGGTCTAGCGCCGCGACGCCGCCATGTTTGCCAACTTTTCAGCTTTTTGAGCTCTGGAACCTCTGTTTCTGCCCTCTTTTTGCTCCTTTTCACCAATGTGCCACTTTAAACCATTATGACTCAAAAGAAAGAAAATATATCCTAAGACGACACATATTTGTACAAAAATGGGCAAAAGACTAACTAAAAATGACTCAAAATGTGTATATAAAATACATCGATCAATGAGTCGGAGAGACGATGCCGGAGCCGATAGTGGCAGTGGTTGTCCACTCGAGAAAACAGTAATAAGCAATCTTGAGAAAAAAATCCTGTCCACAAGGGTGAGATTTTTTATAGGATTTTGTATTTATATCTCCCACTAAAAAGTCACACAAAATCCTAATTAAAAAAATTGTTTCGAAATTAGCAAATTTTTTAATACAAAAAGATATTTGTTACTTGTTTAAAATCCTGATTGAATACCACTAGATTTGAACATCCTCCTTAAAAAACCTAATAGTCTTAATTAAATAACACAAGACTTCTTAGATGGAAAGAGGTTTTGAAACTTTTGAGAAGTCCTTGATGAATCTTCTAT
Source organism: Przewalskia tangutica (assembly GCA_029844215.1). Lineage (NCBI taxonomy): Eukaryota > Viridiplantae > Streptophyta > Magnoliopsida > Solanales > Solanaceae > Przewalskia > Przewalskia tangutica. The sequence goes on along the minus strand of CM056724.1, from coordinate 39,466,183 downwards.
AAAAATCAAGATGCGAGGAAAATTCGACCCTTTTGATCTTTGGAGGTGGTAGATTTTATTCTTGAAATCTTTGCTTTGTCCACCTCAATACCTTGGTTGGATATTTTGTGTCCAAGGACAATCCCCTCTTTTACCATGAAGTGACACTTCTCCCAATTCAGCACAAGGTTGGATTCTTCACACCGTTTTAACACTGCTTCCAAGTGCCTCAAACACTCGTCGCACGAGGACCCAAAGACCGAGAAATCATCCATGAAAATCTCTATAGTCCTCTCCACCATATCCGAGAAAATTGTCATCATACGCCTCTGAAAGGTCGCAGGTGCATTGCAAAGCCCAAATGGCATCCTTCTGAATGCAAACGTACCAAAGGGGCAGGTGAATATTGTCTTTTCCTGATCTTCTGGTGCTATGGCAATCTGATAATACCCTGAGTAACCATCCAAAAAGCAGTAGTAATTGTGTCTTGCAAGTCTATCCAACATCTGATCTAGAAATGGCAACGGGAAGTGGTCTTTTCCGGTTGCCTTATTCAACTTGCGATAGTCAATGCAAATTCTCCACCCAGTAACTGTTCTAGATGGAATAAGCTCATTCTTTTCGTTGGTCACTACTGTCATACCACCCTTTTTGGGCACCACTTGCACCGGACTCACCCATGCATTGTCAGAGATAGGATAAATTACCCCAGCATCAAGCCATTTCATGATTTCTTTTCTGACTACCTCCTTCATGTTTGGATTCAGTCTCCTCTGTGCCTCAATGGAAGGTCTACTCTATTCGTCTAGACGGATCTTATGCATCACTGTTGATGGACTTATCCCCCTTATGTCTGCTAATGTCCACCCAATGGCATGCTTGTGAGCCCTCAGTACTCTTAGCAGCTTCTCACTCTCTACTGTGGATAGATGACATGAGATGATCACTGGTAGGGATTGATTCTCACCTAGATATCGGTACTGCAAATGATCTAGTAGAGTCTTCAACTCTAACTCTGGAGCTTTTTCTGTGAATGGTATTGATCTCTCTGGAATCTGCCCAAGCTCTTCATATCTCTTCTTATCACACCGCTCATAAAAATTCATCCAATTTGCATATTCCATCATATTCGGGTCATTACCACTATCCTCATCCCATCATGTCAGCACTTCTTCAAGCGCATCAGCATTTCTGAACCCATTTTCCGACACTGCTTCTTCGATCACATCAATGGCGAAGCAGTTGTCACTTGCCTCTGGGAAGGTTGCTGCTCGAAAAACATTGAAAATCACCGCTTCTTCTTCCACACGAAGTCTCAACTCACCTTTTCGAACATCAATGAGTGTATGTCCTGTGGCTAGGAAGGGTCTGCCAAGGATAATGGGGATCATGTCATTATCTCTCATGTCTAAGATGATGAAATCAGCGGGAAAGATGAACTTGTCCACCTTAACCAACACATCCTCGATGACTCCTCTAGGGTGGACGATTGAGCGGTCAGCTAGCTGCAAAGTGATGTTTGTAGGTCTGGCTTCTCTCATTCCAAGTTTGCGAAACACCAGATAGGGCATCAAATTTATACCTGCCCCCAGATCACACAACGTCTTCTGACACTCAAACTTTTCTGTAGTGCATGAGATGGTGAAACTTCCCGGATCTTTCAACTTCTGAGGTAGCTTTCTCTGTAGGATGACACTGCATTCTTCAGTCAACACCACTGTTTCGTAGTCATCTATCCTCTTCTTTTTGCTGAGAATCTCTTTCATGAACTTTACATAACTCGGCATCTGCTCTAGTGCCTCAGCAAACGGGATGTTGAGTTGTACTTGTTTGAGAACTTCCAGGAATTTAGAGAACTGTTTGTCAAGAGAACTTGTTTTTAGCTTCTGGGGGTACGGTATCTTCACGTGGGGTGCGTCCACAGCTGCTCCCAAAATCATTGTACCTTCTGAGCCCTGGGCGCCGCAGCCCTGAGATTCGGCGTCGTGGCGCCGAGATTTCTGCAATGTCTCAGGATTATCAGCGTCGTGGCGCTGCTCAGTGGAACTGCAACTTCTGCGAGAAATCTAGGCCCTTCTTTTCTGGACACGGTGGTGGTGAGTTTGCTTCCACCGGTTCGCCATTTTTCTGGTCAACGCCTGGAATTGATCTTTCATATTCCCTCAATATGTTCAGGGTGATTCCCTTGTATTCTGTTGCTTAGCATGCCCGTAAGTTGTCCTATTTGCATTTCCAAATTCTTCAGGGACACTCTCGTTTCGTCCATGAACTGAGTTTGGTGCCTAGTTAGCCTGAGTATGGCTGCTCGTAGCCCATCCTGCTCTTCCTGTGGGGCCTGGGGATTACATTGTTGATAGTGGTAATCCATGTTTGCAGGATCCCTGAGATGAATCAAAATCAACAAACGGATCACGGATCACGGCGCACGGTTCCACCAATAAATAAAAAATTAATAAAAAGAAAAATAAAAACCAAATTAGAAATTAAGAATAGAAAGAATGATATTGAACTACGCCAATCCCCGGCAACGGCGCCAAAAACTTGATGCGCGATTTATGCACACACTAAACGCAAGTGCACGTGTCGTGACAAGTAATATAGTCTAGAAGACCGAGTTATCGTCCTCAGAGATTAGTGCCCAATTATCAACCTCTATTCTGTAGTATCTATTTGGTAACCGATAATTTGATGAATTGTTTATAGCTAAGATTATAGACGCTAACTAAATTACTTTATTTTACTTCAGATATGGTGGAAATAGGGCTTCCAAATCTCCTCAACTATCCGCTCGTTTTACTCGTTAATGCAAATAATTATGGTTCTTCTTCTATTTTGAGATAGCAGGTTAACTAAGTCGTTTTATACTCCTGTTAAGGTAATACAAACACTCAACCCCAATGTAGAACCCTCTTATCTTTCGATGACAAGATTGACTACAAAGGAGGATTAAGAACAATAACCTATCAAACTACACAAGTATCGGGGTACTTTCGTCCACGATTTAAACGTATGTTTATTCAACTATAGCATATTCAAAATCTCCCCTTTCGGATTTCGATTAGAAATCATATAAGTTATGATAATTAGTGATCAATTAATTACCAAGCAATCAAGACAATTATTGAATAAATCTCAACAATAATAAGAAGAAACCAAAACAAGCATTAATTCATAAGAACGAGGTTCAAGCGATTCGATATGGAAATCCCTAAATTAAGTTAGTTCCTAGCCATAGACATGCCAAGAACTAAACTAATATCCAACATACACAAAAAGAAACAAAATAAAGAACAAGAAACTACTTAAAAGGAAGTCTCCAATCTTGATCTCCAAGTTGTGATGAATTATCAAGTGTGGGATCCCCAAAATCTGACCTAAAAGATCCTTTTTATAACATCAAAAATGTCTCAAACCTTTTCCTTCTTGGCCTTGGCCCATTCCAATTCGGATTTGGCAATTTTGCCGCCTTGGCGCCGCGGCCCTGCAACTGGCGCCGCGGCGCCGAAACTTCTGCGGCTCTATGCTCTTTGGGCATCGTGGCGCTGCTTCTGCTAATGGTCTTGCGACGCCACCCTGTTTGCCAACTTTTCAGCTTTTTGAGCTCTGGAACCTCTGTTTCTGCCCTCTTTTTGCTCATTTTCACCAATGTGCCACTTTAAACCATTATGACTCAAAAGAAAGAAAATATATCCTAAGACGACACATATTTGTACAAAAATGGGCAAAAGACTAACTAAAAATGACTCAAAATGTGTATATAAAATACACCGATCAATGAGTCGGAGAGACGATGCCGGAGCCGATAGTGGCAGTGGTTGTCCACTCGAGAAAACAGTAATAAGCAATCTTGAGAAAAAAATCCTGTCCACAAGGGTGAGATTTTTTATAGGATTTTGTATTTATATCTCCCACTAAAAAGTCACACAAAATCCTAATTAAAAAAATTGTTTCGAAATTAGCAAGTTTTTTAATACAAAAAGATTTTTGTTACTTGTTTAAAATCCTGATTGAATACCACTAGATTTGGACATCCTCCTTAAAAAACCTAATAGTCTTAATTAAATAACACAAGACTTCTTAGATTATTTAAAAGTCTTAATTGAATACCACAAGACTTATTTATCCCAAAATAGTCTTTAAAATCCTAATTGAATATACCCCTAGATAAAGGTAGAAAGTTAAGGTAAGTAGACAATCAATGTTATAATAATCAAACAATGATAAATTACCTGACTTAGATTTATCTTTTTTTTTAATTAATTGACTTAGATTTGTCATTTGGATATATCACAAGATTTTACAAAGGATATATATAGTTGTGGCCAACTAATTTGGATTTGAAGTGTAACTTATTGATTGTTGATGTTCGGCATAGTTATATATGTTTTCAGATCTATTAACTCACATTTTTACCTCTTTTTGATAATAATTCGTGTGGAATTTGGCCAACATAGCTTGAATTTTGAATTTATATGAATTTGGTTTTAATGTGATTTATTAGGAATAATTCATGTTAATTCTGAGGCAAGTTAGAGTTCAAACTTCAAGTTTGGACCAAACCCAAAATTAAGGCCCAATGTGAATATTGACTTGTTACAACAAGATTGTAGCGGCCAAAGCGACTAATTTGCATTGATTGTTCCTTTTACGACAGTTGTTTAGTGAATGACTCATTTTTTATATTTATTATAACTTATGGAGTTATGGACCTTTTAGACAGGGTTTAAGATCCATTTTGAGCTAACTGAAAATGATATGAGAAAATGTTAGACCATGGTCTAAAATTTTGCAAGTTATTCAAACGCTAGCCTACAAGCATATATTTTATCTATAAGATTGTCACGACCCAAAATGGAACTTGACAATCTTTGTCCAACACGCAATATTGGCATAACAAGGTGCTAGTCAATCCATACCTATTATAACATCAAAATCAACCATCTCTAACTCAACAAGATCTGCCGAGGTCTGATAGCTACAAATTATTATTGTACAACCACGATAAACTCGTCTAGCAATAACTGACTCACCAGCCGTTGGAGATACATCAAAAGGTTTACTTCTCAACTCAGGTACTATACCAACTTCCTCACAACAAATAGAGTAACATATGATAAAGTATATCCGGGATCTATCAAAACATAAACAACATGTGAACAAACGGTCAATATACCTGTCATAACATCTAGTGAAGACCCCAAGTCCTATTGAACCGCTAAAGAATAGATGAGGTTCTGATTACCGCCTGAATTAGAAGCTCCACCTCTACCTCGAGCTCTACCATCTAGAGACTATGCCCCATGCCCTGAAGGACGCACTAAGAAAGATGACCCTACTACTGAACCGGTCGGTTGTGCCATACTGCTCCACCCTCTGCTTGGAAAATCTCGCATCATATAACCATAACGCCCATATGAATAGCAGGAAATCATACCCATCCGGCACTATCCATAATGCCTCTTCCTGCAAGTACCACAACACGACAGAGACAACCTCATCTGACCTGAACTTTTTTGTTGATGAAACCCTGATGCTCGTAAGCTCTCACCCAGCCCTAGCTGGGCATAACAGTCATATCCAAAACCCTGGAACTGGTATCATGGAAGGAGAGGTGGTCGCCCAAAGAATTGTGGCCTAAAGACACCCCAGACTCTCCATGATAACTGACAGACCTCGTCCTCTTATGATGCTCCCTCTCAATCCTCTGATTAACCCGCTGCTGACTCTTACGTTCTTTTAAATTCTGAGTGGAAGTCTGGATCCGAGCGATATCCATATAATTATGTAACGATGTCGTAGTACAAGATCTAATCTAATATGGCTCAAGACTCTCCATGAACTGATGAACTCTAGCCCGCATCATTTCCACAATAGAGATACCACCTAGCTAAGGATTTAAATTTGAGACTATACTCTAGAACACTTATATTATTGCTTGAGGGCTAAGAACTGGACAACCCTGGCCTCTCGAATCTCTAACACAAGATAATGGTCCATAAAAGTCTTTAAGAACTCCGCCCACTCTGCTGGAGATGCATCTTATCCCTTAGAGCGCTTCCATGACTCATAATACAGAACAGTTATACCTCACAGCCTGAAAGTCGCTAAGTCGATTGTCTCTATATTTGTAGCATGCATAACTTTGAATATACGGTGAAGCTAATCAATAAAATTATGTGGATCCTCATCTGCATATGATCCCGTAAACTCTGGAGGGCTCAAACCAATGAACTCTCAAACCCTCCAACTAACTGGCCACTCAGAAGGTCCAACACTCGATGGTGCTCTATTATGATGTTGATTCTGTGTGGCCACTAACAGGGTCAATAAATGTATTGCACGTGTAATGTCCTGATCAGATGGAACAAGAGAGGGAACTAGAGGTGTTGTGGCTCTCGGGAGCTTCTTAGGTGTTTGGGGAGTCGGAGATGGCTGAGAGGGTGTCTCACCTTAGACCTCAGACTGAGCCACATTACCAGGTGGTGCTCTACAATTACCCTTTTTTTGCAGTCGCAATAGCCCTCTAGCTAGTTATGTTTGTCTAGTCACATGCATCTCTGTATAACATATATAAAAAATATGAGTTAGACTCATGCTCTTATGACTCGGGTCTACAATATGATCTAGAATAAGAAAGACATGTAATCAATTCAAAATGTCTTGTAGCCTCCTTCTTATAAATGTGGTGCATAATACATTCATAAATAAGACTCTATTAGACACGACTTGTAGACTCTTAAGACATGACTAATTCTCATACCAATTTTGTCATGCCCCAAATCATAGAAGGAGAGATAGACACCCGATGCCTTATTCGACTGAGCGTACCAATTTATAACTCCAAACCAACTGAACATATATGGAAACCTTTGGGCCAACAAGGCCAAGCTATATAACAATCTGTAATATCTTAAGCCGACCAAGTTGTGTCTTATAGGAATCTGAAGATAACATATGTATCAACTGCATAGAATCAATCCAAAATGTATATCTACATATATGGGCCGACAAGGCCACCATAAGTGTCTACAACAACCAACCTGAAAAGAGTATCTACATGGGCTGATAAGGCCACCATATAGGCTAGAAATGACAATATCAAGTCCATACAACATAATGTACATACACAAGACATGTCTACAATCTTTTACAGAAGAATAAATGTACTGTGGTCGGGACAAGTCTCTGGCCTACCCATCAAGACTATATATATAACAACATACTCAAAAACTCTAGACCTGGCAACTCTAAATGACATAGAGCTTATCAATCAGGCTGAAACCCAGCAACGCCTACTAAGGAGGCCTGTCTATTTGTCTTTAAGGACTTGCGGCATGAAATACAACGTCCTCAGCAAAGGAACGCCAGTATGAAATAATTTACCGAGTATGTAAGGCAACTGAATAACTATACATTGAAACAAAGTTGATATACAATAATACCTGAATGTACTGATAGTCAAATGTAACTTGAGTATATATGTTACTTGGTGCTAGCTCATATAGCATACTGATAATAATAACGTATCAGACCTTAAGAGGCTCTATATGTAGAATATAATGTATCAGGCTATAATCAAGCTCTGTGTGTATATCTCATAACATACCATGCCACAATAGGGCTCCGTGTGTAAATCATATCGTACAATGATATCATACCAGGCCATAATCAGGCTTTATGTGTTTACCTCACATCGTACCAGGCCCAAATAAAGCTTTATGTGAACATATATAAATATATCTCAACAAAAAATTATAGAGCACTACGCATATATTCACTGACTTCTCTTCTAGCATGAAATAATCAATAGACAATATATGAACTCCCGACAAGGGACATACTGTGATACGTAAAATATGGCATACTATAGAGAGAATATTTGATGGAAAACTCTTCATTGAACATGTTTCGTTCGGAAATCGTTTTAGACTTGGATTCATGCCAACAGAAGATATATGGAATAACTGTTACATATCTTTTGTCAATCTACTCGGTGACACGATGAATTATGTCACAACCAAAATTATGAATCATGGTGGCACCTAAACTATTACTCGAAAAGGCGAACCACATATAGTACTAGTACTAGTAAGTATCATAGGCCGCTAAGATTAGATAACGCAATAAGAAGTAAAATCTAACAAGTAGTACATAGAAAAAACAGATAAGATCATGTATCATAAACAAGTCCATACCAAGGTAATCAGGTAATCAACCAAAGACATATATAAGCCATCAACAGAACAATTGAGAATATAAGAATGGATGAGTGCAATGTAATGCAATAGTCACCTCTCTCACTCCACTCCCGTACACACATGCTAAGGACAAAGTCTCAAAGCCATGACTCATGGGGAACCCGCGAAGTCCATGTACCACCCGACTCTCCAGTAAAACCTCGGAACAATAAATCATTTTCATCTCCGACAGAAACCTCGAAAAAATAAATCATTTTCATCTCCGACAGAAACCTCGGAATATCTCTGTCACTCTCAATCTCTGACAAAGACCTCAGAGTATCTCATCATTTTTATCTTTGGTAGAAACCTCGGAGTACCTCTGTCACTCTCAATCTCCGACAGAGACCTCGGAGTATCTCAATCACTCACCTCACCATCATGACCACATCAAACTAATAAGTAAAGCATGCTTGCATGATATCAACCTAAATACTATTATCAACAATTAATCAACAAGTACAAGTCATGTTACTATTCATATTTCAATTATTAAAATATTACTCTTTCCTTTCATGATATGAGTGAGCTAATATATGACACAAAATCAGACAAGCAAATATCACAGGATTAAACACATATGGCGACAAGCCAACGTAAACAACGTCCATACCAAGTAGTGGAAATTATCACCACATTCATGTCCAAAGCTATATCATGCTATCCCCGTCAATTTCTATGACATATATGACTCTCTAATCAAATCTAACTCAAGTAAGTCGTAGCCTACCTTGATGCCGATCGGGTGCCACGAACTATGCGACTTGAGCCTTTTCTTTCCGAAACACCTCCGAATGAACAAAGTTTATCAAATATATAATCTATGTTAAATTACGAGTCTAAAGAAACTCATATTGCTACGCTTCATACTCAGAATCAAAAGTGAACCAAAAATTCAAATCTGAGCCCTGAGGATAAAACTGAAATTTATTAAAAAAATCATTTTTACAACCTAAGGGTCCTATATCCGAAAAATTAGTCAATTACATCCACAAATAGACTCTCAAATCATAAGTTCTCATTTCTTAAGACTAGGACTCGAAACCTTCAATTATTCCAAAATATTAACTTAAGATTAACATCAACTTCCCACAACTCAAATACCATGAATTTTGAAGGTGCAGTTCAATATCCTAATATTCAATTTCAATACCCGGTATAATAACAGTTGAAGTGGCTAACATAATAATCATAAGAGATTTTTGTTTTCAAAGTTTAAAGCTATGTATATGCAAAACAGTGCCTTTCAACTTAGCAAAAGAAGACGTAAAAATGTATCCATACACCTATTTTATCAACTTGGCAAAACAATGACTTACCAGCACTCATTATATCAAATATGCCCAATGTTTACTTCATCATTACACTATAATTATCCCCACAAATCATTTTGTAATCATTATGACTTGCACTAACTATCACCTAAATTCCATACACACAAGAACTGCATTTGTAAATGAATGGTCTAAATTGAAATCAATTGTCATCCTACATACACACTGTCACACCCGTGACTTACCATTATATAAATGAATGTGAATAAATTCCCAATTATCTGAAGCTTAGTTGAGAATCTCCACTTTGGAGGACAAGCCATCGTCGAAACTTCCGTACCTAACTACTCTTTGTTTTAAACTTTTGATGTTGTCCTTTAACCTTTCAAACCCTACCCACTTAAATCCATTCTTATACATGGTCATGTAACATAGAGTACGAAATGAATTATGGACTTGGCCCATCAATCACCAACTAAAATTAATTGTCCAAATAACCTATTAACTCAACCACGCGTATGAGGTAAAAACTAACTAAGTTAACTACATTATTCACCAACTTATACCTTATATGGATGCAAATAATATTCATATAAATAAAATATTCACCACACATTAAATAAATATATTTTAAAAATTACCCGGCAATTAAATAAGCGTAATGAAAGGAATAGCCTAGAATTTCCATTTTCTTAATTAATTCTTCTCTGATACGCACCAAATTTCTTCAGGAAGGATGTTTTAGGGATGTTATGCCTAAAGTGCTAAACGACCAAACGGATCATTACAACTTAGTCTTAACAACAACTAAATCTACAACAACGACAATAGAAGGAGGAAAATCTTATCCAGTATTTAGAGACACTCAAATACATATAGAAGGAGGAAAATCTTACCTTACACATCAAGAATGACCCTCTCCCAAACCTTACTTCGCTTGGAAGGAATCTCTGAATCACAAGCAACGAGAAGAAGAAGAGTAACACAATATCTACAAACTTTTCGACGATGAAATCACGTCGTAATCTCGTAGATCTTAGTCTAGATGATGTGGGAACCTTAAGAGAGTATGTGGGAGCTTATAGGACCTGTAGGAGATGAAACTTGAGATTTTTTTGATAACGGAAAGGTCCATAAAAATTAGAATAATCATCCAAGAATAAAACATAATAACGATGGCCCAAAGAACTTAAAATGGGAGATGTCCATAAATCACTATGAATAATATCAAAATGCATAAACGTACGAGAAGTAGAGGCTACAACTGGTAATTTAACATGTTTCCCTAATGGACAAGAAGGATAAAGTGGGGTATTACACGTACCCTTATAATAAATAAATTATTCGTATGAAAATAAGAAATAATAAACGACCCCGGATGACCCAAACGTGCATGTCACAAGGAAGGAGCAAGAGCGTCTATGGTAGAGGGTGTGGCTTGACTCGTGGTGATAGTGGTGGTAGTTATTGGCTAAAGCTCTCTCATACTATTGCATCTCATTAGAGGTATCCCCGTCTTGAAATCCTTTACAGAAAAACCAAAAGGATCAAAATTAACAGAAACTCAATTATCAGTGGTGAACTTACGGACAAACACCAAATTTTAATTAAGTTAGGGGCATAAAGAATATTTTTTAAGATAAGAGGTGGATGTGGGGGAGACAAATTCGTATGACCATAACCGCTAATTGGAATTGAGTTGTCATTCCCAACAATAATGCCACGATTTTCGCTCAAATTCAAATAAGACGAGAGAGTACCTTGTGCGAACGTCATTTAAGAAGTGGTGTCGGTGTCCATGTACCAATTTGCGCTAGAGAGAGTTAATCCTAGTGTATGTATTGTGGCCTCAATATTCATAGGTATGGGGGTGGTGCGGGGCCCGCAACGGTGAAGGCCTGTTGAGGCCGAGGCCCAAGTAGGCCAGCCTGCTGCCACGGCCTAACAGACCATGATGTAGATTTCTGGGCCTAGAAACTGGACATGAGAGCAGACTTGAATGAAGCCCAGTTTCCAGGGTAAGGCGATGGGGGATATGGGTTGTTGGGCCACTGACCCATCCCCACGGCTAGCAGGCCCAAGGTTGTGGCCAATTGGCGTGCGACCCACTGTTCTGAGGACTACCACCACTGTTTTGTCCAGGGACACTGCCGTTTTTACCGTCGCGATCGCCACCCAGTTCTTGCCATTATTCTTATGATTTTAACCCTTTTTGCCGCCACCGTTGGTACGATTTTAGCTAGAATAATCCGAGAATAAAGGAGGGTCATCGGACGTGGCCATCATCATGACAGAATTAGTCCCTATAGCCGCCTTTTTAGCCAAGCCAGCTTCTTCCAATGTAAGCATGGAACGGGCTTGATAGAATGGTGGAAGAGGATTACTTTGACGAAGAAGCGTCTCAACGCCATTATAGGCCTCAGATAGGCCTGCAAGCATCTGAAGAATAAGACGATCATTAGTGACGGGCGCACCAACGTTGCGGAGTTGGTCCGCCAATTCCTTCAGCCTTTTATAATAAGATAAGATATTCGAAAAATCTTCCATGTTAACATGAGAAAATTTATGTTCAAGAGTAACATCAGGAGAATTTTTGTTATCTTGGAATATGTCACGCACCCTATTCCAAGTGTACATCGCCGTAGTGTCGGGTTCAATAATCGTCTGGAAAAGGTCTGTAGAGATATTGGAATATATCCACTCGAGAACGGTAGCATCGAGGGTTATCCATAACACATAGTCATCATCGGGGGTAGGCACCTTCTCCTTGCATGTATTAGCGGGGATGATGTGATGAAGGACTTGATGTGATCGTGCATTAACTTTAAATAATTCCGCCCACATCGCGTATTAGACGTTTTCCATCTCAAGAACAATAGGGATGTTATTCTTGATGTTGGAGACTATAGGGCAGGATGAAACATGTTCTATGAGATAGGCATAATGAAAGAACAAGAGGAGAAATAATTAGTAGAAAATTTGGCAGAGGAGGGGTGCTCGGCCGTCGGCCGGTGGTAGTACACCGAAGAGGGCGGCAAAAGTGTATAATTTGGAGAAGGAAACATTTTCCCTAGACTTCTGATACCATGAAATAATATAATCCCTTGATTATTTTCATTAATGAATAGGTATATACACAATTTACAATTTTCAAATATGGAAAATCATATTCCTACTATACTACTAATATCTTAATTATACTTGTACAAAAATTCTACAACTATGGTAAGTTTGTACAATACAATTATGGTAAGTCGGATTTTCTCGGATACCGTGATATACACGGTATACAACTATGGGTAGTGTATATTGTGTATATCACGGCTATACTATTTTCATTATCTTCTTCGATTCGCTTAACCTTTAATCTATACGACACATCCTTAACACTTGTTTTAAATCATTACTATCCTTGTGCAAGGTCTTAACCTCTCCGAGTTTGCATTACATACTAATATACGTATTTCAATGTAAAAATACGGAGTGTAACACCAAACGAGTCCAATATATTCAAAATAGTAATTACGAGCTTAAATGGATCCAACGATACCCATATTGCTATATAAAGTCATTCGGACTAAAAAAACAATCCCGAGTCTCAATAGTAAAATAAAAAAAGTCTTTCAAAATATGATTACCCATTCCTTAGGGATTATATATCTGACATTTTAGGCCAAAACGACTTCGAATCAATCTCAAAATCATTAAATTTCACCCTCTGCTTTTGGCTAAAGAGCCCTAAAATACCATAACTCTCTCATACGACATTGGAATTTGACAATTCTTGGCTATGATTCTGAAATCACGATACAGATCTAATGGTTCAATTAAAATATAATTTAGAGCTCATTTGTTCAATATGACACTATCTATTCTCAAAATGAAGCTTAATCATCAAATACGATCTCAACACGATCAAAACTTGCCCGAAACTCATCGGAATTAAATCCAAAATCATCAAACGAACCTGCTATAACTTTTAATTCATGAATCTGAGCTTATTTAGTCAACTACTTGATCGTAATCAACTCTTTACTTTCATTTCTACAAGAATGCAACTCATGTCTCCGAATCACTCCCGATTCCCTCAAGATTTGTCCAAACTCTTCGACTATGTCATTAATCACCATTCATACCCATAGGAACTTCCAAACCTCGATTTTGAGTCAGTTTACCTCAAATGTTGACTCTGGTCAACTTTTGTTTTACTTTTTTTCTCAAAACCTCTATTTTTTAGTTTTGTTATCTGATACGCACTCAATTGCCTCAGAACCCATTCCAACCATTCCCGGAAGTCTGTAATATGCATGTCAAACTTGCAATAAGTGTCATTTAGCGAAAAGGGCTTTAATACTCAAAATAATCGGATGGGCGTTATAAAATTTGAGAAATATATGAGCAAACATCATATCCGAGTCTAATATTATATGCAAAGGTTATTTTAAGGGATATATTTGCATAACTTTTAAAAATAAGTACAAAATCTAACTGGTAACCTAAAAAGGGAGATTTATGGAAATCACCTGAGCAAAGCTACATGGCTGATTTTGTCCAAGGATATATTTCGTGTGGTATATAAACAAAATCTCAGATATCATAGGGTGATTTCTTAATGAGGATCTTCACTTGATACGCAGAAACACACGTTGAAGGAGCAACACACGACAATAACTTGGAGACTTCAACACCTAGTTTTCTTTTCTTTTTTTCTTCTTACATCCGTCGTTTTTTATTTCTCGAGTTATGGAACACTAGCGTGAATGTTGAATTTCTGGTGTTATTTTGACAGATTAATTTATTGGTGTTGGGTTATTTAGTCATATGACGTGATTAATTATTTAATCATTTTCCAACAATTAATTACTAGATATAAGTCTTAAATTGAACTTGAAAATGAGAATTTTTTATTGCGATAGGATTGAGTAGAGCGCGTTCTTGAGCCAAGGCATTAGGCTTCAATTGTGAACACGGTTAAAGCGTGATGGATTCTACTTAGGAGTAGGAATGTGGCTTCAGAGACAGGGTTAATCCCAAGTTGATACCATGGCCTCCAACCATGGGAACGGTTCAACCATGACATTTTATAGAATGACTAAAAACAGAGCCAACTGTGGCATCGGTCGTCCAACCATTGTCACGATCAACCCTTAAGGATTGTCAATTAATGATCCATCATGGAAATGGTAACTCACATGTTCATTGTTGTTGTGATTGAGAATGGGTGGGGATATGGGGTTTGTTTGTTTGTGGTGTGATAAAGTGGCTGGGATTGTTGGTTGTTGAGTTGGTGAAAGGTGGGAGCTGCCGCTAAGGATGGTTGCATGTTTTAGAAAAAGGGTAGGTTCGTATTCAGGAGGCTCGATGCAGGTTGTTGGGCTCTTGGTGTTGGAAAGAGAGGGAAGAGTTGAGTTTGTTGAAGTAGAAATGTCAACCATGGGTTGTTTGCTATGTTGTCCATGCCAATCGGAGTCCCTTCATCACTATTTGTGCTAGGTAGATCAGCTCTTCTATTTATAATATTATATTATGCCCATTGAGCTGAAGACTTGTACTTAGAGCTTGCCCCGTCAATCCATGTTCCAGCAATGATTAGGGAACATGTTTTTGTGGTAGAGAGGGTGTTGTGAACAATAAGAAGTCTAGTTTAACTACATTGAGGTGGTATTAAAATTTTGGTTCGTAATCCTATTGTTGGTTCCTTCCCCAAATGTGGTATCTCCTGTAGTAATTGTTTATTGGCAGGCTTGGAATTTGAGTGAAAGCTTTTGTGCTTGTCATATTATTAGATGAGTAGTTATTAATTCATTTAAGTTGTGTGTGAATTTATAGAGTTGGTTATATATTATCTATAGAGGTGTCTATAGGATTAGATATGTCCATCGGGTCGGGTCCCCGGCCCAACCCGATAAACCAGGACTA
This sequence comes from Przewalskia tangutica, assembly GCA_029844215.1. Classification (NCBI taxonomy): domain Eukaryota; kingdom Viridiplantae; phylum Streptophyta; class Magnoliopsida; order Solanales; family Solanaceae; genus Przewalskia; species Przewalskia tangutica. The sequence continues at coordinate 39,450,774 of CM056724.1, read as the reverse complement.
GGGTCAGTTAATATCTGACTCGTGAGCCACTCGAAAAAGCGGGGACCCGATGATATATAGGGTCGGGCTAGGGTCAGATTTTTTTTACTGACCATCGGGTCGGGGATCCGGGTCGAGGACCCGGCCCGAGCTCTGACCCGACATCGACCCGCCACTAAATTTTTTTAATATAATTTAAAATATACTCCTTTATTAATATTTACATGTTTTAAGAATATATGTGATGTAGGCTTTATGTTTTAATGTGAAGCATTGACATAAAATATATGCATTGTAAATTGATGTAACTTTAAATGGTCATAACTCTGCGCTCGAATGTCCGTTTTACCCAATTTATTTTTTGATTTCGCGTATTTTGTCGAGGCGGGGCCGTCCCAAATTGCCGCTAGGCGGTTTGGCTCAGTCATTTTCAGAAAAAACGTTTGTCTTCCCAATCAATTTGACGTTTCCCCCCAAATCGATTTCTAGTTTTACATTTTCTTCACTACAGATTCGCGATACACAATAGATTTTAACGTAAAAATTTCATGATATTGTAGGTGTGAATGTCAATTTCAGTTTTGAAAATTCAATTTTTAGAAATAACAAAAAAATCTGGGATCCGCGACCCGACCCTGCCCAACCCGACCAAATTACCCCATTTTTTTGTTTTGTAGAGCAAGTCAGGACCGACCCGTGACCCGTAGGGTCCCCGAAGGGTCAGGGTCAGGGTCGGGAAATTTTTTTAAAAAATTGGGTCAGGATCGGGCAAGCAGAAAAAAGTCACCTGACCGGTCCAACCCAAGCTTTGGACAGGTCTATATAGGATCATCGGCGTGTTCTTCCATGTAGGAATCTTATTCATATATTTATTGCTAATCGGATTTTATTTCATATGGAATTGGTATGTACTTTTTTATGCTTTGAAGTGTGCAAAATTTTCAAGGGCGTGGCATTAATTGTTAAGGATATTCTTATCATCAATAAATGTTGTTAGGACATTCTTCTAAGAAGGTCTTATTTCAATGTCCATGTTTAATAAGTACTAGTTTTATCCCCTCTTTCTCTCTTCTCTCTCCCCTCTCTCGCCCTCCCTTCTTTGTTTTATACACTTGAAATCACTTCCCAACAGGCAACGCCAGTGAGCACAACCGGCGGTACCACTTCATTATCGTCCGCGCCACTCCTTCTCTCTCTCTCTCCACTCTACTCTACCCTTCTCTTCCCTTAATTCGCCAATCTCTCCTTCTATTATATTTTCCCTCCCTTCTCTCCCTTCCTTCAAGCAACTACCAAGGCAGCCACCCACAACCAACCCTACTGAGTAGACAACTACTGGACAATGGTAAAGGCGTGTGAAAGAGCATGTATCAATATTTTGGCATCTCCGACTACAATCCATGTTTTTTATTTCTTGATTTGTTTCAAAGTTAAAATTTGCTTGCTAGTATTTTATTATTGACTCTAACCTTTATCAGTTATGTACTTTAGTCTTACATTACCAAATTTATTCTAGGCTAGCATTTGTTTAAGTGTATATCTTAGTATATTCCTACCTAGTTTACATTTACTTTAGTGGTTTTGATGAATGATGGTAGACTAGGGTCATGTCCACAGTCGGGGGCGGGGGCGAGGGTCAGGAAAGGTAAGTGGGTAAATGGATCACCTAGGCTGATAGTAGGGTCTTGGAACATAGGGACTTCGAAGGGAAAGTCCATAGAGTTGTGAAGATTCTCAAGAAGATGAAGATTAATATAGCTTGTGTCCAGAAAATCAAATGGATAGGAAATAAGGCACGTGATGTGGACAAGTTTAAGTTGTGGTACTAAGAAGGCTCGAAGAATATAAAATGGAGTAGTTATTGTAGTAAATAGGGATCTTAGAGAGCAAGTGATAGAAGTTAGGATGGTCAATGACATGATGGTGGCAATTAAGTTAGTCATTGGAGGGATTACGTTGAATATTATTAGTGCATACACACCTCAAATGGGTTTGCATTAGGAGGATAAGAAGCTCTTTTGGAATGATTTGGATGAAATTATGAGAGGTATATCGCACACCGAGAAGTTATTCATAAGAGGAGATCTTAATGTCCACATTAGCAACTCTAAAGGGTTACGACGATGTGCATGAAGATTTTAGTTGGGGATAGGAACGAAACAGGATTCTTACTTTTGGATTTTGCTAAAGCGTTTGGATTGGTGGTAGCTAACTCGATTTTCTCAAAGAGGGGGAGCATTTGATAACATTTCATAGTTCGGTGACTAAGACTTGTGTAGATTAGTTGTTCCTTTGGAATGATGGTAAATGTATTTGTAAAGACTGCAAGGCTATTTCGAGTGAGAATTTCACAACCCAACATAAGCTCTTGGTGGCGGATCTGGAGATAGGAGAAGAGGAAGAAGAGGGCTTTGTCCGACCGGCTAAGGATCTACTGGGTGTCATGAATGTGGAAAAGTAGTATAAGATGGCAAAGAAGGAAGCAAAGTCAGCAGTTGCGGTGGAAAAAATAGGTTTTGAACACTTTATGAAGAACTCGAAGACAAAGGCGGGGTAGAAAGTTATATATTTTTGGCCAAGGTGGGAGAGATGAGGGCTTGAGATCTAGAACAAATGAAGTGCATCAAGGATGAAGAAGGTAAAATATTGATGGAGGAGCCACTCATTAGATGGAGACGATAAGCATACTTATCTAAACTCTTAAATGAATGGAGGCAAAAACATTGAGTTGTGTGAGTTGGAGCACTTTAAGAGTCATCGCAATTTTGGATACTATAGTTGTATAAAGGTTCAGGAGGTTAAGGTTGCTATTCGTAGGATGATCATGTGAAGAGACTGGGAGAAATGAGATCATGATGGAATTTTAGAAGAGCACAGGCAGGACAAGTATGAAGTGGTTGACTAGGATGTTTAATGTCATTTTTAATACAACCAAAATGCATGAAGAATGGACCGATAGTAAAATGATTTAATTGTACAAGAACAAGGGGTACAATCAGAATTGCAACAACTATAAGGGTATTAAGCTACTAGTCACACTATGAAAGATTGGGACTAGGTTGTGTAGATGAGTGTGAGAAGGGGCGTATCTATTTTTGAGAACCAATTTAGATCCATGCCTAGGTGATCAACTACATAAGTCATTCACATTGTAAGGATACTGGTGGAGTGATAACATCTAAATCCACTTTATTAATAGAAGTGTACACGATCGTATGCAATATAATTAACTCAACTATGAGTTGGGGTTGAATCCCACAGAGAACAAGATAAAATAGGAATTTTCACCAATTATGCTAAGGAAAACGCATAGGTGTTTTAGAGAGAAAATTACGTCTAATGCAAAAATGTAGACTAACCTAGAAAGCAAGTGAAATGATCTATTGCCACAAGTATGTAAACAAAGGAAATTACTCTCAAGTGAAGATCCAATGTATTTCACGGTTTACAAATAACGACGAGTTTATGTCAATTAGTTTCGAATAGTGACTCTAAATTAGCTTCTTCTGATTACTAACTAGACTACCTAACTAAATATCCCTAAATCAATTAGGAGCATTAAGATTACTCGAGTATGGTCACAAGTTGATTCACTATTCCTAGGCCGATTCCATTATATGAGAGAGTAACGCCCCAAAATATTGTTAATTAATCTTTCTCAAACCCGAGTTTGACTCTTCCAAGTTTAAACCAAAGTAAATATGAGAGTCATACGGTTAGTTACTCCCTTAAAAACATTAAGGAATAAGAATAATTAAAGAAATAATAACTCACTCCATAAGAATATATATCGTTCAATACATAGGCAAAACAAGGAATTTAATTCAACACTTAACAATGAATATTCCTATGAATAAGATTCAAATTAATAAATAAACGGTTACACACTTAGATATTCAATACAAAGCAAGGAATCCAAGAACCGAAGTAAATGTTTAAAAAAATGCTTAACCAAATATTCAAATCTTCAAGACCCAAGTGTGGTGTAAGAAGCCTAACTCCGATTTTTTTTTTCTACCAAAGATGTATTCCAAAATGAGCTTGGATGAGTTTTATGTGGTTTAGGATAACAAATTGTGAAATTCTAAAACTGCTCAGAAATCCGCTAGAAAGCTTCTTTGTGATCGCGGAAATCACCCTCGCAATCGCAATGAGTTGAATTCATTGACTCCCGGTCGTGATCTTGACTTCAATATAGTGAAGGGTAATTTCTTGTGATTTTTAAGTTCTTCATTTTTTCTCCTTTTTACTTCATTTTCACTTGATCATGTAACGAGCCGTCTGGTCGTTTTTAGCTTAAGACATTTACTTGACTATTTTACCATTCCCACAAACTATATGTGGGGTTTTTAATGTAAGGATATGGGTGACACGGATCCCGAGGTCCAAAACTAGAACCTTAGGGTTGGATAGTTTGACTCAAAATTGAATTTCAAGTATATGGGTTAATTTTTTGGTTCCGTCGCTTTTGGTAGTTCTGGAGTGTCATTTATGAATTAGTCGAATCATTGGTTTGCTTCACGAGGTAATCTGATATATTTTGTGGACTGATTTGTAATATTTGGATATTTAGTGATTCCGGACGATTCTTTAGAAAAGTATGTCTTAGCTAAGTTAAATGGGAATTCGAGGATATGAGTGAGTTCATAGCATTGTTTACCTTAGGCGAGCAGGTCTGGTTTGTGTCATGGAGGTCTCGGGAGTATTTCGGATGTTAGATGGAAGTTTGGCATAGTTTTCATATTGCTGATGCCAGGTTTCCGCCTCGACGACATTGTGTTCGCTTTTGGGTGTCCGCCTCTATGAAGGTTGGATCTCAGAAGCAGGTATTTGGCATGAGGTGAGTTTTTTCCGTGGCGGAGGGATTTTCCGCAGAGCACTAGGGTGAGCTGTCAAGTAAATGTGCCCCACTAAGGGTATTGTTCGCGGGAGTGAGTCTGTGGCAACATAGTCGATTCTGCTGGATCAGGTGACCTATTTAATTCCAAGGTCAAGTCTCATTTCCTATAATAGAAATTCTCAAACCTAGAGCCGCAAGGAGAGTTTTCTGAAGAGTAAGAGTGAATTCATCTTTGAGGTAAAGATTTTCATCCTTTATGTTTTGGTTCTATGATTTAATTGTTACACCCCGGAATTTCAGGTTATGTTTATAAGAACATACGTAAGAACTCAAAAATGTTAAGATTTGAGACGAGTAAAAATTTATCGGAATTTTGGAATTTGTCGGAAAACGAAATATTGCGACGAACGGGAGGGCGACACGTGTCACCCCCTTAGAAGTCTTGGACGAAAATGGCATGGGTAGAATGGTCATTTGACCATAATTTAAATGTCAAGTCTTGCTAAAGCTAGAGCTTGATAAAATTGACTAAGTCAAATGCCACTTGGCTTGATCCTTGTGAAAAGCATCCAAACCACCCATTTGTTCTAATCTTGACCCTCCATATATTTATATAAGCTTACTAGTGCAAGACAAGGCTCTACACTTAGCAAATTTTCAAGAAAACTTGATGAACACTAGAGAAAGCTCTCGGCCAAGCTAGGGTTTCAAAGGAATTTTTTTCAATTGTTGTCCAATAATCTCCCCACTTTAAACCAAGGTACCTAAGGGTATTGTAAGTGTATCTCAATAGAAAGATCCCGGAAAAATGGTGTTTTCGTATTAGTCGCAAGGCGGAAACTAAATGAGTTCTTCAACTTTGAAGTTGGAACTTGAAGATAAGTTCATCATAAGCTAAAGAATTCGCTTGGAGTGGATTGGAATGTCAAAAAGAGGCGCTAAAGTTGCTAAGGATCGACTTGTAATCTTGGATCATAATTGGGCTAAATGAGGTATAATCTTCGTCTTACTTTTATAATTGAAGATTCCATGATATTATAAGTTAGAAATGATCATGTGATATGTGTTATGAATATTGATAAGTGTTATGGAAATTTGGAAGCTCAAAATCCGAAAATGACATGTTAAGCCATTTGAAATTGAAATACAATTTGGTCGATAATTAGAATCGTCGCATGTTTACCTACTTGAGGATTGTAGTAGTTGTAATCAATTGTGGCTAGATAACATGTTATATTAAACCACTTGGATTGAAAAGGGGTTGGAAACGAATTTGTATTGTTGTCCCTATTTTTGCCGAATGGACATTATATGTTGGACTAGTTTGATATTTATTGTGGGGCGAAATTTTACACGTCTTGATTAAGCATGTAATCCCCTATTGTTAACTACTTTGTTGAGCCTTAAATGTGGCGTGTTTGGTTATTGAATTCGGCCTTGAAAAAGGTGGCAAAGTATGTAGAAACAAAGGAAGTGCTGTCCGATTTTCCGTAGAATTTAGTAGCTTTGCACATGGAATATTCTACGTTTGAAACTAGAAGTTAATAGACGTACTATGGTCATTATAGGTTGACATACTACATACGACGTATTGGACTTAGCAAGTGGATTAAACCGAAGAGGTATGTGGAACTTTCTTATCTCTTGAGCATGAATAAGTTGTAAATGTATAGTACGGTGAGCGTCTGAGATTTTGACAATCTAGTCTATTTGATATCCTTGGCTTATTTTAAGAATGTCCAAGTTGGTCGAGTTAGGGAATTAACTCACTTGTTTAAATATTAAGGATATCTTGGTTTTCAAAAGTTAAGAGACTTTAAGTATGTGGAAAGTATTGTTGATACTTGTTTTGTTGGAAAGTTTAAGTCTCTTGGTTATAAAGAAGTATGTAGGTTTCTAAAGTATAAAGCTAGTATAACGGCTTTATGGGAAGTTGGTTATAATAGCTTTATGGAAAGTTAAAAAAGAGTGGTTTACTCTAAGTAAATTAAGTATGTTAAATGACTTGAAATAACGAAAGACAAATTGATTTAAAGGCATCAATTGCTAAGGTTTTAAAAGAAAGAAGTCACTTGATTTAGAAGCCCGAAAATGTATTTTTCTAAAAAGGTATTGTGACTTGTCTTGAAAAGTAGTTATGACTTGATACTATGGTTATTAGTATCTTGGAAGTTTTGTATGGAAAATAGTCATTTTTAAAAGAATAGTAGTTCGTAGTACTTTGGGTTAAATTCCCGGATTTCTAATGACATGTTAGTGCCTTAAGTAAACTAAAATGAGAGTGTATATGAATAAGACTAATAAGAAGTTAGGGGGATTTCTTAACTTGCTTATTTATTGTATGATAAGCCGGTAGTGTTTATGTTATGTATGATAAGCCGGTAGGGCTTATGTTATGTATGATGGCCGGTTGAGATAGGGTAAAAGTATAAATGAGGGGTAAACCCCCAAGACGTTATACCGCCTTCTCCAGGGTAAGAGTATAAATGAGGGGTAAACCCCCAAGACGTTATACCACCTGCTTCAGGGTAATAGTATAAATGAGGGGTAAACCCCCAAGACGTTATACCACATGTTTCCGTGGATTTGCTACCCATGATGCGAGGAATACCTCATGCGAGTCCTTATGGGCTTATGCGGGTGAAATAGTCTCATGCGGTAGTCTGACTATCACGAGGAATACCTCATGCGGGTCCACACGACTATCACGGGTGAAATAGTCCTGAGAGTAGGATTGCTTAATGATCTGCGGCGGGTGGTCCTTCTTTGATCGTGAGCTCCTATTTTTATGTTGTAAGTATACTCTTGATTACTCTCATTGTTAGTAAGACACGATGTCTTTATTAATTGAGTTATCATACATCTCAGGTTTATTATAGACTTATGATTTCATTCTGATCTTTCGGTTTCACATATTTGGTACATGTTATCGACCTCCTTGAGTGCGTTCATACCGCAGTGGAAGTCTGATTCTTGATCCTTACTCTTAGGATCACATTGGTGTTGAGAAGCTCGCTATTAGGAGGCTTATCCACAGTATTGTCGGTTGTTGTACATTCAGGGTATGGCGGGGCCTGTCACTTGAGTTGTTATTCATAAGTGCAGTAGTCACATTGTGGTTTGAGTTGTAAAGAAAAAAATGTACTGTTTTATTTGTATAGTTTACGGAAGGTGGCCTTATCGGCTAGCCTGTTGTTATTTTATGTTTTAAAATTTTATCAGTTGTGTATGTTCATTGCTATTCTCGATGTATCACAGAAGTGCCAGGTAGGGCACGATCGCGAGCTTGAGGTCGTGACATTAATGTCCTTTAATGATGATTTTGTGTTCATGTGATTTTACTTTAATTGTTATAAATTAGTATTGAAATATGCTAGAATATCATGTTGTGAGGTTTAATTTGATTATGGAAGTCTCTTTTGATTCGGGGAAATTCTAGGGTTCCAAATTGGAACTTTTTGTATATTGATCAATTGAAGGTCCAAATGAGTATAGGTTTCCAATTAACTTAAGGATGTGATTACCTAGTATGTATTGATGCTTTTTGAATATTAAAGTTTGAGTCTTGACGATGTCGTCTCGGGGTTGGTTTTGAGAGTCTTACCTTGTTAAGGATTATGTCCTTGTATGTGGTGTAAGCTTTATATTAACGAATAGTATATGCGTGAATAGAATTAGATTATCATGAGGCACAACGTAAATGCAAGGATAGCGTAGTTATTTGACTGTTCGAGGCTCCTTTTCGGCCCAGAGGTAGACTGCGATTTACTTTTACTAGACTCTGATAGAAGTATTTAAATTGATATAAATATTGAGGGGTATTAGGCGTGTTTCAGGTCCCACCCAGCCAGTTGTGATGAATGTTTGAGTGGGTACTGGTGTTGAATTATAATGATGGGTGATTTGGGGAATCAGTCTTATTGTGGTTCCGATTGCTGATTGATTGGGCTTGTCTCCATATTTTCTACTGTATGTTTATTCATCACACATTATTTTGACATGATATTCTGATTTGTACTTGTATTGTATATTATTGAATCCTAGAAAGCATGTGATATTCATCTCTATACGTGGTTGCATCTTATTACATCATGATTTTTTGTCTTATATTGTCATTTGCATTCATAAACTCATGGTTCTATGATATTTTATGAGAGTGGTGTGGAAATGTTATGGGTCCAAGAGATCGGAAAAGTTAATAGTACTTATGAGATGATGACAATATTTGAGATGATGATGATAAACGGGGAATGAAGTTGCATGCCTGCAACAGTTATTCAGCCAATAACTGGGCTCCGTGAGAAAATTCTGATAGAGTATATGGACTTCGCGGGTCCTCCATGGGTGTGCACTTCATAAAATTTGAATGTCTGTATACTTGAGATGAAATGTACCTAGCATGTGCATTGCATTCATTTCATACATATATCATTTCATGCTTATTTGTTGATGAATAAAGTGTTGGCCTTGTAACTAACTTGGGTGATTTCTGAATATCATTTGAAACTGATCATTAAGTGTTGGAACACTGTTAATGAACCTTCATGTCATTGGATACTAGTTAAGTATGATAATTTGTCTAAGAATGAGTGACTTGTAACTTCAATGACTTATATAAACTACGTGACTTATTTGGGTACTGACGGTCTATTGTAGGATTATGGTGGTGTCAACTTAGTATTTATATATTTTACGTATCTTCTGTTGTTTTCGATAGATGATGTCTACGAGGGTACATTGTGTACTCATGATACACTTGTTGTATTCTGGTGCAGATACAGATTCCACGACCAGTTCGCGAGCTCGAGTGTGAGTCCGAGAAAGTTGCTTCCAGTATTCAGGGTGAGGATGCTTCTTTTAGCATGCCCCGGGATGCTTATATCTTTATCTATTTTTTTTATTATGGAGACACATTCATACACTTCTCATTATGATTATTCAGTTTTGACACTATGTTGTCCTTGACTTTCAAACTTGTATCAGTTTATATAGTATTTGTTATCTTTCCGCTTTTGTTTATATTATATCATGTGAATGATTCCGGAGTGGTTCACATATTGATGGGAAATGTGTAGGTGCCACAACGATTCTTAAAAGGGGTTGTGACAAAGTTGGTATTAGAGTTTTAAGTTAAACGGTCTTATATACAAGAGCAATGCCTAGTAGAGTCTTGCAGATTAGTTTAGAGACGTCTGTACTTATCTTCGAGAGGCTATGAGACATTTAGGAAACTTCACTCGAGTTACAGGCTGATGTACTGAAGTGTCATGCGGCTGGGCCAGTAATCTTGGGCCTGGTCACCTCCACTCGAGTTCTCCAGCCCCTCATATTGCTTATCTTCTTTCATGGGTTCTGAGCTGTGGAAAAAATGTGTTAGATACGAGAGCTTATCATCATCCAAAAAATCATAGGTATGAGTCCCGGTTTCATGTATCATAGCAAAGGGAAAAATCGTTTCATAAAAAATTACGTAATGACTTGTCACTGATAATTATTCTTTTGGAAGAAATATCGTAACATTGGTAACCATGATGATTAGAGGGATATTCCAAGAAGACACATGGAGTAGACCGGAGTTGGAGTTTTGTGATTGTGGTGGATGAAAAGAGGGGGTAGCAAAGACAACCAAACACTCTTAAATGAAGATAGGAGGGCTCTCGTAAATAAAACATTTTTAGTGGAGCTTGGTAAGACATGTTTTTATGAGGAAAGATATTCAACATGTAAGTTGTCAGTTGGAGTGCATGATGCCAAAATATGGGGGGAGTGAAGCATGAGCAAGGGATGTTCTAACAATAATATTTATGGTTCTAATTTTATGTTCCGCCTTCCCATTTTGTGATTAAGTGTGAGGACAAGACAGACGAAAATTAAGACCATTTATTTTGAAAAAATCCCAAAAATGTTTGTGGTCAAACTCACTCCCATTATCACATTGAATATTTTTTATATCACGTTCAAATTGAGTCGGATGAATGCTCTAAATATGAGAAAAGTGGAAAACACGTGGTTTTTTCGACAAAAGGGAATGTCCACAAATAATTAGAGTAGTCATCTAGTATGAGCAAATAATATCTATGACCAGAAGAACTCAAAACGGGTGATGTCCAAATATCACAATGTAAAATATCAAATGGCAAAAGGGTGCAAGAAGTAGAAGAAATAAATGAAAATTTAATGTTACACCCCGTATTTACAAGGCAATGAGATGAGAACGTGCGTGAGAAATTGAGATTTGAATTTTGGAAAGAAAGAAAATTACTTTTTCTTAAGGAAAAATTCCGAAAAATTTGTGAAGGAAAATGTTTATTAATTGGAATTTGATTCTCAAATTTGATATTTGGGACTTATAGATTATATTGGAATTTTGGATTTTAAGTTCCGGACTTGGTCATGTGGGGCCCACGGGAAAATTTTACGGTTTTGTGGGACCCACAATATTTTGAGATATTTTGGCCAAATATAGATATTTTGGAGGAAGAAATAATTTGGACCAATCGGAGGGCGACATGTGGCACCCCCTGTCTTGCTAAGATGACTAGTAGTAGATATTTTGAGACTTAAGGGGACAAGTGAAAAAGTGGGTCCTACTCCACTTGTCCATAAATATCTATATATAGAAAGGGCTTGCAAGACTTGTCTTCTACACTTAGCCATATCTCACAAAGTTCTTCTTCCTTTGAGCTCAAAATCGAGAGCACCAAGAACACCTAGTGTTGGTTAATTTATTTCATCCAAGATTAAGCCCCTAAACCAAGTGCTAAGCCAAGATCATTATTCCACAAGTTTTTGTTGGTTTTGGCCGAGAATGAGGTGGATAAAACCCTAAGTTTTATCGACTTTTTGGAAGCGAAACGTGAAGTGAAGTTGTGTATAAGCTCATAGGGGTCACATATATGTGATTGGAACTTGAAGAAGTGGAGCGAAACGAAAACTGCGGACCAATAAAGACTGGACTATTTTGGGAAATTTTTGGATACAAAATGAGGTAAAAGTCCTTCTTTTAAAGTAATTGGATATTACTTATTGTTATAATGTATGGATGAACTTGTACTAAAAAGAATGAGGATTAAAAAGTGTTTGGACAATTTTTTAAGGCTTGGTAGAAATTAGACTAATTTTGAGGTTTTCGGATTTCGTTGGTTATTGTCGTTATTTACACTTGGTACATGTTATATAATGAAGGAAATATTGTAGTTGATAGATTATATAACTTGTATAATATGTTGGAACTTGAATTGGAATAAAAAGAATTAAGGAAAAAGACATTGGATTGTTGTAGTTATTGTTGAATCCGCCCAAAGCGGTAGACGTTGTGATGTCGTTTTATGGACTGTTTTGGGGGTGCATATATGCTGGAAAATCATCCCCTAACATGCATGTTTAATGTGGTAAAATGACTAATGAAAGTCCTAAGGAATAAGGGTGTTAAAGGCTTCACATTGTACCTTTAATGTTGGTTTATTAGTGGACTGTTTTATGGACTGTTTTGCGGACTGTTTTGTATAGATTGTGGGACAGAATTTTACACGTCAAGTTAGGCGTGTAATCCCCTTTGGTTAACTGTTGGTTGTGCCTTAAATGTGGCTTGTTGGTTGATGAATTCGGGCCTTGGAAAAGGTGGAAAAGTACGTAGATACAAAGGAAGTGCTGCCCAAATTTCTGTAGAATTAGAGGGCCATTATTTGGTATAAGTCATACACTAGTTAGCTTGATGTTGATAGAAGTTTTATTGCCACTTTAGGTTAAAGTACTACATGTAGCATAGTCTACATGGCTTGAGGAATAGCCGATAAAGGTTGAAGTACATTGGGGCGTATGCTACTTGTCGTGTTGGCTAGTCATCAACAAGGTATGTGAACTACTTTCTTCTATCGGCATGATTGATTATTGAAGTGTACATGTCTTGATTCTTGAAGTACACGCCCCTTGTTATTTGAAGTATACTTGTCTTGTTATTTGGAGTATACATGACTCATTTCTTGAAGTATACTTGTCTTGATTTTAGAAGTATACTTGACTTGATCTTGATAGAGTTCTATCGGAACCTAATCCTTAGTGATACTTTGATAATACTTTGGATTTCCTAAACTACAAGTTGGTCTATATACTTCTTTGATAGTAATTTGTGGTTTCCAAAATGGAAGTTGTTAAAATCCATTATTCTTGATAGTATTTGAGTTTATAAAATGGAGATTTTTATATCTATTTCCCTTGTAGTACTTTGGGCTTTAAAAGCAAAAGTGGTTCTACTTATAGTACTTAGAGTCTTAAAAAGAAAGTTGTTCCTAATCTCCTAAATAGTACTTGAGTTTAAAAGTGTAGTAACTTGATTTTAACGGATACAAGTGCTTTAGTTTTCCAAAACCTAAAGTTTGTTATAATGGCTTTATGGGAAGTTAGTTATAACGGCTTTAGGGAAATTCAAAAGAATGGTTTACTTAATTGATTTAAAAGAGGATAAATGACTTGATTTAAAGAGAAGTAACTTGATTTAAAGGTGTGAGTTACTTGAGATTTGAAAGTATAAGTTACTTGGTTTGAAAGGTATAAGTAACTTGATTTTAAAAGTATACTTGTCTTGATATTAAAAAGTGTAGAGTCACTTGGTTTTAAAAGTATAAGTCACTTGGTTTAAAAAGTGTAAAATACTTGATTTAAAAGTGAAAGTGTCATGATGCTACCAGTGCTAGTATCTTTGGGTTTATAAAAATGGAAGTTATTTTACTCTTAGAAGTTAAGGGTATTCATGTTGTGGTTTCGGTGTTTAAAGCATGTCTGAATGGTTCCTAAAAGTCCTTACCAAGTCTTATGGGAGATGTTGGTAAGAGTTTTAGGAAGTAGTTCTATCTATTTCATTAATAGTACTTGAGTTTCTAAATAGAAGTTGTTCTATCTATTCTCTTGATAACACCTTGGGTTGTTTAATTGAAAGGTATAAATTACTTGGTGTTAAAAGTATACTTGACTTGATTTGAAGGGTATAACTTACTTAAGTTTAAAATGTGTAGTAACTTGATTGTTAAAAATGGAAGTGTCTTGATACTACGGGTGTTAGTGTCTTTAAAAGGAAGGCATGGTAATTGTCTTGATTATTCTAAAAGGAATGCATGGTATTTGTCTTGGTTTATTTAAAAAGGAAGGCATGGTATTGTCTTGGTTTATTTAAAAAGGAAGGCATGTTATAATGGTTTTATGGGAAGTTGTTATAACAGTTTTGTGGAAAGTCAAGAGATGGTTTAAAATGTTATATAGAAATCATGTGAGAATGTCCATGATTAAATCCTTAACATAATACATGAAATGAAAGTGCCTTGAGTTTATAAAGTGAAGTTCATTATATGCGTTTGGTACATTAAGTGTTGGTACCTTGGCATTTCTACAAGGAAAGTTTATTTTAATATTTTGTATCTGATGCGTTGGTACTTTGGTTTATTTCCTTGACAGTATTTGTGTATATTTGCTCCATGGATGTGCTTCCATGATGCGAGTAGAGATACTCATGCGGGTATATTTACCTATGCGGGTTCGATTCCCATGAATAATATCCACGGACAATATCTGTGATGTGAGTAGAGATACTCATGCGGGTATAATTACCTATGCAGGTTCGATTCCTATGCGGGTTCGATTCCCATGAATAATCCACGGACAAGATCCGTGATGCGAGTAGAGATACTCATGCGGGTGTAATTACCTATGCGGGTTCGATTCCCATGAAAAAGATATACATATTGATTCTTGGGCAGGTGTCCCTGTCTTTGATGTGACTCTCACTTTGAAAAGATACAGTTGATTTTTATTTTAGGTGACACGGTTGCATCTGGTATTTGATTATTTTACTTGTCCCTGTCATTTCTTGGCCAGCTATGATTTTAATACTGTACTTTATTTCCGTTTCATACTTAGTACATGTTATCGACTTCGCCGAGGCTGCGTTCATGCCGCGGTATAGGTACTCGATTTGGTGATCCGCGTGCTTAGGATCTCCATCCGGCTATTGAGACAACTCCCTACTGAGTCTTGTCATTTTAGTACGGAGTTTGTATTCTGATCTTATGGTTATTGCAGTGCAGCGGGCCTTGTCCTGCCATGTTGTACAATCATACTCTATAGAGGTCTGTAGTCATATGTGGACTGTGTATATGGGTTGTGTAAAAGAAAAAAAAAGTAGTCCCCGGTGGGCTTTATATATATATATATATTGGCAGCCTCGTCGGCTAGCATGTGTTGTATCATGAGTGTTGTTTTAAATTGTTGTCTTTGGGTTGTTTGGGATAAGGGTGCCCAGGTAGGGCACCAGTCGTGGGCCCGGTGTTCGGGTCGTGACATTTAATATAGTTACTAAGTGCACAAGAATGACACATATTTAGAGTCCGTGTTTGGGTACAAGAAATAAAATTATTTTGTTTAAGAGAGACCAAAACAGCCTCTCCTGGATGTCTCAAACGTTGATGCCATAAAGATGGTGTCAAGGCTGCAAAAGTAGATTAAAACTTGGATGGTTGAGTTGGTGGATTTATTGGATAGAGCTCCCATTTGCTATAACATCTCATGAGAAGTTTCCCCGTCTGAAATCACGCACGGAAAATTCAAAGGGGTCAAAACAAACAGATACCCAATTATTAGTAGTTATGGCTGTTATCGGTTCGGATACTCTCGGTAATTACCCTAGAATCGGACCGATAAACCCAGACCTATACTCGGACCGAATCCTTATCGGCCCGGATACGAGTACCAAAAAACTACCCTGACCGATAAGGATGCAGTCAGTAAACCCGATAATTATAACCCCCACTCGGCCTCGATCATTTAGCGGACCTAATTATATTTAATTGCAATATTCCCTAATGTTGGACAATTTTACATGTTTTAAGAATATATGTGATGTAGACTTTATGTTTTAATGTGAAGCATTGACATAAAATATAGGGGAGAGAAGAAAGTAGTTATAAATTGGTGAAACTTTAAATGGTCATAACTCTGCACTCGAACGTCCGTTTCACCTTCTTGGTAGCGATAATAAAGCGATTATTGTGTTCCATCTTGCCAATCAATTTCAATTTCCCCCCAAATCGTTACTAATTTTCCCTTTTCTTCGCTAAATATCTCGCGATATACAATAGATTTCAATGTCCAAAATTCGTGGTAATGTGTCTGAGAATGTCAATTTCAGTATTGTAAACTCAATTTTAAAAAGATTCGGGCCCCGGACCCGACCCGGAAAAATTTTATCGGTCCAGACCGATAAGGTTTTGGTCCGGTCCCGGATCTCGACTCAGGACCGAAACCTTATCGGTCCGGTTCAATCTGTCGATACCCGGACCGGACCGATAACAACCCTATCAGTAGTAAACTTTCTCACATACGCCAAGTTTTTGATTAATTTGAGAGCATGAAGGACATTCTTTAAAATTAGTGGTGGGTTTGGTGGTGATATTTGCTAGAACCATACCCTTTTATTGGAATTGAATGGCTATTTCCGATAATTATTCCATTATCATTGCTCAAATTAAAATATGATGAGAGATTACCTTGGGAGGACGTCATATGGGACGTCGCTCCGGAGTCCATATACCAATTTGAATTTGGTGGATTGAGTCCAAGAGTGTGCATGGTAAACTCAATATCCGTGGGGTGGGTCCCAATTGAATGGTCTCATGCCACTGGGTCGGCTGAGGCCCACTGCCACTGCCACTACTTGCGTTAACAGACCCAGCAAAATGGGTCTGCTCGGCTTGTCGCTGCTGCTGCCAACTGCTTGGAAAATATGGGGTGGGTTGGGGCTGGCCAGTGGCCCGTTGGCGCTGCCTGGCCCAATTGCCTGTTGGGGATGGGTTGGGTGGTATAGCCCACAGCCACTATCAGTCGCTGGTCTGCTGCCACTGTCCATAACCCCTGTCGTCATGTACTACTGCCCGCCACCGGAGTTGGTGGTGCCTCCATTTGCGCTTCCACCGGAATTCCGGTGGCCTTCACCTTTGTTATTTCTGCGATTTCAACCCTTATTTTTTTTATTATTACATTCTTTTTGTCCCTTATTTTGTTGAAAAGGGTCAAAAAAATTACCATCATTTGAAGAAGTGGCAATCATGGCAGAATTTGAAATAGTTAAGCCTTTTTCATCAAGCCCGACTCTTCAAGTACAAGCATGAACCTTTCTTGATAAAATTTTGGTAGAGGATTACTTTGACGGATTAGAGTTTTGACGCCGCTATACGCATCAGTGAGACCGGCGACCAATTGTAAGACTAACCGGTTTTATTAGTAACCGGTGAACCAACGTTTCTCAATTGATTTGCCAACACTTTGAGGCATTGACAATATGCAGAAACGTTAGAAAAATCTGTCATGTTAATGGTTGAGAACTCCTGCTCCAATGTAACAGCACGAGAGTTTTGGTTATCTTGAAAGATATCCCGCAAGCGTTCCCATGCCGCCATGGCTATTGAATTCGGTTCCATTATTGTATGCAACAAGTCAGTGGAGATTATTGCATAAATCCAACCAAGGACTGTGGCATCAAGTGTATCCCACAATTCCTTGTCTGCATCAGTTGTCAATTCCTTCCCATTTCTCTCTTTCGGAGGAATTATATGATGAAGATCTTGGTGAGCACGACAACATATTTTGAATAATTCCGTCCAAGTTGCATAATGAACTGTTTTCATTTCTAATTTGACGGAAATATGTGTTTTGATGTTCGAGACAGCAAGGGCATGATGAAAGGATGATTTGGATTCAGACATAATTGGTTGGAATGGAGTATGAAAAACTTAAGAAAAATTGGAAGAAAATTTCGCGGTCAAGTTGCTTCGCTCCTTTCCTTTTAGAATAAAGTCAAGCGGCTTTCACTCCTCTCCTTATAGTCGAGTTGCTTTTCGCCCCTCTCCAACCAGTCAAGTGGCTGAAGGCCCCTTTCCCTAAATATCTTGGGAAGCGAAGAGGACAGGTTTGAAACTCATTCGGTAATCTTCTCCTAAAGGTAGATTCGGAATCACGAACTCAACGGGGTTGCTCCAAGGCAAGACAGGAAGCCAAAGAAATGCGCTAGCAGGGTTTCGTGCGATTGATCTATATCGATTGGCGGTAAATTTGGGTGAAAATGGTTCCCTCTTGCGATAAACTTTCCCGACGCCCGATTAACCTTACTCATAAAGGGTCTTACGGTCGGGAGAACTACCTAACTAAAGAAAAATAGTGTTCTTTCTAAGAGTAGGCGTGGAGAGCTTTTTGCGGGGAAAATTGCAAGTACAGTTTGGGGGGAGGCGGGCGTCGACCCTACCTTATGAGTATTCGTACTATAACAGTTCCGATGAACAGTGAGCCCCTACTAGGGTTTCTTTGGAAGAAGATGACCGAAAATAGGAAGAAAAAAATATTTAGGATCTTTATCTTAAACTTCTGATACCATGTAAGAGTTTGAAAATATTTCCTCAATGTATTCTTCCATAAATGGCAAGATATATACACAATATACATTTAATGAGAAGAATAAATCAAGCCTCTAATCTTCCTTATCAATATCCCTAATATTCTTCCTAATCAATAATTCTAATAATATTCCTAATCAATGATTTTACTACATACCATAGATAAAATGATACTACATTAATATACATAATAATATTCTAATATGAAGATTGTAGAGAACTTTCAGATATTTATAAATAAAATATTCTCTCAAAAAAAGTAAGCGTGAACAGTGTCTCATGACCAATGTGACATGAACAATGTTTTCCCAATGTGAATAGTAATTTAAGCGTAAACAGTTACCAGATTCCGATCGCCGGAACTAGGGTTCCGGCGAATCCACGCTGTCTCGGGACATTCTTTTAAAAATTATTTTTACTATCAGCATCGCACAGAGATTCCGAGCTGACCCATATCACTTTCTTTGAGGTTCGAAAACTTTTTCAGCATAATTTGTTTTCCCGTAGAGTCGTGCCATCATTTTGATTCTACCCACAAAATACCATCACGGTCCCGTGCCTCAATTCTGGCAACTGTTTTGCGTCCCCTAGGGTCGTGCTATCATTCCAATCCTATCCATAAAATAACATCATAGTCCTGTGCCTCAATTTCGGCGACTGTTTTGCATCCTTCTCTTCTAGAGTATTAGTAAGAAAATATTCGATGTGCAATATTCCAGCGAAGATTCGGGAAAAAAATCACCACCGCGCATAATATTTCAGTGGCTACCAGTGTCACATCTCTATTCGGTGGTGTTGTTCAAAATCAACACCACCACAACATAGATCAGGTTCAAGCTAGTAAGAAACTAATTGTTGTTCAAATTTCCAACAATTAAGCAAATCTGTCACCGTGCAATATTTTCGGTGACAACATAACTATCCGCATCAAAATTACTTTTGGGTTGTGTTGCGCAAATTCCAACACCACCACGAGGTAGATCAGTCCCTTCAGACCAAAATCCAGTCAGCGGCTCCGGAAAATACCCACTCACGCGCCACCACGTGTCTCTCGAAGTGCCAGTTCTGGCTAGCGCGTCAGATCCACACGCCGCACATGCACCTTTTCCAACTATATCTCGATGATTTTCTTCTTGGGTTGTGTTCGCCAGATTTCATCCATCTTTCAAGATAGATTTTGCCACGTCTCTCGGTTTTGATATGGTTTACTCTAAAAACACGTGAATTGAAAGTTCAAGTCCTACGATTACTTCAAAATCCTTAAGGAGGAGATCAAAAAATTGCACATCACAATCCATGAAAAAGCGACGAGGAGGTCTCCTTGGAAGATCTCGACCTAGGTGTAGTTATTGTAATAGACTTCGACACATTCGTGAAGTATGATATTCTCTCCATTGTGACATTGAAGATGAAGTTTATATAGAGCAACCATCTAGTTTTGTTGCTCAGTGAGAGTCTAACCTAGTGTGTCGATTGCGTCGGTCACTTTATGGTCTGAAACAGTCTCTCATAGCATGATTTGGGAAATTCAGCACAGTAAGTCAGGAATTTGGCATGACTCGCACTAAAGATCTCAGCAGACTGAAGTATTTTCTAGGTATTAAGGTTGCTCAATTCAGATCAGGTATACTCTCTGATGATATTTTTACAAAATTTGTGAAGTCGAGTGATTAACTTGCAGCTATTTTCACCAAGTCCCTCACTGGTCCTCTTATTAATTACATCTGTAATAAGCTCGGTACATATGACTTGTATGCACCTGCTTGAGGGGGAGTGTTAGAATATGAATAGAATTTCATATATAGTATCCTACTAGGAAAAAAATTGTAATATAGAATAGGAATATAATTTCATATATAGTTTCCTACTAGGAAAATGATTGTAATGGAGTATATAAATAGAGCTTAGTGTAATCACGTAGATACAACAATTCAATAATAATATATTTTCTCCCATAATTTTCTCACCGTTACTTCATAGTAATTATGAAGTATTATCCAACCGAAATTTAGCAACCTGGCTAGCTAATATTATGAACTTAAGTTGCTTTTCACTAATCCATGATTATGATTGAGTTCTCAAATTAATCTAAAGAGAAACATTCTTCAGACGCTCTAACAGTTCAAGGGGAAAAGATTAGCCACTATGCCAACAGCAGTCCACAAACCTCTTAAAAAGAAGCAAATTTGGAACATGCATTCTTATCATAGTACTACTACACATGCTTGGGATTCTATTTAAATGGTGTGTTTTCTAGGGGATGCTTTAAACTGTTGAACTTGGAACTACGACAATCACTTTACAAAATGCTATCCAACTCACATCTCGGGTAGACTCATAGATTATAAAATAAATAGGCATGAAGAACTTGCTGTCGTGTTCTTCAGAGTTTTGGCTCAGCATACTATTTCACTTCAACTTCTCCACCATTCAAAACATGAGTACTTTGTAATGCTGGAACATGTTTAGAGAATTTATAAGCAAATATATATCTATTTTCCTTTAAAAAGTCCAAATATTCTCAGAAGTATGAACTCTGGCACGTTAACTGTTAAAATTCATCAAATGATTCACAAAAGACTCTCAAGACTTATTTTTTCTTAGTGTAAATTTCTAATACGTTGTTAATTGCAAAGGATACCAAATAAAATAGTGAATTGTAAAATAAATAATGAATCGTAATTAATTATATGATGCTATATATCCCTTACTATATATGTATGTACTAGTCCGAACGGGCCCAACAAAACTACGATAACTGTTAGAATCATTAAATTTTCACCATAAAATATTATTTTCATTATATTGTAATTCTAGATCACTTATTGTTGGAGATACCGTAGATATACACAAGTGATATACACTGTTATACACTTTGTGGTTGTCTTTGTTTTTAGCTTTCAGTCTTTACATTTCTAGCCTAGCCTAAGTTTAGTTTCATAAGGGCATTTGGTGCAAATGGCCCACAGTATAAATACTTGGATTGTTTTGTTTTTGTTGCTAATCAGAAAATTGAAAGTTCACGCATATCTGTCTTCTCTCTCTTCTCTCGTCTTCTTCCTCACTTCGTCTTCGACGAGTTCTTCACATGGTTCACTGCAATTAGCAGTGCTAGGCTTACATGCAGGTCGACTTCTAGTGATCCTTGGTTTCTATCATGGTATCAAAGCCTGTTAGAGGTATCGATCTGCGCAGACGACAACAGGACTCGTAAAATCGTAAGATTTCCATTTTTCTGATTCACGAAGCTGTGATTCGCTTTCTTCGATTAAGGTGTTCAATCTGTTAGTAGAATTTGCGATTTGCTTGAAAATTATGGAAAACACCGCAGCAATCCCTTCTATGATCATAGACGAAAGTTCAACTTCCGGTTGTGAAGTAATCGACCATAATCATCCTCTATACCTAAGTGCAGAACCACGGAGTGCGGCTGCAGGTTGACATCCAGTTAACAGGAATGGAAAACTACACACTCTGGAGCAGAGCTATGCAATTGACGCTGTTGACGAGGAACAAAATTGGATTCATAGATGGATTTGTGAGGCGTGACTCGTATGGATCTGTACACACGAGGCAATGAGATAGATGCAATGCCTTGGTAATGTCGTGGATTATGAGGAATGTTGATAAAAATCTTCTTAGTGGAATTCTATATCGATCCAATGCAGCAGCTGTCTGGAAGGATCTAAAGGAGTGATTCGACAAAATTAATCTCTCTCGAGTATACCAATTGAAAAAGGAATTATCGATGCTGAATCAGGGGACATCATCAGTTGCGCAATATTATTCCAGAATGAAGGATTTGTGGGACGAGATAGACTCGATTATACCACCTCCTACTTGTGAATGTTCAAATCCGAGAGAATACATCAATCACCTATGCAACCAGAGACTTTTGGAGTTCCTTATGGGACTAAACGACAGATATAATCAAGCTAGGAGTCACATCTTGTTGATATCTCCCACGCCAAGTGTGAATCAAGCCTATGCCATGGTGGCACAAGATGAGAGTCAGAAGCACATTCTGTCCTTAGGGAATTCTGTTGAGAGCATGGCACTGGCAAGTAAAGCTTCATTTAATAGTAATAAGAAATATAATGCATATGCCTATTGTGACCACTGTCGCATGAAGGGACACAACAGGGAAGGCTGTCACAAATTACTATACTCTCGTGATCCTTTGTAAGCGGTCACTGCTGTGGAGAAGTATTCTGAGACTTGTTGGTTATCCTTACGATTCGGAGAAAAAAGGAAGAGGCATTAATGTATTGTTGGACCACAAATGGAAGCAACTGGATATATGCAGCAAAAGTATGAAGCCAACAGCTCTCAATTGTCAACATACCAACAGGATCAACTTCAACATATGATCGGCACTGTACGCGGACAAATTGCGCAAATGATGGCTGTTATGTCTCAGGAGAAAAGGACAGGTATAGATCATACTGTAACTGCAAAGGTGAATATGGCAGGTAAGTATGATCACATTGAAGATAACAGTAGATATAGCTGGATAGTAGATTCAGGTGCTACTAACCATATGGTTAAAGACAGAAAAATGATTGAAACACCTGATTCTTCAGAAAATCCAGGACATGTGCAGCTGCCTACTGGGGGTATTGCTCAAATCTCACAAACTGGAAACTGTAGATTGACAGGAGGTGATTTAATCAACCATGTACTTTGTGTGCCAAGCTTTCAATTCAACCTACTTTCAGTATCAAAATTAACTAGGGAATTGAACTGTAGTGCCAGATTCTTCCCTGACTTCTTTGTCCTACATGATCTCCTCACTGGGAAGGTGAAGGAGATTGGTAAAGAAGTGGATGGTCTATATGTCTTTGGAGGCTGAGGAAAGCAGAACACCTGGTGACGAGCGAGCACATGACAAAGATTAATTCAGAGGGGTCCAAGGCAGTTTTA
This sequence comes from Przewalskia tangutica, assembly GCA_029844215.1. Taxonomy (NCBI): domain Eukaryota; kingdom Viridiplantae; phylum Streptophyta; class Magnoliopsida; order Solanales; family Solanaceae; genus Przewalskia; species Przewalskia tangutica. The sequence goes on along the minus strand of CM056724.1, from coordinate 39,427,599 downwards.
TGGCATAAGAGACTAGGGCATGCTCCTATGAGTGTCCTTAGGAAGATCAAATTCTTTAGTAATGACAAATATAGATTTACTATTCCACACTGTGATGTATGTCCTATGGCAAGACAAACTAGATTACCTTTTTCAACTAGTGATAGTAGAACTACATCTTCATTTGAGCTGTTACACATTGATGTCTGGGGACCATATAAAGTTCCCACTTATACTGGAATGAGATATTTCTTAACTGTAGTTGATGACTTTACCAGATGGACCTGGATCTATCTGTTACATATTAAATCAGATGTGCCATCTATACTTAAAGACTTATGTGTAATGATCAAGACACAGTATGGTGTGGTTGTTAAGTCCTTCAGATCTGACAATGGGTCAGAGTTTATTAACAGTACATGTAGAGATTTGTTTGCCAGGTTGGGCATTATACATCAAAGGTCTTGCCCTTATAGTCCTCAACAAAATGGACTGGTTGAAAGAAGGCATAGACATATCTTAGAGTTGGCAAGGGCTATCAAATTTCAAAGTTATTTACCAAATAGATACTGGGGGGATTGTGTAGAGGCTGCAGGGTATATCATGAATAGATTACCTGCAGTAACTCTGGGAAACATTTCACCTTATGAGAAGTTATATGAGAAGGCACCAATTCTGTCCCATATGAGGGTCATTGGTTGCCTTTGCTATGCAACAAATCTACTACAGGCAGACAAATTTGACACTAGGGCAATAAAAGCAGTAATGCTTGGATATTCCTCCAAGCATAAAGGATACAAACTATTGAATTTATCTAACAACACCCTTTTTGTAAGCAGAGATGTTATCTTCCATGAAGATATATTTCCATTCGACAAAGCGAAAAAGCGGTACTGGTCGGGCCATTCAATCCCTTCAGAAGCTACTGGAGAAGGTCATACAATCCTTTCAGAAGTTCCACAAGTTGAAGCTGCTGGTGATAGGACTATTTTTCAGCATTCTTCCAGAAATGCTGTAGATGCAGCTCAGTCTCAACAAGTTGAAGCTGTTGATGATGAAAGGCATCCTTCCAGGAATGCAGAAATTACAGATCAGCCTGAGGAAGCTGCAGATGCTGATGGTTGTACTGATGTTGCATTTGCACCTGAACCTGAGGTTGAGACATCCCTGAGAAGATCAGATAGGAACAGAAAACAGCCTACATGGATGAAGGACTTTTACTCAACACACATGGATGAAAGTTGAGCAAGTAATAGCAGGCAGTGCCTCTATCCTATGTCAAATAGTCTCACTTACACTGGACTGTCTGCTAGATATCAGAGTTACATTGCAAAGATGGGATTTGAGAAAGAGCCAACATCATACTCTGCAGCAGTTCAAGATACCAGATGGGTGGAGGCAATGAAGGCTGAGATGAAGGCACTGGAGGACAATAACACTTGGGAGGTTACTGTTCTTCCCAAATACAAGAAAGCCATTGGATGCAAGTGGGTGTATAAGATTAAGTACAAAGCTAGTGGTGAGATAGAAAGATTCAAGGCAAGGCTGGTGGCTAAGGGCTACAATCAGAAGGAAGGAGTAGACTACCAAGATACCTTCTCACCTGTAGCAAAAATGGTTACAGTAAGGGTAGTGATCTCAGTTGCTGCTTCCAGAGGTTGGGACATTTATCAAATGGATGTCCACAATGCATTTCTCCAAGGTGATCTTAATGAGGAAGTATATATGACCATGCCACAGGGTTTTGATGATAAGCAAGGAAGGGTATGCAAGCTGGTCAAATCTCTATATGGCTTGAAACAAGCTTCTAGGCAGTGGAATATTAAACTCACTACTGCCCTGAAGAACTCAGGTTTTGTCCAGAGCCAGTTAGACCATTCACTCCTCACCAAAAAGGTGGGAAATAGAATAGTGCTGGTACTCATCTATGTAGATGACCTTATAATCACTGGAAATGATAGTGATCTCATTCAACAGACCAAGGCATCACTTCAGCAGAACTTCAAGATCAAGGACTTGGGGACTTTGAGGTATTTCCTAGGCTTTGAGTTTGCTAGAAATGCTAGTGGAATAGTCATGCATCAAAGAAAATACACATTAGAGCTGATCTCTGATCTTGGTCTATCTGGAGGGAAACCAGCAAAAACTCCCATAGAGCTTAATGCCCAGTTGACCTCTGCAGTTTATGATCAGTGGGTTCCTGCACCTGCTGGCACATCTCAGAACAAAGATACACTACTAGCAGATCCAGCTAGCTATCAAAGGCTTATTGGGAGGCTCTTATACTTGACAAATACTAGGACTGACATATCCTTTACTGTTCAGTACCTGAGTCAGTTTCTTCAGAGCCCAAAAACATCTCATCTTATGGCAGCTTATCGTGTAGTCAGGTACCTGAAACAAGCACCAGTGCAGGGATTTTCTGCGGCGGTGAGACAACCGATCTCGACTATTGTGATCTTGGCCAGGCCTCTGTCTTAATACAAGGAGGTCCATTACAGGCTATTTAGTATTCTTTGGTTCATCCCTCATCTCGTGGAAGTCGAAGAAGCAACCTCTGTGTCGAAGCTCGGTGAGGTGAGTATAGAATCTAGCGGCGATTGCGGAGGTGGTGTAACTACGAGTTTATTCTTTGAATTATCTGTCTATCTTGACCTTCCATACGTGTCTGACGATAAATGAAATCTGCCTGCAGTTGCGTCAATCCGGTCTTCCATGAGCGAACCAAACACATTGATATTGTTGCCATTTCATCAGAGAAAATCCAGAGGCTGATTTATCGCTTATTTGCCCACAACAGAGCAGCCAGCAGATGCACTCACAAAGGGACTTACACAGGGTCGACATGAATATCTATTGTCCAAGCTAGGACTCAAAAATTTGTTTTTGGATCCTAGCTTGAGGGGGCGTGTTGGAGATACCGTAGATATACACAAGTGATATACACTGTTATACACTTTGTGGTTGTCTTTGTTTTTAGCTTTCAGTCTTTACATTTCTAGCCTAGCCTAAGTTTAGTTTCATAAGGGCATTTGGTGCAAATGACCCACAGTATAAATACTTGGATTGTTTTGTTTTTGTTGCTAATCAGAAAATTGAAAGTTCACGCATATCTGTCTTCTCTCTCTTCTCTCGTCTTCTTCCTCACTTCGTCTTCGACGAGTTCTTCACCTGGTTCACTGCAATTAGCAGTGCTAGGCTTACATGCAGGTCGACTTCTAGTGATCCTTGGTTTCTATCACTTATTAATTTTGTTTAAGTGGATTAAATTTAGCATAATATAGTTGGGAGGATCCATTGAGCTAACGGGGATCCAGTAGTAAGGCATAGTGCTTCGTAAAATATCATTATTAGGGGAAGAATGCTAATTGTTGTGTGTCAGGATATGTAAGATTAATCTATTAGACCATCTCCGACAGGAGATAATTGAAATCACATTTCTCTTCTGTCACATCAGATTATTCATTATTCATCTGCCACATCAATAAATATCTCTATTTATCACATACACTCCACGCAAGAAATAATTCATTTTCTCTTCCATCCACATCAATACATATACCCCACCATATATTTATTCTATCTCATTTTTTATTTTGTATATGATATTATTCTGTAATTCATATTATTACACATATAATAATAAAATTATAAATTACTTATATTCATTTAATTTTGACACTTATCAAATTTATTATAATATTAAAACACAACAATACATGATTTTATTAATGAAGATAAATTAATCGTACAATGTATCAAAAACACACTAAAACATTGATAATATTAAAATCACAAATTGAAAATTAATTTTCGATTGTTCCAAACTTTTGTCAAATTCCAAATTTTTTGGTTATACGAATATTGCATACCAAAATTAATTGGCATCATTTATGGCATTTGAAAATTTGATGACATATTTTGAGAATTTTGTGGACGTTGAATATTGAGATTTTGTAGTTGGTTAGAAAATATAAAATTTGGAGGAAGATTAAAATTTTGATTAGGATCCATATTTAAAAAAAATAGCAAATAATTTGGAAGAAGATAGAAATATTGAGAAAATAGCCAAAATACATCAGTGTCCAAATGAAGTAAACCTAGTATCTTTTTATAGATCTTGAAAAATAAAAAAAATGTTTTTTTTAATTCGGTCAAATTATTGGTCAAAAATAGCAATTAAAGTAGCGGTGAAAAATGAATTTCTGACAGCCAATTTCAGACTGTCATATGGCGTTGCAGGAAACATTGTCTCATTCTCCTTCTCCAGCAGGAGATATTGTCTCCACGCGGCAAGATTATCTCATATATATTTAATAATTCTCAATTATTTTCACGTCAACGTGTCATTCAAATTATCTCCTGGTGTGTGTAATTATCGGAGACAATGTCCCCTGCTGGAGATGGTCTTATGGTCTTTAACTTTACCGTGCACTTACTTTTCGTCTTCTTGAACAACATTAAAAGTAGTTAGGTTTTTATTATTCAAATAAATTTCAATCTAGTCGTATCTGAAATTCGGTCAAACGTAGCAAATGTATTTAACTTGCCCACAAAAAGACATTTTTACTAAAAATAAATATTTAGTACTTTAGTGTAGGAGTGATAAATGAGCTGTTTGGATAGAAGTTGGGCTAGCCCAGATGGGTTGAACCAATAGTTGAGCTAATGCTCAATCCTGCCCAAAATCCATTTGGGTCAAGATGAGCTGAGTTTAAATGGGCTAAATAATGGGTCGTGACTAGGGGTGCACAAAAGGTTAAAACCGGACTGGATCGGACCGAACCGGACCGGACCGGACCGAAGAACGAAAATTCAGATTACTAGGACCGAAGACCGGACCGAATTTCTCGGTCCGGTCCGGTCCAAGTCATTTTCGGTCCGGTCCGATCTATTGGACCGAATTTCTCGGTCCGGTCCGATCCAAGTCATTTTTGGTCCGGTCCGGTCTATTGGACCGAATTTGCCCCCCAGCCAGCCCCACCCCACCCCACCCCCCCGCCAGCCCGGATGTATTGACGTATCAAATATAGGTTGTAAATTTATCAAACTTTATATGGTCATAACTTTATATGGTCGATTTCTCCAAAAACGTTCATCTTGCCCCTCAATTTCACTTTTCCCCCAATCGTTACGTTTTCCTTTTCAAATCTAAATATCTCGCGATGTACAATAGATTTCAACGTAAAAATTTCGTGGCACCGCGTCCGAAAATGTCAATTTCAGTATTGAAAATTCAATTTTAAAAAAAAAACGGACCCCGGAACCCGATTTAGGAATTATATAATTCAATATATATTATAAATTATATATATTATTAAAAAAAATTGGTCCGGACCGGACCGGATCGAATTTCTCGGTTCGGTCCGATCCAATTTTTCGATCTGGACCGATTTTTGTGCAGCCCTAGTCGTGACCCAACCCGTCCAATTTGATCAAATATTCTCTTAAAAATAATAATTATTAGACAATGCCTAGCAGTTTTTGTTAATCAAACAGAAAGTAAATAGATCTGGTACAACAATAATTAAACAATAATATCTTACAACAAAAATTAAAAGTCTACCTATTTTGTGGGAAATATATCCTACTCCATTTATGAAAGCTAACATTCTCAAGAAAATTGACAACTCCCGCATTGATATTCCTGATTTGTTCAAAATGATCATTGATTTTTTTTTTTTTTAAATCTATTAGGCCACTCTAGAAATGTTTATTAATCAAACAGAAAGTAATAGGCCTGTTACAACAAAAACTAAACAATAATGTGATACAGCAAAAATGAAACCATATCATACAACAAAAATTAAATCATAGATGGGTTAATTTGGGCCACGTTAATGAGTTGGTTTGGACTGCTCATAATCAATGGGTTAAGTTGGGCTAGTCCAAACTTAGCCCATCTAATTATATGACAATGCCCAAACCCATTAAAATCTTGACGGATTGGGCGGGTCAATTGAATTTGGGTCCAATTTGCCACCCCTACTCTATGCTATGCTTGGAAAGTCTTCTGGTAATTGGAATTAGTGTACTTACTAGGATAGTAATTACACAACCTAGTAATTATTCAGTATTGTCATAATATAATTAAAGTATAATTACAAGTGTGTTGTTTGGTTGTACAACTGTAATTACACAGTTAGTTTAATTTAAAACAAAATTTTAAAATTAATATTTAAAAAATATGTGCCTCTATAAAATGATATTAAATTAGTTATTTAGTAAAATATTTTAATAATCATATATTTATAACTAATATTGTAAATAATATTTAATATATATTAGTTCTTTGTACTGTTCACTTCTTTGGCTGCTTCAAATTTTGACTTCGAGCAAAAAAAATTATTGTTGGAACGAATGGGTTGGGCCCATGACTAGGGGTGGCAATGGGGCGGGTTAGGGCGGGGCAAGTCTTGACCTGCTAAGATGATAACCCACTCTGCCGCGTTTAACATTTTTTAAAAATTTGCCCCGTCTCGTTAAGCCTTGCCCGCCCTGTTTATGTTATTTTTCATTTTTCAATTTCAATTTGGTATTTATTTTGTTAACTTCTTTTATTATTTTTAAAAAAATGGATGAACAATCAGTCAATTGTCATAATTTCTTAATATTAAGTAATTTATGAACTGTATTTATTTTTTAAATATTATTCTTTTCTTTCAACCTTTCGCACTTTTCACTTGTAAGGGTTACAAATCTTAAACCGTAACCCCAAATAAGGTATTTCTTACGACGAGCTGAAGGTAACACGGAGACCTAACACCATTTCAAGTTTACTCTTGAAATATTCAGTGTAACTAGTACAAATTCACGCAAGAACAACCCTATAAAAACTGTATCGCCAGAAGTTTTATAAAACAAGTCACAATCTTAAAACAGTCATAATTTCCTATCTGTAAGTCGGATTAATCCCCATAAAGTATCAAACTGTCGAGAACAGAGAAAATTAGAACTTATATTCAACACAAACTTTCATATTCTTTACCTATTTGTACAGTTTTTACGTTATACATTCTGTCTTTCCATATTTCGGTTAATCCGAGGCAGAAACTTTAAACAGTGATAACTTTCCAACCGTAAGTCGGATTTATCCCTGTAAGATATCAAACTGTCGATAACGGAGTAATCTAGAACTTTTATTCATCACAAACTTTCAGATTCTGTACCTATTTGTACATAATTCACGTTATACATTTTGCCCTTCCAGATTTCGATTGATCCAAGGAAGAAACTTTAAATAGTGATAACTTTCAAACCGTAAGTCGGATTAATCCCCGTAAAGTCTCAATATGACCGTAATACGAAGATGTACAACTCTATAAAAAAATTATCCAATTATAACAAGTACAACCCAGCGTAACAAATTATATCTTTAAATTTGCACAAAGAAAGCTTTGTCCTATTAACTGCCATGTCATATTTAGAATTTTCTAAAAATGTATTTTGACCTGTCCCGCCCTACCCTGTCTCGTATCTATAACATAACATTTCGTTTCCAACCCTGTTCTGAAGCCTTATGCGTACCCCGAGTGCAGATTTGGATGCATCTTTCAAGGGGACTGACTTATTTAAGCATTGTCCTGCTCTGTCCCGTTTAACGTTTGACATGCCTGCCCCGTTTGTCATCCCTAGCCATGACCAAAATCCATAGCCCTAAGATGGAAGCCTCGCCATCGGAACCATCGAAACGATACTGCTATTTCCCAAATGAAATAAGAAAACACTCTAAAACACAGCTACAAAGAGATAGTGTTGGACAAAAAATAACACATCCATTACCTCCTACTAGGAATAACCTTCCAACATGCTGGATATCTCAATGGCAGAAGAGATTGACATATTCTCCACCATTGTCAGAACGAAGAATTCGAATCTGAGCGAAAAATTGAGTCTGAATCATAGCATGAAATGACTGAAACACCTTAAATATTTCATCCTTATGTTTCAGAAAATATAGTCAGGTCATGCGTGTGCAATCATCAACAAATGTTACAAACCAACGTACACCAGAGACAATAGACACGGGGGATGGTCCCCATAAATCGGAATGTATTAAAGAAAAAGGAATGTCACTTTTATTCATTCTTAAAGAATAAGTAGCCCTATGACTCTTGGCTAAAATACAAGTATCGCAATTTAACTCAGAAGTTTCTACATCGGGAAACAAAAGTCTTAGATACCCAAATGATGGATGTCCCAATCGGCGATGCCACAACCAAATTTGTCGAGTCTTGGAACTTAGTGAAGAAGACACGTGATGAGCTCTCCCCACACTGAAATCTTCCATGTAGTATAATCCCCCCTCTTAGTACCACATATAATTATCTCCTTGGTGAGAATATCCTGTATAAGATAAAAATCAGCAAATATGAGTACCCCACAATTCAGGTATGTGGTAATTTGACTCACAGATAGTAACTTGTGGGATAATGAGGGAACAAGTAAAGTGTTGGATAATTGAAGATAGGGTGATACTGTCACAGAACCAGCTCCTATGACAGGAGATACCACTCCATTGGCATTTGCAATGCTAGTGCGACGTGGAGATGAATAGTGAGAAAGATCTGCAGGATCAAAGGTCATATGATTTGTGGCCCCAGAGTCAAGTAACCAATCATCACGGTTGGTATTGCAGTGAGAACTAATTAAGGCATGACAGGGATTACCTTGATCCACAGAAGAAAAATTCTATTGAGGATTTGAGACAGACACGGTTCGGCTGCTGCTGTTAGGACTGTGTCCAATTGCTCACGCAAGTGTACTGTTACACCCCGTAGTTCATGTCATGCGCATGAGAGCGTACGAAAGGGAGTAAGACTTAAAATTTTCAAAAGATAGGTTGACGGATTGTTCCGGATGGGTTTTAGTCAACTTTGAGGTGGGTTATGACCCGGTACATTGAGAGTTCCTAAGTATTTCAAAGGCCTAGTGCGTAGTTCGTTGAGTCTAGTTTTCAACGCAACCAACCGTTCGTCGATAGGACGTCAGAGTAGAAAGTTATGGGAGTTACAAGTTCAGTGCGCAGACGGACAGAAATGCGTTTCGAGCAAAGCGGTGGTCGCGGCGCCGGATCACGGCATGGCCGGAAGTTCCGAGAGTCCGCAGAGGTTTCAGCGCCGCGGCGCCGAGGCGGGATTTTGGGCGGAAAAACTTAGGAAAATCTGATTTTCTCTTTTAAAAAGGTCATGGGTGGGTGACAAGTGTCCCCCCCATCTGATTTTTCTTGCATGCCTTATATTGACCAAGTCTTGAAGACTTGGTCATCTTTCAAACCTCTCTCTCTCTAAATTAGCTCTCACTTCTCTCTAAAATTCCAAGGGGAATTCAAAGCCTAAGAAAAATCTGAAAAGTTAAGGACAAGAAGGAAGCTTGTGGCTAGCTTGTAGGAGTTGTTGTGGTGGTGTTCTTGGAAAGGAGGCTAGCAAAGTTGTTGGAATAATTTTGGCTAAAGCTCTAAAGGTAACATTTCTTCTTTTATAGCTAGTTATTGTATTGCATGTGAAGAAGAAGGGATTTGTAGTAGTAAATAATGCTCTTAGATTCATTGCATGTAAGAAATATGGGTTGGATATGAAAGAATTGGTTAAGAAGATTATGTGAGCATGTTGTAGCCTAAAAACTACCTTAGACTTGTTAAGTTAGTTGTTTTACCTTGTGGGGCAGAATTTTACACACCCAAGTTTAGGTGTGTAATCCCCTTTGAAATGTTTGGATTGTTGAGCCTTAAATGTGGCATTTGGATGTTGAATTCGGCCTTGAGAAAGGTGACAAAGTATGTAGAAACAAAGGAAATGCCGCCCAATTTTCCATAGAATTTAGGGGCTTTGAACTTAGATTATTTCTACATTGAAATTAGAGGTTAATAAACGTATTATGGTTATTATAGGTTGACTTATTACTTGCGGTAGTTTGGGCTTAGCAAATGGATTGACCGAAGAGGTATGTGGAAACTTTCTTATCTCTTGAGCATGAGTAGTTATAACTATATAGTACGGTAGACGTACGTGTTTTGAATGAAGTAAATCCTTTTGTTATACTTGACTTGTTTTAAGAAAATGTCTAAGTTGGTTGGGTTAAGAAGTTAACCCGCTTGTTCTTAAGGAGTGGTTTATCCTAAATAAGGTAGACAAGGATTTCTTGACATAATGAAGTATAGAGTACTTGGTGTGAAAGTATTGAGTATTGAATTATTCTAAAAGATAAGAGACTTAAATTTTTGAGGTAAGAAACTTGTTTTCTAAAGGATAAGAGGCTTGAAGTATTTTGAAAATTGTATGAATTTGTTTGAAGTATAAGTCTCTTGGTTAGTAAAAGAACGAAATGGTCTATAAGGAGTTATAACGGCTTTATGGGAAGTTAGTTATAACGGCCTTATGAAAGGATAAGGATGTCTTAAATTTCTAAAGCATAAAGTTAGTATAACGGCTTTATGGGAAGTTGGTTATAATAACTTTATGGAAGGTTATGAAAGTTGTCTATTTTGATTAATGAGCATAAGTTGTCTAGATTGTGAAAAATTGAAGTTACTTGGTTTCAAGCTTTGAAACGAGTTTTCTAAAGGTGTAGTAACTTACTTTGAAAAATAGATACGCCTTGATACTACGGGTGTTAGTATCTTGGATTTTACATAAAAAGGAGGCTTTCGAAAGAGATATCGTACATAGTACTTTGGCTTGTTTAATTGAGAATTATTCTATGTGTGCCTTGATAAGTACTTTGGCTTGCTTAAATAAGAATTCTCTTGGTTTATGTGAAAAGAAGGCATGGTAATTGTCTTGGGTTATGTAAAGGCATGGTATTGCAATTCGAATTAAAAGCATGTAGTTATGAGTCTATTTGGGCGTACCGTCAGTGATGGAGGATTCCACGGGTATGCGGCCATGATGAGGGTTCGTTTCCCTGTTGACAGTATTATTCCATGGATTAGCTCTCCATGAGGTCGACTGATGCAGGGTGGATCTAGTAGTTAGCCCTCGTACTTGCCCCGGTCAGAGACGTGATGCAGGGTGGATCTGGTAGTTGGCTTTCGTACTTGCCCCGGTCAGGGTTAGGGCGAAGTGGTGTGATCGAGGTGGATCGGTGGTTAGCTCGCGTACTTGCCCGATCGTGATGTGGCGAGGTGGATCTGGTAGAGGCTATCGCACTTGCCCCGGTCAGCTTCGTGATTCAGGTATAGTATTGTTGGTACGGGTGGATCTGGTAGCTGGCTTTCGTACTTGCCCCGGTCGGTTGAGGATGCAGGGTGGATCTGGTAGCTATGCCTTCGTACTTGCCTCGTACGGTTCTGATGACACATGTGGGATCTAGTGTTCATGTGTACTCCTTAGTGTTGTTATATCATAGACTGCCGGCAGTGAGGAAGGAATTCCACGGGCATGATTGATATTATGGGCATGAGACCTATGGTTATATTTGAGTGATGACTTAGAGGGCGTGAGTCACGACTTGACATAACCATTATATGTTGTATCTGTAGTTTGGTCATACATGTCTCCCGCTTTATATATGCTATTATGATTTCATTCTGATATTTTGATTTCACATACTTGGTACTGTTATCGACCTCCTTGGGCTGCGTTCATGCCGCAGTCGAGATCGTAACTGGCGATCCGCACTCTTAGGATCACTGTTCATTTCTTGAAAGCTCCATCTCTCGGAGGCTTTGTCTTTTGATATTATTCCACGAGGTTATAGACTTTTGTACATTCGGGGTATGGCGGGGCCCTGTCCACGATTGTTATTCCTAAGTGCGTAGTCACGTTTGTGGTTTGGGCTGTAAGAATAAGTTGTACTTCTGATTAAGTATGTTTTTTTTATGGAAGGCAGCCTTATCGGCTGGTCAGCGATGTTTACCTTTTTATAAATTATGTGTTATGTATGTTCCGCTGCTATTCTCTGATGTGTACCTGACAGGGTGCCCCGATAGGGCACCAGTCGCGGCTCCGGGGTCGGGTCGTGACATGTACGTATCGTTCACAAGTAATATAGTCTGTAAAACCGAGTTTAACGTCCACAGAGACTGGTTTCTAATTACCGTTCATCTATTTTATGTTATCTATTTGGCAATCGATAATTGAGTTGGGTTTTTGTTTATCTACTAGAATAATTGCAAGAATTAACTAAACTATTGAAGTTGTAATCAGTTATGAAGGAATCAGGGCTTCCAAAATCCTCGACTATCCACTTTATTCAATCCTTAATGCAACTAGAATGACTATTTCTTCTACGTTAAGATAGCGGTTAACTAGACTGTCTTATATTCCGGTTAGAATATATAATCGCTCAACCCCAGTGCAGAACCCTTCTATATTTCTATGATAGGATTTACCACATAGCAGGATTAAGAACAGTCCTATAATTCTACACAAGTATCGAGGTACGTTCGTCCGCGATTTTAACCTATGTCTATTCAATTACAGCATATCCAAATCTCTCCTCTCGGTTCTTGATTCGAAATCATATAGGTTATGATAATTAGTGATCAATTAACTATCAATCATTCATACCAATTATTGAATAAATCTTAATCAAGTGAAGAGGGAATCAAACTAATGCATTAAGTCATGAAATAGAGTTTTAAGTGATTCAAAAGGAAAGCCCTAATAAAGTGTTTAGCTCCTAGTCATAGTCACACTAAGAACTAATACAAATACCAACATAAACTGAATTGCAAAGAAAAGAAAGAAAAGTACTGTGAACTAAAGTCTCCAATTGTAGCTTCTAATCCTTGTCCTGTGATGTGTTGTGTGTTAGAATGAACAACCCCCTTAACTAGACTAATCCCTAGGGATTAAATATGTTGCAAATTTCGTGCCCTATGGACCCTTCTGCCCTTGGCCAATTCTATTTCGGATCTGAAAATTCACGCCTCGACACCGCGGTTCTGCAGAATGGCACCGCGGCTCCGAAAGTCCTGCAGCCTCTCAGTAATTATGGCACTGCGGTTCTGTATGAATGGCACCACGGTGTTGCAGTCTTTTGTCCTGAATTGCCAACTTCCGTCCTTTTTGCCTCGGGACTCTCCTTTTATGCCCATTTTTTGCTCCTTTTCGCCCCTTTTCGCCATTTTGCCTTTTTGAACCGCTGGGACTCAAAAGAAGGAAAACGACCCTAACAAGACACTTATTTAAACGAAAATGGGAAAAACACCAACTAAAAATGACTCAAAAGCGTATACAAAATACGCCTAACAGCTGCTACAACAGCCTTGCCTATGCATGTACTTGTACCGGCAGTGTCTTGTTTCTTCCGGGCTTAGAGTTCATGCCTGTCACGACCCGACCCCGGACCCGCGACTGGTGCCCTACCTGGGCACCCGTACAGGTAAACATCATAGATAATCAGCGGAACATACATAAACTTAACAATGAAATAATTAATAGGTTAGCCGATAAGGCTACCTCCCGGGATATATACAAATCCAAGAGCAGTTACCTCTAAAAAAAAATTATAAAGTGACCCACAAGATATGACTACAGACCTCTAAGAGTTTACATAACAACTGTGACGGGACAGGTCCCCGCCATACCCCTGAATGTACAAAAGTTTACAACCTCAGGGTACCGTACCAAAAGACAAAGCCTCCGGAGAAATGGAGCTTTCCAAGAACTGAACAGTGATCCTAAGAGTGCGGATCAGCAAGCTATGTACCTCAACTGCGGATAAACGCAGCCCGAAGGAGGTCGATTACCATGTACCAAGTATGTAAAGCGAAATCTTGTAATTTAAATCATAATAGTCTAGAAATACAACTGAAGACAGGTATGATAACCAATTAACAGTACACTGTGCCTTACCGAAGTGAAAGTAATGAAAGTCGGTTTTTACCTTGTACAGACTATTTCATCACATGAACAATAGTCAAACCGGGCTACTGACATAAGCCCTCCAATATCATCACATAGTCCAGTAAGGGTCTTAAGCCCTCAAACATCAAAGCGTGCCCGTGGAATCCCCCGTCACTGCCGACAGCTGTAAGCGTAAACTATAACCACGTGACGCGCCCGTGGCATCCTACCTCACTGTCGGCGTACACATACACAACACATATATATACCTCCTGCCCGTGGAATCCCCCATCACTTCCGACAGCCGTAAGTGTAAACTATAACCATGTGACGCGCCCGTGGCATCCTACCTCACTGTCGGCGTACACATGCACAATACATATATATATATATATATATATATATCTCATGCCCGTGGAATCCCTCATCTCGGGTACATGACTTCATGGGGAGCTAATCCATGGGGTAATAATCGTATCCGGGAATTTAACCCGCATCCTGGTCATATGCTTCGGAATCCCTCATCGTAAGCATGTCCAAGGTGCATGCCTCGGAATCCCTCATCGTAAGCATGTCCAAGGTGCATGCCTCGGAATCCCTCATCGTAAGCATGTCCAAGGATCATCCACAATGGAAGCATACCCGTGGAATCCCACATAACTGTCGGTACGTCCAGGTAAACTCATACTAAGACAATGGAAGCATACCCGTGGAATCCCACATCACCGCTTGCGACGCCCAAGTAAACTCATACTAAGACAATGGAAGCATACGTGGAATCCCACATCACCGCTTGCAGACGCCCAAGTAAACTCATACTAAGACAATGGAAGCATACCCGTGGAATCCCACATCACTGTCGGTACGTCCAGGTAAACTCATACTAAGACAATGGAAGCATACCCGTGGAATCCCACATCACTGTCGGTACGTCCAAGTAAACTCATACTAAGACAATGGAAGCATACCCGTGGAATCCCACATCACTGTCGGTACGTCCAAGTAAACTTCATAACTTCTTTAGACTTTCATTAATATAAAAAATGGATCTCATTTTTATGACCTTAAGGCACTTTCATATCGCTTAATCAAATCCGGGGAATTTAACCTAAAGTACTATGTACTTCTACTCTTTCAAAAGATCCCTTTTTCACATAAAACCCTCATTTTACACTCTAAGCAATTGATGCCTTTAAATCAAATTGCCCTACTTAATTTCGATTCTTTCATCTTTGTTTACCTTACTCAAGAAGACCATTCCTTTAACCTTCCATAAAGTTATTATAACCAACTTCCCATAAAGCCGTTATACTAACTTTATGCTTTAGGAACTAAGACGTCCTTATCCTTTCATATAGCCGTTATAACTAACTTCCAAGATACTAACAACCGTAGTATCAAGTCACAACTACCTTTCAAGACAATCACATTTCCTTTGAGAAATATAATAGGCTTCTAAATCAAGTGACTTCCTTTCTTTTAAAACCTTAGGCAATTAGTGCCTTAAAAATCAATTTGTCTTTCATTAACTTAAGTCATTTATCCTTACTTACATTACTTAAAGTAAATCTCTCTTTTTATCTTTCCATAAGGCTAATATAACCAACTTCCCATAAAGTCATTATATTAACATATACATTAGTAAATTTCATTTTCCTATATCCAAGGGACTTATACTTTTAAAACGAAACAAGTATCATATACTTAAAACAAGTAAATGATATCAAATTTTGTACGTCTACCGTACTATATAGGTACAACTACTCATGCTCAAGAGATAGGAAAGTTCCACATACCTCTTCGGGTCAATCCACTCGCAAGTCCAATATACCGCACGTAGTATGTCAACCTATAATGACCATAATACGTCTTATTAACTTCTTACTTCAATGTAGAATATTCTAATTGAAACGTTCCTTATTCTACGGAAAATTGGACAACACTTCCTTTGTTTCTACATACTTTTCCACATTTTCAAGGTCCGAATTCAACATCCAACGCCACTTTTAAGGCCCAACAATCCAATCAATACAAAGGGGATTACACGCCTAATCTTGGATGTGTAAAATTCTGCCCCACAATACATAACAACTAATTCAATAAGTTTAAGGTAGTATCTTAGTTATAACATGCTCACATATCATTCTTATTCAATCCTTTCAAATCCAAATTGTTTTTCTACATGCAATATACCTAAAAGTATTATTGACAATTACAAGTTCTTCTTCCATACATGCAACACAATTTTTCTTAAAGAAATAAACGGATTGTTTCCTTGGAGTTTACCCAAATTAGTCCAACAAATTCCACTTGCCTTCCTTCCACAATCACTTCCACAAACCTCCTAC
Organism: Przewalskia tangutica; assembly: GCA_029844215.1. Taxonomy (NCBI): domain Eukaryota; kingdom Viridiplantae; phylum Streptophyta; class Magnoliopsida; order Solanales; family Solanaceae; genus Przewalskia; species Przewalskia tangutica. Next base: position 39,411,482 of record CM056724.1, on the reverse strand, counting down.
AAGCTTGTCAACATGTTTCCTTCTTGCCACCTTTCCAAAATTTCTCTAGGCCTTGGTTTCTCCTTGAATTTCTAGAGAGAAGGGAGAGGAAATTTTTAGAGAGAATGAGGAGGAATTTTTAGAGTGAAGGGAGTTCTTTCAAGAATGACCAATTCTTCAGGACTTGGTCAATAAATAGGACATGCACGAAATCAGATGGGGGGGGGGACACTCGTCACCCTCCCATGGCCCTTTTTTTTTAAAAACAATTCTGATTTTCCCCCCAGATTCGGAGAAACCCGCCTTGCCGCATGGCTGCCCGGCTCATACTGAAACCTCTGCAAACTTCCAAGACTTCCGCGCCGCCTCGCTTCCGGCGCTACGCTGCAACTTCAGCGACTTTCAGACTATCAGGCGCCGCGGCCCTGCATCCGTCGCCGCGGCGCTGTGGCCCCTGACCGAAAATACTTTTCTGCTCGACTGCGCACTGAACTTGTACCTTCCATAACTTTTTACTCCAATGTCCTATCGACTAACGGTTGGTTGCGTTAGGAACTAGACTCAACGAACTACGTACTAGGCATTTGAAACACCTAGGAACTCTTAATGCAACTGGACATAAATCGTCCCAAAGTTGACTAAAAACCCGTCCGAAACATTCTGTCGACCTATCTTTCAAAAATTTAAAACTTAATTCCTTTCGTACGTTCTCATAGGCAGGACCTGAATTACGGGGTGTAACAATGCCACCAGTCCGGATATCCATGCAGTTGGAAGCAATTTTCCCGTGTGTGTTTCATATTGCCACAATGAGTGCACTTTGATCCGTCAGATGATGATCAGCCTTTAGAGCCAGATTTTCCAGCATGATATGGGTTCGATCGATGGATCTCAAGCTTGAGGCCTCTCAAAGCAAGCACTACTCCTGGAGGGGGGTTCATGGTCACCTGCGTTCATCACCACCTGACGAATAGCCTTTCTACGTACATGAGCATAAGCTTGCTCTATGGTGGGAAACGGGTGTAGCTGCAGCACGTCACTCCGGATGTTATCCAGCTTGTCGTCAAGACCATCCAAAAAAACGTAGACCCGATCTTCTTGGAGGAGATTATTATACCTTTGAATATCATCAGGGCATTCCATTGGATTTGGACTTCGAAAATCAATTTCATGCCAAAGACCTTGCAAGTAAGTGTAATATTTTTCCATAGATCCACCTGCTTGACGGAGACGTGAAACACGGCGCCGGAGATCATAAACCTGGGATGTATCACCACCATCAAAATAGGTGGTGGCAGCATAGTCCCACACCTGTTTGGTTGTGAGAAACCGAATAAAGTTTCCAATTAACGTCGGATCCATGGAGTTGATAAGCCATCCTTTGACAATGGCGTTGTAGGTGCGCCATTTGCGAAAGTACGGGTCGGTAGGGGATGGCGGGGTTAGTTCGCCCTTGATGTAGCCCAACTTGTCTTTGCCGGAGATGTACATCTCGACAACTTGGGACCACAACCCATAGTTGGAGTCATCCAACTTGATGCCAATCGGTAGAGTTGCAGGTTCTGAGGTCACGGTTGGGGTCTGGGCTTTGGACAGAGCTTCGGCCATCTTGGAGATGAGTAATTCAGAAAGAATCCGATCGGTGGTGGATTCCTCTATCTGGGTTGGTGTTTCGGTGGATGCATGCCCTAGGACTAGGAGTGAACACAAGACCAGATTGTACCTTGTTCTGATACCATGTCAACTTATTTCAGTATATTCTTTTACATACAAAGGTATTGTATACATTTATAGAGAGATTTGCTACGCTATATTTGGACTATACAGATTTTTAGTGCTAGAATAATGGATTTTATAGTAGCATCCATAGAGAAAACCTAGGCATCATCAATCCTAGACCCAACTCTAATAGAGGATATTATGAAGAAGACGGATAATCCTTCAGCAAAGGGGACAAAGAAGGGTCAGAAGAGTAAAATCCCAGAAATAAAGAATGACATGATAAATTTTCTGATCTGGAACGTGAGGGGGGGCATAGTGCTGAGTTCAAAAGACAATGTGATAAAATGGTAGGGGTTCACAAGTCAGTTATTCCTATACTCCTTGAAACCGGGATGATTGAGCATAAACATATGTGCAAAGTCTTGAAGTTTACAGGGCATATTCAATCTTATGTGGTAGGTTTGTCATGAGGGATTGTTATTTTGTGGAAGTAACAGCTTCTAGAGAATGTCTCAACCACTAGATAAGGCATAAATGTCATTATTACGGTCATCACGTCCTCTACTTTTTGGGTTTTACTGCTATTTATGCTAGTCTTATTTATGCTAATAGGAAATTACTTTGGATTGAACTTGCCAATACTGCTAGGAGTAATAACTATAGTTGGCTTGTGGGTGGAGACTTCAATAAAGTCCCAAGGGCACAACACAAGCTTGGTGGTAACCCTATTAATCTAGCTAGGTCAAATGCTTTCGGGAAATGCTTAAATGACTGTAAATTGATTGACCTTGGTTTTAATGGTAGAAAATACACCTGGTGCAATAATAGATACTCTAGCCCCCAAGATTTTTGTTACACCCCGTATATTCCAAGAGAATGAAATGAGAACGTACGAAAGGAAATAAGATTTGAATTGGGGGGGAAAAATTGGCGGAATGTTCTTGGACAGATTTTCAGTAAACTTTGGAGCGGTATATCTCCTAGTGTATTAGGAGTTTTTACGTGTTTCAAAATCCTAATATGAAGTTCGTTGAGTCTAGTTTCTAACGCAACAAACCGCTCGTCGATAGGACATCGAAGTAGAAAGTTATGTACGTTACAAGTTCAGCTGACAGAAGAGAAGAAAAGGTTTCAGGTCAGGCGCCACAGCGCCGTATCTCAGGGCCGTGGCTCCGTAAGCCCTGAAATCTTCTGAAGTTGCAGCGCCACGGCGCTAGCTGCAGGGCCGTGGCGCCGAGGCGGGATTTTTGTGGAAATTGGGTAAAATCAGAAGATATTTGTTGTAGAGGACCTATGGGAGGGCGACAAGTGTCCCTCCCAACTTGTAGACCAAGCAAGGCCCTATATTATGACCAGGTCTTGCAAGACTTGGTCATTTGCAAGACTTCATTCAAAAAAAATTGCTCTTCTCTTCTCTTTTCTCTCAAAAATGGTTACAACCCTAAGTGTATGAATTTATTTGAAGTGTGACAAGAAGACAATATGTTGGAAAGTTTGTAGAGGGTTCGTGTGGGTGATTTTAACGTGAAGAAGAATTGCGGAAAGAGGGCTAAAGTGGGCGAGATTGTTGGACCTTTTTTGGGCGAAGTTCCAAGGTAAATTCATTCTCCTTCTTGAAGAAAATTATGTCACGTGTTGTAGAAATTGGAGAAGGGTATTGTGATAGGGAAAATGGATATAAGAATTGAATGTTGTCATGTCATAAATGAAAGTATAAAAAAGGCAGTTTTCGAGCCTCTAGTTCATTGGATTTTTATGGTCGTCATCTTCATTTTCTATGTGTGGTTTATTGAAGGGAGTTGGTCGTTAATTATAATCGTTATATGTTATATAAGAAAGGAAATAAAGTAGTTATAATTATGACTTATATAACATGTTGGAATAATGATTTGGATTATAAGGAATTAAAAAGGACTATATGTTGTATCAATGATTGGTTGTAGCCGAAAATGGCATTGAGTTTTGAACTACTTGGTATTAATTGTGGGGCAGAATTTACACGGCCTGTAAGGCGTGTAATCCCCTTTGATTGGTTGATGTGTTGAGTCTTAAATGTGGCATATTGGTTATTGATTTCGGGCCTTGAAAAAGGTGAAAAAGTATGTAGAAACAAAGGAAGTGCTGCCCAATTTTCCGTAGAACAAGTGACTTTACACTTAGAATATTCTACGTTTGAAGCTAGAAGTTAATAGACGTATTATGGTCATTATAGGTTGATATACTACGTACGGCATATTGGACTTAGCAAGTGGATTGAACCGACGAGGTATGTGGAACTTTTCTTATCTCTTGAGCATGAGTAGTTATAAATGTATAGTACGGTAGGCGTGCGAGTTTTAAAGAAATTCGGCTTTGTTTTGATATCATTAACTTGATATAAGAATGTCTAAGTTTGGTTGAGTTAGGTAATTAACTCATTTGATTTTTAAAGAATGAAAATGTCTTAGTTCCTAAAGCATAAAGTTATTATAACGGCTTTATGGGAAGTTGGTTATAACAAATTTATGGAAAGTTAAAGGAATGGTTTTCGCTAGTAAGGTAAACACAGATAAATGACTTGAAATGAAGATGGGCAAGTATTGATTTAAAGGCATCAATAGCTTAAAGTTTTACAGTAAAAGTCACTTGGTTTAAAGCCTATAAATGTATTTCTAAAGGTATAGTGACTTGTCTTGAAAAGTAGATATGACTTGATACTATGAGTATTAGTATCTTGGGGTTTTTATATGAAAAAGGGTCATTTTAAAGGAATAGAAGTACGTAGTACTTTGGGTTAAATTTCCGGATTTTTCATGATATGATAGTGCCTTAAGTTAAATGAAATGAGAGTGCATGCTAATTAAGTCTAATGAGAAGTTAAGGGATGTCTTAACTTGCTTATGTTATTTATGGTAGCCGGTTGTTCTTGTGATATATTGTTCATTACGGGGTCATTCCCCGAGCTTGTTGCATTTGCATATTCTGTGGATTTGCTCCGCACGATGCGAGGAATACCTCATGCAAGTCTGTAGGGCTCATGCGGGTGAAATAGTCCCATGCGGGGCGGACCAATCCTATGCGAGGAAATTACCTCATGCGGGTCCACACGGCCTATGCGGGTGAAATAGTCCCAGGAGTAGGATTGCGTGATAATACTACGAGCGGATGGTCCTAGGTTAATCACAGGCTTCCTATTTTAAGAACCGGAAATGTTTATTTTGTTACTCTCATTGTTAGTAAGGCACGGTATACTGTTAATTTGATTATCATACATGTCTCCAGCTTTATTTTAGACTTATGATGTAAATTACAGTATTTCCAGTTTTACATACTTGGTACATATTGTGTAATCGACTTCTCTCGGCCGCGTTCATGCCGCAGGTAGGGGTAAGCAGGTTGTGGATCCTCACTCTTAGGATCACTGATCAGTTGTCAGAAGGCTCCATTTCTCCGGAGGCTTGTCTTTTGGTACGGTTTCCCTGATGTTGTAGATTTATGTACATTCAGGGGTATGGCGGGGCCCTGTCCCGTCACAGTTGTTATGTAAATTCTTAGAAGTCTGTAGTCATATCTTGTGGATTGGGATGTATAAAAGAATAAGGGGATGTGACTACTTTTTGGGTTATGTATATATTTTTGGAAGGTGATCTTATCGGCTAGCCTGTTGATATTCATGACTTGTACTTTTTGAGTTGTATGTATGTTCCGCTACTATTCTCTGATGTATACCTGTAAAGGGTGCCCAGATAGGGCACCAGTCGCGGACCCGGGGTCGGGTCGTGACAATTTTATTCATTAAAGGCTAGATAGGTGATTTGCTAATGATGATTGGCTCCTTAATTTTCCTGAAACAACTATCACTCATCTCTCTAAAACTCACTCTGATTACTGTCTTGTGTTGATCAATCTCCTTAAAAATCCTCCTAACTCCATTAGAAAACCATTTATGTTTGATTCAATGTGATGTAGTCATCCTATTATCCTAACCCTTATTCAACAATGCGTCAATGAAAAGGGCTCCCTTCATGTCATAACTCAAAGATTCTAGACCATTGCTACCATCTCGAATAAGCAAACTTTTGGTAACATCTTCCTCGAGAAGAAATCTTGTCCAGATTAGGGAGAATTCAAAAATCTGATAGCTATCCTCTAGCTCCTTCATTCATCAGCTTGAGCATGAGCTCCAGAATGAGTATTCTTCCATCCTTAGATATGAAGAAGAATTTTAGAGGCTCAAGTCTAGAATTTTGGGGAACTGCCATCAAGAAGGCCATTTCCTTTGTTAAGCAAGTTTTCCAAAACAAGGCCATGGACCATAACATGAATAATTTGTGTCTGATCCCTAAATGTCTTGATGCTACCATGCTAAAAAATTATAGGTCCATTGGCCTGTGCAACACTGTTTACAAGATTGTCACTAAAATCATTATCAACAGATTAAACCCTTCCTTCCTACTATAATTGATCCCAGCTAATCTAGCTTCATTTCCAACAGAAGAGTTGTTGACAATGTCATCATTGTTCAGGAGTACATTTCCCATGTTAATAAAATGAAGGGTAAAATGCTAACATGATTTTGAAGATTGACCTTGAAAAATCTTTTGACAAAATTGAATGGTCTTTTATTAGAAGCACTCTAAAGACCCTTGGTTTCCCACCCACTTTCTCTTTCATTGTCATATCCTGCATCTTCACCAGCTCTATCCCTATCTTGGTTAATGGTGGGAAAACTGAGTACTTTTTCCGCTCTAGGGAAATCAGACAGGTGGACCATATTTCCCCTATATTTTCATCATGTGTATGGAGATTCTCTCCAGAAACATCAACCTTCAAGTTGACTCCAATAACTAGTTTCCCATTAAGATCACCCCTACTGGCCCTAGAATCTCTCATCTCTTCTTTGTTTATGACTTAACTCTCCTTGCCATGGCAAATGCAAAAAAACTGCAATGCTATCCTGGACACTCTAAATGACTTTAATGTTAAATCTGGCCAGAAGCTCAACCTGGATCAATCAAAAGTCATCTTATCTAGAAATTGCCAAGACAATCTGTTGTGGAATTCTATATATGAATAAAAGCAAAGATTTTGGGAAGTACATTGGGTTTCCCATCTTCCACTCAAATTCTACCAACATTGATTTCAAGTTTATTCTTGATATCTTACACCAAAGGCTTGCTGGTTGGAAAACAAAATTCCTTAACATGGCTGGTAGAACTGTTCTTTGCAAAGCCACTCTTTCTAGTATCCCCATCCATATCATGCAATATATAAACCCCTGTCCACATTCAAAAGAGCAATAACAAATTCAGAGAGATTTTATTTGGGGTACAACTGCTGAGAAAAAGAAATTGCACCTCTTGAACCGGGACACTAATACAAAAACCAAAGAAGGAGGGGGCTAGGTATTCCTAAAGCTGAAATTAGAAATAAGGCCAACCATGCTAGTCTGGCCTGGAGAATGTATAACAACCATGATTCCCTCTGGCAAAAGTCTTCTACCATAATCACCGCAATAGAAGATCTTGGAAGACCCCTTCCTCTAGAACTTGGAATCGCATCCTTAGGGGATGGAATATTTGCTCAAAGAATACTAAGTGGGTCATTCACAAAGGGAATAGGGTGAATATGTTCACCGACAAGTGGATTCACACCATGAGCCTATTAGAAACCTCATATGTGCTCCCCCTCAATATTGATGAACTTCACTATAAGGTTAGTGAATTCCATACCAATGGTGTCTGGGATCTCAACAAGCTTTCTTTCAAAATCTCTGAACATCTAAAGAGAGTCATCACTACCATGTTCATTCCCCACCATCCCATTACTGAAGATAAACTAGTTTGGGAAAACTCCATTGATGGTAATTTTACCATGAAACAAGCTTACCACTCCATATACCAAGCTCAAAGACCTCCTCAAACTCACCCTCCTAAAGCCTTCTCTTGGATTTGGAAGCTCAATATCCCCAACAAAATAAAATTCTTCAATTGGCTGCTCCCCCATAAAAGGCTCCCTACTGGAAATTATCTCCACCATATTGGGCTGAATATTGACCCAACTTGCCACTACTGTGACACTCATATTGAAACCATCCCCCATATCTTCTTTGAGTGCTCAAATGCTATGCGGTTTTGGACATTAAGCAGCAGTGTATAAATTTTGCATGTCTTTTACCTCTCTTGATTGGCCTGACACTTGGATGGGCCTCCATAAGAAGAGCTTCAACAGAAATCTAACATGGGGAAACATGTTCCCTTCCCCACATAATTCTCTCTTTGTGCTTTGAGACACAACAGTAAGCCAACTAGGAACGAGGTCACTTTGAAATGGGAGTCGCCTCCTCGAGGCACTTTCAAGCTCAATATTGATGGCTCCTTCGACATCAAAACTGGAAATGAAGGAATAGGTGGGATCATCAGGAACTCAAGTGAGGATTGGGTGATGGGTTTCATGAAAACAATCACCAACACCACAGGGGCTGGAAATGACTTTAAACAATAGGCAAACTCCTATTTTAGTAGAAGTGGACTCTATTGAGGTAATCAAAATGATTAACAATGGGAATGATTTACTAAATCTTATTGTTTTTTATTGCACGTCGTTGCTAATGAAGCTAGGGAATCCACCGGTCCATCACAAATACCACGAACAAAATAGAGTTACAGATGCACCGGCCAAAAAAAGGAGCGAAGGAACAATTTTTCGCTAGAACTAATATTTTGGTAGTTCCTTCGGTGTTTGCAAATGATGTGTTTTAAATAAAGGTGTCTAACGGGCCGAACCGTCCGACCGAGCTCTCATCGGGTTTAACTTGCTCGATCTGCACGGTCCGTTTCACACGGATTCTGTGTCGGCATGTAACTGTCGAATCCCAGTCCGGTCCTATTATATATATATTTTTTTTTAATTTCTAGTATTTATTTTCTATAATATAAACTAAATTCAATGAAAATATGTAATATAATAATATAATATATAATTTAGTTGTATATATTAAAATTGAAACTTTAAAGTTAACTTTTTATTTTATAGTTTATAACTTTATACTTTATAGTTTATAACTTTATATTGTAAATTTGTAATTATACTTTTATTAATTTATTAGATTAGTAGATATAAGTTAACAAATAAGTAATAACAGATTAACAACTAAATAGATAGTAAAATTAAAATTAATGATAAGATGTAAACTTTTGAACTTTCATAACGTTAATAAGAGTACATAATGAAGTAATAATAATTTTATTTACATATTATGCATCCTTCTTGCAAGTTCTTCGTAATCTATAGGTTGATTGAATTGGTTATGCTCCATAGCCTCTAAATCTGGAGTATTAATTCCAGTCCCGCCTCCGCTCCCGCCTTCCAAAATATTGCCTATTTCTTCATCTTCCGGAGAATTAACGTCTCCACATCCTTGATTTCTTCTCTCTGATCTGATCCAATCCCTTAAGCAGACTAACACTTCTAATGTGCTTCCACCCAATGAGTGACGTGTGTCTCCTATTTGATCTCGTGATTGGCTAAATGTACTTTCAGAAGTCACTGTTGAGATCGACACATTAAGAATATCCCGGGCCATCGCTGCAAGTATCGGGAATTGCCTTTTGTTATTCTGTCACCATTGTAAAGGGTCAAAACTTTTCTTCGGCTCCGCTGGCTTTTGCAAATAAAATTGCATCTTATCGCAAGATCGGCTTGTGGTTGCTTGTATTGTAAAAGTGCTCCATATGTCTAAAGATTCTTCTTCATCGTCATCAGCATTGAATCATGCAGGTGTAGACACAGAAGCAGAACAAAAAGGAATATTAGTAGCAGAGTTGGTGTTATCATGTAATGTAGCATAATATTCATATAATGTAGTTAAATTAGTATCAAGTTTACTTATGCAATCAAATGAAGATGGAGTTTCTGTTTCACCTATTTCCATATAAGTATATAAACTAAATATTAAATTATGACAATCTACTTTTTAAATAGAAGGATTTAAGACTGCACCAATACAATAAACATCAGGAATAGTGAAAAAATATTTTTTAAACTTTTCAAACATAAGTGTAACTGCATCTTTATATTTCACATTTGATTTTAAACCATAAAGTAAATATGAAATTTCAGCTATATGAGCTAAAGCATTACAAACTGTTGGGTAATAAGATCCTGAAAATTCAACATTGCGAGTGTAAAATTTACGTAAATTTTTTAAAAGTTCACCAATTGATTTCCAATGTTCGTCGGTTAACATATACATCACGTTCTTACAATGCGCATTTGCAACATGTGTTATGGGGTCTTTATACTTATAACATTTTTTTTAAAATAAATAAATATAATTTCACCGTGTAATAATCTCTTCTGGCATGAATTTAAGTCTCAAATTAAATTGTTTACATTTTTCTTTAAATTCTATAATTTTATTTTTCCTATTATTACCCTGAATAACTCCAACAGCTCTTTTGACAAGTTTTATTTCAGGTGAAAATAAATCAAGACCACTTTTAACAATTAAATTATAAATATGACAAGCACAACGAACATGAAATATATCAGGAAGTGGTGGTTGTACTTCCGCTTTTAAAAGATCTGCAGCAGTAGTATTATTAGATGCATTATCGAATGATACACAAAGTATTTTATTATAAAGATTATATTTTTGGGCATAAAAACAAATAGTTTCGCTTATATATTTTTCAGTATGACTTTGATCATCGTCATACGCAAAAGCAATAATACGTTTTTCCATTCTAAAATTTTCATCAATCCAATGACAAGTAATTGTTAAATAATCATAATCGTTCAATGCATGTTCAATGTCTGAAGTAAAACTAACATGGCATGGAAGATTAGTAAACAAATATTGCAAGAAAATAACATAATCATTATGAAGTCTAAAAATATCGGCTCTAGTAGTACTACGAGGAACACCTTTAAAAAAATGATTATATACTCTTTGAATATATGTAATTAAATATGAAGAAGAAGCAAAAGAAAAAGGTAAACAACCTCCGACAATCATTTTTGCTAATTCAATGCGATCCTTTTTTGGATCGTACTTAGCCACCCCCCAGTTAATGGATTAAGTTGTTGTTGATCGGGTTCTAAATCAGAGACAACATCCCATTGTGTCGTATGATCGTGTTTTATATGTCTACCTATAGTGTCCGTCCCCCCGTCACCACCCCCTGTCTTATGTTTATAAGTTCTCCCACAAATATTACATTTAACTCTATCAGTACCCACAACTTTATCATAAAAGAGCCACATTTTACTCCTTTTTTTTCTTGCTATCGGTTCTCGGTAAAGGAGGTTCACGATTACGACTACCACTAGCAGCACTCAACATTGATGTAAGGAACACTAGTAGGTGTAGGAGGTTCTTGTTCTTGTTCTTCAAGTTCATCAATATCATCTAATTAAACGTTATCATATTCATTATCTTCTATTCCAAAATCTTCTTGCAAATGATCATAATCTATATTTTGATTAGATGATGAAGAACCTACAGATTTTTTACTCATTGAACTAGATTTACGACGCAGTCCCGACGCAATTCTCCTTAGTAAAGACATTATAAAATATTTAAATAATCAACAAATAAATATGACAATTTAATAAAATAATTAGAGAATGAAACGAGTGTACCAAACTTCGGGATTCAGAATTCAATTGAAACTCGAAGCTCGAAGTCTTGCGTCTTGCTACTTTGAATTTGAAAACTAATAATAATAATAACTTGAAAATTGATAATAAAGATGATTAAGAGAGTATGAGAAAATTGAGAATAAGAGAATTGAGAGAAATGTTGTGTGATAAAAATGAAAAAAATGTAGAGAATTTATAGATTTTTTAAAGGGTAAAAATGTAATTAAAAAAAATAAATAAACAAACCCAAAAAAAAAAAAATACAAGCCAACTGTCGAAATGACCGTTGGCACACAACCCCATGCCCCCCCCCCCTCCCAAAGTCCCAACTATAACAATACCGTTTGGGCAAAATTTTTTTTTTTTTTTGTTACCGGCCCGGCTCGACTGCTAATTAATGGAACCGGTTTTGCATTCGCCTAACTGCCCGGGCCTTACCGGGTTTTCTCCTAACACGTGCGGGTTGGGGGTCAATCCAACCCCCAACCTGGTATGCCCTTACCGGTCCGGGCCGGTCCGGTTTGGCTACCGGGTCAACCGGTCCGATTCCGGATCAACCCGGACCGGTAGACATGTATAGTTTTAAAGAAACGTTGAATTGATTATAAAAATTCAGTGCAAAACAGAGCTTTACTAACCATCCATCCAATTTTACTAGGCCACACAAATCAAATATTCAAGAAATTAAGTAGCCACCTTTGTTAGACAAATACTTGGTCCTCAAAGATAAATTGAAGAAAATCGCTTAATGGCACAAGAATTCTATCAATTGAAATCAATCCTACAAAGATCACTAGATTCATGAAGAAATTATATTTTTAAACTTGCCTTTATTTTAGAACAAACACGGGGAAGCAAATGATTCTCTCGACGATATATCTCTAACTACTACATTGACATCAAACAAAATTATAAGGTACTCATTTTGGAACTTCAATTCATAGTGACGACTCTTGATTATCAATCTCACTAACAAAAATATCAAACTTACTTGAGGAAACACAGCTGAGCTTAGGAAAATAGAACACTGAAACAATGCTAAACACACTTATATATAAGTCTAGCAATCAAATATAAATACGCTAACATAATCCCATTGCACCACATGGAGAGATCCTCTATGGAAATTGGTCCCCATCAGCGGTACTGCAATACAAATTAAAAGAGATAAATCACTTGACAGAAACAAATGAAAGATAGTCTAAAAATAAAAAAGAACTAAATAGTCAGGGAATCATTCATAATCAAGTATTGAGAAATTGCTGACCAATCAAATGATTTTCGGTAAATCAGAAATGCTACGAAGACAAACTTTGAGGGTGTTCTTTGTACTGAGACTTCAGGCCCGTATAATATGCCAGAGAGAGAAAAAAATCAAAGCAACTCTCATTTTACCTTAATGAAGCCAATTTCCTTTGCATTGCTGCGGAAGCACTGCCTGCAGCACATGAGTCCATACTTCCTAATAATTGCATGTGGATTGCCACACACACGACTGCATAAAACAACAAGAATTCCACATAATAAAATTAGATATACATTCAAATAAATTTCAACAACACTCTTAACATGAAAGAAAATCCAAGTAGAGAAGCAAAATGGAACGAATAAATATACATAGGTAAAATCTAACTTGGGGAAGCTAAAAGGAATGAATAAATATCAGTAGGTATATTGTCTAGCACTGCTGATTGATGGTCAGAGTAACACTCAAAAGGAAAATGTCGTGAAAACAAAAACTCGCAAACAACAAATCTGATTCATTTCTAGTGAAAATTCACCTCCAAAATATACAATACAAGCTCATCTTGACAAAGCAAATCAGAGTCCCAAATAGGGAAGTATTAAAAGGAATAAACCGATATCCACACGGATATTTCTAATTTGCATCAAATGAAAGGGAAAAAAAGGCAAAAGCCGAAACTCGCAAAAAGCACACATCTGATTCATTACAACAAGGCACTAGAAATATAACATTTAACATAAGATATTAGAATCTCAAACTCTTGACCACTCGCCTACAAATGTCCGGATCACAGGACAATATTTTACAGGAGGAAAAAAAGAATATATACAGGAACAAGTTATGCAGCTTTACAAATTTTAGGAGAAGTAAACTCAACCCACTAGGAAGAATTTTAACTCCACTGTATGTTCCACTAAAAACCCATTCACTCCATAAGTTACCAACTCTAAAAGAAAAAGAAAAGGAGAAGGCATACCATCATATCAGTATAACACCAATACACAAGTACCAAACTTATCTGAACAATCTAAAGACCTCGATAATTTTAAATGAGTTCATTGTGATAGCTCATATTGACAACATGGCGCATAACAATCTGGAAAAAATTCAGGCTCTTAGGGTGTGTTTGGTATGGAGGATAACACTTTTTTGATAAGAGTGGTGTCCGGGCCAACTTTCGCACACCTCGACTAATTCCACGGATTAATTGTCACCCCCGCCAGCAACAGCAACAGGTACCGAGTAACTTTGTCCACCAACACTAGAACAAATGCGAAGAAATTACCTAATGTTTTCCCCTACTAGGTATTAAACTTGAGCTCAACCCATTTCATTGACCACTGGCCACATCCTTTGTGGAAGGATAACATTTTCTGAAAAAATGTTTTCCAATTTTTCATGTTTGGTTGATCAAAAAATTTTGGAAAACTTTTCACAGGTTCCAAAAGTAACATTTCAAGTTATTGTCTCGTCCCCACCCACCTAACCCCCACAACCCCCGAACACCCACCTCCAACCTCATCCCACCCTCATAGTGTTTATCTAGATTACATATAAATACTCTTGGGATAATATTATTTTGCTTACTTACCAAACACTAGAAAATAAGTCGACGAAATTATTCTACTACATACGTAAATGGAAATCCAAATTTTGCGCAAGAAATCATATACAATGGTAACCATCAGAATCTCTTTCACCTTCTTTATAATACTAAAAACAACATTACTTTAGCTTTTATTGTAAAGTTTACGTTTTGACACCATTTAAATCAAAAAGGGTCAGAGTATCCGTAAGAGGAAAACAAAATAAGTGAATCTTAAGGTATAGTTCAAGAAAAAAGCAAAATGAAATCAAGAAAGCATATAGAAAAGAGATAGCAAAACTAGTTGAAAGAAAGATACCAGGTCCGAGAACCAGGGCCGTAGTTTTTTGGGTGAGCGTTCCAGATGTTGGAGTGACCCATCTTCGGCTGCGCTTTCTGATGTATGAATAAACCCTAAATCACTCAAGATCTAAGTTTATATTTACGAAAGAGACATATAAAGAGGGTTTAGTTCAGGGCCTAGGGGCATTAATGGAATTACGCCTCCCCAAGACTAATGTCGTTTTCTCTTTTTTGAGTTTTTCTTTTTGATACGTTTGGACGTGACATTTGTTTAGAAACTAGTTTACTTTCGAGTTGACATAATTTGAATCTCAAAAATTATATATTTTTTACGAGAAGTGTAAAAAAAATCTTTAATGTGAAATTGAATGAAAATGTCATTTATTAATACTTTGGTCTAAAAATTGCAAGGTTTTTTGGATATTGGGCTAGCCTATTATGAAATGATAGTTCGTTTTATGGGTCGTTGCCTTAGGAATTGAGCCGATATCCAATCAATTACTACACACTTTTCTTTTATTTTCTCGAATTTGTACTCCTCTTGATACAAGAAAGACCACAAACTTGAACTCTCAACTTGAGTTGATAAGTGAGTTATGGAAGATGCCAACAATGAACCATCAATCCATGGCTAGTTGCCTAAATGTAGGGATGGCAGGTGGGTATAATTTTGCGGATTCCGCACCCGCCCCAGTTGGGGTGGGTATGGATATAATTTTGGCGGATAGTAGGCGAGTATGGGTATTAAAAATGTATCCGCCACATGTGAAGGGTAGATGGTGGATTTGAAGTTATACACGTCTCATACCCACCTCCCCCGCCCCGTATCCAACCGTCCGTCTACCCACCCCATAAGTCCAATGCCAATAATACTACAATAGTCGTCTGTAAGCCCAATGCCTATTATAGTCACTTACAACGTGCCCATAAGTCCAGTTATGTTATACCCCGTATTTCCAGAGTATGTACGTAAGGGCGTACGTACAAAAGTTTAGCCTTAGTTAGGCACCTTGGACGAAATTTTGTACATAACACCCAAAAAGAATCGTTTTCCGACGAAACGTCTTCCAAAGCTTGCGTAGGGAAAATTCCGGCTATGTCATTTATTATTTTTGCGGATTTTTTCGAGAGATGAAATATTTTGGACCAACGGGAGGGTGACACTTGTCACCCTCAATGGACGGCAAAGAGGGCTTTCTTTGGCACGTTTTTTGTGCCCTTTCGCCGGCGGTTAGGTAGGATATTTTGTGTAGTAGATGGATAAGACACACGGGTAAATCCTAGCCCTACACTTGCACCACACTTGTCTTCATCTTGTCATTGGTTGCTATCTTGACCTATAAATACCCCCTTGCTCAAGGTTTTCTTCATCCTCAAATCTTTCTCTAAGTCTTGAAAATCCCTCCTCTCCTCGCGAGCTCGCCCAACTCCTCCCCTCCCCTTCGAAAGGCCTTGCCGAGAGCACCCTCCCCTTCAGAGTGTTCTAGCCGAGGGGTACCCCCCCTAGCCTAGTTATTTTCGAGAAATACCCCCCCCCTAGCCTAGTTGTTTTCGAGAAATACCCCCCCCCTTGGTTGAGAAATACTTCTCCAAGTATTGTTGGAATGCCAAAATACTCTAGCCCAAAACCTTTGTAGTATTTCCAAGTACCTCTATACTAAAAGCCCTAAAATACTACTATACTTTCCTTTAGCCACTAAACGAAACCCTAAGGAAAGTCTTCATAGGTTGAAGTGTTAAGTTGTGTGTAACTTCTAAGGGTTTCTTGAGCGCTCGAATCTGAGCTAAACGTTGCTCGGGATCGACATTAAACTTGGATAATTGTGGGCTCATCGAGGTAAATACTATCGCCCTTCTATTGTAATTGGGAATTACATACCGTAGTAGTATAATAATGAAAATAAGATTCATAGAAGAGAATTGAATCGTAATGAAGGATATTACGATAAGACTTGAATCGAAATCACATCGTAAGAATATTTAAGTAGAAGATTAAACTGCACGCATACATAGGACCGTATTTGATGAGACTAATAACCTTTATCGGTTGAATGTTACGAGTAGCATGAACTACTTGGAAGGTGGACAAGGCTAGCCGTTATAGCCGTGGAGCGTTTTGCTTATAGTCGATAATCGCCGCTAGGTATGTGATTCTTCCTATACTCGAGCATGAAGTATTTTTAAAAGAATATATATATATAGTACGCATTTGACGTGCGTGTTAATCGAATGTAGTGTTACGGCAATGTCTTTTGACTTAAGCCCGAATAATAAGAATCTTGAAGTATTTTAAAGGAATATATATATATAGTACGGTAGACGCGTGTTAATCGAATGTAGTGTTACGCAATGTCTTTTGACTTAAGCTGAATAATAAGAATCTTGAAGTATTTTAAAGGAATATATATATAGTACGGTGAGCGACGTGTGTTAACCGAATGTAGTGTTACGGCAATGTCTTTTGACTTAAGCCCAATAATAAAGAATCTTGAAGTATTTCAAAAGATTAAGAAACCGTTTTGAAAGAAGTGTAATACTTGGTTTTGAAAACATAAGAGTTATACTAGCTTTATGGGAAGTTGGTATAACGTCTTAAGAGTGGTAAAGAGAATGGTTTACTGATTTTTAGAAGTTAAGAGACTTGATCTTAAAAGATAAGAGACTTGACTTGAATGAATTAATATGAATTTTGTGTGAAACCTCATTCGTGAGTAATGAGTACTTGGTTTTAAAAGGAGAAATGTTTCCGATTTGGAAATCGAATGAGTATCGACAAACCATCTGCAGCGTTAATAAAGAAAAAATGTATTGAATAATGAAGTATTATTAAAACCAGTAGAAACCTCCATCCGCATAGAAACTAAGATGAGACAAAATGATATTACATTTCCTAGATCATGGCTGCTTAATAAGATTGATCATAAACAAGAATAACCTACTCACATATAAGGCATATGTTTCTCAAATTGTTTAAAAGAGAATTATGTTTTGAAGGATTAAAACTATGAACTACGAAACCTTTTCGAAAATGAGAAACTTGAGCATTTGAAATTAGGCAAACTTGAACGTTTGGAAGATAATGTTGTTACTTGATTTTACAAAGGAAAGCATTTTGGTTTACTTAACAATGTAAGTCACTCTATTTTTTTATACTAAGGGTATCGTGACTTTTATAAAAGGAATGGATCTCTTAAAAGGAATTTAACGACGTAGTACTTTAGGTTAAAACCGGACTTTGACATAAAATGAAAGAACTCGAGTTGTGTATAACTTGCCATGCTTGTTGTTGTGAAACTTGCCTATGCTTGTTGTGATAGCCTTTGTTGTGCAAGAATTGTGTTTCTATACTACCGCCTCTCGAGGCCGGTTGACTTGTTGAGAACTTACTTGGGCGCACTGCAAAGGACGAGAATTCCACGCACGCCTCGCGTTGATAGTGTTATTCCATGGACTAGCTCTCCACGAGGTTTCTTCTTGTTCGCCTTGGTACCGGTGGCTTGCCAGATTTGCCCCGCCTCGTGGCCGATTCGGCCTTGGTACCGGTAGTTAGCCCTCGATTGCCTTGGCCAGCTACGTGGCGGCCTTGGTATCCGTAGTCGGCCAGATTACCCCGTGTCGCCTTCGTGGTTTGGTTGTATAGTATTGTTAGTACGCTTTGGCATCGCAGGACTTGGTGTTCATATGTACTTCGTGTTATTATATCATGATCGCCAGAGTGGCGAAGGTATTCCACGGGCATGATTGATGTTGCGGGCGTGAGACCCATAGTTATATTTGAGTGATGACTACGAGGCGTGAGTCCTCGACTTACATGATCGCTATTTATCGTGAATCGTAGTTTGGTTATCATACATGCTCTCGCTTTATATAGATCGCTATGATTTCATTTACTGATTTTACGCTTCACATACTGTACTGCCAGATCGACTCCTTCGGGCTGCGTTCACGCCGCATGTAAAGGTACATCTGTCGATCCCCGCTAGATCACATTTCAGCGTATTGGAAGCTCCGTTCTTCTGAGGCTTATCTTTTGATATGTTACCCTGAGTCTGTAGGGTCTTGTACATTCAGGGGTATGGCGGAGCCCTGTCCCGTCATAGTTGTTGTATAAATCTTAGAGGTGCAGAGACCGCCAAGTGTGGTTGTAAGGATTAAACTGTTCAACTTTGTAATTATATATATATGCCGTAAGGCGATTTTCTCTCAGGTAAAATGTGTCTCATTTCACATTTTGTTTCATGTATTGTTTTTATGTTCCGCTGATTACTCTGATGTATGACTACTTGGGTGCCCGGGTAAGGCACCAGTCACGGGCCCCGGAACGGGTCGTGACAAGTTACAAGTACAAAAACAAAATCCTACTCACTTTTACCCTTCCTATTCATTATTCAACACTCAGCAACCTTCAGCCCTTCACCTTTCTCGACACAAAACCCTTCCAACTCTCTCTCATTCTGTCGTTCACATTATGGTCTTCACCGGTCTTCAGTCTTCTTATTTTCGTCTGGTAGGAGCTCCTTCTAGCTTTGAAAATGTTAGTACTGTGATTTTTTTGAAACAATTTAATTTATTCTTAATGCGCTTTATGCTCTCAAAACACAACAAAATTAGAAAGGATTTTTGGTCATACGAAATATACCTGAGTTGATATGTGTTGTATGGTTCATTTGTAGGAGTTGATTTAGTTTGAGTTTTTGTCTTTGTTTGTGTTTGGACTGCGATATCTCTTGGTGATGAAAATACAGATGTTAGGTGAATTGGGGTATAAAATGATATTTTTTCTAGTGAGATGTATCAATTTAGTACATGCTCTGCGTGAGTGCTCTATGTTTTTCACTTTCTTGATATCTGTTTGTCATTTTATTTGATTGATTGTTGCAAATTTTAGTGCTATTATGGTTGACTTAGATGCTAAATTCATTTTATTTCTAAGGCTCCAAGTCTGTGAAATCTGCTGATTCAAATGGCGATTCAAAGTTGCAACAACTATAGGGATATCAAGCTATTAACCCATAATATGAAAGTTTGGGAGAGGGTGATTGAGATGAGAATGAGAAAGGGCGTGTTTATCTCCGAAAATCAATTTGGATTCATGTCGGGGTGATCAACTATAGAAGTTATTAATCTTATAAGGAGATTATTGGAGTTGTATATGGCTAGGAAGAGAAACTTACACATGGTGTTCATTGACTTAGAAAAGGTGTACGATAAAGACCATAGAGAAGTCATTTGGCGGTGTTTTGAATCTAAAAGTGTACATGTGGCTTACATTAGAGCAATTAAGGACATGTTTGATATAGTCAAGACCCAGGTTAGAACAGTATGAGGTGACTCAGAACACTTTCCGATCATGATAGGCTGCACCAGGGATCAACCCTTAATCCATCCATATTCTCCTTAGTGATGTATGAATTTACACGACATATTCAAGGAGATGTTCCATGATGTATATTATTCTTAGAAAACATAGTACCGATCTACGAGATGCGCTATGGAATTAACGATATGCTGGATGTTTGGCGATAGACTCTAAAGTCTAAAAGGTTCAAGTTAAGTAGGACTAAGATAAAGTATTTGGAGTACAACTTCAGTGACGTCACACAGGAGGTGGAAGTGTAGACCGGTACACAAGCAAAGAATAGTAGTTTCAAGTATCTTGGGTCTATAATTCAAGGAGATTGATGATTTCGCTCATTCTATTGGTGCGGGGTAAGTGAAATGGAGGCTCACATCTGACGTATTGTGCGATAAAAATGTGTCACTAAGGCTTAAAGATAAATTTTACAAAGTGGTGGTTAGACCGATCTTATTGTACATGGTAGAGTGTTGACCAGTCAAAAAATAACCACGTTCAGAAGATAAGTGTAACTGATATGAGGATGCTTAGATGGATGTGTAGGTATACTAGGAGGATATAGTTAGGATTGAAATTATACATAGCAATGTGAAAGTAGCCCTCGTGGCGGACAAGATGAGGGAAGCAAGACTAAGATGGTCCGAACATGTGAATAAGAGGTGTGCAGACATGCCAATAAGGAGATGTGAGAGGTTGGCTATAACAGGAGTTAAGAGATGTAGAGGTAGACCGAAAAAGAACTGGGGAAGGTGATTAGACATGACATGACACAACTTCAGCTTACTGAAAACATGACCCTATATAGAAAGGTGTGAAGGTCTGATGTGCAATTGCTGACCTTACTGATACACACGCTAAACGCAAGTGCACGTATCGTTACAAGTAATATAGTCTAGAAGACCGAGTTATCGTCCTCAGGGATTAGTGTTCAATTACCAACTGCTATTTTATGGTATCTATTTGGTGATCGATGAGTTGATGGTTTGTTTATATCTATGTTTATAGACGCTAACTAAATTACTTTACTTTACTTCAGATATGGTGGAAATATGACGTCCAAATCTCCTCAACTATCCGCTCGCTTTTAATCGTTAATGCAATAATTAAGGTTCTTCTTCTATGTTGAGATAGCAGGTTAACTAAGCCATTTTATACTCCTGTTAAGATAATATAAACACTCAACCCCAATGGAAAATCCTTCTATCTTTCGATGACAAGATTGACTACAAAGGAGGATTAATAGCAATAACCTATTAAGCTACACAAGTATCGGGGTACTTTCGTCCACGATTTAAACCTATGTCTATTCAACTATAGCATATTCACAATCTCCCCTTTCGGATTTCGATTAGAACTCATATAAGTGATGATAACTAGTGATCAATTAATTATCAAGCAATCAAAGCAATTATTGAATAAACCTCAACAATAATAAGAAGAAACCAAAACATGCATTAATTCATAAGAACGAGATTCAAGAGATTCGACATGGAAAGCCCTAAATTAAGTTAGTTCTTAGTCATAGACATGCTAAGAACTAAAATAATATCCAACATATACTAGAAAGAAATAAAGTAAAGAACAAGAAAATTACTCAAAACTGAGTCTCCAATCTTGAAGTAATGTTATGATGAATGATAAGTGTGCCACCACCAAAACAGACCTAAAAGACCCTATTTATATCCCCAAAAACGTGTAAAACCTTTTCCTCTTTGATCTTGACCCAGTCCTATTCGGATTTGTCAAATTTCCCGCGTCGGCGCCATGGCCCTACAACCTGCGCCGTGGCGCCGAAACTTCGCACTGGTCCGCTTCAAGGCCGTGGCTCGCCGTCTGGTTGGTTAGCGCCACGCGCCTGCTCGCCCCCGCTTGCCAACTTTTCAGCTCTTTGTGCTCTGGACCCTCTGTTTCTGCCTTCTTTTCGCTTCTTTTCACCAATGTGCCACTTTAAACCACTGTGACTCAAAAGAAAGAAAATATATCCTAACACGACACAAATTTATACAAAAAGAAGCAAAAGACTAACTAAAAATGACTCAAATTGCGTATATAAAATACACCGATCAAGGTCGAGGATTAGGCTAGAAACTTAGTACGTAGCCGAGTGATTTCCGTATTAGTTGTATTAAGTAGTAATCGTGTAGTTTCTTTTCTTCAATGTTTATTACTATATGTTGCCGCATTTACTTTTTATCATGCTATTTTGTTGTCATATTTTTCTTGATATCATGCTTTTTATCTTGCTATTTGTTGCCACACTCCTGTTTTTCTTTCGAGCCGGGTCTCTACCGGAAACAACCTCTCTACTACACAAAGGTCGTGTATATATATATATATGCGCGCGCCATTGAACATAAAATATCCTCTATGTTTATAAAAGTAGATAGTTTTGGTCCTTGGCTAACGAGAATCAACGGGTTCCAGGGGCTCATGATAATTATAAGCTTGATTAGGTATATCTTTGCTTTCTCTGTAATTGAATTGAGAATTTTTTATTGATTTTTTCTTGCTCTATTTGTATGTTTTCTCTGTAGATCTTTTATTGCTTTTTTTTCTTAGTGTATTAATGTTTATATACTCATAAATTTCTAATACGTTGTTAATTGCAAAGGATACCAAATAAAATAGTGAATTGTAAAATAAATAATGAATAGTAATTAATTATATGATGCTATGTATGTATGTACTAGTTAAGAATAGCCCGTGCCGAGCCCAGCCCAACAAAACTACGATAAATGTTAGAATCATTAATTTTCACCATAAAAAATATTATTTTCATTATATTTTAATTCTAGATCACTTATTAATTTTGTTTAAGTGGATTAAATTTAGCATAATATAGTTGGGAGGATCCATTGAGCTAACGGAGATCCAGTAGTAAGGCATAGTGCTTCGTAAAATATCATTATTCGGGGAAGAATGCTAATTATTGTGTGTTAGGATATGTAAGATTAATCTATTATCGGGGATAATATCCCCTGCTGGAGATGGTCTTATGGTCTTTAACTTTACCGTGCACTTAATTTTCGTCTTCTTGAAACATTAGTTAGGTTTTTATTATTCAAATAAATTTCAATCTAGTCGTATCTGAAATTATGTCAAACGTAGCAAATGTATTTAACTTGCCCACAAAAAGACATTTTTACTGAAAATAAATACTTAGTACTCTAGGGTATGTTTGGAAAGCCACATGGTAATTGGAATTGGTGTAATTACTAGAGTACTATTTACACAACCTAGTAATTATACAGTATTGTAATTACAATGATCTGTTTGTTTGTCATAATATAATTAAAGTATAATTACAAGCGTGTTGTTTGGTTGCACGAGTGTAATTACACAGAAATTTAAAATTAATATTTAAAAAATATGTGCCTTTATAAAATGATATTAAATTAGTTATTTAATAAAATATTGTTTCTTGAAAATATATTAATTAATAATCATATATTTGTAACTAATATTGTAAAAAAATATTTAATATATAGGATAATTTGTCAGAGACAACCTTTTATATATGACTTTTTGCGAGAGATAACCTTTTAAAAATTTCTGGGCAATGTCAGACCTTAATAGTTTTTTGTTGCGAGAAACAACCTTTTAACAGAATGACTATTTTTCGTTCATTAATTAACTCCTCTTATTTAAAAGGTCGGATAATTTGTCAAAGACAACATTTTATATATGATTTTTTGCGAGAGACAACCTTTTAAAAAAAATTGGGCAATGTCAGCCCTTAATATCTTTTTTTGTTGCGAGAAACAACCTTTTAACAAAAATGTCTATTTTTCGTTCATTAATTAACTCCATTTATTTAAAAGGTTATGTGCATTGAATTTTCTCCCAGTGTTATCATGGGTCCAAGAAGTTCTTTTTGCAACAAGTAACCCACAATTGCATCTAATCCCACTCGTTCGACTCATGATTGCAGCAACAACAAACCTGTTACAGTCAATTTACGAAATTACAAAAAAAAAACCCTAATTTTATGCTATTTGCGATGCTAAAATTAAGAGTATGAACAACTAAAAACTTGCTTGAATATGAATAAATTGATTCGAATTGCAACAACACGTGATTAGTTTGAGAAAAAAATGAGCTCGAAAATCTTCTGAAATATGAGGGACAAAGCCCCAATTGATTTAAGCCCCAATTTGTTGCAATTTGAAGTGTAAGGGTTAAGAGAAATGAAATTTATCATCAGAGGAGACAGAGGTATTTTTGGGGGGAAAACACCCATGTGACTAGCACATGACTTTTTAAATAAGGGGAGTTGATTAATGAACAGAAAATAGGCATTTCTGTTAAAATGTTTTTTCTCGCAACAAAAAAAAAACTATTAAGTCTGACATTGCTAATTTTTTTAAAAAGGTTGTCTCTCGCAAAAAGTCATATATATAAGGTTGTCTCTGACAAATTATCCGACCTTTTAAATAAGGGGGGTTAATTAATGAACGAAAAATAGACTTTTTTGTTAAAAGGTTGTTTCTCGCAACAAAAAAAAAATTATTAAGGTCTGACATTGCCCAAATTTTTTTAAAAGGTTGTCTCTCACAAAAAGTCATATATAAAAGGTTGTCTGTGACAAATTATCCTAATATATATTAGTTCTTTGCACTGTTCACCTCTTTGGCTGCTTCAAATTTTAACTTTCGAGAGAAATTTTACCGGTGGAACGAATGGGTTGGGGCCATGACCAAAACCCATAGCCCTAAGATGGAAGCCTCACCATCGGAACGATACTGCTATTTCCCAAATGAAAGAAAACAACACTCTAAAACACAACTACAAAGATATAGTGTTGGGGGAATAACACATCTATTACCTCCCACTAGGAATAACCTTCCAACAGGCTGGATATCTCAATGGCAGAAGAGAAAGAAAGTTCAGGAGACCCCATTTGTCTTTCTGAGGAAGAAAAGAATAGACTATATCTCCCTTGAAAGTTCTCAGTCATAGTCAAAGTCTTTGGGAACAATTTCCCCATCACATTCTAAAAGCTAAATTAATAGAGCTATGGAAACCATCTGATCAACTGGTGCTCATAGACCTAGGATGGGATTTTTTCACATTCAAAATCCACAAGAAGGAGAACTTTTCAAAAGCCCAAGAGCAGGGGCCCTGGTTTGTATCCGGAAACTTCCTATTCGTGAGAAGATAGGAACCATATTTTGTTCCCCAAGAAACTAACATTGCTTACATTGCAATCTGGCTCAGACTTCTCCAACTACCTATGAAATTCTATGATTAAAATCCTTGAGAGAGTAAGATGAAAAATTGGGAAGCTCCGAAAAGTTGACTCTTGCACCTCTGCAACCTTGAGAGACAAATATGTCGGGATATGTGTCACGGTCGAACCCCGGGCCCGTGACTGGTTCCCTACTTGGGCACCCTTCTACCTAACTGACACAAGTAAATCGCGGAATTAAATAACACCTCATTTTTTTTCTTTTTAAAACCAACGAACATGCAAGGGCAAAGCCGACAAGGCTGCCACATAATATACATAATAAAAGGTACTACATCGCATACGAGTCCAATCCCACATATGAATACGCACCTCTAAGAGTTTTATCAACTATGACGGACAAGGCCCCGCCGTACCCATAATCGCATAAAAGCCTGCATCAAGGATCTATACCAAAATGCTAAACTTCAATGATGGAGTTATCCAAAACTCGACGGCGGTCCTACACTGCAGATCACCAAAGCTGCATACCTAAACTCGCAGATGAACGCAGCCCGGGCGAGGTCGATCTGAAGAATGTACCAAGTTTGTGAAACAGTAAATACTGTAACAAAATCATAACAGTCTATACAAAACAGGAGACATGTATAATAGCCAAACTACAGTACACAATACATAAGCAGTCATATCAAGTCAGGTACGCATGCCCTCAAAGTCATTACTCAATATAACCATGGGTCTCACGCCCATAACATCAATCATGCCCGTGGAATCCTTCCTCACTGTCGGCAGTCCATGATAAAATATAACATCAATAAGCACACTGAACCTTGCAATCATGAGAGTAATGCAATCCTTTTTATCTTTTAAGTTATGTTTTTAACAATGAGACCAACTGTTCCACTTTAAGTCATAAACACACTGCACACTTTCATTAATAAAATCACTACCGTTTCAAAACACGGGCGTCGTCGTACACGCTGTGGTCAACCACCCTCTGTGTTATAATGCAACCTATCATGAGACTATTTCACCCGCAAAGGACTATTTCACCCGCTTAGGTCATGTGGATCCGCAATGAGTCATCGGTACACGATACTCGCATCACGGATAGCTAATCCATGACTTATATATATCCCGGGAATTTAACCCGCCCGAGTCAAATACCGACCCGCCGTGAGTGTGTACCACTCACCACCATGGGGAGCTACTCCATGATATCCTTGAAACAAGTTGTCGGCCCTTTATGGAGGGACGCGGAGATGTGGAAATATGACACTTGCACGAATGTCTATATGAGAAACTCATATGCAAGCAAACCATTCTTGACCTTTATTTATAAAATGAATAACCATCATTATAACAAACCAAGACAACACCATGCCTTTCCTTTTTACATAAACCAAGACAATATCATGCATTTACACAAACCAAGACAATTATCATGTCTTTCCTTTTTACATAAACCAAGACAATTACCATGCCTTCATTTTACATAAACCGAGACAATTATCATGCCTTCTTTTTACATATACCAAGATAAATCCTTATTTAAGCAAGCCAAAGTACTATCAAGGCACAAATAGAATAATTCTCATTTATACAAGCCAAACTATTATCAAGGCACAAATAGAATAATTCTCATTTACACAAGCCAAAGTACTATCAATGCACAAAATAGAATAATTCTCATTTAAACAAGCCAAAGTACTACGTACGTCCATTCTTTTCAAAAGACTCATTTTTATATAAAACCCCAAGATACTAACACCCGTAGTATTAAGGCATGTCTATTTTTCAAAATAAGTTACTACACCTTTAGAAATTCATTTCAAGGCTTTGAAACTAAGTAACTTTAAATTTCACAACCTAGACAACTCATGTCTATCAATCAAAATAGACAATTTTCTTAACCTTCCATAAAGCCGTTATAACTAACTTCTCATAAAGCCGTTATAACCCTTTATGATTTTAGACAATTCATTCTTTTTATAATCAAGAGACTTATACTTTTAAAACCAAGTATCATATACTTTCAAATCAATTTTCTTAACTTTCAAAATACTCCAAGTCTCTTAACTTTAGAAATCAAGTTTCTTAACTTTAGAAATCAAGTTTCTTCTACTTTTTAAATCTCAAGTAACTCACACCTTTAAAACAAGTTACTTCTCTTTAAGTCATGTCATTCATCCTCTTTTAAATCAATTAAGTAAATCACTCCTTTGACTCCCCTAAAGTCATTACAACAACCTTTAGGTTTTGGAACTAAGACACTAGCCAAAAGATTTGGAAACCACTTTCTTTTCAAGACTCTATGTACTTCAACTAAAATACTTTCACTTTTGAAAATCCAAACTTCATTAAGGTAATGGATTATAACAACTTCCAATTTAAACATCCAAAGTACAATCAAGGAAGTATATAGATGATGCGCGAAAAGATGCACACACTTAAACGCAAGTGCACGTTATCGTGACAAGTAATATAGTCTTAGCAAGACCGAATATCGTCCACAAGGATTAGGGTTCAAGTACCAAATATCTATCTTTTGGTATCTATTTGGTAAATTGATACTTGATTTTGTGGTTTATAACTACGAATTATAAAGGCTAATTTAACTAATGAGTTTACTTCATTTGTGATGAGAATAGGGCTTCCACGTCTCCTCACTATCCGCTTATGTTACTTATTAATGCAATAACTTATGGTCTTCTTCTTTTGGAGAAAGCAGGTTCACTAAATCGTTTTATACTCCCGTTAGAGTTATATAAACACTCAACCCCAGTATTGCACCTTACCTACCTTTCGGTGATAAGGATAACTCTATAGGAGGATTAAGACTAAGAACCTAGTTAACTTTCACGCCCAATGCGTAAAATTAGGGTTGTTAAGCCTCTCGTTAACGCTACATAAATAATTGAGGTATTTTCATCCCCAATCCAAGAATGTCTACCCAACTTACAACATATTCACAATCCCCTCCTTTCGGAGTCTGATTAGAAATCATATAGTGATAATTAGTTGTCAATTAACTACCAAGCATTCAATTTAATTATTGGATAGATCTCAACAAGAAGAAGAATAACCATAAGCATGCATTAAATCATAACATACGTTTCTAGAGATTCAACATGGAAAGCCCTATAGAGGAATTAGTTCCTAGCCATTGACATGACAAGAACTAATTCCATGTTCTTCATAAAACTGAAATAAAAACAAGAAAAGGAAAGGAAATTTACTAAACTATGGTCTCCAATCTCCAAGCAAGAAAGCATTGTGTTGTGCAAGAAGGGGAACCCTTAAAAACTGCCTAGGGTTCTCCTTTTATAGGCTGCAAACCGCCTCTCTCTTTTCCTTCAGGCCTGGCCCAGAAATTCGTCCAAAAACCTAATTTTTCCGCGTCGGCGCATTGCTGCAGAGATAGGCTCGCGGCGCCGAAATCTGTAATCCCGGGTGATTTGGCGTCGCGGCCACGATCTCTGGCATGCGGGCGCGCGGTGCTGCAACTTCGTAGCTTCCGGATGTTTAGCGCGCGACCTGCGCACTGGCGACATGAGCGCGCGCGCTGGATCTTCTGCAGCCTCTCTGGATAGTGGGCGTCGCGGCGCTGGTCTGGGTTTCAGCCTCGTTCGCCACTTTCTCTGTTTTTAGCTCTGGAATCTCCTCTTTTGCCATCTTTTAGCTCCTTTTCCGCCATTTGGCCATTTTAACCACTTTGACTCAAAAGAAAGGGAAACTATCCTAATCCGACACTTATATGTGTAAAAAGGGACAAAAGATTAACTAAAACTGACTCAAAAAGTGTATATAAAATACGCCGATCAAATACCCCCAAACTTAACCTTTGCTCGCCCTCGAGCAAAGATAGAAAGAAAGAAATAAAAGACTCAAGAAACGAAAATAAAAGACTCACTGACATTGATCACTTTTGCTGCATTAGTGTTAACTAGAAAAACATGAAGGTTAGCAAAATAATATGCAGGAATATATATAGCATGAAAATTCAGCACACTAAACACATTGAGCTAGATATTTCGCAAACTCATATTTATCATGCTTTAATGGAAGTCAGTATACTAAATCATGCATGAAAATTCAAAAAAATCTTATGGCATGCTTACTTGCTATTCTCCACTAATTCTGGATATGCATAAAAGAGATCTTCAGGACTTTAAGGGTTGTAATGTAGGCTTAGGTATAGGTAGGTAAAAATAGGCATTTAGGCTCATTCTGTGTACCATAAGCTCTTTAGCTTTTCAGTATTTCCCTTTTCTTTTTGTTATTTCCTTCACTTTGATTCTATCTTTTCCCTCTTTTGTTTTGGGAGAGTGAAGTATATAATAATGACAAGCACCCCCAAATTTAGGTTTTTTCCTATTTCTTATTACTTTTAATTGGGGTGCAACAAGCTCATTCACTCTTTTTGTATCTTTTTTAACACAATTTATTCCACTATTTCATATTTTTACTTATGGCACAATTTGTGGGGATATAGGGTGTCAAAGAAGAAGTTTCAACGTTTAGGCTCAATGGGGCTGACTAGGGATATTTTTAAAGTCCGGGATAGAAAAAGAATGGTAAGAATTGACTATCAAAGAAATGTCTGAGTCATCTCCCTAACATGCACATCCTAACTATTTCGCCTCAAATAGCAAGCAATCATAACACATAAGTATTTATCATTTAGCAAGCATAATTCAATCAAGAAACTCCAAATAGACAGATTTTGTGAGTTTTTGGCATATCTAACCTAATTGTTTAGAGAGTTGCTTCAATTCCGTTACATTATTCTACATTACTTCACTAGGTGTTTCTAGCAACTACAACATACATGATCTTTGACGGGCAATTATGACTCAAAAAGAAAAAAAAAATTGGTGACTCCAAAAATACATAAAAACAATAAAAAGACTTAAATAAAACATAACAAGACACAAATAAAATAAGACACAAATAAAACACCCCCAAACTTAAATCACACATTATCCCCAATGTGTGTAGACTCAAAGACAGTAAAAGAAATAAGACACTTACAAACTTCGGCTAAAATGGTGGTGGTGGCGGTGGAAAATGCATCGACCATTGGTTGAACAGGGAACTCATCTCGTCATACTGCTGGTGCAACTGTTGCTGCTCCTTCCTCAATTCTTGTTGCCCTTGTCACAACTCATGTTGTCCCTGTCTCAACTCATTTTGTCCTTGTATCATTGTGTCGAAATGTTGCATCATCATTCTGCAGTTACGAGCACTTGCTCCATCAGGCAAACTGGAGGTTACGATTACGTGGTTGGTGGTGGCTAGGTCTGCCTCATGTGAGCCCTATTTGGGCTCATCTTCGTTCGTTGCGGCCTCTGCTGCTGCTGCTGCTGGTTGTACTCTTCGTCTGGCTGCTGGGGGGCTTGGGTCTGGGAAAGAGTGCATTATCCCACAGGACACCGACAGTTGGTTTCTCTCATGAGTGTCAGTGGGTAGGGTTGGGACCCCTCGGAAGGCGCATAGATTAGTGATAAGTGAGTCGTGTCTCAATCCACCTGTTGTCACCAACCTGCTGATTTCTTCAATGCTCTGCACTATCTCTTTCCCCACATCAATCGTCATTCCCCTCATAATTCCATATATCAGTTTAATCATATCCTCTGGCACTCTGGTGAAGTGCGTGGATGGAATCATGCGGGCGCTGATGAAATATAGCCAACCTTTGGCTGCTTTGTTGAATTGACACCTGTTCAGTGCTTTTGACCCATTTCTTCCAATGTCAAAAGCAACCTCATGGTAGCTCACGGTGTTTGCAACGGCATTCCAGTCGATGTGGTCGGTGCTTCTAGACCATGTTCTAAAGTGATTCCAATCACTTCTTTCTTCAACATCAACCGTCTTCAATTGTGCATTTACATTCTCTGCATCACAGGCACATAAACTCCTTCTACAAAGCATCCCCTTTCCACCTTCTCCGGAAAGTTGGCATAGAATTCACACACCATTGTTGTGTTCACTGGTGCTATCTTCTCCGGATTTACAAATCTCCTCCACCCCCTTAACTCAATCATTGCCCGAATGGGCTCATAAACATCTTCTTCCCTATATGACTCCCTCTGGTAGTCCATTCCCCTTTCCGGGATTAAGGGTCTGGTATCAAGCTTCTTGTATCTCTGGAAGGCTTGGTAGCTCACAAACCTAGTATCATCGTAATGTGAAATTTGGGGTGGATGTGGAGGCTCTTCTCTTCCCGGTGGCCATGGTTAAAGCAGTTCTGCGACTTACAACTTAGTGGCACAAATGTTTCCTAACACAATCAACAACTAGCAGCTAACACAACACCCCCAAACTTCAACTCTTCTACCCAATACCCACACTCTCTTTTTATACTCCTTCTCCAAACTTCACAATCGATTTTTCAGCACCCAAACTACTTCACAACTACAATACTCCTTCAAACTACTACCCCCTGTGACTTCAGTAAAGATTTCAAGAACAGAAAAAGATTACCTTTTTATGAGAAAATTCAAGTTGTTCTTGTTTCTAATGGCGGTTTGAGGCTATGGAATGAAGCTTTGTTGTTTGAGATAGCTAAGGATTTTTAGGAATTTAAGGGTTTTGGTTGTGGTTGGGTTGGATTTGTGGAGGAATTGTGGGTAGATTTTTGGATTTTCGTGTGTTTTTGGGAAAGAAGGGTTAGGTTTTTGAAATTGGAATTGGGGGAAAATCTAATTTCTGGGCGTTTTAAGTTTCTGGATTTCCGCTTCGGCGCCGCGGCCCTGCTTTTGGCGCGCGGCCTGATGTTCTACACTCGCCCGGGACTTTCTGCGCGCTAAACTTGGCAAATTTTACGGAATTCTGCGCGCTTACTCGCAGGCCGCGGCGCTTACAACACTCTACCGTTCTTTTGGCGCCGCGGCGCTAACCCATTTTTCTGGAAATCCTGGCGTTTCTTTCAGTTTCTCGCCCTTCAGTTTATTTGCCTATCTCTGTCAATCACAACACAAACGCTACAACCCAAGACCGTGAGACTGTTCTAGATAAAATAAAATAAACTAAAGACAGGAATTAAAATCACATAATTGAAAACGTTGGGTTGCCTCCCACTTAGCGTTGTCTTTAACGTCTTTTAGCCGGACACAAGTTCTTTAGCTTAATAAATGTGAGGGGTATTAACCCCACAACAAATCCATTTTTTCCACATTGTTCGTTTTCTTTTTCTTCTTCTTCTCTTCTTAGCATTATCATCAAGCGAAGTTTCAGGAACACATACCTCCTTTAGTGGAATTTCGGCAAACCATGCCTGCTTTATTGGGCTCATCTCCCTTTGGTTGACTTGTATTGGCTCGCAGGGGGGTTTGATGGTGCTGATTGCAAAGCACCCACTCATGGTTGGTGGCTCAATAACGTGTTTAAAAACTTTAAACACCATTTCTTCATTCTCCACCCTTAATGTTAACTCTCCTCTTTCAACATCAATCAAAGCTCTTCCCGTTGCTAGGAATGGTCTCCCCAATATGATAGGGATTTCCGCATCTTCTTCCATATCAAGAATGAGGAAGTCTGCAGGAAAGAAGAATTTTCCTACTTTCACAATCACGTCCTCAATCTTTCCTCTTGGATGAACCACTGTCCTGCCGGCCAGTTGCAGGCTTACTGTGGTTGGTTTGGCCTCTCCCAACTCCAATCTTTTAAATACTGATAAGGGCATCAGATTTATACTTGCCCCTAAATCGCATGAGCTCATTGCATGTCACCTGCGCATTGTGCAAGGTAGTGTAAAGCTCACTGGATTTTTAGCTTTGGTGGCAACTTTTTCGCAAGATAGCACTACACTCTTACTCGGTGCTACTATTTCAGATCTCGCCTTCTTCTTCCCCAAGATCTCCTTCATGAACTTGAAATAGGAAGGCATCTGCTCCAAAGCCTCTATAAAAGGTATGTTGATATGCAGCTTCCTGAATGTCTCCAAAAATTTAGAGAATTGTTTATCAACCGCCTTAGATTTGTAATCTCTGGGGAAAAGGGATCTTCTCTGTATACTCCTTCTCTGGAGTTTTCTCTACTACTGGGCTAGGCTCAATCACCTTCTCTTTTTCTATCTCTGCCTTCTTCTCACTTACTGGCTGAGGTGACTGCTGCTCCAACTGTCTTCCACTTCTCAACTGCACTGCCTGACACTGCTCCCTCGGATTTACCTCTGTATTGCTTGGCAATGTACCTTGCGGCCTGCTGTTTGCCTGCTTTGCTAGCTGACCCACTTGTGTTTCCAAGTTCCTGAACGAGGATCTAGCTTCTGTCATGAACTGCGTCTGGCGTTGGCAAGTCTTTATCGCTTTTTTCGTCTGGCTTTTCTTGTTGAGCGGTGCATTGACCGCTGAGGTGTGGGGCTTGAATGAAAGGTTGCCGATTAGTTCTGTTGGTTACGCATCGGCCCTGTATTGATTCTGCTGCCCCTGGTATTGATTCTGCTGCCCCTGGTCTCCTCTCCATGAGAAATTTGGGTGATTCCTCCACCCTGGATTATAAGTGTTGGAGTAGGGGTTGTTTTGTTGCCTCTGATAATTACCTACTGCCTGACACTCTGCCTGCTCCATTGGTATATTGTTGGGATCAGCTGAAGGACACCTATCGAATGTATGTGGGCCACCACATATCTCACAGCTTTTAGGCATCTGCACCGCATTCACGGACACTGTATGTTCTTTGTTGTTTTGCCAAAAGGGCCAGGGCATTCAAGGCGTGATAACATCTATTTCGTGGACTCCCACGTTTCTCCTCCCACTTCGACCTCTCTTCTGTGACATGGTTGTTAGTGGTCATATCTTCTAATAACTCATGAGCGTCGTGGGCTGTTTTCCTCATGAATGCTCCACCTGCTGCTGCATCTATAATGGTTCTGGTTGTACTACTCAGCCCGTTGTAGAAGATGTGGACCAAGTTCCACAACTCAATGCAATGGTGTGGGCACTTTCTCTGTAGATCTTTGAACCTTTCCCAAGCTTCATATAAGGACTCTCCATCTGCTTGGTAGAAGTTGTTCAACTCCCCTCTCAGTTTTGCTGCTTTACACGGGGGAAAGAACTTGGCTAGGAATTTCTGTGCCAGCTCGTGCCATGTAAAAATCGAATCGGCCGGCAGGGAGTTCAACCATACTTTTGCTCTGTCCCTGAGTGAGAAGGGAAAGAGCCTCAATCTGACGGCATCATCGATGCGCGTTATATCGAAAGTTGCACATAGCTCAAGAAATTAGCTATGTGCATATGTGGATCCTCGATGGCGATCCTCCGTGCACTGTGTCTTTATGCCGTGCTCAGAATCGTCGGTTTTATCTCGAAGTTGTTGGCTCCTATTGCAGGGAGCCTAAT
Source organism: Przewalskia tangutica (assembly GCA_029844215.1). Classification (NCBI taxonomy): domain Eukaryota; kingdom Viridiplantae; phylum Streptophyta; class Magnoliopsida; order Solanales; family Solanaceae; genus Przewalskia; species Przewalskia tangutica. The sequence continues at coordinate 39,377,135 of CM056724.1, read as the reverse complement.
GCATGTCTGTGCTTCATTCACTCTTGGCAGCACATAGTCTCCCAAACTTCTTTCTGGCTGGATTTGGACTCTCTCCTCCACGTCTATTGGCACTTGCCGAGGCATTCCTGGGTTATGTTGATTTTCACCTAACCCTTCTCTCATCATGTTATTGTTTTGAGCACCGTCCATCTCTATCAAAGTTGCAATACGTTGATTCTTTCTGTTCTGCTTACATGTTTTCTCAATTTCTGGATTGAAGGGAACAAGAGTGTCTGCTCCTCTTCTCCTTCGCATAAACTGATTTCCTGAAATAGATCAAAAACACACAACCAATCACGGTACCTCGAATTTTCTGGAAAAAAAAAACGTAAAAATTAAAAACCAAATTAGAAATTAAAAAATAGATAAATTTGATATTGAACTATGCCTAATCCCCGGCAACGGCGCCAAAAACTTGATGCGCGAAAAGATGCACACACTTAAACGCAAGTGCACGTTATCGTGACAAGTAATATAGTCTTAGCAAGACCGAATATCGTCCACAAGGATTAGGGTTCAAGTACCAAATATCTATCTTTTGGTATCTATTTGGTAAATTGATACTTGATTTTGTGGTTTATAACTACGAATTATAAAGGCTAATTTAACTAATGAGTTTACTTCAGTTGTGATGAGAATAGGGCTTCCGTCTCACTATCCGCTTATGTTACTTATTAATGCAATAACTTATGGTCTTCTTTTGGAGAAAGCGGGTTCACTAAATCGTTTTATACTCCCGTTAGGGTTATATAAACACTCAACCCCAGTATTGCACCTTACCTACCTTTCGGTGATAAGGATAACTCTATAGGAGGATTAAGACTAAGAACCTAGTTAACCGTCACGCCCAATGCGTAAAATTAGGGTTGTTAAGCCTCTCGTTAACGCTACATAAATAATTGAGGTATTTTCATCCCCAATCCAAGAATGTCTACCCAACTTACAAAGATATTCACAATCCTCCTTTCGAGTCTGATTAGAAATCATATAGTGATAATTAGTTGTCAATTAACTACCAATCATTCAATTTAATTATTGGATAGATCTCAACAAGAAGAAGAATAACCATAAGCATGCATTAAATCATAACATAAGTTTCTAGAGATTCAACATGGAAAGCCCTATAGAGGAATTAATTCCTAGTCATTGACATGACAAGAACTAATTTCATGTTCTTCATAAAACTGAAATAAAAACAAGAAAAGGAAAGGAAATTTACTAAAATATGGTCTCCAATCTCCAAGCAAGAAAGTCTTGTGTTGTGCAAGAAGGGGAACCCTTAAAAACTGCCTAGGGTTCTCCTTTTATAGGCTCCAAACCGCCTCAACTTTTCCCTGCAGGGCTGGCCCAAAATCCGTCTGAAAACCTTATTTTTCCGCGTCGGCGCCGCGGCTGCGAATAGCGCGCGGCCGGAATCTGTAATCGCCGGGTGATTTGGCGCGCGGCCGATCTCTGCATGCAGCGCGCGCGGCCTGCAGCTCTGTAGCTTCGGATGTTTAGCGCGCGCCTGCCACTGGCGACATGGCGCGGCCGCGCTGGATCTTCTGCAGCCTCTGCGGATAGTGGCGCGCGCCTACTTCAGCTGCGAGGCGCGCGCAGTGCGTGTTTCAGCCTCGTTCGCCACTTTCTCTGTTTTTAGCTCTGGAATCTCCTCTTTTGCCCTCTTTTAGCTCCTTTTCCGCCATTTGGCCATTTTAACCACTTTGACTCAAAAGAAAGGAAAACTATCCTAATCGGACACTTATATGTGTAAAAAGGGACAAAAGATTAACTAAAACTGACTCAAAAAGTGTATATAAAATACACCGATCAATAGAACAACTTCTATATTAGGCAATCCAAGTACAATCAAGGAGTGGATCATTGAAGGAGTAGGACTTACTTACTTTACCATAAGGAATCATGCTAGAAGAAGAGGAGATGGTTCACATACCTTTTCGGCTTAATCCACAAGCTAAGTCGAATACGTCGCACGTAGAATTGTCAACCTATAATGGCCACAACACGACTATCAAATTCTAGTTTCTAACGTAGAATAATACTAAGTATATGGTCTCTTATTCTACGGAAAATCGGGCAGCACCTCCTTTGTTTCTACATACTTTTCCATCTTTTTCAAGGCCCGATAATCAATAACCAACATGCCACATTTAAGGCTAAATACATCAACCAATCAAAGGGGATTACACGCCTTACAATACGTGTAAAATTCTGCCCCACAATTAATACCAAGTAGTTCAATATTCAAAGCCATTCTCGGCTAACATATACAACACAAAGTCCTTTCCAATTCTTTTTCAATCCAAGTTCTTAGGTCTAACATGTTATATAGTCATAAACAACTTTAACAACTATAATTCCTTCTTTATATAACATGTGACGACTTAAACTAATAATCAAATTGAATTGTAATCTCAAAGGCTAAACATGCTAGTTTCGGATTAGGGTTCCAATAGCCAATACAGTTATCAAACTTCATACTATATACCTCATGCTTGCTAATATCCATAGCTACAACAATAAGTAATCTTAATTACTAAAACGTCAAGATTGTTACCTTTATAAGCCCTTATAAATTTCAAGATTCAAAGTCGCTCCTTAGCAATTCTTAGCTCCTTTCCTTTATGCTCCAATCCGCTATTTGAAGCCTTTAGAAGTTCACAACCAACTTCTCTTCCATTTCCAATCCAAACTTATGAAAACGACTTAGGTTTTCGCCTTGCGACTAACGTGAAAATGTCATTTTTCCGAGATCTTTCTATTGAAATATCCTTAAAATACCCTTAGGGACCTTGGGTTAAATTCTTGTGAATAATGGACCAAAATTACAAAAAAATTGTGTGCACAATTGGACAAAGCCGAGAGCAACTCAAGTGTAGAACAAGGTCTCTAATTTTTCTAAGTGTTGAAGACTTGGTCTTGCATCTAGTGTAGTATATATAACACAATGGAGGGTCAAGATAACAACATATGGGTGGCTAGGATGAAGAGTAATTGATATTTATCCAAGTGACAAGTTGACTTGGTCAATTTTCTTAAGCTTAGCAAGACTTGTTCATCTACATAGGTCAATGACCATTTCACCCTTGCCCAATTTCGTCCAAGACCATGTGGGGGGGGGGGGGGGGTGTCACGTGTCGCCCTCCCATTCGTCCATAAAATTTCGTAACCCTCGTGGGCTCCACAAAACGTAAAATTCCTCGGGTGAGCCCCACGTGACCAAATCCGTAAAAATAAATCTCCATAATGATAATACATTCTATACTCCTCAAATAATGCATTTTGAGAATCCAATTCTCATCAACGAACATTTTTCCTTTCCGACGTTCGGAAGATTTTCCTTCGGAAAAACAATTCTTCCTTTCGTACCAATTTCAAGTCCTGCGTTCTCGCGTCCATTCTCTTATACATGTTCTGGACTTACGGGGTGTAACAATATGCGTCCAAATTCCTTTGCACATTCTGGTGATAACTCAATCACAATAGGTTTCCATAAACAGGCGGTGGTTTACGAGGGTGAGGCCATTATGTGTAAGGGTTATGGGTGAATTGTTCACACTATACAAAAATGTTCTTTTATTATTCCAGCTATTGCTACATAGGCACCAATGGAAAACAAAAGCAAGACTAGATCCCCGACGGACAGAGAATGGTAGACGATGACGTTCCTAAAAAAGAAAAAGCCACCTGCTCTAAAGAGTAAAGGGACAAACACAAAGCAACAAGATGAAGGAAATCAACCACTCACTTAGGTAAAATCCTTCAATGTCGATATAAGTAAATTCTCCGATCCAAAATCTTTCTTTTTCAGGCGGGTACCAGCCGAAATCAAAAAGAGGGTGTCGTAACCACTAATCCCAAATAGAGAGAATAAAGTCAGGGGAAAAGCAAAATAGGTCAGATGTCTGATGGGACTAAGGCCTCCACCACCTACAACTCACTTAAATCCAGTGTTCAACACCCAAATAGGAACGGGGCCCATGTCCACTGGGACCCCAAATCATTGGTGGAAAAAATCAACAATGATCTAAAAATACTCTAATTCTCAAAGTACAAAATTAGATACGGATGTAGATCCCACTTTAGGTCTACACGGAACCTCTTCCACACCTAAATCGGTTTCTCCCAATACTACTCGAATTTTGACCTCTCATTCTTTACATGTGTGTTTTTCTGGCGCCCAAAAAATGCAAAACCCCATAAAAAAATATCAAATCCCTCCGCAATCATAACGGAACTAGTGAAATGACTGGGGGCATCCCAAGACCCAGCTTTTACTGGACATAGGGAAGTTGAAGCGATCGTATCCCCTTTATCTTCCCCAAACCACCCCTTCAGTCACCACACCACTACCTAAAAGCCAAAAACCTTTTAGCGGATTCAAGAAACCACAGTGATGGACAACCAAACCAAAATCTAACCTAACCAACGGAGGAAGCTCCGATCATCCTGACTACACCACCGTTGGATGTCCATCACATGCCAACCTCTTGATTGGAGATGGCATTACAAGGTACATGTCTAACACTAAACTTTCAAGTAAGGCAAACTCTAGTAACCCTACTAGTGTACAATTCTCAATATCTTGCGCAAGTGCTGACGTAGAGTTTGACCAGGGTTTAAACAACCATGGGAACTTGCAATGGACAACAACTCTCTTGTAAGACCAATCTCTCCCAAACTACCTAGCTCTCACAATGGAGGAGATGAAGTCTCTGATGTCCCATGCAAGACGGCTAATTATTTCCCTACTTCTCAGAAACATCACCCCCCATAGTGCTGGAGTTTGTGTAATGGACACCGGCTTGGTCCTAATTCTCTTTGGGTCAATCCCCACCTCTAACCCTATCAGTATCTCTGACGACTGCTCTGCAAATGAGTCTAAATGTCATTACAGAGAATTTAAGCGAGTCAAATCAGCAACTAATAAGCATGCTTCCAGAGTAATAAAGAAAGAAACCAAAAGCCATGTTCTTTATCAGCAAGATAGAAGTCACATTCAAAGAGCCATGGAGAGAAGCTCTTATTGCTCTAATTCCTTGAAGCATGACCAAATGTCAGGTAGAGTTGCAAATAGTAGCATCCATAGAGAAAACCTAGGCATCAGCAATCCTAGACCCAACTCTAATAGAGGATATTATGAAGAAGACAGACAATCCTTCAGCAAATGGGACAAAGAATGGTCAGAAGAGTGAAATCCCAGAAATAAAGAATGACATGATAAATTTTCTGATGTGGAATGTGAGGGGGGGGGGGGGGGGCGCAGTGCTGAGTTCAAAAGACAATGTGATAAAATGGTAGGGGTTCACAAGTCAGTTATTCCTATACTCCTTGAAACCGGGATGATTGAGCATAAACATATGTGCAAAGTCTTGAAGTTTACAGGGCATATTCAATCTTATGTGGTAGGTTTGTCATGAGGGATTGTTATTTTGTGGAAGGAAGAGCTTCTAGAGAATGTCTCAACCACTAGATAAGGCATAAATGTCATTATTACGGTCATCCCGTCCTCTACTTTTTGGGTTTTACTGCTATTTATGCTAGTCTTATTTATGCTAATAGGAAATTACTTTGGAGTGAACTTGCCAATACTGCTAGGAGTAATAACTATAGTTGGCTTGTGGATGGAGACTTCAATAAAGTCCCAAGGGCACAACACAAGCTTGGTGGTAACCCTATTAATCTAGCTAGGTCAAATGCTTTCGGAAAATGCTTAAATGACTGTAAATTGATTGACCTTGGTTTTAATGGTAGAAAATACACCTGGTGCAATAATAGATTCTCTAGCCCCCAAGATTTTATTCATTAAAGGCTAGATAGGTGCTTTGATAATGATGATTGGCTTCTTGATTTTCCTGAAACAACTACCACTCATCTCTCTAAGACTCACTCTGATTATTGTCTTGTGTTGATCAATCTCCTTAAAAATCCTCCTAACTCCATTAGAAAACCATTTATGTTTGATTCAATGTGATGTAGTCATCCTATTATCCTAACCCTTATTCAACAATGCGTCAATGAAAATGGCTCCCTTCATGTCATAACTCAAAGATTCTAGACCATTGCTACCATCTCGAATAAGCAAACTTTTGGTAACATCTTCCTCAAGAAGAAATCTTGTCCAGATTAGGCAGAATTCAGAAATCTGATAGCTATCACTCTAGCTCCTTCCATCATCAACTTGAGCATGAGCTCCGGAATGAGTATTCTTCAATCCTTAGATCTGAAGAATAATTTTGGAGGCTCAAATATAGAATCACCTGGTTAGCTGAAGGGGATGCTAACACCATATTTTTCTATACCTCTATCATCAATATGAGAAGAAGAAACAAGACATTTCTCTTACCAATGATGTGGGCTAGGAGCTCACTGATCCTATAGATATCAAGCTCACCATTAGGGATTATTTTGTTAAGCTATTTACCTCATCATTGTTGCTCAAGCTTCAGAAAATATAGACAGTCTATAATGTCCCTAGGATTTCACCTGATGTTTGCTCTACCCTAGACTTTCTTGTTAAAATCAATAAAATCCATCAGGCCATAATGTCTTTCAAGCCTTTAAAAACTCCTGGGCTAGATGGCTCCACCCACCTTTTTACCAAAAGTGTTGGGGAACTGCCAGCAACAAGGTCATTTCCTTTGTTAAGCAAGTTTTCCAAAACAATGCCATGGGTCATAACATGATAATTTATTTATGATCCCTAAATGTCCTGATGCTACCATGCTAAAACATGCAACACTATTTATAAAATTGCCATTAATATCATTGTCAACAAATTGAATCCATTACTTTCTACTATAGTCAATATTCTAAAAGACACTAGGCGGAGGCTTGGCGGAGCCTGGCCGCCTAGCGCCTAGGCGGGGCCCTAGGCGGATGTATTTTTTTAATTTTTTTTTTAATATTTTACATCAACTGTATATATATTATATATGCATAAAATAAATAAATCATAAAATCAATAAATTCTTAAGTAGTTAATATGAAGTTTAATTTTATAAACTCCCCCACTATATTCTCTTCCACACAACTTACACCTCCACTTATCTTGGTTCATTGGGTTGGAAAGCATCTCATCTTCCCACCCAATATCATCACTACTACTCTTTATTTTGGAAGCATTTGAAGTCGACTCTTGATTTTCAATTGGATTAGAACTCATTTTTGCAACTTACAATAATTAATAACTTGCAAAATATTAAAATAAGTCCATTAACAAATCAAATAATCAATCAATAAAATAATTACTTTCAAAATGAGTAAATGACAAATATTCACAAATGACATATGACAAATCATTCACTATATATTTATATTATTAACTTATTACTAGTCTATTTATACTATTACTAATAAGTTTGTAAGTTGTAACTAATTTATACTAAATTTTAATTTTTAGGGCTTTTTTGTATTCTTGAATCTTGAATTTAGGCTTAAACTGAAGCTCTTAATTTAACTAGGTTATTTACGAATTTATTCAGCTATTTTTTAAATTTACCGCATTTGCAAAATATGGCCACAATTAATTAAGACCCGTAAAAAGATTTGGAACCCTTCCTTATTTTATCCAAACTTTCAACTGAGCCCAGCACGGCTTCGCTTAAAGCCTCAGCCCTTTAGTTGCCCTTAGCAATTTTGGGACGAGCAAACCCTAGCTGCGCCGAAAACCTTCGATCAATTGCCAAAAATGACGAAACAAATTCATACCACAAGTTTTCTCAACGCCACAGAGGCCGAAAACGACAAGAGCATTAATGGCTCTTGCCGTTTCGCACCAAATGACCGTCGTAACCCCATACCCAACGAGGTGAGGTATGCCCCTTTTTTACTTTATCTATTAATTGGTTTTTCGGCCGCCTAGAGGCAAAATCGGGACGGTCTGGGGCGCCTAGGCGGTCGCCCCAACCGTTTTTTAGAATACCGACTATAATTGGTCCCAGCTAAGCTAGCTTCCTTTCCAACAGAAGCGTTGTTGACAATGTCATCATTGTTCAGGAGTACATTTCCCATTTTAATAAAATGATAGGTAAAATGATAACATGATTTTGAAAATTGACCTTGAAAAATCTTTCGACAAAATTGAATGGTCTTTTATTAGAAGCACTATCTCTATCTTGGTTAATGGTGGGAAAACTTAGTACTTTTCCCCATCTAGGGGAATCAGACAGGGGGGACTCTATTTCCCTTATATTTTCATTATGTATGTGGAGATTCTCCCTAGAAACGTCAACCTCCAAGTTGACTCCAATAACTGGTTTCCCATTAAGATCACCTCTACCTGCCCTAAAATCTCTCATCTCTTATTTGTTGATGACTTTACTCTCCTTGCCAGGACAATGCAAAAAACTGCAATGTTATCCTGGACACTCTAAATGACTTTAATGCTAAATCTGACCAGAAGCTCAACCTGGATAAATCAAAAGACATATTCTCTAGGAATTGCCAAGATAATCATGCCGACTTCTATTGTGAAATTCTACATATGAATAAAATCAAGGATTTTGGGAAGTACCTTGGGTTTCCCATCTTCCTCTCAAATCCTACCAACAGTGATTTCAAGTTTATTCTTGATTACTTGCACCAAAGGCTTGCTGGTTGGAGAACAAAATTCCTTAACATGACTGGTAGAACTGTTCTTTGCAAAGACACCCTTTCTAGTATCCCCATTCATGTCATGCAATAAATAAACCTTCATGTCCACATTCAAAAGAGCATTAACAAAATTCAGAGAGATTTTATTTGGGGTACCACTGCTAAGAAAAAAATTGCACCTCTTGAACTGGGACACTATTACAAAATCCAAAGAAGAAGGGGGCTAGGTTTTCCTAAAGGTGAAATCAGAAACAAGGCCAACCATGCTAGTCTGGCCTAGAGAATGTATAACAACCATGATTCCCTCTAGGTAAAAGACCTCTACCACAAGCACTACAATAGAAGATCTAGGAAGACCCCTTCCTCTAGAACTTGGAATTGCATCCTTAGGGGATGGAATATTTGCTCAAAGAATACTAAGTGGGTCATTCACAAAGGGAATACGGTGAATATGTTCACCGACAAATGGATTCATACCATGAGCCTATTAGAAACCTCATCTGTGCTCCCCCTCAATATTGATGAACTTCACTCTAATGTTAGTGACTTCCATACCAATGGTGTCTGGGATCTCAACAAGCTTTCTTTCGAAATCTCTGAACATCTAAAGAGAGTCATCACTACCATGTTCATTCCCAACCATCCCATTACTGAAGATAAACTAGTTTGGGAAAACTCCATTGATGATAATTTTACCATGAAACAAGCTTACCACTTCATATACCAAGCTCAAAGACCTCCTCAAACTCACCCTCCTAAAGCCTTCTCTTGGATTTGGAAGCTCAATATCCCCACCAAAATAAAATTCTTCAATTGGTTGCTCCACCATAAAAGGCCCCCTACTGGAAATTTCTCCACCGTATTGGACTGAATATTGACCTAACTTGCCACTACTGTGACACTCATATTGAAATCAACCCCCATATCTTTTTTGAGTGCTCAAATGCTATGTGGTTTTGGACATTAAGCAGCAATGTATAAATTTTGCATGTCTTTTACCTCTATTGATTGGCCTGACACTTGGATGAGCCTCCAAAAGAAGAGCTTCAACATAAATCTAACCTGGGAAAACATGTTCCCTTCCTGCTTTTGAGAAATTTGAATCACTAGAAATAACAACCTCTTTGGCCACAAAAAAGATCACATTCAGGTTGCCAAAGATGTAAAATTTGCCACATAATTCTTTCTTTGTGCTTTGAGACACAACAGTAAGCCAACTAGGAATGAGGTCACTTTGAAATGGGAGCCGCCTCCTCGAGGCACTTTCAAGCTCAATATTGATGGCTCATTCGACATCAAAACTGGAAATGGAGGAATATGTGGGGTCATCAGGAACTCAAGTGAGGATTGGGTGATGGGTTTTATGAAAATAATCACCAACACCACAGGGGTGGAAATGACTTTAAACAATAGGCAAACTCCTATTTTAGTAGAAGTGGACTCTATTGAGGTAATCAACATGATTAACAATGGGAATGATTTACTAAATCTTATTGTTTTTTATTGCACGTCGTTTCTAATGAAGCTAGGGAATCCACCGGTCCATCACAAATACCACGAACAAAATAGAGTTACAGATGCACCGGCCAAAAAAGGAGCGAAGGAACAATTTTTCGCTAGAACTAATATTTTGGTAGTTCCTTCGAGGTTTAATCCTTGCTCGATGATGAAGGCAAGAATTCAGTGGGAGCTTTAGGAGAAAATTGGGTATTTAGGGTACCTCTTCGGCCAGTGAGAGAGCTACGAGGAGTAATACAAAAATGCAAGATCTTCCGGCACAGACCTTGGAAGCAAGTGCACCAGTTGCATTTCCTCCCATTCAGGAAGACGTGAAAATGATATTCCTGAAATCTCTAATGTTGGTGGATCGACTAGCGCACAAGAACCTACTCACAGTCAGAACGTACCTGTAACCGAACTACAATACAATCAACTCCGTAGGTCCACTAGATCTCATCGTCCTCTGAAAAGACTAAATCTGCTTGTGGAAACACAAAATGAGCTAGATATTCCAGATGATGACGAGCCTAGAACCTACAGCGAAGCAATTCTAGACATTGATTCGAAGAGATGGCAAGAAGCCATGAAGTCCGAAATGGAATCTATGTATATCAATCAAGTATGAAACTTGGTTGATTTGCCGAATGGGGTTAAACCCATAGGATGCAAATGGGTCTTCAAGAAGAAGATTGATGCATCTGGCAAGGTTCATACTTATAAAGCTAGACTAGTGGCTAAAGGTTTTACACAGCGTCCTGGTGTGGATTATGATGAAACCTTTTCGCCGGTGGCTAAGATAAAGTCTATTCGGATTTTGCTTGCGATAGCTGCACATTATGATTATGACATTTGGCAGATGGATGTCAAAACTGCATTCCTCAATGGTAATCTAATTGAGGAAGTGTATATGAAACAACCCAAGGGTTTTTCATGTGAGTCCAGACCAAATGTTGTGTGCAGGCTACAGAAGTCCATTTATAGACTTAAGCAAGCCTCTAGGAGTTGGAACATTTGCTTTGACAATGCTATCAAATCTTTTGATTTTGTCAGAAGCAAAGGGGATCCTTGTGTTTATTTCAAACGCAAGGATGAGGGTATTGTCTTCATTATTATATATGTTTATGACATATTAATAATGGGGATTAATAGGACCCTCATGCAGTCAGTTAAGAATTGATTGTCCAAGACCTTCATGATGAAGGATTTAGGTGAAACCTGCTACATCCTTGGAATTAGGATCTATATAGATATATCTAATAGATTGTTGGGGCTGTCACAGTCAGTCTACATAGACAAAGTGCTTAGACATTTTTCAATGGAGAATTCCAAGAAAGGCGGTCTTCCAATGGGTCAAGGCATCAAGTTATCAAAGAAGGGCTGCCCTTCTAATGCTATTGAACTTGAGCGCATGAAGAGGATCCCATATGTTTCAACTATAGGATTAATCATATATGACATGACCTGTACTAGGCCAGATGTGGTCTTTGCACTTAGTATGACTTGCAAGTTCCAGCGAAATCCCGACGAGAAACACTGGAAAGCAGTCAAGAGTATTCTCAAGTACCTCAGGCGTACTAAAGATTACTTCTTAGTATATATTGGAGTTGATGAGCTGGTTGCCACTGGGTATACCGATGCTAGTTTCCAGACAGATGTTGATGATTTCAAATCTCAGTCTGGTTACACTTTCATTTTCAACAGAGGAGCGGTGAGCTGGAAGTTCCAAACAGGCTACTACTGCAGACTCGACTACTGAAGCGGAGTACATTGTTGGATCGGAGGTTGCTAAAGAAGCTGTCGCGATTTCTGAGTTCCTGAAGGAACTAGGGGTTGTTCCGAGTGCTAGTTGTCCAATAACTTACGTGTTTATTAATGATGTGAGAATTAATGTTATAACGTAACTCTTAAATTACCTCGACTAATGATCATCGAAATTGGGATATCGATGATATGTGATACGTCGATATGTGGTCTGCATCATATCCTTAGTGGATGTAGTATGTCTCACTTGCTATGAGTTATGGCAACTCATGATGGACACATGGATACTTGTTGAAGTATTGATATGCTCTGCTGATGTACTGTTTTGTTATATGTCTATAATGTCATCGGCGTGTGGGAGATAAAAGTCCTTAGACTTGAGGTTAATATCATCTTGTTTACGGAGTAATGTACTTTGATCTTGTCCTAAGCTCAAATGCCTTATAGGTTGAGACACGACTTGTTTTGGGTGCATTACGAAGAAGATTAAAGGTGGTATGTGAGCCAAGAAAGGATTCATTCCTTGAATTTATATTCGAGTGAACACTCGGGTACTCATATGGTATTAGATTGACTAAGTCATTGGCCAATGCAATGGACATGTCTGTGACATGGTCCTATTGTCAACTAATATAGATGAGTTATAATAATCAAGACATTTGGATAGACACTTGACAAATCCTAAGCTTGATTGAGTGTGTCATGAATGAAGGAATTTTATCTTTCCACATATAGGTTCAGTTCACATATTTTGTGTAGCTAAACTTTACGTATTGGGTTCGTCTTCCGGCGCAGTCTAGGAGTTTCGTGAAGATCCTAATGTAATTAGTGACGATATGTAAAGGCCTGAAGGGTAACACTAAGTCAAATGTTCTGTCAATTGAAGGATGTAATTAGAAGGAGATTATACCTATATGTTCGGTTGATGACCGGGACATTAAAAAGGGAAAAGACTGAAAAATAGGACAGGACTGCGGTGCCCTATTTTGGGACCGCGGTGCCAAGAACACTGGGCAGCACCGTGGTGCCTCTTTAGTGGGACCGCGGTGCCTGTACGGATTCTGGCAGTACGAATTTTATCAGTCTGATTTTCTGTTGGGCCCAGCCCACGGAAATCCTAAGCCTCTGTTTACAAATATAAATAGAGGGCTTACCTCCCATTCCAAATACACCAAAACCTAAAAGAGGTCAATCTCTTCTAATGCTCTGTCAGAATCCCTAGCATTTCTGACTTTGCAAATTACATCACAGTTCTCTGAACTTACAAATCGATGGACGTTTGCGTGTGCACTCTCGGACTACACAAAGTAACAGATTCAACTGTTTGGTTGATTACTGCTTCGAATGTAAGTCTTCTGTCGAAATTTTACATTAATTATGTGCTTGTATTTTCATTACTTATCATACTACAGTTTGATCGTCGTCGAGTTTGAAACATAAATTTTCAAAGTCCGTTGTGTGTACGAACCGGACGTAAAAACCTACCAAAAAAACTATTTTGCCATGAGATTAGAATAGTGGATGTAGTGATCATGACATTTATGTGCACTCAAGTGGCGTGGCATTCAAATTTTACCTAACTTCTTCTCTCTCCCTGAGGATCCTATGATATGTAATCATAAAACCAGCCGTCAGTGTCTAATGAAATAAGGCAAATAGAGGAAGGGCGTTAAAAATTATGGTGATTATTTATGCAAGTAGGAAATGCTAATATGCAGAGAAGTGCAAGGGAATTGTGTCGCAAGTGGATGGTGCCTTTGCTGCTATGGCATCTTCCAGCAACAGGTGTCATTACTCCTGCGACAGAATTCCCCTAACACTTTCATGATTTTTTTATGACACTCGATATTTATGCCAAATTTTTCTTTCTCACTTCTGGCTCTTTATGTCCTCTATCCTTAATCACTAGTGCCATATATATATATATAGCACTGAGTTGATGTTTTACTCTCTCCAGCTCATTTCATCTAGAAGATTGTTTTCCACAAAAAAGTGATTTACAATTGAAATATTTGAGGATGGGGTAGGTGTGGAGGGGTAGGTGTGGGTAGGGCGGAGGTGAGAGGTGGGGATAGGTGGGGTAGAAGTGGGTAGGGGTGGTCTCCTGTGAAATAAAGAGGTTGATGCACCCAGCTACCTGATCGGTGTATTTTATATACACCTTTTGAGTCATTTTTAGTGAGTCTTTTGTCCATTTTTTACAAATACGTGTCGTCTTAGGATAGATTTTCTTTCGTTTGAGTCATATTGGTTTAAAGTGGCTCATTGGCGAAAAAAGAGCAAAACGAGGGCAAAAACGGAGGTTCCAGAGCTCGAAAAGCGAGAAAGTGGCGAACCGGGCACAAAGGCGGCGCGCCTCCCGGCCAGCGGGCGTGGCGCCACGACGCTAATCTTCGAGGTCGCGAAATTCCAGCGCGCGGCTGATTCTGCAGCGCCGAAGCGGGAAAAATCAGAAATTTGAATTGTCAATGAGCCAGGCCTGAAGGAAAACCTGCATCACGTTTTGGAGGCTATAAAAAGAGAACCCTAGGCCAGATTTAAGGGTTCCTCTTCTTGCCAAATCACAACACTTTGGAGATCAAGATTGGAGACTTTAACTTAGTAATTTCTTGTTCTTGTTTTACTTTCTTTACAGTTTATGTTGGATATTGAATTAGTTCTTGTCATGTCTATGGCTAGGAACTAAATCTACTTAGGGCTTTCCATGTCAATTCGCTTGAACCTTATCTTTATGAATTAATGCATATTCTTGGTTCTTCTTCTTATTGTTGAGATTTATTCAATATATGTTTTGATTGCTTGGTAATTACTTGATCATTAATTATCATAATTCTTATGATTTCTAACCGAAATCCGAAAGGGGAGGTTGTGAATATGTTGTAGTTGGATAAACACAGGTTAAATCGTGGACGAATGTACCCCGATACTTGTGTAACATTAATAAGGTTTTTGGTCATAATCCTCCTCTAGAGTCAATCTTATCACCGAAAGGTAGAAAGGTGTTGTACTGGGGTTGAGTGTTTATATAACCTTAACAGGAGTATAAAATGGCTTAGTAAACCTGCTATCTCAAAATAGAAGAAGAACCATAATCAATTGCATTAATAAGTAAGTTAAGCGGATAATTGAGGAGATTTGGAAGCCCTATTTCCACATTACTGAAGTAAAACAACATAGTTTACTTAGTTTTCATAATTAGAGTCATAAACAACAAATCAATCATCGGTCACCAAATAGATAACAAAGAATAGAATTTGGTACTTGAACACTAATCCATGAGGACGATAACTCGGTCTTCTAAGACTATATTATTTGACACGACACGTGCACTTGCGTAAGTGTGTGGATAAATCGCGCATCAAGTTTTTGGCGCCGTTGTCGGGGATTGACATAGTTCAATATTATTTTATCTATTCTTAATTTATAATTTGGTTTTTATTTTTTCTTCTATTTATTACTTTTTTTTGTTTTGTGAAAATCAGTGTGCCGTGATCCGTTTGTTTATTTTGATCTGTTTCAGGCATCCAGTTTATGCGAAGGAGAAGAGGAGCAGACACTCTTGTTCCCTTCAACCCAGAAATTGAGAAAACTTGTAAACAGAACAGAAGGAACCAACGAGTTTCGGCCTTAATTGAGATGAGAGTCGTACAAAACAACAATGAGATGAATGAGGGGTTAGGTGATCATCAGCCTAACCAAAGAATGCCTCAGAGATTGCCGATGGATGTAGAAGAGAGAGTCCAGGTCCAAGCGGAGAGAAGCTTGGGAGATTATGTGCTACCGATGGTGAATGGAGCACAAACTTGCATTAGGCTCCCAGCAATAGGAGCAAATAATTTTGAGATCAAACCTGTGATTTTAAGTATGGTGCAGAATACGGTTCAGTTTGGAGGGTTGCCGTCGGAGGATCATCACATGCATATAGCTAATTTCTTAGAGTTGTGTGCAACCTTCAGATACAATGGCGTTACTGATGACATCGTCAGATTGAGGCTCTTTCCCTTCTCACTCAGGGATAGAGCGAAAGTGTGGTTGAATTCCTTGCCAGCAGATTCGATATTCACATGGCAAGAGTTGACACAAAAATTTTTAGCAAAGTTATTCCCACCATGCAAAGCAGCGAAGCTGAGAGGGGAGTTGAATAATTTCTATCAAGCTGATGGAGAATCACTATATGAATCTTGGGAGAGATTTAAGGACTTGCAAAGAAAATGTCCACATCACAGCATTGAGCTGTGGAATTTGGTCCATATTTTCTATAATGGGCTAAGCGGGACTACCAGAACGATCATTGATGCTGCCGCAGGTGGAACTTTTATGAGAAAACCCGCACATGAAGCTCATGATTTATTGGAAGACATGGCCACCAATAATCATGTAACAGAGGACAGACAAGTGAGTGGCAGAAGAACAGTAGGAGTTCATGAGATTGATGCCATCACTGCACTAAATGCCCAAGTTGCCCTTTTGACCAAGCAGCTGCAACAAAATACAGTGTATGTAAATGCAGTGCAAATGTCAATGAGTTGTGAAATGTGTGGTGGTCCACATACCTTCGATAGATGTCCATCAACTGATCCTAACAATATTTCGATCGAGCAAGAAGAGTGCCAAGCGGTAGAGAACTATCAGAGGCCCCAGAACAACTCATACTCAAACACCTACAATCCAGGGTGGAGGAATCACCCAAATTTTTCATGGAGAGGTGAGCAAGGGCAGCAGAACCAGTTTAGAGGCGATGCAAAATCAGCAACCATTCACTCAGCCTCATCTTCACAACAATTCGGTGCCGCAACAAGAGAAGCGGATGGTGAGAGCGGCTTTGTTGACACTCGCGACTCCTGCACCCGATTCATGGCAGACTAGATCCTCTATCGGAAGTTGGAGACACGGTGGGGCAACTAGCGAAGCTAGCAAACAACGAGCCACAGGTACCTTGCCGAGCAATACGAGATGAACCTAGAGAACGATGTCGAGCGATGCGGTGAGGAGTGGAAAGCGATTAGAAAGCGTGCACCTCGATGCAATGGTTGAGCAGAGGGTAGAAACAGAGAGAGGGGTTGTTGAAGATCGCCCAATATTAGAGAAAGCTCGGAGAAGGAGTACACCGAGAAGATTCCTTTCCGCAAAGATTGCAAAGGGAAGTAGTTGATAAGCAATTCTCCAGTTTTTGGAGACATTGAAAAGTTACACATCAACATACCGCTTCATCGAGGCATTGGAGCAAATGCCTACTTATTTTAAATTTATGAAGGAAATTTTGGGAAAGAAGAAGAAGTTGGGAGAATATGAGATGGTGGCACTGACAGAGGAATGCAGTGCCATCCTGCAGAAGAAATTGCCCCCTAAACTCAAGGACCCAGGGAGCTTTACACTGTCTTGCACAGTTGGCAGAGTAACATGTAATAGGGCCCTTTGTGACTTGGGGGCTAGTATAAATTTGATACCCTTGTCTGTTTTTAAACGGTTGAAGTTAGGTGAGGCAAAACCAAGCACTGTGAGCTTGCAATTAGCAGACAGAACGGTGGTGCATCCCTGGGGAAAGATAGAGGATGTTCTCGTTAAAGTAGGAAAATTCTTTTTCCCTGCGGATTTCCTCATTCTTGATATGGAGGAGGATGAGGAGATTCCCATCATATTGGGGAGACCATTCTTGGCAACAGGGAGAGCCCTGATTGACGTAGAAAATGGTGAGCTAACACTGAGAGTAGAAAGTGAAGATATGGTGTTCAAAGTGTTCAAACACGTTATTGAACCCCCGGTCATGAGCAGGTGCTTTGCAATTAGCACTGTCAGAACTTCTTATGAGTCAGTGCAGGCCACAACAAGGGAGATAAGCCCGCCAAAGCAGGTAAGTGATACTGAACCTCCTCTTGAAAATAATTATAAGAAGAAAAATAGAAGGAGAATGAGGAAAATGTTGAAAATGTGGATTGGTTGTGGGGTTAATTTACCCCACACCTCTTGAGTTAAAGAACTTGCGTCCGGCTAAAAGACGTTAAAGACAGCGCTACTTGGGAGGCAACCCAAGGTATTTGAAATTATTTACTTTAATACAGTTAGTTTTTACTTAGAACAGTCTCACGGAGGTATTGTTTATGTGTTGTGATGACAGGTGCAGGGTCCAAGAATTTGGAGGGCGAAAACTGAAGATAAACCAAAAGAAAAAAAGGGATTTCCAGAAAATCGTGAGCCATGGCCATTTCTGAGGGCGGCGTCAAAGATCGAAAAGCGCGGGAGATTGTAGCCATTTCGATTCTGCGGCGGCGCCAAAAGTCCAGAAAATTTTTGAAGTCTGGGCGCCGCGGCGCCCATTTGCAGGGCCGCGGCGCAGAAAGTTCAGAAGAGCGCAGTAATTTGGGCGCCGCGGCGCCGCGACGGAAATCCAGAAGTTAAAATAGCCCAAAAATCCGATTTTCCCCATTCCAAATCAAAACCTAAACCTTTCCTCTCCACAAAACCCACGAAAATCCACCTTTTACCTAAAAATCTTCCATAAACTAAACCCAATCACAACCAAAGTTCTTAAATTACTTAAACCCTTAACCATCTTAAACAACAACCCTCTGATGCGCGAAAAGATGCACACATTTTAACGCAAGTGCACGTTGTCGACTCAAGTAATATAGTCTTGGTAAGACCGAATATCGTCCACAAGGATTAGTGTTCAAGTACCAACTATCTATCTTTTGGTATCTATTTGGTAATTGATATTGATTTTGTTGTTTATAACTACAATTATAAAAGCTAATTAACTATAGGATTACTTCAGTTGTGATGGGAATAGGGCTTCCATGTCTCCTCAACTATCCGCTTATGTTACTTATTAATGCAATGAAATATGGTTCTTCTTCTCTCGGAGCTAGCAGGTTTACGAAATCGTTTTATATTCCCGTTAAGGATATATAAACACTCAACCCCAGTATTGCTCCTTTCTACCTTTCGGTGATAAGGATGACTCTATAGGAGGATTAAGAACAAAAACCTAGTTAACCGTCACGCGCCATGCGTAAAATTAGGGTTTTTAAGCCTCTCATTAACGCTACATAAATAATTGAGGTATTTTCATCCCCAATCCAAAATATGTCTACCCAACTTACAGCATATTCACAACCTCCTCCTTTCGAAGTTTGATTAGAAATCATATAAATAATGATAATTAGTGATCAATTAATTACCAAGCATTCAAAGCAATTATTGGATAAATCTCAACAAGAAGAAGAATAACCATGCGTCGCAATTCATAACATAAGTTTCTAGTGAATTAACATGGAAAGCCCTATAAAAGAATTAGTTCCTAGCCATTGACATGACAAGAACTAATTCAATGTCCAACATAAAAACTGAAATAAAGTAAAAGAAAGAAAAGAAAATACTTAAGAATGAGTCTCCAAGCCTTCTAGCATCCAAGGGTTGTGTTGTGGAATATTTACAAGATGGATTGGTGGAAGGGTGGATGTAGAGTGGTGAATGGTGGAATGGAGAATGAATTCTTCTAATGATGTAGAGACTATTTATAGACCAAGAATCCTTTAGGTGAAGGGTTAAGGATTTGTAAGTAGGAAAAGTTATTAGAATCCTTTTAGGTAAGGGTTTTAAGGTAGGAAAAGTTATCCCTTCAGGTAGGAAAAGTTATCCCTTTAGGTAGGAAAAGTAATCCCTTTAGGATTCTGAAAACATGTCAAATTCGGCCCAGACTTCATAAATCCCGCATCGGCGCCGCGGCGCCTGAAAATCAGCAACTCTCGGGTCTTTCAGCACTTTGGGCGCCGCGGCGCTGCTGCCAGGCGCCGCGGCTCCGGTGACGTTTTTCTGGCGGATTCCGTCTCGTCGCCCTTTTTTCGTCCGGACTTCGTCTGATCTCCTCTATAATTGCCGGAACTTCTTAGACTTCATTTCTTGGCCCTTTTAGTGTGCAATTCCATCTCATTTATGCTCATTTCATCTCCTTTTCGCCATTTCTCCATTTTTTACCGTTGTGACACAAAAGAAAGGAAAACGACCCTAATACTATACTAAACATAAATAAAATGAGTAAAATACTAACTAAAAATGACTCAAAAAGTGTATATAAAATACACCGATCAAATACCCCCAAACTTAACCTTTGCTCGCCCTCGAGCAAAGATCAAAAGAAAGAAATAAAGACACGAGGAAAAAGAAACTAGAAAGACTCAACGACATTAATCACTTTGCTGCATTGTTGTTACTTAGAAAAACATGAAGGTTAGCAGAATAAGATGCAGGAACATATAGCATGAATTTTTAGCATTCTAAACACTTAAGTAAGATATTTCGCAAATTTAATTTAATCATGCTCAATGGAAGTAAAAATACCTAACTATGCATGTCAATTTCAAAATCCTATGGCCTGTTCACTTGCTATTCTCCACTAATCATGGATATGCATATAAGAGATCTTCAGGGCTTTTCAGGGTTGTAATGTAGGCTTAGGCAGGGGTAGGTAAAAATAGGTATTTAGGCTCAATTTATGTACCATAAGCTCTTTTTCTTTCAACTCTTCCCTTTTCTTTTGATTCTCTTCATACCTATCTTTCCCCTCTTTTGTTTTGAGAGAATGAGGTGTATGATGAATAGCAGGCACCCCCAAACTTAGGCTTTTGCCTATTTATTATTACTTTTTCATTGGGGTGCATAAAAATTATTTACTCTCTTTTGTTTCTTTTTCAACACTTTATATTCCAAACATCTCAATTTTTCACTTATGGCACAAGTATGGAATTATAGGGTGCCAAATAAAGGTCTTATTTTTAGGCTCAAAGGGGCTGACTAGGGATATAATTTGACTGTCAGGGATAGGCAAAGAATGGTAAGAAGGGGCTAACAAAGAAATGTCTGAGTCATCTCTCTAACATGCATATCCTAACTATTTCGCCTCAAATAGCAAGCAAGCAGACACATAGGTTTAATCACTAACAATGCATAAATCAAGCAAGATACCCCAAATAGTTCGATTTCATGAATTTTTGGCATATCTATCCTAAGTGTTCAGATGGTTGCTTCTAATTCCATTACATTATTCCACTTTACTTCATTGAGCGTTTCAAGTAACTACATCATGCATGATCATAAAAAAAAAAATATGACTCAAAAATGACTCAAAAATACACAAAATAATTCAAAAAAAACTCAAAAACAATAAAACATCCCCCAAACTTAAATCACACATTGTCCCCAATGTGTGAATGACTCAAAAAAAAAAATATGGACAACTTACTGACACAACACAACGGTCATAACGGAGGTCTAGGAGGAAAAATTCTGGAATTTGCACGGAATCTGGGTTTACGAGTTCCGCGCGACCACGAGATT
The DNA here is from genome assembly GCA_029844215.1 of Przewalskia tangutica. Classification (NCBI taxonomy): domain Eukaryota; kingdom Viridiplantae; phylum Streptophyta; class Magnoliopsida; order Solanales; family Solanaceae; genus Przewalskia; species Przewalskia tangutica. The sequence goes on along the minus strand of CM056724.1, from coordinate 39,355,925 downwards.
CGCGCGCGACGCTGGCTGCGTGGCTCTCTGAGTTAACGCCGCTCGCTTCAGTACGCGGCGCTGACGATGGTTTTTCCTTTTTTTCAGCGTTTTCGCTCCTTTTTCCTCGGTTTTAGCTTTCAGTCCACCTGTCATCCAACAACACAAAACAAGAACCCAAGACCGTGAGACTGTTCAAGACAAAATAAAATAAACTAAAGACAGAAATTAAAATAACATAATTAAAAACATTGGGTTGCCTCCCAACAAGCGCTGTCTTTAACGTCTTTTAGCCGGACGCAATTAACCTTTACGAGTGCCCATTGGATCCTTCTGCGAACTGCTTGCAATCCGCAGAGTTATTGTTGCAGGTCTCACTTTTCCTACAACCATCTGTTCAAACAAGGGCCTCAAACATAAAATTATCCCCCAAGTACACAAGACAAGCTTGTCTTTTAGGCTCTCTATAATGTAGGGATCAGTGAATCTTCCTACATCTCTCAACTCTAGGGGTTGCCCTTGATGGTATGAACTTTCTTTTTGGGGGTCAACATTGACAGCTGGTGGTGTTTCTTCTGCAATAGGTACAAGAAAAAGATTTTCCAAGGAGTCAAAAAAGATGAATGATTGGATCTCAGTAACTTTTTCCTTCTCTACACCAATTTTCTCGCTAGATTCCTCAACAGCTGGGTGTGGTTCAGGCTCTTCTATTTGCTTACCACCTCCCATAATGATGTCGCTAGGCAGATTTGCTTGAGTTGTATTGCTCATCTCATCCATCAATTGCCCTATTTGTGTCTCCAACTTTCTGAGGGACTCCCTTGTCTCAGCCATAAACTGAGTCTGGCACTTGGCGAACATAATTATGCCCACCTTCAACTCATTTCGATCTTCCTCTGAAATCTGTAGGTTAAGCTGTTGTTGATGACTCCACTGTCTCTGATAGTAGTAGTCCATGTGTCCTGATTTTATTATATTTTTTTATTATTATTTTCGTTTTTTTTTCGAATTTAACCTGAAAAATAAGAAAAACAACAAAAGGTGATAAAAAAATGCTCGCAGAACAAGTTTCTAACTTGTTCTTGGAGCAAAAACAAATAAAAATAAAAACAGAAATAAAACCAAATTAGAAATTAAAAATAGATAAAATTGATATTGAACTATGCCTAATCCCCGGCAACGGCGCCAAAAACTTGATGCGCGAAAAGATGCACACACTTTAACGCAAGTGCACGTTGTCGACTCAAGTAATATAGTCTTGGTAAGACCGAATATCGTCCACAAGGATTAGTGTTCAAGTACCAACTATCTATCTTTTGGTATCTATTTGGTAATTGATATTGATTTTGTTGTTTATAACTACAATTATAAAAGCTAATTAACTATAGGATTACTTCAGCTGTGATGGGAATAGGGCTTCCATGTCTCCTCAACTATCCGCTTATGTTACTTATTAATGCAATGAAATATGGTTCTACTTCTCTCGGAGCTAGCACGTTTACGAAATCGTTTTATATTCCCGTTAAGGATATATAAACACTCAACCCCAGTATTGCTCCTTTCTACCTTTCGGTGATAAGGATGACTCTATAGGAGGATTAAGAACAAAAACCTAGTTAACCGTCACACACCATGCGTAAAATTAGGGTTTTTAAGCCTCTCATTAACGCTACATAAATAATTGAGGTATTTTCATCCCCAATCCAAAATATGTCTACCCAACTTACAACATATTCACAACCTCCTCCTTTCGAAGTTTGATTAGAAATCATATAAATAATGATAATTAGTGATCAATTAATTACCAAGCATTCAAAGCAATTATTGGATAAATCTCAACAAGAAGAAGAATAACCATAACATGCATCAATTCATAACATAAACTTCTAGTGAATTAACATGGAAAGCCCTATAAAAGAATTAGTTCCTAGTCATTGACATGACAAGAACTAATTCAATGTCCAACATAAAAACTGAAATAAAGTAAAAGAAAGAAAAGAAAATACTTAAGAATGAGTCTCCAAACCTTCTAGCATCCAAGGGTTGTGTTGTGGAATATTTACAAGATGGATTGGTGGAAGGGTGGATGTAGAGTGGTGAATGGTGGAATGGAGAATGAATTCTTCTAATAATGTAGAGACTATTTATAGACCAAGAATCCTTTAGGTGAAGGGTTAAGGATTTGTAAGTAGGAAAAGTTATTAGAATCCTTTTAGGTAAGGGTTTTAAGGTAGGAAAAGTTATCCCTTTAGGTAGGAAAAGTTATCCCTTTAGGTAGGAAATGTAATCCCTTTAGGATTCTGAAAACATGTCAAATTCGACCCAGACTTCATAAATCTCGCGTCGGCGCCGCGACGCCTGAAAATCAGCAACTCTCGGGTCTTTCAGCACTTTGGGCGCCGCGGCGCTGGCAACAGCGCCGCGGCTCCGGTGACGTTTTTCTGGCGGATTCCGTCTCGTCGCCCTTTTTTCATCCGGACTTCGTCTGATCTCCTCTATAATTTCTGAAACTTCTTAGACTTAATTTCTTGGCCCTTTTAGTGTGCAATTCCATCTCATTTATGCTCATTTAATCTCCTTTTTGCCATTTCTCCATTTTTGACCGCTGTGACACAAAAGAAAGTAAAACGACCCTAATACTATACTAAACATAAATAAAATGAGTAAAATACTAACTAAAAATGACTCAAAAGTGTATATAAAATACACCGATCACCCTCATCCCATTGCCTCAAATCATCATTAGGAGCAAGAAAATCTTGAAGAACACCGTCAAAGGTAACCTTTATCTTTTCTTGAAAGCTTCACTATATTTAGAGGAGGTAGTAGGTATGAGGAGGTGTTGTATCTGTGAAGGTGTGTGGGGGTGTTGAAGCTGGGTGTGAGATTTCGAGAAAGAGTATACGAGGTGAGTGTGGGGTGTTGTGCAGTAGCTTCTTGAGTGAAGTTTGGGGGTGATAAGTGTTGTAGCTGCTGATTGTTGAGTAATAGTGTTGGGTAATATTGTCGTCTGAGGAAAGCTTGTCGAGTTGTCTAAAAATGTCTGCCAGAAAGAAAAGAGCTTCCACATCCACCTCCGCCCCTCATTATGATAATACTAGGTTTGTCAGCCAAACAGCGGAGAGTAGATATCAAAAACTTAGTACTAGGCCCTTAATCCCTGAAAGAGGAATGTATTACCAAAGGGAATCATTTGAGGATGGAGATGTCTATGAGCCCATTCGGGTGATGATTGAGATGATGGGGTGGAAAAAATTTGTTAACCCGGAAAGGATAGCACTGATGAACACAGTGATGGTGAGAGAATTCTATGCTAACTTTCCGGAGAGGGTAGATGATAAATTCTTTGTGAGGGGACGGGAAGTGCCTGTGACGGCAGAAGTGGTAAATTTGCAATTAAAAACAGCAGATGTTGAAGAAAGAGGTGATGACCGGAGCTATTTCAGAACATGGTCTAGAGACACCAACAACATCAATCGGGATGTAAATCGCAAACGATAAGCTACCACAGGGCTGAGTTTGAATTTGCCAGAAATAGATCAAGAGGACTGAGCAGGTGTCAGTTCAACAAAACAGCCAAGGGTTGGTTGTATTTCGTTAGTGCCCACTTGATTCCATCTATGCACTTCACCAGAGTGTCAGAAGACAGAATAAAATTGATATATGGAATCATGTCAGGGAAGACGATTGACATTGGGAAGGAAATAGTGCAAAACATTAGAGAAAACAACAGGTTGGTAACGACAGGTGGGTTGGGACATGACTCACTTATTAGCTGCTTATGCTCCATACATGGGGTCCCAACCCTACCCACTGATACATATGAGAAAAACCAACTTCCTGTGTCATATGGGATAGTGTATTCCTTCCCAAACTCAATCCCTCCAGCAGCAGCACGAAGAAGACCAACACCAAAGGATCACCGCAGCAGAGGTGCCATGGATGAATGAGCTGAAAGCAGAGGCTCGGTATGAAGCGAGAAGCGGCCACCCCCAGAATCAGAACCTCCAATGCCTATGATGGAGCAGTTGCTCCTGAACCAGAGAAGGATGATGCAGAATTTTGACACGATGATACAAGGACAACAAGAATTAAGGCAGGGGAAACAACAGTTGCACCAGAGAATTGACGAGATGAGTTCCTTGTTCAACCAGTTGTCAATGCATTATCCACCGCCACCGCCACCACTTTAAACCAAGTCTGTAAGTTGTCATGTTTCTTTTATTTTCTTTGAGTCTTGCACACATTGTCCCCAATGTGTGATTTAAGTTTGGGGGGTGTTTTATTTGTGTCTTATTGTTTTTGATATTGTTGAGTCTTTTTGAATTATTTTGTGTATTTTTGAGTCATAAAAAATTTTTGAGTCATAATTTTCTGTCAAAGATCATGCATGCTGTAGTTACTAGAAACACCTAGTGAAGTAAGGTTGAATAATGTAATGGAATTAGAAGCAACTATCTAAACACTTAGGTTAGATACGCCAAAAACTCATGAAATCTGTTTATTTGGGGTTTCTGCTTGAATTGTGTATTGTTAAAACTTATGTGTATGATTGCTTGCTATTTGAGGCGAAATAGTTAGGATATGCATGTTAGGGAAATGACTCATGCATTTCTTTGTTAGCCAATTCTTACCACTTTTTCCTATCCCTGACATTAAAAATATCTCTAGTCAACCCCTTTGAGCCTAAACATTAAACTTTTTCTTTGACACCCTATATTTCCACACTTGTGCCATAAGTAAAAACGTGAAATGATTGGAATAAAAAGTGTTAAAAAAGAGACAAAAAGAGTGAACAAGTTTGATGCACCCCAATAAAAAAGTAATAAGAAATAGGCAAAATCCTGAGTTTGGGGGTGCCTGTGATTCATAATACACTTCACTCTCTCAAAACAAAAGAGGGGAAAGATAGATATGAAGTGAAGAAAGGAAATCGAAAAAAAGGAAGAATTGAAAAGCAAAAGAGTTTATGGTACAGAAAATGAGCCTAAATGCCTATTTTTACCTACTCATGCCTAAGCCTACATTACAACCCTGAAGATCTCTTACATGCATACCAATGATTAGTGGAGAATAGCAAGTAAACATGTCATAGGATTTTGAAATTAACATGCATAATTCAGTATTTTTACTTTCATTAAGCATGATTAAAGTGAGTTTGCGAAATATCTAGCTTAATGTGTTTAGAATGCTAAAAAGTCATGATATATGTTCCTGCATATTATTCTGCTAACCTTCATGTTTTTCTAAGTAACACCAATGCAGCAAAGTGATCAATGTCATTGAGTTTTTCTATTTTCTTTTTCCTTGTGTCTTTATTTCTTTCTTTTGATTTTTGCTCGAGGGCGAGCAAAGGTTAAGTTTGGGGGTATTTGATCGGTGTATTTTATGTACACCTTTTGAGTCATTTTTAGTGAGTCTTTTGTCTATTTTTTACTAATACGTGTCATCTTAGGATAGATTTTCTTTCGTTTGAGTCATATTGGTTTAACGTGGCTCATTGGCGAAAAATGAGCAAAAAGAGGGCAAAAACGGAGGTTCCAGAGCTCGAAAAGCGAGAAAGTGGCGAACCGGGCACAAAACAGGCCAGCGCTGCGGCGCCTCCAGCCAGCAGGGCCAGGGCGCCTAATCTTCAGAGGGTCGCAGGAATTCCGGCGCCACGGCGCCAGTTGCAGGGCCGCAGCGCCGAAGCGGGAAAAATCAGAAATTTGAATTGTCAATGGGTCAGGCCTGAAGGAAAACCTGCATCACGTTTTGGAGGCTATAAAAAGAGAACCCTAGGCCAAATTTAAGGGTTCCTCTTCTTGCCAAATCACAACACTTTGGAGATCAATATTGGAGACTTTATCTTAGTAATTTCTTGTTCTTGTTTTACTTTCTTTATAGTTTATGTTGGATATTGAATTATTTCTTGTCATGTTTATGGCTAGGAACTAAATCTACTTAGGGCTTTCCATGTCAATTCACTTGAACATTATGCATGTTCTTGGTTCTTCTTCTTATTGTTGAGATTTATTCAATATATGTTTTGATTGCTTGGTAATTACTTGATCATTAATTATCACAATTCTTATGATTTCTAACCGAAATCCGAAAGGGGAGGTTGTGAATATGATGTAGTTGAATAAACATAGGTTAAATCGTGGACGAAAGTACCCCGATACTTGTGTAGCATTAATAAGGTTTTTGGTCTTAATCCTCCTCTAGAGTCAATCTTATCACCGAAAGGTAGAAAGGTGCTGTACTGGGGTTGAGTATTTATATAACCTTAACAGGAGTATAAAACGGCTTAGTAAACCTGCTATCTCAAAATAGAAGAAGAACCATAATCAATTGCATTAATAAGTAAGTGAAGCGGATAGTTGAGGAGATTTGGAAGCCCTATTTCCACATTACTAAAGTAAAACAACATAGTTTAATTAGTTTTCATAATTAGAGTCATAAACAACAAATCAATCATCGGTCACCAAATAGATAACAAAGAATAGAATTTGGTACTTGAACACTAATCCCTGAGGACGATAACTCGGTCTTCTAAGACTATATTACTTGACACGACACGTGCACTTGCGTAAGTGTGTGCATAAATCGCGCATCACTACCCGAAGTAAAGCTTTATTTGTCCCACATTTCCTTACTGACTTTCCTAGTTTAGATAGCGTATTGAGAATCATGTCAAAATACACCAAGACCTGGGCCCAATGAGAAGAGACCCGCCCTCCCACTCTCTCTCATTTATTCATCGAAAAAAACTACATAACGGGGGCCCTTCCGTTCAGAGGTAGCGAATCGACTTTCTTATGTTTTCTGGGGGGATCCCTTACATGACCAAGTCCAAAGTGGAATATACTTCGATAGCACAAATAGCGTATATAAAAGGAAGTGAATGAATTAGAAAGAAGTAATGCAAAATTTTAAACATTCCAAATTGGTTTCCGGAATCATTAGGGCTTTCGGTGCTGTTCTAGCTCTTTCCTGCCTACATTTTCTTTTTGCTCCCTTTCTTATGAACTTCTTCTTTGCTTGCAACGTTCCATTTCTCGATTGGCTGCTTTCTTTAATGGAGGCCATTCCTCTTTACGACGGAGATGCTGGAAGGGGTGTTAGCTCTTCGACAGAACCAAGCCTTCCATGGTGAAGAAGAGTCGAGGATCGGTCAGAGATCGAAAGAGCCTTGGATCGACTTGAATTGACAGATTCAAGAACAAAAGATTGCTTGGCGAACAGATTAGCCCACGATTGAGTCGGAGAAGGCAAAACTAGTTAAAGGTTGTGGCACCGCGACTTGAGGAACTTAGTCACGAAGTGAGATGGTCGAAATAATTATCGACCGCTTAGCGGCCAAAAGCTGCCTATAATACCAACAAACCCAATGTCCCGAGGCGCATTTACGGTACCTAAATACTTGGTTGACACGAGCACAACACTCGGAGCATGATGGTGCAGAAGTATGAGTCTCAAAATCATATTTCTTCCATAATTGAAGGGTGTTTAGTAGAAGAGTGACATATTGTTTCACATTTGAATTTCTCTTACATTCTACGTTCGAAATGGATCCTATCAAATATTACACATTTTCTATGATTATCTCTATTTGGTATTCGGGAATCCTCCTAATAGACAAAATTCCTATTATGTCAATGCCAATTGAATCAATGTTATTAGTGTGAATTCAAACTTTTGGTATTTTGTTTCTTGGATGATATGATGGGTCAATCATTTGCTTCATTGGTTCCAGCGATGCGGTTACGAGCGCGCGTAACATCATCTTGACCAACCTCCACCGTACTTTCGTCTTTCACTTCTTTACAACATCCATTGCTTCGACTATGTCGATGAAATGGGACGCGAAAACAACCCACCACTAGAGCTTGCTTTGCTCGCTCATTCGCTCACCGTCTTCTTCCCACTATAGTGAAGTGAAAGATCTTTCACTTCACCATAGCGGGAACCTCGCCGACCTTCCAGGCGATTACTCTAATCTAAGTTGGGGTCCCCGCCAGCCTACCCATCTACCGTAAACGATTACTAAGGGACTTGGAATACGAATGAGATAAAAATGCCATCATTGGGGCAAACGATGCAATAGCTTCGGTTAGAGCAAAGCCCAAAATGGTATAACCAAATAATTGTTTTGCCAATGATGGATTTCGTGCCACAGAATGAATCGAGGAACTAAGGACGTTTCCAATACCGATAGCATCTCTCGCTGAAGCAATTGTAGCAGCTCCTGCACCGATTGATTTTGCACCTTCTAACATTTGAATCTCGAATTCTCCTCACGTTTTTTTCATCATCATCAGGATTTTCTCTTCGAGAACACTCGCCTCGTCGATTCTTCCCCTCGTTCTTTTTATCAACGATTACTTTCATTCTTTAAACAATTAAATAAAGTAAAAAAGTACGTTATATATACTAACTACACTATATACGAAATTCAGAAAAAATGACTTTTTGTAACATGCGAATTGAAAGCTAAAAAAGGAAGTTTCTCGTAAAAGGACCTTTCTCGTGTGGTGATTCTTTAGCTATAATAAGATGAAAGTGTCATTTTGTCGTGGTTCGAATATTCTAGTAAGCTTGATGAAAATATCTCTTATTAGAATATTTGAAAAGAGTTGTTGCTTACTTTGAATGTGCTAAACTATTAGCAGGAGTAGAAACTGCGGCATTTAAGAAATTGCAGTCTTCCAAATAAGAACTGGCCAATCCATGGGTATACCATGAAGTTACAAAGGTTGTACCTGTGAACCAACCCCCTACAGCAAAATAGGCACAAGGAAAGAGCAATAGGCAGGACCCGACTACAAAATGAAAGCGGTCCCTCCGTAACGATCATCCATAATATCAAATAAAAAAATTCGTCTTTGGTAAACTTACCAAGGGCTATAGTCATAGTGATCCTCCTATTCAACTACTTGACCATTTAAAGCACCTCATATCTTTTCTAAGGCCCAAAGATTCATTTTTGTATGATTTCTCTTGCACTGCCCTTTTCAATGGATTTCAAAGAGAAAAATCCTTTATTGATTAAATAATAAGCTGACCTAGGTAAATCCATGAACTCCATTGGATTATTCCTTCTGACTAAGCATATGAACCCTGAATTGTCCTAATAAGACAATTCAATCAATCCCTTGTTTTGAAAGAGTTGTTCAAGGACCAAACGGTCCCTTTCCTTTATAATTCATATAAATAAATCTAAAATCTCAGAGTATATCTTTCCACGGATCGAAGGGAAAAAGACAGTTCGATCGATGGACCGGTGCTACCTCTGGATCTAAGAATCATGGAAGACGTAACTGAAATATGCACCTGGAATTCAATCACATTGGTATAAAGAATCGGAAAGGAAAAAGAGGAGGAAAGAAGCAAGGGACTGAGCGACGAAGCGAGGTTTGGAACCCTTCTATTACAAAGTGGAAGATGTCTCTCCCTCGAATACATAGGGTAGGATTACTGCATTTCTTATATTTGACTCTTCAATTTGATAATATAGGGAGTTGGGGCAGGTTGAAGGGGAGGGGAGCTAAATTTCAACATAGTGCCACCATAACCCTAAGAAAACGAGATTGGGTTTGTGTGTGTAGACTATCCTTGGAAATGTCTATTCTACCAAACCACGGGACGCTGCCGTAGATCGAGCCCTGGAAGTCCTCTCCTCGTGGCTCCCTGCGTTGATATTCGAGGAAGTAGCTCTTGACACGAGAGATATACAAGAAAGACCTGCTCTAGATCCCCAAGTCTCCATGGTCGTTCTTTTGAACATCTCTTTCGATTCTTCTAATGTAATGCTATCAGTCACCTCGTACTATCCCCATTACATATCCTGTGTAACATCAAAGAAAGGGAAAGCTCATACTACCGCGGCGGGAGGTCGTCTCCCAACACATTCCCCCTATAGTTGATCTGCCACAGATTGAGGCATATCTTTTGGAGATGGTCACGTCAGCGGCGGCAAGTGGATCATTCATGCGCGAGACACTGAAAAGGAATGATTCCCTTTTGTTACTGACCTTCTTCCCTTGACTGGTGTTTTAGGTCTTCTTATCCAAGAGGACACTTTAATATTGCTTTAGAGGCCCGAATGCTTATCATTCTTGCCTTCTAAACTTCTATATATCGAGGGATGAGGAACCATATTATCCTGCACTCCTTAAACCTATGTAGTGAGTCGTGTAGGTGGCGTGTTTAAATTAGGACCATACATTGGGATTTTTTCCCCTCATCGCTAGCCAGTCGGGATGCTATCTATCTTCTCCTTCGTCACTCAACCATCAAAATATGGTATATAATTAACAAACTCTTTTTTTATATTTACAACAAACTATACTGAACCACCTATCTATCATTTTTTGGCGCTGTCACGACACTGATGAGCATCACTTAGGCCTTCATTCATGATACTCTGCTAGGATCTGCAGCGCTTCAGTAGGCCCTAGGCACTAATGTAAGGTTCAATTAGTTCGGACTTGTTTAGTATTGAATTGGAACCAAGACAAAAAAAGTTCTTCTTGCGAAGAAGCCCGTGCTTCTTTTGTTGAAATAAGGACAAATGGTTTGATTCGACATTTTCTAAGAATCAACTTAGTTAAATCCCTTATTTCGTATATCGGAAAAAGGTGGGGTGGAGTAGGCAAAGTAGGGGCAGAGATGTGTAGGTGGTTCAATGCTTGAGTGGGGGTTGGTGTAGGGGAGGGATAGGGTGGATGGATAGTGTGGTTGGGATGCATTGGTGTATTTTTATTGTTTCGAAATAATAAAGGAATTTTTGAAATAATTATTTAGAAATAGAATCTTAATATAGAGTTGAGCTCTAATCGTTAAAATTGAGCATTTTTGTGGTCAAAGTTTGAGCATCATCATGGGTTCATTTGAGCTGTTGATTTATGATGGATCAACTTGGGCTAGTCCAAACCAACTCATCATCAAAATTACTCTTGCCCAAACTCATGAAACATTGATCGTGTTGGGCGGATCATTTGAGTTTGGACTAATTTTGTCACCCCTAAGTAATATATTAAAAGCACGAACTCAAAAACTTAAAATTTAAATTACCCAAATATCCTTCTAATTTATCTAAATACCCTAATTAATTAAAATACCATGCTTATTTATTTAAGTGTTCTATTTATTAATTAAAAAAATAGATAAATAAACGCAAACGTTAGGTTTTTTGATTTGAAGAGTTGCAAAAAATACTCCATACATGTAACATTGCTATACAACAGTAACTGACACCATTTTGTTTCTTTCTTTTAAAAATCAAATTCCAATGTCAATTCTCAACTCTTTAATATTTTAACTTAACCTTCATATTTGCTCTCTTACCACTCCTTTTGGAGATGGTTAGAGATTAATTGACTTTGAATTACTTTTCCTCATATTTTAATATTAGATACACTACGTTAATTTCATGAATCAGTTAGTTCAGTTTATTAACAATGTAATGGAAGAATAAATGACGAGTATAGCATGTGCATTACCTTACGATCAAGGTTGTATCAAATATTTTGAGGACCTCGTTACAATTAAAAAGTGAGTATTAATTGAAATTTAAGACACAAATTATGTGTATTTGCGATGAAATTACATTCATCTTATTTAATAAAAAATGAAAAAAATAAGTCCTAAATTTTTTCATTTTTTAGGAGCACTGTGCGCTACCTGCTTAGGATAATAAATTGAAGACTACTCATTCTCGCATAAACTAAAACCATTGGTATTGTAGTTTTCGATTGGTGTTGTTTAAGATATACTTGGTAATCCATAATGAAGTTTAGTTCAGAGATAAATATTCTTTATGTGAGTTTTAAGTTGTGCTTCTTCCCCCAATAAGAAATTACTAAAGTAATCTGACTTACAAGGAAATCTAATGGTTTGTTGTGTTAGTATTATCCTCATATACCCATGATGTTGGATGGGCTTACGAGATGTTTAAAACGCCTAACATGGTTAAGCAGATAGAGGAACTTGTCCACCAAAATTTTGAAAATGAAACACATTTAGTAGTAACAACTGGCAACAAATAGAAAATAACTTGCCAATCTTCTTGTTTATCGGGCATCTCCAAATAGATAAAGAAACATTTCACAAAAGAGATCACACTTGAGGAGACAGTAATACCGAAGTGTAATTAATATTGTTATGGCGGAAGGATACAAAGAGATAAAATAGACAAAAAATTATAAATAATAAATCTTGAGTCTAACTCAACCCCAAAAGTCAACTTGTAGGGTGAAGATTGTCCAAGTCCATATTCTCATTCCATTACCGATGTGAGACTTTTAACACTCCGCGTCAGGGCGTTAAGCGGGCGTGAATAACATAATTTGGGGCCGGCGGCCGGTGAACATAGAATTGGAATGAGTCACTACGTCACGTGTAAATTAATCTTGACCCTAACTCTGATTCCATTACCGATGTTTCTCTTAACAAAAATGTTGCCTTCTCCATCGTCTATTGAAGAAATTAAATTTGAAAAAATGAAATATACCAAAATTTAATTGATACTTTGATGACTAAAACATCAGAAATAGAGTTGATTGGAGAGTGTATACCCTTTGACCTTATTCATCAAAAATCTAGGCGACAATTTGATTTTGATATATTTAAATTTGTAATTTATAACTAATTTTTTTTTTTTGGGTATATATACAAAAAAATAAATTAACTATATGTGGTATATATCATGTATGTAGGTATAAAAAAATATTTAACTATATTTGGTATATGTATATTATGTAAAAGAAAAAAAAATGCACGTGTGACGCACGTACAATAGTGTTCTAAAAAATTACCTAGGCGGCCGCCTAGGCGCTAGGCGCCCCCAGACCGTCCCGCCTAGGCGCTAGGCCCCCCCGGTCCGATTTGTCATTTAATGGGATTTTACCCCCAATTTTTTTAACCTATCATACAACAAACAGAGGAGCGCGATTCAAAAAAACAAAAAAGTCCTAAAAATCTTCAATCAAGCTTCAAGGTTAGTTCTATTTCTTCTTCTTTTACTTCATATCTTCTATTTCTTCTTCTATCACTCTTCAATCATAATTATTTTTTTCTTTTTTTCTTTCGCGTCTCCTCCGCGACCCGACCCAAATTTTTTTTTTGTTCTTCCTTGTCGAGCCGCGACCTGCTGGCTGCTGCCATAAAAATCTGCAATTTTTTTGTTCTTTCGCGACATGCTGCTGCCTGGTGCCATCTGGAAAAAAAAATTAAAAATTTAGTATAAATTAGTTACAACTTACAAACTTATTAGTAATAGTATAAATAGACTAGTAATAAGTTAATAATATAAATATATATTGAATGATTTGTCATTTGTGAATATTTGTCATTTATCCATTTTGAAAGTTTTTATTTTATTGACTGATTTGATTATTTGATTTGTTAATGGACTTATTTTAATATTTTGCTGGTTATTCATTATTGTACGTTGCAAAAATAAGTTCTAATCCAATTGAAAATCAAGAGTCGACTTCAAATGCTTTCAATTAAAGAGAAGTAGTGATGATATTTTATGTTAATTCAATAATTCTAGATAAAAATCTAGCACAAAATATTAAAAGAAAATAAAACAGTCTTTTCTGACAAATAAACAAATAATGGGAACTTGCAAAACAAACTTGCAAACTGAAGTACACGTACTGCTTAAAACTTCAGCCAACAAAACCTAGAATATTTTGTTAAGTGAAATTAGGGAATTTAACAAATAAAAGTTCAACAATTAAATACACCAAGTCTTAGATCCAAAATCAAATAAATAAATAAATAAAGAAGTAAGCTCCTCAGAAAAAATTCCCAAACACATATTACGTATCCAAAACCAATATATCTTCTTCAAGAACATGTGAATCCTCTGTGATAAAGTTATCTGAACGTCCTCATCTTCATCTACAATTCATATGTAATATTATAGTTAAACATTTTTGAATAAGTAAATTTTAAAAATTAATAATATTAAATTCACATAAAAATATTACTACTTTGAGTTTGGGTAAAGCCGTGCAACCAATTTCGAGTAGCAACAATTATTTGGACATTTTCATGATGGATACAACTTCTATACTTGGTGAGTACACGACCATCAATGCTGAATGCAGACTCCGATGCTACAGTAGAAATCGGAATACTAAGTACATCGCAAGCTATCACCGAAAGATCGAGATATTTTCCAGAATGATCCTTTCAATACATGATAATTTGCATTTCTTGAAACTTCACATGATCAAGCTTTGGTTTCTCTAAATAAAGGTATACTTTTGATTAGATTCATTCTCAATGCTTTGAATTCTTATGAAGTTAAAAACATGATAATTCGTATTATGAGATATAAATAAAAAGTATTCAATTTACAACAAGATGAAATTACTTGCATCGAATTTTTTTAATCCCTTTCCTTTGGATTTACTTCTATCTTCACTTGATGTAGTGAGAACACTAGAAGAAGCACTTGCGACATTTTTCTTGTTTGCATGATGACCATAGAGCTTGTATAATTTACTCTTCACGTATCCTATCTTTTCTTGGGCAGAAGTAGGATCCAACTTGGAGTAATACACTATACAAATTGTAGTATTCTTTGAACTTTTCACGCATTTTTGTACCCATTTCCTTAATAACATTATCCTCACTATTCAAATTCTCTTTGAGCATGCATTCAATTCTCCAAACTTGCATAAAATACAAGTTGAAGGTTGGGTAACTTGAACCAGAAATTAAGTTAGTTGTCTCATAAAAAGCTTTAAAAATTGTCATATTTTCTCTGTCCTTCTCCATTGATCGAATGTAGGACAATAAGCATAATTTCTGTCAATCAAATGTAGACTAGCAAAAACCTTTTCATACTGGAGTGCACTATCAAGCCTCAAATATGTCGAGTGTTGATACATCCAAAGTAAGCCAAGAGTTGTTTCAATTCCAACTTTCTTTACTTGTTGCTGAAATTTTTGCCTTCTCCCATCGGATCGCGTAACATACTTAATACTTTTCCTAATGGAAAATATCATTTTATCTATTTTGCAATCTAAGATGTCCTTTTAAAATATTTTGCAAGCTATCATTTGCAGTGGTATTATCCAAAATGATTGAAAATACCATTTTATCTATGCTCCATTCTTTCAAACAATCGTATATAATAGCAACCAATTCAACTCCAGTATGAGGTGGATACATACGGCAAATATTTAGGATTTTACAAATTAACCTTCAATTTTCATCAACATATTAAACAGTTAAGCAAATATATCCTTCAGAATTATCTGATGTCCAACAATCAGAAGTTAAGTTTACCCTATTAGAAATTTTACCTAAGATTTGTTTCAATTTCTCCTTCTCTCTAACATACGCTTTCTTGACATCTACAACACAAGTGTTCCTAGAAGTCATCGTAACATCTGGACTTATATAATTCACCCAAGACTTAATTCCATCATACTCAATAAAAGAATACGGTAAATTATGCTTAATGACAGCTTCTGCAAGCATTCCACGATGTGTCCATTGATCTATTTTTCTAGATTGCATTTTACCTTCTTGATTAGTGAATATTTGACCCAAATCATGAACTTTAAGGATTAGATATTGAATTTTATGATGATGAAGATATTGTTGATGTTGGATGGATGTTGTGACAACATCTGTAAACGCCCAGGACAACATCGTTTATGAACACAAGGATGTTGCCTGCGATGTTGTGACAACATCTCTGACAACATCTATGTAATGATTTTGCCTATTCTTCTGCCAAAACAGGTTGTGTTACTGTGAGTAAAAAATGACTTAGGCAAGCTTACAATGATACTGTGTTTAAAACGTGGTAAAAGAAACAGTCAAAGCTTGGAGAAGAAGCAGCGTGAAGACCAAGTCCAGAACGGTGAATTTTTTAAGGAGAAAGAACTGGTCCAAGCTGCAACCTTCTTTTACTCAACCTCCGTAATCAATCAGTGAGGATTTCAAGGGAAGTTTCACACTATAAATAGAGGAGAGTTTTAGAGTATCGATATTCAGAATTGAACGAGAAGAATCACCACGAGAGCTCTCGGATATTCACCTTAGAAACTGGATCAACACACTTAGCCTAAAGTAGTATAACATCTAGTCTCACATTACTATTGCTGCCCAGATTCTAGATCAAGCTTATAGTTCAAGCAATTGTAATGAAGATGTTGCATTTGTCTTTTTAGATCTTTTAACTTTAGGCTGAAGTCACGTGCGACTTCACTTTTGTTGTGATTTCTTTTTCCGCATTTATTGCTCAATCTTGTAAAAAGAAATTCATTTGTAATTGTATATAATATATACAATATTTTGGTCATTGACCATCAAGGGATATATTAATATATCCTTGAAAATATAAATCTGGTGTCTCTTTACTTTTCCGCTGCATTTACTCTATAAAGGTTTATAACTGTTTTATTACAATGTTGTCTCAGATGTTGACACAACATTGAAGGCAACATACAGAAACTGTTTTTTAGTTTTTCTAGCTGTTACAGTTTTATTCTTACATATTCTGGCTTATCCGTAGTCCCGAACCCAACAAGTGGTATCAGAGCAATACTTGATACAATAAGTGTTTGATTCTGAATATTACGACTGGACTCAGCTATACAAAATGTTGGTAGACTTCCGATTCTTGATGGAACCAATTATGCCTATTGGAAAATTCGACTACGTTCGAACATCAAATATTTTGATGTTCGAGCATGGAAATCAGTATCCGAAGGCTATTTAGTTTCAAAGTACCCAGCAGACGAGGATGGTGATGTACTCACAAAACCCGAATCTGAATGGACCCCAGAAGGAAGAAATCAACAGTGCGAGCTTTAATGGAAAGACCCTAAATACTATATTTGTATGGGTAGATCTCTATATGTTTAAACTCATCCAGAATTGTACAATGACCAAGGACGCCTGAGAAACCTTACAAACTCATTGTGAAGGTACCTCGAATGTACGGCGTACAAAACTTCGCATGATTTTGAGCCAATACGAACGCTTAAGGATGGAAGAATCTGAAAACATAAAATCATATTTTGAAAAGTTAATTGACATTGCTAATCAGTGTCAAGTGATTGGTTCTCCTTTAACCAACACACAACTTGTGGATAAAGCTCTCAGATCTCTTCCTAAAAGATTTAATACTAAGATTTATGTTATTGAAGAGACCCATAATCTTGGTACTATGGATCTACATGTCTTGATGAGCATCTTTCAAACTTATGAGATGAATATGAAGAGCCAAAGAGATCTGTATAAAGACAAGACTTTGACACTTGAAAAGAACTGGAAAAAAAAAATATCTGGATCAATATTGCCGGAGAAGAGAGGAGTTAACAATGAGAAAGGAGGCAGAGAGGTGTGTTTTGGTGGAACTTGAAAAGGTAATTTAGGAGTTAGGGATTTAACTCTTAAGGATTATTTTTATTAGGGTCTAGGAATTTACCAAAAAAAAACTCTCAAGGACTAAGGCTTGCTAAGCCTTTACGTATCCAGTAAGGTATGCAACTTTTAGTCTTCTTATTTTTATTTTATATTTTTTAATTTAAATTAAATATTATTTGTGGCCCACGGGCCGGCATTGGCCCAGTCTCGGTAAAGTCTCAAGGGCCACGGGCTGAGTTGGATTGGGCTTTAAAGCCTCAGTTTTAAATGGGCTGGAATAATCTTAGTCCGACCCTACCTTAGTAGCGGGCTGGGCTGACCACTCCTCAGGGGTCAAGCTCATTTTGACGGCTCATTTCCGCGAGGTGAGACGGCCTTGTGTAAGATAGTAGTTAAACCAAATTGGTTACTGCTTGTACCAATCTTAAAATATAGGGTACAGTTAGCCTATCTCCTCAGAGTTGATCCATACGACATATATGGTGAAACCGACTTGCCGATCGTGTTTTGATCGTTCATCATGACAGTTACATAAAATAATTGACATTATGATGAGAAATTATGTCAGTGTTAATAGGACCTCACCACTTGCATTATATTATGATTGGTTATACTTGATATTATGATGAGAAATTACGTCAGTGTTAATAGGAACTCCCCACTTACAGTATATTATGATCGGTATATTATGTTTCAAGCCTAAGGACACATACAGGTTCATTCTAAAGGTATGATTTTTCATAAATGATCTTAATGATTTATATTACTTGCATCATCATTGCATTATGCTTTTAATGTCTCGCCCAACCTTTTAGTCAGGGTCGATGATGCTCACTAATGAGTACATGCAGTTAGGGGTGTACAAAATAGGACCGGACCGGAAAATCGGATCGGAACCGGATCGGAAAATCGGATCGGAACCGGACCGGACCCGGACCGGACCCGGACCGGAATAGACCGGACCGGTGGATTCCGGTCCGTTGAAATGGTGGATTCTGGTTTTCTGGTCCGGAATGGACCGGATTTTTTTTTTTAAAGAAAAAAAATTGAATTCCTAATATTGAAATTGACATTCCCGGACACATTACTACGAAATTTGAACGTTGAAATCTATTGTATATCGTGAGATATTTAGCTTTGAAAATAGAAAAAACGTAACAATTTGGGGGAAATTTTAAATTGAGCGGGGAAAAAGACGTTTTTTAGAAAATTGGCCTGGACTCGGTTTGACCACCCCCGTATTGAAAAAATACGCGAAATCAAAAAAAAAAGGTGAAACGGACGTCCGAGCGCAAAGTTATGATCATATAAAGTTTGATCAATTTACAACTACTTTACTTTTTTCTCTCCCTACTTATAATTTATGTCGATGCTTCAGGAATGTCCAAATTTCAAATAGAAAATATAAATATGGTGTGTAACTTTAATTAATGAGTAGTTCAGTAGTTCGTATACGAACCAAGTACATTTGGTGGTTTTCTTTAAGTTAGTCATATTAATGAAATAAAGTATATTGAAGGATACGAAAAAAACAAACATATTTAATGAGATTGATAAACGAACACATTGTTAAAACTATTACTGTTTTGGCGCAGATCTGAAGGTTTTATTTATTTTATTGTTTCTAGCAATATTGGCCGATGAAGGAATCTCCGTCTGATTTCCAAGGCCTCCCCTGTACAAAAGACGGATTTATTTTTGGCTTTACTTATTAATTCTTGTCATTGCTTTAAAATTATTTATTCTATTACTAACATTTTTACTAAGTGTTTATGCAGGTATCCGGAGATCATCTTGTGCAGAAGGCCTAAAAATGGCTAAAAGATGTCCCTGAGTTTTATTCGATTTTAGCTTTATTATTATGTATTGCATTCCATTGTAATTGTAAATTATGAAAACTGCTTAGAATAGGTAGAATAAAATAGCAATAAATAATTAACCTAGGTTTGAACGGATAACCGCAAGTTAGCGGATCTTAAAGGATGTCTAATCCCTTACCTTTAGGATAATAAAGAACCCTGATCCAGAATCTCATTAATTTCGCAGATCATTAAATGGAGATTAATTGCAGCATTATTGCTCCATCCAGGGAACCATGATCCACTTAACTAATTAGGTGGCGACTCTTCAAAATCAGCATTATTGCTCCATCCAAGGAACCGCGCCAAAGAACAATGTTGCAGATACCGTTCAGACCCCGAGGTCAAAAACGGGCGCGACAAGTGCACTCGTCGTTGTTCGAGGCTGATCAAAATTGGTTGACCCCTCGTTACACCTTCACCATCAATCCTATTAGTGTGACGAGTACTCGGAAGTCCAATTTTGGATATTTGGGATATACTCAGACCAATATTCTATTGCTTCTTCAACAAAATAAGTTTCAGCGATGCACGCTTCTGGTCGGTACCTGTTTCTCACATAACCTTTCAACAATTTCATATACCTCTCCATGCCATACATCCATCTCATACGAGTAGGACCACACATCCTCGTCTCATAAACCAAGTGTACAGTCAAATGAATTATGATATCAAAGAAAGATGGTGGGAAATATATCTCAAGCTCACAAAGTGTTTCTACAATCACTTTTTGTAGACTTGACATACTTCTTGGGTTTATGACCTTGCTACTCATGGCTTTGAAAAGTCAACATAACTTTGTAATGGTATTGCATACATTTTCTGGCAAAATAGCACGAATTGCAATTGGGAGCATATTCTCAATGATGACATGATAATCATGTGATTTTAAATTCACCAATTTCAACCTGTCTGAAGATATAAAACTTTGTATGTTAGACGAGTACCTCTCTGTAACCTTCACTGAGTGGAGTGTCTCGAGTAACAATCTCTTCTCTTGCTTAGACAAAGTGTGAGCGGCAGGAGGTAAGTAAGGTGCTTTCCCATCCTTTAATACAGGTGCAAGTTCTTCTCTGATTCCCATATCAACCATGTCCATTCATGCATTGAATCCATCTTTAAATTTTAATGTGTCACCTAACAAAGTATTTATCACACTAGCGCCAACATTTTTCTCATTGTGCATGAGATCAATAAAATGTCTAACAAACAAATCCTTTCAATAAACTAATTGAAAAAAGATTGATTTTAAAAAAAAATCTCTAGTGGGAATAGACTTTGCAAAGTATTTACCAAATTGTGTCTCAATATTTTCCACATCTTTAGTACTTCAACACCTGACAATGTAGGAGGTGGAGACCGATCTTCAACTTCACCATTGAATGAATCAGACATTAATCTGTAACGATGATTTGGATCTAAAAACCGTATATGCCCTATGTAAACAAACTTCTTACAGTGACTCAATTGAAGATGATCGATGTCATTGGTACACCATGGACACACACACTTTCCCTTCACACTATATACAGAAAGGTTGCCATAAGCTGAGAAATCATTGATTGTTTCAAACAACATAACCTTCAATTTAAAACTAGCATTTTTGCTTCCATCGTAGACATCAACACCCTCTTCCCACCACAACTTTAAGTCCTCTATTAAAAGAGCCAAATATACATCAATATCGTTAACAGGTTGGCAAGGTCCTAATATCAAAATAGACAACATCATATACTTGCGCTTCATGCATAACCAAGGGGCGAGGTTATAGATCATCAAAACTACGGGTAATGTATTATGGGAAGTACTCTGGAGACTATGAGGGTTCATTCCATCTGTTGAAAGTACTAAGCGTAAGTTCCTTGATTTCTTGCCAAATTCTGAATATTTGTTATCAAATGTCTTCCATTGAGGCAAATCAGCTGGGTGTCTTAACATTCCATCATTAATTTTTTCATCATGATGTCATGTCAAGCATTTAGCATCTTCTGCGCTACTATACAACTTCCTAAATGTAGGAATTATAGGAAAGTACCACATAACTTTGGCCGGGGATTTGTTTTTCTTATACCGCTTCATACCACATTTGGGACATTCATTCAATTCTGCGTACTCTCCCCTAAATAATATACAATCATCCGGACAAACATGGATCTTCTGATGTGTTAACCCGATAGAGTTTAGCAATTGTTTAGCATCATAGGTTTTATGAGGGAGCACATTCCCATCTGGCAATAGATCACTTACAACTTCCAATAGCTATGTGAAGAACACATCGGAAACTTGGTGACTAGCTTTAGTTGACAATTTTGAAGCCTTAGTACAACCCGGCCACAATGGTAACCCAACATCTCCCCTTAAGTCATCACACATATCAGGATGATCCCGCAACTTTTCATTGACAACACTTCGAGAATTCTTCACATGACTGGATTTATCATTACCATCTCTCATATTACTTGTGTTCATTATATTTGTAAACTCAAATTGGGAGCCGGATTGACTAAATGAATTATGTTTACGTTTCCACTTGAACTACTTTTGTCTTTGCTCTCACTGTGATATGTCCAAACTTTATATGTTATGTCAAAACCGTGACACATTAAATGCTCATGCAACTTCATTTGACCACTAACCTCCTTTACATTCAGACATTTTCGACACAGACATTTAATGTACAATTGATTTTTAGCATTCTTGGTTGCATGAGCACAAAACTCCTTCACCCCTTTCTTAGACTCTTCAGATAATCGATCCGCATTTACCCAGTCTCGGTTCATCAAGAACAAAATCAGATAAAAAGATAATGAATTTAAAGCATATTTGAAGTCTTCAAGACTCGACTTCCCCTCACATAGTACATATATAAGAATCTTAAACACATATGAAGTCTTGAAGGCACGACTTCCCCTCACGTAAAGCATAATAAAGATAAATTAACTTCGAATGTACAATAATACCTTCTGAATGCAATCCAAGCAATTTGTCTTTCAATTTTTTTAAAAATCTACAAAAAATCGAGAAGATCCCATTCATTAATAATTAATAAAATAAGATACAAAATTCAGAAATCATCAAATATTCAATGAGGCTAAATGAGTTTCGTTCTTCACAATTATCAATATACACTTCAATCATAAATTCAAAATTGAGGCTAAATATAATGAATGAAAAGTATTGTTTCTCAAACAAATATACACTTCAAACCCTTGAAAACTCTACTGAACACAAAGATTGAAACATATCTTGACGCTCAAACTTCCTTCAATTCACTAACTCAACTCTTGCAAACTAAATTGGTATTACACTTGGGGTTAATAATGCACAAAGTAGGAGAATAGCAAAACGGCAAGAAGAATTATGCTTAGATGGAATTGGTATTGGCGGCAATTTCATTTTTGACGGAGAAGTTTAATTTAGGGCTTCGACGATATGGAATGAGTTGGGGTCGATTACTGCGTTTTTGTATTTCTTTAAATCTTACATAGCGCTTCACTTAAATAGCGCTATCTAAGTGAGAATATTAATATTTTTATATGGATAAAATAATTAGTAACACAAATTCTAATAGCGCTTTAAAAAAAAGCTATGCAAGGAGTAACTTGCATAGCGCTTCGACTAATTTTACGCAAAGCGCTATGGCTGTATTTTTTTTTAGATTTTTTTTTTAATTTGAAAATTTGAAAAAGCGCTATGTAAGCTATTAGTTAGATAGCGCTTTTTAAAAGCGCTATCTAAGCAGCGTTACGCAAGCTGAAATCTATAGTAGTGAATATTGGTGAACCATGAGGTACAACAACGTTAACAACTACTGTGCTTGCTTTCAAGTCAAAACCATGAATTTTGAAGGAAAGTGAAGATGAATTTACTAGTACTAGTTTAGTATGTTAGTCAGATTAGTTAGTATTTGTCTCTTTCAATGTCAATTTCATCCGGAACATCACATTATTTCTTCTTTGTGAAGTGTACAGTTAATCTAGTAATGTTTTCTTGGAATAAACATTGCTCATTTTGAAGGAAAATGAAGAGGAATATACTAGACAATACTAGTTTAGTATGTCCAGTTTTTCATGTCAGAAACATTACTTCATTGTTTCTTGTTTGTGAATGTAAAGTTAATAGTAATGCTTTCTTAGAATAATATTGCTCATTTTGTTTTTCGTTGGTCTAATAAGAAATTAAGAACTGTTAGAATAATTATGGGCATATCCCATAATTATATTTATTCTCCTTTAATCAAGATATTGTAATATATTATAATTAGTAGTATAATCAATTACTCATCAATTACTTGCTATAACTAATTACTACACCATCCGCCTCTCTCGATTACAAATAAGCGTAAAATTAATTATAACATAAAAGAGATCGATGTTACTAAATAAATGTTAATGTAACGATTCGAAAAGTTATTTAATTTGCTTTGTCTAGAAACTCCTAAATTAATCTTTTCGGGACCTTATTAGCTTGCTTATGACTTGCGGGGATGAGTGACACATTTCCCAAGGTGATCGGGTAGGTTTTCGACCCATTTTGTTAAGTTTGAGAAATTCCAAGTTAAGAGAATAGAATAGTTTGACCCATAGTTGACTTTTGGGTAAGCGTGCTCCGTTCATAGTTTTTGTCAATTCATTAGCTCCGAAATGACGTTTATAAATTAGTTGAGCCTTTTGTTCGGGTCCCGAAACAGCTCGGTGTGTTTTGGGGATTAGTTTGTAAATTATAGAATTAGAACTTAAGAGTTGACTTTAGTCAAACTTGAGCGTAGAGACCTTTTTTGAGAAATCTTAGTGCGCGAGCAGGTCTGGAATGTATAGGCTTGCATGTTTGATTTGTGTCCTGGAGGTCCGGGAGTATTTCGGGTGGTTGTCAGAGGATTTGATATCCTTGGACTATTGTGGTTACTAGTGTATGTGCTGACGGCTAGGCTTCAACCTCGACGACTCTGCCTCAGTGGAGTTCAGGCTCGCTGAAGCGGGGTTGGAATGGGTGGTGTATGTCCTCTTTAGCGGATGGTTTCATCGCCGGGGCGCGTGCACCGCAGCAGAGTTGGGCCCGCCCTAGTGAAGGTTCGGGTGTTTAAGTGACTTTTCCCCAACGGATAGAAATTTCGTCAGAGTGGGTCCACCCAAGCAGAATCACTGTGCATGTTTTAAATGTTTTAAGATCTAAAATTTATTTCATTCCCCAAATATTTTTCCTTGGGATTGGAGCTCCACCAGTAGGGGATCCTTGAACATTTCAAGTGATAGTTCATCATTAGAGGTATAATCCTACCCATTCCCTTTAATTATAGTATGTGAGTTAAGTTTACATCCAAAGTACGTTTATTAAGTGTGGAAAATGGTAGAAATGCCTTGTTGAGAATGAGAGAGTTGTAATTGAGGATTGTGGATTGTGTATTGATTCGTTGATGCTTATATTGCAAACTAGTGATGTATGTAACTAGTAGATGATGATTAATTGACCAGTTTCATATTTACCCTTGTTTGGGAATTAGGAAAAAACCTAGGGTTATGATTGAGACTTTTACCAATTCATGAAATTAAGGATTTTTTTGGGTTTTGTTGGTTAATTAACTTGGGATTATGACTATCTAGCATGTGTTGGTGCTAATTGAGTAAAAAAATTAGTATTTTGATCATGTGGGCCCAAGATTGCTTTGTAACCTAGCTTGGGGGATTATGAGTAATATTAGACCGTAATCTCATATATATGATATGATTGATTAGATTGTGCTCGTAAGGAGGCTCAGTAGAAAGAAAAGGTGATTTCATGAATCTTCAACTTATTTCAGACAAGTTGAGACTTTCTAGACTCTAGTGTAATGTATTTATATTGGTATGCTTGTAATGAACTAAGGGAAGTAATGGAGATTTGGGAAAGTCAACCAAAGGGGTGATGACATCGACCAAGATGGTCGACCATTCTTGCTACAAGTAGACAAAGGACAAGTCTTGATCCACCAAGAAGGTGAAACACATGTTGATCAACGTTGAATCCAAGTCAATACAAAGTAGACATGAAACTTTTTCTTAGTCAACCGATCGAGATTAAGCGCCAATGAGAGTCAAGCTATTTGGACAGGAGTCAGGGATTGCTTCACGATACACTCAGCCACATCTTTGTTTTTAACTCTTATCTAGGAAGAAATTTTGTTTTTCTAAAAGCTCTATATCCGATCTGGTTCACACCAGAATATTTTCTACAACCAGATGATGAGAGTTAAAATTGTTAGAAATTATGTCCGCTCAAACTCTCAACTATGGGTGTGCAGTTCACTAATTCAAAGGCTTAAAGTATATTATGTCTCTTCTCCGTTTAGATTTTTGTTTGTTCACAGTCTTGAGACCAAGGCTTTCCCACATAAGAGATACTATTTTCAACCAATTGAGTCAAATTATTAGTGACCTAATTCTCAAGATCAGGGATATGAAGGCGAACTCAATATCAGTGATTCAGTCACATGTCAACAACCCACTTCTAAAGGTTTTAGTTTTTGACACTAGAGAGGTTCGGAAAATTTTCAAATTGCGTATTAAAAATCTTGTTGAGTCAAACTACAAGTGCCTGAATTCTCATACAATCTGAGAATTCAAGATCCGGTCATAACTCAATACCAAGATTCGATCATAACTTTTTGTAAAAATCATTTGCTTTTTTCAAGAGATATGTTAATTTGGTTGGACAAAAATCAGGTTTGTCAATTTTTCTTTCTTAGGTTTGACTTCATCATCCACGATGAAAGAAAATGTTGTTGATGCCTAATTATTTTCATCCATAAATTTTATATTATTAGTTAGATTCCTGAATCACAAACGAAGTGAAATATACATCTTTCAGAATCAAATGAATTTTACAAAAATATTTCAATAGAATGCTATCATTTCATTTGGCAAAATATCACAAAATATATTATTTTATATCAGTTATATATTTTTTACATAAATTGTGATTCTTAAAACATATTTTTAGAATTTGTTGTGGAAATAATTGTTTAATCATACAATCAATTGCTTTAAAACTAAACAATGATTAATCGATAAGTATTTTACTCTGTTATATCAAGAAGTTTAATTTATTAATAGATGACCAATTGCGTCTCAATTTTTACAATCAATTTGGTTTTAATTTCAATCACTTTTAATTCAGGTGGAGAAAGAACTATAAAAAATAGTAGCCATTGCAAGTGGAGAAAGAACTATTAAATGGAACGGCACCAAAATTTGTTTACTTTAATTTCATTTCCCTTCCATTACAATTTGAGATATCACTAAGATGAAAACAAAAGCATCATCAATTTGATGCAGTACTACAATTTTCTAGCTCAAAAGTTTGAGATTCTCTGATAATTGATTTATAACAGAGCAAGACAAATATACCAGCCAGAAATGTAAAATCCCAGAGGTCAATTTCCTTTTTCAATGGCTGTATAACTGGAAAAGCGACACAAAAATATGAAGAAGCCAACCTAACAGTTCTCCTATCAAAGAGAGTTATGAAAAGCCAAATTTAAGCACATTTAATTGGGGCAGTGAACAGGTGGCGTCCATGTGGCGTTCACCTGGACAGATCTGTTAGTTTAAGTCAAACACAACAAATTTAATAACGGGAGTTTGATAGGTTGACTCAAGCTTGACTTTTGAGTATATGAGTTCATTTTCGAGTTCCATCACTTTCGGTAACTCCGAAGGATCATTTATGACTTAGTTGAGTCATTGGTTTACTTTCCGAGACAATCGAATATATTTTATGGCCTTAGTTGTAATATTTGGATATATAGTTATTCCGGATGATTCTTTAGAAAAGTATGTCTTAGCTCAATTAAATGGGAAATCCGAGAGCACGAGCGAGTTCGTAGCACTTTTTACCTTGGGAGAGCATGTCGTTTTTGTGTCCGGGGGTCTCGAGAGTGTTTTGGGTGTTTGGTGGAAGTTTGACCTAGTTTCCATTTTGTTGGTGTGTGATGTCTGTCCCTTGTGGCACTATTGTCTGCTTCTGTATGTTCGCCTCTATGGAGGTTGGATTGCATAAGGGGGGTGTGAGGTATTGGTGATTTTCCGCTTTGGCGGAGGGGATTTCCGTATTAGCGGAGGAGATTTCCTCAGGGGCAGGTTTGCCTCTACAGGTTCGGGTTCGCTTCGACGTTAGGGTATGGTATCATAGTTCAGTAAAACTCTTAGAAGTCTGTATTCATATGTGTGATTGGACTCATGCACAGTGTAGTGCCTTTTTATTATGTACATTATATGGCAGCCTTGTCGGCTTTGCCCTCGCATGTTCATTGGTTTTAAAAAAAACGAGGTGTTGTTTAGTTCCACGATTTATTTGTGTCAGTTAGGTAGAAGGGTGCCCAGGTAGGGCATCAGTCACGGGTCCGGGGTTCGGGGCGTGACAGAGTGGTATCAGAGCAGTCAGTCCTAGGAATGTCTACAGACCGTGTCTAGTAGAGTCTTGATTATCGGTGTGTTGCGCGCCACACCCATAAATAGGAGGCTACGGGACATTTATGAGTTGGTTTCTATTCTTCTCACTCTAAGATCGTGCCATAGAACTGTGTTATTAAGATAATTCCTCTCTGACGTATTATTGTATTCTGTTACTATGCCTCGAGGAGAACTTGATCGCCCGAAGGGCAAAAGCGATGCAGGAGCTACGGTCGGACTCGAGAGAGTTGATAGGGCTCGTACCGGGTATCTGGATATTGTGCGCGATCGGCGAGTTCTTCTGCGCCATGTTTTGAGGCCCAGCACGAGCCTCCAGTTTCTCGATTAGGGAAAGGCTATAAGTCGTAAGGAAGCGATTATGTTATTAGCGAAGATAGTAGTGCTACTGATTTCATCAGAGAGGTTATTCGGCGGTCTGACAGATGTCTGAGAGGGTAAATGGCTAGCGAAATCAGCGTAAGAGGCTAGACCGGTTGGTTATCGGTGAGTTTTGGACGGCGACCTCGGCGAAGTGAGATATTCGTCGACCTACCAGGACATACCGCGACTCACGGGTGGGAGATTGGACCCAAGGTATTTAGGAGCGGTCCAGCTCCGAGGCGAGGTTACCGAGAAGCGAAGGATTTTCTCGATCGAGGCCACCTATTCATAAGTGTTTGGATGTAGTCGGCGTCGTTTGGGAAATGCCATTATAGCACAGTGTTTGTTTTTATTGTGGCGTCAGGGCCATATACTTGAGTATGTCCTTTTAGAAAAACCGGTGAGGTGGCTCGACTATGAGCCGGTGGTTGGTTCCTTTTCCTCTACGATTATCGCCACGAGCGGGGTGTTGAGATGTCGGCCCGGCCGTGGTAGAGGTCGAGTGGAGTTTATAGTTAGCGGTCCTTGAGCCGCAAAGATGACGTGGCTACTAGGCAGGATCAAGAGGCAACATCGCATGGGGTTACAGGTATATTTCGATTCTTTTGAATCATACATGCACTGATAGATTCAGATTCCGCCCTAGCGTATATATTTCCTTTGTTGCTAGTAGTTGTAAATTGATAGCACCACCAGAGGTAGGGATACTTTGATTAGTAAAGTGAAAAGTGAAGAATGTTGACAAGAATTATAAAGTGAACTGAGACTATAGTTGTGTAGGGTTCACAAGTTGTAATTACCTCATAACAGTGTGAAGACCGATAGAGAAGGATGTACAGTAGAAATACTTCGGCCTATGTGACGAACCTCTAGTGAATAGGGGTATAGGGTGAGAAGTACCTTGAGATAAGAGAGATTTATTTCAGACTAAGAATGAGAAGTTAAGTGTGACAATGGGTCGGGTTATGGACCCATTTCGGGTCAACCAGTTGTATGGAATGGGGTGATGTCAGTTGGAAATGGTCCCGCTATGTGATAGGGTCATGTGGATGCAAGGCCCAAGTCTAGTTAATCGTTGTACGGGTTCGTGGACGCGTTCCACCGGAACCAGGTCGTGAGGGCCGAGAAGGGCCTTAACGGAAATGCAAGTAGCATAATGGCCAAGTTTGGATAGTAACTCCAAGGATTGGAGAGAAGAAACAATATTTGAAATTTTGTACGTATACTAAATAAGTTTTGAGGTACGGGAAGGTATGACATGTTAGAAAAGGAAGGAACAAAGGTTAAAAGAACTATAGTGGTTATAGTTATGAGTAATGAAGGTGCGTAGAGAAAATTCCTTTTAGGCCATGAGTGGAGGTTAATTGTGATGATACACACGCCTTAGGTTCAGTAACACTGTCCATAGGTGCTCGTGATTGAGAGGCTACTTGTTATACCCCGTAGTTCTGACCCTACGTATAAGAGCGTACGAAAGCATGTAAGACTTAAAATTTTCTAAGGATAGGTTGACGGATTATTCCGGACGGGTTTTAGTCAACTTTGAGGCGGGTTATGACCCGATTCATTGAGAGTTCCTAAGTGTTTCAAAGGTCTAGGGCATAGTTCGTGGAGTCTAGAATACAACGCAACCAACCGTTCGTCGATAGGACGTCGGAGTAGGAAGTTATGAGAGTTACAAGTTCAGTGCGCAGTCGGACATAAATGTGTTTCGGACAAAGCGGCAGGCAGCGGCGCGGATGCGAGGCATGGCGCCTAAAAATCTTGAGGGTCGCTGAAGTTGCAGCGCATGGCTGAGGCAGCGAGCTGGCGCGAAGGTTGAAGAGAGGCTGCGGAGGTTTCAGTGCATGAAGCGGGATTTTGCGGAAAGACTTAGGAAAAGTCGATTTTCTTTTAAAGACCTTGGGAGGGTGACAAGTGTCCCCACATCTGATTTCTTGCATGCGATATATTGACCAAGTCTTCAAGACTTGGTCATCTTCATTCTCTCTCTCTAAAGCAAAAGCTCCTCGCCTCTACATTTCCAAAGGGAATCCAAGCCTAGGGAAAAATCTGAAAGTTAAGAACAAGAAAAGGAAGCTTGTAGCTAGCTTGTGGTGGTGTTCTTGGCAAGGAAGCTAGCAAAACATTTGGAATAAGTTTGGCTAAAACTTTAAGGTAATGATTCTTCCTTTAGATTTAGTTTATAGTGTTGCATGTTAAGAAGAAAGAACTTGTGGTAGTAAATAATGCTCTTAGAGTCATTGCATGCTAGAAATGTGGGTTGGATATGAAAAATGGGTTAAGAAGAGACTATGAGCATGTTGTAGCCTAAAAAACTACCTTAGAATTGTTAAGTGAATTGTTGTAACTTATGGGGCAGAATTTTGGGTGTGTAATTCCCTTTGAATTGTTGGATTGATTGAGCCTTAAATGTGGTGTTTAGATGATAAATCCGGCCTTGAGAAATGTGGCAAAGTAAGTAGAAACAAAGGAAATGCTGCCCAATTTTCCATAGAATTTAGTGACTTTGAACTTGGATTGTTCTACATTAAGATTAGAGGTTAATAAACGTATCATGACTATTATAGGTTGAAATATTACTTGCGGTAGTTTGGACTTGGCAAGTGGATTGACCAAAGAGGTATGTGAAGCTTTCCTATCTCTTGAGCATGAATAGATGAACTATGTAGTACGGTAGACGTACAAGATTTGGTATTATTACTTGTTTTAAGTATGTAATGACTTGTTTCGTTTTAAGAATGTATAAGTCCCTTAGTTAGGGGAAAAGTATGATTTTACTAAAGTATAGAGTTAATATAACAACTTTATGGGAAGTTGGTTTATTAGCTTCATAAAAGGTTAATGAGAAGAGATTTACTCTGAATAAGATAAGTATATGAAGAGGCAAATTGATTTAAGGTATGAATTGCCCAAAGGTTTTTATGTACAAAGAAGAGTTATTTTTGAAAGAGTTGAAGTATGTAGTACTTGGGTTAAATTCCCGGTTTTCTTTTATTAAAGATATGGTTAAGTGCCTTAAGTAAACTAAAATGAGAGGGTATATGAACAAGACTAATAAGAAGTTATAAGTTTTCTTAACTTATTTACTATTATGATATGATGACAGTTTGAGCTAGGGTAAGAGTATATCTGAGGGGCAAGCCCCAAGATCGTTATACCACCTTCTCCAGGGTAAGAGTATGTGCGAGGCAAGCCCAAGATCGTCATACCACCTTCTCGGTGTAAGAGTATATCGAGGCGGATCCAAGATCGTTATACCATCTGCACGGTGTAAGAGTATATCGAGGCAAGCCCCAAGATCGTTATACCATCCGCTCAGGTGTAAGAGTATATCCGGCGAGTCTGACAAGATCGTTATACCATCTGTTTGAGGGTAAGAGTATATCGAGGAAAGTCCCCAAGATCGTTATACCACTGTTAGTGGATTTGCTACCCGTGATGCGAGAATACCTCATGCGAGTCCTTATGGGCTTATGCGGGTGAAATAGTCTCAAATGCGGTAGTCTGACTATCACGAGAATACCTCATGCGGGCCCACGGGACTATGCGGGTGAAATAGTCCCGAGTAGGGTGCTTATTGATACTGCAGGCGAGGTACCTGTTTTGATCCTAAGGCCCTATTTTATGCGATATTATATTTATATACTTGTCACTCTCATTGTTAGTAAGGCACGATAAAGGTATTTTATTGTCTTCCATGACTCCACTTACTCTTAGACTTATGATATCATTATTACGGTATTTTCCGGCTTTACATACTTGGTACATATTGTGTCGACCCCCTTCCCAGAGCGGCGTTAAATCTGCAAGGTAGTAGCGATTGAGGATCCTCGTTCTTAGGATCACTATTCGATGTCGAAGCTCCATCCTCGGAAGCTTGTCTATCGGTACGGATATTCACGATCTTATAGGTATTTTGTACATTCGGGGTATGGCGGGGCCTGTCCATACGATTGTTATCTTTAAGTGCTGTGGTCACTATGTGTTTTGGGCTATAAGAACCCGTTGTACTACTATACTTCGTTTAAAGAATGTTTTATGGAAGACAGCCTTATCGGTTGGCCAGTGATGTTTACCTTTTTATAAGTTATGTATGTTCATTGTTATTCTCGACATATACTGACGGTACCCTGCAGGTACGATCGTGGCCCGGTTGGAGTCGTGACAAAAGTGGTATCGAGCGATTAGTCCTCGGAAAGTGTCCACGCATCGTGTCTAGTAGAGTCTTGATTATCGGTGTCGTGCACCACATCTATAATCGTGAGGTGCAGGATATTTAGGATTGGTTTCATTCTTTCACTCTAAGATCGTGCAATAGAGCCGAGTTATAGGTTGAACCTCCTGCGATGTTTTCCTTTATGTATCGATTATGCCTCCACGCAAGGCAACCGCGTCCGAAAGGCAACACGGTGGTCTTGCTAGTGAACGCGAGAGTCACGAGGCACATGCCCGCCTACGAGAGATGATGTTCGTGGCGGCGAAGTTCCACGTCGTCGCCACCTCGCAGAGTTCGACGCGGACGCGCCACGAGACCGCGCAGACGAGCCTCGATCCCCACGCATGGTGCGAATACGCAGATTACGGGAATGATTCTGCATCGACCAAAGATAGTGGGCAAGCGACAGAGCAAAGCGCCAACCCAGAGCCGATTTGCGGATT
This sequence comes from Przewalskia tangutica, assembly GCA_029844215.1. Taxonomy (NCBI): domain Eukaryota; kingdom Viridiplantae; phylum Streptophyta; class Magnoliopsida; order Solanales; family Solanaceae; genus Przewalskia; species Przewalskia tangutica. The sequence goes on along the minus strand of CM056724.1, from coordinate 39,323,233 downwards.
CGGATTTCTTGGGTTGTCACCCACCCGAGTTCTATGGTTCGAGATTTGAGGATCGCAGGAGTTTGTCCGATTCTGACGGACCATGCAGTCCTTAGGGCATCGGACCGAGTGCGTTATACTAGCTTCTTACCGGTTACGCGATATTGCGTTGAACTAGTTTGAGTCATGGGTATTGTCGAGGGGTGAGGATGCTCTTCCAGCTGATTGGGAGGAGTTCACGGAGGCGTTCCTAGACCACTTCTTTCCTCCTGAGGTGAGGAGAGCCCGTGTAGATAGGTTCTTGACCTCGAGACGGGGCGGGAGTACAACACGAGTTCGACTCCTTTGCGGATATGCGCACACCATAGTAGGCGACATGGCGCATGTGGTTCATCGATATGTGATGGGTTAGGCCGTCATATGACATCGCATGCTTGGGGTGACTCTTCACCGAGGATGGATATTGCCGGATGCAGCATACGCACGAGGATTGAGGCGAGAGAGCAGATCGGCTAGACTTGGGCGGCCAAGAGGCCGGGACAAAGAAGCTCGTGGCGATTTCGAGGCGGGCAAATTTCGGCGCAGAACAGTCCACATTCCACCCGGACAGAGTGCTCCTTCTCAGTTTTCTGGCAGGAGGTCTAATCAGCAGGGTTATTCAGGAGCAGGTCAGGGCTCCAGGACTTCAGGTTTTCAGGGAGGCAGAGACCAACACCAATCGAGACCACCTACCTCTCGGTGTGTTCGATGCGGTAGGTCTCATTCGGGCGAGTGCCGTATGGGTTCGAGAGAATGTTACTCTTGTGGCCAAAAGGGCCATCTGAAGAAAGATTGTCCGTCCCAGCGGCGGAGCATTACAGTTCACCGACGGGTGCATTCTTTGGATCTTCATCTTCGATGGTTAGACGCCCGAGGCGTGGTACTTATGGGCCAGCCGCGGCAGGTCGTGGTAGGGGTTCGATTCAGCGGTCCTCGAACCGCATATATGCTATGTCGAACGACAGACTGCGAGGCGTCGCGGATGTCACGGTACATTATTGGTTTCTTCTTTGTGATGTATATGCTTTGATAGATCCAGTTCTACCTTGTCCTACATATCTCCTCATATTGCGATAGAATAGGGATGAGCCCGAGTCCATAAGACCTTTTGAGGTGGCTACGCGATGGTGATTCGATGGTAGCCGGCGAGTGTATAAGGCTTGCCGTGTGACTATAGTAGCCGCCGACTCAGCCGACTTGATAGAGTTGGATATGACAGACTTTGATGTGATTATGGGTATGGATTGGCTAGCATCTTGCTATGCCAACGTGGTAGAGAGAGATTATTTGGTTCGGTTTCCGAGCCGGCTATCGAGTGGAATGGGAATATCGCATCGCCGAGGGTAAGTTTATTTCTTACCTCAAGGCTAGGAAGATGGTGCGGAAAGGGTACATCTATCATATGGTTCGGTATTCGATCATCGAGGTGAGATACCGAACCTTCGATCCGGCCGTTAGAGAATTTCCGCACGTATTCGGATGAGCTTAGGTATCCTCCCGGAGGGAGATTGAGTTTGCATTGACTTGGCGCGGATACTCGACCGATATCTATTCCGCCATACGGATGACACCTGCCGAGTGAAGGAGTTGAAGGACCACCAAAGATTTCTTGGAGAAAGGCTTTATTAGGCCAAGTGTTTCTCCTCGGGAGCACGGTGTTATTTGTAAAAAAGAAGGATGGGCGCTGCGTATGTCTATTGATTACAGGCAGCTGAACAAGGTAACTATCAAGAACAAATATCCCCTCCCCAGGATTGACGATTTGTTTGACCGCGAGGTGCAAAGTGTTTTTCCAAGATAGACTGCGATGCAGTTATCATCAGTGCGAGTTAGAGAGAGACAGATATCCCAAAGATCGCATTCGGACCCGGTATGGGCACTATGAGTTGGTGATGTCTTTCGTTAACCAACGCCAAAGAAGATTCATGGATTTGATGAATAGGGTGTTCGAGCCATTCTTGGATATGTTCGTTATAGTGTTTATTGATGATATCTTGGTGTATTCGCGACAGAGCGGAGCATCTGATCATTTGAGGACAAGACGGAGTCCTCCGAGACCAGCGATTGTATGCCAAGTTCTCGAAGTGAGTTCGTTAGCTTCGGGCTTTCTTAGGGCATGTTATTGGGCCGACGCATTCGGGTTGTCTGACTAAGATTGAAGCAGTCAAGACTTGGCCCAGACCCACCACACCGACGGAGGTGCGCAGCTTTTTGGGCCTTGCAGGTTATTATCGGAGGTTTGTAGAGAAATTTGCTTCTATTTCAGCACCTTTGACTAAGCTGACTCAGAAGGCAGCTATGTTCCGGTGGACGGATACTTGTGAGGAAAGTTTCCAGTTGCTAAAGGAGAAGTTGACGACCGCCCCAGTTCTTACTCTTCCAGAGGGCTTAGATGGATATGTGGTTTATTGTGACGCGTCAGGTGTCGGGCTTGGGTGCGTGCTGATGCAGCACGACAGAGTTATAGCTTATGCATCTCGACAGCTTAGGAAGCATGAGAAGAACTATCCCACACATGACTTGGAGTTGGCAGCAGTGATTCACACCTTGAAGATCTGGAGACATTATTTATATGGAGTTCATGTGGACATTTACACATACCACAAGAGTCTCCAGTACATCTTCAGCCAGAGGGAGCTGAACTCGCGACAGAGACGGTGGTTGGAGCTACTTAAGGATTACGATGTTGATATCCTATACCACCCAGGGAAGGCCAATGTAGTTGCAGATGCCCTAAGTCGCAGATCGATGGGTAGTCCATGCGATGTTCACCGCAGAAGAGGATATGGTCCGAGAGTTACATCGCCTAGCGAGCCTCGGGGTTCGTTTGGTTGATTCTGTTAGTGACGGAATTCGGTTCGAGAGGTTGCCAGTCTTCCATCGTCGAGGAGGTGAAGAGGCGATGCGATGAGGATCCGATTTTGGTACTGCATCGAGACGCAGACTCTCCGAAGGAGAAGAGTCTATTTGAGGTAGCGCGATGGGTGCTAAGATTCGAGGCCGGTTGTGTTCCCGATGCGGACAGACTTCGCCACAGATTCTCGTGAGAGGCACACGTGCTCGTTATTCTATTCATCCGGGTCGACTAAGATGTATCATGACCTCGACGCGTGTATTGGTGGGATGGCCTAAAGAGGACGTTGCGGAGTTCGTGACACGGCCCGAATTGTCATCAGTTAAGATTGAGCACGAAGCGGTGGTCATTGCGAGCCATTGATATTCCGACTTGGAAGTGGGAGGTGATAAATATGGATTTTATTACGGGCTACCTACCACTCGAGGAAGCATGATTCCATTTGGGTGATTGTCGACAGTGGCGAAATCACCCATTTTCTTCCGATCGAACGACGTTCACCGAGGACTATGCGATTATATATTAGAGAGATTGTGAGACCGCACGGTCCCGTGTCGATTATATCGAGATAGAGGAGCCCAATTCTCGCTAACTTGAGGTCTTTTGAAGGATTAGAGACACGGTGAGTCTCGACGGCGTTTCACCCTCGTGATCGACGGACAGCCGAACGCACTATCCGCATACACTCGAGGATATCCGCGGGCTTGTGTTATTGATTTCGAGGGTATCCGGGAGGATCATTTGCCTCTTGTGGAGTTTGCTTACAAAAATAGCTACCATTCCAGATTCGGATGGCGCCTTACGAGGCCTTATACTAAGGAAGTGCAGTCACCGATAGCTGGTTCGAGGTGGGAGAAGTTCGATTAGTCGGGCGGACTTAGTTCGATGGCGATGGATAAGGTGAAGCTTATCCAGAGCGGTTGTTGGCGGCTCGAGTCGGCAGGTCGTATGCAGATCATCTACCGACACTTGGAATTTGAGATAGATGATTGGGTTTTTCTAAAGGTATCACCCATGAAGGCGTGATGAGATTTGGAAATAAGGGAAGCTTAGCCCAAGGTACATTGGGCGTTTGGATTGTCCGGCGGTAGGCGTGGTTGCTATGAGTTAGATCTGTCGTCCGATTTGGAGGCGGTACATCGAGCTTTTCCATGTGTCCATGTTGCGGAAATGTATTGAGATCCATCTAGAGTGCACCGGTCCATGATATCCAAGTGACGAGGAGTTATCGTATGAGGAGAGTCCCATAGCGATACTCGATCGTCGTGTTAGACGACTTCGGACGAAAGACGTGGCTTCCAAGCGTCCTATGGCGAACGAGAACAGGAGGAAATGACGGGAAGCAGAGGATGACATGATGAAGAAGTACTCACCGATTTCCTATACCTCCAGTAACCCACTTTCCCCGCTTGTTAGTTTTGATTTAGCATTTACGCTTTAGTATGTCAGGCTCGCTGAGCTTCTTTATTTGCAAAAGAATAGTTAAGAGGGTCTATGTCGATGTTGTGATTTGAGTAAGCCTAGAAGGAACAATCGGACGAATGTTTCTAAGGGGGAGAATGTTATACCGTAGTTCTGACCCTACGAGCAAGAGCGCATTTAAAGCATGTAAGACTTAAAATGTTCTAAGGATAGGTTGACGGATTATTCCGGACGGGTTTTAGTCAACTTTGAGGCGGGTTATGACCCGATTCATTGAGAGTTCCTAAGTGTTTCAAAGGCCTAGGGCATAGTTCATGGAGTCTAGATTCCAACGCAACCAACCGTTCGTCGATAGGACGTCGGAGTAGGAAGTTATGAGAGTTACAAGTTCAGTGCGCAGTCGGACATAAATGTGTTTGGACAAAGCGGCAGCGTGGCGCCGGATGCAGCGCGCCTAAAGTACCGAGGGGTCGCTGAAGTGCAGCGCGCGCGCCAGACACCGGCCGCGCGCACAAAGTTCGCAGAGGCTGCGGATGTTTCAGCACGCCGGAGGCGGGCCGAGGCGGATTTTTGGGCGAAAGACTTAGAAAAGTCGATTTTCTTTTAAAGACCTTGGGAGGGTGACAAGTGTCCCCATCTGATTTCTTGCATGCGATATATTGACCAAGTCTTCAAGACTTGGTCATCTTCCAATTTCTCTCTCTCTAAAGCAAAAGCTCATCCTTCTCTACATTTCCAAAGGAATCCAAGCCTAGGAAAATCAAAGTTAAGAACAAGAAAAGGAAGCTCAGAGCTAGCTTGTGGTGGTGTTCTTGGCAAGGAAGCTAGCAAAACATTTGGAATAAGTTTGGCTAAAACTTTAAGGTAATGATTCTTCCTTTAGATTTAGTTTATAGTGTTGCATGTTAAGAAGAAAGAACTTGTGGTAGTAAATAATGCTCTTAGAGTCATTGCATGCTAGAAATGTGGGTTGGATATGAAAAATGGGTTAAGAAGAGATTATGAACATGTTGTAGCCTAAAAAACTACCTTAGAATTGTTAAGTGAATTATTGTAACTTATGGGGCAGAATTTTGGGTGTGTAATTCCCTTTGAATTGTTGGATTGATTGAGCCTTAAATGTGGTGTTTGGATGATAAATTCGGCCTTGAGAAAGGTGGCAAAGTAAGTAGAAACAAAGGAAATGCTGCCCAATTTTCCATAGAATTTAGTGACTTTGAACTTGGATTGTTCTACATTAAGATTAGAGGTTAATAAACGTATCATGACTATTATAGGTTGAAATATTACTCATGTAGTTTGGACTTGGCAAGTGGATTGACCAAAGAGGTATGTGAAGCTTTCCTATCTCTTGAGCATGAATAGATGAACTATGTAGTACGGTAGACGTACAAGATTTGGTATTATTACTTGTTTTAAGTATGTAATGACTTGTTTCGTTTTAAGAATGTATAAGTCCCTTAGTTAGGGGAAAAGTATGATTTTACTAAAGTATAGAGTTAATATAACAACTTTATGGGAAGTTGGTTTATTAGCTTCATAAAAGGTTAATGAGAAGAGATTTACTCTAAATAAGATAAGTATATGAAGAGGCAAATTGATTTAAGGTATGAATTGCCCAAAGGTTTTTATATACAAAGAAGAGTTATTTTTGAAAGAGTTGAAGTATGTAGTACTTGGGTTAAATTCCCGGTTTTCTTTTATTAAAGATATGGTTAAGTGCCTTAAGTAAACTAAAATGAGAGGGTATATGAACAAGACTAATAAGTTATAAGTTTTCTTAACTTATTTACTATTATGATATGATGATGATTTGAGCTAGTGGTAAGAGTATATCCGAGGGGCAAGCCCCAAGATCGTTATACCACCTTCTCCGGGTAAGAGAGTATGTCCGGCGGCAAGCCCCAAGATCGCCATACCACCTTCTCCAGCAAAGAGTATATCCGGCGGGCGATCCAAGATCGTTATACCATCCGCACGGTGTAAAGAGTATATCCGGCGGCAAGCCCCAAGATCGTTATACCATCCGCTCCAGCAAAGAGTATATCCGGCGAGTACACCCCAAGATCGTTATACCATCCGCTTGAGTAAGAGTATATCCGGCGGAAAGTCCCCAAGATCGTTATACCACCTGCCGTGGATTTGCTACCCATGATGCGAGGAATACCTCACGCGAGTCCTTATGGGCTTATGCGGGTGAAATAGTCTCACGCGGGCGGTACACCTATGCGAGGAATACCTCATGCGCCCACAGGACCCATGCGGTGAAATAGTCCCGGAGTAGGGGTGCTTATTGATACTACTGCGAGGTACCTGCTTTGATCCTAAGGCCCCTATTTTATGCAGATTATATTTATATACTTGTCACTCTCATTGTTAGTAAGGCACAAGAAAAGGTATTTTATTGTCTTCCATGACTCACTTACTCTTAGACTTATGATATCATTATTACGGTATTTTCCAACTTTACATACTTGGTACATATCAATCGACCCCTTCCTGGGGATGCGTCACGCCGCAGGTAAGGTAAGATTGAGGATCCTCGCTTAGGATCACTATTCCGGTCGAAGCTCCATCCTCGGAAGCTTGTCTATCGGTACGGATATTCCACGATGCTATAGGTATTTTGTACATTCAGGTATGGCGGGCCCGTCCCGCCACGCTTGTTATCTTTAAGTGCCTGTGGTCACCTATGTGTTTTGGGCTATAAGAACCCGTTGTACTACTATACTTTCGTTTATAGAATGTTTTATAGAAGGCAGCCTTATCGGCTGGCCAGTGATGTTTACCTTTTTATAAGTTATGTATGTTCCGCTGTTATTCTCTGACATATACCTGACAGGGTACCCCGGTAGGGTACCAGTCGTGGCCCCGGGGTTGGGTCGTGACACTACTAGTATTAGAGTTTACACCGGTTGGTAAACTAAGCTAGGCAGATTATGGGTTCATGTCCCAACTAGTTTGGTGACTAAGTGAGACAGAGAAGGGAAGTAACACGGGGGAACGCATCAGTTAGCTGAGTGAGAGTCCGACCGAAGGATTCAGATAGTGTTAGTCCCATGACTTAGAATACGACAGGGCCATCCCTAGTACGGGAAGAAGAAATGAACCTCTAAGGATCCCGTTTTGAAGACTGTAACATTCGAGTTTTGTGAGAAGGGACCGCGGATGTAAGGTCCATTGTATCTTTACGTATGTTATGTGGTGGCCATGTGTGGCATCGTTGGTCTCGTGGAGAATTGATTGATAGGCATAGTAAAGAGACTATGCCGGAGTTTGTATAGCTTGACAACCGACTAAGAACATTCGCGGACGAATGTTTCTAAGGGGGGAAAAATGTTACACCCCGTAATTCAAGGACATGTTTAAGAGAATGTACGTAAGGAATCAGGACTCTAAATTGGTACGAAAGAAAGAATTGTCTTTCCGAAGGAAAATCTTCCGAACGTCGGAAAGGAAAAATGTTCGTTGATGAGAATTGGATTCTCAAAATGCATTATTTGAGGAGTATAGAATTTATTATCATTATGGAAATTTATTTTTACGAATTTGGTCACGTAGGGCCCACCCGAGAAATTTTACGTTTTGTGGGGCCCACGAGGGTTACAAAATTTTATGGACGAATGGGAGGGCGACACGTGTCACCCCCACAGGGGCTTGCACGAATTGGGACAAGGGTAAAATGGTCAATGACCAATGTAGATGATCAAGTCTTGACAAGCTTGAGATATTTGACTTAGTCAACTTGCCCACTTGTATAGATACTAAGTATTCTTCATCCTAGCCACACAAGTGTTATTATCTTGACCCTCCATTGTATTATATATACACACTAGTTGCAAGACTTAGTCTTCAACACTTAGAAAAAAATTAGAGAACTTTGTGCTAGCTAAGAGTGCTCTCGGGTTTGAGGATTTTTCCACACAAAATTTTTGCAATTTTGGTTCATTATTCACAAGACTTTAACCCAAGGTCCCTAAGGGTATTGTAAGGATATCTCAATAGAAAGATCTCAGAAAAACGACGTTTTCACGTTAGTCGCAAGGCGAAAACCTAAGTCGTTTTCATAGTTTTGATTGGAAATAGAAGAGAAGTTGTTTGTGAACCTCTAAGGGCTTCAAATAGCGTATTGGAGCGTGAAGGAAAGGAGCTAAGAATTGCTAAGGAACGACTTTGAATCTTGGAATTTTATAAGGGCTTATCAAGGTAACAATCTTGTCGTTTTAGTAATTAAAGATTACTTAATGTTGTAGTTATGGATATTAGCAAGCATGAGATGTATATATTGAAGTTTGATAAGTGTTATGACTATTGGAACCACTAATCCGAAACTAGCATGATTAGCCTTTGAGATTACAATTCAATTTGGTTATTAGTTTAGTCGTCGCATGTTATATAAAGAAGGACTTGTAGTTGTTGAAGTTGTTTACGACTATATAACATGTTAGACCTAACAACTTGAATTGAAAAAAGAATTGGAAAGAACTTTGTGTTGTTGTACATGTTAGCCGAGAATGACTTTGGATATTGAACTACTTGGTATTAATTGTGGGACAGAATTTTACACGTATTGTAAGACGTGTAATCCCCTTTGATTGGTTGATGTATTGAGCCTTAAATGTGGCATGTTGGTTATTGATTTTCGGGCCTTGAAAAAGGTGGAAAAGTACGTAGAAACAAAGGAGGTGCTGCCCAATTTTTCGTAGGATAAGAGACCGTATACTTAGTATCATTCTACGTTAGAAACTAGAAGTTGATAGTCGTGTTGTGGCCATTATAAGTTGACAATTCTACGTGCGGCGTATTCGACTTAGCTTGTGGATTAAGCCGAAAAGGTATGTGAACCATCTCCTCTTCTTCTAGCATGATTCCTTATGATAAAGAAAGTAAATCCTACTCCTTAAATGATCCACTCCTTGATTGTACTTGGATTGCCTAATATAGAAATTGTTCTATATACTCCTTGATTGTACTTGGATTGCCTAATATAGAAGTTATTCTATATACTCCTTGATTGTACTTGGATTGCCTAATATAGAAGTTGTTCTATATATTTCCTTGATTGTACTTTGGATGTTTAAATTGGAAGTTGTTATAATCCATTCCTTTAATGAAGTTTGGATTTTCAAAAGTGAAAGTGTTTTACTTGAAGTACATAGAGTCTTAAAAATGAAGTGGTTTCCAAATCATTTGGATAGTGCCTTAGTTGCAAAACCTAAAGGTTGTTATAACGGATTTAGGGGAGTCAAATGAGTGATTTACTTAATTGATTTAAAAGAGGATAAATGACATGATTTAAAGAGAAGTAACTTGTTTTAAAGGTGTGAGTTACTTGAGATTTAAAAGTATAAGCTACTTGATTTCTAAAGTTAAGAAACTTGATTTCTAAAGTTAAGAGACTTGAAGTATTTTGAAAGTTAAGAAACTTGATTTGAAAGTATATGATACTTGGTTTTAAAAGTATAAGTCTCTTGGTTATAAAAAGAATTAATTTGTCTAAAACCATAAATGATTATAACGGCTTTATGGGAAGTTAGTTATAACGGCTTTATGAAAGATTAAGAGAGTTGTCTATTTTGATTGATAGGTATGAGTTGCCTAGGTTGTGAAATTTGAAGTTACTTGGTTTCAAAGCCTTGAAATGAATTTCTAAAGGTGTAGTAACTTATTTTGAAAAATAGACATGCCTTGATACTACGGGTGTTAGTATCTTGGGATTTTATATAAAAATGAGTCTTTTGAAAAGAATGGACGTACGTAGTACTTTGGCTTGTTTAAATGAGAATTTTTCTATGTGTGCCTTGATAGTACTTTGGCTTGTTTAAATGAGAATTATTCTATTTGTGCCTTGATAGTACTTTGGCTTGCTTAAATAAGGATTTCTCTTGGTTTATGTAAAAAGGAAAGGCATGGTAATTGTCTTGGTTTGTGTAAAGGCATGGTATTGTCTTGGTTTATGTAAAAAAGAAAGACATGGTAATTGCCTTGGTTTGTGTAACGGCATGACATTGTCTTGGTTTATGTAAAAAGGAAAGGCATGGTGTTGTCTTGGTTTGCTAAAATGATGGTTATTCATTTTATAAATAAAGGTCAAGAATCGGTTGCTTGCATATGGGTTGCTCATATAGACATTCGTGCAAGTGTCGTATTTCCACATCTCCGCGTCCCTCCATAAAGGGCCGGCAACTTGGTTCAAGAGATATCATGGAGTAGCTCCCCATGGTATGAGTGGTACACACTCACACGGGTTGGATAGACTCGGGCGGGTTAAATTCCCGGGATATATAAGCCATGGATTAGCTATCCATGATGCGAGTATCGTGTACCGATGACTCATTGCGGGTCCACATGACCTATGCGGGTGAAATAGTCCCTTACGGGTGAAATAGTCCTATGATAGGTTGCATTATAACACAGAGGGTGGTTGACCCTGGCACGACCTTCGTGTTTTGAAATGGTAGTGATTTCAATAATGAAAGGGTGCAGTGTGTTTATGACTTAAAAGTGGAACAGTTAATCTCATTGTTAAAGGTATAACTTAAAAAGGTAACAATGATTGCATTAATCTCATGATTGCAAGGTTCAGTGTGTTGTTGTTTTGAGTTATCATACTTGCTTCCTGTTATATGTGGACTGTGTGGTTTGCTTTACAGTACTTATTGTTTCATATACTTGGTACATTCTTCGTACTGACCCCCTTTCTCCGGCCGCTGCGTCATGCCGCAGTTTAGGTACACGAGTGAGTCGCAGTGTAGGACCGCCCGAAGTTTTGGATAGCTCCATCTGCTCAGAGTTTATCATTTTGGAATAGATCCTTCATTACTGTGCTTTTGTACAAGCATGGGTACGGGCCTTGTCCCGTCATAGTTCAGTAACACTCTTAGAGGTCTGTATTCATATGTGGGATTGGACTCATGCACAGTGTAGTGCCTTTTTATTATGTACATTATATGACAGCCTTGTCGGCTTTGCCCTTGCATGTTCGTTGGTTTTAAAAAAAACGAGGTGTTATTTAGTTCCGCGATTTATTTGTGTCATTTAGGTAGAAGGGTGCCCAGGTAGGGCACCAGTCACGGGTCCGGGGTTCGGGGCGTGACACATATGTCATCTGCAAGGCATAATGGTCCAATAGACTGCTTTGTGTCATTTGAGTAAATCGATCATAACGTTTGACTCACAACTCCGTTTGAGCTTCACCTTATATCGTTGGAAAGATATTTCAAGTTCTACAATTGTTATTCTGTAAGGTTTCGGAATTCTCTAACTATTGACACGTAAATGGACTGTAAGTCAGACCTACCGTAAACTTAGTCGATTCTATCGAATCTTACGCACTTCGCTATTCACCTTGGTATTAACTCAACTATTTCTACCCAAATTCATCTGTTAGTACTTCTTTTACCCAAAAGGTCATATTAATACCCATTTAACATATTCACAACTAACCCATATTTACGGAGTGTTACATTATCCCCCTCAGGATCATTCATCCTCGAATGAGAGTTATGGCCAAAGATTTTCACTAAACCTCAAGTTTTCGGATTTTTTTCGCTAGAGTCTTGATGTATTACAAGTTATTACATAATAACACTTTGTTATCACCCTAATAAGAACCATATGGTCCCCTCTGGGACTTCCACGACTACACCAAACAAGGCGAAATATGAATTGAAGGATTTACACCTTTAGTCTAAACTATCACAAACATCCAATAACCAGAAGATTCAACACATACCTGGAATAAAAAATGAGTGATGGTATTACATCCTAAGTATCATTAACGGCAACTAGATTGCAACTTCACCCAATCAATACCATTTTATGAGCCTTAAGATAAGAAATAAATCTACCCCAAGACTTAGTTATATCCTTCTATTCGATAATAGGTTCATCAAGAAATTCAAGCCTAACTATTTTGGATCGGCAAGCCAGGGTTGCATAACACTTGGAAAGCTAGTCTATCCCCATAATCATACCCAACGCTCACCATTATAATTCAATCAAATCAAAAATAGTCTCGTGACCCTTAACTATAACTACACAACCTTTATAGATTCTAGAAGTAATAATGATGACACTAGCATGGGTATTCTAGAAAAGAGTTCTAACAATGGTTTAGGTTCCACACTAAAATCAAGAGCAAAGTACAAAGTTACTTAAGAAACAGTCAAACTCGGATCGATCAGCGAATACGCTTCAAGATATCAAATCGTTGGCATACATGTGACCACATAATTATAGGCTTCAATCACCTCCCTACGAGTCAAACCATAAAGTCGAGATTGTCCCTCATTAGCGGTGTTAGCAACTTCTTTACCATCCCCATTACCTTGAGCATTGGAGTGTTGTTAGCATTACCATCAGATGGATTATTCCTCTGGACAGAAGAGTTAGCCATTTCACATAGCCACTTCTAGCAGTCTTTCTTAATATGACCCCTTATACTACAATGAGGACAAACACAATCCTCACATCCAGATGAATTTCGATATCCACCCTGAGAATACCTATTTCGATTATTGCTCTTCCATCTCTGTCCACCAAATAGGACACCAACATTAACTGAGCAACAGACTGATCAGGTGCGGTATACTCTCTTTTGCCCTTCATTATGCTAAGCACCGAAACCACCCGCAGATTGGGCCTTTTTATTTTGTTCCCTTTCTAACCTTCATTCACCATTCCAATTCTCTTGATGTTCAGTGAACCTAATCAAGGATGAAAATGTACAAGTAAGAGACATAATAGCAGTAGCACATTGAGACTTAATATGTGGCATCAGACCACGTACAGACCTGATCAACTTATGTTTCTCAATCAGAATCATGTACATAGCATATCTTACCAGATGGGTAAACTTTAACTATACTCACGAACAAACATAGTGCCCTGCTCGATTTTCTCAAACAAAGTAGCTAAAGCAAACCGCTCCTCATCAGACAAAAACCTCTCCATAAACGCCCCCTCAAATTCAGGCTAAGTAGGAGTCGGAGCATTGATACCTCGCTCAGCCTCCCACATTTCAAACCAAACATGAGCAACATCATTCAACTAATATGCTGCGAATTCCACAACTTCAGAACCATGGGAATACATTACCCTTAGGGCCTTGAAAGTCTCATCTATAAAATACTGGGATCATTTTTTTATCTCGAACCAAAAAACTTAGGTGGTGCTAGATTTCCATTTTCATGATCAGTCTCAACATTGACCTCAATAGCGGCAGGGTTAGGGACTCTGACGGGTCGTCTACTAGATGATGAACTCAAAGCAATATTGATTCCTAGATAGAAGCTCCCGCACGAGTTAACAGTTCTATGAGGCACGAATTAACGAACGTGTCATAATGAACATAAAGGAAGTTCAAGCTCTATAGCATAATCTAGAATCAAGAAGAATGAGAAATACATATAAATGTCATGGTATATTTCAATCATGTGGGTGATCAGGCTGCACGAGGAAGACTCCACTAGACACATCTCTATAGACACATACACATCCTAAGAAACATCTAAACACTGGCTCTGATACCAAGCTTTTCACTCCCCAAACCCGACCCTGGATGTAACAAGCATCTGATGCTATGAATAACACAAAAAATACCTTATAAATCATTTAAACATCATTCTAATTCATTAACTATTTATAACAAGTCGTATAAATATTAAAACATGAATATGCTCAACTTAGTAAAGTAAAATAAGTGGAAGTCTAATATAGATATTAAATCATAAAACATAGCAAAGCCTCAGTAAGTTATATGAGATTTTAAACATCTACCCAAAATCTTACAACTACTATGGAGCTTCTAAGATAAACAAATGAGTATCTACATTCGGAATGCATCCCGGAATAGAAATAAATAGATAAATAAAGATAGGCTTGTGTCCCACGAATAAGCATGTGAGCTCACTAAGTGATCCAGAAAGCAGCAAGTTCTCTTATCCGATATGCATATGACAAGTCTGCTCTTATATATTATCTGACACACCATTAAAAATAACAATGGTATGCATGAGTATTGGGTACTCAGTGAGTGTCTAAGGGGCAATAGTTGATAAAGACAAAATAAGATAGTAGAATCAGTAAAACAATATTAATGAAAACCATTCGAAATCCAAAGTTAGAGTATGATATCAACCTTAGTAAAATTCAAAAAAAGAAACCAATAACGAAGAATACATCAAATTAAACTCATTAAGTGTTTACCATATTAATTTTTTCACTTATAACCCAAAATTATCAACAAGCCAACTTATGGGCAACCAAAGAATTAACACATGACAACTCATAGGTGAACTACTATTTGATACAGTGGGGATTTGTCCCACAGAGGCTAATCGTCCTCTGGACTAGCACAACAATAGATACATTGAGCTACACGCCTCAGAGGTCAATCATCATCTGGTTTGACACAGAAATACTCACAAGTGATATGTTAGGATTTATAATGGCTAATCGTTCTTTATACTAGCACAGTTTGCCCATACAGGCCTAAACACAAATAAGTACATTTCATAGCATATAAATGAATCATCAATCATGTCTTATAGCCGAATTCACTTCTCAAACATTTTCTCAGAATAGAGGTATTTCAAGTCATAATCAATTTAGGATTCTTATTTAAATCACTTATTCAAATCACTTATTCAGCTTAAAGTTCAAGAAAACCCATTCAAAGGCAGAACACATTTAAAGCTTCAATCTTTAGAAAATAAGTTCAATCATCTCAAAATGGGGCAAAACAAGTTCAATAAAAGTCGTATGTTATGTAAAAGGTTTGATAGCGGCTTGATCCTACACATGCATGACCTTGTCTAAAATTCATCTTCAAACTGAAAATAAGTTCAACGAAAAACAACCACCAAACTAGGGTTCATGTGTACAAACAATCAAAGAGAAATTTTGAAATCTAGACATAGCTCAATTCCTACTCAAACGTATTCCTCCAGGTTCAACAATCACACTATAATTGTTTTATATGATAAAGATTAAAACTTCATTTTTTTTCTTTAAGTTTTCTTGAAATTTCAGAAACGGACTTTTTCTAAGCCTTAAATCTTGTTCTTGAATCTTATGTAAATCATTGGTGGATTCTAACCTTTTGAATACTCTATACTAGTCCAAAATTCAATAATAATTTCATAAAATTAAAAGTCCTACCTTTTGATGAAATCCCACACGCGCCTTCGCTTCTTCTTTTTTTAGTTCTCAAGAATATAGGGGTTGGGAAGATGAACTAGTATTAAAGAGTAATGATTTTAATATCAGATTTATTAGAATTGATTAAGAACTTACCTTAGGTGTTTTGGGGAAGCTTTAGGGTTGTTTTCCCTCAAAAAGTCATCCAAAACGAAGTGGGATGAGAGACTTACGAAAAAATCACGTTCTAGGGTTTTTTATAGGTAGGGTTGTTCCGCCCTAGGGTTTGTGTCGCATATATCCATATACTGGAGCATTTTCCATCACATATCCAAACACTATGCATGAAAATTTTAGGTCCAGAAATGTGCAATATATGCGGTTGCATATGCCATCTGCGAGGCATATCGATCTTGCAGACTACTTTGCGTATTTTCAGTAAATCGGTCATAACGTTTGACTCACAGCTCCATTTGAGCTCCACCTTATATCATTGGAAAAGTATTTTAAATGTATACAATTTTAATTCTTTATGGTTTCTGGAATTCACAAAAGATTGACACGTAAATGTGATGTAACTCAAACATACCATAAACTTAGTCGATTCTATCGAATCTTACACACTTCGCTATTCACCTTGGTCTTAACCCAACTATTTAATACTAAACTCATCTTTTTAGTACTTCATTTACCTAAAATATCATATTAATACTCATTTAACACATTCACACCTAATCCATATTTACAAAGTGTTACATGAGTGTTTTAGATAATTTTGCTCAGGCGGGCATGCATCCAACTACTCCGAGTGGGTCACAAACACTCGAGTTTTGTACTCCAGGGGTTCAACCAGCTGCTATGTCAGCTCCCCATATTGATGAGATTCCGACACCTGAGTATGGTCCCCAGTCGATTGTAGGGAACTATGACCTGTGATGAGCCGAAGATATGAGAGCACTTTTCCAACATGAAGCCTCTCGTATTCTATGAATAACCCAATGAGGATGGCTATGAGTTTTTTGTTAGCTTCAATGAGAGGTTGCACATTTTGGGTATCGTCGAGTCGCACCGGGTCTATTTTGTTGCTCTTTAGCTTATGGGATATGCGAAGAAATGGTGGAGGGCTTATGTTGATTGTCGACCGGCAGGGTCGCCTCCACTTTCTTGAGTATGTGCCTCTTAGCTTGCATCTGAGCAAGTGTGATGAGTTTCATAGGATTGATTAGAGGGGAACAATTATTGATTACGAGACAAACTTCATGCCTTATCACGCTATGCAGTGTCGTTGTTACCTATTGAGGCAAAGAGTTTTAGCTGTTTTGTTAAAGGGTTGAGTGTTCCTTTTTAGTTGGCTATATTACAGTTGGTAGCTGTCTGGGCTTCACTTGAGACAGTGGCTGAGCATGCTAGGATGGTTGAGTATGTTAGGAGTAAGTTGCCCAGACACAAGTCTTATAAGAGGATACACTTATATGGATAGTACAATGGGTTTATTTATCGTGGTTATGGACAACATGGTAGGGTTCAACATTCACAGTCTAGTCACCCGGTTTAGGCAACTCTCTAGATTAGAAATAGTATTTTCGCAAAGTAGAGCGGATATAGTGGATGCTAGTCATCTAGAGGCACTCAGTCTCGGTAGTCTGACCGGGGTGGTCAATCATGTTATTCTATCTCTATTTAGTAGCCCTCAGCGGCAAGGACTTGTTACAGTTGTGGAGAAGTTGGAAATTTTATGAGAGATTGTCCCACACTTAGACACTTAGGACCCCAACATAGCTATCTAGGAGTGGTGGAAAATCTAGTCAAAAGTGTTTCCAGTCAGGCCATGGTGTCCATCAGACTAGTCGTGGTGGATCTTAAGCGGATAGAGATGAATTTCATTCAGGTCGAGGTGGCCAAAGGGGTACTTAGTCTGATGGAGGACGTATTTATTGTTATGCTTTCCTGGGTAGACCAAAGGCTGGGGAATCAGATGCGATTATAACAGGTATCATCTCAGTCTGTCATCGGTCTACTTCAGTGTTATTTGATTCGGGGTCTATATTCTCATATGTGTCTGCCTACTTTTCTGGTGATTTGGATATATGGTGTGGTAAGCTTGATGTCTCTATTTGTGTCCACACCGGTCGGTGATTCTATGGTTATAGATTAAGTATATCGACATTATATAGTTATGATACTTAGGTAGACTTGGTCATAATATACATAGTTGATTTTGATATTATTCTAGGGATGGATTGGTCATTACCGTACCACGCGATTCTGGACTGTCATGCTAAGACATTCACTCTAGTGATGCCTGGACTTCTGAGGTTAGAGTGGAGAGGCACTCCCAGCCATGCTCCTAAGAAGATTATTTCTTCATTCAGGCTATGAAGTTGGTAGTTAAGGGTTGTTTTGCGTACCTAGATATTCGGGATTTGAGCACAAAGACTTTATCCCTTGAGTCAGTTCCAGTATTTAGTAAGTTTGTTGAGGTCATTCCATCAGATTTATCGGATATGCCGCCAGACAGATATATTGACTTCTGTATTAATCAAGTCGGGTACTCGACCCATTTTTATTCCTCCATACTATATCGCTTTGGCAAAGCTTCGAGAGTTGATGGAGAAACTTTAGGACTTATTAAGTAAGGGCTTCATTCGACCAATTGTATCTCTTTGGGGTGCTCCTGTTTTATTCGTGAAGAAGAAGGATGACACCATGCGTATGTACATTAATTATAGATAGTTGAACAAGGTCACCATAAAAAACAAGTATTTGATTCCTCGTATTGATAACCTATTCAACCAGCTTCAGGGTGCTTCTGTTTTCAAAGATTGACTTGAGGTCCGGGTAATATCAGTTGAAGATTTGGGTCGAGGATGTGCCCAATATGGCTTTTCAAACTCGTTATGGTCATTATGAGTTCTTGGTGATATCTTTTTGCCTTACCAATGCCCCCGCAATGTTCATGGATTTGATGAATGAGATATTCAAGCTGTATTGGATTCTTTTGGGATCATGTTCAATAATGACATCTTGATATATTAGAAGAGTAAGGAGGACCATGAGAAGCATTTGAGAGTGGTTCTTGGGTTATTAAAGAAGAATAAGTTGTATGCTAAGTTCTCAAAGTGTGAGTTTTGGTTGAGTTCAGTGGAATTTCTGGGAAATGTGGTGTCCAATGATGGGATTATGGTTGACCTAAAGAAGATAGAGGTAGTCAGAGACTGGACTAGACCGACTTTTATGATAGAGATTCAGCATTTCGTGGGTCTTGCTAGCTACTATCACCGGTTTGTCAAGGGATTGTCTTCTATCACTTCTCATTTGACGTGTTTGATTCAGAATAAGGTGTTTTTTCCGTGGTCTGATGAGTGTGAGGAGAGATTTTAAATGCTCAAGTCTCTTTTGATCACATCCCCGATTTTATCATTTCCAGTAGTGGAGAAGGAATTTATTGTGTATTGTGATGCTTCGAGGATTAGATTGGGATGTGTGTTGTTATAGGAGGGTAAGGTTATAGCTGATGCATCGAGGTAGTTGAAGGTGCACGAGAAGAATTACTATTTCCATGACTTAGAGTTGGTTGTTGTTGTGTTTGTTTTGAAGATTTGGAGGTATTACCTTTATGGAGTTCATTGTGAGGTGTATACCAACAATCACAGTCTTCAATACATATTCAATCAGAGAGATTTAAATTCTAGACAGCGTCGGTGGATGGAGATGCTGAAAGATTATGACATGACTATTTTGTACCATCTAGGCAAGGACAATGTGGTGGCAGATGCTTTGAGCTGAAAGACAGTGAGTATGAGAAGTTTAGCCGCTTGATTATTTTCGAGCTTCCTTTGACATTAGAGGTTCAGTCATTAGCCAAAAGTTTCACGAGGCTTGATATTTTGAATCCAGGTAGGATTTTAGCTTGTGTTAAGGCGGGGTCATATCTTTTGGAGCAGATTAAGACCCATCAGTATGATGGTACGAAGTTGTGCAAAATTAGAGACAATGTGATGAGTGATAGAGCCAAGAAGGCTATGATTCATAGTGAAGAGGTGTTGAGGATCAATGGTAAAGTGTGTGTTCCTCGAGTTGGTGATTTAACTAGATTGATTATGGATGAGGCTCACAACTCTAGCCATTCGATTCATTCAGGTGTTACAAAGGTGTACCATGATTTGAAGCAATATTATTCGTGGGGTATGATTAAGAGAGACATTGTGAAGTTTGTGTCTCGGTGTCAGAATTGTCAGCAGGTCAAATATGAGCATCAGCAACCCAGTGGTGTGTCTCAAATGATGCCCTTCCTGAGTGGAAGTGGGAGAGGATTGCCATGGATTTCGTTGTTAGGTTGCCCAAGAATTTGGGCAAGTTTGATGCCATTTGGGCCATTATTGATAGGTTGACGAAGTTCACGCATTTTATTCCAGTCCAAACGACTTACAATTCTGAATTTAAATTTGTGAGATTATTTGTCTTCATGGTGTCCTTATTTCTATCATTTCAGACTGGGGTACTCATTTTACTTCTCATTTTTGGTGGACTTTGCAAAAAGAGTTGGGTACTCGCTTGGATCTCAGTACAGTATTTCACCCTCAGACCGACGGTCAGTCTGAGCGGACTATTAAGATATTGGAGGATATGTTACGAGCCTGTGTGATTGATTTTGGTGGTCATTGGGACCAGTTCTTACCTTTGGTATAGTTTTCCTACAACAACAGTTATCACTCCAGTATTGATATGGCGCCATTTAAGGCTTTATATAGTAAGAGCTATCGATCTCCGATTGAGTGGTTTGATGCATTCGAGGTTCGTCCTTGGGGTATCGATCTGTTGAGAGATTCCTTAGAGAATGTGAAGATGATTCAGGACAAGCTCCCGTTAGCACAGAGCAAGAAAAATGAGTACGCGGACCGAAAAGTTTTAGAAATGGAGTTTATAGTGGGTGACATGGAAGGTATCATCCATGAAGAGTGTGATAAGGTTCGAAAAGAGAGAGAAGTTGAGTCTGAGGTATATCGTACCTTTTGAGATTCTTCATAAGGTTGGAGAGGTGGCATATGAGTTGGCTCTGCCACCAGATCTTTCAAGTGTCCATCCGGTTTTCCATGTGTCTATGCTAAAGAATTATCATGCCGATAATTCTTATATAATTCAATGGGACTCTGTATTGCTAGATCAAATTTGGAGTTTGAGGAGGAGCCCGTGGCTATTTTGGACAGGCAAGTGAGAAAATTGAGGTCTAAAGAGATAGCTTCTGTGAAGATGCAATGGAAGCATCGTCATGTTGAGGAGGCGACTTGGGAGATAGAATTCGACATGCGGAGCAGATATTCAGACTTGTTTACTACTTCTGGTTTCCTCTATTCGTTTCTCTCCGTTCGAGGATGAATGTTGTTTTAATTAGTACTTGATGTAATGACTCTGCTACACCCCGTAATTCCAAGACATGAATAAGAGAATAGATGCGAGAACACAAGACTTGAAAATTTGTACGAAAGAAAGAATTGTTTTTCCGAAGGAAAATCTTCCGAACTTCGGAAAGGAAAAATGTTCATTAATGAGAATTAGATTCTCAGAATACATTATTTGAGGAGTATGGAATTTATTATCATTGTGGAAATGTATTTTACGAATTTGGTCACGTAGGGCCCACCCGAGAAATTTTATGTTTTGTGGGGCCCACGAGGGTTACGAAATTTTATGGACAAATGGGATGGTGACACGTGTCACCCCCCCTTGGTTGGTCTTGGTCGAAATTGACCATGGGTATAATGGTCATTTGACCAAAGTATAGATGACCAAGTCTTGCAAGCTAAGAGCTTGATTTATTTGACTAAGTCAAAGAGCCCACTTGGCTTGATCTTTTAATGAAACTCATCCAAGTCACCCAAATGTTTTAATCTAGACCCTCCAATGTTTTATATAATCATCCTTGTAGCAAGACTTGTCTAAACACTTAGAAATTTTTTAGAGAAACTTGAGCTAAGCATAAGAAGCTCTCGGCTTTGCTCTTAAAGAAGAAGAAAAAAAATTCGTTTGTGGTTCAATAATCCCAATACTTTAAACCAAGGTTCCTAGAGGTATTGTAAGGATATCTCAATAGAAAGATCCCGAAAAAACGACGTTTTTACGTTAGTCGCAAGGCGAAAACCTAAGGTGTTCTTCAACTTTGAAGATGGAACTTGAAGAGGAGATCTTCATGAGCTTCTAAGGAGTGCTTGGAGCGGATTGGAACATAAGAAGAGGAGCATTTTGCTACTTGTCGATAATCGTCGCGAGGTATGTGAACCTCTTCCTCCTTTTGGCATGATTCTATGTATGAAATATTCATGTGGTGTTATTTCATGATTCTTTCTACTCTTAGAAGTTAAGAGGTATGTATGTTGACTTACTCTATGTGAAAGTTATGTCTAAGTTATCCTAAGTTCTTACCAAGTCTTATGGGGGATGTTGGTAAGAGTTGTTAGGAAGTATTTGGAGTCGAGTTGACTTTGTTAATTTACTGCACGAATGAGAATAAGTATCGAACAAGCCATTCCAGCGTTAATAAAAGAAAATGTATCGACAATCAATTATATTAAAATGAGTAGAATTCTCCATCTGCATAGAAACTAAGATAAGGCAAAATTGTATTACATTTTCTAGATCATGACTGCTTTAATAAGATCGTTATAAATGAGTATAACCTATTCACAATGCATAAAAGTATATGTTACTTAATAGTAAAACGTTTACGTTATGAAGTTTTAAAATCATGAACCTTGAATTCTTAAAAGGTTAAGAAACTTGATTTCTAAAGTTAAGAGACTTGAAATTCTAAGTTAAAGAGACTTGATATTCTAAGTTAAGAAACTTGATTTCTAAAGTTAAGCGACTTGAAGTATTTTGAAAGTTATGTAGCTTGAATTGAATGTATAAGTCTCTTGGTTATAAAAAAAATGAATTAGTCTAAGGCATAAAGTTAGTATAACGGCTTTATGAGAAGTTGGTTATAACAACTTTATGGAAGGTTAGAAGAATGGTTTTCTCCAGTTATGTAAACAAAGAAATGACTTGAAATAAGGAAGGGCAATTTGATTTAAAGGTATCAATTGCTTAAAGTTTTAAAGTAAGGGTCACTTGATTTAGAAGCCTAGAAATGTATTTCTAAAAATATAGTGACTTGTTTGAAATGTAGACATGCCTTGATACTACGGGTGTTAGTATCTTGGGGTTTTATATGAAAATGAGTCTTTTGAAAAGAATAGAAGTACGTAGTACTTTGGGTTAGATTTCCGGATTTTTATGTGAAACGAAAAGTGTCTTGAGTATATAAAATGAAAGTCTAAAGATTTAATGAACTTGCCTATGCTTGCTTGTGATAGCCTTGAGTGCAAGTATTATATGTTTACGCTGTCGTGACTCTCAGTTGGAGGGCCGACTGTCTTGTTGTGAATTTACTTGGACGCGTCGCAAGCGGTGATGGAGGCTTCCACGGGTATGCTTTCATTGTGATTGATCCTTGGACATGCTTATACGATGTGGGATTCCGGGGCATGCGACCAGGATGCGAGTTATATTCCCGTATTGTTTTTATTACTCCTTGGACATGCTTATACGATGTGGGATTCCGGGGCATGCAACCAGGAGGCGGGTTAGATTCCCGGATTTATTTTACTACCCCATGCCCATGCTTATACGATGAGGGATTCCGGGGCATGTGACCATGTTATATACGATTATTACTCCATGGACTAGCTCCCCATGAAGACATGTACCTGAGATGAGAGATTCCACGGGCATGTTATATACGATTATTACCCCATGGCCATGCTTATACGATGAGGGATTCCGGGGCATGCGACCATGTTATGTACTATTACTCCATGGACTAGCTCCCCATGAAGACATGTACCCGAGATGAGGAATTCCACGGGCATGTTATATATGATTATTACCCCATGGATTAGCTCTCCATGAAGTCATGTACTCGAGATGAGGGATTCCACGGGTATGAGATATTTATATATATATGTATGTATATGTGTACGCCGACAGTGAGGTAGGATGCCATGGGCGCGTCACATGGTTATATTTTACACTTACGACTGTCGGCAGTGATGGGGGATTCCACGGACAGGAGATATATATATGTATTGTATATGTACGACAGAATGGTGGATGCCACGAGCGCGTCACACGGTTATATTTTACACTTATGATCGCTTACAGTGATGGGGATTCCACGCGCACACTTTGATATTTGTGGGCTTGAGACCTCATCGGACTATGTGATGATATTTGAGGGCTTGTATGCAGTACTGTGTGACTATTGTTCATGTGTTGAAATAGTCTTTAAAAGGTAAACCGACTTTCATTACTTTCACTTTGGCAAGGCACGGTTCGTATTATTTTGGTTATCATACATGTCTCGACTTTATATAGTGTTATGATTTCATTCTGATATTTCGATTTCACATACTTGGTACATATTTCAATCGACCTCGCCCGGGGATGCCTTCATGCCGAGTTGAGGTATATAGCTTGTTGATCCTCATTCTTAGGATCACCGTTATTTGGTTGAAAGCTCCATTATTTCGAGGCTTTGTATTTTTGGTCTGATTCCACGAGGTTGTAGATTTATGTACATTCGGGGTATGGCGGGGCCTGTCCGTCCACGGTTGTTATGTCGAGAAATTCTTAGAAGTGCATGAGTCATATCTTGTGGATTGGGTTGTGTAAAGAAAAAAAAAAGGTAACTGTTTTTTGGGTTACGTGTATATTTTTGGAAGGTGGCCTTATCGGCTAGCCTGTTATTTATTTCCTGTTAAGTTTATGTATGTTCCGCTGATTATCTTTGATGTATACATGTAAGGGTGCCCAGGTAGGGCACCAGTCGCGGGCCCGGGGTCGGGTCGTGACAGACTCATCTGGTCTTTTTTAGCTAATGATCCTTAATTGCTTATTTGACACTTCCTATAGTCCCTATGTGGGGTTTGTGATGCATTTAGATGGGTGGCACCGATCCCGAGATCTATTTATATGAGTTTCGGATGAAAAACCCAATACTAGAACCTTGGAGTTAGATAGGTTGACTTAAGAGTATATGGGTTCGTTTCTGGGTTTTTTCACTTCCAGTAGCTCTAGAGGGTCATTTATGACTTAGTCAAGTCATTGGTTCGCTTCTCGAGACAATCGTATGAATTTTGTGGCCTTAATTGTAATATTTGGTTATTTTAGATGATTTTTTAGAAAAGTATGTCTTAGCTTGGTTAACTGGAAAATCGGAGGGCACGAGCGAGTTCGTAGCTTTTCTTACCCTTAGAGAGCATGACTTGTTTGTGTCTGGGGGGTCTCGGGAGTGTTTCAGGTGTTTGTTGAAAGTTTGTCCTAGTTTCCATTTTGCTAGTGTCTGGTGTCCTCCCCGGCAACACTGTTGTCCTCTCTTGCATATCCGTTTTTACGGAGGTTGGCTCGCAGAAGAGAGATATGAGGAATTGGTGAGTTTCCTCTTTAGCGGAGAGGATTTCCGCATGGGGGTTCTGGTTCACTTCGGTGTTGGGTCGAGCTGTGAAGTGATTGTGCCCCAGTGAGATCATTGCGAGACCGTTCCAGCGCAGTCGACTCCGGTGGGGCGGAATCGTTGGACCAGGCAACCTAATAAATTCCTTAGGTCATTTCATTTTCCCAAATCCGCTATTTTCGAACCTAGACCCACAAGATGGGTGTTCTGAAGTTTAGGAATCAATTCTTTATTGAGGTAAAGTTTCCACCCTTATGTGATTTGATTTCATGATTTAAAGTCCTTTAATGGTGATATGGCATACATGTGAATTGGGAAAGATGAGTTATAAGTTTCATATGAGATTAAGAGAGTTGAATCATTGGTTTATGGATGTCGTGAGGGTATCTACCCTAACCCGTAGGTTCATATACAACATATGATAATGTGAAATAAAATGCGGAAATAAAGAAGAAGTCTAACAAGTCTTAGTAATAAATACATAGTCTGAAAAAGGAAAATCCCAAATAGATCTGGTAGTCATGAGTACAAGCTTTAAATATAATCTGTCTGGATATAACAAAGACAGGAACCATAAAGATAGATAAAAAGAGTTCTAGTGTCAGGGATGCATCAGCGGCTCACCCTGGACTCTCTAAAATATCACCAACGAACTATGCTCTGTCATCTGCTTCGTCCTCCAGCTCAGTACCTGCACATAGAGTACAACAAGTGTAGAGTGAGTACGAAAAACACATGTACTCAGCAACATCGTCGACCGACCCTAGTTGTAACAATGGCAAGGGTTGGTACTTTCAGATACCTCTCTACAAATTAGTTAGTTAAATATAATAAGTAATCAATTGACCAACCAAATAGTAAGTCTATAGTTCGATATCATACAAGTACTCTTGCATTCTCAAGTTTATAACAAGGTTCAGCCTAACCCCATTCAGGGCGTCTAGACCCATCAACTTCACTCAAGTCTCACAGTGATATAAGTGTAAACTAAAAATATTTCTTCCATCAAACCAAAAGAGTTTATGTATATCAAAGATCAGCACCGACCACACATCCCACCGAATACATATCAGAATATGAATGAATGCAATGCAAATGATATATATGTATGCAATGACATGTGTACTCGGTGTACACACATTGCTGCAGTAGCTGTCACGTGAACCATAGTGGACTCATGAGGTCCATATACTCATCCGATCCCATCGGATACCAGCTCTGTGGCGGAAGTGTCATCATCAATCATCACTCTCGTATCATGTACCATATATAGCAACCAGCTTCCCAAGCCTCTCTCATCAATATTTCAATAGTTCAATGCCAATTATAATATATGTGAATTATATGGATATGTATACACTATGCTAACAGAATAATCAGTATGATCAAAATTATCAAGTTATATTCAAGTGTTTAGATGAGATATGGAGTGATGAATGCATGACAAGTCAAATAAAAAATATCATATCAATGTGGCTACGAGTCCGAGTAAATAGCAATCATACCAACTTAAGTGGATTTATGCACCGCGCCCGTGGCCCCCAAGGTTAAACACATAAATTCTTTCACATTCATCATACTAGTTCATTAATTACCCAATTAGTTTATCGATACCTGTATTAGTTCTCGTCACTTCATTAATACAGGACCCCAAATTCTCATTACTCCCTTTAATTCATTACATAGCATACAAACACATAAACGCTACACTAGAGTTTAGAAAGTCTCAACTTGCCTAAATCAAAGCCGAAGAACACACGCAACAACTTTCCCCTTTCGTCGAACCTCCTCACGAGCCCACTCTGACCGATCATATCAATTATATGATATTACGATCTAATGATACTCATAATCCCCAAGCTAAATTACAAATAAAGCTCGGACCCACATTATCAAAATATGAACTTTCCTACTCAAATAGTACTAATGCATGCTAGATAATCATAATCTCAAGTTAATTTAACAACAAAGTCTAATTGGATCCTTAGTTTTATGAAATGAGCAAAAGCCCCAATTTCTAATTCTAGAATCTCTCCCAATTCCCAAAAGGGTTTTAATAATGCATTTGGTCAAGTAATCATCATCTACTAGTCTAATACATCACTAATTTACAATATTAACAACAACAAACTAATATACAATCCCCAAATACAACTCTATTATTTTCAACAAGGCATTTCTACCATTTCCCCATTTAAGAAACATACATAGGATAGAGATTAACTAGAATACATTAATGGAAGGGAGGAAGGTTACCTTAATGATGATTTCTCCTTGAATCTCCAAGAAACTTATTGCCCAAACTCTAGGACCAAGACGAATATTTTTGGGGAATAAGAAGAGAATTCTAGGTCATCAAATCTTATATTCTGAACAGTACTTCTGCTACAGCGGGGTCAATTCCGCTGGAGCAGACACACCTCTACGGAATCCCTATCCACTGGGGTGAATCCATTTTAAACTCGTCTCTCGTTGGGGTGGAAACAAGCTCCGCTGAGGCGTACGTGCCCCGATGAGGAATCCATCCGTAGAAGTGGACTATCACTGCTAAGTCGAGTCTCGCTTCAGCGAGCCTGGCCTCCACAGAGGCGGACGCATGGTCGCTGGAGCGGACTCCAGTAACGAGCAACAGTCCGAGAATACCAAAACCTCGATCAACCACCTGAATCACTC
This sequence comes from Przewalskia tangutica, assembly GCA_029844215.1. Taxonomy (NCBI): domain Eukaryota; kingdom Viridiplantae; phylum Streptophyta; class Magnoliopsida; order Solanales; family Solanaceae; genus Przewalskia; species Przewalskia tangutica. The sequence continues at coordinate 39,295,634 of CM056724.1, read as the reverse complement.
CTGGGACCTCCTAAACACAAATCAAACATTCAACCGTATTAGAAAACACATTCCAGACCTACTCATACACTCGAATTTCCCAGGTAGGTCTCTAAGGCTCGGGTTTGACTAAAGTCAACTCTTAAGTTCTAATTCTATAATTTTTCAACTAAACCCCCTAAACACATCGGTCTGCCTCGGGACCCAAACCAAAGGCATGACTATGTCATAAATGTTGTTTCGGAGCTGATGGAATCAACAAAACTATGAACGGAGTGCGTTTACCCAAAAGTCAACTATGGGTCAAACTCTTCTATTCTCTTAACTTGGAGTTCCTTAAATATAACAAAATAGGTGTGAAACCTACTCGATCACCTTGGGACCTGCATCACCCATACCCGTAAGTCACAAACAAGAAAATAAAGACTCGGGAAAGGTAATTTAGGGGTTTTCAGAAAAAATAACAAAATGACTTTTCGAGTCGTTACATCATGTATAATTAAACTTAACGTTCATCCTCGAACATTAAAGATAAGGAAATATTTATACTCTCAAATAGCTCGGGGTAGTTAGCCCGCATATTAGACTCAGTCTCCCATGTAGCTTCTTCCATTGGGTGATTCCTCCACTGCACTTTCATATAAGCTATCTCCTTGGACCTCAACTTCCGAACCTGCCTGTCCAAAATAGCTACAAGCTCCTCCTTATAAGCTATGTTCTAGTCCAGTGTCACTGAATCTCATCTATTCACATGACCTTATCTAATAAATCTATAAGAAGCTAGTCCTGGATCAACTTAACCTTATCTAATAAATCTCTCAAATGATCAGTACCTCAAGGTCAAACCTCAAAAGCATCAAACCACCCGACGGGAGAGCGACAATACAAGGCCTTAAATGGTGTCATCTCAATACTCGAATGGTAACTGTTGTTGTAAGCGAACTCTGCCAAGGGTAGAAACTGGTCTCAATGACCACCAAAGTCAATCACACATGCTCGCAATATGTCCTTGAGAACCTCAATAGTCCACTCAGACTGGTCATCGGTCTCAGGGTGAAAGGATGTACTAAGCTCCACTGTGGTACCCAACTCCTTCTACATAGACCGCTAAAAGTGAGAAGTAAACTGCATACCCCAGTCAGAAATGATATAAATGGCCACCTCATGCCATCGAACTAACTCTCGAATGTAGATCCTAGCCAACTTCTCTGAATTATAAGTCGTCTGAACTGGAATTAAATGGGAACATTTGGTCAATTTGTCTACAATGACCCATATAGCATCGAACTTGCCCATGGTACGGGGAAATCCTACCACGAAATCCATGGCAATCCTCTCCCACTTCCACTCGGGAATGGGCATCCTCTGAAGCACACTATCGGGCCTCTGGTGCTCATACTTCACTTGCTGAAAATTTAAACATCAGGACACAAACTTCACTATGTCCTTCTTCATCCCACACCACCAATAATGTTGTCTCAAGTCACGGTATATATTTGTAGCCCTGTGTGAATGAAGTACTTTGAACTATAGGTCTTTTCCATGATCACTCTAGTTAATTCACTCACCCAAAGAACACAAATCTGACCCTTGATCCTTAAAACACCATCACTATCAATCACATCCTTTGTTCTCTCCCGTAATAGCTTGTCACAGATTTTACACAATTGAACATCATCAAACTATTGGGATCTAATTTGCTCTAATAAAGAAGATCGTGTGTCCACACAACTAACACCATACCAAGCTCCGAGATATCAAGCCTAACAAACTGATTGGCCAAAGACTGAACATCCATAACCATAGAATGCTCTTCCACATGCAACATAGCCAAACTACCCATGCTCACCGCCTTGCGACTCAAGGTATCCGCTATAACATTCGCTTTGCCTGAGTGATACAAGATAGTCATGTAATAGTCTTTCAGAATCTCCAACCACCTACGTTACCTCAAATTAAGATCTTTATGATTGAACAAGTACTAAAGACTATGATGGTTGGTGTAAACCTCACAATTCCCACCATAGAGAGTGCCTCCAAATCTTCAATGCAACATGATCGCTGCCAACTTTAAGTCATGAGTGGGATACTTTTTTTCATGAACCTTCAATTGCCTCGAACCATATGCTATCACTTTCCCTTTCTACATCAACACACACCCAAGACCTACTCTAGAAGTATCACAATGCACGATAAAGCTCTCTCTAACTCAAATGGCAATGTCAAAATTGGAGCGATAGTCAATAAGGCCTTGAGCTTTTGAAAGCTCGCCTTACACTCTTTAGACCACCGAAAAGATATATCATTTTAGGTCAATCTAGTCAACGGGGCTGCAATGGATGAAAATCCCTCCATGAATCACCAATAATACACTGCAGGGCCGACAAAACTCTGATCTTTGGTGACTGAAGTAGGCCAAACCCAATCCTTGATGACCTCAATTTTCTTGGGATCTACCATAATACCATATCACATGCCCCAAGAAGGATACCTAACTAAGTCAAAACTCATACTTTAAAATTTTTGCATAGAGTTATTGCTCCTGTAGAATACCAAGCATGATCCTCAATGCTGCTCGTGCTCCTCCTCGCTCCGAAAATACATCAAGATGTCATCAATGAATACCACCACAAATGAGTCCAAGTAAGGTCGGAACACCTCATTCAATAAACTCCAAAAAGGTTGCAGGTGCATTCGTCAACCCAAAAGACATCACTGAAAACTCATAATGCTCATATAGAGTCCGGAAAGCTGTCTTAGGAACATCCTCGGTCCTAATTCTCAACTGATGGTAACCAGATCTCAAGTCAATCTTGGAAAAGATCGAAACACCTTGTAACTGATCAAATAAGTCATCAATGTGAGGTATCATGTACTTGTTCCTGATAGTCACCCTATTCGGCTGCTGATAATTGATACACGTGCACATAGACCCATCGTTCTTATTCACGAACATAGGAGCACCCCAAGGTGTAATACTGGGTTGAATAAAACCCTTACTCAAAAGATCTTGCAACTACTCCTTCAACTCGACTACACCATCTGATATAGCGAAATAGAAATAAGTTGAGCACTTGGCTCTAGATCAATACATAAATAAATATCATGATCTAGCGGAACACCGAAAAGGTCTGTAGGAAACACATTTGGATACTCTTGAACTACTAGAACTGACTCTAATGGAGCAGTCTTTGCACTCGTATCACGAACATATGCCAAATAGGAAAGACACCCCTTCTCTACCATCTTATGAGCTTTAAATAATGAAATTACTTTTTTGGACACTAGCTAAGAGCACCCTTCCAAACTAACTAAGGAATACCTGGCATAGCTAAGGCAATGGTCTTGGCATAACAATCCAAGATAGCATGATATGAAGCTAACCAATCCATATCCAAAATAGCATCAAAATCTACCACACTCGACACTTTTAAGTCTACTTGAGTATCGTACCCCATCAAGCTAACTACACAACCCAAGTACGCCCGATCTACTACTACAAAATCCCCAATAGATGTAGAAACATGAATAGGCATGGCTAGAGACTCACACATCAAATCCAAACTTAAAGCAAAGTAGGAATATATATAAGAATAGGTATACCCTGGATCAAATAAAATTGTAGAAGGTCGATGACAAACTGAAAGAGTACATGTGATCACAACATTAGAGGGGACTACCTCGGGTCTGCCTAGAAAAGCATCAAAATAACCATGATCACCCGAAGTCTAAGCACCCCTACATCCACCACCTAGGCCATATTGAGTACCACCTCGACCTATCTAACGGCCACCCCTGCCACCCTGAGAACTACCTCTAGTACCCACCTCTAGAAGGTTGCACCACTGCTCACGATCCAGAACCTTGAGACTAACTACCATTCCTAAGTCTGGGACAATTTCTCTTAAAATACCCAATTTCACCATACTTAAAACACCCTCTAGAAGTTGCCGATGGCTGAGAAAAAAATTGGCACCAGAATGACCATCACGGCCAGAGGGCTGGTAAGAACTCGGGATCAACTGCCCTGAAACATGAGAAGTACGCGAGGACTGGCTTCCCTCAAATATAGGCATAGCAAAAATAACGGGCCTGCCACTCATACAGTGATGACCTCCGCCATGATAACCCCTACCTGTAGATGAGGCAACCACATTAGTGTTAAAATGAGGCCTCTTGACCACTATTTCCTCATAATACTCACACATAATAAACTCGGCCTCTCTCACTGCAACAACAATCTGTTAGAAGGTGGAATGTAAGGCAACCATCTATGTTATAATAAAATAAAGAGGATATATCAACCCATTGGTGAACATTCTCACCCTCTCAGCTTTATCAGGTAAAATCATTAAAGTATTGAGACAATGCGTGGAAATGTGTCTCGTACTCGATCACAGACATATGCCCCTAGTGTAACCCCTCAAACTGAACACGTCTCCTCTCTCTGACACTGCGAGACACAAACTTCTTTCAGAAGATTTAGGTAAATAAAACCCAAGTCATATGAGGGGACCCTACTGGTCTAGACTCAAGATAAGACCTCCAACATTGCTTGACAGATTCAACCATCTAGAAAGCAGTATAATCAACATCATGGGATTCCACTAACCCGAGGTTGTGTAACCTCTCATGACAGCTAATCAAGACCTCATACATATCAGCATTGGTATCCCCATCATATCTGAGAGGATCCAACTTCCTGAACCTCTCGAACACATTCTGCTCCTCGATAAATATAGAAGGTTGTGCAACTTGAGGTGTAGCAAGACCAGGTATAGTCATACCTAAGAAGTGAGTAACCCCAGCAGGTGCTAGATGAACCCCTGGTGTCTGAAATTTAGGCATAGTAGCATCAACAATATTTTGTCCTTCGATCCTAGTATCAGATCCATCAGAAGTAATTGGCTGAATAACATGAGCTATAGACTCCAAAAAGCTCTCATATGAACTAAGGTATCCTAAAGCACCGGTGTGGCAATGAAGCTTGATGGCGCCTGATATGGCCCTACCCTGTCAGCCTGAACCTGCTCATCCTCATCAATCTAAACCTCATCATCCTCCGGAATAGCTTCAGGCCCCGAAGACTCTACCCGGTCACAAGTCCGAGTAACTGCAAGTTCTCAGCCTCATGCTGCAATTCGAGGTATACCTCTACCTCCCTCACCCCCTGCCCTGTGCACCACCTCTGCCTATGGGTGTTGGTGCAGGTGCGGGATCCTGATTTCCTCATGTGGTTGTCCTCACCATCTATGAGAAAGAGTGAAACAAAAAGATTTAGAATTCAATCATAATCGAATCACACAAAATAATGAAAGAATTGAAATTTCCTAAATGTCTTATAGCCTCTCGAAGATAGGTACATAACTCTTCGTACAGAGTTGTAAGACTCTACTAGACATCGCTTGTGTACTCATGAAACTATCAACCTAGTGATCTGATATTAATTTGTCACGACCCAAATTCGCATTGTGTCGTGAGGGCACCTACCCTAAATTGTAGGCAAACCCTACATATAGTATAGGATAATACGAAACTAAATGTGGAAATAAAGAAGTTTAACAAGTAATAATAAATACATAGTCTGAAGAAGGGAAACTCCAAATAGATCGGGTATTCATAAGTACAAGCTCTAATATATGAATACACGTTTGAATAGGAAATATATAATATGTTTGGATATAACAAAGACAAGAACCATAAAGATAGATAAAAAGAGTTCAAGTGTCAGGGATGCATCAGCGGCTCACCCTGGACTCTCTAAAATATCGCCAACGAACTATGTTTTGTCCTCCGGCTCAGTACCTGCACATAGAGTACAACAAACGTAGAGTGAGTACGAAAAACACGTGTACTCAGCAGCATCGTCGATCGACCCTAACTGTAACAGTGGCAAGGGTTGATACTTTCAGATACCTCTCTACAAATTAGTTAGTTAAACATAATAAGTAATCAATTAACCAACCTAACAGTAAGTCTATAGTTCGATATCGCACAAAACTCTCGTATTCTCAAGTTTATAACAAGGTTCAGCCTAACATCATTCAGGGCGTCTAGACTCATCAATATACTCCACTTAAGTCTCAACGTGATATTAGTGAATACTAAAAATATTTCTTTCATCAAACCAAAAGAGTTTATGTATATCAAAGATCAGCATCGAGCACACATCGCACCAAATACATATCAGAATATGATTGAATGCAATGCAAATGATATATATCTATGCAATGGGCATATATACTCGGTGTACACACGTTGCTGCAATAGTTGTCACGTGACCTGTAGGGGACTCATGAGGTCCATATACCCATCCTATCCCATCGGATACCAGCTCTGTGGCTGAAGTGTCATTATCAATCATCACTTTCATATCATGTACCATATCTAACAACCAACTTCTCAAGATTCTTTCATCAATATTTCAATAGTTCAATGCCAATTATAATATATATGAATTATATGGATATGTAAACACTATGCAAACAAAATAATCAGTATGATCAAAATTATCAGATTCTATTCATGTGTTTAGACGAGATATGGAGTAATGAATGCATGACAAGTCAAATCAATAATATCTTATCAACTTGGCTACGAGTCTGAGTAAATAGCAATCATACCAACCTAAGTGGATTTATGAACCGCACCCGTGACCCAAAGGCTAAACACATAAACTCTTTCACATGCATCATACTAGTTCATTAATTACCCAATTAAGTTTATCGGTACCTGTATTAGTGCTCGTCACCTCACTAATATGAGACCCAGATTATTATTACTCCCCTTAATTTATTACATAGCATACGAACACATAACGCTACACTGGAGTCTAGAAAGTCTCAATTTGCCTGAATCAAAGCCGTAGAACTCACGCAACATCTTTCTCCTTTCGTTGAGCCTCCTCACAAGCCCAGTCTGATCATTCATATTAATTACATGAGATTATGGTCTGGTGGTACCTATAATTCCCAATCTAAAAATACAAATTTTCCTACTCAAATAGTACCAATACATGCTATATAATCATAATCTCAAGTTAATTTAACAACAAAGTCCAATTAGATCATTAATTTCATGAAATGGGTAAAAGCCTCAATTTCTAATCCTAGAATCTCTTCCAATTTCCAAAAGGGTTTTAATCATGATTGGTCAAGTAATTACCATCTACCGGTCTAATACATCACTAATTTACAATATTAACAACAACAACCCAATATATAATCCCCAATTCCCAAATACAACTCTTTTATTCTTAACAAGGCATTTCTACCATTTTCCCCCATTTAAGAAACATACTTAGGATGGAGATTAAGTAGAATACATTAATAGAAGGGGGGAAGGTTACCTTAATGATGATTTCTCCTTGAATCTCCAAGAAACTTACTGCCCAAGTTCTAGAACCAATAGGAATATTTTTGGGGAATGAGAAGAGAATTCTATGTTATCAAATCTTATATTCTAAATAATACTTCCACTCCGGCGGGGTCGATTCCACTAGAGTGGACAAGCCTAGGTGGAATCCCTATCCGTTGGGGAGAATCCACTTAAAACATTGCCTCTCATTGCGGATGAAGTAAGCTACGCTGAGGCGCACATGCCCAAGCGAGGAATCTATCCTCAGAAGCATACTATCATTGCTAAGTCCAGTCTTGCTTTGGCAAGCTTGGCCTCCACAGAGGCAGATGCATGGTCGTTGGCGCAGACACTAGTAACCAACAACAGTCTAAAAATACCACAACCTCTGTCAACTACCTGAAACACTCCATAGACTTCCCAGACAAAAACCAAATATGCAACCCTATCAGAAAATACATTCCAGATCTGCTCGCGCACTCGAATTTCCGAAAAATATCTCTAAGGCTCGGGTTTTACTAAAGTCAATTCTTAAGTTCTAATTCCATATTTTTCAACTAAACCCCCAAAGCATACTAGACTGTCTTGGGACCCGAACCAAAGGCTCGATTAGGTCATAAATGTCATTCTGGAGCTAATGGAACCGACAAAACTATGAATGGAGTGTGTTTACCCAAAAGTCAACAATGGGTCAAACTATTTTATTCTCTTAACTTGAAATTTCTCAAACTTAACAAAATGGATCTGAAACCTACCCGATCACCTTGGGACCCACTCCACCCATCCCCGTAAGTCGCAAACAAAGACTCGAAAAGTGTAATTTAGGGGTTTTCAAGCAAAAGAAGCAAAACAACTTTTTGAGTCATTACAATGGGTGTTTTATTGATTAGTAGTGATGGACTATACTAGATTACAATGTTCTAGCCTTTAATTTACTTATAGAAATCCTTTTTGAATTGAGGAAAATTCTAGGGTTATGAATTGGGACTTTTCTTAAATTGTTCAATTGAAGGTCTAAATGAGCATATGTTTCTAATTAACTTAGGAATAGGATTACCTAGTATGTATTAATGGTCTTTGGGTAATAAAGTTTGAGTCTTGGCGACGTGGGCCCGGGGTTGGTTTTGGAAGTCTTGATTTATTAAGGACTATGTCCTTGTATGTTGTGTAAACATTGTATTAACGAATAGTATATACATGTTAGACTTCGATTACCATGTGGCATTTCGGAAGGGCAAGGCAAATGCAGATATCAGATTGTTTGAGGCTCATATTCAGCCTAGAGGTAGGCTATAATTTACTTTCATTAGACTCTGATAGAAGTACGTTATTAATTATAAATATTGAGAGGGTATTGGGCATGTTTGAGGGTCCCGTTTAGACAGTTGTGATGAACGTTTGATAGGTATCGGTGTTGAACTGTGATGATAGGTTTAGGGAATCAGCCTCAAGCTGATTCTGACTGTTGTTTATTTGGGTGTGTCGCCATACTTGTTATTGTATGCTTATTCATCACACATTCTTTCGATATGGTATCCTAATTTGTACTTGGATTGTGTGTTATTGAATTCTTAAAAGCATGTGATATTCATCACTATACTTCGTTGCATCTCATTACATTATGATTCCTTACCTTGTACTATCATTTGCATTTATACACTCATGATTGATGATATTGATGTGAGAGTGGTAAGGACTTGTTGTGGGTCCAAGAGACTGGAAAAGGTAAAAGCTTTATGAGATTATAGCAATATTTAGATGATGATGATATGCGAAAAATGGAGTTGCATGCCTGTAATAGTTTTTCAGTCAAGACCTGGACCCCGTTAAGAAATTTCATAGGAGTATATGGACTTCGCAAGTCCCTCATGGGTGTGTTGTTCATAGAATTTGAACGCTTATATATTGAAAGATGAAAGGTACCTGACATATGTATTGCATTCATATCATGCATACTTTATTGCATTGGTTATCTGTTGATAAAATAAGTGTTGAATTGACAATTGATGACTTGGTTGATTCCTGGATAATGAGGATAAAAGTTGATTATTAAGTACTTGAACACTGCTATTGAAACTGTCTGGAATCAGATAAATTTTATGATAATGAGATTTTATGTGAATAAGTGGTTGTTGCTTCAGTGAACTATTACCTGAACTACGTGCCTTAATTTAATTATTGAATTGTTTAGTACATGATTAATTGATTTTAACTCGACATTTATCTCTTTTTGCATATCTTTCGTCGTTGTCGACCTATAATGCGTACGGTGGTATATTGTGTACTCATACTATACTTGTTATATTATTTTTAGATGCATATTCAATTCCTTCTACTGGCTCGGGACCGCGTGACTGAGTCCGAGCAGACTGATTCAGGCATTCAGGGTGAGGATGCTACTATCGGCATGCCCCGGATGCTCTATCTTTTATCTTATCTTTTATTTGATTCGAGAGACATGTATCAGACTTTTAGACTCCTTCCATTTCATTTTGACCGATGTATTATGACGGTAGCACCCTTGTATTATTGACCAAATCATTTGGGGTTGTATTTGACTTTTAGACCTATGTTCCGCACTTTCTTTATGTTATTATAGACAAGGTTTATAAGTATTATGTAATTTCCACATTTCTTTTATTATTAGTATTGTTTATAGAAAGTGGTTCGCCTACCCGTGAAAACGTGTAGGTACCACCACGATTCTTAAAAAGGATCGTCACACTAGGTTTCTTTGTAAGACAGTCAATAGAGATTTTGAAACATTAGTTGATAAAAGGCAAGTGCATTCTAAAGATTAGATGTAATGAACTAGGGTGGGTCATTTAGTAAAAATATCTTAAAATCAGTTGGTTAAATGATTATTTAGGTTATTCCCAGTAGTAATGAATCAATTAATCTATGACTCCACCATGACTAATTTGAACTGTTTTAACTTAGTATCTGAGCATGTTTGGTTTGGTTTGGACATTGTGAAGGCATAGTGAGAATTGATTGTGCTGTCTCAACTGTTCCTTTTTGTTGATATTGCTACCTTGACCTGATATAAGTATGTTCATTTGATTAATATTAGACTGCTTGAGGTTATCTTGTGTCACTGGTTAGTATGGTTGTCCTGATAATATGATCTAAGGGAGCCTAGGTTCATTGCTTCCTTAAAGTGCCCTTGTTTCTTTTCCTTCTAGTCTGTCATATGCTTAAATAAAATATTGAGCCATGATTAAAATCCAGAATGAGTTTACACTAAGTATATGTTTGTCTTGTTGTCTTTATATGTGATATTGATCTCATTATGTCAATAAAAGGGGGATTGTCAATGTCATCTTCTATATCTTTTGAATGACTTTGACAGAGGCACATCATGTATAGCTCACTTTGTTCCTGTTGGGAAGAAATATAAGGATTTATGTGGAGTATGCTTTACCTTCCCTCATATGCATACCATGAATGTGATCTGGTCATTTCTTGCTTGTATTTCTTATTTCTCCTATTGCATATTTATCTTTCCTATCATACTTTGTGAATTTTCTGAGTTTCAATTGTACAATTTAATTACTATGTGGTATTGCATGATCTTATGGAAGGATGTACATTGTATCTTCCTGAATGTTAAAATTGAACTGAACAACTTGTGTGATGTTATCTTGTCATTCTGTTGGAATATATTAGTAATAACAAGGAACGGGAAAGTCACAACAACAACCAATGTGAACAAGAAAACTTGTCTCGCTGAGTCGATTGATGATCAATCTTTCTTTAAGATAATATTGCCCCGTATATTTCTTTCAACGGAGTAATGACAACTTATCTCCCAAGATAAAACAACAACCAAACTAATGAGAAAATGAGACTCAAGAGTTCGCTATAGGAAGAAAGATCTTAGAGTGTTTGATTGCTAAAGAGGAAGAACAATTTCAGGAAATTGTCTAGAGAATGTGTTAAGTGTGCAGTATTTTTGCAAATGAGCCAAAGACCTCGTTTTATAGTGTTGAGAATATGACTTTCCAATTGCCCATGTAATGACCTTGAATGACCATGTAATGACCTTGATTATGGAGTGTTAATTCAGCCAAATAATGGCTGAATTCATTTGGGATGTTATGGAGGTTTAATGCCTCAAAACCAGCCCAAGAGTCATGTATTTTCGTCTCCCGTCGCAGCCTCTGGACTACCAGCGTCGCGGCCCTGCAGAGAGGCGCCGCGGCGCCACAACTTCAGAGAGTTGGCGTCGCGGCCCTGCAGTTTGGCGCCGCGACGATTCATGACTCGTTTCATCTTTAAACACATTGTACACTTCTTCCTTCATTTACCAACGTGAAATCAACGTTATTTGGCCAATAACCGTCTATTACCTTACGTCTCAAACAATTCATATTTGTACTAATATCTCTTCTATTGAGGAAATATGATCCTTGACATTACGTGTGCACGTGTGTGGAAACAAGGTTTCCCACGTGCGGGGCCCCAATTGTTCGAGTCATAATTAAATAAGATTAACTTTATTTCACATTTAATAAATATTTCCAACATGTTCTACCTCTTCCTATTAATTACTTGCATTGCTTCTGCTGGTTGTGGTCTAATAAGTCTCTCTTGAAATCCTGATAAGGGTAGTTTGGGTGTCACAAAACTATGTCAAAATATGAAGTTGTATATATGTCTCCCTTGAGTGCTAAGTGAGACAATTTGGTCTTGTCAGTACATTTCTAGTCTTTTACTGGCTCGTTTTCCCTTAGAACATGTCGGTGTACCACCTAGTATAATCCTGATATACTTCAGATTTAAATACCTTTGAGTATACATGATGTATACCATTGTATACTCTGGTATATCTAGAGTATGTGTGTGACTTATGCACTCTGATGAATATAGTCGTTCAAACTCTTTTTCTTCTCTTTTCTGGACTGATACCTCTTGATATATCATCATATATATAGAAACCCAACTTCTGGGGTCACGAGGAGAGAAGAGCACACTCATGTATATGCTCTAGTATATAAAGGTGTATATCCTATGTAACCATGGTATATCAGAGTATACCAGGTTATATTATTATGTTATTGGGCTGTTTTCTTCTTTCCACTTTTCTTCTATTTAAACAATATTTGAGCATGCTATGAGTGTATGTGTTCATATGTGTATATTCACGTATCTTGAGACTGTCTATGTATTTAAGTGATACATTCATATTAAACTTGTTAATTATTTGTTTAGTACCCTCTAATTCTACCTTTGCACGAGAATCCACTTGGAATTTCCTAAATGGACCTCACCTCCTTTACACAATCTCGTTGGGCTGAGGTGCAACACTTCAATATATACAGTCAGTCGCATTGTTTAAGGCCCAACCATGAGTGAAAATGACACAAGTTTATGTTAGCGGGCTTAGTAAACCTACCGGCACAAGTTTATGTTAGTGGGCTTAGTAAACCTACCGACCTTTTTTCAATTATGTATTTTATACTCTCCCGTTTCAAAAAATTGTCTTACTTTTTTTTAGTCTATTTAAAAAAGAATCTATCTTTCCTCTTTTGGCAACTCTTTCAATCTAAACACCTTCTTTTTACAAAAATATGAATGATTTTTTGGAACTTCATGAAAAGCAAATTCGATTTTTTTATATGGTTAAAGAGTTAAAACGGTTGGATTTCAAAATGAACCACTAAGCTTTCGTTTGAAATGGATGACAAAAGAACTATGTTTCAGTCTCTCTTTCTCAAAAGAATTTTCAAGTGAATTTGTAAAAAGCATAGTTGTATTTCTGTTGAAAACAAAAGACTTTGGTCAAGACTTGTCCCTATTTTGCAAAAACATGTCTTTTAATCCAAACAAAACACATCAAATTGTTTTCTTGAACCAATTCAAGAGAAATAAGTGAACTTCTACTATTTTGAACCAAATTGAAGTAAAACTCTACTCAAGAAATTTTTTGGGTATGTTTTGGTCTAGAATTATCTCTTTCGGATAGGTTTGAACCCATTCTACCAAAATCAAAACAAATTTTCGCGAGTTTTCTCTCAAAAATAATATATGCCATGAATTAACAAGTAAACGCAAGGCTTTACCCATTTTTTATATCTTATGCATATCCTCTTAAATACATTTTTTTAAGAAAATATATATTTTTAGCCACAATTTAAAAATTGTAGGAATAAGAATGTTCCACAAAGATTTAAAATTAAGTTTTATAAAGTGATTGTCAGACCGGCTATGTTGTATGTTATAGAATGTTGATCGGTCAAGAACTCGTATTTCCAGAATATGAAAGTAGTGAAAATAAGGATGTTGAGATGGATGTATGACATACTGGGAGAAATAGGATTACCAATGAGGGTATTCGGGACAAGGTGAGAGTGAAATTCGGGGTGGACAAGATGAAGGAGATGAGACTAAGATAATTTAGGTATGTGAAGAAGAGATGCACATATATTCAGTGAGGAGGTGGAAAAGATTATGTATGGCGGGTACGAGGAGAGGTAGGCCGAAGAAGTATCGAGAAGATGTTATTAGACATGACATGATATACTTGCAGTTTCTTGACTCAAAATAGGAGCATTTTTGAAAAACAATCTTAGAGTGTCTAAGGTTAGGCTAGGAGAGTTTCTTAATGACTTCTTTTTTCTTCTCATCGAAAGATTTGCCAGTGTACCGATGACATAACCCTAGATAGAAGGATATGAAGGTCGGGAATTATGATAGAAGATTAGATGGTAGTCGAATGGTCTAATTTCCCTTATCATATTGTTATTAGTATTCTCCTATAATCGTACTCTTCAATTTTATTATTACCTATTATTTCATTTTCTTTGGTTATCGTATTATTCGTTATTGCTATTGTGCTCTTCTCCATTATGTTTAGCATGACTGTTTCACTACTATATTTCCTTTCGGTACTTGATTTTGTTATATTTTACCTGAGCTGACTACGTACACACCACCCTACCCAAACATATTTATAGAATTACATTGGATTGTTGTTAATATATAAGTATTTCGCGAACAAATAGTATAACCACAAAGAGGTCGTTTGGTTGCTGGTTAGGAAGTCAATTATATTATGTATTATGCATTAAAATTCGCATATATATAAAATATAGTACACCAAATATGGTATTTAATTACTAGCTTACAATACCGCATAATTAGTACATATATAAATTACGAGAAAATCTATATATTATTTTATATAGGATTGAAGATGGACCAAAAATAAAAAAATGGACTAACTAAATCCTGCATAACTACTCCATGCATAACCCTAACCAACCGCCAAATGACCCTCACTGTATAAGTACTTTCAACATGGTTAATGAATTTGTCGAGTTATAACTATTTAATTAGTTAATTTTCTGCGTTATCCAATTAAAGATTATAATATAAGATGTGATTTTCTATGTTATCTAATCAAGATTATCATCTTAATTTAATGGTGTAAGAAAAGATTACTATTATACACCCTACACAACAAGATAAAGTTAAAACCTCGTGAGAAGTTGGCAAAGAAAAATCCCTAATAAATCAATATGGAAGGTGAGGTAACTCGGGTAATGGTAGCAGTGAACGAGTCGACGATAAAGGGTTATCCACATGCTTCCATTAGCAGTAAAGGAGCCTTCGAATGGACTCTTAAGAAGATCGTTCGTAACAACACAACTGGTTTCAAACTTCTCTTCATCCATGTCCAAGTTCCCGATGAAGATGGTTCGTTTTCTTTCCAACTCATTTGTACCGCAACTAATTTCATTATTTGTTCTTGTGTGTGTAATTTGTTTTGGTGCTAAAGGCTTTAGTTCTGGTATTTTGACCTAGATATTACGATTCCCTGTTTCCAGTTTTCACCATGATTACCACAACTAATTTGATGTTTAGGTGTTGCTGTTGCTGTGTGTCGAAGCGATTTATGTGTAATTTTATTTATGCTAAAGGCTTTAGTTCTCTGGTATTTTGACCTAGATATCGCAATTCCCCGTTTCCAGTTTTCACCATGATTTCTAATTAATCCACATACCGCAACTAATTTGATGTTTAGGTGTAGTAGTAGCAGTTGTTGTTGTTGTGTATTGAAGTATTTATGTGTAATTTTATTTGGTGCTAAAGGCTTTAGTTCTGGTAGTTGGCCTAGATAACACAATTCCCTGTTTCCAGTTGTTTCACCATGATTTCTAATTAATCCACATAATGCAATACCAAGGCAGCCATTTTGATGCATAGGTTTTTAACGTAGATATCACTATATTGCGATTCCCAGTTTTCCTCTTTTTCACCATGATTTCTGATTAAGCCACGAGTTCAGCAATGACCTAGCCGTTTTGTTGCATACTACCTCTGTTCCAATTTATATATGACATAGTTAGAATTTCGAGAGTCAAACTTCTTTATTTTGATCGTGCATTGGATATGCAATCTTTAAGGTCTTTGTAAAATAATTTACATATTTAGAAACCACATAAAAGGTACTTTTATAAGTCACGAGAATTAAAAATTAAAAAATATTTAAAGGGCATACGAGTAAATTGCGGTTAAAGATTTTCTTGTTTGACTATCGAAATCCAAACTATGTCATATAAATTGGAAGGAGGGAGTAAACTTTTTCCTCTTGCATTGTTAAGTGGGGGATTTGAAGGGTCAACTGGGCAGCAGTAGGCTTGGGACTCGAACTGGTCCTACGAATTGTAGGGACATTTTATTACACAAGTGGGCAGAGATTTGCTTTTGTGATATAAGCCATTGAATAGAACGAGCAACGTGAATAATTAGATCCCATGGTAACCCAGTCTTTAGTCTGTCCCTGTGATCATATTTCTTATTTCTCTCTAGGTGAGAGATGTAAGATTCACTATCTCTTTCCACTTACAGTGGCTAATCGCCTTGTCACTTAAAGGGTGAAATTGTCAAAGTGAGTCTAAAAGCCAAAGAGTCATTTTTTAAGGCTACCATGCATTCTTATTCATAGGTTTGGTGTGGGACGGAAAGCTGTTAAAGCTTAGAAGGCTATTCTGGAAGAGAAAAGACAGTTTACTCTTTTCCTTGAGTAGGAACAAAAGGGGTTCAATAGCAGCAAAGCTCTATTTTGCGTGTTCCTTTTTCTTTTACATTTTGTGCTTTTATTTGTATCATTTTGAGGTTAGATTTAAATATGCGGAAATTTCAAGTCGCCTTGGGAAATCATTCCTGTGCTCTGGATTTAGTTGGGCAAATGTAGAAGTCTGTTGTTTTTTCTGGTTCTGGAGCATTTGCTTTAGCCATGTTTTCTATAGGTTGCCATCCTTATATACATGATGCATCTACCAAAGCCCGAGTACCATCGGGCTTCAGTGTGTACATGTCATTCTGTTTCGATGTTTTCTTGTATACACCATACTACTTCTCAGTTTCATGCAATCTATTGTGTTTGGTTCATTCAGTAGCTTATATATATATCTCCTTGGCCATTTGATTACTAGGTTTTGAAGATATGGATAGCATATTTGCATCTCCTGAGGATTTCAAAGACATGAAAAACAGGGACAAGATTAGAGGCCTCCATCTGTTGGAGTACTTTGTTAACCGCTGTCATGAAATTGGGGTACTGGGATTTCCTACGATGAATCTTGACATGAAAATTAAAGCCTAAGTTACTAACTAGTATTTGAGCTTTATTGGTTGAGGAATACACTATTTAAAGTTTGTTGCTCTCAAAATCTCTCAAGTACAAACACATTGAAATTTACTATGTGCCATTTTATTTGTAGGTTCCTTGTGAAGCATGGACAAAGCAAGGTGATCCCAAAGAAGTCATCTGCCACGAAGTCAAACGTGTACAACCCGATCTTCTTGTGGTTGGCTGCCGTGGTCTTGGTCCTTTTCAGAGGTATGCATAATGTAGTAGCAGTTACATCTTTTTAAATTTTATTTTTATGTTTCTATAGGCATGTCCCTCCAACTTATTGAGTGTGTTTGTCCTCCATCTGGTCTCCCTAGCAAGAACAGGCTTCTGGAAACATCATAAGATATCTAATGCCCAAAATCGCGTTCTTTATCTTCTTCCACTTGGTAACTGAGTTAATAACAATTCAAAATTTTCATAAACAAAAAGATCTACTGTTCATTTTGTGCCCAAAGATAAAAAATTGCAGCAAGTAATATTCACATTATATGTTACCTGTTTAAAAAAAGTAATATTCACATTAAACCATCTTTGAGGGTATATGGCTGTAGCAGACCAATCTCATTAAGCCCATGATTCCAACCACTACACGCTGTACACATAGTTAGAAAATCTTAACCCCCTTTTGGGTGGTTGATACCCATCGTTTGAGTATAGTTTTGTACTATAGTGTATTGTATGTTATTGTTTGTTTTGTAGATAGAGCGTTAGGATCGATTGTATCGTATGGTGTTTTTTTAAAACATGATTATTTTTTGCGGCTTGGCTGTACATATTGTACGATAACTGATAAGCTTACTAAAAAACTATTGTAAATATTAGATTTATCAACGAGTACTCTTAAAATAATTTAAGACAACTTCTTTTTCCTCCTTAATCACAATTTTGCCATGTGAATGTATTAAGTTTAAAATTATGCAACTCCTAATGAAATTAGTCAAAATAAGTTGATGATATTAACAACAATAATAAATGTGCACCTTCCATAATTTAGATTATAGATGATGTTTCCGAACTACATGCGTTCATATAATCCATAAATTAATATTTTCTGATAACTAATCATTCATATTATCCATAAAATCCCCTATAGGTTAAGATAAATAATATTAGTCTAATTCAATTGCCAGCCAACATCGTGGTTAATAAAAGAGACTTGCATTTATCCATCATCTAATTAACATTCGACATAAGTTTGCATACAACAACAATTACGCCTCAGTCCCAAACAAGTTGCGCTTGTACAAACCTGCACGTTGACAAATAAATATACAAGTTTTTGAGACCATACTTTGTTCCAAAATTCATCGCTGTTACCATTTGTCTTATCTCACTCTTTGAAATGGTAACATAGTTGAAAGATGCTTAATCCCATTGGCTAAAGGTACATCCCATCTCTGAACAAGCCAGTCATGTCCTAAGGATGATCTTGTTTAGACTTTTTATTCCTATTAGAAGTTGGTGCTTCTGAATAGGCACTCGAGTTAGGTGCATCTGGAGTAGGTTGATCATACTCAAATTGCCGTTATAAATCCTCAGCATTTTTCAAGGAGGCAACATTCATAGAAACCATTTCATCTACCTCATCATGGTCAATGATGAGGTAGATGAAATGGTTTTTACTAATGCTGCCTCTTTGGAGAACGCTAAGGATTATGAGCAAGATCAGCGAACTCCTTATGCACCTAAAATTAAATGCATATTCAGAGGCACCAACTGTCAATGATGAGGTAGATGAAATGGTTTTTACGAATGCTGCCTCTTTGGAGAACGCTAAGGATTATGAGCAAGATCAGCGAACTCCTTATGCACCTAAAATTAAATGCATATTCAGAGGCACCAACTCCATAGGAGTAAACAATTTAACAATATTATCTTGAGAAAATGGGTGCCTTGCTGAGAAGTGAGATGGATAATTCTACAGAGTGAGACATGAAAAATGGAGAAGATGATTCAGTCCAGGATGGTCCAAAAAACTTATACATTTATTTGTCAACATGCAAGATTTGTGCCGAACACTGTTTGGATGTCCATGGAAAGAACACAAGTCTCTTTTATTGACTTGATGTTAGTTGGCTATTGAATTATACTCACATTATTTATCTCATACATATTAATGATTTCATGGACAATAGGAATGTTACATGTCTAGGAAATATTATATTATATGAATCATGAATGCACGTTGTTTGGAAACATTATTTATGCCCTAACTAGAACATAATCATTTATATTGCTTCAATTTAGCTTCGGTTACCGTGAAAATAGAAAAGGCACAAGGAAATTAGGGTACACGTTATCTAGTATAAAAAGATTGGTTCCCTAATAACTTGTAAGGGAAATACATAAGTTCCCTCCTAAACTTGTCCCGAAAAATTTAGTTACACACTTTAACTTTGCAGGTGTCTTCTTACCCCTTTATTCTTGTTCAAGTGTAGCTAATACCCCCTGAATGTACAACACCAATCTAGTGATAGTCGGTGTTTCACACACGTCGGTACGCCAGAATGATGCCTTCTTACCCCTTTATTCTTGTTTAAGTGTAGCTAATACCCCCTGAATGTACAACACCAATCTAGTGATAGTCGGTGTTTCACACACGTCGGTACGCCAGAATGATGCCAGATTCCACTAATTTTGTTGTCACTCTTTTTTTTTCCGTTCACGTTTTTTTCTTTTTTATTATCCATATTCTGGACTTCTAAATTAATCCCCATCTGAATTGCCCGGATGGAAGCTTTGTTTGGCTCAAATTCATGGCCGAGGAGTTCAAAGTCCTCTCCAGTCTCCGATTAATCCCCATCAGAAGTGCTTGGGTGGCCCAGCTTCTTTAAAATTAGAATTTTGCTGCTCTGTTGATACGTGTCCCATACACGTGTTATATTTCCATAGTGACTCTGTATGGAGAATCAACGATGCCTCTTTTTTATTTTCCACATACGACAGTTCATCTAAGGCTCCGTTCCTCAGAAAGTGGTTTCCATCCAGATTTCTCCACCCAAGCGTTGGACTCCACCCATAATGGTGCAGTAAATTCAAAATCATCAACCACCATCTAGATAATCGCTGGGAATCTTCTTACCTAATAACGAACACAAATTATGTGAAGTTTGAATCACGTATCATCATCTGTCTCTATAAAAATCCCATGTCTACCTCTAACTTCTTTGAAAACATTTTCCAAACTGAGATGAGTAGGAAAGCCAATCAATTTTATCCACACATGTTTCAGATGACCATTTTCGTGATGACACATTCTTATCGGAGACCACCATTCAAGGTGTAAAGCGATATATATGCCCAACTGCCCACCTTTATCCTTCCGGGTTGACTCGTACAAGGAACTTCAAACAGAAAGGAGCTTCTGTTCAACTCTTTGACTTTGGCACCTGTTGAAATTTCCCAACTTCTATCGGCCCATTTTTTATTCCCATCTATTTGGTGCTACATTTGTGAATCACCAAAGCACCCAATTAAGCATCGGTACAAAAGTCTAGTCTGGTTTTGAGAGAACTTTTGTTAACCAAGAATACATTGTTCTCCGCACATCTTCTCCATTTTTTAAAAATCTTTAATGGTTTTATTTGGACAACTCTTAGGGTGCGTTTGGTTCGCGCAGGGAATGGAAAGGAAAGGAATTACCCTGATTGTCCCTACATGTTTGGTTCTGGGTGGTCCGGGGTACGGGGTCCGGGGTGGTCCGGGTGGTCCGGGTTGGGGAAAGGGAATGGAAATACCTAGGGGGTGGGGGGAATCAATCTAAGGGAAAGGGAATGGAAAAGTAGGTCAAACAAACAACTTCAAAGGGAATTCCATTCCCTTTCCCTTTTCTTATTACCCCGAACCAAACGCACCCTTAATCTCTGCATTCTTTGTAAAGCACCCGTTCCTTTGATCAACCATGGATCCTCGTCCATGCCTGCGCACTTCTCCACAAAATTGTTAATCTTATTGGTGTAGTCCAACCACCTTGCATTCTCACCCACCTCCGGAATAATAATGGTAGACTTGCTTTTCCCTTTCAGCGCCACCACTCTGATCTATCTTCTGATAGAGTTGAAGTTTTGGTAGATGAAATAGGAGTGAAGTTGACGGGTATTCTTCCACCTTCTGCAGCTATTACCTTTTCCTTAGAGGCTACAGTTACATAGGTTCATAACATTGAGTTTATCAAACGTAACTGCTTTGACAAAGTTCATTCTATGCTCCATGATTTCAAATCAGTTATCTCCCACCTCTGCAACTTCAAAGGATTTATTTCCAGCATAGAAAAAGGTTTCCTCCCCATGGAGTCCAGATAATCTCACTAACAATCACTCTCTCGTTGCCGTAAAACGGCTTAATTTACTCAGTGATTGCAGTAAGACACTAGACTAAAGAGGAAAGGAAAATAAGTAAAGACAAAATTGCACAAAGAGTTACACACGATATATAAAACAACAGTCACAATAGACTAAGAATCTGGGGACAAACGAAGGAATGGAACTGAATAATGATAAGAATTTTAAGATGGAAAGGCATAACGAAAAGTGTCATTGAAGATAATGGGAAGTACGCATTTCCCTGATCCTCCTCTTTCTTGAATGTTCTGGGGTTAAAGATGGCTTTCCTCACTGGTAATCACTTGAAAAGCACACCTTTCATCCTAATCGAAAGATGAGTAAATGCATCCCTGACCACGAGCTTATTGGAATAGGATCCATTACTTCCCAATACCCACGTCCAGTCATCTGGAAGTGCTTTGTTTGCTAGACTATAGAATTCCTCGCTTTCCAAGTCTTGCAAAGATGAGCAATGTTTGGGTCTGTCCTCTTGTCTCCATTATTATAAGGATATGCTTTTCGTGGAGATCATTTGAAAGGAGTGTTCTTTTGATGTCTAGGGGAGAATGAAGAACTTCATGCTATACACGAATCCGGTGTATTGGAACGTATCAATCCATGCCAAAACTTTATTTTTCACATAAAAAGACGGGGTACTATTGACAACAATGAGAAAAGATGACTTTGCTTCAAGATGCAATACTCGTCAATTCTATGTCAATTTTATACACCAACCTCCTGGAGTATTGCAACCAATCGTTGTTGGTTGGCCATTTGATGCTTGGGGATTGGTTCTTGTTGGACCAGTACAAAATGTGGAGATTTGACAGTCTGAGAATGTAAAGGAGGGCTTTCACTTATAATCTTGTATTGTTTGGATTACCAAATGCACTATTTTGTAGTGCCCGTACAAATCATGTGGACTACAAGAAGAGATCCCGATAAAGGTATAAAGAGAATGCAAAAAAATAGAGTTTCTAACAAAGGTGCTCTTCTTTTTAGGATGAGGGAGTAATTTGGGCTAGATGTCAATAGAAATAGTGCTCAACAAATTGCGACTGAGGAGTAACTTGGGCTAGGTTACCATCCTTCATAAACCCTACACCGATCCTTTATGTATAGGGGTAACCCAGAACTACTAACAAAATACCATTCAAACTCCAAACACTGAAATTCAAGCTAGTCATTTCAAATTTAGAAATGATTAATCCTATAAAAAATGATTTCATTTTAAAAATAGAAACTTAAACTACAGAAAAAAAGAAAATAGAAGTTGCTTATTTCCTTTTAAAGGAGAATCCCAAACATCCCAGTGTAGCACATAGTGAAAATAGGTGGTGCGTTCCCATTGTGATCCAATAAAGTGCGCTACTTATCATGCAATTTTCTACTTGGCATTAGCCTGCCCTTGGTCTCTGGTCTGCCTCCAACACCATATGATCTGGTTGCTCCTACCACCGTTTTTAAGAGCAAAATGGCAAGTATATACAAGCATCCTAATCCCTCCAATCCTCATGAGTCATGACATGATTGATTGCTAGAATCTAATTCATTTACTGGGATTACCAAGCTGTCTTAAAAGCTTCTGATAATCACCAATACATGGACTTAGTGTATACCCTGATGATGTATATATCCGATCATAATCTTGTAGCCAAAAAGGCTTGAGCAAGGTCCTCAATTACATTAGCCTTCTCTCAGACCAGGGTACAAATAGTAGGAGGAGACTCAGAGCACTCCCAGTGATGATAGGGTTGCACCAGGGATCAACTCTTAGCCCATTCTTATTTGCCTTGGTGATTGATGGATTGACGCGATAAATTTAAGGCGAGGTGACATGGTGTATGTTATTCGCAGATGACATAGTCCTGATTGATGAGACTCGCAGCGGAGTGAACGCAAAGTTGGAGGTTTGGAGACAACTCTGAAGTTTAAAGGGTTCAGGCTGAGTAGGACCAAGACAGAATACTTGGAGTGCAAGTTCATTAGCGGGAGCGATCATGAGACATGCGTGGAGATGAGGCTTGGTGCTCAGGCATTCCAAAGAAATCTTCAAGTATCTCGGGTCTATTATCCAAGGGAATTGAGAGATTGATGATGTCACACATCGTATTGATGCAGACTGGATGAAATAGAGGCTCACATCTGGAGTCTTGTACGATAAAAAGGTGCCACCAAAATTTAAAGGCAAGTTCTATATGGTGGTGGTTAGACCGACTATGTTGTATGGAGCGGAGTGTTGGTCAGTCAAGACTTCGCACATCCAAAAAATGAAAGTTGCGGAGATAAGGATAGTGAGATGGATGTGCAGGTATACAAAGAGGGATATGATTAGAAATGCTGATATCCGGGACAGTGGGAGTGACCTCGGTGGAGGATAAGATGCGGGAAGCGAGGTTAAGATGGTTCGGACATGTGCAGAGGAGACAAATGCCCCAGTGCGGAGGTGTGAGAGGTTGACTATGGACGGGTTCAGGAGGGAAGTAGGCCGAGGAAGTATTAGGGAGATGTGATTAAACGGGATATGTCGCAGGTGCAACTTACTGATGAAATGACCTTAGATAGGGGATTGTGGAGGACACAAATTAGGGTAGAAGGATAGTAAGTAGTGTAGTCCTACTTACACTTACATACTGGTAGTTGTAGTGTTATTATTGTAGCTCTGCTTAGCCTATCATACTAGTAGGCGCAATATTGTTTTATAGTCCCATGTCCTTTGATTTCTGCTGCTGTATGTTCTTTCGTGTACTTTGTTTATCTTATTTACATGCGTTAGTTACTGTTTTTTTTCTAGAATGCTTTATCATGACTTATTCACTTTTGTTACTCTCATTTTCATACTTCTTTAAATTTCTTGTCCGGATCTGATCGTTTCTCTTGGTTTGCTTGTACTTATGCTTTGCCTTAAGCTAAGGGTCTTTCAGAAACAACCTCTATACTTTTCAAGGTAGTGGTAAGGTATGCGTACACTCTACCCTCCCCGACCCCACGTTGTGGGACTTCACTGGGTATGTTGTATTTTTGAAGGGATGAATTCAATCACTGCTTCAACATCATTTACAAAATTCTGGTTACACAAAAAATGAAGCAAAAGTAAGCAGGTCATCTTTGTCTTCTTAATGGAGTTTCCTTTATCTTCAAAACAGCTAGTGTTTCGCTCCCTGCAAACCGTCCACCATATGCTAGCTGGAATGGTTTACCACCATTTCCTTTGATTGGAATTCTTGCCTCTGATCCTCCAACATTTCAGTTGTTCGCAAGTACACCATGTTAGTCCAACCATGTTTTGAAAGAGGTGCCATGAGTAGACAGTGCAAAGATAAATGAGTGATACTCTCAGGCTTGTCTACACATAGATCTACACTCTTAATCTACTTCGCAGGCTCCTATTACCCAGGTTTCTCATGACTCACGAGTGATGTGGAATATAGCTGTCATTCTACTATTGCTTTTCAGAAAATAGGAGTTGTGTGTTTTCTAACTACCTGTATTTTGGGACAGTACTTCATTGAAGTGGTAAATATTTCCTTGCAGGGTTTTCGTGGGAACTGTAAGTGAGTTCTGTGTTAAGCATGCTGAATGTCCTGTTGTCACAATTAAGCGCAGTGCAGCTGAGACTCCTCAGGACCCAATAGATGACTAAATCATTTGGTGTAATTGCTCGCTTGATGTTCAAATATGCATATTAGATGTCTACTTAAGACGTGGATAGATTGTGCGGATTTTCATTATTGTTCTTCTATAGCCTATATCATTGTTGCGGGATTCATGATTGCACATGATTGTTGTATACGTTTGTCTGAGCTTTGAGTGCTCTTGGTTATGCTTGGTATGATGTTTGTATATATATCTCCTTCTGATGCCTAACATCTGTATGTATGGTTTGCTTTGCCATCCTAAAAGAATTTTCATCGTTGCACGTTTGGGAGGAAAAAAAGAGTAAGAGTGTTTGGTAAGTTATAAGCATTTTAGGCTTCTATGCATTTGGTATACACAAAAAGTGTTTAACCAAATTTATAGCTAGTTTGACCAAGTTTTTGGGAGGCTAAAAGTGCTTATTTTGAAAAGGTTGGAAAAAATAAATGCTAGTGGGGAGTAGAAAAAACTATCTTTTAGGAGCTAAAAAAATTATTTTTCTTTTAAAGTACTTTTTATATAAGTTTGGTCAAACACTAATTACTATTCAAAAGTGTCTTTTTAAATTGATTAGCTAAACATATATTTTTTTGTCACCAAATATATATATTTTTAAATCTGGTTATCTTGTACTCTATTTGAGCAAAACAATCATATTTACATAAGTACTTCAAGATTCTGCTGTTATATACCCATATTGAATATTTGAGGAGTCTAAATTTCAAATTTAAAGGAGTTTGAAGAAAAATCAATGTGATTTTTGCGTAAAATTTTAGATTTGAGCTTGAAGTAAAAGATTAAACATTTCATATTTGAGTTTGAGGTTGAAGATGAACATTTCATAATTTATAACTTCTATTGTAGACCATTGAGCTACTATTACCATAAGACATTCATTAAAATCATAAAATGGCAACGTTATGCATAGACCAACAGCAGAATACATTTACGGTTGATTATGCTTTCATGAATGTCTTGTACTGTTTAGTTTGTCTCGTATCTTTGCCACAAAAAGACCATTACCCATCAAATTCTAGCAATACTTTTTTGCCTTCTCAAAAATTGGAGATTAGAAGTAGTTGAAAGTAGTTAATGAGGTGCTTTGGATAGAAGAATGTGATCCTCAAAAGAGCTTTGTCACCACACTTGCATACTCTGCCTTATTAAACCAACTACATATAATTACAATCTACAATGTAACACACTTTTGCAACTAAAAATAATTTTTAAATAAAAATTAAACTAATTTTAAACTTATATTTTTCACTAAACAATATGTTATCACCATGAAATTAGTGAAACAACACTATAATAATCTAAAATAATGATAATTAACAAGTAATGTTAATAATGTGTTGAAGAAAAGGTTGTAATGATCATAACTATATGTTTAAACCCATTACTTGTTCTTGTCATAACAAAATAATTTTTAAAAAGAAATATGACACTCAAAATTGTAAAAACTTAAATTTGTGATTAAAAAGTATGTTAAAAGCATGAAATTGGTGACTTAATGTATTAACGATTTAAAAATAACGGGTGATCACACATTAAATACACTTCAACATTAGAATATCTAAGGATTACACTTTACAAACTTATATTTGTAACTTAAGAATATGTTATCACCATGAACTTAGTGGAACAACACTATAATAATAATCTAAAATAATGATAATTAATAAGTAATGTTAGTAATGTGTTGAAGAAAAAGGTGTGATGATCATAAATATATGTAACTTGAAATTGATGGCATAACTATATGTGTAAATCACATATTTTTCTTAGCCAGATGTCAAATGATTACTACACTACATATGATCTATATTGAAAATGATGACATAACTACATGTGATCAATGTCAAATGTTCTTGTCTTTATTGTAATAGGTGAAGTAATTGTGCGATAAACTTATAATGTTGAGATTAATAGCGAACGACTTGTATTACTTCATTGATATTAGTGTTTATATCAACAATGACGTTATCACTTTGTTAAATATTCATTTAAATGCTAACAACGATAAGCTTCAAGAATTAATTAATCAATTTTCAAGATAATTTCATCTAAATCGTAGGTTGATTACGAAAATCGTAGTCGCTTCTAATAATCAGATAAAATATTCTGGTCTATTGAATATGCGTGACTCTATTGAGTTCTTAGTGACTAAAATATTGAGATTAATAGCGAATGACTTGTATTATTTCATTGATAGTGTTTATATCAATAATGACGTTATCACTTGTTAAATATTCATTTAAATGTCAACAATGATAAATTTTAGGAATTAATTCATCAAATTTTAAAATAATTTTGTCTAAATTGTAGGTTGCAATGGTCCTGATAAAGTGCATTAGAATATCACCTATTAGAAGACACATGTTTGAAACATCTCATGAAAAGGTGAGGCTTCACGTAAAAAATACCTTTTTCGGAAAAAAATAGAATGATTGTTATAGTTTATTATGATAGCAATGGTCCTGGTATATTGTATTATAATATTACTAGAACCTATTAGAATATTAATAGAGCCTACTAGAATATCAATAGAATCTATTAAAGATTATAATAGACTACTTCTAGCAGTGTCGTTTTTTTCCTTTAGATGAACAACTGCTGTAATTTGATCCGAAATCATGACAAATCTTAATCAAATTGCTTCAATTACATATATCAACTTTCCTCGTTGTTCCAGTTCTTTTGAGATATCACCCACTCGATACAAAGTTCGTTTGTGGTAATTCAAACTATGAGCAATCGTCTTCTTCAACCTTAAAGCTGCAATAAATCGATCTAAAATCATGTGAATTTCAATGAAATTGCTTCAAATTTCAGATATGAATTCTCCTTGATGTTCTGATTTTTTTGAGGTATCACCTATTCAAAATGAAGCTCGTTTGCGGTAACCTACATTTTTGAACTAGAGCTTCGAAGTTTTGTTAATGGTCATCAATGGTTTCGAGTTCCATTTTTCACGTTTTTCAGCAAACAAAATGTATATATACTTAAAGTTTAGCTACCAACGACGATTACACATATATAATTGAAGAAATGGGAGAACTTAAGAGTAAATGAATGATTTTCGGGGAAGAAGAATATGGAAGAAGAAAGAGGGAAAGAAAGAGAAAGAGGAAAAAGTTGTTTTGAAAGTTTAGAAATCTAACCCCAAAACTTTAAAAAATATAAAAAGGCCCCATGTGTTTGATAATCTTAGCGTTAGTAATTTTTGAGGCAATAACAAATAAAAAATAAAATAAAGGCCCTGCCACTAAGAAAAAAAATTGAGGGGTCCTGCCACCTCATTCTTTCTTGAATCTAAAACGTCAATAATGGTAACATTATCATCTGAGTAAGACTGGTTACACAAAAAACAAAGCAGTAAAATACAATATAACTTGATCTTTTACAATCCAATCTCTATGCTCTCAAAACATCTAGAATTTCTCTCTTTCCATATTATCCACCATATGTTGGCAAGGACAATTCTCCATATGTTTATGTCCTTTGCATGTATACTTGTATCCTCTCAACTCTTTAGGCCTCTATGACCTTACCATGCATAAACCAAAATATGTCTTTAAGGTTTAAAAATATACTTCATAGTTATTATGTAAATTTATAGTGTAGGAACAGATGATTGATTGTCTCTGTTGTTTCTTCACATAGGAAATATCTAGAGCATAAATGTATCCCCCTCTTCATCAAATTATCCTATGTCAGAGTTGCTTCTTTGGCTAACAACCATACAAAGAAAGATATTTTGTGTGGAATTTTGATTCTCCAAATGTGTTCACTATTGGGAAAATGATACGGAAATAGTAAATAACTATTACAGTGATTGAAAGGATAAACTTCAAAGATTACAACAATGAGTTTTTAATCTTTGAAAATCATGAACTAGAACTCCAATTCTGAATTTTGTATTCAGAAATACAAGAGCATGAACTGTTGCAACTATGGCTTGTATGTCCGCTGAGAATCTGACTTGGTTAGAGTTCTTTGATAACAAGATCCAACCTGAAACACTTAGCAACAAATTATAGAATCACAACAACATCGGCTGAGTCGAGAGATGACTCTATGTCTTTAAGACAAAATTGCAACGTATATCGGCTTTTACGTTAGCGGGCAATAGTCTCCCAAGATAAAATAACAAACTATAAAATGTGCAAAGCCTACACAAATGATCACAGCGAAGAACACGAATATAAAAGATTGCTAAGAGAAGGATTACTGTCAGTAAAATCTGATCTCTTTATGGTGTTGTTATGTTGTGTCTCTCTCTATAGAATTGAGCCTAATAGCTCAATTTATAGGAGTGTAAGGATGACTCTACACATGCCAAATTAATGGCCTTAGTGGAGATTCAATGTCTTTCCATTAAAGGATGACTTTTCAAATGACAAATTAATAGCCTTAGTGGAGATTTAATACTCATAAATCCATGTCAACAACCAAAGAATCTTGGCTTTCTGGCTTCTGATTCTCCATACTTCGGGAATTAGTACCGCGGCGCTGCACCATTAGCGTCATGACGCTCCGGCGCCGATCCCTTCTCGAGCCATTCCATCTTACACTTTGCACACTTCTTCCTTCGTTTACCAATGTGGAACACTTGTCATTTGTTCAATGACCCATCCATCATTCTATGTCTCAAACACTTTACTTACGTACAAATATCTCTTCCACTAATGAAATTTATAATCCTTGGTACAATGTATGCACGTGTGTGGAAATGACGTTTCTAACGTGCGGGCCCCAATTTTCCGAGTCATAAATAATGAGATAAACTTTATTCCACATTAATAAATTTCTAACAATCCCCTATTGAAAGAGATTTTGGTGCACTCACAAAGTGCCTATTTCCAGCAATCTTTCAGCGGATCGATATTGTATTAGGAGAGGTAGCTTCTGCTTTGAACCTTCCTTAGTTGAATACCATCAGACTTACTGCACGGTGAATGTGATGTCTTGAACCATCAGTGTTTAGTGTAAGTCAAGTCAACGACACCAACACATCAATTTCCCTTACTTTGTTCTTCTTAATGTTTTGTCCGTTGTGCCTGTGGACACTGTTGGATTCTTAAGTGCGTTCATTTGAGGCGGCCTGTCCTCGTACTTAAATAGGTGGTCTCCTACAAGGTATCTTGCTATACCCCACTTCACAAGTGTTAGGAACTATTAAAAATTTCCCCAAACCTAACCTCAACCGTTGAAGATCATTAAAGGTTTTGAAAACTTACCCTCTATCCACACACTATAGATAGCACTTAATGTCTATCGCGGGAACGACTATGGGTTTATGTTCCTTATAAAAATCATAACCCGAAGTGCTCTTGCTTTTACCGAAGCGTTCAACTGAACCTTTACAACTTAGTTTTTCCATTGAACCCAATTCTTGGGACTCCAATCAGTAAGGATGGGTTACCACCATATCAATCATTTATTGTTTGGGTTTTAAGCCCATTCCCCTAGACAGACAGAATATCTGATCTTTGGGTATGCCCTTTGTCAAAGCGTCTGCTATGTTATCCTTTGATTTTACATAATTAATGGAAATAATACCAGTGGTGATCAGCTGCCTAACGGTCTTATGTCCCCGTCGAATATGACTTGACTTGCCGTTATATGTAGAACTATGTGCCCTTCCTAGAGCTGACTGACTGTCGCAGTGGGTCATTACAGAAGGTACGAGTTTGTCCCAAAATGGGACATCCTCTAAGAAGTCATGAAGCCACTCAGCTTCTTCTCTTACTTTGTCTAAAGTGATAAACTCCGGCTCCATCGTGGCAAGTTTGCTTAGAGGGTTTTCAAGACACAGCCCCACCACCAATTGTAAATATATACCCACTGGTGGACGTGGTGTTATCTGTATCAGATATTCAGTTTGGATCACTGTACCCCTCTTGTACAGGTGGATATCTCGAATAATGCAACCCGTAAGTTAGCGTGTATTTTAGGTATCGTAGTACCCGATTCAACGCTTCCAATAATCATCACTTAGATTACGTATAAACCTAGCCAACTTGTTGACTGCATAAACGATATTAGGTCGGGTGCAGTTTGTTATGTATATAAAACTACCGATCACATGCGCATATCGCTCCTGGAATACAGGCGCAACACGATTTTTATAAATCTTCTGATTTATATCCAGTGGTGATACTATCGGCGAACTATCGATCATCTCAAACTTTCTCAACACATCCTCGATGTAGTGAGACTGAGATAAGATCAGTCTGTCAGACGTCTTAGAGATCTTGATCCCTAAGATGACATTTGTAATACCCATATCCTTCATGTCAAAACATTGTTTCAACATGTTCGTAGTCTCTAGGATCAAGCTAGGACTGCTCCATATGATCAACATGCCGTCTACGTAAATACATATCATGACGAACGAGTCAACATTACCTTTCATGCAGACACATTTGTCACACTCATTAATGGAGAAACTCTTCGATAGTGAAGTGCTATCAATTTTTTTGTGCCATTGCCTAGAGCCTGTTTCAGCCCGTACAGAACAAACTTTCTTCTCTTGTCCTGGAACCACATACCCCTCGGGTTAGTCCATATAGATTTCTTCTTCCAAATCACCATTTAGGAAGGTTGTTTTAATATCCTTTTAATGTATCTCAAGGTCACGCAACGCTGCGATCGCAATGAATACTCATATGGATGTCATTCTAAACATCGGAGAGTACGTGATAAAATAGTCAAGGCCTTCCTTCAGTCGATATCCCTTGACTACCAACATGACCTTGTACTTATTTATAGACTCATCTACTTTATACTTCCATTTGAGTATCCATTTACAACCCAATAGTTTGTTTTCCGGAGGAAGATCAACCAACTCCCAAGTATAGTTGTGCAGGATGGAGTCTATTTCACTCTCAATAGCTTCTTTCCAGAGCGGTGCTTCTAGAGTTGACAATGCTTCAGTAATTGTCCGTGGTTTGTCATGAACCATATAAGCCACAAAGTTAGGACCAAAGAATGTATCCTTCCTGACTTTTTTACTTCGGAGCCTCCAAGTTTTGAGAATCTAGAACACTAGATTCCGGATATTCAGCCACTTCAGAGTCTACTAGATCTGAACCACCTAGATTCGGGCAGTCAATGATTTCTGGATCTTGAGAGCATTACATTTTGCGAGAGGTTATGTCTCTTTCCTTTCTAGGAAACGTATCCTCAAAGAAATTGGTGTTCATTGATTCCATTATTATACCCCCATGGATATCTGGTACATCTGAGCACTACTGTTATTTGCATATCCGATTAAAATGTAATCTACAGTCTTATGCCCAATCTTGACCTGCTTTGGCTTAGGTACTTTAACCTTTGCTAAACAACCCCACGCCTTCAATTATTTGTAGGTGAGTTTCTTTCCCTTCCATAGATATGGAGTTTTGTCCTTACCCTTATGGGGTACTCTATTAACAATCATATTAGCGGTAAGGATAGCTTCTCCCTACATGTTTTGGAAAGACCGGAATTGATGAGCAAAACATTCATCATTTCCTTCAATGTATGGTTCTTGCGTTCAGCGACACCGTTTGATTGAGGTGAGTACGGAGCCGTTGTTTAATGATCAATGCCCGATTGGGCACAATATTCCTCAAATGACATTACGTATTCTCCCCATCTATCGCTACAGATTGATTTAATCCATACGCTTAGTTGGTTTTCAACTTCTGCTTTGTAGCGTCTGAACGCTTCAAAGGCTTCATTCTTACTTTTCAATAAGTAAAGGTAACAATTACTTGTGTTGTCATCTATGAAAGTCACAAAATACTTGTTCCCCCCTCTAGTTTGTGCAAACTTCAAATTTACATATATATGTATGAATAAGTTCTAGAGGAGCGGTGTCCCTTTCGACGGATCTAAAGGGAGTCTTTATGAGTTTTACCTCTATGCACAACTCATATTTACGTTGAGGGTTTGCGTGGATAGATGACAACAACTCCAACTTTACCAACCTTTGGATAGATTGATAGTTTACATGTTCTAATCTATGATGCCATAAATTAGAAGACTCAAGCAAATAAGAAGAAACTTTAATTTTATTGATAGAACGCATTACAAACACGACGTTAACCTTGAAGAGGCCTTCACAGATGAAGCCCCTTCCCACAAAAAATTCATTCTTGGTGATTACAAATTTATTGGACTCAACACTAGCCTAAAACCAACATTAACCAATAAAGGACCTGAAAGTAAATTCCTTTTAATATCAAGGACATACATCACCTCCTTCAAAGTGAGCTCATTTCCAGAAGTCATCTTCAGGACCATATTTTCTACCCCCAGCACATCAGAGGAAACGTTGTTACCCATGAACAACTTCATGTCCGTAATTGGTGTATACGTGGAGAAGGCATCTCTATCGAAACAGATGTGACGGGTAGCACCCGTGTCCATCCACCATTTGAAATTTCAAGAATTTCCCAATGATGAATTTCTTTATACTTGCATCATATGCATTGTACTTCTTCTGAAGCTTCTCCCATAACTCTTTGGTAGTGCCTACGGTGAAATACACCGTGTAGAGCAAGTCTGACGAACAATTTAGGATATAGTTCTTACACATGAAATCATTATGAGTCCATGCATCAAGAGTCATTTTCAGGCGAGCCTGGAAACCTTGGCCCCATTGAACCATATCAATAGGCTGAGGGTTCACACCATCTCCTATTTTAGAAGGGTCTTCTGTGACACATCGTGCCACTCCCATTACGGTTAGGAAAAACAACATTCCTGTTGCCATATTTTGAAATCAATGCCCATGAACTTTTCATGTCGTTCATGGTGAAACCCGACAGATGGAGTGATTTTGACATTCCCTTGAGTAGCAGGAAAGCCATTGGTTGTCCCTTGGGCAACAATGAGGAAGGCAGAAGCATTGCCTTGAGTAGCAGCAACAGAGGGAGAGGCAAGAGGATTGCCTTAAGTAGCAGTAGCAAATCTAGAAATGAATTATTCTTGTCCAGTCATTTTCACTAATCACTAATACAATCTTGTCTTAAAATTATTGGAAAAATGATACGGGAATAATAAATAACTATTACAGTGATCGAAAGGATAAACTTCAAAGATTACAACAATGAGTTTTTAATCTTGAACTAGAACTCCAATTCTGGATTTTGTATTCATAAATACAAGAGCATGAACTGTTGCAACTGTGGATTGTATTTCCGCTGAGAATCTGACTTGGTTAGAGTTCTTTGATAACAAGATCCAACCTGAAACACTTAGCAACAAATTATAGAATCACAACAACATCGACTGAGTAGAGAGATGACTCTATGTCTTTAAGACAAAATTGCACCGTATATCAGCTTTTATGTTAGCGGACAATAGTCTTCCAAGATAAAATAACAAACTATCAAATGTGCAAAGCCTACACAAATGATCACAGCGAAGAACACGAATATAGAAGATTGCTAAGAGAATGATTGTTGTCATAAAAATATGATCTGTTTATGGTGTTGTTATGTTGTGTGCCTCTCTATAGAATTGATCCTAATAGCTCAATTTATAGGAGTGTAAGGATGACTCTACGCATGCCAGATTAATGACTTTGGTGGAGATTCAATGTCTTGCCATTAAAGTATGACTTTTCACATGTCAAATTAATGGTCTTAGTGGAGATTCAATACTCCTAAATCCATGTCAACAACCAAAGACTTCTTTCTGGCTTCTGATTCTCCACTGTTCGGGAATTAGCACTGCGGCGCTGCACCATTAGCGACGCGGCGCTCCGGCGCTGAGCCCTTCCCGAGCCATTCCATCTTACACTTTGCACACTTCTTCCTTTGCTTACCAACGTGGAATACTTGTCATTTGGCCAATGAGCGTCCATCATTCTATGTCTCAAACACTTTACTTACATACCAATATCTCTTTCACTAATGAAATTTACGATCCTTGGTACAATGTGTGCACGTGTATGGAAACGACGTTTCCGACGTACGGATCCTCAATTGTTCGAGTCATAAATATTGAGATAAATTTATTCCACGTTAATAAATTTCCAACATTTACAAGACCAATTGGCACTTTGTTGATTAGCTTGATTCATCATCCTATATGTTGTGCTAACTATAAATGCTTCTTTGTTATCTCCCGGCCACCAAAAAAACGTCCTCTCCTATCCGTAGCACATTGAGTTGTTCTAGTATGTTGGAAAAGTCAGCCACTCTTTATATCTCGCAATTATTGAATTGTCTCATGAGGGTGAAATTTCATCCTAAGAAAAGTCCTATATTGATCTAGAACCGTGTGGTGTATATCTGGGAATAGAGTTTCTAGAATACAAGCCTCATGCCATTTATTCTTCCAGAATCTTATTTTGGTCCCATCAACTACTCTTATCTTTCTCCTCATATTTTGCATTAATCACTTTCCTCAGTAGTAGTTGATCTTCATTGGAATAATTTCATAGCCATTTCATTCTGAGTGTTTTCATATTCTTTATTCCCAGACCTCCAATCTTCTTGTTAGTAACCACAACTTTTCACTTCACCAAATGTTATTCTTTCTTTTCTTTGTTCCTTTGCCACAAAAAAAATCTCTTGATGCTATCCAGTCTCTTAATAATCCCTACTAAAACTGAAAATAAAATATCATATATGTTGGAAGGACATGTAGAACTGATATTGAGGTATCATGAGACTTATGCTTGAGACTTCATTGATAGGATACAAAAAGATGAGTGTATCATCTGGATATTATAGGTGTGTCGCCTCTAAACTTGCTCTAGCCACCTCAAAATCATTGATCCAACCATTCACCTTGGTTGTCTTAATCATGTTGTTTAGACCTTCAATTGCAATCAGAAATAGGAAAGGTGACAAAGGATCACCTTGCCTGAGGCCTCTTTGTGCTTTTAAGAAAATTTGATGAGGAAAGTACTTTCTTGAATATCACTTTTAAAACATATATTTTTCAAAATAAGATGATTTTAAAAGCTTAGAGAAATAGGCTATTAGTAGTGTTGGAACAAAATGTGAAAATAAAGGAAATGAAAATATAACAACAACAACAACAACAAATTAGAAATCTGGAAATGATCAAATAAAAAGGCTTGCTAAGTCGACTAAATTCTTGATCTATCCTTAAGATAATATTGCCCCGTATATCCTTTCAACGGTTGTAATGACAACTTATCTCCCAAGATAAAACAACAATCAAACAAATGAGCAAATGAAACTCAAGTGTTTGCTTAGGAAGAAAGATCTTTGAGTGTTTTGTGATTGCAAGAGAGGAAAACAACTTTAGAGAATTTCTTAGTGAATGTGTGTTTTGCGATTGTGCCAAAGACATCAATTTATAGGTAGATGATTTGGTCTTCTCAATTCACCAAATGAATAACCATCAATGTCAAGTAATGACCATTGATATTGAGGTTAATTCAGCCTAGTAATGGCTGAATTCAATAGCCAAATAATGGAGAGTAATTGCTCCAAAGTCAGCCCAAGAATCAGCCTTAATTCGCCTCCAACGATTCTGAAAAACTGTCGTAGCACCACGGTCCCTCGGGAGGGCACCACGGTGCCTAAATTCCAAAAAGTCACTGGAACCAAAAACCGAATTTGCACCG
The DNA here is from genome assembly GCA_029844215.1 of Przewalskia tangutica. NCBI lineage: Eukaryota > Viridiplantae > Streptophyta > Magnoliopsida > Solanales > Solanaceae > Przewalskia > Przewalskia tangutica. Next base: position 39,259,093 of record CM056724.1, on the reverse strand, counting down.
CGGTCCTAGGTGGAGGCACCGCAGTATTGTCCTTATGGTACCGCGGTGCCTCTCCAAATTTCCGTGGCAATTTCTGATTCATTTCATCTCTTACACATTTCTTCCTTTCATTTACCAACGTGAAATTATTTCTCATTTGGCAAATAACCATCTATTCTTTTATGTCTCAATAATTCGTATACATACTAATATCTCTTCCACTTAATGAAATAACGATCCTTGGTACTTTATGTGCACATATGTGGAAATCATATTTCCGATGTGCGGGGCCCCAATTGTTCGATTCATAATTAATAGGATTTTACTGTATTTCACGTTAATAAATATTTCCAACAATCCCCTCTTGGAAGAGATTTTGGTGTACGCGTATAGTGTCTTTCGAGCAATCACTCAGCGGATCGATGTTGCATCTGGAGAGGTAGTCGGAGCTTTGAACTTTCCATAGTAGAATACCATCGGACATATTTACTGTGTGGTGAATGTGATGTCTTGAACCGTCAGTGTTTAGTATATGCCAAGACAATGGTACCAACACAACACTTTTCCTACTCAATCTTTTTAATGTTTTGTCCGTCGTGGGTCGTGGACACCCTTGGATTCTTAAGTGCGTTCATTTGAGGCAGCCTGTCCTCGCACTTAAATAGGTGGTCTCCTACAAGGTATCCTGCAATACCCGCATTACCTGGCGTTAGGAACCATTAAAAATTTCCCCAACCTAACCTCAACTATTGAGGATCACTAAAGGTTTGGAAATTTATCCTTTACCCCTCTTACAGGTAGCACTTTTTGTCTATCACGGGAACGGCCTTGGATTATGTTTCTTAAGAAAGACACATTATCCGAAGTGCTCACGGAACCTTTACAGTTTAGTTTTCCCATTGAACGTTATTCCTGGGATCTCCAGTCTGTAAGGTTGGGTGTCCACTATATCGGTTCTTATTGTTTGGGTTTTAAGCCCGTTTCCCTAGACAGGCAGAACAACTGATCTTTGGGTATTCCCTTCGTTAAAGGATCTGCAATATTTTCCTTAGATTTTATGTAATCAATGGAAATAATACCCGAGGTGATCAACTTCCTAACGGACTCATGTCTCCGTCGAATATGACGAGACTTACCGTTGTATATTGAACTTCGTGCCCTTCCTAGAGCCGACTGACTATCGCAGTGAATCATTACAGAAGACACGAGTTTATCCCAACATGAGACATCCTCTAGAAAACCATGAAGCCACTTAGCTTCTTCTCCCGCTTTATCTAAAGCGATAAATTCCGACTCCATCGTGGATCAGGCAATAAAAGTTTGCCTAGGGGATTTCCATGACACAACTCCACTACCGATTATAAAAATATATCTGCTAGTGGACTTGATGTCATCGCTATCAAATATCCAGTTTGCATCGCTGTACCCCTCTAGTACCGCTGGATACCTCAAATAGTGTAACCCGAAATTTATCGTGAACTTTAGGAACCGTAGTACCCTGTTCAACGCTTTTCAGTGATTCTCACTTGGATTTCGAGTAAACCTAGCCAGTTTATTGACTGAATGAGCGATATCAGGTCGAGTGCAGTTTGTGATATACATCAGACTACCAATTGTTAGACATATTTTGTATACACTTTTTGAGTAATTTTTAGTTAATATTTTCCTTATTTTCGTTGAAATTAGTTTCGTGTTATGGTCGTTTTTCTTTCTTTTGAGTCAGATCGGTCCTAAATGGAGAAATGACAAAAAGAAGATAAAATGAGCTTAATTGAGGTGTAATTGCACAAGAAAAGGCCAAAAATGAAGTCTACGAAGTCCCGAGAAGCATAGAAGAAATCTGACGAAGTCCGGACGAAAAAAGGACACAAAACTAAAAAAATGCCCGAAGATGCCACAGAGCAGCGCCGCGACGCTAAATGTCCTGCGCTGTCTGATTTTTTCGCAGGAGTTTCAGCGCTGTGGCGCCAACATGCAGGGCCACGGCGCCGATGTGGAATTTCTGATTTTTGGGCCGAATTAAAGAGGGTTAAAAGGGTCCGAAGCGCAAGTTTTCTCAAATATAAAACCATAAAACCCTGCTCATTATGGAGGCATCTTGTACATACGTTTATTATACTTTAGGGAGACCTCATAACATACAACATATCACAACCTTAGAGGCTACAATTGGAGACATTAGTTATAAGTATTTTTCTTTCTTTTCTTTATTTTTAAGTTCATGTTTGAATTTGTATTAGTTCATAGCATATCTATGGCTAGGAGCTAAACACTTTATTAGGGCTTTCCTATTAAATCACTTGAAACTCTTATTCATGAATTAATGCATTAGTTTGGTTTCTTCTTCACTTGATTAAGATTTATTCAATATTGGTATGAATGTTTGATAGTTAACTGATCACTAATTATCATAATCTATATGATGTCGAATCAAGAACCGAGAGGAGAGATTTAGATATGCTGTAATTGAATAGACATAGGTTAAAATCACGGACGAAAGTATCCCGATACTTGTGTAGCATTATAGGTTATTGTTCTTAATCCTCCTATGTGGTAAAACCTATCATAGAAATATAGAAGGTTTCAACACTTGTTGAGTGATTATATATCCTAACCGGAATATAAGACAGTCTAGTTAACCTGCTATCTTAACGTAGAAGAAGAAATCATTCTTGTTTCATTAAGGATTGAATAGAGTGGACAGTCGAGGATATTGAAAGCCCTATTTCCATCATAATTGATTAAACCAAAGTAATTTAGTTTAATTCTTGCAATTACTCTAGTAGTGTTAGATAAAAACCCAAATCAACCATCGTTTGCCAAATAGATAACCTAGAATAGATGTTCGGTAATTAGAAACCAGCCTATGTGGACGATATTCGGTCTTACCTGACTATATTACTTGTAATGATACGTACACTTGCGTGAGCAATTGGAAATCGGCTAACACCAATCACCTGCGCATGTCACTCCAGGCGTACGGGCTTACCAAGATGTTTGTCAATATTTTGACTTATATCCAATGGTGTCGATACCGGTGAACTGTCGAACATCCCAAATTTCTTTAATACATCCTCGATGTAGTGAGATTGAAACAAGACCAGTCCAGTAGATATCTTAGAAATCTTGATCCCTAAGATGACATCTACAATGCCCATATCCTTAATGTCAAAACACTATTTTAACATGTTCTTAGTCTCTAGGATTATCCCAGGACTGCTTCCAGTGATCAACAAGTCATCTACATATAGACATATCATGACAAAGGATTCGACATTTCCTTTCATGTAGACACATTTGTCACCTCCATTAATGACGAACCCTTTTGATAGTAAAGTACTATCAAATTTCTCGTGCCATTGTTTAGGGGCATGTTTCAGCCTGTACAACGATATAACAAGCCGACACACTTTTGTATCTTGTCCTGTAACCACATACCCCTCGGGTTGGTCCATATATATTTCTTCCAGGTGTGGTTATGCAGGATGAATTCTATCTCACTTTCTAAAGCTTCCTTCCAGAGCGGTGCTTCTGTAGTTGACAATGCTTCGGCGATTGTCTGTGGTTCATCCTGAACTAAATAAGCTTCAAAGTCTGGATCGAAGGACTTGTCCTTCCGGGCCCTTTTGCTTCTACTTGGTTCCATCTCTGAATCTTCTAAGTCCTGAGAATCTGGATTACTGAAATCCGGATAATCAGTCACTTCAGAATTCACTGGATCTGAACTGGTTGGATCTAGATAGTCATCGACTCCTTGATCCTCAGAGTTTTGATCATAACCTCGTTTACGAGAGGTTATGTTGTTTTCCTTGTATGGAAATATGTCTTCAAAGAACCATGCGTTCCTTGATTCTATGATCGTACCTTCATAAATGTCCGGTACATCCGACTTATGCACTATGAAGCGATAAGCAATATTGTTATTGACATATCCGATGAATATGCAATCCACAGTCTTAGATCCAATCTTGACATGCTTTGGCATATGTAATTTTACCTTGGCCAGACAACCCCATACTTTTAAATACTTGTAGGTAGGTTTCTTTTCTTTCCATAACTCGTATGGAGTCTTGTCTTTACCTTTATGTGGAACTCTGTTTAGAATGCTATTCGCGGTAAGGACAGCTTCTCCCCACATGGTTTGAGGGAGGCCCGAATTGATGATTAAAGCATTCATCATTTCCTTTAGTGTTCGGTTCTTGCGTTCAACAACTCCGTTTGATTGAGGTGAGTAAGGAGCCATTGTTTGATGAACTATACCTGATTGGGTACAGAATTCTTCAAAAAACGCTACATATTCTCCCCCTTTATCGCTACAGATTGTTTTAATTCATCCGCTTAGTTGGTTTTCAACTTCTGATTTGTAGCGTTTGAATGCTTCAAAGGCTTCATCTTTACTTTTTAGTAAGTAAAGGTAACAAAACCTTGTGCCATCATCTATGAAAGTCACAAAGTACTTATTTCCCCCCACTAGTTTGAGCGAACTTCAAATCATATATATCAGTGTGTATAAGTTCTAGAGGAGCGGTTTCCCATTCGACGGATCTAAAGAGACTCTTGGAAAATTTTGCCTCTACGCACACCTCACACTTACGTTGAGGGTTTATGACGATAGACGACAATAATTCCAACTTTACCAATTTTTGGATAGATTGATAGTTAACATGTCCTAATCTATGATGCTATAAATTAGATGACTCAATCAAGTAAGTAGAAGGTACAATTTTATTGATAGTTGAAACAGAAGACATTACAGGTGCAACATTGAACTTAAAGAGGCCTTCACAGACGAAGCCCCTTCATACAAAGGTTTCATTTTTAGTGATTACAAATTTGTTAGCCTCTAACACTAGCCTAAAACCAACATTTACTAATAAAGGTCCAGAAATTAGATTTCTAAGAATTTATGGGACGTGCATCACTTCCTTCAGAGTCAGCTCCTTCTCGGACGTCATCTTTAGGATCACCTTTCCTACCCCCAGTACCTCTGAAGAAGAATTGCTACCCATGAACAACTTCTTGTCTGAGACTGGTGTATAAGTGGAGAATGTTTCTTTATTGGAACATATGTGATAGGTAGCACCTGTGTCTAGCCACAATTGCTCCGGATTCTCAATGAGGTTAGCTTTAAGAACCACCGCTGAGAATTCCTTGATAATATCATTGACGAGCATGTATTGAATGGTGTTAGCATTGGCTTTGCCTTTGGCCTTTGGCCTTCTCTTTATTCTCACGTTTGAGCCTGCGACAATCTTTGGCCATGTGACCAACTATACCACAATGATTACAGTTTCCCTTGAACTTTTCAGATGTTTGAGGCTTGCCTTCCTTTTGGAACTTTCGCTTCTTTCTTGAGTTCCCTTTGACTTCCGTTAGGTTCGCCTTAGCCTCAGCGGGTTGTTTTCCCTTTGGCATGACCTTCTTATTGTCTTCCTGAATCTGGAGTTTGACAATAAGTTCATCTAAGGTCATCTCTTTCGTTTTGAGTTTTAGATAGTTCATAAACTCAGTCCACGAGAGAGGCAGCTTCTCGATCAACGCCCCAACCAAAAATTGTTCGTTGAGCTTTAATCCTTCCAAATCCAGGTGATGTAGAATCATTTGAATTCCTGGACTTGAGATGACACACTTTTGTTATCCACCATTTGAAATTTTAGAAATTTCCCAATGATGAACTTCTTGCTACCCGCATCTTGGGTGTTGTATTTCTTCTGAAGTTTGTTCCATAAATGTTTGACAGTTTTAACGGTACAATATACTGTGTAGATAAGATCGGACAAACTATTTAGAATATAGTTCCTACACATGAAATCACTATGTTTCCATACCTCGCGAACCATCCTCATGTCGTCAGCGACATGGTTACCTTGGCCCTCTCCCGCCAAATTATTTGACTGAGGGTCCACGTCTTCCCCAACTAGTGGAGGGTCTTCGGTTAGGAAACGTGACATTCCCATAACCGTCAGGAAAAACAATATCTTTTGTTGTCATCTCTTAAAGTGAGCACCCATGAACTTTTCATGACGTTCATGGTGAAAACCAGCAGGTGTAGAGTCAGTGGCGGCCCCCTGAGCAGTTGCAAAGACGTTGGGAACGCATCTAACAGGAGCATAGGCATTGTTGATGCCTTGGGCAGGAGCATAGGCACTGTAAGTGCCCGGAGCATCAGTGGAGACATTGGTTGTACCAAAATCAGTGTTGACACTAGTTGTGCCAAAAACAGTGGAGACACTTGAAGTGCCAAAAACAGTGTTAGCACTAGAAGTGCCAAAAGTAGTGGTTTGAAAGACATTATGAATGCCATGATCAATGGTGACACTAGTAGTGTCAAGAACAGTGGAGTTGAAGGCACAACATTAGTGCCTTGAGTAGTGGGATTGAAGGCAATGGGATTTCCTTGAGCATCGGTGGAATTTTCAGTGTTGAATTGATCTTGCCAGTCATGTTGTTGTTGAAATAACGAATATTATCTTAACCTTGTTGGAACAAAGTGTGGAAATAAAGGAAATGAGAATATAACAACAACAACAACAAATTAGAAATCTGGAAATGATCAAATAAAAAGGATTACTGAGTCGACCAAATTCTTGATTTATCCTTAAGATAATATTGCCCCGTATATCCTTTCAACGGTTGTAATGACAACTTATCTCCCAAGATAAAACAATAATAAAAAAATGAGCAAAGGGAACTCAAGTGTTTACTTAGGAAGAAAGATCTTTGAATGTTTTGTGATTGCAAGAGAGGAAGACAACTTTAGAGAATTTCTTAGTGAATGTGTATTTTGCAATTGTGCCAAAGACATCAATTTATAGGTAGATGATTTGGTCTTCTCAATTCACCAAATGAATGTCCATTAATGTCAAGTAATGACCATTGATATTGAGGTTAATTCAGCCTAGTAATGGCTGAATTCAATAGCCAAATAATGGAGAGTAATTGCTCCAAAGTCAGCCCAAGAATCAGCCTTAATTCGCCTCCAACGGTACTGAAAAACCGTCGTAGCACCGCGGTCCCTCGGGAGGGCACCGCGGTGCCTAAATTCCAGTAAGTCACTGGAACCGAAATCCGAATTTGCACCGCGGTCCTAGGTGGAGGCACCGCGGTGCCTTTCGAAATTTCCGTGGCGATTTCTGATTCATTTCATCTTTTACACATTTCTTCCTTTCATTTACCAACGTGAAACCATTTGTCATTTGGCCAATAACCGTCTATTCTTTTATGTCTCAAACAATTCGTATACATACCAATATCTCTTCCACTTAAGGAAATAACGATCCTTGGTACTTTATGTGCACGTGTGTGGAAATCATGTTTTCGACGGGCGGACCCCAATTTTTCGATTCATAATTAATAAGATTTTACTTTATTTCACGTTTAATAAATATTTTCAACAAGTAGGTCACTCCTAACTTATGATTATTCTACCTATATAGTTTTTAGTTTGATCATGATTTTTATTAGTATTTATTTCTAATGCTTTATTTTGGTTAGTCTTCGAAATATACTTCTCAAAACAAAACCCTACTCTATTAATTTTTGTCACGCTTTTTTGTATAAATATAATCCTATTATAGGTATAACTTAAAGGATATTGTAATCATTAACAGAGTATTTTGCCACTTCTTACCAAACACACAACTGTTAGTTATTAATTTTATTTAAATATATAATTACTTATAGGTAAATATATAAATAACGCTTGTGCGCTGTTATTTTTTTTTCAAATTTAACATTTTTCGAGAATGATCTTAAAACAAATTGGATTGAAATACCATTTAGTTGAGAAGTAGAGATGGTAGCAAGAGGAACCAAAATAGTTAATTTACGGCATGCAAGTAATAATGCAAGTAATAATATTGCTATAACTTTATATTATATTTACCTAGCTATCTTATTGGATTATTCATAAACTATATTGGAGCATTTTTATTTCAAACTATAAATAAAGAGGAGGAAGAATGACATTTTAGAATTACGACAACAAATTGGTAAGGTTCCATGTTATCCTGTTAGATAACTCTATAAATTTCACACGATTGTCATAATTTCAAGTTTTCACTCATGATACCTCGTATAAACTTATTTTTTTTCTAACTCTCCTTTAATTGTTATATTTTTAAATCTAAAGTGATCTGGGCAGTGTAGGGTTTTGTTGGGTCTAAAACATGTAAGTAAGACACAACGAAAGTTTAAAATTCTGTTCAACTTACTTACCCCAACAATTCTGTCTGGTATGATTACGTTACAATTGAAATCTGCAAAGACAGAAGAATTAACTTACAGTTGTTATTCTCTGGAGTCTCTACTATAGGGAGCGCAAACGACTGTCCTTTCAACCGCAAGCCTTGTTGTGGTATATTCCTCTGTCAGGAAAACAAGAAAATCTTGACAGAGGTTTGAAAGGATTTTATTCTCTGAACTATGAGTTCAGAAAGTAAGAATTGAGTTATCAATTTCAGTTACCAAATAATGGGGTTAAGTACTGAATATATAGGGGAGGTTAGGTTACAAATCAGATTAGGATTAGGCTTAAAACCTGACCCAAATCCGAGATCGATGGGCGGTACTGGGCCCATTTAGAATAGGCGCCACGACTCGACCTCTCGGTGCCGCGGCGCTCATACTGTTTTAATATTTTAGTACGTTTTGATTTAATTAAATCCAAAATTTAATTTTGACCTAATTAATTAAGTTCCATCAAATAGAAATTATCCCATAATTTATTTATTGGTTAAAATATCTTGATTCTAAATCAAGTGTTTTACATTCTCTCAATACCCTTAGACCGAAAAGACAATCGACTTAGTGTGACCCTTTAGTCCTTCACACATCGACATTAATCAAATTAAGGTTCATACGGAACTCCTAGACTGCGCCATATGACGAACTCAATATGTGAAGTACGTTTACATGACTCCTGTAAACACAACCTTTATGTGAGATGATAAATTCTTTTCATTCGCGACACACTCGATCAATCTTAGGATTTGCCATGTGTCTATCCAAATGACCCGATCACTTTATCTCATCTATATTAGTCGACAACTAGACCATATCCTAAATATGTCTCTTGTATTGGCCAATGACTTGGTCGATCTAATATTGCAGAGAAGATGAGTGTTCTCTCTCGAATATTCAATCGAGTAATGAATCCTATTTTTGTCTCAACTACCACCTTTGTTTACATCGCAATGTACCCAACACAAACCATGTCTTATCCTATAATGAATTTAAGCTTAGAACAGGGTCAAAGTACATTACTCTGTAAATTAGGTACGTATTGACCTCAAGTAAAAGGACCTCTATATCCCACATGCTGATAATAATCTAGACATGTATAATAAATAGTTTATCAGTAGGGTATATCAATACCCTCTAAGAGTATCCATGTTTCTATCACTAGTAATCATACTAGTAGTACGTGAGACATACTACATTCTCTAAGAATGTGATGCAGACCACATGTTGACTTATAATATATCATTGATATTCCATTCTCAATTATCATCAGTCAAGGCTATTTTGAGAGTTACGTTTTGATAATTAATATCTCACTTTATCAATGACAACGTAAGCTCAAGGGATGCACATTAATGAATAATCACAAGCAATCAAAATCATAATTCAATAATTGCAAATGCCAAATTATATTAATCTCATTAATAATATGAATGTGTTCAAATAAATTTGTCCCTAAAATGATTATTTCTAGGACATACATATTTTCAATCTCCCACTTGGCCTAGAGCCAATCACCAACGTATTTAATGCCCATGTTTTCAAAATGACCATTATGTTTGACTGAGCTTAATGGTTTAGTAAACGGGTCAACTAGATTTTCATTTGTGGGAACATAGTCTAACCTTATTTCTTCAGTCTCCACCATCTCCCTGAGTATGTGGTATTTCCTTGGTACATGCTTGTTTCTGTTTGTTGATCTTGGTTCATTAGCTTGAGCAATCGCACCAGTGTTTTCACAATAAATCGTTATTGGACAAGTGACACTTGGAACAACCCCTAGTTCATTCAAGAACTCAGATATCGTGACATCTTCCTTATCAGCTTTCGATCCAGCAATGTACTCGACTTCAGTTGTCAAGTCAGCGGTTGTAGCTTGCTTGAAACTTTTCCAACTCACTATTCCACCATTTAAAATGAAGGCATAACCAGACTGAGATTTGAAGTCATCAAGATTTGTCTGGAAGCTAGCATTAGTGTACCCAGTAGCTACTACTTTTCTTGTCCAAAGACTAAAAAATATTCTTTAGTTCATCTAAGATACTTAAGAATACCCTTGACTGCTTTCCAGTATTCCTCCTCAGGATTCTGCTGGAATTTGCAAGTAATACTAAGTGTATATGCCACATCTGGCCTTGTATAGGTCATGACATACATGATTCATCCTATAGCTGAAGCATATGGGATCCTCTTCATGCGTTCAAGTTCTTCAACAGTAGAAAGACTATCCTTCTTTGATAACTTGATGTCTTGGCCTATACGAAGACCTCCCTTCTAGTAATTTTCCATAGAGAATCGTCTTAGCACTTGTCTATGTATACGGACTGTGACAACCTCAACAATCTATTAGGTCTATCTCTGTAGATCCTACTTCAAAGATTGTAGCAAGCTTCACCTAACTCCTTCATCATGAAGGTGCTGGATAACCATTCCTTGACTGACTGCATAGAGTCTTATTATCTCCCATTATTAATATGTCATCAACATATATAACAATGAAGACAATACTCTCATCCGTGCATTTACTATAAACGCATGGATCTTCTTTGCTTCTAACAAAGTCAAACGATTTGACTACTTTGTCAAAACAAATATTCCAACTCCTTGAGGCATGCTTAAGTCCATAAATGGACTTCTGTAATTTGCATACTGCTTTTCGCTGAGTCTTGGATGTAAAATCCTCTGGATATATCATATGCACCTCCTCAATTAGATTACCATTGAGGAAGACAGTTTTAACATCTATTTGCCAAATATCATAATCATAGTATGCAGCTATTGCAAGCAAAATCTGAATGGACTTAATCTTTGCAACTGGTGAGAAGGTTTCATCATAATCGACCCCAGACCGTTGATTATAACCTTTAGCCACCAATCTTGCCTTATAAGTTTGTACCTTGCCATATGCATCAATCTTCTTCTTGAAGACCCATTTGTATCCTATAGGTCTAACCTCTATTGACAAATCAATCAAGTTCCACACTTGATTGATGTACATCGAGTCTATTTCGGATTTTATGGCTTCTTGCCATCTTTGCGAATCAATTTCTAACATAGCTTCATTGTAGGTTATAGATTCATCGTCATCAGGAATATCTATCTCATTGTGTGTTTCAACAAGGAGATTTAGTCTTTCAGGAGGACGATGAGTCCTAATGGTCCTACAGAGTTGAATATTTTGCGTTTCAGTATTCGTTATATTCTGATTGTGAGAATGTGTTTGTGTATTGGACAATCCACCACCTTGAGAGATTTTAGGAATGTCATTTTTATGTCTTTCCTGAATGGGATGATATACAACTATTGTATCATCTTCCATTAGTTGTGTATGAGAGTCTGAATTTCTGCAATATCTCTGTTATACCCCGTATTTCTAGAGTATGTACGTAAGGACGTACGTAGAAATTTGAACTTGTGATTTAGGCTTGGCCGAATTCTTTTTGTTCACAACACCCGATTTGAGTCGTTTTTCGACGAAACGTTTCCACAGCTTTCGTAGGGGAATTTCCGGCTATGTCATTTTTAATTTTTGCGGATTTTTCCGAGAGACGAAACATTTTGGACCAACGGGAGGGTGACATGTGTCACCCTCACATTGGAAGCAAGGGGCGGCAACCCTTGGCCGAATTGGGCTACTTTATGGCCTTGATTTGTGCCTTGTTTTGTGCCTTGTTTTGTGGAGTGTTTGGTGGAGTAGGGTTAGGGTGCACGTGGCTCGATTCGCCCTACACTTGCTATGCACTTGGCAAGATCTTGGCCATTGGTTGGCCTTGGCTCAGGCTATAAATACCCTCTCCCTTTGATGAATTCTTCATCCTTTCCACAAATCTTCTAAGTGTTAAAATCCTCCTCTCCTCTTGTTGACTCTCGTCCAAGAGCCCTCTCCCTTTGAAAGGCCCCTTGGCGAGAGCCCTCTCCACTCCAGTGGTGGTCGAGAACCCCACTGCCTAGTTGCTTCGTATAATACCCCTTTGTGGTGTAGAAATACTCTCAAAGTATTGTTATAATGCCCAATTACCTTAGCCGAATACCTTGTAGTATTCTAAGGTTATACCTATATGAAAAGCCCGAAATACTATTATACTTCCGTCAGTCCAAAACCGAAACCCTAGGAAAATCTCCATAGTCCGTTGGAGTATTGTGTAGAAGTTGGTTAGAACTTCTAAGGGTGGTTTAGAGCGGGTTGGGCGCGCTTGGAGCTAAACGATTGCCGGGATCGACTTTATACTTGGATAATTATGGGCTTATCGAGGTAAATATCTTGTCCTCTATTGTAATTGGAAATTACATGATTGTTAGACTATAGTTGAAGTATACTATATGTAGAAGAACGTTGTTGTCGTGATGTCTTTTGACTTAAGCTGAATAATAAGAAACCTTTCGAAAGAAGAATCTTGTTGTTTTTACATAGGGCGTATTACTGAGACTTGTGTAGCTTTTACGTGAGGTAGAATTGTGCACGTCAGGTTAGATGTATGAACCCCCGGTTGGCTTGATGGCGGCCAGATGAGAGAGAGATTTACTGTTGTTGCGGGGAGTGTCTTGAATTTTACGTAGAATGTTCTCTGAAGGGATCTAAATGTTAATAAGCGCCTTGTGGCCTTATAGGTTGAAGTACTACGTATGGCGCGATCATCGCTAAGGAGTAAGCGGTTTGAAGTACTTGGGCGTTTTGCTATTAGTCGATACTCGTCGCGAGGTATGTGAACCTCTTCCTATCTCTTCTAGCATGATATGTGTGAACTATGTAGTACGGTGAGCGTCATGTGCTAAATGTATTTGATTGGTGTAAAACATAAAGTGTTATAACGGCTTTATGGGAAGTTGGTTATATGACTTTATGTTGGTAAGAAAATACATGTGGTTTTTTTAAGGTAATCTGGTTTGAACTATAAGCGGCTTGTTATGTGTTAATAAAGAACTTGAAGTATTTCAAAAGATTTTTGAATCATTTTGAAAGAAGAAGTAATACTTGGTTTTGAAAACTTAAGAGTTATACTAGCTTTATGAAGTTAGGTATAACGACTTAAGAATGTTTCTTGATTCGAATCGAATGTGTATCGACAAACCACTGCAGCGTTAATAAAAGGAAATGTTTTGACTAATTAAGTATTAATAAAACCAAGAGAAACCTCCATCCGCATAGAAGCTAAGATGAGACAAAATGATATTTCCTAGATCACGTCTTTGTAATAAGATTTTTTATAAACAAGAATATCCTACTCACATATAAGGCTTATGTTTCTCAGATGGTTTAAAAGAGAATGATAGTCTTAAGTGATTAATACTATGAACTACGAAACCTTTCTAAAATGAGAAACCTGAACATTGGAAATTAGGCAAACTTGATCATTGGAAAAGAATGATTGCTACTTGATTTTACAAAGAGAAGTAATTGATTTACTTTAAAAGGATAGTCACTCTATTTTCATACTACGGGTATTGTGTGACATTGTGAAAGTAACGTATCTTTTAAAGAGTTAACGTATGAAGTACTTTGGGGATAAAACCCCGAACTTGTTGGCATATAGTAGAAAGTACCTTGTGTGTATAACTTGATTGTGTTGGTTTGTGATAGCCTGGTAATACTTTCTTGTTGATTGATAAGTAAACATGCTAGGATGCTACGTGTGTTAGTATCTTGTGATGTTGTGTAAAGGGGTTTCCTTTGTTGTGCTTATGTTGCTTAACGATAAGCTGTTGGGTTAGTATTTTACATCACTCATCTCTTGAGACGATTCCGGGGGTTAAGCTGCCCTCCGATGCGGGGTAGACTCAGGCGGGTCGATGGACCTATGATTCGAGAATACCTCACGCAGTCCTGTGGGCCTATCGCGGAGCTACGAGAGTTCCGTGTTAGTGTCGTCCTTTATGGGCACGCGGTCTATGTGGCCACGCGATGCGAAGTCGGGGCGATGCCTTGGGAGTAGCTACCTCGACGCGGGAATACCTCGTGCGGGCGATGAGATTGGCCTATGCGAGTGCGGAAAGTTCGGGGCTAGACGCGCGCATTAGATCTGCGGGCAAGTGGCGGCTTTGATCATGTGACGATGCAGACAGATCTTATGATAAAGTTCATGACCTTGTTGGTACGTAGGTGTTAGTAGTCGGCTATGCCTTCGTACTTACCGCATGCGGTGTTATTATGTACGCAGTGGGACCCGGTGTTCATGTGTGTTCCTTGGTGCTTTTATATCATAAAGCTGCGGTGAGGAAGGTATTCCACGGGCATGATTGATGTTGTGGGCGTGAGACCCATAGTTATTATCGAGTGATGACTTTGAGGCGTGAGTCCTCGGCTTGACACGATCGCTATTTATTTTAAAGCGTAGTTTGGTTATCATACATGTCTCTGCTTTGTATAGACTACTATGATTTCATTTACGATTTATTTTGATTTCACATACTAAATTTTTGTTATCGACCTCGCCCGGGCTGCGTTCACGCAGTAAAGGTACACCGATCATTGATCCTCGCTCTTAGGAGTCACGATTCGGCGTTTGGGAAAGCTCCGTTTCTCGGAGGCTTATCATGGTATAGTCCTGTTGTTGTAGGTGTTTACATTCGTGGGTATGGCGGGCCGTCCATCATTGTTGTTGTATAATTTCTTAAGTGCATGTCTGTTGTGGCTGTGGTTTGTAAAAGGATTAAACTGCTCATTTGTAAGAGTTGTTATTTATATATACGAAAAGGCAAGTTTTCCTCAGTTCTTGTTTTGTACTTCATTTGTTTCATGTATGTGTTTTATGTTCCATTGATTACTCGATGTTGTATCACTAGGGTGCCCGGGTAAGGCATCGATCCACGCCCAGTTCGGTCGTGACAAAAGTGGTATCGAGCGATTAATCCTCGGAAAGTGTCTACGAGCCGTATCCGATGAAGTCTTGATTATCGGTGTGTTGTGCACCACACCAATAATCGAGGCTATAGGATATTTAGGATTGGTTTCTATTCTTCTCACTCGAGATCGTGCCTTAGAAATGTTGTAAGTTGGACCTCTAACGTATTTCTTTCCCTTACCGATATGCCTCGCGTAGGCAAAACCCGCCTGGGAGGCAAGGCGTGAGGAGGCGAGTAGAGTTCGGAGGGTTACGTGGGCACAGCCCAATCATTACCTAGGGTAATGCTTCATTCGGGATTTCTGCGACGTCACTAGCCCCAAAGAGTTTAAGCCGGCGGCAGCGATTCCTCTGCGGCCATGATATGTGAACCTTCGCCCACGGGAACAGAGAATATAGATTTCAAGGAAGGCGACCACATTACTAACTATGGATTTGACTACCGAGAGTATACCGATGTCCGCGAGTCTTGATGAATATCAACGAAAAGGTTGTGCAAGAGTAAGTTCTTGATTAGGCGAGAATGGCACGTATGCGGGCTTTTGCGCGGCAGCCGAGGCGTGTAGAGATCGACGTTAACGAAGGGCGATGAAGAGGGCCAGAGCAGCAAGGTCCTTTGGTAACTTTCGAGGCGAGTCGCCTCACCAGCAGATTAGATTTGCACATCCACCAGTGCAGAGTGGTCTTCCACGGATTTCAGGACGTTCGGTATGCAGAGTTGGTTAGAACTCCGTGGCTTCGGTTCCACGGTTGTGACGCCATCCCGGAATGTCGTCTTTTAGTCGGGTACTTGTTGTACCTATGACCGCCGTGTCCGATGTCGAAAGAGTGTCTGGTAGAAGGACTTAGCCTTGATCGGTGGGTAGTTCGTCACCTTCCTTAGCTATGCGCCCTACGGGGCAGGTTTGATTAGAACGACTAGGGGAGTGAAGCAGTAGATTCAGGCATATCCTTAACCCTCTAGAGTTCAGTATGTGTGATAAGATGGGTATATCATAAGTGCTATGTTTTGATAGCAGTGTGTTAATTTTGTGATTAGAAATCTTGGTTAGTTAACCAAGTAAGATTTGGGGGATAGAGAAGGTGTGAGCCTTAGAGTTTTATACGTAGAGACCTTAGAGGTGAGGCCATCTCGAGAAAAGGTGTAGTGTTATGTTTGATCCAGACGGAGTGCATAGTGCGTGAGCTACGTTTGGGATAGGTCCCTAAGTAGTGTGGAATGAAAGGGGGTAGTTGAGCTAAGAAGACCGCTAGGTTTTCGTAGCGTGATTAGTGAGAGTTTTCCTTCGTGGAGCTAGCATTGTGCGCGTTGCCGGGTCGGGTTGAGGCCACGTTGCGGGTCAACCCGCGGCAGGTTTGGTGGTGGGGTCAGTTTGTGGTGGTCCCGTCTTGTGTTAGGGTCACGAGGGTGTTAGGCCCAAGTTTAGTTGACCGTGACGAGTTCGTGGACGCGTTCGACGGTGGTTGGGCGATGGGGCAGCCCATCGTGTTCTTCGGTCAGGACCGTTCACTCGGCAGTGTTGTTTTAACAGAAAGGTTGTAAGGCTGCACGGGGTGCCTACCTTCACCTTATGGAAGACAGTGGAGCCCAGGGTACGGCTGTTTTTGTTTCTGGAAGTTTTACCAAACATGTGTTAAGAACTCAGGTGAGTCTCAGAATCGCATTCGCCCTCGGGCCAGTGCTTGGATTTCAGGGATAGTTGTGGGATTGTTGTCTCTGTGGAGGAGTGTTTAAGCTACCATTTCGGTGTTCGGATGTCACCTTTTGAAGCCTTGTAGGGCGGAAGTGTAAAGTTGCGGTCGATTGGTTCGATGTTGGCAAGGTTCGCATAATCGTTGAGCTTGTTCCGGATCGTGGATAGTGTGAAGCTTGTCTAGAAGAAGTTCGCGGCTCGGAGGAATCGTGCGGATAATCGACGACGCTAGAGTTCGAGTTGGTCGGTCTTGAAAGTACCACCCCGGACAGGGTGTGACGAGCTTTGGAAAACAGAGGAAACTTAGCCCTAGTTACTTTGGGCCTTTGAGAGTTCATGTGAAGAATAGGCCAGGTTGCCTATATGTTAGCATTTGTCGTCCGACTTAGGAGGCAGGACGTCCGGTCTTTCGTATTGTTATGTTCGGGAAAGTATCGAAGATCCATCCAGAATGTTCCCAGTTAATGATGCCCACGTAAAGAGATAGTAACCGAGTTTTGGAAACTAAAGCGAGATCGTAAATGTGGTAAGGGTTAGTGTCTGACGACTTGGTGATCGCACGCGGCCGGTACCATTTGTTGGGTCGTCGGAGCAAGGCTCGCGACAAAGTGACAAAAGTGGTATCTTTTTGGTGATGTTAGAGGCGTTTCCTCGTGGACTTGGATGTAAGTTTTATGCGCGGGTGTTTCGTGGCGGATGTGGCGGAGTTGGTTCTCGTAAGTATAGTAGTGAAGACTATCGGGCGACGCGTTGTTTTGAGACTTAGAAGGAACATTCGGGGCGAATGTTTCTAAGGAGGAGAATGTTATACCGTATTTCGGTATATGCGTGGGGCGTGCGTAGAAATTTGAACTTGTGATTTAGGCTTGGCGAATTCTTTTGTTCACAACACCCGATTTGAGTCGTTTTTCGAAAGCGTTTCCTGACTTTCGTAGGGAATTTCCGGCTATGTCATTTTTAATTTTTGCGGATTTTTAGAGAGACGAAACATTTTGGACCAACGGGAGGGTGACATGTGTCACCTCACATCGGAAGCAAGGCGACAACCTCTTGGCGAATTGGGCTACTTTATGGCCTTGATTTGTGCCTTGTTTTGTGCCTTGTTTTGTGGAGTGTTTTGTGGAGTAGGGTTAGGGTGCACATGGCTCGATCTTGGCCTACACTTGCTATGCACTTGGCAAGATCTTGGCCATTGGTTGGCCTTGTGCTATAAATACCCTCTCCCTTTGATGAATTCTTCATCCTTTCCACAAATTTTCTAAGTGTTAAAATCCCTCCCTCTCCTCTTGTTGACTCTCGTCCAAGAGCCCTCTCCCTTTGAAAGGCCCCCTGGCGAGAGCCCTCTCCACTCCTAGTGGTCGGTGAGAACCCCACTGCTAGTTGCTTTCGTATAATACCCCTTTGTGGTGTAGAAATACTCTCAAAGTATTGTTATAATGCCCAAATTACCTTAGCCGAATACCTTGTAGTATTCTAAGGTTATACCTATATGAAAAGCCCGTAAATACTATTATACTTCCCGTCACTACAAAATCGAAACCCTAGGAAAATCTCCATAGTCCGTTGAGTATTGTGTAGAAGTTGGTTAGAACTTCTGGGTGTGGTTTAGAGCGGGTTGGAGCGCTCGGAGTCGAGCTAAACGATTGCCCAGATCGACTTTATACTTGGATAATTATGGGCTTATCGAGGTAAATATCTTGTCCTCTATTGTAATTGGAAATTACATGATTGTTAGACTATAGTTGAAGTATACTATATGTAGAATCGAACGTTGTTGTCGGCAATGTCTTTTGACTTAAGCCCGAATAATAAGAAACCTTTTCGAAAGAAGATCGAATCGCTTTTACATAGTATTAGACATGAGACTTGTATAGCTTTTCGTGAGGTAGAATTGC